>CM074719.1:63799057-72916557 GCA_037306005.1 Rhinophrynus dorsalis | reverse complement strand
CACTGGAAGGGACAGGGTCACATAGTAGGGAATAGAGCAGGACAACATGGGAATGAAGAGAATGGATGAAACAGATGTCTGTGGGACTGAACAGAAGACACAGAAAGGTGGCAGTGAATGACACTGGGAGGGAACAGATGACTTTGGGAAAAGGAGACTGGACTGGATGACAAGGGGTGGGAGGGAATAAATGACATGAGGAGGGAGATGGAGACAAAGAATGCCCTGAGCAAGGGGGAGCAAATGGATGACACAGGTGATTCATGGCTATAGAGAGGGTTTGGAGGACATGGAGAGTGGGTCAAAAAAGAGCTCTGAAATAGGGAAGAGCTTTTAGTGCAGTTTGCAGGATGTGAAGGATTGGTCAATCAGTGCTTTGAAGGGGTCTGATATAGAAATATGACTGACTCCCTGAAAGGAATGCTTTTCCACATGCTTTCTGGGCATCCCATGCCTCTGTTGAGATTTTGGCAAGAAAAAGTCCCTCTGATACTGGCAGCAGTTAGACATACAGGGACTCTACACCAATTTGTATCCCATTGCTGTCTCAGGGGTGTAGCACAGAAACTGCCTGTGATTTTCATCTTCATCTATCTATCTAGATATAACTATACAGATAGATAGTATCCTGCAATACATTGATCTGTTCTCTCATTCAGATGTAGAAATGTTTTAGAAATCCTTTAGTGAAGAAAAAAAAGGATTGTATATTGTAAAAGGGGTTGTTTTCCTTCGGCTTTTGGTGAGACAACATAACTTATGATTGAAAGCACTGCTTTAGAGGATTAAAAGTGGTTACAAACAGAATTAGAGGCAGATATGAAACATTTGACCTATTCATATTGTTTATTGCTTACCTAAGGCACTATCTGACTTAATTACTGGATAAAATAACTTAGCTTGAAGGCTACACAAATGTATCTGCTGTTCTTTTCATATAGCAGGTTCAGCACAGAGCCAAACATAGTTTCCTCTAATACTTTGGCTTTCTATCATAGCTAAAGTGTATGTTTCTTAGGTTAGCAGATGCACATCAATCGCAGGTTCTCTTTTTGAATATTTTTTTTATACTTTCATAGCTGGGATTCTTCAAACTGGGATGCTGCTATTTTCAGAACTCGAGTCATGCAATGTTTAAGTCTTGTACACCTTTAATGTATATTCCTTTCTTCAGTATTTGGAATTATAACCAGGAACTTTATCTATAGTAATATGTATATCTTAGTTTGTTGAAAAGAAACAAATAGCGAGGTAGGGGTAATTCACACCGCATTCAAGTATATATATTTATATTTCCATTTGTATCTTCAGTTACTGTTAGTTCTGAAAACCATTGTATCCTGCATGTCCTTCAAGTTTCCAAACAGTAGACAATAGACTTCACCAGTCTGAATAAGAAGACCTATAGGGAAACCCTACCTATGTTTTTAGAACATTAAGCATTTTCAGATAGTGAATTTTATCTAAAAAAATTGTAGACTATAACAGGGTTTCAATAAAAAAAAGTATAGCTGTATCTGAAGGATGTACACTATCATTGAAATGTTAGGGGTCACTTAGAAATGTCCTTGTTGTGTGAGCAGCTTGAACGTATGGTACGTAAGAAGTGGCCATCAAACCAATACAAATTGTGGGAGGTGCTTCAGGATGCATGGGGTGAACTCTCTTCACATTACCTCAACAAACTGACAACTAGAATGCCAACGGTCTGCAAGGGTGTAATTGCTTCAAATGGAAGATTCTTGGACAAAAGCACAGTTTGAAGGACACAATTATTATTTAAATTAAAAATCATTATTTGTCAACGTCTTGACTGTATTTCCTATTTATTTTACAACTTATTTGATGGAAAACAAGGGTATTTCTAAGTGACCAAATCTTTTGAACTGTAATGTATAAAAAGCATCGACCTAGGTAAGTCTTTCTGCTATACACATTAAGAGCCGTTTATCCCCATAGGCATAATACCCTTTTAAAAATCAAAGGTGGATAGCTTAGCCATGGTTCTCATCTTAAAGATAAAAAAAGATATGAGTGTTTTGTAATTCTTATAGTAAATCCATACCTCAACCAATCTCATGTTGAAAATACCATGTCTCCAAATGATGAATGTTATTTTTTATTATCACTTATTTGCAAAGTGTCATCATTTTTCATAGGACTTTACACTGTGATGACAGCACAGAGAATAAAGAAAAAAGCACAGCGGTCAAACAGAAAGAGAGCTGGAGCTGAGGATTTTTTTCATTTGCATTTACAGTCAGTCCACACCATTGGGTGTCCAATGAATTGTGTAGCAATGAGTTGGACACCCATCTGACACTCAAACAAGTTCATGGCAAAAGAACAAAACACATTTGAGAAGAAATGTATCTGTGCCGATGAAATCTAGTTCTCATGTTAGAAAAAAAAAATCAATTTCAATTTTGGGTGGGATAGCTGGTTTACACAGAGTAAAGTAATTAAAGATAAGTAGATGCATAGGTTCCTCCAAAACTCTTTAACATTCATGAGGCTCAGCTAAGTTCTGAGTCGGAATAAAAGTTACCAAAAACATTTGTCACAAGCCAATAAAATACTTCTTGTGCTGGGAATAATAATGAGAAAAGCACTGTGGTCACTTGGCAACAGGAATGGAAAGCATTTGTGTTATAGTGGAATTAGGGCTAATCAGAGTAAACATATTATTTGTTAAATTGGCTGTTGATATACTGGCTATGGAAATTAGGTAAGTTAACTGCTTTTGATCTTGTCACTTAGCTTTTAAAGTTTATTCATTATCTCTAATGGTTTATTAATCTGCAATTTATTACAGATCAGTTTTGTGAGTATTATTTCTAAAATTAATATGAAACAAATAAAACATAATAGAACTTCCATGTAAAATATATAATGTAACACAACAAAAAAAAGAACGTTTATATATTTAGAGTTTTTAATGCATTTGTAACCAAGGATAGTTTTTAACCCTTTGAGTGCCAGAGTGGAACCGAATGCATTGCAAAGCAATGCATTCGGTTCCACTCTGGCACTCAAAGGGTTAACACTTTGAGTGCCCAAGAGGTATCCTTAATGCTTTGGATACCTCTCTGGCACTCAAAGTGTTAAAGGAGAACAAAAGGCTCATAATAATAACCCCCTGCTTACATTAATATGGACAGAAAATCCCGATGGCCCCTTGACGTTTTCTTTTGCTCCCTGGATCAAGTGATCACATCTTTAATCAAGTCCTGAGAGTCATGAGCAGTATACCTCCCAACAGTTCAAATGGCCAAAGAGGGACACCTTTGGTTTAGGTGGTTTTGCTGGGAGCGTGGCTGGTGGGTAGAACATTTCCAAGAATTTTTAGGTTATTTCATGACCTGCTGACTCCTCTTTATGTAACTGGATAAATGGCTTAGAGCAAGATCAATGTATTTTATATACATGGATGAATTTATAAACACAGATACTGAAGTTTATACAACCATTGGTGTGAGTTTTATAGCTGTGGAGCAATGTGATACAATTATATACACAGTCTGATCTAAAAAGAGGGACACCAGGGTAGGAAAGAGGGACATAGGGACTTAGGTCTGAAAGAGGCACTGTCCCTCCTAAAGATGAACACTTGGGAGGTATGGAACATGACTTCAACCTCTGCTCACTGCACATGGCAGTCTTAACCCTTTAAGGATTAGAGGGTTGCATCTTAATCTTTGGACTCCTCTGGTCATTAAAGGGTTAAATAGGCTCATTTATTCTGCTCGCTTCAGTTAAAAAGCAAACTGTCAGAAACTGTCGTACCCACCTCCATGGTCATCATGGTACCCAGGACTGATTGAAGGCACACGTCCAACTTCATTGGAGACATTAATGGGGCTATGTATTAAGGTGTGATAAAGAGATGATAACATGGAGATAACTTCTCCAGTGATATTGCTTGTCCAATGTCTGTGTTATTCTATAGAGCCTGTGAACTAAGGTCCCAAAAGTTGGATAAATCATAGACAAACATAGGAATTGGAGAAGTGATAACACTGGAGAAGTCATCTCCACTTAATCATATCTTTATCACACCTTAGTGCATCTCCCCTCTATGACTTTCTTGCCATAGTAAGGTAAATGAAGATTGTTAGGAGATGTCAATATTACTGTAAACAGGAGGCAAATATAGTAAAGTTGATACCTTTATTGGCTATCTGAGCAGATTTAGAATGCAAGCTTTCAAGACCTCTTAGGTCTGTTCCTCAGGTACGTTATAACAGGTATAGCATGCCTGAGTTTGAGAGACCTAAGAGGTCTCAAACGCTTACATCCTAAATCTGCTTAGTTAGCCAATAAAAGTATCAACTTGACTATATTTGCCTCCTGTATTTCTACAGCTAACACAGTACCAACTCTCATCTTTCATCTACTGTAAACAGAGCATGCAACTGTCTACTGCCATCTGATTGTTATGTAACAGGTGTCTCAACCTGACAGTATTTCTCTGGCATCCGTGTTGAAAGTCATTGCTGTTTTATATGGCCCAAATGCAAGTCTAGTTTTCATTTAATCCTGGTCACTACCAGGCCCGGACTGGGACAAAAAATAGGCCCGGGCATTTAAGGCTAAGCAGCCCATTTTTATTTTTTGAGCAGCCCATGGGGGGGGGGGGGGGGGGGCGGCGGCGGGCGTTTGTTATGTATATAGCGCCACATGGACGCACGTTGATTGCCCGCCCAACAGGAAACTTGTAACAAGGTGGCTGTCTTTCAGAAAGTGAAAGACGGCCCAAACCCATTTAATGATTCATTTTTTTTTTAAACGCCCGTACCGGCCCACCGGGCAAATGCTCGGTATGCCCAATGGCCAGTCCGGGCCTGGTTACTACAAACAAGTTCAAAATAGAAACAGCTGCACAGAGAACCAGATTTGCATTTCAGACTCCTGTAGACAGGCAGCCTAGATGACTTAACCAAACCCATGACAACAGCTCCACCCCTCATATAACCCCACCTGCTTTTACCTGGCACAGAAAATACCCTTAGTCAATAGTTAAGATGTTTGAGCCAATTTGTGTAAACCCTTTGTGTGCCAGCGGGGTGTGCAATTCGTTTCATACCGCTCTGGAGCTAACAGGGTTACACAAGACAAAAAGTAATGGAATGCCCAGACATGCCCATACACCCCCACACTGCCTACTCCTTGGCTTAGGGGGCAGGATGAGAACAACTGTGTGATTAATACCTAGTGCATATGTATTAGACAGGTGCAGCACACAAAACTAGGGTTCTTGTGCCTACATGAGCAGCATGTAATTACATTCCTACTCCTCCCCATGTGTCAAAGCATCATTCTTCTTTCTTAAGTCATAATTCGATTTTAATAAATAATAAACATTTATGTGGATAAAACTGACATTTTCGGAATGGAGTCTCCTACTCCCGTGTGTAATGATTTATCAAAATGGACAAACGTCATATCCATCATGGAGAAAATAATTACTTTTGTGAAAATTCAATACTGAGTGGACCAAAAGGTATATAGTGTAGAAACATGCAGAATTATGTGTCATCCATCAAACAGCCTTAATATATATTATGTGTCATCATTTATAATTATATTTACTACTTATTTAGTTACACTTCATAATGGTACTTTCATATATAGTCTGTAAAACAAAGTGAGCCTGATGTAAAAGTGGGGGCTATTCTGGGTCAAATCATTTGATCATAGGTGAAAAATAAAAATGTACAGTTCAATTAATTACCACTTTTAACCCTTACAGTGCCAGATGGGGTACTCTACGCATTGCCATACCTGGGAGCTCTCCGGATTTGCCCCGGAGACTCCAGTTTTAAGAATGCATTACCGAGTCTCTGGGGCAAAGGCTGATTCTCCAAACTCTGTCCACTTCTGCTCCTTCCCACCTAGTTCCTTCCATTTTTTGTCCTTCCCCACCCAGTTCTTCCACTTCCCGCCCACTTGTTTGATGCCCCAGAAAGCCCCGCCCCCACTCACAGGTAAACCCCACCCCCTTTTTGCCATCATTTGCGGCAATTATACTTTCCAGAGGTGTCAGACAAATGAAAATGCGTTGCGTACCCCTCTGACACTGTAAGGGTTAAACCCATGAATTTTAGAGCAAGGTTTTGGAGACCTCTCTAGCATTAAGTGGGTTAACCCTTTGAGTGCCAGAGAAGTATTGGATACCTCTCTGGCAATCAAAGGGTTAAATGCTCTCACTTAAATCAATGGTAATGTTTATTTGTTCCCTACGGCAAAATTGTTTTTCTAAAGAATTTCTTCATTTCTCCTTTGTATATCAGCCTCTGTGCATTGAATATACTAAGAACTAAAGGAAAAATTGTGGGTGAATCAAGTACATCAACACAATAATATAAAAATGTATTTTGATCTAAATGGGACATTTAACAGCTGGATTGCTTGAGAGGTCTCCAATGCATTAAAAGCCCAATTTAAATTAAGGGGAATTTGAGAAGTTTTTATTTGTCCCCTATGAAGCACTTGGTTTGCTCCAAGCTGCTCCCATTTTACTTAGTTCATCAGCATCATTTAGTATGAAAATTGGTGGTTAAAGTGCAAAGTGCATGGAAGATTTCTGCTATCTTTTCAAGAGAAAAGACATGACATTTTCATTTCCTTCTCTGTACCAAATGTCTGGTATTTTAAGTTACAATGAGGCCCGGAACTCATAAAGAAACATGAGACTAGCATACTAAATTGTGTCTGACACTGCAACAGGCTGGGGGAATGTCACAATGCTGCAGAGAAATAAGCTGAGTAAGAACCAGTCAAGTTTCTTATTGTCTGATCTTCACAAGTCTGCAAATCCAGGCGATCCATAGACAGCTTTCCATAAAAATAAATAAATAAATAAAAGTAGGAAATAACTGGAGAGATGGCACATTTGGTTAATGCAACTGCTGTAGAATATCCTCAAACTGCAAGGTCACAGGTTCTATCCTGGCAAGGTCAGCTTAGCCTTTCACCTCACTGAGGTAGACAAAATGAGTCCATGACATACCTGAAAACAAGAGACAGTCTCAATGTATTCTTCCTGGTAAAATATTTCATAAAAAAACATTCTGCATATAGAAGCAGTTTTGTATAATTTTGCTTCCAAAATAAGATGTCTATGTGTGTTACTATGTCCCTTACATCTGTATGCACTGTAAGATACTTTGTATCACTCAAACACTATGGTGGCACTTCTTTGTGGATCCAAATATGGACACACCCTTGCTTTCCCCTTTCTATATTAATTGTCAGTCGTATGCACATGATGAGGTTGGCTTGTCATCCAAACTACATTTTTGGAATTCATATTGGTTGGTACTCTGCCAAACACTACATCCATGTTGGGACTTATTCTACTATTGCTATGTCATGAATTTTGATGGTTAGTTGTCTTGATGTTAGCTGGTATCAGTGTTATAGGAGATATTTTCCCATAGGGGAGTGCAAGTTCCTGAGTTATTATTGATGAAGGCAATGGGTAGGCAATATGAATACTCTAGCTGATGTTGGACTACAACTTCTACCATTCTCAGCCAGTTCATAGGCTGGATGAGGATGACACAAAATGTAGTTCAACAAAAACTGTACACCTTGGTGTTGCCCAAACTCAGCATAGTCACATGAGAACAGTAACACAAATTCCACATCATTGCAGGCTCTATTTCCTGTGCCTCTGATCTTCTGGAATCAAATGAGTTCAAGGAGGATTCTCTGGAAAACAAGAATCCCCCTTTCACTTACAGAGAAATAGTTATCCCATTGAGTGTCAGAGGAGTATGCAACGCATTTCTTTGCAATGCGTTGCATACTTCTCTGACACTCAAAGGGTTAAAGAAAACACTATCTAGAGTTTTATTGTAAGGAGAGTGGCTTTAAATACCAAATAACATTCATGAGTATGAGAAAATTCACAAACTAATGAAAAATGACATAAATGAGGAAGAGAGTATAATTTATCTGTATAGGTTTCACATTAAGAGTATGTACAGTGGTAATGACTTTTCTCTGTGCAGAGCAGAAGATAATTATCATGTTTCTTGTGTTTGCTAGAGTATTGAACATGGTTCAATCTCTGGGATCCTTTTGGAAATTAATGTACAGGAACAGATTTACATCCCAGGTTCCCTTAGGCAAGGAACTCTATGCTATCTTAGCTCCACCCATGACCACACCTCCACTCCTCAGATGACCCTGCTCCCAGTTCCATCCACTGTTTCCTGGCACAGGAAAAACACCTGTCCTATAACCAGAATATAATAATAATAATAATAATAATAATAATAAAAAAATATATAACTCCATGGTTGCTAGAGACAGCACCAAAGGGGTGCAGAGCAATGCGCTGGAGATACCTTTAACATCCAAGAGGTTAAATAAAAGCCAGTAAAAGGGTATAAAACTGGTGCAGGGACATTGAGATTTCTTGGACCACACCCACCACTCAGAATATGGGTGAGGCCAGCACAGCTGAGTTACCCCTCAACATTTGGAGCTCTAGGCTTTGCCATCTCTGCCCATTGGGAAATATGGCCTTCATAATGTATTTCATAGAAAGCAAACCATATATATTGTAAGTTCATACAAACATTATTTCAGTTCAAACATGCATTTTGGGAGATGCAGTACTTTCATGGTCTGCTGTTTTAACCCTTTGAGTGCCAGAGGGCTATGCAATGTATTGCTTTGTAACCTTAATGCATACCTCCCATAATGGGGCAAACCAGCTTCACTATAGGGGCAAATAAAAACTCCTATTGATAGAAATGGGGCCTTTAACACCTTGAATTCTATAGCATTCAAGGGGTGAAAAGCCCCGTCTGTATCAGTGAGATTTGGGTATTTTTATTTGTTCCCTTGTTGTGCTCTTCACAGTAGATCGGTATCTTCAGGGCTGGATTCGAAGTCCACTCCTTGTTATCTGTCCTTCATCACGGTGATTGCTACAGACAAAGTAAGATGTATTGTTTTTCATTACACAGTGGTAATTAACATAATTAACTTCCACACTTCTCTAACTTTGCTTTCCTATCTGATAATTTAGTGAATGACTCTAAGCCCTTTAGTTAATGAAGAGAAAATAAGTTCCTTAACCCTTTGAAAGCCAGAGGGGTACACAACACATTTCCAAGCAATGAGCTGCACACCCTTCATGATGCAGTCTTCTAGCACCTGCTTATTTCCCTTTAATTGTCTCCTTGTCAGGTGATCTTGCATGACCAGTTTCCTTTTACAGAGATACAGTAGATGGTTGAAATAATACTTTAACCCTTTGAGTGCCAGAGAGGTACGTAACGCATTGCGTAGCAATCCGTTGAGTACCCCTCTGGCAATCAGAGTTAACCCCTTGGGTGCTTTACAAATCAGACAGATAAATGGAATTTAGATTGAATTATGATGCAGTCTTTATCTTTACGATATTTAAGATGTTCCTAAAGATATCTTTAATGATTTGCATTGCAAAGTTTTCTAGCATGCAAGTGGCTAAAGGAGCAGTTGACTTTTTAGTCTTGAAAAATATTATATATATATTATACATAATATGTTACATTATATATAATATACAAGGGTATTCACAGTTTTTTCATTCAAAGCTATAAAGTAATTATATCACAAACTTTTTTTTTTTTTTTTTTTCTTTTTAACTTAGCCACCAGGTGGTGCTGTTCCTATGGAGAGCTGGTGTCCTCCCATAGACTACACTATAAAAACATGCATTATGGACATTAGTTAGTGCCTCTGCTAACAGTTTGAGCTGTACTAACATTTGAATGAAACCTCACCCACTTGTGTTAAGAAACATTTTGCGAACAATTGTATGTAATTCAGTGGAGGTTATGCTCTAAAGCACAATAAAGAGGTGGTAAAGTGTAATGACTTCTCCAGTGATATCACCATAGCTGGGAACTCTCCCGATTTGCCCCGGAGACTGCGGTTTTGACTCTGCATTACTGGGTCTCCGGGGCAGAGGTTGATTCTCTGGATGTGGGGAGTTTATGCTACTTCCCAGTGTTTTCCTCCCAATCCCCTCCCTTTTCTCCTCCTTCTACAACCTATTTGTAATAGTTTTTCTTCACTTTATAAGCTCCGCTCCTACTGACGACTAAGATCCACCCTTTTCTGGCACAAATTGCATAATATTCTCCCCCAGCAGCACCATAGGATTTCTTGCTCCAGGGACACCTCAACAAAAAGTTCCCAGGTATGGCTATCACTTGCCCAGTTTCTATGTTATTCTATGGAGCCAATGCACTAAAATCTTCAAAGTTGGAGAAATCTTAGTACATTAGCTCCATAGAATAACATAAGAATTGGAGAAGCGGTATCACTGGAGAAGTCATCTCCCCTTTATCACCTCTTTTTCACAACTTAGTGCATAATGCACAGTAACGTAATGCATAACGCACAGTAACGTAGTGCATAACGCACGGTAACGTAGTGCATAATGCACGGTAACGTAATGCATAACACACGGTAACGTAGTGCATAACGCACAGTAACGTAATGCATAACGCACAGTAACGTAACGTACTGCATAACGCACAGTAACATAGTGCATAACGCACAGTAACGTAGTGCATAACGCACAGTAATGTAGTGCATAACGCACAGTAACGTAGTTGATGAGCCTGGAAAAAAGACTTGTGTTCATCAAGTTTAGTCCATACTATATCATCCCATTTGATCCAGGGAAAAGAAAAAAAAAAACAAGCAAACAAAAAAAAAGATAAAACAGAACAAAAAAAAATTCTGAAGTCATTTCCAGTTAAGCCCCATATGGGTAAAAAATTCCTTCCTGACAACTAAAGTCAATCGGATATTTCCCTGGATCAACATTAGGGAACTCATTTTTTTCATTTTGGTATCTAAAAACAAAACAAAAAACTCTTTTAACTCCCTATATGTATTGCAGTGCTTTGGGGACCTCTGTATAGTAATACAGGAATTAAAGGAACACTAAATCCTACAGGCACAAAATCTAAAGGGCATGTTGCCATGGCACAGTAATTCACTTTGTAAATTTTAAAATGTTATACTTACAGAGTTGCTGTCCTGGTCCCTTATCACATTAAGAAATCTTAGAAGACAGCATGCGTTTTCAGTAGTATTAAACATTTGTGTTTGAGAGAGGTATCCAAGGGATTGTGTTACATGTTGGATACCTCTCTGGCATTCAGTGGGTTAATAGTTGGAAGATGGAGGAAGATCACACTTCTTGGACACTATAATTTTTGTCACTGATCAAACTGGAAGAGCGTACAGCCTTCACCCAGCACTACAGAATCTGGTAAGAATAATGGTTCTAACTTTACAAGGTGAATTGCTGTGCTCAGGGCAACATGCTTTTTAGATTGAGCACTCTCATTTTAAAGCATTTAGGGCCATGTGTTCAAAAGAAAAGTGGAGGAATTATAGGGGAAACCCGTTGCATTACAGAGGAGAACTAAACATTTCCATGAATTTAAATGAACATTTTAACCCCTTGAATGGTAGAATGGTCTACAACAGTGGTTTTCAACTCCGGTCCTCGGGACCCAGTAACAGGCCAGGACTTAGGGATTTCTCTGCTAGAGCACAGGTGTGGTGATCAGAGACTCATTCACAATGATTAACTCACCTGTGCTCTAACAAGGAAATCATCAAATCCTGGCCTGTTAGTGGGTCCCGAGGACCAGAGTTGATAACCACTGGTCTACAATGTGTTGTGGAGCAATGCATTGGAGTTTTTTCTCTAGCATGCAAGGTATTAATTAATTTTTCATTTTTCCATATCTCTGATATTTTAAAGGTAGGCAGGCACTGTAACAAAGCAGTGGGGAATGCAAGCAGGGTGCTGGGCGGTATAGCTGGAAGCATTAGTAACAGAAAGAGGGAAGTGGTCATGCCATTCTACAGATCTCTGGTTAGACCTCACCTATAGTATTAGGTGCTGTACTAGAGACCCCAGGATATAGATACTGTGGAGAGGATTCAGAAAAGGGCTACTAAAATGGTGAATACTTTACAGGATAAAAAGATCAAGATAGACTAAAGGATATTACTATGTATATCTTGGAGAAGAAAAGAGAGGGGTGGTATGATAGAAACATCCAAATACATAGAAGGATTCAGCAAAGTACAGGAGGGAAGTACATTTCAAAAGAGTAGAAATCATAGTAGCAGATGTGGTAGAGGTTAATATAATGAGGGAATGAAAGCATCCATGGGATAGCCATAAACCAATCCTGGACATAATATAAGACCAAGGACCAAATACGGTTTGGAGTATGAAAAAGTGCAGATGGGCCAAATTGTTCTTTTCTATACTTCTGTCTATGTTTCTATATACCGTAAAATATCAGGTATAATACACACTTGTGTATAATACGCAGGTGTATATTATGCCCATGATTTTAGGGGAAAACGAGTGCCTATGTATAATACGCACCCTTGTTTTCCCACTTACTTAAAAAAATATTTTGCTGCCAGCTACCTTCCCTCCCTCCCCCCCAGCGCGATCCAATGTCAATAGAATCCTTACTTTATTTTGCTGCCCTTGAATACCGCACTCTGTCTGGTTTAAGCTCTGGTTTAAAGGGATAGTAATACTTCGTTTTAACTTTATTTTATTTTGTAGGCATTAAAAAAACATGAAGAATGATATAAGTCTTATCTCTCAAACCTTTATGGTTTAAGAGATATTCACAAAGTATCGCCCCCCGTTCAACCAGATCAGAAGGAAGGTGCCCAGGTAGACTGCAGTGAGGGACAATCTTCAATTAAGATAAGGGAAAAAGCTGAAAAACTTGTCAAGGGGGGAAGGGCTTTCATTGTTTTCATACAGAGAAAATTGTCCCCATCTGTTATCTGTCTGGTCATACAACCAGACTCACATCTGAGAAGAGATGGCTTACACTAGGTAAAAGGGGCGGGAGGGGGAACTTTGCTTGTGAATATCTCATAAACCATAAAGGTTTGAGAGATAAGACTTATATCATTCTTCATGTTTTTTTAATGCCTACAAAATAAAATAAAGTTAAAACAAAGTGTTACTATCCTTTTAAGGCCGCCCGCATGGGAAGATGGGACCAGAGCTTAATCCAGGTAGCTGGCAGCACTAATTTTTTTAATTCAGCCAAAAAAAACTCTTGTGTATAATACGCACCCCCCGCTTCACATAAGGTGAAGAGGGGTAAAATTGTATGTATTATTCCCGAGATTTTACGGTAGTGCAATTGATTTGCCCCTCAATTCCTCCACTTTTCTTTTGCGAATATAACACTTACTGTTAGTTTAAATAAACAAGCCAGCAAATGGGTTATGTAACACTGATGATAAATACATTAGTGTATATATAAGTAAATGCTGGGGAATAATAGGAGTTGAAGTCTACAACAACTGAATTGCAAAAGGTTTCCTCCCTCTGGTGTAGTAGGACAGATGAGCAGAAAATATATTTCCATTTAGTTTGTGTTTTGGATACATATTGCATTTATATTCATTTTCTGCATAACTAAATACTCTTGCATAATTAACATATCTTAATTGTTGAGACACATGAATACATGAAGCCTTTTGTTATACTAAATGAAAAAAAGATCAGAGATAAACAAGTAAAATAAAATGACCTGTTCTCTCCTTGATTTAAGTATAATGTTTTCCCATGTAATTACAATGGACCTCATTTGTGTCCTCTCCTCTGCAGTAAATGTTTAACCAGCTGCCATGATATTGTGTCTATATGAATGGCAGGTTGGTCTGTGCCATTCCCTTGTTAAGCCTGAGTCTCGGGACACTTGCTGTCAGCACACCTTCACAGATTCTTGCTGAAAGCGTATACCCTTGTTGGTGATATGGTAGTGTGAGAACAGATGGTAAAGGATTTCTTGAATTCATAATATTACTTTCTTAAAAACTTAAAGGGCCACATTTTCAAATGTAAATTAAATAAATTATAGGACAAACCAAGTGATTGGCTGGGGACAAATGCAAATTCCCAAAATATCCATTTAATTAACTGGAGATTTTAATTGAGTATAAGAGAAGTCTCCAGTGAATTGCAGAGTAATGTATTGGGGATCTTTCTAGCACTCAAAAGGTTAAAAGTTCCATTTAAATAATTGGGATTTTTGATCTCCCCTATAGTGCAGTTGGATTACACTAACATTTTTTCCACGTTTCAGTTGAAAATATACTGTTAATTAGAAATGTACTCAATACAAATTTTAGAGGCTTATGACAATATTGCTAAAAATAATATTGAATTATATATTTTGTTTATTATTTATTTTCACTAAAATATTGTTTTTTTACAAATATAACACTTCTGATGTAGAGGTGCTAGTAAGTGTAAGAGAGAGACCATGTAAGCAGATTTCTGCTTGTCTTCCACACAGAGATATGGAGATGATTGAGACTCCAGGGGGAGATGCACTAAGGTGTGATAAAGTGGTGATGAAGTGGAGATATGGAGACTCCAGGGGGGAGATGCACTAAGGTGTGATAAAGTGGTGATGAAGTGGAGATATGGAGACTCCAGGGGGAGATGCACTAAGGTGTGATAAAGTGGTGATGAAGTGGAGATATGGAGACTCCAGGGGGGAGATGCACTAAGGTGTGATAAAGTGGTGATGAAGTGGAGATATGGAGACTCCAGGGGGAGATGCACTAAGGTGTGATAAAGTGGTGATGAAGTGGAGATATGGAGACTCCAGGGGGAGATGCACTAAGGTGTGATAAAGTGGTGATGAAGTGGAGATATGGAGACTCCAGGGGGGAGATGCACTAAGGTGTGATAAAGTGGTGATGAAGTGGAGATATGGAGACTCCAGGGGGGAGATGCACTAAGGTGTGATAAAGTGGTGATGAAGTGGAGATATGGAGACTCCAGGGGGGAGATGCACTAAGGTGTGATAAAGTGGTGATGAAGTGGAGATATGGAGACTCCAGGGGGGAGATGCACTAAGGTGTGATAAAGTGGTGATGAAGTGGAGATATGGAGACTCCAGGGGGGAGATGCACTAAGGTGTGATAAAGTGGTGATGAAGTGGAGATATGGAGACTCCAGGGGGAGATGCACTAAGGTGTGATAAAGTGGTGATGAAGTGGAGATATGGAGACTCCAGGGGGAGATGCACTAAGGTGTGATAAAGTGGTGATGAAGTGGAGATATGGAGACTCCAGGGGGAGATGCACTAAGGTGTGATAAAGTGGTGATGAAGTGGAGATATGGAGACTCCAGGGGGAGATGCACTAAGGTGTGATAAAGTGGTGATGAAGTGGCGATATGGAGACTCCAGGGGGGAGATGCACTAAGGTGTGGTAAAGTGGTGATGAAGTGGAGATATGGAGACTCCAGGGGGAGATGCACTAAGGTGTGATAAAGTGGTGATAAAGTGGTGATGAAGTGGAGGTATGGAGACTCCAGGGGGAGATGCACTAAGGTGTGATAAAGTGGTGATGAAGTGGAGATATGGAGACTCCAGGGGGGAGATGCACTAAGGTGTGATAAAGTGGTGATGAAGTGGAGGTATGGAGACTCCAGGGGGGAGATGCACTAAGGTGTGATAAAGTGGTGATGAAGTGGAGATATGGAGACTCCAGGGGGGAGATGCACTAAGGTGTGATAAAGTGGTGATGAAGTGGAGATATGGAGACTCCAGGGGGAGATGCACTAAGGTGTGATAAAGTGGTGATGAAGTGGAGATATGGAGACTCCAGGGGGGAGATGCACTAAGGTGTGATAAAGTGGTGATGAAGTGGAGATATGGAGACTCCAGGGGGAGATGCACTAAGGTGTGATAAAGTGGTGATGAAGTGGAGATATGGAGACTCCAGGGGGAGATGCACTAAGGTGTGATAAAGTGGTGATGAAGTGGAGATATGGAGACTCCAGGGGGGAGATGCACTAAGGTGTGATAAAGTGGTGATGAAGTGGAGATATGGAGACTCCAGGGGGGAGATGCACTAAGGTGTGATAAAGTGGTGATGAAGTGGAGATATGGAGACTCCAGGGGGGAGATGCACTAAGGTGTGATAAAGTGGTGATGAAGTGGAGATATGGAGACTCCAGGGGGGAGATGCACTAAGGTGTGATAAAGTGGTGATGAAGTGGAGATATGGAGACTCCAGGGGGAGATGCACTAAGGTGTGATAAAGTGGTGATGAAGTGGAGGTATGGAGACTCCAGGGGGAGATGCACTAAGGTGTGATAAAGTGGTGATGAAGTGGAGATATGGAGACTCCAGGGGGGAGATGCACTAAGGTGTGATAAAGTGGTGATGAAGTGGAGATATGGAGACTCCAGGGGGGAGATGCACTAAGGTGTGATAAAGTGGTGATGAAGTGGAGATATGGAGACTCCAGGGGGGAGATGCACTAAGGTGTGATAAAGTGGTGATGAAGTGGAGATATGGAGACTCCAGGGGGGAGATGCACTAAGGTGTGATAAAGTGGTGATGAAGTGGAGATATGGAGACTCCAGGGGGGAGATGCACTAAGGTGTGATAAAGTGGTGATGAAGTGGAGATATGGAGACTCCAGGGGGGAGATGCACTAAGGTGTGATAAAGTGGTGATGAAGTGGAGATATGGAGACTCCAGGGGGGAGATGCACTAAGGTGTGATAAAGTGGTGATGAAGTGGAGATATGGAGACTCCAGGGGGAGATGCACTAAGGTGTGATAAAGTGGTGATGAAGTGGAGATATGGAGACTCCAGGGGGAGATGCACTAAGGTGTGATAAAGTGGTGATGAAGTGGAGATATGGAGACTCCAGGGGGGAGATGCAGTAAGGTGTGATAAAGTGGTGATGAAGTGGAGATATGGAGACTCCAGGGGGGAGATGCAGTAAGGTGTGATAAAGTGGTGATGAAGTGGAGATATGGAGACTCCAGGGGGGAGATGCACTAAGGTGTGATAAAGTGGTGATGAAGTGGAGATATGGAGACTCCAGGGGGAGATGCACTAAGGTGTGATAAAGTGGTGATGAAGTGGAGATATGGAGACTCCAGGGGGGAGATGCACTAAGGTGTGATAAAGTGGTGATGAAGTGGAGATATGGAGACTCCAGGGGGGAGATGCACTAAGGTGTGATAAAGTGGTGATGAAGTGGAGATATGGAGACTCCAGGGGGGAGATGCACTAAGGTGTGATAAAGTGGTGATGAAGTGGAGATATGGAGACTCCAGGGGGGAGATGCACTAAGGTGTGATAAAGTGGTGATGAAGTGGAGATATGGAGACTCCAGGGGGGAGATGCACTAAGGTGTGATAAAGTGGTGATGAAGTGGAGATATGGAGACTCCAGGGGGGAGATGCACTAAGGTGTGATAAAGTGGTGATGAAGTGGAGATATGGAGACTCCAGGGGGGAGATGCACTAAGGTGTGATAAAGTGGTGATGAAGTGGAGATATGGAGACTCCAGGGGGAGATGCACTAAGGTGTGATAAAGTGGTGATGAAGTGGAGATATGGAGACTCCAGGGGGGAGATGCACTAAGGTGTGATAAAGTGGTGATGAAGTGGAGATATGGAGACTCCAGGGGGGAGATGCACTAAGGTGTGATAAAGTGGTGATGAAGTGGAGATATGGAGACTCCAGGGGGAGATGCACTAAGGTGTGATAAAGTGGTGATGAAGTGGAGATATGGAGACTCCAGGGGGGAGATGCACTAAGGTGTGATAAAGTGGTGATGAAGTGGAGATATGGAGACTCCAGGGGGGAGATGCACTAAGGTGTGATAAAGTGGTGATGAAGTGGAGATATGGAGACTCCAGGGGGGAGATGCACTAAGGTGTGATAAAGTGGTGATGAAGTGGAGATATGGAGACTCCAGGGGGAGATGCACTAAGGTGTGATAAAGTGGTGATGAAGTGGAGATATGGAGACTCCAGGGGGGAGATGCACTAAGGTGTGATAAAGTGGTGATGAAGTGGAGATATGGAGACTCCAGGGGGAGATGCACTAAGGTGTGATAAAGTGGTGATGAAGTGGAGATATGGAGACTCCAGGGGGAGATGCACTAAGGTGTGATAAAGTGGTGATGAAGTGGAGATATGGAGACTCCAGGGGGGAGATGCACTAAGGTGTGATAAAGTGGTGATGAAGTGGAGATATGGAGACTCCAGGGGGGAGATGCACTAAGGTGTGATAAAGTGGTGATGAAGTGGAGATATGGAGACTCCAGGGGGGAGATGCACTAAGGTGTGATAAAGTGGTGATGAAGTGGAGATATGGAGACTCCAGGGGGAGATGCACTAAGGTGTGATAAAGTGGTGATGAAGTGGAGATATGGAGACTCCAGGGGGAGATGCACTAAGGTGTGATAAAGTGGTGATGAAGTGGAGATATGGAGACTCCAGGGGGAGATGCACTAAGGTGTGATAAAGTGGTGATGAAGTGGCGATATGGAGACTCCAGGGGGGAGATGCACTAAGGTGTGGTAAAGTGGTGATGAAGTGGAGATATGGAGACTCCAGGGGGAGATGCACTAAGGTGTGATAAAGTGGTGATAAAGTGGTGATGAAGTGGAGGTATGGAGACTCCAGGGGGAGATGCACTAAGGTGTGATAAAGTGGTGATGAAGTGGAGATATGGAGACTCCAGGGGGGAGATGCACTAAGGTGTGATAAAGTGGTGATGAAGTGGAGATATGGAGACTCCAGGGGGGAGATGCACTAAGGTGTGATAAAGTGGTGATGAAGTGGAGATATGGAGACTCCAGGGGGGAGATGCACTAAGGTGTGATAAAGTGGCGATGAAGTGGAGATATGGAGACTCCAGGGGGGAGATGCACTAAGGTGTGATAAAGTGGTGATGAAGTGGAGATATGGAGACTCCAGGGGGGAGATGCACTAAGGTGTGATAAAGTGGTGATAAAGTGGAGATATGGAGACTCCAGGGGGGAGATGCACTAAGGTGTGATAAAGTGGTGATGAAGTGGAGATATGGAGACTCCAGGGGGGAGATGCACTAAGGTGTGATAAAGTGGTGATGAAGTGGAGATATGGAGACTCCAGGGGGGAGATGCACTAAGGTGTCATAAAGTGGTGATGAAGTGGTGATATGGAGACTCCAGGGGGAGATGCACTAAGGTGTGATAAAGTGGTGATGAAGTGGAGATATGGAGACTCCAGGGGGGAGATGCACTAAGGTGTGATAAAGTGGTGATGAAGTGGAGATATTCATTTTCCAGTTTCTGTGTTTTTCTATGGAGCCTAAGCACTACGGCAGAGCTGTCCAGGTTCAGTCCTCAAGGGCCACCAACAGGCCAGGATTCAACCATTTGAGTGCCAGTGGGGTACGCAAAGCATTGCTCTGTAATTCGTTGTGTACCCCTCTTGCACTTAAATGGTTAAGGATATCCCTGATTAAGCACAAGTGAGTTATGGATGGCTCACTGATTTTGATTAACTCACCTGTGCTTAATCAGGGAAATGCTTAAATCCTGGTCTGTGGGTGGACCTTGAGGACTGTACTTGGACAGTCCTGCACTAAGATTTCTCCAGCTTTGTAGAATAACATTGGAACTGGAGAAATGATATCACTAGACAAGTCATCTCTACTTTATTACCTCATTATCACACCTTAGTGCATGTTCCCCCCTAGAAAGAACAGTGTTATTAGTACAGTTATAACAGTATGGACAAGTGTCAGCGGAAAGGCAAGGACATCCACAATCAGAAGCTCTAATTCTCATTCATCACTGTTTGGAAACCTCTCTACTGCCCTCTTCACTATGCTCTCTACTGCCCTCTTCACTATGATCAGGGGTACACCATACTGTCTGCTCTGAGTTTGAAGCCAGATGTGAAAATGCAGCAGTGTATTCAGTTAGATGTAAGACATCATTTTCTATAAATTGTAGGTGTAATCACTTAGCATTGTATGAACAGAGGTGTAAGCTCAACATTCTACGAGATTGATTTAATGAAAGTTCACAATTGTCTCTTTATAAACTAGAGTATTCACTTTTAGAGAGGGTCAGTGACACAGCCAGAAGGGGTGGGAGGGGGGTCATTTCCGCTTCAATTGCTTTTGAACTACAAATCTGTAAGTAAATATACACAGTGCAATATGTTAACAAAACTTGTACTTAATACTCAGAGCTAAAATTTAAATTATATATTATTATCCTTTTAAGGGGGCCCACTAATTTAACCCTTTGACTGTTAGCGGGGTACTCACCGCATTGCAAAGCAATGCGTTGCGTACCCCTCTGGCACTCAAAGGGTTATACTTATCTCAGGGCATACCAGTGGCCCTGGGTGGTGTTATACAATATTTATTATGTATCCAAACTGTGTCAATTGTCAGTGTTTTAAAGGGATAGTAATACTTTATTATTACTATTCCACATATTGTAGCTATTTCAAAAAGAATTGAATTGCCCCCAGGTTCATCTCTCAAAGCTTTATGGTTTGAGAGATAACCGAACACAAAGTTCCCCCTCCCTCCCCCTTCCCCGAAGTCAGAGTTGTACTGACTGCAGGGATATCCGGTCTTATTTTCATCAGGTGGCTCAGCAGCAGAGCCGAGATCGCGTTAGTAAAAAATAATTGTTTCACTGAAACGGTCTTCTACGTGTGCTTGCAAACCAATCACATGTCAAAGACTGTTTCTGTGAAATAATTATTTTTTACTAACACGATCTCGGCTCTGCTGCGGAGCCGCCTGGCTGTCATACTACAGACTTCTCCTGCAGTCAGTACAACACTGACTTCAGGGAAGGGGGAGGAAGGGGGAACTTTGCGTTCGGGTATCTCTTAAACCATAAATGTTTGAGAGATGAACCTGGGGGCAATTCAGTTCTTTTTGAGATAGCTACAAAATGGGGAATAGTAATATTAAAGTATTACTATCCCTTTAAGCACGCGTACAGGCATTTGTCCTTCTAAGTGTCAAGTAAATTTAAGACATTTAGAGATGTACAGAGATGCTTAAACCTGCAGACACTGTGTTTGTTAATCAGTTCATTGGATTACTTAAACATGTTTGCTGAAAGGATGTACAATACTTTGTAAGCAGTAATAGCTTTAGTGGAAAGACATCTTCATTGTGAAAACTTACACAATAATAAATTGCTAGTAGAAGTCCCAAAATCAAACTAAGAAAATCAACCTCCCCAAATAAAAACCATCATAATAAACTAACAAAAACAGCCATAATGACCTGACATTGTGCATCACTTGCTTACAAAAGTTTTAGCTTGTTTGTTACAGAGATTTTAGCTAGAGTGGTCTAGATTGGTACAAAATCATTTCCAGTAATACACTGGAAATCTCTCTAGAATTGGAAGGAGTAAGAAGTCCCATTTAACTCTATGCATGCCAGAGGGGTGTCCAGCACATTGCTTCACAATACGATGGATACCCCTTTGGCACAAAGAATTAAATCAATAGATGTTTGGGGAATGTTTATTTGTGCCAGCTGTACATCAAAAGGTGATCTATAGCGTAACTACAGGAACCAGCAGCCCTTTATTTGGAAAGACCTATCACAGTGGGTGTCCTTCAGATAACTGTCTGTTATATCCAGTGGCCTAGTGCGATCCCCCAACACACATATATTCTACCAGGGACACAACTAGTAAACTATTAGGCCAAGGAGTTGATGGGGTCCCCTAGAATTCTTTGTCTTGCCACAACTGCACCCTGTAGTTACTCCCCTGGTTATAGCCATATACTTTTTTGTTTTGTGTTTTGTCTCTGTTAAATGCCACAGGTCTCTAAATCACTTTAACCCTTGGTATGCTAGAGATAACATTAACATTCCAATATCATCAATTTTTAATTCATAGGCATATCTGGGAACTTTCCAGATTTGCCCCGCAGACTCCATTTTTTGCTGTTGATTACCGGGTCTCTGGGGCAGAGGTTGGGTCTCTGCATTTGGTGAGTTTTTAATAAAACTCTGCCGACCTCTACTCCTCCCTGTCTGTTCCTCTCACTCCCTGCCCTCTTCTCCTCCTTCTCCAGCCTATTCCTAGCACTTTTTTCACATATATGAAGCCCCACCCCTACTCACATTTAAGCCACGCCCATTTTTGTGCAGCCAATTGCCTAGTTTATCTCCCCAGCGAGAGATAAATGAGGCCAGAAGTCAAAGTTCCCAGGTATTTTCCCAGGTTATGTACATTTTCTTTCCTTTTCCCAGTTTTTTACATAATATAAATTCCATTAAGGCCATGAGTATATTTTT
The DNA here is from genome assembly GCA_037306005.1 of Rhinophrynus dorsalis. NCBI lineage: Eukaryota > Metazoa > Chordata > Amphibia > Anura > Rhinophrynidae > Rhinophrynus > Rhinophrynus dorsalis. Next base: position 72,894,376 of record CM074719.1, on the reverse strand, counting down.
TCCAATTTACTTTCTAAACTCTCAGTTTTGACAAACATTGGATATTTATAACTTAATTGGTGCACAAGCTCATGTGCAAATCCTATTTTAATGAGTTACTATGCTTCCAAGTATAATGAAATTGCATTTATGGTTCAATAAGTGAGCATGAGACATAACAAGGCTTGACAGTTTTTCATCTATTAGTATTTTAATTTCACCTTAACATCCAAAATATGGCATATGGTAAAGAAAATGCTCATTAACCCCTGTGTTGCTAGGGGCTTGCGTCATAATGGAAAGCAATTACCATGAGGCTTCTCTGTTACAAAATGGATTAGGGTAAAGATATGCGGTCACTTATTAAATATTTGTCTAATTCCAGTGAGAATGGACTACTACCGTATTCATTGTACTATTTGTGCACATCTACAAAGAGAATATAAAAGACTAGTTGAAAAGCCCGTTTACATGGGCCACAGTGCCACCACTGCAGTCATGCGCAGTAGAGACTGCCTGCGCCGAGGCTGCTAGGAGCGGGGTGCTCCAAATTCAGACCGATGTCCTCTCTACCGCCTGGTCCCAGGACGATGCACAGAGAGGACTCCGGTCTGAATTCGGAGTGCCCCGCTCCTTATCAGCCACAATGCGGGCAGTCTCTACTGCGCATGACTGCAGCGCACACAGCTGTCTCTACTGCTCATGACGGCTTCTGACAAACATCCTTAGTGAATTATTATATAGGATAATTGGACTTTCAAGGAAACTAAATATTCAGATAATTCAGAGGACCATAGGTGTAATTTAATAATCTAAAGAGATGCAATCCTGGAGAAAAATCAGTACCAACCTAGGGGTCATATACTTATTTTCCAAATCCTTATTAATTTAAATCGGGCTTTTAACCACTTGGATGCTAGACTTCTACAAAGCCTTGCAAAGGAATGGGAGTGTGAGAATGTAGTAAAATGTGACTCCTTTCTCCATCCACATACCAACATGATGTATGAAACTAGAAGATACTTCACCTCTGATTCAAAATGGTTGCTCTACCATTTCTGTTATCGTGTCTGTGATTTTGCCTACACTGAGGAGAGAAAGAAGAGTAGGTTTTTTTCCCCATAGGTCTAGTATTTGAAACAAGAGGGTTGCCTGTAGAATGATAGAGCTACACATTATTGTTACACTTTGTTTACTCTGCCATTAGTGCCAGGGCTCTGGTTGTTGATTTAATATAAAGGTCCTTCTAACCAGCAGAACTGTATGGTGGCTTCTTCCTGCTCTTCAGCCAAACAGCTTGGTTTTCACTCAGGGCCAGGTGAGATAATGAAATTTTTGCCTGCAGGAGCAGAAAGTAGCCACTATACAAGTCTGCTGGATAGCCACTACAGAAAGAACATCTCCCTACATCCCCTTAAGGACCCATGATGTACATGTACGTCACGAGGTGGATGTCCCTAAAGGAACAAGAATGTACATGTATGTCATGGAATTCAGGGCTCCTCGCGCGGCCTTTGAGTGCCAGAGGTGTACACAACGCAAGCCTTTGCAATGCTTTGCGTACCCCACTGGCACTCAAAAGGTTAATTTGACGTACAACATAAATATAAAGGGGGTTATAGGTACTGCTGCTAATTGCAAAATAAATAAAGGTCAATAGCAACTTGCATGGTGCTGTGATAGTTGTGATACTGAAGAGACCTAATAGGAGCTAATCGTGATCCTTTACATCTCCGTTTCCAGGTAGTTGAAGGGATACCATGCCCTAAAATTGTTCTAAACAGACTGAATAGTATGAAGATACTTGAGATGTTTTGGCTCAAATGTATAACACACAATGGTCCCAAGGCCTCGTACAGTGCATCAAAGTTTATGTAAATAGTTGAAAAGATACATGCTTTGGATGTGAAAAAGATGTTCCCTTTATATATATTTATTTTGAGTATGTTATGCCTCTAACGCAATAGACCACATAGATCAAAGCGGTTCTTAAAGGGATAGTAATATTTCACAAAAACAGCAGCTCCAATTAATCTTCATAGTATTTGAGCTATAGAGAGTGTTATTTCAATACTGTCAGAGTTGTAGTTCAAGAGTAATTGAATGATAAAGTATCCACCTCCTGCCCCTTTTACCTAGTGTAAGCCACCTCCCTTCAGATGTGGAATCTGGTCCACAGACCAGACAGCTCGCAGCAAGGGATAATCTTCTTACTGTGAGAACAATGAAAGCCCTGACCCCCTTGACAGGTTTTTCAGTTTTTCCCTTATGCTAATTGAATATTGTCCCTCTCTGCAAGCCATCTGGACATCATCCTGCTGCTCTGAGCTGAGCAGTGTTACATCAGTAAAAGGGGAGGGAGGGGGATAATTTATGATTCAATTATTCTTGAACTACAACTCTGACAGTATTGAAATAACACTCTCCAAGGCCTAAATACTAGGAAGATTAATTGGAGCTGCTTTTATTATGAAACATTACTACCCTTTAAAGGAAGGTCACTTCCCCAGACCACTGGTCTTTAAGGGGTTAAAACTGGGCAGACCTGCAGGGTATTTGTGTTATTACAATGTAATCCTTGAATAAACAGTGCTCCTTAACTCTTTCAGAACTGGGTTGCTCAGTTTTGTCCTCATTAGAAGGAACACAGGTATATTACTTCCCTATTGTTCACTTCTTGTAGTAGGAGCAATGTGTGGGCACATTTTGGGGCAAATGAACTGCATAATGGGTGGCAAATAAACATTCCCAAATTCTCATTAATTTAAATGGGGCTTTTAACCTTTCGAATGCTAGCAAGGTCTCCAATGAATTGATCTGCAATGAATTGGAGACTTCTCTGGCATTTGGGGGGTTAACACTTTTAAATCAATGATAATTTTCATTTTAGACCTACAGTGCAGATGACTCACCCCCCAGAATGCTCTTCTTATATTTGTTTACTAGTTTAAAAGCCCGTGTACATGGGCCACAGTGCCACCCAGCAGCCTCGGCTGGTTACCGGAGCCTCTCTGCTTACCAAGCAGTGCCAGGAAGGTACGCAGAGAGGACTCCGGTCCGAATTCGGAGCGCCACACTACGTATCAGCTGCAGCACGTTCGGGCACTCTGTACTGCTCATGACTGCAGCGATCGCAGTCTCTACTGAGCATGACAGCTTCTGACAAACATCCTAGTGAATTATTATATAGGACTAGTTGAAGCACCCGTGTACACGGGCCACAGTGCCAGCCGGTCGTGGGGCAGTCATGCACAGTAGAGACTGCCCACACCGCAGCTGATACAGTACCAGCCGGTCATGGGGCAGTCACGCACAGTAGAGACTGCCCGCACTGCTGCTGATACTTTGGAGCGCCCCCCTCTGAATTATCAGCCGCTTCACGGGCAGTCTTTACTGTGCATGACTTCAGCACGCGCAGCAGTCTCTACTGCGCATGACTGCGTTGTTATAAACATTTTAGCAAATTATTATATAGGATTATATAGAATATGGCTTTAGTGGAGGAATACCAAGCTTGGCTAGATAGGTGGATATTGTATGTAATCAACCTTTTCTTCTCCAATCTCTGTCTGAATAATTACTTTTGGGAAAAGCCAGTAGGATCCATGGAAAGAGAATAATAATAATAAGAAATATTTTATTACATCCCTGAGTTCAAATGTTGTTCAACTGTTAATGCAGTAATTATGTGACATAAGCCTTTAACCCTCTGAATATCACATTACAAAAATGAGTTGCATACTCCTCTGGCACTCGAAAGGTTAAACACTAACATAAAATCTCAGGTATAATACTCACCTGTGTATAATATGCAGGTGTAATTTATACCAACTCTTTTAGGGGAAAACAAAAGTGCCTGTGTATAATACGCACCCTTGTTTCTTGTCTGCTTCCCTCACACCCACCTTCCCCTCTCTCTACTCACCTCCTAAAGAGGCATCTGGAATATTTGCACACTGGGCAGCATGCTTGCATTTGACGCTCGCTTTCTGCACATCCCTGTGAGGACCTGTATTAATAGAAGATAATTGAATTAAAGGCATAGTAATACTTCAAAATTACTATCCCTTATATTGAAGCCCTTAAAAAACTGAATTAAATGCCACCAGCAGCATCTCTAAAACCTTTATGGTTTGCAAGATAGCCGCTTTTAAACTTCGCTCTCCCCTGCCTCTCCCTTGACGTCAGCGTTCTTGCTGCAGCAGGGAAATCCGTTCATTGAATCAAGCGGAGGCTCTTCAGCAGAGCCAGATCTCGTTATAGAAGAAACGATCCTTCACTAAAACGGTCTTCTACGTGTGCTTGGTAACCAAGCAAACGTAGAAGACCGTTTTAATGAAGGATCTTCTCTTCCATAAAGAGATCTCGGCTCTGCTGAAGAGCCTCCGCCGGTCCAGGGACCGGATTTCCCTGCTGCAGCAACAACGCTGACGTCAGGGGAGAGGCAGGGGAGAGCGAAGTTTAAAAGTGGCTATCTCGCAAACCATAAAGGTTTGAGAGATGCCTCTGGTGGCATTTAATTCAGTTTTTAAAGGGCTTCAATATAAGAGATAGTAATTTTGAAGTATTATTATCCCTTTAACACAGGCCCTCACAGGGGGATGCAGGAAGTGAGCGGCAAATGCAAGCACGCCATGCATATATCCCAGATGCTTCCGGAGGGGGTGAGTAGAGGGAAGGGAAGGTGGGAGCATATTGACGTGGGAGGGAGGAGGATAGCCGACACGAGGAGAAATGTTTTTTTTCTCTTGTCTATAATACTCACCTCCCACTTCACATAAGGTATAAAAGAACAAAATTGTGAGTATTATACGTGAGATTTTACAGTATTTATATTTTGTGCTACAGAAAACAAATGCTAGTAAACATTTTTCTAGAAAAATACTAGTTTATATTCACTTCCAACAAGGCTTCTGTATCATCTCTCTGGTAATTTGTATAAAGTGACCTCTTTGCTGTGAAAGGGCTGAAGCAAATTGCAATTGGCAGTTCTGTAAAAGAGTATAAATTATTTTCTTTCTTGAGTAATCTCAAAACGTGAAGTATAATTGATGTTCCCGGTGAAAGAAACGAAGGTTTTACAAGTGTGGAAAAAACTGTAAAATACACGGTTAAGCCATTATTTAAGTATATACTAGTTCAAACAGAATGTTTCATTTAAACACAATAACATTTGATTTATGTACCTGGAATTATTCTAAAACTAATAATTTCCAAAAATTAAAATAGCATTTATGTACATTTAATAAATTCTGCAATTTTGCTACATTATAAATGACATTTTCATACTGGCGTTTTTGTCTGCTTAGACAATGTACTTATTTTTCTAAATGTTAAAAGTTAGCGGGAAGTAAAGAAGTAGATAAATAGGAATAACAGAAAGGAAACTAAATGCAGCAATAATTCTTCAATGTAACAATCATAATAAATCATATCTCAGCAGGACTCATGGAATCTATGTAAATTGTGAAATATAAATAAAATAAATGTTCTATAGTTGTACTTAAAGTTTTTATTTATCCTCTGTCTGAAGCAAGGGGCTCTAATGGGATTTTTAAACCTTTAAAGGGGCTCTATCACCCCTATATAAGTTGCTACTAAATGTTAGTTTATATAGTGATTACATTGAATATTGCAGTATTTTCGCATTTTAAAGGGATAGTAATACCTAAAATGTAAAAAAAATATGTTGTAGGGTTTATCCCCCTGAGTAAAACAAGAGTACTCCCACTGCTGAAAGATGTTTCATTCAAAAGTTATTAATTTTCAAAGTTGAATTTTTTAGGTGCAATATCACAGTGGCCTGAAATTGTACAGTGGCGCTGTTGCTACACGATCCTATGGACAGCTCTGGTCTCAGGACCATAAATCTCCATAGGATGGTGTAGCAACAGCGCCACTGTAAAATTTCAGGCCACTGTGATATTGCACCTAAAAAATTCAACTTTGAAAATTAATAACTTTTGAATGAAACATCTTTCAGCAGTGGGAGTACTCTTGTTTTACTCAGGGGGATAAACCCTACAACATATTTTTTTTTACATTTTAGGTATTACTATCCCTTTAAAAACCTTATTTGTGCAAAATAGAAGGAATAAAGACCCTACTTCTGGATAGACTGCACGTACGGCTCTATACCCACAGTCTTTAACTCTGCCTCTGTTGCCCTCCCTCTATCCAGCCTCCTCTGATGACGGAGGCTTTTTGTCTGTAAGCTGGAGCGATCTCATTGGCTAGATATCGATCTCTGCCAATGAGATCGCTCCTGCTTACATGCGGACATGACAGTTGCTGGCAGCTTTTCAGACTGAGTCAGGCACAATGGAAGAATAGTTTAGCTGTTTGAGAATGATGGGAGTTGTAGGCTTCAGCAGCTAAAGATCCAAACATTGAATACCCCGTTGTAGATCTTTAAGCCTTTGGATGCTAGTGAATTCTCGAAAATGTTGAAAATATGAAGATATATTGCTGCCACCAATCCTGACCTGGTAAATGCAGTCTTATTGGCCATTCCTATTTTACAGCATTCCATCTCCATTATCTTACTGTCAGACCTAGGAGCTCTCAAACCCTGGGAGTTCTCAAACCCTGAGTAACCTTTATACTCTGGTTTGTGGCCCAGATCTCAGCTTGGATTTCCAGCTATCCACTGTTGACCAGGACAGTCCTGTTTTGGGCTCCCCTGTCCTTTATTGTCAATACTGTCTAGAGGCTCTGTAACCTGGAATCATTCAGTTTCATGCCCTTGTGCTCCCACTTGTTAGAGCACAATTCTATCACCAGAGCACTAATTCTTATTGGCAGTGCAGTTCACTGCTGATTAAATGGGGCTTTTAACCCCATGACTGCAGGGCCGGATTTACATCTCAGGAGCCTGTAGGCACAGAAATGTGAAGCACCCCCCCCCCAAAGAAAAAGAGATGAACATTTTAAAAATTATAGTGGTCTGTACAGTTTTAAATAACTCCAGTGCATTTATTTACACAAACCCTGTAATCAACCTATCATTATCAGACTCTCAAACAAAAAAACAGTCACTGTGCCGTGCCAACCCAGGCTGTGGATGGGATCCATTCCACTGTGACCCGTCTACCTCACATTCATGGTTTAAATATGATTTGTCAACTTCGGGGAATCACTTGAGTGCTCACGCTGGAAGTGAAAATGCATTATTATTCTTCATACATTATGATTATGATGCCACTCCATCTACCTACCCTTCCTAATCCTAAGTCTTGGTGGGCCCTTAGATAACTTTTACTGCAAGCAATGGCAAGTTGGCAAAAAGGCACAGATGAGCGGCACATGAGTCACAATAAAATATAATAGCACACAGCTGCACACTTTACTGGGGCTTCCAAGTCCAGTGGGGGCCTTCATCTAACTGAAGAGGACTCCAGTCCAACATTTTTATTCAGACGAGAAGACACTTTAAGTGGCTGATTTGGTTGCACGCTTTTTTGTGTGTGACCATTTAAAAGCATACTCTCATCATACCCGACGGCGGTGCAGGTTTACTTACTCAAGGTGGCAGGATATTCAATTTTAAAATTCCAGGCGAATCCAGAGTGCTCTATGATATTCTACACTATCCTGTATACATATATGTATCACAATCTCAATAGAATTATCAACACATAAAATAACAAAATAACAACTCTATAACTTATCTTCTTATGAAGTTATAGCTTCTTTAAGTTGAAAATGTCTCTCCAAATTCTTTTATAGAATAATATTCTCTATGTAGTGATTCTACACACAAATATCTCGGTCCCAAACAGTCACAGGAAATATAAAGGAAAAAGAAAGAAAACATCCATCAGTTATCTTGTTAACTTCTAAACGAAATGTATAGCATCCACTCACATTTAAAACTCCAATAGTCCGCTCTATTCCGAATCCGTACTGGTCTCTCAGAATAAATGAAGGATATAGAAAGTAAAGAAAATAGGGTTAATTTTATCACACAGTATAGTAGTGATCATAGGAAATTGGAGAATATTTTTTAAAAATATTGGCCGGTGCTTTTGAAGGATCCTCAATTAAGATTAATTTTGCCTTCACAACCAAGAATAACATATAGAAGAGCCAATACATTAAAAGATCGTCTGGTTCCAAGTTTCATTAACCATAAGGAACCAGATGTATCTTACTTCAAAAAAGGATTGAAAGGTTTTTATAAATGCACAAGATGTATTGGATGTAGATCAGTAAAAGATAAAAATAAACATGTTCAAGGTTTTCAATGCAATCAAACAAAACAGATTTTTAACATTGATAAATTCATTTTATGTACTAGTAAAAATATTATTCTATAAAAGAATTTGGAGAGACATTTTCAACTTAAAGAAGCTATAACTTCATAAAAAGATAAGTTATAGAGTTGTTATTTTGTTATTTTATGTGTTGATAATTCTATTGAGATTGTGATACATATATATATATAGGATAGTGTAGAATATCATAGAGCACTCTGGATTCGCCTGGAATTTTAAAATTGAATATTTTTAATTTTTAAGATTTGGATTTTACCCGGGCAGAATCTGTATGCTGTATAGCTTTAGGGTTCTAACAATTGGAGTTAAACAGATAGATATATTGTATTCTTCTGTATATCTTTTGTATCCAATTCTGATACATTGTGTATATAAGCGCCGGAGCTTTGTACCAAAAGGTGGCAGGATAGATTAAATAAACCGCGTGGGTCTGTGCAGCTTCTAGTGTACTATACAGTAGGCAGAGGCAGGCAGGCAGCTCTTATTCATCCGTGGGTTGTGGCTCCCTGCAGGCTGCACTGAGCGTTTGGGAGGAGGCGGGGCAGTACTGTTCCGGTCAAGTCATTGGTGAAGTGAGGAGTATATACGCAGCCTCCGTGACACTGACTCCAGCTCTTGTCTCTCTTCAAGTAAGTTCTGTGTCACACTGTCACAGTCACAACCGGCCGGTGCAGCATCCCCCCACCCCTCCAGTCCACCAGACACGATGCATCTAAGGAAAAGGCTGGCTAATTTAAAAAATAAATAAATAAATAAATAAAAAACGATGCCAATGACAGGCGCCCCTCTGTGGGGTGCGCCTGTAGGCAGATGCCTACTCTGCCTTATTATAAATCCGGCCCTGCATGACTGCTAGAGAGGCCCACAGTTCAATAATTGCATATAACAGGACTGCAGGCTATAAAAAGCAACTATCATGTAAATATAAGTGCCCTCAATTAATTGTTATTATAGAGGTAATAATTGAAATAATGTTATAATGTTTATTAAGTGCTAGCATTATTTGGAATCATGAGTTCGTATGAGGCATGGGCGTCCGGAGGGGGGGCAACGTGGGGCATTTGCCCCCTCTACAATTACCCCCTCCATATAAAGAAAGGGATTGGATGGGAAGGCCTGGGGGTCATATTATGGCTTTGCCCCCCTACCCGAAAAATTTCTATGGACACTACTGGTATGAGGCTTACATCAACACTACAGTATGATATGGGTTCTGGAGCTAGAATTAGTTCCACGACCGGAGTGATCTCTTTCTGTCCCTCGTTCGACGTGCCGGCACACGTGATCAGTCACGTGGGGTGGCACGTTGAACTCGCCTATTTGGTCCTTAAAGGACCAGACACCCCAGGACCGCTGGTCCTTAAGGGGTTAAGCACATATGACCCTATGAATAGAGATGCATTTTATAAGAATACTAATGTTAAAATATAAGATTCTGAAATATCAAATAACAGATATAAATGTGAAAACTATCGTATTGATATTTAATATGCTGTTTTAAGGGAAAACAATGTTCTGTAGGATGTACCATCCTGACCAGGAAGTGAGGACTGACCAGGAAGTGAGCGGTGCATAGGAGAATTGTTTCCCCTAGAGTGCTGGTAAACATGTTTGAATTATGTACAAATGAAAAGTAAAGCAAGTCTGGAACAACTGAACCACAGGAGAGAGAGGCAAATGTTCCCATTTCTCCTATTGCTTCAAATGGGGCTTTTAACCCCTTGAATGATTAGAGAGTAGTGCAACACATTGTGAATTGTATATCTCCCCTGTGGTGCAATTGGTTGTTCCCGAATTGTTCTTATTTTCTTTTGTGCATAATGGCTAGTGACATTGGAAATATTTTAAGAAATCTAAAGAGATTCAGGTGGAAGTATATTTACCCTCCAGTGCTGGATACTGGATGTTTACCTTTGGATTGCTTTGTAGCACGTTAGAGACCTATCTTGCATCTGAGGGGTTAAAGGGCAGCGTGCTTTAACAAGGAATAAAAAAGAGGCTTCTCTCTTGGAATGTTTTGAACTGAATCTTTTTTGTGTTGGTTGCTGTTTCGGAGTGTAATTGGGCAGTATTTTTTTGCTTCTGCAGTGAATCAGTTGCAATTAGGACTGAGCTGGGAAAATTAGCACAAGTGCACCCTGTAGCTGTGGATAAGCAGTGACATAACTCTGTCACAGAGGTCTAATAGCACAATCTATAGCACTTGAACAAGAATACAAAAGAAAGAAATAGCAAAGAATTGCAGGAGAGGAAAATGTGTTGTAAGACCTACATGTCTGGTTATTAAAGCCGTGGCTCTAAAACGTCTGGCTGTGGTGGATCCCTTTGATTTCAAATGAAATCTCTTTAGAAATCTAACATCAAACTCATTAATACATTGGAGGTTATAGAGGTCTGCAACATATTGTGAAGCAATGCATTAGAGAGATCTTAACCCATTTCGCACCAGCTGCCTGGGCAAGCATGACCTGCACTTAACTCTTTGAGTGCCAGAGGGGTACAGAACGCAATGCGTTCCATACCCTTCTGGCACTCAAAGGGTTAAGGATCATGGAGCATTCTTTTTTGCTACTTTCCTGTTATCCGGAACCATTTTCAAAACTAATTCCTGTTGTTGTTATTTCCGGTCAGAATCTGTCCTGTCAGAATCTGTTATATTATAGTAAAGATGTTATAAATATTATAATATAGATTTTGTTTAAAAATCTTTGAAAAATGTTTTGAAAATGGTTGTTTTGAAAATGGTTCCGGATAACAGGAAAGTACCTTTTTTTTCTCTTACCGGAATCAGAGGTCCCCAATCAGCGTGCAGTGTACGTCCTTGGTCCTTCAGGGGTTAAGTATTTAATACATTAACACTGCGTATGTAATAAAAATATATAAAAACGAATTTATACCAATATCATAAAATAAAATAATTAGGCAAATGTGTTCTTGTTAAAAGATGACACACTTTTACTTGTCTTCCATTCATCCACTGGTAGCTCATACCTCCTTCAAATGGCCATTTTTGTTTTATGTGGTGATGCTAGGGGTGTGGCTGGTGGGTGGGCATTACCATGAATTTTTAGGTTATTTCATGACCTAACTGACACCTCTTTGTTTAAATTAATGAATGTTTTAGAACAAGACCAAAGTATTTTATTTCCATAGACTAATTTATATACACATATACTGGAGTTTAGACAAACGTTAATGTCAGTTTTATTGCTATGGAGCAATGTGATACACATTGTGGATAACTAGGGTGACCACATTTCCAGTCTGCCATTCCGGGACATGTGGTCACCCTAGTGGGAACTCTTACTCTGTGTCAGCTGCGGGACTCATACCTCAGTCTCACTCGCAGCACTGCTGTGCCAGCATACCGGTGCCATCCCATCTGTCTCGCATGCACCAGTCCAGCCAGCCAATGAAATGTATTTGCTATATGGTCCTCATTGGCTGGCTCAGCCCGGGCACTCTGAGATGCGTGGTGACCCTATGTATAACACAACACACAGCCTGATCTCCTAAAACGCGGACACTCTATTTTTGTCATGAAGGCCCAATAAAGTCTCTTATCAAGGGACATTTTGTGGGTTCCCTGGGGGGCTTCCTGGTTCAGGGGACCCCACCTTGTATTCCCATGGGTTCCAGTTTTCTACCAAATAATGAATTCAATCCTGTGGTCAGATTGTCAGGGCTGAGTGAGCCTTTTTTGGGTGCACAACACATAAATATGGCTGTTTTTCACATAAAAAAGGTTACAACCAAGCTTGAGAGCATCCTAAGCGTGTCCTAATATTTAGGGGTTTTAAACATTCCTTGCTTGTTGCATATAATGTACAACACAATTAAATCTGTTAACCTCTTGGCTGCTAGAGATGTCTCCAATTCATTGATTTACAATGCACTGGAGACCTCTCTACCACCTGAGGTGTTAAATAATGTCCAGTAAAGGGATAAGAAAACTGGTAACTAAACTGGGGATGATGGCATTGCTGTGGCCACAACTACGGCTCAGAATGTGGGTGTGACCAGCACAGCTGAAGTGTCCTACAAAACTTGCTACTCTAGGCTGTTGCCTGCTCTGCCTAATGGGATATATAGCCTGAGCTGCACTACACATTTAAAGTTATGGTTGCCACCTGGCTGGTCAGATACTGGCAAGGCCAGCATGTCATTGTCAGTAGAACAAAGCTGGCATTTTTTCCAGCAATGGTGGGAACTCTATAAAAGATTTACAGGGGTCACATATAAATTAATCATGTATGTAAGCACAGATGAATTTAAAACAGGATATTGATAAGTTTAGATCGGGCAGTGCCGGCCCAAGACATTATACTGCCTGGGGCCAAAAATGAAATGCTGCCCCCCGAAAAAAACACTCCCACCAAAACATCACCACGTCCATATTTAGTGTAAATATCAGTTATTCTCTTCCACTTGATGGTGTCTACAGACATATTGTAAATCAGAGTGCATATTCACAGCCCTGTTAACTTAATCTCTGCCTTTGGACACAAGACAATTTCCCCCCATTAAGAGGGTCATTAGGGAGGTTTGGCCCCTGATATCGCCTAAAGAGGGACACTTGGGAGGTACAGACCGCTAATATCTCCTAAAGAGGGACAGTTCAGAGATATGGCAACACAGAGAACAAATGAAAATTATCATTGTGTGGGTGATCTCTCTAGCAATAAAGAGGATAAAAAGTCCCATATAAAACAGTGGACATTTGGATCAATTTATTTGGTTCCTATGCTGCAATGTGTTTACTCCACGACTGATCATTTTCTTTGTACATGCAGCCTTAACCCTTTGAATACCAGAGGGGTATGCAATGCATGGTAATGCATTGTGTTTCCTTCTGGTACTCAAAGGGTTAAAACTAAGGTTGACTAGTCACTCCCATTAAAGCAGAAGAAAAGCCTCATTAAAATAAATTAATGAGGAAAGTAACACAGCTGGCTGACTTCACTGTCATTCATACTACTGGGTCTTTCTTGCTGCCCTCTCACATACATTGTGTCAGTGTGGTGCATCTAAGAGACAGAGAGCCATGTACAGTTGAAACCGGAAGTTTACATACACTATATAAAAAGACACATATGCATGTTTTTCTCACTATCTGACATGAAATCAGAATAAACCTTACCCATTTTAGGTCAATTAGGATTACCAAAATTATTTATGTTTGCAATGCCAGAATAATGAGAGAGAGAGAATTCTTAAGGCATTTTTATTACTTTCTGCAAAGTCAAAAATTTACATACACAAGGATTACTATGCCTTTAAACAATTTGGGACAGCCCATATGATGATGTCATGTCTTTGGAAGCTTCTGATTTATTGGCAACATCTGAGTTAATTAGAGACACACCTGTGGATGTATTTTAATGCACACCAGAAACACACTGCTTCTGTGTGTAACATCATGGGAAAGTCTAAAGAAATCAGCCAAGATAACAGGAAGAGAATTGTGGACTTGCACAAGTATGGATCATCCTTGGATGCAATTTCCAGATACCTGCAGGTGCCTCGTTCATCTGTACAAACAATTATACGCAAGTACAAACAAGATGGGAATGTCCAGCCATCATATCGCTCAGGAAGGAGACGGGTTCTGTATCTCAGAGATGAACGTGCTTTGGTCCGACACGTGCATATTAACCCAAGGACAAAAGCAAAAGACCTTGTGAAGATGCTGGCGGAAGCTGGTAAGATTGTGTCATTATCCACAGTGAAACGAGTACTGTATCAACATGGGCTGAAAGGCCACTCTGCCAGGAAGAAGCCATTACTCCAAAAGAAACAGATAAAAGCCAGATTAATGTTTGCAAACGCACACAGGAACAAAGACCTACATTTTTGGAGACATGTCCTGTGGTCTGACGAAACTAAAATTGAACTGTTTGGCCATAATGACCATCGTTACGTTTGGAGGAAAAAGGGAGAAGCTTGGAAGCCTAAGAACACCATCCCAACTGTGAAACACGGGGGTGGCAGCATCATGTTGTGGGGTTGTTTTGCTGCAGGAGGGACTGGTGCACTTCACAAAATAGATGGCATCATGAGACAAGAAGGTTATGTAGCAATACTGAAGCAACATCTCAAGACATCAGCCAGGAAGTTAAAGCTTAGGCGGAAATGGGTCTTCCAAATAGACAATGACCCGAAGCATACTGCCAAACTGGTTACAAAGTGGCTTAAGGATAACAAAGTCAATGTTTTGGAGTGGCCATCACAAAGCCCTGATATCAATCCTATTGAAAATTTATGGGCAAAGCTGAAAAGGCAGGTGCGAGCAAGGCGACCTACAAACATGGCTCAGTTACACCAGTTCTGTCAGGAGGAATGGGCCAATATTCCTACCAACTATTGTGAGAAGCTTGTGGAAGGATATCCAAAACGTTTGACCCAAGTCATACAGTTTAAGGGCAATGCTACCAAATACTAATGAAATGTATGTAAACTTTTGACTTTGCAGAAAGTAATAAAAATGCCTTAAAACATTCTCTCTCTCATTATTCTGGCATTTGGCAAATATAAATAATTTTGGTAATCCTAATTGACCTAAAACAGGTAAGGTTTATTCTGATTTCATATCAGATAGTGAGAAAAACATGCATATGTGTCTTTTTATATAGTGTATGTAAACTTCTGGCTTCAACTGTATATTCAGGATAAGGGGACAGGGTGTCCCATCACAGTGGAAAACTGCAGTGTGTCTGTCTTCCCTGCCAGACGGCTTTCTATCCTCCATCCCAACTCTCTTCTGACTAGGCTCTCCTTCCCCCACCAACACAAATATATATTTCTTCCTCCCACCAGGCCTCTTACACCCTCGATAAATTAATTATTTGAGTTCCAGAGAGGTATCTAATGGATTGGGTACCCTTTATGGCACTCAAAGAGTTAAACCCCAGCACGCGCGCACACACGTGACCTTCCTCCAACAGATTTCTGTCCCACTCACATCTCTCTCCTACACATACAATCTACCCTAATCATAATACACTGATTTACACACCGTTCTGCCTGAACTCCTCTCCCTCCACATGGACAGTGTTAAATCTCTACTGCTGCCACCTTGCACTGCATCAAGAGAGGAGATCACTGGAGTGACACATCACTTGATGCAGAAGGCAGGTTCAGCAGGCTCTCTCTCCCATCTGTAGAAACGGGACAGAGATACAGAGTGCCTGTGCCCGCCCAGCCAGTAAAGTCTTGTTTAACCGCTTAGTGTGATTTGACAGTGGGGATATTTTGATTAAAAAAAATACTGTGACACAATTTAAAAGACAGAAACTAGCACCATTTCT
The DNA here is from genome assembly GCA_037306005.1 of Rhinophrynus dorsalis. Lineage (NCBI taxonomy): Eukaryota > Metazoa > Chordata > Amphibia > Anura > Rhinophrynidae > Rhinophrynus > Rhinophrynus dorsalis. Next base: position 72,878,814 of record CM074719.1, on the reverse strand, counting down.
GCTATTTTCACTTCTGGTTATGTGCCCCCAGTAGCTCGCCTATAGGTGGCGCCGGTCCTGCGGACAAAATAAACATGCATTGGAGTGACAAATTGCTGCCCCTGTCAAAGTGCCGCCTGGGTCCATGGACCCACCGGGACCCATGTAAGGGCCAGCCCTGGATGGGGGAATGTATATGTTTACAATTTACTGTACTAAACTACTTATCTGTACTAAGGGCCATATGAACTAATTACTGGAGCAATTTGGGAGCAAACCAGAAGCATCATATGAGACAATAAAAAATCCCATTGATTTAAACTGAGGTTTTTTTAACATCTTCAATGCTAGATCGGTCTATAATACATTGCAAATCATTGTATTAGAGACCTCTTTATCATTCATGGGCTCAGAATCCCCATTTGAATCACTAGGAATTGTATTTGTCTCCTATGATGCAGTTGCTTGCCCCAGAATTGCTTCTCATCTGTCATCCAAAGGCATCTGAGAGTCTACTCAGTTGTGGGGAACGAGATGCCCCATATCAAGGGTTCATTAGAAAGGTTCAGATTGATACCAAATTCTCTACTTCCTATTCCAGATTAAAATATTAGCACAAAAATGCAATTACAGCTGAATGAATGTAGAAGCTTCACACATCATTTATCACATGCTGAATTAGATTTTTCATTTTTATATAAAATTTGAAAGAGATACAATTGCTTTCCTTATTTAATACATTCTGAAATATTACAGAGCATGCCTTATGTCAGTCACACTCTTTAATACCCACCAGTTTAAAAGATATTACGGTCCTTATTTAGGAAGCTAAAAATGTGGCGAAAACCAACTGCATCATAGGGAAATAATGAAAGTGCCCAATATTCACAGTGATTTAAATATGAATGGGAGAGAGATTGCCAATTACTTGCGAGACCTCTCTAGCATTCAAGGGTTAAACAGCGCCTTTGAATGTATGGGGATATTCATTTGCCCTTGTGTAATTGGTTTGCTCCAGAATATGGCCCCAAGTGGCTATTATCACCCCTACCACCCCTGGTCATAACAGCAGCCCCTTCTCCAAGTGAGAGGGTTAACCCACTCGGGTGGCACTTAACGCCCGCCAAACATTTTTTTCTCATTTTCTAAAATGACTTCCAGGACGTACATGTACGTCCTCTGTCCACCTAGGACATCCGCTCAGGACGTACATGTATGTCCTCGGACAGTAAGGGGTTAATTGAATGGTCACCCCGAGCTCACTCAGAGACATTTGTCACTGTATGAGTAGTTTTAATGCATTCTAAGTACTGACTGTACCCTGCCCCCTGGGAAAAAAGAGACATATTAAAGGTAGAGCAGGATCATCCATTATGGATATCTAGACTACTGCCTAGGGCCCATGGCAATATAAGGGGCCCTGGACGCAAGCTATGGGTCACAGACAGAGGTCCTGCTTGTGTCAGATGCTCTTATTGTTAAAAGAGACCAGAATCATCCAGTTACTCCGACTTACAGATTGACCTAAGATCACACTGAAACGCCCATTGATTCCCCGATTGTCCTGCCCTTGGCACAAGCAAGCAACATATTGCAAATGATTTTTGTTTTATGTAGCATACTAAACTGACATTTAGCAGGCACAGGGACAGAACACTTCCAGCATTTGCTCAGCAAAGAATCTGTGCGGCATATTCATCCCAATGTCTTCAGTCAGTGCTGAGTGTCATCACACGTCCCGCTTGTCCTTAACCCTCTGAGTGTAATGTGTGTTGCAATGTGTTGGATACCTCTCTGGCACTCAACGGGTTAAAGGATTAAAATTACCATGTGGTCAAAGTCCTGCTAACAAATGTCTTGTCCACCTCCATAGACCTGACATCCAGGACTGACTGAGGATATCATCTCTTGAATCAAAGAGCAAGGGCAAAATTCATCAGGGCCATTGGAAATTTCTGGCCATCTTAATGTTATTCTTAAGCAGATCTTTACTGAGATCTCTTAGTTCTCAATTAAATTGATTTAAAGGGGAACATTGACATTCTGAACATTCCAGACTGGGTGTTTAACACTACCGAGATGCTGGAGGAAAGCAGATCCTTCCTTTGAAGTAATATGATTTTTCTTTAGGAGATTTTCACTCCAGAACAGGATTAGGCAGTCAGACCGGTCTCTTGTGGTACCTGATTCTGTCTGCCATAACACTGTCAGATGTAAACTGGTTAATCTGATCTCTTACATTTCATTCCCTCCCTCTCTTCTGTGCTCAAAGGATGAAATGCAGATATAGCCTTAGACTTATTAACATTTTGTTATTTGAGGTAAAAAAAACCCTGTTTTTTATATAAAGCAAATAAACTAACTCCTTGAGTGCCTGAGAGGTTCCCGACACATTGCTTCTCCTTGGCACTCAAAGTGTTAATAATGTCTGCCACTTCAGCCAAATACAGATGTAGACTTTAACCCTTTGAGTGCCAGAGAGGTATCCAACGCATTGCGTTGCAATGCGTTGGATACCTCTATGGCACTCAAAGGGTTAATCTAATAGGGTTAATCTAATAAGAACTGGAGCAATTCTGGAGCAAACCAACTGCATCATAGGGTACAAATAAAAATTCTCAAAGTTCCCATTCATTTAAAGTGGAACAACCACCTCCACTAAAGTCACCTGCAATACTTATGTAGGTGGCGACTAGCTTTGTAAGCATTATTTTACCTCTCAAAAGAGCCCACAAATAAAGTTATACTTTACTTTCCAAAACCGTAATCCAGGCATCACCACGGATATCTTGAATGCGTGCCTGCGCTGTCAGTCCTCTTCACCCTCCACAGGCATTGCACTGGCCCGAACGGAAGAGACTGACGGTGCAGTGTGGGTACTTTTCAGAGGTAAAATAACGATTACAAAGCTAGTCGCCACCTACATAAGTATTGCAGGGCGACTGTAGTGGAGGTGGTAGTTCCGCTTTAAATGGGGATTTTAACTCCTAGAATGCTAAAGAGGTCTCCAACACATTGCAAATGAATGCATTGGAGGCCTGTCTAGCACTCAAAGTGTTATAATCACTTATAGGGATTTTTTTGACCCCTGTGGAGTAGCTACGTTCTTCCAGAATTACAACAGGGGGAGAAGCGCTAAATATTGATGTTTTAGTGATATTATTTTGTTGATGTGTTTAAAGCACTTTTTGAAGTAGACACACATCGCCATATGTACTAGAATTGAGAGATGAAAGGGGAGGGGAGGAGAAGTTCCCCATTAGCATACAAGGTTGTGGAACTGCTGGCGATGTGGAAAGGATGCCCTCCCTCACACATCACAAGTAGTATGACAGTCCTGAAGTCATAGAGCATCTCTCTGCTGCCCCACTTGGTCAGTAGGGGAATGGAGAGGATCCTTTCAGCACCACAAACAGCATCAGTCTTTGACCCTTTGAGTGCCATAGGGATATGCATCACACACCCCTGTGGCACACAATAGGTTAGAAAAGTACACCATTCAGTACACATCCCCTCAACACTGTGTCATTTTTCATAGTCATATCTGAAATGTAATCCCATTATTAAACAAAATGTAATTAACCCCTTGGCTGGTAGAGATGTCATATCTTCAATTTAATTATCAGTTGTGCATCCATGGGGATTTGTTTCTACCAGCTGCTTCCCAGCCTTGTTCCCTTGCCTACAGTAGCTAAAACGCCCCATCGGCACTGTCTGTGCAAGGGCACAGGGCTGGGGGGTGGCAGTCAGTGTATGTGGGGTGATGTTCCACTTTCTGACCCACAATGGTGACGTGTGACATGCTCTCCTACAATGCTTATGTCCGACATGCCTCTAAACCTAAATTGCCTATTGTATTCAACTGTGCACCCTCAAGTTTAAAGTTATATACAAATATACTGATGAAGAAAAGAAGACAGAACAGAATAATTGGGCTAATTGAAGTTAGCACTGTATTTAAATGATTAACCACAATGCCCACTTAGCACCAATTAAATTAAAAAAAAAAATTTCAGTGCTTTTACTCAAAGAAGTATAATACTTTCATACTAAAAAGCAATCTTTATTACACAATACATAAAATAGTGAATTATAAAAACCCATTCATCAATATGGGGCAAATGTGGATATATTTATAACTAACTGGAACCAAGATACTTAAATGGATCAAGACACTAGGGAATAAATGTACATCACTCCTTATTAATTCCTAGTATACACAACCATTGTACAACGTCACATGCCTTGTTGCCGTTAATTATAAAATGAAGGATTAGTTTATATATATTCTTGAATGTGTCTGATCGAAAATGCTATGGTTATTAATTCATAACTACACATGGAGTCTGTGGCTATTAAAACTGTATTGTTATAAGTCTCTGCAGTATGATTTCTTTGAGTATACCTTGGAACCCATCTATGCATACGATCCTTTCAACTAGTACACAGCATGCTACGTTATTAAACTTTATTTAAACAGACTCAGTTATTTGTGTCCTTAGGTGCACCCAGATCCACAACTCTGTGGGTTATTATTTTATAACCACATAGGGATTTGGTGTCTATCTAATCATTACATCTACTTTACAGTGTGTTACAATAATAGCATTTACCTAAAGATACAATCACTTGAATTGCACTCTCATGCTCATCAAAGGCATCCAATCAACACGCTAGCTTTTCAGCCTGTTGTCTTAGTAACATTCATTCAAATAATTTAGCTCTCCATAACTTCCGTTCCCCAATATACCCTGTCCACATAACAACAGGTTAACCACTCTTAACCTTACAGGGATAAAGCACTGATTAAGAATGTATAGCTGTTATTTGATTATGAGAATACTAGTTGAAGAGCTCGTTACACGGGCCACAGTGCCACTGCCAGCCGGTCACGGGGCAGTCATGCGCAGTATAGACTGCCCGCACCGTGGCTGATACAGAACTGGACGTGGGCAGTCTCTACTGTGCATGACTGCAGCATGCGCTGCAGTCTCTACTGCGCATCACTTTGTCATTACACACATTTTTGCGAATTATTATATAGGATAGATTCCTTTATATTGCCATTTATGGAACCAAAACACTCAGTTGTCTGCTGGTTGTACAAGTCTCTAGCTTTCACAGTCATTAATATTCTGAATATAGAGTCTTAATTCCTGGGCATACCCTTATATATTGCCCATAATATTTAATGAATCCATAGCCCATTTTTAATATACAATTTATTGCCTAACGCATTTCACCAGGTCAGACGAAGCAGAGAGAACAACTCGAAAAACATACATCCTCGTTGCATAAATATTGGGTAAACGTTAGTGTTACTGCCGTAGTTTAGACAACTAGTGGAAACCACTCTTTGGTTTACATTGCTTTGAATTCAGAGACAAATTAAAGTTCCCCAAATTCCCGTTGATTTAAATGGTGCTTTTAACTCCAAAGCATTACTCTGTATTTCAATGGAAATGTGCATTTGTCCCCAATGAGAGCTACTTGTTTACCCCTGAATTGCTCCCGCACTCTTTGTGGATAAGGCCCTTACATTTAATTGATGGGGGAGATCTGCATTTATTTAAAGATTGGTAAAGGTTTCATTTCACTTTTGAACCCTTTGCAATATATTGCATACTGTTCTGGCACTCAAAGGGTTAACCTCCTTTACTTTTGCTATATCTGTAATACTTAAAGCCCTTAAGAATGGCATGGTGTGTACCGCATTATGACCCAATGCATTCCATTACACATCCCTCTGCTCCTTAACCCTTTGAATGCCAGAGTGGTGTGCAATCATTGCTTCTCAATGCGTTGCATACCCCCTCTGTCACTCAAAGGGTTAAGGAGTTAATCAGGATAATATAAAATATTCACCGACTAAGATCACCATGCAGATTTTAAGCCCCATGAAAGATAGAAAAAACAAAAGAAATGTAAGCAAAACCAGGGGCCCTATCATCTACAAAACAACGTCAGTGATTTGGAAGGAGCTTTCCAAATGACCAATATGTTGTATTACCCATTTTTATTTAGAAATCTAATTGATGAGTTATTTGGATATAGATAATGCAGATTAAAACATGCAGTGCAGGCCACATTGAGGGAAATTCACTAAGGTGTGATAAAGAGGTGATAAAGTGGAGATGACTTCTCCAGTGATATCACTTTTCCAGTTCCTATGTTATTCTATGGAGCCAATACACTAAGATGTCCAAAGCTGAAGAAATCTTAGTGCATTGGTTCCATAGAATAACATAGGAACTGGAGAAGTGATAAACTGGAGGTCATCTTCACTTTATCTCCTCTTTATCATGCATTAATGCATAAGCCCCATTGTGTCTTTGCCTATTCCCCATTCATTTACACTCTTTCAATGCTATGGTTGGTGGGCAATGCTTTGCTGAGCAATAGCAACGATTGGGGGAGGGACATCTCCCAGATGCCCATAAGCAAGGCACTCTAGTTGCCCTTACCCCCACCCATGGTCACACCCCCACTCCTCACATGACCCAGCCCCCAGTCTATTCCACTGTTTCCTGGCACAGAAAATCCCCTTCGCCTAAAAACAAACAAGAACAGCAAAAGCTTTAACTCCTTTGTTGCCAGAGTATTGCATTGGAGATCTCTCTAGCAACCAAGGGGTTAAATAATGTAAAGGGGTACATAAACTACTGTAGGGACACTGAGCTTGCTCTGGTAACACCCACCGTTCAGTATATGGGTGTGGCCAGCACAGCTGAGACACCCCTCCAAATACAGCCTTGGGTGTAATCTCTTTCAAAAGGTTGTTTATAGGTGACAGGGTCCCTTTAAGTAGTGAACAGTGTCCAAAAGTATAGAACCATACAATCTTGGTTGTACGTTTGAAATCATGTTGGCTAACCAAAAGCAAAATAAAGTTAATCTGTTTCTTTGTTTAATTTTGTATATCAGCTATGAGATGTTTGCTGGGTTTCTTTATAATGCAACTAGTGTAAAAGCCTGTGTACACGGGTCAAGGTCCGGGTAATGTTAACCCTTTGAGTTCCAGAGGGGTACGCAGTGCATTGCTTTGCAATGCGTTGCATACCCCTCTGGCACTCAAAGGGTTAAGAGGCTGTTACCTCACTGCACCACACAAAGCAGTCATGCGTCACCTCACTCACATGATGCAATCATGCTCAGTAGAGTCTCTACTGCTTATGACTGCATCGGGACAAACATCCTAGCAAATAATTATATAGGATAAGAACCAGCAGACAATAATTTGAAACATTAAAAAAGCTAACTTGAAGGGAAAGGAGATGGGTTAATTTGCCACAAAATTGTTTTTATCTCTATTGTTGCTATAAGATCAGAGATGTAAACTTGATTTAACCTTTGTTGCAATTAGATCTATAACTGATAACAGTGGCATAATTTGTCATTTGAGGGCCCTGATGTAAACAATTTTTATTGTCCCCCAACACCCACTGTAGTTATCTTACTGACTGATGAGGAAACAGAACAGATTCAATTAGTGGACCATTAATCACTACAGTTTAAGTATGTGTTTGTTTGAGCCTATTGAAAGCCTGCATTTGACATCTGATATGAAATGCCATCTAAACTGGCAGAATTAACTCACATGGGGGAATTGTCAGTACGGACATGTGTATGAAAAATATGAGAAGCCGAGAATCAAATTGAGCCATAGGCTTGAGTGACTACAGAATGGGCAGACTATAAAGCCATGTTGTGCTTGTATATTGTACAAATAGGTTTATTAGCTTGGATTTCTATGTATACATGATTTAAGATCTATTAAAGAGGTATTGTAGATATTAATAATAGAATTAGAATAAGCTACTTCCCATGTCTCAATATGTCGTAGTTGTTGTAATCGTAGCATTTAAACTTCCCCCTGCTACAATTTGAGAGATTTGTAACCCTTTGAGTGCCAGAGTGGCACTCAAAGGGTTAAAACAAAGTATTACTATCCTTTTAATTTATTTTTATGTTTATATATTTAGGTAACATATATATGCACTTACTTTAATGGTTCTATTTTATCTCTTGTCAAAACCTGTAAATAAACATTATTGCCATTAATTAACACTTTCATTGTCAGAGAGGTCGCGTTGCAATGAGGTACTGAGAGGGTGAAACCCTGGAGGCAATGTGAATACCCTTTATATCCTTTTAATAAATCTAATTTCACTTGTGCCTGAATAGTTTACCTTTAATATACATTATTAATGTAACATATGCAATAGGCATTTCTTTGGCTTGACAGTTTCAGAAGAAATCATCTGCATTATTAAGGGAAATGTGGCCTATAAAAATAATATATCTGTCTTTGTAAAATGAAGTAACGATATATGCATTAATTTTGAATAAGAACACCACTATAAGTTACCCAGAGAAGGCAAACATTCTTTTTATTGAACTCCTTGAACTAGCCATAGCTCCAGAAATCACATTTTCTTTTCTTATCCTACCTGACTTATTACTTTCCTTTGATACTGTTGACCATTGTTTTCTTGTTTAGGTTCTACATTGTCTGGGTTTTCAAAATTAAATTCATTCTCGGGTTTTTGTGGAAATAACTCCTCTTCATCTGTTACTCTTTTTACATTTTGTTGGGAGAACACATTACCTTATCCATCTTACATAGAAACTTAGAATTTGACGGCAGATAAGAACCATTCGGCCCATCTAGTCGCCCATTTTGCTACTGTAAAAACCTCAAACCTTTTTTGGTCCTTGGTCTTTTCTTACGTTAAGGACAGCCTTATGCCTATCCCATGCATGCTTACATTCTGTCACTGTATTAACTTCTACCACTTCTGCTGGTTGTCTATTCCACTTATCTACTACCCTCTCAGTGAAGTAAAACTTTCTTACATTATGTCTAAAGCTGTGTCCCTCTAGTTTTAGACTATGGCATCTTGTCCTAACATTTTTACTGCTTTGAAATTTACTTCCCTCCTGCACTTTGTTGAATCCCTTCATGTATTTGAATGTTTCTTTCATATCCCCTCTCTCTCTTCTCTCCTCCAAGCTATACATGTTCAGATTAGTGATAAGCGAGCACCCCAATGCTCGGGTGTTCGGGTGCTCTGACCGAGCACCCCCTGAGGCTTGAGTGCTCGGCCGAGCACCCGAGCCCCATTGAAGTCAATGGGAGGACTCGAGCATTACACCAGGCACCCCCTGCTCTGATGAGGGGAGGGTGCCTGGTCCATAGGAAAAGGGCAGAAAAGGATGGAAACACCACAGAAATGGTTCAGGGACAGCACAGGGAGGATGTCTGGATGCATCTTGGACTCCAACATCGCTGCTGGGAACGATCTTTCGCCCGTAGTACGCCATTTTTACAGACTGACCGTAAAACACACAAAAAGGAAAATAAAAACGACTTTAGGCGAAAAATTGTTACCAAACAATATTTGCTGTATATTTACTTGTATATCATCTGCAAATTCTCCCAAAAATTTCCTTGATTTTCTGAACTGAGGCCATGATTAAGAGGGAAACGTGCGCAGAGGCAAATTCTCCCAAAAATTTCCTCGATTTTCTGAACTGAGGCCATGATTAAGAGGGAAACGTGCGCAGAGGCAAATTCTCCCAAAAATTTCCTTGATTTTATTGAACTGAGGCCATGATTAAGAGGGAAACGTGCGCTGAGCTGACCATCTAAAACATTATGGGTGAGGGTCTGCTGCAGAGCTGACCATCCTAAACATTATATGCGAAGGCCCGCTAGTGAGCTGACGCTATAAAACATTATATGCGAAGGCCCGCTAGTGAGCTGACGCTATAAAACATTATATGCGAAGGCCCGCTAGTGAGCTGACGCTATAAAACATTATATGAGAGGGCCCGCTAGAGAGCTGACCCAATAAAACATTATATGAGAAGGCCCGCTGGTGAGCTGACCTATATAAAAATTGTCAAACAGGGCCCGCTGGTGAGCTGGCCCTATATAAAAATTATATCACAGGGCCCGCTGGTGAGCTGGCCCTATATAAAAATTATAGCACAGGGCATATGGAAGAGGAGGAGGAGGATGAGAAGATTAAGAGTCAACCATATACCCGTTTTTTGGGTGGAAGGGGTGAATGGGAATACAGAGTATTCACATCATTGTAAATAACATATATAAAGTGAGTTTATGTTCCCCCGGGGCTTTCCTCCAGTGGAGTGGAGAAGTCAGGGGAAATCCAGGCCTTGTTCATTTTTATAAGTGTCAACCTATCAGCATTGTCGGTGGAAAGGCGGATACGCTTATCTGTTATGATGCCACCAGCAGCACTAAATACACGCTCAGACAGAACGCTGGCGGCAGGGCAGGCCAGCACCTCCAAGGCGTAGAGTGCCAGTTCATACCACGTGTCCAGCTTGGACACCCAGTAGTTGTAAGGCACAGAGGGATCATTGAGGACGCTGACACGGTCTGCTACGTACTCCTTCACCATCTTCCAAAACTTTTCCCTCCTTGTGACACTAGGCTGCGCATCAGGGTGAGGGTGCTGGCGGGGTGTCATGAAGGTGTCCCACGCCTTGGAGAGTGTTGCCCTGCCTTTGTCGGAACTGCTGTGTGCTCCCCTTTTCTCCCCTTCTCGGTTGGCCAAGGTAGCACGTACTCTGCCGCCAGCGTTGTCAGATGGAAAATTTTGGAGCAATTTTTCAACAAGAACCTTCTGGTATTGCACCATTTTGCTTGTCCTCTCCACCGGAGGAATGAGAGATGAGAAATTCTCTTTGTAGCGGCGGTCCAGAAGGGTGAACACCCAGTAATCCGTGTTGTCTAAAATGCGTACAACGCGTGGGTCACGGGAAAGGCAGCCTAACATAAAGTCAGCCATGTGTGCCAGAGTACCAACAGTCAAAATTTCGCTGTCCTCACCAGGAGGATGACTCTCAATATCCTCATCCTCTTCCTCCTCTTCTGCCCACCCACGCTGAAGAGATGGAACTAAAGTTCCATGGCTACCCTCTGTAGCGGAGGCAACCGTGTCTTCCTCCTCCTCCTCCTCCTCCTCCTCCTCCGCCTCCTCCAATTGTCGCTGAGAAGACGAAGTGAGGGTGCTCTGGCTATCACCTTGTGTAAGCTCTTCCTCCCCCATTTCCACCTCTTCCACATGCAAAGCGTCGGTTTTAATTGTGAGCAGCGAGCGTTTCAGTAGACACAGAAGTGGGATGGTTACACTGATAATAGCGTTATCGCCGCTCACCATCTGTGTCGATTCCTCAAAATTGCGTAAAACCTCGCAGAGGTCTGACATCCATTCCCACTCCTCACTTCTGATTACAGGAAGTTGAACGGAGAGGCGACGACCGTGTAACAGCTGGTACTCCACTACTGCCCTCTGCTGCTCACAAAGCCGGGCCAACATGTGGAAGGTGGAGTTCCAGCGCGTGCTCACGTCACACAGCAGCCGGTGAGCTGGCAATTGTAAGCGCTGCTGCAGCTTCAACAGGCCGGCCGAAGCTGTAGATGACTTACGGAAATGTGCACACACGCGGCGCACCTTGGTCAAGAGATCATGCACATTGGGGTAGGTTTTTAGAAATCGCTGAACCACTAAATTAAATACATGCGCTAGGCATGGTACGTGTGTGAGCTTGCCGAGCTCCAAAGCCGCCACCAAGTTACGCCCATTATCACACACAACCATGCCTGGTTGCAGGTTGAGTGGCGAGAGCCACTGCTCGGTCTGGTGACTAATCCCCTGCAACAGCTCTGAGGCCGTGTGCTGTTTGTCCCCAAGGCAGATCAGCTTCAGCACGGCCTGTTGACGCTTCCCCACTGCAGTGCTACACTGCTTCCAGCTACTGGCTGATGGGGGAGTGGCGCTGCGTGTAGAGAATTCGGAGGTGGAAACGGAGGAGGAGGAGCCAATAACGTAGGTGCTGGCGGAAACCCTGATGGAGGTAGGGCCCGCAATCCTCGGCGTGGGTAGCACCCGTGCCATCCCAGGGTCCGAGTCGCTCCCAGCCTCCACGACATTCACCCAGTGTGCCGTCAGAGAAATGTAGCGTCCCTGGCCACAAGCACTTGTCCATGTGTCAGTCGTTAAGTGGACCTTCCCAGTAACTGCGTTGGTCAGGGCATGGGTGATGTTACGGGACACATGGTGGTGTAATGCGGGGATGGCACACCGGGAAAAGTAGTGGCGGCTGGGGACCGCGTACCGAGGGACAGCTGCTGCCATCAGGCTGCGGAAGGACTCAGTGTCCACAAGCCTAAATGGCAGCATTTCGATGGCCAGTAATTTGGAAAGGTGTGAGGTTAGTGCTATGGCCTGTGGGTGGGTGGCTGGGTATTTTCGCTTGCGCTCAAATGCCTGGGGTAACGACATTTGGACGCTGTGCTGGGACAGGGAAGTGGATGTGGTCGCTGATGGTGCTTCAGATGCTACAGGTGCAGGGCGGGAGGTATGCGGGCCTGCGCCTTCGACAGGCGATTGGCCGGCACCGAAAACAGGGGAAGAGGAGGCAGTGGTGTGGCCTGCAGACACAGATGGGCGATCCAGGCGTTCCTCCCACTTATTACGGTGCTTGGATGCCATGTGTCGGATCATGCTGGTGGTGGTGAGGTTTCTAGTGTTCATGCCTCGGCTCATTCTGGTGTGGCACAGGTTGCAAACTACAATTCTTTTGTCGTCCGCACTTTCCTTAAAAAAACGACATACCGCGGAACACCTACCCTTTGGCAAGGGAGATTTACGCAAGGGGGTGCTCCGTGGAACATTTGCGGGCCGGTTTGGTGCGGTCCGCCTTCTTTCTGTAGCCACACCACTGCCTCTTCCAGCCTGTTGCGGTGCTGCAGATGGCTCACCCTCAGGACTGCTGTCATCGCTCGGCTCTACACCTTCCCAGGTGGGGTCAGTCACCTCATCGTCCACCAAGTCCTCCTCCACTTCCTCACTCTGATCATCCTCCTCATGTCTTGATCCCACCACATACTCAGTCATTGACAACTGTATAACATTCTCCTCAACAAGGTCTTGAGACGGAAATAGTGGTTGATTTAATGGCAACTGTGTCTCATCATCATCATCATCATCATCCACTACTTCCTTTGACCTTAAATGCCGTTCACATCTGTCATCTTCTTGTGATTGGGTACCCTCTAGAGGTTGTGAATCAGGGCACAAGATGTCATGTTCCTCTGCAAGCGTGCTTGGAGAGAGGGTCAAATGAAGGATTGGTGATGAGACGAGCTCCTCACTATATCCCAGTGTGGGATCACTTCTTTGACCAGACCGTGTATGGTGGGAGGAAGGATGATCAGAGTGAGGATTATGTTGACCAGACTCTTGGCTACTGAGAGTGGACTTGGTGGAAGACAGGGTGGTGCTTAACCGACTGGAAGCAGTATCAGCTGACATCCAACCGACCACCTGTTCGCAGTGGTCGGACCTCGAGAGTGATGTCCTGCGACGCCCTGTAAAATTAGACATGAAGCTAGGTATGGTGGATGTCTTTCTTTCTTGTGCTCTGGCACCAGGCACAGTTTCTCCGCGTCCGGACCCGCGCCCTGAACTATCAGGATCACGTCCACTTCCCCGTCCCTTTTTACCCGCCTTCTTCATCTTACACGGAATATGTGACTTTAATATTTGAGTTTGAAAACTTAACAGTATTTCTTCCTATTCTGCAACTGTGCAGAGTACACAGAATAGGCTGCTAAACTGCGGTGACACACACAGAATGGAATATGTGACTTTAATATTTGAGTTTGAAAACTTAACAGTATTTCTTCCTATTCTGCAACTGTGCAGAGTACACAGAATAGGCTGCTAAACTGCGGTGACGAACACAGAATGGAATATGTGACTTTAATATTTGAGTTTGAAAACTTAACAGTATTTCTTCCTATTCTGCAACTGTGCAGAGTACACAGAATAGGCTGCTAAACTGCGGTGACACACACTGAATGGAATATGTGACTTTAATATTTGAGTTTGAAAACTTAACAGTATTTCTTCCTATTCTGCAACTGTGCAGAGTACACAGAATAGGCTGCTAAACTGCGGTGACACACACTGAATGGAATATGTGACTTTAATATTTGAGTTTGAAAACTTAACAGTATTTCTTCCTATTCTGCAACTGTGCAGAGTACACAGAATAGGCTGCTAAACTGCGGTGACACACACTGAATGGAATATGTGACTTTAATATTTGAGTTTGAAAACTTAACAGTATTTCTTCCTATTCTGCAACTGTGCAGAGTACACAGAATAGGCAGCTAAACTGCGGTGACGAACACAGAATGGAATATGTGACTTTAATATTTGAGTTTGAAAACTTAACAGTATTTCTTCCTATTCTGCAACTGTGCAGAGTACACAGAATAGGCTGCTAAACTGCGGTGACACACACTGAATGGAATATGTGACTTTAATATTTGAGTTTGAAAACTTAACAGTATTTCTTCCTATTCTGCAACTGTGCAGAGTACACAGAATAGGCTGCTAAACTGCGGTGACACACACTGAATGGAATATGTGACTTTAATATTTGAGTTTGAAAACTTAACAGTATTTCTTCCTATTCTGCAACTGTGCAGAGTACACAGAATAGGCTGCTAAACTGCGGTGACACACACTGAATGGAATATGTGACTTTAATATTTGAGTTTGAAAACTTAACAGTATTTCTTCCTATTCTGCAACTGTGCAGAGTACACAGAATAGGCAGCTAAACTGCGGTGACGAACACAGAATGGAATATGTGACTTTAATATTTGAGTTTGAAAACTTAACAGTATTTCTTCCTATTCTGCAACTGTGCAGAGTACACAGAATAGGCTGCTAAACTGCGGTGACACACACTGAATGGAATATGTGACTTTAATATTTGAGTTTGAAAACTTAACAGTATTTCTTCCTATTCTGCAACTGTGCAGAGTACACAGAATAGGCTGCTAAACTGCGGTGACACACACTGAATGGAATATGTGACTTTAATATTTGAGTTTGAAAACTTAACAGTATTTCTTCCTATTCTGCAACTGTGCAGAGTACACAGAATAGGCTGCTAAACTGCGGTGACGAACACAGAATGGAATATGTGACTTTAATATTTGAGTTTGAAAACTTAACAGTATTTCTTCCTATTCTGCAACTGTGCAGAGTACACAGAATAGGCTGCTAAACTGCGGTGACACACACTGAATGGAATATGTGACTTTAATATTTGAGTTTGAAAACTTAACAGTATTTCTTCCTATTCTGCAACTGT
Source organism: Rhinophrynus dorsalis (assembly GCA_037306005.1). Taxonomy (NCBI): domain Eukaryota; kingdom Metazoa; phylum Chordata; class Amphibia; order Anura; family Rhinophrynidae; genus Rhinophrynus; species Rhinophrynus dorsalis. The sequence continues at coordinate 72,863,628 of CM074719.1, read as the reverse complement.
GCAGAGTACACAGAATAGGCTGCTACACTGCGGTGACACACACTGAATGGAATATGTGACTTTAATATTTGAGTTTGAAAACTTAACAGTATTTCTTCCTATTCTGCAACTGTGCAGAGTACACAGAATAGGCTGCTAAACTGCGGTGACGAACACAGAATGGAATATGTGACTTTAATATTTGAGTTTGAAAACTTAACAGTATGTCTTCCTATTCTGCAACTGTGCAGAGTACACAGAATAGGCTGCTACACTGCGGTGACACACACTGAATGGAATATGTGACTTTAATATTTGAGTTTGAAAACTTAACAGTATTTCTTCCTATTCTGCAACTGTGCAGAGTACACAGAATAGGCTGCTAAACTGCGGTGACGAACACAGAATGGAATATGTGACTTTAATATTTAAGTTTGAAAACTTAACAGTATTTCTTCCTATTCTGCAACTGTGCAGAGTACACAGAATAGGCTGCTAAACTGCGGTGACGCACACTGAATGGAATATGTGACTTTGATATTTTAGTTTGAAGACTTAACAGTATTTCTTCCTATTCTGCAACTCTGCACAGTACACAGAATGTGCTGCTACACTGCGGCGAAGCACACTGAATGGAATATGTGACTTTGATATTTTAGTTTGAAGACTTAACAGTATTTCTTCCTATTCTGCAACTCTGCACAGTACACAGAATGTGCTGCTAAACTGCGGCGACGCACACTGAATGGAATATGTGACTTTGATATTTTAGTTTGAAGACTTAACAGAATGTGCTCTAATCTGCAACTTTGCACACTAAACAGAATGTGCTCTAATCTGCAACTTTGCACACTAAACAGAATGTGCTCTAATCTGCAACTTTGCACACTAAACAGAATGTGCTCTAATCTGCAACTGTGCACACTAAACAGAATGTGCTCTAATCTGCAACTTTGCACACTAAACAGAATATATTTTTTTTTTTTTTTTTTTTCCCCCCCCACACAAAATAACCTGCTGCCCCCACACACAGTAGTCCTAAAAAGGACTTTTGGTTCTTTTTTTTCACAATTTTGCTTTTTTTCCTCCCTACACTGACTTTCCCTTCCTATCCTCAGCTCTCCCTGGCTAAGACTGAGCCGAACTCGCTGGTCAGGTGCTATACAGCACCCGACCACGGGTTCTGGCCAGCCAATCAGTGTAATGCCAGCAGCCAACATGGCTGCTGGCATTACACCGATGTCAGAGCCTCCCTGCACGTTTATTGGCTGCACAGCAGCCGCAAAACGTGCGGGGAGGAGACCCGAACATGGCGGGCGAGCACATGCGGTACTCGTACGAGTACCGCCATGTGCCGAGCAGAGCGATGCTCGAGCCGATCCGAGCATCGGCCGAGCATGCTCGCTCAACACTAGTTCAGATCCTTTAGTCTATCCTGATATTTATTTTCCTGTAAACCAGTCACCATTTTAGTAGCCCTTCTCTGAATTTTTACATTTATCAACTTTAAACTGCATCTGCCACATTCTTGTCCATTTTTCTGATTTACCTAAATCATTTGTCTTGATTTATCATATATAAGCAGATAATTGTAATCTTCACATGTCCACTCTATCTTACATCTCAGATTTACTCACAGAGTCACAAACTTTGCACAGCCTCCTCATCGTATCATTTCATTCTGGATAGTTTGTCGCTACTTGGAATACACGTCCTAGACCAAAATTATCATATTCCCACCTAGCTGACCCAACATTTAATTTCATTATTAAAGATGATGGGACCAACATATAACTAGTAGACCTACTACACTACTAGGAACTAGCACTTTTGTTTTCTATTGGTATCCAGTAGCCTAAACATATTTTTGCTGCCACTTAATATAAGCCTCCAAAGAATAGCATAGCAATGCTTTGGAAGCCTTTCTAACACTCAAGCAATTAGGGTTAAGCCCATCTATGAAATTAAAGGGGAAGCAACATCCTAATAATGCCCCCCCCCAACCAATGTATCTTACTCTAGTAATAAAATCTTGATGGACCAATGACATTGCCCCCTTACCCTCGGTCAAGAGTGAATCTCTGATGTCATGTCCATGGAGGCAGACATGATAGTTGCTGACTTTTTTTTTTTCAAACTGTAGCAAGCAAATTTCATGAGTGTACTTAACAATTTAAGGACCAGAGAGGTAGCAATGTATTTCTCACGCCTCTGGTCTTTAAACAGTTAAGATTACCATGTGCTTTATGTGGGGTTTCTGTCCTGTGGTCCTGCACGCAAAATCATGACCTCTTCCATTGATCTGACACACAGGACTGACTGAAAATCTTGACTGGCCATTTAAATTTTCTAATCATAGTAAGGTAAGGGCATTGGGTGATTATTAGAATAAGTTACTTTCTCATTAATGTGAATGATTTGTATTAGTTGCCAATTTCGCCAAAGCCTGATAAGCTATAAGAATAGATATTTATTTTCAAAAGACAGAATTTTTGGAGCTGAGAAATGTGCTTTAAATATTAGATGGCGGCTGGGACAGTAGAAGAACTCTCTATCTCAGTATAATATAAAAAAGTAACTAGTTCATGAATTTAAATTGCATATGTGTAAAATCTTAAAATCCAGCACCAGGTGCCTGCTGCAAATGCAATGAACATGAAATATAGTGGACAGTGGACTGAAGCATGTATGTGTGATGAATTGTGTTTCATGAAATGTAAAGAGAGAGAATTTCTCCTGTCAGCGCCAATTTTGTAGCTATGTTATGATACTCGTCTCAAAGTGACATCCTCAGAGCTTTCATTTACAAGCCAACTCTTGAACTTCTTTTCAAAGAAGTAGGGATTTGTTAAACTATTTCTTTCTGTTTTGACAGGCAGTATGAGAGCAACCTATTCTCTACTGTGTAGAGATATAACCACAACTAGGTATCTTGGCTCCTGGAGAACAATAGGCTTTATATATAAAGACATACAGGAGCAGTTCAAGGGCAACCCAATCACACCATGGCTGACAAATACAAATTCCCTTTAATTTAAATGGAGCCTTTAACCCCTTAAGGACCTTGTGACATGTCAGAACCGTCACTGTATTGTTTTTTTCTCTTAAGTACCTGTGATGGTCCTGGCATGTCACATACTTTTTTCTGACAGCACTCCTGTGGGGGCGCTGTAAGTAAAATCTGGGTTTGAAATTGACCTCTCCAAGACGGCAGAGATCTATATCAGACCTCCGATCAGCACCCTGCTACATGTAACAGGTCACCTGTGCCGGCACGTTGGCATAAATCAAAGCTGTCCTTAAAGGACTTAACCTCTTGATTGCTAGATAAGTCTCCAATTCATTGCTTCACACCTCTCTAGCAATCAAGAGGTTAAAAGCTCCATTTTTAGGGGATTTTTTGTTTGCTTTCAGTCACTTTGTTTCGGAATTTCTCCTTTTTGTCATTAAATATAAGGCCCACTAATGTAAGACAACCAATGGTCGATATTTACTAAGGTACACTTTTTTTTTTCTTCAATTTTCTCATGTTTTGCCAATAATTTCATTGCCAGATTTACTAATAAAATGTTCTCCTTTAATGTGCTTTTTTAACATATCAGGTATCTTCACCTTTCTGAATTTACAATCTCAATATTGTGGGTGTGTTAAAGTGCTCATTTTCAGTGGTGCAATATTTTATGTTGCACTGAAACAATAGTACTTTATGCTTTTGCTTAGCTAGGGCACTAAGCCGGTACTCTCTGCTAGGGACAATGGCCTATATTTGTAAAGGCAAACTGGTATTATTCAGGATTAAAGCAACTACTCCATAGGGGACAAATAGAAATTCCTATATTCACATGTACTTGGAATAGAGTTTTTTTAAGCCCTCGAATGCTAGAGAGATAATCATTGCATTGCTTTACAATGCATTAGAGACCTCTCTAGCATCCAAGGAGTAACATAGTAACATAGTAAATTAGGTTGAAAAAAGACACAAGTTCATCAAGTTCAACCTTTGCCTCATAACCCAGAGACATGAGGATTCTATAAGCTTTCCTGCTGCCAGATAAGTTAGTCTTTATCATAAGTTCCTGTTTTGCCTACTAATCCACAGTACAACCCTGTATATTCCCTCTTGAAAGAACCTTGTATTGACCTCTCATATACTTGCACATTGTGAGAAGATCTCCTCTTAGTCATCTTTTCTCTAGCGTTAAAAGCCTGATTTAATTTAAAGAATATTTGTCCCCAAAGGTGAAGTTGGTTTATTCCAGAATAACTCCAGTTTGATTTTTTATAAATATTGCCCAGGACCAGGAATGGTCCTTGTCCGTCACTCTTTTTCCCCTTCCCTTATATCTTTGATACAGTTTGAGGGAGAACTGTTTGAGGGAGAACCGAGTATGTATTCACATTTTTTTCTAAGACTTTGTTCTCCTGTTTTGTGGCCTGTTATTGCCCTTGTTTTCATTACCACTAGCAGAGTTCTACATGAGCATGCTTAGTGTTGTCTCTCACTGAATCCCTGATACAAAGACGTGGATCCTTGCTAATGTAGAAAGTCCAGTAGATGCTTTGATCACACCTGAATCAATAGATTTTAGGAATCTTGGTACACAGTTATAATTCCATATAAAAATGTTTACCATCATGGAATCTCCTGGACATCGTGTTTTCTTTTCTGCAACCTTTTTTCACACTTTGTTTCACATTCTTGCAACCTTTTTCACACTTTGTTTCTATTACATAGTAAATAAGCAGAAATATATATTAATTACCACATATTAAAGAGAATTTGGCTGGAAAAATATGATCTTCTATCCTATAATATAAAAGGCCAGATGTATGTTTGTCCGATGCAGTCATGCGCAATAGAGACTTCCGATGCAGTGATGCTCAGTAGAGACTTCTGATGCAGTCATGCGCAGAATAGGCTGCCTGAACGCAGGCCGATACAGTCATGCGCAGCAGAGACTGCCCGAATGCATATGTTTGTCTGAGGCAGTCATGCGCAGTATACACTGCCCGAACGCACAGAATGCTGTGGGTTTAACTCACTTTGGCCCGTGTACATGGGCTTTTACACTAGTATATATATTTTATAAATAGTTCTGTACAAACCTTACTGCAAATAAAGATTTAAAAAATCAAAATGGTCACCATCAAATTACAGAAAATATTACTCAGATTAATAGTCATTTTTGCAGTTAAATATTAAAATGTTCCCAATTCAGTCCAGTGTTACAAGATTTTTTTTGCATCCCAAGAACTCTTATGTGTTGCAAATTATTTACTTTTCTCTGTTATTTTTATACTAATTGAAGAGCCCATGTACACAGGCCACAGTGCCACCCAGCAATGGCCGCGGTGCAGTCATGCACAGTAGAGACTGCCCGTGCCATGGCTGATATGGAGAACGGCGCTCTGAATTCAGACTGTAGTCCTACGGTCTGAATTCGGAGCCCCGATCAGTTATCTGCCGCTGCGCGGGCAGTCTGTAGTGTGCATGACTGCAGCACTCGCAGCCGTCTCTCCTGTGCATGACGGCTTCTGACAAAAGCATTTAGCAAATTGTTATATAGGATACATTGTAGCTTCCTTGGGAGTACGCCAAATGTCACATGATAGCATGTGTAGGACATTTTTTAACAACAATTTCTTCTGTGCATTGTTGGTACATGTACAAGGCAGGATTTCCCAATAGGCAGAGTAGGCAACTGCCTAGAGCTCCACATTTTAAGATGCACCTCAGTGGTTCTAGCCTCACCCACAGTTGTGGTTGTGGACAGAGCATTTTTAATGTCCCTGACCAGTTTTACACCCCTTTACTGGTTATTAATTAACCCCTTGAATGCGACACATTGCACATCTAGTAACTAAGGGGTTACATTTTTTTGTTCTTATTTGATATAGAACAAGGACATTTTCTGTGCCAGGAAACAGTGGATGAGACTGTGGGTGGGGTCTTGTGAAGATCAGTGAGTGTGTGTGTGGCCATGGGTGGAGTTAAGGGCACATAGAATGCCTTTCCTAGGGTTGACTGTGATATAAATCCAACTCTGTGCATTAAGAGAAAACAAGACACAAGGTATAGAACTCCCTGACATACCCACACACAAACCTTCCAACATTTCAAATTGCCAAAGAGGGACACTTGTGGTTTAGAGGGTGTAGCTGGGGCATGGCTGGGGGGCTGGACATTACCAATAATTTTTAGGCTATTTCATGACCTATTGGCACTTCCTTGTGTAACCTATTAAATAACTTATAACAAGGCCAAAGTATTTTATTTATACAGACTAATGTATAAACACATATATCGACATTTAAACAAACATTAATGGGAGTTTTATTGCTGTGGAGCAATGTGATACACTTACATACAAACCACACAGTCTGATCTTCTAAAAAGAGGGACACTAGGATGGGAAAGAGGGACAGATGGATTTGGGTCTAAAAGAGGACTGTCCCTCCTAAAGAGGGACACTTGGGAGGTATGCCCACGCATACTTATTTTGACTTTGCCTTGGTGTAAGCAGTGAAGAGAAGAAACTGTTCTGTAGCTTTTAGGTAGGTACAGCACACAAAAAATTGGTTTCAGTTCCTATTTAACCTAGAATTGTATCAGCACATTTCACCCTCCACTTGTAGTGGATTTCTGCATTCTGAATACCAAGTGGACTGTATCTGGGAGTCAATGTGTCATGACCATAATCTAAAGCAAACTGTCACAATAGCAAGATGTTTATTCTTAAGAGTGCCAGAAGGATTTCCAGTGCATTTCATTGCAATACATTACCATTCCCCAGGGAAGGATTTATATCCGAGTCACAGCTAAGCAAGTCAGGTGCCATTAGCTCCAACCATAGCCACATCCCCCACACCACATGACCCCAACCCCCTAATCCCACCCACTGTTTCCTGAACCTTGGCCTATAAGAAGCAAGAACAAAATAAAAGCTTTAACTCGTTGGTTGCTGGAAAGATCTCCAAATGCATTGCATAAAATGGAACTTTCACCTTAATTCAAGTTTGCATATTTTAAAACTACATTCAAAACTGCCTTTGTGTCATGTTAGCCAAAAGTCCAGCAAATGTACAGTTAAGGAGATATTCATACTTGTTGCTGTATTCTAATGTACGCTGTATCCACTGAGGTACCAGTGGTGTTCCATGTGATATTTAAGCTTTCAGTGAAGATTCAAATGCTAATGAACCTTTTCACTGATGTCATATGTTGCTGAAGGTTTCGGTAACATTTCATATGCTAATGCATCTCTAGTCAGATCTGTACATTTTCATTTTCACTTTTCCTTTAAAGTGGATGTGTCACCTATGTATAACATAACAAATAGTTAGGCTACATATCGAATACTACTAAAACGGTCTTCATTTTTTTTTAAAGTTTTATTTTGTGTAAATCTATTGGAATTTTGGTTGACATGACCTATAGATGGTTTTGAATGACGTTTTCAAATATGTAAAGAAAATTCAAGGCGATAGGTCCACTTAGAGACCTTGCTAGCATCCAAGGCATTAAATAATAACCTGTAAAAGTGTATAAAACTGATGCAGGGACATTGAAATTGCTATGAGTATGGCTAGCAGCACTGAGACACCCTTTCTCTCGGCAGTTGCCTACTCTGCCTATTGGGAAATTTGGCCTTGGCTATCCCTGTGACACTCCACGAGTTAATGCACAATTTTGAAATCATATTAATGTAGCATCTGAAATGTTATCTGGAAATAATGTGTTTCTATGTTTTACTCCTGGCTAAGTGAATTTGAAGAAACACCTTCTTTGATTCTGTTGAGATTCATATATAATATAATGATATTCATTTGCTCATAAATTTGATAGCGTGTTTTCATCCCTTTGGTACACACGACTGGAAAATACTTCTGACAAGTTTAAAATGATTTGGTCAGTAGTGATTAAGCTCTGCTTGTGTGAGGTTGTTAGAAGTCGTGTTTCTGCACACAAGGGTACTGTACCTCAAATACAATTTCCTAGTGCAACATTGCAATATATTAGAATGTTATTGAGTACTATTTATTAAAGTCAATGATTGTTTTGTGGTGTTGTACGCTTTCATATTTTTTAACACGGTCCACAAATGCGTATTGAAGGCAGCCAAGGCAAAAAAAAAAAAAAAACTCTTGAATTAAACTGTTTTTCATATTTTCCATCCATACTATTGTAATACAATTCCTACATGTGTAACTATATTGTGCCAACAATAAAAACAAGCTCTGCAATGCGGTGCGTAGCCCTCTGGCACTCAAAGGGTTAAAATTAGGACTGAGCAAAACTTCTTACTTTAATTTTGGCCACTAGCATCACTAGCCTTGACTTCCCACTTCAGCTGATTTTGGAGAAGAAATGTGTGAGCGCATGTGTGTAACGGTATAGCTTGTTTATTATTATTACTAGTTGAAGAGCCCATTGCACGGGCCACAGTGCCACTGCCAGAAGGTCGCGGGGCAGTCATGCACAGTAGAGGCTGCCCGCAGCGCGGCTGATACAGAGCTGGACGCTCCGAAGGAGCCTCCAGCTCTGTATCAGCCGTGTCGCGGGCAGTCTCTACTGCGCATGACTACTGCACGTGCAGCAGTCTCTACTGCTCGACTGTGTCGTTATACATGTTTTAGCAAATTATTATATAGGATTATTCTTTATTTTTATAGCGCCAACTTATTCCGCAGCTCTGTACAATAGGGAATGGACACAGAGATATTAAACAGTAGAAATCAAATGAGGAGAACAGAAGAATCTGAAGGCCCTGCTGTGAGAGCTTACAGTCTAGAGGACTTGCTGTTCGTGTGGTTTGCTGTGTGGAAGTTAGTATGAGTGGGTTGCTTGCGTGCTGTTTCATATAAGAGCAACTTGTATTTGAGTACTGCTGTTTTTTTAGGTTACATGAAATTACATAGGTACAAATGTAGTGTGGCAGATAAATGTCTGATACATAGGAGCTAACATTTGCTTTCTGAATGTGACACAGAAACGTTTGGAGTCCTCTACCTTCTCTAAGCAATCCTATTTTCTTAACCTAACCAAGAGATGAAAACAATCACTGTAGATTTACAGTGTTTCCAGTACAGTAGTATGTACTGATTGCTATAAAATGGAAGTGAGAAATCAGAGTTGAAACTCTGCAGAGTGTTTTACTGTCTTCCAAACCATTGTCATTTTTGCCTTTAGGAGCAAGGTCACAATCTCACATCTTCTCAGTGTAAACATTTTGGCATATAGGAATATCTGCTGTATTTTGTTAGACAAATAACAGTTTTATTTGGTTATGATTATAGAATATAGTAATTTTATCACTTTATCTTGACACTTTTTTTTGTTTCTTTCCTAGGTGAGTAAATTCCTGTATATTATGGTTATCTCTTAACCTTGTGCCATTCATTTGCATTAAGGGGGTAAGTCATGAAGCTAATATGACAATATTATAGCTATGTACTTGCATATTTTGGTTTAGCTGAAGTCCACTTTTTTGATATTTTTTCATGATCATACCTGGGAACATTTTGCTGAGGGCTCCCCAGAGAGGGGAGTCCTGTGGTGCCTATGGGGGAGAAAAATGATGTGATTTGCTTCAAAAAGGGATGGGACTTAATCATGAGTGGGGGTGGGGCTTGCAAAATAAAAAAAAATGTATACTGAATAAACTGGAGAAGGAGGAGAAGAGGCCGTGGAGTAAGGGGAACACAATGGAAGGAGCGGCTGTAGAGAGAGTCTCATTAGCAACTCCCCACATCCGGAGAATCAGCCTCTGCCCTGGAGATCTGGTAATTAGAAGCTTAAACCAGAGTCTCCAGGACAAATCCAGAGCATCTCCCAGCTATGTTCATGATGAATAGTGTCCCATGTATGGAAAGACAAAGGTGGAACAATTATCATAACACATCAAATAAAAATTACAATTAACCCTATGAGTGCCAGACAGCATACCTCTGTGGCACTCAAAGGGTTGACCCATTGATACCCCTTTGGTACCCAAAGGGTTAATCCAAATAGGGTTTGTATTCCCTTGAGTGCTAGAAAGGTCTCATTGTGAAGAAATGCATTAGATACCTCTCTAGCACCCAAGGGGTTAAGTTTATAAATGTTGCACATGCGGTCTGACCACAATTGCTCCATTTGTGTCTTCATCCATCCACCCCATTGTTCCTGACATTTTTCTATCTGTGCATTATAAATGTATAACTTGTGTATGTTAAGATGCTAAACGAAAGGGTTATTTTGTTACTCAAATATTGTATCTAAGTGATGTTTGGAAAATATGATTAATATTGTTGCTTTCTAAATTATAGCTGTATGTTGACAAAATGCCTATTTGTGCCTGATGTGTATTAGCTTAAGGTTATTTCTGGTCAGTCTGCTGGTGGAAATAATATCTTTTGGCTGTTCACTAAGTACATAATTAAAACTGAACACCAGTGCTAATAATTTGTTATCTTCAAAGTAGATGTCAAGAGACATCTTAATTGTAACTGTCTGGCAAAGTATGTTGATGTTAACTTTCTGTTTAAGTACAGAAAATTCTAGAAAACTCCAGTACTTAAGGACACACTAATACAATTATGAACCTACAGCTAGGATCTAAAAAATATTTATATTATGTTAGATCCCTAATATATAATTCTAGAATTGCTTTTTTTAATGCATATGTAGACTGTCCTATTCAAACACAATTTCGTTAATTTTGATTATGCTTGTTGCACACGAGAGACAAGAGCTAATTCATTACATTTATTGTGATTAGTACCCACTGTTTTTTTTATTAAAAAATGATTACATCAGCCCATTTAAAAATAGTACAGTACTATTTAGACACCTATCAAGATGCTATATACGGGAGTCAGGGAGTCCTACAAAAGGGTACAAAGGAAGCTCCTACTGAGCATAAATAAGAGCACATTTCAAGCCTCAAAAAAACTAGAGATTTTTAACCATCTCAATTTTGAGTCTGTTGTCATCCAGAGAGACTTCCACGCTTCCTGCAGGTCAATTTTTGAAGGTACATTGCCTCCTATCCAATGGCCTGTTGGATTGATCTTTGTCTTCTAACTGTCCTACACTGCTATATGTCTATCCATGCTGGCTCGTGAGCATCCAGCCTGGCAAGCGGATTGAATTCCGACATAGGCTGCTCCTTGTCTGCATATTCCCATTCCAATTGATCTCTGCAAGTGCTTGTCATTCCAGCCTTACATTCAGTTGGATCTCCGCTGCCTCCAACACCTTGAGGCATCCTGGGTGGATTGATCACCAGCTCCCTGGGATCTCTAGGTGGACCTTCAGGTGAATGTTGACAGGACTAGCTTCTTCATCTACTGACATACAACCTTTGACAGGTGAGCACCATGTGTGTTCCTCGACACTCCATGTCCACACCATCCAACCTGTGTACAACCTCTGACAGCTGAGCACCATGTGGCATTCACTGACACTTCGTGTACACACCATCCAACTGGTGTACAATCTCCGACAGCTGAGCATTGTGTGGCATTCATCGACACTTCATTCCACACCATCTAACCAGTGTGCAACCTTTGACAGTTGTGCCACTTACCCAGCAAACATTCGTCACCAGCAGAGCATCAGGTGGTGAGTCTCGACTGCCTCCATATCATCCAGCTTTGTTTACGGACTCTTTGTTGCTCTTCTTTGAATATGAGCTCCTTCAGCTCTGCAAGTCCAGCAGGGGTCCACCATCCTTATTGTCTTCCCACCCCAGCCAGCTTTGCTTTCTAGCACTGCTTCCTAGCTTCTTAGAGAGAACAGTAATAAGACTTCATTACATAGGTTGCATTGTGGTGTTCCATGGTCCTATGTTTGCTGTTTTTTTCTGTATGCCATCTATGCTTTTTTTGATGAATAAAGATGAGTTGCATCATCTTCTAGCCTGATCCACTTCATCATTCTTGGTGACAAGGAATCTATGGAGGGAATCCCCTATTGAAGCACTTGGTCATTCCATAGAAGCTGACTTTTGCCTCTGGGATTGGGCTGAGTTCTAAAGGATGAAACAGAACATCAGCAACACGACTGTGCAGGAATGTGTGCTGAAGTACCTGGGAATCATGGGAGAAGGGGCCATCCAAGGTGAATACAACAAGACAGTTACGTTTAGACGGCAGATTGTGGCCCGTTAGAAGGAGAGACATTGGAAACCCCTTCCTCCATGTTCAAGTCTGGATTCTCCAAGTGGAGTAGAAGAGGAAGAAGACTGGTTGCCACCAGTGATCAGATGCCCTGCCTCAAGAGAAGGATTCAGTTTGTCCACCTCTTCCCCTGGATGCTCTCCCAGATAGGCGAACCACTCTTTTCCAGAGACAATGTGATATCCTGGGTCTGAGCGCTTGTTAGGAGATGATTTACCAGTTGAGGAATTTTCTTCTTTTGGAGATCAAGCTAAAGGAGAATGTATTTGTTCTGCTATGGAAAGCACACCTTCTGATTTGTCCACTGGATTCCTCTGTGCCTGACATACAGATGGGGAAGGATGGCAGGTGGCATATCATTTAGGTCTGCTAGAAGATGCTTTCAGCTAGGATGAGTTAATGATAATATGGCCAAAGGAGCTGTTTATCACCCTGGGTGCAGAGAGGGAGAAGTAAATAGAGCTCATGGGAGAATATGCCTACATCCCAGAGGATCTGAGATAGACAAAGGCCCAGGGGAGCTCAGGAAACCCAATTACAATTGTGGTCACCCAAGTGTGGGAGGCAGCAGAGTCTCTAATGGAAGGGGCATGGAAACTGTCCAGGTTCAACCAGGAGGCAGAGACCATGACCTACCAAAGAATGGTCAGATTCACAGGTGAGGAACTTGGGAGCATGGTGGTTTCCGAAGCATAGTATACCTTAGGGATGATACAAGACAGTCTGCTTGCATTCCCAGTCTGCCTCCCTGCAACAAAAAGCCAGCATACCCTGACACAAAGTGACCAGTGAAAGAGAATAAAGATGGTAGCCAGTGAACAATGGCAAACTGAATAAGATGTGGGGAGAGTGAGGCCAGCTGGTCATTGATACTCTTGAACAGCCATTGTAGGACTCAGAGCTGGAGAACCCTAAGTCCGCTACCACAAAGGGGTAATTGCCTCAGGGAGGAAGGCAAAAGCCTCTGGTAGATTGTTATGGAGCAGTCACATGTGCCCCCAATCAGTCAGCATGTATTTTGCTGAAGGAGGGAAGTCTGAAGCCATGGGTCATCTGCCCAGAGGGAGGTGTCACCATCATAGCAGAAACCCTCATCAGTCTGGGCACATCACCCTGTGAAGTTGCTTCAGATCTTGTTGTGACCTTCAAAGCAATTGAATCCAGGCTCTTTTGTTAAAGGATTCCCAGGAGGAAGCAGTATTCCCGTATCATTTCTGGGGGCCTGTTACCTTAGGGAACATGTAGTATAGGGCCCATGGATGCCCCATGTCCCAAAAGCTGTATGGAGTTGAGCTTCCTTCTGGAACTTTGGATTTTGCCAGAGGAGTGGGAGCTAGGATACTTAGCTTGTATTTTTTATCTTCATGGCTTAAAGGGGAGACTGGGAGAACTGTACTCTGCGTGCCTTATGTTCTGTAACATGGACTGAACTAGACCCAGTACTGAGAAGCCTGGCAAAAAGGGCCACTTTGTTGGACTGGGACTGTCTGAACTTAAATGGCTTCTAAGAGAATCTTGTTGGTCGGCAGGATGCCTGCTGAAGACTACTCCAAGACTCACTTGTTTCTGTCAGTATGGGATGTGTATCTCACAATCTACATAAACAAATACAACACATCTTTCATTCATGGGCAACACCATGCTTTTTTTGGTAGTATATGTACCACCAATTTGGAAGTGTAGCAAGTTATGGCTTCCTGGGAATACTTGTTGCTGTCAGTCATATATCTGCCAATCTGCACTGGACCAGCATGACATATCATGGTTCATGCCATTAACTTGGATTGCTGTGGAGACCTTCATCTTGTACTTAGGTATGTATAATACATAAGGGCCACACTTCATCAGTATTAATGTGATTCCCTTAAAATTATTTTTGCATTTTACATTTTAAACTCAAAGGTTAGCAACTAGATACTCCTTAACTTTTGCCTTTGTTCCCAATTTGAAAATATTGCCAAAACTCTAAGGTGAAAAAGAGAGCCCTATGAATGAATTTATAACATACATTGAATTATTTTTACAGTGCTTTATTACCTCTACTATAGAAAATGACCTTGGATCTATTTCCAGCATTGTTTTTCAAATCATATAGCTATATGTATGTGTACATAAAATAATAAAGTTGTATATAGCTGTGTTGGTCACTGAAATAATAGTGTACCTCACAGCATTCTTGTAACATCGCTATTATGATTCCTTTTAATGTATGTATATTTTCTAGGCAGCAAAAATAATAATATTCAGCTTTAACCTTAATAATAATATTGTCTTATTTAGAAGTTAACGCAATGTGATTAAAATACAAGTTATTTCTTTGTACCACAATATTTGAGCACCTTGGGGATAAATGTAATTTAATATATTTCAAATGATTTGTGTTTTTATTTGAAGTCACTGATCCCCCCCCCCATCCCCTGCACACATTTTCTGCTGATCTCAAATGGAGCCTGGATTCTATGGTAGAAAAAATGATGGGAAATTTTAGCTCAACTATTTGCAATCTTATCTTGGTCGAGATACCCAGTTTGGAGTTCTCAGGGCAGAACATTTTTTGTATGTTTTTTGTCAAGCAGATAAATAAAAGGTAAAAATATATAAATACGTTTATTTTTAGTCTCAAAATCACATGCAATAGAGTAGAACGAGTTTTGTATTTGGGGAGTCTAAGCCTTTCTTGGCCTATGTTATTCTCTTCCTTTGATCAGAATAAGAAAAACAAACACACTGTGCATAACAATTTCTATAAATATGTATTTAAGGCCTATGCATCCTGGTTGAGAACTAATGTTTTGGCTTAAAGGAGCAGTAAACTTTTTTATGAAACGTATATTGTAGGAGTTTTCCTGTTGAGTAAAAAAATGGTACTTCCGCTGCTGAAAAATGCATATTTCCAGCATTATTGCAGTTTGAACTCTTGTTTTTTTTACATTAACATTGCCTTCTAGTGGTCAGATTCCAATTACATTTTCTGATGAATTCTCTGGGATGAGTGAGTCACTGATAAACAGTTATCCATAGAACGTGATGGAAACTACTGAGTCATGCTCTTAGTTTGAACTTTCAGGAAGTAATCACGCTGTAATTCACTTGCTGACAATTTGAACTGTTATAAAATATGAATAAATCAACTGATATCAGTGGTAGGACCCTTGTTTTACTTATAGGAAAGCTCTATAACATGTAGGTTTTCATTTAAAAAAAGTTTACTGCTCCTTTAAAGAAATGTATCTCATTGTGGTGACATCACCCCGCCAGTGGTCAACAGAGAACTGCAAGCAGATTTGATACTTTGTATACATTGATTGGCAGGAAAATAGAAAATGAGACATTATTACAGTAGGAGAGGTATATATTAGCCAATATACATATACAAGATACATTTTGGGGCTGGTTTAGAAAAAAAAAAATTCTGTTGCATTCTCTGGGTTAGGTGAGTCTCTGATAAACAGTTATCCATAGAATGTGATGGAAACTACTGATTCAATCTGTCAGTTCGAACTTTCTGGAGGTAATCATACTGTAATTCACTTCCTGACAATTTGAACTGTTATAACATTTTAATAAAACAACTGATAGCAGTGGTAGGACCCTTGTTTTACTAACAGGAAAAGCTATATATCATATAGGTTTTAATTAAAAGAACAAGAACTGCAGGCAGATTTGATACTTTGTATACATTGATTGGAAGGGAAACATAGAATGAAACATCACTACAATAGGATAGGTATATATTAGCCAATGTCTTTAAAAAACAAGATACATTTTGGGGACAAATTAAAGATTCCCACTGATATAAATGAGGGTTTTAATCGCTTGAGTGTTAGAAAGTTCTCCAACACATAACTTCACAATGCACTGGAGACCTCTCTCTTTCTTATTATATAAACATCACTACTTTTAATAGATTCTAAACTTGCATCATTTCCTCTGTGTCTGACTGGCAACAGTTTGATTTTAAAAGAGCAGTACACTTTTTTATGAAAACCTATATGTTAAAGAGTTTTTTTCTGCTGAGTAAAACAATGTCACTCCCACTGCTGTCAGTTGTTTTATTCAAATGTTATAGCAGTTCAAATAATCCTGTTCTAATTGACAGGAAATGACTTAGCAGTTTTTATCACATTCTATGGAGAACTGTATGTCACTTCCTTTCCTCTCCATTAGAATCTAACAGAATAACTAATTGGAATTTGACCACTAGATGGCACTGCCTATGTAAAAAAAAAACATGGGTTTAAACTGTATTAAAGATGAAAATATGCATCTCTCAGCAGTGGGAGTAATCTTATTTTATTCATCAAGAAAAGCCCTACATTATATACTTTTTCATAAAAAAAAGTGTACTGCTCCTTTAAATTAACTGATACAAAGTTACGAGGAGATTTATCAAGGTCCAGTAGAGTGATCGTAATGGCAACGCTAAATCCCAGCACAAAGGACTCAGTAAAGAGTCCAAAAAGAGGCTCCTTCAGATGTCATGTATAAAAATAAAAAATAATGAGTAATGATATGAATTAACCCCTTTGAGTGCCAGAGGAATATCCAACACATTGCAGAGGACTAGCCAGGCAAATGTTTAAGCATTTTAACCCTTTGAATGCCAGAAGGGTAAGCAACGCTTTGCTCTGGCACTCAAAGGGTTAAGCACAATGGTGAATATGCGGTGGCGAGTTTTTATGTACTCTTTACACAACAGTGCATATTTGGTTATACATTTGTTATCTAAGTCCTAAATCCTATATTATAATTCACTAAGGATGTTTGTCAGAAGCTGTCATGCTCAGTAGAGACAGCTGCGCAAGCTGCAGTCATGCGCAGAAAAGACTGCCCGCACCACAGCTGATACAGAGCGGGGTGCTCCAAATTCAGATCGGAGTCCTCTCTGAGCACCTTCCTGGCACCTGGGACCGGGTACCAGGAAGTTGTGCAGAGAGGACTACAGTATGAAATCGGAGCTCCCCGCTCTGTATCAGCCACGGCGCGGGCAGTCAGTACTGTGCATGACTGCAGCGCGGCCAGTGTTGGCCCGTGTACACGGGCTTTTAAACTAGTCAGTTATATTTCACTGAGTATAAGCAGAGAATTAGAGAATGTATTGGGATATACTGTCTATTATTATAGTAGTAGCGTTCACTACTTGAAGATAACATGTTTTTTTGAATGTTCTTTAACAAACATGCCCCTGCCTACAGGGTACAGACTAGGAATTCTCAAATCCCTCCATAGGACTATTTATTAGAGATTCTGAGGGCAAATGTACAGTTGTAAGTGGAATCATTTATCAAGTCAATTTGTGACTTCTCTTACATGCAGCAATGCACCATTGACACAAGTTACTGTAGACATCTAATGGAACTTATTTTTACGCACCAGTGGGCGTGTCTTTCCATGGTGCGTTACACTTCAAAAGTTCCAATAATACAACTTACATCTCAGCACCTCATGTAAAGCCTCATTTTAGTTGCCTTTTCTCAAAAGTCTATATCCATCTATCTGATGGAGGCACAATTTCTAACTTTAGATTTCTGATCGATCTGCAAGCTCAGACTTTATTGAACAGCCAACAAATGTAGCTTTAATATCAGCTATTTCTTGTTAAAAATAGGTTAAAACAGTTTTTCATCAAAAGTGTTATCACAAATAATAATTTAAATGGCATACCAAGGATTCATTTTATATTGTTTGCATAAACAGTTCTGAATTTGGTCCCGGGCAGTAGCTGAGGCTCCCATCAAAACTTGGTGCTCCAGGCTGTTGCCTACTGTGTTTCCTGAGAAATCCGGCCTACTTCTGGGCAATCAGATTTGCTACAGTCCACTGCTATTGACTTTGCTGGTCTTCAGATGTTTACCACTAATAAATTGTATTTCATTAACTAGTATATGTAAGCTTGTATGAATCAATTAAAGTGGCACTACCACCTATTTTAAACTTTATGGCAAATAATTACCCATCTGGTAACTAGCTGCTCAGTAGTTCTAGTCACCTGAATAATTACCTGGTTAATGAAAATGATACCCTGCTCTGGGGCTGACAGGCAGTAGAGAGTGCAGACATCTTTCCATAGTGACATCTGCGCACCTGCACTGTCAGTCCCTTTTGGAGCCCAACAACTCTCAGCAACCCCTCCTAGAGCCGGCTGGGACTGAGCGCAGGTGCACAGACTTCACTATTGAAACATGTCTGAGCTCTCTACTGCCTGTTAGCCCCAAAGCATGTTATCATTCTCATTAACCAGGTAATTATTCTGGCGATTAGCACTACTGAGCAGCTAGTCACCAGATGGGTAATTATTTGCCATAAAGTTTAAAATAGGTGGGAGTTCCGCTTTAAATATTAAAGTAATCCAGAGTTGACAGAAATTTCCCAGTGTTAAGTCCTATTCTGCCCTGGCTACTTCAACATTATTTGGGGATAGGATGAAAAGTGGGTGTAATGCATAATATTCACATATATTTCAAAATGCTATAAGAACATCTGCATCTGTGAGATAATACAACTTGTTAGCCATTAGCACATATAGATGCACAGTGCCCTGGAGAAGAACATCAAGTTCATGTTCAATTACGTCACCTCTGTAACACATAAAAAAGAAAATGATGTTTTTTGAGTATTCCTGTTGTGGCCAGATAGCACAATCACTTTGTCACAAAACAAGAACAAGACTACACGCATCTGCAAAAATTCACATTTCTCACCCCTTTTACCACATGGCTCATTAACTTCAACTCATGGAAAAAAATAAAATGTCACTGCTCAAGGGATTTGTTGCTGAATGCGAAAATGCCATTTTTCTCATGTTTCTCATTTCAGATTAAAGGTTTCACCCATCACTAGTCAGTGGCATAAGTACAGGGAATGCAATGCCGATGGAGCCCAGCAATCAAGTGGTCCTTCCACCTCTGCACCATTTTACACCCCTTACGGTCAGACCAGTTACCCATCTTGACTGTGGCCATTGACATTATCACATATAGCTACTTCCGGACATTAAGATAAGATTAAGTTGGTGAGCCCCTTCCTTGTTCTTCATCTGAGAGGTGTCAACTACATTGTAATGCATTGCAATAGACAACCCATGGCACTAAAGTGTGAGTTATGAATCATGATGCAGCACCTCCTTGCAAACAGCACCTCCTTGCAAACAAATTGACTATCTTTCCATTATATGAAGGCCTTCTGAGATCCACCCTGGTTGTGAATTGTTCCTTGGGCATGTGTCAGTGCATGATTCACACTTTCTCTTGGACCATGGATGGGGAAGGGCCAAGCCTCAGATTTCACCATAGGGCCAAGTAGGTTTTAGCCACACCCCTGACTAATGCCATTCAGTAGCATTTGCCCAGGCAGGTGGCAAATGAAATTTTTGTATTTTAATGATGAAACCTAATAAAGTTATTGACTACAAAACACCATTTTCCCACTAATGAATCAGCAAATAGCCAATAGTTGGGAAAATAATTGCATTTAGATATTCACTGATTGATAAAACTTATCCTCTAGCTTAAAGGTGTGCAACAGCCAGCTGGGGATGATGGGAATTGTAGCCAAACAACTGCTGAAGAGCCACACATTACCTATCACTACTTCAGCTTTACTGGTCATTTTGCTTCAGTGAAAGGAGAAAAATTCTTCCCACTCTAATAATTTAATATATTGTATTGCAAAAGCAGCTAATTTGTATGCTAATTAACATTTCAGTAAACGATATATTTGTTTCTTTGGTGCCTCCTCTATTGAATTGGATGAGGATGGCTGGAGCGGTTTTTCACGTTTTTTTGAGAACATAATTATCACAGGACAGTTTTTGAATTTATAATACAGTGCTATGTTTTTGTACTTCTGCTTCTGTAGACAGTGCTCGAGTACGTACTGTACTGTCATTGTTCTGGGGAGGTTTTGTAACCTTGTATAAATGCAGTTGTTGTCATTGAAAGAGATGGATATAGTGCATTTCTTGATAATTACATGTATTTAACTTCACAGAACTGCCTCCCGCTCTTATCTGGAACATTTGTTTTTTCACTACCTGCCAACTAAAGACTGAATAGCATCCTAAGTTACTGAATGTTAAAATGACAGATACATATACACATATATATATATATATATATATATATATATATATATATATATAGTTCTTGAGTGAGGCTGATGCATTAAGCCTTTAAGGACCAGAGGAGTCTGCATTGCATTTCAATGTAATGCGATGAGAGCCCCTCTGACGGTTAAAGAGATAGTAATGTTTCAAAATAAAAGCAGCTCCAATTAATCTTCATAGTACTATAGTACTTGGATCATGGAGAGTAATATTTAAATACGGTCTGAGCTGTAGTTCAAGAGTAATTGAATGATAAAGTATCCCCCTCCACCCACTTTTACTGATGTAACACTGCTTACCTCAGAGCAGCAAGACTGTCCAGATGGATCGCAGAGAGGGACAATTGTCAGTGAGCATAAGGGAAAAACCTGTCAAGAAGATTGCCCCTTGCTGTTATCTGTCTGGTCCCAGGGCCAGATTCCACATCTGAGGGGAGGTGTATTACACCAGGTAAAAGGGGTGGGAGGGGATACTTTATTATTCAATTACTCTTGAACTACAGCTCTGACAGTATTGAAATAACACTCTCTATGGCCCAAATACTATTAAGATTAATTGGAGTTGCTTTTTTGTGAAACATTACTATCCCCTCTGTGCACCCCTCTGGCACTCAAAGGGTTAAAGGTTAAGGAAGAACTGGATCAATTCTGGAACACACCAACTGTACCAAATAACAATTCCCCAAATTCACATTGATTCAAATGAGTGGTTTTAATCATCTGAATGCTACAAGTAAATCCAAGAAATTCACTGGCGACCTCTCCAGCATTCAAGGTGTTAAATGTCCCATTTAAATAAACTGAGATTTTTATTTGTTCCCCCAGTTGGTTTGTCCCAGTTCCAGTGAGCACAACAACCTCAACATATTGCAATCCCTTTTACCTGTATGCTGAACTATTGTTTTATAATGACATGACTGATTTTAAAAGATCTTTCAAAATCTTTAGTCAAAACTATAGTTTAACCCTTTGAATGCCAGAGGAGCACACAACACATTGCTTTGCAATGTGTTGCGTACCCCTCTGGCACTCAGAGGGTTAAGAGATGTTTAACTTTATTTATTTGTCAGTTTATGCAAATTAGACAATACTGACTGGCACTGCCTGGTGTATCAGACATTAACATTCCACTCTCCCTCCCAACTATCACTTCCTACCAGAAAGTACTGGCTAATTTGCCTAAACGGACAAATAAAAAAACCCGAAATATCTCATGAACTATAATTTTAAAAAAAGAATGGCATAAATACATATTATTTTCAAAGCCCTTTCAAAACCACCCAAGTCATTCTGCATTAAATACAGCTGCACATAATACAGTTTTCATTTTCAAGCGCAACACAGTTTGCATAAAATTCCATGTTGCTCAAAGCTGTTTTCTTAAAAGCATGACCTTCAGTTTGTGTTATTTGGTAATTTTATCTCCTCTTATAGCTGTATGAAAACCTTCTCTTGAAAAGAGAAATATGCAAAAAAAAAACCAAAAAACAAAAAAACAGTATTTTTTCCCTTCCAATGCGTTGTGTACCCCTTTGGCGCTCAAAGGGTTAAATAATTTTAGCCAATATATCAGTTCTGTGAAGCAAGAGACTATAGTCTTGAAGTGAAATCCTTCTGGTTACAACCTACTTTACATAAGTAAACACACTTATGAGAAGCAATTGACATACAAATTAGTTGGTTTGGAAATTGCATCTCATTAGCTTGACAGAGATAAAGAGATAAAGTTTGGTAATAAAAAAAATGGGAAACCACAAATTGCTCAGATCCCACATACGTTTTTAATATATATCATTATTATTATTATTATTTACATAAATCGGCGCTAGAGGCAGAAAAAATATGATGACATCCCTGGACTGAAAGAGATATATATATATATCAAAAAATCACCAATGAATGTATAGGTCTAATTTATTTAAAATAGATATCAGACCTCTCATGCGTCCATGAGAGTCTAATCTAGAAACAGTATATCAAAGAATATTATCACAATGTATATCAATAACAATAATACCTACATAATGATAGGAACTTGTTAACCAGTGTCACTCTGTCTACTAATCCAGGAGGGTGTTACAGCTTTTTCCCAAACAATAATCTGGATAAAGCATCAATGAATCTCTGTGTAACTTGTCACCATTCCATAAAATGAAAGGATGGTGTCAAGCTAAAACTGGCTTGCTATATAACCCCAAATTATAACAAACCACTTGAATAAAACACTATGGATATTCTAAGATAACTACACCATATACATCAAATATCAGATGGTTAATCCCCCACCGGTGCACTACTGACCAGACAGTGCCAGAATCCGATGTATCCTATATGTTTTTTCTCAAATATCTAGGGCAACCTAGGAATTATTGGTCTCCCATATATGAATCATGGAAATACCAATGTTCCTTACGTGATACTCCTCATTTAGAACAACCCCGGAACTATCGTAATGTAATGTACTTCCCCGCCGTGTTACTCTGGTGGAAAATAAACCAGATGATCTGTCTTACCCTAAGGTTCTCAAACAAAAAACCTAAACTCTAACGATCGATCATGAAAAAATAAAAAGATTAAAAAGAAAAAAATTAAAAAAGAAATGGACACTCTGTATTGACACAAAAATCTATGTTGACACTATAACAATACTGGTATAAATATAAAAAAACGGATACATCAACAAAAAATTTATGACTTATAGAATCTTCAATGCTGTACTTCCAATTAAGATTTTATATTCTGATGCAATTATATTGGCCAATATGTGGTTGTTAGATGCAACTATCCACCAATATGTTCACAGCAACATCTATCACATATTTCAAAATGATTATTTGGCATGAGTTACTTCACTGGCATATAAAAGTAACAGATATGTAATGCAAAATACAGATGCCGCTATATTCCAGGTACCTGTAAGTTCTCTTATTACACCGGACTGGCTTTCAGCTTAATCATGCGTTACTTCACTGGCATATAAAAGTAACAAATATATAATGTGGAATACAAATGCTGGTATATTCCAGGTTCCTGTAAGTTCTCTTATTACACCGGACTGGCTTTCAGCTTATTCCTTCTCTCAATCACCTCCCTCTAGCACACAAGAGGTTACATCAGTGTTATATATTACATGAAATAATCTTAATCTTCCGTTTGATGTCTCTTCTGCCAGACTTGTTCCACACAATGCCGCTTGTATTCCGCTCTTCTCCAGTAAGAAGAATCATTTGGCGTCCTCCTTTGTTTGAATCTTCCCGCCACTCTCATTCACCCCGTTCCTCTGCTGATGTTACTTCTTCAATAATTTCAGTAATTGGATTTTTCGGTCACGGCTTACAGTTTACAGCATACAGTATCACTCTATCAATATTTCAGTGTGTCTGTCTTCCAACGCATTTCAAAGTTTGCCGAATTCTTCATCAGGGAATAGATGTATGTTCCATAAGTAACCTGTTCTACCTATATATCTAAATAAACTCCTCCTATCTCACATTTCAAGCGCAAAGAACTCCCATCTATCCCTAACTCAATTAAAGGTGTAGTTACCAATTTCAATGACAGGAAACTATATATCCATATATTTTATCTTACATATTGGGACTGCTATTGCGCAGAGGAATACTTTTATGTAAAAAGGAGACCCTTGTGTTGTAAAGACAAAGGACTATTATCCTACAATAAACCAAAAATGTTTCAATTTTACCTTAAGCCCCTAACTTAATTAAAGGTGTAGTTATAGATTTCAGTGACAGGAATCTGTATATCCACATACCTTATCATATATATTGGGACTGTAATTGCACAGAGGAATACTTTTATATAAAAAGGAGATCCATGTGTCACAAAGACAAAGGACTATAAACCTATAAAAACCTATAAAAAAAAATTACAATTCTGCATTAAGCCTCCACGGTTGTAGAGTCTGCATCTGATAAATCCATTTGGATTCCTTTCTAGACATATCTTTAATAAAATTGCCTCTCCTCCAATTTCTAGAAATGGTTAAAAGAAAAAGAAGAAGTCTCCGCCATATATTATCAAATAACATATCAATGTCCTTTTTTGTTGGGGGATTTTTGAGATTTCCAGTGGCACCCAATCCCCCAACCTGTGTGCCATCAGAATATGAATTATTGGGATGGATATGTTCTTTAGGTAATCTTGGAGATCTACATTAATGAGAGTTATAATAGGAGAATATGTTGAGTCTGGCTATGTTAACCCTTTGAATGCCGGTGGAGTACACAATGCATTGCTTTGCAATGCGTTGTGTACCACTCTAGCACTCAAAGGGTTAATAACAGAGAAGCGTCTGGTCCAATATGACTGACGTTGTGGACACCAAATATGATTGAAGGAGCCCACATAAGAGAGGCACCTGAAGCATATATCAGAACAAACAGGGTGCAACAAAACCAATCTATCTTGTGCTGGATACCACCTAAAGATCACTTTACAGTAACATTCAAAGAGATTTGTACTAGAGGTGGCTCTGAAGGTCAGGGAGAAAATGTAGTTTCTGTCTTGTTCTGAGATTTTTCTGTTAAAGGGATAGTAATGTCCCACAAAAATATTTTTATATTGTAGTCCTTAAAAAGTTGAACACAGCACAAAAAACGTATCTCTCATACCTATATGGTTTAAGCGATACAGGCATTTAAAGTTCGAGATTTCATGCTGTCAGCTGTAAAGCTGTCAGCAGGGGATATGTGTCGGCCAACACAGAGGCTCTGCAGCGTTAGTTACAATGAATTAATTATTTGGAAAGGTCTAAAAAGTGTGCTTGGTATTTTGAACCAACCTCAGAGCCAAGTAAATTTGAGGTTTAAATAGCTTCACAGAAATATATTAGAGCTTTAAACGGGAAAAGAGTTTTCGCTTACAAAAATATGGTTGCCCAGCCTACCCAATCAAGATACACAATAGCAGATCAATATGCAATTAGATGATTATAAGATCTACAGAGACTCAAATGGCCCAAGATATAACAGTCCTAATATGCAGTGGTAAAAAAAAATATATATAAAAAAAAAAACTTATTTCAAACACAATCACAGGGTGAATATATAAAATATTTAACCATCTAGTATCACAAGACCTAGATGATATAAGTAAAAGAAGGAAGAAGTTTTAGAATAATCGAAGCTAGAGAAGGAAGCCGATACAAGCCTAAAGAATGACCACTCAGTATGAAGCAGGCAGATAAGGGAGGAGGAATATCTATCCAAGATTGTACTGGTTATATAAAGGATTCATATAGATTACTAAATGTTATAGAGACATATGTAAAGCTCACCAGTAATTATTAAAAAGTACTAAGGGAGAATAACTGAATAAATACGGGGATATAAACAGCATTACAATGGAAGAATATAAATTCATGTTGAGAGACAGTCCCCATATAGTACCATCTCCCTAAATCACATAAGCAGACTGACTTCCACCACCAGGTAGACCTGTTGTCTCTCTGGTACAGACTCACTTCCTGCCTTTCAGAGTAAATCAGTGTCTTTCTACAGCATATGGTAGGCATAAAACCAGACATTGTTACCTTCCAGCCCTGTCCCACAGTCTGTTAGCCATAGAACCACATATACTGATCACCCAGCCTTGTCCTGTATGGTACCTTGGATGGGCAACATAAGTCCCCCCATCTCCTACCAGACTGCAACACCCATGTGAGCTGTAGTCTGGCTGCATCTGAAAGGCCTCACATTGCCCACCACTGCTTTGAACTGAGCCAGAACCTCACATACTTAGTATAATACCACCCTATCCACTGGTGGGAAGTGCCAAAGTTCCCAATATTTCTTGGGGTGAAAGAAAATGAGGATAATTTGGAGTGTTTCAATATATGGGAAGTTTCCCAGAAAAAGTGAAAAATTGCATTTTTCTGTGAAAATTAATGTGGGAAAAAGCTAGAATGTTCACGCATCCCTACTTAGAAATCATCTGTATGCTTCATGGAATAGAAAGAGCAGAACCCGTGGGTGATGTGTATATAGCATCTCTCTACACCAGTGGTTCTCAGCTCCTGTCCTCAGGACCCACTAACAGGCCAGGATTTGATGATTTCCTTGTTAGACCACAGGTGAGTTAATCAATGTGAATGAGCCTCTGATCACCACACCTGTGCTCTAGCAGAGAAATCCATAAGTCCTGGCTTGTTAGTGGGTCCTGAGGACGGGAGTTGAGAAACACTGCTCTACACTGATATGCTTTACACACATGGATTACAGATTATACAGCATGTTTTAGATACTGATAATTAAAGATGAGCGAGCACCCCGATGCTCGGGTGCTCGGGTGCTCTGACCGAGCACCCCCTGATGCTCGAGTGCTCGGCCGAGCACCCGAGCCCCATTCAAATGAATGGGAGCACTCGAGCATTAAACCAGGCACCCCCTGCTCTGATGAGCGGAGGGTGCCTGGTCAATGTCCCCCTTCATCTCCGCTATGCCCCTCTTCCACAATGTCCCCCTTCATCTCCTATGCCATAGCGGAGATGAAGGGGGACATTGTGGAAGAGGGGCATAGCGGAGATGAAGGGGGACATTGTGGAAGAGGGGCATAGATTCTATGCCCCTCTTCCACAATGTCCCCCTTCATCTCCGCTATGCCCCTCTTCCACAATGTCCCCCTTCATCTCCTCTATGGCATAGGAGATGAAGGGGGACATTGTGGAAGAGGGGCATAGCGGAGATGAAGGGGCACATTGTGGAAGACGGGCATAGCGGAGATGAAGGGGGACATTGTGGAAGAGGGGCATAGAGTCTATGCCCCTCTTCCATAATGTCCCCCTTCATCTCCGCAATGCCCCCTTCATCTCCGCAATGCCCCCGTACCTCCATTCCCTGGTGGTCCAGCGGAGCGTCTTCGGATCTGTGCCTCTTCCGGCACAGATCCTCTTCACCCGAGCATGTCGGGCGAGCACATGGCGGTACTCGTACGAGTACCGCCATGTGCAGAGCAGAGCGATGCTCGAGCCGATCCGAGCATCGGCCGAGCACGCTCGCTCAACACTACTGATAATGTAATTTCTAGTGTTGAGCGAGCATGCTCGGCCGATGCTCGGATCGGCTCGAGCATCGCTCTGCTCGGCACATGGCGGTACTCGTACGAGTACCGCATGTGCTCGCCCGCCATGTTCGGGTCTCCTCCCCGTACGTTTTGCGGCTGCTGCGCAGCCAATAAACGTGCAGGGAGGCTCTGACATCGGTGTCATGGCAGCAGCCATGTTGGCTGCTGGCATTACACTGATTGGCTGGCCAGAACCCGTGGTCGGGTGCTGTATAGCACCTGACCATCGAGTTCGGCTCAGTCTGAGCCAGGGAGAGCTGAGGATAGGAAGGGAAAGGCAGTGTAGGGAGGAAAAAAAAAAATTGTGACAAAAAAGAACCAAAAGTCCTTTTTAGGACTACTGTGTGTGGGGGCAGCAGGTTATTTTGTGTGGGGGGAAAAAAAAAAAAAAAAAAAAAAAAAAAATATTCTGTTTAGTGTGAAAAGTTGCAGATTAGAGCACATTCTGTTTAGTGTGCACAGTTGCAGATTAGAGCACATTCTGTTTAGTGTGCAAAGTTGCAGATTAGAGCACATTCTGTTTAGTGTGCAAAGTTGCAGATTAGAGCACATTCTGTTTAGTGTGCAAAGTTGCAGATTAGAGCACATTCTGTTAAGTCTTCAAACTAAAATATCAAAGTCACGTATTCCATTCAGTGTGCGTCGCCGCAGTTTAGCAGCACATTCTGAGTACTGTGCAGAGTTGCAGAATAGGAAGAAATACTGTTAAGTCTTCAAACTAAAATATCAAAGTCACATATTCCATTCAGTGTGCTTCGCCGCAGTTTAGCAGCACATTCTGTGTACTGTGCAGAGTTGCAGAATAGGAAGAAATACTGTTAAGTCTTCAAACTAAAATATCAAAGTCACATATTCCATTCAGTGTGCTTCGCCGCAGTTTAGCAGCCTATTCTGTGTACTGTGCAGAGTTGCAGAATAGGAAGAAATACTGTTAAGTCTTCAAACTAAAATATCAAAGTCACATATTCCATTCAGTGTGCTTCGCCGCAGTTTAGCAGCACATTCTGTGTACTGTGCAGAGTTGCAGAATAGGAAGAAATACTGTTAAGTCTTCAAACTAAAATATCAAAGTCACATATTCCATTCAGTGTGTTTCACCGCCGTTTAGCAGCCTATTCTGTGTACTGTGCAGAGTTGCAGAATAATAAGAAATACTGTTAAGTTTTCAAACTCAAATATTAAAGTCACATATTACATTCAGTGTGTTTCACCGCAGTTTAGCAGCCTATTCTGTGTACTCTGTACAGTTGCAGAATAATAAGAAATACTGTTAAGTCTTCAAACTAAAATATCAAAGTCACATATTCCATTCAGTGTGTTTCACCGCAGTTTAGCAGCCTATTCTGTGTACTCTGTACAGTTGCAGAATAATAAGAAATACTGTTAAGTCTTCAAACTAAAATATCAAAGTCACATATTCCATTCAGTGTGTTTCACCGCCGTTTAGCAGCCTATTCTGTGTACTCTGCAGAGTTGCAGAATAATAAGAAATACTGTTAAGTTTTCAAACTCAAATATTAAAGTCACATATTCCATTCAGTGTGTTTCACCGCAGTTTAGCAGCCTATTCTGTGTACTCTGTACAGTTGCAGAATAATAAGAAATACTGTTAAGTTTTCAAACTCAAATATTAAAGTCACATATTCCATTCAGTGTGTTTCACCGCAGTTTAGCAGCCTATTCTGTGTACTCTGTACAGTTGCAGAATAATAAGAAATACTGTTAAGTTTTCAAACTCAAATATTAAAGTCACATATTCCATTCAGTGTGTTTCACCGCAGTTTAGCAGCCTATTCTGTGTACTCTGTACAGTTGCAGAATAATAAGAAATACTGTTAAGTTTTCAAACTCAAATATTAAAGTCACATATTCCATTCAGTGTGTTTCACCGCCGTTTAGCAGCCTATTCTGTGTACTGTGCAGAGTTGCAGAATAGGAAGAAATACTGTTAAGTCTTCAAACTAAAATATCAAAGTCACAAATTCCATTCAGTGTGTTTCACCGCCGTTTAGCAGCCTATTCTGTGTACTGTGCAGAGTTGCAGAATAATAAGAAATACTGTTAAGTTTTCAAACTCAAATATTAAAGTCACATATTCCATTCAGTGTGTTTCACCGCAGTTTAGCAGCCTATTCTGTGTACTCTGTACAGTTGCAGAATAATAAGAAATACTGTTAAGTCTTCAAACTAAAATATCAAAGTCACATATTCCATTCAGTGTGTTTCACCGCAGTTTAGCAGCCTATTCTGTGTACTCTGCAGAGTTGCAGAATAATAAGAAATACTGTTAAGTTTTCAAACTCAAATATTAAAGTCACATATTCCATTCAGTGTGTTTCACCGCAGTTTAGCAGCCTATTCTGTGTACTCTGTACAGTTGCAGAATAATAAGAAATACTGTTAAGTTTTCAAACTCAAATATTAAAGTCACATATTCCATTCAGTGTGTTTCACCGCAGTTTAGCAGCCTATTCTGTGTACTCTGTACAGTTGCAGAATAATAAGAAATACTGTTAAGTTTTCAAACTCAAATATTAAAGTCACATATTCCATTCAGTGTGTTTCACCGCAGTTTAGCAGCCTATTCTGTGTACTCTGTACAGTTGCAGAATAATAAGAAATACTGTTAAGTTTTCAAACTCAAATATTAAAGTCACATATTCTGTGTAAGATGAAGAAGGCGGGTAAAAAGGGACGGGGAAGTGGACGTGATCCTGAAAGTTCAGGGCGCGGGTCAGGACGCGGAGAAACTGTGCCTGGTGCCAGAGCACAAGAAAGAAAGACATCCACCATACCTAGCTTCATGTGTAATTTTACAGGGCGTCGCAGGACATCACTCTCGAGGTCCGACCACTGCGAACAGGTGGTCGGTTGGATGACAGCTGATACTGCTTCCAGTCGGTTAAGCACCACCCTGTCTTCCACCAAGTCCACTCTCAGTAGCCAAGAGTCTGGTCAACATAATCCTCACTCTGATCATCCTTCCTCCCACCATACACGGTCTGGTCAAAGAAGTGATCCCACACTGGGATATAGTGAGGAGCTCGTCTCATCACCAATCCTTCATTTGACCCTCTCTCCAAGCACGCTTGCAGAGGAACATGACATCTTGTGCCCTGATTCACAACCTCTAGAGGCTACCCAATCACAAGAAGATGACAGATGTGAACGGCATTTAAGGTCAAAGGAAGTAGTGGATGATGATGATGATGATGAGACACAGTTGCCATTAAATCAACCACTATTTCCGTCTCAAGACCTTGTTGAGGAGAATGTTATACAGTTGTCAATGACTGAGTATGTGGTGGGATCAAGACTTGAGGAGGATGATCAGAGTGAGGAAGTGGAGGAGGACTTGGTGGACGATGAGGTGACTGACCCCACCTGGGAAGGTGTAGAGCCGAGCGATGACAGCAGTCCTGAGGGTGAGCCATCTGCAGCACCGCAACAGGCTGGAAGAGGCAGTGGTGTGGCTACAGAAAGAAGGCGGACCGCACCAAACCGGCCCGCAAATGTTCCACGGAGCACCCCCTTGCGTAAATCTACCTTGCCAAGGGGTAGGTGTTCCGCGGTATGGCGTTTTTTTAAGGAAAGTGCAGACGACAAAAGAATTGTAGTTTGCAACCTGTGCCACACCAGAATGAGCCGAGGCATGAACACTAGAAACCTCACCACCACCAGCATGATCCGACACATTGCATCCAAGCACCGTAATAAGTGGGAGGAACGCCCGGATCGCCAATCTGTGTCTGCAGGCCACACCACTGCCTCCTCTTCCCCTGTTTTCGGTGCCGGCCAATCGCCTGTCGAAGGCGCAGGCCCGCATACCTCCCGCCCTGCACCTGTAGCATCTGAAGCACCATCAGCGACCACATCCACTTCCCTGTCCCAGCACAGCGTCCAAATGTCGTTACCCCAGGCATTTGAGCGCAAGAGAAAGTACCCAGCCACCCACCCACAGGCCATAGCACTAACCTCACACCTTTCAAAATTACTGGCCATCGAAATGCTGCCATTTAGGCTTGTGGACACTGAGTCCTTCCGCAGCCTGATGGCAGCAGCTGTCCCTCGGTACGCGGTCCCCAGCCGCCACTACTTTTCCCGGTGTGCCATCCCCGCATTACACCACCATGTGTCCCGTAACATCACCCGTGCCCTGACCAACGCAGTTACTGGGAAGGTCCACTTAACGACTGACACATGGACAAGTGCTTGTGGCCAGGGACGCTACATTTCCCTGACGGCACACTGGGTGAATGTCGTGGAGGCTGGGAGCGACTCGGACCCTGGGATGGCACGGGTGCTACCCACGCCGAGGATTGCGGGCCCTACCTCCATCAGGGTTTCCACCAGCACCTACGTTATTGGCTCCTCCTCCTCCGTTTCCACCTCCGAATTCTCTACACACACCGCCACTCCCCCATCAGCCAGTAGCTGGAAGCAGTGTAGCACTGCAGTGGGGAAGCGTCAACAGGCCGTGCTGAAGCTGATCTGCCTTGGGGACAAACAGCACACGGCCTCAGAGCTGTTGCAGGGGATTAGTCACCAGACCGAGCAGTGGCTCTCGCCACTCAACCTGCAAGCAGGCATGGTTGTGTGTGATAATGGGCGTAACTTGGTGGCGGCTTTGGAGCTCGGCAAGCTCACACACGTACCATGCCTAGCGCATGTATTTAATTTAGTGGTGCAGCGATTTCTAAAAACCTACCCCAATGTGCATGATCTCTTGACCAAGGTGCGCCGCGTGTGTGCACATTTCCGTAAGTCATCAACAGCTTCAGCCGGCCTGTTGAAGCTGCAGCAGCGCTTACAATTGCCAGCTCACCGGCTGCTGTGTGACGTGAGCACGCGCTGGAACTCCACCTTCCACATGTTGGCCCGGCTTTGTGAGCAGCAGAGGGCAGTAGTGGAGTACCAGCTGTTACACGGTCGTCGCCTCTCCGTTCAACTTCCTGTAATCAGAAGTGAGGAGTGGGAATGGATGTCAGACCTCTGCGAGGTTTTACGCAATTTTGAGGAATCGACACAGATGGTGAGCGGCGATAACGCTATTATCAGTGTAACCATCCCACTTCTGTGTCTACTGAAACGCTCGCTGCTCACAATTAAAACCGACGCTTTGCATGTGGAAGAGGTGGAAATGGGGGAGGAAGAGCTTACACAAGGTGATAGCCAGAGCACCCTCACTTCGTCTTCTCAGCGACAATTGGAGGAGGCGGAGGAGGAGGAGGAGGAGGAGGAGGAAGACACGGTTGCCTCCGCTACAGAGGGTAGCCATGGAACTTTAGTTCCATCTCTTCAGCGTGGGTGGGCAGAAGAGGAGGAAGAGGATGAGGATATTGAGAGTCATCCTCCTGGTGAGGACAGCGAAATCTTGACTGTTGGTACTCTGGCACACATGGCTGACTTTATGTTAGGCTGCCTTTCCCGTGACCCACGCGTTGTACGCATTTTAGACAACACGGATTACTGGGTGTTCACCCTTCTGGACCCCCGCTACAAAGAGAATTTCTCATCTCTCATTCCTCCGGTGGAGAGGACAAGCAAAATGTTGCAATACCAGAAGGTTCTTGTCGAAAAATTGCTCCAAAATTTTCCATCTGACAACGCTGGCGGCAGAGTACGTGCTACCTTGGCCAACCGAGAAGGGGAGAAAAGGGGAGCACACAGCAGTTCCGAGAAAGGCAGGGCAACACTCTCCAAGGCGTGGGACACCTTCATGACACCCCGCCAGCACCCTCACCCTGATGCGCAGCCTAGTGTCACAAGGAGGGAAAAGTTTTGGAAGATGGTGAAGGAGTACGTAGCAGACCGTGTCAGCGTCCTCAATGATCCCTCTGTGCCTTACAACTACTGGGTGTCCAAGCTGGACACGTGGTATGAACTGGCACTCTACGCCTTGGAGGTGCTGGCCTGCCCTGCCGCCAGCGTTCTGTCTGAGCGGGTATTTAGTGCTGCTGGTGGCATCATAACAGATAAGCGTATCCGCCTTTCCACCGACAATGCTGATAGGTTGACACTTATAAAAATGAACAAGGCCTGGATTTCCCCTGACTTCTCCACTCCACTGGAGGAAAGCCCCGGGGGAACATAAAGTCACTTTATATATGTTATTTACAATGATGGGAATACTCTGTATTCCCATTCACCCCTTCCACCCAAAAAACGGGTATATGGTTGACTCTTAATCTTCTCATCCTCCTCCTCCTCTTCCATATGCCCTGGGATATAATTTTTATATAGGGCCAGCTCACCAGCGGGCCCTGTGATATAATTTTTATATAGGGCCAGCTCACCAGCGGGCCCTGTGATATAATTTTTATATAGGGTCAGCTCACCAGCGGGCCCTGTTTGACAATTTTTATATAGGTCAGCTCACCAGCGGGCCTTCTCATATAATGTTTTATTGGGTCAGCTCTCTAGCGGGCCCTCTCATATAATGTTTTATAGCGTCAGCTCACTAGCGGGCCTTCGCATATAATGTTTAGGATGGTCAGCTCTGCAGCAGACCCTCACCCATAATGTTTTAGATGGTCAGCTCAGCGCACGTTTCCATCTTAATCATGGCCTCAGTTCTGAAAATCAAGGAAATTTTTGGGAGAATTTGCCTCTGCGCACGTTTCCCTCTTAATCATGGCCTCAGTTCTGAAAATCAAGGAAATTTTTGGGAGAATTTGCCTCTGCGCACGTTTCCCTCTTAATCATGGCCTCAGTTCTGAAAATCAAGGAAATTTTTGGGAGAATTTGCCTCTGCGCACGTTTCACTCTTAATCATGGCCTCAGTTCTGAAAATCAAGGAAATTTTTGGGAGAATTTGCAGATGATATACAAGTAAATATACAGCAAATATTGTTTGGTAACAATTTTTCGCCTAAAGTCGTTTTTATTTTCCTTTTTGTGTGTTTTATGGTCAGTCTGTAAAAATGGCGTACTACGGGCGAAAGATCGTTCCCAGCAGCGATGTTGGAGTCCAAGGTGCATCCAGACATCCTCCCTATGCTGTCCCTGAACCATTTCTGTAGTGTTTCCATCTTTTTCTGCCCTTTTCCTATGGACCAGGCACCCTCCCCTCATCAGAGCAGGGGGTGCCTGGTGTAATGCTCGAGTCCTCCCATTGACTTCAATGGGGCTCGGGTGTTCGGCCGAGCACTCGAGCCTCAGGGGGTGCTCGGTCAGAGCACCCGAACACCCGAGCA
The DNA here is from genome assembly GCA_037306005.1 of Rhinophrynus dorsalis. Lineage (NCBI taxonomy): Eukaryota > Metazoa > Chordata > Amphibia > Anura > Rhinophrynidae > Rhinophrynus > Rhinophrynus dorsalis. The sequence continues at coordinate 72,829,108 of CM074719.1, read as the reverse complement.
TTGGGGTGCTCGCTCATCACTAGTAATTTCCCTACTACAGAGGACATTTCTTATAGAAGGTATTACATTTGTGCTGACCAATAACCATGTTCTCTTTGAAAAGTGTTTACATTCTCAGATAAGGGGTACAATTATGGACTGCAACTTAAGCCCCCCTAGGCCAACCTATATATTGGGGTATAGGAGGAAGGTAAGATGTCTGGTGGGCAATGATGGCAGTTGTAGTCTGAGAGCAGCTGTAGGGCCTCACTTTGCCAATCCCTGCCTTTAACACTAGAGGGGTCTCCAAACTAGAGGGGTATAGAGGGGTCTCCAACCTCTCTAGCATTTAAAGGGATAGTAATACTTTGTTTTATCTTTATTTTATTTTGTAGGCATTAAAAAAACATGAAGAACGATATAAGTCTTATCTCTCAAACCTTTATGGTTTAAGAGATATTCACAAGCAAAGTTTCCACTCACGTCCCTTTTACCTAGTGTAAGCCATCTCTTCTCAGATGTGGAATGCAGTTATAGATCAGACAGATAACAACAGGGGACAATCTTCTTCCTATGAGAACAATGAAGGCCCTGCCCCCTTGACAAGTGTTTCAGGTTTTTCCCTTATCTTAATTGAAGATTGTCCCTCTCTGCAGTCTACCTGGGCACCTCCCTTCTGCTCTGGCTGAGCAGTGTTACATCAGTAAAAGGGGCGGGAGGGGGAAACTTTGTCATTGAATTACTCTTGAACTACAACTCTGACAGAATTGTAATAACACTCTCCGAAGTCCAAATACTATGATGATTAATTAGAGCTGCTTTTATTATGAAACATTACTATGCCTTTAAGGAGCCACCCAGCTTATTTAAATCAGTGGAAATTTGGGGAGCATTTATTTGCCATCTGTAGTGCAGTTAGGTTGTCCCAGAATGGTTCCCCTTCCTTTGTTCAATCCAGCCCACAAAATGATTTTTCCCAGTAATATTTTGTAGGCAGCTTGTAACGTCTAATATAATACAGAAAATAAGATAAGACCCATAAAACAATTTTCTGGAACTAAACTGCAAATCCTGGCAATAATGTTATATTTATAAAGAGCTCAGTAAGTGTTAATTTATAGGTCCAGTAGCTAAGCAAAAAAACCCAACATTTGTAGGCAGCTGTGATTACTCCTAATACATTTCTGTCGCTAGCATGGATTAGCCCGTTTATCTTAACCTAAGTGCTATGAACATCATTATAAAGTAAAGAGCCTAATTCTTGCTTGAACTCCTGGAGCCTGGAAATAAAATCTTAATTTGTTTGATATTTAAACAATCAATCTTTCTATTAGATTTTCTTCCTCAGTATTCAAACCCGGGGAATGGGTAGGTAAAATATTACTGTGGAATGTTACTCAGAAGGTATAATGCGTGAATTTCCCAATGTATAACATTTTCTGTACTTAGACGCGGGCATTAATCACAACAAAGCTGCACTTGGGGGTATGCACGGATGTGTATTTAAACTTTGGTGAATACATGCACACGCTCTCTGTCAGCACTAAGACTTTAAAGGGATAGTAATACTTGAAAATGATTTTATTTTATATTGTAGCCCTTAAAAAAAATTAAAAATGATATAAGTCTTATCTCCCAAACCTTTATAGTTTGGGAGATATTCACAAGTAAAGTTAAGTTCCCTTTTCCTGGCTGTTTCAGCAAAGTCTGCCATCTAGTGGACAGATTTGAAATCCGGTCCACAGATCTCTGGTAGCTCTTTACAAGTGCCGAATTCACAATCTGTAAAAAGAACTACTTAATTGGAACTGTGTACAAAGTGTGCCTGGCTTGCAAGCACACTTTGTAGACCATTCCAATGAAGACATTATTTTTAAAGATCGTGATCTCGGCACTTCTGGAGAGCCGCAGCCGGTACTGGGTCCGGATTCCAAATCTGAGAGCTAGAACGGTGACGTCACTCAGGGGGAAATTTTGCTTGTGAATTTCTCCCAAACCATAAAGGTTTGGGAGATAAGACTTATATCATTTTTAATGTTTTTTTTGGGCTACAATATAAAATAAAATTATTTTCAAGTATTATTATCCCTTTAATGGAATCAAGCCCAGAACATCTCCCCTATAACATACAAAGGAAAATAGACTAATCTAGCATTGATATCCTCTGTGGTTAGTTACAACATATTGAGAAACAAGTCATGTAGGAAAGAAACTCCATGAAACACCCAAACACTTAGTCACATCCTTCCCATTCCACAAGTGGCTTAGATAATGTAGTACACTGGCTCCCAAAAGGTACCATGACCAGCAACGTATGCCCCTTTGCCACTCTGGGGGTTAATGTGTTCCACCTTTCCAAAAATATTAATTGAGTTATAATGCTTTTCCTGCATGTCACATATTTTTTATGTAACAGATACGTGTCATTACTTAAATATGAAGGTGTCATGACTTTTAAAAAAGGTTGCGAGCAGCACACTAAAATGAATTCCAGAGCCTAGTTTAGCTTGGAATCAGATGTGCTACCACTTAGGGCAATATACAGAAACCAAAAGATCAGCAATTCTGAGCAAATCAACTGCACTCCAGGGGAAGAATAAACATCTCCATTGAATTAAATGGGAATGTTAACCCCCTTTAATGTTTGATAGGTATCCAGTGCATTATATATATGATCAGAAAAGTATCTGGTTCTGTGCAAGCCACCTCCCCTGGCTGGGTATGGGCAGAGTTAGATATGTGGGGCAGGGGGACAGTGGAACAAGACCAAGGAAGCATGTGTGGTCTGTGACTACCAGTGGATAGTAAAGCAGTGTTGAGGAAGCAGACAGTACATGTGTGGTCTGTGACTACCAGTGGATAGTAAAGCAGTGTTGAGGAAGCAGACAGTACATGTGTGGTCTGTGACTACCAGTGGATAGTAAAGCAGTGTTGAGGAAGCAGACAGTACATCTGTGGTCTGTGACTACCAGTGGATAGTAAAGCAGTGTTGAGGAAGCAGACAGTACATGTGTGGGCTGTGACTACCAGTGGATAGTAAAGCAGTGTTGAGGAAGCAGACAGTACATGTGTGGTCTGTGACTACCAGTGGATAGTAAAGCAGTGTTGAGGAAGCAGACAGTACATGTGTGGTCTGTGACTACCAGTGGATAGTGAAACAGTGTTGAGGAAGCAGACAGTGCATGTGTGGTACATTTTCTCTAATTTTTGTTAACTGCAAAATATATAATAAAATATAAAAATACTTCTGTGTAAAAAACACCTACGTAGGTAAATAATCATGTTACACAAAATAAGAGCCTTTTTCTTCTAGGTTAAAATTTTGCTTTCATGAAACTGGAGGTTTGGAGCCATAGTGATTTGACCAGATGTCTAGAAATGGTCTGTAGGGAGGATATCTAAGACACCAAATAAATGATAAAGAAGCTACTAGTAAGAAGCAGTGGCTTGATACTCTTTATCATTATAACCCTTTGAGTGCCAGAGGGGTACGGAATGCATTGCAAAGCAATGCATTCCATACCCCTCTGGCACTCAGAGGGTTAAGGAATAACAACTCATAGTGATAACACCCACCTACTTTACTATGATCAGAAAATCCTAATGACCCCTATGAGTTTTGCCCCTGCTTCTTGGATCAAGCGATAACATATAGTAGAGCAGGGTACAAACTCTGCCCACCTCACATTGTAATGTTAACCCTTCAAGGTCCAGAGTGGGTGTGCATTTCATTGATTTGCTGTGTGTTGCTCAACCATCTCATCCTTAGTAAGTAGATTAACCCTCTGAGGCCAGAGGGGGTAAGCAATGCATTGCAAAGCAATGTGTTGAGTACCCCTTTGGGACTCAAAGGGCTAATATATTCAGTTAAAAAAAAGGCCAGTAGCTATGATCGATTTAAATGCAAAGCAATGCATTGCAAACCTCTATAGCTCTTATGGGGTTAAATGTATCATCGAAATCACCCAGAATTGCTCTACTTTCTTTCTGTAAATGGCCCTTTATGTTAACTCTTCATAGAGCTTGTCAGGTTACTTGTGCAGGACCCAAAACACTTTCCTTAATTAGCAGGCAATTCTACATATATCTTTATAGAGCAAATAAAAGGGATTCCGGCCTGTAATCTTCCATTAGGTTTGCTAAAGCTCACTAACATCTAGCTGTGCCAACAGTCTCATGCAGAAGGCAAACAATGAGGAATTCTGGAGCAAATCAACTGCACCGTAGTGGGAGGTTGTAAAATTCCCCTTAATCTAAATGGGCTTTATCTCCATGGACGCTGGAAAGGTACCAGATGCATTGCTTCCCAATGTACTGGAGATATATCAACATACCTGGGAACTCTCCGTATCTGTCTCAGAGACTCCAGTCTGTACATTTAATTACTGGCTCTCCGGGGACAGAGGCTGATTCTCCAGTGGTGGGGAGTTGCTTATGAAACTCCGCCCACTTCTCCTCCGTACTACCCTGTCCTTCCCACTTCCCTCCCACTTCTCCTCCTTCCCACCCTGTCCCTCTCACTTTCCACCCACTTCTTCTCCTTCCCACCCTGTTCCTCCCACTATCCCCACTTCTCCTCCTTCCCACCCTGTCCCTCTCACTTTCCACCCACTTCTTCTCCTTCCCACCCTGTTCCTCCCACTATCCCCACTTCTCCTCCTTCCCACCCTGTCCCTCTCACTTTCCACCCACTTCTTCTCCTTCCCACCCTGTTCCTCCCACTATCCCCACTTCTCCTCCTTCCCACCCTGTCCTTCCCACTTCCCTCCTACTTCTCCTCCTTCCCACCCTGTCCCTCTCACTTTCTACCCACTTCTTCTCCTTCCCACCCTGTCCTTCCCACTTCCCTCCTACTTCTCCTCCTTCCCACCCTGTTCCTCCCACTATCCCCACTTCTCCTCCTTCCCTCCCTGTTCCTTCCACGTCCCACCCCATTCCTCCTATTTCCCGCCCACCTTATGAGATAGATTGTTAAGCCCCACCCCTGCTCACTATTAAGCCTTTTGTGATGCAAACTGTGTCATTTATAGCCCCCAAATGCACCAGATGAGCTCTCTCTGGTGACTCAAGAAGCAAACATTCCCAGGTATATATATCAAGCATTCAGGTGGGTAAAAGCCCCATCTAAATAAAAGAGTAATTTGAGAATATAAGCCCATAAAACATTTCTATAGTTTTAAATGTAGCTTTTAACCCATGAGGAGCAATGCAATGTGTTGGATAGCTCACTGGAGACCAAAGGGTTAACCCAAAGTAATGCACATCTTGAACTTTTAATGAATTAATTTAAATTAATGGTAACTTCTGTTCCATATGGTGCAGTCAGGGACAGATATCTCAGTCATTAGGCACATTAGGAAGATGCCTAGAGTGACAGATTTTTAGGGCTTCCCACTGGTATTCCTGCTGACATAAACACCTTCTCCAGCCACATGCTAATGTTAAAAGATGTTCAGGACATGAAGTGGTGGGAAAAGTGATTAGTGCATGGAGGTAAGACATGTCTCTCATCCAAGACTTCCTCAGTAGCTGCCCCTGAAGAAAGAAGGCATCACTTATGGTCTATTCGCACAGTAGGTGACAGTCTACAACAGTCCTTATGAGGGCCCACCAGCCTTGTTGCCTCTGCTGTCAGCTCACTCCTCACAAGAAGAAAAAGACATGGTTAATCTGTTGTTGACCGTTTTGTCTCTTTATTAACCCCTTGATAGCCAGAGAGGCATCCACCACATTGTGATACCTCACTGGCACTTAAAGAGTTAAATAAAAAAATAACAATCCCCCATGGTTTGAGTAGGGTTAACACAGAGTACTAAATAGAGTAATTCTGACTCTCATTAGATCTCACAATAGCCCATTACTGGATAGGTCTGGGCTCTAGTTAATGAGATACTCTGCTACAGTGGCCACAGTATACAAAGCGGCCATGCATGCTGATACAACTCATTCTGTCAAGGTAGGGGCAGGCAAGCACTGCATTCCCAGCAGCCAGACAGGTGTAACGGTGGCCATTTACTACCCCCCCCCCCATACTAGCCAGACGTGTTACATGAAGTATGGCCATGGCCAGTGTTAAAGGGTACCTAGTTTTCATGCCCAGGGGCTCCTAAATCTGTGCCTGGGTGCAGCTGGTTTGCCTGAGAGTTTATACAGTTCTTCTTAGTACATCAGCTAAGGCTGATGTGCTGACAGAATGTGGAACAATTCTGGAGGAAACAACTGCATCGTAAAGGACAAATAAGCATTTCCATTTATTTAAGTGGGGCTTTTAGACCCTTGAATGCTAGAGTTCTCCAATACATTGTGATGCAATGAAATGAAGACCTCTTTAGCATTCAAGGTGTTCTGAATTTCCATCTGAGAGGCTTCTCGTCCCAAACTTCCTGAGGACAACTATGCTCTGAGGGTCTAAGGTCTAAGGTGGAAATGTCCAAATTATGCGATTTGTGTCATAAAGTGGGCAGGACTTTATGGGGTATGCAGGACTGAGAAGAGGGAGAGGTGGGGTTTGCTATTATAATGGGCAGAGAGTGGGAAGAACAGTGAGGAGAGTGATCAGAACTGGCAGTGATGTCGGTGGAGTCACAAGAGAACTCACTGAACCTTGAGAGTCAGCTTCTGTCCCCACAAACCTGATAAGTATACAAACCAATCTCTGGGTCAGATTTGGGCACTTCCCAGATATGATCACTAGACGTTTGGGGAATGTTTATTTGTCTTCTACAGTGCAACTGGTTTGTCCCAGAATTGTTCCACATTATTTTATAAATAGGTCCTAATGTCTCCTATGTCTCAGATAAGAAGATTTCTGTTCCCATCTTTCTCAGTTAGCATTAATCCCTTTCCTTGTCCTTTCCTGTTACATATTTTCTTTTCTCTCAAAATGTTACACTTTCACATCGGAGAAACAGAAAGACTTTCTCGGCCTCACCAGTAACATGCCCATTTTATCATTGTATCACCATACAAATACAGATGTTACTGTAACAGCTCATTCATGGAATCCAATCAGGTGCCTTTTTTTGCAGGAAATTAAGATCCCTGGAGAGGTTTCTTAATGTAGTAAAATCAGTGGAACACTTCAAATTATGATATTGACCTTCAGAAATCTTCGGATGCAGCTTTTGATATAGCAGAAAGCAATGCCTTAAAGAATACTTTTGATACGGTTCAATAATGCATTTTAAAATTAATAATAATATCTAGCAATTTTTAAACCCTTGAGTGCTAGATGGGCACACAATGCATTGTGCAGCATTTAGGCCCTATGGATGTTAAAGGGATAGTAATGCATAATATGAAAAAAAAAATTAAAATAATAATTAAAAAAAAAAAAAAAAAAAAAAATATATATATATATATATATATATATATATATATATATATATATAGATAGATAGATAGATAGATAGCAAGGTTTATCCTGCTGTGTAAAACATGATTTTTCCCACTGCTGAGAGATGTTTTATTCAAAAGTGATTGCAGCTCAATGTTGCATTTTATGGGTGCAGTATTTCCATCTCCTGAAATGTTATGGTGGCTCTGTTGCTACAGAAGCCTGAGGACAGCTATAGCCATTTGACTATTAAACTCCATAGGATGATGTAGCAACAGTGCCACTGTAAAATTTCAGGCTGTGGAGGTACTGTGCTCAAAAATGCAATTTAGAGTTGCAATAATTTTTTTATTAAAACCCCTCTCAGGAAGGGAGTACCACTGTTTTCAGTTTCTATGCTTGAACAAAGGGTTCTAAGGAAGAAAAACTCCCCATTTATGGAACAGTTAATAACCTTCAGGATATAATATGACCCGAGCTGCCCAAACTGGGCTGGCTGAGAGAGAATACAAACTATGGGTGAGGTGACAAGTAGGGATGGGCATAAATTTTCACCTCAAACTGAAATCGGCGAATAATGGCACTTTCCTCTTGGCAAAAAAAATTCCCATGAAAAGTGCCATTTTTTTACTTTTTTCCACCTTTTCTGCCCATTGAAATCAATGGGAAGAAAATATTTCTACACCACACAAAAGTTTTCTACAGCCATATAAAAGGCTGTCAGGTTCTCACAGCAGCCATTCTGTGTTTGTGAGAGGACAGAGCAGCATGTTTTTTTAGCTAGAGGAGATAGGCAAATAAAGGTGAATTGAAGCTTAGTTTAGAAAGTCATTTAGGTAGGACATTTGTTTTTTGTATTAGGGGAGTCTGGGGGCACTCTAGGGGATAAGAAGGGAGGAAGGAGGTTGTCACCCAAATACTCCAAAATTCCATGTGACTGACAGGCAAGACACAGGCAGCCTATTTGCTTGTTGATCTTGCTGTTACTGTCCCTGTGCTGGGTGGGGAAGTCTGGGGAAAGACATTGTTGATTTTCTTTTTCAGTTATAATTTTTTTTGGACAGACTGTGATAAGACAACAGGGTGTACAACTTAAAAAAATAAAATAAAAAAATAAGAATAAAAAACAAAATATCTTAGGTGACAGTGACAGACAGCTGACTGGGCTTAGGCAAGGCATCATACAGCTCCATCAGTTGTGTTGTGCACTGTACAGTAAAAAAACACAGTGTAGTTGCAGAATGTCCAGCAAACGCACAAGGGGAAGGTGGAGGGGTGGAGCAGTGTAGGGACGTGAGAGTAAAGTAGTAGTCCAAAAACCTACTGCAGCAATAGTTGTTGTAACGTGTGCAATCAATGATGATGATCCCTTTACTCCAATGGAGGATGCAGTCTGTCAAGGTCCATGCAAAACTAGGTCTAGCACCACCAGTGCAAGTATAAATATAGAACCATATAAGAAGAACACTGAAGACGACAACAAGTCACATTCAAGAGTTGATGATGCTGGCAACAGCATAACAGAGGAAGGTGTAGCAGCTGAACCACTTGTTGTATCAGACAGTGAGACACCAAAACACCTGTCCTCAAAGTAGTAGTGAATTTTGTTATAGTAAAAGTAAAAAGAAATTGTTTGAGACCTCCAAAAGCTTAGAGGAATATAAGAGTAGCAGTGGGCAAGAACTGTCAGGTGATGCTGATGCTGCTGAGGATGACCTAATGATGACTGATTATGATGCAGATCTAGAAAATATCCCTCAAGCACCCTTCTCTTAATCTGATACAGATGAAGTTGAGAGTGAGGATGATGAAAGGGCTATAAGGTTAGCAAAAAAGTCAAAGGCTGTATCTTCCGCCACTTTTAAGGAGCACTGCGCGTGTCTATAAACTGTTTGAGAAAGCCATTGGAAAGTCTGACTCTGGACAAGTACAGATGTCAAAAAGCACACAGTCACCTTATCAGTCATCCTTAGCATCATTGCCTCTTCAAAGTCCAAGTCCCACTCAACCACACACACCTGTTTTGAGTACCCAGCAACACAGGTTGTGTTAGATATGACGAATACCTCTGGTGCTGCTGCTATAAGTGCTGCACCTTTGACACCTAGTAGTAATGGCAGTAGAATTACATCAACATCCAGCTCCAGTAGTTGTAGTAGTAGCAGAAACCACACATGGCAGACAAAGCCAGGACACATATATTAACAGCAGCACAAGTGAGGAGGTGGAGGATGGATGTGAAGAAGGATTGCCACCATCTACCCCACTTGGGACCACTGCTATGACCGATAAGTAATATGTGTGAATAATCTGAGAAGGAGGATAGAGTATGACAATGGTAAAAATACATACACAAATCACACCATGCCAGTTCCCACCACCACCACTACAATACACATCTGCCACATTGTAGGTTATACTTTATTTTTTGTATTACTTGATATCATCATGAATATGTGCCAGTGTCACTTAAGCAGGAAGTTAGTTTTGTGGGCAAAGGACAAATGCATTCTGCATGCTAACACATTTTTCAAGACATATGTTGCTGTAGAACTCACAGCTTTGACTTTCAGCCACTTATTTCTAAACTTCAGCCCTCAGAAGAAGTAATATTATAGTAGGAAATGTAGTACCTATAGGAAATTTAGGCGAAAAATGTGCTAAAATAGGCAGAAAATATGTTAACATAGATGGAAAATTTGTTAAAATAGGTGAAAAGGAGGACATTTTTACATAGGCGGAAAGGTGAAATTTTTCACGGGATATTTTTCACATTTTTCACCCACCCGAGTGACAATGACTAGAAGAAGTCCATCCCAACATGTCTACTCACACAGAATGGTGGGGAGAACAAGTGATATTTACATACTCTATTTTAATTTAGTGCAGAAAAAAATAGCACAGCTCATATTTACTAGGCTTATGCCATCATCTGTGAATAGAGCACGGCAGGTGGCATGGCAGGTTCACTTTAAATAATGTTGAGGTCTCCATTGCATTGTGAGGTAATACATCGGAGGCCTCTATAACATTCAACGGGTTAAACTACCCATTTATATCAATGGCAAATTGGACAATTTTTATTTTCCCCCTATGGTGCAGTTGATACCCCAGAACTGACCCACTATGGCAAAATAACATTTTTAACCCTTTTAGTGCCAGGGAGGTACACAACGCATTGCTTTGTGTATTCATCGTTTTGTAAGTTTATGTGTGTCATGTTTGAGGGAAGAGAGTTTGAAATTGTTGCACAGTATACGGCGAGAAAAAAATCCACATATTGTCTGGGTTAACACAAAAGATACAAAGAAATATGAAACATATCTCCATAGCAACAGTATTATGTAATGTCGCTTGGAAAGCTGTAATTAATATTTTGAAGTGACAACCTATTTTAACCACTTGCAGCCTTTTGAGATACTGTAAACAAATCTACCATCCTTCAGATTTGTTTCTATTAGTTCCCTTACCATAACAATCTACTCTGGCAGCATGCAGTGCAAATGGATATCGAGTATATATTATGTATCAGAAGTAACTCTATGCTCAGTGTTCAGGCCTGATCTCCACACACACACAATACCAACCATGATGACCAGATTGTTCAGCCCCATCTGATGGAGCTGGCACCATACACAGAATGATATCTAGCCAGTCCAAACATTTTCCAGGTTGATTGCTACAGAATAGCTCCAATTTGATGGTATACTTAAGACCCATAGGGACGAGGTGACAAAGTGCATTCCTAAAGTGCTACTACAGTAGTGCATATTGTTGATATCACTGATTTGGACAGGTGTTGCAGTAAAAAAGAATGAGTTATAACCACAGGACCTATCCAAAATCAGAGATATCCCACAATCCTCACTGTTTCTACAGCCTGACAACCCTGTGATAGTGTCATATGAACAAAATAATAGTGGAGCAATTCTTGGGCAAACCAAGCGCACTGTGGGGACAACTAAGCAATTCATTTAAATGGGGATTTTAACTCAGTTGAAAGTAGAGAAGAACCTAACACATTTCAGTGAAATGTGTTGGAGGCCTCTCAGACATTCAAGGGGTTAATCAGAAGCTGAAATACCATTGGTGTAGCAGGCGCAACAAACTGAGGGCCCAGCCAACCTTAGATGCCCATTTATTGCTAAAAGTAGAACATGTTTAGGGGTTTCCAGTAGTTTGCAATGAATTAGAGACCCAAGAATTCCTTTGCCCCAGAATTGAATCAAACTGGAATTCTGGGAATACGTATTCGTTCCCAGTGGTTCATATGGTTTGTGCCAGGAAAGATCCCATGTTTTGTGCATTTGGACATAGATTTCTACATTTCTCCCTGGATAAAAAAGAACAGGGTACTAATATCCAGCAAGTATCACCTTAAAGAGGGACACCTGTGGTTTAGGGGGTGTTGCTGGGGCGTGGCTGGTGGGCGTGGCATTTCCAAGAATTTTTAGGCTATTTCATGACCTATTGACACCTCCTTGTGTAACCTACTGAATGACTCATAACAAGACCAAAGTATGTTATTTACATAAACTAATTTATAAACAAATATACTGATGTTAAAACAAGCATTAATATGAGTTGTATTGCTGTGGAGCACTGTGATACAGTTATATACAACCACACAGTCTGATCTCCTAAAAAGAGGGACACCAGGATGGGAAAGAGGGACAGAGGGATTTGGGTCTAAAAGAGGGTCTGTCCCTCCTAAAGAGGGACACTTGGGAGATATGATATTGCTTCACTTCACTTTGATACAAAAGGCTCTATGTATAATAACAATCTGATAATAACTGATGCAGTTATGGGACAAACCACGATAGAATCAAAATAAAAATCCCTTGTGACTTAATTGGGACTTTTAACCCCTTTTTAATGCTAGAGAGGTCTGCAACGCATTGCAAACAACCAAACGTTGGAGTTGGAAATGCGTTAAAAAAAAAATGTAACCTTTTGAGTGCCAGAGAGTGCATTGGGTACCTCTCTGGCACTCAAAGGGTTAACTAGTATTATCACCCCACATAAAGTTAAGCCCCAAGAATTACCCACCTGGTGACTAGCTGAACAATAGTACTGGTCACCAGAATAATTACCTCCTTACAGAGAAATTCTACTGCTCCTGAGACTGACAGCCAGGAAACAGTGCAGACATCTTTGCATAGGGACGTCTGCCTGTCTGCGCTATCAGTCACAGTCTGCTCTAGGAAGGTTGCTTGGTACCTTCAGATACCGGAAGGGACTGACGGCGCAGGCCCGCAGATTCTTTTAAAGCGCTGTTGCCTGGCCATCAGTCTCAGGAGTAGTAGGAATTTCTCTATAAGGGGGTAATTATTCTGGCGACTAGTACTATTGTTCAGCTAGTCGCCAGATGGGTAATTCTTGGGGTTTAACTTTATGTGGGATGGTAGTTCCCCTTTAAACTCCTTGGAAGATAATGAATTATAATATCCAACAGAGTATATCTTTTTAAACTACTGTATAATAAGGAGTGTGACAGAAATCAATCACTCTCTTTAACTCTTTCAGTGCCAGAGAGGCAATGTGTTGGATACCTCTCCGGCAATAACAGGGTTAATACTTTAGCAGAGTGGTGGGCGACAGGTGACCTCAGGGCAGCAGGAGGCTGTCAGAGGCTTCCCCCGCAGCAGCCAGTAAGACCTCTGATACAGTGGGAAGAGGAGATCATTTCCATCTGGCACATCACACACCATTTGTTCACTCAGAAACCTTACCTCCTCTTGATTTGCGTGAGCTTTTCAGTGTCAGAGAGGCATACAGTGCATTCCATCGCAATGCATTAAGTAATATTCTGTCGCTCAGTGGGTTAAAGCATATATATATATATATATATATATATATATATATATATATATATATATCTATATCTATATAATTTTTTTTTTTAAACTTATTTAACCACTTAAATGCCAGAAAATAAACGCCTGGCAGCCTGGCAAAGCAGTGTATTGGAGACTTCTCCAGCATCCAAGAGGTTAATACATTTTTTCCAACTCCCTATCTGAAATTTGTAACTGTAAAATATAGCCCTTTGGCACATATCCGGGTCACTTTATTGGCCACTTTGGTTGAATCTGGCTCCGGTCTGTTTTTAGAATCAGTTTAACCCTTTGAGTGTGCCAGAGGGAAGTGCAACGCATTGCGCTGCAATGCATTGCACATCTCTCTGTCACTCAGAGGGTTAAAGGTGAACTTCCATTCAGTAGTTGTCATATCGACAGAGCCGCTTCCCTCGTAGCAGACCTAACAATTAACCCTTTGAGTGCCAGAGGGGTACGCAACGCATTGCTTTGCAATGCGTTGCGTACTCCTCTGGCACTCAAAGGGTTAAGCTGTGGCTGCATTGTATAGCCCACTTCACAAATAGGGAGAATTACTGGGAGCTGATACCCCCAATGATCCCCTGGTTTATCCCTGCTGCATCTCCCAGGACAGCTTCCCTGGTGCACCTGCTGTACTGAAATGTAAAGCCCATCATAGCAGGTCCATAGAGAATGCACAAGCAAACCTGGAGCTACAGGCCTAGTTTGCATTCAGGCCAAGTGGGTCATTTTTCTGACCCTCCGAAATGCTGATAGGAGCCATTTTGGGGCATGCAGCTCCAATCTTTTCCCATTGACGACAAACGTAAATTGATTTCTTTTATTTCCTTATCAAGTGACTGCACTTATTTCTATTTTCAAATAGGAGACACTTTCTCTTTAAATGCCAAAATTAAGCATTTTTTTTTTTTGTTAAAATAGATGTTTTCTGTACGTTAGCACTTTGATTTGTCTTTTGTATTAGGAAGAGAAAGAAGAATGTATTTGCAGAGAGGAAGCCAGTGGAGTGTAGGACTGCCCGCCCCTGTCAAACTGATAGAGTGAAGATGCTGAACAAGATAATGGAAACTTTCTATTCAGTGAGGGTTGGAATAAAGAAACCATTTCTAGTCATTCATCAGCATTGATTGCCTTACTACTTGAGGCTTAGATCAGAACTTACTCTTTACTAAAGGAGAATAAAACCAGCGTGTGATCCACTGCAGAAGATGTAGTTAAGCAAGCTGATCATTTTGTGCTATGAGTAATCACAGGAATGTTTAACAACTCTGGATCTTACTCAGTGAAAAACACGGGGGGCAGTATTCTGCTTAAAGTGATAGTAATGTTTCACAAAAACAGCAGCCCCAATTAATCTTCATAGTATTTGAGCCATAGAGAGTGTTATTTCATTACTGTGAGCGTTGTAGTTCAAGAGTTATTGAATGATAAATTTTCCCCCTCCCTCCCCTTTTACCTAGTGTAAGCCCCCACTCCACAGATGTGGAATCCAGTCCATAGACCAGACAGCTCACATCAAGGGTCAATCTTCTTACTGTGAGAACAATGAAAACCCGGCCCCCCTTGACAGGTTTTTCAGCTTTTTCCCTTATCTTAATTGAAGATTGTCCCCCTCTGTAATCTACCTGGACACTCCCTGCTGCTCTAAGCTGAGCACTGTTACTTCAGTAGAAGGGGCGGGAGGGGGATACTTTATCATTCAATTACTCTTGAACTACAACTCTGACAGAATTGAAATAACACTCTCCAAGGGCCAAATACTATGAAGATTAATTAGAGCTGCTTTTATTATGAAACATTACTGTCCCTTTAATAATTGTTCAATTCAGGCAACATTTTTGTATGTACTTCTGTTTTGAGGTTAAATGATCATACAATTAGCCCCTTAACAGACAGTATTGGCTCTGTGAACAGTACCATTCTGTATCTGTATTTTCTGTGTATTAAAGGGATAGTAATGTTTCACAAAAAAACAGCTCCGTTTAATCTTCATAGTATTTGAGCAATTGAGAGTGTTATTTCAATACTGTCAAAGTTATGGTTCAAGAGTAATTGAATTATAATGTTTCCCCCTCTCACCCCTTTTACCTAGTGTAAGCCCCCTCTCCTCAGATGTGGAATCTGGTCCATAGACCAGACAGCTCACAGCAAGGAACAATCTTCTTACTGTGAGAACAATGAAACCCCCCTTGACAGGTTTTTCAGCTTTTTCCCTTATCTTATTTGAAGATTGTCCCTCTCTGTAATCTACCTGGGTGTAATAAAATGTGTGGAACTATAAATGTTACCTGTAGTTTCCAGTGGGAGCACTTATAGTGGGACACTGGAACTATTAGGAAGTGGCAGGCTTCAGATAAGGAAAGTGAAAGTAAGTGGCACAGGCAGCGAGTGCAGCCATGTTATAGCACTGTTATTAAAGTTTTTTGTTTACCTGCCATAAGCTTTGGACTCAGTTTATATAGAAGAAGCACACTGAAACACTGGCACCTCCCTGCTGCTCTGAGGTGAGCAGTGTTACATCAGTAAAAGGGGCAGGAGAGGGATACTTTCATCATTCAATTACTCCTGAACTACAACTCTGACAGAATTGAAATAACATTCTCCATGGGCCAAATACTATGATGATTAATTAGAGCTGCTTTCATTATGAAACATCACTATCCCTTTAACCCCTTAACGCCCGAGGACATACATGTACGTTTTCGGGCCAATGTCCCTTAAGGACAGAGGACATACGTGTTCGTACTCCATTTCCGTGCATTAAGTGCCGGCCTCATATGGGGTTAAAACTGAGAAAAGCCTAAAGAGCAGTAAAAGTTTAATATGAGATTGGGGAGTATGAATGCATTGGAGACCTGTCTAGTGTTCGCCATCTCAAAATTCTTTTTTTGAAGTGGAAATTTCAGCCTCTATATGGTCGCCCTCCAATTATTAGGCATATAGCGACTGGCTTCATAACAGTGCTATTATCTCCTACAAGTACCAGGTTCTGAAGTAATCCGTAGTCTTCAGAGACTGACGGCCAGGCTTCTTTCTTTAGTGCCATCTGCACATCTGAGCTGTCGGTCCCTTCTGGTGCCTTAAGACACAATGCAATGCCAGAGAGAGGGACGTACAGTGCAGACATCTCTAAGATGTCTCTAGGACAAGATATCTGCGCTGATGCCTGGCTTCTGGTCTCCGAAGACTAAGGATTACTTCGGAACCGGGTACTCATGAGATCTAATAGTGCTATTATGAAGCTAGTCACCATATGCCTAATTATTGGAGGGAGACTTATAGAGGGTGAAGGTCCACTTTAAAGGGATAGTAATACTTAATTTTTACTATCCCTTTATTTTTACTATCCCCCATCCGCATTCAAAGTTCCCTCTCCTTCTGTCTCCCCTGACGTCCGGTCTGTGAGCAAGCGGCAGCAAACCAAGCACACATAGAAGACCATTTCAGTGAAGGATTTCTGTTTCTGTAACGCGATCTCAGCACTGCTGCAGAGCCGCCGCTTGTTTATGCACCGGACTCTCCTGCTGTCAGCTATAACGCTGAATTCAGGGGAGAGGGAACTGTGAATGTGGATATCTCTCAAACCATAAATGTTTGAGAGATGCCGCTGGTCTCGTTTAATTCTGATTTTTAAGGGCTACAAGATTAGAGATAGTAAAAATGAAGTATTACTATCCCTTTAAATCAATGTGAATTTAGGGAATATTTATTTGTTCTGTATGGTGCAGTTTCTTTACTCCAAAATTGCCCTAGTGTTTTAATGCATCATCCTGTTCGGTCTGTATCCAGAAAACTAAAGAGCCGCAATTCTGGGACAACCCAACTATGTAATTGGGGGGATTGAACATCCTCCATATTTTTGTTGATTGAAATGGTGTTTTCAATCCTTTGAATGCTAGAGAGGTCTCCATTGCATTCCAAGGGTTAAAAGCTCTATTTAAAGCAACAGGAATTTTTATTTGTCCTTTATGATGAAGTTGGTTTCTTTTCCACTTTAGTGCCTAATGTTTAACCCTTTGATTGCCAGAGGGGTATCACACTCATTGGGAAAAGACGTCTTCATAGCTTTGTGAATAATAAAACACGGAAAAACACCAGTATATTGAGGAAAAAATGGACTGGATACTATAGCAGGTGATAACTTTAGCGCTGGTTTTATCCCAAGATTTCCCCATAGACTCCAGTCAGTACTAGTGAAATAAAACCAATGTTGCAGAAAATGCTGGACAAAGGGACAAATGAAAAAATCTCTACCGACTTTAAATTGGGCTTTCAACCTCTTGAATGCTAGAGATAGATCTGCGTTGGAAACCTATCTAGAATCCAAGGAGTTAAACACAATTTAAATCAATGGAGATTTGGGAAAATTGTATTTGTTCCCAGTAGTGGGATTTTTCCCCTTGAAGTAAGGTAATCAGAGGCTCAAACAAAAGGTGTACGTGTCCAATCTTCCCTTCTGTCCCCAACCCTGGACAAGAAAATTGTGATACAAATTACAGGTGCCACTGGTAGGAAAATAAGACCCTCCCCTTTTTTCCTGCAGGGAGGGAGACCCCTCCCACACACACACACACACACACACAAGTTTCCCATCAATTGTGGAGGCCAAACTATCTTTTTGATTCCACAGTTGGTCCTCCACAACAAGGGAAAAGAAAACAAGAGGGCCCTCTCCAGCCATCTTTGTGATTCACGTATTGTGCTCAAGCAGGGAAATATTCAAGTCCTCAGTTTATTACTGGTCCTAATAACCACTATCCTATAGTACAGTGGGTTTGCTCTAGAATGTTCCATATTTGGATCTATGGAGCAAATATAAATTCTCTTTAGTTTAAATGGGGCCTCTGACCTCTTAAATGAATGGGCAAGTTCAGTGAGAACTTTGGAAATTACTATTTATCCCCTATGGTTCAGTTGATTTGCCCCAGAATCACTACAGTTTTTCATTTGACTGGCTCATTATGTTTTACACATCAGTGGGGTGCAGTAAGTCCTGCTGTAAAATTATATTTTAGGGCTTCTTCACTCAGGAGACCAATCACAGGAAAGGCACGGCTTACAGCCAGCCCATGAGGGAATCAAACAAATATTACAGGTTGACACCCACATGGGTCAATCATTCACTGGAGGCTGCTTAAGGCTTCTTACCCTCCAATGTCACTCATGTGATAAAGCCACAATACCTATCTTCCCTACTGCATCTTTTCTGAATTCCTGCTAGAACTCAGCAAACATGCAGCTCATTGAACTTTGGTGCAAACAAGTAAGACGATAGCTGCTGGTGTCCTACAGAAAAACTTTTGGAATGGGCAACATCACAAACACTTTTCTGTCTTGTGGAAGGAGCCCTACACATCTGGCACTCAAAGGGTAAATCCTTACATGAGACGTCCACAGATCATTGGTGCCCCAGTGGTAGTTAGAGGGTTAAAGGGATAGTAATGTTTCATATTAAAGGTAGCTCTCATTAATCATTATAGTATTTGGACTTTGGAGAGTGTTATTTCAATTCTGTCAGAGTTGTAGTTCCAGAGTAATTCAATGACAAAGTGTCCCCCTCCCGCCCCTTTTACCGATATAACACTTTTCAGCCAGAGCAGAAGGGAGGTGCCCAGGTAGATTGCAGAGAGGGACAATCTTCAATTAAGATAAGGGAAAAACCTGAAAAGCTTGTCAAGGGGGGCAGGGCTTTCATTGTTTTTACTGTAAGAAGATTGTCCCCTGCTGTTATCTGTCTGGTCTTACAACCAGATCCACATCTGAGAAGAGGTGGCTTACACTAGGTAAAATGGGGCGGGAGGGGGAAACTTTGCTTGTGAATATCTCTAAAACCATAAAGGTTTGAGACATAAGACTTATATCATTCTTCATATTTTTTTAATGCGTACAAAATAAAATAAAGTTAAAACAAAGTATTACTGTCCCTTTAATGCAGCAGCTTCCTTCTTACAAAGCTCTCTAGCACATAAGCTTTTGAGACTGCATAGATCTGCTTTTCAGATAACATTGTAAACAGCTCAAAAGCACAATGCATCAGCATTATTTGGTACGGTAGTGTGATATGCAAGAACATTATGTCTGCAGACACTTTTATGACCACAGGAGCCTGTCAAAAAGTTAATTTGCTTTGTGTTTCACACTCTAGAGCAGCAATGGACAACCAGTGGCTGTCCAGCTGTGTGAAACAATGTGTTAGAGTCCTTTCTTTGATTCAAGGGGCATCATCTCTATATTAATCAACGGAAATTTGTGCTTGTCCTTCACAGTGCTGTTGATTTAACTCTTTTGAGTGTTGGATGGTTTTCAATGCATTGCTTTTCAGTGCACTGGGCACCCCTCTGGAACTCAAAGGGTTATCCACAATTAGCCTATGTTTTTTTTTGTTTTGTTTTTTAACATAAGGTCCTAGAGGCCACATGAACCACAGGGGATATATTAGCATTATCATTGATAAAAACACTACTTTTAACTCCTTGACTGCTGTAGGTCCTTGCTTTTTTTTTTTTACGATGGAATTGTATGAGTCCGATTTAACTGATCTAGCATTCAAGAGGCTAAATGCCCCATTGAAATCAATGGGATTTTTATTTCTCCTAAATGATGCCATTGATTTTCTATGGAATTTCTCCTCTTGTTTTGCGAATACAACCCTTAAAGTGATAGCAATGTTTCACAAAAAAAGAAGGTCCAATTAATCTTCATAGTATTTGAGCCATAGAGAGTATTATTTCAGTACTGTGAGCATTGTAGTTCAAGAGTAATTAAATGATAACATTTCCCCCTCCCGCCCCTTTTACCTAGTGTAAGCCCCCTCCCCTCAGATGTGGAATCTGGTCCATAGACCAGACAGCTCACATCAAGGGTCAAAATTCTTACTGTGAGAACATTGAAAACCCTACCCCCCTTGACAGGTTTTTCAGCCTTTTCCCTTTTCTTAATTGAAGATTGTCCCTCTCTGCAATCTACCTGGACTCTCCCTGCTGCTCTAAGCTGAGTAGTGTTATTAGGGTTGCCACCCAGACGGTATTTTACCGGCAGGCTGGTAAAAAATTGGCTTCTTTCCAATGTTAAGTCTATGGAGGGAATGGCTTGGCCGGTATTTTTTTGAAGAAAAGGTGGCAACCCTAAGTGTTATATCAGTAAAAGGGGCGGGACTCTGACAGAACTGAAATGACACTCTCCATGGCCCAAATACTATGAAGATTAATTAGAGCTGCTTTTATTATGAAACATTACTATCTCTTTAATGCACAGTGTATAAGACAAAATGCAATTAAGCTTAAACACAAGTAAGAAAATTGTGATAGGAGCTGAGGTAGTGAGGGGCTGTTTGGTCCCCTGTCAAGTAAGTGTTCCTTTACCTGGGTGAATGGAAGAATCCAGCAGTGCATCTCATTTTCTGTGCGTATACGTCAGGTTAACACGTTGAGTGCCAGAGGGGTAGGCCATGCATTGCAAAGCCTCTCTGGCACTCAAAAGGTTAAACACTGTGCACAGGTACGTCTGGTTACTTATGCTTTTTGTAGTGGCACACACTCTGCCATATAAGAACGCAACGAATACCTGCTCTGTAGTCTTTGGGAAAATGGAAACATTCTATTTGGATTTCCAAGTGCCTTGTTATTACATGGTGAGAATTAAAGGGATAGTAATGTTTCATAATAAAAGAAGCTCTAATTAATCATCATAGTATTTGGACTTTGGAGAGTGTTATTTCAATTCTGTCAGAGTTGTAGTTCAAGAGTAATTCATTGACGAAGTATCCCCCTTCCGCCCCTTTTACTGATGTAACACTGCTCAGCCAGAGCAGAAGGGAGATGCCCAGGTAGATTGCAGATAGGGACAATCTTCAATTAAGATAAGGGAAAAACCTGAAAAACTTGCCAAGGGGGGGGGGCAGGGCTTTCATTGTTCTCATAGGAAGAAGATTGTCCCCTTCTGTCATTTGTCTGGTCTATGGACTGCATTCCACATCTGAGAAGAGATGGCTTACACTAGGTAAAAGGGGCGGGAGGGGAAACTTTGCATGTTAATATCTCATAAACCATAAAGGTTTGAGAGATAAGACTTATATCATTCTTCGTGTTTTTTTAATGCCTACAAAATAAAATAAAGTTAAAACGAAGTATTACTATCCCTTTAAGACACAAAGAAATGGAATACACTTCCACACTGCTCTTCTCTTGGCACAATCAAAATAAACAGGAGAATTTTCGGTGTAAATAGCTTATTCAACAGTTATTAGGTGGGCATAGCTCCAGGGCAGAATTTACATTTCAAGGCTCTCTAGGTTCCCTTAATTCTACCCATGGACACACCCCATCTTTCCCATGACCCCACCCCCAGTTCCATCTGCTTTTTCCTGACACAGAAAATACCCTTGGCCTATAACAAGCAAGAGTGAAAAAATCTTAAGCCCTTAAAGACCAGTCATGCGCAAGTGACTGACACTTAAGGACCACGGACCCGCACGGGGAGCCCTGAGATCAATGATGGTCCTGGCATTCCAGGACCATCAAAGGTCCTTAAGGGGTTAACCATTTGCAGGCACGTGCACACATAGACACCAAGGGGGGGCTTGAGCACCTGCTCTTTTTGTCCAAAGTGCCCTCGTGCCCTTTTAACAAAAAAATAATAATAATAATTATGAGAAGTGCCCTTTTTTTCATTTGAGCCCCTGCCTCCCAAAATGTCTGTGCACGTCCCTGACCACTTGGTTGCTAGAGAGATGAATGCATTGTCTAGCATCAAAGGGGTTAGATTATAGCCCATAAAGGGTTTAACTGGTGCAGGGACATTGTGTTTACTCGGACCACTATCACAGAATATGGATATGGCTACCACAGCTAAAGTGCCCCACAAAATTTGGAGCTGAAAGCAGTTTCCTGCTCTGCCTATTGGGAAATCAGCACTGCACAGCACATTATTATGTGAAAGCGTATTGGAAAATCCCACCCTCACTGAGTCAAACAGCTGCAGAAGCTGTATGTTACCCTCCATTGATTTAAATCCACCACAACAGGGTACAAAATCATGAGATTCATAGTAAATGATATCATTCAACCTGCTTGTTTTGTAATTTGCCTTGTTTACCTTTGATCTGTTTCACCTCATTTTTCTTCCTGATGAATCAACAATAAGCACATAATGATAACCATTGTATTTCCCCAGAAGATCAGAACTGGCTCGCAAATTGTATCCATTAGATTCTTTAGTGGGTACTGCATGTTATCTTTCATTCAGCCAGATCATGGAGAAATACTGTGAGAAGGAGTGACAGGCAGGTTGAAAATGCAAACAATTAAATGTCTTTTGAACGTAACAAGATATGGTGGTGAATGATGTGTGTCTTGGGTGAGATTTACCATTTTTTTATACTAGCAAACCTTTTTTGTTTTTTCCTTACCGTCACTTTCCTTAACTTACTGGATACTAGAGACATTTCCAGTGCATTGTGTTTAATGAACACTGACACTATAATAAAAGCTGCCATTCTATTAAATATGAAATGTTCTCAAATACATAGACTTGAAATCTTCCAATCACCTCTGTTGCAATAAAGGGATTCAAAGTCCCATTTAAAGAGAGTTTTTTTTTTCTTTCAGTGCATTGTAAATTATTAAAGGGTATGACTGATGCCAGTTGCAATTTTAAACATTAGTTTAAGGGCCGTATGTTCAAAGGGATAACGGCAAAAAAATGTCGTATGAAAGACAAAAATAAGTCATTCAGTGCATGAACTCCATATTTTCTATAGAGTATACGACAAAAAAATAGTAATGTCCGTTGTGTACGACACAACTCCAGAATTGACGGGTAAAGGGGCGTGGCTAGGGCGTGGCTAAGCTATTCTCCAGTGTCGTATAGAGGAAACGAAAATTTGTCGTAACTAACGACAAAAAAATGTCTTTCAAAAGACAAAATTTGTACGTTAAGAAAAAAGTGGAGGGAATGTGTTCTGAATGTGAGAATTTTTGTCTTTAGTTAAGACACTTTTGTCGTTAGTTAAGACATTTTTAAAGACATTTTTGTCTTTAGTTAAGACATTTTTTTGTCGTTCCATACGACAATTTCAGTCAGGAGGAACGACATATTTCCAATCACAACCGACATTCTCTGAAAATATTAATGATCCCGACTTCACTATACTTTGAAAATTCGTTACAAACGACAAAAGCTATTTCGCTACTTCTTTGAACATATGGCCCTAAGAGTTATTTAGCATTTAATACACCCAATATATCCATTTCCTTAAGGTCTGCATGTTCTCCCAGGAAGGGGGTTGACATGCACAATGAAGAGTTTGCCATGATGTTTACTCACACAGAGACTGTTGTCTCTGTGAGAGTGTTTTTAATAAATCATATGCACTGACTGAGATTTAGTTACTGCACAGGGTGCATACAATTACTCTGTTGATGACAAATGTCTCTGTGTTAGAGAGTGGCTGGCCTGGATGCCATGACAACTGTTCAAACAGCTATTCTACTGGTTCCCTGGAGAAGAGGCTGATGTCAGGAAAAAGGGGTAGGACTAAATAACTCTTAAACTATGGAGTATTAAAGAGTATGGCTGATA
Organism: Rhinophrynus dorsalis; assembly: GCA_037306005.1. NCBI lineage: Eukaryota > Metazoa > Chordata > Amphibia > Anura > Rhinophrynidae > Rhinophrynus > Rhinophrynus dorsalis. Next base: position 72,805,372 of record CM074719.1, on the reverse strand, counting down.
TCAGTCACACTTTTTGATAATTTCAGTGTATTGAAATAAAAAAAGTCAAGTGGAGCTAATGTGTACTAATCACAAAATATGTTTAAAATACAGAACTGTATTGCAAGAGCTGTAAGAAGCTTAAAGGGCAACTGTTATTCCAACCCCCATCCTTCAGTAGAGCTGCTCTCCAGGGAGCAGTCATGCAGATGTAAGAAAAGAGACACCCAGTGCACCCTGATGGTCTCATGGGAAGAGACGAAACTGTGTGAGTAAAGTCTTGTAGCTCAGTTTAATGTCCTGTTTAATGCAGGTCTATATTGACCATATCTGGTTTGAAAGCCCATCACAGAGGGTCTAGAGCAGTGGTTGCAAACCCTCAGGGCCTACTAACAGGCCAATATTTGAGGCTTTCATTTTGAAGATCATATGCAAGTTAATCAAACTCAGCCTCTAATTAACCCACCTGTGTTCTAGCAAGGAAATCTTTAAAATCTGGGCTGTTAATGGACCCTAAGGGCATTGGTTGGGAACCATTGCTCTAGGAAGACTTCACAGGCAAAATAAGAGCTACTTACTGCCGGGTTGACCTCTAGCCGATGGTGTTTTTTGGACCCGATGAATTCCTGATAGGAGTCATTTTGTGACTGTGCAGTAAAGCGCTGGACATTTCACTATGTATTTTTCCATGTGGTAAAATACATAATGAGCTCCCTGGTCCATGCAGACATCATGTTATTTCCCTCTCTGGTTTAGTTAGCAATCACTACATGGATTTCTGCATTGTTTTAAACAAGCTTTTAGATTAGCACTAGGGATGGGGCAAAAGTTTTGCCCCAAAAGAGGAAAGTGCAAAAAACTGTACTTTTCAACTTTTGTGGGAATTCCCATGAAAAGTGTTTTTTTTTCCCTCTCCTTTTTTCCTCCTCCACCCCACTGTGCTAGTAGTCAAAGAACCACACGTACTGATCCCAAAAACAAAATAGTACAAAACCAACATACATAGAGTAGAAACATTTATAAAGGTAATAAAGTGGTACAGTATACATGATTTGAATGATCTCCTACAAATAGACAATCACTGGTAAATATAGAACCACACTCACTGATCCTCGGCCTTGTCCCACCTCACTGGTAGTTATAGAACCACACTTACTGACCCTCAGCCTTGTCCCACATTACTGGTAGATATAGAACCACACTCACTGACCCTCAGCCTTTTCCCACACCTCTGGTAAATACAGAACCACACTTACTGACCCTCAGCCCTCAGCCTTTTCTCACATCACTGGTAAATATAGAACCATGCTTACTGACCCTCAGCCTTTTCCCACATCACTGGTAGATATAGAACCACACTTACTGACCTTCAGCCTTTTCTCACATCACTGGTAAATATAGAACCACACTTACTGACCCTCAGCCTTTTCTCACATCACTGGTAGATATAGAACCACACTTACTGACTTTCAGCCTTTTCCCACATCTCTGGTAGATATAGAACCACACTTACTGACCTTCAGCCTTTTCTCACACCACTGGTAGATATAGAACCACACTTACTGACCTCAGCCTTTTCTTACATCACTGGTAGATATAGAACCACACTTACTGACCCTCAGCCTTTTTCCACATCACTGGTAGATATAGAACCACACTTACTGACCCTCAGCCTTTTCTCACATCACTGGTAGATATAGAACCACACTTACTGACCTTCAGCCTTTTCTCACATCACTGGTAGATATAGAACCACACTTACTGACCTTCAGCCATTTCCCACATCTCTGGTAGATAAAGAACCACACTTACTGACCTTCAGCCTTTTCTCACATCACTGGTAGATATAATACCACACTTACTGACCTTCAGCCTTTTCTCACACCACTGGTAGACATAGAACCACACTTACTGTCCTCAGCCTTTTCTTACATCACTGGTAGATATAGAACCACACTTACTGACCCTCAGCCTTTTCCCACATCACTGGTAGATATAGAACCACACTTACTGACCTTCAGCCTTTTCTCACACCATTGGTAGATATAGAACCACACTTACTGACCTCAGCCTTTTCTTACATCACTGGTAGCTATAGAACAACACTTACTGACCCTCAGCCTTGTCCCACATCAGTGGTAGACATAGAACCACACTTACTGAAACTCAGCCTTGTCCCACATCACTGGTAGATATAGAACCACACTTATTGACCTCAGCCTTTTCTTACATCACTGGTAGATATAGAACCACACTTACTGACCCTCAGCCTTTTCCCACATCACTGGTAAATTTAAAACCACACTTGCTGACCCTCAGCCTTTTACCACATCTCTGGTAAATATAGAACCACACTTACTGACCCTCAGCCTTGTCCCACATCACTGGTAGATATAGAACCACACTTACTGACCTCAGCCTTTTCTTACATCACTGGTAGATATAGAACCACACTTACTGACCCTCAGCCTTTTCCCACATCACTGGTAAATTTAAAACCACACTTGCTGACCCTCAGCCTTTTACCACATCTCTGGTAAATATAGAACCACACTTACTGACCCTCAGCCTTGTCCCACATCACTGGTAGATAGAGAACCACACTTACTGACCCTCAGCCTTGTCCCATGGTAGCCTGGAGTGTTATGGGCAACAGGAAGCCCTCCGGCTGAGTTTAGACTACAACTCCCATCATTCCCTGGCAGCAAACATCTAGAAGCAGGTGGAGTGGAGAGTCTCCTATTGCCCACGTTGTCCACCTTATCTTTAGAACTACACATACTGACTCCCCCAGCTTTGTCCTAGTGCAGTGGTGGCCATAGAACCAAACATGCTGACCTCAGCCTTGTCCCATGGTAGCCATAGAACCACACACACTGACCTCCTAGCTTTGTCTGATGTACTGTTAGCCAGAGAACCACAAATGCTGACTATTATGCCCATCTCTAATTAGCACCACTTAGTACCACTTAACCCAATGAAGAAAGAGAATCTCTCAAAACTTGTCTTAGCCCATTGAGTGCCAGAGATGTATCCAAAACATTGTAGTCTCTTTTTCATCCAAGCGGTTAAAATACCAAATTACTCATATATTTCCATTTGAATAACTGGACATTTGTATTTCTTCCGATGATGCTGTTGGTTTTCTCCAGAACAGAACTGATTATGTCCCTTTGTGTTTTTTTTTGTTTTATATTTTTAGCTTTGTAGTTACAGTAAGTTTTATTTTCACTTCTCAGTAACAGTTAGAAAAGCTGTATCTACTGTCTGTAACACAACAAGCAATGACAAGAGAACAGAAACATTTCTTCCATCAGGCTGCTGCAAAACCACACCTGCAATTTTATATATCCTAAGTTATATATGTTTTTTGTAGAAGTTATACGTGTAGATAAGTGAATGTTACAATACACTTTTTCTTAACATAAGAAATTAAAATATAGTAATATTGTCTTGTTCTTTTAATAGTGATTTTATCATTTCTCTATGTATAGACACATGGAACTTATTTCACACTCCACAGTAGATAAGACACAATTCCTGCATTTTTGATGAGCTGAAATGAGTTGTACAATTAGAATCTACTTGGATTTATCTCTAATGTGCGCAGGCCCTCAAATGCTGAGACTTCAAATATTTATTTCAATAAACCTTTACATTTTAAATACAGTAAAACAACATCCTTTTCCCTGACTTTGCAATAGTTTTGTAACTATGAGACTTTAATAAGCTACCTCCAATGTGAAAATTTACTGGTGCATTTTAGCTACCAGACCTTGATGTCTACTGAAACTGCATGCTTGAAGGTATGTTAAAAAAACAGTCTGTAAACCATCTTGACAGATCGTTTTGGGACACATTCGCTCATCTCGAGCCATGTACACAAAACACATTCGATTTTCTTGTTTGTTCCCTTTAAAACATAAGGAATTAATCTCTCATTTTGTGTCACTATAACCTTCAACTATGTTATTATCTCTGAGCTCAGTTAATGGTTTCAGATGGTTAACAGAGGCCTTTTGGGAAAAAACAAGCAAAAGAGGATTAGTTTACTTATAATTAGCTCCTTCATCACAGTTAGATCCAAATACAATATTTGATACAGTAAAGTAAACATTCACAAGAAGTTGCTGCATCAGAATACTAATTGGTCTTGTCTGCTTTAAAACAAAACAAAAAAAACATGTTAAGATGCCATGCCATTCTGGTGTTAGAATTTTGATTATAAAGGAACATTTTAATAATTACTCTAATTTGTTCATACATTGGCCTATCAATAGTGCTCATCTCTAAGAGAATGACTTCAGACTAATTGACATTCATATCAGTAGAGTTTACAGTGTATAATATGAGAGTACAATTCTGTTATTGCAATAGTTCTAACAGCATGTAACCAACTGCACTGAAGACGTCACTAGCATTCAAGTGGCGCACACAAACAGGTCGATATTCAATAAGCCACAGAGATGCAATTCTGGCAACTGTGCCATGGAGGACAAGTAAACATTCTCTCAATTCCCACTGATCAAAATATGTCTTATTAAATTGATGTAGTAACGTGTAGCAGTCATATTAGTTTATTTGTTGTAATTCAAATACAAGTGTTTTTGGTACTGGTGATACCTTTAGTCAAAATAAATAAAAAGTATCACAGATACTAATGTACTCATCTTTTTCACAGTAAATCAATTGGATTTTTAATTTCTTCCCTATGGTGAAGCTGCTTTGATCCAGAATTTCCCATATTTAGCTTAGTGAATATGACCCAGACATGGGACTTAATTTTCCAACTGATTTTGTAGGAGAAATGAGAGAATAGACCAATAAATTTTAGCCATTTTAGTAAATACTTCCTTTCAACTCAAGCCGTGATGCTAAGAACTGTGTAACATTTTTCAGATAATAAAATGCTGTTGTCCAGCTACAGACTACTTTTCTAAATGCAAAGCAAAACAAAGTAAAAAGTCCATTGGGGAGATTCACTAAGAGGTGATAAAGAGGTGATAAAGTAGAGATGACTTTTCCAGTGATATCACTTCTCCAGTTCCTATGTTATTCTATGGAGCATATTCACTAATATCCTCAAAGTTGAAGAAATCTTAGTGCATAGGCTCCATAGAATAACATAGAAACTGGAGAAGTGATAAACTGGAGAAGTTATCTCCACTTTTTATCTCCTCTTTATCACCACTTAGTGAATCTTCCCTGATATATTCTGTACTTATAATGCGTATTAGATTTATTCTGCTAGAAAAAGTAAACCTTTTATGAAAAAAATGCATGTTAAAGGGCCTTTACTGCTCTGGTTAATCTAACTGCTCAGAGATATTAACCCCTTAACAACCCATGACAGTCCAAGACCGTCACAGGTTGTTTTGCGTTAAGGACCCCCTGGACTGTCATGGGTTAAATTATAACAGTGTGCCTCCGTGCACACTGCTATCATTAATTCCTGGCAGAGACTGAGCGATTTAGTACCGGAGCGTTCAGTCTCAGCCACTTTCACTAGTGCCAGGTCTTGTGATCGTTGCAGCAGCGATCTGAATGAAAGAGGCAGTAGGTAAGGGACAGATAAGCAGAGAGGAGACACCTAGTGGAAAGAAAAAAATCAGCAGCCGGAGGTATTAACCCCTTCACTGCTGTGTTGGAGGCTAAAATCAACATTTTTTTTTTTTATAAAGACACAACACATTTTTTTTTAATTTTTTTTTATTTTATTAAAAAAAAAAAAAAAACCTTTCCATAACAAAAATTGGGAGTGTGATTGTTGTGGAGCCATGTACACACACTGCCAAATTTAATCAATATAAAAGTGGGAAAATGTGGGAAAAAGGGACATGGGGATTTTCACCCAGGGGGGACAGTGCCCACTTAAAACTGGCCATTTTGTAGGTATGACTGACCGGTCATACCTTTCATGCAGTGTCCATAAAAATTTAACTCATTGTGCCCAAATGATCCCAAGAGAAAAAAACATGGCGTTTTTTTAATTTTTTTTTACAGTTTTCTTTAATTTTAGTAAAATAAATGGTAGGCTATCCATATAAGTGCGGTATCAAAAGAAAGCCCTATTTGTGCGTAAAAAAACAGTATATAATTTTCATGGGTAAAATAAAGTTTTTAGAGGGAAAACACTGTTGAACAAAGACATAGTCAAAAAGGTCATCATTGCTCTGGTCCTTAAGTGAAATTGACCTCAGATTTTCCCAGTCCTTAAGGGGTTAAATACAAACGTTATTACAGAACAAATATGAAATGTTCTATTGTGCTGTTAGTGCTGTTTCTGTCACTTAATCTGGGGAGCCGTAGTCACTGAGTAAAGCTCTCTCATAAATTGCATAATAAAAAAATTATATTTCTTTATGGACTCTAGCTCGTTCTGTCGATTAAAAAAACAACATTTCTGCTGTAATAACTGTTAACCCTTTGAGTGCCAAAGGGGTACGCAACGCATTGCAAAGAAAGGGTTACATGAAACATCTCACAGCAGTGGAACTGCCCCTATAGCACATATAAACTTGTTCTAAAGGTAAAGTTACTTTTGAAGTAAATGAAATACAATTGGTGTATAGAACTTCATGTATATATATGGCTGCCCTGAAAAACGATCAGTATACTGCTGATATAAAACTTATAGATTACCTATTACTTTACACAGAGGTTTATAGATACCGTATTATAAATAATGATAATGCATCCTAGTAAATGCAAAATGATTTGAATTACAGATGAACTCTTTTTATTCAAATTGAACAGTGCCTAATGGTGCCTATTCTAGTGACTCCTCTGGGCAATCAACATTTTATTACTTTAATATTGCTGAAGTTACCATTTGCAGTGGAAATAGAAAAGAGTGAAAAAGCAATTTTGGATCAATGGCCTGACATTTTAGGTCACCTTTAGCAAAGTGAGATTTGCGAACACTTTTAAAATGGTGAAAATGTGAGGTGACATCATTTAGAGACAAACAAAACTGAATACATTTCCTTTTTAACTATTTAACCAAATGAATTGTGATAATGTTTGAGCACTTTTATGTATTAGTTTAACCTCTTCAGCACCAGAGGGGTTTGAAACACTTTGCAAAGCAATGCTTTGCACAACGCTCTGATTGCCAAAGGGTTAAAGAGGAACTATCACCCCTATACTAGTTGGCTAACAATTAACTAAATATAGCGATTAGCTTGAATACTTGTTTTAATTTTTTATAAAATTCATGGCAATTTAAAGAATTAAAAATGATCCGGGGCTTACGTCTTGACAGAATGCCGATACAGCTCTGCACCGCAGTCTGTCAATCGTCTTCTGCTTCCCAACCCACGTAGTGTCTCGATCCAGCCTCCTCCAATGACAGAGGATTTCTCCTTGTAAGCTGGAACGCTCTCATTGGCTAGAGAGCACTCCAGCTTACAAGGAGAAATCCTCTGTCATTGGAGGGGGCTCAATCGAGACGATACGTGGGGAGGAGAGCAGAGGATGACTGACAGACTGCAGTGCAGAGCTTTACCAGCAGTCTGTCCGGAGGTGTTTCTATACCTAATATAAATAAATGTCCACAAAATATAACCATAAATGAATATAAGCACTTAAATTCATATATGGACATTTTTTTTACATTATTTTGGGGTTATCATTCGATATTAATTTATTTGGTTGCGTATATTGTTTTACATATTATATTAACCCTTTGAATGCCAGAGAGTTAGTCAACACATTGCAAAGCAATGTGTTGGATACGTCTAAGTTAAATATCTGTATTTTATCTATAAAGAATTAATCTGTTTTTTTTGTTTGTTTTTTTATGTGCAGTTCTATGGCTACCGGTATAGCAGGGGAAAAAAGTGAAAAAAATTGCACTTTTAGTGCAAATTCCATCAGAAAGAGAAATGTGCCATTTTAACATTCTTTTCTTTTTGGGATCAAACTTTTCACCCACACCTACTGTTCTGTTGCTTAATCAAGGCACAAAACCACTCCAGCACAAATCTCTTCCCCAGCAGAAGTGCTCCCATTGGCCAGAATACTCTAGGAGGAAAACAGCCCTTTCATGGGTGACTTTACTTGATTTCTTTGTCATTTTTTTAAACCCTTTGAGTGCCACAGGGGTGGTACAACGTACAGCAGTCAAAGGGTTAAAGTTTTTATACAGCTCTTCAGTATGAATGGGGCTCTGTTATTAATGCTGTCTGGCATGGTATTTTTTAAGTGTCTAGACGTGCTTCAGGGTATAGTAATTCTCATCCAGGAATAGAATTATCCCTTTGTGGTTTCTGTACAGTGTCATTACATTTTAATTGATACAGTAATTAGGATGAACTAATATAACAGTTGCAAAAGGGACATTTTCACCTAAAAATGGGAAAAAGCACAGATGAAACACAGAGCACAATTACATATTGCCATTGATTTAAATGAAGATGTTAACCCTTTGGGTTCTAGATAGATATACCCCTCTCTGTCACTCAAAGGGTTATCTTCATTGAATTCAAAATGTTAAAAGAACCACAGAAATGTTGGGGGTTATTCACTAAGGTGTGATAAAGAGGTGACTTCTCCAGTTCCTATGTTATTCTATAGAACCTATGCAGTAAGATCTCCAATTCTTGAGAAATCTTAGTGCATGGGCTCCACAGAATAACATAGGAATGGGAGAAGTGATATCTCTAGAGAAGTCATTTCCACATGATCACATCTTAGTGAATAACGCCCATTGAATTTGATGGTGGATAAGAGCCAATTAACTCATCTAGTTGCCCATTTCATTATTTTTCTTGTATTTATTACTCTTTCCATAAAGTACCTTTTTTCTCATATATTTACAAACTCCAAATTTTTAGGAGTGTCAGGTGTTACGTACCCCTCTGGCACTCTAAGGGTTAAGGTCCTGAAGTCTTTTCTGATATATTTTGTTATTTAAACCATACCCCAATTTAAGAATATGTCTTTGTATAGTTTGTAATATACTGATGTCCTTCTGAAGATATGGTCTCCACTAATGAAAGTCTAACCCGTGATCTATATAATTCGCATTAGGACCTCTCTTTTACTGTTGCTAATACATATTCCTGTGTTTCCTGGTATGCTGTTAGCTTTCTGTATGGCTGTGTTGCATTTAAATCATAAGATGTGACAATTCCCAATACCCTTTCTTCTGCTGTAATTGTCAGCAGAGTGCCATCAAGTCTTTGCTTTTGTTGTGAGAATAATAGGAAATTAGTGAATTTTTGATAGTCCCCAGCTGGCTCACTCCATGATTGACCCAGTACCTCAGCGCCTCTGTCAAATGAAAATAAATCTTGGAGCAATTATCTCTGTTTAAGGTTATGTTATTTCTTTAATAAGAATGATAACAAATGTAGCCAACATGTATATGCTAAGCTCTGTGCACATTCATTTATGACAAATGTTAGAACCTTAAAACCAAAGAAAACCTTAAAATAAATACATAAATCACTGGCTGCAGGTCTGATTTTCATCCATGTTAATAATCTGAAATGTTATAGTGTGATAAAGTGGTAATAAAGGATAATTTCTCCAGTGTGATACATTCTCCAATTCCTATCTTGTTCTATGGAATTGATGCAGTAGTAGATTTCCTGTTTAAAGGGATAGTAATGTTTAGGGTGGGGATATTTTATCATTCAGTTACTCTTGAACTACACTCTGACAGTATTGAAATAACTCTCTCCATGGCCCAAATACTATGAAGATTAATCAGAGCTGCTTTTTTTCCGAAACATTTTTATCACTTTAAGAGAAATCTTAATCCATAGGCTTCATGCAATAACATAATAATTGGAGAGCTTTACAAGCTGGAGAATTTATCTCCTCAGTCCATCTGCCCCTGCAACATTTTTACCTCATATTACATGTGACCTGTGGAGCAATAGACTTGTAAATTCCACCAACAGGGCAATACACCAAAATAAGGTGAGGTGACCTTATGTCTTGCTTGCAAGAAAATCACCCCTGTCTAGTAGTCTATACTATATAAATAGATATGACCCCTTTTCATTTTTTGTTGTTCCTTTAAGATAACATTATTTTATCCATGTGCTTGGATGTTAGATATGTTTCAAAAGCATTGCAGTGCATCCAAAGGGGTTAATACAGTTGATTCTGATTTGTAAGTAGTTACTCGTTCATGTAATGTTTGCACAGAATGGACCAAGAAGGACCAATTACTATGACCAAACTCCTGTGGCTGGAGTGACAAAGAACTGTAAAATGAATCATTATAAACTGGGAAATTGTAATATGAGAGTTAAAAGGGTTAAAATTAACACAAGGAACATTTTCTTGAACTCCCCCATATAAATTCCCACCAACTCAATAGTATGTCCAGAAAAAAAACTGAGGTTGTTTCATTATCTGCAGAAAGACTGTACCTTTAAAGGTCATCATTATCTTTTAAGTTAAATGCACTAAACTTAAAATAAAATTTCTGACATTTAAGGTGAGGTGTGGCATGATGGCAATCGGTGACACTAAGTGCCCTCGTAAACTGCTAAATAACAGAATGGCTATGCTGGCAAAAGAGCAATCACTAGTTTTTTTTTTTTTTTTAAAGAAAAGAAAGTCGTTATCCACAAAACTAGACATTATTGTGCTTCTTTGAAAGGTTTATATGTTTCTTTTCTTTTCCCTGAAAGGAGAAGTAACAGGTTTATAAACTGTATCTCCATTATCTTTAGCTACTAGCTCCAAATCACAATTTTAATTTTACCTGCACCATGCATCTAAAATCAGAACACACTGGCATATGGATGAAGCAGCCATCTTTGTGAAATGCCAGACCACCTAACCTATAGTTGGACCCGTCCCCTACACAACTTTTACTATCATTAAGTGTATCTATTTAACCTGCCTATACCGCATCTTTTTTAGTTTGCAAATAAGTTAATCGTTTTAGAGATTTATGATTTATTAGTTTGGAAATCTAATTTCAGTAGAGCTTTATTCTCTCACTTGGCCAGATAAAGCAGCATAATTAATTACCCCTATTGATAAAATCTCTCTCTGCCTTCTAAGTCTATTAGACCTTAATAGTTTCCTCCAGTGGGGTGGAATAAATTGATAAGGATAAATAATCATGCAAATCTGTTCAAGACTGAAGCTCCCACTGAGGGAAGTCCTAGGAAAACCATAATTAAAAAATGAAGAATATGGTGTATCTTTGATAAAAACTCATGATGTAAATTAAACTTTTCTTTTTAATTAATAGGCAAAACTATATTAAAGAAGCAGTAAACTTTTATTTATGAAAACACATATTTTATAGACCTTTACCTGCTGAGTAAAACAAGGTCACTCCCATTGCTGTCAGATGTTGTATTCAAAAATTATAGCAGTTTAAATAATCAGGAAGTGAATTTACTGTGTTTACTTCCTGATAGTTCTAAATGACAGGAAGTGACAGGCAGTTTCTATCAAATTCTATGGAGAACTGTATGTCTCTGACTTTTCTGACTTTCGTCTCCATTAGAATGTAACAGAGAATCTAATTAGAATTTGACCACTAGAGGGCACTGCTAATGTAAATAAACATGGGTTTAAACCATAATAACTCTGGAAATATAAATCTCTCAGCAGTGGGATTACCCTTATTTTACTCAATAGGAAAATCCCTACAATATATATTTTTTCATAAAAAAGTTTACTGCTTCTTTAAAGTGATGTCATCATTAAGCCACATTCCCTAGGCAGCATAACCAATTCATAGTTTTGTCACAACTGGTAACAAGTTCTGGGGGAAGATGTAACAAAGAGGTGATGAAGTGAAGATGACATCTCCAGTGATACCACTTCTCCAATTCCTATGTTATTCTGTGGAGACAATGCACTAAGATTTCTCCAGCTTTGGAGATCTAAGTGCATAGTCTCTACAGAATAACATAGGAATTGGAGAAGTGATATCACTGGAGAAGTTATGTCCAATTTATCACCTCTTTATCATGCCTTAGAGCATAATCACCCTGGTAATCTAATGCACTAGATCATGCAGTGGATATTTACTTCAGAGATTTGCAACTCGATATTTTTTTCAAAACAGAAAAACATACCTTGTGCTCCTCTATTCAAAGTGCAAATGTCTACCCTGTATTGGGCATAAATAATACTACTGTGTAAATAGTAGCAATAGCAGTAGAAGTATTATGTATATGCCCAATACAGGGCACACATTTGCACTTCGTATAGCGGAGCACGGGTCTGTTTTTCTGTTTTGTGTTTGCACTTTATGTTTCAGCCTAATACCTGGGGGACTGGAGAACCCTCTCATTCCTTGCTGCTTTCTATATATTAATTCCTTTATTCTCATTCACACTTTATCAACCACATGAATATATTATAGTGAGTTACCACTGTGAGCTATTCTTTTCTTTGCTCTATTTTATTTTTGTCATATTGTGCAAGTAAAATAAAAATGGCTGACTGTACAATTAAGCTAATAATGTTAGTGGCAGTGATTTAGATTTTTTCATGTTATTTGAAAAAAATGTAGATGCTACAGTAATTTAATTTACAAGTAAGCGAGGCCTAATTTGTGTTGTTGTATTGTATTTCTTCCCATTTAAAGGAATGCTAATGTTTATATACAATGTATTTTTCTTTAAAAGGGTATACAGTAGCATTCTTAGATAAAGTAGAATATATAGAAAAGTCTACACTTTTATGGAAATTAAATGTTTAATTACTGTTTAGGAACATTCAGCATAGTATTTATTTAGACAATGTTTCCAGGGAAGAATGCATTGAGATTTCACTCATTTTCAGGTATGTACTGACGAGTTTTCAGTAAAGTATATTAAAGGGGAGATGTGCCCTCCCAAAAAACTCATCCAAAAAGCTACCTTATATTCAATATGTATGGCATTCTGGGGAGTCCTACCATCATTGGGATTCTTCTTAGCCTCCAAAGAATCCTCTTTTTTGGAGCAAATGTCCTCAGGACGTGCAGGAAGATCCTAGATGTTCCTTCAACATGGATAATATGTTGGGCTAAAAGGTACTCAAGAAGAGGTTTGGATGGTGGCCAGTGGTGGAATGCCTGAAAATTCCATGCCTTTGACAAATAAGGGAGGTTGCAATGTATAACTGCCTTTTACATATATTTTGTTGAATGTTTCAGTTAACACCAACTTGTATTTTGGCATCAGTTCTTCTTTAACATTCGGTGAGCAAATTAAATGTTGACTCACATATTCTGCTTCATGATGAATTACAAAGTTTTCTTTTTCTTGCATTGCAAAGCTGCACCTCTTTGTCCAGGCTGGCAACAATATAGGGTTAAGCAATGGAGGTTTTTTAATTGTGTGAAATAAATTAATTCTCTCTTGCATAACTAAAGAACAGTGTATTTGTTTACTAGAGCAATACAATCTATTGCTTACCACAGCACATAAAAGAACCTGAATGTAAAGCTGGATTGAATATTCAGCCTTTCTCTGATGACTGCAGCACTGAATAGAGAACATCACATTCACTACAGCAATATCAAAAGAATTGCTTGTTTTGAATGTTTAATTTTTTTGAACATAAAAGACTAAGGACACAACATCTAAGTGACTAACATGTTGTCTGAGCATTAATTTATTCAACAACTGTTTGAAAGTGATGTTTTTGAGGCATCACTTCTACTTTTTATGCTTGCCAAATATAATACCATGATCTTTGCAATGAGTCAGCATTTATCTAGTACACAACAATAATTAACTGCTTTTAGACATTCTTCTATACTTTGCTTGCAGTGCGGACAACATGACATATTCCAAACTGTAAATTATGCAAGGTCTTTAAAGGAGAGGTAACACATTTTAATAATAATCTGCCCAGTTACCCTTACAGTATCAGAAACTTTTAATGGCTCCTATGAAAGTTACACTTTGGCTAAGATATGATAGGGGTTATGCATTAAGGTGTGATAAAGAGATGACTTCTCCAGTTATATCACTTCCCCAGTTCTCATGTTATTCTATGGAGCCAATGCAATAAGATCTCCAAGTTGGAGAAATCTTGTTGGAGAAGTTGGAGAAATCTTGACACCATAGATCATAGGACTTAGAGAAGTGATATCACTGAATAAATCATCTCCACTGTATCACCCCTTTATCACACCTTGGTACATAACACCTATCATCTCTTAACCAAAGTGTAACATTCATAGGAGCCATTAATAGTTTCTGACAATGTAAGAGTAACTGGGTTGATCAACAGAGTGTGTGGGAGTAGTTAAAGGAGAAATAAATCAGCTGAATTATTGAGTCCCAAAAATCTGGAAAAGGTTAAGGTGAACAAAGCCCCCGAACCAGATGGCATAACGAAAGACATATCCAGTGACCCATTACAATCAGGACAGTTTCCTTTCTTGGCTGGTGGTCTTTGACATCATTACATAGAGCAGTTACTAAGCATTAGGATAAGAGAAGCTTTGGCGTGCTGTTTCCCTTTTCTTCTTTAACTCTTTGCGCATCAATGTGGGGTACAGGGCATTGCACAGCATGATTCAAACTTGTTCTAGGGCTATAAATATGATCTGTGTTGATGTATTTTATCCACACTTGCTCTAGAACATGCAGGTGATGGGTGGTAGGGCTCTTATGCTCAGATTTTACTCCATAATATATGCATATCTAGGTATGCCCCTGTTTTTAGTAACAGCATGGTTATATAAAGGATAGACCATGCCAAGCTAAATTACTTGCATTCTATGAAAGGGTAAGTGGTAACTTGGACAAGGGTGAATTTACTAGGATTCTTCAAAAGCCTTTGATGCTATGCCACACAAAAGGTTACTGCATAAATTGAAAGGGTTTTGCTTGGGACACAGTATGGATAGAGAACTTTTTAACTGATAGAATGCAAACAGTTGTTGTAAATCGAACCTGTTCCAGTTCTGGAAGAATGTGGTCAATATAGATTTTCTGTAACTTCTGTAATACATCCATTTTTGCTGGTTTGCTGTTCAGATTACCAATATCTGGACTGCTAAGTGACATCAGCACCTTACTCATCATTTATAAGAGCTCTTTCCTTTTTCTATAGAAGCCATATAGAATCCCTGTGTTGACAAATCTGCCATCAACGGCTTCTCTAGAGAGAGGAGAAAAAAACCTGAGATATTGGTGATTTGCACATCAAACCAGCAGAGAACCAGTGAGTTATAAGCTATGGGAAATCCTTTCCCATGGTTTAGAGGGCATAGGCAGTGGGCCACATGTATTTTGTATTGACCCAATACTTACCATCTGAGTTGTAAGTGGAGTACCTCAGGGTTCATTCCTTGGCCTTTTGACTTTTAATTTTTTAATGATCTTGAAGTTGGTGTTGAATTTGCTGAATGTTCTTGTGGAAAGTTAGTATGTGGTTGACATACACTGCCTAGACTGTAACAACTAATGTGCATAAACTGTCATATAGATGAAAGGACATATCTTAAACCTTTTGTTTTAAATCAAAATGGTTAACTTTGGTGCAAAGTAACAGTTCCCCTTTAAGTATCAATATGATGGAAAGTTCATTGTCTTAACTTGAGTTTGAAAACTACAAGCCCAAATGCAAACTGATCTCAACTACTGTAAAATTAGGGTTTAAACTACAATAATCGAAGATCCAGACATATTTCTTATTATTTCTTTGTTTTGTATCCCCTTTTGAGTCAAATGTGCAACAAGGGTGATCACTGATACTTTACTATTCCTGTAGCAGTGAATATGGTCAAACATTGAATAACACATGACATGTAATGCCATAACTATGATGGGCCCAGGTACAATACATTATTTTGGCCCCTAGCCCTGCAGATACAAACAAAGTGACCCCCGCTCTACTTCACAGCCTGGACTTACTCTGCACTCCTCTGTTCACCAAGTCAGACACTGCTGGGGTATACCCCTGTGGGTCTGTCTCGTGGGTCTCAATGCAAGGAGCAGGATTGCTTTCAGCTAAAATGAAATCCAAGAGGTTTATTTGAAAACTTTAAAAAAGCAGCTCAGAGTGGGTGTTAAACAAATCAAGCATTACGAATAGTCACAAATAAATGGGGTAGGGGGAACTCTGACACTTTTCATGCCCATTATCACATTTCACTCACCCCCATCAAATAAATAAATACAATTATATGCAGCCAGAATTGGATTTACATTTACCCACTTGAGCCTTTTTTTGTCTTTGCTTGTTATAAAACAAGTGTATTTTCTGTGCCAGGAAATAGTGGATATGAGGGTGGGGCCATGTGAGGGAATGTAGGTGTGGTCATGGGTGGAGCTAAAAGCATCTACAGTGTTTTGCCTAGGGGCACATGCGATGTAGGTCCAGCCCTGTTCGCTCCTGATGTTCACCAATTCTTCTTAGTAAATCTGCCTCCGTGTCTGTTATTTTGCTATTTCTACACTGAACAGCTCATTTAATGAGAACTGGAGCAATTCTAGAGCAAAAAAAAAATGCACCATAACGGACAAATGGAAATTCCACAAATACCCATAAACCAATTGGGTGCTAAAGAGGTATCTAATATATTTGAACACACTCAAAGGGTTGATGAGAATGAGGCTTTTAAGTTAACCCCTTGCATGACAGTTTGGTCTCCACTATATAGTTTCCAAAGCGCTGGGGACCTATCTAGCATCCAAGTGGTTAAAATCTCTATATTTATCGTTTGGAAGTTTTATGTGTCTCCCTAAGGTGCATTGTTCCAGTTCCTCTTATTAAAAGGATAGTAATGTTTCAAAATAAAAGCAGCTCCAATTAATCTTTATAGTATTTGGGCCAAGAAGAGTGTTATTTCAATACTGTCAGAGTTGTAGTTCAAGAGTAATTAAATTATATCATATCCCCCTCTCACCCCTTTTACCTAGTGTAAGCCACCTCCCCGCAGATGTGGAATCTGGTCTTAAGACCAGACAGCTCACAGTTAGGGACAATCTTCTTAATGTGACCATAAGGAAAACCCTGCCCCCTTTGACAGGTTCTTCAGGTTTTCCTTATGCTCACTGAAGATTGTCCCTCTCTGCAATCCATCCAGACAGTCTTGCTGCTCTGAGGTGAGCAGTGTTATATCAGTAAAAGAGGTGGGAGGGGGATATTCTATCATTCAATTACTCTTGAACTACAACTCTGACAGTATTGAAATAACACTCTCCATGGCCCAAATACTATGAAGATTAATTGGAGCTGCTTTTATTTTTAAACATTACTATCCCTTTAAATCAGTAAAGCTTTTTCTGTGTCTTCCTTTTAACCCTTTGAGTGACAGAGTAGTATGCAAAGCATTTCTCTGCATACCCCCTGCCACTCAAAGGGTTGAAGCTGCAGTGAGTTTCTTTATAGACCTATTCAGCTTCAGCTACATGTTAATGCTTTTTTTCTGATTTATCTCCTGTCCTGTACTCCTGGATCCCTGAAAGCTTTTTCAATAATCTCTTCATTTTTTTATAATAAAACAAAATCTATTTTTTTCTTCCTCTATTTCATCAAAATACATGTCATCTCCATCTGTACCATTCCTCCAATATTACTGCCCCAATGTGACATTTACTTTGTTGTGATTCTACTAAAACATTTAAGCTTAGAGTAAATAACTGCTCCTACCCAGTAGATGCCAGCTTTCTATCTGCCTTTCCTCTGCAATATAAAATTATATTTTGTGCTATCTTACTTGGAGATTTGACTTCATGGTTTTGTCATGCCAGAAGAGCTATTCTGTTGCCCAGCATAAACTGTTTAAAGGGGAAGTATCATCTCTTAATAACTGCCCCTCTCCCACTTACACTCTCTCTGCCAGCTGCTATCTAGCCTGCTTCCATGGACATGACATTCAAGACTAACTTAAGATGTTATTCATTAAAGGGATAGTAATACTTCATGTTATCTTTATTTTATTTTGTAGGCATTAAAAAAACATGAAGAATGATATAAGTCTTATCTCTCAAATCATTATGGTTTGAGATATATTCACAAGCAAAGTTTCCCCTCCTGCCCCTTTTACCTAGTGTAAGCCATCTCTTCTCAGATGTGGAATCCAGTCTATAGACCATACAGATAACAGAAGGGGACAATCTTCTTCCTATGAGAACAATGAAAGCCCTGCCCCCCTTGACAAGTTTTTCAGGTTTTTCCCTTATCTTAATTGAAGGGACATCTGCAATCTACCTGGGCACCTCCCTTCTGCTCTGGCTGAGCAGTGTTATATCAGTAAAAGGGGCGGGAGGGGGATACTTTGTCACTGAATTACTCTTGAACTACAAGTCTGACAGTATTGATATAACACTCTCCAAAGTCCAAATACTATGATGATTAATTAGAGCTGCTTTTATTATGAAACATTACTAGTAAGGTAAGTGGAGGCTCATTGTTAGGAGGTGTTACTTCTCCTTTAAAATGTTCATGTCATATAAGTGTGAGACTATGAGTGAGGTTGACTTGCAAAACACATGAGCATTCATGTACTGCTGTTTTCAGAGACCTCGCTGCTTTTTGAAGAGTGACTGCATTGTAGCTGATCTAAGTGTAGCAATTTATTCACAAATACAAACAGGAGAAAACAAATAAGGTGCATTGACATTAGCCCTACTTGGGCACAAAGCGTTTTACAGGTCCTTATCCTGCTGTGTCCTCCAGACCTTCAGCCGCAATTCCTTAATCATGTTGGCTCCAGCTGTTACCTTGGATGTGTTTGACAGTGCTTGAAAATGGTTATAATGTAGATTGTTCACTAGCCGGTAACTGCAAAGTGTCAGTAATAAACTGACCTCGGTGATGGAACTTCACTCATCGGTGCCTCATGTAAAGGAACCACAGGACCGCAACAAGTCAAAGGATACTGAGACCACAGCGGGGAGAGAAAGAGACCAGGAGTCTCAGTGAGCGAAGGAAACTTGAACGTGTTTTCAGAGACTTCTCTGATTTCTCAAGATTGTCTGCATTGTGAGCCCCAGATGATCAACAGGAGCAGAATTTATCTAGTCCCTCTGCTGAGGGTTTGTGGGTGAGAGTGCATACTTCCAGATTACATTTGAGCTGAATTTTGGGGTTGCACAGTGAGCTCCCAGGCATTTTATTATAGGGGCAGACTTAGTAAAATATAAATACTGCCTTTTAATCAATTTCCTTAACCATCTCTAATCATAGAAATAATAAAGTCTTGGGTGTCTAATATCTTCAGCTAACAAATGCAAAAATGCCTGCTAATTCCCTGCTAATTCATAGCACTAAAGGTTTTACTTTCCCAGCAGCACATTGCGAGTTATGTCACCGCTGGTAATATCTCAGTATCCACTTTATAATGTAAATAGTTTTCAGCTGCTCCTTGCAGTGCCCTGTTTTGTAGGTCATTATGGCACTGAAGAACTAGATTGTTTTGTTGAGCTCTCATAAAAATCCTTCTGAACTGTCTTGCATTCTTTACTTTAATAAACGTGTAGTGTCATTGCTCAGGTACATTTTCATTTATTCTAAATACATTGGAACACTTTGTAAGTAGCAAATCTATTTTCACAGTGATGGAATTCTTCACAATGCATTAAATTATTCTGTACTATTTTTTTTTCTTTCTGAATTTTTTTTTTCTGTTTTATTTGCAAGGAAGGGACATGCAGAATCATAGATGTATTAAGGCATGGGTAGTCAGTTGTTGCAACTCCATTTTTGGGGTTCTACAAATCCCATCACCAGCCAATGTTCTAAAATAAATCCACCACAAATAGCTATCTTACTATGGTCAGAAAATACTAATGTCCTCTACTAATTTTGTGCTTTTATTCAAGAGATAAAATCTTCAATAATCATGTATATCATGTCCATAGAGGTGGACATGACAATTGCTGGCACTTCTTTCAGACTGAATCAGGTCGAGTGTATGATCCAGCTTAACTTTTTCAAGGACAAGAGGAGTGTGCAGTGTAGTGTGAAACATTGCATTCCACATCTTTCAGGGGCTTAAAAGATTACAATTTCCATGTGTGGTGTACAGAGTTTGTGTCCTGATGACTGTCATGTCTGCCTCCATGGATATGTCATCCAAGACTAAATTATATCTAGAACAAAGGCAAAAGGGCAAAATTGCTAGGGGCCATTAGGATTCTCTGGTCTTAGTAAGGTAAGTGGCGGTTATTATTAGGAGTGTTACTTCATCTGGGGGAAAAAATTCAGGAATGAACATAACGTGCATGTATACAGAGGATATTGAGAATATTATCCTCCAAGTTAAACATAGGCAAAATGACTTATACGCAAAGTTACAGTCACAGATTTCCACGTTTTAAATATTGCAGTGCATTTAAAATTAAGCAATATGAGGTCCTTTAATTAAAGAGACAAATACCCACCCACAAAAAATGCATAGTATTAAGCACATTAAATGTCCTTCAGTGCTAATGAAATGTACTGTCCTAATGTACTGGTGAAATTGTGCCCTTGTGTGCAGACTTTAGTGAGGATATTACAGAGCATGTGGGAGTTCTTGGGAGGTAGGGGGAGAGAGGCAGATATCTTCCACTTATTCCCTGCCCACTGTACCTAATGTCAGGCTAGGAGTACTAAACCATGTTAATATGCATCCAGATCACTGTGAAACTGGGGCAAGTTGCCTGAACATCATACTGCATTGTATTTATGTGTTTTGTATGATGTGAGGGACGCTCTCAGAACAGACTCTCATTGAGGTCAGAAAGACTGTTCTCGCCATCATGTATAACTCCATGTCTCACATTCAGTGGGTTAAACCTTTGAGTGCCAGAGGGGGGTATGCAATGGATTGCACAGAAATGCGTTGAGTAACCCTCTGGCACTCAGAGGTTATAATCCTCTTAAATCAATGGGGATTTTTATTTGTCCCATATGGTGAAGTTAGTTTTCTCCAGAATTGCTCATCTTTAGATTCCTCTGAACAGCCATTAGTTTCCTACTTTTAGGTCACATTTTTATTATTAAAATGCAAGTGAAGAAACATTTTACTTTATTCTAATGCATTTGCACTGAAGACGTCACTAGCATTCAAAAGGCCGGTATTCAATAAGCCACACAGATGCAATTCTGGGTCTTAGCAACTGCACCATAGAGGACAACTACACAATCTCTCAATCCCCATTGATCTAAATAAGTCTTATTAACCCTTTGAGTGCCAGAGGGAGTATCCACTGGATTGCACAGAAATGCGTTGAGTAACCCTCTGGTACTCAAAGGTCTTAATCCCTTTAAATCAATGGAGATTTTTATTTGTCCCATATGGTGAAGTTAGTTTTCTCCAGAATTGCTCATCTTTAGCTTCCTCTGAACAGCCATTAGTTTCCTACTTTTAGGTCACATTTTTATTATTAAAATGCAAGTGAAGAAACATTTTACTTTATTCTAATGCGTTTGCACTGAAGACGTCACTAGCATTCAAAAGGCCGGTATTCAATAAGCCACACAGATGCAATTCTGGGTCTTAGCACCATGGAGGACAAGTACACATTCTCTCAATTCCCGTTGATCTAAATAAGTCTTATTAACCCTTTGAGTGCCAGAGGGAGTATCCACTGGATTGCACAGAAATGCGTTGAGTAACCCTCTGGTACTCAAAGGTCTTAATCCCTTTAAATCAATGGAGATTTTTATTTGTCCCATATGGTGAAGTTAGTTTTCTCCAGAATTGCTCATCTTTAGCTTCCTCTGAACAGCCATTAGTTTCCTACTTTTAGGTCACATTTTTATTATTAAAATGCAAGTGAAGAAACATTTTACTTTATTCTAATGCGTTTGCACTGAAGACGTCACTAGCATTCAAAAGGCCGGTATTCAATAAGCCACACAGATGCAATTCTGGGTCTTAGCACCATGGAGGACAAGTACACATTCTCTCAATTCCCGTTGATCTAAATAAGTCTTATTAACCCTTTGACTGCCAGAGGGGTACGCAACGCATTGCAGAGCAATGCGTTGCGTACTCCTCTGGCACTCAAAGGGTTAACAGAAGTTAATATGTTTATGAATATATTTTCTATCTGCTTAACAAACACTTATCTGTGAACTGACATTATTTATGCAAGCAGAAAATCTCAAAATAGCTCTTTACCTGATTTTCCCTCTCCAGATTATGCATAAGTTATGGCACATTCTTGATTTTTTTAAGATGAGAAACCTTATGATGTGTATATGATTTACATGCTTGGTTTGGATATAAAGTAAATCTGCTTTGGACGAGATTTTGAAAAATTACATTTATAAAGATTCCTTCTGACAATCTCATTTTTGCCTATGATGAAATCCTTGCACTTTTATGTACGAGAGGTTGTACATGATTGACTTTTCCTTACAAACACAAAAAAAGCAAACTTCTGTGATGTAAACAGCAAACCATTCCCGGCTTCAATTTAACCAACTTACCACTACAAGCTATCTCTTAAAAGTTAAATATACAGCAGATCAAAGTTATTTTTTAACTAAAATGCTTCCCAAAACACAACCGGGTTTATAAACATTTTTTATATAAAGTTGCTCTTTCAGAAGATTTCTAGATGTCATTCTTTGAAAATGGAATTTGATAATGCAAATTCTAAATCAAATACTCTCTGCTCCTTGGGAGAGAAATGTAATTGTGGTAAACCATTGTTAACCGTTTGAGTGCCAGGGGAGGATGGAATGCATTGCTCTGCAATGCGTTACGTACCCCTCTGGAACTCAAAGGGTTAAGCGTTTGTTTGTTTTTTTTATGAGAGGTATGTGTGTCATACTGAAGGTAGAGGTTTTGTACCTATTTTATGAAAAATTGCATTCCATGCTGACTCATGAACAATTTTTCTCATTGAGCTAATAAAATGAGTCACAAGGTAGCAGCGAAATAATGAAAAATTAACTACATCCAGAAAGATAGGGCTTGATCTTTCCATGTGTAATATAACAAATCTAATGGTATGACATACCCTGTCTTTAGAAACATGAGATGTGCTCTGCATGATTTAAAGATTTAAAGGTCAACTAACATGATGAATTAAAATATCACTGAAAGAGTAAAGAGCCTAAAATGGAAATGTACAGATCACATAGCAAGAAGACCTAATAGATGGGCTAAGGACATTTTGGAAGGGACTACACTTGATGCTAAACACCCAAGAAGAAGACGAAAGACAAGATGGGTTGATGAAATTACCAATTTTTTTTGGTTCAGTGGCAACAGAAAGGAATAGAAATATAAAAGCATAGACTCTGAAGGCAGATAAGAACCATTCGGCCCATGTAATCTGCCAATTTTTCCTACTGCAAAATATTCAAATCTTATTTGGTCCTTGGACTTGTGTTATGTTCAGGATAGTCTTATGCCTATCCCATGCATGCTTAAAGGGATAGTAATACTTCAGTATTACAAATCCCTATATTAAAGCCCTTGTAAAAAGAAACGTTTTGCCCCCAGCGTCATCTCTCAAACCTTTATGGTTTGAGAGATGAACGCTTCTAAAGTTGCCCTCTCCCTCCCGCTTCCCCGTAGTCAGCGTTCTAGTCGTACGACTTTCAGGCGGCTCTCCAGCACAGCCTGATCGCGTTAACTAAAAAAAAAACTTTCACTGAAATGGTCTTCTATGTGTGCTTGGCTTGCAAGCACACATAGAAGACCATTTTAGCGAAAGTTTTTTTTTTTAGTTAACAAGATCGCGGCTCTGCTGCAGAGCCGCCTGATGATCTCTGACCGGATTTCCCTGAGTCAGCTAAAATGCTGACCACGGGGAAGGGGGAGGGAGAGGGCAACTTTAAAAGCATTCATCTCTCAAACCATAAAGGTTTAAGAGATGACACTGGGGCAAAACGTTGCTTTATACAAGGGCTTTAATATAGGGATTTGTAATACTGAAGTATTACTATCCCTTTAAATACACTCATTGTATTAATCTATACTATTTATGCTGGTAGGTTATTCCACTTATCTACTACCATCTAAGTGCAGTAAAACTTTCTTACATTACATCTAAGCCTCTGACCCTCTAGTTTAAGATTATGACTTCTAGTCCTAATATTTCTACTCCTTTGAAATGTGCTTCCCTCCTCTACTTTGTTGGATCCCTTTATGTATTAATTGTGGGTGTTGATTTACAAGTAAATCATACTGATTCCACCGCTTGTAGTTAAGGCAATTTAAAGTTACAGCACTCAGTGTAATGGTCTCCCATCCCAAGGATTCATTTCTTCAGAGCTGGTGCTGTTAGTTCCAGAGAGGCACCTGATTAATCCTTTTGTTCACTCTGACACTAAACCTATCTGTTTGGCCAATAGGACGGAGACTGTCACGAGCAGGTTCAGCTTTTGTAGGAGGTTGGACAAAAATACTTTAATCTTATGTTTTGTTCGGGTTTCAAAAGAGTTGAATCCTTATTTAAGCCAATAGATAAATTAGGTTTTCACTGTTCTTTTTTCGGGCTACAAAATATTCTCTTCAGTTTAAGTAAATAAGGAAATATGAAGAACAGTATTTGTCGTTTGTATAACATCTGAAAAATAACCTAGACTCTAGTTATAAAAGTCCCAAATACTTATCTAAAAAATATCTGTGCTATTCCACTCTGCAGTTGTTATATGAATTACCCTAGCTTCAATATTTTCTCTAAATACAGATATACATATCAAGGTTTTTGAGAGGTTAGGTTTTTATTGGGAATCTTGACCTAGATTCACTAAAGTTCGAAGAGGGCTGAAAATGTTGATATCCTGTCGGAGCTGTGTCGAAGGCATATGGACAGTATTCATTAAAGTGTCTTTGAAGTCACATCACTATCAGTCCGACTATAATCTACTAACATCGGCATCCATCCAACAGGTTTACAAATTTTTACTCATCACATCGACAGAGGCCTGTTTACATATGGAAATGAGGCATAATGACTCATTTCCAAATGGAAATGCAGGATAATGAACCGTTATCGTATACAAGGGGGTGTGTTGATATGTTAATGTGGCACTTCACCACATTCACTAAACTCTGATAATTTGTGACTACCACTTGCCCCCAAGCCTTGTTTATTTGCCCACTGGTAGCCATAGAAGTACATCGCCTGGCACCAAGGCTTGTTCCCTTGCCCACTAGGAGCTGCAGATCCCCATGTACACTGTCTGACCCTCTCCAGCCTTTTCCCTTTGTGTTCTGCTAACCACAAATCACCATGGGCACTGCCTGGGCAGGCTGGGGTTTTAAGGCAGTGTATATGGGCTAACACATACTGGTGATGTTCCCCCACAATACTCATATCCAGCATGCTGCCCCACAGTCGGGAGTTTACATATACTGCCTCCACATTAAAATGCGACCAATGTTGCTCCTTATGTATGACTTCCCATTAATATCTGACAAATTATGCCTCAAACTGTTACCCTTTGAGTGCCAGGGTTAATGTCTGTTAATGGCACAGTTATCCAGACACATGGAAATGAGTGTTAGTTGCTTTGCTGAATTGCAATTGCTAAGGCTCTAACAAAATTGCAAACGTTTTAGCCATGCCTGGTTTTTTAAAATAATTCAGTAAAAAAAGCAAATGTTCAGTTCAATTCAGGAACATTTTAGAGCCAATACTTTTTCCATCAAAACTACATTGCAGATAGCAATTGTGAGACTTTCATTCCTGTAGTGCTTGGTTCCATCTGAGAATGCCCCAAATCTGATTAAGCCCAATGCTTAGGATTTTTCTTGGATCATTCCAACCAATCACTAAATGACAATGGTCCTCATCTGAACTCCATAAGAATTTTAATGTTCAAATGAACAGAAGATGTTAGCTAAGTAAGATAATAATCCCTAGCTCTATTAGTAGTTTTGTTCAAGTTAGAGACAATGTATTTATTGATCAGCATTTGATAGGCAAGGCACCCTAGGCACTCTTAGTGCCACCCATGGCCACACCCCCACTCCTCAAGTGATCCCACATGCTTTTGACTTTGCTTGTGATGGTTTCTGTTTTATATCTTTTGAGGTTTGTTTGATGGACTGTGTTTTAGAGCATGATGCAATAAAAGTGGATCATTAGCTATTTTTGAAAGTCATAAATGTGTGTGCTATTTGCAATTGCTTATGTTTTAATACAACAAACCTACTAATGTCTTTATGATGAATAGCACATGCTCTTAAATTAATGGCACAGTTATCCAGACACATGGAAATGAGTGTTAATTGCTTTGCTGAATTGCAATTGCTAAGGCTCTAACAAAATTACAAACATTTTAGCCATGCCTTGTTTTTGAAATAATTCAGTAAAAAAAAAAACAAATGTTCAGTTCAATTCAGGAACATTTTAGAGCCAATAATTTTTCCATGAAAACTACATTGCAGACAGCAATTGTGAGACTTTCATTCCTGTAGTGCTTGGTTCCATCTAAGAATGCCTCAAATCTGATTCAGCCCAATGCTTAGGATTTCTCATGGACCCTTCCAACCAATCACTAAATGACAATGGTCCTACAACTGAACTCCATAAGAATTTTAATGTTGAAATGAACAGAAGATGTTAGCTAAGTAAGATAATAATCCCTAGCTCTCTTAGTAGTTTTGTTCAAGTTAGAGAGTATGTATTTATTGATCAGCATTTGATAGGCAAGGCACCCTAGGCACCCTTAGTGCCACCCATGGCCACACCCTCAAGTGATCCCACATCCAGTACCATCCACTCTTGCCTAGCACTGAAAATAACCTTGGTCTATAACAAAAATTAATGAAAAAAGCTTTAACCCCTTGTTTGCGAGAAATATATCCAACACATTGATCTGCAAGGCATTAGATTTTAAATAATAGCCTGTAAAGGGGGTTTGCTACAGTCATGCCCACAATACAGAATGTGGGTGTGTCCAGCACTGCTGAGCCTCCCTTCAAAATTTGAAGCTCTAGGGCATTTGACGACTCTGCCTATTGGGAAATCCAACCTTGCTATTGGGAAGTGAAGAAAGAGCTCTTGGGAAATTTGTATAAACAAAATGTGGATTAATTCTGGGGAAAACAAACAGCACTATAGGAGAGATAAAAATTCTCTTAATTCCTATTAATAAATGAGTTGTTTTAATATATTTAAATGATAGAGGCCTATCTATCATTTAAGGGGTTAAACACTCCTTTAAATCAATGGGAATTTTTCCACCATGGTGATTTTGGTTTGTCCCAGAATTACTCTTCATACACCAGGTGTAACTGTGAATCCCAGGAAACCCTCTGGCCAGGTCAGCAACCTCTTTTTAGTGAGGCTATTAACAAAAAAAGCCAATAGGAGGGTGATCTGAGGAAGGACATTTTTTACCCATGTGGGGCTTTATTGGAAACAGCTTGAATAGTTTTGCTTTGTTTTCTTGCCATCCTTTGGAGGGTGATATGGCATGGGTTAAACTTGAAGGTCAATCATTTTTTTTCAGCTTTTTACTATGACATGGGAGACAAAAATGAAAATCCATCCCAAATGCATTGCAAGCTGCAGTAGGTGATCGCCTTGTAACTCTTGGACACTAGAGAATACCAGAAAGTCGATGTATTATTATTTATTATTACAATTATTATTGTCACTTATTTATAGAACTCCAATAGATTCTGCAGTGCTGTCAATAGTTAAGAAAGACAAGTAGTAAAACGTACAGTGGGGATGACATATAAGGATATTTGCAATCAGCATTAAATGGAAAAGGAAAGAGAAGGATAAAGGGTCCCTGTTCCCTAGTGAGTGGAGGACTGATACTAAAGCTCTGAGTGCCTGGAGCATTTGTACTTTACCTCTGATGAATTGCTGCATTGGTCCATTAAAAGGAAGCACCAAATACAACCATCTGAGCTTTTACTGTCAGTTGTCCAAGACAAAGTTGATTTTCCCCTAATCAATCTATCTAACTATCGAGCTAATTTTTATTTTGTGTTTTTTGTTTTGTTTCAATACTCCCAAGTGTAATTTTTTCTTTCAGATAAACCCTTTTTAGAACTTTGCACATGGTTGGCACTGTAGAAATAAAATGCCATAGAGACTTGTATCTTTATGACTGTTATAAAGAGTAACGATAAGTATCACCAGTTGCTTCCTTGCCAGTGGCACAAAGATTTGTACTTTCTTTTCCTGTATTCTTAAAGTAAACGCTTTGATCCCAATACAATACCAAGCCCTAGTACTATACCAAGCCCCAGTATTATACCAAGCCCTAGTACTATACCAAGCCCCAATACTATACCAAGTCCTAGTACTATACCAAGCCCCAGTACTATACCAAGCCCCAGTACTATACCAAGCCCCAGTACTATACCAAGCCCCAGTATTATACCAAGCCCTAGTACTATACCAAGCCCCAGTACTATACCAAGCCCCAGTATTATACCAAGCCCCAGTACTATACCAAGCCCCAGTATTATACCAAGCCCCAATACTATACCAAGCCCCAATACTATACCAAGTCCTAGTACTATACCAAGCCCCAGTACTATACCAAGCCCCAGTATTATACCAAGCCCCAATACTATACCAAGTCCTAGTACTATACCAAGCCCCAGTACTATACCAAGCCCCAGTATTATACCAAGCCCTAGTACTATACCAAGCCCCAGTACTATACCAAGCCCCAGTATTATACCAAGCCCCAGTACTATACCAAGCCCCAGTATTATACCAAGCCCCAATACTATACCAAGCCTCAATACTATACCAAGTCCTAGTACTATACCAAGCCCCAGTATTATACCAAGCCCCAATACTATACCAAGTCCTAGTACTATACCAAGCCCCAGTACTATACCAAGCCCCAGTATTATACCAAGCCCCCAATACTATACCAAGCCCCAGTACTATACCAAACCCCAATACTATACCAAGCCCCAATACTATACCAAGTCCTAGTACTATACCAAGCCCCAGTACTATACCAAGCCCCAATACTATACCAATCCCCAGTACTATACCAAGCCCGAGTACAATACCAAGCCCCAGTACAATACCAAGCCCCAATACTATGCCAAGCCTCAGTACTATACCAAGCCCCAGTACAATACCAAGTCCGAATACTATACCAAGCCCCAGTACTATACCAAGCCACAGTACTATACCAAACCCCAGTACTACACCAAGCTCCAAGACTATGCCAAGCCCCAGTACTATACCAAGCCCCAAGACTATGCTGAGCCCCAGTACTATGCCAAGCCCCAAGACTATGCCAAGCTCAAAGACTATACCAATCCCCAAGACTATGCCAAGCCCCAATACTATACCAGGCCCCAAGACTATACCAAGCCCCAGTACTATACCAAGCCCCAAGACTATGCCAATCCCAAAGGCTATACCAATCCCCAAGACTATACCAAGCCCTAAGACTATACAAAGCCCCAAGACTAAATCATGCACCAAGACTATACCAAGCCCCAACACTATAATAAACCCCAAGACTATGCCAAGCCCCAAAACTATATCAAGCCCAGAGACTATATCAAGCACCAAGAATATACCAAGCTCCAAGACTATGCCAAGCCCCAAGATTATACAAAGCCCCAAGACTATACTAGGTCCCAATATCATACTAAGCACAGAGACTAAATCAAGCCCCAATACTATACCAAGCCCCAAGACTATATCAAGCCCCAAGACTATACCAAGCCTCAAGACTATACCAAGCCCCAAGACTATACCAAGCCCCAAGACTATACCAAGCCTCAAGACTATACCAAGCCCCAAGACTATACCAAGCCCCAAGACTATACCAAGACTATACCAAACCCCAAGACTGTACCAAGCACCAATACTAAAATAAACCCCAAGACTATACCAAACCCCAAGACTATCCCAAGCCCCAAGACTATAATAAACCCCAAGGCCATACCAAGCCCAGAGATTATATCAAGCCCAGAGACTATATCAAGCCCCAAGACTATATCAAGCCCAGAGGCTAAACCAAGCCTATAAATTTGTATGTACTCTAAGAAAAATGCATAACCAACAATATGGAACATATGTATTACAACAAGACTAGTTTAAGCCAACTGCACCATAAGAGATGAATGCAAAGTCTGTTTGATTTAACCCCTTAATGACCTTAGGGAGAACCAATGCATACAAAGTAATGCATTGAGCATCCCTCTGGTCCTTAAGGGGTTAAATGAGTGCCAGAGAGGTCTCCAATACATTGCTTTGCAATGCGTAGGAGACCTCTTTAGCATTCAAAGGGTTTAAAGCCCCATTTATATTAATGGCCATTTGGTCTATGGTTGCCTTTCACCCAGGTGACCACATGAAAAGTAAATAATACATATCTTTCCTATCATGGGACCGTACTCATAAAGCTAAAGAGGTGCAATTCTGCAGCAAAAAAATGTTCCATAGGGAGAAATAAAAAATCCACAAATTACCCCTTGAATACTAGATATATTGATAATACATTAAGAGACAACGCTGTTGATCAGTTGTGCACCAGTTCTCCAGAATTTAACCTTTTTTAACTTCATGAATAAGGCCCATTGTATCTTAATCTCTGTAGGACCTGAGTTTGAACTTTAAGGAATCTGGTCCTCAAGGGATCAGAAGGCTTTCCACCTGGTGGTTTACTCAGCATGTTGCAAGTCAATGTGACTAACGCTGTGTAACATCTACTGGACGTTTCAGTGGGATCACAGTGCACTTGTACTAATTTCAGTGGGTTTTTTGAGCAACTGGCAGAATGTTGGGAGAAAAAAGAGAAAACAACTTGCTACAAATCACATCTAAACATTAGTGTTGAGCGAGCATGCTCGGCCGATGCTCGGATCGGCTCGAGCATCGCTCTGCTCGGCACATGGCGGTACTCGTACGAGTACCGCATGTGCTCGCCCGCCATGTTCGGGTCTCCTCCCCGCACGTTTTGCGGCTGCTGCGCAGCCAATAAACGTGCAGGGAGGCTCTGACATCGGTGTAATGCCAGCAGCCATGTTGGCTGCTGGCATTACACTGATTGGCTGGCCAGAACCCGTGGTCAGGTGCTGTATAGCACCTGACCATCGAGTTCGGCTCAGTCTGAGCCAGGGAGAGCTGAGGATAGGAAGGGAAAGGCAGTGTAGGGAGGAAAAAAAAAAATTGTGACAAAAAAGAACCAAAAGTCCTTTTTAGGACTACTGTGTGTGGGGGCAGCAGGTTATTTTGTGTGGGGGGAAAAAAAAAAAAAAAAAAAAAAAAAATATTCTGTTTAGTGTGAAAAGTTGCAGATTAGAGCACATTCTGTTTAGTGTGCACAGTTGCAGATTAGAGCACATTCTGTTTAGTGTGCAAAGTTGCAGATTAGAGCACATTCTGTTTAGTGTGCAAAGTTGCAGATTAGAGCACATTCTGTTAAGTCTTCAAACTAAAATATCAAAGTCACGTATTCCATTCAGTGTGCGTCGCCGCAGTTTAGCAGCACATTCTGAGTACTGTGCAGAGTTGCAGAATAGGAAGAAATACTGTTAAGTCTTCAAACTAAAATATCAAAGTCACATATTCCATTCAGTGTGCTTCGCCGCAGTTTAGCAGCACATTCTGTGTACTGTGCAGAGTTGCAGAATAGGAAGAAATACTGTTAAGTCTTCAAACTAAAATATCAAAGTCACATATTCCATTCAGTGTGCGTCGCCGCAGTTTAGCAGCACATTCTGTGTACTGTGCAGAGTTGCAGAATAGGAAGAAATACTGTAAAGTCTTCAAACTGTAAAATATCAAAGTCACATATTCCATTCAGTGTGCTTCGCCGCAGTTTAGCAGCACATTCTGTGTACTGTGCAGAGTTGCAGAATAGGAAGAAATACTGTTAAGTTTTCAAACTCAAATATTAAAGTCACATATTCCATTCTGTGTGTGTCACCGCAGTTTAGCAGCCTATTCTGTGTACTCTGCACAGTTGCAGAATAGGAAGAAATACTGTTAAGTCTTCAAACTAAAATATCAAAGTCACATATTCCATTCAGTGTGTTTCACCGCAGTTTAGCAGCCTTTTCTGTGTACTCTGCAGAGTTGCAGAATAATAAGAAATACTGTTAAGTTTTCAAACTAAAATATTAAAGTCACATATTCCATTCAGTGTGTTTCACCGCCGTTTAACAGCCTATTCTGTGTACTCTGTACAGTTGCAGAATAATAAGAAATACTGTTAAGTTTTCAAACTCAAATATTAAAGTCACATATTCCATTCAGTGTGTTTCACCGCCGTTTAACAGCCTATTCTGTGTACTCTGTACAGTTGCAGAATAATAAGAAATACTGTTAAGTTTTCAAACTCAAATATTAAAGTCACATATTCCATTCAGTGTGTTTCACCGCCGTTTAACAGCCTATTCTGTGTACTCTGTACAGTTGCAGAATAATAAGAAATACTGTTAAGTTTTCAAACTCAAATATTAAAGTCACATATTCCATTCAGTGTGTTTCACCGCCGTTTAACAGCCTATTCTGTGTACTCTGTACAGTTGCAGAATAATAAGAAATACTGTTAAGTTTTCAAACTCAAATATTAAAGTCACATATTCCATTCAGTGTGTTTCACCGCCGTTTAACAGCCTATTCTGTGTACTCTGTACAGTTGCAGAATAATAAGAAATACTGTTAAGTTTTCAAACTCAAATATTAAAGTCACATATTCCATTCAGTGTGTTTCACCGCCGTTTAGCAGCCTTTTCTGTGTACTCTGCAGAGTTGCAGAATAATAAGAAATACTGTTAAGTTTTCAAACTCAAATATTAAAGTCACATATTCCATTCAGTGTGTTTCACCGCCGTTTAACAGCCTATTCTGTGTACTCTGTACAGTTGCAGAATAATAAGAAATACTGTTAAGTTTTCAAACTCAAATATTAAAGTCACATATTCCATTCAGTGTGTTTCACCGCCGTTTAACAGCCTATTCTGTGTACTCTGTACAGTTGCAGAATAATAAGAAATACTGTTAAGTTTTCAAACTCAAATATTAAAGTCACATATTCCATTCAGTGTGTTTCACCGCCGTTTAACAGCCTATTCTGTGTACTCTGTACAGTTGCAGAATAATAAGAAATACTGTTAAGTTTTCAAACTCAAATATTAAAGTCACATATTCCATTCAGTGTGTTTCACCGCCGTTTAACAGCCTATTCTGTGTACTCTGTACAGTTGCAGAATAATAAGAAATACTGTTAAGTTTTCAAACTCAAATATTAAAGTCACATATTCCATTCAGTGTGTTTCACCGCCGTTTAACAGCCTATTCTGTGTACTCTGTACAGTTGCAGAATAATAAGAAATACTGTTAAGTTTTCAAACTCAAATATTAAAGTCACATATTCCATTCAGTGTGTTTCACCGCCGTTTAACAGCCTATTCTGTGTACTCTGTACAGTTGCAGAATAATAAGAAATACTGTTAAGTTTTCAAACTCAAATATTAAAGTCACATATTCCATTCAGTGTGTTTCACCGCCGTTTAACAGCCTATTCTGTGTACTCTGTACAGTTGCAGAATAATAAGAAATACTGTTAAGTTTTCAAACTCAAATATTAAAGTCACATATTCCATTCAGTGTGTTTCACCGCCGTTTAACAGCCTATTCTGTGTACTCTGTACAGTTGCAGAATAATAAGAAATACTGTTAAGTTTTCAAACTCAAATATTAAAGTCACATATTCCATTCAGTGTGTTTCACCGCCGTTTAACAGCCTATTCTGTGTACTCTGTACAGTTGCAGAATAATAAGAAATACTGTTAAGTTTTCAAACTCAAATATTAAAGTCACATATTCCATTCAGTGTGTTTCACCGCCGTTTAACAGCCTATTCTGTGTACTCTGTACAGTTGCAGAATAATAAGAAATACTGTTAAGTTTTCAAACTCAAATATTAAAGTCATATATTCCATTCAGTGTGTTTCACCGCCGTTTAACAGCCTATTCTGTGTACTCTGTACAGTTGCAGAATAATAAGAAATACTGTTAAGTTTTCAAACTCAAATATTAAAGTCACATATTCCATTCAGTGTGTTTCACCGCCGTTTAACAGCCTATTCTGTGTACTCTGTACAGTTGCAGAATAATAAGAAATACTGTTAAGTTTTCAAACTCAAATATTAAAGTCACATATTCCATTCAGTGTGTTTCACCGCCGTTTAACAGCCTATTCTGTGTACTCTGTACAGTTGCAGAATAATAAGAAATACTGTTAAGTTTTCAAACTCAAATATTAAAGTCACATATTCCATTCAGTGTGTTTCACCGCCGTTTAACAGCCTATTCTGTGTACTCTGTACAGTTGCAGAATAATAAGAAATACTGTTAAGTTTTCAAACTCAAATATTAAAGTCACATATTCTGTGTAAGATGAAGAAGGCGGGTAAAAAGGGACGGGGAAGTGGACGTGATCCTGAAAGTTCAGGGCGCGGGTCAGGACGCGGAGAAACTGTGCCTGGTGCCAGAGCACAAGAAAGAAAGACATCCACCATACCTAGCTTCATGTGTAATTTTACAGGGCGTCGCAGGACATCACTCTCGAGGTCCGACCACTGCTAACAGGTGGTCGGTTGGATGACAGCTGATACTGCTTCCAGTCGGTTAAGCACCACCCTGTCTTCCACCAAGTCCACTCTCAGTAGCCAAGAGTCTGGTCAACATAATCCTCACTCTGATCATCCTTCCTCCCACCATACACGGTCTGGTCAAAGAAGTGATCCCACACTGGGATATAGTGAGGAGCTCGTCTCATCACCAATCCTTCATTTGACCCTCTCTCCAAGCACGCTTGCAGAGGAACATGACATCTTGTGCCCTGATTCACAACCTCTAGAGGCTACCCAATCTCAAGAAGATGACAGATGTGAACGGCATTTAAGGTCAAAGGAAGTAGTGGATGATGATGATGATGATGAGACACAGTTGCCATTAAATCAACCACTATTTCCGTCTCAAGACCTTGTTGAGGAGAATGTTATACAGTTGTCAATGACTGAGTATGTGGTGGGATCAAGACTTGAGGAGGATGATCAGAGTGAGGAAGTGGAGGAGGACTTGGTGGACGATGAGGTGACTGACCCCACCTGGGAAGGTGTAGAGCCGAGCGATGACAGCAGTCCTGAGGGTGAGCCATCTGCAGCACCGCAACAGGCTGGAAGAGGCAGTGGTGTGGCTACAGAAAGAAGGCGGACCGCACCAAACCGGCCCGCAAATGTTCCACGGAGCACCCCCTTGCGTAAATCTACCTTGCCAAGGGGTAGGTGTTCCGCGGTATGGCGTTTTTTTAAGGAAAGTGCGGACGACAAAAGAATTGTAGTTTGCAACCTGTGCCACACCAGAATGAGCCGAGGCATGAACACTAGAAACCTCACCACCACCAGCATGATCCGACACATGGCATCCAAGCACCGTAGTAAGTGGGAGGAACGCCTGGATCGCCCATCTGTGTCTGCAGGCCACACCACTGCCTCCTCTTCCCCTGTTTTCGGTGCCGGCCAATCGCCTGTTGAAGGCGCAGGCCCGCATACCTCCCGCCCTGCACCTGTAGCATCTGAAGCACCATCAGCGACCACATCCACTTCCCTGTCCCAGCACAGCGTCCAAATGTCGTTACCCCAGGCATTTGAGCGCAAGAGAAAGTACCCAGCCACCCACCCACAGGCCATAGCACTAACCTCACACCTTTCAAAATTACTGGCCATCGAAATGCTGCCATTTAGGCTTGTGGACACTGAGTCCTTCCGCAGCCTGATGGCAGCAGCTGTCCCTCGGTACGCGGTCCCCAGCCGCCACTACTTTTCCCGGTGTGCCATCCCCGCATTACACCACCATGTGTCCCGTAACATCACCCGTGCCCTGACCAACGCAGTTACTGGGAAGGTCCACTTAACGACTGACACATGGACAAGTGCTTGTGGCCAGGGACGCTACATTTCCCTGACGGCACACTGGGTGAATGTCGTGGAGGCTGGGAGCGACTCGGACCCTGGGATGGCACGGGTGCTACCCACGCCGAGGATTGCGGGCCCTACCTCCATCAGGGTTTCCACCAGCACCTACGTTATTGGCTCCTCCTCCTCCGTTTCCACCTCCGAATTCTCTACACACACCGCCACTCCCCCATCAGCCAGTAGCTGGAAGCAGTGTAGCACTGCAGTGGGGAAGCGTCAACAGGCCGTGCTGAAGCTGATCTGCCTTGGGGACAAACAGCACACGGCCTCAGAGCTGTTGCAGGGGATTAGTCACCAGACCGAGCAGTGGCTCTCGCCACTCAACCTGCAAGCAGGCATGGTTGTGTGTGATAATGGGCGTAACTTGGTGGCGGCTTTGGAGCTCGGCAAGCTCACACATGTACCATGCCTAGCGCATGTATTTAATTTAGTGGTGCAGCGATTTCTAAAAACCTACCCCAATGTGCATGATCTCTTGACCAAGGTGCGCCGCGTGTGTGCACATTTCCGTAAGTCATCAACAGCTTCAGCCGGCCTGTTGAAGCTGCAGCAGCGCTTACAATTGCCAGCTCACCGGCTGCTGTGTGACGTGAGCACGCGCTGGAACTCCACCTTCCACATGTTGGCCCGGCTTTGTGAGCAGCAGAGGGCAGTAGTGGAGTACCAGCTGTTACACGGTCGTCGCCTCTCCGTTCAACTTCCTGTAATCAGAAGTGAGGAGTGGGAATGGATGTCAGACCTCTGTGAGGTTTTACGCAATTTTGAGGAATCGACACAGATGGTGAGCGGCGATAACGCTATTATCAGTGTAACCATCCCACTTCTGTGTCTACTGAAACGCTCGCTGCTCACAATTAAAACCGACGCTTTGCATGTGGAAGAGGTGGAAATGGGGGAGGAAGAGCTTACACAAGGTGATAGCCAGAGCACCCTCACTTCGTCTTCTCAGCGACAATTGGAGGAGGCGGAGGAGGAGGAGGAGGAGGAAGACACGGTTGCCTCCGCTACAGAGGGTAGCCATGGAACTTTAGTTCCATCTCTTCAGCGTGGGTGGGCAGAAGAGGAGGAAGAGGATGAGGAGATTGAGAGTCATCCTCCTGGTGAGGACAGCGAAATCTTGACTGTTGGTACTCTGGCACACATGGCTGACTTTATGTTAGGCTGCCTTTCCCGTGACCCACGCGTTGTACGCATTTTAGACAACACGGATTACTGGGTGTTCACCCTTCTGGACCCCCGCTACAAAGAGAATTTCTCATCTCTCATTCCTCCGGTGGAGAGGACAAGCAAAATGTTGCAATACCAGAAGGTTCTTGTCGAAAAATTGCTCCAAAATTTTCCATCTGACAACGCTGGCGGCAGAGTACGTGCTACCTTGGCCAACCGAGAAGGGGAGAAAAGGGGAGCACACAGCAGTTCCGAGAAAGGCAGGGCAACACTCTCCAAGGCGTGGGACACCTTCATGACACCCCGCCAGCACCCTCACCCTGATGCGCAGCCTAGTGTCACAAGGAGGGAAAAGTTTTGGAAGATGGTGAAGGAGTACGTAGCAGACCGTGTCAGCGTCCTCAATGATCCCTCTGTGCCTTACAACTACTGGGTGTCCAAGCTGGACACGTGGTATGAACTGGCACTCTACGCCTTGGAGGTGCTGGCCTGCCCTGCCGCCAGCGTTCTGTCTGAGCGGGTATTTAGTGCTGCTGGTGGCATCATAACAGATAAGCGTATCCGCCTTTCCACCGACAATGCTGATAGGTTGACACTTATAAAAATGAACAAGGCCTGGATTTCCCCTGACTTCTCCACTCCACTGGAGGAAAGCCCCGGGGGAACATAAACT
The DNA here is from genome assembly GCA_037306005.1 of Rhinophrynus dorsalis. NCBI lineage: Eukaryota > Metazoa > Chordata > Amphibia > Anura > Rhinophrynidae > Rhinophrynus > Rhinophrynus dorsalis. The sequence goes on along the minus strand of CM074719.1, from coordinate 72,767,732 downwards.
CACTTTATATATGTTATTTACAATGATGGGAATACTCTGTATTCCCATTCACCCCTTCCACCCAAAAAACGGGTATATGGTTGACTCTTAATCTTCTCATCCTCCTCCTCCTCTTCCATATGCCCTGGGATATAATTTTTATATAGGGCCAGCTCACCAGCGTGCACTGGGATATAATTTTTATATAGGGCCAGCTCACCAGCGGGCCCTGTGATATAATTTTTATATAGGGCCAGCTCACCAGCGGGCCCTGTTTGACAATTTTTATATAGGTCAGCTCACCAGCGGGCCTTCTCATATAATGTTTTATTGGGTCAGCTCTCTAGCGGGCCCTCTCATATAATGTTTTATAGCGTCAGCTCACTAGCGGGCCTTCGCATATAATGTTTAGGATGGTCAGCTCTGCAGCAGACCCTCACCCATAATGTTTTAGATGGTCAGCTCAGCGCACGTTTCCATCTTAATCATGGCCTCAGTTCTGAAAATCAAGGAAATTTTTGGGAGAATTTGCCTCTGCGCACGTTTCCCTCTTAATCATGGCCTCAGTTCTGAAAATCAAGGAAATTTTTGGGAGAATTTGCCTCTGCGCACGTTTCCCTCTTAATCATGGCCTCACTTCCGAAAATCAAGGAAATTTTTGGGATAATTTGCAGATGATATACAAGTAAATATACAGCAAATATTGTTTGGTAACAATTTTTCGCCTAAAGTCGTTTTTATTTTCCTTTTTGTGTGTTTTATGGTCAGTCTGTAAAAATGGCGTACTACGGGCGAAAGATCGTTCCCAGCAGCGATGTTGGAGTCCAAGGTGCATCCAGACATCCTCCCTATGCTGTCCCTGAACCATTTCTGTAGTGTTTCCATCTTTTTCTGCCCTTTTCCTATGGACCAGGCACCCTCCCCTCATCAGAGCAGGGGGTGCCTGGTGTAATGCTCGAGTCCTCCCATTGACTTCAATGGGGCTCGGATGCTCAGCCGAGCACTCGAGCCTCAGGGGGTGCTCGGTCAGAGCACCCGAACATCCGAGCATTGGGGTGCTCGCTCATCACTACTAAACATCATGTAAAGCAGTAAAATCACATGACAAAAAACACATTCTACTTCTATAAAACAGATCCATATGTGAACTTAGCCTAATACCTGTTACCTAATATGTGAGGTTGAAATGGAGTTATTCTGAAGCAAACCAGCTACCCCCTAGGTATCAAATAAAAACTCCCAAAAATGCCTGTGATTTAAATACGGCTTTTAACTCTTGAAGGCAACATAGCCTCTCAAACATTCAGTGAGTTAAAGGAACACTAACAAGTAAAATGAACTGGGGTTATATACACTTAAATACCCTGTATTCATGCATTCATCTAAAAAAATTCTTTATATGTTTTTTGAGACCTGATATCTAATCTTATATATGATCTGAGAAAGAAGACATCCCTTTCTTTTACAGGGCTCCCAGTACCATAGCAATCTTGTGGTGATTGTCCAGGATTGTCTGTAAATGGGCTGATGTATTAGCCTTTCTAAATACTAGAGCAGTGAGCACAAATCATTTTAAATTAATTCACTTTAATGTGTTGCGTACTTCTCTGGCACTCAAAGGGTTAAGGCTTATATCTTATTGCAAACTAACCAAATTAAAGGGACAGTAATGTTTCAAAATAAAAGCAGCTTCAGTTAATCTTCATAGTATTTGGGCCATGGAGAGTGTTATTTCAATACAGTCAGAGTTGTAGTTCAAGAGTAATTGAATGATGAAGTATCACCCTTCTGCCCCTTTTACTGATGTAACACTGCTCATCTCAGAGCAGCAAGACTTTCTGGATGGATCGGAGAGAGGGACAATCCTCAGTGAGCATAAGGGAAAACCTGAAGAACCTATCAAGGGGGCAGGGTTTTCCTTATGATCACAATAAGAAGATTGTCCATTGCTGTGATCTCTCTGGTCCCAGGACCAGATTCCACATCTGAGGGGAGGTGGCTTATACTAGGCAAAAGGGGCTGGAGGGGGATACTTTATCATTCAATTACTCTTGAACTACAGCTCTGACAGTATTGAAATAACACTCTCCATGGCCCAAATACTATGAAGATTAATTGGAGCTGCTGTTTTTGTGAAACATTACTGTCTGAATAGGACAGTTTGCATGTGCTGAAAACAAAAATCAAGTTTAACCATTTGAGCGCCATGGAGGGATCCAACACATTGTGCATTGCCTACCTTTCTGGCACTCAAAAGGTTACAATTGTATTTAGGGGATGCAATATGAATAATTTATTTTACCTAGGCTAGTTGTAAGTCCATGATATTTAAGTTATAAAAAACTATTTCAGTTATATATGTTAGTGTTCCTTTATAATCCCCTTTTAAATAATTGTGAATTTTTGTGTGACCCCTATGGTGCAGATGGTTTGCCCCCGTTCTCCTTAGAATAGCTGCCTCTTTGTTTACCGCCACAGCTGGGCAAAAATCCCCTTTTTTGCACAAATTTTCGTTGGACTCTTAGAAAATACATAAAAATGTCTACTTTTTTTGCTACCACTAATGAATTTTCCATGAGCACTTTGCCGCTTTCCACCTAAGCTTTCTATGATAAAGAGAATTCCCGCAGCAATACTACCACTGCTGAGTTCTGAAGTGGATAAATCCACAGTCCTACAGCAACATAAGCCTTGAAAAATCTCTTAGCATGCTGAGTCCCATTGCCCTTTGCTTAAAACTAACCTCCTGCTTATACAACTCTGGCATAGTCATTCTTTAAACATAATAGCTTGGCATAAGCCAGTGGGTCAAAACCATGACATCCATTCTTTAAACCCTCTCAGTAAAATAATATTTCACCATGTCAACCACCAACATTTAGTCATGTTTGCCATTCCACAGACAAAGGGCATTTATTTAAACAATGTGACTAATGGTGGTGGCGGGCCTGGTGGTGGGTGTTGGCACTATATGAATGTTGTCTCCTCCAGCTAACTCAAGGTCATCCTGCATAACAGCAGTAGTAGGAGACATGAATGTTTTTGAAGAAAATGTTGTACTTTTCCCTGAGCCATCTGCAAAACTACTATTATGCGCCCCTGTGTACTTTTAGGAGTGCTTCTGCTACTGCTTGCTGTCCCACTGCTGGTGTGCTACTGGAGTGCCTCCCAATCAGACATGTGGTTGTGTTTGTGGTGGGATCTCAAGGAGAACGTGCCTAGATGTGATCTACTTTACCCTGCTTGCATGATTTTTACAGGGACAACAGAGCTGAACTTGTTTAGCCTTTGGATTGCTAGCGAAGTATCTCCAATCCATACTGGAGATTTCATAGACTGAATGGTTCCTGAGGGACTACTACTTCTACTACTACTACTACTACTACATGTTACAATAGTACTATTAGTAGAATTTAGTGGTGCTGCACTTTAGCATTGTTAAAGTGACCTATGTTGTTGCTTAGTCAATATTAATTAGTGTGACTGGGTGGTGATTGGACTTGAAAGAAATGACAGTGATGATGATGATGTCCAAGATGAATTGTTAGATATAATGATGGCAGTGTTCATTTTTACTGTAAAGTACATTATAGAACTGATAGCATATGGAGTCATGTTTTGTTTTTGTGAAAATAATGTATGCTGTATGTCATTGTCACTCTCAGTTTCTGCTCATGTGCAGGAATATGATCTCCTGCCTGTCTTGGTCACCTACCAGTCAAATTATTTTTTGAACATGCCCCTGTCACTGCCAGTGTCACTTTGTACAAATCATACTCACACTTACTGGAACTGTCCAGCAATCTGGCTAGCACCAATAATCCTTTACTCTTTAAAGACCAGACACATGTGAAATGCATTGGTTCTCAATGTGTTGAAGAGCCCTCTGGTATTTAAGGGGTTTAATCAAATAATTTCAGCTCCCCCTATTTGGTTATTTGCCTCTATGTACTAGTAACTAGTGCAAAAATGTCAGCAGTTTTCTCTTTCACTCAAGGACTAAAGTGTTAATTTTTATAGCACAGCATATAGTAGACCTGTTAACTTAAGAATCAGCAGCTTTCAATAAAGGGTAAATCGCACATCACCTGTCACTAAGTTTCAATAGATTTTCCGGCTCAGCCAGCCAGATCAGGTAGGAAGGATCAATTCACCTGCTTATCTGTTATCAGTCAATTTTTAATGCTCCTTTCTCTCTTCGCATACACACCCAGAGTAATATTGGTAGTAGTTACCACCAATACTCCTATCAAGCAACTCCAGCTACCTCTCCTTGACTGTCTGCCTACACTAGTTAGCATGCAAATTCAGCTCCTTTCTCTTTTTCTACAAATACCAGACTCACAACATGCATTAAACTGACACCCCGTTTTTATGCTACAGCATGGCATGAATACATTAAGAGGATTGATTATTACTACTGAAAAAAGCAGACATATACAGGAAAACAACACTTTTTACAGGAATTCCCACAGAAGGCAGGAAGTGCTGTTCCTTTTCCATGTGTCACCTTTGAGGCAAAAAGTTTATTCTATCACTATCTACAGCACTGACATTGTAGTGATACTCTAAAAGTCGAGAGTGAAAAAACATCCCATGATGCTTACTTTTTATGGCATGTAAAACCTATTTTGAAGTGGTTTCCCAAGGTCACATTGACTGAATAAAAACAAGTCTGACATTTTTTCATAAACCATATCTTTGCCCCAGGAGACCACATTGCATGCAATTCATTGCAGAACCCACGGCAGCCAAATCCTTACATATTTCATTCTTTCAAAACAGTTACTATTTCTCTCATTTTGCATATTTTCCAGACCACTGATGAATTCAGACTAAATTGCAATAAAATGCAAATAACAGAGACTTGAGACTCTTGTCACCTCTTATTTGTTTGTTTCTTTTCTATAATCGTGGGTATTTATTTTCTCTTTTACTAAGCCTTTTTACAGAATAACACTTTTTTTTTCCAGAGAATAATAATAAAACAGTTAACAATATACACAAATAGTACAATTGTATAAACAGGGTTTTTGAAATATTCAAATTGCCTTAGTCACACATTTGAATAATATCACAAATGGGCGGTGGAAACTAATGCTGCACATCATTTGAAAAATGCAGTAAACAGATTAATTTGTTTCATATATTGATACATCCATTTAACCCTTGGCGTGCCAGAGTGCATTGCATACCCTCTAGCACTCAAAGGGTTAAAAGCCAGAATTGGTTTACTTTGTTGAAATGGGTATTAGAAGCCAGAGTGGGCAATGAGAGGCTTTCCAGTTGTGCTAGGCTACAACGTCCATTATCCTCTGACAGCCGCTAGCTGTCAGAGGATGATGGGAGTTGTAGTGTACCAACAGCTGCAAGGGTTCAGGTTGCTCACTTCTGTAATAAGCAATACAACAATGGTTTTCTGGCTCCATGTGAACTTGTTAGCATAACTGCAGAAATCTCATTTGCCCAACAATACAACACACAGGTAATTATCTGTCAACACATGCAAAATTGATGTGATTGCCCATCTCTTGCTGAGTCAGGGAATGTAAAGGTGGGATTGTGATGCCAATATTATTTAGATGTTTACATCTGTCAAGGAATAAGGAAGGAATAATGCAACTTCAGTTTTTAGATGCTCACACATGTTATGATAAATTAGACTTATTATCAATAGCCTTGGGATCACGTTGTGTGAAATCATTCCTTCCTTGCAAGGGAAAATGGATTTAGGATCTTATTTGCAATGCGTGGCGCACTTCCCTGGCAGTCAAAGGGTTAAATCAGTAGAGATTGTTATTCCTCATTATAGTGACGATGGTTTGCTTCGGAGATGACGCTAGCAAGCAAATGGTTAAAAAAAGCAATCATGTTTTTTTGTTTATTTTGCTATGTGTTCCCCAAAAATTGCTAAAGAAGAGCAATTCTGTGGCAAATGAACAACACCATATGGAGACCAAAAACTCTCCATTGACTTCAAATGAGGGTAATTCACTAAGGCATGATAAAGAGGTGATAAAGTGGAGATGACTTCTCCAGTGATATCACTTCTCCAGTTCCAATGTTATTGTATGGAGTCTATGCACTAAGATTTCTTAAGTTTTGGAGTGTGTATTGGTTCTATTGAATAACATAGGAACTGGAGAAGTGATATCACTCCACTTCATCTTCTCTTTAACACGCCTTAGTGCATAACCCCCCTGAGTCTTTTAACCTCTTGAGGGAGATTCACTAAGCAGTGATAAAGAGGTGATAAAGTGGAGATGACTTCTCCAGTGATATCACTTCTCCAGTTCCTATGTTATTCCATGGAGCCTATGCACTAAGATCTCCAAAGCTGAAGAAAGGTTAGTGTATTGTCTTCATAGAATAACATAAGAATTGGAGAAGTGATATCACTGGAGAAGTTGTCTCCACTTTATCACCTCTTTATCACCGCTTAGTGAATCTCCCCCAGTGAATGCTAGGGAGAACTCCATTGCACGGTATGTTTTTAGCTTTCTGGTTACACACCATAATTCCTTACCAGCTAAACTGCACATTACAAAAGGCTCTTGGCAACATACCGAATAAAACTGAGTTTGAAAAACACAAATAAACAAAATGTATGATTGTTTTTTTTTTTTTTTTACCTCATGAGGCTAAAGAGGTCTCTGATGCAATGAAAAAGTAATGCTTAGGGGACATCTCAATTATCCATGGGGGTTAAACATTAAATATAGAAAGTTGCATAATACAAACATTCATGGCTTCTTATATTGCAATATGCAAATTTGTTGATGCATTGGCAGAAGGTGAATGTATCATTACATGTAACATTAAAGGGCAGCTGGCATGTTTTAATAAGTCTGTTCCATTATGAAATAAAGCCTAGGACTGTGTTGTGCAGCATCGGCCAGAACACTGACTCCCTTTGCTGGCAGGGGAGCTTGGTCCATCCAAATAGGCTGTGACCCAAAGAAGCAATTGTGTGCTGATCCCCATAGACTGCTAGGGTCAGGTTAGGAACACTGTGGGAGATTCACAAAAAAACTTTCTTCTTACCTTTTAAAGAACAGTCCTTATGGTATGGCAAGTAGATATAACGCCATGTCTGATTTATAAATGGTTAAAGATGTTTTTATAAATATGGCGTTATTATGCATAGTTTAACTCCTGGAATGCTTAAGGACAGCATATACATGGTGGTAAGATTCTGGTGATAATTCTGTCTCAAAATTGTTGCACCTCTCGACATTCCTTTATAAATTAGCTGCGCAACTTTTTACAAATTAGCTACTCCATTTTTTTTTAAACGTACTACACGTCGTACAGCCTTCCGAAACTGGCGTTCTTATTTTTATAGCTATTGAAACGCTGTTACAGCCATTTTAAAGCATCTTTTTCCTTAACTACATTTTTATGGATTTTTATGTTCGGTTAACCTGCTGAGAGGGCAACTAAGATGTGGTGGTTGCCCTTTAACCCATTGAGTGCCAGAGGAGTGAACAATGCATTGTATACACCTCTGGCATTCAAAGGGTTAAATGCTATTGCCTATTTGACCTGTGTTTAAAAAAAATTTCCTTTTAATACAGTTGACCTTTGGATTTTTTCATCTACCTTCATTACAGGAAAATAAAGTAATATGTTAGACCATTTGTACTCTAAAATAATTTCTCACAAGGGGCAAACGAGTTATGATCCTGTGAACTAATTGACGTGTAGCAAAAGAGATTTGTACATATTAAGGTATAATCAAGGTTTTACTTTGTGGCCAAGGTCAATAATCTCATAACAAATGACAACCAAACGCTATGGATCTATGACAGCTTCTAAATCACACTGCAGACTAACCCTTTATAATGAGAGAATTGTTAAAGAAGAATTGCTATTGTTTGCATATTTTATACTGTTTGTATATCTAGACTGTGAAGAATGCTGCATACACACGACTTAATGCAGTATGTCAGAATATAAATAAGTCATGGCTTGACTGAATTAAAATTAAAGACCACCACAATATCATTGGTTTATATGTGCAAATTGGTGTCAGTTTGCTGTGCAATTAAAATTGGGAATCATTCCAGTAAATATTGCAGGCTTGGCCTTTTGCCTTTAAGCTATCATTTTTACTGATTACTCCATCCTAATATAAGGTTTTGCAGGGACGTGTCATTTCTTTTCCTGTAATTGCAATGATCGTTGCCGGTTTATAAGGCAGTAAAAAAATATCAGTGCCAAATATAGGCAGCTTATAGAGCACAGCACTTCTTGGATGTGTAATGTAACTATACTGCTACTAATGATTTTCTTAAAATTTATTTTTTTAACTGGACTTGTCACCTTCACTGCTTTTAGTCTCATTAAATTCATCTATTCAAAATGCCTTGTGTTTTTTGTATCTCAATCGCTTTTTAAGTTTAGAGATTATTGCTTTAGTTCATAGATAATATGTTCTCTGCAGAGCTTTGTTCTCTGACCTGCCTGACAAAACCTACTCACCTGCTAGGTACTCTCAGTTTCCACAAGAGGAATGGAATAAATTAATGGGGAGCACTGAGGAGCAATCATGCAAATTATTTCAAGACGGAGGCTCCCATTGAGGGGGAACTACAGGAATAAATTACTTTTAATTCCAGTTCCATTTAAATCAATGTAGATTTAGGGATTGTTATTTTGTACCCTGTGGTGCAGCTGTTTTCTCAAAATTGCTTCAGTTCTTCTGGTCTATTTCACCACCTGCGGGAATCCCAAAAGGCTGAGTATGCAGATTTCTTCTCATGGATGATATTTGCTTATTGAATGTGTGTACTGTATATGTGTATACTGTATATCTGTATGGGTATACACCATATATGTGTGTACACCGTATATGTGTGTGTGTCTGTGCTTTATATGTGTATACTGTATATCTGTACGGGTATACACCGTGTATGTGTGTGTACACTGTATATGTGTGTGTACTGTATTTGTGTTTGTGTGTGCCCCATATATATGTGTGTGTTTGTGTGTGGGGGGGTGTTTGTGTGTATGCATTATGTGTATGAGCCTATGCATGTGTGTGTTGTGTGTCTTTGTGCATTCACTGTATGTGTGCCTGTGTTTCTGTGTATGCATTGTGTGTGTCTCTGTGTGTGTGTGTTGTTGTGTGTGCATAGTATGTGTGCACAATGATGTGTGTGCATTTTGTAAGTGTGTGTGTGTGCTTTGCTATGTCTCTGTGTGTGTTTGGTTGTGTAGGAGTTTGTGTGTGTGTATATGTGTGTGTGTTGCATGTGCATTGTGTGTCTGTGCTTTGCTATGTCTCTGTGTGTTTGTGTGTGTTTATGTGTATGCGTGTGTGTGTTGTATGTACATGGTGTGTGCACAATGGTGTGTGTGCATTTTGTAAGTGTAGGTGTGTGTACTTTGCTATGTCTGTTTGTGCGCATGTGTGTGTATGTTGTATACACATTGTGTGAGCTGTATGTGCATTGCCTGTGTGTACTTTGTATGTATGTATAAGTGTGTGTGCGCATGTGATGTGTCTATGTGTTTATGTATATGTATGTGTGCATTTGTATGTTTTGTGTGAATGGTGTGTATACATGTGTATATATGTTTGTGTGTGTATATTGTGTCTGTGAACACATGCACAATTAAAATTATATGTTTATGCAGTCACATAAATGTACATGTGCGTGAGCCTGCATGCTGGAATTTTAAGCCCGCTGAAATCAATGGGCTTAACCTTTCAGTTTAAGGCTTCTGGATTTTCATTGACCTTTTCCATCTCCTGGGAACTAAAAGGAGAAAGACCTTTCCTATTCTACAGAAATTCTCTCAGGATGGAAATTAAACATTTTACCCACCCCTGCTTCTTAGTACATCAGTGTCAATATGGCTGATGTACTAAGATCAGGTGGTGTATTTCTGGTACAAACCAAATGCACTAATGGAAATAAATAGAAATCGTTCCCTACAGTTTATTTGATTTGCGTCACAATCTCACTACTTTTTTTTTAGTACATCAATGTCTTGGTGTCGGAATCACTCAGCTAGCCCACTGGATGCTAGAGAGTCTGCACAGCGTTGTGAAGTAATGCACGGGAGACATCTCTATAGTCTAAGAGCTGTCTGTTGAAAAGTAGAGTTCTGGGACAAGCCATTTGCACTATAGGGGATAACTAAAAATTTCCATTCATTTAAATGGGCATTTTAAAGCCTTGAATTCTAGAGAGGTCTCAGATGCATTGTGGCCCTAAAGGGTTAACCATTTCAGCCATTTCCTTTCAAATCTGCATAGAAAATTAATTTGCAAGTTATTTTCTACTTAAAAAATGCATTTGTGTGGTGAGAGTGTAAAACTGGTCAGGGCCTGCTATCAGAAACCTTAGGCCCCAGTACAAACATGAAGCCAGGGCCCCTGCACCCCATGCATTTGCACTGCAACCTGGAAGTATATATAAAGACAGAGTGTGTGGAAGCTCTCCACTATGTGGTATGATATGACATTGATTATAGAGTGACAGAGGTGCACTGTATTTCTCTGCTATTCTGCCTACAATATACACTTAAAAAGCTCACCCAGAAGAAGATCACTAGAACTCCTGTGGGACAGTCTTCTGGGGGCCCCTTTTAATCAGTTTTTCCCATCTCTCTCCTCAGGGACCCCCAACAGGCCACATCTTTTGAATTTCTAGCTTGAGCACAGGTGCCTTAGTCAGAGACTTACTTCTGTAGATAACTTACGTTTGCACACGTAGGCAATTCCTTAAGACATGGCCTGTTAGGGATCCATGACAAGAGGGTTTGAACTGGAACCATGGACCTAGGTCATTATGTTACTTTGGAAATATGCTTTATTTTGAACAAACTTTGGGGCACATTTATCAAGTAAAAAGCAGAGCAGTTCTGGAGCAAACTAACTGCTATATATTTATAACTGAAAGTAACAGAAGTTGTACTTTGCTGCATTTGTTTTGCTCCAATTTTGATCAGTCTTTGGCTTGATAAATAGCCCTTTTGTGTTTCATTATTACTTTACCTGAAGAAAAAGGTTGATATTTCCACAACATGTCTAAAATATTTAACTGTTGGCCTAAAATAAAAAGTCTCACCAAATACCAAAGTACTCATATGTATCATAGTACAGAGTTAAGTCTGGCTACATTATGTGTATGTGTAAACCATTCATGGTATGGCGTGTGCCTATTCATGGTACAACATGTGTATACCATTCATGGTATGGTGTGTGCCTATTCATGGTATAGTACGTGTGAACCATTCATGGCATGGTGTGTGTCTATTCATGGTATAGTATGTGTACACCATTCATGGTACGTTGTGTACTTATTCATGATATAGTATGTGTACACCATTCATGGCATGGTGTGTGTCTATTCATGATAGAGTATGTGTACACCATTCATGGTACAGCTATGTCTTTTTATGGTATATATCAGGAAAGGCAACTCTGGTTTTCAAGAGGTATTGAAAGTGCAGGTATTTGGGATACCTCTTCTTCAGGACAGGTGGATGAATCAGTGAATGTTAGTGTAACCCTTTAAAGACCAGACATTACACACATCTTTGGTCCATAAAGAGTTAATTGAGCTACCTATGATGAAACAGGGATAAAAAGCTGCAGTTAGTGGCACTGGAGGCTCAGAGTTCTATCCCGTTGAATAGAGAGTGTGTTCCTATACATGATCTGCACGTATATATGGTACTGTATGTATATGCCTATTCGGGCTATAGAGCTGCTCAAGGCAACCTTTGGCTCTACAACTTCTGGGAACTACAACTCTCATCGCCCCCAACAAAACAACAGCTAAGCAATACATTGGAGACCCTTCTGCAATTTAAGGGGTTAAAAACCCAATTTATGTCAATGGGAAACTGTATTTGTTCCCTTAGAATTGCTACAGTCCTTCTTAGTACAGTAGCCTCACTGGACAAAGTTGGCCAAGCTGTGGATAAAGCAGAATATCAAATATCAGATAAGCTGCTCTTCACAGCAGTCAATGATGGATAACTCCATACTGCCTTCAGTATCAAGGAACTATGACAAAAATGGTGGAAACTGTCACTCCAACTGCATAGATACTTTTGCCTCCAATGACTGCAGTGGGATCCACTAGCCTGCAGCTGGGAAATGGAAATGTTGCATACCTCCCAAGTGTCCCAGGGGTCAGTAACAAATCCTTCTGTCCCTCTTTCCCACCCTGGCGTCCCTCTTAGAGATTAGTCTGTGTGGTGTGTATATAAACGTCTCACATTGCTCCACAGCAATAAATATCAATTGATGTTTGTGTAAACATCAGTATATGTTTATAAATTAGTCTCTGTAAATAAAATACTTTGGTCTTGTTCTGAATCATTTATTCTCTTACACATAGAGGTGTCAGTATGTCATGAAATAACCTGAAAATTATTGGTAATGCCCCGCCCACCAGCCACACCCCCAGAAACAAAAGTGTCCCCTTTTGGTCATTTGAAATGTTGGGAGGTATGATGTTGGCTCTGTCTGGCCATTGCTTATTAATAAATAAGAGCTAGATGTGATTTGAAGCGCAAAGAGAATGCGAGGAGAGCTGCACTGCTACTTAAAAGCTATATATTATTTTGTATTGATAAAGTTATATAATATACTCACAAAAGAGGTGACACTGGCTCCAAATATTGGACACCGGTATTCAAGAGCCAGCAGGGAAGACTGATGCTGGTTCTCCCTGCAACAGAACCCAACAGATGAGCATCCACTGTATTAACGGATATAATCCTCAGTATTGGGTTCTGTTGTGGGGAGAACCAGCATTAATCTTCCCCGCTGGCTCTTGAATACCGGTGTCCAATATTTGGAGCCAGTGTCACTTCTTTTGTGAGTATATTATATCACTGTATCAATACAATATATTGCTTTTAAGTAGCAGTGCAGCTCTCCTCGCATTCTCTTTGTGCTTTGTGTCTTTAAGCCTGGTCCGGAGGTCATGGTTTGTTGGGGATTGAGCTCTGATTGTCCAGTCATCTGTGTGGAGTCAATATCCTCCACAAAGTATCTTGTCATTTGGGATACGTAATGACATATTTCAAATGTGAGTTTAATTATTCTTTGAAGTATTCCTTTAAAGGGATAGTAATACTTAAAATGTAAAAAAATAGATGTTGTAGGGTTTATCCCCCTGAGTAAAACAAGGGTACTCCCACTGCTGAGAGATATTTTATTAAAAAATTATAACAGCTCAAACTTGAATTTTCTAGGTGCAATATCACAGTGGCCTGAAATTGTACAGTGGAGCTGTTGCTACAACATCCTATGGAGATTTATAGTCCTGGGACCAGAGCAGTCCATAGGATGGTGTAATAACAGCACCATTGTGCAGTTCAGGCCACTGTGATATTGCACCTAAAAAATTCAACTTTGAGCTGTAATAACTTTTGAATAAAACACCTTTCAGCAGTGGGATTACTCTTGTTTTACTCAGTGAGATAAACCCTACAACATATTTTTTTTTTACATTTTAAGTATTACTATCCCTTTAAAAATTTTTTACTCAGGGGGATAAGCACTACAATATATTTTTTTTACATATTAAGTATTACTATTCCTTTAATCCTTTGAGTGCCAGAGACGTACAATGTGTTGCTTACCCCTCTGGCACTCAAAGGGTTAAGCATGAATTTTTAATATTTTTTTCTCTCATTATTAAGAACTAATTGAAGAGCCCATGTACACGGCCACAGTGCCACCCAGCAATGGCCGCGGTGCAGCCATGCACAGTAGAGACTGCCTGCGGTGTGGCTGATGACGGAGCGGGCCTCTCCAAATTCAGACCGTAGTCCTCTCTGTGCACCGACTACGGTCTGAATTCGGAGCGTCTCGCCCCGTTATCAGCAGGGCCGTGGGCAGTCTCCACTGCTCATGACTGCAGCTCGCGCAGTCAACTGTACTGCACATGACAGCTTCTGACAAACTTTAACGAATTATTATATAGGACAGTGGTTCTCAATCTTTTTTTTGCTCAAGGCACCCCTAACACGCAATTTTGAACTCCCGGGACACCCGTAGCACAAGTAATGTAATATATCAAGGGCATAATGAAGTGTACTATACATAAATATACAGTTATTATTAAGTCTCATAATCATGCTAACAAAACTAAGCATTTTGTGCAGAACAATTTCCACAAATAAACATTTTAAACTAAAAATTCACATTTTTGTGAAATTTTTCGTAGAAAACATGGGGCACCCTAAGCTGATGTCCGTGGAACACCAAAGTGCCACGGCACCCTGGCTGAGAGCCACTGATATAGGATATTACATTTGATCTTTCATCTCTTTGTACTGTAACACACCTCAATGCTATCTCTGTCCTGCAGTTCCTGTTGTATTTGATGATTTCTCAGACTGTTAAGCCACACATATCATTTTTGTACTTGATTTTCCAATTATTCCTGATGCATAATGTTATTTTGCTTTTCAGTCTTTATGCTCTGGCTGCTTTGTGAAATAGGTGTTCCACAAGACTTAATCTGGGCCCATTTATTTTCATTGAAAATTAATATTTTGTTTGGTTCAGTGTGTGTGTTTGTTTTTCCTTCTTTTCGTCTAGGTTATTAAGATTTATTGAACAATGAATAACCGCGTCTCAAGGAAAGATTTTCTAACGCACAGTGAGTCTGATTTACAAAGAAGAACTTGAATGATTTGGGGCAAACCATCTGCACTATAGGGGACAAATAAAAATGCCCTTTGATTTAAAGGGGATGTATAACCTCTATATAAGTTAGCCTAATTAGTTAGGTTATATATCGAATATTACTAAAATGTCTTTATTTTTTTAAGCATTATTTGGCCCTGCACCTACTTCTGGACAGACTGTGGCTACCTGCTCTGTACTGCAGTCTGTCGCCAGGGATGGATTTACATCTCAGGAGCCTGTAGGCACAGATATCTGAAGCACCCCACCCCCACTGGCCATCTCCACAATGTTCCAAATCTCCATATTGCCCTCACATTGCCCCTATCATCTCCACATTGCCCCCATCACCTCTACATTGCCCCCATCAGCTCCACATTGACTCCATCAGCTCCACATTGCCCTCATATTGCCCCATTATCTAAACATTGCCCCATTAAACTCCATATTGCCCTCACATTGTCCCATCAGCTCCACATTGCCCCATCAGCTCCACATTGCCCTCATATTGCCCACCATCAGCTCCACATTGCCCCATCAGCTCCATATTGCTTGCCCCCCCATCATCCCTATATTGCCCTCACATTGCCCCCATTATCTCCAAATTAAGCCTCACATTCTCTCCCCCACATCCGTTTCCTACCTTCCTGGTGGTCCAGTGGCAGGAGAGATCTGTGCTTCTGCACAGACCTGTAGCTGCTGGAGCTCCTGCGCGGTCTTCTCTTTAGTAATGCAGAGCACTGGGAGATGATGTTATCTCCCAGAGCTCTGCATTACTAAAGAGCCGGGAGAGCTTAGCAGCTACAGGTCTGTGAGGCCCAGCTTACAATGCTGCGGGCAGCGTGGTGTGGCACGCCACTTAAAAAAAAAAAAAAGTGTATATATATATATATATATATATATATATATATATATATATATATATATATATATATATATATATATACACAGCAATGGCAGGCACCCCTCTGTAGGGTGCGCCTGTAGGCAGATGCCTACTCTGCCTTATGGAAAATCCGGGCCTGTCTGAGGCTCTGCCTCTGCACCCCTCCCTCTATCCAACCTCCTCCGATGATGGAAGCTTTCTATCTGTAATCTGAGGCGATCTCATTGGCTAGATATCAATCTCTGCCAATGAGACCGCTCCAGCTTACATACAGAAAGCCTCCGTCATTAGTGGAGGCTGGATAGATGGACAGGAGCAGAGGCAGAGAGTTGGACGGTGGTTACAGAGCAGGTAACCGCATTCTATCTGGAAGTAGGTGCACGGCATAGTTTAGACCAAATAATGCTTCAAAAAATTAAGACACTTTTAGTAATATTCAATATATAACCTAACTATTTAGGCTAAGTTATAATGAGGTGATACATCCCCTTTAAATTAGGTTTTTAACTGGCTGAATGCTAGATTGGTCTTCAAAGCAACTCCCTGGCATTCATGGAGTTAAAAGCTATATTTAACTCACTGGGGATTGCTTATTTGTACCCTGTGTTGCATTTGGTTTGGTTCAGAATTTCTACAGTTCTACTTAGTACATAAGGGGGGAGATTCATTAAGGCGTGATTCAGAGGTGATAAAGTGGAGAAGACTTCTCCAATGATATCACTTCTCCATTTCCTGTGTTATTCTATGGAGCTTATGCACTAAGATATCTCCAAGTTCTTAGTGATTCGGCTCCCTAGACTAACAAAGGAATTATACAAGTGATATCACTGTAGAAGTCTTCTCCACTTTATCACCTCTTTATCATACCTTAGTGCATAACCCCCAGGTATATTTAGGGCCCTATTTAATAAAATTACACTCTTGAAGCACAGAATTATAACAAAACATAGATGCCATAATGTATGCATAAAATATGGGCAACTTTCAAAATTATTCTGAACAAAGACTTCCATCATTCTCAGTTTATGACAAAGCAGAAGTTGCTACAAGGAATGTCAAGTGCTGTCTACATATCTGACCCTCTAAGGGTCAGTGTAGAGGTGGAGTAATGGGGAGGAGTGGGAATGAGCCGTGCTGCATCATATGCCCATTAGACAGAAGACGTAGTAGTTCTTAATCAGTTGAAGGGCCTCAAGTTGCCCATATTTTTATTGTGTTGTAATTAATTTTTTTTTGTTAGTGATGATAATTAACAATGCACTTCTGTAGTACAATATTGTTAACCCTTTTAGTGGCAGAGAGATGTGTAATGCTTTGCTCTGCAATGCATTTCATTACCTTCTGGCACTCAAAGGTTAATTAAATAAGGCCTATAGACTATATCCACAAAGACAAATGTGTAGCCATTATAGGACAGTCCAATGCACCATAGGAGCAATAATAGCCCATATTCTGGAGTAAACTTTTTGCACCACAGGAGACAAATGCTAATTCTTGTTAAAAAAATTGGCCTTTTAACCCCTTGAATGATAGAGAGGTCTCCAAAAGCTCTATTCAAAAGCATGGTGATTTTTATTTGCCCCTTATGATGCAATTTGGTTTACTCCAGGATAACTCCAGTTTGCTTTTATAAATTTGGACCAGTGTTCACAAAAAGGTGAGCAACCCAGTGCTGAAAGAGTTAAATATGCCTGTTTAAAAAATCCACCCTGTAGCCCTGCCTATGCTTAATTATGCTTTTAACTGTTGCTGAGTTATTAAACTTTACTCACCTTAAAGGGATATTAATACTTCGTTTTATCTTTATTTTATTTTGTAGTCATTAAAAAAACATGAAGAATGATATGTCTTATCTCTCAAACCTTTATGGTTTGAGAGCTATTCACAAGCAAAGTTTCCCCCTCCCGCCCCTTTTACCTAGTGTAAGCCATCTCTTCTCAGCTGTGGAATCCAGTCCATAGACCAGACAGATAACAGAAGGGGCCAATCTTCTTCCTAAGAGAACAATGAAGGTCCTGCCCCCTTGACAAGTTTTTCAGGTTTTTCCCTTATCTTAAATGAAGATTGTCCCTCTCTGCAGTCTACCTAGGCACATCCCTTCAGTAAAAGGGGCGGGAGGGGGATACTTTGTCATTGAATTACTCTTGAACTACAACTCTGACAGAATTGAAATAACACTCTGCAAAGTCCACATACTATGATGATTAATTAGAGCTGCTTTTATTATGAAACATTACTATCCCTTTAAAAGGAACAGGTGATGGTGGAAGTGGGAGAAACAGGCAGGGAGTGAAAAGGATTTGAGGAAAGTGGGCAGAGGGTATTGGGGAACTTGTCAAGTCTGAGACTCCAGCATCTTTCCCAGAGACCCAGTTATTAACTCTGAAAGTCTCAGAGTCAGATCCCAGGTATGCTTATATATACTTTTTTATTGTCAAATTTGATTCAACTTTGTTTCACATTTCTTATTGCAGAGCACACTTCCCTTTGTATATAGTCAGCTGTTTACAAATTATGCACATTAGTTTAGTCTGGATGGGTTCATCTTTATTTAAAAAATAAGAAGAAATGTACTTCCTCAGCATTAAACGTATTAAAGTAGTATATCTGTGGCCATGAAAAGACTTGCTATGTACTTTTTTTATCAGTTTTTCTGTTGCAAAATTACATTTTTGAAATATGATAAACTTTTCATTTCTTTTCTGCTTTTTCCTGAAACAATACAAAAATGTATAACTTTAACAGAAATAACAGAAGGAAGAAAGTTTAATTCTTAAAATGTTGTCCTAAAACATGAATCTAGATTAACCCCTTGGATGCTAGAGACATCTATAATACATGTTTGCAAAGAGGTGGAGATGTCTCACGTATGCAGAAAGTTCAGTTTACTTCCATTGATAACCCCTTCAATGCTGGAAGGCTCTTTACTGCATTGTTTTACATTAAATCCTATATAATAATTCACTAGGATGTTTGTCAGAAGCTGTCATGTGCAGTAGAGACTGCCCGAACGCACAGAATGCTGGGAGGTGTAGGAATGCTGTGCTTTTGGCCAGTCTGTACAGTGCATGACTGTGTTGGCGGCAGGACACAGAGCAGGACCATCACCCGGACCTTGGTCTGTGTACATGGGCTTTTACACTAGTATACAATAAGCAGCGTTGTCCTGAAGGTGAGAAATCTTCAAGACATGGGATGTGCTTTTTAACCCTTTCAATGCCAAGGAGTGTTCAGTTCCTTGCAGAGCAATGCGTTGCAGATCTCTCTGGCACTGAAAGGGTTATTATTATCAGTCGGGTGGTTTTGATATAATCTGCATTATAGACTGCTTTAGCTTATACCGTTTAGGAATTTGTTCAGTAGATGTATGCAGCTATAGCTTTTGCTAGTTTTTAACTATTTGTATTTATTTTAAGAAGTGCTTGGACAGTTTAATATTATTGTTATTAACCCCTTAAGGACCGGGAAAATCTGAGGTGGAGCAATTCTGACCTTTTTGACTGTCTTTGTTCAACAGTGTTTTCCCTCTAAGTATTTTATTCCACCCCCATAAATTATATACTGTTTTTAAACACAAACTGGGCTTTCCTTTGATACCCCACATACAGGGCCGGATTTGCCATAAGGCAAAGTAGGCACCTGCCTACAGGCGCACACCACTGAGGGGCACCTGCCAATGGGATACTTTTTTTTTTTATTCTTTGAAAACATAAAAAAAAAAAAAAAAAAAAAAAAAATGGCCACCGCGCTGGCTGCACTGGCGCCCACTCCTCGCATTGCACCTCCCTGGAAGGAGGTCTGTCTGTTTCCTACCTCCAGCAACCGCAGGACTGACTGTACCAAAGGAGGCACAGACAACAAATCTCCTTCCAGGGAGGTAGGAAACGGACAATGGGAGGGAGGCAGGCAACGTGAGGGCAACATGGAGATGGTGGGGGCAAGTTGGACCCGAAGGGGGGTATTGTGAGGGCAATTTGGAGCTGATGGGGGGCAAGTTGGAGCTGATGGGGAGGCAACATGGAGATGGTGGGGGCAATTTGGAGCTGATGGGGGGACAATTTGGAGATGGTGGGGGCAATGTGGAGCTAATGGAGGGCAATGTGAGGGTAGCATGGAGCTGATGGGGGGAAATGTGGAGCTGATGGGGGCAAGTTGGAGCTGATGGGACAATGTGAGGGTAATAAAGAGATGATGGGGGCAATGTGGACATTAGGAGCATTGTGGAGGTGTCCAGTGGAGATGGCCAATGGGGGGGGGGGGCGCTTTAGATTTCTGTGCCTACAGGCTCCTGAGATGTAAATCCGGCCCTGCCCACATATATGGATAACCCACCATTTACTTTATGAAAATGTAAAAAAAAGTAAAAAAAAAAAAACACCATTTTTGTTTTTTCTCTTGGGATCAATTGGGCACAAAGGGTTAAATTTCTATGGAGACTGCATGAAAAGTATGATGGTCAGTCATACCTACAAAATGCGCAGTTTAAAGTGGCCACTGTCCCCCATAGGTGAAAATCCCCATGTCCCTTTTTCCCATCCTATTTTGACACTTTGTTATCCCTGACATTTGGCGGTGTGTATAAGTGTATTACATGGCTCCACAACAATCACACTTCCAATATTATTTAATGATATGTTTTTTTTTTTTTATTATTTAAAAAAAAAAAAAAAAAAAAAAAAAAAAAGTATATCATTGCAGGTCAAAAATTGACCTGCATTTAGCCAGACTCCTGCACCAGCAGTGAAGGGGTTAATACCCCCAGCTGCTGTATTTTCTTTTACCACTAGGGGTCTCCTCTCTACTTCTCTCTCCCTTACATTGATAGCAAGGGAGACAGAGGTAGAGGAGACACTCAGAGTCAGCATGCTTTGCATGTTGACTCTGTTTCTCAGAATGCCGGTACATGTGATCGCTGCTATGGCGATCACATGAACTGGCACAAGCAAGAAGGGCTGAGACTGAACGCCCAGGTCTCGGAGCGCTCAGTCTCAGCCTGGAATTAATGACAACAGTGTGCACAGAGGCACACTGCTATCATTTAAGCCATGACGGTCCTGGACCGTCATGGGTCCTTAAGGGGTTAATATCAATACACTATTATTTTATATTCTGTAATACTCTTTCTTGCGTATGTATTGTTTTAAGGGGAGTGTCTCCAGTTTAGGGTAGAAGTGCCCTATGGTGACTTGGTTGTTTTGAGTCCTGTTTATAATACTAGAATTTGAGAGCTGAGCATTTGTACACAATGGTGATATCTTCTCCAATCAGGGCTGTAACTACAGGGGGTGGCTAAGGTGCAGTTGTGATGGGGCCTTGCATCCAAGGGAGCCCATTTGCTCTGTACTGTGACCCCTTACAGACCAGCTTCTTATCTTGTCTAGCATCATGACACAGCCACTGCCAAGCAGTGAGATAAGAATACCTATACCCCTTAAGCAACAGAAAGGTACTCAGCATACTATATAATAATTCGGTAGGATATTTGTCAGAAGCTGTCATGCACAGTAGAGACTGCCCAAATGCATAGAATGCTGGGAGCACAGAATTCTGGGAGTTTTGTGCTGGGAGAAATCTGTGCTTTCAGGCAGCCTCTACAGTGCATGACTGCGTCGGCGGCAGGACGCAGAGCAGGACCAGCCTCTTAACCTTTTGAGTGCCAGAGGGGTACGCAATGCATTGCAAAGCAAGGTGGATGCTGGAAATGGCAGACTCATCAGACCATTCAGTTGCTTCTAGTTCTTGGTCTCCACATAATTTTTGCCACCTTCTGGCTGGCACTTACATCACCTAGATGTCTCTGGTCACAAGACTGAATGTTTACTTGTTACTGGACCATTCTTAGTATATTTTATACACTAATCTGAATAACATTGCCAAGGCATGTATTGTATCAGCTGTCTCATACCGTACATGGCAGCTCTGCTCTGTGTGTATGTTTGTGTGTGCCATTTCTTTTTCTTTGTATTTCATGATCTTAGCTGTGACTGGACAGCACCCATTTTGAACTACTTACTATAAATCAAAAATATAATCATCATCATCATCATATCCTCTGAAAGAACTTATTGTATTGTATGCACAGGTAAATAGAAGACAACAGGAATCTGTGGTCCCTCACACTCTTCACCACCTGAAAGTGCACTATGATCATGCCTGGAGGCTGAAACTGACTGATCCAAAACTGAAGCAGTCGGTTTCAGCCTTTTCCTCTGCGAACTGGCACACGTGATCGCTCACATGTGCTGGGCTCAGCGAATGTACTCTATCTGGTCCTCTGGTGTACAAAACCCCTGGTTTGTAAGGGGTTACGACTCATGCACATTATTTGAGTGTTCAAAGTCAGGTACTGGGCATTTAGCCTTCATTCTTATTATGCATGAAGAAGAGATCTAAGTTGTCAAAAGCTTGCATTACAGAGCCTCTTACTTTTAATCCACCAGTCTTCTACTTTTTCTGTGACTAACACTGTACCACTCTTTACCCTTTTTACCCAGCCTGCAGTGTGAAATATCTTACAGAGGCAGTCGATATTGTGTTCTGCAGCTACTGGAGACTACATCTCCCATCATCCCCAATCAGTCACTAATTGGCTGGGACGATAGGGCTCGAATTTCCCAGCAGACAGTGGTCCAAAGACTGATAGCTCTACTTTAATGTCTATCAATCTATGGAACTTTTTACATATGACATTTACTATCATATAACCGCAAACTACACTGTTATCAGTATTTCTATTGCAAAATTGTCCAATAACATCAGCGATGGAGTCAGCCATTTGTCTGATGGAGACATCAGCAACTCATTGCTCCTCAATGTAATAGAGACATGTCCAGCAGCCAAGGGGTTAATTTAAGGGCTGTATTTTCAAAAGACAAACTGAAGGATTCTGGAGCAAGCCAACTAAAATTCCCAAATCCCCACTGATTTCATTGCAGTTTTTAAACCACTTGAATACTAGAGAGGTATCCAATGCAAGACCTCTCTAGCATTAACCTCTTGAGTGCCAGAGGGGTACACAATGCATTGCTCCGCACTGCACTGCGTACCCCTCTGGTGCTCAAAGGGTCAATGAATCAATGAAAATGTTTAGCCCCCCCCATAGTGGAGTTGGTTTGCCCCAGAATTACTCCACTTTTCTTTTGAAAGTATGGCCCTTGTAAGTGTCAGACATAAGACCATTAATATGTATATACTGTATTGCACAAATAGTACTCTGTAGTGTACTTGATAAATTGAATATAATGACCACAGTTGCATATTTTTGTCTAACAATTTAGACTGTGCCTACATATTGTCTAGTGTTTCTGCACCATGATTATGCTGTACCAAGCCAATGAGAAAAACAAGAGCGTTGAACTGTGAGCTAATATGTCCTCAGGTAGGAATATTAGTTTTGTATGCAGCACAGCTACATGTGATCTGGATTTAGCATTTTTTCGCGTGCATCGGCTTCGGCGGTTTATAAGAGAAATAAGGATGGATTGTTTAGATTTCCTTCTGCTTATTTCATTTATTGCATGTCTATTATTGCAGGCTGTAATGATTTTAAAGCATTCAGTGTAGCAAGTATTCCAATTCCTGCTTTTAATCAAGAAATAATACCACAATTAATGTCACCCGATAACACTGCTCAGCTCATTTTCAAGTAGGTCAAGTAACAGCCATCTTCAGTCAGAATGAAAACATTGGCAGTTTTATTGAAATGTATGCCGTCTCCATGACTCACTATTCATCTGCATTCTTGTTTACAGTGTAAGCATTTTAATTTATTTATGTATGAGGAGGTCTATGAAGGAATGTTATGCTTGAGGTTTTTTTATAATTATTCATGGGTTTTAGTTATGCAAAAATATTTCATTTTCCTTGGCAGGTAGATTCTTTTTAATACTCAAAAAGACCCAAATGCATTAAACATGCATCATTTTTTTCAGTGAGTAGTAGCTGAAGTGTTAAAGCCTGAAAGGGTTTAAAAAGCTGCAGTGAATGTGTTAAGACTGTTAATGAAGCATCAGAATCTAAGGACCAAATTAGCTTCCCACACCCACACTGCGGAAAATACAGGAACTGTCTGATAGAACTGCATCATGGCTTTTACCTGGGGATGCTGGGATTATATCCATTTGATCTGATGAAACTGGAAAGACAGGTGCCCCCATAGGACATTTTAAAACCTTGTACCTACATAAATTGTTCATAAAATATGAAATTTGAACATGGAACAAAAACAATATGTGCATTTAAACTTCTATAGAAGTTAAGAGATACCTCAATAATACCTTTACTATGGACAGAAAATCTTATGCATTTTGCCCTTGTGTCTTTGCTCAAGAGATAACAGGGGAGATGTACTAAGGTGTAATAAAGAGGTGATAAAGTGGAGATGACTTCTCCAGTGATATCACTTCTCCTATGTTATTCTATGGAGCCAATGCACTAAGTTTTCTCAAGTTTTGATGATTTTAGTGCACAGGCTCCACAAAATAACTTAGGAACTGGAGAAGTGATATCACTGGAGACATTGAGGGAGATTCACTGAGAGATGATAAAGGGGTGATACAGTGGAGATAAAGTGGAGATGACCTCCAAATGATCATTTCTTCAAGTCCTATGTTATTGTATGGAGCCTATGCACTAAGATCATCAAAACTTGAGAAATCTTAGTGCACTGACTCCATAGAATTCCATACGACTTGGAGAATTGATATCACTGGAGAAGTCATCTCCACTTTCTTCAACTTTGGAGATCTTAGTACATAGGCTCCCCCATTATCTCCACATTATCCCCTCTTTATCACACCTTAGTGAAAAGCTCCCAACATCTTCTATCAGTCCTGGATGTTGTGTCCATGGAAACAAACATGCCACTTTCTAGCAGGACTACAGGACGTCAAACTGCTCACCAGACATGATAATCTCAAATTTTTAAAGACCACAATAAGGCCAGAGACAATAATTCATTGTAGACATCTGTCCCAACAGCACAACTGTAAATTTACAGGCCATGGAAATAGTGCAACCCAAAAAATGCAAGTTTAAACTGCAATAACATTTGAATAAAATATCTCTCAGCAGTGGGAGTACTCCTGGATAAATACTGTAGGTTAAGAGACTGTTTTGACCATCACATTGTATACTGTAATGAAACACATTTTATGTATCCACCTGGGATATGTTAAAGAGCTACTATGGTGGCGAGTGAATTTTACCAGTCTCAATTTTATACCTGTGTCTGACTTATTGCATTCACCACATTACTTCATACTGTTTGTTTATATTTTACTACAGGAGTAGTCAATCTATGGCTCTCCAGCTGTTGGTGACCACAACTCCCATTATCTCCAACTAGCCATCAACTGATTGGAGATAATGGAGTTGTAGTGTCCAACAGCTGGAGAACCAAATATTAACTACATTTGTGTTACTGTGTAGATCATTATGGTAAAATACATATGTCTGGCTGTGACATATAGATGCTATAGAGTACTGTTGCACAGCATTGCCTCAGGGCATACCAATGCATCAGCTTTTGAAGATATGTCTGCTTAATCATAGGTGAGTAATCAGTGGCTGTCAATGTGATTGAGATACTTGTGCTTAATTAGGGATATCCTGAAAAATTAACTTGTTGGTGTACTCTAAGGACTGAGGCTGAGAATCACTGCTACAGAGGCATATGCTGCCATAGCAACTGTTAGACTATCACACAGCTTTAAAGCTTTGTGGGCACGAGGTATCTCTAATCCATTGCAATGCACTGTGTCTCTAGTATTCAAGGGGTTAAATTATATATTCAGTTTGTTTTTTCTAAACAGATTCTAGAGACACAGGTGTGTTACAAAAAATAAGATGCATTGTGCACCCCCCTGGCACTCAAAGGGTTAAAAGATAGCATTTTCCCCTGTATTAGTCAGCTTCATTAGAAATAAATAGTGGGGTTGATTACTACTAGTGCAATTCTGGGACAAACCAACAGCACCATAGGGGACAAATATAAATTACCCGAAGTTGTTTGATTTCAGTGGGTCTTTTAACCTCTTGAGTGCTAGAGAGGTTTCCAGTGCAAGGCTTTCAATGTGTTTGGAGGCCTCTGTAACAATCAAGGGGTTAAGAGATTAAACGACATCAATGGAAATGTGTAATTCTCCCCTATGAGGAAGTTGGTTTACCCTGGGGTTGCTCCAGTAGTACATCAGCCTTGATATTTCTAGAAGTAAAAGATGGTGTTGTGTTAGCCATTGAAATCTACCTCAATGTATTTAACCCTTTAAGCACCAGAGGGGTACCCCTCTGGCACTCAAAGGGTTAAACACATTTCCAACTTGTTTTTTTATGCAAATTAGTGGATTCAGATCTTCTGAAGCAGCAGTTCCCAAAGCTATTGGATATCAAGGCCTCCTTTTGGATTTCACCAAACCCCTTTTTATGAGGTAAATAAGTGTAATCCTTTCCATGTGTAATATTCAGCTGCATTTAATTTATTTTGTAATACGTTCTGAAGAAACCAATTCATGACCTGGGACTCTGGAAATACCCACACCGCTCACACACACAGACACTTACATTGGATGAATTATGGCTGCAGCTGTTTATTCATTTATAATTGTTAAGTGTGATAATCATTAGTTCAGAGAAGGGAGAGTAGAAGGCTAAAAAACATTAAGGAACCAAACACGGATGCTGTGCCCAAGAAACAACCACCAGTGTCTGAAAGAAAAATAATAACCGGGTCCAAAGACTAACAAGGAGAAATCTCACAGCCCATCAGAATCAGATGGACCATGAGATCCTCCACCCATATAGCCAGTCTTAGAGATCACTTAACCAACTAGACTGTTTCCCCATAGCCCTTACAACCTGCAAATCTCCAGAGCACCATTGAGTCAACTATATTCAAAGATCATACAATTATTTTTTTATCATTAGTTTCTTTATTTTTTTTAATTTTTTTTTTGTATAATTGATGCAGGTTTTGAAAGAAATATCCTATAAAATAATTTGCTAAATGTGTGTTTGTCAGAAACCATCATGTGCACGCACTGCAGTCATGCTCACTACAGACTGCCTGCTCCACGGCTGATAATGGAGCGGGGCTCCGAATTCAGACTGTCAGTGTGCAGAGAGGACTAAGGTCTGAATTCTGAGTGCCCCCCATATCAGCAATGGCGCAGGCAGTCTTTACAGTGCATGACTGCACAGTGGCCATTGCTGGGTGGCACCGTGGCCCATGTACACGGGCTGTTCAACTGGTAGTAACATAAGCTATCACAAAGATGGGAAGAACTTGCCAGGGTGCCAGTCAGGACTAAGTAAAAAAAAAGGACATCCTTTGAATAACCTTTTGACCGGGAACACCCAATCACATCATATCCTAGATGCTGTTATGTTTTACAGGCCTCTGAAACAAAGTCTTGTGCCTCCCTTGGGCAGTGTTCCCATAAGATGAGCAAATTTGAGCACCTCAGATCAGAGTAAAAAAGAACTGTTTATGCATGGGGTACATTGGAGTTACACATGCATCATGCAACCGAGCCCAGTCTTAAAGGGATAGTAATGTCAGAAAAAAATTATTAACTATATGGTAGATACAATTAAAAGAGAGTACTTGCACTTATTTGTATCTATAAAACCATCATGGTTTGAGAGATATAGGAAAATAAAGTTCTCCGCTCCCTCCCCTTTCTGCTTGACGAGCTGTAAAGCTGTCAGAAGCAGATTCTGGTCTCTTGACCAGACGTGGCTCTTCAGCAGTGCCCATATATTGATATCTAAAGATAAATACTTAATCAGAATGGTCTACAACGTGTGCTTGCAAACCAGGCACACTTTGTAAACCAGTGGTTCTCAACTCCTGTCCTCAGGACCCACTAACAGGCCAGGATTTGATGATTTCCTTGTTAGAGCACAGGTGAGTTAATCAGTGTGAATGAGCCTCTGATCACCAAACCTGTGCTCTAGCAGAGAAATCCCTAAGTTCTGGCCTGTTGGTAGGTCCTGAGGGCAGGAGTTGAGAACCACTGTTGTAGACTGTTCCGATGAAGTATTTATTTTTAGATATCACTATGTCGGTGCTGCTGAAGATCCGCCATCTGATCCAGGAACCAAAATCCGCTACTGACAGCTTTACAGCTCGTCAAGCAGAAAGGGGAGGGATCAGAGAACTTTATTTTACTATATCTGTCAAACCATAACGGTTTGAGAGATACGAATAAGTGCAAGTACTCTCTTTTAATTGTCTCTACCATATAGTTAATACTTTTTTTCTGACATTACTATCCCTTTAATTACTGTTTTAACTGATTCACTTCTGATTGCTCATATTAGAGAGATATTTGCACCTGGATCTACCTCGAGCTAGGCCCCCTCCAGTTTGGCAACCACCACCAACATAAAAGTTTGTCTATACCAGGTTTAGCCAACTCTGTTCCTCAAGAGCTAACAACATTGCATGTATTCAGGATAACCCAGAATCAGTGCAGGTGGATTAATTAAATTGATTAAGCCACTGACTGATTCACCTGTGCCCATGCCCTGTTGTTTGCTCTTGAGGACTGCAGTTGGCTACCCCTGGTGCACATGTATGATATGATGAAACAAATGAGATGCCTTCTGCCGAGGCACATTTATGAAAAGGATCATTAGTAGAAAAAAAGCATGCCTCATATTTTGTGGTTCATTCATGGCAAGATTTCCCAGTAGACCCAGGCAACCACCTAGTCCATATGTTGTAAGGTAAGCAACCTTTGGAACTTAAGCTTTTTGGAGACTGCAACTTCCGTCATCCCCAACAGGTGGAGTCCCAAATGTTACCTACTCCTGTTGTAACTAAGGATATTTTCTGTGTCAGGCAACAGTAGACACAGCTAATTTGTGGCTCATGTGAAAAAAGTGCCCACGTGATGAAGAGAGGGGATAATGGCAACTGAATATTGTAAAAAAAACTAATTTCCAATACGAATATGCATTATGCACACATATGCAGTACACGTGCTTGCAAAACTGTTTAGCTATTAGCTATTCTGGCTGGTGAGCATTTCTTAACACTCAGTTTCATCTTACTTTGGCATAATGTCTATTTTCAAACTGTGCTTTGCAATAATTTGCATCTCTTAAAGAGATCATAATGCTAAAAATGTTTATGTCTCATTGCAGTTGGAGCTATTTAATGACACCAGGCTTTACTTTAGTTGCCATGGCAACCTCACTGGGTGCCACTAACACAGCGACAATTGTCTCTGTGTTTGTAGAATGTGCATGAGTGTTTAAACTGTCTTGTATTGTGTATTCAGTCTTCATTCTTATTATGCCTGAAGAAGAGACCTAGTTGTCTTTAAAGCTTGAATACTAGAGCCACTTAAAGGGATAGTAACACTTAAAAACTACTAATCCCTATATTGCATTCATGTTAAAAAATGAATTGCCCCGTGTCATATCACAAATGTTTATGGTTTGAGAGATAATTGCTCCTAAAGTTCTCCCCTCCCTCCCCTTTCCCCGAAGTCAGCGTTGTAGCTGACTGCTGGGAAGCCTGTCATATGACCGTCAGGCAGCTCTGCAGCACAGCCAAGATTGCGTTAATAAAAAAGAAATCTTTCACTGAAACGGTCTTCTACATGTGATTGGTTTGCAAGCACACGTACAAGACCATTTTAGTGAAAGATTTTTTTTTTATTAACGCGATCTCGGCTCTGCTGCAGAGCCACCTGATGATCGTAAGACTGGATTTGCCTTCTTTTAGCTACAACGCTGACTTTGGGGAAAGAGGAGGGAGGGGGGAACTTTAGGAGCAATTATCTCTCAAACCATAAAGGTTTGAGAGATAACACTGGGGGCAATTCATTTCTTTTTAACATGACTGCAATATAGGGATTAGTAATGTTTAAGTGTTACTATCCCTTTAAGTGACTCTAGTATGCAAGCTTTAAAGACAACTAGGTCTCTTCTTAGGCATAATAAGAATGAAGAGATAACACTGGGGGCAGTTAATTTCCATTTAACATGACTGTAAAATAAGGATTAGTAATTTTAAGGTATCATTTTTCCTTTACTTTCCTCCTGCTTTATCTATGGCTAACACGGTACCACACTTTACCATTAGTTTTAATGTCTCCTGTGCACTGACACAGTTTCAGTCATTGTACAGGTGTCTCTGAAACTACTCACACAGAGACCAGTGTCTGTGCGAATGAACCTTCTCCATGTGTTATCTTGTCCACTGTCAATGGACCATTTAGATGGTTCTCAGGAGAAAAACTGATATCGGGAAAGAGGAGGAAAGGAGCCATTTTAAAATCCAAACTACAGTCAAATTCTTTAATACTCTACAATGCAAAGGATCCTAAAACAATTGCTTTAATGCTTTGAGTGTCAGAGGGGTATCACTGACCGTTAACATTGCAGACTTTCTTTTTGTTTTTGCAACATACTTGTAACAAAAAATAGGTCATGATAACATCTTTACCAGCTTCCATTTGCCTGAATATCAGATTTTTATGCTTTGTGCTGCGCTTTAAACTTTATTATCAATGTAAATGCAATGTTGTATTTTTGTTCACAATACACAATGCAAGAATCCACATTGAGAAACTAAGATAATAAAAGGCATAATAAAATTTTATCTTTTTTAGCACATTTGATAATGTTTCAGTAGTTTCCATATGTACAACCATTGCAGATTAATTCTTGTTATATTGTTGTCATCTGGTCCCAAAGCAACTGGTATACCTGCAATAACAATTCAACACAATTCCCATTTGGTTAATGTGCCCATATGCAATCCATTTTGCCAAGAAGTTAAAGGAGAACTAATCCCTCCAAATAAACAATTTCCTTACAATGGCCAGAAAGTCCTAATGGCCCTTAAGGAATTTATCCTTGTAACTTTGTTCAAGAAATCACTTCTTCAATCAGTCTGGGTGGTCTTGTCCATGGAGGAAGACATGACAGTTGTTAACAGGATCACAGGACCAATGCATGTGCCAATCTTAACCCTTTAAGGATGATTGCAAAGCAATGCGTTGCGTACCCCTCTGACACTCAAAGGGTTAACCTTTTGGCACTCAAAGGGTTAACATTACCCTCTGGCACTCAAAGGGTTAACATTATTAATAAATACATTAACAGTGC
The DNA here is from genome assembly GCA_037306005.1 of Rhinophrynus dorsalis. Classification (NCBI taxonomy): domain Eukaryota; kingdom Metazoa; phylum Chordata; class Amphibia; order Anura; family Rhinophrynidae; genus Rhinophrynus; species Rhinophrynus dorsalis. The sequence continues at coordinate 72,737,079 of CM074719.1, read as the reverse complement.
AATATAGGAATGCAGCTCAATCATGCCTAATGTGCGGACAAATTTCAGTAGCAACTTTTTGAAAACTGAGATTGGTACTAAAGGTTACTACTGTATAATCTCATGATAATACTCACAATTTTGCCCCTTTTTCCCTTTATTTGAAGATGGGGATGCTTATTATTCACGAGAGAAAAATACATATGCATCCTGCTTCCCTCCTCCCTCCCTCCACCTCAATATGTTCCCACCTTCCCCTCCCTCTAGTCACCCCCTTCTGAGGCATCTGGGAGATTTGTGCAGAGGGCTCAAAGGGCACTAGCAGTATCTTTAACTAACACAGGTCCTCACATGGATATCCAAGGTGCCTCCGAAGGGAGTAAGTAGAGAGAGGGGAAGGTGGGAACATATTGAGGTGGGTGAAAGGAAATCAGCAGACAAGAAACTACATTTTTGGGTGGGTAGAGGGCGGGAAAACAAGGGTGCGTATTATACATAGGCACTTTTGTATACCCCCAAAATCTTGTGTTTAATTTGCACCTGTGTATTATACACAGATGCGTATTATACCTGAGATTTTACGGTATACTCTGATCAGAAATATCTGACATATACTATGTAATTTTATTCTAGACGTTTCTCACATAGGGTAAAATTTCCACATGTTATGATACAGGTCAGCCTCTGCATACTCCCATTTGTAACATTTACTGTATTTGATTAAAACAATATGCTTGGTGGAGTGGATCAGCTCGTACCAAGTGTCATGCAAGTAGGCAGATGAGTTTGCTTTTAACTCTCTGAGTCACAATGCATAGGTTTAAAAGACTATAGAATCTTCTGAGAAGACACTTCAGCCATGTGTCTGGGAAGAGAGAGAACCATTTTCCTGAGATCTGTAGGAGTGCTACAGGAGTCCCCTGTTTGGAATCCAATCATGATAATTCTATAGAGGTATGAAGTTTTGCATTTAAGATGTGTTGTAGCACTTACGTATTTATCTAGAGTGATTGGAATATTCTCTAGTAGGAGTTGTCTAATTACATCAGTTGTGTAGTGCCTGACCTGTAAGTATAAGAATATGTTTTAGTTTGGAAAATTATGTCTGATTATAGCCTCTTGAAAAGATAAAAATGGTTTTAAAAGCAGGGTCTGTCATGTTGCCTATCATCTCAATATCTTCATTTGACAGCCTTTAAATCTAGGGCCTGGAGTTTTGTTTAGAAAATCTAAATTGTCCAAGTATGGTAGGTAGAAGGAGACGTTCTTCCCTTGAAGAAACTGCCATGATTTGCAACTATTAAGGGGGGGTTTCTCTTATATGACCCGGTAATATATTAGGTTTTACATGTAATGTATCGGAGAGTAAAGGGTTGTGACATTTACTTGTCTCTATTGTAGTGAATATGTTTTGTCATGTATCCAGTATATGGCAATGCATATGAGGTTAGTCAAGTAATAGATCTGTGTATTTGGGTGATTCATAATTGCCGATGTCTGGGTTGGTATAGTTTTTTGAGGCTGATGCAAGGATTTTTATTTTTCCAGATAAATGTTTTGGAAAGCTTTATTAGGTCTATGCTGATCGTTTTCATTGTAAGTAGGACTATCAGTTGAATTTTATAGTGTAAACATGGAAAGTTGATCACCTTGATGCGTTGATCCTATGCAGGACAACGGGACACAGGTCCAGAATTTCAATTCCGATATACTCTTAGAAATCGTTTTGGGATACTTTACCTTGTAAATCATGCAATAGTGTTTTTGACCATGTCACAGTTAGAGTATGCACTAGATAAAGTGTCTGGGATTTCTCATAATTTATAGCGAAGCTCAAGCAGCTTTAAAAACAGTTTTTAATGAATAATAGAATGTCATCTGTGAAATCAGTGATTTTTTTGGTATGGGAACTTCAAACTATTGCAACAAACATAATTTGCAAAAAAGAGAATCAAAAGCTTTATTAAATAATAAAGGTGAAATTGAGTGACCTTGTGAGGTTCCTTTTCCCAAAATAAAATGTGAAGGATTGGAGCAATCTATGGTTAGATAAGCTGTTGGTGAGTTATATATTAACATAAAAGCATAGTAACATAGTAAATTAGGTTGAACAAAGACACAGGTCCATAAAGTTCAACCTTCGCCTCCCACCCCAGTGACTGAGAATTTTATAGCATTCCTGGTACCAAATAAGTTTTTATCAGGCCTTCCTGATCTGCCTACTAAAAAACAGTATAACTCTGTATGTTCCCTTTTGATAGTAATGTATTTAATTTTCTCTTAAATGTATCCTTTGTATTTGCCACAACCAGCTCCTTGGGCAAGGAATTCCACAATTTAAAGGGATAGTAATACTTCGTTTTAACTTTATTTTATTTTGTAGGCATTAAAAAAACATGAAGAATGATATAAGTCTTATCTCTCAAACCTTTATGGTTTAAGAGATATTCACAAACAAAGTATCCCCCCCCCGTTCAACCAGATCAGAAGGGAGGTGCCCAGGTAGACTGCAGAGAAGGACAATCTTCAATTAAGATAAGGGAAAAACCTGAAAAACTTATCAAGGGGGGAAGGGCTTGTTTTCATTGTTTTCATACAAAGAAAATTGTCCCCTTCTGTTATCTGTCTGGTCATACAACCAGATTCACATCTGAGAAGAGATGGCTTACACTAGGTAAAAGGGGCAGGGAGGGGAAACTTTGCTTTTGTTCAGGCTTTTGTTCCCCATTGGTATATACTGCTGGGTACGTTTCTGCAACCTAAATCTGAATTCTGACCATTTTTCCTCAGTATTTTTGCCTTTAAATAAAGTATCCCAGTCTATGTGTTGCACTGAAGCCCTTAACAATTTGAAGTTAGCTTTTTTAAAATTAAGAGTTTTGGTTGAACCTATACAGTTATGGTTATGGTTATACCGCTATGGTTTAAGAGATACAGGCATTTAAAGTTCGCTGTCTCCTACTGACAGCTGTAAAGCTGTCAGCAGGAGATCCGTGTCGGTCGACACGGTGGCGCTTGAGAATTGCCGCGATCTCCTTACTTACAAGGAATCCCTTCATTGGAATGGTCTAAAACGTGTGCCTGGTGTTCAAGCACACGTTTTAGACCATTCCAATGAAGGGATTCCTTGTAAGTAAGCGCCTCCGTGTCGACCGACATGGATCTCCTGCTGACAGCTTTACAGCTGTCAGTAGGAGATAGCGAACTTTAAACGTCCGTATCTCTTAAACCATAGCAGTTTGAGAGATACGTTTTTTTTGCATATAGCTCAGCTTTTTAAGTTCTTCTATATGCAAAAAACTGTTTGTTGGACATTACTAACACTTTAAATGCTTTATGTTGTGTATCTGGGAAGACTTGTGCAGGCATCCATTTCTATATCAGATCTCCCAGAATTTTTCTTTTGACCATTTAGGTAACTCCCATTCATGCTAAGTTATTCCAACAGCTTTGGTTTTCCATATAATCTATTTTGTCAACATAACTATGTCTTTCTTCCAATTTTTCTATTTTGAGTTCCAGAATGGAGATGCCATTCTCACAATTTCTGGTGCAAAACTGCATTTCTTCAGTTCTTTTGATCTGACTTGTTTATTCTCCCCCCTATTCCCTCTAGAATTATTCTGGTTCCCAACAAACGTATCCACGATGGTAGAATACAGTGAGTTTTAAGAGAAGTTAATTACAAAGGAATTTGCTGAAAATTGTATGCCGGCAGGTTCTCAGGAGACTTGGTAACGGCGGTTTACATGTGGATCTGAAAATGCTATTGGTTATATGGCCACAGTGAGTGTGGGGGGGTCAGGTGTCAGTTACCTGTCAGGTATCCAAGTCACACATGTTGTAATAATAGTGTGAAAACACAGTGTCCTTAAGTACATTAAGCAGTGAAGTCAAGAAAAGCAATAAACCTTTATACAGATAAATAACTGAAAATAGAAGGACAGCCAGGACTTAATTTTGCTCCTTTTAATCTCCTGCTGAATAGAGGGCTGTGCAACTGGTGAAGGGTCTCCAGTTGCTCCATTTTGAGTTAGAGGAATGTAGCTAAATATAGGATTTTACTAGTCAAAGCTGAGTATAAATGTTATTCTTCACCTGGAGGATCACCTTAAATGAATTTCCAAAGATTCCAGTGAAATCAGTGTTATGATGTCATCTGGCAGGTGTCACTGAAAATGTAAGCCTGTGCTTGTCGCCGATCGTATGACTCAATGCAGAGAAACTGTTCCATATCGCATTTCAGCTGAGACAGGTCTCAAAATGCTCAGATGTGTGCTGTATAGCATGAATGTGGCACTGAGCTGGGTATGTTATTAGTGTGGATGGGGTTGGATTAACCCCTTAACGCCCAAGGACGTACATGTACTTCACAAGCTGATGTCCCTTAAGGACAGAGGACGTACAGTGGCTGCACGCTGTTTGTGGACTCCGGAATCTTTTGAGAAAAATAATGCACCACGGGTGTTAAGTGCCGGCCATGTGTGCACGCGGCCGGTCACCAAGGAGGTTAAGCACTAGAAGATCAGAGCTATTGTTCTTCACTTCTAGCACTTGGCCTCCAGTCATGCCTCCACTGGGTTATTCCTAATAACACATTCAGAGATAAGTTTAATCTGTAACAACAAAATAACACACTGTACAGGGTATTAGCATTAAAAGTCACATTATTACACCAAAACATAAACGTTCAGTTCTCAAAAATGTGTTCAATGGCAAATGGCTAGTACAGCATTGAAGACCCAAGTTATTTGTTTTCCTTCAATAAGTATCAGTTGGCCCATAGCGACTCTTGTTTACACCATCACTGAAATAAATTTCCCAGAAACCTTCACTCATTTTACAGTGGTTACATGCTCTAAATAATGAATGGTTATTTTGCACACAAAACATTAAAGACACAATAAATAGGCTGATGTACTAACAGGAACTGGAGAAATTATGGAGCAAACCAACTACAACATAGGAGAGAAATTAAAATCCCCCAAATCCTATAGTATTTAAATGGAGCTTTTAACCCCTTGAATGTTAGAGAGGTCTCTAGTGCATTTCATAGTAATGCTTTGGGGACCTCTCTAGCATTTAACTGGTTAAAATTCCCATTTAAGTTAATAGGGGTTTATATTTTTTCCCCTAATGTTCAACTGATTTGTCCTAGAATTGCTCTAGCACCAGCCTTTCTGTGTTTATAATATTCCTTTATCCTCATGAACACCAATGCTTAAGGAGCACTACACTTAAAAATATATGTTATAGGTTATTTCCTGCTGAGTAAACCAAAGATACTACCACTGCTGTCATTCTGTTTTATTCAAATATATCTGTTGAAACTGTCACAATTTATTAAGCTGTTACTCTCACGTTTTAGATGAACAACAGTCAGTGATTCACCTTTCCCATAGAATGCATAGAATGCAATAGAATAACTGTCTGAACACCATGTGAACTGTAGGAAAACTTTTTGAACACCAGAGGGCACTCAAAGTAAGGAAAAAAAAAAGCTGAAACTGTAATAACTTTGGTATGACTCCTTTTTCACCAGTGGGACTACCCTTGCTTTTGTCAGCAGGAAAAGCTCTACAGTATGTTTTTTCATTAGAGAAAATATACTCTTCGTTTTAATTCAAAATTATGTTTTTAATGTAGCAGGGATGCCGCCAAGTTCCAGTCATCCACTCTATTTACCATTGCCTCCCGGCATCAGCTGGTGATCTGATTACTAGGGTGTAGCTATCAGGCATAAAGCACACATTGATATCAACCAAACATTTTAGGTTACATGGGTAAGGGAAAAATGGAGCATGAATACTTTCTTGTGTATTACTTCAAAAGCTTGAATCACTCGATGCGCTTACAGAATAGACACAACTTGGAGACACATCAAAATCGAAGTGAAGCACAGCTGGCAGATCTCTCATCAGGAGAGCCCTTCAAGAAGTCCATGCAAAGGTTTATACCTGATTCCAACATCACACTCACAAGGTCCTCAACTAAATATCAGGCTTCCTCCAACCAATGTGGCACAGTTTCTTTGTCAAGGATATATGGAGGTTGAAAAGAGGCCTGGATTTACATCCCAGGAGCCCTTAGGCAAGGCACGGTAGGTTCCCTTAGCTCCGCCCTTGGCCAGACTCCAACTCTTCTTAGCACCATCCACTGTTTCCTGTCAGAGACTATACCCTATACCCTATAACAACAAGAACCAAGCTTAACCCCTTGGTTGCTAAAGAGATCTCCAGTGCTCAATGCATTGGTGATCTCTCTAGCATACAAGGGGCTAAATAATAGCTTGAAAAGGAGGACACAAATGGTGCAGGGACATTGAGGTTACTCTGGCCACAACTGAGAATGTGAGTGTGGCATGCACAACTGAGGCTCACCTTAAAATGTGGAGCGTTAGGCAGTTGCCTACTCTTCCTATTGGGAAATCCAGCCCTGGTTGAACACCTCCACCATTTTAATGGTATGTTTCTTATGCAGCTCATTTCACTAGTAAGCTCTGAGTTCCTAGGAATCTATTTTATGCATTAAATATCCAATAAATACTGCAAATTAATCCCATGAAGTAAAATCATCCAATATATACAGGAAATGATTAAAATCAAAACACAAATAAAAGTTCACTGATGCTGATGCCCACTCGCTGAACAACATCCAAATTAGCTTTGTAAAATATCTGTAAGGCAGCCCTGAGTTTAATGCAGGGCAGTTATGTCAAAATGTATTTAAGTTCCTTCATATGACCTCTCATGTAAGCAACCCAGTCTGACATCTATTGGAAGTTCATCATCGCTGACAGCACATGACATCATTTCTTCTTTCATGTCACCAAAGCAAAATAGCCCTAATTTTGTATCAGAAATCACATGCACAGTTATATTGTTAAGACACATTGTTTTTGACAATTAGACTGACATTAGGCTGACATTTTTCAAGCCATGAATCAATCAATATGCAAGGAAATCAGAGGATTTCCTTTCACATTAGCTATTTACCTAAGCAGCAATAACCAGATCTGGACTTTGCTTAATCATCAGTAAGAGATGACCATATAGATCAGCAAATTACATCCACCACCTTCAGGCTAGCGAATCCCATTGTAGTCAGTGGGGAAAAACACATATACTGTATCCATGTGTTAAATGTTGTAATAGCAACATGTATACACCATTTTCATTGTATTTCTCTGCCTCACGTGCATGCCAGGGAAATATAGTAGGTCACTGATGAATATCCAAATCAATGAACATTACAAAGAACAACGTATTTTCCGTAACTTAAGTCATTTCGGTCTAAGCAGTGAAACCTGTGTTACATTGACGTTTATGTTCCCCCACTATAAAATATTCATTTAAATTATAATTGTTAAAATGAATTTAAACACTTGTATTCACTTTTTTCTTCTGTATTAAAATGTAATTGAAATACGTTACATATTTCCATTTATTGTACACTTTATTAATATCACATTAGCCAATTTTGGTCGGTTATATATATTTCTACAGAGCAGAGCATGCATTTTAAAGTAGTCCTCAAAATATTAATGCTATTCTAAATTCTGATTGTTGAAGCAAGATAGTTTAGTTCTTTGAGGATTCAATGGATATGCCATTAACATTAGAGTAAAGCAAATGTTAGAAAGCATTTTCATTACATTTTTAATTTGCATTCTATTAAAGGGGAACTACCACCCCGCAATAACTTTACATGAATTCAGTCTTCATCTGGCGACTAGCTGCTTAGTAACACTAGTCGCCAGAAATATTACCTGGTTCCAAAGATTTTGCAGTTTTTCCGAGGCTCACAGGAGCAGGAAGCACGGACGTCTCTTCACAGTGAAGTCCGTGCGCCTGCGCTGTCAGTCCCTTTTGGAGCCGGCTCCAAAGTTATTGCGGGGTGATAGTTCCCCTTTAAGAGAAAAGCTTTAAATAACATTGTTATTTTTCTTCTCCTCTGGGGTTGAAAGACATCCCTGTAGACCCCTTGTCCTCTTCCCCACTCTGAACACCAAGGTACTAATATTCTACAGCAATCATGTTCTTTTGCTGTCCTTCAGCCAGTGGAGATACTGTCTACTGGAGTGTATTTTATGGAAGTGTACTTGTAAAAAGGATCTTATCTTTATTTTTCATAATAACAAGATAAAGTCCAATCGGGAAAAAGAAGAGAAGAGCTGTGTTTTAATATAAACCCCATAAAATTGACCTTAAAAATTTCCCTTGTATCTTTATTCAAGAGATTACAATCAGTCTTGGATGCCATGTACTTAGTGGCAGAAAAGACAGTTACTAGCAGGACCACAATACACGGACTCTGATAACTGCACAGGCTAAGCTTAAAGTAGAAGTTTGCCATCTATTGTTCCTGCTTCCATGTGAATTAAAAAGCAAAGACAAGTAAAAGTTGTGCTTTTTTTAATGGTGTGTTGTATATGAAAGTTACTTACACTTACAGTGTGACATCGGGATGTTAACTATGGTACAAGCTGTATCGCAGGCATCTAATTACAATGCTGGCCATCCTCTATATATTGATGAATGCCCACCCACTGCCTACAATACAGAATGCACATTGTTGTTAGTGCGTGCTGAGCACCGTCCCCTGAGAGAAGGGGCAGGTGCTGACAGGGATTAGGATGGGGGAGCACTGCCAGTCATTCTCTAAGATGGCAGCTCTTTCCCTCACATTGGACTCCAGTAATAAGTTTCATGTAAAAGATTGGGAAATGTTTTGGCTCATGGCACAGGTCATTTTGGACTCCTATACACATTTACCCCTTTGAGAGTCAGAGGGGTACACAATGCACTACAAAGCAACGTGTTGCTTACACCTCTGTCACTCAAAGGGTTAAAGTAGGTGAAAGTTCCACTTTAACTCTTTAACAAACAGGGGCATGTGTAATGCATTGCTTTGTAATGAGTTGCACACCACTCCAGTCCCGAAAGGTTTACAGAAGATTATGCATTATACCTTCTTCAGTGTGAAAAAACTGGCAGCAACTGTCATGTCTGCCTCCCTGGACATGACCTGCAGGACTGACTGCAGATGGTATCTTATGAACAGCAAAATTAATAAGGGCCATAGAGGATTTTATGGCCATAGTAAGGTTAGGGATTGTTACACCAGGGTAGCCAATTTCTGCTCCTCCAGTGCTGGAGAACTAAAACTCTTATCAGCCCTAACAGGCTTTTCACCAGCTGGAGGTCCAACCTCTGACTACTTTTAGCCTAGGTGATTATTTTGAACCCTCTAGAGAATTTGTATATTAACCCTATTAGTGCCAATGTGTTGTGTACCCCTCTGGCACTCAAAGGGTTAATATTTTGACGTGATGTATTGCTATAACAATTTAAAGGGATAGTAATGTTTCAAAATAAAAGCAGCTCCAATTAACCCTCATGGTATTTGGGCCATGGAGAGTGTTATTTCAATTCTGTCAGAGTTGTAGTTCAAGAGTAATTGAATGATAAAATATCCCCCTCTCGTCCCTTTTACTGATGTAACACTGCTCACCTCAGAGCAGCAAGGTGGTGCCCAAGTGGATTGCAGAGAGGGACAATCTTCAATTAGCATAAGGGAAAAAGCTGTCAGGAAGATTGTCCCTTGCTGTGAGCTGTCTGGTCTGTGGACCAGATTCCACATTTAAGGGGAGGAGGCTTACACTAGGTAAAAGGGGCGGGAGGGGAATACTTTATTATTCAATTACTCTTGAACTACAACTCTGACAGTATTGAAATAACACTCTCCATGGACCAAATACTATGAAGATTAATTGGAGCTTCCTTTATTTTGAAACATTACTGTCCCTTTAATATGTGCCTTATACGTAGTCGGCTAACTGTCCCATGCCAAAATACTATGTTTAACAGGCAGTACATCTCTACTTAGAAACGTTTATTCTGGTAATCTTTTCCAAGGTCAGTATTAAATCACACTACACACCAGTATGCTGATCCTGTTATGTAATCAGCTTACAACAAGTTCACTCTCAGCTGTCAGTCACATTAACTTATATGACTCTGGGGTACAGACAAAATTAGACCAGGGATATCAAGTTTTCAAAGTGGCTTTGCATTTATCATAGAAAATATTCCAACCTGGAATGGTGAAATGAATACAAAGATATTCAAGATATCAGCTGTGGCATGGGAAAAGATATAGTATATGTTTTAAAACATCAAATACTTACTTCTGATGATGGACAGTTTAAAAACCATCTATATATATATATATATATATATATATATATATATATATATATATATATATATATATTTTTTTTTTTTTTTTTTTTTTTTTTTTTTTTTTTACTAAGGTGTCACAAGCAAACTAACACATAGTTATACTAATTATAGTAAGTAGAACTACAACGCACTTTACCTATTATATTAAAGTACTAGTTGAAGAGCCCGTTACACGGGCCACAGTGCCACTGGCAGCCGGTCGCAGTGCAGTCATGCTCAGTAGAGACTGCCAGCGCCACGGCTGATACAGAGAGGGACACTACTTCGGAGCACCCTGCTCTGTTTCAGAAGCGGCACGGGCAGTCTCTACTGCGCATGACTGTGGCGTTACACACATTTTAGCGAATTATTATATAGGATAAGAGATCAATGGAATAGTCTCGCAGCAGAAATGGATGAGGCTAAAACAGTAAATTAATTCTGGGGTTGGATATATGGCTGTACTAAGACTAAAACGAATCAGAGCTAACAAGGTATAAAAAGGAAATGGGCACACTAGATGGGCCAGTTGGCTCTTATCAGCCATTAAAGGGATAGTAATGCTTAAAATGTAAAAAACAATATGTTGTAGGGTTTATCCCCCTGAGTAAAAAAAGAGTACTTCCACTGCTGAAAGGTGTTTTATTCAAAAGTTATTACAGCTCAAAGTTGAATTTTTTAGTTGCAGTATCACATTGGCCTGAACTTGTACAGTGGCGCTGTTGCTACACCATCCTATGGAAATTTATGGTCTAAAGCAGTGTTTCTGAACTCCTGTCCTCAGGACCCACTAACAGGCCAGGATTTGATGATTTCCTTGTTAGAGCACAGGTGAGTTAATCAATGAGAATGAGCCTCTGATCACCACACCTGTGCTCTACCAGAGAAATCCCTAAGTCCTGGCCTGTTAGTGGGTCCTGAGGACAGGAGTTGAGAAACACTGGTCTAAAGACCAGAGCTGTCCATAGGATGGTGTAACAACAGCGCCACTGTACAATTTCAGGCCACTGTGATATTGCACCTAAAAAATTCAACTTTGAGCTGTAATAACTTTTGAATAAAACACCTTTCAGCAGTGAGAGTACCCTTTTTTTTACTCAGGGGGATAAACACTACAATATATATTTTTTTTTACATATTAAGTATTACTATCCCTTTAAATTCAGTGTTTTAATTGGAGGTATACAATGAAGTGCAGCATTAGCTATGTTTTGAATGCTATAGATATTAGCAACTTTCAAACTTTTCATGCCACATACTTAGCCTTGATCCTAAGTACCGCATGCTCCTAAATGAATGTCTTGGTTAGTCAGGGTCATGAAAATAAGTGCTACTTGCTTTGCTGATTAAGTATCAATCTCCAGTTTTCTAACAAAACAACAGACGTTATAGCCAGTCTCACTTTTTGAAATGCTAAAAATGAGCATTCATTAATTCATAACAACGCTCAGAGTCAGTGGCGTAACAATAGGGGTCGCACCTGCGACCGGGCCCGTCACTTCAAGGGCCCTGGCCACCCCCTGCGAACCCATCGCCAATCGCCCACAGCCCTGCCCGCAGCAGCTCAGCTGATCTCCCGGCGCTCTAGTAATGCAGAGCGCTGGGAGATGACATCATCTCCCAGCGCTCTGCATAACTGAGAACCGCACGGGAGATGGAGGTAGGAGATGTACATGGGGCAACGTGAAGATGGGGGGGGGGGGGCGGAGGCAATTTCTGCACCAGGGCCCGGTGGCTTCTAGTTATGCCATTGCTCAGAATTCAGTAACATTTTGTTGCTAATAATTTTTCCTTCAAACCTTCACTGTAAATAGTGAATATGCCTCTTTGTTCCATGCTACCATATGTTTCTGTATATCATCATTGTCAGTCTTATTTTGTTTAATAGAGGGGTAACCAACCCTTGTCCTGAATGGCTACCCCTGGTTTCACATGATGATTTATCACCTACAGGTGTCATTCATATAGCATTCATGTATAGCTATCTGTATTTTACATTAAGTATGCAGTTTCCTGTATAGAATGATCTCTTTTGGACTTCCTGTAGTCCACACATCATCACAAAAAAAACAATAGGCTCCAGTAGCTGACTCATAAGGGACAGTAGTTGTTTTCAGATTGAATCAGCCTGAAACTGAAACAACTAGTAGGAGACTAAAACAGAGATTAAATGCAAACAAAAATGGAAATGGAAACAACAGGCAGAGGTTTGAAGAATACCAACCTAGGTAAGTATTTTTGCTAAACGCATTAAGATACACTTATTCTTGGGATAAAGTTCTAGCTTAAAGAACAGAGGGTTGTGCCGTACATTGTAAAGAAATGTGATGTACACCTGTCCGGTCCTTAAAGGGTTAAAAGCTTGGGCACATTTTGCTTTCTATCCTTTTATATATCTGACAATATCAATGGTCATTGTTATCCTGCACTTCTTCTCTAACTGGTTTTGGACAACAACTCCCAACTTTGCTGTAAGGAATATAAGTGTCTAAATGTCCACAGTTATCTCCTGACCATATTTGATGGCTAAGACTTTAAACTGACTCCAAAACGAAACATATTTTATAAATGTAGTTAATTAAATGGGTGTTGCATTTTACATTTCAACTTCTGGCATGTATCTGTGCTTACGTGTGTGGTGTATTGCTGTGCAAAGATCTCACATCCATAGCAAGCAATAATACTTTAGGTGGTATTTCATTGGTTATATGAGTGTGCTGACACTTGGAGCAGATGCACTAAGATGAGATAAAAGCAAGATAAGTGACAGATAAACTATCCAATTCCTTTGTTATTCTATGAATCCTGTGCAGTAAGATTTCTCACATTGGAGAGGTCTTAGGTCACATGGATGAAATCAATGCAGCAATGTTCGGCTGGTGATGTCATCCCTTGTGATCTGCATAGTGCTAGTCAATGGTGCCATTCATATGGCGATTATTATATCACTAGTTGAAGAGCCCGTGTACACTGGCCACAGTTCCACCCAGCAACGGCTGTGGTGCAGTCATGCACAGTAGAGACTGACCGCGCCGTGGCTGATATGGAGCAGAGCACTCCAAATTCAGACCATAGTCCTCTTTGCGCACCGACTACGGTCTGAATTCGGAGCCTGGCTCTGTTATCAGCCGCGGCGTGGGCAGTCTGTAGTGCGCATGACTGCAGTACATGCAGCCATCTCTACTGCGCATGACGGCTTCTGACAAACACACATTTAGCGAATTATTTTATAGGTTGTGAATGTCCAGCATACCTCAACTATGCTGCTTTCACTCAGTAAAGTAAAACTTGCTTTGATTTAGTGTAATGAAATATTACTGTGAATGATTGTTCTTAAAGGGATTGGAACAGTTAATGTGTAATATATATTGTTATATATATTGTAGTGTTTATCCTCTTGAGTAAAACAAGGTTACTTCCACTGCTGAGAGGTGTTTTTTTCAAAAGTTATTGCAGCTACAAGTTGATTTTTTTTTTAATGCAGTATCTCAGTGGCCAGAAATTTAGAAGTAGCATTATTGCTACACATTACTATGGACAGCTCTGGTCATTTGACCCTAAACCTGCATTGGAGTGTGTAGCAACAGCGCCACCATAACATTTCAGGTCATTGAGATAAATAAACTACTTCTCAGCAGTGAGAGTACAATTGTTTTACTTAGGAGAACAAACCTTACAATATATATTTTTTACATATTAAGTGTTACTATACCGTTAAATCTTTATTTACTGTTGTAGCTGGTTTTCCTGAATTCTACTTCATGTGTCTTTGTGCATAAGGCCTAGTATAGTCATTAAAAAAATAATAGAATTCATGTGCACCTATTTTTCATACCTGTATCAATTAACTTCAGGCAAGTGCTGCGTCTTACTGTATACACACTATCTTGCATATCTAATAATAAAAGATGTAGCTGTCACCGGAAGAAATAATGATAGATTATTAAAGTGAAATATTATAAGTGATTTATTATGTTTATTCAGATAAATAACAATACTAAGCAAATGGGAGGCTTGAAACATTGCTCTTTTCTGATATGATTACCTCTCTGTGTACCAGCCAGTAAAGGTTTACTGTAATTAAATGAGGAAACAGTACATTTTCATTATTGTAAGTACAATCAGGTTGTATCATTCTCCTTTGGTATAACTTTGTCCTTCGGATAGAGTAAATAGAATCCAATATGCATGGTGTTTCTTCTCGTCCTTAACCCCTTCAGTCCAGAGCGGTAAGCAATGCATTGGCACTGAAAGGGTTAAAGACGTAACACCAAATAATAGCACACCATCCGCTTATCTTACTGTGGACAGAAAATCCTTATGACCCTTATCTATTTAATCATTGTGCATTTGTTCAAAAGATAACATCCTGAATCAGTGCTGGAAGTCATGCTCATGGAGGCAGCCATGTCAGTTGTTGGCAGTTTTTTTAACCCCTTTTTATCACCACTCCTTAAAGAGTTAAGTAGACTCATACCTGTTGCAGTTTGGAAAAAAATTGCCTGCAGCTGTCATGTCTTCCTTCATGGACTGATTCAATAAAGTCACAAAGGCAAAATTCATAGGGCCATTAGGATTTTCTGGCCATAGTAAGGTAAGTTAATTAGGAGTTTTCACTTCTCCTTTAAGAGTATAGTAATGTCTTAGTATTACAATTATATATTTTATAGTGCTGCTGGGAAATAATTCACTCAAAATGTGTATTTTTTTTTTTTACTCAAAAATATTCTATAAAAATGACCCATAGGTCATGCTCACTAAATAGCCCCTGTGAAAATGTTCTATCAATGACTAAAGACTAAAGAGACGGAGCTTGTTCTGGTGCAACACATTTATTTTGTGGTCTGTAGCTGAAAACAGATAAATGATACTGCTTTACTCTGGGAGTTCTGGTGTTATGCCTCTTAACTGCATTCAATGCTTGCCTCAGGATTACTGAGCCACAGACTATATATATATATAACATAATATAACATCATTATATGTTCTCTTTCCCATAAACAACTGGTACAAACATATATGGAATTAAACAAATCTATCCAGCATAATACAATGTTCTCTGGAAAACACCCTGTGTCACTTTAAATCTCTGCTGGAATTTTTCCCAGAACATTTATTATACACAGCAAACAATAACATTCTGTTTGACTTTCTCACAAATAAAACATATTTTAAACTATTTCTGGATACCGGAGTTGCTTGGACATAAGGTCTCTATTGCTTTACAACACGTGGCTGCAGCAAATACATTTAACAACCTGTTTACAAACGGACTCTACTTTTCTTTTGTTAATTTGTGCCCATCCATGCTAATGGAGCGAATAAACTTGTACAGACATTAATACAGTTACTGCAGTTTACAATACATATGTATGTATGTATATCTTTATTTATATGGCGCCACATAGTGTACGCAGCTCCTTACAATAGACATATGTTACAATAAATAAGAGGGGATAAAATAAGTCCGACATTGATAGAAACAATGGGAGAGCGGTCCCTGCCCCAAGGAGCTTACAGTCTAAATGGGTAAAAGGAGAAATACAATGGGGTAAGAGGGTGTTAAGTGCTGAGATTACAGGTGCTGAGTTTGGCCAAAGGCAGTGCATGGTCCTAGTGATCCAGAAGATAAGATATCAGGGTAGACTTAAAGACAGAGGGGGATTTTTCAAGACATAAGGAGAGGGGTATGGAGTTCCATAGGAATGGAGCAGAAAGCAAGAAAGGTTTGAGACGGGAGAGGGCAGAGGGTGTGAATGGTGCAACAAGAAGTGTGTTGTGTGCTGAGCGAAGGAAATGTCCAGGAACATAATAGGAGATGAGGGAAGAGATGTAAGGAGGGGTAGCAGTGTGGAGAGCGTTAAAGGTGAGAAGAAGGACTTTGTAGTTGATGCGCTGCTGAACTGGGAGCCATGACAGATGTCTGAGAATTATGTGGGCAGGTTCAGTTTTTGGGGAGAGTGTGGTGATTCGTGCAGCTGAGTCTAAAACACATTGCATAGGTGAAAGATGAGTAGCAGGGAGGCCAGTTAGTAAGATATTGCAATGGTCTAAGGGGCATGTATAAGAGTTTTAGTAGTTTATTGGGAGAGGAACGGGCGGATTTTAGCAATGTTGAGGAGAAAGAAGTGAGATGATCTAGCCACGGAGTTAATGTGAGGGGAGAAGGAAAGAGAGGAATCAAATATGGCCCCAAGGCAGTGTGCTGAGCTGACCGTATCAATATCAATTCCATCAACTGTAATGGTGAAGCTAGGTGTTGGGCAAGGTCTTGGTGGGACGATTAGCAGTTCGGTTTTGGCCATGTTAATCTTCAGCTGACGTTGTGCCATTCAGGAGGAAATGACCAAAAGGCAGTCTGAAATTTGCAGCTGGATTTGAGGTGAAAGATCAGGAGTGGAGATGTAAATTTGGGTATCATCAGCATATAGATTGTATTTGAAGCCAAATGAACTAATAAGTTCACCCAATGAAAGGGTGTACAGTAAGAAAAGCAGAGGACCCAGAACGGAGCCTTGAGACACCCCCACAGACAGAGGGACTGTGGCGGAGGTGTTATTGTTAGAGGACACAAAAAAGGAACATTGTCAGAGATAGGAGGAGAGCCATGAAGCAGCTTGATTTCGGAAGCCAAGACTGTGGAGAATTTGAACAAGCAGAGAATGGTTAACCATGTCGATGGCAGAGGATAAATCGAGTAGTATAAGTATAGAAAACTGTCCTTTGGCTTTTGCAGTCTGGAGACCATTGGCCACCCTGCAGAGAGCTGTCTCAGTTGAGTGACCGCACCGGAAACCAGACTCAATTGGATCCAAAAGACAGAGTTCAGGAATTTGGTTATTTGGCAGAAGACCAGACATTCTAGGAGTTTTGAGGTAAGAGGTAGAAGGGAGACAGGTTGATAGTTAGAGAGACAGGAGGGGTCAAGGTTAGTCTTTTTGAGCAGGGGTTTAATTTGTGGCTGTTTGAAGGAAGAAGGGAAGGTGCCTGTGGAGAGAGAAGTGTTGAAAATGTGTGTTAATATAAGTGTAAGGAATGGTGCAAGTGGTTTGAGTAAGTGGGAGGGCAAAGGGTCCAAGGAGCAGGTAGTGAGGTGGGTAGATAGGAGAAGCTGAGAAACTTCTTCCTCTGTTATCGGGGTAAAACTATCGAAGTATGATGAGGGGGGTTTGGGGAGAGAGCGTTTGGAGGCAGATGGAATAGTAGGAATCTGTTTTTGAATAGATTCTACCTTGTGCTTGAAGTGCTCTGAAAAAGCTTGAGGTGAATGTATGGGGTGAGAGGAAGCAGTGGAAGGATGGAGCAAGGAGTCAAAGACTGCAAAGAGATGGCACGGGTTTGATTTATTGTTGTGGATTAGTATGGTGTAGTATTCTTGTTTAGCTTTTGATAAAGCAGAATGCAGGCAGGACAGCATAAATTTAAAGTGGATGAAATCTGCATGAGAGCGAGATTTCCTCCAAAGGCGTTCAGCAGAACGAGTGCAAGAACGTAGGAAGCGGGTGTGGGAGTTGAGCCAGGGCCGTGGATTGACTTAACGACTCCGTTGTGGTTTCAGTGGGGCAAAGGAATCAATAGCAGAGGATAGGATTGAGTTGTAGGAGTTAACAAGAATGTTTGTGTCAGAGATGGCTAAGATAGAGGAAAGATTGGAGTTAAGTGAGGTGCTCATCCTAGTGAGATCAAGTGAGTGGGTATCCCTTATAAATCTGTTGGGGGGAGGGATGGGGGAAGGGGCAGAGTGAGAGAGAGAGAAGGATATAAGATGGTGGTCTGATAGAGGGAATGGGAAACTGTGAGAGAGGAAAGGTCCAGACCCTTAGTAAAAACAAGATCGAGGCAGTGACCAGCTTTGTGAGTGGCACAGTCAGTCCACTGCTGGAGATCAAGGGAAGAGGTTAGGTCTAGAAGACGGGAAGCCTAGGGGGGTCATCAATATGACAGTTAAAATCACCTAGAATAAGGACAGGATTGTCAGTGGAGAGAAAGAAGGAGAGCCAGGATTCGAAATCTGAGAGAAAGTTTGAAGGAGAAGAGGAGTTAGTAGGTGGCCTGTATATTACAGCCACGCGCATAGACAGAGGGTAATAGAGCTGGATTGTGTGTACTTCAAATGAAGAAAAGTGCACAGATGGTGGGATTGAGAGGGTCTGGAAGCGGCAGCGGGAGGAGAGAAGGAGACCTACCCCCCCACCTCGACCAGTGGAACGAGGGGTGTTTGAGAAGCAGACCCCTCCATAAGAGAGTGCAGCCTCCAGATCTGTGTCCTGTGCAGATAACCAAGTTTCTGTGAAGGCAAACAACTGCAGTGATTGCTCACAGAAACAATCATGAATGGGGGTTGTCTTGTTAACAATGGAGCGGGTGTTCAACAGAGCACAGGAGAAGGGGAGAAAGGAGGGTGAACAAAGGGGAATGTTTATGAGATTTGAGGGGTTAGAACCCTCCAAGTTGCGGTGGAAGGAAATGGTGGGCCGTGGCTGATAGCAGGTGGGTATGGGGTTGGGGCCGGGATTGGGAGCAATATCCCCTGCAGCAAGCAGAAGGATAAGACAAAGGGCAGAGATGTGGGAGTGGGATTTGTATTGATGCTTTGGAATAGGGAATGCAGAGGGAGAAGGGATTAAAATCTGGAGAAGTGTGTAAGAGCAGACAGGTGTGAAGGGGAGGAGAGAGGGGGAGATGTGGATGTAGTTTGTAAAGTCAGGGGGAGAGCTGAGGCTGATAAGAATCCTGGGGAGCACTGAACATATAACAACAAAATAAATAGCAGATGTAAACATTGCAAGTCCAAATCTGATGCCAGAGAAGAAATGTCTTTGCTGATTATCTTCCTACAGGTGCTCTTTACAGGTAATGAAGGAGTTCTGGTGCCTTGTGTGTTGCCTTGTGTGTTGTGCTCATTGTTGAACTCAGTTGTTAAACTCTTGGAGACACTTTAGAAGAGGGCACTTAGGAAGAGGGGCACAAATGCTAACCCCCCAGCAAATGCTTTCCCCCAATGTGTGTCCAGATATATAGTCCACAAACTAGTGATTAGCAATCAAACTATCAACATATCAAAGGATGGAGCAAAAGGCTGAGAGAAATGCAAGAAAGACCTGTTACAGCAATAGTTTCACAGGGGTCTGTCTTATAAACTCTATTTGTTACAATATTATTTCACATCTAAATGACCTTAATAACATTTCCCATTGACTATTATACTTGGATGCTTTTTTGCCTACCTGAAAACAGATAAATGATACTGCATTACTCTGGGCTTTCTGGTACTATGTCTCTTAACTGCATTCTGGGCTTGTCTCAGGATTACTGAACCACTGAGGAGTTCACATGATATCAAGTGCAGTTACTGTGTCTGAGAACACCTGCTGTTAGGAGGTTAAAACAGCAGCAAAAGATCTATAGACAATGCAATCATGGGATTTTCAGTACTAACAATAAAAAAATGATTACTACATGCTTCTGCATACTATATTCTCTTGTGGTACAATGAGTTTAATACACATTTAATACACATTTAAAACACAGAGTGCAACACAAACACTGAGAGGGACTTTTAAATAAAAAGAACTCTCAGCAGTGGGAGAACCCTTAGTAACATGTTTATGATAGATAGATATTAGATAGACAGATAGATAGACATACAGATATATAATTTAGATACCTCTCTGGCAATCAGTGGGTTAATGTGAAGCCATCACTCCTCAAAAATGCATATTAAAAATTATGTTATATCAGAAAAATAATAGTAGATCCTTAGATCCTTTTCATGTAGTCTGTAGACAAATCCTATATACTAATTTAGCTAGAAAGTTTGTAACGATGCAGTCATGCTCAGTAGAGACTGCCCGTGACGAGGCTGATATAGAGCGGGGTACTCCGAAGAAGCATCCAGCTCTGTATCATCCGCAGCGCGGGCAGTTTCTACTGAGCATGACTGCACTGTGACGGCTGGCACTGTGTCAACCGCGGCGTGGGCAGTCTCTACTGTGCATGACTGCCCAGCGACCGGCTGGTAATGGTACTGTGGCCCGTGTAATGGGCTCTTCAACTAGTTTTAATATAAATGAAAAATTTACATGCATTTTTGGATGATGGGTCCACTTTAATGGTGATGTTCTGTGTTGTTCTAGAAAGTACCCCCATCTTTCGCATTATAAGTTCCTGCAGTTCCAATTAGGCAATACCAAATAATCCTAAAATTATTTCCTTCTGTAATTGTTTCTGTAGTCATGGATCTCAGTTGTGCTAAGCTGCTGTATATAGTTTAGATATGTCAGCCATTACTCTTGTTCTGATTGAATGCCCCAACCACAGTGCGTTTCCTGCCTTTGATTTTGCAGGCACTTGGGAGGAGGAGTTGACAACTTAGTAAATTGTTGAGGGAGAAAACAAGAACAGATTTACATTCAGCACATTCTAAGTCCTCAAAGGATGTTTCAGTCAAAAAAATGCCATCAAATGGTTATCTCCCTCTGGTAGGATAGTTGTCACTGCTTGCATGTATTCTCTCACTCTGTCTTTTCCTTTTCTTTCTTTAATTTCTTATTTTTACCTCCTGGTTTTAAATTTTTTTTAATTATTATTATTATTATTATTATTATTATTCCCAATTTAAACTTTAAAACAGTCTGGTTTGATAGAAATCTTTATTTCACCACTTGAGAACCAGAGTAATGAGCAACACAATGCAGACCATTCTGGTCCTCCAGAGGTGAAAATGTCTCTAGTAGATATTCCGCTAAAGCTTTTGCTGTACTTACTGTCAAAGTGTTCAAATGAGGGAAATGTCTTGGAGCTCTGTGAATTAACCCATTGCTTTCCAGAGAGGAACAAAACACATTGTAAACCCCTCTGGCACTCAAAGGGATAATGAAGGAGCTTACATAAACTCTGTGGTTTCAAATTTTTGGTACTTTATTGATTAAGTTAGTCTACTAACTAAATAGTAGTAAGTAAAAAAATGCATTGTTTTATTGTTTAAACATGTGACTGATGTTCGTCTTACTCTTTAATTGCAGTCCTTCTCATGTTAGAAATAGTTTAGTCTCCCACTCCTTCCCCTTTCTTTGAGGTCAGCTAAGAAGCTTAGAAGCTTGGAGCTATTCTTATCAATGCTAACCCTACTGTCCAAAAAGACCAAGATAAAAAGTCCCTCTCTATAGATCATTTAACTGTGTCCTGAACACTATGAGCTATATGTCCAAAAGAAAAGTGGAGGATGTCTGTGACAAACAAACTAAACAATACCTAAAAATGAAAATCCCAAACATTCCAAATGATTTAAATGAGATTTGAATCCCTTGAATGCTAGAGAGGTCTTCAATGTATTTTACTTATCTAGTATTCAAGGGCTCAATGTGAATGTTTAGTTCTCCCTATAATTCAATTGGCCCAGAACTCCTCCATTTTTCTTTAGAATATATGGCCCAATAGATGTGTTGATTCAGTGTTTAGGAAAAGAGAAGGAAAATAAATTGTATCCTCTCTATAAATAAATGTTATTGCCCTTTTGTAAATTACTTCATACTTATATAACTCATATCACATCATCCTCTTAAATGGGCAGTTACCACTTATTAAAGGGATAGTAATACTTCGTTTTAACTTTATTTTATTTTGTAGGCATTAAAAAAACATGAAGAATGATATAAGTCTTATCTCTCAAACCTTTATGGTTTATGAGATATTCACAAGCAAAGTTCCCCCTCCCGCCCCTTTTACCTACTGTAAACAATCTCTTCTCAGATGTGGAATGCAGTCCATAGACCAGACAGATAACAGCAGGGGACACTCTTAGTCCTATGAAAACAATGAAATCCCTGCCCCCCTTGACAAGCTTTTCAGGTTTTTCCCTTATCTTAATTGAAGATTGTCCCTCTCTGCAGTCTACCTGGGCAGCTCCCTTCTGCCCTGGCTGAAAAGTGTTACATCAGTAAAAGGGGCGGGAGGGGGACACTTTGCTTGTGAATATCTCTTAAACCATAAAGGTTTGAGATATAAGACTTATATTATTCTTCATGTTTTTTAATGCCTACAAAATAAAATAAAGTTAAAACAAAGTATTACTATCCCTTTAAACACTCATTTTGAAATATTTGCATTCATGATTCATTTGCAGCCAAGAGGCATTGTTGCTGCCTGCAAAGAGCTGAGTATCACAGACACAAGGGGGATAAATGCACTAAGTTGTGAGAAAGAGGTGATATAACAGATATGACTTCTCCAGTGGTATCAGTCCTCCGAGTACTATGTTATTCTATAAAGCCAACGCACTAAGATTTCTCCAACTTTGTAGATGACAATGAATAGGCTCCATAGATTAGCATAGGAGCTGGAGAAGTGATATCACTGGTGAAGTTATCTCCACTTTATCACCTCTGTATCACGAGTTAGTGCATAACCCCCAAGATTCTCTGTATATATATATATATATATATATATATATATATATATATATATATTTGAAGCAAGGCTGCACAGTCATGGTTTATATATAACAGCTCCATTTGGCAGCAAAACATCTTGAACTCAAGCTATTAAAAAAATGCAAGTCAGCATTTTAATAATTAAAACAAAAAAAAATCTTCCATCATTTGGGTATACTTTTACTTTACTCCAAAGTGAACAACCTATTCCATATGTACTTTCATTATCAGTCTGTAGTTACACTTAAAAAAGGTTTACAGTCCCCATTGTGTTTGGGACATTTTTATCATCAAAGTTAACCCTTTCAGTGCCAAACGGGTGTCCAGTGCATTGCTCCAAAATTCTATGGGCAGCCGGCACCTCTCTGGCACTTAAAGAGTTAAACTTACAGAGCAGCTGGATTGTTTCCTTACACAGTGGCACAGCAGTCCATGGTATGAGTATGTTGGATGAGTTTGTCAAAAACTGTGGAGTTTTCGCCATAAAAAAGAATAGTTGCGCTGCATAAAAATCCAATAGCTAAAGAAATTCGCTGCAGAGAAGTGCACAAGGATACAGATATTATTTCACTGAAGGCTACAAAATTTCAATATTTTTTATGTGGAAATGCATCAAATTTAGCATCAATAGAAGAAAAGTGTTTTTAACACTTCTACAAGCAAGCAGCTCAATTTACATTAACAAGTCAAGCCTTACAGCTATTTCTTTAGTGCTTGCCTTATAATCCTGTATCTAAATACTATAAACTAGTCTTGCTTGAAAGTGCCTAGAAGGTGATTGAAGTTAATGCAATTACTATTGATTATGATCATAATTTCAAAAGCAAATACATTTATAAAGATGACAGAGACTGGAAAATACCTACAGAGATGTAAAAAACATACCACAGTAAGCAACATTTTTGCATATTATACATATATGTTTAATTCTAAGTTATTATCTATAATTAATGCAAACATATGCAGAATTTATATATAAAATCTTGCAGAAATAGTCCAATAGTAATCACAGTAAGATTTATCCTATATAATAATTTGCTAAAACGTGTGTAACGGAGCAGTCATGTGCACTAGAGACTGCTGCAGTCATGCTCAGTAGAGACTGCCCACGCCACGGCTCCTTTGGAGTGTCCAGCTTTGTATCAGCCATGGCGCGGGCAGTCTCCACTGCACATGACTGCCCTGCAACCGGCGGGCAGTGGTACTGTGGCCCGTGTAATGGGCTCTTCAACTAGTTAGATATATTAAAAGTACATACCATAAAACCATGCAATAATTCTATCAAAATGGAACTTCAAGACATACCTCATCCAACATGAACCAAAAAAAGTGTAATAAAGTATTTTACAAATATACCCACCATTAAGGATTGGGGCTACTAAATATATCAAGTATATCAGACCATATATCCACATTCTCACCCAAGATAAATCCAGAAAATATTCAACAAATAACATTCCCTAGAAAATAAATCCAGGATGTATCAATGCTGCTGTCGTCACAAACCTAACATTTGTGTAGCTAATTGAACCAATAATCTATGTACCGGATTTATCTCGGGTGAGAAAGCAGATTGTAGGTGTATTAACGGTATACCACCGATTCATACCAGCAACTTTACTGCAACTTGTACCGTAAGAGAGCCATCTCTCCCTCCTGTCTCTTGCATTCTCCATGCCCTTTCTCTTTTACTCTCTGTCTTATACTCTCTCTAACTACCTAAATCTTCCACTTATACTGTCTCTCTAACATTCAGTTATTCTCCCTTTGTCTTACAGTCTCTCACACGCTTGTATCTTTCATACTCTCTGTCTTTTACTTAATTTCTCATACTCTCTTGTACTCTCAATTTTATACTCACTCTTTCTTATAATCTCTCTTCCACTCTCTCCGACTCTTGTCTTCCCTCTCTCGCACTGTCTCTAGCAATTTCTTGACCTAGCACTCTCTCTCACATACTCTTTTGCACTCTCTTTTATAGTCTTTATCATTACACTCTGTCTTATACTCTCACAGTCTCTCTTGAACACTCTCTCACTCTCTCTTGTACCAAATCTTAACTACTAAGAGCACCTTTCATGTTTGCCTCCTTGGACATGATTGTCAGTAGTCAAAGGGTTAAGAACACACAGCTCAGATCCAGATAGAGGTACAAATCCTTTGTGTATATCAGCCTCAGAGATGTATATTCAAAAGACAAGTGGAGGAATTCTGGGAAAAATCAATTACACCATAGAAGAAACTAAAGATTCAAAACTTCACAATGAATTAAAAGGACATTTTAACCCCTTCAATGCTCTTTAGCATCCAAAAGGTTAAAATCCTCTTTTAACTAAATTACATTTTTTTATCCTTCCCCGTAGTGCAGTTGGTTTGCCCCCAGATTCCTCCATTTTCTTTTAAACATAAGGCCCAGTGTGTTTGTAGTTCTGTGGTAGACTGAAACGCTATACAGTGTAGCTTTGTTTCCTGTCAGATTTGTCTTGCAATAAGCATCTAATGTCTCTACAAAAAAGACATTGGGCTGAATTCTATAGCAGGTGATACATTTATCACTAGTTTTATTGCCACATTTTCCCAAGGGCTACAACAGACAGCCAGCTTTATCACCTCCAATTGAATCCAGACATTATCAGATATAATTACCTGCTGTTTTGTGCTATATTTTAGGTTAATAATATACTCTTAATTTATTGTAAGCAATTAACATTCAAATGCATTTGATACTAATACTGTTTTAACCCCTTGGATACTTATCCTCTTCCAAATGTATCTGAGATCTCTCTGGTATCATATGAAAGCAGTGGATTGTTAGGGGTCCACTGGGTTTCAGTGAGGATCTAGTTGCATTAAGGTACAGACACCTCATAAGAGGAAGGTGAGGACCACCTCAGCAAGAAAGGGAACTTAACCCCTTAAGGGCCAGAGCAATTTTGCACCTAAAATTGCACATTTTACACTATGGCCTAGATGCACTAAAGGTCGATGTGGTGTCGGTATGATCTCGACGATGTGTTCGAATCACTCCGACAATCTGATCTGCACACACATCGACATATTCACAAAAATTGTTGGATGGAAGGGGACAGTTGGAGAAGATCCCTATTAGCATACAGGATTTTCGAAGTGCTGTCGGTGTGGAAGGGATCTCCTCCCCTCACACATCACCAGCACTATGACAATTCTGAACAGCATTCTCTGTGTTTCCCTACCCAGCCAGTAGGGGAACACAGAGAAGGCTTTCAGCACCATGGACAGCATTGAATGCCATGGGGATGTGCATTGCTCACCCCTATGGCACTCAAAGGATAAAGTAAACACAACTAGTACGCCAAGCACTACACAATGTGTTCCCCTTCTATATTTTAACCCTTCCCCTTTAAAATTCTACTTTCAGTGGTCCCATGACTTTTTTCCTCCATTTAAATTTGACATTCTTCTTCTTCTATTTTTTACGACATGCCCTCATTGTATTTATATTGTATAATTAACCCTATGAGTGCCAGAGAGGTAGCAACACATTGCAATGTGTTTGCTACCCCTCTTGTACTCATAGGGTTAATAGGCAAAGTATGCAGCTGCATACCTTGCCTGTATATGTGTATGAAGTGTAATGTTATTTATTTATTTTATTATGGTATGTTTAAAAAAGTTCAGACCTCAAAGGGGGCATCAGGACCCCTCCTGGCACCCCTAGCATGGATAACCTATCCACTAGGATAGGTTATCCATGCAGGCAACCACTGCTGTTTTTTAAATAAAGAGCGTATAACCTATATGCATTTATTGTAATATATAAACATTTCAGACCTCGAGGTGGGGCACCAGGACCCCTCCTGACACCCCCATAACATGGATCATCTATCCAGAAGGTCTGAACAGGGTGACTGATTCATTGATGAAAGTGTAGCACTGCAGTAGCTTATACAGCCTCTCCAGTATCAAGATGGCAGAAAATGTCTTTGGGGTCGCCCCATGGATTATCTATTCTTTTGGATAGATTATCCATGATAGGGGGGATATCAGGAGGGGTCCTGATTCCCACTTCGAAGTCTGAAAGTATTAATTATAAAAAGTGCATATAACCTATGTTAAACATAGGTTATATACACTTTATTTAAAAGTCGCCCCATGGATCATCTATCCTTCTGGATAGATGATCCATGTTAGGGGGGTGTCAGGAGGGGTCCTGGTTCTCCCTTGAGGTCTGAACTATGTAATGTTATTAAAAAAATTAATAACATGACACACATATACAGGCAAGGTATGAAGCTGCATACCCTGCCTATTAACCCATAATGCCTATTAACTGAGTTCCTGTTAAAAACTGAACTACTACAAAATTCGTAAGAAAAAAATTGTGTAAAACAAATAATATCATAAAAATGTGCAAAATGTAAGGGAAAGTGAAAAAATCATCAGAAGACTCTAGACTGCATAACGAACAGAGGTACCGATTTGTAGCAGCATGAATTACTATTGGGTCTCCAGCACATTGCAAAGCATTGGAGTATGATAAAATAGAGCAAAGAATACTATTATAGGGCAAAGCAACATGGTTGAAACCCAAAAGAAACCAAAAGTAATTGAATAGTATAGCGCTGTGATGTGCTGGCATCCCAATAGTAATTCATGCTGCTACAAAATGTACATGTGTTCATTATGCGGTTTAGTTTCTTTTGGTGATATTTTTACTTTCCCTTTCATTTTGCACATTTTTATGGTACTATTCATTTCACACAATTTGTTTCATACAAATTTAATTTTTCTTACGTTTTTATTCATTCAGTTTACTTTGTTTTTCAAATTTTAAGGGTGTCTAATTGCTAGTGATGTGCAAAGTCCTAGTGCTTCCACATTGACAACACTTGGACAGCCCTTCATGCTATAAATTTATTAAGGGCTTTTACTCCATAGGAAAGTACAGGGAGATCCCAACTTCACCAACCTGAGGCAGGTAAAGTTGAGATAGTGAACTCCGACAGAAGCAGCTGCTATTAGAGTTTATTGGAGTGGTATTTTAGAACATTCTGATAACAATAATAAATATTATAATCCAGTAACTTTTAAAAATTCTTGAGGCACTATCAGTATAATGCTAAAAAGGCATAAATGATGAGTGAATGGTAAGCCAGCTCATGAGTCCCATTGTAGCCAGTTTATTGAACTGTTGTAACATAGTAACATAGTAAATTAGGTTGAAAAAAGACACAAGTCCATCAAGTTCAACCTTCATTGTAGATTGAATGAAGATAGGAAATATGGTAAGCAAAGCTGACTCTCAAATTATAAATGGAATCATGGCTGGTTTGATAATCTTCAGTACTAGAAAAGCTTCATGATGATGATGATCATTATCGTCACCATCATCCAACTGATGTGAATTTAGATGACTTGATCGTCTCTAAATTTTTGTAAATAAACTGTGTATCTACTCTGTATATTACTGAACAATTTACAGAAAACCCTTGATTTCAATATACTTCTTCAAAATTCTCTAGGATGACAGCATCTTTTCTCATTTTATTTATCCTGGAGTAAGTTCAGTTTCTAGTGATTGAATATCTTATTGCCTTGAAAAGTTGAGAGGTTTCCAACACATTGCTAAAAATACATTGGAGGCATCACTAACATCCAGGAGGGTTAAAGAGGAGCTCCCACCTTCTGTAAATCCTGTAAAATAATACTTATTTCATTCTTTCTCCCCAATACTGGTTGACTTTTTTTTTCAAATCACTAATTTTATGGAGAAATAAGCTTCTAAAGAGTTACCACATGATGTCACATCAGGCCTTGCTGCGATACAGCTTTGTGACATAGGCTGTCAGTCTTCTTGTCTTCTCCTCCCTTGTTGTTCCTTGTTTTCTCCTCCTTTTCTGAAGCTGGAATCCTCCATGTAACCTAGCGTGCTCTCTTGCTAATGAAAGTGTGCCAGGTCACATGGAGGATTCCAGCATCAGACAAGGAGGAGGGAATGAGGCACAACAGGGGAGGAGAAGAGGAGAAGATTGACAACCTGCTGCACAGAGTTGTACCATACCAAGGCCTGACGTGATGTCGGGGTAACAGTTTAGAAGCTTATTTCTCCATAGAATTAGCAATTTGACCCCCCCCCAAAAAAAACAAAAAACTGTATTGAAGACAAATAATGAAATAAGTATTACTTTATAGGAGCTGAGAGAAGAACAAAGGAAAAATCAATATAAATACAAGTAAGTTAAGGTTTAAATTGTATATTACCAATTCAACCATTGATGGAGAAATGGGAGGATCAGGGCCAAAGGGAAAGCAGTCTGCTCAGTTTTTTGTACATCAAAGAAATTCCCTAGATGCTATTCATTGTATGTTTTCCTTGTTAATTTGATATTTGTTTGACATTATAGGTTTAGTGGTATCACACTCCAATTTGATCCCAACGTTCATTGGGTCAAAGTAAGCATATCAAGGAGTTTACTTACATTTTCAGTCTTTTGACTGGATAGACCAATAAGAAAGACCTGAGGAAATATGACAGTTCAACAGAGATGAACCAGCTGCTTCCTGTGTAGATCACAAAATATCAATATAGTATGGGTTCGGTGAAGGCAAGTTAAATATAAAGACAATTGGGTAAATGTACAACAGGTGCAGTAGATTGTTTGACCCTTTGCCTTCCTAATGTTAATTGATTAATTTACTAACATAGTAACATAGTTGATGAGGCTGAGAAAAGACATGCTTCCTTCAAGTTCAGCCTATGCCCATTTTCTGGGCCCTACTATTTTCTATACAATTATTGTTATTATTTTGTAATTGTGTATTTTAATAAACTTCATTATAGAGCAGTATTTTTTATAACTCAGATACGACTATGCCTTTATTATTTTTATTGCATGTCTGTTCACATTTTTTACAGAAGCTGAGTGACATTGCACACCTCTGTGACATATTTTGTCTATCAGTACTTCTGAATCTTTCTCTGATGAGGATTCCCCAAGTAGTTTCCCATTTAGAGTATATGTAGCATTTTTGGTTCTACAGCCCAAATACATAACCTTATATGTATCTACATTAATCCTCATATGCCACTTTGCTCCACATCCACTCATTTTTCTAAATCTTTCTGCAGAGAAAAAAATCCTGCTCTGTATATATTTCCTTACACAGCTTAATGTCGTCAGCAAAGATAGAGACATTACATTCAATTCCCACTTCTACATTATTAATAAATTAAAAAGCATTGACTGAATCCTATGGCATCCCACTTACAACTTTAGACTAACTTAAAAAGCATAAATTTGCAACAACTCTCTGCCATCTACCATTTAACCAGTTCTCTATCCATGCACACATATCACCTCCAAATCCGAAGCCTTTTAATTTATGCAGCACATTCTTGTGAGGCACAATATCAAAGGCTTTTGTAAAATCCAAGTATACTAAATCAACAGCTATTCCCTTGTCCAGATTACTACTTGTCGTTACATATAATGCAGGTAAATTGGTTTGACATGAGCTTTTCTTCATAAAACCATGCTGGCTCCTACTAATAGTTGTGTTGGCCTTCTTATTGTCCTGAATACTATCAGTTAGTAACCCTTCTAATATCTTACCCACTATGGAAGTCAAGCTCACAGGTCTTTAATTTCCTGGTTTAGATCTTACCCCCTTTATGAATAATGGTCAGCTTTCCTCCAATCACAGGGCACTATGATGAAAGAGAATTAATAACTAATAAGTATAATGGTTTTCCAGTCTCTTTTTGCCTTTGTACTCAATAAACCATGTACATAGAGGAAATTTTGTGATTTTGTCTGTTTGCCCATAGCTTTCCATTGTTGCTTCATTTGTATCTACAGAAGAAAAGAATGTGTTTAAGGAGTCAGCCATAGTCTTGTCCTCACTAATCAATTTACCTGTTTCAGCCTTAAGAGGACCAATAACAACCTTAACCTTTTTGTTATTTATATACTTGTAGAATGGTTTAGGCTTTTTCTTGCTCTCTTTTACAATATGTTTCTCATTTTCAATTTTAACTACCCTATATGCTTGTTTGCAGACTTTATAACATTTATATTTTGCATCTGACTCTTCTGACTTAAACACTTTAAAAGCATGCTTCTTATTTATCTTTTCCCTACAAGCCTTATGAGTGTTAATTTGCTTCTCTTGTACATATTCCCTAATGGTATATATAGTGATCACATATTGTGCATTTTTATCTTTGAAAATTGCATCCCACTGAATGTCCTTTAATACTTCTTTTAGCATTGTAGAATTTTTAAAATGTAATGTTTTGGATAAACCCTTGCTATTGGGTTTATTTTAACAAATTTCAAAGAATAGAAAAGGAGAAAATGGATAAGGGAAGAAAAAGCTTAATAATTTCAGGTATTCCCACTCCCATCCAACAAAAGTGACCTGTTCAAAGTAATGTTGAAGAACTACAGTCTTTAATAAATAGCCTTTATTGATATCAAATTAAACAGAACTAAATGGTTACATTGATCCCATTACTAATACCTGAAATTATCGAGGTTTCTCCTCCCTTATCCATTTTCTTCTGTTTCTATTTAATTACCATTGACCTGCAAAGTCATATTATCTACTATATTTGATTAGTATGCCTCTTTTTATATCATATAAATTACAAATATCAAAGGATACCATAGTGTAGTTACTTCTGCCTAAATGTTACCTTACTGGTATACTACACTGTATACTAACATACATATGCCAAAATTCCTCCACTTAATGCTGCTTGCTCCAAGGGGAGGACAGTGGGCAGTCTGTGAGTGTTTCATATTGTTTCTTTTCTCTATGCCTTTTTAAGGTAATGTACTAAACAAGGCATAGCGAAAATGTTGTGATTGTTGATCATTTCCCTGCACATACTAGGGAGCAGGCATACAGGATGGCTGGCATTAGAGTTCTAATGATGGAGGAGATTGTCATATCCTGCAGTGCATACCCTAAAGTGAATACTGATGTTATAAGCTAAGTCAAGTGGAGCTGCGCTGACAGATTCATACATTTGCCCCATTGAAAAAATGTAAGTCAGCCAAAGTTACTGCTTTTGCCTGTAAAATTAGTGGGTAACCCCTTGGATGGCAGAGATGTATATAATGCCTGGCTTCAGGAATCAATAATGAGGTCTCTAGAATACAAGTGTTTAAGATGTTTTCCAAACGTATGGAGAATCCAAAATCCAGCTTATTTTACTGGCTCCTTCATCCTTACAGACCAATCTGTATTATTGTGTTTACTAGTGTCACTATATTCATAAGAAAGAACAATGCTCAAAGATAGATATGTATAGTAAATTTGGAACTATGTGATAATATTGCTTAACTCATGCTTGAGGAGGCATATGGATATAGCAGGCTAATACGATGTAGCCACAGTCTGTAGAGATCCATTTATACTAGTTTTCTTGTATTGATATATATATATATATATATATATATATATATATATATATATATATATATATATATATCTTTATTTATGTACAATAGTGATATGTTACAATAAAAAATGTGGATAACATAAATGTCACACTCATAGAAACAATAGGAGACAGGTCCCTACCCAAAGGAACTTACAGTCTAGGAGACAGAAAACATGGTATGAGGGTGTCAGGTGCTGTGAGTTCACATGCTGAGTTTGCCTAGTGCTCCAGAAGTTAAGATCGATTTCTTAAAAATATTATTTAACATAAACTTAAATTTGTCAGTCGATTTTTTTTTTTGTCTTTTGTATTCACAATTCTAAATGTGTAGTGTAATGAAAAGTACTGTTAAGCCTTTGGCTCCTAGAGACCTCTTCAATACGATGGAGATATCACTAACATCCAGGGGGTTGTCACATTATAGCAAGCGTAATCAATGTTTCATCTTCCGGCTGCTGGATACTGCAACTGTTGTAGTCTCTAACAAATGGAGGTCCAAATATTGACTACTCCTGTAAAGACTATGAGAATTTTTTATTGGTCAAAATTATATTAAATTCAGTATTGTGGAATAGTCACATCTTCTTGTTGCACACAAAGAATAAAGATATACAGTCATTTGAGTCATTCCCCAGGACATCTGTAGGAATTGCACAATCCACAAAAAAAGTTTAAGAATTTCAATCACCAAAATGCTCACATCTGGATATATGCTTTCTGCAGAATCATGTTATTTCATTAGCATAGATGTAAAACTGACAGAACGATTTATAATGTGATGCAGATCTTAGATGATTGCATATCTCTAAAGGACAACACCTGCTGGAGTGGATGAAATGGCTTTGTAGGAAATTTGCATCCATTTAAATCTGCAGAGGGATTTGCTGAAATAAAGAATTTATTTATTTTCGCTCACTTCACAAATGACTCTAACTGATTGGTTAGCAATAGTACAACTCTAATGGAAATTACTCATATTATTCTTCCATGCCTACTTCTTGCTTTATTATGTATCTTTTCATCATAAAATATTTTACCTTGTGCACTGCATTTATCCCATAACAGGAGATCTGTCAAGGAGAGAAGGTCATTAAGTGCAGTTATTCATCATTTTGTATTGGTGTATGTTTTGATATTATCACTTTTTTGTGCAATAGGTAATATACAAAAGCTAACATATTTAAGTTTACATTGATATTAGAATTGCAACTGCTCTTTTAGCTGTCCTCGATGAAGCAGTCCCTCGTTTAAAAATAATATCTTTTATGAATGAGCATTATCTCCAATATATCTTTTTTTAAGAACACTGTGCTGCTTATGTACCAGACAACTGGAACAATTATGGGGCAAACCACTTGCAACATCGGGGCAAATAGATATTCCAATTCTACAAACCAAGGTCGGTGCCATGGTCCCCTTTCAGAAAACATATTCAAACCAGTAAAAATGTCAATGACCTCATTTCTACTGGTTTGAATGTCTTTTTTGAAAGGAGACCATAGCACCGACCTTTGTTTGTATTGTTGTTTATAATTTTTTTGAACCCAGAAAGTGGGAGAATTTTTTGGGTCTGGCTTCTTGTTCTCTGCTGGACATTTGTTTCTGATAGCATTGCACCACACATATATTACTATTGTAGATATTCCAGTTCATTTAAATGGGGATTTTTATCCCTTGAATGCTGCAGAGATCTCCATTTGAGGGATTATGAGCCTCATTAAATTCTATGAATATCTGAAATTTTTTTATTATCAACAACACACAAGTATTCAGGCGCTCATCAATCTTATTGATCTGTCTCCTTCTCCCCTTACTCCTCCCACACAACACAAACTCTGTAAGCTACTCGATATTCGGCCTTTTCCGGTCTCCTGGGCACAATACTACAACAATCTGTCAAACTCCAAAGTAAATGCAGTAAACAAAATAGTTTTACATTCCAGTATGTCCAGGATACAAACTTTGATGAAGCTTGTTCAGCTCACATGAAACATTTTCGTTTGCACATCACAAAATTTTGTTGATGCCAGTACTGTTGACGGCATGATCCTGCAATACAAAGCCGGTATCCTAGACTGCAAGACTATTTTGTTTACATAATTTTTATTTGTTCCTTATGATGCCATTTGTTTGAGAATTGCTCCAATTCTTAGTATATAAGTTTCTGTGCAGGATCGTTTAAACGTATAACATAGATCCCCCCCCTAAATCTCTTGGATACTAAAGAGGTATCTAACACATAGATGTTAAAAATATTTGTATGCTATTGGTGAGAATTTTAGCAATAGATACTTTACCATTCTTGGACAGTTATACTGCATTTTTTATGAAATATTAGCTTTGCAATTTTTCTAAAGACACCAATGTTCACTTTAGTTTTGTAAAGCATTTAAGTTTTTTTATTGAGAATTACAAACTCTGTTGTGTCCCATTAATATATTCTTTTAGTGTTCTCTCTCAACATGACTTTAAATATTAATGCTACAGGAAATACTTAATAGACAGCATGCTCAAACAAGTGAATAGCTAGATACTGAATGAATAGCAGAGATGGTGGATGGGTAGTTGTATTGATATCTTGGAGATGTACAGCAGTGGAACCCCACTGACAAGTGATAAGCTCTATGTTTTGTACTGTAGTTTAAAAATGCAAAGTATGTGTCCCTTAGGGCATGGCAAGTTTGATTTAAAAAAATGAAAAATTTAAGTCTTATAGCTTGACATATTTATATGGATCATGGGTATATTTAATGGATGTCAAGATAAATCTATTCAAAAGAAACAATGGGGGGGCAGATCTACCTTTTTGTGCTTTCTTAATGAATGTGTGTTTCAATGCCACAAGAAATCATTGCAAGAGAGAATGTTGTCAGCTTTAACCTAGTTCATGTATGAATATTCCAGTGCTGCTTCATTGGCATTGGTATATATTAGTGTGTATGATCGCTTTAATACATACTGGCACCCAAACTTTCTTGCTGTTGAGATTTTAATGCGAGCAAGCCCCTGCAAGTTTGCTTGCCATTGCAAATGGTGTAAAGTTAAAGGGATTGTAATACTTCATTTTATCTTTATTTTATTTTGTAGGCATTAATAAAACATGAAGAACGATATGAGTCTTATCTCTCAAACCTTTATGGTTTGAGAGATATTCACAAGCAAAGTTTCCCCCTCATGCCCCTTTTATCTAGTGTAAGCTATCTCTTCTCAGATGTGGCATGCAGTCCATAGACCAGACAGATAACAGCAGGGGACACTCTTCTTTCTATGAAAACAATGAAAGCCCTGCCCCCCTTGACAAGTTTTTCAGGTTTTTCCCCTTATCTTAATTGAAGATTGTCCCTCTCTGCAGTCTATCTGGGCACCTCCCTTCTGATCTGGCTGAGCAGTGTTATATCAGTAAAATGGGTGGGAGGGGGATACTTTGTCATTGAATTACTCTAGAACTACAACTCTGACAGAATTGAAATAACACTCTCCAAAGTCCAAATACTATAATGATTAATTAGAGCTGCTTTTATTATGAAATATTACTGTCCCTTTAAGGTTCAGAGTGTTAGTAAATCATGCACAACAAGATATAGAGGAAAGAAGTTCCCCTGAAACATCCATACACTTCCCCACTGCCCTCCTCTTGGCTCCCCTGACATTAAGGAGAGAATTTTAGGTGTATGTAGCTTAGTAAATTGGTGTTAGACCAAGTGTTGGACAAGAAGTTGATTCCAGCCTTTGGTTTAGTTCTGAATTTTATTCTTACATCCTCCCATATCGTGACAGCCACTGATCTATATTTTCAGCAATTGATATTTGAGATTGGTTTACTATGAAGAAGTGGAACAATTTCAGGCCAAAATACCCATTGATTGGGATTTGAGGTATAGACCACTTTGAAAGCCCCATTTAAGTCCATGGGAATTAAATTTTTTTTCTTTTTTGTTCAGCAGATTTTCTCCAGAATTGCTTTATTTTTTGTAAATTCATCAGCCTAGCTATGCCTCAAACCTTTTTATGTAGTCCAAGTCAATGCACCCTTTTTTCCACACGTAGTTGAAATGTTGGACCACAATATTGAATGTCTAAGCTTCGTGGCTTAATGACTAATGAGTAATACTGTTACATTTTTGTTAAAAAAAAAAAAAAAATGTATTATGGTTTCCTTCTGTACAATATAGTAGTTAGAAATCTCTAGTATTTTGGAACAGAAAGCTGTATAGTAAAGCTATCAAAAAACTAGGCAAATGATTTATCAAACAGTAAATTTTATTGGATTATCTGAAAAATGAAGTCCCTAGGATGGGATAAAAATAATGAAAGAAAGTACGGTTGCTACTCGCTGGCAATATTACATACTGGCTAAAAGATATATATATATATATATATTGTTAAGCCACTCACCCCGTGGTTACTTTGTTGGTGAGCCGGAGCTGCTCTTGTCAATCTCAGCAGGATCCAACAGATGTGAAGGCACAGTACAAGAGCGCTCATGGCCCACCTGAGCCTCAGAGACCAAAATATTATTCCATAAAAATGATATTTATTTCTCAAATAATAAAATCAAGAAAACGTATATGGAAGCTGGGGACACAATAAATCAAGGACGATCCGTGAAACAAATGGTTCACTTAATCATAGCCTATGATTAAGTGAACCATTTGTTTCACGAAACGCGTTAGGCGGATCGTCCTTGATTTATTGTGTCCCCAGCTTCCATATATGTTTTCTTGATTTTATTATTTGAGAAATAAATATCATTTTTATGGAATAATATTTTGGTCTCTGAGGCTCGGGTGGGCCGTGAGTGCTCTAGGACTGTGCCTTCACGTCCCTAGGATGGGATAATAATTGTTGTACATACAGTTGCCATCATCGACAACCAGATGATGGAGATGATGGCAGTTGTAGTCCCTAACAGCTGAAGACCCAACAGTTGACCTCCCCTGATATTAAAGAGAAACTTTCAATTTGTAATAAATAGGTAATTTTAAAAGCACTTTCAAAATCACTTACCATATATTTATGTCGGACATTTTGTTAGATAATTTGTGAGATAATTAACTTTATTTATTTTACATACCTGTTAGTACTGCCTATTGTACATAAACTGTTAAATAAATAAATCTAAATACCTAAAAACTGTTGTATTAAATAAAAAGTGACTATGATAAGCATGGGTAATTGTTGAAAGTGACTGTTCAGATTTAAAATTAAAGGGGCTATATAGAGTCCATATAAGATGCTTTTTTATGCTTGCCTGTGTCCCAAGAGCTATGGGAACTGAATTCCCATAGTTCAAAATTCATCTGTAATACGTTGGTTTGCAGCCTGGGTGATGTCAGTGCCTCACTTGGTGTTCATAGGAGATTGATCATTTCTATATAAAAGTCCATTGATGGTGAATTTGCCAGCATGGAGCTTTTGTTCATTTCAGTAGAGAGGAGAGCAGTCTCCCATGAGTGACAAGTGTACTATGTCCATTTTAGGACATCTTTACTTCACCCTTCCTCCTTCCTCCTACAAAACCTCTATCAATCATCCTTCTACCTACTAAACTCCCTTCTTCCTCCTTCCAAACCACTGTCACTCATTCTCCATTCTTACAAACTCCATGCTTCCTCTTACCAAACGTACTCCTTCCTCCAATCCTAAGATGGAGGATGGGTGACACAGGTGTGATGGAAGGAGGGAGTTTGGTAAGAGGAAGGATGGGTTTTGTAAGGATGGAGGATGGGTGAGAGAGGTTTGATATGAGGGAGGAGAGAGTTTGGTAAGGGGAAGGATGGAGTTTGTAAGGATGGAGGATGAGTGACAGTGTTTTGGTAGAGGAAGGAGGGAGTTTGGTACATGGAAGGATGATTGATAGAGGTTTGGAAGGAGGAAGAAGGAAGGGTGGAATAGAGATGTTCTAAAATGGATGCTGTACGAGTGAGGAATATGGAAGAGTTTTGAACCAAGGAAATTCAGTTCCCATTTAAATCATTTGAATCAATCTTTTATGAAACCAAACTACCCCTTTAAATTATCACCCACAAACATTTATATACATTTTTCATGTCTTAATATGCTTGTTTTAATTATATATGGTGATTCTGGTTATTTTTTTAATCACATGGATACTAGGGAGGTGTCCAATCCCATTTCTTCATAATGAGTCCTTTTTGACAATAATTATATCTCTAAAGAAAAAGAAGACAGAACAGATTTCGGGAATATAAAAGCTATTGTAATTTATCTTCAGCTGTTGCCCTTTGCCACATTTGGTTAGGGAACAGCTCAGTTGTTTTCTGTGAGTATTTGTGAGAATTCAGCCTTTTAAAATATAAGTTTTATTGCCATTTTATTTAAGAAGTGCTTTATTAACACTATAGTACCATATTAGTACACTCTTTAAAAACTACCATAAATACTATGTATTAACATAGGTTGGTATTAAAAACACAGATGTCCGAGTTATTGGTGGGGTTTTAAGACGGCAAAACAAGCAGTGAATCTCAATAATTATTTCCACCGTTACAGAGATCATGATACATATTTTTTATCCAGTTACATGCTAATTAATCATTAATCACTAGAAACAGCTTGTTCTGTCTTCGGTTCTTCAGAGATGCAAATATTATCTTTAAAGACCTGCAGTAAGTCACCCTTTTTAGCAAACGAGGAGTGAAAAGTTTCTTATATGCTTTTCTAGTATAGGCTAAGGATATTTTCTGCACTGGGAAATAAATGGATGTGACTGGAGGTGTGGTCATGTAAGGAGTGGGGGTGTGGCCTTGGGAGGGTCTAAGGGGGGCTTGCTGTGAGGTGCTTGAGATATGAATCCAGCCCTGTATGTGATTAAAATTAAACCTTAAACAATGGTGAGCTCTACATTATTTAAATATATTTATATGTGTCTATTAGAAAACGCCTTCCTTTTACTGTGATCCCTTTAATAAAGAGGACAGTTATGGTCAGTATCATGAATTTTTCTGGCTTTAGTGTCTTTTCTAGACAAGACTCCTTTTTCTAATATATGCTTTCTAACAAACACTTTTTATATTCTACTTCTATCACTCTTATGAAACAACAAATACACGGAAGATGTTATAAAAATAAACATACACATCCTTACATCCATTTTCGCTGTATAGAACATTTCAAGAGCTTTATAGAAAATAAGAATTCATCTAGAAGAATGTTCAAGTGTTACAAGCAGAATTCATTGTTGCAATGTAGAAAATCAGCCAAGGGAAATACATGATTAAGCATTCTGTACCACTATCCAAACACAGGAAGAGGATCTGGAGATCACGGCATCTGACACAAGAAACACACAGTAGCAATATAACACTGAACAAGAGTGGAGGCAGAAAAGAATATTAGTTAGCTACAGAAATATTGCCAGCAAAGGAAGAAGCTTGTATTAACGAATTAACAGGGTTTAATTGGGAAGACCCACACAAAACACAATTATAGTATATTTAGAGGAAATAAATTGATTCATTCTTCAACATTTTTGATGTGATGATTGTAAATATTTATTCAAATAAATGACATATCAGAAGCGCTCTTCTTGTTCACACTGGTAAACAATAGGTACGCTTTAATCCTTTGATGCTATAGAGCAGGGCTCAAAATTTCCACTCGCCACTAGCCAATGGCGAATTAAAATTTAGCCCTGGCAAGTAGAAATTCAGCCCTGGTGCGTATGTTTTGGCTTGCGGTGGCGAGTAACTTTTCAGGTCTGGCTAGTAGCAAAGGACTTAAAATTATATGCCCTGCTATAGAGGTATCCAAGAAATGCATTGGATACCTATCTGACACTCAAAGGGTTAAAGAAGCAATAAACTTTATTATAAAAATATATATATTGGAGGTTGTTGACTTAAAGAACGGTATTCCCACTGCTGAGAGATACATCTTTCCAGAGTTATCACAGTTGAATACTTTGTTTTTTACATTAACAGTTTTCTCTAGTTGTCAGAATTAGATATACTGTTACATTCAATGGGAGAGGTGAGTCACTGACAAACATTTCTCCATAGAATGGGATTGAAACTGCTGAATCATGCAGCCAGTTTGAATGTTCAGGAAGTAATCATGCTGTAATTCACCTCCTGACAAAATGAAATGTTATAATGTTTGAACAAATCAACTGAGCAGTACCTTTTTATACTCAGCAGGGATATATAGGTTTTCATAAAAAGAGTGTTCATTTAAGGAACAGAGAGGTGTGCAACACATTGCAAAACAAAACATTGGATACCCTTCTGAAGATTAAAAGTTAAGGATGAGACCTGTATCTAACAGAATGAGGGTGATTTAATAAAAAAAAATGATACAATTCTGGAACAAACTTTCAGTATTACAGGGCGCAAACCAATGTCTGAATAATCTTAGTATGTCAGTTTAGATATAGCTATAACTATATGCAGTGATTTACAGTTTAAGGTTTCAGCCCTAGGGCTTACAATCAAAAATGACTAAGCAAGACATACACGATACATAAGGAGTAAGTGCAGAATACAAAGTAGCTGTGTGGGTTAGGGTTAACCCCTTAAGAACCTGCTACGCACGCACGTGGCTGTCACTTAAGGACCACGGAGCATTTTTTTTTTTTTTTTGCTGATCTAATTCCGGACTCCCCGAATGGCGGGCAATCGTGCGGGGAGCCCGGAATTCCATGACGTACATGTACTTCCTTGGTCCTTTAGGGACATCCACTTCGTGACGTACATGTACATCATAGGTGATTAAGGGGTTAAACATGAAATATAAGTGTTTTGGATGCAGGAAGAGTATGAGTGCATTGTAGTTTATTAACACCTTAAGTCCAGAAGGGTGTGCAGTGAATTGCAAATTTCCCTCAAGAAAAAAATCTGACTTTTTGCTGGTGTCTGGCCATGACACCCTGTTTGAAAGCATCTGTGCTAAATGGCCACATCACAATATATATATATATATATATATATATATATATATATATATATATATATAATCTGCAAATTGCAGCACAGCTTTCCCCATGCTGTAACACCCCAGGCACTCACACACACACATACATCGTGTCTTCAAATAAAAAAACTGAAGCGATGCAAAGAGAAAACAAAAAAAGCAGTCTACTACTACTGCCTTTGCAGGAGGCCCTTTTTGTAGTGCTTAACGAAACAAGACTGCACAGTGAACAGGAAGGTGGGAGGTGCTCTTGATGATGTAAAACATAGGGTGGAGTGAAGGCATGAAGATGTGGTGAATGGAATTGAGGGAGGGAAGACATAATGAGGGGGTGAATGGGAGTGAGAGAAGACATGATGATGAGGCAACTGGGAGGTATTATGAGTTTCATTATGAGTTGAATGAGACAATGAGGCAAATTAAATGAAGGAAGGGAAGACATGATGTATGTATGTATTTTTATTTGTACAGCACCATACATGTACACAGCGCGTAACAAACATTGAAATAATATAATACAAAAATACAGAACAGGGTTAAGAGCATTAAGCTTAAGTGCAATTATTACATTATTCTTGGAGGCAAGTGCAGCAAGGGAATCCTAGACTGGGAAAGGGACCTTGCCCCAAGGAGCTTACAATCTAAGCTGAATTCATAATGACAAACAGAGGCAGTGGGAGGAGGATTATAAGTGCAAGTACGAGGTGTGGTGAAAGAAGTGCAGAAGGATTCTGCTGTGACTGTCAGTGTGCAAGAGGTGGACATTGCTATGCCTCCCTGAGCAGGTGGGTTTTGAGGAGATTCTTGAAAGTGATGAGTGTGGATGAGTGGCGAATGGTGATGGTGAGGGCATTTCAGAGTTGAGGAGCAGCCAGTGAGAAAGCTTGTAGTCGGGAGATGCCTCGAGTTGTGTAGGGTGAGGACAGGAAGAACCCTTGAGAAGACGGTAAGGGACAGGAAGGGGTGTAGCGGGAGATAAATGGAGAAATGTAAGAGGGTGCTGAGTAGCAGAGAGACTTACAGGACAGGAGGAGATGAAATGGAAGGGATATGGGAACAAATGTGGTGATCCATGAGGCTGAATTGATAACAGATTGATGAGAAGCAGGAAGACCAGAGAGTAGAATGTTGCAGTAGTCAATTCCAGAGAGAACGAGTGTCTGAGATAGTGTTTTAGCGATTGATATGCAGAGGAACGGACGTATTTTTGCAATATTTTGTAGGAAGAAGCGACATGTTCTAGTGACAGCTTGGATATGGGGGAGAAGGTTAATTTAGAATCAACTATAACCCCAAGACAGCGTGCTTTAGATACTGAGTGTATAGAAGAGTTTTTTATATTGTGATGGAGAAGGGGGTTGGTGGATGGGTTTTAGGAGGGAACACCACCAGCTCTATCTTAGTCATATTAAGTTTAAGGTGGCAGTGGGCCATCCATGATGAAATGGCTGAGAGACATTGAGTGACTTGAGACTGCACAGCTGGAGTGTGGTCAGGGACAGAGAGATAGATTAGTGTGTCATCTGCATACAGATGGTAATTAAATCCAAGAGATGAGATGAAGTCACCAAGTGAGAGAGTGTAGAGTGAAAAAAGAAGTGCTCCCAGGGCTGATCCCTGAGGTACACCTACTGAGAGGTCTTGGGGAGATGATAAAGTGTTAGCAAAAGAAACACTGAATGTACATTTAGAGAGATAAGAGGAAATCCATTCTAGAGGTATGTCATGGATGTCAAGGGTGTTCAGTAGGAGTGCATGGTCAACAGTGTCAAAAGCAGCAGATTGATCTAGTAGGATTAGTATACTAAAGTGTCCTTTGTCCCTTGCTATGTATAGGTCATTTGTAATTTTGTTAGGGTTGTCTCAGTGGAATAGTTGGAAAGGAAACCTGACTGTAAAGGGTCAAAAAGAGAGTTTGTATTGAGGAAAGAGTTTAAGCAGGAGAATACAAGGTGTTCCAAGATCTTAGATGCAAAGAGGAGGAGTGAAACCAGACTGTACTTTGAATGATGAGTAGGAGGTGAGTGTGAGGTACTGAGGACATGATGATGTGAATTGGAAGATGCAACAAATGGAATGGAGGAAGAGAGTGAAAGAAGACATGATGAGGAGACGAATGGGAGGTTTTGGATCTGATGAGAGGTG
Organism: Rhinophrynus dorsalis; assembly: GCA_037306005.1. NCBI lineage: Eukaryota > Metazoa > Chordata > Amphibia > Anura > Rhinophrynidae > Rhinophrynus > Rhinophrynus dorsalis. The sequence continues at coordinate 72,693,940 of CM074719.1, read as the reverse complement.
AATGGGAGATACGGACATGAGGAGGGGAATAGGATGATGTGGTGAATGGAGGGAGGTCATGAGGAGGAGCCGAATAGGAGTTAAGGTAGATATGAAGAGGAAGCAAATGGGAGGTTTGGGGGACGATGATTTAGAAAATGTAAGGAACGGAGGACATGATGAGGAGGCAAATGGTAGGTACGGAGGGTATGATAAAGAGTTAAATGGGAAGGAGGGAGGACATGATGAAGAGGTGAATGGTAGGTACAGAGGACATGTTGAAGAGGGAAATGGGATGATAGAGTGATACTGATATTGGGGAGCCTTGACGCGGCAGGCGGGCTTAGACATACTTTGGCCAATGTATGCAACGAAGACCCAAAATTTATTAAAGTGGTATGATATATGCTTTACACAGGGTTCTCATTTGGATAGTTTATATGGAGGAGCGCAGATTTGTTTTGATAGAGTGAATGGAATGGACATGATTAGGGGGTGAATGCAAGGATGGAGGACATGTTGAGCAGGCATGTGAGAGGTCCAGAGGACATGATCAAGGACATGATGAGGAGGTGAGTGGGAGGGAGGTATTACATGATGAAGGGCATGATAAGGAGGCCAGTGGGAGGGAGCAAAGACAGAAGGTGATGGGAAGTACAGAAGACATGATGAGGTGAATGGGATGATGCGGAGTATGGAATGAAGGAAGGGAGGATATGATGAAGGTCAAATGTGAGGGACAGAGGAGGCATGATGAGGAGGCAAACGGGATGTATGGAGAACCTGAGGAGGAGGAAAATGTGAGGTGAATGGAAAGTACGTAAGAAATTATGAGGAGTCGAATGGGAGGTAGGTGATTATGAGAAGAGGAATGGGATGTTGTGGCGAATGGAATGGAGTGAAGAAGGACATGATGAGGAAGCAAATGGGAGGTATGGAGGACATGATGAGGAGGCAAATGGGCGATAAGCTGAGTAAGTGTTAATCTGTGTTGATATTTTTACTGGAGTTTACAGAGGGACTTCACCCCTTACCCACTCCTGTGAAAATGAAGCCCCCATGAGTAGTAGACTCTGAAAATAGGAGGTGAATGTGACGTACACAGGACATGAATGATAAGCAAATTGGAGGTAAGTGGAGTAAGTGCAAATTCCTATTATATATATTGCACTCTATTGGAGATCTGATTATGGTTCCACATAAAGTGATGGAAACAGCATCACTGATGATCAGAATGGAGAACTGCAGTTTAATAAAAAAAAAAGTTTTGAGCTATAAACATTTCAGAATTAGAAATCTTCCCACAGAGGGGCTACTCTTGTATAGCACAGCAGGAAAAGTCTTTTTTCATTAAAAATGTATTGCTCCTTTTAGTTCACTAATGTACAATTTGACTATCATTTTCATTTCCATTGATCTGGCATACCAGAATGTATTAGTTTGTGTTTTAAGCCATGAAGAGATTTATAGTGAAAGGTTTCAGTAAGAAACAAAGCTGAATGTCATAATGAATCTCTTGGAATTCTTTACAGTAAGCCTGTAAACTTTATTTTTCCAGCAAAATATAACAGCCTGCTGGTTTTCATGAGCTGATTTATATAAGGCAAACTAATTTCCTTACAGCCTGAAGTCATCTAGGTTCCTTACAGGAATGACACTTTTACTATATAGGTGCCAGTTGTTTCACAGGATATTACTTCATCCAAGTTAAGCTTATGGAGTCCTAGTTTGAGCTGAGACATCAACACATTAAATCAATCTATCTACAGAAGAGCTATGTCAAAATAGCTGTCTTCATGCATTTTGTATTGTTATTCTTCAGTGAGCTGATGCTCAAGGGGTCAGATTAGAGTTCATTCAACCAGAGCCTTAGCAGAGATGATAGCCAGCCTCAGGACAGATTTTTTTAAGTTGAGATTTGCAGAACATCTACTTCGAGTTCATTTGACATTTCGCAAAGTGTTATAGCTTTACATTTGTTACATGAAGAAACAAAAACATTGCCTGATTGTGTGATATGATGTTATTGTCCATGATGATTTGTCTAAGATGTTCTTCTTTTTATGTTTCTATCCTTTTGTTCCTATAATGTGACAGCTTCAGCTCTTCTGATGAGCTTACTCTGCAACTTAAAAAAATAGTATTGCAATACTATTTTTTCATTACTTTTCTTTTCATCCTTCAGTAGACAAAAAGATTGCGCAACCACCCACAAAGTGAAAGCTAAGTTTAACAAATGCTTCCCTTTATGCTTCAGCCCTTAATAAATCTTCCTCTGGTGTGCCAGAAGATTTGTTGCTAGCGACTTGCTGAGGGGACACAGGTCTCACACTTAAAGTGCAAGTTCTTGCTGCCAGCTTGGAGTATGTAATGTTGCTAATCTCTCAACAAATAAATAATACTGCTGATTTCTCTACAAATAAATAATGTTTCTGCATCAGGTACTTTTAATGCTTTTGGTTTGACCAATCTTTGAGTATTTGGAACACTAGACATGTGCTACAAGTTCCATTTCCTCCTCATGGGAATTTCTGCAAAAATTGAGCTATATGTCCTTTTCATGGAAGTTCCCACAGGAGATAAAGTTTAACCCTTTAAGTGCCAGAGGGGTATCCAACAAATTGCTTCACAATGCGTTGGATACCACTATGACACTTAAAGAGTTAAGCATTCAAGGACTTAAAACCCCATTTAAATCTGTTGGTTTGCCACAGGATTGCCACTCATGTTCTTGTTGGGAGTACATCTGCTTTACTGAATTCAAGCACCTCCTATCTCTCTAGAATCCAAGTAACAATATCTCAATAGTCAGTGGATGAGTCCAGGACTCTATATGATATCTCTGCTTGTGCATGTGTGTTAATCAGAGGAACATTCATTCTGACAACTGTGTTAAAACAGGGATATCAGTTAAAACTGGTCTATTGCTGTGTCCTGAGGGCTTGATTTGAGTGACACTGATATAGCCATACTATCTTCTATTTTGCTTAAAGCCTTATTCAAGATCATATACAATCCTTGACTCTCTTATTACTTACAACAACCCTCAGTCTATGTCAAGAATGTTTAAGTGATGTTACTGGTTTAGCCCATTCCTCCTTTACTGGGTGTCATGAATTGATTATCTTTCTGTGAAGTAGCACCTCCTTACTTTTCCTCTTAGCAATCAAAGAATGAATTCTTGGTCTAGCAATTCCCTTTTTCTGAAATATTCTTACCTTTTGTGCTTGATTGATTCCTTTGATGTAATTGAAAGGTTCTATCATACCTTTCCAACTATGTATAAAGTCTTATTCTATTACAGATTTAAGTATTACTGTGTAGACAATACAACATTAACTGCATATTCTATAGAATATTAATGTGCTTTTGCAGTAACATTGTATACTAAGAAAAATTTGAGTGACTCTAGAGGAAACCAGCTGCACCATGGGGAACAAATAAAAATGTCCCAAATTTAAAATTATTTAATCAGCCCTTTAAAGAGAAAGTAATTAATTTTTGTGCGTCCCACTGGCGCCCAATGAGTTGGTAATACTTATTAGTTTAAGAGATATTTTACATTAATATATATAAATATAACTACAAATATAACTTCATCTGTATCTTTAGATAGATAGATATAGATAGATAGATAGATAGATAGATAGATAGATAGATAGATAGATATAGATAGATAGATAGATAGATAGATAGATAGATAGATAGATATTATTAATATATGCTAAATATCTCTTAGCCTAAATATGCATTTTCTTCAAGACTGGAGGCTAGGATTTTGTCTAGGGATGGGCAAATATTTTTACAACAAAAGCAAAATATGAAAAAAAACCAGCACTTCGAATCCTCCTTGGGAATTCCTAGGAAAATTGCTGTTTTTATACCCTTTCTCTTTGCTCTTTTACAATGATAATGTAATTTCCCACCACATGAAGAATTCCCCCATATATTATTACAGCGCTAAAAGGCCAATATAAAAGGGGATGTCAGTTTACAGCATGTTTTCAGTCTATATCTAGGAGAGACAAAGAAAGCTGCTGAGTGTTTGATGCCCTCAAGTATAGAGGCAGACAGTGAGCGAGAGGGAACTGGAGTTACTTGATACAGGAGTATTAGTGGTAGCCAGTTATTCTTTGGACAGAAGAGGTGCGGGGAATGTGAGTGTGAAGGGAGAAGGAAGAGTTAAATAAGAATAATAAACAACAATATTTGACTGATGTTTGACAGTGACAGTGAGTCAGAGAGGCAGGTGATCTTACTTGAGCTGAGACTCCAGTGAGGCTGAAAGTGGCAGATGTACACAGAAAGACATCATAATAATATTGTGGGAAATTCTAGGTATTTATAGCATTGCAGTAGGAATTCTCATGGCCATAGAATGCATAGGCAAAAATGGCAGATTATAAATTTACCAAGTTTTTGTGGAAAATTCAGAAAATGTTAACATGTCCGTGGGAATTTTCATGAAAAAAATTAAAAATGTATTTTTTTCCATGAAAATTCCAACAAAATAAAATGGGTCTTTCCCTCCATCTCTGATGTCTCTACTGTATTACAATGAAAGACCCAGCTCATTTCGAATGATTTTATTGTATGAGGAAGGTGGCCCCATGCACCAAAATGGAATAATTCTGGGGCAAATATTATAGGAAACCTTAGACTTTTCCATGAAATTATCTATTTAACATATTTGAGCCATATGCTTAAAATAAAAATAGAGTAATTCTGGAAAAAAATCAACTGTCACAGGAGACACATACAAGGTCCCCAAAGTTCTCATATTTACAATCTAAATTTGACTTTTAACCACTTTGACTGCTAGAGATGTCTCCAGTGCATTTTTATTCAGTGCTCTGGAATGGAGACCTCTCTAGCGTTTACTGAATTAAACAGCAAAGCACAAGGGGGGCTGACTTTAAAGGTCTCCTCTCTGATCTAAACTATGAGAGGTGCTATAACACTGGCTTTATATATAACACATTTGGCCTGGGTGCTGCAGTAAAACATTTATTTAGAATAAAGCTGCACGCTCACAGGTTCCATATAAAATATTGTATAGTGCAAACATGGAAACAGCAGTATTTCAGTTAACTGTGTGAAGCATGTGACAAAAGTAACGCGCAGAGGAACTACACATTTCTCTGTTTCGATGTTATCACAATACAATATTGTAGAATGAACCTGTGAGTTATATACCAAAGTTAAATTAAACAAATCTTTCAATGGATGCAGAGAATCAATAATTATAGAATTATTTAAATTAATTAAAAATAGATAAAATCTCTCTCTCCCTTTGTGGGCATACTGACATTGGAGAAACCAAGGCCCAAGTGCCAAAAAAACCCCCAAAAAACAGTGAATTAAAACAAAAATAATAAAGACTCACAAGCCATGGCAATGGAAGCAGCTGGTTAGTGTTAGACCTACCTCTTGACCAATATGTATCATGTGCAAACAAACATCCCTTTAGAAGAGTCAGAGCCACCGTACACATCACAGACAGGAACCCACTGATGTCTCCCATCTCCAATATCACCACCCAAAGAAACAATGAAAGCATAAACAAGAATATGAATATAGCAACATCACAAGGTAATGAGCACCACGTCATCAGGTGAAAGTTATACCCTTAGAGTCCACCATATTTTGCCTGTCCATTTCCTTTAGCCAGCAATGGTATCTCGATGGATGAATATTTGGTGTGGGGGGGAGATGTGCTCATCTGGGTGCTTAGTTACAAAGAAAATACTTATATTGGTATCTCCTCAGAGTTAAATTTTCATATCATGGAGCAATCAAGGGTAACCTGAACACTCACTTTGTATATTTCGTGTTAGTTAAGGAAGAGTAGCAGTGCATATGCCAATCTTAGCAGGAATTGATCCATAACAGCAGTGATTTCATTAAGGCTGCAAGACTGTTACACATGAATGACACTCATTTTCTGGAATATGGATATGATCCAAGGTTAATAGACATGCAGTCTAGGAAGTCACTTTAACGTACTCAGGCGACACTACTTACCATTGAAAATAGACCCCCGAAATAGATAGCCATATGATCTTTTGAAATCACATATGAAGATCCTAATGGATAAAAGGTTTGTCCGCTGGTACAAGTTTGGTTGATTGTACACTTAGATCTGCATCTGCCATTTACTGATATAGAAGCCCCCGATAGGGTATTGCCAGGGGATAATGAAAGAGATCTACTAATCCATAATGATCTGGTTAACCCCTTAAGGACCGGCGGTCCTGGGACATTTCCGTCCCATAATGCCCGCATAGGAGCACTTGGACGCGCCGGTACACGTGACCTGTTGCGTGTATCGGCGCGTCATTATGGGGCCTGATAGAGATTGCTGCAATGTTGGAGCGGTCAATTTCAGGCCCTATTTTTACTTACAGCGCTCCCGGTAGAGCGCTGTAAGTAAAAAGTACGTGACGTACTATGACCGTCATCGGTCCTTGAGTATTTCAAGGACCGTGATGGTCCTGGTACGTCAAGGGTCCTTAAGGGGTTAAATGTTATGATCAAGCCACTAAGGATTAAAAAAAAAACATTTGATTGAGCAAAACTTAAAAAATTGGTTGTATGAGATCTTCATGTTGTACTCCATTTAGACAACTGCTGAATGATACTACATTTCATCATCCTCATTCTAACAAAGTAATCACAATATGGTAAGCTGACACATTATATATAGTTATGGTGTTTGGGAGGACTTTCATACCTTGGCAAAAGTAACTACATTTCATGAATGCATGAGTAACCATCAGGTCTTGATCGGGGATGCCCTTGAAATGGGTTCCTCAGATAAACCTTTTGCCCATTACTTTGTTAACTATGTCCATTCACACTACAATGTTAAAAAATAATTTTGAACCTCCTTTAATGGGTGGTGATCATGATAAGACGCTATTACTTTTGGAATGTCATTGGATTCATTGGTTGGGCAAAATAGTGCCCGTAGGACTTAATGAAAAGTTTTTCTTATACTGCACAACAGACGGGACACTATGCAAGTCTGCGTATTGGAGTACTCACAATGACTTGAACATGTATAAAATTAGTTTAATAATAAAGTGGATACTTCTCAATGTATGCACTCTTTCAGGAGGTAAATATAGTCAAGTTGATACCTTTACTGGCTAACTAAGCAGTTTTAGGATGCCTGAGCAAGAGAAGTCTTGAAAGCTTGCATCTTAAATTTGCTTAGTTAGCCAACAAAGGTATCAACTTGACTAGCTTTGCCTCCTGTATTTCTATAGCTAACATGGTACCAACTCTCATCTTTTTGCATTCTGTCATGGAGTCTTTATCTGAATATTGACGAGGATGCACTTCTTTATTAAACTCTTTGTTTCTAAACTTATTTTTACCTGCTCAATATATGGGGTTCAATGTACCTTTGTAAGAAGGAACTCACAAGAGTGATTTTAAGGTGATATCCTTTAAGGGCTATATGAGAACATAGAATGTTAAATATCACTTGTGAATTCTTTGTTATAAAAGTAGATTGAATCCCATCTACTTGCTTACATGGTACCACCTATTTTCCTAGATTACATGCTCAATACAAATATATAGTGCCAAGAAGAGTTAGATCTGCTAACCTTTTCTGTGTTTTAATCCTTTGATAGCCACAGTGATGCCCAGCACGTTGCTTTGCAATGAATTGGGTAGATATCGATCCTGGCATGTAGAGGGTTATAGGAACACATGTCCAATAATAATTTTATGTTGTATTGTAGATTAAAAAAATAAATGATGTGGAGCAAATCCCTAAAGGTTTGAGAGATATTCGCATATAAAGTTCCCCCTCCCTCCTCTTCTCCTGATGCCAGCTATACAGCTGACAGAAGGAGATCCATGTCGGCCGACATGAGGCGGCTCTTCAGCAGATCCAAAATAGCAATATTTAGAAAGAACTGCTTCACTGGAACAGTCTACAAAGTGTGCTTGCAAACAAGGCATACTTTCTAGACCTTTCCAGCGAAGTCATTCTTTTTAATATATTGCTATTTCGGCTCTGCTGAAGAGCCGCCAACTGGTCCCAGGACCGGGATCTCCTGCTGTCAGTAGAGCACTGACGTTAGGAGAGGGGGAGGGAGGGGGAAATTTAGATGTGAATATCTCTCAAACCATAAAGGTTTAAGAGATGGGATTTGCTCCACATTATTATTATTATTATTATTTTTTAAATCTACAATACAACATAAAATTATTATTGGACATTAGTGTTCCTTTAATAAACTGTTATGTCTACACAGAATTATAATGTTCTAAGACACATCATCTTATGTATGTACAATAGTGACTATGGTCTTTATGGCCATTGCAACATTCAAAGGACTAAAAACCCTATTTACGTCAATGATAATTTGGGGACTTTTTATTTCTACCCTATGGTACTGTTGGCCTGCTATATACTCCACTTTTCTCTAGCATATATAATCCATATATTTTAAAAGTTTGCAGCAGATAATTTCAATGAAAATTGTGAAGTTTGTTTTAATATTCCACATCCAATAACAAGTTAATGTTTTGCTGCGGTTTCTTTCTCTGTGTCCATTTCAGCTGTAAAATGTCAGCCTAGGAACCTGACCAAAGCTAATTTGTATTTTTTTGCCTGAATACCTTCTGGCAGTGCATGTTTCCTCTTTGTCAATGCAGTCCAAAGAGAACAATCTTTATATGCAATGCATGCCTCTTCAGCTTGAGAATTGAGTGTACCGCATCAGTTAACCCCTTGTATGCTAGACATTGCTTCTCAATGCATCAAAGACAGTGCTGCTTTGTGCAACCATCTGGCACTCAAAGGGTTACAGGAGGGATACCACATTTGTTCATTAAGGGCAATGCTGAAAAAAAGGACTGATACTAGTAAATAAAGCATAACATTAAAGGAGAAGTAACACCTTTTTTTGTTCAAGGGATGTCAGGTTCATGGAGGCGGACATGACAGTTTTTGGCACTTTTTTCTGAAGCAGGAATCTTCATGAGCTTGCTTAGCTCTTTATGGACCAGTGAGGTGCACAATGCATTATGAAGCAATACAGTGCACACCCTTTGGCTGTTTAACCCATTACAGACCCATGATAGGCCATGACCATCACTGCAATTCTGCATTTAAGGACCAGTGATGGTCCTGTCACATCCTGGAACTCAGGGTCCCCATGTGGCTGCATGTCGCTTGGGGACCCCTGAATCTGATAAGCAGAAACAAAAACAAAAAAAGGTCCTGTGGTTCTACTAGCAAATGTCATGTCCTCCTCCATGGACATAACTTTCAGAAATGATTTAAGATATTATCTCTTGAACAAAGGCAAATTCATAAGGGTGATTAGGATTTTCTGGCCAAAAGTAAATTCATGGTTATTATTAAGAGGAGTTAACCTCTTTAACCCCTTAAGTACCATTGACGTGGCAGGACCGTCACACTGGTCCGGCATTTAAGGACCAGTGACGGTCCTGGCACGTCACGTACTTTTACTCAACGCGCTCCTGTAGGAGTGCGGTGAGTAATACCGGGCACTGAAGTTGATCACTCCAAGACCGGAGCGATCTCTTCCAGTGCCCCGTTTGACGTGCCGCCCCACGTGATCAGTTACGTGGGACGGCACGTCAAAGTTTCCTATGTGGTCCTTAAGGGACGGCACGCCCCGGGACCACTGGTCCTTAAGGGGTTAAAGGGCAACAGTTTTAGAGTGGTACTGTTGCTACACCATCCTATGGACGTAGCCGATCAGTTGAACATAAACCTCCATAGGATGGTGTAGCAAAAGTACCACCGTAGCATTTCAGGCCACTGAGATATTGCACCTAAAAAAAATCAAGTTATAGCTTCAATAAGGTGTGAATAAAACACATGTGAGCAATGGGTATACCCCTGTTTTACTCAGGAGGATAAGCACTACAATATATTCTTATTAGCAAATTTTCTCAGAATATTCTCAAATTGAGCCATATTTATAAACTTGACTATACTTATTTGTAACTATGACCCATTGTTATGAACTTTATTGACAATTCTTAAACATACACTAATAGGGCTGTATTTGTGGATGGGGTTTTGGTGCAAACCATTTGCACTATAGTGGAGAACTAAAAATTCCCATTTTTAAATGGGAATTTTTGGAATCTTTTGTTCTCCTGTATAGTGCGCCAGAACTCCTCCACATTTCCTTTGAATATACAGCCCTAATTTGTGTAAGAATGTTTTTCATAAATTTCACCCTATATCACCTAAAACTGAGAAGAATAGAAATTCTTTCACATATTATATACTCCTAACCAGCATTTGTTAAAACCATTTTATGAAAAGAAATATATGTTACAATGTGTCTCTTGCAGAGTAAAACATAGCTTCCCACTCGTGGGAGAGCTTTTATTCCAAAGATATTAAAACTGATTTTTTAAATTAAATTGCAATTTTTTATTCTGCTTCCAGGGGGTGCAATTCCTATCATAGTCAGTGATTCAAGAGCTCCCACAAAGTGCATTAAAAGAAAAAATGTTGTTTGGACATTAGATGGCAGCAGTGGGAGTACCCTTTTTTTGCTCAACAGGAAGAGCCATGTAACATAATAAAAGTTTATTTCTCCTTTAATGAGCGATAAGAGCATTGTGTGCTGTAATTGCCGTAAGTTGACAATAAATAGAATGTAAACTTTTCTGCGGAAAGCAAAAATGAAGGCTTCTTATCTCTGAGCAAGTATCTGAGCAACGGCTACCATGCAGTCATGCACAGTAAAGACCGCGGCTGATAACGGATCGGGGCTCTCAGAATTCAGACCATAGTCCTCTTTGTGCACCGAAGTGAGGTCTGAATTCGGAGCGTGGCGCAGGCAGTCTGTACTGCGCATGACTGCAGCGCACTCAGCAGTTTTCAGCAGTCTGTACTGCGCATGGTGGCTTCTGACATACATACATTAGCAAATTATTATATAGGATTTTGCAGCAAACAAATGGTACCATGTGGAACAACTTAAAATCTCACACATTTCCACTGATTTAACCCTTGGCCATGCATTGCAATGCGCTGTAAACCTCTCTAGATTTTTATTTTCTTTAAACTCTTTAACCCTTTGAGTTCCAGAGGGGTACGCAACACAATGCACAGTGATGTGTTGCATACCCCTCTGGCACTCAAAGGGTTAACTTCCAGAGAGGACTCCAGTACTTTGCAAAGGCATTCAGGCAGTTAACCCTTTGAGTGCTTTGCAATGCATTCCGTACCCCTCTGGTATTCAAAATTAAAAGCTCAAAAACCATAAGGCCCTCAGAGTCAACCTGATACTGTATTATAAACACTGTAGAATGCAATATTTGAACATAATTTTGTTATATATCAAATGTTTTTTCTGATTTTATTGCCAATGTTTTGTTCAATGTTTCCCTAAATACAGTATATTTCAAAGAGACAAAAGCTGACACGTCAGTGCTTTTACTAGGATTATAGTAATTTAGTCAGTTGCCTGAACAATGTAAGTATATATTTAGACTACTTGTGGTTAATGTCAATCAGAAGTAGAAGCCCTGATAATTGTAACTTTAATGAGAGTGGCATACAATTAGCACATGGATAATACTGCATATATACACGATCCATTGAGAGCTGGGATAGGAAGCCTGTGGCTCTCCACATGTGTTCAGATGTTGCTGTGCCAAGAATAGATAAAGCAATAGTAAGGCCCCTACTCTATAAAGACGGAAATCTAATAGGGTGATCAGCAGGGCCAGATTTTTATCTCAAGTGACTAAGCACGATATCCTAGGGACTCCTAGCTCTGTTAATGCCCACCTTATCTCAGATGACTCCTTCACTAACCCCATCCAGTGTTTCCTGGCACACTGAATATTTGAATAGCAGAGGTGGAGAAAATATGTCCCATGTGCCAAATTTGGCCCACAAGCTGATTTTCTGGGCCCTCAGATCTGTCTTAACCCCTTAATGACCAGATAGAACAGGGGTTTTGTGCACTGGAAGAACAAGACTATTTTGTATGGAGAGCCGGCATGTGTGAGCGATTACACATCTCGGCTCACTGTGGGAGAGGCTGAAACTGATTGATATAAAAATCCTGAATGGATTAAACATACATCTTTTACTAGACAGAAAACTTTCACATTTGATTTTCTTTGCAAAGGAAGAATTATACATTTTAACACTAAGTACGTAGATGCAATATTTCACTCTTTCAGGGCAGAGAGAGACAGACAGCCATTGTGCAGCAGTGAATGCATCAGTTCACAGTCTGTGATCAGACAACCAGACACAACTGTCATTTCCACTCCCTCATTTTTTTTTACATTTCCTTAGTGTGCAGTGGAGTAATTCTTCAGCAATACAACTGCACCATAAGAAACAACTAGAATTTTCCAAGAATTGCCATAAATTAAATGGTTCTTTCAACCCCTTGAAAGGTCTTGAACAAATTGCTTTGAAATGTGTTGGTGACCACTCTAGCGCTCTAGGGGTTAAAATAAACATTTAACCTTTTGAGTGCCAGAGAAGAATCCATAAATGGACATTTTTATTTGTCTGTAATTACTTAGCACATCATTGTGAATGGCCCATATTTATAAAGAAACTGGAGTTATTCTAGAGAAAACCAACTGCACCACAGGGGACACATACAAACTCCTCTTAAAGGGACAGTAATGTCCCATAAAAAATGTGTGTTTTGTAGTGTTTAAAAAATAAATTATATGACACAAAAACTTTTATGATTTGAGTGATATTCGCATGTAAAGTTCCCCCTCCCTCCCCTTCTCCTGACATCAGCACTGTGCTGGCAACAGGAGATCCCAACCCTGGGACCAGCCGGCGGCTCTGCAACAGAGCTGAAATCTTGTTATTGGAAAATAATTACTTCATTGGAACGATCTACAAAGTGTGCCTGGTTTGCAAACACACTTTTTAGACTGTTCCAAGGAAGTCATTCTGTTTAAAAAACGTGATTGCGGCTCTGCTGCAGAGCCTCCGTGTCGGCCAACATGGATCTCCTGCTGACAGCTTTACAACTGACAGCAGGACACATGAAGGTTTGAATGCTGATATCTTTCAAACCATAGCGGTTTGAGAGATAAGGTTTTTTTGCATTATATTCAACTATTGAAGCTTTACAAAATAAAACCTATTTATATAGGGACATTACTAACACTTTAAAGTGCAAAACAATGCATTGGAGACATCTCTAGTATTCAAGGGGTTAAAAGCTCTATTCAAGTGAATGGGAATTTAGGCATTTTTATTTGTCCCTTTTATAAATCTAGGCCAATGTGCCTAAAAATTATATCTATAGCAGTGTGTACACTGTTTTTTGCTCTGTAACAATAAATGTATTATTTTTATTGTCGAAGTGGTGCTCCGATATGCATTCATTGTATATGTAAATATAAAAGCCTAACTCATTTATTCTCATGCCTTCATAAATAGATTTTGATCTTATGCCCCAGATGGCATTACCTAAGAGCTGACCTTCTCTTCACAACAGTGATCAATGGGAGCTGCTATTTGCACTTCTCCAGAGAACAAAGCTGATATAAAAGTCTGTCACTGTAATGCATTCTCTTTCATTTTGTTAACATTTTTTGTCCGTGCTCAGCAATTCATATATCAATATAATTTGTACAGCTTCTGTAATGAATGTTGTTTAAACATTTGGGAGCTAGAGACATCTCCAGCACATTACTACTCAGCAATGTGTTGGAAATGTAATCTCTCAGTAGTGGGAGCTCCCTTTTTTAGTCCACTGCAGCAATGTCCACACTGTAGCACAGGAGCCATTAGTGGGCCACAGACATGACCAATCAGACCATTATGCAAATGCTGTTAAATAATAAAAACATACAGTAAATCTTACCTGATCTTTAGAAATCTGACAGGTGTTTAGGGCATTATTCACAAATTTAATGAAGAACTATTCGCGAGCAAACCAACTGCACCATGGGGGCAAATCAAGTGTCCTATTGATTTAAATGGGCTTTTAACCCCTTGAATGGTAGAAAGGTCTCCAACGCATTGCTTTGCAATGTGTTGAAGACCTTTCTAGTATTCAAAGGGTTAAAATCTTCACATAAATTAATGGAAATGTATAGTCCTCCACTCTAGTGCAATTAATTTACCTCAAAATTCCTCCAAATTTGTTTAGACTATACACAGCCCTCAGCATTGGCGGATTGTCCTATCGGGGGATCGGGCATCCCCCGGTGAGCCGCTAGATCATGGGCCGTGGGGGAGATCAGGGGATCTCACCGTCCCATGATATTTTGAAGGAGAGGTCTGTGTTGCCACAGGCACTCTCTGTGGCAGCCTTCACGTTCCTTGTTAATGCAGAGCGCCAGGATATGACATAATATCCTGGCATTTGCCCTCCCATGCCACACAGGGACCACAAGGGGGCGTTGATAGGGATGTTGGTGCAGCTAGTGGGCTGCTTTAAAAAAAAAAATGCCCGGGCTAGTATTCCCCTACAATCCGCCCCTGGCCCTCAGTGTCTATATTACTACAAAAGTATATATTAATTAAGGTTTATGATAAAATTACAAATATTTCCTTTTAATGTCACTGATTTTAGAGAAGCCTCCAATTCATTGTGACGCATAATGTTGGATACCACCCTAACATGCAAGCAGTTTATTGATCGATTGATTCTAGGAAGTGTTTTTCCTGGAAGAATACATTGACATTGTTCTTGTTTTCAAACAGTTCCTGGAGTGAAATGACAAAAGTTACACATTTATACTCAAACAGAAACCAAGAAAATAAAATTACTCATTCGATTTTAATCCTTTGAAGGCCAAAGGGATGTGCAACTCACTTCTTTACAACATTTTGTGGCCCCTTTGGTCCTCTTAGGGTTAACAATGTTACATGTTATTTTTAAATGCAGAGAAGAGCTATTTATAGGTATTTTAAACTATAAGAAGATCTGATTTTTTTCATGCAGGTTATTCCAGAATTGGGTAGCTCTGTATGAGTAGGCAGATTGACCTACATCTATAATGTAGTTTGGAATAGTCAGTGAGTTGCTGTCAATGGAGCAGAGGTTATAGGAAGTAGGAAGTGTGGACAGCAGGAGTCAGCATGCTGCTCAGGTAGTATGGAATAGTCAGTGAGTTTCTGGCTGTGGGACAGAGGTTATAGGAAGTATGGATAGTGGGAGTCAGCATGCTGCTCAGGTAGTATGGAATAGTCAGTGAGTTGCTGGCTGTGGGACAGAGGTTATAGGAAGTATGGATAGTGGGAGTCAGCATGCTGCTCAGGTAGTATGGAACAGTCAGTGAGATGCTGGCTGTGGGACAAAAGTTATAGGAAGTATGGATAGTGGGAGTCAGCATGCTGCTCAGGTAGCAGGAAATAGTGATTGAGTTGCTGGCTGTGGGACAGAGATTATAGGAAGTGTGGATAGTGGGAGTCAGCATGCTGCTCAGGTAGTATGGAATAGTCAGTGAGTTTCTGGCTGTGGGACAGAGGTTATAGGAAGTGTGGATAGTGGGAGTCAGCACGCTGCTCAGGTAGTATAGAATAGTCAGTGAGTTTCTGGCTGTGGGACAGAGGTTATAGGAAGTGTGGATAGTGGGAGTCAGCATGCTGCTCAGGTAGTATGGAACTGTCAGTGAGTTGCTGGCTGTGGGACAGAGGTTATAGGAAGTATGGATAGTGGGAGTCAGCATGCTGCTCAGATAATGTGGAATAGTCAGTGAGTTGCTGGCTGTGGGACAGAGATTATAGGAAGTATGGATAGTGGGAGTCAGCATGCTGCTCAGGTAGCATGAAATAGTGATTGAGTTGCTGGCTGTGGGACAGAGGTTATAGGAAGTGTGGACAGCAGGAGTCAGTATGCTGCTCAGGTAGTATGGAATAGTCAGTGAGTTTCTGGCTGTGGGACAGAGGTTATAGGAAGTATGGATAGTGGGAGTCAGTATGCTGCTCAGGTAGTAGGAAATAGTCAGTGAGTTTCTGGCTGTGGGACAGAGGTTATAGGAAGTATGGATAGTGGGAGTCAGCATGCTGCTCTGGTTGTGTGCAGTAGTCCATGAGTTGCTGGCTGTGGGACAGAGGTTATAGGAAGTACGGATAGTAGGAGTCAGAATGCTGCTCAGATAGTGTGCGATAGTCATTGAACTGGTGAAAGTGGAGCAGAGGTTATAAGAGGTATAGAGAGCTGGAGTGAGCATACTGCTCAGGTAATGTGGAATAGTCAGTGAGTTGCTGGCTGTGGGACAGAGGTTATAGGAAGTATGGATAGTGGGAGTCAGAATGCTCAGATAGTGTGCAATAGTCATTGAACTGGTGAAAGTGGAGCAGAGGTTATAAGAGGTATAGAGAGCTGGAGTGAACATACTGCTCAGGTAATGTGGAATAGTCAGCGAACTGCAGACAGAGAAGCGGAGGTTGTAGAAAGCATGAAGGAACTTTTTGAAGGTACATTATAGATTTTAAACAAATTGCCATTACCGCAACTGACAAACTAATGGAACCCTCAATAACCTATTATGAAGTATTTAAGGTCACAGACAATGCAATGAAATACTTTATTTTAATGTAGAATGGAAATCTTTGTTTCGTGGACTGCAAGAAACTATTTTTATCATTCCTAGTTCAGCTCAAAAATAGATTTCTTTGTCTTTAGTTGCAATTGAAACTGCTGATTTTAAATGTCCTGAGCACATTTAACCATAATTTAAAAGAAATAACAAGTTAATTTTTGCTCCTTTTTTCCAAAGCTGTTTTAATGCAGTATTAAATTGGAATTTGACCTCAAAATTATCAGTATCTGTCCTTGAGTGTTCTTCTGATTTCCCAGCATGCAGTATTGCCACAGTAGGGCTTCATCCTTACTACATTAGCCTCTGTGTGTTTGCATACATGCCTGGTTGATGATATATATACACGTGTGTGTGTGTGTGTGAGTGTGTGTATGCCAGAAGGTTAGGCCCATTGAAATCAGTGGCCTTAATCTTCTGGTCAAAGAAAGCTTCATTTATGTTTATTTTCCTTCATGCAGGAGGAAATGTCTCCTATTCTTACATGAGACTCCAGGTTTTTTTTTTCAGCTTGTATCACATGCTACATACCTCCCAAGCGTTCCTCTTTAGGAGAGACAGTCCCTCTTTGAGAACAAAAGTCCTCAGTCCCTCTTTTCCCACCCTGGTGTCCATATCTTTAGGATATCAGACAATATGATGTGTATATATGTGTATTACATTGCTGCACAGCAATAAAACTCACATTAATGTTTGTGTAAACTTCAGTATCTATGTTTATACATTAGTCTGTGTAAATAAAATACTCTGGTCTAAACCATTTATTCACATACCTCCCAAGTGTCCCTCATTTGGAGGGACAGTCCCTCTTTTGGACCCAAATTCCTCTGTCCTTCTTTCCCACCCTGGTGTCCCTCATTTTAGGAGATCAGACTGTGTGTTGTGCATATAAGTGTATCACCTTGCCCCACAGCAATAAAACTCACAGTAATGCTAGGTTAAACTTCAGTAAATGTGTTAATAAATTACTATGTGTAAATAAAATAATTCAGTTTTGCTGAATTTACATGAAGAGGTGTCAGTAGGTCATGAAATAACCTAAACATTCTTGGTAATGCCCAGCACACTAACTACGCCCCCGGCAATACCACCTAAAACACAAGTGTCCCTCTTTAGCCATTTGAAATGCTAGGAGGTATGTATTCAGTTACACAGAGAGGTGTCAGTAGTAGGCAATGAAATAACCTAAACATTCTTGATAATGCCCCTCCCACCAGTCCCACCCCCAGCAACACCCCCTAAAACATTAGTATCCCTTTTTGGCCATGTATGCATGCTATTTTCAATGAGAGATGAGACAGATAAAAGGGTTTTTTTATGTAAAATAACACTGTAATACAGAAAAATTCCCTCTCTTAACCCTTTGAGTGCCAGAGGGGTAAGCAACATATTGCAAAGCAATGACTTGCATACACCCTGTGGCTCTCACAGGGTTAATCATGAAATCAGCAGAGCTGGTGTGATATGAAACGGAGACCAGGAAGATAAGAGGCTGAGGATTTTACCTCCATACAGATTAGTCTGGAATTGTCTTTTGTTACGAGGCAGATGTGTTAACCCTTTGAGTGCCAGAGGGGTACCCTCTGGCACTCAAAGGGTTGCGAACAACTGGAAAAATTTTGGGGCAAACTGTCTGCACAGTAGAGTAGAAATAATATGTTCCTAAATGCATATTAAAATAAATGGGGATTTTAATCCCTTGAATACTAGAGTGTTGGAATGCAATGCATTGGATATGTTTGTAGCATTCAAGGGGTTAAATGCCCCATTTAAATCAATAGGAATTCTGTTTTACCCTTTAATGTAGCTGGTTTGCTGTAGGTTTACAATTACTACCTACTTTACATGTGCTTTTTTTCTTTCCTGGAAATTATAGGTTCTAAAGAGATGAATTTAGCTAAATTTAGCTCCACGTGTTTTCCCTGGATGGTTTTATCCCTGTCTATTAGGAAGCTATCACATTGCAGTTATTTACTTATTCACTAGAGATTTGATATCGACTTTGCCTTCCCTAATATTAGTAACTCCCTGGATAATAGAGGAGGAGAGGCATGAAGAAGGAGGGGGGGGGATGAGGTAGTTGGGGGGTAGGCTTAAGCCTTGGAAAAGGAAGGGAAGGCAGGAAGTTGGCCCCCCTTTTGAGAAAAAAGCCTGAAGGAGAAGCGCCCGCCCTCCCGCCCTGCTGGTGGTGGATTCCGGCGGTGTGATACTTGGCTGTTGTTTGGAGAATTAAATTTAAAAAAAATAAAGTGATGATGTTTCATTAAGGAGTTAACCCTAATGAAGTATGCCCCGGACTGTTGTCACGGGAGTTAACGTTACCCATTTTGGAGGCTAGTTTTTGGTATGGCCTAAACGGGGTAATTGGTTTAAATCTTTGGAAAAGATGGTTGGTGGTATATGTATGAAGCATGGGCCTAGGCGATTTGGCCATGCAATGGGAGTGTTTAACAATTGGGTTAGCTGTATGGATTCAGCTTAAGTATTCTTGGGTTATGGGTTAAGATTAAAATATAGTTATGTGTATGTGAACATAACATATGGGTAATTTAATAAACGGCCTGTTCATACCCATTTAAGTTGTTGGTGTGAGTTATTTACTATCCCCTGTTCCTTCTTCATGTAGAAACACAAATAGCTAGTAAGTTTCATAGAAAATGTGAGGTCCTAACAGGTAAAAAGGTAGTATTTATGT
Organism: Rhinophrynus dorsalis; assembly: GCA_037306005.1. Lineage (NCBI taxonomy): Eukaryota > Metazoa > Chordata > Amphibia > Anura > Rhinophrynidae > Rhinophrynus > Rhinophrynus dorsalis. Next base: position 72,674,709 of record CM074719.1, on the reverse strand, counting down.
ATGAAGTAAATACATCCCAAAGGCAAAAACCATAATATGCCCATTTGAATTGAAATCATGTTTTTTAAAGATAATTAGAGGTGGGTGAGTGAAATGTCAACATTTTTCCTGCAAACTCCTGTTCAAGAAATTAAGAGATTCTCTGAGAAATGCATCATTTTTAAATGTCTACCAGGACATTTAAATGGAATACTTACCGTAAGATCACGTGTATACGCACAATTTTGCCCCTCTTCACCTTATGTGAAGTGTGGGGGGGTGCATATTATACATGAGAAAAAACACATTTATAAACATTGGCAATGGTGGAGAGCGTTAGTGCAAACTATAAGGGATGACCGAATCTTACTTTATAATGAAACATTACAATCACTTTAATTATGAAAAGGGAAGAGCTATTTTTTATCATAGTGGCTGGTAGCTGTGTGTGACAAAGCTTCCAATATTTAACAAATGCAAACAAGGTCCATTCACTGCTGCCGCCATGTACCTGCTAAAGCTCACATTATGTGTGTATCCAGATCTGTTAACCCTTTGAGTGCCAGAGGGGTTAAAGGCCACAACACACAGCAGCTGTGTGCATGGAATGGTCATAGACTTAATTATGAGTTTTTCTTTACACGACATGATATTTTTTTTGTCTTTAAATTAATTCTCATTACAGTGTAGTGTTTGTGTGGGTTCACTCCTGTGTCTGGGTTTCTCCCTGTTACTTAAAGGGATAGTAATACTTTACTACTACTACTATCCCTCATATTGTAGGTATTTGCAAAATAAGTTAATAGCCCCCAGGTTCATCTTTCTAATCTTGTTTGAGAGATAACTGAAGGCAAAGTTCCCCCCTCCCTCCCCCTTCCCTGAAGTCAGCGTTGTGCTGACTGCAGGGGAAGTCTGTCATACGACAGGCTTGCAGCTCTGCAGCAGAGCCGAGATTGTGTTAGTGACAAAGAATTATTTCATTGAAATGGTCTTCTACATGTGCTCTACATAAAGGTTTGAGAGATGAACCTGGGGGCTATTAATTTATTTGAGGGATAGTAATAATAAAGCATTACTCTCCTTTAAAGAATGAGCACAGTAGAGCTCCCTTTAGTTATGTGCTGAAAAAAGATACATGTGCATGCTGTATAGTAAAATACAAGAACACAAAATAGGTGCTGCTCCTGTATAGAGTATGATGTGATGGTTTCACAAACTAAGAAAAGAAACTTGTCTGAATCCAAGTGATTGAAGGACATGTATGGGTAATATCTGAACTATGATTTTCAGACTTCTATTCCAGGTCTCTGAGAACAAAGGATGATTCTCGGGTTTGTAGTGTTCCCTGGTAACCCCACCCACTACCGACCCAGTCCTGCCTACTACATACTGCTTCCCTGCCCATTTCAAGGCAAACTCTGGCTTTTTACCTCAACAATACAGGAAATGTAGCGGCTACAGAGATAATTAATCTTCAAGACAAATAAGAAATGAGTGTTTAACCATTGAAGAGACAATGTACTGACATGCAAGGCCAGGACACCCAGGAGTGTGTTATGACCAGTGAGGTGGCTCACTTGGTTAATAAACCAGCTGTAGGATCTGTTCAAGCCACAAGGTTACAGGTGCTAGACCCAGCAAGGTCAGCTCAGCCTTTCTGAGATAGATAAAATTAGTCCAGGACATACTTGAAAATGAGAGACAGTCTACATATGGACATACGGTACCCATAAACATTGAAACCAGTCCTCCACTCCAATTCAGTGTGTTTTCAGCTACAGTGCTTAATCATGATTAAGTAATTGTTTGTTACTGTGTAACTGATGGTGTAACCCCAATGTTTTGATGACAAAATCTTTCCATTTGGTGACTCCCATCCCCATCCCTCAGTGATACTCTGCTAGAGCCTGAAGGTTCCCTGGTATGTTGAAGGATAGTACTGAGCTGATAGGCCTTCTTGGTTGATTTATTTAAAGGGACAGTAATACTTAAAGTTTCAAAATCATATTTGTAGGGTTTATCCCTCTGAGTAAAACAAGGGTACTCCCACTGCTGAAAGGTGTTTTATTAAAAAGTTATTACATCTCAGATATGAATTTTGTAGGTGCAATATCACAGTGGCCTGAGATTGTACAGTAGTTCTGTAGCCACACCATCCTATGGAGATTTATGGTCAACTGACCAGAGCTGTCCATAGGATGGTGTAGCAACAGCACAACTGTAACATTTCAGGCCATTGAGATAATACATCTAAAAAAATCAAGTTTGATCTATAATAACTTTTGAATACACCTTTCAGCAGTGGGAGTGGACTTAAGTTACTCAAGGGGATAAACACTACTATACATATATCTCAAATTGCAGCCATTTTCAATCCAATGTAGGATGAAGGCTGCCACAGAAAGTCTTAAACAACTTTGGACCTGTGCCGTTTGTTTACACTGTATAAAAACAAAATTGGTAATTTCATCTACCCATCTTGTCTTTGGTCTTCTTCTTGGGCATTTAGTATTGAGTGGAATCCATTCCAAAATATGTTTGGTCCATCTACCATCAGGTCTTCTTGCTATGTGGCCTGTCCATTTCCATTTCAGGAGCTTTACTCTTTCAGTGATGTTATATATCTTTGTTTGTTGACAAATCCACACACACATTTTTCTGTCTCTTTTTATGTTTAGAATTCGCCACTCCGTACTTCTCTGAGTAACATTAAGTTTTTGTATGGCTTGGCATTCAGTGTCCACTTTTCACAGCCATATGTGGGAGGACACATTTGTAGAGGTCTTGAGGTAAAAAGGTTAAAGGGATAGTAATGTTTCACAATAAAAGCAGCTCCAATTAGTCTTCATATTATTTGGACCATGGAGAGTGTTATTTCAGTTCTGTCAAAGTTGTAGTTCAAGAGTAATTGAATGATAAAGTATCCCCCTCCCACCCCTTTTACTTATGTAACACTGCTCACCTCAGAGCAGAAGGGTGGTATCCTGGTCAAGGGGGGCAGGGATTTCCTTATGCTCACAGTAAGAAGATAGTCTCTTGCTGTGAGCTGTCTGGTCTGTGGACCAGATTCCACATCTGAGGGGAGGTGGCTTACACTAGGTAAAAGGGGCAGGAGGGGGATACTTTATCATTCAATTACTCTTGAACTACAACTCTGACAGTATTGAAATAACACTCTCTATGACTCAAATACTATGAAGATTAATTGGAGTTGCTGTTTTTGTGAAACATTACTATCCCTAGATGGGCTACCCTTTTGAGTGCAAGAAAGATTATGCAATACAATACATTGAATATCACTTTGTCACTCAAAGGTTCAGTGGATAGCGAATTGGGGATTTTTTTTATTATCTAACAGTTTATTGACTCCAGAATTACTCCTCCTTATCTTAATTAATATCACCCACAATAATATCATTTTTATATGTTTTGTGGTGCTTTAAAAGCAATTCCTTGATGTATTCCTTTTGCTTTTGGAACACCTGCTTGACTGTTTAATAGATAGAATTCCACAGATAATCTCATTGATAAACTGCTGCTATACACATTATCCTTTTTTGCCATTGTAACTATATTTCAAATATAAATTTGCACATACTTAACATTTTCACAAAACTGCTGGATTATAATAAAATGTGTTACTGTAAACCTTTTATCTTCAATAAAAATATATTATTTGTTTCTAAAAATGTTCTGCAACCTTTTGTTTTGTTAGAGATGGCATTTACTAGTGAATATTATGTAACAATCATTAGGAGATAAGAGACATTTACAGTATACAGAGTGTTCTGGAAAATTGATATTAAAACAATGAAAGTGTTTTCGTCTCAAACTGAATATTTATTGTACCATACAAAGATATCACATTCTCAGTGCTAACAGTGTTAGGGCCATAGGCACCAAGGAATAGTGAACAATTCTGAGGCAAACCATCTGAACCATAAGGCACAAATAAAAATTGTTACATGATTCAAATAAGGGATTTTACAGTGACAGTAAACTTACATCTTGATTTTAAATATATTCAGATTGTCTATTTTTTTTTATGTATGAATTTTTATTGAAGGTCAAAATATAATCACAATACAAATGTACTTATAACATAATCATATGCAAGCATTCCCAGGAATAATAAAAAAAAACACAAATATACAAGTGCAGTGTATCAGTACATATCACATATCATAACAACATTTAGTATTTACTTTGAGAAATGCTATATATGAGAAAACTGACTATTTTGTTTGAACTGGTTTTGGATTAAGATGAGATAAGAAAGAGAAAGAAAGGGAGAGAAGGAGAAATAAAGAAAAAGAAAAGTAAGAAAGAAAGGGGAAAGATGACAAGGAGAAGAAGAACAGGAGAGGAGTGTGGTAAAGGCATGGGAAGGAAGGAAGAACAGTCCGGCACAGATCTGAGGCACATAAGCTAGAGAGAGAATTTTTTTTTTTTTAAGTTACATTAAATTTATTTATACAGCTAGCTAAAAGGACAGAAATTAGTAAATTGTTTTTTATCTATGTAAATGTGCAAAGGAGCATACTTAGGTCATGGCTACTTTTATCTGGCTAGCATTTAACCTTCATTGGTCTGTGAGGACATCTAAGAGGCTAGGGTCATGGACTTTTTTTAACCATGCTATTCGTATAAACAGGAGTCGTTCTTCAACTTTTTGTTTCTAAAAGGATAAAGTAGGGGAGACCTAGATTTCCAGTTCAAGGGAATAAGAGCCTTTTCTGCATTTAGTATCATGAAGAAAAATTATTTTCGAGCACAAGGGAGCAGAGGTAGATTTCTAAAGGGCAAAATTTGCCAAGAGTCTCGGTTAATAGATATTTGTAACAAAAGTTCAATCTGAGAAATACAGGTAGCCCAAAAGTGTGTAAGAATGGGACACCAGATGTGTGACCATGTACCAGGGGACTCTAGACATCTCCAACAAAGACAAGAGGAGTTTAAAGAAAAGACATGGAGTAAAACCAGCGAAGCAGAATTTTACAGTTCATCTCAACTTGGTCAGTTGATCCCTGATGTGGGCCGGAATAAATATACCTAAGTACAGGATTGAACCAGTGGACCATTTACAGGAAAGGTATTACTTAAATGGGAGTAAAGATCTGGAGATAAATTTAGGGCTAGTTCACTTTGAAATCTGACACTGAAGAGAATTTATCAATTTCTATCATAAATTCTGGTAGAGCAGTTCTAGAGTCTAGCGAGGAAAGAAGGACATCATCAGCAAAGAAGGAGAGTTTACAAGTAGTACTTTGTAGATTAATTCCTGGAATAGAAGTATTCAAATGTACATGTTGGGCAAATGTTTCCATAGTAAGGATAAAGAGTAGAGGGGATAAGGGGCATCCTTGTCAAGTTCCATTCGAAATCGAGAAAGAGTCAGAAAGGTGGCCATTCGTCTTAATCTTAGCATTAGGGTTTGTATATAGAGTTTGAATATAAGCGAGAAATCGATCACCCATCCCAAAGGAACGAAGCGTTTTCATCATGAAGGACCAATTCACTTGATCAAATGCTTTTTCAGCGTTGATAGTAAGGAATACCGCCGGTAGCTTATGAGATTCTAGGTGATGCACTATATTCTAGAGTTTCCTGTTATTGTCCCTAGGTTCCCTCTTTGGTTTAAAACCTGCTTGGTCTAGGTATATCAATTCTGGAAGAATCAGTTTAAGTCTGTTAGCTAAAAGTTTGCATATATTTTTATATCTGAGTTCAGCAAAGAGATAGGCCGATAGTTGGCACAAAGCAAAAGATCCTTGACTGGTTTCGGCAGGACAGTGATGTGCGCTTCGGTCACTCTGGGATGAGATCTGATCTCCTCAGGGAGTACTGAGAAAGATTTAGGGAGTCTTGGGATTAAAATCACGGATAATTGTTTATAATAAGCTTGGGAAAAGCCATCCGGTCCTGGACATTTCCCTGCCGGAAGGGAATTGATTGCTTCTATAACTTCTCGTTCAGAGATTGGTAAATCTAGGGTATCTGCAGTCGCTCTATCAATCTTGGGTAAGTGTGCATCCCGGAGATAAGAATCAATGTTTGATAAGTGGGTAGAAATAGAGTGGTCTCTCTGATCAACGTTATAAAGAGTGGAGTAATTCTCTTGAAAGACACGAGCAATATCTGAGGTAGTATGAAAAGTCTAATTAGAGTGTAATTTGGTAGAGGGGATGTAGTGAGACATACTTTTTGCTTTTAACTGTCTAGATAATAGATTGCCAGGCCTATTCCCATGTTCAAAATTATTTTGTTTAAGGCGTAAAAAGGATTTTTCAATCTTTAAAGGGATAGTAATACTTCGTTTTAACTTTATTTTATTTTGTAGGCATTAAAAAAACATGAAGAATGATATAAGTCTTATCTCTCAATCCTTTATGGTTTATGAGATATTCACAAGCAAAGTTCCCCTCCAACCCCTTTTTCCTAGTGTAAGCCATCTCTTCTCAGATGTGGATCAGGTTGTATGACCAGACAGATAACAGAAGGGGACAATTTTCTTTGTATGAAAACAATGAAATCCCTGCCCCCCTTGACAAGTTTTTCAGCTTTTTCCCTTATCTTAATTGAAGATTGGCCCTCTCTGCAGTCTACCTGGGCACCTCCCTTCTGATCTGGTTGAACGGGGGGGGGGGATACTTTGTTTGTGAATATCTCTTAAACCATAAAGGTTTGAGAGATAAGACTTATATCATTCTTCATGTTTTTTTTAATGCCTACAAAATAAAATAAAGTTAAAAAGAAGTATTACTATCCCTTTAAGAAGAGAAGTGAGTTTAGATCTTAATACATTAAGCTTGGAGAGGGCTGCTACTGGTAGAGATCGTTTATGCTGGGTCTCTAACTTTTGTATCTCCAACAGGACAGTATTTACTTCTGAGTTTAGGAGGCGTTTGCGTCTAGACACCATTTTAATAAGTTCGCCTCTCAGCACACATTTGTGTGTCTCCCAAACAGTAAGAGGAGAAATATCATCAGTACAATTTTCACGGATAAAGTTATTTAATATGTTAGTTAAGGAGGAGATAAACTCAGTGTGTCGTAGTAAGTGTTCATCTAGTCTCCAATTTGTAAAGGTAGTTGAGGGGGAGGGCCGATTAAAATCAATAGATACTGGAGCATAATCTGAGACAGTGATAGTTCCCACTTTCGCTGCAAGAATATGTGAGAGAAAACAATGTGGAGTAAAAATGTAATCTATTCTTGAGAAATGTGTATGTGGATGAGAATAAAAAGAGTAATCCCTCTCATTAGGGTTAAGAGGTCTCCATACATCAAAGAGACAAGAGGAGTGTAAAAGACGGTGAAACTTCCTGAGAACAGGTTCAGAAAGAGAAGAGGTATTCGGAGAGCAATCAACTGAAGGGGAAAGGGGCATATTAAAATTGCCTCCCAAGATCAGATGCCCTTCCTTAAAATCTGATAGTAAGTCAAGGGTAGAAGAAATAAAAGGAATTTGATTGAAATTTGGAGCATATAATGTGGTGAAAGTGTAAAGTTGGCCATCAGTAGAGCCTTTTACAAATATGTATCTGCCTTCTTAGTCAGCAGATGTCCCTATATGTTTGAAGGGAACATTTCTATGGACAAGTATGGCTACACCATTTCTCTTAACTAGTGCGGAACTGAGATAAGAGGTGGAGTAATGATGGTTGGTAAGAGAAATACCAGCATTTCTCTTAAGGTGGGTCTCTTGTAGTATCGATATGTCCCCTCCCATTCTGTGTAATTCTTTCAGAACCAAGGAGCGTTTTATAGGAGTGTTTAAACCATTTATATTGTATGAGATAACCCACAAGGGTCTATATGGGTTTGAAGCCATGGTAGGAATTTGTGGTCAAAGCCGAGCACAATAGACATGTCATCTGTGCTGCAGATCTGTGCCAAGACTGGGGATTAGATGAGGGGAAGGAGCAAATTGGAAAAATGGGAAGAAGTAGTATAGGTAAAGTAAGGAATAATATCGTGAGGAGCAGGGTGAAGAGAATTACTCTTCCTGGAAAAGAGAGAGAAGAAAATCTCCTCATCCAGGTAAATATCGTAAAATCTCGGGTATAATACGAACAATTTTACCACACTTCACAGTATGTGAAGTGGGAGGTGCATATTATACATGAGAGTTTTTAAATTAAAAAAAAAATGAGGCTCGCAGATACCTTCCCTCCCACCCCTGGCGCAATCCACTCTCAAAATAAGACTTACTAGATTAAATTTAAGTCCCCACTGAAATCCCCATCTTTTCAACAGCAGGCAAAATACAAACTATGTAAAGCTTCCGTGCTGCCCGCTTCCTTCAATGGGCTTTCAGGACCTTCCGCCTCCAGCCAATGTCCTGTGAGGATCTCAAGGTCCTCAAAGGGCAATACCATAGGTGGAAGGTCCTGACACGCATTGAGGGATGCGGGCGGCAAATGGGAGCATGCCGCCCACACGGATGCTTTACATAGTTTGTATTTTACCTGCTTTTCTGTGGAAAATATGGAGACTTCAGTGGGGACTTAAATCTTAATGAATAGGCTCCATAGATTAAAGGGATAGTAATGTTTCACAATAAAAGGTAGCTCCAATTAATCATCATAGTATTTGGGCCATGGAGAGTGTTATTTCAATACTGTCAGAGTTGTAGTACAAGAGTAATTGAATGATAAAGTATCCAACTCCCTGTCCTTTTACTCAGAGCAGCAAGACTCTCCGGATGGATCGCAGAGAGGGACAATCTTCAGTGAGCATAAGGAAAAACCTGAAAAACCTGTCAAGGGGGGCAGGGTTTTCATTGTTCTCACAGTAAGAAGATTGTCCCTTGCTGTGAGCTGTCTGGTCTATGGACTGGATTCCACATATGAGGAGAGGGGGATTACACTAGGTAAAAGGGGCGGGAGGGGGAAACTTTATCATTCAATTACTCTTGAACTACATCTCTGACAGTATTAAAATAACACTCTCTATGGCTCATATACTATGAAGATTAATTGGAGCTGCTGTTTTTGTGAAACATTACTATCTCTTTAAGATAGGAATTGGAGTAGTGATATAACTGGAGAAGTCACCTCCACTTTATCACTCCTTAGTGCATAACCCCCAACGTTCTGTATCTCAAGGGATTAAAAGCTCCCCTTTTAACCCTTTAAGTGCCAGAGAGGTGTGCAATGGCCAAAACAATAACAACAAAAATACCTACGGCACGGTTAACCTCTTGTGGACCATATGGGTGCTCATTGCATTATGAATCAAAGCACTTCTCATCTCTTTTTTCTTCAAGAGGTTATCATGAACTGGATACATTCTAGAGAGAACCAAACCTTTATAAGGAACAAATAATAATTATCCAAATTCCTATTGGTCTAAATGTGTTTTTTTACCCCTTGAATTCTAGGGAAGTACTAATCAATGTGATATGGACCTCTCTAGCATTCAAGGGGTTAAAAAACACTAAGTCAGTGGAGATTTTTTTGTCCGTCTTTAACAGAGTTGATTTGCACCATGATGGCTTCTTCTTCTTAACCCTTTGAGTGCTAGAGAGGTATTCATAGCATTGAGTTGCAATGTGCAGGATATAAACAGCCTCTATGTGCACTGCATGTCTATCGTCCCTTTGTGACTATGAAGAGTCTGGAAGCAAAGACAGTACAAATACGTTATTATTTCATTCTATCCTAAAAGTTAACCTCTTGGATACTAGAGAGGTCTTAACTCATGTGACACAAAATATTTTTGTTATATTAGTATTTATTTTCGTTGTTTTCTCTTTTGGATTTCCTCAACAATAGAAAATATGTATGCCACTTTTGTAAACATCTAATTTTAACCCTTTGGGTGCCAAAGAGGCATCTAATGCATTGCAAAGCAGTTGGATACCCCTCTGGCACTCAAATGGTTAAAAGAGACTTGTTTCTATTTTTTTAATTTGCTTAACTTAAAGGGATAGTAATACTTCATTTTAACTTTATTTTATTTTGTAGGCATTAAAAAAACATGAAGAATGATATAAGTCTTATCTCTCAAACCTTTATGGTTTAAGAGATATTCACAAGCAAAGTTCCCCCTCCCGCCCCTTTTACCTAGTGTAAACCATCTCTTCTCAGATGGGGATCTGGTTGTAAGACCAGACAGATAACAGCAGGGGACATTCTTCTTCCTATTAAACAATGAAAGCCCTTCCCCCCTTCACCAGTTTTTCAGCTTTTTCCCTTATCTTAATTGAAGACTGTCTCTCTCTGCAGTCTATCTGGGCACCTCCCTTCTGAACTGGCTGAACAGGGGGGGATATTTTGTTTGTGAATATCTCTTAAACCATAAAGGTTTGAGAGATAAGACTTACATCTTTTTTCGTGTTTTTTTAATGCCTACAAAATAAACTAAAGATAAAACAAAGTATTACTATCCCTTTAAGAGCATAAGGTTGATATTGATTCTACAACTGTAAGATATTTCTATATACTGTTCCTTTGCATTGGAACTCTGTTGTGATCTAAACCTGGTTACGTTCAGTTCACTCTTATATGTGGACCCCTTGATTACAGTGCCTAGAGAGATCAGCTGCACCTCACTGATGAAGGTCAAGGCTAAAATATCCATCTGGGGTTGGCTGCTTCTCTTGTTCAGAGAGGAATTGCCTGGCATTTCATGGCTGGCCTGCTGTTTTGGCAAGACCAGTATGATGTGCTTCCGGATATTTCTTCTTTGTGAAAGGCACTAGTGGACTAAAAGAGACTGCACCCTGGGTAGGACACCACTCCTAGAGATCTACAAATCTACACACATATATAAACAGAATTTATGGATTGTGTTTTTTCTCTATGTGATTTTTTTCATCCAGAATGTTGAGACCTATTTTCTATTGTAAGGAGGTGTGAACTGCATGTAGAATGTAGAGGAATTCAGTGGATGCAAAAAAATGTATAAATATGCCTGATTTCTAAATAAAGGACATTGGCCAATTAAAGTCCAGGAGACTTAAACCCTTTGAGTGCCAGATGAGTATGCAACGCATTGCAAATGCTTTACACACCTCTCTGGCACTCAGAAGTTTAACCCGTTGAGTACAGGACAGGTAGCAAAAGTATTGAATGGCAATGTGTTGGATACCTCTCTGGCCCTCAAAGGGTTAATGTAGCCTTCAGATAGCCCTATATGTATAGTTACTCTATAATGTATTTGTACATTTTGATGAAAGTTTTCATAAAAAATAAAACTCCCAACACCATTGTTCTTCTTTTGTTTAAAATGCTGCTAACCACATTTTTCTAACAATTTTCCGCTTGAGAAAAATAAATCCAGGCTTAGGGTAAAGTACACCAAAGAAATCTAAAGAAATATATAGTCTTGATTGCTTGTGTATAGTGAGCTTTACCACTGATCTTTGGACTATGATCCAGAAGCAGAAAGGTCAATATCTCGTTCACTAAATTCAAGCTAAACTTACTCTCTGTAATCAGCCCTGTGCATTTGATGCCTACATTCTTACATGCAGGGCTGGGTTTACATTCCAAGCTCCCCTTGTCAAGGCACTTTAGGTGCCCTTAGCTCAGCCTATGGTCACACCTCCATTCCTCACATGACCCCATCCCCAGTCCCATCTACTGTTTCCAGGCACAGAAAATACCCTTGGCCTATAACAAGCAAAGAAAAAAAAAAAAGCCCTTTAACCCCTTGGTTGCTAGGGAGATCGTCACAATGCAATGGAGATCTCTCTAGCATCCATGGGGTGAAATAAAAGCCTAAAAAAGAATATATAACTGGTACAGGGACATTGAGCTTGGTCTGGCCACACCCATAATTCAGAATGTGGGTGTGGCCAGCACAGCTGAGGCATCCCTCAAAATGTAGCGTTCTAGGCAGTTGCCTACTCTGCCTGTTGTGAAATCCGGCCCTGCATGAGGTGGAATATTCACTAACTGATTATAGAAATGGCTGTAAATGGAACTTGATCTATTTATTCATTTTAGATAGAGATACTCTATGCATTTATTTTCACTGGAAATCTTGGTAAAAGAATATTCCACAGACTGACAACATGTGAGGAACTGACTTCCTTCTTATAGTTATCATGATGAGAATAAAGATAGATAGATAGATAGATAGATAGATAGATAGATAGATAGATAGATAGATACGGTAGATAGATAGATACGGTAGATAGATAGATAGATAGATAGATAAATTTTTTTGCATATTAACCCTTTAGGCAATGTGTTACACTCCCATTTGGTCCTCAAGCTGTTATATTGTAATTTTCTCCTGTGATATCCATAGTCAAATATCCATAGTCAATACCTTAAGCTGTCCCACACTGTGCATTATAAAGAACTGCCTTCTACACCCCAGAGGGAGATGCACTTTGTTGTGATAAAGAGGTGATAAAGTGGAGATGACTTCTCCAGTGTGATAAACTCCCCAGTTTCTATGTTATTCTAAGGAGTCTATGCACTAAGTTGCCTCCAACTTGAGAGATCTTAGTGCATAGGATCCATAGAATAATATAGGAATTGGAGATGTGATATCACTGGAGAAGTCATCTCCATTTTATCACTCTTTATCACACCTTACTGTATAACCCTGCAGGTAGGGCTTCTGCTAACAGTTTGAACTGTAACCAATACCAAATGAAAAATCTTCCAACATAACTTTTTTGTCATGTAAAAACTACTGCACTTTGAATCAATGTACAATGTACTGTACCTCTAATTGCTATAACAGAGATGTATCATTTAAGACCATGTTGTTGTTGTACTGTAACTCCCATTACCTCCAGTTGTTGAAGCTGAAGGGCTCATTCCTGTGCTTCTTAAAGAGAATGTAAAGTGACCATTATTATCTGCAGTTTACTTGCTAAAAGATACAAATTAATTCTCGTTCTGCTTTAGAATTCCATAATAAATGATTATCCCCTTGTTTTTCATTATGTGCTTTGATTTATGAATGTCATTTGTGATGTAATGATAAGCCAAAAAAGTGTGCATGTGGGGGTTGAATTTTAGGTCTGAATGATGTTGCAAGCACTTATGGGTCTGTAACTCATTTGCACATGGTAACATAAATCAGCGTCTTTTAATTGACTCTGTCAAACAATATCATAGAAGACTGTGTTGTGGCAATGAATAAAAGGAAGGAGGGATACTGAAATTAAGTGACCCTTCAAGTAAATGAAACATAATGAACTATCATTTTTCACTAATATTACTTTGTAGAAGTTGTTTATTTGTACGAATAAATATGCTCTAAAAGTGTATTAATTAATTTGTTCATACTGAACTCGATGAGGCTGATGAGCTAAGAAAAAAAAATAGAAAAATTGTGGAGCAAACCTTTTGCACCATAAGGGACAATTAAAAATTGCCACTTGGCTTTCTGCATAAGGACCTATGAACTTTATACAGGAAGTTAAAGGGACACAGTTCTGAGGTAAAATAACATCCATTATCAATTCAAGGGCACTGGCCACTAATTGCAATCGATTAACTGACTTTAGCAAAAACAACATGAAATAAATGCTTTCAGGGCATTTTACATGTGAGTTAACCCTTTGAGGACATTTTTACATGTGAGTTAACCCTTTGAGTGCCAGAGGGGTACACAAAGCATTGCAGAGCAATGCGTTGCAGACCCCTCTGACACTCAAAGGGTTAAAACACTAGTTTAAGGATATATTTTAGTAATGCAACATATAAATAGTGTATTTTTACATATTCTAGTTCTAATTACATGATATGTAAAGTTATATGTTCCTTACTTTTTTGTTGTAAGTGTTCCTTTAACCGAAGGGTAGCCATCCCTGATCCTCAAGAGCTACCAACAGTGCGTGTTTTCAGGATATCCCAGCCGAGGCACAGGTAAACCAATTCTGAGCCTCTAATTAGTCCACCTGTACCCCGGCTGGGATATCCTGAAAACATGCACTGCTGGTAGTTCTTACAGATTGCTACCCCTGCTTTAATCCTGTGAAAACTAGGGAGGTCTCCAACATATTGATTTCAGCTTTGATGCCCACAAACCCAGGAGTAACAACTGGAGCTGTGCGTGAGAGTGTCCAAAAGACGCAATCCCTGCCAAAATGTGGACGTGGTTGAACGGGACTGAGTTGGACTGGATCTAGAAAAGGCATGAACAGGGGTGGAGTGGAGCTGGATATTGGCCTAGTGGGTGGAAGAATAGTGAGATTCCCAGGGAACTCACTTACCTGGAGAATTATTCCCAGTCCCCAGAGACTCAGAATTAACTCTGAAAAATTGAGTCTCCGTGGCAGATCAGGAGAGTTGTAAGGTATGATTGATTTGCAGTGCACTGGAGACCTTTCTGGCATTCAAGTGGTTAACCACCCCGATAAAATCAAAGCAAATACATCCTCTATGGTGTAGCTGGTTTACCCCAGGATTACTACAATATTTTGTATATCAGCCTCAATATTTGTGCCTTATGGTATAATTGGGCTGAACCAGAGGTGCTCGTTAGCTTCCTGATTACAGTCTTATGTGCCATAAATGTATTAACTCAGTGTGCCTGCTCAACTCAAGCCTGTTACATGGATATTAGAATTGATTTTATACAATGCTTTCAGGTTCAATATTCTAGGTATGACACTGAATTTAGAGAAGTACAGAGCTCTTGTACTGCATACGAGCACAGAGATTTGTATTACTCACAGTGTATACATGTTTCTTTAGAAGAACTCTTGCCTCTGTCTTGTTTGTTTTGGTCTGGAAATCCTCCCTGGTATTTGTTACATTAATTTTAACAGTTTTTGCTTTGCACTTGCAAGTAAGTGATTAATGCCGGCTTTGGACAAAATATATGCTCCATCAAATGCCCCATTGTCATATTATTTAATTGATCGAGTCGGATACCCCTCTGGCACTCAAAGGACTACTGGCTTAAGGGAACCCTCCTCTGTTTTGATCTGGGAAGAAAATCTGAATGGCCACTATGAATCTATTGTGACTGGATTAATACTGGATATTGTGTACACTGTTGCCAGATTCCAGGACCCCAAATGTCTCCTACTTAAATCTTCTTAGATTGGAAGAAATATTTCAGTAGGAGGAGTTTTGAATCCTGGAGTCTGAACACAATGAATCTTGTCCACCTCCCTGCGAGATATCCAGCATTATTTAAAGGTGATTTTTGAGGAACCAACTCACATGTAATTGTTTTGATTAGAGTTGCTAAAAAGAGAAAAGAGAGAAAAAAAATACATGAATGTATACAAGACCTCATTATCAGTACAAGACACTGCACTAATAATAAATGGGGTTATGCCCCTCAATGCATTTGTCTGTTCTCCTCTTTAATTATTCTACTGTGGGCTCCTCGCACCTGAGGGGAAGCAGCTCTGGGCTAAATGATGGTGAGTGTCCTGCCACAAAAAACTGATACATTTGGATTATCTGCCAGAATAACATCATCTTTTGTTCCCAGACTAAAGTAAATCAGGGTTTGTGGTGGTACCAGGATTTACCAGACCCCTTTTGGGGTCGTCGGTTCCTGAACCGTCACTGCTGCTGCCCCTCTTCCACGGCTGGCTGGAGCCCTGCTACTTCCTGGTGTCTGGAGGTCCTGGATAGTCAGGCAGGAACAACTGGATGCTGCCCCCCTGGCAGACTGGCAGACCTAGTGAATTTAGCTGCAGAACCCTAGGTGGGGTTTCCAGAGGCTCTACGCCAGTAGACCGGCGAGGCAAGTGAATTCGCTCTTGCAGTGGCTAGGGAGAGAATCCCCAGCCCAAGCCCCCTCCAGAAATACAGCCGAGACTTGTATTAAGGAAGGTAGAACAGAACAGCTTTTATTGATAAAGCACACTGCTTATATATACTTCCACACACTCTTATCAAGATAAGAATACAAATTAGTGCTTGAAAAAGGGACATTTTACCTGGTCCATAACAACCTCCCCTGACTGGTCAATGAAGCACAGCAGGAGTCAATTCACATTCCTTAGCACGTGGAGTATTCTTTAAACAAGCCATAGTGCTGGACTTAACAGCCCACTCTGCACTCTGGTTCCCCTCTGCCATCCCCTTTGCAGGACTTACAGTATAACCCCCCCCCCCCCACACACACACACACTATTACCAAATGTCACACAATGTACAGAGCAGTGATCAATATTACAAATGTTATAGTTCTAAATTATTCCATCTGGTCACAGGGTTTATAATCAGAAAGCATAAATATTTCTTTAACCTGTAGTGCTATTTTTTTGCAATGCTTTTGAGAAATGTTGAGATATAAAACAGACACTCCAGGGCAATAGAGAAGAACAAATTCATTTGATTGGTTATATTTTTTGCATTATTTTTTCTGCTTCATAATATTCATAATATGTCTTATAATATTCAAGTTTTTACACTCTTTTCTTACATTATTTTTATTTTCTAGCATAAGGGGGCATACAGACTCGAACTATATGTCAATACATTAAAAAGGGGTTTATCTGGAAAATAAACACCCACAGTTAGGAACGATTATTTAGTTTTCATGCTCTGCAATATAATGTGGAATAAAGTTGAATATTGCAGACTTTTTTTCAGACTAACTAATTATGTAACTATTAGTTTTAAAGCGGTCCCAGGAAGGTGCGTAGAGAGGACTTTGGGCTGAATTCGGAGCGCCCCTCTCCGTATCAGGCGCGGGCAGTCTGTACTGCGCATGACGTCAGCACACACAGCCGTCTCTACTGTGCATGACAGCTTCTGACAAACATCCTTAGAGAATTATAATATAGGATGCATGTAACAGTCCAAAGCACAAAAGGAAGACCAAATAATATATTTCCTGGTGTGCTTAAAGGGATAGTAATACTTAAAATGTAAATATATATATATTGTAGTGTTTACCCCTCTGAGTAAAACAAGGATACTCCCGCTGCTGAATGGTGTTTCATTCAAAAGTTATTACAGCTCAAACCTGATTTTTTTATGTGCAATATCACAGTGGACTGACATTGTAGAGTGGTACTGTTGCTATGGATAGCTCTGGTCAGTTGACCATAAATTTCCATAGGATGGTGTAGCAACAGCGCTACTGTACAATTTCAGGTCACTGAGATACTGCACCTAACATATTCAAGTTTGAGCTGTAATAACTTTTAAATAAAACACCTTTCAGTAGTCGGAGTACCCTTATTTTACTCAAGGGGATAAACACTACAATATATTTTTTTTACATATTAAGTATTACTATCCCTTTAAGCTTTGTGTCTTTCAGACCTGATAGAGGCAAGAGTAGTTTGGGGGCAGGTGAGAACCCCCTCTTGGTTTCCCTTTGCTTCCTATTACCTTTGCTACTTTCAGGGAGCTCTTGAAATGATTAAACTCACATTGTTGTTGTTAGTCATGTGTTTTTTTTTTCCCTTTTTACATTTTTACCCCAATTTCCAAGCTCACAGCTAAATCAAACATGGATCACACTTAAAAAAATTTACTGAGAAATATGAAACTGACAGACATGAAACATTTTCTTTTGCTTGCGAACTGTAAATATGCAGAGAAAGATAGCAAATGAAACAACATAAGACAGCGAAAAGTAAATGTGTTTTTGTATTTTGAGAGGTCCATGTCAGCAAACTCCCGTTTGACCTATATGGAATGTTTCTGCACCACGCAGATAACTGACTTACACAGTATTCAAAGCATAGCAGATGATGACCATAGAGTCAGTGTAATTGAAATTTCAGTTCCTCTTTTGTCAGCAATAGTCTTATGACAAATGTCTGTAGGAAAATGAACAAATTTGGGCAAATTGTTACAGAGCTCAAACAGCATTTTTTTTTCTTTTTTGCTGATGTACTGTAGGAAGATGACGGGAAGATTTGCATGAAAAGCGTAGTGTCTAGTATTTGCTTTTAATTATAAAAACATGGCTTTCTAGACACAGTAGGGGGATGGACTAATATGATTCTACTCTAACATGTACTGGAATCAGTTTATTAATCCTAAATCTGACTTACACCAAAATACTAAGATATTTATGCAGAAAATTCTCTCCTAAACACAGCTTGCTCCAAGATAAGGGTAGTGGCAACATATGGGTGTGTAGTGGTGTTCCTTTCCATTGTACCTTTTTGTAATGCCATGTTTTTAACCCCTTAAGGACCCATGATGGACCAGGACCTTCATGGCTTAAATTATAGCAGCGTGCCACCGTGCACGCTGCTGTCATTAATTCCAGGCTGAGACTGAGTGCTCTGAGACCGGGGCATTCAGTCTCAGCCCTTCTTGCTTGTGCCAGTTCATGTGATCGCCGTAGCAGCGATCACATGTACTGGCATTCTGAGAGACAGAGGCAGTACAGAAAGCATGCTGTCTCTGCGTGTCTCGTCTGCCTCTGTCTCTCTTGCTATCAAAGTAAGGGAGACAGAAGTAGAGAGGAGACACCTAGTGGTAAATGAAAATACAGCAGCTGAGGGTATTAACTCTTTCACTGCTGGTGCTGGAGGCTGGGTAAATGCAGGTCAATTTCTGACCTGCAATTATACTTTTTTTTTCCTTTTTTAAAAAAACACAAAATATAAAAATATTTTTTATATTATATTTTTTAAAAAATCTCATTAAACAATATTGGAAGTGTGATTGTTGTGGAGCCATGTAATACACTTATACACCCCGCCAAATGTCATAGATAAAAAAGAGGGAAAATAGGGTGGGAAAAAGGGACATAGGGATTTTCAGCCAGGGGGACAGTGGCCACTTTAAACTGCGCATTTTGTAGGTATGACTGACCGGTCATACCTTTCATGCAGTCGCCATAAAAAATTAACCGTTTGTGTCCAATTGAGCCCAAGAGAAAAAACAAAAATGGTGGGTTTTTTTTACATTTTATTTACCATTTTTTTTTAAATTTTAATAAAGTGAATGGTGAGTTATCCATATACATAGGGTATCAAAAGAAAGCCCTATTTGTGCTTAAAAAAACAGTATATAATTTATGGGGGGTGGAATAAAAGACTTAGAGGGAAAACACTGATGAACAAAGACATAGTCAAAAAGGTCAGAACTGCTCCGGTCCTTAAGGGAAAACAACCTCAGATTTTCCCGGTCCTTAAGGGGTTAAAAAGGTGTAGACAAAACGGCATGTTACTCCATTTCTCTCTGCATGCTATAAGGCAAGTGTTCACTACTTGCTCCTTTTAGTCTTAACAACAACAGAGTGTAATTCACATAGCTGGGAACTTTCTGGATTTGTCCCGCAGTCTCTGGTTTTGGTTTCGAATTACCGGGTCTCCAGGTAAGAGGCTGATTCTCCGGATGTGAGGAGTTTTTAATAAAACTCTGCCTTCTTCTGTGTATTCCCAGTCTGTTCCTCCTACTTCCCCTCCTTCCCCAGCCTATTCCTCAATGTTTTGTATATTTCTGAAGCTCCTCTCCCAACTCACGAGTAAGTGCAGCCCATTTTCTGACACAAAACGCGTCATTGATCTCACCAGTGCACCAGTGGACTCCCCTCTGCAAAGCAAAGTTCCCAGGTATGTCACATGGGAAAATATGGGCCCAGAAGATATAGGTCAAGCTCAAGTTACCAGAGTTGGAAAATTCGTACATTCCAACCCACATTGATGCTGATGTATTAACCATCTGGTACGCAAAAGTTTAATGGAATAATTCTGGGGAAAACCACTGCACTATTTCGGACAAATCCCTGAATCCCGTTTGATTTAAATGAGACTTTTCATCCTATTGAATGCTATAAAGGTATCCAATTCATTGGATAACTCTCCAGGATTAAAGGGATTAAAAACCCCAATTTAAATCAATGCAAATTTTAAATTTTACCCTTCAGGCCAGTTGCTTTGCCCCAGAATTACTCCACTTATTTTTAGTACATCAGCCTCAATATTGATTTCCATTTGATGCCTCAGCTGCTCTGATATTAAACTTACCATGAAATATGAAATATTTTCACTTCTGAAGCTGTGCCCCCTGGCAACAAATCTTCAATGAGGATATTGTAGTTGAGGCTTTTAGTGCAGATTTATATTACCAACATAAAAAATGCTGTGAATTGCAAAACTACTAATACGTTTGTAATGTGCCTGGGCTTTGTAAAGTAGTTAGTGAATAGCAAAAATTCCATTATCCCAGCTCCTGCAGTAAGATTAGAAATCATAAACAGTTTCCGAGTTCATGTACTTTTGGCAAGATATTAATCAAATGTTTTATTATAAATACACACACATGCTTTCACATATTCATAATAACTAGAAAATGTTAGCAACTGCACACATCTCATCTTTCAGTGAGATATTCTTTTTATGTTAAAAGGACAGTCATGATAGAGGCCATATTCAGGAGGATAAAATAGGCCAATTAGGAGTAGGGTTGTGTGGAAGTTCCAACTTTGCCCTTGCAGGAATTTCTGTGGAAAACTGTCTATATTCCTCCTTTCCATGTAACTTCCTGTTCAGACAAAGTAGCTATGAAACATATCTCCAGTAGATGTTCCTACACAGATTTCTAGTTTCATGCTCTGAGCCTAGACTTTCCTGTGAAGCAGTTGTGAGATTTTGACAATGACATCACAACATTTGCATGATACGATGTATGTATATATCTTTATTTATATAGTACCATACATGTATACAGCGTTTTACAGAAATATTAATAGTACAATATGAAAATACAAATCATGGTTAAGTGCATCAGGGTAAAACGCTATCATAGCATTATTAGCGGCGGAAAAATTGCAGAAAAGGGAATTGTACATTGGGAAGGGTACCATGCCTCAAAGAGCTTACAGTCTAATTAGAAAACATGACAACATACAGAGACAGTAGGAGGAGGATCATAAGTGCAAGTACAAGGCTTCAGTAAAGGAAAGACAGAGTGATTCTGATGTGACTTTCAGTGTGCAAAATGAGGATATTATTACTGAGATTCTCCCTTGAGCAGGTTGTTTTTTAGGAGAAGCTCAAAAGTGATGAGTATGGATATCTGGCAAATGGTGATAAGGAGGACATTCCAAAGTCAAGGGATAGCCAATGAAAATTATCACAGCCAAGTGATGGCTTGAGTTGTATAGGGAGAGGACAGCAAGAAAGGCAGATGAGAGAGAAGGCATATGGGAGCAAGAGTAGTTATTCTTTCATCTGAATTGAGCACAGACTAAAGCATAAAAGATGAAAGGCAGAAAAATCAGAGAGTAGAATGTTGCCATAATCTAGTCTCAATCATGGTACTATTCCTGATGATAGTGAATCAATAAATATTAAGTATAATAGTCTTGCTATTACTGAACTACATTTCTTAAGTACCCTTGGGAGTATACCATCAGGTCCAGGAGTTTATTCATCACAAACCTTTCCAGTCTCTTTTGGACTTTGCCCTCAGTAATCCATGTAGAAAATTATGTGATTCTGTCTGTTTGCCCATAGCCTACCATTGTTGCTTCATAGTTCAAAATATTTCACAGTTCTCCATAGTTCAAAGTTCATCTGGTTCACAGTTCACCATGTTTCAAGGTTCTTCATGCAAGGTTGCACCGTCTTGCAATATTCCCATTTTTTCATAGTTCATACTTCACAGCTGTCTGTATCTCAAAGCTCTTCACAAAGGTTTATTTCAAAAATTTCCATACCGAAGTGTATTTTAAACTTCTCCATAAGACTGAAAGGGTGACATTAAACATGAGACTCCTGTGGAGAACTCTGAAATACACTACTACTGAGCAATCTGACTTTAGCCTGGTTATTAACCTGACTGCAGATGTATATACCATTACAACACATCGGTGAACTTAATGCAGACATCATATGCTAATGACCATTGTCTCGCCCCCTCTCTGCCATACCAAATTCTGAGTGGCGCAATTGCAAAAAAAAAAAAAAAAAATGCCATTATGCTGAATGTTTGTTTATCTGTCCCCTGGAGTAATTTTAGAAGAAACCACCTGCAACATAGGGGAATGATACATTGTCTAAAACCCCCATTGATTAAATGTGTATTTTAAACAGCTGATTGCTTAGTGGGTCTATTACTGAATGCTAAGTATGGGGACATTTTATTTCTTCCCTATGGTTCAGTTGGTTTGTCCCAGAATTAGTCCAGTTCTTCATAGTACATCAGCATCACTGTGTGACTAATGCTTTATTACTGCTGTGTTTTCCTTAGCATTTTCTGTCCTGGAGCAAGTTTCTTTTTTTTCCTCGCACCTCAGGCACAAGGATGT
The DNA here is from genome assembly GCA_037306005.1 of Rhinophrynus dorsalis. NCBI lineage: Eukaryota > Metazoa > Chordata > Amphibia > Anura > Rhinophrynidae > Rhinophrynus > Rhinophrynus dorsalis. The sequence goes on along the minus strand of CM074719.1, from coordinate 72,652,563 downwards.
AGAAATACAAGGTCACTGGGGTGAAACTGTACCTGTATAATCCCATATGCTATTATGTGCACCTTTCTGTATATTGGAAGTGTTATGTAGTTTTAGTCAAATTGTGAGAACGTTGTTATAAAAAAGACAATTCTTATTCTACACGGATAATGAATGTTGCACTTACTTAACCCTGTGAGTGCCAGAGTGGTACGCAACGCATTGCTTTGTTGCGGTCCACTCTGGCTCTCAAAGGGTTAAAAAGTCCTGTGTTCAAAAGAAAAGAGAAGTATTCCTAAAGTAAACCAACTGCCCCGTAGGGGAGAAATGAAATATTCATTTGATTAAAATTGGTCTTTTAACCCCCTTGAATGCTAGAGAGGTCTCCAGTGCATAGCAAAACAATGCATTTGATAATTCTTTATTAGTCAAGTGGTTAAAAGCCCACATTAAATAAATAGGTATTTTGGGAATTTGTATCCCTTATGATGCAGCTGGTTTGCCCCAGAATTACTAATGCTTCCTTCTGGACATTGGGTCCATGCTTTTAAGGCTAAATATGATTTATAAACCAAGTATTTTCTTTACAATTTCTCTCTCTGTCTTTCTCTCTCTCTCTCTCTCTCTCTCTCTCTCTCTCTCTCTCTCTATATATATATATATATATATATATATATATATATGCATATGTATCTTAAATAAGACTAATTTGCATTCCAAATCACTTCTTTAATTACATTTTCAATAACAACTCTCATAGTAATAAATTAGTGTGTGCTATATTTGAATTCACAGAGGATGAAAAATTGTCAGAAGTTTTCCAGTGGGGAAAGAAATAGGACTGAATTAAGAAACTTTATTTATAAATAAAATACACCTTTCTGAACAGCATATGGTTGTTTACACTAAAAATATAATGTAAGAACCACAGAGACCACATTGAGGGGCTGTAAAGTGATGATAATCCTGACATAAAGTATTAAGGATGCATGATTATAGGAAAACTAATACCTATTAATAAACACCGACTAACCTTAATCTGAGCAGAAAATCTTAATGGCCACTGTGGATCAGCTCCAGTAAATGGTGCATTTATTAGAGTGAGAGAGATACATTAGGAAAAGTCAATAAAATAGCCATTGCAAGAAAATAAAGTACAAATTTAAGATTATGTGCATATGTGTATCATTATGAAAGGGATAGTTGAAAATTATTTAATGTTATATTGTAGCCCTTAAAAAAACATTAAAAATGATATAAATCTTATCTCCCAAACCTTTATGGTTTGGGAGATATTAGCAAGTAAAGTAAAATTCCTGTTTCCTGGCTGTTTTAGCCAAGTCTGCCATCTAGTGGACAGGATAGAAATCCAGTCCTCAGATCAGCCGGCAGCTCTTTAGCAGTGACGAGATCACGATCTTTAAAAAGAACTACTTCATTGGAACTGTCTACAAAGTGTGCCTAGCTTCCAATGAAGAAATTATTTTTAAAGATTGTGATCTCGGCACTGCTGAAGAGCTGCGGCCGGTCTGCGGACCGGATTCCAAATCTGAAGGCTTGAGCAGTGACATCACTCCAGGGGAAACTTTATTTATATCATTTTTAGTGTTTTTTTAAGGGCTACAATATAAAATAAAATTATTTTCAAGTATTACTATCCGTTGAAACTGAAAACTATGCTACACTATTTATGGCTGTTTCTAAAAGATATACTTGTAATACAAAGCATTCTACAAAGGATTAAAGCAGTTCAACATTGTACATATATGATCTTTATCCCTAGTATATCTGGTAACGTGATAATTGTTTTACTTCACAGCTCACAATCATGTTTTACTTGCAGACAATTCATTGTAGAGAATTGCTTTGTTGATATTGTACTTCACCTTCCATTAGGTAAGTGCAAAAAAAGCTGGCTTTGGATCCACTTGACTCAATCTGGAATGGAAGATGAAAGAAGGGACAGAGTGAGAAAGGGAATAGGGGAGCGTGAAAAAGGGGATGAGTGTGAGGGAATGAAGCAGAACAATAATGCAGGAAAGCAATGAGTGGGAGCAAGAGGAAGAAACCGGACTAGAGTATGTTACAGAGATGGGGGATGGAACGTGGGACAAGGAGAAGGAGCTGGAGGGCCTCAAATATAATGGGGCCTGAGTGCTGAAAGTCTAATGAGGTTGGAAGGCATGAAACTTAACTGGACCAGGAGCACAGGAGAGAGGAGCAAGGGAGCAACTAAGAATGGGTCTGGGAGTACAGGATGGTGAAGGATGGAGAGTGAAGGAAAGCATTAGGGCGGAGGGGAGGAAATTGGGGGAAAGTAGGTGATATTAACAGGAGACCTGTCTGAAGATGTTCCCTACCTTACTCAGACAGAAACACACTATAACTGACAACTAAAGGTAAGTCAAACTACCTTTTTAAAACAAATCTAGACTTCACTTGATTACTTTTCCAGCTACATGATTGGATTAGAAATGAAAAACCTGTTTACAAGATGTGATTGGGATTATGATAAAAAGCCTGTTTCACATGAAAACCAAATTTACAGAATCAAATTGCTCATCTATTGCTCTCATGATCCTCGGTCCCCCAATGGCGAGCTTAGTCCAAATGGTAAGAGTTCCCATTACAAAAAGTCTGTACAGCTTTCACTATTTATACAAACTCTCAGTTGTGTTTTCAAGTTAATTATAATTGTAAAATTAGGGCTATCACAACAACCATTAAGGGAAAAAAAGAATTATCTGCATAGAATCCTTATGAACAGTAATAAAATGGAACACTTTATCACCGATGGTATGCCAAGCGATACAGAACCTGGTTCCATGTTCAGCATTTCTTTATATGCATTCCCCCCTATAATACAGAATAATATTATCAACCGTTTATAAAATCGTGTTATAGAGCAATATACAGAGATCAGACTTTCAACAATATGAAAGTATAAATAATTCAACCGCTTGTCCTTGCATTCCTTTAAGCAGTAAATAAATGAATTCTATCATGTAGAAAATATGAAAAAGTTCTGAAATATTTAGGCCTTTGGATATTCCTGTAAAATAATTTCCCTTCGGACTCTTTGTCTATATTCATGTATCTGGTCAACAGAAACCATCCCCCAGCAATTCCTTTGAAATTAATTTCCTTATGTGCACCAAAAGAGTGAAATTTTCTACCTACGACTTTTATCATTATGTGGTTTTCTCCCAATGTGAATATAATTGCTCTGTGAATTGAAAGGTTTTCACTGATGTAAAATTGATCTTAGCATCTTTTTTCCAAATTATTCAGCAGTTGTTTCGGCAAAAGTGAAAAAGTACAGAATAGTAATGTAATGAGTTCAATGTCTATAGTATTGGCTTCACCTAATTTATTCATCGTAATTATGACATTTCCAGATTTTGTACTCCCCGATCCTCAAGGGGTTAATAATCCGCTTCTGTAGCCATTAACCCTGTGAGTGCTTCAGGAAGTGTCAACATTATAAAGGTAAAAGTGCTAAACAACTGTGCTAATGCAACAAATAACAAAAATATATATGTATATTTTTCTGATTATAAATATTGTCTATTGTTTTGCTCTGTAATTTCTCATTTTTGCCATTATACATGTCCCTTATAGGTCCATATGAACCATCTGGGCTATATGGAAACCTGCAACACTGGTGTTTAGTTTCAGCTTTTTGTGCCCTTTTTTTAACCAGTCAAATAGCTGGAAATGATACATGTGATGTATGTATGTATATCTTTATTTATATGGCGCTAAGCAGCTCCTTACAATAGACGTATGTTACAATAAATAAGAAGTGATAAAATAAGTGCCACATTCATAGAAACAATAGGAGAGAGGTCCCTGCCCCAAGGAGCTTACAGTCTAAATGGGTAATAGGAGACAGACAATAGGGTATGAGGGTGTCAAGTGCTGAGATTGCAAGTGCTGAGTTTGGCCAAAGGTAGTACATGGTTCTAGTGCTCCAGAAGATAAGACTTCAGGGTAGACTTAAAGACAGGGGGGATCGTTCAAGATGTAGGTAGAGGGGTATGGAGTTCCATAGTTTGGGAGAAGAAAGTGAGAAAGGTTTGAGACGGGAGAGGGCAGAGGATGTGGATGGCGTTGTGTGCTGAGGGAAGTACACTGCCAGGAACATAAGAGGATATGAGGGAAGAGATGTAAGGAGAAGTAGCAGTGTGGAGAGCATTAAAGGAATAGTAATGTTTCATAATAGAAGCAGCTCTAATTAATCATCATAGTATTTGGGTCATGGAGAGTGTTATTTCAATTCTGCCAGAGTTGTAGTTCAAGAGTAATTGAATGATAAAGTATCCCCCTCCCGCCCCTTTTACTGATGTAACACTGCTCAGCTTAGAGCAGCAGGGAGTGTCCAGGTAGATTGCAGAGAGGGATAATCTTCAATTAAGATAAGGGAAAAAGCTGAAAAACCTGTCAAGAGGGGCAGGGATTTCATTGTTCTCACAGTAAGAATATTGTCCCTTGCTGTGAGCTGTCTGGTCTGTGGACTGGATTCCACATGTGAGGAGTGGGGGGTTACACCAGGTAAAAGGGGCGGGGGGAACTTTATCATTCAATTACGCTTGACCTATAACTCTAACAGTATTGAAATAACACTCTCTATCACTCAAACACTATGAATATTAATTGGAGCTGGAGGTGAGAAGAAGGACTTTGTAAGTGATGCGTTGCTGAATAAGGAGCCATGACAGATGTCTAAGAATGATGTGAGCAGGTTCAGTTTTTGGGGAAAGGGTAACCCTCAATGTTAACCCTTTGAGTGCCGGAGGGTATGAAACACATTGCTTTGCAATGTGTTGCGTACCCCTCTGGCACACAAAGGGTTGAAAGAAGCAGGCTCACTTCCCTTTAGATGTCAATCACAGCACATGCTGAAGACTTCTTTCCTCAATCTTACCCCTCCTTCTCGCACTGCTTTCCTCATTATGTCTCTATTTTCCTTCCTGGATACACTCTCAATTGTTCTCCCCCTTCTCTAATGCTGACCCTCTTTCCCTGTTCCTTACTCCATCCTACTCTCTCTCACATCCTTCCATCCAAATGCACTTTCCAACACTCCTACGGTCTTCTCACTCCCTTTCCCTTCCCAATTTGAATCATTTGGGATGAAACCAGAATTTTCTCTAGGTCCTCTTGACTGATCCCCAAGTTCATGAAAATGACCATTTAAATAAGAGTTATACCACCTTAAATTCTGAGTAGATTAAAAGCCCCAAATTAACCCTTTGAGTGTCGGATAAGTTTGCAGTGTATTGCTCTACAATGTGCCGTGCACACCCTCTGGCACTCAAAAGGTTATTAAACAAGAATTTTTATCATGAAGTTGGTTTTCCCCAGAGTTAAACCACTTTTTTTTGTGTGTAGGGCCCAAATATTAACTGTGTTTCAATATGAATTCTAATATGTACTGGCTTTTTAACCCTTTGAGAGCCAGAGGGGTACACAATGCACAATCAGTTGCACAACCCCTGGTCCTTAACCCTCTGAGTGTCAGAGGGGTACGGAACGCATTGCAAAGCAATGCGTTTCGTACCCCTCGGGTACTCAAAGGGTTAAAGGGCCATTGTAACATTTGGGTTCTGCCAAACTGATATTTTTAGGCTGATTTGCAAAGAAGAACTGGAGTAATTCTGGGGCAAACCAACAGCAAGATTAGTCACAAAAATATCCCATTTCTTTAAATGAGGCTATTAACCCCTTAAATTCTACAGACATCTTGAACTTATTTAAATAAAATCCTTTTATTTGTTCCCAGTTGGTTTACACCTTATGGACCCTGCATGACAAAATTCCCCCCTCCTTGAATATTTAATTCTTAGTTCATATGGCGATGGGCGTCTCCATGAACAATGTGATGTGTTCACCACACGTCACCAGACACATCACTACAGCATTGTGGCTTAGTGCATCTCCCCCTGTAATTGCCAAATCTTGATTATCCCTTTATTACACAAAGAAATGAAATTCTGGTTGGGAATAACTTTATACCTGTATTTATAATTACTACAGCTACCAAGAAATCTTCATGAATATACACAGCTTTTGCTTTTTTTCATGTTTTTCATATCCAGGGACTGCTATTTGTATATGTGATAATTTGTGTCCCTTTTGTATACTGAAGTTCATTATTTGTTGTGTGATGTGATTTAGAGACAAAAACAGAGATTATTATACAGGGAAATGTATATATATATATATATATATATATATATATATATATATATATATATATATATATATATTGCTAGATATACATGATTGCTCTGTGATAGATCCCAACCTAGGTACGTGAATCTGTTAAAGGAATAGTAACCCTTTATTTTGACTTTACAAATTTTGGAAGTATACAATATGTAAAGTCAAATCGCCTATACTTTTTATTATTATTCACCAATTTATTTACGGATTTATGTCCCTGATAATGATCACCACGAATCTGTTTGTAGAGAACTTTCTGTTAGGGAACATGAAAGCAGGCCTAAAGACACAATGTAAAAAGATATCATGTAAACAAGATAGCACACGGAGCATTCAGTGCTGCAGGCAGAGTGTAACATTGTATTACATTCTGCTTTGATGGTCTACTGACCAGAAAACACTGGAAACAGAAATCCATTGAGTTTACTGTGAGGGAAATAAAAGTGCAAAAAAAAAGAAAAAGTATAAGTATTATGTACTTGCAGAATATGTAAGTCAAATGAAAGGGTTCCTTTAACCTTTTGAGTGCCAAAGGGGTGCCAACCCGTTGGACAACCCTCAGGCACTCAAAAGGTTATAAAAACTAAGATACACTTATTTCTAGTACCCTTTAAAATACAAGCTACTGCTGAAGCTCACCTTAAATTATGGTGCCGTAGGCAGTTGCCTTCTCTGCCTAATGGGAAATCCAACCTTGCTTTTTATACTATAGATATCATAAGATTAGGGGAATTAAACTGGAAATTTTGAGCAGTAAAATGTTTACATGATATTAAAGTGCTGCGTGGGTACACATACCATCCATAAAGAATGCATCCTTACTGAAGGTTAGAGCTAAATATATTCTATTACTTAAATTATTTATTAACATTATTGTATTGCAGAACTATTCCTGTTTATGTATCAGCACAATAAAACCACTTTGCAGGATATATAAAATCTGTAATTACGCAGTCTTGAATAAAATGTACAGTAACTCTGCCCACGTTAGAAGTCAGTTTTCTGCACCCTGGCACCTTCAGTTATATGGACCACAGGATATTCCTTACTGGCTGATGTCTGGCCACATTTGATGTCACCATGCTTCCTCAGCCCTGCTATGTTGGTTCTCTCCTCCATGTTTTAGAGAAACCAGAATGGGGTTAATAATAATGTTGCATGGCAGCTCTGTCATTGTTATAGCCTGAACAGGGCTTCTACTTTAAATTGCAATTTTCAAACACTTGCAAGTCTTGAACACAGATAAAGGGTGGTCCTGTGTCATTCGTGGATGAAGCGGGGGACTGGTAGGGTAAAATTGATACCTTTACTGCCTAACTGGGTAGCTTTGTTGTTCATGCTTTCAACACCACTTAGGTCAGGCATGAGAATGATAGCTTCAGATTTTTCATTGGTCAGTGTGTTATGGGGAGTTTGCAAGCAAAATACATTGGCCAATGCTGAAGCAATTAACACTTCAAAAGGGGAATACATCTTGTATCAGTTGGCTATGTATTCATACTGAGAGGTGGATTTTATTGAATACACAAGAAGATGCACCTACTGAATTCTAAGAAGCAATTTAGAGAGGCTGGTGACAAGGTCAATGAAATTGAAAGCTATCAGGAATGTATATATATTATATGTATAATTTTTACTCTAGTATTTTCCACATTTTGAAGTGACGAGTTGGGCCCAAATTTGGTAGTTTAGGAACCAGCGCCAGCCCCAACAAAACCCACAAAATGGCCAAATCAGCATAAAATGCCACAAAAATATTAAAGTTTAGAATAAAATTAAGGAGTTTCCAATTATTTATTTTTATCCTATTGCGGAAACCTTATTGGGACAACAGTCAAATCTATTAGATGGATACATATATCAGTTTTACTCATTGGTGTTATGAGAACACTTCATTTACAGTGTTTAAAATGTGCCCCATCCCCAGTGCTAAGATATTTAATTTGTTCATGAGCAATGTGTTCTAACAAAGTCACAATGTGTATGTATCTATATTTATGTAGTGGAATACATATATGCAGTGCTTTATAGAAACAGGAGTAACAATATCATATAAAAATACAAGACAGGGATAAGTGCATCAGAATAAAGTACAAGCATTGCATTATTAGTGGTGTTAACACACAACCAAATGAACTTAAAGTGATAGTATTACTTCAAAATTACTACCCCTCATATTGTAGCCCTTAATAAACTGAGTTAAATGACACCAGCGGCGTCTCTCAGACCTTTATGGTTTAAGAGATAGCCGCTTTCAAAGTTTCCTCTCCCCTTGCTGTCAGCATTCTGCTGCCAGCAGGAGAATCCGGTCCCGGGACAGGCGGAGGCTCTTAAACAGAGCTGATATCTCGTTATGGAAGGAAAAATGATTCATTGAAACAATCTTCTACGTGTGCTTGGTTACCAAGCACACGTAGAAGACTGTTTCAATTAATAATTTTTCCTTCCATAATGAGATATCAGCTCTGCTGAAGAGCCTCCTCTTGATTCAGAGACCAGATTCTCCTGCTGGCAGCAGAACACTGACAGCAGGGGAGAGGAAACTTTGAAAGCGGCTATCTCTTAAACCATAAAGGTTTGAGAGATGCCGCTGGTGTCATTTAACTCAGTTTATTAAGGGCTACAATATGAGGGATAGTAATTTTGAAGTAATACTATCCCTTTAAGGGAAGATAGCCCTACCCAAGGTGCTTGTAATCTAATTGCACTGCAGACCTGTCTTTGACTCATGCAACCTCTTTTCAAATGTGTATCTTAGAACAGTGATTCTCAAAAGGGTGCATGACATTTGGATGTGACACTATCACTAATTTAGGATGCCCCTTGTTTTCTATAAAGATGCTTAAAAATGTCAATGTTGAGTTTCAAAAGGACATTGTTATATATGTTGTCATTCTGATTGTGAGTCCTAAGAATAACTATATATTGCTTATCTGAACTCTTCATTAAGTCTTTGACAATGGCATATAAAGTTTTAGGGGTGCCCAGAAAAATTTAGATTGCATGTTTGGGATGCCCTGAACAAAAAAAAATTAGATTGAATCCACTGCAATAAACTGATCAAGTGCTATTTAGGTTATCTTTAAAACATTGAGGTGTGTGATTGGTGTGAAGTTAAGTTATCTAACCTATGACTGAATTTCCATGCTTTTGTAAGCTTGAGTGTTAACTATAACATAGGCCTCAACCCTTTAAGGACCCATGATGTGCCAGGATAGTCATGGGTAAACGTCCCATAAGGACCCATGACGGTTCTGGCATGTCATGAGTTAAATGATAGCAATGCGCCTCAGTTTGCATTGCTATGATGGTGCAGAGACTGAAACTGAGCACTCTTGGACGGAGCGCTCAGTTTTGGTTCTTCTGTGCTATGCCGGTACATGTAATTGATCCTACAATGGCCACGTGTTCCGCCTTTTTCATTCACAAAGGCAATGTGTTTTACACATTGCCTTTGTGACTGTTCTCTGCTTCTGAGAATAAGGGAGAGAGAAGCAGTGAACAGACTTAAGGGATAGTAATACTTCATTTTAACTTTATTTTATTTTGTAGGCATTAAAAAAACATGAAGAATGATATAAGTCTTATCTCTCGAACCTTTATGGTTTATGAGATATTCACAAGCAAAGTTCCCCTCCCCGCCCCTTTTTCCTAGTGTAAGCCATCTCTTCTCAAATGTGAGTCTGGTTGTATGACAGGACAGATAACAGAAGGGGACAATTTTCTTTGTATGAAAACAATGAAAGCCCTTCCCCCCTTGACAAGTTTTTCAGCTTTTTCCATTATCTTAATTGAAGATTGTCCCTCTCTGCAGTCTACCTGGGCATCTCCCTTCTGATCTGGTTGAACAGGGAAGGGATACTTTGTTTGTGAATATCTCTTAAACCATAAAGGTTTCAGAGATAAGACTTATATCATTCTTCATGTTTTTTTAATGCCTACAAAATAAAATAAAGTTAAAATGAAGTATTATTATCCCTTTAACAGCAAACACAAAGAGGCCACAGTTGAGGGAATTACCCCTTCAGTGCTGTTTCTGGGGTTTGGATAAATGTAGGTCCTTTTATGACCTACTTACTCCACTCTGATTATTTTAAAATCTTGTTGAGCGAGATCTATTTTATTCACAAAATGTAATTTAAAAACACAAATGCTGAAGTTTAATTTAAGTTTAATGTGAGTTTTAATAATGTGGAGCACAGTAATACACATAAATACACACTACACAGTAATGCACAAATAATGGAAAATCTGTGAGGGAAAGAGACACATGGTGGTTTTTACCCCAAAGGGTCAGTGCCCCCCTAAAACTGCCCATTTTGTAGATATGAATGACCGTTTATACCTTTCATGCCGTGCCCATTAAAAATTAACCCATTGGGCATAAATGATAACAAGAGAACCAAAAAATGTGTTTTACATTTTTTTAAATAATTTTCAATATTTTAAATAAAATAAATGGCGAGTTATCCATGTAAGTTTGATATAAAAAAAACCCACTGCTTGTTAATTAAAAAAAATGGTATATAATTTGTGTGGCTGGAATAGAATACTTAGGCCCGTATGTTCAACAAAATAGCGAAACAGCTTTTGTCATTTGTAACGACTTTTCAAAGTACAGTGTCGTTGGGATCATTAATATTTTCAGAGAGTGTCGGTTGTGATCGGAAATATGTCGTTTGTCCTGAGTGAAATTGTCATATGTAACGACAAAAAAAGTCTTACATAACGACAAAAAATGTCTTAACCCCTTAACGACCCTTGACGTACTATGACGTATCTGACTGAATGGCCCATGACATACTATGACCATCACGCCGTTCGGGGAGTCTGGAACCAGAAAAAGAAAAAAAAAAAAAGCTCCGCAGTCGTTCAGTCGTGTCGCCGCGACGATTGTCCAGTCGTTAAGGGGTTAAAAAATGTCTTAGCTAAAGACAAAAATTCTCACATTCAGAACTTCACATTCCCTCCACTTTTTTCTTAACATACAGATTTTGTTTTTTGCAAGATATTTTTTTGTCGTTAGTTACGACAAATTTTCTTTGCCTCTATATGACACTGGAGAATAGTTTAGCCGCGCCCTTGCCCCGCCCCTTTGCCTGTCAATTCTGGAGTTGTGTCGTAAACAACGGACATTACTAGTTTTTTGTCTTATACTCTATAGAAAATATGTCGTTCATGCATACAATTACTTATTTTTGTCTTTCTTACTACATTTTTTTGTCGTTATCCCTTTGAACATATGACCCTTAGAGTAAAAACACTGTTAAACAAAGACATAGTCAAAAAGGTCAAAATTGCTCTGGTCCTTAACTGCAAACCATCCCAAATTTTCCCAGTCCTTAAGGGGTTAACATATGCTTTATATTTCTGTCAACAATTTATTATAAATACAAATGCTTGTAAACTCAAGTTTGTCAACATTTCTTTATAAAGGATTGAAAATACAGACTCATGGACCTTAATACTATTAAGATTCTGTCTTTCAAGAAGCCAAGCAATTTAATGCAGTTTCCTATCATTATTTACCTTAACTGTTCTGAGATTACTCTTATTTTTATATACATACTTTTATTGGTGCTGCAATATAAAAAAACATGCATTTATTTCATATTTCTAGTTTACTGTCAACAAATCATAGTTGTTTGCAGAGATAAAAATTCAGGCAGTGTGTTTGAGCATTGTTTTCTTTCCCCTGTAGAATTATGTCATTTGAAAGAGAACAATGGACATCCATCAAAGTGAAACTCACAAGGACAACATCTCATTATTAGTAAACATTGTTTATAACCCTCAAAAGCCTTTTCCTTTCTCTCTAAAATGGTTGAATAGTATAGAGAAAAAACATACCCTGTATTGGGACAATATGAAATTAGCTTGATTCATTATAAGCCAAGACTAATCAATCTATACATATATAATATGAAGTCTGCATTACTATTCCTTTTTCACACCCTCTAAGCAAATGAATGGATTACAATAAATCCACAAAATAGAGTATTTAGTGATGGTTCCTTAGCAACTTTAATGCTCCTTTCACTGACTTCCATTTGCAGTGCTGTGGCTGGCTGCACATGTATTTAGCTAGCCAGAACACATCACAGAACCGACACTGCATGACATCCTAACTGGACAATGGGACCATATTGTTCCAGTAGATAATTTGTATAAAATCAAAATGGAGATATTCCTGAACAAACCAAATTCATAGGAAGGGAAATATAAAAATAACCAAATAGTTCCATTCACTGAAATAAGAAATAAACATTTTCTGTTAAACAATTTTTGTAGAGCTTTTCACTGATGAATAAACCATGAGTACTCACACTGGTGGAAGATGTGCCAGTCCAAAGTTTTACCGTGTAAACTGCTGCAGTTTTCTTTACATTAATCATGATATCCAGAGAGAGCTTACTTACTGTTCACTCTGGCATCTAGCCTAGTGTTTCTCAAAGATATTCCTTTAGACATACCAAAAGGGAAGGTTTTCAGTATATCCCTGCTTGTTCTGCTTGGTCACAAGTGGGTAATCTGTAGCTCAGTCCTATAGCTCAGTTAGAGCAAAAGTATAAAGCTTTCTAAGGCATGGCGGATTCATGTCCACGTTGGAGAATTGTGTTGGATTTACAGGGAAGTGATGATGAAGATCTTTCAGTGCATACTGTTGATATGCCATTGACACATATCGCCATGACCCTTAGTGTATCTCCCCCTGGAGTAGAGACTTATTTGTTTAAATAATTGTTGTTTTGCAATCTCTGGAGAGTTGAGTCACTGACTCAAGCTTTCCACAGAATTTGAAAATAATACCTCCATCACTTTGTAATAGTTTAACGGTCATAACTATTGACTACTGCAACAGCCAGCAGTACCCTTGTTTTACTAATTAGAAAATGCCTAAAATGTTATTTTTTTTTGCAAAAAAAAAACTTTTCTGATGCTTTAACCATATGTTCTGAGTAAGCAGCCTACAATACCCTTAAGATGGATAGGCACTAGGACATATAAGGTCACCTGTAATTATATGTATATCACAATGATCAGGTGCACTCAAGAGTTAAATAATATCAAAAACTAAACTCGTGGGAGCAAGGGAAAAGGGACCACAAAGAGAATGCCCTCCTTCCCCAAGCAACCACCAACAGAAACTCTAATAAAGAGGCACTCACACACAAGTGACCAAAAAGTATATCAAAAATATAAATGTTTATTGGACACTCAGAAATACATAAAGTACATAAAAACATTTAAAAACATAATCATCCAGATAGAGTTCCTAAATATAAACAGTAAGTACTCAGAAGTGCTAGAGCTCATATAATAATCCTGTAGGGTAGATCAACAGATCAAAAAGGGATACATCAATCCATATATATACTCTTTTCATAAAGTGCAATGTCTCAATGTCAAGGTTTAACTCCCTTGACTTTAAATACACAGTGTATACCCATATCCCAATAATAAACAAATGTAGTGTATATAAAAAAACACCAAAAAAATACAATATGTATACTTATCTCTCAGTATCCCTGACTGGATCATAAGAACAAAAGCACAGGAACCCTCAACTGGAATAACTAACTCTCCCAACGCGTGTCGCCCAACGGCTTCATCAGGGGATAGTAATCAAACAAAATGACGTATAATTTAAATGTTCCAAGAGCCAATCATACAGGATAAGGACGTCATATGATTCATCTCCATGTTCCGATCACGTGATACACATTGCGCGAAACGGACATGTAAACAAACCAGAGACAATCCACCTATACAAACAAGAGACCATTCCCCATCAATAAATATGCAAATATTGTGGTCTCTAAACACTGCATTCACAGTAAACCTTCTCTGATGTCATTATAAGTAAAGTGGACATAGAATTAGCATCACATTATATCTCCATAATACGCCTATCAAAATAGAGGCTTCTATTACAAGGAGATGTCGAAAAGATAAAACATTGACCATATGATAATGATCACAAATAACGGTGATATTATTATTATTGTTACCCCAACTCTATTCCCCGAGCTCGTCTCTCCAACAGTCACATGATGCTATACACCCAATCAGATCTTAAACCCTGAGACGTCTTACTGCGCATGCGCAAACATATAGTGTATCCGAATACAAATAATTACAAGTATAAATTTTGCTTATTACGTCGGACATTGCCAACCATCATGACAAAAACCAAACTTCACAATCTCTCAATCGCCATGTTGACATGGCTCAAACTACCAAATACCATACACACCCACTCATTCAACAAACATGGTTGTATAATTTTCTACGCTTATTACGTAACAGGGTAAGATCAGAAAAACGACCTCTTAAGAGAATACTCTAAAAAATCTTTTTACTCTGTATTCATTAAATTACACACACCGTATAGTTGTTAATAAACGACGCACATATGGTCATGTAAAAAATCCCATGTCCCATCTTAACATATGGATAAAGTTCTTATATCCTAAACTTTAAGTTTCCCAGTATGAGAATATGATCCCAATATAACGCTTGCCATTATGATCATCTTATAATAAGAAACATATACAGGTAAGTAAGAATATAATTCCAATTAAAGGTCCTCATTATATTCCCAACTACAATAAGGAACACATACAGGTAGAAAAAATATATAATTACAATTCAGACTTCTCATTATATTCCCCATTATAGTAAGGAACACATAAGTACATAAATACTATACAATTTTCTACTCCTCTTACTATTAACTTCCTGTACCCAATGGGTTTCAAATTTCCATTCTAAGTATTCTAAATATATGTGCTGAATTCCAAAATAAATCAGCATATATTGATTACCGTGAATGCAGTGTTGTAATTAAGTAATTCCTTTGAAGATTAAATCCTGGAACATTTATACTCAACATATTTCTGAAAAATAATAAAGTAAAACAAAATACATAAGATGTTATACAATCAAAACAAAATACTGTTTTCACTTATAATAAATCTTAATGTTGATTCTATATCAAATACACAAACAAAATAGTTCTTTCTTCAAATCCATTCCCACGTCCCTCCATTTCTTCCTAAATCTCCTCCCATTCCGAATAGTCTGTAGCATATATAGACTCTTGCGGTGTCCAGAAGGATCTGTTCAATTACTTCCAAATATCATCCCCTCCATGACACCTCTTCTCAAGGTCATCAATCCACTGGCTTTTCAAATAATCAGGGAATTAGAGATACTAATTTGAAAAAAGGGGAAAAAAAAAAAGGAGAGAAGAAAGAAGAAAAGAAGAACAGTAATTAATACAAAAAATCATTATTCCTTAATATATCAATAATAGCCAAATGACTACTTATTCTGTATGATAAATCAATGAATATAGCAATTGAATATCATCTCTTCGTTCATACCCAATGGATACTGTGACTGTAACATATAAATCCACCATAATTCACGTTTCAACAATTTATCAGTAATATCTCCTTTTCGTATATTCAAAGTCACTTTTTCCAAGCCCATTACCTTGATACCATCTATAGAGCCATCATGTTCTTGCAAAAAGTGCAGTGCCACTCTCGTAAGAACTACACCTTTCTGCAGGTCATTCTTAGCATTACGAATCAAAGAAAAATGTTTCTGTATCCGAATTTTAAGCATTTGTGTTGTCTGACCCACATAAAATTTATGGCATGGACATTGAATGGCATATACACAATTTCTTGTGCGACAATTGATAAAATGAAACAAAACCAAATCCTTGCCTGTTACCGGACTCAGAATCCGTTTAGATGCACAAATATGATTACATATAGTGCACCCTCCACAAGGAAACGTGCCTGTATACTTATGTCCATCCGTCTTTTTTGTCATTGTCTTAAAGTGACTGTGAACCAATCGATCTGCAATATTTGCACCACGCCTTGCAACCAATGAAGGTCTTTCTGACAAGTGCTGTTTCAATACTGGATCACTACGTAAAATATGCCAATGTTTGTAAAAAAGATTATTGATGGCCCTCCATTGTGTATTAAAAGTAGTAATGGGTTGAATATTTTGATTTTTATATCGCTGTCTCTCACATTTACCTGTAAGTAAAAGCTCTTGTCTATTAGTTGATTTTGCTCGATTGTACCCTTTCTTTAAACTTGTGAGGGGATATTCTCTCTCCAGAAACCTATTACGCAAATCCCATGCATTCTGTTTAAATAATTCATCCGTAGAGCAATTTCTTCTCATCCGCAAATATTGACCTATAGGAATCGCTCTTTTAAGATGTTTTGGATGTGCACTAGAAAAATGTAAAAATGAATTCACCGATGTTGATTTTCGAAAAAGATTAGTTTGAATACAATGATCTTGATCAATACTTATTAAAAGATCCAAAAATTCCACTTAGGAATCGCTCTTTTAAGATGTTTTGGATGTGCACTAGAAAAATGTAAAAATGAATTCACCGATGTTGATTTTCGAAAAAGATTAGTTTGAATACAATGATCTTGAGCAATACTTATTAAAAGATCCAAAAATTCCACTTCTGTTTTTGAATAGTGAGAAGTGAGTCGTATATTTAGATCATTATTATTAAGTACCTGCAAAAATTCCTCAAGCAAAATAGTAGACCCCTACCAAACGATAAAAATATCGTCAATAAACCTATACCATAGGATGACATGGTCTGTATAATGCTTTAGGTCATCAGAAAAGACCCACACTTGTTCCCACCATCCTAAAAATAAATTGGCAAAAGAGGGGGCACATTTGGCACCCATTGCATTTCCGATCAATTGTAAATAATAATTTGAATCAAACAAAAAATAATTGTGTGTTAACACAAAGGTCAACAGACACAGAATTAAATCACAGAAATTGACATTTACCGCAAGATCAGATCTTCTAAGATGATAATCTATGGCCCGGACGCCCTGCTCATGATCTATACTGGAATACAACGCTTCCATGTCACAGGTCACGAGCAGGGCATCCGAATCCACATGCAATTCTTGTAGTTTGGACAACAAATCTGCTGAATCCCTTAAATAAGAGTTAAGTAAGAGAACCATTGGTTGTAAAAAATGATCCACAAAAGTGCATACGTATGTATTTCTGAGTGTCCAATAAACATTTATATTTTTGATATACTTTTTGGTCACTTGTGTGTGAGTGCCTCTTTATTAGAGTTTCTGTTGGTGGTTGCTTGGGGAAGGAGGGCATTCTCTTTGTGGTCCCTTTTCCCTTGCTCCCACGAGTTTAGTTTCTGAGTAAGCAGCCATCCCAGCCTTATCCAGGGCCCCAGTCTTAAAGTGGAACTACTACCCAAAAAGTATATTGGCCAACATAATTGCACATCTGGCGACTAGCTGCTCAGTAGTGCTAGTCGCCAGAATTCTTACCAGATTAAATTGAAATCGCTATTCTTCATGGACTAACAGCAGGACGGAGGGCGGACATCTTGCCATAGTGACGTTGGCGCACCGCGCGTCCTATATCTAGTGAGCAGCTAACTCTAGCCTCTAGGGGACTAAGCACAGGGAGTTTCACACTAATGTATTATATTAGCAAAAAGTAATAATGATGGTCCACATATATTGGATCACTCTCTATTCATAAGAATAATAATGTATTTAAAAAAATATGAAAAAATAGAACAAAAAATATTAAGGGCTATTTGGTTAGATTCTATTTAAGCTGTAGTTTCAGCTGTTGAAGAATCTGTGAGAGTCGCTCTGGGTGATACAGCATATGAATATCGAGGCCTGAGGGACAGTGGGCAGAGATACAAAGGAGCCACATAGATACCTGCACTGGGGGTTACCCAGTGGATGCTTTTAAGCTGAGAGGCCAGTTGTTGCTTCACCCAGATGTGAGTAGAATTGAGCACATGAGAAGGTGTATACTCTGTGGTGGTCCTCATTAGTGAAACGGTCTACGCTTAGAGCGTGTGCGCCCATCTGAATGTTTAGTTGGACTACTTGGACCAGCCATTGACTGGATCATTGTGCTGAGCCTCATGTCAATCCTATAGCCAATGTGAAGTATCTGCATATGGCGCCATAGACCAAGTAAGCTGTGCTGAAATGCTTCTGCATTCTGCTTTGTACACAAGAACATTTCAGCCATCTGCATTTGGGCTGCCTGTTTCATGTCAAAATTGCCTATGTGAACAGTCCAATAAACAGCTATCTGATACAGTCTTGTTGTTTAGTGCAGTCTAAGAAACACTTTGCAAAAAACATGCATGTAAACTTAACACTAAATGAACATTCTTACCAAAAAAAGAGTTCATAGCCACAGTCAGCATTTTTCAAATGTTTTTCTTAGTGTGAAAAGTCATTCAGACTGTAGATGAAAAGTGGCTAAGGTCTCTTTCAGATGGGGGAAACAGAACTATTTCCACCCCCTGCAATAGTTCTTTCACTTGAATAGCTCACACCCATTTCCAAACTCCAATCCAAAACACAAGATAAGTGTGTCTTCCAACCAGCTTACATGAGTTTCAGCTAGTATTACTGACTGGTCCTCACATGGTGATCCTTTCATTGGAGGTTGTGAAGATGGTCACAACCTCCAACTCCACATGTGTGAAAGTTCTTCCCATGACTCCATTTTCACAGAAAAGTTGCAGCATGTGAAAGGCACCATAGACTAACAAGTTATCCACCACTATGGGCAACAGATCCAAAGTAGTGTTGCTGTGTGAAAAGGAATACATAGGGTAACAGTTATGAGGCCTATTAATAATAAAGGTACTAAAACCAGAAACATATATTTTATTTTACATTAGAACCCACCCTGTTCAGCTCACTTAAACTCTTATCTGTTTACCTAAATCATGCCATACATTGCCCTTATCACACGTATATACAAATATAAGTCAAATGGTTGTACTCAGCTTCCTCCAGATAAATAGGAAAAACATTTTATATAATATTTTGATGTGTATGTAGTTAAGAAATAACCTTTTTACAAATCCTGGCTAGGAGTACACAAATACATGAAAATAAGAATTACAAATGTGGTCTAAAAGTGTTAGTCACAACAGCAATGATTGTTTATTATAGAAATAGTACCAGTTCTGCAAATTCTAAATTCATTAAGACATGTTACATAATATTGATCACAATTTGCCTGTTAATTTTTAAGTGAGCTTTAATACAACAGCATTGGAGTAATTGTTTGCATGTCCTAAGTGTATTGTGCATGTTGTGCAGTTTTTAAAGTGCTGTTTAGACTCCTGTTGTGACTTTCATAAGAAAGATATGTATATTTGTACTGTTTCCTTTCACTGGAAATTGTTCCTGAAATCAAGTAGCCTTTGTTATGTGCCAGCATGCCAGTTTGCTTAACGAAGGAGTCACGTGCATATGTACAGCACAGCTATATAAGGATAATACTGTATTTCAAAACAAACAAAAGGATTAATTATGAGTCGTGTTTTTATATATCATATATATGTACACTACAATGTATCATGCACATGCTCAAAAATAGAAAATAACAGCTGTCAGTGAATAAAAAAAGCACATTATAATACATTTTTACTTCTAAAGCTATCCTTTTTATGATTATTATGTTGCCTTCTAACATCTATTACTATAACCCCTTGGATGTTAGTTATGTCTTTAGTACATTGCTTTGCAGTGCATTGTGGGATATCTCTAAAGACAAGAGGCAGGCAACCTTTGGCTCTGCAGTGTTGAGATTAAAGCTTCCATTATTAATAGAGTTAAAGGGATAGTAACACTTCATATATAAAAAAAAATATATTTTGTAATGTTTATCATCCTGAGTAAAACAAGGGTACATCCACTGATGAGAGGTATTTTATTCAAAATTCAAAATGTATTTCAGCTCAAGTTTTAATTTTTTTAGGGGCAGAATCTGAATGGCCTGAAATTGTACAGTGGCACTGTTGCTACACCATACTATGGACAGCTCTGGTCAGTTGACCATAAACCTCCATGGGATGGTGTAGTAACAGTGTCACTGTACAATTTCAGGCCATTCAGATACTGCACCTAAAAAAAATTAAAGTTTGAAGGGGATCAGTCTTATTAGTTAGATTATTAAGCGAATATGTTTAAAACTGTATTTCATTTGTTTTTTTAATTAATGCTTAAAGAGTGCCCTGCACCTACTTCTGGATAGAATGCAGTTACCTTATCTGTACCACAGTCCATCACTCTGCCTCTGCTCTCCTCTCTCTATCCAGCCTCCTCTGATAACAGAGGCTCCTGTCTGTAAGTTGGAGCGATCTCATTGGCAGAGATCGATATCAAGCCAATGAGAGTGCTCCAGCTTACAGACTGAAGCCTCCGCCATCGGTGGAGGATGGATAGAAGGAGGGGAGCAGAGGCAGAGTGACAGACTGTGGTACAGAGCAGGTAACAACAACATAACATAACATAACAACATATTTACTTCATAGTCTAAACTTCTATAGGGGTGATAGATCCCCTTTAAGCGGCAATTCATTTTGAATATAATACATCTCAGTAGTGGGAATACCTTTGTTTAAACTGGAGGATAAACCTTACAATCTATGATGTTTTACATATGAAGTGTTACTAACCCTATAAGGTATTTCCGCCACTGGGTGCCAGAGGGCTGTCCAATGCACTTATAGGGGAATGGCCTATATTGTATGCTTTTTGTTTTCCCATCAGTTTAATAGCTTTAGAGATATTAAATGTAGTAGTTAGGTAATATAATCTCTGCAGAGCTTTGTTCTCTGAGGTGGTCAGACATAGCTGCATAATTAACTCCTCACGTGTCCTGAAAATCACATTTCTCCACTGTGTTAGGCTGTTAAAATCAGTTTCCAACAGATAGGTGGAATATATTGATGAATAATCATTCAAGATGGAAGCTCCCATTAGAAAGGTGACAAGTCCTCCTTAAAAAATAAGAAAATGGTGCACCTTAGAAAAAAATGAAAACATAATATAAGGTAAACTTTTCATATTTAATTAATAGGCAAAAGTGTTTTTGAAGTAATAGGTCATCTTTGATTTGCGTATCAGATGAGATGTGCTGGGAGCTACTATAAAAAGTTGTGTGTATAAGACTAGAGGTTAATGTGGACCTATTACTTTGTCACAACTTAGGAGATGTATAAATAGCTTTCAAAATCACCTACATGTTGTGTTGGATATAAGAAGAAATAATCATGTCATTCCTTTCATAACACTGTGATCATTCTGCCACTGAGTCGAGGGATTAAGAAGGTGGCAGGTCCTGTTTGAATCTGTCTTTAGTTCACATCTCCTCAAAACAAACAAAAAACACCAATAGTCTGAATGTTTCCTAAGGAAAAATTGTCTTTATCATATTGTAAACTAGAACAAATGCAAAAAAAGTATACAGACATAACTGACTGCTATTTGAAGGACACTCCCTTGGTAAGTCCTTCTGTTAAGCACGTTCCTTATGCTCCTTTAAAGAGATGGTCATTTGAAATTTACCAAGCTTGGTTACTAACTCCAATATTAATATGAGATTTTTGCTATGAGAATGCTGCAGCTATGCCAGCGAACATTTCCATGATAAACCATTCTTTGAAGGGGCATAACTACAGGTGGTGCAGAGTGTGCAGTTGTACCATGGCCCTATCTGTTCTGAGTCCAGCAGGGTTTTAGTTATACCCCTGTGAAAATATTTTTGTGATAGGGGGCCTAAAACGTGTTTTCATCACGGCCACCAATGACTAGTTATGCCTTGTCACACTGTGAATTGTGTGGTTTACAGAAACCAATGAACCTGGATATCTTTTGCACAGGATTGGCTCACCAAATGTAATTTTTATTCTTTTACCTCACTATGACAAAAGTTATACTAATGGGTTTGCATCTGTAGTACAGGATGCTTGCAACATAATTAAATATGTTATATATCTGATTAACTCTTTAACTTCAGGGGGGAGATTCACTGAGCGGTGATAAAGATGTGATAAGGTGAAGATGACTTCTCCAGTGATATCACTTCTCCACTTCCTATGTTATTCTATGGAGCCTATTCACTAAGATCTCCAAAATTGAAGACATCTTAGTGCATAGGCTCCGTAGAATAACATAGGAACTGGAGAGGGATACACTGGAGAAGTTATCTCCACTTTACCACCTCTTTATCACCACTATGGGCCGTATGTTCAAAGGGATAACTACAAAAACATGGCATATGAAAGACAAAAATAAGTAACTGTATGCATGAACGACATATTTTCTATAGAGTATATGACAAAAACTAGTAATGTCCATTGTGTACGACACAACTCCAGAATTGCCGGGCAAAGAGGCGGGGCAATGGCTTGGTTAAACTATGTGAAGTTCTGAATGTGAGAATTTTTCATCTTTAGTTAAGACATTTTTGTCGTTAGTTAAAACATTTTTTGTCTTTACATACGATAATCTACATATTTCCGATCACAACCGACACTCTTTGAAAATATTAATGATCCCAACGACGCTGTACTTTGAAAAGTCTTTACAAATGACAAAAGCTATTTCGCTACTTCTTTGAAAATATGGCCTTTAGTGAATCTCCCCCTTTGAGTGCAGGTGCACTGCAATGTGTTGAATACCTCTCTGGCACTCAGATGGTTAACCCCTTAAGGACCAGCCACTCACGCATGGTGCAGTCACTTAAGGACCACGGACCATTTTTTTTTCTACGGAATCGGATTCCGTACTCCCCGAACTGCGTGCAGCCGTGCGGGGAGCCCGGAATTAAGGGTATAATTAAGGGTATAACAACCCATGATGGTCCAGGACTGTCATGGGTCCTTAAGGGGTTAAGGACCATAGGGGTGGATTGTGAAGCAATGTGTTGCATACCTTGCTGGTCCTTAAAGTGTTAATATACAGCTCTTAAGCCCTGCTTGATACATTTGAGCATGGGTGTTCCAAAGACACTTTCCATTTGATCGTAAGAGGCACATACAAGAATGACTTGGCTCTGTTCTGATTTTTCAGTGTTGAATTCTTTATTTTTCATTTGTTTCATTTCTTTGGCTGAATATTAAAAAGCTGTTGTTAAATGTTTTACATGACCCCAAAAAAATAAATATTCGGATGTATATTATTTGAAACACATATTATTCTTTGTTGTTTTCATAAATCAACAAACCCGTACCAGAAAGAAATATTCTTCTTCTTTTTGACACTGCCTCAGTAAGCCTCAGAATCATTTTTTAACAAGCAATCATGGAAGCAATTACAGACCCTTGTCCTCAGGCCACTGTAGCACAGGTGTAACTGCCTGATTGTCAATGTCTAATTACACCAGCACTTTTTAAGAGTGTAACATCAGATAAAAAGCTGTACAGTATACTTCAGGCAAGTACAGTCCCCCTACAAGTAAGTACATAATTATTGTCTTTGATTAATAAATACTAAGAGCTATTAGAGATACTGTTATAATATAAGTAGGTTAATGGCATGTCTAAACATTTAAAGCAGGAGACTGGTAGAGTAAAAGTGATACCTTTATTGTCTAAGTAAGTGGCTCAGATGCAAGCTTTGAAGACAGCCTAGGTCTGTTCTTCAGGTATAAGGATGAAGGCTGAATACAAAATACATGACAGGTAATACACTCCTGCATATTGGTTTTACATTTAAATTCCACTGAAAGTGGCTTCCTTCCATATCACTATTGTCTTGTATAAATCATTCTCCAGGCTCCAGTAGAGGCATCCTTTTTTTCTGGAACAAGATTTATTGTCCTTTTTCTCCAGCAAATTAGCATGTAGAGATGCAGCCAAAGATGGCTAAGTCTATGGAATGTATAGGCAAACATATCAAGGAGAATGAATACCTTCTAATAATATCAACTCAGTTTATTATGGCCAAAAAATCTTAATGGCCCTTGTGAATTTCCCTTTGCTCCTTGGTTCAAGAGATTACATCTATTAGTAATGGATGTCATACCTATGTAGGTGATTGTGATGGTTGCTAGAACGACCACAAAACCTCAAATTGTGCTCACTACACATGGTGACCTTAACCCACTGGGCTCATGTACTATGCTTGCTTCAGTTTGAAAAACACAAAACAAAAACAAACAACCAGTAACTGTCATGTCTCCCTCCATGTACATGACATCCAGGACTGCTTGAAGGCATTGGGATGCACTAAGGCTTGATAAAGAGGTGATAAAGCGGAGATGACTTCTCCAGTGATATCACTACTCCAAGTCCTATGTTATTCTATGGAACCTATGCACTAAGATTTCTTCAACTTTAGAGATCTTAGTGCATAGGCCCTGTAGAATAACATAGGAACTGAGAAGTGATAACACTGGAGAAGACATCTCCACATTATCACCTCTTTATCACACCTTAGTGAATAACCTCCATTGAATGTTTTTCTTTGGAGCCAACACACTAACATTTATCTAACTTTGGAGATCTTAGTGTATTGGCTCTATAGAATAACATAGGAATTGGAGTAGTTATATCAATGGAAGTCATCTACACTTTATCACCTCTTTATCACACTGTATTGCATAACTTCTATATAATAACATAGGAACTGGAGTAGATATATCAGTGGAGGTCATCTACACTTTATCACCTCTTTATCACACTGTAGTGCATAACCTCTATACAATAACATAGGAATTGGAGTAGTTATATCAGTGGAGGTCATCTACACTTCATCACCTCTTTATCACACTGTAGTGCATAACCTCTATACAATAACATAGGAATTGGAGTAGTTATATCAGTGGAGGTCATCTACACTTCATCACCTCTTTATCACACTGTAGTGCATAACCTCTATACAATAACATAGGAATTGGAGTAGTTATATCAGTGGAGGTCATCTACACTTCATCACCTCTTTATCACACTGTAGTGCATAACCTCTATACAATAACATAGGAATTGGAGTAGTTATATCAGTGGAAGTCATCTACACTTTATCACCTCTTTATCACACTGTAGTACATAACCTCTATACAATAACATTGGAACTGGAGAAGTGATCTCACTGGAGAAAGTATCTCCACTTTATCACCTCTTTCTTATACTTTAGTGCATAACTCAAAGGATTAATGCAGGAGTCTTATGAAAATCATACACTGCAGAATTATACTGGTCCCAGTGCAACCCTGAATAAGTATCCTTCAGCAAAATGGATA
This sequence comes from Rhinophrynus dorsalis, assembly GCA_037306005.1. Taxonomy (NCBI): domain Eukaryota; kingdom Metazoa; phylum Chordata; class Amphibia; order Anura; family Rhinophrynidae; genus Rhinophrynus; species Rhinophrynus dorsalis. The sequence continues at coordinate 72,627,240 of CM074719.1, read as the reverse complement.
AATGGTTACCTTAGATTTTTTACTTGTGTCTGCTTTCTCACGAGTAAAAAAATGAAACATCATATATAATAATTCGCTAAAACGTGTAACGATGCAGTCATGCACAGTAGAGACTGCGGTGCGTGCTGCAGTCATGCGCAGTAGAGACTGCCCACGCTGTGGCTCATACAGAGCTGGATGATCCAAATGAGAGTCCAGCTCTGGATCAGCCATGGCGCAGGCAGTGTCTACTAAGCATGACTGCACTGCAACCGACTGACACTGTATCAGTCGCGGTGCAGCCAGTCTCTACTGTGCATGACTGCCCCGCAACCTTGCTTTTTTCCCCCTCTTTGTAATTGCATTGAAATCAATGATATGAATGGATTCTTCCCCACATGGAAAGTTCTCCATGTATTCTGGCCAAGCAGGTGGAACAGGGGTGTCAGGCTTACAGAAATAATCTGTAGTTTGATACTAGAGGAGATAGGCAGCCAAAGAGGGAAGAGATGCAGTTGCTTTTTAAGAGTCTTTCTGGTAGTGAAGTTGTTCTCTGTTTGCGGGGAGTGTGAATGCAGAAAGAAGAGTTTAACAATATTAAAAAACAAAACTTTTTGACTCATAACTTTAGTCAGTAAATGCCAAAGTAGAGCTTACTATGACTCTAGTAAGAAGAGAGACAAGTATAAACAGTGAAGTGTAGTGGTGCTGCATGCCTGCAAAAGCAGCTGTGCAGTTTATATACAAACTGTTGATTCTGAAGCTTACACTGCAAAGAAAGCTGCTGATGAAATATTTACATGATCTGCATGTAGAGGCAGATAGTCAAAGAGGGGGATGAGTAATTGCTTGCAGTTGCATGGAGTGTGTATGTGATTTCTTTGAAGACAATGTCAGTGACATACAGAGACAGGTTAAAAAAATACTAAGAAACTAAAAATGCATGTAAGTGGTAATAAAGTGTTATTGTAAAAACTGACTATGGCCATGGTTGCTACAGCTTCCAGAAATAAATGATGGTGACCCTCCTCCTCCAGAGGAAGCTGTTGGTAAAAAGTGACATGAAAAGTTCCGCTATCACCATCAGCAATAATAGTACTAAAACTTTTAAGAACACTGAAGATGATAATATGTTGCATTCTAGTGTTGTTGCCATAGCAGAGAAGGGTTTATCAGCTACACCATCTGCTGCATCTGACACTGACAGTAACACCCATTCACAAAGCACTGGAGAATATTCTGTAAACCTTCTTAAAAGGAAAAGTAAAATAAACTATATGAGACTTCAAAAAGTCTAAAAGAATATGTACATAGTGAGGAGGAGGTGGGCAATACTGATGATGACTTAATTATTGAGCATTTTTCCAAAGTAATGCAGGATACTTAGGACAAGATAATTCTGCAAGACAGCATATGAAGCAGTTCAACCTTGTAATGTGTGTTTTTCATAAGCATACAGCATTAAAATGGAGATCATGTGGTCACACTGTGAATATTATGTCGATACAGACAGACAGATTCCAGGGGTGAGATGCATTAAGGGTCCATAAAGGACCAGGTGGGCAATATGACTGCATATTCCCTTTGATTACAGCTCAACATTTGCACTAAGATGTCTTCGCCATAACAGCACTGTGAATTCACCGCAAATACGCCATGAATGGCCATGAATCCACCAAGCCTTCAACAGGTTTCTGATTTTGCAGTGACTACCTCAGCAATGGCTAATTTGCATATTAATCCTTTGAGTGCCAGAGGGGTACGCAACGCATTGCAAAGCATGGCTTTGCACCATTCTTGCATTCCTGTGGGTGTGTTTCTGTGTTAATGTGGCACTTTGCTCCAATTGCAGAGTTGACGAAGTTGGGATCTTCCTATAGCGCTCTGTAGAGCTGGAGGACAGTTTCCTGTCACTACTGGAGACCAGAGACAGCAACTTCCCACCTTTAGTCCTTTCTGTGCACATACATCTGACAAGCAAAGTGTTCAAACATTAAAAGCTATTGCCACCATTGATTTATGGTGTGTAATAGTGAGCTATGTATGTGAAATATGTAACCGCAGCCAAAATATAAAAAAAAAATTAAAAAAACGTAATAGAAAAGTCACATTGATAATTGTTATATGGCTATAAACATTGAGATGAGAATTTTAATGTTCAAATGCGTGTGTGCACGTGTAATATAATTACAGTATCTCTATAAACATTAAGAAGATAATTAGAATGCTCTTTTTGGATAATATATAATGCTATGAATGTTTTTCAAATTGTGCAATGCTGGAATCTTCCTGGACTTCCCAGTGGGGATAGTGAACACTCACTAGAGGAATCAGCATCAAATGACACTCCGAATCAGTCCCAATGTAAAGACGATGGCTGGACATCTTTTATTGGATGTCCTCTTAGTTGATAGGAATGGTGAATGGGCTTTGATAGTAGGTCAGATTGTGCTGAAGTCTTAGCACATCCTCTCCGCACCCTCACTAACCCATCACCAGCACTGCACCAACCCTAGGGGCAAATTATTAAATTCTGCCCCCCTTCCTTTGAAATATCAAATTCTTAGTGCATATGGTGAAGTGTTTAGTATTCTCTATAGCAAAGAGATTTCCTCATATCGCCATAGCATAGCCCTTTAGTGTATTTACCCCTGGACCCCAGTCTCCTCCTATTGAAGACTTTATAAGAAGCTTTCAGTGGGAAAAACTTTGGAGTCCTGTAGCAGAGAATCATATCTGCATCTGAGGACATTCTCTAGTCAAACTAAAATATTGATTATCGAGGACCAAGCCATGCAGAATTGATTCATAATGGATATCACCATTATGTGCCCAGGATAAAGCGGAACTTTCACTCAGATTAAAGTGACTCTTAAATCATTATGCTCATAATGATACGCATATCAATACTAGTATTATCCTTAATAGGTCCAACATTACTGAGAAATCCTACTTGTTCTGAGACTCACATGTAGCAGCATCTGTGCGTCTCTGCCTTCAGTCTCTTCCTGTACCTTAAGGTACAATGTAACTCCCCCTCATCAATCCTAGAGGAGCCCGGGACGGACAGCGCAGACTGGCAGATGCCTCGTCTGCAAGAAGTCAGCGCCGATGCCTGCCTGTGTGCTTCGGAACAAGTAGAATTTCTCAATAATGCCGGACTTATTCAGGATAATACAAGTATTGATATGCATATCGCTATGAGCATAATGATTTGGGGGGCACTTTAATTTGTATGAAAGTTCTGCTTTAAGGTAAAGAAGATTTTGTTATTAGGCAATTTAGTTTTTCTTTAACCTAGAAGCAGTCAATTACTGGACCTCCAGCTGTTAGAACTACCATTGGTGGAGGTGGGCAGTGATGGGAATTACAGCCCCTAACAGCCGAAGGTCCATCAATTGCGTACTCTTGCTTTAGCCTTTTCCTACAATTGAAATTAAGTGCTTTCATATTCTCTAAATACCCTTGATATTGTCAATTTCTGGATGTAAAACAGCCTTAGGATTTATGTTGTTCAAATCTTTCAGGTCTGACTTTGCAGAACAGATTGTGAATCTCTGGCCCATTACACACCTGCAGAGAATTTGGTGTTTTATTTCTCTCGGGTCTAACTGCAGAAGCCTAAGTCATGTTAATCATTGTCAGAACCACTTGTTCAAAATGCCAAAATGCAGTGAACCAAGAGTTCTATAACAAATATGACAATATGCTTCAAAATGTCATTTTGCTAGAATTCTGATTTATTGTAACTAATGGGTTGTACTTAAATGAAATGCTATTTTGTAGAAAAAATTAGTATACCTTGCACTGACCTTTACGGTTAATATATGTTTAATTTAGAAAGTTGAAAAATCTATTTGTCTTTCTTAAGCCATCCTAGCCATGCAAGCTGTTTTCCACTGCTACCATCATATACATTATTTATCATATAGAGTCGGTGTCACCAGGTGAGAAATGAAAACTGGAGAATATTGACCACACAATCTTCTGTTTATTCATTTGTTACCCTTTGTCAGGTAATTATCCTTGATGTTGTCATCTGCCAGCTTCTTCCTTTTGATGAAGTATAGATGCTGCTTCTAAGCAATGGATTCTGCTGTTTAACCCCTTGATGGCCAGAGGCTTTTGCAACACAATGATTCACAATGCTTTGCACGACCCTCTTATTCTTAAGAGTTTAAAACAGAACTACAACCCTATATAAAGTCACCACCCAATAATTAGGAATATGGTGACTAGCTTCTTAGCCCCTTAAGGACCAGCGGTCCTGGGGTGTGTGGTCCTTTAAGGACAAGTTAGAAAAGTTTGATGTGCCGGCCCACGTGACTAATCATGTGTGCCGGCATGCTGAACGGGGGACTGGAGCGATCAATTTCAGTCCCTGCTATTACAGCGCACCTGCAGTGTTGTGAGTAAAATGTATGTGACGTGCCAGGACCGTCACTGGTCCTTAAGTGTCGAACATCCGTGATGGTCCTGGCACATCAGGGGTTAATATTGTTATTATTCTTCAGAGACTGATGGCCAGGCTTCTTGCTATAGAGCAGCCTGCGTGCCTGTGCCGTCAGTCCCTTCCGGTGCCTTTGGGCTCCATGCAATGCCTCCTAGAAGAGACTGGGACAGACAGCACAGGCGCACAGACGTCTCTGAGCAAGATGTCTGAGTCCAAGCCTGGCTTCCGGTCTCAAAGTAAAAAGGATTACTTCAAAACCTGGTATTTGTCACAGATAATAGCAATATTAAGAAGCTAGTCACCATATACTTAATTATTGGGTGACGACTTTATAAAAGGTGGTAGTTCCGCTTTAAAGGAATTCTGTCACGTACAACAACTTTGGTGAGCTGAAAGAGCTATCAAAATCACCCATATGTTGTATTACCCATTTTGTAGTTAGTAAACTATTTAAGTTTTTTAGTTTAATAAATTATTGTAATCAAGACATTATGTGCAGGCACTCCATGTCCTAGGCTATGTTCACACAGGTGACTTTAATGCAACATTACTAATGCTGAGTTAACTGTATCCTTGTGAAGCATCTTGACCCTCACAATAGTGCTACTCATACTGCGGTTTCCACCATGCAGAATCTATGTAGGAACAAAGGATATCGGTGGTAAACAGGCAAAGGTGGCCTGGTATGCCTTGGAGCCAAGTCAGCCATGTAAACATAACCTTAACCCTAGGTTATTTTACACACTCAGTGAAGCTTAAAGAAGCAATAAACATTTTCTATTAAAAATATATATATATTGTAGGACTTTTGCTGTTGAGTTAAATAAGGATACTCCCACTGCTGTTAAATGAATATTTCTAGCATTATTACAGTTTACAACCATATTTTTTTTACATTAGAGTTGCCTTCTAGTGCTCAAATTCCAATTAGCTTTTCTGTTACATTGTAATGGAGAGGAAAGTCAGTGACTTACAGTTCTCCATAGAATGTGATAGATAAGTCTCTTGGGGAATGTCTCTATAAGCTTGGCACATCTAGCCATTGGGATTTTTGCCCATTCTTCAAGGCAAAACTGCTCTAAAGCTCCTTCAAGTTGGATGAGTTCTGCTGGTGTACAGCAATCTTTAAGTCATACCACAGATTCTCAATTGGATTGAGGTCTGGGCTTTGACTAGGTCATTCCAAGACATTTAAATGTTTCCCCTTAAACCACTTGAGTGTTGCTTTAGCAGTATGCTTAGGGTCATTGTCCTGCTGGAAGGTAAACCTCTGTACCAGTCTCAAATTTCTGGAAGACTGAAACAGGTTTCCCTCAATAATTTCCCTGTATTTAGTGCCATCAATCATTCCTTCAATTCTGACCAGTTTCCCAGTCTCTGCCGATGAAAAATATCCCCACAGTATGATGCTGCCACCACCATGGTGTTCTTGGGGTGATGAGAGGTGTTGGGTTTGCGCCAGAAATAGCGATTTCCTTGATGGCCAAAAAAAGTTCAATTTTAGTCTCATCTGACCAGAGTACCTTCTTCCATGTACTTGGGGAGTCTCCCACTTGCCTTTTGGTGAACAGCAAATGTGTTTGCTTATTTTTTCTTTAAAGTGGATCTATCACCATTTTACAAGTTATGGTCATTATGTAGAATACTTAGCGAATAATTTTTAAACTTTATTATTTTTTTCTGAAAACATTATTTGCACAAAAATTACGATTTAAAGTGTACCCTGCAGCTTACTTCCGGGTAAACTGCTCTTGCTGCAGTTTGCCACTCTACCCCTGCTCCCGTCACTCTACCCAGCATCCTCCAATGACAGAGGCGTTCTGTTAGTAAGCTGGAGCGATCTCATTGGCTAGATATCGATCTCTGCCAATGAGATTGCTCCAGCTTACTAACAGAACACCTCAGTATTCTACATAATGACCATAACTTGTAAAGTGGTAGTAGATCCACTTTAAGCAATTACTTTCATCTGGCCACTCTTCCATGGAGCCCTGCTCTGTGAAGTACGGCTTAAGGTGGTCCTATGGACAGATGCTCCAATCTCTGCTGTGGAGCTTTCAGCTCCTTCAGGGTTATTTTTGATCTCTTTGTTGCCTCTCTGATTAATAGCCTCTTTGCCTGGTCCGTGAGTTTTGGTGGGTGGCCCTCTCTTTGAAGGTTTGTTGTGGTGCCATATTCTTTGCATTTTTTAATAATGGATTTAATGGTGCTCTGTGGGATGTTCAAAGTTTGGGATATTTTTTTATAAACCAACCCTGATCTGTACTTCTCCACAACCTTGTCTCTGACCTGTTTGGAGAGCTCCTTGGTCTTCATGGTATAGCTTGCTTGGTGGTGTTGCAGACTCTGGGGCCTTTCAGAACAGGTGTATATATACTGAGATTATGTGACAGATCATGTGACACTTAGATTGCACACAGGTGGACTTTAACTAATTATGTGACTTCTGAAGGTAATTGGTTGCACCAGATCTTATTTAGGGGCTTCATAGCAAAGGGGGTGAATACATATGCACGCACCACTTTTCCATTTTTTATTTTTTAGAACTTTTTAAAACAAGTTATTTTCTTAATTTCACTGCACTGATTTGTACTATTTTGTGTATGTCCATTACATGAAACCCAGATTAAAATCCATTTTAATTCCTGGTTGTAATGCAACAAAATAGGAAAATTGCCAAGGGGGTGAATACTTTTACAAGGCACCGTGTGAAGTATCTCCATAGATTCCATAGACTGAGGAGATCCTGAGGGACTGCTACTATTAGCTAATGTTGTGGATGTTGACCTGTGTTGGTCATGGATTTCAAAGCAGTGATGCTGATGATGATGACTAAGAATATGTATAGGCATGTTTACTTGTACAAAACAAAAAAAGACTACTGATAGGAGCTCACCACAAATAAACAAATACGTGGTAAACCCATACATTTCAAGCACGGGGTGCACTCAATCCTATAATATACTGAATAGAACAAAAAAAAAGAAAAAAGACACAGATAAGGATTTCAATTAGGCACATAACCTATCATCATTTACAAAATAATATATAAAAAATATCAAAATGTATTAATGACATGTACAATAACACAGAAAAATATATATGGTGGTGTATATATTCCCACCGCCCCCCAAGGCACACCTCCAGACACCACATCCCACCAAATCCTCACATATAACACAATGATCTAAAAGAGCTAAACCCAGCAATATATAAAAGAGACCCCAAGCTGGCGCAAGCCCCCTAAATGTTAAATGGATAAATCATATGGCCACATGTAAAGATTAGTGCACTAAAGAATTCTCTAGTAGCAATTCATGTTAAAAAATTCCATAAGGTGACATGAAAGAAAAAACATACAGGCTCATAATCGTAAATTAAAGTTAGTACTGATAGATCCAATTAGCATATTGATGAAGATGTATGAAATGGAAATGAACATACAGACAATGATGGTGTAACACTGTGTTAGCAGTTCTTCCACATCCACATCACAAATAATTAAAGATTGTATACACCCAGGGTTACTCTCACCCAACTTTGCCCAAGATATGGGTCGTAGGTGTCATTCCACTTTCAAACACTTGCATGGTCGCCACTCACAGGCTGTGCCGATCCAGGTGGTATCTGGAGTTCTCTGCATCACCAATCTCCAATTCCACACATGGTCAGGGGGTAGTGTCAGCTAGTAAGCCTCCATATTAATCCCATAACCAGCCTGGGTGTATTACAGTCTTTAAGCTTACCACACTTACTCTGTGAAGTGGCCAGTCTCGGTAGCTGGGTGGTGATATCAGAATGATTATATATCTCTGCTTTATAGCACGATTTCATCTTCATTAATTATTTGTGATGAGGATGTGGAAGAACTACTAACACAGTGTTACACCATCATTTCATCTTCATTGACTGTATGTTCTTCTCCATTTCATACATCTTCATCAATATGCTAATTGGATCTATCAGTACTAACTTTAATTTACGATTATGAGCCTGCATGTTTTATTCATGTCACCTTATGGAATTTTTTGACATGAATTGCTACTAGAGAATTCTTTAGAGCACTAATCTTTACACGTGGCCATATGATTTATCCATTTAGCATTTAGGGGGCTGGCGCCAGCTTGGGGTCTCTTTTATGTATTGCTGGGCTTAGCTTTTTTAGATCATTGTGTTATATGTGAGGTTTTGGTGGGACGTGGGGTGTGGAGGTGTGCCTTGGGGGGCGGTGGGAATCTATACACCACCATATATATTTTTATTTTTCTGTGTTATTGTGACATTATGTCATTAATAGATTTATATTTTTTATATATATTATTGTGTAAATGACAATTGGTTATGTGCCTCATTTAACTCCTTATCTGTGGCTTTTTTCTTCTTTTTTGTTTTATGATTACTTGTACAGTCTTTCCAGTTTAATCTCTCAAAGTATTCTAAACAGCATATTACTCCTTCTCAGTAATGGAAGACCGAGGCCATTCCTTTCAAATATAGCTAATTATTTGGCCATATTATCATCTCCATCTGTATAAGAAGAAGGGGAGACATGGAGAGGACATGTTGTGCAAAGCAATGAATTGGAGACATTTGTAGCATTCAAAGAGTTATGTTAGCTTTCTCCAATATAGTTTCACTTTTGTTCAGTTCATATTCCCCTGTATAGGTATATTATACTCAAGCATAGATCCTAAAAATACTAAATACTAAAAATATTGTGGTGGTAATATAAAAGGGGATGTATCAGAGCTCACACACTGCAACTGTCATTTTCTACCAAACAGTCATGGACATTTTTCCTTATACATGTTTCTACGTGCAATCAATAGATACACATTGCAGGAAAAAAATTACTGCAATGGTGTCAGAGAAAAGACACACAACCAAAAATCTACATGTCACTATTGAAAAAACAATTATATATTATGAACACACAGGTGCAATGTTGACATGACTTACCAATGTCATCACATTTCTACTCTATGTGAAAATGGAGAGATGTGGTCACAAACCACGACTTCAACATTTCAAGTATTGTTACATGTATTACACACAAGTGAGAAAATGTGTCACAAAGTGATGTACTTACTGCCAGTGAATTGCAATCATTAAATGACCCTAAAATAGCAAAATATTCAGGGACCTCGCACCCAATGTTTCACTCTACAAAGCACCTGTAACCCTGTATTGTTTAAACCATGAAATTGTAAAGCACTGCATACACTTGTGGTGCTATATAAATACACATATTCATTCATTATGGCGCAAACTGGTCTTAACCCCTTAACGACCGGCCGGGCAGGCACGTTGTGGTCACTAAAGGACAACAGAGCATTTTTTTTTCAATTCGGATTCCGGACTCCCCGAATGGTGTGCAGCCTCGGGGGGAGCCCGGAATTTCATGACGGTCATAGCACATCATAGGTCGTTAAGTCAAAACAACCCATGACGTGCTATGACCGTCAAGGGTCGTTAAGGGGTTAAAAATATTAACTGGGCTTTTATCCCCTTGAATGAGAGGGAGGGTTCCAATGCATTGCAGATCCTCTCTAACATTTGGAAGATAAAAGCCCCTTTTAGATAAGTGTAAATTCCTATTTGCCCCCCCCCATGATGCAGTTGGTATGCTCCACAAATACTCCTCTTTATTTTACTGAAAACATCTCATAGAATTTGATGGCAAATATGAACCAGTTGTCCCGTCCAGTCTGCAGAATTCACTGTAAGGAAAAATCCACAGTTCTTTAATTCTCAGAACCAGCCTTATATGTATCTTTTATGGTTAATTCCTTTAATTCTTACCACCTCTGCTGGGAGTCTATTCCGTGTATCTAACATATTTTGTAAAGTTGTGGTTTTACTTGCTTGTTTTTCTCATTAACTGTTACCGCTTCACCTTTGCATTAGCCACTATGGCTTATGGCCTTTGCAAACACTTTGATATTATTATTTTCCAAAATGGCTAAAATTGAAAGTTTTAACCCCTTGGATGCTAGAGATGGAGGTCTCTAGCATCTGATGGCGTTAACCCTTGTGAGTGCTAGAGAGATGTCTAAAGCATTGCAAAGCAATGGGTTTGGAACCCCTTTTGGCATTGAAAGAGTAAACCCGGAGTGCATTCCATTGCATTGCTCACCCCCCAGGCAATCAAAGGGTTCATGGAAAAATGAAACACAGTATGATAAATGACACAGGGGAAAGAAAAGACCTAAAGAGCAGGGAAAATGGATAGTCATTTTTTTCATGTGTACGTCCATCTTTGACATTTACCAGAATAGAAAGTCCCAGACGAATGCTGAAGAGAAAGAGCTTCAATTTATTTTTTTTTCCTGTGCTTCTCGGTTTCATCCCTATGCACTCAGGCACCAATTTGAGGTTTATAGTCCTATTTCCTAGCTGGAGACTATGGAACATGACAAGAGAGCAAAATACTACGCGCTTCGGTGATAACAGTAGCCAGGAAGAAAGGCCTCACTGAAATCTGTTTAGTCAGCGGTAGCACATAGATGCCAACGGACAGTGTAATAGGGCTTAAGCTATATCAGTGCTATATACTTTAACTGGTGCTGGATGAACATCCTATATAATAATTCGCTAATGTATGTTTGTCAGAAGCCGTCATGCGCAGTACAGATGGCTGTGCGTGCTGCCCACGCCGCAGCTGAGAATGGAGCGGGGCGCTCTGAATTCTGTGCAGAGAGGGGGCTATGGTCTGAATTCACAGTACCCCGCTCCGTTATCAGCTACGGCGTGGGCAGTCTGTACTGCGCATGACTGCACCGCGGCTATTGCTGCCAATCACTGTGGCCCATGTACACTGGCTGTTCAACTAGATACTGATATTTGCATTGATTCACAATGATGTTAACCCCTTGAGGACCAGAGAGGCGTGAAGCTCATTGCTTTGCTCTGGGTTGTACATCCCTCTGGTCTTCGAGGGGTTGGTGATGTAGATGGGGATTTAACCCTTTCAGTGCCAGATGGATTGTTATAACATTATCTTGCTTTCCACAATCTAATGCTGCATTGAGGCTGATGTACTAAAATGAACTAGGGCAATTCTGGAGGAAAAACAACTGTACAAAAGGGGGTCAAAAAATTCCTAAAACTCGCATTGATTTAAACTGAGCTTTTAGTCTCTTAACCCTTTGAGTGCCAGAGGGGTGTGTAAAGCATTGTTCTGCAATTCATTTTATACCACACTGGCTTTCAAAGAGTTAAATGCTAGAGTGCCCTCTAACATTGTCTGAAACATTTACGGGAGTTAAAAGTGTTATTTACATAAATAGGAATTTTTCTTTGTCCTCTATAGCGCCGCTGGCTCCCTCTAGAATTGCTCCAATTCTACTTAGTGCATCATTTTCTTTGGGAAAATGTACAGCAATTGGATTTTCTGGAAAAAAGAGGAACAATGACTTTGTAAATAACATTCTCATACATTTTAAATGGAAAGAAATACAGCTGAATACACTCCATTTACAATGATCTTTTTTGGACTTTATGCCAAGTGAAACGCGTTGGAGACCTCTCTGGGAACTGAAGTCCTGGAAAGCTGGAGGTGCTCAGGGTTTCTAACCTTGTCTCCAGCATTCAAAATGGTAAAAGCCCAATTTAAATTAATGGAAATTTGGGGAATTTTATTTGTCCCCTCTGGGGTGGTTGGATTGATCCCAAATTGTTGAAATTGTTATTAGTACATCAGATTCATACCGTATTATGCTTCTATTTTATACTGACTTTCAGTAGTTGAGAAGCCATAAGATGAATTGCTGTCCACGTCGGCCCTTCAGGAAGCTAATGCACCACTTACTGTAGTCTGTGTGCCTAGTTTCCATTCAACCTTCAATTTAAAACAAAAACATATTAGGATGGTAGACGTTGATACAATTTGATCCAAAGATGAAAATTACAGAAGTGAAGTACTCTCCAGAAATGCTGATCTCCAACTGGGTGAAAATAGTGTTATTCACCACATTGGCCAACACTTACAGAATGCATTTTCTCAACCTTATCCTGATATGCAGTGTCTTTGTATGAACTTTATTTCCCGTGACTTCAGAAGTCACCAAGTAATCATTCTGGATATTGCTTACACAGAGGTTGTGACAAATAAATCTAAGTCTGAAAAAAGAAGCTTCTGTATGAAACTCTTAGATGCTATAGAAGTATCCAACACTTTGCTTGCCAATTTGCTGGAGACTGCTCTAACATTTAAGTGTTATATAAATGGATATCAGTGGCATATTTTGATTTACATAATCACACTAAATGGACTGATGAAAGGTCTCTGGGTTATATGATGGTATGATATGAGTGAAACTTCCACAATTCGTTTTGCAGAATAATTCAGTAACATTGGAAAAGAAAATACTTTGGCCCTACAAATCTACCATGCATTGGGAATGGCATATTATGTACACAAATCAGAGGATTTCATAGTAAACTAGCCATTTATCTGTTTAACAATGACCAGATTGTATCTGCCCATGACTCATTCATCAATGAGTGATGACCAGATAGAGCCACAAATTTCATCTGCCAAGCCAGTGGATCCCAGTTTAATTAATGTGGGCTGAATACGTATACGCGTACACGAGTGGGCATTTCTGTAATGGCACCATTTACTCCACATTTACATTATATTTCAATTTCAACCTTAAACACTTAATCATGATGAAGAGGTGGCACACAGAGCAAAGAGCATGTCATCTCACCAATCTTCTCTTCTTCATGATGAATCTCACTGTTAGTACTGACCCACTTTCTCAGTTTGTCTAACTTGTTCAGATGAGTAGTGACCCAGATGGGAAGATTTATTTATCCCCTATTGTGAATTGTTTGACCCTTAATTATTATTATCAAAACACATATATTGAATTTTCCTGCCGAGTAAAGCAGGGGTACTCCTGGGAAATGTTTTGTTCCAAATAAGTGTTAAAGTGTTGTTTTCTTGTATTACCAATGTCCTCTGGTGTCCAGAGAGCTCACCTACAGTTCACATGGTGTCATGGCAGTTACTCTGTATTGTTCTATAGGAGAGGTGAGCTTCTGGCTGCAGTTCTCCATAGAATGTGATAGAAACAGATTTGTCACTTCCTACCAGTTTGGAAAGTGTAACTTTTTAATAAAAAGAAAACACCAAGCAGTGGAAGTACCCTCATTTTACTCAGAAGGGAAAGTCCTACAATTTATATTTTTTCATATGTATATATACATATATATATATATATATATATATATATATATATATATATATGTATCACTGTAAAAGCCTTGTGTACGGGCCAGCATTCTGTGTGTTCAGGCAGTCTCTACTGCGCATGACTGCATCGGCAGTGTCTACTGCACATGACTGCATCGGCAGTGTCTACTGCACATGACTGCATCGGCAGTCTCAACTGTGCATGACTGCATCGGCAGTGTCTACTGCGCATGACTGCATCGGCAGTGTCTACTCCGTATGACTGCATCGGCAGTCTCTACTGCGCATGACTGCATCGGCAGTGTCTACTCCGTATGACTGCATCGGCAGTCTCTACTGAGCATGACTGCATCGGCAGTGTCTACTGCACATGATTGCAACGGCAGTGTCTACTGCACATGATTGCATCGGCAATGTCTGCTGCCCATGACTGATTCGGCAGTCTCTACTGTGCATGACTGCATTGGCAGTGTTTACTGCGCATGACTGCATCGGCAGTCTCTACTGCACATGACTGTAAAAGCCCATGTACACTGGCCAGCATTCTGTGCATTCAGGCAGTGTCTACTGTGCACGATTGCATTGGCAGTCTCTACTGTGCATGACTGCAAAAGCCAGCGTACACTGGCCAGCATTCTGTGCATTCCGGCAGTCTCTACTGCGCATGACTGCTTCTGACATACATCTGGCCTTTCATATTATAGTTTATATGTATATATATATATATATATATATATATATATATATATATATAGTAACTTGTAATCACTTGTTTGTGCATATGTCCATTGAGTTCTATCAAGTTACATGCCTTGATTAACCCTTCGAAGGGTTAATGTATACAGTGAATGTTGATTCAACAGAAACATCAGATGTTACTATGTACAGCCAGCCAGGCATGCAAACAATGTGTTGCATACCCTTCTGACTCTCAAAGGGTTAAAATGGTACTTGTAGCTTCTGGCGTACATATATTGTGGTTTTAATTCCCTAAATGGCAAATATTGTTATTATTAGTAACTGACAGCTGTTGTATACCAGTTTAACCCCTTAGAGACCCTTGATGTGCCAGGACCGTCACGCTGGTTTTGGCATGTAAGCATCGGCCACATTCCTGGCACGTGATGGAATTTTGGGATGGCAGCATACCGCCCTACAATGCCATAATTCAAATTAAAAAGAAAAAGTCTCTGTGGTCCTTAACAGCCGCCAACATGTCTGATTGGGTAGTTGATAATGGGTTAATGTAAAAAATGACTGAGTATGCTCGTTTCATTTCAAAATACACATATTGAGTCTGCGAAGACCTGTAGATATTCTATGGAATAAACATTTCATTTGATTTCATTGGGATGCTTAACCCCTTGGTTGCTAGATACTTCTCTTGCATTCCATGGGTTAACCACACCATTTAAACCAATGAGATTTTCTTATTTCTTACCTGTTCTGCAGTTGTTTGTTTCAGAATTGCTGGGGTTCCTTTTAGCACATCAGACACATGAGTTTTTCACTTCAACTCTAAATGAGCTGGAATTAACATAATCAATACATTTCTTTTTTAAATACACTTCATTGTCATAAATTCATAATTCTGTATTTTATTATGAACAATGGACGGAGAAGCAGACAGTGTGGATAGGGGCCATTCAGTGTGGTTAATGGACAGTCATTATCAGTAATAGCTGCATTGTAATTTGTAATAGCACATGCATAATGTATAATGTATACTTGCTTACACTTCATAAGAGATTCCCAAGGACACTTTTCCCCTAGGCAGTCATATTGCAGAGTGTTCCTAGTAGTTCATAGTAGTATATTGCTAATTCCAGCAGAAATCCTTGGACAACAGACTCAAATCCAAACTTTAACAGCAGAATAGACATTATTCACAGATAAATACTACATAACATCATAAAAATAAGCAATATAAACAGTGCCATTACCACAGGGCCCAGCATCCAAGAGGAACCATTTGCCCAAGGGTCCAATAAGCTCTACCTCTGTATCTATGAAAATATTTGTATAGGGAGACTCGAAAAAATTTGCACCGGGGCTCTACAGCATCACTGAAAATGAATAGATTAGTTTAAAAGCCCGTGTACATGGGCCACAGTGCCACCCAGCAGCCTCGGCTGGTGCCCGGAGCCTCTCTGCTCACCAGGCGGTCCCAGGAAGGTGTGTAGAGTGGACTCCGGTCAGAATTTGGAGCGCCCCACTCCGTATCAGCAGCGGCACGTTCAGGCAGTGTATACCTCGCATGACGGCTTCTGACAAACATCCTAGCGTTTTATTATATAGGATGGGAAAATTCACAACCTATTAAACTTTTTGTGACAAGAACATACAATATAGAATTTGGCGGAATTAACCCTTTGAGTGTCAGAGAGATATCCAACACCTTGGGGGGAGATTTACTAAGCGGTGATAAAGAGGCGATAAAGAGGAGATAACTTCTCCAGTGATATCACTTCTCCAGTTCCTATGTTATACTATACAGCCTATGCACTAAGATTTCTTCAGTTGTGGAGATCTTAGTGAATAGGATCCATAGAATAACATAGGAACTAGAGAAGTGATAAACTGGAGACGTCATCTCCATGTGATCACCTCTTTATCACCTCTTAGTGAATCTCCCCTATTGCATTGCAATGTGTTGGATATCTCTCTAGCACACAAAGGGTTACATTTTAAATCCGCAACAAAAACCAGAGACATTAGGATTCAGAGACAGGCAGCTAGAAATCTGCCCCCGGAAATCTGGGAAATTTGGTAAGAATGATAATTTATTTTTTCCTATTTAACCCTTTGAGTGCCAGAGGGGTACGCAACGCATTGTTTTCGTTGCATATCCCTCTGTCACGCAAAGGGTTAACCTTATTCAGCAATTTTCTCTTGTATATTTGCTTTGGAAATGGATAAACCTATTTAGAAGAGGTGCTGATTGATAATAAACATGCCTTGGAGACATCTCTAGCAATCAAGTAGTTAAAACACCAATTTAAATCAAAGGAAATGTTTGTTTCTACCCTACAGTGGAGATGGTTTGTCCCAGAACTCCTCTGTTTTTCTTATGAATATACTATCCAAATAGCCCTGTGATCAAGGGGACTTATGTATTCTTGTATGATTATGTATAAATATGAATGCTGTTTTGAAGGAAAAGTCCTTCAGGACGCCATTTGCACCACTAGGGGATATGGGATGTTTAGGTCACTAACACTCATCGGTGGGGTTATGCACTAAAGTGTGATAAACGGGAATAATATCTCCAATTATATCAGTTTTCCAATTCCTATGTTATTCCATGGAGCCTTTAGAATAATATGTGTCCCACTTGAGGAATCTTAGTGCATCGGCTCCATAGAATAACAAAGGAAATGGAGAACTGGGGAGAGCATTATGGTGTGATACAGCGGTAATAACATGGAGATGACTTCTCCAGTGTTATCACATATCCAAGTCCTGTGTTCTGTATTCTATGGAGCCTATGCATTAAGATTTCTCCAGTGTTGGAGATCTTAGTGCACTGGCTCTATAGAATACCATAGGAAATGGAGAAGTGATATCACTGTAGAAGTCATCTCTGCTTTATTATTATTATTATTATTATTCTTTATTTATATAGTGCCAACTAATTCCGCAGCGCTGTACAATAGGGAATAGACATACACAGGTATTGATAGTAAAAAAAATCAGATGTGGAGAACAGGGGGATCAGAGGGCCCTGCTCGTGAGAGCTTACAGTCTAGAGGATCACTTCTTTATCATAGTGCATAACCCCCTTGATCTCACTAGAGAAGTAATCTCCTCTTTATCACGTCTTTATCACACTTTCGTGTATCTCCTCCCAGGGCTATATGCGTCTCCTTCCACACTTGCAGTTCTACCCCCATTCGAATAGTTTCTGACATCATCAGTGTAGGCTGGAGAAAACTTCACCTTTTAGTAATTAGTAGTGTTGAGCGAGCACCCCGATGCTCGGGTGCTCGGGTGCTCTGACCGAGCACCCCCTGATGCTCGAGTGCTCGGCCGAGCACCCGAGCCCCATTGCATATAATGGGGCGACACGAGCATTACACCAGGCACCCCCTGCTCTGATGAGGGGAGGGTGCCTGGTCAATGCCCCCCTTCATCTCCGCTATGCCCCCTTCATCTCCGCAATGTCCCCCTTCATCTCCGCTATGCCCCCTTCATCTCCGCTATGCCCCTCTTCCACAATGTCCCCCTTCATCTCCGCTATGCCCCTCTTCCACAATGTGCCCCTTCATCTCCGCTATGCCCCTCTTCCACAATGTCCCCCTTCATCTCCTCTATGGCATAGAGGAGATGAAGGGGGACATTGTGGAAGAGGGGCATAGCGGAGATGAAGGGGCACATTGTGGAAGAGGGGCATAGCGGAGATGAAGGGGGACATTGTGGAAGACGGGCATAGCGGAGATGAAGGGGGACATTGTGGAAGAGGGGCATAGAGTCTATGCCCCTCTTCCACAATGTCCCCCTTCATCTCCGCAATGCCCCCTTCATCTCCGCAATGCCCCCGTACCTCCAGTCCCTGGTGGTCCAGCGGAGCGTCTTCAGATCTGTGCCTCTTCCGGCACAGATCCCCGCCACCCGAACATGGCGGGCGAGCACATGGCGGTACTCGACGAGTACCGCCATGTGCCGAGCAGAGCGATGCTCGAGCCGATCCGAGCATCGGCCGAGCACGCTCGCTCAACACTAGTAATTAGATTTTCTCTCTGTTTTTTTCCTTAGCATTTTTTGACACTGTGTTGGCCAATCAATGGTTAGTTTTTATCTTAAACTGTGGTAAAACAAAGGTCATACTTATATTGGGAAACATTGGACACCCCTCTCACACTCAGTTAAGGGTATAGTAATGTTAGAACATAAATGCAGCTGTGGTTATTCTTCATAGCTGTTGGACCGTTATTACAATTCTGTATGATGTGTAGTATAAAGAATCCTCCTCCCTCCCCTTTTACCTACATAAATCTGCTGTTCTCAGAGCAGCAGGACCATCTGTTGGATCGCGATAAGGGACAATCTTCAGTGAGCATAAGGGAAAACCTGTCCTCTTTTGTCAAGGGGGCAGGGTTTTCCTTATACTCACAGCCTGAAGATTGTCCCTCACTGCAATCCGCCTGGTCCAGTGACCGGATTCAGCATCTATGGAGAGATGGCATACAAATGGTAAAAGGGGCGGGAGGGGGACACTTTATAATTCAATTACTTTTGAACTACACATCGTACTGAATTTTAATAATGCTCTAAATGGCCCAAAAATTATGAAAAATAATCAAAGTTGTATTTATGTTCCAACAATACTTATTTTTTATTTATTTCTCATCACACAGTATAGCCTGTGAATTGGTCTTGTATGGCATAAACTATGTAGGTTAAAATGTCTGTGTAAATATTTAATGTTCCTCCTTGGTAATAAGACATGAAGTTGCATGACATAGCATTAATATTGAATGTGTTCATGGTATGCTGTATGCTGAAATATAGTATCAGAATCATGTCACGCAATACCCCTACTATACAAGATTCCATGTATTACAATGAACAACTATGGCCAATTCCACAGTTGATATTAAAGACTCCTATAGATACATTGTATTGCCCAAAATAAATCATTAACTCTTTGAGATATCCACAGCATTTTGTTGTCATGCGTTGGTTACCTCTCTGGCACTCAAAGTGAAGCGTCTACCCACAATGAATTACCTGAGTTTGCCCACTATCCTGGAAACAATGGGTGGAATGCAAGAAATTGGCACATTCTCTATTTTTTGAAAGCCATCAATGTATGTGCTATTTGCCATTGCTCGCGTCATGATGCAAGAAACATACTAACAACTTGATGCTGAATAGCACATACTCTTGAATTAATGGCAAAGTGAGCACATGCTCCGAAATTAATGGCAAAGTTACCCAGACATAATCCACTCACAGAATGGCAGACATGTCAGCCACACCCACTTTTTGAAATGCATTCACAAAAAATGATCAAACGTTTTCTAATTCACAAAGAGCATGTGCAATTCAGTAACATGTTGGTGCTAATCATTTTGCCATCAAAACTACTCTGTAAATAGCAATTGTGCATGTTTCTTGCATTCCACTAAAAGGCCCATATAACTGGAGATATTCTAGAGTAAACCAACTGCTCTACAGGAGACATATAAAATTCCTAAATCCCCATGCAACTGAATAGTGTTTTTTATTCCCTTGAATACTGGAGAGATCTCCAATGCAATGTATTGGAGACATCTTTAGCAGTCGAGGTTAAAAACCCAGTTTAATTTAACAGGAATTTGTGTATCCCTCTTTGGTACAGTTGATTTACTCCAGAATAACTACAGCTTTTATATATATATATATATATATATATATATATATATATATAGGCCTATGTCCTTTACTCATCCTGCCTTAGAATTGCTGTAATTATGCTGAATGTGCAAGGGGTTATATATATTATATATGGGTAGTAATATATTGTATTTTGTACTTGAAATCCAATCAACATTGTGGCTGATGTACTAGGAAGAATAGTAGCAATTCTGGGACAAACCACCCGTGTCCTAGAGGATATGTAAACATTCCCTTTGATTTAAATGGTGATTTAGCACAATGTAGGTTATGCACTTAAGGAGTGATAATGTGGAGATGACTTCTCTACTGATATCACTTCTCCAATTCCTATGTTATTCTATGGAGCTTATGCACTAAGATTTCTCCAACTAGAGGTAATAAAGTGAAGTTTGCTTCTCCATTGACATCACTTCTCCAATTACTATGATATTCTATGGAGAATATGCACTATGATTTTTAAGTGGGAGAGAACTTAGTGCATTGGCTCAACAAAATAACACAGGAACTGGAGACGTGATATCACTGGATAAGTCATCTCCACTTTATCACCTCTTTATCGCCTCTTAGTGCATAACCCAATTGAGTGCTTCAACATGCATTGGAGACCACTCTAGCAGCAATCAATAGGTTAAAAGTCCCTTTTAAATCAATGGGACTTTGTATTTTTCATTATGTTGCATTTAATTTGCTCCCAAATGTTGCTTTTCTTTTGAATATAAGAAACTAAATCTGTGTTGCTGACCTTCACTTCCCACTGATTAAAGGAGCAGTAAATGTTTTTTGAAAACCGATATGGTCTATGGCTTTTCCAGGGAGCTTACTTCCTGAATGTTCAAACTGACAGGAAGTGGCTCAGCATTACCGTCACATTATATGGTAACTGTTATTAGTGAGTCATCTCTCCCATAGAATGTAGCATAATAATCTTAAATCTGGACACTATAGGGCAATTCTAATGAAAAAAAACAAATTCCTGGAGACGTATCAAAATTCCCATTGTGTTAAACTGTGCTTTTTTATTAACCCCTTGAATGAGAGGTCTCCAGTATTCAAGGGGTTAAACAACCCATTTAAAGCGGAACTACCACCTTTAAACAACTTTAGCTTCAATAACTCTCCATGTGGTGACTAGCTGCTTAGTAGCACTAGTCACCAGAATTATTGCCTTGTTTAATAGATTTATCTATCCTTCCGGGGCTGACAGCGGGACGGATCGCAGATATCTTGCCATAGTGACGTCCGCGCACCTGCTCTGTCAGTCTCAGTCGGCTCTAGGAGGTGTTGCTAGGAGCCGTTCAGCTTCGGAAGGGACTGACAGAGCAGGCACACGGACGTCATTATGGCAAGATATCTGCGTTCCGTCCTGCCTGTCAGCCCCTGAAGAATTGATAAATCTATTAAACAAGGTAATAATTCTGGCGACTAGCGCTACTAAGTAGCTAGTCGCCAGATGTACAGTTATTGAAGCTAAAGTTGTTTAAAGGTGGTAGTTCTGCTTTAAAGGCATAGTAATACTTGCAAATTACTAATCTCCATATTGTAGTTTTGTTAAAAAGAAACTTATTGCCCCCAGTGTCATCTCTCAAGCCCTTATGGTTTGAGAGATGATAGCGCTCAAAGTTCCCCCCTCCCTCCCCCTTCCCTGACTGAACGCTGACTGCAGGGGAAGCTGTCGTACGACAGTCTTATGTGCATCAGGTGCCTCTGCAGCTGAGCTGAGATCGCATTTATAAAAAATAATTCTTTCACTGAAAAGGTCTTCTATGTGTGCTTGGTTTGTGCTTGGTTTGCAAGCACACGTAGAAGACTGTTTTAGTGAAAGATTTATTTTTTATAAACGTGATCTCGGCAATTGCTGCAGAGCCGCCTGATGCAAGTAATACCGGATATCCCTGCAGTCAGCGTTCAGTCAGGGAAGAGGGAGGGAGGGGGGAACTTTGAGCGCTATCATCTCTCAGACCATAAGGGTTTGAGAGATGACACTGGGGGCAATAAGTTTCTTTTTAACAAAGCTACAATATGGAGACTAGTAATTTGCAAGTATTACTATGCCTTTAAAGCGGAACTACCACCTTTAAACAACTTTAGCTTCAATAACTCTCCATCTGGCGACTAGCTGCTTAGTAGCGCTAGTCGCCAGATTAGTAATTTGCAAGTATTACTATCCCTTTAAGTCAATGAGAATTTGTGGACCATTTAGTTGTGTACATCCGGTTGCTTCAGATTCACTTTATTTCTTGTTAGATCAACCTCATTCTCAGTATGTAAGACTCTTATCGGAACTGTAAAAGAAAAATATGTCAAAAATAGGGCGCATTTAACTAAATGTCTTCTTTTTTTCTTTGTATTCATTTTTTGTGATATTTGGTGTTTACAGTTTATATTTTTTTGTATCAAATGCATTTTAACATGTAGAATTATATGAACCGGTCGATTTCTCAGATAACAGGGAGTTGAAAGATTTAAAAGCAGTCATAACTCGTGTTATAAATCTAAAACCATTTGGGAAGTGTTGACACTAAGGCTAGGGTGCCCTTCATGGGCCAATAGGTTTTGATAATCCAATTACATTTCCAATGCTGAGATTCAGGATGGATCACAAACATCAAGCATATAAGCAAAAAGTTTTTGCAAAACATAATCCAGCATGCTGTTTTTTCTCACATTTAAAAGTGTTATATTATAGGAAAGGTTGAAGTTTAGGTTTGCTTGAAAAGGAACACACTGCTTGCTAAAATCATCTTCTATTTTCTAACCTTTTTTATTCCTGAGATGAACGGCTGACTGTTCACCTACATTGTTATGAAAGTATCTGACAATAGAATGTGTATTGCGGGGCAGTGACCTCTTCACTATGAACTGTACCCTGTCATATTGTTATACAAGCAAAAGCATTTGTGTTGTGAAGAGAACATTTCATCATTACTACAGTGATCATATAACAGATACTAAAATTAAAGTGACATTTGTTTGCAGGGAGAGATTACTCTTTCAAAGGGCATTCAATCCCCATGGGAACTCATGTTGACACACTTGTATTCTTTTCAGTTAATCAGGTTTGGGACTTAAAAAAATTGTTTCCACATAATTGTTGGAAAATGTCCTTTCTTTCTGTATACAATTATTGTGAAGCTTAAGGCAATTATTTGCTAGATTGTTTTTAACATTATAAAGGTAAATATACTCCAAAGCCACTTCATTACAGATGTTCTACATTTCAATAAAAATGTCCGTGTGAGGAATCACCATTCAGTTGCTGGGGTAAAGGTGGTAGAAATTAATAGGGATGTCTCATGTCATAGTGATAGCTACTAATCAGCCACCTTTGCTTTGACAACAGTTAACGGGAAAAAGCTCTGCATTTAATTATTCATACCTCTAACCTTTTGCGTGCCAGAGGGATATGTTAAAGTGTTAGTAATTTCTATAGTTAACAAATGATAATATTGCAGCTATTATAAAATGAAACTAAACAACCCCAGTCCCATCTCTCAAACCTTTATGGTTTGAGATATAAAGAAGGCTACCATTCCCCGCTCCCTCCGCTTTCCCTGCTGTCAGCTGTAAAGCTGACAGCAGGAGATTCGAGTCGGACGACTCGAGGCGGCTCTTCAGCAGAGCCGAAATGGCGCAATGTAAAATGAAATATTCATTGGAACGGTCTACAAAGTGTGCCTGGTTTGCAAGCACACTTTGTAGGCCGTTCCAATTAAGTATTTCTTTTTACATTTTGCTATTTCGGCTTGCTGAAGAGCCGCTTGCTTGTCTCGGGACCAGGATATCCTGAGGGAGCGGGGAACTTATATATTTAAAGATTTGAGAGATGGTACTGGGGTTGTTTAATTTCATTTTATAATAGCTGCAATATTAGCGTTTGTTAAATATAGACATTACTAACGTCAAATACCCCACTGGCACTCAAATGGTTAAAATAGCGAGACCCATGTGTTAAAAGTTACGCAATTCTTGGGTCTCTGAAATGTCCCATGAGTACTGTTCATCATACCTGGGAACTTTTTATCTGGCCTCCCCGTGGGGGGAGGCCTGTGGTGCTGTTGAGGGAGACAAATGTCAAAAGTGGGTGGGGCTTAATTGTAAAACTTGTAAAAATATAGGCAATAGGCTGGGGAAGGAGGAGAAGAGGGCGAGGAGTGGGTGGAACAGATAGGGAAGGACAAATGGCCGGAGTTTCTTAAGAAACTGCCCACACCCCAGAGAATCAGACTCTACCTTGGAGAACAGGTAATGCAGAGTCTCTGGGGCAAACCAGGAGAGTTCCCAGCTACGCTGTTCATTCAACATTTATATATTCATTTGTTCCGAAGTGTAACTGGATATTGTTTTTATACTTGTGATTGTGTATTGCTGCTCAGTAATCTGAGTTTGATTAGTGAAGCTGTAATGTTTTCATTTAGGTGCCTGCTTTCCCAAGATTATAGCATTAGTGGCTGAAGTATTTAGTGCTATGTTATCATTAGTGACAGAACGTGGATAGAATCCTCTGTGAATTTTATTTTCCATTCTCCAAAAAAACAAATTAAGGTTTTCAATGTAACCTACTAAATGTAAGAAGGACTTGGCAACTTATTGCTTTGTATTGCATGCGCCACTCATTTGGAGCTCAAAGAGTTAAAATCAAAGGTGATACTTCAGATTTGTAACTTGCGTTGCATAAATGATCACAAATACAACATGAATGCATTATTGACAGCTGTGATTCACTGAAACTTCTTAAAGGGATAGTAATGTCCCAGAAAAACTGTTTATAGTTTTAAAAAATAATCTATATGCAACAAATCCTATCTCTTAAACTGCTGTGGTCTGAAAGATATTTGTATTCAAAGTTCCCCCTCCCTCCCTTTTTCTTGATGTCAGCGCCATGTTGACGGCAGGGAAATCCTGTCCAGGGACCAACCAGTGGCTCTGCAGCAGAGCCGAAATTACATTATTGGAAAATATTTACTTCATTGGAAAGGTCTGCAAAGTGTGCCTAGTTTGCAAGCACACTTTATAGACCATTCCAATTAAGTAATTCATTTTTAAATAGCGCAATTGTAGCTCTGCTGAAGAGCCTCCTCATGTCAGCCTACACGGATCTCCTGCTGTCCGCTTTACAGCTGACATCAGGGTAAGGGGAGGGAGGGGGAAACTTTGAATTTGTTGCATATAGATTAATTTTTTAAGCACTACAAAACTATAGAGATTTTTCTGGGATATTACTGTTAACAGGGGAGAATGTAAATATTGCATCCAAGAACTGGCTGTAATAAAACCGAATGATGTTAAGGAAAGTACAATATATTTGCTTTGGACAGTGGCTGATTGGGCTCAGTGTGTTTGAGGGCACAGCTCTAGTAGTTTTTTCCATCCATGGCTCAACCAGCCCAGGAGTCATTTGGTTTACACTACTATAGTGCATGCTTGTAAATTAACCCTTTAACCCTTTGAGTGCCAGAGGGGTACGGAACGCATTGCAAAGCAATGCGCTCCATACCCCTGTGGTACTCAAAGGGTTAATCTCTTGAGGGTAAAATAATCATTTAACCCTTTGAGCACCAGAGGAGTACCACTCTGGCACTCAAAGGGTTTAGGACAAGGAAAGTGTACATGCACAGCCCTTTGGTCTTTAAATTGTTAACAGACTAACCTCATGCTGCCTATATTTAGAAACAATTGACTGCTTTCATGCTGTGATCAAAGCAGATGCAGAATGTGTATGAAACAGTTACAGAGGTGCTGGTTATTATGGGTCTTGAGCAGGGCTGGTGCAAGGATTTTTGCCACCCCAGGCAAAACCTAATTTTGCCGCCCCTTGACTTCGCCCCTTGTGTCCTAACCCTTTATGCCCACCCTTTATGCGTTAAAGTCTCAATGTGTTTGTGTGTTCCCTATATGTGTATAAGTGTCAGTTTGTGTGTGTGTTCTCTATATGTGTATGTGTGTGTCAGTGTGTGTTCCCTGTATGTATATAAGTGTGTCAGTGTGTGTAAGGATATCAGTGTGTAAGTATGTGTGCGTGCTTCTCTATATGTGTATCAGTGTGACAGAGTGTATGTTCTCTATATGTGACTCTCCCCCCTTTGACTCTCTCCCCCTCTTGACTGTTGATCCCCCCCTTGACTCTCCCCCGCATCTGACTCTTGATCCCCCTCTTGACTGTTGATCCCCCCTTTGACTCTCTCTCTCCACCGTCTGACTCTTGATCCCCCTCTTGACTGTTGATCTCCCCTTCTACTTATTCTTCCCGGTGCACGTCTCCTCTCTCTCGAGAATAAATATTGACCAATGCTTCCCGCTGCACGTCTCTCTCTCTCTCCCAGTGAGTATGTTTCAGTGCCCTCCCTTGGCTGGCTATTTTTTTAATGTAGCACAGTGATGCCCGTTTCTCTCTCCCCCTCCGCTCCTTCAATCCTTGTCCAGGAGAGAAACGGGCATCGCTGTGCTACATTAAAAAAATAGCCAGCCAAGGGAGGGCACCAAAATGTACTTTTTTTTTTTTTTTTTTAAGACGGGCAGGCTAACATTTTCTGCCCCCCCCCCCGCTATGCCACTGAGTTAGATCTTCTGGACCCAGCTGAACTCAACCTGCAAGTAAGGATGTAGTGACTGGGTTCTCAGGGGTGTGATGGGCCCGGTTGCTGTTGAGACCCCTGCGACATGGTAATTACACCACTGCCACTGACTTGGGCAGTAAGTGGGGGGGGGGGGGCTGATGTGCCCCCAGAGAATGTGCGCCCTAGGCCGCCGCCTACCTCGCCTATAGGTGGCGCCGGCCCTGGTCTTGAGACTCTTGAATTACATTCTGCTGTCAGTGTGCAAGCTTTGAACTTGTTCTGTGGTAGCGACATAGCTATACAGGGAGCAGCTGTGATCATGACCAGCATCCATTCTTTGTCCCACAGGACTGGTAGCTATAGAACCACACATACTAACCCAACGCCTTGTAACATGGTAGCTATAGATTCACACATACCAATCACCCCCCTCCTTGTCCCACGGTGGCCATAGAACCACACATATTAACCACTTCTGCCTTGTCCCACTGTCCATGGTAGCTATAGATTCACACATACCAATCGCCCCCCCCCACACACACCTTGTCCCATGGGGGCCATAGAACCGCACATACTAACCACTTCTGCCTTGTCCCACTGTAGCCATAGAACCACAAATAAAAACCCCCATACCTTGTTCCATGGTGGTCATAGAATCACACATACTACCCCCCACACATCTTGTGCCATGGTAGCCATTGATCAACACATACTGACCCCCCATTCAGGCTTGTCCCACAGTAGTCATAGAACCAAACATGCTGAACCCAGACTTGTCCCACTGCACTTGTAACCACAGAACCATACTTGCTAACTTTCCCCCAGCCTTGTCCCCTTGTAGCCAATGAACAAGGTATACTCACTCTCCAGTCTTGTCCCACTGTACTGGTGGCCACAGAACCACACATATTGATGCATATATTGATTGACACATATATATTGATTCCCCTGGTCTTGTCACACAGTAGCCAAAGAACCACCCATCCCAACCCCTAGCCTTGTCTGACTGCAATGGTATAGCCAGAACTACACTGGCAATGTTCTTGTGGGAGATTTGTTGTGGTTAAGGGAAAGGAGGATTTTTTGGTGGAATCAATGTGTTGGAATTTTCACAGCAGCAAAAGCAACAAATTTACCATTTTACACAAAAATTAATGCAAGAAAAAACTGGTCTTTTCGATCAACCCTAGTCACAAGAACACGCTTGACTCTCAATACGAATAGTCTATGGTTATAGCAATAATAATTAGTTTAAGTTGCAAGAAACTTTTTTCTGGATGTCTGGAATTCTAGGGACAAGTGGATAGTATATACAGAGTTAAGCCTTTGAGTGCCAGAGGGGTACACCATACAATGCAAAGCAATGTGTTGACCTCAAAGGGTTAAGAGAAAGGGGGTTCAAAGAGGAGTGAGCCCTGAAACCTTATTTTAGGACTACATCACTTCCTTGCAAATAGAAATATCACTAGTAGAGATAAGTGATGTACTTGCTGTGCAGTTCCCAAAATGTTTTGCATGTTAGCCACATTTCAGAAACTTTCCTCACCTTGACCTTTGTAATTTTTACAAACCTTATCTTCCCCCAAGAACTAGCCTTGTTCAAAGAATCAGAACTTTGGCAGACTGATTCTCGTATTTATTTGTATAATTATTGAAAATAATTTATGTTTTTAAACTTATATACAATATATTCCATTTCTCCTTGGTTTTTGTGCGAAATTTGATGTAATTCAGTATTTCTGAATATACATATGTATAAACAAAAAATGTTTAATTAATAGGTTATGCTTTTTAATATTTTACTGACCTTTACTCTCTGCTTGTGATAATATATTTTGTCTTTACTAGAGGAGTATTGTTGCCCATATCTGAAGAAAACAGATGAGTGTCGCACTTTGTCAACACAAACTAAAACTGTTTCATATTAACACTAACTCAAACTGAGACTCATACTACCTTATAGTACGTGTGCCCAATAGTGATATCATTGGCCATTAGTGTTTAGTAGCATTGTATGTATGAAGTGTTCCAGAGAGAATTATTGAGTGGAAAAGGATTCATTAACAAGATAGAAAACATAGTGTCAAAATGCAGAAGTCAAATCAAAACTGGCAAGAACAGACAATTGAAAACAGAGATATACCATGTAAAGAGTTCCTTTGTCCAAAATCAAGTTTATTGCATTTTAAAAATAATTACAAACTGACTATATTTTACTGACACAATCTTATAGCTATTGGTGTTACCCTGTATGGTTGTTGTTAAAAATGTCCTCGGTATGTCCTCCTAGATTCAGTCATAGCATGAGGACTATAATATGCATCTGTGCAAAAGCTCAGTTCTCTGGACACAAAAGCAACTGGTCAGGTTTTAAGGCTATCCTTTATTATACACAAGTAGAGCTCTCCTACTTATTACCCATCTGTGATCAAGAAGCACTATCCTTAAATAATGACCTGTTGATCAAAGACTGAGTGAGGATGATATGATTTGCAATCCATCAACTATTGAATTCAAGCTTTCAAGATAGTCTCTTCTTCAAACATATTTAATATGCTTCAGGAAAATACCTTAGTTTTCTTGAAAGTTTGCATTCTAAATCTACTCAATTAGCCAATAAATATATCACTTTTATTCTACCAATATATGATATCTGAGTTTTATACAGAGAAGAAGTCAGAGATGCTCAACACAGCTCATAAGCTTGCATGGGTATGCAAAAGGCTCACTGAGACTGTGTCATTGCTCCCAGGGTGCAATCTCTTTTAGCTCACAAATAGGAGGAGGGGGAGGAAGGAGAAGATGATGCCAATTGTGACAGCAGGGGACTCTAGGTCACACTTGCCATCCCCAAGCAGTCCTGCCAGTGCTAGTGCTACTACTACTACTACTACTAAGAAGGTCCAGCAGCTTGCTAGTGTTAGGAATGAAGGAGGGGTAATCAACATCCTCATATTACTAGTGACTGTGAGGAGGAAAACTCTGCGGCTGTGCATGGTGTTATTAGTAGCAGTAGTAACAGTGATGGTATCACGGTGCCTGCGTATTGCTGGCGACATTTTGACAGTATTGTTCCTGATGCCTTCTTATTGGCTAGTGTGATATTGCTCCACCCAGTGCTAGCCTTTAAGTACTGAGCCCTGTCACTCCTTCAAGGCCCTTTCGTGGTGTTCCCGTTGCTTAGCGCTTGCTGTCGTTAATGTGTGAATTCTGTGTATGACCCAGACTGCCTGACTACTCTCTCTGATTCTGTTCCTGCTCCGTGTACCAATCCAGCCTGGCTGACGTTCCTGCTCCGTGTACCGACTTGGATTGGCTGACGTTCCTGCTCCATGTACCGACTTGGATTGACTGACGTTCCTGCTCCGTGTACCGACCTGGCCAGGCTGACATTCCTGCTCCATGTACCGACTTGGATTGACTGATCTTCCTGCTCCGTGTACTGACCCGGCCTGGCTAACGTTCCTGTTCTGTGCATCGACCCATATTGGCTTCAGTTCCTGCTCTGTGTGTCTCTGCCCCGGTCCACTACCGCGGTCGGTATTCCGGTAGAGAGTACTTTCCGGTGCTCTATCTAGAGCGTGCTGATCCAGTTGGTTGCCTCAATTGCTGCTTAACCATTCAGCTACTGCAACCCATTTACGCTCCTGTGCCTCGTATGTCCATACCCCAGGGGTGAAGCTGATCTCATTTGCTCTCTATACGCTTGGCTTGTTACTGCATTACCACTGAGGTTGGTCTTCTGGGTGCCTCAGTTAGTATTTCCACCACCTAGCAGTCGCCATCAAGCCTGAGCGTCTATTAACCCTTGCTGTCCTGTGCTTACCAGGGTAGGAGCTATTCTCATTGGCACACTATATGCTTGGCTTGTTAATGCATTACCACTGAGGTTGGTCTCCTGGGCGCCTCAGTTAGTTTTCCACCACCTAGCAGTCGCCATCAAGCCCGAGCGTCTATTATCCCTTGTTGTCCGGTGCCGTTATCCTTGGGTCGCAGTTCATGCTGATTCCGTTTGGCGTTCCACTGTTCCTCCGGTTACAGTACTGTCCGGTAGTCCGTGATTCCTTCAGGGCCTCGCTCACCCTTTGGGGGCATAGTCGCTATTGTGTCACTCTCCAGTACAGAGTGCTTCTTGGACCTCGCTATTAGGGCCTACCAGCCTCCCGGCCTAATAGCACCTTCATATTGTTGTCTCACTGATTCACACGAACTGTCACCTGACCTGTGTCAGTATATGTATTTGCTTGCTGGACCTGCGAGGGTTACTTTATTCTGTCTGATTTCAATAAAACTGTGTTTTACCAAACTGCCTGCCTCTGAGTGTACTGAAAACCGTTACAGATGGTGAAGCAGCCCGTGGGACTAATGTTAGGGGAGTGGCATGGAAACATTTGAGAGCATCCAGACTAGCGGTCAAGGGAGCCCACACCATTCCTCTGGCTCTGAGAGTCCCCTTCCCTTCACTACAGTGTCCAAGTTGAACATGATCCTTAAGAGGCCAGAACTGGTGTTGGGGGAGAGCAGGCTCAGAATTAATACCATCACCACTAGTAGGAGCACAGATCAGCTGCCTGTGCCTGTTGCTACTTCTGCTAGTGCTAGTCTGCCTTATTCTTCAGGTCAAAAGGGAATGCCAACTGTGACATTAGGGGACCCTCTGTCATAGTGCTCATCATCTCCTCCAAGCAGCAGTGAGATGTCTGTAATAGAGCAGCAGCATGTAGGGACTAGTGGTGGTGGTGGTGTTGGAAAAGCTGGGGTGGAAGAGACATTGATGGCCTTTTTATCAGAAACTGAGAAATAATGGGAGACAGGGATGAGGCTGGGCATCACTACCACCACCACCAGGGAATTTGCAAATGCTCTAATTCCTGCTTCTGCTGAGTTGCAAGGAAAGCAGGATGCTGAGGAGCAAACTAGTGTGCCACAGACCAGCGTGGACACAGTGGGAATGGGGTCAACAAGTGATGCAGGACTAGGACTTGCCAGCGGCAGCAATACTCCTGGTCCTAGTTGCAGTGCTGAATCTGAGGCAGTAGCAGAAACATTAGCAACATTATCCTCTGCCCGAAACAGTGAAGGGGAATGTGGAGGACAAGAAGAAAGAGGCCATTCTTCTCTACCTCTTCCCTCCCCCTGAAGTTAAGGATATGGGACTATTTTTCTCTTGGGGCAGGCACAGTGCAGTCACCATCACCAAGAGCACTGTGAAAATTTGTGAAAAGTCAGTGAGAAGTGGAAAGGAGGGAACACGCCCTGGCACAACCTCCCTGATATCACACATGAAACACAGACACCATTACATTTATATCAAACATGTTAATGCCAAACACCCATTACAGAAATCTAGCACCGCTGTTACTGTACCCTCTGACTCTCCAGAAAGGCAACAAGAGGCGAGGTGGAGATCAAAGAAGAGGAAGAATAAAGAAACCCAGACAGACACTGGAAGTTCCATGACAAGCGAAACAACTAGCTCACCATCAACATCACCGTCTTCCTCTAGGGTAACAAGTGCATCTCCTGCCAATCCACCTCATTCATTGTTACCTCCCCCGCCAAATGATAGTCACTCTGTTAATGTTAGGATATGGCAGTTCATCTCTACACATTGCGCACTAACCACACATGCCAGTGTGGTGGAGGAGAATCGATACCAGTTCATCAGGTGGTATCTGAGGAGATTCCTTCCCAGAAAATTGCTGGGATTCTGGCAGGGTGGGTTCATCATTACTATTAAACTGTCAGCAAGTTGTCATGTGTCCTTAGTGGGGTCTAGACAAGGGGTATAGTGACAGTGGCAGTACTTGGGTTCTGGTGTCATGGTGTTTGGATACAGTTGTGTACCCAGATGTTATTTACCACACATTGTGCACATTGCAGTTGCTGATGAGAGCCACAGTTCCTGTTCTCAAGGAAAAAATTTCTGTTCTAATAGCAACACACCCATGATTTTGGAGGAGGGGCAGGTGGAGAAGAATTGTTGGGCAACTTCTTCTTTTCTCCACATAGACTGGGGGCTACTTATTGTGCTGCTACTGCCTCAGGCGCAACACTGGAGATTGTTGTGGCAAGTGGAACCTTCATCATCCATCACCCATGTTACTGCTATTGTTGTTGATCCCATTTCCTTTTAGCTGCCTAATCATTCTTCTGCTTAAACAACTCAGCAGCAGCAGTAAGAACAGCAGTTGCAAATTCCGCAGTTATGGACTCAGACTCAGGAGGATGACGTTTGACAATGGCCAGTGGCCACTGGCCAACATGACCTGCTGGCCCTAGGCCAGTAGGGCATTTTTGTTTTTCTCAGGGCTTTGAAAAAATAAATAAATGAATAAACATAGTTCTACAAAACACTAAACAGTTTTGGGGGGTTTGTTTATAACAAGCTTAAGTTCTACAAATCAGTGTTTCCTCAGGGCTCGGGCCTCTAACAACAAATCT
The DNA here is from genome assembly GCA_037306005.1 of Rhinophrynus dorsalis. Classification (NCBI taxonomy): domain Eukaryota; kingdom Metazoa; phylum Chordata; class Amphibia; order Anura; family Rhinophrynidae; genus Rhinophrynus; species Rhinophrynus dorsalis. The sequence continues at coordinate 72,594,227 of CM074719.1, read as the reverse complement.
AACAATTCATCCTCTACAAAATACTCTATCAAGTGGCATCTTATGTCACGGGGTTCCTGTCTATAACGTTACATACAAATTTCTTATTTTATTGGTTTTTTTTAACCCCTTAAGGACCCATGATGGTCCTGCACCGTCATGGGTTGTTATACCCTTAATGACCCATGACAGTCCAGGACCGTCATGGCTTAAATGATAGCAGCGTGCCTCCGTGCACGCTGCTATCATTAAATCCAGGCTGAGACTGAGCGCTCCGAGACCGGGGCATTCAGTCTCAGCCCTTCTTCCTTCTTCCAGTTCATGCGATCGCCGTATCAGCAATCACATGTACCGGCATAGTGACAGACAGAGGCAGCATGCAAAGCATGCTGTCTGTGCCTGTCTTGTCTGCCTCTGTCTCCCTTGCTCTCAAAGTAAGGGAGACAGAAGTAGACGGGAGACACCTAGTGGTTAAAAAAAATACAGCATTTGGGGGTATTAACCCCTTCACTGCTGGTGCAGGAGGCTGACTAAATGCAGGTCAATTTTTGACCTGCAATTTTACACTTTTTTTTTTTTTTTTTTACAAAAACATATTTTTATTTTAAAAAAATATATATAATTAAACAATATTGCAAGTGTGATTGTTGTGGAGCCATGTAATACTCTTATATACACCACCAAACGCCAGGGACAAAAAAGTGTCAAAATAGGGTGGGAAAAAGGGACATGGGGATTTTCACCCAGGGGGGACAGTGGCCACTTTAAACTGTGCATTTTGTAGGTATGACTGACCAGTCATACCTTTCATGCAGTCTCCATAAAAATTTAACCCTTTGTGGCCAATTGATCCCAAGAGAAAAATCAAAAATGGTGTTTTTTTTTACATTTTTTTACCTTTTTTTTAATTTTAATAAAGTGAATGGTGGGTTATTCATATAAATAGGGTATCAAAACAAAGCCCTATTTATGCTTCAAAAAACAGTATATAATTTATGGGGGGTGGAATAAAAGCCTAAGAGGGAAAACACTGTTGAACAAAGACATAGTCAAAAAGGTCAGAATTGCTCCGGTCCTTAAGGGAAAACGACCTCAGATTTTCCTGGTCCTTAAGGGGTTAACTGTCTCCCCAGTAGCAGTCATGTAACTCCCCAAAAACAAATTCCCTGTTCAACTGATTCATTCCCCAGACTCCACTCACCAACACAGGCACCCTCCTCAGACCCCTTTTATGCCATGTGTTATGGGTTGTTTTTTAATTTTACTTAGGATTTTTTATTAACTGACCCCAAATCCCAGTAAACAACCCCCCAAAAAAATCATCCCCTGTTCAAATGATTCTTTCCCCACACCCCACCAACATAGGCACCTTTATGCCCCTTTTATACTGTGCCTTTGGGAAATAAAATAATATTTGTTTTATGGTGTGTGTAACTTCAATGCTCCCATTGATTTCGATGGAATGAGCTAGGTGAAAAAAAGCAGAAAATCACCACTTTTCACAGGAAATTTTTCGTGCCATTTTTTGCCGATTTCAGTTTGAGGAGAAAATTTCCACCCATCCCTAGATGAAACTAAATATAGGTAAGGATGCAGAGAAAAAGCATTTCTTCCTCCTTCCTACTCAGTTCTTTTTCTGGCAGCCATGTTATTTCTCATATGTAATGATCCCAGGGTTGATTTTAAAGGGATAGTAATACTTTAAAATTACTAATCCCAATATTGTAGGAGTAAAAAAAAGAAATGATTTGCCCCCAGTGATATCTCTCAAACCTTTATGGTTTGAGAGATATTCACTCGCAAAGTTCCCCCCTCCGTTCCCTTTCCCTGAAGTCAGCGTTGTAGCTGACTGCAGGGGAAGTATGTCCTACGATCAAGTAAGTGAATGATTTCTTTTTTTATTAACGAGATTGCGGCTGAGCTGTAGAGCCACTGGACGGTCGTACGACAGGGTAGGTGAATTGATTGACATATTCTGTGCACAGAAATCATTTGGTGGGATACTTTCAGCATTTTGTGAATTGATTGACATATTCTGTGCACAGAATTCATTTAGTGGGATACTTTCAGAATTTTGTGAATTGATTGACATATTCTGTACACAGAAATCATTTGGTGGGATATTTTCATCATTTTGACATATTCTGTGCACAGAATTCATTTGGTGGGACACTTTGTAGACAGTTCCAGTGAAAAATTTCTTCTTCAATAACACAATCTCTTCTCTGCTGTAGAGCCTCCGCCGGTCCCGGGACCGGATTCCCCTGCAGTCAGCTAGAGTGCTGACGTCAGGGAAAGGGGAGGGTGAAAAATTTCACAGCGAATATCTCTCAAACCATAAAGATTTGAGAGAGGGCACTGGGGGCATTTCATTTCTTTTTTTAAATACCTACAAGATTAAAATTTGTAAAACTGAGGTATTACTAACCCTTTGAGTGTCAGATGGTTTGCAATGTGTTCTGTACCCCTCTGGCACTCAAAGGGTTAAATAAACCTGCAATTTCAGTGTTACTACCCTTGTGTTCAATAATATATGGACAACTGTGTGGTTTTCATTACTGTCTTTTGGCATCTTTCATGAGCAGTAATTCAATATTCAGATAATGAAAAAGCGTGCTCTTTGCACCAGTGCCCACAATCTATCTACTGGCACCTGTCTAGAACCCAGCGTCCAATGCTCAGTACAGGCCCAATAAAGAAACCACAACAACAAGGTTCCAAAATTGCTGTTAATTTCCCACTCACACACGTAGTCCCTGATGTTTGCTCAAACTAAGAAGCAGTAATGCTTTTATACCACAGCTTATTATTTTAATGTCATAGTTGTGAGAGGAATAACTTATGCAAATGTAGGTGATATGACGCATGTACAAGCTCTAAAAGACAATTAAAGATAGTACAAGCTCTCTATGCTTCTTTACACTTTATTTAATCACTCACTTGAAAACAACACTGATGATAAAATACAAGTTAATGTGACATGTAGCTGGATTTCTCAGCCTGTTCGGTAACAAGTAACCTGCGTTCCAAAAATATTTTTAAGTACCCAATTCAGTTTCTTTAAATGCAATATCTGCAAATGACTGAAAACCTGTCATAGGAGAAGAAATGTAGAAATTGATAAATTAATTCAATCTGTGCTATTGACAGAAAAACCCTTTTATACACAGATCCATAGATGCACTATTCACCTCCCTCATAACCGACTTATAGACAATCACACTATCATTTAAAACAACAATTTTTACAAATACAATTTCACACAATCATTCTTTACTGTATTATATATCTTCACTAGTTGAAATGAAATGGAAGAATATGAAGTTTTAGGGAAGTTTATGGAGCAAATAAAAGGAGTGGGGGTAGATAGTTTCAGTTTCTTGATGGAATAATTTGTTTATCATTCACACAGACTCTCACTCACACTCAGTCTCACCTCTTAAGGCCGTATGTTCAAAAGGATAACGACAAAAAAATGCCTTATGAATAACAAAAATAAGTAATTGTATGCAACGTATTTTCCATAGAGTATACGATAAAAACTAGTAATGTCCATTGTGTATGCACAACTCCAGAACCGCCGGGCAAAGGGGCGTGGCAAGGGCATGACTAAACTATGTCGTATAGACAAAAAGAAAATTTATCGTATAAAACAACAAAAAAAAGTCTTGCAAAATACAAAATTGGTACATTACAAAAAAAGTGGAGGGAATGTGAAGTTCTGAATGAGAGAAATCTATAATTGAAGGAAACGCAACAAAACTCATTTACCATACCTTTATTCTGACATTTTTGTCTTGAGTTAAGACATTTTTGTGTTAGTTAAGACATTTAAGACATTTTTGTCTTTAGTAGAGACATTTTTGTCATTACATATGACAATTTCAGTCAGGAATCGTACTTCAATGACAAAACGACATATTTCCGATCACAGCCGACACTCTCTGAAAATATACATGATCCCAATTACACTGTACTTTTCAAATGACCACCTTTGTTTTAGAGGGTGTGGTTGGGGTGTGGCTGGTGGGTGGGGCATTACTGAGAATGATTGTTATTTCATGACCTATTGACACCGCTTTGTCTAACTGAATACATAATTTAGAGCAAGACAAAAGTATTTTATTTATGTATACTAATTTATAAACACATATATACTGAAGTGTAAACACATACATGTGACTTTTATTGTTATGGAGTGATATGATTCACTTATATACACACCACTAAGTCTGATCTCCTGAAAAAGGGACACCAGGGTGGGAAAGAGGCACAGTGGGATTTATGTCTCAAAGAAGGACACTTGCTAGGTATGGAGTAGTTATGAAGGTTTATTAATCCAGATATACTCACAGTATAGACATGCCAGCCTGTTCCTCAGCCACCATACAAGTACAGCGACTGCCACAGCCATATTAATGATATGTGAAGTAGCAGTAATGTAGCTGTTTATTGAAACATCAGCTGTAGAGCTTAATATGTTAACAGTTGCCACACTGTGCCACTCTAGGTCATTATAATTTGTATCGGTGCAGACATAGGAACTCTGTAAATCTTGCTCACTGTCAGATAAGGTCCATAAGGTTTAAAGATGCAGTTCTTATGAGTGTGTTAATTAAATCATTACCAAGGGCAGCACAATCAGCAGCTGTTAACTCTTTGAGTGCCAGTGGGGTGTCTAATACAAGTTATCCATATAGTTATGTATCCATGTGCATCAGAAACACTCAAAGTCATTCAATGACTGAGAACAATAGGAGGGTTTTATTTATTCAATAATCCTGACAAACCTTGCTGAGGTGAAGAGTGCTTGTTGGAGCCGACAAGGCCCTGAATGAGCTAAGTTTGGGCTTGCTCTGTGTTATGAGTAAGTTCCTTTGGTTCTCTCCACCCACTCTCCTACTGACATAAAGTCATGAGGGTGGAGTAGGTATAAACAGAGCAGATTAGATGGGCAAGATCAGTAGGGGCCACTCATGTGGCACCCTTTCCTTTTCTCTCAGTGCTTCAACCCCAGTGCCAGAGACCACATTTCAACAGGAGCAACAGAGGGGATGAGTTGGGGGGGGGGGCATGTCAGTGGGCATCTCAGGCACTGTGCATGCACCCATAGAACTGTGGCGCTAGGCTGCCACTTTAGAAATCCAGCTTTGCCTGTCTACCTCCGTGGACTTGACATCCAGGACTAACTGAAGATGTTATCTATGAGACATAGTCCTGCAGACAAACTTCATAGGGCCATTAGCATTGTCTGTCTATAGTAAGCTCTATAGTAAGGTAAGCGAACATCACTCTCACTATATATTTAATCAAACTGGATGCTAGAGGTCATTCCAGTGCATTGCAGCACAATTATTGGAGAAGTCTCTAGAAAACAAAGGGTTAATATTTACAACAGTCCATTTTTCCAGAGGTTTTGGTATTATGTGATATAAATAATATTTTACTTGGTAAATATTGTTAAAGTTCCCTTTATATTAATGGACAAAACTAGAAAATGTATCACTTAGTATCAAAGACTTTGTAAGATATATACAAAGAGCCAACGGATAATATAAAACAAATCTACTGCCGTTTTTAATAAAATAAAAATAATATGCATGTAATGTGTCTCATTGATTTGCAATGCAGTGGATACCCCTCTGCCACTCTAAGAGTTAATTTCATTTGGTTGCTGAGTGGATGACTCATGAAGACATAGAAATAACAGTGCCTGTACGGTACAATGTAAATTCTCACAATCAAGATACATTAATCCTTCGGATCAGTTGTGAATTAAATTGAGTGGCTTAATGTCAGGGAGATTATTCACACAAGGCAGCAATACATGGTTTAAAGGTGACAGCAGCATTTAGTTGCAGTTTTAGTTGTAATTGACTGGTCTATATCATTCTTCATGCAAGTAAGATAACAGAATTTACAGATAAACAGCACAACAGAACAAAATGTTTGTATAACTATATATACTAGTTTAAAAGCCCATGTACATGGGCCACAGTGCCACCCAGCAGCTTCAGCTGGTGTCTGGAGCCTTTCTGCTCACTGCCCGTACTGCAGTCATGTACAGTACAGACTGCCTGAATGCACTACTGCTGATAAGGAGCGGGACACTCCGAATTCTGAGCAACCCGCTCCGTATCAGCCTTGGCGCATTCATGCAGTCTGTACTGCACATGGCTGCAGTGCGGCGGTCTCTACTGCGCATGATGGCTTCTGACAAACATCCTAGTGAATTATTATAAAGGATTTTTAGAGACAGTTATGAATCGATCCAGATATTGTCAGACTCTACTCACATCATTCTCGTCATCCAACTGCTGGCTGAGGATGATGGGAGTAGAAGTTTGGCAACAGCTGGAGGACACAAGGTGTCTATGCCTGTGTCAGAGTCTAGCCAAAAGATGTAAAGGGAAATGTATAAAGCAGCTTTAGGACTCATTCATATGTGCATTTTTAACACACTGCAGAGCAATGTGTTGCATACCTCTCCAGCACTCAGAGGGTTAATACATTACCTTCAAACGAGTTTGAAAATCTTCATTAATAATTGTTTGTAGTATGTGCATAAGAAATTATAATTATGGCTGAATATATAGTATATATGCCAGAGATTAATAAATATATTGTCGGTGAAATATTTATCTAATTTAAAAAAATAATTTTTGTGCTTTTTTAATGCAATTTACTGTTAAATACAAGGTTAAACAGTATAATGAAGTAAACCAGATTGCATAAAATGATTTTATATATGCTATACTAGTGCTTAACTAGAAAATGGTTTACTTTTCTTTTGTCACTCATTTGCAAAGTGTGTTTTATGGAACCCCTGGAGATGTACATGAGGTTCCAGAGAACTACTCTACTATGTGTTTCTTAACAATTCATTTTTAAGACTTATACTTTAGTGGGCCATTCCATTGATAAACTTAATTAATTAATTAATTAATTAATTATTCAGGATGCCTGCTGACCTTCAAAAGTGATGATGCAGGCCATATGTGTCCTCCAGTATAGAACTACAGTATAGAACTACATGGTCTGGTTGGATCTTAAATTTGTAGATGAGAATCCTGCAACATTGAACAAACATAAGACTCTCTGACCTTTCCTTGAGATCTAAGTTTTTTTTATTTTGTGTTAGAAATGCTGGTTTGGAAATAGTGATCTGTGTTTAAAGACAAAACTACATGTAAGTATAATATTTATGAATCTGAACTTTTTATATCACCATTTTCCATGTTAAAACATTATATACTATAAAAATTGACATCTCTTTAAAAAGATGGCATTTTGATGGTAATAATAACATTTACCAAATTTTTTTTATTTTGTCCATACGACCCTTACACTACAAACCACTAGACATAAAGATGAGTTTACACATAAACTCACACAGTGATTTTCCCCATGACTGGGGTTAATGATGGGGTTTGCAACATGCTAGCTGTGGAGAAAATTGCTGCAATTATACATAACTCCACAAGAAGATCCTTGATGGACTGGGAACCATGGTTCCCTATTGCAATTCCCTTTTGCACATTTATTACTCTTAAAATTTGGAGTAACGTTTAGGATTCTATACATAAGTTGTTAAATATCTGTTCCCAGGTATTATATCAACTATACCTATATGAACGTGTTTCTTACTTTGCTTAATAGATGGACTTACCAAGGTACTTGATACAGTAGTCAGGTTCTCTATATACTTTTTTAATCGCAAAGATGAACAGTGTCATTTTATTAATTAAAAAGGTGTTTATGACTATAAAGAATTATTGGTGCGGCTTCCTTTGTAACATTTCTTGTTTTGACTGTTGAGATGTACTGTGTGTTGTGAGGAGGTGTGAGCTAGGCAGACTAAAACAGAATGAACAAAAGATATACAGGCAACTGCAGATACAGAAAAAAAGATTGGTGCAAACTGAATAACATTGTTTTTACTTTTTTTGAGCAAGAGCAGTTAAAAATGACTTTCTATCAATATGACATACTAGTGTAAAAGCCCGTGTACACGGGCGTACCCCATCTGGCACTCAAAGGGTTAAGAGGCTGGTCCTGCTCTGTGTCCTGCCGCCAATGCAGTCATGCACTGTAGAGACTGCCCGAAAGCACAGAATGCTCCCAGCACAGAACTCCCAGCATTCCCTGCTCCCAGCATTCTGTGCGTTTGGGCAGTCTCTACTGCACATGACGGCTTCTGACAAACATCCTAGCGAATGATTATATAGGATCATTTAAATCAATTCAATATAAAAATAAGTAAAGATGTGTGAAAAATTCTGTTTTCCAAAACCTGAAATAGCAGGAAAAGCAATCATATGATTTTCAGAAAATAGATAAAAATTATTCACATACCTTCAAATGTCAGAGTATAATTCTTCCTTCCTCTTTCACCTGCTATAGGGGAGGCATTTGGGGCTTGCTTATATTAAAATGTTAGCTCTGACATGCTCTAAAGAGTTGGTATATAACAATGAGTGCAAACGCCTACATTTTACAGATTACGTGTAGGAGCAGAAAATGTGATGTGCTGCAAATTCATACATTTTCCCCATCTGATTGCTTGCAGGGTACCCAACACATTGCTTCGTAATGCATTTAACATCTCTTTGGCATTTTACCAGAGTACCAGAGGATTCTCACACACCCCTGGTATTCAAGGGGTTAAAAAGTTAAACTAAATAGAGGCTCTTTTTAGTAACATAGTAATATAGTAACATAGTAAATTAGGTTAAATAAAGACACAAGTCCATCAAGTTCAACCTTTGCTTCATACCCCAGTGACTGAGAATTTTATAGCTTTCCTGCTACCAAACAAGTTAGTCTTTATCAGACCTTCCTGATCTGCCTACTGATAAACAGTATAACTCTGTATGTTCCCTTTTGAAAGAAATGTATCTAATCTTTTCTTAAATGTACCCATTATATCCGCCAAAACCACCTCCTTGGGCAAGGTATTCCACAATTTAACAGACCTTACTGTAAAAAAACCCTTCCTCTGCTGAAGTCTAAACCTCTTTTCATCAAATCTCAACAGGTGTCCCCTGGTCACCTGATCAGGCCTTGGAATAAATAACTCACCACGTAGAACCTTGTATTGACCTCTCATATACTTGTACAATGTGATAAGGTCTCCTCTTAGTCATGTTTTCTCTAGAGTAAATAAACCAAGTTTGTCTAGTCATTCCTCATACGTCAAGTCCTCCATTCCCTTAATTAATTTTGTTAAACTAAGTGAATGCAGTTTATCAAAATAAATAGAGCCTCTCTTTTAACCATTTCAATGCAAGAGAGGTGTGTTGGATACCTCTCTGGCACTCAGAGGCTTCATTGGTTTGTTTCAATGTCATTTGAAGGTTGAAGCTGTATAACTATATAAAACAACATTCCAGTAATGATGGCATTATACCGTAAATAAAGTACATTTTTTTCTGGTAACACTTTAATGTAGACATTTATTTTAAGGACCCTGTCAAGTTGATAGATTTATTTGAAATAAAAAGCAGCATATGAATATTTGTTTCAAAACAATTATTTCATAGGACACTGGAAACACAGCAGTCTGTATGTGAAAAAAAGGGCTATTTTCCTCCTGTATACTTGCTCAGTCTGAGTCGGCTGCAGGTACAGGTGACTTTCATTATGCCCTGTGATTAAACTACAGGGGGAAAAGATGACCTCTCAAGGTGGAAAGGATTAAAGAGGATTTATGTGCCCATCTGCCATGACAATGGGGTTGCTTAAGTAAACAACTTCAAAGTCCTGTTTGATAAGGGATTTTTGTATTGCATGATTTCTTAACATATTCCACTTAAATGTTATATCATTACAAAAAATAGTGTAATTCTTGTGATGAATACTTGAATTGTATGGACCTTTTTTTGTTTGGAATAAAATTCTACAAATTATGCCTGTATTTTGAGATGAGCAGAACATCTACAGTTCAGTTTATGGGTCAATTCAGCAGACAGTGAAAAAATGTATTTGGAATGAGAAAAGAGAAGAGAGAGAGAGAGAGAGAGTTATCCTATCTTTCTGAGATTAGTAGTGACCCACTCTGGAATATATGTCAAGCCTTGCTGACAACATGCAAAGCTGATCATTTTTTTTCCCCGGACATCACATGTTCAATTTTCCATCACTAACATTCAGGTCCAGATTTACATTGCAGGTTCCCTAGACAAAGTCATCAAAGGTGCTCTTAGTCCCACTCATTTCATAGCCAGATGGCCACTCATTTCATGGCAAAATGCCCACTCATTTCATTGAATGCTCAGTCATTTCAAAAGTACACCCTGATTTATTTCATATCCCTGCCCACAGACACCCACTGTTGCCTATTGTATAAATTACCCTTACCTTATAATTTACGAATACAAATACATCTCTTAACCCCTCAGGAGATAGACAAGTCACCAATGCAATGTGAAGTAATGCATTGGAGACCTCTTTAGTATTCAAGAGGTATTCAAGAAGTATTCAAGTGGTTAAATAATGGTTAGTTAAGGAGTATATAAACTAGTAAATAAACCAGCCATCATAAACCAGTTGCTGTTGTGAGGAATTGAGATTGTTCTAGCTATAAACCCAGCATAGATTTTGGATGTGGCTAGCACAGCTGGCACATTCCTCAAAATGTAGCATTCTAGGTAGTTGCCCATAATTCCTAATGAGAAATCCAGCCTTGTTCCCATTGGTTAATATGAACCAAGAAACAAAGAATTAATTTCACAAATCTGTTTCAAGCCTTTCAAAACAGACAAATGTGCTTAAAACCTTTGAGTGCCATAGGGGTACAGAATGTACTGCAAAGCAATGCATTCTGTACCCATGTGACACTCATATGGTTAATACTAACTTTACAGAATTGTTTAGCTTATTTGTACATGTACTGGGGAGAAATAACACAACCTAAGCAGGATATTGCTGGTAATGAGATGAATCTGACATGTTTCAGTTTGAGAACTGATTCAGGGGATCTTCTGTAAATGTCATGTATTGGATAACAGTTTTGGGAAGGGAGAATATGCGTGACGTTCAGGATCCATTACAAGTTCAGGAGGAACACTGATGGGAATGTATGAACAGGTGCATACGCTATATTTTCTTTAAATATGTGTCTGCACCTATTTGTTATGAAAGAAAGCAGAGTATTAGTGATTATTCTGAAAGTCAGAAATGTATGAGATATTAGTGATGACCCTTCACAGTGTGTTGGATAACTTTCTGGGTTCAAAGGGTTAAAATGCACAAAAAAGCTTAGTTCCCTCTGCTGAAGATCAAAATAGGAGCTATTCTGGACAATCCAACATTACCATAGAGGTTGAATAAGTCCTTCACTTACCATTGATTAAAAGGGCTTTTTACTCTTTTGAGTAGTAGAGAGGTTTCCATTGTGTTGGAGGCCATTCTAGCATTCAGAATAAAAAAAAAATAAAAAAAAATAAAATATAAATCAAGAAGAATGTTTATTTGTCCAACATGAAGCAGCTGACTTACCAACAATTGTTCTAATTTTGGCATTGGTCATATAACCTTGCTTTATCTTTTTTTTTACTGATTTACATTTCAGCTCATAACAGAAGCCATTCTTGTATAGATAGACAGGCAGATAGATAAATAGATAGATTAGTGACATAAAATAGTTTGCTGTTCCTTTAACCCCTTAACAGTGCCCCATCCAGCAGGGGCAGCTGTTAAGGACCACAGATATATATATATTTTTTTTTCTGTGCAATGAATTCTGGGATGGCAGAGTGACATGCAGCCGTGCGCCATCCCATAATTTCAAGACGTGCCATCACCAGTCCTTAACGCAATTCCACCGGTGAAGGCCCTGGCACTTCACCGGTCCTTAAGGTGTTAAAAGAATTGTTATGTCTTTTTACAAATCTTTTGCCGAATCTTCTGTATATCAATAGTAACGTATTGCTCTATGTCTCAGATCTTACTGTTGTGTAGTTCAAAAGTTATTCAGCACTAAAGATCCCTCGCCCGGCCCTTCTTGACATGTCCCTCTTAAGCTGCAGGCTGGGGGGGACAGGTTTCCCTTATACTTAACCCCTTTGCGTCCTGTGACGTATCCGGACCGTCACGCTGGACCGGCACTTAAGGACCAGTGACGGTCCTGGTACGTCATGTACCAGGGACTGAAATTGATCGCTCCAAGACCGGAGCGATCTTTCAGTCCTCCTTTCGATGTGCCGCCCCACGTGATCAGTCACGTGGGACGGCACGTCGAACGCGTCTATCTGGTCCTTAAAGGACCAGACACCGCAGGATCGTCGGACCCTAAGGGGTTAATGAAGTTTGTCCCTCGATGCAGCCGTCGAGTCAAATGACCAGATTTGAGATTCAGAGGGAGGTAGCCAGAAAGAGGAGGGCAGGGGTCTTTAGTGCTGATTAACTTTTGAACTACACAAAAGTAAAATCTGAAACATAGCGCAATATGTTACTATTAATACACAGAAGATTCAGTGAAAGATTTGTAAAGAGATGTTTCAATCCCTTTAAGATCATGCTGTGTTTTTGATTTCAAATCAGATATTTATTCTCAATAATTTGACCATACGTTATATTGTGCATATTGTTCCTGTGTCCTTGTCATACTCACATCATGATACAGTGTGACAGTGCATAACTATCTAAAAGGACTAGGAAGAAATGCTACTAAAGCAAATACAAACATTGTTCCACTACTAATGTTCCCGTCTGCTATTACTAAATGAAACCGCTGAAACTTCTCCCTCCTCTGTTCTGATGATGAGTTCTTAAGCAGCTTTCAACTCCTGATTATTGTGTCTGGGATAAAGTAATCTCTTATGTTTCGTATTTAATCAAAAATAGAAAAAGAAAAAAAAAAGAGAAGTAGACTAGACAAATTCACAAAGACAAGCTATTACTGTTAACCCTTTGTGCACTAGAGAGGGCTCCAAAGCATTCCTTTTGGTGTGCATGGACAATGTTCTGGGAATCTACATCCTAAATAATGACAGTCTGTGGGGTTTAACAAGGAGATTAATGAAATAGTAACCCTTTAACCCTTTGAGTGCCAGAGGAGTACGTAACACATTGCTTTCCAATGCGTTACATACCCCTCTGTCACTCAAAGGTTTAAGGAGCAAAGGGGCGTGCAACACGTTATAAAACAATGTGTTACACATCCACTCTGGCCCTTAAAGGGTTAAAGAACCCTTATCCTTTTGAATACCAGAGAGGTCTCCAATGCATTGCAGTATTCAAGAGGTTAATGAAGTATTAAAAAAAATTAACCCTGTTAATGATAAATAGGTACCCAATGCATTGCTTTAGTATCCAAAAGGTTAACATGATATATCTGGTAATTATAATGCAACTAGTGTAAAAGCCTGTGTACATGGGCCAAAGTCTGGGTAATGTTAACCCTTTGAGTGCCAGAGTGGTACGCAACGCATTGCTTTGCAATGCGTTGCATACCCCTCTGGCACTCAAAGGGTTAAGAGGCCGCTACCTCACTGCTCCACGTGATGCAGTCTTGCATCGCCTCACTCACGTGATGCAATCATGTGCAGCAGAGACTGCCTGAATGCGCGCAGTCCCTACTGCACATGACGGCTTCTGACAAACGTCCTAGGGAAATATTAAATAGGATACTCTGCCCAAGAGATTTTCATAATCAGAAATAGGGGGAGGTACGATTTTATCTTTTTCCAACGTCTATTTCACATAGATTTCAGATCTATTACTAAGACTGTGGGGCTGGGCCATATACACTAAGTAGAGAGGTACAATTCTGAAATGATCAAACAGCACTGGACTATTAACGTTCCCCGGCATTCTCCTTTTATTTAAATGGGCGCGTTTAATGGGTTAAAATCCTCTTTTAACCCTTTGAGTGCCAGAAGAGTGTGGTATAGTGAATGTGTGACATCAGGCTAGTTTTTAATAATATTTTGAAGTTGACCCTCCCGCCTCTTTCCCCGATGTAAGCAATTTTGTCCCAGATCTGAAAGAGGATCACAACAAGGGACAATCTTCACGCAGTATTAAGAAAAACCTGACCTCTTTCATCAAGGAGGGCAGGCTTTTCCTTATACTGAACAAGGGAAAATTGTCCCTCGTGTTCTGTCCGGTCCTGGAACCGGTTTTCAGGTCTATGTGGAGGTATCTTGCTATCGGGGAAAGGGGCGGGAGGGATCAACTTCAAAATATTATTACACTGTAACTAGCATGTTTTGAAGCGTAGGAGTATCGCACAACACTGCTATTACAGATGCTCAACATTCTGAGCTACACATAGTATGAAATATGACTATCCCTTTAAGTGCCGTCATACCCTTTTTCAGTGAAGGGGCTGACCCCCCCATTGAGTGCTCACTCAGAAGAAGAAATTTGTCTCCATGTGAGCTGTATAAATTCATTGATTGAATGAAATATCTGTAAATGTTACAAAGTTTTTTACATAAGGAAAGCAATTTGTAGGAATTGTTGGCCCTTGAAGATTAATATTCTACTTCTATATATATATATATATTGTCGAATTTAAGTAAATTATTCTCTTATGTAATGGTTTTTAACTTTTAATTAACCCTTTTGGTATCTGAGAGTTCTCCAATTCATTATCATGCCTGGGAATGTTCAAAATTGGCTTACCCTGCGATCTATTGAAATATTAACCTGTAAAGTTCCACAGAACAAAGATTCTGTTCCCGGTGCCTGCTTGCTCAAAACCAGAGATGCTCCAATCATTCTTCAAGGAGCCTTTTACCCTTTTAGTGCCAGAGGCGTATGCAACGCATGCATTGCTTATCCCCCTAGCACTCAAAGGGTTAACATGATTACTCTTAGCGACCTCACTGCTTGATTGCACACAAGAAAAGCAGGACTTCTCCCTCTCGCCTCACATTTAAATGATACTAATTTAGAGACTAATAGTGTTATTTGTTCAAAAGAAAAGTGGAGGTGTTCTGGGACAAACCATTTGCACTATAGGGGAGAACTAAACATTCCCATTGATTTAAATAAGGATTTTAACCCAATGAGTGCTAGAGAGGTCTCCAATGCACATACCTCCAAGTGTCCCTCTTTAGGAGGGACAGTCCCTCTTTTAGACCCAAATCCATCTGTCCCTCTTTCCTGCCCTGATGTTCCTCTTTTTAGGAGATCAGACTGTGTGGTATGTATATAAGTGTATCACATTGCTCTACAGCAATAAAACTCACATTCATGTTTGTTTAGATATCAGTATATGTGTTTATATATTATTCTGTATAAATAAAACACTTTTGTCTTTTTATAAATCATTTATTAGGTTACATAAGGAGGTGTCAATAGGTTATGAAATAGCCTAAAAATTATCGGTAATTCCCCGCCCACCAGCCACGCCCACAGCAACACCCCCCTAAAACACAAGTGTCCCTCTATGGCAATTTGAAATGTTGGGAGGTATGACTGTAGCTGCAGTTTTGGTAAAAGCCCTGAGTTGTCATTTATGCACATTGCTAAACAACGTGTTGGAAACCTCTCTAGCATCAAAGGAGTTAACACGTATGTGTTTTAAAATAGACTAAAAACAAGAATTGTTTCCATGCAATAACTCGTTTTATTGCTACCATTACAGTGAACAGGAATCATACAACTGGGTGCATCATTCCCCTGACCCTTAAAGGGTTAATACAAGATTTTGAAACATAGACCATGATTTAAATATATCAAAAAGCTTTATGCTTGTCTCTTTCATCTCTGTACAGAAGACACAACAGCTGCTGGGTTAAAAAGTTGTCTCTTTATCTCGTGTACAAGTGCAGTGATATATTCCCATCTTCATTAACCCACCCCTATTTATTGTTCTGTGCTGACAGCTATACTTTTGTTATTGTGGAGCGTTAACATTCCCATTCTAATTATTGTACACAAGTGACATCATGTAATATAGTTCTGACAGCCATTACTGTCATGTGTAATCAAAAGATGAAGTGTTGCGACATCTGCCTACTAATACCTTGGCACCATCTGTGTATAATGGCGACAATGAGCACAACTGCTGAAAAATAGCTTCAATGTTTATTTATTATGTTTCCTGACTCGCTGAATGTACAATGTTATCATTGTGGGTTATATAGACTGGAGACGGCTCTGCCATTCAAACATGACATGGCACTTTGGTGTGTCATTGGCACCGGCTTAAGGGGACCCTTCTTTTTATAAAGAATTTGCCCAAAATGTGAATATTAATTACTGCTAGAGTTGCCTTAGTTACATAGTAGTTAGGTTGAAAAAAGACTTGCGTCCATAAAGTTCAACCCTTTTCCTGTTCCTGGCTTGAGAATCACTAGTACACCCCCGAAAAAGACATTGTTTATTAGATGCGCTGATTTACACCCTAATCATTGATAGATACTTTTGTGTTTATCAAGGATTGATCATATGTTCCTGCCGTGTGTGTGTTTGTATGTGTGTGTATGTGTGATGCCACCATTCTGTCAACACACAAACGTATGCATAAAATGTATATGTATACATGTCTGGCCCAATAGATTTCAATGAGCTAGTGTTGCACACAATTCAGCCATTGTGAATTTTGAATGACTAATGTGCAAGGAAATCATCTGCTTTTCTTGCCCCTTGTTTTGGTACATAAATTGGTTCTCCAGATTACTTAAAATTTTGAACGTTTGGCCCTTCCTAAACCAGGAAATTTGGACTAATACTAAAACTACAGAATTAGTTTGTTAGTAAGGATGTTTTCTCTTCTTAGAATCTGCTAGATAGGACACACTAAGCTCCGCTAGTTCAACCAATTCTAACACCTCCTCTCCTAGAGCCGTGTTGTCTGGCACAGGAAATACCTTTAGCCAACCCACTATTGAAATGTTGTTCTGGTAATAACGCGTGTCACAACCTAGCCTGACCCTAAGCTAAGTACCCTAACCTAACAATTAACCCTAACCTAACAAATAAACTAAACCATCCCCCAAACAACCTAACATAACAGATATACCACCCAAACCTAACAGACCCTGACCCTAACCTAGCAGATAGTAACCTGGTGACATATACCTATACTCTAAGCTAATCTAACAAATACTAACCTAACAGATTGTTACCTGGTAACACCTGTCCCTATCCTAACCTAACAGATAATAACCTAACATATAGTAACCTGGTGACAGGTACCCAAAAACAAATACTAACATAACAGATAGGAAACTGGTGACACGTACCCTAACCTAACAGATAATAACCTAACCTAACAGATACTAACCTAACAGATAGTAACTTGGTGACACGTACACAAATACTAATATAACAGATAGTAAACTGGTGACACACACCCTAACCTAACAGATACTAACCTTACCTAACAGATAATAAACTGGTTATTTGTAACCTAACCTAACGAATAGTAACCAGACAAGACATACCCTAACCTAACAAACAGTAACCAGGCAAGACATACCCTAAGCTAACCTAACATATACTAACCTAACCTAACAGATAGTAGGTGGCATGTACCCTAACCTAAGAGTAACTTAACTAGCGACATTCTGAATGGCAACATATTGTGGGTGCCATTTTGATGCCTGCAATGTTATAAGCATGCTGTAATGACACTAGCCATGTAGGCAGCACCATCTGAGAAGAATACCCCCTTAGCCTTTATGATACAAACCCATTATAGCAACTAAAACTGGGCTGTAGTTGGGTAGATAAACTTCCTTAATTAGTATATAAAAGGATCATTATATCAGTTTGTAAATTAGTAAATGTAACAACCACATAAACACATGGTAATGTAAGATGTTGATGGTGTCTCTAGCATGCGGTGAGTTAAAAGCAATACACCCATAAAACATCATCAGTTGTACATACTGCACATGCAGTGGCCTCCATTCAGACATTCGCCAGGGCCTTTTAAGGGTCTTAGATGCCCCTGATGAGGACATTGTTTTGAGTAGTGAGTGTTCTGTGATTTAGGTGCTAAAACATGAGCTGTGTAATTTTAAATCTTTAAACCCTTGTAAAGCAATGTATTGCACACCCCTCTGGTCCTCAAGTGGTTAACCATTACAAGAGATTTTTGTAGCATCCCTACCAATTGGTTCTGTGTGGATAACAGTTAGGTGAGGAGTAATTCGTGGGTTGGTGGTGGACTTGGGAGTCTAGAAAACACTCTGATACTGATATACTAAAAGGGAAATGTACAAAATCTGGACTAAACCAGTTGCACCATATGGACAGATAAAAATCCCCCAGTGGTTAAAATAGGACTTTTATTGCTTTGCATGCTAGGTCTGTAACACATTAGCATTCAAGGGGTTAAAAGTCCAATTTAAATAATTGAGAATTGGGGGCGAATTTTTAACTGCCACCCAGTGGTTTACACCAGAATTGCAGTTGGTTTGTGACAGAACTGCTCCTGTCCTTCTTAAACAAAAAAATACCATGGCTAATAATAAACTCCCCCCCCCCCACATTTACATATCCATGGCTGGGAAATCCTAACATCCCCTATGAATCTGGCTGTTGTGTCTTTGTTCAAGTGATACCATCTTCATTAATTCCTGGATGTCTTGTACATGGAGGCAGACATGACAGATGCTGGCAGAACTACAGGACACAAACCCTAGCCTCTTCTCATGGTAATCTGACACCTTTTAATGACCAGAATGCTGTTAATAGCATTGCTTTACAGAGGATGGCATCCTGCTCTGGCCCTTACAGGATTAAGACTCATGCAGTCTGCCTGATCCAGTTTAAAAAACACTGCCGCTTCTATGGACCTGACATCAGGGACAAATGCATGAGGACTAAATTCATATGGACCATGAGGCTTTTATGGCCATAGTAAGTTAAATGGAGGGTATTATTAGGAGAGGGTTACTTAACTTTTAACCCTTTGAGTGTCAGAAAGGTATACAATGCATTGCTCTGAACTGAGTTGGATTTCTTTCTGGCATTCAAAAGGTTAATAAATAAACCTCTCTCAATAGTGTGAAAGAGATAGGGAGAGGTGTATGTTGTTTCAAAGGTATGACATTTAATATGTGGATGTACCTCTCTCTTTTGTTCTCGCTCCCTCTCTTTCTCTCTCTCATTCTCTCTCTCCCTCTCGCTCCCTCTCTCTCTATTTCTCATCCTCTCCCTCTCTCTCTCATTCTCTCCCTCTCTCTCTCTTTCTCTTTCTTTCTCATCCTCTCCCTCTCTCTCTCTTTCTCATCCTCTCCCTCTCTCTCCCTCTCTCTCTCTATCTTTCTCATCCTCTCCCTCTCTCTCTCTTTCTCATCCTCTCCCTCTCTCTCCCTCTCTCACCCTCTTTCTCCCGCTCTTCCCCTTTCACCCTCTTTCTACCCCTCTCTCTCTCCCCCTCTTTCTCCCTCTCTCTCTCCCCCTCACTCTCTTTTTCTCCCTCTCTCTTCCTCTCTCTCTCTCACCCTCTTTCTCCCTCTCTCACCCTCTCTCTCCCCTCTCTCTCTTTCTCTCTCCCTCTCTCACCTTCTCTCTCTTTTTCTCACCCTCTCTCTCTCTTTCTCGCCCTCTCTTTCTCACCCTCTTTTTCTCTCTCTCCCCCTCTCTCTCTCTTTCTCTCCCTCTCTCTTACCCTCTTTCTCCCTCTCTCCCCTTCTCTCTCTGTCTCCCCCCCTTTCGCTCACCCTCCCTCTCTTTCTCTCTCCCCCTCTCTCTCACGCTATCTCTCTCACCCTCTTTCTCCCTCTCTCTCTCCCCCTCATCATAACGGTTCACTGAATTTCAGGCTTTCTTAGTGTTGTATTTAACCAGACCCTGACTTTTTGTTCATCCCTAGTCAGTAAGGAAAAATGATGCTTCCTAAAACTAGCTTCAGACTTCAACCGAGTATCATCCCTCTGCAACAAATGGAACAATATGTTCATACAGAACAAAGAAAAAAGTAATATTTCCCAGCAGACACTGTGATTCTCTGAATGCAGGAGCATTACACAGAGCCAGACTGAAACTTAGACACAAAGATTTAGACAGAAATCCCAGTAGTCCTTGACATTGGTGAATCTTGATAAATCAAATTATGAATGATTTGAGAAAAAAACGTGTTCAAGCAAGTGAATGAAATACAAGTAAAAAGTTGATTTCAAATACACAAGTAACAGAAAATATAAATCATAGGATGCTACATAAATAACTTGCTAACCTCTAGTGAAAACTTGTGAAGAAATAGTAACCTTGTCTCCGAATGATTCAAAACTTAAAGTTGAACTACTGCTGAGATTGGTAATAGGTGTCTTATATGGAAATGAGAACCAACCATAAACATAAAATGTTCTGGTGGTTGAAATTTGGAAACTATATAAAACAGATATTAAGAAATATGATAAGAAAAGTACAAGTGAAGTGATAATGAAAATAAAAGATTGGTGGAAACTCCAGCAGGGTTTAACTATTGCAAAGTGCTGATACATGCAGAGATGGATATCAAGGTATAATACAACACAGAGTTATTCAAATCGCTGGAATAGTGGCGTCACGCTGGCATTATTAATTCCTATGTGTGAATAATATGATTGTGCATAGTGTTGGCTTATAAAAATAAGAAAATATTTTACAAACATAATAGAAAAAAATATTCGCTGATGCATATTTATCTCTCTGAGTGACTCAATTCTATTGGGGTTGTATAGAGGATAGATTTATAATAAAAAGTGAGAGATGGAATACAAAAACTGAAAAATAAATGTTTGCACTGTCTATGTCTTAAAGGGCAATTTTTGTGTTTTACTGTCTGCTCCTATGGGAGCAAACTTAAAGGGATAGTAATACTTTGTATTAGCTTTATTTTATTTTGTAGGCATTAAAAAAACATGAAGAACGATATGTCTTATCTCTCAAACCTTTATGGTTTAAGAGATATTCACAAGCAAAGTATCCCCACCCTTCAGCCAGATCAGAAGGGAGGTGCCCAGGTAGACTGCAGAGAGGGACAATCTTCAATTAAGATAAGGGAAAAACCTGATAAAACGTGTCAAGGGAGGCAGGGATTTCATTGTTTTCATACAAAGAAGATTGTCCCCTGCTGTTATCTGTCCTGTCATACAACCAGATTCACATCTGAGAAGAGATGGCTTACACTAGGAAAAAGGGGCAGGAGAGGAAACTTTGCTTGTGAATATCTCTTAAACCATAAAGGTTTGAGAGATAAGACTTATATCATTCTTCATGTTTTTTGAATGCCTACAAAATAAAATAAAGTTAAAACGCAGTATTACTATCCCTTTAATAAAAATATATGGACTGTGTTGTCTAGCACCAAAATGGATCCAGTCAGCCATTTAGAGGGAAAATTTTCCCCTGGCCTTGCAGTGGGCTCATTTAGAGGGAAACTTTCCCCTGGCGTAGCAGTGGGCTCATTTAGAGGGAAACTTTCCCCTGGCCTAGCAGTGGGCTGAAAAGCAATACAAAGTCTGTGGCTAACAACTACCCACTTTTCAGGTTATATGAGTAGCCTAAAAAATGGCTAGTGTCAGCTTTGAAAGCACTAGAGAACAGCACAGTGAGACTGAACTGTGATACCTCGTCTTGCAATTCAATGTGTCCAACAAAGGAACACCAGCTTCCGTTCTGCTCTCACCTTATTAGTGCTCACAATAGCCCCATCTTCATCATCTTCATCATTAGGTTTGCTTCCACAGAAGAAGATCTGCCAGTAGGCACCCTCTTTGTGAGAGTTGCTGTTTAATTGGTTTAGTTTGATCACTTCTTGGAATGGAGATATTCAGCACCAGGTCAGGAGTTCCCCCATAGATACCTCTGACTTGGTGTGGCCACCTAAATGTGGGCTGTTTGGGGGGCATATGATGGCCATTCTGAACACAGAGGCACATGGGGACTAGTAGGTAGCACACTGTGATGTTTGGGGGCATATGGTGGCCAGTATGGTTAAACATGGGCCCAGGGAGGTGCTTGGGTACAAAGGTTGGCATATGGAGGCAGCCATAGAGTAGATGGGAACACATTTGGGAGGCTACTAGTTTTCCCAGTGTGCTGTTTAGGAGGATATGGGGGGGTTACTGAGTTGGCATTTGGGTGGTAGAAGAGGCTACAATAGTTACATTTGAATGTGTGTGTGTGTATGTATGTGTGTGTATGTGTGTGTGTATATGTGTATATGTGTGTGTATGTGTGTGTGTATATGTGTGTGTATATGTGTGTGTGTATGTGTGTGTGATTGAGTCATGATCTCATAATGTGAGAACATTAAGGGCTAGATGTTCAAAAAGTCGTCATAATGAAAAACTTGTCGGATCATGAGTTGGTGGTAAAAGAAGGACGATATTTTCAGAAGTAAATCCGTCACGTTTGAAAATTCCTCTAAAGAATTAAAAATGACGGTAAGAAGATCTCATTGAACATTGCCGTTAAATATTCTGATCTTAAAAATTGTCTTTGATTTTGTCTTTGAAAAGAAAATGTTCAAAGAATCAAAGACTTTTTTTGTCTTTGAAATGAATTTTTCTTCTCCAAGTTTAGATCATTTTTTATTATGTCGGGAAAAAATGACGTTAATAAGACAAAAAAATGATGATCAAGCGAATATTTTTTTCTGAAAATACCTTACATTATGACGGAAGACTAAGCCACACCCACTTTTAAGACGGCTTTTTCCCTTTGACAGAGATGGTGGAATTGGATGCAAAAAATGACGGAACCATGTCTGAGAATTGACGGCTCATGGTGTAAGAACTTTTTTATTCTGATAACAGGCAATTTTAGTTACCAACACTTTCTGAACATCTCGCCCTAAGAACATTTTGAATGCCAGAGGGATACCCATGTGCAAAGTGTTTGATACTCCTCTGGCACTCAAAGGGTTAAAATCAGAGAAAGAGGAAATGAGTCCCTGAGCGTTGCTCAGCGAGATAAAGAGGATTCCTTTAGAGGAAAACTACTCAAACAGAGAAACTAAAATTCTGCATATTCCCATTGATTTAAACTGAGCTTTTGACCCTTTGAATACAAGGGGTCAAAAGCCCCATTTAAATCAATGGGAATATGCAGAATTTTAGTTTTTCTGAGTCGTTTCCTCAGAACGAATGCTCTTTATCTTGATGAGCAATGCTCAGGGACACATTTCCTCTTACTTAT
Source organism: Rhinophrynus dorsalis (assembly GCA_037306005.1). Taxonomy (NCBI): domain Eukaryota; kingdom Metazoa; phylum Chordata; class Amphibia; order Anura; family Rhinophrynidae; genus Rhinophrynus; species Rhinophrynus dorsalis. The sequence goes on along the minus strand of CM074719.1, from coordinate 72,571,154 downwards.
TATCATTATTATTAATCTTTATTGATATAGCGCCAACTAATTCCGCAGCGCTGTACAATTGGGAATAGACATACAAAGGTATTAAATAGTACAATCAGATATGGAGAACAGAAGGATCATAGGGCTCTGCTCCTGAGAGCTTACAGTCTAGAGGACTTTGAACATCTCTGATATTAACCCTTTGAGTGCCAGAGGAGTATCAAACGCTTTGTACAAGGGTATCCCTCTGGCTTTCAAAGGGCTCTTGTTTTTCAATTATGAGATCACGACTCAAAAAAAAAGAAGACGACAGAAAAGGAGTGTGAGTGATTTACATACTGGATAAGGTCCGGGGAATGGGAGGCTGAGTCCGATGGAGAGGAGCAGGGCCAGTGGAGTAACAATAGGGGTCGCAGGGGTCGCACCTGCGACCGGGCCCTTCACTCCAAGGGGCCCGGCCGCTCCCTGCGAACCCATCGCCACTCGCCCACAGCCCTGCCTGCAACAGCTCAGCTAATCTCCCGGCGCTCTAGTAATGCAGAGCGCTGGGAGATTACATCATCTCCCAGCGCTCTGCATAACTGAGAGCAGCGCTAGAGATGGAGGTAAGAGATGTGAATGGGGCAACGTGAAGATTGGGGGGGGGCCCGGGCCCGGCGGCAATTTCTGCACCAGGGCCCGGTGGCTTCTAGTTACGCCACTGAGCAGGGCAGCAACAGCAACACTGGCACCGGAGCAAATTAACATCTTGAGTGCTAGAGAGTTGTTTTTATATCACTTTACAACGTGTTAAAAGTCTCACTAGCACTGGGGTAAGTTAGAAAGCATAAAAATAACAACTGACGCTGTCAGGTGGCTGCTTCACCCGGGGCACCTTTGAAATGCAGAGCAGCAGTCTCTTTCACATTGTGACACTGCTGTCACTGCCTGTGACACTTCAGTGGGGCTGGAGTCTATCCTGTAATTTTGCAGAGAGGCCCTTCCCTGTCAAGAAGCAACCAGCCCACCAGGGCATGCCCGAATGCCCGATAGTACAATCCGCCACTGTGTGTATAGCTTTTATATGTATGTATTTTAATTAAAATCAAGGGGTTGTATCGAAATGTGGAGAGCACCTTTTATCCTGTTTCGAGTATACCTGATTTCTGAATAGAGACAGGACAATATCTCTGTAGGTAAACTTGTCAGTTTTTGTGAATATTTCCATTTTGAACAATGGATTATGTGAGTACATTTATGTTCATTTACAGGGATAGTAATGTTTCACAAAAAAAGCAGCTCCGATTAATCTCCATAGTAACTGGGCCATGGAGAGTGTTATTTCAATTCTGTCAGAGTTGTAGTTCAAGAGTTATTGAATGATAAAGTATCCCCCTCCCGCCCCTTTTACTGATGTAACATTACTCACCACAGAGCAGCAAGACTGTCCAGATGGCTTGCAAATCTTCAGTGAGCATAAGGAAAAACATGAAAAACCTGTCAAGGGGGACAGGGTTTTTCCTTATGCTCACAGTAAGAAGATTGTCCTTTGCCACGAACTGTCCGGTCAAGCGACCAGATTTCACATCTGAGGGGAGGTGGCTTACACTAGGTAAAAGGGGCGGGAGGGAGAAACTTTACCATTCATTTACTCTGAACTACAAATCTGACATTATTGAAATAACAGTCTCCATGGCCATGGACTTTAATAGTTATTCAGTTGTTAACCCTTTGAGTGCCAGAGAGGTATCCAATGCATTGCAACGCAATGTGTTGGATATCTCTCTGACACTCAAAGGGTTAAGCGATATTACACTATTGGGCTATTTGTTGTTCTTGTATTTTATGAGGAATTATTAAGTGTGTGCATTAAAAGATATTACCAACTACATTGAACTCTACATTGTTTCTGGTATTTATCCATCATAGTATATTCTCACCTTATCTCTTTAGAGATAAGACTTATATCATTCTTCATGTTTTTTTAATGCCTACAAAATAAAATAAAGTTAAAACGATGTATTACTATCCCTTTAATTTGCATTTTATAAAAGACATATCTTCTTCCATGATTCCTTTTGACGTTCCTTTTAATGAAATACTAATTGATTTCACATGATGTTGCTTTATGTAGAAACTAGTTGAAGAGCCCGTGTACACGGCCACAGTGCCACCCAGCAAAGGCCGCAGTGCAGTCATGCACAGAAGAGACTGCTCGTGCCGCGGCTGATATGGAGCAGGGTGCTCCTAATTCAGACTGTAGTGCTCTCTGCTCACCGAAGTCTGAATTTGGACAAACACATTTAGCGAATTATTATATAGGATATGCATATATATTTTAGGGATATATAGAAATGTTCACACACTTGGATATTTCCTTTTGAGAAATAATTACATGATGATCTGCAGACTATGAGCTGGTATATATTTATTTAAGATAAACATATGTTAAAGTAGTCATACATCCGCTGAAGGGAGGCAAATATTATCTGAAAGCAGCTTAAAGGTCAGTAATGTCCCCTAAAAATATTTATCTCTCAAACAGCTATGGTTCGAGAGATATAGGGATTCAAAGTTCCCCCTCCCTCCCCTCAGCGTCTAGCTGACAGCAGGAGATCCCGGTCCAGGGACTAGCAGGCGGCTCTTCAGCAGAGCCCAAATATCGTTACTTAAAAGGAATTCATTCATTGGAAAGGTCTACAAAGTGTGCTTGCAAACCAGGTACACTTTGTAGACTTTCCCAATGAATGAATTCTTTTGCAATAACATGATTTCGGCTCTGTTGCAGAGCCTCCTTGAGTCGTACGACTCGAATCTCCTGCTGCCATCTTTACAGCTGACATCAGGAGAAGGGGGGGGCTTTGAATCCCTATATCTCTCAAACCATAGCTGTTTAAGAGATAGGATTTGTGACAATTAGTTTCTTTTTTCAACCTTTGCCTAACTCTAAATAAGTTTATGGGACATTACTGTCCCTTTAAGTAGGACTCTTGTGTTGGTATATATAAGGCCTAGTTCAGATTGGTGACTGAATCACAACAATTTGAATGCATGAAAAACAATTATTAAAATTGTTATTGTATCAGCTGGGACCATTCACACTACTGAAATGTGCAGTACATATTGTAAAGTAACATATCTTGCTGCAGCTTTTGGTCCAACAGTGCATTATTCCAAGTCCATACAATTTGCATTGATTTCAGTGGTATTGTACCAAATATTTCTTGTTATGATGATACTGAAGATGCAGTGATGAAGTGTTGACAAAAAATCATTATTGGTGGAAAAGTAGAGGATAATGCAAGTAAAATCACATTGAAAAACTCATGATGATTAGATATGATTGAAATCTTTCTTATCAAAACAAAACAAAATAAAATTATACTTCCTCACCAATGTGGAAAAATATGTGATTTCCCCAACTTTGTTACTGTATTGAAATGAAAGCTATTAATGCACTTCCCAACCAATTGAAGAGGTTCTCCCTGTATTCCCACCTTTTTAGTATATATGGTGTCAGGTTCCTGCATGTTCTCAGTCCAATGCACCTCCTAACCAATTGGAGAGTGTATCCATCTATTCCGGCCATCTTAGTTTATATGATGTGTCAGGTTCCTGCATGTTGTCAGTCTGTTCTTGGGAGAGAGATAGAAAGCAGCTGTATTTTGAGGCTAGACGAGATAGGCAAAGAGAAAGGTGATGGGAGAGAAGTTGTTCTCTGTGTGTGAAGGTCGAAAGGAGAGTTTAAAATAAACAACTTATTTTGACTGATAAGTGATAGTCACTATCAGTTAGACATACTTGTGACCCAAGTTCCTGTCTGAGCTGGCTGGGCTTTTACTGTGACTGAATGAGTCACAGTGTGACAGATATACTTTACAGACAGATAAAAGAACATCATCACCCAAGAGACAGACAAGTATAACTTACCTGACACTAAATCCTACAACATGCCTGCAGCAGCTGCTTTGCGATTCACTTTATCCTTTATTTCAAACTGTCATTTCTGAAGCTAGTAGTTCTGTCCTCTAACAGCTGGGATCAGGTGTGTAAAATTTGCCTGCCTGCCTGACATTGATTTGAACTTGCCTATTAATGAATTAGTAGGTGTAAACTCATTTATGCATCCACTGATAACAACATTGGGAAATAGTAGAGTATTTCTCTGCTCATTTCACATTTGCAAATAGATCTAATTTTGATTCCAAACCCTGTTGAGGTGATTTCACTTCCTATCTCTGTCTGGAGCTGTTTCTAAAACAGCTTATTTTGTTACATGCCTGGCAGAGGGAATTTGATATGACCACAAGGAGTAATGGAAACAAATGAAAATGAAATAATTAAAACTGAACATTTTCTAATATAGACATCTTTAAATGTAAGTTAAAAACACATTTCTTTTAACCTCTTAGATGCAAGATAGGTTTCCAGCACATTGAAAAGCATTGAAGTGGAGAACTTTCTAGCATCCAGTGGTTTAACGTTTATGCACAAATTTAACCCTTTAAGTGCCAGAGGGGTACGCAACGCATTGCTTTGCAATGCGTTGCATACCCCTCTGGCACTCAAAGGGTTAAATGTTTGACCTTACCTTTGCTAGATAAATTGTAAGGCCAAAAGTCATCAAATTGTAGGAATAGCAGCATATCCAGTATATTGTACTTTGCTGCTATCACTGACAGATACTGTCAATGTTTTTCAATTATCATACATAATTCCCTGCCTTGCATATATGATGCAGTAAAATATGAGAAACATTACATAAATGCAGCCATTGCTGCCTGAACCTGATGTATAAGAATGGGGGGTTTACCTGGTACTCATTGCTATATGAATGAATATCAGATATTCCTCCTTTAATGAATTTGCTCACGGTGAATGGTGCATTCAGCTATTTGTCAGTTTATGAATTCCATCCTAACTCTTATAGTTAGTGAATCAAGTGAGAGGTTTCAGAATGGCTTCTTTACTTACAAACTAGAACAATGACAAGCCAGTTGGCTTATCTCCATTTGAGAACTATTTGCCAGAAGCGATATGCCTTTAAACTTGAAAAATGAATACGATATTTATCTAGGCTTCTCTATAGTGTGAAGTAGCCAGCACAGTTTGTAGTTAGGAATGATAATCTATGTGCTCTTACATTCCACATAAAAAATATACAGAGACTACAAATACAAAAACCATCCACTTAAAAAAAAATGCTCATTTTCTCATTCTGCAATTTTAAAAAGTAATTGCACAGAGCCACAAGCTGTCCATTAGTTATAGTACCTGCCATAGTATGCTTCCTTAGCACATGATATGCAGACATTGACAGGTACACGGTAAATTGTGGAAGGAGATGATGTGTGATTACGCCAATGAAAACAAGTGCAATGGATAGTTATAATTCTGAAAAGCATATTGCTTTGGGAGATAGCAAACTTATTCTTGGTCAGGTCACAGAAGCTGAACTGAATCAATTCTGGGACAAGCCAGCTTCTGCACAGAGGACATATAAAAATGACCATTTATTTAAATTTGAATTTCAACATCGTGAATGCTAGAAAGGTCTTCAGCACAGTGCAAACTAATATATATATATAAACCAAGGCAGTGACAATGATGGAAATATATAGTAGCAACAAATAGAAAAATCTACAATAGTTGTGTCACTGAGTTAAAGAGATTAAACTGTTGTTGCTGATCATGTGAAACATTCTATATAATAATTCGCTAGGATGTTTGTCACGATGCAGTCATGCTCAGTAGAGACTGCCCGCATTTGGAAGTGTCTATTGCGCATGATTGCATCATGTGAGTGAGGCAACGCAAGACTGCATCGCGTGAAGCAGTAAGGTAGCTGCCTCTTAACATTACCTGGACCTTGGCTCGTGTACACAGGCTTTTACACTAGTATATACATATAAAACATGTGCACTTACGCACACATGCACACACACACATAAATGCACATACCATATACACACATACACATGCATGCACAAACACACTACATGCATGGACGCATACAAATAGAGGAGCTCACACACACACAGAAGTGTACACACACAGATGAGAGCACACACGCACAGGTGCCCGCATACACACACAGACGAGTGCACACACATGCAGACAAGCGCACACACACATGCAATTAAGTACTAAGGAGAAGTGATGCAATTTAAAGGAGACTTCTCTAGCATTCAAGTGGTTTAACCTCTTAAGACCCATAATGTGCCAAGACCATCATAGGTAAACTTTGTTACAATTCAAGAAACTATTACCCCTTGTTGATATATAATAATAAATGCAATAGTGTACTTCTCATTCAAGCTCAGTCAATAAATTAATTGATTATCCCTACGTGCTGGAGTGTAAGGAGTTTTGAATATAGTAAGACCCGATCCATTTGACTCCTGATAAGCCGAATATATTTCTACATTTTGGGAGCAATTAAATAATTGGGGGCTTTTTATATAAAATACTCATACAGATGCACTCTTAGAGGGATCTGTGCCCATTTTCTCTTTTGTTGTGTTGATGGGTAAACTTGCATTAAGGATCCATGACATCAAGGGATTCAGGGGTCCCCACACGGCTGCAGTTAAGCACTTTACCATATGCACTATGATTATCTACGCGAGGGGAAGGGGAAACAATTTAATCATTAGAATACAGGGTTGGTCTAATGCTGGCAATGTGTTGAGGAGGGCAAGTGGGCAAGCTGAAAGGGTGTGTTTAAGACTTCTTTACCAGAACCTTTTATTTTGTGTACGTAGTCCACATTCTTTAGCCGTTTCAATGCTTAACACTTTGAGTGACGGAGGGGTATGTGTTGGATACCCCTCTGGCACGCAAAGGGTTAAGGCACATGCATATCTACCCAGCGCTCTATGGGTGCTCTCAAGGTTATAAATATTCATGCTCGTCACTTTCAGACTTTTCCACTCAGACATTTCCAATCTACGCTGTAGCATTTGCCTGCTGCTGTTCTTCATATCCTGTCTACTAGTTCAAACTCTTTTTCCATGCAAGACTGAGCCAGAGATCGAAGTCTCACATTGCTTGATATGGGAGGATAATGAAAAATTTAAGGAATGGCCAGTCAAGAATGATTTGGTGGTATGAGAGCAGATATGGATACAAATTATATGTGTGTGTGGATGTGTAAGACTTAGCAGCTAGATTTTGTAACTCTGAGGCTGAAGCACGATGAAGAAGTGGTGAAATTATAATGCAACCCATCTACATCGTTCCCATTGATTTACCCATTAGCATGCCAGAGGAGTAGGCAACACAGTGTTTGTGCACTGCATTGCCCCTGCCCAGCATTCAAAGAGTTAATGGAGTCTTTAAGCCACTGAATGTGAGAGAGTTTTCCAATATAAATCAATGGGGCTTTTTCTCCTTTAGTTCAGAATTAGTCAAGAGAAGGTGAGAGACTCAGAGGAACTGGAGCAATTCTGGAACTGACCAACTGCCCCTTAGGGGACAGAAAAAATATCATCAGATCACCATTCATTTAATTAGGGCTTTTAACTCCTTGAATGCTAGATATGTCTCCAGTGCACTGCTTCACAATTCATTGGAGATCTATCTACCAGTCAAGGAGATAAAAGACCTATTTAAAGAGGAACTACCACCCTATAAACGTCGCCCTCCAATAATCAGGCATATAGAGACTGGCTTCATAACAGTGCTATTATCTCACACAAGTACCACAATCTGAAGTAATCCTTATTCATGGGAGACCGGAAGCCAGGCTTGCATGCAGACATCTTGTCTTAGAGACGTCTGTGCGCCTGCGCTGTCCGTCCCGGTCTCCTCTAGGAGGCATTGCATGGTACCTTAAGGCACCGGAAGGGACTGACGGAGCAAGTGCGCAGATGTCTCTAATGCAAGAAGCCTGGCTGACAGTCTCCGAAGAATATGAATTACTTCAGAACCGGGTACTTGTGTGAGATAATAGCACTATTAAGAAGCTAGTCGCTATATGCCTAATAACTGGGGTCGACTTTATATAGGGTGGTAGTTCCGCTTTAAATTAATGGGATTTGTATTTGTTCCCTATAGTGCCAATGGTTTGTGCCAGAATTAGTCCTGTGAGGCTGATGTACAAATCAGCCATAGAGGGGACAAATATACATTTCCATCACAGGGGACAAATACACATTACCCACATCTCCATAGGTGAAAAGCCCCATTTAATTCAATGGAAGGTTGTCTCCTATCCCCTGGAGTTGTTTTTTTCCCCAGAACTGAAGAAAGGATTAACAGAAAGGGGCGCAAACCAGAATAAAATATAAAAATATTGATATGATTGACAGTGCTCACAAGACAGTACACACCGCTCTGTATAATATATAGAACCACTATATTATCATGCAGGGATAAACCATCTGCCCTTCTTGAAGATACATCTCCTGTTGAAGATGGTATTGTCAATCTTATCACTCATCCATCCCACTGACCACTATATAGTGGACATCTACATTGTAAGTGTGGTGTATTTATGGTGGAGTCTACACATGAAGTCATTATACACTAGGAGAAGGACCTCTATGGTATTTAGTTGGTTAAATAACCCTTAACCTTTTGAGTGCCAGAGAGGTATCCAGTGCATTTTGTTGCAATGCATTGGATACCTCTATGTAACTCAAAGAGTTAAATCAATGCAGATTTTACTTTCCCCCATGATGCAATTGGTTTCTTCCACAAGTGTGCCTCTTTAGCTTGATGAATAAGATCCTAAGTAGTGATGAGCGAGCACCCCAATGCTCGGGTGTTCGGGTGCTCTGACCGAGCACCCCCTGAGGCTCGAGTGCTCGGCCGAACACCCGAGCCCCATTGAAGTCAATGGGAGGACTCGAGCATTACACCAGGCACCCCCTGCTCTGATGAGGGGAGGGTGCCTGGTCCATAGGAAAAGGGCAGAAAATGATGGAAACACCACAGAAATGGTTCAGGGACAGCATAGGGAGGATGTCTGGATGCATCTTGGACTCCAACATCGCTGCTGGGAACGATCTTTCGCCCGTAGTACGCCATTTTTACAGACTGACCATAAAACACACAAAAAGGAAAATAAAAACGACTTTAGGCGAAAAATTGTTACCAAACAATATTTGCTGTATATTTACTTGTATATCATCTGCAAATTCTCCCAAAAATTTCCTTGATTTTCTGAAGTGAGGCCATGATTAAGAGGGAAACGTGCGCAGAGGCAAATTCTCCCAAAAATTTCCTTGATTTTCAGAACTGAGGCCATGATTAAGAGGGAAACGTGCACAGAGGCAAATTCTCCCAAAAATTTCCTTGATTTTATTGAACTGAGGCCATGATTAAGAGGGAAACGTGCGCTGAGCCGACCATCTAAAACATTATGGGTGAGGGTCTGCTGCAGAGCTGACCATCCTAAACATTATATGCGAAGGCCCGCTAGTGAGCTGACGCTATAAAACATTATATGAGAGGGCCCGCTAGAGAGCTGACCCAATAAAACATTATATGAGAAGGCCCGCTGGTGAGCTGACCTATATAAAAATTGGCAAACAGGGCCCGCTGGTGAGCTGGCCCTATATAAAAATTATATCACAGGGCCCGCTGGTGAGCTGGCCCTATATAAAAATTATAGCACAGGGCATATGGAAGAGGAGGAGGAGGATGAGAAGATTAAGAGTCAACCATATACCCGTTTTTTGGGTGGAAGGGGTGAATGGGAATACAGAGTATTCCCATCATTGTAAATAACATATATAAAGTGACTTTATGTTCCCCCGGGGCTTTCCTCCAGTGGAGTGGAGAAGTCAGGGGAAATCCAGGCCTTGTTCATTTTTATAAGTGTCAACCTATCAGCATTGTCGGTGGAAAGGCGGATACGCTTATCTGTTATGATGCCACCAGCAGCACTAAATACCCGCTCAGACAGAACGCTGGCGGCAGGGCAGGCCAGCACCTCCAAGGCGTAGAGTGCCAGTTCATACCACGTGTCCAGCTTGGACACCCAGTAGTTGTAAGGCACAGAGGGATCATTGAGGACTTTTCCCTCCTTGTGACACTAGGCTGCGCATCAGGGTGAGGGTGCTGGCGGGGTGTCATGAAGGTGTCCCACGCCTTGGAGAGTGTTGCCCTGCCTTTGTCGGAACTGCTGTGTGCTCCCCTTTTCTCCCCTTCTCGGTTGGCCAAGGTAGCACGTACTCTGCCGCCAGCGTTGTCAGATGGAAAATTTTGGAGCAATTTTTCGACAAGAACCTTCTGGTATTGCACCATTTTGCTTGTCCTCTCCACCGGAGGAATGAGAGATGAGAAATTCTCTTTGTAGCGGGGGTCCAGAAGGGTGAACACCCAGTAATCCGTGTTGTCTAAAATGCGTATAACGCGTGGGTCACGGGAAAGGCAGCCTAACATAAAGTCAGCCATGTGTGCCAGAGTACCAACAGGCAAGATTTCGCTGTCCTCACCAGGAGGATGACTCTCAATCTCCTCATCCTCTTCCTCCTCTTCTGCCCACCCACGCTGAAGAGATGGAACTAAAGTTCCATGGCTACCCTCTGTAGCGGAGGCAACCGTGTCTTCCTCCTCCTCCTCCTCCTCCTCCGCCTCCTCCAATTGTCGCTGAGAAGACGAAGTGAGGGTGCTCTGGCTATCACCTTGTGTAAGCTCTTCCTCCCCCATTTCCACCTCTTCCACATGCAAAGCGTCGGTTTTAATTGTGAGCAGCGAGCGTTTCAGTAGACACAGAAGTGGGATGGTTACACTGATAATAGCGTTATCGCCGCTCACCATCTGTGTCGATTCCTCAAAATTGCGTAAAACCTCGCAGAGGTCTGACATCCATTCCCACTCCTCACTTCTGATTACAGGAAGTTGAACGGAGAGGCGACGACCGTGTAACAGCTGGTACTCCACTACTGCCCTCTGCTGCTCACAAAGCCGGGCCAACATGTGGAAGGTGGAGTTCCAGCGCGTGCTCACGTCACACAGCAGCCGGTGAGCTGGCAATTGTAAGCGCTGCTGCAGCTTCAACAGGCCGGCTGAAGCTGTTGATGACTTACGGAAATGTGCACACACGCGGCGCACCTTGGTCAAGAGATCATGCACATTGGGGTAGGTTTTTAGAAATCGCTGCACCACTAAATTAAATACATGCGCTAGGCATGGTACGTGTGTGAGCTTGCCGAGCTCCAAAGCCGCCACCAAGTTACGCCCATTATCACACACAACCATGCCTGGTTGCAGGTTGAGTGGCGAGAGCCACTGCTCGGTCTGGTGACTAATCCCCTGCAACAGCTCTGAGGCCGTGTGCTGTTTGTCCCCAAGGCAGATCAGCTTCAGCACGGCCTGTTGACGCTTCCCCACTGCAGTGCTACACTGCTTCCAGCTACTGGCTGATGGGGGAGTGGCGGTGTGTGTAGAGAATTCGGAGGTGGAAACGGAGGAGGAGGAGCCAATAACGTAGGTGCTGGTGGAAACCCTGATGGAGGTAGGGCCCGCAATCCTCGGCGTGGGTAGCACCCGTGCCATCCCAGGGTCCGAGTCGCTCCCAGCCTCCACGACATTCACCCAGTGTGCCGTCAGGGAAATGTAGCGTCCCTGGCCACAAGCACTTGTCCATGTGTCAGTCGTTAAGTGGACCTTCCCAGTAACTGCGTTGGTCAGGGCACGGGTGATGTTACGGGACACATGGTGGTGTAATGCGGGGATGGCACACCGGGAAAAGTAGTGGCGGCTGGGGACCGCGTACCGAGGGACAGCTGCTGCCATCAGGCTGCGGAAGGACTCAGTGTCCACAAGCCTAAATGGCAGCATTTCGATGGCCAGTAATTTTGAAAGGTGTGAGGTTAGTGCTATGGCCTGTGGGTGGGTGGCTGGGTACTTTCTCTTGCGCTCAAATGCCTGGGGTAACGACATTTGGACGCTGTGCTGGGACAGGGAAGTGGATGTGGTCGCTGATGGTGCTTCAGATGGTACAGGTGCAGGGCGGGAGGTATGCGGGCCTGCGCCTTCGACAGGCGATTGGCCGGCACCGAAAACAGGGGAAGAGGAGGCAGTGGTGTGGCCTGCAGACACAGATGGGCGATCCAGGCGTTCCTCCCACTTACTACGGTGCTTGGATGCCATGTGTCGGATCATGCTGGTGGTGGTGAGGTTTCTAGTGTTCATGCCTCGGCTCATTCTGGTGTGGCACAGGTTGCAAACTACAATTCTTTTGTCGTCCGCACTTTCCTTAAAAAAACGCCATACCGCGGAACACCTACCCTTTGGCAAGGTAGATTTACGCAAGGGGGTGCTCCGTGGAACATTTGCGGGCCGGTTTGGTGCGGTCCGCCTTCTTTCTGTAGCCACACCACTGCCTCTTCCAGCCTGTTGCGGTGCTGCAGATGGCTCACCCTCAGGACTGCTGTCATCGCTCGGCTCTACACCTTCCCAGGTGGGGTCAGTCACCTCATCGTCCACCAAGTCCTCCTCCACTTCCTCACTCTGATCATCCTCCTCAAGTCTTGATCCCACCACATACTCAGTCATTGACAACTGTATAACATTCTCCTCAACAAGGTCTTGAGACGGAAATAGTGGTTGATTTAATGGCAACTGTGTCTCATCATCATCATCATCATCCACTACTTCCTTTGACCTTAAATGCCGTTCACATCTGTCATCTTCTTGTGATTGGGTAGCCTCTAGAGGTTGTGAATCAGGGCACAAGATGTCATGTTCCTCTGCAAGCGTGCTTGGAGAGAGGGTCAAATGAAGGATTGGTGATGAGACGAGCTCCTCACTATATCCCAGTGTGGGATCACTTCTTTGACCAGACCGTGTATGGTGGGAGGAAGGATGATCAGAGTGAGGATTATGTTGACCAGACTCTTGGCTACTGAGAGTGGACTTGGTGGAAGACAGGGTGGTGCTTAACCGACTGGAAGCAGTATCAGCTGTCATCCAACCGACCACCTGTTCGCAGTGGTCGGACCTCGAGAGTGATGTCCTGCGACGCCCTGTAAAATTACACATGAAGCTAGGTATGGTGGATGTCTTTCTTTCTTGTGCTCTGGCACCAGGCACAGTTTCTCCGCGTCCTGACCCGCGCCCTGAACTTTCAGGATCACGTCCACTTCCCCGTCCCTTTTTACCCGCCTTCTTCATCTTACACAGAATATGTGACTTTAATATTTGAGTTTGAAAACTTAACAGTATTTCTTATTATTCTGCAACTGTACAGAGTACACAGAATAGGCTGCTAAACTGCGGTGAAACACACTGAATGGAATATGTGACTTTAATATTTGAGTTTGAAAACTTAACAGTATTTCTTATTATTCTGCAACTGTACAGAGTACACAGAATAGGCTGCTAAACTGCGGTGAAACACACTGAATGGAATATGTGACTTTAATATTTGAGTTTGAAAACTTAACAGTATTTCTTATTATTCTGCAACTGTACAGAGTACACAGAATAGGCTGCTAAACTGCGGTGAAACACACTGAATGGAATATGTGACTTTAATATTTGAGTTTGAAAACTTAACAGTATTTCTTATTATTCTGCAACTGTACAGAGTACACAGAATAGGCTGCTAAACTGCGGTGAAACACACTGAATGGAATATGTGACTTTAATATTTGAGTTTGAAAACTTAACAGTATTTCTTATTATTCTGCAACTGTACAGAGTACACAGAATAGGCTGCTAAACTGCGGTGAAACACACTGAATGGAATATGTGACTTTAATATTTGAGTTTGAAAACTTAACAGTATTTCTTATTATTCTGCAACTGTACAGAGTACACAGAATAGGCTGCTAAACTGCGGTGAAACACACTGAATGGAATATGTGACTTTAATATTTGAGTTTGAAAACTTAACAGTATTTCTTATTATTCTGCAACTCTGCAGAGTACACAGAATAGGCTGCTAAACGGCGGTGAAACACACTGAATGGAATATGTGACTTTAATATTTGAGTTTGAAAACTTAACAGTATTTCTTATTATTCTGCAACTGTACAGAGTACACAGAATAGGCTGCTAAACTGCGGTGAAACACACTGAATGGAATATGTGACTTTGATATTTTACTTTGAAGACTTAACAGTATTTCTTCCTATTCTGCAACTCTGCAGAGTACACAGAATAGGCTGCTAAACGGCGGTGAAACACACTGAATGGAATATGTGACTTTAATATTTGAGTTTGAAAACTTAACAGTATTTCTTATTATTCTGCAACTGTACAGAGTACACAGAATAGGCTGCTAAACTGCGGTGAAACACACTGAATGGAATATGTGACTTTAATATTTGAGTTTGAAAACTTAACAGTATTTCTTATTATTCTGCAACTGTACAGAGTACACAGAATAGGCTGCTAAACTGCGGTGAAACACACTGAATGGAATATGTGACTTTAATATTTGAGTTTGAAAACTTAACAGTATTTCTTATTATTCTGCAACTGTACAGAGTACACAGAATAGGCTGCTAAACTGCGGTGAAACACACTGAATGGAATATGTGACTTTAATATTTGAGTTTGAAAACTTAACAGTATTTCTTATTATTCTGCAACTCTGCAGAGTACACAGAATAGGCTGCTAAACGGCGGTGAAACACACTGAATGGAATATGTGACTTTAATATTTGAGTTTGAAAACTTAACAGTATTTCTTATTATTCTGCAACTGTACAGAGTACACAGAATAGGCTGCTAAACTGCGGTGAAACACACTGAATGGAATATGTGACTTTAATATTTGAGTTTGAAAACTTAACAGTATTTCTTATTATTCTGCAACTGTACAGAGTACACAGAATAGGCTGCTAAACTGCGGTGAAACACACTGAATGGAATATGTGACTTTAATATTTGAGTTTGAAAACTTAACAGTATTTCTTATTATTCTGCAACTCTGCACAGTACACAGAATAGGCTGCTAAACTGCGGCGAAGCACACTGAATGGAATATGTGACTTTGATATTTTAGTTTGAAGACTTAACAGTATTTCTTCCTATTCTGCAACTCTGCACAGTACACAGAATGTGCTGCTAAACTGCGGCGAAGCACACTGAATGGAATATGTGACTTTGATATTTTAGTTTGAAGACTTAACAGTATTTCTTCCTATTCTGCAACTCTGCACAGTACTCAGAATGTGCTGCTAAACTGCGGCGACGCACACTGAATGGAATACGTGACTTTGATATTTTAGTTTGAAGACTTAACAGAATGTGCTCTAATCTGCAACTTTGCACACTAAACAGAATGTGCTCTAATCTGCAACTTTGCACACTAAACAGAATGTGCTCTAATCTGCAACTTTGCACACTAAACAGAATGTGCTCTAATCTGCAACTGTGCACACTAAACAGAATGTGCTCTAATCTGCAACTTTTCACACTAAACAGAATATTTTTTTTTTTTTTTTTTTTTGTTTTTTTCCCCCCACACAAAATAACCTGCTGCCCCCACACACAGTAGTCCTAAAAAGGACTTTTGGTTCTTTTTTGTCACAATTTTTTTTTTTCCTCCCTACACTGCCTTTCCCTTCCTATCCTCAGCTCTCCCTGGCTCAGACTGAGCCGAACTCGATGGTCAGGTGCTATACAGCACCCGACCACGGGTTCTGGCCAGCCAATCAGTGTAATGCCAGCAGCCAACATGGCTGCTGGCATTACACCGATGTCAGAGCCTCCCTGCACGTTTATTGGCTGCGCAGCAGCCGCAAAACGTGCGGGGAGGAGACCCGAACATGGCGGGCGAGCACATGCGGTACTCGTACGAGTACCGCCATGTGCCGAGCAGAGCGATGCTCGAGCCGATCCGAGCATCGGCCGAGCATGCTCGCTCAACACTAATCCTAAGGACATAGTGGGGGGATGTCTAAAACTGGAGCAATAAAGTAAGTGTCTGTAAAGTGTTTCAGGGTCACGTAAAGATATGTAGCACAATTAGGTGCTAATAGATCGCTAAGTGCTATCTCCTGTCTATTTTTTTGAATTGGGCTTGTCCAAATAAGAACATATGTATAAAGAGATTTGGTAACTGTGTGATTCAGTCTTAATGCAAGGTGTAACCTGTTCTTAATAGAAATATATATAGGCTTAGTGTATAAGCATACCTGGGAGCTTTGGGGGTGATGTATAAAAAGCCTTCTTAGTGTATTCTTAAGAATTGTCGCTAAAATTCACAACGCCTGGTCATATTTATAAAGAAATAAAGTCACGTTTTAAAATATGTCTATCTGAGAATAATCTGATAATATTCTGCGAACATTGGCACCTGCGAATATTTATTCGCACACATAGCGGTATTATATACTTCCAATAAGAACAGATTTTACCTGGCGTTATGATTTAATCCCTAAAACTGGTTTTATTTTTGGCACAATTAGCGAATTTCTTTATAAATACATTGGGACACAATTCTTATTTGGCCAAGACCATTTCTACTCCACTTTTCAAAAAAGTCAACTAACTGGAGTTAACACTTAGGAAAATGTCGCTAAATGTTTATACATATACTTATGTCGCTTTGAGACACTTTCACAGACACTGTATTTGTAACTCCAGTTTTATACATCTCCCCCTTTCTTCTGTGGAGCCCCTGGAGAGGGATCATGAGCTGTGACTGGGTACGTCTAAATGGCTCGAATTGTGTCATAAAGTGGGCAGGGCTTAATTTGTAGTACAGGGTTTAATCTGGATTGGGCTTGGAAGTAGGCAGGAGTAGGGCAGAATAGCGTGGGAAGTAGGAAGCACCATAGTCTGAGAATCAGCCTCTGTGCCCAGAGACCTGGTAATTAACTGCAGTGGCGTAACTAGAAGCCACCAGGCTCTGGTGCAGAAATTGCTGCCGGGCCCCCCCCCCATCTGCACGTTGCCCCATGTACATTTCCTACCTCCATCTCCCGCGCGGTTCTCAGTTATGCAGAGCGCTGGGAGATGATGTCATCTCCCAGCGCTCTGCATTACTAGAACGCCGGAAGATCAGCTGAGCTGCTATGGGCAGGGCTGTGGGTGAGTGGCGATGGATTCGCAGGGGGCGGCCGGGCCCCTTGGAGTGACGGGCCCGGTCGCAGGTGCGACCCCTATTGTTATGCCACTGATTAT
This sequence comes from Rhinophrynus dorsalis, assembly GCA_037306005.1. Taxonomy (NCBI): domain Eukaryota; kingdom Metazoa; phylum Chordata; class Amphibia; order Anura; family Rhinophrynidae; genus Rhinophrynus; species Rhinophrynus dorsalis. The sequence goes on along the minus strand of CM074719.1, from coordinate 72,554,102 downwards.
CTGTAAAAAATGGAGTCTCCTTGGCAGATCTGGAGAGTTCCCAGCTATGTGTATAAGGTATGTGTGCAAAAAAATAACATTAGCAAATCTCCACAGAATATTTTTAAACAGACATTTTTCAAAACTTGTTTCTTTATAAATATGACCCGTTGCACATTTTGTGACTGTTCTTAACCCCGTAAGGACCAGTGATGTGTCAGGACCGTCACTGCTGTCCTCGCCTAAAGGGCCAGTGATGGTTCTGGCATGTCATGTACTTTTTACTCACATCTCTCCTGTTGGAGCGCTGTGAATAGTAGCGGTGACTGAAATTGATCGCTCCAAGGCGATCAGACTTCATGTTCGGTACGCCAGCAAATGTGATCAGTTACGTGTGCTGCCGCAACAAATTTCTCTATCTGGTCCTTAAAGGGAAACCAACCCTAGGATCGCTGGTCCTTAAGGGGTTAAATGCATGCTAGGATTGATTTTGATACATCTCCCTCAGAAGAAAAGAAGAACAATTTTTGAAGCAAATCAACGCCACCATAGAGAAGAATTAGTCTTGCTGAGTTAAACTGTTTTAACCCCTTGAATGCTAGTAATCAATGGAATTTTTTTTATGCCACGTGGTACTTTTGGATTTGTTTTGTAAATAAGGCCCTAAAGGTCACTTAATTCTGCAATGAGTAGACTCTCCACAAATGGGCACTATGTTATAAAATATAACCTTTATTTCTCCTTTAAAATGTAGAAGTTTCTGTCTCACATAAAGGTTACTAAAGGTCAGGGATGGCCCTTGCCACATCTGAAGGCAAATGCACAAACACTTCTGACTTTAGCAGATCCAGCTTTCTTAAAGGGGTAGTAACATTTCACAAAAACAGCAGCTCCAATTAATCTTCATAGCAACTGAGACATAGAGAGTGTTAATTTAATACTGCCAGAGTTGTAGTTCAAGAGTAATTGAATGATAAAGTATCCCACTTTTATCTAGTGGAAGCTACTTCCCCTCAGATGTGGAATCCAGTCCATACATCAGACAGATCACAGCAAGGGAATCTTCTTACTGTGAGAACAATGAAAACCCTGTCCCCCCTTAACAGGTTTTTCAGGTTTTTCCCTTATGTTAATTGAAGATTGCCCCTCTCTGCAATCTACCTGGACATTCCCTGCTGCTCTAAGCTGAGCAGTGTTACACCAGTAAAAGGGGCAGGAAGGGGATACTTTATCATTCAATTACTCTTGAACTACAACTCTGACAGAAATGAAATAACACTCTCCATGGCCCAAATACTATGAATATTAACTAGAACTGCTTTTATTATGAAACATTACTATCCCTTTAAGTGCCTGCACTGCTACAGTTTGAGGGGAAATTTTAAAGCCAAGAGCCTCGAAGAAAAGTGATGTTTTACAAAAGTTCACTTGTGAACCCCAACAAGACAAACTGTGCAGTACAGAGAGCAGTGTGCTGCATGCTGTATGTATTGCATTAAAGAAGAAGTAACACGACTCAACCATTTAACCTTTTGTGTGCAAGGAGGGTATCAGTGTGATGCGTTGAATACCCCCTGGCACTCAAAAGGTTAAGCACCAGAGCACGTTGCAATACTTTGCACAACCTCCTGGTTCTTAAAGTGTTAAAATGTATCTAATTAAATTTAGTAACTAAAATACTGTAAACTGGGTATAATAAGCACAATTTTGCCCTTTTTCACCTGATGTGTGGTACATGAAAGTAATATGCTGATATGTTCCCCTTCCTCTACTCGCCCCCTCTGGAGGCCACTAGGATATCTGTAAAGTGGGCATCATGCTTACATTTGCCCCTGCTTCCTCCACTGCCCTGTGAGGACCTGAAGGTCTTAGCAGAGCACTACTGTAGTTTCAAATATATTTTTGTGGGTAGAGAGAGGGAAAACAAAGGTGTAAATTACACTTAGGCACTATTGTTTACCCTGAAATCTTGGCTGTAATTAATACCTGCATATTGTTCACAGGTGCATATTATATCTTAGACTTTATGGTAAATGCTACGAGCCCTCAATAATGTATGTTACTTTCACAGTTTATCTAAAATTGCCACACTGGAAAAAGAAGAACGCTGCCATCTTTGTGAAATGCTGGAAAATGAATGTCAGAGAGGTATCCAACATATTGCATTGGATACCTCTCCTGCATTCAAAGGGTTAAACCACACCTCCTGTGCAAAATCACCAGTCTGTGATAATGCTGCAGCTGGTGATAACTTCTGGTAGCTTAATGATCGTGAAGTGTTACCTCAGCAATTTGCATTTCACACACGTTTTATTGTGTCAGAAGTTGCAATGCTGGCTACCTGCAGTTTACTTATATAGTGGTAAGGAGTGAGAGCAATTTGGATTTTGTTCTTGTTGCTTTATTCTCTGAAATTTGTTGTCATCTGTGTTTGTTAGTAAAAGAGTTAATCTATTCTGTTCAGTAAGTGTGAGCTAATCTGTGTTTTATGCTGTTAAATCGCAAGCGCTCTCTAACGTCCCACCCTCCAGTCTTGTCAGCATGAGGGACAATATTACATTGAACCATAATCCCTGCTTTCACTGTCACCAGTGCAGTGAACTCAAAGAAAGAACTTAAGTAAATGGGGCACTAAAAATAAAATATTGCACCTGTGTTGCACACCTCTCTGTACCTTAAAGGATAGTAATACTTAAAAGGTAAATTGTGTGTATATATATATATATATATATATATATATATATATATATATATATGTGTGTGTTGTAGGGTTTATCCCATTGCTGAAGGTGTTTTATTCAAATTATTATAGCTCAAACTTGAATGTTTAGGTGCAATATCTCAGTGGTGTGAAATTGTACAGTGGCACTGTTGATATACCATCCAATGGAGATTTATGGTCAAATGACCGGAACTGTCCATAGGATGATGTAGCAACAGCACCACTGTATATTTTCAGGTCACTGAGATACTGCACCTAAACATTTAAGTTTGAGCTGTAATAACTTTTGAATAAAACACATTATAGCAGTGTGGGTACCCTTGTTTTACTCAGTGGGATAAACCTTACAACATATTTTTATTACATTTTAAATATTATGGCTAAAATGTAAATACAATAATTTTTGTGCACTTATAGAATAAGTAAAGTCAAAATGCTGACTTACTATAATTTTAACCCCTTCACATCCAGTGACATGCCAGGACCGTGACGGCTGTCCGACACTTAAGGACCAATGATGGTCCTGGCATGTCACATACTTTTTACTCACAACGCTCCTGCAGGAGTGTTTAGTCTGGATCCATTTAGTGGTACCTAAAGGCTATGGGAATTGATCTTAAAACTCTCCCAAAATGCTACAATCCCTCAAAAACAGTTGTGACCTACACAGTTTAGCTAAGATTGGCACACTGTGGGCAAAGAGAGAAGTCACCATCTTTGTGAAATGCTGGACTTCCTGAGCTTAACGCTTTGAGTGTCAGAGGGGTATGCAACGCATTACTTTGCGATGCGTCACATACCCCTCTGCCACTAAAATGGTTAACGCTTTCGTTGGATGCCGTTTTGTCACTGAAAGGGTTGAGCTGTGGGAAATCGGTCACCTAGCTGTCACATAGAGTGTCAGGCCACTTCTATAGAATGGTGTGTATTGTGACCCATTCCTTCAAGTTGCATTGTTCACCCCTTACTTGACTAAACCTCACCTATAATGACTTTAGTGTGCTGTCTTTTCTCTGCAGCTCAGGCTGAGTACATTTCTATATACATTATGTGGGACGTGCTCCTAATTACAGAATAACTTTTTGCTTTTTATAGTATTGGCAATTCTAAGCTCAACACACTGCACAATATTTCCCTGGGATGCTAGAGGTATCCAATGCATTATGTAGCAAATGTGTTGGAGACATAGCATTCAGGTGGTTAAAAATCCCATTTAAATTGGGAATTTAGGGTGGTTGTTTTGCTCCAGAACTGCACTAACTCTTCTTACTATATCTCGTTTGGACTTTGTGGAGATCCTTAATCGTGCTGTGTGCCTCATCTCATGTCAACAGCTGCCCACAACTGGTTTCCTTGTGAACCATTGCAAAATGATTTTGTTCAGGAATAGGCTTATCATACACTTTCAGATACTTTGCAAGAAGGTGTATTCTCTGGTCTTGACCATAACTAAATCTGTGAGAAGATTTATCATAGTGTCAGATTTCTCTAATTGATAAATAGACTCCATGATGAGAGAGTGTTTTTGTCCCAGAACATTGCTCTCACAGCTTGATAACACCAGGCCTGTGTTATCAAGTAGAATATTGCCAAGTTATGAATCTCAGTGAAGTTTCTGCAATAGATATTGAATACATTTCCAGTGACTCAGACACATTCATTACTACTCACCATAGCATATTTTCTTGGTCTTGTAAAGAGTTCTGTGGAACAAAATACCATGCATTGGATGCCCCAGTTCTATTGAATACATTTACTGTATCTTATAAAAATTCACTCTTGTTTCTGTCATTTTTCTGCCCTTGACCTTAATCTTCCCTGTCAAGGAACAGACATGAAGCGAATCCAGTTCTGTATGCTTTATTGTCATCGTTTTTTTTCCTCTTTACAAGTAAAATATGGCCCTGGGGCATTCAATGCTTATATCACCAGTCTAAGTGTTTTTCCATGAAAACAGCGTGGCATCTTTTACCAATTAAATTGTATAACCAGGCAACAGCTTCAGTAATATACATATTTGTACAAGGTAAAGGTGAATTGGCAAACCAATTACACTATACTATGCAGCTGGGGAATTTAACACCTTGAATGCTAAAGAGGTTCGCAACACGTTGGAGACCTCTCTAGCATTCGAGGGGTTAAAATCCCCATATTTATGGATCATCAACACAAAAAAAATGTAACACAATTGTAGGGCAAACCAAGTACACTAGTGGGAAAAAATTAATATGTTAAAAATGTGTGTTAAATTGATATTAATGCTCAGTAAAACAAGGGGATCCCATTGATGAGATATGTTAGATTCAAAAGTAATTGCAACTGAAACTTGCATTTTTCGGGGTGTAATACCTCCAGTGCCTGATATTTTACACTGGCGCTGTTTCTACAGCATCCTATAGAGGTTTATGGTGAACTGACCACAGCGTCCCATTCGCTGCTGTATCTACAGCTCCACTATAACATTTCAGGAGGATGTGGAAGTACTGCTATCAAATATGCACGTTTGAGCGGTAATACATTTTGAATTAGATATTTTTCAGCAGTGGGAGCTGTTTTACTCAGCAAGATAAACCCTGCATTATATTGTTTTCTATCCTTTCAAGTGTGGCTTTCAACTAAGGAATTCCTGTGGGAAGACCCATTTCCATGAACCTTTTTCTTGTAGCAGTAAGATGTGAGAGTGTGTGTGTGTGTGTGTGTGGGTACATGCCTGTATGTATGAACGACGATGTGTGTATAGTGCATGCACAGTGGCGTCATTAGTAGAATGTCAGAACATGAAGCAACAATGTCAGAACTTGGAACACAAATGCAGAACTCATTTCAAAACCACACTGGGGGTTATGCACTGAGAAATGATAAAGAGGTGATAAAGTGGAGATAACTTCTCCAGTGATATCAGTTCTGCAGTTTCTATATTATTATATGGAGCCTATGTACTAAGATCTGTCCCACTTGAGAAATCTTAGTGCATTGGCTCCATAGAATAACCTAGAAACTGGAGAAGTTATCTCCCCTTTATCACCACAGCTGGGAACTCTCCGGATTTGCCTCGGAGACTCTGGTTTTTGCTGCTGATTACCGGGTCTCCAGGGCAGAGGCTGATTCTCTGGATGTGGGGAGTTGTAACCCCTTCCCAACAATGGACGTACATGTACGTACCGCAGAAACTGTCACTTAGTGACAGAGGACGTACATGTATGTCCCGGAAGTTTGAGTCCCTGCGTGGCTGCACGCCGTTTGGGAGCAATGGGTTACTTTGGAGAAAAAAAAAAATATCCTAGCCGGGTGTTAAGTGATGGCCACTGTGCGCGCGGTCAGTCACTAAGGGGTTAATCAAACTCTGCCCACTTCTGCACCTTCACAGTCTGTTTCTCCCGCTTCCCCTCCTTCCTCAGCCTATTTCTCCTAAGTTGTTATGTATATTAAGTCATGCCCCCCACTCACAATTAATACCCACCCCTTTTTTGTCACAAATCACTTTATATATCTCCCCCAAGTGGCACCACAGGACTGCCCTCAGAGGAGTCCACAAGTCAAAGTTCCCAGGTATGTGTATCACCTCTAGGTCACCTCTCAGTGCATCTTTCTACTTGACGAGAGGTTTTTCACCTTCCAGATGTAAGTTTTGCTTGCATTTCTTCTTCCATGGGAATTTTGTCTGAACAAAGGAATAGAGCCCATTTTTTGTAGAAATTCCCATAAATAGGAAATAATTTTTACTCATCCTTGCTTTTAGCATCATGATTGCTAGAGAAAGGTGAAACAAATTCATGGAGACCTTTCCAGCCTTCAAGGGTTTAAAAGTCCCACTAAATCTATAGGAATTTGTGGAATTGTATTGTCCCCATGGTGCAGTTGGTTCAGTTGAGAATTAATCTATCTTTCTTTGTTGCATAAGGATTAATATGCAGCATGCACAAAATGGGCACAGTCATAAAATCTACTGTGAAACAATACAAAAAAGGGTATTATCCATCAAAATAAAGAGGGGCAATTCTGGAGCAAACCATTGATCTAAATAGTTCTTTAATACTTTGAGTGCCAGAGGGGGGGACCCCTCTCTGGCACTCAAAGGGTTAAACCTCTTGAATGCTTAAGAAGTCACCAACATATTGCTTTTGTAGACTTCCCTAACAAAATGCCTTATATGGAATTGTTAGGCACAGTATTAGGAATTGTTAGGTACAATGGGAATTTTCTTCTCCCCCATGATGCTGTTGATTTGCTCCAAAGCTAAACCTCTTTAGATTGATTAGTACTAGAATTAGATTAATTAACTGATCTATCAGGTAAAAGTGTCAGATATTTTAATGAATTTACACATTTTTCTCAGCGACAGTGGTTTTGTATCAGCAAGAGTTCAGATAAACGCTGGCATGGTTTATGCCTCTTTCACATTGAGGACAGGCGTGCCACAGACTCTGCTGCCCATAATCTCTAATTCACCTCTCTTCTGATTTCCACAGACATTCAGGACACAAGCAAAGTGTTTATGATGGTTGGTCCATGTGAGCACGAGCCAATATGGTGGCTGGTTCCCCAGTGGGTTTGCCATTCATTCTAGGCTTCGATGAGCATCACGACTTCTATGACAGCTATGAAAAGTCTGCTGATAGCTCCACTGGCTGCCATACAGACTTTCCTTATTGCAACTTGATTTCTGAGGGAACACGGTAAAGGTGCAACATACTGTACTTTGTTGCGATCACACAATGCGATAGTTACCCATGTGAATGGCATGCTATCCCAGCATGTTACCCTTCACCATGGTTAACATAACCAATTCAGCATCTCAATGATGGTGTTGCATGTGTGAATGTGGCCTCAAAGTGCTAAACAGTAACAGATTCAGAAAATGCTCCTTATGTAGGTAGTTAAATAGCGGCTATTTTTGTCTTGTTAAAGGAGCATTTTATTTTTTCATCAAAGCTTATATGTCATTTTGCTTTTCCTGTTGAATACAGTATGGGAAATCCCACCGCTGGTGGTTGTTTTATCAACAGTTATAACTGTTAAGAAGGGAGTAACAACATTTTCACTTCCTGACAGTTTCAACACTTGTATGTATGTATGTATGTATGTATGTATCTTTATTTATACAGCGCCATACATGTACACAGAGCTTAACAGAAGTTGAAATAATACAATACAAAAAAACAGAACAGGGTTAAGAGCATTAAGCTAAAGTGCGATCATTGCATTATTTTTGGGGGAACTGCAGCAAGGGAAACATACACTGGGAAAGGGAACCTGCCCCAAGGAGCTTACAATCTAATTAGACAGTTTTAATGCATTATATCTGTTCTCAGTGACTCACCTCTCCCATAGAATGCAACAAAATAACTGTATGAACACCAGGGGAACTATAGCTTAACTTTACAGCCACTAGATGGCACTGTTAAATTAAAAGAAACATCAGTTTAAACTGTAATGACACTGAAAAGACAACTTTCCAAGCAGTGATAATATTCTTGTTTTACACAACATGAAAAGACCAACAATATACATTTTTTCATTAAAAAAAAAATTAAAATGTATACTGCTTCTTTAATATTTTCTCGTTATGTACTATTCATGCACTAATTGTTGTAGTGTATATAAAACGTGCAGTCTGTGATATTACTTTTATTGCACTACTCATTCAGATTTCTATAGGGTAATGTGCTGTCGAATGATTATTATGTTGCAATCAGTCTGCTTGCACACAGGTTTGAATGTATATCGGGGTGCTTGCTCTCTGGCACAGAGGGACATCTTTTCCTTTCCTGTACTGCTGCCATTTTAAAGGAGCAGTACATTTTTTTTAATGAAAACACATATTTTATAGATTTTTCCTGCAGAATAAAACAAGGGTACTCCCACTGCTGTCAGATGTTCTATTCAAAATTTATAATAGTTAAAATAATCAGGAAGTGAAATATGACTCGCTTGGCAGTGGGAGCACCCTTATTTTACTCAGTAGGAAAATCCCTACAATATATATCTTTTCATAAAAAAGTTTACTGCTCCTTTAACTCATTGAGTGCTAGAGAGGTATCCAATGCTTTGGGATATGTTGGTTGCCTCTCTGGCACACAAAGGGTTAAGCACAAGGCATGGTGGCCTCCTTCTTTGGTTTGTAAGTGTTGGGGGAGGCGGGGTCAAAGATTATGCAAATAACACAGCAATCATTGCATCTTTGTGAATTCACTTTAACCCTCTGAGTGCCAGAGGGGTACACAATGCATTGCAAAGCAATGCCTTGTGTACCCCTCTGGCTCTCAAATGGTTAAGTGTTTTTTGATCAAATATTATTAGTTTATAAAAAAAAGATGCTTTTCACATTTTATATTTGTTAGAGCAGCGTAGGCAACCTTTGGCTCCGCAGCTGTTGGAGACTAGAGCTCCCATCATGGGATAACATCTTCAGTCAGCCTGGATGTCATGTCCATGGAGGCAGACATGACAGTTGCTGGCAGGATAACAAGCTCTCGATCTCTGTTCACTGCACATAACAATCTGATCCCTTGCAGGACAAGAGGGTGTGTAACAGATTGCTTTGCCATTTACAAACCACTCTGGTTCTTAAAGGGTTAAGTAGGCTTGTGCACTCTGGCTTCTTCAGTTTCAAAAGCTAACAGAAGGTGTCATGTCTGCCTCCAAGAATATGACATTTGGGGCGTATTGAAGATATGATGTCTTTAAAAAAGGCGCAAGGGCAAAATTCATAGAGGCCATTAGGATTGTCAGTCCATAGTACTTAAGAGGGGTGTTATTGTTAAGAGGATGTAGTTCACCTTTAATTGGATAGTAACACTTTACACACACAAATATAGATTGTAGGGTTTATCCTACAAGTAAAACAAGGGTACTACAACTGATGAGAGGTGTTTTATTCAAAAGTGATTGCTGCTCTAACTTGAATTTTTTTAGCTGCAATATCTCAGTGACCTGAAATTATACAGTGGCGCTGTTGCTACACCATCCTATGGAGGTTTAAGGTAAACTGAGCAGAGCTGTCCATAAGATGGTGTAGCAACAGCGCCACTGTAACATGTTAGACCACTGAGATATTGCAGCCAAAAGAATTCAAGTTTAAGCTGCAAATATATACATATACTATTCTTCCAATTAACTAGTATGTGATACACCAGCCAGAAATGGTATGCAGAAAATGCATATTTCTGTGGCCCATGTGCAGCAACAATACTGTGAACGTCTACGGACCATTTCATCTGCAGGCCTGAATAATTTACAAGAGGACATCAGTTGATATTTGAGGAAAAGAGATTTGACCTTCTGCAAAGAAAATGGTTATTTACAATAAGGATAGTAAAGATAAGGGATTTAATGCCAAAACAGGCAGTGTTGTTGTCATATACAATATCCAAGAATGGCTTTTTTAGAAAATCATGCTATAGAGTTATAAATTGAAAGGAATAAACTTGATGGACTTGTGTTTTTTTTATTTCAACCTCAGTTATTACGTAACTATATATATGTACAAGAACAATCCACTGGTAATGATGTGAATAACCTAACTCTTTAAAGACCAGAGGAACTTACAACATATCCCTTTCCAATGCATTGTGCAGCTGTCTGGTCCATAAAGGTTTTGCATAAGAAATTACTGGTTTATTTCCCTAAAGATATATGACTTGAACAGTATATAGCAGCAAAACCCCAGCATGTGGAAACAATGAAGTGATTCACTAAGTCATGATAAAGAGATGATAAAGTGTAGATAACTTCTCCAGTGATATCATTTGTCCAGTTCCTGTGTTAATCTATGGCGTCTATGCACTAAGCTTTCTCCAACTTTGGAGATCTTAATGTATAGTCTCTATGTGATAGCATAGGAACTGGAGAAGTGATCTCACTGGAGAAGTTTTCTCCACTTTATCACCTCTTTATCATGCCTTAGTGCATGACTCCCAATGTATTTTAATTGGCAATTATGTGGCACATTTTTGAGGCTGTTATACTAAGTCAACATTTATCTGCAGAAGTTTAATCCCATTGAAAGGTTAAAGGGATAGTAATGTTTCATAATAAAAACAGCTCTAATTAATCATCATAGTATTTGGACTTTGGAGAGTGTTATTTCATTTCTGTCAGAGTTGTAGTTCAGGAGTAATTGAATGACAAAGTGTTCCCCTCCCGCCCCTTTTACTGATGTAACACTACTCAGCCAAAGCAGAAGAGAGGTGCCCAGGTAGATTGCACAGAGGGACAATCTTCAATTAAGATAAAGGAAAAACCTGAAAAGCTTGTCGAGGGGGGCAGGGCTTTCATTGTTTTCATATAAAGAAAATTGTCCCCTGCTGTTATCTGTCTGGTCTTACAACCAGACTCACATCTGAGAAGAGATGGCTTACACTAGATATAAGGGGCGGGGAGGGGAGGGGAAACTTTTCTTGTGAATATCTCTTAAACCATAAAGGTTTGAGAGATAAGACTTATATCGTTCTTCATGGTTTTTTTAATGCCTACAAAATAAAATAAACTTAAAATGAAGTATTACTATCCCTTTAAGGTGCCATTTTCCTACATCACATTCCACTCTTTCCATGCAGCATACATCATCATGCTTCTGATTGTCGTTATACACACAAACACCCTCACACTTCACTTCGAAGAAGCTGGAGGAATGGGCCATTCCTTCAGGAGGAGGAGGAAGGCCCTGTTTTCCACGGAATGTCTTTCCTCGATGGAAATTCTATACATTCCTAAACATAAATGTATTTCGTAAAGTGTAACCAACACCTTATAACACAATAGGATAATTTGAAAGTACTTTCAAAATTACATGTAAGTTAAATTAGACATTTTTATTAAAAATAATAGCTTTTAGATATTTACATACCTAAAAACTCTCCAGCTCTGCCTCGTAGACTCAGGGTTTCAGAGTTAGTTATCGTGTCTCCAGAGACGGTATCCTTTTAAAAGGTCACACACAAAACAGCGTGCGACCAAATGAAATAGTAACCATGTCGCCATAATAAAAATGGCTCTGCTGATGCACTCTGATGTTGGACTGCAGCTCCCATCATGCTGCCCCGGCTTTATCCCATCATAAATATATCAAAGAAACCACTAAAACCATAGTCCTCTTACTTCCACATGTGGGCATTTGCTTAAAAGGTTATTTAAAGGAGTAGTAAACTTTTTTTTATGAAAACACATATTTTACACAGCATTTCCTGCTGAATAAAACAAGGTCACTCCGATCACTGTCAGTTGTATTATTCAAAATTTATAACCGTTTAGATAATCATAAAGTGAATTTACTGTGTTTACTTCCTGATAGTTCTAACTGACAGGAAGTGACTGGCAGTTTCTATCACATTCTATGGAGAACTGTATGTCTCTGACTTTTCCGACTTTCCTCTCCATTATAATCTAACAGGAAATCTAATTAGAATTTGACCACTAGAAGGCACTGCTAATGTAAAAAAACATGGGTTTAAACTGTAATAACTCTGGAAATGTAAATCTCTCGGCAGTGGGAGTGCCCTTATTTTACTCAACAGGAAAATCCCTACAATATATACTTTTTCATAAAAAAAAGTTTACTGCTCCTTTAAGGAGATCACTGTTGGATCCACAGTCCTCTTACTTCCACACAATGCAGGCCCCTTTGGGGTCTGGTGTACCAGGTAAGTCCCTCATATACACCTTTTTATTGCTTGTATGTTTGTTGTTTTTAATTGCACTACACTTGGACCCACACAAATAATAAAGAGCATATTTAAAGGGTTCCTCACTCGCCTACGTGTACATTATGATACTTGCTCAGGGCTTTTTGATTTTAATTTTTTAGATAGGGTTTTCAGGTGTATTAGAGTAGGACTTGCCTGAAAGTGAAGTACCTTGGTGTGGTGGCAAGCTTACCCACAACTTGGCCAGTCTGTGACACAAAAGTTTCACTTATTTACTAAGAATTATTATATATGCCCATTACAGGGCACTCATTAGTTTTTTATATAGAGTAGCACAGGATTGTCTTTTTGTCTGAACTAACACTCTATGGTCAAACTGCTCCCGGCATTTCTGAGCTTCGTACATTGCTGGATATCCTTGCACCTACCGCGTCCTGAGCCTCATCCATACACTGCAGGCATTGCTGACCTGTCTCACCATGTTTCCAGTTCTCCTACTTAGCCCCAGCTGTCGTGCCACGCAGTAGGCACCTACTTCCTACTGTATTCCGACCACTTCCTGGCCATTCTAATATTAAATCCCACTTTCCTCATTCATGATGAAGCCCCACCCACCTTATTACACCTCCACTCTCTTCACAACATGATTCACATAATTTAGACATGCCCATCCCAGCACATGAGCCCTCTCCAGGGGGTATTTATTTATTTATTTATGCAGTAGTGACTGGCATAGTAGTGATTGGCAAAACCTTGTGCAAAATACCACCAATCTACTCTACTCTCCTTGCTAGCTGCCACTCCCACATGCTGTTACACATAATAATAAAATAATCTGATTCATGTTGTTGACAGTAGAGAAGAGTGTTGTGATTCCTTCTCTCCATTTACTAAATAAATAGGAGGGAAGAATGAGGGTCAGAGTCCATACAGCTGTACCAGCCAGTACTGTCTAACTTGCATAAGCTGACAAATAAAGTTAAATATCTCATAAACTATCATTTTAAATACAAATTGTGAAAGCTTTCAAACTTTAACCTAAGCTGCCATAAGGTGTTAATTCCACATTAAATAGACCTCTTATTGTATGTAGTACTAAAGAAGTTTATACATCCATGGCGGTTTTCGGCAACACAGAAACATAGAATTTTCATGCAGATAACAACTATTCGGCCCATCTAGTCGCCCATTGTCCTACTGTTAAAACTTCAAACCTTATTTGGTCCTTGGTCTTGTCTTATGTTCAGGACAGTCTTATGCCTATCCCATGCATGCTTCCATTCCGTCGCTGTGTTAACCTCTACCACTTCTGCTGGTAGGCTATTCCATTTATCTACTACCCCTCGGGGAAGTAAAACTTTTGTATATTACATCTAAACCTGTGCCTCTCTAGTTCTAGACTATGGCCTCTTGTCCTAACATTTTTACTCTTTTGAAATGTACTTCCCTCCTGTACTTGGACATAATGATACAACAAAAAGTCTGGATGTCAAAACAGATTTTTACTTGCACTCTGAGCTTGGTTGCTCACCAAAGGCTTGCTTTTAGGACCAATTTATCTTAAAATGCTCACTGTCTTAGAAGTAATGCCACATGACACGGCCGCCTCTCCTAGTAGCTATGATCAAAAACTGTACATTTTTTTTGCCGTCATGTACAGTATGAAGCAATCAATCTCAATCCTTTGGGATGCGAACTTTGGAAAAAATGTGTTTTGCACTCAGGGAAGATGTAGTAAATCAGTGTAAAAGGGATGTACTGGCAAAAGAAAAAGCGTTATAGATATAAGCTGCCGCACAAAGTCTGAATCTGTTATAGTGAAAAAATATATATTGGCATCTCTTATGTTACTATAACTTACAAATGTGCATCTCCTTGCATCACGCATAGGTCATCACACATATGCATCCACAGATAAATACATATACTCAACACATTCACATACATCTGAGCACATATACACACATTCATTCATTCATTTCAAATCTCTGTAGTGAGATGTTGACATAGGTGGCCTTTTTGCTGGATTGTCAATGAGAGATGAAACAGGCTCTTTTTGTCTATATATTCCCTATAAAATTATTAACCCTATATATATATATATATATATATATATATATATATTAATTATACACAACACTTTACAGAAACTAATAGAACAATACAAAAATTCAACACAGGTTAAAGTGCGATCATTGCATTATTATTGGGGGGGAAAGTGCAGCAACCTAAATCATGTATTTAGAAGGGGACCCTGCCCCAAAGAGCTTACAGTCTAATTAGTAATCATAACAGCATACAGAGACAGTAGGAGGAGGATCACAAGTGCAACTGCAAGAAGAATATTGTTACTGAGATGACTCCTTGAGCAGGTTTTTTTTTTTTAGAGATGCTTGAAAGTGATGAGTGTGAATGATTGGTGAATGGAAAGAGAGGCTTGCCATGCATTTCAAAGCAATGAGTTGCTTACCTCTCTGGTCCTTAAATGGTTACAGGAAAAATGGTTCTAAAATATAACTCTCATATATGAAAAGGTATGTTGTTTCATTTAAAAGCCTATATATGTAATGTACATAGTATAATAGAAAATGTGTGTGATAGGTCATTGCAGGTACTGTCATTATCTGTAGTAATCATGATCAGTCTATAATTATGTAACAGAGAAGACTTTATAGAGGACATAATATCAAAATGAAATGCCATTATAAGCATGTCATTATTATTCTAAATCAAAGTATTATACAGTTCCTTTAAAAAATGCAAATCTAAAGCACAGGAATCAAAATTATAGTTGTACGTTTATGTGCTGAGGAATTTTTCTTTTTTCTTTTATCTTTTCTTTTTAACAAATTTACAGAGTGCATTTTTGCTTTAGAATTGATTAATGTTCTTGGTATATATGTCCCCTTGTGTACTGAGTAAAATAATATTTGGTTAATTTTACGTGTATATGAAAGCAACAGATGTTGGCTAATACATAAATAAAAATAAACAGAACTGCTCACGTTACTCTAACCACTCTCTGAATACACCGAGACAGATTATTAAGTTCAAATATTGAGATTATTAAAGCAGAGCTACCACACCTTAGAAACTTGGCCCCAAATAATTACCCATCTGGCGACCAGCTGCTCAGTAGCGCTAGTCGCCAGAATTATTACCGTGTTCATGAGATTTATACAGTGCTTCGGGAATGACAGGCAGGAAACCGCGCAGACATCTTTCCATAGTGGAGTCTGTGCGCCTGCGCTGTCAGTCCCTTTTGGAGCTGAACGGCGCCTAGCAACGCCTCTTAGAGCAGACTGGGACTGACAGCGCAGACACACAGACGTCACTATGGAAAGATGTCTGCGCGGTTTCCTGCCTGTCATTCCCGAAGCACTGTATAAATCTCATGAATGCGGTAATAATTCTGGCGACTAGCTAGTCGTCAGATGGGTAATTATTTGGGGCCATGTTTCTAAGGGGTGGTAGTTCTGCTTTAACAAAATAGCTGTTCTATTATAACATCCAGACCTGCCTCTCATAAAACACAGAAAATCAGCAACTCCCTCCACTATCTCTAGAGTTTCCCTTTAATCCATATATTGGGCTTAAAGTCCTTCACCGCATTTACCACTTTTTCAGAAAATCAGGAATAACTCGCAACTGCAATAATCCGTCTCGGAAGATGTCTCAGATCACTCTTATGCATCCAAAGTGGAATAGATACAGGATTATTCTTCAGCAATGCTCCTTAAAGGAGCAGTAAACTTTTTTTATGAAAAAATATATATTGTAGGGATTTTCCTACTGAGTAAAATAAGGGTACTTCTACTGCCCAGAGATTTATATTTCCAGTTTAAACCCATGTTTTTTTACATTAGCAGTGCCCTCTAGTGGTCAAATTCTAATTAGATTTCCTGTTAGAATCTAGTGGAAAGGAAAGTCAGAAAAGTCAGAGACATACAGTTCTCCATAGAATGTGATAGAAACTGCCTGTCACTTCCTGTCAATTAGAACTATCAGGAAGTAAACACAGTAAATTCACTTCCTGATTATTTAAACTGCTATAATTTTTGAATAAAACATCTGACAGCGGTGGCAGTGACCTTGTTTTATTCAGCAGGAAAAGATCTATAAAATATGTGTTTTAATAAAAAAAAGATTACTGCTCCTTTAAAGTAATAAAATCCGCAATAGTGTAACACCTTTCAATCAGGGGAACTGATCATAAATTCTAACCCAGAAAAAGCCACATACTGTTTCTGGACACTTTAAAGGGATAGTAATACTTAAAATGTAAAAAAAATATATGTTGTAGGGTTTATCCCCCTGAGTACAAGGGTACTCCCACTGCTGAGAGATATTTTATTAAAGAATTATAACAACTCAAACTTGAATTTTTTAGGAGCGATATCACAGTGGCCTGAAAATTCACAGTGGCGCTGTTGCTACACCATCCTATGGACTGCTCTGGTCCATAGACCATGAATCTCCATAGGTTGGTGTAGCAACACGGCCACTAAATTTTCAGACCACTGTGATATTTCACCTAAAAATTCAAGTCTGAGCTGTTATAAATTTTTAGTAAAATATCTCTCAGCAGTGGGAGTATCCTTGTTTTTAATCAGGTGGATAAACCCTACAACATATATTTTTTACATTTTAAGCATTATTATTCTGTTGTTTAGTTAAGATACGCGCTTGATCCACTGTGAAAGTGTAAGAACAATATGTGGGGAGGGAGAGTTCACCTGATTGGAAGGTGTTATACTATTGTGGTTTTTATTACTTTAAAGGGATAGTAATGTTTCAAAATAAAAGCAGCTCCAATTAATCTTCATAGTATTTAGGCCATGGAGAGTGTTATTTCAGTACTGTCAGAGTTGCAGTTCAAGAGTAATTGAATGATAAAGTATCCCCCTCCAGCCCCTTTTACCTAGTGTAAGCCACCTCCCCTCAGATGTGGAATCCAGTCCATAGACCAGACAGATAACAGCAAGGGACAATTTTCTTACTGTGAGAACAATGAAAACCCTGCCCCCCTTGACAGGTGTTTCAGCTTTTTCCCTTATCTTAATTGAAGATTGTTCCTCTCTGCAGTCTACCTGGACACTCCCTGCTGCTCTAAGCTGAGCAGTGTTACATCAGTAAAAGGGGTGGGAGGGGGATACTTTATCATTCAATTACCCTTGAACTACAACTCTGACAGAATTGAAATAACACTCTCCATGACCCAAATACTATGAAGATTATTTAGAGCTGCTTTTATTATGAAACATTACTGTCCCTTTAAGGAGGATTGCGGAAGAATAATCCTGTATCTATTCCACTTTGGATGAATAAGAGGGATCTTCAGAGACGGATTATTGCAGTTGAGAGTTATTCCTGATTTTCTGAAGAAGTGGTAAATGCGGTGAAGGACATTAAGCCCAATATATGGACTATAGGGAAACTCTAGAAATAGTGGAGATTTCTCTTTGAAGTGTTTTATTCATATTTTGGAGAGAGTTGCCGATTTTCTGTTTTATGAGAGGCAGTTCTGGATGTTATAATAGAACAGCTACTTTGTTAATTATCTCAGTATTTGCGCTTTATAATCTGTCTCGGTGTATTCAAAGGGAGCGGTTAGAATAGAGTAATGTGCGCAGGTTTGTTTGTTTTTATTTCTATTTATATATTTTATTTGTCTATTGGGTTGAGTACCATTTTAACCTGCTGCAGATTCCTCTTTCCCACTCCTGCTGTCTAACACTCACAGAAAGCCTCCGGGGACAGCACTTATATTATTTTAACTTTTTTACAGTTGTTGGCTGGCAGCATTTTGACTATGAGCAAAGAATCCGTACTGGCTTTGATACGTAGTTATTAGCACCTCCACCTCATACAATATAATGAGAGGAGCAATTCCCATCCAATACACAGGAAAAGTAGGACATTTAAGTACTGTGACTTCTCCATCTGCTGGTGGACTACAGCCCCAGCTTATGAGGGTGGATAGGAATTTCCACTTGCCACTAGCCAATGGCGAGTGAAAATTTAGCTCTGGCGAGTAGAAATTTAGCCCTGGTTGATATGTTATGGCTTGCAGTGGCGAGTAACTTTTCAGGTCTGGCTAGTAGCAAAGGACTTCAAGTTTTAAGCCCTGCCGTAATATTTAATCATAAATTGATATGTATTTTACATTTCAACTGAGTCACAGCAAAGACCGTCCACAGATGTGGGGTGCTCTGCTATTACATAATGGAAAATAGAAATAAACAGGCACACCTTGATTTAATTACATAGAAAAATAGTTTAATTAGTTCAGTGCTTCAGCTCCGAGAGGAACCTTTGTCAAAAGCAGCGAAACCAATAACATTGATCAAGTAGACATTTAAAGTTCAACATAACTCTAAAATGGAGCTATTTGCAAGTAAGGCCTGCCCCCACTACAACATTAAAGGGATAGTAATACTTCGTTTTAACTTTATTTTATTTTGTAGGCATTAAGAAAACATGAAGAATGATATAAGTCTTATATCTCAAACATTTATGGTTTATGAGATATTCACAAGCAAAGTTCCCCCTCCTGCCCCTTTTACCTACTGTAAACAATCTCTTCTCAGATGTGGAATGCAGTCCATGGACTGGACAGATAACAGCAGGGGACACTCTTATTCCTATGAAAACAATGAAATCCCTGCCCCCCTTGACAAGTTTTTCAGGTTTTTCCATTATCTTAATTGAAGACTGTCCCTCTCTGCAATCTACCTGGGCACCTCCCTTCTGATCTGGCTGAGCAGTAAAAGGGACGGGAGGGGGACACTTTGCTTGTGAATATCTCTTAAACCATAAAGGGTTGAGAGATAAGACTTATATCATTCTTCATGTTTTTTTAATGCCTACAAAATAAAATAAAGTTAAAATGAAGTATTACTATCCCTTTAACAGACTCCTTTAGATCAGAACTTCCTTGTCATTCTCACCGGGCCTATTGATACAGAGTGTCAAGATATCACATCCCAGACTGTTCCTAAGGAGGCACAGACCTCAGCAGACTGGTTAGGGGAGGCAGGCTGGACACAGGGGAGCTGGCATATTGTCTGCCAATGCAGTACTGGATGTGGCACTTAACACAGTACCAGAGGGGTGAGAATGTGCTGCAGAGCTGTGTTCTCTCTAATCTGGCACTGAAAGGATTTATTTATCTCTTGAGTGCCAGAGTTGTGTGCTATACATTGCAAAGCAATGCATTGCACACCCCTCTAAATAAAATAAGCCAGGGGTGGGCAAGACAGAATGGGTAAGGTGGAGGGTGGGGGCTAATTACTGGAATAAAACGGTCTTTAATAGCAACTGCAAGGCATCATATGTATCATTTATATAAAGAATTTTTAATAGCTATTCACAATTTGCAAATAAATCCCCTTGAGGGAAATATACAGGGGCACGTGCATCAATGTTTCACTAAAAAGTCACCATTTTAGGCATGTGAAACTACTGTCCAATGGCTGAATGTAACCCTCTACATGCTAGACTACAGCACCCACACTCTCTCTTCTTTTTATAAGGCAGTGTGACCCAGAAGATTAATGGGAGATGGTTGAACACGGGAGGAAAAAGACATTCCTGAGGTTGTCCAGCTTTTGGATCAAGAGGTCAGTGCCTATGCTGATACAGACTTCTATGTCAGCTCTCCCCTGTGGTCCTCACACAGTGTTCTGTAACATAAGGCCATGGGAAGAGGGAAAAGGAGTGCTGATATAGTGGTTTTTGTCAAAGTAAGCACAGACATCCTGCTTCAAAATTTGGACCATCAGGGATAAGGTGCCCCTGTGTGCCAGGGAAGGTGGGCAGTTTGCAAAGGTAACTCAGGAATGTTTTTTTTCCTCCCTTTCTTTCTCTCCTCCTTGTTCAAGGCTGGGGTGTCAGACAGTGTATGTGTTTTTCTTCTGTGATTACCGGTGGGACAAGGCTGAGGGTCAAACAGTGTATTTGGGGTTCTATGGCTACCACTGAACAGTGCAACAAGGATAGGGAAGCTTATTGTGTATATGCTGTAATGAGGCTACTTGTGAGACAGTGGCACAAACCTTGGGTATCAGAATGTGTATGGGTTTTTTTTCTGTGGCTATGAGTTGGACAAAACAGGGGTGTCAGAGAGAGTGTATATGGGTTCTGTGGTTACAGTGGACAGTGGAACAAGGTAGGGGAAGCATACAATGTATGTGTGGTTCTCTGGGTACAAGTGGAAGAAGGCTGGGAAAGAAGACAATGTATGTGTGGTTCAAGGGGTACATGTAGAAGAAGGCTGGGAAAGAAGACAATGTGTGTGTGGTTCAATGGGTAAAAGTAGAAGAAGGCTGGGAAAGAAGACAATGTATGTGGGGTTCTCTGGGTAAAAGTAGAAGAAGGCTGGGAAAGAAGACAATGTATGTGGGGTTCTCTGGGTACAAGTAGAAGAAGGCTGGGAAAGAAGACAATGTATGTGGGGTTCTATGGCTAACAGTGGACAGTAGAGTAAGGCTGAGGAAGCATTTAGTGTATGTGTGTTTCTAAGGCTTGCAATGGACAGTGGATTCAAGCTGGGTTTACAGCCAGTATATACTTGATTTTGTGACAAACAGTGGACACTGGACAGCAGTAAACGGTTTGGGTGTCAGACAGTATATATGTGTGGATCTGTGACTATCAGTGAACAGTAGTACAAGGTTTAGTGTCAGATGATATATATATGTTGTTTCCTGCCTACCAGCGGATAGTAGTACAGAGTTAGGTGTCAGACAGTATATGTGATTTCTAACCTGATCCTAGCATTTGTCAGTGTCACTTCTCAAAACTGATTTGAATAGTCTATGGGCTGCCTGCACAACTACCACAGGTTAGTTTTTTGACCTCCAAAATGGCTGCAGAACCATGGGTGTCTGAAGGAGAGGGCAAGTGGTAGCACTCCCCCCCTACACTTCTTCTCCCCGTCTTCCCACATAACCATAAGAACTGAGTGAGCGGGCCGGGGGGCATATTATGGCTTTACCCGTTCCTGGAAAAATTGCTGTGGATACCCATGTGCACAGCACGACCCCCATGCTTTTAACTTTGTCTTCTCCCATATGATCAGATTTGGTAAAGCATGGTATTTGCCCTTGAAACCATTTTTAACTATAGAAAAATATTAAGAATTAAATATTTTTTAAAATAGGGATGGTTTATATAACATCTCATCTGTTATCCTTCACTTAAATAGGGCCATGTTGAATAATTTTGGGGCAAACAAACTGCTACATAGGAGGGAGATAACAAATCATAAAATTCCCATAGATTTTAAAGGGACTTTTAACCTCTTGAATGTTAGAGAGGCTTATCTAGCATATAAGGAATTAAAAGGTCCAATTAAATCAATGTGGATTTGTTATTCCCCCCTATGGTGCAGATGGATTGTCCCTGAATTACTCGACTTTTCTGTTGAACATAAGGATCTTAGTGTATTTGATGTATTTGTAGACTCTTAGTGCAATGCTACAGCTCAATGATTTCAACCTTGTGCCCTACATGTGTCGGGTAGAAACTGATTGAGACGTGTATAAATGTGATGAAAGCTTTCACTTTTCTTGTTCCCGCTTCTCTCTTGTGGTGTATTTAGCTAAAAAGAATGAGAAGGAAGTGATTGTTGAACTTGAGTTCTTAGGCAGCAGTAAGTAAGTCAGGGAAAATTAATGGTGCCTATAATATGAGTCTGTAGGTGTGAGAAAAAATATAAGCAAAGGGGCTATTTAATGAGTAGTTCACAGAATGCAAAAGGTTCATATTTCAGAAAAGAACATCCTGACATAATTAAGGGAGTTCTGGCTTGTTACCTGCAGACAGGAATAGGAAATATCTGTCTAACTAGATTTCATACTGCAGTGAAATAAAACTTCATTTTAGAAATGAACCTAACAGAGGTTTCTCGATATTGGGAAGTCCACAGTCACAGTTTGGCACTGTCCACACAACGGATCCCAGCCACCACCATGGTTAAAGGGGCAGTATACCCTAATTATGAAAAAAATATATCGTAGTGGTTTTCCTATAGAGTAAAACAAGAGAACTCTCCATGTGTGGAGATGTTTCTTTCAACAATTATGAAAAAGATAACAGCATTTTTCCCATAGCCTGAGTTCAAGATGTTTTGCATCTAGGTGGCTCTCCCAGAAATGTGAGAGTGACTCAGCTATAGACAGGCATATATGCCAGGAACATGGAGGAGACATAATTTTATGCAGCTTCCAGGGCATAGAAAGAGTCACGTTACCATTTCATGGGGGGGACATGTTACGGCTCTTAAATGAGAGTGAAGCATTCTGGATCTTTCAGTTAAATACCAGAATGCCCTTAGGATTAAATCTTGAATGGGATATTAGTCATATTATGTAGTCCTATTTGTCGGCTCTGTCGATTCAGTGGTGCTAATTCTGTCAGATTTTCCTTTTCTTTAGAAACTGGGTCCTATATAACAATTTATATGACTTCATTAGTGATGAGCGAGCACCCCAATGCTCGGGTGTTCGGGTGCTCTGACCGAGCACCCCCTGAGGCTCGAGTGCTCGGCCGAGCACCCGAGCCCCATTGAAGTCAATGGGAGGACTCGAGCATTACACCAGGCACCCCCTGCTCTGATGAGGGGAGGGTGCCTGGTCCATAGGAAAATGGAAGAAAATGATGGAAACACCACAGAAATGGTTCAGGGACAGCATAGGGAGGATGTCTGGATGCATCTTGGACTCCAACATCGCTGCTGGGAACGATCTTTCGCCCGTAGTACGCCATTTTTACAGACTGATCGTAAAACACACAAAAAGGAAAATAAAAACGACTTTAGGCGAAAAATTGTTACCAAACAGTATTTGCTGTATATTTACTTGTATATCATCTGCAAATTCTCCCAAAAATTTCCTTGATTTTCAGAACTGAGGCCATGATTAAGAGGGAAACGTGCGCAGAGGCAAATTCTCCCAAAAATTTCCTTGATTTTCAGAACTGAGGCCATGATTAAGAGGGAAACGTGCGCAGAGGCAAATTATCCCAAAAATTTCCTTGATTTTCAGAACTGAGGCCATGATTAAGAGGGAAACGTGCGCAGAGGCAAATTCTCCCAAAAATTTCCTTGATTTTCAGAACTGAGGCCATGATTAAGAGGGAAACGTGCGCTGAGCTGACCATCTAAAACATTATGGGTGAGGGTCTGCTGCAGAGCTGACCATCCTAAACATTATATGCGAAGGCCCGCTAGTGAGCTGACGCTATAAAACATTATATGAGAGGGCCCGCTAGAGAGCTGACCCAATAAAACATTATATGAGAAGGCCCGCTGGTGAGCTGACCTATATAAAAATTGTCAAACAGGGCCCGCTGGTGAGCTGGCCCTATATAAAAATTATATCACAGGGCCCGCTGGTGAGCTGGCCCTATATAAAAATTATATCACAGGGCCCGCTGGTGAGCTGGCCCTATATAAAAATTATATCCCAGGGCATATGGAAGAGGAGGAGGAGGATGAGAAGATTAAGAGTCAACCATATACCCGTTTTTTGGGTGGAAGGGGTGAATGGGAATACAGAGTATTCACATCATTGTAAATAACATATATAAAGTGAGTTTATGTTCCCCCGGGGCTTTCCTCCAGTGGAGTGGAGAAGTCAGGGGAAATCCAGGCCTTGTTCATTTTTATAAGTGTCAACCTATCAGCATTGTCGGTGGAAAGGCGGATACGCTTATCTGTTATGATGCCACCAGCAGCACTAAATACCCGCTCAGACAGAACGCTGGCGGCAGGGCAGGCCAGCACCTCCAAGGCGTAGAGTGCCAGTTCATACCACGTGTCCAGCTTGGACACCCAGTAGTTGTAAGGCACAGAGGGATCATTGAGGACGCTGACACGGTCTGCTACGTACTCCTTCACCATCTTCCAAAACTTTTCCCTCCTTGTGACACTAGGCTGCGCATCAGGGTGAGGGTGCTGGCGGGGTGTCATGAAGGTGTCCCACGCCTTGGAGAGTGTTGCCCTGCCTTTCTCGGAACTGCTGTGTGCTCCCCTTTTCTCCCCTTCTCGGTTGGTCAAGGTAGCACGTACTCTGCCGCCAGCGTTGTCAGATGGAAAATTTTGGAGCAATTTTTCAACAAGAACCTTCTGGTATTGCACCATTTTGCTTGTCCTCTCCACCGGAGGAATGAGAGATGAGAAATTCTCTTTGTAGCGGGGTTCCAGAAGGGTGAACACCCAGTAATCCGTGTTGTTTAAAATGCGTATAACGCGTGGGTCACGGGAAAGGCAGCCTAACATAAAGTCAGCCATGTGTGCCAGAGTACCAACAGTCAAGATTTCGCTGTCCTCACCAGGAGGATGACTCTCAATATCCTCATCCTCTTCCTCCTCTTCTGCCCACCCACGCTGAAGAGATGGAACTAAAGTTCCATGGCTACCCTCTGTAGCGGAGGCAACCGTGTCTTCCTCCTCCTCCTCCTCCTCCTCCTCCTCCGCCTCCTCCAATTGTCGCTGAGAAGACGAAGTGAGGGTGCTCTGGCTATCACCTTGTGTAAGCTCTTCCTCCCCCATTTCCACCTCTTCCACATGCAAAGCGAGCGTTTCAGTAGACACAGAAGTGGGATGGTTACACTGATAATAGCGTTATCGCCGCTCACCATCTGTGTCGATTCCTCAAAATTGCGTAAAACCTCGCAGAGGTCTGACATCCATTCCCACTCCTCACTTCTGATTACAGGAAGTTGAACGGAGAGGCGACGACCGTGTAACAGCTGGTACTCCACTACTGCCCTCTGCTGCTCACAAAGCCGGGCCAACATGTGGAAGGTGGAGTTCCAGCGCGTGCTCACGTCACACAGCAGCCGGTGAGCTGGCAATTGTAAGCGCTGCTGCAGCTTCAACAGGCCGGCCGAAGCTGTAGATGACTTACGGAAATGTGCACACACGCGGCGCACCTTGGTCAAGAGATCATGCACATTGGGGTAGGTTTTTAGAAATCGCTGAACCACTAAATTAAATACATGCGCTAGGCATGGTACGTGTGTGAGCTTGCCGAGCTCCAAAGCCGCCACCAAGTTACGCCCATTATCACACACAACCATGCCTGGTTGCAGGTTGAGTGGCGAGAGCCACTGCTCGGTCTGGTGACTAATCCCCTGCAACAGCTCTGAGGCCGTGTGCTGTTTGTCCCCAAGGCAGATCAGCTTCAGCACGGCCTGTTGACGCTTCCCCACTGCAGTGCTACACTGCTTCCAGCTACTGGCTGATGGGGGAGTGGCGCTGCGTGTAGAGAATTCGGAGGTGGAAACGGAGGAGGAGGAGCCAATAACGTAGGTGCTGGCGGAAACCCTGATGGAGGTAGGGCCCGCAATCCTCGGCGTGGGTAGCACCCGTGCCATCCCAGGGTCCGAGTCGCTCCCAGCCTCCACGACATTCACCCAGTGTGCCGTCAGGGAAATGTAGCGTCCCTGGCCACAAGCACTTGTCCATGTGTCAGTCGTTAAGTGGACCTTCCCAGTAACTGCGTTGGTCAGGGCACGGGTGATGTTACGGGACACATGGTGGTGTAATGCGGGGATGGCACACCGGGAAAAGTAGTGGCGGCTGGGGACCGCGTACCGAGGGACAGCTGCTGCCATCAGGCTGCGGAAGGACTCAGTGTCCACAAGCCTAAATGGCAGCATTTCGATGGCCAGTAATTTTGAAAGGTGTGAGGTTAGTGCTATGGCCTGTGGGTGGGTGGCTGGGTACTTTCTCTTGCGCTCAAATGCCTGGGGTAACGACATTTGGACGCTGTGCTGGGACAGGGAAGTGGATGTGGTCGCTGATGGTGCTTCAGATGGTACAGGTGCAGGGCGGGAGGTATGCGGGCCTGCGCCTTCGACAGGCGATTGGCCGGCACCGAAAACAGGGGAAGAGGAGGCAGTGGTGTGGCCTGCAGACACAGATGGGCGATCCAGGCGTTCCTCCCACTTACTACGGTGCTTGGATGCCATGTGTCGGATCATGCTGGTGGTGGTGAGGTTTCTAGTGTTCATGCATCGGCTCATTCTGGTGTGGCACAGGTTGCAAACTACAATTCTTTTGTCGTCCGCACTTTCCTTAAAAAAACGCCATACCGCGGAACACCTACCCTTTGGCAAGGGAGATTTACGCAAGGGGGTGCTCCGTGGAACATTTGCGGGCCGGTTTGGTGCGGTCCGCCTTCTTTCTGTAGCCACACCACTGCCTCTTCCAGCCTGTTGCGGTGCTGCAGATGTCTCACCCTCAGGACTGCTGTCATCGCTCGGCTCTACACCTTCCCAGGTGGGGTCAGTCACCTCATCGTCCACCAAGTCCTCCTCCACTTCCTCACTCTGATCATCCTCCTCAAGTCTTGATCCCACCACATACTCAGTCATTGACAACTGTATAACATTCTCCTCAACAAGGTCTTGAGACGGAAATAGTGGTTGATTTAATGGCAACTGTGTCTCATCATCATCATCATCATCCACTACTTCCTTTGACCTTAAATGCCGTTCACATCTGTCATCTTCTTGTGATTGGGTAGCCTCTAGAGGTTGTGAATCAGGGCACAAGATGTCATGTTCCTCTGCAAGCGTGCTTGGAGAGAGGGTCAAATGAAGGATTGGTGATGAGACGAGCTCCTCACTATATCCCAGTGTGGGATCACTTCTTTGACCAGACCGTGTATGGTGGGAGGAAGGATGATCAGAGTGAGGATTATTTTGACCAGACTCTTGGCTACTGAGAGTGGACTTGGTGGAAGACAGGGTGGTGCTTAACCGACTGGAAGCAGTATCAGCTGTCATCCAACCGACCACCTGTTCGCAGTGGTCGGACCTCGAGAGTGATGTCCTGCGACGCCCTGTAAAATTACACATGAAGCTAGGTATGGTGGATGTCTTTCTTTCTTGTGCTCTGGCACCAGGCACAGTTTCTCCGCGTCCTGACCCGCGCCCTGAACTTTCAGGATCACGTCCACTTCCCCGTCCCTTTTTACCCGCCTTCTTCATCTTACACAGAATATGTGACTTTAATATTTGAGTTTGAAAACTTAACAGTATTTCTTACTATTCTGCAACTCTGCAGAGTACACAGAATAGGCTGCTAAACGGCGGTGACACACACTGAATGGAATATGTGACTTTAATATTTGAGTTTGAAAACTTAACAGTATTTCTTACTATTCTGCAACTCTGCAGAGTACACAGAATAGGCTGCTAAACGGCGGTGACACACACTGAATGGAATATGTGACTTTAATATTTGAGTTTGAAAACTTAACACTATTTCTTACTATTCTGCAACTGTGCAGAGTACACAGAATAGGCTGCTAAACGGCGGTGATACACACTGAATGGAATATGTGACTTTAATATTTGAGTTTGAAAACTTAACAGTATTTCTTACTATTCTGCAACTGTGCAGAGTACACAGAATAGGCTGCTAAACGGCGGTGAAACACACTGAATGGAATATGTGACTTTAATATTTGAGTTTGAAAACTTAACAGTATTTCTTACTATTCTGCAACTGTGCAGAGTACACAGAATAGGCTGCTAAACGGCGGTGACACACACTGAATGGAATATGTGACTTTAATATTTGAGTTTGAAAACTTAACAGTATTTCTTCCTATTCTGCAACTGTGCAGAGTACACAGAATAGGCTGCTAAACGGCGGTGAAACACACTGAATGGAATATGTGACTTTAATATTTGAGTTTGAAAACTTAACAGTATTTCTTACTATTCTGCAACTGTGCAGAGTACACAGAATAGGCTGCTAAACGGCGGTGACACACACTGAATGGAATATGTGACTTTAATATTTGAGTTTGAAAACTTAACAGTATTTCTTCCTATTCTGCAACTGTGCAGAGTACACAGAATAGGCTGCTAAACGGCGGTGATACACACTGAATGGAATATGTGACTTTAATATTTGAGTTTGAAAACTTAACAGTATTTCTTACTATTCTGCAACTCTGCAGAGTACACAGAATAGGCTGCTAAACGGCGGTGACACACACTGAATGGAATATGTGACTTTAATATTTGAGTTTGAAAACTTAACAGTATTTCTTACTATTCTGCAACTGTGCAGAGTACACAGAATAGGCTGCTAAACGGCGGTGACACACACTGAATGGAATATGTGACTTTAATATTTGAGTTTGAAAACTTAACAGTATTTCTTACTATTCTGCAACTGTGCAGAGTACACAGAATAGGCTGCTAAACGGCGGTGACACACACTGAATGGAATATGTGACTTTAATATTTGAGTTTGAAAACTTAACAGTATTTCTTCCTATTCTGCAACTGTGCAGAGTACACAGAATAGGCTGCTAAACGGCGGTGATACACACTGAATGGAATATGTGACTTTAATATTTGAGTTTGAAAACTTAACAGTATTTCTTACTATTCTGCAACTCTGCAGAGTACACAGAATAGGCTGCTAAACGGCGGTGACACACACTGAATGGAATATGTGACTTTAATATTTGAGTTTGAAAACTTAACAGTATTTCTTACTATTCTGCAACTGTGCAGAGTACACAGAATAGGCTGCTAAACGGCGGTGAAACACACTGAATGGAATATGTGACTTTAATATTTGAGTTTGAAAACTTAACAGTATTTCTTACTATTCTGCAACTCTGCAGAGTACACAGAATAGGCTGCTAAACGGCGGTGACACACACTGAATGGAATATGTGACTTTAATATTTGAGTTTGAAAACTTAACAGTATTTCTTACTATTCTGCAACTCTGCACACTACACAGAATGTGCTGCTAAACTGCGGCGAAGCACACTGAATGGAATATGTGACTTTGATATTTTAGTTTGAAGACTTAACAGTATTTCTTCCTATTCTGCAACTCTGCACAGTACACAGAATGTGCTGCTAAACTGCGGCGACGCACACTGAATGAAATATGTGACTTTGATATTTTAGTTTGAAGACTTAACAGAATGTGCTCTAATCTGCAACTTTGCACACTAAACAGAATGTGCTCTAATCTGCAACTTTGCACACTAAACAGAATGTGCTCTAATCTGCAACTTTGCACACTAAACAGAATGTGCTCTAATCTGCAACTTTGCACACTAAACAGAATGTGCTCTAATCTGCAACTGTGCACACTAAACAGAATGTGCTCTAATCTGCAACTTTGCACACTAAACAGAATATTTTTTTTTTTTTTTTTTTTTTTTTTTTCCCCCCACACAAAATAACCTGCTGCCCCCACACACAGTAGTCCTAAAAAGGACTTTTGGTTCTTTTTTTTCACAAGTTTGGTTTTTTTCCTCCCTACACTGCCTTTCCCTTCCTATCCTCAGCTCTCCCTGGCTAAGACTGAGCCGAACTCGATGGTCAGGTGCTATACAGCACCTGACCACGGGTTCTGGCCAGCCAATCAGTGTAATGCCAGCAGCCAACATGGCTGCTGGCATTACACCGATGTCAGAGCCTCCCTGCACGTTTATTGGCTGCGCAGCAGCCGCAAAACGTGCGGGGAGGAGACCCGAACATGGCGGGCGAGCACATGCGGTACTCGTACGAGTACCGCCATGTGCCGAGCAGAGCGATGCTCGAGCCGATCCGAGCATCGGCCGAGCATGCTCGCTCAACACTAGACTTCATGTTTATAAATTTAAATCTATGTGAATTTGTTTCACTTAAATATAGGATTCTGAGGAGACTGAGATTTAGTGTTAGAGCTAATGGGGACCCTCAGTTTCTGGTTTATATAAGGATTTTCTGACAGAGTTCTAAAGGCTTAATAAGGTATATCCCCTGTGTGAACACCGCCCCTGCCTGTTTTTATTGGCAGGTGGTTTTTCAAACTGATTTTGGAACAGGTCCTCCTAATTACTTGATTTTAAAAGTTTATATGTAGGAATGGCTATTGGGGTCATTTGTGTCTATGACTAAGCGCTGAATCAAGAGCGAAACGTGTCAGACTTATTTCGGGGGTCCTGTCTGTCATGGGATCCGGTTTGTCTCATCTCTGTCCTGCTTAAAAGCCATTTTGTTTTAATGAGCAAAATAAAGCTATATGTGAATTTTATTATTTTCGGAAGTGCTATTCATCTTTTTGTGGCTATGTTGCTATTAGACTTTTGAAAGCTGACACAGGATTATAATGGAGTCTATGGGGATATCCCATGAGCACAAAAACAATCTTTTCCATTACCCTGCTTGAATACAAAACAGTAACTTTGGAAGTGTAAAGCTGCTAAAGTAATAAAGACACAATAATGGCTTAGTAATTGCTACTGCCAAGGTACACCATCTTTTCACCTACATTTTTTTTTTACCCTATACTGTCCCTTTACAGTGTCAGTTTTGTCAATGCTGAATTTTCAATTGATGATTAAACATGTAAAAACATTTTAAATGAAAAATAGGGTATTTGGGTACTTCCACAACTGGGATATTTTTGTTAAAAAAATTGTCAGCAACAGAGCCAAACTGTATCTAAAATGCATTTTTGTCATGTGACTTGTGAGAGAGCATGAGTCATAGACTATGGCTGCCCATAATATGTGATAAGAAAGGAACTACCTGGAGACCACAACTGAAAACTCCAATTTAATTAAAAGTTAACACAAAGCAAATAAATTGCACTCTTATAACAAATGGATTAAAAATCTCCATCAAAGGAAATAGTGTATTGAGCAGATACTATCTATCTATCTATCTATCTATCTATCTATCTAAGCTATAATATCACCAGCGATAGCCTCTTCCCAGTGAATGTGGAAGGTGATACTATTATCAGTGATAAACAGTTCATAATTGCTATCATCAATAATATCATTAACAATAGCCTCTTCCTGTGTGATAATATCAATAATAACATTGTCTTCCTGTGTGATAATGTCATCGATAATTGTTGCTTCCTAGTATATTTTCAAAGGTGGGCCAGATTATAATATTACAAGTTATAACCACTTCTCATATCATAGTATCACACATTTAAGACATTGATAACCAC
This sequence comes from Rhinophrynus dorsalis, assembly GCA_037306005.1. Taxonomy (NCBI): domain Eukaryota; kingdom Metazoa; phylum Chordata; class Amphibia; order Anura; family Rhinophrynidae; genus Rhinophrynus; species Rhinophrynus dorsalis. The sequence continues at coordinate 72,522,754 of CM074719.1, read as the reverse complement.
TCCCCCATGTAATAATGTCATCAATGATAATCACTTTCCAGGTGAGAATATCACCAGTTTCCATATTTTTTCACTGCTTGTAACCACTGCTGAAGTTCTATCAGGTAATAACCATTAATTATCAGTGCATATAGAGCAGGCAGGGGTAGAGCTACTGGCTGGTGAGGGAGGTTGTGAGAACTTTATTTTGCAGAATATTCCTGCTTTATCAGCAAACTGGGGACAAATAATTGACTTGACCAGACATGAGTGGGAAATGGGATTCTTGAAGGAGCCATAAAAAAAATCAAAATTAGAAAGGCTCAGTTCAAGTATTGTTTTCTCACAGGATACACAATTTCTGGCGGCTAATTAACTTAACCTTAAAAATAAACATTTCACCAAGAAACAGTTTAATTATATAAAAAGTAATATTGTATGTAGACCATAAAATAAGAAATCCATCAATGCAATTCCTATCTCTCAAACCATAAAGGTTTGAGAGACAGTGTGTTCTAAAGTTCTCCCCTTCTCCTGATGTCAGCTGTAAGCTGTAAGCTGACAACAGGAGTTGCAGAGCCAAAATAGCGCGATTTAAAAAGAAATACTTCACTGGAATGGTCTACAAAGTGTGCTTGGTTTGCAGACACACTCTTTAGACTGTTCCAAAGAAGTATTTATTTTTAAATTGTGCTATTGCGGCTCTGCTGAAGAGCCTCAGCGTATAGACCATCTGGCTCTAATTTGTCCTTGTGACCTTGCTTTAAAAACACGGTTCAAAGCTGGAACAATATACAGAAATATAATCATGAGCTATTTTCCTCCAAACAATGGAGATTCAGACAGGTCCTTCACTTTTTTACAGTGTACAGGCCAAAGGTTACTGCTCTAGACCTTTAAAGAGGACCTACCACCTGAGAGCTTCTATCTTGAAAGGCTTTTCATTATTATTCATCCTCATTAATTTATTCTAGCCTAAGAAGTTGGAAAAAGATGATTTTATGGAAATGTGAGTAATTAGTTTTGTATGTTTATCTTACCAAGTCAGAGAGCAAAGTACTGCTGAGGTTAGTTTCCCAACTTCAAAATAAAATGTCTGTTAAGATTTTTGTTAACAAGAGGTTGTCTAGACATCTTGTGGACCAACACAAAAATAAAGCCTTTCGGGTATGATATCTTTCAGGAGCAAAACAAACTATTATCAATGTGGCCTGAGATCTTCCCCCATGCTATTATTTTAGGCATCTTTCATCCACCTCCGGAGCTTGGAGCTAATGAATGTCAGAAGTGGTTACTTGGAGCTATGGTTGCAAAAGCATTTTTATCCCTCAAATTGAAATCTAGAGACTCTCCTACTGTGTTGGAGTGCAAAAAGAAAATTGTAACATTTATATGACCTGGAGAGGATTCATTCTTTGATTTGAATAAATCAACCTGTTTGACATCTCATAAAAATAATGAGACACCTATTCAATTTCCATACATAGTCATATCATTGATGCTAAATTTGGACGTGGCAGTATAACTAAGTGTTCTACTCATACTCTGTTCCTCATATCCTCTGCAGTCAACTTACCTTACATCCCTCAACCATCTGCCCTTTCTGTACATTTTGTGCTTTCAATCCTCCTTGCCACAAACACAGCTTTTAAGTTATTTGCAACGGTTATGATTATGAGGTGACCTCTCTCAATTCTTTACTTTATCTCATTGTGCCCTTTATATTATCTGTAATAAGTCTCAACATGTGATACATTTTAACAATATTAATTTCAATAAAACATTGAAATTAAAAAACTGGGGTAGGCAACTTGTCTTTCCAGCCAAAGACTTATTGGGGTGGTGGAAGCTGCAGTCCCCAGTAGCCGGAAAGCCAAATGTTGCCTACAGTGCATAGACCATCTGGATCTAATTTGTCCTCGTGCCCTCACTTTAAAAACACAGTTCAAAGCTGGAACAATATACAGAAATATATGATTACAGAGATAAATAATATTGTGGTATAGTACTATAATAGTTATATGAAGGCCATTTCAACACTTAAACCTTTGAGTGCCAGAGCGGTATCCAAAACATTACTTCCCAAAGCGTTAACTAGGTCTGGTAGAGACCGAATATCGGATGACTACCAACATTATTTTCTTCTGGATTTAAAGAATTACAAGAATGGCACATATACATACATACAAACATATCCCTGTGATTACACTTCAGCTATGCTGGTATCACCATTAAGCATCCATTCCTTTGACAGATATATGATGTTGCAATATCTACTGCGAAAATTACTCATTTGCATATTGAAATACAGTTTTAAAGAGTCATTGTCATATTCATGTAGGTGTGTTTATATGTTAATGTGACACATGCACTAAGCCCTGATAGGCCTATTTTGTCAGAGTTCACATTCTAAACAATTCCGACCTGAGGCTGGTGATTTTGGGATTTCTCTGCAGCTACAGCCATGGTCAAAACCATTTCATATAGGGTTTTTTGTACTGTGAAATATCAGAATACGCGCATTGCTAAAGTGTAATCTTTATTACCATTTAAACTGTTGTTTTTTATAGTAACAGCACATCTGATGTCCAGACAGGTGATCTAAAATTCACCTGGGGGGAGATGCATTAAGGGTCAATGCTATAGCAATGTGCTTCTGTTGTTGTGTGACAAGCATATCTCTTTTGTGATACAGGCACACATTGCATATGCACTAAGGGTTAAGAATGCAAGGAGCTGGAGATAGACTGAGATTATTAGCATATCATCCAGGAGTAAAAGTGTCAAAAGAGGTGGGGAGAGATGGGAAGAATGAAGAGAAAAGTCAGCTCTAAGAAGAGCAACCCTCACTTAGTCCTTTGTGCATTTAAGACCTTATTTAAAGGGATAGTAATACTTTGTTTTATCTTTATTTTATTTTGTAGGCATTAAAAAAACATGAAGAACGATATAAGTCTTATCTCTCAAACCTTTATGGTTTAAGAGATATTCACAAACAAAGTATCCCCCCCCCCCGTTCAGCCAGATCAGAATGGAGGTGCCCAGGTAGACTGCAGAGAGGGACAATCTTCAATTAAGATAAACGAAAAAGCTGAAAAACTTGTCGGGGGGGGGCTTTCATTGTTCTCATACAAAGAAGATTGTCCCCTTCTGTTATCTGTCGGTCTTACAACCAGATTCACATCTGAGAAGAGATGGCTTACACTAGGTAAAAGGGGCGGGAGGGGAAACTTTGCTTGTGAATATCTCTTAAACCATAAAGGTTTGAGAGATAAGACTTATATCATTCTTCATGTTTTTTTAATGTCTACAAAATAAAATAAAGTTAAAACGAAGTATTACTATCCCTTTAAGAAGCAGTAAACAGCAATAGTTCCCTCTTATGACCAAATTTCAGATAGTTATCCTGTTGCATTGTATGAGTGATGTCAGTCCCTGACAACAGTAGGATGTGACTGCAGAGAAACTTTCTGATGGTTTGAAATGTTTTACTCAGCAGAAAAAAACCATTAAAATACATTTTATGAAAAGTTTACAATTTGTACCATGTGGTGCAGTTGTTTTGACACAGAATCGCTCAACTTTTTCTTTTGTATATGTGACCCATTGTGTATTGTGGGGAAGTGTGTGAGTGTATGTGAATATGTCTGACTGTCTGTGTGACTGTTTTCTATGTATATTTATGTGTGTGTGTGTGTATTTGTATGCATGTAGATAGAGAGAGAGTGTAAATTATTGCTATAGGTAAATGACATCCCATTGTTTCCCCATTGCATTTTTATATCTGCATATTAACCCCTTTAGGACCAAATTAGTTAATGGTACAATGCTTAAGGGCAGAATGCCATATTTCTCAATTCAAAGCATAAGCAAATAAAGTCAATTTGGGCCTAGTCATGTGCACCAGCTGTTTCCGGGCAAATTGACTGTAATAGTCATTGTGAGAAACAAGCTCCTTTTCCTTGACGTTCAGTGTAGTTTATTTAGGATCTGTGTCTGGTACGTTGATGTAACAAAAAATATAATTTGAACATAAAAGAAATCTAATGTGCATTTATGGTTGGATCAAAGCCTATCTTTGAGTGTTATGCAATGTGAATTATGCATATATTCATTGTATAATCCTGCTTGGAATGCAACAGAATAAATGTTTACTGGTACTTGCACAAGGTGAGGCAGGATGCCTATGAATAATAGATCTTGATGTTTTATGCTGGCTGAGTAGCCTCATTGAAATGAAAATGTGTTTTAAAAACTCATCAGCTTTCTTTGTTTTTCTAGAGGCAAAATTAATGTTTAAAACTGAAGGCTGTCCAGATTAATCACATGCAGCATTGCTACTCAATGAATTTTAACCAAAAAAAAAATCATTACGTTGATCATTATTGCTCCATTTATCTTCTAATTTGTAAAACACAACCCATTGGTATGCAGTTTAACCATTTCATTGAATGATTCAAAAACGAATTGTAGTGAATGTTTCATGGAGATAAACAGTGATCAGAGTCACCGGGGAACACTCAGCGCCCTGAGACGCAATCCTTTACATTAGAAAATGCTTGGCCACATGCCCATAGCTATAAATTGAGCAACTCTTGGGGAAACCAACTGCACAATGGGGAAGAAATAAACATTCCTATTAAATGAATCAATGAATTAATTAATGCCATAAATATTCACTGACAGAGATTGTGCAATTTAATTGAATTGAAATCACTGCCCATTTGACAGCACTAGGATGCTGTTTGTTATCTTATTTTTGTCACAATAAAAGACACACAACAATTTTTTGGGTCCCAGAGTCTTCAACAAATAATCATGTCATCTTCCATTGGCAAACTACCCAGACTAATTAATGATTAATTTAAATACAACTGGTTCATAGTGGTCTTTAGGATTTTCTGGCCAGATTAAGATAAATGCTCTAGTTCATGGGTAGTAAATCTTTGCCTTTTTCAGCTGTTGAGGAAGATGAGAATTGTAATCTCCAAAAGGTGGAGAGCCAAGTGACTAATACTACATCTAAAGCAGAGGTGGGCAACAGGGGGAGTCCATCGGTTTCTTCTGCAGCTCCCAGTCTATACTCCAGTACAGTGGGATGGAGAACACATCTACCACACAGCCTGTCCCCCCCCCCCCCCCCCACGGAGCACACATCACCTGTCTTTTAATTTGAATAAACAGACAAATACATTGCTTCTGAAATATGTTTCAAAATCACTGATTTGTTCCAAAGTGATAGTTCCACCTTAACCCCTTGGGTGTTAGAGAAGTCTCAAGTGCACTGAGATGGTGACCTCTCTACTATCTAAGGTGTTAATGTACTTGTTCCAACCCCACAGCGTAGTGAGACTATTGCCTACCATTTTCTAAAACGACTACATGTTAACCTTTTGAGTGAGAAGTATCCAATGCATTGTGTCTCTGGCACGCAAGAGATTAAACAAATCTAATTTTGTCACATACGTTTCCCAGTTGCAGGGCCGGCCCAAGACATTGTGCTGCCTGGGTCCAAGGATGAAATGCTGACCCCCCACACACACCAAAACCTGGCACAGGAGGCTGTACTATATAGTCTACAGTGCAACAAGAAAGTAGGAATGTAAGACAAAACTGCCCCCCCCAAACTGCTACAAATCATACGCTGATAAATATTTTACATTTTATCAAGATATTGACAACACACACACTATCTCTCTCTCTTTTGAGTGCTTGAAGGGTATTCAAAGCATTGATTCACATTGGTTTGGGAATATTAGCAGCAGTGAAAGGGTAACGTGTTTGAGAGGCAAATAGGTATCCATGCAGTGGAATATGTTACTTACCTCTTTGCCACCAAAGGGGTTTAAACAAAACAAAGGAAATGGCCAATATATTGGGTTTATTCAGTGGCAAAGAGGTATCCAACACATTGCACTGCATGCCTGTAAAAACTGTAACCCTTTCAGTGGTGCAGATGTACCCAAACACTCATGCTCTGAAAGGTTTTAATACTCACGGGCAACACCATGCCCCTCTTCCTAATATATATATGATATATATTAAGGGCATGTACTTCATAGACTCTTTTTTTGGCTACTTCTCTGGCACTGAATGAGTTAACCTCATTTGTGACTATATGTTATAGAGAGCAGATTAAGCCTTTCAGCACCAGAGAGGTGCATCAATATGACATCCGTGATTTGTTTTTATGTAATTATATGGCAGGTTGTGGATTTGTAGAAAGCAGCTTAACCCTGTAAGTGGCAGAGAAGTAAATGTATTTGGCTCATAGGGCTGCCTCCAGAGAGAAGCTGTAGGTGTTGCTTTAAGTGTTTGAGTGTCAGAGGGGTACACAACGCATTGCACAGCAAAGCTTTGTGTAGGGCTCTGGCACTCAAAGGGTTAATGGCATTGGATGTTTTCCCTGTCATTGACCCTGAGGGAGGTGTGCTTCCCATTAAGTGTCAAGTTTGGGAGCAATACCGGAGGTGTGAGATTTAGAGAGCAGCAGATATGCAGTACTGCCCTGGTATGTGTGACCTCTGGGACTGAGTGTGTGGGAGGACTAGTTATATAGGCTGATAGTGTGAGGAGGCTGGAGATAGTGTTCTGAGGAAAGCACTGAAGTACACAAAAAATACAGTTGTGTAAAGTTACTGTTAGGGATAGCGGGACACAGAGGAGAGGAGTAAACAGTAAGCTGGGACACAGTGAGTGATAGGAGGTGTGCAGTAGTGTGTTCGGCTGAGCCAGCAATTGGAAGTAACCTGAAGAAGTGGGGAGCACCGGATGTGAGGCTGGCAAGTCAGTAAAGGCTTTGAGTGCCAGAGAGGTACACAACGCACTGTGTCGCGTTCCCCCGCTGGCATTAAAAGTGTTAAACTTGAGCTAGATGTGAGCAGCAACAGTGAATCACAAGGAAGCTTTGACATGAGAGACATGCTGGTGGGGTCTCCACTACATCGCAGAGCTTTCTGTATTGTAAATTAGCCAGTGGGTCTGAAGCACTTGAGCGCATCACGTAGCACAACCCCGGCTCTCTGCTGTGTCTGGGGGAAGGTTGGGACAGAGTTTACTGCATTTGCCCCGTGCACTCTCATGACTGAGAGCAGTCACCTCTACATGCACTTCCCTGTCTCACCAACACAATCCCACAGTGGTTATGCCATTCCTGGTTACTGCATTCTCCCCACTACAGTCTCATGACTAGAGTGCTCATTCCCCTGTCTCACCAAAACATACAGCTGTGACTTCGCCAACCCCCCGCGTCCTCAGGGATGAATGCATACACCGCATCATGAACCTGTCTTCCTACCATCTGTTCAACCCTTCTCAATCCTTCACAAGCCATGAGGGATTACGGACATATGCAACAATTAAAAGATGAGCAATTCAGGTGTATACAAAATACACTTGAGAGAACAGGGACCCGAAACAACATGCCTTGGGGAGGAAAATTGCCGCCCCTGTCAATGTGCCGCCTGGGTCCCATGGATCTGGGCTCTGCCCAGTTGTCTACTAGTGAGATCAGAACTGTGGACTGAAGAAGCAATACTGACATACTTATATGAAGTACTGAAGGATCAGACTGAGACACAGAGCAGGTTGATACTTACAATAAACAGAGAGAACAGCAATTCTATACAGAGGCAGAAACTGACAAAAACAGAGAAATATCAGTATACGCCCAATGTGAATGAATCTCAGAAGACTGAATGCAATGGGTTATAAGGCATTTCCCTTTATCTGGACTTTTTAATAGGACACATCATAGTCATGAGTAGAAATCTATGTTTAATTGCAGTCATTAATTTAGTCTGCTTGTGCAAAGGTCACATGGTGGACGGCTGGCCAAGTAAAGATATTGCTCGTGCCTTTTGTAACATTTCTGTAAAGATCAATAACAGTTGCTTTTAACCCTTAAATGTTAGTGACATCTCCAATGTATAACAAAGCAGCACCTTGGAGGCCCATGCAGCATACAGGGGTTTAATGCCCCATTTAAATATTTGGGAATTTTAAGAATATATATCTCTCTCATATGCTGCAGTTGGTTTGCTCCATGATTGCTGACTTTATATATAAGGTCAGTTGTTCTGTGGCTTTATTTTCATTGGATGTCCCTTCTTGATCATGTGCAGTTAAAGGGGCAATGCCTCCTAGGCAAAACTGAGGCAGGTCAGGGCTCGAGTCCTGCAGGAACGCATGGGAACGGCGTTCCTGTACATTTTACACAGCAGGAGCGATGTTCCCGTTAGCTGGAGTGGTGAGGTTTGTGCTGTCTTCAGCACAGACCTGTAGCTGCTGAGCTCCCTCGTCGGCTCTTTAGTAATGCAGAGCAGACCACGTGGGAGCTCCAGCAGCTACATGACTGTGCCAAAGGAGGCACAGACATCTCCTGCCACAGCGCTGGACCACCAGGGAGGTAGGAAATGGGCATGAGGGAGGCAATGTGAGGGCAACATGGAGCTGATGGGGGGCAATTTAAGCTTGTGAGGGCAATATGGAGATGATGGGGGCAATGTGGAGATGATGGAGGACAATATGGAGCTGATGGGGGCAATGTGAGGGCAATATGGAGATAATGGGGGCAATGTGGAGATGATGGAGGCAATATGGAGCTGATGAGGGCAATATGGAGCTGGTGGGGGCAATCTGAGGACAATGTGGGATGATGGGGTGAAATGTGTGTGCATGCATGCATGCAACAGTGATAGAGACAAAGACACATGCAACAGACATACACATATATAAACACAGAAACTCCCACACACATGCAACAGACATACACACATATATAGACACAGAAACTCCCACACGCATGCACTGACATACATAGAGTGAGATAGACACACACATACATGCAACGATACACACACACATGTATATAGAGAGAAACACTTGATGTGAACATACATATTTATTTTGGGCGGGGAATCTTGGGTGAGTTCCCACACTTTTTTCCCAGGACTTGACCCCTGAGGCAGGTACAGTAGAATAGTAGGAGAAGAAATCTAATTTTTATGTTCCTTTGTTATTATGATTTTTTTTTTTCTCACTAGTGGAGCAGGGGGACCAGAGTGCACCCTCATGCAGCAAATTGCCACGGGGCACTCTTGCAAAAATCATGGCAGCGAGCCTCACCACCATCGACGTCCAGCTGTTCTCTGACAGATTAACCCTTTGAGTGCGTACCCCTCTTGCATTCAACGGGTTAATAATATTGAGAGTTTTTGCTCTCAGCTTCTTCTACTCTGGTAATATCAGTTTCTCAAAGCCCACCCAGCTCTCTCCTCTCATGCTGTGTCTTCGAATTCTCTTCAGTGTGGTTAAACTGTGATAATCGTTGGAGGGGTAAAAGAACGAAGAGACCAGCTGAATTCAGTGGCAATGGAGAAATGTAGATACATGCGATGATATTAAAAACAAACTGCAGCTTTTTAAGGTTTGTGATGTGAGGCCACTTAAGAGTGTCAGGGTAGTCTACACAATGCTGCATTTATTTATATATTTTTTTCTTTACATCTAGGTGGCACGATTTCCTTAACCCTTCGAATGCCAGAGAGTTTTCACAATATGCTGTGTACTCCTCTGGCATTCAGTGGGTTAACTCTGTGAATGATAGAGACATCTCTGATGCATTGTGAAGCAATGAATTGAAGTTGTCCGTGGCCAACAAGGGTTAATATTATTTAACTCTGTGTCTGATTTTAGGAGAAGTAGATGATATATTGCATTTGATCGTTCAACCCAGGAGTAGGTAACCTATGGCTCTTCAGCCGTTGGAATCTACAACTGTCATCATTCCCATGGTTGTTAATTTAGGCCCAACAGTTGGAAAGCCATAGGCGGTCTAACCCTGCTGTAGCCAAATAATCTGGACTGAGCACATGCTGCTTTACTAATGTCCAACAAGATATGATGTATTTAAAGGAGAAGTAACACCACCCAATAATAACCCTACAAAACAACTTATTATGGCCAAAATTTCTATTGGCCCTATAAAATATGCCCGTGTGCCTTTGTTCAAGAGATAACATGCTCAATTTGTCCTGGATGTCTATCCATGGAGATAAACATGACAGTTGCTAGAGAATCCACAGGACACAAACACAATCACTGAATATAATAATCATAGCCCTTTAAGGACCAGAGGATGTGAAGTGCTTGCTTTGCAATGCATTGCACAGTCCCCAGATTCTAAAATGTTTAACCCTCTGAGCACCAGAGCAATGCATCTGGCACTCACAGGGTTAAACAGCTCATGAACTCTGCCTACTTAATTTTGAAAAAAACACTGCATCTGTCATGTCTGCTCCCATGGACATGAAATCCAGGACTTAGTTTAAGGAAGAAGCCTCCCTTTGCACTGCTCCAGTAACTTTCCCTATCTTTGCCATATGGGGGCAGTTTCTATATGTTAATGAATAGTTTAGTAGATATGGCCCATCTGACCCCAGGGGTGCGGCCTGACTAAGATTTTTAAAAAGCTATTTTATAGCTAATTAACTTGCACACATGAACTAGTAGACCAGTAAGCCCTGAATGCCAGTACCATACAGTACAATAATAGATGGCTGTTACATATCAGTATTGTTATTGACTTGATCAATAAGTAACTCAATCCATATGTTAGTGAGATGGCTTAGTTGGTTAATACATCAATTGTGGAATCTGTTCTAAACCTCAAGGTCACAGGTTCTTTTCCCAGCAAAGTCAACTCAGCCTGTCATCCTTCCGAGACAGGTAAAATGAGTACCATTAAATTGGGTAATAATAACATCTATACCCCAGGACATACTTGAAAATGACAGACAATCTCAGTGTATCCTTCCTGGTAAGATGCTGTTATTATTATATTTTTGAATAGCAGTAGGTTATAATTCATCATCGTTATAATTAAAAAAAATTATGTGGGCCTCAAATTATGGCTTTCTGATCATGTGCAAAGACTTGGGAACCTGGTTGAGCACATTCCCTTTGGTCTATAAACACCTTTAACCCTTTGTTGCAATGCACTGGATACCTCTCTGGCACCCAGCGGTTTAACCTTTTGAGTGCCAGAGTGGTAGGCAATGCTTTTGTAATGCGTTGCCTACCCCTCTGGCACTCAAATACTCCATTTATTGGCGTACCTCTTCCTCCTTCTTTTTATAAAATCCAGAACTGAGACATTTCAGCTCTTGAACAAAGGCATAAAAATAACATTCATAGGGCGATTAGGATTTTCTGACCATAGTAACATAAGTTTATGGTTATCGATAGTTGTAACTTCTTTGAATCTTGGACTGCAAACAATGAATACATTATATTCAGGTGACTGGCTGTATATTGTCTTAGAAGTTTTCACCTAATCTACTGAATAACATTTCTTTTCACTTGGCGATTCTTAAAAACATAAATATTAATCCACATAAGAAGAACTAGAAAGAGAAACACATTTGTCTCAGAGTGGATGCAAATGTTTTGACACTCATGGTAATTACGGCACGCTTAGATATGAATAAAGGTATGGCATTAATATAGAGCTAGGAGAGAGAAGCCATTGAATGGGAGAGCTGGGCTGTCTGGTCCATTCTTAACGTCTCTCAAGTGAGGGAAGCTGACTGAATACACAAATCATAAAACCGTTCTTAGGGCTCTAGGGTTGCTAGTATATTGCTGCAGTTAAATTAGATTGATTTTTTGCCTGCCTTGTACAAAAGAAACATTTGTTTTCTTTTACCAACATTGTACGAATATAATACTTATTCAGGCTCTCTCATTTACGCACAATGAATTTTATGCGTTGTTGCCATATCTCAACTGCATATTGGTAATAGGAGTTTGATGGAAAATGTTGAATGTTCTGGTAAAGTAGAGAGGAATTTACATTAAAGATCCTGTTATTAAATATTTACTAACAGATAATTAAAGGGATAGTAATGTTTCAAAACAAAAGCAGCTCCAATTAATCTTCATAGTATTTGGGCCATGGAGAGTGTTATTTCAGAGTTGTAGTACAAGAGTTATTGAATGATAAAGTTTCCCCCTCCCGCCCCTTTTATCGATGTAACACTGCTCAGCTCAGATGTGGAATCTCACAGCAAGCCATCTGGACACCACCCTTCTTCTCTGAGGTGAGAAGTGTTACATCAGTAAAAGGGGCGGGAGGGGATACTTAATCATTTTGAAACATTACTATCCCTTTAAGCACAAGTAAATAATGTAGGTCCGATCTACTAGGCAAACAGAATTGTAGATTTAAAAAAGTCTAAAGAAGAGCAAACTAATTCTGTAAGATCAGTTTTGTTATGAATTGTGCAGTTTTGTGAACATTGAGGTGCTTGATCCCCAAAAGACCTGGAACTTAGGCCCACCTAATACATAAATGTGGGTACTGCATGCCAAAATGTCACTGTTACTTTAATTTACATTTTTAAGCATTTAAGGACTAGAATAGGGGTGCAACACATTGAGAAGCAGTGCTTTGCACATATCTGTGGTCCATAAAAGGTTATGATCATCATGTAGTGAGCAGAGTTTGAGGTTCTGTGACATCCAGGACTGGTTTAAAGGGACAGTAATGCGTCACAAAAAAGCAGCTCCGATTAATCTTCATAGTATATGGGCCATGGAGAGTGTTATTTCAGTACTGTCAGAGTTGAAGTTCAAGAGTAATTGAATAATAAATTATCCCCTCTCGTCCCTTTTACGGTTCACTTTTGAAAGTTTGCGTGCGACCACATAACACATTTGCCATGTCGCCAGTATAAAAGTGGCGACCTGAGAATCTCGCTCATAGGGACAATCTTCTTACTCTGAGAACAATAAAAACCCTGCCCCCCTTGACAGGTTTGTCCCTTATGCTAATTGAAGATTGTCCCTCTCTGCAAGCCATCTGGACACCATCTTTCTGTTCTGAGGTGAGCAGTGTTACTTCAGTAAAAGGGGCTGGAGGGGGATACTTTATCATGCCCCAAGCTGGCAATGCCATTACATGCCCCAGGCTGGCAATACTCAGGGATTTAAACATGAGAATTAGGGCTTTAACACTCTAAAGTAGTTTATCCTAAAAATGCCCCAATCATAAATCATGTTTCACAAATTGGGTTTTTGAAAGTGTTGTGTGCATTGTTTTAACTGATAGAATTGTAGCAAGGAGATAACAAGATCTTATAAATAACAAACGGAGTAGCTTTATGTAACCGATATAATAATAATAACTAGCATTTATATAGCGCCTTTCTCCCAGTGGGACTCAAAGTGCTGTTAGCACACGCTCTCGGAATTAACCAAATAGGCAGCTGAAATAATAGGTGTTATTATTACCCAATCAATGGTGCTCATTTATGACCTTGGAAGGATGAAGGGCTGAGTTGTCCCTGCCGGGATTTGAACCTGCATCTCTGAGGTTGAATAGTCTCCATAGTCAGAGAATTTACCACTGAGCTATCTCACCAAAATGTCAGATGGAGCTGGCTCCTCAGCAGTTTGCCAGGCGTGGGTGTCCCTGGCTGGGGGAAGAATACATCATCCACCCAGGGCTGGATTAACATAGGGATATCCATGTCAACTCACCAGGTAGGAGTTGTCCAATGGATGGAACAGGGAACTAGAATAGATCTCTTTCTCGCTCTTCTCTATTACCTACTTTTTTAGAACTTCTTAACAGGTCTTTCCCAGAGACTTGAGCTAAATGATACACCAATTCGATAGTTTTCTCTCTGTAGCTCTCTCTGTTTCTATGACCCTCTCAATCATACCTCACAGCATGGCTGGAAGTTCTGGATTTTTGTAGTACTGGGGCAGGAATTTTAGGAGGACACTTTATGTATTGTCTGTGCTCAGAAATTTCTCATTAAAAACACAGCAAATTTTTTTATTTTCAATGAAAATTCTTGCTCAAAAAACTTGACTCTTCCACTTAGAAGACCATATCATTATAATCACAAAGTATATGTGGAACATTTCTGGGACGCCATCTGCCTCATGGAATTAATGGGACTTCTCTCCCTGAATACTAGAGAGGTCTCTAATAGAAACATAGTAAAATAGTAACATAAGTTGAAAAAATACATTAGTCCATCAAGTTCAACCCTTGCTTCTTAAACCAGTTACATGAAAATTATATAGCTTTCCTACTACCAAATAATTTAGTCTATCAGATCTTCATGTGTTGTCTACTAATGTTCCCTTTTGAAAGAAATGTATCTAATCTTCTCTTAAATGTATTCACTGTGTCTGCCATTACCACATCCTTAGCAAGAAATTCTATAATTTAATAGACCCTACAGTAAAACCCTTTCCTCTGCTGAAGACAAAACCTCCTTTCCTCTAATTCCAAGGGGTGGCCCCTGGTTATTTTCTCAGCCCTCTAATATTTTAATGTGCAATGTGTTAGGGACCTCTAACAAACAAGGTTTTAAAAACTCCATTCAACCCCTTGAATACCAGAGACATTTCCAACGCATTGCCTTGCAATTCACTGGAGACCTCACTGTCATTCAAGGGGTCAATCAGTTGGAAATCTGAGTCATTTTATCTGTTTGCTGTGTTGCTATTTATTTTGCCTTCGTATTTCTCCACTGAGTACCAAAGGGGAGAGTAACACGTTGCTTCACAATGCATTGCTTAACCGTAAGGGTTAATATCTTTGAATTACTGCTTATTTACTCATTATGACTGTTATTATTGACGCAAAACTATAATTCTGTGAATTATTTTTGATTTCTGTTATTTATCCTAAATAGTTACAGTTCAATGTGTGAATTAAATCATTTGAAGTAATCAGCTAGTGAACAATAATGTGTATTATGCACATATTAGAGCATTCACCTTGTCTCGTTTGTTTCTTGGGACAATTTCTTATTTAAAAACTGTCAAAGGCCCACTCTGTTATTATTTTCATAGAACAAAGGACTCTTAGAAATCAAACGTAGTTTTTATTTCCTTTAGTCTGTATTCTGGAGAGATGTCATTGTTCTCCTTCTAATTGGATTGCAAAATGCATTATTAAAAGGCATATGCCTTTGTGAAAGGGTGAAAGCGTATTCAGTCTGAAGCAACATCAGCTTTGGTAGCCTTGAGATGATTGTATGAAATTTCTACAACAGA
Organism: Rhinophrynus dorsalis; assembly: GCA_037306005.1. Lineage (NCBI taxonomy): Eukaryota > Metazoa > Chordata > Amphibia > Anura > Rhinophrynidae > Rhinophrynus > Rhinophrynus dorsalis. The sequence continues at coordinate 72,507,697 of CM074719.1, read as the reverse complement.
TGCTTATGCTTTATTTCTGGTTGTTCCTTTGGAGGTTCTTAGTCGAAAGACTGCAAGGAACAATATGTTCTATGGATCTGATTTATTATTATAGTAGCCATAGGGCTGTAACTTCAATAACTCATATAATAACTATCATGATAGCTAAAAGGATACACAGTTATTATTTTCAGAAAACTATAGTTTGGTTTAATGGAATCTAGAGATAAAACAAGATTCAGACATTTGGTGGAATAAAAATAATTCTGTGCAAATATTTACCAAACAACATTTTTCTCTTTAGATTATTATAAAGAGTAAGATTGTTTAAAAATGTTGTTGATTCAGGTGAATCTGTCACCTTAAGCCCTTAAAGAGGATCTATCACCTCTACAAAAGTCTTGCTTATTATGTAGAGGATATATACATACGGGTGAAAACATTATTGATTTAAAAAAAAAACCCTATTTGTGGTAAACCGATAGTTTATAGAGTGCCCTGCACCCTACTTCCTTCCATTGCCGCACTGCCCCTTCTCCCTTCCCACTACCCAGCCTCCTCTGATGACGGAGGTTTCTGTCTGTAAGCTGGAGCGATCTCATTGGCAGAGATCGATATCTAGCCAATGAGATCACTCCAGCTTACAGACAGACAGCCTCCGTCATCGGACGAGGCTGGGTAATGGGAAGGGAGAGGGGGCAATGCGGCAATCTGCGGCATCGAAAGTTTAGGAGGAAGTAGGGTGCAGGGCACTCTATAAACTAACTTTTTAACACAAATAGCATTTTTTTTTTAAAAATCAATAACGTTTCCACCCTTATGTATATATCCTCTACATAATAAGCATAACTTTTGTAGATGCGATAGATCCACTTTAAGGACCCATGATGTGCCAGCACCATAATGGGTAAATGTGAGCTATAGACCAGTGATGGACCTGACACATCATGGAATTCAGGGGTCCCCGTGCAATGCACTCCACTAGGGGACCCCCGAATCGTAATTAAAAAAAAAAAAAAAAAAAAAAAAAAAAAAAAAAAAGCTCCATGGTCCTTAACTGAGTTGTTAAAGGGTTAAAGTGTATGTAATAAAAGTTGTCTGTATCTTAGATTAGCCTAGATACTAGAAATGAATGGTAATGTGTGATTTTTTTATTCTGCTGTTCAACACACTCATGTCAGTAACATTTTCTTTAAATGTAATCCTTCTGAAGCTCTTAAAACGTTATTCTCTTTCCCCTCTTCCTCATGTTCCCTTTTTCTGAGGCCAACTAAGGAATGTACAAAGTGGTTTCATCAACAGAATTAGGATTGCCATAACAACCCCACCCATGGACAGACATAGATAGCAAAGAAAGCATTTGGCATTCAGGGGACAGTAAAATGACTCACACAGAGGGAATTTTAGTCTTGGCTGATCCCCTGTCAGTCGGTGGACCTTGTCAGTTCCTTCAGTGCTCTGCTGATATAATTTAAGGTGTGGGGGGGAATAAACATCAGGCACACTCTCAAATGTTCAACAGCTGATTAAAATAAAGTTATTTCAAGTATTTGAATCCCTTTAAAGAAGATAATTCTTATTGTCATTCTTGTCTTGATCTGGCACTGGATGCAAAGTAGCTTATTTAAAAACTTTGCAAGGCAGGTGAAATGTAATATCACTGCAAAGAGATGTGGAATTAAGAAAAAACAATAGCATTTATTTAAAATTATTTATGTGCAAGCATTTAAAGAAATGTAAAGTTTACAGTCTGCACAGTAAATTACAAATTTCTATTTTATATTTCCTTTGGTGGGTAATAAAAGGTCCACTTTAAACATTGAGACATAATTTACTACTGTTTGGACAGTAGAAAGAAGTAGACTATTATCAATTGTTAACAAATTTCCTATTTGTGTTTTCATTCAAGACAAGTGAAAAGTCCAATTTTCACAGAAAAAAACATAATTTGCAGCTTTTGCCATGGAAATTACATAAAATCTCTGCTTATTGCAATGAACGATGGAACTCCTGAACAAATGTTGTTATTTTCCAACTATGCTTTCTGTGGCAGTGAGAAATCCTGCTGCAAGACTACTTCTGCTGAGCGGAGAAATCCACAGTAGGAAGTAAAGTTGTTAGTAGGCTCAGTCCTACAGCAACATAAGTCGTGTAATAATTGTTAGAAGCCTGAGTCCCAATGACACTGGCTCCTGCTTCTACATCTTTGGCACAGCAGATATTGCAAAATAACTGCAATTAGGATATGCCAGCAGGTTATAAGTCGTGAGATCAGTTCTTGAACCCCATAAGGACCATTGACGTACCTGGACCGTCACGCTGGTCCGGCACTTAAGGACCAGTGACGGTCCCGGTACGTCACATACTCTTACTCACTCCTGCAGGACCGCGGTGAGTAATACCGGGGACTGAAGTTGATCGTTCCAAGACCAGAACGATCTCTTTCAGTCCCTCATTCGGCGTGCCGGCACACGTGATCAGTCACGTGGGGCGGCACGTCGAACTTCCCTATCTGGTCCTTAAAGAACCACACACCCCGGGACCACTGGTCCTTAAGGGGTTAAAAACTTTGTTTTTAACAAAATGATAGGGCAGCATGTCAACCACTAAAAGTTTAGCAAAGTTACCACAATCTTACTTTTGGATGATATTTGTGGATTGTTTTTTTTTTTTTTTTTTTTTACTTTTTTCTGTGTTGGCAGCACATAGAAGAAGAACTGTGTAACTTATCTGTTTTTACTAGTGGTGTTGGTAGTAGGCTTGGAGGTGGTTGTGTGGACTCAATGGCTCTTGTCACCTTCACCGTGCATTACATTTGAACAACAGCTCCATTAATATAGGAACAAATATGATGAGGCTGAAAAGAGACATGTGGCCATCAGTTCAGTTCAGTCCGTGCCATGTCACCCTTGTTGATTCAGAGAAAGACAAAAAGCCCTATTGAAATAATTTACAATAGGGTCTCATTAAGGTAAAAACAATCCTTTCTGACTCCAAAAGGCAGTTGGCTATTTCCCCAGATCAACATCCAAAGAGACATAGGCATACCTGGGAACTTCTTACTTGGGGCTGCCTAGAGGACAGCCCTCTAGTGCAGATGAGGGTAGAGAAATGATGCGATTTGCGTCATTAAAAAGGGGTGGGGCTTAATCGCAAGGAGGGGCGGGACTACATGTATAGAATGCACTCAGGAAGGGGTAGAAGAGGGTGCGGAGTGGGAGGAACAGGGTGGGATTGAGCACAAGTGGGCAGGGTTTCCCCTCATCCAGAGAATCTAACTCTGCCCCGGAGACCCGGTAATTCATTGTCATACCCGGAGTCTCCGGGGCAAAACCAGAGAGTTCCCAGGTATGGACATAGGTGTTATTGTAACAGAAAGAAAAGTTGCCCCACTCCCTGAATGTCTTATAAAAGGTAATACTGCTGTCAGCACAAATCCATAGACAAACATTACGTTAAAAAAACCTATCTTTTATTTATAAAATTTGACCCCTTGAGTGCCAGAGGGGTACGCAACGCATTGGAAAGCAATCCTTTCCATACCCCTCAGGCATGCAAAGAGTTAAATGAAATGCTTTAGCTTAGCAACATCCTTACCCATCTTACCCATAGGAACCGATATACTAAAGAACTTCAGCAAATCTACAGCTTCACCCTAAGGACCAAACATTCCAACATCCCAGTTTGGTTTAAATGAGGCTACTAACCACTTTAATCCTAGGGAGACATCCAAGTCATTGCAGTACATTGAGTATTCAGTGGGATAAAATCCCCATTTAAATCAGTGGGAATGTTTATTTGTCCCTTAAGGTGTAGTTGGTTTGCCCCAGAACTGCCCATTTTCTTTTACACACTTATTCCTTGTTTCACTTGTGATGGCAGATTGTGGAGGAAGTAAAATCCTGACTGTTACAAGTCCAAAGGATAGGGATGGATGATGTGAGGCCCTCCAGGTGCTGCCAGACTACAACTCCCATCATTCACTTGAAGCCGGGTTTGAGTCTGGAAGTAATGGGAGGGACCACATTGCCCATCACTACCATAGGGTTTAACTGCAAAAATGTAATGGGATGAAATGTTTTCTGAAATAATGTTGTTTTTATGTGTTTTTTTGCAGGTAACGTTTGACCTCCTTATACATCTTATTACATGCTGTATGGATTGTATTGTGCAGATACTTCCTTGTCATGGTGTGAGGTCATCACATAGTAAGAATTCATGATGATATAAGATGAACGTCAGCCTGTAGTATTTAGTTGATACCCTACTTTGTTTTTCAGTTTTCATTTATTTTCCTTTATTTATTTATATTTAAGTTTTGGTTGCAGTATGGGCATGACTTGAATTGTCGTAGATGGTTAGGTTTCTTATGATGCTGACTCATTGTTAGATATGCATAGGAACAAAAGTAGACATTTTAGGGGCAAAACAGAGTCACCCTATTAAAACACTTACCCCATTGGATAAATGAGTCGAAGAACTCTCTGAGGTTTTAAATGATGTCTGCTTTAATCAATGGCATTTCTTATTTCTAATATACGGTGTAGTTGTTTGCCACCTATATGTGTCATTATCTTTATGTAGCCCTTACCACTGTTTCACTGTTATGTGTGTAGCTTTTACTCTCCCACACTAGAGAGGGCACTGTTCATGTGTTTGCACTGGCTTCTGTTACTTTTGTAATGTAATGTAATTAACCCTTTGAGTGCCAGAGAGAGATTCAGTAAAATGTGTTGGATACCTCTGTGGCACTCAACGTGTTAAAGGGACCTAACACATCCTACTAACCTCCCTTTACACAAACATACTCACTTAACTTGTCTTTGTTGGAGGGATAATATCTTCAGTAAGTCCTGGGTGACCTTTTATGGAGGCCGACATTACAGTTGCTCTGAGGTTTATTCATCTGAAACAGGCACAGTGCATGAGTCTAGATAACTCTTTAAACAGCTGAGATATGCGCAACGTATTGCTTTGCAATGTCCTACACACCCCTCTGTTCCTTCAAAGTTTTAGATTACATGTGTAGAAGGCAGAGTTTCTGTTCTGTGGTCCTGCCCACAGCTGTCATGTCTGTCCCCATGGACATGGCATCTAGGACAGATTTAAGATGTTATCGCTTGAACAAAGGCACCAGCACAAAATTCATAGGGGCTATTAGGATTTTCTAGCCATAGTAAAGTAAGAGGGGGTTATTATAATTATGATGTGTTACTTCTTCTTTAACTAGCTTCGTTTCACAGTTTTCAGCCCACACACTGGAGCCATGATGGTGTTCCAGAGTGGGATGAGAGCATTCAGTGATGGGGGGACTTCAATACATTTATTCTGCAGCTTCTGTCGAGTCTGAGTGCTGTCCCCTGTTTGGTCTCCCCTTTGGCCCAGGCTAAGTATTCCTATGTACATTTATTATGGGCAGTTCACCACCTAATTAAGTATTGTACTTGTTTTTGAATTTTATTCTGATGTATCAAAAATATATAATTTATGAAAATAACTGAGCTCTTAGAGATTGATTGTAGATCAAATTGTGCAAGTTTAATGATCAATGATTAGGCCCACCCTGGGACCCCATTACACTTTCACATCTTGATCAACAATCAAACCCTATGAGTGTGGTTATTTTTATCTTAATATTAATCTTTACTGATGACATAGTTACGTAACCCTTTGAGTGCCAGAGCGGTTCACAGTACATTGCAGAGCAATGCATTGCATACCCCTCTGTCACTCAAAGGTTTAATTTAAGATAGCTATGTTAGCCCAGTGGTGTAGATGTGAAATTAATGAGTACTGCAGTATGTAATAATACCTATTTTTATTAACATTCAATTATAAGGACAAACTTTTGAGAGCAATAAACTCTCTTTATCAAGTCAGAAGCATACTGTATTATTGTGACTTCATAAAGGAAGCTTGTTGGTCTCAAAAGCTTGTCCTTATAATTGAATGTTAATCTAATATGAAAGGTATTAGTATTTCATACTGTGATATGCGTTCATTTGGCATATCTATCTATCTATCTATCTATCTATCTATATTTTTTATTTATTTTTTTCAAGAAGCCAGTCACATTATTAAAAATATCTTTGCCCATGCACAATCCCCAGTTTCAAGATAAAGAGATAAGCAGGAGTGCTTACAGGATTGCCAGAGGTGTATGCAATGTATTGCTTTGCAATGCAATATAAGTATATGCTTGTCAGTGTGATATAAGTATATGCTTTGCAATGCACTATAATTATGTGCTTGTCAGTGTGATATAAGTATATGCTTTGCAATGCAATATAAGTATATGCTTGTCAGTGTGATATAAGTATATGCTTTGCAATACAATATAAGTATATGCTTGTCAGTGTGATATTTCGGACCAACTCCCAAACTTTTCTCACTATATATCCTATATAATAATTCGCGAAAATGTGTGTAACGACATAGTCGTGCGCAGTCAAGACTGCTGCGCGTGCTGCAGTCATGCTCATTAGAGACTGCCCGCGCCACGGCTCTGTATCAGCCGCGGCGTGGGCAGTCTCTACTGTGCATGACTGCACTGCGACCAGCTGGCAGTGGCACTGAGGCCCGTGTAACGGGCTCTTCAACTAGTTTATATATATTGAGACAATGCTCTGAGATGCAGGGAATTTATGTTCATAAGGAAACTAGAGTCATTGGGTATCAAACCAACTGTAATGGGTGATAACAATCCCTGTTGATATCAAACAAAGATTTTAACCCCTTGTTTGCTAGAAAGGTATGCGATGCATTGCGAAGTAACACCTTGGACACTTCACTATCTTTAAAATTAACATCTCAATGTAAATCAATGGAGATTTTGATCATGTTTATTTATACCCACTGGTGCAGTTGGCTTGCTGCAGAATGACTCCTGTTTTGTCTTGGACATAAGGCTCTGCATCTCAATAAGGTCCCACATCTCAGCGTTGTCTCTGTTATTCCTAGCTGATACACAGGGTGAATGCATTTCTATACTTCTTTTGTGGGAGGTGAACCATTTCAGTATTGCTATTGTTTTCTTATTATAATAAAAACCCTTTTCATCCTTTAAAATAAATCTGTTTAGAGTATGTAAAAGAGATTTGAAACACAAAAAAAGAAAGAAAAAGTGATTTAACCCTTTCATTGCCAGAGGGGAGTTCAGTACATAGCTGGCAGTGAAAGGGTTAAATGGGGCCAGAGCCGGATCATCCATTTATGGCAACCATGGCAGTATAGTGGGCCCTGGCTGCATGTGATGGTGACAGACAGAGTCTCTGCTGTTTATTCCTGTAAAATATTGTGTCAGATGCCCTTTTTTGTTGAAAAATACCAACATCATCCAATTGCTCCCACTTAGGGTCACCACATTTCCACTCTGCCACTCAGGGACACTGTGGATATGAGAGCAGCAGAATACTTGTCCTCTGCACCAGAGTGGGTATGCAGGAGGGGTCATTATATATCACTTGACATAAGGGTAAAACCTGCTCTTTGTCTGGCACACCACAGAGTTCTATACACTAGAGGGAGATATATCTATTGAGTGCTGTGATGAAAAGTAATGACTGTGTGGGCTACAAGAAAATGTACATCATGCCCAAAAGCCTTATACCAGCATTACACTGCAACAATACTGCACTGTAGCTCCTGTTTGATGTTATGATCAAGGCTCAGGTTTGCCTGTGTTGTTTAGAATTCTGTCTGGAAGCCATTTTCTTGTAGCCCAGAAGAGACATCACATCATGTCACAGTAGGCAGTAGAACTCTATGTTCCGGAGTTTTAATTCCAGGACTTCGTACCCTGAGTAGGACTGCCAGGGACATGGGACACGCATTTAAAATCAGGGACTGTCCTGGGCAGTCAGGGACATGTGGTCACCCTACTCTCACTTCCATTCAGTAGGGTGACCAGACCTCACCTTTAACCGGGGACACATATGAAAAATGCATACTGCAGGGCTGCTTTGATTTCAGCGCAGTCCTGAAATAGGCCTATTTCCTATGTGTCCCTGTTAAAGAGAAGGTCTGGTCAGCTTACGAGTCACAATGCCAGTAACTGCTAGCAGCATCCTGTGTCAGAATCACCTGATGAAGTGATGTGGGGACCCAAATTGTTACCTTGCCTAGGGGCGCAATGGAGCCGTAATCTGTCTCTTAATTGGGTTTTTAGCCCATCGAATGCTAAAGCGGTATGTAATCCATTCTGAACCCCCATTTAAAACACCCATTTAAATCATTGTGAATTTGTTTTTCCTATGGCACCGTTAACCTTTTGAGTGTCAATAGGGTGCCCAACACATTTCAAGGCACTTAAAGGGTTAATTTGCTTGTTACTCCAGCTCTAATTAGTATATCTGCTTCTGTTGTGTTTATACAACCTTAACAATTTTTTTCTTCGTTTCTAAGATTTAAATGGCAACATTTATCCAGCTTCTCAAATTTTAACCTTGGAATTGAAATGCAAAGCCAGTGCAGTCATCTGCATACAGATGCATACTTGTTAGTACTTAACAGTGTAGCTTACAGTTAATTGCCTATTGTTATGAAGCTAAAGTTTATGGCATACCCAACAAATTAAGGTTATGGTGAATAAACAAAGTTCATTTACATTTCACGTGGAGTTTAGTCCTTGGACAAATTGATTATAATTTAGAAGCCTTTGTACTCTGTGAATTATTATTGTCAAATCAATGTGAGGAGGGTAGTCTCACAATTATTTAAGGAATTCGTTAAGCTGTTATCGGTATTTTATGTACAATGTCTTTTTTGAATTACAAGTAGAAATTTAGGGAAGATTTATAAAAATAAAAAATTCTTAGTATTTTTTTAAGAACTGTAGTTAAAGCATGGCTATCGATAACATCAGGGGGGATATGCACTTAGGCGTGATAAAGAGGTGATAACATGGAGATAACTTCTCCAGTGATATCACTTCTCCAATTCCTATGTTTTCCTATGGAGCCAATTCAACTTTGGAGATCTTAGTGCATAGGCAATATAGAATAACACTAGCAATGTGGGACGGCGTTGCCCGTCATGTTATGTTATGCAGGGAATGTTATTTTTTTTTAATAAATGTTATGATAGTGAAATATGGCGTAGGGTGTACGTGTCAGAAAGGTACACACAGTGATACACAGACACATGCGCAAACACACACATATACAGGGGGACACACAGTGATAGACAGAGACGCATGCAACACACATACATACACACACATGCACTGACATACACAAACAGTGACACACAGATGCAAAGCAGAACATACATACATACAGTGTGAGCAGCGTGAGTAACATACCTCCCAACATTTCAAATGGCCAAAGAGGGACACTTGTGTTTTAGGTGGTGTTACTGGGGGCGTGGCTGGTGGTGCATTTTAGATAATTTTTAATCCTTTGAGTGCCAGGGGGTAAGCAATACATTGCATCCCCTCTGGCTTTGAAATGGTTAAGTTACTCTTTTTGTAAGTGAATGATTTAGAAGACGATGAAAGTATTTTTTACACAGACTAATTTAACAGATATATACAGAAGTTTATACCCACATTACTGTGGGTTTTATTGATGTGGAGCAATCTGATACACTTGTATATACACCACACAGTATGATCTCCTAAATAGAGGAGCAGAGGGATTTGGGTCTCAAACAGGGACTATTCCTCCTATACTGTGTAGTGCCAGTCCTTATACACGTACACAGACACATGCAGACTGTATACTATACAGTGCCAGACCATATATAAATAGTTTGTCATACATGTTATACAGTGAGCTATGCACAGCATGGAGATGATTGCAGGAACTGGCACCTCTACTTACTCTTGGTGCAATATATAAATACAGTCACAACCATGTCTCTGCCATTTACCAGCTCAGCTGAATCCCTGCTCTGCACTGCCTGATCATGTCTCTGCCATTGTTCCACTTTCCCAGATTCTCTGTGTTAGCAAGTCAGCTCCCCAGCATCCTGCCTTCTGATTGGTTAGAAATCGGCTCACTTGTAATAATTGGCAGGACTGTGCAGGGTCACAGACAGGAAATGAAGAAGCTGCATATGAGTTGTTTATTGTAGCGAGCCCATAACCTTGTATCTATGTGCTGGGAACCCTGATGCATAATACAGATTTGGACCATGGCCTTCCAGCTGTAGCTGGAACATAGTTCCCATCATCCTCAGCTGCTCAGCGTGCATGTGTGTGTGTGTCTCTCTGTATGAGTGTGTGTATATGTGTGTATGTGTCTGCCAGTGTGTGGGGGGCATGTGTGTGTGTCTGTGGTGTAGGAGTGAGTGGCAGCCATTTTTTTTTTTTCAGCCTTCGATAGTGGTGGGCTGGCTGGATAGTGGGGGCGGGCCAAAAATCACACCCCCATTGAATCACCCAATGGGAGCAGTAACTCCTCCTTACTGCCGCCTGGGTGTGTTTTGTCATGCACAAAGTCTTCTTTTATATATATAGATAAGAACTGGACAAGTAATATAACTGGAGAAGTTTTTTCCGCATTATCACTTATTTATCACGCCTTAGTGCATAACCCCCAAGGTCTTAGTTATAAATGAGTAAAAGCGTCATCCTACAATATAAAAGGCCAGATGTGTGTTTGTCCGAAGCAGTCATGCACAGTAGAGACTGCCCAAATGCAGGCCATGCAGTCATGCTCAGTAAAGACTGCCTGAATAGGTATCCTTTTAAATGGTCGCACACAAAACAGAGCGCGAGTAGGAGGTGCATCACTGCATACCTTGGTAAAGGAAAGTACCATTCAGCCATTTCCACACACTTACTTAAATTGTATTGACACTGACAATACCAACTTGTAGGGGAGCGGAGCCATTATATTCAGGACACCGGGTCACGATAAGAGGAGATCCTGAGTGCCACCGGAGCTTTCCTGATACTGTATGCTGCAGTAAGAACTGAGCTGAATGTAATGAAGGGAGCTTCAGAGAGATCAGGGCCAGCCCATACCTAGGTGTCTGAAGTGAAGCCAGCACAGAAAAAATCTTTACTTTCTGTGCTGGCTTCACTTCAGACACCTAGGTATGGCCCTGATCTCTCTGCACTACTCCCCTCTAGTATGGAGCTCAGTTCTTACTATTAGGAAAGCTCCGGAAGCACTCAGGATCTCCTCTTATTGTGACCTGGCATCCTGGATATAATAGCTCCCCTTCAAGTTGGTGTTCTCAGTGTCAATACAATTTAATATAATAGCTCCGCTTTACACACTTTGGCCCATGTACAGGGGCTTTTACACTAGTTATACATAAGGCGTTAGCAATCTGATGTTAATGCCTGGAATGGTACCTGGTGTTAAGATTCTGGTGAAAATTCTGTTGCTAAATAGTTGCATTTAGAGACATTTTTTATATAAATTCGCTGCACAAGCATTTTCTCCAGTTCTACAGTCACTTTTCCAGAAACACAACTATGCTGTTTTAAGGTTTCAAAAACTGGAGTAAGAATCTATTTAAATACCGACCTTAAATCATACGCCACTTTTAATAGTAATATTTATGTATGTAAGCTATAATACTGTACGTATGAAATAAAAAAGCCAAATCATCTATGTTTTTTTTTTCAATAAGTTTCAGCATTTAAGAGTAATCTCAGGCTAAGGGTTACCCCTCCCGCCCCTTTTAGCAACATCATCACTCTAGCTGACAAACTTGGATTCTGGTCTGTGGACTGGGTGGCTTGTCTGGAGAGCCGAAACAGCAGGGGATACACAGCATATCTTCATGACAACAGTCAACAAACTGTATACAGTTTGAGGCGGTTGATCGTTGTCATGAAGATTTCCTTTGTATCCACTCCTATTTTGGCTCTCCAGATCAGCTGTTTGGTCCACAGACCAGAATCCATTTCTGAATTCTAGAGCACTGAAGTAGATAAAAGGGACGGGAGGGGTAAACTTTAGATCGAGATTACACTAAAACTATGAAAGTTATTGAAAAAAAAGACATAGATGCTTTGGTTTATTATAGCTTACATATTATGGCTTACATAAATTAAAGGGATAGTAATGTTTCATAATAAAAGCAGCTCTAATTAATCATCATAATATTTGGACTTTGGAGAGTGTTATTTCAATTCTGTCAGAGTTGTAGTTCAAGAGTTCAAGAGTATTTCAATGACAAATTGTCCCCCTCCTGCCCCTTTTACTGATGTAACACTGTTCAGCCAGAGCAGAAAGCAGGTGCCCAGGTAGACTGCAGAGAGGGACAATCTTCAATTAAGATAAGGGAAAAACCTGAAAAACTTGTCAAGGGGGGGAAGGGCTTTCATTGTTCTCACAGGAAGAAGATTATCCCCTGCTGTTATCTGTCTGGTCTATGGACTGGATTCTACATCTGAGAAGAGATGGCTTACACTAGGTAAAAGGGGTGGGAGGGGGAAACTTTGCTTGTGAATATCTCTCAAACCATAAAGGTTTGAGAAATAAGACTTATACCGTTCTTCATGTTTTTATAATGCCTACAAAATAAAATAAATATAAAATTAAATATTACTATCCTTTTAAGTATTACTGTCTCTTTAAGTCAGCCTCATAGACTTTCATACAGTGGGAGGTGTAGCTAGTTAAGCTTATTTAATACACTCTGACACTCTGTGGGTACCTTAGTTGATCAATGTAAAACGTAGTACTAATATTAAAGAAGCTATAACACCGCCTAATAATAATTCCCCATTTAACTTAATATGGACCAAAAATCCTTATTGCCCCACTGAATTTTGCCCTTGTGAAAGTTCTTTGATGTATGTTACTAAAACACAATATCAATACGTAAATACAGCTGCTGCTTAACTGCTAGAATAGTGGTCCCAGTTGCAAGTATATTTTGACATTGATCAAGTCCCGACAATATATGGAATTGAAGACTACACTTTCTTTTAATTCTCTGATTCTTTTTTTTTTTGTGGTCTTTGTTTTTTTTTTTTTTTTAAGGGATAGTAATACTTCATTTTATCTTTATTTTATTTTGTAGGCATTAAAAAAACATGAAGAACGATATAAGTCTTATCTCTCAAACCTTTATGGTTTAAGAGATATTCACAAGCAAAGTATCCCTCCCCCCTGTTCAGCCAGATCAGAAGGGAGGTGCCCAGGTAGACTGCAGAGAGAGACAATCTTCAATTAAGATCAGGGAAAAAGCTGAAAAACTTGTCAAGGGGGGGAAGGGCTTTCATTGTTTTCATACAAAGAAGATTGTCCCCTTCTGTTATCTGTCTGGTCTTACAACCAGATTCACATCTGAGAAGAGATGGTTTACACTAAGAAAAAGGGGCGGGAGGGGGAAACTTTGCTTGTAAATATATCTTAAACCATAAAGGTTTGAGAGATAAGACTTGTATCGTTCTTCATGTTTTTTTTAATGCCTACAAAATAAAATAAAAATAAAACAAAGTATTACTATCCCTTTAAGCTTGTATGAAACAAAAAGATTCCTAATAAAAGGAGCACTCCTAGAATCACCAACTCTGTCATGAACAATAAAACTACTGAACAAAATATAATTGTAGGAAAAAATAAAATTAAACAAATGTAAATGAAATAAAATAAAATGAAAACCTCTGTGTGATATGTAAAAGTTTAAAAATCCAGGAGACCAAGACTGAATTGTAGAATCGTATTAAATATACTTATAAACATAATAAATAAAATAAATATATATAAAATGTCCAAAAAGACAATAATACAAAGTGTTACCAAAAGTTCATATGGAAATGATGGAGATGGAGGTGAAATGGATGAAAAGTTCAATGGAATGATAAAATGAAAAATGAGATGGTTTTTACTGTGTTCCACTTGAAAGTGCTGCAGGATGATATTAATAGTGGCCTTGTCCACTGTACACCAAAACTGGATCTGCATAAACTCAACAGACAGAGCACATAACAAGAGAAAGAAATATATTTAAGTGTAATATGTTTATGAACAAAGTAACATAAAAACAGTAAATATTGCACTCACAAGAGCCTTCTTGGGCTTCATGCATATCAAAAGTGTCCCTCTCCCTTATAGCCGATGAACTGCGTTCTTCTGTTCTCTTCCCTGCCGATTCAATACACCGTCCTCTTTGGTACAATCCTCTTTGGTGGTTTCCGATGGTGAAGTTTAATAATATCTTGACTCATACGTTAGGTGATAGAAATAAGAGTCAGTGTAAGCTGTGTACCAGTAAAATTGAGTGTAAAAAAGATGGGGGTAAAGATCCGGCTAGATCTTGGATTAAATGGAATGGAGGTGAGCAGGGAAACTCTCAGAGGGTGTGGGAGGGACTCGGGGTGGACAATAGTAACGCTCTCTGAGTCCAAAACTTTCCACAGACTAACTGTCTGCTTCCTCTGGGGAGTATAGGATGTTTACGTCCATCTTTTACCACTCATTATTACTGGTACATGGCTTAGACTGACTTTTATTTCAATCACCTAACATATCAGTGAAGATATTATGAAACATCACCATCGGAAACCACCAAAGATTGTACCAAAGAGGACAGTGTATTGAATCGGTAGGGAGGAGTACAGGAGGATGCAACTAAACATCACATTCACCATGTTGTTGTGATGAAAAGGGTGACATGAGATTCTCGCCCTGCATCAAAAGCTCAAGATTCTTATGTCGCTGGCTTAAACCTCACTTCAACCCTCATCTGATATTGTAGTAGCCTAAACATCAACATACCTTAGCAAGATCTTGGATCTGTGTGCTCCATTGCTTTGCATATTTTTTGGTGTATTCACTTGATATGACATTTACTATCTTACTCGGGTGCTGGGGTTCTGTATTTGGCTTTGTAACTTCAAGTATAATAAACCTCTTACAGTTATCATCTGTCTTTCTTGTCTCCACCCCATTTATAACAAAGTCAGGTTTTTATTAAGATGTTAAATCAACTGCTCAAATGGCAGTATATAATTAATCTGTCCTGTAACATGTGAATAAGAAATGGGACACCTGGCATGAGTGAGCCAGTTCCCTGTGAAAAGACATATTTCTTGTATACTGCCTCCATTCATGCTTGTAATTTAGTATTTACAAGACTAGCATGGCGCATGTGGTGAAAACACGTCTAGATTCAGGAATCTTTCAGTAAATATCATGAAACAGGAATAGAGCAAAAACATTTTACTCACTTCCTACTTTGTGTGCAAATGGTCAATTTCAGAGACAGTGAGGGTGATATACTGAGAAGAATTGGAGCAATTCTGGAGCAAGCCAGCTGCCCCATATGGATTAATAAATAGGGCTTTTATACATTTAAATGCTAGTGAGGTTTCTGCTGAGATCTGTGTTTTATTGGGCATGTGAAAATAGCTCCTGTATGTGCTCAGTAATAATACAGCATGCAGCATAATTAGCTTGTTTCCACCCAGGAACTTCAGTTTTTAGCTCTCTTGTGAAATTACTGAAGAAAAATATTAATTTTCATTTCAGTATTATATTATATTTGCCTATATTTAGATCGTCTATGAGTAGGATAACATAAATATGTAAGTGGAAATTTTCCTGTAATGATCTTAAAGAGATAGTAATACTTCATTTTATCTTTATTTTATTTTGTAGACAATAAAAAAACATGAAGAACGATATAAGTCTTATCTCTCAAACCTTTATGATTTGAGAGATATTCACAAGCAAAGTTTCCCCTCACTGATCAAAACGGTCAAGTCTGCCATCTAGCTGTCAGATTTGGAATCCGATCCACGGACCGGCCATGGCTCTACAACAGAGCCGAGATCGCAAGATATAAGAACTACTTCATTCAAATAGTCTACAAAGTGTACCTGGTTTGCAAGCACACTTTTTAGACCCTTCCAATTAAATAGTTATTTTTATTTCTTGCAGTCTCAGCTCTGCTGAAGAGCCATCAGTTGACCTGTGGACCAGATTCCAAATCTGACAGCTAGATGGCAGACTTGACCGTTTTTGGTCAGTGAGGGGAAACTTTGCTTGTGAATATCTCTCAAACCATAAAGGTTTGAGAGATAAGACTTATATCGTTCTTCACGTGTTTTAATGCCTACAAAATAAAATAAAGGTAAAACTAAGTATTACTATCCATTTAAAAGTCTAAAATGTGATCCATTCCGAATTATTTGGCCGAATTTAACATGGGTTAAATTATAGCAGTGCGCCTCCGTGCACGCTGCTATCATTATTTGCAGACAGGGTGTGCATTTAGAAAAAGATCCATCCCAAAAACGGACATTGTCATACATTGCCAGTCTGTGCATGCCTCTACTCTAGCATGGGATGCCAGTCACAATGCAAACGTCGAACATCGAAAACCCATGCCTGTCATTCAATTTAGCATGTTCGAACATCGAAACCCCATGCCTGTCATTCAATTTATCATGTTCGAACATCGAAACCCCATGCCTGTTCTTCAATCTAGCATATGTTCGAACATCGAAACCTCATGCCTGTCATTCAATTTAGCATATGCTCGACATCGAAAACCCATGCCTGTCACATCCTACTCAACATAAGTGGTCGACTCGAATATGGACAAACTACATGTCACATTCTATGTTAGTACATGGGTAAAGATTAAGGTTTCATTTTCTGGTACCAGCCTCCTACCCTACTGTCCCTCTTTAGTACCTAAATTCCTCTCTCTCGTTTTCCTATCCTGATTTCCCCTCATATCAGATAACTCTATGTGTATATACTAGTGTTGAGCGAGCATGCTCGGCCGATGCTCGGATCGGCTCGAGCATCGCTCTGCTCGGCACATGGCGGTACTCGTACGAGTACCGCATGTGCTCGACCGCCATGTTCGGGTCTCCTCCCCGCACGTTTTGCGGCTGCTGCGCAGCCAATAAACGTGCAGGGAGGCTCTGACATCGGTGTAATGCCAGCAGCAATGTTGGCTGCTGGCATTACACTGATTGGCTGGCCAGAACCCGTGGTCAGGTGCTGTATAGCACCTGACCATCGAGTTCGGCTCAGTCTTAGCCAGGGAGAGCTGAGGATAGGAAGGGAAAGGCAGTGTAGGGAGGAAAAAAACCAAAATTGTGAAAAAAAAGAACCAAAAGTCCTTTTTAGGACTACTGTGTGTGGGGGCAGCAGGTTATTTTGTGTGGGGGGAAAAAAACAAAAAAAAAAAAATATTCTGTTTAGTGTGCAAAGTTGCAGATTAGAGCACATTCTGTTTAGTGTGCACAGTTGCAGATTAGAGCACATTCTGTTTAGTGTGCAAAGTTGCAGATTAGAGCACATTCTGTTTAGTGTGCAAAGTTGCAGATTAGAGCACATTCTGTTTAGTGTGCAAAGTTACAGATTAGAGCACATTCTGTTTAGTGTGCAAAGTTGCAGATTAGAGCACATTCTGTTAAGTCTTCAAACTAAAATATCAAAGTCACATATTCCATTCAGTGTGCGTCGCCGCAGTTTAGCAGCACATTCTGTGTACTGTGCAGAGTTGCAGAATAGGAAGAAATACTGTTAAGTCTTCAAACTAAAATATCAAAGTCACATATTCCATTCAGTGTGCTTCGCCGCAGTTTAGCAGCACATTCTGTGTACTGTGCAGAGTTGCAGAATAGGAAGAAATACTGTTAAGTCTTCAAACTAAAATATCAAAGTCACATATTCCATTCAGTGTGCTTCGCCGCAGTTTAGCAGCACATTCTGTGTACTGTGCAGAGTTGCAGAATAGTAAGAAATACTGTTAAGTTTTCAAACTCAAATATTAAAGTCACATATTCCATTCAGTGTGTGTCACCGCCGTTTAGCAGCCTATTCTGTGTACTCTGCAGAGTTGCAGAATAGTAAGAAATACTGTTAAGTTTTCAAACTCAAATATTAAAGTCACATATTCCATTCAGTGTGTGTCACCGCCGTTTAGCAGCCTATTCTGTGTACTGTGCAGAGTTGCAGAATAGGAAGAAATACTGTTAAGTCTTCAAACTAAAATATCAAAGTCACATATTCCATTCAGTGTGCTTCGCCGCAGTTTAGCAGCACATTCTGTGTACTGTGCAGAGTTGCAGAATAGTAAGAAATACTGTTAAGTTTTCAAACTCAAATATTAAAGTCACATATTCCATTCAGTGTGTGTCACCGCCGTTTAGCAGCCTATTCTGTGTACTCTGCAGAGTTGCAGAATAGTAAGAAATACTGTTAAGTTTTCAAACTCAAATATTAAAGTCACATATTCCATTCAGTGTGTGTCACCGCCGTTTAGCAGCCTATTCTGTGTACTCTGCAGAGTTGCAGAATAGTAAGAAATACTGTTAAGTTTTCAAACTCAAATATTAAAGTCACATATTCCATTCAGTGTGTGTCACCGCCGTTTAGCAGCCTATTCTGTGTACTCTGCACAGTTGCAGAATAGTAAGAAATACTGTTAAGTTTTCAAACTCAAATATTAAAGTCACATATTCCATTCAGTGTGTGTCACCGCCGTTTAGCAGTCTATTCTGTGTACTCTGCACAGTTGCAGAATAGTAAGAAATACTGTTAAGTTTTCAAACTCAAATATTAAAGTCACATATTCCATTCAGTGTGTGTCACCGCCGTTTAGCAGCCTATTCTGTGTACTCTGCAGAGTTGCAGAATAGTAAGAAATACTGTTAAGTTTTCAAACTCAAATATTAAAGTCACATATTCCATTCAGTGTGTGTCACCGCCGTTTAGCAGCCTATTCTGTGTACTGTGCAGAGTTGCAGAATAGGAAGAAATACTGTTAAGTCTTCAAACTAAAATATCAAAGTCACATATTCCATTCAGTGTGCTTCGCAGCAGTTTAGCAGCACATTCTGTGTACTGTGCAGAGTTGCAGAATAGTAAGAAATACTGTTAAGTTTTCAAACTCAAATATTAAAGTCACATATTCCATTCAGTGTGTGTCACCGCCGTTTAGCAGCCTATTCTGTGTACTCTGCAGAGTTGCAGAATAGTAAGAAATACTGTTAAGTTTTCAAACTCAAATATTAAAGTCACATATTCCATTCAGTGTGTGTCACCGCCGTTTAGCAGCCTATTCTGTGTACTCTGCACAGTTGCAGAATAGTAAGAAATACTGTTAAGTTTTCAAACTCAAATATTAAAGTCACATATTCCATTCAGTGTGTGTCACCGCCGTTTAGCAGCCTATTCTGTGTACTCTGCACAGTTGCAGAATAGTAAGAAATACTGTTACGTTTTCAAACTCAAATATATTAAAGTCATATATATCGTGTAAGATGAAGAAGGCGGGTAAAAAGGGACGGGGAAGTGGACGTGATCCTGATAGTTCAGGGCGCGGGTCAGGACGCGGAGAAACTGTGCCTGGTGCCAGAGCACAAGAAAGAAAGACATCCACCATACCTAGCTTCATGTGTAATTTTACAGGGCGTCGCAGGACATCACTCTCGAGGTCCGACCACTGCGAACAGGTGGTCGGTTGGATGACAGCTGATACTGCTTCCAGTCGGTTAAGCACCACCCTGTCTTCCACCAAGTCCACTCTCAGTAGCCAAGAGTCTGGCCAACATAATCCTCACTCTGATCATCCTTCCTCCCACCATACACGGTCTGGTCAAAGAAGTGATCCCACACTGGGATATAGTGAGGAGCTCGTCTCATCACCAATCCTTCATTTGACCCTCTCTCCAAGCACGCTTGCAGAGGAACATGACATCTTGTGCCCTGATTCACAACCTCTAGAGGCTACCCAATCACAAGAAGATGACAGATGTGAACGGCATTTAAGGTCAAAGGAAGTAGTGGATGATGATGATGATGATGAGACAGAGTTGCCATTAAATCAACCACTATTTCCGTCTCAAGACCTTGTTGAGGAGAATGTTATACAGTTGTCAATGACTGAGTATGTGGTGGGATCAAGACTTGAGGAGGATGATCAGAGTGAGGAAGTGGAGGAGGACTTGGTGGACGATGAGGTGACTGACCCCACCTGGGAAGGTGTAGAGCCCAGCGATGACAGCAGTCCTGAGGGTGAGCCATCTGCAGCACCGCAACAGGCTGGAAGAGGCAGTGGTGTGGCTACAGAAAGAAGGCGGACCGCACCAAACCGGCCCGCAAATGTTCCACGGAGCACCCCCTTGCGTAAATATACCTTGCCAAAGGGTAGGTGTTCCGCGGTATGGCGTTTTTTTAAGGAAAGTGCGGACGACAAAAGAATTGTAGTTTGCAACCTGTGCCACACCAGAATGAGCCGAGGCATGAACACTAGAAACCTCACCACCACCAGCATGATCTTACACATGGCATCCAAGCACCGTAGTAAGTGGGAGGAACGCCTGGATCGCCCATCTGTGTCTGCAGGCCACACCACTGCCTCCTCTTCCCCTGTTTTCGGTGCCGGCCAATCGCCTGTCGAAGGCGCAGGCCCGCATACCTCCCGCCCTGCACCTGTAGCATCTGAAGCACCATCAGCGACCACATCCACTTCCCTGTCCCAGCACAGCGTCCAAATGTCGTTACCCCAGGCATTTGAGCGCAAGAGAAAGTACCCAGCCACCCACCCACAGGCCATAGCACTAACCTCACACCTTTCCAAATTACTGGCCATCGAAATGCTGCCATTTAGGCTTGTGGACACTGAGTCCTTCCGCAGCCTGATGGCAGCAGCTGTCCCTCGGTACGCGGTCCCCAGCCGCCACTACTTTTCCCGGTGTGCCATCCCCGCATTACACCACCATGTGTCCCGTAACATCACCCGTGCCCTGACCAACGCAGTTACTGGGAAGGTCCACTTAACGACTGACACATGGACAAGTGCTTGTGGCCAGGGACGCTACATTTCCCTGACGGCACACTGGGTGAATGTCGTGGAGGCTGGGAGCGACTCGGACCCTGGGATGGCACGGGTGCTACCCACGCCGAGGATTGCGGGCCCTACCTCCATCAGGGTTTCCGCCAGCACCTACGTTATTGGCTCCTCCTCCTCCGTTTCCACCTCCGAATTCTCTACACGCAGCGCCACTCCCCCATCAGCCAGTAGCTGGAAGCAGTGTAGCACTGCAGTGGGGAAGCGTCAACAGGCCGTGCTGAAGCTGATCTGCCTTGGGGACAAACAGCACACGGCCTCAGAGCTGTTGCAGGGGATTAGTCACCAGACCGAGCAGTGGCTCTCGCCACTCAACCTGCAACCAGGCATGGTTGTGTGTGATAATGGGCGTAACTTGGTGGCGGCTTTGGAGCTCGGCAAGCTCACACACGTACCATGCCTAGCGCATGTATTTAATTTAGTGGTTCAGCGATTTCTAAAAACCTACCCCAATGTGCATGATCTCTTGACCAAGGTGCGCCGCGTGTGTGCACATTTCCGTAAGTCATCTACAGCTTCGGCCGGCCTGTTGAAGCTGCAGCAGCGCTTACAATTGCCAGCTCACCGGCTGCTGTGTGACGTGAGCACGCGCTGGAACTCCACCTTCCACATGTTGGCCCGGCTTTGTGAGCAGCAGAGGGCAGTAGTGGAGTACCAGCTGTTACACGGTCGTCGCCTCTCCGTTCAACTTCCTGTAATCAGAAGTGAGGAGTGGGAATGGATGTCAGACGCAATTTTGAGGAATCGACACAGATGGTGAGCGGCGATAACGCTATTATCAGTGTAACCATCCCACTTCTGTGTCTACTGAAACGCTCGCTGCTCACAATTAAAACCGACGCTTTGCATGTGGAAGAGGTGGAAATGGGGGAGGAAGAGCTTACACAAGGTGATAGCCAGAGCACCCTCACTTCGTCTTCTCAGCGACAATTGGAGGAGGCGGAGGAGGAGGAGGAGGAGGAAGACACGGTTGCCTCCGCTACAGAGGGTAGCCATGGAACTTTAGTTCCATCTCTTCAGCGTGGGTGGGCAGAAGAGGAGGAAGAGGATGAGGATATTGAGAGTCATCCTCCTGGTGAGGACAGCGAAATCTTGACTGTTGGTACTCTGGCACACATGGCTGACTTTATGTTAGGCTGCCTTTCCCGTGACCCACGCGTTATACGCATTTTAAACAACACGGATTACTGGGTGTTCACCCTTCTGGACCCCCGCTACAAAGAGAATTTCTCATCTCTCATTCCTCCGGTGGAGAGGACAAGCAAAATGGTGCAATACCAGAAGGTTCTTGTTGAAAAATTGCTCCAAAATTTTCCATCTGACAACGCTGGCGGCAGAGTACGTGCTACCTTGGCCAACAGAGAAGGGGAGAAAAGGGGAGCACACAGCAGTTCCGAGAAAGGCAGGGCAACACTCTCCAAGGCGTGGGACACCTTCATGACACCCCGCCAGCACCCTCACCCTGATGCGCAGCCTAGTGTCACAAGGAGGGAAAAGTTTTGGAAGATGGTGAAGGAGTACGTAGCAGACCGTGTCAGCGTCCTCAATGATCCCTCTGTGCCTTACAACTACTGGGTGTCCAAGCTGGACACGTGGTATGAACTGGCACTCTACGCCTTGGAGGTGCTGGCCTGCCCTGCCGCCAGCGTTCTGTCTGAGCGGGTATTTAGTGCTGCTGGTGGCATCATAACAGATAAGCGTATCCGCCTTTCCACCGACAATGCTGATAGGTTGACACTTATAAAAATGAACAAGGCCTGGATTTCCCCTGACTTCTCCACTCCACTGGAGGAAAGCCGCGGGGGAACATAAACTCACTTTATATATGTTATTTACAATGATGTGAATACTCTGTATTCCCATTCACCCCTTCCACCCAAAAAACGGGTATATGGTTGACTCTTAATCTTTTCATCCTCCTCCTCCTCTTCCATATGCCCTGGGATATAATTTTTATATAGGGCCAGCTCACCAGCGGGCCCTGTGCTATAATTTTTATATAGGGCCAGCTCACCAGCGGGCCCTGTGATATAATTTTTATATAGGGCCAGCTCACCAGCGGGCCCTGTTTGACAATTTTTATATAGGTCAGCTCACCAGCGGGCCTTCTCATATAATGTTTTATTGGGTCAGCTCTCTAGCGGGCCCTCTCATATAATGTTTTATAGCGTCAGCTCACTAGCGGGCCTTCGCATATAATGTTTAGGATGGTCAGCTCTGCAGCAGACCCTCACCCATAATGTTTTAGATGGTCAGCTCAGCGCACGTTTCCCTCTTAATCATGGCCTCAGTTCTGAAAATCAAGGAAATTTTTGGGAGAATTTGCCTCTGCGCACGTTTCCCTCTTAATCATGGCCTCAGTTCTGAAAATCAAGGAAATTTTTGGGATAATTTGCCTCTGCGCACGTTTCCCTCTTAATCATGGCCTCAGTTCTGAAAATCAAGGAAATTTTTGGGAGAATTTGCCTCTGCGCACGTTTCCCTCTTAATCATGGCCTCAGTTCTGAAAATCAAGGAAATTTTTGGGAGAATTTGCCTCTGCGCACGTTTCCCTCTTAATCATGGCCTCACTTCAGAAAATCAAGGAAATTTTTGGGAGAATTTGCAGATGATATACAAGTAAATATACAGCAAATATTGTTTGGTAACAATTTTTCGCCTAAAGTCGTTTTTATTTTCCTTTTTGTGTGTTTTATGGTCAGTCTGTAAAAATGGCGTACTACGGGCGAAAGATCGTTCCCAGCAGCGATGTTGGAGTCCAAGATGCATCCAGACATCCTCCCTATGCTGTCCCTGAACCATTTCTGTGGTGTTTCCATCCTTTTCTGCCCTTTTCCTATGGACCAGGCACCCTCCCCTCATCAGAGCAGGGGGTGCCTGGTGTAATGCTCGAGTCCTCCCATTGACTTCAATGGGGCTCGGGTGCTCGGCCGAGCACTCGAGCCTCAGGGGGTGCTCGGTCAGAGCACCCGAACACCCGAGCATTGGGGTGCTCGCTCATCACTAGTATATACATTGTAGAGTTTCATACTACATCAAGAATAAACATCAATGATTGTAATGTGATAGATGTAATGTGTTAACCCTTTGAGTGCCAGAGTGGTACTCAATGCATTGCAAAGCAATACGTTGCATACCACTCTGGCATTCAAAGGGTTAAAAAGAAAAATTGAGACATTCTGTTGTGAACAAACTGCAACACAGGAGAGAAATAAAAAAAATGCTTGACATCTATACTGAAGAGGGGTCCACAGCATTGTCTTAGTATAGCAATATCACCGTTTTCAGTGAGTGTGCAATACAGGGCTCTACGGTAATTGCTGGGCATTTCCCAATGTCATAATCAGGGGATGATGGGAGTTGTATTCTAACTACTGTTAGGAAACACATAAGTGATGCACATTCATCTCCCACCTAGAAATTATTTACACACGAGGCAACTCCCCCAAGTAATACCTAGCCCCTTTCCAAGTGAAAGGACTTCCAGAAAGGCTTCAGATCTCTTAGTGACTCACCTGTTATTGCCAGTCAGCGGGACCCAGAGAGTAGGAGGGGGTGATGCTATGGCTGCACGGCACGGTGCTCTTAGTTGGTCACTTGTCGCAATGTTGAAGCTCTGCCCGGCCAGCACCTTCTGGGTGGAGACACCTCACAGCAATCCTGTTCAGGACACATCATGCACTGTTGTGCACTCATACTAGGGATCCCAAATGTTTAGACTCATTTTGTACAGGGGGCACCCTCCTGTATTTGTAAAACCTCTCTAGCAAATCTGGGATGGTAGACCTATTTACTCAAGTCTTGACTTTAGGTGGGCGATAAACAATACAAAATAGGCATAATGTTTCACTATCACATAATTCACGTCACTGAAGCAGCCAGCAGGCATCACCACTGAGTGAGCATAGGGCTGCCCGGCTGCTGACAGTCACACTGATGGGACACCCTGCAACACAGAAATGGCGGAAGAGCACAAAATAAACTTGCTATGGGACGGCAAATTGCCTCCCCTGTCAAAGTGCCGCCTGGGTCCATGGACCCACTGGGACCCATGTAAGGGCCGGCCCTGTATTCGAACAAATACCTAATATTTTTTTATATTTTGCACAGGAACAAATATTACTTGTTCTTGCAGTGGCAATAACTGGAACTAATGCTGGCTGCCTACCTATGCCTAGCCTAATGCTACCTGCCTGCCTACACAACAACTGTACACTCTCTAATCTCTTCTCTCTCTGAGCTCCAACAACCCAATGAGGAAATGCAGGCTGTCTGTCTGTGTGACTGTGTCATTAGTCCAATCCCCATCATGAAACGAAGAAGGCTATTCGAATACAGACAAAAGAGGGAAGTAGTGCATGAAACGGAGAATGGAATTGGACTAGAGACATGGAGGGAAAATTATGGAGGGAAAGTAATTGAGCGCACACAGGAAGTACAAAATGTCCTGGTCAAAAGTAGTCAAAACTTTTGGAAATGTGTCGATTGCCGAAACTTCAGAAAGTTTTGACGAATTTTGGACCTGGGCTGTTTGGAGTCGGATCATTTTTTCCGAATGACCCTTGAGTTTCGGATTGGCCGAATGTCTCCGAATGACCCCATTTTCGACGAAATCCGAATGTCTCCGAATGAATTCGCACATGTCTACCTGTTATCCCTCTGTATCAGAGCCCACACTATGGCCATGCGATTAACAGCTTCTTGCACTTGTCCATTGTGTGCTAACCAGGGCTGGATTTCCCATTAGGCAGGATAGACTGTGCTAGACACACCCATATTCTGAGTTGTGGGTGAGGCTAATTTATTGTCCCTGCACTGTCGAACCAATTATGTTGAAGGTATCCAAAGGGTTAAAACAAGAGAACCAATCAGGTTGGATATCTTCACATAAATAGATAAATGACAATATTGAATAATTTTGAGAACTTTATACTATATTAGGTATTGGCATGCTACTTCACAGTAAATAATTGATTAAAATAATCAATCCCACATATTTGTGCAAATATATATATATATATATATATATATATATATACAATACACTATATATAAAGTGTAAACAGCAATGATATAAATGAGTGATCAGCAATTACAATAGATATATAGTTACTCAAACCACAATTATCACCATTAGGATTACCAGCAACTAAAGGGTTAACCACACATAAGTATATTCAGAGGAATTAGATAACAATAATTGCACTCAGTAGCATAGAAAAGGATAATTGATCCTTACAATTAATAAAATACAGTTGGCAGCAGTGTATATGAATACCTTCTGCCCCAGAAACTGTATAAACTATGCTAATTGAGGTTTAAGGTATATTGTCAGATGAGTCAACTTTAATATGAAGCCAGGTCCTCTGACAATTTTCCTTGTACCATATGCAATAGCCACATTTTAGAGAAACTAACTGGAATAAAAATCCCAGATAGAGATCACAATAAAATAATAATGTACTGATTTCAAATATTGTTTACCTTCTGAATAAAACATATAAATTACATTTAATATAGTCAATAATAGATTATACTAAGAATAGACTTACAATCAAATCTAATAATATATGTCTAGACAGTATATTAAACTTTGTGCAACATATATCACAAATATGACTATAGCAGTCCTATGTAAACCCTATAAGGTACTCCAAGGGTTAATCCATTAAGATAGGATGCCACACCCAAGATGGCAGCTTCTTTTGTCTAGTGAGAGTTTAAAAACTTTTCACTGTACAAAAGTTTAGACCCAAAACATACACAAAGAAATCCAAGAAACACCTCAAAGTAAATAGACAAATAGCAGTTAAAGGGTTAATAAATGAATTTGAAGAATTCCCTAGATCAAATATTAGTTATTATAACCTTTCCAGAAACACAGTAAATTATTCTAGAAATAACAAGAATTATATTAACTAATATATAAACAAAGCTATTTAACTATATTATACTTATCTGGCAAAATATAACAATTTACCAATAAATACATTTTGCTTAATTTCAGAGTTTCTATAGCTAATATAGCTTATTATAATTGATCCCAAATGGTTGGCCAGTCCAATTAAGACAACTTATAAGAAAATTAAGTTTCTTCAAATATAGAAGAAATAAATATTTAATTCTGAATTTTGCAGAATTTAAATAAGGAAAGATATATAGTTACCAGTCCAAATAAGTGTGGATTTCTTAGGATTTCTTTAGCAGGCAGCCAGGTATATAGCAGGAATTGAAGAGCCAGGAACCAAGAGGAAAAAAAAAACATCCAAGTCTCAAGAGAAAAGACCTCTTTTCTCTCTAAACTTGCATATTTATAATATGAAATTTCTCTTATCAAAATCTGCTCTGATTGGTTAAAGAGCCATCTCATTATGCAGTGACATCAGAATAAATTATGGAAAAATTCCAAAGCACTAGTGATAACACCATGTAATCTATAGATGGCAACATTATTCTACATTAAAATTCACACCTAAAATGATACCTGGTCTGGGTTCTGACAAAAATTTTGAATGCGAACTTTGACTCTACATCACATAAATATGTCACCCTACTAGACTTTCCCATAGGGGAGTATGTCTATGTTTTAGACTTTTGAGATTTTCTCACAAGATACTAATACTGCTTGAGACTGTGGTTGTCTGCAATCCTATATCAATCACCATTAAAGTCTCCCAAATATTTCTCCCTTCCATTGAGGAAGAGAGGCTCATTGTCTCTGTTACATTAGATAATTTAAACACATTTTAAAACACAGATTTTTAGAGAACTTGGTTTAAAAGAAAAATTAACCATCTCCTCCCCATCATGACAATGTCTCTGACAGCACAAGTATATATTATACCCTTTTACTGGCTATTATTTAACCCCATGGATGCAAGAGAGAGAGATCTCCAATGAATTGTAAATCAATGTTTTGGAGATCTCTCTAGGAACCAAGGGGTTAAATATTTTTTTTGCTTGTATGTTATAGACTAAGGGTATTTGTATAAGGGAACAGTGGGTGCAACTGTGGGCAGGTTCATTTGTGTAGTGGGGTGTGGCCATGGGAAGAGCTAAGAGCAATTAGAGTGCCTTGCCTAGGGGAGCCTGGGATATAAATCTGGCCCTGGTCCTGATATCAAGTTATCAGTGATGATTGGATTCATTTAAATTCTCTGATTTCCTACAATGCCCATATATTCACTATATTCATTTTTATAGCAATAAAGTTGATGATGGGTTATTTATGCAACTATGAGCATTCTGCCTCATCCAACTACAACAGGAGCAGGATGCACTCATACAGGGGCTAATGTGGAATGTCACAGACTGTGCAAGTGCTTCCTGCAGGACGCAATGTGAGATTTGAATACATGCCATGCTTGTCAGCTTCCTATCTTCCTCAACCAATCAGAACGAACCAGGGCAGGGTCAAAGGAAGTCATTTGCCTGACTCTCAGGCTGAGGAATATAACATCATGTTGGGGTCAATTAAAGCTTAATTATAATCAACAACTATTGTGTCCATGGTAAAGAACATTGGGGGAGATTTTTAAAAAGTGTTCTTGTTTATTTTTGTGAACACTTGAATGAATCAGTGTTGTTAGTTCTCAGTGAGGGTTTTCACACTTATTTAGGCAAATAAATATATTTTTATACACTGACATTATGTGGTACTGTTTCTAGTCCCTGATTTTATGCAAATTGTTCTTGTGTTATACAACTAAGTAACAGTGGGGAGTGGGGATTTTTCTAATTCTATTTTCTAATTCAACCTTACTCTGCCTATTGTTATTTAGTGTGAACTTAAAGGGACAGTAATGTTTCACAAAAACAGCAGCTCCAATTAATCTTCATAGCAATTGAGCCATAGATAGTGTTATTTCAATACTGTCAGACTTGTAGTTCAAGAGTAATTGCATGATAAAGTTGTCCTTTTTACCTAGTGTAACACTGCTCTGCTCAGGTATGGAATCTGGTTGCTTGACCAGATGGATAACAGCAAGGGACAGTCTTCTTACTGTGAGAACAATGAAAACCCTGCCCCCCCCTGACAGGTTTTTCAGCTTTTTCCCTTATTTTAATTGAAGATTGTACCTCTCTGCAATCTACCTGGACACTCCCTGCTGATCCACGGTGAGCAGTGTTATATCAGTAAAAGGGGCGGGAGGAGGTAGTTTATCATTCAATTACTCTTGAACTACAACTCTGACAGAATTGAAATAACACTCTCCATGGCCCAAATACTATGAAGATTAATTAGAGCTGCTTTAATTATGAAACATTACTATCCCTTTAATCATTCTGTGAAATACATTAAGAGCTCCTCATATAAGAAAATTATCTCAGGTAAAGTTTCCTTTTGATAAAGAGAGACATTACAATTAACCAATCTCTCAAAAATCAGTAGATGTTTTTACTATTTCCAGCATTAGTATACATGTTCCTTTACAAATGAACTTCATTACACTCTTCTCATCAGAATATCTAAAAAAGAAAAGTCACATTTATCATTAAATGTCCTCACCAATATTGTTCTTCTGCAATACCTCACATTGTATTTTTTTTTTGTCCTAATACACTAGAAGATCAGTTTCCTAAGTACATAACATTCATCCATCTTGGGCTAAACTAAGCAAGAAACAAAAGATTCCCCTCAAATGACAAGACTCAAGGTCAGTGCTTGCTTCCCATGAGGGTCTTTTCATTGTACAGTAATCTCAGCTGCAGTTGTGCTGACCAAAAGCTTTCATCTGAGACAATACATAGAAACTGAAAAAGCACAAACTGACAGCTATGGCAAAGTAAAGGGACAGAACAAACTCTTAAGAACTCTCAAAATCTTTTTTAGGGGGCTTTATGTGGAGGATGACCATTATTTTACTTTAATCAAGACCTCTCATAAAGCGGAATTACCACCCGACAAAATCTTTGGCTTAACTAAGTCCCCATCTGGCAACTAGCTGCTTAGTAGAACTAGTCGCCAAAATAATTACCTTATTTAATAGATTTCTGCTGTCTTCTCTGGCTGACAGTAGCACGGAGCGTTTACATCTTGCCATTGTGACGTTTGCATGCCTGCACTGTCAGTCCCAACCGGAGCCAAATGGCTTCTAGCAATGCCTCCTAGACCCGGCTGAGAGTGACAGCGCAGGCGCGCGGACGTCACAATGGCAAGATGTCTGAGCTCTGTGCTACTGTCAGCCATAGAAGAGAGCAGAAATCTATTAAATAAGGTAATTATTCTGGCGACTAGCGCTACTAAGCAGCTAGTCGCCAGATGGGGACATGTTAAGCTAAAGATTTTGTCGGGTGGTAGTTCCACTTTAAGTTTTTTTTATTTTTGTTTCTTTAACAATCAATAGTTAAGGATTAGGGATGTTTGCCACTGGAAGAAATAGGCAGAAAACACTCAGTGTCATCAGCAAATTGGCCATTTCAAGTGACACATTCCTATGGCAAAGTGAGGTGAGTGAATGTGTGTGCACATGTGCGTTTGAGCGTAGGGCAGGGCATGCATGTGTAATGATTTATGTGTGCATTAATGATTATGTGTGGATTGCCTTAGGTTAAAACCTATTGAAATCAATGGATTTGACTTTTGAATGAAACATCACTTTCATTAATTTTCTTTCCCACTGTAAAAGAGAAATGTGTCTCCTAATCCATGGAAATTCCCGAAAGGAGAAAAAAGAACTTTCCTCTCACCCCTATTAAAATGGATCTTTTCCCTTAACATAAGTTAACATTTTTGGAAACTACATTAAAAACTGCCTTTATGTGTCATGTTATCCAAAAGACCAGCAGAAGTACAGTTAAGGAGTTATTAATTATTGTTACAATATGCTAATATATGCTAATTGAGGTACTTGTGCAGTACCAGTGACATTTCATATGCTAATTAATGTTTTCAGATATGTGACATATGCTCTTGAAGCACTGTGCAGTACCAGGAAATTTTCTCTTTCACTTTTCCCATAAATAAAAGTATGAATATCTCCTAAACTATAGATCTGCTAGAATTTTGGTTAACATGACACACGGGCAGTTTTGAAAGAAGTTTTGTAAAGAAAATTCAATGTGATAGGTCCAGTTTAATGATGGAGATTTATGAACCAGGTAGGAAGCAGCATATCGGATCTGCTGTTATCCACAGATATACATATAGTCATCCACCTGTAAAGCCTCATACATACGTTTGTGTATTTCTCAATGATTGTGCATAGTTAGCCAACAATATCTTCTGCCAAACCATTATCTAGATGTTTTATTTTCTTACAGTTACTTATGTTTTTTTTTTTTCTTT
Source organism: Rhinophrynus dorsalis (assembly GCA_037306005.1). Taxonomy (NCBI): domain Eukaryota; kingdom Metazoa; phylum Chordata; class Amphibia; order Anura; family Rhinophrynidae; genus Rhinophrynus; species Rhinophrynus dorsalis. Next base: position 72,476,646 of record CM074719.1, on the reverse strand, counting down.
TTTTACTGATTTAACCCCAGACAAGAGTGATAGGCAACAAATTGCAAATCAATGTATTGCTCTCCACTCTGGTCTGAAGGGGTTAAAGAAGGGTTCTGTTTGCAGAATTCTAGGATTGATGTCATGGTGATTTACTTTACAGTGAATCTGATTCAATAAGTGGACATGGAATTGCAGACCAACTGCACTTTAGGGAGCAAATACATATTTCCCAAATGATCTTTATTTTAAAAGGAACATTTAACACATTGAAAGCTACAAGAGTTTAACCCTTTGAGTGCCAGAGTACACTCCTAAAACACTAACCTAACTAAAAGATTGTCCATGGGTCTCTAACTACTACTAGCATGCTGTGGTAGCCAAGAGGTTAATACTTACACTTACAATACTTACTTGCATGGCCGATCTTGCTGTGTAAAATTAATAGTAGGGAGAAACGCCTGCACTTTGTGGCTGATCAGTTACTGGTGCTATGAGAGTGAAATTTCACCCCCCCCCCAAAGAGCCAGTGTGGTTGCACAGAGGTAGAATCCAGAAATCCCTCTAGAGACCAAAGACTGATCTTTCAGTTAGGTAATGTGTAGTGATGCACTCTTCCACTAAAAGCCCCATTTAAATGAATGAGAGTTTTTATTTCACCACTGTGATGCAGTTGGCTTTCCATAGAACTGCATGATCGTTTCCTAGTACAACAGTCTCACTGTATGACACAATGATGCCATAGGGGACTGAATATAAATTGCACAAATTTCCATTGATTTAAATGGAGCTTTGATTTAACTGGAGCTTTCAACTCTTGAATGTTACAGTGGTCTCCAACACATTGTGAAGTATGCTTCACACTTAACCCTTTGAGTGCCAGGGGGTGTGCAATCCATTGAAAAGCAATGCATTGTGCACCCCTCTGGCACTCATAGGGTTAAATCTACAGGACTTTAATTTTTTTGTTGCAGTTGGTCTGTTCTGGTTTGTAATTTTTTAACTGTTTCGGCCCATAAAACATCTAGGACAATGATTCTCAATCTTTTTTTTGTTCGGGGCACCCCTAACACATAATCTAGAACATTCAGGGCACCCCTAACATATTTAATGTACTTTATCAAGGGCATAAGGGTACAATACATAAATACACATTTATTACTAGGTCTTACAATCATAGTAACAAAACTAAACATATTGTGCAGAACAATTTCTATTAATCTTTATTTAAAAGTCCATTTTTGTTAATATTCATAGAAAATGTGGGGCATCCTAAGATGGTGTCGGTGGCACCCTGGTTGAGAATCGCTGATCTAGGACCAAAACAATACATTAATATAACTTTCAAAATAAATGAAAAAAGAAAAAAGATTAGAACATTGCATTTATTGATTGCTTAGCTCATTATTTTCAAATGAGATGCCATAAACCAAGGCTAGAGTTCTGTACTACAGCTGTAACAAATGAAAATGTGTCTGCAGTTCAGTGTCATTAGTAGAGATGAGACAATTGTTTTGTTAAGTCTATGAGTGTTGTACAAATTTCACTTCTTTGTTTATGCTGAAATGATTCTAGTATCTAGGACAAGTAGGAATAGGTATAAAGGTTGTAATTTCCTTTGTGTGAGAGCAATGTTTCTCCTTTCCACTAGTGTTTTTACAGCAAAGACCAATAAAATTGATTCAATAGGCAGAGGCTTCTGGTGTACACAAGCAAACATACATCATCATGTACACAATGATACATCGTCACTCACGCACCCATGTGCATAGCTGGGAACTCTCCGGATTTGCCCCGGAGACTCTGTTTTTTTTGCTGCTAATTACTGGGTCTCGGTGCAGAGGCTGATTCTCTGGTTGTGGGGAGTTTTTAATCAAACTCTGCCCACTTCTGTGTCTTCCCAGTCTGTTTCCACTCCTGCCCACTTCTACTCCTTCCCCAGCCTATTCTTCCTACTCTGGCCACATATGCTAAGCTCCACCCACAATTATCAATTTTTCTACCCACCGGCTGCACCACAGGACTCCCCTCCTGGGAATCCACAAGTAAAAGTTCTCAGGTATGCCCATATGTACACACATGCTCTCAACTGCAAGCATTCATTCATCACATATTAGTGCATGAAAACATTGGTGAAAATGGTGTTCCCATGGAAGACAATACAGTCTGTTTTCTACCTATTTATTTATGCAGCAAAATGTTTATGCATCCATAAGCACAAGTGTGTACAAGTTGATTCATATGGGTCTTTCCTCATCAGTGCTCTATTGAAGTAGTAACGTTTTATGAATAAATATATTAGCAGCCTTTCTCTGTTCAGTTAAATAAACATATTCAATATAATAATTCACTAAGGATGTTTGTCAGAAGCCATCATGCGCAGTAGAGACGGCTGTTGGCGCTGCATTCATGCGCAGTACAGACTGCCCACACCACGGTTGATATGGAGAGGGGCCGCAGCGTGGGCAGTCACTACTGCTCATGACTTCAGCACGGCCAGTGACAAGACAGGATCCGGCCGGTTGCTGGGTGCCACTGTGGCCTGTGTAAACGGGCTTTTCAAATAGCGTATATATATATATATATATATATATATATACGTTTATAAATCAAACTATTAGTAGCATGGAAGAAAGTGAGACAAGGGCTCACTATAGTATTGAAAGGGAATAACACTAGAAGAGTGGCAAGAATTGATTATTGAAGTTTTTCAGTAAAAAAATTAGCTGCACTAATTTTTGAATTAAATCTCCATCAGTCAGTGTACCTTTGTTTTATTTAGCAGGTAAAGATGGATTAAACCCTTTTTAGTATGTGTTTTTGCTTCTAATTCTGTAATGATTAAGGTCACTGACATGGGAGGATTTCCCATCTGTTATGGAGTTATAGGTTTCTCTTGTAGCAAAAGGGATTAACTTATCGGCAGACAATCTTTTGTCTAACACATATCTAATAAACACAGGAAAAAACAGGTAATAAGAATGGTCTATTTAAATCTCATAACACTTAAAACTTAGCTGATGAGATAAGGATAGAAATTGATCCTACAGTTTGGATTCTTTTTTTGCAGATATAATGATTAGGGATTATTTGCTACTTTGCATTGTCCTCTATAAATATCTCAAACTAACACACTAAATAAGTCTTATAAGGAAAGACAAGATGTTATCTAATAGGTCACTATCAATACTATCGATACTTCTTTAACCCCTTAAGGACCAGCGGTCCCGGGGTGTGCGCCAAACGGGGGACTGAAAGAGATTGCTCCGGTCTTGGAGCAATCAACTTCAGTCCCTGGTATTACTTACCACGCTCCTTCAGGAGCGCAGTGAGTAAAAGTATGTGACGTGCCAGGACCATCACTGGTCCTTAAGTGCCGGACCAGCGTGGTGGTCCTGCCACGTCAATGGTCCTTAAGGGGTTAAAAGAGCAGAACATAGAGGGCTATGTACGTTAGTACTGGGATTAATATTTAGTTAGGGCTTGTTGATCCAAGGAGAAATCTGATTGCCACTTGTAATCAAGAAGACATTTTTCCCCCCATTCAAGGCAGAATTTGAAATTGCTGTATTGATGTTTTTTTTGCCTTGTTTTGAATCAACGATGGTAAACAGGAATAGGAAAAGGGTTGAACTAGATGAATGCAAGTCTTTTTTCAACCTAAATTAGTATGTTACTATGTAATACAAACTTGTGTAATGTCTATAGTATGAGAGTCAGAATACCGTATTCAAAAATGTTCAACAACTATGGTTATATTCAAATGCAAACTTTTCAGTGGTTAAAGGAGCAAGGCTTTTTATACTGAATGAACAAGCATACTCCCATGGCAGGGTGATTTCTTATTCAGTACTTATACAGCTCAGTTTTTCTTTTTTAAATTGATTGCAAATGTATTTTATGGTCAACAGGTAGTGCTGTTTCTGTCACCTACTATTGAGAGCTGCAGTCAATGACTTAAGCTCTCCCATGGAGTGCATTATGGACACTTGTTGGCTCTGTTAACATTTTTATTAAAAAAAATGGATTTGAGCTATAATAACTTTTCAATTACGTCTTCCAGATGGACTAAAACTGGCTCACTGGCTGGATTCAGCCTGTCAGCAGATCTGTCTGAAAGCACAGACAGCAATATTATTAGAAAGAAAAGAAAAATTATAACTCCTACCTCTCTCACTCTCTCTCTCTCTCTCTGCAAAGGAAGAGTGATACATTTTACCACTAAACAAATTATGTATACAGTTTATCACTCAGGGCAGATAATTGATACATTCATTGTTGCACATTCTGTAATAAATGTCCAGTTTTAACTGGGCTTTCTAGTTGTGCTCTTAAAGTTCTCCTTGGCACTGACAATGACAATTTGCCACCACCACCAGCAGCAGCAGACAGTGAATCTGTAGCTGCAAGGATCTGGTATTATGTCACCACACACACTGCACATTGTGTTGCTCAGTGACCACACATGACAATGTGGTGGAGGCCAATAGAACTCAGGGTATAAGGGAACACTGCAGACTGATCATATTTCAGAATATACCAATCTCATACCAGGTTGGGACAATTATTTTTATTGCTTGTTAATGAATGACCCATGGGAAGTTTTAGTCACCAACTGACCCACAATTAGCAGTACGTGTTGCTTGTTCTTTTTTGTGGATCAGACAAGGGACACATTGACTGATACCACCTGATTTCTTGTTGGACTATATAACAGTGTCAACATGCTTAGTGTAGACATGTCAGGGTATGTGATGTCAGTCCTTCACCCCTTCCATTTGCCAATATTTTAGGGGAGCTGAAGGAGGAGAAGGATTATGGTGATTGGACAACCTCTCCCCAGATGCACCTGAAGTGGTGATAGCATATTGTGGTACTGCTGATTCCTCAGTATTAAGGCTAGTAGGAACCACAGCTTCAGGTTTCGTCACTACTGTTACAGGGATTTTGATCCCAGTCCCACTCCAACCACTAATACTACTACCAAGAGGCATGGTAGATACAGCAGACTGACATAATGACACTGGTGGCATAACTTTCCACTCAGGTGGCAGTTTTCCCTTGCCATAGGAGAGCAAACAATTTTATTGGGCTGGTCTTGCTGTAAGCCTTTTTATAGGAATGGCATGTTAAACATTTTTTTTTCAAATCTTGCCTTGCTATTAGTGTGCTAGCAATTCTGCAAGGCTTACCATGCCATGATATGCTATGCTAACAATTTAACATGCCATAATATGCTATGCTAACAATTTCTCTAAAGGTTTTAATATTAATTATAATTTATTTCTGCAAAGTCTAACCAGTTTTTTTAATGGTTTACATATCCTGTAGGTGTTAGTGTCACTGTACTTTGAACAGCAACAGAAGCAGTCAAAACTACGGTTGTGGATGTTGATGACCTGTCTTCCATTCTGTGCACACTGTTCATACCAAGAAAACCATAGAACATAAAAACATTAGTCAATAACAGTGAATGTGACTGGCTGGAAGTTGGATTTGAAAGCAGTGACACAGATGCTGATGATCGAGAGGCATGTTTACTTGTCCAGGGTCAGACTTTCCAGTTGATTTCTAAAATAGTTTACAAGCAGGCACTTTTGCTACCTTTCAGTGATGGAAGATAGAGCTTTTCTCATTCACCTATTTTTTGCCATATAAATCATCTGTCTCACTCTCTACTCTATCTCTATGAGAAGCAGAAGGGAATGGAGGGGCTTCACACCACTCTGCAATCCCAGAATGCAGCTGTCAAACAAAAAATAAACTAAACTTCTTTGTTAATTCCCACCCACCAGCCACACCCCCCAGCCACACCTACTAAAACAAAAGTGTTCCTTTTTGGCCATTTGAAATGATGGGAGATATACAGTGGGAATTTTTTTGTGTCCCCTACCTTGCAGTTGGTTTGCTCCAGAATTGATCCACCTTTATTATGAGCATAAGAGAGTGGACGGTACTGTCATGACCGTATTTACACCCCATTAGGGTGACCACACGTCCCGGAATGCCTGGGACTGTCCCTTATTGGTGGTCTTTGTCCCGCTTCCCGGGTCACCCCCCACCAGGACAACAAAGAGTCCCGGAATGGCGAAACACGCATCAGTCCAGCCCATCAATGAAATGTATTTGCTGTATGGTCCTCATTGGCTGACTGAGCCAGCCAATGAGGACCATATAGCAAATACATTTCATTGGCTGGCTGGACTGGCGCGTGCAAGACAGCTGAGATGGAACAGATATGCTGGCACTGCAAGTGAGACCCGCGGCTGAGGCTCCTGCCGGCGCTGACCATCTTTCTGGGGCTGACACAGAGCAAGAGTTCCCACTGGGAACAGCCTCAGAAATATGGTCAGCACCGGCGGGAGCCTGAGCCCCGGGACTAGGGTGTCCACAAGTATCGGAATGGCAGAATGGAAATGTGGTCACCCTACACCCCATGCTCCCCTAGGCAAAGAATTATAGGCGCCCCTTGCTCTGCCCATTGCCACAACCCCCACTTCTCACATGAACTCACTCCCTGTCCAGTCCACTGTTTCCTGGCACAGAAAATGCCATTGACTTATAACAGGCAAGAACAAAAAAACTTTAACCCTTTGGTTGCTAGAGTGATTTCCCTCGCATTGCTCCACAATGCATTGTAGATCTCTCAAGGGGGTTAAATTATATCCTGTAAAGTGGTATAAAACTGGTGCAGGGACACTGAAATTGCACTGACTACACCCACAATTCAGAATGTAGGTGTGGCTAGCACAGCTGAGCCTCCTCTCAAAATTTGGAGCTCTAGGCAATTGATATTAGGAAATCCAGACCTGGGTGTCTGTCTCCCATTGGTGCCTCTCTGCTTTGCATCAGGAGGAGATGCTGTCTACACAGTCCAGCAAACTACTTCCTGTCTCTTTGCAAGAGATAGTTTATTTTGCACTGGCCTGTGTTAGATGGTATCTCCTGTCTAGCATATAAACATTTTCAAATATATTTGAATACCCACACCTGGAAACTTGCTATCGTGAGTCCCCGACAAGAGGATGTCAATGAAGAGATTCACGTCATAAAGGGGGTGGGACTTAGTATGGTGGCTGGAGCTTAGGCATATTTGTGTCATAGAGTGGGCAGGAAGCTGGTTGTAGTGTGCAGAACCTAGTGGGAAGGAGGAGAAGTGGGTTGGTGAGAAGTGTGAGGAACAGAGTTGGAAGGAGTAGAAGTATTTGGGTGGGAAGTGGGCACAACATGGTGGGAAGTGGGAGGAACAGGGTGGGAAGGAGAGGAAACTCACCACCACTGGAGAATCATCATCTGTCCTGGAGACCTGGTAAATCAGTCTATAAATCAGAGTCTACGGGGCAGATTCAGAGTTCCCGGGTGTATGAATACCCCACACACACACTTGAGGCCTAGATTCCATTGCCAATGATTAGTGCTATCATTGGCTTTTTCAAGCAAATTCCAACCTGGATTCTACTGTAGATGCTAATTTTATCAATGGCTTTAATCACAAATTTCTCCATAGATGTCAGTGGGAATCAACAAAAACAGGTGATGTATCAACCTCAGCGTAATGTAGGCCTTCTGTTTCAGAAATTCGTAGCTAAAACTTTTCAACTAGAATGGAATTGAGGCCTTAGTTTCTAGTGAAATATTCTCTTTATAAAAAATATTGCATGTATTTAATATTCAGAAATGTAATACATTTGACAGTAAAATTAATGTGATATTCATTAATATGTAGTCATGTTCAGTTGTTGGATTTAACCCTTTGTGTGCCATAGTGTTATCTAACGCAATGCATTAAATACGTCTTTGACTTTCAAAGGGTTAAAGAGTAATCTTTTTTTGCTTGCAAAAAAATACTACATTTTGAAAACAATTTAGCAGTGTAATTAGTTTTCTTAAAGAGGTGTAATCATGCTTAAAGCAAACATTTTTCTGTTTTGATTTCTGATGAAATTAAGAGGGATTTTCTTTTTAAGTAGGGGAGTTCTTGACATTTAATTGTTTCCTGTAAACTTATCTAACGTTTATTCTGTCACCGAGATAGTTAAGGTAATGGGAAGCAGAAAAATTAGGACTTTGTTGTCCAAGGTCTGTTCAGTATATACAAGTTTTGCTTCATATTATATTCAGGGCCAGATTTCCCAATAGACAGAGTAGGCAATTGCCCGGAGGGGCGCCTCAGATGTACTGGTCACACCCACATTCTGACTTGTGGGTGTGTCCATGCACCAGTTGTATACCCCATTTACAGGCTGTTGTTTAACCCCTTAGATGTTAGAGAGATTGCTCCACAATCTGTTGGAAATCTCTCTAGTAACGAAGGACATAAGACAAATACTGGATGGGACTAGGGGCTATGTCATGTGAAAAGCAAGGGTGTGGTTATGGGCATAGCTAAGGGAATAGAGAGTGCCTTGTCTGGACTTGTCTGGTGTGTAAATCTGGCCCTGATTCTGCCTACATAGATATGTATTCCTTTGATTGTTATTGATGTCTCCAATACATTGCAAAGTGTTACATACACAGCAATTGCCATATGACTCCAAAAATGGAATGGTACACACAAAAAAAGGTTAAAATGTCAGACATGCATGTTTGCACTGTTAACACTTTGAGTGCCAGAGGGGTCCTCACCACATTGCTTTGCAATGCACTGCGGACCCCTTTGGCACTCAAAGGGTTAATCGTTTTTGAACAAGGCATTTATTAGCAGTAAAGGTACACCTAATGTGACCATTTTGATTGGCAGTGAGGCAACCAATGCATTGCAAAGCAATGTGTTATATATCTTTCTGGCACTTAAAGGGTTAAGGCAGGTCGCCAAGGAAAAACTCACAATGCAGGACTGCAGTCATTCCTGTGCCATCCTGCGGAATGAAAATGTTTCAAGCATCCTGCATTAAATTACCGATTTGGTCGAATAAGGTACCCCTAATTTGCTCAGAATAAAAAACCCTAAAATCTATATAGGATTCACATGACTTGCCTCTTTCATTCAGAATACAACCACACGTGGGAATGCGGAGGAGTTAATGTATTGTTGGTTTAACCCTTTGAATGCTAGAGAGCTGTTCAATGAACTGCAATACAATGGCCAAGATGCATTAACCTCTTAAGGACCACATGCTGTAACCATTACATTCTTTATGCTTTATACCCTTAAAGGGTTAGTAATGTCTTATATTAATAAAAAGTTATATTGTAAATATTAAAAAAATCAATCAATAGATGCCTTTCCGATCTCTCAAACCTTTATGGACTGAGAGATATAACGTTTTAACGTTCCCCCTCCTCGAATCTCCTTCTGTCAGCTTTACAGCTGACATCAGTGCAAGGGGAGGGAGGCGGGAACGTTAACCATTTGAGTGCCAGGGGGTACGTAACACATTGCAAAGCAATGCATTGCATTCCCCTCTAGAACTCAAAGGGTTAAAATGTTATATCTCTCAAACCATAAAGGTTTGAGAGATTGTAAAGGCATCTATTGATTTATTTTTTGAATAACTACAATATAACTTTTGATTAATACATTACTAACCCTTTAAGGACCAGTGATGGTCATAGCATGTCACATACTTTTTACTTACAGTGCCCCCACGTGTACTGCGTGTGAGCAAGGATCAAAGCAATCCTTAAGGGAAGGTAACTTCTCTGGACCACTGGTCCTTAAGGGGTTAAACTTTAATGATGACTCAGCATGTCGATGTTGTGTCGGATCTGTATTGAAGGCACTATGCCAGTGTGCATTAGCGTGTCTTCGTCATCAAATCCCCTTCTATCCACCACCAATCCACTATGCTTTCAACAGGTTTATGATTTTGGACTGAATACATCGACAATGGCTAATTTCCATATGAAAATACAGGTTAATGAGTCATTTCAGTATGGAAATTCAGGTTAATGAGCTATTGTATTGATGTGGGTGTGCTTATATGTTAATGTATGCGCTTTCTATATTACTTAATTTATGTCCCCTATCCTAATTGGAACTCTGGAACTGTATACAGCACTTGACCCTTATGTACTCTGTATGTCTCCCATTACCACTTTAGATTGTAAGCTTTTGGGCAGGGACCTCATTTCCAGTGTTTCCCTTTGCAAAGCACTTATAAACCTGTAGTGTCTAAACCCTTAATTTGTAAAGCGCTGCATACACTTGTGGCGCTATATAAATAAACATATTCAAAATAAACATATTCATTGTGGTTGTTCACCACCAACATCTCCTACCAGAGTTTGGCTATGCTGGGATCTCCCTGTAGTTTCCTGTGCAGTAACAGTTCTCAATCAATCCTAAGCATGGAGGGCTGTCATACTGCTGGCGATGTGTAAAGGATGCCCTCCCTTACACATCTCCAGCAATAGACAACTCGGAAGTCTGAGAACATCCTGCCTGCTTCCTCACTTGTTCAGTGGGGGAGCGGAGAGGATCCTCTCAGACTTCAGCACCACAAACAGCATCATTCCCTTAACCCTTTGAGTCCCATAGGAATGTGCATTGCACAGCCCTGTGGCACTCAAATGGTTTGAAAAGTATAACATACCAACAATACACAGTCATAACCTCAGCAGTGTGTTATTTATTTTTATTTTTTTTTATTCATATTTGTAGCGCACACACAACATTATTCTAAAAAAAAATATACATATAATTTAATAATTTAACCCTCTGGCTGGTAGAGAAGTCTCTGCACTTCTCCTCTCCTACAAACTACTTCCCCCCAGAGGCATAACTAGAAGCCACCATGCCCCCCCCCGACCACATCCCTCCCATTGCCCCCAATCTCCACATTGCCTCCACATTGCTTCCAATCTCCACATTGTCTCCAATCTCCACATTACTCCCAATCTCCACCTCCACATTGCCCCTATTGACGCCCCAGTGTCCATCTCCTACCTCCCTAGTGGTCCAGTGGCTTAGCAAGAGAGGTCTGTGCCTCCTTCTGCACAGACCTCTATACAACTGGAGCTCCAGCGCAGTCCTCTCTTCAGTAATGCAGAGCGCTGGGAGATGATGTCATCTCCCAGCGCTCTGCATTACTAGCATGCCAAAGAGGGACCTCAGCTTCTAGAGGTCTGTGTCAAAGAAGGCACAGACCTCAGCTTGTTACTTGTTGTGGGCGCTAGTGGGCGTCTGGGCCCCTAGAATGGTGCAACCCCCCTCTCCTACATGTATTTATGATAGAAGAGCTCATGTAGATTTGGTGGAAGGGCTGCCATTAACTGATAACCGGCAGCTCAGCCCAGAGCTCTCTACTGGCTTGGCACTGCTCTCCCCATGCTGGCTGTGTATAGCATATTGTATGCCTCATTGACATGAGGCTCCGTTTGGCATGGAAGCAGGCAAGCTCTCCTGATCCACTGCTTCACCTCTATTGAACTCCCAGCCGAATCAGTTGGGAGATCAGTAACTGGAGGGCATCATGAGGGATGCCCCACCATGCGGTCTGACATTTAACCATTTGAATGCCACAGAGTTATCCAACTCAATGTAATGCAAAGCATTGGCTACCTCTATGACACTCAAAGGGTTAAGATAAAAAAGCAAGATTCTCCGCATGCCTGAGAGACAGAGACTGTAGCATGTCTGTGTATTATATTCTTGATACATCACTCCCCGGACAATGTAGGGTCATTTATATATTCACAGATGTGTGTGTGTGATTGCCTGCATGCCTGTCAAGGTATTTGCATACCAATGAAGAGCTGACTGGCATTGTCAGGTCTGTTTTCTTCTGTTTATTGTATTGCAACCAAATATAAAAGAGTTGATGGAACTTACCATTTCATTGAAATAGGCTGGACCAGAAATAATATGTCGATAGAGCAGATGCAGAGTGATGATGTGAGAAGGGTAGTCATAGCAACAGTATAGACAGTCTCTATGACTACCTTTCTCACGTCATCATTCTACATCCACTCTGTCAGCATCTTACTTCTAGTACTTCCAATTTCAGTGATATTTAGTTTTGGTATTTAACAGTTCTTAAACTCTAGTTTCTTGATAAAGGCTCCTTCAGAAGCCAAAAACTGATTTTTTTAGTTCCATAAATGTTTCCTTACTTTATAATTCCAACTTGGGTTTAGTGATTTGCATTGCATTAATAAATTGTATTACTCATTTTTCAATTTGGAATCACAACTAGTCAACAGTTTTTTAATTTGCTATATAGTTGAACAATAATATAACATTGCGTAAATAGTGTGGTCATATTTTGTTTGAAAGCTGCCATGCCATTAATTGTCTGTCTTTGCTAGTTAGTGGTAAAAAATGAAGCAAGGGTTCTCTCTTGTCATGCTATTGTTATTAAGGCAGGAAAAATATAGCAGTCCAATTTACTCTGATAAAGATGCTAATTAACTGTTCAATAATTTATAAGAAACCATCTGTGTATTTCACAGACTTGCATGCACTAAAATGAAGTCACTATTTCCAACAATGTGATAATTAATATAATACGTGTTATGTTTTGATGTTCCCAGAAATTATGCATCAAAAATCTCATATGTGTTATTCATGATTTTCCTGTCTCTGTACCATTTCACTGTGTGACCAATAACAAGGTGCAATTTATTCTGAAATTTATATTCACGCAGATGCTAAACAGCTTCAAGGAATCCAATAGTTGATTAGCTAATAACTAGTTTAGCAAACACTTGCAATTTGTAGTTGTAAAAATATAAACTTATTTTCTTTTTTGGAATAGAGACCTTAAGTGTTACTGCAAATTTAAAGTAGAAGAACACTTTTTAACTAAGACGTATGCTGTAATTTTTGTAGTTTTTTTCTCTGCCAAGTACCTCAAGAGTAATTGCATTAATGAAGGATTTTTCATTCCAAAGTACAGTTGAAACTTTTTAATTAAATTGCCATTTTCTTTTGTGAACAACAGGTGGCACTCTTCCTATTATTTACTGTGGAAAGCTATAGTCAGTGGCTAAAGTGCTCTGATATAGCTTATTAAAAAAGGTTTGAGCTATAATACGTTTTTAATGAAAAATCTCCCAGTACTTGGAATATCATTATTCATACCTCCCAACATTTCAAATTGCCAAAGAGGGACACTTATGTTTTAGGGGGTGTTTTTGGGGGTGTGGCTGGTGGGCGGGGTATTATCAGGAATTTTTAGGCTATTTCACAATCTAATGACACCACCTTGTGTAACCTAATAAATGACTTATAACAAGACCAAAGTATTTTAATTACACATACTAATTTAACACATATACTGACGTTTAAACAAAGAATATGAGTTTTATTGCAGTAGAGCAATGGGATACACTTATTTATACACTACACAGTCTGATCTCTTAAAAAGAGGGATATCAGGGTAGGAAAGAGGGACAGAGGGATTTGGCTCTAAAAGAGGGACTGTCCCTCCTAAAGAGGGACACTTGGGAGGTATGATTATTTAACTCAGCAAGAGAATATGTGAATACATTAAAAGAAAATGTGAATAGCTTGGGTGCTAGTCACTGAATAAATTAATGTAAATACATAATCATGTATAGGAACCACACTAACAGGGCTTTTCCATAGTGCAAACAGTGCAAATGTATTAAATTGATGTTTCGGCCCTTTATCAAGGTATATTCAAGATAAAGGCTCAAAGCCGGGCTGAGAAGTCACTTTAGTAATGAGTATATAGCTCTACATGAATATATATATATATATATATATATATATATATATATATATATATATAAATATATATATATATATATGTGATTCTGGTTCACTTTCAGGGGTGTGGCTGGAAAAACACTGATTGGTTGAAGAGGCAGTGGGTCACCTCTGCTACTCTGTTTAAAAAAAAAATGTTACCCACTGTCTTAGGGGGAGTCAGTGGGTGCCCCCCCCCCGGCCTCCTCAGCCAATTGCTTACAAAAAAAAGTCACACCTTGTAGTGGGGCATCAGGACGACCTCCTAATGCCTCCCAGTTACTGATCTCCCAGCCGATTCAGCTGGGAGATCAATAGTGAAACACGGGGAGCAACAGTGCAATGGGTATCAGGCTGTGGTATCGAGAAATTCTCTCACGTCAATGAGGAAAATCCTCCCTAACTGGGTTTCCCGAACCTGCCCACTCTTTCCCAGTAGTAGGGGCAGGATGGAAGCAGGGGAGTCATCTCCCTCCACTGGGTAGCCTCTAATGATCTCCCAGCTGAATCAGGAGGGGTCCTGATGCCCCACCACATGGTCTGACTTTTAATAAAATTTAATCTTTTCAGTGCCAGAGTGATATCCAAAGTATTGCATTGCAATGCTTTGGATATATCTCTGGAACTGAAAGGTTAAAACAAACAAAACAAGGTACGCTTCATGGTTGAAGCAGTACCACACACCTGCTAATATGTATACACATGCACATACACACCCATGAAAAGGGTTTATAATAGTGTCTAATCCTTGCGTAAGCAATTGGTTACCTACATTGTTTCAACATTTACTAATTGAATTTCTAAAAATACCTAAGGGTGATATGGAACATATTTTATAGTAAGCCACTCAAATTGAATTTGATTTTGCAATTTATGCTATGGAATCAAGCCCAGATTGTAGAATTAGGATTTTTATGTTCAATGCTATAAATGATTCTTGTTAGACACTTAATTCTTTATGAGTTTTGTTAAATGATTGATATTCTGTAATATGTATTCTTATTTTAAATAGATCAACATTCTCTATTTAAAATCATACACTATAGCTACAGTTGTAGCAGTGGTTAATGAACCTGTCAGTATGTTGTATCATTTTTCGTCCATCAGTCAAGAAACATGACTTAAAACACACACACAGTTTTATGTATAGAAATATATACACCCTATTGAGTATTGGAGACATTATATTCATAGGCCTACAAAAAGGCATGACTGAGAATGTATGAGTCTTGAACAAGGCACCAGTAACCCCTGGAGTGCCAGAGAGATATTCAATGCAGTTTAATTATTACCCACTGGCCTTCTGTTCAGAAATTCAGTAACTTTATATCAGCTAATTTACAGTCAGTACTGAACTATCTTGACCTAATGATCTTGAAGTGGGTTATGAAAGTAATGTCTCAATCTTTGCTAATGACACTAAACTGTGTAAAGAAATAAAGAACATTACTTTTTTTCCTTTGCAGAAATATCTGGATAAACTGTATGAATACACAGAGACGTGGCAGATGAGGTTTAATATGGATAATTGGAAACAATTTTGTGTACTGCAAGAAAATCCGTCTTTCTCCATATCATTAGTATGAAAACATTTCTGTGTTTGGCAAAAACAAAGTTTGTTTATTTTTACATTTGGTTACTCAGAATTTCCTTAAAAGATTTTTGTCCAACAAAATTCGTTCAACGATATTTTCAATTGGGAAGGCCCCTGCCTTCTCATTTAAAACAGTGTGTCCATCTGTTATCCAACTCACTGTTCCAGCATCTTCCTACTCGTTTCCAAAATATGAGTGATGTGTGCTGCTCACCCATAATCTCAGCATAGAGGAGAAAGGGTGATACCCCTTGATGCCTTCCTGACCCAGTTCAATCCCACCTGTCACTCAATGTGCCTGCAGCAATAGCAGTAGTACCCTCCTCCAAAACTGGGTTGTCACCAGTGTCCCATCAGTAAAAGAAAGGCATGCTATGTGCTAGGGCACTCCTTTTGTCTGGGGGGGGGGGGGGTGGACGATCTGTCCAGCTATATTTCTGCTGAATATGATGGGACAAGGGAGACAAAAGTGGTGATGGAGAGCCTCAATCACCTTACTGAAGGGCTCCTCTCCAATCATGGTGAAGGAAGTGCCTCCCACATCAATCAGTTCCCCAGGCAGTTGTGCCAACTTATTTGATTGCTAGTTTGATATATGCCATGAATGGAGAGACCCAAAGTGTTCAAGGGTAGCTGGTGCTGATATCCCTGCCCCACCTCTCTCTGGGAGCAAGTCTGAGTCTTAGAGGAGGCTGAGATGTCTCAGTACCCTCTTCACTCACTGCTGGCTGTTATGTTTTTGCTGTTGGCACGAGAAGCAAAGCTGCTGTGTGGTGTGTGTGCAGATATTAGTTCATACCAGAACTGGTCCGATGTCCCAACTCTTTCCCCAGTTCACTTCCTTATGACACAACATCTTGCAGTGCAACCATCTCCCATACTCTCAAAATGATCCCCCACTTTACTACAGGGTTCTAGGCCAGCCATAGTCCAATGTGAACTGCAGTGTGAGTGGTGGTTTTGGTGCTAGTAGATGCTGGGGAAATAATAGCACAGCTGTGGCCAGGCTGCTGCTTCTGCTGAGTTGAAGGAGCACCAGATGTAGGAGACAGTGTATGAGTAGATGGGTTTCTCACCTCTGGCTCTTAATCCAGCTTATCATCATACTTAAGGATGTAATTTACCACTTGGGCAGAGGTGGCAGTAAGGCTCACTTGCACTACAAGATTAGACACCAATCTTCTCTCCTCTTCCTCACTTTCTTCTGAACCAAAAATAGACCCACTGCTACCATCAGCCTACCCATCTTTGCTCTGGAGCATTTCAATCACCACAGGGCTGGAGTTGCTTCTGGTAGCCGTAGTAATGGTGGTGATAGTGGTGTCACTTGCAGTGGTAGTCATGGCACTAGTAGTGGTAGTCGTGGTACTGGCAGTGGTAGTGTTTCTGGTCTTCTGTGGTTGACCAAGAATATGGGGTAGTCTATACATACAATCAATTTTACTACTCCTTTGATTCAACCAAAGCACCCCTCCTTATGGCCATAATAGAAATTGTGCCTTATTTTGGTGTATGTAGTGGAGATTTTGCCATTAGGCCAGGATGTTCTCTGCAGCTGCCTGTGGCTGATTGTATTGCTGAGGAAGAAGGATTCTGCTTAAAGGGGGCTGATGTACAAGTGCTCATCTGACTGCTTTTTTGTGGTCATCTGCTGGTTCTGGCCACAACACTAAGAGTGGAAGCACTCCCAGACATTTCAATTAATATACATTTTTAATTATAATATTTAAATGTTTATTCAATCTTACTTTTTTATTTTTTTGCTTTTAATTTTTTTCTTTACATTAAAACACTCAGGAAGAACAGACATAGTTGCGGGAGACAGCATTGGCATATCTGGACATAAGCAGCTCAGCTACTATAGACTAGACAAACTGTGCTTGCACAGTGCCTAAAATGTGCAATTTTTTAAAAGTAAATGTACTTTTACTTTTTTTTTAATTTAAAACAGTTAAAAGAGGTATTATTGGAGCAGACAGCATGCATGTGTTTGGACACAAGCACCTCAGTTAATATGGATTAGACACACTACAAGTGCACATTGTTTAAAATGGGCATTTCTTTTTGAATAGGGAAACTACTTATTTTTTTTTTTAAACTAAAACACTCAGGAACTCATCTTTATCTTCTCATGTTCCCAATTTGTCACCTTACTCAACCCCAATTTCCTGGCTTTCTGCACTCCAGATATTACACTGGTTGACCAGACTTTGCGTCTCACCTCCAACTATTCGTACTTTATCTCCCTTCAAGGGACATCGTTGTCTTAAACCTCTCCTCTTTCGTCCGCTCTTCTTCTGCCACACCCTCATCACTTCCTCACACCCTCTCCATTGCCTCACGAATGCAAAAATTGGCTAGAGATATTGCTACCAAAGAGCTCAACTATAAGATATTCACACAATGGTACCTCAGTCCCCGTCTATCTTACTTCACTCCATCACTACCTCCTACCTGCTGGCGCTGTGGTGCTTTGCCAGGTTCCATGTTACATATCTGATGGTTCTTACCAAAGATCACCCCTTTCTGGACTGTGGTCATTAACCATATCAATGCAGCGTTCCACACCTCTCTCCAGGTAGATCCTCTCCTTTGCCTCTTTTTCCACTTTCTTAACCTATCCATTAAACCCCTATCAACCAATGGATATGTATACAATCTCTTCTTAATGCTGCTGAAGCCCTCATACCCTTTCATTGGGGCTCAGACTCACTTCCACCCCTGACAGATTGGCTTAGTAGGACTCACTCTCTCCACCATATGGAAAGCCTCCACTCACGTTGCCCATATAATACATACCTCATCCCAACGTCTTGGATGCAGTGGATCTCATATATGGATTCCCTGAACTAGGGAGGGTGATGATGCTAATTAAATAAGACCTGACGGGGTGCAGTCTGCCCTCCTGGCAGCGGCCCTGCCCTCTTTGTCTTTCTGGTATTGCGGCTCCTTCTGAGGGGGCTTGGGGCAGGGGCGGGGTGGTTCGCTCCAGGGCTGGACATCCTTATTGTACGGTGACGAGGTGGAGGGAGGAGAAGATAATTTTTTTCTCCCCCCTTTTTCCCTATCTCCTACCCCCCCCCCCTTTCAACTACCTGGTACTCGACAGCTCTTCACCACTCTCTCATATACCTCTTAGAAGCCCATATTCCATTTCCCAAGGAGAGGTTATAATGATTGTACTATCTTTCTTTGTGTAAACATTACTGCTCCTTTTACTTCAAAATGTATTGTTTTATTTTGTGGTTCCTACTTACCGCTGAGACAGACTCTCAGAACTTTTGTATTTGCTCTTATTCCCTTGTAAACACACTTTGGATGTAATGTGATTTGTTAAACTTCAAAAAAGTCTTAATTTTAAATAAAAAAAACAAAACAAAAAAAAAACACCCAGGAACAAATGGGGAAATTGCTGGAGAAACCAGTAGCGAGTCTGCAGCTCAGCTACTATGGATTGGACACACTGTGCATGCAATGCCTATGTGCAATCTTTTTGGAACAGTAAATCTACTTTTTTTAATTAAAACACTCAGGAACAACAGCCATAGTTTCTGCAGACAACAGTGGAGTGTCTGCATACATTCAACTCAGCTATTATGGATTGAACATATTGTGTGGGCAAAGTGTCTAAAATGTGCAATTTTTTGTACAGTAAATCTATTTTTTTTTAATTAAAACACAAGCACTCAGCTATTATACACTGGACACACTGCACATGCACATTGCCTATGTGCATTTTTTAAACAGTAAATCTAATTTTAACTTTTTTATATTAAAACACTTAGGAACAAGAGGTATAGTTGCTGAATACCACAGTAGCATCTCTGAACACACAAGCAGCTCAGTTACTACAGATGGAACACCATGTGCATGCACAGTTCTGTGTGCACTTTTTTGAACCATAATCTACTTTTACCATTAAACACTGAGGACAAAAGGCATTGTTGCTGTATATAGTAGTGGCATGCCCAGACAAACACAGCTCTTCTACTATGTGCAGTAAATCTATTTTTAAAGTTTTATTCACACTAAAACACCCAGGAAGAAAAGGAGAAAACGTAAGTGGCATCTCTGGACAGACACAGCAATTGATTTTGATAAAAAGAAAAAATTAAATTGTACATTGGCAAACTTTTTTTTTAGACTTGAATTACTAAGATTATCAGTGAGTCGACTAAAGAATTCCACAACCTTCTCTCAGTGCAGATGTTACAATATGGATCATAGAATCCCAGCCCCCAAGGTAATGGGCACTCACCTGGGATGAAGGCCTCTCCTGCCTCTTGGACTCAAGTCCCGGTCAGCCTCAATCACTACTCCTTACTGGACTTCTTACCTTGTTCCATTCCAGTTTGGTCTTCCCAGCCCTTCATCTCTTATCTGAGAGTGCTAGGTGCTGTACATACTGTATACATTAAGGAAAGTAACTTTATTAATATGGTGTTTTACAAATAAAGATGAGTGTTCCAAGCAAATATATAAGCCTCTTTTATTAAAAAAAATACACGTATAAAAGATGATTTGCCTATACATCCAATGCGTTTCATAATATTTATATTACTTCATCAGGGAAATCTGCTTATACATTTGCTTGGAGCATTCCTCTTTATTAGTAAAACCCATTATTATTAAAATTACTTTCCTTATGTGAGTACACATTATCTTGGGGGCTAGGATTCTATGATACATATTGTAACATATACACTGAGAGGAGGTTATGCTGTTCTATTCTTTAGTTTTTCTATATATTTGTGACTGAAAGTCTACCCGACTGCTTACTAGAATTAGCTGCACAGCCAAACCGAAGTGTCAATTTATTTGGATCTATAAGAACTAAAATGGACCATTTATTCTTATGTCAAGGTTTTATATATTTTTAATTGTTGATCTATTGCTGTTTATTACCAGAATAAGTAGGTGAGCACCTTAGATATTTGTGTTTTTTATTATTAGTGAGTTACTAACAGACCCAAAATAATTGCCATTAGGAAGGGCAGCAGTAATGCACTGGAATGGACTGGACAGTGGATGATGTGGGCAATCAGTTATGGATTGGACAGATCATTTTTATTTGGATACTGCATCATGATTACACTATGTTTTTTCACTGACAATTGTCCCTTAATCCTAGACCTTACCTTTGTATTATTTAGTAGTGTTGAGCGAGCGTGCTCGGCCGATGCTCGGATTGGCTCGAGCATCGCTCTGCTCGGCACATGGCGGTACTCGTCGAGTACCGCCATGTGCTCGCCCGCCATGTTCGGGTGGCGGGGATCTGTGCCGGAAGAGGCACAGATCTGAAGACGCTCCGCTGGACCACCAGGGACTGGAGGTACGGGGGCATTGCGGAGATGAAGGGGGCATTGCGGAGATGAAGGGGGACATTGTGGAAGAGGGGCATAGCGGAGATGAAGGGGGACATTGTGGAAGAGGGGCATAGAGTCTATGCCCCTCTTCCACAATGTCCCCCTTCATCTCCGCTATGCCCCTCTTCCACAATGTCCCCCTTCATCTCCGCTATGCCCCTCTTCCACAATGTCCCCCTTCATCTCCTCTATGCCCCTCTTCCACAATGTCCCCCTTCATCTCCGCTATGCCCCTCTTCCACAATGTCCCCCTTCATCTCCTCTATGCCATAGAGGAGATGAAGGGGGACATTGTGGAAGAGGGGCATAGCGGAGATGAAGGGGGACATTGTGGAAGAGGGGCATAGCGGAGATGAAGGGGGCATAGCGGAGATGAAGGGGGACATTGCGGAGCTGAAGGGGGCATTCGGAGATGAAGGGGGCATAGCGGAGATGAAGGGGGGCATTGACCAGGCACCCTCCCCTCATCAGAGCAGGGGGTGCCTGGTATAATGCTCGTGTCGCCCCATTGGATTCAATGGGGCTCGGGTGCTCGGCCGAGCACTCGAGCCTCAGGGGGTGCTCGGTCAGAGCACCCGAGCACCCGAGCATCGGGGTGCTCGCTCAACACTGTTATTTAGCTAAGCTAACTCTAGCTGCTTCTAAACTACCAATGCTTAAAAAAACAGTTTAAAAGACAAAGTTCTAGCAGGGCTTGTAGAATAAAAGTTCAGCATTCTACTGCAGTCCCACTAAAAGGAACAGTGATTGAAGTTCTTACAGCTGTCCAGTTGTCTAGGAATGGGCAAAAAGTTCCATTTTGTTCTTGTGAATTTTTCACAAAAAAGCAACTTTTTTTGCTTTTCCCATGGGAATTAACACCAATTGAGGAACCTATAGATTTTCCATCATTTCACTGACACTGACGGAAAATGGAACATTTCTTGCAGGAAAAATTGGTGACATCACTGATTTTCCCTGCAAGCAAGGTTCCATTTTCTGTGGCTTAAATTCTTATCCCCATACTATAAAAACCTAGAATTTCCCACCATGTAGCATTGTGTAGATAGATTAGTAGAGAGAGTGGAAGCAGGTAGACAGAGAAAGACAGAGTGAGAGAGAAAAAAATATAGATATATAATAGATATGTTTTATTTTGTCATGTGTGCTGTCTTTTGAGTATCTCCAGACCCATAGGTAGAAATACACAAAAATAAAAGTTAAAATAAAGTCAAGGTATTTGGAGTGTTGGAGTTCTTAAGGGGTTAAGCACTCAGAATACCAGGACTGGATTTACATCCCAGGCTCCCCTAGGCAAGACACTCTAGCTGCCCTTATCTCCGCCCATGACCACACCCCCACTCATCACATTGTCCCGGCCCCTGTTCCCTCCACTGTTTCCCAGCACAAAAAATACCCTTGACCTATAACAATCAAAAAACAAAAAAAGAGTTAATCCCTTGGTTGCAAGAGTGTTCTCCAAAGGTTTGATAAGGTCTAACTTATTTGGCTGCAGGAAAACTATAGAATCCTCATGTCTCTGGGTTATGAGCAAAGATTGAACTTGATGGACTTGTGTCTTTTTTCAACCTAATTTACTAAGTTAGTATGTTGGAGATCTCTCTAGTATTGAAAGGTTAAATTATAGCATGCAATGAGGTACAAAACTGATACAGAGACACTGAAATTGCTCTGGCCACGCCCACAACAGAGAATATGGGTGTGGCCATCGCAGCAAAGGAGCCTCTCAAAAACTGGAGCTCTAGGCAGCTTCCTACTGTGCCTATTGGGAAATCTGGTCCTGCAGAATACAAAATGTCTAAAAGGAGGTTAACTGCCACTTTTGGGGTTTTTGGGATCACTTTAGAGTATCAGATTTAAGGTACCCATTGTATGTTGTACTTATTAACCCTCTGAGCGCCAAAGGGGTACGGAATGCATGGCTTTGCAATGCATTCCATACCCCTCTACCACTCAAAGGGTTAAACATTTGAGTGCCAGAGTGGTATCCATGCATATGGGGTGGTTTAAATCTTTGAGTATCATTGTGGACTAATGTCCCAGTATTCCCTTTGGCACTAGATTTATATAAAATGAATATATTAAATTTGTTGACAAATTCATAGCAACAGATTTGTAGTTAAATTTCAGTTTAGGTAAGCTATGTATATTTATGCTACTGTATATTTACAACAGGTAAATTGATGCTTATTTGATTAGATGTTTATAGTAAAGCAATATGCAATAAACCTTTTTTAATTAACACACTAGTAAACCTACCAGATTTATGGTTCGCAAGTGTCAGCCTTAAAGCAGATCCCATTAACTCTGTAATTAATGCACTCTTACATTATATTTCATGTTTAATGTCTCCCAAGTTTGAGGGGATTTGCTGGGAAGGTACTGAGGATGATGTACTAAGCGGAACTTGTGCAGTTCTGGACCAGACATATGTAGAGTAAAGGAAAAATACTAATTCTCATTGGTGTAAATGGGGATTTAAAGGGATAGTAATGTTTACATTTCCAGAACTCTGCAATTCTTTCTTATTGTGCATACAACAGATCTGTGATGTTAGTAATGCTGCATTCGCAATATAACTTGTGAAATAATATTATGAGTTATCCCCGTCATGCCCCTTATACTTATATCATCCTTTGAGCCTCTGAGCTGCAAGCAGACGACATGGGACAATCTTCCTTCGGTACACAGAAAACCCTGCCCTCATTTGTCAAGTGGGGCAAGGTTTTCCGAATACCGAATGGAGGAAGTTTGTTCCTCGTAGCTGTCTCTCTGGTCAAGGGACTGGACTTCAGATTTATTGGGAGGTGGGCTGGATTCATAAAACGTGGCTTGAGGGGGATAATTCATAACATTACATTATATGCTACTGTAGCAGATTGGTTGTATGCACAATGAGAAAGAACTGCAGCATTACTATCCCTTTAACCCCCTGAATGTTCATGTGGTCTCCAGCTCTCCAGAATTTCACCTATTTATCATGATGAATACAGTACTAAGTGCCTTATTAACAACAGAAAAGAAGAGCAATTCTGGAGCAGACCAGCTACACTATAGGGAAGAAATAAAACGTCCCATTGCGTTACATTGATTTATTGTTTAACTCATTAAATGCTAGAGGGATATCCAACACATTTCAAAGCAATCTGATGGAGATCTCTCAATGCATTAAAAAAAAACCCATTAAAATCAATGAGTCTTTTTTATTTTTTAACAATTTGAGTACAGAGAGGTGTCCAATGCATTGCATTCGATACCTCTCTGGCACTCAAAGGGTTAACAGTTGGTGCAGCTGGTTTGTCCCAGAATTGCTCCAATTACTTTAAGTACAACACCTTCATTGAGCTGCTTAACTCCTTAAAGGGATAGTAATACTTGTATTAAAATTGAGGTCTGAGTCTTTATTTTTTTAACACATAGGTCTATATTTCAATACTCACAGTTTTGTAGTTCAAGCACTATACAATCTGAAAGGTTCCCCTCCCACCTCTTTCCCCTATGTCACTCTGACTCAGTCTGGTCTGGATGCAGAGCGGCGAGGGACAATCTTCAGTAAGCAAAGGGAAATCCTGGCTTCTTTCATCGTTGGGGACAGGGTTTTCCTTATACTTACTGACTGAAGATTGTCCATCGCTGTATCCGTCTGGTCACATGACTGGGTTACTGATCTAATGGGAGGCGGCCAGAAGGGACAGGAGGGGGATCCTTTCCGACTGTATAATGCTTGAACTACAACTGTATTTAAAAAAAATATAAAGAAGACTCGGACCTCAACTTCAATACAAGTATTACTATCCCTTTAAGGGCCAGCGTGGTGAGCAACAACAATGCATTATAGGCCCTTCTGGTTCTTAAAGTATTAAAGATGATTTATACCCCTGAAATTGGTGGTTCTTACTTTGTTTATCACAGCAACTTGTATATGTGTATGATCTACATACAGCAGTCATGTTTGTGCGACTGATGAAGGCCTGGAACTGTTCTGCATCAAAGTGAATAAATACAAATTATGATGGATTTAAATGGGTCATTTAGCCCGTTGAATGCCGGTGAGGTTACAAGCACTACTTAATTCAGTGGGAATTTGGGGAATGTGTATTTGTCCCCAATGATGCAGCTGGATTGCTTAAAGCAACAGTAATGTCCAATAATAACATTCTGTTGCAAAAAAAAAGAATAAATTATGTGGAGCAAATCCCATCTCTCAAACTTTTACGGTTTGAGAAATATTCGCCCCTAAAATTCCCCTTCTCCTGATGTCAGCTGTAAAGCTGACAGAAGGAGATTAGGGTTGCCACCCAGCCAGTATTTAACCGGCAGGCCGGGAAAAAATTGGCTTCTGTCCAATGTATGGAGGGAATGCCATGGCCGGTCTTTGTTTGAAGAAAAGGTGGCAACCCTAAAGGAGATCCATGTCGGACGACACATGGCTGCTCTTCAGCAGAGCGAAAATAGTGATATTTAAAAAGAACTACTTCATTGGAATGGTCTACAAAGTGTGCTTGCAAGCCAGGTGCACTCAGTAGACCGTTCCAGCGAAGTAATTCTTTTCAAATATTGCTATTTCAGCTCTGCTGAAGAGCCGCCGGCTGGTCCCCAGACCGGAATCTCCTGCTGTCAGTAGATTGCTGACATCAGGAGAAGGGAAGAGAAGGGGGAACTTTAGATAAGAATATCTCTCACACCATAACGGTTTGAGACATGGAGTTTGCTCCACATAATTTATTTTTTTGAAATCTAGAATAGAGCATAACATTTTTAATGGACATTACTAACCCTTTAATCTATTCTTAGTACATTAGTTGTGAGTTGGAGACATCTGTACCACCCAAGGGATTATGGGTAGTACATTTATTATAGCTGTTCATTTTTATAGAATGTCTTTTCTTTGGGACAACTTGATGCAGTTGTTTCATTAAGTCTGCAGGTGTTTAAACGAACTCTTGTCGCTTTCTGCTATGTCTTTTACAGTAGACTGGAAATTTCTGACTACAAAGTATTGCCTGCAAAGTAAAAGTGCTCCTGAAAAAACAGCATACATTATCTCAATATTTAAATTTAGTTCCATGAATCTATTGAAATGTAGCAAGCTCTTTAAAATAAGACAAATTTATTTTAAAATCAGTTTTCCTTTAAAGTAGAACTGTCAGCTTAAAACAACTTAGGCAGTTTTAAATCATCTTGCAAAATAAATCCCAAATGTCTACCTATACACCATTAAATCTTTATATAAAACCTGTCTATATGTGAGCAAAGATGCTGCCATTGTGCTGTTTAGCATCGGAGGTACCTGCCCTCATTGTTAGAGAAAAACTCCTTCCCACTAATTATCTGCAGTTAACCCTGGTATAGAAACATTGAATTTGATGGCAGATAAGAACCATTCGGCTCATCTAGTCTGCCTATTTTCCTACTGTAAAAACCTCAAACATTATTTGATCCTTGGTCTTTTCTTATGTTAAGGACAGCCTTATGCCTATCCCATGCATGCTTAAATGCTGTCACTGTATTAACATCTACCACTTCTGTTGGTAGGCTATTCCACTTATCTACTACCCTCTCAGTGAATTAAAACTTTCTTACATTACGTGTAAACCTGTGTCCTGCTATTTTTAGACTATGGCCTCTTGTCCTAACATTTTTACTCCTTTGAAATGTACATCCCTCCTGCAGTTTGTTGAATCCCTTCATGTATTGGAATGTTTCTATCATATCCCCTCTCTCTCTTTTCTCCTCCAAGATATACATGTTCAGATCCTTTAGTCTATCCTGATATTTCTTTTCCAGGCACCATTTTAGTAAACCTTCTTTGAATTTTCTCTGGAGTATCTATATCATTCTGGAGATGGGGTCTTTGGTAGGGGTGGGCGAAACTTGTCGTTGTGTTCCGGCAGGAAATTTCGAGAAAACCACGTTGTTATCCGCTTTTTTGCGAGAAAATCCGCTTTAAAACTAGCAGTTAAAATTTCTGCATCTTTCGCCCATTGGCCAAAATCTTTCACCATTTTTTCAATGGCTAAAAAGTTTTCGCCCATTGGTTTACATTGTTTTTGCACTTCTGCTATAAAAAAGTGATGTTTTTGCTGAAGGCAGATACAATAGAAACAGCTACAGAGCGAGATAGAAGTTCTGTGCTGTTCTGCTGTGATATTTTGCAAAAATGTGAGGCAGGAGAGATTCAGTGACTCCTATCACTATGAGCAGCAAAAAGAGGAACTGGAAGGACTCTTATTATGTGTCCACTGAGTCTGAAGAGGAGGAGGAGCAGGAGGAAGTGACTAGCAGTACTGAACCAATTCTGTCTAGTCCTCCTAAATCACCCCAAGGGATGTTGGGAAATTTAATGAGAAGGGAGGGAGAAAAGGGAATGGGAAGGAAGGGAGAAAAGGGAATGGGAAGGGAGGGAGAAAAGGGTAGTACTAGTGAGAGCAGGACAGTTCATCTGTCGATGCCTGCTGCAAGACGTGCTGCCCCTCCTGCCACTGCTACCATTGCTGTACCTGCAGCCACTAGTGTTGTACCTGCTCTCAGATGGGCTGCTCCTGCTGCCAGTGCCACCATTTCTGATCCTGCAGCCACTAATGTTGTACCTGTTACCAGATGTGCTGCCCCTGCTTCCAGTGCCACCATTTCTGTAACTGCAGCCACTAGTGTTGTACCTGTTGCTAGTACTGAACCTGCTGCCAGTGCTGAACCTGCTGCTAGTACTGAACCTGCTGCTAGTGCTGAACCTGCTGCACCAATACTTTGCCTGCTGCTAGTGTTTCTTGTAGTACTCAGGTGGGGGGAGGACAAAACTGATGCCAAGTGTGACAGCAGGGGACCCTCTGTCACATTGCTCGTCACCTCCTCCAAGCAGCAGTGAGATGTCTGGAATAGAGCAGCAGCACAAACAGCATATAGGGACTAGTGGTGGTGGTGGTAGTGATGCCAAAGAGCTGGGGTGGAAGAGACATTGATGACCTTTTTAGCAGAATCTGAGAAGGAATGGGAGACAGGGATGAGGATGGGTATTACCACCACCACTAGCAATGACATTTTGGAATTAGAGGAATTTGCAACTGCTTTAATTCCTTCTGATGCTGAGATGCAAGGGCAACAGGATGCTGAGGAGCAGGCTATTGTGCCACAGACCACAGTGGACACAGTGGGAATGGGGTCCACAAGTGATGCGGGACTAGGACAGGTTCCACTTGCCAGCAGTAGCGATACTCCTCCTGATCCTAGTTGCAGTGCTGAATCTGAAGCAGTAGCAGCAACATTATCCTTTGTCACAGACAATGAAGGGCAATGTGGAGGACAAGAAGAAAGAGGCCATTCTTCTCCAGCTGTTCCCTTCCGCCTGAAGTCATCATGGGTGTGGGACTATTTTTCTTTTGGGGCAGGTACAGTGCAGTCATCAGCAACGGCACTGTGCACAATTTGTGACAAGTCAGTTAGAAGAGGAAAGGAGGGAACACACTTTGGCACAAGCGTCCCGTCCTGATATCACACATGAAACACAGACACCATGACATTTACTCCAAACATGTTAAAGACAAACAGCCACCACAGAAATCAAGCACCACTTTTGATGTCCCTGACTCTCCAGAAAGTCAACAAGAGGCAAGGCGAAGATCAAAGAGGAATAGAACAACCCAGGCAGAGACTGGAAGTTCCAGGATGAGTGAAACAACTAGCTCACCATCACCTTCTAGGGTAACTACATCTTCTGCCAATCCTCCTTGTTTATTACCTCCCCCTCCAAATGATAGCCACTCTGTTGATGTTAGGATGTGGCATCTGAGAATATTCCATCCTGCAGAATATGCTAAGATGGTGGCAGGGAGGGTTCATCATTACTATTAAACTGTCAGCAAGTTGTCATGTGTCCTTAGCGGGGTCTGGACAAGGGATATAGTGATAGCGGCAGTACTTGGGTTCTGGTGTCATGGTGTTTGGATACAGTTGTGCCTTCAGATGTTATTTAACACACATGCTGTGCACCTTTAAGTTGCTGATGAGAGCCACAATTCCTGCTGTCAATGCAAAAAAATATATGCTAATAACACACCCATGCATTTCGAGGAGGGGCAGGTGGAGAAGATTTAATGTCCAACTTCTTTTCTCCACATAGACTGGGGTCTACTTATACTTCTGCTACTACCTCAGGCGCATCACTGGAGTCAGTCATGGCAAGTGGAAGCTTCATCATCCATCTTCCATGTTACTGCTATTGTTGTTTCAGCTGCCTTATCATCCTGCTGCTTAAACAACTCAGCAGCAGCAGTACGAACAGCGGTTGCAACTCAGGACTCAGGAGGACATTTGACAGTGGCCACTGGCCAACATGACCTGCTGGCATTAGGCCAGTAGGGTATTTTTATTTTTTCTCAGGGCTTGTGTTATAAATAAATAAATAAATAAACAAATAAAAACTAGTCCTACAAAAAAATAAACAATTTTTGGGGGGTTTGTTTCTAACAAGCCAAAGTCCTACAAATCAATGCTTCCTTAGGGCTTGTGCCAAACAAACTAAAAGGCATAGTAATGTTTCATAATAAAAGCAGCTCTAATTAATCATCATAGTATTTGGACTTTGGAAAGTGTTATTTCAATTCTGTCAGAGTTGTAGTTCAGGAGTAATTCAATGACAAAGTGTCCCCCTCCCACCCCTTTTACTGATGTCACACTGTTCAGCCAGAGCAGAAGGGAGGTGCCCAGGTAGATTGCACAGGGGGACACTCTTCATTTAAGTTAAGGGAAAAAACCTGAAAAGCTTGTCAAGAGGGGCAGGGATTTCATTGTTTTCATAGGAATAAGAGTGTCCCCTTCTGTTATGTGTCTTGTCTATGGACTGTATTCCACATCTGAGAAGAGATGGTTTACACTAGGTAAAAGGGGCGGGAGGGGAAACTTTGCTTGTGAATATCTCATAAACCATAAAGGTTTGAGAGATAAGACTTGTATCATTCTTCATGTATTTTTAATGCCTACAAAAAAAATAAAGTTAAAACGAAGTATTACTATCACTTTAAGTCCTACAAATCAATGTTTCTTCAGGGCTTGGGCCTCTAATAAGTCTAAGTCCTACAAAGGCCTCTAACAACAAATCAAACAAATCATCCTCTACAAAATGCTCTGTCAAGTCAAGTATCAGTCCACCCCAGTGGCAGCTTATGTCAGGGGGTTCCTGTCTCTGTCATTTTAAATACAATAGTCTTATTTTACTTTATTTTTTTTCTAACTGTCCCCCCAATAGCAGTCAAGAAACCCCCCAAAACAAATTCCCTGTTCAACTGATTAATTCATTCACCAACACAGGCACCCTCCACAGACCCCTTTATACCATGTCTTTTGGTTTCTATTTTATTTAGGATTTAATTTTTATTAATTGCCCCCAATCCCTGTAAACAACTCCCCAAAAATCATCCCCTGTTCAACTGATTCTTTCCCCACACCCCACCAACACAGGCACCCTTATGCCCCTTTTATACCGTGCCTTTGGGAAATAAAATTTTATTTGTAATGTGTTGTGTGTAACTTCTATGTTCCCATTGATTTCAATGGGTGAAAAAAGTGGAAAAAAGCAGAAAATTGGAAATTTTTTGCCAAGAGGAAAGTGCCATTTTTTGCCGATTTCAGTTTGAGGTGGAAAGTTTCGCCCATCCCTAGTCTTCAGTACTAGTTAACACCTTGATTGCCAAAGGGGTGTACAACTTTCTTTCCACCCTTATCTGAAACTTAAAGAGTTAACATGCATGTCACCAATTTACTCAAGTGCTTTGAGTGCTAGAAGGGCTTGTATACACCTAGCATTCAAACAATTTAACCCTTACTATATCTGACTTGTAATTATAAAACATAAATTGTACAAATGCTTTAGTACCACCAGGATCCTGTGTGTGTGTGTGTGTGTATATATATATATATATATATATATATATATATATATATATATATATATATAAAACATACTTTTATTGATTTTCCCTACCCTTTATTTTATTAACCCTTTTACTACTCCTGTACTGAAAGATGATTGTTATTTTATGACAAGGGCCTGCTGTAGTGCTTTTGGCAGCTGGTATGTTAACCTTTTAGGGGCCGGCTATTTATATCTTTTTGACCTGGTAAATGCAAGGTTTCTAGTATGTATCAATTAAACATGTTTCACCATTTTATTGTATGTATTTTTATTAATTAATTAATTTATTTTTATTTTTTTGGAGCGGGGTTAATAGAATAGGCTTTATTTTGGTGCTATATGTAAATATATTGCCTCTAGTTTTCTATAGTTATCTATAGATCATATGTAAAAGAAAAAAGTTTTTTCATGGTTTTTACCCCAGATTGTTTGCACCCAGTTAGGACAGTAGTCATAGTATGACCATAATAGAATTGTCCTGCTATTTAACACTTACATAGTCTGGACAGACCTCACCTTTAACCATTTAACCATTTGTCAATATGAATTCAGCCTAGATTGTAAGCTCCTTGGGGCAGGGTCCCTTTCCTAGTGTATGATTCCCTTGCTGCACTTTCCCTCACAAATAATGTAATGATTGTACTTAACCTTAATGCTCTTGACCCCAGAAGTTGACAACAGAAGTTGTATTGTATTATTTCAACTTCTGTTAAGCGCTGTGTACATGTATGGCGCTATATAAATAAAAATACATACACATACATACAGGGACACATAGGATATAGGCATATTTCAGGACTGCACTGAAATCAAAGCCGCCCTGCTGTATGCATTTTTCATATGTGTATCCTGTTAAAGGTGAGGTCTGGTGTCCCACCATTTGAGTGCCAATGCATTGCGTAGCCCTCTTTAGGGTTGCCACTCAGTCTGTATTTTACCAGCAGGCCTGTAAAAAATTGGCTTCTGTCCAATGTTAAGTCTAAGGAGGGAATGTCATGGCCGGTATTTTTTTTAAGAAAAGGTGGCAACCCTAGCTCTCTGGCACTCAAAGGGTTGAAAGAAACACCCTATATGATTCACTGTTACATGTCATTTTTTAAAATATGGAGTTAATGGGAGAGAGACAATTTATTGCTAATAAAAAAAAAACTGTTGTGTCTCCAGTTGTGAGATCTCTACTGGGAACCGTGCTGTCATATGCATGAGAGCACATTCACAACTGACAGCACTCCCAAGCTACTGCCTATGTGATCCTCCAGATTGCAAAGGGTTACATTTAAAAATCAGTGAGACACTTGGTGGCTCTGTGCACTTGCATGGTCTCCTGCAATAAGGCTGGGTATTAGATAGCTAATACAGTTTATAAACGGCTCTGTAACACAAAACCAAGTGATTTGTGTCAGTTATAAATGATATAAGGCACATTAAAGGGTTAAATCAGTGACTGCATTGACTTTTCTCTCCAAGGAGTCAGCAGAAGTCAACTTAGTAGATACCACAGCAGGAGGTAATAATACACTACTAATCCGCATTTTCTTTTCCCTGTATAAAATACAGTTACAAGTATTTGTTATTGGCTGAGTGGCTCTAGGATACAAGCTTTCAGACAGCTAGGTCTCTGCTGCAGTCATGATATTATTCAGGGGAGGGCTGGCAACTGACAGCTCTGGGGCATATACAATTAATGGCTCATTTCTACTGTCGCTCATGCCCACTGTCCCAGCCCACCCCCTTTTCTTAGTTTTTTAGTTGACGTTATTGTGGCGAAGTAAGGCAAGTGATACCACTTAAGGCTCCAAAAGGGACTGACAGCGCAGGCGCACAGACGTCACTATGGCAAGATGTCCGTGCTTCCTGCTACTGTCAGCCTCCGAAAAAGTAGAAAATCTTTTAAACCAGGTAATATTTCTGGCGACTAGCGTTACTAAGCAGCTAGTCACCAGATGAAGACTTAATTAGGATGAAGTTTTTGCGGGGTGGTAGTTCCCCTTTAGCTTACACTAGAAATGAGGCTACATAACGAATACTATAGAGCTTACAATTTAAGTAAAGCTACACTAGTGATACTATAGAGCTTACAAAGGGATGGGTTATGCTAGTAGTGTAGCTCCATTTCATTTGTAAGCTCTGTGGAATCTTTTGTGTATCTCCATTTCAATTATAAACTCTGTGGCATCACTAGAACAGCTCCATTTACAGCAGCAAGCAGGAGATTAAGCGAGACAGTGGTCCACTGGCCCAGACGTATGACCAGCCCAGGGGGTAATTGTCCCCCTGTCGTCCAGGCCAGCCCTCTGCTGATATTATTATACCTGAAGAACAGACCATGTTGTCTTGAAAGCTTAGTTCCTAGAACCACTCAGCCAATAAAGGTATCATTTATACCCTTCAAGTCTCCTGCTTTTTATGGCTAACACTGTACCACTCTGTCCCCAAGATTTTGTCGAAACTGTGTTTGAAATGTTTAGGTAAGGTAAGGAACTTAGTAATATGGAAATGTGATAGTCACTTCTGCATATCAGAACTATTTCCATCTTCAGATTCTCTTTAACACTTTGGGTGCTAGAGAGGTACGTGTTGCATACCCCTCGGACACTCAAAGAGTGATTAACCCTTTGAGTGCCAGAGTGGGAGAAATGTGGGAGAAAAAAAGAGGTGGAGGGTATCAACTACATAAATGAAGGCAGATATGTATGAGCCGACAAAATAGTCTTTACTTTTGAAACCTTAAAGGGATAGTAATAAAAGCAGCTCTAATTAATCATCATAGTATTTGGGTCATGGAGAGTGTTATTTCAATTCTGTCAGAGTTGTAGTTCAAGAGTAATTCAGTGACAAAGTATCCCCCTCCCACCCCTTTTACTGATGTAACACTGCTCAACCAGAGCTGAAGGGATGTGCCCAGGTAGACTGCAGAGAGAGACAATCATCAGTTAAGATAAGGGAAAAAACTGAAAAACTTATCAAGGGGGTCAGGGTTTTAATTGTTCTCACAGTAAGAAGATTGTTCCTTGCTGTGAGCTGTCTGGTCTGTGGACCAGATTCCACATCTGGGGGGAGGTGGATTACACTAGGTAAAGAGGAGGGAAGGAGAAACTTTATCATTCAATTACTCTTGAACTACAACTCTGACAATATTGAAATAACACTCTCTATGGCTCAAATACTATGAAGATTAATTGGAGCTGCATTTTTGTGAAACATTACTATCCCTTTAAGGAACATCTGCTACTAAATTATTTTTAAAGGCAGAGTTGGTTCATGTACACAAACGATGTGGTCTGTGTAGCCATGTGCACAATGGACCCTTGAGTGTAATACACCAAACAAAACTGACTACGTCTGACTAAAAGAATTATATTTATTATACAAATACAATAAATCAAACGAGGAGTAATCACATACCGTACAATCACCCTGCTATATAGTCTGGTATTTCTAAGTTTGGACGACAGGCATTATCACTCATTTATATAACATGGATAAGTGATCATACATTTGGTTATGTATACATAATGAGCATTGTTATTTAGCCAGCTGTTCAATCAATTTAGTCTGAGAATCTAGGTGATTCATTTGATGGTCTCTACATGTCGCTACTAATCTGATATGGTTACAATGTATACACAAGCTAGTAGGGAATAACAGATGTAGACAAATATATTCCTTGAGCGGTTTTATTACTATCCTGAGATCTTACTCACTTATTCAAATTTGTATAGATTCTTTTAATTGTGTGATTCTTTTATCTTTTTAACCCCTTAAGGGCCCTTGAGGTGCCTGATCCTGCCATGTAATAGAATTCTGGGATGGCAGCGTGGCTGCACAACACTCTGCCATCCCAGAATTCATCTCGCAAAGAAAAAAAAAGCTCCATGGTCTTTAATGGCTGTGCCTTCTTGCCGGATTGGCTGGTCATTAAGGGGTTAACAATGTATACCATAAAATTATATTTTATCTAACACAAGCCTCTAATTATCTTCTGTTTTGTAACTCCTAATTGAAGGGGTTGGTTTTGTTGCTGATAGAGGGTTCTTTTTGTCTTTCTTTTTTATTTCGTTTGGACTCAGTTGCAGAGTGCCTTGCGTCTTATGTGTCCACCTGAGTCTGCTGATGGTTTAGTCAGTACAGGAGGCCACAGAAGTTGGGATGTATAGCTTATCTGCCATTATCTCAGTTCGGAATCCTTTTAGTGCTACAGGGATATGCTATCCACATCCTTATTGCACTGAAAGGGCTAATGGAGTGATGTTGTTTGCAGTGCTGAATTTGGAGCGGATCCTCTCCTCTCCCCCACTGACTTCATGGTTGTCAATCTGCTGGTGATGTGTAAGGGAAAGCATCCATTACACATCTTCAGCAGTTCTACAACCCTGCATGCTAATGTTTACAGGGTTGAATTTCCCAATAGGCAGAATAGGCAAGTGGAGAGCTCCCAGTTTTGAAGGGCACCTCAGCTGTGCTGGTCACACCCGCATTTTGAATTGTGGGTGTGGCCAGAGCAACATCAGTTTTCATGCACCAGTTTTAGACCTCTTTACAGGTTAATATTTCACCCATTGGATGCTAGAGAGATCTCCAGTGCATTGAGAAGCAATGTGTTGAGGTCTCTCTAGCACACAAGGTGTCAAAAAATGTGTTTGTCATTGCTTTTTATAGACCAAGGAAACAGTGGATGGGTTTGGGGGCAGGGCCATGTCAGACTTAGGGTTGCGGACATAGGAGACTTCTATAGCATCCGGAGGATCCAAGGGATAGTACTGTTTCACAATAAAACAGCTCCAATTCATTTTCATAGTATTTGGGCCATCTAGAGGGTTATTTCAATACCGTCAGAGTTGTAGTTCAAGAGTAATTGAATGATAGACTATCCCCCTCCCGTCCCTTTTACTGATGTAACTCGGCTCACCTCAGAGCAGCAAGACTGTCTGGATGGATCACAGAGAGGGACAATCTTCAGTGAGCATAAGGAAAAACCTGAAAAACCTGTCAAGTGGGACAGGGTTTTCCTTATACTCACAGTAAGAAGATTGTACCTTGCTGTGAGCTGTTTGGTCAAGAGACCAGATTCCACATCTGACGGGAGGTGGCTTACACTAGGTACAAGGGGTGGGAGAGTTATACTTTATCATTCAATTACTATTGAACTACAACTCTGACAGTACTGAAATAACACTCTCTATGGCCCAAATACTATGAAGATTAATCTGAACTGCTGTTTTTGTGAACCATTACTATCCCTTGAATGTGGCTTAAATCCCACCTCACTTGATATCTAATCTCCATAGAATAATAAAAGCACTGGAGAGATTTTTATGACCAGAGAATTTTTCAGCACTTCATAAACATAGACCACAATGCTCAAATCAATTCCATTTTTTCTCCCTTTAAATGACTTGAGTAGATTATCTAAAGTAATATACACTTAACAGATATTTTTTCCACCATATTTTCAAAGTAACATTAACTGATTTGCTTTTCCAGTGGTTTAGTTATTGAATTATTAATAGTGGTACATTTTTAATAAAGCCTCTAGAGTTGATGTCAGTATAGCACACAGTACTGAAAAATTGATAGAACCCACCAAATCCATATCGCTTTATCATGTTCAAAGCATGCCTATGGACCAAATAATATGTATATTCAATTATATTTACTTAATCTAGCAAGTTGTCAAAAAAAACATGCCTTTTTTGATCTCTGGTTTGTATTAAATAAAATCGTGTTTGTAGTTCTTAATTAGTAAATGTAAAATAATTATTAACCCTTTGAGTTCCAGAGTGGTATGCAATGCATTGCAAAGCAATGCGTTGTGTACCCCTCTGGCACTCAAAGGGTAATCTTCCTTTTTATTTAAAGGAATAGTAATGTTTCACAAAAAAAGCAGCTCCAGTTAATCTTCATAGTATCTGGGCCATCCATGAAGAGTGTTATTTCAATACTGGCATACTTTTAATTCAAGATTAATTGAATGATAAAGTATCCCACTCTATCCCCTTTTACCTAGTGTAAGCCGCCTCCCCTCAGATGTGGAATCTGGTCACTTGACCAGACAGCTCACAGCAGGGGACAATCTTCTTACTGTGATCATAAGGAAAACCCTGCCCCACCTCTTGACAAGTTTTTCCTTATGCTCACTGAAGATTGTCCCTCTCTGCGATCCATCCGGACAGTCTTGCTGCTCTGAGGTGAGCAGTGTTATCTCAGAAAAAAGGGGCTGGAGGGGATACATTATCATTCATTCACTCTTGAACTACAACTCAGACAGTATTGACTCTCCATGGCCCAAATGCTAAGAAGATTAATTGGAGCTGCTTTTATTGTGAAACATTACTATCCCTTTAAAGTAAATTTCAATAAGAGTGAGCAGTCTGTAGCTTGAATGCAGTTACTGAACTATATTCCCCATCATCCAGCTACTGGCTAGAACTGACTTCTCTTGTCAAAAAAGCAGACCTTTTGATCTCTGTATTGCATTAAGTAAACCTGTACTTGCAGTACTTAGACAATTATTAAATGCAAAATAATAATCTTTTTTTTATTTATAATAGATATGAATAAGGCTGAGCAATCTGTAGCTTGAATGCAGTTGTTGAACTCTAGTACCCACAATACTTAGTCAGCTACTGGCGAGAACTGATTTCCATTGCTGTCACTGAGTGACATGTTCTAAGCACTGATGCATCAATATCAAGCACATTAATGTGCCTGGGGCATGTTCAATGATCCCATCCTCAAACAGACAGGGCCTTATACACAGAAGGAAAACTCCAACATTATCCTCATCTGCCCCTTTAAAGACCAGATGGATATTGCACTCAATTCTTAACCCTTTTAGTGCCAGAGGAGTGCTCAAAGCATTAGAGTTAAAATGTGTTTTGAATTAGATGAGTTTCAATAACTGAGGGTTTACTAATTTTTGTGTGTTGCATGCCCATCTGGCACTCAAAGGGTTACATTGTCTCTATAAATCTGATAAGTGTTATGGTAGTTATCTGAAGTGTTTCTGCTTCAGTCAGCTGTACAATACTTGTGTAGCCAATAAACATATATTTCCCCTCTCTGTTAATTCGGTTATTTGCAGCCCAGACTGACAGGGAAAGGTGCAGAATTCCCTTCCCAGGACAGCCAGCTGTTGTGTTAATGCTGATTTGCTGAGTGTGAGACAGTGTATCACATGACTCAAGTGTAAATAAAATGACTATTTGCTATTCATGTACATTAGTCTCAGATAACCTCTGCTCTGTGATGAGGTAAATAACAGATCACATTGCAATAGTAAAACCATGATTAGGATTTCTTATGTGAGAGGGAAGATAAATTGGGGCCATTTTTGTAACAATCCTTTTCCCTTGATGTGTCCCAGATTAGGTTTTAAATCATTTAAGGTAACTGCAATTCAGTATAACTCAAAAGTTCATTTTGGAAGAGCAAATCCTTTATTTTTTATTAAGTTGCATGGTAATGGCTTTATCTGAATGTGAATGATAAAGGTGTCCTTTCTGAACCGGTACTCTTTGCCAATATTTCATGAACACAAGTGAGAATTATAGAAATTGTTAGATGAGGGTTATGTTGGAGCAGAATGAAGAGTGAAACATAGTGGAACATTCAGAGCCATTTGAAGTCACTGCTGGGGCCTCAGCAAATCATAAAGTGTCCCAACTTGGTAAGCCTTTGGATGTTAGAAAGGACTCCGTCTCATTGCTTCAGTAGCTTATTGGAGCCTCACACAACCTGTGCTTACTTTTACCTTCATATAATGGCATATTCTCATAGGTAGGTTCACACAGTACCAAGGGGACTTTATACATAGAATGTTTTTTTGTTTGTGACTGCCGAAGGCTCCTTTATTGAATGACACCAACTTAGAGATACTGTATTGGTTATTCTGCCCATGATGAAAGGTTGCATGCTGGACTATGATGCTTTTCGCACAGTCAAGTATTGCAATGTGACCACACCAAAGTCCAGCATGCTGCAATTGTACTGTGTTCCCTTAGGAATAAGGAAAAGTTGCAGTAGGGAAGGTCTAGTCCTTACGGGGTTAAGCATGGTCTACAACTGCATAGCTTCTTCGTGTAAAGTTATTCTCACTGCCAAATGGCCGATTTGAGATTGTTCCAAGGAACGGCTTTATGGCTGTATATGGACATGTCTGGTGCACTGTTCCTCTGTGGTCAGGAGTGATCTCTGTGGGAGATTAGGGCCTCAATTAAATTCCCCCTGACGCCAAGCAAAACAGCTGACCAGGGGTGGATTGCCCTATCGGGGGATCGGGCATCCCCACGGAGGGTCACTCAGTTATGGGACGGTAGGGAGATCAGATGATCTCTCCTCTCCAGCCCACAACTCTATGGACACAAGGCACAACTAGCTCACCAAAGACCTGCAGCAGTAAAGACCGGGTCCTGTTCTCTGTACCTGTCCTACCCCCAAGGCTGACTAAGCTGGCCCTGCTCTGCCTGCAGTGTGTCCTGGTGCAGTGCATGATTGATTAGAACTTCTGGGACCTAACTACCTAGCAGATTAAATAGGTATTATTTAATTATTTTTAATTAATTGTACCCATTGCTAGAGTGGCTTAATTTGCTTTCTGTTAACCCTTTAACTCACTGTATGCTTTAGAGATGTATAGCTCAGTTATTAACCTTTTGCATATCAGACAGGATTACAGCAATGGTTTATTCTGTTATTAACCAGTTGAATTCCTCATAGGTGCAGTACCTCATGGATTACCCTCTTGTATGCTAGAGAGGCATAATTAATCAGTAATCAACCCCTTGTATGCCAGAAAGGTGAATAAAGTTGTTAATTACTGATGAATAATGCCTCTTTAGCACACAAGGGGTTAATCATTGAGGTACACATTCCTGTGCAATGTATTGTGCACCTATGATACATTCAATGGGTTACTCACAGAACACATTGCTGTACACCTCTCTGGCATGCAAGTGGTTAATAACTGATCATTTATTGCATTCAGTATGTTAAGGGGTTAATAGCTAGCCATTTATGCCTCTTTAGCAATGCATACAGTGGGTTAGATTAACCCTTTGAGTGCCAGAGTGATAAGCACCGCATTGCACAGCAATGTTTTACTTACCCCTCTGGCACTCAGAGGGTTTTAATATATACATACAGATTGGAATACCAGCTAGTGGGCCAGTTAAATAAAAAAAATCCCCGGGGCTGGTATTGTACCACAATCCACCCCTGCAGCTGACGGTATTGTTTTCAACCATAGTAAGCTTTTCAATTAACTGTGCTTCAAAAACTACTGGATAAAAAAACCCTACATCGGGCAATAAATATGAGTGATAAAAACAAACAAACAAAAAACTGCCAAAATCTGCACTTCAATTCCATGCGTTAGCACTAAGATCTGTTAAGGGACCCACTTTATCATGTGAAAATCTGCATCCAGTTTTTCTGGGTGCAGAGTTCCTTAACCCTTTGAGTGCCAGAGGGGTATGAAACGCATTGCAAATCTGTGCACTCAAAGGGTTAACAGATCTAAAAAATGCTGATTCAGGAATTAAAAGTTAAAAAAGCATTCAAAATCCTAAGTCAACATTGTATGTATTGATATGGGGTCCTAAGCCTCATATGAATACATCTGAAGTACTGAAAAAATGTGTCAAATGTTAGTAGAATTAACTCTATGAGTGTTTACCCCCACTGGCACTCACAGGGTTAATCTAAGTTTTAAAAAAATAGACAATAAACACTCACCAGTAATCCTGATGTCCAGGGGAGTCCTCATCTTCTTCTTCAATCTTCCTTCTTCTGTTCTCTATAATCTTCTTTATTCTTATCTTCTTTTTCTTCTTTCCTATAAAATAAAATAAAGGTTAATGCAATTAAAAAATAAACAAAAAGCCACCAAGATATGCTAGAGTTAACCCTTTGAGTGCCGGAGTGCACTCAAAGGGTTAAATGCAGTGTAGCATATCTTTTAAAAATAATATTCATCCTTTCCATTGTCAAATAAAGAAGTAATTTGTTTTTTTTTTTACAAAAAATAAAAGTGGCATAGTCCCCCCTACATACCTTCTGGGCCGTTGTCTGAGTCCTAATGAGGGAATTTAGAACAAAGACTGGCTTTTTTTATATGGCCAGTCTTTGTTCAAAATGGATTCCAGCCTCCAATTGGCTGGGATGTGTGCTTATGCACATCCTAACAAATCACCTTCTAGGGGGCTGAAGAAACCTGCTATGGAATTGCTCCTGTTTGCTTCCAGACATAAGACCATACTTTTTACTGGGTTGATATCACATGTTCTAGTGCAACATTTTTATAATGCACTCTATGGGGAACCTTAGTCAAAGACTTTGTAGTAATTGATAGAAACAGAACCACTTTGTGACTATAGAAGAAAATTGTTATGTAACCCTGTATAACTCTTTAAGGACCAGAGGGGAGTGATTGGTTTAATTTAAAAGCACAGTGCTCCAATAAGAACTATTTTGTAAAAGATCTGAGCTAAAAGCAATGGTCATCCTTTAAGAATAGAGAAAAGGTGATTTCAACTAAAACTATGGCAGGGATTTTGTTTTTAAAGGGACAGTAATGTCCCATAAAAATGTTTAGAGTTTTGTAGAGATAAAAAAATAAGCTAAATGCCACAAATCCTATCTCTCAAACCTCTATGGTTTGAGAGATATCGTCCATTAACGTTCCCCTCTCCCTCCTCTTCTCCTGACTTCAGCTGTAAGCTGACAGCAGGAGTTCCTGGCCCGGGGACCGACAAGTGGCTCTTTAGCAGAGCCACAATAGCACAATTTAAAAAAATAAATACTTCTGTGGAACGGTCTACAAAGCATGCCTGGTTTGCAAGCACACATTTTAGACCGTTCCAAATAAGAAATTATTTTTAAATCACGTTATTGCGAATCTGCTGAAGAGCCTCCTCTTGTCGGCCGACACTGAACTCTTTCTGTCAGCTTTACAGCTGACATCAGGAGAAGAGGGATTTTAGCAGAGGATATCTTTCAAACCATAGTGGTTTGAGAGACAGGATTTGTGGCATTTAGCTTATTTTTTAATCTCAACAAACATTTTTTATGGGACATTACTGTCCCTTTAAGTAAGGGCAGTAAGGATGTAGATTTTCTTTTTTTTTGCCTAGCATATCTGTGTTGGCAGATACTGTAGATACCTTTAATAAAAAAGCTACTGAGTATTTTATTAGCTCGGAAAAATGTTTTCTTTTTGTTTTCTGCCTTGCCCCATATATGTAATAGATTATTATTTTATTTCAATCTTACCAACTATGCTACTATGTCATGCAGAAGGCCCCTTTAACCTTTTGTTCCGCAAAGCACTGGGGTCCACTCTGGCACTCAAAGAGTTAGTGCTGCTTGTGCAAAGTAATAAATGTTATTCATAAACATATGTTCTGGATAAGACATTTTGCTGATGCAGATATGACAGATTTTTACAACATTTTTAATGCTAATTTGATTACTGTATCTAATTTGATTACTTTATAGAAATATTGAATCTTGCAGATTAAAGATTCAGACTTCAGTTATTTCCTAATCATCATCTTGCATCAGTTTTATTTCTCTTCGTTTACAATACAAAATGGATTTGAAACATATTGCAGTAGTAAAACTTTGCTAACCATTATCAGTATCACATTTACAATTAAAGAAATAGTAAAGCATTATTTCATTTTTTTTCATATTATAGTAGTGTATATTAATATATTTGACAGACACACTTTTTTTAACCCCTTAGTGACAGGCTGTGTGCACACGCGGCCGTCACTTAAAGCTTGGCTAACATTTTTTTTTTTTTTTGGAAATGGTTCCTGAGTCCCCGAACGACGTGCAGCCGCGTGAGAATCCGGATTTACGGGACGTACATATACGTCCTCTGTCATTAAGGGACATTATCTCGGGACATACATGTACGTCCTCAGGCATTAAGGGGTTAATTACCTAGTAAGCTCTTTCGGTTTTCTCATCCTTCCAGTTTCATTGATGTTAGCTCCTCTATGCTCTGTTAAAACCACCTGCAATTGTGCTGTGATAAAGCGGAGATGACTTCTCCAGTTTTATCACTTGTCTAGTTCCTATGTTATTCTATGGGGCCTATTCACAAGATCTCCAAAGTTGGAGAAATCTCAGTGCATAGGCTCTATAGAGTAACATAGGGACTGGAGAAATGATATCACTGGAGAAGTTATCACCAGTTTTTCACCTCTTTATCACTGCTTAGTGAATCTCCCTTCCTGTGATTGTCTCACTCTCTAATTGCTTGTGTAGGCTGAAAAGGCAATAAAGATTAAAAACGGATCTACTAAGAACTGTAACAATTGTGGGTCAAACCAATTGAAGCAGAAGTGACAAAACTAAATCCCCATTTATTTAAATGAGGCTATTAACCCCTTCAGTTCTCGACAGGTTTTCAGTACATTGGGGAGAAATAGTTAAGAGACCTCTCTGGCATTAAAGCAGGTTACAAACCTGATTTAAATCAATGAGAATTTCGGGAATTTTTATTTGTCCCCCTATGATGCAGTTGGTGTGCTCTAGGATGATTCCAGGAAGCAGATACACTAAGATGTCATAAGGATAGAATAGAAATTAGATAACTTCTCCAACAGGATTAAATCTCAAAATCCCAATATTGTTCTATAGAGTATATAAACGAAGATCTATCATCCTGGAGATATGGTAATTAGTGCATAGGATGAATAGAATAGCATAGCAACTGTAGAGTTTATCACACTGTAGAAGTTATCATCTCACCTTGTATAATCTCCAGGTTCTACTTAGTACATCAGCTTCAGAGTTCTTATGTAGATAAAGCTACAGACATTTCGATAGAGGCAGCTCATGTCACAGAAAGTGAAAAAGAGAAGAAAG
The DNA here is from genome assembly GCA_037306005.1 of Rhinophrynus dorsalis. Lineage (NCBI taxonomy): Eukaryota > Metazoa > Chordata > Amphibia > Anura > Rhinophrynidae > Rhinophrynus > Rhinophrynus dorsalis. The sequence continues at coordinate 72,433,267 of CM074719.1, read as the reverse complement.
AAAATTACATATGCACAGCAAACATACCAAATAAAAAAATATAATTTAAAATGTATTAATATTTGCAAGTAATATAAAAATATTTAACCTCTTAACAGCCTCCACATTTGGCGCGGGGGTGGCTGTTAATGACCATGGAGCTTTTTTTTTTCTGCCGATACTATTCTCGGACGGCAGAGCAGTCTGCAGCCATGCTGCCATCCCAGAATTCCATGATGTGCCAGGACCGTCACCGGTCCTTAAGTCCTGGGACTTTTGTGAAGGTCCTGGAATGCCATGGGTTTTTAAGGGGTTAAAAAATAAAACACTCTATTCCTTTAACATTGTTTGAAATAAGTATTGTGTGAGCTGTGCTGAATGACAATTCAAGTAAACGGTGAATATTTAAATAGCATTAGTAGTTAAATCAAAGCTTTCCATTTGGAACTGTTCCAATTTAAATATTAAAACAATATTTGATGCTTCTTGAGAGAACAGTGAAAATTGAATTTTGTTTAGAACATTGACACCTCTTAGCATGCAAACTATTTGTGCCTGATTTGAATACAGTCAGAAGTTACACAGATGTAACAAAAGTTGTTGTAACTTTTTGTGTTTTCTTAAAGGGATAGTAATACTTAAGATGTAAAAAAAATAGATGTTGTAGGGTTTATGTCCCCGAATAAAACAAGGGTACTCCCATTGCTGAGAGATAACTTAATACAAAATTATAAAAGCTCAAACTTGATTTTTTTTAGGTGCAGGGTCACAGTGGCCTGAAAATGTACTGTGGTGCTGTTGCTACACCATCCTATGGAGATTTATGGTCTATGGACCACAGCAGTACATAGGATGCTGTAGCAACAGCGCCACTGTAAATTTTCAGGCCACTGTGATATTGCACCTAAAAAATTAAAGTTTGAGCTGTTAGAATTTTTTATTAAAATATCTCTCAGCGGTGGGAGTACCTACAACATATATATTTTTTTTACATTTTAAGTATTACTATCTCTTTAAAGGCATAGCGGTGTTTTACATAAAATGAGAAATAACACTTCCTAATAATAACACCACACTCACTATGTCCATAGAGGCACTGCACACAACTCTGGTTTTTAAAGCTTATGGTTACCACATGCAATGAGTAGAAAATGCTTTACTGTATTCATCCTAGCAACTGTCATGTCCGGCTCCATGGAAATTATATCCGAGATGACTGAAGATGTTCTCTGTCAGACTGGGAGGTAGCTTGATTGGTTAATACACCCCCTGTAGTACCAGTTCAAACCTCAGAATAGCAGGTTATACACCTAGCATAGTCTTTAATCCTTCTGAGGTCGATAAAATGAATGCCACTAAGTTGGTAACAGTAACAACTATGTGAAGGATGACACAATGGTAAGTCATTGCTGTGGGTTCTGGTGGATGCAAGAATAGATAGTACAACACAATAGTTTTCTGACAGGAACATGGGGCTTCGGAGTGCACCCGTAACTTGCACCCACCCTACAGGAACAACCCAGTATGACTACATTTGAAGACATCTTAAGTCCCTGTATTTATTCAAATAAACTGTGCACATCATATAATACATAATAAGCCTGCCAGGGCTGTGGATACAATTTAACCCAAGGCAAAAGGGCAGAGAATATGTCCAGGGCCCCAGCAGAGCAATGCGTTGCATACCCCTCTGGCACTCAAGGGTTAAACTTCACCCTTTCATCCTTTTGTAAGATTTTACATTAGGCAGTTATAAAGAAGTTATTAAGTTCTGTATGGCAGACTTTGAAATACTCTGTCGTGGAGAGCTTTAAATATGCTTCAGGTGAGAGCACCTCTGGCCAATATGCTAAAGTCTCATGTGAGGTGGTGTACTTTAAAAAATGTAATCTGATATTTGAATAAAACATTATAAAGTTATTACTCTGGGAAGTGAGATTGTTCTGTATACTCTGACACTATCTCCAGTTATAGACTTTTAGTGCATATGGTTATAGTCACAGTAATATACAACACCTTCAGAGATGCGAAAAGTAGCTCCACACAAACCTCTTATTGAACTTTAGTGCATCTCTGCTCAGTAAGTCTCTTTTTAGAAAACCAGCCTGTGTGTGCTGACCTTTTAACTAGCTATTTCTGTTTTTTTTCTGCCAATTTCAGTGTGGTACAAGCATAATCGAACAATAATGCTAACAATCACATTTCAGAACACATTTTTTTGTCTAGTTTGCTTCATTTTTGAATAAGAGAGTTTCTAAGTACTGGCTAAGGAGGCTAAATCTTCAAGTCCTGAATCGTATTGGTAGATTGAGTCATATAATGGTGCGACTAGTAATGGTGTAAATGGATTGTACTGGGCACTAATATTCTACTAGGATGTTCCAAGCTCAAGAGCTTATGGGAATCCAGCAACATTTCTCTTCCTGGATCATTTTGGGAAAATGACTAACTCCTTAATATGTCCCAACATTTCCCATGTATCTTGTAACACTGTTAGTTATTAACCTTCTGAGTGTCATATAAGTATCCATTACATTGGGGGTTATGCACTAAGGAGTGATAAAGAGGTGATAACAATGATAAGATTTCTCCAGTGATATAACTTCTCCAGTTCCTACGTTATTCTATAGAGCCTATGCACTAAGATCTCCAAAGCTGGAGAAATCTTAGTGCATTAGTTCCATAAAATAAAATAGGAATTGGAGAAGTGATATCACTGGAGAAGTCTTCTCATCATTATCACCTCTTTATCACTCCTTAGTGCATAACCCCCATTGTGTTGTAATACATTGGATACCCCTCTAGCACTCAAAGGGTTAAACTGTTTTCATATTATTTGAAAGATGTTTTGAATGTTTGGAATTTGAAATAACATATTAATAATGTTTTTTACAGATGCTAGGGAGGTCTCTAATGATTTGGCATACAAGGGGTTAAAGAAAAAGGTTTTTCACAAAGATATAGTAACATACTAAATTAGGTTGAATAAAGACACAAGTCCATGAAGTTCAACCTTCTCCTCATACCCCAGTAACAAAGACCTATGAATAAGGACAAAAGTGGAGCAAATCTCTGGGACAAATTGGCTGCACCTTAGGGAATTAATTAAATCCTTTTTAACCCTTTGAGTGCCAGAGGAGTACGCAATGCATTGATTTAAATGGGGATTTAACCCCTTGAATGTTAGATAGATCTCCAACGCATTGCGAGACCTCACTAGCATTTGTTTCACTTTGAAAATGTTGCACCCAGACAAGCGTGTGACATAAAGGTGAAATAACCATGTTGCTGTAATGAAAAGGGTGACATGAGAATCTCTCACTGCATCAAAAGCACAAGATTCTCATGTTGCCGCATTAAACGTCTCTTCAGCCTTTCAACACAGAGGAGCAGGAGTCAGCACAAATGTGGGATGATTACGTGAGAGTTGTAATATTTTACTGGGGATGATGGGAGTTGTTCTCACCTGACAGCTAAAGGAAGAGGATTCAGCCATGCTACCCCAACAGCTATTAATTAAAATTGTACCTCAATCTGATTTCTAAATGTTGCTGAGCACTGCGCTGTGCTCCCTCTCCCCTTCTCTGCATACAGAATGACAGGGTGCAGTGGAACATGCAGAGAAGAGGAGAGAGGGCCCGGCGCAGCGCTCAGCAACATTTAGAAATCAGATTGAGGTACATTTTAACTAATCGCTGTTGGGGTAGCATGGCTGAATCCTACAACTCCCATCATCCCCAGTAAAATATTGCAACTCTCACGTAATCTTCCCACATTTGCGCTGACTCCTGCTCCATTGGGTTGAAGGGTTGAAGCAACATTTAATGTGGCAACATGAGAATCTTGCGCTTTTGATGCAGGGTGAGATTCTCATGTCGCCCTCTTCATCACTGTGACATGGTTATTGTGCCATTATGTTGCATGCTCTTTTGTGTGTGACATTTTCAAAGGGGTGTGTGCGACATTCAAGGGGTTGAAATCCCCATATAAATCAATGGGAATATTTACTTCTCCCCTATAGTGCAAATGGTTTGCCCCTGAACTCCTCCACTTTTCTTTTGAACATACATCCCTAACTGCGGGTTTTGCTCTGCTGAGGCCCTGGACATTTTCTCTGTTCTTGAGCACAAATGGCTCGATTAGTGGCTCAGTGCCTTTAATTGATCTGCCTATGCACAATAAGAGTTGTGCTGAAAAAACTCACTGTTGGCAGCTTTTGAGGAACAGGAACTAGCCCTGACCCATTGTATCTGAATGGCCCCAGAGTGAAACGATCTATTTTTATCCTGGAAGGAAATGAAAACTAACATTTAGTGATCATAGATTTCTGACCTGGTGGTATAAACAGCTGCTGTGAGTTCTCCAACAACTTAGGATGCTGCAAAAAAAAAAGAATGTTTACTGATGGCGCACTTTCACAGTCTTTTATTATAACAATGCCAGTCATAAAAACATGCTGACAATGTCAGACAGAAGCTAGCAAGTAAGGAAATGCTTAGACATGCTTACCGTGATTCAGTCTGTATGTCGTCTTCATCAGTATTCTGATACCGTAGACATAAAGAACACGTCAAGGGAATGATTTTTGAATTGTCTGTAAGAAGAGTCTTCCTATTTTGTATACCACTTCCAGCTCGAAGTACAGCGATGTGATTACAATATGTGGGGAAATTACAAATAGAGGTCTAGATTACATTGCATTTGATAAGTGGTTATTGCTCCTTTTATCAAACAGATTCCCAGTAAAGTCCACTGGGAAGCTATCAGATAAAGTTATCAGCTGAAATGGAATGCAGGCCTGGTGCAATTTAACCCTTTGAGTGCTACAGAGGTGCAAAGCAATGCATTCCACACCCCTCTGGAATTCAAAAGTTTAACCCCTTAAGGATCCATGACGGTCCTGGACCATCATGGGTTGTTATACCCTTAAGGACCCATGACAGTTCTGGACCGTCATGGAATTCTGGGCTCCCCTCGCGGCTGTATGCCTTTCAGGGAGTCCGGGATCAAATTGTGAAGGAAAAAAAAATGCTCCGCGATCCTTAAGTGATTGCTGCGTGCGTGCACGGCTGGTCCTTAAGGGGTTAAAGAAAATTTCATCAGAAATTCCACTGAACTGTTTATAGCGTCAAGTCAAATTGTTTGTACTTAAATGATCAGTAAATTGTTATTATTTAAAAAAAAAACATAGTGTGGAGCTTCTGCTGAGGAAGACAAGGACAGGCACAATGCTGAGAGATGAATAACTCCAATGTGATTTCAGCTCAAACTATCATGAAGTGGTGGACTTTTATTACTATCAAGAACTGTAGAGTGAGGCTTACTTCTTCCATATCATGCATTAGAAAAATGTAAATGTACAGGAGACACTTTAACGCCTTAATTGCTTTGCACGCCCCTCTGGTCCTTAACCCCTTAAGGACCGGTGCATGCAGCCGGCACTTCAGGACCACGGGGCTTTTTTTTTTTTTTTTTTTTGCAATTCCGGTTCAGGGCTTCCGGAGCGGCATGCAGCTGCGCCGGGAACCCTGAACTCCATGACGTACCAGGACCATCACTGGTCCTTAAGTGCCGGACCGCCGTGACGGTCCTGGTACGGCAATGGTCCTTAAGGGGTTAAGGGATTATATAGGAAATAACAGTTTGAGCTGTAGTAACATTCAAAAGAAGCATCTTGTTTTACAAGCTATGTTTATTTTTTTTCATTCAGAATAAATCTACAACTGCACCTTTAAATGATCTCCACTGTTTTAACATAAAATAATGTATTGACCAAAACCTGCAAAGACACGCTCTAATTAATATTTTACCCCTTTGAATGCCAGGGGGTATGCAATGCATTGCAAAGAAATGTGTTGCACAGTCCTCTGGCACTAGAGGGGTTAAAGACCAGAGGGATGTACAGTGCAAATGCCTATAAGGAATGTAACGCAGCAGAACCATAATTAATGGATTCTGTTTTTTACAAGGATGTGTTATTCCTCACTGAGTGTAGACAAAATAATATAGACTGGGTGGCAAAATAAATCAAATCATAACATACATAGTAACATAGTTGATGAGGCTGAAACAAGACATGTCCATCAAGTCCAGCCCATGCCAAATCAAATAACATCCGTGCCGGATTTACATCCCAGGCGCTCCTTGGCAAGGCACTTTAGGTAACCTTAGCTCCCCCTATGACCTCACCCATATTCCTCACATATCCACATTTCCGGTCCAATCCACTATTTCATCACCCATCCAAAAGAAAAGCCCCTCAGAAATTGAGGCACTACAACAATTAGCAAAAAAATAGAAAAATGTATTTTATTAAGCAAATATTGACAAAAAAGAGACAGCTTTAACAACAATTAAAATACAAATGAACAGGCTGTATCCCTGGTAAGTATTCCATAAAATATAGTTGACCATGCGAATGATACAAAGAATGTGACTAATAAAGACCCACTTAAGAAGTGCTATTGTATAAATATACTACTAAAAAAAAAAGGGATATACGTGCTGAAGTGAAATCAATAAAACTAGGAAAATAAGTGGCAATATAATATACTTATCTATAAAGTACAAACAAATGGTCAGATTCGCGGATACAGCCGGTCAAACCTCCCACAACCCAACTCCTATCGCCATTTATATGGCTTCGTCAGGGGTAGTGACTACACCTGAAGAAGCCATGTAAATGGCGATACGCATTGTGTTTAGTAGTATTTCCCATTACAGGTATTTGCAGTACTGTTTAAGCCCTGGGTGCACCGGGCTTATTTAACCCTTTAACATATAGCCTTTATTTGTGACTGGTGCAGACCATTCTTCTTAGTATAGGCTAAGTTATTTAAGCAGCAGGATGATTAGGCAGCTGAAAGGGAATGGGATTAACAATAGCAGTAACATGGAAGATGGATGATGAAGGTTCCACTTGCCACAACTGGCTCCAGTAATGCGCCTGAGGCAGTAGCAGCACAATAATTAGCCCCCAGTGTATGTGGAGAAAAGAAGAAGTTGGCCATTAAATCTTCTCCACCTGCCCCTCCTCCAAAATCATGAGTGCATTGTTATTAGAATATATATTTTTCCCTTGAGAGCAGGAACTTTAGCTCTCATGAGCTACTAAAAGGTGCACAGGATGTGTGTGGTAAATAACATCTGGGGGCACAACTGTATCCAAACACCATGACACCAGAACCCAAGTACTGCCACTGTCACTATACCCCTTGTCCAGACCCCGCTAAGGACACATGACAACTTGCTGACAGTTTAATAGTAATGATGAACCCTTCCTGCCAGAATCCTAGCATAATCTGTGGGATGGAATCTCCTCAGATGCCACCTGATGACCTGGTATCGATTGATCTCCACCTCACCTCTTGGTGCCTTTCTGGAGAGTCAGGGGGTTCAGTAACAATGGTGCTAGATTTCTGTAATGGGTGTTTGGCTTTAACCTGTTTGACATAAATGTCATGGTGTCTGTGTTTCATGTGTATTATCAGGGAGGTTGTGCCAAGGTGTGTTCCATCCTTTCCCCTTTTTACTAACTCATCACAAATTTTGCACTGTACCGTTGTTCATGATGACTGCACTGTGCCTACCGGAAGAGAATAATAGTCCCACACTCATGACTTCTGGGGGGAGGAATAGGGAACAGGTGGAGAAGAATGGCCTCTTTCTCCTTGTCCTCCACATCCCCCTTCACCTCCTGTGGCAGCGGATAATGTTGCAGCTACTTCCTCAGATTTAGCACTGCAGCTAGGACCAGGAGTATTGCTGGTGCTGACAAGTGGAACCTGTCCTAGTCCCACATCACTTGTTGAACCCATTCCCACTGTGTCCATGGTGGTCTGTGGCACACTAGCCATCCTGCTGCCCTTGCATCTCAGCAGCAGCAGGAATTAGAGCAGTTTCAAATTCTGCATATTCCAAAAGCTAATTGCTAGTGGTGGTTTTGATGCCCATTCTCATCCCTGTCTCCCATTCCTTCTCAATTTCTGCTAAAAAGGCCATCCATGTCTCTTCCACCCCAGCTTCTCCACCATCATCATCGCCACCACCACTAGTCCCTACGTGCTGCTGCTCTATTACAGACATCTCACTGCTGCTTGGAGGAGGTGACAAGCAATGTGACAGAGGGTCCCCTGCTGTCACACTTGGCATCATCTTCTCCTCCCCCCCCTCCTATTACAAGACACACTAGCAGCTTCAGCACTGGTTTCAGTAGCTTCAAAACTGGTAGCAGAAGATTCAGCACTGGCAGCAGGCACAGCACTGGTTTCAACAGGGGCAGCAACGGTGTCAGCAGAGGCAGCCTGAGGCAGCTGACCTGTCCTGCTCTCACTAGTACTACCCTTTTCTCCCTCCCTTCCCACTCCCTTTTCTCCCTCCCTTCCAATTAAATTTCCGCAAGATCCCTTGGGGTGATTTAGGGAGACTGGATAGCATTGGTTCAGTAGTGGTCCCTTCCTCCTCCTCCTCAGACTCAGTGGACGTGAAAGGGTCCTTCTAGCTCCTCCATTGATTATTTTTCACCCTTCTCATAGTGATACCAGCCACTATGAGCCTTTACTGCCTCAATTTTCCAAAATATCACAGCAGAACAGCACAGCCCATCTGTCTCACTCTGTAGCTGCTTCTAATGTGTCTGCCTTCAGCGAAAACGTCATGTTTTTATAGTGGAACTATGAAAACAATGTAAATCAATGGGCGGAAACTTTATAGCCATTAAAAAAAAGGTGAAAGATTTTGGCCAGTAGGTGAAAGATGCAAAAATTTTAAGCGCTAGTTGTAAAGCGGATTTTCCCATGAAAAAGCAGATAACAACATGGTTTTCACAAAATTTCTCGTGGGAAGACGGTGACAACTTTCACCCATCCCTACTAATGGGATTCATCATTAGCCATACATCTAATTTTGCATCTATTTGAATATTTACAAAGCAATTTGTTGCGTACCCCTTTGACACTCAAAGGGTTAAGTATCATTTTGGGGCAAACCAACTGCTCTGTAAGGGTCAAATATAAATGTCTATTGATTTAAATGGGGCTTAGTCCTTTGGATATTATAGAGTGCTCCAAGGCATTGCTTCAAAATGCAATAGAGGCCTATCTAGCATTCAAGATGTAAAAAGCCAATTTTTTAATCAATGAGAATTTGGATAATTTTCCAGTCTTTACACATAAGGACCTTTGTACCAAAACAGCCTGGGAAAATGCTTTTCTCTTGGCATATAAATATTAACCCTTTGAGTGCCATAGAGGTAGCCAAAGCATTGTGTTGCAATACGTTGGGTACCTCTCTGGCATTCAAAAGGCTAAGCAAAAAAATACCTGACCTGTAAAGGGCAAATTCAACCTTAAGTTAATATTAGCCATTGTAGTATAACAAGAAAACTTTACACATGGAATACGTGCATATTGTTTTCTATATCAATGTGTCACTGATCATGAAAAAACGAGATGGACCGGGAACATCTGGAGTGGATTGCAGTTACGGACCGGATCAAGTCTGACCTTTTTGACTATGTCTTTGTTCAACAGTGTTTTCTCTCTAAGACTTTTATTCCATCCATATAAATTATATATTGTTTTTTTTTTTGCATAAATAGGGCTTTCTTTTGTTACCGCACTTATATGGATAGCCCACCATTTTTTTTATTACAATGAAAGAAAACAGTAAAAAAAAATGTAAACAAACGGCATTTTTATTTTTTCTCTTGTTATCATTTGGGCGCAACGGGTTACATTTTTATGGAGACTACATGAAAGGTATGGCCGGTCATTCATACATACAAAATGGACAGTTTTAAGTGAAAATCCCCATGTCCCTCTTTCCTACCCTATCTTCCACTTTTTTATTGGTAAGATTTGGTGGTGTGTATAAGTGTATTGAATTGTTCCACAACAATCAAACTCTCATTTTTTTATATTTACCCTTAGCAGATTTGTTTTATAAATACTATGTTTTAACAAAATATTTGCTGTGTTTGAAATTTATAAAAAAAAACCAGCAAGTCGCTCTAAGCAGGTCAGAAATGGACCTGCATCCAGCCTGCCCCCAGCACCAGCTATGAAGTGGTTAATACCCTCAACTATTGCATGATTTTATTTGACTTTAATAGTAAGGAAGAGAGAGGCAGAGAGCAGTCACCAAAGTGATGCGTAAGACACACTGCCTTTGTGAATGAAAATGCCGGAACGTGATTGCTCCTGGATCGATCACGTGTACCAGCAGAAGAGACAAGCACTGAAACTGAACTCTACTGTCCTGGAGTGCTCAGTTTCAGCTTCAGCAGAATAATAGCACATGACGTGCCAGGACCTTCATGGGTCCCTATGGGAAGTTCACCCATGATGGTCCTGGCATGTCATGGGTCGTTAAGGGGTTGGAAATGTTTTTCACTGTTTTTATTAAGAACAAGTAATATACAGGTGCATAGTCACCAGATGAGTTACAGAGTATATAGCCATATAAATGTATGAGTGTGAGTTTCAGAAACAAGGCCATAAATAAAGCATGCTCATTTTCTATAACAAAGCAACTTGTTCCCATACTGGTCTTAGCCCCCAACTCAATAAACTCCCCTATGCCCCCCAATTCAAATACCCATTACCCATATCCCAAACTGCGTAACAGTGAGCACCCCCCTCCCCCAGGAGTTGAGTTCCAGAAGGACTACTTGAGGGCAGAAACATATTAACTTATAATCTTATTATCATGACCATAGGTATTCCGAGTTGTTAAATTTGCATGTGACAACCAGGCAACCCATATTAGATAGAATTCTGCAAGTCATCCTCTGTGCAGGAATAGATCCCTGTAGTAGGAATATTGTTATTGACCAAGATGTTGCGACTAGGGGGTCTCTCCGACATTCACACCAGAGCCACCACCTTCCGCTCCACAACCAGCAGCTCCCTAACTAAGGTGTTGATAGTAAAATGATGTAGTTGATCTGGTAGAATGGAGAGGAGACAAGTCCTAGGATCCAGAGCCACCCTCCATTGAACCACCCTGGATATCATATCAGCTACTTCACTCCAATAGGACTGAACTGCCCTACATGTCCACATCAGATGCAGAAAATTAGCCTCCATCATCCCGCATCTCCTGCAACAGTCATAAAAACAGAGTTATTTACTACGTCTCCCCAGTTTTTGCAACAAGATGCATTAAGTAAATACCCCATAACATGTTAATCCTTTGAATGCTAGACAGGTCTTCATATTTGATTTTTAAACTTGCATTTTCAGATCCATTATTCTAATACTAGTTGAAGAACCCATTACACGGGTCACAGTGCCACTGCCAGCTGGTCACGGGGCAGTCATGCACAGTAGAGACTGTTCACGCCGCGGCTGATACAGTGCCAGCTGGTCGCGGGGCAGTTATGCGCAGTAGAGACTGCCCGCTCTGAGGCTAATACAGAGCTGGACGCTCTGTATCAGCCTCGTCACTGGCAGTCTCTACTGTGCATGACTGCGTAGTTACCCACGTTTTAGCAAATTATTATATAGGATATTATTAGCCACCAAAGAATTTAAATAATGGATCTGAAAATGCAAATTTAAAAATCAAATATGGCCAGCTAATATTTTGGTTTACGTTTTTACTCTTTGATTGCCAGAGGAGTATGCAAAGGGTTATTTAGGAAGTTTTCCATTTTAAAGCAACTGTTCTCCTTTTTATCTAGTAATTTCTGTGTAGTTATGTGTGGTAGAAGTCAGAGCTCAAAAGAGTTAGTGCGACTGAGACTTAGGTTTCCATAGCAATTGTGGTGCCTTCATTAGTGATATGTAAACAAGGTAGCTGGAGGTGCAGGAATTCAATGACCCTCATGAAGAAATATACTTTTTTTTTTTTTTTTTTTTTAAAGACAGATAGTAATTCTGATCTTATAACAAAAGCCAATTAAACTGACAAGTCAAAGGTTCTCTGTAAAGTCTACTAGAGTACATTGGATTGTAAGTCTGTAGACACATAGAACTGTGACACATCAACGTATTGTCATGAGAAATGTAATGAATGTATGCATTGAAATACAGCTAATTCCGATAGCTGCCTTGAATAGAAATTTCTGTTTAAAGGTAAACCTTGTGTAATCAACACAGTCATGTAAAGCAGTGATAAAACATACTGGGTGAGATTCACTAAGCAGTGATAAAGAGGTGACAAACATACCTGGGAACTTTGAAGTGTTGTCTTCCCAGAGGGGAGTCCTGTGGTGCTTAAGGGGTGAGAAAAATAAATCAAATTGCGTCAAATAGTGGCAGGGCTTAACCGCCAGTGTGTGTGTGTGGGGGGGGGGGGGGCAGGGCTTAACCGCCAGTGGGGGGGGCAGGGCTTAATAGGGCTAAAAAAATAGTAAAAAATGGTTGTTGAAGGAGGAACATGATGGGAAGGAGCAGATGTGGGCAGAGTTCCGGTAGCAATTCCACATCCAGTAGCAGTGTGAAAACCAGAGACTCCGGGGCAAATCCGGAGAGTTCCCAGCTATGGTGATAAAGTGGAGATAACGTCTTCACTTTATCACTTCTCCAGTTCCTATGTTATTCTATGAAGTTTGTGCACTAAGATCTCCAGAGCTGAAGAAATCTCAGTGCATTGGCTCCATAGAATAACATAGGAACTGGAGAAGTGATAAATTGGAGAAGTCATCTCCACTTTATCCCCTCTTTATCTCCGCTTAGTGAATGTCCCTCCTTGTGTTAAATCAGTCACAATCTCTTTCTAGCAATAGACCCCTACTGTTGGTGGGAGGGCATGCCAGAAAATGATTAACCCTTTGAGTGCCAGAGAGGTATGCAGTACATTGCTCTGAAATGCGTTGTGTACCTCCCTAGCAATCAAAGGGTTAAAAATTCCACAAAAAACAAACAAAAGGGCATTCAACTGCATAACATGAAACTGCACCTAGCAAAATTATGTAGCCTTAGGTTTAACTCTTTGAATGCCAGTGAGGTATCCAACTCATTGCGTTGCAATGTGTTGGATACCTCTCTGGCACTCAAAGGGTTAGACAGGTGTACAACCTGCTATGCTGATGTGAGGTTGGTGGAAAAGTACTAATAAAGTTGCTAAGATTTAAAGTTTCTCATATGTGAGTTGTGGGATTTCACAGCTATCAGACCGTCTTATACAGCTATGCCAGAGTGCTTATAAATAAATTGAGTTTTATTATCTAGTTTATTTTACTCTAACACAAACTGAGCGTTTAAAGTAACAGTCTATCTGGGTTCTCCTTAGTGGTCACACAGGCGTTAACCCCTTGAACGCTAATGACGTCTCCATTGTATTGCAAAGTTAAATGCTGGTGGCTTCTACTACCCAAGGGGTATATCTTTCGATTGGAATGATATATAAAAATGTCTTTAAAGAATCTCAATACACTGATATGTTAACCTCCAGCCACAGCAGGTTCAAATGCCTGTTGTTAGTTGTGCAGCTTTGTGTAAGATACTGAAATGTATTTATTTATAAGTAAAGCAATATAAAGAGAGTGGAAAATCACCAAAATGCTTTACAATCAAATCACCAAAAGCTTTACAATCAAATCACCAAACTGCTTTACAATCAAATCACCAAAAGCTTTACAATCAAATTACCAAAAAAAGCTTTACAATCAAATCACCAAACCGCTTTACAATCAAATCACTAAAAGCTGTACAATCAAATCACCAAAAGCTTTACAATCAAATCACCAAACTGCTATACACTCAAATGACCAAAAGCTTTACAATCAAATCACCAAAATACTTAACAATCAAATCACCAAAAGTATTACAATCAAATCACCAAGTTTTACAATCAAATCACCAAATTTCTTTAGAATCAAATCATAGTTTTCCTGTTCTAATGTATCTTAACCCCTTAATGACTGGCCGCGCAGGCATGTTGCGGTCACTAAAGGACCACAGAACATTTTTTTTTTTTGGCGATTCGGATTCTATACTCCCCGAATGGTGTGCAGCCGCAGGGGGAGCCCGGAATTCCATGACATGCTATGACCATCAAGGGTCATTAAGGGGTTAAGCTTCTGCAAACTTAGAAGCAGTAAAATTTGCTGATACTTTGAATTCCATGTCTGAGTGACAGTCCCTCCAACCCCTGCAAGTGTCATAAAAATTAATTGTGCAGTTTTGAGTAATAAACTGCTTAACAAGTATATTTTTTTCACTTGGAACTATGAGAACAATTCATTAGACGTACAGATTGAAATAAAATATGCACTTTCATCAATATTGGCAGGGAGAAGGAATCTGATGGGTACTGTCATCTTTTTTCTAAAGCTACTAAATCAGATCCGAAGAATCAGAGATATTAGCATTAAGGTTTTAAAAGAATTTATGACCATAACATAAATATGCTGTAGAGAGCATGTTACTTTAGGTTGGACTACTTATATCATGATAGGCTGCCATACTGATGATTGATGAAATTGATCACTGAGATGTTTAAAATCCCATCCTGGTTTATAGTCTCAAATGGAAGCCACATAAAGACTCTCCACCGCAGGCTATCACCTCTATCTTTTAGAGTCATTGGATTGTTATTGGGATCAGAGAATGTGTTAATTTATCACAAATGACATAATCATTTACATCGCAAAGAACCTCCTCAGTTGCAGGAGATATTACCAATATGGGGAACATCATAAATTATCTTGTCAGGGACCTTGACAGTTATGGTACATGACAGATCATTTTTGTAAGCTGTAGTTGCAGTAGTAGTAGATTAGTACTTTGGTGTAAGTTTATTGGGTCTGGTGCAATTCCACTGCCGAAAGGATAACAGAAATGTTGCTGTGTCAGTCTTTCTAGTTTTGTAGATGTAAATGATTATGCGAATTCTGATGTTATATCTGACATCATCCGCCCAGCACATGGGGGCATGGAGTTAAGTTGTAAGAGTATAACTTGGATATCCTGGCTTTTCTGCTTTTGAGTGAGAGCTTAACTGTGGTTTTAACAACAGTTTCTTTGTCATTGTATATGAAAAATGTCTATGTCATCTCAATATACCAATATGTTACCCTCCAAACACACTAGGGTCAAATACTCATTATTAGTGATGAGCGAGCACCCCAATGCTCGGATGTTCGGGTGCTCTGACCGAGCACCCCCTGAGGCTCGAGTGCTCGGCCGAGCATCCGAGCCCCATTGAAGTCAATGGGAGGACTCGAGCATTACACCAGGCACCCCCTGCTCTGATGAGGGGAGGGTGCCTGGTCCATAGGAAAAGGGCAGAAAAAGATGGAAACACTACAGAAATGGTTCAGGGACAGCATAGGGAGGATGTCTGGATGCATCTTGGACTCCAACATCGCTGCTGGGAACGATCTTTCGCCCGTAGTACGCCATTTTTACAGACTGACCGTAAAACACACAAAAAGGAAAATAAAAACGACTTTAGGCGAAAAATTGTTACCAAACAGTATTTGCTGTATATTTACTTGTATATCATCTGCAAATTCTCCCAAAAATTTCATCGATTTTCTGAAGTGAGGCCATGATTAAGAGGGAAACGTGCGCAGAGGCAAATTATCCCAAAAATTTCCTTGATTTTCAGAACTGAGGCCATGATTAAGAGGGAAACGTGCGCAGAGGCAAATTCTCCCAAAAATTTCCTTGATTTTCAGAACTGAGGCCATGATTAAGAGGGAAACGTGCGCAGAGGCAAATTATCCCAAAAATTTCCTTGATTTTCAGAACTGAGGCCATGATTAAGAGGGAAACGTGCGCAGAGGCAAATTCTCCCAAAAATTTCCTTGATTTTCAGAACTGAGGCCATGATTAAGAGGGAAACGTGCGCTGAGCTGACCATCTAAAACATTATGGGTGAGGGTCTGCTGCAGAGCTGACCATCCTAAACATTATATGCGAAGGCCCGCTAGTGAGCTGACGCTATAAAACATTATATGAGAGGGCCCGCTAGAGAGCTGACCCAATAAAACATTATATGAGAAGGCCCGCTGGTGAGCTGACCTATATAAAAATTGGCAAACAGGGCCCGCTGGTGAGCTGGCCCTATATAAAAATTATATCACAGGGCCCGCTGGTGAGCTGGCCCTATATAAAAATTATATCCCAGGGCACGCTGGTGAGCTGGCCCTATATAAAAATTATATCCCAGGGCATATGGAAGAGGAGGAGGAGGATGAGAACATTAAGAGTCAACCATATACCCGTTTTTGGGGTGGAAGGGGTGAATGGGAATACAGAGTATTCCCATCATTGTAAATAACATATATAAAGTGAGTTTATGTTCCCCCGGGGCTTTCCTCCAGTGGAGTGGAGAAGTCAGGGGAAATCCAGGCCTTGTTCATTTTTATAAGTGTCAACCTATCAGCATTGTCGGTGGAAAGGCGGATACGCTTATCTGTTATGATGCCACCAGCAGCACTAAATACCCGCTCAGACAGAACGCTGGCGGCAGGGCAGGCCAGCACCTCCAAGGCGTAGAGTGCCAGTTCATACCACGTGTCCAGCTTGGACACCCAGTAGTTGTAAGGCACAGAGGGATCATTGAGGACGCTGACACGGTCTGCTACGTACTCCTTCACCATCTTCCAAAACTTTTCCCTCCTTGTGACACTAGGCTGCGCATCAGGGTGAGGGTGCTGGCGGGGTGTCATGAAGGTGTCCCACGCCTTGGAGAGTGTTGCCCTGCCTTTGTCGGAACTGCTGTGTGCTCCCCTTTTCTCCCCTTCTCGGTTGGCCAAGGTAGCACGTACTCTGCCGCCAGCGTTGTCAGATGGAAAATTTTGGAGCAATTTTTCAACAAGAACCTTCTGGTATTGCACCATTTTGCTTGTCCTCTCCACCGGAGGAATGAGAGATGAGAAATTCTCTTTGTAGCGGGGGTCCAGAAGGGTGAACACCCAGTAATCCGTGTTGTCTAAAATGCGTACAACGCGTGGGTCACGGGAAAGGCAGCCTAACATAAAGTCAGCCATGTGTGCCAGAGTACCAACAGTCAAGATTTCGCTGTCCTCACCAGGAGGCTGACTCTCAATATCCTCATCCTCTTCCTCCTCTTCTGCCCACCCACGCTGAAGAGATGGAACTAAAGTTCCATGGCTACCCTCTGTAGCGGAGGCAACCGTGTCTTCCTCCTCCTCCTCCTCCTCCTCCTCCTCCTCCGCCTCCTCCAATTGTCGCTGAGAAGACGAAGTGAGGGTGCTCTGGCTATCACCTTGTGTAAGCTCTTCCTCCCCCATTTCCACCTCTTCCACATGCAAAGCGTTGGTTTTAATTGTGAGCAGCGAGCGTTTCAGTAGACACAGAAGTGGGATGGTTACACTGATAATAGCGTTATCGCCGCTCACCATCTGTGTCGATTCCTCAAAATTGCGTAAAACCTCGCAGAGGTCTGACATCCATTCCCACTCCTCACTTCTGATTACAGGAAGTTGAACGGAGAGGCGACGACCGTGTAACAGCTGGTACTCCACTACTGCCCTCTGCTGCTCACAAAGCCGGGCCAACATGTGGAAGGTGGAGTTCCAGCGCGTGCTCACGTCACACAGCAGCCGGTGAGCTGGCAATTGTAAGCGCTGCTGCAGCTTCAACAGGCCGGCCGAAGCTGTAGATGACTTACGGAAATGTGCACACACGCGGCGCACCTTGGTCAAGAGATCATGCACATTGGGGTAGGTTTTTAGAAATCGCTGCACCACTAAATTAAATACATGCGCTAGGCATGGTACGTGTGTGAGCTTGCCGAGCTCCAAAGCCGCCACCAAGTTACGCCCATTATCACACACAACCATGCCTGGTTGCAGGTTGAGTGGCGAGAGCCACTGCTCGGTCTGGTGACTAATCCCCTGCAACAGCTCTGAGGCCGTGTGCTGTTTGTCCCCAAGGCAGATCAGCTTCAGCACGGCCTGTTGACGCTTCCCCACTGCAGTGCTACACTGCTTCCAGCTACTGGCTGATGGGGGAGTGGCGGTGTGTGTAGAGAATTCGGAGGTGGAAACGGAGGAGGAGGAGCCAATAACGTAGGTGCTGGTGGAAACCCTGATGGAGGTAGGGCCCGCAATCCTCGGCGTGGGTAGCACCCGTGCCATCCCAGGGTCCGAGTCGCTCCCAGCCTCCACGACATTCACCCAGTGTGCCGTCAGGGAAATGTAGCGTCCCTGGCCACAAGCACTTGTCCATGTGTCAGTCGTTAAGTGGACCTTCCCAGTAACTGCGTTGGTCAGGGCACGGGTGATGTTACGGGACACATGGTGGTGTAATGCGGGGATGGCACACCGGGAAAAGTAGTGGCGGCTGGGGACCGCGTACCGAGGGACAGCTGCTGCCATCAGGCTGCGGAAGGACTCAGTGTCCACAAGCCTAAATGGCAGCATTTCGATGGCCAGTAATTTTGAAAGGTGTGAGGTTAGTGCTATGGCCTGTGGGTGGGTGGCTGGGTACTTTCTCTTGCGCTCAAATGCCTGGGGTAACGACATTTGGACGCTGTGCTGGGACAGGGAAGTGGATGTGGTCGCTGATGGTGCTTCAGATGGTACAGGTGCAGGGCGGGAGGTATGCGGGCCTGCGCCTTCGACAGGCGATTGGCCGGCACCGAAAACAGGGGAAGAGGAGGCAGTGGTGTGGCCTGCAGACACAGATGGGCGATCCAGGCGTTCCTCCCACTTACTACGGTGCTTGGATGCCATGTGTCGGATCATGCTGGTGGTGGTGAGGTTTCTAGTGTTCATGCCTCGGCTCATTCTGGTGTGGCACAGGTTGCAAACTACAATTCTTTTGTCGTCCGCACTTTCCTTAAAAAAACGCCATACCGCGGAACACCTACCCCTTGGCAAGGTAGATTTACGCAAGGGGGTGCTCCGTGGAACATTTGCGGGCCGGTTTGGTGCGGTCCGCCTTCTTTCTGTAGCCACACCACTGCCTCTTCCAGCCTGTTGCGGTGCTGCAGATGGCTCACCCTCAGGACTGCTGTCATCGCTCGGCTCTACACCTTCCCAGGTGGGGTCAGTCACCTCATCGTCCACCAAGTCCTCCTCCACTTCCTCACTCTGATCATCCTCCTCAAGTCTTGATCCCACCACATACTCAGTCATTGACAACTGTATAACATTCTCCTCAACAAGGTCTTGAGACGGAAATAGTGGTTGATTTAATGGCAACTGTGTCTCATCATCATCATCATCATCATCCACTACTTCCTTTGACCTTAAATGCCGTTCACATCTGTCATCTTCTTGTGATTGGGTAGCCTCTAGAGGTTGTGAATCAGGGCACAAGATGTCATGTTCCTCTGCAAGCGTGCTTGGAGAGAGGGTCAAATGAAGGATTGGTGATGAGACGAGCTCATCACTATATCCCAGTGTGGGATCACTTCTTTGACCAGACCGTGTATGGTGGGAGGAAGGATGATCAGAGTGAGGATTATGTTGACCAGACTCTTGGCTACTGAGAGTGGACTTGGTGGAAGACAGGGTGGTGCTTAACCGACTGGAAGCAGTATCAGCTGTCATCCAACCGACCACCTGTTCGCACTGGTCGGACCTCGAGAGTGATGTCCTGCGACGCCCTGTGAAATCAGACATGAAGCTAGGTATGGTGGATGTCTTTCTTTCTTGTGCTCTGGCACCAGGCACAGTTTCTCCGCGTCCTGACCCGCGCCCTGAACTTTCAGGATCACGTCCACTTCCCCGTCCCTTTTTACCCGCCTTCTTCATCTTACACGATATATATGACTTTAATATATATGAGTTTGAAAACTTAACAGTATTTCTTACTATTCTGCAACTCTGCAGAGTACACAGAATAGGCTGCTAAACTGCGGTGACACACACTGAATGGAATAAGTGACTTTAATATTTGAGTTTGAAAAATTAACAGTATTTCTTACTATTCTGCAACTCTGCAGAGTACACAGAATAGGCTGCTAAACTGCGGTGACACACACTGAATGGAATATGTGACTTTAATATTTGAGTTTGAAAACTTAACAGTATTTCTTACTATTCTGCAACTCTGCAGAGTACACAGAATAGGCTGTTAAACGGCGTTGAAACACACTGAATGGAATATGTGACTTTAATATTTGAGTTTGAAAACTTAACAGTATTTCTTATAATTCTGGAACTGTACAGAGTACACAGAATAGGCTGTTAAACGGCGGTGAAAGACACTGAATGGAATATGTGACTTTAATATTTGAGTTTGAAAACTTAACAGTATTTCTTATAATTCTGCAACTCTGCAGAGTACACAGAATAGGCTGTTAAACGGCGTTGAAACACACTGAATGGAATATGTGACTTTAATATTTGAGTTTGAAAACTTAACAGTATTTCTTATAATTCTGGAACTGTACAGAGTACACAGAATAGGCTGTTAAACGGCGGTGAAAGACACTGAATGGAATATGTGACTTTAATATTTGAGTTTGAAAAATTAACAGTATTTCTTATAATTCTGGAACTGTACAGAGTACACAGAATAGGCTGTTAAACGGCGGTGAAAGACACTGAATGGAATATGTGACTTTAATATTTGAGTTTGAAAACTTAACAGTATTTCTTATAATTCTGGAACTGTACAGAGTACACAGAATAGGCTGTTAAACGGCGGTGAAAGACACTGAATGGAATATGTGACTTTAATATTTGAGTTTGAAAACTTAACAGTATTTCTTATAATTCTGGAACTGTACAGAGTACACAGAATAGGCTGTTAAACGGCGGTGAAAGACACTGAATGGAATATGTGACTTTAATATTTGAGTTTGAAAACTTAACAGTATTTCTTATAATTCTGCAACTGTACAGAGTACACAGAATAGGCTGTTAAACGGCGGTGAAAGACACTGAATGGAATATGTGACTTTAATATTTGAGTTTGAAAACTTAACAGTATTTCTTATAATTCTGCAACTCTGCAGAGTACACAGAATAGGCTGTTAAACGGCGGTGAAAGACACTGAATGGAATATGTGACTTTGATATTTTAGTTTGAAAACTTAACAGTATTTCTTATAATTCTGCAACTCTGCAGAGTACACAGAATAGGCTGTTAAACGGCGTTGAAACACACTGAATGGAATATGTGACTTTAATATTTGAGTTTGAAAACTTAACAGTATTTCTTATAATTCTGGAACTGTACAGAGTACACAGAATAGGCTGTTAAACGGCGGTGAAAGACACTGAATGGAATATGTGACTTTAATATTTGAGTTTGAAAAATTAACAGTATTTCTTATAATTCTGGAACTGTACAGAGTACACAGAATAGGCTGTTAAACGGCGGTGAAAGACACTGAATGGAATATGTGACTTTAATATTTGAGTTTGAAAACTTAACAGTATTTCTTATAATTCTGGAACTGTACAGAGTACACAGAATAGGCTGTTAAACGGCGGTGAAAGACACTGAATGGAATATGTGACTTTAATATTTGAGTTTGAAAACTTAACAGTATTTCTTATAATTCTGGAACTGTACAGAGTACACAGAATAGGCTGTTAAACGGCGGTGAAAGACACTGAATGGAATATGTGACTTTAATATTTGAGTTTGAAAACTTAACAGTATTTCTTATAATTCTGCAACTGTACAGAGTACACAGAATAGGCTGTTAAACGGCGGTGAAAGACACTGAATGGAATATGTGACTTTAATATTTGAGTTTGAAAACTTAACAGTATTTCTTATAATTCTGCAACTCTGCAGAGTACACAGAATAGGCTGTTAAACGGCGGTGAAAGACACTGAATGGAATATGTGACTTTGATATTTTAGTTTGAAGACTTAACAGTATTTCTTCCTATTCTGCAACTCTGCACAGTACACAGAATGTGCTGCTACACTGCGGCGAAGCACACTGAATGGAATATGTGACTTTGATATTTTAGTTTGAAGACTTAACAGTATTTCTTCCTATTCTGCAACTCTGCACAGTACACAGAATGTGCTGCTAAACTGCGGCGAAGCACACTGAATGGAATATGTGACTTTGATATTTTAGTTTGAAGACTTAACAGAATGTGCTCTAATCTGCAACTTTGCACACTAAACAGAATGTGCTCTAATCTGCAACTTTGCACACTAAACAGAATGTGCTCTAATCTGCAACTTTGCACACTAAACAGAATGTGCTCTAATCTGCAACTGTGCACACTAAACAGAATGTGCTCTAATCTGCAACTTTGCACACTAAACAGAATATATATATATTTTTTTTTTTTTTTTTTGTTTTTTTCCCCCCACACCAAATAACCTGCTGCCCCCACACACAGTAGTCCTAAAAAGGACTTTTGGTTCTTTTTTTTTCACAATTTTTGTTTTTTTCCTCCCTACACTGCCTTTCCCTTCCTATCCTCAGCTCTCCCTGGCTCAGACTGAGCCGAACTCGATGGTCAGGTGCTATACAGCACCTGACCACGGGTTCTGGCCAGCCAATCAGTGTAATGCCAGCAGCCAACATGGCTGCTGGCATTACACCGATGTCAGAGCCTCCCTGCACGTTTATTGGCTGCGCAGCAGCCGCAAAACGTGCGGGGAGGAGACCCGAACATGGCGGGCGAGCACATGCGGTACTCGTACGAGTACCGCCATGTGCCGAGCAGAGCGATGCTCGAGCCGATCCGAGCATCGGCCGAGCATGCTCGCTCAACACTACTCATTATTAGTTTCACAGCTGTGTAGAAGACACTAAAAAGTGTTTATTAATATGCAAATCAATATAAAGAGAATAAATATTTACATTGGCTTACCATAAGCTTTACCTCATAGGCATACCTGGGAACTTCCAATTGAGGTCTGCCCGGAGGGGAGTCCTCTGGTGCAGTAGGGAGTCACAATAATGACGTGAATTGCATCAAAAAGGGGCGGGCTTGATGCAAGTTGTGGGGGCAGGGCTTAAAGGTGACACACAGAAGGCTGGGGAAGGAGGAACATCGGGAGAAACAACAGATGTGGGCAGAGTTTCAATAGAAACTCCCCACATCTGGAGGAATCTGCTTCTGCCCTGGAGACCCGGTAAAGCTCTGTCAAAACTGGAGTCTCCTGGGCAAATCCAGAGAGTTCCCAGGTATGGTAATAGGGAGTCAAGATAATTCTACTACAAAAACACTTTAATAAAGCAAATGCCAGAGTATGGAGCTCATACTTTATTTTTTAATACTAAACCAGGAAAAATAATGGTCTGAATCACATGAAAGAATTTCTCTAATTGTGGGGTTGCTTGCTCTTCTATATATAGTATAATGATTTTGTTCTGATTTTCTATAAAGAACTTGCTATATTATATTTTGTAATTACGTGTTTCATGCAGTAGTAACCTAGGGCTCATAGCACATCAATTCTACATGACATAACAGCGTAAGACTTTGTAACAATAAGCAATATACATAGAGGGAAATAACATTTAAAATCATAATCCTTACTGATTAAAATAAAATGTTAAGATAAAAGTTATAAACGATTGTAATCCTGTTTTTGTCTTTATAGCAAATTAACCACATACCATATCCTTGGGTTACAAACTATATTACTATATAAAACTGTTTATGAACATTATGTTCTTCTGCACACCCAACAATTTAAGAAAAGATTAGATGTTCATATTAACACAACACAAATACATTTATGTGTTTCATAATTTTCTTATTAACACAGCTGTGTTTTGTGCATATGGACTTTAAAAAGGAACATATATCTAAATTAATGCTCAATTTCTCTCCCTATTACACAGTTGAGAACCAGAGAGGTGCATAATGCATTGCTTTACAATGTGTTAAAGGGATAGTAATACTTCGTTTTATCTTTATTTTATTTTGTAGGCATTAAAAAACATGAAGAACTATATGTCTTATCTCTCAAACCTTTATGGTTTGAGAGATATTCACAAGCAAAGTTTCCCCTCCCGCCCCTTTTACCTAGTGTAAGCCATCTCAGACCAGACCAGACAGATAACAGCAGGGGACAATCTTCTTCCTATGAGAACAATGAAAGCCCTGCCGCTCTTGACAAGTTTTTCAGGTTTTTCCCTTATCTAAATTGAAGATTGTCCCTCTCTGCAGTCTACCTGGGCACCTCCCTTCTGGTCTGGTTGAGCAGTGTTACATCAGTAAAAGGGGCGGGAGGGGGAGACTTTGTCATTGAATTACTCTTGAACTACAGCTCTGACAGAATTGAAATAACACTTTCCACAGCCCAAATACTATGATGATTAATTAGAGCTGCTTTTATTATTAAACATTACTATCCCTTTAAACACCACTCTGGTCCCCAAGAAGGAGTTAAACCATTGTATTATTGAAAGAGGATAGGGCAGTCATACAATAGAATTTGACAGTGTGAGGCTGCTTAGCGGGGAACTATTCCCTAGGAATAGGTGGATGTTAATTTGTTTAATGTGTTTTTGCTAGTTAGGTTTCCATCATAAAGCAGTCTGAGTAAGAACATTATAAAAGATGAGAGTTGGTACAATGTTAGCCGTAGAAATACAGGAGGCAAATATAGTCAAGCTGATACCTTTTTTTGGCTAAGTAAACAAAGTTTGAATTTAAGTTTCAAGACCTCTTCGGTTTCTTCCTCAGGCCTTGAAAGCTTGCATTCTAAATCTGCTTAGTTAGCCAATAAAGGCTAACATTATAGACATCTTTGTGTACATTTTCCTTTTGGATAAGTCCCATTAACAGCAGTGAATGTGCCAAACACAGCAAGATGTTCTAAGAAGAATTGGAGCAATTGTAGAGCTCATTGTCCTATTGAAAAAATGATGGAAATTTCCTGAAGCTATTGTTTAAACTTTAAAGTTTCAACTAGCCTGTCTATTGCATTTAAAGTGGACCTGTCACCTTGTTATACACTTAGATAATTTTAAAATTATAAACTGTCTATTGTTTGCTCTAAACATTTTTCTAAAACATACAGGGAGGTTATGCACTAAGGTGTGATAAAGAGGTGATAACGTGGAGATAACTTCCCCAGTGACATCACTTCTCCAGTTCCTGTTATTCTATGGTGCCTATATACTAAGATTTCTCCAACTTTGGTGATCTTAGTTGATAGGCTGTATAGAATAACACAGGAACTGGAGAAGTGATGTCATTGGGGAAGTTATCGCCACATTATAACCTCTTTATCAAGCATAATGCATAACCCACAAATTGATTTTGAAAAATTAACCTTCATTCTGTTTGAGGCACAATGTGGCATTTTATGCTAATATGTTTCTGTGCTAGGACAATATTACCAAACACTGTGCAATGAATGGATCTAGACAGAGTCCACACATTGGGATATCTCAGCACAGCAAGACGTAAGCTTGGCCTTGAACATATCTAATTAGCATACTGACAAGGCAATTAGCAGAAAGTGCCATATTCTGCCATCAAAACTTTAACATTTATTTCTCAAAAACTATTTAATTTACTGAAAATGTCTAGTACAATACATAGACAGATTTTAATTCCTGTAAACCA
Organism: Rhinophrynus dorsalis; assembly: GCA_037306005.1. Lineage (NCBI taxonomy): Eukaryota > Metazoa > Chordata > Amphibia > Anura > Rhinophrynidae > Rhinophrynus > Rhinophrynus dorsalis. Next base: position 72,407,850 of record CM074719.1, on the reverse strand, counting down.
AACTAAACTTCCATGTGACAAGTCGAATTTAGAGAATACAAATCCAGCAAGCAATTAAGATACAACAATTTATCCTCCACTGTATTTGTAAAACTTTTTTCTTTGATAACTGGAATCTAATTTTCAGAGATCAAGCCTTTTGTCAGGTTTTGTATCACAGGGTCTAACAGGATAAAACAATTGTCCTATAATTGGCTTGATACCTTTGTTGCCCTAAGCCAGGCTTGGAGGTGTGAGGTGGTTAATGCAGCATGATAAAGTTTTTAAAGGGATAGTAATGTCTATATTAAAGTTCTGCTCCGAGTCTTCTTTAACCCCTTAATGACTCATGACATGCCAGGACCGTCATGGGTAAACGTCCCTTAAGAACCCATGACGGTCCTGGCATGTCATAGGTTAAATGATAGCAGTGCCTTCATGCACGCTGCTATCATTGAGTTCAAGCTGAAACTGATCGCTCTGTTTCAGCCCGTGTCTCTTCTGCTGGTACACGTGATCGATCAAGGAGTGATCACATGTCCCAGCATTTAGATTAGAAAAGGCAGTTTGAGAAGCACACTGACTTTGTGTCTAATCTATGCCTCTCTCTGCCTTATGCTCAAAGTAAGGGAGAAAGAAGCAGAGAGGAGACACCTAGTGGTAGAAAAAAAATGCAGTAGCTGGGGGTATTAACCCTGTCACTGCTGGTGCTGAAGGCTGGCTGGCTGCAGGTCAGTTTCTGACTTGCTAAGATACACTTTTTTTTTTTATAAACAGAACAAACTTTTTTTTAACAAAAAACAGTTTTATTTAAAAAAATATATTAATAAACAATATTGGGAGTTTGATTGTTGTGGAGCCATGTAATAACACTTATACACACTGCCAATCCCTATCAATAAAAAAGTGCCAAAATACTTAGGTAAAGAGGGACATGAGGAATTTCACCCAGGGGAGACAGTGCCCAGTTAAAACTGCCCAAAATTGTGTTTTTTTACATTCTTTTTTACCATTTTCTTTAATTTTACAAAAATAAACGGTAGGTTATCCATATAAGTATGGTATCAAAAGAAAGCCCTAATTGTGTGCGAAAAAACAGAATATAATTTTCATGGGTAAAATAAAGTACTTAGGGGGAAAACGCTGTTGAACAAAAGGTCAGAATTGCTCTGGTCCTTAAGTGAAATCTACCTCAGATTTTCCTGGTCCTTAAGGGGTTAAAGGGATAGTAATACTTCGTTTTAACTTTATTTTATTTTGTAGGCATTAAAAAAACATGAAGAATGATATAAGTCTTATCTCTCAAACCTTTATGGTTTATGAGATATTCACAAGCAAAGTTTCCCCTCCCGCCCCTTTTTCCTAGTGTAAGCCATCTCTTCTCAGATGTGAGTCTGGTTGTATGACAGTACAGATAACAGAAGGGGACAATTTTCTTTGTATGAAAACAATGAAAGCCCTTCCCCCCTTGACAAGTTTTTCAGCTTTTTCCATTATCTTAATTGAAGATTGTCCCTCTCTGCAGTCTACCTGGGCATCTCCCTTCTGATCTGGTTGAACGGGGGGGGATACTTTGTTTGTGAATATCTCTTAAACCATAAAGGTTTCAGAGATAAGACTTATATCATTCTTCATGTTTTTTTAATGCCTACAAAATAAAATAAAGTTAAAATGAAGTATTACTATCCCTTTAAGCTTTTTATAACATGTAGCAGTATGTTTAAGTACTTACAGTTCTGTAGTTCACAAGATATTCCAGCTGAAAGGATCCCCCTTCTGGTCACCTCCCCTTAGATTTGCAATCCAGTCGTGGTACCAGAGGGATGCAGCAAGGGACAATCTTCAGTCAGTAAGCATAAGTAAAACCGTGTCCCCCCTTGACAAAGGAGGGCAGGATTTTCCTTTTGCTTACTGAAGATTGTCCCTCGCCGCTCTCCATCCAGTTCAGACTGAGAGGATCAATGACGCAGCCAGAAGAAGCAGGAGGGGGGGTCTTTTCAGCTTATATATCTTTTGAACTACAGAACTGTAAGTACTTAAACATAACGCTACGTGTTATAAAAACCTTAAAGAACACTTGGAGCAGTAATATAGACATTACTAACCCTTTAAAGGGATAGTAATACTTCGTTTTATCTTTATTTTATTTTGTAGGCATTAAAAAAACATGAAGAGTGATATAAGTCTTATCTCTCAAACCTTTATGGTTTGAGAGATATTCACAAGCAAAGTTTCCCCTCCCGCCCCTTTTACCTAGTGTAAGCCATCTCTTCTCAGATTTGGAATGCAGTCCATAGACCAGACAGATAACAGCAGGGGACAATCTTCTTCCTATGAGAACAATGAAAGCCCTGCCCCCCTTGACAAGCTTTTCAGGTTTTTCCCTTATCTTAATTGAAGATTGTCCCTCTCTGCAATCTACCTTGGCACCTACCTTCTGCTCTGACTAAACAGTGTTACATCAGTAAAAGGGGCGGGAGGGGGATACTTTGTCATTGAATTACTCTTGAACTACAACTCTGACAGAATTGAAATAGCACTCTCCAAAGTTCAAATACTATGATGATTAATTAGAGCTGCTTTTATTATGAAACATTACTATCCCTTTAACACAATAGCTAATAGTCAACCCCTGCTGCTTTCTGTCGTCCTCCTGTCAGTTTGTCTTTGTCAATTGTTCCTCTGTAAAAAAAATAAATAAATAAAAAATAAATAAAATATTTCTCTGTTATTTTTGGGCAAGAGTTACAGAACATGAAAACCACTCAGCGAGGGTCAGTATCCTTAATACAACAGAAGTCTATTGTCATATTCAATATAATTTCTATTGTGACATGTTACTTTTCAATTAAGATAGAAAACACAATGGACTATTGCTTTGTTGATCTTTGCATAGAACAGTTGAATGCCTTTTTACATCCAGTCCTAAAGTAACAGCAGGGGACAATCTTCTTCCTATGAGAACAATGAAAGCCCTGCCCCCCTTGACAAGCTTTTCAGGTTTTTCCCTTATCTTAATTGAAGATTGTCCCTCTCTGCAATCTACCTTGGCACCTCCCTTCTGCTCTGACTAAACAGTGTTACATCAGTAAAAGGGGCGGGAGGGGGATACTTTGTCATTGAATTACTCTTGAACTACAACTCTGACAGAATTGAAAGAGCACTCTCCAAAGTTCAAATACTATGATGATTAATTAGAGCTGTTTTTATTATGAAACATTACTATCCCTTTAACACAATAGCTAATAGTCAACCCCTGCTGCTTTCTGTCGTCCTCCTGTCAGTTTGTCTTTGTCAATTGTTCCTCTGTAAAAAAAATAAATAAATAAAAAATAAAATTTTTCTCTGTTATTTTTGGGCAAGAGTTACAGAACATGAAAACCACTCAGCGGGGGTCAGTATCCTTAATACAACAGAAGTCTATTGTCATATTCAATATAATTTCTATTGTGACATGTTACTTTTCAATTAAGATAGAAAACACAATGGACTATTGCTTTGTTGATCTTTGCATAGAACAGTTGAATGCCTTTTTACATCCAGTCCTAAAGTATTTGTATTTTTCTATCACATTGATATTTTTGAAGTCTTAGCAAACATCAGTGATTCTCAAACATTTTGCTATTGTCTCAAATTAAATACTAGTATAACATTTATAACCAGACTGCTTAACCACTTGGATTCTAAATGGGTCTCTCTAGAATCTGAAGGGTTAAAATTTTAATCAATAATGAAAACAAGAGTAAAACAAGAGTGCCCACCCCGCTAAAAGCATTTTTCTTCAAAAGTTATAACACTACATTTTTAATGTTAGTTTTGAAAATCAAACTGTAATGTTATATTCTTATAACCAGGTGGTACTGTTCCTAGAGATGTAATCTATGACACAAGAAACCTATATTATAATTCATTAAATGTATGTTTTTCAGAAGCTGTCATGCACAGTACAGTCGGCTGAGTGCGCTGCAGTCATGCGCAGTATAGACTGCCCGCGCCGTGGCTGATAATGGAGCGGGGTGCTCCGAATTCAGACTGTAGTCGATGCACAGAGAGGACTCCAAATTCAGACCGGTGCGCAGAGAGGCTACGGTCTGAATTTGGAGCCCCCCCCCCTCCGTTATCAGCCGTGACGTGGGCAGTCTCTACTGTGCATGACTGCACCGCGGCCGTTGCTGAGTGGCACTGTGGCCCATGTACATGGGCTCTTTAAAGGGATACTTAAGTATTACTAATCCGTATACTGTAAAATCTCAGGTATAATACGCACCTGTGTATAATACGCAGGTGTATATTGTACCCAAGATTTTAGGGGAAAACAAGAGTGCCTATTTATAATACGCACCCTTGCTTTTCCCCTTACTACAAAAAAAATTAAAGCTGCCAGTTACCCTCCTCCGTCCCCAAGCGCAATCCGACGTTAAAATAAGACTTACTTGGTGATATAGATCAAGCCATTCAAGTGCTACATGTGAAAAAGCTCCCTCTCATCTTCCTTGCGGGCAGCATTCTTGCATTTGCCGCCCGCTTCCTTCAATGGACTACCAAGACCTTCCTCCTGCTGTATTGTCCTGTGAGGACCTTGAGATCCTCACAGGGCATTACCATTGGCTGGAGGCGGAAGGTCCTGAAAACCCATTGAAGGAAGCGGGTGGTAAATGCAAGCATGCCGCACGCAGCAAAGATGGGTGGGAGCTTTTACACATGCTGCACTTGAATGGCTTAAGCTATATCACCAAGTAAGTCTTATTTTCACGTTGGATTGCGCCGGGGGACGGTGGGAGGGTAGCTGGCAGCTCTAATATTTTTTTTTTTATTCGGCAAAAATCTCTCGGGTATAATACGCACCCCCCACTTCACATAAGGTGAAGAGGGGTAAAATTGTGCGTATTATACCCGAGATTTTACGGTAGTAAAGCCCTACTAAAAAAAAAAACGTATTGCCCCCAGTATCATCTCTCAAACCTTTATGATTTGAGAGATGAACGCTTCTAAAGTTGCCCTCTCCCTCCCCCTTCCCCGTAGTCAGCGTTCTAGCTGACTGCAGGGAAGCGAGTCATACGACTTTCAGGCGGCTCTCCAGCACAGCGTTACTAAAAAAGAAAACTTTCACTGAAATGGTCTTCTACGTGTGCTTGGTTTGCAAGCACACATAGAAGACCGTTTTAGTGAAACTTTTTTTTAATTAATGCGATCGCGGCTGTGCTGCGGAGCCGCCTGATGATCTATGACTGGATTTCCCTTCAGTCAGCTACAACGCTGACTACGGGGAAGGGGGAGGGAGAGGGCAACTTTAGAAGAGTTCATCTCTCAAATCATAAAGACACTGGGGGCAATATGGTTTTTTTAGTAGGGCTTTACTATAGGGATTAGTAATACTTAAGTATTACTATCCCTTTAACTAGTCATTTATAAAACATTTGCCTTTTGAACACCAGTTGATGCTGTTGCAAAGAAAATTTTGACTTATAATAATGTTTGATGAGAAATCTTTGATGAGAGTAACATTTATATATGTGTATATGTGTGCGTCTGTGTGATATTTTATGTATTTTTTCATTAAAAAATGTACTGCTCCTTTAAAGCATTGTGATAACTTTCTGAGGTAATCCATCTGCATTACAAAGAATCGCTCCACTCTCTATGTGCATATGATCCACTGATACTTGCAGGAATAAAGCATCATTGTATAATTAATTTATCCTTCTTAAGCAGGAGCAAAATAAAGTTAATTAAACCAGTAATGACTTGATGCAAGTAGTTTTAATCCAATCCTTCCTAGCATGTCACCTTGAAGGCTCAGTGTTAAATAAGTTCTGATTCTCAGTTCGTTCAGCCATTGCCCTTGACTGAATGATACAATGGACTTTATGTATAAAGGCAAAGTGAAGATATGGAACAAACCAGCTGCACCGTATGTGACATATACAACATTCTTTAACTTTTGACTGCCAGAGTGGTACACAACGCATTGTGCATACCACTCTGGCACTCAAAAGGTTAAAATGTTTGTTGATTTAAAGGGTTAATATACAAGTAAGTAATTATGAGTGGGTGAGAGAGACAGAGACAGGCAGACAAATGGTGTATGAAGTAACAAAAGATATTTTATGTGTGTATTTTAATTAAGTGCAAAACATTGAAGCACAAGCAATGAATAGTGAGTAAGTATGTCACTGGTGAGCTCACTTCTGGCAGCAAAGCTGTAGGATGTTGAGCTGCCCAAACTAGGAGTGGTTGAGTGCTGAAAACCCCTTATTGTGGTGACAAAGAGTGTTGAGGGAGGAAGCCGAGCCCATGATATGAGCTTCACGTCTGCTTCTACAGACAGAAGAAAGAAGGAGAAATAAAGATTATATTAATAGGCTTTCTAACCATTCCCTGTAAAATGAGCACATTGTGTGAAAGGGTTGGTAATGCTCGCTTACAAGTTGCTGCTGTTTTGTAGATTTTTAAAAAAAATAAAGTATCTTGAGCATGTCCCAACTCTCAAACCTTTATGGTTTGAAAGACATTCACAGCTAAAGTTCCCCCCTTCCTCCCCTTGCAATGACGTCAGCGCTCTACTGACAGCATGAGATCCTGGTCCTGGGACCAGCTGGTGGCTCTTCAGAGCCAAAACTGTGCTATGTAAAAAGGAATACTTCACTGGAACGGTCTACAAAGTGTGCCTGGTTTGCAAGTACACTTTGTAGACCGTTCCAATGAAATAGTTATTTTTAAATATCACTATTTCGGCTCTGCTGAAGAGCCGCCTCGAGTCTGCCGACATGGATCTCCTTCTGTCAGCTTTACAGCGGACATCAGGGAAAGGGGAAGGAGGGGGGAACTTTAAAACATTATATCTCTCAAACCATAAAGGTTTGAGAGATGGGACTTGCTCAAGATACTTTATTTTTTTAAAGGGATAGTAAACCCCCAAAAAAACTGTAAGCCAAATGATAGCAATAATAAAAACATACTTAACACCCTCATTCCCATCTCTCAAACCATTATGGTTTGAGAGATGTAAGAAAATAAAGCCCTCTGCTCCCTCCCACTTCTCATGTGTCCACTGTACAGTGGACGTCATGAGATCCTGCTTCCGGGACCAGACGGCGGCTCTTCAGGAGCGCTGTCATCGAGATATCCAACTGCAATTACTTCATCAGAATGGTCTACAATGTGTGCTTGCAAGCCAGGCACATGTTGTATACCACACCGATGAAGTAATTATAGTTAGATATCCCGATGACAGCGCTCCTGAAGAGCCGCCTACAATCGGGCAACCGGATTCTGCCGCTGACAGCTTTACAGCTTGTCAGGCAGAAAGGGGAGGGAGCGGAGGTCTTTATTTTCTTATATCTCTCAAACTATAACGGTTTGAGAGATGGGAATGAGGACGTTAAGTATGTTTTTAGTATTACTATCATTTGGCTAACAGTTTTTTGGGGGGTTTACTATTCCTTTAAATCTACAATATAGCAGCAGCTTATAAGCCGACATACTATCCCTTTAAGCATGACAAATTCACTTTCAATTTATTTGTGCACTGTGTTGGAGCTGGTGTGCTCCAGAAAAATGTGCTTTGTCTTTATACTGTGCATAGAGTCTAAGTGAGACTGATGTACTGATAAGAAATAGAGTCATTCCAGGATAAACCAACTACACCATAGGGGGACAAATTCCCACTTATATAACTCCTTGAATGCTAGAGAGGTTTCCACTGCTTAATATCTCAATGCTTTGAAGACCACTCTAGCATTCACAAAGTTAAAAACAATTCAAATCAATATGAATGTTGGGTATTTCTTTATCTCCTATAGTGCAGCTGGTTTGCACCATAAATTGATCCAGTTCTTCATACTATACAAGTCTCATTTTATTCTGCAGTCATGTAAGAGAAGCCTTCTCTCTCTACACCTTTTCATTAGATAATTGTACTCATACATCCTTTAGTGTCATATCTATGCTGATGAAACACAAAACTACCTCTCCTCTCCAGATATCTCTGCTGGCCTACTGCTTTGTGTTACTGAGAGTCTCTGTGTTATTTCTTCCAGGAAGTTTCACCACTTCTTAATACTCAATTTGCCTAAAACAGAACTCATTATCTTCCCTCGCTCCAGAACAATGCTGCCACCTACCATCCACCTTACTGTAAAATAATCCACTTTTTGATCCACTACCTAGGCTCACTGCCCTGGAGTCACATTTGAAAACAATCTAAACTTTATACATCACATTCAAAATTTCACAAAGTCTTGTAACATCCACCTATGCAACTTTGCTAGAATTATCTCCTCACAAAACACAATGCAAAAATCATCAAATATGCAATCTACACCTCCAGGACTGACTACTGTAACCTGCTTCTTATTGACATTCCATTCAGCTGTATTTCCCCTCTCCCTTCATTTCATCAATGATCGTGTGTCCTCTTAAAATCCTCTGAAACTCAAACCTTAAAGACTTTGCTTGCAATGTTCCCCACCAGTGGAACTCAGTAACATGCATCCTTAAAGGTTTTGCGAGGTGTTCTATCTGTCCATTTATTTCCAATAAGGTTTGTAGTTTTAAATCTAGTGATGCAGAAGAAAAATGTGCCATAAAACCTTTTTAAAACTGTCCTTCTTCAGGAGTGGGATATCTTATATAGTGCAGTTGTGGCGTACAGTATGTGTGTTATACCACCCAATTAGAACTTAGGGTTGCCACCTTTTCTTCCAAAAAATACCAGCCATGGCATTCCGTCCATAGATTTAACATTGGACAGAAGCCAATTTTTTACCGGCCTGCCGGTAAAATACCGGCTGGGTGGTAACCCTATTAGAAATTGATTCAATCAACATTGGAGAAATGTGGAGTGGGGTGATGCCCTACAAATCAGCACTTCCTTTTTTGATGCATGATAAGGATCCCACCTGTTTAAGAGTTATCGCTATTTAAAGGGATAGTAAAATCCCAGAACATTACTATCTGTAGGTAAATTCAGAAGTTATGATAGATTAAATAGGGTGAACCATAGAGATGTTTATTGGAGTTATTGCCTCTACACTATGGTACATAATGGATTGCATGAAAGCACTAAGAATATTTATTAGTGGTAGACACATATTGTATTGTGTTGCCATTTATTCTGTCATGTTATTGTGTTGACAAGTTGATGTATGGGAACACTTAATGAATATTAATATGTATGGTTAATCTTCTTTGTTATGAATTAGAGGTAAGCATGGGTAGGTAGGATAAATACTACTATGTCAGTCTCTAGCAGAACATGCACTTTCACTTATAGTTTAGATACACCATTTTTTACATTTTTTTATTTCATTTTCACTTTATAGAGCAGATTATATGATTATAGTATTTTCCCCATATATGTTGGGTTAGCATTTAGCACTATAGTTTAATATTTACTATATTTTTAATACATTAATTTCAAGGCATTAATTTCATATAATTACTAATTTTTTAATTTATAATATTACTGGATTAGACCCCATAAGAGTACATTATCTTTTATATCATAAGTTTCTATTATTGATTTATAATCACATATTTTATAGATTTGCCCACATTTATTTAGGTTACTGCTCTAATTGATTAATTGATTTATAGTTTCACATCAACTATTTTATATATTTGTACAGTTTTTTTATTGGTAAACAGGCGACTTCCAACACATAGCCACCACCTTCCTCGCCATAATGAGAAGTTCCCTAATCAATGATTTATCAGTTGTCCTGGTAATTTCATCTGGCATGAGCGAAAGAATACATAGTTTTGGGGACAGAGGGAGTTCCCACACCAACACCTTAGATATAGTTCAGCCACCTCACTCCAAAATTTCCAGACTTCTGGACAATCCCATATTAGATAAAGGAACGTGCCATCAACACTGCACATCTGAGACAGTCTGGCCTCTCCAGTCTGCCCACCCTAAACATCCTATGTGGAGTATAGAATGATCTGTACAAAATTTTCATCTGTGGATTCTTAGGCCATTTCTTAGCCAATATCAGCTGCAGTGGGAATGGGGAAATATTGAGGTCTCTACCGCCCCATTGTGCCTGCAAGGCGTGCCTGAGGCACAGGTAAGAATAATACAAGTTGTTTGGTAAGTTAAATTCTGAGTGTAGCTGTTCAAATGATTTCAATATATTAGTATGGTACAGGTGTCCTAAGTTTCTTATCCCATAATTCACCCATCTATGGCCTAATTCTAATGCAGACAGTTGTTCTATACCAGCTGGTCCCCACAGCAGGGTGTTCGGATCTGTCGTTGTGTATTTGGCATCTGCTTTAATTGTAGGCCAAGTGTGATGCAATAAGCTATAGAGCTGACTGGGGCATCTGCTCTCTGTCACACCCATTGTCAACAGGTGTTGCAATTCGTATTCAGTTAGTAGCAGTGTTTGGTCTATGTGAACAAATTGTTTTGTTGTCTAGGGGTCCAGATAGGTAAGTGTAAATTGTCCCTGAGCAGCTAAGTAGTAGTGGTACATGATGGGGAGAGCTATACCTCTATGCCTAGTTTGTTGTGTAAGTGTAGGCATTTTAATTCTAGGGCGGCTCCCGCCCCAAAGGAAACTTTTTTGTGTAAAGTATACTTTGGATATGTTAATTGGGGTATTCAGGAATATATAGAGGAATATGGTAAGGAAGATCATTTTAAATAAATTAGATGTACTAATCACATTTAAGGGTAAGGTTTGTCAAGTGGACACTTTATCCCGAAAAAGGTTTATGAGAGGTATCAGATTGTGTTCAATGAAGCATCTGGGGTTTACAGTCACTTTTATACCTCAGGATTCGCACATTTCCACGCATTTCATTGGGCTGTTGACTAGACTCATATTTAAAGGGATAGTAATGTTTCATAATAAAATCAGCTCTAATTAATCATCAAAGTATTTGAACTTTGGAGAGTGTTATTTCAATTCTGTCAGAGTTGTAGTTCAGGAGTAATTCAATGACAAAGTGTCCCCCTCCTGCCCCTTTTACTGATGTAACACTTTTCAGCCACAGCAAAAGGAAGGTGCCAAGGCAGACTGCAGAGAGGGACAATCTTCAATTAAGATAAGGGAAAAACCTGAAAAGCTTGTCAAGGGAGGAAGGGCTTTCATTGTTTTCATTATAAGAAGATTGTCCCCTGCTGTTATCTGTCTGGTCTTACAACCAGATTCACATCTGAGAAGAGATGGCTTACACTAGGTAAAAGGGGGGGGGGAAACTTTGCTTGTGAATATCTCTTAAACCATAAAGGTTTGAGAGATAAGACATATCATTCTTCATATTTTTTTAATGTCTACAAAATAAAATAAAGTTAAAACGAAGTATTACTATCCCTTTAAGGTTATGTTGTATGTTGGCAGAAGGGAGGGTTTGGCCCAGTTGATTCATAGATCAGAGAAGTCACAAAAGGTGTCTGCTATAGTGAGGATATAATGCAATTTTTTCCTCTCTCTCCCCTATACATAAATCCTGTACATTGTTATCTGCCCATATCATCACTGCCAAGGGTTCAACTGCTAAAGCAAAAAGGCCCGGTGAGAGGGGGCACCCCTGTCTTGTCCCCCTAGCTAGTGGGAAGTCCTCTGAAGTCAGACCCCCAGCAACCACCCTGGCCCATGGAGCATTATAGAGTGTTCGAACCCATCTAGCAAAGACAAAGCCAAAGCTACACTTTTACAACACTGCCCAAAGATATTGCCATTCGCTCAAATCGAATGCCTTTGAGCCATCCAAGGAGGCAAGAATTCTATGTCCTATATTGTCATGAGTAGCTTGGAGGTGCATGTATAGTCGTCTTAAGCTGTGAGAGGTGCACTTACCCGGGATAAATCCCACTTCATCTGGATGAATTATCGTTGTAAGAACAGAATTAAATCTTTTGGCCAGAACCTTTGCTAAAATCTTTGTGTCAGTGGTCAGCAGGGATATGGGGAGATAGGAATCACAATATCTAGGGTCCTTGCCAGGCTTAGATAGTTCTATAATAGAGGCAACATTAAGTGACTCAGGAAGACTCCCGCCATCCAAAGCTGAACAGTAGGTATTGAGTAAGTGTGGGGTTAGTATGCCTGAGTATTTTTGATACCACTCTGCTGGTAGGCTGTCCTTACCTGGAGCCTTACCAGATGGCAAGTGCTTAATTTCCTAAGTTACAGCAGGGGTAGCCAACCCTGGTCCTCAAGAGTTACCAACAGTGCACATCTTCAGGATTGCCCAGGTGGAGCACTGGTGGACAAATTTGTAGCTCAGTCACTTTAACTGATTGATCTATGTTGACTCAGAGATATCCTGAAAACATGCCCTTTGGGGAACTCTTGCCAAACTTAGATTTTCTGTAGTCAATTCCAATTGTATTAAAGTGAATGGGATCTTTTTAACTGTTTGTTATACCATAGTGGTCTGAATCTAGTAACTGGACCTTCTGCAAACTATATTAAATATTTGGATTAATTGATATTGGCATTACTGTTGCTCTTCATGGAAATAATTCCCTTCTAAAACACCCATGAGTTTGAACCTCACATGGGGAGGGTTGGCATCGCATCTCCTCCAGGGATTATCAGTAGCAATCTTAACTGGTTACTGGGTCAACTAGTTGTAAGTAAGTACCTATTTTATTTAATTTACTGTTGTGTCAGCATAATTATACACCATACTGATCAGCATCCTTCTTTTGCTTTGTGTTCCTTCTTCAGTGTGGTTTTCTAAACATGAACCATTCTGGTTTGCTGGGATTTAGAAACTTAAAACATTGGTATGCCTGCAAACTCATAAAAAATTGGATAAGTAATTATCTGCTAATGACCAACCAACAAGAACACAAATAGTAAATAGTTTCCTGTCTATAGGTCTCAAGCTGTTGTTGGACTACAACTACGATGATTTACATCCAAACTATCGACTTGAACAACCTAGTGTAATGTATTCTTTAGAATTGCCATAAATATCCCACGGGGCATCACCTCCTATTTGGGAAAAAAAATAAAACACTTTTCTTAATAAATTCAGCATTGGGAAGCTTCTTCCTGACACTCTCAAGTGGCTTCATAAATCTTAAAAATGTACAGTCAGTTTTATTATTTTCACCATAGTCTAAATCTATCCATGGCCTGTAAATTATTATTGTTTCTTCTTCATTCTGTTACTTTCTTCCTTTAAATTTCATGGTAATTATCAAATGCAAATGCCACAAATATGAAGAAGAAGCAAGAGCAGAGAGGATTGGGTGGGACTCAAGTATCTGACACCACCTGGCACAAGAGTAGAAGAAATCAAGAGCAAAGGCTTTCTATATTCCCTTAACAATATAAGTGTATTAATTTATATTTAGTATTTATATGTTAATAAAAGATAAGAGGGCAAAAATAAAAACATATCTGATTTATTTTATCACCTTAACATTATAGTATTTTTATTTTATTTTAATGAAATAATGCTTCATTCAAATGTTTTTACAGGTTAAACAAGACCACCCAATATATTTTCCTTTGTTATCTTTGGAGAACTTATGGTCCACTGCTATAGGTTTCCATATGATACAATGCCAACAACACCACAAATTAAGATTAGATTTAAAAAAAACCTACAGTTTTGAGCTATATTGTTTTTTGTATGAAGAATCTCTAGCAGTATGAATACCCATGTTTATTAACAAGATTAAAAAAATGCCGCCTTCTCCTGTGAGGCTACAACCTAGTAACATAGTAAATTAGGTTGAAAAAAGTCGATCAAGTTCAACTTTTACCTCATAACTCAGAGAAATGAGAATAATAAAAGCTTCCTTGCTGCCAAATAAGTTAGTCTTTATCTGAACTTCCTGTTTTGCCTACTAATACACAGTATAACCCTATATGTTCCCTCTTGAAAGAATTGTCTCTAATATTCTCTTAAATGTATCCATTGTATCTGCCATTACCACATCATTGGGCAAGGAATACCAATAGGTAAAAGGGGCGGGAGGGGGAAACTTTGCTTGTGAATATCTCATAAACCATAAAGGTTTGAGAGATAAGACTTATATCATTCTTCATGTTTTTTTAATGCCTATAAAATAAAATAAAGTTAAAACGAAGTATTACTATCCGTTTAACAGACCTTACTGTAAAAAAATCCTTCCTCTGCTGATGTTGAAACCTCCTTTTATCTAATCTCAAGGGGTGGCCTCTGGTTATTTGATCAGGCCTTTAAATGAAAAGCTCACCTGAAAGATCCTTGCATTGACCTCTAATATACTTTTACATTGTGGCTCAGTGGTTAGCACTGTTGCCTTGCAGCACTGGGGTCCTGGGTTCAAATCTCACCAAGGACAACATCTGCAATGAGTTTGTATGTTCTCACTGTGTTTGCGTGGGTTTCCTCCGGGTACTCCGGTTTCCTCCCACACTCCAAAACATACTGATAGGTGAATTTAGATTGTGAGCCCCAATGGGGACAGGAACCAATATGAGTGTAAAGCGCTGCGGAATCTGTGTGCGCTATATAAATAAAGGATTATTATTATTATAAGATCTCCTCTTACTTGTCTTTTCTCTAGAGAAAATAAACAAAGTTTGTCTAGATGTTCCTCATACTTCATGTCTTCTATTCCCTGAATTAATTTTGATGCTCTTCACTGTACAGTCTCCAATATTAGAATATCTTTTTTCAGAACTAGTGCCCAAAACTGCACTTCATATTAGAGGTGAGTTCTTACCAACAATTTCTACAGTGGCAAAATTATGTTATCCACTCTTGCTTCAATACCCCTTTTTATGCAAGACAGGGCTTTATTTGTTTTTGCTACTGCTATCTGACAGTGCTCACTGCTTCCATGTTTGTAGCTTACAAGGATTCCTAGGTCTTTCTCTAGCAATGATTCCCCTAAAATGATTCCATTAAGTTCATAAGTAGCACTGGGATTTTTTTCTTCCCAAATGCATGACTTTACACTTTCCCGCATTAAACTTAATATTCCAATACAAAATGATCACTTTTTTTTTTTTTTTTTTAAGTAATTTTTGTCCAATATATTTTCTAGAGGTCGAAATAGTAGAGATGAAGCAATTCTGAAGCAAACCAACTGCACCATGGGCAAAACTTTGCATTGATTTAATTGGTGATTTTTAACCTTTGATGCAAAGTTTTTTGAGTGCTCGATAGTTATCTCCCTCTGGAATTCAAAGGGTTAAGAGATCTTAGATTCAAAGATTTAAAGGCCCCAATTAAATCACTGAAAATGTATACTTGTCGCCTATGGTGGAACTGTTTTGCCCCAGGAATGCTTCAGTTTTTATCATATCAACCTCGTACTCTTTCTGTTAGTCTTTCTCATTTTTTTTTCGAAGAAATTAAAAATGTTTCTCTCCTGGTTATCATTAAAATCCTTAAAGGAGCAGTAAACTTTTTTTATGAAAACACATATTTTATAGAGCATTTCCTGCTGAATAAAACAAGGGTACTCCCATTGCTGTCAAATGTTTATTCAAAATTTATAGCAGTTTAAACAATCAGAAAGTGAATTTGCTGTGTTTACTTCCTGATAGTTCTAACTGACAGGAAGTGACTGGCAGTTTCTATCACATTCTATGGAGAACTGTACGTCTCTGACTTTTCAGACTTTCGTCTCCATTAGAATCTAACAGGAAATCTAATTAGAATTTGATCACTAGAAGGAACTGCTAATGTAAAAAATCATGGGTTTAAACTGTAATAACTCTGGAAAAATAAATCTCTCTGCAGTGGGGGTACCCTTATTTTACTCAGTAGGAAAATCCCTACAATCTATATATTTTCATAAAAAAACTTTACCGCTCCTTTAATATAGTTGAACTTTTCAGTCATATCAGATTCCAATAGACTGGCCAGACCTGATCTAGCATCTACTACCTGCATTGAAGGAGATCACACAGTGACAGCAATGGAAATCAATCCTAGTATTAGAACATTATTCTGCATGTAGAGGAAAGCAGATTGGGCAGTTTCTGCCTTCTATCCCATTGACAGTAACTGAATTTAATAGGAGAAAACTGCCAGATCTAACATAAGTCCTGCAATATAAAACAGTTGGCAGTCCTATTTTAAGTGACAACTTTACTTAGTCACTTATTCTGAAAATACCATAAGTGTAGCATATTTCAAGTGCTGCTGAAATAATTGCAATTCCAGCATTGCAATGTAAGAATAAAGTCATAAGAGTAGCACAGAAGGATTTCACTGTTTTTTATTGTCTTAAATTGCTTGTAATAATTATACCTCTTTTCTTGCAACTTTTTTTTTTCATCAGAGACTTTAGCAAGTTGACTAATACAAATCACATTGATGGATGAATTTAACCCTTTGAGTGCCAGAGGGCTATTCAACACATTGCTTTGCAATGCATTGCGTACCCCTCTGGTACTCAAAGGGTTAACTCCTTGAAAGGTAGAGATCATAAGCATGCGCAGCCAATTGCATTAGGGTGTGCATCCAAAAGCACAAACACACACGTGCATGCACGCATGTGTGTATATGTATATATATATATATATATATATATATATATATATATATATATATATACTAGCAATGTGAGACGGTGCTGCCCATCAGGATATATAGGGAATTAATGCACACACACATGGATGCAAGACAAATACACACAAAGACATACAAGCAAATGCACATGCATGCACTGAGATGCATAAAGAACGACACAGTCATACACACATACATGCAATGCACAACATGCAGACACATAGACTGTGATACAGACATGCAACACATACAGTGAGGAACACACACAGGCACACACAGAGACACACACACAGAAGTGAGTCATAAGGGGGTGACTTATGTGTCATTGTAATGAGTTTGTGTTTGTATTTATGCCTCCACTGTGGCATTCATTCATATAGTTGAAATGCATGTGGTAATTGCACATACTATGGTGGAAGGTGGATCGTGCTGGCTCCCGGGGTGTGAGTGAGTGTGAGTGAGTGGCATTCATTCCTGTAGTTGAAATGCATGTGGTAATTGCACATACTATGGTAGAAGGTGGATCGTGCTGGCTCCCGGAGTGTGAGTGAGACTATGGTGGAAAGTGGATCGTGCTGGCTCTCGGGGTGTGAGTGAGTCAGTTTGAGTGATTGCGTGTGAGTGATTGCGTGTGAATGATTGCGTGATTGTGTTAGTGTGTGTGAGTGATTGAGTGAGAGTGTGTGAGTGTGAGTGAGAGAATGTATGAAAGTGAGTGAGATAGTGTGAGTAAGAGAGTGTGAGTGTGTGATTGAGAGTGTGTGAGTGAGAGGGTGTGTGATTGAGAGTGTGTGTGATTGAGTGAGAGTGTGTGTGAGACTGTGAATGAGAAAGTGTGAATGAGAATGTGAGTGAGAGAGTGTGAGTGTGTTTGAGTGTGTGTGATTGACTGTGTGAATGAGAGCGTGTGTGTGTGTGTGTGTGTGTGTGTGATTGAGTGTGAGTGAATGTCTGAGTGTGAGTGAGAGTGAGTGTGTGAATTATTGTGAGTGTGTATGATTGAGTGTGTATGATTTAGTGTGTGTGTGTGTGTGTGTGTGATTGAGTGTGAGTGTGTGTGTGTTTTTTGTCTGATGTGTTTGTGTCTGTGGTGTAGGAGTGAGTGGCAGCCATTTTTTTTTCAGTTACTTGGATAGTGGTGGGTGGGCTGGATAGTGGGGGCAGGCCAACTCCCTGCATGATTTAAATCACTTCCCCATTGAATCACCCAGTGGAAGAAGTAACTCCTCCTTACTTAACCCTTTGAGTGCCAGAGGGGTACGCAACACATTGCTTTGCAATGCGTTGTGTACCCCTCTGGCACTCAAAGGTTTTAGTTATGGTAACATAGCAATATAACACACGGTGGCTCTTCAGTTGAGGCAGCGTAGCAATATGCTGAGGGAACAAATAGAAAGTGGTGTTTGAGGCTTTCCCTTTGTAACATACAACAAAGCATCTCTCTCCCTTTAAGGAGAAAGGGCGGGAAGCAGGAAGTGGAGGAGTGACAGTTGAAAACAGACAGTTAGTGAGGTTGACTGAAGAGATGAAAAGAGTTAAATAAAAGAGTTGCTATTAAGTCTATCCCTGAGTTTGTATTTTATGGAAACATTACACCCTCGTACTGAAACAGAGTGTATGGAGGGTTACAATTATCCGTGGGAGGTGAAACAGTGTGTTTGTGGGGTCATGATCCTGAGTGAGAGTGTGTGTGGACCAAGAGAAGTTATTGATATCCCCTACTTCAGGAGCGAGTGGCAGCTATATTTTTTTTTTGTCAGTTGGATAGTGGTGGGTGGGCTGGAGGGGGTGGGCCAACTCCCTGTATGATAAACATGCCCCCATTGAATCACCCAATGGGAGCAGTAAAGTCCCCATCGAATCACCCACTAGGAGTTGTGTCTCCTAATGAGACATAAATTATGTAATGAGGCATTCTGTTCAATTTATGCTTGTTTTCTGAGGAGACATAAATTATGTTCTGTGTGTGAGGTACCATAAATTATGCAATGAGGCTTATTCTTTTAAATATATAGCTATATATATATATATATATATTAATAATAATAATAATAATAATAATAATAATAATAATAATAAATAACACTAAAGTAATACACAGAGAATGCTGATTTAAACACGTCAGACTGCTATTCACTCTCCATCAGGACTGGAACAGTTACTTCAGTTTCCATATAAATACAGTTTGTTTTTTTGTTATTGTCTCCTAATACCATCAGAGCAAGGGAAAAGGAATCATTAATTCTATACACATTGATAAAAAAACACATTCATAAATCAGGTGTGTTATTTCAGTTACGTAACCATTTGAGTGCCAGGACTCATCTGTCACTCAATGGGTTAATGGATTTTAGTTAGTAAAATGAAGCTTCTGTGCACCTAACTTCCCAACTTTTGCTAGAAAATGTGCATTTAAAACCCAGCTCACATGTTGTTGGCAGTCACTGAAGTGCACTGTAGAGAAGCTGGGCTATTCCAGGACATCCCTCCCATTCCCTGCATATCAGCAATGATCGGCTCACCTTGGTTCACACACACTGTGCCAAGCGCTCCTGCAATGCCCGGTCTGGGCTGTGGGTGACAGCACAAGTGAAGGGATCTACCTTGAGTGGAGGCGCCACCTTTCATCCAAAAACAAAGAGCCCTATCCGGCCCTGCGATTAGATGGCACACCCCGTGCGCACGCCTATGGTAGAGATGTATCCTAATCATGGAGACCTTTATAGCATCCAATGGTTCAAATAATACCTAGTAAAGGAATATACAAGTGGTCAATACACCAGGGAATTATAAAACAGTAACAGCAATGTGTTGCATACCCCTCTGGCACTCAAAGGGTTAAATGCACAAACATATTTTTCTTCCTGTAAGTATTAAGAAATACCTTGAGAAAAATTGTAAACATGTATCTCAAAATGCAACCTTCATCATTATACAAAACTACAGCAGTTCAAATTATATTTCTAACCTTTGTGGTAGTGATAATATATTACAATCTTATTCGCCTATTTTCAATCTGGTCTAAATACTACTGTTTTTCTTAAAGGGACACTAATGTCCCATAAAATATTCTATGGTTTGAGAGATATTCACATTGAAAGTTCTCCCCTCCCTCCCCTTTTACTGACATCAGCATCTAGCTGACAGCAGGAGATCCCTGTACGGGGACCAGCCGGCGGCTCTGCAGCAGAGCCAAAATTGCGTTATTTAAAAATAATTACTTCATTGGAACGGTCTACAAAGTGTGGCTGGTTTGCAAGCACACTTTGTAGACCGTTCCAATTAAGTAGTTCTTTGTAAATAATGTGATTTGGGCTCTGCTGAAGAGTCTCCTCGAGTCACACGACTCGATTCTCCTGCTGTCAGCTTTTACATATGACATCAGAAGAAGGGAAACTTTACAGGCGAATATCTCTCAAACCATAGAGGTTTGAGAGATAGGATTTGTGCCAAGTAATTTAGTTTTTTAACCTCTACAAAACAAGAAGAATTTTAAATGGGACATTATTGTCCCTTTAACCCCTTTAGGACCAGAGGGGTGTTTAAAACATTGCAAAGCAATTAGTTTGACACCATCCTCTGGTCCACAAGGGTGTTGTTCAACTTATTTCATTCATTTTATTTCAATTCTTTTTTCATAAGTAATTTACAGTTTATTGTCTCCTGTAACTAATAATTTCCTAATTTACCTCTACGATTCATTAAATGTAATAGTTCTGTAGAACAGATCATCTGATAATCCTTGTGTATCCCTATCATGAAAGACAACTGACTACTTTTTCCTTGAAGGGAAATTAATCGTCATATAAGAAAACTAGTGTAAAAGCCTGTGTACATCGACCAAGGTCCGGGTAATGTTGAGGCCGCTACACTGCTCCAAGTGATGCTGTCTCGTGTCGCCTCACTCACGCGATGCAATAATGCGCAGCAGAGACTGCCCGAATGCTCGCAGTCTCTACTGCGCATGACTGCATAGTGACAAACATCCTAGCGAATTATTATATAGAATGATTTATTTACTTCAGTTCTCCTGGTGGCTCACCTGTGTTTGAACAATACCTTAGAACACAGGACTTCATTTAAATCTAAGGCACCCCCGCTTCACATATGACCCCTCCCTCAGTCCCATCCAGTATTTCCTTGTACAGATAATAACCTTAGCCTATAACATGCAACACAAAACAAACACACAAAAAACTATTAATCCCTCAGATTATAGAGAGATCTCCCATGAATTGGTAAGAATTATCTAGTATCCAAGAGGTAATAACCAGTAAGGGGTATACAGACAGGGTCATTGAGATTGTACAGGCCACACCCACATTTCAAAATATGGATGTGACCAATACAGCTCAAGCACCCTTCAAAATTTGTTGCAATAGGCAGCTTCCTTTCTGGTTTTGCACTCTGGTAGGCTGTTTTTGCTGATTCTCATAAGGCTTCTCTCTAAGGTCGACTCTGAGAGTCACATTAACCAGGAAATTGTTCTTCCCTCTCTCTGTCCAGATCCAT
The DNA here is from genome assembly GCA_037306005.1 of Rhinophrynus dorsalis. Classification (NCBI taxonomy): domain Eukaryota; kingdom Metazoa; phylum Chordata; class Amphibia; order Anura; family Rhinophrynidae; genus Rhinophrynus; species Rhinophrynus dorsalis. The sequence goes on along the minus strand of CM074719.1, from coordinate 72,386,874 downwards.
TTAATAGACAGGAACAGGAACTTCATCTTTTGGATGTGTTTAGATGCTTGAAGTACTATATGCAGTGGACATAGCCTTTTCAAAAAACTGGTTCCCCCTTCTTTTTTTTCTTGGGGCCCTCGTGTAGGCCAGGCTGTGTCTAAGGTAACAGTGGCTTCTTGGATTAAGGCAACCATAGCCAAGCATATGTTCTCAGGATGAAACCTGGGCCCTTTCGAGTCATGGCACATTCTACCAGGTCAGTGGGTTCCTCTTGGGCCTATAAGAACCAGGACTCTGAGGAACAGCTGTGTAAGGCAGCGACATGGTTGTCTCTTCACACATTTGTCAAATACTACAATGTCAATGTACTGGTTATGTCTGAAGCCAGGTTTAGTGTTTTGCCAGTAACCTGTTGCTTTCCTGTTCCTTGGTTTGCTGTGTTGGTGCTCATTGACTTCTGAAGTTCATGTTGTTCTAGTCCCTTGCTATCAGAACTGGTCTGTGCTTTAAGTGTTTTTTCCTTTCTGTCACTGGAATCTTGGTGGATGCTTTAGTATAAATCCATGGTTCCTGTCAGTAGCGTAACTAGAAGCCACCGGGCCCTGGTGCAGAAATTGTTATGGGCCCGGTGTCCCCCCCATCTTCACATTGCCCCATGTCCATCTCCTACCTCTATCACCCACTGCCGCGCAGTTCTCAGTAATGCAGAGCGCTGGGAGATGATGTCAGATCAGCTGAGCAAGTGGCGATGGGTTCACAGGTGGTGGCCCTGGCCCCTGGAGTGACAGGCCCAGTCGCAGGTGCGACCCCTGCAACCCCTATTGTTATGCCACTGGTTCCTGTGTTCCACATAGGATGTCATAGAAATGAGGATTTTTGTGTACTTACAGATAAATCCTTTTCTCTTAATCCATGTGGAACGCGATATTTCCCTCCCAGAGAAACAACAGTTGTTTGAGTCCCGGCAGGAGAGTTCTTTTGGTTACTCTAGTTCAGGGGATTCATTTTCCTGCTTCTCTTCTATTTTTTTAAAATGGAAAGAGTGTGGCAAAAACAGGTCATAGAGGGCAATGTGTTGCGTACCCCACTGGCACTGAAAGGGTTAAGTGTAAAATACTAGAGACTCCTGGTCAGATCCAGAGAATTCTCATGTATATTGTCTACTTAAACATCTCTTAAACATAATGAAAATGTATATATACACATAAATACTTTGAAAGAAACACTAGGTTAAGAGTATCCATCCTAATCTCCTATTAGATTTTATGATTGGCAGCGTGTAGTGCAGAGTTAATGGCATTCGTACATCAAGTTAGAACAGATCATTAAACACATTTGAGCTCAATGCTAGTTTCCAGTATATCCAAAGGTCCACTAAATGTATTGACCTTTTTCTTGACAGTAGATTTTTTTTCTTTAATTGATAGTGCTGTAGAATGACCTTTTAACCTATGTATTCCTGCAGGTTCTTCTCACTGGTGGTAACCCTTGTCTTGTAACACACATCCCATGTCCTGTAAATGGACATATAATATCTTTATTTCATGGAGATGGGACTTTTAGGGCCTTAACCCTTTGAGTGCCAAAGCAATGCATTGTGTACTCTTCTAGAATGCAAAGGATTAACCCTCTGAGTGCCAGAGGGGTACTCACCTCATTTCAAAGCAATGCGTTGCGTACCCCTCTGGCACTCAAAGGGTTAAGCAAAAATCTAAATGTTTGTAATTCTGAAGCAAATCAACTATACCATAGGAGACAAATAAATATTCCCCAAATTACCTCTCGTTTTACTCTTTGAGTGCCAGAGGGGCATGCAACTCAATGTGTTGCATGTCCCTTTGGTGCTCAGAGGGTTAAATGGGACTTTTAACCTTGCAAATTATAGAGAGGTCTCAAACGCATTGCAAAGCAATATGTTACAAACCTCCCTAGCATGCAACTGGTTAAAAGTCCTATTTAAATAAATGACATGACCTGTGCACAGATTGTTGCTACAAAATGGCACGTGTTTAGTTTCCTGTATAGTACAGTTAGAATGGTGCTCTACCAAGTGCTACAGCCATTCTGAGACTGGGGGTGGGGGGGAATAAAACATCCTATTCATTTTAATGGGACTTTTAACCTTATGAATACTAGTGAAGTCTCTAACTGATGACTTTGCATTTCGTTGAAGATATTTCAATCATTCAAGGAGTTAAAAACCCAATTTAATTCAATGGAAATTTGGGGAATTTTTATTTCTTCCATATGTTGCAGTTAGTCTGTTGTAAAATGTATTAATTCCTCTTAATTCACCAGCTTCACTGTCTAAATATAAACCATGGAGCAATTAACCCTTTGTGTAATAAAGTGCAGTGGATTAACCCCTTAATGACCAGCTGTGCAGCTTTGGGTTAAGGACCAACAAACCAAGAACACATAGAAGACCTTACCAGTGAAGGATTTCTTTTTCCATATTGTGATCTCGGCTCTGCTGAAGAGTTACCACTACTCCCGAGACCGGATTCCCCTGCAGTCAGCTAGAGCACTGACGTCAGGGGAGGGGGAACTTTGAAAGCGGATATCTCTCAAATAGGATTGAGAGATGCCACTCGGGTCATGTAATTTGGTTTTTTAAGGGCTACAAGATGGACTAGAGTTAAATTTAAGTAATACTATCCCTTTTAGGACCGATGGCAGTCCTGGCAGGTCACATACTTTTTTACTTACAGCGCCCTGCATTGGCAAGGATCAAATTGGTCCTTAAGGGAAGGTAACTTCCCTGGACCGCTGGTCCTTAAAGGGATAGTAATGTTTCATAATAAAAGCAGCTCTAATTAATCATCATAGTATTTGGACTTTGGAGAGTGTTATTTTAATTCTGTCAGAGTTGTAATTCAAGAGTAATTCAATGACAAAGTGTCCCCCTCCCACCCCTTTTACTGATGTAACACTGCTCAGCCAGATCAGAAGGGAGGTGCCCAGGTAGACTGCAGAGAGGGACAATCTTCAATTAAGATAAGGGAAAAACCTGAAAAACTTGTCGGGGGGGAGGGCTTTCATTGTTCTCATACAAAGAAGATTGTCCCCTTCTGTTATCTGTCGGTCTTACAACCAGATTCCACATCTGAGAAGAGATGGCTTACACTAGGTAAAAGGGGCGGGGAGGGGAAACTTTGCTTGTGAATATCTCATAAACCATAAAGGTTTGAGAGATAAGTCTTATATTGTTCTTCATGTTTTTTAATGCCTACAAAATAAAATAAAGATAAAACAAAGTATTACAATCCCTTTAATGGGTTAAGAGGTTAAAATTCCCTCTTATTTTATAAAACTGATTTATCAAAAAGAGACATATTACAAAAGGCTCTGATTTGAACCTTTGAGTACCACAGGGGTGACCAATGCATTGTGAAGCAATAAGCTGGGCACCCCTCTGGAACTCAGTGGATTAAACCCAAGTCTAAAATAGCAGTGGAAAATGACTAGGCCTTTTTCTGTCAGTATGTCCAATCTCAATATCTGATTCACAGCTAACTTCCAGTAATCCCTTGTGGGTCACCTTAAATTAAACCGCATAGGGATTATGGGGATGTATGCAATGGTGAAACCTGGTTAATACAGATGTAAATTAATGACTGTTTGTGGGATTCAATCTGTCCCCTTTGGTAAAGTAGGTTTACTCCAGATTTGTGCCTCATCTTTCTGCATTGGACCCTTAGATATTTGGCAGGACTGGCACCTTCCTTTGATAGTGCACCACTTACAGTTTTGGAAATGTCAAATAGTTTATATATTATTCTAAAAGTAAATAATAGGGTTTGAAAAGGAATGTTATTATTGTACAACTGACGCACCTGAAAGTAATTTGACAATTTAAGGTCTGAGGGAAAATACAGCTGCTGCTAGAGATAGATACTAAGCGCTGGATTCAAATGCAGGTGCTAATTTTATCTCTACTTTTATCTCCAGGTATCTCCATAGTCTTCAATAGGAACATTTTTTATAAAACAGGAGATAACATTTATCTGCTGCATTTGAATCCAGTCCTAGCAGAGGTAAAAACAGAGAATTTCACTCTTGAAATTCTGGCAGAGGACTCTGGAATATATTTCCAGTTTACATGGTCCAAGGATTGGGTACATGTTGTGTCTGTACATATAAAGCCAGCTTCCCCATTGAGACTTCACTACTTATGTAGCTGATGTGTGTTTTTGCCAGGATTGTATTGAAGCTGCAAGGTGTTTGTTTTCCATTTTGCACTAATGAACACACAATAAGACTATACTCTAGCTACCTGTTTCTGAATACAGACCACCACAGCAGAAGTGAGAGAGACCCCTAGAGGCACATTTGTCACAATAAAGGAACTGAGAGATTTACTTAAATGTCTTGCTGTAATGCATGTGTTATCTCTACTGTTTTCCCCCTTTGATTTGTCCAATGCTAAAAGGCCTTTCTGTTCGTCTGCAATCTCCCCACATGATTTTTTTCCTGTTGTTATTTGCAGCAAATACATTTATACATATTTAGTTTGTTTATAATTTTTAATCCTTTGAGTGCCAGAGGGGTACGCAACTCAAAGCAATGCGTTGTGTACCCCTCTGGCACTCAAAGGGTTAACCCCTTGAAGTCCAGAGAGGTAGACAGTGCATTGCTTTGCAATATATTTCCCACCATTCTGGTCCTCAAGAAGAGAGCTGCACTAAGGTGTAATAAAGAGGTGATAAAGAGGGGATAATTGCTTCAGTGATATCACTTCTCCCTTCCTATAGTATCCTGTAGAGCCAATGCACTAAGATCGTAGCTGGGAACTCTCCGGATTTGCCTGGGAGACTCCGGTTTCGCTGCTGATTACCGGGTCTCTGGGACAGAGGCTGATTCTCTGGATATAGGGAGTTTCATGAAACTCTGCCCACTTCTGCTCCTTTCCAGTCTGTTTCTCCCATTCCCTGCCCCCTTCTCTTCCTTCCCCAGTCTATTTCTCATCTTTTTCTATACTTGTTAAGCCCCGCCCATACATTATTAAGCCCCACCCCTTTTCTGTTGCACATTTCGCCATTTATCTCCCTCAGTGGCACTCTCCTCTGCAAAGTCCATAAGAAAAAGTTCCCAGGTTTGACTAAGATTTCTCATGTGGTAGAGATCGTAGTGATATCACTGGAGCAGTTATCCCCTCTTTATCACCTATTTATCACACCTTAGCGCATAACACCCCAGGAGTTGACACTTTGCCTGCCAGATGGGTGTGTAACATATTGCTAACAAGGCCTGGCTATAAACATGTGAAAAAAACTCACAGAGGCTTTAATTACATCAGTGCCAAATTTTTCTCCTTATTACGAAAATATTGATTCAGGAGACTTTCCAGAGTGTAAAACAGAGTTATTACCATTCTGCAGACGTTCAAAGTTGGACTCCTGACTAAGCCCAGCTGTCCCACTGAAATGTTGCGCTCACAATATCTAGATAAGCATTGAGAGAGCCTGAAAAAGCTCCTGGTTGGTTTTAACCCCTTAGGGACCCTTGACGTACCAGGACCGTCACGGTCCTTGAACTACTCAAGGACCGATGACAGTCATGGTACGTCACGTACTTTTTACTTACAACGCTCTACCGGGAGCGCTGTAAGTAAAAATAGGGCATGAAATAGACTGCTTCAAGATCGGAGCGATCTCTTTCAAGCCCCATAGTGACGCGCCGATACACGTGACAGGTCACGTGTATTGGCGCGTCAACGTGCCCCTATGAGGTCGTTATGGGACGGAAATGTCCCATAACCTCCGGTCCTTAAGGGGTTAAGATCAAGATCCGCAAATGGCCTGAACCTGCAACCCAATTTGGGTAAATTACCATATGATCTGGTGGGTGCATAACCCTTTGCATCATTGTGTGAGGTAAATATTCAAGGAAGTGAAATGGGTGACAACACTTAATGAAATTAACTCTAATATTATTATTAGTTACCACCCTGTAGATGAGCATCGCATTTAGCAGTAAGAATGTGGAGAGATGCATGGTCAGTATACTGGAATATCCCTTTATCATCTTAAATATTCCACCAAAGGAGATGGTATGCATTAACCCACTGATTGTCAGAAAGGTATCCAACAAAATGCACCGCATAACACTCTGGTATTCAAATATTTAAATATAATTTACTGTTTATTAAATAGAAAGACAAACAAAAGTAAAATTTAGTTTTAGAGGCTGAATTTCAGTACAGGTGAAATTTCATCAGTGGTTTTATTTATAACTATCCCTATAGTCAGTAGGAATCTGTGAGATAAAACCAGTGATAACCTGCAATTGAATCCAGGCCTTAATTATATGAAGTGGAGCAAACCAACTGTGTACCATAGGGGAGGGGAGCTTTTATCTGTCCAAAGCCCTCCCCCCAGCATTGCAGGATTTCAGGATCTCCTCACATGAACTCAGCGGAATTCATTAGTTATTCAGTCATTCTAAGGGATCTGCCGAGTCAATGACATTCACTTGTATTTAATTGAAGATACCCTGAAAACATGCACTGTTGAGGGGGATGGGTTTTTGAGAATAGTTTTGAATGGTCTTGCCATAGGGGACAAATACAAATTCCCATTGATTTAAATGGGGCCATAACAGCTTGAATGCCAGAAAGGTATCCACTGTGGAACTTTGTGATCCTTATACCTAGTCAGGCCAAGGCAAGTTCAAGGTATGTAAGAAACTGAAGTGCTGAACATCAATTACGCACAGCTTGTGTCTGGGTCTCTGTAATCACATACCAACAATATAGGCAACAGGGCAAGCCATTGCACTGTATGGAGTACAAGGGAGTGACAAGATGACTATACAGTTCCTGCATGATACATCAGCATGGGGTTGGTTATAATGATTGAAGTTACTCAGTGAGAACATCGGTCTTCAGCAACACATGTATGTGTGAGTGTACAACTTCCCAGCTAGGCCCAGGCTGCACACCAGAGCTGGCTTTCCCTACATGTAGAGTAAGCAGCTGCCTAGAGTCTGAGCTGTGGGTGTTGTCAGATCAATTTCAATGTTCCTTTCACCGGTTTTACAGGTTTACAGGTTATTATTTAACCCCTTGGCTGCTATAAAAATCTCCCAGATACTGCAGAGCAAAGCATTTCAGATCTTTCTAGTTTCTAAAGAGTTAATTATTTATGTGTTCTTGCTTGTTATAGGTCAAGAGTATTTTTGTGCCAGGAAAGAGTGGATGGGACTGGGTGTCAGGCTACATGAGGAAAGGGGTGTGGCCATGAGCTGAGCTAAGGGCTCCTAAACTGCCTTACCTAGGGGCACCTGGGATGTAAATACAGCCCTGCTGCCTACTTATAGGATATGCCACCTCAACTTTTACTTCTAATTATAAAGTGCATTTGAGACCTAGCATTTAAAGTAGGGTTGGCAATGAGAGGCCATCCAGCTGGTGCCAGACTACAACTCCCATCACCCCCCACCAGCCTTTTTTTGTACACCAAAGTGGCAGGGTCCCTCTTCCAGTTGTGCGATGTAAGCCAAGCTGCAGTTCTTGGGTCGTGAAGTTTAGCTTTACAGCACCAGAACATGTAACGTGTACAGTGGATAATCTCTTGGGATGCCTACTCTAAGATCTCTGTCAGGACTGCAAGGTACAAAGAGACTTCATGCAATCCAGCATGTGTTGTCCTATGTTTGTCTGCCATGACACCTCTAATAAATGCAATTTATTATTTTATGTCTGACTGGATAATCACTTAACCCTTGGTCTACCAATCAGTAACCCCTAGGGTGACCACGGGTCCCGGAACGTCCGGGACTGTCCCTTATTTCAGGGACATGTCCCGCGTCCCGGGTCCCCTTCAACCGGGACAATGAAGTGTCCCGGAATGAAGCCAAGCCGCCCTGAATGTCAGCCTGCAAGCGGTGTGTCACATCATGGATGCCGCTTGCAGGCTGACATCCAGGGCGGCAATGCAACTTACCTGATCTGGAGGCAAGCGCTCTAGTAATACAGAGCGCTGGGAGATGACATCATCTCCCAGCGCTCTGCATTACTGAGCACAGAGCGTGGGAGCTTCAGCTCTGTGCCGGAGGAGGCACAGAGCACTTTGCACTCCGCACTCCGCTAGACCACCAGGGACTCAAGGTAAGGCATTGATAGGGTGACCACGTCCCGGAATGGCAGAAGGGAAATGTGGTCACCCTAGTAACCCCTGTACCCATCACAGGTATGTTATTTTTATACATTAACAATTAACCCATAGTCAGCATCCAACTCATTGACTTGTAATGCTTTGTATACCCCTTTGGTGCTCCAAGGGTTAATGGAAACCTTGGAATTTGTGTTTGCCCCTTATTGATCAGCTGGTTTGTGCCAAACCCTTAGCGCCTTCTGTTTAAACGTTTAACTCTTTGAGTGCCAGAGGGTTACACAACGCTTTGCAAAGCAAATCATTGCACACCCCCTCTGGACCTTAAAGGGTTACAAGAAAAATGTAGTAATTCTGGGGCAAGCCAACTGCTTGATAATAAAAAAATTCCAATAGATTTAAAAGTAGTTTTAACCCCTCGAGAGGTCTTCAGCACATTTAAAGCCACGTTTTTTTTTCCCCAAGAATTATTCTAATTTTCTTTTGGAAATAAGGTACTAAGACTGTGACAGACATACACAGAGTTCTCTCTGCTTCCCAGAGCTCTGCTGTCTGTTTAAGACACTGTAAGACTGGGGTATAAAGCATGTTCTTTATACACAAGAGAATGCGTGAAACACTGCTAAGTCTGAGCTCAGCTTTTGCTGTATCTAATACAGTAAGGTACATCTCGTCCCCAGTGGATTCACTAGGTACTATGTAAAAAGACGGAGTGTAACAATTCTAGGGAAAACATCAAAATACTTATAAAATTACACCCTTATGTGCTACTAAATACAACTACATCATCCTGTATAAAGAGAGGCATAGATGTATTGGATGATAATATAATTCTACCTCTATATCAATCCTTGGTAAACAGGGGAGAGCTGGCAACTTGTGGCCTGGGGGGCAAATACAATCTACTGGCCCACTGTCCCAGCCCATCCCATCCCATTTAGTTAATTTTAATATTTGCATTAATGCTGTTAAGTAAGGCAAACAAGACCACATAGCTAGTCTAGTGATACCACTGAGCTTTCAGTTTAAGTACAGCTACATGACTGATACCATAGAGCTTACAAGGGAAATAGGTTATGTTGCTAGTGTAGCTCTGCTTGGATTGTAGCTCTATGGTATCACTTGTGTAGCTCCATTTTAATTCTAAGCTCTGTGGTATCAATAGGGTAGCTCCATTTACAGCAGCAATTGGGAGATTGAGTGAGGCAATGGCCCACTGGCCCAGACATGTAACCAGCCCAGGGGGTAATTGCCCCTCTGCCTCCCAGTCCAGCCCTCCCCTTTTGGTAAGGCCTCATCTAGAATATGGAGTACAATTTTGGGCACCAGTTCTTTAAAAGGTAGGGTGACCACGGGTCCCGGAACGTCCGGGACTGTCCCTTATTTCAGGGCTATGTCCCGCGTCCCGGGTCCCCTTCAACCGGGACAATGAAGTGTCCCGGAATGAAGGCAAGCCGCCCTGGATGTCAGCCTGCAAGCGGTGTGTCACATCATGGACGCCGCTCGCGGCGTCCATGATATGACACACCGCTTGCAGGCTGACATCCAGGGCGGCAATGCAGCTTACCTGGAGGCAAGCACTCTAGTAATACAGAGCGCTGGGAGATGACATCATCTCCCAGCGCTCTGCATTACTGGCCATACCGCGCGGGAGCTTCAGCTCTGTGCCGGAGGAGGCACAGAGCACATTCTACGCCGCTAGACCACCAGGGACTTAAGGTATGACGGGGCAACTAGGGTGACCACGTCCCGGAATGGCAGAAGGGAAATGTGGTCACCCTATTAAAAGGGCATTACAAAACTGGAAAGAAGTGCAGAGATGTGCAACAAAACTGATAAAGGGTTTGAAGCATATGAGGTATAAAGGGAGACTAGCCAAACTGGGTTTGTTTACATTAGCATACCTGGGAACTTCCTGGTTGGGGCTGCCCGGAGGAGAGCTCTGTGGTTCCTATGAGGGGAGAGAAATGACGTGATTCACATCATAAAAGGGGCGGGGCTTAATCCTGAGGGGGGCAACACTTTAAAAACAAGAAAAATAACTTGTATAGACTGGGAAAGGAGGAGAAGAGGGCAGGGAATGGGAGCTACAGGGTGGGATTGAGCACAAGTGGACAGAGTTGTATCAGAAACTCCCCACATTTAGAGAATCAGACTCTGCCTCGGAGACCCGGTAATTCAGTGTGAAAACCGGAGTCTCTGGGGCAAAACCGGAGAGTTCCCAGGTATGTACGTTAGAAAAGAAACATCTAAGGGGTGAAATGATTACCATTTACAAATGTATTCACGGTCAATACAAAGAACTCTTCAATTCATTATTTACTTAAAGAGCTCTAAGAAAGAGAGGTCATCCATTAATATTAAAGGAAAGGTACTTTGATTAAAACAAAGGCAGGGGTTTTTATAGTATGGGCGGTAAAGCTATGTAATTCTTTGCCATGGGATTCTATGCTTACATATACTGTAACTGCTTTTAAAGATGTAATGGATACCTATCTACCATAGAAAAATTTTGAGAATTATGATAGATGGCTTCAGTTCAAATAGGTTATTGATCCAGAGAACTATCTGACTGCCATTTGGAGTCAGGAAGGAATTTTTTTACCCACCTGGGGCTTAATTGGAATAGCTTCAATGGACAGTATTTATAAACTTATATTAACTCCTTGGATATTAGAGATGCCCCCATACCATAGCTATACCATGCAAATTAACAAAAAAAAAAGAGATCATTCTCCACCATCCCCATTTCCGCAGGTATAGGGCAATGCTCACTTTAGTAACTCTCAACCAAAAATGGGTATGTATTAATATCATACCTGGGAACTCTCAGGGTTTTGGCCCAAATCTCCGGTTCTCAGAGAGAAGGGCCAAATTCTCAGGGTGAAAGAGCTCGGTTTACCTACTATATCATCTTAGCCAAATACCCGCTTACTTAGTCCCTAAATTGCTCCAGAAAGACAGCTTCCCTTTTCTATGTTCAGCGAGAGAAAACTGTAAAGGGTAGGGATGGGCAAATGTTTTTGCCTCATAAGTGAAACAGGTGAAAAATTACACGTTTCGCCAAGCGGCAAATATTTCGGGAAAAGTGCATTTTTTTCCCACTTTTTTTCCACCTAGCTAAATTCAAGGAAATAATCAATGCACAGAGAGAATTTCTCCCAACCACATGGTAAGTTTCTCTTCTTTCCCTGCAGGCATATGAAAGTGTGTCAGGGTCTCACAACATGCCATTCTGTGTCTGTTAGAGGAAGAGAAAACAGCACAGTTTTGAGTTAGATAAGACAGGCTAATAAAGTGGAGTTGGAGCTTAGTTTAGGGAGCCTTGTAGGCAGGAACAGAAAAAAACAAGCAGAAGAAGAACAGCAGAGTATTGTCATATACAGTATAATATATTCCTAAATGAAGTAGATAAATACTCCCAGAAAATCCTTAGAACAGTCCACCATTATTATACTGGTTCAAAAGCCAGCAGGGAATGTGAATAAAGATCCTCCTCACAATGGTTAGTTCATTACAATAGACTATAAAATACACCTCAACATGTTTCGTGGCCACATTGACCACTTCTTAAGGAGGAAATGTAAAATACAAAAAACAACAATAAACAAACAGGAGGAAAACTGCTCTCTGTCTGGGGCATAGGAAGGGAGAAAGGAGTTTAACCCCCAAATACCACAAACTTTGTTGTGATTGACTAGGTAGACACAGGCATCTGTATTCCAAGTTTCTTCCTGATCTAGGTGTTATTTCTGTCCTACAGGGGTCTGAGGGTGTGAGAAGGGAACAAAGGAGAATTACCCCAAATACCACAAAACTCTGTGCGACTGACTGGCAACACACAGGCAGAGGTGATCCAAGTTTCTTTCTGATCTGGCTGTTATCTCTGTCCTAGGGGAGTCTGGGGTGTAAGAAGGGAGCAAAGGAGGTTTACCCCAGACACCCCAAAATTGTGTGTGACCAGGAAGACAGCTGATATCCAAGTTCCTTTCTGACCTGGCTGTTATCTCTGTTTCAAGGGAGTCTGGGGGTGTGAGAAGGAAACAAAGGAAAATTACCTCAAATATTAAAAACCATGTGTCACTGACACACTGACATAGGCAGAAGTGACCCTAGTTCCTTCCTGATCTGGTTATCTCTGTGCTAGCTGAGTCTGGGGAAAGAAGCAGTTGGGCAGGGAGTGTGCTTTTTTTTTTTGACAGTGATAGGGATGGAGGGATAGTTTATTAAAATAAATATCTAAAATACAATAAAACATTAATAGGTGATAGAGACAGGGACTGTGATGTGTGCTGTGACTGAGGCAGACTGATACTAGACAAGATAGAGTGTTTTGTAGAGTTCCAAGGCAACACATCACAGACAATGAGTTTTATTGTGTACTTTACAGTAAAACAAAAAATACACAGTCATCCTGTCAGTCATCATCAGTATCATCATTGCTTTGAAGTTCACACTAAGCCCTTTAAACAACAGTCTTGGCGGTTGACATGCTGCCCTTTTCTTTTGTTGAAAACAGAGGCTTTAAAAAAGCACCCTGCTGGAATATCCTAAGCTGCAGAACGGTTGTGACAATGTTACTTAACAGTAACAGTTAGTGTTGTTGACAAAGGCACTCAGACTGGTAACAGTTTTTTCAAGGTGTATGTTGATATAGGACTCACAACTTTTACTTTGTTTTTATTTCTCCCCTTCACCCCTCAGAAGAAATAATATTGCTGCGAGAAATCTTTAAAAAATAGAAAACATAGGCAAAATAGGCAAAATTGTCACTGGAAATGTAGTGGCAGTGGCAAAAAGGAGAACATTTTATGTATTGTCTATGGGCGGGTAGTTTCGCTAAGAAAATGGGAAATTGTTATTTTTTCCAAGAAAAGTCCTGTGGGAAATTTCTCTGACTTTTACGCATCCCTTTTTATGGGTTCCTTGAGGACCGATAAGAATACCTCCCACTTAGGAGGGAAAGCAGGGATACAGCTCCTGGAACTTCAAGGGTTAGTGTTTCATAGATCTTAGGGTTACCTCAATTTGTAAGTTCCAGGTATGACTAATATGATTCTGAGCTGCAAAGAATATTTTTTAGTACTGCACCTACTTAATGAATATAACCTACTTCAAGGAGCAGCAAACTTTTTCATGAAAAAAGTGTATATATATATATATATATATATATATATATATTTATTTATATTAAGGTTTTTCCTGTTGTGAAGTGTGTTTTTCAAGAGTTACCATTTAACAGTTGTTTTTTTTTTACATTAATTGTGCCCCTAGTGGTCGGTTTTCAATTATTCTGTTGCATCTTATAGAACAGTTCTCCATAGAATATGCAGTCATGCAGTCAGTTTGAACTTACAGAAAGTAATTACTCTGCCTCTTACTTCCTGACAGTTTGAACAGTTATAACTTATGAATAACTTATGAATCAAATAATTGACAGCACTGAGAGTACCCAGTGCTGGATTTACATTGCAAGCACCCCTAGAAAAGGCACTCTAGGTGCCCTGAGCTCCACCCACACCCATTCATCATGTGATCCCACCCCAGACCAACCATTATTTCCTGGCACAGAAAATACCCTTTGTCTATAAGAAGCAAAGCCCAAAAAAGGCTTTAACCCCCTAGCTACTAGAGATATCTCTGCATTGTATATCTCTCTAGCATCCAAGGGGTTAAATAATAGCTTGTAAAGAGAGTTAAAACTGTAGCAGAGGCATTAAGTTTTCTCTGGCCCTAGACACAATTCAGAATGTAGGTGTGGCCAGTGGAGCTCTAGGCAGCTCCCTTCTGCCTATTGGGAAATCTGGCCCTGAGAGTACCCTTGTTTTAAAGAGCAGGAAAAGTTTACAGCTCCTTTTTAAGTGGACCCATCACCTTGATTCACATTTGCATAATTGAAAACTTTATTAAAAACTGCCTACAGCATATGTAATGCTAGCCAGAAGGCCAGTAGGTGTATCACTTAGTCATCCTTTTTCTGTGTGGTGATCTGAGTGTGGTGCTAATGAGGCATTTCAGTTTGATCCGTATTCTAATGAGGCGTTCCAATGAATGTTCATATGCTGTTTAAGCTCTGTGTGCTGTGCTGACTATCTATACATCTGCTGGATTTTTGGCTAACATGATTCGTAGGCAGTTTTGAATGAAGTTTTCAAGTAGGCAAAAAAATTCAAGGCGACAGATCTACCTTAAGCCAAAAATTCTCCTCTTTGATCCTCTTGCACCGAGGGGAGGGCAGCAGGGAAGTACATAGACATTCCTCTGAACCGTGTTTATTTGCTATGTACTAAAAATACAAAGAAGGAATTAACCCTTTGAGTTTTAGAGGGATATGCAACGCATTCTAAAGCAATGCATTGCACATCCCTTTAGCATGCAAAGGTTTAAAGTACAATTTGCCAGTTTTCCTGCACATGCTTTAAGGGTGGCTTTTTGGCATTGTTTGAATTTAAATCTTAACGATGGCAGAGACTGTGTCAGTATGCCTTAAAGGAGCAGTAAACTTTTTTTTATGAAAAAGTATATATTGTAGGGATTTTCCTGTTGAGTAAAATAAGGACACTCCCACTGCCAAGAGATTTACATTTCCAGAGTTATTACAGTTTAAACCCATGTTTTTTTACATTAGCAGTGCCCTCTAGTGGCCAAATTCTAATTAGATTTCCTGTTAGATTCTAATGGAGAGGAAACTGCCTGTCACTTCCTGTCAGTTAGAACTATCAGGAAGTAAACAAAGTAAATTCACTTTATGATTATCTAAATGGTTATAAATTTTGAAGAAAACAACTGACAGCGATGGGAGTGACCTTGTTTTATTCAGCAGGAAATGCTGTGTAAAATATGTGTTTTCATAAAAAAAAGTTTACTACTCCTTTAATGTGATCATCCATCCATCCAAAGTACAGAAAATGTGGTGTAGTGGCAGCTTTATACATTCCCCGATCATCTCCCTACTTTGTCCTACCAGTTGTTGAGACCTAGTCATGTTTTCCTGCCTTTCTCAGCCTCTTGTTGAGTGAGGAAGTAGCTTACAATTCCTGCATGACTTTGCAAAGTCAAATCTGAATGTTTTTAATATGCCCCATTTATCTCCGTAGATCCTTAGAGAAATTCCCCAAGCCTAAACCACATCTTCTGTACATACAATATATAGCAAATTGCTGACAAACCACAATGCTGTTTACTGTTCCACTCAACTGATTTTCAAAGAAACAGTGGCATTAATAATTTAAGTGAAATGTATAGGTAGCTCTCTCTACTGAGAACAAAAGCTGAGATATGTATTAATGAAAGTTCACTTTGCTTTTGCGCTCTCTCTCTTGTATGATTTTATAGATCTGAATCTCTATTTCTTCAAAATAAATTAAGCAATAATGTTTAAATATAACTTGCTCTTATATCAAAAGCATCTTATGTATGAAATATTTTCCATATGTTGATTTAAAAGAACCCCTTAAGGAACACATCTTAAAGGGATAGTAATGTTTCAAAATAAAAGCAGTTAGTTTTATTTTAAAATATTAATATGCCTTTAAGGACCATTTCAAAGTTCGCATGAGTTGCCCCGTGTTTGTGAAAAACCCATCTGGAAATTCATGTTATTTAAAACCGCATAACTCAAAATAATTTTCAGGTGTTGCATTCTTTAAAAGGCACTTTTCAAATCAAAGGAAATTTTGTTAAAGTTTATTTGTTCTTTATGATTCAGTTGTATTCCTTAGAATTGCGCCACTTTGTCTTTGTGCATTTGGTCCATAAAATAATAACTGGAATTTTGGCAATAATGTACTATATCTTTAAATATTTTTTACAGAGAAGGTTATGGAGTAGGTGAAGCCAGCTAGTATCCTCTTCCAGATTACCATGATGATGTCTTAAAAAAAGAGGACATATCTTGACCTCACAGAACTAAAGTAAACACGAAGATGAAAGCGGGATCTAATGAGAAAATCTGCCAGGAAGTGTAACCAGCCAATTTCTGAAGATAATCTAGAAGAAATATATAAAAAAAAAATGCAGCATTATTGAACCGTTGAAAAAAACAGACAATGGCTGCGAAATTAATAACCTTTAGTTCCTAAACATGAAACTCATTATATGCTATGCCGTGGTCAAGTTTTACAAATGAGTAAAATGAAATCAAGGCAGATAACCTTGAGAAACCGACAACTGAAAAGATAGGATGGTTACGATGTTTTTAACTGATGTAAGCAGTTTTGTTAAAAAAAAAACTGGAAAACCTGCCTATATATGCCTATATATGCTTAAAGAAACTCTAACACAGTTTAATTATAAATTCCCACTGGTCAGAAATATCTAAAGACCTTTTTTCCAACAAAATGGGCAGAATCTCAACCTCCAACTTTATGGCAGGTTTGCAGTTCCGCTGATCTACTTTTTGTGAATTTTTTTACTTCTCTCTCAAAACTCAATAAAGGTGTGTTGGAAGCACCTGAAGGGAAAATTGTGTATCTTGTTTTAACAACTTGACTAGTGCTGATGGTAGGTCTGGTGGTGGATTTGGGTATTCTATCATATTTGCCATCTCCAACTAACTCAGAGCCATTCTTCTGATTTACATTTGCACGGCAGTATGTCACGGTTTGTTAAGACTCTCAGACGTAAGGTTTAGGTAAAAACATAACTTTATTGAAAAGTTTATTGAAAAGGGTTTTCATACACATACAAACAATACATAGTAGATAATGACAATAGCAAATAGGTTCTGCCGGCCTTGCCAATATACCGGGCAAAGCATCCCAGGCGAGTCTGGAACAAGAGGCTCTACCGGCCCAGCCAATATACCGGGCTGGGCAGCCTAACGGGATACCAGTGTAGTAGGCTCTACCGGCCTTGCCAATACCGGGTAAGGCAACCTTAAGATGGAATAGTATGCGGTTCTACCGGCCTTACCAATATACCGGGCAAGGCAGCCCAAAGGAAGGTGACAACCACAGTGACCTAATGACTGTCAGATGATAATGACAGTAAGAGGGAATATAGAGGTTACCAGGTCAAGTGGTTTCACAGTAATCAGAAACTCTTGTGCCCATATACTATAGGAATCAATGCTGTTAGGACTGGACAGCGCACTCTGAACCATCAAGAACCTTACTGCAAGTCAGGGTGTAAACCAGCGCCCTACGTTAGGAACATACAGGCAGAATGAGAGCCGCAAGGCTTAGTGGAGCAAACCAGCGTCCGCACGCTGGGACCAACAGACTGAATGTGAGCAGCAAGGCTAATGGAGCAAACCAGCGTCCGCACACTGGGACCAACAGACTATAACGTGAGCCGCAAGGCTAATGGAGCGAACCAGCGTCCGCACGCTGGGACCAACAGACTGTAATGTGAGCCGCAAGGCAAATGGAGCAAACCAGTGTCCGCACGCTGGAACCAACAGACTGTAATGGGAGCCGCAAGGCTAATGGTGCGAACCAGCGTCCACACGCTGGGACCAACAGACTGTAATGAGAGCCGCAAGGCTAATGGAGCGAACCAGCGTCCGCACGCTGGGACCAACAGACTGTAATGAGAACCGCAAGGCTAACGGAGCAAACCAGCGTCCGCTCGCTGGGACCAACAGACTGTAATGTGAGCCGCAAGGCAAATGGAGCAAACCAGCGTCCGCACGCTGGAACCAACAGACTGTGAGCCGCAAGGCAAATGGAGCAAACCAGCGTCCGCACGCTGGGACCAACAGACTGTAATGAGAGCCGCAAGGCTAATTTAGCGAACCAGCGTCCGCACGCTGGGACCAACAGTCTGTAATGTGAGCGCAAGGCAAATGGAGCAAACCAGCGTCCGCACGCTGGAACCAACAGACTGTAATGTGAGCCGCAAGGCAAATGGAGCAAACCAGCGTCCGCACGCTGGAACCAACAGACTGTAATGTGAGCCACAAGGCAAATGGAGCAAACCAGTGTCCGCACGCTGGAACCAACAGGCTGAATGTGAGCCGCAAGGCTTAGTGAAGCAAACCAGCGTCCGCAGGCTGGGAACCAACAGGAGGAAATGTCGCCAAAGCGAATGAAGAACAATGTTGCCACAGATGCAGGAACTGGAAGCAGGAAACAACAGGAACCAGCAGAGAAGATGAACCGGATCAAGCGCGGCCAAGCAGACTGGCAACAGGAGCATCAGCTACTGATGAGAACAACCGGAACTGGACTGGAACTGACAAAGCAGGCAGGAACTCAGGAACAGGTTGACTCAGGAACTCAGGAACTCAGCAACAGGCCCAATCAGCTACTGCAGCAAGGAGGAAGTGGATGCTGTCAAAGACACCACTAAAGGGCAACCAAAGGGTGCCCAGACTGAGTTTAAAAAGGCAATGTGAAGCGGGTTGAAGGCAGACAGCCAATGGGAGCCCCCTACAGGTGATAACAATATTATCGGTGTTATTGTTACCGAATAAAATGTTGTTCCACTGCTTGAGTTGTATATACAACAATACTGTTATGTGCCCTTGGCTCCAGGCAACTACTGCTACTAGCTATCGTATCACTGACATGCTGCTGGTGTGTCTCCCAATCAGAAATGTGGTTGTGCTTCAGGTGGGATCTCAGTGAGGATGCACTTTGATGTGACCCTGCTTACATTTTCTACAAAGAGAGTTCCTGGGGGGCTACTGCTACAGGAGCTAGATGTTGCAATAGTCCTGGCAGAAGTTGTCAGTGGAACAGTACTTCAAACAGGATCAGAAACACTCATAGTTAGGGTTGTGGATGTTTACCTCTTTTGCTGATTAGTCAATAATAGTGAATGTTACTGCATTGGAGTTGGACTTGGAAGTGGTGACGGTGATGACCATGATGATTTGTTTTACATAATGACTGCAGTGTTCATTTTCATTGTAAATTACATGGCAGATCTATTAGCACATGGAATGTTGTTTTGTCTGTCTGAAAAAAATGTAAGACATATGTCTCTTTCTTTGTCACTCTCAGTCTCTGCTCAGGTGTAAGAATGGGATCTCTTACACCCCCATTGCCTGTAACCATCTAGAGAACTGGCTAGCATCAAACCCCTTAAATCAAGTGCCTCCACACATCATTATATGCTTTTCCTTCTTGTTCTTGCAGATGTGGAAGTGAGTGTTTTTATTTAAGACAGTATATCACGTTGTACCTGCCCTTTTGTCTTGAATGCATGATGCATATTTGTCTGTATCTCAGTATCAGCCAGCCAGTTCAGTTAGGAAAAATCACTTCACCTGCTTCACCATGCTCCTTTCACCCTTTACACCCACACCCAGAGAGCAACTGGAAGTGGATAGCACCAACACTCTTATCAATCAACTCCAGCTCCCTCACTTTTTGTCTTTACACATACACTACCTCACATGAAGCATTCACCTGCTCTCTCGCTCTCTCTCTCAAGCACAGATTGATAACATGTAGTAAACTGATACCCCATTTTATACATTATTGCAGCTGGAATTCATGGTGGAAATTGTCTATGCTCAGAGAACACATTATTATCGTTGATTTCAAAGCAGTGAAAAAAGTTAATAGGCAAAAAAACTTTACCTTTCATCGAAAAACCTATGGAAAGTTGGAAGTATCATTATGTTTTAGTTCTGAGGTGTAAATTGTCACCAATCCCTAATTATTACAAGAATTTAGTTTTCCATTAATACTTATTTGATTTAAAAGCACAGACTAAACATACTCATTATAGTTGTTTTTATGTGATGGATTCTTTATTGTATTTTCGGTTGGCTGGTCAGAGTTTCTTGCAGTGAATTATAGAACCAAGTGTTAGTAAACATGCTTGATGTTATTTTTCTGTAGTCATCAAGCATAACTCGTTTGATAGAATTATTTCATCCCAAGTTACTGCTTTCATAAAACCAAGTAAATGAAACAGACTTTGCATTTTTGTTTATTCTCCTCATTGCTAAGGCTTAAAAAATGGGTTGTGCTTTATTAGAGAAATTATTTTGTATATTTGTTATCCATGAAAAACAGCCTGTTTTAAGACACAATTCATATCTTGTAAAATGGGTGTTACATTTTTCATGTACCACATTAACCAATGAGATTGTAGGGAAAGCAATCATGCTTTTACCATAAATAAAAATAAAAAACAGGTTATATTATCTTTAGATGGCAATCAAAACTGATTCTGTTCATTCACTCCTCTGAAAAAGATAGAAGAACTTCTTTGGTGGCTGGGAAGACTGTTGACTTGCCATTTCCATTGTTCTGTCCCCACACTTCTCATACTGTCTGTTGCCATCTAGTCTTTCCCCAGGATGACCACTTGCTACCACTTCTCTCCTCACAGTTACCACTGACTCCTCCCCTCTCCCACTGCTCCAGCTGCCATTTCCTTTCTCCTTAGTTTTGCCTCCTCTCTCCCCATGCTACCTGCTGCCAACTCCTTGCAAACCATTGTCACCACCTTTCTCCAGAGGCTCCCCAATACTATGCCATCTTTTGTCCCCAGACTCCCAGGTTCCACCTTTGGTCTTTCTAACGTCTTCTATTTTCTGTGCTATCTCTGCTCTCACCTCATCTGGTGTACCCCCCCCCCTTCTCTCAACCCCTCTACCTGGTTCCTCTCTCTCTCTTTCCCTTGATCTGGATGAACTTGGAATGTTCTCTTGGTACTCCCATTGAATCCAAGAAATTATCATCTCTGGTCACAGTGAGCTCAAATATTTATGCGGAGCTACCAGATGTCAGTGTATGCCATTTGGCTGGATATCTCTGCTACTCCATCTTCCAACACAAGTTTCAAGTTTTAAGTTTAAAGGAACACTATCACCTCCTAATAAGTTGTCCACTTGCCTTACATTGTGCAAAAAATCCTAATGAGCTCTCTGAGTTCATTATACATGGGTTGGCTATGCAAAATGCATTTTAATTAGTACTGGATCATGGAGAAACTATACAGGTTCAACAGAGCAGCCCCACTAATGCTAGTGGCTGCACTTCAGTGGGGTATACACTACAGTGTATGAAAATGGAAGTGTCTACCAGCAGAAAATCTCTGCAAGCAGCAAGAATCCCTTCATTTCCTTTGTACTTTGTTTAATTCACTGCATTAAAAATGGAAAGGGGAGGCATTTTGGTATAACGTGGTAAATTGGTATTAGGCAGGAAAGGGTATGAGCATCTATTCCAGATCATGATTTAGCTAGAATCTTTTTCACACACTCACCCCATTGTGTTTATAAAGTCAAACAGGATTCTTTGTTGCAGGACTCCAGCATCCCAAATTTCTCCCACTGAAGGATTCCTAAGAAGACTCTAGTGAGAGGATTTTGGGGCTTGGTGCCCAGTGCATTTGTGCTACTCTGTATCTTTTGAGAAACCAGTAGCTACCGTGGTATAAGGACAAAAGTGCAGTAATTCTTAGGCAAATCAACTGCACCATTAAAGGGCCTCATAATTGTTTCACTTCTCTTTTTTTGTTCATTTAAAAGTGCAGTAAAACTAAATTAACAAAAATATAAACTTTGCAGGGCTTTTCCTAACACACAAGTGCTCCCAATGTTGGAGCTGCTTCTTTCAAAAGTTGTTACAGTGCAAACGTTTATAGAGTTTATTTATTTATTTTAAGGTAGATGACATCTTTGCTATTACGGACTGGGAAAAGTTGAGTGTCTCAGACACCAGCTTTCCACAAACAGATATAACAACACAGCCACCTGGCAGCAAAACATCTTGAACTCAAGCTATCCAATAGGAAAATACCTGCAACATGTATATTTTTATAAATTGGGTTTAACCCCTTAACGATCAGCAGTCAGGGGAAGTGGATTTCCCTTAACCACCGGTGACATGTCAGGACCTTCACTGTTTTTTTCCTGAAGGACCAGTGATGGTCCTGGCAGTCACGTATTTTGTGCTTACATTGCTCCTGCTGGAGTGCTGTAAGCATTAGCGGGGTCTGAAATTGACCGACCCAAGACCAGAACAGTATCTCTCAGGCCCCTGTTTGGCACGCTAGTACACGTCATCAATCACACAATGATCAAAGCGGTCCTTAAGGGAAGGTCAGTTCTCGGACCGCTCGTCATTAAGGGGTTAAGAACCGATTTGATCTCAGTCGGTGACCTGGCACACGTGACTGATCTTGGAGCAGTCAGTTTCAGACCCCGGTAGTGCTCACAGCACTCCCTCAGGAGTGATGTGAGTAAAAAAAATGTGACATGCCAGAACTGTTATCGGTTCTTTAGGGGTTAATGATTCTTCAGGGCACTAATTCTCAATGTTATACTTTGGTCACATGCACAAGTCAAGTTTCCAGGATATCCCTTCTTTATCACAGGCTGGTTGTTTTGCCTGTGCTTAATTACGAATATTCTTCAAACCAGATTAGTTAGTGGTGTAACCTAAGGACTAACATTGAAAATTACCTATTTAATTGGTTAAAGGGATAACAATGGCTGATTTTAACAAAGTTTAATATTGATGTAAGTCAGGTCTCTCAAACTATACATGTATATATGCTTATAAAGTTCCCCCCTCCCTCCCCTTTCACAGATGTCAGGGCTCTAGCTGACAGCATGAGATTCTGGTTCTAGGACCTGCTGGTGGCTCTTCAGCAGAGCCAAAATAGCGATATCTAAAAAGAAATCCTTCATTGGAACGGTCTACAAAGTGTGCCTGGTTTGCAAGCATACTTTGTAGACAGTTCCAAAGAAGTATTTCTTTCTAGATAGTGCTATTTCGGCTCTGCTGAAGAGCCGCTGTATGGTCGCACGACCCGGATCTCATGCTGTCAGCGAGAGGCTGACGTCTGTGAAAGTGGAGGGAGGGAGGAACTTTATAAGCGGATATCTCTCAAACTATACATGTTTGAGATACCTGACTAACATCAATTAATGTATTTTTTTATATCTACACTATTAAACTTTGTTAAAATCTGCCATTGCTATCCCTTTAATAGCGCCATTTAAATAATACTGATATACAATAGAGTTATGTGTGCATTACATGACTGAAAGAGATTAAAATGTCTTGCTTCCACCAGGGATTCCCTAGTTATACAACATTTCTACTGCAATCCCAGAATTACTTGCCTATATGCAAATATAAATATGCAGTAAGAATGAAACACATGACTACACTTTGCTCTCTCATTTGCATGTTGCTGCAAATAATTCGGAAAATATAGTAGACATGCTGAAAAAATTGGAATTTTTTGCTGGATGCAGTTCATTCTGGTAGTTTTTGGGCAAGTAATGTTACATACAAGTGTATTATATAGGTACTAAACTCTGTAGGGTGGGGGGGATATTTGTCATTTTATTTGCTCACCCTAACCTTGAATTAGATCAGAAAGAATTTGGGGAATATTCATAGGTTGCGTGGTACTATTGGTATACTCCAAAATTGCTGCACTTTTGTCACTCTTTATATGGTGGCTCAGTGTGCTGAAAAATTCTTCTTGCAAGCATACCTCCCAGCTGTCTCTCTATAGGAGGGACAGTCCCTATTTGAGACCCAAATCCATCTGTCCTTCTTTTCTACCCTTTTGTCCCTCTTTTCAGGATATCAGAATGAGTATTTTGTATTACATTGCTCCACAACAATAAAACTCACATGAATATGTAGTTAATCTTTAATATATGTGTTTTTAAATTAACCTCTGTAAATAAAATACTTTGGTCTTGCTCTAAATAATTTAATCAGTTAAACAAAGAGTAGCCAATAAGTCATGAAATAGCATAAAACCTCTCGGTATTGCCCCGCCCACTGGTCACAGCCCCATAAACACCACCTAAAACAAAAGTGTCCCTCTTTGGCCATTTGAAATGTTGGGAGGTATGCAACAGTCAAGTAAAAAATTGGTGGCTTTACCATATCTCCCAAGTGTCCCTCTTTGAGACCCAAATCCCCCTGTACCTCTTTTCTACCCTGTTTCCCTCTTTTTAGGACATCAGAGTGAATGGTGTATATATTAGTCTATCACATTGCTCCACAGCAATGAAATTCACATAAATATGTAGTTAATCTTCAGTGTATGTGTTTGTAATTGAATCTGTGTAAATAAAATACTTTAGTCTTGCTCTAAATCATTTATTCAATTACACAAAGAGTTGTCAATAGGTGACAAAGTAACCTAAAAATTCCTCGCCCATCAGCCACGCCCCTAGAAACACCACCTAAAACACAAGTGTCCCTCTTTGGCCATTTGAAATGTTGGGAGATATGGGATTTACTACCAAATCACACTACCGTGTTCGACATCATTTACCTTCACAATATTATAGTTACATTTAATGCTCATTGACATTTCTCAAGGTCCAGAGGACTTCAAACAAGTCAGCATTTCTCCAGGTGGTACCACTACTCAAAACAATAAAAAAAAAAAGAAAAAAAAAATCCCGAATGATTTTAAAGCAGCTGTATTATGATTTGCTTCATTTGTTACCTTACCGAAAAAGCTTGTTGAGGCAGAAAGAACAGCTCGGCAGATTATGGCATTTATTTTTTGGTACAATTATACTGTATATTATCCAAAGAACAGGACTCCTCTTTTGCAGTTATTGCAAACTAAAACAAATTTGCTGACAAAATAATACAGGCAGTCGCTGAAGCAAAATGTAAACCATTAGTACAATGCACAGTTTAAGGTCAGTGCAATTTTCTTTTAACGTCTGTTTCCACCAAAGGGCTTGCAAAGTATAGCAATGAGGGAATCAAACACTGACAAAATGCAAATAGTACAGGACACAGTAATGGAAAGAACTTAATGGAATACTGATTTTGAACTACAACTTGCCATTCTATGTATGGGTATGTTGTAATAATTTCTGATATTTATGTAAAAGGCTCCATACGCTGATAAAACCTTAGTGTCGGGAGGTAAGCAAAGCATTTTAGAGCAAAGCATTTTAATTCCATTGATGATCAAAGGATTAAAGAGGAACCGCACCATATATATTAGGGGCTCTTAAAGGAGTACTAACACCTCCTGATTATAACACCCACCCAACCTTATGAATTTTTTTCATTTTGTCTTTGCTCAAGGGATAACATCTTCAGTAAGTTCTGGATGCCATTTCTATGGAGGCAGACGTGAAAGTTGCCAGCAGTTTTTTTCAAAATGAAGCAGTCAGAGAACACAAGCCCACTTAATTAATTTAACCCTTTGAGTGCCAGAGGGGTATGCAACCCATTGCTTTGCAATGCATTGTGTACACCTCTGGCACTCAAAAGGGTTAAGGACCAGTAGAGTATACAACTCCTAATTATAACCCCCACTTGTTAAGGACCAGTAGAGTATACAACTCCTAATTATAACCCCCACTTAAGCTAGAAAATATTAATGTCCTTTATGAATGTTACACTTTTGTCTTTGTTCATTTAGTCCTGTATGTCATGTCCATGGCGGAGGACATGATAGTTGGACAAAGTCTGCAATCACTGCATGTGGTAACCTTAAAGGGATAGTAATACTTTAATATTATTAATCCCCATAGTGTAGCTATTTCAAGAAGAATTCAGTTGCCCCCAGGTTCATCTCTCAAACCTTTATGGTTTGAGAGATAACAGAACGCAAAGTTCCCCCTCCCTCCCCCTTCCCTGAAGTCACTGAAACAGTCTTCTACATATGCTTGCAAACCAATCACATGTAGAAGACCGTTTCAGTGAAATAATTCTTTTTTACTAACACGATCTCGGCTCTGCTGCGGAGCCGCCTGGATGTCATACTACAGACTTCTCCTGCAGTCAGTACAACACTGACTTCAGGGAAGGGGAGGGAGGGGGGAATGTTTTTTTCTGTTATCTCTCAAACCATAAAGGTTTGAGAGATGAACCTGGGGGCTATTAATTTTTTTTTAAAATAGCTAAACTATGGGGATTAGTATTATTAAAGTATTACTATCCCTTTAACCTTGAAGCAAGTATTACTATCCCTTTAACCTTGAAGCACCAAGGAGTGAGCAGTACATTGCGCAATGCATTGCACACTCCTTTGGTTCTTCAAAGGTTAAGTGGCCTATGCATTCTGATTGCTTCACTTTGAAAAAACTACCACTGACTGTCATGTCTGCCTCCATGGGCCATGACATCCAGGACTGATTGAAGATGTTATGTTCTGAGCAAATGCACAAGGACAAAATTCATAGGGACCAGTAGAATTGCCTGGCCATAGTAAAGTAAGTGTATTTGTTAGTATTATGTCTCCTTTAATTGGCAATTTATTAGATTTTATTGCATATATTTCTATGTTATGTGGAAATTTACCAGATAAACTTATCACATGTAATAGAATCCAGTCCATGGTGTGCTGTTTGGGGGAAGCAATATTCCTTTGCACAAGTGACTTCCTGCTTGGTCTTACACAGTAGAGCGGGGGTAGTCAATAGCTGGACCTCTAGCTTTGAGGAATACAACTCTGGTTGGGTATGATGGGGAGTTGTAGTCCCCAACAGTTGAAGATCCAGCAATCTTTGCATCAGAGTACAGTTCTGAAATGTATTAAATGCAATATCAAATACTTTAGCTTAATTTCTATTAAATGATGTTAGGCCTTACATGGCCTTCCCTGTCTTTGTCCTTTTTTCTTGTTTTACAGTTTCTTTCTATCGCCTTCTATTTCTGTTTTCTCATTGTCACTATTGGTGCCTGTAGACTCCAACCACTAGAAGAACATATTCTTGTTTCTTTCTGGGGATCTGTGGGGGATACATGTTTGCATTTGCCTTCCTGATGAAAGTTGTTTGTATAGTCAATGGAAAAAACTTCCATTAAAACCACAGTAAATTTCTTGCTATAATGCACAGAAGCCAGGAAATACAAATTAATTCTTCCAACTGAACTCCACACCCCAAGTGCTTTGCCAGTTACATCAGATATGAAATCACAAATGACATCATCAATGGCACCACTGGTTACATTACAGATATGGATAACATCACAATAATCCCATCAGTGACTTTGATGCCATTTGTGATGCCATGTCACATGGGGGCAGAGATTAGTTTGAAGAATGTAACCTCCATGTCCCGGATTTTGTGCATCTGAATAAGAATGTAACTGTGGTTAAATGAAACGATTTTTGCTATTGAAATTCCATAGTGTCCTGTTTCTTTAAATGGGGCTTTTAATCCAATAAATGATAACAAACTCACAATAGGGCAGGATATATTAGAGTCAGTGACTACCCGTGAGTTGTGACAGGAGGTTGGGATGGCAGAAGTAAATACTGGGGCCTGTTAGAGAATATACAAGTATCACAACTTTAATGAGTGAATAGCGATATTGAACACCTCAGAGAACAATTCCAATCCATTGTCAGTAAATGACAGCCCACAATAAGCTGTATAACCCTAACTATAGTAACATGCTGTCTGTTCAGCGTATGCACCAATTACCTTATGGCCATAAATTCCATTAGATTTCATAGGCTGGTTTGTGCTGTAGGTCTGACTAAAAGTTTCCAAACGGAAAAAAAATGTAAGCAGTTTGATACTCAGAAAATACACACATTTTTATTGAAACTTGAAGGGTTTAAAGGTACTGCCAGTCTCATCTGAAATCCAATTTCAGCACATTTGATGCTGCAATCAAAAGTTATGGCCAAATAAAAATGTCAGATAACATAGTGTAGAACTTTGTTTTAGTCTTAACTACGGAAGCCCTATGGGGCTTCTATAATAACTGAAACTTCAAACAGACTTTTTCAATTCAGAATCCAATGAGAAGTGATACGGGAAATTTCCATAAAGGGAAGAAATCAGAGAAAAAGTAGGCCTTCTGCCATCCTGTGGCCCGGTGTGGGCATGTGAATGCACAAAAGTGAGTGTGTGTGTGTGATGATGTATACTATACATAGATGTGTGTTCAGTGTGTGTATCATGACAATCATGGGAACAAGAGATATGGCATAACAGAGTCAAAACTAGTTATGGAAATGCGGAGCTCAGCATGGGAATAACTTCCAGAGGTAAGGTTGGCTGTATTTTCTCCTTGCAGGAATTTCCAAACAAGGAGTAATATAGCCTTTTTACTGTGGGAATTTCTGATAGCAGAACATTAGATCTTCTGAGCATACCTACCAGTGAGTATGATTATTCCTTCCAGATCTATGTGCCAGATTCAGGCTTTGGTAAGCACACTCAAACCACACTATTATGGAAGTGAACTGTTCAGCAGCAGATAGTGGACAATATATTAATTTGCGTTGCATTACCCATCCCTTTGGAAATTGACGGGTTCACACTTTCAATGCCAGAAGAATGTCTGATGCATTGTAAAGCAATGTGCTGGCAAACATCTGGAGTGGAATGCAAAATACACCACCAGAGTCTGGTGTACTAAGAAGAACTAGAGCAATTTGTGGACAAGCCAACTGTGACATAGGGACAAATACAAATTCGCATTGCTATAAATGAGACATTTAACCCAAAAGAATGCTAGATAGGTCTCTAGTGTATTCTTTTTCATACAAATAGAAATCATTTTGGTTTTCAATCCATTTTACACTTTTCTTTTTATCACTGATAGAAATATAGTTCAATTTCTAGGATCATAAAACCAAATGAATACATGATAATTTAAACAGATATATAAACTGATATAGTCTTTCTATAGAGTCATGGTTCATAGCAGATGAGAGTTGGTACCATGTTAGCTGTAGAACTACAGGAGGCAAATATAGTGAAGCTGATACCTTTATTGGCTAACTAAGCAGATTTAGGATGCAAGCTTTCAAGACCTCTTAGGTCTCTTCCTCAGGCATGAGGAAGAGACCTAAGAGATATTGAAAGCTTGCATCCTAAATCTGCTTAGTTAGCCAATAAAGGTATCAGCTTGACTATATTTGCCACCTATGGTTCATTGCAACACTCTCCTACTTAATCTGTTACATTTTATGCAGCAATCTTCAAAAATAAAGCTGGTCGAGGCTTCTTTAGATATGTCATTTTAGTTAATTAAAAATTCACTTTGAGTTTGTGAAATATTTTGCAGAAGTTTACTAAAATTGAACAGAACTTATAAAAATGTACATAACTGAGCATGCATTTCAGAAAATATCATAAATATGCCCATGGGGAAATGTGAAAATCTGCCAGTGCATCTAATTTTCTGCACTAAGACATTAGCCTCCAAATACTGTGACTGTACTTCAGGGTATGTACTAGACCGTGTGATCACTTTAGTGCAAACTGGTGTACACACTCCACCATGCAAGCTCCAAATGAATCCTTTATACAATGAACAGGGATATTGAATGACCTTATACCACCTTCTCCTCTGGCTTGTTTAGTGCATGGCATTAAACAAGGTGCAGAACATCCTGCATTGCCCATACACTTCCTTATTGCCCTCCCCTTAAGCTTTAGAGTACCACCGTTGCAATGCGGTGGATATCTCTCTGGCACTCAAAGGGTTAATGCAAGAACAGTAAAGGGAGGAATTTAAATGTAATAAATTAGTACAAAAGGAACAGTAATATCAACTACAAACTGCCTTTAAAGTGGGTTTCTTCGTCCAATTACCTTCGTCCAACTAAGAAAGATCTGGGTTGTAGTCTACTAACAGAGAGAAGGTCCCAAACTAAAGAATCCCATGAGACGTACTGCGTGACAGAAATAAGATATAAACCCTCCAGTGAGAGCTATACTCTTGTAAATTTGAATTGGGAAGAATAAACTGATATACCACATCAGCTTATTAAGAAACATCAATAGAATGGATATCTGCACTTGTGAACAGGCATGGGAAAAGATATTGCCTTAGAAAAAATAGGCAGAAAACGATCTATTTTCCATCCCACTGTAATTCCAATGTCCGCCCATGGCAGTGGTCTGAGTGAATGTGTAGTATGTGCATATGAGTGAATGTGTACATGTATATGCTCGATTGAGAGTAATTAAAGGGAGAGTAATTAGTGTTGAGCGAGCACCCCGATGCTCGGGTGCTCGGGTGCTCTGACCGAGCACCCCCTGAGGCTCGAGTGCTCGGCCGAGCACCCGAGCCCCATTTAAATGAATGGGGCGGCACGAGCATTACACCAGGCACCCCCTGCTCTGATGAGGGGAGGGTGCCTGGTCAATGCCCCCCTTCATCTCCGCTATGCCCCCTTCATCTCCGAATGCCCCCTTCATCTCCGCAATGTCCCCCTTCATCTCCGCTATGCCCCCTTCATCTCCGCTATGCCCCTCTTCCACAATGTCCCCCTTCATCTCCGCTATGCCCCTCTTCCACAATGTCCCCCTTCATCTCCGCTATGCCCCTCTTCCACAATGTCCCCCTTCATCTCCTCTATGCCATAGAGGAGATGAAGGGGGACATTGTGGAAGAGGGGCATAGCGGAGATGAAGGGGGACATTGTGGAAGAGGGGCATAGCGGAGATGAAGGGGGACATTGTGGAAGAGGGGCATAGCGGAGATGAAGGGGGACATTGTGGAAGAGGGGCATAGAGTCTATGCCCCTCTTCCACAATGTCCCCCTTCATCTCCGCAATGCCCCCTTCATCTCCGCAATGCCCCCGTACCTCCAGTCCCTGGTGGTCCAGCGGAGCGTCTTCAGATCTGTGCCTCTTCCGGCACAGATCCCCGCCACCCGAACATGGCGGGCGAGCACATGGCGGTACTCGACGAGTACCGCCATGTGCCGAGCAGAGCGATGCTCGAGCCGATCCGAGCATCGGCCGAGCACGCTCGCTCAACACTAAGAGTAATGTTTCATAATAAAAGCAGCTCTAATTAATCTTCATAGTATTTGGACCTTGGAGAGTGTTATTTGAATTCTGTCAGAGTTGTAGTTCAAGAGCAATTGAATGATAAAGTATCCCCCTTCCTCCCCTTTTACTGATATAACACTGCTCACCTCAGAGCAGCAGGGAGTGTCCAAGTAGATTGCAGAAAGGGACAATCTTCAATTAAGATAAGGGAAAAAGCTGAAAAACATGTCAAGGGGGGCAGGGATTTCATTGTTCTCACAGTAAGAAGATTGACCCTTGATGTGAGCTGTCTGGTCTATGGACTGGATTCCACATCTGAGGAGTGGGGGTTTACACTAGGTAGAAGGGGTGGGAGGGGGAAACTTTATCATTCAATTATTCTTGAACTACAACTCTGACAGGATTGAAATAACACTCTCTATGGCTCAAATACTACTTCAATTCAAAGGAGCTGCTGTTTTTGTGAAACATTACTATCACTTTAAGAATTCATTGTACTCATATACTTTTCTCATCAATTAAGTCACCAGACAGTTTGATTATTTATTATTTTATATACATTTATATAATATATGAGTCATAGCTCATATAATTAGGATTTGTCTAAATCCATTGATTATTTTTGTTGAAACATTATTTTACTTTTAATAAAGGTAATTATTTCTATTTAAATTTCTGGATGTGTTTTACGGTTAATTAATAATATTTGTTTACCTTCTGTTATTAATTGATTGTATACGTATGATCTTAGAAGGGTCACATTCATGTAGTATTTAGTAGTTAAAGGGTGTGATGTTCCAATTAGGGACAGGAGTCAATATCCCTGCACATGATCTAACAGTGTGATTCCTACACAAGTTAAGGAGGAGCCTGTTAGTGACTTTCCATGTGTGTAACTTAATAGTTATGATAAAAAAACAATAAGCTGTGTCCTGCAAGCCTGTTTTCTAGGATATACTGAGAGAGACATACAGTGATAAATATAATTTTAAGAGAAAATAATACAAACACAGGCAGACAGAGAGATACAGAGACTGAGAGAGATAATGATAGTAGACATTAGACAAAGAGATTGACCCGGGAAATATACAGATATAGGGTTGCTGGATCATCCCTCTAAAAAAGGGATACATAAGAAAAATGTATACCACATTGATTTTTACTGGTCTACAATCGTTCCCATGCAGTAAAGCAATATGCATGTTTCTTATGCATCCTTATTTAATGGGATGATCTGGCAGCCCTACACAGAGAGACCAAAAAGGTTGCCCTTGTGAGCATCAACCGAATATTATTGGCTGATGCCCAAGAGGAATGACCATTCACTGGAGGTCTTCTGTCAGCCCTACAGTCCGCAATGCAGATCAGACCATCTACAGCTCTCATGTGTTCCTTTATGACCTTTTTGGTGCATTAATTTTAGGTGATATTCACCCTAGTTAAAGGCACCATAGCCAGCAGCTTACCTTTCAGTAAGAATGGGTGAAAGGTTTCGCCTCAAATGAGACACAGGATCAAAAATGTCACTTTTCTCACTTTTTTAGCCTAGCTCTGCATTGACATCAATGGAAACACATGCTAATTTTCTCTTCTTTTCCCACAATCATATAAAAGGGTGTCAGACTCTCACAGCATGCCATTCTGTGTTTGAGAGAGGAGAAAACAGTACCTTTTTTAGAGAAGGGAAGTTACATAGTTACATAGTTACATAGTAATTTAGGTTGAAAAAAGACTTGCGTCCATCCAGTTCAACCCTTTTCCTATTCCTGTTTACCATCGCTGACCCAAAAGAAGGCATCCGACTCCAAATGGCAATCAGATTTCTCCCTGGATCAACAAGCCCTAACTAAATATTAATCCCAATACTAACGTGTATAGCCCTCTATATTATGCTCTTTTAAATAAGTATCCAGGCCCCTTTTAAAGGCATCTAATTAGGGATGAGCGAGCACCCCGATGCTCGGGTGCTCGGGTGCTCTGACCGAGCACCCCCTGATGCTCGAGTGCTCGGCCGAGCACCCGAGCCCCATTCAAATGAATGGGAGCACTCGAGCATTAAACCAGGCACCCCCTGCTCTGATGAGCGGAGGGTGCCTGGTCAATGTCCCCCTTCATCTCCGCTATGCCCCTCTTCCACAATGTCCCCCTTCATCTCCTATGCCATAGAGGAGATGAAGGGGGACATTGTGGAAGAGGGGCATAGCGGAGATGAAGGGGGACATTGTGGAAGAGGGGCATAGACTCTATGCCCCTCTTCCACAATGTCCCCCTTCATCTCCGCTATGCCCCTCTTCCACAATGTCCCCCTTCATCTCCGCTATGGCATAGGAGATGAAGGGGGACATTGTGGAAGAGGGGCATAGCGGAGATGAAGGGGGACATTGTGGAAGAGGGGCATAGCGGAGATGAAGGGGGACATTGTGGAAGAGGGGCATAGAGTCTATGCCCCTCTTCCACAATGTCCCCCTTCATCTCCGCAATGCCCCCTTCATCTCCGCAATGCCCCCGTACCTCCATTCCCTGGTGGTCCAGCGGAGCGTCTTCGGATCTGTGCCTCTTCCGGCACAGATCCTCTTCACCCGAACATGTCGGGCGAGCACATGGCGGTACTCGTACGAGTACCGCCATGTGCCGAGCAGAGCGATGCTCGAGCCGATCCGAGCATCGGCCGAGCACGCTCGCTCAACACTACATCTAATGTATTTGATAGCACCACCTCCTCCGGAAGTGCATTCCATACCTTTATTGTCCTTACTGTAAAGAAACCCTTCCGCTGTTGTAGACTAAATCTCCTTTCCTCAAGTCTAAGCGGGTGGCCCCTTGTCCTGTGTACTGTTCTGTTAATGAACAGGTCTTTTGAAAGCCCTTTATATGGGCCTTGAACATATTTATATAGTGTTATCATATCCCCTCTAAGACGCCGTTTCTCTAGTGTGTACAAGTTTAACTTTTCTAGCCTCTCTTCATAACTAAAACATTCCATTCCCCTTACTAGTTTTGTAGCCCTCCTCTGCACTCTCTCTAGTTCCATAATGTCCTTCTTCAGAAAGGGCGCCCAGAATTGAACAGCATATTCTAGGTGGGGTCTTACCATGGACCTGTAAAGAGGCATAATTATATCTTCCTCCCTTGAGTCAATACCCCTTTTAATACATGCCAATATCTTATTGGCCTTTGCAGCTGCCAGCTGGCACTGCATGCTACTGCAAAGTCTATTGTCTACCATTACTCCTAAATCCTTTTCATTAGTAGATTTCCCCAGAGAAACACCATTTAAACTATATGTTGCATTTTTATTATTATACCCAAAATGCATAACTTTACACTTGTCTATATTGAATCTCATTTGCCATTTGCCTGCCCAGTTACTCAATTTGTCCAAGTCCTCTTGTAATGAAGACACATCCAGTTCAGACTTTATTACCTTACTTAATTTTGTGTCATCGGCAAACACTGATACATGGCTTCCTATGCCCTCTGGGAGGTCATTAATAAACAAATTAAAAAGAAGAGGACCCAGGACAGATCCCTGAGGCACTCCACTTATCACGTTTATCCAACTGGAGAACTTGCCATTTACTACCACTCTTTGCATTCTATCTTTCAGCCAATTTCCAATCCACTCACAAACATTTTGCCCTAGTCCTATTTCATTCAATTTGTACAGTAACCTCTTGTGTGGAACTGTATCAAATGCCTTGGCAAAGTCTAAATAGATCACGTCAACCGCCTCTCCCTCATCTATATTATTACTTACTTTTTCATAAAATGCGATCAAGTTCGTTTGACAAGACCTATCTTTCACAAAGCCATGTTGGCTATTGCTAATGATATTCCTGTTCCAGCAGAATTCTTGAATATATTCCCTTAGCAACCTTTCAAACAGCTTCCCTACCACAGATGTCAAGCTTACGGGTCTGTAATTTCCTGGCTGGGACTTTGATCCCTTTTTAAATATGGGCACCACATCTGCTTTACGCCAATCCATGGGCACCATACCAGAAATAAAAGAATCCCTGAAAATCAGATATATCGGTCTGGCCAGGGTCTGGCCTAGCTCCCTAAGTACCCGTGGGTGTATACCATCTGGCCCCGGAGCCTTGTCTACCTTGACACCATTCAATTGTTTTAACACTTTTTCTTGTGCTAGCCAGTCCCATGCTTGCTGTGCCTGTTCTGTAAAAGTAGTTTGCAGTTAATAAAGTGTAGTTGAACCTTAGTTTAGGGAGTCTTGTAGGCAGGAAATCTGTTGTCTGTATTAGGGGAGTCTGGAGGTCTCTGGGGGACAGGAAGGGAGAAAGTAATTTGACCTTAAAATTCAGTGTGACTGACTGGGAAGACACAAGCAGCACTGTTCCAAGTTTCTTCTTGATCTGTCTGTTATCTCTGTCCTATGGGAGTCTAGGGGTGTGAGAATGGATCAAATGTGTTATACCCCAATTATCTCCAAATTTTATGTGAATGAGTAGACATGGGAAACTGTTATCCAAGTTCCCCAGGGGAGTCTGAGACAGGAGCAAAGGAGAGTTACCTCAAATACCCCCAAACTCTGTGTGACTGACTGGGAAGACACAGACAACTGTGATCTAACTTTCTTCCTGATCTGCCTGTTATCTCTGTCCTAGGGGAGTCTGGGCAAAGAAGCATTTTTTATAGTGATATGGGGTACAGTTAAATAAATAAAAAATTGATAGGTGACAGAGACAGTGACCCTGATGTGATCTCAGATTGAGGCAGACTGATTCTAGACAAGATAGAGTATTTTGTAGAGACCCAAGGCAACACATTACACACAATCAGGTATATTGTGTACTCCACAGTAAAAACACACACCAGTTGATTAATGTCCAGCAAACACACAAAGGATGGGGGAGCGAAAGGACTTAATCCATGGTTACTGCAGTGTGTGCAATAAATAATGGGTTATATTTAACAGAAAACTATGCATACTGTAAAATAAATACAGCCTTTAATGTCACAGGAGCAGGGGGAGGCAACATGGCACTACAGGAGATATTGAAATTATAGCAAAAGGAAGATAAAAATATAACCATGTTATACTAGCACACCACTGTCTCTCAAACTCAGTACTGAGACACCCAGGCCAAGGATATTAAAACGTAATCTTTATTGTAGTACCTAAAAATGCTGGGGCATAAACTGGCTTGCCATCAATTACAAAACAGAAGCACTACAAAATAAAAATGAAAAGTAAAGAAAATATACAAAAAAAAATGGGGAAGGAAAAATCCTAAATAATAGACTGTGTGATAATTCAAGAGGGCTAACTGTCTAAATATAAACTGACTAAAACCCTCTCAGAGACTACAATCAAAGAGAGAGTATTCAAAAAGAATAACAGCTCATATAGGCTAATTACCTTGATTCTTCTTATCTAGAACTCTTTCAGGAGATCAATAAGGAACCAAATATACAATGTTGCTATTGCAGAGTAAACGCCTTTCAAATAACCAGCTCAATGGACCCTTCTCAATGATGAAAACTGGTGAGATGGTAATCACAACAAAGACTACCAATTTGTATCAAGCTTCACAGCCTTGTTCTCCTTAAAGTGTTAGTAATGTTCCCAAATAAATATTTATCATCTTGTAGTGCTAAATAAGTTGAGCTAATTGCTAAAAAAAAAAAAACCCTATCTCTTAAACTGCTATGGTTTGAGAGATATTCCTATTCAAAGTTCCCCCCTCTCTACCCTTCCTCTGACGTCAGTGCTGTGCTGACTGCAGGGGAATCCTGTTCGGGGATCAACTGGTGGCTCTGCAGCAGAGCCGCAATCACATTATTTAAAACAGTTGACTTCATTGGAAAGGTCTAAAAAGTGTGCCTGGTTTGCAAGCACACTTTGTAGACCATTCCAATGAAGTCATTAGTTTTAAATAACATGATTGTGGTTCTGCTGAAGAGCCTCATAGTGTCAGCCGACACTGATCTCTTGCTGCCAGCTTTACAGATGACAGCAGGAATCCTCAAACTTGCACAGTGAATATCTTTCAAATCATAGCGGTTTGAGAGATAGGTTTTTTTTGCATTTAGCTCAACTTATTTAGCACTACAAGATGATAAATATTTATTTGGGGACATTATTAACACTTTAACTGCCAAATTCTGCTTTAAAGAGCAATGGTAGTAATCAGTCAAATACATGCCTCACGTGCATTTTGTAAGCCTTCACCAGAGGCCTCAGGACTGCGTTTGAGAGACAGTGATATGCTAATATAGCAGGGTTATCTTTTTATCTTCCTTTTGGTGCAATAAATAATGTCAGTCCCTCTCCCCTTGAGGAAAATGTAGTTTGTCAAAGTCCCACCAAAAGTTCCACCACCAACAATCTAAAAGCAGTGAAAATAACATTCCAGTGTTGATCAAATAGTGCAAGAAGGTATAGCTGCTCAACCAACTGCTCCATCTGACAGCGAGACAAACAACAATAAAAACACCTGCCCAGAAAGTAGAAGCAGATGCTGTGAAAATTCCTGCAAGAGGAAAAGTAAAAAGAAATTGTGACTTCCAAAAGCCTAGAGTAGAAGAAAAGTAGAGGGGAAGAAGAGGTGGGCAATACTGAGGATGACCTAATGACTCATGATGATGATGATGATGATGATGATGAAGATCTAGAATATCCCTTCAGCATACTCTTCTTCAGATGAACATGAGGTTGAGAGTGAGACAGATGATGACATGGCCATAAAGTTAGCAGAAAGGCAAAGGCTTAACCCTCCACAACTGTAAACTGTTTGAGAAAACAATTGGAAAGTCATCCTGTCAGTTATCATCAGCATCATCTCTGCTTCCAAGTCTCACTGAGCCACACACACATAGTGTTAAGTAACCAGCAACAACACAGGTTATCAGCATCTACAGCCTTAGCCTTAGTTCAGTGCATGTGGCACATAATAATAGTAGTAGTAGTAGTAGTAGTAGTAATGGTACCAATTCAGCAACATCTAGCCCCAATAGTAGTAGTAGGTTCTCAGGAACCACACAGTCTATGAAGTCCACAGTATGTAGATACTTCATTCAAGCTAAGCTCTTTATTTTTCCATTTCAGCCCTCAGAAGAATTAATGTTGTGGTGGGAGATGATGCAATCTTAGAAAACATAGGCAAAAAATGTTTGGCAGTGTCAAAAGGAGAAAATTGTATGCATTGTCAAATGGCAAAAATATTCGCTAACAAAGCTGATTTTTTTTTTTTTTTTTAAACTCATGCAAGACATTTTTCTGACTTTCTGCCCATACCTAAAGGGGAGCATAAGCAACGTGCTGTTGTGTCTTTTGGTGTCGCCTGTGCGAAAGGGACCGAAACCCTTTGAGTGCTTCACAATGCAATGCATACTCCCTGGCACTCTATGGGTTAAAGAGAGAGACAGAGAGAAAGAAAGAGAGACTAATATAAACTGGAAAGAGAGAGAGGCTACTAAAGAGACAGGCAGAGACTGGCATTGTATTTAACCCCTTAAGGACCCTTGTCGGTCCTGGCACTTCATGGGTCAGAGAGCCCTGCATACCGTTCTTGGAGCCCTGAAGCGGATACGAAAAAAAAAAGGGCCGTGGTCCTTAAGTGTCGGTCGCATGTGAGATCGGCCAGTCCTTAAGAGGTTAAAAAACCCAAAAAAAACTATTCCAAAAATTCCTGTAGCTTTACACAAAAAACCGACAAACAAACATTAAAGCTCATAGAAACATTTTGTTTGTCCTTTATGGTGCTTTATTGATTTGGAACATAACTGTCTCATTTACAGCTTCATTGATGCCTGTATTTATTTATTTACACTCCTACAGTCCTTATGACTTTTCTATACACATATTAACAGCTTTTTCAGTGAGACTAAGAGTTGCAGCATTGCACGGATTATTAAATGGACATTTCTGTATGTAGAGATCATTTCTAAATGCTTTTGAAAAAATCCTCTGGCTTATCGCCAACCGTTTCAGGCTCTGCCTACCCATTTAGCTTCCAGAACAACGTATATAGTACCGTGATACATAGAATTAAATCCCAAGCTTATTATTCTGTTAAAGTACTTACTCTGATAAAAGACTTCATGACTTCTAATTACATGAAATCCTCATTAAAACCTAATTAAATTATCATCATTACTGCAACACCTGTTTTATAGTCAAAAAGTTCACATTTCCAAATAATGTAATAATTGTACTTATTGGTTTTGACTAAGCCATTACTTTGATAGAATACATACAGAAATGCAATTATAGACTGTAAATATAAATGTAAATTATATCTGCATTTCATTTTAAAATGAAAAACAGGGTTAAGCACTATATAGGCGTGCCTTGTTCGTCATCTGTTTTATGAAATTAACCTCATGGATAGATGGTCAGAAAATCTTAATGACCCGTCTGAATGTTGATCTTGTGCTTTTGTTATAGAAACAACATCTTCAATCAGTCCTAGATACCATGATAGACATGACAATTGTTAGCAGGACCATAGAACCTCATACACTGCTCTTTGTCCATGGTAATCTTAACCTTTTAAGAACCATAGACGGTCCTTAAAGGACTAAAGGCCATATGTTCAAAGATCTAGCAAAATAGCTTTTGTCGTCTGTAACAACTTTTGAAAGTACAGCGTCGTTGGTCTCATTAATATTTTCAGAGAATGTCGGTTGTGATCGGAAATATATTGTTTGTCCTGACTAATATTGTCATATGTAAAGACAAAAAATGTCTTACCTAACAACAAAAAATGTCTTGCGTAATGGCAAAAAAATGTCTCACCTAACGACAAAAATGTCTTAACTAAAAACAAAAATTCTCACATTCAGAACTTCATATTCCCTCCACTTTTTTCTTAACGTACAAATTTTGTCTTTTGCAAGACATTTTTTGTCGTTAGTTACAACAAATTTTCTTTTACTCTGTACAATACTGGAGAATAGTTTAGCCACGCCCTTTCCCCACCCCTTTGCCCGGCAATTCTGGAGCTATGTTGTACACAACGGACATTACTAGTTTTTTGTTGTATACTCTATAGAAAATGTCGGTCATGCATACAATTACTTATTTTGTTCTTTCATACAACATTTTTTTGTTATCCCTTTGAACATACGGCTCTAAGTAGGTTCATGCATTCCATAGTTGCCTACTTCAGTTTGAAGAAACTGCCAGCAGTTGTCATGTTTACCTCTATGATGTCATCGAGAACTGATCGAAGATCTTAGCACTTGAAGAGATGTATAGAAACTGTTAGTATTTTATGGCCATCATAAGGTGAGGGGTTTATTAGTAGGAGATGTTAGTTCTCATTTAACCCCCTTTAATACTCATAATTAAAACATACACAACTATATGCTCTGCACAGATGACAGCTCCATTCATCCTCAACTGACCATACAATTATATACAATTATATTGGATCCTTGTAGAAAAAAATGGACAAATGGGAACCCAAGTGGAGGTCTTACTGCAACTCAGAGGCCTCTGCTAAATGATGGATATGCTCATGCATTAAAATGCTCCTGATTAACTATAAACTTACTTTAAACTGTAATTGTATGATTTCTCATCTGTAGGTACTGTACAATGACATAACCTTTGCAATATTTTGAGTATAACTTTAGAATTACTAAACCGTCCCTAACCTCTAGAATAACTGTGTCACATAGTCAAGAAAAAAGTCAAATCATATCCTGAGCAAAGCCCTTTAACTTAAGGATTGGTTGCTCAGAGATAAGGAAATCTCATGAAGAAGGCAAAAAAAATAAAAAAAGATAAGACATCATTAAGATCAACAGAGCGTTTGTGTGGAGCCAGGATATGAAAGTCTCCTCAAGGAAGTTAAGCTGTAACAGAAGTTCTTGGCACTGGCTTCACAAAAGTGCTACTAAGAAGCCTGTAATTCAGTTAACAAGGAAAACAGGAAGTTGTCATATTATCCTCTTATAACTATATTGGTTGATTTTAAAGATAATTATAAACTACCCAAATGTTATGTTGGCCATTTATTTGTAATATAAATAGTTTTTGAGAAATTATCCTTTTGTTGTTGGAGGAACATTGTGGTATTACCAGACTATGGTATCAATGCATTTGGCCATAGTACACACATTGGGGGCATCCTATATAATAATTCGCTAAAACGTGTGTAACGACACAGTCATGCACAGTAGAGACTTCTGCGCATGCTGCAGTCACGCACAGTAGAGACTGCCCACGTCAGCTCTGTATCAGCTGCGGCACAGGCAGTCTCTACTGCGCATGACTGCCACGCAACCGGCTGCCAGTGGCATTGTGGCCCGTGTAACGGGCTCTTCAACTAGTTTCTAATAACACAAAAAGTGATATGTTTGGTCTCAAAGAGAAGTAACTGTGCAGAGTATCAGCATAAACAATGACATTGTGCCATGAAAGCATAAAGGTTAATTTCTCAGAAACTATGTATTTTATATAAAGGGTTAATACAACACAGGGGGAGATTAAACTTGTGTAAGCACAACATACCTTTATTACCAGCTGTTCATGATAATAGGGCTGGATGAGCATGATTGGAGTTTAAGGCTTAGTAAACTTTTCTTTTTTAGATGAAAAAATATGTTTTGGATATTTTTGTGTAATATGCAATGTTTACAAGCAGGTGGTTTTAAAATGATGATGTAACAGTACTAGCTGGGGTATAATTCAATCAAGTGAGAAATTAAAGAGATAATAAATGTATTATTATTTTTTAAATATTTAAAGCGGAACTAACACCGCTAAGAAACATTGTTTGTAATAATTCCCTATCTGGCGACTAGCTGCTTAGTAGCGCTAGTCGCCAGAATTATTAACTCTTTATGGAGAAATATGCAGTCATCCTCGGCTGACAGGCAGGACGGAGCGCAGACATCTTGCCCTAGTGACATCCACGCGCCTGCTCTGTCAGTCCCTTCTGGAGCCGAATGGCTCCTAGCAACGCCTCCTACAGCTGCCTGGGACTGACAGAGCAGGTGCGCGGACGTCACTAGGGCAAGATGTCCGCGCTCCGTCCTGCCTGTCTGTTTTTGAGTAATACATTAAATGACAACAAGATGATATAACACATAAGCCTCTTATGTCATAGACATCATTTCCCACCAAACAAGGCTTTCAAGGATCTTTTCAGTTTTGTTTCCCTTTATTCTGTTTATTCTGATGGGAGAGAGGGTCACTGGCAGCCCTGACTTCAAAGAGACATGAGTAGAATACTAGAAAGTTCTTGCAGGGAGGTACTGGATTAATTCATCCCTGGCATGTTTTAGTTCATCTATTCTCTACTTCTATTCACTCCACCCAATGTCAGCCCAAGGGTCTGGTCATGTGACAGAATCTGTTCACATCACCCAATGCCAGCCTATGGGTCTGGTCATGTGACTTTCATTTCTCTCTCTCTCATGTATATATATACAATTTACTAAGAACTAAAATATTCCTGGCACCATTTTTGTAATTCAACATCACAACTCCACCCCTAATAAACAGCATCAGGTATCTCACCATTCACCTACTCTATCACTGGTAAAAAATATATTGTAGTACAAAGGTAGGCAACATTTTGCTCTCCATTTGTTTGGGTCTACAACCCATCGCTCCAACCTGATAATGCTGGGTTGTGAATGATGGGAGCTGTAGACTCCAACAGCTGGAGAGGCAAAGGTTGACTATACCACCTTAGTAAATACTGGCATATAGGGGCAATTGAAGATAATATTAGTAATACCTTTAGCACAGGAAAAATAGGGACAGTAGTTTTGTTCTACATTTGCAAATGATAAAGATGACAGACCTTTAAATGGGATTTAAACATTATTATAAAGACAAGGAGAGAAAGTGACCATTTTACATTAAGTGCTGACTTCCTGCTATATTTTCCATGCACCACTTGTTTGGTTCATCTTCCACACCATTAAATACTTTATAGAACTTTCATCTTTAACATTGAATCCATTTTCTAAATGTTGTCTGCCTGTCAGATTTTAAAGTCTCCAAAATGTGTTATTTAGAAAAAAAAAACTGATCTTGTCAATTTCAGTATGACATGACAGCAGCATGGGCAGGTATCAGATTTTTTTCATCTGATTATGTTAAAATTTCACATATTATTTAACTTAAAGCTGACAGCATACATTAAGGCTTAATGACGGCCTGCAGTAATTTATGACTAAATTTATCTCACTTTAATAGTTCTGCCATTTAGAATTGTAATAATTCCTGTTAATACTGCAATGGTCTATGTAAAAACATCTATTTTTTTTTAGGAAATAAAGAACTTTAACCCTTTGAGTGCCAGGGTGCTGTCCAATGCATTGCTTTGTAATGCGTTGGACACCCCTCTGGTACCTAAAAGGTTAATTCAGAAGCACAGAAGTAACAAATACTACACCATAGGTGATACATTAACCGTTTGAGTGCCAGAAAGGCATCCAATGCATTGCGCTGCAATTCACTAGATACCTCTCTGGCACTCAAAGGGTTAAGACCCCCTTCAATTTAAATGAGGCTTTGAACAACTTCGTACATTATTTCCAGACAGATAAAACCTTGCACCACACATTAACAGCTCTGTCATGTACTTTGCAGTAAAATCAATCCTACTTTCTTTGTGTCTGGCCCTGCGAGGGTCAGGGGTAGGGGCACAGGAGTAGGAAGAGTTCATGGACATGTTGCGGGTAATAAAGTCAGACAAAAAACTGACTTCAGCCATAATTGCTGCAGCTTGTGATTAAATGATGATGCTCATCCTCCTCCAGAGGAGGCTATTTATAAAAGCGATATGAAAAGTTCTACCAACAGTAGTAGTATTAAACCTTTTAACAACATTAAAGATGACAATGAGCTGCATTATAATGTTGTCATAGAAGTGGTGAGACCAACTGTTCAGTCTAGGGTGCCACATGTCCCTGATTGGCCAAGACAGTCTCTGATTTTAAACATGTGTCCCATGTGACAGGCAGTCCCCTTGTGGGACAAAGTCCCTGAATGAAGACTCCAGATAACAGAGTTCTAAATGCTAGATGGAAAACTGTCCATTGTCTACTGTGACAGGAAGTAATGTCTCTGTTGGGCTACAACAAGATGGCATCCAGCCACAACTCTAAACATTAGAAAGAGAACTGAGCCTTGATCCTGACATCAAAGAGGAGCTGCAGTGCAATACTGTTGTATTGTAATTCTAGTCTAAGGCGCTGTGCGTCATGTACATTTTCTTGTAGACCAACTCAGGCATCACTATCTGCCCCAGCAGTGTTCAGAACTCTGTGGTGCTCAAGACAAAGAGCAAGTTGCACCCTGTAGTCCAGTGATATATAGTGACTCCTCCCACATAGCTGCCCTAGGGCTGAGGACATGTATTCTGATGTTCTCAACACCACAGTGTCCCTGAATGGCTGAATGGAAATGTGGTCATCCTAGTTTAGTCAAACAGTGATAGTACTACACTGGGGCAAACTAGTGGTCAATAGTCTGTAAACCTCTCCAAGTGAAAAAGAAAATGTATGCCTGTTCTAAGTCTTCCACCATCTTGCTTCATACCCTTATGTTTTATCATTCTCATTTATCAGAAGAAAATGAGGTGTACTTAATTAATTCCCTTAATACATTTGAATTTCATAACACCCCTATCCTTTCTTTGCTCAGGGGTCTTTGACACTGATGGATTTAAGTAGTGGGAAAGTCCTGTAAGAAGAAAAAAATGGCTTAAGCCGTGGTCTCAGGAGAAAATTATAACAAAAGCTCCACCTCATTGTGACAGTTTGAACTGCAATAATGTTTAAATGAGGCATATCCCTGTACTGGGATACCTTAATTTAACTCAACAAGGAAATCCCCACAGCAGGAATATTAACACAAAACTTCCATTAAATGCTTATTTACTTAGTAAAGGGAAGGTACGGTCTTCTCCAGCACTATAAAACAGACATTTGCCATTTAAATAAACACATACACATATCTTTTCCCCATCTCCCTAAGTTACACAACTCTCTAGTTCTCAAAGGGTTAACAC
Source organism: Rhinophrynus dorsalis (assembly GCA_037306005.1). Classification (NCBI taxonomy): domain Eukaryota; kingdom Metazoa; phylum Chordata; class Amphibia; order Anura; family Rhinophrynidae; genus Rhinophrynus; species Rhinophrynus dorsalis. The sequence continues at coordinate 72,342,121 of CM074719.1, read as the reverse complement.
AATAAATAATGGACAAGCATGCTACATTATGGCAGTGACACAGTGGGTAAACCACAACGCAATAACGTATGATTGATTTGAGACACAAAAATGTCTTGCTTAAACAATATTTATTCAGACACCCAGAACAGTTTCACTGATGATATTATCCACCTTCGTCATTGTCTTGATACTGCCTTAGTTTCTTACTGTTTCTCACTTGGTTTCTTAAATTGGTGATTAGAAACTTACCCACCATTTTGCTGTAAATTGAGACTTGCATGTCCATTGGATACCTTGGGAGGAATGGGGAGTTCCATTATTTCCTATTTATATGCTTTTTAAAGTTGCTCTGGGCCCTAGTCATAAGGAATGTTTTGAGACCCTTTCTCAGTGTTTACTCTCTCAGTTCCCACCTGGTTATGTACAGATGGATGAAGTCCTGGCCCCATACAACAGGCCCAAGCTGCTGCCGCGTTAGCCCATTAGATGATCTAAAATGTCTCTGATATATTATTTTTATGTTTGATTATGTAGATGTTGCACCATGCTCCATTTTAGTAGTAGTTAAAATGTCTTGAATGTATAATATTCTTCAGAAGACATGGTCTCCAGAGCTGTGATCAGTGATATAAGTGAAATCGCTCTAATGACCCATAAACTGATAGTAGTACCTCTATATCTAAGGCCTCTTCCTGTACAACCTAGTGAGCTTTGGTTTTTTCACACTGTTTCAGTGCATTGTCTACCTAGTATTAAGTTCCTTCGCTTGCTTTCTAGCTCACTCGCTCAACCTGTGTCATTCATTTCACATTATGCTGTTGATTTCTTCTAGTTTACAATTATGACTCCTAAATTACAAAGCCCCACAAGCTATTTTATTTGATGAAGATGTTGTGTCTGAGCATTAGAATAGAACAGCTTGGCCAGTGTTCAATCTCAGTAAGATCTGTGGTTTTGTATTTACCTCCATATTGTTGTTAAATGTGTAAAGTTGATTTGAAAATTAATGTTGTCCTTATGTCAATACTGGAATGTATCATAAACATAGATGTGAGTGGTTTTATCGGCAAAGTGCCTGGTTGCATTGAAATCTACTGAACCTGATTCTCCTACAGCATTAGTAATGTATTGTTAAACAGGAATTATGAAGCAGAGATAATGAAAGAGGCTCTTGCATTTCACACTGTTAAGCATGCTTCATTTTCTTTGTAGACTGGACAATTGAAATATACAGCTGGCCTTACTAAAGCTATTACCATTGTATTAAACTGAAGTAAAGTAGGTAAAACTGCTTGTCGTCCTTCGTAAGTCTTCTTGTTAGTTTGAACAATGGAAAGTAGAATGTGACTGTTTCAGCTTTCAGATGAATCCACCACTGTTACCATGCTTTGTGCACTTTGATACAGTTTTTCCTTCATATGACATACAAAGGTTTACTGTTGCTGATGTAAGAATAACTAGAGCAATTCTGGAACAGACCAACTCAAACACAGGGAAGAAAAAAAATTCCATTGGTTTTAATGTGACTTTTAATCCCTTTTGGTCTCCAAAACTTCTTTGAAGACTTCTCTAGCAGCCAAGAGGTTAAAAGCCTTATTTAACCCTTTGAGTGCCAGAGGGGTTTTCCCTGGAACACCCCTCTAGCTCTCAAATGGTTAAATAAATGGGAATTGGGTGATTTTTCTCTGAACCCTATGAAGCACTTGGTTTGCTTGACAGTTTCTCTAGTTCAGTCTGGTATATTATCTTCTGTTAGGGTTTGCCAGATCACCAGTGTAAGTGGTGTATTGGTGATGAGATATCGACAACATGCACTAAGGTGTCTCTGCCTTCATATCCCTGTGAATCCACAACCAAACTTATACAATCAGCCAACATCGCCATTAATCCGCCATGCCTTCGCAAGGTTTATGATTTTGGACTATACACATTGACAATGGCCCATTTGCATAAGGAAATGCAGGTTAACCCTTTGAATACCAGAGGGGTATGCAATGCATTGCAGAGCAATGCATTGCATACCTTTCTGGCACTCAAAGGGTTAAATAGCCATTGTCATATTCATGTGGATGTGGATTCATGTTAATATGGCACATTGCCACATGCACTAGGCTCCTGTTCCTGCTAAAGAGCAGAGACAGCAGATGTCCTCCCTTAACCCTTTTAGTGCCATAATGATTTAGATTGCACACCCCTGTGGCATTGGAAGGGTTCCAAAATGAGAGAATGACAGAGAAGCTGTCACAGCTTATCTGCCCTTCTGTAGTCACTGTCACAGTCACAGGTAAAAGTAGGACTTGCACTAGCTTCCCTCCCTCACATTCACCTCTTCCCTCCCTCACATTCACCTCCTGCCTCCCTCGCTCCCATTCACCTCTTCTCTCCCTCACATTCACCTCTACCCTCCCTCACATTCACCTCCTGCCTCCCTCGCTCCCATTCACCTCTTCTCTCCCTCACATTCACCTCTTCCCTCCCTCACATTCACCTCCTGCCTCCCTCGCTCCCATTCACCTCTTCCCTCCCTCACATTCACCTCTTCTCTCCCTCATATTCACCTCTTCCCTCCCTCACATTCACCTCCTGCCTCCCTCGCTCCCATTCACCTCTTCTCTCCCTCACATTCACCTCCTACCTCCCTCGCTCCCATTCACCTCTTCTCTCCCTCACATTCACCTCTTCCCTCCCTCACATTCACCTCTTCCCTCCCTCACATTCACTTCTTCCCTCCCTCACTCCCATTCACCTCTTCTCTCCCTCACATTCACCTCTTGCCTCCCTCTCTCCCATTCACCTCTTATCTCCCTCCTATTCACCTCTTCACTCCCTCACTATCATTCACCTCTTCCTTCCCTCACTCCCATTCCCCTCCTGCCTCCTGTCGAAGGTAATATCCAAGAAATGGTTAAGCAAGAGAACCTATTAGGCTGGATACCTTCACATAAATAGATAAATAATAATATAATTTTGAGAACTTTACACAATAATAGGTATTGACAGTACTTCACAGTAAAGAATTGATTAAATAATCAATTACACATTTGTACAAAAATATATATAATTTATTTAAGTAAATACTATATAAATAAAAAGTGTAAGCAACAATGACATAAATGAGTGAATACCAATTTCAATCAATACACAATAACTCAAACCACAATTATCACCATTAGGCTTACCAGCAATTAAAGGGTTAGCCACAAATAGGTATGTTCAGAGGTATTAAAGTACAATAATTGAACCCAACAGTATAGAAAATGATAATTAATAATAAATAATAACCAAATTTAGAGAAACTGGAATACAATTCCAGACTGAAATCATTATAATTTAAGTATCTACTGATTTCAAATATTGCATACCTTCTGAATAAAACATATAAATTGCAAGTAATATAGTCAATAATAGATAATACCAAGAATATACTTAGAATCAATCCAATAGTATATGTCTAGACAGTACACCAAACTTCTTGCAACATATATCATAAACATGACCAAAGCAATCCTATGTAAAACCTGTAGGGTACTCCAAGGGTTAATCCACTTAGTAATATAGGATGCCATACCCAAGATGGTGACTTCTTTTGTCTAGTGTGAGGTTTAAATAAACTTCTCACTGCAGAAAAGTTTAGACCTAAAAACATAACCCCCCCCCCTGAAAATAAACAGACAAATAGCAGTTGAAGGGTTAATAAACGAATTCAAAGAATTCCCCCAGATCAAATATTAGCTATAACAACCTTTCTAGGAACACAATATATTCTAGAAATATCAACGATTATATTAACTAATTTGATATATAGATCTCACTGCTATCAACTATTTATATTTATCTGGCAAAATATAATAATTTACCAATTAACCCCTTAAGGACCCATGACGGACCAGGACCTTCATGGCTTAAATGATAGCAGCGTACCTCCGTGCACACTGCTATCATTAATTCCAGGCTGAGACTGAGCGCTCCGAGACCGGGACACTCAGTCTCAGCCCATCTTGCTTGTGCCGGTTCATGTGATCGCCGTAGCAATGATCACATGTACCGGCATTGTGAGAGACAGAGGCAGTACAGAAAGCATGCTGTCTCTGAGTGTCTCTTCTACCTCTGTCTCTCTTGCTATCAAAGTAAGGGAGACAGAAGTAGAGAGGAGACACCCAGTGGTAAATGAAAATACAGCAGCTGGGGGTATTAACCCCTTCACTGCTGGTGCCAGAGGCTTGCTAAATGCAGGTCAATTTCTGACCTGCAATGACACTTTTTTTTTTTTTTTTACAAAAAGATATTTTATTTAAAAAAAAAAATTAATCTCATTAAACAATTTTGGAAGTGTGATTGTTGTGGAGCTATGTAATATATTTATACACACCGCCAAATGTCACGGATAAAAAAGTGTCAAATTAGGGTGGGAAAAAGGGACATGGGGATTTTCACCCAAGGGGGGGACAGTGGCCACTTTAAACTGCACATTTTGTAGGTATGACTGACCGGTTATACCTTTCATGCAGTCGTCATAAAAATGTAACCCTTTGTGCCCAATTGATCCCAAGAGAAAAAACAAAAACGGTGTTTTTTTACATTTTTTTTAACCTTTTTTTAATTTTAATAAAGTAAATGGTGGGTTATCCATATAAGTAGGGTATCAAATGAAATCCCTATTTGTGCTTAAAAAAACCCGTATATAATTTATGGGGGGTGGAATAAAAGCCTAAGACGGAAAACACTGTTGAACAAAGACATAGTCACAAAGGTCAGAATTGCTCCGGTCCTTAACCCCTTAGGGACCCTTGACGTACCAGGACCGTCATGGGTAAATTTGCTCGAACGACCCTTGACGGTCCTGGTACGTCACGTACTTTTTACTTACATCGCTCTACCGGGAGCGCTGTAAGTAAAAATAGGGCATGAAATAGACCGCTCCAAGATCGGAGCGATCTGTTTGAAGCCCCATAGTGACGTGCCGATACACGTGACAGGTCACGTGTACCGGCTCGTCAAAGTGCCCCTATGCGGACGTTATGGGACGGAAATGTCCCATAACCTCCAGTCCTTAAGGGGTTAAGGGAAAACGACCTCAGATTTTCCCGGTCCTTAAGGGGTTAATTCATAATTACTACAGCCAATATAGCTTATTATAATTGGTCACAATTGGGTGGCCAGTCCGATTAAGACAAATTATATGTAAAATTATGTTTCTTCAAATATAGAAGAAATATATTTTTGATTCTGAATTTTACAGAATTAAAATAAGGAAAGATATAGTTATCAGTCCAATAAGTGTTTCTTAGTATCTCCTTAACAGCCAGCCAGGTACACTTCAGGAAATCAAGAGCCAGGAAACCAAGAGGAAAAAGCCCCCTTCTCTCTCAAAACTTACATATTTATAATATAAAATTACCCTTATCAGAATCTCCTCTGATTGGATAAAGAGCAATCTCATTATGCCGTGACATCATCAGTAGTATCTAATTGGACAGTCTAATTCCAAATTTAACTATGATGTCACGAATACATTACGATAAAAATTCCAAGCACTAATAATAATGCTCTATAACCTAGAGATGGCACTCTTACTCTACATTAAAATTCACACCTAAAATGACACCTGGTCTGTGTTTTCATAAAATACAGGAATTTGAGGTGTTATCATACGTCACATAAACATGTTATCCTACCGGACTTTCCCATATGAGAGTATATCTGCCTTTAGACTTGTGTCTAGCACAGAGTCATATATCCCCATTAAATTACTTTCAGTTATTTTCACCCCCTTCTTTGAAGCAAAGGGTCATTGTTTTAACATGAGACCATTTACACACATTTAGGATAGAAAAAGGATTTTTATAAAGTCCATACTGGTTCCAAAATTTTAACCCTCTACTCTCCACCAGGACAAAGTCTCTTACACTCCCTCACATTCACCTCTTGCATCCCTCACTCCCATTAACCTCTCCCCTCACTCCCATTCACCTCTTCCTTCCCTCACATTCAACTCTTGCTCCCTCACTCCCATTCCCCTCTTCTCTCCTTCACATCCACCTCTTGCCTCCCTCACTCCCATTCACCTCTTTCCTCCTTCATTCACATCCATATCTTGCCTCCCTCACTCACATTCACCTCTTCCTTTCCTCCCATTCACCTCTTGCCTCCTTCACACTAGTGTTGAGCGAGCATGCTCGGCCGATGCTCGGATCGGCTCGAGCATCGCTCTGCTCGGCACATGGCGGTACTCGTACGAGTACCGCATGTGCTCGCCCGCCATGTTCGGGTCTCCTCCCCGCACGTTTTGCGGCTGCTGCGCAGCCAATAAACGTGCAGGGAGGCTCTGACATCGGTTTAATGCCAGCAGCCATGTTGGCTGCTGGCATTACACTGATTGGCTGGCCAGAACCCGTGGTCGGGTGCTGTATAGCACCTGACCATCGAGTTCGGCTCAGTCATAGCCAGGGAGAGCTGAGGATAGGAAGGGAAAGTCAGTGTAGGGAGGAAAAAAAGCAAAATTGTGAAAAAAAAGAACCAAAAGTCCTTTTTAGGACTACTGTGTGTGGGGGCAGCAGGTTATTTTGTGTGGGGGGAAAAAAAAAAAAAAATATATATATATTCTGTTTAGTGTGCAAAGTTGCAGATTAGAGCACATTCTGTTTAGTGTGCACAGTTGCAGATTAGAGCACATTCTGTTTAGTGTGCAAAGTTGCAGATTAGAGCACATTCTGTTTAGTGTGCAAAGTTGCAGATTAGAGCACATTCTGTTTAGTGTGCAAAGTTGCAGATTAGAGCACATTCTGTTAAGTCTTCAAACTAAAATATCAAAGTCACAAATTACATTCAGTGTGCGTCGCCGCAGTTTAGCAGCACATTCTGTGTACTGTGCAGAGTTGCAGAATAGGAAGAAATACTGTTAAGTCTTCAAACTAAAATATCAAAGTCACATATTCCATTCAGTGTGCTTCGCCGCAGTTTAGCAGCACATTCTGTGTACTGTGTAGAGTTGCAGAATAGGAAGAAATACTGTTAAGTCTTCAAACTAAAATATCAAAGTCACATATTCCATTCAGTGTGCTTCGCCACAGTTTAGCAGCACATTCTGTGTACTGTGCAGAGTTGCAGAATAGGAAGAAATACTGTTAAGTCTTCAAACTAAAATATCAAAGTCACATATTCCATTCAGTGTGCTTCGCCGCAGTTTAGCAGCACATTCTGTGTACTGTGTAGAGTTGCAGAATAGGAAGAAATACTGTTAAGTCTTCAAACTAAAATATCAAAGTCACATATTCCATTCAGTGTGCTTCGCCGCAGTGTAGCAGCACATTCTGTGTACTGTGCAGAGTTGCAGAATAGGAAGAAATACTGTTAAGTCTTCAAACTAAAATATCAAAGTCACATATTCCATTCAGTGTGCTTCGCCGCAGTGTAGCAGCACATTCTGTGTACTGTGCAGAGTTGCAGAATAGGAAGAAATACTGTTAAGTCTTCAAACTAAAATATCAAAGTCACATATTCCATTCAGTGTGCTTCGCCGCAGTGTAGCAGCACATTCTGTGTACTGTGCAGAGTTGCAGAATAGGAAGAAATACTGTTAAGTCTTCAAACTAAAATATCAAAGTCACATATTCCATTCAGTGTGCTTCGCCGCAGTGTAGCAGCACATTCTGTGTACTGTGCAGAGTTGCAGAATAGGAAGAAATACTGTTAAGTCTTCAAACTAAAATATCAAAGTCACATATTCCATTCAGTGTGCTTCGCCGCAGTGTAGCAGCACATTCTGTGTACTGTGCAGAGTTGCAGAATAGGAAGAAATACTGTTAAGTTTTCAAACTCAAATATTAAAGTCACATTTTCCATTCAGTGTGTGTCACCGCAGTTTAGCAGCCTATTCTGTGTACTCTGCACAGTTGCAGAATAGGAAGAAATACTGTTAAGTTTTCAAACTCAAATATTAAAGTCACTTATTCCATTCGGTGTGTGTCACCGCAGTTTAGCAGCCTATTCTGTGTACTCTGCACAGTTGCAGAATAGGAAGAAATACTGTTAAGTTTTCAAACTCAAATATTAAAGTCACATTTTCCATTCAGTGTGTGTCACCGCAGTTTAGCAGCCTATTCTGTGTACTCTGCACAGTTGCAGAATAGGAAGAAATACTGTTAAGTTTTCAAACTCAAATATTAAAGTCACTTATTCCATTCAGTGTGTGTCACCGCAGTTTAGCAGCCTATTCTGTGTACTCTGCACAGTTGCAGAATAGGAAGAAATACTGTTAAGTTTTCAAACTCAAATATTAAAGTCACTTATTCCATTCAGTGTGTGTCACCGCAGTTTAGCAGCCTATTCTGTGTACTCTGCACAGTTGCAGAATAGGAAGAAATACTGTTAAGTTTTCAAACTCAAATATTAAAGTCACATTTTCCATTCAGTGTGTGTCACCGCAGTTTAGCAGCCTATTCTGTGTACTCTGCACAGTTGCAGAATAGGAAGAAATACTGTTAAGTTTTCAAACTCAAATATTAAAGTCACTTATTCCATTCAGTGTGTGTCACCGCAGTTTAGCAGCCTATTCTGTGTACTCTGCACAGTTGCAGAATAGGAAGAAATACTGTTAAGTTTTCAAACTCAAATATTAAAGTCACATTTTCCATTCAGTGTGTGTCACCGCAGTTTAGCAGCCTATTCTGTGTACTCTGCACAGTTGCAGAATAGGAAGAAATACTGTTAAGTTTTCAAACTCAAATATTAAAGTCACATATTCCATTCTGTGTTCGTCACCGCAGTTTAGCAGCCTATTCTGTGTACTCTGCACAGTTGCAGAATAGGAAGAAATACTGTTAAGTTTTCAAACTCAAATATTAAAGTCACATATTCCGTGTAAGATGAAGAAGGCGGGTAAAAAGGGACGGGGAAGTGGACGTGATCCTGATAGTTCAGGGCGCGGGTCAGGACGCGTAGAAACTGTGCCTGGTGCCAGAGCACAAGAAAGAAAGACATCCACCATACCTAGCTTCATGTCTAATTTTACAGGGCGTCGCAGGACATCACTCTCGAGGTCCGACCACTGCGAACAGGTGGTCGGTTGGATGACAGCTGATACTGCTTCCAGTCGGTTAAGCACCACCCTGTCTTCCACCAAGTCCACTCTCAGTAGCCAAGAGTCTGGTCAACATAATCCTCACTCTGATCATCCTTCCTCCCACCATACACGGTCTGGTCAAAGAAGTGATCCCACACTGGGATATAGTGAGGAGCTCGTCTCATCACCAATCCTTCATTTGACCCTCTCTCCAAGCACGCTTGCAGAGGAACATGACATCTTGTGCCCTGATTCACAACCTCTAGAGGCTACCCAATCACAAGAAGATGACAGATGTGAACGGCATTTAAGGTCAAAGGAAGTAGTGAATGATGATGATGATGATGAGACACAGTTGCCATTAAATCAACCACTATTTCCGTCTCAAGACCTTGTTGAGGAGAATGTTATACAGTTGTCAATGACTGAGTATGTGGTGGGATCAAGACATGAGGAGGATGATCAGAGTGAGGAAGTGGAGGAGGACTTGGTGGACGATGAGGTGACTGACCCCACCTGGGAAGGTGTAGAGCCGAGCGATGACAGCAGTCCTGAGGGTGAGCCATCTGCAGCACCGCAACAGGCTGGAAGAGGCAGTGGTGTGGCTACAGAAAGAAGGCGGACCGCACCAAACCGGCCCGCAAATGTTCCACGGAGCACCCCCTTGCGTAAATCTACCTTGCCAAAGGGTAGGTGTTCCGCGGTATGGCGTTTTTTTAAGGAAAGTGCGGACGACAAAAGAATTGTAGTTTGCAACCTGTGCCACACCAGAATGAGCCGAGGCATGAACACTAGAAACCTCACCACCACCAGCATGATCCGACACATGGCATCCAAGCACCGTAGTAAGTGGGAGGAACGCCTGGATCGCCCATCTGTGTCTGCAGGCCACACCACTGCCTCCTCTTCCCCTGTTTTCGGTGCCGGCCAATCGCCTGTCGAAGGCGCAGGCCCGCATACCTCCCGCCCTGCACCTGTAGCATCTGAAGCACCATCAGCGACCACATCCACTTCCCTGTCCCAGCACAGCGTCCAAATGTCGTTACCCCAGGCATTTGAGCGCAAGAGAAAGTACCCAGCCACCCACCCACAGGCCATAGCACTAACCTCACACCTTTCCAAATTACTGGCCATCGAAATGCTGCCATTTAGGCTTGTGGACACTGAGTCCTTCCGCAGCCTGATGGCAGCAGCTGTCCCTCGGTACGCGGTCCCCAGCCGCCACTACTTTTCCCGGTGTGCCATCCCCGCATTACACCACCATGTGTCCCGTAACATCACCCGTGCCCTGACCAACGCAGTTACTGGGAAGGTCCACTTAACGACTGACACATGGACAAGTGCTTGTGGCCAGGGACGCTACATTTCCCTGACGGCACACTGGGTGAATGTCGTGGAGGCTGGGAGCGACTCGGACCCTGGGATGGCACGGGTGCTACCCACGCCGAGGATTGCGGGCCCTACCTCCATCAGGGTTTCCGCCAGCACCTACGTTATTGGCTCCTCCTCCTCAGTTTCCACCTCCGAATTCTCTACACGCAGCGCCACTCCCCCATCAGCCAGTAGCTGGAAGCAGTGTAGCACTGCAGTGGGGAAGCGTCAACAGGCCGTGCTGAAGCTGATCTGCCTTTGGGACAAACAGCACACGGCCTCAGAGCTGTTGCAGGGGATTAGTCACCAGACCGAGCAGTGGCTCTCGCCACTCAACCTGCAACCAGGCATGGTTGTGTGTGATAATGGGCGTAACTTGGTGGCGGCTTTGGAGCTCGGCAAGCTCACACACGTACCATGCCTAGCGCATGTATTTAATTTAGTGGTGCAGCGATTTCTAAAAACCTACCCCAATGTGCATGATCTCTTGACCAAGGTGCGCCGCGTGTGTGCACATTTCCGTAAGTCATCTACAGCTTCGGCCGGCCTGTTGAAGCTGCAGCAGCGCTTACAATTGCCAGCTCACCGGCTGCTGTGTGACGTGAGCACGCGCTGGAACTCCACCTTCCACATGTTGGCCCGGCTTTGTGAGCAGCAGAGGGCAGTAGTGGAGTACCAGCTGTTACACGGTCGTCGCCTCTCCGTTCAACTTCCTGTAATCAGAAGTGAGGAGTGGGAATGGATGTCAGACCTCTGCGAGGTTTTACGCAATTTTGAGGAATCGACACAGATGGTGAGCGGCGATAACGCTATTATCAGTGTAACCATCCCACTTCTGTGTCTACTGAAACGCTCGCTGCTCACAATTAAAACCGACGCTTTGCATGTGGAAGAGGTGGAAATGGGGGAGGAAGAGCTTACACAAGGTGATAGCCAGAGCACCCTCACTTCGTCTTCTCAGCGACAATTGGAGGAGGCGGAGGAGGAGGAGGAGGAGGAGGAGGAGGAAGACACGGTTGCCTCCGCTACAGAGGGTAGCCATGGAACTTTAGTTCCATCTCTTCAGCGTGGGTGGGCAGAAGAGGAGGAAGAGGATGAGGAGATTGAGAGTCATCCTCCTGGTGAGGACAGCGAAATCTTGACTGTTGGAACTCTGGCACACATGGCTGACTTTATGTTAGGCTGCCTTTCCCGTGACCCACGCGTTATACGCATTTTAAACAACACGGATTACTGGGTGTTCACCCTTCTGGACCCCCGCTACAAAGAGAATTTCTCATCTCTCATTCCTCCAGTGGAGAGGACAAGCAAAATGGTGCAATACCAGAAGGTTCTTGTTGAAAAATTGCTCCAAAATTTTCCATCTGACAACGCTGGCGGCAGAGTACGTGCTACCTTGGCCAACAGAGAAGGGGAGAAAAGGGGAGCACACAGCAGTTCCGAGAAAGGCAGGGCAACACTCTCCAAGGCGTGGGACACCTTCATGACACCCCGCCAGCACCCTCACCCTGATGCGCAGCCTAGTGTCACAAGGAGGGAAAAGTTTTGGAAGATGGTGAAGGAGTACGTAGCAGACCGTGTCAGCGTCCTCAATGATCCCTCTGTGCCTTACAACTACTGGGTGTCCAAGCTGGACACGTGGTATGAACTGGCACTCTACGCCTTGGAGGTGCTGGCCTGCCCTGCCGCCAGCATTCTGTCTGAGCGGGTATTTAGTGCTGCTGGTGGCATCATAACAGATAAGCGTATCCGCCTTTCCACCGACAATGCTGATAGGTTGACACTTATAAAAATGAACAAGGCCTGGATTTCCCCTGACTTCTCCACTCCACTGGAGGAAAGCCCCGGGGGAACATAAACTCACTTTATATATGTTATTTACAATGATGGGAATACTCTGTATTCCCATTCACCCCTTCCACCCAAAAAACGGGTATATGGTTGACTCTTAATCTTCTCATCCTCCTCCTCCTCTTCCATATGCCCTGGGATATAATTTTTATATAGGGCCAGCTCACCAGCGGGCCCTGTGATATAATTTTTATATAGGGCCAGCTCACCAGCGGGCCCTGTGATATAATTTTTATATAGGGCCAGCTCACCAGCGGGCCCTGTTTGACAATTTTTATATAGGTCAGCTCACCAGCGGGCCTTCTCATATAATGTTTTATTGGGTCAGCTCTCTAGCGGGCCCTCTCATATAATGTTTTATAGCGTCAGCTCACTAGCGGGCCTTCGCATATAATGTTTAGGATGGTCAGCTCCACAGCAGACCCTCACCCATAATGTTTTAGATGGTCAGCTCAGCGCACGTTTCCCTCTTAATCATGGCCTCAGTTCAATAAAATCAAGGAAATTTTTGGGAGAATTTGCCTCTGCGCACGTTTCCCTCTTAATCATGGCCCCAGTTCAGAAAATCAAGGAAATTTTTGGGATAATTTGCCTCTGCGCACGTTTCCCTCTTAATCATGGCCTCAGTTCTGAAAATCAAGGAAATTTTTGGGAGAATTTGCCTCTGCGCACGTTTCCCTCTTAATCATGGCCCCAGTTCAGAAAATCAAGGAAATTTTTGGGAGAATTTGCCTCTGCGCACGTTTCCCTCTTAATCATGGCCTCAGTTCTGAAAATCAAGGAAATTTTTGGGATAATTTGCCTCTGCGCACGTTTCCCTCTTAATCATGGCCTCACTTCAGAAAATCAAGGAAATTTTTGGGAGAATTTGCAGATGATATACAAGTAAATATACAGCAAATATTGTTTGGTAACAATTTTTCGCCTAAAGTCGTTTTTATTTTCCTTTTTGTGTGTTTTATGGTCAGTCTGTAAAAATGGCGTACTACGGGCGAAAGATCGTTCCCAGCAGCGATGTTGGAGTCCAAGATGCATCCAGACATCCTCCCTATGCTGTCCCTGAACCATTTCTGTGGTGTTTCCATCCTTTTCTGCCCTTTTCCTATGGACCAGGCACCCTCCCCTCATCAGAGCAGGGGGTGCCTGGTGTAATGCTCGAGTCCTCCCATTGACTTCAATGGGGCTCGGGTGCTCGGCCGAGCACTCGAGCCTCAGGGGGTGCTCGGTCAGAGCACCCGAACACCCGAGCATTGGGGTGCTCGCTCATCACTACTTCACACCCATTCACCTCTTCCCTTCCTCACATTCACCTATTACCTCCCTCACTCCCATTCACTCCCTCATGCCCATTCGTCTGCACTGACTGTAGAGCAATTTTTTATACATCACTATTCCATTCAAATTAAAACACAAATATTTGCACAGTCTGAACAGGCACAACACAAGTAACCCTTTGACTTCCAGGGGGTGTCTAATGTAATGCAATGAACTGCATACCCTTCAGCCACTCAAAAGGTTAACATCTCATTTGCCTAAAACGCATGTGCAAGCAAAACCATTTACAATTGTGAATATTCCCTTCCTCACTTTAGTCATTTCTCATCAAAATTTCCACCTCCCTCCCTTTCACCTGTTTCGATCAATATTACTCCCTTTCATCACTTTGGCTGTTCACCATAACTCTCACCACTTGCTTGGAACACTACATCATGTGATGCTAATGCCAATTCAAGATGCTTTCAGTGCATGCTCACGAAGATGGATGATATTACAATACAGTTTCAAGAGGGTCTTTTGTACATTTTGTATGATTATATTCAGGTACCTCCCAAAGTAACAGCCAAAATACAGTAGGTCACATGAGTGTTTCATTGTACAAAAGATGGTCATAGCCATAGCAACAACAAAGGAGCTTCATGGAATTGGTGGTGGTGGCACACTCACTTCCTCTCTCCCTGACCAATAGGTGCCATCAGATAGATGCATAGGAAATTGGTACCAGATATTTAAAGTGAAATGGACATCATTCTATATTGGAAGCTGCCCCTAGAGAGTGCATTTTTGCCAAGTATTGTAGGATTTTCGATCAGGGGCAGCAATTGGCAACCCGAAGCACCCCTAGCTGTGGAGGGCTACAATTCCCATTATCCATAGCCAGCCTCATGTTGCCCAAGGCAGATAATGTGAATAATGCTTGCTTTATTAAAAAAAATAGCAGAGAGTAGTGGTTTGCATTCCATGACTCTCCAGCTGCTCTACACCGAATAGGTGGAAATGGCACATTCACTTACCTTTCTGTCTTGACTGCCAGGGATCCTAACCAATAGATGATATCAAATGCATGAATGGGAATTAGCTGCCAGACAATTACATTGAAGGGGACATCCTGCTACATTGGATACCTCCTCTACAGAGGGCATTGATGCCATATATTGTGAAATTTGCAGTGATTACAATCATCCTCTTGTATGAAGAGTTATGAGACTATTAAAACAGAAGGATGGTAGACATTGTGTGGCACTCCAGCTGCACCTGTGTTTAATTGGAGAAAGTGGCATATAAACATTGTCTCTTCTACCCTGCTTATACCATGGGGATCTTGACCAATAGTTGGATGCACGGAAATTAGCTAACTAAACTCTACAACATTCGATAATAGAGGCTACCCCCAGAAAGAACATGGTGCTAGATACTGCTGGAGGTATCACATAGTTGCTGTGGTTGGCAAGAGGTGAATTTGAGGGAGGGAAGAGGAGAAGAGGAGTGAGGGAGGGAAAAGGTGAAGATGAGTGAGGGGGGAAAAGGCAAATGTAATTGTTAAATACTGTTTTTTTACTCTGTCTATCCACTTTAGCCATGCTACACATAATGGCTTTTTATGTTGTTTTTTTTCCTCTCTCCTTCTTGCAATATTCGCAAGACATTTGCATAGTGTCTTGTGAGTCCTGTGTTTACTGAACAGCAGATAGCTCATTCGACTGGTTCAGTGAGTACAGAAGGCCAAAGAAGCTGTGATAGATAGCTCTCAGCCATTCTCTCATTTTTTTAACCATGTCAGTGTCACAGGGGGTGTGCAGTCTACATCCTTATGGCATTTAGTGGGTTAAGGAGTGATACTCTTTATGGTACTGAAGTCTGAAGGAATCCTTTCCGCTCCCCCTAGTGGACAAGTGGGGAAGCAGAGAGGATGTGCTCAGACATCAGGGTTTTCAAACTGCAGGCTATGTGTGAGGAAAAGGGAGGGCATCCCTTACACATCACCAGCAATTTGACAACCCTGCATGATCATGAGGAAATTCAACTTCCCTCCTCTTGTATCACTGTTTCTTTGTACATATGCCGATGTGTGTCTACATTGCCAAAGAAATGTGCTTACCAGACACACATCAAAATAACATCAAACCTTGGTAAATATCCCCCCAGACATTGGAGGCTTTGTCCACTTTTTCCTAAAGATCTGTGGCAAATGGAAGAAGAAAATGAAAAAAGTAAACTACACCTGTTTCATTCCTTGACATCACTTCAAATCATTATGTGTGTGGCCGCAATGTGAGCCCACCCCTCCAGTTACTGCCCTATTTCAACTTCTATCATTCATGGGAGTTATAGCCTGGCGGCAGCTTTACTGACCTCCAGCCATGGTAGCACCAGAATCCCACACACTGACTCCCTGGCCTTGTCCCTCTGCACTGCTAGAGACAGAACCACACAAAAAGACCCCAAGCCTTGTTCCATTTCACTGTTAGCAAAAGAAACATACATATTGATGCCCTAGATTTGTCTTTCTCTACTGATAACCATATAAACACAGGTACTCACCCACTGCCTTCTCCCACTTCTGGCCATAGAACACACATGCTGACATCTAGCCTTGGCACTGAGTGCCATAGAGCCACCCCCTAGCCTTGCCCCATGGTAGCTAGAACTCTGCATGGTATACTAGAATGACACATACTAAGTCTGACCCTGACCATGCATGTGGGAACTGGGAAACTTGTTTGTAGCAAAACATTTTAGAAGGATTGTATGTGCAGGGAACTTGCCCCTTTTCCTCCAAAATTCCTGCAGTAAAAAAACTGGAACAAATTCCATTGATTTATAAGGGGAGTTAAAGTTTAAGTTAAGGGACTTAAAATACCAATGTAATCAGTTTGACTGGGACATTTTAGTTCTCCCCTATGGTGTGGTTGCTTTGCCCCAGAATGCCTCTGCTGTATTTCTTCATAAACTTATTCTAAGCTCCAGGAAAAAATAAATATGGTCCTTAACCCCTGAAGGACTACATGACGTACTATGACCGTCATGGTCCTTAAATACTTAAGGACCGATGACGGTCATAGTAGGTCATGTACTTTTGGCACTCCATCGGGGGCCTAAAATTGACCTCTCCAAAACTGGAGCGATCTCTTTCAGGCCACAAAGCTGCGCGCCGATACACGCAACAGGTCACGTGTACCGGCGCATCGGCAAGGATCAAAGCGGTCCTTGTGGGACGGAAACGTCCCAGGACCACTGGTCCTTAAGGGGTTAAAGGGGAAATTTTCACTAGGAATAAGTGACTTTTAATTTGTTTAATAGATTAACTTATGGAGGTAGGTGTCCTTCATACAGCAGTCAGGTGTATCTATTTATATTTTGCATTATATATATAGAGTTTACTATTTATAATGCTCTCTATCTGACCCTTTGAGCGCCAGATGGTTATGAAGCAATGCGTTGTGAACCCTTCTGGCACTCAAAGGGTTAAGTCTGCCTCTAGGTTATACCTACATCCAGCAAACAATAGACTTCAATAGTCCTGAATGGATCATAAAGGAAACAAGAGGTTATCAGTTTATAAACAATATATGTAATGAACAGCAAAAGAGATCAAAATAATAGTAAAACGTAACATATAGATATACCTGACTGCTGAAGGAAGGACACCTACCTAGGGTCATATCTCACATTAGGCAACTACGCTGGCCATTCTGAATTGTGAGTTTGACCAGCACAGTCTCAATGTCCTTGCATCAATGCATACACCACTTTACTGGCTTTTAATTAAAGGGACACTAATGTCCCATTAAAAAATGTTCTTGCTTTGTAGAGTGGTTAGAGTGATATTCGCCTGTAAAGCTGCCCCCTCCCTCCCCTTCTCCTGACATCAGTGTCTAGCTGACAGCAGGAGATCTCGGTGCGGGGATCAGCCGGCGGCTCCACAGCAGAGCCGAAATTGCGTTATTGGAAATAATTACTTCATTGGAAAGGTCTACAAAGTGTGCCTGGTTTGCAAGCACACTTTGTAGACCATTCCAATGAAGTAGTTCTTTTTAAATAACGTGATTTTAGCTCTGCTGAAGAGCCTCCTCGTGTCGGCCGACTCGAATCTCCTGCTGTCAGCTTTACAGCTGACATCAGGAGAGGGGGAACTTTAAATGTGAATATCTCTCAAAATAGGATTTGTGCTGCATTATTTCTTTTTTAAAGTCTACAAAATAAGACATTTTATTGGGACATTACTGTTACTTTAACCCCTTAGATTCAAGAGGTCTCCAACACATAGAGAAGCAATCTATCTATTAACAAATGGGTTAAAAAATTTTTTGTTTTTTTTTTGTACAGTGGATAGGACTGTGGATGAGGATCATGAAATGATTGGTGGGCATGGCCATGGGTGGGGTTAACCCTGTCTAAAGCATTGCATAGCAATGCACTGTATATATCTGGCATTCAGTGGGTTACTAACACCTAGGAGGATTGCCATGGTAAGCAAAGGATGTAAATCTGGCATCTTGTTCCTAGGAAAAATGTCCCCTTTTAAAGATGTCTTGGAACATCAAAATCATTTGTTTGGTAATAGCTATTTCCATTTGGAAATTTTCCATTCTGCTTGTAAGGACATTTGGGATGATAAAGGAAAAGCTATTTACACAGTACATACAAGTGATCCCCTTTCTACTTAATGGATTGCATGTTTTACATATTGTATCAGATAATTCAGGCCTCACCTTGCTGGAGCTGTGTGTTGTAACCAATCACAAACTAATCAGTCTTCCTCTCATGTCTCAATCAAGAAACAAGAGGAAAAAGACAATGGGCCTTATGTAAGAAAAAAAGAGCAATTCTGGGGAAAACCAACTGAATTATGAGAAAACAATAAAATGTAGTTGATTTAAATGGGGATTCTAACCCCTTGAATGCTACAGGTATTTCCAATGCATTGTGAAGCAATGCATGGGGACCTCTCTAGCATTCAGGGGGTTAAACACTTTTATTTAAATCAATGGTAATTTTTATTTCATACCTGTGGAACAGTTGGTTTACCCCAGAATTGCTCCTCTTTTATGTATATGGCACCCATGTTTTTTTTTTCAGTAGTAGACCAAACGATCAGAAATTCATAACGATAAAGTAGCAGATCAATTTACATTACAGGAGATCAGCATTACAGGAGACCATTAGTGTGCAAGAGGACAATAGGGAGCAATGAATGAAGCCAAAAGGGGATCACACCATTACATGGGATCAATGGGGTACATGTGGGGATAAAAGTGACAACAGAGGAGCACAGGCATTAAAATGAAGGGCATAAGGAGAAGAGGTTTAGCAGAGAGGCCAACAGAGGGACAACAGATGGCACAAGCAAGAGTAATGCACAGGGGAGCCAGAAAGGCACAAGGAAGCAAGTGAAGTATAGAGGAGAAAGGCAGCTGAAGAGGGGAACAACATGGGCACAGGAGAGCAAAACGTGAAATGGGAAACTGAAGGAATAGGGAGCAAGAATGTGGAAGGGGGAAGGTGGAGCAGGGCATGAGAGAGGGGTGCAGGGAAGTTAAATAGGGGAGAAGGAATGCAAGATAGGAGAGTGGGATCAAGAGGGGTCAAAGAAGCAAAAAAGGAGCATACAAGCAAGCGAGTGGAGTAGTAAAGCAAAAGAGGGAAGCAGGGGAGTAAGGGGGAGTAGATATTCAAGAGAGGGGAATAATGAAGCAAGCATCAAGACCAAGGAATCAAGCAGGGAGGAGATACATAAGAGTGGAGCAGGGAAGAAGAAGGAGAGCAGGGAAGCAAGAGAGGGAGCAGAGAAGCAAGAGGGGAGCAGATATCTAAGAGTGTAGAAAGGAAGCAAAAAGAGAGCAGGGATACAAGAGAGGGGATCATAGAAGGAAGAAAGAAGTGCTGGGAATCAAGAGGGCAGTAGGTAAGCAAATTGGAGCAGAGAAGGAAGAGAGGAGAGCAAGGATGCAAAATAGGAAATAAAGAGAGGGTGAGCAGAGAAGCAAAAGGGGTATAGAGCGGTTAGACAGTGGAACAGATGAACAAGATGGGCATAGCATGACAGGGATCAGACAGTGTAGTAAAGCAAGATGGGGACATGAGGCAATAGAGGGGAAAATCAGAGTGAGGGATGGGCAACAGAGGCATGTGCAACTAGCAGGAGGTGTTATAATTCCCTACTTGTGCCAGCTAATTAGTTAAAAATCTCAGATGGGCTGCACCCAGGGGTTTAGCTGGCCATATCTGTCCCATTCCGAATGACTTAACACCTTAAGGACTGATGCAATACACACTACTCTGGTCATTAAGGGGCCATCCAACAGGAGCTTTCAACTAAAACAAAGGCAGGGATTTTTTACAGTACAGGCAGAAAAGTTATGGAATTCTTTGCCTCTGGATGCTGTGCTTGCAAATACCATAGCTGATTTTAAAAAAGTAATGGATATCTATCCAGCACAAGACAATATTGAGAATTATGATAGATGGCTTCAAAGCATTCATTGTTGATCCAGGGAACCTTCTGACTGCCATTTGGAGTAAGCAAGGAATTGTATTACCCACTTGGGGCTTAATTGGAAATGTTTTCAATGTTTTTTTTTTTTTTGCCTTCCTGTGGAAGAACAGGGTTGATTTGGCATGGGTTGACCTTGATGGATGCATGTTTTTTATAGCCTCATCAACTGTTGCTATTCTATTATATATGAATTATCATTTTTATTTTTGTTTTTAAGCTGATAAGACAGACAAGAAAATGTTTCGCTTTTGTGATATTTTTATCAGAAGTGTGAAGAAAAAATTAATTATTTGCATGGAGACTCTTGAGGAAGCCTGATGTCCTTGAATATATATTAAGCATTTTGTGTAATAACTATCATTATAGGCTAAAAAGATTGCGGTAATGAAAATCCAGCAATCTGAAATGCAGGGCATTAATCTCCCAGGAGTGCTCTGTTTTTATCACATTCCACTGCTGAATTACAGAAAGTACAATCTAAACAGGGCACAAATTCAAAAGGAAAATAGATTTAAAGTGATAATAGCAACCCAGGATAATGATAATACTCCAGAAATAACAGGGCTGAAGCGTCAACAGTATGGTCAGAGGTCTGAGGCTTTGCTAGGAACCTTTAATTATGTAGGGGTTATGGCCTGCTAGGTAATGCATTATAATCTTTGTCCAAGTTCTAATGAATCACATGAGAAGTTCCTAAATGCTGATAAATTACACACATAGTCTCATGAAAGAGCCATATAAAGTGGTTTGTTATAGGTATAATCAGGGCAGCTTTAGGCTGATTTAAATATATGGGGTTAAGCATTAGTAATGCTTAACCCTTTGAGTGTCAGAGGGGTACCCAACGCATTGCAGAGCAATGCATTGCATACCCCTCTGGCACTTAAAGGGTTATATACGTGAAAAATATAGCTATAGCTATAAAACATTGGCACGCCCCTGCTGAGAGGTGTATGGCCTGAAATTTTATGATGGAGCTATTGCTCCTGGCCGTTCTGGTCACTTGACCATAAACCTCCATAGAATGCTGTAGCAACAGTGCCACTGAGTAATTTCAGGCCAAGGAGGTTCTGCACCCAAAAAATGTTTGAACTGAAATATGTTTTGAATACAATATCTTTTAGCAGGGAGAATGCACTTATTATATATATATAATTATATATATATATATATATTTATTTAGTTAGAAAATGTTTTACCCGCAAGAATACATTGAGATTTGTTTTGTTTTCAAGTATTTCCTGGAGAGTTTACAGGAAAGTGTTATATATCTACATAAACAGAGAAACATTATATACTAGTTGAACAGCCTGTGTACACGGGCCACAGTGCCAGGCAGCAATGGCCGCAGTGCCGTCATGCACAGTAGAGACCGTGGCTGATAACGGAGCGGGAGCAGAGAGGACTACAGTCTGAGTTCGGAGTGCACTGCTCCGTTATCCACTGTGGCGCGGGCAGTCTGTACTGAGCATGACCACAGTGAGTGCAGCCATCTGTACTGCGCATGACAGCTTCTGACAAACATACATTAGCGAATTAATATATAAGATATACACACATTCACACATAAATATACATACTAACTGAAAATGTATATACAGTTACATATTGTTTTAAAATACAAAGAAACAATTAATTTTAGGGATTTTATACTGGGAGAAGATTGATTTTTTTTTTTGGCCAGGTTATACCAGGTTTTTGGAGTTGTTAGCAGTGGTACGGAGGTTATAGTTAGTATGGAGAGCTGGAGTGAGCATACTGCTCAGGTAGCCCAGAAGCTTTCCAGAGAAGTGGTTCTATACTAATCAAGAAAGCTGAAGGGTACTTCTAGATTTGAGTGTTAGCCAATTTAGCTCTTTAAGCATATCACAATGATGGTTAGTGCAATTACGTTGAAGGATAATGCAGCATAATGAGTTATACAATGTGCCGAGTTTACCAAGATGGATTTGTGGTGCAGGAGCATATACTACTTCCCCATAGTCTATGACTGGTAGAAACATCTGTAATACAATACATGTTCTTACCAGGGGACTTAAAATGGATTTGTTTCTGAACACCTATTTTGATATAAAGTCTGGATGTTAATTTATCAATATGAAGACCAAAAGTGAGGTTGGGTCACGCCACATACCAAGATATTTGTAGGGGCCTACCGGGCCAAGTTATGATTAGACTCTCTTTCAATGGATAGATTGGTATTCCCAAGATTACACAGTTTGTACTGTTTACCAAATATCATTGTGACCGTTTTGTTGGTGTTTAAGAATATTTTGTTCTTTTCTATCCATCTTTCAACTTCAGAGAAATCATGTTGTAATATGGCCTCAAGTTGTGATACGTTTGAATTTTAGGGTAATTCTTTGTTTAAAACAATGATGTCCATATTTTTTTCTTCGAGGTTCATCCTCAGAAAATGTATTGAATGAAGGGTCACATACTATTATATAATGTAATAAATAAAAGACGCGCATTCTCATGGACCTGTAATGAGTGATTATGTGCACAGTTTCATTCAGTTGATAGCCCAGCTAGAAAGCTACCTTGCATTTAGCTAAATACATAATGAACTTACATACTGAGCATTAAATGTCTGTCTCATGCTAAATCTCTGCTTGGGCTTATTATTTTTTACGGCAAGCCACGTTTATTTAAAAGTGCATTAAGGGTCCAAAGGCCAAAAATGGCCCCATTGGCTTCTTTTGCATGACTCTGGTTTAACCCTTTGAGTGCCAGAGGGGTAAGCAACACATTGCTCTGCAATGTATTGTGTACCCCTTTGGCACTCCAGGATTAAAGTATATTCCAATGGGATTTTATTTCAGAAATAGTATGTGCACTTTTAATGTCTACTTTTTTGAATCTTTACTTTTTTTTTTGATTGGGTGATTTGAAAATGTGGGTGTCCAAAGATGCTTTTGAATTTTAGAATTTAACTCTTTGAATGCCACAGGGGTATCCAATGCATTGTGTTGCAATGTGTTGGATACCAATCTGACACTCAAAGGTCAAATATGAATCCAGAATATACAGTGAGTTGTCTCTGATGTAGACGTTACTGAAAGCTAAGTGAGTGAGTCTTTATCAAGAAAGTGTGTAGTGAAGAAAGCAAATTAAAAGGGGCTCTGAGGTACCACAATGAGAAAACTGTACCAAAGAGGATGAACAGTGATGCTGTGCTATAAAATAAAGTAAGCCAGTCACCTCATTATTTTCTCCTTAATATGGTGACCACAATGCATTTTCTCCTAAGGTAGTTTATGTGATGTGTGAGAAGGTATAAAACACACAGGAGAAAGGGGATTGTGGTAGATAGACCAATGGGAGAGACAGACATATAAAAGAGGCACAGGAATTATGCTGAACAATTTGGATTCCACCAATATGCCAGCAATGAACTACAGTGTGCAGTCTATATGAGACCATCAGGGCTAAGGCTCTCTGTCATTGCATTAGACTAGCAGCACAATATTCCATTAAATGAGACCAGCAGAGCATTTCATAAGAACAGTATTGTAATTCAGCATTACATGAGACCTGTAATAGAAGGGAATACTCAACGATGTTCAATAGGACACACAGTCAGAATCTGTCTATAGATAAGAACCAGCTCATCGATCTTGTCCATCATTTGACTTTTTAACCATTAAAGAACCAAGAAAGCAATATTTTGCATACTCCTCTGGTCATTAATGGATTAAACATGTAACCACATTTATTACTATTGTCTTGATGGCAAATCCCAAAAGTACTCCAGCACAATCTATGCTTCCTATAAATATTAACTCATTTTTGGGTGTATATGAAGAAATGAAGGTTGGCAATTTAGTTTTGTGCCATACTTACAGGAATAAGAACTGCCGTGCATCTCGACCGATCTGTCTCATGTATAATTTACCTTCAATGGATATCCTGTATCAATACAGAGGCATATGAGTGAGGAGGGAGGAAGTCGTTCAGTGTGCGACTCCATGCAGGGGACAATGTGATACAGAGGCGTATGAGTGAGGAGGGAGGAAGTCGTTCAGTGTGCGACTCCATGCAGGGGACAGTGTGATACAGAGGCGTATGAGTGAGGAGGGAGGAAGTTGTTTAGTGTGCCACTCCATGCAGGGGACAATGTGATACAGAGGCGGATGAGTGAGGAGGGAGGAAGTCGTTCAGTGTACGACTCCATGCAGGGGACAATGTGATACAGAGGCGGATGAGTGAGGAGGGAGGAAGTCGTTCAGTGTACGACTCCATGCAGGGGACAATGTGATACAGAGGCGGATGAGTGAGGAGGGAGGAAGTTGTTTAGTGTGCCACTCCATGCAGGGGACAATGTGATACAGAGGCAGATGAGTGAGGAGGGAGGAAGTCGTTCAGTGTACGACTCCATGCAGGGGACAATGTGATACAGAGGCGGATGAGTGAGGAGGGAGGAAGTTGTTTAGTGTGCCACTCCATGCAGGGGACAATGTGATACAGAGGCGGATGAGTGAGGAGGGAGGAAGTCGTTCAGTGTACGACTCCATGCAGGGGACAATGTGATACAGAGGCGTATGAGTGAGGAGGGAGGAAGTTGTTCAGTGTAGGACTCCATGCAGGGGACAATGTGATACAGAGGCGGATGAGTAAGGATGGAGGATGGAGGGAGGAAGTCGTTCAGTGTAGGACTCCATGCAGGGGACAATGTGATACAGAGGCGTATGAGTGAGGAGGGAGGATGGAGGGAGGAAGTCATTCAGTGTGCGACTCCATGCCGGGGACAATGTTGATGATCTTAAAGGGGAGAGCAGTATCGGAGGAAACGGGCAGAGCAAAGTATCGGAGGAAGCTGGTGGCAAATACAAGCTTGCCTCCCCCTTCCTCCAATGCCTCTCTCACCTCCAAGATTTCACTCTTTATATGTATTTCCTTTGACTCAAATCAAGTTAATAAGAGCAGCACGGAGAGCACACTTATTTATATTATATGAATTTATTTATTTTATACAAGCATACAATTTGAATCCTAGAAATTGTATGCAGATAATAGATATTAGAACATTTATTCCAGCCTAATTATGGTTCTCTTTTGGATCCTACATTTACCATAGTATATTTACTGAGGCTATATACTAAGGAGAATTGAAGCAATTATGCAGAAAACCTTGTGTGTAACATGGGACAAATAAAAATGCATAAAATGTTCATTGATTTAAATGGGACTTTAACCGGTTAAATGCTAGAAGAGTGTTTAGTACATTGCTTTGCAATGCATTGGACACCTCTTTAAAATGTATATGTACTATTCGGTAAAGTTTGTATGGCAACATAAATGCACAAGGGATTGTCAAATACTCACATCTAGTCAAATAATTACTCCTGAAAGCTATCTGTTCAGAAATAAAATCAAATATAGATTATAGAACTATACGGGATCCTTGATTTCACGTAACTATACGGGATCCTTAATTTCACGTAGAACAATGACATAGCTGATACATAGAACCCTCAGAAATCTGTGGACACCACTAATATATTTCTTATTTTTAATTTTATTTGAAAACTGTGTGTCTCAAGGGCCATATAATTCACAGTCATGTCCCTGGATGTTAACCATTTAATTCCATAGAACCATATGTTAAAGAGACACTGCTGTTAATACTGTGAGATGATATTAACCCTTGAATTACTGTATACCTATATAACATCATATTTTTGGAAATAAAATTATTTCCGAACCTAATCTGCTTGTAGATCGACTTAAAATCCCACAACTCAAATATTGATGCAATACCACTATTAATATCCCACCAAATGTAGTAAGTTTTTTTCCATTATTATAAAAATTATATCAAGTGGCTGGGATCAAAAATAGACTCTGCTCAATCATAAAGTAGGTTACGTGACTGTACTTTGTTAGTACCGTTCAAGTAAATATCATATATACCTAACCTTGTCCATGGTGCTGAAAGCCTTCTCTTTATTCTCATACTGACTGGGTAGGGAAGCACAGAGAATGCTGTACAGAATTATTGTAGTGTTGGTGATGTGTGAGGGGAGGAGATCCCTTCCACACCAACAGCACTTAGAAAATCCTGTATCCTAATAGGGACCTCCTCCAACCCTCCCTTTCCATCCGACAATTTTTGTGAATATGTCGATGCGTGTGCACATCGAACACATCAACTCAATCATGCCGACACCACATCAACATTTAGTGCATCTAGGCCCTGGAGTTATTCTGGAATAAACCAACTGCACCATAGGGGAAAAAATAAACTTTCCTACATTCCTTTGCACTTTAATGGAGCTTTTTTAACCCCAAGAATGCTAGAGAGGTCTCTGTCATTCAAGGGGTTAAACACCCAATTTAATATAACAGGAGTTTTTATTTGCCCCCTAAGGAGCAGTTGGTTTAATCCAGAATAACTCCAGTTTGCTTTTTATACATATGGGCCTGTAAGTGCTCAATTTTTATAAAAGCAAAATGGAATAATTCTGGAGTAAAAGGGATAGTAATACCTGGATTTAACCCCATCCTGACAATGGACTTACCAGGTACGTCCCGCAAAAACTGTCACTTAGTGACAGAGGACGTACCTGGTAAGTCCCGGAAGTCCGGGTCTCCGTGAGGCTGCACGACGTTCGGGGACTCCGGAATCATTTAGTTGAAAAAAAATGTTAGCCGGGCGTTAGGGTGACAGCCGGGTACACACGCGGCTGTCACTAAGGGGTCAAGAAAGTTCAAAACAAAGTCCCCCCCCCTTTTACTCACATCACAGCTCTAGCTGACAGATCGAGATTTTGGTCATTTGACCGGATGGCTCTTTAGCAGAGCCGAAATAGTGTTATCTACAAAGAAATACGTACTGGGAGGCAGGCATACTTTGTAGACCATTCTAATGAAGTATTTATTTGTACCTAACACTATTTCGGCTCTGCTAAAGAGCCATCTGGTCAAATGACCAAAATCTCTATTGCAACGAAATGCACTGGATACCTAGCTGTCACTCAAAGGGTTAACTCTTTGCGTTCCTGGAGGGGTGTGCAATACATTGTGATATCTCTGTAGCATTCAAAGAGTTAAGTCATACTTTCCCTTCAATAGTCCATTCAACCCATTTCTGTACATTTGTAATATCTGGTTCTTTTTTTAACCTTTATTCCTCCATAGCTGTCACTGTAAAGCTCAGTTTGTCTAAGTAACAGGTAGTAGTGACACAAGGAAGGCGTTATTAAACCTATAGCTGTATAACTCATCCATATTGGTCACAGCTGTCGATAAAATATGCCCTCACTGCTAACAAGTAGCTTCTGTGTTTTGCTTGTAGATTAGTTTCTCGGCCTGTTCTGTATTCTTTATCTTCATCACTGCACCAATCCTTTAATTAGCCAGTGAAATCTTCTGCATAGTGATTAGGAAATCACAGTTAAGAAGGTTTTACAAAGAGATGTTTCTGGAAGCAGCTCAAAATAGCTTTCAGGCTTGGAAATTCCTCTCTCTGTCATACAGGAACGTGATTGGGATTCAAAACCAAAACACTGACCTTCAGCTAATCGACTATTCCAAAATTTCAAAATGTAGGACAAAAGTATTTACCTTGATTAAAAAAGACTGCCATTTCAGATGCCACCAGCAGTCAAATTTGCTCTTCTTACTGAATTGTATATGAATGCCAGGGATGGTGTTCTCATTATTTAGACTTTTGATATTGCCCACCTAGCTGGGAGTCTCAATATCATGAATATACAAGCATTTCCTGTAGGTTTAAAAAATATGTTTATAGATTTAGTAGGCTCAGAATATTTAGATTTTAAATCAGACAACTTGAAGTAAACCTGTCAAAGTAAAAGTTCAGCTTGATTTACAGAGACCTAAAATGTGCCTGTATGTTGTACTCGTAGTTCTCTGTAGTATAAATAGATCTTGTTTAAATAACCTATATGTTTTTGTACTTTATTCTGATAGTGTGCTAATTTGTGATGTTTGAGGTCAAACTTTTTTTTATGTGCTGTTAAAAATTACTCCAGTTCATAGCAATGTGTTTGGTAATATACTGGCCCAGAACAAAAAACGAATTAACATAAAGTGCCACACTGTGCCACTGACCAACAAATGCTAGTTCCCAAAAAAACTATATTACACAAATGGACAGTAAAATATAAAGGTAGTTATTAATTATTCTAAAAGGGATAGTAGCAGTTCGTTTGAAGATTATTCCGTATTGTAGACATTAAAAAAATCTAAAAAACAATGTAAGGCTTATCTCTCAAACCTTTATGGTTTGAGAGATATACCTTTCTAAAGTTACCTCTTCCTGGCTGTGTCACTGAAGTCAGAGGATAGCTGACGGCTGCAGAATCCGGTCATCTGACAGGATGGAGGGTCTTCAGCAGAGCCAAAATCGCTCTCTTTAGAACAAAATACTTCATTGGAAAGTCTACAAAGTGCTGCCAGGCACACTTTGTAGGTTTGAATAGTTTTTAAAGGTTTGAGAAATAAGTATTACAATGTTTTTTTATATTTTTTTAAATGTCTACAATATGGAATAAACTTCAAACCAACTATTACTATCCCTTTAAAATGAATTAAACTTTAATTAGGAGGTCAGGTCCACTTTACCAATACACACATACACACAGACATGCACACATGCACAAGCACACACATGTAAACATGCACACACACACACACACACACATATATATATATACACACAAATATGCACACACGCACACACACTTTCAGGATATACTAACTGATCCATAGGGTGCAAATATATATATATAAAAAAAACTAATTCCCATTAACCCCTTAATGACAAAGGACTTACCAGGTACATCCCGCAAAAACTGTCACTTACCTGGTAAGTCCCGGAAGAAGTACCGGAAGTCCGGGTCCCCGTGCGGCTGCACACCATTCTTCAACTCCGGAATAATATAGTAAAAGAAAATGTTTTTCTTAGACGGGCGTTTAGGTGACGGCCGCGTGCGCATGCGGGTGTCACTAAGGGGTTAATCCTTAATCCTGAGTGCCAGAGAGGTATCCAATGCACTGTGTTGCAATGCATTGGATAGCTCTCTGGCATGCAAAGGTTATAAATGAGGCTTGGTTCATTTGCATTTGTCTGCTATTTAACAGCTGATTTCCTTAGAATTATTCCACTATTCTTTTGTGCCATTATATATTATTATTATTATTATATCACTGATGTCCAGTCTGAACACCTCTCAGCTGAATTTCACTGAAAGAAAAATGCACTTTCCTTACAGCTTGCAGTGTTGCATAATTGCACTTTGCCCACTGGGGGCTTTATCCAGTAGATGATATTTGCATTGTAACATTGTGCTAGTGGCATGAAATGTAAGATTTCTTTCGTTTTAGTGACACGCCATGTCTGTGTGTACCTGAAGCTGAGTTGCAAAATTGGAAAAGCTGCCTCAGGAGAAATCTTATAAAAAGTCAATTAGAGGTGCAACTATATTTTGCAATTCTGCTGCTCTGAGGCATGTTTTATAAAGTTCCAAACTGCCTAGATGACAGCGATGGAGAATTTTTCAAAAAAAGATGTTGATTTAAAGTTTTGACTCTGCCTAATATGCTTCTGTAAGTGCAAGACAAATAACAAGGTGCATATTTCATACAATTTGGGACATTTTGTGGAAAAGCCAAACTACTCTATAGGATAAAATTTACCATAAAATCTCGGGTATAATACGCACAATTTTACCCCAATTCGCCTTATGTGAAGTGGGGGGTGCGTATTATACCCGAGAGTTTTTTTTATAAAAAAAAAATTAAGCCTGCCAGATCCCTTCCCTCCCTCTCCTGGCGCTATCTGCTGCTAAAATACCATTTACTTACTTCAAAGTTCAAGTCCCCGCTTTTTCCCCATTAGCAGGCAACATATAACAGATGTTAATATTCCCTGCGCGAGGCATGCTTCCATTCGCTGCCCGCTTCCTTCAGGACCTACCGGCTCCAGCCAATGGAAATGCCCTGTGAGGATCTGAAGGTCTTCACAGGGCAATACCATAGCCGGAAGGAAGCGGGTGGCGAATGGAAGCATGCCGCCCGCAGGGAATATTGACATGGGTTATATGTTGCTTGCTAATGGGGAAAATGTGGGGACTTGAATTTTGACTCAAAGGGATAGTAATACTTCGTTTAACTTTATTTTATTTTGTAGGCATTAAAAAAACATGAAGAATGATAGAAGTCTTATCGCTCAAACCTTTATGGTTTAAGAGATATTCACAAGCACAGTTTCCCCCTCCCGCCCCGTTTTCTTAGTATAAGCCATCTCTTCTCAGATGTGAATCTGGTTGTAAGACCAGACAGATAACAGCAGGGGACAATCTTCTTTGTATGAAAAGAATGAAAGCCCTTCCCCCTTTGACAAGTTTTTCAGGTTTTTCCCTTATCTTAATTGAAGATTGTCCCTCTCTGCAGTCTACCTGGGCACCTCCCTTCTGATCTGGCTGAACAGTGTGGGGGGGATACTTTGCTTGTGAATATCTCTTAAACAATAAAGGTTTGAAAGATAAGACTTATATCGTTCTTCATGTTTTTTTAATGCCTACAAAATCAAATAAAGATAAAACGAAGTATTACTATCCCTTTAAGTAAATGGTATTTTAACAGTGGATAGATCCGGGGGAGGGAGGGAAAAGATCTGGAAGGCTTAATTTTTTTTTCTTAAGAGGGGAAAACAAGGGTGCGTGTTATACATAGGCATAATCTTGGGTATACTATGCACCTGAGTATTATACCTGAGACTTTACGGTAAATTTACAGTACTGTGCAAAAGTCTTAGGTAGGTGTGAAAAAATACTCTAAAGTAAGAAGGCTTTCAAAAATATAAATGTTAGTAGTTTATTTTTATCAAATAACAAAATGTATGGTGAGGGAACAGAAGAAAAATCTAAATTAAATTAATATTTTGCGTGACCACCATTTGCCTTCAAAACAGCAAATGCAAGAAAATGGAGAGTTCGCCATTTTTGGAAAGACATAATTTTATATGCTATTTGCGATTGCTCATGTTTTGATGAGACATAGCAATATAACTCAGCAAGTATAATTATGTAAAAAAATGTTGTGCTTTGCTTTCTGAAGATATGTTCATACGTTACCGGGAAAAAAAAACCATTTCTCATAAATAAGATATTCAGCATTGCTTTCACTCAGACTTTAGGACTGGAATGTGATAATGTCAGACTGGTATGCGATAAAGTCAGACCTATGTGACAATACACTAGACTGATAGAAAACTAATTATGCAGTGCTTAATTCACCTTTAAATGGCTTTTCTTTGGTGATTCTATGTTAGCAACAGAGGATAATGAGAATGGGCTAGATTTGCTTGACTACTGCTCTGAGATTTCTCTCAGTGTAAAATGTGTGTC
Organism: Rhinophrynus dorsalis; assembly: GCA_037306005.1. Classification (NCBI taxonomy): domain Eukaryota; kingdom Metazoa; phylum Chordata; class Amphibia; order Anura; family Rhinophrynidae; genus Rhinophrynus; species Rhinophrynus dorsalis. Next base: position 72,310,704 of record CM074719.1, on the reverse strand, counting down.
TTGTGTAATATTACATTTCATCCACAGGAAATAGAATACTAGCATAGATATCTGTTTCCTGATGATTGAGACAGTATAAACATATTTAGAAGAACATAATGTTTAATGAATGATGTTTTGGCAGTTACTTTAATAGAGTATTCACACCAGCAAAAACTTAATACAAACATTGGCAACCAAGCCTGAATTTCATCTTTGTAATGGTCAGCACACCTCACCTAGTTCAGTTTTGTCAGAGCACCTGGAAAGTCCACAATCTAAACTGTCATAATAAGCAAAAGAAAAAATTTAGAGAGAGTGGGAGGGATAGAGCGAAAGAGGGAAAGAGTGATGGAAAGACAGAAAAAAATACATTTCTCAGACTTCCTGGTTCACCAATCACCCAGTGATCAGTCCTCTGAATGGAGTTGTAGTCAGATTCCCATGTGCTACACAAAGCTGGTCTATTAGTCTTTTCTAACATCATGTGATCACTTTGCTGTGTGACCTTGTTGGTTAATGGAATAGTAATATTTTACAATAAAAGCAGCTTCAATTAATTTTCATAGTATTTGAATGTTATTTCAATATTGTCAGTGTTGTAGTATAAGAGTAATCGATTAATAAAATATCCCAGTCCTGTCCCTTTTACTGATGTACATAGCTGGGAACTCTCCGTTTTTTCCCCGGAGACTCCGGATTTAACACTGTATTACCAGGTCTCCGGGGCAGAGTATAGTGATGTGGGGAGTTTCTGTTGAAACTCTGGCCACTTGTGCTCCATCCCACCCCTTTCCTCCCACTCCTCGTCCTATTCTCCTACTTTCCCAGGGCTAGTCTGCCTATTTTTTTATTTTTGTGTATTTTTTCCCACCCCCCTGTCGAGATTAAGCCCCACCCCTTTTTTATGACGCAAATCGCGTCATAGAGTTCACCCGGTAGCTACCCTCCGGGTAGTACATGTTGTAAAGTTCCCAGGTATGCTGATATAACAATGCTCACCTCAGAGCAGCAAGACTGTACAGATGGATCTCAGAGAGGGACAATCTTCACTTAACATAAGGGAAAAACCCGAAACACCTGTCAAGGGGGGCAGTGTTTTCCTTACGCTCACAGTAAGAAGATTGTCTCTTGCTGTGAGCTGTCTGGTCTCAAGACCAGATTCCACATCTGAGGGGAGGTGGCTTACATTAGGTAAAAGGGGTGAGAGGGGGATATTTTATCATTCAATTACTCTTGAACTACAACTCTGACAGCACTGAAATAACACTCTCGATGGCCCAAATACTATGAAGATTAATTGGAGCTGCTTTTTTGTGAAACATTACTATCCCTTTAAAGTGAAATGCATGGGAATTAATGCTTGGCAAAGCATCTTTTGTGTTTTATGAAGCAGCAAAATATGGCCTGGATTCCATTGTAGCTGATAACCCTATAAAGAGTTTTATTTACATATTTCTCCATTGATTTCAAAGGATATTTATTAGATAAAACCTGTTGATATCACTTATCATCTTCAATGTCATCTAGGCTTATTTTGGAAAAATGGACTTACAGAAACATATCATCCATCTGCATTCTCAACTGTCTGAGCTGAAGTACCCAAGGTATACCTAGTTCTCTACAGTCTGTTCCCACTCTCCTCATGTGACTACTCCCTCATATCTTATGCATTTCTGTACAAAATAAAAGAAAGAAAATAAAAGAATGGGTAAACTGAAATATAATCCAAGTCTCTTTATAAAGAAACAATGCTATTTGGACCCATTTGACTTTAACCCTTGGAGTGCCAGAGGAGTATGCAGCGTAATCAATGCATACCCCACTGGCACTCAAAGGGTTAGTAAAAGAGGTAACAGCTTAACGTTTTGAGAGCCAAAGGAGTGCTCAATGATTTGTGATACAATGCTTTGGGTCCCCTCTGGCACTCAATCCGTTAACCCATGAGATGCTATAAAGGTCTCTAAATTATAGCTTTTCTACACTTTGGAAACATTTCAGGCATCATAGGGGTTATTAATAATACATTTAGCATGGTTTTACAGTTTCTTTTATAAGTAATTAACATAAACATGTCCTTTGTGACAAATAAAGCTTGTTTCATTAAAACACAACTCTTTTTAACCCTATAAGTGCCAGTGAGGTAGCCAACTCTTGGCAATGCCACACAAAGGGTTGGATTAACTGTTAGCTGTTTAAATTAGCAAGAAATGAGAACTTTCACTTATGTTTTGTCGGCTGTATGGATTAGCGCAGTGCACGTAGCTATCTGTGTAATTACAAGTCTCCAAAGTAAATCTAGTCCAATAAGTATGAAATTAGCTCAATACTAGGTCTTAGACTTGCATGAAGTAATAATTGTAATTAGAACTTACAAGTAATTATCAGAAATTAGTTTTCCCATTTAGCTGAAGATACGTTACTTTCTTTAAAAAAATTGAGAGTATTTTCAGAAATGACAAACTCCTGCAGTAATTTAAAGGAGAACTAACACCTCCACTTGCCTTTCAAAGGCCAGGAAATCCTAATGGCCCCTATGAATTTGGCAGTTGTGCCTTTTCAAGAGAAAACATCTGCAGTCATTCCTGAATGTCATGTCCATGGAGGTAGACATGATAGTTGCTGGCTGTTTAAAATAAAAAGGCAGAACATAACTGTCGAAGGACTAGAGGGGTGTGAAGTACATTGTGACACAATGTATTTGTAATTCACTGGTTTAGATTAATGTGAGCAGAGTCTGAGGTGCCGTGGTCCTGCTACATCTGTCATATCCACTTCCATGGACATGACATCCCAAACAGACTGAAGGTGTTATCTCTTGATAAGCGCTGTCAGGATTTTCTAAACATAGTAAGGTTAACACATGAGTTACACAACTCTCTGATCCTCAAGAAGTTAAGTGTGTTAGGGGTTATTATTACAAGGGGTTGTAACAAGGGTTTACAAACCAACACAACCTTTGTGATACTCTAAAGCTCCAGGAATCAAATAAGTGTATAATTGTTCCACTATAGCAACTATGAGCAATAGTTACAAAGAAGAGGAACAATTCTACAACATGCCAACTGAACCACAGAGTACATATACAATATCCCTTTCCTTGAATATTAGAGTGGTCACTAATGTATTGAAAAGCAATGGCTGGTGGGGGGTGAGGGATCTTGTAGTCTGGCTGATGCTGGAGGGCCTCATAATGCCTGGCCCTGGTGTAGAGGCAGACAATCAAATAGTGGGAGCTGTAGTGCTTGATTTTAGGAGTATTGCTAGTTGCCAGTTGTTCTCTGGACAGGTGGGAACAGTGAGTGTGGGTGTGATTTGTAGACAGTGACAGGAACAGTTTAATAAAATAATGAAACAAATATATACTTTTGACTGACAGGTGACAGATAAGCAGGGATTGTCTGAGCTGAGATGAGGGGTAACAGTGACAGATACTAAAGATAGAAACATACATCATACATTACGTTCAGGCATACAAAAACCAGACAGTATATCACTTCACACTCAACAATTAAAAGTATGTATTAGTGTTGCTGTGCTGTGTTGTCATGAGTAACTAATTGCATACTGCTGATGTGTTGAAGTTGACAGCTCTGTTATGTGTTAATCTTCGGCTCCAAACTTGATGAGAGTAAGAGGAAAGGACTAGGAGAAGAAATTAATAATATGTTCTGGTAGTAAAGTCATATAAAAAAATTGCCTACAGACACGTTTTATAGCTTGTGCAGTAAGTACTTAAGTACTTTGATATTTGGCAATACCCTTTTTATTCGGACTAACAGGTTGTATTTTAAAACAATCTTTTAAGGGATCAACTCCCTTCCTCAGGATGGCAGTACTGAATCACAAAGTCTGTTCAATCACACAGTCTGTTCAAAACAATACAGAGTCCAGTAGATTATATACAGGGAAATATTTACCGGGAGAGCTTGGAGAAAGTGAAAAAGATGATATGTTACTGGAGTAGGCAATATATTGTTGGGTGTTGTTTTCTATCTATGCTTATTCATATGGGTTGTAATTTTTGACATGCTTTTCCAAAGTAGCATCCTTGGTGGCACTTATATAATAAATTTTTGGATCTATGATGTGGAAAGTTACTGTGCTATGTTGGATTAATTTATGTGTTTACAAAGTTGGCAGTGAGCAGCATGGCATGACTTTGCCATATTGAAAGTGTCACTGGTGAGTATCCTTCTTATTCATTTCTATTTGAGGCATCTGTGGTTCCAGAATCTGAGAACTGGCAGTTTGGGGAATATTTCTTTAATGTTGCCTCATCAGTCATAATGGGTTTTAAATCTTGGTCATTATCGTCACCATCACCACTTACAAGACCAACCTCCACCCAGTCATGCTCTTTATTATTGACTAAGATATATGATCTATGATGTATCATAGGAATTCTCACAGTCAAATACATAATAGGAGGAAATTGCCAAATTCTCTTTGGAATTTCATTGGTGGTAGTAAAAAAAAGGTAAACTAACTTTTAATGGGTTTTCTGTATGTTGGAATTTCCATGAAAAGGTTTAAAATAGTGTTTTTTCTATGAAAATTCATGTGAAAAGACAATGGGATGTTTTGCTGATACCTACAAGCCAACTATAAAATAAGAGATAAAGAAAATGTTATCTTGATTCAGATGGGGTTTTAAACCCCTCTGCTGTCCTGTACACTGTTGTAGGCTGTACCTCTCAAGATTAACCTTGTCTGCTTAGCTGTGGTGTACCAGTTGTCTTCCTATCAGAAAGTTGGCGGCTAGCTTCCTAATTAAGGGGCTATCCTTCAGTGGATTCCATCCAGAGCAGCAGTGTGATAGTCTCTGCTTCTATTGCTTATCTGCGCCTGTCCTCCATTTCTAATGCTGCTAGCGTCAGTGCCTCTTTACCTGTTGCCACTTTGCTTCTCCAGTCTGCACATAGCCTACCCTGGTGCCACCACTATACTGTCTGTGTGTCATCAGCCTCTGTTTCTCAGTCTGCCTGCAGTTCAGCTACAAAGTCTCCCTACAAGCTACCAGTGTGTGATATCTGCATTTTCATACTCTGCCCTCTAGCGTGTCCACAGTTTCTTAGCAGTATCTCTTCTCATTCCTGCATTCCAGTCAGCTTGGCTTCTCTTTGCAACCACTAGCGCATCTGGGGCCTCTGGTTCTCTCCGCTAAATTGCCTCCTCCATTAGCTAGCAGTTTTACCTTTGTTACTCTGCACTGAGAGTCCTCTCTTAAGACCCCTTAGCAGAAACCTCTACAGCCTGGACTTCTCAGTTCTGCAGCAACAGGTGTGCTCATCCTGGTCTGACCCAGGCTCCTCTGGGGCCAGATAAACTGATCTTGCGGTCAGCACCGTTAACCCTGCTCTGGCCTCAGAAAGGGCACGCCTAGAACAGACACAATCCAAAAGCTTTACTTTCAGTTCTTTCCTCCCTAGCTTCACTGAGGAAACTGTATTTAGTGGTTGCTGCTTACTCATTACAGTTTCCCTCAAAATTCATTGCCGCTCAATAGTGCCATTTTTTGAGTGCAATACTTCCATGGTCTGCTAATTTCAGGTGGTGCCGTTGCCTATGACACTGGTTTTTCTAAGAGCAGAATAGCAGAAGTGTGATTCTAAAATGGCCGACCAGGGAAGGACTCCACCAAAAAAATGCAAGTCTGAGCTGCAATAAGTTTTGAATTAATGGATTTTACTTTAAGACAAAGTTAGTGTTCTTTACAGATAATTCATATCTGCCTCTAGTTTGTAGTAGACATTTTTTTGTAAAATAAATTGTTTTTGAGAAATGATCTCTATATTTTGATGGCCGAGGTATACTAATAGGTTCTGTGCATGGTAATATTAGCTCAACATAGAAACCAATTACAATAAAATGCCACAATGTGCCAACAAAAATAAGGGTTAAAACTTTTTACATTGTAAACAAATAGCCCACACAATATATTGGCATCTTTGCAATGCATCACGTACCTCTTTGGCACTCAAAGGGTTAAAATGAACTCCATTTATTTTAGTGTGACAGGTCTACTATAAGCACCTCTAAGCAGTGGAGTGCTTTACTCAGCAGGAAACTAGCAGAGTAGAAGTTTCTATTCTATATTACACAATACTTCCCTTTACTTGTAATATTTTTATTTAGTCATTCTGAATATACATCTCATTTACATAGAGATTGTCTGAAACTCTTTCTTTTTTTAAGGTTCATTTTACAATTTGTATGTGTAGTGTTTTTAACTGTATTCTTTAATAGCTCCACTGTGCATCTTTCCCTTTGTAATGTGTAATTGGCTGATTAGTTGCTGCTTGTTGATTTGTTGCAAATGCGTGGAAGAAGCAGTTAAAGCAGCATCATCAGGGACAGCACTGAAACACTAAGCACCCAGAGGAATTCCAGGACACTTCTGCTAATATTCCTTTATTGCAGCTTCACTTTCCTCTCTATTGAGAATGTACTGAAATACTGTAAATTGGAAACATTAAACAGTGTGCTCTTCCCAGATTATAATTATGGATTTTTTGGTACCTAATAATTATGAATTTTATATTGTTGTTCCTGCCTTAGCTGCTATATCTAGGATAAACAGCAAATGAGAAGTATTTAAACAGCTACTCAGGGAATAGAATGTACTAAGAACTGGATACATTCTACGGCAAACCAACTGAACTATATGGGACAAATACAAATTCACATTAAAGGGATAGTAATGTTTCACAAAAACAGCAGCTCCAATTAATCTTCATAGTATTTGCGCCATAGATAGTGTTATTTCAGTACTGTCAGAGTTGTAGTTAAAAAGTAGTTGAATGATAAAGTATTCTCCTCCCGCCCCTTTTACCTAGTGTAACACTACTCACCTCAGATGTGGAATCTGGTCCTGGGACCAGACAGCTCACAGCAAGGGACAATCTTCTTACTGTGAGAACAATGAAAACCCTGTCCCCCTTTACAGGTTTTTCAGGGTTTTCCCTTATGCTAATTGAAGATTGTACCTCTCTGAGATCCATCTGGACAGTCTTGCTGCTTTGAGGTGACCAATGTTACCTCAGTAAAAGGGGGGAAGTATCATTCAATTACTCTTAAACTACAACTTTGACAGTATTGAAATAACACTCTCCATGATCCAAAATACGAGGAAGATTAATTGCAGCTACTTTTATTGTGAAACATTACTATGCCTTTAATTTAAACTGGGATTTTAATCATTTGGCGGATTTAGCATGGGTGTGTTGAGAGCATCAGCCACAACCATATAGGTATCACGGTGCCCCGTGATTGCCTCTAGCAGATTTTGCCATAGAGCGACATTATTTACTTCCTAGCTGTCGCTCTCGCTGAGTCGCTATTGTTATAGGCCACCATGTTGGTGAGGTCATCGCTCCACCCATCTGTCAGGGTTTTTAAACCTCAGCCTGTGTCATGGCCTTTGCCCTTTAGTGGTGTACCTGAGCTTATTGCTGTGTTGGTCCATTACTGTTCCTGTGTATTAGCCGGTTCTGACTCCTGGCTACGTCTGACTACCCGTTCCAGTTCTGAACCCTGGCTACGTCTGACTACCCATTCCAGCTACAACCACTGGCGACGTCTGACTACCCAATCCGGTTTTGACTATTGGCTGCCTCTTGGTGCACTCTCCGTTGTTGCGATCCCTTGCCATTCCGTGCCTCGGTTTGGTTTCCGTGTTGCCTGTGCCTTCCGCTCTGCGCTCGCTTCCGTTTGCGGCACTTGTCGGTCATTCCGTGTGTCTGACCTCCCGTGGCCATCCCGGTTTGTGTGTTGCCTTACCCAGCCTCAGTACTGGTTACCAGTCTATCGTATACCCTATCTGGGTATTGGTGCACTCCTTTTCCTGCCAACTGTGTGTGTGTGTGTGTGTGGGAGTGCTCTGCACTACCCTCACATCTAACCTGTGTGAGTCCAAGGGCCATTCCGTTATGGCTTGTGATGTGTCTGTGTTGAGAAAAATTTGCACTAGTCGCCCATTTCAACTGACCTATAGAAATCTGACCCATGTAAACAGGACCTAATATAAACATTCCAAGTTAGCAACTGACTACAAGTTTTTTTATAATGTTTAAACATTGTAAAATATTTTGATTTTGAAAAAAAATTTCATGGGTTGAGGTGAAAGCATATTGTTGACATAATAAATCATATTCAAAACCGTTTGTAATAATTTTCCAAGAATTAAGAATACAACAAAACCTTTTAGTAGATTCATATGAATATTGAATCTTGGTAAAAGGAGTAGAGGAATGGCAAACCAGAGTTTCATTACAATTAAAAAAAAAGTACCAAAAAATAAATTAAACTCGGCTAGAAATGAATAGCACTGGGACAATATGGACTAGCTCTTTTAGTGGCAGAGAGCTGGGTAATGCTTTGCAATGTGTTAATTTCAGCTGCATTTTTTTTTTTTTTGCTAATACTTTCATTTGAAAACTGGAAGCCATATCAGGAGTTAGTGCACTATATTCTCAGAGATGGATTAAGGCTCCATGTGTCCCTAGGCAACGTACCAATTTGAGGTCCCACATTTCTTGATCCGGTGCTCCTGACACACAGTGCTCCTAGCGGGTATTGGCATTATGGCTTTAATGGAAGTAGGAGCAACTGATGCTGTTAACAATAACATCTGACGCAAGATGTTAGTGACCGCAACAATAGAGCATCTTTCTGTGACCCATCACTTGCAATTAGGGCCCCTCATATAGCCATGGGTCCTAGGCAGTAGTCTAGGTTGCCATAATGGATGATCCGGCTCTGTATATTCTTATGTCAACATGAGTGCAAAATCAGGATATGATATGCTCCATTTCCTGATTAATTGAGATTTTCTGTCCCTGAATTAAGCTTCCCATATCAGGGAACAATATACTGTTGGATGAGGTTATTTGACCGGCACTGGAAATGTTTCTAGCGGGCTGACCATGGCATTAACACACTATATGGTACATTATTGTAGGCAATGATCACTATTTGTGCATTCTTACATACCGTCATATAACATCCCTGGAGATCAGTGCCTAAAATATTTCTGCCCTGATAGTGCTCTTCCTGGTACTGTGCCAAGGTCAATATGCACAAAAAAGAAGATGTGCAATTCTGGAGCAAACCACAATATGAGACAAACATTCCCTAATGTACCATTGATCTAGATTAAGCTTCTAAGCTCTTGAATTCTAAAAAGGAGATCTGGTTCATATCAAACAGCTATTAAGCAGCCATCACATTATCAGTAGCCTAATCCTCAAGTCAAATTTCCCTTCTATTTCCTCTGTTCTAGTCCAGTTCTACCACCTAACAGTGGATGCTGCACAAATCCAGGGATGTCTTCAGAAATTATGAGGTACACTAGCATTGGCACCCCATCTATTAATACCATGGCCTCTTTTACCATCCCATTATAGGCCTACTACACACTAAATAAGAATATAGAAATTCTCTTTGATATAAATGGGGGTATTTTAACCTCTTAAATACTAGGCAAGTGTAAACTGGATTATTTTACCTTTATATACAATTTAAGGGTGTTAAACTCCACTTTTAAATGAATTGGAATGTTGGCTTCCTGCCTTGCCTTGCTGGCCTTGCTAGTGGCAGCTCAACATTCATCTGGAGAGTACTGGATTCAGTTGCTAAGGGCAGGAGCAGAGATACAGACTGTATCAGAATGTAAATGCTGTGCATGCTGGACATTTAAAATGAGTTTGGTGTTGATGTGCTATATTCAAACATGCCCCTTGCCAAATCACTAACAAGGAGCATTTTTGAATAAAATGCTGACACCAAACAATATCACAAACACAACACGCAGACAAAAGACAGTACTCACTAGTGAAATGTTGAAAAACCTGCACTTGTCAGATCCAGGTCCCCTTTCTGACCTGGATCTAGGTCAACAGTACCCCCTGTCCATTCTTGATGAGTGTCCTGCACAAGTCTGCTCTTTATGGTGTTTCTGATATTTCATTATGGCTTTCATGTGATCCAATTCACTGAATAAATTTACAAAATCAGCTCACAAACCACTGATTTTCAACAAACTTGTTTCTTGCATCATGTTTTGAACAAAATATAAACCTGACCCAAAATGGTTCTCTGATTGCTACACAAAGTCAATCAATCCCTGCTGAATAGACTAATGTGTTTATTGTAATGTACACCAGTGTTAATATGGATAAGTGTTTGCAGATTTATTTTTCAGAGTGAAATATAAGCAGAACAGGCAAACACAATTCAAACAATAATGCAGACAAGCAATAATACATAAGTCAAAATTCCAGAATTGTATGCAAACTAAAAACATTGCTTTGTACGCCCTTCTAGTCCTCAAGTGGTAAAGATTGTAATGTAGGCCCAATTTAGTAAAACTGTGCATCACTATCACTACCAGTAACAACAAATCAACCTTATAATTATGCCTTGTGTAAACATTTGAGAAACTTGTGGCTCTTCAACCATTATTGAACTATGAGCCCCACTTGCTCGGTCTGAAGATGCAGAGCAATTGAAAAGGGAACTGTATGCTCCATCATAGTACCCACACTACTTTGCCTCTACGGTGCTGATGGCCTATAAAATTTCATCAATCGAGAAGGTCAGACATGTGGCCAGAGTCTGCTATTCTTTCCCACTGCTGCATTTTCCTCTCTTTTACACTAAGGATGCTCAAGGCCATAGCTGAAGATCTGTTGAAGAGCTGCAGTTTGCCAACAATTTTATCTTTAGTTGTTATAGGGTTTATTTTTTGTTATTGATGCTAACATCACTGCACTTGTGTCAAGCTGTTGTATTAAGTCGGGTCTTCTGAGTGTCACAGAACAACTCATAATATACTGAGCACCTCTCGCAGACATAGGGTTAAGGCAGGAGTATTAAATTGCTGGACCTCCAGCTGCTGGGAACTACAACTCCTATCACCCAGACGGGAACTGTAGTTACCAGTAGATAAAGATCCAACAACTGGCTAGCTCTAGTTTAGAGGATGTAATACCTCCTAATAATATCCTCTCATGTACTTTACTATGGCCAGAAAATCCTTATGAATTTGTTCATTTGTCTTTGTCCAAGAGATTTGTAGAGAAAAAGTGATACCTTTATTGGCTGAGTAGCTGTAGAATGCAAGTTTTCAAGACAACTTAGGTCCCTTCTTCAGGTCAAGAGATAATGTCTCCATTCAGTCCTGGATATCATGTCCATGGAGGTGGACATGACAGTTATTGGTAGTTTTTTTTAACTAAAACAGGCAGAGTGCATGAGCTGACTGCAACACATTATGAAGCAATGCAGTGCACATCCTTCTGGTCCTTAACCCTTTGTGTGCCAGAGGGGTATGCAACAATGCGTTGCATAAACCTCTGGCACTCAAAGGGTTAACCCCTTAAGGGCCTATGACGTGCCAGGTATGTCATGGGTAAATTTCCCTTTTGTAATGTTTAAAAAACTAGATTGCCGCGTCTTCTTTACAATACAATAAACACGTTGTGCTATTTCAAACCACTTCAGTAAGTATAAGGAATACCCTGACCCGCTTGATGAAGGACGGCAGGATTTTCCTTTGATTACTGAACTTTGTCCCTCACCTCATCCATCTGGACCTGCATGAGCTGCAGCAGTGACGTGGCCAGAAGGGGCGGGCGGGGGGATCTTTCTAGAGTTAATATGCTATAAACTACAGTAATGTAAGTAGTTTGAAATAGCTCAATGTGTTTCTTATAGTATAAAGAACACTTGGTGATCTAGTTTTTTACAACATTACAGTCCCTTTAAGGATCAGTGACTGTCCTGGTATTTCATAGAATTCTGGGGTCCCCATGTGGCTGCACGCTGCTTAGGGACCCCTGCACACCACTCAGGGACCTGCACGCCTCTCTCTCCGCTCGGGGACCCTGCACTCCACTCAGGGACCACTGAATCCAGTGAGGGAAAAAAAAATGCCCTGTGGTCCTTAATTGCCAGCTGTGCATCTTTAAAGGGTAAAGGGGTAAGATTACCATGTATAGTGGGCAAAGTTTGTGGCCTGTAGTCCTGCTGGCAACTGTCATGTCTGCCTCATGAATATGACATCCAGGGCTAACTAAAGAAGTTATCTCTTAAGCAAAGGTATACGTGCAGGCCATTGGTGTTTTTTGCCCATACTAAGTTAAGTGGGTGATATGTTTCGGAGATGTCACTTCTCCTTTAAGGTGAATAGGATGAATTAAAATGAAACCAATATACTGTCAATTCCACTCATTACAATCAATGCATTGTAGATGCCTTTAGCATCCACTAGGTTAATAATGTTGACATTAAACCATTTCTTTTAAGCAGAAACTGCAAAATGAGTTACTAATTACCATCTTGTACAATTACACATGGATTACAGTTGAGTTGGTTCAACATTTACTGTCATAGGCAGGGAATCTAGAGCTAGAGGTTGAGAATGAAATGGCAACTCATCATAAATTGGACTTTTACATTAATGGGTTTTGTACACTATCATCATTATTTAGAGGCATAATTACAGAACCCCAGTTCAGTTTCTATAGTAAGCAGCTCTCCCTTTTAAAAACAGGCATAATAATTCACCTGAGCTGCTTGACTAAATGACTGTGATGGATTTTCTGCACCATTTGATAAGCAGAAGCCGCTTAGTTCTGTAATTGAACTCTGATACTTTTATAGATTACATCTTGTTTAGCATCCAATTTGATTGTTTTCTTATTAAAAGATCCAGTAGCTATCATTCTTTCAGGCTAGAATGTACGTCTCAAGTTCCTCTAGACAATGCACCCTAGGTATACTTAATCCCAACCATGGTCACACACCCACTCCTCTCATGACCCTGCCCCAAGCCTTTTCTGCTGTTACCTGGCACACTCTTTGGGCCATATGTTCAAAACAGAAGTGGAGGAATTCCAGTGTAAAGAATTGGCAGGAGAGAACTAAATAATTTTTATTTTATTTATTTAAATGTTATTAATTTATTTTTATTAATCTCTTGAAGCACTGTGGACTTCTTAGACATTGAAGGGGGTTAACATTCTCATTTAAATCAATGAGAAGTTTTGGAATTTTTTATTTTCCATCAAGGAGAAATTGGTTTGCCCCTTGATTCTTCCACTTTTCTTTTGACCTTAGCTCATAACATAACAAAAACAAAACATGTCTTCCTCCTTTGGAATCTCGAGAAATCACCACCACATTTGTGTATGGAATTCTATAGTAATTATTTCTGTCTTATCAATATATATACTAAATTAGATTTTCCTGTGTAGGAATTCTAACATAGTATAAGTAATGTTATGTATAATTCGGACATTGACGTATTTTATTGAAATAATTAGGGTTGTATGTCCAAAATAAAAGTGGAAAGTTCTGGGGCAAACCATTTGCATTCTAGGGGCAAACTAAAAATTCCCACTGATTTAAATGTGGAGTTTAAACCCTTGAATGCTAGAGAGATCTCCAATGCATTGACCTCTCTAGCATTTAAGAGGTTAAAATCCCAGTTTGAATCAATGGGAAATTTTAGTTCTCCCTATAATGTAAATAGTTTGCCCCAGAACTTCTCCACTTTTCTTTTGAACATACAGCCCTAGCATTCTTATATGGATTCCAGTGTTCCCTATCATTCTTACTATTGCTAACCCTGTAGTACCTACATTCAAACCTCTTATGCCCACTCTCCCTCTCTGGTCGGCCCATTTTCTCCAGTCTGTAGGACAGTCAGTCCTCTGTATGACTCAAATTACATAATTTGAGCCCAACCACTCCAAGGAGCTTTCAATAACCTGCAACAATAATATCTGGTACTCCAATATGACTATAACCACGGCCAGATTTCCCACTAGGCAGAGTAGGTGACTGCCTAGAGCTCCACATTTCGAGGTGCATGTCAGCTGTGCTGGCCACACCCACATTATGGTCAGAGCAATCTAAATTTCCCTGTACAAGTTTTGTACCACTTTATAGCTATTATTTACCACCTTGGATGCAACAGAGATCTCCAACATATCGTGAAGCAATGCATTGGTGATCTCTCTATCTACTGCAGGGTTAAAGTTTTTCTTTCTTGCTAGTTATAGGCCAAGGGTATTTTCTGTTCCTGGAAACAGTGGAAGGGCCTGAGGGTTTGATCATGTGAGGACTGGGGTTTGACCATGGCAGAGATAAGAGCACCTATGGGGGAAATGAACTAAAGAGTGATAAAGAGGTAATAAAGTGGTGAGAAGTGATATCACTTCTCCAAGTCCTATGTTATTCTATGGAGCCAATGCACTAAGATGTTTCCAGCTTCGGATATCTTAGCATAGGCTCCATAGAATAACATAGGAACTGGAGAAGTGATATCAGTGGAGAAGTCACCTCTTTATCACACCTTAGTATATAACCTCCTTAGAGGGCTTTACCTAGAGGCTCCTGGAAAGTAAATCTGGCCTTGACTATAGCAACCAAATATCTGTACTGCTATTTGTTATTTGACTATTAAAATAATATTTTATTATGAAAACTCCCAACAATAGCAACAAAAAACATATTTTAGCATTTTTCTGGATATTAAACAAAAGTACTATCAGTGCTGGAGAATGGTTGTTACTATTGCTTTCTATGGAAAACTACAGTCTGATCACAATCAAGAACTATAAGTTTTCCAAAATAATGCATTCTGTTATAAGTTGAGAAATTATACATTTTGAAAAAGCATCTTTTGGCATTGGGAAGACCCTTGTTTTTCCCAACAAAATCCTCAAAATGTGCATTTATTGGATGGAATGTACAAATCTTCCAGCACAGCTCCACTGGTGTTATCCTCTAGTTCCAGCAACTAAACTCTAGGGTGTGCACTACAACGAAGGAGTACTGTACTGCTTTCATACTACACACTCCACCATCACTAAAAAGTCGTCATGATGAAAAAATTGTCGGATCATAAGTTGGTGGTAAAAGAAGGACAATATTTTCAGAAGTAAATCCGTCACGCTTGAAAATATGTCTAAAGAGTTAAAAATGACGGTAACAAGATCTTGATGAACATTGCCTTTAAAAATTCTGATGTTAAAATGTCTTTAATTTTGTCTTTAAAATGAAAATTTTCAAAGAAGTAGACATTTTTGTCTTTGAAATGACAAATTGCAGGAAAAAAATGACATTAATCAGACAAAAAAGTGACTTTGAAATGAATATTTTTTTCTGAAAATACCTTACAATATGACGGTAGATTAAACCACACCCACTTTTAAGATGGGTTATTCCCTCTGACACATATAGCAGAATTGGATACAAAAAATGACGGAAACATGTATGAGAATTGACGGACCATGGAGTAAGAACTTTTTTGTTCTGATTACAGACTTTTCACAACTTTCTGAACATCTCGCCCTAAGACTATAATTCCACAGGAGCTTTACACCTGCCCCTTAGTGTGAATAGGAACATTTCTAGCATTCTGTTATAAGACCCATATAAATCAAATGAAATGTTGAGATTTTTCATGTATACCCAGTAGTGTGTTTGGTTTGCTCCCAAATTCAACTTTCTTTTGAAAATATGGTCCCATAGGTCCATATTGAAGAAGCTAAACTGTTCTGGATCAAACCAACTACATATAGGGAATAAATGGAGCCCTTAACCACTTGAATTCTAGCTAAAACGCTAATGCATAGTTTTTTGGAGAGCCTCTAGAATTCAAGGGGTTAAACCCTTTCAGTGCCAGAGGTGCATTGCGTACGCTTCTGGCACTGAAAGGGTTAACGTTCCATTGAAATCAATGGGAGATGTGGGAATTTTTATTTTCATAATTGCTTATCTTAAAATTCCTAAATACGAAGCAGTTCTAGAGGTGAAGTAATACTTTTGAGATCCGAGGGGTTAAGAAAATAATGAAATGGAAAGCAGATTTTATTTTTTCCCACTGTTTTTGTGTACTGAAATATTCTCTCTTTATGGTGGTGTTATGACAGCTCGGAGACATTTAATTATAAACAATAACTTGCTTACCATGCATTTCTACAATTTTATGATAGGAAATTAAAATCTGATTCACTGACTTTCTCATAAACCTCACATCACTTAAGCTAATATTTCTATTAGATGATTTTTGTTTCTGGAAACATCATCATTTTTATTTAGTCAAAAAAGAATGTAACTTATATAATTAGTCCATTTTGTTTCTGAAATGTACTGAAATTAAGTTATTGGTGCTTTTTGCTAAATATCTTCACTGCTAAACCTTTTCTCCCCTTAGTGTTGCAATTTAACCCTTTGAGTGCCAGAGGGGCACGCAACGCATTGCAAAGCAATGCGTTGCGTACCCCTCTGGCACTCAAAGGGTTAAAAAATTATCAAATGATAACATTCAGTGCACCTCTGTAAATGACCCACACATGTCATTCATCGTTGTTGTTTTTCTAACAGAACCTGCACTTTCAAAAAGTACCACTTGTAGATATCACCTAACATTATCAAATAATGTTACCCAGATTGCAAAACAGTTATTTTTCTATCTAAATAAAGTGATTGATAAACAAGTTCAGGATTGTATATTTTCAACGTTTTACTAGAAAATGCTTTTTCTATAAAAAAATACAGTTGCAAAATGTGTAAGATTATTTTTTTTCTTTACCATTTTGCACCATTTCAGTATGTCAAGCATAAAATATAAACCCTGTAAACCTATGTACTATATATTTTTAAAAGCACGCAATTCTAAATTAAGAGACTAGTCATCTGCATTTCTAGTCCAACGCAGGTTTCCTGAGTAAAATGTTACCGGATTGGTATAAGATGACATGCCATAGGAGGTGTCAGGACCTCAGAAATGCACGGATCAACACGTCAGTTTTCTTTTTTTTTTTTTTTTTTTTTTACGTACCTGCACTTAAATATTTGTAAAACCTTCAGTCATGAAGAAAAGGTAGACAAGGAATACCAAACCGTTTTGGAAAGACAAACTACTGCATCAAAAGAGGGGTCCCTTGTCTTTCAGCCCCTAGCCTGGAGTTTAAAAATGATTCCAGTAGATGACAGTAAATGAAAATATATGCAATTTTTATATTTCTACCCCTTCCAGTGTACTAGAATATTTGAAAACAATAGAATTTACTGCTGCATTCATTAGCAGCTACTCTCTAGAGAGAAATAATATACTACTGGTTAGAGCTGTCATACAATACAGGGTACAAGAAGCAAAAAGCAACCCCTATCACAATCTGTTATTTTTCTTATATTCTTAAAATATGTTCTCCCTTTATTGAAATGGCTGTAAGAATTACATCTAGAAATAAAAGCTATGCAATGCTTACCAAAAAAAAAGCAGTCCCTACACCTAGGTTGGTGAGCTCAAATGTTTCCATTAAGTGACACTTTTGGAAAAAATATATATGTATTAATATTTCCATCACATCAAAAATACAAAATCTTTGGAAACCATTGAATTTCATACTGTAGTCAATACCTAATGCCAGCCTGATAAACATGGTAACATACTAGTATGTTTTGACATACCTTACAGTGTGCTAGGAGCACAAAACTACACATGCCATTTTTATTTTCTAATATTACCTGCCTGTACTAAAATGATCATAACAATTACAGACACAGGGTAAAAATAGGAAGGAAATCTGTTTTGGAAATAGACAAACTGATGCATCAATTGAGGGGTCACATGCCTTTTTGTATAAGTGCTTCCAAAATGTGGTGCTATTGGGAAAATATATATTTTTTTAACATTTTCCCCACTTCGAAGATAGTAAAATCTTTGAAATCCATGGAATTTACTAATGCAGTCACTACATACTGCCAGTTCAAGAAAAATGGTATCACATTGGTATGGTTTAACATACCTTATGTGTGCCAGGAGCACTAAACTACACCTGCCATTTTTATTTTATAAAATTACCTGCCTGCACTAACATGGTCATAACAATTACGGACATGGGGAAAAAGTAGGGAAGGCATAGATTTTGGCTACATCAAATGAGGAGTTACTTACTTTTCTACCCATGGGCTGGTGTGTATAATTGTTTCCAGAAGAGAGAGCTGCTCACTACCCAAAGAAGGGTAGCCTCAAAATTGTACGCGCAAATGGGGCTGAGACTGGAACTAATTAAAAGCTCAATCCTCTCCCCATACTGAACTGTATGATCACAACATTAATCAGCATTATAATGCACAAAATTACCCTCTTTTGAAACCGAATTTCCCTCCTTCAAAAGAGTGTATAAAAAAACAAAAAGTTCCCGTTCCATGTGTCATGACTTCCTTTATGTGCCTGGATTCCACTTGCAACAGACTATCACCGGAGACTGACGATTCCACAAAGGTCTCTGGTAGTGACCTCTTCACTGTGGGACTGCATAAGATGTGGCCATCCAAGATCTGAGCAGTTTTTGGGTAGCTGCTGAGAATGTGGACAGTTACATCATTAGCAGTGAATATATGATTTTACGACTGAGGCTTATGTGCAAAGATCAAATGGTGTAAAACTGCCCCACAGGGGGAAAAAATCCCAACATTTCCTGTGATATATATATGGCTTTTTCAATTCTATGACCTCTGTGACATTCAAGGGTTAACAGCTTAATTTATAACAAAGGGAATACTTCCTTGTTCACTAATCCCTCTAGATTGTAAGCTCTTATGAGAAGGAGAGTCTCTGCTTGCTTCAGTTTGTACATCCTAAAAAATAATTAGCTAAAACGTGTGTAACAACTCAGTCATGAGCAGTAGAGACTGCCCGTGACGAGGCTGATACAGAATGGGGTTCTTCAGTTCTTTATCAGCCGCAGCATGAGCAGTCTTTACTGAGCATGACTGCACCACCACCGGCTGGCAGTGGCACTGTGGCCCGTGTTACGGGCACTTCAACTTATTTATAATTTCACATCGTTGTACAGTGTCAAGGAATATGTTGCTGGTTTATTAACCAAACATAATAATAACTGGTGTAAAAGCACGTGTACATGGGCCCAGGTTTGGGTAATGTTAAACCTGTGAGTGCCAGAGGGTTATGCAATGCATTGCTTTGCAATGCATTGCGTACCCCTCTGGCACTCAAAGGTTAAGAAGCCGCTACCTCACTGCTCCACGCGATGCAGTCTCACGTCTCCTCACTCACGCGATGCAGTAGAGACTGCCCGAACACTCGCAGTCTTTACTGCACATGACTGCATCGTGACAAACATCCTAGCAAATTATTATGTAGGATAATAATAATGTCCAATATATCCTTTGATGTTGCTACCCCTTACTACACCCAGAACGCCCATGTGTCTTAGGCACAAAAGAAAAATGACCCAATTCTGCAGCATTATAGGTGTCAAAAGTTTTGTCCAAACCATTGCAACACAATCAGTTAGATAACTTTCTGGCACTTAAAGGTACAACTCCCTTGACTGGTAGAGGGATCTCAAAAACATTTTAAAGCAATGCTTTGGAGACCTATTTTAGCATTGAAGGGGTTAAAAGGAATTTGGGTAATTTTGAAATCTCCAGGGAGCAGTTGGCATGTTTCAGAATTTTTTTTTCTATTTTTTTTAATTTTCTATTTTCTTTCAGGTGAAAAGAGAAAGATATACGTTCTATGGGTTTTACTTAATCCTTTGAGTGCCGGAGGGCTACGCAACGCATTGCAGAGCAACACAAACACGCAAAGGGTTAAATGTTTTCAAATAGTTTATTACATCTTGCAGCATATGAAGAGAAAAAGTCCTTTCACACCCACTTTTTTCTTTGGAGGGGTTTCTATTTAGAAACAATGATGACAGCAGGGATGTGTGAAAGCCAAACACTTGGCTGCAGATCTTTCACAGCATCATTAGTTCCTCATAAACCTATCATATAGGCAACGTATGTGCCTCACACAATGCCAGCTCCCAAACAAACACTACAGCGGCTGCCAGGACCATGGAGATTTGCCTCAAGATTTGCTAATGAAATAAATAAAGGTGGTTTGGTTTCATATCCAGCACTGAACAGAGAGCAGCTTGACAGCCAATTTCAGGGCAGCCGAAAGCATGTTTTCAAGTTATCTTAGGTGAAGCAACTGATTGGCTGTTCACTGACTGTGCAGACAATACACACTGAATGATAGTAATCATGTAATATCCTATAGTCAGCAGATGACAAACTTTGTGGATAACAGCTCTGAGACATTGGAAGAAAACTTGGGATATTGCTACATAGTATAATACCAGCCTACATTAATCAAGGAGATTTTTTTTCCTGTCAGATGAAGCTCTCTCAATTCAGTGTTCGTTTATGTGGCCAACTGAATCATTAAACATATTAAAAAGTAAAGTGAAACAAGGCTGCTCTCATGACGGGGAGAAGCTTAATTATAAATGTTTACAGGTCAAACTTATCTTTCTTAAACCAGTCTGTTAGCATCAGCTCCAGTTTCTGTTGCTTTCTGTGGGAGAACTTGGGGGAGATGCACTAAGGAGTGATAAAGAGGTGATAAAGTGGAGATGACTTCTCCAGTGATATCACTTCTCCAATTCCTGTGTTATTCTATTGAGCCAATGCACTAAGATTTCTCCATCTGTAGCACAAATGCATCTGGTACAGCTGTTAACAAAAGGTTAGTCTGGAAAGACAGTTGTACCATATATATATCAAAGGTACAAAAAAAATGCCATTGATTTGAACATGGAATTTTTTATGGTAAATATTACAGCAATTGTTTTTTGCTGCATAATTACAAAATTGTTGCTGTGATATATATATGTCATCAGAGAGTATATCTAATTCTGTGCAGTAACAGTTACTCTCAGACTGTTTTTACTGATCACAGGAAGAGGGAACTCATCTCAAAAACTGAAAGGAAGCTCAGAACTGCAATCATTGATGCAAGACACAGGATTAACAAAATAGAAAACCAGTGACAAAAATAAATCTATATATTCTACTGTGTAATACAATATAAATCAATATAGTTCCTTTCATAATTATTAATATTGAATCTTATATATAGATATCACAGATATTGGTAAATATCACGCTTTATTAGCATAACATAGCAATAGTAAAACCTTAAATTAAGGAGAACATTAAACTTTCAGTAACAGTCTGCAACTCTTTCCAAACTTACTAGATATTTGTGGAGACCAAGTTAGTATAAAGTTATAAAAACATTTGCATTCAATAGAATTTAAATATACAATAACACAGGGTTAGACAGATCCTGGTTGTCAGGTCACCATGGCGACTAGAAATTGAAACCTGGCACCCAGAAACTTGCCGTGCATGTAGGGAAGGATTTTCCCTACACTGCAGGACAATTTTAATATTTTAAAATATACATGATTGCTCCCATGAGTATTAGAGTGACTGTATATAAAAAAATTGCACATAGTACAGGATCTTTTGATTCCACACTATGTGCCATTAAACAAAAAAAAATTGGACCTCCAGGGGGTTCGGAACCCAACCTTATGCCCCCCCAGCATTGATGATCTATCCAATTAGGATAAGAGATCAATGCTTTCACCAGGAAGGTGATAACTGCCTACTTTTTAAATCCTCCTCCTCAATCCAGCGTTCTTTGAATGCCTGGGTTGAGTACGAGGAACTTTAAGACCCACATGATGCGACTGGGTCTTCAAGATCCTCTGGGCATGCATTAAACACCAGGCTGAGGAGAACATAAAAGAAAGGCAACGATCGCCTTCATGGTCACAGCATTGATAGCTTATATTACAAACTAGTTTTAAAGCCTGTGTACACGGGCCAACACTAGCGGCGCTGCAGTCATGCACAGTACTGACTGACCACTATGCGGCTGATACGGAGTGGGGCACTCCGCTTGGTCCCAGGAAGGTGCGCAGAGAGGACTCCACTCTGAATTCGGAGCTCCCTGCTCCGTATCAGCTGCGGCACGGGTAGTCTTTACTGCGCATGACTGCAGCACACACATCCGTCTCTACTGCGCATGACTGCTTCTAACAAACATCCTATATATAATATAGGATATCAACAAGTATGTTTAAAAGACCCTCTTTCCTAAATAAAGGTTGTAGGAATCACTGTGTGTCAGTGCTACCTTACTAGGACCAAAAAGGTTAAAGGATACATTTAAAAACTCTGCTCCACCAAGTTTACATTAATACTGCATGTATGGATTCATTGTGTTATTTCTATCCAATACTGCACTCCAAAATGTCCCCCACCATTGATTCCCAACATTCTTGGCAGCTACATTTTTTTCCACTAGGTGTCTCCTCTCTGCTTCTCTGTCCCTTACTTTGATTGTAAGGGACAGACAGGCAGAGAGGAGACACACAGGCAGTATGCATTTCATATTGCATCATTCATTCAGAATGCTAGTACATGTGATTACTGCTGCAGCGATCACATGACCTGACACAAATGAGAATGGCTGAGACTGAACACTCCGGTACTTGAGCGCTCAGTCCCAGCCTGGAATGAATGACAGCAGCATGCACGGAGGCGAGCTGCTATCATTTCACACATGACGGTCCAGGACTGTCATGGGTCCTTAACGGGATTCTACCCATAATGGTCCTGGACTGTCATGGGTCGTTAAGGGATTAATGACATTAGACAAAATACTTTCCCCATCATTACTGCAGTTATTGAAAACACAAGATTACACATTCTTAAAGGAGAACTATACCATAAGTGGCTCTTATTTTGTTTATCAGAAGAACATATATAGGTAGGTTTCATTCAAGCAGCAGCTAGTTATTTTTATTTAATATTTTTGTTTGCATTTGATTTTTATTTTAGTCTCCTCTTCATTGTTTCAGTTTCAGTCTGATAATGACCATAGTCTCTTACAAATCCTTCAAGTCTATTGAAGAATATTATTTGTTGGGAGGAGGTGTGACCTGAGGCATATGTCAACACAGCTCATTAAGTAAGTCAATGGTGGTTATGCAATAAGGCTTGATAAAGAGGTGAAACAGTGGAGGTGACTTCTCCAGTGATTCACTTATTCAGTTTCTATGTTATTCTATGGAATTCTTTTTTCGGAATGTTGTACTTACAGATACTGTAACTGCTTTCAAAACGTAATAGATGCCTATCTAGCACAGAACAATGTTGAGAATGATCACAGTTGGATTCAATGCAGATAGGTTGTTGATCCAGGGAACTATCTGACTGCCATTTAGAGTCAGGAAGGAATTTTTTACCCCCTTAATTGGAAATGGCTTCAATGGGTTTTTTTTTGCCTTTCTCTGGATCAACGGGGTGATTTGGCATGAGCTGGACTTAATGGACATTTTCTTTTTTCAGCCTCATCAACTATGTTACTGTGTTATGTAGCCAATGCACTAAAATGTCTTTGAACATTTTAGTACATAGGTGCTATAGAATATCATAGGACCTGGAGAAATGATTTCACTGGACAAGCCATCTCTCCTTTATCAACTCCTTATCATGCCTTAGTGCATAACCCCCTATAGCTTAAATTTAGAGTGACTTATTTCTAGGGTAAATTCACATTTAATGGCAGCAGTCATCAGATTATCCATCTGACAATGAGAGCAGAGCTGACAAGCAGATCATTTGATCAGCAGGTAATCAGATCGGGGAACTTTCAATATTAACTCACCCTGAGATCTTTGAAATATTAACCCTTAAAAGCTTCCCATATTGTACATTTTATGCAAGATGTATCTTCTTGCTCTAACCCAGAGGTGCTCCAGTCTTTCCGCAAGGAACCTTTAACATGCTACGGTTTAGAGATCTCCCTGCCTAAACATAAACTAGACAAGCAGGACATCTCCCCTCATCTTTGTGGTACAAATGGCACCAATTTAGAGACTGAAGAAACATTTAATATATATTTTCTCAAAATAATACAGCTTCTGTTTTGGACAGTCATGACATTTAAATGCATGTAGTCCCCATTTCGTTTTATGCATTACTGCTCCTTTAAGCAGTGTAACCTCTTTCTCTCATTATTAGAATATGGATTTTGGAGATATTGCCTCTTCATATGCAACGTTGTATCCCACTGGGTTTCCTTACTACTTTGTTATATTACTTGCCTACCTTTATGTCAGCTGAACAAATGATTCCCCTGACCCTTTCCTCTATTGTCAGTGACATTAATCTTATAATCTGTCTTTGAAGGTTTGTGTCCCAAGTCCATTATATTGAATTTTTTTGCATTAATTTGTAGTTGCCACACTCTTGTCCATTCTTCTAACTTCCATAAATCATTACTTGCCTGCTCCCCCAGGGAATGAAACCCTGAATACAATTCCTCAGGCAATCTGTGTTTAACTGTATGCTCTTTAACTTTTTACTTCTGAGATTTACAACACTGCAGAATGAGAATTTGTCACTGTGCATGTGACAGAACCTCCCACGGCTTCACCGTATTTAATAGCTGGATCATTCAACAATCAGCAAACTGCATGCAGTTCTTTGGGCTTTATTCAGTAAGCTAAAGGTGTGCAATTCTGGAGCAAACTAATTGCACCACAGGGAAGACATTAATATTTCCATTGGTTAGATTTTTTTAACATCTTAAATGCTAGCATTTAAGATGTTAAAGGCTACATTTAAATCAATGTGAATTGGGGAATTTTTATTTGTCCTCTATGGCGCAGTTGGTTTGCTTCAAAATTGCAAAAGAGAAAACAGAGAAAAATAGAACAGTACAGTTTTCCTGCTTTTTTCACTGTAAAGCATGTTAATCATGAAACCACACGCAGTGCCCCCAGCATTGTCCCACAGTAACCATTGTACCAAAAATTGCCTCCTAAGATTTGCCCAAGTTAACCATAAAATAATATATTGCCTCCCAAGCCTTGCCCATGTTAACCATAGAATCACACACTGCCCCCCATCCTTATCCCACAGTAACTATAGAATCATACACTGTCGCCCATCCTTCTTCCACATTAATAATAGAATCACCACACTGTCCTCCCCATCTTTATCCACAGTAACCATAGAATCACACACTGTGCCCCCCATCCTTACCCACAGTAATCACAGAATCATACACTGTCCTCCCCATCTCAACATTAACCATAGAATCACACACTGTCCTCCCCATCTCAACAGTAACCGCAGAATCACACACTGGCCCCCATGCTTATACCACAGTAACCATAGAATCACACTCTGTCGCCCATCCTTCTTCCACAGTAATCATAGAATCACCACACTGTCCTCCCCATCTTTACCCACAGTACCCATAGAATCACACACTCTCCCCCCATTCTTACGCACAGTAACCATAGACTCACACGCTGTCCCCCCATCCTTACCCACGGTAACCATAGAATCACACACTGTCCCCCCATCCTTACCCTCAGTAACCATAGAATCACACATTGTCCTCTCAATCTCAACAGTAATCACAGAACCACAAATTGCCTCCCACGCCTTGCCCACATTAACTGTAGAATCACACATTGCCTCCCAAGCATTGCCCACATTAACCATAGAATCACAAACTGCCTCAAAAGCCATGCCCACTTTAATTGCTAGTTTTCCTTGAAAATTCCAACTGGGAAAAACACCCTAATAGGTACATCTCTTTAGAATATGATTCTGCCTTTGTTAATTGTGGTAGCAGTAGCATTAATTCTGTGTGATATTAAGCAACAAGCTTCAGAATTCCACATGTTTAAGTTTTTAAACTATTCGCATAGCTGTTTTGTTCCTAATGTCCTGTTGCAATAAAAGGCCTGCCCACCACATGAATAGTACTGGATATGAAAAAGGTGTAGTTACACATGATATTGTTTATGTATGGTGTCAGTGATCCTAAAGTGCTGTGGAGGGGGTATCCAATGCATTCCTTTATACAAAATAATAACAAAAATGATCACATAGTACCTTATAGGTACCTCGTTATTCTGCCCTTATCAGATCACACAAGAAAGGGATTTTTGTCAGTACTAACTAAATATTTAAATATTTCTTATGAGACAGACATAATAAGGATGATGTACCAGAAGAAATCCTGGGGCAAACCAAGAGCTACATATATACAGAATCCTCCTCTGAATGTCACTTACACTATGGAGAGGACAAGGAAGCAGTCTGTGGGCATTTCAGAGTGGACCTTTCCACTACTTCTTGCATAGGACAATGTCATAGTGAAAATGGTGTTAGTATACACCATTTCCCTGTGCATGCTATGGGGCTCGGGGTATGGGGTTTGCTAGAATCAGTGTCCATCACTGGAGGAGTGTGTCTGGTGGCATGTACTACAGTGACCATACACTGTTGTGCATACACTTAAGTGAAGCTATTAGCATTAGACACTAACATCAGCGTGACTGCACTGGAGATTAGATCATCCCACTGTGCTATGTATGAATCTGGACTGATCCCACATACCTCTAACAACACTATGAGAAGTATGTTTAGCTTCAAACCAGACTATAATTAGACTACAATTAGCATGGTGTACAATGTATTACCATACTTTGCCAGACTGTACTTGATGGTTAATACTAAATGTAATTTATTTCACAGAAAAATGGCCAGTAAGCATATAGGATGATGTAAATTCACTGTAAACAAATTAAACATGTTTTAGGTTGACATCCTCACTTGGGGAGCGAAAAAGAGATTCCAATTAAAAATGACAGGTATTACTTATTTCAGTTAATTTGTTTATAATTAACCCAATGGATGCTAAAAATATTTCATACTGAAGCAATCTGTTGTAGATTTATTTAGCATTCAAGGGGTTAAACCATTCAGTAAAAAAGCAATTAAAAAAGAAAGCTGTTCAAAAATTATTAAGATTGTGTTTAAAGATAAAAAGATTTAACATATTATCAGGATCCTGATGCTCATGTCAATTCATTCTATGACAAGGGTCACATGAGTGATTTGACTGTGCAGTGTTACAACTATTTAAACCACTGTGTCAAAACAGCTGTGTAGTCCCTCTGTGCACCCAGTAAGGCTGTCACTGGAGGACAGAACAATGGTGGAACTAATGGCCGCCCTCCATGGGTGGCAGCCAAATGTAATTAACAGACATACCTATGTTGGCTGACCTTTGATTGGATTGATTCTGTGAGCAACGCATTTATCAAGTCATCCACCTGAATGCTGCATAGTCAGCCCATACGTCAAACCTCAGCTGAAAGTGTTGTGAGTTGATTACAGGAACATTTTAGTGAGATATGCTAGGGCAACATTGCCTGTATGAACAGACTTATCCACAGCAATGGGGTGCAACGTGGTGCATTTTACACAACATGGCAAATGCTGCATTTAAAACATCCCTCAAAATAATCTGTTTGAAACCTTTGAACAATTACATGTACAATTCAACCTACCTAATAACTGCTTCTACTCTTATTTATGACTCAGCCATGCACTGAGGATGCAATGGAGTGGGTGACATCCCACCATATCAGAATTCTTGTTGCTGTCTCTAATAGTTGGGCAGTGACCAAAAAAAAAAGACCAGAGCACTCAGAGCCAAATCGGAGGGTAACCTGGGCAGCTTGGAGGACTGGGACAGAGTTGAGCAGACCTGCTAGAGTGGCCACTGTCACTAGACACTAGTTGCTCCAGCTGAAAATATTCCATAAGACAGTGAGTCGTCCAGCATGTGTGCTGCGTAGTGGACATGCAGAAATATGGTGGGATATCAAAGATAAGATATAAGGCAGGGACAAGTGATGGAGAGCCTTGAAGGTGATGAGGAGGATTTTTAATGTGATACGCTGCTTTATGGGAAGCCATGACAGTGATTTTAGGAGTGGTGGGGTGAGTACTGTTCTGGAGGAGAGGAAGAGTATTCTGGTGGCTGAATTAAGAACTGATTGAAGAGGAGCGATATGGTTAGTAGGAAGACCAGTAAGTAAAGAGTTGCAGTAGTCCAGGCGAGAAAGGAAGTTTGTAGGTTTTGGGGTTATGCTGCATGGAAAATGTGCTCCAACACCCGATCTCCCAATTACTGAAATGTATTTTATCGATAATGCCTGATGAGATAGACCTATTGATGAGGGGAGCCTCCTGGCAGAGCGTCTGGTAATAACAAGGAGGGTAATGGCATAGCACTGGCTTTCATGCACCCCACCTTCTCACAAACATTGGATCAATTTAATCACACGTACTATTCTGCACTAATCTCGTATATATACATAAAGGCACACCTCAAACATTTCATAAATTATGGGACAGATGGATTGATACCTATGATATTATATATTCCGAGTTATAAACACATCCTTCAGGAGTGAGCAACAAAAGGAAACAAAAATCTAATGTATGCATACATAGTAGATCAATCACCTACATTACTGCCTGGATGTATTCGCTACTGAAGGGGTAGGTATGGGGTGGGGGGCTTGTCACTCGCGGGCACTATGTCAAGTTTAGAATGGCTTAGTTGGAATAGTAGGTCTAGTTGGGACAGAGCAGAGTTTATTTAAGTGGTTTCACTCCCCCTGCCAGTTGACGGGGAGAGGAGAATAGTTACTGAGAATGCATGTTAGGGGGTATTGCATAGGGGAAATAAAAAACAATAAAATAACAAACAAACCAAAATAAACTGCAATTACTGGAAATTGTTTACACTTCATAATGCTATCTAACTAAATGTACTATATTCATTATTCATACTTATTGTATAACCCAGCCTGTATATTCCATGATTGTCCATGATAAAAATGTATTTAAAAAAACCATCCCTGTGAACAAGGCTCTTGAGGCTTATTTTATAAGAACTGAAGCAATTCAGGAACAATCCAAATGTGACATACAGGCACATAAAAGTCAAAAATTCTCATTGATTTAAAATGGGGATTTAACAAGGACTTCACATCACATTTGATGTCTAGTCACCCTCTATGAACACTAAAATATTTTTGTCTGAGACTTGAAAATAGGCTACAATGTATGCAGAGGTGAGCAAGCCAGTTACAGAGTTCTTATTTGAAATACAGTGGAGATGTCTGTAGAATCACAGGGATTAAATTAATCTGTTTTGTATTTTTACACAATCTGTATTATTTGGTATTTTCTTATAAGGCAGGGTACAGTTTATTATAATCAATAATTAAAGTTGCATAGCCATGCAGCAAATACAGTTATAATTTGCCTTTGCTTGTTTGTCTCAAAATATTGCTGAAGCAATGCCGAAATCATTGCAAATGGTAACATTTTTATTTCTGTTTTCACAAGTAATTTTTCTTTTCTGTTCCTTTGAGAACAATTAAAGATGAAGGTTTGCCTACCTCTTACAGGAAAACTTATTGTCGCTTCATCTAAACAGGAAACCAGTGTACAGGGAAATGATTCCTTAAATGGCATTGGTGACAAAATGCACATATAATTCAAAGTATAAAACTGAGTATATAGAAATAGCACAGCTTCTAAAGACAATAGATGGAATTTATTACAGTTGTACTAGTAGAATAACATTGTGTACTCTATATTAATCTCTCTCTTGGTTTTCCTACGCCCTCTTGCAATTTTTTCCTTCATTTATTTTTTTTTATCTTTCTCTACTTTTTCTCTTTCTGTCTGTTTCTCCCTAATTCACTTACACACACACCCACCTTACATTGGTTCAATGATACTACTCATTATTACCCTCACCGTTAACAGCACTACCATCACACCAACCCCTACAGCATGCTGCCTGTGGGTCACATTTGACCCCGCCCCAATCCTTCATTCCTCATATCCAGTCAATCTCCAACTTGTGCTGCCTCCACCTCTGCAACATCTCTAGAATCCAACCCTTTCTCACCCAAGACACTACCAAAATTCTAATCCAAACACTCATCATGTCCCGTCTTGACTACTGTAACTCATTACTAATTAGCCTTCTTCTCATCTGACCCCACTACAGTCCATGGTGAGCTCTGCTGCAAGACTAATCTACCTCACTCATCGCTTCTCTAACACCAAACCCCTCTGTCAGTCCCTACACTGGCTCCCATTAGATACAGAATTAAATTCAAAATCCTGGTACTAACTTATAGAGCCCTCACTAACACAGCACCACCCTATATTTCATCTCACATTTCCAAATATACTCCCACCCACTATCTTTGCTCTGCACACGACCTTCTGCTCTCCACAGCTCTCATCACATCCTCCCACTCCCGCCTACAGGACTTCTCCCATGCTGCACCTGAGCTATGGAATTCCCTCCCCTGCCCGATTATACTCTCATCCAGTCTTCAAATCTTCAGATGATCCCTGAAGACTCACCTCTTCAGGGAAGCCTATCAACTGCCTCCATAAACATTATCTCTAAGAATCACCTCTTGCCTGGAATACTACACTCACTAGCACTTCTCTCTCCCACCCACTGACTGGCAGTTCATGTGGCAGGAGGCACTTAAACCCAATAGCACTTACACCCTCTGTGTCAAACCTACCTTCCTCTAGACTGTAACCTCTCACAAGCAGGATCCTAAAATTCTTCTGTTCTCCACATCTGATTGTACTATCTAATACCTCTGTATGTCTATTCCCTATTGTACAGTGTTGCGGAATTTGTTGGCGCTATATAAATAAATAATAATAATAATAATAATAATAATATCTCAGAAATTAGATTGAGGGAAAACAAAGATAGATTATATCGAGGGTGAAGTACAATCATGACCCCTAACTCTGCCTTCCCACCTTCTATTTGCACATGGATGCCATTATTGAAAAGGGGAAGATATCCCCTTTCCCATGAGTTTATGAAATATTTGTACATCTTTAGATATGTTATTTTATTGAAATTTCTATAAAACATATTGCATTCAATTGTGAAAAGCAACAAAAGTTTGAAAGCCTTAAACATGCTTAGCACAGAGAGAAAGAAATGCATTAGCAGCAAAATAGTTAAGCAGCCTGTATTATAGGTAGCCCTCCAAATCCTGAGGTCTCCAGTGTGCATGTTTTCAGGATATTTGGGGTTGTCTATAGGTTGATCAAACCAGGGACGTGCACAGACATTTTGGGGGGCAGGGGCTCAAATGAAAAAAAGGGCACTTCTCATAATTATTCATTCAAAATATATATTTAAAAAAAGGGCACAAGGGTACTTTGGACACAAAGGGCAGGTGCTCAAGCCCCCCTTGGTGTCTATGTGTGCACGTGCCTGGATCAAACAGTATCTCAGTGGCGTTAATTGGTCTACTTGTGTTCAAGAAGGGATATCCTGTTGGCAGCTCTGGATGACCTGGGTTGGCTGTTGTGGGTATCTATGAGCATCGCAGAAAATATGTCATTTTTATGTAAATTCTGAATAAGATATTTTTCATTGGGTGAATGTAAATGTAGAGGCTGCTGAACGGCTTGAAATACACAGTAAATATGTAAATTGTAATAGAATAATAATAGTAATAATAATAATAATGAATGATCTAAGATATTTGGAGCTAGTTTTCACATTTAGCAATGCATCATGCATGTTTCGAATAGTACATTAATTTTTGAGTTGTAATCCTTTTTTACTTAATTTTATCTGAAGACATTATTTTGGTTCTCTTTTGGCCAGTGTAGAATGTCAGATATTTAAAATAGCGTATTCACAATTTAAGAAATTAGTTTTGGCACCAAAAAAAAGTATTCTGCCCAGTTTAGCTTATTCTTCCAAATCCTCCCTTAGGCCAACAATTTTCCAGAATTCAGGAAAACAATTTCTCAGTCTTATCGAATATCTAAACTAAACCCCTGTCTAACAAACAGAAGGTATATAATATCGTTGGATTGTAGAGCTTCTTAGAGTGTCTGTCAATGCATGATATCTTGAAGAGCTTTCTGGAGTGGTCCTTGACTACTTGGTAATTATATGCCTTTATAGCAGTCTGGTTACTGTACAAATCTTTCAGGCTATGAGTGGTAAATTGATAAATTGATTTTTTCTGCTGTCTAGAAATATGCACAATGTTTTTCTACAGTTTTTTTGTTTGTTTTTTGCCATTGCTTAAACGGAAAATTATTTAATATAAAATATAGTGTTCTTATTCTTAAGGCAATAATGAAATAAAGTCTAAATATTTCCCTGGTCTAAAGCAGGTTTAGTCAATCTCTGCAATTCAGGCTACTGGTGACTACAACTCCCATCATCCCCAACCAGAAAAAGGTTGAATGGGAATGATGGGAGTTGTAGTCACCGATAGCTAGAGGTCCAAAGTATGACTAACACAGGACTAAAGGGACAGCAATAAAGAACATATTATGCAATACCGACGTTGTACAGAAAATCGCTTCGCAAAACTCTTACTTTTCAAGCATACAGCTCATATTTACAATCTTGCAAGTTGATTTAAGACAATTA
Organism: Rhinophrynus dorsalis; assembly: GCA_037306005.1. Lineage (NCBI taxonomy): Eukaryota > Metazoa > Chordata > Amphibia > Anura > Rhinophrynidae > Rhinophrynus > Rhinophrynus dorsalis. Next base: position 72,278,495 of record CM074719.1, on the reverse strand, counting down.
TTACTTTTTCCTAAGTCTGCTCCTTTGGGAGCATACTGCTTCTATTAGCTGTTTGGGGTGGGGAGTGCCACAAAATGGATCCCCTTGACTGTAACACAACCCAGACATCTGAGTCTCAGACACAAATTCATGCATTCTGTGCTCAGTCTCCTTAGATCTGCTGTGTCAGGTTTCCACGGAGGAATCAGAGGCTCTACATGGACCTACATCATTCAGGACAAGAAACTGTCTGTACCATGCAGTTTAGTCTCTTCCCAGGGAAGCATCAGGCACCACTTGTACAGCTCATTTGTCCACCAAGATTCACAATGCAGCCCTGACTTTATTGGCAGGTCTGCTTCCAGATGAAGGGATTGGGACAGTATAAGAGGACTGTTGCCTTTTAGCTTTTCCTGTTAATTGTTAGTGCCTCATAAATCAATGTTTCTGTGAGTAAGTGCATCATGCACAAGTATATAGGATCCTCATATTTTGCCCTGATGAAGATCCCAGTGGTGAATGATGATGTTTGGCTGATGGATTCAGTCAATACATTATTATACTGATATCACAATGCACTGTCTCATACTTTGGTTTGTAGGTCCAAGGCTGCACACATGTATCATTACAATGTTACTATGTTAACCTCTTACTTTTGTTAACCCCTTAGATTCTAGAGATGTATCTAACCCATTGCAAAGTAATGCATTGGAGATATCTCTTGTATCCAATGAGTTAAAAATGAGAAGTAAGACCTCCAAATAATAAACTCCCCACAAACAAACACACACACTTATCTTACTATGATAAGAAAATCATAATAGCCCCTATGAATCTTTCACTTTCTCCCTCAAGAGATAATATCTTCAATCAGTCCTAAATGTCATCTCCATAGACAATTGCTAGGAATATGACCGGGTACAAATTCTGCTCACTTAATCACTTAACCCTGTGGGTGCCAGAGAGGTATTACATAACCAGAGTATCACATAACGCTTGCTTTGCAATGCACTGAACTTCCCTCTAGTACTTGGTTAACCCCTTCCCGACAATGGACGTACATGTACGTCCCGAAAGTCTGGGTCCCTGCGCATCTGCATGCCGTTTGGGAACAACGGATTACTTTGGCGAAAAAAAAAAAATTTCCTAGCCGGGCGTTAAGTGACGGCTGTGTGTGCGTGCGGCCGGTCACTAAGGGGTTAAGTAAGCTCATGCACTCTGACCGCTTCAGTTCGAAAAAAAAAAAAAATATGAACAAAACACACAGAACTGACTGAAAGGGATTGTAATGTTTCATATAAAAGCATCTCTGATTAATCTTCATAGTATTTGAACCATGGATTTGAGAGTGTTATTTCAGTACTGTCTCAGTTGTAGTTCAGGAGTAATTGAATGATAACGTATCCCCCTCCCGCCCCCTTTTACTGATGTAACACTGCTCACCTCAGAGCAGCAAGAATGTCCGGATGGATTGCAGTGAGGGACAATCTTAATTGAGTATAAGGAAAAACGTGAAGAACCTGTCAAAGGGGGCAGGGTTTTCCTTATGATCACAGTAAGAAGATTGTCCCTTGCTGTGATCGTCTGGTCAAGAGACCAGATTCCACATCTGAGGGGAGGTGGCTTACACTAGGTAAAAGCGGCGGGAGGGTAGGGTTGCCACCCAGCCGGTATTTTACCGGCAGGTAAAAAATTGGCTTCTTTCCAATGTTAAGTCTATGGAGGGAATGCCTTGGCCAGTATTTTTTTGAAGAAAAGTTGGCAACCCTACGGGAGGTGGATATTTTATCATTCAATTACTCTTCAACTACAACTCTGACAGTATTGAAATAACACTCTCCATGGCCCAAATACTATGAAGATTAATTTGAGCTGCTGTTTTTTTGTGAAACATTACTATCACTTGAAGATGTCATGTTATCCCTTGAACAAAGGCACAAGTGCAAAATTCATAGGGGACATTACGATTTTCTTGCCATAGTCAGGTAAGCGGAAAGGTTATTATTATATAAGACATTATTTCTCCTTTAACGTACAATTACATTTTATAACATGGCATCAAAGCATGTATTCATAAGCAAGAACGCTTGCCCCTTAAATAAACCTTTGCTCCTAAAGCGCTCCTTAAAAATAAGAAGTTGGCAGTCTGCATACAGTTCCCCCATTTGTACTGAATGAAAGACAGTGCTAGGATAACAATAGATTAGAGCTTTAGCAGGACAAAGGGTGCACATTCTTGTTACATTTAACCTATGCTTTTAGTAGACAAATATGTGAAACCTGTCTGTAGAATCTCAGTCTGTGTTTTCATTTCATCCTGTTACAGCCAAGAGCTATTTTTGTGCCAGCAAGCGGCAAAAGCATTGTACCCTGAGTCTCTGCACTCAATGTTCTCATCTGATCATATCATTATTTTATTAAACAAGGACAACTGACTCATATTAAAGAAATACTAACACCTCTTAATAAGTTACCTCTTACTTTAACCCTTTGAGTGCCAGAAGGGTACGCAACGCATTGCAAAGCAATGCGTTGCGTGCCCTTCTGGCACTCAAGGGGTTAATCTGAGCAGAAAATACACATTTCTGCACAGGTTGGTATACCTCCCAAGTGTCTCTCTTTAGGAGGGACAGTCCCTCTTTGAGACCCAAATCCCTCTTTCCCACCCTGTGTCCATCCACAGACATAAAACTCACATTAATGGTTGTTTAAACATCATTATATGTGTTTATAAATTAGTCTGTGCAAATAAAATAATTTGTTGTTTCTCTAAATCAGTGATCCTCAACCAGGGTGCCTTGGCACTTTGGTGTGCCATGGCTATCAACATAGAGTGCCCCATGTTTTATAGGAAAACTTTGACAAAAAATGTGAATATTGACTTTTAAATATAGATTATGGAAAACTGTTATGCACAATATGTTTATTTTTGTTAATATGATCATAAAACTTAATATTAACTGTAGATTTATGTATTTTACCTTTCATTATGCCCTTTATAAATTACATGAAATATGTTAGGGGTGCCCCAAAAGTTCTAGATTGTGTGTTACGGGTGCCATGAGCAAAGAGGGGTTGAGAACCACTGCTCTGGATCATTTATTAACTTACACAAAGAGGTGTCAGTAGGTCATGAAATTACTTACAATATTCTTAGTAATGCTCCACCCACCAGAAGTGTCGCTCTTTGGCCATTTGAAATGTTGGGAGGTAAGGGTTGGCTCCACAAAACATGCATTTAAATTCTACTTGATTCTACTTGATTTAATGCGTTGACATGCTTGTTTTTTGCTGCCAGACTCTAGGACCCCAAACTACTCCCACATGCATCAGCTTAGGAAAGAAGGAAGGGTCTTCATTGGGATGAGTTTGAAGTTGTAGAGAATGGCAACAAAGAATAATTGGCCTTCAGCATAAAAACACAGGCGTTATTCTGGAGCAAACCAAGTGCACCATAGACATAGCTGGGAACTTTCCGGTTTTGCCCTGGAGACTCCGGATTTGCCCCTGTGTACCGGGTCTCTGGGGCAGAGGCTGATTCTCCAGATGTAGGGCGTTTCTTCTGAAACTCTACTCACATCTGCTCCTTCCCCGTCTGTTTGTTCCATTTCTTCTCCTTCTCCAGCATATTCCTTGCAGGTCCATGAAGCCCTGCCCCCACTTTCGATTAAGCCCCACCCCCTTTTTGATGAAAATCGCGTCATATATCTCCTACAGCATCACCAAAGGAGTCCCCCTCTGGGGAGATCAAATTGAAACGTTCCCAGGTATGACCATAGAGGACAAATAAAAATCCATGTTAAATTAAATTGGGCTTCTAACCCCTTGGATGCTAAAGGGATCTGTGCATTGGCATACCTGGGAACTCTCCGGATTTGCCCCGGAGACTCCTGTTCTGACAGAGCTTTACCGGGTCTCCGGGGCAGAGGCAGATTCCTCCGGATGTGGAGAGTTTCTATTGAAACTCTGCCACATCTGCTTTTTCTCCCGTTGTGCCTCCGTCCCCAGCCTTCTGTGTGACACATTTAACCCTCTGAGTACCAGAGTGGTACGGAATGCATTGCTTTGCAATGCATTCCGTACCAGTCTGGCACTCAAAGGGTTAAATCCCCCCAACACTCGAGTTAAGCCCCGCCCCTTTTAGACACGATTAGCGTCATTTTTGTTACCCCCTGCTGAACAGAGGACTACCCTCCGGGTAGCCCTCAACTGAAAGTTCCCAGGTATGTGCATTGGACACCTCTCTAGCATTCAATGGGTTAAAAAGCTCTGTTTATGTGCATTGGAATTTGGAAATGTTTATTTGCTCGTATGGTGCAGGTGGTTTATATCTGAATAACTCCATTTTGTTTTTATACATAAGGTAAAATTTTTCCATCTATGTCTTAACCCTTCGATTTTCAGAGGGGTGCTCAACGCATTGCAAAGCAATGCATTGCGTACCCCTCTGGCACTTAAAGGGTTGAGTAAAGATTTATTTTGGAGAACAGATGCATGCACAATTAAATAATAGCCTTTAACCCACTGAGTGCTAGAGAGGTGTCCAATGCACAGACCAAGGGGTTTGAAGCCCAATTTCATTTAACATGGATTTTGTATTTGTCCCCTATGGTGCACCCCTCTGAAACTGAAGGGGTTACGGTTTTTCTGCCTAGAGTAAGTTAAGTGGTGATTTATTATTTGGAGCACTTATTGTTCATTTAACACTGTGAGTGCCAGAAAGGAGACTAACACATGACTTCTCAGGATTTTGACCCAAATCTCAGAGTCTTATAGAGAAGGGACAAATTCCCAGGGTGAGAGACTGCAATGTTACCTGTTACATATTATTATCCAGTTAATTGCTTCTTTAGTCTCTAAATTGGAGTCAGAGGGAGAAGTTCTACTGGTCTTGTGTGTGTGTGTGCTCTTGGAGTGATATATTTAAACTGTTGTATATTAGTGGTTCCTAGAGGACTGACTGGAGAAACTCTCAATTACAGAGCTACATATCAGAGAATCTATATTATGGGAACTTTAAGGGTTAATGTTTCCAAGATCTCAGGATCAGCTAATTTTGAAAATTCCCAGGTATGCACGTTGCTTTGCAATGCATTCCCCAATCCCTCTGGCTTTGAAAGTGTTAACAAATGTTTTCCCCCTTCCAGTGACTTGCAACAGACAATTTAATGCACCCCGTCTTGGGGCTAGATTCTATTACAGGTGCTAATTTTATCACTGCTGTTATCTCCAGTTTTCTCCATAGACTTGAAAAGGAAAATGTTTGCTAAAACGGGTGTTAACATTTAGCACCTGCAGTAGAATCTAGTCCTTGGTGGCATCTGAACAACTAAATAATGAATCTAAGTCTAAGAATAGCATGTTGAGATGGGACTTGATAACTTAGTAAACATTAACCCAGGCCTCAAAACTTTCAGCTGGTTTTCCCAGTGTAGGATCACTGATGACATGTAGAAAACGCAAAAGTAATTCAATTTTGGGGCAAACCAGCAGCACCTTGGGTAAAATAAACAAACAAACAAACAAACAAACATTCCACAAAATTGCTGGAGTTGTGCACACAGCCCCATAGACAAACAGGGTTTCTAGCCACTTTAGGCATCCTAGGCAAGTCACTCTAGGCACCCTTAACCCCTTAACGACCCTTGACGTACCAGGACCGTCAAGGGTAAATTTGCTTGAAGGACCAGTGACGGTCCTGGTACGTCAAGAGTTAAATGGTAGCAGCGCGCCGCCGTGCACGCTGCTACCATTCAATCCAGGCTGAGACTGAACGGTCCAGTACCGGACCGTTCAGTCTCAGCCTATGTCGGTAGTGCCGGGTCATGTGATCGCTGTGTCAGCGATCACATGTACCGGCATTCTAAGTCTGTGAATGAGGCAGTGCTACTCACTGCCTCTAGTGTCTCCTCTCTGCTAATGCGTCCCTTACATCAAAGTAAGGGACACAAAAGCAGAGAGGAGACACCTAGTGGAAATAAAAAATACAGCAGCTGGGGGTGTTAACCCCTTCACTGCTGGTACAGGAGGATGGCTAAATGCAGGTCAATTTCTGACCTGCTAAATACACTTTTTTTTTTTTTTTTTAAATAAAAACAACACACTTTTTTTTTTTTACAAATAAAATATTTTATTAAAAAAACAAACAAACATCTCAAGAAACAAAATTGGAAGTGTGACTGTTGTGGAGTCATGTAATACACTTACACACCGCCAAATGTAATTAACAAAAAAGTGGGAAAATAGGGTGGGAAAAAGGGACATGGGGATTTTCACCCAGGGGTACAGTGGCCACTTAACACTGCGCATTTTGTAGGTATGACTGAGTGGTCATACCTTTCATGCAGTTTCCATAAATATTTAACCCTTTGCGCCCAATTGATCCCAAGAGAAAAAACAAAAATGATGTTTTTTTTACATTTTTTTTACCTTTTTCTTTAATTTTAATAAAGTAAATGGTGGGTTATCCATATAAGTGGGGTATCAAAGGAAAGCCCTATTTGTTTGTAAAAAAACAGTATATAATTTATGGGGGTGGAATAAAAGCCTAAGAGGGAAAACACTGTTGAACAAAGACATAGTCAAAAAGGTCAGAATTGCTCCGGTCCTTAAGTCAAATCCACCTCTGATTTTCCCGGTCCTTAAGGGGTTAACTTTGTTCATGGCCACACCCCATTGCTCGCATGATCCTGCCCTCAACCCCATCTACTTTCCTGGCAAAGAAAAACCCTTTGCCAATGACAAGCAAAAATGAAAAAAGTTTTAACCCTATGGTTGCTAGAGAGATTTTCAGAGAATTGCTCTGCACTATGGTGTGTCTTGGACTGCATCTTAAGGTGATCCTCTTTTTATATGAAATCTTAGACAGCAATATTAAAGTTCAGTTTCAAATGTATATTTATGGAAATTATTCAAAATATGCTATTTAATATCCTTGTATCTGTGAGCCGTAATAATAATAACTATACATTTATGTTTTGTTCCCTTCTTTAAGTTCTTCAGAATGGAACTATAAAATGCTTTGTGTGCCCTAAAATTCCAGATTTGATGATCAGGGTGTCTTGAGTGGAAAAAGATTGAGAACCACTGCTCTAGACTGTGAGACAAAGAATTACAGTTGAGATCTGTCACATGACTAGCAAGAGGACCAGCGACTTGGGGTCTCTTATCAGACTCCCATTTAGCTTTACCACAGATGTGCACAGAGCAGCTCTGTCTATTGAAAATGCTGTTTCCAGTGATCTGCTGATAAAGCACTATCCACGTGATAGTTTCCCTTTATATAGAATAATTGTTAAAGGTGATACTGTCTCTCCATCCCTCCCAACAAATTCAAATGGCCAAAGAGAGACATAGTAACATAGTAAATAAGGTTGAAAAAAGACACAAGTCCATCAAGTTCAATCTTTGCCTCATGACCCAGAGAAATGAGAAATATAACTTTCCTGTTGCCAGATAAATTAATCTTTATCTGAACTTCCTGTTTTGCCTATTAATACATAGTATAACCCTGTATGTTCCCTTTTGAAAGATATGTATCTAATCTTCTCTTAAATGTATCCAATGTATCTGCCATTACCACATCCTTGGGCAAGGAATTTAACAATTTAACAGACCCTAGTGTAAAAAACCCTTCCTCAGCTCAAGTTGAAACCTCCTGGTGTTTTGCGTGGTGTTTCTTGCGGGCATGGCTTCTGGGAGAAATTTTAGGTTATTTCATTACCTTTTGACACCCCCTTGTGTAACTAAATAAATTATTTATAGCAAGACCAAACTAATTGATTTATAAACACATATACTGAAGTTAACCCAAACATTACTTTGAGTTTATGATACACATATATACACACCATCTGATCTCTTAAATAGAGGAGCACCATGGTAGTAAAGAGGGACAGTGGGATTTGGGCCTCAAAGAGGTACTGTCTCACCTAAAGAGGGACACTTGGGAGCTATGTGACTCTGTTTCCTGAACCCAATCTCAATTTACTAACACAAATATAAATGAAGCAGGTTACTCACCTACTAGTCACGACCTGGTCCATTGTACTTGCAAGGTAGACAATTCAGTTCTTTTTCTTTTCCTCCATTATATCATTAACCTTTTCAGTGCCAGAGGGAAATCCAACACATTTCTTAGCAATGTGCACCCCTCTTTCACTCAAAGGGTTGAAACCGAATGCATACATGAATAATTGAAAAGAGAATTTATTATTTCACACATTATACAATCCTTTTCCCATTTTGTAACGTGCAATTGAATAATCACAGTAAAGAGACAAGTTAGCTTCAATAGAAAATGTCTCCAGATGTAAGTCAGCCATCACTCCATCCCCCTTGGACATGAAATGAAAAAGTGTGGATCAGTTCAGCTGCATACAGATTTTTCTTTGAATTTTCCCATCACGCTTTAGATACGTGGATAGTATTTTCTATAGCCATATATTGTTCCACCAAGCTTTAAATAATTCTATTTTTAATAGCTAGCTGGCAAGCAAGTATTCATAGGGGATTCAGGGAAATCTTCATGCAGTGTGACACACAGTATTAAAAATAAGATATTCCTATTCACAGCATGTATCTTTGTTTTGATGCATTAGGAATTCACATAGTTTTCTCTTATACATCTGACTGAATTGAAATGTCTTTAAAACAAACACACAGAACTCTCCACTCACTACTTTAAGACTAGGTTTTATTTCACCTTTCCAAATTCTGAAGAAGGCAGAGATGGCTTCATCTTGGGTAAAATTAACCTGTCACCTTAAGTTGTTTAGTTATCCCTTGAGTACCATGCGTTGCGTACCCCTCTGGCACTCAAAGGGATAATTTTGAAGGGAATAAAATCTGCCACTGTTGTACTAGACATATACTTGTAAGATAAATAGCTTTAACCCTTTGGGGATCCTTTTAAAAACTAGCACTGAAAAGTGCGTGATACGAAAGGGTGCATTCAGCATGTCGCATTGTTTAAAAGGGTGACATGAGAATCACGCCATGCATTAAAAGAGCAAGATTCTCATGTCGCCTCCTTATATGTCACTGTATGTATCAAGAGGCGGATATCAGTGTCCCTTATTACAGAGAGAGAGAGACGGCGGTTGGCAAAATTAGACATCTTAGCGATGCAGGAAAGAATCGTGGTCAGTGATATCCGCCTCCCCATACATACAGCGACATATAAGGAGGCGATATAAGAATCTTGTGCTTTTTATGCATGGCGAGATTCTCATGTCGGCCTTTTAAACAATGCAACATGCTGAATGTACCCTTTCATATCACACACTTTTCAGTGCGACCTTTTAAAAGTGAACCAACCCTTTGAGTGCCAGAGAGATATCCAGAAATGGGAACTTTCAAACTGAGCTTCCCCTAATATCTTGTAAATATCATCCCTTAATGTTCATATCATATAGATTATCAGCAATATGTTCCTACTCATTCTAATTGAGAGGTGCTTCAATCTTTCCTTAAGAAACTATTAACATGCAAACTTAAAAATATCAGTTAGTTGATGAAGATGACTTGCTTTAGTCTTGATGCTCTTCTATAACTACTTGAATTGATTGTACATGTTCAATAATACTACTGTAATGTAAACGTAAACATCTTAATAAAGTTTTTCTTCAAAAGAAAAAAAAATATCAGTGCATCAACACACAAGACAAGCAGCATTTCTCCCTCTGTCTTCCTGGTACAACAGGAGGCAATAATAGTGAAGTTGATACCTTTAATGGCTAACTAAGCAGATTTAGGATGCAAGCTTTCAAGACCTAAGAGGTCTTGAAAGCTTGCATCCTAAATCTGCTAAGTTAGCCATTAAAGGTATAAAATTGATGCCTTTAACATTACATTCATGGGTTTTCCCATTGCTGAGAGATTTTCAATTCAAACGTTATTACAGCTCAGACTTTGTTTTAAAAAAAACATTAGAAACAGTGCCAACTAGTGTTCAAAAGGCATTTATTGTATAATGCACTGTATACGAGAGACTGGGTCACTGACTACAGCTCTTCATAATAAGGGATATGAGCAACAATAGCACAACTCAATGACCACAGTACAGTTACTGCTCCCTTAATCCATTGGCCATTTTTACTTGCTGCACGGTAGGTATACTGCTTCACTATGGTATGTATCCCAATGGTGGCTATGGCCTTGTATATGAATGCACTAAAGTCCAGAAAGAAGCATCTTAGCTGTGTTCACATGGGAATGCAGTAAATTTACAGCAAGAAAGGTCTGTATAGTGTCCTTTGGAGCTGCCTGCAGGCCTTTCACACTTTCACTGGACCCTCATTACAAGCTACAGTGAAAGGACAACCATTGGGGGCACCAACCAATCATATTTAGCTGGTGTTCCTGTGGACTGTCCACCAGACATACCCCTTCCTGCATCAAGATCATGCGTGGAACACAAGCTAAAAGTATGTTTACAACACAAGGGGCTGAACTGGGACTGCTACAGTTCAGTTACACATGTGAAAGAGCCTTTAGTGTGCAAGATAGTTGCCTAACACATTGTTTCACAATGCACTGAGCACCCCTCTAGCACTCAAAGGGTTAACTGCAGATCTGTGCAGCAGATTATTTTGAGGCATGTGCAAGATATCCAGGACCCTGATTACCTTTCATTTTTCATCCATTATTAGTAAAATAATTGGATGAGAGTGAAAAAAGTAATTACAACTTGAACCTGAAATGTCCTAGATTAGTTATTCTAACATTAATTCTCAGGACGTGCCAACAGGCCAAGTATTAAAAATAACCCTAATTAAGTATAGGCAGCTTAATCATAGTGACTGAGTCACTGACTATTCACCTGTGATCAAGCAAGGATATAATGAAAATCTGACCAGTTGATGTGCTCAGAGGACTAATATTGGGAATCACTGTTCTAGATCCTCTACTGTGTTGTCTGGAATTTTCCTGAACAATGAAAACACTTGTAAATTAATGAGACAAAAAATGACTAATTGCAAATATTGGCATACAATTTGAAAAATGAATTGCATTACTTTGTAGTTTTAATAAAATATCACGGCAAGCAGTAGACATTTAGATATGTTATCTGTGCATGATTGCTCATAGTCACATCTCTTTATATTATCTATTCCTTACCAAGGAACCTCAGATCTATCGTTGCTGTGCTGTTCTCATTTATTACTTTATCTACAGGCCATGACATGCAGTTTCTGATGTAGATGATTTCAGGTTTTGCAACAAAAAACAGAATTGCTCAATTACGAAGTGGAGAATGACCTAATTTATCACTGTGAATTATATTGGTCATATTGTGCTATTAAGAAGTGCTAGCAGAAAAAAGGAGCCAAAAATATGTACAAACAGCACTGATAGGGTGAGCCAAATGAAAGTAGCAAGCATATTCTCTCAGTGACATTATAAACAACAAGAAAGTGTTCTGAGAACTGATAACTTAATTATCTGCCACTATCGGTTTGGAAGAGCTTCTAAGCATGTATGAAATGTCGACCAAAATTTCCTGCAGAAATGACAAAGGATTTTTTTTTTAACTATGGATAAAAATGTACCAGTCTTGGAGGAATGAAACTGTGACAGACTATGATGAATTACCTTATTATAGTCACTCGCATGACGAATGTACTTGATTGGTGTTACTTTGTGGCCCTAGTTGAGCTTATGCAGTGGCTAAAGTTGAAAGAAAATGAAAGCAAGACTACTTACACATTCTTTATCTGTGCTTAGACATAGAGGCTGATGTACAAGAACCTGGAGCAATTATCAGACAAAAACTGCACCATGAGGAACAAACAGAAATGCCCTTTGATTTAAATGGGACTTTTAAACATTTGAATGCTGAGAGATTTCCAGCTTTAAATGGCTTAAAATCCCTGTTTAAATCAATGGGAATTTGGGGAATTTTTTGGTCACATATGGTGTAGTTCAGGGCTGACCAAGTTCAGTCCTCAAAGCCACCAACAGACCAGGATGTAAGGATTTCCCTGATTAAGCACAGATGAGTTAATCAGTGGCTCATTCATTTTGACCGACTCATTTGTGCTTAATCAGGAAAATCCTTGAATCCTATACTGTTGAGGAATTGGACAGACCTGGTGTAGTTGAATGCCACTTAAATGTCATACCATCAGCTGTTTGGGAGTTTAAATTCTATCAACCTCAATCAGCCAACTGCGAATTGGGAATGAATGGCATTGTAGTCTCCATCAACTGGAGGTCTCATACACTAACAATCTTGTTTGATAAATCCTTTGTACTTAGGAAATTAATCAATATAATCTCAGTGGTCAAATGTTTTTACAAAATGATGCTTATCACAAAGAGAAAAATAGATAATTGCATTTAGTCATAAAGTTAAAAAAGTTTGCTACTGGTTTTACATTTGCAAATTAATCATAAATAGCCATCACAATGCCTTTGTAAGTTTAGCGTATGTCCAAGGTACCAAGCAATATAAAGCCAAGGATACTACAATGTATTCATTTTCATTCAGATTTTTTTCTTGAATAAACATTAGCGATACTATCATGAAAAATTACAAAATTAATTTAAAGTGTTAAAAATTTAGACCACAGGTGCTAAGGGGAAAATAAATATGAATGTTCATGTCTTATTCCCACATATTTTGGAGAGAATATCTTATTGATATTATGAAAGAAAAATGTACAAGTACACACCAAAGAGATTCAGGATTGGAAGATTAAAAGATTTGTGACTGTGAGATAAGGATTCCTCAAAACAGGCTCATTAAATGATTCAGGCCTGCTTGTCAAGTTTTACCTCAGCGTCATTTTTATCTCTATATTAAAATGAAGCACAAGCGTACATTCCCTATATTTATGGAAAGATTTCCCACAACCTTTATTCTTTAACATGTAATGCTATTTTTCAGCAAAAATATAAAAACATTTGATACATAAAATACAATCTTTCCTTCTTTGCATTCATAAAATAATTAGGTAAAGTTCAAATTAGTATTCCTCAATTTTCTAGTCACTTTGTGCTTCTGTTTAAATACTACCACCTTGAAAATTATATTCTTGATGTAGTATACCTAAACGTAATAGCTTGATAAGAAACAAAGTAAAACAGAAATGAAAAAAAACTATTTCATGATGTCTGAAGATACTCCATGACTGTTTATCCTACTCTATGATGGCCTGGAATACATTAGCTGCCAGTAAGGCTTTTTCAGATTTGGGAGATTACCTCAAATACAACGTTAAACTCAGGGCTGAATTTCCCAATAGGCAGAGGCCTATAGTTTGAATTTTTGAGGGGCACTTTAGCTGTGCTGGGCACACCCATATTCAGAATTGTGTGTGTCTGTGGCAAAAACAACCTCAGTGGGTGGGTGGGTGGTTGGTTGGTTGGGACTGGGGGTGAGGTCAGGTTAAGGAGTCAGGATGTGGCCACTGGCAGAGCTAACATTGTCTAGACTGACTTACCTAACAATGCCTAGGATGTAAATCCAGTCCTGACTGAGCTATTACATTGCCACATACATTTAAAGTTAGACTCTTGATTAAGCCTTCTTTGAAAGTCAAACTACAGCCTTTGGAACCAGCAGGTGTCATCACTTTAGCACATGCCCGTACAGGCACTCTAGTGCCATTAATACTTTAAAGTGAGCAAGTCCTGAATGTGTACCCTGTAGCATGATCAGGAAAAGGAAGTAAGAAAATGTTTCACCAGGAATAATATACTGAGATTTATCTCATTTTCATGTGTGTCCTGGAGAGCTTTGTTCAGTAACAACTTACATACTTACATAATATAGAGAAACAATATAAACAATTATATGCAGGGTTTTTTAGATACAAAGAAGCAGTTATTTTTAGGCATTCACCACTGGGAGAAAATCAAATTTTTGGGGTAGGTTATTCCAGGATTTTTGGAGATCTGAAGGAGAAGGTAGTGTGGGATAATTAGTGTGTTGTTAGCTGTGGCGCGTAGGTTATAGTTTTTTTTTTTAAGTCTTTTTATTGACAAGTCGGTCCCAAAATTATTACAAAGGCAACAAAAAAGTACATACAGGTATTATGACAGATGTAACATTTCCCGTCAATTCAATGAAACCATAGTTATAGAACAGCTGGCAGTGTAGCTTATAGTTAATATGGACAACTGGATTAAGCATACTGCTCAGGTAGTCTGGGAGCTTTCTAGAGAAGTGGTTATAAACTAGGCAGGAAAGGTGAAGGGTATATCTAAATCTGAGTGTTAAGCATTAGAGTTCTTTAAACATATCACAATGATGGGTAGTGTAATTACATTGGAGGACAAAGTGACATATTGAATTATACAGAGTGTCAAATTTGCCAAGATGGATTTGTGGCACAGAAGCATACACTACATCCCCATAGTTTATGACTGGAATTAGTATCTGTTGAACTATATTTTTTCTTACCAGATGACTTAGGGCTAGATTCTATTACAGGTGCTAATTTTAACTCTGCTTTTACCTCCAGTTCTCCTGATAGACTTCAATAGGAAAATGTTTGCTAAAACGAGAGTTAAGATTTAGCACCTGCAATAGAATCTGGCCCTTAGACATGATTTATTCTAAACAAATAGAGTATTTTAGTATAAAGTGTGGATGTTAATTTATGAATTTGTAGACCAAAAGTGAGATTATGGTCAAGTCACTTACCAAGATATTTGGAGGAGTCAACCGGGAACAAGTTATGATTAGACTTTGTTACGATTGCTCCAGTAATTTCACCATTTTCCATGCCAGTCTGGATATCACTGCACATTGTTAGGAGGGCATTGAGTGCTTGGGACAAAAGTGGGGTGAAAAATTCGGACAGTCTATAATATTTATATTATTGCATGTAGACATGCTTTTTCAGGACATTAGATAATGTAGGTAGTAAAGATATTGGTCTGTATTTTGATACCACATTTGTATACCCACTTTCATGGATATGCAAAATGCTAGCCACTTTCTAGGCTTTAGGCATATACCCAGATGATTAGGAGGCATTAATTAGGAATGTAATGGGCAGTGACCAAGGCACTTAGTTTTGGTAACACTGCTGAGAGATGCAGGGCCTGATTTACATCTCAGGTGCCCCTAGGCACAATACTGTCTGATGCCCCTAGCCCCGCCTTTGCCACAACCACCCCACTCACTTAGCCACACCCCTCCATTAAACTAACGCGAGGGCTCTGGACTCCATATTACTTTTTCCTTTCTTAAGGAAGTTAGAGGCTGGGAAATTTTTTCTGTAGTGTTGTTTTTTTTTTTTTTTAACTTAGCCAGTGTATGATCCAATATGCAGCCCCTGGGCCCCAAACTAATTTCATTTACCCTTTGAGTGCCAGAGGGGTATGCAATGCATTGCATACCCCTCTGGCACTCAAAGGATTAATTAGTTTTCCCTTTTTTTGTACCCCCTTTCTGCTCAGAATAGAGAGGTAGGGCCTGACATTATTTATTTTAGCCCATTTTGTCTAATTAATTTTTTTGAACAAGCTTAGCCTATCCATTTTTGGGCCAGCTGAAATGCATTGATTGTTCCAATGCGTCTCCAGCCAATCCAGCAATGGAAGAGTTAATGGTGGGATTGGTTAGGCTTGTAGGTGGTGTTGCTGTAGTGTATGTTTATTTTTGGGCCCGTTAATCCATTTGATGCCAGACAGTTGCTAGTTGCCTGGGATTGAAGTGGTTAAGTGTGGGGACATTTTGAAAAGAAACCCCAAATATTATTATCCAAATATTATTAAATAGCATAATATAATATTATGGTTTTAGGATCCTTAATGATAATAATTATACACATGCCTGATTCTCCTTTGGTCTGCCTCAGGCTCTGTTGTGCTTGACTTCTTCTGGCTATTCTTCTCCTTGGCTGCCCAAGTAAGTTGCTACCCAAGTTGCCGCCCTCGTGCCACTGTCCAGCTCCAGACAGTCCAGCCAGACCCAGCCAACACCCAGCTACGCACACAACGTCGATGCCATTCACAACGTCAACATCACCTGACATTGCTTCCACCCAGCTGCAATGCCTAAGATGCGGCCGGGGACTGGAGAGTGGAAACGCCGTCTGGCTGCAGCAGAAAGTCTGATGTGTGTGACAGGAGGTGGTCTGGGCGGTGCAAGAGGCACCACCTCTCACTCTTACCGCGGTCCCGCCGGTCCACATATATTTCACTATTGTATACTGGCAAGAAATTGAATTCAGCAGTATTGTTGGGCCAGGGGGAAGGTGACAGAGATTGCGCAATGCATGTTTCTACTTCCCTATTTTGTTTTGTGTAATGAGGGAGGTGGCACATCCAGCAAAGTAGTAGTTTTATGCATTCGCTACTGATATGGAACATTGTATTGTTTCATTGCCTATTTTATAGTTGAGGGGTGAGAATGTTTAGAGGGTTGTAGATATTTTTAATAACCTTCAGTTTTGATATGTTACTGCTCAAGATGTCAGTAAAATATTGAGTTGTGGTTAGTTTTGTTTGATTTGTGCAGGTATTCCATACTTGTCTGTAGGCATTAGGTCAGCAGAGACCCAGGACAGATGGCCACCTTACCCTGACCTTCCTTAGTAGGGCATTGGTATTAGCGATCTGCAAGAACTCTGAGTGAAAAGTCAACTGCTTAGTAAGTTTGTAAGTTTAATAAGTTTATTCTATGCCATGGGTAATTTCTTAGATCATATAGGAAAGGCTGGAGATTAACTTTCCTTAAAAATCTAATGATTATTATTTTGGGATTATTATTTGATTGTCTTAATTTTGCAAAACACAGTAGACTATGAAGTGATCTCTAAACAAATACACCGTACACAAATCTAGAAATTGGCATGGTCAGGATGAAGGATTCAGTCCAACAGAATATGCATGGATGTTTATTTCTACTTTATACGAGTAGGGGAGAAGATTAGTTGTGATAAATTCAATGTCTTAAACAATGAAAATAATCCGTCATTATTTGGGTCCAACCAAAATTAAAGTCTCTAAAAACCAACAACTCACTTTCTTTTTTGAGTGGCAATCCCATCGAGGATGTTGGCTGTGTCCAAAAGGGACTGTGTCGGGATATTAGGTGATCGGTAGTTCAAAGTAAAGTTTATGTATTATTGTGTGTATATGATTACACCTTGTCCTTGCTTTGCTCGGTATTTCCTAAAGCTTGAAATCCTTGAATGGCAATGGCAGTATGTTAAGGTTCAGCCAAGATTCAGTAAGATTAAGGATTTTTGGTTTGTACACATAACATCAAGCTTTTAATTCATCCATTTTGGAACGTATACTGTGTGTGTGTGTTGCACTGGACAAAGGAAAGTAATTTTTAAAGGGACACTAATTTCCAATAATCATTTTATGTTGCTTTGTAGATTTTAAAAAATAAATTATGTGGCACAATTCTTTACGGTTTGAGAGATAGTCGCATCTAGTTTCCCCCTCCCCTTCTCCTGATGTCAGTGCTCTATTGACAGCAGGAAATCCCTGTCCTGGGACCAGCCGGTGGGTCTGCAGCAGAGCCGAAATACCGATATTTGAAAATAATTACTGAATTGGAACGGTCTACAAAGTGTGCCTGGTTTGCAAGCACACTTTGTAGACCGTTTCAATGGAGTAGTTATTTTCAAATATCGCTATTTCGGTTCTGCTGTGTAGCTACCGCATGTCGGCCGACACGGATCTCCTTCTGTCAGCTGTACAGCTGACATCAGGATAAGAGGAGGGAGGGAGGAACTTTGGATGTGAATATCTCTCAAACCATAAAGGTTTGAGAGATGGGATTTGCTCCACATAATTTATTTTTTAAAATCTACAAAACAACATAAAATTATTATTGGACATTACTGTTCCTTTAAAGGTGAAGATGTCTTTTGTTGCTGTATGAGATCTAGGGTTGTTTGCTGTCCCCTTAATTGCAAGCAGCATACAGAGGAGATTTTTCTTCTTAAATAGCATAATAAATTGTACTTAGCCCAGAGTAGCACTAATTTGTTCCAGTGCAGGAACACATTTATTTCCCCAAATGATAAGTAACCCATTTTAATAAGAGCCCCTGCTTACCTTTCTATGGCCATACAATCCTAATGGCCTTTATGAATTTTGCACTTATGCCTTTGTTCAAGAAATTAACATCTTCAATCAGGTCTGGATGCCATTACCATGGAGGCAGACATGACAGTTGCTAGCAGGACCACATAACGCAAATTCTGCAAATTTATGCATTGCACATAACTCTGGTCCTTAAATGGTTAATATTATCATGTGCAGTGGGCACAGCTCATGCCCTGTGATTCTGCTAGCAACTATCACATCTGTCTCCATAGACATCAGGAATAATTCTCTTGAAAAAAAGCACAAGTTCAAATTCATAGGGGCCATAAGAATTTTCTAGCCATAGTAAGGTAAATGAGTGGTTATTGTTAGGATGTGTTCTGCTTTAAAATATAGGTCATATTTATCAATAAGTGCAGTATACTGAAGTTGAATATTTGAGAAAGAAGCTGTAGCTGCTTATTAAATATTCCTCACTTCCTAACCTAACAGATGTTTCTCGACATCTCAGAGGTATCAGTACATTTTCCTGCAGTTCACAGAGGTGCAGTTTTCACTGCAGTGTAAAATGTATTGGTGACAGAACCTCTGGTGCTAGATAGATTACTACAGTTCCTGCCGTCTGTCTCTGTCCTTGCTTTCTACTTTTAGCAACAACTACATTTGTTCAAATAGGAGTGTGTGTTTGTGTATGTGTGTTTGGGGGGGTATTTCACTAAGAGGGGAGATAAGTGCCACACTGAAAGAAAGCTCTTCCGCTCGTATGCCCTTTTATGGCAAGGATTATCAGATGCAGTCAAATGGGCGCAGTGAGTTGTGTGCCCCCCCTGCACACAAAGGGCTAAGTATATCCCTGTGCGCAGTTTGATTAACCTTTTGAGTGCCAGAGGGGTACGCAACGCAATGCATAGTGACTGATTTTCCATCTGTAAATAAGCAGTGATAGCCTGAAAACCTGACCTATTGGTCTGCCCTGAAGACTAAAGTTGAGTTTTATGGCAGCTTGTTCAGTCCCCCCCTTTAACTCCTTGGATGCTAGAGTCAATGGTTTAACTGGGGGAAGAGGTATATAACATATGCATATTGCAGGGATGAACTGAGCTCATCACAGCCCTGTAGGATACATTTATCATACATAGCCCCAGTTAAAGGGGGTCAGATTAGATTATTCTATTCAGCCTCATTTTTAACATGCATATACTCCATAGAATAACAAAGAAATAGAGAATTTATCTTACCTTTATCACACTTTAGTGCAGAAGGGAGTCAGTTATCGGACCTTGAGCTGTTTTGGACTGCAACTCCCATCAACTCCAGCTGGAGATCCGGCAATTCACTACTTGTGTCTTAATGCATCCCTCTCCTGGTTAATTTGTGTCTCATTAACTCCTTAAGGAATAGTGGGTTGTGCAATGCATTGTGCACTCTCAGGTCCTTAACTCTCTGAGCGCCAGAAAGGTTGATTTGCTCCAGAATTGCACCTCTTTAGCAGTAAAGACTATGATCCAAAGGGACTTATGCATAAAATCAAACAGGATCAGTTCTGAGACAAACAAACTTCACTGTAGGGGACAAATTTGTGTTGATCTCTAAGGTTGGACAGATGCAATGCAATGCATTGCGTACCTCTCTGGCACTCAAATGGTTAAAATAAGTACTAAGAACAGTTGTTATAAATCTCCCACTATGTTAATCTTGACTGTAAACACAATAGTCTTCTTATGTCTTGTCAACATATTGCACAGCGCCGCAGAATTTGTTGGTTCCTTATAAGTAAATTATAATAACACATCCCTCGTAATTTAAGAATTAAAATGTAACCCCTTGAGTGCCAGAATGGTATTCGGACTCATTGTGCTGCAATATGTTGGCTACCTCTCGGGCACTCAAAGGGTTAAATGACAGAGCCAGTTAATAAAAAGCCAACAATTCTAACCCATTCAGTACTTGTAATAATATTCCCTTTTACCAGTCAGGCATTTTGTTTAGCATTAACATTTTAATAACATGAGGCTACTTTTTCAGCACCTACTTGTGCTCTAACATTTTATTTTTGTTTCTGTGATACTTAATTGAAAATGTAATTAGATATGAGTAAAAGTGGAACTGTCATGATATAGTTTGCCTTTGACACTCACAGTGATGTACCTATGCTGACTAGGCCTAAGGTAACTGATTGGCAGGGGCAATAGATTGGGCAGCTTTGCTACTTTGTTTCAATATTCATTTTCTATAGATGTTTGAGTCCAAGGCTTAAGGATTACAGCCTCCTCATAGGCACGTTACATAAACCAAATAGCCATTCTTCAAAGATCACATTGTGTACTGTGCGAACACTAGTTACTTGCATTAACATCATGATTATGTAACTTTAAGGAAGGGGTGTGGCCTACAAAAGGGGCTGGGTAAAGTAAGAGTGTGGCAATGTGTATATAGGGGTTGGGGGTGCATGCACTTGATTTGACCTAGGGCAACAGAAATTCTAATTCATCACTAGGCAGGCTTGCTTGTATTAGTACAGGCCCAGTGGTTTAGCAACAGCTATATTATGCGGTGGAACTGGTGCAGTCTTATAGCAACATTTGAGGATTAGAAAACATCTCTGTCATTGTATGGCAGAATCCACCCTGCATGCAAAGTCTGTGGCCCCTAGGTTCAAATGAGAAGTGGATAATCTCAGAGGCAAGCCAACGTACCCAAAGGGTCAGAAAAAAAATCCTACATGTTCCAGTGATCTCCTTGAAAGCTAGAGAGGTTTCCAACACATTTAAATCAAAGGAAATATTTAATTTGCCCCCTCTGGTGTAGTTATTTTACCCCAGTATTATGCAACTTTTCTTTTGTACATTATACCTGAAGACTTGACACACAGGCTTCACTTGAAGTGGATATGTGCACATCCTCTCATTTACAGTAAAGAGCAAACCGAATGGCTTAGATTATAGATTATGGATGCAAAGCTGACAGCCCTGAAGCAAAGGACTGCAGTATTTGGCTTAATATCTTTATCCCTCTCTCTGAGATAACTATGGGGATCAGTTTCCTGACCCCAATACAGGTGATGCCCTTCAGCTCTGGCTTATTTCTAACATTTTTTTCCAATATACTTCAAGCTTGTTATACTTTATTTTGATTTTGAATCTAAAATGTTAGTTTTCTGGTACTATGCATCGTTACTGACTGGTCTTGCTAACCATTAATCCTTTGAATGCCAAAGAGGTATCCAACACATTACAATGCATTAGATATCTTTCTGACACTCGCAGGCCCGGACTGGGACAAAACTAGGCCCTGGCATTTAAGGCTGAGCGGACCATTTTTGTTTTTTTGAGCAGCCCATGGGATGGGGAGCGGCGGACGTTTGTTTGTTATTTTTTTAAAATGCCCGGACCGGCCATGGACCGGCCCACCGGGCAAATGCTTGGTATGCCTGATGACCAGTCCGGGCCTGGGCACTTGTAGGATTATGGCAATGACAGCTTCACATACATTTCATAGAGGAATATGTTCTTGGAATAAGTGACTGTTAATTTGGT
Source organism: Rhinophrynus dorsalis (assembly GCA_037306005.1). Classification (NCBI taxonomy): domain Eukaryota; kingdom Metazoa; phylum Chordata; class Amphibia; order Anura; family Rhinophrynidae; genus Rhinophrynus; species Rhinophrynus dorsalis. The sequence continues at coordinate 72,256,956 of CM074719.1, read as the reverse complement.
TTCCTAGTCCACTCTCAGTCACATAGCAGTCAGGTATGTCTATTTCAATTCTATTTTAACCCTCTGAGTGCCAGAGGGGTACGTAAAGCATTGCAAAGCAATGCGTTGCGTACCCCTCTGGCACTCAAAGGGTTAAGCTATCATTTGCCATCTTGAGAAGCTTTATATAGTCCCTTTAGAGAAATGGGAGGTCTGGCTACACCAGTCAGGAGAGAGTGCCCCTGCCCAGTACAGTGTCATGTAAATGCTCACAAGGTAGTACAGTGTGCCTATTGGTTTATAGATGACAGCTGAGTTTCAATGCAAAAAAACGTTACTAGAAATACCTGACTTCTGAATGAAGGACACCTGTATAGATATATATTATTATTCCACGTGTACAATTGCACATTAATTATTCCTTGTGAGTTCTTTGTTGGACGGTATACAATATTACACAATACACGTGCATTGCAGTGGGCATATGACAGAGTCTTGAGTAGTAGGCTTCACAATTTTTTATATAATCCCAAATATCTGTGTGCCTCGATCATTAACCATTTGAGTGCCAGAGGGGTACGCAATACATTGCAGAGCAATGAGTTGCTTACCCCTCTGGTACTCAAATTGTTAAAGGGGATATATCACCCCAGTACAAATGCGTGTTAAATGTTAGATTAGATAGCGATGAGGTGGAATTCATGAATATATATATTTTTTTAATCCTAAATTGTCGAAAATTAACATTTCTAGATTGCACTTCCGGATAGACTGTGGGTACAGCTCTATAACGGCAGTCTGTAACTCTGCCTCTGCTCCCCTCCCTTTATCCAGCCTCCGATGATGGAGGCTTCTGTCTGTAGGCTGGAGCGATCGATATCTAGTCAATGACACTGCTCCAGTTTACAGACTGAAGCCTCCGTCATTGGAGGAGGATGAATAGAGGAAGGGGAGCAGAGGCAGAGTTACAGACTGCTGGTACAGAGCTGTACCCACAGTGTATCCGGAAGTGTAATCTAGAAACGTTCATTTTTGTCAATTTAGGATTAAAAAAAATATTCATCAATTCCACCTCATCGCTAGCTAATCTCACTTTTAACTTGCATTTGTACTGGGGTGATATATCCCCTTTAACACTGTGTAAAAATATATAAACATTTAATCACGTGATAGATATTTAAATCACGGATGTTTTGATACAAATAACCATTTGACTGCCAGGGTTAATGCATTGGCCACCACTCTGGCACTCAAGGGGTTAAATATCAAAACTCATTTGAACTACAAACTGTCAAATGCTAGAGAACTTTCCATTGTAATGACATGCATTAACATTTTGCGTGCCAGCGGGGTATGCAACGCATTGAATAGCAATGCGTTGCATACCTCTCTGGCACTCAAAGGGTTAAACCATCCAAGGGGTTCATAATTGCAGGAAGAAAATATTATATTGCAATGCTTACCAAAAATAAAGTTGTTGTTTTCTGTTTTGTTTTTCAGGTAAGCAATAACATCCTTCAATAGGTTCAAACTTCGATAAGGTAAAACAAATCAAAGTACTGTGTTGCTGGAGTTTATGGATACAAATCCTGTGAAATGTAGATTTAAAGGGATAGTATTGCTTAACCCCTTAAGGACTACATGACGTACTATGACCGTCATGGTCCTTATACCCTTAAGGACCGATGACGGTCATAGTACGTCACGTACTTTATACTTACAGTGCTCCACCGGGAGCGCTGTAAGTAAAAATAGGGCCCAAAATTGACTGCTCCAAGACTGGAGCGATCTCTTTCAGGCCACAAAGAGGCGTGTCGGTACACACAACAGGTCACATGTACCTGCGCGTCAGCAAGGATCAAAGCGGTCCTTATGGGATGGAACCGCCCCAGGACTGCTGGTCCTTAAGGGGTTAAGTAAGTAATTTTCCTATATTAGAGATTGAAAATATGAATAAAATGAGGTATGTCGCATCTCTCAAACTTTTTATAGATTGAGAGATCGAAGCATCTAAAGTTCCGGTTTCACAGAAGTCTGCCATCTAGCTGAGAAAAGTAGATTCTGGTCCTGGGACCATCCTGCGGCTCTTCAACAGAGCCAAAATAGTACAATATAAAAATAAATACTTCATTAGAATGGTCTACAAAGTGTGCTTGCAAACCAGGCACACTTTGAAACCCGTTCCAATGAAGTATTTATTTCTATATTGCACTATTTTGGCTCTGCTGAAGAGCCGCAGGATGGTCCCAGGACCAGAATCTACTTTTCTCAGCTAGATGGCAGACTTCTGTGAAACCGGAACTTTAGATGCTTCGATCTCTCAATCTATAAAAAGTTTGAGAGATGCGACATACCTCATTTTATTCATATTTTTAATTTCTAAAATACTAAAAGCAATGCGTTCCGTACCTGTCTGGCACTCAAAAGGTTAAATATAAGCAATACTATCCTTTTAATCAGCTGTAAAAACTGCTTATGGCAAAATCTGGCCTTTTTTTTTTTTTTTTAAAACAAGCAAAGTTACTTTCAATTAAACTACTTAAACCCTTTAAATGCCAGAGGGGAATGCAACACATTGCAAAGCAATGTGTTGCATACCCCTCTGACCAGGAAATCTCCTTCCTGCCGGTCACCTACTTGTAGTGTGACCAAGCAGAGTGGACCGCGGGTAGAGGCGCTTCTGTATCCTCTACCCTGGTCTGACAGGAAGCTGCTCACCGAGCGCAATGAGCAACTTCCAGTCAGGCCGGTAGAGGATCAGAAGCTCCTCTACCGCGGTCCACTCGGCCACGCTACAAAGAAGGTACATAGGGGGTGTGGGGGCAAATGACACACGGGGGGCTGGGGGGGTGCAAAGTGACACACAGGGGAGCTGAGATAAAAATGCTATCCCCTCAGATTTGTGGTGGTTCCTACGCCTCTGTCTCTGACACTTAAAGGGTTAATCAAGGTTGTTGGGTTTTTTTTGTGTGTGTGCGTGTTCTGTTTATTTATTTTCACCAGTTAATAATTGAATACATTTTGGGAGCCAGTAATTCACGTGATATCTTGTGTATTTTCAAATAAGCCTTGCCACATTTAGCATTATATTCTGTTTAATACCAGATTACTATGGTACTTTGTTATTAATCATTGGAATCTGTCATTGAAAAGGAGGAAACTGAGAACTGTATTGATTTTGGTAGCATTTTGTGAACATATTTTCCTGTGTGATTCTTTAAAGTATAGGTATTATTTTAATTCAGCTTTGAAGATTTTAGTAGTACGTTTTAATTAATCCTGCCTGTTGGCTTTCCTTTTCTTGAATTCAATGTACGTACTGGGAACTGACTTTCATAGTTCTTCTCATCCTTCCACTTTCAGATATGTAAACACCCTCTGCCTGTGTTCTGTAACCCCTTAACGACCCTTGATGGTCATAGTACGTCATGGGTCAATCTGAGTTAACGACCCATGTTGTACTATGACCGTCATGGAATTCTGAGCTCCCCCTGCGGCTGCACGCCGATCGGGGAGTCCGGAATCGGAAAAAAAAAAAAAAAGCTCTGTGGTCCTTCAGTGACCGATGCGTGCCTGCGCTGTAATTCTGTGAGTCTGTAATTCAGCATGTCTGTTAACCCTTTGAGTGCCAGAGTGCCAAAGCAATGCATTCCGTGCCCCTCTGGCACTCAAAGTGTTAAGGATCATAAGAACACTGTGACTTGATACTGACTAAGGTTGATATGCTTAGAAGAAATGGAGAGATTCTACGGCAAACCAACTGTATCAAAGGGGGTACATTCAGATTCTTTGAACACTATAGAGTTGCCCAATGGAATGCAAAGAAATGCGCTGGAAATCTTTCTAGCTTTAAATTCTCCATTTAAATCAATGGAAAATTTGAAGACATTTTATTTGTCCCCTATGATGAAGTCGGTTTGCTCCAGATTGTTCCATTTCTTCTTAGTACATAAGCCTCCTTCATCCATTAGGTTGAAAAGAGAAAGATAATTATTCTGTTTCTTTGCTGATGCTGTTGAGTCACAGATAGTTTAACCGTTGCGTTACCAGAGTGGGGTTTGTAATGTACTGTACAACCCTCTTTCATTCAAAAGGTGGGAGGCAAAAACATCTCTAAAACGGGAGAAAAAAAAGAAAAAGTTGATTCAAGTAAATTAGTATTTACATCTAAAGTATGAGAAGATTGAATCAAACATCTCTATTGCTTTAACGGGATAGAAATGTTTCAAAATGAAAGCAGCACCAATTAATATTCATAGTATTTTGGCCACGGAAAGTATTATTTCAATACAATCTTGTAGTTCAGGAGTAATTGAATGATAAATTATCCCCCTCCCACCCCTTTTACTGATGTAACACTGCTCACCTCAGAACAGAAAGGTGGTGTCCAGAGGTCTTGCAGAAAGGGACAATCTTCATTAAGCATAAGGGAAAAACCTTAAAACCTGTCAAGGGGGGCAGGGTTTTAATTGTTCTCACAGTAAGAAGATTGTTCCTTCCTGTGAGTTGTCTGGTCTTAAGACTATATTTCACATCTGAGGTGAGCAGTGTTACACTAGGTAAAAGGGGCGGGAGGGGGAGAACTACACCTCTGACAGTACTGAAATAACACTCTCCATGGCCCAAATACTATGAAGATTAATTGGAGCTGCTTTTATTGTGAAACACTACTATCTCTTTAAGTATGATTACAATTACTAAAAAGGCTCTATTTAATATCTACCACTATGATCCCAAATACACCATTTCTCTTGATCTCGCCCATATATAAGGCAATTTATCCTGTTGATTTTTTCATGTATAAGTGGGTATTTCTCTTTGTTCTGTTTTATAGTGGTTTAACACGATTATTGTTACTGTATTTTCTTCTTTAACCTCTTGGATGTTAGAGATATCTTTGACGCATTGCAAAACAATGTGCTGAGGATGTCTCTAGCATCTAAGGGGTCAATCCCGTGCATACACATTATTCAGTCATGTACAGCAGAGGAGGATCCATTACAATTACATTACAAATTACATTACAAAAATGTCTCACCTGTTCCTACACCGAAATTTCTCAATGAAAAGGCTTGTAGCTAATTAAATTATATCTATGGATCAGTACAATTTGATTGGGTAATCTTTTAGTATAAGGATCTGAAGACTTATACCCCATTCAGGGACAAAATACAGCTAATGAAGCAAGATGTGATCTGAAAGGAGGTGGACCGTATGCCATTCCTAGCACAGATAAACAACTGCTTAACAACTTATTTAGCAAACATCTCATTTCCGTATGTTTTCCTGGTTCAAATTGATTTGCTAATACATTCTGGTACACATCTTGCACACATCCTGTAGTGAAAATTGGTGTGATACCATGAAATAAGTATCAAGCTTTATCTTTTCTTTCCTTCTTTCACAACTTTAATATACCTATATATTTGTGTGCTCATTTACATATCTGAAACAGATCAGAAAAACAGTCTCCTGCTCATATGCCAAGGCTTACAGCGTTACCATTACTTTCCCAGAACTGCATGCTGCAACAAGCAAATTTAGACACTCAGAAAGCACATATAAATATGGGTTCCTTAGTTTATTCTTGCAGTTTTCACAGTTTATAAGGCAAAACACAAACTGGAAATGCATAAGCCAATAAACCTGCCCACAGACTGTTATTTGAACCTTCTCAGTTTTATCAATGAGACCCAATGACTGAGGTGTGTGTGGGTTAATTCTGGGAATGTAATGGAATCACTGTAAGCTTTGTATTGTCTTCATAAAGAAGGTTTATGTTGTAATTCTTTACTGTCCTTTAAAAACCTCTATACATAACATCTACTTAAAATGTATATAAAGTTAAGAAGTGGAACTTAGAAGTTGGTTTGTTGTTAGTTTGAAAATAAAAAGGCTAGAGTTATACGTTTTTCTTTTGCTGCACAATTTTAGCTTTCCATTGACTACTCCAAAGTAGGAAAATAATTACATCATTTTAAACTCTGCTAGAGTTTATTGTTGGTGGGTGGCTTTATAGCTGTTTGCAAATTATTCTTGGAAGTAGAATTCATTGTGGTTTCAAACACATCTTGTTTTGAGTACAACACATATCGTTCTCTGTTGAAGTGTGCAAGGATCTCCACTGCTGTTGTTTCTGTGTGGTACAGAGCAAGTCATTGCAGTCTGATTTAATTTCTTGGCAAACAGTATAGCTGCCACTGGGCTATTTCTGGCAGATAATTTAAAAATTGGATTCAAATATTTTCATTCCAATTCCAGTTTATTAAAAAAAATAGAACTCATGCTAGTTTTCACTATTATATTTTTAAAGAGTTGTATAATTTTATAGTGAAGAATATATATATGGGCATTTATAGTAAAATACAACCAGTGTACCCCCAACTTCTGGGAAATGCTTCATTTAAAAATGAGTACAGCTGAAACATTTTTTATTTTATCAAACTTACCAACAGCACCAGCTTGGGGCGAGTATATGAATCAGGAAGCACAGCTCATTTTGTGATTTTATACATTGGCTTGGAAATCCTGCATTTGCTCTCCTAAGAATTTACCAACATTTTAGACACACACACTTTTATGGATAATCATAAACTTTTGCCTCAAAAGAGAACACTGAGAAAAATGGCAATTTTCACCTTCCATGGGAATTCCCATGAAAGTGTTGTTTTCCACGTTATTCCTTTGCACACATACTGACCCTCCGGCCTTGTACCAACAGACTGTGGTAGTCACAATTTAGTGCTCCTGCCTCCTCCTACAGTATGTCAATACATGTCAACTGGACATCATTTTCATAGGGTGGCAATCGCTACATAATACAATAGAAAATGTAATGGATTTCAAGATCTGAATATCTGTGAAGGAGTGGAAATGTAAAAAAATACAAATACTTTTTTTGTATAGTGCTAGTTTCAGGAACTATTTGTGCACACTGGCAGATATATAGAAAGGCAAGTGAACCTTCATTTGATGAACCCAGTTGCTTTGTTTCCAAAATGGTATGCCATGTATATATGTCATGTTGTTCTTAATGTTTGTTGTTCTTATAACCATTTGAGTGCATATTTGACAACATGCAAGAAAATCAACAGATTTTCAAGTGTAACCATACAGGGCTGGTGCAAGGATATTTGCCACCCTAGGCAAAACCTCATTTTGCCACCCTCTTGGCTCTGCCCCTTGTGTACCTCCCCTTTAGTGATATAATGATGTACTCATTGGATGTGGCATAGGGGAGGACTGGCAACATTTGGCCTGAGGGGCAAGTTTAATCAAGTGGCCCATTTCCACTATTTCTCCAGCCCTCCATCTTATCCGTTGTGGGCAACCTGTGATACCCCAGCAACCTCTGTTAGACTACAATGCCAATAATCCTTAGTTGGGCAAAATAGCTGAGGATGATGGAAGATTTATATTTTATTTTCAACGTCTTAATGGAAAAATAGTGGCAGTCTAAGCTGGGGCTCACATGGCACACTGGTTGAGAACCATTTCCTTAGAGACTCCAAAAAAACGTAAGTTTGGGACTTGGAACAGCAGAAGCAGTAAATCAGTCCTGCTTCACTCTGACTTAGTGTGAGAAACCGCCAAGATGGTGTGCAGCTGAATGCAGAGCAATGCATTGCACATCAATGCATTGCACAACTCTTTGGCACTCATATGGTTAATGTTTTCTCATAGTAAAGCACCCATTTAACACTTAAGGAGTTAATGATTTCTGTAAAATGTGTGATCATGATCAAGTATTTTACTATGAGAAAACATTAACCCTTTTATTTGAATGCCAGTTCAGGTGCACACTCTTCTGACACTCAAGTTAACAGCTTCTCCGACTGATTTAGAGTGACACAGGTTTGATTTATTGCTCCTGCTTTCCCAAGTCTTGAACTTACTTTTTTGTTTTAAGCATACAGTAAATATATGTCCGCTACACAAATGTGTTTAGAAGGAACTCTTGATTCTGAGCAGCATGATCCCATGATTCTGAGCAGCCCACCTCAGCCTCATGCATGTGCAGTGTTTCTTGTAAGCCTCTCCCCACTTCTCTCCATTCAAGAACATGCTTCCGGATGTCACTAATAAGAGTGGCTGGACTTTCTTGAACAAGGGGGTAGTGTAAGCATGCATAATTGACCAGACTCCCTCACTGTCTAGAGAATTTACATTAACCATTTGAGTGCTACAGAGGTGTGCAACTCATTGCTCTGCAATGTGATGCTCACATTTGTGATACTCAGAGGGCTGATGTAAATTAATTAGATCGAAGATAAAGTACAGAGTCACAAATACAGAGACAGGGATCACCTTAAACTAAGCAGCCAACCCCACCCCCCAGCTAGCCCTCCTCTGCTCAGATGATCTGACTGTAAAGCACAACCAGTACAGTGTGTTACAGCTCACTGCTCCTCCCACACACAAGGGGAAGTAGATTAGGAAGCCATATGTGCATACCCTCCCCTTCCTGTAAATATGTTTACTGGTACTTGCTGTCCCTTTGTCATCTTTAGTTTAACCCTTTGATTGCCAGAGGGGGGTACACAACATATTGCACCCCTCTGAAACTCAAAAGGTTAACTCTTTGAGTGCCAGAGTGGCTTTGAACACATTGCAAAGCAATGCATTCTGTACCACTCTGGCTCTCAAAGGGTTAAACACTCAATCAGAATAGACTTGTCTCTTAAGTGTTAGAAATTGCCCATGCCCAGAGCCTAGACTGAAGCAGCTGACTGATCATGTGTATGGAAATCCAGGACACAGGCATCATTGACCACTACAGGAGTTAATCTGATGACCTCACACTGAGTTCTTCAACGACAACCAGGTGGCCTCCAACTAAGTGCTGGTCCAGCCCTGCGCACTTATACCTCTTGCTGCTTTGCATTAACAAGCTCGAGTAGGTGAAGTGAGGCAACAGCCGACCGGCACACACTTATGACCCACCCCTGCACGTCTTCTAACTGTACCACTTCCTGTGAGTTTGGAATTTTATCACAACAGAATTAAAAAACAACAAACAAACCAAGAGCACTCTGCACAATTCAGTTCTGGGCTCCCTCTGGGCCCATCCAATCTTCGTTTGTTCTGATAGTCTCATCTTGCTGTTCCACCTGTATCCTTTAACAGCTACTGTTCTGTCCCAGTGTCTGATCCTGACCTCAGTGTGCAGCGTGATGTCATGATGTCATCACATCAAGTTGAACCATTGAGATCAGGAGTCGGACTGTGCATTGGAACAGAAAGATTGTGGGCTGATGGCAACTCTGCTAGCTACAATACACAGTCTATCCATGTGCATCAGGAGGACCCTTGTGACACAGGATTCCCCACATCGCTGGGGCCTCTGTCATGCTGTTGCCATTGCAGCACCCTTTCTGAGGGGGGCCTCAGCTACGCCTCTGCTTGGGGCAGCAAATTACCCATGTAAGGGTCGGCTCTGTCTGCTCCCCAAGTAGATGGGCCCCCTAGGCCGGCGTCTTCCTCCCTTGCCTATAGGTGGTGACGGCCCTGTAATCATATTAATTAGACCCCATAGAGACCATTAGGATTGCCATAGTAAGTTTAGTAGGGGGTTAAAGAGAAGTGTTAGTTTTTCCTATAAGTACATAATTTAAATTGCCTTGGTAGATTTGTACATTCCTCTTATAACAGTATTAATTCTGATCCTAAAAAATGTTAAATAATGCATACTAACTCTATAGACTGATGTCTATTTTAAAGTCAATCAGTATAACTAAACTTAAAATGACTAGATATTTCCTTATATTAAATTCCAGCCACAAAACAACTTTTCTCCCTTCGATGATTAATCTCTTGCATTTGCCTGCAAATATAACACTGATTGCTAATGGTAGGAGCATAAAATATCCAAAGGCACTGGTACTTCATTAAACTTGGAGTGACATTCATTATTTATTACAAATAGAAGAAAATGTCACTCTGTTGAGAAAAGAAATAAAATACATAATGATTGGTAATTTGCAGAACTTTTATGCGTGCTATGAATAAATTGTAACTTTTTAACAGTTTTGGTCTTAATATGAAAATGACTGAGCATATAACAATACTGAGGTTCAGTTCACCAGTTCCCACAGATTAGTTCTTTTTATTTTGATTGAAATCATTTTTATGACCGAATAGATGTGGATAACATTGTGGAATAAACTAGTTGCACTATATAGACAATGTTTCAATAAGTCCTTTAACCATCTGAGTGCCATACACCTCTGGTACTCAAAGAATTAACTCCATGAATGCCAGATTTGTTTCCAATGCTAGAGGAGTCTCCAAAGCATTGCAGTGTGTTGGAAAGCTTTATAATATTCAAGGGTTAAAATCCCCATTTTAAATCAATGACATCGTATGGCACAGTTGGTTTACACCAAAATGTGTCCAGTTTTCTTAGTACGTATTTATCGATGTTTGCACTTATGTTCTAAGCCCCATCAATGCTGAAGATGGCAGCATGCATTCATTTATGGTAACCCGCTCTTAGGGTGCCATTTACTTAAAGGAACAATTAAATGTCGTAACATTAAAGAGATGGTAATGTTACACTGTAAATTAATATCCGATTATTCCTTATACATTATAGTAATGCTCTGTACCTTTTGCAATGTCCAATTCTGTGTAGTTTTATTGTAATTATATTTTCAAATTTTCCCCTCCCACCCCTTTTCACAATGTCACTCTTCTACCTTCAGATCTGAAAGCTGGTCGCTTGACCTGACAGACTGCAACGAGGGACAATATTGTCTATATAAGAAAAGCCCTGACCCCCTTGATGAAGAGGAGAAGGATTTTCCTTATGCTGACACAATATTGTCCCTCACTCTGTACCGGCTTGCAGATTTGAAGGAAGAAGATTGATGTCAGGAAAAGTGTGGGGGGGGGACTTTACGATATAATTACAATAAAACTACAACAATATGGACATTGTGAAAGGTACAGAACATTATTAAAAAATATAATGAATAATCAGATATTAATTTATAGCCTAACATTACTATCTCTTTAAACCCTTACTTAGTCTGGACAGAGCATCATCCTAATTATCTCTTTAATTATATATGGATTGTTTCCCCAAACTTTAAAAGTATTATATAGCATGTCCATGGAAGAGGACATAATTCTTTGTGTCAGGTTCCTTCCACTCAAGTTATTATTGCTTCCTAAGAACTATTCAGTGGAAGGAGTTGTGGTCCTTGGAGGAGATGCAGGAAGGAGTGATAAAGAGGTGGTAAAGTGGTGATAAAGAGGAGGTGATTTCTCCAGTGTTCTAAACTCTCCAAGTCCAATGTTATTCTATGGAGCCTATGTGGTAAGATATCTCTAACCTGAGAGATCTTAGTATGTAGGCTCCGTAGAATAACATAGAACGTGGAGAGTTTAGAACACTGTAGAAGTAATCTCCACTGTATCACCTCTTTTTCATTCCTTAGTGCATAACCCCTTTTTATAGTCTACAACAAGGAATCATGTCTGCCTCCAAATACATATAATTAAAGCAGAACTATCACTGAGATTTACATGCCCCCCAATTAATTCTTAATATAGTGGTAAGCATTGAAATACTATTATAATCTTCATTAAGTGCCAGCATTTTTTAGAAATATAAATTCTTATGAGACTCACCACCAGATGACAGAGCAGACATCTTGAGGAAGAGTTATCACTGTCCATCCCTGTCTCCTCACTGATTGGCAAATGAGCTAAGGGGGAGTTGCATTGTACCACCTGGTACAAACAGGGACAAACAGCGTAGGCACATAGATCACTCTTCCACAAGATGTCTTTGCTGTCGTCTGGTGGTGAGTCTCATAAGAACTAATATTTCTAAATAATGCTGACACTTAATAAAGATTATAACAGGATTTCAATGCTTACTGCTATACTAAGAATTAATTGGGGGACACTTATATTTCAGTGATAGTTCTGCTTTAAATATTCATTTTTGGGGAAACAGTGCACAGAGAATTGATTCATGGTGACCATTATGGTTTTCTACCCAGACTATTTAAGTAGAAGTTTAATATTATAAAGTATTGTTGTTGCTTTAATGACAAATTGAAAGCACACCAGAAAACTATGTTAGTGTCCTGCACTGTTTACAATTCTCAGATATAACAAGTGGTAATAAATGTTATCAGTGAATGAATATATGTATATATATATATATATATATATATATATATATATATATATATATATATATATACACCACTCGTTTACAACAGAAAACCTGAACTAAGTATAAGATGGAGTTCACCATGGTTAGTCCATGAGGAAAACATATTTGTACACAGATTGTGAGGCTGAAGTACTATGAAGTTCTACATTAGTTCTGGAGTAAACCAAGTGCACTACAGGGAACAAATACAACTTCTGCATGTATACATTTCTATTGTAAATGGGGGGGTTAGCCCTTTGAATGCCAGAGGGGTGCACAATGTATTTCTCTGCAATATAACTTAAAGGGTTAATCCCTTGATTGCTTGAGGCCTGTAATGCAATGTAAAAGAGACCTCTCCAGCACCTAAAGGGTTGTTAAAGGGATAGTATTACTTAAGTATTACTAATCCCTATATTAAAGCCCTACTAAAAAAAAAAAATGTATTGCCCCCAGTGTCATCTCTCAAACCTTTATGGGAGATGGTTATGAGAGATGGTTTGAGAGATGAACGCTTCTAAAGTTGCCCTCTCCCTCCCCCTTCCCCGTAGTCAGCATTCTAGCTGACTGCAGGGAAGAGAGTTGTACAACTTTCAGGTGGCTCTCCAGCACATCCTGATCACGTTACTAAAAAAGAAAACTTTCACTGAAATGGTCTTCTATGTGTGATTGGCTTGCAAGCATACGTAGAAGACCGTTTTAGTGAAAGTTTTTTTTTATTTAACCCGATCGCGGCTCTGCTGCAGAGCCGCCTGATGATCTCTGACCGGATTTCCCTTCAGTCAGCTACAAAGCTGACTATGGGGAAGGGGGAGGGAGAGGGCAACTTTAGAAGAGTTCATCTCTCAAACCATAAAAGTTTGAGAGATGACACTGGGGGCAATACATTTTTTAGTAGGGCTTTACTATAGGGATTAGTAATACTTAAGTATTACTATCCCTTTAAATTCTCTAATTAAATAATTAGTGATGTTTATTTTCTCCTAGCACACTCGGCCCCAGCAGTGGTTACCTCAAACCAAAGCAGATGAACTGTCTGCCACAGCCCTCCCACCATACCTCCCCTTTACCTCACTGAATAGCTCCCCCTACTGGCAGGACCTAACCACCCATGTACCAGAAGACCAAACTAACTAAAATCACACTTCTCTACATTCACCTCATATACTAGCACATTACCCAGCTCACAGTAGCTGTTCTTCTGCCTCTTAAATCTGAAGGGTTGAAAACCTGTAATCTATTCCAACAGTTTAAATATTCCATCAGTCACTGTACAAGTATATTTGCCTGTGAATGATTGTATAAGGCAATGTCAAACGTATGCAGTTTCAATGTGTGTTGTTTCACATTCTTACTAATTCCTCCAGTTTAAAGTTACCACCCAGGAAGAAATAAGACCCCTGTCTAACCACATTTAACACAATCACATGTTTTTATATTATTTCATTGCCAGCTTTTGTTGCTAATAAGAACTCCATTAGGGAGAGATGTTTTACAGCTTTAGAAGTTTTCTCAACCTTACCGATGCTTTTCCTTGAGTTGAACCCCTAGTGATAACATTAGATGGATGTAAGATTGATGTTTATTTGTCTGTACAGCATCTGTTGTAACTCTAACAGATGCTCTTGGTGTATACATTTTGTAACGCTATTACACAAAATCATGAAATCTCTAACAGATGAATATTAAAAAAAAAAAAAAAATCTGCATCTAGTGTACTGATGTGATTGGTTTTACTGTCATGAAATAAAAATCTTTCTGGGAAAGCTTCTATGACCTGTGCAGGAAAATAAATGTATTCAGGATTAGTACTCTATACGTAACAATTTTTAAAAAATATTTTGTAATATTTCTTGGTGCATCTAGATTAGCATGCAACATTGTCTCTAAAGAAGTCTTATACAGGTAGTTTACTAGTATGTAAATATCTGTCATTGTGAGCACAAGGAGATATTTATGTCCATTGTTAGATTTACATTTAAGGTTTGCCTTAGCAATGTATCCTAGCCTCACCCATTACTATATACTTACTCCTCACATGATCATGTGTCAGGAACCCAGAAAACCAGACAGAAATAGGAGATGCTGGTAAATAAAAATTCCTTTATTAATAACAGAAAATAGCCAAACTGAATGCAGTACACAATCTGGAATCGTAGTCAAAGTACAAGCCAGGGGTCACAGCCAAAACGGGTAGTCAGATGAGACAAATCAGGAACACAGGGAGCAGCGGTGTCAGGAACAGAAGCCAGGAACAGGAACCAGAAGAATCAGTCAGCAAGGCCAGGGTCATACACAGGAACCAGCAACAGCAGGAATACACAGGGAGGTCATAGACCATGCAAGGGCAGAGAGATACTGAGCCTGTGCACAGCAGGAAAGGGCTGGCTAATTGACAGGTAACCATGGTAACAGAGAATGATGCACAATAGTAATATAACAGCTGAGAAGCCAGAGAAAGGGAATGAAAGGCAGCAGTGATCAAACAGCAGAGTCCCAGACCAGATTAGCCGAACCGTGACATCTTGTCCCCAGCCCCATCCACTGGGTCTCTCCACAGAACACATCCTTAGCTTATAGCAGGATTAGTGAATTGTTGGACATGCATCTGTTTGGGACTATAACTCTCATCATCCCCATCCAGCCAAAGGCTTGTTGATGATGGGAGTTAACCTCCAACAGTTGAAGACCCAACAATTGAATCTCCCTAGATTATAAAATACACAACTTTTCAGCTTAAACTCTTGGATTCTAGAATGGTTTCCAAAACCTTGCTTTAAAAGGGTTCACAATTTTTGCACATCTGGTCCATGGGCCATCTTATCTGCCCATGTTCCTGCCTCTTTTAAAAAGTCTCAGACTTATTGAATAGCCATATATCTATTCTGGAGGGCAAGGAGGCTTGATGGACTAAAGTGAGACAAAGTGATATAAACTTTCAGAGAAATAAACTGTCCAGTTCCTATGTTGTTCAATGGTACCTATGTACTGAAGATGCTTCCAACATGATAAAGAGGCTTAATGGAATAACATAGGAATTGAAGAGTTTTTCTCATTTCTCATATACAAATTCTCAATGATCTTAAGCTGGTTTATCAACAGTATTCAAATAGATACATATATACGTAGTCAGGAGAGCAGCAAGAACTTTATTATAGCTACATACACTGTGTGCACAATTATTAGGCAAGTGAGTATTTTGACCATATCATAATTTTTATGCATATTTTCCAACTACAAGCTGTATAAACTTGAATGCTTATTGGATTTAAGCATATCAGATGATGTATATTTGTGTAATGAGAGAAGGTTTGGCCTTAGGAGATGAACACCCTATGTTAAGGTGTTCATAATTATTAGGCAGCTTCATTTCCTCAGGCAAAATGGGCAGAAAGAGAGATATAACTGACTCTGAAAAGTCAAAAATTGTAAAAAGTCTTTCAGTGGGATACAGCACTCTTGAAATTGCTAAGATATTGGGGCGTAATCACAGAACCATCAAATGTTTTGTTGCAAATAGTCAACAGGGTCGCAAGAAACGTGTTGAGAAAAAAGAAGCAGATTAACTGCCAAAGATTTGAGAAGAATCAAACATGACGCTACCAGGAAACCATTATCCTCCAGTGCTGTCATATTCCAGAACTGCAACCTACCTGAAGTGTCCTGAAGTACTAGGTGTTCAGTGCTCAGAGACATGGCCACGGTAAGGAAGGCTGAAAACCGACCACCACTGAACAAGACCCATAAGTTGAAAAGTCAAGACTGGGCCAAGAAATATTTGAAGACAGATTTTTCAAAGGTTTTATGGACTGATGAGATGAGAGTGACTCTTGACGGTCCAGATGGATGGGCCCATGGCTGAATCAGTAACGGGCACAGAGCTCCACTTCGAATCAGACGCCAGCAAGGTAGAGGAGGGGTACTGGTATGGGCTGGTATTATCAGAAATGAGCTAGTTGGACCTTTTCGGGTTGAAGATGGACTCAAACTCAACTCCAAACCTACTTCCAGTTTTTAGAAGACACTTTATTCAAGCAGTGGTATAGGAAAGAGTCTGCATCTTTCAAGAAGACCATGATTTTTATGCAGGACAATGCTCCATTGCATACATTGAAGTACTCCACTGCATGGCTAGCCAGTAAAGGCCTTAAAGATGATAAAATAATGACACGACCCCCTTCCTCACCTGACCTAAATCCTTTCAAAAACTTGTGGGCCCTTCTTAAACGGCAGATTTACACTGAAGGAAAACAGTTAACCTCTCTGAACAGTGTCTTGGAGGCTGTGGTTGCTGCTGCACAAAAAAGTTGATCGTCAACAGATCACGAAACTGAAAGACTCCATGAATGGAAGGCTTATGACTGTTATTGAAAAGAAGGGTGGCTATATTGGTCACTGATATTTTTTTGGGGAAATGTCACAAATGTTTATTTGTACATTTTGAGTTGTTTGTTTAGTATTCTCACTTTAATAGATGAAAATAAACACGTAAGATGGGAAAATTATAGTTTTTCATTTAGTTGCATAATAATTCTGCACACATAGATATTCTTCTAAGAAAGCCAAAACCGCACTTATTTTCTTAAATATTCAAGTTTAAGGTTTCTTAACATTTTGGATTGACGGAGAGCACTGTAGTTGTTCTTTAATAAAGTTAATCCTCAAAAATACAACTTTCCTAATAATTGTGCACAAAGTGTATATAAAACGTAAACAAAGAAGGTCTGCACATGAAATCCTGACCATTACCGATAAATATCATGTGACTTATTTTAGTTAATAAACAGTTCAGTTTAGTTACATTTTTGTTGCCAAAACCATATTATGTTTGCTGCCCTGCCACGGCACCTCTGATTAGGCAACTTCCTGCCTCAAATCTGAAGTGAAGATGTACTTACTATAATGAAATTAAAAAGCAGTGATGCCGTCTTATCTCTACTGTGAACAAAACCCTTGTGATGGAAGTAAAGGAGGTATTTATATCATCCCTAATTGTAAAACCACCTGTGTACAGAGAGATGCTACCCATGAAGGATGATGGAACCAAAACCTTTACGTCATTTTAGCATAAACCCCCCAATGATTCCTTAAATTAATTCATTGAATGCATACTTCTTACACTAGGAGTCTATTCCATTAATCAATCACCCATTTTGTAAAGTATTATTTATTGCTTATTTTTCCAAGATGGTGGCGTGTCTGTGTGTGTGTGTGTGTGTGTGTGTGTGTGTGTGTGTGTGGGGGTGAGCTAATATTTATAGTGCTGTGCCTACCTGTCTAATAACCGTTTAAAAAGGGATAGTAATACTTAAGTATTACTAATCCCTATATTAAAGACCTGTTAAAAATAAATGTATTGCCCCCAGTGTCATCTCTCAAACCTTTATGGTTTGAAAGATAATTGCTCCTAAACTTGCCCTCTCCCTCCCCCTTCCCTGTAGTTAGCTTTCTAGCTGACTGCAGGGAAGCCAGTCGTACGACTTTCAGGCGGCTCTCCAGCACAGCCTGATCGCGTTACTAAAAAAGAAAACTTTAACTGAAATGGTCTTTTACGTGTGTTTGGTTTGCAAGCACACGTAGAAGACAGTTTTAGTGAAAGATTTTTTTTTATTATTAACGTGATCGCGGCTGTGCTGCAGAGCCGCCTGATGATCTATGACAAAGCTGACTTCAAGGAAGGGGGGGGGGGGCAAATTTAGGAGTGATCATCTCTCAAACCATAAAGGTTTGAGAGATGACATTGGGGGCAATAAGTTTATTTCTAATAGGACTTTACTATAGGGATTAGAAATACTTAAGTACTACTATCCTTTTAAGCTTAAATGATCCCCTTAATGCCACATGCTTCAATCATCGAATAGTGAGAGAATGTATGGGCAGTTTTGGGAGCAATGTTCCTTTGCAACTTTGAACCCTATGAGTGTCAGAGGGGTATCCAATGCATTACGTTGCAATGTGTTGGATACTTCTCAGTTACACAAAGGGATAGAATCATGTAGTAAACATGGCTCAGAGGAAACTGATATAACTGTACTCGATTTCTCTGTGCATTTTCTAAAGTAGGTGTTTGGGACTTGCTTGCATTAAAAGTTTAACAACGATGGAGTGTATGCACTAAAGCATTCATTCACTCTAGTGTATAACTTATGTGCAGCCGCAAGGTCTAGGGCTAGGGTCTAAGTGTAGAAAATTAGCTGCAATGGTGGATTTGTACATTTTCTCCAGTGAATCCAACTGCCTTATTTGAATTGCATTATTTCATGTACCTAATACTTCACTTAGTAACTGCAGAGTGTAAAAAGAAAAAAATAATCTGTATGGCTTGCATGTCAATCTAATCTTCATAGCAAGCTCTTTAAACATTGCTAATGTTTGTCTTTTAGAAACAGTTCAAAGATATTGTAATGAGTTCATTTTCAGAATGATTCTCTTGTGTTTTTGGTACATTGCAGTATTTGTATAACAAAATTACCATATAAAGGCAAATATGCAATAGAAATTCTATCAAGGTATGTTGTGTACTGATCAATGGTAATTACAATATTTTGTCTGCAGTAGCACATTTAAGACATTCTATTGCATGTGTTCCCCTTATGAGTTATATTGCTCATTGCCCTTTGCACAATCTTTGATCTTTGTGTTCAAAATGATAAGACCTGGGCATGAAAAGATTGAATTTGTCAAACGGTATCCTGACATTGCTTAGCATTTTCTGTATCAGTGGTTTGTTAAACAGCAGTAGAGAAAAACTAAAAGCCCCTTTCTTTTCTCAAAGCCATGTGATAGTAATTGGGACAAAAATAGCTTTGTAACTCGGCCTAACAGATTAAGATCTTATAACTCAAGAATAGAGAATGCTCATTTCTATAGTTGCTATATAACCACGCACTGCAGTCCAAGAATTCTAATTAATGTAGCGATCCACAAGACAGATATCAATTACAGTAGTTCAATAGCTGTTGTTAGACTACAACTACGATTAACCCTTTGAGTGCCAGAGGGGTATAGAATGCATTCCATACCCCTCTGGCACACAACGGGTTAATCAAAGCTGGACAAATGCACATACTACAAATGTGCAGTGATATACTACTGAAGGTAAAAAAAAATTCAGTTGTATCAATCATTGTATCATTGTCATGTCAGATTTCCTCCCTGTTCAAATCCAGTATTACAAGGGTTGATTTCAGCTTTGCACACGCTCAGAGGTAATAAAGAGTTTGAGCAAGGAGGAAGTTTGTCCATGCTGAGATGCCATATTACAAGTAAATAATAAAGTAGTAAGAATAGGAAGCTTTCAACTGACTCTGCAGGAATCAGCATGGGATCCTGTGAGGTAAACTGTAAGTATGTGCTTAAGAAGAATTTTTTACAATTGTGTAAATTTTTTTAAATATTGTTCAGTTGACTTTTAACAAGGTTCAACCTTAGGTTTGTGTATAATATAGTGGTCTCTTTACGTTGTTTGGTCCACCATCAAAAAAGGTTATTTTACTTCTCTGGAGACTTTGCTAGCACTGGAGACCTAAAAGTCTTCTCTTATTTTTCAGTGTGTTCTACAAAGCATTTGCAATAAAAAGTTATAGATTTAAACATAAATAGAAGCAATACAACATAACACATTAGCTTTCATATACAGTTAGCTACTGCTTTTAAATACAAGGAAGTAGTCATTTTAGGGATTTTAAATTGGCAGGAGATTTTATATTTTCAGGCAGGTTATTGCAGGCTTGAAGAGAGATTTAACAGAAAGCAGATTGGCCCGCTTCTTTCTTTTGGTATGAAATAGTCAGTGAATTGCTGGCAGGGGATCGGAGGTTATAGGAAATGTGGAGAGCTGGAGTGAGAATGCTTCTCCTGTACTTTAGACTACTAAATTAATTGCTGGCAGTGGATTGGATGTTGTAAGTAGTGTGGATAACTTAATTCAGCATATTTCTCAATTAGTTTGGTGTCTTTCCAGGTAAGTGATTATAAACTAGGCAAAAAAAAGGTTAAAGGGATAGTAATACTTCGTTTTATCTTTATTTTATTTTGTAGGCATTAAAAAAACATGAAGAACGATATAAGTCTTATCTCTCAAACCTTTATGGTTTAAGAGATATTCACAAGCAACGTTTCCCCTCCCGCAACTTTTACCTAGTGTAAGCTATCTCTTCTCAGATGTGGAATCTGGTTGTAAGACCAGACAGATAACAAAAGGGGACAATCTTCTTCCTATGAGAACAATGAAAGCCCTGCCCGCCTTGACAAGTTTTTCAGGTTTTTCCCTTATATTAATTGAAGATTGTCCCTCTCTGCAGTCTACCTGGGCACCTCCCTTCTGATCTGGCTGAACATTGTTACATCAGTAAAAGGGGCGGGAGGGGGGATACTTTGTCATTGAATTACTCTTGAACTACAACTCTGACAGAATTGAAATAACACTCACCAAGGCCCAAATACTAAGATGGTTAATTAGAGCTGCTTTTATTATGAAACATTACTATCCCTTTAAGGGTGTGTTTGGATTTGAGTGTTTAAACATATCAAAATGATGGGTAATGTAATTATATTAGACAACAAAATGGTATAATGAATTATACAGAGTGTTGCGTTTGAAAAGGTGGATTTATGGTGCACAAGCATATACTACATCCTATAGTTGATGACATTAACATCTGCTGTGCAATATGTTTTCTTACCAGGGGACATAGACTGGATTTGTTTCTGAACAGAATGCCTACTTTCAGAAAAAGTTTCAGTGTTAATTTATCAAAATGATGACCAAATGTGAGGTTGCAGTCTAACAACATACCAAGACATTTGTTGTAATCGACTGGGGCTAAATTGCAATTAGAATTTGTTAGAATGATTAAATAGGTATTATGGAGCTTAAGTAATTTGCAAATTATACCAAATATATGATTTTGATCATTTTTTCAGTGTTTAAAGGGATAGTAATGTTTCACAAAAGCAGCAGCTCCAATTAATCTTCATAGTATTTGAGCCATAGAGAGTGTTATTTCATTACTGTGAACGTTGTAGTTCAAGAGTAATTGAATGATAAAGTTTCCCCCTCCCGCCCCTTTTACCTAGTGTAAGCCACCTCCCCTCAGATGTGGAATCTGGTCACAGACCAGACAGATCACAACAAGGGACAATCTTCTTACTGTGAGAACAATTAAAGCTTTGCCCTCATTAACAGGTTTTTCAGGTTTGCCTCTCTGCAATCCACTTGGACACCATCCTACTGCTCTGAGCTGAACAGTGTTACATCAGTAAAAGGGGTGTAAGGGGGATACTTTATCATTCAATTACTCTTGAACTACATCTCTGACAGTACTGAAATAACACTCTCCATGGCCCAAATACTATGCAGATTAATTGGAGCTGCTTTTATTATGAAACATTACTATCCCTTTAAGAACAGTTTATTTTAGGGATCATTCTTTAAATGGCAGAAAAAACATATTCCTGTAATATTTCCCAAGCTGTGATATGTTTGGATTTTTGATGTAGATTATTGTGTTGTATGGAAGCGTGCACAGTAGACGTTTGCAAAACGAGGGCATATAATTGATAAATGGGGCAAATACAAATGGGCAGAGAATGAAAACTTGGGGAATGCCACATGTTACTTTGAGTGGGACGGAAACACTGTAGGGAGTAGAAAGATATTACATTCTAAATGGGAGCAAAACTGGTCTACAGAACGATTACCTAAGCATACATTTTTTAGCTTGTTTATCAGAATTTATCAGACTGCTATCATATTTCTAAAGCAAACGTACTGAATACTGGACACTAATACAACTAGCTTGTCTGACTCTCAGGAAAAGAAAAGAGGTACTTTGAAAAAGAGGTGCCAGCTAAACAAAACCCCAGCTAAAGCTCCCCTTTAAATGATATTTGCTTTTAATCAATGAGAAATTCTGATATATGTGGTTTGTCCAAGTAGTATGAATAAAGAAAAAGTGCAGTCCTGCCAAGCAAAATCAAGAAATAGCACTTGTATAAGATTTTTAAGTTGAATTATCTTGTGAAGTGGTACTACCATGTGAAGTGCTAGTTTGGTGAGTTTAATTGGCAAAATCTTGTTTTTAATTTGATTAAACATCTGTACTGAACTTTGCTTTATATTAATGCACAAAATGTAACTTGATTTCCTAGTTCTGGCAACAAATTTACTCAATAGATCTATTTGTTTTCAGGAAAAATCTTACTAGTCATCCATTAAAATGACCAACAAGTTGCTTCCCTAGCCTTAACTCTATGGAAACATAGCCTGTGGGGAGGGCCTTTACATAGAACACTGTACCTGTGTGTGTTTGTGTGTATTTTGTATAATTTACTTATTTATTTATTGCATATTTCTGATATTTAACATGAATGAGACAAGATAAACAAAATAGCAAAATTAACAGATTTGTTCACTAGAAATCTATATTGAGATAATTAAATGAGTGACATGGGTGATAAGTGGAAATGACTTCTCCAGGGTGATACACTCTCCATTTCCTATGTTTTTCAATGGATCTTATGCACTAAAATATCTCAACCTGTAAACATCTTAGTGCATTGGCTCCATACAATAACAAATGATTTGGAGAGTCTATCACACTGGAGACGTTATCTCCACTTTATCACTCTTTAGTGAATCTCTACCAGGTCTCTACTACAAATTTAAGCCAAACTTGAACCTGAATTTTACAGACCTTAATGCTAATTTCTTCTTAGAAGTTCTTACTGTACACGTTTTAATTATCCAGAATACGAATGTTGATTGTTACTGTAATATTTGCTGTATCATGATCTACATCTTTTTTTCAACCAGAGACCCATTAGACAGGCCAGACAGGTGCCTAGAACATGAAATTTTGAGGGACACCTCAGCAATGCTGGCCACATCACATCTACCATGTCGAATTATGATTTTGGCCTGTGCAGTTTGTATATAAAAGGTATTATCTGTGGAAGGATTGTGCAGTGAGTGAAGATGTGGTCATGGTCAGGTTGAAGGGTGCCCTCCAGGATACCTTGCCTAGAGACATCCAATCCAAACACTCATTGTGTTAAATGATAAAATGCTCAGCTATAGCTATATATATAAGATAGGAGTTATATACAGTAACATATCTATGTACTCCTGGCTGGAATCTGAAAACAGAAATCTGTATCTGATTTTTGATTCCTAAATTCAAATTCTAAACTAAACTTTTATAACTCATGTTATGTAATGTAATCTTTTTATCTGTTTAGATCTACTGTACCAGAATGAGTCATTTTTTTACTAGGCATACAGGACATTTAAATAAATTTAGCTACATCTGAATTTTTAATATCTATCTAAATGGGTTGGATACCTCTCTGGCACTCAAAGGGTTAAGCCAATAAAACATATTTATCTCATTAACTTTAAAGAAAAATGTAATATTTTTGAAATTGAGGGAACATCCTTTGCTGGGACAGGCAACCTGAGGCCCTCCAGCTTTTCCAACAGCTAGCTAAAGATGATTGGAATTGTAGCTCTGAACAGATGATGGGCCTTAGGTTGCATACCTCCCAAGTGTCCCTCTTCAGGAGGGACAGTCCCTCTTTTAGACTCAAATCCCTCTGTCCCTCTTTCCCACCCTGATGTCCCTCTTTTTAGGAGATCAGACTGTGTGGTGTGTTTTTAAATGTATCACATTGCTCCACAGCAATAAAACTCAGGTTATTGTTTGTTTAAACATCAGTATATGAGTTTATAAAGTAGTCTGTGTAAATAAAACACTTTTTTCTCCTTATAATTCATTTATTAGGTTACACAAGGAGGTGTTAATAGGTCATGAACTAGCCTAAACATTCTTGGTAATGCCCCGCCCACCAGCCACACCCCCTAAAACACAAGTGTCCCTCTTTGGCAATTTGAAATGTTGGGAGGTATGAGGTTGCCCACATCTGATCTATAGCTTTGTTAAAATGTGGTAATTGCAACTGAATCTTTAAAGCTGTGCAGTATATAATATATAACAGACAAGAGCTGTACTATTTCTTAAAGTGGAACTTAAGCTATCCTTGTCCTTTGGAGACTGACGGGCAGGTTAGTGCAGTCTGCACTGTAGCATGGGTTCCGATCTCCAAAAGGCAAGGATTTCTTTAGAATCTGCGATTTTTTAAAGATAAGAGATGGATTTCCAAGCTATGAATAGTGACTTAGTAATAGCTGAAAGTTCCGCTTTAATTCCTTTACTAAGTGATGTTTCGTGTTTACACTATCTTGTGTTCACTAAATATTTTTTGAATAATGTACACTGGTTCAGGCCGAGCTTCAACAAGATACAGTAGTGTTAAAGAAAGTCTGAATCTTTTTTATTGCCATTGATTTGCAATTAATGTACAGTCACAATCTGATGACACTTCTCATGAGATTATTTAATCCTTAACAATAAAAATTAGATAAGGCAGATTTCTTTTACACAATTAATAATTTTAACCCCTTTGGTACAGATTTCTATTAATAGGTTTAAACTCTTGACAGTTAGAGAGGTATCCAATACACTGAAGAGGCTAAGCTTTCCAATTATTTACTTTCTGTTTAAAAATAGTATTGTATAATACAAGCCATCTCTGTGTAGCAATTATTTATGCACCCCTCTGGGACTCAGAGGGTTAAAGTGAAATTATCACTGCATATCTGAGAATTTATTTTAAACTTTAAACAATTGTTTAAGTTGACTGGTGAGACTGCTCAACTGCACCAGCCCGTGTTTGATAATTTAGTTCCTGTTGAATCATCTGAGCATCAAATGTCACAAGCTCAGCCTGCTAAGATTTTTTTTAAGGCTGAGGGCTACCTCAAGGTAAGACTTGAAAAAAATGTCAGCCTGCCTACAGCAAGGTAAGTCTTAAAAAAAATTGTTTGCAGGCTGAGGTCTTCCACAAGGTAGACCTTAGAAAAATGTTAGTAGGCTGAGGCATGTGGCAAGTTAAGGTTTGACAATATTGTTAGCACTTTAAGCTAAGCCTTGAATGACTTTTTTGATGTTGTTGCTGGTGGTGTTGGGATGGTGGGTGGAAAACCGACAGTAACAAATGATGGTAGGGGACTGACCCTTCGATTGGGTTATGACATATTACCAATCAATTAATAAAAACAGTTAACCCTTCCTACACTGAGCTGTGAGTAATCCACAGGGTGGACAGTCATATACTCTGCATACTATTAATCATAGTAACATAGTTGGCAAGGCTGAAAAAAAACATGCAAGTCCAGCCCATGCCAAACACCCCTGTTGATCCAGAGGAAGGCGAAAAAAACAAAAACAAAAACACTGAAGCCATTTCCTAAGCCCCAAGTAGGTAAAAAATTCCTTCCTGACTCCAAATCGCAGTCAGATAGTTTCCTGGATCAAAATCCTATCTGCATTGAAGTCATCTGTCATAATTCTCAATATTGTTCGGTGTTAGATAGGCATCCATTGCCTTTTTTAACCCCTTCAGGTCCAACGATCCCGCGGTGTCTGGTCCTTTAAGGACCAGATAGACGAGTTCGACGCGCCGTCCCACGTGACTGATCACGTGGGGCGGCACATCGAAAGGAGGACTGAAAGAGATCGCTCCGGTCTTGGAGCGATCAATTTCAGTCCACGGTAAAAGTACGTGACGTACCAGGACCGTCACTGGTCCTTAAGTGCCGGACCAGCGTGACGGTCCGGGTACGTCACAGGACGCGAAGGGGTTAAAGCAGTTGCAGTATCTGTAAACACAACATCCCGAGGCAAAGAATTACATAGCTTTACTGCTCTTACTGTAAAAAACATCCCTTCTTTTGTTTTAGTCGAAAGCACAGTTCCTCTAGTCTTAATGGATGACCTCTCATTCTTAGCTCAGCTCTTTGTGTAAATAATTAATTGAATTGTTCTCTGTATTGACCTAAATATATTTGTAAATAGTAATCATATCACCTCTTATATGTCTCTTCTCTAATGTAAACAAACCTAGTTTGGCTAGCCACTCTTTATAACTCAGACCCTCCAATCCCTTTATTAGTTTTGTTGTACACCTCTGCACTTTTGCCAGTTCAGTAATGTATTTTTTAGGAAATGGTGCCCAAAAATGTACTCCATATTCTAGATGAGGCCTTACAAGGATTTATATAGAAGTAGAATAATGTAAGCGTCCTGTGCATCAATACCTCTTTTTATGCAGGCTAGTACCTTATTTGCTCTTGCAGCAGTTGAGTGACTCTGCACACTGCTGTGAAGTCTATCGTCTATCAGTACTTCTATATTTTCTCTAATGAGGATTTCCCCATTTAGTGTATATGTAGCATGTTTGTTTCTACAGCCCAATTGCATAACCTTACATTTATCTACATTCAATTTCATCTGCCACTTTTCTGCCCGTTCACTCAATTTATCTAAAACTTTATCACATTTTCATGTGTGGTCATTATATCACACAATGTGTAATTTGTAAAGACATATTGCCATCATTTCACATCTGTCATCATCATTCTTGGCGGGTGTGGGGGGGTTTGCCTGAACAATTATTTCAATGTGGAATTTTTGGGCCTGTCACTGTCACTATTATTATTGGGGAAAGACAAGTGGCACCTGATTTCTTGGGAGAAGATGTAAATATACACTTCAGGGTGGTTATGCGCCTTATTAGAGGAGACATGCATAGTGTTTTTCCTCCTCTACTGCTTCACAAACTGCCATGCACATTTCAGTTATTGATAACTGCACAGTACCTTCCTCCTAGAAAAATATTCCCGCACACATGGTTTCAACAACTGCCCATCACTAACATTCCTTACGTCAAACGACTCCAGCTTGGATAATTGACATCAGGAAGCTGTAGGGACAAAAAGTGGAATAGGCATTGTACATTCACCCCAGTGACACCAATCTAGCACCACTTGATAAACGTCCTTGAGTATTTGTAGCACTCTACATGAAAACCACTTATTCAGTTGCATAGAAGGTTCCACAAACATTAAAGGAGCACTTATACCGCCTAATTATAATCCTCCACTTACCTTAATCTGGGCAGAAAATCCTAATGGCCAATAAGAATCAAGCCTATAATGACTGATTCTCCAAAATCAATTTTACTTAGTACAGGTTATCATGCCACATGTTTGTTTATTACAAAACTCAAGGACCCAGTATTACTTGTGTATTTGAGTCCTAAAATCAGATAATGATGTGCGTCTCCATGGACGTAATATCCAGAGCTAATTTACTAATTACAGATTCATTTTGAAGGACCAGTCTACACAAATTGCATTCATGGTAGTCAATATATGTTTGTGCACACATTACAATTAAGAAGGGGTTTTATCTGGAGGGATTGGTTTTCCTTTAATATATATTTCAATGTCATGTAAATATTTTTATGTAGAAGATGTCTGTTCAGCATACGGCACATTTTTTTCACCTTCATAGTGTCTCTGTATCATCACACTTCTCAATGGTAATTAGTTGTTTGGGGTCTTTGATGGAGCAGTGCTGCCAATTAGGTCTGGATGTGGATA
The DNA here is from genome assembly GCA_037306005.1 of Rhinophrynus dorsalis. Lineage (NCBI taxonomy): Eukaryota > Metazoa > Chordata > Amphibia > Anura > Rhinophrynidae > Rhinophrynus > Rhinophrynus dorsalis. Next base: position 72,229,303 of record CM074719.1, on the reverse strand, counting down.
TGTTGGTCGACTGTATACATATGCACTTTAATGAATTCAGTGTGTGCTGCTCATTATAGACGCCAAGCTCATAACTAGCAATGTGTGAAATACCAACGTCTCTTCTACAAAAAAGGCAATCTTGCAGTTGGTAGAAAGTTTGAATTATCAAGTCCTGTACCAGGTTTCTGCCTCAATAGTTACCAATCTAAATAGTGTTTTTTTTCTGACAAACACTTCTACCTTACTAATCATGGTACACAGAGAAGCAATTTTCTTTTTTTTCTAGTGGTTAAGATATATATCATTGGAAGAAAACAACATATGCACATTTCTGGCATTCATTGTGTTAAGCTGTATATTTTTATCACTGGTGAATGGAGCAATGGGAATTCTTTATCTTCTTGATTAATATACCACAATATGTGGTAACCTTTCCCCTTAAAAAATGCAACTTATTTTATTTTCAAAGTTATATTAAAAATAATTAGAAATTCTCACTACAATACAAACAGCTGTAGTCAGGAAGATTTAAATAGTATGTTCAAACCCTTGGAGACAGAAAGGTCACCAACGCAGAGAGAAGCCCAATTAAAGAACATATGTACATGAATGAAGAAGTAAGGGATTTGTATCACCCTATAACCCTAAACAAAATCCCCTCCAATTATTAGGCGTATAGCGATATGCTTAGAAATAGTGTTATTATCAAGCATAAGTACAGTGTTATGAAGACATCCTTCTTCTTCTGAGACTGAAGGCCAGGCTTCTTGCTTTAGAGGCATCTGTGCCTCAGTCCCTTCCTGTTACCTTAAACGGAACTATTATACAAATAATACTGGCACCCAATATATTCGTAACCTAGGGATTTGCAAATCCTTACTGTTTTTAAAGTCAATATGTCTGTGTTATTGATGATACACAGCTTCCTTCCAAGGTTATCAGGTTGCACAGAGCTTACAAGGCCTGCGCATTCAGGAACTTCCGGTTACCTTAAGGTAACCAACTAGCCTCACCACCAGTGCTGGCAGTGAATAGGACAGACAGTGCTGTTATTTCCTGTAAGATGTCTGCGCTGTCTGTCCTCTCGTTCCTGCTGAAGAAGCGGTGTATCAGCATTAACGCTGACATATTGACTTTAAAAACAGTAAGGATTTACAAATCGCTACATTACGAATATATTTGGGTGCCAATATTATTTGTATGATAGTTCCGCTTTAAGGTAAGGAAAAGATGATGTGGTACTTTTTACAAAATAATAATAATAATAATATATATTACATGCACATTTTTGTTTCAGACAACACGAATTGGGTTTCTTCAATTAGTGGTAGATTAACCCTTTCAGTGCCAGAGGGGTACGGAACGCATTGCTTTGCAATGCGTTCCATACCCCTCTGGCACTGAAAGGGTTAACCATTTCCATGCCAAAGTGGTGAACAGAGAGCTGCACACCTCTCTAACACCCAAAGGGTTAATTTTAGTGTTATACTCTGAAAGGAGGTTGTTTACTAATGGACAAATTGGCAGTGGAATTTACTAGGAATCCATTATTTAACCTCTTAATGTCCAATGCCATGCCAGGACCGTCACGCTGTCCGGCACTTAAGGACCAGAGACGGTCCTGGCATGTCATTGAATTCACAGCTCCCCACGCAGCTGCACTGAGCCCTGAATAAGATCTAAAAAAAAAAATTAAAATTCCCTGTGGTCCTCAAGTGCCAGTCGCACGTGCGCTCGTGGTCATTAAGGGGTTAAAAGGGTATGAACTATATATACCTATCGGTGATAGTTGCCCTTTAACCCTTTGACACTTAAAGGGTTAACCCACTGAGTGCCAGAATGGTGTCCAGTGCATTGTTCACAATGTGTTACATGCTCCTCTGGAACGAATAGGGTGAATAAAATCTAGCCATATTTTATATGTCACTATTTCAAGTGAAGGTTTAATAAGGAATGAGTGATCTTTGTAAATAATTTGACTGTGGCTTAATTCCAGGTCACCTGTCTCCTATCCTGGATTTCTGTTAATTACCTGCTCAATGCTTTTTGATTTGTTTCTTTTGATAGTGCTGTAAATGCACATTCATGCTTTTTAGACCTCACGAAGAAGCAAATTGGATATTCACTTAGGACATTCTCTTACCGCACCTGCTAGCTACAGTATTCCATTATCCAATATTGTAGTAAAGAGATTGCACCAAATTATCCATTTATGCTTAAAAGCTCATAAATGTGAATGCCATTTTTAGGTAATCTGTCTTACTGTGCTTTTATTTTACTTACATTTTAAGAAACACTATAGAAATCTGAAACACTGTTAGGAGAATTCTGGTCCTTAAAGTGTTAACAGGCAACAAACATGAAAAATGTATAAAGGAGCAGAAAATCTTTTTTAATTACAAACTATATGTTATAGGGCTTTCCTATTGAGTAAAATAAAGGCAGCCCCTCTACTAGGAGTTATTTTTGTTCAGTAGTTATTACAACTCAAATTTCTGAAATTAAACTGCACAATTCTACTGTGGTCACTAGGAGGTGCTCTTTCTGTCACATACTATGGAGAGTGGTATTCTATGATTAAAGCTTCCCTGCAGAATGTATAACAGCTGGCACTGTTTCTATCAATTTGGTTTAAAATAAATAGTAAAATAAACAAATAGAATGTAAGAAGAAAGCTGATTGTTTTGCCAACAATGGCAATGGTTGAACTTTATTAACACAGGTAAAGTCCTATAGTATATGTTTTCATTGAAGAGTAGTGCTCCTTTAAAAGTCATTTACTCGATTATTTCTACTACTTAAATCTCTAGGAGCATAACAAACATGCAGTACTCCTAATTACAGAGGTGTTGTATCCATGTACCCCCCCCCCTCGCCCCGCTACCATCTACAGGAGCTGAAGCTCAATTGGCTCTGAAGGTGGGGGTGGCATTCCTACATCCAATGGTAATCATCGTCTGCCTTGCATAGCTCACAAAACCAGCTCTGTGGAGGAAAAGACAGGGGATGGGGACCTATAATTTTTGTAGTGCCTTCAACTGGTAAAATACTGAGCTGTAACATGTATGATAGCCTTAGTTGCCCTTTAATAATTGCATTGCATTAGGGTCCTCTCTAGCATTCAAAAAATTAAAAGACCCGTTTATATTGATGGGAATTGAATTCCTCCCTATGATGTAGTTGGTTTGCTTCAGTAATTGTACTATTTTAGTTTCTACTAGTTGAAAAGCCCGTTTACACGGGTCACAGTGCCACCCAGTAACCTGTCGGATCCTGTCTTGTCACTGGCTGTGCTGCAGACATGCACAGTAGAGACTGCCCGTGCTGCAGCTGCGGCGCATGCAGTCTCTACTGCCCATGACTGCAGCAGTCTCTACTGCACATGACGGCTTCTGGCAAACATCCTTAGTGAATTATTATTTAGGATATGCAGCCCTTTGGGGGGGTAATTAATAATGTGCAAATAGTTTTTTTTTCCCACTCCTACTTTCATGTTTTTTCACAAATTCATTTTGACAAAAATGTATATTTGTTCCTGTTTAACCCCTTAAGGACCAGCGGTCCCGGGGTGTGTGGTCCTTTAAGGACCAGATAGGGAAGTTTGACGTGCCTCCCCACGTGACTGATCACGTGTGCCGGCATGCCGAAGGAGGGACTGAAAGAGATTGCTCCAGTCTTGGAGTGATCAACTTCAGTCCCTGGTATTACTCACCGCGCTCCTGCAGGAGCGCAGTGAATAAAAGTATGTGATGTACCAGGACCGTCACTGGTCCTTAAGTGCCGGACCAGCTTGATTGTCCGGGTACGTCATTGGACGCTAAGGGGTTAAATTATTTTGTTACATTTACATTGTTATTTACATAAAAGTGAACCAGACAATTTGAACTGTTTTAGCCTTTTCTTACTTTTTATGTATGTTGGTGTTCTGCAAATTCAGCAATGTTCTACAAGAATGAATTTTACATGCTTAAAAATAGTATTTTTTAAAGAAGGATTCTTTAACACTTTGAGTGTCCGAAGGATACACAAAGCTTTGCTTTGGAAAGTGTTGCATGCCCCTCTGTCACTCAAAGGGTTAAAAATGTAGCCATTAGCATGATGATTATCATGCCCTCGTGGAGGACAACCTTTGACTCTATAACTGTTGGGAATTACATCAACCATAATGCCTAACCAGGTATTGGATAAAGGCTCTGGAGTTAAACTGAATATGAAATCTTTATTGAAATGTTGGTTAAATCACTGTATGGAATATTCAAATAAGATGAACTACTAGTTAAATTGCTAGTATATATAATGCTGTTAACGAAAGGCCAATTCATCAAGACAAAAAAATAGTCTGATGCCAATATCCTCTCCAGCTTAAATACTCTGACAAATAGCAATATATCTCCCACTCTCCATTTATATTTATACTAACACTTGGACCCCTACTCAGCCTTGTCAGGAGCAACCCCTCTATAACTGGTATCAGAGCAGAAACAGACAGATTTAAAGTGGCTGCTTCTTCCATTCTAACCCACATATTTCCATTCTTCCCCTACTCAGTGTCTTTGAGGAGTACTGTAACCTGTCATATAAACTTCCACATCTGAAATTCTAAATAACGCAGTAGATCAGCATGCCACCTCTATTCAGACTAAATATAAGTTTAAATGGTCTCATTCCTCTCTACTCTACCTTGCTATAGTGTTATCTTCATAGTTATCTTCTCTCCCAGACCTTAATTTTAATCCCATCAAAGCCTCTATCACCAAGGATCTCGCCAGATGGAATTGTCCATTCCTCTCTTGGCTTGGTCATCATCAAGATGATGGTACCATCCAAAATATTATACCTTTTTAACTCCCTACCTATACATATACCTACACGATACCTCAACACACTTACTACTCTTGTCTCCACCTTTATCTGGATGCATAAGAAACCCTGTCTTTGATATTTGTTCTTAACTTCAAGCACTGATAGTGGGGGGCTCGGCCTTCCAGATCTCAAACGATACTATGAGGCGGCAGCTTTAGCCAAATTTTTCAACTTCCATCCCAACAACACCAAAAGATGGACATGCTTTCTAACAGAACCCATATGATTTATTCCAGATCATTTGGACATCCTCCTCTATGACTAATTAATTCTGCATCAACCACATTATACTGGGTCATATTCTAAAGATCAGGACCATTCTCCAACAGAAATACCAAATGGGCCCATACCCTTCTCCGCGTTGAACGTGCTGTGCAATTTTGGGCACCAGTTCTGAAAAAGGATATTCTAGAACTGGGAAAAACACAGAGAAGAGCAATAAAATTAATTAAGGGAATGGAGGATTTGAAGTATGAAGAACATGTAGCCAAACGTGGTTTATTTACTTTAGAGAAAATATGCCTAAGAGGGGGTATTGTTACATGGTATATGTATATGTGAGGTCAATAAAAGTATATCTGTAGTGAGCTTTGCATTCCAAGGCCTGATCAAATAACTAGGAGCCACCTCTTAAGATTAGAGAAAAGCAGGTTTCAACTTCAGCATAGGGTTTTACAATAAGGGCTGTTAAGCTAACAAGTTCCCTGCCAAAAAATATGATAATGGCAGACAAAATGGATACATTTAAGAGAAGGTTAGATGCACTTATAGCAGAAGGGAACAAGCAGTGTTATTCTATTTATTAGTATGTAAAACAGGAAGTTCTGGTAAGCAGACTAATACCCATTTTGGAGTCAAGAAGGCTCATATAATTCTTGTTTTCTTGGTTCTAATTTGCAAAGATTGAACTTGATGGGCTTTATCTTTTTTCAACCTATATTGCTATGTATCTATGATTTTATGATTGTGTGGGATGTACTGAGCTATGAATCACTCTTTAAGTACTGGAGAAGCACATCTTTTGTTCTTTTTTTGTTATATTGTATGGGCACTCAAAGCATTTAAAGGTATAGTAATACTTCGTTTTAACTTTATTTTATTTTGTAGGCATTAAAAAAACATGAAGAATGATATAATTCTTATCTCTCTGGTTTAAGAGATATTCACAAGCAAAGTTTCCCCCTCCCACCCCTTTTACCTAGTGTAAGCCATCTCTTCTCAGATGTGAATCTGGTTGTAAGACCAGACAGATAACAGCAGGGGACAATCTTCTTTGCATGAAAACAATGAAAGCCCTTCCCCCCTTGACAAGTTTTTCAGCTTTTTCCCTTATCTTATTTGAAGATTGTCCCTCTCTGCAGTCTACCTGGGCACAGGGCTGGATTTACATCTCAGGCGCCCCTAGGCACACCACCATCTGGCACCCCTAGTCCCGCCTTTGCCCCACCCCTTACCATGCCCCTCCCATAGCCACACCCCTCAGTTAACCACACCCTCTTGTAACACCCACAAGGTACGCAGACAGACTCACAGTTGTGAGTAAAGACAGAAAGAAAGATCGCTCCCTACTGTTTGTGTGGGATACTAATGAGTGTCAGGGGCAGTGAGTCACTTTGCCTCCACTTTCTCCATGGCGGCAGGATTCCCTGTGGGATGGTCTTTTCAAGAATGCTTGGCCTCTCTCGATATACCCTGCCTTCACAGTGCTCTGTGACTTTGCTGCTCCAAGTGCCTGATCCAATGTCATAGAGAGGCTACTCATGCTCCTTGTGACTGGCTACCCTGATATTGCATGTTCACATCCAGGATGTTCAAGACCTGTGGTTCTCTCCACTTATTGCAAGAAATTCTGCTACATAGAAATTGACAACAAAATTGGCTGAAAATTCAAACTTGCTGCCCTGTTGGACCTTTTCTTTGGACACTTTTCCTCAGGAAAAAATATGAGTGGGAAGGAAGTACTGATGCTTTAACCCTCTGAGTGCCAGAAGGGTACCCCTCTGGCACTCAAGGGTTAAAATGTTGAGCCCTATTGAGCCTGCAATCCTTCATGACTTTGTCAATGGGACCCCATTGACTTGTGGGCCAGATGCCTTTAACAGGCTGCATAATCACTCATGGCACTGATCACACAAAGGATATCAGAGTTAATCATCACTTTTTAAAGTCGGTTGTATTCCGTGAGGTTAGATTACAGCATATGAGGAGTTTGTGAATGAGGAGCTAATCGCTATCAGCAGCAATGGAAGGGTTAATGGTGAGCTTGGTTAGGCTTGTTGGTGATGTCACAGTAGTGTGTGTTTATTTTTGATACCAGAGTCAGACAGTTGCTAGTTGTCTGGCATTAAGGGACTTGTGTGAGAGTGGGGACATGTTGAAAAGAAACCCCAAATATTATATAACATAATATTATGGTATTAGGATCCTTAACGATAAAAGATACACACATGCCTGATTCTCCTTGATTCTGCCTCAGGCTCTGCTGCGCTTGACTTCTCTGAGTCCTGGCTATTCTTCCTTGGCTGCCCAAGTAAGTTGCCGGTTGCTGCCCTCGCGCCACTGTCCGAGTTCAGCCAGACTCAGCTACGCACAGTGCAAATCTGCAAACTTTAAGTGCAGACTGTGCATAGCTGATAATGCTGCCGGCCCATCCCCTTAGTGCCTGCACCTTCATTCACAACGTTGACATCACTTGATGTCGCTTCCACCCAGCCACAAAGCCTCATATGCGGCTGGGGACTGGGGAGTAGAAAGCTGGATGACTGTGGCAGGAAGTCTAAAGTGTGACACTCATAGGGTTAAGCCTCATTCTCTCTCCCCCCCACATCCGTATCCTACCTCCCTGGTGGTCCAGCGGCTGGAGAGATCTGTGCTTGTGCACAGACATGGAGCTGCTGAAGCTCCCGTGTGGCTTTCCCTTTAGTAATGCAGAGCGCTGGGAGATTTCATCTCCCAGCGCTCTGCATTACTAAAGAGCCGGGAGAGCTCACAGCTTACAAGGCGGCCGCTGGCGGCTCGGCGCTGCATTGCAAGCCGCGCCAAGTTAAAAAAAAAAAATAAAAATCAATTGTAGTGGCAGGTGCCCCTCTGTAGGGTGCACCTGTAGGCAGATGCCTACTCTGCCTTACGGGAAATCCGGCCCTGCCTGGGCACCTCCCTTCTGATCTGGTTGAACGGGGGGGGATACTTTGCTTGTGAATATCTCTTAAACCATAAAGGTCTGAGAGATAAGACTTATATCGTTCTTCATGTTTTTTTAATGCCTACAAAATAAAACAAAGATAAAACGAAGTATTAGTATCCCTTTAAAGGAATAGTATTGCATAATATGGGAAAAATACATACTGTAGAGTTTATCCTGCTGAGTAAAAGTAGGGTATTCCCACTGCTGAGAGGTGTGTTACTCACACTATATTACAGCTCTGTTATCAGCTATTAATAAGCTTGTGTCTAACTTGTCCAACATGAATTTTTCACATCACTCATACATGAGAAATTGGAGTGTGAGCTAAACCTTGTCCAACCATGCAAACATTTTGGGCAATGGTTACAGCAGATCAAAGAAAAACTAAATGTAAGATTTCATTACATTATCTTCTTCCGGTGTTAATAAACCAATACTGAACATAGAAAAACATACTAACAAATGAATACATCAAATCCTAACTATATCGGCACAAGCTGACTATGGATAGAATTAGATAATAGAATAGATAAGAGAGTTCATGAAGAGGTGATGGCAAAACTTAGCAATGCTATGCGTAATGTAACCCTTTAAGGCCCAGAGGGTATTTAATATGGTTCAACTGGAAAAATAACCTCTTATTTGACCTCAGGTTGCACAGTTGGGTGGTTTACTCACCTTTGAATGATTTTGGAAGAATAATAAATGCTTTCTTTCTATTGTGACTATTCACCTGAAATTACCATAAAGGATGTTGCAATTGTAAATGATTGTTTTATTGACTTCAGGTTCACAATTTAACAGACCAAAGATGATTAAGAGTTGAGAATTTAAGCTTGCAACTAATTTAGAGTTTATAGCGGAACTATCATGTCAATAGACGTCACCTCTGATTCATTGTTAATATACATGGAATAATGAAAGTAGGTTAATAAAGTTTGTAAAGTGTTATCATCATTTAAAATCATAACTTTGTATCAGACCTACATGAATAGGGGATTGCGGCCATCATGGTGAAGTGGGGTCTGTGCACCTGCGCTGTCCATCCCTGTACTGTACCACACTGTTCCGATGCACCTTCCCCATTGGCAAATCCATGTTAGTGCCAGAGACAGGGAAGGACAGTGCAGGCACACAGATCCTATTTCTTCAAGATGGCCCACTCTCCTATCATGTAGGTGTGATACAAAGTTATAATTTTAAATGATGCTGATACTGTGCAAACGTTATTACCCTATTTTCATTATTTCATGTATACTAACAATGAATCTTAAGTGACTTCTGTTGACATGATAGTTTTGCTTTAAATAATTGTATAACTTTAAGCTAAAAAAAAAAAAGAAAAAATGAGAACTGGCTCATATTTTGCATACCTGAAAATTCATTGACTCAAAGTTAAAAAAAAAGTTATTGCAGTTCAAACGTGCATTCCTGAATGCAATACCTACAGGACCTGAAATTTGAGTTTTGCTCTTACTACCACAGCAGCCTAAGGAGATTTACTGTGACTAACTTCTGTAACAACAGCACCACCATAGAATTTCAGGACATGGAGGTATTGCAGCCAAAAAATACAAGTGTTTTGCTGTAATAATGTTTAAATAAAAAATTATCATTGGGATTATCCTTATTTTAAAGTGGAACTACCAACCCAAGTAAAGTTAAACCCCCAAAATTACCCATCTGGCACTAGCTGAACAATAGTACTAGTCGCCAGAATAATTACCTCCTTACAGAGAAATTCTACTGCTCCTGGGACTGACAGCCAGGAAACAGCATAGTGACGTCTGCCTGCCTGCGCTGTCAGTCCCAGTCTGTTGTAGGAGGTGTTGCTAGGTACCATATAGTAATGGAAGGGACTGGCGGCGCAGGCCCGCAGATTCTTTTAAAGAGCTGTTGCCTGCAAGTCAGTCTCAGGAGCAGTAGAATTTCTCTATAAGGAGGTAATTATTCTGGCGACTAGTACTATTGTTCAGCTAGTCGCCAGATGGGTAATTTTTGGGGTTTAACTTTACTTGGGTTGGCATTTCCACTTTAATATGAAAATATACCTTTAAAACTTTTTAGGACTAATTAAATCTTAATAATGGAGAATATGATAATAACAATAATAATAATAGAATGCGGGAGTATACTGGAAAATGTTTGTTTTATCTATTGTTTTGATTATTTTTATGACTTCTTGCTCAGCTGTCATTTTAGTTAATAATACTGTTAAACCTAATATTGCTTGACACATTTCTAAATAGAGTAATTGAGCTATATAACATACTGTACCACAGCACAATTTCACAATGTAAGGTTGACATCTTGTCTTTTAAGCTATTCTTATGATTTCATTTCATTTTGTTTGAAGTGAAAAAACCTGTCAAAGCTTTTTTGTTTTTGAGTCTTGATACATAGTGAATTTCAGTGACATTTGAACACTCTACGTATTATATATATTTTTCCCAGTGACAATCAAAGAGCTAAATAATGAACTCACTCTAGATTGCCAAGTAAAAATAAATTTTGATTGATGAGATCTGTATCTAAAACCTTAGAGACTACAGTCGTGATAATTCTAAGGAAATAGCCTTCAGATATAAAAGAAACACTGTTGCTGAAATGCATTCATACTATTATATAATTAAATATGTTGTGACAGTTATATATGTATATATAAATATATGCTAAGTATATACATACGTATACGTACACACACACACACACATATACATACAAGCACAAACACATGCATACACACACTCATGCATGGACACAAACACATGCATATGCAATACATGCGCACACACACACACACACACACACGCACAAAGACTAATGCATGGACACGTGCTTACAGATATACACACACACAGACACATACACAAATACACAAACACAGACACTTACACATAGTACACACACTCAAAAATGCATGCACTATTGGGAAGTGGCACAAACACACACATTCACACACACAAACACATATCCACGTGTGCATGAGGATTTTTTGTAATACTGTGCTACACACTCATTATGGGACAATATCATATAGTTATTATATAGGTAGTAGATATATTTTAATTCATCATGAAGTTGTTAAGCACAATGTTATTCCTTCTGTTTGGAGCTGACATTCCATTATCTCAATGCAAATATACATTTCCTTATGTTTCCAATCACAGCCTCACTTTGCAATCGCAACATTCTGAAAGCAGGCGTATAAGGGATGTAAGGATGTAGTTTATGTTAGCAAGTGATACAAAAAAATGAGTTGTTTACAAGAAAAAGTAAATGGGTTTATAATAAAAAAAAATAATGTTAATACTTTAGATACTGTAGATTTATGCAATGTATTACTTTGCTTTGCATTGCATTGGAGATGTGTCTAGCATTCAGGGAGTTAAAGGTATATAGATGATGTATAATTTCTTTGGATGTTTCTAAATGTAAAGGCGTTAAACTGTGACAGTTTCAAAGTCAGTAATATCTATTACTGCCTCTTTTAAAGGGATAGTAATGTTTAATTTTAAGTTTCTTTAATATTGTAGGCATTAAAAATCGATGTAAGATTTATTTCTCAAACCGTTATGGTTTGAGATATATAACTGGCTAAAGTTCCAGGCTGTTTCAGAGAAGTCAGCGCTCTAGCTGACAGCAGCAGATTCCAGTCATTTGACCGGACAGCGGCTCTGCAGCAAAGCTGAAATCACGCTATTTAGAAATAAATACTCCATTGGAACAGTCTACAAAGTGTGCTTGCAAACCAGGCACACTTTGTAGACTGTTGCAACGACGTATTTATTTCTAAATAGAGCTGAAAATCCATCCGCTCTCCAGTCAAATAACCAGAATCTCCTGCTGTCAGCTAGAGGGCAGTGTTCTCTGAAACAGCCTGGAGGGGGGTCTTTAGCCATTTATATATCTGAAACCATAAAGGTTTGAGAGATAAGACTTATATTGATGTAATTATTTTTTTATGTCTACAATATTAAAGAAACTTAAAATTAAACATTACTATCCCTTTAACCATTGAGTACCAGGGTGTGTGCATCGCATTGACAAGCAATGTACTGTGTATTTAACCCTTTGAGTGCCATAGAGGTACCCAACACATTGCTCTGCAATGCGTTGCATACCCCTATGGTACTCAAAGGTTTAAAAAATATAGTATGTGGCCATTTTCTCAGTAGCTTACCTGCTGGGGTATCCCTTTAATAAAACATACAGGCATCATGTGTTTTGCAGTGTTGGGTGGATCAGACTTATATAAAGGGGTTGGTGAGGTATCCATTCCTCATTGGGTCTTCCCCTACTTACTGCAAACCTTTCCTGTTTAAAAGCAAGCCGATCTTATCAAGAAAGTATTCGTTTTTTGAGGGGTGGGATGGGTGATTTTAATAGTGTTTCATAAGGCTTTAATTCAAGTACATTAACATATACATGTTTCCACAAAAGCCACTTTATCAAGTCTAATTTTATATTTTCATTTTTTGTTATTGCTATGATTTATTATGTATTGGTTAGGACTCTTGAAATTGAGGTACCTTGGTGTGGTAAGAGCTTATATATACTTTGGCCAAACTATGTTATGTAACCCTCATATGTTTGAAATTATTATACACAGAAATATATATAATATACACTACACAGGTTTTATAATTTCTGGGCAATCTTTATGGATTGGCACAGGGGTGCTTTTCCTATTGTGTATTCCCCTGCCATTCAAAGGACAGTCTCATAAACATGACTTTATACAAGACATGACCTCTCACTGATTGTCTGGGACTTATTTGTAAGTCTTCAAATGATACATAGAGAATAACTTTTCTCAAACTCCTCTTAAATCCGGAGATCAGTCATTTTCTTGCTGCCATGTCAATATTTCTACAGATTTGTTTATAGCAATTTGGTTTCTCTCTATTTCTGCAGTTTCTGCTCTGTATTGCCAAAGGGGGATTTTGTTGAGGTCTTTCATGAACTGTAGCCCTAGTTCTTGCTTGTGCCCCCTGCTGCTTAGATTGAATCATTTCTTTATGCTGGAAGCTGTGTTGCCTGATTTCAACATGTCATATGTGGTTGTTCTGTTAACCTTGTTACACTGTAACAGCACAATGTCTTGCTGCAGCAGTCACTTTTGCTTGCAGTGTAGCCTGCTGGTTCTCTTTTGTCAGTGAAAACTAAAACTTTAATTTTCATGCTCTCTACCTTACACTTCGTCCTCTTCTTTTTCCCACTGCTGCTAATCCTACATCAAATGCACAGTTTGACAATGTATATCTCTCTATTGCATCCAGACACATAGTTTTAAGTTGTACGTTGGACTCCTTATACCATGTAAAATATCTCTACAAACAAAACCCAATATGAGAGTTATTTCTACCATGAAGCTTTTTCTTTCTGATTTGGATTCCTACTATCATGAGAGCTCCAGGGACCCCTCTGGCTTCAGAGATATAAAGTCGTAAAGTACTGTGAAGATGAAACAACCACAATATGGTCAATGAGATATCCCATCAGAGGTCCCTGCATTATGTCCCTGTATTGGTGCAATTCTGTTAGAACACAGCTGATCAGCAATTATTGGGTTGTCTTGTATAAGCAAAACACACACACAGATATGTTCTCCGTACAGAGAAAAACTTTTGAATAATTGCATTGCTTAAAAGTCCCGAGGGACAACAACTTTTAATACAATATCGGTTAAACAATTCAGGTGTAGCCAGAGCTATTTTCTTTTTTGTGATTTGAATAATCTCAGTTTCATTGCAGAAAAGCATACAGAAAAAATATTTTACACCTGTCATTGTTTCTTGCATATATCATGAATAGATCTAAATTGTTTTATACTTTGTAATTTATGTCACCATGACACTTGTAAGTGTTTGCATTGTGGGCTTTATTCACCTACAAGATGCATTCCACCTGGTCATATTACCTCTGAATACAGATCATAATATTTGCAGCAGCTCAATATGCAAGTCGATTTATTGGATTGGCAAGACATTTCAGGTTTAAGTGACTTAGTTTCAGAGATGGAGACTGTGCTTGTGTTTGCCTGTCTGCCAATGAGTGTTGTCCAGCTGGATATTATATTAAGTACAAAATGACTACAAATTACTCATTTCAAAATATGTTTTGGCACACTATTGCACTCTATTTATTTAAATTCACCTTCTATGGGCAGCCTTATTCCAGTGTATTAGGATTACATATACTGACCCCCAGACATGTCTCACAGTAACCACATAACCACACGTATGGACCCCACTGTTTTCCTACAGTAACCATAGAACCACACATACTGAGACCCAGCCATGATCCATAGTACCACGGAACTGCACATACTGTCTCCCAGCCTTGTCCCACAGTTGCATTGTATCACAAATACTGGCTCCCTGCTTTGGTACTGGTAAACTTAGAACAAAGCATACAAACCCTGACACGCAAAAGTTGGTAAGGAATGAGCTGTAATCTGGTAAAAGCTGGAGGGTCTCATGCTGTCCACCACTGCTGTGAGCCACCAGCCTTGTCCCATGCTAGCCATAAACACACGAATACTAACCACTCCGCCGTATCCCATGGTAGTCACAGAAATACAAATACAATGTTTGAGCCTTGTACCACTGCACTGGTAGCCATACAACCATTCATAACAACCTCTAGCCTTATCCACTGCACTGGTATAGCCAGAACCTCACATCCTGAGTCTAACCTAGGAAATAGGGTGGGTTTCTATCTGTGGTAATTTTCACTGAAAAAGTGGCAGATTGATGGTTTTCTGAAAAAATTCTAGCAAGAAAGAAAAAATGTAACTTTTTGCCTATCCCTAATTGTGCGTGAATGTCATTAACCCCTTAACGACCCTTGACGATCATAGAATGTCATGGGTTGATCTGACTTAACGACCCATGACGTCCTATGACCATCATGGAATTCCGGGCTCCCCCCGCGGCTCCGTGGTCCTTAAGTGACCGCAGCGTGCATGCGTGGCCTGTCCTTAAGGGGTTAATGCTAAGGAGGTTGTCCGCATGTCATGCACTGTCCCAAAGGGATCTTGATATGATTTTTGAAACTGGCCTAGGGCTGCTATCTATCAGGTTTTCTGGCTTTAGTCCAATTAAATGCTAAGGAGATCTCCAGCACATTACAAAGCAATCTGCTGGGCTCCTCATTCAAGGAATTAAAATCACAATTTTTAGCAATGGGCATTTTTATTTTTGCCTGTGTTTCAACTAGCTCACCCCACATTTGCATCTCATTCGGATAATACGTAAGGTTTCATCAAGCTAAAGATGATCAATTCAAGAGCAAACTAACTGCCCCATAGGCAGAATAAGAATTCAAAATTCACATTGATGTAAACAGGGGTTTTCACCCCTAAATGTTAGAGCAGTGTCCAAGGCATTGTGAAGCACTGGGGTTAAAATCCCTTTTAAATAAATGTGAATATTTATTTATTCCCTATGATGCAGTTGGCTTGTCCCAGAATTGCTCTGCTTTTCATAGTGCAGTCTGCGGTGCCAACTTTTTTTTGTCTTTTATCTCTATATAAAGTGGATGGTGTTGAGAAATGGTCATCTGCTTGTGGTGGGTGAGATCAGTTGGAAGGGTCACCTGTGTTTGTGGGGATGGGGGGAACTCTGAAGAGGTTTAGAAATTGTTTGTTTGTTGGTTTGTGAGGGCAGGGCATGGAGAGCCTTGCTAGGAGAGAAGTGGGGGATAGACATGAGGAGAACAGAGACCTTGAGAGGTGGAGAAAAAGAGACTTGTATGTATGCATGTTGGGGAACAAGACTTGTGGAAGGATGAAGAGGTGACAAGGAGAGAGGTGGAGGGACAGAGAATGAACTAGTATTAGAAAAGGTCAGACAAGTCTGAGATGTCAGATTCTGCTACTACCAGAGGGATAAAGCGGGGGGCAGACAGTGTATTTGTGATTCTTTGACTACCAGTGTACAGCAGAACAAGGTTGCGGTCCCAAACAGTGTATGTGTGGTTTTGTGACTACCAGTGGACAGTGGAGCAAGGATATAGATCCCACCATCCATAATTTAATTTTATATATAGGTATCATATGCATATATGGACCCTAACAGCCAATGTTGCAGTCCTCCTTGGAGGGAAATGTGGAGTATGTGGCCTTCAACTGAATTTGAGTTTGACATGCCTGCTTTATGTCTTTAAACAGTACATGAGTATCCAAGAGTACTGATTTATGGTTTCCTTTCTGTTTTAGTGAGATTATATTTCATATAGAAAATTTGAAGGGTTTACTGTTTATTTCTTATTAGAAGTCATTTCTGCTTTACATTGTTCTGCAAGGACATTCCCAGTTGAGAAGATGATTACTCTGGCATTCACACAGTTAATGTTCCTGCCCATGGAACTGATTTACCATAAGCACATCTTAATAGGGCTTTTTAGGGAATGCTATGGTATGAAGAATCAGATGCTGAGATTCATGCAGGGAATTGCACTTCATCAGCATAAATCATTTTGGATTTCAGGGTGTTTAAAAGCCATCAACTTTGTGTATATTATAAAATGGGACAACTGCAGTTACAGTTATCCTTGGTAATATTTATTTCAATTTGTATTTGCAGGCTTGATTACACTTTATATGCAAATGACTCATTATACTTTAGAAAAACAGTATGTTAATTTGATTAATTTCTTGCCTTATTTAATTCTCATGAAATGTCACCTGCCGTTCATCGCAAGACACAACTCGGTTTCATGGGAGCAGCAATCAGTGCAGAAAGCTGAAGTATTACATTTCTTTCCAAACAGACAAAAAGAAAGATATAACAATTTTTTAGGGAATTTGGATGCTGCTGAATATGCTGGAAAGGCATTTTCTAAGCTTAAAAAGCTAATTAAGGTCATTCGATAAAATGGGTTGCAGAAAATGCTGATTATTGAGACACAGATCACAAATTTAAAGAAGTAGTTAAAGAGAATGATTTTTTTTGGATAGAAATTAAAATTAGATGTGTTTGTTTCCTCAGTAAAGTGACATTCTGAATAACAAACAGATTGGTTCATTTCCTGAAATCTTATTCTTTAATCAGCATTTGTTGACGTATTAATCCTTTGAGTGCCAGAGTGGTACACAATGCATTGCTTTTAAATAGTGGTGTATAATTGTATAGCATAGGTGTAGGTTGAGCTGTGTGAGGAGATCTAACTGGTGGGGAATGATGGGAATTTTAGATCAGTCTGGCAGAGGAAGGGCCTTACATTATCTTCTTCATATATCTATGGGCACATTGTGTTTCTCATCTCTTATCCGTAGGTCAATGGTTCAGCAACTTTTATATTATAAATTGCAGATAATAAATTCAGACTAGCCTTAGAATTGTAGGATATTATGACAATGGCATTCAGATGTAATAAATCCCACTGCACCTAGGAGATCATTATGATGTACAAAATATTATCCAAGTTCTCATCCTTAACATGTGCACCTAATGAACTGATAATGCAGGGCAGAATTCACTGGAACATTAACCCTTTGAGAACCATAGGGGAGTGAGAAATTATAGAGAACTAGTTGAAAAGCCCTTGTCCACAGGCCACAGTGCCACCCAGCAACCTCGGCTGGTGCCCGGATCCTCTCTTCTCAGTTGCCGTGCTGCAGTCATGCGCAGTATTGACTGCCCAAATGCGCCACGGCTGATACGGAGCAGGGTGCTCCAAATTGAGACTGGAGTCCTCTCTGCGCACCTTCCTGGGACCAGAAAGGTGTGCAGAGTGGACTCCAGTCTGAATTCGAAGCACCCAGCTTAGTATCAGCCGCAGCATGTTCGGGCAGTCAGTACTGCACATGACTGCAGAGCGGGCAGTTTTTACTGCGCATGACTGCAGTGCGCACAGCAGTCTCTACTGCTCATGACTGAGTTGTGACAAACGTTTTAGCAAATTATTATATAGGATTACTGCTTATCACAAACTCTAAAGCAGTGGTAGTTAATGTTTGGACCTCTAGCTACTTGCGACTACAAGTCATCTGTGCCTTTCTCTGTTTGAGTGTGATGACAATTGAAGTACCCAACAGCCGTGGATGAAAACATAGCCTCCCGCTGGTCTAAAGGGTCAAATACTGCAGGATTTACCTCATGGATGCAAGAGACATCTCCAACCATTGCTGTACAATGCATTACAGTTCTCTTCACTAAAGGATCAACTGTCTTGGCACTCAAGACAATAAAGGGGAACTATACCTAAATAAATAACAGATACTTTTGCTATGTTTCATGGCAGTCCTGTAATACGTTTAGCATTTTTGCCTGTATATCATTTATCATTTAAATCTGTTGTTAGTTTTCACCTCCACACAATGGGCTTTGGAGAGATACATTACGCAATGCTTTGAAATGCATTGCGTAGCCCCTATAGCACTCAGATGGATCACATTGCTCCATAGTAACCACACTTATGTTAATGTTTGTTTAAACTTTAGTATAATTAATTATAAATTTCCCTGTGTGCATAAATACTTTGGTCGTGTTCTAAGTCATGTATTCACTTAAATAAAGAGCTGTAAACTGATCATAAAGTAACCTGGCAATTCATCATAATTCTTCACCCACCATCCCTCCCCAACACCAACACCTAAAACAAACGTGTCCCATTTTGACCATTTGAAATTTTGGGAGGTATGCAGCAATATGCGGGATACCTACTTAGGTAAGCCTTATAAATGAATCGCCTTATGCACAAAAAGAAAAGTGGAATCATTCTGGCCAAACCAAATACATCATAGGGTCAGCATATTTTACTATGAAAGATTGTCCATCATTTTCAGTTATTTTCCTGGAGTATATTATTATTATTACCCAATTGAATGGTACTCATTTTATGTACCTCTGAAGGATGAAAGTGGAGTTGACCCTGCTGGGATTAGAACTTGCCACCTTGTGATTAGAACAGATTCTACAGCTGGTGCATTAACAATCTGTATAAATGGTCTCATAGTATTTGAGGGCTTTCTGGCATTAAAGTAGTTGATTAAATGTTCAATATAAATAACTTGAACTTTTGGGAATATTTATTTGTACCTTGTGGTTTGCCCTAGAATATCTCCATTCTTTTGTGGATAAGTTCCTTAAGGGTTGTTGTACAAAAGAAAAGTGAAGGCAAACCATTTGTACTATAAGGATTACACAAATTACACAAATGCCCATTGATTTAATGGGGATTTTAACCCCTTCAAATCTGGAGAGTGTGCATTGGAGACCTCAGTAGCATTCGGTAGTTAAAATCCTCATTTAAACAAATGGGAATTTTTAGTTTTACCCTATAATTTTGATCACATGGCCCTTAGATTGACTTAGATTCTCTATGGTTTCTAGGAATATCCCTTGTTTTAACAGGTATTTCATTTTCAATGAATGAGCCAATTATTGTGACGTGCAAAAGCAGGTACTATATATCCCTAAAAACAAAGCTGTCTCAGTCCCTTAGGAATGCAGTTTGAAACCCCTTTAGTCTTCTGTACTTGGCCAATTTGTAGTAATTGGAAAGTGCTCACTGATCGATGAACTTCAATTTCAGCAGTAGAGGATAAGAGTGCAAGTGGTAAAGAATGAGATAATCCCAGTGAGATGATCTAATCCTTTATCTGGGCAGTCTATAATGTTTACCAGGGCTGGATTTCCTAATAGGCAGAGTAGGCAACTGCCTAGAGCTCCAAAATTTGAGGGGCACCTCAACTGTGCTAACCGCACCCACATTCTAAATTGTGGGTATGGCCAAAGTAATCTCAATGTCCCTGTACCAGTTCATATACCTTTTAACAAGCTATTATTTAACCTCTTGCTTAGGAGATCTCTTTCGAGCAACCAAGGAGTTAAAACATTTTTTGTCCTTGATTGTTATAGGTCAAGGACATTTTCTGTGTCAGGAAACAGTAGATGGGATTGAGGGTGGGGCATGTAAGGAGTGGGGTGTGTGGCCATGGGCGGAGCTAAGGCCGTCTAGAGTGCCTTGCCTAAAGGGGTCTGTGATTTAAACTCAGTCTGATGCTTACTGTATTTAGCTGGAGGTATACTGATGCTACAAGACATCAGTGAAAAATGTAAGTGCCATATTCTGGAGCAAATTCACTGTAGCTTGGGGAAGAAATAAGCAACGATTTAGCCCTTTGAGTGCTTGAAATTAAGGGTTACGTGGGACAGTTAACTCCTGAAATGCCAGAGAGTTCTCCAATATATTGCTTCACCTCCCCTTCACTATCACTCAAGGGTTAAAAACCACATTTAAATCAAAGGTCATTTTTAGTTGTTTCCTGTGGTTTGCTCTGGAATGACTTCTCATAGTGATTAGCCACACACATTCAAGTTGTATAGACAATTGGGCTTATATGGAGGAACGCACAAAGTTTTATTTCCTTCCCAAAGTACTGTTCACAGAATGTGAGAGCTGTTTCTTCTTTCCACTGATGTTCCTACAGAAAATTCTTACTATAGTCCAACTGTAAATATGCCTGAATGTGAATTCAATTGATTCCAAATGGCTTCAACTTTTAGCATAAAAGCACACATGGACACAAGTGTTACAGTGCAAGCTTGCACACATCATGCACGTGTGTTAACATCTCACACAAACACACATCACCACACCATGCACACTGGCATTGTCATGCACACATGCACATACCATTACACACATATGCACACACATGTTATCATGCACACATGCACATATCATCACACATAAATGCACACACATATTATCATGCACGCAAACACATACACACAACACACATTCACTCATAGAACACTGTCAAGTCAAGACTGCAGACTTCACTCAGCAATTCCTGTGGGAGGAGAAACAGTCTTGTTTCCTTCAAATTCTTTTCCTCCCATGCCTACTTTCATGTGATTTAGCAAACATCATGTACTAAAAAGGGCTGCAGCAATTCAAATACGAATACTCACATTTACATTCATTTAAATGAGGCATTTAACCATTTTAGTGATTGAGAGGTTGGAGACCTCTCTATCATGCAAGATGTTAAATTTCCCTTTTAAATTAATCAGTTTATGTAACCACTGTAATGCAGGTGGTTTGCCCCAAAATAGGCCGAGTTCTTACTACATCACTTTCACCTTGTCACAACAGTGTTTAGCATTATTTTTATTAACTACATGGTTACATGTGGGTGTGTTTAATACCTTTGCATTGCTTATGTCGTATGGAAGATTCATTTTTGGATATGCAAGATATGCAATTTGAGGCATTCCAAGTGCTGTCAGACTACATCTCCAATGATTCTTTGCCAGTCAATGGATGGTAGGGGATCATGGGAGTTGTAGTCTGGTGGCAGTTGGAGAGCCTTACATTGTCCACAACTGTTTGGATTATTCCTAACCATTCAGTGAGGATGTCCCTTTGTTTTCTATTCAGACTTTGATAGAAATGTAAATGTTGAGTTTCGGATATGTGTATTAATGGAACTGTGTATGCATAGTACATTTGTTACTTGTTTGTCTCCTCCATAACACCCTTGACGAATGACACAAAATGCAAGGGGTGCCCTAAAGAATCTGGATTGCATATCAGGGCTGCCCTAAATAAAAAAAGATTGAGAACCACTGGATTATTGGATCGTTAACTGCAATGGAAGTGGCATAAAAAATCAATAGTATACCTGATTGAAAACTGAAGGGCTGTCTGACATATATTCCCACTGGTGATACTAAGTAAATGTTACTCTCCAAATATAATAAAATATGGAAGGATATTTATACTGCAGTCTGCTATCATATTGCACTATTGTAATAAGATAAGACAATCTGTGTTGCTATAGAAATGTATTGCATGAAAGGTTAAAGAATCTAATTTGTTGTTGTACAGTAATCAGCCTAACTTCAACCCCTTGAATACTAGACACATCTCTAACAAAATGGATCTCTAGTAGCCAAGGGGTTAAGCAATGTTAAAGGAGCGGTCAATCTTTATAATGACAAAAAATATGTTATAGGGTTTTTCCTCTAGAGCAAAAACAGGATACTCCAACTAAGTGGTAATGTTTCATTCAAACTATATTACAGCTCAAACAACAGCACCTGGTAACCACTACAGAAAATCGCAGTTTAATTTAAAAAAAAGGATTAGCAATAACTTTTAAATTAAATCTGATTATGTTTATATAGTTATGATGGATTTCAATTCATATTGACTCACATAGGATAATTCATTCTGAACCTGGCATATGAAAATAAAAGGGACAATGTATGAACTCGATTCTGAACTGATTTGTGCCTAGCGCTTATTTACTAGAAAAGTTTCCCCTTATCATCACTTACAGTAGGCAGTTAGTGAGGAAGTGTATAGGCTCTATGAAGAATTCCGATCCCTCTCTATGACACTGTTCTAACAAGGTACAGAGGAAATCTACTTAGAATTCCTCCATTTTACTGTACATGCTGTAAGGTAGGCTTTTGGGCTTGCTTACATTATAGGAAAAGGAATGCCTCCTAATAATACCTTCCCGCTTAACTTACTGTGGAAAGGAAATCCTAACGGCCTATCTTGCTCATTGATTCATGATATAAAATGATCACTCAGTCCTAGAATTCATATCCAGGAAGCAGATGTGACAAATGTTTACAGGCGCAACTGTGTCTTTGCACATGGTAGCCTTAAAGGGATGGTAATGTCCCAGAAAAAATATTTTGCATGTTGTAGTGCTTAAAAGCTTGAGCTAAACGCAAACAAATGTATCTCTCAAACCATAGAGAGATATATGCATTTATAGTTTGATGTTTCCTGCTCTCAGCTGTAAAGCTGTCAGCAGGAGATCCGTGTTGGCCTCCGTACTTTTTAGATCATTCCAATTAAGTCATCCTTTGTAAATAACGAGATTGCGGCTCTGCTACAGAGCCTCCTTGTTGGTCGACATGGATATCCTGCTGACAGCTTTACATCTGATGGCAGGAAGCATCAAACTTTAAATACAGATATCTCTCAAACCATAGTGGTTTGAGAGATACGTTTTTTTTTTAGTTTAGCTCAAGATTTTAAGCACTACGACATGCAAAATATTTTTTCTGGGACATTACCATCCCTTTAATCCTTTAACCCTCTGAGTGCTAGAGGGTAGGAACACATTGCTTTGCGTACTCCTCTGGTACTCAAGGGTTTAAGGACCAGAGCAGTTACAGGAGCTTATAGCGCTCATATCCTCTAGTACTGTGGTTCTCAGCAGCAGTGTTACAGCACATTTTTGTGTTGTAGCGCCAAGCTTAATGTGTTAGACCTTTCCAGATGTCTTCATTAACTTATACTGTT
Organism: Rhinophrynus dorsalis; assembly: GCA_037306005.1. Classification (NCBI taxonomy): domain Eukaryota; kingdom Metazoa; phylum Chordata; class Amphibia; order Anura; family Rhinophrynidae; genus Rhinophrynus; species Rhinophrynus dorsalis. The sequence goes on along the minus strand of CM074719.1, from coordinate 72,205,989 downwards.
TCTAATGAACTTTTGAGCAATAGAAATTTAGATTTTTCAGCTACATTAGCCACAAATTAAAGTAGAATGTGTAACAGTTTAAAAAAGTTAGGAACCACTGCTCAAGAACATACCCTTAAAGAGGCAGCAGACTATGCATGCTGCATTAGCAGCGATACACATGAAGGTTGTTTCTGTTGTTCACTGCAAAGTCCCAAGCTGTATCTCCTGTGGAGGGAGAAAATGTAAGATAGGCAGGTGACTGTCTGTATTCTTCCTCTTCTGGTCACATCATAGCAGCGGACGCAAACACCAAGAAGCACTGCATGTCAAAAAGGAAACACCCAAATGGTATATCAGCAAGCTAGGGCACTGAAGTTCAGAACTGGGCATTCTTACAGCCCCTTTTAGTAGATCAGAGTGATAGGGTCTTATGTTCAACAGAAAATTGGAGTGATTATGGGGCAAAATTACTGCACCTTAGAGGAAAAATGCAATTCCCACCATAATAGCTATTGATAAAATTAAGTATTTTAACTCATCGAATGCTAGGGAAGTCTCCAAAGCATTACTTCACATTATATTGGAGACATCACTTATATTCAAGGAGTTAAATCTTACCATTAAATCAACTGGGAATTCATTTTTCCCTTCTGGTTCAGTTGCTTTACTTCAAAATTACACAAGATCTCTTTTGAACACAAAGACCATATAGACTAATGGACACATTGATATTTTTATGCAAAATAGTAATATATAAGAACATCTATTATGGAAAATAATGTCTCTTGATATTAAAGCAGATTTGGCATCTAGCTTGTACACACTTTAGAGCCTGTCTTGGTGTCAAACATGTGGTCTGTTGGCTAAAAACATGTGGCCCAGGAATTTAAAGGAGCAGTAAACTTTTTTTATGAAAAAATATATATTGTAGGGATTTTCCTATTGAGTAAAATAATGGTACTCGCACTGCCAAGAGCTTTATATTTCCAGGGTTATTACAGTTTAAACCCATGTTTTTTACATTAGCAGTGCCCTCTAGTGGTCAAATTCTAATTCAATTTCATTGTATTTTCTAATGGAGAGGAAAGTCAGAGACATACAGTTCTCCATAGAATGTGATAGAAACTGCCTGTCACTTCCTGTCAGAACTATCAGGAAGTAAACACAGTAAATTCACTTCCTGGTTATTTAAACTGCTATAATTTTTGAATAAAACATCTGACAGCGATGGGAGTGACCTTGTTATATTCAGCAGAATATGCTCTGTAAAATATGTGTTTTCATAAAAAAAGTTTACTGCTCCTTTAAAGCCCTCCATAAACAGAAACATCTAATGTGAATCATAGCCCATCATCAAGTAGTTAAAAGCCCCATTTAGATCAATGCAACTTTTTCTATCAGTTACTTTAAACCCTGAATGCCAGAGAGGTGTTGCCATGTAACACACCTGCAAGTATGCACTGAAAGTTGCAGTTACTTATGGATACTGGTGGGATGTTACATGACCACCCTGTTGGCCATAATGTAAGTAGAGTGTGGACACTTTACATATGGTGATTATCTTACTTATTCTTTTAGATGTTTGGATGTTTTATGCATTGATTGGCTTTGCTTTTATCTATCCTAAAGTACTTTGATAAGAATTTATATGATAAACATACCTGCCTCTCACAGCACCTCAGATAAGTCAAGTCTCTATCTATCTCAAATCTAAGTGAACATGTATTTAGTATAATGAAATTAAAAAAGCAATGATACCACGATACCTCTACTGTGAGCAAAACATTTTAGAGGGAAGTAGGGGAAGGACTTACATTTATGTAACTAAGGTTTTATAAATACAAGACCTCCATTATATTTTCCATTTTATTTCCCTGAAATCAAACACATAGACCAAAATAAACCATCAGAAATAGATATCAAGTCTTATTGCTAAGTAAGACATTCTGAAGAGATCTTCATCGGAGAAAGTTATTAGTGACATATAGCATTCATTATTCATATATATATATATATATATATATATATATATATATATATATCCTGTATAATAATTCGCTAGAATGTTTGTCAGAAGCCATTATGTGCAGTAGAGACTGCCTGAATGCACAGAATGCTGGGAGAACGGAATGCTGGGAGGTGTAGGGATGCTGGGTATTCTGTGCTGGGAACATTCTGTGCTTTCGGCCACTCTCTACAGTGCATGACTGCATCGGCGGCAGGACACAGAGCAGGACCGGCCTCTTAACCCTTTGAGTACCAGAGGGGTACGCAACGCATTACAAAGCAATGCGTTGCGTACCCCTCTTGCACTCAGAGGGTTAACATCACCTTGGCCCATTTACACACACATATATATATATATATATATATATATATATATATATATATATACACATATAGCTTCTATGGGTTTTGGATTGTACTCACTGTATCATAGAATAATGCCTGGGTGCACGACCCATAAAGAAAAGATACATACAGTTCTGTGGTTGTAGACACGGCACTCACAGGGTCTTGTAGCTGCAAAATAAATCACATTTATTGAAATCAACGTTTCGGCTGTGCAAAAACCGCCTTTGTCAAGATTATAATTCTCATTCTCCATCTCCATCAGTCTTATGAAAGTTTTGAGAAAGGCGGTTTTTACGCAGCCAAAACGTCTATTTCAATAAATGCGTCTACAACCACAGAACTGTATATATATATATATATATATATATATATATATATATATATATATATATATATATATATGTATATATATATATATACATATATAATGTTCCTATTATTAAATGTATATCTTCAACAGTTTTGAGGCTCTGTAGCATATGTTGAACAATATTAAGCAATACAATTGCATATTTTTTTACATATTAAGCATATTAAGCAATGTATGGCACATAGGAATAATTAAAGACAGCATACTTTCACAGCATGGTAAGAAATAGGATTTGATTTATCTTCATGCTGTCTTTACCACTTGCTGTGACTCTACTTGTGAAATATTAATATTCCAAGTTTTCACGTGGAGTTTGTTGTTTAGAATATTGTGTGAATTTTTGAATATATATACTTTCTGGTGACATTTCCATGTTCCAGTTTCTTAAGTGGAATGTGTTGAGTAGGGTATACATGAATTGCTGAAAAAGTTTGTATATTGTTTCTTGTTCAGTTTTATCAAGCTCTGTATTACTTTAATAATTCTACTAAGGTGGTATTTTCATAACAATGTTTGGTTTATTTTAGCTTTTTATTATACACTAGTTGAACAGCCAGTGTACACGGACCACAGTGCCAGGCAGCAACAGCCGCAATGCAGTCATGCACAGTGGAGACTGCCCATGCCGTGGCTGATAACGGAGCGGGTCTCTCCGAATTCAGACTGCACACAGACTATGGTCTGAATTCGGAGCACCCCACTCCATTATCAGCTGCGGCGTGGGCAGTCTGTACTGCGCATGACTGCAGCATGCACAGCTGTCTGTACTGCACATGACGTCTTCTGACAAACATACATTAGCAAATAATTATATAGGATTACCAGTATTCCTCACTCAGTGATAAATAAGTGTCATTTGATCCCAAACTGATCTGTTGTAACATTTCAAAGAAACACCATTTTGGTTTATTCTAATTCACTTTGTTCAGATTGATGTTCTAATTGAAACAAATACCATTGCATATTTTGTTTTAAATATTTAATTCTTTAATAAGCATGTTTCATATACTTCCACACCCACTTCCTCAGGGGATCAAAAATCAGAAGGTTGAACACCAGTCTTATATAACCTTGACTCATCTGTTACATGGGATGGGAGGTGATTGAGGACCTAGTGATACAATTATTAAAACCAATAAAGGTATGAATAAAACAAAACAAAATGTAATTTGCTAAGGATGTTTGTCAGAAGCCGTCATGCACAGTAGAAACTACTGCATTCTGCAGTCATGTGCAGTTCAGACTGCCCACGCCGCGGCTGATACGGAGCGGGGAGCTCCGAATTCAGACCGGAGTCCTCTCTGCGCACATTTATGAATAAAACAAAACAAAATGTAATTTGCTACGGATGTTTGTCAGAAGCCTTCATGCGCAGTAGAAACGACTGCGTGCTGCAGTCATGTGCAGTTCAGACTGCCCGCGCTGCAGCTGATACAGAGCGGGGTGCCCCACTCCGTAACAGCCGCAGTGCAGGCAGTCAGTACTGCGCATGACTGCAGCGCTACCAGTGTTGGCCCGTGTACACAGGCTTTAAAACTAGTAGAAAATATTTAACCCTAAATGTACTACAGATCTGACACCTCTCTGGCATAGTCAATAATGGAATGTGTAGGATTTGATTTTTTAAAGGTATTGTATTCATAGTATATTTAGAATTTTGTTTGCTCTATTTACTCATGGATCTTGGTTTTATTTTTTGTTTTTTTTTGTATGTAAGAATTTCCAGATCCATGGAAGATTATTTTGGACACTATGTGAAATTCAAGGATGCCAGATGTTTGTGGATTTTACTTTGATTGTATTGCATAAAAGCAGTTTGATGATTTTTCCTCTTATAATAGTAAATAGTAAATACTCTTACTTCAATCACTATGGGCCGTATGTTCAAAGGGATAACGACAAAAATAGTTGTATGAATGACATATTTTCTATTGAGTATACAACAAACAAAAGTAATGTCAGTTGTGTACGATACAACTCCAAAATTGCCGGGCAAAGGGGCATGGCAAGGGCGGGGCTAAAATATTCTCCAGTGTCGTATAGAGGAAAAGAAAATTTGTCGTACATTAGGAAAAAAGTGGAGGGAATGTGAAGTTCTGAATGTGAGCATTTTTGTCTTTAGTTAAGACAACTTTTGTCATTAGTTAAGACTTTTTTTTTAAAAAAAAGCTTTATTGAAAGTTTAGCAATACAGAACAAGTGCAGGAAATTACCATGGAAGGCAAATTACATACATTATCAATTATAAAGTCACAACATGTGACCGTTTAATGATCCAGAATATATCATGTAGAAACTAGTGTAACAAGACTTTGCGCCATATGTTTAAAGGGATAATGACAAAAAATTGTCGTATGAAAGACATAAATAAGTAATTGAATGCATGAACAACAAATTATCTATAGAGTATACAACAAAAAACTAGTAATGTCCATTGTGTACGACACAACTCCACGGGCAAAGGGGTGGGGCTAGGGAGGGGCTAAACTATTCTCCAGTGTCGTGTAGAGGAAAAGAAAATTTGTCGTAACGACAAAAAAAGTCTTTCAAAAGACAAAATTTGTACATTGAGAAAAAAGTGGAGAGAATGTGAAGTTCAGAATGTGAGAAGTTTTGTCTTTAGAGAAGACATTTTTTTAGACATTTTGTCATTATTTAAGACATTTTTTTGTCGTTCCATATGACCATTTCAGTCAGGACAAACAATATATTTTCAATTACAGCTGACACTCTCTGAAAATATTAATGACCCCCACAAAACTGTACTTTAAAAAGTCACTACAAACGACAAAAGCTATTTTGCTACTTCTTTGAATATATGGCCCTATGGCTATTGGCTACATTTAAATTCTGTGGAAAGAACAAGTAAGAGATTTATGCTGAAAAATTATTTATAAAAAATAGATCAGGACAATACTGATGAGAATGCATTTGCTATAATGGTCTCTTTTCATAAATTAGAATATTTACTTTGTAAAGAGAAGAGGCACTGATAGGATATTCTACCTTTACAAAAGTGTTTGGATAATAAATATGCACCCAGGGATTTGAGGATCCGTAAGAAGATTATTTTTAGATGCTCGTTTTCAGACTTAATAGAATGAGATTTAGGTCTAGTTCATTTCATTTGATTAAAGCCGTAACAGTCTTTAAAAATGAATTAATTACCCCAAAAGATAAAAATTTGAGAGGAAACAAAGCAATTATCAACAGGATACATAACTAGTAAAAGGATAAGAGATGAAAAGGCTTTTCGTAAGAACTTTACTGGAAATAAAAAAAAAGTGAGGCATGCAGGCATTAAACACACTCTAAGTAAAAGAAAATAATCATTCATGAAAATATGAAAATAATTCTGTATTATGAAAATATAGACACAGATATTCCAAGTCATAGTTTTAAGGACAGTCCTGATAAAAATATTCAGGTCTAACTTCAGCTAGAAATCAGGTGCCAGATCAATAGAAAACATAATATTACTGGTGAGATTTATTTAAAATTGTCCCAACATAAGAATATGTCCTGACATAAGTATATGTTTAAATGTTTAGCAACATTTTTTCTAAATGCTAACTCCAGTTATTTTTTTTTTTTTTTTTTTTTTTAATGGAGTGGAAATGGTCTTGTCCAAAATTAGAATTGTATCTCAACATATTTATAAAGAAATGTGCTAATTGCATCAAACATGTATACAGTTTTAATGATTAAATCTGAATGTCTGGTATAACCTGTTCTTAAAGGAAGTATATAGTGATAGTTATGTATGCAAAAATATTTTCAGTTGCAAATTTTCTGCAAATTTTCTCAGAATACTCTCAGAAAATACCCAGATAGACATATTTACATAGTTGATTTTACCTCTTTAGAAATATGACTTGGCGTTGTGAATTTCAGCAACAGTTCTTAAACCTACCCTAAGAATGCTGTTTGCGAATCTCCCCCACTGTCACCTAATTTTCTTTAGAGTTGGGCCCTTGGAAATCCTTGAATTCTTGGAAGAGGTGAAGATCACGAAACAGGTACCCCAACAGAGAACCAAACAGTTAACGATAAGCAAACAAAACAAATAGAGGCTTCCCCCATTACAGAAATATAGTCAGCAGTCATCTTTATTTGTCAGACATTGTTTTAAAGCAGAACTACCACCTCTTAAACACTTTAACTTCAACTTTAACTGGCGACTAGAAGCTTAGTAGCGGTAGTCGCCAGAATTATTACCTTATTGAGAAGAAATATGCATTCTTACCGGGCTAACAGCAACATGGAGCGCAAACTTCTTCCCATGTTGATGAATGCGTGCCTGCACTGTCAGTCCCTTTTGGAGCTGGACGGCTCCTAGAAACACCTCCTAGACCTGGCTGGGACTGGCAGCGCAGGCACGCGGACGTCACTATGGCAAGATTTCCACGCTCCGTGCTGTTGTCAGCCTGAGAAGAATGCATATTTCTTTTGAATAAGTTAATAATTCTGGTGACTAGCGCTACTAAGCTGCTAGTCGCCAGATGGGGAGTTATTGAAGTTAAAGTGTTTAAGAGGTGGTAGTTCCGCTTTAAGTCAGAATATGATCACATTAAGAAGAGGTTTAACATTTTCTCCTGCTATCAGCATAAGCCAATTCTAATTGTTCATGGATCTAAATAGTTTGTGGAAAGTTTCAATATGAATGATTTAACCCACTAAGTGCCAGAGAGGTGCCCAGCTCATTGCGTCACAATTCAATGGGCACCCCTTGTAATCAAAGGTTTTTAACCCTTTGAGAGTCGGAGGGGTACGGAATGCATTGTAAAGCAATGCATTCTGCACCCCTCTGACACTCAAAGGGTTAAAGAACATAATTGTGGACTGAGGGAATGAGAGATTGAGGTGGAGCAAAGTCAGAGTGACAAAACAGATGCATTGGCCATTATACAAATTGACAAATTATGCACTTTATACCCAGAGGCCAATTATGCCTTTTCAAAATGTGAGTGTAATTGTATCTGAAACATAACCTACCAAAGCACATGGGTCTCAGTTGAGGGACATTATCCCAACTGGTGAACTTTCCACTCTATACGAATGATATGGAATGCAAGATACTGACTATATAGGATTTACAAGTGCATAAATTAAAAGTTTTGCCAAGCCATCAATTGGGGCTATCAGAGAAAAATATGTTACCAAACATTGTAGTTTCAGATAAACCAGGAGAAGGTAATTTTTACTCTAAGAAATATCCAAGGATTGCATGCACCACTTTACAAATGAAGCTGATAGCTGTTAAAGAGGTCCGGCATTTTCAATTCCTTCAAAGCCCTGACCTAACCTGTTACGTAGATGACAAGCGTTTTGACTTTGAAGACACCATCAGTAATCCCTAACATAGTGAAGTCATGGGCAGTCTGTACTTTATGAGTCATTACAATCTGATTTATTATAATGCACTTAGGTACAATGTAGAAAAAATGTAGAGAATAAATTTGTAATTGCTTAAACAAAAATAGGTAATTTATTGTGCTATGTGGTGAAGCACCTTTCCTCTCTTTTCTATGTGCTTGTATGTAAGGATTCTATCATAAGGAATTTTCATGAATGACTCACTTTATCTGAGCACATTATGTGGTTTCTTGTTTGATTATATTGCATATGAGAGGTGCGAGGAATTTTTCTTCTCTGAATAGCGTTTTCATATTGAATAGTATCATATGATTAGAGATAGTCGTGGCTGTAGCAATTCATACACTTTTGCCTGCTTGAGGGATTAAAGCTCTTAAAAAGCTATACTAATGCTGGTTATATGACTACAGCATGTTTAGACATTGAACTGATTTTCTGTATACCATTTCTATAAATATATTTTCTGCAATTGTTCAAAATGTATTTCACCATGGAAATAAAACTATCATCTAGTAATCATGGCCTTAGTCCTATAATTCAGCATGTTTAAGCATCCACTGAATGGTTCCGTTTTTAGTTATCTGAAATCTATCCATAGCAATACATTATAATTACACATGCCTAAAGGGTATATTATAATTTCAAAGGCAGTAATCTATCTCTAGGAGCCTGGTTGCAAATATAAATTACTCAAGAGTAACTTTCTTGAGTTACTTATAAATGTCTACAGAAGTCACATAAATTATATGCTTAGAGAATATTGTTAGAGGTGCATTTTCATCATATAATATTTACTTTGCACAATAACTATAAGGCCTTGTACAGATGTGATTTGATGTTTTTAAAAAACAAATTGTGCATAAAGCACTGTGAAGCTGAAATATATAATCAAGTTTTTCATAATGCAATGTTCAGTCTTACCCCCCCCACACACACACGCATTAATTAACAAGAAGCAACATACAAACAAGATATTTAATATTCTTTTATCAACCTGCTTTGTTTGTGTGTGCAAACTGAATATTCCACTGGAAGGAAAGTCTCTGCTAACACCTTTGTGTGATCTTCCTAAAGAAGAACTGCATTGCAAAAGTTTTTTTTCTATGTGAATTTACTTAGAAGCTTTGATAAAAAGGTCTAGAACCACGAAAGTGTCAGCGTAGAGTCAATCAGATATTCTTGCATGTGTTTTTAAAACTTATACATATATTGAGATTACATTTCAACAAAGATTTGAACGCCCCATTTATTTATCTACTCGTCTAAAGAATTATAAAGAATTATCTTTTCAAGATCTGAAACGGAGAAGGGCCGATTATCTCTGTATGTTAGCTAGGCAGGCTTTGTATGAGCATCGCTCTGACACTGAATAAATGTGAGTACCTAGAATTTTGATTTGTTCATAATATGAAGCGATACAGTGTTGCACTATTGGACACTCTCGCTTTCTTTTTGGTTTCCAGACTTTGCAGAAGAGCTACCTCATGAACCTGTGGTGCTGAGATTTTCATGGGTGCTTGAGTTTATGGTGGGCTTTGGTAATGTAACGTTAGTTAAAGGGATAGTAATGGTTGATTATAAAAAAGTTTAATATTGTCGGTATTAAAAATATTAATGCAATGACTTATGTCCCGTCTCTCAAACATGTTTGAGAGATATAAGTTATAAAGCCCCCCACCCACCCCTTTCATTGACATCAACGATCTAGCTGACAGAAGCAGATCCTGGTCCGGGGACCGGCCGGCGGCTCTTCAGCAAAGCCCAAATAGAGTTATCTAGAAAGAAATACTTCATTGGAACTGTCTACAAAGTGTGCCTGGTTTGCAAGCACACTTTGTAGACCATTCCAATGAAGTATTTCTTTCTAGATAACGCTATTTCGGCCGGTCAAATGACCAGAATCTTCTTCTGTCATCTAGAGTGCTGATGTCTATGAAAGGGGCGGGAGGGGGGGACTTTATAAGCTTATATCTCTCAAACTATACATGTTTGAGAGACGGGATATAAGTCATTACATTAATATTTTTTATACCGACAATATTAAACTTTTTTATAAACAAATATTACTAAGTGGTGTGAAACACAAATGTAAACCAATGTGTTATGTGTCCCTCTGCTCTTTAAAGTGTTAATAGCAACTCTGATCACTTTACACTGTGACACAGGAAGGTGCCAGGCTTAAAGGTATAATAATGCTTCATTTTATCTTTATTTTATTTTGTAGGCATTAAAAAACCATGAAGAATGATATAAGTCTTATCTCTCAAACCTTTATGGTTTAAGAGATATTCACAAGCAAAGTTTCCCCCTCCTGCCCCTTTTACCTAGTGTAAGCCATCTCTTCTCAGATGTGAATCTGGTTGTAAGACCAGACAGATAACAGCAGGGGACAATCTTCTTTGTATGAAAAGAATGAAAGCCCTTCCCCCCTTGACAAGTTTTTCAGCTTTTTCCCTTAACTTAATTGAAGATTGTCCCTTTCTGCAGTCTACCTGGGCACCTCCCTTCTGATCTGGCTGGACGGGGTGGGGGATACTTTGCTTGTGAATATCTCTTAAACCATAAAGGTTTGAGAGATAAGACTTATATCATTCTTCATGTTTTTTTAATGCCTACAAAATAAAATAAAGATAAAACAAAGTATTACTATCCCTTTAACATCCTTAGGTGCTATTACTTCTAGATTATAGATTTTACATAGGGCCATATGTTCAAAAGAAAAGTCAAGAAGGTCTGGGGCAAACCAGTTGAGCTTCAGGGGAGAATTAAATACTCCATAAAACTCCCATGCATGGAGATATTAACACCTTGAATGCTAGAGAGGTCGCCAATGCATTATGAAGAAATGATTTGGAGCCAACACTAGCATTCAAGGGCTTAAAATGCCTATTTAAACCAATGGGATTTTGTAGTGCCCCCCTATAGTGGAGTTGGTTTTTCCCAGACATTCCCCACTTTTCTTTTGAACATACCGCCCTATTAGTGCTGTATTTGCATTAATGGAAAACTCACCAAAGGGGTCCTTTGCGCCACCCATGGCCACACCCCTGCTGCTTATAAAACCACACCCCTAGCCCCATCCATTGTTGCCTGTTAGAAAAAATACTCTTACTGTATGAAAAACTAGCACAAAGGAACCTTAAGTTAAGTTTATGGCTTTGTCATTCAGTGTCAATGTTTTACAGCCATACATAAGGAGTGGGAGGGTGCACTGGATCTAAAACCGGTCACTTGAAGCAGAGTGGCACAATGTCCACATGCTTACCATCCCAATTTTATTTGTTGCCCAGTTTCCATCATGGTATTTCCATCTGTTGACAGTTCCTGTTCCAGGTAAACATATTTTCCATCTACTGTGATTTTCCTTGAAATGGTAAATTTATTAACCATGATTTTTGTTTGTTGATATACATTTTAGACCAACATTTTTGCTTTCCTGTTGTAGCTCTTCAATGCGTTTTTGCAGTTCTTCAGGACTAATGCAAAGAGTATGATGTTATCTGCAACACATAAGTGATATAGGCAGGGCTTATAATTTAAGTCCTTTGCTACTAGCCAGACCTGAAAAGTTACTCACCACTGCAAGCCAAAACATACCCACCAGGGCTGAATTTATACTCACCAGGGCTAAATTTTCACTCGCCATTGGCTACTGGCAAATGGAAATTTTGAGCCCTGATATAGGTATTCTCCTTTGACATTAAGTCCTTTTTGTGCCAATTTAGTTTGTGGAAAATTTCTTCTAAATAAGAAAAACATTTTTTGGCAAATTGCATCTCCTTGTCAGACCCCTTTTTCTATATTTATTAGGACTATGCACAATGGAAGATTATATTCATTATGTCGTTGTATAACTGTATGGATATGGTCCATTGTACTGAAACCTCTCATAAAGCCTGCTTGTTCTTTAGGTTGTGTCACTTTAAAGGAGCAGTAAACGTTTTTTATGAAAAAATATATATTGTAGGGATTTTCCTATTGAGTAAAATAAGGGTACTCCCACTGCAGAGAGATTTATATTTCCAGAGGTATTACAGTTTAAAACCATGTTTTTTTTACATTAGCAGTGCCCTCTAGTGGTCAAATTCTAAATAAATTTCCTGTTAGATTCTAATGGAGAGGAGAGTTGGAAAAGTCAGAGACATACAGTTCTCCACAGAATGTGAAAGAAACTGCCTGTCATTTCCTGTCAGTTAGAACTTCCAGGAAGTAAAACACAGTAAATTCACTTTATGATTATTTAAACTGCTATAAATTTTTAATAAAACATCTGACAGCAGTGAGAGTGACTTTGTTTTATTCAGCAGGAAATGTTGTCTAAAATATGTGTTTTCATAAAAAAAGTTTACTGCTTCTTCAAGTACTGTGTTGATTTTTCTTGATATTACCTTTTTGAAAAACTTGCAGACCGCTGGCAAAAGGCTTAATGGCTGGTAGTTTGTGGATCCGTCTTATCACCTTTTTTGTGCAGTAGGATGACCTGCATTTTCTACTTTTCATGTACTGTGCTGATTAGTAGGCATTTTGAAAATAGTTTAACTAGGGCTTTGAAAATGGGTTGACCTCCAACTTTCAACATTTCAATGGTAATTTTAACAGGTCCAGCTGCTTTGCCATTTTTCATTGGTTTTATTGCAGCTTCTACTTCTTGTAACAAAACTTCTGGATCAGCCTCAGCCTCTGGCACTTCATTTGGTTGTTGTCCTTCATTTGAATAACATTCTTCCACTAGATCGGTTGGTTGACTCTGTCATTTCTTTTTCCATTTTCATGTAGTCCGATCGATTTTTTTTTAGCGTTTTGGTTCTTACTAATTTTCACATTAAAATCTCCCATTATAAATTTGTAGTGGTAGTAGTCCTGTTTGTAGAGGCATAATAAAACCTCACAACATTATTCAACTTCATCATCACTGTGGCTACTTGTTGGGGCATAAACTTGAATGATTTAAGGAACATAGTGACTTTTATAGTATAACCAGAGTCCATCTTCAATTTGACTAAATCTTCTTCTTTCTTACGAGACTCACATAAGCCGATAATGTCCCAATTGATGTTATTCAGTTCTTGTATTAGTTTCTCTAAGTGAGAAACCATACACATACACACACACACACACAAGGAGGATCAGTAATCATGTTGATGATGTCAACAGACAGCCAGAGCAATACTATGTACATCCCTTTGGCACTCAAAAGTTAAAATTTTTCATCTCTTAAGTTGTCCCTTAGACCAAGGTCATGACCCCTTCTCTGAGACTCCAGGGACTTCTTTAAATTGAATTGTTTGTGCAACAAGTGGTTAACCATGAAAACATAAAACCCTTTTTTAAAATAAAAGATAACATTGGAGCTCTACAGCCAGAAATGTACTATGAACTTTTGATAATTTTGGATGACCTGAATACACAGAGGAAGCTAACAAAATCTGACAGTTTTGACTAAGCTCCTTCCTCAAGGGTCTGTCTGTTTTACATGTAACCTACTGTTCTTGAGTTCTTTAAAAACAAGCAGACTGAATAAAGTCACCATCGGTCAATACTATGCCAGTAGTTCACAGTGAGTTAAAGCATAATTGTATTAGTGCACATATAAGGAGCTAAGTATCAAGGTCTCTTCTTAAACAGTGATATTTTTTTTTCTCCTTCAGAATCTCATTTTCTTACTTTAGCTCCGAACTAAGCTAGGGAGGTTTATGTTATCATGGATCATAAAGATTGGTTTAATGTGAGCAAAAATAATGCCACAAGCAGAATTTCTGAGTGTGAGACACTTATTTGTCATAAATCTGCTATTATTCCCTCAAATTTCTCTATATATCTGTCCCCCTGAATCCCTTATTGATGTAAGTGGGGCAAAGCGCAAGAGAACAGTCTCAGTAAATTGATTGTTCGGAACATAAAAATGCCTTTAACCTAAATACTGATTTGAAAGTGTGATACATAAATTGCCTTACGGCTCCAAATTAAAGCAGGGGAGATTGTAATAGTGCCAACATAATATATACACTGCTGTGCTATACTCACTTTATTTATTCTTTGTGTTATCTGGTTTATTTTGTTAGAATAGTGACAAGACAAAACCCCGCAAACAGCGGGATGATGCTTCTCTAGAGATATTGGAGCAATTCTAGTTTCAACCAACTTCACTATAGGCAACAAATACAAAGTCATTTAATGCTAAGGAGGTTTCTAATCATAGAAAAAACTCCTTGCAATGAGGCATCATAGGTGGCTGCCTGCTCTGCCTAATGGATAATCTAACCCTGGTACTTTTGTACTTGCCATAGAAAGCAAAGTCTGTGTGCATAAGAAATAAACATACGCTATAAATTCTTTAAAGGGATTCTGATGATTAATATGGGACATATATATATATTTTACAGGGTTTTTCCTGTTGAGTAAAACATGGGTACTCCCACTAAAAAGAGATGTTCTTCTCAAAAGCTATTGACTATTTGTGGGCGTAGCACTTCCGAGCATCAAATTTAATGGTGGAGCTGTTGCTACAGCAGTGTAGGCAGTAGGAATATCCTTGTTTTACTGACCAGGATAAAACTGCAATATGTATTTTTTCAATATTAAGTCTTACTATCTATTTAAAGGGTTAGTAATGTCGATATCTTAAGAAGGTAATATTGCAGCTATTACTAAATGAAACTAAACAACCCCAATCCCAGCTCTCAAACCTTTATGGTTTGAGAGATATAGAAGGCTAAAGTTCCACCCTCCCTCCACTTTCCCTGATGTCAGCTGTAATTGACATCAGTTCCAATGAAGTATTTCTTTTTACATTGTGCTATTTTGGCTCTGCTGAAGAGCTGCTTGCTTGTCCCGGGACCAGTATATCCTGCCATCGGCTTACAGCTGACGTCAGGGAAAGTGGAGGGAGGGTGGAACTTTAGCCTTCAATATCTATCAAACCATAAAGGTTTGAGAGATGTGACTGGGGTTGTTTAGTTTCATTTTCCAATAGCTGCATTATTACCTTTTTTAAGATATTGACATTACTGACACTTTAACGTACATCATTCACTACATGTAGCACAAAGCATATGACACCCATCTAAGTAATTTGCATGTGAAAGGATATTGACATAAAAATATTAAATGCATATAAGTTGAAATATGGATCTAAAAATAATACAACTTGCCCTTTTGCCTTTTTTGTTAAGTGATGTCTGTATTTCAGTGGAGGTAGGTACGTAGTAGACAAAAGTTGAACTTGACTACAACTTGCATCACCACCAACCAGCAGCAGGTTGGGGATGATCAGAGCTGTAGTGCCTAACAGTTGGAGGTCTGCCTATTGATTACCTCATAGATAGGTAACATCAGGTTGTTGTCTTTTCTTTGTTTTCTTCCACTGTGATTGCTATGAACAGCTTTATTTTGATTGGTTCATGAACTTGTCAGCCAATCATACTACGATTGTGAATTAAATCAGTGTCATAGAAAACAAAAATTAGAATAATCTAATATAACCTGCCTTCTCTAAAATACAAATGTTGTGGTGCAATAAAAGACAAAATAAACATATTTAATTTGTTTCACAGATACATTTCTCTAAGGGGCCTATATTTCAAAGGAGCTAATTCTAAGGCAAACCAAGTGTTCCTTAGGGCACAAATACAGATTCCCAAAAACTCTGGATGATTTAAATTGGGCATTTAAACTGACTGCTTAAAAACCCAAACTAAGTCAATAAATGCAGTTGGGCTGCCACATAATTACTCCGGTTTTATTTTTTATATAAAGAATATCTGGTAAGCTTCTTATCCCAGGCCTAAGAAAGTCTGTTAAGCTTTGGGGTTGGGAGTGTCCAAATGACATAATTTGTATTATAAAGGGGGCAGGGCTTGATTAGGGTTGCCATGATTGGCAGGAGGGGTGGAGAAATTTGACTCTAAAATAGGAAGAGAGTTGGAAGAACAGGGAAGAGGGTTATGGCAGTGAAGGGGATGGCATTACAGATAACTCAGTGAACCCTCAGAATGCAGCTCTGTCCTACTGGTAATTAAGTATAAAAAATAGTCTCCAGAACAGATCCAGAGAGTGTCCACGTATGTATAACAGAGAATCATGATTTAGCATTTATTCCCTTTACAGCCAGCCCTTTTTATCTTCGGATTGACTTGCCTTTTTTCAGGATGGTCTTCAGAAAGGAATTGGCCTCAATTCCATTAAGATCAGAGACATATTGCCTTATTGCCAGTTGTGCAGTCCTTTGTGCAAGAGGTGGCTCATGCCTACACAATCTATCAGGATCCCACTCCTCTGTGGGAGCTGATCTTGTTTCTAAGTGTGTATCAGAAGGCTCCTTTCGAGCCCCTGTCTTCCTTTTCCCTGCATTTCTTGACTCTCAAGACAGCTTTCCTGCTGGTGAATATGTCTGTTCAGCAGGATGCTGAATTTCAGACCTTATCCTATAAACCTCTGTTTCTGGTGTTCCATTCTGATAAGATGACTTTGAAAACTCCTATATGATTCCTTCCTAAGGTTGTGTATGAGTTCCACATCTACCAAGAAACTGTTCTTCCTATTTTTTCTGTCCTGCTCCATCTAAAAGACAATATCAGATTTCTCATCTTTTGGATGTGGTTAGGTGCTTGCAGTACTACGTTGTTTTTGTAACTTCTGAGGGCCCTATTTTGGGCTACACTGCATCTAAGGTGACAGTAGTTTTGTGGAGGCTACCATTATCCAGGCATATGTTCTAAAAAAAAGCCTGTGCTCTTACGGGTCACAGATAATTTTTCCAGATTTGTGGGTACCTCCTGGGTCTACAAGATCCAGGCCACCACGAGCATCTGTGTAAGGTGGCAATGTGGTCATCCCTTCATTGTCATGGTTCCTATGTTCCACACAGACTAAGAAAAAGGGTTTATTTGTAAGCACACAAAAAAAACCTTTTAATCATATTTATGATTACCTTCAGCAGAAGAGCTGAATAGCATAACTTTCTAAAGAGAATGATTTTAAGGTGAATGGCAATTTATAAACCCTGTAAATAACCTTTTGTTCTAGGCTGTGTTCCTTTTCATTTTAAAAGCATGAGTAACATGTCTTTCTTCTAAACAAAACACTCTAGCTGTAATAATGCCACAACAATATATGCACTTTTTCAATGGCAATTATAGATCCAGAAATTAAATTCTCATTTTTTTTTTTTTTTTACTGATTTTATATCATAGTCATATTTAGCAAAGGAAGTGAAGGCTGTGGGAGCTTTTCAAATCGGGTCTAATGGTTTAGATTTTCTTTCCATTGACATAGCTTCTTATGTTCAACAGAAAAGTGGAGGAAGAAATGAGGCTTTTAAAGGGATAGTAATGTTTCATAATAAAAGCAGCTCTATTTAATCATCATAGTATTTGAACTTTGGAGAGTGTTATTTCAATTCTGTCAGAGTTGTAGTTCAAGAGTAATTCAATGACAAAGTATCCCCTTCCGCCCCTTTTACTGATGTAACACTGTTCAGCCAGATCAGAAGGGAGGTGCCCAGGTAGATTGCAGAGAGGGACAATCTTCAATTAAGATAAGGGAAAAACCTGAAAAACTTGTCAAGGGGGTCAGGGCTTTCATTGTTCTCATAGGAAGAAGATTGTCCTCTGCTGTTATATGTCTGGTCTATGGACTGGATTCTACATCTGAGAAGAGATGGCTTACACTAGGTAAAAGGGCCGGGAGGGGAAAGTTTGCTTGTGAATATCTCTCAAACCATAAAGGTTTGAGAGATAAGACATATCGTTCTTCATGTTTTTTTTAATTCCTACAAAATAGAATAAAGATAAAATGAAGTATTACTATCCCTTTAAAGGGCAATTGTCACCAGGATAGTGCCCCATTGGTAAGTCTCCCCTTGGAGCAGACTTGCTGGTCAATAAGGGGCTTCATGGTGAGACCTGGCAGAGCATGGAGGTAACTGAACGGAGACCATACATTACACAATGCAATGGAGACCACACTAGCATTCAAGAGGTTAAAAGCTCAACCTCTCCTTTTAACACAGAGCCCATACATAGTATTGTCAAGGTGCAATGCTGTTTTTTTTTATTCTGTTTCCTACACTACAAAACTATCACAATTTGCAGCACTGTTTTACAACAAGTCAATATGAGCCAAGGGTTCAGCTGCCATGCACGAGGAATGGAAGAAATGACATGTTACTGCTGACATCCTACCTGCATGGACGAGTAACAAAGGCATTATTTGAAACCATTGTGTTAATCTCCATAAGAAAATGTTAAATACGCCATAGACAGAGCTCTGCAAGATGGAGATAAGCTGTTTTGATAGTCTGAAAAAGGAAGTAGATGCGTAACTTGTACAAACAAAGTCTAGTCTTAAGTGACTGAGCAATTGATGTTTTTTAATCCGTAGATCATAGCAAAGGCAATAACATTCTACAATCTTCCAGAATGGAAGCTCAAACTGGCCAGGTTTCTGGTGCTATTTGATAATAGTATAAAGGAGATATATTTTTAAGCTCTTATATCAAAAATACACCATGTAAGAATTAAATAAAAATATGATCGGATGGCTGATGTACTAAGAAGATCAAGAGCAATTGGGGGGAGGGGGGTGCAAATCAGCTGCACAATAGGGAACAAATAAAAACTGTCATTGATTTATATGCCTTGGAGACCACACTAGCATTTAAAGGGTCAAGTGGTCATTATACCCTAATTATGAAAAAAAGATGTTGACTTTTCCTATATAGTTAACAAGGATAGTCCCATTTGTAAAAAAAAAAAAAAAATGCAACATTCTGCTTCTTTTTCCGGGGTGTAAAAGCAACAGCGCCACCTGGCTGCAAAACATCTTCACCTCTAGTTATCATAAACATACTGTTTAATAACTTGTGAAAGAAACCTGTGTATTGGAAGTACCTTTGTTTCAAAGCCCTACAACATCTTTTTTCACAGTTAGCATATACAATCCCTTGAAGTTAAAAGCCTCTTTTAAACTAATGCAAATGTTGGGACTTTTTAGGAGTCTCATATGGAGCATATGATTCGCCTTAGTACATCAGCCTCACTCATACACAATAACTAACAAGAAAAGCAATTCTGGATCAAACTGACTGTACTATAGAAGAACAAATGCATATTCCTCAACTCTCCATTAACCCCTTAATGACCATCCACACAGTGCGTAGCTGGCAGTTAAGGACCACAGGTCATTTTTTTTTGTAAACTGAATCAGGGTTCCCTGAGAGGCATGCAGCCATGTGGGGACCCCTCAATTCCATGATGTGCCAGGACCATCACTGGTCGTTAAGTGTAGACCAGCCGTGACGGTCCTGGCACATCATGTTTCCTTAAGGGGTTATTTCAATGGGGCATTCAATGCCAGCATTCAAGGGGGTGAAAGACCCATTCCATTGTTGTCTATTTTCAATTAAAAAAATTTACCCCAATTATTTATGACTAGTGTAAAAGCCCATGTACACGGGCCAAGGTCCGGGTGATGTTAACCCTTTGAGTGCCAGAGGGGTACGCAACGCATTGCAATGCGTTGCTTACCCCTCTGGCACTCAAAGGATTAAGAGGCTAGTCCTGCTCTGTGTCCTGCCACCGACGCAGTCATGTGCAGCAGAGACTGGCCGAAAGCACAGAATGATCCCAGCACAGAACTCCCAGCATTCTGTGCTTTCAGGTAGTCTCTACTGCCCATGACAACTTCTGACAAACATCCTAGCGAATTATTATATAGGATGTTATCCTCTGAATAATGGAAATGCAAAAGATGGATTTACTCCTCATGTGCCTGTGGGTGCACATCTGTGGCAAGTCAGATCTCCTGAACAGGAAACTGCTCTTAGCACTTTGTGTCTGGACAAATACCCAATACTGCAGTGATTTGCTTAACCCTTTGAGCACCAGAGAGGTGTGCAATAGATACTTCTTTAGCACTCAAAGGGTTAAATGTATTTACATTTTAAAGAAACACTAAAGCTAAAATAGGACTTGTAATTTTATGAAAGAGCTTGCTGCGATACTCACTAACATAGTATTTACTATAGGTAAACATTTCCATAAAGTATATACTATAGTGCTTTATTCATTATGCTAAAGAAGTGCAATTCTGGAGCAAATCCACTGCACCAGGAGGGGGGAGAGGAACCTTCCCATTGATTAGACTGAGCTTTTATTCCCTTGAATGCTGGAGAGATCTCCCACACATACCCTCTCTATAATTCATGGGGTTGAGAGACCAATTTAACCCTTTCCAATGTGTTGCGTATCCCTCTGGCACTCACAGTGTTAAGGCAATAAAAACATGCAGATATTTCATTTCAGCCCTATTGTGCAATTAGTTTGCTACAGAATTGCATGAATAAGTAACTTAGGGGAGATGAATTAACCCTTTGATTGCCAGAGAGGGGTCCAACTCAATTTGTGAATTTCATTATAAGTATGTTGAGAAAAAATCCTTATTTGGACAAGATCATTTTTACTTCAGTTTTCAAAAAAATCGACTGGAGTTATCTAAACAAAAATGTTTCTAAATGTTTATATGTATCCTTAGGTTGCTTTGAGGCAGTCCTGCAGACACTTTCTTTATGAATCCATTTTATACATCTTCTCATAGTGTCGTAATTGTTGAGGTTAAGAAGTCATATGTCAATAAAGTTCAACCTAGATCAACTTCCTAAATGCATTGGGGAAAACTGCAGACTGATATCACTGAAATGATGCCTCTCTGTGTCTTTAAGAGAAGCAGGGGGGAAGGTAGAAGAGAAATATGCTGATGTCTCATATAGCACCTCAATGAAGGGAGAGTGGTGAAATTCACTGCTTTGTTAAATATATCTAGGGGTTGCCTGACACCATTTCCACTTTCCTGGACCGCTTCATTGTATAAGGACCTAAACATGCTGTTTAGTTTCAACAGTCAGGACTTAACCCTTTGAGTGCCAGAGGGGTATATAACGCATTGCTTTGCTATGCGTTGCGTACCCCTCTGACACTCAAAGGGTTAATTCTCTGCATCCCGAGCCCAGTGTTGAATAGGGAGACGTACTTTAGGATTCTCCGATAAATTACTGTTCAGAAACCAGACAACAAGTCTTTTAGGAAGTTTCTTTAAAACGATTTGAGAGGTTTATTGTACAAGGTAGTAAATGGTAGAGGCCTTTCTTATCGATGGGTCCTTATGTTCAAAATAAAAATGGAGTTATTCTGGGGCAATTTAACTGCACCACAGTGGGGAAATATACATAAACAAAGCTTCCATTGATTTATAGGGGGCTTTACAATTCTTTAATGCATCACTGACCTTTCTAACATTCAAGTGGCTAAATGTTCCATTTAAATTTGTATTTTTATTTGTTCTCTTTGGTAAACTTGGTTTGCCCCAGAATTACTCCAGTTTTCGTTTGAACATAAGGCCCATGGTGGGGACATATAAAAAGTCTACTTTGTCGCTAAAATTCACAATGCCTGAAAGTAAAGTCACTTTTATAAATATGTCTATCTGAGAATACTATGAGAAAATTTGTACCTGCAAATATATTTTGGCGCACATAGGTGTCACTACTTCCTTTAAGAACAGTTTATTCCTGGTTTTAAGATTTAAAGGAGAAGTAAACTTTTTATGAAAAATATATATTGCAGAGTGTTTCCTGTTGAGTAAAATAAGTGTGCTCCCATTGCTGATAGTTGCTTATTTCCAGAGTTATTACTTTTTAAAGGGATAGTAATACTTTTAACTTTATTTAATTGGCATAAAAAAAGTATGAACACCGATGTAAGGCTTATCTGCAAATCAGGCACTCTTTGTAGACAGTTCCAATGAAGTTTTAATATTTAGATGCGTTTTCAGCTCTGCTGAAGAGCCTCCATCCGGTAAGATAACTGGATTCTGCAGCTGTCAGCTACATTGCTGACTCCTCTTGCGAGGCAACTTTAGGAAGGTTTATCTCTTAAACCATAAAGGTTTGTGAGATAAGCCTTACATCATTCATATTTTTTTTTATGTCTACCAAATTAAATAAACTTAAAAGTAAGTATTACTATCTCTTTAAACCTGTGTTCTTTACATTAGCAGTGCCCTCTAGTGGTAAAATTCCAATTAGTTATTCTGATACATTCTAGTGGAGAAGAATGTCCGTGACTTACAGTTCTCCATAGAATGTGATAGAAACTACCAGGTCACTTCCTGTCAGAATAATCAGAAAGTAAACACAGTAAATTCACTTCTTGTTTATTTGAAATTTATAAAGTTTAAATAAAACAACTGATAGTGGTAGGAGTAACCTTGTTTTACTCAACAGGAAAAGCTCTATAACATATAGGTTTTCATAAAAAATGTTTACTGCTCCTTTAATCCCTAAAACTGCCTTTATTTTTGGCACAATTAGCAAATTTCTTTATAAAAACACTGGGACACAATTCTTATTTTGGCCAAGACCATTTCTACTCCACTTTTACATCTCCCCCACGGTATCCATACTTCTAGGACATCTATGACTCTTTGCTCATGTTGGGAAATTAACTCTTTCAGAGCCAGAGGGGTACAGAATGCATTGCAAAGCAATGTATTCCGTACCCCTCTGGCACTCAAAGGGTTAAAGGGGAATTTTAAACTAGGAAAAAGTGGCTCTTAATTTGTTTTGCAGATTAATATACTCGGGAAGATGTTCAATATACAGAAGTTAGGTGTATCTATCTATATATGTATTGCTTTGCAGCTTCAGTTTCCTTTATATAGTAATCTCTATTCAAACCTGCCTTGGGGTCACAGCAAACAGTAGTAAGGGCACAAGTTCCTATCAGTCTTTATCAGTTTATCAACAGAAGCAACTACAAGTTCACTACAGGAGAGATCAATAACTTGAAATGAAACTACAGATGCAATTAACTGCTGTGTGAAGGACATTTACCTAAGTTAATCATTCTATTACACAAAATGAGACACTTATTATTAGGATAAATTTACCTTTTAATAATATATATATAAATATATTAGGTATGACTATCCTATGCATATTTCAGAATAATCAATACCAAATTTGAGATGGCCAATGTGAGGTCCTCCAGCTGCTTTCAGGGTACAAATCCCATCATTCCCTGCCAACCAAATGATGTAAGTTGTAGTCTGACAATAGCTGATGGGATTCACGTTGATCACCTCTACACTAAATGGTAACACTAGGTTCATAGTAGAGTAGGTCCTAGACGTCTAGATAACATATGTACATTGAATAAATACAAGCAGTCATCAAAGCTGGCTCCATACATATCCTAAAGATGAGCAACGCAGTTTGGAAAAGTTTAGCTTTTTCTGTAAATTTGCGTTATATGAGGCAGAGGAACTGGTTGTGTACTATAGTGTTGCAGGTGCTTCTCTCAAGTCAGTATGAGATAACACTAGGCTATTTTATTATACCAAACAGTTCATTTTGACAATTTGTAAACATTACCCATTTACCCAAGGAAACCAGAAAAGGAATTTCCAGCTAAATCAGAGTTAAATTATATCTATTTATTGACATAAATCATAACATTGTTATTTACATTTTGTTTTACAAATGTGGAAACAAATTACTGCAAATTTTTTTCTCTCCCAAAATATGAACATTTCCTATTATGGTATTGTGCCATCCATGGCACAATTAAATCAGATATATATATACCAAATACATTAGCTGCTAATGCTCCCAAAGAATTTCAGTAGGAGGCATATTACAAAATGGTGGCGTATGTGATTCAGAAATCCCTTGAATGCTAGGTCTTAAAGATATACTAATTCTTAAAATGTACAAAAATATATATGTAAAAAAGAGTAATCCCGCTGCTCAGAAGTATTTTGTTGAAAAGTTATAGCTCAAACTTGAATTTATTAGGTGAGGTATCACAGTGGCATCAAATTGTACAGTGGGACTGTCTCCTATGGAGATTTATAGTCAACTGACAGAGCTGTCCATAGGGTGGTGAAGCAACAGCTCCACGGTACAATTTCAGGACACTGTGATACTGCACCTAAAACATTCAAGCAAAATAACCAAATGTATGGGGACATTAGGTTTTTTTTGTCAATAGTATGGTAAGTAGGGGCCAAAAAGCTACATTTTCTCATGGGAATTTTTGCTGGAAACCAGTAATTTTCTGTTTTTTAATGAAAAGCAATGTGAATAGAAGCCCCAAATATTTATCTATTCACTAACCCAAAGTGATTTCCTGCAGGAACTTTGCCAGTTCCCATGGTGGTGTTAGTCTCAGGGTGAGCGGTTTTGGCTATACCAACGAATTAGGACAATACTGGAGGTTAGTTTGAGTGGGTCTATGGATACCAGTAAAGTGGGACAAGGCTAGAGGTCAGTAGAATGTATGGTTCTATGACTACTATGGAACAAGACTGGGTGTGGATAGTGTAAGTGGGTCTATGACTACAATGCTATAACTGGGGAAATCAGAATGTGTGGTCCAGTGCCAAAGTGGACAAGGCCTGTGGCATCTATGGCTACCATGGAACAAGGATGTGTTAGCTTTTCTGGTTCTATGTCAACCGTGGGCCTGGGGTCACAGTGGTGACGGGCCACATAAAGCCCACTAGTTTCTTCCAGACAACTCCCATCATTCACCACCATTCTTTGCTGGTGGGGACCAATGGGGGTTGTAGTCTGACAGCAGATGGAGGGCCTCCCATTGTCCATTTTGATGCTTACCAGTAGTGGAATAAGGTGGAGTGGTCAGTATATATAGTTCTATGGTTATAAGGGTAGATTTAAAGGCAGGTGATAGTAAAAAAGAAACCACCATTGGGTGTTTTAACATGCAGTAAGCCATTTAAAGGTCCAGCTAATGAACAGCTACCAGCAGTTCACCAAGTAATACGGCCGCTACGCTAATGTGTGTTTTGGCCCATTTGAAAAAAAAATGTTCCAAGTTGCCATTTAATGGACTGCGTTAGCTGAAAAAATCCGATAAGGGACTCACTTTATCACATAAAGATGCTTATTGGATCTTCTGGCAGCTAATGCAGCTATTAACGTGCCAAAACCCAAGTCCACAGTGGATGTATAGATATGGGGCCCTAAGCCCCACATGAATACATCCAAAGTGCCTAAAACGTGTCCATAGTTAGTAGAATCAACCCTATGAGTGACAGTGGGGTATAATTACCCCACCGGCATTCATAGGGTTTACCCGACTAAGTAAAAAACAACATCACATTACAAGTAACACTTACCATTAATCCTGATGTCCAGTGGAGTTCTCAGCTCCCTGGTCCTCTTCTGTCCTTCTCATCTGTTCTTCTCTTCTGTCTTCTTTCTTCTCTTCTTTCTTCTTGTATCTGTAACAGAGAAAAAAGTATAAATACAATGCAAAATACAATACATTGTTTAACCCTCTGAGCCCAGAGAGGTCCACAACTCATTGCAAAGCAATGCATTGCGGAACTCTCTGGGCTCAATGGGTTAAGCAATGTAGTCACTGCCCAGGAATATAAAAATATGGTGCCATTATGTGTCATCAAATAATCCATGATACTAATAAAAAGTGTGCAAATATGATAAGTATATTAAAAATATATAAATAATATGCTTAGCTTAATTTTATCTTTTAATTGCCTCCGCTGCTGTGTTCAGCCGCAAAGGTGGCAGCAGCAGAGACAGTGCCGTGTGCAACAGGTTCCCCTCCTCTGGGGCTGATGCCCATTCCGCAATGAAGGAATTTGAGCAGAGACTGCCTTTATATATGGGCAGCCTCTGATCCAATTCCCTCACAGCCATTGGCTGAGATGTGCTTATACACACATACATCCCATCCAATCAGATTCGAGCACCATATCTTTATATTCCTGGGCACTGACTACATTGCTTAACCCTTTGAGCCCAGAGAGGTCCGTAGCACATTGCTTTGCAATGAGGTGCGTACCCCTCTGGCACTAAAGGGGTTAAACAATGTATTGTTTTCTGCATTGTATTTATATATTTTTTCTGTTACAGATACAAGAAGAAAGAAGAGAAGATAGAAGACAGAAGAGAAGGCTTCAATGAAGATAGAAGGAGAAGGACAGTGGATGACAGGTAAGTATAACACATATAAGTTAACGATTGGTGCTTGGCAGTATGTCAGGCACCGACAGTTTACTTTTTTTTACTGTGAAGTTCCCAGTATTGCTGCTATTAGTGGCGTTTTTTAAACTTAACGCACAAAACGGACTTTCAGCCACAAGACCGTTTTTGTAGCTTAACGTCCTTTGTGGTTGTAGCTGGTAGGACCTTTGAATACCACGTTAGACATTTTATTTTTTCAGCCGGTATTCACTTTTGGCCCTACTAGGTATTTTAACTCTAGACTTTAAATCTACCCCATAGTGAGGAAAGACTGGGGATCAGTATGTCTGATTCTGTTGCTACCATATGACAAGGCTTGAGGGTGAGTATGTGTATTTCTATTGCTTCCAGTGCAGAAGGACAAGGCAGGGGGTCAGTATTCTGTGGTTCTATAGCTACCATGGGACAAGACAAGGGGTCAGCATGGCTAACAGTGCAGTCTGACAAGGATGAGGGTTTGTGTTTAAAAAAATCAGAAAAAACACTTTTCTCAGAAATTACCACAAAAGTGCAGTTTTTGTAATTTCTCTTTTTGGGCAAAAATGTTTGCCCATGCCTAAGCAAAGGGGGCATTAGGGGTTTCTGGCTATAAGTAAGTAGAGAGTTATTAGTAGGTGTAAGTTCTGCTTTAAGAGAAATAAGAAAATAAAGGTAGCAGGGCTCAAAATTTCTACTCGCCACTAGCCAATGGCGAGTGAAAATTTAGCCCTGGCGAGTAGAAATTCAGCCCTGGTGGGTATGTTTTGGCTTGCAGTGGCGAGTAACTTTTCAGGTCTGGCTAGTAGCAAAGGACTTCCAATTTTAAGCCCTGAAGGTAGGTTTCACTAGTAAAACATCTTCAAGATGGATTTAAAATGTTTATCTTAAGCATTTGAATTATAATCATATAATAAATGTTCTATACATCTGAGTAATTTTAATATATTAAAACTGTTCTTGTTTCTCTGTTTTAGAAACAAAGTTAATTTGTACCTTAGCACATGCCTGAGTGCATCTTGTTTTAAAAAGAAAATATCCTGAAATGTGTAGCTCTAAAACCAGCTTTTTTTGTTCTGTTTATCACAAAACCTTTTTTTTTCTGAAAGTTGATGAAAATGCATTTATTTCTATTACTCATTGATGTTGAACTAAATAGTTTTAAGCAATATCAGTGAATCAAAACCGTATTTAGCTTTAACATCAGTCTAAGGTTATTTCCCTGTAAAGTAAAATCATAATAAACTTTAAATTGAGTTATAATTAGGCAGAAAATTAGAAATAAACCTACTGGTTTAATTATTTTAATATTTCACCTTACTCTTTCCTGGGTTAATTACTGCAATTCACAATTCAAACAATCATAAAAAGCAGCTTGAGATTTCTAAAAACCTTCCTTTCTGATGTAATTTGTGTCCTGAGCTATACAAATATTTGACATGAAATATGATTGTGTGACTAGATTGCTTAAAGTGGATATATCACCTATGCACAACATCCCCTAAATAGCTAGGTGACACATCCAATAGCATTAAAGCCTTATTATTATTATTATTTTTTAAGCTTCCGTTTGGTTTAAATGTAACTTACAAAAGTATCTGCTGCAGCCACTTCCGGGTGACTGCAGTTCTCTGCGGTTCTCCACGGTTACAGAGCTCTGCCTCTGCTCTCCTCCCTCCTCCAATGACAGAGGTGTCTGTCAGTAAACTGGAGAGGTCTCATTGGCAGAGATCGACACATAGCCAATGAGAGTGCTCCAGCTTACTGACAGAAGCCTCCGTCATTGGAGGAAGGAGGAGAGCAGAGGCAGAGCGTCAGGCTGCAGTCTATACGGAAGTGACTGCAGCTCAGATTTTTATAAGTTACATTTAAACCAAACGGAATCGTAAAATAAAATAATTATAATGTTTTAATTCTATTGGATGTGTCACCTAACTATTTAGAGGATGTTGCGCATAGGTGATATATCCACTTTAAGAAGAACACACTCATAGTTATTATTTTTTACAGTTTTCCACTGTTAGTAGTTCTAGATTTTCCATACCAACTGTATAATGAAAATCTAGAGCCTACTGTGAGTTTTACAATAGCTATTATAAAAGGCTTCAAGACACATGCTTTAAAGAAAAGTGGTCTTCAAAAATGAATTAGGCTTAATAGTTAAATTAATTTTATTTAGCAATCCTTTTTATTCAGAAAGTACAATCTCTTATTGATAAAGTCAACGCCTGGAGGAAAAAAGTTACCTCTTTAAAATACTACTCTGAGGCTGACGTACCAAATGGGGAAGCAGAGCACATTATTCTCCTATGTGGAGGCATGAAGTATCAGTGCCTGTGTGCAACTATTAGCACATCCAGGTGCACAACAGCTTTGAACACATTTCTTTTATGCCATCATTGTAGCAGACATATGGGCTTTTCATCTAATTCCTCTTATTCCAAGTTTTGCATAGCTGATACCTCCACAAATTTCGATATTGTACACCTATTGGCAAACATCATGCAAATAAGTACTTTTGGTACAAAAAGAGCACTATGAACAAGTGTTTATTTATTTAGAAAATGTTTTACCAGGAATAGTACATTGAGATTTATCTCCTTTTCAAGTGTATCCTGGAGAGTTTTCAGTAAAGAGTTACATATGTATACAAATGGAGAAACATTATATACACACATATACATATAAATACTAAATCTGTATATACAGTTACATTTTTAGATACAAAGAAGCAGTTATTTTTGAGGATTTTAGACTGGGAGAAGATCTGATTTTGTCAGGCAGGTTACTCCAGGCTTTTGGAGCTCTGAAGGAGAAGGCAGATTGACCGGC
This sequence comes from Rhinophrynus dorsalis, assembly GCA_037306005.1. Lineage (NCBI taxonomy): Eukaryota > Metazoa > Chordata > Amphibia > Anura > Rhinophrynidae > Rhinophrynus > Rhinophrynus dorsalis. Next base: position 72,177,031 of record CM074719.1, on the reverse strand, counting down.
TTCTTGTAGTGTGGTGTACTCAGTGAGTTGTTAGCAGTGGAGCTGGGAGTATTGAGTGCTGGTGTGCGTGTACTTCTGAAATAGTCTTGTAGCTTTACGGAGAAGTGGCAGTATACTAAGCAACAAATGCGAAGGGGACGTCTACATTTGAGTATTAGCCAATTTAGTTCTTTAAATATATCATAGTGATGGGTAGTGCAATTACATTGTGATAAAGCGGCATAATGAGTTAATACAGATTGTCAAGTTTACTAAGATGTATTTGTGGTGAGGGAGCATATACTACTTACCCATAGTCTATGACTGCCAATAGCAGTTAAATAAAGCATTTTCTTACCAGGGGATGTGTTTCTAAACAGAGCACCTATTTTGGGCTAAAGTCTGGATGTTAATTTATCAATATGATGACACAAAGTGAGATTAGAGTCAAACCACCTATGATTAGACACTGTTACAATAGATAGATTGGTATTGTGAAGACTATTTAGTTTGTGCTTTGTACCAAATACCTTTGTGACTGTTTTGTCAGTGTTTAAGAACAGGTTTTTCATTGCTATCCATCTTTCAGCTTCAGAGAAATCATGCTGTTATACTGCTTCAAACTGAGATACGTTTGCATTTTTATCATAGATAATGGTGGTATCTGCATACATGTGCACAGAAGATTCTTTGCAAACCATGGGCAGATCATTTATGAATTTAGAAGATAGAAGAGGGTCAAGAATGGAGCCTTCTGGAACCCCACTTGTTACTTTGAGAAGAAATTAAATGTTGTCACCAATAGACACATATTGTGTTCTGTCTGATAAATAGAATCAGAGCCAGTTTAGAAAATGATTACCCAATCCTGAACTTTGAAGTTTGCTTATAACAATATTATGGTCTACTATATCAAAGGCCTTTGTAAAATCTAAAAAAATGGCTCCAGTGAGTTCATCATTTTCCATGCCAGTCTGAATATCATTGCATATTTTTAGGAGGAAAGTGACTGTTGTGTTATTTGGATGAAAGCCTTAGATAATGTTGGGAGTAGGGGTATTGGTCTGTAATTTTATACTGCATTTGTATTATGCTTTGTGGATAGGTGCAACTCTAGCCACTTTCCAGGCTTGTGCAAATACCCGGATGACAAGCAGGCATTAATTAAGGATACAATAGGATGGGCAGTGACCAAGGCACTGAGCTTTAATAACATTTCTGGTAGTTGGTCAGGCCCAGTTTGCGATTTCATTTATGGGTTGAGAAGGCGGTCAAATATTTCACTATCATTTACTGACATGAAACTGAATTCACTAGTATTGCTGGACCAGGTTGTAGGTGACAGAGACTGTTCCATGCATGTCCACTTCAGAATTACCTTTGCTTTGTATAATAAGTGCGGTGGCACATATAATGAAGTAGCTGTTGAACGCATTAGCTATTGCTATGGGGCATTATATTGTTTCACCTATAGTTGATAGGTGAGAATGGTTAGGAGGCTTGTAGATGTTTTTAATAACCTTGCAAAAGAATGCTGGTTTTGATATGCTACTGTTCAAGTTGTCAGTAAATTATTGAGCTTTTGCTAGTTTTGTTTGCTTTGAGCAGGTATTCCACAATTACCTGTGTTCAGCGTGATCATAAGCGGGTCCAGTTTGTTTAAATTTTGTCCTTACGACATCTCTGAAACTGTATAACTTAAGCAGGTCTGCTAAGCCCCAGGGTAGATGGATCCCCTTACCGTGATCTTCCTTAGTGGGGTATGGGTATTACAGACCTGCAAGAATTATGAGTTAAAAAAGTAAATTGCTGAGTCTAGATCAGGTATTAAGGGTATTCTATAGCACAGGCATTTTCTTAGGTCATTTAGGAAAGCCTGGATATTACATTTTCCAAATCATCTAGTAACTATGGCTTTAGGACATGATTTGATTGGTTTATTAAGTGAATACAGTAGACTATGGAGTGATCAACAGACACATATGCCTGAATCTTGGATTCTGCTTAGGCAGGATGAAAGGATCCAGTCTAGCAGAGTATGCTTGGATGTTTTAGGATTTATGCAAGTAGCGGAGGAGATTAGTTGTGATAAATTCAATGTCTCAAACAATGAACAAAAACTTTCTTGACTGGACTCCAGACAATAAATATTAAAGACTCCAAGACACAACAGCTTGCTTTTCTTGTTTTGAGTTACAATCTCAATGAGATGGTGGGTTATATTCAAAAGGAACTGTACTGGCATATTAAGCATCCAGTAGATGCCAGCAATTATGATTTGTTGTGAGAAGGGAAGAAAAATATTGTAATCAATGTGTTTATGAGAATCAGAGCTAAGAACAGTCATTTAAATGTGTAACATTTATACCTCCTCCTCCATTTCCATCTCCTGCTTTTTTAGCAATGACAGACTTGAGTAGGACTCCACCTATTGAAACCGGTGTTCACAGACCAGTGATTGATTAATTCATGAAAAGTAGAAACATGAATGAATCAGTCACCCAGTTTGTGAAGACTGGGTTCAAAAGGTGGAGTCCTACTCAAGCCTATCATTGCTAAAAAAGAAGGCAACCTCCCATCCCATTACAGCAATTTCAAAACGCTTTGATTGTCAGATGGGTACACAAAGCATTGCGGAGCAATGCGTTACACACCCCTCTGGCACTACCAGGCTTAAATCTAATAGTTCAAATGAATTCTTCAGTTGTAAATTTTATTAACTAGTATGACTTGTCACAAACCAAAATGTTGACAAACCAGATCTTTGTAGTAAACCTACTCTACAGCAACATTCCAGATCACTTCGTTGTCATTGTTCTGTATCTCTGTTACTCTCTTGATGTTCCCCTACTTATTTCTCTATAATATGACACTAATGTGAAATTGTGCATTGATACATCTTGTAGTTTTAGCTACTTACATGCTTCCTTCCATATTACCACAAAACTGCTGCATCAAGCTTTTTAATTGAAACATTATATCTGAAATCACTAAGTTGACTATCAAGCCACTTATGGGGATTAAAATGCATAGCTTCTTGGCTATCTACAACAAAAAACAACCATCACACCTCTGTTGCTGCTAGTAGAGGAGAAAGCATCTCAGTAAAAATGTGGGGTGACCATTACACATTTTCCATTGAGATCTTTGAAATACATTAAACCACAAATGTTACTGGCACTCAGAGTGTTAAAAGAACAGTAAGATTTGCTCCTTTGGGGCTAGATTCTATTGTAGGTGCTAATGTTATCACTGTTTTTATCTCCAGGTTTCCCCATAGACTTCAAAAGGAAAATGTTTAATAAAACGGGAGGTAACATTTACCTCCTGCAATAGAATCTAGCCCTTGAAGCACCAGAAGTATAGTAAATCCAGAAAGAACTCAGTGTAGATTTAGCATGTACCACTAATTTTTGGAAGAATTGGGTTTATTTATTAAGGAGATTTAAAAAAACTTTAATAGGATTCAAATTTGGTTAACTATTAGGCCAGGATTGTTTGTTTTGTTTGCCAGGATTTGATATTCAGGAAACACTCGACTATAGAAATGAAGAACATCAAACAAAATGATTGGGACAATGACATCAAAGTTCCATATCCTCTTGATGGCCTTATGCCTTTTCTTATCAACTATATCCAAGGCTCACATTCAAACACCACCTCACCTTTAGGTATAAATGTCACTACTGATTCGGAGAACTGAGACAGACTCTGTAGAATTAGGGTTTGTCTTAATACCAAGGGTAACCTAAGAGGTTAGATTAATGGAGATGCTGAATTTGTAATCAGCTAATGACTTTATGCACAAACAATGGAGCAATTCTGCAACAAACCATTGATTTAAATGGACCGTTAAACACCTTGAATGTTACACATTGCAAAACCCTATTTAATCTGTAGAACTTTGAGGAATTTTATTTGCCCTGAATTGTTAATTTTTTTGTTTTTGCATAAGGCCTCATGTTTGAAAGAAAAAAAAAAATCAGTGTAAAAATGACCAAGTGAGTACAATAATTACTTAGTCATTCCCAGGCAACCCTGTTAAAAATGGCAGAATCAACTGGTGTTTTTAAATAACAGATTGTTATTATTAATCCTGCATTTTAAAATAGGCAACTGATTTTCTAGCTGCAGTGCCTTTACATTTCTCAACACATCAATCACAGTGAGCTCATGGCACATTCAATTTTGAACTGATTCATTTTAAAAATAACCACCACAGTCCAATAAAGAAATGAGCCGTTCCTTTCCATGTTAAAAATAAGTACCAACATTTCAAGAGAAATAATCAATAAAAATATCTTCCACACATAACTTCAAATTTCTGCCTAATAAACTGTGGATAAGGAACTGAGTTTCATATAATTTATAATACATTAGTTTTAATCTGATAACATTTAACACTATAATAAGTATTTCACTCTCTTGGTCTTATGGGAAAAAGTAAAAATGTAATATATCACACTCAGTGGTCCACTTTTTTATATGAGTGCCTTTTGTATATATATATATATATATATATATATATATATATATATATATATATATATACAGTGACATTCATAAATTAATTTCATAGTGGCAATTGGTGCACGTCCCATAAAAATAAAGGATAAATAAATATACTCAGCCTATTTATTTGTTCAATCCCCGACAAATGCTTTTGATCAAAAACCAGACCTGGAATGGCATGGATTGAATAAAAGCAAATTCTTCATTCCTCACGCTGAGTGTTGTCTCCTTGGTCTGTGGACATCCGTAAGCTAAGTATATATATATATATATATATATATATATATATATATATATATATATATATTATAGGTTTTATATTTGTATGCATGTATTATATATAGATATCCACAGGATTTGGTAACTTACTGACATGAACAGGTCACGTTTTGATGCAAGAAACCTATTGACATCTTCATACTGAATGGCACATACTCCTAAATTAACAGCAAAGTTAGCAAATGCTCCTAAATAAATGGCTAATTACTTTGCTGAGTTAGGCACAATTGCTTATTCTCTAACAAAATGATGATAATTATAGCCACTCCCCCATTTTTTAAAACATATTAGCTAAAAAATGAGCAAACATTCATTATTTGAGACGTGCAATTCGGTAATAGTTTGGTGCTAATCATTTTGCCATCAAAAGTACACTGTTCACGTTTCTTGCAATCTGGCCTTAGTCTCTATTTTTTTCTCAATTTAAATGTTACTATCAATAGTAAAATAATGTTTTATTCCTGTTTTTGTCTTGTATTCTGTTAAGGAATCTAGCAACTGCATGGTCTATTAGACCCAGCAGTAACGTAACCATGGAATGAAAGAAAATAAAAATTGCCTTACAGCTCGACAAGTCCAATGCAGTTTAATATATATATATTTTTTGCAAGAGATAAATCCACATCATGCTTATTTCAATTATCCTCTAGTCATATCTGAAGGTTTCATAACTGGCCATCCCAATCTTTTGCTTGTGTGACTTGACCCAATTTTTATATTTCTGTTTTCATAAGCTGAAAATTAGTTGAAATTAATCACAAAGGTCAGTGCTAATGTCTATTTGAAAATATATAATTTGTTTAGATATGCTTAAAATATGTTTGCTGTGGGTTGTTTAATGAAAATATGAGCTTTTAACCTCATAGAATCAGAGGAACATGTAATGATACAGTTCTACTATTAAAGTAGAAAGTCTATGGTTGGTTATAAAATATGTATACTTATAGCCAGTTGTACCATAAAGCAATCAACAAAAAGCATAAAAATCATAGCCCAGTACATATTTTAGGGGATTATAGGGAGAACAGTCGAGAGCAAGCCAATATATATATATATATTAAAAAAAATAAGAAGACATGCCCATGAGCCAGTCATGTCACACAATGGAAAAACTTATAGAGTTTGGCCTTCATCAGTCACTTACTCATTTGAATTATGCTTTACTGTGCATGTATGAATGTAATATCAAATAAGCAGTGAATCATTAAACATAAGCTAAGTCATGAAAATAAGCATTTTAGGAGGATTTTAGGTGGTTGACCATTTTATTTTAATGTTAGTTTTTCAAATAACATTTGCATTGGTAAGGAAACCAAATGAGAGTACAAAAACAAAGTCAGGAGACTGGTAGAGTAAAAGTGATGCATTTATTATGTATCTAAGTAGCGTTGGAATGTAAACTTTCAGTACAAAGTAGGTCACTTCTTCAGGAATATTTAGAACGCCTGAAGAAGATACCTAAGTTGTCTTAAAAGCTTGCATTCCAAAGCTACTCAGACAATAAAGGTATCACTTTTTTCCACCAGTCTCTTTTTGTATGGCTAAGATAATACCACTTTTTACCTATAAAATCAAATGAACTCTAAAATCCTCATTGGGCCTCTGGATAATTCATTACCGTAATAATAGTTAATATCATATTTTTCAGTTTCTTAATATTGTATAAGTGATTCATTTTCTGTTTTAAAAGCAAGGAACATTTATTTATATCCAAAAATATATAAAAAAATAAAACATTTACTGTAGTTTCTATCTCCTGCAGATAAATCATACATGTCCTCTGAAATATGCTGAATTGCACATATTATAATGTGCTAAATTATTTTGCTGTAATTCCTCTTGTGCGTTCTTCAATATTTAATTTCAATAATATAATTTTCCATTCCTGCAATTATATATTATAAAAATAATACTCTTTCCTTCATAAATATATCCTATAAAAACCAAGGGCAACAGAATCCTGTATATAAGAAATAAAATGCAGCTCAACTATATATTGAAGCTCTGCCACTCATCTGTAGAACAACTGGAAGATGATAAAGCCCTTGTAATATCCTGGATCAGAAGATTCCAGGGAGTTCCAGTAATATAACCAAGATCAATTATTCTGGAGATGACTGATGTTAACATGGTGAAACTCTGCATACCCATGTTTTCATTTTTAAATGACACATACAATATAATAAATCTATGGACATCTGGATGGATGGGCCTGCATTCAAACTGGGTGGACTCAGTGGTATAACAAAAAATGCTGGACCTCCACCCTGTAAACTAAGTTGAGGGGCTCCCTTGCCCTACCTTTATAGTTAGGCCCCTTATCCACATTTACTTCCCACCCACACAATAATAACAATAACAATAATAAAAAGTATTCCATAGCACCCCACGGCTCCTTTTAATAAAACATATTCAATAGCAGCAAACAAAGGAAACCCACAAGCCTTTAATAAAAGAGATAGTTCCACAACTCCCTCTTTAAACTATATTCAAAAGCAATGGCAGTTCGCCATTCGCCAGAAACTTCCTCAGCATTGCAAAGCCTGCAAAGCCTAAACATTATTTGACCATTTCACAAATTGCAACCTACAGCCCTGAAATAAAATTGATCATTCTGCAGCACCCTATAGCCCCTGTATTAAAGTGTCCTGTAACACCACACAGCAATGGAACTCACCTAAAGTACAACAGCCCTGTATAGACTGTTGTAGCAATAGTATAACCTTAAAATCTCATGTTCAAGGTCATGTTCTGTAGACCCTGCTGGCTGCAATGATACATTTTAAGACTTTTTTAGTGGTTTAAATAAATTTCATATTTGTCCCCACCTTTCTTTTGACACAAGCTTCTACCCTATTGCAGGGCTTTAGGTACCTCCACTACACCCCTGGGTGAACCAGTGTCCACTTAGGCCCCTCTGAGGTTACACTGTATGTGATTCCATAGTTCCACCATAAACTGTTTTTTTTTGTTGTGTTTTTTACCACCTCTATATTTATTTATTTGTTTTGTTGGTTGTTTTTTTTATAATTATTATTTTATTTTTGTTTGTGCTGCATCCTTCTCAGAATAATTTTCTTTTTTTTTTAATATATTCTGATCAATAATATAATATGAGTTTAATGGATATTTTATGTACAACATTAAATTTTACATAGATAGATTCCATTAATCTTTCTAAATAATAATGACATATAATTTCTTGTTGAAATGTTAATAAATATGAAAATCCAGTATGCCCATTTTGGACTTTTAAGTTTCAAAGTTAGCTACATTCACGAATTAGCACCATAGTAAATCATAGCTAAAGAAATGAGACCATAAATTAAAACCATAAAATTGAATGAAAAATTAAAATCATCCAAATGTTTCAGAAAATGTAGAAATGTTTCTTTCTCTGAGGTGTCAGGAAAAAAAAATCCATGCTATTCTTGGCTGCTCTTGTTTCTAACGTGAAATACAGTAAATATACTATAAATTTTTGCTTACAGTCATCTAGAGCACTTAACTTTAGAAAGTTAATCGGCTTTGACCTGAACTTACATAAAATATTTTATTAAATTGCAAATATATAATATATAGAGTTATTGTCCTTTTTAACTGGCCTTTTCTACATTAAAATAGAGGTGAATGACTCATAGGGATGGGTGAAAAGTCAAAAAATTGTTAGCAGGCTGAGTTCCTTTGTCCTTGACACCAACTACTTAATTGTACAACTCTCACAACTCTCACAAGGGCATCCTTAAAACTAACTGTGGCTTGGATATGCCAGCAGGGGGCAATACAAAATATCAGTTCTTAATTACTCACCAATAGTGTGTGTGGCTAGGTATAGGTTGGACTTGGAAGTGATGACTATACTGATGATGTATTATTAGGCAATTTTACTTCTGCAGAGTCAGATTTTACAATTCAGTGGTGGAGAATTGAGCCTTTTCCGTTCAGCTTATTTTATGGACATCATCATCTCTCCCACTCTCAACTTCTTCTGTGTCTGAAGAAGCTAAGGATATTGGAGGGATATATTCATCATCATCATCATCAATATTAATTAAGCCATCATCAGCATCACCGGCTACTACTTCTCCACCACTTTTTATATTCCTCAAGGCTTTTTGAAGTCTCAAACAATTATCTTTACTTTTCCCCTTAGAGAGAGATTTTCAGAATGTTTGCTACCTCTTTCAGGACAGATATTGTACTTGTTAGTCTCATTGTCAGATACAGAAATTGGTTGAACTGTACATCTTCTTCTGTTATGCCATTAACACTACAACTGCTTACAGTGGTGGAAGAACATTTAATGTCACATTCACAAGCATGCTCCTCAGATGGATATGGATCATCATCATAATTTTTTGTACACACAGTAGCAACCATACTACACTCACTTTTGGACTACCATTTTACTAACACATCCCTGGTTTGCAATTACTCTTTTCCCCTACCACTGACCCTATTAGATTTGCTGTACGTTATCAAAGTAGTGTGAATTTTATCAGTAAAGTATTGATGATGTCTTGCCCTTCACAAAAAGCTGTATCATTTAATATTTGTCTCTAGAATCTGTCATGGTCAGTCTTTGTCACAGCTCATATCAGATTCCCTGTCTCTGTCATTAACTGGTTAAAATATTTTAAGTTTTTAAGTTTTGTTAAATATTTTTTAATTAACTGTCCATATCTGGCACTGTCTGCAAAAAACAAAACACACTACCTTCAAGTGTAACAACTTCTGCCCCTCTTTGCCTGTAGTTAGTGTTAAGAGGATTTTAGCAGCTGCTTTCTTTCTTTCTCCCAATATAGAAACATAGAATTTGACGGCAGATAAGGACCATTTCGGCCCATCTAGCCTGCCCATTTTTGTACAGTAAAAACCTCAAAACTTTTTTGGTCCTTGATCTTTTCTTAAGTTAAGGACAGCCTTATGCCTATCCCATGCATGCTTAAATTCTGTCACTGTATTAACTTCTACCACTTCTGCTTGTAGGCTATTCCACTTGTCTACTACCCTCTCAGTGAAGTAAAACTTTCTTACATTACATCTAAACCTGTGTCCCTCTATTTTTAGACTATGGCCTCTTGTCCTAATATATCACTAATAAAAATATTAAAAAGAATGGGTCCCAGTACAGATCCCTGAGATATTCCACTAGTAACACTCCTTTCGTCCGAATATTCTCCATTGACTACCACCCTCTGTCTCCTGTCACTCAGTCATTGCCTTATCCATTTAACTATTTTTGCATCCAGACCCAAACACTGCAGTTTATTTATGAGTCTTCTCAGAGGGAGAGTGTCAAATGCTTTATTGAAATCTAGATGAGCTATATCTCTACTGCTCCCCCTTCGTCTATTATTTTAGTTACCCAGTCAAAACAATCTATGAGGTTAGTTTGACTATCTGTGAGGTTATTTTGGCAATCTATGAGGTTAGTTTGTAGTTTTAAATTTTTATAGTACAGGTTAAGGATCAACCTTCTGTCTGCTATATTAACCAGAATCAGTTGTACTTGCCTGTCTCTTGGGTTTCAGTCAGCATCACATAGGCACAGCCAGTTCAGAAAGGAGCTTGGGTTATGTGTCTGCCTCTTTTCAGTCAGACAAGTTTTTGGGGTATTTTGGGTAAACATTCTTTCTCCTTTCACTCTTCCCCATAGCCCCCGTGCTCCCCTAACACAGAAAACAAACTGCCTGCCCGACAAACTCCCTGAACTAAACTCCAACTCCACTTAATTTGCGTATCTTAACTATCTCCAACGATATGCTTCTTTCACTCTTAGAAACACAGGATTACCTGTTGCAGGAGCCTGACACCCTTTTATACTATTCTGATGGGGAAAAGAAGGGAAACTTTCCATGTGGGGGAAAATGTATTCTTACCATTGCTTTCAATGCAATAGGAAAGGCAGAAAAAAACATAAAGCCAGCATTTTAATGGGAGAAACAATTTGCCCATCTCTAATGACTGGTCTGTACTAATGATATATGTTGTATAACAGGGAGCATATATATATATATATATATATATATATATATATATATATATATATTTATTTATTTTATTTATTTATTTTTTTCTGGTAATGTCTGTAGAAAAGGAAGGGATGCTGTTTTTCCTACTGGTAGCCATAGAACCACACTGATCCCCGGTCCTTTTCCACTGCACTTGTAGCCATCACACATACTGAACCCCAGTAGTGCAACTGGAATTCTCATGTTCATACACAATTATAGATGGAAAACATTAACATTCTTACAATAAATTAATTATCAGTAGTGAAAGGGCAGATATTTTATGTATTTTCTATGAGCAGGCACGTCCGCAGAAAAATAATCAGGAAAGACTCAAGGATCTGAACATGTGTTGCTTGAAGGAAAGAAGAGAGAGAGAGGAGGAATATGATAGAAACATTCTAGGTATTGGAAATGTTAGGAGAAGAGGTCGTAGTCTAAAGCTATAGGATCAGAGGCTTAGATGTAAGCCTAACGGCTGAAGTGGCAGAAGGTAATACAGTTATGGAATTTAAGCATGCATGGGATAGTCATAAGGCTATCCTGAACTTAACACAAGACCAAGAACCGATTAAGTTTCATGTTTCTATAGCAAGGCAAGCAAAGCAGCAAATCTATTGATAAATTGAGCAATATGCTCACTTTAGGAAGATGCATTAGCAGCAGAAAACGAAAGGTCCATATGCCACTTCACGGACACTGTAATTTTGCCTTTTCTTAAGAAAAAGATGTATACATCTGTTAAAGATTTGCTTTCAAAAACACTGTATTACCTGTAGAAATTCTTCCCATGACATGATACGGCCATGTTTTTTACCTCTGCAGACTTGCAAATAGTCCTTTTTTGAGACTTTAATCCTCTATCGTCTTAGTTTACAGCCACTGTTGTATACAATACTGTTTGCACAAGAATTTTTCTCATTCTAAACTTCCATAAATAATAGAGGTTCAGTACATATCTGACTGCACATTCATAAGAGGGATTACTGAAAGAAACATTGGGATTTTGAAAATTTCATAACTTGGGCAATGGTATGGATTTCATCATGAAACGGTAGCAACAGTGAAGCAAATGATAAGTATACTGTACAAAACCATATATGGGGCAAAGAATAGACTTGTGCACAGCAAAAATGTTCGGTAAAATTCGATTTCAGACAAATCTTTTTTTTTTTGTTTAGAGGATCCGCATTTCGGACCAGACTAGTTTGACTCAAAAATTCTACAAAATTCAACAATAGTCCGAATTATTCGGCTGAATTTAACATACTTTAAAAAAAATGACTGTCCCTTGTGGTGGCAATAAGGTACTAGGCCTGCCTACTTTCCTACACAACTGTGAGACTGGCTGTGTCACTCTGAAAACTATTAAAACAAATTCCTAATTTTTTTTATATTTTGCAAAGGAACAAAGATGACTCTCCCTTGCAGTGGCAGTAAGGTACTGATGCTGGCTGCCTGCCTATGGACAACAATGGACTAACAGGAAATGCAGGCTGTCTGGGTGTCTGACTTGTCATTATTCCAACCCCCATCATGAAACAAAGAAGCTAATTGGACTAGAGAGTGAGGGAAAGTATTGCACGTGGATAGCTGTCTCGAATTTCCAAAATTTACACTAAAGATTCTGACCAGGGCTGTTCGGATTCAGTTTTAAAAAAAATGAACAACTTTTTCCTTTCGGATGGCCCGAATGCCGCCAAATTACCCTTATTTGTCCAAATTCCAAAATCGGCCCAACTAATTCAGCCAAGTCTAGCAAAGACACAATTTGAAAATAATTTGAATTTAAGAATATAGTAACATTTGAAAAAATGCTGCATATCTAATGCTTTCCATTTTTAGTAAAATGGTTATAGTACCACTTCTGGGACATACCTAATTTAAAATGTATTAGAAAATATAGATTTACATTTTTGTGAGGATAAAGAGGTTTTCTTGGCCTTCCAATTTTATGTTGCTGTTTTATTATATAATGAGATCTGATGTGTGAAACTTAAGATTTGTTTCTTTGATCAATTTGACAGATGCAGTGAAAATTCTTCTACCATGTAAATGAATTCAGAAGAATCACAGAGGGAAAGCAAGAGAGGGACGGGGAAAAGGGGAAAGACGGGGAGAGAGTGGGAGAAAAGAGATAAAAAAGGAGCTATTTCTCTAGCAGTCTTCTTTTGTAATAGCAAATATCTGAACCCTTTCTCCTACCTTGTTTAGATAAGAAATTACCCATTTTTATTGATACTGAGGGCATGGAAACTTTTTTTTTATGCTTCACCATATCACTTTTCTTGATGGGCTTCTACTGAGTGTACAGAAATCTGGCTTTCATCTCCCAACCCATCTATGTTATCCTAAGGGTAAACCAAGTGCAAATGGGTAAGTTCTAACCTATGGGGATATTGCTCCCATAGCTGTAAGGCACTGTCAATACATTTTAAATTAGTATTTTTTTACCCTTCACTTCCTCCTCCTTAGAGAGCTGAAAGTTCTATAAAGATATTAGATTGGTTTTGACAGTGGGATTTCCTAATATTGCAGAATACTGCTATATGGCAATTCAAAGAGCAATGTTTCTGCTTTAAGATAATGTATGATTACCCTTTCAGCTCTAGTACTATTCATGGTATAATTAATATATCTCAAATCACATTTGTAGATCCATAGACACAAAATGGATTATGCATGTATTCTTAGATTAGCAAGTATCTTTTCCCTTTGAGAATGAAGGCCAAAAGATTTAAAGAAAATGTATTTCAAAAAGTCCCACACCATTTGAAATGCACAAAGGCATAACAGTTGAGTATATCATCCATAATCCCCTGATAGATAGAAGTTCTACTATCAGAAACTCAAGTGTGAAATGCAATTTTTCTTACATTACCAGTTTATAAAACCAGCATTATCTCTTGCTTGGTCTTATAATTGACGAAAGCATGAATAGACAAAACTTCAACTAGAAAACTCTGCAGAGAAAATTTAAAGCATAGAAACATGAAAGAGCATATTAAAGAATAACTGTAACATTCAGTGCATTTGAAAAGGTTTATATTGGGTTTAATTTTTTTTTTCTTACAAATGCTTACTGAAATGATGCAATATATTAAGAAACCACTTTCATTCAATAACTAGTTCAGAATGCCTTTCATATTGCTTCATTAGAGAAAAATAGAAATATACAAAGAACTTATTAAATGGAACTCTGAAGTAAGATATTAGTGAAATATTCTGAAAAAAACATATGAGGGGCTGGATTTTATTGCAGGTGCTAATTTTATCACTGCTTTTATCTCAAGGTTTCCCCATAGACTTCAATAGGAAAATGATAAAACTGGTGTTAACATTTATCTCCTGTAATAGAATCCATCCCATGGTTGTTTAAATGCATACATTTATTTTTATTTCTGCAAATGATTTTATTTTATCATATATTATATTATATTTATTGTAATAAGCATGGTGTAGCCCATGAAAAACAAGCTCAGTTTCTAGAGATCTCTCAAGCATTCAAGTTGTATAATTAATAGTCTGTAAAGAGGTAAATACAGGTACACTGAATTTTTTCTGGCCACACGCATAACTCAGAATGTGGGTGTGGCCAGCACAGCAGAGGCACCCCTCAAAATATGGAGCTCTAAACAGTTGCCTACTCTCCCTATTGAAGAAACCGGTCCTTACAACCCATAATTTTACAGTGCTGGTCAGACATTATAGACTGCTGATTCTATTAAAAACGCTAAAAAAAAAGTGGCGCACCTGTTAAAATGTCAAATTTCTAACTAAAAGCACAAACAACATTAAAGAAACAATGATTATTCTATACAAATTAAGTCACAGTTACATGATTTTTAGATATGCCATAATATGTATAGAAAGATGCCTTTGTGCACTTCTTTGAACAATAAGAAAGACATTTCTGACTTAGACTAATAGCACTTACTAGAAATAAAAGAAAATGAGACTGATACACTTAGAAATGAAGCATTCCTGTGGCAAACCAATGTGTCACTGGGCTTTTAACCCCTTGAATGTTAGAGTTATCTTCAAAACATTGAGGACCAATGTTCTGGAGAGCTCTGTAGCATTCATGGGAGGTTATGTCCTAAGAAGTGGAGATAACTTCTCCAGTGGTACCATTCTCCAATTGCTGTGTTATTCTGTGGAGCCTATGCTGTTAGATTGGGAGGAATTTTAGTGCATTGGCTCTATAGTACTAGATAGGGATTGGAGATGTGATATAATCGTAAAAGTTATCTCCACTTTATTACATCTTTATCACACCTTAGTGCATCTCTTCCATGGTCTTAAAATACTACTTTTAATTAATCGAACTTGGGGATCCCTTGGAGGTTATGCACCATGATGTGATAAAGAGATGATAAACTGGACATGGCTTCTCCAATGATAGCATATATCCATTTCCTATGTTATTCTATAGAGCCAATGCACTAAGAGTTCCAAAGCTGGAGAAATCTTAGGCTCCATAGAATAACACAGGAGAAGTGATATCACTGGAGAAGTTGTCTCTGCTTTATTACCTCTTTATTATACCTTAGTGCATAACTTAATGCATAACCCCCCTCCTTTCTTTTCACGTGGTACAAGTCTTTCTAAGTGATGAACTACTGTTGGGTTTTTGAGTATCCAGTCTAATAATTTGAAGTCTAGCCTTAAACTATGTGCAAGAGGTTTAGTCACCCTTGGTAGTATTTTGTGCAGGGAACACATGCATGGTAAATGTTAGTGAACAGGAATTATTATGCATATAAATCTGCAATGTTCCACTTATGTACAATAAACATTTTACATAAAAAATAAAACAAGCTCATACTGTATATATTACTGAAAACTGAACTGTCAAAACACTACTCATCTATGAGTTATTAAAATCCTTAAACAAAATTAAATATCTAATACTCAGTACTAGGATGTGCATGTGTTTTAATCATTTGAGTGCCACAGAGTTATTGATTGCATACACATTGTGCTTTGCAATTTATTGGATACTCCTCTGACACTCAAAGTGTTAAAGAGAGTTTATGTATACAAAACAATAAACACTCAAATTGCCTTCACCATAGAGGATAAATAGAACTTCCCATTGATTTAAATGAGGCTTTTAATCCCTTAAATGCTAGACAGTTCTCTGACACATGCACTGGAGACCTCCATACAATTCAATGGGCAAAAAAAGCCCCATTCAAATAAACTGGAGTCTTGGTGACTTTTTATTCCCTATCCCCACTCATAGGGCCGTATGTTCAAAGAAGTGTTTGTAGTGTTTGTAACGACTTTTCAAAGTACATTGTCTTTGTGTTTTTCAGAGAGTGTCAGTTGTGGTTGGAAATATGTTGTTTGTCCTGACTGAAATTGTCATATATAAAGACAAAAATGTCTTACCTAATGACAAAAAATGTCTTACCTAAAGACAAAAAATCTAAACGTACAAATGTTATCTTTTGCAAGACATTTTTTTGTTGTTGTATATGACAAGTTTTCTTTTTCTCTATACGACACTGGAGAATAGTTTAGCCACACCCTTACCCACCCTTTTGCCCGGCAATTCTGGAGTTGTGTCGTGTACAATGGACATTACTTGTTTTTTGTTGTATACTGTGTTAACATTTTTGGCCATTTCTTCTATTAAGTACTACCTGCACACTTTTTTATAGTATTTCTTTCAATTGACTCTTTATCAACCTAGAGGTTGATCGCAAAGCAGTTGTTTTCTTTGTCTCTATAGATGTTAACCCTTTAGACACGAGAAAGGTATCCAAACACAGTGCAACACAATAAGTTGGATAGCTCTTTTGGCACTCAGAGGGTAATAGATATATGTGAAATAAAACTAGCCATAACATTTATTACCTGAAATGTGATTCAGGCCATAGTTTGCTCATGTGATTAATACCTCAACCTCCACTGCAAGTGGAATATTCCTGAAGACCCTTCAGATGACCTAGACACTTTGTTCAGGATGGGAAAACTTTTTTTTTTTTTAACATCACTCCCACTTATCTACATGTTTTCACTTATAGCATGGACAATTTTCATTTTTTTTTCTGATGGGTTACCTCTTCTCAGCATGGAATGACTCCTTTTGTTTCAGTTTGAGGGTTTTAGTATACTAAAGCTTACAAATTGTTACATTACATGTGAAGTGTTCCTAATGGCTTCTGAAAGCTACCTGTGTTTTTGCATATTTCTACATGCTCAAATATTCATTATCATAACGTAGTAACATTTATAACTTATTATTATTATTATTATTATTAATAATAATAATAATAATAACACCCCTTAACTCAATATGGCCAGAAAATCCTAATGGCACCTTCAGACCTTGCCCATGTTCCTTTGTTCAATAGATAACATTCTTCATTCAGTCCTGGAACTCATGTTCATGGAGGCCGATATGACAATTGCTGACAGGTTTTTTTTTTTGTGTGTAGGTTTTTTGTTGTTTTTTTTACCATGTGCTGTGAACAGAGTTTGAGGCCATGTGGCCTACTTAAAACTGTCATGTTCACATCCAAGGACATGATAACATCCATGACTGATTAAAGATTTGGGGTTATGCATTAAGGCATGATAAAGAGGTCATAAAGCCCACGTAACTTCATCAGGGATATCACTTTTACAGTTCCTATGTTATTCTATGGAGCCTATGCACTTAGGTCTCCAAAGGTGGAAAATTCTTAGTGCATTGGCTCTATAGAATAGCATAGGTCCTGGAGAAGTAATATAACTGGAGAAGTCATCACCTATTTATCACACCTTAATTATCTTCCCTGCCAATAGGACTTTCTTGCCATAGCATTGTATGTGGATATTATCAGGAGGTGTTAGTTCTTCTCAAAAATGTTTATAAAAATATATTCAGAATATATGTATATTTGTAGAAATATCCACATTAAGAAGCACATTCTATGAACACATAAGTCATCATTACCAACTTGAATTTATGTCTTAAGTCACTGTTCCAGCTGCTTCTTAGAAACTGGAATATGCCCTAATGAGTAAATAAATATTATTTATTTGGCACATATCTGTCTATGAAAAAGACGCTACATAATTATTAAGACACATTTAACAGATTTTTGTAAACAGGATGCAAACACTTTGTACACTGCAACTATTTCTCATAAATATTCTATTCACAAGGGCAGGGCATCAAACCAATATTTAATTCCATATAAAACCAGGTGCAGCTCTACAATGAACAAAATGGAAGAAGCTCTACAAAGGGCTTTTTATGCAAGGTGTTTATAATAAGAGGGTTGACCGATGTTGATAAAAGGCCAATCAACAGAGAAAATGCCAGGGAAGCAGTCACATATCCAGATGCTGCTACAAAATGTATTCTAGAAATTGGCATGAAGCAGATTTGATAACTGCCAAACACACCTCATGTGTAGCTATATCAGCTGGCTGAAATGGAGAAGCAGATCCTGCATAGTAGAAGAAGAGACCAACAGCACCTTATTGTGCCAGTAACATAAAGAGAGGTGTCAGATTTAGACAACAATTTCATTGGAATGATTTTTTTCCATTAGAACGCTAACATTTAGATTTCTGGAGCAGGTTTTTCTTTTGTCTTTTATTGGTATCTCAGAGGACCCAAAATGAATGTCAAAAAGACATTTTATACAAAGTTACTGATTTCCCAAAGCTATAAAAGTCTCTTTATTGTTTTCGTCTTCCTCTTTTATGTTAAATTTGATTTAACCCTTCAAATGTCAGAGGGCTACTACTATCAAAGTGTCATTAATGATAGAGCACATTCTTATCTTCACATAAACTGTAAGGATGCCATTGAAAGACTACATTATTTGATGTAGGTTCTTCATATGTTCTCATGTTCCATAAATACCCAGTTATGGCATGGATTCCATTGTGGTTGATAACTTTATCACAGATTTTATCTGCAAGTTTCCCTATAGACGTCAATAGGAATCTGGGTAATAAAAGCAATGATAACTGTTATCTCCTGCAGTTAAATCTAGACCTGATGTATAAAGTCAAAACAGAGAATTTCTTGGTAAACCAACAATCCAACTGCAATTCACGTGAGAAATAGTGTTGAGCGAGCGTGCTCGGCCGATGCTCGGATCGGCTCGAGCATCGCTCTGCTCGGCACATGGCGGTACTCGTCGAGTACCGCCATGTGCTCGTCCGCCGTGTTCGGGTGGCGGGGATCTGTGCCGGAGGAGGCACAGATCTGAAGACGCTCCGCTGGACCACCAGGGACTGGAGGTACGGGGGCATTGAGGAGATGAAGGGGGCATTGCGGAGATGAAGGGGGACAGTGTGGAGATGAAGGGGGACATTGTGGAAGAGGGGCATAGTGGAGATGAAGGGGGACATTGTGGAAGAG
Organism: Rhinophrynus dorsalis; assembly: GCA_037306005.1. NCBI lineage: Eukaryota > Metazoa > Chordata > Amphibia > Anura > Rhinophrynidae > Rhinophrynus > Rhinophrynus dorsalis. Next base: position 72,157,873 of record CM074719.1, on the reverse strand, counting down.
GGGCATAGAGTCTATGCCCCTCTTCCACAATGTCCCCCTTCATCTCCGCTATGCCCCTCTTCCACAATGTCCCCCTTCATCTCCTCTATGCCCCTCTTCCACAATGTCCCCCTTCATCTCCGCTATGCCCCTCTTCCACAATGTCCCCCTTCATCTCCTCTATGCCATAGAGGAGATGAAGGGGGACATTGTGGAAGAGGGGCATAGCGGAGATGAAGGGGGACATTGTGGAAGAGGGGCATAGAGGAGATGAAGGGGGACATTGCGGAGATGAAGGGGGACATTGCGGAGATGAAGGGGGGCATTGACCAGGCACCCTCCCCTCATCAGAGCAGGGGGTGCCTGGTGTAATGCTCGTGTCGCCCCATTCAATTGAATGGGGCTCGGGTGCTCGGCCGAGCACTCGAGCCTCCGGCGGTGCTCGGTCAGAGCACCCGAGCACCCGAGCATCGGGGTGCTCGCTCATCTCTAGTGAGAAATGAACATTCCCAAAATATCTTTTGATCTAAATGAGACTTTATAACCCACAGTACACTGGAGTGTTCTCTAGAAATCAAGGATTTAAACGTCATATTTAAATCAGTAGAATTTGTTGTTTGTCTCCGATCTTGCGGTTGGCTTGCCCTAGAATGAATGATTCAACTTTTACGTTATACAGATTTTTATTATTTTGGATGACATATTACCTTGAATTTAAGTTTTGCTTATTTGAAAAAGGAGATATCAATATTTTTGTTTCTGAAAATAAAAATTCAAAATAAAAGTATGGCATCATATGCTAATTAAGCTGGGTGCTACACAAAGAGCTTCATTAGCATAAATTAACTTACGGTATTGCTCTCAGAGAGCCCATCATACAGAAATACAAGTGTGTCCTAAATTAATACAAGGTTCTATAAGGTTCAATAAGGGTCCAGTTTGCTGATATGAAGGTAAACTGGATCTGAATCAATCTCATGCACTACGTGTCTTCACCATCTCATCCTTGCAATTACACCTCAAATATGGTGACATCGTCTTTGTCTGGTTTACAGTGTTGCAATATGCTCTTTGACAATCGCTCATTTACATATTGAACTGCAGCTTAATGAACCATTGTCATAATCACGTGGATTCAATTATATGTTAATGTGGCTATTCATCACATGTACTAGGCTCCTGTGGTTGGCTGTGCTGTCGGATTTCACAGACCCAAATACGCCAACCTGGCGATGGCAAACGTGGGATCTTCCTATGGCTTTTTACGTGGCTGTAGAGGACAGTTTGCTATGTTTCTGCTGGAGGGCAGATATAGCAGCTGCCTCCTCTTAACCCTTTGAATGCCATAGGGATGAATGACATAACAGCTGATAAGCCAGTTCTGTGTGTATCTGAATCTGCTGTTAGGCAAAACAAGGGTCTGTGTATGTGCCACAGGGGTATACAATGAATATGACACTGAAATAGTTAAGGGAGGTCTAGTGATCTTCTTGGTGCTGAAGTGTGTTGGTGAAAATAAACATTCCTAAAACCCCCATTGGTTTAAATGCTGCTTTTAACTACTTGAATGCAAAGCAGATCTCCAGTGCATTGCAAAGCAATGTGTTAGAGTTCTTTCTAGCATTTAAGCTGTTAAAGGCCCCATTTACATCGATGTAGAGGAGTTTTAGTTTTCCCCTGCAGAGCCCTATACTTACTCAAATTTAGTTTTGAATATACAGTTCAATGTCATAAATGGCCCTAAATAAAGAAAACAAATACAGTCAACATTATGCAGGTTTGTGTGCATATTGCTACACTTACGGAAAGAGGGGATTAGACAATATATTTATAGGGGGAATGTAAACTATTCTCGCAATAGATACACCCATACTTCTGAACAGATACAATTTAATCAGAGAAATACTGATGAAAAACAGTGCTAGCTATACGCAGAGAGCTGTATTGTTGCCCAAGGTAATGCAGGAAAATGCTGGAAATGTCTTAAGATGTTTTGTTGTGCATGGTCCGTGGTGCAATGCAATAAGCTATACACATGCATGCAGTCATTAATCACAGACTCTGACAAAGGGATTCAGTCTGTAGCTGCTTTGTGAAAAAAAGCTCATAGCTGATCATAATGCAATTCCTGTAATACTTTTCCACATATTGAAAGGGAAGTACACCCTAGGAATAAAGGACTCAATCTTTTTAACACATTACCTTACATAGATTTATGTTATTCATGTTCTCTGTACGTATTCCTGTGTATAGCAATCTCTACTGAAGTCTAAGAACAAACAATAGGCTGCAATAGACATGAAAGACTTGTATGGGACACTAGTCTTTATCAGATTTTAAAGGGAAACAACTATCCTTGCAATTAAGCAGAATAGTTGTATTTTTTCAACAACATTCTTATTTATAAACCAGCACAAATGAAGAACAACCATTTATATAAAGTGGTATACTGATATATATCCCAATTAACTCTAATTAACTAATTTATTGGTGCAATTATTAGATTACAAATCTAAACCAACAAGACAACAAGTTACTAACATAATTTCACTTCATGATTTAAGCGATAGTATATATCATACCTATCCGTACACACCAACAGACTAAAAATATCTAAAACACAATGTATCTCCCCAGAAGTGACAATAGCAAATACACAGAAATGGTGTCTTATGTACCAAAAGTCTATAATATTTACAGCAGGCAGGGGTATCCTGGGTGGTTCACCCTTTGAGGACCAAAGGGTTTGTAACTCATTGCATTCTCATCTAGTCCTTAGAGTGGATCTATCTCCTCTACAAAACTAATGCTTATTATGTAGAGGATATATACATAAGGATGAAAACATTATTGATTTAAAAACGAAACAAAACGCTATTTGTGTTAAACCGATAGTTTATAGAGTGCCCTGCACCCTACTGTCTCATAAACTTCTATTGCCGCACTGCCCCTTCTCCCTTCCCACTACCCAGCCTCCTCCGATGACGGAGGCTTCTGTCTGTAAGCTGGAGTGATCTCATGGCACAGATTGATATCTAGCCAATGAGATCGCTCCAGCTTACAGACAGCCTCCGTCATCAGACGAGGCTGGGTAATGGGAAGGGAGAAGGGGCAGTGCGGCAATCTGTGGCAACGGAAGTTTATGAGGAAGTAGAGTACAGGGCACGCTATAAACTATCTTTTTAACACAAGTAGCATTGTTTTTTTTTTTTTTAATCAATAACGTTTACACCATTATGTATATATCTTCTACATAATAAGTATAGCTTTTGTAGAGATGATAAATCCACTTTAAAAGGTTAATATGTATGTTTGTGCACTTTTATTTATATAGCACCTCACAATGTAGGAGTGACAATAAATACAATAATTGGAGCTATGATAAGTACCACAATTATACAAAAAATGGGAATTAATTCACTGTCAGAGTTCTGATGGTGGCAATGGGCTGTGCATATTACTAGTGGTCCAAGAGCTAGGATTAAAGGGTTGTAAAAATTAAGGGGAACAGTTCTCAATGTAGAGGAGAGTTATGGGGTTCAAAACACAAGGAGATAAAAGCAAGAAAATGGGGGAGGTCAGTGGGTGTGGTTGGTGCTAAAAGAAGGTTGTTTAAAGTTGAGAAAATCATGATAATATAAACAGTGATGAGAGAAGAACTGTAAAGCTGTAACTACTGATCAGAGGGATTTGAAAATAAGAAGAAGTACTTTGTAGATGTGCAGTACTTACTAGATATACAGAGATTTGCAAGAGATTTCTACGTGTATAGTTATCAGAAGGAAACATCTTAATTGTGACATTTTGCATATTTTTTCAGCAGTGTGAAAAATGTTATAAATATATTTCACAAGCACTAACATGTCAACATTTAAGTGGTACACAACGTTTTGAGAAACACTTTCCATACCCCACTGGTCTGTATAGGGGTAAGGATATGGAGATGTTTCAATGAGGCACACTAATGATTTAAAACTCTGCAACAATGTGACAATATTTATTGATTAGTATCAACAGCATTTGTACAACAGCCATGACTTGGAATGTCCCGAGAGTCTAACTTCTTCCTTGTGGGATTTCCTATAGAAAAGGGGCTACATTTCAGTTTTCTTGGAAATTCTCATGGAGGTTTAATTTAAGTGAGATGTACCTCTGGGAGGTGTGAAACCTTCCACTGAGGTGCTCTTATGCTGAGTTCTGCATTTCTGTTGTTCTTGCGATAGCCTCAGAACACACATATGCACGCCATCAATCATACTTACATGCACATTCACACTCACACCATGCAACAAAGAAGGCAGTGAAAAAGGGGCTTTGCTGCAGGAGGTGAAAATCCCAATTTGCACTGATTTCTTCCTGCTGTTGAATACTTTTAACAGGCCTATCCACCCATGACCACTGATGTTATCCATCTGCTTATCTCATTTGGCTCAGAGAAGTACTTTGCTTGTGCAAAGTCATATATTACATGACAATAATATTTTTATCCCTATGGAGAGCTGTAGTCTATGAATCACATAGAGGGCTTTATAAAAAAAATGCATTTTGGAACCAGCTGGCATGGTTGATAGCAGTTATTAAAATAACAAGTATGAGCTGTAATACTTGTTGAATAAAAACCCTGTAATTCATTTTTTTAAAAATGTATTCTGCTGCTTTAAGCTCCATATAGAACAGTTTTTCATTGTATACTAGCAGATCATTCATTAATATACTAGTGTAAAAGCCCGTGTACACGGGCCAAGGTCCGGATAATATTAAGTGACCGCTACCTCACTGCTCCACGCTATGCAGTCATGCATTGCCTCAATAATGTGCAGAAGAGACTGCCCAAACGCCAGCAGTCTCTATTGCGCATGACGGCTTCTGACAAACATCCTAGCAAATTATTATATAGGATATGACAGGAATGTATTTAGTTTAGATGGATGAATTATAGAAGAATGTTTTTATTACACACCTTTATATTTACGTTTTTTTTTTGTGGAATGTGCTACAATGTTTTAAACCAGGGGTGGACAACATGAGTATTCAGCTTGCAGGGAATGATGGGAGGTTTAGTCTGTCGGTAGCTAGAGGATCTCACATTGGCCTAATGTGTTTTAAACAACAAAGAAGTAGACTAAAGTATGAGAGAATCAAGTATTTTAAGTAGTCCATCGTATTTGTCATGTAGATTAGCATGTATATGCATTAATTATATTTATCTATTGTTATATAACAATACTGCCTGATTGCAGTCATTTTGAAAGGCTTTGGGAGTTAAGGAAGTTAGTCATGGTGGAAAAAGAAAAAAATCAGCTGTAAAAGAAAACAAGTAGGCATCATCATATGACAAAATATAGAAAGAAGAAATGGGTTTGGAAAGAATCAAATTGCATTATGTGGACCTGTTAAGGTTCATGCTGCTCTTATAATTAGTTGGCTGTAGTGTTCTTTATGCCTTCTTGGGAGCAAGTTTTGTGATTGAGTGGAGAACTATATGCTCTTTGTTCCTGTATAGTTGCTATCCATTCGCCTGTTGATATCTGCTTGACTGTACAGTGTCCGCCCATTTAGTGTGCTCTCAATGGAACCTATGAAGAGGTGAATTTGCTTAAATTTTTTATTGAAATAAGGTGTTTGCCACATCAATACCTAAGACATTCTTGAATGATAGTTTGGGACATGGAATGTTAAGAAAAGAATGTATCTCCAAGTCATAAGGTCCATCAAGTATAGCTATAAACAATCCTCAATGTCTCAATAGTAATAAATTAAGTTGACAAAACACACACTGAATCCTGACTGACTGTCTCTGGATAGGAAGAAACCTACAATGCTCTTGAAGTAAATTTTGCAGGGTTAGCAAAATGGTGGACATCTTATGGTCCTTCTAAGCACACTTTACAAATTGTGATATTTCCACAAAAATCCCCATGGGAAAAAAAATGTGCTTTTTGCATACCTATAGAATGCAAGGAATTAAAGCCCCATTTAAATAAATGATATTTTTTTCTCCCTATGGTATAATTGGTTTGCTCCAGAACTGTACCACTTTTTTCATAGCTTCAGTACATTTTCTGGGTGTAGTTACTTGATAAAGCATTAGCACATTACTGTTTTCTTTGTGAAAATGCAGGTTCTGAACTTGGATAAAGTATGTGGATAACACTTGCAATAGATCACCTCTCCATTATGATTGAGCTGTTATTTATAGTCATTTCTGTATTTATCTCTTAGAGTGGCAGAGAGGTATCCAGTGTATTGCACTGGATACCTCTCTGGCCCTCAAATGGTTAACTAACATTTAATTTCTTACACCTTCTTTGTTCCTTCAATCCTGGCAGCAGGTCAATAATTTAATGTATTACTATTTGTAAGAACATTGGAAAGTGTCAAGCAATAGTAAGGGTCAGATTCAAGATTGTAATTATTTTTATTACTCCTTTGGATGCCATTATGCCAGCTTCCAGGTTTAATGTGTTACATTGACTCATTAATGAAAAGTCTTATTAGGGCTGAAAAATGTCTTTGTTCAAATAACAACAGAAATGATAAGTAGCTATTATTTTATCTAAACATAATGACTGAGATATAGATGGTTCACGAAGCATTTATAAGCACATGTACTATGTTGGTGTAATTTAGCAAAAAGTAAGGGTTTACTTATGAAAACTGTTGTAATTAAAACCAGTTCATATGCAAAATTGAAGCCAAACTGCATAACTCATAATTTCTTTATGTATGGTTTGTAGCATATACTGAGAAAGCATAACAATATCTCAATGTAGTTGCTAATTAAGGGTGAAAAGTTCCATTTTTCTTCTCTGGGGGAAATTTTGTAAAAAATAAATGATTTTCCGCTTTTCCTGTGGGAAATTCCTGTGAAACTTTTGCTAGTGAATTTCTGTCCTTTTTTTGTTTTAGGTGGAAATTTCCTGCAACTTTGAGTTTTCTTCTTTCAATACTATTGATTTTTATGAATCGGGAATTTCCCACCTCTTAGAAAAATGCCCTAATTTCCTGCAGACCTACACTATAAAAGCCAATAATTTCCTGCACTTAAGGGTGGGTTTTGTTAGTAAAGACTACGAGGTGTAGAGGTATTTCCTGGAGAGAGAGAGAAAAAAAAAAAAGGTGTACCATGTATAGTGCGGCTTAGGGTTATGTTAAAGTGGGAAATTTCATGTTAGGCCAGTGAGGGGCATTCTAATTCAATAAATGTTACAGTAGTTAAGATAATGAAAATTTAGTTAATGTTAGGTAACTAGGCCCAGAAGTGTGTAGTGTATGTGACTTTTTTATTTTTTTTATGCTTAATATTTTTTATTATAATATTTTTTTGGGTGCACGTCACATAAAAATAAAGGATATATAAATATACTCAGACTGGGAATATACACCGACCAAGAAGACAGCACTACAACATGCTGAATAGTGAAGAATAAAGATTATTTCAATCCATGCCAAAACATTTTCGGTCCTAAACAGACCTGCTGTTGCCCTGAGGAAGGTGCTGTCTCCTTGGTCGGTGGATATTCCCAGGCTGAATTTAATTTATAGTTTTAAGATTAGGCTCTGTCACAATGGATAGGTGGGTATTGTCGAGATCACATAGTTTGTGCTATAATCTAGCAGATTATGGTTTGATGTTTTAAGATTTATGGGAGAAGGGGAGGATATTAGCTGTGATAACTAAGTTCAATGTTTTAACCAATGAACAAAATTTTTAATTCCTGGAGTCTAGCCAATTAATATTAAAGTTTCTAAGAACCATCAGCTTGCTTTTCTTGTTTTGAGTGGCAGCCTCCTTTAGTTGTTGAGCTGTGTCTGAAAGGGACTGTGCTGGTGTATTTGGCTGTCTGTAGTTGCCAACAATTATAATTTGTTTTGAGTATTGAATAGAAATTTTGCCTGCAATGTATTCATAAGAATCAGAATTATGAGAGTAATTTCGAAGTGTGAGGTTTAATGGCTCCTGTATGTATATTATTATACCTCCTCCTCGCTTTGCACAGTCTTTTCTAAAGCATGAGTATCCATCTATGGCAAAAGCAGTATCAACAGTAAGAATAAGAATTTTTGGCTTGTATGCATAACACCATGCTTTTAGTTCATCCATTTTGGGCAGTATACTGTGTATGTTGCAGTGCTCAAAAGAGAAACCTTTTTTTAAAGGTGAAGTTGACATTTATTGCTATCTGAAGGCCAGGGTTGGTTTCTATGTCACTTGCCAAGGCAAGTAATAAAATGCATAAAAATTTAGTGAGTTGTTTGTGGAGGATGCATCTGTTACTTTTTATACTGGGGATGGGTGAGCTTGTTTTTAATACTCTCCACCAGCATTCAGAAGGTCGTGCACATGTATGCACAGAAGTCTATGGTGGATAATTATGTTATGGTGCGGGTGCGGGGCATGGTTGCAGGGATAAGACAACATATGTATTAACAGTGGAATGGTCAGAACAGATAGAAGTAATATGTTCATGTTGGCATGATGGGACAAGGATAGCAGGGGAGATACAGGTAGTCAGAAACCAGCTGAGATTAACATCTAATTATGGTGGATTAGCAATATAATATTATACTTGTAATGTTTATTTAATCTCTTCCCTCCAATTCTACTTTATCCACAATTTATCCACAATTCCAATTTATCATCTGCAATAGAACCAGCCCTCTGTGTGAAATATATTGGCAGGAATTTGATATTGGGAGGAATCCCTATGGTGGCTATACTTAAACTATAAATTGTTCTTATTCATAAAGAGAAATTAAGAAAATGTAAGCACATATAATAATAATAACTGAGGGTGAAAGGGTTTGCTTTGCTAAAATGTCACTTTTTGCTCATAATGTACATTTTCATGTGGAATTATAAGTATTCCATTGAAATAACATGGTTATGCTCTTGGCTAAATGTATGTAAAACTACAGAAACTGGTTCACAGTGAAAGCATGTTGCTATATGGCAGAGTTGTAAATTTCAAAGAAAAAACAATAACTTTTAATGTTGCCAACAAAGGAACAATTGTGTTGGGTTCAGAGCATTGATAAACAACATTTGTCTATTCATCTGTTGAAGACTACATCTCCCATCATCTCCAACCAGCCATTGACTGGTTGCAGATGATGAAATTTGTCCTTTCCAGCAGCAAAGACTAAGGTGTACTACTTTTGGTTTCAGATACACAAACTTGCTATACAGACTTATTTTAGCAGACATTCTAAGTGATTGAATATCACATTTGTAAAGTACAGAGGCAACAACAGGAAGCTGACATTGCTTGGAAAGCCAGGAGCCATGAAATTACTGATGAAAACTTATTTCAATGGCTAATGTATATTACAGGAAAGAGAGAGGTGACAGCTTCCATCCAAATCTAATGCATTAAACTGCATGAATTTTCTTTAAGCTCTATGCCTAACTTAGAACTTATATACTATTTCCTACTACTGTAAAATATACTATATAGGCCTGAGGCCTACGAATATACTATTCTGTTATCAAATGTATTACAATCATTACCTAACCCCAGAGCAGTTTATTCTAGATTCTGTTTCTCCCTGTTGATGCTGTTTTACTGCATTGTGAGTCTATGAATAAGGTTTATGTCCTCATTTTCTTCTAGCTTGACAGTGCACAATAAGGTTTGTGATTCTTTTGAAAAAGCCAGCTGAATCCAAAATAAAATAGATATGAATGCATCTATGCTTCATAAAACACTTACGTAAATGGTTACATTATCTTTATTACTTTACATTTGGCTTAAAAAATAAAATCACATGGGGAAAACCATTCTTTGGGAATATCTTTGGCATCTAAAGAGTTCATCATTTAATTAGGAGCATTTGCCAGAGAATATTGAGTCATTATTAGCCTCCTGTACCATAGCCTAATCTTGCAGTTCTTATGATCGTTATGTAAATTAAGCACTATGAATAATTTAAAATCATTTATATGATCTGCTTTGTACTATTCATTAAGTATATTATGTCAGTTAAGACACTAAGAAAAGAAATGCCACAGACCGTTCTGCATATTGTGAGTTACATAAAAACGTGAATATATAAGTTTTCTAGAACCCACTGTTGCCTTCCTAAGCTCCTGGTGCTGGCGGCCCGGATTTCTCTCATTAGAACTTAGTGCTGCTCAATTTCTTATTCCTGATATCGTGGGATTAATTACGTTTCTTTATGAACTGTATAACAAAGTATAACACAAGTTTGATGTGCTGCCAGGCAGATGCAACTTTCTCACATCACTGTCATTTTTATGTGAATAAACATTATCTGCATGTATGAAAGACAAAGAATAATTCCAATATCCATCTTGCAGCATGTTAAAAGGTGCAGTTTGTGGCATAAAAAGCAATGAGTAAGAAATTGCTACACTGACTAGAACCTTTTGTGATTAGAAGAACCATAAAATGTACTTTAGATTAAGTACAATCTATCCAGTTTCTGAGAAAGTCTCTGTAAACAGCTGCCTAATGGGGTATAACTTGCTAATGAATTGATTCTTTTTCTCCTAAAGGGTCTATATACATTTGAAGAGATAGCTTAATGATTCTGCACTTACAAATAATGTGGTTAGGAGCATTGCCTCAATTTTGGATATTTTATTTTCTAAGCCATTGCAAAGCATAGCACCTTTATAAACTTCTGCTGTTCTTGTTTATAGTCAGTTAATTCCAGCTTCTGTGAGAATGTAATGGAGGGAACACTTAAGTCAGTTTCTTTATACAAATCTAATGCATTGCAATTACAAGTTATTTTCTTGCCAAAACTATGCTTTATTAAAAAAAAATGCAAGGTAAAAAACACATTTGAAAATGTACATGTAATTGCTTTAAAAAAAAAAGTAACATCCGTTGACTCAGTGGTAAATAAATATTTATTTTGACACTTTCCTCTGCTGAATCTGGTCATGGAAGAGGATGTGCTGAAGTTTGCAGTTTCTTCTTATGGAAAATCCCTGCAGAAATTGCAGGGAGGAAATGCAGACTAAACGTAAAGCAAAATATTTTGTCACTGTGCTTTCCTGCACAGTTCCATGTTCCTTCACTGAGTTATAACATTATCATGGTGGCTTTCCAATGCTACCATGATGAGTCCTGAGGAATGTATGATGTGCATGCATACATCATTACACATACTTGCATATTACATACTTGCATGCACATACACACACTCACAAAAAATACACTGGTTTCTACTTGTGAAAGAGGTTAGAAGCAATGGGCCTTCCCACAGGAATAAAAGTGGGGGAGGAAGGGACTGTTTTTACTTATTTCTTCCCATGGTGGAAATTCCTCACATCTCTTCTCATGGAGTACTTGCCTGATGCCATTATCATTTAACCCTTTGTGTTCCAGAGAGGTATCCATTGCATTGGATACTTTTCCGGCACTCATAGGGTAAATTAACATAATGGAAAATTTGCTATTGGCATGATCTTCCTTCTTGGTCTTAAGGCAAATCGGTTGTGGGCAGGAGTCTATAAACAAAGGACACTCTGAAACTGATGCCTTGGAAGAACTGGATCAATTCTGGAGTAAACCAGCTGCACCATAGGGGACAGATGCAAATGTGCCACATTTTCCTTAATTTAAAGGGACATTTTAACTCCTTGATTGCTAGACAGTTTTTAACCCCTTAAGGACCCATGATATGCCAGGACTGTCATGGGTAGACTTGAGTTAAGGACCCATGATGGTCTTGGCATGTCATGGAATCCAGAGGTTTCCGTGTGGCTGCACACTGGCCAGGGACCCCTGAATCCATTTTGCTAAAAAAAAAAGTCAGTGGTCTTTAACTGAAAGCACTCAGCTGGTCATTAAGGAGTAAATACATTATTTTGTAATGCATTGGAGACCATTTATGGGATAAAAACCCTATTTAATCCAATTTGAATTTGAATTTGTCCCAGTTGGGGCAGTTGGTTTGCCCCAGAATTGCTCCATTTCTTATTGGCACATCTAAAAGTTGCCTGTTTCCTCCTGTTCCATGCTTGGTTGTTCCAGTGCACAAAGTGGTCTATTTATCTAGCAGAGGAGAACACTGAGTAATGGGTTAGTGAGGAACCAGTTTGCTGTTGTTCGATTTATGAGTCCTTACTTTGGATTGCCTGAAAATGTCTGGTTTTGGTTAATCGATTTCTGAACTGGCAATTTTTGTGATGTTCTGGATTTGGCTAACTGGTTCTGGGGGTTGTGTACTGTGATTGTGTTAGTGTTCCTGAGTGTGTGTTTATGTGTTTGTGTTCTGGAAGAAAACACAATAAACCTGAAAAAACTTTCTTGTAACTTTTGTAGAATCTTACAAAAATGTTTCAGCCTTTCCAAAACTGTAAAAATCAGAAAAATACCTAATTTACAGAATGTATTTGGTCAGTTCCTATATCATTCATATCTTTGTTGGATCATTTATAAACAGTTCGAATATTTATCAAAAACTAGCATATTTTGTAAACTAGTATATTACATACACTTAAATATATAGAATAGAGATGACTTTCCATGCAGAAAGTCCTTGCTCTTCTGAATGCTCCTTTAACCCATTTAGCACCAGAGGGGTACACAACGCATTGCAGCGCAATGCATTGCATACTCCTCTGGCACTCACAGGGCTAACCCCTTAAGGACCAGCGGTCCTTAAGGGGTTATCCCTGTGAGTGCCAGAGGGGTATGCAATGCATTGCGCTGCACTGCATTGTGTTTACATCCCGAAAGGAACCCTTTGATCCCTGCCGACGTGCCGGTATACATGACCTGTTGCATGTATTGGCACGCCTCTTTGGGGCCTGAAAGAGATTGCTTCAGTCTTGGAACGGTCAATTTTAGGCCCCATTTTTACTTACAGTGCTCCCAGTGGAATGCTGTAAGTAAAAAGTACGGTTCTTAAGTATTTAAGGACCATGACGGTCATAGTGCGTCATGTAGCCCTTAAGGGGTTAAAGGAGAAGTAACACCTCCTAATAATAACTCTTATAACTTATTATGACTGATAAATCCCAATGGCCTCCATGAATGTTGCCATTTTGCCTTTGTTCAAGGGATAGCATCAACAGGACCACAGAACACGAACTCCTTCCTTTGTGCATGTTCATCTTAACCACTGATTCACAATACATTGCACGGCCCTATGACCTTAAAAAGGGTGAGTAGCTTCCTTGTACCTGTGATAATCACTCATTGATTTAGGGTTCTTAGCACAGACTCCTAGGGTTATGAGTGGCTGAATCTGGAAGCTTTTTCTACAATATTTATTTCAAAGTCCAAAACTAAGTGTGCATATTCAACAACTCGGATAACAGAAACAAAAAAATAAATGAAAAGAAAAAAGAAAACCTAGCTTTTGGCAGAGTACTATCTCTAGCAGAATTCACTTCTGACAATCATTGGGTGGCTAAATCTCCTAGTGGCCACAACAAAACACTGCATATAAATGCACAATTCAAATGATTATTAATCACCTCCAATGTAGCTTTCTGCCTCTCTGCAAGTAGGAGAGCATGAAGGTCCTGAGCCTTTTTTTGCTCTGACCCAGTGTTTTTCAGTCTTTTTTCTCAAGGCTACCCTAACATAGAAACATAGAATTTGATGGCAGATAAGAACCATTTGGCCATTTAGTCTGCCCATTTTCCTACTGTAAAAACCTCAAACCTTTTTTGGGTCTTGGTCTTTTCTTACGTTAAGGACAGCCTTATGTCTATCCCATGCATGTTTAAAATCTGTCACTGTATTAACTTCTACCACTTCTGCTGGTAGGCTATTCCACTTATCTACTACCCTCTCAGTGAAGTAAAACTTTCTTACATTACGTCTAAAACGCTCTTTAGTTTTAGACTATGGCCTCTTGTCCTAACATTTTTACTCCTTTTAAATGTACATCCATCCTGCACTTTGTTTGAATCCCTCCATGTATTGGAATGTTTCTATCATATCCCCTCTCTCTTCTCTTCTCCAAGCAATATATGTTCAGATCCTTTAGTCTATCCTGATATTTATTTTCCTGTAAAACAGTCACCATTTTAGTAGCCCTTCTCTGAATTTTCTCTAGAGTATCTATATCCTTCTGGAGCAGGGGTCTCTAGTACTGTACACAATACTCTACGTGAGGTCTAACTAGAGATCTGTACAGTGGCATGCCTACTTCCCTTTTTATGCTACTAATGCCCCTAGCTATACAACCCAGTACCCTGCTTGCATTCCCCACCGATAGAAACATAGGAACAAACAATCTGGACTTTTCTGTGCAGCCCAAACACCTTGTTGGTCTTTTTGTCAAGAGCATATTGAAGGAAAACGTACATATCGGCCTTCTTTAGGACCAACAAGCAGAATGAGAACAGTACAGAATATAGGACATATCATATTCCACAAATATGCATTTAAAACTTGAAATTCCCATTTTTGTCATCGTTTTCCTAGAAAAATAGTGACATCCTAAGAGTATGTCCTTCGCACACCAACGTGTCATTGTATCTTGGTTTAGAATAACTTCTCTTACCTTTTAAGAGCCATGTGCCAATTAAATTCAAGTGTGTGCTATATCTGATCTTGATGTACTTACTACTGGAAAGTTGTTTATTGTGCTGAACCTTAAAATGTATATGGATGTGTAGGCTTCTGGGTCCTAAGTAACTTGCTTCTACTAGTATTTCCTTGACACTGTCACACATCACACACCCCACCTGCTTCAATAGGAGTGTTATTTTTTAAAAAAGCTGCCAGCAACTGTCATGTCTGCAGGATTGATTTTCTGGCCATGGTAACGTTAATGGAGGGTTACTAGGAGGTGCTAGTACTCTTCTAAAAAGTTCTGCATATGTTTATGCATATACTTCTACCAGGGAAGTTTCTAGGTTCTAGGTACATCTTACTGTATTAGAGAACTATGTAGCCCAATTGCAGCATTAGTAGTAAGGAGAATAGCACTGTTACATGCTCCATATGGCAACAGGATCTGGGGTCTTTAAGGACTTGGGATTTTAACACCTTCGGACAAAAGTTGGATAATTATTTTCTTTATTATAATCGCTCATTTATAAAGAACCTGCATATGCCATATCATTGTGCAAGCAAGGAAATAATTGAAAACACATGACAAATGGACTCAAATGGTGGAGAGGGGACTGTTCAAAAGAACTTATAATCTAGAAGGAGAAAAGAAACATGAAACACAAGGAACGTTCAGATGTTATTCCATTTAGGGAGAAGGCTTGGCCAACTGCAGAGCTGGTCTGCTAATTTGGTGTAAGCCTCTTTGTATAACTGTGTTTTGAGTGAGTTTTTTTATGACTGAAAGATAGCAGAGAGCCTAAGAGAGTTTGGTATTGAGTTCCAGACATAGGGATATGCTCTGTGTTGTGTACTTTCACTCACACACTCATTGATAAATAAACAAGAATGACAACCATTCATAGACTGATAAATTAGCAAGTACAAGAAATATTTCACACAGTGATAAATGAGCAAGTACAAGAAATCATTCACCCCCTGATAAATCATCATGTGGCTGATATGCAGACAGTACATGTATTTCCTTTTTTAATAATTCTAACTTTGATAAATTGACCACAAACTGCTCCCAAAACAGCATGTTATGTGCTCAATTAACATACTGGTACAAGCCCTCCACTGTGTTTCTATTGTATTCAAGGATTTGTAGTGCACATATGCAAACTGGGAGACTTGTAATATCATTCATCACCTCCATAGGAGTAGGAAAAAATGACTGCCTGCTTGTTTTACCAAAATATATATTAAATTTAATATTTCTTAGAAATTATATCCAAGAGAGTTGTAATAAAGTAATTTGCATGGTGTACTATATAAACCAATTTAAATAAGAATATTTATCTTTTGATGACATCTTCAAGTAGCTGAAAATAAACCAATTTCTACTTTTTCTTTCTTTTTATTTCAGTAAATTAATTGCCTTATCAAGATTTTTTTCATAAGCTACAGGTTACATTCACTAGCGGCGTTAAACAGAAAACAAACAAGCAATTCTGAAACAAACTAATTGCAACATTAATTTAAATTGCTGTCTTTAACTCTTTGAGTGTCAGAGAGGTATCCAACGCATTGCAACACAATGCGTTATATACCTCTCTGGCACACAGAGAGTTAACTGCTTGAATGAATTCCAGAGTACATTCAATGGGTTTACTAAAAAAATAACATTTTTGATAAGGAATAGAAACAAATATTAACACCATCCCTTCATTCCTCTAGAAGCAGTGCTGGATTTACATGACTGGCTCCCCTTGGCAAGCCACTCTAGGGGTCATTAGCCCCACCAATGGACAAACCACCACGCCTCACATAACCATGACCCCATTCCCATCCACTGTTTCCTTAGCCTATAAAAAGCAAGGACATGAAATGTTAACCCCTTGGATAACATTTCATGCTAACATTTCCTTGGTTGCACTAGCATCCCTGGGGTTAAATAATAGCATGTAAAGAGGTACAAAACTAGTGAAAGGACATCGATATTACTCTGACCACACCCACAATTCAGAATGTGGGTGTGGCCATCACAGCTAAGCTGCCTCTCAAAATATGGAGCTCTAGACAGCTGTCCATTCTGGCTTTTGGTAAATTCATTGCTGTCTAGAAATACTAGTGGTAGAGACACATTGTAAGAGAGCTACAATATGGTAGCCAACCCTGGTCCTCAAGGGCCACCAACAGTGCATGTTTTCTGGTGCTGTTGAGATGGCTTAGCTGGTTAATGCACCAGCAGCAGAATCCGTGTAAGATCGCAGGTTCTAGTCCTGGCAAGACTCAGCCTTTCACCCTTCTGAGCTGGATAAAACGAATCCAGCATATACTTGAAAACAAGAGACAATATCAATTTGTTCTTCCTGGTAAAATACTTTCCCACATATCTAAGCTGGCGAATATGTGGACTAATTAGTGACTCATGGCGTGATGCAAGAAACATGCGCAGTCTCTATTTCCTGTGTGAAAACCTCTAGGGAATATGTTTGCGCATGATTTTGTTGAATTGTGCATGAAAAAAATCAAGATTAGCGAACAGCTGCGCATATTTATTTTTTGTGGGCGTGGCCAGGATTAACAAATCTGTGTGAGTGGAATAGCGAATGCACCTAATACAGGAAGTGCTATTGAGAATGCACTTATATGTCTGTGTAGTGTTGGCGTAAAAACAAATTTTTTATGCGCAATTCAAGAAACGTTCGGTATTCAGCTTCCTGGATTAGAACATGCACAAAATCTATCTGCGCACAAAAATGCCTTTATCCGATGCGAACATTTCTTGCATCACACCATCAGTCACTTTTATTCCTCTACCTCTTCTCATTCAGGGTTATCCTGAAATTATACACTGTTTCTAGTCTTGAGGACCAAGGTTGACTACCCATGGTAATGGAGTGTGTGAGAGTTTACATACCTACTCCTGGAATGTCAGCAATACCCTTTGGAAGTGTAAGAGAAACATGTATGGTGTATCAAAAGTGCATAAAAAAGAAAACACAAAAAAAGCTCCCAATAGTGTAATACTATAATAATATAAATAAATGAAAACAAAATAAAGATTGCACTCACTTGTATAGATGGTCAGATAACTGGTTCCAGCAAATCTGACAAACAGGCATGTGGAGATGTTATCCCCGTCTCCACTCAGGGTTGGACCGATGTCCTAACGGTATATAGGATCACCAACACACACAGCGGCAGATTCCTCAATAAAAATTTTTATTCGCCAATGCTACAAATACAAATATATTAAAATGCAGGCTACAACGCTAACTCGTTTAGCAGCATCAACGCTGCTTTTTCAAAGCTTAATCGAGCCAGCAATCAATAAAAACATGAGGAGTACGGTGTATGTCATATCAAGTGGAGCTGTCCTTTTGAAATAAAAATATTGAAATCATAATTTACACAATTCTGAATATTAAATAGCCTAAAACCCCCATATATTTGCTATTACCATCCTAAATTACACATAAAATTGTCATATATTGTATGCAGTTTATCGATGTCAGTACATTTACCAACTCACCTTTATTTAACTATAAAAAGTGAATAAACTCCAAGATAGCTCATTAACCCTTTGAGTGCCTGGCAATTTGTCCTTTTAAATACCCTAATTTGAGTTCTTTCTCTTTATTGTCACTCTGTGGCATCATCTTCTCAAAATGCTTTTTTTTTTTTTTTTTTTTTTTCACTTCTAGCAACCGAGCCAGCAGTCCCTCATTTCTCATTGTCTCTTGCCTTAAATCTATTTTATTCTTGGATTATTTAATTTCAAGTTTATTTGAATTGTCAGCAGAATTGTTGTTCACATTATGTTATTAAAAATCTATTTGCAAAAATAAAAAAGACCCACTTAAAGTGGAGCTATTACCAAATTTAAATTGCCTTCCAAATCCTTATTACCATAGCAATATGCATATACATGCTTTTGTTTTGCTATACAAGTCCAGAATTAGTGAGCAGACAGCAGAAGCAGGGATCTTGCTGAAGGCGCTCTCTGCATCTGCGCTGTCAGTCCCTTCTGGTGCCTTAACCCTTTGAGTGCCAGAGGGGTACGCAACGCATTGCTTTGCAATGCGTTGCGTACCCCTCTGGCACTCAAAGGGTTAAGGTACCAAGGAACTCCCCTCACCAATCCTGGAGGTGAAGGAGACAGATAGTGCAGACTCAGATATGCCTTACCCCTCTGGCACTCAAAGGGTTAAGGTACCAAGGAACTCGCCTCACCAATCCTGGAGGTGAAGAAGACAGACAGTGCAGACTCAGATATGCCTTTTCTGCAAGATGTCTGCGCTGTTGCCCACTGCTGCCTGCCAGATGAGTTCAATTTTTCACTAATGCCAGATTTATTCTGCAAAATAAAAGTATGCATATGCATATTGCTATGGTAATACGGATTTGGGGGTCAATTTAAGCTTGATGATAGTTCTGCTTTAACTGTTTGAGAGTCTGAGAGGTATCCAATGCATTGAAATGCAACAGATGACACTCAGAGCATTAAATCAATGGGCAATTTTGGCAATTTTATGTCTACCCTTTAATGCAGTCGCTACACTCTCTCAGAATGGTTCACCTTTTGCTTACTGCTTAAAGGGATATAAATCTCCACAAACAAGGACAGAACAAAGAAAAAGAGATTAAAAAATATGGATATTCATCCGCAACAGAGAGACCAGTTCGATACTATTAGATTAGGGACCCTAATATGTCCTCATTAAATTCCTAATCAAACGGCTAAAATTATATCTTTATTCCATATTATAACAAAAACTACCCTGTTGTCTATTCAACAATCCAGGGTCTAAAAGACCCTGGTTTGTTGAATAGACAACAGGGTAGTTTTTGTTTTTAGTATAATATGGAATAAAGATATAATTTTAGCCGTTT
The DNA here is from genome assembly GCA_037306005.1 of Rhinophrynus dorsalis. Lineage (NCBI taxonomy): Eukaryota > Metazoa > Chordata > Amphibia > Anura > Rhinophrynidae > Rhinophrynus > Rhinophrynus dorsalis. Next base: position 72,138,506 of record CM074719.1, on the reverse strand, counting down.
GATTAGGAATTTAATGAGGACATATTAGGGTCCCTAATCTAATAGTATCGAACTGGTCTCTCTGTTGCGGATGAATATCCGTATTTTTTCATCTCTTTTTCTTTGTTGTTCTGTCCTTGTTTGTGGAGATTTATATATACATTGGAGAACTGCAATACGTCAATTTCCTTTCCAATATATATATTTATATATTTTGCTTAAAGGGATAGTAATGTTTCATAATAAAAGCAGCTCTAATTAATCATCATAGTATTTGGAGTTTGGAGAGTGCTATTTCAGTACTGTCAGAGTTGTAGTTCAAGAGTAATTCAATGATAAAGTACTCCCTCCCACCCCTTTTACTTATGTAACACTGCTCAGCCAGAGCAGAAGGGAGGTGCCCAGGTAGACTGCAGAGAGGGACAATCTTCAGTTAAGATAAGGGAAAAACCTGAAAATTTTGTCAAGGGGGGCAGGGCTTTCATTGTTCTCATAGGAAGAAGATTGTCCCCTTCTGTCATTTGTCTGGTCTATGGACTGGATTCCACATCTGAGAAGAGATGGCTTACACTAGGTAAGAGGGGCGGGAGGGGAAACTTTGCTTGTGGATATCTCTCATACCATAAAGTTTTGAGAGATAAGACTTATATCGTTCTTAATGTTTTTTTAATGCCTACAAAATAAAATAAAAATAAAACGAAGTATTACTATCCCTTTAAGGCCCTAAACTGGTTTCAACATTATGTAAAGGCATATTCATTTGTAATATACACTGATGGCATAACCTTTCTAAAATCAATCCTTTATGCAAACGTTTTATTAGTTTTTATAATTAATGATATTGTTTAATATTTTACCTATCTCCTTTTATTCAAATAGTACTTTGTCATTCTGATAATAGTAAAAGTGCACATGTAAATTTACTTTAGAATAATTAGCAGGCTATTTAAGCAAACTGATAATGGTGTGTGCCTAAAGCCATATTTCTGATAGTAGATTAATGTAAGGTCCACAGAAATACAGTATATTGACCCGACAAGCAATGTTAGTATATGTTTAATTATAGATTTGTAATTTCAATATAAAAAAGGACTTGCTTAGGTTTGTATGTAACCCTTTGAGCACTAGAGGGGTATACAGTGCATTGGTTTGCAAAGTGTTACATGCTTCTGGTACTTTTAAGTTTTAAGGGTACCTAACAAATAGAGGGTTATGCATTAAGGTGTGATAAAGAGGTGATAAGTGGAGATGACTTTTCCAGTGATATGACTTCTCTAGTTCCTATGTCGTTCTATAGAGCCTATACACTAAGTTCTCCAAAGCTGGAGAAATCCCAGTGCATAGACTCCATAGACTAACATAGGAACTGGAGTGATATCAATGGAGAAGTCATCTCCACTTTACCACCTATTTATCACACCTTAATGCTTCTCTCCCATAGAAACATTGCTTCACCCGATACAAAGGATGGTGTACTAAGAAGCTAAGAAGAGCTGGAGTCATTCTGGAATAAACTAAGTGATGTGCAAATTTCTCCACATGAAACTTATTTATATTTGTTTTTTTTAGAAAGGTTTCAATCCCCAGTATCATGGTTCCTAAGGTTTGCCATGAATACATTCTCCATCCCATCCCAGGACTATAATAACCACCATCAGTCTGCAGTGTTTACACATGTCATGATGGGTCCACTGAGTGTTGCTAATGTTACCATAACCTTGCTTTTCATAAGATTGTGTCAGCTGGTACCAGGCTTCATCAGGCCAGTGACCTTTTCTCTTCACTCAAGTGTCCATTGTCTATGTTCCTGTCCCACTATATCTGCTTGTTTTTAGAGCAGAGTGTTTGTCCCTGGAGAGGTCTATACCCCGTTCATGTAAGGGTCCTATGCACTTTGATTTCAAGTGTATCTACATGCACACTACTGTGCTGCTGATTGTGGCCACTCTGTTAGGCAACATGATTCTTTTCATCCTCCAGTGGCCTGTTCTGTGAGACCCACCATTATTTAATGACCTAACATTAATTAATTACATAAGTAATAAATAACTTACGCTATCACTTATATTTATTCTTTATCTTTCTATAACGCAGCATGATAAACCTTAACTACTATTGTTCTCTTGTGAATATTATAAACTCCTCCACATGTGTGAAATTCTGTTTATTTCATCCTGGATTTTCTTTCTTTTGTAGTCCAGTTGTATCTATCATTCCACTAACAATATATAAGTTAAATCTCATGCTGCTGCCTCAGCTTCTTTTTTTTCTGTTTCCGTAATGTTTGCAATATGTCTGACAATACATACTTGCCACACCAGCATACTGTATTATTGAGGTTCTCGAATATTCACAAGGGGTAACCTAGAAGATTTCATTTGACTAGGTTTAAGGTAGACATCATAGTGGGAATACAATCAGAATTTGGATTTTATATAAGTAAGAACAGCAGGGTTACAGATGTATGCCTGATAAAAAAAGGATTTGAAAAAAAAAAATGGCAAATTATGATGTAAAGTATTTTAAAGAATAAAGTTATATGAAAAATGTGTTGGGGAACTCTTTAACATTCAGTGAGTTAATAGCCCCACTTAAATGAATTTCAAATTTGGAGTTTTTAATTTGGATCCGTTGATTTGCTCTACTCCACTTTTGCTTTTATAATTAGGGCCCCTTTCATTAGTAACTTTTTAATTTACTTTGTGTGTATGTGTGTGTGTGTGTGGGGGCTTGAGTTGATGTCTGTTAATTGCCCCATGTAATTGGACTTTGCGTTGGGTTTGTTATATTAAAATAATTGTTATTGTGCTACGGAAGTTGAATAGTAGACCTTGTTATAGTCAATAGATTAGATCCTCTTCTAGATTCATGATACAGTGGATAAGTATTCCCAGTTTCAGCAATCAATGCTTATAAAAAGCTTACTAGTTCTACTCTTTTGAGCGATCAAGTTGACCTTTTGGTCTAATGGAAGAACATCAATCAAGGCAAAGGACTTTTAGGAAGCTGATTATGGAGAAACACATATCAGGTTGTTAGGAGGAGTGATGACATTTGTACTGGTGCCCATGATTTTGTCTCTCATCTTGTTGTCCACTTGTTTCTGAAACAAAGTTTACAACAACAGTTCTAATATTTCAGGCAACAAAACAAACGTAATGTTAATACAGTGTCATAATTAGCAAGGGGTTGGATGTTAACCCTTAGGCTTACTAGTTCAGTGAAATACAATTTATTGACATAGGAGTTCAGTAAAAAATGCCTTCTGGACACCACATTGCATATTTACTAACATTTTAAGAAAATAAAAAGGCTTGAGCTGTAATCATTTTTGAATGACATATCTACCTTTGTGCAATTCATCACGAGAAGCCATATAATATCTTTTTCATAATGCACATCTACTGCATTGTATAGACATAGCAAGGGCCATTGTATTTTTTGTGTTTCCTGGTGTTCTTCATGGAGCAAACAGGGCCATTTTAACATCAGGACAAACAGAACAGGAACCCAGAAGCCACTGTTAGATGTCCTTCAAGTCAAAGAACAATTCTGTTTGGTACTACACAATTTGCAGCCCTGTAGATTTTGCATGCCCCATGGATCTGGAGCACACAGTACAGTCTGTTTAATGTCTGAAGCTCAGTGTGAAAACTCAGCATTGTGTTTAGATGAGTGGCATAATTGGCATTTTGTAAAACTTCTGTAGTTGCAGCTGTTTAGCACTGTATGAACCTAGGTGTAAGCATACAATATTATATTAAATTTAATGTAATTTTTTAATAAAATAAAGCTAATATAAACTTTAGTATTTACTTTTTTCAGGAGGTCAAGTAGTGCACAAAGAGTTGGTCAAGGGAGCACGGAAGGAAAGGGGGGAAGCAGGTGAGAGGAGACTAAGTGTGAACCGGGCTAAAGGAATTGGAAGACTGGGGAGCGAGCCAGTGGAAAATGAAGAGAAGGGAGCTGACTGGAGGACATGAAAGGGAGGAGAGAGATCCAGGAGAGATGAATGTGGAAAAATGGGTTGGAAAAGGAACTGGGATGGGGGGTAGGCCAAGGAGAGGGAAAGGGAACTGACCTAGCATGATGAGGATCACATTGGAAGGCTAGAGGTGGAGATAAGTACCCTATTTTAATCAGACAACGACCTGGCACAGGAACATGCTATGAATGTTCCTGTGCCTGTTCCAAAAGGGTGAACAGTGCATTACTTTGGAATGTGCTGCATACTCTTGGCATTCAATGGGTTAAAGATCCTAGGAGTGCATAACACTGAAGGGGACCTAAGACATGTAAGTTACTAGTCTTGTGCAAATCATGATACTGCACCTATAGGACCCCCTTTCTCCACTTGGTTTGGTTTATATGTGCGTGTGTTGTTATTTGTATATTCTCCTCCTTTGCACAGACCCAAAGAGTATGTTAGCTCTTTATTAATACAAGTCATTAATATTAACAAAAATAATAATATTAATAATAAAAATAATAGCAACCCCTTAAGGAGCAGGAGGAACAGGGTTTTTGTACGGCAGCACCATTTTATTTGGACACCCGGTATAAATGAGTGATCACATGTACCGACTCACTGAGAGAAGCTGAAATTGACTGATCTGGTCTTGGAGCAGTCAGTTTTAGACATTGATGTAAAAGTTGAGCTTTGATGAAAAAAAATATGATGTGCCAGGACCATCATCAGTTCTTAAAGGAGCAGTAAACTTTTTTTTTTATGAAAATACATATTTTATAGAGCATTTCCTGCTGAATAAAACAAGGTCACTCCCATCATTGTCAGATGTTTTATTCAAAATGTATAGCAGTTTAAATAATCAGGAAGTGAATTTACTGTGTTTACTTCCTGATATTTCTGACTGACAGGAAGTGACAGGCAGATTTTATCACATTCTATGGAGAACTGTATGTCTCTGACTTTTCTGGCTTTCCTCTCCATTAGAATCTAACAGGAAATCTAATTAGAATTTGACCACTAGAGGGAACTGCTAATGTAAAAAAACATGGGTTTAAACTGTAATAACTCTGGAAATATAAATCTCTTGGCAGTGGGAGTACCCTTATTTTACTCAATAGGAAAATCCCTACAATACATATTTTTTCATAAAAAAGTTTACTGCTCCTTTAACAAAACAACGGTTGTAACAGTCCTGGCATGTCCACGGTCCTAAATAGGGTTAATAAAAGAATAAAGTACAAAAAGTACAACACAGCACTGATGTCATACCCTGGAATGCCAGAGAGGTCACTAACAGATTGTTAAGACCTTTTTGGTAATCAGTGACTTAATATACTACATTAACATGTGACCTTTAGCTTTTTTTATTCAGTTGTACTATATTTACATGTAACAATGTTCTCAATGTAAATGCTGCTAATTTATGAATTGCACTCTTCTGCGTGAAAGTAAGGTACATGACCAGAGATAGCCTTCACATTACAAACAACCACCCCAAGCAGGCACAGGCAATCTCCCAGCAAAGCAGACACAAGATGGAAGCTACCAAGCTGTTTTCTTATAAAAACTAAAATGAAATATTTTATTATTTTCTTTTTTATAACTTTCATTGTCACACTATTTTGTAAATTGCCTTCAGAGTTGAAAACAAGAATGTTTTCCCACAATATCATTAATCTATAGGATAATCAAATGCACATACTGTAATTATGTCTGCTATTCAACCTGTGGACTGGCTAGTACACTACTTGCTACAAAGTGCTTGTTTTCTGTCATAAGAAGTCAAATTGCCAAGATTAATAAGCCAACATCCAAACTGAGACCAATTAGCACATATCCAGTGAGGTCTTTCTCACACAGGCAGTATGTAAGACTTCAATCACAGTCCCTAATGAGACCGTAGTGTATTCTTTCTAGAAAATCCATAATTTCCAAGGATACCACTGCTGCCAGTTTACACTTTAAAAATTTAGTCATTATTTGATTCCTTTCATTCCATCTTTCCACTATTAAATGTTAAACTTTGTTTCTCCATAACATGAGATAAAATTAGCTGATTTTATTTCCAGATGGGATTCCAGTATTCAGTATTTTTAAAGTACTCCATCTTTCCAGTGTCTGTTTCTCTTTAAACAGTCATCAGTCACTACAAGTCTTGAGCTTCACCATCTCAGTGAAATTTAACAGATGTGATTTTATGACCCATTTAGCAATACCTCTGTGATGGTTATCTCTTTTGTACATTGATTTTGTTTTGTAGGAGGAAAAGCTAATTTCATACATGGTAGGTTAGCTTGTGGTGGCTGTTTTTTTAAAACTGATACAAATGCACAATGAGTGAATGAATGAATGAATATTAAAGTAATCAGTAATATCTTATTTATTGGACTGAAGTTTATTGAATGAATGAATATTTTTATTTATATAATGCCACAAGTGTACGCAGTGCTTTACAATTTAAGGGTTTAAAAAATACAGGGTTTGTTTTATGAAAGAGTGAGTAGTAATTTGGACAGGGGAATTGCTGTTGATGTAGTATACTTGGATTTTGCAAAAGCCTTTGATACAAGGCCTCACAACAGGTTATTGCATAAATTAAAAGGCTTCGGTTTGGGCTGTGTTATCTGTACATGGATTGAGAACTGGTTAAATGATAGACGGCAGAGAGTTGTTGTAAATGGAACTTTTTCAAATTGGTCTGAGGTTATAAGTGGGGTGCCGCAGGGTTCAGTCCTGGGACCAATGCTTTTTAATTTGTTTATTAATGATCTTGAAGAGGGAATTGCTGATGACACTAAGCTATGTAAGGAAATACAGAGCTGGATGTTTTTTCCCTACAGAAGGATTTAGATAAACTAAGTGAATGGGCAGAAAAGTGGCAGATGTCATTTAATGTAGATAAATGTAAGGTTATGCATTTGGGCTGTAGAAACAAACTTGCTACATATACTCTAAATGGGAAACAACTTGGGAAATCCACATTAGAGAAAGATTTGGGAGTACTGATAGACAATGCACTTCACAGCAGTGTGCAGAGTCACTCAGCTTCTGCAAGAGCAAATAGAGTACTAGCCTGCATAAAAAGAGGTGTAGAAGCAAGGGATGCTAATATTATCCTACCTCTGTATAAATCCTTGGTTAGGCCTCATCTAGAATATGGAGTACAATTTTGGGTGCCTGTTCTAAAAAAAGACATATCTGAACTGGAAAAGGTGCAGAGACGTGCAACAAAACTGATAAAGGGATTGGAGGATCTGAGTTACAGATAGAGACTAGCCAAACTGGGTTTGTTTACATTAGAGAAGAGACGTCTAAGGGGTGATATGATTACCATTTACAAATACATTCAAGGTCAATACAAAGAACTATCCAATTAATTATTTATGGAAAGAGCTGAGCTAAGAACAAGAGGTCATCCATTAAGACTTGAGGAAAGGCGCTTTCGACTAAAACATAGGCAGGGATTCTTTACAGTAAGGGCAGTAAGGCTATGGAATTCTTTGCCAATGGATGCCTATCTAGCACAGAACAATATTGGAAATTATGACAGATGGCTTCAAAGCAAATAGGATATTGATCAGGGGAACTATTTGACTACCAATTGGAATCAGGAAGGAATAATTCCCCCCCCCCACACACACACTTGGGACTAGATTGGAAATGGCTCCAGAGGGCTTTTTTTTGCCTTCCTCTGGATCAACAGGGGTGTTTTTGGCATGGGCTGGACTTGATAGACACATGTCTTTTTTCAGCCTTATCTACTATGTTACTATGTTACTTATCTACTATGTTACAGGTGCTTTGTAGAGTGAAACATTGGGTGGGAAGTCCCTGCCCAAAAGCTTACAATCGAAAGTGCTAATGGGAGACATACAGAGTACATAAGGGTCAAGTGCTGAATACAGTGCTAGTTCTGATGATGATAGAGGACATCAGTAAAGTAAATAATTTATAAGAGCGTTCATTGTACAGCATCAGTGCCTTCTAGCATGTTGAGATTTTATCCATGAGGTGCATTTTTAAGTGAGATTTGAAAGTTATCAGAGAGGTGCAGAGGTGCAGGTTGGATGGTAGAGCATTCCATAGATACAGAGCAATGAGAGAAAAAGGTTTGATACGTGACAGGGCTGTAGACACAAAAACAGCTGAAAGAAGACAATCATTGGCCGAATGTAAGTGGCGGGATGGGGTATAACAGGAGATCAGAGTGGAAATGTAAGAAGAAATAGAGGAGAGAAGTGTCTTGAAAGAGAGAAGTAAGATTTTGTAAGATATCCGGAGTTTGATACGCAGCCATTGGAAAGTTTTGAGGAGGAGTGGGGCAGGGACAAACCTAGGTGACAGAAGAGTAATTCGTGCTACAGCATTCTGTATAGATTGAAGTGGATGGAGATGGGAGGCAGGAATGCCAGACAGAAGAATGTTGCAATAGTCCATGCGGGTGAGAATGATTGCATGTATAAGAATTTTAGCTGTGGATGAGCAGAGGAAGGGATGGATTTTAGCTATGTTACGCAAAAGAAAGCAACAGGATTTAGCAATGGCATTAATATGAGGGGAGAATGAGAGAGACTTGTCAATTATCACCCCTAGACACCGTGCTTCTGATACTGAATTTATGGTAATGCCATTTACAGTCACCTGGAATGGCGCTACAGGGCCAGGCATAGGTGGGATGAGGAGTAGCTCAGTTTTAGACATATTGAGTTTGAGGTGCCTATGAGCCATCCAGTTTGAGATAGCAATCTGTGACTTTAGCCTGGATGTCAGAAGTCAGTCGAGGTGCAGATAAGTAAATCTGGGTGTCATCTGCATAGAGGTGGTATTGGAGACCAAATGAGTTAATAAGATCACCAAGTGTTATTGCTATTGTGTAAAGAGAAAAAAGAAGCGGTCCTAGAACAGAACCTTGAGGAACCCCAACAGAGAGTTGGATGGGAGAGGATGAAGAAGTGGCAGAGAAGACTCTGAAGGTTCTGTTAGATAGATAAGAGGAGAGCCAGTCCAGTGCTGTGTTACGGATTCCTAAGGAGTGAAGAATGCGGAGGAGGAGAGCATGATCAACAGTGTCAAAAGCTGCTGAGGGGTCAAGGAGTATTGAATAGTGACCTTGAGATTTGCCAGTGTGAAGATCATTGACCCCTCTTGTAAGAGCAGTTTCGGTGGAGTGAGCAGTGCAAAATCCAGATTGTAAAGGGTCCAGAAGGTCTTATGTGTTAAGGAAGTCAAGCAAGCGTGAGTAGGCTAGGCGTTCCAAGAGTTTAGAAGCAAAAGGCAGAAGAGCAACGGGTCGATAGCTAGAGGGTGTATTACTGTCAGAAGAGTTGTTTTTGAGGATGGGTGTTACTAATTCATGTTTGAAGTCGTCAGGAAAGGTAGTAGTGGCAAAGGAGGAGTTAAAGATTTGTAATAGGATAGGGATTAGTGTGGGGGAGAGGGGCTGGATGAGGTGAGAGGGGAGCGGATCAAGTGAGCATGTAGTGGACTGAGCAGAGGATAGCAGGTTAGTCAGTTCCTCCTCCGTGACTAGTGAAAAAGAGTCCAGAGTGCCAGGAGGGGAATGAGGGAGGCTAGGAGGAGATGTACAAGGGATATTATCCTGGATGGAGTCCACCTTGGCTTTGAAATAGTCAGCAAAGTCTTGTGGCTGTATGGAGTTTGTGGGGGAAGCAGATGGAGGTCAGAGGGGGGAGCCAAAGGAAGAGAAAAGGCGTCAGAGGTTGGATTTATGAATGTTGATAAGTTGTGAAAAGTAAAGTTTTTTGGCGAGGGACAGAGAAGAGTTAAAGCAGGAAAGAAGGAACCTGTAGTGGAGAAAGTCTGCCAGAGAACCAGACTTTCTCCACAGTCATTCATCTGAACGGGTACAGGAGCAGAGGAAGCTGGTGTCTTTATTAAGCCATGGCCGCAGGTTAGTTAGAAGAGTAACTTCTATTATTTTTATGATAAACATATTTTCCAGAATGACTTCTGTTTCATCATGTCTTGAATAACTATTAAAGGATGAATGATTTATTAAGTATTATTATTTTTATTATTATTATCTTGTCAACCGCTGTCAAAAGTTTGTCAAGCATTAATGATTGTTAGCCCACTGAAATGTGTTAAAAATTACTGCCAGTCACGTTTTAGCTAAACTTAATATTATAATGGTTTGCACAACATTCCAATAACATTATCTTGTTTTATCTAAACATAATGTGAATTTTCTACAAGAAATATCTTCAATGCTTTTCGATCCACTTGAGACCTAACCATAACCAAAGTAGTTAATGTTAAAGAAAAACCACTCAAAATACAAAGCCCAGAATAAGATGAAAGAAATGTATCTATGGTACATAACATTTATCGTTTCCCAGTTTTATTTCTAGGTCAAAATACAATGTAGGCAAACCCTTAGAAACATGAGAGCTGTGCCTGAAATGTCTAAAAGTGTTTTTCAATAACTAATTCTTTGCTATCAATTGTGTACAGTTCAACACAAAATCACCGAACAGTCTTGTTTTTACAACATGTGTCTGACAGAGTACATCAATAGAATGCCCCTGTTTAATGAAAGAGTTCACGAACCTTAATCTCAGTGCAAGCCATTATGACAATGACACAGTTATAAAAAAAAATACTCATTATACCTTTTTTGTAGTAGAAAAGGAATGCAGATAGATAACTTCTATTAATCCAAACAAATTAAGAAATCTGAATACCTTTGTAAAGTTAACTATTTGAATACTGAAAAAAAAGCATACACATAGCTGAAAATGTTCAGTTATAAATTATTTTTCATAGAAGGCTTGAAGAAAACTGATTTAAAAAACAATCAAACATTATACACTCCATCCTAACATCTGGGAAAAAAAAACAAAAAAAAAACTTTTATTTTCCTAAAATCTAATGATAAATTTAATTTCTATTGAATTTCTAGACAACTGGATTACTTTCCTTTAGAATCATTATTTGGTTAATTTTGATTCAGCAAGTTTCTAATTAGTGACAAACTGTAACTAATTTGCATTATTGAAATTAGCAGATACTTCTTTTCCATTTTCTTATTGTTGGTAGTTTACATGAATACTTCTGTATATTAAGCTTGCCTATTATTAATATCCGTTATTTACTGAGTAGCAACATATTCCACAGTGCTGTACATTGGAGTGACAAACAATAAAGACATGCAAAAACAAGAGACAGTGAGGCCTCTGGTCACAAGAGCTTACAATCTACAGAAAGTAGGCTCAAGCAGGTGAGTTATTGATGTTTGGGCATATATGGTCCTTAACCCCTTAATGACCGGCCGATCGGTGCGTAGTGGTCACTTAAGGACCACGGAGCATTCTTTTTTTCAATTCCGGTTCCGGACTCCCCGAACGGCGTGCAGCCACTGGGGAGCACAGAATTCCATGACGGTCATAGTACGTCATGGGTCATTAACTCGGATTGACCCATGACATACTATGACTGTCAAGAGTCGTTAAGGGGTTGATAAGTATATTTAAACTGCTGTTGAAAGCCTGACAAGTTGAACAAATTCTAATGAAGTGTGGTAGTGAGTGCTACTTAGTGTTCTATTCAGACACCGTTATTAATGTTGTTTGTCCTATTTACTATAAAAGATAGGAGAGAAGGGAGTTTGTTGAGATTAGTCACTGTTCTTGTATTCAAAAAGGATGGCAAATTATCTCAAGCCACTGTATTCTGGGACATTCAACTCATCTGGGATTAGAGGGCTAAGTTTACAAATGTTCAGTGGCTGTTGTATTTATGATACAGTCATGGACCATGTTTAAGTCTGTCGCTTGCCACAAAATAGAATTGTAAATCACAGTATGCAGTGCATATATGTGGAGGAGCCAATATTTGCTTTGCAATGTAACCCTGACAGTAAAGGGTCAGATTAATGTTGGTAGCTGAGATGTCAGACACATTGGAGCAGCTGCTGCTTCCTGCATCATTTTGAGATAGCTTGAAACAGTTGGGTTCTCATTTACAAAGACTGCTATTACATGACTGCGATGACTGTGCTACCATTTATTTAGTACTGTAAGGTTTGATAGTGGAATGTGTGTGTATTTTTATATGATTTATAATGCAGTCTGGGGTTAATGGGGGAGAATCAAAAGCTTCTGGTTTTAATGGAGGAGTATAATGTAACGGGAGCAAATGGTGTTATAACTCTTCTAAGGTTAATGGTGGTTCTTATGATTCTGGAGCTAATGGCAGATCTGTCTTCTGGGATTAATGAAAGTTCTAATGGAGAAATGGGGGAATCTAATGATTTTGGGTTTATAGGAGATGTCTAATGCTTCTGGTGTAATAGAAATTCAAATATGATTGGGGTTAATGAGATGATCTAATGTGTTCCGGGTTAAGCGAGGGGTTAAAGAGAAGGAATCTAATGCTTTGGGGGTTATTCCAGAAGATATTTGATTCAAATATTAATTTTCCATCAAGGCAAAAAGATCAAAATATATAGAAAGGATGGATATTTATTTTTAAGATCACTGAAGATTTTGTATTTGCAATGCAATGCTTACTCCTCTGGCAATCAAAGGGTTACAGCTAACTTCGTTTACTTTGTGTTGCTCCTTTATTGTTTCTGTGTGCTCATATGTAGGGATGGGGGAACATTTCGGCCTCGACACTGAAATAGTTGAAAAATGGCACTTCCTGCTTTTTTTCACTTAGCTCATTGCATTGAAATGAGTGGGAAGACTGAATTTCTCCCCACCACCTGGCAGTTTTCTCTTTTCCTGCAGGCATATAAAAGGGTGTCAGGCTTCTCACAGCATGCCATTCTGTGTTTGTGACAGGAGAGAGCAGCACGTTTTTGAGCTAGAGAAGATAGGCATATAAAGGGGAATTAAAGCTTAATTTAGAGGTGTTTTAGGCAGGACATTTGTTCTCTGTTTTAAGGGAATCTGGGGGCACTCTGGGGGAGAAGAAGGGAGGAAGGAGGTTGACCCCAAACACCCCAAAATTCAGTGTGACTGACCAGCACCTGTGATCCAATTAATGTAATGCTTACCCCTCTCACACTAAAAAGGGTTACTGCTCAACTCATGTTGTTTCTTTAAAACATTGTGTTTTGTCATTTTATATAAATCTTAACCCCTTAAGAACCGGCCGATCAAGCATGCAGCTGGCACTTAAGGACCACGGACCATTTTTTTTGGCACATAAATTTCAGGGCTTCATGAATGGCGTGCAGCCTCTCGGGGAGCGATGAATTCCATGATGGGTCCTTATGGCTCACCGACTCATGAAGTGCCAGGAGCATCAAGGGTCCTTAAATGGTTAAAATACCCACATGAAATGTATATTTCATTCAGAGACAGATTAAAGAACAGAATGGCTAAATTTTACGATATGTCTGTATACCCTCCTTCAAACCAATAGGTGTGTATTTCTATTATTTTGCAAAATGCATTGCATAATCTTCATGGTAAAATTATTTTTTATTACAAATATTATAAAGTTAAAGCTTTTAACCCCTTTAATTCATTGAATACTTATCTGGCTCTTAAAGGGTTAAATACCTACATTGAAAGAGAAAGCCAACTGCACTATAGATGAGAAATAGAACTTTGCAGCTTTATATTGACTTACACTACCATACGAAAGTTTGGGGTCACTAAGAAATGCCCTCGTTTTCCATCAAATGAGTTCAAAATGACTAAGAAAAACAGTCAAGATGTTGACAAGATTAGAAATAATGATTTTTCACTTAAATAATAATTGTGACCTTCAAACTTTGCTTTTGTCGAAGAAACCTCCATTTGCCGGAATTACAGTCTTGCAGGCCTTTGGCATTCTAGTTGTCAATTTGTTGAGGTAATGTGAATAGAGTTCACCCCATGCTTCCTGAAGCACCTCCCACAATTTGGATTGGCTTGGTGGGCACTTCTTACTTACCATATGGTCAACCTGTTCCCACAACAGAAACAAAGACATTTCTAAGTGACCCCAAACTTTTGAACAGTAGTGTATATGTGACCTGTAACCCACTGAATGCCAGAGAGGTCTCAACTGCACTATATTGCATTCAGCTGATTAAAATCCCCATTTAAATCAATGGACATTTTTATTGTGCTTTATTGAGTAAGGCCTTTAGTGTATAAAAATAACAATGAAAGAATTTATTCCAGTGCTGTTGTATTAAGTAAACAACTCTTGTAACCCAGTCTAAAAACTTTGACCAAGATTTATCAAGCTGCATGAAAGGCAGCCTATCAGATGGGCTGGTCTTCATCTTTCTCTTTGACAGACACCTCATGATTGATCATATTTCCCTGCCTTGCATATAAGTGACGGGAAAGTACGATAAAAAGGCAGTGTAAATGTCACCATTCCAGTGATATACATGCATAAAGAATATTTTTATGCATCTGTAAAAATCCCATAGATTTATATGGAACTGCAGATCAGTCTGGCACTCACTTATTGATGAATGAGTGCCAAAACAGATCCAGCCATTGATGAATCAGATATCCTCGTGCATTGAGCTGTTTGCCTGTTGATGGATTTCCTCCTTGATATCTGCAGTTTCACATGTTTTAAATGTATTGCTTTATAATATTTTAACACCTTTAAATGTTAGAGTTCTCCAAAGCATTGGATTACATGCAAAGGGGTTAAATGAGCATTCCATTAATTTGTCTTGTGCTGCTCACAATCAAATACATTTAATGCTCCACTGCATTATTTTGAAGAGTTTTAATATTATTTTATCGACATTTTGAAAGTCTCACATCAGTTTGTAGATCAATTCTGTCTCATAGCTGTGATGTTAATTGATTTCAGCATAAGCTCCTCCATTTTACATATCCTGCTGAGGTAATCTATCATCATGCTAAAGGAAAAGAAATGCAATCCTTCACTGCTGGATTCTGATAGAGGGCTATATGTGGGATTTGCTTCAACATCCCAGCAGTAATCAAACAGCTGTATTACATGCCACATACTTAAAGTTTATATCATTATACAGACTGTGACTTTCCTCAATATAGGAGACAGCTTCAAAACCTTTAGGTGTTCTTTGCTACAGTATGTTGATTATATATGGCAAAATGTTGATCTGTGAACTGGTTGCTGACAAATATTGCATCATTAGTTCCACTTGGAAACTCAGGCTGATTAGAAGAACATTGGCACCAATCCTCATTTAATCATCCATCCCCGTAAGGACCTGTTGCTCACCGCTCTAGTGTTAAGGGGTTAAAGTGATCATTTTAAATTAATTATTATGTGGGGAATAGATTGCTTGCTTATAAAGTATTTATAAAAATACTATTCCTTTGTAAGCAACAACATCACATTGTAACATAGCTGATGAGCTATTAAAAAATACACGTCACCATCATGCGAAATGAAAAGAAAAAAGAAGCGCAAAAAGAACCCTCTAAGCTTAGTAGATTCCTAGACTGTTACCAACACCATCACCCGGTGCTCAATGGATGTTACTCACATTTGTTTGAGGCATAAATAGATTGCCTCTAAAGAGCGGATCTGTCCGTTATATTGTTTTAAAAATATATGAGTTATATAATAGCTCTTTAATTTTGTAAAATAAATATAGGCTTACCATTGCCTTACAAGCTCTTTGTGCTTGCATTACTTTATTCTCACATATTAATTCAGTAGGGAACATTGGGCACCAGGATATAAGTTTGGGCTTATACTCATAGCTTGATCCAGAAATAGCCCTAAAATTATATTGTTCCAGACATCTAAGAGGTATCCGTGGTCCCAAAGGAGAGAGACGTGAGACAACTGACCTGGGGTTTATGCCGGGAGAGCCATAAGGATTCAATGGCGATCTATTTATGCCTCAAACAAATGTGTGTAACATCCACTGAGCACCGGGTGATGGTGTTGGTAACAGTCTAGGAATTTACTAAACTTAGAGGGTTCTTTTTGCGCTTCTTTTTTCTTTTCATTTGTTTACTCCAGAGTGAGTGCCATGGGGAACCCAAGTCCCACATCTTGTAAGCTGCAGAGGAACTTAGCGGACATTTGGAATAACTTTCAAAGGACTTTGCATCTAGAACAGTGTTTGTATCAGTGAGGCTCTTCCATATTATAGTTCTTAGGGCATATTATAGCCCTTTAGAATTATTATTGTAAATATCACCATCAAGCCTATGCCATATCTCCATTGTTGATCCAGAGGTTTTAAAAAAAATTTTGGGGCAGTTTCCAAATATGCCCCAAAAGTCAGTTGGATATTTCCCTGGATCAACATACTATCTACATTAAAACCAGCTTTCATAATTGTCAATATTGATCTGCTCTAGAAAAATATCCATTACTTTTTGAAAGCTACTACAGTAACATTCTGAGGTAAATAATTCCATAACTTTACCACCCTTACTGTAAAAAAATCTGTGCCTTTGTTTTAGTCAAAAACATCTTTCCTCTAGTCTTAATGGATGACCTATTGGTTTTTATCAGATATTTCAGTAATTATTTCCTTAGAAAGTTTTTTGTATTGACCATAAATATTTATGTAAATCGTCTTTAATGTAAACAAACTCAGTTTGACAAGACTCTCTTTATACCTCCGATCCCCTGGGTTCTATATCAGTTTGGTTGCATGTCTGCACTTTTTTCCAGTTCTTTAATGTCTTTTGTAGAAACTGGTGCCCAAAACTGAACTCCATATTCTAGATGAGGTCTTTCCAACAATTTATATTCCCATGCTGTGCATCTATACCTCTTTTTTGTTTACAGTCTAATACCCTATTGTCTCTTGCAGAAGCTGAGTGACACTGCACATGGATGTGAAGTCTACTGTGTACCTGTACTCCTAAATAATTCTCTAATGAAGATTCCCCAATTAGTTTTCCATTTATTGTATATGTAACATGTTTGTTTCTGCAGCCCAAATGAATAACATTACATGTTAAACCTCATCTACCACTTTTGCACCCACTCAGTTAATCCAAATCTTTCTGAAGATAAAAAAAACATCCCGGTCTATATGTATTTCCTTACACAGTTTAGTGTTATCAGCAAAGATTGAGACATTACTTTCAATACCCACTTCTGCATCTTTAATAAGCAAATTAAAAAGTATTGGGCCCCAGGGCTGAGTCCTGTGCCACCTCAAATTTAGAAAAGGTTACATTAGCAGCAACTTTCTACCATTTATCATTTAACCAGTTCTCTATCCATGTACAGATATAACCTTCCAATTAGGTATGGGCAAAAATGTCCGCCTCAAACTGGAATTGGTGAAAAATGGCACATTCTGCTTGGAGAAAAATTTCCTGTGAAAAGTGCTTTTTCCTGCTTTTTTCACCTAGCTCATTCCATTGAAATCAATGGGAACATTGAAGTTACACACAACACATAGCAAATATTATTTTTTTCCCCAAAGGCATAGTATAAAAGGGGCATGAGTTGCCTGTGTTGGTGGCGTGTGGGGAATGAATCAGTTGAACAAGGAATGATTTTTAGGGGGGTGGTTTACTGGGATTGGAAGGGTAGTTAACAGAAAATAAATACTATACACAATTAAAAAAAATAACACCACATGGTATAAAAGGGGTCTGAGGAGGGTGCCTGTGTTGGTGAATGAATTAATCATTTGAACAGGGAATTTGTTTTGGGGGGTTTCTTGACTGCTATTGGGGGACAGTTAATTAAAAAAAAAATCAATAAAATAAAATAAGAAATTTGTATGTGACTTGAGTGACTTGTCTAGGGGTGTCTGGGATGTAAATCTGGCCCTCGATATAGGCTACCAGTTTTGCCAGGATACATTACTATTACTAGGGACATGTAGGGATTATGCACTAAGGTGTGATAAAGAGGTAAAATGCACATATAACTTCTCCAGTGATATCATTTTTCCAGTTCCTGTGCTGGAGAAATCTTAGTGCATTGTCTCAGTACAATAACATATGAACTGGAGAAGTGATATCACTGTAGAGGTTATCTCCACATTATCGCTTCTTTATAACACCTTGGTGCATAGTCTCTGTACAGTTAACTTCTTTTCTTTCCTCTTCTTTTCTCTTTATAGTATAGAAGCCATAGAAGAAGTAAATACCTTCATTTTCCTGATCTTGGTGCAGAAAAAAAACATTTAGCAATGACTCCAGTTAACTGATGGGTTTAAGAAAATGTTTAAAGGGTTAGTAGTGTTTCCTAGTAAAGCTTTGATAATTCTTTAATGTTTTTTTAGAATGTGTGTACTCTTCATAGTTCATCAGCAATTTAATGATAAAGTATCCCCCTCCTGCCCCTTTTACCCAGACTAAGCAGTCTTCCCTCAGATGTGGAATCCGGTCATTGGATAGGACAGATAGCAGCAAGGGATAATCTTCTCACTGTGATCATAAGGAAAACCCTGCTCCCCTTGATGAAGGAAGGCTGGATTTTCCTTATGCTCATTGAAGATTGTCCCTTGCTGCACTCCATCTGGACAGGCTTGGCGAGCAGCTTGACGTGGATAAAAGAGGTGCGAGGGGGATACTTTATAATTCAATTTCTGATGAACTATGAAGCATACACACTTTTAATAAAGTTCTACATACTACAAAATGGTAAAGAATGATCAAAGCTTTACTTATTTCAGCACACGTTACCTCCTTTTAAAGAGCTTGCAGTAAAAATAAAACAGTATTATTTCCCAGATAAGAAAATTTTAATGAGGGAAGGGAATTTATTAAATGAACAGTGATGCTTAAAAACTAGTTAATTTTAGAAGGAAACTATACTAGTTGAATAAAGTGGTTCTTAATTGAATTTGTTATACAGCCCGCTGGTCCTTAAAGGAATAATTTTGTTGACCCTTTTAATGCCAGAGGGGTACACAATGCATTTTACACCTCTCTGGCACTGAAAGGGTTAAACAAACTTTCCCATCAATGTATTCTCCATTCAGCAATAATGTATATCCATATACTTTGTTTTGCATGAAACAGTCTGTAGCTGAACAATAGTATTTGACTTTCCAATAATGCTTACGTGGTTCTAAAAATAGCATAAGTTTTCTCTATGGTTTATTTATGTCATTCAGACTGCTTACACATCCAGGCTCACCATAAATAATAGGTAAGCTAAAATGGAGACAAAAGGCAGTATAAAGTTAAGCTTTGTAAATTCAGGCAGCCAATATGTAAAACATATATGAATACATAAAACTGACTGCTATAAGAAGAACTACCAAAGTATGCTTTTACAAAAAAGGGTAGTAGGGAAGTCACACTTTACAAAAAGTGTAGTAGAGAAGACTATAGCAACTAAAGGCCTGTCAGTCTGACATCAGTTGTTGGATAATGAATGAACATTCTCTTAAAAGTGAGAATTGTTGCTTATCAGGCAAGTCTTCAGGTTTGCAAGATCAGTGTCAGTATGGATTTACATCATAAAGGTCTTACCAAATTGTATATCTTAACTTTGCAACATATCGGGATTTTAGAAAGCTTTCAAAACTGTGCCACATAAAAATATAATATACAAGCTTGAAGCTGGATTAAAAATGTGTTGACTGCAGGATTGAAGTATTGGCTGATGGATCAAAGACAGAGGGTCATTGCCAATGGAATACATTCAGATGAAGGATGGGATACTTAATGTTCTACCTCAGGGATAATTTTTTTGGCACTCGTTCTGTTTAATATCTTGATTAGTTATTTTACTGGCAGGCTTCAAGAGAAGGTGTACCATTTTGCAGACAAAACTAAAACCTTTAATTTACATTCCTGGAGGGGTAAGTCAAATGAGAAGTGAATTAAAAAGTTAGAAAAATGCACAAAAGTATGAGATTTAAAGTTCAATGCCCAGTGGCAGCATATAAACGTAATGTTAGTCTGCTGACATCAACAGCAGAGGATAAGGGATTGGGAGTAATTAATAGGGGTGGGCGAAAAGTGTGAAACATTTTCTGTGAAAAATTTCGCGAAAACATGCCGATTTTTCGATTTTCCTGCAAAAAAATTGCCTTTCCGCCTATGCAAAAATGTCCTCCTTTTGACCTATTTTAACACATTTTCCGCCTATTTTAACACATTTTTAGCCTATATTTCCTATAGGTACTACATTTCCCACTGTAATATTACTTCTTCTGAGGGCTGAAGTTTAGAAATAAGTGGCTGAAAGTCAAAGTTGCGAGTCCTACAGCAAAATATTGCTTGAAAAATATGTTAGCATGCAGAATTCATTTGTCCTTTGCCCACAACACTTTCTTGCTTAAGTGACACTGGCACATATTCAGGATGATATCAAGTAATAAAAAAAAATAAAGTACAACCTACAATGTGACAGATATGTATTGTAATGGTGTTGGTGGGGGACTGGCATGGTGTGATTTGTGTATGTATTTTTACCATTGTCGTACTCTATCCTCCTTCTCAGATGCTTGACACATATTAGTTATTGTCCAGGGGCGGACTGACAACATCCAGGGCCCCTGGTCCAAAAAGAGGTCTGGGCCCCCTGCCCAATGACATTATTGGACCCTCCCCGTGACATTGTTGGCCCCTCCACATGACATCATTGGCCCCTCCCATTATATCATTGGCCCCTCTCCATTACATCATATGCCCCCCCAGCACCATGCCATCCAATCCCCCCTCCCAGCACCAGGTCATCAAATACCCCCCTCCCAGCACCAGGCCATCCAATCCCCCCCACTACCACCCAGCACCAGGCCAGGCTAGGCCATACAATACCCCTCACCCCAGCACCATGCCATCCAATCCCCCCTCCCAGCACCATCCCATTCAATACCCTTCCAGCATCATGCCATTCAATCCCCCCTCCCAGCACCATGCCATCCAATACCCCCCCTCAGCACCATACCATCCAATCCCCCCTCCCAGCACCAGGCCATCAAATACCCCTCCCAGCACCATGCCATCCAATACCCCCTCCCAGCACCAGGCCATCAAATACCCCCTCAGCACCATGCCATCCAATACCCCTCCGCCCAGCACCAGGCCATCCAATCACCCCCACTACCACCCAGCACCAGGCCAGGCTAGGCCATCCAATACCCTTCACCCCAGCACCATGCCATCCAATACCCCCCCATCCAGCACCAGGCCAGGCCCTACAATAGTAATTCCCTTCCCCAGCACCAGGCCATCCAGTACCCCACACGACAGCACCAGGCCATCCAGTACACCTCCCCCCAACAGCACCAGGCCCTGGCCTCCAATACTACTGGCTTACCTGAGCTGCGTGGAGGTGGGTCAGTGTACTGCTGTCAGTGTCACTTCTGTGTCACTCTGTCTGTCACACTGCTATGCCGGTGGTCTCTGAGACGTCCCCAGTAGTCCTCCTGCTGCGTGTGTCACTGGAGTCTGTCCTCACGTCGTCACGTGATGTCCTATGACGGGCTCTGCTGTTGACATTATAGCCCTGTCATCATCCTCACTCTCAACTTCATCTGTATCTGAACAAGAGAAGGATGCTTGAGGGATATATTCTAGATCTGCATCATTATCAGTCATCATTAGGTCATCCTCAGCAGCATCAGCATCACCTGACAGTTCTTGCCCACTACTATCCTTATTTCCTGTAAGCTTTTGGAGGTCTCAAACAATTTCTTTTTACTTTTACTATAACAAAATTCACTACTACTTTGAGGACAGGTGTTTTGGTGCCTCACTATCTGATGCAGCAGGCAGTCCAGCTGCTACACCTTCCTCTATTATGCTGTAGTCAGCATCATCAACACTTGAATGTGTCTTGTTGTCGTCTTCAGTGTTCTTCTTATATGGTTCTATATTTCTACTGGCACTGATGGTGCTGGACCTAGTTTTGCTAGGACCTTGACAAACTGCATCCTCCCTTGGAGTAAAGGGATCATCATCATTGATTGCATACGCTGCAGCAACCATTGCTGCAGTAGATTTTTGAACTACTACTTTACTTTCACTTCCCTGCACTGCTCCACCCCTCCCCCTTGTGCGTTTGCTGGACATTCTGCAGGTACACTGTGTTTTTTTACTGTACAGTGCACAACACAACTGATGGAGCTGTATGATGCCTTGCCTAAGCCCAGTCAGCTTTCTGTCACTGTCACCTAAGATATTTTGTTTTTTATTCTTTTTTATTTTTTTTTTTTTATTTTATTTATTTTAATTTTGTAAGTTGTCCACCCTGTTGTCTTATCACAGCCTGTCCCAAAAAAAATTATAACTGAAAAAGAAAATCAACAATGTCTTTCCCCAGACTTCCCCACCCAGCACAGGGACAGTAACAGCAAGATCAACAAGCAAATAGGTTGCCTGTGTCTTGTCTGTCAGTCAAATGGAATTTTAGAATATTTGGGGACAGCCTCCTTCCTCCAATCTTATCCCCTAGAGTGCCCCCAGACTCCCCTAATACAGAGAACAAATGTCGTACCTAAATGACTTCCTAAACTAAGCTTCAATTCCCCTTTATTTGCCTATCTCCTCTAGCTAAAAAACATGCTGCTCTCTCCTCTCACAAACACAGAATGGCTGCTGTGAGAGCCTGACAGCCTTTTATATGGCTGTAGAAAACTGTTGTGTGGTGTAGAAATATTTTCTTCCCATTGATTTCAATGGGCGGAAAAGGCAGAAAAAAGCAAAAAAACCCCCCCCAAAAATGGGACTTATTGTGGGAAATTTCTCGCCAAGCGGAAAGTGCCATTATTTGCCGATTTCAGTTGGAGGTGAAAATTTTCGCCCATCCCTAGTAATTACATCTGATGATTTAAGGGTAGTCAAGCAATGCAACAAAACCAACTATTAGTTTGTATAGGGAGAGACATTAGCAGAAGAAAAAGAGAGGATTTAATACCACTTTACAGATCACTAGTTCAACTTAACACAGAATATTGTATACAGTTGTGGAGACCATATCTTCATAAAAACGTCAGTAAATGACCCCTTCCCGACAATGGACGTACATGTACATCTCGCAATAACTGTCACTTAGTGACAGAGGACGTACATGTTGCGTCCCGGATGTCCGAGTCACTGCGCGGCTGCACGTCGTTCAGGGACTCTGGAATAATAATAATAAAAAAAAATTCTTAGCCGGGTGTTAAGTGATGACCACGTCTGTGCTCGGCCGGTCACTAAGGGGTTAAGGACCAAGGACATACATGCAAGTCATGAGGAGAACGAGCCTAAAGGACCCATGTTCATCCTGGAATTCAGGGTTCCCCACGCGGCTGCACACCGTTCAGGGACCTCTGATTCCGGTAAGAGAAAAAAAATGCTCCGTAGCCCTTAAATGACGGTCATGCTTCTGCTCAGCTGGTCCTTAAGAGGTTAAAAAATGGCTACTAAAATGGTGCATGGGCTAAAAAAAAACCAAAACATATCAGGAAAGACTTCCACCCTGTAATGTGTATAACTGGGAGACTAGAAGGGAGAAGAGTGAAACCTTTAACCCTTGGAGTGCCAAAGTACCTCTCTGGCACTCAAGGGGTTTAATATATTTAGGGATTAAATAATGCTCCAGAGGAATCAATATTTCTGAATAAAAGGAATGATAGGACAGGAAGGTAAGCTCTAAAATTGGAAGGTAGAGAAATAAGAGGAAATGTAAGGGAAAAAATACTATTTAAAATGGGTGCTAGAAGAGTGGAGTAGCCTCCCAGCAGACGTGGTTGAGGCTAAAATGTTAAATTAATTTAAGGACCCTCGGAATAGTCATTTGGCTATTTTAATAATGAAATAAGTCTGTGATGACTAAATAGGGAAATGGACAGAGTAGATATGCCAAAATGGTTATTATCTGCTGTCATATTCTATGTTTCTGTGTTAAAGAAAATATATAAAATAATACCACTTTAAAATTAAAGCTAACACTAAAGGAGAGGTCTCACATCTATAAAATGAACATGTAATATGTGTTGTTTTTTTTTATTTAATGCAGGGTATCCCGAAATTTAATGTTTTAAAAATAAGCTGGTGACGT
Organism: Rhinophrynus dorsalis; assembly: GCA_037306005.1. Classification (NCBI taxonomy): domain Eukaryota; kingdom Metazoa; phylum Chordata; class Amphibia; order Anura; family Rhinophrynidae; genus Rhinophrynus; species Rhinophrynus dorsalis. Next base: position 72,114,652 of record CM074719.1, on the reverse strand, counting down.
CACTTCAGGACAAGCTCTGGTACAGCTCTGTACCACATCCCACCAGTCTTAGTCTCTTCCCCTCCCCAGGTAATGCCTCTTTCCCACCTCCTTCTCTTACGGAGGATTTCTCAGTTGGCAAGAAAGCACTCCATCCCACATGGAGAAATCCTCCATAAGAGAAGGAGATGAGAAAGCGGCACTTCTTGGGGAGGGGAAGAGACTAAGATTGACAAGCTGCAGTACAGAGCTGTACCAGAGCTTGTCCTGAAATGACGTCTCCGGCTCATTTTTAAAACGTTAAATTTTGGCATAGCCTGCATAAAAAAACAAACACAGATTACATGTTAAGGCTAATGGAAGATTACATAGCGGAGAACTTTTATAGAGATGAGAGTTCCCTTTTAAATGGATAGTAATACTTTGTTTTATCTTTATTTTATTTTGTAGGCATTAAAAAAACATGAAGAACGATATAAGTCTTATCTCTCAAATCTTTATGGTTTGAGAGATATTCACAAGCAGAGTTCCCCTCCTGTCCCTTTTACTTAGAGTAAGCCATCTCTTCTCAGATGTGGAATGCAGTCCATAGACCAGACAGATAACAGAAGGGGACAATCTTCTTCCTATGAGAACAATGAAAGCCCTGCCCCCCTTGACAAGTTTTTCAGGTTTTTCCCTTATCTTAATTGAAGATTGTTCCTCTCTGCAATCTACCTGGGCACCTCCCTTCTGATCTGGCTAAGCAGTGTTACATCAGTAAAAGGGGCGGGAGGGGGATACTTTGTCATTGAATTACTTTTGAACTACAACTCTGACAGAATTGAAATAACACTCTCCAAAGTCCAAATACTATGATGATTAATTAGAGCTGCTTTTATTATGAAACATTACTATCCCTTTAAGTGCTATTTTATTGCAGATGGTATATGGTATCACTTTATTTTTATCACGGATTACTCTTGAAATCTTTAGGGAATTTGTAGACAAAAACAGTGAAATACTGCAACTGAAATATATTCCAGGTTACCCTCAGTAATGCTAATAATAATATTTATAAATGCAAAGCTTCCCTTGTCTTCACAAATTCAATATTTTATAATTTACTGTTTCTAATGTTCTTCTAGCATGGTAGTTTGAGGCACCTAGAAAATGTGTTTGTTATATGTCATAATGACATTAGTGTGAAGAGGCTATGCAGAAGGCTAGCAGACAATAGACCAATCAGAGACCAGTTGGCCATAACTGACCATAATAAAAAAGATATAGGCTGTCACATTGCCAGGATAATTGCATTGCCAGTTTAAGAAACCTGGAGAATTATGGATGCAGAAAAGATATTTTCTTTCATATAAGAAATTAATTATAAGGTTTGATGTTTATTTAATACCCTTGAAAGTTAAATAGGTCTTCTGTGCATAGATTCTAAGGATGTGCAGAAGATCCATTTCCTTCTAGCAAGAAGTTCTTCTGAAAGGAGGCTTTTTCCTCTTTTCTGTGGAAATTCCCATAAGGAAGAAGCACTTGAAAAATGTATATACAAAAAGTGTTCTCAGATTACTTCTGCATTCCTTCTTTGACTTTTGATGTTATCAAGAGTTCTGACATTCCCATGATAACATCACAACATGTACTGTACATCATCATGTAAGCATGGGCACTCATACACACACACACACACCACACACACACACACCACACACACACACATTCTGTCCAGATCACAGTCCAAAGAAAGCTTGTAATAGGGGCCTTCATGCAGGAGGTGAAAACCCCTGTTCTCTGCTGATTTCTTCCTGCTTCCAAAAATCGCTCATCCCTAAGTACTTCATAATGCATTGGGGACCTCTCTAGCATTCAAAGTCTTAACCCTTTGAGTGCCAGGGGGTACGCAACACATTGCATACCCCTCTGGCACTCACTGGGTTAAAAGTAGCAATACATTCATATGCTGACAACATCTCTGACTGCTTAAACATTGTGTTATGAATATATGCAGACTACAAATGAAAACACTGTGGGGCATATGCACAAAGAGAGACTGAGCAATTCTGGAACAAGTAAACTGCACCATAGGGAACACTGGTTTAAATCAGATTTGAAACCTAGAGGATGCTACCGATATCTATAATCTCTTGCTCAATTTAAATCAATTGGGATATATATATATATATATATATATATATATATATATATATACATAAATATATAGATATATTCTATTAGGTGCAGTTTGTGTGTCTAAGAACGGCTTCGCTTTTCTCTTTATAAATATGCCATTTCTTATTAACAGCTACTCTATGATATAATAATGAACCTCTGTGAATATTACACACTTTGCTGTTAAGAACATGGATGTCCACTTCCTCAGGAGATATCCTTAAACTGCTATGTATGTGCATGAACAAGTCCTCTGCAGTCCCGCAGTGAAGTGGTTCTGTTGGGGAAGTCCCAGTTGGGAGTTCCCTCGCAGGTAGGATCCCAGAGCATAAATTATGTCATCACACACGTGTGTGGTGAATTCATTTATGCACCAGATTATACTATAAGCAAAGTATTTTATTTTTCACATAGGGGGAGGGTTGAGGCTGTATCTCAGCCCACCTCACTCCAGATGCGCCCATATTACCCTCTCTTGGAAGAGGGTTACTTGGAGGTTGTTGGCAGCCCCCCGCCTAAGGGGAATTGTGGCAGGCCGTGGATCAGTGTCTGGCAGTTTGGTTGGGGTTTCATGAAGAACAGCTCCTCCAAAAGACTGGATTCACGTGTATAATGGGCCGTAGGCTATTACATGGAACTTGATGGCGTTGTAGAGAATCAACTCTTTCCAAAAGACTGAGATCCACAAACTATAATAGGCTGCAGGCTGGTTGCCGTGCGGGGCAACATGTTCAAAAAGCCCCATAGACCTTACATAGAAGAGTAGGCAGCTTCCTGATTGGCCAAAGCCCTGGGTGACAAGTTTAAAGGTTCCCCATATAGTTAACATGAAGGAAAGTAGGCGGCCCAGGGATTGGTCGATTAGCTGCCTGCCCCAAGGTTCTGATAGGCCGAGACGGCCATGACACTCTTGAGCAGGATTGGTCAGCCGATTCTAGGCTCCGGATTGGCCAGGGGCTTAATCTGAATATTCAAAGATGCTTCAACTCTGGCCATTGTTTGAAATGTGTACTCGAGCCCCTCAGCCCTTTGTTCTAGTGTTTGCCCCTTATCAGTCCCTTTGTCTAAATAATGTAATCATATCTGGCCCTTTGTGTCATGTTTACACCATTTGTCACTGTCCTTTGTCTGGTGTAGCTCACTGTGTATAAAAAGTGTATTAGTTTGGCACTTCCTCTGTGTCCTGTCTCTTTGTTGCTGGGTGGTATCAAGGGTCTCCTTTTGACCCCCATCCGAGGAAGAAGCTCTGGGAGAATGAAAATAGAAAAATAAGCCTAAAACAGTAGTCGGTTATTCAATTTTTAAAAATTTCATTTGAAAAATGTTTAGAATTTTTTGTTCATGCTATAGATATCCACAAACCAATGATATTAGGGGCACTGCTAAAAAAAATAAGACAGGGTATGACATGTGGAAGCTGTTCAAAGATAATCACCGTAAATTGGCATTTGACTGTAAATTGCAACAAAAGTGTGAAAACATGCTTAGCACTTGGGGGTGTAGGTGGGAAGGAGGCTTCAGAAGGGAAGGGGTTAACCCTTTGACTGCCAAAGCAACGCGTTGTGTAACCCTCTGGCACTCAAAGGGTTAAGGCATCTAGCAATATATTTCAGCCTAAAACAAAAGTGTACCAGGTGCAAACCATGTAAAAAAATCACCATGAGACAATTTTGTATTTACCAGCGCAGTGCTCAAAGCAACAATTGACTTCGCTGAAGCAGTCCACAAACCTCAATAAAAAACTAGCAGATTTATGTTTTATTGAAAGCCAACAATTACTTTCAGCCGTAAAAATGTTCTAATCCAAAAACATCTTTTGCCTTGACTGCTAAATTGTATAAACTAGCCCTAAATAATCCAAGCTTCTAGAAGAGAGTTTGAATGGTGGTTGCATATCTGCTCTCTCTACTGTTCATGTTCATGCATATTTATTTTCCAGTTGCCTGATGTCTTTGGTAAAGTCTGTGAATTCTATATAATGCTGGACCATATGTTCCCAAGAAAAGTGGAGGAATCATGGTGAAGCCTACTGCACTATAGGGAGAACACTAAAAAAACCCATTGATATAAATGGGGGTTTTAACCCCTTTATTACTAGAGCGGTCTATAATGTATTGCAAAATGATGAATGACTTAAACTTCCAATTTAAATGAATGGAAATCCTTTGGATTTTTTCTCTGTTGTGCGACTGGTTTGCCATAACTTGTACAAACAACCGGACCACTATTATGTATATATTCAATCAGCAGGATACTCCTTTGTCTTCTAAAAAAATCAATCAACCTTTATTTGAAATTTAAAATCATACCTGTATATATAGATGTCTCCAAAGAACACAGCAGGACTTACAGAGTGGGTAAACAGCGAGTTATATGTCAAGATGATAATCAACACGTTTCACGCTTATACTGCGCTTACTCATGATTAAACAAATCTGTTTAATCTGGTTTGCCTCAGGATTCCTCCACTTTTTTTCAAAACACAAACGAAGAAAGAAGAGTGCAAACCACCAAACTGGTATTTCTATCCACAATCTGATATCAAATTGGACTTGATATTATACTCACAATTAGATGTAAAATAGCTGGTGCTCCATACACCCAGCTAAAGCAAACAGGGACAGAATGAGACTGCCCCGCTACAGTCAACCAATCTCTGCAAATGAAGCTCAGGGTCCTCCAATAGTAGTATACAATTTATTCCAGATGTATAGATATAAAATATAATATGCAGTGTATATAAAAAAAAGTTTCACTTTAGCTATTATAGCTTAACATATGATGTGTTTCGGGGACATGTCCCTTTTTCAAATAACACTGGCACAAATAAAAATAATGTAAATATAATGTAAATCATCAGGCAGTGGCCTGAAATGTTACAGTGGTGCTATTTCTACACCATCCTAAGGAGGTTCATATTCAACTAGCCAGATCTGTCCAAAGGATATAGCAACAGCACTAATGTAACATTTCAGGCCACTGAGATACTGCATCTAAAAAAAATCAAGATTGAATTTCAATAACTTTTGAATAAAACATCTTTCAGGAGTTCCTAAATATTTTTAACATAATACATATTACTATGCTTTTAACATACTTTGCTTTATGAGACTAATCTCTACTACATTATTCATTTACCGAACTTAATTTACATCATCATCATCTTCAGCAAGCGTCCAACAACTTCGGTCCTGTGCCTTTTGTTTACACTGTGTACCAACATTTCGGTAATCATCTTCCCATCTTGTCTTTAGTCTTCTTCCTGGGTGTTAGTATAGAGTGGAATCCATTTCAAAATCCATTTCATCCATCTACCCTCAGGTCTTCTTGCTATGAGGCCTGCCCATTTCCATTTCAGGAGTTTTACTCTTTCAGTGATGTCATAGATCTTTGTTTGCTGATAAATACATGCACATGTTTTTCGGCCTCTTTTAGTTATGTTAAGAATTTGCTTCTCCATACTTCTCTGTGTAACCTTAAATTTTTGTATGTCTTTGGCATTCAGTGTCTGCTTAAGGCAGAGTAGTAAATGTGCCTTAAAGACTGTACTACTAAGTTTTCCTAATGCTTGCATCCCAGTTCTTCTCATCGGTCAATTTTCCATTACTGTGTTTCCATCTGTTGATGTCCAGAGTAAACATATTTGTCAGCTTCTAGTTCTTGTCCATCTACTGTTATTTTCCTTGGTATGGTAAATTAGTTCAATGCCTTATACACAGCTCTCCAGGACTACTGGCAAAGAGTATGGTGATATTGTCTGCAAAATGTGATGTAGGTAGTCTCCATTTACCTTAAGTCCTTTTTTACCCCAGTTTAGTTTGTGGAACATTTATTCTAAACAAGCAGAAACTAGTTTTGGGGAACTTGTGTCTCCTTGTTGGACAGCTTTTTCTATGTTGACCTGGGCCTTATCATTGTTGATCTGTATTGAAGCAGCAGCAGTTTCATATATTGATTGGGGGATATTTATGTAAGCCCTATCTATTCCTTAGTTGATCAGGGCATTGATTATTGTTTGCTTTTTCTCTGTGTCAAATGCCTTTTTGTAGTCAATGAAAGCTATGCATAATGGAAAGTTGTATTCATTTTGCAGCTCTATATCCTGTTGCACTGTCTGGATATGGTCCATTGTACCGAAACACTCCTGAAGACCCCTTGCTCTTTAAGTTGTGCCACGTTAAGTATTGTGTCTATTTTTCTTGATAGTACCTTTGTGAAAATGTTGCAGACCCCAATAGACTTATTGACCAGGAGATTTTTAGATCCACTTTTTCACCTTTATTGTGCAGTAGGATGACTGAATTTTCCATATTTGCACTTTTGCTTTGGCATTTTGAAACTAGTTCAGCTAGGGTTTTGAATAAGTGTTGACCTCCGACTTTCAATATTTCAGTAGTGACTTTATCAGGTCCAGCTGCTTTTGCCATTTTTCACTGGTTTTATTGCAGCTTCTACTTCTTGTACCAAAACTTCTGGCACAGCTTCAGCCTCTGGAATTGTTGTTGAGTTTTAGCTGTTGTACCATCTTCAAGCTTTAATGCAAACATTTGTCTCCTATGTGTGGCCATCTTTCACTTTGTTTTCTTTACCCTTGATTTTCTTCAAGTGTCCTTATGATGAGCTCAACATTCAACTTGTGCGTTTCTTTTTGCATTTGCTTACTTATGGTCTTGCACATTTCTACATATTCTATCCCAAATATATATATATATATATATATATATATATATATATATATATATATATATATATATAATTTCTCTCTCTCTCTCTCTCTCTCTATATATATATATATATATATAACAAGTATGTATACTTTTTATTTTATTGTTAGTCCAATAAAAAAGTTATTATTGCATAAAGCAATTCTCATTCATCTGGCACCTATACCATTGGACTAACACAGCTATACTAAATTCAATATGTGTATATATAGTATGTATATATATATATATATATATATATATATATATATATATATATATATATATATATGAATAGTTACTTGTTTTATGATAAGAAGGTACATTTACTTAGATAGGCAAAGACTAGCACAATACAATGTCTTTTGTGAGGTCAATGAAACTTAATGAGACCAGTACTATGAGTTTCTGTGTAATTATAAAAATGCTGTGGCAAGAGATTTACAATGTATTTAAAATCTGTAGTTGCTTACAGTTGAAAAAACTTTGTTCTGACATGTTACCAAACAAAGACAGATTGCCTACAACAGCTTCCCCTGTGTAAGGAGTCAGCTACAAAATCACAACTGCTCTAGAGTCATTATCAGCTTCCACGGAAAGAAAAAAGTGAAAGAGACAGGGTAGAATATTGTGAGCAACTTTGAAAAGGTGCATGTGGCAAATGCATTTCTATTTCCTTTGTTCTTTCTGACCTTTTAAACCCTTTTTTCATTTGTGTATATTTTCAAATGGGATATTTGTTAAGAAACATCTCTTTTTATAGGTAATAGGAATTATTTGTTAAATGCCTCACTTCTAATTACCACATATCAAACAGTTTTAGATTATCAGTTTGGACACATAGAAACTATATGCTTTTATATAGTTATTGAGCTATTTTAGTGCAATTTTACCATATATTCAATGGTACATTGAATGTTGAAAATACAGTTTTATGCTTCAGTTATGCTTTTCAGGACCAATGATGTTTTAGGACCGTCACACAGTTTGGTCCTTTAACAGCCATTGGCGGTCCTGGCATGTGATGGGTTAATGATTGCAGCAGTCTCAGGGTGCACTGTCATCATTACGGGGAGACTGTAATTGATTGCTCCAGTATCAAAGCAGTCAGTTTCAGACTCTCTCTGGTGGCTCTGCAGATACAGTGATCAACTGTGCTGATGGAGCCACATGACAAAGGCAATGTAAATATACTTTGCCTTTGTCACTATTCTCTGTATCACTATTCCTCACTGTGCTCATGAGTAAGAGAGAAGCAGTGAACAGAGCTCCAAAATAACCAAGAGGCCCAAAGTAGGGGCACTTGTATGTGGAGGTAATGGGGACAGGACTGGTGGGGAAATAAGGTTTGGATCTTCATTACCTATTGACACCTCTTTGTGTAGCTGAATAAAGGATTTCAAGCAAGATCAAAGTATTTTATTTACATAGAATAATATGTAAACACATATACTGAAGTTTAAGCAAACATTAGTTTTACTGCTGTGGATCAATGTGTTACACATATACACCACATAGCCTGATCTCCTATGCTGATGGACACTAGGGTGGGAAAGAAGAACATAGGGATTTTCCACTTAGAGACAGTACCTGCTAAAAAGGGGCATATGGGAGGTAAGAAAGAATGTCCCAGTTAACAATGCTGTAAATGAGCACAAGACATCAGAGGAAAAACCTAAACATTTTGTGTTTTTTAACTTTTTTCTTCTTTTTATTTTATAATCAAACAAAATGAGTTATAAATATAAAATTGGCATCAAAAGAAAGCCCTGCTTATCGCTTGTGTGGATTAAAGGGAAAATATGGTTGAACATACTAAATGGTTAAAATTGCTCTGGTCCTCTAGTGTGCAAAAAGACCCTGTCACCAAGGATTTAATCTAGGGTCTGTACAGGTCACGTGTGTATATAAAATGACACATATTTGCCATCAGTTCACTCAGAAGATGCAAGCCATTTAAAATTAATTGAGCTTTAGCAATGAAAATATTTGCTGATTTTTTCAAAATATGTATTTTTTTATTTATGAAACTGTACTTAAAAGGCATAGTAATGTTTCACAAAAACAGCAGCTCCAATTAATCTTCGTAGTATTTATGCCATGGAGAGTGTTACTTCAATACTGTCAGAGTTGTAGTTCAAGAGTAATTCAGTGATAAAGTATCCCCCTGCCACCCTTTTTACATAGTGTAAGCAACCTTCCCTCAGATGTGGAATCTGGTCACTTGACCAGACAGGTCACAGCAAGGGACAATCTTCTTACTGTGAGCATAAGGAAAACCCTGCCCCCTTGACAGGTTTTGCAGGTTTTTTCTTATGATCACTGAAGATTGTCCTTTTCTGCGATCCATCTGGACAGTTTGCTGCTCTGAGGTGAGCAGTGTTACATCAGTAAAAGCGGCGGGAGGAAAATACTTTATCATTCAATTACTCTTGAACTACAACTCTGCAGTACTGAAATAACACTCTTCATGACCTAAATATTATGAAGATTAATCGGAGATGCTTTTATTGTGAAACATTACAATCCCTTTAACTGAGGCACCATTAAAAAAACATAAATATAAGCTTACCCACAGGAATCATACCTAATGATGAATTTCAAAATACTGAAAATGTGTCTTATGTTAGAGGTACTAGAAATGTACCAAGTCTATTGCACTCAAAAGCTTAAAGGGTAATTTACCCCCTGAATAAATCTCAGTCCTTGACACTGTAGCCTAAATCATCTAAGAGGAAAAAAATAAACTTATTCTTTGAGTAATGTCTCCAGATCTTTTGAAGAAAAAAATATTCTAAATTAATATGATAATATTTATATTGTTAAAGAAATGGTGTGAAGGACTGGCCCTCACATAAACTGTTTATCATAAAATGCCACACTGTGTCACTATCAAAACTATTTATATTACCATCAAGTAGCTAACACAAAATATAGGTAGTTTCTAATTATCTTTAAAATGAACTAAACTTTATTTAGAAAATGTTTTACCAGGAAGAATACATTGAGATTTCTCTCGTTTTCAAGTGTGTCCTGGATAGTTTTCAGTAAAGGGTTACATATTTATACAAATAGAGCATCATTATATATACATACACACATAAATATACTAACATACATATTATATACAATTTTATATACAGTTACATACAGGTTTTAGATATAAAGAAGCATTTGCTTTTAAGGATTTGTCCACAGTTTAGCATAGTTTGGGTTAGTGAACAAAACACTGGCTAAATTCTTCATGTTAAGCATTAGATTTAAACACATTTTTGATTTTGATGACAGGCAGTTTTGATTTTGTATTACTGAGTTAATTTAATTTTGACTCACCTTAAGTAATTGCATACTGAGCACACTAGCCTAGCCAAATGGCTCATTTGCCAACCCTATTTGCAAATATTTTCTGTAGTAAAGACAAACTTAAGCAGGCTTCAAGGTTTGCATGCACAGCCTCCACAGACCTCCTGTGACCAGCTTTCAGGCTCAAAGCAGATGGTCTAAGGAAACTGCATTGTACAAGTCAAGTGGCTGAATTGCAAGATCAGTCTTTTCTTATGGGAGCCTCAGTGATCTCTTTTCAGTCCCATTTCCTGCTCCCTTATTGATTTCCCATGGCTTACAATGCGCTATTAGTGTCAAAACCTGTGATTCTCAGGTGAAGGTAATATTGCATGTGCTTCATTAATTGCAGAGTAATCTTACAGAAAGTGTAACTGTATTTTTTCTATTATGGGAATTCCCACTCCTCCGCAAACATACAGTTTTGCTCTTTCGTTTGGTCATAATAATTGGTTCAAGTAAAAAAATAATAATAATTACAGATAATTATTTCTGCATTGGGCGCTGAAACTGCATTTGCATATACAGTACATTTATAGTTTCTGCATGCATCAAACCAAGTTTATTTGGTAATCTGTCAGTGCCTATAAGAATCACTTAGTGCATCAGGTTTATCCTAGTATCATCTCCAACATCTGGAAAATACATCAGATTGCAAGGTGAAAACCTCCCATTTATATCAGTATATAGCTAATGACTGACAGATGCTGATTATGCAGATGATTTAATTTAACTTCTCCTGACATATTTTTCATTGGCAAGTAATGTTTTGTTATTACTTACATTTCATTTTGAAAACAGTGAAAATAAATAAACATATAGAGGTACAGAAAATAGACTTCAAACATCCAGGAAGTGAATTTTAACTGTAAGGAAATCTGATACCCTGCTCTCTGCCACTATACAGTGAATCTGTAGGGAGATGTAATGTCCTCTCTCTGCCACTATACAGTGAATCTGTAGGGAGATTTGATGTCCTCTCTCTGTCACTATACAGTGAATCTGTAGGGAGATTTAATGTCCTCTCTCTGTCACTATACAGTGAATCTGTAGGGAGATTTAATGTCCTGCTCTCTGCCAGTATACAGTGAATATGTAGGGAGATTTGAAGCCCTGCTTTATGCCGGTATACAGTGAATCTGTATGGAAATGGTATGTCCTGCTCTCTGCCAGTATACAGTGAATCTGTAGGGAGATCTGATACCCTGCTCTTTGCCAGTATACAGTGAATCTGTAAGGAAATATGATACCCTGCTCTCTGCCAGTATACAGTGAATCTGTAGGGAGATCTGATGTCCTGCTCTCTGCCGATATACAGTGAAGCTATGTGGAGAGCTGATGTCCTGCTCTCTTCCAGTATACAGTGAATCTGTGGGGAGAGCTGATACCCTGCTCTCTGCTGGTATACAGAGAATATGTGAGGAGAGCTTATGTCTTGCTCTTTGCCAGTATAGAGTGAATCTGTGAGTAGATCTGCTGTCCTGCTCTCTGCCGATATACAGTGAAGCTGTGGGGAAAGCTGCTGTCTTGCTGTCTGCCGATATACAGTAAATCTGTGTGGCGAGTTGATGTCCTGCCCTCTGTCGGTATAGAGTGAATCTGTGGGGAGATCTGCTGCCATGCTCCCTGCTGGTATGCAGTGAATCTGTGGGGAGGTCTGCTGCCATGCTCCCTGCTGGTATGCAGTGAATCTGTGGGGAGATCTGCTGCCATGCTCCCTGCTGGTATGCAGTGAATCTGTGGGGAGATCTGCTGCCATGCTCCCTGCTGGTATGCAGTGAATCTGTGAGGAGGTCTGCTGCCATGCTCCCTGCTGGTATGCAGTGAATCTGTGGGGAGATCTGCTGTCTTGCTCTCTGCTGGTATACAGTGAATCTATGGAGAGAGCTGATATCCTACTCTCTGCCAGTGTAGAGTGAATCTGTTTGGAGATCTACTGTCCTGCGCCCTGCTGGTATACAGTGAATCTGTGGGGAGGTCTTCTGTCTTGCTCTCTGCTTGTATACAGTGAATCTGTGGGGAGATCTGCTGTCCTGCTCTCTGCCGGTATACAGTGATTCTATGGAGAGAGCTAATATCCTACTCTCTGCCAGTCTAGAGTGAATCTGTGGGGAGATCTGCTGTCCTGATCTCTGCTGGTATAAAGTGAAACTGTGGGGAGAACAGGCCCCTTTAAAACCAATGTCATGTTTTATTATCTCCCTGTAATGCATCTAGTTGCCTTCAAAATGTTAATTTTTTTTTACTTTCTGCATAACGCGCTCTGTGTACAAGATTAGAGACTCTCTCATATGGGAAAAATAAGGCAAACCAATCATATTCCTATGTCATTTGCATTATATTAAGTGAATGTGAACTATGTGAACATTACAATGTTACATTCATTTCCTGTTTCCATTTCCAGTTTCTTTTTGTTGCATATCACCAAATGTGTCCATATGAATAAATACATTTTCTTCTGTAACATACAGTAAGCCTAATACAATTCTTATTTAAAAAAATGAGGACTTATCATTGGCATTCTATATTAGAACCCAGTTATGTAGTACTTTTCAAATATACTAGTTTTATATAGGTTTATTAGGCTATTTTCTTAACACTGGAGTGATTCCAACCTTGCATGTAATTCATACTCTAAATGTTATTTAAATGTTGTCAGGTGCTAAATTAAGACAACATACATTCCCTACTTCTCATCTATATTCATTACAACAAAGTCAGTCCATGTTTAAATAGTTACATCACTAAATTACCAGCTCTGTAGCAATTCCTAGTTCACAACAGCATGTTCTTAGGTCTAAATTAGATATAATTTGTAAACCAGAAAATGAGGAAAAATGCAGTTATATATTGAGCGCTTGTGGTGATGATCAACATTACAGTTAATCAAGACTCAATCCTTTAGAGGCTATAGAAGTAGTGCATTAAACTTCAAAAGGTTCAAGTGGACTTGTAACTCATTAGTTTGGTTTGAAGAGAATTAAAATATACCTATGTGTTTTTTGAGAAATTAACTTATTGTTATCATTCATATATATATATATAAATATGTATATATATATATATATATATATATATATACAGTTCATGGAAGTGCAAGACACAGCAACGATATTCGCTAGTGAATAAAAAGTGCCAAATACTGCATACCTACACCAATCACAAGTGAAGTAACAATTTGATTGACAAGGGGAATCCCCAATCACTTTTAACATAATTAACATACATTCAGCTCTCAGCTAATGAGGAGACTGTGAGCGATTCCTGTTAAAATCAATGTTAAAAAATCGATCTGTACATGACATGGTAACATACTGATAAATACCAAATATCCCCAGACAGTATAAAATCCACCCGAGTAGCAACCTGTGTGACAAAGTGTATTTACAGTTCTAATAATCAGTTCAGTGAGATATCATGTTTGTCCGGCAACGTATCATATATATATATATATATATATATATATATATATATATATATATATAGCGTGTGAATAAATAAATAAACTTAGTTCAGTTCCATTGCCTGAGATGCAATTGCACCAATTTCATTGAGTTTGAGTCTCAGTTGATGGAACTTCAAAATACATTTTTAGACAGAGGATAGCCCAAAATGTTGGTTCAAAATGCCTATAAACAAGTAGCAGAAATGGGTCATAATTCCTTACTTCTACCTGTTGATAAGGTTAATACAAAAGATAATATTAAAAAGGATAGAATGAATGCTAAAAATAAATCTAATGAGATCAAATTTACTACTTTAATAAATCATAAAAAAATAAAAAAATATTGAATAAACACTGGTCGGTTTTGATGAGGATACTTTATTGAAATATTTTCTTCCAACAAAACTAAAAATTATCTACACTAAAAATAGGAATTTGAAAAATATTTTCTCTAAGAAAAAGTTGAACACTAAACGTTCAAATAAAGTTAATTTTTTTAAATGCTATGGGATTTATAAATGCGGTAATACACGTTGTATTACATGCACATTTGTATCTCATGGTACTAAACAGTTTAAGGATGAATAAGGTAAGAATAACATCATAAATTATTACATTAATTGTAATACAATTTATGTTGTATATAGCATAAAATGTCCTTGTGATAAAGTTTACATCGACCGGACTAATCGTAAACTTTAAGAACGGTTCTTAGAACACAGAAGGGCCATTCTAACATCAGATAAAAATATACCCTTTAGCTATACACTATAGGGTTCATCACAATAAAAGTTGCAGGGCACTCTATTTACTCCATTAGAACACATTTCAGGAAATTATTGTGAGGGGGATAGATTTCATGTCTTGTATCAGAGAGAAACATTCTGTTGAATATCTGAATTTAAATGGCTTGCAAGATACCAAACAGCATGGGTTTACAGAAGGGAGATCTTGTCATACTAACCTCATAGATTTTTTTGACTGGGTAACTAAAATAATAGACCAAGGGAGAGCAGTAGATATAGCTTATCTAGATTTCAGTAACGCATTTGGCACTGTCCCTCATAGAAGACTCATAAATAAACTGCAGTGTTTGGGTCTGGATGCAAAAATAGTTAAATGGATAAGGCAATGGCTGAGTGACAGGAGACAGAAGGTGGTAGTCAATGAAGAATATATTCGGACGAAAGGAGTGTTACTAGTGGAGTATCTCAGGGATCTGTACTGGGACCCATTCTTTTTAATATTTTTGTTATTGATATTGCAAAAGGTCTTCAAGGTAAGGTATGTCTTTTTGCAGATGATACCAAGATCTGCAATAGGGTAGACATTCCAGGGGGAATTAGACAAATGACAAATGATTTAGGTAAATTAGAAGAATGGTCAAGAGTGTGGCAGATGCAGTTTAACGTTGATAAATGTAAAATAATGCACTTGGGACATAAAAATCCAAAGGAAAAATATACTGTTAACGGTACTTTTCTGTCAGAGACAACAGAGGAAAGGGATTTGGGAGTAATTATCTCAAATAAGTTAAAGGTAGGCAGGCAATGTAATAAAGTGGTGGGGAATGCGAGCAGGGTACTGGGTTGTATAGCTAGGGGCATTATTAGCAGAAAGAGGGAAGTGGTCATGCCACTCTACAGATCTCTAGTTAGACCTCACCTAGAGTATTGTGTACAGTACTGGAGACCCCATCTCCAGAAGGATATAGATACTCTAGAGAAAATTCAAAGAAGGGCTACTAAAACGGTGACTGGTTTACAGGAAAAGAAATATCAGGATAGACTAAAGGATCTGAACATGTATAGCTTGGAGGAGAGAAGAGAGAGAGGGGATATGAAATACAAATACACGAAGGGATTCAACAAAGTGTAGGATGCAAGTATATTTCAAAGGAGTAAAAATGTTTGGACAAGAGGCCATAGTCTAAAAAATAGAGGGACACAGGTTTAGATGTAATGTAGGAAAGTTTTACTTCACTGAGAGGGTAGTAGAAAAGTGGAATAGCGTACCAGCAGAAGTGATAGAAGTAATACAGTGACAGAATATAAGCATGCATGGGATAGACATAAGGCTGTCCGTAACTTAAGAAAAGACCAAGGACCAAAAAAGGTTTGAGTTTTTACTGTAGGAAAATGGGCAGACTAGATGGGACGAAATGGTTCTTATCTGCAGTTTCTACGTTTCTATTATTTTCCGCTGTGACACCTTAGCTCCTCGTGGTCATTATGAAAAACTTTATGCTTCCACTTTCACATGATAGGCATCTATCTATATATTTAACCATTTTTATATACATGTCACTTATTACTCATTTTTACACATTAACATCTCACACATCACTTATCAGTTTTTCTGATTTTTGTTGGATCAATGTGCCAGATCTACTTTCTTCTTTATAGCGTTCAGGAGATCTGTTTATAACTCTCCCATCTAAAATCATTTTTGTTATTATATTTTTTATTTTATTATTATGTCTGTATGTAATTGGAGAGGGAATAGGTTATTAGTTTGTGGTTTATAATTACAGGTCCTATTTTAGAAAAGTTTGTAACTTTTGAGATTTTTCCTGTTGAAATCTTTACAGATTCTAATCTGCCTAGGTAGCTACACCTGGTAGACTTACATCAACATTAATTCCTGATTGGAGTATGACAAATGGCACTATTAATTAAAACCTTTAGTTTGGTCTGATCATTATCTCCCTGAGGTAGTATCAACGAATATGAAATGCGTTGTACAGTCGGCATATTTTCACCTAAGGAGTTATACTCCCAGTGCCATACTTATATCTGTAGATGGGAAGTGCTATCTGCAAGTTGTATCCTTGGAAGCTTAAAGCCTCTGCCCGCGACAGGGAAGGAGATCGGACCCATATCAGAAAAGATTCTTGAATAGATGGTAGGGAAGCTGCTGAAATAAGCTTGAACAGAGAACCTCTGCTTTATACACATAAAGCACCTACCTACTTTATCTGCACAATAAAAGTCATTAAAGATTCATCTGTATTTGGAAACCGCAACAGAAGGAGATATATGCCCTGACTGATGAACTTTTAGTCATTTTTTCAGTGAATTCACTGTGTTTTTTATAGAGCAATTGTGTCTTTTTTGACCTTATATTTATTGTATGTTTTTATGTATATGTCTGTTATTAAATTTTATTTTTTTTTCAGTTAGCACTAGCTCTCTCCCATTGTCTATTTTTCTTTGTTTACCATGCTCACCATCTGGGTTTGGGATAGTAGAGATGGTGCTATTTGGGATTTTAAGTTTATATTGGTATTAAAGGGATAGTAATTCTTAGTTTTATCTTTATTTTATTTTGTAGGCATTAAAAACATGAAGAAGGATATAAGTCTTATCTCTCAAACCTTTATGGTTTGAGAGATATTCACAAGCAAAGTTTCCCCTCACTGACCAAAACGGTCAAGTCTGCCATCAAGCTTTCAGATTTGGAATCCGGTCCACAGATCAACCGGTGGCTCTTCATCAGAGCCGAGATCGCAAAATAACTATTTCATTGGAAGGGTCTAAAAAGTGTGCTTTCAAACCAGGCACACATTTTAGACTATTCAAATGAAGTAGTTCTTCTTATATCTCGCGATTTCGGCTTTGCTGTAGAGCCATGGCCGGTCCGCGGACCGGATTCCAAATCTGACAGCTAGATGGCAGACTTGACCATTTTGGTCAGTGAGGGGAAACTTTGCTTGTGAATATCTCTCAAACCATAAAGGTTTGAGAGATAAGACTTATATAGTTTTTTATGTTTTTTTAATACCTACACAATTTAAATAAAGATAAAACGAAGTATTACTATCCCTTTCAGGCACCATTTTCCAATATATGGGTATGTGTTTTGAGATATATATATATATATATATATATATATATATATATATATATATATACATATATACAGGGCTCAAAATTTCCACTCGCCACTAGCCAATGGCGAGTGAAAATTTAGCCCTGGTGAGTAGAAATTCAGCCCTGGTGGGTATGTTATGGCTTGCAGTGGCAAGTACATTTTCAGGTCTGGCTAGTAGCAACGGACTTCAAATTTTAAGCCCTGTGTGTGTGTATATATATATATATATATATATATATATATATATAAAATTCTACCTGCTTCTAGTTCACTGTTCATCCAACCCAAGGGAGGTGGGTGTGGAGACTGAAGGTAGGCAGCAAATCAGCAATTTTCACAGGAGTGGGCAACACTGCGCACCGTTCTTTAGTATATAGATGTTGTACAATAGGTAATACACATACAGAGACATTAAACAGTACAAATATAATATATAAATGTAAAATAGAAAACAAAGATATCCAATATGCCTTCATGGCAAAGTGGGATGTTTTATGCAAATTATAAATGTCCCAGTATGTAGGCTTTATCTAGATTCATTCATTGCAGAGTATATGGTAATATTTGTGCCACTAAAATGTAAAGGTCAATTCATCAAAAACTATTTGTACTACACGCAAACTACTATTGCAACATATAGACTCTTTGTAATCATTTTTAAACATAAATAAACTTCTCTTAAAGGGATAGTAATACTTCGTTTTAACTTTATTTTATTTTGTAGGCATTAAAAAAACATGAAGAATGATATAAGTCTTATCTCTCAAACCTTTATGGTTTATGAGATATTCACAAGCAAAGTTTCCCCTCCCCGCCCCTTTTACCTAGTGTAAGCCATCTCTTCTCAGATGTGAATCTGGTTGTATGACAGGACAGATAACAGAAGGCGACAATTTTCTTTGTATGAAAACAATGAAAGCCCTTCCCCCCTTGACAAGTTTTTCAGCTTTTTCCCTTATCTTAATTGAAGATTGTCCCTCTCTGCAGTCTACCTGGGCACCTCCCTTCTGATCTGGTTGAATGGGGGGGGGATACTTTGTTTGTGAATATCTCTTAAACCATAAAGGTTTAAGAAATAAGACATATCATTCTTCATGTTTTTTTAATGCCTACAAAATAAAATAAAGTTAAAATGAAGTATTACTATCCCTTTAAGTTGGCAGGTACACTTCAGTGTCTTCATAGAGAAATATCTAGCATTGAATGCAATTTTGTTATCTTTTATTTTTCTATTGTGACAGTCAATGTTATCAGTATCTAAACTACTTGATACAGAAATATGAAAATAATATGTATAAATCATGGTAAATATTGAACAAACTGAATCAATTTATCTATTCATATACTGTTAGTCACAATTTCGGATTTTGTTCACTGTTGAGTTAAAAGTCAGTGGGTAAGACTTTTGGTCACTGTACAATTGTTAGATTTTAATACATTTTCTTCTACCTCTTGAACAAAAGAGGAAATAGCCTGGAACTTTGGGAAGTTCTAGGGAAATATATATGGTCTTGTCTACTATAGTCAAAGCATTAGAATTCTTAAATGAAAAAAGGCTGAAATCCAATTATAGCGTCCTTGAACTTGCTTAACATAATTAGGTGTAAAAATATTCTGTCCTTAAAGACTTTTCACTTATTTTCATTTCTAATTTGAAATGAAAATGACCTTAGTGCTACCTAGGAGGTGACATCTGTGGTCCTTAGAAAACCGTTATGAGTAATACGCTGTCTACTTATTAGTTCATCCATACAGTGCCACAATGGTTAAGATGAAAAGCACATGAATTTGGTTAGTTACTGAAGCTTAAATATTTTATACCACTCCAATCGTATGCAAAAAACTGAAAGAAGAGCTCTTAATGATGCTACATTACCTGCATTTCCCTAAAGAACATTTTGATCACAAACAATAGATCATAAGCAATACTTCTTAGCTAAATACTTTTACTTTATATTTCAGTTCTAAATTGCAGTAAAAAAAAATCATAACAACCATAAGATACTTGTTCTTGTATATACAGTGCATGTTCTCACTCTGTTTACATGATAAAATAACCTATTTCATATTTTTATTGTATTTTTACTGTCATTCCTTCAGGCTGCTTATTAAAAAACAAAATCCATAAAGCATGAAGATTTTTATAAAGGTTCAATTTTGTGTCAAGAAAACATACCCTTTGTTATACCTCCTTAAAGGAAACTTTACCTTTGGAATAAGAGGTTCTTACTTTTTGAACATAATTTACCTAGATAGATGTCCTTAACACAGCAGTCAGGTGGGTCTGTCTATCTATCTATCTATCTATCTATCTATCTATCTATCTATCTATCTATCTATCTATCCTGTCTGTCTATATTTCTGTTTGTCTGTGTAGCTAGCTATCTAGGTATCTGTCATATATAAGCAGTTTAGAGTTTATCAGATTGTTAACCCTTTGAGTGCCAGAGGGATATGGAATGCATGGCAAAGCAGTGCATTCCGTACCTCTCTGGCACTCAAAGGGTTAGCTGAGTGAGCATAAATTCACACAGAACAACACACTTTGGTCCATGTACATATCCAAGCAAGGACACATATGTCTGTTATTCAGGAAGCTAAAGCAAACCAGCCTCATGATAAGGGACAGACAAAAATTCTGTTGAGTTAACCCTTTGAGTGCCAGAGGGATACAGAACACATTGCTCTGCAATAAAAGGGAAATTAAAGGGTCTGTTAACCTTTTGAATGACAGAGACATCACCAACAATTTGAGAAGCACTATACTGCAGACCTCTCTAGATTTTTAGAGGCTTAAGACAATGTATCCCTATGAATGCCAGAGGGGTATGCAACTCATTGATTTGCAATTTGTTGCCTACCCTTCTGGTGTTAAAGCGTTAAATCAATGAGTGTTTTAGGTGTTTCGGCCCTATGGGCTCTATATTCCAAAGGGAAGTGGAGGAGTTCTGGGCGAAACCTTTTGCACAGTAGGAGAGAACTAAAGATTCCCATTGATTTAAATGTGGATTTTAAACCCCTGAATGCTAGATAGGTCTCCAAGGCATTGTGAGGCATTCAAGGATTAAAATCCACATTTAAATCAATCTTAGCTCTGTCCTATAGTACTAATTGTTTGCCACATAAATCTTCCACTTTTCTTTTGAATATACAGCCCTATAATGCTAATGGTTTGCTCCACCTCTTTAGCTCCCTGAATACAGCCCCAGTCTGTGAAAAATTCTAGCACTAAATACTTTCATTATAGTTATATTTTATAGGGCGTTGTTTGGGCCAATAAGAGGACCTTTATCTTCTCATGAGTGCTTCCTTTGCACCTAATACTAGAGAGAGAGAGTGAGATGACATGTTTTCTGTGGCTCTGACATTATTTCTAGTCTCTTCATCCTTTAGCTCTACTCTACAATAAAATACCACAGGTGCTTAAAGGGATAGTAATGTCAGAAAAAAAGTATTAACTATATGGTAGATACAATTAAAAGAGAGTACTTGTACTTATTTGTATCTCTCAAACCATTATGGTTTGAGAGATATAGGAAAATAAAGTTCTCCGCTCCCTCCCCTTTCTGCTTGACAAGCTGTAAAGCTGTCAGAAGCAGATTCTGGTCATGCGACCAGATGCGGCTCTTCAGCAGTGCCGATATAACGATATCTAAAGATAAATACTTCATTTACAACGGTCTACAAAGTGTGCCTGGCTTGCAAGCACACTTTGTAGACTATTCCAATGAAGTATTTATTTCTAAATAGTGTGATTTCAGCTCTGCTGAAGAGCCTCTGTCTGGTCAAATGACTGGAATCTGCAGCTGTCAGCTAGATGGCAGACTTGAGTGAAACAGCCAGGAAAAGGTAACTAAAGGTTTGAGAGACAATACTTACATAGATGTTAACCTTTTTTTCATGTCTACAATATTAAATCAACTTAAAATTAACCATTACTATCCATTTAAGAGACTAACACCCTGCTCCTAATAAAATCCCCTTCTTCTCACTTTATATATTCTGCAAATTCATAAAATGTAAAGTCGGTCAGCCTATACCTTTTAATCCTTTGAGTGGCACTCAAAGGGTTAATATTTTTTTAAACCTTCTCCTATTCTTTACTCTTATGTCCTTGACAATGAACTCCCTTGGTCTGTTTTCAGTGAGCTTTCTGTAAGGGACTGTGGAAAGAAGGCATATTTATACAATGGCAAAGAATTGGTAGCAAGCAACAAGCATCAGCTGTGTCCAATAGGAATTCTCTCATGAAGGGTCTTTCTTTTTTGTCCTCCTCTAGATCAACAGGGGTGATTTGGACGCATGTCTTTTTTCACCCTCATCAACTATGTTAACTATGAATGAGATACTGGAATGGCAGGAACATGGGCACTGGAAGGTTAAGCCAAAAGAAATCACAGAGGTTAACCCTGAGTGTCAGAGTATTGCCTACCACCCTGATACTCAAAGGGTTAACCTTCTGTTGCAGGTTTCACCTGATTTTGTTTCTCACAGAAAGGAGAAACATATTTCTCATTCCAAAGAAATTCCATTAAAGGGATAGTAATACCTAAAATGTAAAAAAAAAAATGTTGTAGGTTTTATCCTCCTGAGTAAAATAAGAGTACTCCCACTGCTGAAAGATCTTTCATTCAAAAGTTATTAATTTTCAAAGTTGAATTTTTTAGGTGCAATATCACAGTGGCCTGAAATTGTACAGTGGCGCTGTTGCTACACCATCCTATGGAGATTTATGGTCCTGAGACCAGAGCTGTCCATAGGATCGTGTAGCAACAGCGCCACTGTACAATTTCAGGCCACTGTGATATTGCACCTAAAAAATTCAACTTTGAAAATTAATAACTTTTGAATGAAACATCTTTCAGCAGTGGGAGTACTCTTGTTTTACTCAGGGGGATAAACCCTACAACATATTTTTTTTTACATTTTAGGTATAACTATCCCTTTAAGAAAGAAAATTAACTATTCACCCATCCCTAATAATTAAGTAGAAACTTTAGTGATCTTTTCCCCTTATTATTCAAGGAATAGTAATACTTAAAATATAAAAAAATATGTTGTAGGGTTTATCCATCTGAATAATATAAGGCTACGCCCACTGCTGAGAGGTGTTTTTATTCAAAAGTTATTGCAGCTTAATCCTTTGAGTGCCAGAGGGGTACTGGCACTCAAAGGGTTAAACTTGAATTTTTTATTTTCTACACCATCCTATGGACATCTCTGGTCAACTGACCATAAATCTCCATAGGCTGGTGTAGCAACAGCTCCACTGTACAATTTCAGGCCACTGTGATACTACACCGAAAAAATTCAAGTTTGAGCCTAAGTAGACTTGTTTTACTCAGGGAGATAAACACTACAATATATATTTTTTAACATTTATGTATTACTATCCCTATAAATGAACGCTTGGTATGAAATCAGTTTGTACCCTCTAGTAAAGTTATACTGCTACATAAGTTCCCCATTATAATGGTACCTAAAACTATAGAGATCTGTGTGTTTGTTTTTTACATTGCAATAGCTTATTTCATAAAACATACAATAATTCTCTAGTATTCTAAAATTTTTAGTATCACTTAATCAGAGCATAATTGGATCTAAATTGTTTTCAATAGACTGGCAGTTTTATAATGTAGAAGGACTCCTTTACAATTTTGTTGTAGAGTTCTACTGATTGATATCTACAAGTTCAATTATACAATAAATGAAGAGGCACCATTACAGATATATTGTGTGCAACATGTTTCCTGCATTGTCACCTTAGTGATGTGAGATATACATCAGAATAGGTAAAATGTGGTACCGTGTTGGCTATTGAAAAAACAGGAGATTGGGAGAATTAAAGTGATACCTTTATCGGCTAAGTGGCTCTAGGATGCAAGCTACCTACAATAAGAGACCTAAGAAGAGACCCAAGCTATCTTGAAAGCTTACATGTTAGAACCACTTACTTAGCCAATAAAGGCATGCATTTTTACTCTACCAATCTCCTGCTTCAGAATAGCATACATTTATTGAAAGGAGGGGATTATTAGGTTCTCACATATTTTTGTAAACAGGAATTTTAATTGATTTTTGGAAAATTTCTTAAAGGGGAACTATCACCTCAAATAAAGTCTTCCCCCAATGAATAGCCATCTAGTGATATTCTTAAAAATAGTAGTATTAGCCAGCATAATTACAGCGTTACTGAGAAATCCTACTTCTGCCAAGACTGATGGGCAGGCAACAATGCAGACTTCTTTGCTTACAGACATCTACGCGCCTGCTCTCTCAGTCCCGGCCTCCTCTTGGAGGCGTTGCATGGTAACTTTAGGTACCAGAAGGGATGACACGTAGATGCCTCTAAAGAGCTGTTGCCTGGCCATCGGTCTTGGCAGAAGCAGGATTTCTCATTAATGCGGTAATTATAAATTATAGGAAAAAAAAGTTCTCCGCTCCCTCCTCTTTCTGCTTTACAAGCAGTAAAGCTATCAGAAGCAGATTCTGGTTCCTGGATCAGATGGCGGCCCTTCAGCAGCACCAACATATCCATACCTAAAAATAAATACTTCATCTGAACGGTCTTCAATGTGTGCCTGGTTTTCAAGCACAGATTGTAGACCATTCAGATGAAGTGTTTATCTTTACATATCTTTATATCGGCACTGCTGAAGAGCCACGTCTGGTCAAGAGACCAGAATCTGCTTCTGACAGCTTTACAGCTCCATCAAGAAGAAAGGGGAGGGAGCGGAGAACTTTATTTTCTTATATCTCTCGAACCATAACGAATAAGTGTAAGTACTCTCTTTTAATTGTATCTACCATATAGTTAATATTTTTTTTCTGACATTACTATCCCTTTAACATACATATCTTTTTTGAGGCACTATAATGTATTTCAAAGAATGGTTTCATCATATAGATGAAAAAAGGTTCATTTTATATTTACTAGAAATATATTCACGTTTAAAATTAGGAGTATAAGGTGACAGATAGTGTAAAATCTTGGGTATAATATGCACCTATGTATAATACGTAGGTGTACATTATACCCAAGATTTTAGGGAGAAACAAGAGTGCCTATGTATAATACGCACCCTTGTTTTCCCGTCACCCACAAAAAAATTCCCATTGCCGCACTGCTTCCCTCTCCCCCCACTTACTCATATCCTCCTCCTATGCCCCTCTGTAGTCCATCCGATTTCCTCAGCCTGTCTGGGTCCCAGCTGGTGGCATGCTTACATCTGCCGCCCACTTCCAGCATGGCCTTGTCAGGACCTCTTCTTTGTAGCCAATGGTAATGTGCTATGTGCATTGGATCTATGGTATTGCCCTGCGTGGGTGTATGTATTGCATGCCTGTATGATTTCTTTTCCTAACAAAACTTTGAAACACTAAAAAAAAAAAGTGCGTATTATAAGTGAGATTTTGCAGTACTGATAAGAACCATGCAGACAAGCAAAGACACAGACACAAAAACTCACACAATCAAACACATATACACACTCAGACAGACAAACACATACACACACATGCACAGACACATGAAGACACACACATGCACAGACACAAAGACTCACACATGCACACACATATATACACACACAAGCACACAAACACATACACACACATGCACAGACACATGAAGACACACACATGCACACACATATATATACACACACACACACACACACAAACAGACACACACATACACACACACCTGCACACACGTGCACAGACACATGAAGACACACACATGCACAGACACAAAGACTCACACATGCACACACATATATACACACACAAACAGACAAACACATACACACACACATGCACACACATGCACAGACACATGAAGACACACACATGCACAGACACAAAGACTCATACATGCACACACATATACACACACACACAAACACATACACACACATATATACACACACATACACACACATGCACAGACACATGAAGACACACACATGCACAGACACAAAGACTCACACATGCACACACATATATACACACACACGCAAACAAACAAACACATACACACACATACACACACATGCACAGACACATGAAGACACACATTCTTATAAATATTTAACCAAGAAATGTTTGATGTTATTTAAAAAAATGAATATACTATGCCTTATTTTATTCAGTGCAGTTTTATGTAGTAGAGATTTCTTGGCAGCATCATACATTCCCTGTTAAAAAGAAGAGACATGGGGTGTCAAATGCTATCAAAATGACAACAAATCGCAGGAAAATGAATATTGTATTACATGGCAAAGTAATTTGTTGAGGGATCATACTGGTTCCTACAGCAACTCTTAGAATGTCCTCCCAGATGTCCCCTTAGATAGCATGAGGGAAAATGTAAAATTAAGCAGTCTGATTTACAATGAAATGAAATGAATCTCTGCAGAATGAATCAAATACCTGCACCTCACCCGTGAAGGGCAATTTTCAGTCTTTCAGTCAGAAAAAACTGTTCAGCGAGTTATTCCAACTTCTCACACTTGCAGTGTAAGCTGTTCCTAGTTTTTGTATGTGTTTATGACAGCAGAAACTGGCTTTAATAACTAGTTCTACTTCAAAATAATCTTAAATAAACAAATTCAGCATGATTGCATATCTAATTTCCCTTTTATTACATTAATGAGTCATTCCTCATTTGAAAACATGTACTGTCATTATTTTAATTATTAACTGAGTAAATTTGGGGATTTGTGAATTCACATAACAATTAAAATAGGTCTCCAGTTTAAGTTTAATATAACAGAGTTTTCCCAGTGTGATTCAGAGATTAATGTTGCTAGTTTGACAAACCTGATTGCAATGTTGAACTGGTCTTAGGATAATAAGTATTTTCATTCTTTATACATTATTAGAGGGCAACGAAAGGAAAAAACCTCTAAAATGGATATACACTTATTCAAAAACATGCAAATTGATAATGATTATTGACTTGTTTTTTATATTTAGGGAGTAATTAGCTTAAAGGGGAACTACCACTTCTTCAAGAATTTAACTTCGATAAATCCCCATCTGGTGACTAGCAGCTTAGTAGCGCTAGTCACCAGAATTATTACCTTATTCCAGAGAAATGTGCATTGTTCTGGGGCTGACAGCAGGACGGATCACGGACATCTTTCCATAATGACGTCCACGCGCCTGCACCGTCAGTCTCAGCCGGGTCTAGGAGGCATTGCTAGGAAGAGACTGACAGTGCAGGTGCGTGGACATCATTATGGCAAAATGTCCGCGATCCGTCCTGCTGTCAGCCCCAGAGCAATGCACATTTCTTTGGATTAATGTAATAATTCTGGCGACTAGCGCTACTAAGCTGCTAGTCGCCAGATGGGGATTTATTGAAGTTAAATTCTTGAAGAGGTGGTAGTTCCCCTTTAATCTTGTGAGTGTCAGTGAGGTATCTAATCCATTGCAACACAATGGGGGAGATTCACTAAGGCATGATAAAGAGGTGATAAAGTAGAGATGACATCACTTCTCCAATTCTTATGTTATTCTATGGAGATCATAATGTGTAGGCTCTATAGAATAACATAACTAGAGAAGTGATAAACTGGAGAAGTCATCACTAGTGATGAGCGAGCACCCCAATGCTCGGGTGTTCGGGTGCTCTGACCGAGCACCCCCGGAGGCTCGAGTGCTCGGCCGAGCACCCGAGCCCCATTGAAGTCAATGGGAGGACTCGAGCATTACACCAGGCACCCCCTGCTCTGATGAGGGGAGGGTGCCTGGTCCATAGGAAAAGGGAAGAAAATGATGGAAACACCACAGAAATGGTTCAGGGACAGCATAGGGAGGATGTCTGGATGCATCTTGGACTCCAACATTGCTGCTGGGAACGATCTTTCGCCCGTAGTACGCCATTTTTACAGACTGACCGTAAAACACACAAAAAGGAAAATAAAAACGACTTTAGGCGAAAAATTGTTACCAAACAATATTTGCTGTATATTTACTTGTATATCATCTGCAAATTCTCCCAAAAATGTCCTCGATTTTTCTGAAGTGAGGCCATGATTAAGAGGGAAACGTGCGCAGAGGCAAATTCTCCCAAAAATTTCCTTGATTTTTCTGAACTGAGGCCATGATTAAGAGGGAAACGTGCGCAGATACAAATTCTCCCAAAAATGTCCTTGATTTTATTGAACTGAGGCCATGATTAAGAGGGAAACGTGCGCAAAGGCAAATTCTCCCAAAAATTTCCTCGATTTTTCTGAACTGGGGCCATGATTAAGAGGGAAACGTGCGCTGAGCCGACCATCTAAAACATTATGGGTGAGGGTCTGCTGCGGAGCTGACCATCCTAAACATTATATGCGAAGGCCCGCTAGTGAGCTGACGCTATAAAACATTATATGAGAGGGCCCGCTAGAGAGCTGACCCAATAAAACATTATATAAGAAGGCCCGCTGGTGAGCTGACCTATACCAAAAGTTGTCAAACAGGGCCCGCTGGTGAGCTGGCCCTATATAAAAATTATATCACAGGGCCCGCTGGTGAGCTGGCCCTATATAAAAATTATAGCACAGGGCATATGGAAGAGGAGGAGGAGGATGAGAAGATTAAGAGTCAACCATATACCCGTTTTTTGGGTGGAAGGGGTGAATGGGAATACAGAGTATTCCCATCATTGTAAATAACATATATAAAGTGAGTTTATGTTCCCCCAGGGCTTTCCTCCAGTGGAGTGGAGAAGTCAGGGGAAATCCAGGCCTTGTTCATTTTTATAAGTGTCAACCTATCAGCATTGTCGGTGGAAAGGCGGATACGCTTATCTGTTATGATGCCACCAGCAGCACTAAATACCCGCTCAGACAGAACGCTGGCGGCAGGGCAGGCCAGCACCTCCAAGGCGTAGAGTGCCAGTTCATACCACGTGTCCAGCTTGGACACCCAGTAGTTGTAAGGCACAGAGGGATCATTGAGGACGCTGACACGGTCTGCTACGTACTCCTTCACCATCTTCCAAAACTTTTCCCTCCTTGTGACACTAGGCTGCGCATCAGGGTGAGGGTGCTGGCGGGGTGTCATGAAGGTGTCCCACGCCTTGGAGAGTGTTGCCCTGCCTTTGTCGGAACTGCTGTGTGCTCCCCTTTTCTCCCCTTCTCTGTTGGCCAAGGTAGCACGTACTCTGCCGCCAGCGTTGTCAGATGGAAAATTTTGGAGCAATTTTTCAACAAGAACCTTCTGGTATTGCACCATTTTGCTTGTCCTCTCCACCGGAGGAATGAGAGATGAGAAATTCTCTTTGTAGCGGGGGTCCAGAAGGGTGAACACCCAGTAATCCGTGTTGTCTAAAATGCGTATAACGCGTGGGTCACGGGAAAGGCAGCCTAACATAAAGTCAGCCATGTGTGCCAGAGTACCAACAGTCAAGATTTCGCTGTCCTCACCAGGAGGATGACTCTCAATCTCCTCATCCTCTTCCTCCTCTTCTGCCCACCCACGCTGAAGAGATGGAACTAAAGTTCCATGGCTACCCTCTGTAGCGGAGGCAACCGTGTCTTCCTCCTCCTCCTCCTCCGCCTCCTCCAATTGTCGCTGAGAAGACGAAGTGAGGGTGCTCTGGCTATCACCTTGTGTAAGCTCTTCCTCCCGCATTTCCACCTCTTCCACATGCAAAGCGTCAGTTTTAATTGTGAGCAGCGAGCGTTTCAGTAGACACAGAAGTGGGATGGTTACACTGATAATAGCGTTATCGCCGCTCACCATCTGTGTCGATTCCTCAAAATTGCGTAAAACCTCACAGAGGTCTGACATCCATTCCCACTCCTCACTTCTGATTACAGGAAGTTGAACGGAGAGGCGACGACCGTGTAACAGCTGGTACTCCACTACTGCCCTCTGCTGCTCACAAAGCCGGGCCAACATGTGGAAGGTGGAGTTCCAGCGCGTGCTCACGTCACACAGCAGCCGGTGAGCTGGCAATTGTAAGCGCTGCTGCAGCTTCAACAGGCCGGCTGAAGCTATAGATGACTTACGGAAATGTGCACACACGCGGCGCACCTTGGTCAAGAGATCATGCACATTGGGGTAGGTTTTTAGAAATCGCTGAACCACTAAATTAAATACATGCGCTAGGCATGGTACGTGTGTGAGCTTGCCGAGCTCCAAAGCCGCCACCAAGTTACGCCCATTATCACACACAACCATGCCTGGTTGCAGGTTGAGTGGCGAGAGCCACTGCTCGGTCTGGTGACTAATCCCCTGCAACAGCTCTGAGGCCGTGTGCTGTTTGTCCCCAAGGCAGATCAGCTTCAGCACGGCCTGTTGACGCTTCCCCACTGCAGTGCTACACTGCTTCCAGCTACTGGCTGATGGGGGAGTGGCGCTGCGTGTAGAGAATTCGGAGGTGGAAACGGAGGAGGAGGAGCCAATAACGTAGGTGCTGGCGGAAACCCTGATGGAGGTAGGGCCCGCAATCCTCGGCGTGGGTAGCAACCGTGCCATCCCAGGGTCCGAGTCGCTCCCAGCCTCCACGACATTCACCCAGTGTGCCGTCAGGGAAATGTAGCGTCCCTGGCCACAAGCACTTGTCCATGTGTCAGTCGTTAAGTGGACCTTCCCAGTAACTGCGTTGGTCAGGGCACGGGTGATGTTACGGGACACATGGTGGTGTAATGCGGGGATGGCACACCGGGAAAAGTAGTGGCGGCTGGGGACCGCGTACCGAGGGACAGCCGCTGCCATCAGGCTGCGGAAGGACTCAGTGTCCACAAGCCTAAATGGCAGCATTTCGATGGCCAGTAATTTGGAAAGGTGTGAGGTTAGTGCTATGGCCTGTGGGTGGGTGGCTGGGTATTTTCGCTTGCGCTCAAATGCCTGGGGTAACGACATTTGGACGCTGTGCTGGGACAGGGAAGTGGATGTGGTAGCTGATGGTGCTTCAGATGGTACAGGTGCAGGGCGGGAGGTATGCGGGCCTGCGCCTTCGACAGGCGATTGGCCGGCACCGAAAACAGGGGAAGAGGAGGCAGTGGTGTGGCCTGCAGACACAGATGGGCGATCCAGGCGTTCCTCCCACTTATTACGGTGCTTGGATGCCATGTGGCGGATCATGCTGGTGGTGGTGAGGTTTCTAGTGTTCATGCCTCGGCTCATTCTGGTGTGGCACAGGTTGCAAACTGCAATTCTTTTGTCGTCCGCACTTTCCTTAAAAAAACGCCATACCGCGGAACACCTACCCCTTGGCAAGGGAGATTTACGCAAGGGGGTGCTCCGTGGAACATTTGCGGGCCGGTTTGGTGCGGTCCGCCTTCTTTCTGTAGCCACACCACTGCCTCTTCCAGCCTGTTGCGGTGCTGCAGATGGCTCACCCTCAGGACTGCTGTCATCGCTCGGCTCTACACCTTCCCAGGTGGGGTCAGTCACCTCATCGTCCACCAAGTCCTCCTCCACTTCCTCACTCTGATCATCCTCCTCATGTCTTGATCCCACCACATACTCAGTCATTGACAACTGTATAACATCCTCCTCAACAAGGTCTTGAGACAGCAATAGTGGTTGATTTAATGGCAACTGTGTCTCATCATCATCATCATCCACTACTTCCTTTGACCTTAAATGCCGTTCACATCTGTCATCTTCTTGTGATTGGGTACCCTCTAGAGGTTGTGAATCAGGGCATAAGATGTCATGTTCCTCTGCAAGCGTGCTTGGAGAGAGGGTCAATTGAAGGATTGGTGATGAGACGAGCTCCTCACTATATCCCAGTGTGGGATCACTTCTTTGACCAGACCGTCTATGGTGGGAGGAAGGATGATCAGAGTGAGGATTATGTTGACCAGACTCTTGGCTACTGAGAGTGGACTTGGTGGAAGACAGGGTGGTGCTTAACCGACTGGAAGCAGTATCAGCTGACATCCAACCGACCACCTGTTCGCAGTGGTCGGACCTCGAGAGTGATGTCCTGCGATGCCCTGTAAAATTAGACATGAAGCTAGGTATGGTGGATGTCTTTCTTTCTTGTGCTCTGGCACCAGGCACAGTTTCTCCGCGTCCTGACCCGCGCCCTGAACTATCAGGATCACGTCCACTTCCCCGTCCCTTTTTACCCGCCTTCTTCATCTTACACGGAATATGTGACTTTGATATTTTAGTTTGAAGACTTAACAGTATTTCTTCCTATTCTGCAACTGTGCAGAGTACACAGAATAGGCTGCTAAACTGCGGCGAAGCACACTGAATGGAATATGTGACTTTGATATTTTAGTTTGAAGACTTAACAGTATTTCTTCCTATTCTGCAACTGTGCAGAGTACACAGAATAGGCTGCTAAACTGCGGTGACGCACACTGAATGGAATATGTGACTTTGATATTTTAGTTTGAAGACTTAACAGTATTTCTTCCTATTCTGCAACTGTGCAGAGTACACAGAATAGGCTGCTAAACTGCGGCGAAGCACACTGAATGGAATATGTGACTTTGATATTTTAGTTTGAAGACTTAACAGTATTTCTTCCTATTCTGCAACTGTGCAGAGTACACAGAATAGGCTGCTAAACTGCGGCGAAGCACACTGAATGGAATATGTGACTTTGATATTTGAGTTTGAAGACTTAACAGTATTTCTTCCTATTCTGCAACTGTGCAGAGTACACAGAATAGGCTGCTAAACTGCGGCGAAGCACACTGAATGGAATATGTGACTTTGATATTTTAGTTTGAAGACTTAACAGTATTTCTTCCTATTCTGCAACTGTGCAGAGTACACAGAATAGGCTGCTAAACTGCGGCGAAGCACACTGAATGGAATATGTGACTTTGATATTTTAGTTTGAAGACTTAACAGTATTTCTTCCTATTCTGCAACTGTGCAGAGTACACAGAATAGGCTGCTAAACTGCGGCGACGCACACTGAATGGAATATGTGACTTTGATATTTGAGTTTGAAGACTTAACAGTATTTCTTCCTATTCTGCAACTGTGCAGAGTACACAGAATAGGATGCTAAACTGCGGTGACGCACACTGAATGGAATATGTGACTTTGATATTTGAGTTTGAAGACTTAACAGTATTTCTTCCTATTCTGCAACTGTGCAGAGTACACAGAATAGGCTGCTAAACTGCGGTGACGCACACTGAATGGAATATGTGACTTTGATATTTGAGTTTGAAGACTTAACAGTATTTCTTCCTATTCTGCAACTGTGCAGAGTACACAGAATAGGCTGCTAAACTGCGGTGACGCACACTGAATGGAATATGTGACTTTGATATTTTAGTTTGAAGACTTAACAGTATTTCTTCCTATTCTGCAACTCTGCAGAGTACACTGAATGTGCTGCTAAACTGCGGCGAAGCACACTGAATGGAATATGTGACTTTGATATTTTAGTTTGAAGACTTAACAGTATTTCTTTCTATTCTGCAACTCTGCACAGTACACAGAATGTGCTGCTAAACTGCGGCGAAGCACACTGAATGGAATATGTGACTTTGATATTTTAGTTTGAAGACTTAACAGTATTTCTTCCTATTCTGCAACTCTGCACAGTACACAGAATGTGCTGCTAAACTGCGGCGAAGCACACTGAATGGAATATGTGACTTTGATATTTTAGTTTGAAGACTTAACAGTATTTCTTCCTATTCTGCAACTCTGCACAGTACACAGAATGTGCTACTAAACTGCGGCGAAGCACACTGAATGGAATATGTGACTTTGATATTTTAGTTTGAAGACTTAACAGTATTTCTTCCTAATCTGCAACTCTGCACAGTACACAGAATGTGCTGCTAAACTGCGGCGAAGCACACTGAATGGAATATGTGACTTTGATATTTTAGTTTAAAGACTTAACAGTATTTCTTCCTATTCTGCAACTCTGCACAGTACACAGAATGTGCTGCTAAACTGCGGCGAAGCACACTGAATGGAATATGTGACTTTGATATTTTAGTTTGAAGAATTAACAGTATTTCTTCCTATTCTGCAACTCTGCACAGTACACAGAATGTGCTGCTAAACTGCGGCGAAGCACACTGAATGGAATATGTGACTTTGATATTTTAGTTTGAAGACTTAACAGTATTTCTTCCTATTCTGCAACTCTGCACAGTACACAGAATGTGCTGCTAAACTGCGGCGAAGCACACTGAATGGAATATGTGACTTTGATATTTTAGTTTGAAGACTTAACAGAATGTGCTCTAATCTGCAACTTTGCACACTAAACAGAATGTGCTCTAATCTGCAACTTTGCACACTAAACAGAATGTGCTCTAATCTGCAACTTTGCACACTAAACAGAATGTGCTCTAATCTGCAACTTTGCACACTAAACAGAATATATGAAATTTTTTTTTTTTTGTTTTTTTCCCCCCACACAAAATAACCTGCTGCCCCCACACACAGTAGTCCTAAAAAGGACTTTTGGTTCTTTTTTTTTCACAAATTTGCTTTTTTTCTCCCTACACTGACTTTCCCTCCCTATCCTCATCTCTCCCTGGCTAAGACTGAGCCGAACTCGCTGGTCAGGTGCTATACAGCACCCGACCACGGGTTCTGGCCAGCCAATCAGTGTAATGCCAGCAGCCAACATGGCTGCTGGCATTACACTGATGTCAGAGCCTCCCTGCACGTTTATTGGCTGCGCAGCAGCCGCAAAACGTGCGGGGAGGAGACCCGAACATGGCGGGCGAGCACATGCGGTACTCGTACGAGTACCGCCATGTGCCGAGCAGAGCGATGCTCGAGCCGATCCGAGCATCGGCCGAGCATGCTCGCTCAACACTAGTCATCACCTCTTTATCACAGCTTAGTGAATCTCCACCCTTGTATTGGGCAGCTCTATGGCACTCAGAAGGTTAAATCCTTTCATATGATGGTGAGAAAATGATATAAACAGATTAAAACAGA
Source organism: Rhinophrynus dorsalis (assembly GCA_037306005.1). Classification (NCBI taxonomy): domain Eukaryota; kingdom Metazoa; phylum Chordata; class Amphibia; order Anura; family Rhinophrynidae; genus Rhinophrynus; species Rhinophrynus dorsalis. Next base: position 72,080,257 of record CM074719.1, on the reverse strand, counting down.
TACACTAAGAAAGTGGTGCAATTTTGGGGCAAATAAACAGCACTGTAGAGAACAGGTAAAATTTTCACTAATTTAAATTGGGGTTTAACCCCCTGAATGTTTCACAAAGCATTGGTGACCTCTCTAACATTCACAATATTACCATCTCTATGGAAATCAATGGGAGTTCTTGGCATTTTTTATTTATTTCCTATGGAGCACCACGTTTCTTAGTATACAAGTGTAGGGACATACGAACAAAACAAAAGTGGAGGAGTTTTGGGACAAACCATTTTCATTGCAGGGGAGAACTAACAATTCCAAAAAATTCCCATTGATTTAAATTGGGATTTTAACCCCTTGAATGTGCTGAAGACATCTCAATCATTCAAGGGGTTGTTAAAGGGATAGTAATACTTAAAATTGACTAATCCCCATATTGTAGGCATAAAAAAAAGAAATCAATTGCCCCTAGTGTCATCTCTCAAACTCTAATGGTTTGAGAGATAATCGCTAGCAAAGTTCCCTCCTCCTTCCCTTTTCCCTGAAATCAGCATTCTAGCTGACTGCAGGGGAATCCTGATGAAGACCATCAGGCAGCTCTGCAGCAAAAATGAACAACTGAAATGAAAGAGAAGGCATGGTGGTATTCCACTGCTATGGACTGAAATACCGTAGCGTTGCCTGGACAATGAAACCGAACAAACCAAAATCCGCGCTGTCATCATCTTTTTTTTATTTTTTTTGTTATATTTTTATTAATGAAAGCAGAGGGACATATAGTATCCTTGCGTGGATAGGGGTATGGGGATCTTCATCTTTTGATACATGACACCCTTGAACTGAAATTGTCAACAACAGGTATAAAGATATTATTTTAAAAACTGGACAACTAGCCACATTAACCCTTTGAATGACAGAGGTCTGAAATGCTTTGCTCCGAAATGCATGCACACCAACAATAATAACTTTCCCACTTAACTTACTGAAACTTACAGAAAATCCTCATGGCCTCTATGAAATGTTTCTTGCTCCTTAATTCAAGAGATAACAATATCAGTTTGTCCAGGATGTGATCTCCATGGAAATGGACAAGACAGTCGCTAGCTGGACGTTAGGATTAATCATTTGACCTACAGAACATTGAATTAGATAATCCATAAAAATAATCGACTAATGATGATTTTAACCCTTTGGATGCTAGAGACATCTCCACTGCATTGTTTCCCTATACTTTGGAGACATCTCTATCATCCAAGAGGTTAATAATGTGTATCAGGTTACTGTGCCTGCCATGTCACCACAAATGGTAATATAACCCCTTGTGGTAGACTTGTGCGAATCAGTTCAGGCGATTTTGGAATTTGGACAAGTAAGGGTCATTCGGGGTCTTTCTGCGTCATTTGGGTCATCCAAAAGGAAAAGGTTTTAAAACCGAATCTGAACAGCCCTGGTCAGAATCTTTTGTGTAAATTTTGGAAATTTAGACAATGGCTACTCACGCATACGATACTTTTCCTCCATACCTTCCCTCCCTCTCTAGTTTCATGATGGGGCTTGGAATAATGACACATCAGACACCCAGACAGCCTGCATTTCCTGTTAGTCCGTTGGAGCTCAGAGAGAGCAGAAGGAGATAGTGAGTGTCCACTTGTTGTGTAGGCAGGCAGGTAGCATAGACAGGCAGCCAGCATCAGTACCTTATTGCCACTGCAAGGAACAGTCATCTTTGTTCCTTTGCAAAATATAAAAAATACTAGAAATTTGTTTTAATAGTTTTCAGAGTGACACAGCCAGTCTCACAGTTGTGTAGGCAGGCCTAGTACCTTACTGCCACTTCAAGGGAGAGTCATTTTTTAAAGTATGTTAAATTTGGCCAAATAATTCAGACTATTGTCGAATTTCGTCCAAGTCGAACAGGTCTGGTCCGAAATGCGGATCCTCTGAACGACAAAAAAAAATTAGTCCGAAATCGAATTTTAACTAAAATTATGGTCGTGCACAAGTCTAGTATGTGGTGGTGTAATGATCAATAAGCATGATATATCTAGATGTCATACAATGTGGAAAGAGTTGACTCCAAATATTCTTCTCATCTGTAATATTCAACTACTATTAGATTACATTAAAGGAACACTGACATCTCCCTTATAATAATAATTTTAAAAAATCACGTATCGCTTAATCTGGGAAGAAAATTCTAATGAATATGAATAGATTTTGTGTTAATTGTTTAACCAAATGAGTCATGGATTAATATTAGTCCATGGTGGTGGATATAACTCCTTATACTGAATTCATCTTTCCTTCCTTCTGTCGGAGGATTTGGGGATTTTGCAAAAGAAAAAAAAAAAAAGAAATACCGTAAAACCTCAGGTATAATACGCACAATTTTACCCCATTTCACCTTATGTGAAGTGGGGGGTGCGTATTATACACGAAAGTTATTTAAAAAAAAAAAAATGTGCTGACACCCTCCCGTGGCCCAATTCGCTCTGACAATAATGCTTACTTGCCCCCACTGAGGTCCGCGCTGACAATGAGGCTTAGGGTACTTCCTTCCACTGAAGTACCCATCTTCCAAGCGGGCGGCAAGCTTGCATTTGCCGCCTGCTTCCCTCATGGGCTTTCAGGACCTTCCACTTCTATTAAGCGGAAGGTCCTGAAGGCCCATGAGGGAAGCGGGCGGCAAATGCAAGCTTGCCGCCCGCTGGGAAGATGGGTACTTCAGTGAAAGGAAATACCCTAAGCCTCATTGTCAGCGCGGACCTCAGTGGAGTCGTGGTGGCAAGTAATTATTGTCAGAGCTAATTGGGCTGCGGGAGGGAGGGAAGGGTTCTGGCCAGCGTAATTTTTTTTTTCGTGAGAGGAGAAAACAAGGGTGCTTATTATACATAGGAACTCTTGTTTTCCCCTAAAATCTTAGGTATAATATACACCTGCGTATTATACACAGGTCCGTATTATACCTGAGATTTTACGGTACATCCATCTCTGTGAATGTAATAATTAAAGGAGAAGAGATGTCTTTTACAGTTGCTGAGGCAGGCTGAAGACTTAACCTGTTGAGTGCCAAAGTGATATCCAGTGCTTTGCACTGTCACTCAAATGGTTAAGACTACCATGTGCAGTGAGCACAGCATCACTGACATGTGTCATGTCTTCCACCATTGACTTGACATCCAATAGTGAATGAAGACATGGGGAGAGATTCACTTAGATACTATGCACTAAGATCTCCAAAGTTGGAGAAATTTTAGTGCATAGGATCCACAGAATAACATAGTAATTGGAGACGTGATATCACTGGAGAAGTCATCTCCACTTTATCACCACTTTATCATCACTTAGTGTATCTCCCCCATTGGGTGGGTAATGCTCCAGCTATAGTATCCGTTCACATGGCAAGGTTGCAGGTTCTAGTCCCGGCAAGGTCAGCTCAGCCTTTCATCCCTCTGATTAAATGAGTCCAGGATATACTTGAAAATGAGAGACAATCTCAATGTATTCTTCCTGGTAAAAAAAAAAAAAAAAAATTATGAACCAAGGTGCAATGGAAAATTCATAGAGGCCATTAAGATTCACTTTGTGGGAACTAATTCACACAGAATTATTTCTTTGTCACCATTAGGATTTTATACCCATATTACAGTAATTGGGAGCTTATTATTGAATGGTATTAATGAACCTTTATTTCTTTTTTGCATCCACATTGTTTTTCTGTTTTGTTGCATAGGATATGGATATAACCCGATCACAGTGGAGAGATTTACTTTCCATCTTTGTAATTATGAGAACTATGTAATTTGCACCACAAAGACAATTAAATAAACTTCTCAGTCATTGTTGAACCAGTCTCATTCATATTAATTCTACCTTTCCACGGATGATATTTGCCATTGCAGTCTGGTTAGAGACAAGAATGTCTTTCTATATGGATACAGAATATTGCCAGAGGCATGCAGTCTGTGCTACAGTTAATTGCATATTTTATCATTTTCTAGTTGGTTCATAATTACAATTACCTTACTGATCAAGTCTGATTAATATCTAGTGTTTTAGCAGTATTATTGCATTATGACCCATGATATGCAAGTGTATAGAAATTCATGCTTGCCTTATTTTAAGTGGATTTTGCCAATATTAAACATTTTAAATATTGTAATGACTCAGTTAACCCTTTGAGCCCCAGAGGTTTATGCAACGCATTCAATGCAATGCATTGCATGCCCCTCTGGCTCTCAAAGGATTATATATGAACTCATATGCTGGAGGCTTTTGCCATTGCAGAGCATCACAATGAGGGTTATACAATACTTGGGGCCTTATTCTCAATAGGGAAGAAAAACAATTGTACCTCAAACCAAGGGGGAGATTCACTAAGGTGTGAAAAGAGGTGATAACGTGGAGATGACTTCTCTATTGATATAATTTCTCCAATTCCTATGTTATTCTATGGAGCCAATACACTAACAAGAGTTCTCTGTCTTTTGGAGATCTTAGTGCATAATCTAATTGAATAACAGAGATTGGGGAAGTGATATTACTGGAGACATTATCTCCACTTTATCACCTCTTTATCACACCTTAGTGCATAACCCAAATGAGTTGGAGATGTCTGTAGCATCCATGTCAAAGACTCAAAGAACCTTATCCAAAAAGAGAATCTTCCCATTGAATTCAGTGAGGATTTTAACCTCTTGAATGCTTAAGAGTTGGAGACCTCACTAGCATTCAGGGGTTTAAGGGCCCCATTTGAATCATTAAAAGACTGGGAATGTTTTATGTCTCCCCTAAGTTGCAGTTGGTTTACTCCAGAATTAAATTGTTTATTCCCAAAGAGTAAGGTAAGTGCATTGATGATGTTGTTGCATATATGTGATTATCCACAATTAAAACTTTCTAAATGAGTAAACCTTTATTTGACCATTAACTATCTCATAATCTCTGCCTCTTCTGCGTGTGTAGTCAGACTGCTAGGGCATTCATTGGTGTTACTAGTGGCTGGCTGAGAATGATGGGATTTACATAGTTTCTTAGTAAATTTGGTTGAAAAAAGACACACGTTCATCAAGTCCAACCTTTGCCACAGTATAATCTAGAAAATAAGAATTATATAAGCCTTCCTGACTCCAAAATGGTTTAATCTATTTACCAGAACTTCTTGCTTCATCTACTAATAGAAATGCCTCCACTTTTTTCTTAAATGTATCCATTGTATCTGTCATTACTACATCCCAATGCAAGTAATTCCCCAATTTAAAAGGCCTTACTATAAAAACAAAAAACAAAAAAACAAACAAAAAAAACCTTCTTTCGTCTGATCATAAGGGGTTGCCCCAGTTGTTTGATTAGGGTCTTGGAAAGAAAAGTTTTTTTGATCTCATATTATTTATACCATGTATCGAGATCCCCTCTTAGGCATCTTTTCTCTAGAGTAAAAAGCATGTTTGGATAGATGTTCTTCATACTTCAGATCCGCCATTCCCTTAACCCTTTGAGTGCCCAAGATGTATCTAGCACATTGCAATGCAATGAACTGAATATCTCTCTGGCACTCAAAGTATTAATTACATTTGTTGTTTTTCTCTGTACTCTCTTCAATTCTAGAACATCATTTTCCACAACTGGTGCCCAAAATCACTCTGTATATACAAGGTGAGGTACCAGTTATATGTACAGTGGCAAAATGATGTTATCCACTCCTGCTTCAATGCCTCTTTTTATGCAAGATAGTACATGATTTGCTTTTGCTCCTGGTATTTGACAATGATCACTACTTCCAAGTATACAGTTTACAAGGACTCCCCGATCTTTCTCTAGCAAGGAGACTCCTAGAATGATTTCATTAAGTTCATAAGTAGCATCGTGATTTGTTTATCAAAAATTCATAACTTTACACTTTCCTACATTAAATTTCATATTTCATTTGTTTACCCAATCTGAATTTTCTTTAAATCCCTCTGTAGAGAACAAACATCCTTCTCTGAATTTCTTACCCTGCATAATGTAGTGTCATCTATAAATATTTGCGTTCTATACCTATTTCCAGATCATTTAATAACATTTAAAAAATCAGTAGACCAAGTACTGAAGTACTGCATTCTCAACTTTAACTGTATTGGAGAATTATATAACATACTGTGCCCTATCCTTCAATCACTTTTCTGTCCAGCTGCAAAGGTTATCCCCTATACCCAATATGCTTAGTTTCAGGCTAGCCTCCTATGTTGCACTGTATCAAATGCCTTTTTAAAATCTAGATATACTACATTTACCTCATCTTGACCACCACTGGCAAGTGGTATAACTATTTGAACTATCACTTGGGTACCCTGGATTCCCCTCTGGCAGTGACAGGGTTAAACTGTTTACGGCAATATGCTGAAAAAAAAATAAAACATTCTAATTAATAATCTGCACAGCATGAGCTGGGTTATGAAACTGGGCTATGTGTATAGTATTAAAGGGATAGTAATGTTTAAATCTAAGTTTATTTAATATTGTAGGCATTAAAAAAAAGTACAATGATGTAAGTCTTATCTCTCAACCCTTTATGGTTTGAGAGATATAACTTGCAACATTTCCCCCCTCTAGGCTGTTTCAGACAAATCTGCCATCTAGTGGACAGCAGCAGAGCAGAGCCGAAATTGCGCTATTTAGAAATAAATACTTAAAGGGATAGTAATACTTAAAATGTAAAAAAAAAATATGTTGTAGGGTTTATCCCCCTGAGTAAAACAAGGCTACTCCCACTGCTGAAAGGTGTTTCATTCAAAAGTTATTAATTTTCAAAGTTGAATTTTTTAGGTGCAATATCACAGTGGCCTGAAATTGTACAGTGGCGCTGTTGCTACACGATCCTATGGATAGCTCTGGTCAGTTGACCATAAATCTCCATAGGATGGTGTAGCAACAGCGCCACTATACAATTTCAGGCCACTGTGATATTGCACCTAAAAAATTCAACTTTGAAAATTAATAACTTTTGAATGAAACACCTTTCAGCAGTGGGAGTGCCCTTGTTTTACTCAGGGGGATAAACTCTACAACATATTTTTTTTACATTTTAAGTATTACTATCCCTTTAAAGGGATAGTAATACTTCATTTTAACTTTATTTTATTTTGCAGGCATTAAAAAAACATGAAGAATGATATAAGTCTTATCTCTGAAACCTTTATGGTTTAAGAGATATTCACAAACAAAGTATCCCCCCCCGTTCAACCAGATCAGAAGGGAGATGCCCAGGTAGACTGCAGAGAGGGACAATCTTCAATTAAGATAATGGAAAAAGCTGAAAAACTTGTCAAGGGGGGAAGGGCTTTCATTGTTTTCATACAAAGAAAATTGTCCCCTTCTGTTATCTGTACTGTCATACAACCAGACTCACATCTGAGAAGAGATGGCTTACACTAGGTAAAAGGGGCGGGGAGGGGAACTTTGCTTGTGAATATCTCATAAACCATAAAGGTTTGAGAGATAAGACTTATATCATTCTTCATGTTTTTTTAATGCCTACAAAATAAAATAAAGTTAAAACGAAGTATTACTATCCCTTTAATTGGAACAGTCTACAAAGTGTGCTTGCAAACCAGGTGCACTTTGAAGACCGTTCCAATGAAGTATTTAGTTCTGAATAGCGCAATTTTTGCTCTGCTGAAGATCTGCCATCTGGTCAAATGACTAGAATCTGCTGCTGTTCCATAGAGTACTGAAACAGCCTGGAGGGGGGAACTTTAGCCAGTTATATCTCTCAAACCATAAAGGTTTGAGAGATAAGAGTTACATTATTGTACTTATTTATTTAATGCCTACAATAGTAAATAAACTTAAATTTAAACATTACTATCCCTTTAAACCTTTGAGGACCAAATTGGTGTACAGTGCAATATGTTGTGTACAACCTTCTGACAATTCAATAGTTAAGTAATTTTTTTCCTGGGTACAAAAAAAAACACATTTAGATAAAAAGAGAAAACATCCAATTGGTTTACTTCATAACCCCCCCCCCACCTTAAAGATATTATTCCCTTGCCCACAGATTCCCAAAGTACATAGTCCCCCCCCCCAAACACATACATACTCTTGTTCCTCTGGCCATTGATAGACGCAGATTCCCCAGATATACTGCCTAATCTGCCATCTTTGTTCCCCTGCCCACAAGTAGACAATAATTCAACCAATTATAATGTCTAACTCACCACCCTTGTTCCCCTGCCCACTGATAGACACAGATTCCCCAAATACACTGTCTGACTACACTAGCCTCGTTCCCATGCCCAATGGTATTCACAAATTCCCCAAATACACTATCTGCCCCTACCCCCAGTCTTGTTCCTGTGCCCACTGGTAGCCACAGACTCTCCTCATATACTGTATGACCCCACCAGCCTTGTTTCCTGCTCAGTGGTAGCCACAGATTCCTCAAATACATTTTTGAACCCCTGTCCTTTTTGTCCTGCCCACTGGTAACCACAAATTCTCCAAATGCACTGTCTGAACCACCTCTTCCTCATTTTTTGCCCACTGGTTGCCACAGATTCTCCACAAACATTATATGTCTTCACCAGCCTCATTCCCCTGCTCAGTGGTACCCACAGATTTCCCTAAATACATTGTCCAACCCTTTCCCTGACTTCTTCCTCTGTTCGCTGGTAGCCAAAGTTTCCCCATATACACTGTCACTTCTCCAGCCTTATTCCCTTGCCAACTTGTAGGCACAGATTTCTCAAATACACTTTGACTCCCTCAGCCTTGTTCCCAATCCCACTGGTAGCCACAAATCCACAGATATCCTGTGTACTCCACCAGCCTTATTCTTATGCCCACTGTTAGCCACAGATCCCCAAATATATTGTCTGACTCTCCCTTTACCTTCTATTTTCTGTAGGTAATGGCACTCTCGTATTGCCCTCCATTTCAAATAGTACAGTGAAATAGATCCTTAGACTCACTCCTTACAAGGTACTTCTCAATTGCAACCCAAAAATATATAGTAAGAAGTGAGCACATGGAGGAACCACTCTACTGTCCTGATTGAAACGTATAGCACTGATCTCCACTGTTACCTACAGAAAAAAAATAAAGTTAGCTATAATATTGTGCTGCCTGCTAGTATGATGGGCTACTCAAGTAAGTGCTAGACCTGATGAGGCCCTCTCTCAGTTGAGCCTGAGGTCCCAGGAGAATGCTTGGTATTCCCAGGCATTAAAACAGTCCTGGTTTATTTGATAAATATGTGCCACAATTATTTCCCAGAATAACTTTTAAACATTATCTGGTGTTCCTATGAACATCCATTCATTCTAAAGACAAGAAAACAAAAAGGCTGATGTACTAAAAGAAACTGAGAGCAAAGACACTGCCTGCTGCCATAGCAACACAAGAGGTTTGTTAAACTGCTCTTAAAAGTTTTGTGTGCATAAATGATACCAGGACAAAAATAAAAAAAACCACAGATATTTATTTTAGTCCATTAACATGGTACTATACTTATTTCAGTTTTATACTTGGAGGTATAGTACCTTTAAAATTGGCTCCAGGAGAGAACAAATGTGTTGTTACTGAAGATAATTTTTCATTATGTCTTCATTATTGTTCATTCCTTGGATTTCTAGAGATGTATTCAGTGCATTGCTTTGCAATGCTTTGTAGATGTTTCTAGAATCCAAGTGGTTCAAATGATAACGTAAATACTGATAGTATTACATCACTATCTATTTTTTAACCAACCTGTTAGCAACAGCACCAACTAGTCATGTTTTTCTAATGCACCCTGGAGGAGAGCTGAAGTTACAGACGACAGCTCGGAATAGTAAGTAAAATGACCAGTATTGCCTACTTACTACAGTAGAAATGTAAAGTTTAGTGTAAAAATACAGATTTCAACTAAAATAACTTGGAATGAAAAATCTCTCACAATGGAAGTACAATTATTTTACTCAGCAGAAAAAAGCCCTATCACATATTTTTTCATAAAATAATTTATTGATCCTTTAAACCCTATGGTCCATCTCAGCCTTTTTCACCAGAGCCTGCTATTCATGACATTTTAATAAAAAAACATTAACAGTTGGTGTAGCTTTTACTTAGTGATATAAAACCCTACTATTTAAATCTGATGATCCATAAGACAAATGTGTGCCTGACTGGACTCATGGGGTAATGAAATAGCACATCTGAAAAGCATGTAACAAGGAAGATTAACTATCATTGGCAATGAAATTCTCTTGACATCAGCTGATACTCTGGAACATTTGAGAAAACCTTGCTCATCTCTGCAAGTTAAAATTAAGTTGTTATTATGCCAGCATGTGGAGAAAGTTGGAAAGATGTTGATTTCATTTAATTTAGTTTATTCAGAGATATATAGTAATAGTGCTTTATTTAATATTTCCGATATGATTGGACTATTGTTACAATTCCATCAGTTTCATCCAAACAATTGGCATATACCTAAAGCGAATGCTGGAGTTATTTGAGCAAAAGGATAAGCATTGCAAATCAGGGATAATAAAAACAGCAGCATTCATTTATGACTACATGTTGGCAGATACTTTTTCTAAGCTGCAGAAATTATGTTGAATTTGTATTGTAACTATTTAAAGTAGGTCTAATTGCATAATAAATCTTTTACACAAAAGACAGCTTAATTTTTGGTGTTTATAATGATAGTAAAATGAATTAAACAAGTGTGTAGACAGGGTTGAAACTACGGGTGCATAGAGAGTGCAAGATACCCATAGGCCCTGTGTTATACTGCAGTCACTTACATTCAGCTTGGGTTGCTGCTGATGACATCTTCATGAATGGCTGCATTCAGTCAGTTAGGAATGGAGGCAGTAACCCCCTACTTAATTCTTTATTACTCATTTGAGCACCAGAGAGGTGGGAATATAATTATACTTCTATATAAATGCTTGAAAAGGTCTTATCTTCAAGATGGAGTACAGTTTTGGGCACCAGTTCTTAAAAAATGCATTCTTGAACTGGAAAAAGTGCATAGTTCAACAAAAATGAAAACGAGATTAGAGGATTTGAGTTAAAAAGAGAGACCAGCCAAACCAGGTTTGTTTACATTAGGGATGTTCAAAGGGTTATATGATTACTATTTACACATATATTACAGGTCACTACCAAGAATTCTAAAGAGTTATTTACTCAAAGAGCTGAGAAAAAAAAATGAAATTGAAAATAGATGTAAGGCGCTTTTGAGTAAAACAAAGGCATGGATTTTTTTACAGTAAGGGCAATAAAGTTTTGGAATTCTTTGCCTCGGAATGCTGTGTCTATGGATACTGCAGCAGATTAAGAAAAAATGCAATGTATACCCTTATAGCTTAGAACACCGCTGAGAACTATGGCAACTAGTTTCAAAAGCAGAAAGGATATTGATCCAAGGAAATGTCAGACTGCCATTTGGAGTCATAAAAGAATATTTTTACCCACTTTGAGCTCATTAGAAATGGCTTCAATTTTTTTTTTGCCATCTCCGGATAAACTGGGGTGATTTGGCATGGGCTGAAGTTAATGGATGCATGCCTTTTTCAGCTTCATTAACTATGTTGCTAAAACAATTTGTTGGACATTGCTCTGGCATGAAACAGGGTCAACATATTGCAACACTTTTATTCCTTTGAACTCTAGAGAAGTCTTGATCACATTGATTCTCAATGCATTGGAGACCTATCTAGCATTAAAAGGCTTAAAACCCCCTTTAAATCAAGGGGTATGTTGGGAATTTGTATTTATCTCCTAAGATGTTGTTGATTTGTTCCAGAATTCGTCCATTTCTCCTTCTTACATGAACCCAAATGTTTTCTAGAAAATGTATAAACCAGCATTTCTGTGGGAGGAGTTTTGTATCTTCGTGTTCTGCACAAGATAATATGTCTGCCTCCGAGGACATGATATGCAGTGTTAAAGACTGATTCATGAAACACAAATGACAAAGAACTGATTCATAAGAATTGATTCATATTGACCATTGAAATATTATGCACACATTAAGATAAGCGGGAATTTAGCACTGGAAGGTGTTGGTATTCCTTTAAAGTACCTAGAGCTGTATGCCGAATAGTAGAGCTATGCAATTGTGGGACAAACCAATGCTACAATAGGGGACACAAATTCAATGGATCTAAATGGAAATTTTAATACCTTGAATGCTAGATATGTTTCAAATGAATTGCTCTGCAATGTACTAGAGGCCTCTGTAGCACTCAGAGTGTTAAAAAACCCTATTTAAATCAGGCACAATCTGGGAGTTTCTACCATAGAGTGCAGTTGGTTTATCCCACAATTGCACCACTCCGTATTTATACATATATCCCATGAGTTCAGCCTTTGAGTTCCGGATGGGTACGCAACGCTATACAATGCATTGATTACCTATCTGGCACTCAAAGGGTTAAAAGTCCCATTTAAGTCTATGGGAAAACAGGACATATTTATTTCTCCCTTATAGTGCAGTTGGTTTGCTTCAGAACTCACGAGGTCCATGCAGCAATATGATGGCTGTACTCAGACCCAGTGTTAAAAATGCCTAATATTGAAGTGTTTAGTAGATCACACATTGTATTTTGTATAACAGGTCAGGTTTAAACTGACCTGCTTTAGATTTTATTTTTGGCTTGTTATGCTTGCCAAAAAAGGGTAATGAACAGGGTGTGTGTATTTTGTAAATTAGTATTTTAGAGCTGAGCAACTGATCTTTTACAACCCATGCTGCAAACTCCAGTAATTTACATTCAAAGGAGCAGTGAACATATATGTTATAGGGCTTTTCCTGGTAAGAAAAACAAGGATACACCCACCACTGTCAGTTGTTTTATTCAGATCTTATAACAGTTCAGATTGTCAGTAAGTGAATTACAGTGTGATTGCTTCCTGAAAGTTCAAACTGACAGCAGGACTCAGCACATTCTATATAATAATTCGCTAAAATGTGTAACGCCGCAGTCATGCGCAGTAGAGACTGCTGCGTGTGCTGTAGTCATATACAGTAGAGACTGCCAGTGATGAGGCTGATACACAGCGGGGCGCTCCGAAGGAGCGTCCCGCTCTGTATCAGCCGCGTCACGTGCAGTCTCTACTGAGCATGACTGAACCGCGGCCGACTGGCAGTGGCACTGTGGCCCGTGTAACGGGTTCTTCAACTAGTTCTATCATATTTTGTGGATAGTTGTTTGTCAATGACTCAACTCTTCCAGAAAATGCAAAAGAATTACTAATTGGAATATGGCCACTAGAAGGGCACTGTTCCAGACAGGTAGCCAAGGCATTGCAAAGCAATTAGTTGTGTTGCATACCGCTCTGGCACTAAAAGGGTTAAGGTAAAAACCCAAGCGTTTAAACTGTAATAACTCTTAAAATATGCATCTCTCAGCAGTGGGAACACCTGGTTTTACTTAACAAGAGAAGCAGTACAATATATTATTTCCATTAATAACATTTACTGTTTCTTTAAAATAGAGAAGTAGCAATAACTTTGGGAATCATCTGGACTGTCTGCACTATGTTGGGTTAACCCTTTGAGTGCCAGAGTGGTATGGAATGCATTGCTTTGCAATGCATTCCGTACCACTCTGGCACTCAAAGGGTTAAGTAAAGAAAAAATTCCATGCAAGTCAATGGAAGTTGCCTTCCAGAACAAGATAAAGCAGGACATGGAAATTAAGTCTGCCTACAGCCGTATACAAATAACGCATTCATTACCTATCCATGACAATAAACTATTCACCAAATGTTTCATTAGGTGTTGTCTTAAAGGGTTAATAATGTTTCACAAAAACAGCAGCTCAAATTAATCTTCATAGTATTTGGGCCATGGAGAGTTGTAGTTCAAGAGCAATTGAATGATAAAGTATCCCCCTCCCACCCCTTTTACCTAGTGTAAGCCACCTCCCCTCAGATGTGGAATCTGGTCTTAAGACCTGACAGCTCACAGCAAGGGACAATCTTCTTACTGTGAGAACAATGAAAACCCTTCCCCTTGACAGGTTTTTCAGGTTTTTCCTTATGCTCAGTGAAGATTGTCCCTCTCTGAGATCCATCCGGACAGTCTTGCTGCTCTGAGGTGAGCAGTGTTAAATGGGTGGGAGGGGGATATTTTATCATTCATTTACTCTTGAACTACAACTCTGACAGTATTGAAATAACACTCTCTATGGCCCAAATACTATGATGATTAATTAGAGTTGCTTTTATTTTTTATTTTTATTTATGAAACTTTACTATCCCTTTAAAACTAATAAAACTAATTAGTGAAATCAGCTGCACTGGCACACATTTGATAATGAATATTATGTCACGGTATGACTGGCACATCACTATAATCTTTCATTAGCTGTGGTGTCAAACTACACATGGAAAAAAACCTACTCATCTGGGCATTTTAATTGCAGACAGTAACATGATATCATATCTGTAAATAATGATTACAAAATAAAGTTACAATCTGTATAATAACTTATTTCTCTAGTCAAGAAAAATGACAGAAAAAAAAAATCCATGAAAAGGGCCACCGTAAAATCGCCTTGGTTGTAGCAGTTTCTTTGTTTGAAAATGAATCAACTCAGGATTTGGCAGTGGAGATTCTTTTTATTTCAGCAATCTGATGGCAGGTTTGCAGTTTCTAAAGCTGTTGGAAACTTATGGATTTTGATGTATACAATGATACAGCTTGGTGGAAACTAGCTGCCTTATACTTCTTAACCTTACACTGCATATGACTAGCTTTATATACAGTTTGGCCTACTACGAATAGGGTCAGTTTATGCACAAAACAGAATGCACATATGTAATCATTTTACAGATATTCATAAATGGATCTGTACAAAGTGAAGCCTCATTATGTTAAATGAATATGTAAGTATCTGGAATTATGAATAGTGAAGGTATATTATGTTATATGAATATGTAAAAGATAAACTAAGAATAGTGAAAATAATGCACAGGCCATTTCTGACATAATACATTCATAGCTGAGAACACTGTGTATTTGCCCCGGAGACTCCGGTTTTGACCCTGCATTACCGTGGCTCCGGGGCAGAGGCTGATTTTCTGGATGTGGGGAGTTTCTAATGAAACTCTGCCTAATTCTTCTCCTTCCCAGTCTGTTCCTCCTTGTTTTTTGCATAATTATGAAGCCCCGCCTCAACTCACAAGTCCCACCCCTTTTTTGATGCAAATCTCATCATTTATCTCCCCCAGCAGCACCAAATGAGGGGAGTCCACAAAACAAAGTTCCCAGGTCTGAATACAGTCAGAGTGGATAATTGAACACATACCAATGGTCTATTTTGGTTACTAGAAGCAAAGAGGTCAGAGCAAAACAGAAAAACTGTATAGTGCGCTATATGGCTAAAGTATACAATTAACCCTTTGAGTGCCAGAGTGGTACGCAAGGCATTGTGCTGCAATGCATTGCATTCCACTCTGGCACTCAGCGGGTTAAAGCCAACGCTTGGTAGGAGAGAGAGAGACTATCAACATGTGAAGTGCTCTCAATTGACTTCACCTATAACAGGCTCAATAATGGCTCTTCATAAATGCCACAAGGGAAATCACATTCTTTCTCAGTACATAAAAATACATAACAATTATAGAGGTGGGTGTTTTTTTTGTATTAATTAATACATTTTAACTGAGCTACTTGCAGCATTTTGCTTTATGTTACTGCATACAATGCTGAGTGCTCAATGGGGTTTTTTATTTGGGATGTGTCTTTTCCCTATGGTTTGTAATTTGTGGTTTTTAGATCCTGGGCACCTCATGCAAATTTAGAAGGGTTTTTCTAATTTAGTGTAAGTGGTTATACTCACTAATTTATAGATATATATCTTATAATATAAAGTGCTAGTCTGTGAAGCTCCCTTTGTGCGTAACAGCACATACGCAGTAGAGACTGCTGTAATGATGCAGTCATGTGCAGTAGAGACTGTCCGAACGCGCTGTTCCGGAGCGAGGCACTCTGAATGGCTCAAGACCTGTCTCTGCTCCTGGCTCCGGGTCAGCAGCCAGGGCTGCTGGGTGCCACTTTAGCCCATGTACATGGGTTTTCATACTAGTATATATATTTTTTTTTTTTCAAAATGTGACTTTTAGCTGCTAATTTTACTTATGCAACCAAATTTTGCAGTTTGTAGTTGTAGATTGTAATATTATTCACATTGCTAACCTGTTCTTATATTTGAAAATTGTTTAAGAAGAGTTTTAATTTTCATTTTATTATACACTAGTTGAACACCCCATGTACAGGGTCAGGCAGCAACGGCCACGGTGCAGTCATGCACAGTAGAGACTGCCCGTGCCGGGGCTGATAACGGAGCGGGCACTCTGAATTCAGACCGTAGTCTGTGCGCAGAGAGGACTGCGGTCTGAATTCGGAGTGCCCCGCTCCGTTACCACCCGCGGCGCGAGCAGTCTCTACTGAGCATGACCGCAGCACACGCAGCCGTCTGTACTGTGCATAACATCTCCTGACAAACATACATTAGTGAATTATTATATAGGATATATGTTTTGTATATTTTTATTACTCTTTAAAAATGTTCTTAAAATTAAGGAAAGTTTGTAAAAGTATCCGGTATTTGCATAAATAATATTACATTAGCAACGTTATTTCATAAGTTACCTTCTAACAGTATATTCTGTGTTTGGTGCATTCAGTTTCATGGACTAAAACATTCTGAGTTTATGCCTAACGTGATAAAAACAGCAATATTTTCAAGTGAAAGGAAGCTAAGCTACTTGGGAAAATGTAAAATAATGCTGATAGGAGTCCTGAAAGCTTTGCATATTTTTTAATATTTTAAATACATTTCTCTCATCATTGCCAAATGTTTATAAAAAATCTGCAACATCTGTATATATCTACAAATTTTAATATTAAATATAGTTAACCCATAGAGAGATTCCTTCACATTGTATGGTTTAACATTAAAGCAAAATTCTTGTCATTAACCTTTTGAGTGCGAGAAGGGTATGCAACTCACTGAGAAGCAATACTTTGCATAGACCCTCTTGCATTCAAAGGGTTAACATTGAGGTGCACCAATAAATGTAGATAATATGCCCAGACTAATCCACTGAGTTCATCAACAGCATATTTTTCCAATTATTGCCTCCTAGAACAAAATTGAGATAAGTACAGTTGCATTTTAAAGATATACCAATGCTTGTTTTATACTTTGTTTAAAAAAGTTTATTAGATGTTTAATAATTTGACCAAACTCAGTCATGCTTTTATACTTGTATTATCCCTGTTCCCTCTCCTAAAATGGCAACTCTGCCTGTTGATCAACAACACAGTTAGTGCTCAGAACTTGTTGAAAACATACACACACATGCAAAGGGAAATGTTTTTTATGATAAATCTTTATGGTTGCAATAGCAAGGCAACCCCAGCTCCATCGATCAGACTTTTGTGTCAGCCTATTCAACCATGGAAAAGTCATCAAGTAAAATGGAGTGAGAGGTGTGATTAAAACTATAATACTTTACCTCTTTGGAGACAAAGTTTTAAGAATGTGACTATGATCAGTCACACCTAAATGTCAAGTAAAGCTTTTAAATGAAGTATAAAACAAGCATTAATATATCTTTAAACAGAATAGTAGTAAACGAAAATATATACATTTATTAGCTTACTGAGTAGCTTTAGAGTGCAAGCTTTAAAGACTAATTAAATCTCCTAATAAGGCATTCTATAGAAATAGAACTGAATGCCGTGAATGAGAGCATGGGATAGAGGGTCCAAAAAGAGCTTAAAGGGAGGCAGGGACCAATATGTGGTAAAAAGGAGGTAGAGTCAAAAAAATAATTGAAAAGCAGGGTGGGAGAGAGGGTCCAAAGAAGTGATGAAAGGGAGGTAGAGTCCAAAAAATTGGCAAAAGGGAGGGTGGAAAAGAGGATTCAAAGAAGAGGAGAAATGGAGGATGGGAGGGAGATGTTGAAGAAGTGAAAGGGAGGGCAAAGCTGTGAAAGGAAAATGTCTGCAGTGTCCCTGCAATGATTTTATCAATAGTGGGCAGGGGGATTTGCCCACCTGCTCACTCCTGACAAAATCATCACCCTAGGCAGCTCTCTGTTAGGTAGTCCTAAATCTTTAAAATGACTCAGTGTCTAATACCATAGAGTACGTAGCAGAAGTAAAAAAAAACAACCTAAGACAGAGAAAGATATGGCACATGTAGTGGTAGTAACAGCACTGATTTAACTCTGAATTTCTCCAGGGGTAGTAGTATTCTCTAAGCTGTGATAAATGTGTGATAAAGATTAGTTAACTTCTCCAGTGGGAGAAATTCTCAGAATATTTTATTGTTTGATTCTTATACACTAAGGGGTGATAAAGAGGTGATAATGCAAAGATTACTTGTTCAGTGATATCATTTATCATGCTCCTATGCTATTCTATAGGGCCTATGCACTAAGATCTTAGTGCACTGGCTCCATAGAATAACATTATTATTATTTTTTGTAAATGGTTTACCAGGAAGAATACATTTTGAGCTGGGATGTTCACAGCAAAGAGTTGCATATTTATACATTAGACAAAAAAAAAAAAAAAAAAAAAATATATATATATATATATATATATATATATATATATATATATAAACAGAAATTCCGTGCACTCTCTTATACACAAGTCCACAGCCTGGGTGCTTGATCCCATGCAAGGTACATACAGTTTTGTAGTTCATGAACCGCACTCTCAGGACTTCCAATGTGTTGAACAAAAATGCAATATTTATTATCAAAGTTTCGGCCCCACTTTGGGCCTTTGTCAAGATATTGCATTTTTGATCAACAAATTGGAAGTCCTGTGAGTGCGGTTCATGAACTACAAAACTATATATATATATATATATATATATATATATATATATATATATATATATAATATATATACACACACACAAACATACATACTAAAAATTTATATACAGTTATATTTTGTTTTTACATATAAAGAAGCAGATATTGTTAAGGATATTAGACTGGGAGCAGATGTGATTATTTCAGGCAGATTGTTCCAGATTTTTGGGGCTCTGAAGGAGAAGGCAGATCGTCCTGCTTCTTTCTTCTGTTGTGGTATAAGTAGCGAGTTGTTAGCAGTGGAGCGGAGGTTATAGTTAGTATGGAGACCTGGAGTGAGCATACTGATCAGGTAGGCCGGTAGCTTTCTAGAGAAGTTGTCATAAACCAGGCAAGAAAGGTGAAGGGAACGTCTAGATTCGAGTGTTAGTCAACTTAGTTCTTCATCACATTGATAGGTTGTGTAATTACACTGGACGGTAGCGACATTGCAATAGTGAGGAATCATCTCCCTTTTCCATCTCCATCTCCATTCCATCACTGAACATTACCATCATTCCATTTATTCCATTACTTTTCATCATCCATTTCATCTTCTCATTTACAAGGTATTGTTGGTTCTATTGACTTGGTGGCTATTTATCATTATCTGGTCAAACTTTCATTATCCATTGACCTCGTCTATTGGATTTATTACTCTTATTTTTATCCATCTAAGGACACGGACTGTCTTCCTTTTCTAACTATTTATTTATATACGTTGATACCATAAAGTACCTGGAAGCTTTTAGATTTTGGACTGGCGGAATATTATATCAGTTTGCGCAGGTGTTGTCTGTTCTTTTACTGGACGATAAAGCTGCAAAATGAGTTATACAGAGTGTCAAGTATAGAAAGATGGATCTGTGGTGCAGGATCATATACTAGGTCCCCATAATTTAGGAAGTAGGAACTGAAGAAATGATATCACTGGAGAAGTCATCTCCACTTATCATGTCTTAGTGTATAACCCCTGTCGAGTACTATGACATTTATAGATATTAGTGCATAAGCTAGATAGAATAACAGTGGATTATGCACTAAGTCATGATAAAAAGGTGATAAAGTAGGGAAGACTTCTTCACTTATATCACGTCTCCAATTCCTATGTTTTACTATGGAGCCTATGCACTAAGATCTCTCCCACGTGAGACTTCTTAGTGCATAGGTGCCATAGAATAACACACCTTAGTGTACACTTTATCATACCTTAGTGCACCCCCATGAGTTAGATTTTTTTTTTTATCAAGCTGCAGTTCATAAGTTCTTTACCATCTCTTTATCACACCTTAGTGCTTCTGCCCCTGTTTTCTTAGTAAATCAACCACGCTGAACAGTTTAATCACTATGATATATGATTTCTAAATATAAAACAGAAGCAAACAAGCTATATTATGAATTTTTGCAGAATGAAGTGAACTATATATGAATGCTTTCAAACATTTTGTACGGTTATTTTGCTTCTTAAGTCAGTCTAATAGGCCCTCTAGAGTTTTAGTTAAACTGGTTATTACTGTATAAAATCCCTCAAAATGATGTCTCTTCTGAACACAGTTACCAGCAGACCAGAAATGTATTACCTGTCACTGAATATGACTTTTGCAGTTATTTGTCTATGCTATAGCCTTTAAGCCCCAAGTGATATGGTTTATGTTTTAATCAAGACAAAATACTACACTGCATTTTTTATGCTTTGTTTCCTTTATTTTACAGACTGTTTCAGGAACACAAAGACTATCAAAATCTGTATAAAGTTAACTAGCTGTTAGATTCAGTTGGCCTTAAGCATAAAAGCAAAGTGAATCAATTCTAGGGCAACCTATTGGCATCATGGAGTACAGATCGACAATTGTGTTGATTTAAATGGGGTTTAAACCCTTTGAATGCTACAGAGGTCTATGTATTAGTGATGTCTCGAGCATTCAAGGGTTTAGCATCTCCATTTATACCTTTGATTGCCAATGAATGAATGAATGCATATGTTTATATAGCTCCTCATGTGTACCCAGAGCTTTACAGTTTAAGGCTTTAGACAATACAGGGTTACAGGTGCTTTGTAGAGTGAAACATTAGGTGTGAGGTCCCTGCCCTAAAGCTTACAATCTAACACACCCAAGGGTGAAACTGAAGTATACGTTAAAATGTTATGTGTGTTCCCTATGTCATTCTTGTTTGTACCAGAATTGCTCTACTCCGCTTTTGTACATAAGGCCCACAGCATGTTAAAGGGATAGTAAAATGTAAACAAATATATGTTGTAGGGTTTATCCCCATGAGTAAAACAAGGGTACTCCCACTGTTGAGAGATATTTTATAAAAAAATTGTAACAGCTCAAATTTGAATTTTTTTAGGTGCAATATCACAGTGGCCTGATAATTTACAGTGGTGCTGTTGCTACACCATCCTATGGAGATTTCTGGTCTACAGACCAGAGCAGTCTATAGGATAGTGTAATAACAGCGCCACTGTAAATTATCAGACCACTGTGATATTGCACCTAAAAAAATCATGTTTGAGCTGTTATAATTTTTTAATAAAATATCTCTCAGCAGTGGGAGTACCCTTGTTTACTCATGGGGATAAACCCTACAACATATATATTTTTACATTTTAAGTATTACTATCCCTTTAAGACAGGATTATGGCTGAATGGACTCTTTCATTAAAAAAGTTAAATAAATGGTAGGGCTAGTTTATGGCCTTAAAGAGAAACCCACACCTCCCCAAAACTTCCCAGCAATATATAAAGTAGTATTAAAGCATGTGTAATGTGCTATACAAATCATCTCTATTAAGGCCTAATATTGAAAGAAAACTATGGAATTTGTGTACGGCATGCACTAAAGTGATGATACATTGTATTGCATACCCCAAAGTTGGAGACTGAGGCCAACACCAGAAACTGCACTGGCTAGTTCATCAGTTGTTTGTGTCAACCCTTTGAGTGCTTTCTTATGGCTTCTAAGTGAGAGCTTAAGTCAGAGACTTCCTAAGTGATAGGATCAGTACCACCTACTAATCTCAACAGAAAATACAGTGCAATGTAAAATAAAAAAAAAGTTTGAGTTGTAATAACTGTTGAATCAAACATCTTCCAGCAGTGGAAGTATGCTTGCTTTTGAACATATATTTGTTTTTAAAAATGTTTAGTTCTCCTTTGACAGATAAGGGCTTTTTCAATTGTAGGTGTGATTGTTCCTTCAAATTAGCCCCTTGGATGCCGGAAACATCTCTGTGGGTTGAAAAAAATAATTGAATTCAAAGGAATACAAATGCATCCTGATAATAAACCTTCACTTACCTTAAAGAAATAGTAAACCCTAGCTTAATGGATAAATCCTGTTTCCCTAACTAACACTATGCCATAGTGAGTCACTCACCCAGTCCCACAGTGATTCTTCCAGTTTTAGGTGAAGGCTTTCCCTGGTAATATGAGATCTGAGCAGGAGCAAGTTTCATTCCTGCTCAAAGCAAATATTACTACTGCACATGTGTAAAAGCTGAAATTCACACTTTGTTGGAAACATGGCTGTTAGATTAAGCTGTTTTAAAGGGATAGTAATACTTCATTTTATCTTTATTTTATTTTGTAGGCATTAAAAAAACATGAAGAATGATATAAGTCGTATCTCTCAGACCTTTATGGTTTAAGAGATATTCACAAACAAAGTATGCCCCCCCTTGTTCAGCCAGATCAGAAGGGAGGTGCCCAGGTAGACTGCAGAGAGGGACAATCTTCAATTAAGATAAGGGAAAAAGCTGAAAAACTTGTCAAGGGGGACAGGGCTTTCATTGTTCTCATACAAAGAAAATTGTCCCCTGCTGTTATCTGTCCTGTCATACAACCAGATTCACATCTGAGAAGAGATGGCTTACACTAGGAAAAAGGGGCGGGAGGGGAAACTTTGCTTGTGAATATCTCTCATACCATAAAGGTTTGAGAGATAAGACTTATATCATTCTTCATGTTTTTTAATGCCTACAAAATAAAATAAAGTTAAAACGAAGTGTTACTATCCCTTTAAATGTAGGGTTTATTATTCTTTTAAATGGGAAAGAAAATCATATTGGCTGCTACTTAAACAAATCTTTAAACCTCAGAGAGGTATCAAACACATTATGTTGCAATGCACTGGATACCTCTATGGCACTCAAAGGTTTATTAAGTAAAGGATATCATGTCCAGGGACTTCAGGTCCCCCAAACTATTGAAATGTTCTCAGGATGTATTTAGTGGGAAGAATTTGGGGTCCAGGGAGGGGGTGCTGCACTAAGTTTAGATAAACTTTCCAGCTACTGTGCCATTCTAGAGCTGGGGAGATGTTGACACATAGGTTTTATAGAATAATATATGAAATTGGAGATTATATTTCATCTTTATCTCACCTTAGTGCATAACACCACCAGAGTCTTGCAAAAATAAATATGTCTGCATCCATTAACATGGCATCCGTTACTAATTAAAGGGATAGTAATGCTTTGTTTTAACTTTATTTTATTTTGTAGGCGTTAAAAAAACATGAAGAATGATATAAGTCTTATCTCTCAAACATTTATGGTTTAAGAGATATTCACAAGCAAAGTTCCCCTCCCCGCCCCTTTTACCTAGTGTAAGCCATCGCTTCTCAGATGTGAATCTGGTTGTAAGACCAGACAGATAACAGAAGGGGACAATCTTCTTTGTATGAAAACAATGAAAGCCCTTCCCCCCTTGACAAGTTTTTCAGCTTTTTCCCTTATCTTAATTGAAGATTGTCCCTCACTGCAGTCTACCTGGGCACCTCCCTTCTGATCTGACTGACCGGGGGGGGGATACTTTGCTTGTGAATATCTCATAAACCATAAAGGTTTGAGAGATAAGACTTATATCATTCTTCATGTTTTTTAATGCCTACAAAATAAAATAAAGATAAAACGAAGTATTACTATCCCTTTAATAATTAATTTTGTAGAACCAACCCACATAACATCGGTTCACATCGGTCATTAGGATGTTCTGCTCAGAATAGAATATGTAGGTGGTTATTAGGTGTTAGTGTTCCTTTAACTATTAACAAGCATAAGTTGAACCTGCTGAACTGAGGTGTTTTCAAAGCACAGAGAAAGCTGAGTCTGAGGCATGTTTACCTCAATGCCTTGTGCACTCCACAATTGACTTTCATTGTCCTTCTAAGTTATATTGTATTTGCTCATTGTAGCATATGCATGCTTTTTTGTTCTAATGCAAACTGCTCTTAACATTCCATGAAATGACTTCTTTCTAACAGAAAATGAAATGCACACAGCATTGTCCTTCAATCAATTTACATCCAGTAAAACTGAGTTTATTAAAAAATAACTAGAAAAATAACTATAACTATAAAAAATAATGTATTTGTCTTTATTAAATGTAAGTTATTTCCAATATCCCCTATTTATTCATACTAAGTCCCTGATTTGCAAATGTGAGTGGAAGATTGACTTTAAATTTCCAGAGATGATTAGCTGCCAGATCTAATCAAATTGAGAACTAATTAGCAAATTAAAGCTTGATTAGGTCTTTGCTTGATTTACTGAAATTATAGTTTATGCAGTTTAAATGATGGGGGAGGTGAAATTGTTGCACTTTTCAAGACTTGTATACTATTAAAAACATAAAACTGTGGCAATAAGGTATTTTCTGGATGTGATCCAAGCTTGTTTTGAGAATTACAGTAAGAGAAATAATTCCATTAGTGCTGTTTAAATGATGATCCATTTCTAGTAGAATGCTATTCATGTGTGATATACTGGTGGGAAACAGTTTAACGCAAATAAATGGCCTTCATAACAAAAAGTCCAATTTAGTCCTTTTGGCATTGTAACTCTATTTTTTTTACATGGTGTTGTGTGTATCTGAAATCGACAGGCATCAAATACATTCCTCTATAGTTTTGATAGATGTGTTCATGTTATTTACTGATATGAAAGTACAAATGTAATCTCACTGTAGCCCAATAACAATGTTAGGTATTAACAAGAGGCAAATATAGTCAGGTTGATACCTTTATTGGCTAACTAAGCTGTTGTTATTATGAACACTATGGACTACATTTAAAGGGATAGTAATACTTTGTTTTATCATTATTTTATTTTGTAGGCATTAAAAAAACATGAAGAATGATATAAGTCTTATCCCTCAAACCTTTATGGTTTGACAGAGATTCACAAGCAAAGTTTCCCCTCCCGCCCCTTTTACCTAGTGTAAGCCATCTCTTCTCAGATGTGGAATTCAGTCCATAGACCAGACAGATAACAGCAGGGGACAATCTTCTTCCTATGAGAACAATGAAATCCCTTCCCCCTTTGACAAGTTTTTCAGTTTTTTTCCCTTATCTTAATTGAAGATAGTCCCTCTCAGCAATCTACCTGGGCACCTCCCTTCTGCTCTGGCTGAGCAGTGTTACATCAGTAAAAGGGGAGGAAGGGGGATACTTCGTCAATGAATTACTCTTGAACTACAACTCTGACAGAATTTAAATAACACTCTCCAAAGTCCAAATACTATGATGATTAATTACAGCTGCTTTTATTATGAAGCATTACTATCCCTTTAAAAGACTCCAAAACCAGGAAGTAAATGTACACTAGACAGATACATAGAAAACTTCAGAAACAGAGTCACTGCACAAATACTGGAGAAACAATGTGAACGAACACCCAACCTAACCCACAAGGAATGGAAAGTCATACAGTCACTGAAGAATAACCAAGATATTATTATTAGTACTGCATACAAGAGGGGGGTGGAGTTGTTATTATGAACATTGTGAACTACATTTTTAACTAAGTTAGCCAGTAAAGGTATCAACTTGACTTTATTTGCTTCCTGTATTTCTATGGGTATCATCTTTTATCAACAGGTATTAACAACACACACATATTCCCTGTCTCTCCTTCCAAAACAACTACCAATGCCAAGGACTTTGTCATATTTACCATAGATAAGTTGACCAGGCCTTGCCTTTAACCACGTAACAACCAATGATGTGCCAGCACCATCGCAATGGTCTCTGTGTTAAGGAGCGATGATGGTCATGGAATTTTGTGATTACATCATGCCTACAAGCCATGATGTGATTACCTGGCAGGCCAAAAAAAGTGTTTTGGTCTTCCAACACATCCCACCCCTGGACAGCTCAGTCCTTAAGGGGTTAATGCAATACACACACACACACACACACAAATAATAAATTCTGATTCCAGGGCAGCCCTGAGGAATGTTGTTTTCTCATATGTGTCCAACTGTAAAAATGTTTGCTGTGCTAAATTGGTTATAATGAGAGCAGAATCCTAGTGGTGATTTATTTACTGGACCTGTGTTAACATATTTGTCATTGTAACATTTCATGTGTGTATATATATTATTTGAAAGTAACATCATGGCAATGACCCCAAGAGACAGCTTTCTAATAATACTACCTTAGTCTTGCCAATGTAAACCTAGCATAACACAATAGCAGGGGTCCTGGGAGAATATGTTTCCTAGAATCCTTTGACACAATTGATGTCAGATAGATTTAGATAGAAAGTTTCACTAGTGATGTGATTACAGCCAGAAACCGATTGATACTTATAAAAATGAAATGGGACATATGTATAAAGTCAAAGGTGGGACTTTTTACTCCACTAAATGCCAAAACAGTCGCCAATGTATTCTTTCACATATTTACTCCTTCTGTGCAGTTTATTTTATTTTCCCTATACTTTACTTTATCACGCAAATATTTAAATAAACTATCAAGCACAGCATGCCCCTGAATTCATTTCCGCAAAAAAAAAAAAAGTTCTGCAGTCCTTAAAGGGATAGTAATGTTTAAAAATAAAAACAGCTCCAATTAATCTTCATAGTATTTGGGCCATGGAGAGTGTTATTTCAATACGGTCAGTATCCCCTGCCCCTTTTACCTAGTGTAAGCCTCCTCCCCTCAGATGAGGAATCTGGTCTTAAGACCAGACAGTTCACAGTAGACTTGTGCACGGGCAAAATTTTCCGTAAAATTAGAATTCGGACAATTTTTTTTTTTCTAATTTGGATGATCCTAATTTCGGACCAGCTCTATTCGATTAGAACGAAATTCTGATCCATTCCGAGTTATCTGGCCGAATTTAAAATGGGTTAAATTATAGCAGTGCGCCTCCGTGCATGATGCTATCATTCTTTGCAGACAGGGTGTGCATTTAGAAAAAGATCCATCCCAAAAACAGACATTGTCGTACATTGCCAGTCTGTGCATGTCACCTCTACTCCAGCATGGGATGTCATTCACAATGCAAACGTCGAACATTGAGAACCCATGCCTGTCATTCAATTTAGCATGTTCGAACATCGAAACCCCATGCCTGTCCTTCAATATAGCATATGCTCGAACATCGAAAACCCATGCCTGTCATTCAATTTAGCATATGCTCGAACATCGAAAACCCATGCCTGTCACATCCTACTCAACATAAGTGGTCGACTCGAACATGGACAAACTACATGTCACATTCTATGTTAGTACATGGATAAAGATTAAGGTTTCATTTTCTGGTACCAGCCTCCTACCCTACTGTCCCTCTTTAGTACCCAAATTCCTCTCTCTCGTTTTCCTATCCTGATTTCCCCTCATATCAGATAAGTCTATGTGTATATACATTGTAGTGTTTCATAGTACATCAAGAATAAACATCAATGATTGTAATGTGATAGATGTAATGTGTTAAAAAGAAAAAATTGAGACATTCTGTTGTGAACGAACTGCAACACAGGAGAGAAATTTAAAAAAAAAATGCTTGACATCTATACTGAAGAGGGGTCCACAGCATTGTCTTAGTATAACAATATCACCGTTTTCCGTGAGTGTGCAATACAGGGCTGTACGGTAATTGCTGGGCATTTCCCAACGTCATAATCAGGGGATGATGGGAGTTGTATTCTAACTACTGTTAGGAAACACATAAGTGATGCACATTCATCTCCCACCTAGAAATTATTTACACACGAGGCAACTCCCCCAAGTAATACCTAGCCCCTTTCCAAGTGAAAGGACTTCTAGAAAGGCTTCAGATCTCTTAGTGACTCACCTGTTATTGCCAGTCAGCGGGACCCGGAGAGTAGGAGGGGGTGATGCTATGGCTGCAGATTAAGTCTGGCACGGTGCTCTTAGTTGGCCACTTGTCACAATGTTGAAGCTCAGCCCAGCCAGCACCTTTCGGGTGGAGACACCTCACAGCAATCCTGTTCAGGACACATCATGCACTGTCGTGCACTCATACTAGGGATCCCAGATGTTTAGACTCATTTCATACAGGGGGCACCCTCCTGTATTTGTGAAACCTCTCTAGCAAATCTGGGACGGTAGACCTATTTACTCAAGTCTTGACTTTAAGTGGGCAATTAACAATACAAAATAGGCATAATGTTTCACTATCACATAATTCACGTCACTGAAGCAGCCAGCAGGCATCGCCACTGAGTGAGCATAGGGCTGCCCGGCTGCTGACAGTCACACTGATGGGACACCCTGCAACACAGAACTAGCGGAAGCGCACAAAATAAACATGCTATGGGACAGCAAATTGCCACCCCTGTCAAAGTGCCGCCTGGGTCCATGGACCCACTGGGACCCATGTAAGGGCCGGCCCTGTATTCGAACAAATACCTACTATTTTTTTATATTTTGCACAGGAACAAATATTACTAATGCTGGCTGCCTACCTATGCCTAGCCTAATGCTACCTGCCTGCCTACACAACAACTGGACACTCTCTAATCTCTTCTTCTCTCTCTGAGCTCCAACAACGCAATGAGGAAATGCAGGCTGTCTGTCTGTGTGACTGTGTCATTAGTCCAACCCCCATCATGAAACGAAGAAGGCTATTCGAATACAGACAAAAGAGGGAAGTAGTGCATGAAACGGAGAATGGAATTGGACTAGAGACATGGAGGTAAAATTATGGAGGGAAAGTTATTGAGCGTGCACAGGAAGTACAAAAAAGTCGTGGTCAAAAGTAGTCAAAACTTTTGGAAATGTGTCGATTGCCGAAACTTCCGAAAGTTTCGACGAATTTCGGTCCTGGGCTGTTCAGAGATGGATCATTTTTTCCGAATGACCCTTGAGTTTCAGATTGACCGAATGTCTCCAAATGACCCCATTTTCAACGAAATCCAAATGTCTCCGAATGAATTCGCACAAGTCTAGCTCACAGCAAGGGACAATCTTCTTACTGAGAGAACAATGAAAGCCCTGCCCCCCATGACAGGTTTTTCAGGTTTTTCCCTTATGCTCACTGAAGATTGTCCCTCTTTGAGATCCATCCAGACAGTCTTGCTGCTCTGAGGTGAGCAGTGTTACATCAGTAAACAGGTTGACAGAGGAATACTTTATCATTCAATTTCTCTTGAACAACTCTGACAATATTGAAATAACACTCTCCATGGCTCCAGTACTATGAAGATTAATTGGAGCTGCTTTTATTGTGAAACATTATTATACCTTTAAAGACCGCTGGAACTTTTTTTTTTTTGCGGCAATGAATTCAGGGGCATTCTGTGCGGGGACCCTCAAATTCTATGAGATTCCATGAGGTTCCAGGAGCATCACTGGTCCTTAAGTGCTGAACTGCTGTGACAGTCCTGGCATGTCATTGGTGCTTAAGGAGTTAAATCTATAGGATATTTTATTTGACTCCAATGGTACCCTTGGTTTGAGGCAAAATTGCTTCTCCTCCCTATTGAGAATACGGACCCAAGTACTGTATAATTCTTTCATTTATTTATTTATGTTGAAACACCTTTATAAATTCTGGATTTTGTGTTGTTCTGACAAAAATGTAATAATTATAATAACAGTATTATTATTAGTAGTAGTAGTATTAATGCCAGTATTTTTTTGTTCTAGTAATGCAGTCAAATATTACTTTTGGCTAAGGAATTGTCCCAGTCTGTTCTTATGACTTTAAACATTCAGCCGAGCCTTCTCTTTAATATAGACACTGCTAGCTTTCACATCAAATTTCTCATCAAGAAGAGAACATTGGAAGATTTTATGACTAGGTACTTTAATATGAGTTATTTGGTGCTCAAAAAGAAGCTATCAACTAAACTACGTCATATACCTTTAAATATTCTGAACTTCCGAGTCCTGCACTATAAAACGTTATGCTTCAGAGGCAATATAATTTGTTATTAAAAGTAACCAATCACAAAAACAACTTTATATAATGTAATATTATGCAGCTTACCTTGCATGACTTCTGCTATGTTTTGATTGTTAAAGGGATAGTAATGTTTCACAAAAACAGCAGCTCCAATTAATCTTCATAGTATTTGAGCGATAGAGAGTATTATTTCATTACTGTGAGCATTGTATTTCAAGAGTAATTGAATGATAACATTTCCACCTCCCGCCCCTTTTATCTAGTGTAACACTGCTCACCTCAGATATGGAATCTGGTTGCTTGACCAGACAGATAACAGCAAGGGACAAACTTCTTACTGTAAGAACAATGAAAACCCAGCCCCCCTTGACAGGCTTTTTCCCTTATCTTAATTGAATATTGTCCCTCTCTGCAATCTACCTGGATATTCCCTGCTGCTCTAAGCTGCGCAGTGTTATATAAGTAGAAGGGGAGGGAGGGGGATACTTTATCATTCAATTACTCTTGAACTACATCTCTGGCAGAATTTAAATAACACTCTCCAAGGCCCAAATACTATGAATATTAATTAGAGCTGCTTTTATTATGATACATTACTATCGCTTTAAATATAAAAGACTGCTACTCTGACCCTAGGTTATTTATTTATTTGCATACACTCTTTCATAGTAACACAATAGTGTAGTAACAATTATGATAAGGGTATAAAATAGATATGTATCCATCAAATTCAGTCCATGTCATATCATCCCTGTTGATCCAGAGGAAGGCAAAAGAAAATATATTGAAGACATTTTCAATTAAGCCCCAAATGTGTACAAAAATTCCTTTCTGACTCCAAATGGCAGCCAGATATTTCAGTGGATCAATATTCTATCTGCTTTGAATCCAACTCTCATAATTCTTAATATTTTTCTGAGTTAGAAAGGTATCCATTAATTTTTTCAAATCAACTACAGTATCAGCAAGCACTTAATTATAGTACTATACTGCCCTTACGGTAAAAAAATCCATGCCTTTGTTTTAGTCAAAAGCACATCTTCTCTCATCTTTTTTTGCTTTGCTCTTTGAATAAGCCATTCCTTAAAAAAGTCTTTGCATTAACCTCAAACATATTTGGAAATAGTAATTATATTGCCCCTTAGACATCTCTTCTGTAATGTAAACAAGCCCAGTTTGACTAGTCTCTCACAATGCATACCCCTGTGGTCCTTAGAGTTTTAACATATTCCACAGCTGCAAAGAGAGTCTTGGTAGTTTATTTAGTGAGTGAGGAGTGTAAGCAAGCACCCATAAGCATACCTGGGAACTCTCTAGATCTGCCAAGAAGACTCCGGTTTTCAGACTGACTTATAGGGTTTCTAGAGACAGAAGCTGATTCTCCGGCAATGCTGAGTTTCTTCTCCTCCACACACTGTTCATCCCTCTTCCCACCCACTTTTCCTCCTTCTCACCCTCTTCTGCTCACTTCCCACCCACTTCCCGCTCCCTTTATGTGACATAGATGAGTAAACCCCATCCCACCCAATTATGCCACACTCCTTTATTACGCGAATGTGTTACTGACATCCTTCATCGACAACACATGAGCCCTCTCTGGGTGCTCAAGGAAAACAGTTCCCAGGTATGCCCATTAGTATAAGTGACTAAAACTGGAACTACACTATATAACAACATATCAGCATATATGCTACAAACAAATCCATTTTTAAGACTGTGAGGTATCATTTTAGAACTGACATATATATATGATACTTTCCTTTGTATGTTCTATGGCTGTGGGAAGTAATGTTTAATACGGTCTGTGGACCACATGCAGCCCCCGCAGGTTGAGAAAGTGCACCCTGCACACAGGGTGAGAGCAGTCTGAAATCCTCTATAAGTGTCCTGCAACCCAAAATCAATGGGATTAAAAGCCACATTTAGATGAATGATTTTTCCTCTCAGTCACCTTTACCCCTGAGTGGTGTTCGATGAATTGCTTTGCTATGTTACACTATACAGCACACATATGCAATTGTTACAAACCTATGATTATAATAAACCTCTAGACTCTAGATAGATAGATAATATGTGTGTGCGTGTATGTGTGTGTACATACATACACACATTCAGGGACCCTATCGGTCAATGTTATGGACCTCTTTGGATGACAATGATGAGTATGCGGCTTTCGATTGTATTTGAGTTTGACAAGCCTGGTTTAACAGATGGATATATTTAAGTATGTTTTATATTTCTTAAAGTTGAAATGTTCAGTAGGCCTGCAATTTTCTGTCAGGTCAGTTCTGTTCATATTAAAAGCAGCTCTAATTAATCATCATAGTAGCTGGACTTTGGAGAATGTTATTTCAATTCTGTCAGAGTTGTAGTTCAAGAGTAATTCAATGACAAAGTATCACCCTCCCGCCCCTTCTACTGATGTAACACTGTTCAACCAGAACAGAAGGGAGGTGCCCAGGTAGACTGCAGAGAGGTACAATCTTCAATTAAGATAAGGGAAAAACCTGAAAAACTTGTCAAGGGGGGCAGGGCTTTTATTGTTCTCACAGGAAGAAGATCTGTCTGGTCTTACAACCAGATTCCACATCTGAGAAGAGATGGCTTACACTAGGTAAAAGGGGCAGGAGGGGAAACTTTTCTTGTGAATATCTCTCAAACCATAAAGATTTGAGAGAAAAGACTTATATCGTCCTCCATGTTTTTTAATGCTTACATAATAAAATAAAGATAAAACGAAGTATTATCCCTTTAAGAGGTTAAAATATTTTTTCCAGAAATGATAATTATAGACTTGGCATAAACTTCTTTTTTCTTTACTATTCTCTTTTGTACAATGTCACTTTTCACTTCGTTTTCCCATAAGTTTTACTTTTCGGTTTAGTAATTTTGCAGAGAGGGCTATACAGACGCAATACCTTTGAAGATAACAGACAGTGAAGAGCTTAGTAATATTTGACATAAATAGCAAGGGAAATACATTTTGTAAAATAAAAAAGTATATTTCAGAATAACATTGATTCAAAAAAACCCATTTCATCAAGTTGTCCTTTTCTTTATGCAATTACAATTTCATTAACATTTAGTATGGATACATGCAAAGACTAACGATTGCATTTAATTGTTTAATCACTGAAGGCAAGATGATCAAAAAGTTGTGGAGATTGAAACTGTCTGTAATTCTAAGAAAATATCCTCAAACATGGTCTTTTAATTCTGAAATACGTTGCCAACATTTTTTAATTAAATTTTGTTATCAAAAGAAAAAAGCAGTCTTAAAAGTGGGTGAGGTTTAATATACAATAATATTGGAAGGTATTTTTTAAAAATTTTCTTTTACCTGTGGCTTTTTGTCTGAATTGCATAATTATTTCTGACAAAATAAACATGGTGTAAACCTGGAGAAGTAATTTTAAAGGGAGAGTAATAGTTAAAATGTAAAAACAAAAATGGGTTGTAGGGTTTATCCCCCTGAGTAAAACAAGCGTACCCCCACTGCTGAAATGTGTTTTATTCAAAAGTTTTTACAACTCAAACTTGATTTTTTAGGTGCAATATCACAGTGGCCTGAAATTGTACAGTGGCGCTGTTGCTACACCAGCCTATGGACAACTCTGGTCAGTTGACCATCAATCTCCATAGGATGGTGCTTGATACTGCATCTAAAAAAAATCAAGTTTGATCTCTAATAACTTGAATAAAACACATTTCAGCAGTGGCGGTATGCTTGTTTTACTCAGGGGGATAAACCCTACAATATATATTTTTTTTACATTTTAAGTATTACTATACCTTTAAAGTAGTTTTAGCATGTAACAGTGGGAAGCAGTATTATGGTAACTGGCTAAAAAATATCTGTCTTTATTTTTAAAAAAGTTATTATTATTTTACAAACAAATAAAATATACTTTTAATATCAAAACATTTAAGGGCAATATTCATCAAGCTCAACTTACCATTGTTTATTATTATTCATGACACATTTATAAGAGTGAAATCGCTATATAGACATCAGCTTTAATGGCAATTAGTAGATCTACATCTAATTATTAAAGCAGAATTATCACTTAGATATAAGTGCCCCACTTATTAATAGTTAGTATAGCGGTAATCATTTATACAGTGTCATAATGTTTATTAAGTTCAGGCATTGTATGGAAACATAAGTTCTTATGAGATTCACCTCAAGACGACAGAGAAGACATCTTGCCGAAGAGGGATCTGTGCGCCTGCGGTGTCCATCTCTGTCTCCTCACTGATAGGTTATTTGCCAAAGGGGAGTTGCATTGTACCGTACAGTACAAGCAGGGATGGACAGCGCAGGCGTGCAGATTCCTCTTCTAAGCTGTCATCTTGAGGTGAGTATCATAAGATCTTCTGTTTCCATATAATGCCAGCACTTAATAAACATTATAATAGTATTTAAATGATTACTGCTATACTAACTATTAATAGAGGGGCACTTATATCTCTGTGATACTTCTGAATTAATTGTGTTGGGTTTTTTTTTTTATTTATTTTTTTTTTGTACTTTACAGTACAACATTTTTTTATTTTTGAAGAAAAATACCATAGAGAATATTGCCTTTTTATGTTTGGAAAAAAAGTGCCTGTACTGAGTGTTGTGTATTTCCACAACACTTTGCAATGTATTACAATTCTTTCTCAAATTCAAGGAGGTTAAAAGCCCCATTTAAATTATTGAATTTTCATTTGTTCCATATAGTGCAGATGGTTTATCCTGGAATTGCTCAAATAAGGTGTTTTCCCATTTGCTAAACATTTGTCTTGATATAAAACAATATGATAACTTCTTGTATGTACAAGATGGTCCATGCAAGATGGTATTCCTATATAAAAGCAACATTTTGTTGAGATGAATCCTGAGATGAAAATGTGGACAGGTGATAGTTCCTGTTGAAACACCTCCTAGATTAGGGAGTATGTGTGGGGAACAGGGCCTAGTAGGGTCCCAAAAAAGCCCATAAAACATATCCATACTACAATGTACAGGTGGTGAGGAGAGGAAGAGGAGGGATCAGGAGACCCTCCACTGTCACTGATCCTGTTCCTGGGTCCAGGGTCTTGCAACAGTGCTTCTTATGACCCTTTTTGAACTTTATCCATGCAGTAGTTCCAGGACCCCCTCTCACCATTTTTTAACATTTGCATCAGAGAGCTTTGCCATTTGCATTGTGCACCATTCAGTACAAAAAGTGTTAATGCTCACTCACTCCCTATTCAGTCCACAGGTGAACCCCCTAGACATGTCAATGATCTCTCTAGCATTCAGGAACAGAAAACATTTGTTATGAAAAAATATGTATTTTATGGTTTTCCTTGTGAATTAAGGGTACTCCCACTGCTGATAGATGCATATTTCCAGAGTTAGAGTTATAACAGTTTAAACATTTTTTTTACATTAACGGTGTCCGCTAATGGTAAGTATCCAAATAGTTATTTTATTGCAGGTTTACCATTTGTTTAAATAGTAGCCTTTAAAGGGATATAAACTGGTGGAGGGACCCTGAGATTTTTCTTGGCACACTCACAATACAGAATGTGGGTGTGGCCAGTACAGCTGAGAACCACTTAAAATTTGGAGATCTAGTTGGTTGCCTTCTCTGCTTATTGAGAAATTCGGCCCTGACCTCAACCTGAAAATGCATTTTTCTCATTGAACAAATTATCTTTACATAACAATTATGTTTCTCAAAATATTATGTAAAAAGGTGAGCAAATGTCAGGCTGACAAATTAAATAGCATAGTGAAAGAAACGAATACTACACGAGAATATTAGCATTGTAAATATTAAATAGCTATCTCAGCTGTTTTGTGATTGCAAAATTATCATACAATTATAATTTGCACATCTTTGTATTCCATCAGAAAGGCAAGAGTGAGGATTTGTATATTAATGTTTCCCCAGTCAACAAGAGGTATTTTAAGTCAAGCTCATACATGTGGAATTACTGATATGATTTTCTAACAAATAATATTGGTCAGTTGATTACAGCAACTCTTACTGTGATAATTAGTTTTTTATAGAGCTGTTAAGTATTACTTTAACTCTCTCATTTATATAACTATAGACTAATTACATTTTGATAATTTGAGTAAGTACAGTTATGCAGTTAGACTAAGGATCCTGATTGAAAACATAATATTCTGTAAGGGCAAGGGTTAATAGATTGAGCCTGAATTAAGTCTGGGTGATCAGTAGGGAAATAAACTCTGATTTCTGTTGATTCAGTTTTACAATTATAAGGTCTACATTCTCCTCTGAATGATCTTCTGTGCTTGGTTGATTAAACTAATTTAAAAGAACCTTCTTCAAGCTGCTAGTTTAAGTATTTCTTCCAAAATCAAGGTCATATTTACATCTCAGGTGCCCTTGACAAACCACCCCAAGCCGATTTTTCCTTCCCATGGTTACATCTCCACTCCATCCATGACACCAGCATCATTCACTATTACCTGGCCGAGAAAATGCCTTTAGTCTATAACATACACATTTCAAAAAGCTCTTAACTAGGGAAGTTTGAAATGTCTCAGATAGCATCACAATGCATTGGAGATCCATCTAATACTTAAGCAATTAACATTTCGGATATCAAAGACATTTACAAACACATTGTGAAGTAACTTGAATCCAAGGGGCTATATGACATAGTAAAATGGTATATAATGTGGGACTAGATAACCTGATCAAACGTTTATATACAATGAGCTTTACTGCAATGTATGAACCTTTAAATAAACAGGTCACCATAAATCAATAGCTGATAGCTGATACGGTAACATTATTCTTGCACTGGCCATAGTTTTCCAAAAGACCTTAGGCTCTGGACAACCCAGTGCATTATTAATCTTGTCCATTTACATCAGTATAATAGAGGAATTAGCACATTTACATAGTCCAAACAGGCAATAAGACCTGGGGCGTTAAGCATGGAATCTGTGGTTATAGCTTTTACAGCCAGTGTGTAGCAAACCAATGCATGTTGGTGAGGCCAGTACAACCTGGGTACTTTTCTCAATTAAGCAAAAAGAAAGAAGATGCTCAGCTAAGAGTAATCATACTTCAGAGAAACGCTGATTAGTATCAAACAACTTTGGATGATAACAGGCAGGGACCTGGTGGAGACACCATCTTTTAGTAAAGATGTCTTAAATCAGGGGTGTTCAAGTTCAGTCCTCAAGAGCTACCAAGAGTGCAGGACTTAGGGGTTTCTCTGTTTAAGCATTCTCTGTTTTATCATTCTCTCTAGAGAAAATTCAGAGAAGGGTTATTAAAAATGGAGAATGCTGTACAGGAAAATAAATATCAGGATAGACTAAAGGATCTGAACATGTATAGCTTGCAGGAAAGAAGAGAGAGAGAGGGGATATGATAGAAACATTCAAATACATGAAGGGATTCAACAGAATGCAGGATGGATGTACATTTCAAATGAGTAAAAATGTTAGGTCAAGAGGTCATAGTCTAAAACTAGAGGGGCAGAGGTTTAGATGTAGTGTAAGAAAATTTTACTTCACTGAGAGGGTAGTAGATAGAAGGATTAGTATACCAGCAGAAGTGGTAAAAGTTAATACAGATATGGAATTTAGGCATGCATGGTACAGGCATAAGGCTGTCCTGAACATAAGACAAGTCCAAGGACCAAATAAGGTTTGAGATTTTTACAGCAGGAAAATGGGCAGACTAGATGGGCTGAATGGTTCTTATCTGCTGTCAAATTCTGTGTGTCTGTGTCAATCACAATGAATGAACCACTGATTAACTCACCTATACATAATCAGGGAAATCTTTAAATCTGGGCCTGTTGGTGGTCCTTTAGGATTAAACTTGGACACCCTGGTCTTAAACCAACAGTATGCAGCTTCCCAAAGTAGGAAAGAGACCTGGGGGAAGTGATTGTTGGATGCATCCTCACTGCATCAAGACAAAAGAGAGGGAAAAAAAGGCAGTCAGCAACATGTGGCAGAGAAGTGTTTTTATTTAAAGTATTACTAACCTCCCTCTAACCATATCATTGCCAGAAAATCCTAGTAAACCATATGAATTCTACTCCTGTGCCCTTGTTCAAGTGATGACATCCTAGATGTCATGTCACAGAGTTGGACATGACATTTTCTAGCAGGTCTATAGGAACCCATACTCTGATCAGTGCACATGGTAATTTTATGTGGCAAATGCACTTTGATTGCTTCAATTTGAAATAAAAATGAACTGCTATTAACTGTCATACTCACCTCCACAGACATGACATCCAGGATGGATTAAAGAGTTTAACTCTTGAACCAAGGAGCAATGGCATAGTTCATATTGGTCATTATGAATTTATTACACAGCTCAATAAATATAAAGGGGAATTAATAAGATTAGTTCTTTAAACACTCAAAATAGCAAGAAAGACAGATGCATAAATTAAATGTTTCATGTCTGATCAAACACAGAGTTGCATCAGAACCATTATTTTATTTGTTTGTTCTGCTAATCACTTCTAGGTGGCTGTAGGCAGTTGTCAATTCTACCTAATGGGAATTGGCCT
Organism: Rhinophrynus dorsalis; assembly: GCA_037306005.1. Classification (NCBI taxonomy): domain Eukaryota; kingdom Metazoa; phylum Chordata; class Amphibia; order Anura; family Rhinophrynidae; genus Rhinophrynus; species Rhinophrynus dorsalis. The sequence goes on along the minus strand of CM074719.1, from coordinate 72,041,697 downwards.
GACAATATGACCTAGTCTGAGGTCGCATGTGCATGCAACATGAGATGGATTCTCAAAACATGTTTTTCCTTTGTAATACCAAAATTTTGGAGTAGAAGTCTGGTGTCACCTTTTATTGGCAAAATCCAGAGTTGTTTGTATTAAGGATATAAAACTCAGTCATTTCTATGTACAATTAATCTTTTGACTTGAGAACATTTTTCAGTGCAAAATATTCTGAATTAAGTTAAATCTGTAAATTCTACTCAGATGTACAATTTCAGATGCTCTTTGCCCAGAGAACAAAAAAGAATTCAACCCGTGTTTCAAAACCACAATTAAGATAATTGACAAAGACAAAACAAGTTCAAAATGCTAATTAGAATTTTCTATCTCTTCACTTTCAATTAGTCTCCATGATATGACACCTATCTTAATTTTTAATGTTTTACTGTTATCTATGTACAGAACACATAGTCAGTCAAGTAAGTAGTGATTACTGAAATAGTTTTGGATCTGAAACAATATTTTGGGATGTTATAATTGCCCTCCTGTGTTTGAACAGCTGTATCTGGTAATTAGTATTTATGTAGCAGTTGGGATATGCACTAAACAGACGGAATGCTCTTTGCTTTACAGAACACACCCATTTGACTAGAATACAAAGAAGGCAATGAACTAAGTCTAATTATTCTAACTGCAGTTATCCTAGTATTGTGTCTGCTGCATTTGTCACAATTTCCTTAGCCTTTATCTGTACCATTTAGGACATTGCATATTTAATTATTTAAACCAAATACATTTTTATAAATGTCATTATATTTTCCCTTCCAGATATGTTTTCTGAAAATGAAACAGAGATAGAAATAGATAATAATAGACATTCCCAAGAATAATAGATGTGTGCTGTGTTCAGCCAAGATGAAAGGACAGAGTCAAGTTAAAAAAGTAGAAAAGGGAGACAACGCTAGTGAATGTGATTTTCTCTTTTCCCCGTGGGCCTTCCTAACTTTTAGCTTTTCTTGCTATGTCTCTTTCTGTTTGGATGTATAGAGTATGTTTCTGATACCCTGAGAAGGCACAATACAACTATGAACAGAAAACATTAAAAACTGAAAATATATAATCTGTTTAAGCATAACTGTGCAGTAATATCCCAGCCTTAAACCTGCACACAGATACAGACACACACACACACACACACACAGATACAGACACACACACACACACACACACACACAGATACAGACACACACACACACACACACAGATACAGACACACACACACACACACACACACAGATACAGACACACACACACACACAGATACAGACACACACACACACACACACAGATACAGACACACACACACACACACAGATACAGACACACACACACACACACACACACAGATACAGACACACACACACACACACACACACAGATACAGACACACACACACACACACACAGATACAGACACACACACACACACACACACACACACAGATACAGACACACACACACACACACACACACACAGATACAGACACACACACACACACACACAGATACAGACACACACACACACACACACACAGATACAGACACACACACACACACACAGATACAGACACACACACACACACACACAGATACAGACACACACACACACACACACACACAGATACAGACACACACACACACAAACTCTTTCTCCTTCTCTCTTTCTCTCTCTCTCTCTTATTTGAACTGTTGCAAAGCTGCACTTCAAAGGTGGGTAAGTGGGGAAAAGAGGTGAAAGGGAAGGTGGGAGGGAAGAAGAGACAAAGTGGTAAAAGAGAAGGTCTGGAGTGAAGAAGCAAAGCAGTGAAAGCAGTGGGAGGAAGAGTTAAATTGAGGAGAGGAAGGGTGAGGGAGGAAAAGCAGCAAAAGGGAGAGGTGAAAAGGTGAGGTGGCAAAAGGGAGGGAGAAGCAAAGTGGCAAAATGGAAGGTGTAAGGAAGGAGGAGAAGAAAGGAAGAAAAAACAATGACAAAGAAAGTGGGCGAGGCAAAGTGGTGAAAGAGAGGGGCAACGGGTAAAGTGTTTAATGGGAGGATGGGAAGGAGGAAGAGGCAAAGAGGCTGAAGGGAGATTGGGAAGAGCAGGCAAGGAGGGGAGGAGGGGGGAAGAAGTAAAGAGCCAGAGTGATGAAAGGGAAGAAATGGGAGGTGGTGAAAGCAGGGAGGGGGGGCAAACTGGTAAAATGGAGGGAGGGAAGGATAAGAGATGGAGGGGAAATTGGGGAGGTGAAGTGTGAAAAGGAAGAGTGGGAATGTGAGTGTAAAGGAAGAGGCAAAGGAAGCTCTCTACATTGATTTTGACATGTGTCTCTTTATATATATATTTTACAGATACATACACACACACACTATCTATCTATCTATCTATCTATCTATCTATCTATCTATCTATCTATCTATCTATCTATCTATCTATCTATCTCTCTATCTATCTATCTGTTCACATTTGATCTGTGATGCAGTAAGAGATAGGAGAGGACAGAGAAAGACTACTCCAGCAGTCCTGCCTTATTTACAGACTAAGGTAGTGACCCACCCCTCCTTCCTTGTTTAGAGAAAACAGTGACCAGGAACCTATCTTGAATGACATGTCATGATTTTTTTTTTATTTGATCAAAATGTGTTTCATAGCTGTTTTTGTGAGAATACAACTCTTCCAGAATCCTATCTCCATCTTTGACTAAGAAAACAAAAATTTTGTAGAGGATTACATAATGATGGTCTCAATGTTTAACGCTTTGAGTGCTAGAGGTGTTACCAATCTGGTATATATACACCTATGGTTTACACTATTTTGTACACTTTTATGTACATAACAGTGAGTTCCCTAGAGGTCTGTGTTTAGAGAGCTGTTTGTCAGGGTAGCTATATTTACACAGTGAAAAAAGATGGAAGAAAGACAGCAGACAGAACACTCAAGCTTCAAGGATAGCATTACAGTATTTCACTGTACTGCTTCTCTAGAATCATAGATCTAGTGAGCTTACTGACAGTAACATCAGAGTGTAAAAAAAAATAGATGAAAAGTATATACTTACAGAATATGTAAAAACATATTAAATTAGGGTGAAAAAAGACAAGTCCATCAAGTTCAACCTTTGCCTCATAGACAGAAAATGTATAATTACATAATCCTTTCTTCCACCAAATACGTATTAATCTATTTACCAGAACCTCACACTTTGCCTACTATTACACAGTAAAACCTGCATGTTATCTCTTGAAAGAAAGACAGCTAATGTTCCATTAAATGCATCCGCTGTACCTGCCATTACTTTGGGCAAAGAATTCCACAAGTTACCAGACCTTAGTGTAAAAAACCCTCCTCTGCTGAAGTTGATATCTCCTTTACTCTAGTCTTAATGGGTGGCCCCTAGTTATTTGATCAGACCTTGGAAAGAAAAGCTCTCCAGAGAGATCCGTATATTGACACGGTGTATACTTACACATTGTGGATCAAGTACTGAACTCTGAGGTACTCCACTCTCAACTTTAACTGCACTGGAGAATTTTCCATTTACAACAACACACTGCTGCCTATCCTTTAACCAGTTTTCTATCAAGTTGCAAAGGTTATCCCCTAGCCCCAATTTCCTTAATTTATACACCTGCCTCCTGTGTGGCACTGTGTCAAATGCCATTGCAAAATATAGATATACAACATCTACTGCTTTACTATAACCTAGGTTGCTACTTACGTTTTCATAGAAGCTCAAGATATTAATTTGGCAAGATATATTACTGATAAAACCATGTTGATTCCTGCTAATAATCTTATTTTCCTCATTGTATAATTGCCTGGTTCTGTTTTTAGCTCCCTTCTTAAATAAAGGCAGAACACTGGCTTTACACCAATCTTGTTACACTGAGCCTGTGATGATATAGTCTTTACAGAGTAAAAAAGGGTGATCTTGCTAACACTGCATTGAGTTCCCAAAGAACCCTTGGATGTATACCCTCAGGACCAGGTGTTTTGTCCATCTTAACCCTTTAAGTGCCAGAGAGTATGCAATTAATTGCTCTGAAATGCGATGCATACCCCTCTGGCACGCAAAGGGTTATTTTTGACCGGTCTTCCTATGACCTTTTCTTGTGTTGACCCTATATCTGATAATGGTATGGTTTTATTTGTTACTTGTTGAGGCTTCTCTGTTATTGCTAATTACCTGGTATATGCTGATGCAAAGTAAAGTGTTTAAAGCATCAGCTTTTTTCTTATCTTCCCTAATCAACTCAACAATCTAATTTGGGTCAAATGCATTCCTCCTAAGTTTCTTGCTATTTATGAATTTAAAAAACTTTTTTGGGCTTAGACTTGCTCTTCCTTACAGTTTGAGTTTCATTATCTATTTTTGCTAATCTAATTACCTTTTTGCAATCATTGTTACACTCCCTGTAGTTCAAAAAATATTTTTTCTGTTCCTTCAGACATTTGAATTTGACGACATTGGTTGTGATCAACTTATTTTGCATTTTTTTTATCAACTTATTTTGCATTTGTTCCACAATGGTGTATACTGTTGAATATATCTCTGCAACCTACATTTAAATTCTGACCATTTTTCCCAATATATGTGTTTCTTTGAAAAATCTTAAGTTAGCTTTTTTAAAATTAAGAGTTTTGATTGAACCTATACAGTTTTTGACTTGCCAAACTGATGCTAAATGAAACCCTGTTGTTATAATTTTTTCCCAAACACCCACTTTAGAATTGGACATGTGTTATTTGTCATCACTAGTTCTGATACCTTGTTGTTTCCAGTCAGCACTTCCACCAGTGGTGACACGTAGGTATCCCTAAGCATGATCACAAACGTGCTTCCCTTAGCACTCTGACAGGTCTCATGTCTCCAGTTTATATCTGGATAGTTAAAACCTTCCATAATTATAGTATGGCTAAAATGTGCAACTTTTCTCATTTGCAATAACAGTTGGGCCTCAACATTCTCATCAAAATTAGGTAGCTTGTAGCATATACCCACCAACAAGTTTTTCTTTGTTTACCTTATATGCCACAATTAGCCTCAATTTCTACCCACAAGGACTCCACATTATGGTCAGTTTCCCCATACCTATTTCCCCTTAACTTTGGATTTAGATCTGGCTTCAAATACAGGCACACACCTTCTTTGTGTCTATTAATTCTGTCTCTCCTAAACAGGGAATATCCCTCTATCCCCTATTACCACCTTATGCCTTGTTTCTGCCTACTCTGCTTCCCATCTAAACTAGAAAAAGGATTGTTCCTATGGCTGATAAAAGAATCAGCCTTCTCCAGTAATATCAGTTCTGAGCTATCCTCTTCAACATGTTGTACTGAGTCAATTCCGAACTGGCCTTCCTCTGCCTACTACCTCTTCTCCTTACTGTAACCCAGCTGCCTACCTTCCACTCCTCATCCACAAAGTCACCCTCTTCACCACTATCTCCACATACTAAATGCTCAGTGAGCTCCAAACTCCTTTACAGGTTTCCTATATCACGCAATGTTGCAATATTTCTTTCCAGATCCAGTATCTTACATTTTAAAAAGATAATATGCTCACACTTGCCATAGTGGTATGACCCTTGGAACGACTGCTCCAAGTGAGAAAACACGTGACAAGATACACAGTGTGTGAGATTGTCTAACTTGCTATCACTCCTGTTTATAGTTCTACAATTAAACTAGTATTACTCAGTCCTCTAATGCAGTCACTAAGGCAGTTTTGTCCAAGTTCAGTCCTCATTGGCCACCAACAGTACAGGATTTAAGGATTTCCTTGCTTAAGCACAGGTGTTTCAGTCAAACTGAATGAACCACTAATCATCTCACCTGTGCTTAAAGGGATAGTAATACTTGCAAATTACTAATCCCCATATTGTAGCTTTGTCATCTCTCAAACCCTTATGGTTTGAGAGATGATAGCGCTCAAAGTTCCCCCCTCCCTCCCCCTTCGCTGACTGAAGGCTGAATGCTGACTGCAGGGGAAGCTGTCGTACGACAGTCTTATGTGCATCAGGCGGCTCTGCAGCTGGCCAAGATTGTGTTTATAAAAAAGAAATCTTTCACTGAAACAGTCTTCGTCGTGTGCTTGCTGCAGAGCCGCCTGATGCAAGTAATACTGGATATCCCTGCAGACAAACATCCTAGTGAATTATTATATAGGATATACATGTGAAGAAATTTCATTTAATACTTATCAAGTGATGTCCACAGCTCAATCCGTGGAGCACTTGCAGTGCCAAACAGAGTACTGTAGAATGCCTCGTCAACGATGAAGTAACTCCCCCAAGTCTGCTTCCTCGTTTCCATAACTGGATGTGTGCCATTTGTGAAATGTGTCCAGGTTACAGAGCGCATTTGTGGCAAGCTCATTTCTTAGTACATTGGCTTTAGTGTACACAGTGCTTCACATGTTCTCAGTAATAGATATAGTGTAAACATGAAATTACAGAGACAAGCGGTATTTCTGCAGTAAATGAGTTACAGACTTTTAGAATTCATGGGCTCCTACGTTCCGCCCACTTCACTTCTTATTCTTTGCTGAGTGTGCCAGCAAGTGGGACAAACAAATATACAAATACTTACACAACACAATATAGATAAAGAAACAAGTATTTTTAACCCTTTGGGAGCCAAAGAGGTATCCAACGCATTGCATTCCAATGCATTGGATACCTCTCTGGCACAAAAAGGGTTAAGATGATAATGACATAAACGGGTGTACTGCTCAGGAAACCTGGCTTATTGGCTTACTATGAGATATTAATGCAAAGGCTCGTGGAGCTCAGAAATATTTCTTGCAAATGCCACAGACGTCCTGCAAGCATAAAAGCGATGTGCAGGATGCTGTGAGTGGTCACATAGTGAGGCATTATTAGAAGAGTGCTCTTTGGGTGAGAGACATGAACACACCTACGCCACATGCCATTCAGAAGGGGAAGATTCTCAGCAATGATTGGCACCCAATCACAGTGACAGTGCTGCTTATCACGCAGCATGTCGCCAACATGGCAGCACTCCAGAGTTAAAAATAATGGACTTTTAAAGATAATTCTTATACAGTAAATGGGCACCAAAGACACTTTCTTTAACACTATTACACAATGTTGGGGATGACAACACTATCGGTTATGTATACATGAAAATTCTGCTTTAATTTAGCCACATTGACTAACTTTGACAACAATTTAGGAGCATTTGCTAGTTTTGACATGACTGTAGGAGCATGTGTTATTCAGCATGAAGGTGTTAATAGCACGTAATTTTATGCTTTAAGAAAAAATAGCGAATGCTCCACTTTCTTGTATTCCAACCATTGCTCCTCAAGCTAAAGAGATGCAATTTTGGAGGGAACCATCTGCACCACTGGATTTAAATAGAGCTTTTAACATTTAGCATGCAAGGGATTAACGTGTAACTCATTTTATAAGAAATAGGCAATTTTGAAAGAAATTTAAAACTGTACTTAGGTTAGACATTTTTTATTTAAAATGGAAATAACATTTTATAATGCCTTGGGTGGTTTTAAAAGAGATTTCAAAATTACCTTTGCATACCTCCCAAGTGTCCCTCTTTAGGAGGGACAGTCCCTCTTTTAGACCTAAATCCCTCTGTCCCTCTTTCCCACCCTGATATCCCACTTTTTAGGAGATCAGACTGTGTGATGTGCATATAAGTGTATAATTTTGCTCTACAGCAATAAAACTCACATTAATGTTTGTTTAAATGTCAGTATATGTTTTTATAAATTAGTCTGTGTAAATAAAACACTTTGGTCTTGTTATAAGTCATTTATTAGGTTAGACAAGGAGGTGTCAATAGGTTATGAAATAGCCTAAAAATTATCTATAATGCCCCTCCCACCAGCCACACCCCCAGCAAAGCCCCCTAAAACACAAGTGTCCCTCTTTGGCAATTTGAAATGTTGGGAGGTATGCCTATGTTTACATTAGCTATTTTTATTTAAAAGTACAGTATGAAAGATATTTGATTTTATTTATTTCTAGAATATGCAAATGAGTCAGTACTGATTGGTGCAGCCTGGTGTGTCAAATACTAGCATTCCACTCTCCTTCCCTACCACCATTTCCTATCAGGAAGTACTGGATAATTTGCATAAACTGAAAAATAAATACCTTCAAATATCAAGTAGATAGCAAAAATGTGAACGTTCCTTTGCTCACAAACATGTAAAATACACCTGGCTCGTAAAGGTTAACCTCTTGAGTGCCAGAGGGGTATGCAACACATTGCTTTGCAATGTATTGTGCACCTTCTGGCATTCAAAGAGTTAAGAACCATGTATCTTTTGAAATAATTTTGGGACCTTTTGTACTTAAGTTGTTGGTTTTCATTATTGATTACTAAGGTTAGTCATATTAAATAACTGCCATTGAGAACATATTATATAATGCAGTTTTTAAAAAGTTTTAACTCTAATAAAAGGCATACTCACTTTTACAAATTCTGTAAGAAAAAAGAAAATAAATTAAAGCAACAATACAGTGAACACCATTTTCTGTTTTAACACTTGAATGCTAGAGAGGTACAAGGTTATCTTAAGGCTGCTAGTAGCTACATATTATATCTGATTAAAACATCCCCAGCTTTTTCTTTTTAATTAGCCACCAAAATACCAATTGCTTAAAAAATTCCACTGATTGGTTTCAATCTTGTGATATTAAGTCCAGGAGCAGAAATCATTAGCCTTATCATTTAACATAAATAGATGAAGTAATTGAATATCCTGTTCTACACCATTATACATTTAATTTGATTTATGAAAACATTTTCACTTTTTCATTTTATAGGGTGTAAGAATTAAACTGGGAAGTATCTGCAATATGTTTCCATAAACGTAATAATGTTCACGTTCTTCTTTAATGTTGGGGTAAGAATGATCAAAACAATTCTGTAATTTCAGAATTTGTACGAAACATATTGTTTTGCAAGTCACAAAACACATCTTGCAAAATATATATTTTTACTTTTGTTTGATATTTCAGCCAATGAAATTGCAGAAAAATTAAGCAATTGATGTCCATAAACTGAGGTCCATAAAATTAATAAAAACAGGGCTGCTTACCTTCCGATAACAATCAAACAGGTTTCCTGTTTGGGTCACTCATATGAACAAGGTAGGAAAGCACCTTCTTCTTTGTAGGCAGGCAGGATTGACGAAAAACTCTCCTTCTCTCTCTTTAACACACATTCATTTTGTCTCTCACGCTATCTGCTACTTTATCACTCTCCAGGTCTTACTCTCTACCTATACTGAACTCCTGCTGCATTGCTTTACTTCTTTTTCGCCTACATTTTTCCTCAGTTCTGTCCTCTATCTACTGCCTTCTCACGTCCTCTTTTTCTTATCTCCAGCACTACCTGTCCTTCTCCATCTATCTTCTGCACTCTCCCCACACTCACCTTTTCTCTCGCATAAGCTCCACTCAGTACCCTTGTCCCTCTCTCCCACTCCCGCTGTCCATATGCAGTTTATTCATAATCGATTAAGACTAATCCAACATTTTCTGTGGGTGCTCTAAATCGATCAGTGAAACAAATCATGGGTGATTTACTCATTTCAAGTCAGGAGTAGTCAATCTTTGGACCACCAGCTGTTGGAAACTATATTTCCCATCATCCCCAACCAACGGCTGGAAAACCAGAAACTGACTGCCCCTGTTTTAAGTATTTTTCTGTTTCTGTTGAACCCACTAAGAGTTAAACTGAATCAAACAAAACGTATTTTATCTTGAAGCAGACAGCTATTTAAAACATCGTTGTAGGTTTTGCTTCACTTTGACATCCACAATTACCAATCATTGTCCAGGGAAACCCTACAGAAAGGATTGTAGATGGGAACTTTTCACCATTATTTTATAGAAGAAATAGCAGACTTGGGTCATCGATGCATGATTTGGCTGAAACAGAAGCTTGTACACAAGTCAGTCTGTCTATTCTGAGTTCCTCCTCATGAGATTTTTAGGTCATTCATTTTATTTCTGACTCTGTGACAGCCTGTGTGTGGGATTGTATAATCGTTGTTGCTATGCACCACTGCAGAATCGTCTAGCTATATTCTTTTGTTTTACTTTCCTCTTCTGAAAGCCATTCTTTACTTTAGAGCATATTGAGCTATAATGTTATAGATTTAATACACAACTTATATTATCTGTGTTAATGAACAGTTAGCCCTATGAATAAAACTACAGCATAGCAATTATCACCAAACCAACTTAATGCACAATAGAGGACAACTAAAAATCCTGAAACGTCCCATATATCTAAATTGACTTTTTACTCCTTGAAGCCTAAAGAGAGTCTTTCTGGAATTCAAGGGGTTAAAAGGCCACTTAAATGAGACTGAATGTTTATTTGTCACCTGTGGAACAGTTGGTTTGACCCAGAATTGCTCCATTATACATAAGGGTCAGTAAACCTAATAAACCCTCACTTATGGTAATCTGTACAGAAAATACTAATGGGCACTAGGCCACTATGAATGGATTGTGTGCACATTGGTTCTCCAAACTGAAGTGGGCCATCACCTTGATTCAAGTTTGCATATTTGAAAGAGTCATTAAAAACTGCCTATGTGTCATGTTAGCAAAAAGACCAGCAAATGTATATTTCCGGATACATTCATACTTATTACTATATGCTAATGTATGCTAATTGCAGAACCCGTGCGGTACCAATGACGTTTCTTAGGCTAATTAAGCTTTTCAGTGACATTTCATATATTAATGAAGACTTTTCAGTGATGTGTAATATGCTAATGATGGTTTTCAGTGATGTTTTATAGCTAATGAAGCTCTGTTCAGTACCAGGATATTTTCACTATCAATCACTTTTCGCAGATATATTGTGAGTATCCCCTGATTAACATGACACATAGGCAGTACTGAATGAAATTTACAAATATGTAAACAAAATTCCAGGTGAAAAGACATGATTCTTTGTCACAGGACAAATGACTCAAACTCCTCCTAATCTTCCGTCTGCAGACCCAATCATTGAGAGGAGTTTGGGGTAACTGAGTTCTGTAGTAAAGAATCATGTCTGCCTCTTTAGCACACATGAATTAGAGATCTTGGAGATGCAATTCAAACTGAACTGGTTCATAGTGATTATTAGGATACTCTGCTCAGTAGGTATTTATAATTAGGAAGTGAAATGTTCCTTTTAGTATTTATTGTCAACCTTTGTATGGTAGAGCAGTCTTGATTACATTGCTTTGTAATGTATTAATAGTTTGAATTGCATAGCAATACTTTGGGCACCCTTTTGACACTCAAAGCTTTAAAAGGCATGGTATCTAAGAAGAAAGATACCAAGTCATCTCATTCTGTAATGATGTAGATTCCTGCTAGTGGCAGACAATGGATATTGCACTTCTGGCCTCCTGTAATAACAGGTAAAATAGATACTAGATGACTAACCTGGAATCAGCCCAATCTGTAACATTTAAGTTGACAAAGTGGACCTGTCACCTTAAATTCAAGTTTGCATATTTGAAAACTTAATTGAAATATATATATATTGTGTTAACCAAATGATTAGCAGATTAATAGTTTAGTACTAGGAGATACTGGTCACTTAATTTGTGTATGCTGAGCTCGTTGAACACAGCATTATATTTTAATTTATGCACTGAGACTTTCAGAAATGCAGTAATTAATATCTCCAAAACTGGGCATCTGCTGCTCTTTTGGCTAACATAACACATAGATAGTTTTGAATTAAGTTTTCATGTATGGAAGCTTAAATTCAATGTGACATGTCCACTTTGAGCAACTTGATACACTTATTTAAGAGGAATGACAATTTTTGTAAAAGAAATGTATTGTTTAGAAAAAAATAATTACAATACCTACAAAACTATAGGTAAATATTTCATATCTTAGTACGTTCAAAGAGTCATCATAATGAAAAAATTGTTGGATCAGTAGTTGGTGGTAAAAGAGGAACAAGAAGAAGCCTTGGTTGGGTTGATATAGTAAGAAAGCATTGCAATTCTGGGCCAAACCAGCTGTATTATAGGCTTCCCATTGATGTGCTTGAGGATTGTATGCCCTTGGATGCTAGAGAGGTCTAGATTTTTTTATTTGTACCAGAAATGCGCCACTTTTACTTTTTTAACTTATTTATAAATGACCTGGAATTAGATATAGAAAGCAAAATATCAATATTTGCACATGACACTAAATTATGCAGAGTAATAAATTCAGAACAGGATAGTTGCTCTCTACAGAGGGATTTACATAAAATGGTAGACTGGGCAAACAAATGGAATATGACATTTAATGTGGGAAAGTGTAAAGTCATGCATTTGGGAAGAAAAAAATCCCAAGACTACTTATGAACTTAATGGAATAATTTTAGAGGACTCATTGTTAGAGAAAGACCTGGGAATCCTTGTAAACTACAAACTTGGAGGCAGAGACCCGTGTCACATAACAGTAGCAAAAGCAAAAGCAAAATCTTATGTTGCATAAAAAGGGGCCTTGAAGCACGAGTGGATAACATTATTTTGCCATTGTACAAATTATTGGCCTCACCTAGAATATGTAGTGCAGTTTTGGGCAACAGTTATGAAAAAGGATATTCTAGAACTGGAGAGAGTACAGTGGAGAGTATCAAAATGAATTAAGGGAATGGAAGACTTGACTTATGAGGAACATCTAGACAAGTTTGATTTATTTACTCTAGAGAAAAGACAACTAAGAGGAGAGCTTATCACAATGTACAAGTATATGGAAGTTCAATACAAGGATCTCTCTGGTGAGATTTTCATTCCAAAGCCTGATCAAATAACCAGGGGCCACCCCTTGAGATTATATGTAAGGTGGTTTCAATTTCAGCAGAGGAAGAGTATTTTTACAGTAAGGTCTGTTAAATTGTGGAATTCCTTGCCCACAGATGCGATAGGTAATGGCAGATACAATGAATATGTTTAAGAGAAGATTAGGTACATTTCTTCCAAGATGGAACATACAGTGTTATACTGTGTATTAGTAGGCCAAACAGGAAGTTCAGATAAAGACTGATTTATTTGGGAGGAGGAAAGGTTATATAATTCTCATTTCTTTGGGTTATGAGTAGGGATGGGAGAGAATTTCTGCCTCAAACTGAAATCAGCAAAAAATTTCACTTTCCTCTTGGCGAAAAATTTCCCACAAAAGTGCTGGTTTTCTCTTTTTTCATGCTTTTTTCGCCATTCCATTGAAATGAATGGGAACATAGAAGTTACACACAACACATAGCAAATATTATTTTATTTCCCCGAAGGCATAGTATAAAAGGGGCATGAGGGTGTCTGTGTTGGTGGAGTGTGGGGAAAGAATCAGTTGGACAGGGGATGATTTTTTTTGGGGGGTTGTTTACTGGATTGGGGGAGGTAGTTAATATAAAATAAATCCTAAATACAAATAAACCCCCCATAAGACATGGTATTAAATGGGGCTGGGGAGGTTGCCTGTGTTGGTGGGTGGTGTCTGGGGAATTAATCAGTTGAAGAGGGAATTTGTTTTGGAGGGTTGCTTGACTGGTATTGGGGGGCAGTTAATTAAAAAAAAAAAAATTTGTATTTAAAGTGATTGAGACAGAAGCACCCTGACATAAGCTGCCACTGGGGTGGGCTGATACTTGACTTGATAGAATATTTTGTAGAAGATGATTTGTTAAATTTGTTGTTAGAGGCCCAAGCCCTGAGGAAACATTGATTTGTAGGACTTAGGCTAGTTAGAAAATACTCCCCAAAAATTGTTTCATTTTTTTGTAGGACTATGTTGTTGTTTTTTTTTTCAATGCACAAGCCCTGAGAAAAAAATGAAAATGCCCTACTGGCCTAATGCCAGCAGGTCATGTTGGCCAGTGGCCACTGTCAAATGTCCTCTTGAGTCCTGAGTTGCAACTGCTGTTCCTACTGCTGCTGATGAGTTGTTTAACCCCTTAGGGACCCTTGACGTACCAGGACCGTCAAGGGTAAATTTGCTTGAACGACCCTTGACGGTCCTGGTACGTCACGTACTTTTTACTTACAGCGCTCTACCGGGAGCGCTGTAAGTAAAAATAGGGCATGAAATAGACCGCTCCAAGATCGGAGCGATCTGTTTCAAGCCCCATAGTGACGCGCCAATACACGTGACAGGTCACGTGTACCGGCTCGTCAAAGTGCCCCTATGCGGTCGTTATGGGACGGAAATGTCCTTAAGGGGTTAAGCAGCAGGATGATTAGGGAGCTGAAAGGGAACGGGATCAACAATAGCCGTAACATGGAAGATGGATGATGAAGGTTCCACTTGCCACAACTGGCTCCAGTGATGCGCCAGAGGCAGTAGCAGCACAATAAGTAGCCCCCAGTCTATGTAGAGAAAAGAAGAAGTTGGCCATTAAATCTTCTGCACCTGTCCCTCCTCCAAAATCATGGGTGTGTTGTTATTAGAATATATTTTTTTCCCTTGAGAGCAGGAACTGTGGCTCTTGTCAGCAACTGCAATGTGCACAGTGTGTGTGTGTGTTTGTGGGGGGGCACAATTGTATCAAAACACCATGACACTGGAAACCAAGTACTGCTGCTGTCACTATACCCCTTGTCCAGACCCCGCTAAGGACACGTGACAACTTGCTGACAGTTTAATAGTAATGATGAACCCTCCCTGCCACCATCTTAGCATATTCTGCAGGATGGAATCTCCTCAGATGCCGCTTGATGCACTGATTGCGATTCTCCTCCACCACACTGGCATGTGTGGTCAGTGCACCACACAGTGTGCAGTGGGTAGAGATGAACTGCCACATCCTAACATCATTTGGCCATCATTTGGTGGGGGAGGTAACGATGAATGAGGTGGATTGGCAGAAGATTTAGTTACCCTAGAAGGTGATGGCGAGCTAGTTGTTTCACTCATCATGGAACTTCCAGTTTCTGTGTGGGTTGCTCTATTCCTCCTCTTCTTTGATTTCCGCCTCGCCTCTTGTTGTCTTTCTGGAGAGTCAGGGACAGCAAAAGAGGTGCTTGATTTTTGTGGTGGGTGTTTATCTTTAAAATGTTTGAAATAAATGTCATGTTGTCTGTGTTTCATGTGTGATATCAGGGCACTTGTGCTAATGTGTGTTCCCTCCTTTCCTCTTCTTACTGACACAAATTGTGCACAGTGCCTTTGGTGATGACTGCACTGTGCCTGCGCCAACAGAAAAATAGTCCCACACCCATGATGACTTCAGGGGAAAGGGAACAGATGGAGAAGAATGGCCTCTTTCTTCTTCTCCTCCACATTCCCATTCATTGTCTGTGGCTGTGGATAATGTTGCTGCTGTTGCTGATACTGCCTCAGATTCAGCAATGCAACTAGGACCAGGAGTATTGCTGGTGCTGGCAAATGGAACCTGTCCTAGTCCCACATCATTTGTTGACCCCATTCCCACTGTGTCCATGGTGGTCTGTGGCACACTAGATTGCTCCTCAGCATCCTGCTGCCCTTGTAACTCAGCATCAGAAGGAATTAGAGCAGTTGCAAATTCCTCAAATTCTAAAATGTCACTGCTAGTGGTGGTTGTGATGCTCATCCTCATCCCTGTCTCCCATTCCTTGTCAGTTTCTGCTAAAAAGGCCATCAATGTCTCTTCCAGCCCAGCTTCTCCTGCATCATCATTACCACCCCCACTAGTCCCCAAATGCTGCTGCTCTATTCCAGACATCTCACTGCTGCTTGGAGGAGGTGATGAGCTATGTGACAGAGGGTCCCCTAATGTCACACTCCTTTTTGACCTGAAGAAGAAGGCAGTCTAGCAGCAGTAGCAACAGACACAGGCAGCTGATCGGTGCTCCTGCTGGTGGTGGTGGTATTAATTCTGAGCCTGCTCCCCAAAACCAGTTCTGGCCTCTTCAGGATCATATTCCACCTGGACACTGTAGTGAAGGGAAGGTGAGGAGTAGTGTTGAGCGAGCACCCCGATGCTCGGGTGATCGGGTGCTCTGACCGAGCACCCCCTGAGGCTCGAGTGCTCGGCCGAGCACCCGAGCCCCATTGAATCCAATGGGGCGACACGAGCATTATACCAGGCACCCCCTGCTCTGATGAGGGGAGGGTGCCTGGTCAATGCCCCCCTTCATCTCCGCTATGCCCCCTTCATCTCCGAATGCCCCCTTCAGCTCCGCAATGTCCCCCTTCATCTCCGCTATGCCCCCTTCATCTCCGCTATGCCCGTCTTCCACAATGTCCCCCTTCATCTCCGCTATGCCCCTCTTCCACAATGTCCCCCTTCATCTCCGCTATGCCCCTCTTCCACAATGTCCCCCTTCATCTCCTCTATGGCATAGAGGAGATGAAGGGGGACATTGTGGAAGAGGGGCATAGCGGAGATGAAGGGGGACATTGTGGAAGAGGGGCATAGAGGAGATGAAGGGGGACATTGTGGAAGAGGGGCATAGCGGAGATGAAGGGGGACATTGTGGAAGAGGGGCATAGACTCTATGCCCCTCTTCCACAATGTCCCCCTTCATCTCCGCTATGCCCCTCTTCCACAATGTCCCCCTTCATCTCCGCAATGCCCCCTTCATCTCCGCAATGCCCCCGTACCTCCAGTCCCTGGTGGTCCAGCGGAGCGTCTTCAGATCTGTGCCTCTTCCGGCACAGATCCCCGCCACCCGAACATGGCGGGCGAGCACATGGCGGTACTCGACGAGTACCGCCATGTGCCGAGCAGAGCGATGCTCGAGCCGATCCGAGCATCGGCCGAGCACGCTCGCTCAACACTAGTGAGGAGGACTCCCAGGGCCAGAGGAATGGTGTGGACACCCTTGACCTCTAGTCTGGATGCTCTCAAATGCTTCACCATTACTGCTACTACTACTAACACCAACTACATCAAGGTCAGCCGCAGAGTCTTCCTCCTCACAGTCACTAGTAATCTGAGGATTCTGATTACCCCCTCCTTCATTCCTAACGCTAACAAGCTGCTGGACCTTAGTAGTAGTTGTAGTAGTAGTACTAGTACTGGCGGGACTGCTTGGGGATGGCAAGTGTGATTTAGGGTCCCTTTCTGTCACACTTGGTATCACTTTCTCCCCCCCCCCCCGAGTATTAAAAGGCACACTAGCAGCAGGTAAAGTATTGGTGGCAGCAGATTCAGCACTGGAAGCAGATACAGTACTGGTGGCAGCAGGGGCAGCAAGCCTGGCAGCAGGTACAACACTAGTGGCAGCAGGGGCAGCTCATCTGGCAACAGTTACAACACTAGTGGTTGCAGGTACAGCAATGGTGTCACTGGCAGCAAGGGCAGCATGTCTGGCAGCAGGTACAACACTAGTGGCAGCAGGGGCAGCACGTCTGGCAGCATGTACAACACTAGTGGCTGCAGGTACAGAAATGGTGGAACTGGCAGCAGGGGCAGCACGTCTTGCAGCAGGCACAGGAAGCTGACCTGTTCTGCTCTCACTAGTACTACCCTTTTCTCCCTCCCTTCCCATTCCCTTTTCTCCCTCCCTTGCTATTAAATTCCCCAAGCTTGGGGTGATTTAGGGGGACTGGACAGCATTGGTTCAGTACTGCTAGTCACTTCCTCCTCCTCCTCCTCCTCAGACTCAGTGGACATATAATAAGGGTCCTTCCAGTTCCTCCTTTTGCTGCTCATAATGATAGCAGTCACTAGGAGCCTCAGTTTTGCCAAAATATCACATAAGAACTGCACAGCATATCTATCTCGCTCTGTACCTGCTTCTATTGTGTCTGCCTTCCGCAAATACATCATGTTTTTATAGCGGAAGTGCGAAAACAAAGTAAATCAATGGGCGGAAACTTTGAAGCCATTGAAAAAAAAGGTGAAAAAGTTTGGCCAGTTGGAGGAAAATGCGATAGTTTTAAAGCAGATTTTCCCACAAAAAAAGTCGACAACAACATGGTTTTCGCAAAATTTCTCGCGGGAAGACGCCGACACCTTTTGCCCATCCCTAGTTATGAGGCAAAGGTTGAACTTGAAGGACGTGTGTCTTTTCTCAACTTAATTTATTTTATTACTGTGCTACAGCCTAAGTGTTTTAATATTCACTTTCCTGATAAAATGTATTACACAACCCTCTGGAAATCAAATGGTTACAATATTCACATTACCACTCCAATGGTTACCATATTTACGTTACATATATTAGCATGCAATGCAGAGTAACTTGTTTGAGAACATGTAGTGATGTTTATTAATTACTATAACCAATTCCATATGGGTCTGAGCCCTTAATAATTAATACCAATTGAAAGACAACTGAAGCCAGTAAAATCTTTGGCTTCCAATATGTGGTTAATATGATCTCTATTCAAGGGCATTTATCAGCCTGTTTGTTTTATCTTCAGTCTTCATAGCCCAAGATGGGAATATTAAAGATACTGATATTTTTTTCACCATGCTTTATAGTCTCCATAGAAGCCCCTTGTTCTTCTTCGGTTCACATCTATGTCAAACATTGTATGTAAGAATCAAAGTATCATACTTTGATCATTCTCCTACTTTCTTTGATTAAGGTTTTCAAACTATGCAGCATAGCAGCAGGGGACACGTTGATCTCTGTTGCTTCTAATGGGCAAATGCAAGAAGAGAAAATAGTGTTTAGAGACCATTTGAGATCAATCAGTTCATTCAGTGTTCAAGATTCAAAATAGCACAATGAATAGATGCTATACATTTTATGCTGAAAATCCTGAGAACATCTTCACTGAATCTAATAAATAAATGTAACGATTACATAATTCAAGACGCTATGTAGATGAGCATAATATACTTTAGTAATTAAAAAAAATATTACAAAAGTATTTCATTCTCTCATGGATTGTACAGCTATCATATATTCTACAATATTTATCGAGTGCTAAGTAAAATGAATACATAACTTCTTATATCTTCTTTTCTTGTTTTCATGTAAAGTTTCTTAAGAAGTAAAATGACTGTTTAATTAATTATTACAACCTGAGAGATCATTTATAAGAAAGAATGCACCACATCAGTGTGTATGTATGAATTCAAAACTGAAATAATTCTGGTGGAAAACACCTAAACCATACAGAGCATTGAATGCAACATACAAAACATCACACTTTTTTTTTTTTAGCCGGCAGAGCAATGTATTACAACCAGCAGAACAATGTGTTACCACCAGCAGAAAAATATGTTAAAATAACAACTGTCCTAAGAATTGCCTAGATATCTTATACACTTGAGAAAACAAAGAGAGGGGTGCTTCCTAGTGTAATATTTTCATGGAATAATATCCACCACCAAGTGTACCAACGTACTCACAATATTAAAGACCACTACAAGTGGTCAGCTGGACAGATGATGGATTCTGGACTGCTTTCACTTAGTCACTCCATAAAATGGTTTGGAATGCAGCTCAACAACACACGTGCAAAGGCCCAAAAGTAGTCCTCAAACAAAAGAAAAGAACTTGCTCTTACTGAAGAACATTTATATATTGGTTTGCACCCCTTCTGGTTGTCTGTACGTACCTTATATACTTATATGGTTGCCTTGCTGTGTGCTCGCACAGATGTGCAATAGATGTATGAATGTAACCACTGAATTCAATGACACAAGATTAGGCACATACTTTTCACCTAAGGTGGCACTATTGTACACCCAGAACAGTGCACAGAATTTAATGGAGGTGGTACAAGTAAACTGTTCATATTGCACAGCACAATTTTTTGCTTTTTTGGGGGGGAATTCCTTATTTTCTATGATATGCAGAATGAAAGAAATCATCAAAAAAGTGCAATAATGTTTATTACATCTGTATATAACAAATAAAACCTCCCTACTGATCTATAGTGAAATTGTCACTGAAAGAAATAGGCGATTTTGACATTTTTCAAAATGAAGTATATTTAGGTTACCATTTTTCTATCCAAAACAATAGCTTATGAGCTATATACAGCACAACAGGCATTAACTTCTAATGACATTCCCCTAACTGAAGTGTATGGCCCACAACATACGATTGCTGTAGATACCAGCAAACACATTCTGCCAGAGTAGGACTTAAATACCAGCAACCCCTCCATGCCAGCCATTTGGCCTGTATGTATGTACGTATGTATGTAGGTATACCTTTATTTATATGGCACCACACAGTGTACACATCACCTTACAACAATAGTAATCTACAATAAATAGGGATAAAATAAGTCACAGTCATAGAAATAATAGGAGTGAGGACGCTGCCCCAAGAAGCTTACAGTCTAAATGGGTAATAGGAGACAGACAACAGGGTATGAGGGCCTCAAGTGCTGTGATTACAAGTGCTGTGTTTGCCAAAAGGTAGTATATGATCCTAGTGCTCCAGAAGATAGGATTTCAGGGTAGAGGAGGATTACTCTACACATAGGGAGAGGGGTATGGAGTTCCATAGGTAGGGAGAGGAAAGTGAGAAAGGAATGAGATGGGAGAGGGCAGAGGTATAACAAGAAGAGTGTTGTGTGCTGAATGAAGGTGGTGCTGGGTAGGGATGGGCGAAAATTTCCTCCTAAAAATGAAATCGGCGAAAAATGGCACTTTCCGCTTGGCGAAAAATTTCCCATGAAAAGTGCAGATTTTCAGCATTTTTCCGCCTAGCTCATTCCATTGAAATCAATGAGAACATTGAAGTTACACACAACATAAAACAAATATTATTTTATTTCCCAAAGGCACAGTATAAAAGGAGCATGAAGGCGCCTGTGTTGGTGGGGTGTGGGGAAAGAATCAGTTGAACAGGGGATGATTTTTGGCGGGGTTGTTTACTGGGATTGGGGGGCAGTTAATAAAAAATAAATCCTAAATAAAATAGAAACCATAAGACATGGTATAAAGGGGTCTGTGGAGGGTGCCTGTGTTGGTGAATGAATTAATCAGTTGAACAGGGAATTTGTTTTTTTGGGGGGGGGTTCTTGATTGCTACTGGAGGGACAGTTAGTAAAAATTAAAAAAAAGACATTTGTATTTACAGTTATAGAGACAGGAACCCCTTGACATAAGCTGCCACTGTGGTGGACTGATACTTGACTTGATAGAGTTTTTCATAGAGGATGATCTGTTAGACTTGTTGTTAGAGGACCAAGTCCTGAGGAAACATTGATTTGCAGGACTCAAGCTTGTTTGGCACAAGCCCTAAGGAAACAATCATTTGTAGGACTTAGGTTTGTTAGAAACAACCCCCCCAAAAAATTGTTTATTTTTTTATAGGACTATGTTTTTTTAATTTACTTATTTTTTATTTTTCAAAGCACAAGCCCTGAGAAAAAATAAAAATGCCCTATTGGCCTAGTGCCAGCAGGTCATGTTGGCCAGTAGCCACTGGCCATTGTCAAATGTCCTCCTGAGTCCTGAGTTGCAACTGTTGTTCATACTGCTGCTGCTGAGTTGTTTAAGCAGCGGGATGATTAGGCAGCAAAAAGGGAATGGGATCAACAATAGCAGTAATATGGAAGATGGATGATGAAAGTTCCACTTGCCACAAATGGCTCCAGTGATGCGTCTAAGGCAGTAGCAGAAGAATAAGTAGCCCCCAGTATATCTGGAGAAAAGACCAAGTTAGCCATTAAATCTCCACCTACCCCTCCTCCAAAATCGTCATGGGTGTGTTGTTATTAATATATATTTTTCCCTTGAGAACAGGAAATGTGGCTTCCATCAGCAACTGCAATGTGCACAGCATGTGTGTGTGTGTGGTAAATAACATCAGGGGCACAACTGTATCCAAACACCATGACATCCAAAACCAAGTACTGCCACTGTCACTGTACCCCTTGTCCTCCAGACCCTGCTAAGGACACATGACAACTTGCTGACAGTTTAATAGTAATGATGAACCCTCCCTGCCAGAATCCTAGCATATTCTGTGGGATGGAATCTCCTCAGATGCCGCCTGATGACCTATTATCGATTCTCCACCACCACACTGGCATGTGTGGCCAGTGCACCACACAGTGTGTAATGGGTAGAGATGAACTGCCATATCCTAACATCAAAAGAGCGGTTATCATTTGGTGGGGGAGGTAACGATGAATGAGTTGAATTGGCAAGAGATGTACTTGTTACCCTAGAGGAAGAAGGTGATGTTGATGGCAAGCTAGTTGTTTCGCTCTTCATGGAACTTCCAGTGTCTGTCTGGGTTTCTTTATTCTTCCTCCTCTTTGATCTCCACCTTTCTGGAGAGTCAGGGGGTACAGTAATAATGGTGCTAGATTTCTGTAATGGATGTTTGGCTTTAACATATTTGACATAAATGTCATGGTGTCTGTGTTTCATGTGTGTTATCAGGGAGGTTGTGCCATGGTGTGTTCCCTCCTTTCCCCTTCTCACTAACTTGTACTGCTCTCCTTTCTACTCCCTACTGGCAAATCATATAAATCCTTCCAAGATGGATGCTCCCACTGAGGTGGTAATGTGGAGAAGTGACAGTCACCCTTTAAATGGAGCTTTCTATAACTTGAATGATAGAGTGACATTCAAAGCATTGCTTTGCAATGCAGTTGTGAACTCCCTAGCATTCTAGGGGTTAATTATGTAACAAGAATATTTTTGGATTGGCCAAGATTTGCACCACATATATCTTTATACATATCACCCATTGTGTTAACTGTGACAAAGCCTTCAGCACATAGCCTATTGAGACAATACAGTATCCTATTTTAGCTTGAGGCTACATAGATAAAGCTACACTCTGCTCCTGACCAGTGACCATGGTATATAAAGAACTTATAAACATTTTCCGTTTTATTATTTTGCTTCAGGGACAGAATTTTTAGCAAATATGAACATCAATGGGAAGGGTTTTCAAGGTTGTTGAAAAAGTATTTCAGTAATATACCTCTGTAATAAATAACATTACATTTTTCATATAATGTTAATATATTTGAAATCATTGAAACACTTCTTTCAGGCTGAATTTTTTGTTGTACTTCATCATTTATATTAGACAGATTTTAATAGATAAGATCTTAAAATTTTAGCTGTTGTCATTCTTATGAAAACTAGGCCTCATTCACACAGGTCATTTGAATGTGTTACAATGCAGTGCATTTCAAATCTCCAAACTTCCTTATCTGTGATGTCTCTGCATACCCCCCAGTGATCCCATTGTGAAGGCATAGCAGAGGCATGATAATGATTTCTTATGCAGGGGTCACCATATATCATTGATCATTAATTGGAAGTTGTAATGCACACATTGCAATGTCCACATCCCCATTGTGAAGAGATCTGTACTGCAGCCCTTTGATCATCATGCAGATCAGCTCTGATCAACAGGTGCTGTGCGTTTTACACAGCCATATTGTTACCGATGTTCATTTCACTGATGAATAGCATAGCATTACAAAATATTGCAGTAGAATTGCCAGTGTGAACAAGATCATAATCTTACTCTACTCAAAATATTCACATTTCCTATGTTTCTGTAATATAAAAAAATCTAACAGTTAAAAAGCTTTACAAATATAGTGCAATCTGTAACTGTTTGGACAGTGATACAAGTTTTGTTGTTTTGGCTCTGTACTCCAATGGATGTTGCTTTGTCTTTTAACATGAGGACAAAGAAGTGTCAGTGACAGAAAAGTAGGCCATCATGAGGCTTAAAAATAGCAGAATACATTAATTAGATACATAGCCAGAACATTAGCTGTATCAAAATAAAATAGTGTTGGACATTGTTAAGACACAAGAATATATAAGTGAACTCAGCAATAGCAATAAACCTGGTCGACCATCAAAAACCACTGTAATGGATGACCAAACACTACCTTTTCAACTGTTGAATGGATCTCTTCAGAATGTCAAATATAGTGAAATTGATACCTTTATTGGCTAACTAAACAGATTTAGGTCTCTTCCTCAGGCATGTTATACAGATGAATATGAAAATATTTCTCTTATATACAGGGCTGGATTTACATCTCAGGAGCCTGTAGGCACAGAAATTTGAAGCGCGCCCCCCCCCCCCCCCCCCGTGGACCATCTGCACTGGACACCACCACAATGCTCCTAATCTCCACGTTGCCCCCCATCAGCTCCACATTACCCTCACATTGCCCCCCATCAGCTCCACATTGCCCTCACAATGCCCCCCATCAGCTTCATATTGCCCCATCAGCTCCACATTACCCTCACAATGCCCCCATCAGCTCCACATTGCCCTCACATTGCCCCCCACCCCATCAGCTCCAACTTGCCCCCACCATCTCCACATTGCCCTCCATCGGCTCCAACTTGCCCCCCTTTGGCTCCAACTTGCCCCCCATTGGCTCCACATTGCCCTCACATTGCCTCCCTCCATTGTCCGCTTCCTACCTCCGTGGTAGGAGATCTGTATGTGCCTACTTTGGCACAGTCTTGCACCTGATGGAGCTCCCGCGCAGTCTCCTATTCAGGAATGCAGAGCGCTGGGAGATTATGTCATCTCCCAGCGCTCTGCATTCCTACAGAGCCGATGAGGGAGCTCCATCAGGTACAAGACTGGGGGGGCGGGCAATGTGAGTGGGTGCCGCCGGCGCAGCCAGCGAGGCGGCTATTTTTTTTTTTTTTTTTTTAAAGAATATTTAAAAAAAAAAAAAAAATACAAATGGCAGGCGCCCCTCATTGGCGTGCGCCTGTAGGCAGGTGCCTACTTTGCCTAATGGCAAATCCGGCCCTGCTTATATACAAGTATATATTGTATTGTTTAAAATGGAAATCAGATAAAAAGACTCAGGTCCTTTGATCAGTCAGTGGTAGAGGAGAGTGCTGTAAATTGCAGTCTTCCTCTGAGGGTTCCAAGGTATTTACGATCCCAATGGGACTGTAAAGTGGTGATGATACCAACACCACAGAGCATCATCACAATGTCAATTCACCCACAAAATTATCCACCTGGACTCCAAAACCAGGATGTAACCTTACACTTGACAGATACATTGATAACTTCAGAAACAGAATCACTGCAGAAATCCTGGAGAAACAATGTGAACCAACACCCAACCTAACCCACAAGGAACAGAGACCCATATGGTCACTAAAGAATAACCAGGATATTATTATTAAAGGGATAGTAACACTTCGTTTTAACTTTATTTTATTTTGTAGGCATTAAAAAAACATGAAGAATGATATAAGTCTTATCTCTCAAACCTTTATGGTTTATGAGATATTCACAAGCAAAGTTCCCCTCCCCGCCCCTTTTACCTAGTGTAAGCCATCTCTTCTCAGATGTGAGTCTGGTTGTATGACAGGACAGATAACAGAAGGGGACAATTTTCTTTGTATGAAAACAATGAAAGCCCTTCCCCCCTTGACAAGTTTTTCAGCTTTTTCCATTATCTTAATTGAAGATTGTACCTCTCTGCAGTCTACCTGGGCATCTCCCTTCTGATCTGGTTGAACAGGGGGGGGGTACTTTATTTGTGAATATCTCTTAAACCATAAAGGTTTGAGAGATAAGACTTATATCATTCTTCATGTTTTTTAATGCCTACAAAATAAAATAAAGTTAAAATGAAGTATTACTATCCCTTTAAGCCTGCAGGCAAGGGGGAAGCTGTTGTAATTGTGAACACTGCTGACTACATTGAAGAAGCAACTAGGCAACTCGCTGATGAATGATACTACAAAACAACTTAATAGGATCATAAAATAACTGCCCCCCAACACTGAAGAACAGATAAGAGCCATAATAACAGCAGATACAAAAATAGGCTCCTTCTACATGCTTCCAAAAATACACAAAGAAGGAAACCCAGGAAGACCCATCATTTCAGGAATTGGCACACTCACAGAGAATGTCTCTGGCTGGGTAGAAAAGACCCTGAAACCCATGGTAAAACAAACACCCAGCTTCCTTCAGGACACCACAGATCTCTTAAACATTCCAGAGAGAGTCATCCTGGCCAATATGGATGTAGAATCCCTGTACACCAACATTGCACACACGGATGACATAGCAGCATACCAAAAAATATCTGCAACAAAATAACACACCCATGGAACCGATAACAAAACTCATACAGTTTATGCTCACCCACAATTACTACAAGTTTGGACAGAACCTCTACTTTCAGAAAATGGGGACTGCAATTGGTACCCGAATGGCACCACAACATGCCAACCTGTTTATGGCAAAATTAGAAGAGGACTTCCTGTCCACCTGCCAGATAAAACCCCTGGTCTATCTCAGCTACATAGATAATATTCTTATCATCTGGACCGTCATTGAAGAGGAACTTCTCAAATTCCATGAAAACTACAATACATTCCAACCCAGTATCAATCTAACACTCAGTCACTCACGCACAAACATTAACTTCCTATACACAACTATCAGTATTAAGAACAACTCCATCCACACATCTCTGTCCACAAACCAACAGACAGACCAACCTACCTGAAAAACAATAGCTTCCAACCAAAACACACAAAGAACTCCATCATATACAGGAACATCATCAGATACAACCACATCTGTTCTGACATGATGGGCCATGACAAACACCTTCAGAAGCTTAGAGGAGATTTTATAAAACAGGATTATAGTGTAAGGATTATTGACAGTCATATAGAGAAGGCTACCAACATACCAAGAAAAAATATACTGAGCTACAAAGAACAACATAAGCGAAACAGGGTGCCACTGGTGGTCACTTACCACCCCTAGGTTGATGTTCTATGCAAAATATCAAGAGAACTTCAAACAACATTACATATGGATGAAAGACTTAAGAACATATTCCACCAGGCTCCCTTACTCTCCTTCAGACTGCCTCCCAATTTAAAACAACTGATACAAAAAAAAGCCTCATCTCCTGTTTACAAAGGAGTTGTGAAACCTGTGTACACATTTACACCACGGACAAGGTACCCGTTCCAAACAACCAGTTACACCATAAGATCAATGGCACTTTCACCTGAAAATCATCAAATGTAATATACCTCATCATGTGTGCAAAGTGTCCAACAGCTCTTTATGTGGGTGAAACTGGACAGCCATTACATAAAATATTTAATGCCTACAGATCCAGTGATGACAACAAAAAGACAGAGACACCATTGGGAGAACATTTTTGCCAAAATGAACAGTGTCAGGGACATTAAATTAACTGCACAGATGGGACTATATCACACTCAGAGAGACAGCAAAATATGGAAGGTTAAATTAAGGCTGCAGTTTAATGCTTTCAGTAATGGTTTGAACAGAGACAGAGCATTCCTGTCACATTATCACATTGTGGATTAACCTTTCCAACAGTCCCACTGGGATCGTAAATACCTTGGACCCCTCAGAGGAAGGCTGCAATTTCCAGCACTCTCCTCTACCATTGACTGATTGAAGAACCTGAGTCTGGACTGAGCTTTCTTATCTGATTTCCATTCTAAAAATTGCAGTGTGTACTTGTATATAAGATATTTTCATATTTATCTGTATAACATGCCTGAGGAAGATACCTAAGAGGTCTTGAAAGCCTGCATCCTAAATCTGTTTAGTTAGCCAACAAAGGTATCAATTTTACTATATTTGCCTCCTGTATTTCTACGGCTAACACGGTGCCAACTCTCATCTGTTATCGTCAGGATGTCAACACTGAAGATAGAGCAGAAAGACCAGGTTACAGTTTGCTATATAAAAAAGCCCTCCAGAGTTCTGGAGCAAAATATTATGGACAGCAAGACTAAGATTAACCTGTTCCTGAGTGACGGAAAGAGGAAAGTGTGGACAAAGAAAGGAACTGCACATGATCCAATGCATAACACCACATCTGTGAAACATGGTAGACGTAATGTTTTGGCTTGGACTTGTATGGCTGCCACTGGGACTGACTCACTTGTCTTTATTGATGATGTGACTGATGACTGCAGCAGCAGGATAAAGAAACATCTTACCTGCTTAGATCCATCCATATGCCTCAAAATTCATTTGAAGACTCTTTACCTTGCAGCAAGACAATGACACCAAATATACTGCTGATGCAAACAAGGTGTTTTTCAAGGCTAAAAAGTGGAATGTTCTTGACTGGCCAAATCAATCATCTGACATAAATCTGACTGAGCATGAGTTTTAGTTCCTGAAGACAAGACTGAAAGGAAAAATATCCCGAACCAAAAAGGTATTGAATATGGCTGCAGTACAGGCCTAGAAGACCATCACCAGGGAAAATACCCAGTGGTTGGTGATGTCGATGGGTGATAGACTTCAGTCAGTTATTAAGTGAACACGGTTTGCAACAAAAAACTAAATATAATGATTTTTTTAAGATTACTTTAATTGCTCAATTGTTTTTGGTTCCCTAAAATAGTGGGACTATGTTTAAAAAGAGGCCATAATTCCTGCACGATTCATGATTTATCGATGACAATGCCATAAAATTAAAGCTGTCAGTCTTCACTTTATCTTCTTAATCATAGTTTCCTTTCAGATCCAATGTGCTGGAATACACAGCTAAAACAACAAAACGTGTGTTACAGGTCAAATACTTGATGAACTGTACTGTAGCGCATGGTATGTTGTAAAGGTTTCAGATGCAGAATCCTGGGGAGGTATGCACTAAGAAGAGTATCATCTCTCAAGTGAGAAAAGTTCTCCAATTCCTTGTTATAATACATAGCTTATTTACTAAAGCATATTAAGCCTCTCTAGCCTGAACTTATTGAGTGCTATAGGGTTGCAAGATGTTTTGCGTACTCCTCTGGCATCAAAAGGTTTAAAAAGAGGTTTCAGTTCAGTAGTTAGATTGACATTAGTGTAACCATCCTCTTTGGGTGCCTAACTGTTAGAGGCATTTCAGCAAAGCTGGCCAATATGACACTGCTGAGTTATGGGCATGGCCATTGCAATTCCAGTCCCACTACACCAAACACCTAAGTACTGATTTATGGTGGCCAGTTTGTTTGTTAGTTTATATAGTGCTTTAATGTACAGTTTAATCTAACCATATTATTTATCACTTTTAGAGGTCCCTGCACTGGCCAGTTAATTTAATGATCCTTTGCGTGCCGAACGAGAACAAAAAAGTTTTAACTCCTTAGCTTCTAGAGGGATCTCCAACACATTGCTATACAATGGGTGAGATCTCTTTAGCCTTCAATGGGGTAAAAACTGGTGCAGGGACATTTAGCTTGGTCTGGCCACACCCATATTCAGAATGTGGGTGTGGCCAGCACAGCAACAACGCCCCTCAAAATTTCCCAGGAAGGGAGCTAACCATTTGATTTGCAAAATGTTGGCTACCTCTCTGGCACTCAAGGGGTTAAGCCACATTTACCCCTTATGGTGCTGTTGATTTGCTTACAATTGCTCAATAAAAGCTTGTACTGATAACCCATTACATGAACAAAAACTCCCAGTTTTAATACCCACTTAGAAACTATGTTGCATGCAGCATTTTTATGTATTATTTAAAATCTAATAGAAGAAATGAAGACATATTTATTACAACTTAATTCACCTTTACGAGTGCTTCAAGGTTATTTCAAAATACTGTATCTACTTAAAAATAAGTATTGCAGATGCAGGAAGAATAGGAATCCAGCGACTGTAAAGCTAGTTCTATTTTTAAAGACAAGTGTAATGCATTTTTACTCACACAACATACCATAGCCTGAGGAGAACATTTTCATAACAGCACATATCATTGCTGAATATTAAACAATACAGCTTCGAAGCTCTAAAACAAATCCAAATGTAAAAGAAATCAAGAATACAGTAGAATTGTATGTAATATGTTGAATGCATTGTTAACCCCATGGATTCTAGAGAGGTCTCCAATGTTTCATAATGTATTGTAGACCTCTATGGCATAAAGGAGGTTTATCTGAAACATCAACTATCAGGTACATACCTAGGACCTATTGGCGCGATGCACAAAACGTTTTCATCGGATAAAGTCATTTTTGTGCGCAGATAGACTTTGCGCATACTCTAATCCAGGAAGCGAAATACCAAACACTTCTTGAATTGTGCTGGAAAAATTCCATTTTATGAGAACAGTACACAGAATTATAAATTCATTCGCAATAGCAGTTCTTGCATTAGGTGCATTCGCTATTCCACTCACACAGATTTGTTTGATTCTTAGCCACGCCCACAAAAAATAAATATACACAGCCATTCGCTAATATTGAATTTTCATGAGCAATTCAACAAAATCATGTGCATACCTATTCCCTAGTGGTTTTCACACAGGAAATAGCGATTGCGCACATTTCCTGCATCAAGCTATTTATCTCTCTATCTAAGGGTCTCAGGGTGAAGGGTCAAATTCTCAGAGTAGAAGAGTCCATTGTTACTTATTATAATACATGGGAACTTTCATTTGAGGAGTCCCCAGAGGGAGGCGGGGTTTACCCTTGAGTGGGGCAGAGCTTTCCAGGGCATCACACAAGTGGGCGGGAAGTGGAGGAACTGGGTGGGAAAGGAGGAAAAGTGGAAGGAACTGGGTGGGAAGAAGCAGAAGTGGGCAGAGTTTGGAGAATCATCCTCTGCCCGTAGACCCGGTAATGCATTCTCAAAACTGGAGTCTCCGTGACAAATTCTGAGAGTTCCCAGGTAAGCCAGGCGTATGATTCACACCAATTACCTGTTTTATGTAGTTCCTGCATTCATGCAATTTACATCAGAAAGGCAGAGGGAGTGGTCCTAATTGTCTGGAATGTGTAAAAGAAGTGATATCTGTAAAAGGAAGCAATTAATCCTTTGAGTGTCAGCAGGATAGCCAATGCATTGCTCTGCTTTGTGACTGTGTGTCACCCATCTGGGATAGAGCAAGCAGGAATTTTGAAAGATCACAGGGTCAGATCATTATGAACGTCTCCAAGTATGATAATGTGCGTAGCTCCCCATTGGCAGGTCTCCTCCTCCTTCCTCTGTTTAGGAAGCTGTGGCTGAATTGTGAGCCATGGCAGGTAAGTGAGGAAGCTTAACTGGGGGGAGGACATATTGAATTGTATTCATTTATATCAAAAGGTATATTACCCTTTTTAACCCCCATTTAAATCAATGGAAAATGTGGGGTTATTACTGATCCCCAGTGCAGCGGTAGGTTTGCTCCAGAAATGCTCCTCTTTTGTACATAAGGCCACTTTGGGACCAACTGAATGTTTTAATTGTTGCAGTGGAGTTCAATATGCCTCTTACTGTGGAGTTGCTGAGATAGATGATATATTTCTTTTCAGTGTGACCTCAGTTATACCAAATGGTAAATTTCCCTTTTTATATCCATATTTAAACCAATGAAGAATTTGGGGATTATTATCGACAATTTGTGATACAATGGGTTTCCTCTAGAATTTCTCCTCTTTTCTTTTGTCCATTAGAACATAAACTTGTTTTATAAGGCATGTGTAGAAAACAGTGGCTGTAGAGCACAGGGCAACAGTTAAAGCGGATGTATCACCTTAAAAAAATGTTTGCCCATAGGTTTATTACTAAAGTATTATTAGGGAAGTTACATTACAAAAAACCCCCAATAATAATACATTAATTTCTTTGATTTTCCTCCTTAAAATGAATGACAGTAGCTAAGATGGACAATTTATTCAGAGTAGTACTCACTCCTATTTAGAAAGGCTTCTTTTTGCTGCTTACAGGCAATATGGCACTATAGCTTCTGAGACCTCTAGCAAGAATGCCAGGGACGGATTTACATCTCAGGCTCCCCTACGCTAGGCAGTCTAGGTGCTCTTGGACACACTTCTACTTCTCATAAGACTCTGCCTCCTTTCCTACTCACTGTTTTCTGGCACAGGATAAAAAGCTTTAACACCTTGGTTTCTAGAGAGACTAGAGATATCTCTCACATCCAAGGGGTATATAAAGAGTTAAATAAACTGGTGCAGAGAGATTGAGATTGCTCTAGCCACACCCATAATTCAGAATGTGGGTGTGACTATCACATCTGAGGTGCCGCTCAAAACTTGGAGCTCTAGGTAGCTTACTAGTCAGCCTAATGGGAAATCCAGCTCTGCATATTGCTTATGATAATGTGGTACTAGGGTTATGCACAGATCATGAATGGATACCTCCAAAGTAGGGACATATCCATGATTACAGTGTGTGTAGAGGATGCAGTTGCACTAGGGCCCAGCATACAAAGTGTGTGTGGGGGGGTCATCTGTCCTAGGGTTCAGTAGGTTCTAGTTATGCCCCTGTAAAAATATTTTTGTGATAGGAGACCCAAAATATTTTATGCACTGGACCCTACAATAACTAGTTATACCAGATATCATGTTTAAGAACAGATTTTAGTAACAAAGAAGGTATGCTAGCTGAGATTATTTATTTAAATGTGTACAACCCGATTTCATTTTTAATTCTTGCTGAGAATGAGAATAAGAGAGGAAGAAATGCAATATTGTTTAATGATGAGCAACACAAGCAACATCATAGCAGAGTGACGGAGAAAGGCATAGGGCTAGATGTTCAAAAAGTCGTCATAATGAAAAACGTGTCGGATCATGAGTTGGTGGTAAAAGAAGGACAATATTTTCAGAAGTAAATCTGTCACGTTTGAAAATTCATCTAAAGAATTAAAAATGTCAGTAAGAAGATCTCATTGAACATTGCTGTTAAATATTCTGATCTTAAAAATTGTCTTTCATTTTGTCTTTGAAACGAAAATTTTCAAAGAAACAAAGACATTTTTGTCTTTGAAACTAATTTTTCTTCTCCAAGTTTAGACCATTTTTATTATGTCGGGAAAAAATGACGTTAATCAGGCAAAAAAATGACGTTCAAACGAATATTTTTTTCTGAAAATACCTTACATTAAGATGGAAGATTAAACCACGCCCACTTTTAAGACGGCTTTTTCCCTTTGACGGAGATAGCGGAATTGGATGCAAAAAAATGACGGAAACATGTCTGAGAATTCACGGATCATGGTGTAAGAACTTTTTTATTCTGATTACAGACAATTTCAGTTACCACCACTTTCTGAACATCTCACCCTAAGTGACAGCAGGTGGGGAATGTACCGAAAACAACAATAAATCGGTGGTAGGTATAGCGGCAAACTGGAGCTATTCAAGAACATACCAAGTGTACCATAGGGGAGAAATAAAATTCTCCATTGATTTAAGGGAGGCAGTTAACCCACTGAATGCATTGTGAAGCATCCTTGTTTAACACCCTGGGCTTTTTAAGTAAAAAAAAAGCCAAGAGGTACAATTGTGGGGAAACCCAACTACGTCATAGGGGATGAATAAAAATTCCCCCAAATCCCAGCTGATTTAAATTGGGATTTTAAACCCTTGAATGCTACAGAAGTCACCAATGCACTTCTCTGAAATGTGCTGGAGATATTTTTAGAATTTAAGGGGTTAAAGGCTTAATTTAAATCAATGGGGATTTTTATTTGTCCCCTATGGTGTAGCTGGTTTGCCCCACAATTGTACCTCTTTGCTTTCATGCATAAAACCCCATGTACTTAATGAGCAACATAGAATATGGTGGAAGATCAAGTCGTTTCCATTTGCATGCTAGGGGTGAGGTGTTCAGGGCTTGTTGGGGTGTCACATGGGTAAGCAACATATTGCAAACTAATGCTTTACACACCCCTCTGGTAAAAGGGTTAAAGCAATGATGGGCAATAGGAAGCTGACCAGCTGCTGCCAGACTACAACTTCCATCATCTAGAGGCTTCTGGAGAATGATGGGAAGTGTAGTCTGGAAGCAGCTGGAGAGCCTCATGTTGCCTAGACCAACTTTAACCCCTTAAGGACTGGCCGCACATGCATACGGCTGCCACGGAGCATTTCTTTTCTTTTTTTTTAATCCGATTCCGGACATCCCGAACGGTGTGCAGCCGCGCAGGGAGCCAGGAATTCCATGCCGGTCCTGGCACATCATGGGTCCTTAACGCAAATCCAGCCATGACATCCCAGGACTGTCAAGGATCCTTAATGGGTTAAAGTCTTAGTGATGGTGGAGTGTATGCATTAGTATGCTTTAGTGCATACCTCAAAGTGGATGCACTGGATTTGGAGGCCAACACCAACTAATCTAAGATGATAGATTCAGACATTCCTCCTTTTATCTGTATACACAGGGCCCAGTGATTTTTATTGAAAGATTCAAGTAGGCATTGTGAGAGGGTAAAAGGTGAACAGTGATCTGTGCGATCTGTGAAGGGGAGTATAAATAGTACAATATATATGGAATCATGTGAACAAATACAAAAGAACAGATCATGTTTGGAGAAGAAGCAGAGGAAAGAAAGAACATTATTCTTAACTCAGCAAAGGACTCTCAGGAATAAAAGATACTTGTTCTGCTGATACTGGGCATTTAGCCAGTTAGCATAAGAAACCATGCTAATTGAAGAATGAGCACATAGGCTAACACTATATGAAAAACATCAATGTAACTATTGTATAATCACAAGTAACACTGAGATGTTGCTATGTATCAGAGAGAATAGTGGCTTGAAGGCAGATAAACAAGGAGGTTAGTGGCAGTTGATCAGTTGATTGTAGAGGTTTGTGTCCTCTTTCTCTCTCCTATTCAACTCCGGCTCATAAATCTCAAGGCCTTCAGCTCATGATGGCTTTCTACACTTGACCAGTTGTGTGACCTTAAGATGGCTGCATTGGATGAAACTGTTCCATTGATGACACTGTTGATGTTTAAGCAACCCAACACAGCAAGACCTCAACCCTTTGAGTGCCAGAGGGGTATGCAGCACATTGCTCTGCAATGCATGGCTTACCACTCTGGCACTCAAAGGGTTAAATTCTGACAAGACAACATCATACCAGTTACCAATAATGAAAATATATCTAAACTGTGTCTCATGTACTATGGCAGTGGTTCTCAACTCTTGTCCTCAGGACCCACTAACAGGCCAGGATGTGACGATTTACTTGTTAGAGCACAGGTGAGTTAATCAATGTGAATGAGCCTCTGATCACCACACCTGTGTTCTAGCAGAGAAATCCCTAAGTTCTGGCCTGTTAGTGGGTCCTGAGGGCAGGAGTTGAGAACCAGTGTACTATGGAAATGTGGGGTAATTCTGCCATCAGCACCACAGTGAACAAATAAACATCCTCCAACTTTCCATTAATTTAAATGTGATTTTTAACTCCCGGAATGCTAGAATGTTAGAATGTTCCCAGTGATGCAGTTTATTTGCCTCAGAATTCCACACTTTTTTTTTAGAGCATGAGCCTCACTGAGTCTATTCAGGTAAAGAATAAAAGAAATGTGCAATGAATTATCCATTTAGTTACACTATTGCTAATAAGAGGAGCAATGTCTCTGGAAGCATGGAGAATTATGGGTAGCCAGCCATACAAGTCAACTTCACACGCCTTTACTGATGTATTTATGATTGGATGTTTATTTATTTGTTTTACTTCTATTTAATTATTTTTGTAGGAGGTCATTACATTAACTCATTGGTTGGTAGAGAGATCTCCTAAAGTTTCATACCCTTTTTCAAAAACCTAAGATGAGTATACCTCCCCTTTAACCCTTTGAGTGCCAGAGGTGTACGCAACACATTGCTTATGTAGGATGCTTAATAAAATTCCACTTTGTAGGTCAGCACAGAAATCAGTAAACTCTGCAGTGATTAAGCTTCATAAATGTCCTGCATTAAAATGGATTCCTGGTCAAATTAACTAAACCAGACAGCAGACGTTGATACATTTAGTACAAGGTTTATTATGCCACAACCCCAGTGCTCACAAGATCCCATCCCCTATCATCACCCTTTGCCTGGCTGGTACTGAAAATATCCTACCTTAGTCTATAACATTCAAGTATAAAGAAAGCTCTTAAACCCTTCACTGATATAGAAGTCCCCAGCTCTTTCGTTTACATTGCTTTGGAGACTGCTGTAGCATCCAAGGGATTACATAATGTCCAATAAAGGGGAAGGTAAGCTTCAAAAGGTAAAAGCTTCATTACTTCCTGAAAGTAACTATCAGACTCTATGGAAAACTGATGTCAGTGACTCATCTCTCACATAGAATGCAAAACAATAACTAATTGAATTCTGACTACAAGATGGCCCTATAAATGTAAAAAAAAAAAAAAGCTTAACCTGTAATGACTCTGGAAAAGACACATCTCCAGACAGTAGAAATACCTTTGTTTTATTCAGAGGGAAAAGCGTTCCAATATGTGTTTTTTCCTAAAAAATGTTGTACAGCTCCTTTGTGCACAAGACAGGTAGGCATCACATTGTGATGCAATAAATTACAAACTCCTCTGGTCCTTAAGAGGTTAAAGTATTAAAGGGATCATAATGTTTCATAATAAAAGCAGCTCCAATTAATCTTCATAGTATTTTGCCCATGGAGAGTGTTATTTCAATACTGTCAGAGTTGTAGTTCAGTGATTGAATGATAAAATATCCCCCTCCTGCCCCTTTTACTGATGTAACACTGCTCTCATCAGACAGAAAGGTGGTGTCCAGATGTCTTGCAGAGAGGGACAATCTTCAATTAGCATAAGGGACAAACCTGAAAAAAACTATCAAGTGGGTCAGGGCTTTCAATGTTTTCACAGTAAATAGATTGTCTCTTGCTGCGAGCTGTCTGGTCTGTGGACCAGATTCCACATCTGAGGAGTGGTACTTTATCATTCAATTATTCTTGAACTACAATTCTGACAGTATTGAAATAACACTCTCCACGGTCAAAATACTATGAAGATTAATTCGAGTTGATGTTTTTGTGAAACATTACTATACCTTTAATGATGGTGTAGTGTGTGAGCCAGTGTGCACTAAAGTGACCATGCGCTCTAACGTATACTCTAGTGGCGCAGGCAAAGGAGTCTGATTCTAACTGCAGCAAAGCTGAGCTCCGAATTTCATCAGTTCCCCTCACAACCTTTGCTAAAGAAATAATACACAGATTCTTACCCTTAGTAAATTGATGTCAAGAAAATGTGCATGGTATTATATGACACATTTATGGAAGCCATTAGTTGTATGTGAAGTATATTGGTTATTGCCAACTTTCAATATCATTTGAAGTTATTTTTTCCAACTCAGGGAAACTCTGATCTCCATTTATTTCAGAAAAGTTCAGAGGCTTTCTGACATGTCAAAGCAGCTGCTGAGAATATTAAGTAATGGCCTCAGTGGTGCTGAGACGACTGAGAGAATAGATAATATTTTCTTCCGGATGGCTAAACCTGTGTTTTTGTCTTGTCGTCTGCATCAAAGTAGTCTGTTCTTTTTGCTAATAAAGAAGCGCTCTACACGAGTTCTAGAAGAAAGCAATTACTTATATTAGATATCGATTATGTTTTTGATCAACATTTGATTTGGTTTAATGGACCATATTTATAAAAAGAAACTGCAGTTATTCTGGAGTAGGCCAAGTGCACTATAGGGGACATGCATTGTAGACCAGTAAATGGGTCGAACAGCTTTATTCAGATGAATGGAAATTGTGTTTGTTCCCTTGGTGCAGTTGGCTTGCTCCAGAATAACTTCAGTTTATATATATTGGGCCTTCTGTGGAAAATAAAGAGATATAATTCTGGACACATACGTCCCATCATTTCATATGGCCAAAGAGGGACACTTTTTGTTTTAGGTGATGTTGCAGGGGTTGTGACAGGTGGGCGGGGCATAACTGAGAATGTTTAGGTTATTTCACAACCTGTTGACACCTCTAAGTAAATGATTTAGAGCAAGACCAAAATATTTTATTTCCACAGACTAATTTATAAATATACTAGTTTTAAAGCCTGTGTACATGGGCCAACACTGGCGTCGCCGCAGTTATGCTCAGTACTGACTGCCAGAATGCGCCATGGTCAGACCGTGGTCCCAGGAAGGTGCGCAGAGAGGACTCCAGTCTGAATTTAGAGCGCCCCACTCTGTATCAGCCGTGGTGCAGGCAGTCTCTACTGCGCATGACTGCAAAGCATGCAGCCGTCTCTACTGCGCATGACGGCTTCTGACAAACATCGTTAGCAAATTACTAAATAGGATATATACTGAACAAACATTAGTGTGAGTTGTACTGCTGTGGAGCATTGAGATATACTTATATACACACTGCATAGTCTTATCTCCTGAAGAAGAGTGACATCAGGTTGGGGAAGAGGGACTGAGGGATTTAGATCTCAAAGAGGGACTGTCCCTCCTAAATAGGGACACTGAGAGGGGGGTTATGAGAACATACCAACTGCACCATAGGAAACAAATACAAATTCAGCAAATATACATTGATTTAAAGGTGCAGCAAACTTTTTTTAATGAAAACCTATATGGTGTTTCCTGCTGAGTAAAACAAGGGTACTCCCATCACTATTGGCTGTTTTATTCAAAAGTTATAACAGTTCAAATCTGATTTACTCTCATGAAACATAGTTCCAATGGACCAGGGAGCTTGTTTCCTCAAAGTTTAAACTGACAGGAAGTGATAAAGTTGTTACTATCACATTTTACAGAGAAATGTTGTCAGTGACTCACCTCTCCTATAGAATGCAACAGAATAACTTTCTGAAATCACAATGTTGATAAAGAAAGTGTCAGGTTAAAGTGCAATAACTCTGGCAAGATGCATCTGCCAGCAGTGAGAGGTCCCTTGTTTTACTCAACAGGAACCCCAACAATATATACAGTATATTTATCATAAAGAAGTGTACTACTCCTTTAAATGGGGCTTTTTACCCCACAATTGCTAAAGAGGTCTCCAATGCATTGAATAACTCTCTGGCATTCATGGGTTTAATCACCTGAGTACCAGAAAGGCATCCAATGCATTGCTCTGCAATACGTTTGATACCCCGCTGGCACTCAAATGTGAAAACACTATTTAACTGAATGGGAATTTAGAGGATTTTATATTTTCCCCTATGGTGCAGTTGGTTTTCCACAGATTGACTTCACTTTCCTTTGTGAATATGGCTTGTGGTAGTCAAAATATGTATGTGGGGTAGGCTCTAAAGACTTCTATAGCATTCAGGTGGTTAAGAGCCTTGTTTAAATCAAAGACAATTTTTCTTTGTTCCCTACATTGTAGCTGGTTTGCTCCATTGCTTTACAATGTGTTGCGCACCCCTCTAGCACTCAGAGGGTTTCATACATTCTTTGTTCAGCTGCTTACCTGTAATCAGCTGAGAGGAATCATCTGGTGGTTCTAGTACTGGGATGGGTAAAACCCCTACTTAAATCAGTGGGAATATGTGTTCCCGCCATGTGATACATTTGGTTGCAGAAATCTTAGTGCATAGGATCCATAGAATAACAATTGAATTGGAGAAGTGATATCACTGGAGAAGTCATCTCTGCTTTATCACACCTTAGCACAAGAGCATCTACGTTATGTGGACCACATAATCAGAAAGACATAAGTGTGAGCACTGCATTATTATATTTTATTATTATTATTATTATTATTAATAATAATAATAACAGTGGTGAATTATAGCTTGGCAGCTATTCAAAAATATCAATTTATTTAGTTATTAATCAAGTCAGTGACAATACTGATATGTAACAGACATCTACAGCTCTTACTGGCCTACTATTTCATGTGTGCTAGTAAATAAGTAATAAGAAAATTATGTTAAAAATTTTAGGCGGGCCGCATTTAGCTCACTGGCCGTACACGTGTGAAGCCCCTGCCATTGTTTCTCAGAGGGCCTTAGGTACGAAACAGTGAGTAACAATTCTGGAACAAACCAAATTCACCATAGGGAACTAATAAAACTAACCATTGATTCAAAAGGGGCTTTTAACCTCTTGAATGCTAGAGGGATCTCCAACTCATTGCCCTGGAGACCCCTCTAGCATTCAAGAAGTTAAAACCACTGTTTAAATCAATGGTAACTTTGGGAATTTTTGCCCATCCCCTTCATAGTGTAGTTGGTATACTCCAGAATTACTCTTCATTCTTTTGTTACATACAGCCCAGAACATTGGCTGCATTGCTATAGCCTTCAAATAATCACAAATGCATATCCATTCTTATTGTGCCCAAATATGTATAGAAATACATGGAATATATGGATGTTTCTGTATGATTCCTGCACCCAACAGACAACATTAGTACTGCATGTAAAATATTGATACATTTGAAGCCCAAATATAAGAGCATCACTAAGCTTCATCGTACACCAACAGACTGTCAATGACTTGCTGCATTGTATCTTATTTACAGTTCAGCTTTTACATACATATACTTTTCCCAGCTCCTGCAGATGCAGTGCAGCTGTGTTAAAAGAACCACTGATTCATGACAAATTCTATAAATGTCTAAAGGCATGCTTCTTTGGCACAGAGACACAAACGAAGAAACTATTTTCATGGATGTATTTTCTAGCAATAAACAATTTGCATCCATAATGGCATAAAGTGAACACTAGATGTGTGATCTACTGTTACGTTCCTGCAGGTGTCAAAATGTGCTATACATTATGCATGTTGATTGAGGCAAATAAAGAGCACACAGACAGGAAGGGAAATAAGATCATTTATTGCAACTTTTTTTTTTTTTTTTTTTTGCTGGGATTCTCCATTCTGACTAAGTGCTTGATTACTGCAGGTGAGAATGCAGAGATGGAGCATCTGCACAGTGTAACAGGTTCCCTATAAGATATGCAAATCTCATAATGAAAAAATCTGTATATCTGCATAATATGATACATGGGACTGTTTGTGCAAAGGCAAAGAGGCTGAGGAGCCAAGTAGGACTGGGGCAATTCCGGAGCAAACCAACTGCTCCTTAGGGGACAAATAAAAATTCCTATTAATTTAAATGGGGCTTTTACCCCTTTCTAGTATTCAAGGGGTTAAAAGCCCATTTAAATCAATCAGACATTTTGGGAACGTTTAATTGCCCCTACCATGCAGTTGGTTTGTAATGACTCCAGTTCCTTTTAACCCTTTGAGTGCCAGAGGAGTGAGAAATGCTTTGCAATGAGTTCACACCACTCTGGCAATCAAAGGGTTAATGCACTCGTCTCCATGAAGAGCAATTCTGGATTAAATCAACTGCATATACAAATTCCCCCAAATTCACATTGATTTAAAGGTGCAGTGCCTCCTAGGACTAGATTGAGATATCAAGGACAGGTTAAGATTTTGAGTGCCAGGGGTGTGCAAGGCATTGCAAGACAATGTGTTGTGTACCCCTCTGGCACTCAAAGGGCTAAGGGGAGAAAATGAATCAGATCTGCATTGTTATTTCTGTACGGATATCACTCATTCACATAAAATAGTTTACCAAGCGTCTCACATTGCTACAGAAATGGGCCATCTCCTCTTTCCATTTCAATACTCTGATGATGTCAGCTACTCAGATCTCATTCAGCTCTCTTATGTTCTTCCTTTAACTCACTGAATGCCAAAGGGGTGCACGATACATTGCAAAAGCAGAATGAAGAGAAAAACAGCTGAATTTAGAGTCCCAAAAAAATTCAGAAAATGGGGAATATTTCAAAAACTAACTTCACATTTTTTAAAAGTTTGTGAGCCTATTTAGGAGTGCCAATTGTATGCAGTAAATATAAAATTATTATTTCCATCTAGGTGGCACTGCCTGTTTTAATTGTTCTTTTTACCCCTTGAATTTCCTCCAACTCCTGCCCTATACTTTTACATACATTTTTTGACATTTGTAAGGGCCATGAAAATAAAGGGGGGAATGTATGACTGTACCAGAGCAGCTCAACTTCTGCATATCCCCCCCTCCACCATTATTAAGACTTTAAAGGGATAGTAATACTTCATTTTATCTTTATTTTATTTTGTAGGCATTAAAAAAACATGAAGAACGATATAAGTCTTATCTCTCAAACCTTTATGGTTTAAGAGATATTCACAAGCAAAGTTTCCCCCTCCCGCCCCTTTTTCCTAGTGTAAGCCATCTCTTCTCAGATGTGAGTTTGGTTGTAAGATCAGACAGATAACAGCAGGGGACAATCTTCTTTGTATGAAAACAATGAAAGCCCTTCCCCCCTTGACAAGTTTTTCAGCTTTTTCCCTTATCTTAATTGAAGATTATCCCTCTCTGCAGTCTACCTGGGCACCTCCCTTCTGATCTGACTGAACAGGAGGGGGGGTACTTTGCTTGTGAATATCTCTTAAACCATAAAGGTTTGAGAGATAAGACTTGAGTCCACTAGAGTCCTCTTCAGCATTCAAGGGATCTGAAGCCCCATTTAAATCAAGGAGCATTTTGGTATTATATTTTTCCAGTTCTTTAAGAGCAGAATTACTTCACCTTCTTTCAGACATGGGGCTCGAGCTCCAAGGGCAGATATACTGTTATGGGCAGACATACTGTTATGGGCAGACATACTGTTATGGACGAGAAAATGGCCAGTAAGCAGCTGAATGAAGATCAGAGAAATTTCCAGCAGCAAACCATAATTCAGAACAAAATAGCATTACTTTTTTGCCTCCAGAGAGAATTACTGTTGTCTTATCTGTGAGTCAATGCACTGGGGACCTCTCTAATATTCAAGGGATTAAAAACACAGTTGAAATCAGTGAGTATTCAAGGAATTGTTATTTGTTTCCCTCAGCCTTGTCATACCTGGTTACATCTGCATATGCAATGCTTTCAACTGTACTTTTCTTTGGGATAGGTTTATCTATCTATCTATCTATCTATCTATCTATCTATCTATCTATCTATCTATCTATCTATCTATCTGTCTCTCTGTCTATAATGATGACAATGCAAAACTGTGAAAATCTCAATGCATTTGATATTCTGAAACCTACCTACAGAGCCCAGTGGTCAGCTGCAAGGAACAATAGGCACATGGCTTGATAAGCACATGGGGTTTAAATCCATCTAACACATTTTACTGTTCTGGGGAATATGTTCTTACAGAAACAGCCACTTCACCATTACAAAGGCCATGTCTTGGAAAAAAGCTGCTTCACTATGCTACCTCTGTTCTTATGGCTTCAGGGCTTTCTTACAATAAATTGAAAGGTATACTACAATCTATCATTTATGTGGAAAGACTAAAAGAATATATGATGTATGTAATGCCGTAGAGATTGTGAGGTGGCATATGGTAGAAATGTTCAAACACATTAGAGTCTAACAATATGTTAGAGAGCTGCATATTTCAAACAAAGAAAATTACCAAGAACACAAGGTCATATGATTCTAAACCTGTGAGCTGGCAGTGTCAGGGGTAGGTAGGTCGGATAATGGTAGGAGTAAATATTACAAGAGAAGATTTATGCAGTGTGAATTATCATCATCATCATTTATTTCTATATAACATAATGTACTATATGTGTGTAAGAGCTTGAGGATTTATACAATGAAACCAAAACAAGAGGTGCTAAAGACCATATCTTTGAGATCTTATTATCTACTGTAGATGGATTAAGAAACACATTGAAGTTGTGCAAGCCTAGAATTGTAACAAATTATATTGGGGAGGAGTTACTGCACCATAAGGAGCACAATGAAAAAAAATCTCAAATTCAAACTGTTTTAATATGGGCTATTAACCCTTTGAGGGTCAGGGAGGCATTTAATGCATATATCTCCCTGGTACTCAATGGGTTAAATTCTTGAATGTTAGAAAGGTCTCCAGTTCATTGCTCCACAATGCATTGGAGACATATCTAGCCTTCAAGTGCTTAAATGCTCCATTTAAATCAATGGGAACTTTGGATTTTTATTTTTGCCTTATGGTGGGCTCCCTTTGCACCAGAATTGCTTCATTTCTATATCAGCCTCAATATAAATACAGCTCCTCAGTGAAGACACTATTGCTCCATAGAATGTGCCAGAGGAAGGTCCAGGCTTGGACCAAAAATGTTCGGTCAGAGATGGAATCCTATATAATAATTTGCTAGGATGTTTGTCAGAAGCCGTCATGGCAGTACAGACTGCTCTAATGCTCAGAATGCTGGGAGTTCTGTGCTGGGAGCATTCTGTGTATTCAGGCAGTCTCTATAGTGCATCGCATGAGTGACGGCAGACACAGAGCAGGACCTGCCTTTTAACCCTTTGAGTGTCGGATTTAAATCAAATTTA
Organism: Rhinophrynus dorsalis; assembly: GCA_037306005.1. Lineage (NCBI taxonomy): Eukaryota > Metazoa > Chordata > Amphibia > Anura > Rhinophrynidae > Rhinophrynus > Rhinophrynus dorsalis. Next base: position 71,997,698 of record CM074719.1, on the reverse strand, counting down.
TTTGACTGAAATGTTTTTAGGAGGAAAAATCTATCTAAAGATAGTTTTCTATTTAAGATACATTATAGTTTAAAGTATATTCAGTATGAAATAGAGCTTAGTTATGAACCTGAGGCTGTATAGTCATGCAATTATAATTTATTATATCTTCCAAATACGAGTGATTAATCTATTAAACTAAAATAGGTTCTGATATTGCTGTTTTACTAATCTGACGGGTTATAATCTAAATATGACTTCTTCACCTGGCTGCAAATATTGATGGTTTTAACTGCCAGCAAGAATGAGTTTTTGCATTTAAAAATCATGAGTTAAAATGAGTCTTACTGACTAGTGATTTAAATCATGATTTAAATTGTGATTTAAATTGACTTGATTTAAATCAAACCCACCCTGCACACACACACACACCAGAGGCGTAACTAGAAGCCTCCGGGCCCTGGTGCAAGAAGCGCCATGGGCCCCCCCCCTCGACTACATGGGCCCTATCCAAAATGCCGCCTGTCGCCTACCTCACTGGAGCGGCAGGAGCCCAGAGAGGTGTGTTCATCTCCGGTGCGGTCCTCTTCAGTAATGCAGAGCGCTCTGCATTATTGCAGTGTCAGATGGAGATCGCGGCCGCCAGGCAGAGGGGTTGCAGGGGGCGGCCGGCCCCCTGGAGCGACGGGCCCGGTCGCGGGTGCGACCCCTGCTACCCCTATAGTTATGCCACTGACACACACACATTCTGGCTTCAAAAGTTCAAAAGTGTGGGTTTGATTTAAATCAAGTCAATTTAAATCACAATTTAAATCATGATTTAAATCACTAGTCAGTAAGACTCAATTTAAATCATGATTTTTAAACGCAAAAACTCCTTCTTGCTGGCAGTTAAAACCATCAATATTTACAGCCAGGTGAAGAAGTCATATTTAGATTATAACCTGTCAGATTAGTAAAACAGCAATATCAGAACTGATTATATTTTTTAACAGCAAGAATAGAGGACTAAACGTTGATTTGGGTTTCCTGTCCCTCTATCAAAGTTTCCCATGACCCCTCTATCATTTTATCTATGACAGGTTCAATATTATTATTATTAGTAGTATATTAGCATGTCGTACAGACAGATGCTTTCCCATACTACAATACATGTAGGCATATATATGTGGTTGTCCTATTCTATATGTGTTTATGGGTTTATGTGCATGCATGTGTGTGTGATTCTGTTTATATGTACAGAGGAATAATATTAGTTGAGACATATATATATATATATATATATATATATATATATATATATATATGTAGTAAGAAATTCTGGGGTAAGCCAACTGCACTATAGCTCGTAAGGTTTACATCCTATTCTCCCCCTTAGCTCCTCCCATGGCCACACACCCCACTCCTCACATGACCCAGCTAAAGAGCTCTTCAGTGCATTGTTTCACCAGTATAAACTGGAGCAAGGACAACGAGATTGTACTGTCCACATCCACATCTCAGATGCCGGTGCTCTAGAGAGTTGCCTACTCTGTCTAATGGGAAATCCAGCTCTATAGTTGACATATGAAAGTTACTATTGATTTAACCCTTTGAGTGCCCGAGGGGTACGCAACGCTTTTCAAAGAAATGTGTTGCATAATCCTATGGCAATCAAAGGGTTAAATGAGACATTTAACCCTTTAAGTGCTACAGAGGTCTCCGATGCATTGTAGACCTCTCTTGCATTCAAGAGGATAAAAGCCCCATTTAAACTTTCATTTTTCACTCCAGTGAATTGGTTTGCCCCATTTTCATTTTGTGCAGAATTAAAAAAAAAAAAAACATAGCATGCATATCAAATGTGGCCTATGTAATTATGTCATGTAATGTAACTATTTATATAAATTAAATCTCCCACTGTTGATTTTTACCTCATAACGACTGCGGATAATCCCACTCACTGTTATCTTCAATCTTTAATTACACATTATCAGCTGACTCAGAACTGACGCTAGTCTACTGAGAAGTTTCCATCTCTACCTAGCTCTCAGTGCTGGATTATATCCTTCACCTTTCTGCCCTATGTTTATAGAATGAGCTTTCCAGCCTAGATAACAGCAACAAAGTCATTTTTATTAGTCAAAGAAAAGGTTACATCTCTAAGATGTCGATATTAATGACTGAATAACACATAACAGATTAAAAGAGCAGTACATTGTTTTGTGAAAACATTTTATATGGCTTTTCAGTAAAACAAGGGTACTCCCACATTATTACAAGTCAATAACTTAATAACTCTAATATTGTGTCCATATGAAAATGGGCCTTAAAGACTATTATCTCATATACACACACCATTACTTTAAAAGGTCTCAAAGTGCTCAGGAGTGCTATGGGGCCTTATTGATTGCACCGGGAACCTCCAGAGATAAGAAATTAGATCACAATTGTACAGTGATCAGGTTTGCAAAGGGAGCTAGAAAACTACACTTGTGATCAAAGCCTGAAAAATATATCTCCCTATGTTCGTATTCATTTTTTTTTTTTTTTTTTTTTTTTTTTAGTTTTCAATTAAGCTTTATTAAGAAATAAAATCAAAATACAAATGCCATGTAAAAGTCATTTCCTTATCAAGCATTACAACGTATGGCAGCTAGCGATAACAAATGGTAGTGCTCAGGATTGTCTGCAGCCTGAATAGCCCATCAATCAGGATAGTGAACCTAAAGAGTTACTCAGGCAGCATAGTAAAATGTAAAACATCTAGTTGTAAACTATACTCCTGCATAAAGACAGCAGGAGAGTAAAGCTGGTGATTCATTTTTTTGTAGTGTACTAGCTTATATCATGTCCCCAGGTCTTTCCTATGCTACTTGCAAAGTAACCAGTTCCATGCACACTGATAGCATTCCTCTGATCCTCACTTCTGGATCCTTTGCATTAAAGGGGTACAATTAGTTGAGTACAATAGGAAATGCCATAGTTTTCAAAGATATCAGTACATTTGAAGTAGTTGAAATGTTAGTAAAAACTATCTTTTTTTCCTGTAGTACCACATTCTGGCAACATTTGTGTCCACCAGTCCACCAGCATTCAAGGGGTTAAAGCCCAATTTTGATCTGCTCCCAAATTGTTTCTCTTTAGCTAGATGAATAAGGCGCACAGTGTCTTTACACTCAGAAAGGGGATGTACAAAGCCACTGGTGTAGCTCATTTTCTGAGCTTGTATGTTGATATACTACTAGAAAATGTCAAAAAGAACTATCTTTTCTTTAAGGGAATTTTCACTTTTGTTTGGAAATTGCCATGGATAGAAAATCCATTTATATTTCCACTGTTTCAATATTGCCAGTGGAATTCCAGAGAGAATGTTGCACATTCAGCCTATGATTTATATGGTCTGTTTTAGCCTATGCTGTTTACTTTTCACTAGTAGTAGTGATGATATACTTATTACTATTACTTATTACTACTGGGGCTAGATGTTATAACAGTACTATCAGAAGAATGTGGAAGTGGTATTGTACCTTGAACAGCAGTCAAAGCTAGCATTCATAGCTAGGACTGATGATGTTGATGATGTTTAGTCAATGTTGAGTGTGACTGGGTGCTGGTTGGACTTGGAAGAGATGATGATGATAATGCTGACCAAGGTAACTGTATATTTTTATGCCCTTTTCCAGTTGATCTCACAAAAAGTTTATAAATCAGCTTATTGCTCCTTTTTAGTGTTGGAAGATTGAGAATTTTTCCTTTCAGATATAGCTATTTTTTTGCCAGATTATCGCTCTCAATGTGAGCTATAGCAGAAGAAGGGGAGAGCATGGAGGGATATATTGTAAATCACCATAATCAATAATTAAGTCAGCAGCATCAGCATCAAGAGCATCATTTGATAGTACCAACTTATCTTCTTCCCCAATACTTTCATACTCTTGTAGATTTTTTAAAGTCTGAAAAAGTTAATTTAACTTTTTTCCCTTAGGAGGATTTATAGATAATTGAACACCAGTTTGAGGTATGGTGTCAGTGTCACTAATGCCACAGCTGTTTTCACTACTCCTAAACCTTCTTGTGCCAATGCATAACATTAGAATGTGACTTGTCATCATCATCTTCAGCGTTAAAAGTCTTAACAGGACTGCTACTGGTGGAACTTTTCATATGATTTTTACAAACAGCCTCCTAAGGAGGGGGAGGTTTATAAGAATTTACTACACAAGCTGCAACAACTATAACCTCAGCTTTATACACTATGACTTTACTACCACCATCATTTGCATGTGCTCTGGTTAATCCTTTTGCCTTACCCTATTTCATTTCATGTTTGGTGGACATAATGATAGTAGTGTCCATTTTTACTGTAAAGTACCTGGCAGTATCCAGATAGTTGCAGAGTACAGCACAGCAGCAGGAGCACCAACATATGCTTTTCTTTTGAGTGTGGAGTAATGTCTTATTGTTGCTTGACTGAAAATAATATATGATGATTGTCTCTGTCTCCAGTCTTAGTTCAGGTGGGATCACCTACTTGTCTATCATTGTTCCCTAATAGTCAAAAAGGTTTTGTTTTTATTTATTTATATTTTAACTATCCTTTCTCCTTTCACACCCACAATACCTGCAACCCACCTGTCCAAAGAGCAACTAGTTACTTCCAACACTCCTTAAATCACACAGCTCCATCCCCCTCTCTTTGCCTGTCTGCCTGCAGTAGCTAGCATCAATAATCAGTTTGATGTATTTGGGGAAATCTCCTCACATATGGTGGGTGAGTGAGTATAATTGCAATGAAAAAAAATCATTAAAAAGCAGAAAAATCACTTTTCACAGGAATTTGTATGGAAGGCAGGAAGTGATTATTTTCACTTTTTGCTTTTGTGGAGATCATTTTCTCCCACCCCTTTAATGTGAGCAAGTCCTAAATGCCACCCTATCACACTCACTGGAATATCAGGTAAAGTTATTGCACTTGCTTCTGCTCCTTGTAATTGCATAGTGTTAAATAAGGATCTGTAAACATGGATAGAATTACATCACATGTGCCCCTAGGCAAGGCAAACTAGGCTCCCTTAGCCCTGCCCATGGCCACAACCCAGCTCCTTACATTATTACACCCCTAGTCCCATCCACTTTTTCCTGGCACAGAAAATAAATACTCTTGTCCTTTAACATGCAAGAATGAAAAAATACCTTAAACCCTTGATTGCTTCACAAAGCATTGCAGATCTCTATAGCATACAATGTGTTAAATAATGGCCTCTAAAGGGGTATATATTCTTATATTTTAACATATATATAATTCATTCTATTTTGAAACTCAGCTTTAAATGCCATAGTCTGGTTGTATTATATTTTTTTCCCTTTGCCCTTTCACTCTTATTATATGATATTGATGCAAACAAGAAATTGACTTGGCCTTTCCTTATATATCCATTTACAATATGTGACAAAGAGGAAGTCGTCTCATTTTCAGGTGACTGTTTTTTAATCAGTAGGAAGCAGATACAAGTTATGTGTTTGAATTAAAATAAAATCTGCAGAGCAAGTGAATATACTGTAGCAAGGCTGATGTTCTAATAAATGTACTATTAAGGGCTTGAACCATTCTGGAGAAAACAAAGTGAAAATGTCAATCAACTCTTTTATTTATTTATTTATTGTTTTTGTTTGTTTTCAAAACATTCTATAAAAATAAGATGTAATTTCAGAGCAATTACAGACGTAATACATGAAACAGCACAAGGAAATAAACATGTCAGCTATACAAATAACCCATAGTAGCAAACCAGGGATGATAACCAAAATCTGACCTGTCTGAGTTGGAGCAGCAAAGAAAGAGGAGGGCTTAGTTATGTGGGGCCTTATATCACCTTTTCAGTATACTCTGATTGGTCAGTTGTTTTCTCCTCTGTTCTATGCTGCTATGGAGTTAAGTGAAGAAAGTCTATGCAAAATATTAAGCCTCCTGTCATGTGGTAAAATTGCTTCAATTCTAGAAGAAACCAGCTATATCATAGGGGGTCAACATATATTCTTTATTTATACCCTTATATTGTGCAAGTTGCCTTAATACATAATGCTGAATATGGTTGATTGGAATGGAAATTGATGTGGTCCAGATAAGAATTGTATTGCAATGTATTTATAAAGAAAATCTGTAATAGCACCAAAATAATGGCAGTTTTAATGGTTAAATTTAATTGCCTCTTATAGCCTGTCCTTACTTGAATATATCAGTTGTGACATGATAGAAGAGTAAGCGACTGAAATTCTCAATAGGAAACTTTCTCAGATAGAGAAACATTTATAAGCATCACTTCATACCTCCCAAGTGTCCCTCTTTAGGAGGGACAGACCCTCTTTGAGACCCAAATCCCTCTGTCCCTCTTTTCTACCCTTCTGTCCCTCTTTTTAGGAGATCAGAATGAGCTGTGTGTATTACATTGCTCCACAGCAATATAACTCACATAATGTTTAATTAACTTGCGGTATATGTCTATATAAATTAGTCTGTATAAATAAAAGACTTTGGTTTTGCTCTAAATCATTTATTCATTTACACAAAGAGGTGTCAATAGGTCATTAAATAATCTATATATTCTTTGTAATGCCCCCGCCAACTAGCCACACCCACAGAAACACCCCTAAAACAAAAGTGTCCCTCTTTGGCCATTTGAAATGTTGGGAGGTATGTGACTTTGCCCTAAATTTGTCCCATCATTCCGAATTTTAGTGACAATTAGTAAACATATACTATGAATGATTTTTATATGCACCTTCCCCCCTGTTCCATTCATTCCCCCTTGCTCTGTATTACACAGCGGAGTACTGTCTTCTGACCAAGAAATGAGTAATGCAAAGGCAACGTCCCAACCTGCTGAAAAACAGGACAGAGAAATTCTTACATCTTATGTTCTCTAAAATTAAAGCAACTATATGGCACTAATCCCATGAAACAAAAAAATCTAATACTTTAATAATGGCTTGTTAACTTCAAATTTGTATTCCTTTCAGACACTGCTCTAACAAATATCTGAGAAAATTATGCATCACATCCATTAAGCCGCATACTATATTTTATTAATTGTAGTTCTTCGCACGTCTAATTAAAATCAATAAAATTGCACTGCTACTTTAGTCCATTCTCTGCTATTTGCTGGAATGCTTCACATCAGCTAAATAGTTCCAAGAAATACATTAAATGCACAGGATGGATTCAGAAAAAAACTGCAAATTAACATTGCACCTGTTCTTAGTTTTCAATGTAAGATCTGCTGAAAGTGGTGGTTCATTCCAATTATATTTCCCATCAGTACTTTCCTACTTCTTGCTAGTGGTTGATGGAATTTTAACCCATTGAATGTGAGAGATGTAATATGTTGGATAGCCATCTAGAGTCTAAGATGGGTAATATGTTATAACTAGTTGAAAAACCTGTTTACACTGGCCTCGGTGCCACTCAGCAACCGGCCGGATCCCGTCTTGTAACTGGCTGTGCGGCGCGGGCAATCTCTACTGCACATGACTGCAGCTCGCACAGCCGTCTCTACTGCGCATGATGGCTTCTGACAAACATCCTTAGCAAATTATTATATAGGATATAGACCATGCAGTTCTAAAGATATAATTATTTATCCCAGTTCTCTCTCCTACATGGACACCCCATTGTCACATACTTTGCCTAGTTCTATCCCTCCAATAAGATATCGGTAAAGGGTGATATCATGTTAGCCATAAAAGAATCACAAGACTGGTAGAGTAGATTAGAGTTAACCAATAAAGGTATAATTTTTACTCTACGAGTCTCCTTCAATAAAATGAATGAAATGAGGAGAGGGCTAAGATCATTTGCCTCTCTGTATGGTCTAGACAAGGGACACTCAGACCCCCAAACAGTGCATATTTTAAGGATAACTTCAATTAATAACAAGTGAACTCAGACAGAACCTTTGAACAACTGAACCATTGATCCAGTCACCTGTATACTTGTGAGAAGATCCTGAAAACCTTCACTGATGGGGGCCTGAGGCTGGAGCAACCCTGGTCTAGGCTAGTGGTTCCCAAACATTTTTTTTTATTATTGCTGTCCCACTAACATCAAATGTAGGATTTTCAGAGCATCCCTACCATCTACAGTTCATTTGTCAAGAGCATATTAATGGGGGGAAAACATATTATACATAGGCCCTGCAATTAGAATGACAATAAAAGTCTTGTAGTACTGAATCATTTACATAAATTTATATTTGCAGTTCAATATTCATATATATTTTCAGTTATCATTGAAAATAAGGATGAGAATGGTACGGTAAAAGTGATACATGTATTGGCTAACTGAGTAGCTATTAATTTAGACAATAAAGGTATCACTTTAACTCTATCAGTATCCTGCTTTTTCTACATCAAACACGGTACTACCTATTACCAATATAGAAAATAAGGGGCACCCTAAATGGATGTCCACAGTGTACCTGAGTACCAGGGAACCCTGGATAAGAACCAACTGTCTACACATAGAGGATCATGTATATCATACCTCCCAACACTTCAATTTACCAAAGAGGGACACTTTTGGTTTAGGTGGTGTTGCTGGGGGTGTGGCTGGAATTTCAGTAAAGTTTTAGAGACCTACTGATACCTCTTTGGGTAAGTGAATAAATGATTTAGAGCAAAACCAAAATATTTTATTTACACAGACTAATTTATAAACACAGATACAGAAGTTTAAAGGGATGGTAATGTCTCAGAAAAAAATATTTTGCATGTTGTAGTGCTTAAAAACTTGATCTAAACACAAAAAAGTATATAGCGGTTTGAGAGATATCTGCATTTAAAGTTTGTTGTTTCCTGCTATCAGAGCCTTTATGTCGGCTGACACGGGTCTCCTGCTGACAGCTTTACATCTGACTTTAAATGCAGATATCTCTCAAATCATAGCGGTTTGAGAGATATGTTTTTTGCATTTAGCTCAAGTTTTTAAGCACTACAATGTGCAAAATATTTTTTTCTGGGACATTACCATCCCTTAACAAAGATTAATGGGTTATACTGTTATAGAGTTGTGATACACTTATATATACTCCACACAGTCTGATTTCTTAAAGTAATGTCCCCTAAAAAATATTTAGATTTAGGTATAGATTAAAAAAATAAACTAATTGCAACAAACCCTATCTCTCAACCCACTAGGGTTTGAGAGATATAGGGATTCAAAGTTCCCCCCTCCCTCCCTTTCTCCTGATGTCATCATCTAGCTTACAGCAGGAGATCCCAGTCCAGGGACCAGCAGGGGGCTCTGCAGCAGAGCCAAAATCGTGGTACTTAAAAATAATTCATTCATTGCAAATGTCTACAGAGCTGTCCATAGGATCGTGTAGCAACAGCGCCACTGTACAATTTCAGGCCACTGTGATATTGCATCTAAAAAATCAACTTTGAAAATTAATAACTTTTGAATGAAACACCTTTCAGCACTGGGAGTACTCTTGTTTTACGCAGGGGGATAAACCCTACAACATATTTTTTTTACATTTTAAGTATTACTATCCCTTTAAGCCTTTCAAAGCCGCTGGAAAGTGCAACACCTTACAAAGCAATGAGTTGTACACAGCTGTCACTCAAAAGGTTAAATGGCTTGTTTAATCTCTTGAATACTGGAAGAGTATCTAGTAGATTGCTTTGCAGTGCACCCAAGATCTCTTGGCTGGCTGTAGATGATTGGCCTCAGATTGCTCACCCTTGTGAAGGGCACCCCCACAGCTTGGTGCAGTGATTGTAGCCAGCACCCTCAAGGGACCTTAATAAAGCTGGCAAAAGCAAGCAAGTCGCTTAGAGGAAACACTCTTTGACAGTGTGGTTCATGGTGTGTTGGTCCTTATTATGCCATGTAATTTTTTATTTATTTGCTTGTTTGTGTATTTCTATTTATTTTCTTTTTATTTATTTAATTGTTTATTTATTAACCTTTTGGGTGCCAGAGGGGTAGCGTTGCATAAACCTCTGACACTCAAAGGTTACATTTTTTATTTTGCTATCGCACAAGATTGTTAATTGTTTCATTTTTTTTGTTGTGTAAGAGACCTCTCTCATTCCAGGTATTAAACGCCCAATTTAAAGCAGTGGGAATTTTAATTTCTTCCCTCGCAGGTTCTTGGTTTACTCCAGAATTGGAGCATATTCAATACAGCCCTTAGTTTATTATCGTGAGACAAATAGAAGTTGGGGCTTGAAAATGTCTGTGTTTAAGAGTCACAAAAAGTACTGTATTTGTTACATCATTATATTTCAGTGCTTTTGGATCCTTGTTACAGAAAATTATATTTAATATTAATACATCTCTATTAGGGATTATCATTATCATGAAATATCCTTTATCTTCCCTTTGCATATGGAATTACTTTAACCATAGTAGCAGGATCAGTCACTTGCTCATATACATTGATTGATCAACCTGTGGTCAAATAGTCATTTTTACTAAATGTATCTATTAGTGCAGCTGGGTGACATGAGCTTAGTAATGCATTTGAAACTTCTCTAGCATTTAAGAGGTTAAAAGCTCAATGTAAATCAATTTGTTCCACTTCTTCCTGGAACTTTAGACTCATGACTTCTGTAAGGAAACCCCCTCAGAATAGCTTTAGCCAGACATAATTGGATGGTATTGATGGTATTGATATTAAACTGGTTGTTTTGATATTCCGAACATACTTGAAAACTTCCTGGTAAAACAAATAGATATTATCCAGAACTTAGGCATTAGCCATGATATATTTATATTTGTTAATGGTAAATAAATCCCTTTTGACATTCTGAATACATTGTTTTTATTGTAAGTCGCTGTGCTCTACATCCTATATAATAATTCGCTAAGTTGTGTGTAACGCCCGACATGCGCAGTAGACACTGCTGCGCACGCGGCAGTCATGCGCAGTAGAGAATGCCCGCGCCGTGGCTGATACAGAGCTGGGCGCCCCGAAGGAGCGCCCAGCTCTGTATCAACCTGGCGCGGGCAGTCTCCACTGCGCGTGACTGCCCCGCGACCGGCTGCCAGAGGCACTGTGGCCCGTGTAACGGGCTGTTCAACTAGTTTATCAATAATGTGTGAACACGACCTCACAGTAGGTGTTCCTCAGGGATCAGTCCTGGGACCATTTCTCTTTTCCCTCTACACCCTCTCACTTGGTGACTTCATCTCATCTCTTGGGTTTAATTACCATCTGTATGTGGATGATACTCTAATCTATCTCTCTGTTCCTTACCTCACTCCAGCTGTGCAGTCTCGAGTCACTCAATGTCTGTCAGCTATTTCATCATGGATGGCCCACCGCCATCTTAAACTCAATATGGCTAAGACAGAGCTGGTGGTGTTCCCTCCAAAAACTCATCCACCATCCCCCTTCTCCATCACAATTGACAACTATGCCATACACTCAGTACCCAAAACATGCTGTCTTGGAGTCATACTTGATTCAAAATTAACTTTCTCCCCCATATCCAAGCTGTCACTAGAACATGTCGCTTCTTCCTAAAAAATATTGCCAAAATACATCCTTTCCTCTGCATGTCAACTGCAAAAACTCTATCTCAGGCACTCATTCTATCCAGGCTTGACTACTGTAACATTCTACTCTCTGGTCTTCCTGCTTCTCATCTCTCTTCACTTCAATCTGTTATCAATTCAGCTGCAAGAATCACCACATTTGCTCCCAGATACCTGCCCTCTCATCTCCTCCTGAAATCCCTCAGTTGGCTCCCTATAAAGTATTGTATATCTTACAAAATTCTCCTCCTCTCCTGTAAGTCTCTGTGTTCTTCAGCACCCTCTTACAGTTCTACTGTTATCTCCCGGTACACCCCTTCCCGTACCCTACGGTCTTCCCAAGGCTTCTTCCTGTCCTCTCCCTACACAACTCGAGCCATCTCTCGTTTACAAGCTTTTTCATTGGCTGCCCCTCGACTTTGGAATGCCCTCCCTATCACCATTCGCCAGTCATCCACAATCATCACTTTCAAGCATCTCCTCAAAACTCACCTGCTCAAGGAGGCATCTCAATAACAATATCCTCATCCCTGCACAACGATAGTGACATCAGAATCTTTCTGCACTTCCTCCACCACACCTTGTACTTGCACTTATAATCATCCCCCTACTGTCTCTGTATGTCATCATGAACTCTAATTAGATTGTAAGCTCCTTGGGGCAGGATCCCTTTCCCAGTGTATGTTTCCCTTGCTGCACTTTCCCCAAAAACTAATGCAATGATTGCATTTTAGCTTAATGCTCTTAACCCTGGTCTGTATTTTTGTATTGTATTATTTCAAACTAGTTGAACAGCCAGTTACACGGGCCACAGTGCCTCAGGCAGCCGGTCGCGGGGCAGTCACACACAGTGGAGACTGGCCGCGCCTCGGCTGATACAGAGCCTCTGGCAGCCGGTCGCGGGGCAGTCAGTACTGTGCATGACTGCCGCACGCGCAGCAGTGTCTACTGCGCATGTCGGGCGTTACACACAACTTGGCGAATTATTATATAGGATTCTGTTAAGCTCTGTATACATGTATGGCGCTGTATAAATAAAGATACATACATGCATACAATGTGTTGGTGTTACAACCTGCCTTCTGCATGCACACTTCTGCATGCACACTATGTCCAGGTAATCCTAATGGTCCATAAAATTTTTGCCATTGTGCCTTTGCTCAAGACATAAAATTGTCAACCAGACCTGAAAGGCGTGTCCATGGAGTCTAACACACGGTTACTACCAGGACTCAAACACTGCCCACTGAACATGGATGGTAATCTTAAAGTGGAGCTCTCACCTCCAGTAAAGGTATCACTATCTGAATATCTATCTCAATTAATCTGTAATTTCAAAGTGATGATAGCATTGAAAGATTTACCCAATTACATCACTGGTTGGATCGCCGCTGTACAGCTCAGTACCGAAAGTCTGTCAAACACCTCCCCTCCTCCTCCCATGTTGTGCCTCATTCCCTCCTTCTTCAGAGACTCACAAATCTTCATGTGACCTGACCTGAAGCTTTATTGGTGACAGATATTTAGATAGTGATAACTTTATGGGAGGTGAGACTTTCACTTTAAGTAGGCTTACGACTGTCATATGCTTCTGTTTAAAAAAAATGCCAAGAACTGTTATATCTGCCTCCGTGGACATAAGGTCCAGGCCTGACTGAAGATGTTATCTCTTGAACAAATGCACAAAGGAAAGATTCCCAGTGGACATTGGGATTTTCTGGCCATAGCAAGGTAAGTAGGAGCTTGTTATTAGTAGGTGTTACAAAAAAAGGAGGTCAAGGAGAGCTGTACTGTTATCCACTAACTGCACACAAATCAGGATAAGATGAATGTCAGATACATCATACGTCAAACTGGCTACAAAGGTTGGCACCCGGTTTTAAAGCTAGTGGGGATTTCTGATGCTGGTTCTCCCCACAATGAAACCACAGTGACACGCATCACATAACCATTCTGCTGCTCAGCAACATGATCAGCATATACGTGACCCAAAACAGCACAGCAGATGAATCAAAGTAGGTGTTACTACTTCTTTAATGAAGGATAATTTAGTAGGACTTGCAGTGTTATGGCAAAAAAATATCCATTTGTGATCAGACGTTGTCTAGCCACAATGTAAATTTGCACATAAGTGACATAAAGATAAGGATTAGCTCCTACAACCAGGAGCAACAGGGAATGGATTAGAGACATTTAATAACAGGGAAGAGGCGGCAGCTGCCAGGGCCTACTGTTGGAATGTTCCCTACATACACACACAGTCCAGGAGGAGAAACTCTGATTGTCATGCAACACAGTTTGGAGTACTCCAGATTTAATTTTTCCTGATGATCTCGGACACAAAATACCTTCTGCTCAGTGTGTGAAGTCAGCTGAGAAATCTTATTATTGAGTGCCAATGGGTGTGAAAACTAAGTATTGTGTAAATATTGATATGAAAGCTCAGTACTGTCTGAAGCATATGTGTAAGAGGTTACCATAGTATTATTTTTTATTTCCTGAGCACCATCATATTCAACAATGCTATATAATGGGGTAAAAAACAATAAAGACAATTACTCTAGCAACAATTATTGTCCACAACAGAGTTTGTCTAATAAATTCAGAAATTTGTCTAACAAGATAGAACAATTGTACCATAAAAACAACAGCTACTGTGGTCCAGATTACATTGCACTTAAATAGCATTACCAACTGTTTTTATCCCAGCAGGTTCCCATTGATGTCTATGGAGGAATTTGTCAATAAAATCATTAATTAATGTATTAATTGCAATGCAATCCTGGCCGTGATCAGCTATTCTGTAGAGCAAGAGTATAAAAATATTTAATTCTCGTATGGGTTTTATTAAAATGACAAATTATGATAGCTCTAAGTAAAACAAATGTGCACTTTTCTTGAACCCAGACTGCTATAGAAAGTGTCTCTCATTTAAAAGTCAGGCAGAATTAATTGTCAACATAAAAAAATATTGGTGGATAGCTAGACACTGAAAATATACTGGTCTTTGGAAAAAATGTATAGACAATTTTTCCTGGCTACGACATACACAGATGGCAGTTGTTGACACATTTGTAATGAATAGTTAGTGAAACAACCTAGAAATCTTTTTTGGGCAAACATTTTTCAGTAAAGTAATTATAAATTAGTGCTGCAGTGATTTAGGATTTTTGTAATAAGCACATTAAAAAGGGTACTGAGTTTTTAATTTAATTTTACTGTTTCCTCTGAGGCAAAACAGCAGAAGTAAAACTCTAACTAAAACAGGGAATACTAGTGTAAAAGCCCATGTCCATGGGCCAAGGTCCGGGTGATGTTAATCCTTTGAATGCCAGATGGGTACACAACGCATTGCTTTGCAATACGTTGTGTACCCCTCTGGCACTCGAAGGGTTAAGAGGCCGGTCCTGCTGCTGACGCAGTCATGCACTTTAGAGACTGCCCGAAAGCAAAGAATGCTCCCAGCACACAACTCCCAGCATCCTGTGCTCTCAACATTCTATGCTCCCAGCATTCTGTGCTCCCAGCATTCTGTGTGTTTGTACAGTCTCTACTGCGCATGACGGCTTCTGACAAACATCCTAGCGAATTATTATATAGGATTATGTATATACCAGGTTTCACTGGGACTTTTTTTAATCCCTTTTCACATGTACTAGACACAAAAAGAAAGAAAGAAAAATAAAACAATAACCCTTTGAGTGCCAGAGATGTACCTAATGCATTGCCACACCTTTAAGATATGTTTAGTTAATTGTAACCCTTTATGTGCCAGAGGGATTTGCATTGCACACCCTTCTGGCTCTCAACAGGTTAAAGACAAATCCTATATAATAATTTGCTACGATGTTTGTCACTATGCAGTCATGCTCAGTAGAGATTGCCTTCATTTGGGCAGTCTCTACTGAGCATGATTGCATCGTGTGAGTGAGGCAGAGCAAGACTGCATCGCGTGGAGCAGTGACGTAGCGGCCGATTAACACTTTGAGTGCCAGAGGGGTATGCAACGCATTGCAAAGCAATACTCTGCATACCCTTCTGTCACTCAAAGGGTTAACATTACCCGGACCTTGCCCAGGAATATTTAATTGTTGGGGCACTGTGTGTTACTTTATATTAATGTACTTTGTGTGCTGGGCCATTATTACCATGTGCTGTGCTCTGAATGACCCTAAGCAGAGTTCACAAACTGGGGGAATTTCTGTTAGCACAGTGATTGGTATGTTGGGCTTCAAACAAAACTCATTTGCATACTGTGCCTGGAATTGGTATAAGATGCCTCACTGCAATACCAAAACATAAAGGACTAAGTTCTCCACAACTATTTATTTTACAGAAATATATGACAAAATCTAGATTTTCTGTAACACAAACACTATTTGTTTTATGGAGATACTTTACTAATAAACAGTAAGTCACTGACTGAGTTTATAATAGTGTGATATAGTAACATAGTAACATAGTAGATAAGGCTGAAAAAAGACATGCGTCCATCAAGTCCAGCCCATGCCAATAACACCCCTGTTGATCCAGAGGAAGGCAACAAAAAAGCCCTCTGGAGCAATTTCCAATGTAGGTGTGTGTGTGTGCGTGTGTCAAATAGTTCCCCGGCTCAATATCCTATTTGCTTTGAAGCCATCTGTCATAACTGTCAATATTGTTCTGTGCTAGATAGGCATCCATTGCTTTTTTGAATGCAGTTACATTATCTGCAAGCACAGCATCCCGAGGCAAAGAATTCCATAGCCTTACCGCCCTTACTGTAAAGAATCCCTTCCTGTGTTTTAGTCGAAAGCGCCTTTCCTCAAGTCTTAACGGATGACCTCTTGTTCTTAGCTCAGCTCTTTGCATAAATAATTCATTGGATAGTTCTTTGTATTGGCCTTGAATGTATTTGTAAATGGTAATCATATCACCCCTTAGACGTCTCTTTTCTAATGTAAACAAACCCAGTTTGGCTAGTCTCTCTTTGTAACTCAGATCCTCCAATCCCTTTATCAGTTTTGTTGCACGTCTCTGCACCTTTTCCAGTTCAGTAATGTCTTTTTTTAGAACAGGCGCCCAAAATTGTACTCCATATTCTAGATGAGGCCTATCCAAGGATTTATACAGAGGTAGGATAATATTAGCATCCCTTGCTTCTACACCTCTTTTTATGCAGGCTAGAACTCTATTTGCTCTTGCAGCAGCTGAGTGACTCTGCACACTGCTGTGAAGACTATTGTCTATCAGTACACCTAAATCTTTCTCTAATGAGGATTTCCCAAGTTGTTTCCCATTTAGAGTATATGTAGCAAGTTTGTTTCTACAACCCAAATGCATAACCTTACATTTATCTACATTAAATGACATCTGCCACTTTTCTGCCCATTCACTTAGTTTATCTAAATCCTTCTGTAGGGAAAAAACATCGAGCTCTGTATGTATTTCCTTACATAGCTTAGTGTCATCAGCAAAGATTGAGATGCTACTTTCAATTCCCACTTCTAGATCATTAATAAACAAATTAAAAAGCATTGGGCCCAGGACTGAACCCTGCGGTACCCCACTTATAACCCTAGACCAATTTGAAAAAGTTCCATTTACAACAACTCTCTGCCATCTATCATTTAACCAGTTCTCAATCCATGTACAGATACCACCACCCAAACCGAAGCCTTTTAATTTATGCAGTAACCTGTTGTGAGGCACTGTGTCAAAGGCTTTTGCAAAATCCAAGTATACTACATCAACAGCAATTCCCCTGTCCAAATTACTACTCACTCTTTCATAAAATGCAAGTAAATTAGTCTGACATGATCTGTTCTTCATGAAACCATGCTGATTCCTACTAATGATATTGTTTGTCTTCACATAGTATTGAATACTATCAGTTAATAACCCTTCTAGTATCTTACCCACTATGGAAGTCAAGCTCACAGGTCTATAATTTCCTGGTTTGGATCTTGCTCCCTTTTTAAACAATGGAACTACATCAGCTTTCCTCCAATCACAGGGCACTATGCCTGATGAAAGCGAATCAATAAATATTAAGTATAATGGTTTTGCTATTACTGAACTAAGTTCCTTAAGTACCCTTGGGTGTATACCGTCCGGTCCAGGCGCTTTATTCACTATAACCCTTTCCAGTCTCTTTTGGACCTTGTCCTCAGTAAGCCATGTAGATGTTGGAGGAAATTCCATGGTTTTGTCTGTTTGCCCATAGCTTGTCATTTCTGCTTCCTTTGTATATACTGAAGCAAAGAACGTATTTAGGGTCTCAGCCATAGCTTTATCCTCACTAATCAATTCACCTGTTTCAGTCCTAAGAGGACCAATATCAACCTTAACTTTTTTGTTGTTAATATACTTGTAGAATTGTTTAGGGTTTTTCTTGCTCTCGTTTGCAATGTTTCGCTCATTTTCTATTTTAGCTAGCTTAATTGCTTGTTTGCAGATTTTATTACATTCTTTATATTTTTTAAATGATGCATCTGACCCATTTGACTTAAACACCTTAAAAGCCTGCTTTTTATTTCTCATTTCCCTGCTAACCACATTATTAATCCACATTGGTTTTGCTTTACTTCTCTTGTGCTTATTCCCCAATGTCTATGGCGGGTCATTGACACACACAGAAATGTATATACATTATAAACTGTAAGTCTTCACAAGCGTCACTAGGGAAGCTGAATATTCCCTCACATGAAGACACAGCAGTTCCACCTAAACAAGGTTTGTGTGTATGTTTGGGGAATGTGGGGTGAATGCAAAAATATGAATGCACAAGTGGGGTGAATGCACATATCTGAATGCACAAATCCACCAGAGCAGCTCCCTGGAGATAGCTTCCAATGAGAGAGGATGTTCCACATGGTATGCACTAGAGTGTAAGATAGCTGTAGTGCATACTAAGGATAGGTAAAACGTCTCTCCTCAGCAGGGGATCCAATAAAAGCTGCAGTTTTTTTGCATTCTGCTCTGTACTGAAATCAATGACAATAATGAAACCCCAACTGGTTAGTTTTCCCCATTCGCACTGCTCTAAAATATTAAAGGGGGTTACCGTATGTTGTAAGTCTTTGCTCGGGAGAGAGAGAGAGAAGGCAGCTGGATTTTTGCTGCTAGCTAGTTTAGGCAGACAGGCAAAGAGAGGCAGCTGAAGTTGGCTGATAGGAATATTAATGGTAGCCAGTACAAGTTGTTCTCTGGGAGTTGATGCAAAGGAAGAAAGGAGCATAAAAAATAATAATGTAAAAAATCATTTTTACTGGGAAATTACAGTGTCAGACAGTCAGGTGAAGTGATCATTTCTACCTGAGATAGCTGGCAGAGCCTGAAACTCTTCTGGCAGATACTACTCAGAATGATCTAAATGCATCATACATTGAAGACAGACAGGTACAACTTAACGTACTGTGGAGGAGATTTATAAAAGTGGAGTTATGCAAAAAGAAGCATTAAAATGGCTGTAACAGTGTCTTTGATAGTTATAAAATGAATAATGCCAGTATTCAGTACGTGTTTAGAAAAAAAAAATGGTGTAATGATATTTGTAAAAAGTTGTGCAGTGAATATATGAAGAAATGTCTCTATCTGAGAAAATTATGCAACAGAATTTTCACCAGAATCTTAACACCGAGGATAATCTGTCCTTAAGCATTCCAGGCATTACTATCAGAGTAATAATGCCATATTTATAAAAACACTTTAAATCATTTATAAAACAGCCCTGACGTTATCTCCAGTTGCACTACGAACTTTTTTTTTATAAATCTACCCCTGTGTTATTTACACACACACTCCTATATCTGCAAGAACAAGGGTGACAAGCACATCCTGATGTGTGGTGGGGCTTCACCAGGTGTTAACTGCTGTATCCTTAATTGCAAACTGCTGGTTCTGAGACTAACAGGTATATCCTGTTCTATACTGTAAAAAGGAACAATGTACTTTTGAGACAAAGCTTGTTAAATGTTGGTGCTAACTACTAGGCAAAGATGGAGCACTGCTTGACTTAGGACTATTGGTTCTAGATTTGTAGACAGTGTCATTGATGGTGACAGTTTAAACCCTTAACGACTGAGCCCTTTTTTTAGAGCATTCAAGGGTACCCAATCGGCGTGCAGCCGTCACTGGTCCTTTAGGGAAGTTTACCGATGACGGTCCTGGCACATTATGGTTGCTTAAGGGGTTAACATTTGTTCTTATTTTACATACTAATAAAGGTTGTTTATTTAGAATTTGTTTCATTTCCCCATCCCCATACACTTTCATAGCTGTGAGTACTCAAATTACTGTTTGTTTATGTATATTTTAAGGTTTGTTTACATTAAGGCACCATGTGCTCAATTAGCAAGTAAGTGATTAGCAAATCCGGAGATGTAGTTTAATTGCAGCTGTGTACTTTTATATGTATTGTGGTTTAATGGTACACTGTGTGTCAAATCTTGCTCATACTATAGATGTAGCCCTCCTTATTGTCCATTATTTACATCTCTTAACTGTCTGTGTTAAGCAAACAGAGATCACCATGCTAGTTAATGGAAGTTGCTTAACACATCAAAATGGCTTAAAGGGATAGTAATGTAGTAATGTTTCATAAAAGCAGCTCTAATTAATCATCATAGTATTTGGACTTTGGAGGGTGTTATTTCAATTCTGTCAGAGTTGTAGTTCAAGAGTAATTCAATGACAAAGTATCCCCCTCCCGCCCTTTTACTGATGTAACACTGCTCAACCAGAGCAGAAGGGAGGTGCACAGGTAGATTGCAGAGAGGGATAATCTTCAATTAAGATAAGGGAAAAACCTGAAAAACTTGTCAAGGGGGGCAGGGATTTCATTGTTTTCATAGGAATAAGATTGTCCCCTGCTGTTATCTGTCCAGTCTATGGACTGCATTCCACATCTGAGAAGAGATGGCTTACACTAGGTAAAACGGGCGGGAGGGGAAACTTTGCTTGTGAATATCTCTTAAACCATAAAGCTTTGAGAGATAAGACTTATATTATTCTTCATGTTTTTTTAATGCATACTAAATAAAATAAATTAAAACGAAGTATTACTATCCCTTTAACTCAGAAAAATATGCAGTAAAGGACGGCTACCAAGGGTCACCTTATTAGTTGTACAGAGAGCACCTAATTAGTCATACTCCGTGAGCCTTCTGCATAAAAGAGGAGCAATTATGGGGCAAACCAACTACACCATAGGGGTAAATCAAACTTCCATTAGATTTAAATGGGGCTTCATCCACATTTTGATGTGAATTAAGGAATAATAGATCTGGAAAATGTGCAATAATACCTGATACATAAGTATTTAAATTGTACATGTGTTCATACCTGTTTCTTGGTAGGCACGAAACAGATAGGTTGCCTTACATTTCTCACCTCCTGGTCAGAAGACTTTATTAAACCTTTGAGTGCCAGAGGGGTACGCAACACATTGCTCTACAATTTTTTGCGTACCCTGTGGCACTCAAAGGGTTAAACTGTATACAACACAGAAGGAAAGGAAGAGTGTAAAAGAAAATTGCTGCTGAAATGTTACATACACAATACTATATATCTTAATTTTTACCAGGGTATAAAAATATGTCATACTGCTAGCACACACTGCCAGAGAAGCACTGACTATAGTTTTTCAAAATAAAAGATTATGTTATTTTAAAATACTAGCGCCAGTTCCCCACTAGCAGAGTGTGGTAAGATTCTGACATGTCAGACTAAGTAAAGAATTCAAAGGATCAACTGTTTTAAATTCCAAGAGAACTATGAATCTTACAAAAGGATGCGTTGGATGGTAAATATTTCCTAATTGATTCAGAACAATAAAGACAAAGATTGGTTGAAGGGCATCTTTTTTAAAAGGTTGCACACAAATGAGTGTGCGACCACTTGACACATTTACTATGTCACCATGATAAAAATGGCGACATGAAAATCTGGCACTGCATGACAGCGCGAGATTCTCATGTCGCATATTGAACAGTCACAGATAAGTTAAAGCCACTCAGCCTTGTTCACCTGTCCATTTGTAGAAGCAGAATCACACAAACACTACTCTGATTTGCACTGGAAGGAGGCACTTCTAAATCGGTCATCTTCATGAAAATAGACTGCTTTTGACAGAGAGGTGCAAAGCAGAGCAATACCTGGAGAGTTAGAGAGATTTGCAGGGTAAAGAACTGGACAGGTAATAGGAAAGGTACCTGATGTGGAATTAAAGGGTCAGTAATGTCCCTTAAAAAATATTTATATTTAGGTAGATATTGAAAAAATAAACTAATTGCAACAAACCCTATCTCTCAAACCGCTATGGTTTGAGAGATATAGGGATTCAAAGTTCCCCCTCCCTTCTCCTGATGTCAGCGTCTACCTGACAGCAGGAGATCCCAGTCTGGGGACCAACAGGAGGCTCTGCAGCAGTCTACAAAGTGTGCTTGCAAACCATGCGCACTTTGTAGACAGTTCCATTGAATGAATTATTTTTAAGTACCGTGATTTCAGCTCTGCTGCAGAGCCTCCTTCGAGTCGTACAACTCAAATCTCCTGCTCTCAGCTTTACAGCTGACATCAGGAGAAGGGGAGGGAGGGTGGAACTTTCAATCTCTATATCTCTCAAACCATAGCGGTTTGAGAAATAAGGTTTGTTGCAATTAGTTTATTTTTTCAATCTCTACCTAAATCTAAATATTTTTTATGGGACATTACTGTCCCTTTAACCATTTGCATGATGGCAGCCAGGACACTGGGCAGTGACAGGGGTCTAAAGAAGATTTTCGCTTGTACTGAGAACCATCTCAGCCAAAGTGAACATTGTACTGCATGTTCTGAATGCAGAGAAGGGGAGAGAGAACTGAGGCAGCGCTCAGCAAGACCAGCTCTCCCTCCCCGTCTCTGCGTGCAGAACACACAGTACAATGTTCACTTTGGCTGAGATGGTGCTCCGTTCAAGCGAAAATCATATGTAGAGCCCCAGCGGAGAGAATTTGAGAGGGTATCCACTACATAAAAACATATAGAGATTCAGCCTCAGGCACACGTCACCAGAGCTAGCCTGGGGGGGCAAATAAGCGGAGTGCCAAAGCTCGCCGGCACCCCCAAACCAAAGTGAGATATGTACTGCAAGTAATCAGTCTCTTTGAATGCCAAGTGCTTGCGGAGTCTTAGAGTCAGATGGTCTTCTTTTCTTCTTATCCGGGCTTTGCACTTTCATTTCTCTGCGACCGTTCAGTATGCGACATGGGAATCTTACCTGTCATGCAGTTTGAGATTCTCATGTCGCCATTTTTATCATGGCGACATATAAATGTGTGAAGTGGTCGCACACTCTTTTCCATGCCACCTTTTAAAAGTGAACTGGTTGAAGTTGCACAACTTGGCCATAGTTAGTAAACAACCTAAGTTGTTATTGAAATGATTACTATTTTTGAGCAATGCATCAGAGTGTTATTTCAGGAAATAAATATATTATTTGTTGTTAATAAAGCAAATTTGTTTATCTATGTTAGAATTCTTTAATAATTCAACATTTTCAGCCAGAAAGAAATTTCTGCTTGTGGAAGTGTTGTGACCTATTTAGGATCTGTCTACTTGCTTTGGCTTTTCTCTCTATTATCGATGCAGAATAATTGTTTGTTTATGTAACACTAGTACAGTCACCCTTAGGACTGAACTCTTTAACTTGGTCCTCATTACTGCAGATTTATAATTAGAGAAATATTTCCTCCCTTCTCCTTATCAAACAGCATAAGAAATGCGTACTACAGCAGGAATAATATGCATAGTTATTATGGGAAATTAAGGGAAAAAATCTGAATAAAAGTGACACTTGGTTGATGTATTCTTGCTTCTTTTCCTATTCTTGTTTTTAAGAAGTAATTATCACATTTCATTTTACTTTAAGCCTTTAACCCTTTGCGTGCCAAAGAGGTATACAACACATTGCAAAGCAATGCGTTGCGTACCCCTCGTGCATTCATAGGGTTAAGGTCCACAGGGGTGCCTTACTCCTTTAATCGTCAGAAGAATATGAAACATATTTCTTAGCAATGCATTGTTCTCCCTTCTGGCACTCTAAGGTTTTTCTAAGAAACGTTAAAGAATCACAGTTACCTCGGGGGAGATTCACTAAGTTGTGATAAAGAGGTGATAAAGTGGAGATGTCCTCAAGTTTATCATGTCTCCAATTCCTATGATATTCTATGGAGCCTATGCACTAAGCTTTCTTCATCTGTGGAGATTTTAGTGCATAGGCTGTATAGAATAACATAGGAGAAGTGATAAACTGGAAATGTCATCTCCACTTTATCTCCTCTTTATCATGGAGGTATGGGGGTCAGCTTTAATTAATTTTATCAAATGAACTATAACAAAAGTTTGCATTGCTCTATAATATTGCAAGTCTAATAAACAGACCCCATGAGCTGTATGTCAGGAAACAGATACCAGGCCTTAGTAATATTGTCAGATCTGCCATTGCCAGTTGCTGTTCCTAAAATCAGTATGCAAACCTTAAAGGGATATTAATACTTAATTATTACTAATCCCTATATTAAAGTAATATTAAAAATAAATGTATTGCCCGCAGTGTCATCTCTCAAACGTTTATGGTCTGAGAGTTAATCACTCCTAAAGTTTCTCTCTCCCTCCCCCTTCCCTGAAGTCAGCGTTCTAGCTGACTGCAGGGAAGCCTGTGGTACGACCGTCAGGCGGCTCTCCAGCACAGCCAAGATCTCGTTAATAAAAAATAAATCTTTCACTAAAACAGTCTTCTACGTGTGCTTGGTTTACAAGCACACAAAGAAGACCATTAAGTGATTTTTTTTTTTTTCTTATTAACAAGATCGCGGCTCTGCTGCAGAGCCTCCTGATGATCCTAAGACCGGATTTCCCTTCAGTCATCAACAACGCTGACTTCGGGGAAGGGTGAGGGAGAGGGCAACTTTAGGAGCGATTATCTCTCAAACCATAAAGGTTTGAGAGATGACAAAGGGGACAATACATTTATTTTTACTATTACTTTAATATAGGGATTAGTAATGATTAAGTATTACTATCCCTTTGGCCATAGGGGTATGCAACACCTTGCTTTGCAATGCATGGTGTACCACTCTGGCACTCAAAGGGTATACATAAGAAAAAATGGATACTGTGATTAAAATAATAAAAATAACACATATAAACGGTACAGTGGAAAGAATCAGTAAATATGTTTATGGAAAAATACCTGTTATAGGACTGTTAAACAAGGGTACTCCTTGTTTTTCATTCCAAATTACTGCAGATTAACATATTTGTTCTAATCAAACTGATAGGTAACAGCAGTAAATGGTGTCCAGCTGTTTTTATAATGTACTCTATGAGTGAATTTGGCTTTTCATGGGAACCTCCCCACCCAGTGATCAGGATAGAAAACTGTGGTTTCCTATTGAAATGATATCTCCTAAAAAGAGAAAGTTTAAAGGGTGACATCATAATGTCACCCTTATCAAAACAACGACATGAAAATTTCACCTGTGTGAAAAGGTCTACTTCTACATATTAAATGCCCGTTACTGGATGAAGAACCTTTAAGGACCAGAGGGTTGAAAAAGGAAAATCTGAGTTTATATACACTTACATACCCTGTACTTCATATTCACATCAGTAAAAAAATTGTATTTGTTTTCTGAGGCTTACAACCTAGTCCTACATATGCTTTTTGTGGGCACAGCCATTCTGCCAATTCCAGGGCCCGCTGATTCCCTTTACCATAGTAACTTTGATAGGTGTCTCACATGTTCTAGTGATACAGTGTCTGTAAATGGACTGAGAAAAGGTATTAACATCACACAATAGAATATCAGTAGGTACTAATCTCAGTTAGGTATGGATGGAAATGATCAGAGCAAAGGCAAAACATGCAGAAAACTGCACCTTTTATTTAATATAGAAGAGTGCAATTGTTTTCTCACACGTGTAGATTTCCCTCATGTATCCCCACATGTCAACTCAGTATAAAAGGGAGTGTTTGTTTACTGTAATATCAGAATGTGCTGGAAGAGAGATAAAGCTGTTAAAAGCATGGACATACCAGCCTTGCCCCACTAGGAGCCATAGAACCACATATATTGACCTCACAGCCTTATCACACTGACAGCCATTGAACAATGCATACTCACCCCCCAGCCTTGTCCCACTGGTAGCCACAAAACTACATACACCAGCCTTGTCCCACTGTACTGGTAGCAACAGAACCTTACTCACTGACCATCCAGCCTTGTCCCATACATGGTAGCCTTTTCCAACTGGTAACCAAAGAACCACACATACTGACACTCCCAGTCCTCCCACCTTCTTACACAGCACTGGTAGCCACAGAATCCCGCATACTGATCCCCAGTATTGCAACAGGAATTCTCATGGCCATAGCATGCAAAGGGGGAAAAAATACATGTAATGGGAACATAAGTCCGCGGATAGACATAGGCCATCATGCTGGGTTCCTCCTACCTGAGGTCGGCTACGAAGGGGTAGCCATGCCGGTACTGCTCCAGAGCTTCCTCCTAGAATGGGGTTCAAAAGAAGCCATTCTTGCATAGAGAGACAGGAAGCCTTCTTGTTCCAGAACGAACATACTTTATTTGTGGCAGAACAGCTCTTTTTATAGACAGTTAACAACATTAAGGCACAAAGGCCACACAGGGAACACAAAAGTGGTAGACACATGGTGATGAAATAACAAGACATGGTACAATGGGTAGACATGATTACATTAACTTCACAAAGACATGAATGATGAACAGACAATGTAACAAAAGGGTGGAGGCTGGTATACAATGGTCAGAGGGGCTGGAATACACAACTTTCAACAATGTACTTTGGGCTTGAGCATCTTTTATGCCCTTTGAATTCTCTGCCTCAGGGTTTGACCAATCCAAGGCCGAGGATAGACTGGCCAATCCTAACTGCAAGTGTCTTATCATTCTTTGGCCTATCAGAGGCTATGATAAGGCTGTTCACCAACCAATCCTTGAACTGCCGACGTTCTCCCATGTTAAATCTGTGGGAGCCCCTTAAACATGTCACGTGTCCTCCTGCCAACTAATGCCTGGGCCTCCTACTTTCCCCCATGTCATGTCTGTGGCGGACCTTTAAACCTGGCCCTTATCTTCTGACCAATCAGCAGGGTCTACTGGCCTTGTCACACAGTGTTCGACTAATCCATTTGATGCTACAACATACATTCAACACTACGACCATGAGCAGACGAATCCCGCTGATCGTTGAATGTAGCGTGAATCGTCGACATAGTTCTCCATCGAAAGCTTGTCGACCACACCAGTTCCCCAACCCTGGCATATGTAGTCCATCGACAACACTATACTGTTGATCTATACTGTATTAAGTCTCTACAAATTTGTGCCCTTCAGTCTTTCAACATAAGTTTGTCAGGTCTTCCTACGGCCTCAAGGTAATGGGCCCCTTCCCGTTACAATAAGATATTTAGAGAAGTCCATTGATAGTTTCTGTGCATTGGGTTTTGAAAAAAAAACAACAAATTATGTTTTTTCATGAAAATATTTGCAAATAAAAAATAATCACAATAAATTAAATGATTTAGCATTTGTCTCCAATTAAAATGGCACAAATAAAAGGAACCACATTTTGTCTTTATTGGCTAGCCTGTACATGCTTTAAAAATGTAAGTTTATAATTGGAGTTTAGTGATGTAAAATAAAACACTAACTTTTTACAAAGGCTAGTTGGAAATAATTGATAAATGATATGTAAAAATATATAATCCAATGATATTTTTGATATTATTTTTGCTTTAACCCTTTGAGGGCCATGGGTATTTTACATGCCTATACATTTTTTCTATCACCTGTGCAACCAGGTTCCCCTTTTAATTATTTAGTGTAAGCATAGAAATTACATATTATTTTTCAAGAAAGCATATCTACTGTTTCAGTAGTACTGTACAGGGCCTTATAAGGTACGCATTTTAGTCTCCAAATTGGAGATTTTTAGAGATTGGTATTCTGGCCTTGGAACCTAAACCACAATAAACAAAAAGCAAAAAATATGTCAACAAAAGTATATATTCTTGAAAAGTACACATAATTCTAGGTTTGGAGAGGTGTAATTTGCGTTTCTACTCCAACACTAGAAAAAATGTATCTGTAAATAAAAATGCACTGTTATTCTAGCTTTATTTGTTAACTGACGCCTGAAGAAGGGGCCTCAGTATCCTGAAAGCGTACACTTTCTTTGTCCTCAGTTAGCCATTAAAAGGTATCACCTTTATATCACTCTTGTGAGTTTTTTGCTTCACTGAATCCTATCTATGCTAATGTAACGTTACTATAATATCGGAAAACCATATATTTTTATTTGCTTTAGTAGATAGATATCTCTAGTACACTGAGAAACAATCCTCTGAAGACTCTACTGGAATTCACGGGGTTAAACGTCTTCTAAATAAATGGTGATTTTATTTTTCCCCGTACAGTGCAGTTAGTTTGCTCCAGAATTGCACCTTTTAAGCTTGATGAATAAGAGCCTAGTGTGGAATGCAAGAAAGTGGAGAATTCAATGTTGTATAAAAGCCATAAATATATGTGCTATTCACTCATGTTTTGATGCAAGAAACCTGTTAACACCTTAATACTGAATTGCACATGCTCTTAAATTAACAGCAAAGTTAGTGAGTGCTCCTAAATTAACGGTAATGTTAGGGAATGCTCCTAAATTAATGGTAATGTTAGGGAATGCTCCTAAATTAACAGCAAAGTTAGTGAATCCTCCTAAATTAAAAGCAAAGTTAGGGAATGCTCCTAAATTAACAGCAAAGTTAGTGAATTCTCCTAAATTAACAGCAAAGTTCCTAAATTAACAGCAAAGTTAGTGAATCCTCCTAAATTAACAGCAAAATGCCTAAATTAACAGCAAAGTTAGGGAATGCTCTTAAATTAACAGCAAAGTTAGGGAATGCACTTAAATTAATATCAATGTTGGTCAGACGGATGAAAATGTGTGCTAGTAGCGTTGCTGAATTAGGCAAAATTGCTAATCCTCTCACAAAACAGAGACCATTTTAGCACTCCCTCTTTTTGAAACGCTTTCTCTAAAAAATGGGCAAACATTCAATTATTGAGAAAAACACATGCAATTCAGTAACATTTGGGTGCTAAACATTTTGCCATCAGATGTAGAATGTTAATAGTGATTGCACAGGTTTCTTGCATTCCTCCCAATGTTTTTTAAATTGCTTATGTTTTAATAAGATTGCATTCATTTAACACAAGCATTTAATTACAAATTTAGACTTCTTTACTCAAGTTGAGTACCAACCTGACACTCAAATATTTAATGGAATCATTTCCTATTAGCGACTAACTGGGTGGATTTATTTGTAATGTCAAATATAATATTTTTAATAACATGCTAATATAATTTATCTGAAATTTATTATTATTTATTCAAGTTCATTATGTCTTATTAGGGACAGCTGTTGATGTTTTGAAATGAAAAACATTTTACAGCTATCCGTGCATTGTTTGTGTTGGCGAATAACATCAGTTTATTGTGATACATCTATTCTAATTTACCTTTAAATAATTAAGGTCTTTCTTAATAGTCATTCTACAGGATGATTTTATATTTCATGATAAATAATTTAACTTAATGCCTTTTTAGGTTTGATTCTGCTAATTATTTTAAATTAACATCAAATGAGAGATCATTCATGCAATATTGCTTCCCCTTAAAGGGAACATATGCTCTTAAACAAAGTTGAAGGATAAGTATGCCGTAGGAATGAGTGGCACTTTATTTGGTTAACAGATTAACTTAAAGGGGAACTACCACCCCTCAACAACTTACGCTTGAGTGGATGTTCATCTGGCGACTAGCTGCTTAGTAGCGCTAGTCGCCAGAAATCTTACCCGGTTCTGCAGATATCGGCTTTTTGCAGATGGTGACAGGAGCAGGAAGCACGGATGTCTCGTCACAGTGACGTCCGTGCGCCTGCTCTGTCAGTCCCTTTTGGAGCCATTTGGCTCCGAAAGGGACTGACAGAGCAGGCGCACGGACGTCACTGTGATGAGACATCTGTGCTTCCTGCTCCTGTCACCATCGGCAAAAAGCCGATATCTGCAGAACCGGGTAAGATTTCTGGCGACTAGCGTTACTAAGCAGCTAGTCGCCAGATGAACATCCACTCAAGCGTAAGTTGTTGAGGGGTGGTAGTTCCCCTTTAAATTGGTGCCATCCATACAGCTGTCAAGTGATCTCTGTTGAAGCCTGGCTCTAGATCACACCTCCTGCCAGCAAACAATGGGCTTCAAAATACTTTAATGGAACATAAAGGACACTTTTCACATTGCAAACTGTTTTATTAAATTAGATCTGCTGCATAACTTGTATATCAATGTCCAAAAAATGTTGTCTGTTTTTTGTTTTATAAAATCAGGCCTCATGGGTGGCATCAGGACCCCTCCTGATGACCCACTGGCATTGATCACCTATTTTATAAAGCCTATGCAGTAATCTCTACAAAGCTGGAGAAATATTAGTGCATAGGCTCCACAGAATTACATGGGACTTGGAGAAGTGATATAACTGGAAAAGTACTCTATATTTCATCACTTATTTATCAGACCTTAGTGCATCTCACCCTAGATTTGCTTTGGCTAGATCCATTATTTTTCTGTAACCTTATTGTGTTTGTTAACCTTACATTAACCTATCCCATGAACCAGTAATTTTTTTATCAATTATTGCAAATAATGCAATTTACTGCACATTATAAACTGATTCATATGAAGTAAAATGGGTCACTAGTCATCTTGCAAATATGAGTTTCTTAATAATCATTATCTTCATCATACTGATGAATTATGTTGTTTATACTTATTGACAGATTTGCTTAGTTTTACTCAGCTGACTATTCTGCTCGATATTCTGCATACAAAATATATAAATGTTTTAATCAGTGGACAAGTGAAAGACCAATATTATGTTATGTAAAGTAAAAAAAATCCATAATTACTGAAAGCTAAAATTATCGGCAACATGTTCAGATTTACAGTCACAATGAACTCAAAGTTACTGATCTGAGGACACTAATTACTACATATGAAAAAGGCACATGTGTTTTGTTTCTGAAATACTGTAGATCTAGAAAAAATGTTAAGTAAGGAAATAATTGTTAATTGGGAACCACTCCTGTTGAAATTGCCTTAGTCTGTTTAACATAAAAACATACTTAGGAAGGAGTCCTTCCTACATCAATCATGCATATATATATATATATATATATATATATATATATTTTACAGTTAGGTCTATTAAATTATGGCATTATATGCTACTACATATACATACTTTTTTTGTTTACTTTGCAACTCTGTTGCCTTCTATAGGTAGACTTTAATATTGTTATGGTGAGTAAAAATGTTATAAAATCCCATCACCATACAGAGTACAGTCTCTGCATAATACACACATACATATATTTACATCAGCAAAGAATCCAATAACGTGCAATATTTCCATTACATTCCCTTGATCTCCATAGAGCAACAAGCAAATGAAGGTATAAAGTGCAGTCACAGTTCCATCCCCATATAGATATGGATCCTTAAGCTTATGCTTGCTGTTTTCATAGCTTATCGAGCAAAGCATGGGTTGGAAAGGTATGAACATGTCAACCTATTCACGTTCAGCTGTTTTAACCTTCTGAATCTCATCATTGTGGGGATGATTCACTAAATTACTCTACTGAATCTGATAAAAGGCAGTATAACCCATCAACAAGATTATGGAGAGCAAGAATACAGTTCTTATATAAAACACTTTTATATAAATATATATCTACATGCCTAAAACAGATCAGAAAACCTGTCTCCAGCAAATAATATTTTCAGGCATGTAAATATATATATATATATATATATATATATATATATATATATATACATATATATATATATATATATATATATATATATATATATATATATACAAGTCTGTCTGTGAGTAAGCTGTTTGGCTGCTGCATTTTCAACTTGTTCTTTGCTGGATAAGGTGTGAAAACAGGAAAACATAACATAAAGAACAGATTTTTATCTGGGTCAGGAATTTCAAATATAACGTTGCTGTCTGCCTTCATGTGCATGGATATCTGGGAACGCAATGGAAGCTATGTACTCTTTGTTGGAGACATGTTCTCTGATCTGTTTCACAAGTAGATATACATACAAGTGTATTATATAGGTACCATATAAGTGTATGATGGCATTTAATCACCTGGAAATACTTGCAGTGTTTTAAATAACAATGGATTAAATTAGTAGGAAACATTATGAAATATAAATGGAGATTTTTTTTCCCTTTCATGAATGAAATGTAACTTAAATACTTCTCTTGTGGAATATTATTCCAAATTAGACTCATAATGGATTTGTGGATTTGTGGATTTGTCTCTCATGAGATCAAAAACAGAGCAATGTTTGCATATCCTTATGGCGCACAAAGGGTTAAAGGAATAGTAAAGCAAGGGTACTTTCATAGTGGAGATTCTTCCTCCAAAAGTGATTATAGCTTAAACCTTTTTTTAATGAAACAACAACAGGGACTACTAGGGTGAAATGCTCTAAGGTTTGATAAAGAGGTGATAAAATGGAGATGACTTCACCAATGGTGATAAACTTCCCATGTCCTGTGTTTTCTTAGTGCAATGGTTCCATAGAATAAAACAGGCATTTGAGAGTTTATCACACAGTCATCTCCACTTCATCATCTCTTTATTACCTCTTTCTTACATCTTAGTGCATAATGCCCTGGTGTCCCAAAGACAATTTGTTTTGTAATGCACTATATAGTAGAGCCTGTCTTATAGATTATACCTCATCATAAAAAGTGTAACTTTACCATATGGTGACCTCCAGCTTTAAAATCTATGTATGGGAAAAGAGTTGTGAGAGTGGAGGCCCATTTGACTTTGGATGTGAAGCTGACTATTGGTTGGTCAGTGCATGGATGGGAGACATCCAGGGACTACTGAACTGATTATCTGCTAATGAGCATGGTGGAATAGGGCTCATTGCCTTATCTCGTTTTACTGTGGTGGACACCTCTCTGGTACTTAAAGGGTTAGTAATGTCTCTTTTAACCCTTTGAGTGCCAGAGTGGGTACACAAAGCATTGCAAAGCAATGCTTTGCGTACCCCTCTGGCACTCAAAGGTTTAAATAGAATGTAATATTGTAGATATTACAAAACTAAACTAACTGATCTAAGTACCTTCTCTCAAACCTTTATAGTTTGAGAGATATACAATTCTAAATCCCCACCTCATCCCCTTTCACACACGTCAGCTATAAAGCTGACAGAAGGAGATCCTTGTCCAGGGACCATCCAGTGGCTCTTCAGCAGAGCCAAAATACCACTATCTAAAAAGTGTGCTTGCCAACCAGGCATGCTTTGTAGACCATTCCAATAGCTAGCACTATTTTGGCTGTGCTGAAGAGCCACCATTGAGTCTTCTGTCAACTTTACAGCTGACGTCAGCAAAAGGGGAGGGAGGGAGGGAGGGGGAACGTTAGCATCGTATATCTCTTAAACTATAAAGGTTTGAGAGACGGGACTTGGATCAGTTAATTTATTTTTGTAATATCTACAATATCACATTTTATTTAAAGAGACATTACAAAACCAGAGAAGCGTCCAACAAGTTGTTTTTCAAAACATCCACTCTGATTCTCATGGAATTCATTTTTCCTCCTCAATGAAACATTTGCTTCATTCTAAAGGCCAGGAGATCAGAGAATTGTAAATATATTGCATTTTAGAATCAAGTGGCTCAAATATACCATTTCCATCTTTGAATAATTTGCACTTTCTGATGATATGTGAAATGCAAATAAATAAAAACTATGGAAAACTGAACAGCATATCAAGCCATGGGTTCTACATACGGTTGAACTTCTACCTCACAGTGAATGCCACCTCTTTCCTGTTAATTGTCCCTTAAGAGGTTACACACGATTAGTATGCTGTGTAAAAGTTCAGACAACTGTCGAGCTTATTCTGATAAAAAAAAAATGTCTCTTACTTATGATGTGTCTAATTACTGCACCGAGAACAGACCTTTTACAATGTATTCAGTCTTTAATTTAACTCAATATAAATGGCATGAAATGCCTTTTAGTTAGGCTTTGGCTTGCATTGTATATCTCATTTGAATGAAAAACATTCAGATGCAAATACAGTTTGTTTAGAGTGGATACAAATGGCACTAACATGACTGATGAGTGCTTTTGATCAGTGCTGCTCCAAATGAAACGCTGAAAGAGAAGCCGCTATTCAGATTGGCACATGCAGTCCTAGGAATTAATTATTTAATTCTCATTATTCAAAAGTGCCTTTGAAGAAAAAAAAAAAAAAAAGAAAAAAAAATTAAAAACTTAGAAAAGAAGTAGGACTGGGTTTGGAACTAGACCAAAAAAAAAAAAAAAAAAAAAGCTAACCCTTTGAGTGCCAGAGGGGTACGGCACGTATTGCACGTATACCCCTCTGGCACTCAAAATGAATGATGATTACAGTTTTCTGTCTTTCTTTATTTTAGGGAAGTGCAATGGAAATCTCTATAGTATCCAAAAAGTTATAGGGTCATTTCCTAGCCCTATATCTGCCCAACTCAAATTTACTAAAGCACTCTGCAGTTTGTTGCATTGCTCTGCAGGGAATTGTAAACTCCTCTGACAGGGCAATGGGGAAGTCTATGTACATTTTAGAGTATTTACTTTCTTCTGTGCACTGTTTAACTCTATGGGGGAGATGCACTACATTGTGATAAAGTAGTGATAAAATGCAGATGACTTCTTCAGTGATATCACTTCTCCAATTCCAATGTTAGTTTATGGAGCCAATGCACTAAGCTATCTCAGGCTTTAGGGATCTTAGTGCATAGACTTTAATGAATAACATAGGAACTTTAGAAATGATATCACTGGAGAAGTTATCCTCTCTTAATCACTTCTTTATCACACCTTAGTGTATCTCCCTCCATGTATTGAACAAGGCATAGAAGAAATTGAGTAAGTATACACTAATTTCTTATGCACACTGTAGGGCAGATATAAAGTGGTTTCTGGTATTGTTTGTGTGTTCCAGTATATACTAAATCACTCATGCACTATACTGCATGCTGTGGAGTGGCTAACACCAGCGGAGTTGTGCTGGTGAATTGGTACATTCGTGCCAATGTCCAAACTCTATAAAATGAAACCATTTGGACACCAGAAGGCTCTATTGATAAAAAACAAACAAACCTGTCTTTGCTTTTGACTGAAAAATCACCCAGACATCGACATGCTCTTTATTTACGCAGTAGGAAGGGTAGTATAATATATATATTTTTTATATAACTGTTTTCTAAAATGTTTTCACAAAATATTACATAAAATGATTAGAACAGAGAGTTCCTTTTCACAGAGTACAAAGTCCAGTCCATTAAATACAGCAAGTAATGAGCAGAAACATATTTCTTTTAATAAAAAGCTTTACTAGTCGTATATTATATTTATCATTTTGATACTGTATAGAAGCTTCCCAGTGGATTTCTTAATGAAAAATATATATTTGCCTAATGCTTTGCTGTATTTTGTAAAGGGACAGACTGTAAGGATTATTTAAAGGGATAGTAATGTTTCATAATAAAAGCAGCTCTAATTAATCATCATAGTATTTGGACTTTGGCAAGTATTATTTCAATGCTGTCAGAGCTGTAGTTCAAGAGTAATTCAATGACAAGGCATCCCCCTCTCGCCCATTTTACTGATGTAACACTGCTCAGCCAGATCAGAAGGGGGGTGCCCAGGTAGACTGCAGAGATGGACAATCTTCAATTAAGATAAGGGAAAAACCTGAAAAACTTGTCAAGGGGGGCAGGGCTTTCATTGTTGTCATAGGAAGAAGATTGTCCCCTTCTGTTATCTGTCTGGTCTATAGACTGGATTCCACATCTGAGAAACGATGGCTTACACTAGGTTAAAGGGGCGGAGGGGAAACATTGCTTGTGAATATCTCCCAAAGCATAAAGGGTTGAGAGATAAGACTTATATCGTTCTTCATGTTTTATTAATGCCTACAAAATAAAATAAAGATAAAACGAAGTATTACTATCCCTTTACACCAACTTATCTAAGCTTCACACTGTTTGCCTTTGAGAATGAACCTGTGATCAGCAGAGACCAGCATAATTCTCCAGAATAATTTAGTTCTCCATGAGTACTGTTCATTGGTATTGTGGGCCCAGTTATCATACCACCCCCACCTTCTGCAGCATCTCATCTTCATAATTTTGTTTATAATTAGCCCCTTTGCCATGGACACTGTTCCCAGTCTTGCTTCCTGCATCTCTACCTTCAACTCACACTTATATGCACGTTCCTTCACATACAGTAGTTTACTTTTCTTCACCTTTGTTTTATTACCAATATAATTTTATATCCCATGAGGCTTTTTCATTTGTGGCCATCCTTTCATATTTACCCCTGAAAGCCATTCCTTTTGTCCCTGTTTCATTCACTGCAGTACCAGCATTTCCTTACATCCCTTCTTCACATTATTTATTCCCTGCTGTATCTCCATCACCAAAATTATGTATACAACCCCTTAGTTCACCATCTTATTCTGGTCACTGCCAATTCACCAGTACCTGCTGTTAAAGTTTAGACTGCATCATCTACTGTCTTCCCTCAGCTATATTTGCATGCCAGTATATTTCCTCCTGTTGCCCAACCTCACTTTATGCCCTATACAGTTCCTTCTGCTCATCCCAGCACCTCTTCCCACATGTTCATCTCCTAGCCCTTTCTTGCCTTTTCTTGCTCCATGGCCATTCCTCTTCCCCTTCCACTCTGAACTCCTGCAGATGGAGTCTGCCTGGTAGGCATCTGAGGCTTTCATTGTGAGCCCCAGCACTACCCCATTGTCATGTTACTCATTAATGCTGAAAAAGCTATTACCTTCTTCTCCAGTTGTGGCTTACTGGTCCTTAGTGGCTGGTTCTGAGCTTCATGTAATAGCCAGAGCCAGTCACTAGAAGGAGCCCAACACTCAAGAATTCCTTTATGTATTGAATTATAAATGCCAAAAACATTTTACTGTATATTTTATTATTATTCTCCCCCTTTTGACTTTTACACATTTTAGTGTGTTGCAACCAGGAATTAAAATGGATTTAATTGGGATTTTTACTATTTGAGTCACACAACATACTTAACGCTTTGAAGTTGCCGCAAATTATTATTGTTACCCAAAGCTTAATTACGGTAAACAAAAAAAAAAAAAATTTAATTTGTCAGTTGCATAAGTATGTTAAACAACTACAGCTGTGAATCTTTTTGGGTAAGTTTCTATCTGCTTTGCACATCTGGATCCTAACATTTTTGTCCATTCTTCTTATCAAAATTGCTCAAGCTCTGTAAGTTTGGATGGGGACCATTGGTGAACAGCAATTATCAAGTCTTACCATAGATTCTCAATTGGGTTGAGGTCTGGGCTTTGACTGGACTATTCTAAGAAATGCAGTTTCTTGTTTTAAGAACACTCCACTGTAATTTTGATTGTGTAAGTTTAGGATTATTGTTATGCTGGATGGTGAAGCTCCACAGTTTCAGGTCCCTTGCAATGAAAATAGGCGTTCCTATAGAATTGCCCTGTGTTTGGCTCCATTTATCTTTTCTCATTCCTTACCAGTTTCCCAGTGCCTGCTAATGAAACGCATTTCCACAAAATGACGATGCCACCACCATGCTTCAAAATGTTTCACTGAAAAGGTTAAAATGGGTCTCAAAAGCTGTCTGAGTCATCGTGCTTTGTACTTGCTGCAGCACTGGTAATTTAGCTCCTGAGTGCAGCTTCTTATGCAAGTGACTACACTTCCTGCTTGGGACTAGTGCGTATGAGTTCTGTATTGCATAACAGAGGACAATCCTGGCCATTGTTAGGTCTTTAATGCCACTAAGCTCCATACCCTGCCCATAACATGATCAGGTAAATAGAGAACACATACACTATATCATCTATGTCTAGTTTAGAATGTTGCCCTAAAAAGGCATGCAGTTAAGGAACTACAAACGGTGAAGAACATTTCTGTACAAAGCTTAGTAAATTGGTGTTAGGCAGGCATAGAGAAATAAAATCGATTCCAGCATTTAGCATATCATGGTTGCACATTCAACACACTGGGGGAGATACACTAAGACATGATAAAAAAGGTGATAAAATGGAGATGGCTTCTCTAGTGATATCACTTCTCCAATTCCTATGCTATTCTATAGAGCCAATGCACTCCAATTTTGGAGATCTTTATCACCTGTTTATCATACCTTAGAGCATAACCCCCAATATGTTTTTCTACAAGATATCGGTACATTTTGTGTTACAGAAGATCAATGCTTTGTATTTATTTACAAATAATAATTGTTACCCTTTGAGTGCCAGAGTGGTATTCAACTAATTGTTTTGCATTGTGCTGGATAACCTTCTGGCACTCTAAGGGTTAAACAAAACCAGGAAGACTTTTAATATTAAAACCTTCTCACATCACAAAGAGTCATATCCCTTCATCAAATGATATCTCATCACACAGAACCTAATCTGATCATTCTTTATCTCCATGAACTGTCCACAGTATATCATTGTACTTAAAGCTCCATCACACAAGCCTGTCAACATGGTCAGAACATGCATATTCCAGGCATATCCAACACATTACCTTGACATATCTGGGCAGCGGCATTACAGAGAGTCTATAACTCATATGATTTGATATATAATAAAATCATCATGATCTATATGAGCTAGGAAAATTGGTTCGACACTGAGACTGATGTTGTAAGAAGCAATGGACTAATTTTGGAGCAAACCAACTGTACCATAGCAAGAAATAGATATTACTAAAATGCTCAACAATTTAATACATTGAACCCCAGTATTCAAGTGTTTAACCCTTTGAGAGCCAGAGAGGTAGCTAATGCATTGCCAGTGGTGTAACTAGAAGCCACCGGGCCCTGGTGCAGAAATTGCCATGGGCCCGGTGGCCCGCCCCCATCTTCACATTGCCCCATGTCCATCTCCTACCTCCCACGCGGTTCTCAGTAATGCAGAGCACTGGGAGATGATGTCATCCCCCAGCGCTCTGCATTACTAGAGTGGCGGAAGATCAGCTGAGGTGCTGCGGGCACTGGCTGCAGGCGAGTGGCGATGGGTTTGGAGGGGGAGGCCGGGCCCCTAATTTGACAGGTCCAGTTACAGGTGCGACCCCTATTGTTACGCCACTGCGCATTGCAACGCAATGCGTTGGCTACCTCTCTGACACTCAAAAGGTTAAAAACCCCATTAAGATCAAAGGAAAGTTTCCCCAGAATGGCGCCAAGTCTTCTAAATACATCAGCCTCAATGAGTTAATTCCTTAAGTTTGTACTATATTTATATAGCCATCTATGACCTTATGGATAATAACTTAATGGGCTGTTTCACTGCACATCAACTTCGTTTTTTATGTCTCATTGCGTGGGATTTAATGAAGGCAAGATCATGGTTTTGCTAAAATGAAAAAAAAAGATACTTTTTAACGAAAAAATATTTTATCACTTACATAAATTCTTACTTTAGGGCAGGTTCACTCCAGGGGCACAGCTGCTGAAGTTTTACAACCTTTTAATTGCGGTTCCTTGTAGAAGCAGTGATTGTGCTATGAGCAGTCACTGACCACTGAGAGGTGGATGGAAAGCAGGATGTCAGTGAGATATGATTGGCAGACATTCCTGTAGTTATAAGAGATTTTTGAGGCAATTAATATGGCAATAACACAATATCTCATGTAGCCATCTGCACTGTGTCGTTATAGACCACAATTCAGTCATTACTTACCCACGAAAAAGAGTAGTCAAGAACTGAAGCAATTCTAGGGCACACATGCTGCACAAATGGGGATGAATAAATATTGCTGTTGCTAAAAATGTGGGTTTAAAGAAGCAGTAAATGTTTGTTATGAAAATATATTTATTGTAGGATTTTTCCTGTTGAGTAAATGAACTCTACTATGAAAGAGCGTGCAACCACATGATACAGTAACTATGGCACCAGGATAAAAATGGCAACAAGAGAATCTCGCACTTTCATGCAGGGTGAGATTCTCATGTCACCATTTTTATACTGGAGACATAGTTACTGTATCATGTGGTGCACACTCTTTCTCGTGCAACCTTTTAAAAGAAAACCTGCTGTTACTAAGAAAAATATTGTATCTCTTATAAATCACAATTATATGTAACACATTGCAAAGCTCCAGTTAAAGGACCAGTAAGGTTAAATTATGAGAAATGTATACTTATAAGCTCTAGGGCTTTCTATGATGAGAAAACAACTGTACTCTCACTGGAAAAGTTATTACAACTCAAAGTTTGTTAAATCAGCTTTTAGCAGCAGCAGCAGTTTGTGTCCAGAGAACATTTGTTCTTCTTTTGCTCACTCTGGTAAAGTTTAGTATTATATGAAATCTCTCCATAGAAAGCAAGTATAACATAACCACTTTGGTACCACAATAGAAAATTGCAGGCGTACAGAGATTTCTGGCATTAACGTTCCAGGCCAGTGATGGCGGAGGTATCCACCAGTAGGCCCCACAGTGAACATACGCTATAATGCATTCCCTGCAGTGCAGTTAATTTAGAGTCTACTGCCACAGAGCTGCACTGGAGAATTTGTACATTCTCCACAGAAAAACATATGTACTGAGTAGCACTAGAGCAAATCTGGAGGAAACCAACCGGATGGGGATGCTCAAATCTGTCATCAGATAAACCCCCCGTGTTTCTTTACAGGAACTCCTCAACTGAATATAAGTGAACTAGTTGAAGAGCCCGTTACACAGGCCACAGTGCCACTGCCAGCCGGTCGCGGGGCAGTCAGACACAGTAGAGACTGCCCACGCCGCGGCTGATACAGTGCCAGCCGGTCGCGGTGCAGTCATGCTCAGTAGAAACTGCCCACGCTGGGGCTAATACAGAGCTGGACGCTCCTTGTCCTTGTCACGGGCAGTCTCTACTGCACATGACTGCATTGTTACATGCTTTTTAGCGAATTATTATATAGGATGTTGTTAGGCAGATCCTTCAGAATTGATGAGCCATTGATTGGTTCACCTGTGTTCGTGTCAGGAGATCCTGAAACCCTGCACCACCTCCTTAGGGCAGAAATACAATTTCCCATTGATATGAATGGAGCTTTTAACCCAATGAATGCCAGAGTACTCCAATGCATTGCTAACATTCAAAGTATTAAAAGCCTTATTCAAATCAGTGGGCAATTCTGAGAGTTTGCATTGTTCCCTGTGACGTGTTTATTACAGAATTACTATAGGTTCTCCTAGTATGTTAGCTTTAAAAAATAACTTTTAATTATGATTACTTAACCCTTATTTGCCACCCTCTTTTTTCTAGGTATGGTACACAGGACATCCTCACTATAATGAGACTGTTATATATTACCATTAAAATGATCCCTTGCTGGGACAATGGATGTTTCAGATTAAATAATTATCTATCAAAATGTCTCCCTTTTTTCCTTTAAGAACCCTCTATAAGTTCTTGGGGGTTATGTTCTAAGTCATGATAAAGAGGTGATAAAGCGGAGACAACTTCACCAGTAATATCGCTTCTCCGGTTCCTGTATCAAAGGTGTCCAACAGGCCAGGATGTAAGGATTTCCCTGATAAAGCCC
This sequence comes from Rhinophrynus dorsalis, assembly GCA_037306005.1. Classification (NCBI taxonomy): domain Eukaryota; kingdom Metazoa; phylum Chordata; class Amphibia; order Anura; family Rhinophrynidae; genus Rhinophrynus; species Rhinophrynus dorsalis. The sequence continues at coordinate 71,956,430 of CM074719.1, read as the reverse complement.
AAGTGAGTTAATCAGTGGCTCGTTAATTCTGACTGACTCACATGTACTTAAAGGGACAGTAATACTTAAAAATGACTAATTCCAATATTTTAGTACTGAAAAAAAAGAAATTAATTTCCCCCAGTGACATCTCTCAAACCTTTATGGTTTGAGAGTTATTCACTTGCAAAGTTCCCCCCCTCCCTACCCTTTCCCTGAATTCAGCATTGTAGCTGACTGCAGGGGAAGCCTGTCCTACGATCATCTGGCAGCTCTGCAGCAGAGCCGAGATCGCGATAATAAAAAAGAAATTATTCACTTAAATGGTCTTTTATGTGTGCTTGGTTTGCTCCACAGAATTGCTCCACATTGCCTTCTTACATGAAGTCCAATGATCTGTATATGTAACGTTGTTTTGTGCCTAGTGTAGATATTACAGACTTTTTTTTAGAAGAAAAAGAAGAAAAGGGAGGTTTTGTACAGCTCTCATTGATATTGTGTTGTAGACACAAGAAATGTCTGCATTCTTCAGCTTTGTTCCTTTATATAAATAGGGAGTAACTTAACCTGCTTCATGCAGAGCTTGCCTGTTTTTATCCTGAATCAATATACCACTTAACAGACCAGTGCCCTTTCCAAAATGCCAATCTTCACAGCAATCATATACACTTAGACGGCTGTGGTAGAAATGTTAAAGAAATGTGTCCACATTTGCATTCTCTATTGGAATCTAGACATGATAAGCTGTGCTGGGCTGAACTGCATTTCTAACTTACTAATGTAAAAAGGTTTTATGTCAAAAAGTCAGAATAGAGGTTGTGAACATTTATTTATTAATGATGAACATTTTATTATTATGTCAGTGGATGAACTTTTTGTTTTACTCAGGAGAAGGGAAAAACTTTTTTTATTACATTATACCTGTACCTGGAAACACTCTGGATCTGCCCAGAGACTCTGATTTTTGCAGTGAATTACTGGGTCTTCACGGACAGGGGCTGATTCTCAGGTGGTGGTGAGCTTCTTATGAAACCCTGCCCACTTCTCCTCTTTCCCACCCTCTTTCTCCTACTTCCCTACCACTTCTCCTCTTCCCACCCACTTCCCACCTACTTTAAGACACAAGGCCAGTAAGCCACACCACACACATGATTAAGCCACGCCCCCTTCTGCCAATAATCACATAGATTATATCCCCCAGACACACCACATGAGCCCTCTCCTGGGCTCAAGAAGGCAAAGTTCCCAAGTATGCAGTATACCTATTTAGTACATAACCCTTTGAGTTCAGCAGGGATGTGGAATTCATTGCTCTGAAATGTATTGCACACTCCTGCGGCACTCAGAGGGTTAAAGGATCAGTAATGTTTTATTATGGAAAAACAAAACATATATTGTCTGGCTTTTCCTGTTGAGTTAATCAGGACTTTTCCCCCCTCTGTTGGAAGTTGCTTTATTCACAAGTTATAGCAGTTCAGATGATCACAAAGTAACATTCTATAGACTGTAGCCAGTGGCTCACCTTTTCCACTGAATGCAACAGAAAAATGTGTGCATTCCTAGGGAACTGTCTGGACTCCAGATGGCACTGTTAATGTAAAAAAAAAAATCAGTTTAAATTGTAATAACTTTGCAACATATCATCTCCCAGCACAGAGAGCACACTTATTTTACACAGTAGAAAAGACCATATAATATATGTTTTTTTATGATAAAGGTATACTACTCTTTTAGGGAATTTGCACCAGGGCATAACACCATTGGTTGGTTGGTTCCTCTGCTTTTCTGTTGAAACCAGGGGATCCATGAGATCATCAGGAGAGCAGAATGTTGCTCTGAAAAGACAAGTCCAATCCTCCTTGCTGTATCCAGTGATGGATTCTGGACTGCAAGGACCCCAGTGTCATACTTCAGAGTCATGTGATACTTTACCCAACAGTTCCCATAGATTGCTATGGACTCTTTGTTCTATGTGATTCATTTTAATCTATGGGGATGTATAGGCATCTTATGAAAGACTGTGTCAGTGAGCCACAAATGTTCAGGTTTAACCCAGCCCACCTTTCATTAAAGGAGGTAGGAGAAGTTGAAACCTAAATGGGACTGTTTTGGGGCTGCTTTTTTTAGGTCTTTTCCAATAGGAACAACATTAGTTCCCCCTATAAATTGTTATCATTAAAGTACTAGGAAAACTCATTATGCACTAAGCAATGATAAAGAGGTGATAAAGTGGAGATAAATATAGATAAAAGATGATTCTCGCACACAGGATTCAGTTGATCAAAAGTGTTAATATATTCTTTTATTTTTATTCATATATTAACACTTTTGATCAACTGAATCCTGTGTGCGAGAATCATCTTTTATCTATATTTATTGACAACGGGTCAAATTGAGGCATTGACCCATCGGGTTCTCCAGCACCAGAGTTATTTAATGAAGTGGTGAGCTGAGGTAACTTTTTTAATACGATAAAGTGGAGATGACTTCTCCAGTGATATCGCTTTTCCAGTTCCTATGTTATTCTATAGATCCTATGAACTAGGATATCCAAAGTTGGAGGAATTTTAGTGTATAGACTCCATAGAATAACACTGGACTTGGAGACATGAAATAACAAGATACGTTATCTCCAGTTTATCACCTCTTTATCACTCCTTAGTGCATCTATTGCACTTCAATAACCTGAAGACTAGGGGGAGATGCACTAAGGTGTGATAAAGAGGTGATAATGAGGAGATAACTTCTTTAGTTCCTATATTATTCTATGGAGCCTACACACTCTCCCACTTGTGAAATCTTAGTGCATAGGCTCCATAGAATAACATAGGAACTGGAGAAGTGATCTCACTGGAGAAGTCATTTCCTCATTATCACCTCTGTATCACACCTTAGTGCATCTCCCCACTGGAGCTATTCTGGGAGCAAATTAATTACACCATAAGGGACAAGTAAAATTATCCATTGATTGAACTGAGTTTTGTAACCACTTCAATGGCTTAACCCTTGAAGTGCCAGAGGGGCATCCAACGCATTGCTTTGCAATGTGTTGAATACCCCCCTGGCACAAAGAAAAGTCCCATTTAATTTTAACCCTTGAGTGCCAGAGGGGTACGCAAAGCATTGCAAAGCAATGCGTTGCGTACCCCTCTGGCACTCAAAGGGTTAATGTGTTTCTTATGGTGAATTTGGTAAAATTACTTTATGGTTTTAGTACATTGACCTCAATTACAGTATGCAAAAGTAGACTTTGTATTTATGACATTAATTTATTAGGTGAAAGGGTTAACAAACTCAGGCTTAATGAGTGTATATGGAAAAGTTTCTCAGCTTTGTTAGAGATACAAATTTGATTCACCTCTGTGTTGGCAACAATTCAATCTTTCTGCTATGAGATCGTGTTAACCCTTCACCCAAGGCATAGGCCTCAGCTGCTAGAAACACAATTATTTTCTACACATATCAAGTAAAGGTAATAACTCAAGAAAATATTGTGTTTTCAACCACTATGTTCAAAATAAAGATGATGCAATCTGATATTGGTGGAGAAAGTGGCAAAAAAAAGCACAAATATATCATATTTCTCAAAGATTTTTTGTATGACACTATCTGTAATGTGACTAGTCTAGTGCTTTGATTGAATTACTGAATTTGGCTATTTTTTCTAATATTTGGGGCCTTATGCAGAAAGAAAAAGATGAGCCATTCTGTAGTATACCAAATGGGGCAAATATAGATTAACCAATTTTCCTACTGGTTTAAATGGGGGGATTACAGACCATCTATGTCAACAAACACTCAGACATTTGCAATACTAGTGTTTAGCAGCTCATCATATAAAGAAAATTTAATTAGCAGCATATTTTCAACTATTTAGCCATAATGGTATACAAAGGACACATAATTAGCCACATCCTGTGCTGTTTAGCTGCTTTATAGTATAATTTATTACTTTCATAATTATATCACATTCTAGGCTACACATTTTAGGAGAAATGGTGCAACAGTGTTTGCTGTTTCTGAAAGTATCAATTCTGTCTATTGTTCACAGATACCATTTACCAGTGAGATACTCAAGGAACCTCAATGGTAGCTGCTGACTTTATTCTGGATACTTCCAGGAGTCAATATATTGCAATACTGATGCATTAAAATGAACAGGAGCAATTGTGGGACAGACCAATAGTGCCATAAGGGAGAAATAAAAATTTACAAATTCCTTTTGTTTTAAATGGTATATGTTTTGTATAAAGATGCAATTCGGGAATCGGATTCCTGCCTTTGGTTTGAATTCTATTGCAGTTTTGACCAACCCAAAAAAAGTATTGATGAGGGCAGGGAAGTGCCTGCAACTTGTGGCCCTAGGAGCAAATATAATCAAGTCACGGCATTAATGTTGTGAATTAAGGCAAGCAATGCCACAGAGCATACAACTGAATTGGGGCTACACTACTGATACTACAGAGTTTGCAATTTAACCCCTTAACGCCATGTGACGTACTATGACCATCACGGTCCTTGAAATACTGAAGGACCAATGATGGTCATAGTACGTCACATACTTTTTACTTACAACGCTCTACCGAGAGCACCGTAATTAAAAATAGGGCCTGAAATTGACCGCTCCAAGATTGGAGCGATCTCTATCAGGCCCCATAGTGACACGCCGATACACCCAACAGGTCACGTGTACCGGCTCGTCGGCGTGCATCAACGCGGTCCTTATGGGACGGAAACGTCCCAGGACCACCGGTCGCTAAGGGGTTAAAGTATTAGTAATGTCTATATTTTACAAACACTAATATTGCAGCTGGTTTGCAGGCACACTTTGTAGACTGTTCCAATGAAGTATTTCTTTTTACATTTTGCTATTTCAACTCTGCTGAAAAGCCGATTGCTTATCCCGGGACGAGGATATTCTGGCGTCAGCTTACAGCTGACATCAGGGAAAGAGATGGGAGCGGGGAAGTTTAGCCTTGTGTATCTCTCAAACCATAAAGGTTTGAGTGATGGTACTGGCATTGTTTAAAGGAGCAGTAAACTTTTTTTATGAAAAAATATATATTGTAGGGATTTTCCTACTGAGTAAAATAAGGGTACTCCCATTGCTGAGAGATTTATATTTCCAGAGTTATTACAGTTTAAATGTAATGTAAACAGTTTTTTTACATTAGCAGTGCCCTCTAGTGGTCAAATTCTAATTAGATTTCCTGTTACATTCTAATGGAGAGGAAAGTCAGAAAAGTCAGAGACATGCAGTTCTCCATAGAATGTGATAGAAACTGCCTGTCACTTCCTGTCAGTTAGAACTATCAGGAAGTAAACACAGTAAATTCACTTCCTGATTATTTAAACTGATATAAATTTTGAATAAAACAACTGACAGCCATGGGAGTGACCTTGTTTTATTCAGCAGGAAAAGATCTATAAAATATGTGTTTTCATAAAAATAAGTTTACTGCTCCTTTAATTTCATTTTATAATAGCTGCAATATTAGCGTTAGTAAAATATAGACATTGCTAACACTTTAAGTAAAGCTAGTGATACTATAGAGCTTACAAGGGAAATGGGTTATGCTATCAGTGTAGCTCCATTTGGATTGTAGCTCTGTGGTATTGTGTGTAGCTCCATTTCAGTTGTAAGCTCTGTGGTATCACTAGAGTAGCTCCATTTACAGCAGCACAAGGGAGCTTGAGTGAGGCAGTGGCCTGCCAGCCCAAACATATGACCAGCCCAGGGGGCAATTGCTCCTCTGCCCCCCAGTCCAGCCCACCCCTGCATGAGGGAAACAGCTGATCAGTAGCCTTCTCCTGCTGGAATTGAACCTAGGTCTATGATAATATGTAACTTCATGTTTTAAACTCAACTCCTGTAACTTCAAGTTTAAATTTGCATATTTTCCGCTCTATTATATCTTGGTTAAGAACAGACCAGATGGCTCACCATACTCTACAATTACAGTAATCTAAGCACAGAGGTTAGTAGAAATGCTACTGACAGAACTGTGCAGTGGCAGACTGAATGACATTTGGAATTTCCTGCTAGTTCATATCACAAACCCATAGTTCTGCTGTGCTCCAATGCTCTACTAAATAAACCTTTTAAATCACTCTGTGTGAAATTACAGACTGCGGTAATTTGCTTGTTTATCTATAAATAACAACATTAACCATACAGATTATGTTTCAGAGCTATACATGAAACTGAAAGTGTCCTCCTCTGTAAAAAGTGTTTGAAATATTTGTGTAACGTGTTACATTGCAATACATTATCCTGGGATTCAAAACTAGTTTCTTTATTTTGCAGTATCCTCCAATGATTGGCTAGATGGAGGGGTGATATTACATGTATGCATGATCCCTTCATCTGGATGGTGATTGGCTGAGAGGTTAGATTACTCTAGAGCATGGTTTTTGCTCTGTGTAACCCTCCCAGCCATTGAGAGCATGGGGAAGGGTCTGGATAAGGATTGTCCAAATAAAAGCCAATCCCAGTTTGTTTCTCACATTATCTCAGGTAATGGCCCAATCAGGACTCGGGTGAGGGGTGGGTTCTTTTTTGTATACTTATAAGCAGCAGCACATTTGTTTTTATAATGTACTTTGTGACACAGATTTGTTCATATATATATATATATATATATATATATATATATATATATATATAAATACATATGCTGCAAAAATGCCTATATTATTAGTAATTTGTATGTGAAATAAATATTTTTATGGAAATTAACCTTTACGTTTTTTGGCACTTTATGCTAATTATGTGCACAATGTTCTGATTAGTTCTGCTTGAGGCCAATCTTTTTACTTGCTGTGCTAATAGAAAGTACCCAAATCTTGGGCTAAATAAATGGAAAATATAATTTATAGAGTTTATTGGCAGTGCAAATATGTCTTACTACTGAAACTGAGCTTAGTGTTTTTCTTTGTTAACCAGGGGCTTTATCAGTACTTATTTGTTTAGAGAACTGTAGAAAAGACACCTTGTAATAGCTTAGACTCTAATATGATCTAGAACAGTGGATTTCTCTGCTAGAGCACAGGTGTGGTGATCAGAGGTTCATTCACATTGATTAACTCACCTGTGCTCTAACAAGGAAAAATCGTCAAATCCTGGCCTGTTAGTGGGGCCTGAGGGCAGGAGTTGAGAACCACAGTTCTAGAAAATGATGATGGAAAACTATACATTCAAAATACTCATTAAACCATTTCTAATATGCTTTTTAAAAAATGTCCTGACAGTAGCAATTTTAAGGAAGCAGACACTGTTTGCCAGGTTGTCTATTAAATATTGATGGACTGATGGACTTTAAAGTCCAGTAGTTGCATGCATCATATGTGAAAAATATTGGCCAGTGAATATCATTGTGTCTGCTGGGAACATTTTAGACAGAGGGTGCCTCAAGGCTTCATAATGCTTTTGTGTAAAACATTATACATGGGTAACCCAGCTGTCATTACAAATTAGATATGTGATGGCAGCTGATAACACGACACAAGTTAGAATTAGTTGCAATTATTAAAATATATGCATCAAAGAAGACAGCTTTGACTGTACAGCCAGATATTTTACATTTAAGGTCCTTGGTCACCTTGCAGATCATTATACATTTTAGGCCGGGTGTCTTACTAAATCAGTTGCTGCCTCCTGTTCATTTTATGCACATTTTCAGTATTTAACTGTATTCTCAATACAAAACCATAACTCATCTAATCAGACGTCAGTTATGCATGTTGTCGTGTATCAACAATAGTGCAATGATTTAGCCCTTTGAGTGCCAGACTCTGGCACTCAGAGGGTTAATATTTGGTAATATGGCCATGGCACCCACTGTACTATAAATTATTTTATTTTTTTGTCTTCTATCTTGAGTTAATCCTTTAAATATTATATAAAATTTAATTTATAGGTACAAAAATAGAAAAATTAGTAAATGGCTTTGTAAATTGCAAACAAGGGATGCTTGAGAAGTCGTTTCAGCTGGAATTTAAAAAAAAATAGGAGATGATTCCCCTTTCGGTGGAATTTCTCGCTTGAAGGAAAATGGCAACAAAAATGAGAAGGTTCTATGCCACAAGATCAACCCTTTTGAGAGCCGGAGGGGTATGCAACATATTGCTCTGCAATTCATTGCGCACCTTTCTGTCACTGAAAGGGTTAAGTCCATTGATTTCATACAGCTTGACCTTCTGGCTTACATGCTCATACACATGCATTCCTCATCATGCACACATCGCATCACTCACATATACACTATCCACACATACGCACTCACACATTCATTTACCACACAGCTCTGTGGGAAGATGTTGGTGGCAAAATAATATTCTATTTTCTGGCAATGACTTCTTGCAACAAAATGTCTCCCTCATCTCTATTATCTCCTATATGTCATAAGAGAAAAATATACCCTAGAGGCTATATGCCCCCTCTCTCTCTCTCTTTATATATATATATATATATATATATATATATATATATATATATATATATATATATATATATATATATATATATATATTATAATGAAAAGATCCTCTTTCAGGAAATTATGTCCATGACCTTCCCTCACTGAAGTGGGACACAGCCTTTTCACTTAGAGAAAATTGCTTCTCTTGGTTCTTTGAGCACACAAGAGACAAGGTGCTCATGGCACTACTACTGACCTCATTAATAGGACTGCCTAGCAGAGGAGACCCATGAGTCCAGACTTGAATTTATTTCTGGTGTGTTGTTGTATGGGGTATAAATGATCTTTCCATAAAGATTTCTTGGAATGCATAAAGCCTTGTCCAGATAGGGAAGAACATAGCATCCAAGTCATAACTTCACTTGATAAAGTGGCATTTATCTTTAATTTTGTAAAACAATAATTTAAGTGTTATTAAAAAGATTAAATGTTAACTTTTTTGGAAGCTATAGCATTTTTGATTTGTTAGTAACAACCTTTCTGCTGTCTTTATTGTGTTTGTTCATTTTTTATCCATCCCAGGGACCCCTATGCAAGGCACTGTGGGAGTCCTTAGCTGCCGCCATAGCCACTTCCCTAACCTCACATAGCCCCAGTCCCTTACACTGTTTTCTGGCACAGAAAATACTCTTGACCTATACTAAACTAGAACAAAAAACCTTTAAAGTGATAGTAATGTTTCACAAAAACAGCAGCTCCAATTAATCTTCATAGCAATTGAGCCATAGAAAGTGTTATTTCAATACTGTGAGAGTTGTAGTTCAAGAGCAATTAAATGATAAAGTTTCCCCCTCCCGCCCCTTTTACCTAGTGTAAGCCTCCACTCCTCAGATGTGGAATCCAGTCCATAGACCAGACAGCTCACATCAAGCGTCAATATTCTACTGTGAGAACAATGAAAACCCTGCCCCCATGACAGGTTTTTCAGCATTTTCCCTTATCTTAATTGAAGATTGTCCCTCTCTGCAATCTACCTGGACACTCCCTGCTGCTCTGAGGTGAGCAGTGTTACATCAGTAAAAGGGGCGGGAGGAGGATACTTTATCATTCAATTACGCTTGAACTTCAACTCTGTCAGAATTGAAATAACACTCTCCAAGGCCCAAATACTAAGATGATTAATTAGAGCTGCTTTTATTATGAAACATTACTATTCCTTTAACCCCTTCAAATGTCTCTATAGCATCCAAGGGGTTAAATAATAGCATGTATAAAACTGGTTTAGGGACCACCCATTATTCAGAATGTGGTTGTGGCCAGCATAGCCAAGGCTCACTTCAAAATGTGAAGGTAATTGCTTACTCTGCCTATTGGGAAGTCTGGCACTGTCTATTGAGGCTGATTTACAAAGAATAATTGGAGCAAGCTAACTGAATTAATTTAATGTTAGAGAGATTCACATTCAAGGAATTAAATGCCCAATTCAAATAAGTAGGTTTTTATCTATCCCTATGGTACAGTTGATTTGACCCAGAATTACTCTCTTTTTCTTATTACATAAAGTACCTGATAACTGCTTGATAATTCTGTTAGTTTAAAAAATCAGTATAATGGCAGTTAAATGAATACAATACAATGTTATCTGCATCTACATAAAGTAGGATTCAATGGGGTAGATGCAGTAAATGTCAAAGAGGGCTCATAATGTTGGTGTCCTGTCAGATCAGCATCAGACGCACACATATGCACTAAAGTGTGTTCGACATCATGTCTCCATCAGTCCGACAAAAATCTACCCACATCAACATCCATCCGACATGCCTTCAACAGGTCTACGAATTTTCACTCATCATATGGCAATGGCCTATTTTCATCTAGAAATGCAGCATAATGACTCATTTCCATATGGAAATGCAGGATAATGAGTCATTATCATATTCAAAGGAGAGTGTTTATATGATAATGTGGTGTTTCACCACATGCACCAAACGATAGTAGCCTCTGCTGTCAGAGTTCACAGTCTCAACTTCACCTACCTGAGGCTGGTGAAGTTTGGATCTCCCTGTAGTTTCCATTGGAGTAACAGCTTTCAATCAGTCAGAAGCATGGAGGGGTGTGAACTGCTGTTGATGTGTAAGGGATGCTCTCCCTCACACATTACCAGCAGCAGACAACTCTGAAGTCTGACAGCATTCTCTGAGCTTCTCCACTTGCTCAGTAGGTGAGTGGAGAGGATCTTTTCAGCACCATGAACAGCATCACTCCCTTAACCCTTCGAGTTCCATTATAATGTACACTGCACATCCCTGTGGTTAAAAATGTTCACATAACAGTACACAATCAACCCCTCAGCTCTGTATCATAGTTTATCCATGTTATGCACTCCCAAAGGAACAAGGCTGGGGGTCAGGCAGCATCCATGTGGATATGTGGCTACCAGCTTCCCTACAGCCTTGTTCCCTTGCCCACTGGTAGCTATAGAACCCTATACCCTGGACACCAGACTTGTTCCCTTGACCACTGGTAGCCGCAGAACCCCATGTACACTGTCTGCCCCCCCCCCCCCAGCCTTGTTCCTTTGTCTTCCGGTAGGCACAAACTCCCATGGGCACTGCGTGGCCAAGGGAACAAGGCTGGGGTGTGTCAGGCAGTGTATGTGCTGATGTTTCCCCATGCTTTCCCATAATATAGAATTCCATCATGCTGCCCCCCATAAACTCTGGCATGCTTCCCCCCAATAAAATCCAACATGCTGCCCCCAGTAGACTCCAACATACCCCCCACAGTAAAATTTGACATATGATGCCCCCCACAGTTAATATCCAATATATGCTGTCCAAAAACTTGTGTATATATTTAAAAAAATGCATACAGGATCTCTAATGTCAGTTTTGATTTGAAAGAAAATCAGACCTCACAGGGGGCATCAGGACCCCTCCTGATGTCCCACTGGCATTGATCAGATATACAATAGGATAGGTGTTCTATGCTATGCCCAGGATGGTGATCACTACCTTCCCCTAGTAGTTACTACTCAAGCCATCATTCTGTGAAGCCGGTCATTAAGGCAGTGCACATCCCTATGGCACTCAAAGGGAGTGATGCTGTTCATGGTACTGAAAGTATCCTCTCCACTGCCCTGCTGACCAAGTGGGGCAGCAAAGAGAATGCTCTCAGACTTCAGGATTGTCGTACTGCTGGTGATGTGCAAGGGAGGGCATCCCTTTCACATGCACAGCAGTTCCAGAACCCTGTATACTAATGGAGAGCTTCTCCTCCCCTTCCCGTGCATCCCTAAATTTTAGTGTATATGGTGTTGTGTGTCTACATCAAAATGTCGACGTGCACCACAGCATTGACCTTGAGTGCATCTCAGCTAATGTAATTTATTCTATATTTTTCAATGTAGAGAAGAAAACTAGTGTATGTTAATACAATTGAAAGTACAGCTCATCCTTGTACTTTGACATTATTTATCCTACTCATCATCTGGGTTTATCACAAGAAAAATGAGCAGCTGCTGAAATCCACATCCCCAAGCTTCCAATCACTTCTGCTGAGTAAATTCCACAGTAGAAATAGTGTATTGTCTGTACATATTAAAATGCTATTTTAGAAAATGTTCACTTTAAAACGTTCTATCTCTCAAACCATAAAGATTTGAGAGATAGGGCTTGCACCAATCCATTTCTTTTGGCATTATCTACAATATTACTTTTTATTCTTTTAAGACATTACTATCCCTTTAATGATATTTCTGGGAATGTGTATATATGGGACAACTGACTTACTGCAGACTTTTTCTAGTTTTTAGAACATCAGCCTCAATGTGTGTCCTTTATTTCTATACATTTATGGACTTTTAAACTAGAGGTTTATTAGTGTTTGTAGCTTCTTTATCACCAATTTGTGAGACCTTGACTAGCACCATCAGTAATTTCTTGAAGCATTTGACAGAAGAACAAAATAAAACAATGTCCAATCAACCAATATCTCCAAAAGGCCCAGGCTATTAATCTCCATCACAAAGCTTCTGAACTAAATAGACAGAGCTGTAAAACAATATCTACAGATGCAGACTCCATAATTATACCTTCTAAATCTAATCAAAAGGCTATTTGTTTTTCCTACAAACAATATCCAAAATTCACATAATAAAGTACCAGTTATGTTACATTTTTGAATGATAATAAAAAATATATATGTGTATGGTTATATAAATATGTGTGTATGCGTATCTATCTATCTATCTATCTATCTATCTATCTATCTATCTATCTATCTATCTATCTATCTATCTATATCCACACACACACACACTCACACATGTATATGGGCATCACTTGATCTTGAAAATAGTCCCAGGAAGTGGCGTAACTATAGGGGTCGCCTGGCGCCCGCAATCTCCCTCCGGCGCTCTAGTAATGCAGAACTCTGGGAGATGACATCATCTTCCAGCGCTCTTCATTACTAAGAGGACCGCGCGGGAGCTCCAGGGAGGTAGGAGATGGGGGCATTGTGAAGATTGAGGGGCATTGTAGAGGGGGTCAGTGGGGTCGAGGGGGGCCAATGTGGTGGTGGTGGGGGGGGGGGCCGTGGCACATCTTGCACCAGGGTCTGGAGGCTTATAGTTACGCCTGTGGTCCCAGGGTGGACCAAAACATAGAGCAGATGTTCTTTTTCATAATGTAAGTCTTGTGTGAGCAGTTATTACAATTCAATACAGACTTGTCTTAGGATGCAGGTGAGCTTCTGGTTATGAGGGCGCAGGGGGTGCTCTCATCTGCCAGTCACCAGAAGCAGACTGTAAAACTCCTTTTTGCATAAGGTCTGCCCTCAACCAACCCACTGGTCACAGAAAGGAGGCGCTTTGCATAACTCCGTCTGTCTACCACCCCAGAGTGTGACTGACAGCGAACCAGAAACATATATATACATGTATATATACACATAAGAGATGGCTAGTCATATTTGCTTTGCTCTCCAAGGCCTGGATTCAAATGTAGGAGATAAATGTTACCCTCCGTTTTATAAAAAAAAAATTCCTATTGAAATCAATGGGGATACCTGGAGAGAAAAGCAGAGATAAAATGAGCACCTGCATTTGAATCCAGTCCCGATTCTTTAAGCCATCAGCTTTGGAATGATGTGAGCTGTAGTCCCTAAGAGCTGGAAAGCCATATATAACCCATGCCTGACTTAGATGATAGATAAATCCTTAGCTTTTAAGGAATAAACTGTCATAACTAGGGATGAGCGAGCACCCCGATGCTCGGGTGCTCTGACCGAGCACCCCCTGAGGCTCGAGTGCTCGGCCGAGCACCCGAGCCCCATTGAAAAGCATGGGAGCACTCGAGCATTAAACCAGGCACCCCCTGCTCTGATGAGCGGAGGGTGCCTGGTCAATGTCCCCCTTCATCTCCGCTATGCCCCTCTTCCACAATGTCCCCCTTCATCTCCTATGCCATAGAGGAGATGAAGGGGGACATTGTGGAAGAGGGGCATAGCGGAGATGAAGGGGGACATTGTGGAAGAGGGGCATAGACTCTATGCCCCTCTTCCACAATGTCCCCCTTCATCTCCGCTATGCCCCTCTTCCACAATGTCCCCCTTCATCTCCTCTATGGCATAGGAGATGAAGGGGGACATTGTGGAAGAGGGGCATAGCGGAGATGAAGGGGGACATTGTGGAAGAGGGGCATAGCGGAGATGAAGGGGGACATTGTGGAAGAGGGGCATAGAGTCTATGCCCCTCTTCCACAATGTCCCCCTTCATCTCCGCAATGCCCCCGTACCTCCAGTCCCTGGTGGTCCAGCGGAGCGTCTTCGGATCTGTGCCTCTTCCGGCACAGATCCCCTTCACCCGAACATGTCGGGCGAGCACATGGCGGTACTCGTACGAGTACCGCCATGTGCCGAGCAGAGCGATGCTCGAGCCGATCCGAGCATCGGCCGAGCACGCTCGCTCAACACTAGTCATAACCAATTACTAAAATATTATTTGATTTATAATCCTTGGTATTCCACATTACTCTGTTACACACTCTGGTTTTTTACATAGGGAGGCCGATTTCCTAAGAAGCAAACCAAATGCACTGTAGGGGAGAGAAAAGATTCTCCCAGATTTCTATTGATTTATATGGTTTTCTTAACTCCTTCAATTCTAGAGTATTCTCCAACACATTGCAAAGCAGTGCATTGGAGACCTCCTTAACATTGAAGGGGTTAAACGTCCCATTTAAATTAATGAGAATTTGTATTCAGCCCATATGGTACATATAGTTTAGCCTAGAAATGTTCCAGTTCTTCTTATTACATCAGATGCAAGATAATCTTATAAGCATTCTATAGAGACTTAAAGGGATAGTAATGTTTCACAAAAACAGCAGCTCCAATTAATCTACATAGTATTTGATCCATAGAGAGTGTTATTTCAATACTGTCAGAGTTGTAGTTCAACAGTAATTGAATGATAAAGTATCCACCTCCCGTCCCTTTTACCTAGTGTAAGCCACCTCCTCTCAGATGTGGAATCTGGTCCACAGACCAGACAGCTCACAGCAAGGGATAATCTTCTTACTGTGAGAATGAAATGAGAGAATGAATGAAGGTAAGCCCTGTCCCCCTTAACAGGTTTTTCAGGTTTTTCCCTTATGTTAATTGAAGATTGTCCCTCTCTTGGACACCACCCTGCTGCTCTGAGCTGAGCAGTGTTACATCAGTAAAACAGATGGGAGGGGGATACTTTGTCATTCATTTACTCTTGAACTACAACTCTGACAGTACTGAAATAACAATCTCCATGGCCCAAAAACTATGAGGATTGATTGGAGCTGCTTTTATTATGAAACATTACTATCCCTTTAATGAAAGAGGGGTGTGTAACACATTGCAATGCGTTTTATACCCCTTTGGCACTCAAAGGGGACTTGTTTGACACTACATTTAAAACACAGCTTTGTTGTGAACAACTACCTTCATTTAAAAATCTAAACATGCCATCTGTAGTTTCTTTTCTAATTTGCCAAGAGCCCTTCAGATCAGACTTAGTTAATGATGGCCACCACATAAATAATATTGTTTATATAATTTTTTTAAATAATCAATATTGAATATTACTTTTTATTTTTGCGCTTGGGCATTGCCTACTAATGGAAAATGTATTTCAAGTATGTGTCAAGTAGGTCAGGCATAAGGAGAGTCTGCCTGTATAGAGTTTCATTTTGCTTTACAAGGTCCCTTGCTTATTTATGACTATTAAACTTATTTGGGGCATGAGGTCCCAGTTCAAATTCTAGTCTCTCTGGTTATTAATGTCATTAAATTAGGTGCACTCGCCCTACTAGGCCTGATAAGCTGATTAACTCAGCAAAAGATACTGAATAACATGATTACTTTTTATTTTATAGACTTGAGAGGTTAACTGTTTGGCTGCTAGGAATGCTAACCATCTAAAAAACCAAGTATAGATCAATAGGGAATGCAATAATCTGCATCACACCTGCGCAAAAGTAGACCAATTCAGTAAATGTTAAGTGCCAGTTAAATAATGTAACTTGAAGCACTAAAACATAAATAAAACCCAGTTGCTCGTATGAAAGAGCACTTACAATTGTTTGAGGTATATTCTTCCAGTTTTAAGAGCTCTTTCACATGGGAAACAGAACTGTAACAGCCCACTGCTCCAGTTTCAACATATGTGTACTTCAATACACGTTCTCCTGTGTTCCACCTCTAAACTGGATTGGGCTAGGTGTGTCTGATGTTTAGCCCACTTTAGCACCAGGCAATATTATATGCTGGTTCCCAAGTTGGATGGCCAGTCATTGTTGGTTATGAGAGCATCATAAACTCCAACAATGCTCATATGCTCATATGAAAGGTCTTCTGGTACCCCCATAGCTAGCATATAGAACTTCCTTACAGTGAGAACAAAGTAAAGATTTTGTGTTCTAGACTTTGGTGTGTTCAAATTTGTAGTTAGTCACTGTGTGAGAGGTATCTCATTGCCATCATCATACTTTTCATAAAGGATGACCATCACCAATGGTAGCATCATTGTTTTGGTGTCACCCATGTAAAAGAGGCCTAAAGCGGTCTTTATTTAAAATAAATGCTTACAGAGTTCCATCCCAGCACTCCATAGCAAACAGATAAAGCAGAAATGTTAAAGCATTATAGGACCAGTGGTACTGGAGCTCCAGTCAACACTGAGCAGTCAAATTCCCTTATTCACATTAATAGTAGATAGTATACAACAGGGGTAGCCAACCCTGGCCTTCAAGACCTACTGACAATGCATGTTTTCAGGATATCTCAGATGGAGCACAGGTGGACTAATTAGACCTGCAGTGAAAATAGATTCCCAAATGTATCTTTTGGTCCTATCACCATTTTCATTATAAAATTACAATATATTATTATATTAGCTTAGATAATTAATATTTGGCTGTATATTTATTTTTATCTATGAAATATCTTACAAGGCGTCTGATACTTATATGGCATTTAAACAAAGTAATAATTGTTTTTGTACCTACTTGGTTGTAATCAGGAGGGGGAACAAATACAGGGAAGTGTGAATTTTTTAGCCCTTTATATACCCAAGCACCCAATACTTTTTTTCCTAACTCTTTGCATAATCAAAAGTATCTTAGTGAAGAGTAGGGATGGGCACAAATGTTCTGCCTCAAACTGAAATCAGAGAATAATGCTACTTCCTGCTTGGTGAATAATTTCCCATGAAAAGTTCTGTTTTTCCACTTTTTTCACCAAGTTTATTCCATTGAAATCAATGGGAACATTGATTTGCGAAAGACACGTTGTTGTCTGCTTTTTGGCGGGAACAAAGAGTGACATTTTGCCCAACCCTAGTGAAGAGCTCTTCTACCTTAAATGGTGAAGGGAAAAAAAAACAATTTAACTAACTAACTAACTAACTAACTAACTAACTAACTAACTGTGAGTTCAAAACCTGTAGTGCTTTAAGAAAAAAACATTATAGTAAAATGGTAAAAACGCTATACACACACCACTTTGGTGTTGTATACTGACTACACAAATGCACAGTGAAAAAATGTGTCTTGTTCCAATAACTAGTGGAAACATTTTACATACTTGCAGGAAAACTGTCCTTCCTTTGCCACATCATTTGATTAGTCAGAATTTTGTTGAATGCTTTCATTTCCAAAAGAAATCTGTTCATCTGTAGTTTCTGGACTGATATTTGAACAAGATTCAATCAAACAAATTATCTAAAACTTGGCCATCTATTCAATTTGTTTTTTCATCAGGGTATATGAACAAATAATAAAAATAAATATAAATAATAAAGGCCTGCATTTTATATTTGTTCATGTTCTGCCTAAGTAAGGAAAGGAGCATATAAAAGACCAAAACCTCCCCAAGAAAACATGCTCTCACTGATCTGAAAGAAAAGAAGCAGCAGCATATTTGACTAGGTAAGAACTTGAAGTGGGATATTGGGCTTAGTACATGATAAAGGAGAAGAGAGTTGTAACTGCAGCACTAACAGCAGTACCAGGATTAGACCAATCTGAACAGACACCTACAGCATCAGCATGGGCTACAAAAGTCTATAGAAAGGAAGTACAGATGGTTGCATCTAACAACACAACCGCTCCAAATAATATACACTGTGCCCTATGAGATTAACCCTCTGAGTGCCAAAGGGGTACGCAACGCATTGCTTTGTAATGCGTTGCGTACCCCTCTGGCACTCAAAGGGTTAAAGGGCTAGTAATGTATATATATAAATAAAAAGTATTATTGTAGATGCTGAAAAAATAAATCCATTGATGGCAGTTCAATCTCTCAGACCTTTATGGTTTGAGAGATATAAGGTCAAGGTGATAAAGTTCTCCCCTCCCTCCCCTTTCATTGGCGTTTGCATCTAGCTGACAGAAGAAGATCCTGGTCAGCAGAGCCAAGACAGAATTATGTATAAAGAAATAGTTAATTGGAATGGTCTACAAAGTGTGCTTGCAAACCAGGCACACTTTGTAGAACATTCCAGTGAAGTATTTCTTTCCACATAGTGCAATCTCGCTCTGCTGAAGAGCCACCTCGAGTCAGCCGACACAAATCTCCTTCTGTCAGCTTTACAGCTGCCATCAGGGAAAGGGAAGGGAGGGAGCAACTTTAAAACTGCATATCTCTCAAATCATAAAGGTTTGCAAGACCGGACTGCCATTGATGGATTTATTTTTTCAATATTTACAATAATACTTTTTATTAATATATGCCACTATTAACCCTTTAAAGAAGGAAGCAACAACATTTTTGGCTTTTTTCAAAGTATTATGTGGGAGAAGGTTATAGAGCAGAAAAAAGTTGCAGTGAAGAACCACTACCACCAGCACCAACATTAGATCAATCTGTACAGATACATAAAGCTGAAGCATGGGCTAGAAAATCTATAGAATGAGGAAGTATGTGTGACTGTGTCTAACAACATATCCTCCCCCCAAAATAACTTACACTGTGATCTCAAAGATTAAAGAAGGAAGCAGCAGCCATTTTTCTTTGTTAGAAGTATAATATAGGAGTTAGAAGGTGACAGAGGAGATGAGAGTTGGCATTATAGTACCACCAGCACCAGCATTAGACCAATCTAGACAGGCACATACAGCGGTAGCAAGGGCTAGAAGAATGATAAAGTACAGGTGAATGTGTCTAACAACAAACCCCAAATAAATAAATATAATGCACTGGGATTAATGAAGTAAGCAGCAGCATCTTTGACTCTGTGACAAGAGCAATATTGGGCTTTAGAAAGTGATAGAGGAAATGAGAGTTGGTACTGCAGTACCATCACTACCAGCGCCATCCTTACACCAGTATGGACAGACACATACAACAGCAGCATGGTTTAGAAATGCATATAGAATGAGGAAATTCTGATAGCTGTGTCTAACAACAACACAGCTCCCTCCCAATTAACATACACTGTAATCTCTGAAAATGAACAGAGCAATAAATAACAGGCTTTTTGGATGGAGACAGCAATGGAATCTGGATGGAACAATGCACATGCACACTTCCTGGTTATTTGTGTGTGCAGCTGTACATTGAATTTGATCGGTAAATAAATAATTAGTCTTTTTAAAAAACAAAATGAACACAGCCAGGGATTTTGGCTGGAGACAGTCTGGATGGAACTGTGCACATACAGTGCCTAGTAATTTGTATGCACTTATGTTTAAACAACAATACTGCCTATTTATGCACAGGTGTGTAGTGAACATATGTTTCTGTTGCTGTGTTATGAATCAATTTAAAACCTAGGTAAAAGCTGTGTAGTTGATAGAATTATATACCATATCCTACCTATCTACTTATTATATTTACTAGCTAACCTAGCAATTAATTCTATGCTCTCTAACCTAACTAATGAATTAATTACTAGCTAACCTAATCATATGTGAACCCACCTAATTAATTAAGTAACCTAACTCTAGTCCTATACTCAGGACTAAAAGAATAAGAATAAAGAAATTGTGTGTTTTGTTTCTTTCCACAATGAACTGCACTACATATAGATAAAACACTGATCACAAGCCACACTGCTTCTATTTTTGGTTGCTATTCAAAGTAAGGGAAATGGGATGCATCCAGATTATTTAAGGTTGATGGGTTATATCCTTAGAAATCAGGACTGACCAGATTAATAACATATCACAAATAAAGTAGAGATGCATAGGCTTTTGCAACCATCAATAACCACCATATCCATAACGCATAGTGACTGTCCCTCCACTTCTTGCCAGGATTGTCTATTTTGGGTGTCAGTCACTTCTTCTCTCTACAATTGCGTCACCCTCTAGGAAGATGTATAAAGAAGAGAGCTGGGTGAAACCAATGATATATGTTAGAGAATACAATGTATAACAATAGAGTATATTTATTACAATACTAGTTGAACAGCCTGTGTACACGGACCACAGTGCCAGGCAGCAAATGCCGTGGTACAGTCATGCACAGTACAGACTGCCCGTGCCACGGCTGATAACGGAGCGGGGTGCTCCGAATTCAGACCGTAGTTCTCTCTGCGCACTTCGGTGCACAAAGAGGACTATGGTCTGAATTTGGAACGTCCCTCTCCGTTATCAGCCTCGGCGCAGGCAGTCTGTACTGTGCATGACAGCAGCCATCTGTTCTGCGCGTGACAGCTTCTGACAAACATACATTAGCAAATTATTACATAGGATGAATATAACAAGTAAAAATGGTATCTGACACTGTATATAAATATATTATTATTATTAGGAATGTTTCTATATTTATATACAGTGTCAGATACCAATTTTACTTGTTATACTCGTATTGTAATAAATATACTCTATTGTTATACATTATATTCTCTAACATATATCATTGGTTTCACCCAGCGCTCTTCTTTATACACTGTCCTAGAGGGTGACGCTATTGTATTCTTTATATACTTATCAGACCACACTTAATTGTAGTGCTAATATCTAACGGTGTTTTTTTTTTATTGTCCTTTTTTCTTCCTCCGGAATAACCAAATAATATCTATTACATATTTGAATGGATCCATTTCTGTAGAGCGTAGCCTGGGTATATTTTCTACTTCTTCTCTCTACCCTTCACATAGTCCCTCCCTAGTTTCCCCACTGAAAGGGTGCGAACGAATGAAAAAATCAAATTCACTGAAAAGTGGAAACTGTTGTTCGTTATTCTGGCACTTTGCTCACCTTCCACTTAGTGTATAGTTTTAAACCGAATATCACTAAACTCATTATTTTCAGTTAAATTTTAATTTGTTCCAAAATGAATGCACACTTATAATACAGACCCTATAAGTGCCAGAGAGGTATCCAACACAATACTTAGGATACCTCTCTGGCACTCAAAGTGTTAACACAAGTCCTAAACAAAATTGAAAGGAAGAAATCAGCATTCTAAAGGGTCTATTGCACTGGAGGGTCTACTATATAATAACTATAAATGAATAAAAAATGTAAAAATCTGTCGGACCTCCTAAAGATATAATTGAACAAGTTTAAGGCATTTGCCTGTATTTGTGGGAGGAGCTGGAGGTGCATTTAAACCCCAGCATTCTCGCACCATCCTCCTTGATGTATTTCGGGTCATCCTCAAGACCATAGAGCTACAGATAAGTCACTCAGAATTTCGCTCATAACAAGTGATGCAATTACATAACATACATACTCTAGTCTAATTAATTATTTTACAACATTTACATGTAAGTTTGTTTTATCTTATATCATATCCGGGTACAGATAATTAATTTCTAATAAATCATTCATTACTCTTCATTAACAGTATTTATATTTGTTTACCCTACATCAGAAGGATGTCACATCGGTGTGTCCGCGTTTTATTCATACCACTTGATAAGAATTGTTTTTCAATTATTTATGATTAGACTTACTTCATCGTTTCATGAACTGACCATAAGTCTAGCCAACAGAATCTAATTTTCGGCATTTTATGTCTAAACAATGTCGAAGTACTAGAGATTATGTAATGCTGGTATAATTCTTTATAGCTTACCCCTGCAAGTCCATAATTACCTTTCGTAGTCTATTGAGGACTTACCTCTTCCGCTTCCACGTCAGTTCCGCATTCAGACCTTCGCCGTAAGTGATGTCAGCAAGCTTTTTCTGTCGGCAAGCTCAGACGATTGGCTGCCCCTCAGAATCCTCCCATCCCGGTTCGATTTAATTTCTTTTAGGTATGCATACATTATTTACAGAGTGCCTGGTTACAAGTTATGTACACAACGAGGAGAGAGGTTAATTTTGATTATCCATACTTTTACTCAAGTGGCATGGTTCAGTCACTATAGGACTTGTTTCCCGGTATCTAGATTCACTACATTATGCTATTCGCCTTTATATTATACATTAGGCATACTTTTCAAGTTTTCTTCTATATCATTTACCTTCAGTTTAATTACACCCATAGGGTTAATGCTTACTTTCATTTAGATACGGTGATTATCTGGCATAATTCCTCCTTTCTCCTTTGCATGTTATAACAGGTGGTACTACAGGAATTCAAGAGCATATTTTCATTTTTATTCATGTCCCAGTTATATGTATCCATCATCATTTATGTATATCAGTCAATTTGTTACATGCATCGGTATATGTACATATGTATGTGTGTTCCTTCATTAGCATGCTTGTTTTGTCACAGTCATTGTATTTATGTTTCCTCTTTTCTTTTTTGCCAATAAGTGGTATACTACTCATGTCCATTGTCATTCCATGTTTCAGTCAAGCTGTGTATACTTGTTTAACCTCTGTTTCATACCTCATGTTAAGATATTATATATATATTTCTCTTTCAAGGGCCAAAGGTAGCTCAGGTTGCATTTCTTAACCAGCCTGTTTCATACGATATTGTTCCTTACCTCTTTCAGAGGCCGAAGGTCAAGTTCATAGTCACACCTTACCTCTTCATGGAGGCTGAAGGTTGGTTATTCAGTAGGTTGTGTGCTTGGGTAGGTCTGATTCTTGCATGCTATCCTTACCTTTTCGTAAAGGCTGAAGGTTCAATGTTTTAAGGATAAATTGCACTCCTAACCTCTTCGTTGAGGCTGAAGGATTAGTCACTATTTTCTTGGGAACCCTATATGCACAGGGGATAGGTTTGCTCACTTATCAAATTTTGATTGACTCCATAACTTAAGTTTACAGGGTAAGTCTTATTAACCTTTTCACAATTAGGCTTAGTTATCACTAATCATAATTTCCCCACTTATTCCCTGGGTTCTCGTCATGCAGCCTAAATCAGTCCCTTGTCCTGTGTCTGTTCGTTACACATCAATCAGATATTATTATTTTCTGAGTACTCATGGTTTCATCTCTTCCCTAGAATTACCTAAAATGGAAGAATCCCAAGCACAAGCTCTTCCAGAATCTGAGGTTTCTAGTTTGGTTGCAGCATCGAAAAGCGGAATTATACCGCTTGTTATTCCAAACAAATACGTCCCCTATAGTGTCACCATCATCACCTGCTCCCTCCATTCCCTCTTCCCCACTCTTTTTTCCTGCTCCTTCTCCAGTATAGCTGGCAGTACAGCCAAAACAGCTTAATCACATCACTCTCAAATTGATATCTCCATGTATTGTTCATTCTATTACTAATAAAATTTATTTGATATCTTTTGCCTCAATTCAGGCTGACTTTCTGCCACGGTTTCCCGACTACAGAGTCGGGAATAGAAGCACACTTTATATCATATATACGTTACCAGTTCACTAAGCATAATCAGGAAGGCCTGATTTATCCTTCACTCAGTCTCCATATATTACTCTCACGATCCTTGTTACCTTATTGGTTATTATAATGCAGATCATTCAGTCCTGGAAGCTCTGACCATAAATTGAGAATTGATTGGTATATGTGTGCATGAGCTCAAACATGCACACATGTGCACACAAGTACCCACACTCTGAGAACAACAAAAAAAAAGCAAAAAATAAAAAAGTATGTAAATAAATATGGGAAACAACAATTTCACTAATAAAATACAACATTTATTTATGTAGCATTAATAAAATGACAAAAATCTACAAAAGTAACTGTTATGCTCAGGTTGGATGCAACTGAATATTTTTATATGATAGAAATGGAAGGAGGGACAGTGAAACATGCCCATTCTGGGGTGCTCCATGACACATCCTGAACCCAGACATACATGGCCTGCTGTGTTGGGGGGCACTACAAATATGAACAATGCACATTTAAGAGTTAATGCACTGTCATCCCTTAATAGAAAGGTAATTAGATCCTTAATCCATGCAATAAATATAGAGCAACACTTAAATGAAATTAATTTGTTAAGCATTATTGTTAGAGCAATTAAGTGGAGTTTTACGATGTTAATAGTAATTAGTGTAACACAGCAAACAAGGTTATCTCAACTATAATATTGTAAATATGTGAACATGAGTGTTGGAATATCCTTGCACACTGTTGTTCTGGAGATAAGACATAGAATCCCATTGCTGGGTCTGTCATGCTCTCACCAGCATCTGCCCTCCATGATTTATCTTAGGGCTCCTACTCACAGACATGAATACAGATTCTAATGGTTGGAGCTGCACCTCTGTCACCAGTGCCTGGCCTCCATGAACTGAAAAAATTGCTTCCCTTGTCATTTGATAGTAACTGTGCTATTGTCTCAACAGCTTTAACTGCTGGATCCACCACAGCATATCACAAGAAAGATACTTCTTAGTCTTAGTCTGCTTCCTCAGATCAGGATGCAAATCTGTGCAAATGATGGGGTACTCCAAGCATGTTTACCCAAACACCATTTCACCAGTCAGTCCTGGTTTGTCAGTGGGAAATCACATGAACATTAACATCCAACAATTTAATATAATTTCAATTAATCTCATTCTTTATCATTTTAACTCCACATATCTTCTGTATATGAAGCTATCCATAGGGTTTTCCATGTCAATTAGAATACTTAACCCACATAATTTTAAATATAAACATATACAGAAAATAGAGAGAGAAAAACTCTGAAAATACATGCACAGTTTGATTTTAAAGCAGAACTATCGTAGGATATCATCTTGGGTTATCCAAGTCGATATCACTATTGCAAGTCTTATAGTGTATATCAAACATTCAAGAATGTTAGGATTATTATATAAAGTTACCATTATTATATGACCCAAGAACTTGTAGACCGCAGCCATCTTGGTTTTTTAATCCAATGTGCATGCGTTGCCAGCTCCGTTGTCTGTCAGGCTCAGAGACTCTGCCCATTGTCCACCTCTCTGCAGTGCGTGTCCAGCTATAGATGGGGTGTACACAGGAGCAATCGGCAAGACCGATGGGAGTGACTAGCTTGCCTTAAGGTAAAGAGTAAGACATGCACAGTCCATCTCCCCCAGTCTTGACATCCCTGGGTAAGATTTTGATTTACTGTTTATGCCGAACCTATAAACTTTATTATAAAAAGACCTACACACCGTTTAATATATTAATGGAGAGTGTGCATTTAGAGCACATGTTGTTGGGATGATAGTTCCACTTTAAATAAATAATCTACTATAAAGTTAACCTGTTGGAAGACACAACAGTAAAGTCATCTGGAGTGTCATAATTAGCTGGTGTAGCTGTTTCCACACAACTATATGTATGGAAACAATGGCTTGCACAATATGTCCTCATTTAAACTCATTCTCACAGTGTTGGTTTACATAATGAAAATCCACCTTGCTTCCAGCTATAAGTCTCTTGTACTTGTCTCCTCCTTGTGTCCTCAAATCTCACTTGAAAATGCACCTCTTGGATAAAATCACAGCATGCTAGAAGGCACTGATGTTGTACAATGAACGCTCTTATAAATTATTTACATTACTGATGTCCTCTATTATCATGAAAACTAGCACTGTATTCAGCACTTGACCCTAATGTACTCTGTATGTCTCCCATTACCACTTTAGATTGTAAGCTTTCGGGCAGGGACCTCGCACCCAATGTTTCACTCTACAAAGCACCTGTAACCCTGTATTGTTTAAACCCTGAAATTGTAAAGCGCTGCGTACACTTGTGACGCTATATAAATAAACATATTAATTCATTCATTCATTCTTCTGGAATCACCATGTAGCCTGTTGAGCCCTCTGAAACTCTTCTGTGTATAAACACTACAATCCAACGTGAATGTGTTCTTTTTATGTTATTATTTCTTTTATTAATTTTATCTTCAAAAGTTTTTTTTTTGTTACCAGTGCTAATTTGAGTGCTATGTGCATGTTATCTAAGTAGCTCTATATTGTCCTCCAATTGTCATTTAACTACAGTCAGTTGCTGTTCTTAACATTCTTTAAAATTTGCATATGTTTCATGGAACAATCAGTGAGAATTCTTTCTCATTTGATCTTGAATTCTTCTGTTACCTTTTGAAATGAGGGGAACAGTTGTACTCTCTGTATTTTTATATTTCTCTATGAACTTGCTTACCAAGGCTTCTGATACTCATATGGCATTTAAAAATAAACTCAAGGGTACTACATATAACAAGTGTAATGCACTGGGGTCAAGCAATTTTTATGGTCTAGTGCCATTCATTACTATATCTGCTACTGATTATGGTTTTATTTCACAGTCAACTTCTTAAATGAGCTTTGGCAAAAGGTTTCATAAATAAAAATAATGGAATATTAAAATTGTGATTTAGACCAAGGTATCTGAATCAAGGTCCTCAAATACCCTTAAATTTGAAGATAAATGGTGGCCAATGTGAGGCCTTCCAGCTGCTGCCAGACTATAACTCCTATCACTACCTACCAGTCATTGGTTAATGTTGAATGATGGGTGTGATAGTCTAGCAGCAATTTGAAGACTTGGATGCTAAGGTGACTCCAGTGCATGTCTTCATGTCCAAGCATCCAAAGTGCTATGTATATCCCTAAATTTGCACATTTGCAAATTAACTCACCTCTGCGCCAAAAATTTGCTCAACTAGGGAAACTGAGGACCAAAGCTAAGAACTTTGACTTTCTAGTGTTTTCCTTCTTCCCATCTTAAGCCCCTGTCTAATGTGACTTTATTTATTCTCTTCTCATGCAAACCTTTCCTTGATTCCAGTGGCTGCTGCAAAAGGTAAAGGCAAAGGTGAGTTTGGCTTTGTCATTTTATGTGTAATTACACTGTTATAGCAATATAATGCATTTTATTTACATTTATGGTTTTGAGAAGACATTGAATCATCCCATAATATAAAGTGGTAGAATGCGTCGCTCACTGTGAGCAGTAACTGCACGTGCGCAGTAGAGAGTCTCTATTGTGCATGTGTGGTTTTGCACACAGGGAGCTTCTCTGTGAGCCGTCTGGAGCTCCCCGCTAAGGATCAGAGCATCCGGCGAGTCTCTACTGCGCATGTGTGGTTTTGCACACAGGGAGCTTCTCAGTGAGCCGTCTGGAGCTCCCCGGTAAGGAGCAGCGCGTCCGGCTAGTCTCTACTGCGCATGACTGCAGTCATGCTCAGTAGAGACTCGCCGAACATGCTGCCCCACTCCGGACGGCTCACGTCATGTCTTTGCTACCGGCTCCGGGGCAGCAGGGTGCACTTTAGCCCGTGTATATGGGCTTCCATACTAGTAAGTACATAATACAATTAATTGTGGAGGTATACAAGCTGGGTGCAAGATTTCTAAAGACATTGCTGTATTGTGTCCTTCACTGTGAATTAGTACAATGCAATATTTTAACCCTTTGTGTGCAAGAGGGGTATCCAACTCACATTGCAAAACAAAGCATACAAAGGGTTAAGGCTTTATGCACAAAGAAAAAGTGAAGGAATTCTGGGACAAACCAAATGTACCAAAGAGGACACAAAAAATAAAAATTACCATTTATTTAAATTGGGCTCTTAATCCACTGGATGCTAGAGTGGTCTAAAACGCACTGTCCCATAATGCAATGGGAACAAGCATTCATTTGTTTAAAAGCCCAATGTAAATGGGAATTTTTATTTGTCCCCTATGATACAGTTGAATTACCTTATAATTCTTACACATTTCTATTGTACATAAGGTCCGTAGAGCATTTCTGTAGTCTTTCACCTTCTCATTAATGGATCAGAAATGTTATGCTGCATGAAACAAGGTACTGCCATTACTAGGAGGCTTATCATTCAAAAGTTATTACAGCTCAGTGTTTAATTAAACTGCAGTTTTCTATTCTCATCACCTGATGGTGCAGTTTCTATCTGTTTGTGAGAACTATGGGGATCCATAGTCAGTGACTCAAGCTCTCCCACAGAGTGTGTTATCTATAACATTGTCTTTTGTGCACTAGTTAGCACTGTTGATTAAATAAATGTTTTAACTGATACTTTTTTATGAAAAAAGGTAAAGACTGTTACATATATATTTATCATAATTAAAGTTTTCTGCTGCATTAATCACTATAAAACAGACATGCTGTGACATTTTCGCTATATAACAAAACTATTTAGACAAAGTTTATAGGAGTGATAGATCCCCTTTAAGGGGTTCATAGTGACATATGTTTTGAGAAAGTGCACAAAAATGTGTCAATAAAAAAGTTTGGCTGTAATTTCTTTATAATATTGCACTAGATTACATTAATGTGATAACGGTATGACGTGTTTTACCTGTCAGGCTCCTGTTGAGGAAACCTGTAGCTAATAAACTCAACTGCAATGGAATGCTGGTCGCTGTTAGGAAAAACAAATGACTGTATGGTTGGCATAATAATGCATTTTGACTAAGGTATACCACTAATTAAAATTAAGTGTTTAGCAATAAAATGAAAATATATTAATCTGAGAAATATTTTTATTTTATTAATGTAGATTATTGTTTCTTAGATATACTCTAAATTAATGCAAAGGCCACAGTGCCATTAAATGTCACTCAGATAAACAACATGGCAATTAACTTTGGTGAAATCCAAGAAAATTGCTTGTTAATATCCTATTTGTTCCAAGACAGCAGTTTTATTAGAACAACAGACAAATGAACTTCAAATGTAAAGATTGCTTTTTTATTAGAAAGTTATTTTCCCTGTTTTTCTGTGTTCTCTAGAGAGCATTTTAGGTTCTATGCTCAGGGCTGGATTTATATCACAGGAGGTCATAGGCAGGGATTGCAGGTGTTATTAGCTCCACCCATGTCCACACCTCCTGTCCTTACATGACTCCACCCTCAGTCCCACCCTTGGTTTCCTGGCACAGAAACTGGGCTTGGAATATAAATAAAAGGGCAAAGATAGATTTAAGCCCTTGTTTGCTAGAGAAATCTCGAACCATTGGTGCTCATTCAAGGACAGTTAAATAATAACCTCTAAAGGGGCATATAAACTGGTATAAGGACAATGAGATTGCTCTGTCCACACCTTCAATTCAGAAAGCACAGCTAAGTTGCCCCTAAAAATTTTGTGTTGATGGCAGTTGCCTACTCTTCCAATGGGAAATCTGGGACATGTTCAAAAGAAATGGAAGTAATTCTGGCATCTTAGGAGGCAAAAACAATCTCCTGAAATTCCCATTGCTTTAAATGCAATTTTTTAACATCTTGAATACTATAGAGTCCTGCATTACATTGCAAAATAGTCAAAGTTTTAAAAACTAATTTTAAATGAATGTAATTTCATTAATCTCCTATGGTGCAATTGTTTTGCCCCAGGACATATACAGGTTCTTCTTAGTACAATAGCCATACTGTTTTCTGAATAAATCAACTTAATGGATACATTTATTGTGTGACACCTGCCTTTTTCTAAGATTGTCTCATTTCCCATAAAAGATAGTTAATCAAACATGTAGTCTCACAAAACAATATTTTTTCTGCTAAATAAACAACACAACACGCAATGTGTTTGAATTCTCTAGCATCCAAGAGGTTAAAGTATTTGGCTTATTTTTAAATTCCCTATATTTCAAACAGATTCAACAATTATACCAAGGAGTTGCCGTTGGTCTCACTGAGATTATTTTGTGACATTGCATCATTATTCACCAACATTCCACACCAGGCAGACAAGCTCTCTAGACAAGCAATCAAACAGAAGAACAGTCAATTTGCCCATGTTCCTGATTCATTACATGTTCTACCAGAGCTACTGGTGCTTTGATGAAAATCTTTCATCTGCATCATGGGGAAAGTCCAGGGATTAATAACCCTTTGAGTGCCACAGGTGTGCGCAATGCACTGCAAATAACTCAGATGCTAAACACAGTACCCTACCGCGTGAAGAAGATAAGGTTCAGCAGTACACTCATGATAGTATGTTATATAGAATGCAAATAATTCATGGCACAGAGATGTGTCCTTCTGTGTAGTAGGATATGGGTCTCGTCATGAACTCTATGGTCCATATACACAATGACAACATCAGTGCAAATCTGTGGCAAACCATCTGCATCATAGGGGAGAAATAAGAATGATAAAACTACCATTGCATAAAATGGAACTTTCTATCATATGAATGCTAGGGAGCCTGTGCTAGAATTCATGGAATTTGCAAAGTGCTATATACCCCACTGCAATACAAAGGGTTAAATTAGTTTAATGTTTTATTCTTCCTCTGCCTTGCTCTAGAATTGATCCTATGATCATTTGTGCATAAGGTCCTAAGTGACACATACACAGACCCAACAATGGAGTAATTCTGGAGCAAACCGACAGCATCATACAGGACATATAAAAATTCTTCACATTTCATTTAAATGGCGTTTTCAGCTTCTTAGAGGGGATCTATCACCCATATACAAGTTGCTCTTAAATGTTAGGTTATTTAGCAATTATTTTGAGTATTCCATTAATTTATTTTTTTAAAATGCTCTGTACCTGCAGTCTGTAACTCTGCCTCTGCTTCCCTCCCTCTATCCAGCCTTCTCCAATGATGGAGAATTTCTGCCTGTAAGCTGGAGCGATCTCATTGGCTAGACAACGATTTGTATTTATTTGCATTAGTGCAGTTGGTTTGCTCCTATATTTGTGCCACTGTTGTGTGCATATGTCTCAATAGGTTTGGGAATATCCTATATAATAATTTGCTAGGATGTTTGTCACGATGCAGTCATGTACAGTAGAGACTGCGCGCGTTCAGTCTCTACTGCTCATGATTGCATCACGTGAGTGAGGCGACGCAAGACTGCATCGCATGGAGCAGTGAGTAGTGGCCTCTTAACCCTTTGAGTGTCAGAGGGGTTGCATACCCCTCTGGCATTCAAAGGGTTAACTTTGCCTGGACCTTGGCCTGTGTAAACTGACTTTTACACTAGTTATTGTATAAGATGCATAAAGCAGTATTTTATTGTCGCCCATGTAACATTGAGCATTTGTTGAACTGAAGACTTTATAAACCCATACTGAATACATTGCCACACAGAATAATATTTAGGGCCGTATGTTCAGAGGAAAAGTGAAGGAGTTTGGGGGCAAACCATTTGCTCTCTAGGGGAGAACTAAAAATTCCTTTTATTTAAATGGGGATTTTGAATCAATGGGAATTTTTTACTCCCCTATAATGCAAATAGTTTGCCCCAGAACTCCTATCATTTTCTTTTGAACATATCACCCTAATATGATGCAAACATCTCAACTTAATATGCAAACATATTTACTGGTATTTTAACCAGTTAAGTACCAGAGGAGTGTGCATTGTTTTGCAATGCATTGTGCACACTTCAGCTCCTGAACCCTTTAAGGACCTATGACGTGCCAGGGGCATCATGGGAAAACTTCCCTAAAGGACCCATGACGGTCTTGGCACATCATGGATTTTGCCATTCCAGGAGCCCTGATTCGGATCGGCAAAAAATTGAAAAAAATGCTCCATGGACCTCAAATGCTGGCTGCGTGCGCTCGTGGCCGGGGTTAATAGGTTAACGAGCATTCATTTGCACTCTAGTAAGTGAACAGATTCTCACCATATCTGAAACAGTTTACTGAAAAGAACAACTGATAAACAAGTGAAGAACATATGACAAAAAATTGTATCTTTACATGTCATATTATAACTTCTTTACTCCTCAAACATTTACAACTTGTTTTAATAAGTGGGTTACATGCATAGACTGGGCTACCTTATATACAGTACACATCTTGTTTTTATGTGACTTTCACTGATATAAATGGAAGAGTTGTAGTATGAAGTAGTATGAATGGGAATATTACATACATAACTGGAAATACTTCAGGTCTGACCTGAAAATTCAGTTTTTATATTTATTTGCCAGGTCTCTGGGAACAGATGCTGATTCTAACATAGTAACATGGTAACATAATTGATGAGGGTGAAAAAAGACATGCGTCCATGAAGTCCAGCCCATGCCAAATCCCTCTTGTTGATCCAGAGGAAGGAAAGAAAAAAACAATTTGAAGTTATTTCACCCATGTTACCCAAAACTGTACTCCATATTCTAGATGAGGCCTAACCAAGGATTTACTTAGAGGTAGAATTATATTTGCATTCGGTGCATCTATACCCTTTTTTATGCAGTATAGTGCCCTACTTACTCTTGCAGCAGCTGAGTGACTTCACACACTGCTGTGAAGTCTATCTTCTATCAGTACTCCCAAATATTTCTCTAATGAGGAGTCCTCAAGTAGTTTCCCTTTTAATATATATGTAGGATGTTTGTTTCTACACCCCAAATGCATAACCTTGCATTTATCAAAATTAAATGTCATCTGCCACTTTTCTGCCTATTCACTCAGTTTATCTAAATCCTTCTACCGAGAAAAAACATCCTGCTTTGTATGTAATTCCTTACATATCTTAGTGTCATCAGCAAAAATTAAGATATTACTTTCAATTCCCACATCTAGATCATTAATAAACAAATTAAAAAGCATTGGGCCCAGGACTGAACCCTGTGGCACACTACTTACAACTTTAGACCAAATTGAAAAGGTTCCATTTACATCTCTCTGCCATCTATCATTTAACCAGTTATATATTCATGCACAGATATCTCGTCCCAAACCAAAACCTTTTAATTTATGCAATGGCCTGTTGTGAGGAACTGTATCAAAGTCTTTTGTAAAATTCAAGTGTACTACATCAACAGAAATTCCCTTTTCCAAATAACTACTTTCCATTTTGAAAAATACAAGTAAAGTAGTTTGACATGATCTATTCTTCATAAAACTATGCTGGCTCCTACTAATAATATTGTTGTTCTTCACATACTTCTGAATACTGTCAGATAGTAACCCTTCTAATATCTTATCCACTATGGAAGGAAAGCTCACAGGTCTATAATTACCAGGTTTGGATATTACCCCCTTTTTTTAAACAATGGTACTATATCAGCCTGATGAAAGTGAATCAATAAATATTAAAAATAATGATCTTGCTATTACTGAACTAAGTTCCTTAAATATCCTTGTGTGTATACCATTAAGTCCAGATGCTTTATTTACCATAGCCTTTTCCAGTCTCTATTAGACATTGTCTTCAGGAAGCCATGTCCATGATGAAGAAAATTCTCTGGATTTGTATGTTTGTTCTTAGCCTGCCTTTGTTGCTTCCTTTGTATATACAGAAGAAAATAATATGTTCAGGGCTCATGGCACAGTGAGTTCCCTTGTAAGTCTGTCCTCTTCACTGTCGGGTCTGGTTACTCACCTCCCTGTTTTTCCCAATCTGCACCCATTTTGAGGACAAACCAACCTCCCTTCTTTCCAAACCCACCTACTCTAATCTAGCCCTGCCCTCTTTATGATATGTAATTTGTCACTCCTACCATCAGATCTTAGTGGAGCTCCAGAGGTTTGAGACAAGAAGGTTCCCAGGTGTGCACACATGCATATATACATACATTGTATTCAAAATGTGCCTGTTCATGAAATGTCTCCTGCTGATAATTCCAAATGCAAATGTAGCTACTTGTATTCATACTTTTGGGGATGGAATGCTACACTGCTTTCTCAGAGTAAAAATTCAGTGCTTCTGCTCTAGTACTGTTTAGCATCACATTAGATGCCACCCTGTTTGAGCTATGAATTGCAGTGCTGCAGTGGGCGGTGCTAAGGCTCCAGGAGATAGAACTTTTGGGTATTTTTATAGATAGAGAGGGATACTTCAAGACATAGGGAGATAGTTATGGTGTTCCAAAGGTAAGGAGCAGGAAGTGAAAAAGGTTTGAGACAGTAGGTAGCAGAAAGTGTGGGTAGGGTAACAAGAATTGAGTAGCAGGCTGACTGAAGGAGGTGGCCAGCAGCATAAGGTAAGGCTAGCGTTATAAGAGGGGGCGGAAAGCTTTAAAATTAGGAAGAAAGAGAGAAAATGATAAGTTTTATTTTTGACATAAGATGATGTCAAGCCATCTAGAAGGGAAAGGCCAATAGGCAGTCTAAAATTAGTAACTGAATCTGAGGTAAATGATCTGGTTTGGCCATATACATTTGGGTATCATCAGCGTGTAGATGATGTATCAATTACTTTTTTTCTTATATGTTCTAATATGTAAGTGGGTATAGCTATACAACTCAATGGGGCATATATTTAACTCTCTCGAACTCTATGCATGTCCCTGAGTATATATGCTGTAGTTTTGGGGTAATCTGATTTGTATCTTTGACCATTCTACTGCTGTTTTATTCTCATATTTAGTGTATTCTGGCCAAATTATACTATTTGTGTATTTATTTCCCATTAATCAACACTATAGCTATAGATATAACCATATATGGTGTGAAGAGGAAATGTTCTCATTGCCTTTGCTTCTTCATTATTAATGATATATATGCATGTCCATAACATCATTATTTGTACCACTGAGTAAGTGCTGCAATGTGTTGGAGTACCATTTGCTCTACACACAAGTTCCATGATATATCTGTGTGCCACCAAGCAGCTTCATTGTTTTAACAGGGAAAGCAGAATAAGTTGTAATGGATGGCATTATGAATTTACATTCATTCATGAAAAAAATATATATTGTAGTGCATTTTCTGTTGAGTAAAATAAGTGTATTCCCATTGCTGAGAAATGCATATTTCCACAGTTATTACATGCTTTTTTTACATTAGCAAGCTCATCTAGTGGTCAAATTCCAATCAGTTATTCTGTTACATTCTAATGGACAGGAAAGTCAATGACATACAGTTCTCCATAGAATTTGTAAAAACTGCTGAGTCACTTACTGTCAGGAAGTAAGCGCATAGTAAATTAACTTTCTGACTATTTGAATATTTATAACTTTTTTGGGGAAAAATTATATTAGTGGGAGTGCCCTTGTTTTACTCAGCTGGAAAAGCTCTATAACATATATGATTTCATAAAAAGTATACTGCCTCCTTTAATATGACTAACCTGATGATTATTCTCTATTCATTCAACATATCTTTGAAGCTTTGCCTGCAGTGGTTTATCTGCAGCATCTGCCACTGTTCTAGCTTATCATGAGGCACTACAAATATATTCTGCACATTAATGCTCACATATGGATTCCTCCTGTGTAACTGTCTGTTATCCCTTCTAAGATCTGCAATGCATGGTTGATGAATTTTATCTATACATTTATGTTTATGCCTCACACCATGTCCAATTTTGCTACAATTAATTTCAAAGTCTTACTCTCTGTTTGAATTACTATGTTGCAGTTTTCAATGGCAACATTGTATATATGCGTGAGATTTACATTATTAGGCTAGTTCTGTACTCTCACTCATTGTGGCTGGTGGATATACTTCCTTAATTGTTTTCTGGTTTTCCCATAGGCTGCACATACTTAGGCCATCTACACATGAATAATCTATAATCTTATTATGTGAATATGTGTCTTTCCTCCTCATAATGTCATTTTGCATCCATATAATCACATGTGGGTGTTTTTTATGAATATAAAGTTGGATTTTTTACATTTTCTATAACCTGTTGCAATAAATTTCACCTGATTAACCAGCAACAAGGCTTCTGTGAGTGTGGGTCAGTCGTCAAGAACAGTGTGGGGGTTTTGCACTAAGGAGTGATAAAGAGGTGATAACCCGGAGATAACTTCTTGTCACTGTGCCCATGATTTCCTTGCCTGCTCTTCTATCCGGTGGTGGGTTCTGGACGCATCCTCTGGTCTGCCACTTTTGGTGGGCATGTGTCTCTGACTCCGCACGCGCTATTTTGTAGCTTCCTGTCTGCGTGGCCTATTGTGCTCTGCCCCTGGCGGCGGCCTTAAAATCTACCCGTGAACTGTGCTTAATAGCCTTTTCATGGTGTTTCTGTGCACATTCCAGTGTTGCTCGTTTTGACCTTTGCTTGGCTTCTGATATCGCCTGGTTCTTGATCCTTGGCTTGTCTGACTATCCGATCTGGTGTTTGACCTTGGCTCCATTTGACTATCTGATCTGAGCATGACTCTGGCTTGTCCGACTAACTGCTCTGTGCTGACCCCTGCTGTGGCTGACTACCAGATCCGGTTCCTGACTGTC
The DNA here is from genome assembly GCA_037306005.1 of Rhinophrynus dorsalis. Lineage (NCBI taxonomy): Eukaryota > Metazoa > Chordata > Amphibia > Anura > Rhinophrynidae > Rhinophrynus > Rhinophrynus dorsalis. Next base: position 71,920,084 of record CM074719.1, on the reverse strand, counting down.
TTTTCTGACCTATGCTCCATGCTTCTCTCTCTCCTGTCTGACTACCACTGTCCCCATGTATAACTGTAGGCATGCTCTACCTAACCGGTGCAACTACTATCTTGCCGGTAGTGTTGCTAGTTGCCTCCACACTGTGCGATCCCATTGCCTCCAGGCTCTACCTAACCAGTACAACTCTACCTTGCTGGTAGCTTTGTTAGTTACCTCCACTCTGTGCGATCCCAGTGCCCCCGGGCTCATAGTGTTACCTGTATCGCTCTACCCGTTGCCTCTTGGTACACTACCTTTGAGTGTTTCCTGCTGCCTCTGCCTGTCTCACTCTGGGTTACACACTGTGCTACTGCTATTCAGCCTTCTAGTGTACCTCTGCTGTGTGGCTTTCGATCGGTACCTTGCTGGTATGTTAGCTGTGCACTATTATCTGACATCCCTCTCAGGAGGTTGTCCGGGTACTCTCCGTTACTATTCCTGGTGTTCCAGGTTCCGATCAGTGGTGAGAGCCAAGTCTGGTTCTGTACCCGTGTTATCTACTGTCCAATTGCAGTTCAGTGCCTACTTGGGTAGTGGACTAGACACTGTCCTTATGCCTTTCTCCCCAAGAGTGAGGAAGTGTTTGCTCTTATTGTCATTCATAGTATTTCTATAGCTACTATTATTTTCTTCAATAAACTGGTAAATTTACATGTACTGTGTTGTGTGATCATTTGCCTGGGTTACCGTGACACGTCTCCAATTCCTATGTTATTCTATGGAGCCTATTCACTAAGACCTACAAAGCTGGAGAAGTCTTAGTGCATTTGTTCTATAGCATTGGAGAAGTCATCACTACTTTATCACCTCTTTATCACGCTTTAGTGCATAATACCCCATGTATCTTTAAATATCTTTTTGAACAGCACCCAGAAATATCTATATATATAAAAAAGAAAGCCTCATTACATAATTTATGTCTCCTCAGGAGACATACATAGAGGAGAATGGCTCATTACGTAATTTATGTCTCTTCAGGAGACACACACACAGGGGTGGCAGTAAGAAGGAGTTACTGCTCCCATTGGGTGATTCAATGGGGGTGTGATTTTCACAGGACTATCCAGCCTGCCCACCACTCTCCAACTGAGGAAAAAAACAAAATGGCTGCCACTTTCTCCTACACCACAGACATACACACGCAACCCACTCACACAGCACCAAACATTAAATGCAACTTATTCTGTTAGAATAATTTCCCTATAAGATGATTTAGGTACTTGAATTAACAAAAAATTAACTATTTATCAGCAATAAACATCACTTTTATTATCCAGAGATTTTAGCATACTATGCACAGAAATATTACTAGTGTAATTAGAATCTGCAAGACTATGTTTCACATTATAAACCATGTATGGATAATACAAAAACATTATGTAATTTGATAATTTTGACTGCTGCCCCCATGTTTGCCCTTTGTGAACATTTGTAGGATCAAGTACCAATTTCCCAACTAGCCAGAAGATTCTGAGGACTGTTTATCTCTACGTTTCAGATACAGTGCAAATGAATTGCAAAATGAGTTTAAAGAGAAAAAAAATCCATTTCATTAACAAGATTCATTTTTGCATCCAGTTTTTTTTCTAGCCGAAACCCTGCTAAATAGGATGATAGATTATCTAATATACTGCATAATCACTATGCAGTTTTATTATATAAAAGATTAATGCATTGCTCAAAACATCAGTTTCTTAATTGAAATATGTTAAGGTGTATAATAAAAATGTAAAACAATATAGCATCATCATTTATTAAAACAGTGAAGACAGTGTATCACGTTACTTAACCCCTTGAATACCAGAGGGGTATGCAACTCTCTGGCACTAATAGGGTTAAAGATAGTAGTTAACCCAATAAGTTCCAAAGGGGTGTGAAACAAAGTGCAAACAAACAGTTTAAAAAGACAAGTAAGGAACTGGATTACATTGCAGTTGATAAGTGTTATCCCCAGAGCCAGATTTACATCTCAGGTGCCCGTAGGTAAGGCACTCGAGGTGCCCTTAGCTCCACCCATGGCCACACCCCACTATTCACATAACCCCTGCTCCCAGTCCCATCCACTGTTTTCTGGTATAGAAAATACCCTTGGCCTATAACAAGCAAGTGAAAACAGCTTTAACACTGCGGTTGCTAGAGAGGTCTCCAAAGCATTGCTCTGCATTGCTCTGCATTAAATCTTTATGTGAAATTGTAATTTATATGAATATCCTCTTCATACACCATTTGCTTATACATTTTCAAAACTGTTGTGAAATTGTATATTTCATTCAAAGGTGTATGTGAGTTGTATTTGCCTTTTAATGATTAACACCTGATATTAATTCTATTAGTATGGTTCTGTTAGAGTTTCTACTAGTGCTGCTGGAAGTGCTCCTGTTGGGGCCTGAAGGACATCAGTTCAAATACCTTTTGTATTCATGTCAAGCTTAGAGAAGCAATTTGAGGACAAGTGCTCAAAAACTCTCTCAACCACAAGTTGCAGCTAACTTGAATATTTCTAATGGAGCAATATAGTACACACTGAAGAGGATTTTCTGAAACCAAATCATTTTTTTCCAAAGCAAGACCAGGCAGACCTAAAGTAACCACATATATGTTTGGGGATGCTTTGCCTATTCTGGAGTTGGTGACTTGCAACTACACTTTGACCAAAGAGACGTACCACTGTATTCTGCAGAGGCATACCATGCCTTCTGACTTAAAGTTGTGTTCCAGCAGGACAATGATCCTAAACACACACTGAAGCAGTGCCAGGCATAACTGAAGTCCAAGGAAGAGCAAGGAGCGCTAATTTGCATGGCTTTCCCACCACAATCACCAGACCTCAACCCCATCTTTTGGAACTTTTGAAAAGGTAAATGGTGAAACACACTGTGACATCTCTAGACACTCTCTGAGATACTCTAAAGGAGTGCTGAAATAATATGGATTGTAGAATTCTGTACAAAATTGTACAACCAATTCCAGACAGAGTAAAAGCAGTCATTAAGGAAAATGGAGTCAGGTCATACCAGATATTGAGAGTTTTTGATTTTCAGTATGTACTAACAAACATATTTTATACTTTCATTAATGAAAATTATGTATTTCAGTTTGAAAAATTCTGTATGGTTTGTCAAACAAATTAATTAAAAAAAATGCTGTAATAAAAGCAGATTGTGGTAGTAGACTCTTGGACCATATATACATATATTTAAAACACCCAAGAAGAAGACTGTAGACAAGATGAGTAGATGAAATTACCAAATGTGTTGGTGCATGGTGGAAACAAAGGGCACAGGGCCAAAGTTGTTGGAGGCTTGCTGAGGAGACCTTCATCCTGCAGTGGATCAACAACAAGGGAAGACGAAGGTGAAGATCGAGAAAAGAGAGAGACATCCACAGAGACAGAGAGAGAGTTGTTTACAGAAAAAGTGAGAGAGACTGATACAGGCACAGAAGAAGAGACTGAAAGAGAGCAAGAGAGAAACAGATTGAAGAACTACTGTGTATATAAGTGTACTCACAGGCCTATTCAACAGTGAAAAAAGTGCAGGTTTTATTCCACCACCATTTTGACGCCACTGGTGTTAAGTCTATAAATTCGATAACCTTAGTGAAGCCCACACTTTTCTTTCAAAGAGATATTATGGTTGATAAAATATTCTGATTCACTGAAAATCACAGCATGCTTTTGGTCACTTTCTAAAGGGTCTTATACATGATAATATATATACTTTCTGTTTAAGAATTTTCAAGTTGTCATGTGACTATAAACTGTTGCTGGTCCTTATGCAGGAAGGAATTAATGAGCAGTCACGGCACATACCAACTGCACAATAGGGATCAAACAGAAGATTCTCAAAAAACATACATGAATTTAAATGTGGCTATTAACTCCTTGACTGCAAGAGAGGGCTTTCCTAAACATTGAAGACCTTTCTAGCACCCAATGGATTAAAAATCAAATTTGAATGAATGAAAATATTTATTTCTATCCTATGGCACAGTTGTTTTGCTCTAGAATTGTTCTTCTTTTGCTTACTGCATCAAGCCTTATGTCTTCTCAACCATTGCCTTTTAATATGCCTGGAATTAGTGATCACAAGCTGTGCCTCTAATTATTTACTTGCTCTTTCTCTGTGACTGGGTGTTCTTTTAGACACTCATATTATATATTGTACAAAGTTGATGTGTCAGTGGCTTTCACTGAAAATCCCCACTGACTGGACAGGATAATTAAAATTGGATGCTTAGTTTACTTCTCATCTGGTGCTTTGTCTAGAGATGAACAAAACTTTTTAGAATTATTTAATTAACACGTTTTGCAGAATATTATTCACCACACAAACACCACAAAATAAAAACATTTGAACTAATGATGTACTACATAAAAACCCATAAAATGTTTATTAATGGAGCCCTAATGCCTAAAAATCAACAGAGGTTATATGCACTTGAATACTGTGTATTTCATGCTAGCATTTGTAAAATATTTTTTGTTTTTAGAGGCCTAAAACATGTGCTTCCATATGCTCTAAGACAGTCCTGCCATTTTCAGAGCTCTAGGGCTCCCAATGATTGTACTTGATTATCTGTGAATGGGCTAAGAAAACAAAGTAATATATTGTAACCTAGTTGCTAAGTTTGGAAAAAAGAAAAGTTCCCATCGAGTTCAGCCCTTGCCTTATCACTCTTTTTGATCCAGAGGTAGGCAAAACACTATTGAAACCAATTCTAATTAAGCACCCAGTGCCATAATTCTCCATATTCTTCTGAGATATAAATGTCTGCAGTAAGCATATATAATATCAGTAAACACAGCTTCTAGAAAAAAATAACTTTATTGACCTTACTGTAAAAAAATTGTGACTTTGTTTTAATCTAAAGCCCTTTTTTCTAGTATTAATGCTTTTTCTTTGACTCAATAGTTAATAATTTTATGCTGACCTTTTATATATTTGTAAATAGTAATCATTCATATCATCCCTTAGATATTTTCTGTAATGTAAGCAAACTCAGCTTTGCAATTATCTCTTTAAGCTAAGGCAGGGGTGCTCAATCGGTAGATCACAATCTACCAAAGCAATATTTTGTTCCAAACAGGTAATATAAGCATTCATACTTAAAGGGATAGTAATGTTTCATAATAAAAGCAGCTCTAATTGATCATCATAGTATTCGGACCTGGAGAGTGTTATTTCAATTCTGTCAGAGTTATAGTTCAAGAGTAATTCAATGACAAAGTATCCCCCTCCCTCCCCTTTTACTGATGTAACACTGTTCAGCCAGAGCAGAAGGGAGGTGTCCAGTTAGACTGCAGAGAGGGACAATCTTCAATTAAGATAAGGGAAAAACCTGAAAAACTTGTCAAGGGGGGCAGGGCTTTCATTGTTCTCAAGGGAAGAAGATTGTCCCCTTCTGTTATCTGTCTAGTCTATGGACTGGATTCCACATCTGAGAAGAGATGGCTTACACTAGGTAAAAGGGGCAGAAGGGAAAACTTTGCTTGTAAATATCTCTCAAACCATAAACGTTTGAGAGATAAGACTTATATCGTTCTTCATGTTTTTTTAATGCCTACAAAATAAAATAAAGATAAAACAAATTATTACTATCCCTTTAAGATGGAGAGGGACTATTGACACATGCTGTTTATTACATACCTTATCCTTGATAACTTGACTTGTAGCTATGATTTGTTTAACAGTAGAAAGGGATTTATACCTACAGTGCAGTCCATAAATATTTGGACAGTGACACATGTTTTGTTATTTAGCTCTGTTCTCCAGCACATTGGATGAGAACTGAAACAATGACAGTGGATAGAGTGCAGACTGTCAGCATATTTGAGGTTATTTATATGAATAAACCATGAACCATTTAGGAATCACAGACCTTTTTATTCATAATCCCTCCATTTTAGGAACCAAAAGTAACTGGACTAGTGGACTCATAGCTGTTTCTTGGCCAGGAGTGTTTCTGAATCATTAGTTCATGCATAAGGGAGCTAACAGAAGGTCTGTATGTGATTCTAGGTGTGTTTTTTGCATTTACAGTCTGGTGCGTGTGGGTTTGTAATCTCATTGCTAACAGTTTTAGTTACTGGGTTTTGATTAGTAGTCAACTCAGTTAGGTTTTATAGCTAAACAGATTGTTGTAGGTTCTTCATCAATAGAAAATCCAGACTATCTGGCTTTTGGCTTGCCATGGTAGGATAGTGTGTGGGGTCTGAAGATTCTGCTTCCACAGGGTAATTTTTTCTTGAGTATGCAAGCAAAGTTCATTCCCTAGTGTTGGCTGTCCTAGAGTTTGTTCAAGTATTCACTCTCCCTCTGCTGTATATAGCAGATGATCACCAATTACAACTCAGCAATCAAAAAGAAACATGCCCATAACAGACAAAGACTGCAATAACTTACACAAAAAATAGAACGACTGCATGAGGAGGAGAAAAGAGTGTTGTTTCCACCCCCGCCCTTACCACACTAATTGAACACAGAAGAGAAAATCAGGGCCTAGATTCATTAAAGTTTGATGAGAGCTCAAAATATTGATGTCCTGTCAGAGCAGTGTCGAAGGCACAATGACAGTATTCACTACAGTGTCTTTGACATCACCATCAGTTTGACAATATCCATTCATCAGGTTAATGAATTTTCACTAATTGCATCAATAATGGCCTATTTCCATATGGAAATGAAGCATAATTACTAATTTCCATATGGAAATGCAGGATAATGAGCAAGTATCAAATGCAAGGGGGTGTGTTGATATGTTAATTCAGCACCATGGACTGCATCATCCCTTATCTCTTTGAGTGCCATAGGCAGGGATGTGCACAGACATTTTGGGAGGCAGGGGCTCAAGTGAAAAAAAGGGCACTTCTCATAATTATTTATTTTGTTAAAAGGGCACAAGGGCACTTTGGACAAAAAGGGCAGGTGCTCAAGCCCCCTTTGGTATCTATGTGTGCACGTGCCTGGCCATAGGGATGTGCATTGCTCACTCCTGTGGCACTCAAAGGGGAAAAAATACTCCAAGCAGTACACAATAATCCCCCTTAGCTCTGTATCTTATATGATACATGTTGTGCAATCCCATGGGAACAAGGCTGGGAATTGGGCAGCATCTGTGAGGATTTGTGGATACCACTTGCCCAACAGCCTTGTTTCCTAGCACACTGGTAGCCATAGAACCCCATATACATTGCCTGGTCCCCAGACTTGTTCCCTTGCCCATTGGTAGCCACAGATCCCCATGTACACTGTCTGACCCTCTCTAGCCTTTGCCCCCTGCCCACTGCTATCCATAAATCCCCATAGGCACTGCCTGGGCAAGGGAAGAAGGCTGGGCGTGTCAGGCAGTGTATGTGGGGCTAACACACAATGGTGATGTTCCCCATGCTGCCCCAAAATATAAGACTTTGACATGCTGCCCCCCTAGCAAAATTCAACATATACTACATCCACACAGTTAACCTTTTGAGTGCCAGAGGGGTATGCAATGTATTGCTTTTCAATGTGTTTGCATACCTGTCTGGCACTCAAAGGATTAATACTTGAAATATTCTGCCGTAATGTAAAATGTAATGTATGCTTAATGTAAAAGCATAAAAACATCTTTTACCTTAAAGTTCTTATACCTTCAGGCCAGCTAAGCCTACTATGTGAGTGTCAGACTAAGAGGTATGATGGCTGTATTTATTCACCCTCTATACCCCAAAGGCAGCCCACACTGTTCCATTTAATCTTTCCTGAACACATTTAATATGTGAACACTGAGACTGGATTAGTTAGGAAGAAGCCATGATGCAAATAAAATGGAGCATAACTTCTGCATCTTTGTAAAACAAATATGTCCATTTTGTGTAAATAAAATCAGACCTTGCTGGGGGCATCGTCTCTTTTTTTGTGAATTAGGCCTATTAGGAGGAATTCTGGAAGCTAAAGAGGTACAGTTGTGGAAGAAATCAACTGAACCATATGGGGAGGGGGGGGATAACAGTCCCATTCAATGAAATTGTGTTTTAACCCCTAAAATGTTAGGGAGGAAGACAGTTTATTGAAAGCAACATTCAGGGATTTAAAGGCCAAATTTAACCCTTTGAATGCCAGAGGGGTACGCAACGCATTGCTTTGCAATGCGTTGCGTACCCCTCTGGCGCTCAAAGGGTTAAAGCAATGAGAAATTTAGGAGTGTTTATATTTCTTACACATGCTCCAGAAATGTTAACTTGTAGTGCACGTATAGGCAAACAGTATAACACTGACAGAATTATTAAGCAGCCTTAAATAGAGGATTTTTTTCTTTACCCCTCCAATCACAATGTGTTAGAGATAGCTTTAGCATCCAAGTGATTGAATAGACCCTTTAAAATGTATGGATAAAACAGTTTCACTGCTCCCCAGTCATCTGACTGCACAATTCAGTTAGTTTGGGAACACAACAGGAGGCTCCCTGGGAACCTTTAGCGACTGATAGTACGTATGTCCATCCATTAAAATGCACCTGTCTATAAACAACCAAAACACTACGAATATTTAAAACTTTATGTTTTAAAAAGCAATACTTTGCATCAAAATAATAGATAATAAGCTAAGACAGGGGTGCCTAATCGATAGATCTCATTCTACTTAAGCAAAGTTTTGCCTCAACATAATAGCAACCAGCAAGTATATCGTAGCCATGATAGTAAGCTACGGCAGGGTGCTCAATCTATAGATTACAATCTACCTAAGCAATGATTTGTTCCAAACAGGTAATAGCAGCCTACATATGTTGTGCAACATGTTTGAATGTGATGGAGAGGGACTATTTACACATGCTGGTTATTACATGACTTATTCTTTATAACTTTACTTATAGCTATGATTTGTTTAACAGTAGAAAGGGATTTATGCCTACAGTGCAGTCCATAAATATTTTTGACAGTTACACAAGTTTTGTTGTTTTGTCTCTGTTCTCCAGCACATTGGGTTTGAAATTAAACAATGGCTAAGAGGAGAGAGTGCAGAGTATTTACATGAATTAACCATGAACCGTTTAGGAATCACAGCCCTTTTATTCATAGTCCCTCTATTTTAAAGGGATAGTAATACTTTATTATTGCTATCCCCCATATTGTACATATTTATACAATAATGTAATAGCCCCCAGGTTCATCTCTCAAACCTTTATAACTGAAGGCAAAGTTCCCCCCTCCCTCCCCCTTCCCTGAAGTTAGCATTGTACTGACTGCAGGGGAAGTCTGTCGTACGACAGGCTTGCGGCTCTGCAGCTGAGCCGAGATCCCGTTAATGACAAAGAATTATTTCACTGAAACGATCTTCTACATGTGCTTGGTTTGCAAGCACATGGAGAAGACCGTTTCAGTGAAATAATTCTTTGTCACTAACGCGACTGCTGCTCTGCTGCAGAGCCGCATGATTAAAGTCAGACCGTATATCCCTGCAGTCAGTACAACGCTGACTTCAGGGAAGGGGGACAGCACTCATTTGACAGCACTTCACCTTGCAGCAACCAACAAGTTTTTCAGGGCCAGAATGTGGAATGTTTTATTCTGTCCAATCCAAATGTCTGAAATGGATGCAACTGAGCATGCTTTTCACCAGCTGAAGGAAGAAATGCCCCAAAACAAACAATAACTGTATATGGCTTCACTATAGGTCTGACAGAGGTTCACCAGCTATCACAGGGATCACAAAGCATCTATTGTATGGGTCTCAGTCTACAGGCAGTCATTGAATGCCAAGGATTTGCATAAAAGTACTAAAGATGATGACTATGGGATTTGCCCAATTACTTTTGGTCCCCAAAAATGGATGGACTATGTATAAAAAGGATGCAATTCCTACAAGATTCATGTCTTACGGATGTAAATATCATCAAATTAAATCAAACAGTCTGCATTTTACCCTTATTCATTGTTTCATTTTAAATCCAGTGCGTTGGAATACAAAGACAGGAAAACAAAACTTGTATCATTGTCCAAATATGTATGGACTGCATTGTATAGAATGGCATAAGGACAAGTTCTCCAGTGATATCACTTCTCCAATTCCTAAGTTATTCAATAGAGTCTATGCACTAATATCTCCAAACCTGGAGAAATCTTAATGTATTGGCGCCATAGAATAACATAGGAACTGGAGAAGTGATATCACTGGAGAAGTTATCTCCACGTTATCACCTCTTTATCATACCTTAGTGTATCTCTTCCAATGTATTGAAACAACAAGGCTGATTTATGAAGGAAAGCGGATGAATTCTGGAGAAAACCAGTTCCAATATAGAAGAGTGATGTCAAGTTCTGATGGTTTAAATACATTTTTAACCTCTTGAATGCTAGTGTGGTCTCTACTGCATTGCCATGGAATGCACTGGACACCTCTCTAGCATTCAAGGGGTTAAAAGAACCATTTAGAAGGACACTAGCACCTCATAATAATTATCCTTTACTTCTTTTGATCTGGGCAGAAAATCCTAATGGCCAATACGAATAACATATGTGGAGTTGTTCTCCAAAAGTCATCTTTATTAGTAATGAATATCATGTCCATGGAGGAAGATATTATTATTTTTGCCAAGACCCCTGACTCCTCCCACTGTTGTATTCGTAGTGGGAGGAATTTTGGGGTCCGTGAGTCCTGCAATAGAAAAAATGATGTCTTCCTCCGTGGATATGATATCAGGTACTAATTAGAAGTACAATTTGGAGAACCAGTCCTTGCAGAAATGATTATGTTAGGATTTTCTGTCCAAATTAAGATACATTGAGGTTAATTATTAGATTGTGTTAGTATTCCTTTAAATCAGGGCTGTCCAAGTTCAGTCCTCAAAGGCCACCAACAGGCCAAGATGTAAGGATTTTTCTGATTAAGCACAGGTGAGTTAATAAGTGGATCATTCATTTTGATTGGCTCACCTGTGCTTTAGCAGGGAAATCCTTACATCCTGGCCTGTTGGTGACTGCTGGGGACTGCACTTGCCCTGCTCTAATCAATGTATATTTTAAATTGCCCCAGAATCGCACCATTTTGCCGTAATACTTCAATCTCAGTGTTGCTTAATATTTGGGTGATTAATAGCATATAAGATGTTTAGAAAAGCAAACTTTTAGTGTTTAATTAGCTTAGAAGGGAAGGAGAAGCCTCGTCCTCACCTTGCCTAGATGCAGCCCTATGGTTGCCTACAGGATGCAGAAATGTTATGTGATCTCTATTCGATTTAGATGTTTCTAGGTCAGGAACATGAATAAGTACCTACTTGTAACAATAAATTCTATTGGCCTCCCATAGCTTTGGCAACATAATTTCATGGTTGCCACAGGGAACACTGCAAGGCTTTTTCATTTAGTAATATCCATCTCTTTCATTCTGCACTATATTGAACATTTTCCCCATTAATCTATTCTAAATTGTGTATGCTGTTAGGACATAAATAATCATATTTCTTACCTTTGAATTCTACTGAATATTTTGTTAAGAATTTCAGCAATGCGGCTGTATAGTAAGCTGCACTTTATGCAGTATACTAGAACATATGTATGTCTTTCAATGAAATTTATTGTGATATTGGAAACTAGCACTGATAAGGAAATGGGTAATATGGCTTTATTAGCTGTTCCCCATCGGAAACTGTAAAACATCTTCCTTTGTTATATGATCTACATAAGTTAGTTTAAAATGAATTTTTATGACAGGTTTACAAACAACTATACAACTATATTACTTTATTCCAAATCAACAATTAACTTCCATTTATACAAGATTGTAATAAGAAACATATATTACCTACTTGGATGCTAGTGATGTTACAGATGTCTCCAGTGCACTGTTTATTCCCTAAAGATGTATTTGTTAAAAATATGAAAAGCGTAGGATATACAGACCCATCTGCCTACTTTATTCTACAATTTATTATACAATATATTGTCTCAAGAGACTGTAATCATGGCTATAGGAGTTTTACATCAGTTTCTCAAATAACACTGCTACAAAGCAAGCCGGGAGACTATACCTCCTGTTAGTTTCATTTAATACCTCTGCCCTCTATACTTTTGGACACAAGTTGTATCTGGAGCCACCGTTAATGGGAGAGATGGACTTCTCTGTCTGCAGCTATTGCACTTACAGGAGAGGATATAGTGATATTTCAATCACTTCTGCCCACTATGTAGGATTACATCTATACAGAGCATCATTCATCAGAAATAGGAGAAAGGGCCAACCTGCATGCTAATATCCACAAGGATGTGACGATTCACTGTCTGGCCCGTTACCATTAAAGACGGCAGAGGTACGCATATACAAGTCTCACAATCTCACAAGTGACCTATTGTTATAGTCAAACAATATCATATTGCTTAGACTATTATTCATATCAGTATTTTACATATATTCCATACTTTATATACATATTGGTGTTAGGTAGAGGTCCATTTGTTTTTAATAATATATTGTCATATATATTTTAATAAATAATACTCATTCCATACCATTGAATGGTTCTATTCCTTTCGGATTCATATAAAAATTATACATTTTAGTTTTTATATTTCAAAACTCTCTCCATTCTTTATCTATCTTGTATATCTGTTATATTTTAGACTTTACACATGGTCTTCTCGAATAGAAGAGGCTGTGAATATAATTAATACAATTTTCGGTTCTCTAATAATTCGGGGTCATATATTGTGTGTATTGTGTATATTCTTTCTACTTTGCTTTTTTAAAAGTTTGAGTAGCCCTAATCTAATTATTATAGTGCGTACCTTATACATTTCTATAGTTATATAATGATAGAATGGGTATTATACAAGTCCTTAGTGGATCAAATGTTGATACTCACCAATAAACTATCATTTGTTTCAATACAGTTGTACCTGTGATCATTAATACTTGTTGGCATGAGTGTATAACATGGAAGTGGAGGCATTGATCTACAGAAATGCTACATGCCTAGGTGCTGGTCAACAAAATAAATGACACGGATAGTTCCATAGAATAACTATAATCACAGGATGTTTTTATTACAATGTGTCAGCCTCAAATAAGGCCTTTATCAAAAATAATAAAGGTCTGAATTAAGATGCAAATGTTGATTCATACATGTGCACCTTAAACCCACTAACCATTTGAGTGCCAGAGAGGTATCAAATCCATTTCAATGCAATGCATTGGATAACTCTTTGGCACTCAAAAGGTTAAAGTGGAACTTTCACCTTGTATAAAGTTGACCTGCAATAATTAAGTATATGGCGATTAAACAACAACATAAAAAAGGAAAGAGCAAGTATCTCTGTAGCATAAAATACACAATTTATTAATAGAACAAATATGAAATGTCATACGATATGATGACGTGAGGCCCCTCTGTATAATACAGATGTAATTAAATAACTCCCATACCTGTAACTAGAATGAAAACAGAACAAAGTTCTTAGATGGTCTGTACGTCCCTTAAACCAGAATGGAAGATGTAATATCTATCAGGTGTGACGACTCTGTATGTAGCAATGTGAAGAAACTTGTATGTATCTCAGACATTCATATCTGTTACACCTATATTGAAGTCTGGAAGTCTCTCCTATCTTTAATGTAGCAGTAAGATTGTGTGTCTGCTGACACCTTAAGCGGGCAGAGATAGACGTGTATATAATGTGATATCTCAAGTCCTTCCTTTATATATATATAGTCAGCTATATATGAATGACCACCAGTGCCTGAGCGGCACTTATTGTAGGCAGGGTTATTAGAAAAACTCACAGTTCTTGTAGTGCCATTGTAGTCAGCCCTCTCGTCGCTTAACTCTGCGGCGTGGTCTATAGATGTAAGCTGTTGACACTTTGTAACACAATAACAGACTTATTGCACTTATTGCGGGCAGGGTTATTAGAAAAACTCACAGTTCTTGAAGTGCCGTTGTAGTTAGCCCTCTCGTCGCTTAACTCTGTGGCATGGTCTATAGATGTAAGCTCATTAACATAAGAGAGGCTCGCACTAGTAATACATATCAAAAATGTGAGTATGATTAAATAATTGTAATAGTCCAGTGTTCTCAAAGGACAAAAAAGCAACACATATAATATTAGAAGTCATAGAAGACCCCAAAAAGAAGTCTTATATAATGAGACACACAACTCAGAATGTAACAGTATATCAAAAAAGTTTTATTACATCAATATTACAATATTTTATTGATAATGAAAGACTCACATTTAAAACATAAGTAAAAAACACACAAACCCCACAGGGGGACTTAAATATATCCAAAATTAGACCCCTAAATAAATCAGTCTCAATACCAAATGCCAAAGACAAAAAGGGTCACTAGTTATAAAGTGCTATAAATCCTAAGTAAGAGGTCTGGAGGATGGAAAACCCATATTATCCTATCTTGTGTAAAAACACCACTAAAAATACAATACAGTAATTACAAAATAATCACCACACAAGAGGTACAATAACAGTGCAAAACACCAAATAAATACTAACACGTTAGTTAAATATAGTGTATAACAAAACAAGTTTACCAAAAAATAAATACTCCAACCTCCAGGCCTCAGACCAAGGCAAAGAAGTCACCCCTCCCGGAAAAGCCACATATCCAATGCATATCGCCACCGTAATATTATATGTATAGATGTAAGCTGTCGACACTTTGTATCACAATAACGGACAAACAGAGTCTGTTCACACTGGTGACGTCAGTAATACACCTCCCGTTCTCCTGGTAATATTATTGGGACTATTTGTATAGTCAATGACAAAGGGAAACTCAAAATTCTCCTATACGGCGACTAGCTTCATAATAGTTCTCTTACCTCTCAGAAGTAGACGATATTAAAGTAATCCTTAATCTTCAGAGACCGGAAGCCAGTCATCAGCTCAGACATCTTGTCTGCGCACCTGCGCTTTCAGTCCCGGTCTCCTCTAGGAGGCATTGCACTGTGCCGCAAGGTTACCGGAAGGGACTGACGGTGCAGGCGCTCAGACTGCACTAACCTGGCCGTTAGTCTCTAAAGATTAAGGATTACTTTAGAATCTGCCACTACTGAGAGGTAATTGAAGTATTATGAAGCTGGTTGCCATATGTTTAATTATTGCAGGGTGACTTTTTACTAAGTGAAAGTTCCACTTTAAGAGGTTTGGAGACTTTTCGTGTGTTCCCTATGACGCAGTTAATTTGCACCAGAGTCACACCTCTTTTCCATAGTACACCAGTCTTACTGTCTCTCCATTTCTTCTTTCCTCCCTATATATATACACAGAGAGTATAATCAATGATCAGCTGAAAATATATATAAACTAAATATATATATGTGTATATCATAATGTTCCCATAAGTACTTTTAGAACACTCAAGGCCATATGCAAAAAATAAAAAAAATAATAATTTTGTGGAATACCAATTACATCATAAGTGAAAAATAAAACTGTCCATTTATTTAGCTAGGATTTCTAACCTGCTTAACCCTTTGAGTGACATAGAGATAGTCAACACATTGCATTGAAAAGTGTTGGATAACTCTCTGGCACTCAAGCACTAAAGATGGTTCCCCACAGAATTCCTCCTCTTTTGTTTTTCTGTGTGAGGTTCTTAAACACTTTTTAACCCTTTGAGTGCCAGAGGGGTATGCAACTCATTGCAAAGCAATTTAATGAGATCTTTACATAAAGGGGAACTCTAAGAATAAGTGTCTCAATCTGTTTAACACATTAACTTACTTAAAGGGATAGTAATACTTGAATTTAAGAATGTTTAATATTGTTCATATTAAAAAAAATGAGTTAACTGATGTTAATCCCGTTGCTCAAACTTGTATATTTTAAGAGTTATAAGCTTCTAAAGTCCCCCCCCCCCGCTCCTTTTACAGTGATCAGAGCTCTAGCTGACAGACTGAGATCCTGGTCCTGGGACCGGATGGCTCTTCAGCAGAGCCGAAATAACATTCTCTACAAAGAAATTCTTCATTAGAACGGTGTGCCTGCCATGTTCTAATGAAGTGTTTCTTTGTACTTAATGCTATTTGGGCTCTGCTGATGAGTTGTCCAGTCCCGGGATCAGGATCTCAGTCTGTCAGCTAGAGCTCTGATGTCTGTAAAAAGAGTGGGAGGGGGGAACTTTAGAAGCTTATAACTTGGATTAACATCAGTTAATTTATTTTTTGAATATGAACAATATTAAATGTTCTTAAGTTCAAATATTACTATCCCTTTAAGTAGGTGTCCTTTATACAGCAGTCAGGTTTATGTATCTGTGTATTTTGTATGCCATAAAGACATAAAACAAGGAGTGGATGCAATTGGCCACACAGAATTATTAACAGGATGGGAATATGACTATCTAGTGTAAAAGCCCGTGTACGTGGCCCAAGCTTCGGGTGATGTTAAGAGGCCTGTCCTGCTCTGCGTCCTGCCGCCAACGCAGTCATGCACTGTAGAGACTGCCTGAAAGCACAGAATGCTCCCAGCACAGAACTCACAGCATTCCTACATTCCATGCTCCCAGCGTTCTGTGCTCCCAGCATTCTGTGTGTTCGGGCAGTCTCTACTGCACATGATGGCTTCTGACAAACATCCTATCGAATTATTATATAGGATTAGGGGTGCTAGGAAGGCTAATGACTGGGCAAGGTAAACCCCTAGGCATATATTCATTGCCTATCACTTATAAATAAGTCCAAGTGATTAAAAAAAAGGGTCAATAGACCATTTTTAAGGAGAACCATCTTCTAGAACAGCTTATTTGGCCCAACCTGGAGGTCCTACCAACCTAAAACTTAGCTACACTTTCTATCAACGAACCTTAATAACTTTTTCCCTACCGTCATAGGCAAATCACTCAGACCTGAGTGTATTTGCCACCTCCACAAGTCATTTAACATTCATCACAATCTTGAAGATCTGAATTAAAAGTATCTGTGTCAACCTTCAACACACGAAAACCCATCCTTCTGATAGAATCTGGCTGCTTTCCAACTCCTGGTGTCAAAGTGTTTCTATTCCCAGCTTGAGGTGATATTTTCACAGCCACCAGTTATCTAATATTTCTGCCTCTCAACAGCTAGTATATTCTGGCACTTGGCCACTTCAGCCATATTTTCATGCCAAAACATGTAAAGTGTGTTGGACAATAATTAAGAATCTTGTATACATGATATCAACAAATATTGCCATTCCTGCATCATTCTTCTCCAGCTTGTATAAGAAATGACAGTTATTTAGTTATTCTAAAGCTTTAAAAGGAGCAGGCCATTACTAATTGAAAAAAATATTTAACACCAAGAGGGGAGATTCAATAAGCGGTGATAAAGAGGTGATAAAATGGCTATGACTTCTCCAGTGTATCACTTCTCCAATTCCTATGTTATTCTGTAGAGGCCATGCACTAAGATTTCTTCAACTTTGGAGATCTTAGTGGACAGGATCCATAGAATAACATAAGAACTGCAGAAGTGATAAACTGGAGAAGTAATCTCCACCGCATAGTGAATCCCTCCACAGGAATAAATAATGATATCCACCCATACAGTCCATGCATTACCCTTTTGCCCAAAGCTATGTGTAATGTAGCTCAACTAAGAAAAGATACAGTCCCTGTGTTCATTTATATTTTCTTAGAAAATGCACTGTGACTCTATAGGAGTGGTACAGCCCTAATGAAGAATGCTGAAACTAACTCAGACCTCTGAATCCCATCTCTGCCATGTGTCTCTATGTTTCTTTGAAAGACCCATGCATACTGATACTATGTCTGTCTCTGGGATCTCCATGGACACCTGTGGTGGAAACAGAGTACTGAGCTCCTGCTGGCCAGATAATCTACATTTCTACCTTATGGTAATATGATTACAGCTTCCTGATTCACTGCAGAAAGCCTACCTTGAAACTAAATACTAAGCTCCTGCTTGCTAAACGATCTATACTTCTACCTCATTGTAACATGAATATGGCAAGCTGTTGAACTTGAGGTTACCTGTCTGGAATGTGAATACTAACAAGAGGATCTACACTTCTAATGTACGGTAACATTAAATAAGGCTTTATGCACACACCAGGTTACTAGACTAGAATCCCAATAACTTTTCCCCATGGCAACATAAATATGATTTCCTGCAGCACTTTAGATTCTAAATAATATCTCAGCAAGAAGAATACATTATAGTATATCGACAATTCGGTTGATCTGTGATAACCTCATAGATACAAGGCAAGAGGAGAGAATATGTACTTTAACTGAGTACAGAAAGGAGGGGGTGTTAATAGTACCCCACATAGTTAAAATATCAGTGTGCAGATTGGAGTTGTATGAGATATCAAGATGTAAACTGATTTAACAAATGATGTACTGGTCTGTTACCAGGCCTATTCTTAAAGTAGTTAATTAACAGGCCATTCATATCTAACTGTAGACCTGAAGCCAAATAATATTAAAATATACTACCATGTCACACATACATAATTATGAAGCAGACCAAGATTCACTCTGTCAACATAATATTTTATACCTGTGATATACTGACAGATGCCACACCTGAACCCAGAAACCAAGAGCAATGTGAGCCAGAATATCCCTGTAACAGAAACAATGACTCTCAAACACATGATCATTCACCTTAATATCCATAGGTCCCACATATGATGTTCTAATATGTGAAAAGCAATGAACACTCTTTTGACACTTTGATATTGATGCTGGAAATAGGAATAGGAAAACATTCACCTAATAAGAGTTAAGTGCAAAAAGTCACTTTTTGCCTTCTGTTGACATTTCCACAAAAAGTTAGTTTTTTCTGCTTTTTCCTAAAGTATCCATGTCCTGCTCACCCAGCCTTGTCTCTATGCACAGATAACCATAGATTAACATAGACCCACACATTCTGACCCCAAGAGTCTTGTCCCATGGTAGCCACAGAACCACACATATGGAGTTAAGATTGCTCATAGTAGCTATAGAACCAGATATATTAATTCCCCCACCCATGTCCCACAATAGTCATAAAAGTACATTAACCGATAGCACCACATACCGCTCACCACTGCTAGATGACCCCTTAATAGATTCCCACAGCCACTAATTGAAATAAGATGCTGCTCACACATTTTTAATGTTTACTAGACAGTGCATATACATTTCAAAACCTATAAAAGAACCTGCACAACAGCCCTCTCACTGGGTCCCACCTTTCCTCAGGATCTGCCTGTTATGGACCAGGAACCAGACAGACACAAAAATGTAAAATGCAAAACACCTTTATTGAAATAACAAAAGCAAACAAAGCAAAATCGTGATCCAGAAGCGTAAACCAAAAGACAAGCCGGGGTCAGGAACCAAGACAGGTACTCAGCCAAGCCGGGGTCAGGAATACGAAGATCAGTGATGTCAGGAACAAGGCCAGGAGTCAGGAACCAGAAGGGATGTCTAAGGAATCCAGGTCATGCACAGATAATCAGCAACTCAGGATAACATGCTTGCAGCCAGAATCAGACACGAGGGCCATCAGGAAGTGAGCCAAGCTGCTTTAAATACCCTGGGAGGGTTGGCTAATAAGAGTCAGGTGAACAAACACAGAGAGGTCAGCTGATTCAGCGTGATCCAGGAAAGGGAAGGAGCAGTAATGGATAGCAGAGCACTGGATTAGCTCAGACAGCAGAATCAAGCAGCAGAGTTAGAGCAGCTCAGCAAAACCTTGACACTGCCTTTGCAATCCCATGGTGCGTAGACCTAGTTTTCCCCTTGGAACACTTTTAGGTGGGAACTTCCACCCTGGGTTTCTTAACCATACCTGGCACAAAACATTAAATGTGATTCTCATTCCATCTGCCTATTATAGGGGCAGAAATGGTAATCTAGCCAGTATGCCGACCTTCATATGACATTAAACAGGCCCCAACTCACTAGGCGTAATGGCCACAGGATGCTGCATTGGCTCTAACTGCTACCTGAGCTTCAGTATCCAGGGAGGCAGTTAGACCCCAAATAACCTAACAGAGAGTCTCCAATACTCCAGAAGTTGTTCCCTGATACAAGAGAGCCTTTTTTCCTGGGTTTGTAAGGTAAATTGGGTTACTGAGGGGGGGGGGGTTGAAATGGAAGTGTTGGGGAACGAAGGGAACAAACTAATGGGCAAAGGGTGACCTAGTGAGCTAATTGTAAGCCTAGAGATCAATAGGCAACTAAGGTTAACTAAAAGACTATGGGGCAAACAGGGAAACCTAGCCCACTAAAGAGTAACTAGGGCTTTTTGCCTTCAACCATGTACACTACTGACTGGGGTTGAAAATGACCAAATGGAGTGTGGGCTCTCCATCAACTATCAACAACTGGCAAGGGGTGGTCCCTCTGTAAGGCTTGTTTGTTCTGGTTTGTTGAAGCCCCATGGGTATTTGTTTTGTTCTTTTCCTGAGATTTTAACTCAGACAAAATGAGAGAAAGAATGTGTCAGTGATATCTGTGTGAGGGCAACACCATATCTCCCAAATGCAAAATTGTCATTGATCCTTAAAATGGATCTGTCATCTGGTTTCAAGTTTACATATCTGATCGCTTCATTAATAACTGCCTATGTGTCATGTTAGCCAAAAGATAAGCAATCATAGAGTTTAGGAGATTTTCATACATAGTATCCTATGCTAATATTTTCTAATGACAGTATAAGTGCGGTTCCATATGTTAATTACACTTTTCACTGTTGTGTCATGTGCTAATTAAGCATTCAGTGACATTTCATATGCTAATTAAGCTCTTTGCTGCATCAGGATATATTCGAAGAAATTTGTGAATATCTCCTAAACTATAAATCTGATGGACGTTTTGCATACGAGGTTTTGAATAAAGTTTTCAAATATGTTAAAGAAAATTCAAGGTGATAGGTCAACTCTAAGTGGCCACAACTAAGTCTGAGTGTTTAATTGTGATATTTTTAATTGAGGATTGCTTCTGAGTATATTACCCTATGGGTGCCCCCACCTTTTTTAATTTAAGACACTTATTCTTAGAGTATGTTCCCCTTTCGGAACAGTACTCATTTTGGATTTTGTACACACAAATAACTCAGCAAACATTATTACAAAATTAATAAATAACTATCATATCTAATAAATATTTATATTTTCACTTCATTTGATTGCACGCAACTCCCTTGTTTAAATGATAACAAAAATTCTATTCGATTTTTAGACGCTCATCCTACAAATTCCGGCAAAAACAATTAAATAGTTTCTTCCTGTAGATAATTATACTAGTTGTCAAAGAGATAGTGTTTCATCACCTCTTGGCATGAAAAAGGTGTCAGATTATAAATCTTATTGATGTAATGAGTCTACAAAGAAAACACTGTTTGTGTGAACATAATACCCAAAGATGAAATTAGATGATACAACTTTAAATATCCTGTACTTTTAGCCTGTAATTGTAAACCTTTTTTTTTGATAGATCCCTAAAATGTAATATTATACTTGATTTTAATTCATATGTAGACTGTCATTGGACACTAGAGATGTCGTCAATGTATTGTGAAGCAATGCACTAGAGACATGATTATTGTCCATGGGATTAAAATGATCCCTAAAAAATTCTTTATTTGGTACCACTTTTCGATGAGGCCTCAGACCTTCTTAAAATGGTGCTGAAGTTTTACTGTTAATTTAAATAAATATATAGATAAACATGTCAAGACAGATATAGTTTATTTTTTGTAAAATGTGAACTTGTTTACTTCTAATGGTTAATTTTTAATCTCAGTGTGCAATATCTATGTAACGCCTACATCAACTGTCAGTGTGGGTTTCTTCCAGAGACATTTCTGCCAAACTGTATTTATTGCAATACCCACCATGTATTCAGTGACACTGCAGCACATAAAAAATACATTTTAGTGTATCAGTCTAAATGTACAAGTATATATTTTTTTTTATATCAAATTATACTAAGTGTAAAACTAAAAGAAGAAGCAATAAACCATAACGACATATATAAGGCTTCTATCTGGAGGATCCAAGAAGATGAGAAGATGCCAATGTAAAGCACTGACACTTTTACTGTTGTAACAGGATCAATATCTGACATTTCAGTCTCTTATGAGACTTTCATCAGGGCATGCAAAAAGTAAGATGCTGAGTTAGTGAAAATTCCCATTCATTTAAATGGGGCTTTTAGCTTGAAACTTAGAAAAACCTGCTATGGGTAAAAGCCCCATTTAAGGCAGTGATAAATAAGGAAAATGTTATTTGTCTAATGTGGTGCAGTTGATTTGTCTTAAAATATCTCCACTCTACCTTTGTGCATATGGCACACAGTTTAGTAAGTAAATACATAGTATTAAAATTAGGATGTCTTATACTGAATATTTTAGGTAGATTTTCCAAGTTCAACAAGCAAATAACTTTTTACATATTATGACCTAATTTTTCCCATTGAAACATTATTATATGTGCATTTTAGATTTTAAAGAAGGTAATTTAGGCATCATTCATAAAGCTTTAATGGCATTCTGCCAACCGCCTGAATATATTACATTAGAGAAAAGCAGAAAAAAAATGTGCTTAAAAGTATGCAGACATAAAATTAAGAGCTGAACATTTAATCTTCTAAAGAGAAAAACTAGAATACATTTACATGGCACCGTTGTGGCTCTAATGAGTATAAGAAATAAGAAGAATTGTAGACACCATCATTTCATACCTTGATGACAGTAAACTGTCACTGATAATGTGCTCATAGACCCATTTTTCTCCTTTGTTCCACTGACTGAACAAGACATTACAAGGTCACTACAAGGGTAA
This sequence comes from Rhinophrynus dorsalis, assembly GCA_037306005.1. Classification (NCBI taxonomy): domain Eukaryota; kingdom Metazoa; phylum Chordata; class Amphibia; order Anura; family Rhinophrynidae; genus Rhinophrynus; species Rhinophrynus dorsalis. The sequence goes on along the minus strand of CM074719.1, from coordinate 71,897,282 downwards.
GTGCTACTGAAATAAATTGAAATCATGTGAGAAGTTATCCCTTTCCGCCAATCAATTTCTACAATTTTAGCTAAGTAGTGGAAAACAAACACAAATTACATTGTATAAGCGCAAATGATGTATCAGTGTTAATATGTGTAATTGGGTAATTCTGCAGGATAATATAGTATCAACAAAGAAATGCAGAGATGAAACATCTTCACTAATACTGGTCATGAAATCTTTATGGTTAAAAGATTGAGAAGGAGACAGTCTTGTGGATAGGGGTCACAAGGTTATTAAAGAGAAAGAGAATTATTGAGTTTAAATTTTTTCAACCATGAAAAACTCCCTGCTGTGCTGCCAATAGAATAACAAAGCTGTTAAAATGATTCCCTCACATGGATACATTTGTAATAGCTCTCACATGGATTTTATTTGTAATGTTTGTTAGAACTAGAAGCACTGCTAGTTTCCTAAATGTCAGGGTTAACTCCACAGGAAATTTGACCCATTCATTACTGTACCTAAAAAGTACATCTGCTGTGTACCCACATAATTAAGTCGTATAATGCGCAGAAAAGAATTATATGATTGAACATGGCTCTATTATGTCAACAGTTTAAGCACCAGGAGATGTGCAATAGATTGCATCAGGACATAAAGCCAAATTGCACCATCCTTATTTAAAGGGATAGTAATGTTTCATAATAAAAGCAGCTCTAATTAATCATCATAGTATCTGGACTTCGGAGAGTATTGTTTCAATTCTGTCAGAGTTGTAGTTCAAGATTAATTGAATGATAAAGTATCCCCCTCCCACCCCTTTTACCTAGTGAAACACTGTTCAGCCAGATCACAAGGGAGGTGCCCAGATAGACTGCAGAGAGGGACAATCTTCAATTAAGAAAACCTGAAAAACTTGTCAAAGTGGGCAGGGCTTTCATTGTTCTCATAGGAAGAAGACTGTTCCCTTCAGTTATCTGTCTGGTCTATGGACTGCATTCCACATCTGAGAAGAGATGGCTTACACTAGGTAAAAGGGGCAGGAGGGGAAACTTTGCTTGTGAATATCTCCCAAAGCATAAAGGTTTGAGAGATAAGACTTATATCATTCTTCATGTTTTTTTAATGCCTACAAAATAAAATAAAGATAAAACGAAGTATTACTATCCCTTTAATGCAAAGCCCCATGAGTGTCTACTTCCTTCGTCTGTATGTAGCCTATTTTGGATGCACCTGGACAATTATTGCAGAAACGTGTCGGGATACTTTGTGCATTCTCTCTCCGCCTCTCTCTCTCCCTCTTTCTCTCTCTCAGATTGAAACATTGGCAGTGCTGTACATTAGAATATAATTTTTACTCTGCAAAAGACCCACAATTGTCTCTTTCCTTTTGATTATTGTATGTTGGTCTTGAGTGCACTGTGGAATAATCTCCCATAGTGCATTTAAGCAAGAATGCTTGGAATATAATGACATATCTCTTGATTAAAGAGATGAATAACTGAGTGCAGTCCATATAATTCAATATGGATACTGCTGGAAAGAGATGCACTCAGGAAATATTTTGTTTGGTGGTCCATTTTAAGATAATATTCTAAATGCTGATTAAAGTGTTCACCAAATAAAGTGTCCCCTTTGCATGAAATCTGAAATGACAGACAAGGAAAATAGATGGTGCCCCTTGTGTAGAAATGGACTGATAAATGTATCCATCAATGCACCACAGTGAGTGAATACTCACAAAATAAGTGGCTATTTCCTACTTAAGCCAAAAACAGCTCATTTTGGGGATATCCTGCTGCCCCAGGATCAGCACTGTGTAGTAGATATAAACCAAAGGATTTCAGGGCTGTTCATCTGTAGCTCAGTCCCTGTTATGCTTCTGAGCAGTGACTAGCCATGGAACAAGCCATTTTGCTGTTTGTTCATTCTCAGAAGCCTCTCACATGTTGTATGTATACCCCTTGCTCTCAGTGCCTAGAGAATCCAGCTGCCCAACAAGCCTGAAACAAACGTTGGGGGTTATCTGGTGTTCCCGGGCAGAGGGGACTTGCCCGTCACTTTGGATCTTGACTGCCCTTTTGGGCAGGATTAGTCTAATATGTATGTGGAAATATCTTCTCTGTAATGGCACTAGAGAGCTAAAACGTGATGCTTCTGAGCAGTGACTAGCCGTAGAAGAGGCTATTGTGCTGTTTGTTTGCTCCCTAAGAGTGAATTGTAATTCAGATGTGGACCACTTGCCTAGGGATTCCACCTGTAACTCCATGACGAGGCCCAGCAAAACCAAAATGTATGTTGGGGGTTAACTGGTGTTCCCAGGCGAAGGGGACTAGCCCGTCACTTTGGAACTGAACTGCCCTTTTGGGTGGGATTAGTCTAATATGTATGTGGAAATTTGTCCACTTTAATGGCACTAGAGAGCTAAAACATTATACTTTTGAGCGGTGACTAGCCGTGGAACAGGCCATTGTGCTGTTTGTTCGTTCTCAGAAGCCTCTCACGATTTGTATGCATATATATGAGGTTAGTATGCTTGTGTTTACCTACATAACCCTTCAATGCACAACACACATGATTCACCCGTGCAGTACAAACACATGCTACATTTTTTTTAGTCGCTCACTCTGATTGCTCACATTCACCATATCCAGCATTTTTTTTACTGTTTCATTTATATTTTTTGTAGTTACTGTTGATATGTAATATGTTTTTTGTTTATTGCATATTTTATTTTTGTTTTTGATTCATGTATGCTTAATTTATGTCCTTTGCCTAGTGGGAGTGCCTGGATTGGTCATTTGATATGTTTGCACCTTATATTTTGTATTAACCCATAGAACGTTTGGTGGCTTACTCCGTATAGCTTGTTAGGCATATATCTTTGTGGAATAGGTGGTGTCACCTCAAAACACGTCAGAAATATTCTGATCTATATTTTATTGCTATATTTAGCCTTTGTGTTTTTAACCTTATGTGTCTGCACAATAAACTTTGAATCTACTACATGGGAGCATCCTTCAGTTTTATTTATCCCGGAACAGAAAGCCTTGTGATTGGAGACAGGTGAAACTCTCGGTATGCTAGTATGTCAGCTTGCACTGACTAAGAAATGGGTAGTGAGTACCCATTTGTATATTTAACAGTACTTCACTATTGGGCACTCTGTGCTTTTGTATTTCTATCTGTCTGTCTATCTATCTATCTATATAAAAAAATAAATACGCACATTTAAAATTGCTGGAGTGCAACCAATTTTGACCAAAATAGCTAAAAGCAATCCATATTTTCATTATTATAAACTTTTTAATCTGTGGCATATTGCTCACCGCTATATTAAACATGAGGTTTTAGTCACATAATATGGCCATAGTATGTTAAGCTTGCTACCACGCCAAGGTACCCCATAATAGGCAAGTCCTAACCTTAATATGCTTTGTCCCATGAGCTGTATCTCTCCTGCTTTACTCACGTACAAACCTTAATTTACTTTATCCTGAGAGCTGGATTTTTACCAGATTTGCTTATTGGTAAAGGCAGACTTTTATTGGTTTAAGCACACCTCCCCCAACCCAGGTGCAATATTTATTTTCTTTAAGATACTATATAATGCCTGTCACCTGAGTGGTCCATAATCTGACATGCTGGCCCAGTACAGGAGGGCAGATATTTGACCCTGCTGGGGACTAGAACCTTCAGCCCTGAGGTTTGAGCAGATTCCACAGCTAGATATAGATATATATTACAATTACGCCTTTTACTAGATTTCTTTTGTAATAACAATTATGTGCTGGTTATTCCTAGATATATCTAGTGTATAATATGTAAATTATTTTTAAGGCTTTTTTCTGTAACAGGGAGATCCCTTAATCTGTTCCCAGGCAGAGATTTCTGTCAGGGACTGTGAAAGCAACAATGTAAAAAAGATACAGTATGAAAAAGATAGTTATACAATTGCAGAAAAGTGTATCCCTACAGCATACAGAGCTTTCAGTGCTGTAAGGATGGGGTTACATTGTTGCACTTTTATAGTCCCTGACTGAGAAATTCAGGGAGCTCAGTGTTAAACCTTTGAGTGGGATGGGTACAGATGAATAATAAATAATAAATAAATAAATAAATAAATAAATAAATAAATATCATAAGGTGCGGATGAATAATAAATAAATATCACAAGCAACTTGAATTTAAATATTATGTTGACTATCACTTTAACATATATGTGCATACATTACATTTAATGTATCTGTGTGTGGCAAATATGAATAGATTTATTTAATAACCATAATATTTGTAATTCTTGAGCAAACCCTTTGTTAACATAGGAGAATAATAAACATTGCCAAAATGCCTACTGATTTAAATGTGGCATTTAAAGTGTTAGTAATGTCCAATAAAAATGTGTTATAGTTTTGAAGAGAATGAAAAAGTAAGCTTAATGGTGCAAACCCTATCTCTCAAACAGCTATGGTTTGAGAGATATTAGCATTGAAAGTTCCCCCTCCCTCTCCTTCTCCTGATGTCAGCTGTAAAGCTGACAGCAGGAGATCTGTGTGGGCCGACACGAGGAGGCTCTTCAGCAGAGCTAAAATTTAGTTATTGCAAAAGAAATATTTCATTGGAAAGGTCTACAAAGTGTGCTTGCAAACCAGGCACACTTTGTAGACCTTTCCAATTAAGTAATTCTTTTGCAATAACACAATTTCGGCTCTCCTGCAGAGCTGCAGGCTGATCCCCAGATTGGGATCTCCTGCTGTCAGCACAGTGCTGACGTCAGGAGAAGGGGAAGAGGTGGGGGGGATTTCAATGTTTATATCTCTCAAACTAATTGCGATTTTAGAAATAGGGTTTGCACCATTAAGCTTATATTTTGTCCTCTATAGAACTACAACAAGTTTTTATTGGACATTACTGTCCCTTTAACTCCTTTAACCCATTGAGTTTCAGAGTTGCATAGCCCTCTGTCACTCAGAGGGTTAACATGTGAAATTCATTATAAAATCAGCTTTTCCATCAAATGAACCTATTGAAATGAAACAGGCATCTTGTTCTCCTGCAAGAGAGAGTCTTTCCCCGGTTCCTGAAACCTCAATACAACAAGTAAAATACTGATTATGGTAAAATCTATTTGAAATATCACACCACTGTTAACCCTTTGAGTGGCAGATACCGGTGGATACCTTTCTGGCACTCAAAGAGTTAAATCACAACTTTCACTACAATTACATAGAGCTTCAAATGATTCTTACATTAGCGATATGCAACACACTTATGTTTATTTTCAAGTAAAATTGCTCCTTTAAAGCGGAACTAACACCCCTGTAAGATGTACCCTCAATTAGAGGGCTACAATCCGTGATAACTCGCTGTGTAATTATTTTTTTTAAAAAAAAACATGTTATTAAAGAGTAATCCGTTAATTCCAAAAAGTACCTGGTGACGTCTTCCCCCCGAAAAAGCACATTTCGCATGTCAGCACGGAGCCAATCGGCTCTCTTGTAACTCCACCCGGCTACACGAAAACACCTACATCATCAGCTTTTGGTTCTCCTGCTGGTCCGAGAATCTAAAGCTGATGACGTAGGTATTTTCGTGTAGCCAAGGGGAGTTACAAGAGAGCTGATCGGCTCCATGCTGACATGTGCAATGCGCTTTTCCGGGGGGAAGACGTACCCAGGTACTTTTTGGAATTAACAGATTACTCTTTAATAACACTTTTTTTTTTTTTTTTTTTTTTTTAATAATTACACAGAGAGTTATCACGGATTGTAGCCCTCTAATTGAGGCTACATCTTGCAGGGGTGTTAGTTCCGCTTTAACAAAAAAATACAACCTTTCATGCAGGTAGGCAACGGGGAACAGAGCAGGCATCTTGTAGAGCTAGCATCTCTGTGTCTGCGCTGTCCGTCCTCTTTAATGCCATGATTGGTGGGTTGAATGCCTTTGTTCCAAAAAGGCACCGGAAGGTACTGACAGCTCAGGAGCAGAGAGCACCTATAGCAAGATCCCAGCCAGTGTCTGCCTGCATGAAAGGTGATGTTTTTTCATTAAAGGCATCCAATTGCATTGCAATGCATTGGCTAAGTATCTACCACTCAAAGGGTTAGCAGTGGTGTATTATTTCATACTAGTGTAAAAGCCCATGTACACGGGCCAAGGTCTGGGTAATGTTAACCCTTTGAGTGCCAAAGGCATACGGAACGCATTGCTTTGCAATGCGTTGCGTACCCCTGTGGCACTCAAAGGGTTAAGCAGCCGCTACCTCACTGCTCCACGCGATGCGGTCTTGCGTTGCCTCACTCATACGTTGCCTCAATCATGCGCAGTAGAGACTGCCTGAATGCACGCAGTCTCTACTGTGAATGAGTGCACTGTGACAAACATCCTAGCGAATTATTATGTAGGATAGATTTTACCATAATCAGTATTTTACTGGTTGTATTGAGGTTTCAGGAATGGGGAAAAGACTCTTTCTGGCAGGAGAACAAGGTGCCTGGTTCATTTCAGCAGTTACATTTGATGGAACAGCTGATTTTATGATTAATTTCACGTGTTAACCCTTTGAGTGCCAGAGGGGCACGAAATCAATAGGCATTTTGTCAATGTTTATTATTCTCCTATGTTACAAAGGGTTTGCTCAAGAATGACAGTCACACCTACTGCAAGATCCCAGCCGGTGCCTGCCTGCATAAAAGGTTATATTTTTTGTTAATGGAGCAATTATACTTGAAAATAAACATAAGTGTGCTGCGTATCGCTAATGTAATAATCATTTGAAGTGCTATGTTAGTGAAAGTTCCGCTTTAAACGGATAGTAATGTCAGAAAAAAATTATTAACTATATGGTAGATACAATTAAAAGAGAATACTTGTACTTATTCGTATCTGGTTTGATACGAATGATGGTTTGAGAGAAATAGGAAAATAGAGTTCTCCGCCCACTCCCCTTTCTTCTTGATGAGCTGTAAAGCTGTCAGAAGCAGATTCTGGTTCCTGGATCAGACGGAGGCTCTTCAGCAGCGCTGACATACTTAAAGGGATAGTAATACTTAAAATGTAAAAATAAATATGTTGTAGGGTTTATCCCCCTGAGTAAAACAAGAGTACTCCCACTGCTGAAAGGTGTTTCATTCAAAAGTTATTCATTTTCAAAGTTGAATTTTTTAGGTGCAATATCACAGTGGCCTGAAATTGTACAGTGGCGCTGTTGCTACACCATCCTATGGAGGTTTATGGTCCCGGGACCAGATCTGTCCATAGGATCGTGTAGCAACAGTGCCACTGAACAATTTCAGGCCACTGTGATATTGCACCTAAAATTCAACTTTGAAAATTAATAACTTTTGAATGAAACACCTTTCAGCAGTGGGAGTACTCTTGTTTTACTCAGGGGGATAAACCCTACAACATATTTATTTTTACATTTTAAGTACTACTATCCCTTTAATCGGAATGGTCTACAATGTGTACTTGCAAATCAGGCACATGTAAACCGTTCCGATGAAGTATTTATTTTTAGGTATCGCTATGTCGGTACTGCTGAAGAACCGCCGTCTGATCCAGGAACCAGAATCTGCTTCTGACAGCTTTATAGCTCGTCAAGCAGAAAGGGGAGGGAGCGGAGAACTTTATTTTCCTATATCTCTCAAACCATAATGGTTTGAGAGATACGAACGAGTGCAAGTATTCTCTTTTAATTGTATCCACCATATAGTTAATACTTTTTTCTGACATAACTATCCCTTTAAAGAAGGAAAGCAAAACAAATTGATGTCCTGGGTTATTTTAGTGGATATGCACTGGGGATATTTGTACAGGTCTAAACTGTAACAAAATTATTTAGTAATTTTTAATATAAGTTAAAAAGGACTTTTGTGAAAAAAATGCTTAGAAAGTTTTTTTTTGTATTACGAAAGGACAGTAATGACAAATATAAAAATTATGGGGTCAAGAGATGTCATTCCTAATATTGTTTTCCAATATAAGGATTGTCTGGCTCTAATTTAGCTTACTTTGTCTTTGCTCTGTCTAGCCAGTGTTATTTACATTACAAAATTGCTTTATTCTGTGTAAGTCCCATTCTCATCATCTTCTTCTTTATCTTGCTCTAATCTGTTGCATATCCTTCATCCTTTATGAGTCTCCGCATTCTCTGAAGAGCTGCCTCTCTCTAGCCCATAAAGCTGTTTCACATCAGAAATGATTTCCTTCCCTGTGCTTGGTACTCTTCCTTCTAAGCTGCTTTCTTTTTTGGATCCTAATTGAAAATATACTTTTTGGATAAGAATTACTGTATGTACCACTAAATAGAAACAAATACATTGCATTATTCAAACCTCCTGATATACGCTTAAAGGAATAGTATTACTTAAAAATTACTATCCCTCATATTGTAGCCCTTAATAAACTGAGTTAAATGACACCAGCGGCATCTCTCAGACCTTTATGGTTTAAGAGATAGCCGCTTTCAAAGTTTCCTCTCCCCTGCTGTCAGTGTTCTGCTACCAGCAGGAGAATCCGGTCTCTGAATCAAGAGGAGGCTCTTCAGCAGAGTCAATATCTCTTTATGGAAGAGACCGGATTCCCCTGTTGGCAGCAGAACGCTGACAACAGGGGAGAGGAAACTTTGAAAGCGGCTATCTCTTAAACCATAAAGGTGTCATTTAACTCAGTTTATTAAGGGCTACAATATGAGGGATAGTAATTTTTAAGTAATACTATTCCTTTAATCCTCTTGTAGCTGCAATACAATGAGGTAAGATATATTGGTTGACGATTTTTAAAGGGATAGTAATACTTAAAATATAAAAAATATATATTGTAGGATTTATCCCTCTGTGTAAAACAAAGGGACTCCCACTGCTAAAAGGTGTTTTATTCAAAAGTTTTTGCAGCTGAAACTTTTTTTTTTAGTTGCAATATCACAGTGGCCTGAAATTGTACAGTGGCGCTACTGCTACCCTATCCTATGGACAGCTCTGATCAGTTGACCATAAACCTCCACAGGATGGTGTAGCAACAGCGCCACTGTACAATTTCAGGCCACTGTGATATTGCACCTAAAAAATACAAGTATGAGGTGTTATAACTTTTTAATAAAAAAAACCTTTGAGCAGTGGGAGTACACTTTTTAGTGTTTTTTCTCAGGGGGATAAACACTGAAATATATATTTTTTTACATATTAAGTATTACTATTAGGGATGGGCAAAAATGTTCGCCTCAAACTGAAATCGGCGAATAATGGCACTTTCTGTTTAGTGAATAATTTACTGCAAAAAAGTGCAGCTTTTCGGCTTTTTACCACCTTTTCCGCCCATTGAAATCAAGCTTGCCATTTTGTGTTTGTGAGAGTAGAGAGCAGCACCTTGTTTGAGCTGGACAAGACAAAGAGGGTAATTGAAGTTTAGTTTACGGAGTCATTTAGGTAAGACATTTGTTCTCTGTATTAGGGGAGTCAGTGGGGCACTCTAGGGGATAAGAAGGGAGGAAGGAGGTTGACCCCAAATACTCCAAAATTCCATGTGACTGACAGGCAAGACACAGGCAGCTAGGGACCTATTTGCTTGCTGATCTTGCTGTCCCTGTGCTGGGTGGGGAAGCCTGAGGAAAGACATTGTTGATTTTGTTTTTCAGTTAGAATTTTTTTTTGACAGACAACAGGGTAGACAACAGGGTGGACAACTTAAAAAAAAAAAAAAAAAAAAAAAAAAAGAATAAAGAACTAAATATCTTAGGTGACAGTGACATACAGCTGACAGGGCTTAGGCAAGACATCATACAGCTCCATCAGTTGTGTTGTATACCGTACAGTAAAAGCACATGTAATGTCCAGCAAATTCACAAAGGGGAAGGGGAAGGGGGAGGGGTGGAGCAGTGCAGGGATGTGGGAGTAAAGTAGTAGTCCAAAAACTGACTGCAGCAATGGTTGCTGAAGCACATGCATCCCTCTACTCCAAGGGAGGATGCAGTTTGTCAAGGTCCCAGCAAAACTAGGTCCAGCACCACCAATGCCAGTACAAATAAAGAAGTAAATAAGAAGAACATTGAAGACGACAACAAGTCGCATTCAAGTGTTGATGATGCTGGCAACAGCATAATAGAGGAAGGTGTAGCAGCTGAACCGCCTGCTGCATCAGATAGTGAGACAAACAAGCACCAGAACACTCATAGTAGGGAACTTTGTTACAGTAAAAGTAAAAAGAAATTGTTTCAGACCTCCAAAAGCTTAGAGGAATATAAAGGTAGTGGACACGAACTGTCAGGTGATGCTGATGCTGCTGAGGATGACCTAATGATGACTGATGATGATGCAGATCTAGAATATATCCCTCCAGCATCCTTCTCTTGTTCAGATACAGATGAAGTTGAGAGCGTGGATGATGACAGGGCTATAAGGTTAGAAGAAAGTCAAAGTCTGAATCTTCCACCACTTTTAAGGAGCACTGTGCCTGTCTATAAACTGTTTGAGAAAGCCATTGGAAAGTCTGACCCTGGACAAGCACAGATGTCAAAAAGCACACAGTCACCCTATCAGTCATCATCAGCACCATCGCCTCTTCAAAGTCCAAGTCCCACTCAGCCACACACACCTGTTTTGAGTACCCAGCAACAACAACACAGGTTAAAACTCACAATGTTAGATATGACAAGTGCCTCTGCTGCTGCTGCTGTAAGTGCTGCACCTTTGACACCTAGTAGTAGTGGCAGTAGAATTGCATCAACATCTAGCCCCAGTAGTAGTAGTAGCAGCACCACCACCTCAGGCCCCCCTCATTCCATGAAGTGCACAGTATGGAGATACTTCACTCAGGATCCTCAAGCTAAGCATGTTGCTATCTGTTGTCTATGCAAAAAGCTTGTGAGCAGGGGGAAAGCAGGCTCACACCTAGGCACCTCCTCTATGAGATCCCACCTGAAGCACAACCACAGGTCTGACTGGGAAACACACTATTAGCAGGCCAAAGATGCCACAACTAGCAGCAGCAAAAGAACTTTAAAATGTTCCCAGGGCTCTAGGGCAGAAAAAAGAAGTAGTGAAGTTATTTATGTGTCAGAGAGTGTGCTACTGCCAGTGCCAACAGTTACTTCAGTCCAAATAACACCTATGGCTCCTGCTGCAGAGGAGTATGATGACTCTGACTTTGCTGTAGGAGATGACTAGAGCCATAGACTGCCCATACATGCTTCATCTACAGCGACCACCTCCTCTAGTAATGTTAAAGCAATAAAGTTTCAGGGTTCTTCTACCATGTCCTGCCAACCCACACTGACTGAGTTCCTGGGAAGGAGACAAAAACTTCACAAAAACAATGGCAAAGTTGCCAAGATGTTGGCAATGGACATGCTACCATATTCTTTTGTAGAAAACCAAGGTTTCCGAGAACTGATGTCATGTGTAGCTCCACGCTGGAATTTCCCAAGCTGCAGTTATTTTTCCAGGACAGCTGTGCCTGAATTGTACAAGCAGGTGGTTAGTGTGGTGGGCAAAGGACTTAAAAGTGCATATGGCAAGAAAATCCACCTGACAACAGATATGTGGACAAGTGGGCAGAGCACAGGCTATATGACTGTGACTGCTCACTGGGTTTCCCTCCCAGCACCAACAGTGGACAACACTAGCATAGAGCATCAGGTGAAACCCAGTAATTGTGCTTCTGGTTGTGGCACTGTGATTAAAAGGCGGCAGCAGCAGGATAGCCCATGCCATCGTCACACCACCTTGTGCATGAAGAGTTTTGAGAGACAATCCCACAAAGCTGTTTATGTTCTGAGTAAGCTAGAGCAGGGGATAGAGGAATGGCTTGTACCAAGCTCCTTAAAAGCTGGTTTTGTGTCTGCTGATAACGGCTCCAACATAATCGCTGCTTTGAGAATTGGTGGTATGGTGCATGTGCCCTGCTTTGCCCATGTGCTAAATTTAGTTGTGACCAGATTCCTGGCAGAATCGGAGACCCTCAAAGAGATGCTTACTATTGCCTGCAAAATCTGTGCCCATTTTCATCGCTCCTACAGTGCACGCAACCCTCTATATTCCACACAAGAGCGTAACATCCTGTCCCATCACCAGCTGAAAATGGAGGTCCCTACCAGGTGGAATTCCACCATGTACATGCTAGAGCATTTGTATGAGCAGAATAAGGCCACTAGCGAGTACACCATGCAAAACTGGTAGGCTTTGGAGGAAGCCTCTTGGAAGCCTAGCCAATGGCAACTAATGTACGATGTATGTGAGCTGCTGAAACCCTTTGAGGAGGAAACCATGTTGGTGAGTCGCATTGGGGCAGGAATTAGTGAAATTCTACCACTGATATTTTTATTGCAGAAAAAAATGAGGAGCATGGCTGAAGATTCTTACCAGAATGACAACACAGGCATGCACCAGCTGGTAAAGGACATGTTATAGTGCTTTGAACAAGATCCTCGCATAGTGTCCATTAAAAGCAATGAGGAATACATTCTTGCCACTTTGCTGGACCCCTGCTTTAAACACAAAATTTCAGAATTTCTTCCAAAGGGCCATCAGCGGTTTGGCATAACAAGGAGTCATAGTGATCATCAGTAGTGTTGAGCGAGCGTGCTCGGCCGATGCTCGGATCGGCTCGAGCATCGCTCTGCTCGGCACATGGCGGTACTCGTCGAGTACCGCCATGTGCTCGCCCGCCATGTTCGGGTGGCGGGGATCTGTGCCGGAAGAGGCACAGATCTGAAGACGCTCCGCTGGACCACCAGGGACTGGAGGTACGGGGGCATTGCGGAGATGAAGGGGGCATTGCGGAGATGAAGGGGGACATTGTGGAAGAGGGGCATAGACTCTATGCCCCTCTTCCACAATGTCCCCCTTCATCTCCGCTATGCCCGTCTTCCACAATGTGCCCCTTCATCTCCGCTATGCCCCTCTTCCACAATGTGCCCCTTCATCTCCGCTATGCCCCTCTTCCACAATGTCCCCCTTCATCTCCTCTATGGCATAGAGGAGATGAAGGGGGACATTGTGGAAGAGGGGCATAGCGGAGATGAAGGGGCACATTGTGGAAGAGGGGCATAGCGGAGATGAAGGGGGACATTGTGGAAGAGGGGCATAGCGGAGATGAAGGGGGCATAGCGGAGATGAAGGGGGACATTGCGGAGATGAAGGGGGCATTCGGAGATGAAGGGGGCATAGCGGAGATGAAGGGGGGCATTGACCAGGCACCCTCCCCTCATCAGAGCAGGGGGTGCCTGGTGTAATGCTCGTGTCGCCCCATTATATGCAATGGGGCTCGGGTGCTCGGCCGAGCACTCGAGCCTCAGGGGGTGCTCGGTCAGAGCACCCGAGCACCCGAGCATCGGGGTGCTCGCTCAACACTAATCATCAGCAACACTCTGAGGAATCAAATTCTGTCAAGGAATATCGTGACATGCTTATTGATTGAGTGGAGAGTTCCATTGTGGAGGATGAGAGGGAGAAAGTGAGGACACAACAAACATCTAGGCAGTATAGTGGAAAGGAAGGCAGCAAAGCATTTGAACCAGCAGAAGCGGCTAAATCATCAACCAGAATATCCCATTCGGAGAACAGGGCAATTTATGAGTCTCAGCAGAGGCAGAAAAAAACCAACATTGGTAGTGGAGGTGGTGGTGGTGGCGGCACATCTCTTTGGGATTTGCTCCCTGAGTATGGGTTGGTAACTGACACACAGGAACACTGTGTAGCTCCTAGAAGTGGTCCCAATGCATGTGAGATGGTTTCTGCATACTTGCAGGATAGCTATGTTTTAGGCAGAAACAATAACCCCATGGATTAATCGCAAACAAAGCAGTGTGTGTGGCCAGCATTGACACATACTGCAGTGGAAAGCCTCAGTTATCCTCCAGCAAGCGTTGAGTCTGAGAGGGCTTTCAGTGTGGCTGGTTGTATTGTCAATGACCTCAGGACACGGCTGTCAAGCAGCAATGTTGGGAGACTAACATTCTTAAAAATAAACCAACATCTCATACCATCTGACTATCAGGTAGCAGAAACCACATAGAATGACAAACAAAGCCAGGACAAATATATTAACAGCAGCATAGATGAAGAGGTGGATGAGGGATGTGACGAAGGGTTGCCACTATTTTCCACACTTGGGACCAGTCCACTGCTATGACCGATACGTTATGTGTGTCAATAATCTGAGAAGGAGGATAGCATGTGACAATGGTAAAAATACATACACAAATCACACCATACCAGTCCCCCACCACCACCACTACCATACACATCTGCCACATTGTAGGTTGTATTTTCTTTATTTTTATTACTTGACATCATGAATATGTGCCTATGTCACTTAAGCAGGAAGTTAGTGTTGTGGGCAAAGGACAAATGTATTCTGCATGCTAACATATTTTTCAAGGCATATGTTGCTGTAGGACTCACAACTTTGACTTTCAGCCACTTATGTCTAAACTTCAGCCCTCACAAGAAGTAATATTACAGTAGAAAATGTAGTACCCATTGGAAATATAGGTAAAAATCTGTTAAAATAGGCAAAAAATGTGTTAAAATAGGCAAAAAGGAGGACATTTTTGCATAGGTAGAAAGGTGAAAGTTTTCGCTGGAAAAGTGAAACATCGGCAGAGCTTTGCGAAATATTTTGAGGGAAATTTTTCACACTTTTCGTCCACCCCTAATTACTATCCCTTTAATCTTGTAGCTTTCCTACTCAGTTGAATTACTGTAGTTCAGGGTAGCCAACCCTGGTTCTCAAGAGCTACCAACAGTGCATGTTTTCAGGATATCCCTGAATGAGCACAGACTGACCAGTTAAGTGACTGAGCCAATAATAGTTCCATCTGTTCTCCAGCTGAGATATCCTGTTAGCTCTTGAGGACAAGGGCTGGCTTCCCCTGATATAATTTATGTTAAAAATCAACTAATGTAGTGTTATACCAATTAACCCAGTACTTATTGCTTAAAGGAGCAGTAATCTTTTTATGAAAAAAATATATATTATAGGACATTTCGTGTTGAGTATAATAAGGGTACTCCCACTGCTGTGGGATGCATATTTCCAGAGTCATTACAGTTTAAACTTGTGGGTTTTTACAGTAGAAGTGCCCTCTAGTGATCAAATGTCAATTAGTTTTTCAGTTTCATTACAATGGAGAGGAAAGTCAGTGAATTACAGTTCTCCATAGAATTTGATAGAAACTGCCTGTCAGAACAATCAAGAAGCAAATTCACTTCCTGATTATTTTAACTTTTATAAGTTTTGAATAAAACAACTGACAGCAGTGGGAGTGACCTTGTTTTACTCAGCAGAAAAAGCTCTATAACAAATACATTTTCATGAAAAAGTTTACTGTTCCTTTAAGTCAGGGTCGTCAATTGTTGGAACTTCATATCTTCAGAACTGCAACTCCTATCATAGCCAACAAGCCAATTGCTGGTTAGGAATGATGGGAGTTGTAGTCCTGAACAGTTGGAGGTCCAACAATTGACTGGCCCTACTATAGGTTTTCATATCCTCCAACTGTAGCTTTTTAGCAGGTACAGTACATTTTTGGTGTGTTTTACCTTATAAAACAGCATGAGCATTTTGGACATTTTTTCAGCACTCAAGAAAAATAGAACTCTGTTATGTTTAATCTGAAACTAACAGAGGGAAACTGTGGCCCAGGTGTGATCACAGGCATATATCATAATGAGAATTAATTTACAGGACAGAAAAAATATCATGCCATGCAAAGAAAATGTCATTATTAAGTCCTTACCGTGAACACCACTGCTGTGTGTTGTATTTGGCTTTAACAGATCATTATTCTCAGAGAATGTACATTTTACCAGTTAAATGGAGGGAGAGGCTGTGAATTTAACTCTTTTCATTTATGAAACACTAGTGTAAAAGCCTGTGTACATGGGCCAAGGTCCAGGTGATGTTAAGAGGCCGGTCCTGCTCTGCGTCCTGCCGCCAATGCAGTTATGCACTGTAAAGACTGCCCGAAAGCACAGAATGCTCCCAACACAGAACTCCCAGCATTCTGTGCTCCCAGCATTCTGTGTGTTTGTGCAGTCTCTACTGCGCATGATGGCTTTTGACAAACATCCTAGCAAATTATTATATAGGAGTGGAATTTTAGGTAGTATGAGTGAAGCGATAGTGCACTTCTAGTATTTGTACAAAACAGCCAGCTTCGCAGAGGCCAGAAACACATTTTAACCCTTTGAGTGACAGAGGGGTATGGAACGCATTGCTTTCAATGCGCTCCGTACCTCTCTGGCACGCAAAGGTTTAAGAAACATGTATTTTGTTTGAGGCTTTAGCCTGTCAGATTGCAGAATCAGCATCACTTAGGGCGAGATGTTCAAAAAGTGGTGGTAACTGAAATTGTCTGTAATCAGAATAAAAAAGTTCTTACTCCATGGTCTGTCAGTTCTCAAATATGTTACCATCAGTGAAAGAAAGCACTGCAAGTCGAATTTTGAAGGGGAAGGGTTAAAATGTGGAAAGTGAACAATATTAGTCAAATTAAAGTGGTGAAAGAAAGCACTTTTAAAACTTTTAAAAGGGGAGGTTACTATGTAGAAGGGGCACTTTATGTCGGATTTCTATGCTGTATACGTGCTGTATTCTGCACTGCTTTTGTTCTAACAATAATGGTTTTGAAACTGTCGTTATGGCTTCTACACCTCAACCTCTGAGGCGCAGAATTTCCAGCTTAAATGTCACGACAAAACAGGCTCTAATATAATTACCGCTGGTTTTGCTCTCACAAGTTGGGTAATAGAATACTAAAACCTGACTTAAAAGAAAAAACAAACAAGGCCTCTTTTCTGTTTAGCGCTGGTAATAGAATCGAGCCCACAATATTAGAGCAATTATTTGCTTTTATTCTTAGCAAGCCCTACATTCAAAAACACATAAGATGCCTAATGTGTTGTCTAGCTAAAATGGACAAACTGCAGCTGGCTCTTAACCCTTTGAATGCCAAATGGGTGAGCAATGCACATCCCTATGGCATTCAATGCTGTCCATGGTGCTGAAAGCCTTCTCTGTGTTCCCCTACTGGCTGGGTAGGGAAGAACAGAGAATGCTGTTCAGACTGTCGTAGTGCTGGTGATGTGTGAGGGGAGGAGATCCCTTCCACACCGACAGCACTTCGAAAATCCTGTATGCTAATAGGGACCTTCTCCAACATTCCCCTTCCATTCAACAAATTTTGTGAATATGTCGATGTGTGTGCAGATCGAATTGTCGGAATGATTCGAACACAACAACATCATACCAATACCACATCGACATTCAGTGCATGTAGGCCCTGGTGTGTGTGTGTGTGCGTATGTGCATGTGTGTTTGCACATGTGCAAATGTAATTGTTTTCTTGTGTGTGTAAAACCATTCCCAATCAATGTGCTCGGAACTATTTTTTTCCCTTTATCATTCAAACCATTCTGTGAATAAATTACTTCAATGTTCTTCATCTTTTAGTTTTAGAGATGTCTCCAGTTTTGTGCAGGTGCCTGTCATTTGCTCATGAATGAAGACCTGTTCAATACAAGTCACATCCCTAAACCTGTGCTGTCCTGGCCTGCTAGAAAGGCAGCTAGAACCAAGCGGTTCCCCAGAGCTGATCTCATTTCTGGTGAGGAGGGGAATAAAAAGAGGGTGAAAGACACGTTGTGTGTGTGGTTCTGCGACTTTCAGCAGATTTGTGGAAGATTGAAACACTGACATTCTGTTTTCTGTTCAATTTCTCTTGTAACAAGCATTATAACCTACCCTGTCTAAGAAAGATAAAAATCCATTACGATAAACTAGTAGGTGAATTGTGTCCTAATCATTTAGTCTTAACCCTTTGAATGCAAGAAGCATATGCAACACATTTTGAAGCAATGTATTGTACACTCTATCTATCTGCCCAGGTGTATATTCCTGAAATATAGATAACTAGTGTAAAAGCCCGTGATCATGGGCCAAGGTCCAGGTGATGTTAAAGTGATAGTAATGTTTCATATTAAAAGCAGCTCTAATTAATCTTCATAGTTTTTGGGCCATGGAGAGCGTTATTTCAATTCTGTCAGAGCTGTAGTTTAGGAGTAATTAAATGATAAAGTATCCCCCTCCCTCCCCTTTTACTGATGTAACACTGCTCAGCCAGATCAGAAGGGAGGTGCCCAGGTAGACTGCAGAGAGGGACAATCTTCAATTAAGATAAGGGAAAAACCTGAAAAACTTGTCAAGGGGGGCAGGGATTTCATTGTTCTCATAGGAATAAGATTGTCCCCTGCTGTTATCTGTCTGGTCTATGGACTGCATTCCACATCTGAGAAGAGATGGCTTACACTAGGTAAAAGGGGAGGGAGGGGGAAACTTTGCTTGTGAAGATCTCATAAACCATAAAGATTTGAGAGATAAGACTTATATTGTTCTTCATGTTTTTTTAATGCCTACAAAATAAAATAAAGATAAAACGAAGTATTACTATCCCTTTAAGAGGCTGGTCCTGCTCTGCGTCCTACTGCAGATGCAGTCATGCACTGTAGAGACAGCCCAAAAGCACAGAATGCTCCCAGCACAGAACTCCCAGCATTCTGTGCATTCGGGCAGTCTCTACTGCACATGATGGCTTCTGACAAACATCCTAGCAAATTATTATATAGGATTACAGTGACAGCACCTGTGGGACTTTTTACACAGGTGAGAAAAATCTTTATCCGGTGGGTTTGGACTGAAAAGTTGATCATTTAATATTAATAAAGACATTTCTCACCTAATTAAAATGTCCAGTTGGTGTTGCCTGCCTACCTCTATGAATATATATATATATATATATATATATATATATATATATATATATATACACACACACACACTCAGAAGTTGTATCATCACAGAATGATATCTATTGCAGAACTTAAATAAAGTAAAATGAGATTTATTAAGTGCTGACATTTCATCCCAAACATGGGCCTTTCTCAAGACGTTGTCTGTTAATATCTGCTACACCTCCTTGCTATATTTGCACATTCATGTAGAGGTAAAGACTCAGCCACAGTTGTCTATCTTATTTGAAAGTGACTTGTGCTGCAATATTGGGTCCTGAAAATCTACTTATATAGTGGCGTTAGTTTATTTCTGGTACCAGGTAAATTCTTGTTGTCACTTATGTTATAGGTTGTTTAGATATTTTTAACATAATGTTCTATATATGTTATTTATTTAGATGTTTCTTAAAATTGTAATTATTTATAGAGACTCAGAGGGCCTTTTCTCTGTTTTTGAAATATATATATATATATATATATATATATATATATATATATATACACACACACACACACACACACACACACACACACACACACACACACCAAAGGTGTACAGGATGTACTCACAATAAAATGAGTTTCTGCAAGGGTGCAAGTAAAAGGAAATCCAAAATTCAAAGGAACAGCACACACAGGACTTTTATGCAAGCAAAAACAGGCAAAAAGTCAGTGTTTATTAAAATGCTAAGTCGATGTTTTGGCAGGCGCATATTGGGAGTTGTAGTCCCACTTTAGCAGACATTTCTCTGTTTCCTGCCACTTCAACTTCTATTAAAATTATACATCCCGGCACAAACAGGAGTGAATTTCTGACATATTGCACAATGCCCAGATATACACATCAATGCACTGTATCAATGCAATCATCTCAACATATGTCCCAGACAGTTAATACAAATACTTCTAGAAAGACTAAAAGCAGTTTAATTGGTCATTAACATATGGCTCTCAAGTTACTGTTGGACTTCTACTCTTCTCATCCTTAGACTGAAACGGGCAGAGAGAGAGAGATGGAGACAGAGAATCAGAGAGACAGACAGAGAGAGAGGAAGTCACAAAAAAGAGAGAGAAAGAATGAGAGAGACAGAGAGAAATCATGAGAGCTACAGAAATAGAGTGTAAGTTAGAAAGGCTGTTAGAAAGACAAGGGGGGAGATTCACAAAGCAGTGAAATGTGGAGATGACTTTTCCAGTTTATCACTTCTCCAGTTCCTATATTAATGTACTAGTTTTAAAGCCCGTATACACGGGCCAACACTGGCAGTGCTGCAGTCATTCTCAGTACACACTGCCCGCTCCGCGGCTGATACGGAATGGGGCTCTCCAAATTCAGACTGTAGTCCTCTCTGTGCACCGAACTCCGGTCTGAAATCGGAGCGCCCTGCTCTGTATCAGCCGTGGAGCGCGCAGTCTGTACTGCGTATGATGGCTTCTGACAAACATACTTAGTGAATTATAATATAGCATAGAGCCTATTCACCAAGATCTCCAAAGTAGAAGAAATCTTAGTGCATAGGCTCCATAGAATAACTGGAATTGGAGAAGTGATAAACTGGAGAAGTCATCTCCACTCCATTACTTCTTTATCACTGCTTAGTGAGACTGCAGTCTGGAGTACACGACTGAAGGAGAGAACAGGACTAAGTGGGCCTCAGCTAGTGAGATAGTGTGAGGTATGTATCAAAGCAAAGCATTAGTAAAGCTTAGAAAAATAGTGTCACATTATGCACTAAAGATAAAAGCAGGCTGAAATCAGTGGACAGTTTCAGTGTAAGGTCATATATCGGATTAGGCAGGAACAACACTGATGAATCTATTCCAGCTTCTGTTAGCCCCAAAGTGCATTAGTACATCTCCCATATTGTGCAATGTTTTGTTCATGGGTCCCAGTGATTGTGATACAGAGACAATGAGAGACAGTAATTTAGACGTGAGACTTTAGGATGTTAGTATAAATTATTGTGCTGTATGTGACACACCCTGGGCAATGCCTAGCCATGTGTTTAATTCTTTCTATACTCCTGTCTGGTCCTTAACCCTTGCTTTGCAATGTGTTGCGTACCCCTCTGACACTCAAAGGGTTAAAAGGATAAGTGACACTAATACTTGTACTGAATCTTATGTATAAAGACAAACTTTTGTAAATTTGGTGCAAACCAACTCTACTGTAGGGGTTGGGGACAAATGAAAATCCACTTTGATTTAAATAGGTCTTTTTAAAATCCCTTGACTGCTACAGTGGTCTTCAGAACACTGGAGAACTCTAATATTTAAGGGGTCAAAAGTCCCATGATGTAGTTTGACTGCCCCCTCCCCCAAATTGCACTACTTTTTCTTTATTCATGCAACAAAATTCTTATTTAAATTTCTTACAACAGTGTTTCTTTTCAAAGCGGAACTATCATAAAAATAAAATTGCCCCCCAAACTCTTAGTAACATAGCTGAATAAGTCCGACATTATTGAGGAAAAACTTCTTCGGCAGGGATCAGCTGCACAGATCTTGCAAGAGAAGCTCTGTGCGCCTGCACCGCCAATCCCTTTGGGTACCTTAAGGTACCAAAGAGCGCCACTCACCAATCTGGAGGTGAAAGGGACAGGATTGCACAGATTCACAGGTACATTTTCTCAAAGATGTCTGAACTGTTGCCTGCAGAAGAAGTTGTTTTCCCTCAATAATGTCGAACTTATTCAGCATAGTGAAAGTATGCATATGCCCATTGCTATGCTAGTAAGGATTTGAGGGGGCAATTTAATTTTGATGATGGTTTCCACTTTAAATAATTGGGGATGTAGAAATTTTGATTTATCCCATACATTGTTGCTTTATCATTCCAGAATTGTTCCACTCTGCCTTTATACTCAACCCTTTGAATGCCAGAGGGGTACGATACACATTGTAAAGCAATGCATTGATCACCCCTCTGGCACTCAAATGGTTAATACCCAGTCTGCGTGGGAACACTTGTCCTGATTATACTATTGTCTGTTTAGAATTGTGGTCTATAGACCTATGTAAGCACTTTTCTGGTGACTGCATGACCTTAGCCTCTACTCCAATTACTTGTTTGTGTGCTTGTGTTTCTTTGAACCTGACCTCTAACCAGGCTGTGCTCATCTTCCATATCTGCCTTGACCTCAGCTCTTACTCTGACATTTTCTCCTGCAGTCCCAATGACTGGAATCTTTTGCAGACCTAATTATTGGAAGAATTTCCCCTAAATCATGGTGTTGTAAAATAAAGTACAGTGATGTGTACTAATATTACACTTTGTGACATTTTTACATGTTGGACAACTTCATTAAGCTTTGCCTATATTATTGCACATTTTAAAACTTTTACATTTTCTGCTTATTAAAATGTTCCAGGAAAGGCAAGATCAAGCTACAGCCACAACTACGCAATGTTCTAATGTCTATGGAGAAAAAATGTTATAATTCAATAAATGCCACTCTGGTTCACCCCAGATCATCATTACCTAGCTGTCATAACTCCTTATGTCATTCATTTCCATAGCAGCTAGTAACATAACCAATATTTCCTAAAAGATGCTCATTGATAGTGACAGAACTCATTCAGACAGAAGCAAGTCTTGCAGTCTAAATTTATCTTACCAAAATTTAGAGCGACAACCATATTTACTAAATGTAACTGCACTAGTCAAAAAAGCAAAGTATGCCAAAAAATAACTTCATCTTAATTTAATATATAATCTTCAGTCTGTCATATTCATTTGGCTATGTAGAATTGTATTTGTCTGCTTTTTCATTGGTAAATGAATGCTGAAGTTCTTATGGCGATTTCCATTGTCTTTTGGGGTCTGTTCATCAAACAACAAATGGCTGAATGCACAAAGAGGTCTTCTGATTTCCATGTACATTTTAAAGGGGTAGTAACACTTAATATGTTAAAAATATATCTTGTAGGGCTTATCCTCCTGAGTAAAACAAGGGTACTCCCACTGCAGAAAGGTGTTTTATTTATAAGTTATTGCAGTTAAACGTTTTTTAGCTGCAATAACTTAATGGTCTGCAATTTTATAGTAGTGCTGTTGCTACACCATCCTATAGAGATTTGTGGGCAACTGACCAGAGCTGTCCATAAGATGGTGTAGCAATAGCACCACTGTACATTTCAGGCCTTTGAGACATTTTGCCTAAAAAATGCAAGTTTGAGCTGCAATCATTTTTGAAGAAAACACCTCTCAACAGTGGGGGTAACTTTGTTTTACTCAGGAGGATAAACCCTACAACATATATTTTTTACATATTAAGTGTTAATATTCATTTCAGTCTGTAAACAATGGCAGTAAATTAATTCACCAATGATCAAGTGTCAGGGAGGAGGGCCAGACACAGCATTTATGTGCTACAAGTGTATGTATTGCAGGAATGACCACATTTATGCCATATTACTTTAAGAACTTCCTGCCTTTGATAATCAAGGCAGGGAAATACTACTGATCACTGGTAAATACCCATAGATGTCTGACAATCATTGTGATGAAGAGTAACATATATGATATGCTGTATTTTCTGCCCATTTATGAATAGACCCCATAGGTGTAAAATGGGTGAGAAAAACGAGTTTACATTTTTAAAAACAGGAAAAGATAAAGTAATGATTTTTGGGTCTTTTTGTCAAGCAGCAAAGATAGTATTGTATTTCTTATGATACTTTTCTCAGATCAGCATTGTTACAAAAACCAGTCAGGTATTTATCAGTGTTATTGCACATATTTTCCTGCCCTACATAGAAAAATACTTTCAGACAGGGCTGTGCCATTAATACCCTTTTACTGTTGTTGTGCTACAATTTCCATTATACTCTTCAAGTTGTTGGTGGGAGGAGGATGAATGGCTGAGGAATGTAACTATGGCCTTCTCTGTACAGGATAGACTCTTTTGGGTTATGCTTGGGTGTGAACCTTGGGATCGGTGATGACCACTGGTTTAACCTTGCTGCATTTGAAACCAAGTTAAAGATGCCGGCTGTAAGGGATATCCACCCCCTGTTGGGCTGGGAACTGGACCTGGATAGGTAACCAGAGAACCGTTGGCTGTGCAAGGGAGATAGAGGAGGACCATAGGCAGTTTGATTCATCAAAGGCAGTGGGATTACAATATGCTTTAGAATATGGAAAGACTCTAGTCAAAAGTCAGACTCTATAGGTGGGATAGGGTGCTTTCAACAGTTTCTCAAGGAACCACTAGATGGTGATGAGTAGGCTAGTGCAGAGACCCCCGGGAACCCCTTGTGGGTTGTGAGGAGAATATAACTGTCTTTTCTACAGAAAAGAGGATGAGCGACTGGGTAAGCAATTCCCTCCAATTCTACTAGGTGACCAGCTAAAGCTGATAGCAAAGACTTCTGCAAGATGAATGCTGGAGGAGAAGGCTGGGTTTGGAATCGAGACACTGGACATCTGTGGACTCACTACAGATGGTACGCCAGTGGAGGTCACTTCTGGCCACCACTGGTGTTCTGGGCTGGAAGAATAAAGTGTCTTCTACTTCAATGGAAATGAATAGCAGCCAGTCAAATGGAAGAGGTAGCCAATATAAGGTTATGAGATCCAAAGATGTAGTAAGGGAAAGTCAAGAATTTGGAGAGTTTAGTACCGATGTCATCAAATCAGCAAACGAAAAGGAGAACTTGAAGGTCCAAGCCAAGGTCTAGTTAGGAGATCAGAGAAGTAAAGAGTCGCAAACCAAATAAAAAGCCAGGATTGGTGTCAGAGAGTAGATAACCAGAACAAGCCAATGTGGGGAATAATCCTCATGGCAAGCTCAAATATCAGGCACAGGTGTGTGGAAGCAGGTAGATTAAAAGACCAAGACATCCAATCAGCAGTGAGAGGAGGGAGCAACAGTTGAAAGATGGGCAGCACTGTAAAGATGGAGGTAAGCTGGAGGGATGTAAGTTGCTCAGTCCTGCTTTAAGTGTGAGCATATAGGAATGTTTACAGTCTATGGGCAAGTCTGTGACTAATATGAGATTTATCAAATACAGCATGGCTTATGGAATTAAGCAAAACCCATTCACTGTTTGAAACTTTACAAATGTTAATACACAAGTCCCTGTTGTATAAAACTTTAAAGAGAAACTTTTGTCATGAAACAGGTGTTATTTATTTATTTTCCCTGTGTTTTGTAGTTAATGTGTAAGAGGCTATGATCTATGGGGCTTAGGTGGCAGGGGGATGGCCCTTTATGGCCGACCTATGTAAGTGCCAGCCGATATTGCTGCATGGCATCCACATGTATCACTCATTTACTGGAGGTTGCTTGTAGACCTTCACTGCAACTTTATTGCATTCTTTTGAGGGAATGTAGGAAAGTTGCTGTTTGGTATGTTTGACATGTGAAAGGCACCATATTCCAGCATGTTATGTTTCAACATAATTGGAAAGTCGAACTCAGCATTGCTGTGTGTGGAAGTGGACTTATGAAAAAAAAATTGTTATTGCTACTGTATGTGTAAAGCAATGTGATTCCCACTGCTAAGATACTTTTCATTTGAAAGCTCAATTTTTTTTTTTTTCAATTTTCTATTCTGGTCACAAGTGGTCCTAGCACTTACTATGTACAGGGCTGGATTTACATGCCAGAAGCCCCTAGACAAGTCACTTTAAGTGTCCTTAGCTCAGTCTGTAGCATCCAATGAGTTTAATAATATCAAGCAATTGGTTATATAAACTTATTGAGATTGCACAACAATTAGAAATGTGGGTGTGGCCAGCAAAACTGAGACACCCTTCAAATTATGGCAGTCAAGGCAGTTGCCCACTCCGCTTAATGGGAAATACAGCCCTGTAAAGGCTTAGTATTGTAAATGAATCTTAGCATATATCACTCACAATGTTAGCATAAAGCACTGAAGAATACAGTTAAGAGAGAGTGTGCATATATCTATCTCCATAGTTATATGCAATTCAACACAACAAGGTTATTCTTTTAACTGATTTTTCATCTGTCTTTGAATTCAGCATAGCAAGAACTATCACAAAGGGCTGAAAGTAGCACAGCTCAGATTAATGGCTGACATGGGAACCCTTCTAGCCGGATATCCCACAGAGTTCAGACAAGGGTTGCTCAATATGCTTAGGCAGTATTAAAGTTAATTAGGAAAAGATTCACCTGCAGCTATCCAAATCTATATCTCTCTTGGGTATCAGATTAAGAGCTAGTCTGTGAGGAGAGAGAATCAGATAGGAACACTTGAGGCTTCAGTGTCTAAAAGGAGTGTTCATGAGTTTCTATCTGCCAAGATATCTGTTTATTTGTTCACAATTTTTTCTAGCAATAATGTATTTTATCTTATACAGTACATTAAAGTTGTTGGAGAAGAGAAATCTTTAACAAACAGTCCCAAACCAATGTATTGTGGACAGACTGACATTCAATACAATACACTCCAACTCCCTTAGTCAGTGAAAATATATTTTAAATCAGAGATAAATACATTTTATAAAAATATGTTTTAGTATTTTGTCAAATATTTTTAAAATATTTCTATAAAAAAAAAATTCTGAGCTTTTTGAATTCTGGCACAATAATTGGCAAGCAATCAATATAAAAAATATTGTAGATGCATTAAATCCAGCTTTTTGTATGCATATTTTTATTTATGTAGCACTTTAATATACTTTACTATAATTAGACCTCACTATTGTGTACAGTACTGGAGACCACATCTGTAGAATGATATAGATATGCTATATGCATGGGATAGGTATAAGGCTATAAATGTAGGTTCACTTTTGAAATGTCGCACGCATAAGAGCGTGCAACATGAAGGTGCTATAAGCAAGTTGCCGACTACAAAAGAGCCACATCAGAATCTCACCTGAATCAAAAGGGCAAGATTCTTATGCAGCAGCTTAAAATGTCTCCTCCATCCACTGCCAGTATACCTTAAGCTGTGCCTCTGACTTCCATGCAATTTCAATACATATATTTAATGTAACTTCTGTCTATGTAACTGGTCCACTCTAAATGAATAAAGGAAATGCTTCACACAGTGTGATATTTCTCTAGATATACTGTAAATGATGGTGGTGTTTTATTCTGATTGGATTTCTGTCCATCCTTAACCATTTCGTACCTCTCTGGCAATCAACGGGTTAAGGTTGGAAAAGACTCCCATCAGAATAAAATACCACCATCATTTACATTATATCTAGAGAAATATAGTAGTGTATGAAGCATTTCCTTTATTCATTTAGAGTGGACCAGTTAAGTACACAGCAGTTACATTAAATATATGTGCAGAAATTGCATGGAGGTCGGAGGCACAGCTTATGGTATGCGGGCAGTGGATGGAGATGACGTTCTAGGCTGCTGCATAACAATCTTGCCCTTTTGATTCAGGCAAGAATCTGATGTGGCGCTTTTAAAGCAGATGACCCCATAAATTAGATAACCCAGAAAGAAATTTCAATAGTATGAAGGTGAGATAAATGTGAGACACACTCTCCAGTATGAGAAACTCTCTAAATACAATGATTTTCTATGGAGCCTATACATTAAGACAAATAAAAATGAAAGATCTTGACACTTAGGCTCCATAGCAACGATTCCCACCCTGTCCTCAGGGACACCTAAGAGGCCATGTCTTTAGAATGTCCATGCATGTGCACCGGTGTGTCGATCAAAGGAGCATTAACACACAAAATGATCTGAAGTTACATATATTTAAATGCCACGTGTTTTTGCTAGGATCTGTACATCTTCCATACTTGTTTTCATAAACATAAGATGTTTCTTACATGTGAACTTAGGTAGCAGCCATTTCTAAGCTCTGAGTACCAAAGCAATATTGAGGTAATTGTCCGGGAGTGTCTGTAAATGGTAGCATATTTCCGTAATACGAGAGCAGTGGCATTTAATCACAATAAATTACTTACTCAAACTTAATTATCCTTTCAGCAGTTATATCTCATCTCACACTTTATACTGCTTTCTCTCACTACAAACAGTAGAAATAAAATACAAGTTTAGAATTATATTTTAGGCATCTAACTTATGAATATATATATACATATATATCCTATATAATAATTCACTAATGTATGTTTGTCAGAAGCTGTCATGCACAGTACAGGCTGCCCGCGTCGCAGAGGATAACGGAGCTGGGTGCTCCGAATTCAGACCAAATTCAGACCGTAGTGATGTGCAGAGAGGATAACGGTCTGAATTTGGAGCTCCCTGCTCCGTTATCAGCCGAGGTGCGGGCAGTCTCTGCTGTGCATGACTGCACCTCGGACATTGCTGCCTGGCACTGTGGCCCATGTACATGGGCTGTTCAACTAGTTTATATATATATATATATATATATATATATATATATATACATATATATATATATATATAGCTATAAATTACATATCCAGTAGGGTAACACATTGCTTTGCAATGAATTGCGTACCTTCCTGGCACTCAAAAAGCCAAATTCCAATCAATGACAATGTTCCAAATCTATCTGGTATCTTTAGTACATCTCAGTCCCAATGTTCCCTTTAAGGTGAGTAGTCAGCACTATAAGAGTTAAATGAGTAATTGAAACTGGATGGGGCTCTAATACCAAGGGAACTCTGTATGAGGTTCTATTTCACTATTTTAGTAATGGGTTGCTCAATTTTACTCACCTTAGAGGAAACATTTCTCAGTGCATCAAAGGATGGGCAATGTGAGGCCCTCAAGCTGCTACCAGACCACAACTCCCATCATTCCCCACCAACCAATAGATGACTGGGAATGATGGGAGTTGTAGTCTGGTAGCAGCTGCCCACCAATAATATAAGCATACAATCATTAAGACAAAATATGTGAAAACAGCATGTGGTATATGTAACTATAGCAGTATGTGAGCAGTGAATAAAAACACCAACTCTATGGGGCTTCTCCTGCTGTGCCATAATTAAGATCCTAATTATAGTAGATTCCAGTGGACACAGATTTATATCTTAGGCTTTCCTAGACAAGGCACATGTCCCCACCTCAAGCATAATCTGTTGTTACCTGGCACAGAAAATATCCTTACCCAAATGTACAAATACAAAAGTGTTCTTAAAAAAATAGTAACCCTTAATATGTAAAAAATATATACTATGGGGTTTATCCTCCTGAGTAAAACAATGATAATTCCACTGTTTAGAGGTGTTTTATTAAAAAGTTATTGCAACTCAAAATTGATTTTTTTTTAGGTGCAACATCTCAATGGCCTGAAAATGTACAGTGGCACTGTTGCTACACCATCCCATGGACAACTCGAGTCAGTTGTCCATAAATTTCCATAGGATGGTGTAGCAGCAGCAGGCCAACTGAGATGTTGCAGCTAAAAAAAATCAAGTTTGTTCTGCAACAACTTTTGAATATTGAATATAATACCTCTAAACAGTGGGAATATCATTGTTTTAGTCATGTTAGGAGGATAAATCCTACAATGTATATATATATACTTTCTATAAATGCAAGATTTCCTGCCGCAATATTACTTCTTCTGAGTGCTGAAGTGGAGAAATAAATAGCTGAAAGTAGATTTTCCCACAACACTAACTTCCTGTCTAAGTAACATTGGCGCTACCTTCCTTGAAAAATAACTATGAGATATTTCAGGAGGGTGCAACACATATCATTAGTTCTTTAACGCCTCTGTTTTCAACAAAAGAAAAGGGCCACATGTCAACTGCCAACATTTTTGCAAGTTTACTGTTTCATAAGAGTACTTTTGTATTTTTGTGCAGGTTTATACTTCTTTAGTGTGGGATGGAAGTACATAGTAGAAGAACTGTGTAACTTTATTGCTTTAATGACAGGACATGTGGAGGTGGTGGTTTTTGTTGGCACTCTATGACTTGTTATCTCCAAAAACAAACTCAGAGTCATATTCCTCTGCAGTAGTAGCAGAAAATCTTGGCACACTCTCTCTCACACATCAACAGCACTTCTGTTATGTACCCAAGAGCCATGGGAAAGTGTAGAAGTACTTCTGTTGCTGCTAGTTGTGGCACCTTTGACCTGTTTATGGTGGGTCTCCCAGTTAGACCTGTGGTTGTGCTTCAGGTGGGAACTCACTAAGGAGGTGCCTATGTGTGTGAGCCTGCTTTCCCCTGTCTCTTCTTCCCTACTACCTCTAATATATTATTATATTCCTCTAAGCTTTTAGAGGCGTTAAACGATTTATTTTTACTTTACTTTCACATAGTTCACTAGTACTTAGAGGACAGGTATTTTGATGCTTGTTTGTCTTACTGTTAGATGCAGCAGTTGGTCCAGCTGCCACACCTTCCTCCATTATGCCATCATCATCACTAGAATGGGACTCTTTGTCGTCTTCAGTGTTCTTACATTTTTTTTTTGTATAGTAATGGTGTTGGTGGTGATGGGACTTTTGGTGGGATCTTGACAAACTGCATCCTCCTCGAGAAAAGAGGGATCACCATCATTTATTGTTCCTACTCCTTTCCCCCTTCCCCTGCCCCTTCTGCATTTGCTGGACATGTGGGTGTGTTTAAATTAATGGAACATTTGGGGAAATGTCATTTGTCCCCTATAAAGCAACTGCTGTGCTCCAGGATTGCTCACCTAGTGACTCTCTAATGGATTATTGGTATACAATTGAACCATTACTAGAAGGGAAATTAACACAATTACATGCCTCAAGCTGGCAGCGAGACACATGGCTTAACCATTTGAGTGACAAAAGGGCATGCAACACATTTTGTATTGGCATTCAAACAGTTAAAACATGAACCCTGTGATGTGAGCTACCACAGTCAGTACCTAGCAACACCTCTGCCCTCTAAACTGGTTAAACCAAAATTTAAAAGGCACCTTAGATTTTCAGCAATTTTTTTATTGTCCCCTAAGGTAGAATTTGTTTGGCCAGATTTGTTCCCCTCATAGACTTAGTTCCAATGCCTATACTTGTGCTTTAGTACAGATGCTTTAGTATATACCGGCACATACAACTCCATCAGTGCAAGTCTGACTTTAATGTGAACAAGCCCTTAACATAGTAATTCTCTTGGTCTTAACATAGTTGGCGTGGCTGAAAAAAGACATGAATCCTTCAAGTGTAGCCCATGCCAAAATACTCCTGTTCATCCAGAGGATGGCAAAAAAACATAAAACAAACAAAATCTTGACGCCATTTGCATTTAAGCCCCAAGTGGATAAAAAAATTCCTTCCTGATTCCAAATGGCAGTCATATAGTTCCCTTAATCAACAACCTATCTGCATTGAAGCCGTTATAATTCTCACTATTGTTCTGTGCTAGATATGTATCCATTGCTTTTTTTCAAAGCGGTTACAGTATTCGCAACCACAGCATCTCGAGGCAAAGAATTCCATAGTTTTACCACCCTTACTGTAAAAATTCCCTGCCGGTGTTTTAGTCAAAAGCTCCTATCAGATAGTTTTAATGGTGCTCTATATCCGGTTTAACCCTTTGAGTGTCAGAGAAGTATCCAAAGCAAAGGGTACAGAGAAACAGTATGGCCTAAAACACTCCCACACTATCCAACCATGGGCACAGTTGCGGCAAAGTGACCATTGTTTTGCATAAAACATATAGACATAGGTGTCCGGCATGCACAGTTTGGTTAATTTGGATCATTAGTGCTTAAGTTTGTATTTGGCTTGTTTTGGTTTCTGCATAGTGTGCATAGGTGTCTATTTGGGTGTAGCTGGTAACTGGTTTCATTAGATTAGCATAAGAAAAGGCTTGGCTCGCTTCGTTAGCGTATCAACTGCAGTAGGTGTATTTATAGGAGGTTTCAACTCTGTGAGTTTACTCTGTAAGTAGTTTGCAGCCAGACACAAGTGCAGCAGACAGACAGAAGTGTGTAGTTTCAAAAACTGCAGTAGTTTGAAAACGGCAGGAGTTTGGTGAAGGCATTGGTTTTGTCAGTTTGGTGAGTAACTGCTTTAATTCTAAGATGTCTGGTTTGGTGCAGTGTAACACTTGTCTGGCTGTTGTGTTCCGCAGTACTCTCTGGAGTTTGGGGTGTTGTCCAGTATGTTTGCATCTGTCCACATTGTATGGTGAAATTTCCAGGCTGCAGTCTTTGGTGTGTTATCTGCAATCAAAAGAAGTGAATCTTTCCCAGCTAGAGTGTGAAGTCAAGCAACCATGTAATCCACCACCGCAGCCCCAACGGCCCATGAAGAGAAGGGCTGTGTGGAAGACAGTTGGTTCCGGGAGGTTGAGAGTTGTGGAGCAGAAGCACAACACTGTTGGTATTTCGGTGTGTAATCCCTTTGGTGTCCTGTCTGAATTGGAAAGTGAGATTTCAGAAGATAAAAGCACAGATACTCAGGTACGGGATGTTGTGAGTCCCAAAGGAGAGAATTGTAACAAGCAGTCAGGAGCAGAAAATGGACTTAAAAAGAAGAGAAAGCATCTCCTTGTTGGTGACTCGATTGTTAGAGGTGTTGCTTTAGGGCAGAATGAGGATGGACTGAAGGAGGTGAGATGTCTTCCTGGTGCTACTGCAAGCAGGGATAAAAGACGCATCTCAAATATTGTCAAGGCTGCAACAAAGGAGACTGAAGTTGATCTGATCATTCATCTCGGTACAAACGATTTGTCCCAGAAAAGTGTTGAAGAGGTGAAAATGGAATTTCAAAGTCTCAGCCTGGAGCTGAGCAGAATGACAGACTCTATCACTTTTTCAGAGATTTTGCCAGTCCGCTCTGAAAATAGTAAGAGACTTCGTATCCTGGAGTTCAATGGTTGGCTAAGACAGTGGTGTAAAGAAGAAGGTTTTGGATTTGTCAGTCACAGTGTTAGAAGGTGGAGTTGTAAAGAAATGTTCAAGAGAGATGGTCTGCACCCGTCACACAGAGGAACTGAGGTACTTGGAGAAGAGTTCAGGTGTTTCTTGGAGAGGCATTTAAACTAGATGGAGGGGGCAGGAATTTCATTGAGAAGATTGATTTCTGTCCCCGAACAGTTTTGGTGAACCAGGGTTCTGAGTTTGTTAGTGTGATAGATACAAATGTTGGTGCACATGAAGTTGCTGGTGCTTTACATACAGATGTTGGTGAGGTAGATGATGGTGCGGTAGATAGAGTTGTTGTTGGTGATAAATGTAATGTTCTTCGTGTAATGTGTACTAATGCTCGCAGCTTAGGCAACAAGCTCAGCGAGCTAATATCAATAGTTTGTAGAGATGACTTGGACTTGATTGTAATAACAGAGACATGGTTCAGGGACTGTAATGACTGGGAAATAGCCATTCCGGGATACACGTTGTATAGGAAAGATAGGGCTGAGAGAAGAGGGGGTGGGGTAGCCATTTATGTTAAAGATAGCATAAAATCCACAGCGATCCAGAATTCATGTAAAGAGTTGGAGACTCTCTGGATCTGTCTGCAGAATAAAAAGGGATCAGTTACAAGAATAGGTGCAGCCTACAGGCCTCCGGGGCAATCTGAAGAGCAAGACAACATGCTAGTGGACGAGATTACCCAAATGGCAGTAAAGGGAGATATAGTAGTTATGGGAGACTTCAACATGCCTGATGTTGATTGGAATATCCCTTGTGCGTCCACATGTAGAAGTAGGAGCATCGTAGAAGCCCTGACGGGGATGTCCCTAAAACAGCTGGTGAAGGCGCCAACTAGAGGGGACAATATCCTAGACTTAGTATTCACAAATGGAGACCTGGTATCTGAGGTGAAGGTGGGAGAAAATCTAGGTTCCAGTGACCACCAATGTTTGTGGTTCGGAATCCAGACTGACTACGAGAAATCCCATTCTGCAACCAAAGTATTGGACTTTAGGAAGACGAAGTTTGAGGATATGGGAGAATATGTAAAGAAAGAATTAAAAGGGTGGGATAAAACACCGAGAGTGAGTACTCAGTGGAAGACACTCAAAGAAGTCCTCTTAAAGGCAACAAGATTACATGTTAGACAAATTAGCAAGAGGAAAAGAAAGAGAAATCCACTATGGTTTACTAGAGAGGTAAGAGCTATAGTGAAAGATAAAAAGTCTGCCTATAAGAGATATAAAGAGACTGGAAGTGAAGCGGACAGAGAAGGGTATAAAACTATACAGAAGAAGACTAAACAGATGATAAATGCTGCTAAAGCCTCAAAAGAGGAAGAAATGGCCAAATCTGTTAAGAAGGGGAATAAAACCTTCTTCAGATATATCAGTGACAGGAAGAAGAAAAACTGCGGGATTACAAAAATTAACAACGGAAAAAATCAGTATATAGAAGAGGAAAAGGCGGTCGCTGACCATCTGAATAACTACTTCTGCTCAGTTTTTTCAGACGGCGGCCCTCATAATCAGAAAATGGCTGAACACAGCATTGCCTCTAGTTGTATAATTTTAGCCCCAGTGTTTTCAGAGGCCGATGTTCTAGAGGAACTTGTCCGGCTAAAGTCAAATAAAGCGATGGGTCCGGATGGAATCCACCCTAGAGTTCTTAAAGAACTCCGATCTGTCATAGTTGGCCCCCTGACTAATCTGTATAACCAGTCCCTTCTTACGGGAGAAGTTCCTGATGATTGGAGAATGGCCAATGTTGTACCCATTCACAAGAAGGGTAGTAAAGAAGAAGCTAGTAACTACAGGCCAGTCAGCCTGACATCTGTAGTGGTAAAAATGATGGAGACTCTTCTAAAGAAGAAGATAATTGACCATCTAACAAAAAACAACCTGATGGACCCAAACCAGCATGGCTTCACTGAGGGCCGATCCTGTCAGACTAATCTCATTGATTTCTTTGACTATGTAACTAAAGTGCTGGATGAAGGTGGTGCTGTGGATATCGCCTACCTGGATTTCAGTAAAGCTTTCGATACAGTTCCCCATAAAGAGCTGATAGATAAATTATCAAGAATTGGACTTAACCCCTGGATAGTTCAGTGGATCTGCAGTTGGCTGAAGGACAGAAACCAGAGGGTTGTTGTTAATGGAGTGTATTCTGAGCAGAGACTGGTTACAAGTGGAGTGCCACAAGGATCTGTTCTGGGCCCTGTTCTGTTCAACATGTTTGTAAGTGACATAAGGGAAGGCTTGGCAGGGAAGGTTTGCTTGTTTGCTGATGACACAAAAGTGTGTAATAGGGTTGATGTTCCAGGAGGTGTCTGTAATATGGAGAATGATTTGGCACTATTAGATAAGTGGTCAAAACAATGGAAACTTCAGTTCAATGTTTCCAAATGTAAAATAATGCACTTGGGGACAAGAAACCCTCAATCTGACTATCGTATTGGCAGTTCTGTGGTAGCAAAGAATTCAGAAGAGAAGGATTTGGGGGTGGTCATCTCTGACAGCCTCAAGATGAGTAACCAATGCAACCAGGCGGTGGGGAAAGCAAATCGTATGCTTGGCTGCATAGCTAGAGGTATAACAAGCAGGAAGAGGGAGAGTGAGACCACATCTGGAATACTGTGTACAGTTCTGGAGGCCTCATCTGCAAAAGGATATAACTAAAATTGAGCGGGTTCAAAGAAGAGCTACAAAAATGGTGGAAGGTCTAAAGCATAGAACTTATCAAGAACGACTCAGAGATCTAAATATGTATAGTCTGGAGGAAAGAAGAGAAAGGGGGGACATGATTGAAACCTTTAAGTATGTTAAAGGACTGAACAAGGTTCAGGAGGGAAGTGTGATTAATAAGAATCTGAATACAAGAACAAGGGGGCACAATCTGAGGCTAGTTGGAGGAAAAATCAAGAAAAACATTAGAAAATATTATTTCACTGAAAGAGTAGTAGAAACTTGGAACAAACTTCCAGCAGAGGTGGTTGATAAATCCACAGTAACACAGTTTAAACATGCCTGGGATAAACATGTATCTATCCTAAGATAACAATAAAGGAATACTAAAGGGCAGACTAGATGGACCAGGTGGTCTTTTTCTGCCGTCAATTCTATGTTTCTATGTTTCTAAAACAGACTTTTGCACACGTTTGATAATGAAATTCTATTCATAGAAGATTCTAGGAAGATGAACACATATGTTTATAAAATACATCACTACCACAATCTACTCCCTGCCTTTCACTCAGTCTCTCTGCCCAACCATCAGACACCGCTCTAGCACTCAAAGGGTTAACCCACTTAGGGCTTTAAGGAGAAATTACTGAATATTGCCAATTGTAGCACAGGGGAGAAATACATTTCTCAAAATCACTTTTGATTTAAATTAGATTGTTAACCCCTTG
The DNA here is from genome assembly GCA_037306005.1 of Rhinophrynus dorsalis. Classification (NCBI taxonomy): domain Eukaryota; kingdom Metazoa; phylum Chordata; class Amphibia; order Anura; family Rhinophrynidae; genus Rhinophrynus; species Rhinophrynus dorsalis. The sequence goes on along the minus strand of CM074719.1, from coordinate 71,861,313 downwards.
AATGCAAGAAAGGTCTCCAGTACATTTCAAAGCAAGACATTGGAGACCGCTGTATTACTCAGGTGGTTAAAATCACTATTTAAATCTATATGGATTTTCATAGCCCCCTTTCATGCTGTTGGTTTGCTCTAGAATAGCACATTTTTAGCTCTCTGCATGAGGCTCTTAGATGCTGGAGAGTTCTCCAGTGCTGCACACAGTGCTTGTGATAACTATAGCATGCAAGGGGTTAAATGCTGTGTAGCTGATTGTATTGCATCTAAGGGATGAATTCAGGCGAATAGCTGAATGTAAATGAAATCAGGGATTTCCTTGTACATTAACGAGTTGCCATTTCATCAATGGCCGGATCATATCAGGTACTTGCTTAATCATCAATGAGCAAGTGCCAAATAGATTTGCCAATTCCATCTGCCAGCTTCAAGCTGTCGAATCCCAGGAAATCTATGGGGGCGGACATAGGCATGCACATACGTTGGATGCATATGTTTGCGTATCGCCGGAATAGTTGCACTTTCAACATTGTTTAATCATTTACCTGTTTCACATATGCAAGTCAGTTTAATATGACTGACCTTTAACTCTTTGAGTGCAGGAGAGGGTGCACCCCTCTGGCACTCAAAGGGTTAATAAATAATTGAACACTGTGGCAAAGAGCAGACTATCTGATTTTTTTTTTTACTGTTTTTAAAATGACACCTAAAAACTGAATGGGTGATTTTGATTTAGATTTATAGATTATCCTAATCATGGCATGCCATGCAAACACTTCCTGTCTTACCCTCCGTTCTCTCTCCATCTCATTGACATACATTGCCTACCTCTTCTAGCACTGAAAGGTTTACGTGTCAGTATGTTGGGGAGGTCATTTAGGGCTAGGACAGGGAGAGTCTGTATGGTAGGCCTTAATTAGCATAAAATACAAATCTACTTTCCTAAATAAAAAAGGATTAGAACAAAGCTCTTTAAAAATCACTGAAGTTGTATATAGGTGATAGGATCTAGTATCTGGAACTTAAAAGGTTAGGTCTGGCGTAAATCCACTGATTTGTTTGGGACATATTTAGAAATTTTTAACGGTCACCACCATATAAGAAAAGCTTTCAGAGATGTTTCTGCAGATATTTTACTCCCACTCTAATCACCCGCTAGAAGCTCTAACAGTTTGTGCATTCTGACAGCATATGAATATCTTATTTCCTTCAGTGTTCACTGTGATAAGAAAGTTATCATTAGCACCAGTAACTTGCAACCTTAGCAACAGATCAGACTGCAACAATCTGGTTTAAATTGTTTCATATCCATTGTGCTCTAACTATGCCTCCTTGAATAGAGAAATATAGTTCTCAAAATAGCAATAAAGAAAATATTTAATGAGCCTGAGTGACAATTTCATAATTGACAGGAAAGATCTTTGATTCATTATTTACATGATGATCTTGAGATTCTCCAATGTTAATACAGAAGGGTGCGTTGCATTGTGAAACAACGGGTTGAACAACCCTCGAACTCTGAAATGGTTACTAATAAAAATTAACTATCGTTTAATTACAAAAATAATAATAGGTAGACCCCTAGAAAGACTAACGTCATTATTTATCAATATGTAAAATTTGTGATCAATCATACATATACTACAGAGATCACCAATGCAATGATTTGGAGATCTTTGGAAACCAACAATGTCTTCTAAGGGTAATTCTGTATAGACTCTCAGGATTTTAATAACCCCCACTATGAAAGTCACTCACCAGACGTTGAATATAAAACAGCGTTAAAGGAATAGTAATACTTTGTTTATAAAGCTTTAATATTGTACTTATTAAGTAAATAAATCAAAGGATCTAAGCACTGTTGCTATAACTTTTATAGTTTTCAATAAAGATGAGCGAGCACCCCGATGCTCGGGTGCTCGGGTGCTCTGACCGAGCACCCCCTGATGCTCGAGTGCTCGGCCGAGCACCCGAGCCCCATTCAAATGAATGGGAGCACTCGAGCATTAAACCAGGCACCCCCTGCTCTGATGAGCGGAGGGTGCCTGGTCAATGTCCCCCTTCATCTCCGCTATGCCCCTCTTCCACAATGTCCCCCTTCATCTCCTATGCCATAGCGGAGATGAAGGGGGACATTGTGGAAGAGGGGCATAGCGGAGATGAAGGGGGACATTGTGGAAGAGGGGCATAGACTCTATGCCCCTCTTCCACAATGTCCCCCTTCATCTCCGCTATGCCCCTCTTCCACAATGTCCCCCTTCATCTCCTCTATGGCATAGGAGATGAAGGGGGACATTGTGGAAGAGGGGCATAGCGGAGATGAAGGGGCACATTGTGGAAGACGGGCATAGCGGAGATGAAGGGGGACATTGTGGAAGAGGGGCATAGAGTCTATGCCCCTCTTCCATAATGTCCCCCTTCATCTCCGCAATGCCCCCTTCATCTCCGCAATGCCCCCGTACCTCCATTCCCTGGTGGTCCAGCGGAGCGTCTTCGGATCTGTGCCTCTTCCGGCACAGATCCTCTTCACCCGAGCATGTCGGGCGAGCACATGGCGGTACTCGTACGAGTACCGCCATGTGCAGAGCAGAGCGATGCTCGAGCCGATCCGAGCATCGGCCGAGCACGCTCGCTCAACACTAGTTTTCAAGTAATATTGTGGGAAAGTATCCCCCTCCCTCCCCTTTTAGCCACATCAGCCCTCTAGTTGACAATCTTGGATTCTGGTCCTGGGACCTGACGGCTCATCTGGAGAGCCAAAATAGCATTGCATACAAAGAAGATCTTCATGAGAATGGTATACTGCCTTAAACCAGGCACAATTTGCAGACCATTCTCATGAAGATTTTCTTTGAATGCAATGCTATTTTGGCTCTCCAGATGACCCAGTCTGGTCCCGGGACGAGAATCCATGTTTGTCAGAGATACAAGGCTAAAAGGGGCGGGAAGGGGAAATTTTACAATATTACATGAAAACTATCAACGTTATAGCAACAAGACTTAGATCTTGCTTTATTTATTTAATAAGTGCAATATTGGAGCTTGTATAAACAAAACAAAGTATTACTATCCCTTTAATGTCAATCTCTCCTTAAGGAACTCCAGGACTGGAAATAACAGTAGTAGCTCCAACCAGCAAAAGAAATTACGTGAACATAAGTTTCTTTCAGAATTATATTGTTGATTAACAAAAAATATTTAAAAATATATTAAAAAAATTAAAAATATAGAAAAATCGAAGCACAAAAGGGACAATCTAAAAGTAGGGTATTTATTTCCACATATGTATGCGCAAAGACACAAAATGCATGTACAAGATAATAATAAAAAAATAAGCTTATCTCTTTCTGTGGTTTCAGCACCAGAACTCCATCAGTCACTCCTCCTCCCTAGAAATCGGCATTCATGTGGAAGGAAACAATAACAGTGTTAAGCGCCAGTTAACTCCTGTGCTGCTGCACAGGCTGTGATCATATGCATACACCATACATGGAGCGGTTCACAGACCTGTTATGACTGGATGCCTTCCATCCTCCGTGTGTATACTTTATACCAGCGCTGTCCTTCCAAGAATAGTACTCCAATTTAATCCTTATAGGATCCGAGCTACACTGAGAGAGACTTTGCTACATTAAAAACACAATAATATTGTAACAACTTTTATCCAACGTGTATCACGGGCACATCTGTCTGCTTCCTCAGGGCTTCATACATGTATAAAATCAAAACAGCCTGATGAGTTTCATGTCATCAGATACAGAGGCATAACTAGAAGCCACGGGGCCTGGTGCAAGAATTGCCATGGGCCCCCCAACCACATTGGCCACCTCCACATTGCCCCCCATCTCCACATTGCCCCTCAATCTCCACACTACCCCTTCCACAATGCCCCTCAATTTCCACATTGCCCCTTCCACAATGCCCCTCAATCGCCACATCACCCATTCCACAATGCCCCACAATCTCCACATTGCCCCTTACACAATGCCCCCATTTTCACAATGCCCGTTCCACATTGCCCCTAAATCTCCTACCTCTCTGGTGGTCCAGTGGCAGAGGACAGGTCTGTGACTCTTTCTGCACAGACCTCTTCTCCCGCGCGGTCCTCTTCAGTAATGCAGAGCTCTGGGAGATGATGTCATCTCCCAGTGCTCTGCATTACGAGAGTGCCTGTCTGCTAGAGGGAATACTGATCTCCCTCTGGCAGATTGGTACTCCTGTAATGCAGAGCCCCAGCGTTCTGCATTACTTAATTGCTGGTGTCAGACGAGGGGGTCGCAGTGAGAGGCCGGGCTCCTGGAGTGACGGGCCCGGTCGCAGCTGCGACCCCTGTGACCGCTATAGTTATCAAGGACTTATTATATGAATGATAAGCATCCAGTGAAAAAAACGTTAGTGGATGGTACTGGGAGCAGGGTCACGTGAGTACTGGGGGTTTGGTCATAGGTGGAGCTAAGGGAGCCTAGCGTGCCTTGCCTATGGGCACCTGAAATGCAAATCTTCCCCTGCGAATCACAACACTTTTCTTATTATACCAACCTCATCAAATTATAATGCAGCTTTAAAGAGTAACTTTAGAAAATATGCTTTTTGTTTGGCATTCTCTTTAAAACATGTAGGCATTGTCCTTTTTATGTTTTTTTGAGATTAGTAAATTGTAGGCTTATGACTCCTGTAACAAAGAATGAGTACAATAGAGATCCTGACATACAGTATGCTATTAGTTCTCCCCTATATTTATATACATTCTTTATAAAAATGGTTATAATGCATTCTTTTACTCCTTGGAACATGCAAAATTCCAAAGCGCAGAATGGGGTGTAACCACTACCTAAGAGATTTTATTTTTCCATTTGTCTACAAAAGTACAAATGCAAGTTTTACTTTAGCATATAACAGATGCACATTATATGTTTATTCTCTTTAAACCTGTTCAGTAAAAATCAAGGTTAAGTGGGTATTTCATGACTTCTCAGCTACCTCCTTGAAATGTGCTTTGCAAATACCTGTATTCTGCTAGCTAATACTTTCTGTCAAAAACATATAATATAGCTTAGCATATCTGGAAATCTGAAACTCACATTTATAGAAACTATAAAAGTAGAATTCTGAAGGGTCAGATGAAGCCTCGCCTCTCTTTCAGCTTGACCTCAGCTAAATGTATCTGAGCAGTGACATTTCACCTTCCTACTGTGAATGGATTGATTTTATACAAAGTAACGATCAGAGACAATATTTTACAGGTTCAGCAACTCGTCCTCCACATTATATGCTACAGTGCAAGATGATACCGCCTACTAAAATTTCCCATCTCCAATCGTATAGCTGTTGTCATGGTTACTAAACTGTTGACCACTCACAAGAACATAAACATAATGAGAAGCTACCACTTCTTCCAAAATCAGTCATTTTTCTTACATTTGTCAAATATGACCTGCCTGTAATAAAATGGTTGTAATGCCTACAGATATGAAGAAAAGGTAGACAAGGCATACAAATACTTCATCAAATTAGGGGTCACTTGCCTTTCTACCATTTGCCCAGTTTACAGAATGTTTTCAGATATTTCCACCATTTCCTTTTTGAAGTTGCCTGTCAGTTCTAAAGTGGACTATCCAACAAGGATACTCCTGTTATGAAAGGAGTTGTGGGTATCGCACCCAGGGGAGGGCAGCTCCACATATATTAGCTTAGAGTTTTATATGGGTGATCACGTAATCACCTGGTAATAACACCTTCAAGGCTACACTCAAGGCTCTTTCCAGCAAGAGCACTCCAGGCATGATAGGTGCTGGGGGTTATAAAATAGAAGCCTTGCAACTCCTAACAGTAACAAAAAATGCATAAATGTGCATAGATGAAATATACATTTATGTATGTGACTAACCCAATTCATGCCATATCGATTTGAAAAAGGGACACTCTCCCCTCTCCTACAAGGATACCCCTGAGTTAATGGGAGCTTTGGAGGGTGAGCCCCCAGCTCTTTTCTTATTCAGAAATCTTTTTTTAATATAATACCAGGTAATTGCATGATCAGCTGGCATTAACCTCCTCATTTCACCCCTTGTTAGAAAGGGTACCCAACATCTGCAGGGGGCACAGGGTCTAAGATATGAGCTACATTAAAGCGCCTCCCTGCTTCCATGCACTAACTCAAATTATCCTTTGTGTGTACTGGGAAAAATGACCTTTTTTGACATCATCATTTAATGCTGTCAGTAGGACCAATAAGGTCCTCTGGTTGGGTTGTACTGTATTTACCTGGTAAATAGATACATGTGCTGCCCCAGACACCACTTACTGCTGTGGATATCATGGGAACATCCTTATCAGTTTTTGAGGTTTTGCTAAGGACATGGTCCGTAAGGACATTAGTAGCCAAGTAGTTAAAAAAACAATAATTTTGAGTATATATATATATCATATTAGTTGCTTTTTTAATAATTAACTATTTTACATGAATCATTATATAAATGACACAAGTAGAGAGGTGTAGATTCCCAGACTTCTGTTTACTAGGCTAGGCATATACATCATTACCATAAAAGGAAAGGATACTTGTAAGCAGCCTGAAAATAATTGTGTAGAAATGTACAATAAGTAGATTTTTGGTGAATTTTGCTCTATTCATGCTGGGTCTCCAGGAAATAGTTGCACTGATTTTTTTTTCTTGTTTTTTTAGTACATTTATGATAATTTTATGAGGTAATCGCATTGTGTGCAGTTGCAAAATTAGCTGTGTGCTAAATGTACATTTTAGTACATATCCCTAATGATGATGTACTTAGATGAGCTGGAGCAATTCTAGGGCACAGCTACTACCCCATAAGGAATTTATAAGCATTTCAAAAATTATAATGGATTTCAATGGGGTTTTTAACCTTTTGAAGGCTGAAGATGTCTCTAGCACATGCTTGTCTAGCATTGAATGGGTTAAAAGTCCCTTTTAAATATATGGGAATTGTTATTCTTCCCATATGGTAAAGTTAGTTTGCTGCAGAATTAGTTCATCAGTCTCTCTGTGGGGGAATAATTCAACAAGATGTGAATGGCTGAAAGTACAAGGAAATTAGAGGATTTCCATGCACAGTGACATTAGCCACTTGCTGATTCTTCAATGGCCGCATCGTATCTGGCCCTTTCATTTTTACCAGTGAGCAAGTGCCAGATGTATCTGCCAATTCCATCTGCCTACTTCCTCTGGAGGTTCCAATGGGAATCTATAAGGATGGACACACACCCATGTGCTGAATGTATATGTATGTGTATATAATGAAAATGGAAGCATTTATACCACTTTATTGTATTTCTCTGCCTTAGAAAGGCAAGGCAGTGAAATATGATTGATCATTGTTGAATAACCAACTGTATCAGCAAGGATCATGGCAAAGAGCAGATATGTAATACTAAGGGCCTTCTGTATAAAATGAAAATGGTGCTACTTCCGTGTAAACTAATTGCACCATATGGAAGAAATAGACATTATCATCAACCTAAAATTGCTTTTTAACCCCTTGAATACTAGAGAAATTTCAGATGTATAGCAAAGCAATGTGTCATTGACCTTTCTAGAATTAAAGGGGTTTACACTCCCTAATTTAACTCCGTGGGATTTAGAAGATTTTAATTTGTCCCCTACATGGCAGTTGGTTTTACCCTAGAGGTCCCCATTAGTGTTGAGCGAGCGTGCTCGGCCGATGCTCGGATCGGCTCGAGCATCGCTCTGCTCGGCACATGGCGGTACTCGTACGAGTACCGCCATGTGCTCGCCCGACATGTTCGGGTGAAGAGGATCTGTGCCGGAAGAGGCACAGATCCGAAGACGCTCCGCTGGACCACCAGGGAATGGAGGTACGGGGGCATTGCGGAGATGAAGGGGGCATTGCGGAGATGAAGGGGGACATTGTGGAAGAGGGGCATAGACTCTATGCCCCTCTTCCACAATGTCCCCCTTCATCTCCGCTATGCCCGTCTTCCACAATGTGCCCCTTCATCTCCGCTATGCCCCTCTTCCACAATGTCCCCCTTCATCTCCTATGCCATAGAGGAGATGAAGGGGGACATTGTGGAAGAGGGGCATAGCGGAGATGAAGGGGGACATTGTGGAAGAGGGGCATAGACTCTATGCCCCTCTTCCACAATGTCCCCCTTCATCTCCGCTATGTCCCTCTTCCACAATGTCCCCCTTCATCTCCGCTATGGCATAGGAGATGAAGGGGGACATTGTGGAAGAGGGGCATAGCGGAGATGAAGGGGGACATTGACCAGGCACCCTCCGCTCATCAGAGCAGGGGGTGCCTGGTTTAATGCTCGAGTGCTCCCATTCATTTGAATGGGGCTCGGGTGCTCGGCCGAGCACTCGAGCATCAGGGGGTGCTCGGTCAGAGCACCCGAGCACCCGAGCATCGGGGTGCTCGCTCATCCCTAGTCCCCATTATTTTTGTATATATAAGGTTCTATGAGGAGATGTATAAACACCATTCCTAGTTTATGTATAACCCTTTGAGTGCCAGAGTGGTATGGAATGCATTGCAAAGCAATGTATTCCGTACCACTCTGGCACTCAAAGGGTTAAGAATTATCACTAAAATTCACGCAATATTTACAGTATAGTGACAGTTATAAAATATCTATCAGAAAATATTCCCTGACGATTTGCAAAAAATTCACTATGAGAATATTGTTTTGCACCATCACTATATCCTTCCATTAAGAACAAGTTATACCTTGTGTATTTAGTCAATAAAACAGCATTATATTTGGTATCCTTTTCAAATGTTGCCCACTATTGGGTGCCCAACTAAAGAATGCATTAAACCTGTCGCCAGCATGAAAAGTGCAACATGATAATCTCGTCCGCATCAAAAGGGTGAGATTGTCATGTTGCGAGCTTATGCATCTCTGATTTGCAAGCAATGTAATGATACCTTGTCTGTATTAGCTGTGTGTAATCCCATTCTCCTTCCCCTCACTGTCCACGGATCAAAATAATAAAAACAATCATTGTGAGAAGCGCGCGTACCAGGCCAACTCTGCAAAAGGCCCAAAGGATAAAGCAGAAGTTAAATATAGCGCAAGCTGGTATAGAGCATGTATATACATACATCCGACCAACTCTCCAAAAGGCCTAAAGAATGAAGCAGAAGTGAAATATAGAGCAAGATGCTATAGAACACATATTATATACATCCCACCAACTCCACCAAAAGGCCCAAAGAATGAATCAGAAGCTAAATACAGCACAAGCTGGTATAGCGCACGTATGTATATACATCCAACCAACTCTCCAAAAGGCCCAAAGAATGAAGCAGAAGTGAAATATAGAGCAAGCTGGTATAGCGCACGTATGTATATACATCCGACCAACTCCCCAAAATGCCCAAAGAATGAATCAGAAGCTAAATACAGCACAAGCTGGTATAGCGCACGTATGTATATACATCCGACTAACTCTCCAAAAGGCCCAAAGAATGAAGCAGAAGCTAAATGTAGCGCAAGCTGGTATAGCGCACGTATGTATATACATCCGACCAACTCTCCAAAAGACCCAAAGAATGAAGCAGAAGTGAAATATAGCGCAAGATACTATAGAACACGTATTATATACATCCCACCAACTCCCCAAAAGACCCAAAGAATGAAGCAGAAGTGAAAAATAACACAAGTTGATATAGAACACGTTTTATATACATCTGACCAACTCCCCAAAAGGCCCAAAGAATGAATCAGAAGTGAAATATAGCGCAAGCTGGTATAGAACACATATTATATACATCCCACCAACTCCCCAAAAGGCCTAAAGAATGAATCAGAAGTGAAATATAGAGCAAGATGCTATAGAACATGTATTATATGCACCCCACCAACCCCCCAAAAGGCCCAAAGAATGAATTAGAAGTGAAATATAGAGCAAGATGCTATAGAACGTGTATTATATGCATCCAACCAACTCTCCAAAAGGCCCAAAGAATGAATCAAAAGCTAAATATAGCACAAGCTGCTATAGTGCATGTATGTATATACATCTGACCAGCTTGCACTATCTTTAACCTCTGCTTCATTATTTGGGCCTTTTGCAGAGTTGCTGTGCCCTTCTCACTATTATTTTTTTAATTATTTTGATCCATGGACAGTGAGGGGAAGGAGAACAGGACTACACACAGCTAATACAGACATATCAGCATTGTATCAGCAACACTTAAGCCACCAACATGACAATCCGTTTAGTTGGTCACCCAATAATGGGAGCCATTTTGATAATGAACCATTATATTTGGTGCAATTAGACCATTTCTACCCCACTTTTAAAAAAGTCTATTGACTGGATTTAGTACTTAGCAAAAATGTTTCTAATTATTTATACATATATTTATGTCACTTTGCGACAACCTTTATTACTCCACTTACACATGCCCCTCTATGTTCTTTTCACTTATTGGTGAATTCTGGCACTTCTATTTATGTATCTGTTTCATAGTGTGGGAATGAATTGGCATTCCTATGAGTCTATATATTTATTTGTTGTCATGGCTTACAATGAAAACCTAGGTGACTGAAACCTAGATGGGTGACAGCGAGACTTATTAGAGAGCACATCTTAAGAAAATGAATAATGAGGAAGATGCTGTAGGGTGACATGATCAGAGAGTGGCTTGTCTGTGTTAGTGTCTTTATCATGAAGGTCCAGACTAAGACTTCGGGACCATTTATGCCCTTCGACATGGCCATTTAGCTGTCTCAAGCAACCATGGGTGATCTTTAGCAATTGTGTTTATATTTTATGCAGAGTATCTATGTTTATGCAGCAAAGTGTATGGTAATTAGTTAGCCTGCTTAATAATTGCATATAATAGTATTAACTAATTTAACACATACTAGCCTTTAAAGGAATAGTAATGTCTACAATAAAGTTTAGCTCTGAGTCTTCTGTATTGGTTTCATAACATGCAGAGCAAAGTTTAATAACTTACTGTTCTGTAGTTCAAAAAAATATTCAAGCTTAAATGATCCCCCTACCACCCCTTTCCCTGCGTCATGCTGCCTGTAAGTGTGGTCCAGATGGAGAGCATCGAGGGACAATATTCAGCAAGCAATATCCTGCCATCCTTCATCAAGAGGGGAAGGTTTTCGTTATACTTACTGACTGAAGATTGTCCCGTCTCTGCATCCATCCTTTCCCATGACCAAATTACAGCTCTAAGGGGAGGCGGCTAGAAAGAGTCAGGAGGAGGACCATTTAAGCTTCAATATATTTTGAACTACAGAACAGTAAGTTATTACATTTAGAGCTGCATGTTACAAAACCAATATAGATGACTCGGAGCTATACTTTATTATAGACATTACTGTCCCTTTAATTTTCTTTATTTATTTAATAGTATCTGGCCCTTGATTCATGGTTTTCTCATTCTGGTCCTTGAGTTAAAAAGTTTGAAAACTCCTTGTCAATTTATATTAATAACTAGTTGAACAACCCGTTACACGGGCCACAGTGCCTCAGGCAGCCGGTCGCGGTGCAGTCACACAGTGGAGACTGCCCGCGCCTCGGCTGATACAGAGCCTCTGGCAGCCGGTCACGGGGCAGTCACACGCGGTGGAGACTGCCCGCGCCTCGGCTGATACAGAGCTGGACGCTCCTTCGGAGCGCCCAGCTCTGTATCAGCCGCGGCGCGAGCAGTCTCCACCGCGTGTGACTACCGCACGTGCAGCAGTATCTACTGCGCATGTCGGGCGTTACACACAACTTGGCGAATTATTATATAGGATGTTTAACAAATAATTTATATCATCCTTAAACAATGTTCACTGATTATAGTCCCTTTTGCAATTAAACCTTTGGGTGGCAGAGAGGTATCCAACACATTGCAAAGCAATCTAAGGGTGTTAAAGTGGATCTATCACATATAGATATCTAATGCTCAATAGATAGAGCATTTAGCGAAAAAGTTTAATATGTTAGTCATTTTTGAAAAAAAAGTTATCTACACAAAAATTCAAGTTTAAAAGGTGCCCAGCAGCCTACTTCTGCTTGCCGCAGTGGCAAGCTGCTTGCCACACAGAGGCTGCTCCTGTCCCACTTCCCAGCATCCTCCGATAACAGTGGATGTCTGTTTCTAAGCTGGAGCGATCTCATTGGCTAGATATTGATCTCTGCCAATGAGATTGCTCCAGCTTAAAGAAAGAAAGCCTCCGTTATTGGAGGATGCTAGGTAGTGGGATGGGAGCAGAGGCAGTGCTGCAAGCAGGAAGTAGGCTGCTGGGCAGATAACAGGTTTTTTCAAAAATGACTAACATAATAAACTTTTTCGCTAAATGCTCTATCTAATGAGCTTTAGATATCTATATGTGATAGATCCACTTTAAAGTATGTCCAAACAATAAGATAGCTACAAGCCTAATTTTTAGCGCATACAGTATTTATCTGTTCTATCCTATTGTTTTCATGCTAAGCTTAACACTTTAAGGATCAGAAAAGTGTGAAATTCATCCCTCTGGTCCTTAAATGGTTAAATAGGATGTTCCTTGTACTACATATAAAGTGGTATATTTAAAAAACATTAATTCTCTTAAATGTAACGTAAAACATTTTTACGAAATGCTCTGTTTCCTCCATCTCAGAACAGTACATTATTTTTGTGGTGTGTTTTTATTTTACGGCCAACCATGCATGCAACTTTGTACAGAGGTAATACACAAAGCAGCAGGCAATGGAGATAGGGGAGATTGAAGCATTACCATAGTGATAGAGATGAGATCAAAGGGTAGGGACACAGGTGGGATTATCAGGTGTTCAGTTTGTAGCTTATTATGGTTTAAGCGATAAACGGGTATCCGATACAATATTGTTTTAAGACATTATGAGAAGGGAAAGTGAAAAGCAGGTGTTACTGTTGGGATGGATAACTCTCTGTCATGATTCCAAAAGATGATATTTCATGTAAAATCCTGAAAGGTAGAAAGCCTGCTAAATAGAATTTACAAAAACACAAGGAAACAATATATATATATATATATATATATATATATATATATATACACGCACACATAGCATATATATCTCTCATAAATCAGTATATTAATATTTCAAAGTTTTAGATATAACAATAATTGCCTTATTGTGATTTGGAATTTGCTATCATTTAACCCTTTGATTGTCAAAGAGGTATCTGTTTTGCGATGCATGAGATTCCTTTCTGGCATTCAAAGTGTTAAATACTAAGTGACACAGACAGGGGAAAAGCTAGGCTCCTGAAAGAGCTAGCATTATTAGAACACTGTGCTGTCCAATTGCATCAATACTAGGAGGAAGATTAGCACCATTGCATCTTCTAAGCTGGCAATAAGACCTTGAGCTTTACTCATGAGACCAAGAGCTTTAGCAAATACTTTTCAACACCCAGAGACACAGAAATCGAGACACATACTAGGCTAGATTTATATCACAATGGTCTAGTAGCTACTATTCATACTGACAGAAAAATAAATAAAGTAATCCACTGGTACTATCATTCAACCCTTCCTAAAAAAGCTCAACCCAAACTACTACTTTGACCACTGTGTGGCCTACCCTGTGAACTGTAATTAGGACCATCTTTCAGTTAAATATCCTATCTATCAAGTCATTTTACATTATAGCAAATAATGAAGGCCACTTTTTTTAGATTATTGTTGTTGCTTAAGGTAGAAAATCAACCCTACCCCAGCATGTCATTCTGAGATGTTTATGAAGGTGACTGAAGGTTCTTATTTAGCTTTACTATTAAGCTCATCCTTATGCCATGTCTCTTAAATGGCTGGTTATTATATGATAGTTGGTGTATTCAAATTCTGGGTCCTACAACAATCTCTTCTAGTGTTTAACTCTTTGTGTGCCAGAGAGGTACTCACTGCTTTGCAACACAATGCGGGTTATGCACTAAAGTGTGATAAAGAGTTGATAAAGTGGAAATTACTTCTCCAGTGATATCACTTCTCCAGTTCCTATGTTATTCTATGGAGCCTATGCACTAAGGTCTCCAAAGTTCTAGAAAACTTTGTGAATTGGCTCCACAGAATAACATAGGAACTGAAGAAGTGAATCTATCCCATTGTGTTGGATACCTTACTGGTACTCAAAGGGTTAAAATTCAGAGTCCTTGCATTGAATATAAATAATCTATTGATTATTGTTATTCTGAGTGTTGCAACTCCCTGGCTACAAGCTAGATTCTAACATGAAACACATATATACACACTTGATAGTTATTACATTCTCTGTTTAACATTACTTATCCTTGCACTTAAAGGGATAGTAATACTTAAGACGTAAATACAAATATGCTGTAGGGTTTATTCCCCTGAGTAAAACAAGAGTACTCCCACTGCTGAAAGGTATTTTATTCAAAAGTTATTACAGTTCAAAGTTGAATTTTTTAGGTGCAATATCACAGTGGCCTGAAATTGTACAGTGGCTCTGTTGCTACACCATCCTATGGACAGCTCTGGTCCCGGGACCATAAATCTCCATAGAATGGTGTAACAACAGCGCGACTGTACAATTTCAGGCCACTGTGATATTGCACCTAATACATTCAACTTTGAGCTGTAATAACTTTTAAATAAAACGCCTTTCAGCAGTGGGAGTACCCTTGTTTTACTAAGGGGGATAAACCCTACAATATATTTGTTTTTACATTTTAAGTATTACTATCCCTTTAAGAGCATAATATATCCACCCAGGAAATAAAAGATACAAAGTCCCCTCTCTTAATATAATAACATCTTCACTGGTGTTAACCAGATCTTGGTTGCTGTAAATATTGCATATGGCTTGATGATGGATGTTTGAATAAATGATGATGTTTGTATGCATTATAGAAGATTAAGCACATTGAAATCAATGGGCTTAATGTCTAGCTGTAGAAAGCATAGTTTGTTGGCTCACTTTCATTCCCACAAAAACTTCCTCTGCAAAGAAAAACACATCCCCTATTCCTCTGAAATTACTGCGGGGGGTATAAACTTTTTCCCCATCTCTAAATTTTGCATTTACATATATCTAGGAACTGCAGATTTAACACTTTGAGTGCCATAGATTCACACAAAGCACTGCAGTGCAATGCATTGGTTACCTCTATGGCACTCACATGGTTAAAGCAGCTACTTATATTTCAAATGAGTGTATCTAACAAAGGGGCAAATGTATAAAGACAAAATTATAGCAATTCTGGGCAATCCATCCACTCCATATGAAATACATAAATATTTTTTATTGTTTCAAATAGGTCTTAAAGGAGCAATAAACTTTTTTAATGAAAAAATATATATTGTAGGAATTTTCCTACTGAGTAAAATAAAGGTGCTCCCACCGCCGAGAGATTTATATTTCCAGAGTTATTACAGTATAAAAACATGTTTTTTTTACAATTGCAGTGCCCTCTAGTGGTCAAATTCTAATTAGTTTTTCTGTTAGAGTCTAATGGAGAATTAAGTCAGGAAAGTCAGAGACATACAGTTCTCCACAGAATTTGATAGAAACAGCCTGTCACTTCCTGTCAGGTAGAACTATCAGGAAGTAAACACAGTAAATTCACTTCCTGATTATTTGAACTGCTATAAATTTTGAATAAAACATCTGAAAGCAGTGGGAGTGACTCTGTTTTATTCGGCAGGAAATGCTCTGTAAAATATGTGTTTTCATACAAAAAAGTTTACTGCTCCTTTAAGTTTTAACCCTTTTAATGCTATAGAGAGCACTAATACATCACTTTTCAATGGGCTTGATATTTTGCTAGCAGTCAGGTTGGTAAATGCCCCATTTATACAAAACGGAATGTTGGGGATTCCTGTTTATTCTCTACAGTGAAGCTGGTTTGCTGTGGAATTTCTATGTTCCTTGGGGGTGGCTCTTATCTGGTAACAGGACGTTGCTATAATGGTGCGGAGAAAAGGGACAGAATGATGCCAAAATAAACGTTCTTCTTGCTCTAATTAGGTTTCCATTCAGTTGCAGTATAACATTTTAATCTGCATACATATCAGTAGAATGATATTATTGTTTTTGTGAGGGTAATTTAACCTTTCGAGTGCCGAAGAGGTATCTAGTGCATTGCAACACAATGCGTTGGATACCTGTCTGGCACTCAGGGTTAAGGCCTGGGATGCATTTCTGAATATAAGTCAGATGTATTAATAAAATCCTCTGCTGTGGGTTGGTTTTGCTTGGGCATGCTAAGCATAGCATCTTTTTCATTAATTGATATCAATACATTTAAAGGCACAAGGAAAGTGGAGTGATTCTGGAGAAAACCAAATACACTAAGGGGGATATAAAAGTTCCCACTGATTTAAATGGGGCTTTGAACACCTTGGGAGAGATTCACTAAAGCGTGATAAAGAGGTGATAAAGCGGAGATGACTTCCCCAGTGAAATCACTTCTCCAGTTCCTATATTATTCTATGAAACCAATGCACTAAGATTTCTCCACCTTTTGGATATCTTAGTGCACAGGATCCATAGAATAACAAAGGAACTGGAGAAGTCATCTCCGCTTTATCATCTCTTTATTACTTCTTAGTGCATAACTCCCTTGAATGCTAGTTTGGTCTCAAATGTTTTAAGCAGCATTTATTTGTTATATACAAAACGGTCAGCTTTTTCAAGATATCCTTCCTTGATCACAGCTGGGTAATAAGTAAATGTCATTGTACAAGACCTACATGTGATTAACTCTTTAAAGGAGCTGTAAAATTTTTATGAAAAAGAAAAGTATGTGTGAGTGTATATATATATATATATATATGTATATGAGCCTATGATTAAGTTTTTTGGAATGAAATGCATTAGGCGGATCATGCATCCATAGAACACTTGTACCAAACAAGATGTGTTTTATATGGATGTAAATAAAGAATGAGTCTTTTAAAATTATGATGGGTGTCTACAAGTGAGTCAGTTTGAGCACTCCTTCCCGGTGTCTCCTAGATATAGATATAGATAGACAGAGATATAGATATATCATAGGAAACTTCTTGTTCCTGTTGAGTAAAACAAATGTACTTCCATTGCTGAGAGGTGTTTATTTCCAGAGTTGTTATAATTTAAATGCTTGTTTTTTTACATTACCAATCAGTGCCCTCTAGTGGTCATATTCAAACATTATTCTGCTGCATTTTCTGGGAGAGGGGAGTCGCTGACAAATAGTTTTCCATAGAATATCTTAGAATCCGATGAGTCATGCTGTCAGTTTGAAGTTTCAGGAAGTAATCACACTGTAATTCAATTCCTGACAATATGAACTGTTACAAAATTTGAATAAAAACAATGAACAGCGGTAGAAGTACCCTTTTTTTACTCAACAGGAAAATCCTAATAACGTATAAGTTTTGATTAAAAAAAAAATAATAATAACTTTACTGCTACTACTTCAAGGCCAGAGCGTTATGTAATAAAATCAAGGGGTTAAAAGTCTAATGTTACCCTTTGCAATGCGTTGTGTAAATGTCTGGCACTCAAAGGATTGCATTAATGCAAAGGGGAATTTTCCCTCGTTCCCTACATTATAATTGTTTTCTTCCTAGAATTCCTCCACTTTTGCAAATGACTCACAAGCCTAAAGATACATCTAATGAAATATTGACAAGCAGTAAGAAATGAAGCGTTTAAATCAAGTCATGTCAAAATTCTTTATACACTGATAATATAAATCAATTCAAATGTTTCATGCAATGATATCAGCAATAAAGTAACCCTTTTTATAAAGGGCAATGGAGCTCTTCTTCAAATATGACATTTCTACATATATATTTATTGCTTGGATCTTTTCAAGGTTTGATAAATTATGTATGTTTATAAAATGGAGCAGTGTGGTTGGGAGTATTCCAGATAGATGATAACGAGATATTGCTCTTTTCTTTCTACTTGGTGGCTTCAACATATGATCCGACATTAAAGGGATAGTAATGTTTCATAATAAAAGCAGCTTTAATTAATCATCATAGTATTTGGACTTTGGACAGTGTTATTTCAATTCTGTCAGAGTTGTAGTTCAAAAGTAACTAAATGATAAAGTATCCCCCTCACGCCCCTTTTACTGATGTAACACTGCTCAGCCAGAGCAGAAGGGAGTTGCCCAGGTAGATTGCAGAGAGGGACAATCTTCAATTAAGATAAGGGAAAAACCTGAAAAACTTGTCAAGGGGGGCAGGGCTTTCATTGTTCTCATAAGAAGAAGATTGTCCCCTGCTGTTATCTGTCTGGTCTATGGACTGCATTCCACAACTGAGAAGAGATGGCTTACACTAGGTAAAAGGGGCAGGAGGGGCAACTTTGCTTGTGAATATCTCTCAAACCATAAAGGTTTGAGAGATAAGACTTATATCATTCTTCATGTTTTTTTAATGGCTACAGAATAAAATAAAGATAAAATGAAGTATTACTATCCCTTTAACCTCAGTTCTATATTATATTTTTACTAGTTTAAAAAGCCTGTGTACACAGGCCAAAGTGCGTTGCGCAGAACTACACCTCCCAGAATTCTGTGCATTCGGACAGTGTCTACTGCGCATGACTGCATCAGAGAAACATACAGCATTGGGACAGTCTCTACTGCACATGACTGTATCCTGCATTCAGGCGGTCTATACTGCACATGACTGCATCCTACGTTCAGGCAGTCTCTACTGCGCATGACTGCATCCTGTGTTCAGGCAGTCTCTACTGAGCATGACTGCATCCTGCGTTCAGGCAGTCTGTACCGAGTATGACTGCATCCTGTGTTCCTGCAGTCTCTACTGGGCATGACTGCATCATGTTTTCAGGCAGTCTCTACTGAGGATGACTGCATCCTGCGTTCATGCAGTCTGTACTGAGCATGACTGCATCCTGCGTTCATGCAGTCTCTACTGCGCATGACTGCATCCTGCATTCAGGCAGTCTCTACTGTGCATGACTGCATCGGACAAACATACATCTGGCCTCTTATTATAAGTGACTCTTCATAATTCATATTAGCCATTTGAGTACCAGAGAGGCGTGCATCACATTGCTTCAAATACTTTGCATATGCCTCTGGCATTGAAATAGTTAACCCTTTCAGTGCCAGAGGGGTATGCAACACATTGCTTTGTGTACCTCTCTGGGACTAACATATAATAATCTACATAGTAATTCATCCTGATCTATTGTTCAGTGCTAGCTGGTGTGGGAAATATGTTGTCTGTATACCTCTCTTATCTAGTCTACTCTAATTATATAAATCATAGTTTAATTTTTCAACCTTATTGCTTTCAGTATAACTTTTACAGGCAGGACATAAAAAATAGATTTTAATGTTGTGCCTGACCTATTTTTTAAGAACTTATAAGCTGTTCTATAATGGATTTCCTGCTGTGACACATCTTAGACTGCAATGGAAGCCTTTTTACTGCTGGGTATAACATCATAAATCTGAGAGTGGAAGCATTTGAAGTGCTCACACTTGGGACTGCTTTTTGGGTGTCCTTATTTTTAATTTATATGTCTGTTGACCACATAAAGAGATTTGTATAGAGGTAAAAAGTGAACAGAGATCTTATTCAATAGACATATGAACTGAGCCTTAAAATAACAACGGTTGGTTAATGTCTTTTTGCAAGAAATAGACAGCAATGTGACACACATGCACACACATACACAGACAAACATGAACATAAACATACACACACATACACATACACACATACATACACAGACACACATGCACATAAACACACACAAACATATACACAAGTAAATAAACACACACACGCATTCACATAGACATACACACATTAACAAATGTAAACAAATACACACACAGAAGCACAATCACTCAACTCATGCATTTACACACTCATACCCATATACGCTCACACTGACATAACTACTATTGCTCTTCATCCTATATTATAATTCACTAAGGATGTTTGTCAGAAGCCATCATGTGCAGTAGAGACGGATGCGTGCTCTGCAGTCATACGCAGTACAGACTGCCCACGCGCGGCAGTCTCTAATATGCATGACTGCACCACGGCCATTGCTGGGTGGCACTGTGGCCTGTGTACACAGGCTCTTCAACTAGTTTTTGAAATAAAATGCATTTGCTTATTTTTAATATCTAATCCAGTGAAAGTGTTATTTATGATAATGGGTTTTTAGGTTTCTTCACTTTTGCATTTGAAAGCATGTTTCTTTTCTCTCATTGCTGGAAAACATTTTTCAAATGACTTTACATTTCACAAAAAGGGTTTACTTGTGTATCAAACTCTAAGTACATTGTAACATAATCAAATTAGTTGACAAATGGTAACAGAGGCTTGATAAACACCTAATGCTTACAAGGTATCAAGAGACACAATGAAAACAGGAGGAAAGTGAATGGGTCTCTCTCTGTTGGTCCCTAGGAACAAATTATTATAACCTTCCCATTACACACACACACACACAGTCTTACTCTATGTAATCTGATCTGTGTGTAACATGAATTTTGGTCAGAGAAATTTATATCATAGAAGTACATATTGTACCTTAGTTTTTAGAGGGTGGAATTTGCTAACAACTCAGAAGTGGCTTTAACCTATGTGTTGTGTACCCCTCTGGCACTGAAAGGGTTAAACCTTCCACTTCTGATCCCAGCAATGATGTAAATGTGAAGGCAAAGCATGAGAAGCATGAGCTGCATTCAGTTTAAGCAGCTGCCATCATCAGAGTAAGAGAAATTTAGAGCAACAAATCTGTCCATTGCCATAGCAACACAAGAAAATGTGTTAAACTATTATTTTTAACCCTCTAGGAACCAGTAGGTTGTGTAACATGTTGCTTCACAATGTGTCCCCTATCCAGCGGCGGAGGTGTATCCAGAGCATTATGGATCAATGCATTGGACATGTGAATAAGTGATAAAAGGACAAACGTAACATAAAAACTGGTTTATTTTCTCCTCTTAACATGCAACTTTACTCATCTTAAAGGGATAATAATATTTGACAATAAAAGCAGATCCAGTTAATCTTCATAGTATTTAGGTCATGGAGAGTTTTATTTAAATACTGTCAGAGTTGTAGTTCAAGAGTAATTGAATGATAAAGTATCCCCTTCCCACCCCTTTTACTGATGAAACACTGCTCACCTCAGAGCAGCAAGACTGTCAGAATGGATCACAGAAAGGGACAATCTTCAGTTAGCACAGGGGAAAACATGAAAAAACTTGTCAAAGGGGGCAGGGTTTTCCTTATGTTCACAGTATGAAGATTGTCCCTTGCTGAGAGATGTCCGGTCAAGTGACCAGATTCCACATCTGAGGGGAGGTGGCTTACAATAGGTAAAAGAGGAGGGAAGGGGATATTTTATCATTCAGTTACTTTTGAACTACAACTCTGACAGTATTGAAATAACACTCTCCATGACCCAAATACCATGAAGATTAATTGGACCTGCTTTTTTGTGAAACATTACTATCACTTTAATGTTGTCCTTGGATACACTGTCACTTTAAATCAATTGGTACTTTTA
This sequence comes from Rhinophrynus dorsalis, assembly GCA_037306005.1. NCBI lineage: Eukaryota > Metazoa > Chordata > Amphibia > Anura > Rhinophrynidae > Rhinophrynus > Rhinophrynus dorsalis. The sequence goes on along the minus strand of CM074719.1, from coordinate 71,839,809 downwards.
TTTGTTCTCTAAAGTGTGATTGGTTTGTCAATACATGGTTCACATCGAACGTTTTTTCCTCAACCACCAAACTTTTCTGCATTTTTGTGTAATTTTTCATAAAATTCTGAGAAGAAAACTAACTAAACTAAAAACAACAAATTGTTTTTTGTGGCACAGTGATTTTTTCTTTCTCTCTCCTTTAAAAGGAATATCTGTACAGGTAAAATACAAGAGAACATGATTGATGTATATTGGAAATGTGTTTGAATAGCAATGACTTACAGCATTAAATTTAGTAATAGGTATAGCGCAGACAGTCCTTATTATCATATTGATGAAGGTGCTTTTCTGCAAAAAATGATTGACTTATGCTTTAATCTTGATAGCAAGAGCTAAAAACTATTTTTCCTGAAATCTGTATTCATTGTCGAGTTATTTAATGGGCTTATTCTAAGAAAGCAGCTTCAGCCTGCAGTCTGTTCAATCAAATGCAAGCACTTTAACTCTGTGTGCTTCGTTGTCAAAGATATGCTGTATAAATTTGGATATATGTTATTATTGATCAAATGTTCTATTATTTTCTCATTAATAACTGTATTTACTATACTTTTAACATATAACAAGGAAAGGGGTGGGTTACCTGTGACGTTCGTGCTCCCATCTTTATAAACCCCATATTTATAAACCAGTTAACTGTCAGCTGAGGATGATTGGAGCTGTAGTCCAAAAACAATGGGTGGTTGCCATAATCCAACAATTTTAGAAAGTACTACACCTGAAAAATGTGCGGACAACATGAGGCCCCCTAGCTACTGCCAGATTACAACTCCCATCAACTGGCTGGTGAATGATGATGGGAGTTGTAGTCTGGAAGTGTCTCGTGTTGCCAACTCTTACTCTATGACATTATAAATTGATGTCAAGAATAATGTCAGCTGTTCTCTGCTACTGCTCCCACTAAGCAAACAAACAGATATATCAGTGGCTTGGTAGCTTCTTCTGATTCTTTCCCCAATCGCAATTTGTTTTTCTCCAGAAACTAGTCATTAGAAGAGGTGTCAGTGGTTCTCTCTAGTATCTGATTAGTAGGTAGAAGTGTTGGATCTAAAGTTTAACACTGCAGATTGCAAGATAATGCATTTAGGGACCGAAATCTAGAAGCGGAATATAAGCATAGCAGTATTGTGCTGACAACAATGGAAAGTTATTATTTTGACTTGAAGGTAGGCAAGCAATGCAGTAAAGCAGTGGGACAAACTAACAGGGCATGGAGTTGTATGCTAGACAGTAGTATAAACCTAAGGATGCAGTCACTGTATATGTGGTACAGTGACTACTAACATAGAGTGGATCAAGATGGGGTGTTAGACAGCTGGGCTGATGTACTAAGGCAAATGGAGCATCTCTAGAGCAAACCAATCGGTCTATATGGGAAAAAAAATCCTAGGTTCTAATTAATTTAAATGAGCTTTTAACCCTTTGAATGCCTTACTTCACAGAGCTCTGGAAACCTCCTTAGTATTCAAAGGGTTAAAATTCCTACTTACATCAGTGGCCATTTTTCTTTGTTCCCTATAGTGCAATTGGTTTGACCCAGAATTACTCCGGTTCCATTAAGATTCCACATGACATTTCCGGAAGCTTTTTCTACCATTTTTAACTCTGAATAAGTGATTAGTCCCCACCACTAAGCCCAAAACATCAGAGAAGAAGACTCACCCACAGTGGTTCACATCCTCTAAATTGCAAGTTCTATGTTGCAATGAGGGGAAAAAGTTACTTCCTTTTAAATGATACCAAATGCATGCATTTTGGAGCAAGTTTTGCTGAGATATTCACTCTAGTATGCTGCACTATATTCCATTTTTAACCTTCCGTTTTAGCCTACCGTAAGTTCATGGAGAGTGAAAGGGAACTCTCACATGATTGGTACCACTGGGAAGTGTAAACTTTTCTTTTCGTTCTTAAAACTATTAGTGCAGGGAGAGACAAGTTAAAAGCTCAGAAATCAGAAAACAGCACTATTCCTGGGAGGGTTATTCCTGCTGCATGATGCCCATTACATCTGCAGTCTCCAAACTGACCTAGAAATGGCCCTCACTTGGTGTACTGTGTCTAGTTATGGAGCTCACATCTCCAGAAAGACATGAACTGGAGGCAGTTCAATAAGACACTACAATGGTGCAAGGCATTCATGGTGCAACTTACCAGAACAGACTCAAGTATTGCCATAAGTATAGCTTAGAGGAGTACAGGAAAAGGAGAAATATGTTTAAAACCTAATGTAATAAGGGGTTTAACACAGTACAGGAGGGAGACATTTTTCAGTAAAGGGAACACTCTAAAAGAGGATATGATCCAAAGGTAGAGGGGGAAGACTGAGAAGTAATATGAGTAAAGATGATAGATTAATGGAATAGCCTCCCAGTGGTCATAGTATGGGCTAATACAATGGAATTCAGAAATTCCCGCGACAGACATGTCTGTTCTGAGAAGTATGTAAGATGGCACATTTTATCTAGATTGAAAAATGGGCATATTGGATTGGCAGACTGGTTCTTATCTGCTGTCAATATGTTTAACGATGACCTGTCATGGTAGGACAGAATACCTTTCTGTACCATCATCACTGGTCCTCTGAAAGAAAACTGTAAAGAAAGCTAATCTATTGATTGGTAATCAGTGGGTTCGTCTCCTAACATATAGACATATATGAAGGCAGATGCTGGGAAACATAGGACAATCCATGTGAATTGAAAATATGTATTTACTGCAAATGATCCCTTAATAATCCTTTTCTCTTCATAAGGAGTGGTCTACCTAAATTGAGCCTCTGTCAACATCTATTGCCACACTCAGGGAACAACCAGTCATTGACACAATTATCCTATATAATAATTCGCTAAAACGTGTGTAACAACGCAGTCATGTGCAGTAGAGACTGCCCGTGACGAGGCTGATACAGAGCGGGAGCGTCCAGTTCTTTATCAGCCACAGCACGGGCAGTCTCTACTGTGCATGACTGCCCCACAACCGGCTGGCAGTGGCACTGTGGCCTGTGTAACGTGCTCTTCAACTAGTAATTATATATTTCACTGTGAGATATATGCACAAAGAAGTATTGCATTTCTGTGACAAATCAACCACAACCCCCCATTGATTTTACCTTTTGAGTGCCAGAGGGCATCTCACGGGCACTCAAAAAGTTAAATGAGACTTCTAACCCTTGAATGCCAGTGAGGTCTCCTACGTATTGCTTTGGAAATAATTATTTGACACCTATGGTGTATTTGGTGTGCACCACAATTACTCTGCTATTGTTTGTGCATATGGCCCTGTATATTCTTCTCCTAGCATCCATCAGTAAACTGCCGGGTTGGAATACTACTCTATAAAATTGTAAATAATAGAACTAATTTCCACCAAATAAACTGGTAAACATATAGGGAAACTATACCTTTATAAATGTTTGCTCCTTAAAGGAAAAGTAACCCTTATTTTGACTTTGCATTCTGCAATTGTGTAATATGTAAAGCAAATTTACCTATTTTATTCATTTCCATCTTCACCTATTTTTTACACATTTATATCACCCATAGGGAGATATTGAGTTTTTTTAGAGCATTCTGGATGAAAGCAGGAAATCAGATAGAATGCAACAATGTAGAAAAGAGACAATGAAAAAAAAACCACAGTGAAACAATGTAAAAAAAGCCACATACACAGAATATAAATCAATCAGTGCTGCAGGGAGACACGCAAAAATATTGTATAAATATCTCTACTTTCTCTGCCAAAGACAGAAAACGCCCCCATGATTCAGAAATTCAATCACATCACTGTCAGGGAAATAAGAGTGTAAGAAAAAGTGAATATGAAAAACTAAATAATAAAAATTTGCAATTTAACTGTACGTTGTGTTCTTGCAGAATAGGTAAATTTAAAAAAAAGGTTACCCTTCCTTTAAAATTTATAGCAGAAATACTCAATTAATAGTGTGTTCTTCATGTCGCAGATTAGATTTCTATTTATACATATACTAGTACAAAAACCTGTGTACATGGGCCAAAGTGCCACCCAGAGGCCTCAGCTGCTGCCCCGGAGCTGGGAGCGAAGACAATCAGTGGGCCATTCGGAGTGCCCCACTCCAGTTCAGCCATGCCGCCATCTTGTTTCTTGTGTCACACTCGGACTGGAGGCCTGAGTGTATTCGGCCAGTCTCTACTACACATGACTGTATCATTCCGGCAGTCTCTACTGCGCATGTGAGTGTTATGCACACAGGGAGCAACGCATCTTAGCAAATTATATTATAGGATTTTGTATTAATTCTGCAGCTGCCTGTATCAATTGAGCTTCATTTATTCATTGTATTCAGTGTTTGGTTCACACCTTTTCACAATAGACAATTGTATTTAACCCATTAAGGTCCAAAGGGGTTGAAATGCATTGAAAAGTGATGCTTTCTATACCCCTCTGGTGCGTAAAGGGTAAGGTTGTGCATTTGGGCTGTAGAAACAAACTTGCTACATATACTCTAAATGGGAAACCACTTAGGGATTCCTCATTAGAGAAAGATATAGAAGTACTGATAGACGATAGACTTTACAGCATTGTGCAGAGTCACTCAGCTGCTGCAAGAGCAAATAGGGTACTATCCTGCATAAAAAGACGTGTAGATGCAAGGGATGCTAATATTATCCTACCACTGTATAAATCCTTGGTTAGGCCTCATCTAGAATATGGAGCACAATTTTGGGAGCCAGTTCTTAAAGAAGACATTGTTGAACTGGAAAAAGTGCAGAGACGTACAACTAAACTGATAAAAGGATTGGAGGATCTGAGTTATAAAAAGAGACTAGTCAAACTGTGTTCACTTTAGAGAAGAGACGTCTAAGGGGTGAAATGATTACCATTTACAAATACATTCAAGGTCAATTCAATGAACTATCCAATTAAGTATTTACGCAAATAGCTGAGCTACAAACAAGAGGTTATCCATTACGACTAGAGGAAATGCACGTTTGACTAAAATAAAGGCAGGGATTATTTACAGTAAGGGTGGTAAAGCTATGGTATTCTTTGCCTCGGGATATTGCACTTGCAGATAATGCAACTGCTTTCTAAAAAGCAATGGACGCCTATCTAGCTCAGAACAATATTGAAAATTATGACATATGGCTTCAATGCAGATAGGATGTTGATCCAGGGAACTGACTGCCATTTTGAGTCAGGAAGGAATTTTTGTACTCATTTGGGGCTAAATTGGAAATGGCTTCAGAGGGCTTTTTTGCCTTCCTTTGAATCAACAGGGGTGTTTTTGGCATGGGGCTGGACTGGATGGACGCATGTCTTTTTTCAGCCTCATCAGCTATGTTAGTATGTAATTGATCTGATGTCAAAATGCACTGATATATTTGCCATATTTAAAATTACTAAAGTACATGCGGAAACTGAGCTGTAATGACAAATGTCATTCATAATAAGCAAATGTCTACTATACTATTACTTAGAAAATAGCTGAAATATAATCATGTTTCTCCTTAATGATTCAAGCACCAACAGAGTAAGGAAAGAAGATGTTAACAAACAAAAGTGTTTCACACACTACTGTTTCTGGAAGAGTTAATATCTTCATTCCTTACTCTGCTTAGTGATTGATTGGAACACTAACACATTAAAATAATCTGGGTTTATATACACTTAAATACCTTGCAATCCATACTAGCAACTACAGTAGTCATCTCTTTTTTTGAGACCTAAAATCTAGTCCATTGTATTTCAGCTTTTATCCTTGGAGCATATCAACAGTTTAGGTTTAAGGATACTCCTGAGAAATCACAATGACTTAGCCACTGATTATACAACTGTTAACAAACAGGGATATTTTGAAAATCTGCAATATTGGTGTATCCTGAGGACTAACATTAGAAACACTGCATCTTACCTATGCTCTGTAAGAGCAAGTATTCCTGCATTTTCCAGGGCTTGCTTACTTACATTACCATAGCAATATTGGTAGGGTTGATTCAGAAGTGATAGTGCTCCATTGTCTGCCAATGATATATATCCGTCCCACATGGAGAGTTTTCATCATGTATTCCTGTATAAAATGGTGTGTTTGTTTTACAGCATTTCATTAGTATGTGCTTCTGAGAGAGAGTATGATCACATAATGTTTATGCTAGCTAATGTAAGCAGGCAGGTACAGACAGAAAGCTGCAGTTCTCTGGGAGTGGGGTATAAATGGAGAAAATATAGAAAAGAAAATTGACTAATTAATGACTGAGACAGGCAGGTAAAGTGATCCTTCCTACCTGAGTTGGGTGCCTAAGCCTGGGACTCTCCTGAGTGACAGATACTATCAGACAGAAATGTATACCTCATACATTCAAGACAAACAAGTACAACTTGACATACTGTGTTGCTTACACTCACTACTACATCCTCAAGAACATATACTTAAAGGGATAGTATTACTTCAAAATTACTATCCCTCATATTGTAGCCCTTAATAAACTGAGTTAAATGACACCAGCGGCATATCTCAGACCTTTATGGTGTAAGAGATAGCCGCTTTCAAAGTTTCCCTTCCCCTGCTGTCAGCGTTCTGCTGCCAGCAGGAGAATCCGGTAACCAAGCACATGTAGAAGACTGTTTCAATTAATCATTTTTCCTTCCATAACGAGATATCGGCTCTGGTTAAGAGCCTCCGCTTGATTCAGAGACCGGATTCTCCTGCTGGCAGCAGAACGATGACAGCAGGGGAAAGGAAACTTTGAAAGCGGCTATCTCTTAAACCAAAAAGGTTTGAGAGATGCCGCTGGTATCATTTAACTCAGTTTATTAAGGGCTACAATATGAGGGATAGTAATTTTGAAGTAATACTATCCCTTTAAGTGTGGTGGTGTTTCACCAGCTTCTGTTCACTTTATCCTTTAATAAAAGATGCTGATTTTGAAGCTTGCAGGTTTATCCTGTACTTTTCTATGAAAATGAACACTGCAGTCATTGTGGGGAAAGATAAAGCTGCTGAAATGTTCCCACTAGATACTTGTGTGTAGAAGCAGATAGGCAAAGAGGGGAAGCTGAAGTTGTTTGATTTAATGAGTCTATTTGCTAGCCAAACTTTGGACACTTGTGGATGGGATTTGTTGACAGTAACACTGACAGTGACAAAAATACTTTGACTGATAGTGAAAGAGATAAGCAGAAAATCCTTTTCCTACAACTGAGCAAAAAGAGTGAGAGTGACAGGAACAGAGACATACATCATACATTATTTAGAGACAGACACTATATCACCCCACATCATCACCACCATTGCTTCCAAGTTCAGCCATGATCAGGCATAATCAAAGTGCAGCAGTATTGAGACCTCCTGCTAGATCTAACTCCTGTAGTAGTAGTAGTAGTACTAGAAGTAATAGTACTTCAGGTACATCTCAGTCCATCAAATCTCCAGTATGGTGACAGTTGTATGTATGTATCTTTATTTAAATAATGCCATACATGTACACAGCACTTAACAGAAATTGAAATAATACAATACAAAAATATAGAACAGGGTTAAGAGCATTAAGCTAAAGTGCAATCGTTGCATTATTTTTGGGGAAAAGTGCAGCAAGGAAAACATACACTGGGAAAGGTACCCTGCCCCAAGGAGCTTACAGTCTAATTAGAGTTCATGATGACATACAGAGACAGTAGGAGGATGATTATAAGTGCAAGTACAAGGTGTGGTGAAGGAAGTGCAGAAAGATTCTAATGTCACTATCGCTGTGCAAGGATGAGGATATTGCTATTGAGATGCCTCCTTGAGCAGGTGGGTTTTGAGAAGATGCTTGAAAGTGATGATTGTGGATGATTGGCAAATGGTGATAGGGAGGGCATTCCAAAGTCGAGGAGCAGCCAGTGAAAAAGCTTGTAGCCAAGAGATGGCTCGAGTTGTGTAGGGAGAGGACAGGAAGAACCCTTGGGAAGACCATAGGGTACGGGAAGGGGTTTAGCAGGAGATAAGAGCAGAAATGTAAGAGGGTGCTGGAGAACACAGAGACTTACAGGAAAGGAGGAGAATTTTTTTAAGAAACACAATACTTTATAGGTAGTCAATTGAGGCATTTCAGGAGATGAGAGGGCAGGTATCTGGGAGCAAATATGGTGATTCTTGTGGCTGAATTGATAACAGCTTGAAGTGGAGAAAGATAAGAAGCAGGAAGACCAGAGAGTAGAATGTTACAGTAGTCAAGTCTGGATAGAATGAGTGTCTGAGATACGTATTTTGGCAATATTTTTAGGAAGAAGCCACATGTTCTATTGACAACTTGGATATGGGGAGAGAAAGTTAATTTCGAATCAAGTATGACCCCAAGACAGCATGCTTTGGGTACTGAGTGTATGGCATAGTTTTCTGTTGTGATGGAGAAGGGGGTTGGTGGATGGGTTTTTGGAGGGAACACCACCAGCTCTGTTTTAGCCATACTGCATTTAAGGTGGCAGTGGGCCATCCATGATGAAATAGCTGACAGACATTGAGTGACTCCAGACTGCACAGCTGGAGTGAGGTCAGGGAAAGAGAGATAGATTAGAGTGGCATCCGCATAGTTCACTAACGATTCAAAGGCTGAACATGCTGCTATATGTGATATGTAAAAAAAAAAAAAAATGTGAGTAAGGGGAAGTAAAATCCCATCTTATCAGTGAGATTGCAGCAGTACTAGTCATGTTGTTAAAACAATTAACCATTTGCGCTCCATGCTGCTTATTCTTTTGTTGAAAACAAAGGTTTTAAGGAACTGATATCAAGAAAGGCTGTGCCAGAGTTGTGTAAGCAGAAATGTCATGGTCAAAGGGAAAAGGGACTCACCCTGCTAATAAGTGTTTTCAAACAAACTTTTCAAATTATTGGCAGTTGATATGTTACCCTATTCTTTTGTTAAAAACATAGGTTTTAAATAAAAAAAAAAGGTGGAAAACTATGTATTTTTTAATAGCTGGTATTTCAGCAGAAAAAGCAGCAAATTGTTTTTTTTTTCTGGAAAAAAAAAAAAAGTAATTTTTACCCATATGTAATCAGCTTGTTGGATAACATCCGTAATGCAAGATTAAACACAGATTGGACACTGGCTTTAGATCACTGATTTGTTGAATTAGTACTGGCAGCAGTTTGCACAGACTTTTTGTTATCACAAAATCAGCCATATCTATTTAATTCAACTACAGCATTTGTTACAAAAAAACATTGATGATAAAAAGCTATGATTCATCATATCTTTAGATCTCTAAAAGGTGCATACCAAAATTAGAAAGGTCTAAATAATATGCAATATTATTTTAATTGTACCAGGATTTCCTTAATAAAATGACATATAGTTTAAAGCAGGGGTGTCCAGGTTCAGTCCACAAGGGACACAGACAGGCCAGGATGTAAGGCTTTCCCTGATTAAGCACAGGTGAGTTAATCAGAGGCTCATTTTGATTGGCCCACCTGTGCTCAAACAGGAAAACTCTTAATTCCTGTGCTGTTGGTAGCTCTTCAGTACCAAACTTGGACACCCCGATTTAAAGTGAATGCATCACCATAATAAAAATGTTGTTAATTTTAAAAATACTGAAGCTGTCAATTAAAAACTATATGTTGTCAGGAGTATATCTTTATCTCTTGGTGGGACAATTAGAGACTGTATGCTAACTAATGTTTGTTTCAGACTAGTATGTCACTCACTGGGGTGAATGTACAGATTTTCTAGCCCTACCACTGCCTAATGCAAATGTAGTAGCACGTCTTGCACCAAGAGGAGGTCAATGGACAGTCTATGGGTGTTTTGGGACAATACTTCTAACACTATGTACTAAGCAAGTCATAGAGAAAGTGGCCTGATTCTATGTAAAGTTCCTGTGCATGGTATTCGGAAAGTGTAAGAAGCTTGATGGTATCAAAATCATAATAATTGCAGAATGTGTGCCAATATGAACAAAGATCGTACAGTCCATTTATTGCCATAGGTTGGATATGTGTCTTGCATTCAAGTGGTTAAAAGTTATCTTTAAATAATTGGAACATATTACTTCTCCCTTGCAATGCAATTGGCGTACCCCACAAATACTGTGGTTTGCCTTTATACTTAAGGCCCATAAAGCCCTTACAGTGACAGGTACACTTTAACCCTTTGAGTGCCAGATAAGTACCCAATGCATTTCAAAGTACCTGCTGGCACTTAAAGGGTTAAATATAACCACTTTTTATAACCTGATTATTACATTTAGTTCAGACAATAGAACAGCTGTAGCCTGCTCACAACTGGCAAACAAGATCTCATCCCATACTAGTACTTCCAGGCACTGCCCAGTAAGGTTAATGTAGTCATATTATTGTACTATAACAGACATGCTTAATGTAGTAATGGCAATATTTTAAATTCTAGAGCAACATAGCAAACAAATATAGATTCCCATTTTTCCTTGGATTTAAAGTGGTGGGCTTTAAGCCTTTGAATGTTGGGTAGGCTTCCAACACATTACTTCTGAATGCATTTAAGTAAGTCTAGCATTTCTCATTCTGTTTGAAGGATATATTTCTCCTTGAAGTAGGTGTTTGCATGGTAATCTTTGAACAACCTTTTATTTAAATGATAGTTACCAAACTCAATTTAGCAATAGTACTGCTACTATTACTTCTACTACTACTACTACTACTACTACTAATCTTCTGCCCTGCTTCCTCTCATTGGTGTAGCTTGGTGGTTATGGAGTGGTGTTATTCTGGAGTAAATCATCTGCTTTATATGGTTACAAAACAACCACAAATGCCCATACATTGAAATTGGGCTTTTAACCTTTTGAATGTCAGAGAGGACTTTGTAGTGCACTGGGGACCTCTATTCCATTTTAGTGAGTAAACTCTGGGACTTTCCTTTGATCCCATTGTGCTATAGAATTGTTCCACTTTCTTTGCGCACATGTCCCTTTATATCTTATGTTATGTTAAAAAAAAAAAAAATATATATATATATATATATATATATATATATATATATATTTATATACTAGTTTTAAAGCCTGTGTACATGGGCCAACACTGGCAGCACTGCAGTCATGCGAAGTACTGACTGCCCGAACGTGCCGCGGCTGATACGGCGCGGGGCGCTCCAAATTCAGACTGTAGTCCTCTCTGCGCAACTTCCTGGGACGCTTGGTACCAGCAGCGACGCGGGCAGTCTGTACTGCGCATGACTGCAGCGCGCACAGCTATCTCTACTGAGCATGGCGGCTTCTGACAAACATACTTAGCAAATTATAATATAGGAACACAGAAAATAACAGTATGGAAAGTCTGGGTGGTAGCCTGAGGGGCTGCCAGCAGATAACTCATATGAGCTTTATAGGATTATGCAATGCTGATTACAACCTCCAGTGACTGGCTGACCTACATGGGCACCAGCCAGTAATATTGCCTGGCACTGAAGTGGGCTTCCACCTGAGATTTGCCTCTCCTGCGTCCAGATTGATGATGGAACATATGAGGGAGGGGATTAAACAACATGAGCAACAGGGTTCTGCAACAGTTTTGCATTTGTGTGAAAGAGGCTTATGGGGGATTTGTATGTAAATCCAGTGATAATGTTACGTATGTATTTCCATATAACTAAACATTTTCAATGTAAAAATCCTCCTTAGTAAAGTACTTTTTTCTGTATCACTAACATTAAAACTTTTATGCTTCATGAGAGAACTCACTGATGTAGAAAAGTACCTTATTGTAGTTATCAATAAAATTGCTTATTTACTGTTTTCCAGTAAATTAGACTACTTAATTTCCTTCAAATCACCAACTGTTTTATTGCAACAGTGATAGAAAGCTATTATTCTGTTCCTGAAGTATAAATACATGTTTTCCACATTATACCCCCAAAAGAATTTGAATAATCAAGCAATTTAGCAGGGTTGTCATTATTCAATTTCAGACTGGAAAATAATATGAAAAATAGTCACGTTATGTACAAATAGTCTTAAATATGCCTATATTTATGATTAATCCAGGTCAAAGATTTTTGAGATATCTTCTAAATTATTGTATAGGCAAAGATAGAGGGTTGGACTAACCATCACCCATCTGTTGTTGGACTGTAATTCTCACTATCTCATCAGCTGAACATTGGAAGCTAATCCTGGCCCTCAAGAGCCACCAACAGTGTATGTTTTCAGGATATTTCAGTTTGACACAGATGGAGCAATTAAAGTGACTGAGCTGCAGATTGCTGCTCCTGTTAGCAAACGAATATATGAAAATATGCACTGTTGGCAGCATTTGAGGACCACGGTTAGCTACCCACTGATCTACAGCTTGCCGATCTCTAATCTAAATACAATTAATAGAATTTTGACAATTTTAAGTATCAATAATTTGTCCTCCATGTTAAAGAAATGCTAATACCTCCTAATAATAAATGTTAATGAGAGAAGAATATCCACTATAAGGTAATTCTGGGTGGATTGGTTCCTCAAAAAAATAGGTTTAATCAACCTCTTAATGCCTGGCAGTCCTGGGGTTGGACCAATCTTAAGTACCGCATAGACGACATTCCGGCGGGCCGGCAGACATGACTGATCACATGTGCCGACTCTCCGAATGAGAGTCTGAAACGGACTTCTTGATGTTGGATTAAGTTTCAGGCTCCCGCAGGAGTGCTAAGAGCAAAGAACCCATGATGTGCCAGGACCATCACAGGTCATTAGGGTACTGACTCCGGTGACATGTTAGGACCATCACCAATACTTAAGGGGTGAATATTTGATAGGCAGCAGAGATGGACCTAATTTGTTGTTGCTACACTCCAGGACCCCAAACTGGTCCAACAGAAGTGTTCATAGGAATGAAGAAATACTTCAGTAGGATCAGATTGTAGTCCTGGAGTCTAGCCATAAAGAATCATGTCCATCTCCATAGAAATTATATTCAGCACTAATTAAAATTTAACCCTTTGAATGCCAGAGGGAACATGCAAGCGTTGCATATCCCTCTGACTCTAAAAGGGTAACATTTTGGGAACTAATCCATACTGAATTGATTCATAGTGGCCATTAGGATTTTCTCTGCAAGTTAATGTTAATCAGACCTTATCATTATATAGTAGTGTGTCCCTTTAATAGATGCAATCTACAACATTCTATATTAGATTATATTGTTCTTGCATTATATTTATTAAACTAGTCTGAAGTATGATAGAGTAGGAAGATGGGAAATGTCTGTGTGCTATAGAAAAGAAGACTAAAAGTAAGTAATTGTGCCCAGCTCATTTGCATCACTTTTGGTAATTTTAATCATGGTTTTTTTGTGCCCAGTCAAGTGTACCTGCATGACGCTTATCATCCGCTGCATTCACTCCCAAACATAATAAACATGAGTTACACACACAATTAGCTTGATTTCATACAGTTATAACTGGCATTATTGCACTTTGGTATAACAAAGTACTGGAATGTTCCTATTACACTATAGTGCCAGTCTGGTTGTGTGGTTTGTTGTGGCATGATGTGATGTGATATGATTCATTGTTTTAATTATATGCAGACATTAGCTGGATGGCTGTCAACAGGACTAGATTTTTATATTAGGTAGAATAGAACAACTGCTATTCTTTCAAATTAAAGAGAAGCATTCTGAAGCAAACCAACTGCACCACAGGGGAGAAATTAAAATACCCACCAATTTAACCCTTTGAGTACCAAAGGTGTATGCAATGCATTGCAAAGCAATGTGTTGTGTACCCCTCTGGCACTCAAAGGGTTATAGGGCAACTGTCATATAGAGAGTGCCCAATCTGCCTAGGACCTGACCTATCAATGAAACCAGGGTATAAGTTCTAGTAGTCCAGTGGGGGAGAAGAATGTGAGAAGAGACTGAATGAGAGACTGAATTCTCTCAATTCAGTTTCCTGTCTTTCAGTATTCACGTCCCCATGGATCCTCTGTATCAGGGTTGAAATTCCAACACAGATGGTCTGTGGAAACTGCACATGTAACCCTGTAGTATGTGTCTGAGAGTGACATATATATTAGGTCCTTGCTGGACTGTAAAATGTTGTAGCAAATTTGTTACATATTGAAACTCAAGCTTTACAGACTAGAGGCCTACTGTTGTATTCTGCCAGGCTTTGGACATGGTTAACGTGTGGTCTATTTTTCAGTCTTCACTAGGGCCGGCCAGTAGGATATTTGCAATTTTATTAGCACTGAAAGTGTCTACGTAATAAAGCTGTGGCCTTTTACTATCCCATTAAAAAGTAAAACCATGGTATGCCTTGTGCACACACCCCCAGTGAGCAGCAGACCCTTCCAACATCAGTTCTGGTTACCCCACTGTTTCCAGTAGTCAGGGGGATAAAATAACCTTAAAGGGACACTAATGTCCCATAAACATGTTTTTTTTGTTTCGTAGAGTAAAAAAAAAAAAATATATGGCGCAAATCTCATCTCGCAAATCTTTATGGTTTGAGAGACATTTGGTGCTAAAGTTTCCCCCCTACCTCCATTTCTCCTGACGTCAGTGCTCTGCTGACAGCAGGAGATCCCGGTCCTGGGACCAGCCGGTGGCTCTTTAGCAGAACCAAAATAGCGATATTGGAAAATAAATACTTATTGGAATGGTCTACAAAGTGTGCTTGGTTTGCAGGCACACTTTCTAGACTGTTCCAATGAAGTAATTCTTTTCAAATATCTCTATTGTGGCTCTGCTGTAGAGCTGCCTCAAGTCGGCTGACACGGATTTCCTGCTGTCAGCTTTACAGCTGACATCAGGGAGCCGGGAACTTTAGATGTGAATATCTCTCAAACCATAAAGGTTTGAGAGATAGGATTTGCTCCACTTAATTTTTTTTTAGACTCTACGAAACAACAAAACTTGTTTATGGGACATTACTGTTCCTTTCATCCTCAAGCTTTAATTCCTGCAAATAAGTTCTGATAGACTGATAATGTTGGGTTTGTAAACCTTACACTTAATAGTAACAACTCTTAACCCTTTGAGTGACAGAAGTGTTCTCAATACATTGCTTTGCAATGCACTTCATAGCCCTCTGGCATTCAGAGGGTTAATTAGAGCTTTAGGGTCCTCTGTGCAAAAGGAAGGTGAAGCATTTCTGGAGGAAACGAAGTGCACCACAGCTGACTATATATTGATGTAAATGGGGTTTTAAACACCTTGAGTACAATGTGCTGAAAAATGTCCTTGCATTCAAGAGATTAACTCACTGAATGCCAGAGGAATAAACAATAGATTGCTTCACAATGCTTTGTGTACCCTTATGCCATTCAATGTGCTGAAAAATGTCCTTGCATTCAAGAGATTAACTCACTGAATGCCAGAGGAATAAACAATAGATTGCTTCACAATGCTTTGTGTACCCTTATGCCATTCAAAGGGCTTAAAGCCTTATTTAAATCACTTTGGGTAGATTTTATTTGACCCTGTTGTATAGCTGGTTTTCTCCAAAAACATCTATTTAAAATACAGCCATTAGTGTATAGGAAACTATAATCGCAGCCTCTGAAACCTTCTTCTAGGCAGAAGGTGCTTGGTGTACCATTTATGTTTATTGTAACCCTTTGAATGCCACAGGGGTAAGAAGTGCACATCCCCATGGCATTCAGTGCTGTCCATGGTTCTGAAAGCCTTCTCTGTGTTCCCCTACTGACTGGGTAGGGAAACACAGAGAATGCTGTTCAGAATTGTCGTAGTGTTGGTGACGTGTGAGGGTAGGAGCACTTTAAGAATCATGTATACTAATAGGGACCTTCTCCAACCCTCCCCTTCAATCCAACAATTTTTGTGAATATGTCGATGTGTGTGCAGATTGAATTCTCGGAGTGATTCGAATACATCGACAATATCATACTGACACCACATCGACATTTAGTGCATCCAGGCCCAGGTTGTACTATCCACCCTTGGCTAGACTGGCATATCCAATCTCAGACATCTAATAATCAGACCATAGTTCCCTTTTCAAGTTGTGTCCAACCAACACTGCTCAGTCATACCAAAGGCAAACAATATTGTACATCTGAGTAATAACCAAAAGCATTGTTTGGCTTAACAAAAACAAGGGTTGTACAGCCAAGGATGAATCTAATGGATGCACATTTTTTTTTCAATGTAATGTATGTGTAATGTATGTGTAACATAGCTGGGTGAGCTAACCAACTTTTGGAAGTGTTGCATCTTTTAGTAATATCGGATACTGTGAAGCAGTACACTGGATATGTATCTACTATCCCATGGGTTAAAAATGTATATGTTTCATTTAAAGGCAAAGAAACATCTCCTAAGAATACCCCCCATACACTTAATGCACTATGGCCAAAAATCCTGATGTCTGGCCCCCACGAATTTTGTTCTTGTGCCTTTGTTCTGGATGTCGTGCCCATGGGGGCAGACATGCATTGCAATGTTCCCCATGCCCTCCCTTCTGGTTCTTAAATGGTTAAAGGGTTAGTAATACCTTTAAACCAACGAAGCTCTGATTGATCCTCCTATAAAGGGGATCATGTAATGCTTTATTTTAAAGTGCTCCATGTTGTAGTTCAATAGAAATTGTCTGGTAAAGGATTCCCCTCCCCTTTCACCTGCATCATTCTGTCTCCTTCATCTGGCTGGATGGAGTGCAGTGAGGGACAATCTTCACTGAGCATAAGGAAAATCCTGCCCTCCTTCATCAAGGGGGGGCAAGGTTTCCCTTATACTTAGTGGATGAAGATTGTCCCTCTGTGGGCATTGTCCGGTCCCACAACTGGATTCCACATCTAAGGGGAGGTGGCTTGCAGGCTGTAAAAGGGGTGGGAGGGGGATCCTTTACCAGTAAATTTCTATCGAAATAGAACACGGAGCATACTAAAATAAAGCAATATATGATCCTCTTTATAGGAGGATCAATCAGAGCTGTGTCGGTTTCAAGACATTACTATCCCTTTAAGTAGGTTCATGCATTCTGCCTGCTTCATTAACACTCATGTTCACCTTCAATGACATGAGATCCAGGACTAATTGAAGATGTTATCTACTGATTAACAGCACAAACACAGAATTTATAAAGGGCATTAGGATTTTCTGGCCATAATAAAGTAATTTGGGGATTGTTATTAGCAAGTGTTATTTCTCCTTTAAGTGTGTGTTCTGATAACACAACTGTGCTTTTTCAATCAAGAATTGCTATTTATTCCTTACTTCTTTAATCCAGGATGGTCATGGAATCAGTCTGAAGCTGTACAAAGAAATTGTACTCAATAAGCTCTTGTTTTTTTCCCTTTTTTCTTTTTTAAACATAAGCCCTGCAGCTGATTCAAGATGTTTCACTATATATGCTTCCCCAGATAATACATTTTGTTAATCTCCAAGAGTATTGACCATGCTACAGTGGAAATCTAGCTAAAGGGATAGCATTAAGACAGTGGGTGCTTGTCTATCTCTGTTTCTCTTTGTATACGTTACATGGATCAGAAATGGCAAACATGTCTATGTAATGAAAAGTGTAAAAAAAAGTAGAAGTGTAAATGGATTTTAAAGGATCAGTAAAGTCTTATTATGAAAGAAAAACTAGGTCAGAGTGCAGCAAGGGTACAGTTCAGCACAGTTCAGGAAGTAGTGGAGCTGTTTACTATCCAATTCTATGGAGAACTATAGCCAGTGGCTCATCTCTCCCACACAATGTAATAGAATAACTCTCTGGAGACATCCATTAAGACTAGAATAAAGATGCTTTAGACTAAAACAGAGGCAGGGATTCTTACAGTAAGGGAGGCAAAGTTATGGAATTCTTAACTTCAGGATGCTGCACTTGCAGATACTGTAGTAGCTTTAAAAAATAATAATGGATATCTTTCTAGCTCAGAGCAATATTGAGAATTATGACAGTTTGTTTCAAAGCAAGTACGATGTTGATCCAGGGAAATATCAGACTGCCATTTGGAGTCAAATGGGGCTTTTGAGTGCCAGAAAGTTATCCAATGTATTGTGCTGCAATGCATTAGAACCCTCTCTGGCACTCAAATGGTTATATGGAAATGGCTTCAATAGGCTTTTTTTGCCTTCCTATGGATAAGTAAGGGTGATATGGCATGGGCTGAACTTGATAGATGCCTCATCAGCTCTGTTATTATGTTACTATATATTATCAGGTGACCTGTCTGCATGCAAGGTGGAGCTGTTGCTAACAGTTCAATATATTAACTCTTTCAATGACAGGGGAATATGCAACACATTGCTCTCAAATGTGTTGCATACCCCTCTGGCACACAAAAGGTTAAAGACAACAGTATGAATAGCAATATCGTTTGAAAGAAATAGCTCCCAGAAGTGGGTCTGCCTTTGTTTCTCCAACTGGAAAAGCCATATAATATTTGTTTTTAGTAAAACAAAATTACTGCTACACCATATGGAAGAAACTGGAGATCTCTACAGCATCTAATGAGTTAAATAATAGATACTGAGATTGCTCTGGCCACACCCGCAATTCAGATTGTGGGTGTGGTTAGCACAGCTGAGGCACCCCTCAAAATTTGGAGCTGTACACAGCTTCCTAATCTGCCTGTTGGGAAATCTGACCCTGAATGCTTTGTAAGCCTTGTTTAAGAAGAATAATTGAAATAATGTGTGAAGTTCCACACTGGGTTCTTAAAGGGATAGTAATACCTCATTTTTACTATCCCCTCTCTGGTAGCTCTTAAAAATCAGAATTACACGAGACCAGTGACATCTCTCAAACCTTTATGGTTTGAGAGACATCCGCATTCAAAGTTCCAAAGCACACATAGACGACCATTTCAGTGATGGATTTCAGTTTCTATAACTGAATCTCAACACTGCTGCAGAGCCGCCGCCGGTCCCGGGACTGGGTTCCCCTGCTGTCAGCTATAACACTGACATCAGGGGGCAGAGAAGGAGAGGGAACTTTGAATTGAAATTACATACTCCATGGCCCAAATACCATGATGATTAGAGCTGATTTTATTATGAAAAATAACTATCCCTTTAAGATGACATCAGAGAGTATTTCAAATAAAGAAATGTATCTATTTTTTCTCTTATCCATTGTGGGTTACATTCAATAAGCAGTTAATGTTTTATGGGGGGGGGGGGTATACCCACAGCTCTCCCTGTAATCTATCTAGGGACTTGGTCAGACTGCTACCCAGTGTCTTCAGGGAGTGTATCGGCTCCCTGCACTATAAAATTAACCAATTGCAACCTGTTACATCACAATGTGAACTATACTGGGCATACTGTCAGTAAGAGTAAAATAGTTAAAAAATAAATAGTAAAAAAAAAAAAGTTTAATTTTGTTTATAAAATAAAATCTGCACCCTATAATTGCCAAACTACATACAAATGTTCACAAATTTGTTGTTTTGTAAACAGGATAAATAGTAGAATTTATTTAGGGGGATTTTACTAAACTAGTTTTGTGTGATTAGGAGTTGAATCTTTATAAAAGCAGAGATGTATATTGACATATGGTACTAAAATAATATTTATAATATCTGGACAAAAACATCAATATATAGATTGCATGAGTTCACTTATTAACCCCTTGAGTACCAGAGAGGTACGCAACACATTGCAACGCATTGCAGAGCAATGCATTGCATACCTCTCTGGTACTCAAAGGGTTAATATACTGATGGAACCTCCTTTTGCATGCACACACACACATACTGAAATTAGATTCTTGAGTAATCAAATAGGCCCAATCCTTAAGGGGTTAATTAGCAGACAGGGAATCATGGGGATGAGAGAGAAGTTATCAGGAAGTAGACAGAGGAGCTTGGGGTTGAAAGGGAAAAATAAATCAGGGAGCTTACAGCGAAACCTTGGGATGAGAGGGAAGAAGTAATCAGGAAGTTGACAGAGGTGCCAGGATGAGAGGGAAGATGGTATAAGGAAATAGACATTGCAGATTAGGAATGCAACAGGAGAAGGTAATTAGAAATACATAAGGAAGACTGAGGATGGTAAGAAGAAGGTATAATAATGTAGACAGAGGTTCCTGGGGATGAAACAGAAGAAGGTTTCAGGAAGTAGACAGATGAGCCTGGGGATGACAGAGAAGGAATTGTCAGGATGTAGATAAAGGGCACAGGGGATAAAAGTGAATATGATATCTGGAAGCAGCAGAGCATAAGGATGAGAGGGAAAAATGTTTAAGTAAGTAGACAGAGAAGCCAGGGGATGAGAGGGATGAAGGTGTCACGAAACAGACAGAGGAGTCTGGATTGAAACGGAAGTTACTGAAATAAGGTATCAGGATGTATATGGAGGATCCTTGGTATGGGAAGGAAGGCGATATCAGTAAACAGAGGAAGGATGAAAGAGAAGAAGGTACCTAGACATAGAGAGAGGATGAGAAAGAAGAAGGTATGATGATGTAGACTGAGGAGCCTGGGGGATGAAACAGGAGAAGTAGATCAAAGAGCTTGGGGATGAGAGGGAAGAAGGTATCAGAAAGTAAACAGAGGAGCCTGTGGAATAAAGGGTATACATTATTAGGAAGGTGTCAGGGAATCCCAGTGATGAGAGGAAAGAAGATGTCAGGAAATAAGGGATGAAAGGGAAGATGATTTCAAAAAGTAAATAGGGGAGCCTAGAGATGAGAAGGATCAAATTATCAGAAAGTAAACAACATAGCCTGGGGATGAATGGGGATAAGGTATCTGGAAGTAGCTGAAGGAAGCAGCTGCAACAAAAACTGGGCCTGGCTTCATTGAGATACCTGAGGATTAGTAGGAAGGAGTGCACAAAAGATGAGATATATGTTTTATGTCATAATATAACAGGAGATAGCAAGATAAAGGAGGGGTTTAGGTTGGGGTATGTATTAAAGGACAAGTAACACCTACTAAAATAACCCCCACTTTCAATACTATGGCCAGAAAATGCCCCCATGAATGTTGCATTGCATATTCAAGACACTGATCTGTGACTTCTCGTCACATCTCTTTCCATTTTCTCCATGAAAACTCTGCTCATTTTTTTTTAAATAAGACTTTTTTTTTTAATAGCACAATGCAAGTGTGTGTTATGTATTCCAACTCACAAGTCTGGTGCCAATGCATTCTAATTCACATAAAGTAATACAATATAGGAATTCCCTGCATGATACTAATCAGTGTTTATAAAAAGGCAAAATGGATACTCATGACACAGACCTTTAAAATATATAGTACTAAAAATCAGTTTGATGTAATCATCAACGTTTATGGTCAATAGAATTGAAATAAAAAATGCCTTAGTTTTATCTAAAGGAATATGTTGTATAATAAAGAAAAAAAAATATATTGCAGGATTTATCCAGCTAAGCAAACCAAGGATGCTACCACTTCTGAGAGAGGTTTTATCCAGAAGTTATATCAGCTCAAACTTGCTTTTTTGTGGTACTATTGCTACAGTAGTTTATGGGTACCTTTCGTCAGTGACAATAACCATCCAAAGGAGGCTGTAGCAACATCACCGCTGCAAAATGGCAGCCTAAAATGCAAGTTTCCTCTGCAATAACTTGTTTTACTCTGCAGGAAAATCACTGCAATATGTATATTTTTCCCATATAATGAAATACTTTTCATACAATGGGAAAATGTATGATATCATCAAAAAATTACATACCCAAGACTTTAGGAGTTATTCTGGTCTTCGAATTAACTGGTCCAAGTCATCCTTGCTCCCTTTTGGCGCAACACCAGGTGTGATCTCTTTGAATATACAGCTTATGGAGGTGGTGTCCACTTTTAAGTACCTTGGTATTCATGTCACCAAAAATCTGAATCGTTTCCTGATTGATAACCTCCTTCTAATTATTGACATGTTCAGAACAAAGACTGAATTATGGCATAACCTTCCCCTCAACCTAGGACGTTCTACTCTAATTAAAATGATTTTCCTTCCCAAATTTCTATATCTATTCCAGTGTACCCCAATATGTATTCCCAACTTGCTGTTTGCTGAACTGAACAAACTACTCACCATCTTCATCTGGCAGGGTAAGCAGCCTCAAATTGGCCTGTCAACTAGTGTTGAGCGAGCACCCCGATGCTCGGGTGCTCGGGTGCTCTGACCGAGCACCCCCTGAGGCTCGAGTGCTCGGCCGAGCACCCGAGCCCCATTCAAATGAATGGGGCGACACGAGCATTACACCAGGCACCCCCTGCTCTGATGAGGGGAGGGTGCCTGGTCAGTGCCCCCCTTCATCTCCGCTATGCCCCCTTCATCTCTGAATGCCCCCTTCATCTCCGCAATGTCCCCCTTCATCTCCGCTATGCCCCCTTCATCTCCGCAATGCCCCCGTACCTCCAGTCCCTGGTGGTCCAGCGGAGCATCTTCAGATCTGTGCCTCTTCCGGCACAGATCCCCGCCACCCGAACATGGCGGGCGAGCACATGGCGGTACTCGACGAGTACCGCCATGTGCCGAGCAGAGCGATGCTCGAGCCGATCCGAGCATCGGCCGAGCACGCTCGCTCAACACTACTGTCAACACTGCAGGGGCTGAAGGAGGAGGGTGGCATTGATCTCCCTGATTTTTGTTGCTATTTTCTGGCCGCTCAGGGTCAATCTGCCCTGACAATACGTGACCCAGACAAACCTTACGCCTTTGTTAAAATTGAGATGGAGAATCTTCGCGATGGCTTCTAGTTGTCCCAAGGTCAGTAAGACGGTGACACCTCTGGCTCGCACGCTGCACAAAGTCTGGAAAGAAACACAACACATGAAGATGTTGATCCGTCTACACCTTTCTGGAATAATAGGGCATTACCCCATCTAGCTGATTTGGACTTCGGTGAGACTTGGGCCCATTTTGGTATTCTCTCCTTGAGTCAATTGTATGATGATCAGGTCCTTAAGACCTTCAAACAAATTTGCTAGCCTTTTTCTGTTGTATATAGAATTTGTCCTCCCCAGCCGGCATTTTTATTCATACTTGCAACTCCGCCATGTGTTACAGCCATAATGGTCTGATCTCCCATTCACGATAGCGGAGTTTAAGCTCCTGACCACGGTCAAGAGCCGAAGGCAAACCTCTCTCTTTTATGCATAAATGGCGTACTAATCACATGCCCCTGGAGGATACCCGGTGGCTCAGTAGATGAGAGGGTGACTTGGGTGACATGGAGGACTGGGAATGGTCGATGGCCAGGGCTGGTCCCTCCGCTGTTGCTATGCATACTGGTCACCAACTCACTTAACTCAAAATACTTCACAGGAAGTACTACACTCCCAGGCATCTAAGTATCATGAACAGGGACATGGCAGGCACCTGCCCCAACTGTAATATACCCAATGCTGGATTCTTGCACATGATTTGGGATTGTCTGACGGTTTCACAGTTTTGTACTGAGGTATTTGACACTTTGATCATGGTGTTGGGATTCCAAAGGCCCCAAAACTGGTCATTCTTTCAGTAATCACTGATGATCCGGACTTAACCTACACAAAACAACTACTCCGATAATCACTGGTTATGGCTCGCAAATCTGTTGCTGCCGTGTGGATGTTTCCTGCGCCACCCTCCCAGTGGGTTGATGTGATTAAACAAAATATGCCTCATTACCGTTTGATGAGATCTGGGGACCTTGGACTGATTTTTTTTTATAGTATTTAACATTTGTCAGTTATTTCCAATTTGTGGGCCTTCTTGTTAGGTTTAGTGATCAGGCTACTGCGATAAGCTGTCCTTCAAGTGGTCCATATGACCGGACGGGCTGGGCTCAAAGAGGGGGTGCCCCTATGTTCCCCCTCCCCCCTTTTTTTAATGTATTTGTAAATGGTAATCATATCACCCCTTAGATGTCTCTTCTCTAATGTAAACAAACCCAGTTTGGCTAGTCTTTCTTTATAACTCAGATCCTCCAATCCCTTTATCAGTTTAGTTGCACGTCTCTGCACTTTTTCCAGTTCAACAATGTCTTTTTTAAGAACTTGTGCCCAAAACTGTACTCCATATTCTAGATGAGGCCTAACCAAGGGTTTATACAGAGGTAGGATAATATTAGCATCTCTTGCATCTACACCTCTTTTTATGCAGGCTAGTACCCTATTTGCTCTTGCAGCAGCTGAGTGACTCTGCACACTGCTGTGAAGTCTATCGTCTGTCAGTACTTCTATATCTTTCTCTAATGAGGATTCCCCAAGTTTGTTCCCATTTAGAGTATATGTCATATTCTGTACAGTGTGATTCCCTTGCTACTATGCTAACATGTAATCTGTACTACTAGTTTATTTGATTTTGTTGTCAGATGTTGTTCATGAAAGAATGCTTTCAATAAAAATAAATAAAAAGAAAAAAAAGTATGCCCTTTTTTGTCCCTTTGTGTGCCAGATACATACAATGCATTGCAATACAATACTTTGGATAGCTCTCTGGCATTAAAAGGGTTAAATATTGTATATTCCTAGCTAAAATTTGTTGGAAAAGTGCTAAGATATGGGATATTTGTTTATGCGAGATCCTAAAAAGTGGTAAACGTTATAACTGAGGTAAAAGACAAACAGGGGATTCGTCTATGTAAAATGAAAAGGGAGGGTCTTAATCTCAGAGCAATTAATTTTTGTTTTAATACTTTTTTCAACCTTTAACCCTTTGATTGCCAGAGGGGTATGCAATGCTCTGCAGAGCAATGCATTGCTTACCCTCTGGAACACAAAAGGTTAAGTACCTGAGGGAGGTGCAGTGTATAATTAACCTTTTGAGTGCCAGAGAGGTATCCAAGTCTAACCTACCTCACTAATCTCTTCTCTAACACCAAACCCCTCTGTCAGTCCCTACACTGGCTCCCATTAGCATACAGAATTAAATTCAAATTCTGGTACTAACTTATAGAGCCCTCACTAACACCACACCCCCTATATTTCATCTCTCATTTCCAAATACACTCCCTCTCGCCATCTTTGCTCTGCAAACGACCTTCTGCTCTCCACAGCTCTTATCACATCTTCCCACTCCCGCCTACAGGACTTTTCCCATGCTGCCCCTGAGCTCCCGATTTCCCTCCTCACCCCATCAGAATCTCCCCATCCTTCCAATCTTCAGATGCTCCATAAAAACTCACCTCTTCAGAGAAGCCTATCAACTACCTCCATAACAGTTATCACTAAGAACCACCCCTTCCCTGGACCACTGCACTCAACAGCACTTCTCACTCCCACCCAGTGACTGGCAGTTCATGTGGCAGGAGGCACTTACACCCAATAGCACTTACTCCTTCTGTGTCCAACCTGCCTTCCTCTAGACTGTAAGCTCTCACGAGCAGGGCCCTCTGATCTTTCTGTTCTCCACATTTGATTTGTACTATTTAATATCTCTGTATGTCCGTTCCCTTTTGGACAACACTGCGGAATAAGTTGGTGCTATAAGCTGGTGCTTTATAAATAAAGAATAATAATAAGAATTTCAGCACTTTGGATACCTCTCTGGCTCTGAAGGGGTTAATTGTGTACCCCTTTGGCACTGAAGAGGTTAAAGAAACTTGGGACTCAAATCACCATCAACGTGTCTAGCAGCAATAGAAGCCTTCCTAAATGTTCCTAGGGCTCTGGGGCACATAATAGCAGTGCTGTAAATTTATCAGAAAGTGTGCCAAGATTTCAATAATTTACACTAACACCTATGGCTCCTGCTACTGTTCTGAAAATGCAAAACATGGAGGAGTATGACTTTTATTGTTGGAGATGACAAGTGTCATAGTATGTCCACACCTTCCGCCATCACCTCCATTGCCACAAGTAATGTTGTTAAAGCAATAAAGTTACACAGTTCTTCACTATATGCTATCATCCTACACTTACTGAGTTCATAGAAAGGAGTCAATACCTGAATAAAAATAATCCAAAAGCATAATTGTAGAATAGTAAACTTGCCAAAATGTTGGCGGTTGACATGCTGCCCTTTTCTTTTGTTGAAAGGAGAGATTTTGAAGAACTGATGGCATGTGTTGCACCCTGCTGCCATATCACAAGCTGCAATTATTTTTAAAGGATGCCTGTGAGTTGTACAATCACCACCTGGTTAGTGTTGGGGGCAAAGGGCAAAGGGACTCAGTTTGCTATCAAATGTTTCAAAGCATATGTTGTGGTAGTACTCTCCCTGTTCACTACTTTAACCCTTTGAGTGCCAGAGAGATATCCAACGTATTGCATTGCAGTTCATTGGGTATGTCTCTGACACTCTGAGGGTTAACTGTCAGCTGTTGATTTCTCCACTTCAGCCTCCAGCAGCAGTATTACTGAGGCAGAAAGTATTGCAGCCATAGAAAACATTGGTGAAAAATATAGCAAAGTTCTTACAGGAATTGTTATTGGCATTGGTGAATAGTAGTGATGAGCGAGCATGCTCGGCCGAAGCTCGGTTCGGCTCGAGCATCGCTCTGCTCGGCACATGGCGGTACTCGTACGAGTACCGCATGTGCTCGCCCGCCATGTTCGGGTCTCCTCCCCGCACGTTTCGCGGCTGATGCGCAGCCAATAAACGTGCGGGGAGGCTCTGACATCAGTGTAATGCCAGCAGCCATGTTGGCTGCTGGCATTACACTGATTGGCTGGCCAGAACCCGTGATCGGGTGCTGTATAGCACCTGACCAGCAAGTTCGGCTCAGTCTTAGCCAGGGAGAGATGAGGATAGGAAGGGAAAGTCAGTGTAGGGAGAAGAAAAGTGTGTTTGAACAACATAAAGACCCAAAAGTCCTTTTTAGGACTATTGTGTGTGGCGGCAGCATTTTATTTTGTTTGGGGGGGCAGAGATTTAAAAAAAAAAACGTCACATATTCCGTTCACTGTGCCTAGCCGCAGATTAGCAGCACATTCTGTTTAGTGTGCAAAGTTGCAGATTAGCAGCACATTCTGTTTAGTGTGCAAAGTTGCAGATTAGCAGCACATTCTTTTTAGTGTGCAAAGTTGCAGATTAGCAGCACATTCTGTTTAGTGTGCAAAGTTGCAGATTAGCAGCACATTCTTTTTAGTGTGCAAAGTTGCAGATTAGCAGCACATTCCGTTCACTGTGCCTAGCCGCAGATAAGCAGCACATTCTGTTTAGTGTGCAAAGTTGCAGATTAGCAGCACATTCTGTTTAGTGTGCAAAGTGTAAAAAATAAAAGTCACTTATTCCGTTCACTGTGCCTAGCCGCAGATAAGCAGCACATTCTGTTTAGTGTGCAAAGTTGCAGATTAGCAGCACATTCTGTTTAGTGTGCAAAGTGTAAAAAATAAAAGTCACATATTCCGTTCACTGTGCCTAGCCGCAGATAAGCAGCACATTCTGTTTAGTGTGCAAAGTTGCAGATTAGCAGCACATTCTGTTTAGTGTGGAAAGTTGCAGATTAGCAGCACATTCTGTTTAGTGTGCAAAGTGTAAAAAATAAAAGTCATATATTCCGTTCACTGTGCATAGCCGCAGATAAGCAGCACATTCTGTTTAGTGTGCAAAGTTGCAGATTAGCAGCACATTCTGTTTAGTGTGCAAAGTGTAAAAAATAAAAGTCACATATTCCATTCACTGTGCCTAGCCACAGATAAGCAGCACATTCTGTTTAGTGTGCAAAGTTGCAGATAAGCAGCACATTCTGTTTAGTGTGCAAAGTTGCAGATTAGCAGCACATTCTGTTTAGTGTGCAAAGTGTAAAAAATAAAAGTCACTTATTCCGTTCACTGTGCCTAGCCGCAGATAAGCAGCACATTCTGTTTAGTGTGCAAAGTTGCAGATTAGCAGCACATTCTGTTTAGTGTGGAAAGTTGCAGATTAGCAGCACATTCTGTTTAGTGTGCAAAGTGTAAAAAATAAAAGTCACATATTCCATTCACTGTGCCTAGCCGCAGATTAGCAGCACATTCTGTTTAGTGTGCAAAGTTGCAGATTAGCAGCACATATTCCGTGTAATATGAAGAAGGCGGGTAAAAAGGGACGGGGAAGTGGACGTGATCCTGATAGTTCAGGGCGCGGGTCAGGACGCGTAGAAACTGTGCCTGGTGCCAGAGCACAAGAAAGAAAGACATCCACCATACCTAGCTTCATGTCTCAGTTTACAGGGCGTCGCAGGACATCACTCTCGAGGTCAGACCACTGCGAACAGGTGGTCGGTTGGATTTCAGCTGATACTGCTTCCAGTCGGTTAAGCACCACCCTGTCTTCCACCAAGTCCACTCTCAGTAGCCAAGAGTCTGGTCAACATAATCCTCACCCTGATCATCCTTCCTCCCACCATAGAGGGTCTGGTCAAAGAAGTGATCCCACACTGGGATATAGTGAGGAGCTCTTCTCATCACCAATCCTTGATTTGAACCTCTCTCCAAGCACGCTTGCAGAGGAACATGAAATCTTGTGCCCTGATTCACAATCTCTAGAGGGTACCCAATCACAAGAAGATGACAGAGGGGAACGGCATTTAAGGTCAAAGGAAGTGGATGATGTTGATGAGACACAGTTGCCAGCAAATCAACCACTATTACTGTCTCAAGACCTTGATGAGGAGGATGATATACAGTTGTCAATGACTGAGTATGTGGTGGGATCAAGAAATGAGGAGGATGATCAGAGTGAGGAAGTGGAGGAGGACTTGGTGGACGATGAGGTGACTGACCCCACCTGGGAAGGTGGAGAGCCGAGCGATGACAGCAGTCCTGAGGGTGAGCCATCTGCAGCACCGCAACAGGCTGGAAGAGGCAGTGGTGTGGCTAAAGAAAGAAGGCGGACCGCACCAAACCGGCCCGCAAATGTTCCACGGAGCACCCCCTTGCGTAAATCTCCCTTGCCAAGGGCTAGGTGTTCCGCGGTATGGCGTTTTTTTAAGGAAAGTGCGGACAACAAAAAAATTGTAGTTTGCAGCCTGTGCCACACCAGAATGAGCCGAGGCATGAACACTAGAAACCTCACCACCACCAGCATGATCCGACACATGGCATCCAAGCACCGTAATAAGTGGGAGGAACGCCTGGATCGCCAATCTGTGTCTGCAGGCCACACCACTGCCTCCTCTTCCCCTGTTTTCGGTGCCGGCCAATCACCTGTCGAAGGCGCAGGCCCGCATACCTCCCGCCCTGCACCTGTATCATCTGAAGCACCATCAGCGACCACATCCACTTCCCTGTCCCAGCGCAGCATCCAAATGTCGTTACCCCAGGCATTTGAGCGCAAGCGAAAATACCCAGCCACCCACCCACAGGCCATAGCACTAACCTCACACCTTTCCAAATTACTGGCCATCGAAATGCTGCCATTTAGGCTTGTGGAGACTGAGTCCTTCCACAGCCTGATGGCAGCAGCTGTCCCTCGGTACGCAGTCCCCAGCCACCACTACTTTTCCCGGTGTGCCGTCCCCGCCTTACACCACCATGTGTCCCGTAACATCACCCGTGCCCTGACCAACGCAGTTACTGGGAAGGTCCACTTAACGACTGACACATGGACAAGTGCTTATGGCCAGGGACGCTACATTTCCCTGACGGCACACTGGGTGAATGTCGTGGAGGCTGGGAGCGACTCGGACCCTGGGATGGCACAGGTGCTACCCACGCCAAGGATTGCGGGCCCTACCTCCATCAGGGTTACCGCCAGCACCTACGTTATTGGCTCCTCCTTCTCCGTTTCCACCTCCGAATTCTCTGCGCGCAGCGCCACTCACCCATCAGCCGGTAGCTGGAAGCAGTGTAGCACTGCAGTGGGGAAGCGTCAACAGGCCGTGCTGAAGCTGATCTGCCTTGGGGACAAACAGCACACGGCCTCAGAGCTGTTGCAGGGGATTAGTCACCAGACCGAGCAGTGGCTCTCGCCACTCAACCTGCAACCAGGCATGGTTGTGTGTGATAATGGGCGTAACTTGGTGGCGGCTTTGGAGCTCGGCAAGCTCACACACGTACCATGCCTAGCGCATGTATTTAATTTAGTGGTTCAGCGATTTCTAAAAACCTACCCCAATTTGCATGATCTCTTGACCAAGGTGCGCCGCGTGTGTGCACATTTCCGTAAGTCATCAACAGCTACAGCCGGCCTGTTGAAGCTGCAGCAGCGCTTACAATTGCCAGCTCACCGGCTGCTGTGTGACGTGAGCACGCGCTGGAACTCCACCTTCCACATGTTGGCCCGGCTTTGTGAGCAGCAGAGGGCAGTAGTGGAGTACCAGCTGCTACACGGTCGTCGCCTCTCCGTTCAACTTCCTCTAATCAGAAGTGAGGAGTGGGAATGGATGTCAGACCTCTGTGAGGTTTTACGCAATTTTGAGGAATCGACACAGATGGTGAGCGGCGATAACGCTATTATCAGTGTAACCATCCCACTTCTGTGTCTACTGAAACGCTCGCTGCTCACAATTAAAACCGACGCTTTGCATGTGGAAGAGGTGGAAATGCGGGAGGAAGAGCTTACACAAGGTGATAGCCAGAGCACCCTCACTTCGTCTTCTCAGCGACAATTGGAGGAGGCGGAGGAGGAGGAGGAGGAGGAGGAGGAAGACACGGTTGCCTCCGCTACAGAGGGTAGCCATGGAACTTTAGTTCCATCTCTTCAGCGTGGGTGGGCAGAAGAGGAGGAAGAGGATGAGGAGATTGAGAGTCATCCTCCTGGTGAGGACAGCGAAATCATGCCTGTTGGTACTCTGGCACACATGGCTGACTTTATGTTAGGCTGCCTTTCCCGTGACCCACGCGTTATACGCATTTTAGACAACACGGATTACTGGGTGTTCACCCTTCTGGACCCCCGCTACAAAGAGAATTTCTCATCTCTCATTCCTCCGGTGGAGAGGACAAGCAAAATGGTGCAATACCAGAAGGTTCTTGTTGAAAAATTGCTCCAAAATTTTCCATCTGACAACGCTGGCGGCAGAGTACGTGCTACCTTGGCCAACCGAGAAGGGGAGAAAAGGGGAGCACACAGCAGTTCCGACAAAGGCAGGGCAACACTCTCCAAGGCGTGGGACACCTTCATGACACCCCGCCAGCACCCTCACCCTGATGCGCAGCCTAGTGTCACAAGGAGGGAAAAGTTTTGGAAGATGGTGAAGGAGTACATAGCAGACCGTGTCAGCGTCCTCAATGATCCCTCTGTGCCTTACAACTACTGGGTGTCCAAGCTGGACACGTGGTATGAACTGGCACTCTACGCCTTGGAGGTGCTGGCCTGCCCTGCCGCCAGCGTTCTGTCTGAGCGGGTATTTAGTGCTGCTGGTGGCATCATAACAGATAAGCGTATCCGCCTTTCCACCGAAAATGCTGATAGGTTGACACTTATAAAAATGAACAAGGCCTGGATTTCCCCTGACTTCTCCACTCCACTGGAGGAAAGCCCCGGGTGAACATAAAGTGACTTTATATATGTTATTTACAATGATGGGAATACTCTGTATTCCCATTCACCCCTTCCACCCAAAAAATGGGTATATGGTTGACTCTCTTCCATATACCCTGGGATATAATTTTTATATAGGGCCAGCTCACCAGCGGGCCCTGTGATATAATTTTTATATAGGGCCAGCTCACCAGCGGGCGCTGTTTGACAATTTTTGTATAGGTCAGCTCACCAGCGGGCCTTCTCATATAATGTTTTATTGGTTCAGCTCTATAGCGGGCCCTCTCATATAATGTTTTATAGCGTCAGCTCACTAGCGGGCCTTCGCATATAATGTTTAGGATGGTCAGCTCCGCAGCAGACCCTCACCCATAATGTTTTAGATGGTCGGCTCAGCGCATGTTTCCCTCTTAATCATGGCCCCAGTTCAGAAAAATCGAGGAAATTTTTTGCAGAATTTGCCTCTGCGCACGTTTCCCTCTTAATCATGGCCCCAGTTCAGAAAAATCGAGGAAATTTTTTGCAGAATTTGCCTCTGCGCACGTTTCCCTCTTAATCATGGCCCCAGTTCAGAAAAATCGAGGACATTTTTTGCAGAATTTGCAGATGATATACAAGTAAATATACAGCAAATACTGTTTGGTAACAATTTTTCGCCTAAAGTCGTTTTTATCTGCCTTTTTGTGTGTTTTACGGTCAGTCTGTAAAAATGGCGTACTACGGGCGAAACATCGTTCCCAGCAGCGACGTTGGAGTCCAAGATGCATCCAGACATCCTCCCTATGCTGTCCCTGAACCATTTCTGTGGTGTTTCCATCATTTTCTGCCCTTTTCCTATGGACCAGGCACCCTCCCCTCATCAGAGCAGGGGGTGCCTGGTGTAATGCTCGAGTCCTCCCATTGACTTCAATGGGGCTCGGGTGCTCGGCCGAGCACTCGAGCCTCCGGGGGTGCTCAGCCAGAGCACCCGAACACCCGAGCATTGGGGTGCTCGATCATCACTAGTGAATAGGTGAAATTGTATGCATTTTCTATGGACAGGACTTTTCCTGGGAAATGTGGGAAATTGCTAATTTTCCATGAAAATTCCTGCAGAAACATTTTTTGACTTGATCATTCATCCATAAATATATTTTTACTTTTGCCTGTATCTACTGGCAACACTATGTTTGATGCATATTTTGAGGTTATTTCCTCTTTGTTTGAGGAAGACTTATTTTGCTGGACAAATAGTTCATCAGTGTGTTATTTTTAGCATGGGAAATCTAGAAGATATATTACATAAGTTGTGGAATTGTAAAAGCCCTGCATAGATATTCAACTTCAGTAATCTCTGGTTGTTCTGGTATTGAAGGTCTAAGGTGTTAATCTCCCATGAATACAAGTCTATGATTAAGTAACATGCTTTACGAAATGCGTTAGGCAGATCGTATGTTTGCTGTTATCTTTACACCATCATCCATGCGTGCTGCACGGAGGAATTCTATGACTGAGTTTCAAATAAACTTTGAAGTTTTTAAGTTATCCTGACTGGCTCCTTGTCTAACATGGACCCATGAGCGCGCCCTTCCTGTAGTCTTCACGTCTGTTGAAACCTTAAGCCAAGGTTGTGGGGGGGCTGCCCCGAATCTGCAGGAGCCATTTGACTGGGTGAGTTTGTTGCTTATTAAAGCTTATACTTGTATATCTTTGAGCCACCTTATCTGTTGTATATATTATTTATTGTTGAAATTTTTTCTTTAGGATGTAGTGAATGGTCCTATCAGCTGAATGATACCATGTGATGCTTGGAAATGACAGGTTTTTAGTCTTTACTAGGTTGGACATTTTTACTGTCTAATAGGGAACTTCTAGAAATATTTCTAGTTTTCCTTAAAGCAAAGTCTTCTACAATTAGTTTTTTTATATTCTTTATTCATACATTTTTCTCCAGAAATAATTTTGTCATTTATTGCTTGTCTCTCAAATATAGTATCCTCAGTGCAGTTCCTTCTGCTTTTTTGAAACTGACTTTAGGAAATGCTAGTTAACTATCCAGGATGATGCACACTTAGTGCCTCAATGTAGCTCTTCACATAGATTTGCTTAGGAGAATGTGAATGATGGCTGGTCTGTGTTGGCCTTAGCCAATCATGCCTAGCTTACGTAGGATACCACTGATCAGCTGTGTAAACCATCTGCATTGCTATTGGTCATGCCTTAATCATCATGTTGCATTTGACTTCATCACAAGAGATGATAGTTGCATGTGAACAGTCAAATTCGAGGCCAGTGTTTCTATTTTAACCCTTTGAGTGCCAGAGTGGTATGCAACGCATTGCAAAGCAATGTGTTGTGTTTCACTCTGGCACTCAAAGGGTTAAGGCAATTAGTACAGCATTTAGAAGCACTGTTGTAATATAGCTTTTTTGTAAGGGAAACTTTACGTATAGTAATAAGTGACTTCATTTTTAACAGAAGGAGTTCACAGTGCGTTCAAGATCTTTCTAATATCCATTATGCTACAATGCACTGGATGCCAATATGGCACTCAAATTTAATGGAAATTCAGTATTACAATACTTGAATTGATTTTTTAATTTGTTTTAAATTTTCTTTAGTTGCTAACAGCGTTTGTGTGTGAGATCATCTCTGATGAAACTCAGATACTTTAGTGCCTGCTACTCAGGAAAGGACTAAAAGTCTGCATTTTGGATTTGGTATAATAGGTCCCTACTTTTATTGATTATAAATGAGAATTTTCATCTAATTAGAACTTAATGGCACTACAGCATGAACCAGAATGACAGATACCACTTCTTATAACTAATCTGGGGAATGCTATTCAATATATCAGTAATATACCAAAATGAGGTCATCAAGACTTATATTTGCCTATGAACTATTTCCATGGTTAGATATGTACATTAGATGGGAAACCTGCGACTGTCCAGTTGTTCTGACCTACAGCTTCTATGTTGTTCAGCCAAGCAATTTGCCCATCATTATATAAAGTGGCAATAGGCTTCTCAGTGCTATTAAAGCTTTTTAATTATGGATAATGTTTCATAGAGTTTGAAAACACTCAAATTGAAAAAAGTGACTCCATGATTTTTTCCAAGGTTTATTTGTTTACTGCCTGTCTCTGAATATATCAAACAAGAGTGTTTAACTAAGAATAGATTATAAGAAGGTGTGAGTGACATCCTCAGGCTTTGAGATGGAGAGAATGCCGTGCAATGGAGCTACAGTGGTACCCTCTGTTTGCACAGCATTCACTCCATCTCAAAGCCTGAGGATGTCACTCAAAAAAATAAAAGACAAAGAAGGAGTCAACATAGCGCTTGTAAAGGGCACACAATATTTGGTTATTCTTATGTGAAATTATCTGAATACTCACAAAGGTGTTTGAACCCGTGAAGATGAAATCACAGGTTAAAGCAAATGGGGATTTGAGTTGTACACCTTCAATGGTCAAAATTATCAACACAGGCAATACCAAAGCAGATGAAAGCAGCAAAGTATCCTATATAATAATTCGCTAGGATGTTTGTCACGATGCAGCCATGCTCAGTAGAGATTGCTTGAACTTGGGCAGTCTCTACTACGCATGATTGCATTGCTTGAGTGAGGCGACGCAAGACTACATTGCGTGGAGCAGTAAGGTAACACATTGCCCCTCTGGCACTCAAAGGGTTAACATTACCCGGACCTTGGCCCGTGTACACAGGGCTTTTACACTAGTAGATGAATAATTGAATTACAATATCAAACATTTAACAAAACTGTAAAAATAAACCCTATAGGAATTTCTTCAGGAGGATGTCAGGTGCATAACATTTAACTTCAGCTTATTTAACCTTAACCGTGCCGCACTGGTCAACATTCTATAACTCATTAACCCTTTGAGTGCCAGAGGGGTACACAATGCATTGCAAAGCATTGCAAAGGGTTAACAGAATTAACACTTTGAGTGTCGGAGAGGTAGGTATCCATTGCATTGCAACTTGATGTGTAGAATACCTCTGGCACTCAAAGGGTTTAAGCAACAAATACAATGCAGAATAGAAACTGCCCAGTTCTTTAACCTTTTGAATGCCAGAGGGGTGCTCAACACATCAATCCACAATGCACTGCATACCCCTATTGAAAAGGTTAAAACATAGTAACATATATTCCCCGTTCCATAATGAAAGATTGTGAAGAATAAAAATAAAAATACAAAATCTGCAAAGAGTTTACTTCACAAACAAAACACCCCCATGAGATAAATAATAATTATATTAATAATGATACCTTAGTGGTTGGTTCACTGGAGATGATGGGCGTTCTAGTCTGACTACCCCTGTCCTTTCTCCATTATGATAGATGCTTCAGTGAGGCTGATGTCCTACGACCTAGAGCAATTTTGGGCTAAACCAAATGTACATTAGGGAAAAATAATAATTACCATTGATTTAAATGTGGCATTTAACTTCTTAAATGCTAGATGTAGCCAATAAATTGCAAAACAATTCACTGGAGATCCTATTAACATTTAACCCCTTCGCATCCAGTGACATGCTAGGACCGTCACGGCTGTCTGGAACTTAAGGACCAGTGACCTAGTACGTCACATACTTGTTACTCACAGTGGTCCTGCAGGAGCGCGGTGAGTAATACCGGGGACTGAAATTGATCGCTCCAAGACCGAAGCGATCTCTTTTAGTCCCCCATTTGGCTTGCTGGCACATGTGATCAGTAACATGGGACGACATGTCAAACTTTCCTATGTGGTCCTTAAAGGACCACACACTCCAGGACCGCTGGTCCTTAAGGGTTAAGAGGTTACAAGCCCCTTTTAGCTCTTTGGTATGTTTGCAGATTATTATTTGTCATCAGTGGTACAGTTGATTTGCTCCTAAATTGTTTTAGTCCATTAGTCCATCTTAGTACATAGGGCTCAATGTTTTAGAGGGCTGGCCCCTAAGTTAATGGACACAGCATATAGTTATGTAGGGTATTGGTTCTCAAACCTGCCCTTTGATACCACAAACAAGACAGGAATTAAAGGAGAACTAACACCTTTTAATAAGAAAGATCCATTTACCCTGGCCAAAATCTCCTCAGGCCCACTGTTAAAGGGATAGTAATGCTGAATTTTAAGTTGCTTTAATATTATAGACATTAAAAAAAGATTTACATCGATTGAAGTCTTATTGCTCAAACCTTTATGGTTTGAGAGAT
This sequence comes from Rhinophrynus dorsalis, assembly GCA_037306005.1. NCBI lineage: Eukaryota > Metazoa > Chordata > Amphibia > Anura > Rhinophrynidae > Rhinophrynus > Rhinophrynus dorsalis. The sequence goes on along the minus strand of CM074719.1, from coordinate 71,803,310 downwards.
ATAACTTGCTAAAGATACCCTTCCTGGCTGTTTCAGAGAAGTCAGAGCTCTATGGGACAGCAGCGGATTCCAGTCATTTGACCAGATGGCAGCTCTTCAGCAAAGCGAAATTGTTCTATTTAGAAATAAATACTTAATTAGAACGGTCTGCAAAGTGTGTCTGGTTTGCAAGCACACTTTGTAGACCATTCCAGTGAAGTATTTATTTCTAAATTGCGCAATTTTGGCTCTGCTGAAGAGCCACCATCTATCAAATGACCGGAATCTGCTGCTGTCAGCTACAGCACTAACTTTTCTGAAACAGCCAGGAAGGGGTAACTTTAGCAAATTATATCTCTCAAACCATAAAGGTTTGGGAGATTAGACGTAAATCGATGTAAATCTTTTTTTAATGCCTACAATATTAAAGCAACTTAAAATTCAACATTACTATCACTTTAATTTTGCCCTTGTGCCATTGTTCCAGAGATAACAGCTTCAATCAGTCCTGGATGTCATGTCTGTGGAGGTGGACATTACATTTCTTGGCATTTTTTTTTTTCAAACTAAAGTAGCCAAAGTGCATGAGTCCACTTATCCCAATCACTGAGAAGCACAACCCTCTAGACTTTAAAATGATACTATTGCAATGTGTAGTGAGTAGAGTTTGAGGTCATTTGATCTTACAAGCAACTGTCATGTCTGCCTCCGTAGACATAACAACCAGGACTGATTAATGAGGTTATCTATTGAACAAAGGAGAAATATCAAAAATTATGTACAGAATAAGATTGTTTAGAAAAAGTGTAATTCATGATCCTTTAGAATACTGTAATTTCAGACAATGATGTTTAATTGACCAGACATGGAACAGTACAAAAATGTATTTAGAGATACTTGACGGATGTATTAAGGGTACCTAAATAGGTAATCTCTTCTGTTAAACAAATTGTCACTTATTCCTATATGTCTATAGGAATACATATGCTATGTGAATTCCTGTAGCATCAATTCAGGATCAAACCGAGCAATGTCAAGGCCTACTGTTGAAAGAGATTCATTCCTGTCCAGGAGAGCATCTGATTGCTATTCAACGCACTTTGTAACCCTGTGGATTTCCTTCCCACCAACGGGCCAAGAGATAAGGATTTCCCTGATTAAGCACAGGTGAGTTAATAAGTGGATCATTCATTTTGATTAACTCACCTGTGCTTAATGAGGTAAATCCTTACATCTTGGCCTGTTGGTGGACCTTGAGGATTGAACTTGGACAGCCCTTGTTTAACACCTTGGATGTGAGGAAGGCCTCCAATGCATTGTGAAGGGGTTTTAAACCATACACCAGAAGGGTGAGAAATGCATAGCAAAGCAATGCCTTGCTCATCCTTCTGGCACTCAAAGGGTTAAACTTAACTCAAAGCCCATCAAAGGCTTAGAATGGCCCTTCACCAGTTTGTGTAATGTACTCTTGCTATGGACATTATCTCCGATTTTTTTATTTTTTTCAAAGATAATAAATAAAAAGGATTAATGGTTCAATTATCCTTGAAGTATCATATTTAATTTGCTTTCTAATTGTGTAAAAACAAAAACTAATTTTACTTCTAATTTATTTATTACTGTGCACCCTACATTTAGCTATTGTTAATTATAATCGTGCATTCAATTTTAAATGTAAACAAAGTAACAAAAGAAGAAGTTATCGTGAACTCATTATTTTGTGAATCACTTTTTACAGAGCTCCCACTGTGAAGAGTTTTTCACATTAAAGCGATAGTAATGTTTAAATATTACAGCAAGCTTGATTCTTCAATATAGTTGTTTATGACGAACCATACCATTGTAACTGCTCATAATGTTGTGGCATTCGTTTTATTTTAAATAAAAGTGTCCCTTTTCTGCCCTTTTCCATACATAATGCTATCTCCCCTCAGGGTGCTCAGGTGCTCATCACATCAGCTTGTTGTAGGTCTCCCTAAGTATAAGGGTATCCCAGGTATGGGCCCTTGCTTCCATGTGCTTAGAGAGAGTTAGCTGCACCACACAGATGTGGTCCACATAGGCTAGAAATGGACATCTGTCTCTCACATGCTGGACTGAAAATGGGCAAAACTAGTCTGATATGGATATGGACATTTTCTCTCTGCATTGTCACATGGGAGTGAAAAACGTGACTTATGGCACCATTGAGAGGCTACCATGCCTCAAAACACAACACTTTATTTTATTTGTGCTTGATGGGTGCTTGTCACATTTGTTTGTTGTAGGTCTCCCCTCAGAGCAACAAGCCAGTCATGATGAGGGACAATCTTGTATCAGTATAAGGAAAAACCTACTCTCCTTCATCAAGGGGGGGGGGGGGGGGTTTCCTTTTACTGATAGAAAGAACATTGTCCCTCGTTGCTATATGTCTGGTCAAGTAACCGGATTTCAGATTTGAGAGGTGGTAGCGACACATATTGAAAAGGGGAGTGAGGGGGACACTTTTAATTAAAATAAAACAACGTTATGAGCAGTTAGAACACACACACTTATTTCTAGTACTGCAGGGGTAACTCTGGGGGTTATGCACTAAGACATGATAAAGAGGTGATAAAGAGGTGATAAAGTGGAGATGACTTGTACAGTGATATCACTTCTCCAGTTCCTAAGTTATTCTATAGGGTGTATGCACTAAGATCTCTAAAGTTTGAAAAATCTTACTGCATTGGTTCTATAGAATAACATAGGAATTGGAGAAGTGATAACACTGAAGAAGTCATCTCTGCTTTATCACCTGCTTATCACACTTTACTGCATAATCCCCAGCGTGTTTTTTTTAACAAATAGTATGTAAAATAACAAACTATATTTGCAATTTGCGTATTCAACAAAGGGTTATAGGAAAAAAAAAAACACCTCACTAATGGCAGGAAATCTGCAAAATATTGTGCAACCTAAGCTGCTGCATTCTGGATTGACTGAGAAAAAATAGGTTTGGTGACGTGGAATGATGAGAGATGAAGCCCTGCACAGTACGATAGGAATATGTGTGTTCCAGACAGGAGAAATGGGGAGAAGCAAAGGTGATATTTACAGTATATGTTCTGATTTATTTTAGCACAGAAAAATAACATAGCTTTTTATGCCACCCCATTAAAGCATTTTGCATTAGGCAAGACAAGTTCATTTTAAATCACTGAGAATTTGAGGAATCTTTATTTGTCACCTATAATTGATAATGTTGATTTGTCCCAAAATTGTTCCAGTTTGCACTTATACATAAGGTCCATTGTTTTGAAATCATCTTATGGAACTAACTTTATAAAATGTTTCAAGTGTTGTTTGTAGATGATGTGTTATCTCCTAGCAATTCATCACGAACAGCTGTTTACATTACTTGTCTTTACTTTGTGTGAAACTGTTCATTTAGACAAGAGAAAGAGAGAAATAAAATCCCATATCAACCTCTTCCAATCCAGGTGCTAAAGCTAAAATGAAGTGTGAAAAAATTCAGCAGGGTGTCATCAAAGAATGTAAGCCAGAGGCATGAACCCAAAATTCACCAGTTAATAACATACCTTCAATAGTAACGGAAGAATTGTTGCCAAACCCTTAAAACTGGAATTGATGGCTATTACATATTGGACTGTTGTACAGCAAAAATGCTCCCTGCTGTTGTTTTCACACTATACGCTTACACCTAGATCACTACTTTGAAGCTAGAGTAAGTGGATACAGCTTCTTTCTTATATGCTGTTATAAGTCAACATCAAATGAAGGGAAGAAATGACAACACTATATGATATTTTACTTGAGTCCTAAAGTTAAAGGAGAAGTAAATATAAAAAATATATTTATATATCTTATCCAAGATATATATATATATATATATATATATATATATATATATATATATATTGGAATAGAAGTCACTCAAAGGACTTTGAGCTTTTTTGTTCAACATGAAATGCTGGAATTAAAAGAAAACATAGGGGGGCCAATAGTGTCTTATCAAAATCTACACTCTTCTTGCAGAGGGTCCTAAATACCTTGTGTAAGGATCACAGAGTGGGGGGGGAGAGAATAAAAAATGCAGGGTATGTGTGTCTCACTATGACATCTGTATGTGTGTCTCAGTATGGAATGTGTGTGTGTCTCACTATGACATCTGTATGTGTGCTATGTGCGTGTGTTTCACTATGAGATCTGTATGTGTATCTAAGTATCGAGTGTGTATGTGTGTGTCTAACTATGAGATCTGTATGTTTGTCTCATTATGGAATGTGTGCATCTCACTATGGGATATGTGTGTCTCACTACGGAGTGTGTCTGTCTCACTATGGAATGTGGATGTGTAGTATGTGTGTGTCTGTCTCACTATCGCATGTATATGTATGTATGTATGTGTGTGTGGCTGTGTGTGTATCTCACTATGGCCATAGCTGGGAAATTTTGAAATACCATCACTCACAGATCTGATATTAACCCTTGAAGCCCAGTGGGGGAAAAAAAGAGTACATTGCATTAACTGTTTCACTGCTAGAGGGGTAGGCAATGCAGTGCAAATTAATAACAAATATACACTTATGGGTGGTTATATGTGTGTGTATGCCTCACTATGAGATGTGTATATGTGTGTATCTCACTATGGGATGTGTGTGTTTCTGTGTGTGTGTGTGTGTGTGTGTGTGTGTGTATCACAATGCCATGTGTATGGGTGTGAGTCTCTGCATGGGATGTCTATCTCTCTGTCTCACTATAGGGTGTGCATGTGTGTCTCTCACTGTGGGATGTGTGTGTCTGTGTATGGGATGTGTATATGTGTGTGTCTCACTATGGTGGGGGTGTGTGTCTGTATGGAATGCGTATATGTGTGTGTCTCACATAGGCATGTGTGTGCGTCTCTGTATTGGCTATGTATGTGTGTGCTCACTATGGAATGTGTGTGTATCTGTATGGGATGTGTATATGTGTGTGTGTCTCACTATGACATGTGTTTCTGTATGGGATGTGTATGTGTGTGTCTCACTATAATGTGTGTGTGTCTCTCTTTATGGGATGTGTATGTGTGTGTGTCTCACTATGACGTGTGTTTCTGTATGGGATGTGTATGTGTGTGTGTCTCACTATAGTGTGTGTGTGTGTCTCTCTTTATGGGATGTGTATGTGTGTGTGTCTCACTATGACGTGTGTTTCTGTATGGGATGTGTATGCGTGTGTGTCTCACTATAGTGTGTGTGTGTCTCTCTTTATGGCATGTGTATGTGTGTGTCTATGTATGGGATGTGTATATGTGTGTCTTACCATGGCATGTGTGTATCTCACTACGGGATGTGTATATGTGTGTCACTATGGCATGTGTGTCTCACTATGGGATGTGTGTGTGTGTGTGTGTGTGTTACTATAGGTGTATGTGTGTCTCACTACGGGATGTGTATATGTGTGTCACTATGGCATGTGTGTCTCACTATGGGATGTGTGTGTGTGTGTGTGTGTGTTACTATAGGTGTATGTTTGTCTCAGTATGGGATGTGTGTGTGTTACTGTAGGTGTATGTGTGTCTCAGTATGGGATGTGTGTGTGTCTCACTATGGGGACACTATGGCAGTTCAAGTCAGCTGGGGGGGGCAGACAGCTAAAACAGAACGTGATCACATGTATTTTACAGAACTTTCATAAACATAAACAGATGGGCAACGCCGTCCTACACTGCTAGTGTATATATATATATATATATATATATACTAGTACATATAAATACACATACATTCACATACACATATGTATGTATGTGTATATGTATATACCTAAAATATTCAAATATATAACAAAACATATTGTATCAGGCAAAGTTCCAAATATTGTGGGAGTAATGATTAAATACACACATTTTTAAACAAAAATGTTCTTTAAATATAACAAAGCAAGATAAGTGAAGTGGACAAGAAGAGGGTTTTCCAGTGAAATGGGGAGAATCCTATTTTACTAAATTGTCTCACATCAGATAGACATATAAAGTGATAGGGCATAGTCACCCTAGCAATACAGCAACAACACAAATATAACAAATTAAATAATATGATGCCTCTTAAATATGACAAAATATATATTAACTAGTATAAAAGCCTGTGTTCACAGGCCAAAGTGCTACCCAGAGACCTCGGCTGCTGCCCCGGAGCCGGGAGCAAAGACAGGCGGTGGGCCATTAGAAGCGTCCCGCTTCGGATCAGCCATGCCGCCATCTTGTTTCTTGTCTCACACTCGGACTGGAGGCCGGCGCACTTGGCCAGTCTCTACTGCGCATGACTGTATCATTCCGGCAGTCTCTACTGCGCATGGGAGTGTTACGCACACAGGGAGCAACACATCCTAGCAAATTATATTATAGGATATTGCAAGAAGATCTAGTAATGTAGGCAATAAAAGAGCTAATATATTAATTTTGTAACGTGGCCTTCATAATATCTGGTGGAGTTTCTGCGAATTCATTGTTCAAGTCTCCTTATTGATATCCACTTAGGCTAATAGAATAGGGTGAATCAAAAACACCAACAAATTAATGTACCTTTCTACTGGTTGCCACATGGGAACCCAGTTCCTCTGTACCAATGCAAACCTTTATGTAGAAGTTAATTATACTCTATCCATTAGGATTATCTTCATCCTTTTATTCAATTTAATTTCATAGAAATCTCTTATATGAAATCTTGCAGCAATTCTTGACTGCACTCAGTATCTTACATAGTGTGCATTTGAATCATAGAACTAGGTTGCCATCATAAATGGGCTATCAATTAGCAATTATTTTTTAACTTGTACACTTTATTTTTTGTTTTTCCAGACATTTGGAGGCAGATAAGAACAAAGGGAATAATCTGATGCTTCTTAAGTATGACACTTATAAATATTTTAGGGCAACTTTGTAATGCAGGCTATAAAAGAGCTAATATATGAATGTTATAATATGATGTTAACAGTGTCTGGTCCAGGTTCTGCTAATTAATGTTCCAATTTCCTGACTGATATCCACTTATGCTAACACACATGGAAAATCAACAAAAACAACTTATGCTTATGTATTTTTGTACTGGTTGCCACATGGGAATCCAGTCCCCCTGGACCAATGCAAACCTTTGTGAAGCAGCAAAATAGTCTCTAACCATGATGATCTACCTCTTGTCTTCATTTTCAATTTAATTTTCAAGAGATCCCAATACACTGTCTTGCAACAGCTCCCCTCTGCCCTCAATATCTTACATAGGCTGCATCTCAGTCATACAAGACTTTCCATCATACAATCACCCTGTGACCTAAGCATTTATTGAGATCTCTCCAGCACTTCTTTGCAGAACAAGGTTAACACCAGAAATGGGACAACTATCCACTTAGAATTCTAAGAAACAGGTGCATCAACTCTTGTAATGATTGTGGAACCATGCAGGGAGAAAAGCAACACATACTTTTATTCAAATCAATTCTGAATAACAGGAGAGCTTGTAAGCGGGTACCTGTCAGATGTAAAGATTCTCAGATCGACATGTTTTGCGCTACACATGTGTGTGTCGCTAGACTCGACACACATTCACCGGCTGATTCAAATTCTATAATAGCCAATCAACAGAGATCACTTCCCCACAAACCCTCGACTTCTATTTACGGAGGTCAAACTGGAACAAAATAAACACAAATTAAACTCCCTGTACGAAAGCCTTTGGAGCTATTTTCAGTGTAATCGGTTATTATTCACAATCAAAAAGTATTTCGAGTAAAAGTGTATTCATTGTATCTTCCCCTACTCGAAAATATAACCCCTTCAGGCATTCAAACAAAAAGATGAGTGCAGTAAACCCATTACAATATCAGATTTTATTAAAAATGTATACAGTTAACCCGTTAAGTTCCAAGAAACCATGATAAAGGCAACGTGAAGTATGCTATAATTGGCTCAAAAGAACCCAAAACAGCCGGTTAGTGAATTCTTATATACAAATGAGTCTAACATTAAAATATAATGTGTCTTAAAGCCAAAAAAGAGAAAAAAATTAGCGATCATAGAGGAAATACCTAATCTACATGCTGGCCAAATGTAACCTACTAGCAAGTGTTTCTTACATCTGTAACCATAGTAATGATTTATCTACAATAATAATGTTATTTTCTATGACTGAGTTATCATATTCAAAACAAGGATTAAGTTAAAATTAAACAAAGCACGTAACAACATACTGCCTGTTCAATCCAAGCGGGTGTCTAGTTTTCAAGAAAAACATCCAATAAACTTCCCTTTTTGACAATTTTGCATCCAGATCTCCTCCTCTGATTCCCAGAGTAACTCTTTCAATTCCCTGTATGCTCAAGGTGTTCATGTTACAATCATTTGTTTTGAAATGTGCAGCTACATTCGATCTGAAAGCCTCACATCGTATGTCACTCAGATGTTCATTCAATCTCGTCCTAAGACTTCAAGTGGTCTTGCCAACGTATTGCTTATTGCAATTTGTACATGTGATTAAATAGATAACTCCTTTAGTGGCACAGTTGACAAAACCTTTAATTCTATATACATCATTAGTGACACCCAAGGTTAAAGTTCCAGATGTACTAATAAACTTACAGCTGCCACATCTCGAATTGCCACACGGCAACCATGTGGACAGTTGTAACAATTTACTGTCTCCCTTAAACATGCTGGGTGAAACAGTATTAGCAATAGTTGGTGCTATTCTGGATATGATTTTCACCCCGGCTGAAACAACTTTTTGCAATTGAACATCACCATTTAAAACTGGCAGATGTTAATTGACAATACTTTTGATTATGTTAAACTCCATGCTATATGGAGTGGAAAAGATAACTTGATTTTCCACACTAGACCTGGTGCTGCCAGTTCCACCAAATCCAGCTGGATCCTTATATAACAAGAGATCTTCTCTCTTTTTGCTTCTAGCTGTGGTCAAAGCCCTATCCAGAATCCAATGTGGATATCCTCTTTGTATAAACCTATTTTTAAGTTCACATGCCCTAGACTCAAATGAGTCATCAGTAGGGCAATTACATCGCAGTCGTGTGAACTGTCCAACTGGAATCCCCCTGATAACATGATTGGGGTGGCAACTCTCTGCCCTCAAAAGACTATTCCCAGATGTAGGCTTACGGAAGACATCTGTGATGACCTCTCCTGTAAAAGTATTTGCCACAATCTCCATCCAAAAAAAGGATCTTAGATGGAGCACTTTCATATGTAAACACCAAGTTCAAAGTATTGTTATTTAAATAGGTAATAAAGGAATCCCACTCTTCATCTGAACCACTCCACACAAAGAGGAGGTTGCTATGTATCTCCTGTACCACTCAATGCGCCCCCTAAATTAATTCCTATCTCCAAAGATGCGGGACTCCTCCCACCAACCCATATAAAGGTTGGCATATGAGGGTGCAAATTTGGATAACTCGTGGTTCCAGCAGTTTATGAGGAAAGGAAGAATAATAAATGTTTGTGTAGGAATGGGGACCATGATTTGAGATATGTGTAAGCGGGGCTGGAGATGCTTAACTCTGTGTACAACTATTCACTTAGCATGAGTTTCAGCATGTACATTTTACAGTTTAATTTTTAGATATTTGGAGGTCAATGTACTAAGTAAAGTGGTGTAATTTTGGAGACATCCAGCTCTACAACAAGAACAAGAAAAAAATTGCCATTGATTTAAGTGGGCTGGAGAGGGCATCACCACACTGCTTTACAATGCATTGGGGACCTCTCGACCATCCAAGCATTTATATCCATGGGAACTTGTTTTAGTACCCTACAGTACAGCTGATTGGTTAAAGAATTGCACCACTTTCACTTAGTACGTCTCTGTATATATCATTCTGTCTTTTCAATTCCCCACCAGGTGGTGACAAATAAATAAAATTTAACATTTCAAAGATTAGCTTACAATAGCTGTGGAAACAAGCAAATGTTAACTGAGAAGTGAAGGTAATAAACAGAAGGTTTTCTCATTGATTTTCATCATTTATGTTTCTAAAAATATTTGCTTTTCAGGGCCTTTGAAACATCATGTCAGTGTTTACTTTCATTGATGTTCAAATCCTTTGTAGTTAAATACAGAATTCAGTGCTAGTGTGCTAGGTACCAGACTTTCAAAGGTAATAATTAACATGATTTTGCAGGAAGCCAAAAATATGGGGCCTGTAGTATATGTCAGTGACAAGATGTTTTTTTTTGTTTGTTTCTATGATCGAGTTACTCTAGCAACTGTTGTTGAAGAATCCATATCAACAGGGTTAGGTTTACATCTCAGTTGCCCTCTGGACAAGCCACTTTAGGAGCCCTTAGTTTTGTAGATGTCTACAACCCCATCCTCTTCATGTAACTCTAACCCCAGTCCCATCCATCTTTCCTGGCCATAACAAGAATAAAAAAAAGCTTAACCCCTCGGTTGCTTAGCGAGATCTCCAATGCAATATGTTGGAGATCTCTATAGCATCCAAAGGTTCAATAATAGTCTGTCAATGGGTATAAAGCTGGTGCAGGGTCATTGAGATTGTTCAGGCCACACTCCTAACACAGAATGTATGTGTGACCAGCACAGCTGACACACCCCTCAAAAATTGGAGCTTTAGACTATTGCCTACTCTGTTATTGGGAAACCTGTCTCTGTATATAAAGGAGCAAAGGTGCTAAACATCTAAACAGCCTTTCCACTGTCAAAATTATGAATTTGCCTTCTTCACTCTTTTACTTGTCTCTGTCAGGGCACTTTGAAAACTGATTGTCTTGCATTCCTGGACATAGATTAGCAAGGCAATGGGAAGAGGAGATATTTAAACAATAACCTCTTGATAATTATACCATGTTCCTAGCTGTACAAGTTGTGCCTTATACTACCTAGTTACAATCACCCGGCATTGAAAATCATCATATGGGAATCTCCTTGTCCCAAGCCCCCAGAGTAGGAAGAAGAGCTGGGAGCAGTAGCATCCAAATGACATGATTAGTGTCATAATGGGGGTTGTGCTCACTAGGGTGAGAAGAACTGGGAATATAAAGGAAAGGTTTGTTAAAGTGGATCTATCGCCTCTACAAAAGTTATGCTTATTATGTAGAGGATATATACATAAGGGTGAAAATTTTATTGATTTTTTTTTTTTAAAAAAACCCTATTTGTGTTACACAGATAGTTTATAGAGTGCCCTGCACCCTACTTTCTCATAAACTTCCATTGCCACACTGCCCCTTCTCCCTTCCCACTACCCAGCCTCCTCCGATGGAGGCTTCTGTCTGTAAGCTGGAGCGATCCCATTGGCAGAGATCGATATCTAGCCAATGAGATTGCTTCAGCTTACAGACAGCCTCCGTCATTGGGGGAGGCTGGGTAATGGGAAGGGAGAAGGGGCAGTGCGGCAATCTGCGACAACGGAAGTTTATGAGGAAGTAGGATGCAGGGCACTCTACAAAGTATCTTTTTTTTTTTTAAATACATTTTATTGTCGAATCGCTCCAAACACAGTACAGACTCAAAACAAGTACATATCATAATAAGCAAGTACAACAATACAAATGTACGGTTATTTGTACAATGAAAAATAACATAGATGAATGAGTAGGTGTGTAGAGCCAACCCAAGGTTTTTAAATTTAACCCCAAACAACTATAAACTAACCTAATCTATCCTAAGTTAACTAATACCCCATTTCCCCGATTCCTCTCCCCCCTGTGCCCGCAGCAACCCCCCCCCCCCGCTCGTCCCACAGCCAATCAATCATGCCCGGTCATACCGCAGGAAATATCAAGGCCAACTGTATTAGATTTCTTTTTTTTCCCTCCTCCCTGTATATCACACCACAATACCTTCGGCTCCATTCATCCACCATTCTCGCCATTTTCCCCAAATTTTGTCAAACTTATTCGGCTTACCCCGATGCAGGTAAACCAGTTTAAAATGCGGGGCACACTAAGAAACCAATTGTACCCATGCCCTACAGCTAGGAGCTCTGTCCGACATCCAGTGTAAAGCCACCACCTTCCTCGCCATCACCAAGAGCTCACCTAATAAATTCCTATCATCAGCCCCCTCAATCTCGTTCGGAAAAATAGATAATAAACAAAACCGTGCAGTCTCAGGAACAGGCCTCCCCAAAACCAAGGTTATGATATGCAGTACATCTCTCCAGAATGTTCTAACCCTGTTGCATTCCCATATCATATGCTTATATGTGCCCTGAATGCCAATACATCTAGGGCAGTGGTCAGTAAGAGAGTTTCCCATTCTAAATAACCTAACTGGCGTGTAGTAAATCCTGTGTAGAATTTTTAATTGTAGCATTTGATGTCTGATTGACGTTGCCACCAATGTTGGCCCCATCTTGGCCGTGTCCCACTCCCAAGCGCTCCAAGGGACCAATATCCAACTCCCATCTAGCACGCGCAGGGACCTCACGGTCTTTCAGATGAGATTCAACCCACTTGAATATGAAAGATAGAGGCCTCATCGGTTCAATAAGAAGCAATCTACTAAGAAGCGGGAATGTAGCAATCTCTGTAGTTTGATCACCCCACTGAGCACGAAGAGCATGTCTAATACATAAATATGAATGGAAAAGGTTATTCGGTATGTGATACTCATCGTGCAATTGTGCAAAAGATTTCAGTTGGTTATCTTGATACAGCTGACCCAAAGTGGAAACACCAAATTTAGCCCATAAAAGGCCAAAGTCACTACCAAGCAGGTGTGGTAACCCTGCAGGTCCCCACAATGGAGTATCAGGATCCATAGCAAGGAATCTCGACAGTTTTTTTAACTCCACCCACGCCTCATACAACATTAGACTCAAAGGGGTCTGAACTCTAAAACTCATTGGACCACTATGAAGAAACTGTGATAAGACATAAGTGGGCCGCAGCAAAAATTTGTCTACCAGGGTAATCTGATAACGAGGCTGTGAAGAAACAAAGTCCAATACATATCGGCTCTGTGCCACTAAGTAGTACCTATAAAAATTGGGTAAAGTGATTCCTCCCTCTTGTTTGGGTTTCATATGAGTATGTAGACTGATCCTAGCCCTACCACCCCGCCATATAAAACGCAAGATAATCTTATCAATTTGTTTAAAATATTTCTTGGGAATAGGAACTGGCGAGTTCTGAAAAACATATAGAAATTTAGGAAGAAAAATCATTTTAATAAGATTGGATCTGCCAATTACATTTAAAGATAAATGAAGCCAAGCAGTTGTTTTATCACCAAAATTCTGAATCGTGGCCAAGAGATTTAACTCCAGAAAAGAATTTGTCGATGACGTAACTCTGATTCCCAAGTAAGTGCATTCCTCCACATAAGACAACGGGGTAGAAGGTGGTCGTGTCTCTCGCGGAGGCCTGTCAGTCAACAGCAGAGAAGACTTAGACCAATTTATTTAATAAAGCCTGAGAATGTACCAAAAAAATCCACTAGCTGTAAGGTGGTCTGTAGGGAGTGTCCAATATCACCCAAGAAAAGCAAAATGTCATCAGCATATAATGCAATTTTCTCTTCACTACCCTCAATACTAAGCCCCTGAATCATCGGGTTTGCGCTGATCAGAATGGCTAGGGGCTCTAGGGCCAAGGCAAATAAGCCAGGTGAAAGTGGGCAACCCTGCCTCATGCCTCGATGTAGAGAGAAGGTTGTCAAATGCATTCCATTTGTTACCAGGGGTAGCTTTTGGATCTCTATATAAAATGAGTATCCAGTTAATAAAATAGGGGCCAAACCCAAAACCTCGGAGTACATGCCAGAGATATGGCCATTCCACGGAATCAAATGCCTTAGATGCATCAAGGGAGGCTACAGCCCAGGACCCACAGTTATCATGTGGAATTTGTAAATGCATAAATAATCTTCTAAGATTATGCGATGTGGACTTGCCGGGCATAAATTCGGTTTGGTCTTCATGTACCAGTGTCCCCAGTACAGTATTTAACCTGTTAGCCAGAATATTCACCATAATTTTAGCGTCCGTGGTCAGCAAAGAAATTGGTCTGTAAGAATCACAATTTGTCGGGTCCTTACCTGGTTTGGGAAGCACAATAATAGATGCCCTGTTTAAAGAGTCTGGAAGGCAACCTTCATCTATGGCTGTATAGTAAGTATTTAATAAATAAGGAGCAAGAATGTCTACAAATTCTTTGTACCACTCCACAGGGAGTCCATTCCCTCCTGGAGCCTTGCTTGACGGTAAACTATGAATGGCCTCTACCACTTCTCTCAAAATAGGGGCTTCTAACATCTGTCTTTGATCATGCAAAAGTTGAGGAAACTCACATTGGCTAAGGAATTCAGAAATCTGAGTTTCAGAACGAGTCAGGCGGGATTCGTAAAGACAAGAGAAAAAATGTTGGAATCTGGAGTTGATCATCTGTGGATCCACCACCATCTCGCCCCCAGGATCTCTAAGTGAAGAGACTGAGGGGGTCCCCCCATTCTGACAAATAAGATGAGCCATAAGTCTCCCTGCCTTGTCCCCATTTTCAAAAATATTCTGTTTCATAAAAAAAAACCTGATGAGCACTTAATTCAGACAATTTCAGTGAATATCTCAAGGAGCAAGAAATAAAATTGGCATAGGAAATCGAATCACTTTTATCTATAAATTGCCTTTCAGCCACAGCAGCCTCAGACTCCAATGTTTCAGCTTCACTAGTTTTAAGTCTAGACTGTGAAGATATAATTGAGATCAAGGAACCCCTAGCAGCCGCCTTAGCCGCCTCCCAGACTATACCGTGTGTAGCAGTATCAGCATTGTTAATAAAGTAATCACGTAGATCATCTCTATGTTTAGTCACCAAGTGTGTGTTAGTCAACCACACAGGATTAAATCTCCACACACTAGAGCTAGGTTCCCGTCCCTGATCTACTGACAGTAGTGGTGAGTGATCTGAGGCCACTCTAGTCAAAAAACAGCATTCTGTAACCATATTCAAAGTTAACTGGTTAGTGAACACATAATCTATCCTAGATAGAGTTTTATGGGAGGCCAAGGGACATGAGAACTCCCGAGTCTGCGGGTGAAGGGTTCTCCAAGCATCAATGAGACCCATATCACCGACAAGACTAAGGAAGGCATCCCTTTGCATCTTGGAGTTGACAGCTGTCCCACCCAACCTGTCCAAATCAGGATTAGTAACTATATTAAAGTCGCCCATACAGACTATATGATAGTTTGGCTTGTCCGATACATATATAAGAGTGTCCCTGAGAACCGATGGGTCAAAAGGTGGTGGAATATAAACATTCATTAGGACGAACAGAGCTCCCTGTAGTCTACATGTAAGAAAGATGTATCTGCCTTGCGGGTCCGTCTTAAGGTCAATAAATTCAAATGGAACAAACTTAGCAATTAAGATGGAGACACCCCTGGCATACGTAGAGAATGTGGCATGATAATGCCCCTGCATCCACTGCCGTCTAAGAGACATGACTCTACCCGCTGCAAGATGAGTCTACTGTAGCATAACCACCCCTGGGGCTTGCTTTTTAATGTCATTTAGGATTAAGGATCTCTTCCCTACATCATTCAGACCACATGCATTCCAGGAGAGAAACTTACAAGCCACCTTTGCCATTATAAAATAGATATAATACGTTAGGGCTATGGTCAGACCGAGAGGTCCACCAAAGGAGAGAGGCGTCTGGCCCAGGAGAGAGAGGAATCCCTAACCTAACTACGAAAACCCATATCCTAGCAACCCACCCTACCTCTATCACCCCCAACCTGACAGAGATTTTATCCCCTAACAAATCCATTCCCGCGGCCTGGCAGCCACTCATAGAAAAAAAAAAAAGAAAAAACTTCCTCACCTCCCCCCCAACACACACAACTCAACCAAAAAGTGATCGGTTTGATCACACACGATCCCTCCCACACCCCCCACCTCAAACAGCATACACACACCCCATCCCAACGCTTCCCGGAACGGGACAAATGTAACACCTTAGAAATTAATCCAATGCGGGAGCCACGAGACCCCCAGCAGCCTGGCAATATTGTATTATGGCAGCCTAGAAAGAAAAAAAAAACCCAAAAAATTATATACATACTGACACATGGAGACGCCACGAGACGGCCCAGGCCCCCCTCAAGGACCCCGTCGCTGTGGGTAATCCCAAGAGGGCCCCGACCACTCCGCGCTGCCACAGCAATCCCCCCAGCACCCCTGACTAAGTACATGATAAAACTGGCAATAGCATAGTAGATATATAGCATAATGACAAAAAAAAAGGACCATATACATAAACAAAAGCATAATAAACATATCACACGAGTATGCTTAACCAGTATTGATGTGAGAATTTCTGCCATCTCCAACATCAAAGCAGATAATATATGGCAGTCTTTTCACTGTATTTTTTTTGTCTTACAAATATAGTGTAGTGGAAAAGATGAAACCCAGCATCCAAGGTCCCCAGCACTAGATTTCAACCGGAACCACACACTCGCATCTCCGAAGCCGTAGGATGCCCCCAAGCTCCATGTCCGGAGCAGAAAGAGTCCTGGCAGCCTCCATGTCCACCAAAGCCTCCGCCAGGAAACAACAGCCATTTCTCTCAAAAAGAGTTAAGGAGAGGTCAAGCATATAGCAGGTAATGGGTTGAATATTGCAGCTATATTAACAGGAAGAGGAGTTGAGGTATTAATGGGTGCCTGCCCATTCTCTAGCCTCCGACGTAAAGAAGATAGTATTGCCGTCATGAACAACTCTCAATCTAGCTGGGAACATCATTGAGTAGGAGATATTTTTTTCCCTAAGCCTGCGCTTCACCTCCACAAATTTGCGTCTCTGACTCTGGACATCTGTCGAGAAATCCGGATAGAAGGAGATCTGTTGATTTTCAAAAAGAACTTGGCCTTTTAGTCTGGCTGTACGGAGGATGGCATCCCTATCTCTATAATTCAGAAGTTTTATGATCATCTAACGGGGAGAGTATCCAGGAGGTCTCGGGCCCAATGGTAAGCGATGTGCCCACTCGATCACGAAGGACGCCGAGAGGTTCTCTGTACCGATGTGTTCTTTCAGCCAAGACTCCATATATTGCTCAGGGTCACGGCCCTAACGGCCCTCCGGCAAACCAATTATACAGACATTATTGCGTCTCGACCTATTTTCCAGGTCATCTAATTTTGATTGTAGAGAGAGTACTTGACTCTGTAATGCATCCACCGAGGCAACCACCGGGGGAAGCGTGTCTACAACAGTGGAGATGCGTTGTCGAACACTGGTGATACTTTCACGTAAGTTTTGTTGATCAGCGCATAGAAGGTTGAGTTCCACCTGTATGGCGTCAATTTTGTTGGTCAATACTGCTTGACAGGTAGCAATTGCTGACATAATTTCCGCAAATTGGGATTTGGAGTCACCCTCCTCGGTGGCTGAGGACTGCGCCGGTGAGGCCGACACGGAAGGAACCTCCATCATAGTCGTGACCTCCTCTGCCACCATAGCTCTTCTAGCAAATTTACTCAGTTTTTTTTCTATATTCTGATGACTTTTTGACCATAATGAGCGTAATTGATAAGCATGAGATCTTGGAGCGCAGGCCAGGTTCAGGCTGGGCAGACAGTGGTACTCAAGTTGGGCTAGGCGTGAGCAGGATCCTTTAACTTTCAATAGGTATACATAGCTTGGCTCAGGATATCATATATGGGTTGAAAGAAACGTCGAACAACCCAAATCCCGATTCTGGGTAATGAAATTTACATAGGCCAGAGTAGGGAAACATGAATAGGAGAGGAACAGACAGGGGTAGTTGCAAGGCATGAAGGAGTGTCAGGCCCACCAATGGCATCTAGAGATGATGGTCACATCCGAAAACCAATATTGCAACTATAGACCGCCAGCCTCTTCTGTAGTTGTAGTATATGTAGCTTGTGATCAAAAATAAACAATTATGATCCGGTGCTCAGGGCTTAATTAGCCAATTATACATGGGGCAGAAGAGGGGAACAAATGTAGGGAAGGCAACAAACAGGGGGAGTCCAGAGCTAGGCAGCTGGGCCAACTGTGCAAGACAACAAGCTCTCTAAAGGCACCAGCATTGGGCAAATTCAGATAATTAAATCTATTGGCAAGGGAACGGGCACTGGGAAAAAAACAACAAAATGGAAGGTGCACTAAAAATTAAAGAAGGGCAGTGTCTGGCAAGGCCCATGCCATCAGTGCCAAGGTGTATTAACAGAAACAGCCACCTACTTTACGTAGATTAAAGCACTGAGGCAGATGATGAGAACTGCAGGGCCTCCACATCACCTCCGCACCGTCGCTCTGCACAGCTTCCAGGGATCAAGACATTTACAAGCATCCACAGACATCAGTCACCGGATCCTCCAGAGACCACAGGCGCTGGCGAGCTAGATCACTCAAGTGTCTCCTCCTGCCCCCGCCCGATTCCCTGCCGGATGGAAGCGGTACACAAGGCTGTGGCTCTAGGCCCAAGTGTTTGAATGGCGCCACAGTCTCCAAAATCAAAAATAAAGAATCCCCCAGGCTGCCCAAGGGTCAACAAGTACAGCTGAAGTGGTAGCACTGTGAAAAAAAAGCTGTGCTGTTCAGATGGCGATGGATGCAGTACACCAGCTACGGAGCCTCTCCAAAGCGTGACCGCTCAGTATGGCTGCCAGGCCACCATAAAGTATCTTTTTAACACAAATAGCGTTTTTTGTTTTTTTTTACTCAATAACGTTTTCACCCTTATGTATATACCCCATACATAATAAGCATAACTTTTGTAGAGGCGATAGATCCACTTTAAGAAACTAAAGGGGAAGTGAGCAATAGAGTATGTAGGAATGGGTGGGGTTAGTGGGGAACTCACCAAGTCAGAAAATCAAACTGTCCCCTGAGATCCGGTAATTAATTCTTAAAATCTGAGTTACAGTACATTTCTCAGGTATTCATATCATATTTTGCATGAATTGTAGAGCAGTCCAATGTTGTGTCATTAACCTCTTTAATTCTAGAGAAGCAATGCAGTACACACCACCCTAGTCCTCAATGGGTTATGTGGCATATCACCAAAAATTGCTCAGATGGCACAAGCACACATAGCTTGATCAGCCCCCTGGATGCTTCACAAGTGCTGAAATTATTAATCAGTATGCAAGCACAAATTGCTGTATTTGCCACTCAAGTGTGAAGTGGCATCTCCTCCTTGCCAACCACAAATGGCATAACCGTCACTCCCGCAGTCAATTTCTAACTCAAAGTTTTTACTTAATTTGAGTTTTTCACACATACATTTTTGGTATGATTGATACAAAGTGGAGAAAATAGTCTGGCTACATTCAAAGGATTAATGTTTTGCAATTATGACCCATATGACCCATTTTATGTATTTGCTGATCCACTACAAGAAATAACAGAGTAGAAATATCTTACTTCTAAAAATTAAATAAGGATTAATATAAACTTAATAGCAAAAAAGTGAACCTTCTTCCAAAGGGTAATATGCACAGAAGCAGTTTTTTGTGTCTAATTCTTGCATTTGGCCAGCTCAGTGGTAGCCCTTATAGGCATATAATTGCAACGCGATATAATGACTCTGAAGTACAAAGAAGTACTAGATCACTATGGGGGCAGATGAGCTGTAGCATTGGTGAAGCAAGCTGGCCAGTGTCCCAGTGATTTAAAGGGATAGTAATGTTTCACAATAAAAGCAGTTTCAATTAATCTTCATAGTGTTTGAGCCATGGAAAGTATTATTTCAATATTGTCAGAGTTGTAGTTCAATAGTAATTGAATGATAAACTATCATCATCCCTCCCATTTTATTGATGTAACACTGTTCACCTCAGAGCAGCAAGACTGTCCGTATGGATTGTAGAGAGAGACAATCTTCAGTGAGCATAAGGAAAAACCTGAAAAAACCTGAAAAATAAAAATGAAAAACCTGTCAAGGGGGTCAGGGTTTACTTCATGCTTACAGCAAGAAGATTATCCCTTGCTGTGAGCTGTTTGGTCAAGGGACCTGATTCCACATCTGAGGGGAGGTGGCTTACACTAGGTAAAAGGGGTGGGAGGGAGATACATTATCATTCAATTACTCTTGAACTACAACTCTGACAGCACTGAAATAACACTCTCCATGACAAAATACTATGAAGATTAATCAGAGCTGCTTTTTTGTGAACCATTACTATCCCTTTAAGTGTCTTTTGTTATTGATGAAATAGGAAGGGTGTACATAAAATAGAAAAATAAGGCAGGGGGCATGTACATGCAAATGTATGGATTCCATAGTACAAAAGATGTTACTGGTATAAAATCACATAAGTACCTAGAGGAAAGTGATCCAAGAAGCGTACAAGTATATAGAACCCTAATATAATCATACAGTTGTGGGTTACCAGAAGTGCCATGGTGACCACACCTCAGTGAAGTCATGGGAGCATCTAGAATGAACGTCAAAACATTTTTCCATAGATATGGTGAGAGCCGATTTGTGTACCCAATCTGTGAGTCAATGAGGATTCTATTTAAGGAGGATGCATAGCAGAAAAGTGTTCTCAGGAGCTGAACCACAGGAAAACGGTCCATTTCAGACAATACTGAGGACCAAAATGATTGGATCTTGGGGCAGTACCATCAAATTTGTAAAGAGGTACCAGAACCACATCTCCAGCAAACAAGGTGACCATCTGGGTATATAGAATGCAAAAAGGCCAGAGTACAGTACCAATGGCTACACACCTTGTAAGTCATCTCGAATGCTGAACTGCTCTTTGTATATTTAAGTGCAGTTGACATACAAGATAGCTAAGTCTGATCAGAGATGGGATCTGAAGAGTAGATTTCCATTTAGCTTTTTTCTCTGAAAAGGGATTTTGGTGAGACAGGATACGAATGCTATATATTAAGTGGGTTTTTAATCCCTTGAATGCTAGAGAGGTCTCCAACACATTGCATAACGCCTCAGCTAAATTGACTGCATTCTATTTTTCCCCATGGTACAGTTCATTTACCCCAGAACTGTTCCAATTCTACTTCGTATATTATCCTCAGTGATATAATATGAAAAAACAAATTCCGTGCATGGTAACATCTATATGACTCAAGTAAAGTTTCATCCTCATGTCAAACATGGTTGCAGTTGGAAAGCCCTGATCTGATGAACACAATCCTGTGCTTAATGGAAGCAATTGCTTGGAGATAATGAATTCATACTTATAAGTATCTTGTGTGTATAGACATTTTCGTGGAATATCCAGATTTTCCAATTAAAGTTCACGGTCATAGGACACCTATAAATATACATGATTCTCAAAGCCTATAATTTAATGCAGTATAAAATAAATGTACAGTGCTTGGGAGATATGCAGCTTCTCAATTATTTCCAAGCATGTATAACCATCTGTCAACATAATTGCATTCAAATGCTCGTATTTGGGCAAAATCTTCAACTCTGACTTTTTTCCTACTAAAATAAAAAAAAAAATAATTACACAAAATGGATGCATCCACTAATATGTTTCTGTATTAAAATAGGCATTGGAATTGATTTACTGGTGCTGTGACTTGCTGTTACTTGCAAATCTATTTACTCTAAACATTCTCCCCAAAGGTCTCTTGAACCAAGGGGAGGGTAGTATAAGAGAATATGGCTGTTTTGAAACTTTACATTCCTTTACACATTGTTTGATGCCTTATACTAAAAAATAACAGAAAGGAAAATGACATAACTCTATCTTCCTGAACATCCTATAGGGCAAGTCTGGGTATTCAAGTCTTAAAGGGATAGTAATGTTTCACAATAAAAGCAGCTTCAATTAATCTTCATAGTATTTGGGCCATAGAGAGTGTATTTCAATACTGTCAGAGTTGTAGTTCAAGAGTAATTGAATGATAAAGTGTCCCCCTGCCTCCCTTTATACTAATGTAACACTGCTCATTTCAGAGCAGAAAAACTGTACATATGGATCTCAAAGACGGACAATCTTCACTGATTATAAAAAAACAGAAAAAACTTGGGGACAGGGTTTTCATTGTTCTCACAGTAAGAAGATTGTCCCTTACTGTGAGCAGTCTGGTCTGTGGACCAGATTCCACATCTGAGGGGACGTAGTTTCCACTAGGTAAAAGGGGCGGAAGGGGGATACTTTATCATTCAATTACTCTTGAACTACAACTCTGACAGTATTGAAATAACACTCTCCATGGCCCAAATACTATGAAGATTAATTGGAGCTGCTGTTTTTGTGAAACATTACTATCCCTTTTAAAGTACTGATGTGTGTTTGTGTGGCCTGTATGCATTAACTCGATCATAGTCCACTTAATGATAGAGAGGTGTCAGCGCATTTCATCTTGATGTGTTATAGACTTCTCTACCATCCAGTGAGTTAAAAGGGCAACCCAGATGTGGACTCCTTGCTCTCAGTGCCTAGGAAAACCAGTTGCACCTCACTGATGAGGTCCAGATGATACCAGAATGTACATCTGGGGTTGGCCGGAACTGGACCTTCCTTTTGGGCAGGATTAGTCTAATATATATGTAGACATTTCTCCTCTGTACTGGCACTAGAGAGCTAAAATATGATGTTCTTATCGAGTAGCCATTGAACTGGCAACATTGCCTTTATTCATCCTCAGAGCCTTTCGCCTACTGTGATTTGTGCAAACAAAACAAGAAATGAAACCTTTGTTGCATAAAAGGTGTTTTAGAGCTTTTGAGGAGGCAAATATAGTCACTGATACCTTTATTGGCTAACTAAACAGATTTAGAATGCAAGCTTTCAAGACATCAAAGGTCTCTTCCTCAGGCATGCTATACAGATAAATATGAAAACATCTCTCATATACAAGTATGCATTGCATTGTTTAGAATGGAAATCAGATAAGGAAGTTTATTTCAGACTCTGGATCAGTCATGGGTAGAAGAGAGCCTCCTGTATTTCTATGGCTAACAGAGTACCAACTCTCATCTATCAAGTTTGGAGCTTGTGAAACAGTCTGTTTTGTACAAATGGTGACTTTAGCAAATAGTTTCTTTCATTCCTAGATCTATATGGGGGTAGGTGTTTTACTTAACTTGTCTTTTTACCTAGACCTTATTGTTCAAACACAAGGTTTACTATATCGATTAGTTGTTGGTATTGGAGACATTTGTAGAACAGAAAATTCTACTTCTGTGATCAGTGGGTCAAGCTGGATATTTTAAAATGGATGTCACAATTTGCTTAGTTTTGAATGCCATATAGTGCTAATATGCAAAGTAATAACAATATTGAAGTTAACCATTTGAGTGCCAGAGGGGTGCGCAACGCATTGCAAAGCAAGGGTTAAGGACCAGACAGGAGTACAGAAAGAATTAAACACATGGACCTCTTGCTCACAAGTGTCTAGAGAGATCAGCTGCACCTCACTGACAAGGCCCATAAAGGCCGAAATGTACATCTGGGGTTAGATGCTTCCCTTGTTCAGAGAAGAATTGTCTGGCATTTCGTGGCTGGTCTGTAATTTCGGCAGGACCTGTATGATATGCTTCAGAAGTTTTCCTCTCTGTGTATGGCATTTGTGAGCTAAAAGAGATTGCACCCTGGGTGCAAGGACACAGTCCCAGTGAACTTTTGCATAGCCTTGCAAGCTCATGAGCTGAGTTGAGCATCTCTGAATTCTTCTATTCCTATAATCAAGTCATTTAACCCTTTGAGTGCCAGGGGGGTATGCAATGTATTGCTTCACACCCCTCTGGCACTCAAAGAGTTAATCAGCTGTCTTCTGTGAGTAATGGAGAGCAACCCAGATCTGAAGGAGTTGCTGAACTGGAGTACCACATGCACCATGCAGCCCTGCTCAGTCTTTTAACACTTTCTGTCTTGGATCAAACACATTTGCTCCCCTTAAAGGTAACACAGCCAAAAGGCCATGTATTTAGGCCAGGGTGTCAGACCTCAGAAGCTACCAAGAGTCCAGGAATTAACCCTTTGAGTATCAGAGGGGTATGCACTGAAAATGGCTACTCATATCTCTGTTTGAGCACAGATGGACCAATCAGAATGAATGAGCCTGTGATTAACTCACCTGTGCTTAACCAGGGAAATCCTTATATCCTAGCCTGTTGGTGGCCCTGGAGAATTGAGCTTGGGTTTCCTGCTTGACAGTCACAAGCATTGAAGGCCTCTCTAGTATTCAAATGGTTAAATACCCATTTAAATCAATAGGAATTGCATTTGTCCACCTATGGAGTAGCTGATTTGTCCCATAATTATTTCAGTTCTCTTTGTACATCAACCTTGTTCTTTAGAACAGCATATGATTACAATAAACCTCACTTTACACTGTTGAATAGTGTAATTCCCCAAATCATGTCATTTGTGGTCACTTTTCAGTGTACCATTCCAGATTACATAAATAGGTGTGTGATGTATTCTATTGATTAGGTGTGGAATTTGAGGTGTAGGCTGAAGAATTAACTCACTTCTAATTGAAATGTTTAAATGATAGATTACACTTAAAGCGGAACTTTTGTCACATTAATATTGAGCCCAAATCATAATTACAATAGCGATATGCAAAGACTTACTTGTATTTTCAAGAATAGTTGCTGCATTAGGGAGAAATAGAGCTTTTTTAGGTAGAAAGGGATCTTGCAGTAAGTCAGTCCCTTCCGGTGCCTTAAAGAAGCAATAAACTTTTTTTTATGAAAACACATATTTTACAGAGCATTTCCTGCTAAATAAAACAAGGTAAATCCCATCGCTGTCAGATATTTTATTCAAAAATTATAGCAGTTTAAATAATCAGGAAGTGAATTTACTGTGTTTACTTCCTGATAGATCTAACTGACAGGAAGTGACAGGCAGTTTATATCACATTCTATGGAGAACTGTATGTCTCTGACTTTTCTGACTTTCCTCTCCATTAGAATCCACCAGGAAATCTAATTAGAATTTGACCACTAGAGGGCACTGCTAATGTAAAAAAAAACATGGGTTTAAACTGTAATAACTCTGGAAAGTTCTATTTTCACTAATACCTCATTTATACTTGAAAATACAAGTAAGTCTATACAAATCGCTATTGTAATTATGATTTGAGGCTCAATATTAATGTGATGAAAGTTACACTTTAAGAGATCTCTTCTGTAACTAGTAAAGCTGTTTTTGAAAGTAGAATAATTTTCTTCATATTTCTTTCCGGTTTTTATTCTTCTGTATTATTGTTACACTTTATACTGAATAAAGACAGGGGTTCCCAAACCTGTCCTCAGGTGCCACCCATAGGATAGGACGACATTCATGCTTGAGTCTGGTTAGTTCATCAAAGCCATTTTGATTCATTTCTTTCTGCTTAAGCAGACAAATCTTTTGGTTTGACTTGTCATTTTTTTAATTCATGTCTGTAAATCTTTGTTCAATACTGTCTATGTTATGTTAGCCAGAAGAGCAGCAGATGACTAGTTTATATGACTCAGATACTTTTATTTTTAAACGTGAAAGTTACTTTCAGTGCCGCACCATACGAATGCCAGAGAAGTATTCAACAGATTGAGATGCAAAGTGATGGATACATGTATGGCACTCAAATGGTGAATTAGTATACAGTGCTGCACTCTCAAAGATAATATTTCAGAAATAAAAGTCCTAAGATGTGTATCTGCTGATCTGTTGCTAACATAGTAACATAGTTGATGAGGCTGAAAAAAAGACATGAGTCCATCAAGTCCAGCCCATGCCAAAACACCTCTGCTGATACAGAGGAAGGCAGAAAAAAAACCTGAACCATTTCCAGTTTAGCCCCAAGTGGGTAAAATAAATTACTTCCTGACTCTAAATGGTAGTCAGATATTTCCCTGGATCAACAACCTATCTGCATTGAAGTCATCTGTCATTGTTCTCAATATTGTTCTGTGATGGCTAGGTATCAATTGCTTTTTTTTAAAGGTACAGTATCTGCAAGCAGAACAGGCCAAGGCAAAGAATTCTATAGCTTTACTGCCCTTACTGTAAAAAAAAACATGTCTTTGTTTTAGTTGAAAGTGCCTTTCTTCTAGTCTTAATGGATAACCTCTCATTTCTACCTCAGCTCTTTCGTTGTATTGACCTTGAATATACTTGTAAATGGTAATCATATCACTCCTTTGATGTCTTGATATATGATACATCGGACCTATTCAGCTAAAGAAGCAATTCTGGAGCAAACTAATAAAAAAATTGGGATGAAATGAGTATTCCAAGTTATTTAAATTGGGTTTTTAAAAAAAGATAGTAATGCTGATTTCTGTAAAAAATATAAATCCCTTGGCTTATCCTACAGGGTATTCCCAATGCTAAGATATGTTTTATTCAAATGTTACTGCAGCTCAAGCTTGCAAGTTTGAGAGACAATAATGTTTGAGTAGAACATCTCTCAGCAGTGGCAGTACCCTTGTTTTACTCAGTAGGATACCCCCGTGATATCCTGTTTTTCACTATTAAGCATTACTGTATCTTTTACAGCTTAATCCTATGAGTGCCAAAGGGGTGCTCTCTGCATTGCTTTGCAATGTGTTGCATACCCATCTGGCACCCAAAGGGTTAAATGCTAGAGCAGTATGTATCCATCTCATTGAAAAGCAATGGTTTGGAGACCTCTTTATTCATGGAGTTAAAATCCCTGTTAAATCAGTGGTAATCTGGGCATTCCCCCTACCCTTCCAGTGAAGTTAGTACTCTCCTGAATTACATTCTTATCTTACCGAATACAGCCCATCATTTTGAATATAGTCTGAGAATATGCAAACCTGAAATTAAGGTGACAGTCCACTTGCCTTTTAGTGGTACTTGAAGACAATAAGAGGTTCCTTTATTTTTTAATACATGACATCCAGGTATGGCTAGAGTTATTGTTCCATTTGTTGTATCAGAAAAGTATAGCTGGCATGCCATGATTTTATAATACAGACATCACCCTGATTACGTTATATTCTGACTTGCCAGGGCCCGTTATAAGGTACAATTACAGTGCCTCATCTGCATGTACCTTCTACAGCTCAGTGATTGAAGGACAATTTATGGAACATCAGTATTATCTTTTGTGCCTTCAAATATGAACTGGATAGCAGGGAATGGAAATAACGTGGTAACTGCCAAAAGCATCGGATGGGAATAAAACTCAGCAAATGTATCGTGTGAAATATACGGCTTAAATGAAAAGGCAATTGCAGTAAACCCCTTGAGTGCCAGAGGGTTGTACAACACTTTGCTTTGCGATGCATTGTGTAACCCCTGACATTAAAAGGGTTAATGAAAAGTGACAACTCCCAGTAATAAACCTACTTATCTTAGTATAACCAAATACCTAATGGTCCCTATGAATTTGCTATTGTGCTTTGTTCAGTGAGTCTTTGATGTCATGTCCATGGAGGCAGACATGACGGTTAACAGGACCAAAGGACAGAAACTTTACTCACTGAACATTGCAATCTTAACTCTGGGGTGTGAGGCTCATTGGGGGAGATGAACTAAGGTGTGATAAAGTGGTGATATTTGTGTCTATACAAATACACACACACAATTACTTATGCACACATATCCGCACATACACATATATAAACATACACACACATTCACACATACTCATGCATACACACACACTCACATACACACACACACATTCACTTATACTCATTCACAAACATGCGTACACACATTCACATGCACTCCTACACATACAGACACATAAACACACACACAGAAATGCATTCATACACACATGCAAACATTCACATAGACACATAAACACACATACGTGAATTTACATATGCTCATACACACACATACATGCACACACATGCACACAATATACACGGATCCATTTCTTACTAGAACATATGCTAATTACACACACACAAGCATAATACAAAAACATACATATAGACGAAAACGCAATTGTACATGTAAGTGCACACACACAAACATGCAAACAAATGCACTCCACCACCCAAAGTATATACATGACACCATTTTTCACTAACATACATTCTACTGAGCAGAAACAAATTGTCAAAGATGAAAGGGTTCTTCAAGATTACCCTGTAATTAAGAAAAGCACATACAAAACTGTTTTAGAAATGGGGCGGAAAGAAGAATGAGCTTGAAGGAAATATTGAGCCGAAATGTCTATGTGAATGCAGTCATTGCCACTTGAGTTAATCATGCAGTGAAAGAGATGATATAAAAGGACTTCATTGATTTATTTATTGAATCTTTCTTCTCTGGAAGTCTCTTTGACTGATTATCACCCCACGAATAAGAGCTTTGCATATAAACAATTTAGGAATGCAGATTAAATGTGTGTTATGAATGTTGTCTCCCCAGAGAACACACTGAGGCTGATGTACTAAAAATGGATTAATTCTGGAGCAAACCAATTATAGGAGGCAAATTTACATTCCCCAAAATGCCCTCGTTTTAACTCCCTTGAATTCTAGAGATGTCTACAATGCAGCGCTTTGCAATGCATTGGAGACATCTCTGACAGTCAAAGGGTTAAATGTTGGTTACCCCAGAATTTCTCCAGTTCTTGGTAGTACATCAGCTTCTCTCTGATTTCGCCATAGGTTACTGTGTATTTAAATGGGGCTTTTAACTCATTAAATGCCAGAGAGGTCTCCAATACAAAACACACAAACAAATACAGAGGTATTTAACCCTTAGACTGCCAAAGTAATGAGTTGCGTACCTCTCTGGCACTCAAAAGGTTAAACATTTTGTCACTGTGATGAAAAAATGAAAAAAAAGAGGAACCTCTGCTACTCTACTGCTTTCCACACTGAGTCAGACTAAATTACTTTTATTTGTATTATTTTGTATTTATGCAACCTCAGTGTAATGTGAATCGCTTCTTGTTGTAACGTTAGGAGCCGTTCACAGCACACCGAAGTGAAGTGTGAATGCGCTCGCCGGGGCAGCTGGGAGGGAGGTGAGAGGAGAATGAACTAGTGCCGGGAGCTGTGCAATGCGGAAGTGTGCGGCTAGAACATAAAATATCTTACTAAGTATGTAGAATTAAAAAAAAGAAGCACCTTTCCCAGCACTGCTTAACCGTTAAATGAGTTGGTAAAAAAATATCTGAGCTGAAAGTTCCCCTTTAAATAGTTGGAGAGCATTACATGAACGCGCTCGCACTTTCCTTGCCAGATTTGTACACGCAAGTTGCTTGGACCTCCCAGGTCACGTGATTCAGACGGGCCGCATGCATGGTTACTGATCATGCCCTATGGGAGTGACTTATGCACCGAAAGGTACAGCGCAGTACTGATGTTGCCACATGTGCATACCTGGGAACTTCCAGTTGAGGGCTACCCGGAGGGTAGTCCTCTGTTCACCAGGGGGTGACAAAAATGACGCTAATCGCGTCAAAAAGGGGCGGGGCTTGCCGCGAGTGAGGGGGGACTTAACCCTTTGAGTGCCAGAGTGGTACGGAATGCATTGCAAAGCAATGCATTCCTTACCACTCTGGTACTCAGAGGGTTAAAGGTGTCACACAGAAAGCTGGGGACTGAGGATCAGCGGGAGAAAAAGCGGATGTGGCAGAGTTTCAATAGAAACTCTCCACATCCGGAGGAATCAGCCTCTGCCCCGGAGACCCGGTAAAGTTCTGTCAGAACCGGAGTCTCCGGGGCAAATCCGGAGAGTTCCCAGGTATGCACATGTGACGTCAAGAGGTACAAACTTCAGATCTCTTTTACAAGACTTAGATAGACTTATGAACTTTTGTACAAACATAGATTTAGAGTACTGAGGGTGAAGAAAGGACAGAGACCCGGTCATGTGGAGGTGAAAGTTCCCCTTTAATAGAGGGAATATGTTTTCATGGGCTTTCCACTGATGAAAATCAAAGTAATTTGATTTTTGGATGCCCCTTTCACACAATTAACAATGTAGATGAAGGATCAGGTAGAGACATTGCCATACTGCTTAAGGATGAATAATGATAAAGTGGCTATTGAACAAGGGCTTTATATTTGACCCCAAGAGTCAAGGTCAATGGATTAAGGGGACAATTGCTTAAATGTATAATAATTGAAACCAAACCTTACTTCACCCAGGGATGAAGAGTGACCCCCTTTAAATAATTTGACCTTACCCCATAGGCAAACAGGTAGAATTTACCCCTTTGAGAGCCAGATAGGTATCCTATACATTGCAATGCAATGCAGAACACCTTTGGTATTTGTTATACAAATACTCTCATCCCACATCCCAAAGGGTGAAGAGTTTGAAGGGGGCAGGAATTTATTTCCTTGTTTTGTCATTAACATTCTCCCCCAAGACCGAGGGATAGGGCTTAGATAAATGTAACTCCTCATTGCACAGCTCAGTGGTGAGGGGAAGAATTAAATCTGAACGCTTTTAGTTGCTTTATTGAGTACGTTGCATTTAATGACCTTTTATTAAAACAAAAAAGAAAAATTCTGCAGGACTCTCAAGAAATAGAGGGCTTAATTTAACCCTTTAAGTACCCAAGGGGTAAGTAACACATTGCATCACAAACGGTTGCATACCACTGTGGTCTTTTTGATGCGATTGGCATCATTAATGTCACCACCTGCTGTACCAGAGGACTCCCCTCCGGGTAGACCTCAACTGGAAGTTCTCAGATATGCCAATTAACAGCCATTTTGGCCTACCCTGTGTCTGTTTACTCCCTTAACCCTTTGAGTGTCAGATGGGCATGCAACACATTGCTTTGCAATGTGTTGCGTACCCCTCTGGTACTCAAAGGATTAATGCTCAAAAACAATTTATGAAAATGAAAATCGCTATTAAATGCCAGAGAGGCTTTACCCTAGTACTTGTGTTTCGTACAGAAGGACTAAGGCTCCTGTGGTCAAAAGAAACATGAAGTATTTCTCAGTGAACCAACAGCATCATATTGGACAAATACATGTTCCTAAAATTCCTACTGATTTAAATAGGGGTTTTAACCTGTTAAATGCTAGATATTTCCATTGCATTGCTTGATAATGTGTTGGAGACCTCTCTAGCATTCAAAGGGTTAAAAGCCATATTTAAGTCAATACGAATTTACAGAATTGTAATATCTACCAAGTGGTGTGGTTGATTTTGCACTTTTTATGAATAAGGCCCAAGATTACACAAGGTTTATAGGTCTAGCAACGTATTTTCATAGTTTCCCTTTACTGTGGACCTTATACCCTAAGACAAGTTTAGAGACACAAAGAATTCAAACCTGCCTTTATGTTTCACTAGCTATTTTCTGTAAAAGAATCACCTTACATCCAGAGAGATAGCTCAACTGGCTAATGTACCTGCATTCGACTGAACCTCAGGGTTGCAAGCTCTAGTTTTTGCAAAGTCAGCTTAACCTTTCATCATTCAGGGGTAGAGCGTTCCCAATATGAAATGAGAGACAATCTCAGAGTATCCTTTCTGTTAAATACTTTCATAAGAAATGTTTTTGTGGCATTTTATGCTAAGTCTCAATAGCATACTAATTAGATTTGCAGAAGGCCAAACATGCTGCTTGCTGTATTATTATGAAAAAATATATATTTTAGGGATTTTCCTGTTGAGTAAAATGAGTACTACCACTGAAGAGAGAGATGTACATTTCCAGAGTTATTACAGTGTAAACCATGTTTATATACATTAGTTGTGCCCTCTGGTGGTCAAATTACAATTCGTTTTTCTGTTACATTCTAATGGACAGGAAAGTCAGTGACATACAGTTCTCCAGAGAATGTGGTAAAAACTGCCGAGTCACTTCCTGTCAGTTAGAACTATCAGGAAGTAAACACACAGTAAATTCACTTCCTGATTATTTGAACTGTTGTAAATTTTGAATGAAACAACTGACAGTGGTGAATGTACCCTTGTTTAACTCGGCAGGAAAAGCTCTTTAACATATCGGTTTTCGTAAAGAAAATTTTAATTTTAATTTATCATAATCATTTGTTTTGACAGTTAACACCCACTCATCATTGTCATAGGAACTGTAAATAAACACTTTCTTCTTTACATATACATGTAGCTATACATAATACTCAGTAATTTCTCAATATCTGACAGCAAGCCCTTTATTATGCAGTTTGTGTTGGTAAAATGATTAAAATGTGCATAAATACTTTAGTATGTATTCTACACTGGCTGTGCCCTTAACCTTTAAGACAATCTAGAACATATCTATCCATATTTCCAAAGCTTCCATTGCACAGTTTTATCAATCATCTGTCACAGTAATATCTTGTAGCCTGTGTTTTCCATAGTGAATTCTTTTTTTTTTTAATTACCAAACACATTCACTCTCTAGAGATGTGGAATCACAGTGTTTTGATCATGCTCCTGCATATTCTACACTCATTAACTCCATTTTAATTCATAAATGTTAGAGTGTTCTTCAAGTGCATTGAATGATCTTCCTGTGATGCCGCAAACTCTTCAAATATCAATCCATTTTTTCTGAAATGAGAATTTGATTGTTTAAATAACTTAGTAAAGGAGCATAAAAGAAAAAAAAATATGTTATCGGACATTTCTGGGGGAGTAAAAGTAGATCTTTACTTCAAATACTGTTGCATAAATTATTTTAATCAACAGAACCAACTAGTGTGCAAAAGGCACATTTTTTATTATGGACTCAGTAGGATAGTCTGAGACAGTGGCTCCCCATACTAAGTTATAGGATAAGCACTACCTAGAGACCAGAAAAGAAATCTCACATTTTAAAAAAAGTAATTTTCACCTGTAATGACTTTTGAATTAAATTCTCACAAAATTGGGAGACCAGTCCTATAATATGTATTTATTGATAAAAAAGAAAGTGTATTACTCCTTTAAAAACTGTGGGAATTTCAACCCATATGACTGCATTTTGCAGTGATATATTTGTACCATGTTGCTTATTTTGTGAACTATAAACATATTATGAAATGTCACTTATTTATAGGTCATGTAATGTAACTACTAACTCATATTTACTGTTGTACAGAATCATCATGGTGACTTTGCTTCACTTATGTATCAAAGGTCAGATTTACATCAGACTGACATATGCCACAGAGTTCTAAACATTTGAAGGAGAACTTTCCATTGACTGACAAAAAAATGTGCTAGACTATGAGAAAATGGTCACCAAGCCCCCCCCCCAGATACAATGCCTGTATATGTACAGATGTGTATTCAAATATATAATCTATTTGTACATGTAAATAAATCCACAAGAGAGTGACTTTAATACAATGACAGTTAATGATGTGCAGCAGCCTCACACTAGAAGGAAACAGTTCAGCCCAAAAGTCCTCTTCACAATCACTAGTAATATGAGGATACTGATAAGTATTACCCCCTCCTTCACTCCTAACACTAACAAGGTGCTGAACCTTCTTAGTAGTAGTACTAGCACTGGCGGGACTGCTTGGGGATGGCAATTGTGACCTAGAGTCCCCTGCTGTCACACTTGGCATCATCTTCTCCTTCCCCCCTTCCATGAGTATTACAAGACACACTAGCAGCTTCAGCACTGGTGGCAGCAGCTACAACACTGGCAGCAGGCACAGCACTGGTGGCACTGGAAACAGGGCAGTACATCTGACAGCAGGCACAGTATTGGTGGTAGCAGGTTTAGCATTGGCAGCAGACACAGCACTGGTTTCAACAGGGGCAGCAATGGTGGCAGCAGAGGCAGCACGTCTAGAAGCAGGCACAGACAGCTGACCTGTCCTGCTCTCACTAATGCTACCCTTTTCTCCCTCCCTTCAAATTACCTTTTCTCCCTACCTTCCCATTCCTTTTTCTCCCTCCCTTCCTTTTTCTCCCTCCCTTCCCATTCCCTTTCCCCCCTCCCTTCCCATTCCTCACTCCCTTCCCTTTTCTCCCTCCATTTCCATTCCTCCCTCCCTTCCCTTTTCTCCCTCCATTGAAAAATAGCAAAATATTTTGGCCAATGGGAGAAAAATGCAAACATTTTCATTGCTAATTTTAAAGCAGATTTTCCAGTGAAAAAGCAGACAGCAACATGGTTTTCACGGAACTTCTCATGGGAACAAGGCAACAACTTTCGCCCATCCCTAATTGGTATGCTTTGGGCCTTTATTTAGGTCTTAATTTATGAAAAAGTGAATGACTGAACAAGAAAGAAATACTTTTATTTCCTTGCTCATTCATCATTCTCAAATTCACCAATGGCTGGATCATATCTGATGTTTGTTAATTCAGTAATAATCAAGTACCAGGTAAACGTGTCAGTCTTATCTACCAGGTTCAGACTGGTGATTCCCAAATCCATGTGGCAGACACATTTATGCACGTAAGCTGTATCATATAAAATGAATAACGTATGATGACATATTTTTATTGAACTTCCCTGACTCTTATAGGCTAGGCATGGATATATGATTGATCAGTGATCAATACTTGACAGTAGCTGTGAATAATCTCAATTAAGAGCAGAGTTGTTCCTTCATTACAGCCTCTCCTGGATCTCACGTCCATGGATGTGAAGCAGTAACTTATATTATGAAAAAATATGTTCTAGGACTTTACATGGGGAATAAAACTGTTAGTAGATTTTTCACTCAAATGTTATTACATCTCAAACTTTTTTAGTCAACACCAACTAGCATGCAAAAAAGGTACATTTTTATAATGCACTCGATCAGAAGGCTTGAGTCACTGGCTCCCCATAGTAAGTGATAAGAAGAACACTGCCTAGTGACCAGAAAAAAAATGAAACATGTCAGTTTTGAGGCCATTTTTTTAAAATGAATCAGGTAGGGTGCATGAGCCTATTTAATCCTTTAAAGAGAAGAGAGCTGTTGAACACATTGCAAAGCAATGCACCGCACACCCTTCTGGTCCTTAACCCCTTAAGGCCCGAAAACGGGCCAGGACCATCACCAGTGTCTTTGCTTAAAGGGCCAGCGATGGTCCTGGTACATCACAAATTTAGTGCTCCTGCAGGAGCACTGTGAGCACTATCAAGGTCTGAAACTGACCGCTCCAAGACCGGAGAGGTTATTATCAGACCCCCATTTGGCATGCTGGCACATTTGATCAGTTGTGTGCTGGCGCGCCGACCAACTTCAAGGTTGCCCTTAAGGGGAATCCACTCCCCGGACTGCTGGTCATTAAGGGGTTAAAGGGCTAAGTTACCATGTAGTGGGTGAAGTTTGTGCCATGTGTTCCTTCTATCAACTGTCATGTCTGCCTCCGTGGTTATGACATCCAGTTATTATCGCTTAAACATAGGCAAAAGAGCAAAATTCCTAGGGGCTATTAGGATTTTATGGTCACTAAAAAAAGTGAGGGGTTATTGCTAGGAGCTATTCTCCTTTAAATTAATGTTTGTGCAAGTATACAAGATGGACAAGAAAGATGAAGGTTAGGCTTATTCATGCGAATTTCCAAATAAATTATTTTTTTAGATCTTAGTTCCCATTACAGCCAAGCAAAACCTGTCATAAAGTACCAAATCTAAAGCCCAAATCAAATTCAATTTTTATAGCTAACTGAAACAAATAAGTCTTGTACAAAACTGATTGCCTTTCTTTATTTCCCGGTGAAATGTGTTCACTTGATTTTTGTATCTTTCCCAGCCTGTAGCATGCTAATGCTTTCCATTCTGCTTTGTAAGTTTACTGCTCATGTCAGCTCTATTTTCTAACCCTCCCTTTAGCAAGCCAAGGGCAGTTTCCAGTCACGCAGAACGTTACAGTTGTTGAAGGAGGAACGATAAACTTGACCTGCCGAGTCGATCAAAATGATAACACCTCCCTGCAGTGGTCAAATCCAGCTCAACAAACCTTGTACTTTGACGACAAAAAAGGTAATTGTATTCTCTTATACCCTGTTAACCCTTTGAGTGCCAGAGGGGTACGCAACGCATTGCAAAGCAATGCGTTGCGTACCCCCTCTGGCACTCAAAGGGTTAAAGACCACAACTTTGTGTGACGCATTTCAAAAGAGTTAATGTTCCTTGCTAGGGCTTGAAACCGATATTGCCCAAATTGTGTCTATGAAACAAAGGGTTGCATGCAGGATTAAAAATAATGACACTGTTGTTTATTATACTGTGTTGTGCTACAAAATAGCAGATCTGTCACATAAAAAACATTATTGCAGTGTAGATGAAAACAAAACCAACCATATGCATCTCAAGCATATACAAACAGACTCTGACGAAGAGCTTTTTTGTAAGTGTGTTTCCATCCCTCTGCACCTGCCTGTTTTTGTAAGTGATTGATCAGTTATTTTGCACAAAATATTGTAATAAAGAATGCTATTATTTATATTCCTAGATGCAACCATTTATTTTGTGTGCTCATGTTAAAGTATCTACAGTATCTGCAAACACACTCTCCTGAAGCAAATCATTTCACATTAGTGCCCTTTCTACAAAAAAACCTTGGCTTTTCTTTATATGAAAGCACCTTTCTTAAGTCTTATTGGAGGACCCATTGTTTTTGTCTCAGTTCTTTGAGTATGTAGTTTCCTATGAACTTCTTTGAACTTTCTTCAAATTCTATTCAAGAGGAATTGCATTTTTAAAGGGATAGTAATACTTTATTATTACTATCCCCCATATAGTAGATATTTGCAAAATAATTATAACTATCCCTTTAAGAGTCTGATTTCAGAATTTATGGCAGCGGGATGTCATTTTTTGCTAGTCCTACCTGTGAAGAGTTGAGTATCACAGACACAAGAGGGGTTATGCACTAAGGCATGATAAACAGGTGATAAAGTGGAGATGACATCTCCAGTGATATCACTTCTCCACTTCCTATGTTAGTGAATTGGCTCCATAGAATAACATAGGAACTGGAGAAGTGATATCACTGGAGAAGTTATCTCCACTTTATCACCTCTTTATCATACCTTAGTGAATAACCACCAACTTTCCATACATGGCTGTAGTGCTACCTGGCATCAAGACTCCTTGAAGTCAAGTTATCAGAACAAAATGCTTGTTAGCTATGTAATAATGTTTTAAAGAAGCATATCCCATTATTGGGAGTACCCTTGTTTTAATCAACAGTAAAAAATCCTATACATATGCATTTTTATAATTAGTTTTTACTGCCCCTGTAAACCATTAAATAGTAGAGATGCTTTGAACACATTGTGAAACTAGAGGGGTTATTTACTAAAGCGTGATAAAAAGGTGATAAAATGCAGATGACTTCTCCAGTGATATCAGTTCTCCAGTTCCTATGTTATTCTATGGAGGTATGCACTAAGATCACCACAACTGGAGAAATCTTAGTGCATTGGTTCCATAGAATAACATAGGAACTGGGGAACTGATATCACTACAGAAGTCACTTTATTACCTCTTTATCACACCTTAGTGAATCTCCTCCACTGTCTTTTGAGATCTCTTTAGCATACACGAGATTAAAAGCCCCAGTTTAAGGAAAACTAAATCCTCCTAATAACAAATACACCACAATTACCTTACTAGGCTAGAAAACTCTGCCATTGTGCTTCTGTTCAAGAGACATCAGTCAGTCTTAGATATTATGTCCTCAGTGGTGGACAGGACAGTTTCTAGAATAACCAACCTCAAACTCATCTCACTGCTCATGGCAAACTTATATGGCTGATGCACTCTGTCTGCTTCTCTTTAAAGAAAAAAAAATACAGCAACAGTCACGTTAACCCCTTATAGACAGAATATCCAGAAATAACTGACAATTTTATCTCTTGAAGAACAATTCAAGGGCACAATGTATGGGGATTATTAGGATTTCTTATCATAGCAATGTAGGTGTGGTGTATTATAGGAGGTGTGAGTTTTCCTTTAAAACAGTTGGTATTTGGGCATCTTTTATTTTTCTCTCTTTTGCAATTGGCTTTCTACAGAATTACTGCAATTCTTTTTGGTTCATCAGAATCAGTCTCTTCTGATATTGCCAGCAAATATGAGAAAGATTTCATTACTGTCAAGTTGTATATAAAAAGGCCTTTGGTGTGAAGCTTTCTAGGTCCTTTGAATAGATTCTCTACTGTGCTTGTGCTGTGAAATACCTTACCTGATGTGGAGAAATATACCTCATATTGAGAATTTGTACTTTGCACTACAATAAGCCTGGTGGTTAAGATTGTGGTCCCATTCTCTGTCAAGAATAATTGAGAACGTAGAAGTAAGTGCTAAATGAAAAGCTTACATGCACGTTGTAAATTGCCTGAAGGTCTGCTTGCTCTGACAGTGTGAAAAATGTTAGGATAAGTTAGATAGACTTACATTTCAGCATTTGTAGTATATTCTAGAAGACATGAATAGAATGTTGGATGTTTTAATACTAATTTTCAGTGAAGTCTAAAAAAACAAACTCCCATTCATTTTAGCCAAGGGGTTTTGGAAATTGCTTCAACAAAAAAAAAAAAAAAACTTCCATTAAGCATTTCACACAAACCAGCATGGCATCTGCTACATAGTTGATTCAAATCATTCTTTTTGATTAGATAAAATGGTGTTAATGCTTTTCTCAGACAGTTCTCACATATCCGTTCACTTCTTTCTTATTTTAACATGCTGTCAACATTGATCTCAAGTACTTTATCTCTACCTTATGAAATATTTGTAGAATATGTTTTACTTATGAGCAGATTACCATAAATGATCTGGCCTACTTACAAATAGCTACTTTTTTATTGTTTAACAGAGAACTAATGAAAATTACCCCTTATCTTACCATAACCAGAAAATCATTATAACCCTCATAAAATGGCACTTGTGCCTTTGCCCACAAAATAATGTCTTCTGGATGCCATCTCCATGGAGACAGGTATGACAGCTGCTGGCAGGTTTTCAAATCTACGTGTCTATTTAACTCTTTTGGGGGAGTGGTTAATTAGTAACCCTTTGAGAGCCAGACAGGAATCCAAAGCATTGCAACTCAATGCATTGGATACCTGTTTATCATGCAAAGGGTTTTAAGTGGTCAGAGGCTTGTCTAGAAACCACTGGGCCCTGGTGCTAACATTGCCATGGGGACCCATTACCCACACCCTCTCCTGTTTATCATTGCCCCCATCTGTATATTACTACCTTCCCACACTCTCCTGTATATATCACTGCCCCCATGCCCCCTCCTGTATACATTACTGCCCCCTATGCCCTTTCCTGATTCCCCACTGCACCCATGCCCTCTACCATACATCACTGAAGAACCTGGCAAGCAGAATAATCACTGAATCATTTAACAAAGAGGTAACCAAGCATATTTATTATTAGGCTGAGGGTCAGGCTGCATTGCTGGGGTCAACCAGGCGGCCGGGCCCCAGGCGTTCACTGTTGAGACCGCTGTGACCATGGTAGTTACGCCACTGTAAGTGGTGTTAACGCTCATTTAAAGCAGCATCAATGCCACTGTTACATAGTAAGAATTGTAAATTGATATTAGTGGAAACTGTTAGATAATTACAAATAGCACATTCCTCAGAGGTGGGATATTATAAGGAAATTCTTGGTTCATAAAGTTGAAAATTATCTCTACACTTTGACTGTCAGAGAGGTATGTTACACATTACTTCACAATTTATTACAAACCCCTCTGCTGGTCAAAGTGTGAAAATACATTTTCCAAGCAGAAACACCAGGTCTTTCCATTAGATGTTTCACCTTGTCCTTGGAAGAACTGACATTGTTTTGAACATTGCACTTGTACAATTGGGACTAATAGTCGTCTGAGGATGATGGGAGTTGTACTCTAACAACTGCTGCATAGACAGTGATAGCTTCAACCCCAGTGGGCTTTAAGCCTTTGAGCTTAAGCTTCATGTATTTCTTGAAAAGCAAAATGAAATAAAAATATTGAAAGGCCTTATGCAGAAAAGAAATAAGGAGCAATTCTGGGGCAAACCAGCTTCATTATAGGGGGCAATTGAAATCCCCTTTGATTTAAATGTGGCTTTTAACCCCCCACCACCCCTGAATGCTAGTGATGTCTCCAGGGTATTCCTTTGCAATGTGTTGGAGACCTCTCTAGCATTCAAAAGGTTAAAGGCCCTGTTTAAACCAACTGTGATTTTTTTTATTTGTTCACTATGGTACAAACTTTTGCCTCAAATCAAAATTGGCGAAAAATGTCACTTTCCTCTTGGCGAATAATTTCCCAGAAAAGTACCATTTTCCTGCTTTTTTCGCCTAGCTCATTGCATTGAAATCCATGGAAAGAGAATGTTTTCCCCATCACATGTAAGTTTTCTCTAGTTTTCTACAGCCATATACAGGGGTGTCAGGCTCTCACAGCGAGGGGTGGGCAAAAAGTGTGAAAAATTTCCTGCATGACTTTTCTCGGAAACTTGCCAATTTTTTGCTTTTTCAGCGAAAGATTTTGCCTTTCCGCCTATACAAAAATATCCTCCTTTTCACCTATTTTAACACATTTTTTGCCTATGTTTCCTATAGGTACTACATTTCCCACTGTAATATTACTTCTTCTGAGGGCTGTAGTGGAGAAATAAGTATCTAGAAGTTAAAGTTGTGAGTCCTACAGCAACATATACCTTAAAAATGTGTTTGCATGCAGAGTGCATTTGTCCTTTGCCCACAACACTTACTTCCTGCTTAAGTGACACTGGCACATATTCATGATGATGTCAAGAGATTTAAAAAAAAATACATTCTACAATGTGGCAGATGTGTATTGAAGTGGTGGTGGAGAGGACCAGTATGAGAGAATGTGAGAGCAATAACACCAAATTTAACACACCTGCTCCCCATTCACACCTGAGACCTTGTAACACTAACAAGTCACATAACACCGGGGAGGGAAAATGGCTAACTTGGCCCAATTTGGACATTTCCACTTAGGGGTGTACTCACTTTTGTTGCCAAGGTTTAGACATTAATGGCTGTGTGTTGAGTTATTTTGAGGGTACAGAAAATTTACATTGCTGTTATACAGGCTGTACACTCACTACTTTACATTGTAGCAGAGTGTCATTTCTTTAGTGTTGTCACATGAAAGATAAAATAAAAATATTTACAAAAATGTGAGGGGTGTACTCACTTATGTAGGATACTGTATGTCAGCAGTAAGGAGGAGATATGTAAAACCCCTCTATACTGCCTGTGCCACTGATACATCACCCTCCATTACAGCAAACACTTCCTCCCTCTACATCCTTCCTCCCATTTGCCATGAACACTACTTCAGCCTCCAGCACAATTCACACCTCCTCACACTACACCCTCCCTCACCTTTGACTGATCAACTCACACTCCCCTTTGACACATCGACTCACATTTCCCTTCACCTCCTCACTCTACACCACCCCTCACTTTCAACGCCTTGCCTCACATTCACCTTCGACACATCGCCTCATATTCAACTTCGCCTGTTCTACTCACATTTACCTTCTACTGTTTGACATTCACCTTCCACTATACAACTCACATACTGTACATCACATCCCTATTATTCACAGACTTCCTCCACTTCTTTATTCACAGACCCCTCCACTTCTCAACTTTCTCTCTGACATTCCATTATCACATTCTCCTCTGTCCACCTTCCCTGCCATTACCCCCTTCTCTCCTTTTTGGACTCACCTGGATTGATACTGCTTTCTCCTGTGTCTGACATCACAATCACCATCTTGCCTCTTTCCACTGCCTCCCATTATGTCTTTTCCCTTCTCCACTATCGGTTCAACTATATCCACCTTCTCTGCTGTCCATGCTTTGTCCTCTATATCCTCACCCCCATCACATTTGCAACATCCATCTTTGTGCTGTTTTCCCTGTTTCCATGCTTTGGCCTGTTTGTCTCTCCCACCTTTTCTTTTGCCACGGATACAGAACTCTGATTCACATTGTTCTGAGACAATGCTCCATGCAGGCTGAATATAACTGCTCTGTACCTTTAGCTACATTAAATCTGTGAACATCATTTGTATCCCTGCTGCTCTGTCAGCAAACATGGGTAACCTTCTTTTCCTGTTCCTTTCAACTCGCTGGTTGCTGTGTGCTCTCTTCACTTTTCACTCACCGGCTTCCCTACACTACATGTTCCTAAACATGGAAGCTTCCACAAATAAGGGAGGAGAAACACTTACTGCTCTGAAAGAAGCATGATGAGAAGAGTGAAGGCCACTGTAACACAGATGGCAACTGGTTGCTCCCCCATTGTTGGACTACAGTTCCCACATGATGTCCGTTTAGTCCAGTAGTTGGAGAGACACATTTTTTTCTCCATGTTCCCCATTATATCCAGTGTTTGTCCGTACTGACCTAGCCTTTATCATGAAGTTGCATACACCTCAATGTGGAAGTCTGGACTATTTGATCATTATTTCTTTTTACATCTGTCTATGTGTGTGTCTCTCATGAGCCCCTCTCACAGCTCTTTGTGTGTGTATGTGCTGTATGTGTGATTGCTTGTGTGCGTGTCTATATATATATATATATATATATATATATACACACACACATATATCAGAAATTAACTGTAAAGACCCTAGCGAGAAATATGTGCTGTTGAGTCCTGGGCGATGCTCTGTTTCCATGTAAGGTTTTTACTGTACAATGTAAAAATATGCCTAGGTGCATTTTCTACATTCTTTTAATTTCCCAAAAGAAATCTTTAACAACAGAATCAAAACTGGCGAGTACCTTGGGGACAACAGACTACTCACAGCTAGGAAATGTGCTGTTCAGCTTTGGAAAACCCCTGATTTTAGTGCTGTAAAAGAACATCAACACTGTAGGCTAGAATGAGCACTGGACAAACTAAGGCCACCTAGGGAGGCAGTGTTAGTGGTGAGGTGGCAAGGTCATTTCTATAAGTCAAACCCCCTATACCTTCTTACCTCTCCCCTA
This sequence comes from Rhinophrynus dorsalis, assembly GCA_037306005.1. Lineage (NCBI taxonomy): Eukaryota > Metazoa > Chordata > Amphibia > Anura > Rhinophrynidae > Rhinophrynus > Rhinophrynus dorsalis. The sequence continues at coordinate 71,760,535 of CM074719.1, read as the reverse complement.
TTGTTTTAGCTTTCAAAGAAAATGAATGTAATTATTATTGCAGAATGTTTAGTCATTTTATGGCACTATTTATTTCTGAAAGCTTATTAACCATTTGCGTGCAGGACAGCATCATTTAAAAAAACAAATTCCAGGCACACTTTTCCCTGGGCAGTAATATTAGACTATCACTTGTGGACCATGGAGACCCTTCCAACAGTAAAGCAGTTAAAAGCCCCATTTAAAGCAACAGGAAATGTTTGTTCCCTGTGGTGCAGCTGGTGCTCACCAAAATTACACCACTTTGCATCCATAAGGATCAAATACATGTTATGTTTCTTTAAATGGGGCTTGCAGCCTAGGGCCTCATATTGCCCTGCCCCGGTGCCATGCAAGGCTGAGATGACTTCAGTCAGGGACAGATTTCCCAATAGGCAGAGTAGGCAACTGCTTCGAGCACCAAAATGTTGAGGGAATCCTCAGCTGTGCTGGCCACGTCCACATTCTGTTTTGTTGGTATTGACAGATAAACCTCATTGTCCCTGCACCAGCTGTATACCGCTTTAAAGGCAATTATTTAACACCATGCATGCTAGATAAATGTCCAAAGAATTTCTCTAGAAAACAAGGGGTTAAAATGTTTTTCATTTTTTTCAGTGGTATTATCTGTTCCAGGAAACAGTGAATAGTACTGGGGGTGGGATTGTTTGTGGAGTGGGGTTGTGGTCATGAGTGTAGCTAAAGATACTGAAGCTGTCCCTTCAGTAATCCTTCCCTTCTGCCATCAAAGCCCATGACGATCCTACCCCATCTCAGCCTTCAACCACCCTATCAAAACCCTCCACCACCAAAGCAATCAATCCCCCAATCAGAACCCTCCCCTTCCCAAGTGATCAACCCTCATATCAGAATCCATCAGAGCTCTCACCCCCCTATCAGTATATTCCTCTGTCCTTAAACTTTAGCCACCATCATAGCTCTTAGCTGCCCACCAGCAGTCTCCTTTACTTACAACTGATACTGTGCTACACAAATGATACCACAGATCTTACAATTCATAGGGTTCTACACAGGTGATAACACAGAACTTACAGCTGATATTGCTAAGCAAGTGATACCAGAGAGCTTACAGTTCATTTAGTGATACACTAGCATGGGGGAGTGGACCTGGCTGAGTGGTCAGAGAGTATGCATGGGCATCTGTGACTAGCAGTGGAACAACTGAACCAGTCTGGGTAAGTTAGACAGAGTATGTAGGGATCTGTGACTATAGTAGGACAGGGAAACCAAGCTGGGGCATAAGACAGTGTTTGTGGAGATCTGTGACTACCAGGGGTACTGGAACCAGACTGAGGACTCAGGCAGTGTCTGTACTTATTTGTGACCACCAGTAGGACAGTGGAACCAGGCTATGGCACCAGACAATGTATGTGGAAATCTGTTACTACCAGGAAGCAATGGAGCAGGCTGTGAGATCAGAGAGTGTATGTGTAGACCTTGACTATCAAGGGGGCAGCAGAACCAGTGGGTTCAGATACCGTATGTTGGAACCTGTGACTACCAGTGGAACAGCAGAATCAGGCTGAGGGATCAGACAGTATGTGTGACTGCCAGGAACAGTTGAACCAGACAGGGGGCTCAGGTGGTATATGATTGTCCATACACTGTATCTAAGGTACAGTAACTGTTGTAGGAAAAACCTATGAAGAACACAGGGCCTTAATCATCATGATGAACACATTGAATTCTGGGACAAACCAACTGCACTATAGAGGATACATTAAAATTCCACACATTTCCATTGATTTAAGCAGGGCTTTTTAACCCACTGAATGATAGAGAGATCTCTAACACATTGCAAAGCACGACACTGAAGGCCAGTCTAGAATTGAAGAGGTTAAAGCAGAACTTTCAGTTTGTATAAAGTCGCCCTTCAATAATTAAGCATATGGCGAGTAGCTTCCTAATACATCGATTACGTCTCAGAATTGCCAGATTCTAAAGAAATCCTTAATCATCGGAGACCAGAAGTCAGGCATCAGCGCAGACATCTAGTCTTAGAGACATCTGCGAGCCTGCTCTGTCAGTCCCGGTCTCCTCTAAGAGGCATTGCACTGTGCCATAAGGCACCGGAAGGGACTGACATTGCAGGCGCGCAGACTGCACTAACCTGGTCACCAGTCTACGAAGATTAAGGATTACTTTAGAATCTGCCACTACTGAGAGGTAATAGAAGTATTATGAAGCTAGTCGCCATATGTTTAATTATTGCAGGGCCACTTTATACTAAGTGAAAGTTCCGCCTTAAAAGCCACATTTAAATCAATGCAAGTTTTAATTTAAGGTCCAAAGTGAGGAGACCTCAAATAATTTAACCATTTGAGTGCCTAAGGTGTATCCAACACTTTGCTTTGCAATGCATTGTATACCCCTCTGAGACTCAAATAGTTAAAATCTACATAATTTTAATGTGTATTTTGATTTGTTCCATGTGGTGCAGTTGGTTTGCCCCAGTTCTCCTTAGTACATCGGCCTCGCTGTGACCAGACCACCACAGCTACTCTGATGAGTTACACGGGGCTCTTGGGGCTTATTGTAAACTGGAAGACTAACATAGAGATGTCCAATAAACAAGGCAAGTGTGTTCAGTGCCAGATAGTGCATCTGACTTTTCTGAATGGTTATCATTCATATTTGTCATGTAACTCAGATTTCAAAACAGAAAAACAAAACAAAAACAAAACTGTCTTCCTTTTAGTAGTATGGGCAAGACTTATGATCACCTCTGCTGATGCAGTGTCAGGCATTGCCCTTGCAACCTTCAGTTGAAAAAGAGTCAACACTTATGACTAATTTTGGCTAATGCTTACATAAATGGCTGCATGTCCAGAGGTTTGCTTGCATGGCCAAGAACAATGAACACACAATAAGCTATTTAATTGTACTGCAGTAGAATAGGATGCCAGGTTCTTGGTGGTGTATATTCTGCTTTGCAGTGTTACTATGGAGAAAAAAACAACATTCACAATAAACAAGCACATTTTTTTAAGGATCAGTGCCTTTGTATAGCACCCTCTGTATTTTTGCTATTTTAGATAAATGTTTACAAGGAAAATAATCAGTTGCTTCTACAATTAAGAAAATCAGTACATGCCAAAATACATGCACACACACACGCACATACACACACGTGTGTATATATATATATATATATATATATATATATATATATATATATATATATATATATATATTTAGTAGAATGTGATAATACCTTTTTTATTGGACTAACATTCAGTTTTTTGAGAGTTACAAGTTGTTACTTTCATTAAGTCAAAAGCAATACTAATCATCAAAATGAAACATCCATTTTGATGTTAGTATTTATTTTGTCTTGATAAAAGGAGGTTGTTGCTCTCCAAAGCTCTTGGAATGTTAATCCAATAAAAAGGTATTGTTACATATGGTGATACTCATTCATTCTGCATCTACCTCACTGGACTGATATGCTACCATAAGTTAAGTATTTATTTGTATATACAGAGAGTGCCTTTGGAGACCTCACTACTAGGGGTGGGCGAAAAGTGTGAAAAATTTCCTGCATCACTTTTCGCCTATTTTAACACATTTTCTGCTTTGATAACACATTTTTCGCCTATTTTAGCACATTTTCGCCTATATTTCCTGTAGGTACTACATTTCCCACTGTAATATTACTTCTTCTGAGGGCTGAAGTTTAGAAATAAGTGGCTGAAAGTCAAAGTTGTGAGTCCTACAGCAACACATGGCTTGAAAAATGTGTTAGCATACAGAGTGCATTTGTCCACAACACTAACTTCCTGCTTAAGTGACATTGGCAGATATTGATGATGTCAAGTGATAAAAAAATAAAGTACAACCTACAATGTGGCATAAATGTATTGTAGTGGTGGTGGTGGAGTACTGGCATGGTGTGATTTGTGTATGTATTTTTACCATTGTCATATCCTCCTTCTCAGATTATTGACACAAATTACTTATCAGCCATAGCAGTGGTCCCATCCGTCCTCCACCTCCTCATCTGTGCTGCTTTTAATATGTTTGTCCTGGCTTTGTCTGTCATGTGTGGTTTCTGTTACTGCTGCTACTACTGGAGCTAGATGTTGATGTAATTCTACTGCCACTACTGCTAGGTGTCAAAGGTGCAGCACTTATAGCAGCAGCACCAGAGGTACTCGTCATATCTAACACTGTGGATGTTGACCTGTGTTGCTGTTGTTGGGTACTCAAAACAGGTGTGTGTGGCTGAGTGGGACTTGGACTTTGAAGAGGTGATGGTGCTGATGATGACTGATAGGGTGACTGTGTGCTTTTTGACATCTGTGCTTGTCCAGGGTCAGACTTTCCAATGGCTTTCTCAAAAAGTTTATAGACAGGCACAGTGCTCCTTAAAAGTGATGGCAGATTCAGCACTTGACTTTCTGCTAATCCAGTGGTTCTCAACCTTTTTTTTGCTCAAGGCACCCCTTACATGCAACCTGGAACTTTCGGGGCACCCCTAACATGTTTAATGTAATTTATCAAGGGCATAATAAAGGGTACAGTTCATAAATATACAGATATTAGTAGGTCTCACAACCATGGTAATAGAAATAAGCATATTGTACATAACAATTTCCATATGTCTACATTTAAAAGGACAATATTCACATTTTTGTCAGTCTTCATAGAAAACATGGGGTACCCTAATTTGATGTCCGTGGCACACTAAAGTGCCACGGCACTCTCAACTTCCTCTTTATCTGAACAAGAGAAGGATGCTGGAGGGATATATTCTAGATCTGCATCATCATCAGTCATCATTAGGTCATCCTCAGAAGCATCAGCATCACCTGACAATTCTTGTTCACTACCTCCTTTTATCAAGACAAAATAAATACTACCCTTATATTCCTCTAAGCTTTTGGTGGTCTCAAACAATTTATTTTTACTTTTACTGTAACAAAGTTCCCTACTATGGGTGTTTTGGTGCTTGTTTGTCTCACTATCTCATGCAGCAGGCGGTTCAGCTTCTACACCTTCCTCAGAGGGGATTACTTGGGTTCAATGTAATCGGAAGAAGGGTTTTTAAGTAAGATTATCATTGTGGGGTCAGACAGGGGACCAGGAAGCCTACCTGACATGTATTCATAATAAAGTGATTCAGGTACCGTTTACCCTGGTAGCTTATGATATCATGCACAAACAATAGACATGCCCCTTGTTTACACTCCAGGACCTGTCAGCTTGACTTTAGATTGCATATTTGAAAATGTCATCAAAAACTGCCTATGAGCCATGATAGCCAAAACACTAGCAAATGTACAGTTAAAGGGATAGTAATACTTCGTTTTATCTTTATTTTATTTTGTAGGCATTAAAAAAACATGAAGAACGAAATAAGTCTTATCTCTCAAACCTTTACGGTTTGAGAGATAGTCACAAGCAAAGTTTTTCCCACTGACCAAAACGGTCAAGACTGCCCTCTAGCTGTCAGATTTGGAATCTGTCCAGCAGATCAACCGGTGTCTCTTCAGCAGAGCCGAGATCGCAAGATATAAAAAGAACTATTTCATTAGAAGGGTCTAAAAAGTGTGCTTTCAAACCAGGCACACTTTTAGACTATTCAAATGAAGTAGTTCTTATATCTCGCGATTTTGGCTCTACTGTAGAGCCACGGTCGGTCCGTGGACCAGATTCCAAATCTGACAGCTAGATGGCAGACTTTACTGTTTTGGTCAGTGAGTAGAAACTTTGCTTGTGACTATCTCTCAAACCATAAAGGTTTGAGAGATAAGACTTATTTCGTTCTTCATGTTTTTTAATGCCTACAAAATAAAATAAAGATAAAAGAAATTATTACTATCCTTTTAAGGAGCTATTCATACTTGGCACAGTATGCTAGTATATGTTAATTGTGATGTCCATGTGGTATTAGTGATATTTTGTATGCTAATTATTACTGATGATCGAGCACCCCGATGCTCGGGTGTTCGGGTGCTCTGGCCGAGCGCCCCCCGAGGCTCGAGTGCTCGGCCGAGCACCCGAGCCCCATTGAAGTCAATGGGAGGACTCGAGCATTACACCAGGCACCCCCTGCTCTGATGAGGGGAGGGTGCCTGGTTCATAGGAAAAGGTCAGAAAATGATGGAAACACCACAGAAATGGTTCAGGGACAGCATAGGGAGGATGTCTGGATGCATCTTGGACTCCAACGTCGCTGCTGGGAACGATGTTTCGCCCGTAGTACGCCATTTTTACAGACTGACCGTAAAACACACAAAAAGGAAGATAAAAACTAATCTGCGGCTAGGCACACTAAACAATATGTGACGCTAATCTGCGGCTAGGCACACTAAACAATATGTGACGTTAATCTGCGGCTAGGCACACTAAACAATATGTGACGTTAATCTGCGGCTAGGCACACTAAACAATATGTGACGCTAATCTGCGGCTAGGCACACTAAACAATATGTGACGCTAATCTGCGGCTAGGCACACTAAACAATATGTGACGCTAATCTGCGGCTAGGCACACTAAACAATATGTGACGCTAATCTGCGGCTAGGCACACGAAACAGAATGTGACGCTAATCTGCGGCTAGGCACACGAAACAGAATGTGACGCTAATCTGCGGCTAGGCACAGTGAACGGAATATGTGACGTTAATTTGTGAATTTGCACACTAAACAGAATGTGACAATAATCTATGGCTAGGCACACGTTTAAAATGGCCCTTTTTGTCGCTGCGTTGTAAAATTATTGGCCCTGTGCACCTAACAGAATATGTCAGCTTGTCACTGCACTGTGAAATATTTGTCCCTGTGCACCTAGTACAATGTCACCTTAGAACATGTCCCCCCCCACAAAAAAATGAAATTCTGCCACCCCCAAAAAAAATTAAATGCTGCCCCCACACACAACAGTCCTAAAAAGGACTTTTGGGTCTTGAAAGAGTTTCAACAATTTTATTCTCCCTACACTGACTTCCTGTGCATCTAGTATTATATGTCACCTTACTAATATCCCCCCCACAAAAAAAAGGAAATTGTGCCCCCCCCAAACAAAATATAAATGCTGCCCCCACACACAACAGTCCTAAAAAGGACTTTTGGGTCTTGAAAGAGTTCCAACAATTTTATTCTCCCTACACTGACTTTCCCTGCCTGAGCGCATCTCTCCCTGGCTAAGAATGAGCCGAACTCGCGCGTCGGGTGCTATACAGCACCCGATCACGGGTTCTGGCCAGCCAATCAGTGTAATGCCAGCAGCCAACATGGCTGCTGGCATTACACTGATGTCAGAGCCTCCCCGCACGTTTATTGGCTGCGCAGCAGCCGCGAAACGTGCGGGGAGGAGACCCAAACATGGCGGGCGAGCACATGCGGTACTCGTACGAGTGCCGCCATGTGCCGAGCAGAGTGATGCTCGAGCCGAACCGAGCTTCGGCCGAGCATGCTCGCTCATCACTACTAATTATGCTTTTCAGTGATGTTTCATATGCTAATTAAGCATTAATTTACTTTTTATTTGCTAATTAAGCATTGTGCTGTACCAGTAGACTTTCATTTTCACTATTCCCAGAGAAAAATGTAAATATTTCCTAAACTGTACATCTGCTGGACTTTTGGTTAACATGACAAATAGGCAGTTTTGAATAAAGTTTTAAAGTATTAAAAAAGTCCCTCTGCATTTGATGTTTCCCACATCTCTATTGCAGGGCCTTTTTCTGGTCCTTATTGCAAACTTCTTACAGTTTCTTACCCTTGTTTACACCACCATGACCCCCAACCCCCCAACAGTGGTGCTGTTTCAGTGTCAGATCCTGGTAGTTCATGCTGGTTAACCTTTCTCTTCTTTTCCCTCTATTCCACCTATCCGTTCTTCCTCACTATCTTGTCTACTTTTATTTTTTACTCCTCTCTAGCGCACCTGATGGCAGTCTTGTGGGGGACCATTGGTACTAATGAAGCGTCAGCATTTCCTACACTTACATGCCTATGGCAGGGGTAGGTGATCTTTCCTCAATGCCACCTAAAGGGAAGACTTCTTCCCTTTCCAGGGTCCCTTCTTTTAAAGTATTGTCCATGAATGTTAAAGGACTTAACTCCCCTCAGAAATGAACAATGGCATTCCATGAATTCCACCACTTAGGAGGAGAGGTCATAATGATTCAGGAAACTCACTTTGCCAGGCAAAACATTTACCATTCACTCCCAAAGACACTCTTAGGGACAAGGATGGCAGATTTGTGTTTCTGTAAGGCACCACTGATAATATTACGTATACGTTTGCCACTGTGTATTCTCCAAACTCTTCTCAGAGTTCTTAACTAGACTCTACTCTGGAGCATCTGGCCTCTTTTACTGAAGATATTTTGATATTGAGGGGGGACCTAAATATCACCCTACACCCGTCGTTAGATTGCTCGTATGGTAGGTCCTCTGACTCTTAGTCTAATATCCACAAAATTAATCACTCTCTTTTCTCTCATCAACTTGCAGTCACTTGGAGCTGTGCACACCCCACAGATAAAGACTTCACATTCTACTCACATCCACATTATACCTACTCCCGAACTGAATATATTTTTATTTCACATTCTGATATTTACCTGGTACTTCACAGGCTTTGGGAACATAAGTTGGTCTGTCCATAACCCAACTTGATCAGTGAAATCTGTATTTACCAATATCACAAAAAAATAGCAAGGCCTGTAATCACAAAGAACAATTCTTGAGCAAACCAAATGTGACATGGGGAACAAATTACAAATTTCCTTTGATTTAAACTGATAGTAATGTTTCACAAAAACAGCAGCTCCAATTAATCTTCATAGAGTTTTAGCCATGGACAGCGTTATTTCAATACTGTCACAGTTGTAGTTCAAGAGTAATTGAATGATAAATTATCCCACTCCCGCCCCTTTTACTGATGTAACACTGCTCACCTCAGAGCAGCAAGACGGTCAGGATGGATCACAGAGAGGGACAATCTTCAGTGATCATAAGGAAAAACTTGAAAACCTGTCAAGGAGGGCAGGGTTTTCCTTATGCTCACAGTAAGAAGATTGTCCCTTGCTGTGAGCTGTCCGGTCATGTGACCAGATCCCAGAACCGAGCGGTAAAAGGGGCTGGAGGGAGGATACTTTATCATGCAATTACTGTTGAACTACAAGTCTGACTGTACTTAAATAACACTTTCCATTGCCCAAATACTATGAAGATTAAGTGGAGCTGCTGTTTTTGTGAAACATTACTATCCCTTTCAATGAAGATTTAAACGATTTGCATGCTAGTGAGGTCTCAATGAATTACAAATCAGTGAGCTGGATGCCCCTTATAATCAAGGGAGATATAAAAGTCCCATTTAAATCATTTGGAATGTTGGGCATTTGTCCTCTGTGATGCAGTTGGTTTGGTCCAGATTTGCTCTGCTTTTATATTGTGCATATGACTTTAAATGTGTTGTACTGCAATGTAATGCCTTTTGTGCTCCATAAAAGAGAAAACATTACAATTAATAAAAATTAAAGTTAGAGACATTAATAACATCTGACAATTAAGAAAAACAAAACTGTATATGTCATATCAAGGTAATCAGAGATCAAAGCGTACTCTCAGTATAATGGTCAAAATGTGGAAGTTATGTGAACTGCAGGGGGCTGAGTCTTAATCATAAGATTGTGCTCATTGTCTTCAGAGTGGTGCATTACCCTTCTTTTCTCCAGTGGCTCCCTGCAGTTTTGCAGACCAAGTACAAGCACTTTCCTTCGCTGCTCCATGATGTTACAGCAAAGTGAAGCAGAATCATAAAGATGCAGTTGAGCAGCAAGGAGTGTAAAGAAGAAAGTGCACCAATGACCTTTTCATTTTTGCTGTAAGACACAAACAAAGAGGAATCACGATGGACAAATTGTATGACCTAAGTCAGAATTATATTTATTTCGCTATAGTAGGTTATTGTTTTAATAGAAACTAGTGATTTTCTGAAATCTGGAATACATTCTTTCTATATATTGTTTGTGCTGTAAAATGATAGGAAAAAATGACTCTCTTATGTCATACAAAGAAGCCTGTTATATTATGATCTACTGGTGAATCAGTTGTATATTTCCTCACAATTAATGTGCGTGTGTCTGTATATCTGTGTTTGTGTGTGTGTGTGTTTGTATGTGTCTGCATATCTGTGTTTGTGTGTATGTGTCTGTGTATCTGTGTTTGTGTGCCTGTGTGGGTATCTGTGTTTGTTTGTATCTGTGTTTGTGTGTGTGTGTCTGGGTATCTGTGTTTGTGTGTGTGTCTGTGTATCTGTTTTTATGTGTGTGTGCATATCTGTGTTTGTGTGTGTTTCTGTGTATTTGTGTGTGTGTGTGTCTGTGTGTGTCTGTGTATCTATTTGTGTGTGTACCTGTGTTTGTGTGTGTATATCTGTGTTTATGTGTGTGTATCTGTGTTTGTGTGTGTGTGTCTGTATATCTGTGTTTATGTGTGTGTGTGTGTGTGTGCGTGTGTGTATCTTTGTTTGTGTGTGTGTGTGTTTGTATCTGTGTTTGTGTGTGTATCTGTGTTTGTGTGTGTCTGTGTAGCTGTGTTTATGTGTGTGTATCTGTGTCTGTGTGTGTGTGTCTGTGTATCTGTGTTTATGTGTGTGTGTGTGTATCTGTGTTTGTGTGTGTCTGTATATCTGTGTTTATGTGTGTGTGTGTGTGTGTATCTTTGTTTGTGTGTGTGTGTGTGTTTGTATCTGTGTTTGTGTGTGTGTGTGTGTGTGTGTATCTGTGTTTGTTTGTGTGTGTGTGTGTGTGTGTATCTGTGTTTGGATGTGTGTGCATCTGTGTTTATGTGTGTGTGTTTGTGTTTGTGTGTGTGTCTGTGTTTATGTGTGTATCTGTGTTTGTATGTTTATATGTCTGTGTGTATATATGTGTGTTTGTATCTATATTTGTATCTGTGTTTGTGCATGTAAGTTTGTATGTGCGTGAGCTTGTTGTATGAGTTGGTGTGTGTGTCTGTGTGTCTGTATGTGAATGTGCGTTTTTGTGTGTTTGTTCATGTATGTGTGTGTGTGTGAGGTGGTGTGTTTGTGTGTGACTGTATGTGAGCAACATTTGTGTGAGTCTGTGTGTTTGTGTGTATCTTTAATCTGCCTTGCCTTTTGCCCCCTAGAGACCCCCCTGTGTGTATATGGATGTGTATATTGGTGTGGATATTATTGACCTCTCCTTGAAGTCATGAGAAAGTAAAGACATTTGAATAACAGTATCACCATTTATTTATAAAACACAGTATATGTTGTATCCCTATAAAATAGGTGGAAAAAGCAAACAAAGCATGATGGCAAACAAGATTAAACACATTGGTATATACGTATGAGGAAAACAGAGCAATTCTCTGGAATACAATCTGTATTATAGTGAGCAAATAAAAATCCCTGTAGATTAAAATGCTGATTTTTATGCCCAGATTGCTAGGATATCCAGCACCTTCTCTAGGGACTAGAAAAAAATTGGGGGGAGATTTATAAAAAGTATTCTTAACCCTTTGAGTGCCATCAGGATATGCAATGCATTGCAAAAGCAATGCCTTGCGTACCCCCTGGCACTGAAAGGGTTAATCTTTTAAGTGCCAGAGGGTTAAGCAATGCAAAGTACCCCTACGGCACTCAAAGGCTTAAAGCCATTTGCATCTTGGTCCTTAACGTGTCACTATTGCATGTAAAATTAGGTCCTGTTTATAAATGAATAATGGCGTTTTTATAAATATGGAGTAAATCACTGTTCTATCAAGATATTTACTCCAATTTTTTTAAGAACAGATTATACTTGGCATCTCGCCTAATAGCTGGAGTGATCGCTCAGTGGTAATTTCTCTGTTTATGGAACCTGTTTAAACCTCAATGTCACAGGTTTGATTCCCGGCAGTTAACTCAGCCCTTCATCCTCCCACAGTCAATAAAATGAGTACAATTGATTGAGTAATAGTAATACCTATTGTTTCAGCTGCCGATTTGGTTAGTTCCAGGAGTGTGCACTGAAACTGTCACGAGTCCCACTGGGAGAAAGGCACTATATAAGTACTTGTTATTATTAAGATTTTGGTGGAAATTCTGTTGCAAAGTTTGTGACGTTTCTTAATAAATTTGCTGCACCGGTTTTTTGCTCTAACGTCCATTCTACAAAAACACGACTAGAGATCGTTATGACTTCCAGTACTGGCGCTGTCAATTTTATAAATGCCAGACTTAACCCTTTGAGTGCCAGAGTGGTATGGAATGCATTGTGTTTCAGTGATAACAGAAATTCTGGCAAAAACATATCATACTATAATAAAATACATATGAGGATAAATTTATAGACAAAGCAAAAAGTAAACTTGTTATTTGGTTAATATGTGATAAATGCTGTAATAATATAAAGTTACCATATAAAAAAAAAATCCTGCAGCAAATATTACCTCCTTGACAGTATTGTGGGGGTAGTGACAATCCTTTATATAGGCTTTTCTTATAACAGATCAATAAAAAGACCAAAAATAGATGAGAAAGAGGGATTCTGCATCTAAAATAGGGGGAGTTGGCATTATTGAACTACTGTGATCTTGTTCATAGCTTCCCAGGGTTATCAGTAACAATTCTTTTAATTCTGGTCTTTATTATCCAAGTTTTTGATGCAACAGGGTCAGCTATTAACATTTACCATTTTCTGTTTTATAATTTTTTGTAATATTGCCTAACATATTCTGAATAAACAATCTATAGTTGGGTATAGAAGTTCTTGTTTTGTTTTGTCAGTGTTGAATATTTAGCATTATAAAACGTGTCATTCCAGAATGGTGATTCTGCTATTACATAGTAACATAGTAACATAGTAGATAAGGCTGAAAAAAGACTTACGTCCATCAAGTCCAGCCCATGCCAAAAACACCCCTGTTGATCCAGAGGAAGACAAAAAAAAGCCCTCTGGAGCCATTTCCAATCTAGTCCCAAGTGTGTGTGTGGTGGGGAATTATTCCTTCCTGACTCCAATTGGTAGTCAAATAGTTCCCCGGATCAATATCCTATTTGCTTTGAAGCCATCTGTCATAATTGTCAATATTGTTCTGTGCTAGATAGGCATCCATTGCTTTTCTGAATGCCGTTGCATTATCTGCAAGCACAACATCCCGAGGCAAAGAATTCCATAGCCTTACCGCCCTTATTGAAGTAATACTGAAACTTTATTCTATAAATATTTTTTTGATGGAAGAATAACATTACCACATATACTCCCAGTCAGTCTAACATGGAAATACTTTCATGCAAATTCTCTTCAGTTGCTTCATTTTTGACATATATCCCTTCTGAGACCATTAATCAAAATGCTGAACATTTTAGAGAAGAGTTGTCCTCGGTGTAAATGCTTGGGACTAAAATATTTGTCAGCATAAGAGAAAAATGCACATCAGATTTAATAGGGGAGGTCTAAAGGAATTTTAAACATGCATCTCCAAGCATCAATTTAACAAGGATATGTTCACATCTTCTGTCTGGCATGTGTCAGCTTGACTGATTAGTTATAGGAGAAGTCAGCCTCACATATATTTTACTGAGATGTACAAAATTCTAAACCTTGGTGGTGCCTCGTTTTCTTTTTTCTCCTTTGTACTTGTGGTGTGTGATATCTCCGTAAATCTTTACATTTGTCATTTGGGAATAAGCCTATTTTTCCCTAACAGCAAATTGCTATTCTCTGCATCAGATGCATAGCTTACAGTGAAACATACGTATCTTTGCTGACAATAACTACCTTGTCAATGTATGGGTCACACTTAATTTCTAAAGAGGTGCAGCTCTAGGTTATATCAATGTCACCATAGAGGGGGGAATGAAATATTTGGAGTGGTCTAAAAATTTACTAAAATTAACAGTTTTGGAACAAATGAATTGCACCGCTGAGGAAAATACATTTGTTATTGTTTTAACCGTTTGAGTGCCAGAGTGGTATAGAATGCCTTGCTTTGCAATGCATTCCGTACCCTTCCGGCACTCAAAGGGTTAAAAAGGGATTTTAACCCTTTGAGTGAGAGAGGTATCCAATGCATTGCGTTGCAATGCATTGGATACCTCTCTGGCACTCAAAGAGTTAAAGGGATAGCAACACTTAATATGTACAAAAAATGTATATATATTGTATGGTTTGTTCTCCTGAGTAAAACAAAGAGACTCCCACTGCCGAGAAGCTTTTTATACAAGAGTTATTGTTGCTGAAATATGATATTTTTAGGTGCAGTATTTAAATGAAATGAAATTGTACAGTGACGCTGTTGCTACACCATTCTATGGAGTTTTGTCGTCAACTGACCAGAGCTGTTCATAGGATGGTGTAGCAACAGCGCCACTGTACAATTTCAGGCCATTTAGGTACTGCATCTAAAAATATCATATTTGAGCAGCAATAACTCTTGAATAAAAAGCTTCTCAACAGTGGAAGTCCCCTTGTTTTACTTAAGAGCATAAACCCTACAATATACATTTTATTATATATAAAGCGTTACTATCCCTTTAAGGCCTTGAATTCTAGGAAGACATCCAACATACTGCAAAAGCAATGATTTGGAGGATATTTTTCCATTCAAGGGGATGTTTATTTATTATCTGTGCTTTGGTTGGTTTCCACCTGAAATGCATCCTTCGGCTTATTGAAAGTGGGGCAAAGTGTATTATGGTATGATTCCCTTACAAAAAAAAGTTACAATTACTAGATAACATTATATGGAGTATTACTGAATATCAATAACTGTGCTGTATGTATGCTTACATCCTGGTATTAGCTACTCCTAGCAGATATATTGATTTGCGTTTTAGCTGGAGGGCAGTCTCGTGATATATGCTTGGGAATATTAAGACAAGATGAGAGCTTTATAATGATAGTGGTGATGTGTGGGAGTATGCAGTATTTTGTGCTGTAGTGTAGGCGTTTGGAAAATCTAAGTCCTAGTTCTGCTTCTACTATGCTATAGTTCAATAGAGATAAAGCTGATATGTTGAAATTCGATGATGTGAAACAGTGATTATAGGTTTACCTCAAAAAGTAATCCTTCCTATACCTTAATTTTACACACACCATCAATTTGATTTTTTTTTTTTTTTCTTCTTTGAAAACAGTAGTGACATTACAAGCGATGACACAGTTTAGGCGAGTTTTAGATTGCAATGCCCAGCCATCTGTGACTAAGGTGTGGAAATGACTCCCCTTGCTTTTATAGGAACTGACAACAGGTTAAGACTGATGTTCTATTTCAAGCTTTACATTGTAAAATCTTCGGTTCTGTATTGTGTTTGAAATAACGATGATTACTAGTACTGTGGTAAATATGAACTAAGGGCCTTATGCACAAAAGAGGAGCAATTCACAAACAAGTCAACTTAATCATAGGAATAGGAGACAAATAAAACTCCCCATTTATTTAAATTGAGCTTTTAAGCCCTGGAATGCTAGAGAAGACACTAATGCATTGCTTACTGGCACGCACACCCCACTATTGTTAAGAACTTAATGCAAGAAAGTGTGGAACACCTGCCACCCCTCTGGCATGTTCAGGAAAATGCACTGCTTTTATAACTATTTCCTCAGTGCCTAGTTTGTACACGGCAAGAAACAAGATACAGAGGAAAGGAACTCCCAGAAACACCCACACACTCTACCACTGCCCCCCCAGCACAAGTAGCACAAAGAAGAACATTTTCAGAGGAAATACAATAGTAAATTTGCATTAGGCGGACACAGCAGTAAAATGCAGTTTCAGCAGCTATTTTAGCATGGAATCAAATGCATCCCCTTTCTGAATCTAAAACCACAACAGTTTGTCACTCACTGGAGTGGAACATGCATAGGAATGGACAACTGGGCCTAGATGCACTAAATGTCAATGTGGTGTCAGTATGATATTGTCTTGTGTTCGAATCACTCTGACAATTCGATCTGCACACACATTGACATATTCACAAAATTTGTTGAATGGAAGGGGAATGTTGGAGAAGGTCCCTATTAGCATACAGGATTTTTGACGTGCTGTCGATGTGGAAGGGATCTCCTCCCCTCACACATCACCAGCACTACGATAATTCTGTACAGAATTCTCTGTGCTTCCCTACCCAGCCAGTATGAGAATAAAGAGAAGGCTTTCAGCACCATGGACAGCACTGAATGCCATAGGGATGTGCATTGCTCACCCCTGTGGCATTCAAAGGGTACAATAAACAGAACTAGTACACCAAGCACTACACAATGCCCCCATTAGTATGTTGAGATATATTGCATATATTTATCCATCTGACTTTCACCTCAGGGACTGCCATTTAGTCCACTAAACTTTTATTCAACTCCATTTTTTGTCTACTCCATTTTTTTGTTGACTACATTTTTATTCTACTCCAATTTTAGTTGACTACACATTTAGTCGAGTTTTTTATTTGACACTTAACCCTTTGAGTACCAGAGAGGTAGCAAATGCAGTGTATGTCAGAGAATGTATATCGGAGAATGCTGTTCAGAATTGCCGTAGCTCTCCCTGCTGTTGCCCAAGTACAGGGGATACTACGACAGCCTGAGTAAATATGCAGTACTGAGTAAATATGCAGTATCAACATGCAGCACTTAGCACTCAGTATGCACTACTCAGCATGCAGCTCCCAGCACTCAGCATTCTCCTGTGCCACCCAGTGTGTTCTCTAGTACAGTGGGAAGAGGAGATCATTTCCTTCTAACACATCACACAAAAACACACACACATACACACACCCATAAGCCCACATATAACACACACACACACACACACACACACACACACACACACACACACATATATATCACACACACACATACACATAACAAACTAATATACACATACATAAGCACATACATGTACACATGTGCACACCCTCTATAACATACCTCCCTTTACACTTCAGTTGTTCCTCCTAAATATGTTTGGTGCTAGAGAAAGCACCAATGCATTGCAAAGCAACAAGATGGAGAATTATATAGCACCCAAGGCATTACTCTTTTTTAAACATTTGTTTAGAATTTTTAAATATGATGTTTTGACTCTTGGTGGACTTGAGGAACATGATTAAGCATAGAGAACGAGAAACATGTTGATGTAACTGTATCATTTGTAACCTGTTGCTGCCCTCCAGTTGATTGTGGCCTTGGAAGAGATATGATGTTATTAACGGAAGATAATAAAGGTATTATTTGATTTTAACCCACTTTGATACAGAGTGATTCTATATTGGTGCGGTTTAAATTTTGCATTACAAGATAACTGATATTAGGGAGAGAGAGCCCTAACAAACCAGCACAAGAGTTATCATTCAGGAAGAAGTTTGTACGCTCTTGGAAGATTGAAATATTTGAAAGTGATTTAAAGTATATCCCAACTTGACTGGAGCCGCTTATTCCTTTCTACACTTTGACTTGAGGAGCACACATGGCCCTTGGGTTGAATATGGTTACCTGTCACTGATATATTGGATCTGCTCAAACAATAGGCATATTTTTAGCCTGAAAAATTACCTTGCCTAATATTCAAGGTCTCTTTTAAAATGAGAAGGTAGACTGTTAGAAAGCGTTATCCAATAGTGCAGCCTGTTAGAAGATCCAATTTCAATTGGAAAGGCCAGTAGAAGATTTATATCATTTTTTCACTCTGCTGCCATGTTGCTTCTCCAGTTAAGCATCCAATCCAGGGATGACCAAAACCTTTTGCCTCAAAAACCAAACATGAAAAAAACAGCACTTTATGCCATACAGGAAATTTCCTGCAAAAAGTTAGTCTCAGTCTTTTAGCAATATGCCTATTTATAAACTCCATGACAGATCATCTGAAAAGTGTAAACAAGTAAACATGCCAAAAAATACATAATCATCTTGGTTATCGACCTCAGCATCAATGCTTGTAAGTCCAACCTCATCCAGTCGCACTCGCTATGGATGACTACTAAACAGCAACATAGGTCTATATCCCCAAAAATAGCTATGATGAGTGCATTTGATACTGTTCTTAGAACCCGACACCTGAACAAAATGCTAAATATAGACCTTAATATTTGTGCAAAATTCAGCTGGCCCTATATTGATCACAATGCATTATATTCCATACAAGAGCTATTTTTTTTATAAATGTGGATAAAACACACGATGCAGAGATGGTTGACACATGTAGAAACAGCAGCACTGAAGAGTAGGGGTGGGCAAACTTGTCGCCATGTTCCAGTGGGAAACTTCACGAAAACCATGTTGTTATCCGCTGTTTCGCGAGAAACTCTGCTTTAAAACTAGAGGTTAAAATTTTATCTTTTGCCCATTGGACAAAATCTTTCGCCATTTTTTCGATGGCTAAAAAGTTTTCGCCCATTGATTTACATTGTTTTCGCACTTCCGCTATAAAAACGTGATGTTTTCACTTAAGGCAGACACAATAGAAGCAGCTACAGAGCGAGATAGAGGTGCTGTGCTGTTCTCTTGTGATATTTAGCAAAAATTGAGGCAGGAGAGGCTCATAGTGACTCCTATCACTATGAGCAGCAAAAAGTGGAACTGGAAGGACCTTTATTATGTGTCCACTGAGTCTGAGGAGCAGGAGGAAGAGGAAGTGAGCAGTGCTTGAACAATGCTGTCCAGTCCCCTTAAATCACCCCAAGGGATCTTGGGAAATTTAATTAGAAGGGAGGGAGAAAAGGGAATGGGAAGGAAGGGAGAAAAGGGAATGGGAAGGGAATGAGAAAAGGATAGTACTAGTGAGAACAGGACAGGTCAGCTGCCTGTGCCTGCTGCAAGACGTGCTGCCCCTGCTGCCAGTACCACCATTGCTGTTCCTGCAGCCATTAGTGTTGTACCTTCTGCCAGACATGCTACCCCTGCTGCCAGTGCCACCATTTCTGTAACTGCAGCCACTAGTGTTGTACCTGTTACCAGATGTGCTGCCCCTGCTGCAGTGCCACCATTTCTGTAACTGCAGCCACTAGTTTTGTACCTGTTGCTAGTACTGAACCTGCTGCCAGTGCTGAACCTGCTGCCACCAACACTTTGCCTGCTGCTAGTGTTTCTTGTAGTACTCAGGGTGGGAAGGAGAAAATAATGCCAAGTGTGAAAGCAGGGACCCTCTGTCACATTGATCGTCACCTCCTCGAAGCAGCAGTGAGATGTCTGGAACAGAGCAGCAGCAGCAACAGCATATAGGGACTAGTGGTGGTGGTGATGACTCTAGAGAAGCTGGGGTGGAAGAGACATTGATAGCCTTTTTAGCAGAATCTGAGAAGGAATGGGAGACAGGGATCACCACCACCACTAGCAATGACATTTTGAAATTAGAGGAATTAGAATTAGAGGAATTTGCAACTGCTCTAATTCCTTCTGATGCTGAGATGCAAGGGCAGCAGGATGCTGAGGAACAGGTTAGTGTGCCGCAGACCACCGTGGACACAGTGAGAATGGGGTCAACAAGCGATGCAGGACTAGGACAGGTTCCACTTTCCAGCAGTAGCAATAATCCTGATCCTAGTTGCAGTGCTGAGGCGGTATCAGCAACAGCAGCAATATTATCCACTGCCCCAGACAATGAAGGGCAATTTGGAGGACAAGAAAAAAGAGGCCATGCTTCTCCAGCTGTAACCTTCCCCCTGAAGTCATCATGGGTGTGGGACTATTTTCCTGTTGGGGCAGGCACAGTGCAGTCATCAGCAACAGCAATGTGCACAATTTGTGACAAGTTAGTGAGAAGAGGAAAGGAGGGAACACACTTTGGTGCAAGCGCCCTGATATCACACATGAAACACAGAACACCATGAAATTTACTCCAAACATGTTAAAGACAAACACCCACCACAGAAATCAAGCACCACTTTTTCTGTCCCTGACTCTCCAGAAAGGCAACAAGAGGCAAGGCAGAGATCAAAGAGGAGGAGGAATAGAACAACCCAGGCAGAGACTGGAAGTTCCAGGACAAGTGAAACAACTAGCTCGCCATCACCTTCTAGGGTAACTACATCTCCTGCCAATACTCCTCGTTCATTACCTCCCCCTCCAAATGATAGCCACTCTGTTGATGTTAGGATGTGGAAGTTCGTCTCTACCCATTGCACACATGCCAGTGTGGTGGAGGAGAATCGCAATCAGTACATCTGTACTACGAAAAAGTGGAAAATCGGCACTTTTCACAGGAAATTTTTTGCCAAGCGGAAAGTGCCATTTTTTGACAATTTCAGTTTGAGGCGGAACGTTTCGTCTTTCCCTACGGAGGAGCGATCTGCACAGTTGCAACTACTGCCCCATCCATTACAGTTGGGACCAGTGCTTTGAAAACTGATGAATGATTGACAACTAATTATGTGAGGTTATTTTGGAATGATACTGCATTTTATTTAGAAAATGTTTACCAGGAAGAATACATTGAGATTTCTCTCATTTTCAAGTATGTCCTGGAGTGTTTACAGCAAAGAGTTGCATATTTGCACAAATACATAGGCATAATATATATATATAAGGAAGTAGTTATTTTTAAGGATTTTAGACTGGGAGAAGATCTGATTTTTTCAAGTAGGTTATTCCAGACTTTCTGAGCTCTGAAGGAAAAGGCAGATCAACTGGCCTCTTTCTTGAAATGTTGTATACTAAGTGAGTTGTCAACAGTGGAGCGGAGGTTATAGTTAGAGTGGAGAGCAGGTGTGAACATACTGCTCAGGTAGACTGGTAGTTTTCTAGAGAAGTGGTTATAAACCATGCAAGAGAGGTGAAGGGCACATCTAGATTCGATTGTTATCCAATTTAGTGCTTCATACATATCACAATGATGGGTTGTGTAATTACATTGGAGGATAAAGCGGCATAATTAATTATACAGAGTGTCAATTTTAGCAAGATGGATTTGTGGCGGAGAAGCGTATACTACGTCCCCATAGTCTGACTGTCATTATCTTCTGTTTATATATATATATAATTTGTTTAGCATCCCTACCTACTCTTCATCATTATCATATATATTATTCACCACCAGCACCATCCACATTCACCACATTCAGTTCAAGATTTTTTTTTTACATTTATGTTGTTGAATGATGTTGATTATAATTTTAATTCATCTCCTTTCGTATTAATTGATAAGATTTCAACTAACACTGTAAAGAATAATAGTATGAGTTTGGATTCAGTTAGAAATAAAGAGTAGTCACACTAATGATACATGCAGCTGGTATTCCTTTCTAAAACATATTAACAGGACTACTGCTGCATAGTGGTGAAGGGAGGACAGTAACTTACTAAGACTTTATAAAATTAGGATTTGTCTGTAAACATGCTTTTGCCTGTGGTCATTTAAGAAAAGCATTAATAGAAGGCTTAGCCACTACAGCAGCCCTTTCATTACAGTGTTTTTATTTTTTATTTACAGGTACTTGGCAGGCTAAATAACCCACTGTACAAATTACAACAGTGGCTTACTCACTGATTAGAATTGGTAAACAGAATTATAAATATAGGTAATACCTTTAGAGAAACTGGTAGCATAGCCTAATACCTTGAAAAAAATGTTACCAGGCTACATCAAGAAAAGCTTTAAAAAATAGCTTGAAGACTTGTGACAAGACAATCCTTGAAAAAATGATATGCAAGCCTACTACGGACAGGTAAACCACCACCAGGAGGCAGTGATAGCATCATGCAGGGTGGGTTCACATGTCCCACATGAATCTGAGATTGCTTATGCTGCATGTTCTTTATTAGGGTGATATATCAAGGTGTGTTCCTCCTTCCCCCTCTTTACAGTCTTGTTACAGAATGTGCACATTACAGTTGGGTATGACTGTATGGTTCCTACACCACATAAAAAGTATTCCAACACCCATGATTTCAGTGGGGGAGGTAGCAAAGAATCTTCACAGTTAGAACTTTGATGGATTTTCAGTGCTCGTGAATTTTTGTGGAAAGAGTAGCAAATTGTGAATAATCTGACTTTTCTCCATATCTAGTCCTATATACATTATGCAGTGAATCATAGGACTTAAACTGGACATGGCTTCAACTGCACTTACTGTTGTAGTCATGTGAATCTCTGCATGATGTATGAAGGCATGATTAACCAGAGAAGCAAGAGGGTGACACATTCAAACATGATTCCTGCTGGATAAGATCTTTTACAAGCAGTGGTATAACAATAGTGGTTGCAGGGGTCGCAACTGCGACTGGGCCTATCACTCCAGGGGTCTGGCCGCCCCCTGCTACCACCGCCACTGCCAGCATTAAAAAAACTTTGCTGGTGGGAAGATCACACTGATCTTCCCACCAGCAAGCTGTGAACAGCTTCCTCGTGGCCCCTGGCCATCTAGTAATGCAGAGCGCTGGGAGATGACATCATCTCCCAGCGCTCTGCATTACTGGAGGACCACACGGGAGCTGCATCTAGAGGTCTGTGCAGAGGGCAGCACAGACCTCTCCTGTCATGCCACCGGACCACCAGGGATGATGAGGTAGGAGGTAGATAGTGGGGGCAACATGGTGGGGGGTGGACCCTGTGGCAAATTTTGCAACATGACCCAGCAGCCTTTAGTCTAGTTGTACAAGTTTGCCTCATACAATCTTCTACTAGTACCAGTTTGTCACACATACACACATACAGAGAAAGAGAGAGAAGGGGATGGAGGGACTGGTAGAGATTGATAAAATACAATATATGGGTCACCTTATATCCATGACTTTATTTATATGAATTGTTTAACCCTTTGAGTGCCACAGAGGTATCCAACACATTAAGGGTTATGCTCTAAAGCATAGATGTGATAAAGTATAGATGACTTCTCCAGTGGTAACACTTCTATAGTTCCTATGTTATTCTATGGAGCCAATGAACTAAAATGTCTTCAACTTTGGATAAAACTTAGTGCATAGGCTCCATAGAATAACATAGGAATTATAGAAGTGATATCGCTGGAGAAGTCATCTCTTCTTTATCACCTCTTTATCGTGCTTTAGTGCATAACCCCCATTTTGTTGAAAACCATTGGTTACTTTTTTGGCATTCACAGGGTTAACCATTAGAATGCCAAAGATATATCCATGCATTGTTTTGTATTGTCTGGTATTGAAAGAGATAAGACTAAAAGTTTGGAGGGGTAACCCAGTATTTAGGAAAATACGGTATGCAGTGCAACTATATCTAAAATTCAAAATTAGTCAGCATTGGTGTAAAGCAGCCATTCTGCTGCTCTAGAAACAATTAATATTAGTCGAACAATGAAACAAGCTAAGCTATGCCATATTCTACAGTATGCTGCCAAGAAGTGCACAACAATGCTATTTTGTACGCACTTATGTCACACACAGCAGGACGCTCAGCACTTAAACAGCTCCTCGCTAGATATTATCTAGTTACAAGTGCAGCAGAAACAATGTAAAGGGTTATGCAATTTATCCAGCTTTCAAAGCGAGCACAATTGAAAGGAAAGGATGCAAGGAAAACAATGCTAAAGTAATTGTAATGATGTAGAGTAAATTGGGATTTATAAAGCAGCTCTGATTGCCCTGCTGGATCTTTCAATGGTCCCATTATTATTTTTTCATTTATAATTTATATGACGTTAAATATAATCAGATATGTCACAAAGCAGCACAAGATACAATAACAGATACACATATAAACAGACTCTTAAAATAAAAAACAATGGGGGAGATTTATAAAAGTGGAGTCAATGGAAAAGAGATTTTAAAATGGAGATAAGATTGTTGTTGATAGTTATAGGAGTAGCAAAGAGTGTTTAGGAGGACAAAACGTCATGTGGCACTTTTTTTACAAAATGGAGTAAGGATGTTTAAAAAAAGTGGCTCAGCAAATTTATAAAGAAATGTCATTATTTGCGACAATTTAGCTATAGAATTTTCAGCAAATGTTTAAGGCCATGTCTGACCTGTTCTTATTTGCTACCGTCACCACAGTTATAAATGTAAAGATCCCATCTTAGGGACCTATGGGGTACCCAGAAACCGGATCTGGCTCCTTTTCCTTTATCTTCTCTATTAACTCCCTCACACTTGAAGAAACCTCCGTCCTTTATTTATACATAGCGACTAGGAGACTGACTGATGTGGACTGGAGTATACAATCTAAATGGGAGGGAGACGTGGGTCCACTGGAGGACTGGAAATGGGATGAGGCATGCCACGCCCCCTCTAGGCTGGAGATTTGCACAAGAAACTAATTCAGCTTAAAATATTACACAGTACTTATACCCCAATGAGACTACACTCCATTGCTAGTACTAATAGTAGATTTTGTCACAGATGTCTCAGGGTGGAGGGTTCATTTTTACACATGATTTGGGACTGTCTGCAGGTCAAAGAGTTTTGAAGGAGGGTTATTGAGACAGTGAAATCTGTGCTGAGAGACAAATTCCCCTTACACCCAATCTGTGTGTATTGTCGATTATCCCAGATGAGATACAAGAGGGTCCTGGGAGGGCACTTCTTAGAGAGTTATTGGTGATGGCCAGAAAAACGGTAGCTCTGCAATGGATGGTAGACAGGGCTCCAACGTGCAAGATGTGAATTGAGCAGGTGACACAGAATCTCACCCATTATAAACTGGTTTACCTTCACAGGGGCACTCCTCAACAGTTTGCAAAAATTTGGGGTAGATGGCTATCTAGGGGTCCCCATGGCTTGGCATGATGGAAAAGGAATAGTCTGTATACTCTGGGATTGCATTATCTGTGGATGTTTCGTGATATAGGAGATGTACTCTCCTGATTAAACTAATCGGGGAAAGGAGCTGCGAGGAAAGTTATCCCTCTTGTTTGAGGGGTGGCTGCTTAGTTTTTTGGGAGGTGGAGGTGAGCGAGAGGAGGTAAGATGGGGGTGTGGGGGTTCTGGGGAGTTGGTTTAGGGAGGGGGTTTAAAGAAAAGGGATACAAGTTCTAGGCTGGGCTGAGATACTCAATACAATGGTTTTATTTGCTATGACTCTCATGACTAATGCTTCTGTACATCCTACTTATACTGCATACACTATTCTAACCGTGATTGTCTTGGTCTGGCCTATTAATAAAAAGATATTTAAAAAAAAAATCCCATAGAGAGGACCGAAAAGTCGCTACTATTCATTTGCTGTTTTTTCCACAATGGTGTTGGTTTAATAGATTTTTGACCATTAATCCGTGAGTGCATTTCTTTACTTTGAATGTCTAATCATCTTTGCTGTACCCAAACGACATACAGCCAACTTTTGCGGGTACGTTTGTAACTAGAATACTTTATAAATACCAACACTGATAATTAGGGATAAGGACATTTTAAGGATCCATTCACAAAAACTAACAAGAACATGTTTTATAAATCTCCCCCAATTTTTTTTTTCAAAAATAAATTAATCAGAAAATAGTCTAGAGACACAATATACTGGATATATCTCTAGTAGCAAAAGGGTTAAAGATCTGAATTCAATAAGCTAAAGAGGTACATTTCTAGAGTAAGTCATCTCCCCACTGGGGACAATTAAACATTTCCAAAAATTCATTTGATTGAAAAGTGACTATTGGACCATTGGATAGTAGAGAGTTCTGTAATGTATCGCTTCACAATTATTTGGATACTTCTAGCATTTAAGGGTTAACCCTCTGAGTGCCAGGGAGGTAAGCAACACATTGCTCTGTAATGCATTGCATACCCCTCTGGGACTCAAAGGGTTAAAAGTCACATTTAAAGCATTGACAAACTTCATTTCTCATGTATGGCACAGTTGGTTTGCTCTAGAATTGAACTTTCTTCTGCTTTATTGAATATGACCCAACGTTATGTCCTTGTGTTTAAGATAAGAAAAATAGATTCCCACTTTGCTCAGAAATAAATCTTGTAGCATTATGCTTGTAGGTGTTCAACTCTCCAGGCTTTGCGGGACAATGATTTTAGCTAAACAAAAGTTGCCAATGAAAAGCATAAAATCTTTTCATTCAATTTCACTCAGACAGCATGATAGAAAATTTCTGACACAGCTTTTACAATGATGGTCTAAAAATGAAGGATGGGGTTGAAAAGAGTAAAGAATGAAGCTTTTGAGTTGAGCCATAGGGGATTTCTGGAATATTTACTGTCGTATTGGCTCATTGCTTAATCAGATGGCAGAAAGATTTTCACAGTATGAGTTCTTTTATCCTAATTTAAAAGACTATTAACCCAGAGTAAACTATATTCTTAAAGTTTTTCTCTTCAGTGATTGGCAGTCAATGGTTGATCATTTTTTGGCTTCTAAACTTTGTTTCAGGGTTCAATTTTGATATCAGTCTTATTAGAGAGCAGGGACAAGTCACTGCCCTAAAGAAAAACATAATTTATTCAGCTGTTAGTTGAACACACGGTAAGAATTCAGATTTTATTAATTTTTTTTTTTTGAGATTTCAAAGAGCTTTATTGAGCAAAATCAAGGTATACAGAGACAGACTATAGGTACAATCAAAGTAAGTAAATTATACATATATTAAGTATACATTAGTTAAGGTATACAATAAACTCCAGTGCACAATCTTGAAGTGGAATGTACAATAAACATAAACAATGAGGTGGTTAACTCCAAAGTGTTGAGATAATAATCTTCTGCTCTGACCTCTCATGGTCAGCATCTGTTTTATTTATTTTAATTATTAAAGGCATTATTGAAGGTCAAGAAGATTACAAGCGTCATATAAGATTAAAACAACAAGTTAATAATCATTGACGGTAAAGTGAGCAAGACATAATGGGAGCATATCCATAGGTGGAGCGAGCATATGAGCCGGTGTTGTGGGAAACGGGGGGAGAAAAGCAGTCCTCCAGAGAAGCAAGAAGTCATTGGGTGTCATATAAGGAGCTATAGATGGAGTATCTGAGTAAGGGTCATAGATTGTACCTATGAGTGGAATATAGAAAGAGGGAAGAAGAAAGGAGATAAGAGAGGGAAAAGGTGGGAGAAGAAAAAAAAAAGGGAGAAGGGGGAGGAAGAGTCTCCATGTGGACCAGGAAGTTCATCTCAGAGAAACAAGCCAGCAAAGGGAGCCTGTTTATGCTTTAGTTATGACTTACCGTCATGGCTAAAGGAGAATTCAGATTTTTTTTGATACTGCAGTTAAAGGAGAACTAATATAACTTAAAAATAATGGCCAGAAGTCTTTACGGCCACTGTGAATTTTGTCCTTGTGTATTTGTTGAAGAGATAGCTAATTCAATTAGTACTAGATGCTATGGAGATGGATATGACAGACGCAAGCAGGTCCAGTGGACACAAGCTCCACCCACTGTTTATGGTAATCTTATGTGGACTCATGTACTCTGTCTACTTCAGTTTGAAAAATCTGCCAGCAACTGTCATGTCCACCTCCACGGACTGACATTCAGGACAAGTTCAAGATGTTATCTCTTGAATAAGAGCAAAAGTGCACAATTTCAAAGGACAATTAAGATTTGTGGGCCATTGTAAACTATTAGAAGGTTTTAGTTCTCATTTGAACAAAATCTTGGTATATTTTATTAGCCATCAATCGTTTAACAATACAATGTGTTATTTATATTGAATGACCATGGGATTTTAATTATAGAAGACAGATTTAGGTTATTCTATCCCAGCGGGTAATGAGAAATAACACCAATTGTTTTACATTTACATAATTTATTTTCTTAGCACCACTACTTAATAGATGTATGAGCATAATTAGTAGTGGCCAAATAACACATATTAATTTGCCTTGTGAGGAGGCAGTCATATCAAATGTTGTGTTATTCCATGGCTCTAATGCATCAATCACTGATTATTTTGTTCAACATTTAGATGTCTGAAGAGTTTGCAGTTTGATAAATATAGGCCTTATTACAGTACAATGTGCTATCTTTGCAGAATTATGCCTAGAGACAGAACCTTTATTTATTAGGTAATACTATTTTGTGAATATGATGATATGATTTTACCTAAGTTCTTTTAGTAGAAGAGAATGGATATGACCTTAGATCCCTAATTATAGTCCTTTCTGGCTTATTTTTATCCTTTCCTGTATTATCAATGGCACTTAATGGAAGTGCCCTTTGTGCAGATGAAGAAAAGGTCTAGTAGCTCAGAGAGTCATGCTGTGCAATCAATTCAAAGCTACATGGCAAAAAGGCAATATAACATACTCTTGTTCTTGAAAGTAATAGCAATGAAGGCCAAAACTGAATTGAGACTTTACATGTACGATGCTGCTTTTCACATCTGGAGACATCTCTAGCATTTGAAGCATTAAAGGTCCCATTTAAATGAATTAGAATGTTCATTTGTTTCCTATTGGGCAGTTAGTTGGTTTCTGACTTATTTGTTTTATTTGTGCATACTACCCAAAATGGCCAAGTAACATACCCTTATTCAAACAAGGAAAAAGAAGAAAAGAAAGGGACACCTCATAGAGCAGTACATTAATACTTCCAAATCGACTAGATATCCACTTCTTAAAACCCCCCAAAAGGTGATACTCACATATTTAGGTGGTCTATCAAGCATGTACGTGCAAGTTAGACATGAATAACATATGGGAGAACTTTCACAGTCCCCACTCCAACTTGGGTCTTCTTTGTTAATAATTGGTAGTTCAGCTGCTTGTTATGGACCAATACGGTCTCCATTGAGTGTCTCACCAGACGGATCCAGAC
Organism: Rhinophrynus dorsalis; assembly: GCA_037306005.1. Classification (NCBI taxonomy): domain Eukaryota; kingdom Metazoa; phylum Chordata; class Amphibia; order Anura; family Rhinophrynidae; genus Rhinophrynus; species Rhinophrynus dorsalis. Next base: position 71,731,861 of record CM074719.1, on the reverse strand, counting down.
ATAGAAAAGAAAAACAAGTGCCAGTGCGACTACCAAAAAAGAGAGTTCTTGAACTACAGGATCACAATAAACAAAATACTCATGAGATCCGTCACACCGGTAATCCAGCCATACACCGGTGTGGTAAAAGAGTGTGCAGGGATTATTATAATATCTGTATTGCTTGAGAAGGGACAAGCGATATTATAATAATCCCTGCACACTGTTTTACCACACCGGTGTATGGCTGGATCACTGGTGTGACAGATCTCGCGAGTATTTTGTTTATTGCGATCCTGTAGTTCAAGCTCTCTCTTTTTTGGTAGTGGTACTGGCACTTGTTTTTCTTTTCTCTTCCATACTCTTATTCAAAACCACACTGCTAAATGAGAGAACTGCATTTAAACTGAGCATTACAGCAAGACATAAACTGTTAAATAAATTGGCTACTGCAAACCAGGGCATACCTACAATTTGGCTTTGCAGACATGGTGGTCAGCATAGCCAAGGTGTGTGTATGGATATATGTATGTATGTATGTGTGTGTGTGTGTGTGTGTGTGTGTGTGTGTGTGAGAAAGAGAGGGACAGAGTGTATGTATACATGTCACACCTTTTTCTCTTTTAGTCTCCCTAAGTAGAAGGGTATCCCAGGCATGGGCCTAGCTCTCAGTTGCACCACACTGACAAGGCCCATTAAAGGCTAAAAAGTACATCTGTGGTTGAACAATTTAACTTTTCCTGATATTCTATTGCTGGACTGTCTGTGACTGGGACCAAGCTTATATGATTAGGGAAATATTGTCTCTGTAATGGCACAAAGGTACAAAAAACAATACTGAGCAGCACCTGCAGGGACACCATCCCCAAAGGTAAACTGCTATATTTATTCATTCCCACTGCGTGCTTGTCATACCGTTTTCATTTTACAGCTAATCTGACAAGCTCATCTCAATTTTGTCTCCCCTAGGTAGTTGTCTACTCTGCTTAATAAGGAAATATGACTCTTCTCTCCAACATCCAAGGAGTGGATAAAACATATACTTGTTGTAACTGTTTCTTTACCTTTTTAGCACTCCAGGCATGTCTAACACTTTAAGGGAACAATATTCAAAAGTAAACTGGAGTATTTCTGGAGTAAACCATCTGTACCATAAGAAGCAATTAAAATGTTCACAATTTCCATTGATTTAAATGGGCCTTTTAATTCCTCAATGCTAGAGAGATCTCTGATAAATTTCAAAGAAATGTGATGAAAACCTCTGTATCATTCATGCTATCATAGTAATATACTTGATGCAGCTGAAAAAAGACACACATCCATCAAGCTGAGCCCTTGCCATATCACTCTGGTTGATCATGAGCAGTGGTTCTAATATTCTATTTCATGTCACGTTGACTGTGGGACCTAAGAATTTACATTTATGTATCATACCATTCATTAAATCATTGCAATGTTCCCTATAAAATGCAAGGGATGCCCTGGAAATTTCAGTTTGTATAGAAACAAAAAAAGACCGTATTTAAGCCATTTCCAATTAAACACTAAGCAGGTAAAAAAAATCCTTCCAGATTCCACCAGTCACATACTGCATCTTCCTGGATGAGCACCTTATCTACACTGAAACATTTTCAATAAATAATTCTCGAAATATCCTGAGATAGAAAGGTATACCATACATTTTCAAAGCATCTACAGTATGTGCAAACACAACCTTTATTTTAGTAAAATCTCCTTTCCTCTGGTTTTATTGAATTAACCCTTTGTTTTTGGCACAGCTCAGTCCATAGTTCTCCAGATAGTTATTTGTATGGGCCTCAATATATTTATAGATGGAAATCATGCTCCACTCCAGATTTCTCTTCAATAATGAAAAAAAATCAGTTTGGCTTGACTCTCTTCAAAGCTAAACTCTTTCAATCCCTTTTTCAGTTTTGCTTCAGGTCTCCATACTTTTTCCAAATCAATAATGTATTTTAGAACTGGCATTCAAAAGCAGTACTTCATATTCTAGATGAACTTTCATATTCTAGATGAGGCTAGGATTTTGTTTCAATCCTGTGCATCTATTCCTCTTTTATACATGACATTACCCTGCTGGCTCTTTTAGTAGCTGACTGACAGTGCACAGTGTTATGAAGACTATCAGTACTCCTAAATATTTTTCTATCAAAGATACCCCAAGTGGTTTCTCACTTGAGGTCATATGTTCAAAGAAGTAGAGAAATAGCTTTTGTCTTTTGTAGCTTGCAAATCAAGCACACTTTGTAGACCATTCCAAAGAAGTATTTCTTTTTAAATTGCTCAATTACAGCTCTGCAGAAGAGCCGCTTGTCGGTTCCTGGGCCAGGAACTCCTGCAGTCAGCTTACAGGTGACGTCAGGAGAAGAGGAGGGAGAGGGGGAACTTTAACGGATGATATTTCTCAAACCATAGCGGTTTGACAGATAGGATTTGTGGCATTTAGCTTATTTTTTAATCTCTACAAAACTCTAAAAAATTTTATGGGACATTACTGTCCCTTTAACGTACAAATTTTGTCTTTTGCAAGACTTTTTTTGTCGTTAGTTACGACAAATTTTCTTCTCCTCTATACGACACCAGAGAATAGTTTAGACACGCCCTTTCCCCGCCCCTTTGCCCGGCAGTTCTGGGGTTGTGTCATACACAACGGATATTAATAGTTTTTTGTTGTATACTCTATAGAAAGTATGTTGCTCATGTACGCAATTACTTATTTTTGTTGTTCATACTAAATTTTTATCGTTATCCCTTTGAACATACGGCCCTTAATTTGTATATGTTGTGCTGGTTTCTATAGCCCTAATGCATAATCTTACATTGATCCATACTAAATCTGCCACTTCTGCCCATTCACTGATTTTATCCAAATCTTTTTGCAGGGAAAAACATTCTCCTCTGTATGTATTTCTATACACAGTTTAGCCCTTTGAGTGCCAGAGAAGTTTTGGGCACCCTTCTTGCTCTCAAAGGGTTAAGGGGTTAAGAGGTTAAGCTTAACAAATAAATATATCTTATATTAGTAAAACAAAACAAAAAAATAAGTCGATAAGAACTTTTATTTGTCCCTTATGGGTCAGTTTTTATAATTCATTGCAGAATTAAACCAGTTTAAGTATATCAACCTCAGTTGTTATTATCAGATACATGAAAACTCTCTAACAGTAGCCTATGGTCAGGGCCAGATTGCCTAATAAGCAGAGGAAGCAACTGCCTTGAGGGGCCCCTCAGCTGTGCTGGCCACACCCACATTGTGAGTTGTGAGTGTGTCCAGACAATCTCAAAGTCCCTGCAAGTATATACAACATTTTGCAGGCTGTATGTAGCCCAATAGATTTTGCAATGTATGGGATATCTCTCTAGCAACCATGGGGTTAAAGTTTTCTTTTGTCCTTGTTTGTACAGTAAAAAGGTCATTTTCTGTCCCACAAAACTGTGGATGGGATTGTGGATAGGTTCATGTGCGGGGTGGGGGTGTGGCCATGGGTAGACCTAAGGGCACCTATAGGTCTTGCCTAGTTGTGTCTGGGATATAAATCTAGCCCTGCCTACTTTGGATATCAAATGGGAAGAAAAGTAAATATAAGTGAGTGTTGTCTGAACTTCACATACATAAGTAAATTGTTCTGTTTGCCCCTTGGATGGTAGAGCATAATGTGGGGGATGTATAAAAAGCCTTCTTAGTGTATACTTAAGAATTGTCTCTAAAATTCACAACGTCTGGTCATATTTATAAAGATGTAAAATCATGTTTAGAAATATGTCTATCTGAGAATATTCTGAGAAAATTTGCACGTGAATACATTTTCGCACACTTAGCTGTATTATATACATACCTGGGAACTCTCCGGATTTGCCCCGGAAACTCCGGTTCTGACAGAGCTTTACCGGGTCTCCGGGGCAGAGGCAGATTCCTCCGGATGTGGAGAGTTTCTTTTGAAACTCTGCCACATCTGCTTTTTCTCCCGTTGTGCCTCCGTCCCCAGCCTTCTGTGTGACACATTTAACCCCCTGAGTACCAGAGTGGTACGGAATGCATTGCTTTGCAATGCATTCCGTACCACTCTGGCACTCAAAGGGTTAAATCCCCCCTACACTCGAGTTAAGCCCCGCCCCTTTTTGACGCGATTAGCGTCATTTTTGTTACCCCCTGCTGAACAGAGGACTACCCTCCGGGTAGCCCTCAACTGAAAGTTCCCAGGTATGATTATATACTTCCAATAAGAACACATTATACCTGGTGGTAAGATTTAATTCCTAAAATTGCCTTTATTTCTTTATAAATACATTAGATTTAAAGCCCATGTACACGGGCCAACATGGCGGTGCTGCAGTCATGCGCAGTACAGACTGCCCGCCCTACAGCTGATACAGATCAGGGAGCTCCGAATTCAGACTGAAGTCCTCTCTGAATTCGGAACTCCCTGATCCGTACCAGCCACAACGCGGGCAGTCTGTACTGCGCATGACTGCAGTATCACCATGTTGGCCTGTGTACATGGGCTTTAAAACTAAAGTATTTATAAAGAAATAAAGGCAGTTTTAGGAATTAAATATTACCGCCAGGTTTAATGTGTTCCTATTGGAAGTATAAGAAGTGCGAAAATTTATTCACATGTGCAGTTTTTCTCAGAATAGTCTCACGCGCAGTCGTCTCTATTGCACATGATGGCTTCTGACAAACATACTTAGCGAATTATAATATAGGACCGGGACACAATTTTTATTTGGCCAAGACCTTTTCTACTCCACTTTTCAAAAACATCTACTAACAGGATTTAGCACTTAGTGAAAATGTTGCTAGATGTTTATACATATACTTATGTCACTTTGAGACAATTTTACAGACACTTTCTTTATAACTCCAGTTTTATACATCTCCCCCTATGTCTCTAGTACACCACTTCTCTGGGGCTGATGAACCAGAGTAATCTGGGTGTAAAGAAATTGAACCATAGGGGACAAATAAGAATTCACATTGATTTAAAAAGGGTTTGTAATGCGTTGGGTGTAAGGTAGGATTCCAGTGCTTTTGCTTCACAGTTCGTTTGTCACCCATGCTCTAATTAATTGCCTCTCAATACAAAGGAGGCCTCTCGAGCATTCAAGATGTTAAAAGAACACACCTAAAAATGATATGGGATTTTATACTCTGAAATACCCTGTACTTTATGATAGTATCTGTAAAAATGTTTGTTTTCTGTGGACTGTGCTATGAGGGAGCAGATATAGTGCCTTTTCCACAGCTCTAGGGCTTCCATTGATTGCCCAAAATTATCTATGTAAAACACTAGTATTTCTATGCTTATCGCTATATGAATAATTATTTGGTGGGCACTTTAATTGGAATGAAAGATCATATTACAAGCATTAAAATACGAGTTAGTATTATATATTAGGCATGTAAACTACAGAGAATTATGTTCTACATATGCTAGCTGTAAAGTTCATAATATTTATATCAATCAGTTTAATTTTTTGGTTAATTTAAATCAAAGTGAATTTGGGGAATCATATTCTTCTATGATGCAGGGTCGTTTTAGAATTATTCTTGTTCCTCTTAATACATCAACATTTCTATGTGTTGTAAACTTCCCTAACACACAAGAGATTAACCTCTCGAGGACCGGAGAGGTGTGCAATGAGTTATTTCGTAATACATTGACCTTCTCCTCTGGTCCTTATGTGTTTAACAAATTAACAGACACTTATTACTGATAAATAATTCCTCTTTAATATTTTCATTTGTGTCTTGTCACTTCAAACGTACATTTACAACCTACTTTATCACTATATAAAGTAAATAAATCCCCATAGTATGTACGTGCCTACTGCTCTATTAAAATCTAAAACTTACAAGTTTCCCATCATTGTATGCTCGAGCTATTGAAAAATGCTTATAAGCTCAGAATGCCCTGAAGAAGCAAAATATGCTTAGCACTGTTTTGCTAAAGTTAATGACTGCACAGTTGGGTCTTTCCTCTAGTGAGGCTACCAGAGGATAACACAATTATTTCCCAAGGCTGTTCTAGAAGATGAATAACACAATGGTTTATGGTGTAGCACTGCCAAAAAGCAATGCACAAACTGAGAATAAGCTGAGAATCAAGGAAGTGCACTAAATAAAATCTACAGGCTGCTGGCTAAAATTAGGCAAGAAATTGCATGTGATAAATATGAATCCTTTAATTCATTGATCAGTCCTTTTTAAAATATTGGTTATTTTTCGTATAGCCAATTTAAATGGTTTCCAACAGTTTTCTCTGAGAGATCAGATAGGTAAATTAATTAATTAATGTAAAGTGTATATCAGATCTAATTATTGAGATCAACTTTTTTTTATTTCAGACCATGTTAATCTGTGGCTCGCTAAGCTGTTTTGAACTATAATACCCATCATCCTCATCTGGCCTTTGGCAAGCTGAGAATGATGAAAGTCATAGTTCAGCAATAGCTGCAGGGTTGCAGGTTGTCTACTCCAAATGTAACCACACAGATATCCTGTGGATTAAAGGGATAGTAATGTTTCACAAAAACAGCAGCTCCAATTAATCTTCGTAGTATTTAAGCCATAGAGAGTGTTATTTCAATACTATCAGAGTTGTAGTTCAAGAGTAATTGAATGATCAAGTTTCCCCTCCCGCCCCTTTTATCTAGTGTAAGCCCCCTCCCCTCAGATGTGAAATCTGGTCCATAGACCAGACAGATCACAGCAAGGGACAATCTTCTTACTGTGAGAACAATGAAAGCCCTGCCCCCATTGACTGGTTTTTCAGGTTACTCCCTTATGTTAATTGAATATTGTCCCTCTCTGCAATCTACTTGGACACCACCCTGCTGCTCTAAGGTAAGCAGTGTTACATCAGTAAAAGGGGCAGGAGGGGGATACTTTATCATTCAATTACTCTTGTACTACAACTCTGACAGAACTGAAATAACACTCTTCATGGACCAAATACTATGAAGATTAACTGGAACTGCTTTTATTATGAAACATTACTACCCCATTAATAGTGGTTTCACGCTGTTTATTCCCATTTTTCATATATGAAATAGTTAATTCATTGCTTTAATGGTTGGGAAAAGGGAAAGGTGGAAATGTTTGCCACAGAAAGAGTTCTGTAGAAACTATAACCTTGTGCGGGAATTCCCATGAGAAGATCCTTTTTATTGTCATCTTCCACCCAGTTATCTGAGTTGAGAGTGTGTGCGAGTGTGTGCATGTGTGAGTGATGACATATGCATGTGTGCATGATGACATATGAATGCATAGTAACGTGTGGAAACACAGCACAGGAAAGGCAGAACAAGGACTAGTAACACAGTATGAGAAATCAATGGGTTTATAGTTCCTCTGATCAATTCTGACATCACCACCAGCAAGGAACATAAGTACAAATTCCTTTTCTTTATTGAAAGTCCCATAAAAGATGAATTATTCCTATAGGCAGGGCTAGAAAACTATCAATGAAGCTCACCAGCCATAGAAAATATTTACTAGCCAGGAGATGAAAAGTTAATAGTCCACCTAATGTTAAACATAGAGAACAGCATCATATTTTACTCTTCTACTAGATTTTTTTTATTATTGACATATGAATGGAAATATCCAGACATTCTTATAAGAATATAATTAATCATAAAAGTGCAATAAGACCTACATGTCCAATACCCTGCTCTTGACTTGAGCTCACTAAACATACATTTTGCTATTTAGCAGAAATCTTTTATAGCAGCAATCAGTTGTGTGTCTCTGCATCTCACACAAAGGTAAAGCAATAGACTTGTGCACGACAAAAAGTTTTGGCAAAATTCGATGTCGGATGAAGTTGTTTTTTTTTTTTTTCATTCGTCAACTCCGCAATTCGTATCTGATCTGTTCAACTCGGATGAAAGTCGACGACAGTCCGAATTATTTGGCAACTTTAAAATACCTTTAAAAATGCAATAAAAATGAAAATTAAATGAATGGAACCATTTCCAGTGTCTAAATAAAGATGGTGGAACAGGGTAAGGTGAGCATTTAGCCTTATGGTACTATGGATGAAGTAGATGAAGTATGGATGTAGCAATAAGGCACCCTGCCTGCCTACACAATACACATACACAGCTGTGAGACTGGCTGATGTGTGACTCTGAAAATTATTCAAACAAATTCCTCATATTAATTTTAATGTTTAACATAGAAACAAAGATGACTCTCCCTTGCAGATGTAATAAGATACTAGGCCTGCTTATAGAACTATGAGACTGGCTGATGTGTCTCAATGAAAATTATTCAAACAAATCACTACAATTACTTTTAATATTTTACACATGAACAAAGGTGCCTATCCCTTGAGGACACAGTAAGATACGAGGCCTGCTAACAGAACTGTGAGACTGGCTGAAGTGTCACTCCGAAAATTATTCAAACGAATCCTTAATATTAATTTTAATATTTAACACAGAAACAAAGGTGACTTTCCCTTGCGGTAGTAATAAGGCACTATGCCTGTCTGCAGAACTGTTAGACTGGCTGAAGTGTCACTCTGAAAATTATTCAAACAAATCCCTAATATTTTTAATTTTATGCACAGGAACAAAGATGACTTTCCCTTGCAGTTGCAATAAGGCACTAATGCTGGCTGCCTGCCTATGCCTAATTCTAACTGCCTGCCTACACAACAACTGGACACTGCCTCTTTCTTCTCTCTCTGAGCTCCAACAACACAATGAGGAAATGCAGGCTGTCTGCCTGAGTGTCTGTGTCATTAGTCCAACCCCCATCATGAAATGAAGAAGCCAATTGGAATAGAGACAAAGCGGGAAAGTAGCACATGAAATGGAGAAGCTAACTGGACTAGAGACATGGAGGGAAAGTTATCAGGCGTGGGTAGCAGTTGCCGAATTTCAGAAAGTTTCGATGACATTCGGACCAGGGCTAGTTGGATTTGTATTTTTTGGGTGAACGACCCTTGCCTGTGGGAAGGTCCGAATGTTGCCGAATTACCCCATTTTCATCTAATTCCGAAATGTCGCCAACCCCTGAATCACACAAGTCTATAAAGCAATACAAATAAATATTTGAGTAAATGCCACCATAACAGTGGCACATGCACATATATTCGTGTAGGAACAGCTCTTTTACATGGGATCTGTTAGGCTGAGCCTTGTGGACAGATATGATGGATTTCCCTGGTACTGTCTTGCATGTACTAGATACAGTCCAGACTTTGAAGAAAATGTGATTGGCTTCCTTCATACAGCTGTCAAGTAGATCCATAGATATGGATGACAGCAGAAATTCCCTTCTAACAAGTTTTCACACAGGGGTTTGGGGTCCTGGCTAGAGATGCACCATGGTGCTAAAAAGGAGATTCGCAATTGTAGTTAACTCTCCAGTCACTATATTTTTGCACTAGCTGTATACATATACCTAATTATTACCCCTGCCGTATTAGTAATTAGCCTTGCTGCCTAAGACATGAGTGGAAGTGAATGGGGGTTATGTGTGGCTATTTCTATGCTTATGATTGGCATTGTGCTACTACACAAACAAATATGTCAATTCTGTATTTCTCTGAGCTATTACAATGATCCATTTTTATCAAACTTGTGCTTTCTGAGAAAGATATATTTCAGCCTTTGCAGGTGAAGCCAGAAGCTATATTTTCTCTATATAGCAGCTCTACTGTATTTGTATATCCAGGAAGACTCAGAGGTCAGATAAAATCATCCCATGGGCCAGATCGTCATGGGGTCTATACTTTGCCAATTTCTTCCTCCGTGCATAGTCACCAAGGAGTATTACAATAGTCTTTCTGAATGGCACCTAATGCTAATAAAAGATTATTTTAGGAAAACTACTCATTCATAATGACTGGGATATTATTCTGCCAGATTAAGATAAATGGGCAGTTATTTGGGAAGTTTTAGCTTTCTTTTAACCCTTTGAATGGAAGGGGGTTACACAATGCATTGCAGCTGCTAACACCTCTGGCACTCAAAGGGTTAACCTGATTTTTGTTGCTTTCATTTCATTTTATGCAGTTCTGTTCTTTTTTTAAGTTATGTCTCAAATAACATATTTCACATGCAACCGAATCAACATTGCACACTTATTCTGTTGAACATAAAATATGATAGCAATAATATGTGTAATAATAATACAGGACGAGATTCTGATATAAAATCTACATGCATCAAATGTAATTGAAAATACATCAGCTGGAATTATTGCTGGATGTCTCTTTGTTTTTCCATACTCCATTCATACCATTATTCAATCTAAATCTACATTTGCAAGTCCAAACAGATCTAGGAATGAATCTTTATTATAGTACAGAGGCAACTAGAAATGACAGTACAGAACCGAATATTTCTTCATCCATCTCTCATCTGTATGAAAGCACACTGGGTGAAGAACTCATTCCTGTTCTGATTGATCCAACGCTTACAATTATAATAAGCATGGTATTCTTTTAGAAAAATTGTTTATCCCTTTGATGCTAGAGACTTCTTCAAAGTATTGTGAAACAGTGTGCTGGAGGAACATCCAGCATCCAAGCAGTTAAACTTGGTGAAAGTCTGTCCCTTATAAAAAAAAAGAGCTAATTGCCTGAGCTTCCACAGTTCGTTAAATAAAACACGACTCCCTGAATTACTTATGAACTGTAGTCTTGATGTTTCACTTCATCTAGAGTTCATTTAGACATATGTGTAAGGACAAAAGAGAAGCACATTCTGGGGCAATCCAGCTGTTATCACAGGGGGCACTTAAACATTCCGATTGATTTTAATGGGGCTTGTAACCCCTTGAATGCCATAGAAGTTGGATACTTCTCTGGAACTCAAAGGGTTAATGGAGTTAATGCACAAATCTGCTAGTGCAGCTTCACTGGAGTTGGTCTTCAATTCCATTGGCTGTACTTTAGGGTATGATCTCTGTACTGCCTAGGGTGGGCCAAAGTTGTCGCCATGTTCCCATGGGAAATTTTGTGAAAACCACATTGTTATCCAATTTTTTGCGGGAAATTCCACTTTAAAACTAGCGGTTAAAATTTTCGCATCTTTTGAGTAGGAGGAATAGAACAACCCAGACAGAGACTGGAAGTTCCAGGACGAGTGAAACAACTAGCTCATCATTACCTTCTAGGGTAACTACATCTTCTGCCAATCCTCCTCATTCATTACCTCCCCGCCAAATGATAGCCACTCTGTTGATGTTAGGATGTGGCAGTTTGTCTCTACCCATTGCACACTGCACAAAATGATGTTTGGTAGCAGTGGGGCTTTGTCCACTTATTCTCATTCAATGGATAACATTGTTCCATATTGATGTTCCTATCCTTGATGTATAACAATGTATAGGGTTTATTTCACCGTCTGCTCTATTCAATAGAAATATAAAAAAAAATTCCAACAAACCAGAATTCCATGACGTGTGTAACAGGTGATGGTCCTGGCACATCAAGTTTTGTTAAGGGGTTAATGTGAGAGCTTCAGTTTATCATCTTGAATGCTACTGAAGTCTCCCTTCAACATCCCAGGGGTTAAGGCAAAAGCAAAGTTGTAACAGCTGATGTTTTCAAATTACTGCATAAAAGAAGATTATGATCCCTCCCTTAGCTCCTAACTACTTGCAGTAATTGCAGATGTTTGATGTTACAGTGATCAAGGGTAAAGAGATCAGAATCCGTGTTCAAGAGGTGACGCAGGAAGTCAAGTTTAATTTGCTGGTTTAACACAGGGAAATTACTCTATTTGATAGTTGTGTGTGGCACCCTTGCACCTTATCATAAGAAAGGGTCTGGAGTTTTACTGTATATCAGATGTAAACTAAATATCACTGGAAGTATGTAGAAGTGAAATTAATCTCAGGACATTTTCCTACTTGCATTGGCTGCTTTTAGAAACTTTAGCAACATTCAGCAGTGCTCAACGTGAAACAGATTTAGGCACATTCAAATAAATGTTATCAAGGATGACTACTGCTGTCTGCCTCTAGTCTTCTGGAGAGCTGCTTTGCTGGCTCTGTAGTGAGATGAGCTTCTGTAAAGTCTGAAAAAGAAAGAAAAAATCCTTGAATTATATAAATGTTCTGTCTTTGTATAATGTAACTCTGAGAAACTCAATGGGTTTGATTACTGTAATCCTACTGCCACCCAGGGGAGGGCTGACCTGGGGGGCAGGGGGCAATTGCCCCCTGGGCCAGTCATATGTCCGGGATGGTGGGCCACTGCGTCACTCAATCTCTTACCTGCTGCTGTAAATGGAGCTACACTGGTGATACCACAGAGCTTACAACTGAAATGGAGCTACACCAATGATACCATAGAGTTACAATCCAACTGGCTCTACACTAGTATCATAACCCATTTCCCTTGTGAGCTCTATGGTATCACTAGTGTAGCTTTTATGTAAATTGCAATCTCTGTAGCTCCATTTCAACTGTAAGCTCTGTGGTATCAGTTGCCTTACTTCACAATATTAATGCCAATTATAAAATTAACAAAACAGGTGGACTGAGACAGTGGGCTTGAACAATAGTAGAAATGGGACACTTAATTGCATGTGCTCCCCCCAGGCCACATGTTACCAGCCCTCCCCTGCTGCCACCCCCTATATTGGCATGTACTAAGTGTATAGCATAAGAAAAGAGAAGCAACTCTGGAGCAAACCAGTTGCTCAATAGGGGAGAAATAAAATGTTCCAAAGTCCCATTGATTTAAATACATTTTGTAGGGAAAAGACAGGGAATGTTTATTTTTCCCCATGTACTGTTCTTCTAAGTATATCAGCCTCACTACATATTAAAGGGGATCTATCGCCCCTATACAACTTTGTGTAAATAGTTTTCATATATAGCGAATTTGCTTTAAAGCGTATTAATTATTATTTTTTTTTTTTTTAAACGCTTATTTGCAGAAATTACTTCTGGGCAGGCTGTGGTTACCTGAATCTTGCCGCAGCCTACCACTCTGCCTCTCTCTATCCAGCCTCCTGCATAACGAAGGCTGTCTGTCTGTAAGCTGGAGCTCTCTCATTGGCCAGAATTCGATCTCTGCCAATCAGAGCACTCCAGCTTGCAGACAGACAGCCTCTGTCATCAGAGGAGGCTGGGTAGTGGTAAGGGAGCAGATGCAGTGGGGCAAACTTCGGCAAGAGCAGTCTATGCGGAAGTAGACACGGGGCTGTATTTATTCTTCTAGTTTCTGCAAACAAGAGGTTTAAGAAAAAAAGAATAAACTTTAAAGCATATTCGCTATATAAGAAAATTATTTACATAAAGTTGTACACGGGTGATAGATCCCCTTTACGCTTCTAAAACAAAATTCTAGTGCCCTCTGGTTCAAAATTATATAAAATGTCAATATCTGTCTTTGCATTAACCCCCCCCCCCGATACAAGTATTATTTTCCCTTCATTGCGTTGATGACATTTCTAATCAAAGAACATGGACCCAGCAAAAGGAGGCAAATTAACCCCTTGAGTACAGGAGGGGTGCACGACCAAGAGAGAAATAAAGTGTTGATGAGGCTCCCTGTTTTCCAGAGATTAACCCTTTCAATGTCAGAGAGGTATGCAACACATTGCTTTGTAATTCATTGCGAACCCCTCGGCATTCAAAGATTTAACAAGTGCAGAGAGGTAAAAACATATAGAGACCAAGAATAATACAGCTGCATTAAGAAACGTTCATATTCACAAATCATCTCCTTCAAACAATACCAAGTTCATGGCCTGTCATATTAACCCTTCCAGTGCCAATGCAATGCACTGGATAGCTCTCTGGCATTTGAAGGGTTAACAGTTTTCATCAAACCCATTCCTCAGACTGGCATTCGCCTGCTGCATATGTTCATTAGGCACTTTTCAATGCCATGTATTGTGTTGCAGGTCATATAATCAACATGAGAGACTGTAACCTTGAGTTTCTTCTGATACACTGCATTTTTTCTAATATATTGCCTTTGCTATGCAGGGACATTTTCATAAAATTGGTATAGTGGACAGCCCACTAGTGCAAGGAGCTGCTCACAGTCAAGAAAAAAGTATCACTCTGATTCAACACAGTTTGGAACCCTGTGGACAGTGGTGCACCTATGGGCAGTGCAGTTGTGACTGGGACCCATCCATCAGCCTCAGGGCCCAACAAGTGCCAGTTACACTCCTGGGGCAATATTCTTATGTTAGGGAGATCAAGTATGTTTTTGCACTTTAGCCTTGCAGTGACTAGATACCCCATTGCCTCTTAGGGTTGCCACCTTTTCTTTAAAAAAATTCCGGCCAAGGTATTCCCTCCATAGACTTAATATTGGACAGAAGCCAATTTTTTACTGGCCTGCCGATAAAATACCGGCTGGGTGGCAACCGTACTGCCTCTGCGTCTCCCTATTTCTGATGCTCTGGGTCATTGTATCAAGCCAGGTGGGAAAACTCAGTGATGCCGATGTACTAAGAAGAACCGAAGAAGGTCCGAAGCAAACCCACTTCTCCATAAGGGAGAAATGAACATTATAAAACATCCATGGATTGAAACAGGCTTTTAACCCTGACAGAGAGGTCTCCAATGCATTCCAAAGAATCAATGAGAAGTCTCACTGAGACTGATGTACTATAGAGAAACTTGTGCCATTCTGGAGTGGACCAGTCACACGATAGGGAACAAGCCAGAATCCCCATTGAGTTAATGTTTTGAGTACCAGAGGAGTGCACAATGCATTGCTTTGTGATAGTCACCCAGAAGCATCATGTTAGCTCTCTGGTGCCATTACAGAGCAGAAATTTCCATACACATATCATATTAATCCGACCCAAAAGGGCAGTTCAGTTCTAAAGTGACAGGCAAGTCTCCTCTACACAGAAATACCAGCTAACCTCAGTCACACATTTGGGACCTGTTTGCGCTTCATCAGAGAGGTGATACTGGTTTTCCTAGGTACTGAGAGTTCTCAGTGAGTGTTCTAGCATATTTTTGCTTGATTTTGAAAGGGATGAAGGGTAAACCAATGTCTTTTCAATCAATAATATGTTCAGATTGGGTGGAATCATGCAAAGGGTTACAATTTCAATTAAGCAATGAAATAACCTGGAAAATCTAAATTGCTAGGTATGCTGCCCTCTCCAAAAACATTAACTAATCATATTAACTGTGCACTGTTATTAATCAGTCACTTCAATTTACTCTTACCAACTAAAGGAAACGTTCTACCATATCCTCCGATGAAAAAGTTTGAATCCTTTTAGCGAGAGTGTGGTGTATAATGGTTTGTAAAGCAAAGTACACTCAAATGTTAACTCTTTGAGTGCCAGAGAGGTATTCAAAGCACTCTGTTACTCAAAGGGTTAAAGGGACATTAACAACTCCTTAACAAAACCCCACATTAACCTGGCCAGAATATCATATACGCCAATATGAAACAGTTTTGAGTGAATTGGTTCAGCAAAATGAATCTATAATCATCTTATAAAATAATTTGCTAATGTATGTTTGTTAGAAGCTGTCATGCACAGTACAGTTGGCTGCGCGCACTACAGTCATGCACAATAGAGACTGCCCGCACCGCCGCTGATAATGGAGCGGCCTGCAGTCTCTACAGCGTGGCCAGTGTACACGGGTTCTTCAACTAGTTAATGCATATAATGTCCATGGAGACAAACATTATCCTTTTTAGGATTCTGGGACCCAACTACTCCCACTGAAAGCTTCCTTAGAGACATTTGCAGCCCGTAGGGTAAATTTAGCATGCATGGAGACATGGAGTAAAGTTAGTCCACTTTCCTCCTAGCTTTGTTAACACATTGAGTTAAATAAGGTAAAACCCCAAAATTGCCATACTTTCCTCTGGCCTTGCCTTAGTGTAGAGGATTATTTGTAAGTAACTTAGTTACCAAGGACTGATTTACATCTCAGGTGCCCTTAGTCAAAGGCACCCAAGGTGCACTTAGCTCCACCTCTGGACACACCCATTTTCTCACATGATTCTTCCCCTAGCAGCACGCACTATTGCCTGTCACAGAAAATACTTTGACAGCAACATAAAGGCATGAAAAAACTCCTTTACAGCTAAAGACCTCTCTAGCATCCATTGTGATAA
The DNA here is from genome assembly GCA_037306005.1 of Rhinophrynus dorsalis. Classification (NCBI taxonomy): domain Eukaryota; kingdom Metazoa; phylum Chordata; class Amphibia; order Anura; family Rhinophrynidae; genus Rhinophrynus; species Rhinophrynus dorsalis. The sequence goes on along the minus strand of CM074719.1, from coordinate 71,715,779 downwards.
ATAATAGCCACTAAAGGGATATTTACCTGTTAGATAAACTGGATTAGCATAAAAAAGGTGGTATAGAATTGCTCTGGTCACACCTATCGCTCACAGTGTGGGTGCAGGCAGTATAGCTGAGGCTCCCTACAAAATCTGGAGCCATAGCCACTTGCCTACTCTGCCTAATTTGAAATCTAGCCCTGAGCATAACACTAAGGAATTGATAATATTGTGGAGAATTGTATTAGTAGGCGGGTTTTTTTTCAGGCATTTTATCCTGAAAGAAGGATCTCACCTTATATTCTGGGTCACCCTTTACTTGGGCTGCCTGCAGATGGGAAGAAAATCCCATCCAGTGGGCAGTCCAGAATGTCTCCCTTCACAACCTTTCATTTTCAATAATGCGCCCGGCAATCTTCTTGGAGTGTGCACAACTCCACGCTGACGATGAGTGACACAAAAACGTCTTTCCATGACCTTTCTTTCAATTTACATATGTATTGATAAAACTGTCCTGGAAGGACCTTTCTGAGTCGCGCATCCTCAGATTGGAGGCAGACCACTGTACAAGAAGACTGCTGGGTGCATTAATGAAGTTTAATGGTAGAGGTGGAAAAGGGGAAAGAGAATGTTGGGTGTGAAAATTAGACAAAATCCCCAATATAAGGTGACTCCTCTTTTTCTTTTTTTCACAACCAATATTTGGAAAGTCGGGGTTGGGGGTGCCTTACAATTGAGGTTTCCCTGTATGAGGGCAAATACAGTAAAGCTAAGTTTCATGGAACCAATCCACATAACATTAATTCTGCCCAGACTAAGTTTAGTGGGGTTTTACTAATCATAGGTGTTACTGTTTGTTTAACCCTTTAAGGCCCTAAGGGATGCTCAAAGCATTTCTTTACAATGAGTTGCACATACATCTGGTCCTTAACACTTTAAGTTCCAGATGTATGCTGACACTCTAGGGTTAAAGGGTTAAATAGTTCCTTCTTCTTAATTTTTGTAATGTGAGTGGGAAGATAATATTTTGTAAATAAGCATGAGAAGTAAAAGCAAATGTAAAAATATTACACATTGTTCATTGTGCTTACGGCTGAATCTGGCACCTGGAATCTTGATAAAACGCTCCTGCATTGTTAATATCCAGTGCTCTTACTATCTCCAAGCAGCCAGCTGAGATTTTCTATGGTTTTCCAGATTATAGTTGACCCTCTTAGCTAAAACAGAGCTGCATGAATGGGAATAGATAAAGAAGCGAAAACAAGATTATGAGAATGATGTGACAAGGACTTTTTGGCAATAGAAATTTATGAGGATGGCAATAAAGTGAAGGCGAGGGTATTGATTTTACTTTATTATATTTACTGAAAAATTTTAGTGTTAGAGGCTGATTTGGACCTGGATTCCATTGCAGCTGATAAGGTTATCAAGGTTTGCTTTGCTCCAAAATTATTCCAGATTTCTTATTAAATCAACCTCTACAATAATGAATGTATCTCCTTGTAAAGCCCAAGGCCATAAAACACAGAATGCTTAACCCATTGGAGCTTGGAAAGTTCACCAGTGGATCACTTCACAATGAATTGGAGACCTCTCTAGGGCTAGATTCTATTAAATGTGCTAATTGTATCACTTCTATCTCCAGTTTTCCCCATAGACTTCAATAGGAAAATGTTTGATAAAACGAGTGTTAACATTTAGCACCCGCAATAGAATCTAGCCCCTAGTGTCCAGGGTGTAAAACTATATTTATAGGGGATATACAAACATTCTCAAAATTCCCATTGATTTAAATTGGAAGTTTAAATCTTGATTGCTAGAGAGAGTTTCAGATGCCTTGCAATGCAATACTTTAGATACCTCCCTAGCATTCAAGGGGGGAGATGCACTAAGATGTGATAAAGAGGTGATAAAGCATAGATGACTTCTCCAGTGATATCACTTCTCCAATTCCTATGTTAGTCTATGGAGCCAATGCACTAAGATTTCTCCAAATTTGGAGATCTTATTGCATAGGCTCTACAAAATAACTTAGGATCTGAGAGAAGTGATAACACTGGAGACGTTGAGGGAGATGCACCAAGAGGTGATAAAGGTGTGAAAAAGCAGAGATGACTTCTCCAGTGAAATCCTATGTAATTCTATGAAGACTATGCACTGTGATATCCCTAGAGAAGTCATCTCTACTTTATCACCTCTATATCATGCTTTAATGCATAACCCCCAAGGTGTTAAAAAGATTATTTAAATAAATTGGCATTTTTTACATGTTCCCTAAGGCGCAGTTGGTTTAGTCCAGAATTGTTCTTTTTTTTTATATATATATATATATATAGCCGTTAAAATCTTTGCAGGATACACAATTAATATCTGACCTCTATTAAAAGGTGAATCCGCTTCTATATCTAATACCAGCTTTATTTTATCTTTTGCAACACTCCCATCTATCAGTGAAGTTTTGTGCATAATAAGGACTGATACCACGTTAATCCCTTGAGAATCAGAGCGATAGGAAATGCACTGTGCACTGCTCTGGTCTTTAAAAGAGAATTAACACCTCCTTATCATAAACCCCAACCTTACTATGTCCAGAAATTCCTAATGCTGCCTATGAATTTGGTCCTTGTGCCATTGAAGAGATTAACCCTTTGAGTGCCAGAGGATGGAGTACGCAACACTTTACTTTGCAATGCATTACGTACCCCTCTGGAATTCAAAGGGTTAATTATTGAGTCAGTTCTGGGTGCGATGTCCATTGAGGTGATCATAACCACAGGACCTCAAACTCTGCTCATTGTACATGGTAACCCTTTATGTACGAAGGGGAAGCAATATGTTCTTCGCCTTTAAATTCTTTAAGGGTTAATTAGGCTTGTGCGCACTGCCTGATTTAGTCTGAAAAAAATACCAGCAACTCTCATGTCCACCTTCATGGATATGACATCCAAAACTGACAGAAGATTTTATCTACTGAAGGACAGCACAAGGTCAAAATTCATAGTGACCATTAGATTTTGCTGGCCATAATAAAGTAAGTGGAGGGTTTATTATTAAGGTTAATGAGAGGAGAACAGATACACTAGCAGGAAACATCTCTGTATAAAAGGACACAACATCAAAGACAATCTGACCTGTGGCTTGAAACACAACATGAAATGTATGTTAAATTATTCCACAGTATGAACATTTTTTACTTAGAAACATCATGTATTATTCCACACATCTGATATTTTCCTCACAAGCTGCAATTCCTACAAAAATATCTGTAAAATTCAGCAAGCTAAAGAGGAATGAAAATTCCCAATAATTAAATTTTTAGCAATATCTCCAGTGCAATGTAAAGCAATTTATTGGAGACCTCTCCAGCATTCTAAGAGTTAAATATCCCATGGTGCAGTTTGTTTGCTCCAGAATTGCAGCATGTTGAATTACACCTAAGGAATCTACCAGTATTGATCTACTGAAAACTCTAAATAGAGTCTATCTGGATTAGATGGTCACTTTTCAGACTGAGAGCCATATTCTATTTCAAGTTACAAAAACTGACACTGGTTTCCCTCACAGATTCCTACAGTCTATAGTCTAATTCACACAGGTGGTTTCTACTCTGTGCTGATATCACTGAGATGTTCATAATTTCTGTGGTCCAGGCTGTTCACACAGGCAATTTTGCCATGTGTCATGTAGCCTGAACACAGCTTGCTAAAAATTTCCTGTGTTCAACATAAAACACAGAAAAAGTTTCATAATACGTTTATCTTTGGGAATGCATTGTAGCATTTGCACGGACATTTATATCAAATTAATGGCCAGCCCACATACATGTCAGCCAATAACATTTGACTGAGACCTTTGTGAGCTGGCCATCAATTCCTTCACCATGATGTAATTGCCCTCTAATCACAATATTACTAGGGGAATACAGGAACTGTGGAGGTAAGGTTCATATGGATGCTTGCATAATGTTGCACCACAGCACAATCAAAAACCTGCGTGTTATATATTTTGTAAGATAAAAATGTATGTCTTTTACTCCTTATCATTCAGTTCTTTTGAATATGTTATAGTTTTATAAGTAAATTAAAATTTAGACTCATTATCTAGAGTTTCTCATCCACAGTTCTCAAGTACCCATAACAATGCAGGATTTCTCTCCTTGAACATGTGTGTATTTAGTGGATCTTTAACCATTTGAGTGCCAGAGGGGTAGCCAATGCCCCTCTGGCCCTCAAAGGGTTAATTCTGATTAGTACACCTGTGCTCAAGCAGGAAAATCCTCAAAACCCTAACAGGTGCTTGAGGACTAAAGTTGAGTAATTCTGATATAGGTGATTACATTTTTATTTGCATAAATTATTACTAATGGATATTCGAGTAAAACTGCAATACTGCTTTAACATGACTTCAAAATGAAAATGCATGTTAGATGATTCATTATTTCTTGAATACCATATTGTTTAACCCTTTTAACAGCAGACAGGTGTGCAACGCATTGCTTTGAATGTGTGGCATACCTCCTCTCTGGTCCTTAAAGGGTTAATGTAATAGAATTCCCATTGCCACCACCCTAATCATTTTATTATCATCCGAGCGAGGTTAGACTCCTTAGTTCAATAAGGATTTATCATAAATCAATAGGGCTGAATGATTTTCTTAACTAAGCAATATCATTCTGTTCTTTTAATTTTCATAAGGATTGTGTTACATTTATAGAGTGCAATCTGGGGAGACGGTCTTGTTAATAGATTGTGTGCTAGAGTAATTGTTTTAAGTTCAGGAATCTGCTTTGAATTGATGGCTGCTCAATAGTTGTTAGAATCAGTTTACCAGGATGGAATCATGTTGTATGTGTTCACTTCAGTAAAGGTTTTAGTGTATGGCTTCCAAAAGCATACATTATGAAAAGACAGTATGGGTGGAATGCAATAAACATGGGCTATTTCCAGTGTGAAAACCACTAGCCAATAGGTTTGTGCATGATTTTGTTGAATTGTGCATGAAAAATCAAGATTAGCAAACAGCTCTGCATATTATTTTTTGTGGGCATGGTCAGGATTAATGAATCTGTCTGAAGGACAATCTGTGCTAAGGACAATCCTTTCAGTGCATGCATTCTGTCCTAAGGACCATATACAAAAAGAGGAGTAATTGTGGGGCAACCAATCTGCCACATGCCAAATAAATAAAGATTATCAAACTTCCAATTGATTTAAATGTGACTTTTAGACCTTTTAATGCTGGAGATATCTCTAAGACATTGAATTGTATTGCTATAAATCAATTCTAGCTCAACTGGTTTCCCAAAATTAATATTTAATTAGTATTTGATATCATGTCCACACAAAAAGGCATTATTTTCTGTTAAAGGATGCCAAGATCCCAAACTGAGTATTCATGGGAAGGAGTGCTTCCATTGGAGGGGGTTGGTGTCCTGGAGTCCTGCAGAAGAGAATCATATTTGTCTCCATTTACATGATCTCCATCAATAACTAAAGATTATTTTTGGGGAACTGACCTATCAAACATTGATTCATAGTGGCCATTAGGAATGTTTGCCTAAATTATAGTAAATATGGGTTTATTAATTGGAAGTGCTGGAGTTCCTTACACCTCCTGAAGGTTAGAATGACATCTACGACACATTCATTTACAAAGCATTGGAGTTCTCTTTAGCTTCCAAGGGGTTTACATGAGTCCAGAAAACTCCACTATGAGGACATGTGGATCTATCAAAACCACTGCCCCACCAACTGTTAATGTGATAATAGCCCCTTAGTTTCTAGAATGATATCTATTGCATTATAAAACAAAAAATGGAGACATTCACCCATGAAGTTATCATCTACACATTTGTTGAGGGTCCTGAGATCTGACTTTGAGAACCTGTGTATCTTTCCTTTTCCCATAAGAAGCATCAGAAATGCAATACATATTCAAATATGTTGAATAAAATAGCCAACTCAAAATGTATGGGGCATTGATAAATCATGTAAATAATTTCTGGTCAATTTTTGTATAGCTGTGGCACTGCAACTCCAATAGGTAGCTCTAGCTGAGAGTTGTCAGGTTCCTGTTGTAGCATATAAAAGACACTGGAGGTAGAGCCTCTGCATCTGGCATCCCGGAATTCCAAGCCTAAGACTGCAGTTGCATTTTGGCATATCACAGGCATGGGGTCTACTTCCTGACCCCAATGCAGCTGTTTTGGTGTACAATTAAGCTGTGCAATTCAGAATCTGCAAGGACATCAGGGCCTAGATGCGCTAAAGATCGAAATGTCGAAATGTCGATGTTCTGTCGGAGCAGTGTCATAGGCACTTCCTTCCTATGACATCACCTCACCAGAACCCCGACCAAAAAATACCCAGATCGACATCAATCCAACATGCCTTCACCATGTTTACGAATATGTACTCTTCACATCGACAATTGCTCATTTCCATATGGAAATGAATCATAATGTGACACATTTGTATGCAAAGGGGTGTGTTGACATGTTAATATGACACTTTGACTCATTCAGTAAACTCCGATAGCGGCCTCTGCTGTCAGAGTTCACTGTCTCAACTTCACCTAACTCAGGTTGGCAAAGTTGGGATCTCCCTGTACTTTCCTATGGAGTAAAACCCTCAATCATTTGTAGTGAAACTGAATTACTACAAAGCTAAGAAAATGAAACTTGTTAAAAATAAATTGTATGAAAGGAAAAATATCATAAAAATTAACAAAATGTAAGGGAAAGTGTAAATACCAAAAGAAAACAAACCGCATAATGAACACAGGTACCAATTTGTTCATTATGCAATTTGTTTTCTTTTGGTGATATTTACACTTTCCCATACATTTTTATAATTTTTATGATATTTTTCATTTCATACAATTTATTTCTAAAGAATTTCATTTTCTTAGCTTTGTAATAGTTCAATTTTAAACAGGAACTCAGTTATTAGGCATTATGGGTTACTATGCAAGATATGCGACTGCATATCTTGCCTGTTTGTGTGTGTGTTAACACTTTATTTGTAATAAAAAATGGGTTTCACTGTAATAATTAAAACATTTGACACCCCCCTTACATGAGGCCGACAATTGCCCGTTAATAACATTAAGTGCATATAAGCTATGTGAAACATAGCTTATATGCTCTTTTATGATGTTATTAAATGATCAGACCTCAAAGGGGGGCAGCAGGACCCTTCCTGATAGCCCCCTTACCATGGATCAGCTAACCAAAAGGATAACTGATCCATCGGGCAACTCCAAAGCCATTTACAGTATTCTTGATGCTGCTGGCTTTACAGCTGCCTGCAGACTAAGAATTGAATGAATTAACCCATCAGTGGGTTCATGTCAGGTTAAGGAAGCGCTGCAGTCCCATCTTTAAATCAGTCACCCTGGTCAAACCGAGTGACTGATTAAGTGATCAGAGTGTAGGGCTGCTTGCTAAATTGAATATTTTGTAAGAGCTCATTCATTTCTAATTCCCTACCTCTTGTGTCCCATTGCAATTACTACTTTTGCTTCATTTTTCAATTTGAAGGATGCTAACAGGGACCTCCTCCAACCTTCCCTTTCCATCTGACAATTTTTGTTAATATGTCGATGTGTGTGCAGATCGAATTGTCGGAGTGATTCGAACATGTCGACAATATCATACCGACACCACATCGACCTTTAATACATCTAGGCCTTGGTCTGTTCCTAGGGAGCATTTAACCAAGTTTCTATTTCAGGCTGAGAAAATAACAATTGATTCCCCATACTACAAAATGCACTTGAATTAAATACAAGGAGGCATATGCATTTACTATTATATAGACTGTTGTGTGCAATCCATAGCTAGATTAACATGCTACCTTATACACACCACACATATAGATAGATAGATAGATAGATAGATAGATAGATAGACATAGATAGATATGCAAAGTGGTGGTCAGAGATGCCCAACTAGGTGTGACGCTTGATATATATATATATATATATATATATATATATATATATATATATATATATATATATATCCCAAATAAAGATTATAGTGTGCCACATTTTACATTTTATTATACTATTTAATTTACATGAGATTGAGAGCTCTAGAGTGTTATTTTGGGTATCCCTGATTTCGGTGCATTATAAATAATAAGCAGGTCTATGCTGCTCAATTACAAAAGAAAGTTTTAATTTATCAGTTCCTAAAGTTATATAGCTTACAGTGGTCTTTTTTCCATCTTCTATCCATTTTCAAATATTCATTATTACAATAATAGGATAATTGTGTCTTCCCTTGGACTAGAGATAAGCAAAACTATTGCTAATTGGTTTGCAAACCGATTCTGCAAGTAATGTGATATATGTCAAATTGCATTGTTTCATTTCATTATTTTGAATTTGGGAAATGGTGCAAAGTGAAGAGAGAGAGGTAGAGCAATAAGTGAAGAGGAGTATTACCTAGAGAGAGCTGTTATTGATAAGGTGAAATAGAAGGAGAAGCAGAGCTGTGATAAAGCGGAGATGATGGGGAAGACTCATTGATAAAGTAGAGATGACTTCTCCAGTTCCTATGTTATTCTATGGAGCATAAGCACTAAGATTTCTCAAGAGGGAAAGATCACAGTGCATTGGCTTCATAGAAGTGATATCACTGGAGAAGTCATCTCTACTTTATCACCTCTTTATCACCTCTAGATGTGAGATCACCTCAACGTCTCCAGTGATATCACTTCTCCAGTTCGTAAGTTATTCTATAGAGCCTACATGCACTAAGATCTCCAAAGTCAGAGAAATCGTAATGAATGGGCTCCAAAGAATAAAATAGGACTGGGAGAAGTGATATCCCTGGAGAAGTCATCTCTACTTTATCACCTCTTTATCACCTCTAGATGTGAGATCACCTCAACGTCTCCAGTGATACCACTTCTCCAGTTCCTAAGTTATTCTATAGAGCCTACATGCACTAATATCTCCAAAGTCAGAGAAATCGTAATGAATGGGCTCCGAAGAATAACATAGGACTGGAAAAAGTGATATCCCTGGAGAAGTCATCTCTACTTTAGCACCTCTTTATCACATCTTTGTGTATCTTCCCCAAAGAGAAAAGCCTATCTAGTTTTAAGTTTGTTTGATCTATTTATGTGAGATAGAAATAAAAAACTATGTGCCTAAAATTCTGCTTCTGCCCCAATGTATAAAATTGTATTTAAAAAATCACAATCAACACACAACACCAGCACCAACAGCAGACCTGACAATCCAATGAAATATGAAGCATCTGCAATTCAGAAAACAACTGAGGGGTTTTGCACTAAGATGGGATAAAGAGGTAATCAATAAAAGATACCTTCTCTAGTAACATCACTTCTCCAGTTCCTACATTATTATATTAAGCCAATGCACTAAGTTCTCTCCTACTTGAGAAATATTTGTGTTTACACTCCATAGAATAACATAGGAATAGGAGAAGTGATATCACTGGAGAAGTCATCTCATTTTATCACCTCTTTATCACATATTAGTGCATCTGATCCCTGGACTCCTCCACCTGCAAACCAGAGTTGGACTCTTCCAGTCCCCACATTGCCATCCATTAAAAGGGGATCTAACACGCCTGTACAAGTGTGTGTTAAATGTTAATTTATATTGCGACTAGATGGATTTTTTTTTTTTTTAACCCTATTTGGCCGAAAATTAATGTTTAAAGAGTTCACTTCCGGACAGACTGAGGTTACCTGATCAGTGCCTGCCCCTCTGCCTCTACTCCCACCCCCCTATCCAGCCTCCTCCGATGATGGAGGCTTTCTGTCTGTAAGCAGGAGCGATCTCATTGGCAGAGATCGACATCTAGCCACTGAGATCGCTGCAGCTTACAGGCAGAAAGCCTCCGTCATTGGAGGAGGCTGGATAGAGGGAGGAGAGCAGAGGCAGAATGGCAGACTGCGGCACAGATCAGGTAACCTAGCCAATGAGATCGCTCCAGCTTACAGACAGAAAGCCTCCGTCATCAGAGGAGGCTGGGTGGAGGGATGGGAGCAGAGGCAGAGCGGCAGACTTTGGCACAGATCAGGTAACCGCAGTCTGTCCGGGAGTGCACTCTTTAAACATTAATTTTCAGCCAAATAGGGTTAAAAAAGATAATAATAAAGGAATCCATCTAGTTGCAATATAAACTAACATTTAACACACACTTGTATAGGGGTGATAGACCCCCTTTAAAAGAACTAACACTTCCGAACAATAGACCCCACACACCTTACAATAGCCAGATAATACGGATTGCCCCAGTGAATTTTATACTTCCATGGAGACGGACATGACAGTGGCTAGCAGTAACATAGGACTTAAACTCCTCCCACAGAGCATGATAATCTTAACCCTTTGAGGACCAAAGGGGCGTTAAATGTAGTGCTTTGCAGTGCGATGCACACCCCTCTGGTCATTAAAGGGTTAAGTAGCCACATGACATCCGGGACTAATTGGAGATGGTATCTCTTAAACAAAGGCAGAAGAGAAAAAGTAAAAGGGCCATTAGGGTTTTCGATTCATAGTAAAGCTAGGTGAGAGTTATTATTAGGAGGTTCTACTTGCCCTTTAAAGGGATAGTAATGTTTCATAATAAAAGCAGCTCTAATTAATCATCTTAGTATTTGGGCCTTGGAGAGTGTTATTTCAATTCTGTCAGAGTTGTAGTTCAGGAGTAATTGAATGATAAAGTATCCTCCTCCCACCCCTTTTACTGATATAACACTGCTCACCTCAGAGCAGCAGGGAGTGTCCAGGTAGATTGCAGAGAGGGACAATCTTCAATTAAGATAAGGGAAAAAGCTGAAAAACCTGTCAAGGGGGCAGGGATTTAATTGTTCTCACAGTAAGAAGATTGTCCCTTGCTGTGAGCTGTCTGGTCTATGGACTGGATTCCACATCTGAGGAGTGGGGGCTTACACTAGGTAAAAGGGGCGGGAGGGGGAAACGTTATCGTTCAATTACTCTTGAACTATAAAGCTCACAGTATTGAAATAACACTCTCTGTGGCTCAAATACTATGAGGATTAATTGGGGCTGCTGTTTTTGTGAAACATTACTATTTACATCTATTTAAGCTCCCAGAGCACTAAACCAATAATAAAAGTTGATGTGTTACAACTGGCCAAAGCAGAACTATTAAACTATTTTCACTCATACCATTTTGTAGGTTTTGTATGAAACACAGCTCAAATAAAACACTTTGCTCATCTCTTGTGAAGATCAGGGTAAAAAAAAATGAGGACATAAAAAACATTGTAAAGCTGTAATATATATACCCACATACATACACATATTGGTCTGTTCCTCAGTCCTTCAATAGTGACCTTTTGGTCATTTGTTACAGCTTCAATTAGAACACAGCGAGACACAAAACTGAATGGTCTGGCAGACTGGCAGTCATCAGATTCTGACACAGTCGGAGTGATGTGGACATCTTTTTTGACCTTGGCCATACATAATCATGTAGTCAGTCAACTGTCAATGTTTTCAGGCATCAACACAGCCTACTGTCATCACTGCATCGCTTATCAAGTGATTCTTGTTACTAAAATTAATTGCATTAATTAATGCATGTTCTACTCCCCATGCATTATTTATGTGGCTATTGTGTGTTCTCTGAAATTATTATATCTTATGTTTTTGCACTGATTAATTGACAGTGACTTGTGTAATCTGATGCAAAATACAGAATTAATTGGGCTGTTGCACTAAAAAGAACTGGAGCATGTACAAACTGTTATTTTTTTTAAAGGGATAGTTGTGTTTCAAAATAAAAGCAGATCCAATTAATCTTCATAGTATTTGGGCCATGGAGAGTGTTATTTCAATACTGTCAGAGTTGTAGTTCAAGAGTAATTGAATGATAACGTATCACCCTTTTACCTAGTGTAAGCCACCTCCCCTCAGATGTGTAATCTGGTCCACAGACCAGACAGCTCACAGCAAGGAACAATCTTGTTACTGTGAGAACAATGAAAACCCTGCCCCTTGACAGGTTTTTCAGGTTTATCCTTATGCTCACAGAAGATTGTCCGTCTCTGTGATCCATCCAGACAGTAATGCTGTTCTGAGGTGAGCAGTGTTACATCAGTAAAGGGGGCGGGAAGGAGATACTTTATCATTCAATTACTCTTGAACTACAACTCAACTCGGACAGTATTGAAATAACACTCTAAATGGCCAAAATACTATGAAGATTAATTGGAGCTGCTTTTATTTTGAAACATTACTATCCCTTTAAATCAGACTTTTAGCCCCTTGAATGTTAAGATGTCTCCAGCCCATTGGTTTTGCAATGCTTAGAAGAACACTCTAGCATGCATGGGGTTAAAACCCCAATTTAAAGGAACAGTATTGCCTAAAAAAAATTTAGTGATTTTGAAAAAGGTTTCAAAATCACCTATCTGTTGTATTTACCATTTTCTATATAGAAAAATGTTTTTGAGTTACTAAAATTAATACATTAAGCTTATGAAGGCATGCCATGCAGTCTCTTCATGCCTTAATCATATATTACCCGTCTCACTCACTGACACTTAACCTTGAAAGTGTTTGGAGAGGTGGGCAATGAGCATACCTGTGAATTCTCTGGACCTGTCCTGGAGACTCTGGTATTTGCAGTGAATTACCAGGTTTCCAGGAACAGAGGCTGATTCTCTGGTGGTGTTGAGTTTCTTACAAAACTCTGCCAACTTCTCCTCCTTCCCAATCTGTTCTACCCGATTCCCTCCCACTTCTCCTCCTTCCCTACCTGTTCTACTCACTTCCCTCCCACTTCTCCTCCTTCCCACCCTGTTCTGCTCACTTCCCTCCCACTTCTCCTCCTTCCCACCCTGTTCTGCCCACTTCCCACCCACTTCTCCTCCTTCCACCCTGCTCTGCCCACTTCTTCTTTTTCCCATACTGTCCCTTCCACCTCCTGCCCACTTCTCCTCCTTCCATCCTGTTCTGCACACTTCCCACCCCTTTCTCCTCCTTCACACTATGTTCTGCCCACTTCCCATCCACATTTCCTTCTCTCACCCTGTTCTGCCCACTTCCCACCCACTTTATGGCACAATCCACTAAGCCCCTCCCAACCTATCATTAAGTCCTGCTGCTTTGTGATGCAGATAGCACCATTTTATATCCCCCCCCAACGGCACCACATGAGGCCCCATGAGCCCCCTCCAGGGACTCTAGAAGACAAAGTTCCCAGGTATAGTAATGATTTGCTGTGTTATCAATCTAAACTAAACTAACCAAAAATTTAGACTAAATTAACCATTTGAGTGCCAAAGGAGTGCATACCGCTTGGGAGCTCCGATGGTAAAAAAATTGATAGTGCAACATATTGGTGATTTTCAAAATCATCAAAGTTGTCTTAGGCTATAGGGCCCCTTTAGATGAATGGAGATTTGAGGATTCTTTTTTTTTTTTAATGGATAGCACTTGATACGTAAGAAAAAAATGTATTGTAGTGTTTATCCCCCTGAGTAAATCAAGGTGCTCCCACTGCTGAAAGTTGTTTTATTCAGAAGTTATTGCAGCTCAATTATGAATTTATTAGGTGTAATATCTCAATGGTCTGAAATTGTACAGCGGCGCTGTTGCTACACAATCCTATGGATATTTATGGTCAACTGACCAGAGCTGTCCATAGGACAGATTAGCAACAGCACCACTGTACAATTTCAGGCCATTGAGATATTGCACCTAATAAATTCATATTTGACCTGCAATAACTTTTAAATAGAACACCTCCGAGCAGTGGAAGTACACTTGTTGTAATATCCCTTTAATTTGTCAACTGTGGAGTAATTACCTTGCTTCGGGATTACTCCATTCCTTCTCAGTGCATCTTAGTACATTTATGTTAATATTGAATTAACTTATACATAATTTACTATTTTGCTCTAAATTTGGCAAAAATAACTGCATAAATATGTGAAAAAGAAGGATACAGAGGCTTCTATATTTGATAGAAGAGCCTGCCATTATTTATCAATGTTTTGAACTGGCATAAATCCTTTATACAGCAATGATTCAAGGATTACCTTATCAACTGGTATACTTGAAAGATTTTGTATTATTATAGTGTCTCTGGAAGGCAGTCTGTTTTACATATCTTTATGCTGACATTTTACACTTGAAAGAATTTGCATTAACATCTTCTAGGAATGTAGGATTAAATGTGCAGGTGTTCAGTATACAATAAGCTATTCTCTATGGCTGATTTATTTAACACTAAAGTGAATAACAACCGCACCATAGTTACAAACACCTATTCCTATTCATTTATAATAGGGTTTTAACCCATTCAATGCACAAGAGTATCTCCAATTTCTGATAGGGAATAAGTAAAAAAAATCCCATTGATTTAAATGTGCCAGAGAGATAACAACGCATTTCTTTGTGGCATATGGGATGACTCTCTGGCACTTAAAGGGTTAATTCCTTGAATTAGGAATTCTTTAGGGACCTGTCATTGTGGAAGAGGTTAAAAACCCCATTTAAATTGATGGGGATATTTCATTGTTGCCTATGTACAAGTTGCTTCAGCAAATGCAGCCATCCTATATAATAATATGCTAGGATGTTTGCCACGATGCAGTCATGCTCAGTAGAGACTGCACGCGTTCGGGCAGTCTCTACTGCACATGATTGCATCGCATGAGTGAGGCGACACAAGACTGCATCGCGTGGAGAGTGAGGTAGCGGTCTCATAACCCTTTGAGTGCCAGAGTGCAAAGCAATGCGTTGCGTACCTCTCTGGCACTCAAAGGGTTAACATTACCCAAACCTTGGCCCGTGTACACAAGCTTTTACATTAGTATATTTAGAACTATATTATTTTTTGTCATTTGTTAATGATATGTGTTTAATTTAAACATACCATATGCACAATTTTAATGTAATATTTCTATAAAGTATAGAGTAACGTATGTATGTATGTATGTATGTATCTTTATTTATATGGCGCCACACAGTGTACGCAGCGCCTTACAATAGACATATGTTACAATAAATAAGAGGGGATGAAATAAGTGCGACATTCATAGAAACAATGGGAGAGAGGTCCCTGCCCCAAGGAGCTTACAGTCTAAATGGATAAAGGGAGACATACAATGGGGTAAGAGGGTGTTAAGTGCTGAGATTACAAGTGCTGAGTTTGGCCAAAGGCAGTGCATGGCCCTTGCGTGTATCAAACTTGAATGATTTTTAGTGAATCAGCACCACAGGTTTTTGCATTTTTCGATTGGATCTTTGATCTGGTGCTTAACCGGGTGACTGGCCATTGGAGGTAGGAGAAGCTTTTCAAATTGTTTTCCATAACGGTTGTTAATTGGTGCACTTGTATAAAAGTAAGAGTATGATCAAGCAGTTCTCTGTTTACCTAATATATATTTTATTCGTGTTGGCTTGTTTAGCTTTGAAAAAGCGGTGTTTAACCGCGAAACGCGTTAGCTTTATAGCCAGTTATTTTATCAGAATTTTAAATAAATTTTAAACGGGAATCCACCTGGTGTTTGTCGTTGTTTCCAATTTGGAAGATTGAAAATTCCCACGGAAAAACGGGAGGAGAGAGTGACCCTAACGGAGAGGGGATAATTCCTCTGTAGGCTTACGAGTCAGAGTATTCTGATATCAGAGCTCTGACAATACCCAAATGTGAGTGTATTTCTATTCTTTATTGAGTATATATCAATACTTACTTCACCATATGCTCCCCTGTTCCTGTTTTGTTTTTTACATATTCAGTAATATCATGATATTTATTAAAATTATGATAACAAGTAAAAAACCTGAAATATCACTTAGACGTAAAGCTGCTAATTGATATAATAACTACTGATTAGACATAAACATAAAATAGCACAGACAAAAGCAATTTGATGTATGGCACTGGAGCCCTAACATTTGTGTAATAAAAATGATAAGACCAGGGCTCAAAATTTCCACTCGCTTCTAGCCAATGGCGAGTGAAAATTTTGCCCTGGCGAGTAGAAATTCAGCCCTGGTGGGTATGTTATGGCTTGCAGTGGTGAGTAACTTTTCAGGTCTGGCTAGTAGCAAAGGACTTTTACGACCTGATAAGACTATTGCAAAATAGTGGCATATGCACAATAAGCAGCAATACTTCAAAGGAGGTATATTAAACAGCCTTCCAAAATTATAGAATAAACATAAAACAGTTAATTAAAACAAATGGCATTATTTGGATTCTCCAAATGTAGTACTTGCTGTTATATTCTTGAATCCCCTTAAACATACAGTTCAAAATGGTTTGATGAGATTTGTATGTAAGCGATAAGCAATCCAGGTCTCGCCCAGAAATAAAGCTACACTACTCAGTCTATATCTCATGTTTACAAATGTACTATCTCCAAGGGAGTAACTACAGAGGGTACAGAGGGTGCATTTGTATCAGGGCTCAAAATACAAGGGGGGGAATTTGTCCCAGGGTCCAGTAGATTCAAGTCATGCCTCTCTGAAATGAATTTTGGCTAGTGAGGCCACTGAGTATCCCACACGTTTGTCTTTTGAATTGTAACAGGGCAATGTGCCTTATTGTTGCTTGAATATGTTTCGCAATCACAGTGATCATGTTAAAAGAGGAACTGTGAGTTCGTAAGCAAAGAAGGTAGTTCTGCTCTAAACAACCCAGAGGACATGCTATATTTTGGCTATACCACTTAACCCTTTGAGTGCCAGAGTGCAAAGCAATGCGTTGCGTACCTCTCTGGCACTCAAAGGGTTAACATTACCCAAACCTTGGCCCGTGTACACAAGCTTTTACATTAGTATATTTAGAACTATATTATTTTTTGTCATTTGTTAATGATATGTGTTTAATTTAAACATACCATATGCACAATTTTAATGTAATATTTCTATAAAGTATAGAGTAACGTATGTATGTATGTATGTATGTATCTTTATTTATATGGCGCCACACAGTGTACGCAGCGCCTTACAATAGACATATGTTACAATAAATAAGAGGGGATGAAATAAGTGCGACATTCATAGAAACAATGGGAGAGAGGTCCCTGCCCCAAGGAGCTTACAGTCTAAATGGATAAAGGGAGACATACAATGGGGTAAGAGGGTGTTAAGTGCTGAGATTACAAGTGCTGAGTTTGGCCAAAGGCAGTGCATGGCCCTTGCGTGTATCAAACTTGAATGATTTTTAGTGAATCAGCACCACAGGTTTTTGCATTTTTCGATTGGATCTTTGATCTGGTGCTTAACCGGGTGACTGGCCATTGGAGGTAGGAGAAGCTTTTCAAATTGTTTTCCATAACGGTTGTTAATTGGTGCACTTGTATAAAAGTAAGAGTATGATCA
This sequence comes from Rhinophrynus dorsalis, assembly GCA_037306005.1. Classification (NCBI taxonomy): domain Eukaryota; kingdom Metazoa; phylum Chordata; class Amphibia; order Anura; family Rhinophrynidae; genus Rhinophrynus; species Rhinophrynus dorsalis. The sequence goes on along the minus strand of CM074719.1, from coordinate 71,698,445 downwards.
AGCAGTTCTCTGTTTACCTAATATATATTTTATTCGTGTTGGCTTGTTTAGCTTTGAAAAAGCGGTGTTTAACCGCGAAACGCGTTAGCTTTATAGCCAGTTATTTTATCAGAATTTTAAATAAATTTTAAACGGGAATCCACCTGGTGTTTGTCGTTGTTTCCAATTTGGAAGATTGAAAATTCCCACGGAAAAACGGGAGGAGAGAGTGACCCTAACGGAGAGGGGATAATTCCTCTGTAGGCTTACGAGTCAGAGTATTCTGATATCAGAGCTCTGACAATACCCAAATGTGAGTGTATTTCTATTCTTTATTGAGTATATATCAATACTTACTTCACCATATGCTCCCCTGTTCCTGTTTTGTTTTTTACATATTCAGTAATATCATGATATTTATTAAAATTATGATAACAAGTAAAAAACCTGAAATATCACTTAGACGTAAAGCTGCTAATTGATATAATAACTACTGATTAGACATAAACATAAAATAGCACAGACAAAAGCAATTTGATGTATGGCACTGGAGCCCTAACATTTGTGTAATAAAAATGATAAGACCAGGGCTCAAAATTTCCACTCGCTTCTAGCCAATGGCGAGTGAAAATTTTGCCCTGGCGAGTAGAAATTCAGCCCTGGTGGGTATGTTATGGCTTGCAGTGGTGAGTAACTTTTCAGGTCTGGCTAGTAGCAAAGGACTTTTACGGCCTGATAAGACTATTGCAAAATAGTGGCATATGCACAATAAGCAGCAATACTTCAAAGGAGGTATATTAAACAGCCTTCCAAAATTATAGAATAAACATAAAACAGTTAATTAAAACAAATGGCATTATTTGGATTCTCCAAATGTAGTACTTGCTGTTATATTCTTGAATCCCCTTAAACATACAGTTCAAAATGGTTTGATGAGATTTGTATGTAAGCGATAAGCAATCCAGGTCTCGCCCAGAAATAAAGCTACACTACTCAGTCTATATCTCATGTTTACAAATGTACTATCTCCAAGGGAGTAACTACAGAGGGTACAGAGGGTGCATTTGTATCAGGGCTCAAAATACAAGGGGGGGAATTTGTCCCAGGGTCCAGTAGATTCAAGTCATGCCTCTCTGAAATGAATTTTGGCTAGTGAGGCCACTGAGTATCCCACACGTTTGTCTTTTGAATTGTAACAGGGCAATGTGCCTTATTGTTGCTTGAATATGTTTCGCAATCACAGTGATCATGTTAAAAGAGGAACTGTGAGTTCGTAAGCAAAGAAGGTAGTTCTGCTCTAAACAACCCAGAGGACATGCTATATTTTGGCTATACCACTTAACCCTTTGAGTCCCAGAGAGGTACCTAATTACAAAGTCTCATATCTGTTAGCACAAGCTGACACTGTTGATGACACATACTGTATGTATTAAAGTTATATGCACCTGCATTTATGATGGCATGTTTAATGGTAAAGACATCATTGTTAGTTGGCGACTCCTCTGGTATTAATACTGATTAACCTTGTTACACTTGACCTATTCACTCTGATGGCATTTGTTCAATGTTAGCATCTTGTTGGCACTTACCTGTCTTCAAGTTACCTGGATTATTGGAAATGGATGTTGTGCATCATCATCTGTCAGATGTCTTTAGGATGGTTGTGTTCTTATTATATATAAACTAGCTTAAAGGGATAGTAATACTTTGTTTTATCTTTATTTTATTTTGTAGGCATTAAAAAAATATGAAGAACGATATAAGTCTTATCTCTCAAACCGTTATGGTTTGAGAGATATTCACAAGCAAAGTTTCCTCTCCCACCCCTTTTTCCGAGTGTTAAGCCATCTCTTCTCAGATGTGGAATGCAGTCCATAGACCAGACAGATAACAGAAGTGGACAATCTTCTTCCTATGAGAACAATGAAAGCCCTGACCCCCCTTGACAAGTTTGTCAGGTTTTTCCCTTATCTTAATTGAAGATTGTCCCTCTCTGCAGTCTACCTGGGCACCTCACTTCTGATCTGGCTGAACAGTGTTACATCAGTAAAATGGGCAGGAGGGGGAATTTTTGTCATTGAATTACTCTTGAACTACAACTCTGACAGAATTGAAATACACTCTCCAAAGTCCAAATACTATGATGATTAATTAGAGCTGCTTTTATTATGAAACATTACTATCTCTTTAAAAGCCCGTGTACATGGGCCACAGTGCCACCCAGCAGCCTCGGCTGGTGTTCAGAGCCTCTCTGCTCACTGCCAGTGCTGCAGTCATGCGCAGTACAGACTTCCCAAATGGGACTTGGCTGATACGGAGCGGGCGCTCCAAATTCAGATCATAGTCCACTCTGCATACCTTCCTGGGACCAAGCGGTGCACAGAGAGGACTATGATCTGAATTCGGAATGCCCTTCTCCTTATCAGCCGCATTGCGTTCGGGCAGTCTGTACTGCACATGACTGCAGCACGGGCAGTCTCTACTGTGCATGTCGGCTTCTGACAAACATCCTAGCGAATTATTATATAGCATGTTCTTATCCATTTGTTGCATCATTCAAAATTAATGTCTGGATTTCTCAAATTCTTTTCAAAGACAAATACAGAATTCATAACCAAGACACTTCTAAGTACACAGTGATTGTTTTAATGTCTGAATGAAGCATTAACCCTTTGAGTGCCAGAGGGTTACGCAACACATTGCTGTGCAATGTGTTGCATAACCCTCTCGCAGTCAAAGGGTTAAGCCCTAGGTAGAGTCAGACTTACATTTTTATTTCATAGAAAGTATGATTTGTTGATGCTTCCAGCATGAGATATATTAAAGTATAGGTATTTTGTGCCAGTTATAATGTTCACCCTTACCCAGAATAAAGCTTTACATTGTTTGGAGAAAATTATTTTGTATTTTAAATATTGCTATTATGATTTTGTTCAAGAGATAACATATTCAATCTACCCTCTATGAGCTCAATTCAATAACTTCCGATGCCAAAAAATTCAGCTGACGGTATTTTTTCAAGCACGGTAAGCTATTCAATTACCTGTGCTATGAAAAACTGGCTGTAGGGTTCCTTACTGAATCTCAAAACAGCTGACGCATGAATTGAAAGTAAAAAAAAGTTTAAAAAATAAACCTAAGTCTCCAGTGGATGTATTGATATGGGGCCCTAAGCCCCATATCAATACATCCAAAGCACTGAAAAAAAAATGTGTCCAATGTTACTAGAGTTAACCCTATGAGTGCCAGTGGTGTATGCTTACTCCACCGTCACTCATAGGGTTAACTCAAGTAAGGTACAAATCAACAGTCCCTGCAAACACTTACAATTAATCCTGTTGTCCAGCGGAGTCTTTATCATCCTGGTCTACTGTACATCTTCTTCGTCTATCATCTTTCTTCTATCTTCTTCTTCTTTCTTCTCTCTTCTTTTTTTTTCTTCTTCCCTCTTCTTTTCATTAATCCTGTAATAAAAGGGAAGCCATATATAAATACTGCATGAACAGAACCCTCACATCTATGCATAGCTTAACCCCTTGAGTGCCAATGGGGTATGCAACGCATTGCAGAGCTCTCTGGGGCTCATTAAGGTATGCAGAGATGTGCGGGTCAATAATGTAAGACATGGCCAAAGTTCCCAAGTGCCAAGGGGCTGCACAATGCATTTATAAACAATGTGTTGCACATCCCTCTGGCACTCAGAGGTTTAAAGGTTAAAGATTACTATTAATTTATTATTAACACTAGTGTAAAAGCCCGTTTACACAGGCCAAGGTCCGGGTGATGTTAAGAGGCTGGCCCTGCTCTGCGTCCTCCTGCTGACGCAGTCATGCACTGTAGAGACTACCCGAAAGCACAGAATGCTCCCAGCACAGAACTCCCAGCATTCTGTGCATTGGGCAGTCTCTACTGCACATGATGGCTTCTGACAAACATCCTAGCGCATTATTATATAGGATGTGTTAATTCCCCTTTAAGAATTGCCATTCTGTTGCAATTATAGCACCAGAAGCTGAAGTTTATTTCATTACTAAGCTGAAGAAGGCCCCTGTGTATGTCCACAATTTGTATAGTAGGGTAGTAATGAGAATGATGCTGTATGGAAGCTGACAAGTACATTTAGGATCTCTTCGGAAGAGAGTGTAGGTTAGAGGGGTTAATGAGTGGCCTGAGGGTATGTTTGACTCAGCAGGATCAGTTGCTCTTTGCAGAAAGGACTGCATCTGCCAGGAGCATAATGATTTGAAAGCTAAACTGGCAAGGCTAAAATATTAAGCAGAACTGAAGGAAATCTGGAGCAAACCAACTTCCTCATAGGGGACAAATAACATTTTGTAAAAATTGTAACAAGACTTTTAACCTTTTGAGTGAGATGACTAAAGGATATTGCAAAGCAATGCACTGGAGACCTCTCAAGCACTCAATGAGTTAACCTTTTCATTGCGTTGCATACCCCATCTGGCACTGAAAGGTTTAAAAGATCAATTTATAGCAATTATAATTTTTGTCATTTTTGTGGCATTTTGTTTGTCTCACAAGGTTTACAGTTCTTCTTAATCAGACTGAGGTCTTTACGTTCAGAAGAAAACTGGAATAATTCTGGAATGCACCAACTGCCCGACAGGGGAGTGGTAGCAGCCCATTTTGCACCCTTGCATGTAAATCTACCTATAATCCAACAAAAAAGATGCTTAACACATTCCCCTCTCAATTTGCAATGCGTTGCCTACCTCAATGGCATTCAAAGAGTTAAAGCGGAACTACCACCCATCTTAAACTTTGTGGCAAATAATTACCCATCTGGCGACTACCATATAATTACCCATCTGGCTTCAGGGCTGACAGGAAGGAAAGAGCGCAGACATCTTTCCATAGTGACGTCTGCACACCTGCGCTGTCAGTCCCTTTTGGAGCCAAACGGCTCCCAGCAACACCTCCTAGAGCCGGCTGGGACTGACAGAGCAGGCGCGCAGATGTCACTGTGGAAAGATGTCTGCGCTCTCTACTGCCTGTCATCCCCAGAGCAGGTTATCATTCTCATTAACCAGGTAATTATTCTGGAGATTAGCACTACTGAGCAGCTAGGTGCCAGATAGGTAATTATTTGCCACAAAGTTTAAGATGGGTGGTAGTTCCGCTTTAAAGGGATAGTAATAGTTAAAATTGAACAAAATATATGTTGTAGGGTTTATTCCCCTGAGTAAAACAAGGGTACTCCCACTGGTGAGAGATATTTTATTAAAAAATTATAACAGCTGAAACTTGAATTTTTTAGGTGCAATATCAAAGTGGCCTGAAAATTTACAGTGGTGCTGTTGCAACACCATTCTATGGAGAATTATGGTCTACGGACCAGAGCAGTCCATAGGATGATGTAGCAACAGCGCCACTGTAAATTTTCAGGTCACTCTGATAATGCACCTAAAAATTTCAAGTTTGAGTTGTTATAATTTTTTAATAAAATATCTCTCAGCAGTAAGAGTACCCTTGTTTTACTCAGGGGGATAAACCCTACAACATATATTTTTTTAAATTTTAACTATTACCATCCCTTTAATATGTTACAGTAAATTATACAATATGTTAGAATTTCTTTGAATACCTCTATGGCATTCAAAGTGTTAATATTTATTTATTTCTTAAAATAAGAATATGGACTTGTATTTACTTATTTATTACATGTTTTAAGTGTTAAGATATAATACTTTCTTAAAAATAAGAATATAGACTTTTATTTATCTTTTTAGAAGCACATTTTGTTACAATGAACTTATGTAAACTGATCACCCTCATTACCATATGCTATTTGTATTATACTGTACAATCACTGCACAAAACACCACTCCTTTTATTAATGACTGTCTATTTGTCAGGTACTGACATACTGACATGCATTGCAGGTTTGTGTCAATATAGTTTCCAATAGTCATATAGTCGTAATGTGAGGCAACAATTGGAGATTATGCTAACGAAGTGTACAGATAATCTTAATTTTAGTAATGACAGGAGGCGAATATTTTGCATAAACTTCCTTTACTGAGAACTCCAATAGCAGCACAGCAACTCAAACATAACCACCAATCAGAACAAAGGAAACTAGACCATATAAGTCCTGGAGCAGATAAGCCACTCCTCTTTCTTTAAGCGACAAAAATTAAACAGGGAAAAGTCCAACAAACTGAAACGAATATCCATCATCCTGACTGGCGTCCGATGACTGTAGAGAAAATTACAGATCTGTTCCACCGTGGTCCCCGGCAACGCTTACACTGAAAGAAAAGAAAGTAATGAAAGACCACTGGAATGATAACAGGCATCCAACAATATATGACATCATGATATACAGCAATGCAAAAATATATTATACACATAACCATGAAAATTTTAACAAATCAAACATTCCCCCAGCATACTCACCCAACAAGACACCAAACCTATGGGAGGGAAGGGAGGGAAAATATTCGCCTCCTGTCATTACTAAAATTAAGATTATCTGTACACTTCGTTAGCATAATCTCCAATTTTACTACATGACAGGAGGCTTCATATTTTGCATTTTTAACGCTGAGATATCAAACAGTGTGATGCATGAGCAACCGGACGAAAATAAAAAACCCGGAAAGTATGCTCCCTGGACCAATCCGCAGAGTGTAAAATGTCAGCAATGGAAGCTCCAGCCATTGCTGCCTGGGATGCTGCTGCACCCCGTACCGAATGAGCCCCAAACCCAGGCTCCACTCCAGCCAGCGCTAAAATCCAGCGTATCCACCTAGCCAAAGTGGTGGTAGATACCGGCCTATGGGGTCTCACATAGGAGACCAGAAGTTGCCCCGACTGAGAGGCACGTAAAGATGAAGTAACCTGCACATAACGAAGGAGGGCCTCAACAACGCAAAGTTGTGGAACCTCCCGAAAAAAGGGATAAAAAACTGAGGAGGAATCCGACTTAGTACGTCTGGAAATAACAAAAGACACGCCCTCTGGAAGGACAGTGAACCCGTCTACATCAAAAGCCCTAACATCTGCTACCCGGCGAAAGGAGACTAAACACAAAAGTAACGTCAATTTAGCAGAAATCTGACGCAGAGACAAAACCTCATTAGATGGCCAAGACTTTAAGAAAACCAAAACAGTGTTGACGTCCCAAAATTTAGAGTATTTCGGTCCTGGAGGCCTGGCCATTTTTATGCCACGAAGAAGACGGCAGACCAGCGGATCACGACCAACAGAAATACCCGAGACTGGAACATGCGCCGCAGAAATGGCAGAACGCATCACATTAAGAGAACGATAAGAAAACCCAAGAGAAAATCTATGTGACAAAAAATTTAGGATGGCAGTAACAGGCGCCGTAAAGGGATCGCAATCCCTCTCCACACACCAGCTAACCCAGGAGTTCCATGCGGCAAGGTAGCATCGTCTGGTACCAGGAGCCCATGAGTCCCACAGAAGGTCTCTAGCCTCCTGCGATAGGCCCTCGACCGACCAAGAACCCCTGAAATCGACCAAGCCACCAGCGGAAGCCTGTCGTGCAGGACAAGAGGATGTGGGTCCCCCCGATGATCCGAAAGAAGGAACGGAAAGAGAGGAAGAAGAAGCGGATCCTTGAAAGACAATTCCAGAAGATCCGGAAACCAAGGCTGGCTGGGCCACAGAGGTGCCACCAACAGAAGGTCGACTTCCTGATACCGAACCTGATGAAGGACCCTCGCCAGCATCGCGAATGGAGGAAAAGCGTAAGCTCCCCGCTGTGGCCAAAGCTGAAGAAAAGCGTCTACCGCCTTGCACTCCGGATCCGGAAGCCAGCTGAAGAACTCCGGTAGTTGGCGATTGTTCCTGGAAGCAAACAAATCCAGCGTCAGCGGACCTCTGAGGAGACACAGCTGCTGGAACACTGACACATGCAGTTTCCAGTCGCTGCTGTCCCGCCAATGACGAGAGAACCAGTCCGCCATGAGATTCGATGTTCCCGGAAGGTATTCTGCCCGAAGGGCAATATTGCGATCGAAGCAAAATTGGTAAAGATCCTTCGCCGCTTCCGACATATCTCGTGAGCGCGCACCTCCCAACTTGTTGACATATTGCACTGCCGAAATGTTGTCCATCCTCAAAAGAATGCAACAATTGGACTTGTTCTTGGCAAAACTGCGAATAGCGAAAGATCCTGCGATCAACTCTAAGCAGTTGATGTGTAAACCTTCTTCGTCCGCAGACCAAGGGCCGCCCGTGGATGAAGTGACGCAGTGTGCTCCCCAGCCCCAAAGGCTGGCATCGGATTCCACCACAAAGTCCGGAGAAGGACCGAACACCGCTCTCCCGTTCCAGGCCTGCATATGCCGAAGCCACCACTGGATTTCCGAGCGAGCTTCCTGAGATAGAACCACCGGATGATCGTAGGAACGGCCGGCTCGAAGATGAAGTGCCTTCAGTCTCTGAAGAGCCCGGTAGTGCAGAGGACCTGGAAAAATGGCCTGAATGGACGATGAAAGTAAACCCACGATGCGGGCCAGAAATCGCAACGGAACCTGCTCCTGACGGAGAACTCTCCGAAGCTCCTTGCGAATCGCGACAATCTTTGTCAATGGAAGGCGAAGTCGACACTGAACGGAGTCTATTTCGAACCCCAAAAACTGAACCACTTGTGACGGTTCCAACGCCGACTTGTCCCTGTTGACCACGAACCCCAAAGATTCGAGAAAACTCACAACGAAGCGTGTCTGAAAGCGAATCCTGGAGAAGTCGTTGCAAAACAACAAGAGATCGTCGAGGTAAATGAGGCAACGAATGCCCAGAGACCTTAACCAGGCCACTACCGGTTTCAGCAACTTCGTGAAACACCACGGAGCTGAACTGAGGCCGAACGGCAGACAAGTGAACTGGCAGGGACGACCCCGCCAACGGAAGCGAAGAAAACGGCGACAAAGGGGATCTATAGGAATGGACAGGTAAGCATCCTTTAGATCGAGACGGGTAAACCAATCCCCGTGAACTAAAAGATCGCGCAGGAGATGAATACCCTCCATCTTGAAGTGACGATACACGACAAAACAATTGAGGGCCCGTAAGTTGATGACGGGACAAAAGTCCCCCGTCTTTTTGCGGACAAGGAAAATGTTGCTGAAGAACCCTGTCTCGTCTGGAGCGAACTGAACTGCGCCTTTGGAAAACAGAGAAAGAATCTCGTCGTCTATTAGTTTCTGATCCGCCACTGGAAGTACCGGCACCCGAGGAGGAGACACCTGAAATGGAGGGGAATAAAACTCTATCACATACCCTCGAACAGTCTGGAGAACCCAAGCGTCCGCAGAAATCTCCTCCCAAGCCTGTAAATGAAAAGCAATTTTCCCTGCAGTAAACACAGTGTGTACAGGAGCATATAAAAGAGGGCTGCTTACCGACTTGGAAACGGGAGCGTCCTCGGCCTCTCTGGGTCCGTGCTCTGTCAGTGCCTCTGGTGAAGGAGGAGGTTCTGTAGGAGGTAGCCGGGAAGAAGTTGGCAACTGGAGGGTTGTATCTGGAGCCTGCGGACCAAAACCTGCTGGTGGCACGGCCCCTCTGCCGACCAGCTCTCCCAAAAACACCCCTGGATGAGGGTGGACGAAAAACTTGTTTCAGGGAAGATTGTGCCTTATTCAAAGTGGTGAACAAATTCACGTGCCTCTTCAACTCAGCAATGAAAGGTTCCCCGAACAAGAGGCCATTAGCAACAGGACCCAACTCCTTGGATCCCAGGTCTGCAAGTTTGGCATCGATCCTCAATAAAGCTGCTTTCCGACGCTCAGTAGAGACTGCCGTATTGGCGTTGCCCAGGAGACAAATGGCCCTTTGTGCCCATTCACGGATAGCATTCGCATCCAACGGTTCCCCTTGCGTTACAGACTGATCAGAGAAATACAAGATCTTTGCCAAAGGACCCAGGACGTCCAACAACTTATCCTGAGAAGACTTCAATCCTTTCTCAATCCCTTTTCTAGGGTCCCAACCGGACCGCGACATAAAGGTGAGAACTGTCTGATCAAAGTCGGGCGTGACAGCCACCTTGTCTGGGAGAACTGGCCTCGGACACTCTGCTCTAAGACGGCTCCTGACCTCCCGGTCGAGAGGCTGTCGTAACCAGAAATGCACATAGCGAGATAGGTGCTCAGGTAAATTCCATTCTGCCGACCTGGGATGCCGGATAAAGCGAGGATCAAACAGCCGGTTACCACGCTCATCATAGAAGATGTCATCACTTTGACCAGAAGGCCCCTGCCCATCATGCACGGCATCACGCTCATTCACCACTGATTCTTTAACGTAAGGAGAGGAAGAAGTTTGAGGACAATCCCAACAATCATCTTCTGAAGCAGACTCCCGTGCCTGCCATTCATCCACAACTTCCAATGGGAGAGGAGAAGAGGACAAATCATCCGCCGGAGGACGAAAAGTAGGGAGAGATAAGGCATCCACCGGTCTGGACCTCTTCAGCGGAGTCTTTCCCTTGGAAGAACCGGGAGCATCATCCGTCCAAGCCCTCTTGGCGCCTTGACAACCTTCCGGCGCTGCTGTGTGTGTAACAAGACTGTCGTCCCCAAGAGGCATAGAAGAAGGGCGGTCAGAAGAGTCATCCGAAGGGCAGCGTGACAAGACACGCGCCAGCGCTTTCTCCACTGAAGCAGCCACCGCCGCGTCGATTACAGCTCTAAAATCCTGAGATTCAGCCATCTGAAGAACAAACAGATGAAGTATAAAAAAGTAGCCCAAAAAGCGGTCAAATAGAAGGGAGACCACCTGCCAAACAACTGGGGCTCACCCAGAATAAATGCCAGTGTTTTTTTTTTTTTTTTTTTTTTTTATTATTAGATTAGGGCACAAAAAGGGGAATCACCCAAACAACAACTGTGTGTCTTCAACAAATCATGCGAGCATGATTCAATAAGGACTGCACAAAGGCAGTAAAAGTAAGGCTACGTGAAAGCCAGAGGGGCTCACCCAATAACACAGCACCAGGGGCTCACCCTGTCAGAAACTGAGGAAAACCACACAGAGTGTGGACAATAAATTATGACACCCAGAAGGGCAATTAGGAAAGAGTGCCAGAAAGTAATAGGGGGCTCACCCCAGTTGAATAGCAGGGCTCACCCAACAGCAGAACAAAGGGTAAAAACGCCTTGCTCAAAAATAACTCAATTAATAATGAACATATAAAGAACATATAAGCATTATAAGCATTATGACTAGTAGGGGCTCACCCTACAGCAGTACCTCCGAAAAAGAGCCGACCTGCAAGAAGGAAAGAAAAATTTTGTGGCAACCGCCACACAAAGATGGGAACCCCGCCGCGACCGGAGCCACCCGGTCCCGGGGGAGAAAGGAGAGAAAATGGCCGCCGAGAATCTCGTAGAGCATGAGATTCAAGATGGCTGCCAAACCCAAGACGCGGTCCGCGGACCGCCGGGCAAAGCAGAAAAAAGAGAAGATGGTGGGCGAACCTGCAGGCAAACCCGGCCGACCTCTTAATAGGGGAGAAAACAACCGCACCGCCCTAAGTCACATAGCAGAAACGGAGCTACGTGCGGACAAGCGAAAGAGGCCAAAGAGCAGCTATTGATTAAACCAGCAGGTACACCCACGCAGAGAAAAAAGGGCAATCACAAACGGAATAGCAAATCAGAGAGGTTAGATAAAACGCCCTAGACACAAAGTACTTTAGTTTTAATTAGAGAAGTTTTCCAAGACATGAAAAGTTGTAGACATAAGTCTGATCAAATGCAAACAAGTAAAAACATAATATCAAATGTTAAAGATAATTAAATAAGATAATTAAATAAGTCAAATCAGCAGAAGAAAATACTCTGACCTGTGCAGCCTTGGAGCAGCAAAGAAAGAGGAGTGGCTTATCTGCTCCAGGACTTATATGGTCTAGTTTCCTTTGTTCTGATTGGTAGTTATGTTTGAGTTGCTGTGCTGCTATTGGAGTTCTCAGTAAAGGAAGTTTATGCAAAATATGAAGCCTCCTGTCATGTAGTAAAATTGACAATGGAGTAACGCTGACATTTTATTTAGAGCAAGAAGTAAGAAACCAACAGAGGATGTTTTTTGTAAATTATTCATAATTATTATATGCTATTCAATACATTAATTATACATTATATTTAAAGGGACAGTAATACTTAAAATGTTAAAAAATATATGTTGTAGGGTTTACCGTAAAACAAGGGTACTCCCACTGCTGAAAGGTGTTTTATTCAAAAATTATTATAGCCCAAACTTGATTTTTTTAGGTGTAGTATCTCAGTGGCCTGAAATTGTACAGTGGTGCTGTTGTTACACCATCCTATGCTCTGGTCAGTTGACTGTAAATCTTCATAGGATGGTGTAGCAACAGCGCTACTGTACAATTTCTGGCCATTGTGATACTGTACCTAAATATTCAAGTTTGAGCTGTAATAACTTTTTGAATAAACCACCTTTCAGAAGTGGGATTATCCTTGTTTTACTCAGGAGAATAAACCATACAAACTATATATTTTTTACATTTTAGGTATTACTATCCCTTTAAGTGATACCAATTTATCACAGAGCACAGAATAATACCCGACGTGGTGGCAGTTTCATTTGACTCCATGGATATAAGAAAGGTCTGCAACACATCGAGAAGCATTACATTGAAGACATTGCTTGCATTTCACCCTTTGAATTGCATTGCACAACAACCCTCTGGAACTTGAAGGGATAAGTAGTTAAAAGCCCCATATAAATCAGGGCAAAATGTTTATTTGTATGGTGCAGTTGATTTTCACCAGAGTTGCTGCAGATCTTCTTAGTATGTGAACCCCAATCAGAGGAATGTATGAATTCACAAAGGCAACCCATTTTCTGTGTATTTTCAGGAGGACAGAGCTCCTGCATCTAAGCCTGTTCTACAAATAACCATCTTAAATGCATCCTGTTACACAGCTTCCCCAGAACAAGCTCATAACAAGAACAGCTGTTTGTGATGCCCCCTAAAGCATGTGTAGAAAATGCAAGAACGTAAGGACTGTATGTTCAAAAGAAAAGTGGAGGAGTTCTAGGGAAAACCCTTTGAATTATAGGGAAGATCCCTTTGAATGTGTTGGAGATCTCTCTAGCAGTAAAGGCATTAATATCCCCACTCAAATCAATGGGAATTTTTAATTCTCCCCTATGGTGCGAATAGTTTTCCCCAGAATTCCTCTGCTCCTTCCCATGCTCCTTCTGTGTACATGGTGCAAAACAAGGCTCAGAGGAGCAGGATGCACTAAAGTTCCCCTGTACTTCCACATGTCCGTTCCTCTGGTGCAAGGGGCACAAAGCAGCTATTTCATTTGAGTAATAAGTACTAAATAGGCTTTATACACATGTAGCACGCAAAATAGGTCCATTGCACTCATTCTAGTGTACAATGACATTTGCACATTTACCTAAAATATACTTTATCTAAGTTCATTTTCTTACTATATATCAGATGAGTTATACAAAGCTTTTGTACCAAAAGGGCTTTCCATTGTGCATTCAGTATAAAGAACTCATTTTGCTTGATGTTCTGCACTTTTATCATTTCTTCAGATTTCTAATAATGTCTCTGAGATATCCAGATATATGCAGACAGCAAATGTATTCCGTTTGTCTCATTACTTTCTTGTAAGCTTTGTCACACTATTACTCACCACACATTATATTTTAGAATAGTGCCGAGGCAATAATCTATTGGTCAAAAGATTTAAAAATAGTTTTCAATGTGTTGCAAGGAGAAAAAGTGGCATACTCAAAGTTAACATGAACGGAGAACAAAAATTACTTCTCACAGCCTGCTGAAAAACAGAGAAATCGCATTCATACATTTTAAGTTCTGTCATGGTCTGTAAATACCTGTCATGTGCATTCAACTTTCATTCTTATTATACCTGAAGAAGGGAATTAGTGCCTTAAAAAGTTTGCCACTCAGTTAGCCAATAAAGGTATCATTTTTACTCTACCAGTCTCCTGATTTTTCTAATATGGTACCACCCTTTACTGGTATGTAAATAGATAGCCAGATGAATAGATATAGTTAGATAGATATATAGATAGATAGATAGACAGATATCAATCGATATGGGAATGTTCTAAAATGCTCTATCTTAAAGAGAGCTCTTTGCCATCCAAGTAGTTATCAAGTGCTGATTTAACCCCATAGACCTTAGAGGCATATCTAATACTTTGTGAAGCACTTTACAACATAGTAACATAGTAATATAGTTGATGAGGAGGAGGCTAAAAAAAACACGTCCATCAAGTTCAGCCTTTGTCATATCACTCTTGTTTAGCCAAAGGATAGCAAAAAAAGCCCTACTGAATCCATTTCTATTTAAGCCCAAAATGGGTAAATAAATCCTTCCTGACTTAAAAATTCAGTCAGTTATCTCCCTGGATCAACATCATATCTGCTTTGAAACCAACTGTCATAATTCTCCATGCTGTTCTGAGCTAGAAAGCATCTACAGTATCAGCAAACACAGCTTCTCAAGGCAAATGATTCAACAATCTTACTGCCCTTGCTGTAAAATACATTGGTCTCTGTTTTAGTCAAACAGGCCTTTTCTCTAGTCTTAATGGAAGACCTCTTGTTTTGCTTAGCTCTTTGAGTAAATAGTTCCTTAGAAAGTAATTTGTATTTGCCTCAAATATATTTACAAATGGTAATCATATCACCCCTTTAATGTCTCTTCTCTAGTGTAAACATACCAAGTTTGAAAAGTCTCTATAATTAAAATCTTACAATCCCTTAATCAAGTTTTGTTGCATGCCTCTGCACTTTTCCCAGTTCATTAATGTGTTTTTTAAGAACTGGGGCCTAAAAATGTACGCCATATTCTAGATGAGACCTTACCAAGGATTTATATAGAGGTAGAATTATATTCCTATCCTATGCATCTATACTTCTATATATATAAAAATCTAATTGAATCTGGTTCACTGTTAGGGGGCGTGCCTCCTCAACCAACCGCCACTGCAATTCTGTTTAAAAAAAGGGAAAAAAATTACCTGCTGGCTTAGGAAGAGGCACGGGTCAAACCCACTGTCTCCTCAGTCAACCCCTTACAAAAAAAGACAGGACCCCTCTTGATGCCCCCCAGATGGTTTAGTGTGTGTGACAATTCTTTGCCTGTGCGATGTACCTTGTTTTAAAATTCAGACCTCTTGGTGGGCCATCAGGACCCCTCCTGATGCTCCCCATCTGCTGATCTCCCAGCCAATTCAGCTGGGATATCAACAGAGGCAGAACAGGGGAGCAACAGAGCTCCACTGCTTCCATTCTACCAAGAATATCCGGGAAGGAGTGGGCGGGTTTGAGAAACTCTTTCACGTCAATGAGGGAAAGAATCCCTCATTGATGTGCAAGGGTTTGCCAATCCCTCCCACTCCCACCTCCTTGTAGTAAGGGTAGGATGGAAGTAGTGGAGCTTTCTTGCTCTCCTGTGTCACCACTATTGATCTCCCCACTGAATCGGCTTGGCAATCAGTAGCTGGGGGGCATCAGGAGGGGTCATGATGACCCACCACTATGTCAGATTTCTAATACAATAAAATAAAAATAAAAAACAAGGTTCACCATACTGACAAAGCTACACACCTGAAAGTTTTATATATGGTAAACATGATGATTTGTTACTTGTTTCCCCTGAATCCAAGTGGGTGAGTTATAAGCATTTTTAACTATATACAGTCTTACTTTAACCCCATGGATGCTTCGCATTACATTGCTCATGACTCTGGTCCTTTAAGGGTTGAGTAGGCTCATGCCCCCTTCCTGCTTCGGTTTGAATAAAATTGCCAGCAGTTGTAACGTCTACCTACATGGACATGACTAGGAATGGGAGAAATGTTTCGCCTCAAAAGAGAAACAGGAAAATAACAGCATTTCCTGTCATGCTGAAAAACAATCCTACAAAAAGTGTCACTACTAGTGTAGTTCCATTTCAGTTGTAAGCTCTGTGCATCACTAGTGTAGCTTCACTTCAATTGTAATTGTTGTTATTCGATCCTATGCCAAGAGAGTATCAGGACCAAACCCTACTTCCTCACCAAATGGGAGGCAGAGCTATAATTTCAACTTGTCATGTCTAGTTGGTCGCATGTACTCCACTCTAATTTCACCAAGAGCCGTGACACCCACTCCTGCAAAGTGAATTATAAAGTCATACATGGTACAAATCTCCCTTACTATTATCCAAATTCAACCCCTCCGCTTCCCCCAACTGCTAGAGGTGTTTACAGACTATTGGCTCCCTCTCCCACATCTATACTTCCCTTTTGGGCTAAGATAGTGGCAAAGATTAACCTCATCCTAGACATCTCCCTCCCAGTGGTCCCACAGTTATGCTTATTCACAGATAAACAGTGTGTTCAGCTGCCTCTTCCAGCACAAATGTGGTCCACAATCCCAGTCTTGCTTATGTTGGCTCTCTCTCTCATTCCTAAACACTGGAAAAGCACAAATCTCCCCTCTCTTTCCCAATGGATAGCTAAGGTTGACTCTTTGATTGAAATGGAGAAACTCCATGCTATTGCTACGTATAACCTTCCTTCCTTCTTTGAAACCTGGGCTAGTTGGCAGAAGTTTAGAACCCCTAGTCGTATACCTAGATACCCAAATATTCTCCCCAGCCTTTTCTAGCCTATATGCACCCCCACACACACTCCTTTGGCTATGATGGTATACTTTGACGTACTTCCAACTCTGGCTCATCATGTTGGCTTGCCCCACTGAGATGGCTCCCCTGTTTCACATGCAGATTTCCCCTCCCTTTTTTTTTCTTCTCCCCCACCCTCCCCCTTATACCTCTACTTTATTACCCTTTTATATGCCCTCATATAGATGTAAGCTAACAACTCCACACAATTATACCACCCAACATACCCCGTAAACTCTCACTGACCTTCCTCATATAACAGGTGGATCAACTTGCTTTACCCAGTTTGACTCTCTCCTATAGTACTTACTTATATACCTGCTCCACCTATGTTACTGCCCTATTCTGTCCTGCTGATTGTATTGTTATATACCACTGTTAGTGTATAATAACTGATGTTACTGTTTCTTAATGTGAAGCTTGTACTTTATATGACCTTTAATAAAGCTTTTGAAAAAAAAACCCCACAAAAACTGTGGTATCACTTGCCTTAATTCATAATGTTAATGCCAACTATAATATCAACAAAAGGAGTGGGCTGGGAGATTGAGCTGAAGCAAAAGTAGGAATAGTCTGCTTGATTGTACTTGCCCCCAGGCCAAAAGTTGCCAGCCCTCCCATGAACATTTTTTAAATAATATATTTTCTTTAGGAAGTGCATGTAGGTACACAATGGCACAGCTGCCCAATTTGTTACTCCTGCCAATTTACTTCCCTAGGCTGAGGTCAAGTCAGCCTAAGCCTATATAAGTCACTGAGCAGTTCCAATGCTTGGGGATGTTTTACACAACGTTTTTTGCAGAGACCTGGGTTGCTGCTACTTACAGGAAAATGCAAGTTCTGCACTGTGATATTTTCACTGTGGTATCTCCCACCAGTGGGAGTGCCTTTGCGTTACTCAGCAATAAGTGTTTGTTGTTCTCAGTGATCCCAATTATTTATCTCTACATATTTCCCAAAGCATTTCATCAAAGCAACTATCAAGTTATATTTGTTCATTTGAAATATATCCATTGGCATTAGCAATCTAAGCCACACTTTGCTGGAAATAAAGTTCAAGATATTTTGTTCATTTCACTTAAGTAGAATCAAGAGGATATTATTAAATTATCCAAACTGTCTCAAATTTAAGATCATTGAAAACAGCTAAAATTTTCTTTTGATTGAAATAACATTTTCTATGTCTTACTCCACCATAGTTTTCTCTTTTGACTGTAAGTACATTTTTCTTTACCATTTTCTTTTAATGTTTAATTTATTACAGCCTCATTTGTACATATCATGGCAGAAAAAGAATTCAAGTATACTTCTAGTATATTACAGTAACATAATTGATGAGGCTTTAAAAAGTCATGTGTCTATCATGCATTTGCAAAAAAACAAAACAAAAACAAAAACAAAAAAAAACCTACAGAAAGCCTCAAGCGTGTAGAAACAATTCCTTCCTGGCTCCAAAAGGCAGTCAGATATTTCACTGAGTCAAAGTCTGCATTTAAATCATAATACACAATATTGCTCTTAGCTAGAAAGGTATCCGTATCTTGTTTTAAAGCTTCTGTAGTATCTGCAAACACAGCTTTCCGAGGCAAAAAATTACTCAACCTTTCTAACCTTTAAGTACTGTCTCTGTATTTGTTTCCATTTCAAAAATGTCTTTTTTAAGGAATATTGCCCAAAAAATGTATCCCATATTTTAGAAGAGGCCTTACTACTGAATTAAAAAGAGGTAGAATTATATTACATAGTAACATAGTTGATGAGGCTGAAAAAAGACATGTAGCCATCAAGTCTAGCCCATGCCAACAACACCCCATTGATCCAGAGGAAGGCAAAAAATGCCCTCTGAAGCCATTTCCAATTTAGCCCCAAGTGGGTAAAAAAATTCCTTCCTGACTCCAAATGGCAGTCAGTTCCCTGGATCAACATCCTATCTGCATTGAAGCCATCTGTCACCATTTGCAGTATTGTTCTGTGCTAGTTAGGCATCCATTGTTTTTTTTTTTTTTTTTTTTTTTTTTTTTTAAAGCTTTATTAGGAAATTCAAGAACTTTACAAAGGTAATAAAAACGTCAGAATTGTTACATAAAATTTTACATCTCAAATGAGAACATAACAAGATGTTATAGTTATATATGAAATTGAAAAGTGCATGTAATATTAATCATAAGAAAATAATAAAGAGGAAATAAGAATAAAGTAAATACAGAATATAAGAAAAGAAACAACCAACAGCAATAAACATCCTTTTGGTTTATCTTATTATTTCTAAAGCATGATTTTATGTTGATGAATCATTAATAATAATCATATGAAAGATGGTCATAAGTTGACCATTGATCATGGGGGAGGGTAGAAGAGGAAGACATATAGAAGAGTAGTACATAGCTGAGACAAGAAAAAGAGAAAGGAAGTGTAAGGATCCGAAGGACACAAAAGGGATACTGAAGGGAGGAAGGAAGAGGGAGGAGTGGTGGCACCCAAGGACTGCAATGGACTAGATCTTAGTTTGAGGTAGACTATAGGACAACAAAATGTAGTTGTGACGTGTCAGCCAACGCTCAGAGGAAACAACTCCTCCAAAGCTACCTGAGAACAATGTCCTCCTATATCAATCAATGAAAATATGGAGTAGTTAGGGCCAAGCAGACCAAACTGCATCAAAGTCAGACAACGTTGATGTAGAGATGGCATGGCATTTTTCCATGCATCTAACTTCCGCTATTTTTGTGTGCCATAGTGAGAGCGGCGGAGCTAGGGCTTGCTTCCAATATAAAGGAATTAAAGACTTTGCCCCGTTCAACAAAGCACTGATCAGTCTCCTATGAGTAGGAGAGAGTCTAGAGGGAAGGCGATCAAAAAATTGAAACAGACATACTAAAGGGTCTCTAGTCAAAGTCAGGGATAGAGCTTCGTTAATCTCTTTAAGTATATGATCCCAGTATGTTTCAATAACTGGACAAGACCACCATATGTGTGTTGATGAACCCCCACTAGAAAGACATCTCCAACACTGGGGTGAGGACTGAGGAAAAATATAAGAGAGATAAAGAGGAGTTAAGTGCCATCTGGTGATCAGCTTATAATTTAATTCTCTGGTTTGTGTGTCCCTTGCAATATGAAAGTTGTTTCTAAAAATCTTAGACCAGTGTGATACCTCAAGTGAGATTGAGAGTTCTTTTTCCCAGATCTTAAGAAAGTACAATTTAGGGGCTTCATCTACCTGACTTAATAGATTATAGCAAAAGGACAGAGGCCGAAACTTTACAGGAATACGAGTTAAGTATTTTTCGAAAACTGTCAAGTCTCTAGCTCTATAACCACTTCTCCATTCCCGATGTATCCAATCGTGAATCTGGAGAATACACCACCATGGGCAATCTAGATCTTTGAACGTGTCTTGCAAGGTTGTCAGGGACGGAGGGCCTTGAGAGGGGATCAACGTCTGCAGGGTAGCCTGGTCCCTTTGATTTAATTGGTTAAAAAAGATATGTGAAGAACCGGGTGGGAAGTCTGGATTTCCCACCAGTGATTTGAGCGGAGAAGGTGAAGGAGCTAAATTATGAGTGAATCTGTTTTCATCCCAAATCGAAAGAATATGACTCAAGACAATGTGCATCTTGCAAAATCCAGGTCTGGAAGCTGGATTAGCCAAAAGTATTTGAGACGGAACCAGATTACTTAATAAGGGGGTGAGCACTTGAATCCAATGTTTCAGAGGGACGGAGGACATATCAAAGGCCTTTGAGAGAGCTGAAGCTTTATAATATTTATATATATCTGGAAGAGCAAGCCCTCCATCGGCAATTTTCCTAGTAAGAATATTTTGACGTAACCTAGGTCTTTTGTTCTCCCACACAAATGCCTTAATTACTGAGTTTATTGTTGATAAAAACTTGTAAGGAATGCGAATTGGCATAGCGTTAAATAAAAACAGAAGTCTGGGTAAAAGTACCATTTTTGTAATATTGACCCTGCCAATCCAGGAGACGTGTATATGTCGCCACCTGGCGATGTCAGCAGAAATGGTAGAAAGCAGAGGGTTTATATTTATGGTAGGTAAAGAAGAAAGGTCCGGAGAAAGATATACACCTAGATATTTGATTTGACCCTGGGACCAGTTGAAAGGGAAGTATGACTTTAAATGAGAAACCTCACTCTGCCCTAAATTGATGTTCAATATGGTGGATTTCCCTAGGTTTATTTTGGCTTGTGAAAGTGTGGAATATTCATCCAGCAAGGAAAGAAGAGAGGGAAGAGAATGACGCGGGTGAGATAATAAAAACAAAGTGTCATCGGCTTAAGCGGACACTTTTATGGATAAACTACCAAAGCCTATCCCTAGTATGTCAGGCGATGATCTGACGAGACTTAAGAGGGGTTCTAGAGAGAGAATGAATAAAAGTGGCGAAAGGGGGCATCCTTGTCTTGTACCATTACTTATGCTAAAGTGGTCCGAGAAGGTACCGTTTACAAGGACCTTGGCAGTGGGCGAATTATATAGACTTTTGATACCCGCCATCAGTTTGGGACCTATACCAAAATGTTGTAGTACCCCAAACAAATATTTCCAATGCACCCTGTCGAACGCTTTTTCAGCGTCTGTTGATATAAATATAGATGGGGTATCGTTAGTCAGAGCTGACTGAATAGCCGAAATTGCAATTGTAGTACAATGTCTAACTTCCCTGCCAGGCATAAAGCCATTCTGATCAGGGTGTATCAATTTAGGTAGAAATCTATTGAGCCTAGAGGCCAAAATTTTGGCAAATATCTTAAGATCTGTGTTCAACAGAGAGATTGGACGATAGTTAGCACATTCAGAGGGATCCTTATCCTGTTTATGAATGACAACAATAGTAGCTTCCAGAGTTTGGGGTGCGAAAGGGGAGCCAGATAAGACTGCATTATAAGCATCACAGAGATGGGGGACCAGAGTATCCTGAAAGATGCTGTAATATTTGAGGGGAAACCCATCTGGGCCAGGACACTTCCCAGAAGCAGAGGATTTCAAAGCGAACCGTATTTCTTCCTCTGTAATGGGGCATTCTAAACTATCTGAGTCATCTGGGGAAAGAATA
This sequence comes from Rhinophrynus dorsalis, assembly GCA_037306005.1. Lineage (NCBI taxonomy): Eukaryota > Metazoa > Chordata > Amphibia > Anura > Rhinophrynidae > Rhinophrynus > Rhinophrynus dorsalis. The sequence goes on along the minus strand of CM074719.1, from coordinate 71,676,712 downwards.
TTGACTCCAGATTTCTCTAAGAAAAGACGGAGTTTTGCACTGGGAAAGGGGGGACTACCTGCAGAGGCACTATCAAGATTGTACAAGTCCTGGTAGAAAGAACGAAATGCTGCAGCAATGTCAGGGTAGGTCAAAGCATGAGCCCCAGATCTGGAGATAATTTTAGATACTAACGTTGTTTTACGTTTGACGGCTACAATTCTTGATAAAAGTTTACCACATTTATTCCCTGCTAAATAGGCTTGATATTTACTCCACATAAAGGATTTTGTCACCTGTTCTCGTAGAATGGCATTGAGCTCCTCTCTTTTATCAGTTAAACTTTTCAAGGTCTCTGCCGTTGGTGATTTAATATGGTCTAGCTCCAAGAGGCGTAAAGCACTAATGTGATCTTGTATTAAACGCATTTTCAGTTTTTTCTGGTGGGCGCCCAGTTTGCTCAAATGGCCACGTATAACGCACTTGTGTGCTTCCCACATTATTGGAGCAGGCGTGTCGTCAGAAGAATTAAAGGAGAAATATTCCTTAAGGTGATCATTAATTTGAGTTTTAATGTTTTGGGGGTTCAGAAGAGAGTCATTGAGTCTCCAGTTAGTATTCCGCGCCCTATTGGTAGGGAAAGTAAGAGAAAGAGAGATTGGTGCATGGTCAGTCCAAGATGCCGATTCAATGCGGGCAACTGTAAGGAATTCTAGGAGATACTGGGAAATGAAAAGATAATCAATCCTACTGTGTGATGAGTGTGGATGAGAGAAAAAAGTGTAGTCCCTATCATGAGGGTGTGTTAACCTCCAGGCATCCACCAGATGTTTTAGGGAAAGTTCTCTGTGCAGTCGCTTCAGGTGTACCTTTCGAAAAGGGGATTTCCCTGAAGAATTATCTATTTCAGGAGTCATGGTCATGTTCAGATCACCACCAAATATTATACGCCCTGAAGTGTCATCGTCCAAGAGGGATAAGGTCTTAGTCAAGAAAGCAATTTGATTAATATTGGGAGCATAGAGATTCAGGAGAGTAATAGGTTTACCAGAAATCAAGCCCTTTAAAAGAAGAACTCTCCCTTCCTGATCAGACTGCATATCTGTAAGGGTCCATTGCAGAGAAGAACGGAGTAGAATCCCCACCCCCTTCCTCTTTTCAGGAGCTGAGGAAAAGTAAGAAGTTGGGAAATGTTTATTGTGAAACTTGGGAGGATTAGGAGCTTTAAAATGTGTCTCCTGCACAAAAACAATGTCTGCTTTCAACCTTTCAAAATCCTTAAGAGCTATTGCCCTTTTCTCTGGAGAGTTCAAACCCCTAGCGTTGACCGACACTATCTTAAGGGACATCATAGCAATTTTGAATTGAGTCCAGGGGGCCACCCCTCCCCCCTAAGAGAAGGAAGAGAGGGAAAGGAGAGAAGAAGAGGAGAAAGAGAAGAGAAGGGAGAGAAGGGAACCGTGTATCTACGCAGCTAAGCATTGGTATGTAGCAGTCGTAGACGGTAAGTGCCCAAAGGCCTGTGAAAGGCGAGACCTAGGGGGAACATAGAGTCCAAACACACAGTGGGAAGTACCACTGAGTCTAATGAGTATAAGCATAGTGGAGTGTATTGTGTTCATAGAATGGTGGAACCGCTGGGGCAAGATTGTATATTTGAGTCAACGTATGGATGAATGGTGTATGTTCTGCAGGGCTAAAGTGTGGGACAAGAAAGAAAAGTATATATATTTATAACACAGTGCCTGTGTCCTACCGAGCAAGGGAAGTCAGGTTAAACCACCCCTGCCAGGGGGACACAGACCCTACAAACTATATCAAAGCTGACAGGGATGTGATGTAGGTCAAGCGAACATTCATATATACATAACTATAAGCATCAAGTACAAGAGCAGAGCTAATATCATCTATCTGTCATCTCCCTCCCGCACCACATAAAATATGTGGCCCGAGAGTAAGAGGGCACACCACCCACATGCAAAGCTAAGGCTTATCGCACTGATAGTATAGATAAAAAGGGCAAGATTGAGACTTTCCAATAGCTCTGCCACCCTTCAAACCTCCCTGAATAGTCCCCATCTAATCAAATATATGATATATGACCCCTATCACAACCAACTCCCAGGCATGCGTACACCTCGTAACTTAAAACACTATTCCCGGGTGCCAAACCCCTTATAGCTTCATCTACTGATCGAAGTGACATCACACCCCATAGGGAAAATAAGGTATTCAGTACCATTCCAGTTCTAGTATCTTGAAGGAACATAAATATAATGACAATAGTGCTATCATTAGAGTACATTCTAGATTTTAAACTAGTTGCAACCAATAAACAGAAAACATTAAACAAAATGAACCTGATGAAAGTGGCCCTTGCCACTAATAACTGTATGACTCCAAATTCAGGAGGAGAGGGAGAAAGCATTACCCTCAGGGAGGCATGGTGCCATAGTCAAGTACCTTCAGAGGGAGTCATCATCCGAGCAAAGAGTCCACTCCGCTTCCAATATAGCAAGAACTGTGCTGGAGCAGTTCATGTTGTGTTATTGTCCAAAACAATCTGCTGGTCTGGGTAGGGTTCCAGACGTCTCTGCTTCTTCTTATGGGCCGGGGATCCTGGTGACCAGACCATCCTTCTAAGATTTCTCTGGGGCATCGGAGATGTAGGTAGGTCTGGAACCTTAGGCGCTTCGATTCCTAGTGTAGAGCAGAATGAAGGAATCTCTTCAGAAGACCTTAGCATAGCCACCCTACCATTCATCTGGGCTGTGAGAGCAAACGGGAAATTCCAACGGTATTTCAGATTCAATGACCGAAGATGGTCTGTGAGAGGTTTAACCGATCTCCGGAGACTCAGAGTTAAGGAAGAGATGTCATTGTATAGTTGTATCTGGGCACCTGCACACATCAAGCGAGGGGAGTCCCTTCCTTTACGTAGAATTTTCTCTTTCAGAGCAAATCGGTGAAAACAAATGAGCACATCTCGAGGGGTGTCAGGGTCCTTTGCCTTCAATGTGCGGTGTATCCTTTCAAATTGTATAGCCTCTGGAGGAGTATCACCCAGTAGCGAAGAGAAAAAGGTGGACAAAACCTTGCTTAGATCTTGGGTCAGTACTGATTCCGGTAGGTTTTTAACCCGGAGATTACATCTGCGCCCTCTATTTTCTAGGTCGTCTAGTTTAAGCTTCAGGTACTGAATCTCATTACGTTGCTCAAACACCAGACTTTCCACCGAGCTGATGTGTTCTGAATTGATGCCAAAGTTTTCCTCCACCATAACCACACGTTGTGTTAGCTGTGAGATATCCGAGGCCATTTTGGCAAGTTCCGTCTTCAGCGTGGTTTTCATGTCTGTCATGTATCTCTCTAAGTCGTCTTTAGTCGGTAGGGTGGATAGCAATGCCGTTAAGTCAGGAGCAGCGGAAGGTAAGTTCGCCATTGGTACAGTCGTAGCATTCAGAGGCTCAGCACTCTGTACGCTCATCGTGCTGCTTGTGTCTTTGGCGCCGCCCGCGTCTGCAGAAGCGTCAGGACAAGATGGCGTTTCAGCGGGAAATGAATCTGAATTTCGCACAAAGTACGGTCGTATCAAATTAGGAGGTGTAGAATCTTTCTTCTTCCGTCTCCCAGTCATCCGTGAAATGTATATGCGTAAGATAAATCAAACGGAATGAATGATCTCCACTTTTCTAGCTGTTTTTCATCTCAGTGGCACTGAGCGCTTCCACTATGCGTCTGTCTCCATGAGCGTCCAGGCCACGCCCCGCATCCATTGTTTTTTTAAAACAGTTGCATTGTCTGCAAGTACAACATCCTGAGACAAAGAATTCCATAGTTTACCGCCCTTACTGTAAAGAATTCCTGCCTTTGTTTTAGTTGAAACGCCTTTCCTTTAGTCTTAATGGATGACCTCTTGTTCTTAGCTCAGCTCTTTGCATAAATAATTAATTTGATAATTCTTTGTAAATGGTAATTATATCACCCCTTAGTCATCTCTTTTCTAATGTAAACAAACCCAGTTTGGCCAGTCTCTCTTTATTACTCAGATCCTCCAATCCCATTATCAGTTTTGTTGCATGTCTCTGCACTTTTTCCAGTTCCACGATGTATTTTTTAAGAACCGGTGACCAAAATTGTACTCCATATTCTAGATGAGGCCTAACCAAGGATTTATACAGAGGTAGGATAATATTAGCATCGCTTGCATCTACAGCTCTTTTTATGCAGGCTAGTACCCTATTTGCTCTTGCAGCAGCTGAGTGACTCTGCACACTGCTGTGAAGTCTATCATCTATCAGTACTCCTATATTTTCTCTAATGAGGATTCCCCAAGTTGTTTCCCATTTAGAGTATATGTAGGAAGTCTGTTTCTACAGCCCAAATGCATAACCTTACATTTATCAACATTAAATGTCATCTGCCACTTTTCTGCACATTCATTCAGTTTATCTAAATCCTTCTGCAGAGAAAACATCCAGCTCTGTATATATTTCCTTACATAGATTAGTGTCATCAGCAAAGATTGAGACACCACTTTCAATTCCCACTTCAATTAACAAATTAAAAAGCATTGGGCCCAGGACTGAACCCTGTGTCACCCCACGTATAACTTAAGACCAATTTGAAAAGGTTCCATTTACAACAACTCTCTGCCATCTATCATTTAACTAGTTCTCAATCCATGTACAGATAACACTACCCAAACCAAAGCCTTTTAATTTATACAGTAACCTGTTGTGAGGCTTTTGCAAAATCCAAATATACTACATCAACAGCAATTCCCTTATCCAAATTACTACTTACTTTTTCATAAAATGCAAGTAAATTAGTCTGACATGATCTGTTCTTCATGAAACCATGCTGATTCCTACTAATAATATTGTTTGCCTTCACATAGTTCTGAATACTGTCAGTTAGTAACCCTTCTAGGATCTTACCCACTATGAAAGTCAAGCTCACAGGTCTATAATTTCCGGGTTTGGTATTTGCTCCCTTTTTAAACAATGGGACTACATCAGCTTTCCTCCAATCACAGGGCACTATGCCTGATGAAAGTGAATCAATAAATATTAAGTAAAATGATCTTGCTATTACTGAACTAAGTTCCTTAAGTACCTTTGGGTGTATACCATCAGGTCCAGGTTTTTATTCACCATAACCCTCTCCAGTCTCTTTTGAACTTTGTCCTCACTAAGCCATGTACATGATGGATGAAATTTTGTATTTTTTTCTGTTTTCCCATAGCCTGTCATTGCTGCTTCCTTTGTATATACTGAAGCAAAGAATGTATTTAGGGTGTCACCCATAGCCTTATACTCACTAATCAATTCACCCGTCTCAGTCCTAAGAGTTCCAATATCAACCTTAACTTTTTTGTTATATATTACAGCTTTTCATACATGATCATTCCGTATTGGCTCTTGCAGTGACTCAGTGACCCGGCATACTACTGTGAAGTCTATTGTTTATTAGTACCCCTAAATCTTTCTCTATTTCAAATGTATTTATCTATTTGCTTGGTTTATCCAACTCTTTCTACCGAGAAAAAAACATCCTGTTCTGTATGTATTTCCTTACACAGTTTAGTGTCATCAGCAAAGATTGAAATACATCTTTTAATACCCAATTTAAGATAATTAATAAACATTGAGCCAAAGAGACACGTTATTTTGAATACTATCAGTTAGTACTGCTTCAAATATCTTACCCAATACAGAAGTCAAACAAGCAGGTCTGTAAGCTCCCAGTTTATATCTTATCTCCCTTTTGAATAACTGTACTACATCTCCTTTCCTTCAGTAACAGGGCAATATGCATGATGTAAGTAAATTCATTAATATTAAGGATAATGGTTTTGTTATAACAGAACAAAACTTCATTAAGGGTTAGTGAAATATATGTTATAAGGTTGCCCTCCTGAATAAAACAAGGGTGCTCACTCTGCTAAGGCTTGTTTTATTAAATGTTCTTACAATGTAAGCTTGTTGCTGAGGTACAGTACCTCCATGGTCTGAAATTTTGCAGTGGCGGTAATGCTACACCACCTTTCTAATAAAATACCTCTCAGAGGTGGGAGGATAAACCCTCCAATATGCATATATATATTATATATGAAGTGTTACTGCCCCTTTAAGCAACCTTGGGTGTATGCCATAGGGTCCAGGCGTTTTTTTATTTTTTTTTACCATAAGTCTTTCCAGCCCATTTTGCACTTTGTCCTCAGTAAACTATGTGCATGATGAAGAAAACCCTGTGATTCTCCATATTTGCTTAAAGCCTGACATTGTTACATTGTTTGTATATATACAGAAAAAAATATTTGTTTAAGGTAACCATTACTTTATCATTACTAATTAATTCACATGTCTCAGTTTAAAGGTTGCCAATATCAGCCTTATTCTTTTTTGCCTTCTTTAAATTTATATAAATATCTAGGGTTTTTCTTGCTGTCTTTTGCATTGGTTTTCTCATTTTCAATTTTGGCTATCCTAATTTCTTGTTTGAAGATTCTATTACATTCTTTGTATTTTTTTTTTAAATGATGAATTTGGCCCTTCTGACTTAAACTGTTTGCAAGTCTGCTAATTATTCCTCATTTCCATATGTATATATTTGTTAAGCCACATGTGACTTCATTTGTCCCTCTTGTAATTATTCACCAAAGGTATGTATTTTATTAATGTGTATATTTATCCATTATCTTATGCATTATTATCTTTGAAGATTATATTCCAGTGAATGTCCTCTAATACTGCTTTTAGCATTGCAAACTCAGCCTTTTGAAAAATTAAAATTTTGAGTTGATCCCTGGTTAATATGTTTTCTAGTGTTGAGCGAGCATGCTCGGCCGATGCTCGGATCGGCTCGAGCATCGCTCTGCTCGGCACATGGCGGTACTCGTACGAGTACCGCATGTGCTCGCCCGCCATGTTCGGGTCTCCTCCCCGCACGTTTTGCGGCTGCTGCGCAGCCAATAAACGTGCAGGGAGGCTCTGACATCGGTGTAATGCCAGCAGCCATGTTGGCTGCTGGCATTACACTGATTGGCTGGCCAGAACCCGTGGTCAGGTGCTGTATAGCACCTGACCATCGAGTTCGGCTCAGTCTGAGCCAGGGAGAGCTGAGGATAGGAAGGGAAAGGCAGTGTAGGGAGGAAAAAAACAAAAATTGTGAAAAAAAAAGAACCAAAAGTCCTTTTTAGGACTACTGTGTGTGGGGGCAGCAGGTTATTTGGTGTGGGGGGAAAAAAACAAAAAAAAAAAAAAAAAAATATATATATTCTGTTTAGTGTGCAAAGTTGCAGATTAGAGCACATTCTGTTTAGTGTGCACAGTTGCAGATTACAGCACATTCTGTTTAGTGTGCAAAGTTGCAGATTAGAGCACATTCTGTTTAGTGTGCAAAGTTGCAGATTAGAGCACATTCTGTTTAGTGTGCAAAGTTGCAGATTAGAGCACATTCTGTTAAGTCTTCAAACTAAAATATCAAAGTCACGTATTCCATTCAGTGTGCGTCGCCGCAGTTTAGCAGCACATTCTGAGTACTGTGCAGAGTTGCAGAATAGGAAGAAATACTGTTAAGTCTTCAAACTAAAATATCAAAGTCACATATTCCATTCAGTGTGCTTCGCCGCAGTTTAGCAGCACATTCTGTGTACTGTGCAGAGTTGCAGAATAGGAAGAAATACTGTTAAGTCTTCAAACTCAAATATCAAAGTCACATATTCCATTCAGTGTGCTTCGCCGCAGTTTAGCAGCACATTCTGTGTACTGTGCAGAGTTGCAGAATAGGAAGAAATACTGTTAAGTCTTCAAACTAAAATATCAAAGTCACATATTCCATTCAGTGTGCTTCGCCGCAGTGTAGCAGCACATTCTGTGTACTGTGCAGAGTTGCAGAATAGGAAGAAATACTGTTAAGTCTTCAAACTAAAATATCAAAGTCACATATTCCATTCAGTGTGCTTCGCCGCAGTTTAGCAGCACATTCTGTGTACTGTGCAGAGTTGCAGAATAGGAAGAAATACTGTTAAGTCTTCAAACTAAAATATCAAAGTCACATATTCCATTCAGTGTGCTTCGCCGCAGTTTAGCAGCACATTCTGTGTACTGTGCAGAGTTGCAGAATAGGAAGAAATACTGTTAAGTCTTCAAACTAAAATATCAAAGTCACATATTCCATTCAGTGTGCTTCGCCGCAGTGTAGCAGCACATTCTGTGTACTGTGCAGAGTTGCAGAATAGGAAGAAATACTGTTAAGTCTTCAAACTAAAATATCAAAGTCACATATTCCATTCAGTGTCTTTCACCGCCGTTTAACAGCCTATTCTGTGTACTCTGCAGAGTTGCAGAATTATAAGAAATACTGTTAAGTTTTCAAACTCAAATATTAAAGTCACATATTCCATTCAGTGTCTTTCACCGCCGTTTAACAGCCTATTCTGTGTACTCTGTACAGTTGCAGAATTATAAGAAATACTGTTAAGTTTTCAAACTCAAATATTAAAGTCACATATTCCATTCAGTGTCTTTCACCGCCGTTTAACAGCCTATTCTGTGTACTCTGTACAGTTCCAGAATTATAAGAAATACTGTTAAGTTTTCAAACTCAAATATTAAAGTCACATATTCCATTCAGTGTCTTTCACCGCCGTTTAACAGCCTATTCTGTGTACTCTGTACAGTTCCAGAATTATAAGAAATACTGTTAAGTTTTCAAACTCAAATATTAAAGTCACATATTCCATTCAGTGTCTTTCACCGCCGTTTAACAGCCTATTCTGTGTACTCTGTACAGTTCCAGAATTATAAGAAATACTGTTAATTTTTCAAACTCAAATATTAAAGTCACATATTCCATTCAGTGTCTTTCACCGCCGTTTAACAGCCTATTCTGTGTACTCTGTACAGTTCCAGAATTATAAGAAATACTGTTAAGTTTTCAAACTCAAATATTAAAGTCACATATTCCATTCAGTGTGTTTCAACGCCGTTTAACAGCCTATTCTGTGTACTCTGCAGAGTTGCAGAATTATAAGAAATACTGTTAAGTTTTCAAACTCAAATATTAAAGTCACATATTCCATTCAGTGTCTTTCACCGCCGTTTAACAGCCTATTCTGTGTACTCTGTACAGTTCCAGAATTATAAGAAATACTGTTAAGTTTTCAAACTCAAATATTAAAGTCACATATTCCATTCAGTGTGTTTCAACGCCGTTTAACAGCCTATTCTGTGTACTCTGCAGAGTTGCAGAATAGTAAGAAATACTGTTAAGTTTTCAAACTCAAATATTAAAGTCACATATTCCATTCAGTGTGTGTCACCGCAGTTTAGCAGCCTATTCTGTGTACTCTGCAGAGTTGCAGAATAGTAAGAAATACTGTTAATTTTTCAAACTCAAATATTAAAGTCACATATTCCATTCAGTGTCTTTCACCGCCGTTTAACAGCCTATTCTGTGTACTCTGTACAGTTCCAGAATTATAAGAAATACTGTTAAGTTTTCAAACTCAAATATTAAAGTCACATATTCCATTCAGTGTGTTTCAACGCCGTTTAACAGCCTATTCTGTGTACTCTGCAGAGTTGCAGAATTATAAGAAATACTGTTAAGTTTTCAAACTCAAATATTAAAGTCACATATTCCATTCAGTGTCTTTCACCGCCGTTTAACAGCCTATTCTGTGTACTCTGTACAGTTCCAGAATTATAAGAAATACTGTTAAGTTTTCAAACTCAAATATTAAAGTCACATATTCCATTCAGTGTGTTTCAACGCCGTTTAACAGCCTATTCTGTGTACTCTGCAGAGTTGCAGAATAGTAAGAAATACTGTTAAGTTTTCAAACTCAAATATTAAAGTCACATATTCCATTCAGTGTGTGTCACCGCAGTTTAGCAGCCTATTCTGTGTACTCTGCAGAGTTGCAGAATAGTAAGAAATACTGTTAATTTTTCAAACTCAAATATTAAAGTCACTTATTCCATTCAGTGTGTGTCACCGCAGTTTAGCAGCCTATTCTGTGTACTCTGCAGAGTTGCAGAATAGTAAGAAATACTGTTAAGTTTTCAAACTCATATATATTAAAGTCATATATATCGTGTAAGATGAAGAAGGCGGGTAAAAAGGGACGGGGAAGTGGACGTGATCCTGAAAGTTCAGGGCGCGGGTCAGGACGCGGAGAAACTGTGCCTGGTGCCAGAGCACAAGAAAGAAAGACATCCACCATACCTAGCTTCATGTCTGATTTCACAGGGCGTCGCAGGACATCACTCTCGAGGTCCGACCAGTGCGAACAGGTGGTCGGTTGGATGACAGCTGATACTGCTTCCAGTCGGTTAAGCACCACCCTGTCTTCCACCAAGTCCACTCTCAGTAGCCAAGAGTCTGGTCAACATAATCCTCACTCTGATCATCCTTCCTCCCACCATACACGGTCTGGTCAAAGAAGTGATCCCACACTGGGATATAGTGATGAGCTCGTCTCATCACCAATCCTTCATTTGACCCTCTCTCCAAGCACGCTTGCAGAGGAACATGACATCTTGTGCCCTGATTCACAACCTCTAGAGGCTACCCAATCACAAGAAGATGACAGATGTGAACGGCATTTAAGGTCAAAGGAAGTAGTGGATGATGATGATGATGATGATGAGACACAGTTGCCATTAAATCAACCACTATTTCCGTCTCAAGACCTTGTTGAGGAGAATGTTATACAGTTGTCAATGACTGAGTATGTGGTGGGATCAAGACTTGAGGAGGATGATCAGAGTGAGGAAGTGGAGGAGGACTTGGTGGACGATGAGGTGACTGACCCCACCTGGGAAGGTGTAGAGCCGAGCGATGACAGCAGTCCTGAGGGTGAGCCATCTGCAGCACCGCAACAGGCTGGAAGAGGCAGTGGTGTGGCTACAGAAAGAAGGCGGACCGCACCAAACCGGCCCGCAAATGTTCCACGGAGCACCCCCTTGCGTAAATCTACCTTGCCAAGGGGTAGGTGTTCCGCGGTATGGCGTTTTTTTAAGGAAAGTGCGGACGACAAAAGAATTGTAGTTTGCAACCTGTGCCACACCAGAATGAGCCGAGGCATGAACACTAGAAACCTCACCACCACCAGCATGATCCGACACATGGCATCCAAGCACCGTAGTAAGTGGGAGGAACGCCTGGATCGCCCATCTGTGTCTGCAGGCCACACCACTGCCTCCTCTTCCCCTGTTTTCGGTGCCGGCCAATCGCCTGTCGAAGGCGCAGGCCCGCATACCTCCCGCCCTGCACCTGTACCATCTGAAGCACCATCAGCGACCACATCCACTTCCCTGTCCCAGCACAGCGTCCAAATGTCGTTACCCCAGGCATTTGAGCGCAAGAGAAAGTACCCAGCCACCCACCCACAGGCCATAGCACTAACCTCACACCTTTCAAAATTACTGGCCATCGAAATGCTGCCATTTAGGCTTGTGGACACTGAGTCCTTCCGCAGCCTGATGGCAGCAGCTGTCCCTCGGTACGCGGTCCCCAGCCGCCACTACTTTTCCCGGTGTGCCATCCCCGCATTACACCACCATGTGTCCCGTAACATCACCCGTGCCCTGACCAACGCAGTTACTGGGAAGGTCCACTTGACGACTGACACATGGACAAGTGCTTGTGGCCAGGGACGCTACATTTCCCTGACGGCACACTGGGTGAATGTCGTGGAGGCTGGGAGCGACTCGGACCCTGGGATGGCACGGGTGCTACCCACGCCGAGGATTGCGGGCCCTACCTCCATCAGGGTTTCCACCAGCACCTACGTTATTGGCTCCTCCTCCTCCGTTTCCACCTCCGAATTCTCTACACACACCGCCACTCCCCCATCAGCCAGTAGCTGGAAGCAGTGTAGCACTGCAGTGGGGAAGCGTCAACAGGCCGTGCTGAAGCTGATCTGCCTTGGGGACAAACAGCACACGGCCTCAGAGCTGTTGCAGGGGATTAGTCACCAGACCGAGCAGTGGCTCTCGCCACTCAACCTGCAACCAGGCATGGTTGTGTGTGATAATGGGCGTAACTTGGTGGCGGCTTTGGAGCTCGGCAAGCTCACACACGTACCATGCCTAGCGCATGTATTTAATTTAGTGGTGCAGCGATTTCTAAAAACCTACCCCAATGTGCATGATCTCTTGACCAAGGTGCGCCGCGTGTGTGCACATTTCCGTAAGTCATCTACAGCTTCGGCCGGCCTGTTGAAGCTGCAGCAGCGCTTACAATTGCCAGCTCACCGGCTGCTGTGTGACGTGAGCACGCGCTGGAACTCCACCTTCCACATGTTGGCCCGGCTTTGTGAGCAGCAGAGGGCAGTAGTGGAGTACCAGCTGTTACACGGTCGTCGCCTCTCCGTTCAACTTCCTGTAATCAGAAGTGAGGAGTGGGAATGGATGTCAGACCTCTGCGAGGTTTTACGCAATTTTGAGGAATCGACACAGATGGTGAGCGGCGATAACGCTATTATCAGTGTAACCATCCCACTTCTGTGTCTACTGAAACGCTCGCTGCTCACAATTAAAACCGACGCTTTGCATGTGGAAGAGGTGGAAATGGGGGAGGAAGAGCTTACACAAGGTGATAGCCAGAGCACCCTCACTTCGTCTTCTCAGCGACAATTGGAGGAGGCGGAGGAGGAGGAGGAGGAGGAGGAGGAGGAGGAAGACACGGTTGCCTCCGCTACAGAGGGTAGCCATGGAACTTTAGTTCCATCTCTTCAGCGTGGGTGGGCAGAAGAGGAGGAAGAGGATGAGGATATTGAGAGTCAGCCTCCTGGTGAGGACAGCGAAATCTTGACTGTTGGTACTCTGGCACACATGGCTGACTTTATGTTAGGCTGCCTTTCCCGTGACCCACGCGTTGTACGCATTTTAGACAACACGGATTACTGGGTGTTCACCCTTCTGGACCCCCGCTACAAAGAGAATTTCTCATCTCTCATTCCTCCGGTGGAGAGGACAAGCAAAATGGTGCAATACCAGAAGGTTCTTGTTGAAAAATTGCTCCAAAATTTTCCATCTGACAACGCTGGCGGCAGAGTACGTGCTACCTTGGCCAACCGAGAAGGGGAGAAAAGGGGAGCACACAGCAGTTCCGACAAAGGCAGGGCAACACTCTCCAAGGCGTGGGACACCTTCATGACACCCCGCCAGCACCCTCACCCTGATGCGCAGCCTAGTGTCACAAGGAGGGAAAAGTTTTGGAAGATGGTGAAGGAGTACGTAGCAGACCGTGTCAGCGTCCTCAATGATCCCTCTGTGCCTTACAACTACTGGGTGTCCAAGCTGGACACGTGGTATGAACTGGCACTCTACGCCTTGGAGGTGCTGGCCTGCCCTGCCGCCAGCGTTCTGTCTGAGCGGGTATTTAGTGCTGCTGGTGGCATCATAACAGATAAGCGTATCCGCCTTTCCACCGACAATGCTGATAGGTTGACACTTATAAAAATGAACAAGGCCTGGATTTCCCCTGACTTCTCCACTCCACTGGAGGAAAGCCCCGGGGGAACATAAACTCACTTTATATATGTTATTTACAATGATGGGAATACTCTGTATTCCCATTCACCCCTTCCACCCCAAAAACGGGTATATGGTTGACTCTTAATGTTCTCATCCTCCTCCTCCTCTTCCATATGCCCTGGGATATAATTTTTATATAGGGCCAGCTCACCAGCGTGCCCTGGGATATAATTTTTATATAGGGCCAGCTCACCAGCGGGCCCTGTGATATAATTTTTATATAGGGCCAGCTCACCAGCGGGCCCTGTTTGCCAATTTTTATATAGGTCAGCTCACCAGCGGGCCTTCTCATATAATGTTTTATTGGGTCAGCTCTCTAGCGGGCCCTCTCATATAATGTTTTATAGCGTCAGCTCACTAGCGGGCCTTCGCATATAATGTTTAGGATGGTCAGCTCTGCAGCAGACCCTCACCCATAATGTTTTAGATGGTCAGCTCAGCGCACGTTTCCCTCTTAATCATGGCCTCAGTTCTGAAAATCAAGGAAATTTTTGGGAGAATTTGCCTCTGCGCACGTTTCCCTCTTAATCATGGCCTCAGTTCTGAAAATCAAGGAAATTTTTGGGAGAATTTGCCTCTGCGCACGTTTCCCTCTTAATCATGGCCTCAGTTCTGAAAATCAAGGAAATTTTTGGGAGAATTTGCCTCTGCGCACGTTTCCCTCTTAATCATGGCCTCAGTTCTGAAAATCAAGGAAATTTTTGGGATAATTTGCCTCTGCGCACGTTTCCCTCTTAATCATGGCCTCAGTTCTGAAAATCAAGGAAATTTTTGGGAGAATTTGCCTCTGCGCACGTTTCCCTCTTAATCATGGCCTCAGTTCTGAAAATCAAGGAAATTTTTGGGATAATTTGCCTCTGCGCACGTTTCCCTCTTAATCATGGCCTCACTTCAGAAAATCGATGAAATTTTTGGGAGAATTTGCAGATGATATACAAGTAAATATACAGCAAATACTGTTTGGTAACAATTTTTCGCCTAAAGTCGTTTTTATTTTCCTTTTTGTGTGTTTTACGGTCAGTCTGTAAAAATGGCGTACTACGGGCGAAAGATCGTTCCCAGCAGCGATGTTGGAGTCCAAGATGCATCCAGACATCCTCCCTATGCTGTCCCTGAACCATTTCTGTAGTGTTTCCATCTTTTTCTGCCCTTTTCCTATGGACCAGGCACCCTCCCCTCATCAGAGCAGGGGGTGCCTGGTGTAATGCTCGAGTCCTCCCATTGACTTCAATGGGGCTCGGGTGCTCGGCCGAGCACTCGAGCCTCAGGGGGTGCTCGGTCAGAGCACCCGAACATCCGAGCATTGGGGTGCTCGCTCATCACTAATGTTTTCCATAAAAAATTTCAAACAATATTATGATCACTGATTAGCAAATAGAGGTAAGGGAGTATATCATATACCATTTTAGAATTATTTGAAAACACTAGGTTCATCAAGGTCTTATTTCTAGTTGGTTCCTCTATTAGATTGGACATGAAGTTGTAATTAAGCATCTCTTTGTAGTGCTGGAGATGTATGTCTTCTAAACTATACTTAATTGACACAAATTATTGTAAAGTATTTGTCTCTAGTAAATAATTTTGATTTTCCTGACTGTTATGCTTTTTAACGAAATATTTTGTGTTAAAGGTTTTCTCTCTTTTCTTGTTATATATTCAGTGCTCTGGTGAGTATGCTTGTTAAACCTGAGCCAAGTAATAATTTAACCCTTTGAGAATCAGAAGGGTGTAAAATACATGGGTACTTAAAGGGTTGAGCAACACTTGGTTGCAAGGTACATAACGCACCTCGGTGAGGTTATAGTTTATTACTTTTGACAGAATTCTCCTGAAAAGTAAATCAACGTATGCACCACTTACAAACAACTATTCTTACAAAAACATTGTACCATCCATTTTTTTCAGCACCCATTTCCCATGTACCCAGGCTGCCAATATTTCCATTCTTATTCATAGTAGCTTCAGATTTATTTCATTGATTGTAAAGACTAATTTTAGACTTTTATTTGTAGTCCCAAGATGGAGGTAGTTTGGTATGACATTCCCTAGGTTTATATATCTGTTATTTATATCTTTCCAGGGCAATTTTAACAAAAGGGACAAGTAGACAGCTTCCCTGGACCTACAGCAGAACTAGGCCTGGCAGAGTTGAAGCTGAACCCTGTCATATATCACAGTTTAGATTCCACAAGGTCTCCCTCTCCTTAATGATCTGGTCTACTCAATGTATGAAGCCATGTGTGAAAACTAAGTGCTACTTGATGATGGGTGTTAAAACTCTGTTAGGGGTAAGCTCTTAGCATTGTGTGAATCTTGGTGTGAGTACCCAACATTATATGAATTGAATTCACTGGAATTCATTTTCAGGCCCTATGCCTGCTTAACACCAGTTCATTAAGCTACTTCAAAAATGCTCCCCCTCAGTGTTACTTGCTCCAAGGGGAGGGCAGTGGGACAGTTTATGGGAGCTCTGAGGTGTCCTTTCATGTATTAAATAAGGCTCAGAGTTAATGGTGTAACTTTATGCTATTTTCCGACATATCCTATGGGGCAGGTGTAAGAGGCTTTCTTGGAATCCTGAGATTAAGGTCCTAACGATGATAGAATGTGCCCACCACATGCATTACAGCATTCGTACACTATACTGCAGTGATTCTCACTGTTCGTCCTACTGACAAGGCATGTATTCAGTACATCCATGCATGTTCATAGGTAATGAGTGGCTGAATCATTTGATTGAATTGTATGTGCTTAATTAGGGATATCCTTAAAACCTGGCTCTGAAAATATATCTGAGAATCCCAAATCTGTTGGATAACCTTGAGTGCAACAACTGGTGTGGAATTGCTATGGCAGGTTTGTACAGTCACTTCATTGTACATTTCCTTAATTTATTTTAGCAAGAGGGAAACGTTAGTTATTACTTAATCCCTTGGATTACAGAGAGGGGTCTCTAGTAGTGCATCTAGCAGCTATAAGATAAGGGGACTCACTTATTTCTACATTGACCAGGAACCAGCAGCAGTTTAACCCTTTGAGTGCCAGAGCACCTCCGGCATTCAAAGGGTTAAGTAACGAGTGTATTCCTTTATTATTAGAGAACATTTTAATGTGTAACTTTTCTGTTTTTCTAATTCATATCTTCTTGAAGGCATGTGTTCCAGGACATACTTGAAAGTCAGAGAAATCTCAATGTATTTCTCCTGGTAAAACACTTTCTAAATAAATAAATACATGTCTGTGGAATTGCTTCCAAACTCTGCCTGAAATAAATGACTCTATGGTACAGATGTAAAAAGCTGAAAATGACTCAGTGAGGCGGATGTAGTCAGGACATGTAGGAAAATTCTACTAACTGTACCACTAAGAAAAAATGGAAACCGATGATTCTTTAACCCTTTGAGTGCCAGAGGGGTATGCAACGCATTGCTTTGCAATGAGCTGCGTACCCCTCTGTCCCTCCCAAGGGTTCAACAGGCCTTTTAACCCTTTGAGTGCCAGAGGGGTACGCAACACATTGCAAAGCAATGTTTTGCGTACCCCTCTGGCACTCAAAGGGTTAACCCATTGAATGTTACAGAGTTCTCCTATACATTGCTTTGTAATGCATTGGAGGCCAAAATAGCTTTTAAGGGCTGAAAAACCCCTTTAAATCAAGATGAATTTGTGTAATCTGGAATTGTTTGATTGCTTGATCCAGAATTGCAACTTTTTTCCTAGTGCTCATTACATTTCACAACTGTTCCTGTACTTACATAGAATACTAGAACCTCATTAGTTGTACATATGTGATACAGAGGAAACTGTATACATTAAGGACGTCTGAAGACTTCTTGATTGCTAGAGAGAGATCCAATACAGTGGAGGGCAAGGCAGTGGAATGTCTCTAGCTTTCAAGGGGTTAAAAATGCAATTTAAATAATTGGGAATGTTTATTCCCTCCCTTTGGCAGTTGGTTGGTTCCAGAATGTCAGATCATTTGCTTACCTTTATCATTTTTTAGGAATTGCAGTTTCTGAACAAAATGTGCTGAAAACACTTCTATCGTTCAAGGGGATAAGAACTGAATTTAAATCAGTGGGAATACACATTTGTCCACTTTGGTGCAATTGTTGTGCTCGAGGATTTCTTCTTTTTTTGAACATATGGCCCAAAATGATCACCTATACAACAAGTGATTATTTGTGATAAGATCTGTCTAGAATGACATATGAACTGGAGAGTTTTCTCCTAGTCATCACTCTCATGGAGCAATTCAGTGAAAACTAACTGGAGATAGGTGACTAACAAATATTCTCAGAAGCCCCGTTAATGTAAATAGGGAGTTTAACTGTTTACTCTATGAACATTTTAAAGAGATGGATACCCTTCCAGCACTCAAAGGCTTAAATCAAAGCGAGGATTTTCTTTCTTTATTTTATTTTGTTTGTTCACTATTGTGCCATTGGTTTGTCCCAGAATGACCATACTTCTTTTTAGTATACCAGCCTCATTATGGTCATAATTTTAAATATGTCTGGAAT
Organism: Rhinophrynus dorsalis; assembly: GCA_037306005.1. Classification (NCBI taxonomy): domain Eukaryota; kingdom Metazoa; phylum Chordata; class Amphibia; order Anura; family Rhinophrynidae; genus Rhinophrynus; species Rhinophrynus dorsalis. The sequence continues at coordinate 71,658,657 of CM074719.1, read as the reverse complement.
AAAAACAAAGACAAACTACCCATAATCCTTAGTGTTGCCAACATAGAAAATGACGTATTGTTAATCAAGCTCCATGTGATTTTTTAAAACATTTATTCTGTTTAAACATTACTGCCTTCTAAAATATTGTTCTTTTGGCATTGTTTCTTAAGTTAAAAGAAAAATTGATTTTTTAAAAATTTAATCACCTTGAAGGTTTTCTTGGATCTGAGTGATTTTTTTCCCTAGTCTCCATGGATACTATCAAGAGCTTAAGTGTACCTTACAGCTAGAGTAACACTGAATTATTTCAGCTTTGAGTTATATCATCATTGACTTATATCAGCCTTGAGTTATATAAGTAGGTGATGCAAATTTCCTTTTGAAATTTACTAAGCACATCTATAGAGGAAAAGAGATACTTTTATTGACTGGTCAACATGTTCAAAAAGTATACAGCTTACAATTCCATGGTTTCAAAAGATGAAATACATTTTTCATTCTTTGATAAAGTCTGTTTACCTTTATCATATAATCCAATCAGATCTTTAAATAACTGTAAACTTTTCTTTTTTGGGGGGCAGTATGTTAACCCTTTGAGTATCAGACAAGTGACCAACGCATTGAGAGAAATGCTTTGGACACCCCTCTGGCACACAAAGGATTAAATAACTTTTCCCTCTGAGCAAAATAAGGGTAAATCGGTGTCCGAAATGCATTCTATTTTATAATGCATTCTACAGGAGAGTTGAGTGCAAAGGCAATTAGCATATGCAAAAGTAGCCCACAAGTGCCTAAAGCAGTGGCTCTCAACCAGAATGCCGTGGCACTTTAGTGTTTTCTATGAAGACTTTGACAAATGTGTTTATTTCTGTTAATATAAGACCTAATAAATGCATATTTATCTATCATACTATTCATTATGCCCTTCATAGATTACATTAAATGTGTTAGGGGTGCCCCGAGAGTTCCTGATTGCGTGTTTCAGTGCCTTGAGCAAAATGAAATTGAGAAACACTGGCCTAAAGAGATAAGCTACACCAGGGCTGTCCAAGTTCAGTCCCCAAGGGCCACCAACAGACCATGATGTAAGGATTTCCCTGATTAACCAAGGTGATCATCAGCTTAATCACTTTGACTGATGAACCTGTGCTTAATCAGGCATATTTTTAATCCTTTCCTGTTGGGGAACCTTGAGAACTGAACATGGATGCCCAGCTACACCACAGTAAAGAGCTCTAAGACTGCCTAAATGTACAGTATGTCGGGAGTTGATTGCTTCTCTTGAACGTCATGTGGGAAGGATCAATATGATGTGCTTCAAGATGTTTCTTCTCAGTGTAAGGTAATTGTGAGCTAAAAGAGATTGCTTTCTGGGTAGGATACCAGCCCTACCTAGTTGGGCATCTCTGACCACCACTTTGCATCTATCTATCTATCTATCTATCTATCTATCTATCTATCTATCTCAAATCAATGAAGAGTTGGCAACTGTGGTGCAGTTGGTTTGCCCCAGAATTACTACAGTTTAGCTTTCTGGATTTTAACCTATTTTCTTAATTTTCTTATTTCCTTAATTTATTGGGCAACATTCTTTTGCAGGTGGGTTAGTATATTAATATTTATTTGCAGTGTACTTAGCCTAGACAAGCATTAATAATTTATTATCACTTGACTGTGCTTTTAGCTTTTTACATTTAGGTGAACAATATCCATTAAAATATATCAGCATTGCTCTTTTAAAAATCATAACTGTCTTAGATATAATTTCTAGCATATACCTTGTCACCTCTCATCTCCATCAAAACCTAATTAACTTCAATGTTCTGCCATCTGGCTAGGGCTCCAGGACTGAAATGTATTTATGTCTAAAGGTAAACTGGAGTAATTCTAGGGCAAGCTATCTGCACCATATGAAACACATTAAAACTCTCTGCATTTAAAATGAGCAGTAAACTTTCTTTAATGAAATCCTGTATGGCATACATATTTTTCTTCTCAGTTAAACAAGGATACTCCCACTTTTGGCAGTTGTTTTATTCAGTTATAACAGTTCAAACTGTCAGGAACTGAATAACAGCTTCATTACTTCCTTCAAATTCAAACTGAAAGGAAGTAGCACAGCTGTTACTATAATAGTCTATGTAGAACTTTTGTTAGTGGCTCACCTGTTCTATATAATGAAACAAAATAATTGTCTGAAATCTGTCTTCTAGAAGCTATGGTTAGCGTAAAAAGCAATATTTTAAATGGCAGTAACTCTGGAAAGACACATCTCCCATCAGTGAGAATACTCTTGTTTTACTCAATTGGAAAAATTATATATTTTATTGCTCCATTGAAAGTTTACTGATCTTTAAATCGGTATTCTAACCTGCTGAATGCTGCAAAGGTCTCCAATGCATTGTGAAGCAATGTGTTGGGGAACTCTGAAAAGAGCTGTTCAGAGATACTCAGCTAGGAATTAGCCTGCCCTAGAAATGAGCAGGCTCTATAGTTAAAGTGTCCAATCCAGAATGCAAAGTCTTTTACCTCACTAGTGCCTTTCACAGAGAGGAACTATCCTAGAGCAGATCATACTGATCCTACCAAAAAAGTCAGTCCAGGCACAAAGTGCCAGGCAATTCCTCTCTGAACAACAGAAACAAATGACCTCAGATGAACCTGGCTGGTACATTTATTGTTTATTGTAGCGGTATTTACATATTTTAGTAGCTCCGAATGTTATTACGTAAAATTTGGATCCACTTCAGTCTTCAAAAAATAATATTACAGAAATGATTAAGTTGATCAGAATAACAACTGGATCAATTTTGAAATAATTCACACAACCTCTCAATTTTATTCCAATCAAATGCAGTGATTGACACAACAGGCCATGATAAATAAGATAAATTCTGGAACAAACAAAGGGGTGAAATAAAAATTCCCCAAATTCCTATTAACCTACATCTCCTTTTCTCCAGACCTGATCTGAACTGTTCTTAACAGGAAAACAAATATAATTGGCAAAGTGTAGAGCAATAGTGGAGTACTAGGAAAAAACTGAGATCTCCCCAGTACATTCATGGTTGCCATTAGAAATCTTGTGGAAAAGTACAGACAAAACCAGGGGTCCCCACACCCCATACATTTGCACTGTTACCTGGCAGTATGTGTTATGTAAAGAGGAAGCCTATGGAACTGCTTCACTAAATGGTATGCTATGAAATGGAGAACAGAGTGGCAAAAGTATGCTCCAGTTCTCTGCTATGCTATCTACAGTAAATACTTAAAGGCATAGTAATACTTCATTTTAACTTTATTTTATTTTGTAGGCATTAAAAAAACATGAAGAATGATATAAGTCTTATCTCTCAAACCTTTATGGTTTAAGAGATATTCACAAGCAAAGTTTCCCTCTCCCGCCCCTTTTACCTAGTGTAAGCCATCTCTTCTCAGATGTGAATCTGGTTGTAAGACCAGACAGATAACAGAAGGGGACAAACTTCTTTGTATGAAAACAATGAAAGCCCTTCCCCCCTTGACAAGTTTTTCAGCTTTTTCCCTTATCTTAATTGAAGATTGTCCCTCTCTGCAGTCTACCTGGGCACCTCCCTTCTGATCTAGTTGAACGAGGGGGGGCTACTTTGTTTGTGAATATCTCTTAAACCATAAAGGTTTGAGAGATAAGACTTATATCATTCTTCATGTTTTTTTAATGCCTACAAAATAAAATAAAGTTAAAACGAAGTATTACTATCCCTTTAAAAAGGAGACCTACCAGAAGATCCTCCAAAATACCTCTGGTCTAGTCTGGTCATCATGGGGACCCATTTGATGCAGGGGCTCAGGTAGCATCCATATCTGATGGAGGACGGTCCCTCTGCATGACTGGGCCCCTATATGGGTGCTGACTCTAACACCATGATGGCTGCTCCGAATACATTCTGTAAAGTAAATGTGAAAATCTAAGACTGAAGAAATGGCCAAAATAACTGCTCATATTAACGGTTGTTTTGGATCCCTCCACAAAATTTGGGAACCATAGACATTGCATTATGTTCTCTTTACAAACACAAGCAGAATACTGAGAACCTGATAATTTGCCATTTTTGATCATTATAATTCCTAGCTGTTAAACTGACATATCTGTTTATCTCTTGTATACAACTCGTTCGTATGTAATGTACTATTTGAGCTGACTGCTTCCTCTCCCCTTGTGAAAGTATTTTACCAGGTAGAATACAGTGATATTATCTCTAATTTTCAAGTGTGTCCTGGACTAATTTTATCTACCTCAGAAGAGTGAAAGGCTGAGCTGACCTTGCTGGGACTAGAACCTACAGCCTCACGGTCTGAGCAGACTCTACAGCTGGTGCATTAACCAACTGAGCCTTCACTTTAAAAAAAAATAATGGGGATTTTAACCCTTTGGATGCATGAGAGACTTTGCTAGCATCCGAAAGATTAACTGTTGCTTTGCTCCAGAACGGTTCCTCTAATAATCCTATACACAAAAGAAATGAGGAGCAATCCTGGAGCAAACCAGCTGCAATATAAGGGACAATTACATTTCCCATGCTGATTTAAATGAGGCTTTTAACCCCTTGAATACCTGAAAGGTCTCCAATGCATTGTTAAGCAATGTGTTAGAGACTGCTCTAACATTCCAGGGGTTAACCTTTTGAGTGCCAGAGGGGGTACGCAATGCATTGCGCACCCCTCTGGCACTCAAAGGGTTAAGCCCCCCCTTTACATCAATGGGAGTATTGGGGGATTTTTATTTTACTCCTATGGAACAGCTGGTTTTCTTATTGAATATGGCCCCATGTTACTAGTTTAGCACCAAGAGAACTTTAATACATATGCTAAGTTCGCTCTTGTCTGTTACACATAACGACACTCATTGCTGCTGTATTATATTTTGAAACCACCTGCTATGTGTATCCATTGTACGTTAAAAGCGTGTCATTTAAACTTATTCATCCATACTCTACAATTTGTCAAAATTAGCTTTTCTGATAATTGTATGTCATTGTTCTTAATCTCTTGTCTGTTTTTCTTTCCCATGAATTCTACTCAGTGGAACATTATTTAAAGTTGGTTTATCCACAAATAAAAAAAAAATCTTTTTAAAATGTCAGAAAATATGTAAATGTTCTATTAATTTTAAAGACAAATATTTAACTAGTGCTTTACTATGCATGGAAGTTATTTATCATGATTAACCACTTGGCTGCTAGAGCTGTCATCAGTGCATTTCCTTAGAATACATTGGATAAGTCACTGTAAAACAAAGGGTTAATAATTCATGTTTAAAGTGAACCTGTCACCTTAAGATATGTTAGCTCATTTTAAAGACAATTAAATATATATTGGGTGAGCCATTTATTTGTGTTATTAATAGATTTTGAGTCATTAGGGTGCATGCAGAAATGCACCAGTGCATCCACATGGTGCTTGTCAATAATGTCAGTGGCTGCACTAAATCATGATCACTGTAGTGCCTAAAGGTGGACTCATTCCACCAGCATTAAATCTGAATACCCCTATCCAATAGCATGTGCAGGGAAACTGTAACTAGGAGAATCCAAAGAAGGGCTTGAAATAACGTTGACGCTGTTGACCATTTAGTATATTCAAACAATTGCAGAGCTGGTAGCTGAACAAACAATATACACAGAGAAAGACAAATACACCAAATTGTAACACAAGGGTCATTTGTAATAAGCACACAGCAGCAGGGAGCAGAGTGCTGGAGTTAACCTTTATTTTCTGGTCTCTCTGGTTCCCTGCTTCCAAAACAGTATATACAATTGCATTACAATACTACATACTCTGTTACATTACTCTACAACCATATGCCTGTGGATTACAAACAATGAGCCTACCAGGGTATAGGCAAAATTCAGTATTTGGCTAGAGAAATCCATGGGAAATGTCCTGCCTGTAACTCCACAGTCTTCACACCCCACAGACACACAAGGGGTTAACCTCCTGTTTCTACTGGTAGATATTGACAATGGCTTGAGAAATGCCCTGAAACACCCATTATTTGTCCCTTGGCACAAGTGACATTAAGGGGAGGATTCATGATGTACATAGCTTAGAAAATTAGTATTAGATAGGTGTAAGGACTTGATTGTGATTCCAGACCCTGAATTACCAACTACATTCACCACAGTAACCTTTATTTGTTGAGTACACTTTGGCATTTTATGGTAATTAGCTTCTGTGCTGGGCCAGTATTACAACACACTGTGATCTGAATAAATCAAGACAGTGCCCGCACACAGGAGTTACTTGTAATATCACAGTGAGGGATACTTTCGCCTTCCAACATAATTATTTGGAATAATATGGAGGAAATTAGTATGAAGTGCCACTGTGGCCCACCAAAACATAAAGGTTAATGTCTCATATTTTACAGAAAAATGGCTAGTACATCATATAGGCAAACTTTAATTTGCTGTAAAACAGACTGAATTTGCATTAGGGTAACAGCAGGTGCACTTTAAGTTTATAGCGGGAAAGAGATTTGTAAAACAAAAGAAATACTTAACTAAAACCTATATAAAATGTGTGTAATGTCCTTAGCTCAGGTGTGCCTCAGTTGTAAAAGGTATTGTATGGTTCTCTACTCCAGGATCTTCCAATGGTTTGTGTACTACTAAAAGAACAAGCCTGGGTGCCAGTGATGTTAGCCAGTAGAGTAGATGGGATTCAATGTACTTTTGTAGCAAAGGATATAAGGATGATGTCTTTTAATGGCTAACTGAGGACATAGAAAGTGTAAGCTTACAGAACACTAAGGTCCCTTCTTCACACTGAGTGAATAAGGGACCTTAGTGCTCTGAAAGCTTTCACTTTCTATGTCCATAGTTAGCCATGTCCTCAGTTAGCCATTTAAAAGGTATCACCTTTATATCACACTTTGGAGTTTTTTGCTACAAAATTACATTGAATCCCATTAGTAGACAAAGGAACACCAGTAAAAAGTAAAGATCATATAGGACATTCTTCCTATTACACTAGTAGTTCCCTTTAGTTTTCCACCCACCGGAGACTCATATTTGGTGCTTTTGATCCCCAGTCTCACTCAGATCCTGGTATTCTTTCCTCTACTTTTGGGAGAAAGGTTGTGACTTCGGCCTTGCAGCCAGTCCAATAAGGTCCTTGTGGTGACCCCATCTGTCTGCCTCCCTTGGTGACTTCAGCCAGAAAAGGCATTATCTACCCTGATCAGGCTGCTTCAGCTCCTTCTTGAGCTGAGCGGAAACTGAATGAACTTGAGATGACATTGTTTTATATATCACCTCAGCACTTCCTATCAAGTAACGAAAAGCACTAGTTAAAGGAAAAGGGTTTACCCTGTCACATGTGTTACCCGTTTTTCCCCACATAAATATCTGTTATAAATATTATTTCATCATAGTGCAACCATTTGCTCTATTATATAAGACAGGAATCTAAGAATATATATTACTGCTTTTTCATGCTAGCGATATCCCCAGTGAATTTTATAAGAGTGCATTTCAGACTGTTATAGCATTCAGGGGGATAGAACTCAATTTAAATAAATGAGTGTTTAGATAATTGTGTTTTAGTTCATTATAGATCACTTTGCTTGCCCTAGAACTGTTTCACTTCTTTGTGTGTTTAAGACATGGTAGAGCCATGCTCAGTTTATTTTGGAATTTGGACTGTGATATCTGGCTAAACCTTATGAAGAACAAAGCCAAGTTTGTAAACAGGGTATTTGCATAGAAAAAGGTTAAAGTAAGTAATTTCATGCTGTTTAGACCAGACTTAATTAGACTATAATCGATAACAGCAAGACTACAAAGCATATGTAGGGCTTTATGAAGGAAGCAAATAGTGAGAAATTCTGGAGCAAACCAATAGATCCAAAAGAAGGGAATACATTATGAAGCAATACATTACAACCCTCTACAGTATTAACCCTTTCAGTGCCAGAGGGGTACGCAACACATTGGCACTGAAAGGGTTAAGTGGCTTAAAAGCCCCATTTGAATCAATAGAAATTTAGGGAACTGATCATCTTTTACTTTCTGTGTATGACTTCTTATATAAGCTGTGCCATATATTTTAGTATAAGTAACTTAAAGGGTCAAACTTGCAGAAACAAGTTGTTTGAATATTAACGGGCACATTCTAAGACAAATGCTTACAAATGATAATTTTTACTTGCCCCCTTGAGTGTATTTGGTTTGTCACAGAAATAATCCAGTTCTTCTTAGTGCATCCTCCTCAATGAAAATCTACTGTTGTTGTCTCGATTTTAAAGCGGAACTACCACCTCCACTAAAGTCGCCCTGCAATACTTAGGCAGGTGGCAACTAGCTTACTAATCATTATTTTACCTCTCAAAAGTGCCCACGATTAAAGTTATCCTTAAAGGGATAGTAATACTTAAAATGTAAAAAAAATATGTTGTAGAGTTTATCCCCCTGAGTAAAACAAGGGCACTCCCACTGCTGAAAGGTGTTTCATTCAAAAGTTATTAATTTTCAAAGTTGAATTTTTTAGGTGCAATATCACAGTGGCCTGAAATTGTATAGTGGCGCTGTTGCTACACCATCCTATGGAGATTTATGGTCAACTGACCAGAGCTGTCCATAGGATCGTGTAGCAACAGCGCCACTGTACAATTTCAGGCCACTGTGATATGGCACCTAAAAAATTAAACTTTGAAAATGAATAACTTTTGAATGAAACACCTTTCAGCAGCGGGAGTACCCTTGTTTTACTCAGGGGGATAAACCCTACAACATATTTTTTTTTACATTTTAAGTATTACTATCCCTTTAAGATTCTGAGACTGACAGCCAGGTCTCTTCTGGAGCCGTCCGGGCCAGTGCAATGCCTGTGAAGAGTAAAGAGGACTGACAGCGCAGGCACGCATTCAAGATGTCCGCGGTGATGCCTGGCTTCCGGTCTCGGAAGGTTAAGGATAACTTTATTTGTGGGCACTTTTGAGAGGTAAAATAATGATTATTAAGCTAGTCACCACCTGCCTAAGTATTGCAGGTGACTTTAGTGGAGGTGGTAGTTCCGCCTTAAATTAATGAAAAAACATTAATCTATGTCAGGGCTGTCCAAGTTCTGTCTTCAAGGGCCACCAACAGGCCAGGATGTAAGGATTTCCCTGATTAAGCACAGGGGAAAATGAATGAGGCACTGATTAACTCACCTCTGCATAATCAGTGAAATTCTTACACCCTGGCCTGTTCATGGCCTTGAGCACTGAACTTGGACAGCCCTGATCTATGTAATACCAAGTTAATGATTCTAAAAGTCAACACTTACCTAAAACTTTAGGAAATGCAATTCTATACTAATACAATTCTGCTCTATTAATTTCCCTGGAGCAATTTATTTTAGTCCTACACGTGACTAATGCCACTAATCTACTTATATGGGCATACACAGAAATTTTTCTGGGGGGGGACAAAATGAGGGTAGCTTAGGCTTGTATGTAACTTCTGACATGGGTTTGCAGTGGGGCCTAGTACCTCCTGTTGCTACACATGCAGACACCCATTGTTACTTACCATTAATTATGCCTTAAAACTTCTTGTATAAAGCAGATGGTAATGACAGAGTATAAGAGCATTTTTGAGTGTTCTTCTCCTTTTTTTAAAGCCATGTATTAAACAGGGAGCAGAAAAAATTGTATAACTTTGTTTTTTTCCTGCATGAGCTACAGGGGAGGATTGGGGCTTCCTGGCACTAAAGTCTCATAGATGTGGAAGCATGTGCATTGTTATGCACTAAAGCGATTAAAACCTAAAGTGTAGACACAGGAGCTGACAGCTAGGGCCAGTAGAACTGTTTTGTGTATTTTATATCCATCTTGTTGGAAATTGCATTCAGAAGTTAATAAATGTTTTAAAAAGCGATGAAAATCCAGCAAGATAGCTGCAGTCAGAGATCAAATATTTCAGTGAGATAAACAACTTGCTAAATAAGACTACAACTTAAGAAATCCAGAGTATTATACAGATTTTACGTTTTACATGCATATCTGGGTTTACAAAACCGTTATGAAAGAAAAAGTTACTTTTATGCTTAAACCACAAATCAGCTCTTGTTCATTTAAATATGTACTATAGTATGTGTCAACTTATCAACATAGTGCTGGCCATGTTATTATTATGCATCAGATCATAGTAGTTATCTACCAATTGTGACAAATATCATACTGCTAAAATCCATTAAAGAAGAAAGCCAGCATTCCTATGGATAGGAGTCGTAGTGTCACATTCTGTGGGGCTTTTATTTGGTGCGGTAAGCTGCTGTTCTTTATTTCTCAAAATATAGTTTTTGAGATGCCTATTTTGTAGTTGATAAAAATTACACCTCAAAACACAATGTCAAAACAAAATTGTACATCAAAGATTATTATCCCAGCTATTTTTTTCAGTTCACTTATATATGAAATATTTGGAGGCTAAAGAAAAGAATTACTAGTTTCTTTAGAATATGAATTGAAAATGAAACAAATTTGCTGTCAGCATAATGCAGATTAAACATTAAGGCAAATTAAGTTTCACATAGCAATATGATCAGTTCTTACAGATCGCTCCTAAGCATACAGAAAAAAATAGTATTATTATTAATAGTATTAATAATAATCCTATATAATAGAACGCTAGAATGTTTGTCCGATGCAGTCATGCCTGAACGCACAGAATGCTGGGAGCACAGAATGCTGAGAGTTCTTTGCTGGGAGCATTCTGTGCGTTCGGGCAGTCGCTGCAGCACATGACTTCATCGTGTGCACCGCCAGTGAGGCAGCGGCAGGACGCAGAGCAGGACCGGCCTCTTAACCCTTTGAGTGCCAGAGGAGTACGCTTGACCACAGTGTTAGAGACTAGGCCTCAGCCACTGGTAGTCTCTACCGGAATCAGGAACAGAACAGGAACAGGAACTGGGTCAGGAACAGGAACACAGGATCTTGATCCAAAGTAGGAGATGTACCGACGCACACCTGACATCAGTAAGGAGAGAACTCTGACTCAGCCTGCAGTCAGAGAGGGAGTAGATAACTGACTGAAGCCTGCAGTCAGTATCAGAGTTGGTCTACCAGAGCCCCAGGTCCTCATTAGGTTGGGTGTCTGCTAGGTAAAGGGAGCAAACATAAGAGTAGTCAGACAGAGCCACCAGAGGGGGTAGTCAGACAAGCCAGGTCATGCACAGTTCAGGTAGTCAGCCAGAGACACACGCCTGCACCAGGTTGGATGTCCACTAATAGGGATACGCAAAAGAATAGTCAGACAGAGCTACAGGTCAGCACCAGGTTGGATAGAAGACTAGCCAGGTCATACACAGAGCCCAAGGTAAGAGAACTGCTAAGCGCAACAACACAAGGGCAACTGAGTCAGGACTCAGTCTGCCTTTTAAACCCCTCCACAGGAAGTAGGTAGGAGGAACAGCTCAGAGTGAGGAAGTAGGTAGGAGGAGACTACAGGAAGCAAACACATAAAACAGAGGCCTGCTGCATGCTTGAAGCCTCGCGCCTGTATATGACGCTGAAACTAAGATAAGCTGTAACAGGGACAGGGGCGTTTTTTAGACACCCACATTTTTTGAGGGGTTGAAATGAAGACTAGTGCTCTATTTATGACTGTTAGAATCCAAAAAAGTAATGAAACAATTTAATTTTGATAATTTTTATTTACTGTTGTTTTGTTGAAAAAGTGACAATTAGCTTCCTATTTCACTTCACACATTCTGCAAGTGCATAATAAGTAAAGCCAGATTTCCTACACATTTTGTTCTCTTGCCTATTTTTATTTATTTTTTTTTTTTTACAGTTTTATGTTCTTGGCAGTGTGCTCACTGAATTTCTATTTCCAGAGAACTTTGTTTCAGGGACTGGGATAGCAGATATAGTGATACAGTGTAACACTATCCCTTTCAATACAGTGCACAAAGCACTTAGCACTACAAGGACAAAGATACATTGTTTCACTGTTCCTGCTTTCAAAGTCCATGACAGAAAGGTCTCTGAAAACTGAAATCTAGCAAGTTCACTGTCTGTGCATGAAAAAGTATTAAATAATAGGTGAAGGTGAAGAAAGTAAAAATGAAACATGATCTGATATTATTCACTTGCAGAATATATAAAATCAAAAAGGAGGTTGACTGTCACTTTAGATTGCCTGAGTGCAACCAGAGCAGGCAAATGTTAGAGCAATCTTTCAGATGTGCATTTCAATAATCTAACTCATTTCTTAGCAACCTGGGTTGGAGCTATCATTGAATGTACCTGTATAAGAGAGATATATTAATATATATGTATGGGATGATTTCCATTCATATTTTAATATCTTACCAATACAATTTTATAAATCCAGATTTATGAAATTCTCCATACCAGCAAAATAGTAGGCTCTTTGGGAAATATCCCTCTTTCTAGTGTCTAGATTTACATATCATGAATTTATAGAATGTTCACTTAGTGTGATGTTTTTGTGTGTAAATGTGAGTGTGCATGTGTGACTGTGTGTGTATATGCATGTGTGTGTGTGTGCTTGTGTGATCTCTTTGAAATCATAGGGCTATATCCAAAAGCTAAAGAGCTGCAATTTTGGAGCAAGCCAACTGCTGCACCATACATACAAATTCATAATTTCAATGTTCCACTTTGCCTGGACTCTAACACATTGTGAACAGGTATGCTAAATTCAATTCAATAGCGGATAGAAAAGTATTAATGACTTTAAGGTGGCAGCCTTAATTTTGACTCACTGATTATCCTTTGAGTAATTAATGATTATCCTTCGAGTAATTCTGGTTCATAAATGCATTAGATATGTAGTTAGGCTGATAGCACACATTTTGACAGCTAAAATATGTTAGTAATGTTAATCGAAAAACAATGGCCATGCTTATTTATGCAATTAAAAACAAAATCAAAGGTGATGCTTTTACCACCCACAATAATAAAAATAGCTTGAAACAAGTGAATGCCTGGGGTATTTGGGACTATTTCTAATTTAGTCCTGGATTCTCTTGCAGGTGATAACATAATCCCTGGTTTTATCTACAGACTCCGCTATATATTTAAACAGGAATTCACATGAAATGTAATCCATGCAATGTAATCCAAATGCACTGTAATCAAGGATAAATGGACTAATATCCAAGCGACTGTGACAATGTAGTGGAATTAATGTTACATTTTGTACAAAACACAATACACTGAAGACCACTGTAGCATTCAAAGGCTTAGTGGTCTAGTGCCCTTAGTGCCCTAGAAGGAATTTTCCTATGTTCCTTGTGGTGCCCCAATATTGATACAATTTTCACTTTATACATATCACCCTTAGTTTTCTCAGCCTTATCACAAAAGAAAGATCACTAGATAAAAAAATACATATTGTAAGTGCAGCAAACTACCCCTTTGGGACGTGGACAAACCTCAGCTCACTATGTAATACACACTAAAATTGATCAGTCAGAGCCGCCACTGAAATTCTGCTATCTGCTATCTAAATGGCAACAATATCAACTACAAAGAAAGAAAGAGAAGAAACTCAGTATTCTATCTGTGGCATTAATTTAGAGGCATTAGAGACATTTAATAACCCCTCCTACTCCCCTACATTTACTGTGGTATTTATTAATCCATGCATGTTATGTGTATATATTATATAGTATATACCATATGATCTAGTACTTTAGTACCTCCGTTCTACTACTGAAAGATGAGTCATTGTTTAGTGATCTTTTCATACTGTTCCTATAAAATACAGAGAAAGATAGTCTATTTTGATATCAAATTATCTGCATGTAATGTGTTATATTATACACTATATCTCCACTAACTATATATTATGGTTGATTGGTCTTAGTGCTGCTGTTTTTGTTTCTACCACCTTGGTAAATGTTTGTGCACTGGCCTTTTTAGTATTAGCAAGCCATTAGGAAGTTAGAGTACCTGTAAAGGTTTTTTCTGAGAAAGTCACCTCAAGAGCACCCAAAGGACACAGGGAATAAGATAGGAGCACATGCCCCATACAGGAGGCAACATGGGAAGCAAGCAACCAAGCCCAATGGGACCTACAGAAATGGATGGGTGATAAGTGAAATGGATGGCTGATGCTCTCTTATGGCTTCTCAGCGGACCTTCTAGAGCCTACCAATTCTGCTGGAGAATGGAAAAGGACATTCATGGATCACCAGACAGGTTTCATTGAGAAACAAAGGTAGAAAACTGTAATGTGCCTCTCTGCCTAGCTGGACCTTACAGGTCCTCGAAGAACAAATTAAGAGTTCCCTCTGGAAAAGAGAGAGATATTGTAAACAATGGACATTATCATTTCTACTAAAGTCAGCTCTATGACATCTTCCTTATTCACAACTAAACAGAACTGTTAACATTTTGTCTAATGTTTTAATGGTGGATAAGCAGGCATGGACTTTTTTGCAAGATGTTTCAACATTTACATTTAAGGTGACAGTTCCACTTTAAAAGTGTTCAGATTGTCCCCATTTCCCCCCAGTCAGAAGGGTGTTACATAACTGTTCATTTAGGCTGATGCAGCAAGAGGAACTGAAGTTATTCAGGAGCAAACCAACTGTATCACAGGAAACAAATAAAAACTCCACAAATTCCTGTTGATTAAAATAGAGCTTTTGATCTGCACTGAGTGCTAGATAGGTCTCCAAAGCATTGCAGAGCATTGCAGAGCACTGTATTTGAGACATGTCTAGTAGTGTTGAGCGAGCACCCCGATGCTCGGGTGTTCGGGTGCTCTGACCGAGCACCCCCTGAGGCTCGAGTGCTCGGCCGAGCACCCGAACCCCATTGCATTAAATGGGAGGACTCGAGCATTACACCAGGCACCCCCTGCTCTGATGAGGGGAGGGTGCCTGGTCAATGCCCCCCTTCATCTCCACAATGCCCCTCTTCCACAATGTCCCCCTTCCACAATGTCCCCCTTCCACAATGTCCCCCTTCATCTCCGCAATGTCCCCCTTCATCTCCGCAATGCCCCCTTCATCTCCGCAATGCCCCCCTTCCACAATGTCCCCCTTCCACAATGTCCCCTTTCCACAATGTCCCCCTTCATCTCCGCAATGTCCCCCTTCATCTCTGCAATGTCCCCCTTCATCTCCGCAATGCCCCCTTCATCTCCGCAATGCCCCCCTTCCACAATGTCCCCCTTCATCTCCACAATGTCCCCCTTCATCTCCGCAATGCCCCCTTCATCTCCGCAATGCCCCCTACCTCCAGTCCCTGGTGGTCCAGCGGAGCGTCTGCAAGATCTGTGCCTCCTCCGGCACAGATCCCTGCCACCTGAACATGGCGGGCGAGCACATGGCGGTACTCGTACGAGTACCGCCATGTGCCGAGCAGAGCGATGCTCGAGCCTATCCGAGCATCGGCCGAGCATGCTCGCTCAACACTAATGTCTAGTATTCAAAGGCTTAAAGGCCCATTTAAATCATTGGGTACTTAACTTTCCCCCCATAATGAAACTGGTTTGTTCCAGTATTACTTCAGTTCTACTTAGCACATCAGCCTCATTAAGTCATCATTTTATTTTCAGATTTTCATATATTTTTAGCTTTCCTATAGATTTTTGTTTATCCCAATGACATCCATGAATGCAGCAAATTACAATAAGTCACCTGTTCACTAATTATGTTTATCTCTGGTCTATTTTATGTTGCAGATTTGATTTCAGACTTTGATTCAAGTATTTTATTCCTATTAATTCCAATGAAATTCTGCTAAGCATGGTTGCCTTTGGTGCTTAAGGGATGTTGTAGTTAATTCCCTGGTGTTCTATCTATTGATGATTGAGGTCTTTTTCTTAATAAGAAGCTGGATGGTAAACGTTTCGAGAAATTACCTTTTTACATGCATTGCAGATAAACTTTTAACCCATGCATAATTCAATATCGCTTAATCCACATTAAAGAATGGAGATGCAAAAGTAAAAAAAATATATTCCAACTGAATCAGCTACAGAGACTTCTATTAAAGTGAAATGATCATGTTGAAATAATGCACATGTACACTCACATTGAAAGACACACACATGAGATACATATCACACAAATTCAGAGACACAAACACACATAGCGAGAGAGATAAACATACACACTCACATTGAGAGAGACACTCATCATGAGATACATATCACACACATGTGCACGTGCATCGAGAAACATACACACACTGACAGAGATACACACACGTGAGTGTGTGTGTGTGTGAGAAACAGAGAAAGACTTCAATGTGCACACACTCATCAAGTATGCACACAAACACAAATACTAATCAATAGACACACACATTACGAGATATAGAGATGCTCAAACATGTTGAAACACACACACACACATATACATCATTATCTGTCACAGTTAAATGGGAAGTATTGATTGGAGACAAGTGTTTTAAAATACTTTTAACATATTGTTTATTTCAAATTCTTTTGAAATGTACCTTATCATGCACTAGTTAACTGAGTATTCTTTACAATTGTCTATGCTCCTTACAGTTAATCAGTATTTATGAAACCTTTCCAATTGTTTAGAGCTCATTCTATCCCTTAGCCCTGCAGCTCACAGAGATCTACAGTGCTTGGTAACATCAGCACCTTAAACTGTGCTTATAGGAGAGGAAGCAAGATTGATATCCTCTTCATAGAAGCCCAATTTCTGCAAATCTGCTATTAATGGGCTTCTATGGAAAGGAGATAACTCTCCCATAATTGAAGTGCTGCCATCACCCAGTCCTGCAGATCTCCATGATCTGAAAGGCAAACAGGGTAAGGACTGGTGGTTTCTAAGCTAGGTCCTTTTAGTGATCCTTTTAGAGAGGTCTCCAATGTGATACCTCTCTAGCATACATGGGGTTAAAACCCCCAAAATACATAATTTGGAATTTTTATTTGTCCCCTATGATGTCCCTGCCTTTCATCAGTTCCACATATTATTATTATTATTATTATTCTTTAGTTATATAGCACCAACTAATTCTGCAACGCTGTGCAATTGGGAATAGACATACAGAGGTATTACAGAAGGATCAGACATACTACATCATCCTCAATATTCCTGGCTCAGAATTAAAGCAAATGTCATCCTTTCATTTGTATGTATTTGTATGCATTGTTTCTTCTAATAGTATATCAAAGATGTTTAACATTGTCATATTTCTTTTCAGCCCTGAGGGACAACAGGATTGAATTGGTTCGAGCTTCCTGGCATGAACTAAGTATCAGCATCAGTGATGTGTCTCTGTCAGATGAAGGGCAATACACCTGCTCCTTATTTACTATGCCTGTCAAAACTTCCAAGGCTTTTTTAACAGTTTTGGGTAAGTGCAGCCTTCTAAAATCATTATCTTGTTACTTCATTGTTGAATGATTGTTCTGCAACTTAAAATCAAGAACTGATCCAAACAAATGTACTGTAGATTGTTCTTGAGGATGTTGTACTTAGAAGCACTGCAGCAATCTCAGGACAGGACGAGTGCATAATAGGAAAAAAATGTCCATCAGTTTAACCTTATGAGTGCCAGAGAGGTACCCAATGCATTGCAATTAAATTAGTTGGATACCTTTCTGGCACTCAAAGGGGCAATGGGGCTACTGATACATTTAATGCCAGTAATGTCTCCATTTCATTGTTTTCAGTGCTTCAGAGAAGAGGGTTAAATAAAACAATTGATCTTTTATCTACTCTTTCATTGGTTGATGAATAAGAACCTCTGTGTGTGTGTAGGGGAGACCTGCAGAATGACTTCGAGAACCACTCCATGGTACTAATTCATCAAGCAAAGAGGTACAATTCTAGACCAAATCAGCTACACCATAGTAGCAATATTAACAATGATATAAATGAAGATTTCACCCCTTGAAGCTAGAGAGGTCTACAGTGCATTTCAAAGCAATGATACTGTTGGTTTACTTCAGAAATAAACCTCCTAAACTTAATAAATAAGTATAGCAGTTTACATGAAGTAAAGAGTAAACAGGGGGAAGGAGAAAAAATGCAACCGCCCCTGTACGGGATCATATGGTTTTCAAATAGCCGTCACCAACACCCTAGCAGCGAGATGTTCAGAAAGTGGTGGTAACTGAAATTGTCTGTAATCAGAATAAAAAAGTTCTTACACCATGATCCGTCAATTCTCAGACATATTACTGTCATTTTTTGCATCCAATTCCACCATCTCCGTCAAAGGGAAAAAGCCATCTTAAAAGTGAGTGTGGTTTAATCTTCCATCATAATGTAAGGTATTTTCAGAAAAAAATGCTCATTTTTTTGTCTGATTAACGTCATTTTTTCCCAACATAATAAAAAAGGTCTAAACTTGGAGAAGAAAAATTAAAGTACTGAGAAGCAATTTTTTGTTTCAAAGACAAAAAAAGTCTTTGTTTCTTTGAAAAGTTTTGTTTCAAAGACAAAAAAAGTTTTTGTTTCTTTGAAAAGTTTTGTTTCAAAGACAAAATCAAAGACAATTTTTAAGATCAGAATTTTTAACAGCAATGTTCAATTAGATCTTCTTACCGTCATTTTTAATTCTTTAGATGAATTTTCAAACGTGACGGATTTACTTCTTAAGATATGGTCCTTCTTTTACCACTAACTCATGATCATACCTGGGAACTCTCCAGATTTGCCCCGGAGACTTCGGTCTTGACAGAACTTTACCGGGTCTCGGGGGCAGAGGCTGATTCCTCCGGATGTGGGGAGTTTCTATTGAAACTCTATCCACATCTGCTATTTCTCCCAGTATTCCTCCTTCCCCAGCCTTCTGTTTGACACCTTTAAGCCCTGCCCCCCAACTTGCATCAAGCCCCGCCCCTTTTTGACGTGATTAGCATCATTATTGTTACCCCCTGCTGCACCAGAGGACTCCCCTCCGGGTAGACGTCAATTGGAAGTTCCCAGGTATACTCATGATCCGACAAGTTTTTCATTATGATGACTTTTTGAACATCTCGCCCTAAGTGTATACTCACAAATAAAATGACTGGACAATGGCATATGCCAGTTCCAGCAAACGAGCAGCTGAGGATGGTAACTGGCCCCATGTACAGTATGATTGATGATCCAATCTCAAAATATTAGGGCTGCTGTCTTGTAACACACTCCCCCAGAGTGGCTCATACATGCAAAAGTAATATAAAGTAAAAAAGAAGAGAGTGCCCTATAGTGTAATATGATCACTGCAATATTATACAATAGAAGCAAAAAGTTTTGCACTCACATTTATCGATGATCAGAGAGCTGGTATCAGCAAATCTGACAGAAACACCTGTGGAGAGATTTACTCCGTCTCCACTCGGAGAACCGACAATCAGCTGGGCTGTAGCTCCTTATGGATCGACAGAACGGACAGAACAAACAGAACGACGGCTGTCTTCCCAAACAATATAACATTTATTCAGACTTCAATAAAAACAATAAACATATAGGCCGAATGCTAATGTACCGCAGCACAGCTGCTACCTTCTCAAAGCAAAAGTATATAGTTCCATACAGAAACGCAGCACAGCACAGCAGCACAGCTGCTGCTTTCTCAAAGCAAAAGTATATATTCACATACAGAAACGTTAGCGTTTAGCCTATACGTTTATTGTTTTTATTGAAGTTTGAATCTTCATTTCCCCACCCATGAAAGCTTTTCAGGGGGCTCATCATTTTCAGTGGTATCACTATACCCAGTTGCCCCACAGTTACTCTGCTTAAGTGAATCTTTAAAAATCACCTCCTATATTAATCACCCATCACAAAGATGGAAAAAAATAAATAGTATAATCAATTTATTCTATTACAAGGGCTATTTTGCCATAGGCTTACGCATATGCTGCAATTATTTTGCTCCTTATATACCATTTGCATTTACTCATGTGCCCCTGTCTACCCATAGTAACATTAGGATTTCTTAATTTTTTTCTAATGAAAATAGTGGAAAAACAAAAGCAAGTGATTGTAAGAATGCTGACATGAGACAGTTGCCTCTATATATATGTGTATATATATATATATATATATATATATATATATATATATATATATATATATATATATATCTACAGTATATGTATACATAATATATATAAAATGCTGTAAAGTGATAATGTTTTCAATAATAGACCAGTAATAGACATGTTAGTTTATGTTTATCAATTAACAAAATGCACAGTGATTGAACATAAGAACAATCTAAATCAAATCAATATTTGGTGTGACCTCCCTTTACCTTCAAAACAGCATCAGCTTTTCTAGGTACACTTGCGCACATTTGTTAAGGACCTCAGCAGGTAGGTTGTGTCTTGTTGCTGTATGATGGTGTATGACTTTTGACATTAAACTGTCTTCAGCAATCTCACCTTGTTAGCTGAGTTTGGCTATTCCTCGCCCAGTTTTATTCCTCCTGCACAGCTATGATGATTGTGTTTCAATTGATGATAATTAGCACCTGTTTGGTATAAATGTTTAATCATACACTTGATTATATGCCTACAAAATCCCTGAATTTGTGAAAGTGTACCTAGAAGAATTGATGCTGTTTTGAAGGCAAAGTGTGTGTCACACCAAATATTGATTTGATTTAGATTTTTGTTCTATTCACTCACTTTGCATTTTGTTAACTGATAAAAATAAACTATTAACATATCTATTTTTACTTTACAACATTTTTTTCACACCTGCCTAAAACTATTGCACATTCCTGTATATACTATATTTTTTTACTTCTGTAAGTTTACTTACAAAAATGTCCAAAGGAGCAGCTGTGCCTCAACTATATATTTTTTAGGACATGGTGGTCATAAAACTTTAAAATTAAGGATAGTTTACAGCCCTTGCATTCCCTTAGCTTTGTGTTTTTCTTTGCTCATGTCATTTCTCCTTTTAACTATTAGTTCTTGTTTTATTAGGTTCACTGCACCATTTATGCTTTACTCCCTAAATGATCTCTCCTTTTTTTCTCCAAGGGTTTCAATGACACTAAAAATG
This sequence comes from Rhinophrynus dorsalis, assembly GCA_037306005.1. Classification (NCBI taxonomy): domain Eukaryota; kingdom Metazoa; phylum Chordata; class Amphibia; order Anura; family Rhinophrynidae; genus Rhinophrynus; species Rhinophrynus dorsalis. The sequence continues at coordinate 71,637,678 of CM074719.1, read as the reverse complement.
AAAGAGCTTCATACTGAAACTGAAGAAATAACACTTAAACTCAACACTTTATGAGATTCATTGAATGTCAGCAGCTGAATCTGATGAAATTGCTATAGTTTATTGCAAACACGCCTATGTTCCTAACCTGTTATACAATTTTAAAGATTGATTTTTTTTTTTTTGTCCCTGAACTTCACTTATTTTAGAATACCAAGCTCTTTCACTTAATAGGGCTAATGCTGGATGCCAGTCATATTAAAGTTAATCCAGCTAGTGAATTGGTTTTGTGCATACGATGTGAAAGCTGGCTTTTTTAAGTCCCACTGAGACTATTTTACAAAAAATCTTTACAAGTTTGTCATTAAGGACAAAAACTACCCATTCTAAGCACAGTATTTCAGGATAATAACTTCCTTGGCTTAATGCTTTTCCATGGAGACACATCTTTGGATCCAAAGTATAAATGTCTAGTTAAATCCTCCGTATGAACTGATGGCAAAGCATAATACAAGTACTGCTAAAGAAAAATTTCATATAAACTGCTCACTTTTTGAATATTTTATTATCACAGAGACTTTCTGAGGGCTTTGGAAGACACATCTTTAATTTATTAAATATATTTGCTGTTATTAGTTTTATCATTCCACTGTGATTATATTTAAGCAAAGAAAAAATGCTGTGTTGATATTGATGGTCACAAAATAATTGTGTTTCTTCTTTAGGTTTAATTTTATTTGTGAAAAGGATGGGGGAGAGACAGTGCATAGGACATCTAAGTGTAGCATAAAGGTTTATTACGAAAACATAACTAAAATATAGATATCAAATATTTTAAATTAAGCACAGCACAAATATGCTATAAAAAATAATTCTACAAAGGTAAAAAAGAGCACCGCTGCCCCTGATAAAAAAGTGATATATAGAATAAATTCAGTATTGTGTGAAAGGATCGTAGGAGCGCACAATGAACAAAAAAGGGTACTAATGGAGCTGCATCAGAGCCCTCTAGGGTACTTTCCAGACGAAGGCACAAAAGATGGGCCGAAACATGTAGAAGAAGAGAAGATAGACTCCACACCATTGGGTGTATCAATACATGGAGCATCAATACAAGAGACGAAGAAGATGGAAATAAAGGAGAGAAGAGGAAAAGGACTGACTGGGACTTTTCTGCATTATATGCTGAGACCCAAAAGGGAAATAAAGTAAGGGGCCATCCAAACACTGGATTGAGGACCATGGGCTGGGCTCTGCACTATACTGCATTGTAGCACGCTTGGACTCTCCAGTAAGGGACCAACTATTACATTTATTTTGAGATACTTTGTCCCATTATCTTACTCTGTCTTTCTCTCCATAATCTCTGATGCAGCTCCATTAGTACCCTTGTTTATTTTTTTTGTGCGCCTATGATCCTTTCACACAGTACTGAATATATATATATATATATATATATATATATATATCACTTTTTTAAATTGAGCACAGCACAAATATGCTATAAAAATAATTCTACTAAGGTATAGAATAAATTCAGTACTGTGTGACAGGATCGTAGGAGCAAATATGAAGGGTCTCAGCATATAATACAGATAAGTCTCAGTGAGTCCTTTTCCTCTTGTCTCCTTTCTACCCATCTTGCTCCATCTCTTGTATTCATGCTCCATCCCTTGTATTGATGCATCAGATGGTGTGGCTTCTCTATCACATGCGACAGGTCTCATCTTCTTCTTCTATGTTTTTTGGCACCATCTTTTGCACCTTCGTCTGGAAAGTACCCTAGAGGGCTCTGATGCAGCTCCATTAGTACCCTTTTTTGTTTATTGTGCGCTCCTACGATCATTTCACACAATACTGAATTTATTCTCTATATCACTTTTTTATCAGGAGCAGCAGTGCTCTTTTTTACCTTTGTAGAATTATTTTTTATAGCATATTTGTGCTGTGCGCAATTTAAAATATTTGATATCTGTTTTTAGCTATGTTTTCGTAATAAACCTTTATACTACACTTAGATGTCCTATGCACTCTCTCCCCCATCTGTATCTCTTTTGCATGACTATGGTCCCACGGACATCATACTGTCTTTCACTTTGAGACCAGCAACAAGGAGTGTGTTGAAAGAGGCTGCTGTCACTTAAATTGTCTCTTTATGGAAAGTTTATATTATATTTCCACCAGAATTGTCACTAACTAAAATATTATATATATATATATATATATATATATATATATATATATATATATACGGACATATAAAGAGTTTAGTAATTAGGCTTACAAAATAAATACCTGTGGGGAGATGTTAATTTATACCAGCTTAAGGGATTGAATCACGTTCACCATAACCACACCTCTATAAACACACATTTATCAGTTTTAGTGCACTCAAAAACTGAGTGGCGCTGTGTAGTTACCTCTCTGCTCTTAATTTTATATGTATGCCATGTTTCGTTATTATGCAGAGATCTACTAGTAATATTCTACAAATACAGTTATTGAAAATAATGTTTTGCAATAGCAGTATTTATATATTTACTTTTTTATGTCATTGTAGGCGTCCCGGAAAAGCCACGCATTACTGGGTTTACGTCACCTGTCAAGGAAGGAGAAATAATTCAGCTCACTTGTAAAACATCGGGTAGCAAACCAGCAGCAGATATTAAATGGTTTAAAAATGATCAAGAAATCACTGGTAATTATCAAACCTTGTTGTCTATATTAATTTAAATGAAACTTAGTAATGTCCACTTACTTTTACATATAAGATACGCTTATGTATCACACTTTTATGGCAATACTAGAATAAAAGCTCATGTACACAGGCCAAGGTCTGGGTGATGTTGACCCTTTGAGTGCCAGAGGGGTATGCAATGCATTGCATACCCCTCTGGCACTCAAAGGGTTAAGCGGCCGCTACCTCACTGCTCCACACAATGCAGTCTTGCCCGAATGCCCTCAGTATCTGCTGAGCATGATGGCTTCTGACAAACATCCTAGCAAATTATTATATAGGATTATGCATGAAAGTTTAAAGTAGCAGTCAAGTTTTATGAAAAAATAAGTATTGCTATTCTTTTCCAGCTGAGCAAAGAAAAAGTATTCCCACTGCTAACATTTTTTTTTCAATTCAAATGTTATTACAGGTTAATTCATTATTATACAATTTTCTATTTTTTTTACTAGGTGCTGCTATGCTTATCACTTACTAAGATGAGTCATGGGACCAAATGCAGCAACCTGAAGCAACTGCTGCAAGTCTGGAGCAAAGCAGTTGCACTATAGGAGATTAATTAAAATTACCTTTGATTGAAATGTCTTTTAAACTTTTGATTGTAGCTAAGACACAGCAGGTTTCTCTGCTATTATATAGTTAAAAATCCCATGTAAATCAATTGGAATTTAGGGAATTTTCAATTGTTCCCTATGGTTCATCTGCTTTGTGCCAGAATTGCTCTACTTTAGCTTGAGGAATTAGCCCCATAGTTTATGACTCAAGCTGCACTACAGAGTGCATTATACAAAAATATGCATATTGGACACTAGTTTGTAATGAAGTTGATCAGTTTGATTACAAAAAAAAAATTGATTTGAGTTATAATAATCTTTGAATCACCTCCTCCCAGCAATGGGAGTTATATAACATTTTTTTTCATTCAAGTGTTTACTTTAAAATATTAGCTTTCTATTGTTCTTACTCTTACATTGTTTACATACTAAATTGACGAAATACTAATGTGCAGTATATTTAAATTGTACTATGATTGTATAGGAAATAATTCTAAATAATGCAGTTCACAAAAGACTATGGGAATACATAAAATTCTCATCAGGTCTCTTTCAGTGAATCACCTACATTGTATATTAAACATTTTGTTGAAATCATTTTTCACGTGTAGCATGTGCTTAAATATTAGAACTGATATTTTGAAATATATGACATTGATGTCAAAGACGTCTTAAAGTATAACTGCACTTACAGTATGTGTCTTTCATACTACAGACAGTTATATTTTTTTCTGAATTGGACTTGTAGCCTGTAACTGGGCAGTAACATTTAAATAACTGAAAATGCTTACATGGTTCTAAAGGAGATGCTTATCTGGATTGGTTGTTTTTAAAGGAGGGGCTTATCTGAACTGGTTGTTTCATTCAGACAGTTGAAGCCTACTGTGTTTGGTGATTCATTTTTTACTAAATGAACAATAACACTGAACTCATAAAAGTAGCAGTAAACATTTGTTATGTAAAAACATACATATATATATATATATATATATATATATAACATATCAGTTGGCATAGGCACTCACGTACAATTCCAATCTGGGTCATTGTCCACCCACCGGGTGCAGCTCCTCAATATAGAATAAATATGAAAGCACTGAACGTACTCATTGTATAGGATTTATAAACATTAATATATTATAACACCATCATGACATCTTCATATACATTGTATGACACAAACAGCAACGTTTCGATCCACTCCACGGGATCTATGCTGTGTGACAACAGTAGAAAGGGGCTTGGGAATATTTATTTCAAAGGTTTGCAAGTAATGTAACAAAGCAGCAGGGAATGCAAGCAGGAGCTGGGTCTAGAGGCATCAAGAGGCATTTGTCGCAGAAAAATGGAGGTGGTCATAACCGTTACAGATCTGTCCAAGTGTCACCTCGTTTAGAGTACTATGTACAGTATTAGAGATCCTGTCTCCAGAAGGATATAGATATTATGGAGAGAGAGAGAGAGAGAGAGACTGAGAGTTCAGAGAAGAGCTACCAAAATTGTGAATTCAGGAGAAAAAGCAAATAAGAAGGTGCCTCAAAGGGTAATATCATCTAGATAAAGACAATATAGAAACAATCTTCATTTATTATACTCATAAAGTAGCGAGGCAACATCAATATTGTAGCAATCATACACATGGAGGATTTCAGCCCTGCCTCCACAATGATAACATCAAAATGAATATCAGCAGCTATTTTTCAGAAAATACAGATTCCCCTTAAACAAGAAAGAATCATAGCCAGAAACAAAAAAAAAAATACAAAGAGAGAATGTTTAATATAGCAAAAGTGTCTGAATATAGTAGAAATATACTCACAAATATAGTCAGCCAGTGAGAAACAATCCACTCACTGGCTATTGCACAACAGGCGAAAAGAAGATCAACCCTGTTCGAGCTCTCACTGGAAATCCCAATACAAGATCTGTTGCTTTTAAGTATAAGAAGTGTAATAGTATAACAACATATGATATATACAGTATGTCTCATATTAATAAAAAGCCTGATACATCAAGGTGGTCATGCACTCTACAGATATTTGGTCATACCTTACTTCACCTACAGTATTGTGTACAGAACTAGAGACCCTGTCTTTAGAATCTATAGATTTTAAAGGGATAGTAATGTTTAAAAAAACAGCTGCTCCAATTAATCTTCATAGTATCTGAGCCATAGAGAGTGTTATTTCAATACTGTCAGAGCTGTAGTTCATGAGTAATTCAATGATAAAATATCCCCTTCCTGCCCCTTTTACCTAGTGTAAGCCACCTCCCCTCAGATGTGGAATCTGGTCCTCAGACCAGACAGCTCACAGCAATAGACAATTGTCTTACTGTGACAGCAATGAAAGCCCTGACCCAATTCACAGGTTGTTCAGGTTTTTCCCTTATGTTAATTGAAGATTGTCCCTCTCTGCAATCCACTTGGACACCACCCTGCTGCTCTGAGCTGATCAGTGTTACATCAGTATAAGGGGCGGTAGGGGGATATTTTATCATTCAATTACTCTTGAACTACAACTCTGACAGTATTGAAATAACACTCTCCATGGCCCAAATACCATGAAGATTAATTGGAGCTGTTTTTATTATGAAACATTACTACCCCTTTAAGGAGAGAGTGTTCAGAGAAGATCTACTAAAACGGCAAATGGTGTACAGGATAAAATGTTATCAGAAAATATTAAAGGATCTGAATATGTGTAGCCATGGGAATCCGGAGGGTCTTACAATTACCTCCTCCATATAAACAAAGGGGCTAGATGTGCTGACTTGGGGGTCATATTATGGCTTTGCCTCCCCCAGGAAAAAATTCTAAGATGGTTGTATATAAATGGTGTAGACTGTGATAAAATCCTCATTTAAGTCAAAAGGATATTTTTATTTGCACCCTATGGCTCCGCTGGTTCATTTTAGATTAGCCCTCCTAATACAGCTGTTAAAGGAGCAGCAAACTTTTTTTATCACTTTTTCCTGCTGAGTAAAAGATTAATACTCCTACTGTTGAGTGATACATATTTGAGTTATTACAGTTTAAACACCTGTTTTTTAAAATTGACAATGCCATCTAGTGGTCATATTTCAATTATTTATTCTGTTGTAATAAGTCACAGAAAAACAGTTCTCTGTAGAATGTGATAGAAACTGCTGAGTAGGAAGTGATCACACTGTCACTCACTTTATGACAATATGAATTGTTAAAACATTTCAGTAAAACAACTGACAAACACCTTTGTTTTACCAGAAAAGAAAAACCCTGTAACATATAGGTTACATTTTTTTTTGTAATCAGGGTTTCTTTATACATATATGGTAGATGCAAAATTATTGAGTGGGAATAAGGGAGATCTGCCTTCAAAAATTCTATTAAGTAAAAACAACCACCGATATGGCCAAATCCAGCTGCTACTATCCTAAAAGAAAATGAGTATAAATATCTAAAATTGAAACTAATAAATAAATTAGAGAGACAAATAAAACATCCCACAGAGGCGTTTAGCTCCTTGAATCTTAGAGAGTCCTTCAGTGCATGCCTAAGCAATGCATTGAAGACCTTTCTAACATTCAAGGGGTGAAAATCAGGGATGGGTGAAAATTTTTGCCTCAAACCAAAACAGGCAAAAAATGTCTCTTCCTGCCTAGTAAACCATTTCTGACAAAAAATACTGTTTTCACACTTTTTTCACCTAGCTCATTGCATTTAAATCAGTGGGAAGACTGCATTTTTCCCCATCACATTGCAGTTTTTTCTTCTTTTCCTGCAGACATAAAAAAGTGTCAGGCTGTCTAAGCATGCTATTCTGTATTTGTGAGATGAAGAGGAAGAGAGAGCAGCACATTTTGAGCTAGAGAAGATAGACAAATAAAGTGGAGTTGAAGCTTAGTTTATGGAGCCTGTTAGGTAGAACATATGTTCTCTGTATTAGGGGAGTCTGGTGGCACTCTGGTGGAGAGAAGGGAGAAAGGAGGTTGACTCTAAATACCACAAAATTCAGTGTGATTGACTGGCAAGACACAAGGAGCTGTGCTCCGAACTCCTTCCTGATCTGACTGTTATCTCTGTGCTAGGGGAGTCTGGGGTGTGAGATAAATAAAATCAGACAGAATGTTGTGGTATTTGGGATAAACCTCCTTTGCTCCCTAAAGGAGGTTCACCCGAAATACCACAACATTCTGTCTGATTTTATTTGAAAGACACAGCTGCAGTCCAATCTTGCTGTTATTATATCTGTGCTGGGGAAGTATGGGGAAAGAAGTTGTTGATTTTTATATTTTTTGTTTTGCACATAAACACTTGAATTTAAAATTCTAGAGACATTCAGATCGAGTCCATCATTGTTTCTTTCGAGTACTACTACTACACTTTATGTTATCGTATCAGGTCTGGAGTCAGATTATACATATAGAAGTGTGGTTCTATGACAATAATTGAACAATATTTTTTGTTTTGGACAGTTATAAGGGTGGACAACTGTAAAAAAAAAAAAAAATAGGTGAGAGACAGCTGACTAGGGACCTGATGCAAGCTGTGTAACTGAGGCAGACTTGATGGATAGCAGGCAAGATTGAGCATTTTGTTGAGGGTAAAGGCAAGACATCACACTCCATCAGTTCTGTTGTCTACTTTAGAATAAAAACAAACACAGTAGTTGAGTAATGCTCAGCAATGCCCAAGGGCAGGGGGAAGGGTAAAGGAGGAACAGAGCAGGGAAATGGGAATAAAGAGGTAGTTCAAAAACTGATCACAGCCATGGTTGCTGCAGCATGTACAATAAATGACAATGATCCCTCTCCTACTGGGGAGGATGAAGTTTGTCAAGGTCCCACTGAAAGTTCCATCACCACTAGCTCCAGTACTTTAAGAAAAATCATTGAAAATGACAGCTAGTTGCATTCCAGTGTTGATGATGACAAAGGTGTAGCAGCTGAACCAACTGCTGTATCTGCCAGTGAGACAAACAAGTACCAACATACATATTCTCAAAATAGTAGTGAAATTTGTGAAAGTAAAAGAAAACGTCATTGGGGGAGATTCACTAAGCAGTGATAAAGAGGTTATAAAGTGGAAATTACTTCTCTAGTTTATCAATTCTCCAATTCCTATGTTATTCTATGGAGCCAATGCACAGATATTTCTTGAAGTTTGGAGATAATATAGGAACTGGAGAAGTGATATCACTGGAGATGTCATCTCCACTTCATCACCTCTTTATCACTGATTAGTGAATCTCCTCCATTGTTTCACACTTCTAAAAGCTTAGAGGAATATATGGGTAGGGGGCAAGAAGCGGTGGGCGACGTTGAGGATGACCTAATTATGACTGATGATGATGTAGATCTAGAATATAGCTCTCAAGATTCCTCCTCTTATTCAGATACAGATGAAGCTGAGAGTGGTAGATATGATTAAATTGCCAAAAAGTTAGCTGAAAGGCAAAGGCTCAGTCTTCCAGTACTGAAAAGGAGCACTGTCCCTGTCTATAAACTGTTGGAGAAAACAATTGGAAGGTCTGACCATGGACAACCAAAAATGCCTAAAAATACAATGTCATCCTGTTGGTCATCGTCAGCAATATCACCACTTCCAAGTCCAAGCCCCATTCAGCCACGCACACTTGTGTTGTGTAACTAGCAGCAACAACAACAACAACAACTATGCAGGTTATTAACATCCACAACTTTAGCTATGATGATTGCCTCTGATGCTGCTGGAAGTGCTGCACCTTTCACACTTAATAGTAGTAGTAGAATTGCATCAACATCTAGCCCCAGTAGTAGTAGCAGCCCCTCAGGAACCTCTCAGTACATGAAGTCCATAGTATGGAGATACTTAACTGAGGATCCAAAAGCTAAACACATTGATATCTGCAGTTGGAAAGCAGGCTCACACCTAGACACCTCATCTATGAAATCCCACCGGAAGCAAAACCACAAGTCCGACTGGGAGATACACCATCAACAGGTCAGAGGTGTCACAACTAGCAGGAGCAGAAACACTCCAAAAAGTTCCCAGGGCTCTGGGGCAGACAAGAAGTAGTTATTATGTTATTGATGTGTCAGACAGTGTGCCACTGCCAACAGTTAGTTCATTCCAAATAAAGCCTATGGCTCCTGCTACAGAAGAGTATGATGACTCTGGATTTGCAGTAAGAGATGACAAGAGTCATAGAGTGCCTACGCATACTGCCACCAACCCCACCACCTCCTCAAGTGGTGGCATTAAAGTAATACAGTTACATAGTTCTTCTACTATGTACTGCCATTCCACACTTACTAAGTTCTTAGAAAGAAGTCAAAACCTGCACAAACATAATTCAAAAGTAAGCCTATGGAATAGTAAACTTGCCAAAGTGTTGTTGGTTGACATGCTGCTCTTTTCTTGTGTTGAAAACAGAGGCTTTACAGAACTGATTCCGTGTGTTTCACCCTGCTGAAATATCACAAGATGCAGTTATTTTTCAAAGAAGTTTGTGCCAATGTTACATAAGAAGGAAGTTAGTGTTGTACGCAAAGGACAAAGACACTCAACATGTTATCAACCTTTTCAAGGCATATATTGTTGTAGACCTCACAACTTTGACTTTCAGCTATGTATTTCTCCACTGCAGCCTTCCGAAGAAGTAATATTGTGGTGGGAAATGTTGCACTATAGGAAACATAGGCAAAAAATGTATTGGCAGTAGTGAAAAAAGAGACACATTTTGCAGTGTCGAAAAGGAGAAAACTTTCAAGAAAAATCATTGGATTTTATGACTTTTTGCCTACCCTTAGTGAAAATGTCCTTTTAAATCAATTGGAGTTTTGACATTATTTATTTCTCCACTATGGCACAGTTTGTTTAACCCAGAATTTCTCCCATTTCTTTTGTGATTAAAGATTTTAAACCTGCTGAGTTTTTGCTCTCATTCTAAATGTCTATTTCGCCATCATAAGGTTTTTGTCCCAAGACTGGCAGACACTAAGCAGGGCTATAAGTTTATAAAAAAAGAGGAGGCGTTCTCGGGTAAATCAATTATACAATTTCAATTGCCTTAAAGAGGTCTCTTAACCTCCTTAATGATGGAGAAGAGTCAGAGACCTCACTATCATTTAATATGTTAAAAATTCAATTTAAGAGGGATGTATCACCTTATACATTTTTTTACCATAGCCTTTGTTAATAACATAGTAATAGGAAAGCTGTTTGTTTTCTTTTAAATACTTCTAAAGATATTTAATGTTCTGTGCTGTGCACTTCCGCATAATGTGCACAGCACAGCTCTTCTTCTCCTCCCACCTCCCTCCCATCTGCCCCAGGGAGCGCATTCATATGTCCCTTCGGTGTCGTGTGAATAGCTTCTATCGTTATATCAAGCTCCGGTTAGCGTTATACTGAGGTTGCAAGTGTGAACGCGTTCCCTGGGGCAGCTGGTAGGGAGGTGGGAGGAGATTAGGCAGTCAAGACGAGCTTTGATGAAGAACTCATATTTGAAAAAAAAAAAACCCACAGCTGTCCAATTACTATGTTATAAACTAAAGCTATGGTAAAAAAAATTTTACAAAGTGATACATCCCTTTAAATCAAAGGGGATTTTAGTTTTCAGCTGATAGTGCAGTTGGTTTGTCACAGAATTCCTCTACATTTAGTTTGAATATATGTGCAGATAAACATTGCATTGTTGGTAATGTTCTTTAGGGATTCTGCTTTAAAGGGATAGTAATACTTAAAATGTAAAAAAAAATATGTTGTAGGGTTTATCCCCCTGAGTAAAACAAGGGTACTCCCACTGCTGAAAGGTGTTTCATTCAAAAGTTATTAATTTTCAAAATTGAATTTTTTAGGTGCAATATCACAGTGGCCTGAAATTGTACAGTGGCGCTGTTGCTACACGATCCTATGGACAGCTCTGGTCAATTGACCATAAATCTCCATAGGATGGTGTAGCAACAGCACCACTGTACAATTTCAGGCCACTGTGATATTGCACCTAAAAAATTCAAATTTGAAAATTAATAACTTTTGAATAAAACACCTTTCAGCAGTGGGAGTGCCCTTGTTTTACTCAGGGGGATAGACTCTACAACATATTTTTTTTTACATTTTAAGTATTACTATCCCTTTAAGTCAGGCACTGTAATCAATTTTTATGACCCTTCTCCTGCCTAATGCTGGTTTACTAAGATGTCTTCACCAAAAATCCTCTGCTTAATGCCACTGGTTCTAAGGGGAGGACAATGGGGTAGTCTGTGGACATCTGTGGCATTCCTTTCCTCTATGCCTTGCTTAATAATATGCATTAACCCTTTGAATGCTAGAGGTGCATGTAACACATTGCAAATCAGTGAGTTGTGAACCTCTCTGGCACTCAAAAGGGTTAAACAAGATGTAGAGGAAATGGTTTTATTTCATAGCATTGCCCTGCTAATGCCATAGATGCAGTGCACAGGGCTTGCTGTCCTCAATGTCCTATCAATGGCACAGATTGTTCACCTGCATGCATTACAGCTCTCATACACTGTAGTGAATACACTGAAGTGCATCCTCTGGCTTTAGTGGCTAATGCATTCACCACATTGTCGACTTTAAATAAAGTTAAACATGGTGCATAACATAACAGTATCTTTGAAAGTTTGTGATAATAGATGTATGTTTCTTCACATACAGTGGAGTTGTCTAAAATAATTGTTGGGAAATGGTCCATTATTTTTTGAGGCAATTACTGGACTTCAGGCTCTAAATCTTTTGTTAGTACTATACAATAGAGAAACACAGCAATCTTTTAATCTCTTCCCTTCTTTTATAAATCCTAATCCCCCACACTTTCAAGACTTGTTCCATGCTGCTCCTTCTCTTTGAAATTCACTAGTATACTCTATTGTGCTCTTACTAACTTTTAACATTTTTTGAATCCCTCAGCACTAACCATTATTAAGAAGTATATCCCAAATACATACATTACCCTTAATACCCAGCTAGGGTAAAACTGAGTGGTAGGACTTTAAAAGAACAGTTGATTTAACTTTAATTTCCTAAAGTTCCCTCAGTATAAATAATGTCTGTGTGTCTGTCTGTTTATCTGTTTGAGTCTGTCGGACTGTCTATCTGTTTAATCTGTCTGTCTATCTATCAACCTCTGTGTATGCATATATATGTTTGTTTGTTTGTCTGTCTGTCTGCATAGTTAATCTATTTATCTATCTATCTATCTATCTATCTATCTATCTATCTATCTATCTATCTATCTATCTATCTGTGTTTTTCTGTCTGTTTGTTTGTATGTTTGTCTGTCTGTCAGCCAGCGCTGCTCCTTTGGCCTTTGCCTCCATCTCATGTGGCTGCATTTCAGGATGTACCCTAGAGTGTGTGAACTCTTTAGTGCATACCAGTTTACACACACCACCAACATTAATGACAGTAAGCACCGAATGTCTTTTCTCTAGTATGCGCAGGGAATCCTTTCAATTATTCCTGATGACCTGAATTCACCATACATAAGGCACTTCTTACATGAAGCAATAGACATGGCTCACAAAATTGTAGCATTGGCATGGATGTCTCTGCTGTCTCCCTCACACTCTCACTGGATAAACCTTATTAAGCAAAATTTCCACATTACCAATTAATTTACGTACACTGAGGTTGCTTACAAAAATATGATAAGATTACTGACTCGTATCCTCCCTGCTTAGTCTTTTTGGATTTTAGGTATCCTGGGCATTGATTGAACAAATCAGAAATATACTAGTCTACATATATGAGAGAGTGTTCGTCACTGTGGGTAGACATGAAAGGCTTGGGTGGAGGCATTGGCCCGGGAAGGGCCTTCTCTCCTTCTCCCTTTTTTTTTTCCTTTGGGAAGTTGTTTTATGATATTTGTTTGTTGTAAATGGGAAACAGAAGGAGGAGAAGGAGGGCATGTCTAAGAACCATAATTGCTATCATTGACCATGAATGTTGCACCTTACATTGTCATTCAATTTGTACATGTTGTTCTTTTGTACATTTTGCATTGTACGTTTACCTTGCATTGTATGCTATTTTGAAGTACTTATTCCTCTGCATATTTTAGTACAGAGCATTAATCAATGCACAAAGCAAAGGAAGATCTGTAAACCCCCATACACTTCCCTACTACCCTCTCCCTGGCACAAGTGGTGTACAGAAGCCCCTTTTTCATCATAAGTAGCTTACTAAATTGGCATTAGGCAGGCTTACCATTATGAAGTAAGTTCCAGTGCTGAGTTTAGCATGGGATTGTGTTAGTATATTCCCTACTATATTTTAAAATGTACTAATTTTCTTATTGTTTTTAACCCCTTAGGGACCCTTGACGTACCAGGACCGTCAAGGGTAAACTTGCTTGAAAGACCCTTGACGGTCCTGGTACGTCACGTACTTTTTACTTACAGCGCTCTACCGGGAGCGCTGTAAGTAAAAATGGGGCATGAAATAGACCACTCCAAGATCGGAGTGATCTGTTTCAAGCCCCATAGTGACGCGCCGATACACGTGACAGGTCACGTGTACCGGCGCGTCCAAGTGCCCCTATGCGGACGTTATGGGACGGAAATGTCCCATAACGTCCGGTCCTTAAGGGGTTAATACTTATTTTACAAGGATTAAAGGGAGAGTAATGTTTCATAATAAAAGCAGCTCTAATTAATCATCATAGTAATTGGGCCTTGGAGAGTGTTATTTCAATTCTGTCAGAGTTGTAGTTCAAGAGTAATTCAATGACAAAGTAACCCCCTCCCGTCCCTTTTACTGATATAACACTGCTCAGCTTAGAGCAGCAGGGAGGTACCCAGGTAGATTGCAGAGAGGTACAATCTTCAATTAAGATAAGGAAAAAAGCTGAAAAACCTGTCAAGGGGGGCAGGGCCTTCATTGTTCTCACAGTAAGAAGATTGTCTCTTGCTGTTATCTGTCTGGTCAAGCATCCAGATTCCACATCTGAGGTGAGCAGTGTTACACAATTACTATTGAACTACAACTCTGACAATATTGAAATAACACTCTCTATTGCTCAAGTACTATGAAGATTAATTGTACCTGCTGTTTTTGTGAAACATTACTATCCCTTTAAGTTCTTTTGAGTTTTGATAAAAGTCTGAAACTCTAACAAGAGTTTTTGTGTATTCTTTTTCCTAAAACTCAATAAATAATATTCAGACTAGTTTTACAAAGAAAATGCACATCATTTTGATTTACTTGAATCTGACATGATTCAATTTAATTGGTAAATGTGTACCAAAAAAATCATTTGAACTGTGTCAAAATCGTCTGCCCACTTCAACCTGGCATGCCATCTGGTATACAAATAAAAAGTGCTTATGTGTTCCTGAATGAGTTTAACGAAGTACTTATTGATTATATTAATTATTATATACAATTATGCCATTATTAATTTTATTAAATAAAATATTAATAGTTGTTAATACTATGCTATTGAATACAAATACATATGATTTATTTATAAACTTTTGCATAAAACATATCATCACTATGATTCAGTATTAACCCTTGAATGCTAAAGGCATTAAAGCATACAACACTCAGCTTTAGTGAAAATAAATGATCTTTTCTGAGAAAAAATGTACAAGAATGTATATATGTATGACTATTTATATGTTGCAATACAATCTAAGCCACCTCTTAACTCTTTGAATGACAGACAAACAGGAGTAATTGCTAGAATAATTTTGGAAAAAAAAACAATTGCAACAAATTTGTAAAAAGGACAGGTTACACAATTCCCAATGATTTAACCCTTTGAATGCTAAAAGGTTATACAGAGCAATGCGTTGTGTACTCCTCTGGCATTCAAAGGGTTAAAGCGTTAAGCAGGGCTTTTAACACCTTGAATGAAATAGAAGTATCCAACACATTGGGGGAGGTTCATTAAGAGGTGCTAAAGTGGAGGGGACATCTCCGGTTTATCACTTCTCCGATTTCTATGTTATTCTATGGAGCCTATGCACTAAGATTTCTTCAGCTTTTGAGATTTTAGTGAATAGGCTGTATAGATTAACTTAGGAACTGGAGAAGTGATAAACTGGAGAAGTCATCGCCACTTTTTCACTGTTTAGTGAATCTCTCCCATTTCTTTGTATTGTAAGTCCTATCCTATATAATTCGCTGCAAAGTTTGTAACGACGCAGTCAAGAGCAGTAGAGCCTGGTTTGTATGCTGCAGTCATGCACAGTAGAGACTGCCCCTGATGAGGCTGATACAGAGCGGGGCTCTCCGAAGGAGCATCCCACACTGTATCAGCCGCGGCGTGGGTAATCTCTAGTGAGCATGACTGCACTCCGACCGGCTGGCACTGTATCAGCCGCGGCGTGGGCAGTCTCTACTGTGCATGATTGCCCCTCGACCGGCTGGTAGTGGCACTGTGGCCTATGTAACGAGCTCTTCAACTAGTATTATGGATAAAAAAATGGAAGAATTTTGCATTAGTTTTCTCTGCACCCTATCTTACAGACAATAGAAAGCATACAAAGTTTTAATAATACAATTCATAACAATACACATGTTGCTATACACTCATATTGCCCCCCTGCTTTTAGTTCTATTGCCACCCTTCCTCCACCTGATCCCCATTCTGTTAAAGAATTGTGACATTCTGACACAGAATGGAGAATGATCTGGTGGAGAAGGAGTGGGAAGAACGAAAATGAAACTGACATGAGTGTGGGTCCATTCCCAGGGAAAGCCAATAGCCTGTCAACTTGAGTGCTTGATAAGCCTTGAATATGGTCAATATCCAACATTCCATAGTGAATCCTTCATCTGAATAAAATGGTTTCTTTGTGACTTAAGCCCAATTTGGAGTCTTTATTGCCAGCTTATGCAAGAAACCACAGAGCTCCTCTGCTAACGTTTCAAACTCCTCTTCCACAGAAACTTGGAGGAATTCATTCATAACTGTATTTGCACATTTTTGAATTAATGAAATATTGACACTTAAATCCCATTGTTCCCTAAATGTTGGTAATTTGCTCTGGGAAGTAGCAGTAGTGTCAGTCAATCCTGGTACTGATTTGGTTCTAAAAATTGTTCAGAAATACCAAACTAGTTTCATTCCTGTGACATGATGTGGCATATACACGTTTTAGCATTACTGATGTCGGTTTCAAATAAATTAAGTATGTGGCAGAGTGAGGCGAATTGTCTATAATTTCTTGCAAAACACATTAGAGACCTCTCTAGCATTCAAGTGGTTAAAAGGGATTAAAACCTACACTACTTCAATGGAAATCCCGCATGCTACACTTTACAAAATTACATTGGATTCTTTCACTGGAAAATAAAAGAGGCACTGGGGGAGAATTTTGTGAAGACATGGGATCCATTCATACTTACATTAGCAAAGTCACAACGGGAAGAGTTTTATACATGCTTTCGTTACACGCAATGGATGGATGAACAGATAGTTCGTCAATTAGACACATCCTCAGACACACATAGAGACTGGTAGTGTTAGCGGGAGGTGGAACCATATACTCCTGGAGGGCAGCTTGGGCATCCTCACTGCTTAACGAGTCTGAATCTTTTAGTTACTAGAGACACCAGTTTATTTGCTAGTTTATTAGTTTGTATCTATAATCTTTGGCAGACTCTAGATTAGAGTCCTTTTTCAATGGTATTCTAACATCAGTATTATATGGGACTGGTATTTTTGCAACTAGCTCCCCAGCAATAGCAGCTCTTTTATACCATCTGCATATTGCTGTGTAAGATGCAATGTACTTTAATAAGCAAGGGTGTTTTACATGTAATTGCAGTCCACTCGCTGTGTCTGGACTGCTGCTTACATTAAATTAGACTACGAATGTTATTGGATTCTGTAAACTCATCCTGTATGTTTTCTGTTGTATTTTTATTGCAAAAATAAAAAAGTTTATTAAAAAAAAAAAAGGGATTAAAACCCTCAATTAAAGCTACTGACATTTTTATTTGTTGTATATAGCACTGTTGTTTGCTTCTTTTTAGTGTATTTAATACAATATAATTACATTGTGAGCTTTTGGAGATAGGGTAATGTAAAGGCGAAGGTTTAACTTGGTGGACTTTTCAACCAAATTTACTATGTTACTATGTTACTTTGCTGCACTTTTCCCTGCTAATAATACAATGATGACACTTTAGCTTGATGTTCTTAACCCTGTCCTTTACTTTTTTTATATAGTACTTTTATTATTTCTGTACAGTGCTATGTACATGTATGGTGCTATATAAATGATGATAAATACATACATGTGTAAAAGGGCAGAGCAACCTTGGGTCTTGTAAAGTAGCAGTTTATTTGCAAAAAATTATCATGAAGAAGGGTAAAAAGTTTTGGTCAGAAGGACCTTTATAAAGACAACCAATAACAGTTAGAGGCATTAATTTAAAGGCTTGGAGCAATGATGTCATCATCTGCAGTCAGTAACGTGACTGCAGGTGATGACATCACCCCTACAGTTACAAATCACCTAATGGACTCAGAGCAAACACACATACTTACTTACATGCAACCCTCATAGTGTACTTATTTTGAAAGCTCACAGGTGTGTGAATGGTTCCCAACAAGTCTAGAAGCATGCACATAGGAGAAAAGGCATGAATGCGTGACAACAAGAATGTTCTTTATTTAATGAGAAATAGAAAAAAATCAGAACAGTATGAATTCAAATGTTTTATGACAGCAAGAACAGCTGGCCCTTTTTAATACTTTAATGATGGGGACTGCAGTCTGATTTTGTTAAACCAGACTATTTTTATGTCTGTGACACACAGGAATATATATTTTCGGATATAACTAAAATGACATTTCTAAGATGCTGGACAATATGTACAAAGAAACATAGACCAATCTAAGAGCAAACAGACTTCAACTTAATATACATTCACATTGATGTAAATGGGGATTTTAATCACTTGAATGCAAGAGAGGTCTCCAACACATAACCTTCATTTGCTGATGATTCCTGCCATAAAAAAAAAATATTATCTGTCCCTATTGGTGCTGTTGGCTTGCTTTATCCTAGGCAATTTGTTAGTTTTGTCACCATTTATCCTGCTAGTCAAGGAATGTTATATTTAATCCAGTTCTCCACGTCTGTAATCAATTGTTTGATAAGTTTAGGATAGTTGGATTGGTAGAAAAGATCAGATCTGGGTGCCATATCCTCATTGAGGATTTTAGCCAGGAAAAAATCAAAGATACTTTTAAGGTGTTTTGTTGGGGAATGGGGGGAGGGTTAAATTAAGATCCTCAGAAGTAAAACATTTGGTGGTTACTCCAGAGAAAGCACAGAATTTCATAAGAATATTGTATATGTTGGGTAAACAAATACATTTCATTAATAAAGTAAAAGTATATCTTCTGCAAAAAGGCAGCAGTTCTGATTGGCCTATCATGATTCCTGAAATACTGGGGTGAATTTGAAGCTAGTAGATTAATGTCTAAGATAAATGATAGGGGGAAGTGGGCAATGCTGCCTCATTCCTCATTGAATATCACTAAAGTCTGACATAGAGTTTGACTAATCCTGACTCTGTATTATACATGACAGTGAAGACCTGTGAAACGTCACCCAAATCCCATTCTATTGTACATACAAAATAGGTAATTCAAGGGCAGAGAATGAACCCAGAGGTGTATGCAACGCATTGATTTGCATTCCCCTCTGGCACTCAAAGTGTTAAAGGGCATCTGTATGTCTGGTGAAATCTGCATGGCCTACATATTGTGATGTTGAACAACATTGACAATATGTATACCTCATATTATTCAATGCTAGGCCAAGTGGATAAGAGAGCAGATCATGCTATTGAGTCTCTGAGCAAAAAATGTGTTCAGTACTGAGACAAGCAAATAATTAGCACATTGCCCAACATTTTTAACCAGCATGAATTAAATATTTGTGATTAGAGATTCTGGATTAAAATCTTCTCTTCCGCAAGAGACATCTTTCAGTGAGCTGGTAAGTGGAGGGAGTAATTCCTCTTTCAATATTTTATACAACAACACAGAAAAAGCATCAGGACCAGGTACTTTAGATTGCTTCAGTGACTTAATAGCTGAATCTACTTCCTCTTCAAATAATTATGTTAATGGACTCTAACTGGTCTTGAGTAAGGATAGGGGAGTTGTAAGCTTCAAGGGATTTTTAACCTACAGTAATGAATACTAAGTATCCTGGGAACACATTTGGTTATAGAAATGTTCAAATTCTTTTAATATTTGGGTAGGGCCATGGATCCGGGTTATGTGGGATGTTCTAATTGGTTGTAATCAATAAGTCTATGGGCTAGCAAGGTATCCAGTGTATAACCATTATCTCCAGGAAAGCATAATCACCAGATAATACCTCTTATTTTTATCTATATTGGTTTTCTTACTAAGAAGTCCTTGAATGGATCTTACAATTTATTCCATCATTCTCCATAACTGTGGATCATATGGAGCCAGAATCTAGTTAATTTGTGAAGGTTAAGTTAATAAAAGTGCTATATGATGCTTATAAGCCCCAGATCATGAGATATAAAATATTGATAGCCCTAGGCTAACTGGCACCCTGAACAAAAACTGACAAAAGTGCCCCCTATGTGGCCAAAATCACCACCATCTACACATAAATAATAGAATACAAAAAAGAAACAGACACGCACACATTTAACCGTTAATCGTATTAAATAAACCCTGCTTTTCATCTCATGTATATGTGCTTTCCAATGTCTCCACAAGTGAGAGAGCTATAAATAAATAGTTTCCTTACAGTGATAATGATTTTATTATTATTATTATTATTATTATTATTATTATTCAATGGGTGAGACAGGACACACACATGGGGAAGGAGACAGGAGGCATGCAGGGGAGACAGGAGCCATAGAGGTAGAAAAGAGAAATGTTTCAATGAGGCATGTAGAAGCAGAAGTGGGAGGAGGAAGATGGAGGAAAAAAGGAAACAAAAGGGAGGCAAGAAGAATATGGGTGATGATAAAGGAATGAAGGAAGAAACCTAATTATATCAAGGAGGGATGTTGATCATTTCTACTCTGACATGCTGGGATGCTGGAGGATGTACAAATGATCATTCATTTCAGTCAACTATCACCTGTGTGCAGAGCGACAGTTACCTTTTTTTTTTCCTTTACTTGTTGATATAGTAGGGGGAACATGTGAAATTTGCCTGCTATTATCAGTAGTAAAATCACTTGTACAGTTGAAAATGATAAAACATGGTACAAGATAAGGTTTCTGTTTTCAACTTTTTGCTTTTCTTCCCTTCCCTCCTTTGTTGTTAGAGGGCCATGCAGGTGTATTGCCTCATAGCACTGCTCTGCAAAATTCCCTTTCCTTCCTTTTGTTCACCACACAGACCAGGGAATAATCTAAGAATCAGTGTTTTTTCCCTTTGAAATGTCCCATGATTCATGTAACTTTGGGATGTCTCGTAGTTGCTATAAGTTTTGGTGCATATCATGGACTCACATAATCATACCACACGTTACCTTCCCGTGTATGGTGCCCTGTTCAGTTGCACAGGTTGTATACCCCTGGGTCTGTTCCTGGGTGCAAGGTTCTACCTTCCATGGGCCTCACGTGTGCTCTTCTCCAATAGACTTTGATAGGAATTAATGAGATAAAACCAATAAAAACATTGATCACTTACAATGCAATTCCAGTGTTAGTAAGAAAAACCTGGACATAGAGTCTATATTCTAGTATTATTTTCCAACAGAAATAATTCAGGTTTCATTTTATAGACTGTGTGCAAGACATTGTGAAGCTGACTTCAAGTTCTTTTTATTTAGGTTTCAGTATATTTCTTTCCCATAGGAAATGGATAAACTGAAACCTTCTGCATTTTATTTTTTCATTAGGACACACAGAACATATATGATCCCAGTAGAATATTTCTCTAATAAAATGTCTTTCATACTTTTATTTTGACAAATCAATATGACATGAAATCTCTTTGCAGAAATAAATAAAAATCAATCCATACCTCTGTAAAAGAAAATAGTAATATGGGACAAGCTAGACTAATATGAGTGATTTGACAGTGATGTGTTTTAGCACTGATTAAACAGCTTATGCTAACTCATCACCCATATCCCTGCATTCCCCTGCTGATCCCCTCTTAGGGGAGAGGACATTCCAGAGGTGAGGCTTATGGCCAACTCACTGGGCATACTTGACATACTTGAAAACAAGAGAAATTGGCTAACACATACTAGTAGACCTACAGGCCACAGTGCAGGTAAGATTTTCTGGAAATTTCCTGAATCAGCAATGGGTTTCAATTTCAGATATTTAGTGTGGCATAAAAAAACACTGCAGTAAAAAGTCCAGCACAAACTTAGTCTTACTGACCTGTCCATTATCTGCCGTAGTCCAGGTCACGGTAGTATTATAATCAGATCAACTGAGTAACAGACAAGCCACTAAAAATACATGCTTTATTAATATAATATAAATATAAAATATAATTCTTCCCAATATAAACATCATTAACCCCTTTGATTACAGTGATCTGTCTTCAATCTATTATCATGCATTTGCATCCAAGGGATCAAATATGCAATGGTTGTATTTTAAATTGACCATTAATCTACTTTTTGACTTAACATTTTTTGTGCAGAATATGTAAAGTCATATCGCCTACAGTTTCAATTTTCATTTATATTTTTATCTTTATTTTTCCATTCAATCTTTTAAATGCAGCATACAGAGAACTGAGTGTTCAGTAGATTTAATGCAAAAATATATAAATGGACACACCTGACTGTGGTATGAAGGACACCGACCTAGATAAGTCATGAGGTGGGACTTGTACTTATACAGTTCCACACTGAGATAAGCACTGAACTTATTTCTTAGTGCTCCATCTGCCTCATACCAGTGTGCTAGGCTGGGGAAGCATATATTTTCTTCAGGGTGTTGCTTTTACCTGTGCTTGTGTACTAACAAGGTACAGAGGACAGCCTAGTACGATTACTCGATATCCCTGTGCATGATAGAGGATAGGCACTCTGCTACTGTGTGTATGCATGTATGCATTAAAGCAATCATTTGCCCAAGTATATTCCCTATATTGCAGACATATGATAAAGCCAACATCCCAGAGAAGAAAATGAGTTGTGGTGCAGCATTAATACATCCCCTCCTGAATTAGCCCTTTGAGTGCCAGTGGAGCACGCAATGCATTGCTTGACAATGTGTTGCGCACCCCTCTGGCACTCAAAGGGTTAAGATCCACTTATTCTTTTGGTGTAGTTCCTCTTTAAACACAGTTATTAATCCCCTAACTGCTAGAGTGGTTTGAAATGCATTACTTTGTAATGCACTGGTGACCTCTCCAGCATTAAGGTGTTAAAAACCCCACAACATCGATGGGAATTTGTATTTATTCTGATATGGTGCATTTGGTTTGCCTCACGCATTGCATATCCATCTGGCATGGAAAGGGTTAATGCTTCAGTTTCCATGTCCCAAAGTATAGCAGTCACAGTAAAACACAAATGTAATTTTACGTCGCTAGCCATTTGTTTGTTTGTTTTTTTATTTTCTTAATGAATTACAGTATGTGGGAGATGTGCGCCAGCAAACAAATATATGGGGTGCCTGGAGTGTAAGTAAAATTGTTGGCAGCGGGAGGCCAGTGTGGAACAAGTATAGCTGTTTGGCAATGGGAAAACAAGTTTACATAACATTAACTCTAACATGTATTGGGCCTTATGTATAATGCCAATGTGGAGCAAGTTTGGATCAAACCAACTGTACCATAGGGGGGCAAAGAAACATTCCCATTTAAATGGATCTTTTAACACACTGAATGCTGGAGAGTTCTTTAGTGAATGTTGGATAACACTGTAGAATTTAACCCTTTGGGTGCCAGAGGGGTGCGCACCCCTCTGCCAATCAAGGGGTTAAGGGGTTAAAAGTGCAATTTAAATCAATGGGAACATTTATTTAGTTGCAAAAAATACATACATAAATAAGTAAATTGGATCAAATGTATAAAGTCAAAATGGATCCATTCTGGGGTAATCAGCTTTACTATAAGTAGCAAATAAAACTTTTCCTTGATTTAAATAGGCATTTTTACCTCCTTGGGGGTTATGCTCTAAGGTGTGATAAAGCTGTGATTAAATGGAGATATCACTTCTCCAGATCCTCTGTTACTCTATGGACTCAAATTCCTATGTTATTCTATGGAGCCTATGAACTAAGATCTCTAAAACTTAAAGGCAAAAACAGCAGCTCCAATTAGTCTTCATAGTATTTGAGCCATAGAGAGTGTTATTTCAATACTGTCGGAGTTGTAGTTCAAGATTAATTGAATGATAATGTATCCCCCTCCCACCCCTTCTACCTAGTGTATGCCTCCTCCCCTCAGATGTGGAATCTGGTCTCTTGACCAGACAGATCACAGCAAGGGACAATCTTCTTACTGTGATAACAATGAAAACCCTGCCTCTCATGACAGGTTTTTTAGGTCTTTCCCTTATGCTGATTGAAGATTGTCCTTCTCTGCGATCCATCTGGACAGTCTTGCTGCTCTGAGGTGAGCAGTGTTACATCAGTAAAAGGGGAGGGAGGGGGATACTTTATCATTCAATTACTCTTGAACTACACCTCTGACAGTTTTGAAGGCCCAAATACTATGAAGATTAATTGGAGCTGCTTTCATTGTGAAACATTACTATCTGTTTAAGAATGTTAGTGAATTGATCCATAGACTAACATAGGAATTGGAGAAGTGATATCACTGGAGAAGTCATCTCCGCTTTATAACCCCTTTATCACAACTTAATACATGACCCCCCTTGAATCCAAAAGAAGTCTCTATTGCAATGAGAAGCAATGACTTGGAGACCCCACTAGCATTCAAGGGGTTAAAACCCTCCCCCCTATAAATCAATAAGAACTGTAGAAGCACAGAACTGATTAATTTTTCTTTATTCATAGGATCCAGTAAACCTCATGCATAAAAGCAAACCAACTGCGCCTTAGGGGGACAACTAAAAATTCTTCAAATTCACATTAATGTAAAGAAACACTAAAACAGAAAAATGACTTGGGTATATATACAGTTATATACACTGTACTTGATACTCTGATCTTTAAAATGCCTCTGTTTGTTTTCTTACTCTTAAAATCTAGTCTTCTCTAGGCCCTGAGGGAGCAGCCATGAATGCCTTTTCTAGGGCTTCGATTAATCATTCAGAATTATCTGTAAATGGGCTGATATAAGATATCCTTCCTGAATACAAGATTTGTGAGCACTAACTGAAATCAATTAACTGACTTTAGCACTTATTGGTCAACATAAACAGATTAAAATAAATGTTCTCTGAACGGAACAAATGACACATGCAAGGTTACTGTTATAGTCTAGGAATGTAACAAAAGACTAGTTAAGTTTTACACATTCTAGCTGTAAGTACATGCTATTTAAAGTTATATCAAACTTTATTTATTTTACTTGTGTTAGTGTGCCTTTAAATGTATATATATATATATATATATATATTTTTTTTTTTTTGTTAGTTTATAACATGTAAGTTAAATTTGTCTAAAAGAGGATTTTAGTCAGTCGACCATAAACCCTATGGGTGACAGAGAGGTACCCACGAATTGCTTTGGATACCTCTCTGGCACTCAACAGGGTTAAAGCAGGACAGTGATAAAATGCATCTTTATCCCTGCATGATAGTTCTCTGAATGATAGATTTTTATTTTATGTTGTGTCACTGTCCATGATTTTACAGTCCCAGACAGAAAGCTTTCCGAAAACAAGTCCAGTAAGCTCACAGTCATGGATATAAAATAGTAAAAACAAATAGGTGAAGATGGAAAAAATAAATCCAAAAACATCTTTACACATTATGCACATATAGAAATGTAAAGTGAATACCTTACTTTTAAGTATTCATGAGGCAAGTACAGCATCCCCGAAATATGTTTTGAAGTTCCCTTGCTGCATTTCCATAGTTCCCTCTGTGACAGGATGATTCATGAACAACACATGTCATCACTCATACTTGCATGCATGCATGGGCAACACACAAAAAGTCAGGGCCTTCCTGCTGGAACACACACTGAATGCCCCATTTTCTACCATTTTGTCTTGTTTCAGAATATTCTGCACATCTCTCGTGATTATACACAAGTAAAAACAGAAAGATGATTGTTCTTTGTATTTACACTGCAACATTTCATACATTGAATGAACCTTTTCTTTTTAGCAGATGTACAAAAAATACAAGAAAAGGATGGCAACGGGAAGACATTTACCGTTATTAGCATCTTGAATTTTCAAGGGAATCGCAGAGATGATGGAGCTGTCATAAAGTGCAGAGTGGACCATGAATCTTTGAACTCCTCACCACAGATAGCAATGCAGACTCTAGAAATTCACTGTAAGTACTGAACAAATGTGTAATACTGACATAATTATAGTAGCTGGATGAATGGTAACATCATGACTAGAAAGATAGATAGATAGATAGATAGATAGATAGATAGATAGATAGATAGATAACACAAATATATCAGTTGCTGTATATGTTGCTTTATCTTACAATCAGGGCTGTCACTATGATTTGTATAGGTCTGCATGCAGTTGATGAGCATTGCTAGACCTTATGTATAAGCTCAAAGTGAAGCAATTCTGAGGCAATCCAACTGATCAACTGGAGATAAGTAATCTTTCCATTTATCTAAATGGGGATGTTAACCTTTTTGAATGTTAGAGTAGTCTATAACTCATTTGTGACCTCTCTAACATTTATGGGGTTAAATGTCCCTATTAAAACAATGGAAATGTTGGGAATTGTATTTGTTCCCTATGGTGAAGCTGATTTGCTCTGGAACTATTTCACAATACCTTTATATATAAGACCCATTGGGACTTATTAGGATGAGCAAAATGTTCCATTTCATTCCTGCAGCAATTTCCACTGTCAGTTTTCCCTGTGGAAATACCCACTCATTAAAAGTCCATAAAACTCTCCTTTTTTGCTAATCCCAAGAAAATTCCCTTGAGAACGTTGCCCATGCCTGCCTATGCCTGAGAATTCCCACCCGGGGGGTGATTCAGACTCAGTAGATATGATTCTATACTTACCAGTACAGTGAAGCAAGGATGGAACTCTAAGGTCAGTATGCATTATTCTATGGGTATGAGTACAGTGGGATAAGGCTGAGAGGTCAGCATATGTGGTTCTATAGCTATTATTGGACAATGCTGGGGGTCAGTATGTGTGGGTCTATGGCTACCATGGGACAAGGTTGGTGGCCAGTATGTGTGGTTCTATTGCTACCATGGGACAAGGCTAGGGGTGTGTATGTGTGGTTCTATGGCTACCATTTAACAAGGTCGGTGGTCAGTATGTGTTGCTCTATGGCTACCATGAGATTAGGCTAGGGGTTAGTATGTGTGATTCTATGGCTACTGCAGGTCAAGGTTTTGGGTCACTATGTGTGATTCTCGACTACCAGTGCAGTGGGAAAAGGCTTGGAGTCAGTATGTGTGATTCTCGGCTACCAGTGCAGTGGGAAAAGGCTTGGAGTCAGTATGTGTGATTCTCGGCTACCAGTGCAGTGGGAAAAGGCTTGGAGTCAGTATGTGTGATTCTCGGCTACCAGTACAGTGGGAAAAGACTTGGAGTCAGTATGTGTGATTCTCGGCTACCAGTGCAGTGGGAAAAGCTTGGAGTCAGTATGTGCGATTCTCGGCTACCAGTACAGTGGAAAAAGCTTGAAGTCAGTATGTGTGATTCTCGGCTACTAGTGCAGTGGGAAAAGGCTTGGAGTCAGTATGTGTGATTCTCGGCTACCAGTACAGTGGAAAAAGCTTGAAGTCAGTATGTGTGATTCTCGGCTACCAGTGCAGTGGAAAAAGCTTGAAGTCAGTATGTGTGATTCTCGGCTACCAGTGCAGTGGGAAAAGCTTGGAGTCAGTATGTGTGATTCTCGGCTACCAGTGCAGTGGGAAAAGCTTGAAGTCAGTATGTGTGATTCTCGGCTACCAGTGCAGTGGGAAAAGCTTGGAGTCACTATGTGTGATTCTCGGCTACCAGTGCAGTGGGAAAAGGCTTGGAGTCAGTACGTGTGATTCTCGGCTGCCAGTGCAGTGGGAAAAGCTTGGAGTCAGTATGTGTGATTCTCGGCTAC
Organism: Rhinophrynus dorsalis; assembly: GCA_037306005.1. Lineage (NCBI taxonomy): Eukaryota > Metazoa > Chordata > Amphibia > Anura > Rhinophrynidae > Rhinophrynus > Rhinophrynus dorsalis. Next base: position 71,610,247 of record CM074719.1, on the reverse strand, counting down.
CAGTGCATTGGGAAAAGGCTTGGAGTCAGTACGTGAGCTGCAGAAAAATGTTACTTTTCTCAGGAACTCCAGCAGAAGATAAAAAAGTGTTGTTTTTTTGTACTTTTCTCTTTTTAGGTGAAAGTATTTGTCAGTTCCTAGGCCTTATGTTTAAATGTTGTGCAGTCCAGTTATGGGACAAACCAACTGCACCAAAGGGGACAACTTCATGCCAATGGATTTAACTAGAACTTTTAACCCCTTGAATTATGGAGAATTGAGAGACCTCCTTTTAAATTAATGGCAAACTAAGTAAATTGTATATGTCCCCAATGATTCAGTTGCTTCTCCCCATAACTGCATGGTTCCTCTTTTGTACATAAGGTCTTTTGTGCCTATATCTGCATTATGAACAGGCAATATGCTTTGGTGTGATATGTGACTTTCAATGACATTTGCTAGAATTCCCTGAATCTCATTCAAGTCATCAAATCATATGCACAATAGTGGAACAATGCTGGTGCATAGAGGTCTCGTATGCATTGCTATAAAATGTGCTGGAAATCTCACTAACATCATGAGATTAGGGTCCCATTTAAATCATTTGGGATTTTGGGAATGTGAAATGCTCCATATGGTTCAATGTGTAGTCCACTGAAAACTGTTTGTTTAATAAGTCTCCACCAAATGGATTGGTAAATTAATGGCACTGAGGTGAAAATTTGTAAAAGTGACTCAACTTCTTAAATCGACCTACCTGTGATGAAGCACAGACAAACTGTTACTAAGAGACAAAGTAAACTTTTCCTTTTTTTAGAAATTTTAAATTTTTTTTAGAAATTTTGTTCCAAGAAGAATTATTTTTTTTTTATTTATAAACACCTATTGTGCAGCACCTGCTTTTTAACCAAATATACCAATTTCATTTTTAGATGTTAATGTTAGTTTAAGGCGTCTTTCTGAAATAAGTAATATTCAATGAGCCATATGCATATGGATCATTGAATATTGCTTATCAAGATTATTTTTGCAATAAAGGGACAATACAGGGTCAGGAGAACAGACTTTATAACTTTATAAGGTAGTTTAAAACACCACCATAATCTCCTTGTTTCCCATGCAGATCTCCATCATTTGTAGGGATAGATGATGTCAGCAATTCACTTGGTATCCACTTGGTATTGACCATTGGCTCTGGCTGACTACCTGCTCTGGTACTGACCCTTGGCGTGTCTGCTATACCGCCTGATACTGACTATAGGCCTAAGTCATTCAGATATTCCTTGTTGCGACCTTTATGCTTATACCGTCCTGATTCCTAGCACCAGTCACCACTCTGGTACTTCCAGGGTCTTAGCCCCAGTAATTACTTTGAGATTTATCCTGGGTCCCAGCCTCAGAAGGTGCTATTGCACAATCTCCAGTAGAGAAGTCAACTCAGAAGCAGCCTCCTATTGCTGGTAGGAACCGCTGGCTTCTTGTGTTGCACTCTACCCTATCCATTATCAGTGGTGTTTACATTTCTAAATCTGTACTGACTCTTGTCCCTTCCTTGCTATCTGTGACAGCAACACAACTGATAAAGTGAATGGAGTTAAAAAGAGAGACTAGCCAAACTGGGTTTCTTTACATTGGAGAAGAGACATTTAAGGGGTGATATCATTTACAAATATATTCAAGGTCATCACAAAGATCTGCCTAACTATTTATTCAAGGAGTTGAGCAAAAAAGATAGAAAGAAACAAACAAACAAGAGGTCATGCATTAACACTAGAGGGAAAGAGCTTCTGACTAAAACAAAGGCAGGAATGTTTTTTACAGTGAGGGCAGTAAAGTTATGGGATTATTTGCCTCTGGATGCTGTGTTTGCAGATACTGTAAGTGCTTTCAAAAATGATTGGATACTTTTCTAGCTCAGAACAACATTGAAAATTATCACAGCTGGTATTAAAGCAGACACCATGTTGATCCAGACTGCTTTGTCAGGTAGACCTGTTTTACCCACTTTGTGCTTCAATGAAAATGGCTTCTGTAGGGTTTTTCTTATTTCCTTTGGATCAAGGTTGATATCACATGGGTTGAACTTGATGGACGCATGTGTTTTTATAGCCTTTTCAACTATGTTACTATGTTATGTTACTATGTTGTGCTCCCAGGTTCGCAATGCAGCCTCAGCTAAATCAGAAGGTCTCCTCCCAATAGAACAGATCAGCCAGTAAGATGGTATTTGCCCTTTAATGGGTATGCTCACATTGAAGTATCACACTAGAGGGCTTGTAAAAACCACATCAAAATTAAATCACAAATGGAACATAGCAGTGGCATAAATTGTATGCTTGCAAATGCCAGAAGTTTAACTAGTAATATTGGGGAATTGGAGCTGGTAGCTGAAATCAAAAACTATGACTTGATTGGTGGGATGACACACATGATTGGTCAATCAATTTGGAGGGCTACATGTTATTTAGAAACGATAGGTCAAACAAAAGAGGTGGCGGGGCCTGTCTGTATGTTAAACCAGCATTATTGCCTCATTTGCGGGAATATATATGTGATGACAGTAGTGGACATGTGGAATCCCTGTGGGTTGAAATAATCAATGGGGGTAAAACTGCCCAGAAAATATTAGTAGGTATTTGTTATAAACCACCAAACATTGGTGACCTTGAAGAATCACAGCTGTTAATGTAAATAGAAAAGGCTTCTCAAAAGGGGAAAACTAAAGATGTATCCCTGTTGGAAACAAATACAAAAGAAGCACATTAAAACCAATGTGGCTAACCAGTAAAGTAATTCATGAAATATTTATCAAGAAAGCGGCATTTAAACATTATAAAGCTGAGGGATCAGCAGAGACATTTGCAGAATACAAAAACGCCAACAAAACCTGTAAAAAAGGCGAATAAATTAGCTAGACTGGAGAATGAAAAAATTATTGCTAAGGAGAGCAAGAGCAACCCAAAACAATTCTTTAAATGCATTAATGACAAAAAGTAAAGTCTGATAATGTTAGGTCCTTGTTATCTGAAACGGGTACGATGGTCAGTGGGGACAGAGAGAAAGCAGATATTTTAAATCATTTCTTTTCTTCTGTTTTACCAAAGAAGACCCAGTGGACAAGAATCTGCTAACTACTTTCACAGAACAGTCACAGCAAGCATGGGATTGGCTAACACAAGGAAAAGTGTTAAAACAATTGAATGGTGTTAAGGTAGACAAAGCCCCAGGGACGGATGGTATACACCCACGGGTACTTAAAGAGCTAAGCCAGGCCCTGGCCAGACCGTAAACCGGAGGTGGTGCCCATATTTAAAAAGGAATCAAAATCACAGCCACGAAATAACAGACCTGTAAGCTTGACATCTGTGATAGGGAAGCTGTTTGAAGGGTTGCTAAGGGAATATATTCAAGAATTCAGCTTGAACAGGAATATCATTAGCAGGAGCAACATGGCTTTGTGAAAGACAGGTCTTGTCAAACTAACTTGATTGCATTTTATGAAAAAGTGAGTAAAAATATAGATGTGGGAGTGGCGGGTGATATGATCTATTTAGACTTTGCCAAGGCATTTGATACGGTTCCACACAAGAGGTTACTGTGCAAATTGAATGAAATAGACTTAGGGGAAAATATTTGTGTGTGGATTGGAAATTGGCTGAAAGATAGAAAGCAAAGAGTGGTAGTAAATGGCAAGTTCTCCAATTGGATACACTTAATAAGTAGAGTACCTCAGGGATCTGTCCTGGGTCCTCTTCTTTTTAATTTGCTTGTTAACCCCTTCGCATCCAATGACGTACCCGGACCGGTACGCTGGTCTGGCTCTTAAGGACCAGTGACGGTCCTGGTACGTCACATACTTTTACTCACAGCGCTCCTGCAGGAGCATGGTGAGTAATACCGGGGACTGAAGTTGATTGTTCCAAGTCCCTCATTTGGCATGCTGGCACACGTGGGGCGCCACTTCAAACTTCTCTATCTGGTCCTTAAAGGACCACACACCCCGGGACTGCTGGTCCTTAAGGGGTTAATGACCTCCCATAGGGCATATGGAGCCATGTAAGGTAATAAAGTCCAAACTGGATGTGTCCTCATTACAAGAGGATTTGGACACATTGAGTAACTGGGCAGTCAAATGGCAAATGAGATTCAATATAGACAAGCGTAAAGTTATGTATTTTGAATATAATAATAAAAATGCAACATATAGTTTAGATGATGTTTCTCTGGGGAAATCTACTAATGAAAAGGATTTGGGAGTAATGGTAGACAGCTGGCAGCTGCAAAGGCCAATAAGACATTGGCATGTATTAAAAGGGGTATTGACTCAAGGGAGGAAGATATTATTATGCCTCTTTACAGGTCCATGGTAAGACCCCACCTAGAATATGCTGTTCAATTCTGGGCGCCCTTTCTGAAAAAGGACATTATGGAACTAGAGAAAGTGCAGAGGAGGGCTACAAAACTAGTAAGGAGAATGGAAAGTTTTACTTATGAAGAAAGGCTAGAAAAGTTAAACTTGTACACACTAGAGAAACGGTGTCTTAGGGGGGATATGATAAGACTATATAAATATGTTCAGGGCCCATACAAAGGGCTCTCCAAAGACCTGTTCATTAACAGAACAGTACAAAGGACAAGGGGCCACCCACTTAGACTTGAGGAAAGGAGATTTCATCTACAACAGTGTAAGGGTTTCTTTACGGTAAGGACAATAAAGGTATGGAATTCACTGCCTGAGGAGGTGGCACTATCAAATACATTAGATGACTTTAAAAAGGGCCTGGATACTTACTTAAAAGAGCAGAACATAGAGGGTATGTACGTTAGTATTGGGATTAATATTTAATTAGTGCTTGTTGATCCAAGGAGAAATCTGATTGCCATTTGGAATCAAGAGGGAAATCTTCAAGGCAGAATTTGAAATTGTATTGAGGGTTTTTTTGCCTTCTTTTGGATCAACAGTGGTAAACAGGAATAGGAAAAGGGTTTGAACTAAATGGACGCAAGTCTTTTTTTCAATCTAAATTACTATGTATGTTAGTATGTTGTACTCCAAAATGTACTAAATGCATCTATGCACAAGTGCAGGAGCTCATTTATCAAAAGTATGTATAAACTCAGACACGTCAACCTGGTTTGGGGAATTCCTGGGGCATATACAGTATAAAAGAATTAAATCAGAGCGCCCTATTTATAGCAAGTAAACCCCCTCACTGATTTTAATAAGATTTTGAACACCTTGGATGTTTGAGAGGTCTCTATCGCAATGCATTGGAGCTCTTCCTAGCATACTGGTGGGGTCACTTAAAAATATAAATCAATTTATTTTGCACTAGAATTGCTCAATATTTATCTTTATAAACAGACTCCACTTTGTGTATAAAAGAAACACAATCTTGTTCATTTAAAAGCAATTTTAACATAAAGACCCAGTGAACAAATGGCATGTTCCAAATTGTTAAAAATGGTTGTAATCAGAAGCTAATTAGTAGTCTGATAAAGCTGAACATTAGTCTTAATTCTATTCATAAGCTCATTAAAAAGATTTTCACTTTTCAACCCAGCTGAGTTATAGAAAAATGTTGCCCATTTTCCTGTGCGATGCAGAGTGCCCCCTTGCATGCAGGAGTTGTTAATGGAGGGTGCATAAAGGACATTTTGATCAACTTGAAATTGCTTGTGAAACTCTTTCAGTTAAACTGAGTTCATATATGGAATTGCCTATATTACATTTTGCCCTTATGCCTTTAAAAGTTAAATGGACAGTAATGTCCCATACAAAAATATTCTTGTTTTGTAGATGAAAAAAAAATATATTTTTAGCAAATTCCATCTATCAAACCACTATGGTCTGAGAGATATTTGCATTGAAAGTTCCCCCCTCCTTTCCCTTCTCCTGATGTCAGCTGTAAAGCCGACATCAGAAGATTCGAGGAAGCTCTTCAGCAGACTCAAAATCGCATAATTTAAAACAAATTACTTCATTGGAACGGTCTACAAAGTGTGCTTGCAAACTAGGCACACTTTGTAGACCTTTACAATGAAGTCATTAAATAATGTGATTTTGGCTCTGCTGCAGAGCCTCCGGCTGGTCCCCTGACCCCAGGCCGGGATATCCGGCTGTCAGCACAGTGCTGACGTCAGGAGAAGGGGAGAGGGTGGGATCTTTCAATGCGAATATCTCTCAAACCATTTGCTGCAAAAAATCTACAAAACAAGAACTGTTTTTGTTTTATTGGACATTAGTGCACCTTTAACATATTCTCTCAGTCCTGTTCATGGAGGGGAACATAACAGAAGCTAGCAGGGACCACAGGACCTGAAACTTTGCTCACTGCACATGGTAATCTGAACCCTTTAACCCTTTAATAGAGGCCACAAAAATGACATTTTGATCAACTTGAAATTATTTGTGCAACTCCTTCCATTAACATGAGTTAATATATTTATTTCCTGGTAAATCATTCAAAAGTTTGAGGCATAAGTTCTCTTAAATGTCCGACCTTCTTGTGGGACAGATCATGGAATACAGTGGAGAAAAAATACCTATACCAAAGCTCATTAATAATGTTGAAGATGAAGGACAAGTTTCTGAAACTCTGCAAATGAAATAAAAATTCCAATGAATAAAAAAAGAAAATTACTGTCAGTTTATCTGCATTGAATAAATAACATGAGTAAATAGTGGTGTACTGCAGTGGCCTTCATGATTGCTGCTGAATATGTGTTTTCCGAAAGGGCAGCTAATTTTTATGGTGCTTGCTTTCATGTTTCAATTCCCTTTAACCATGCTATGGGTTCAGTCATTTTAAAAAATGTATCACAAGTTTGCATATTCCATGTTTCTTCAACATTCAGTCTGTCTCCGCACTGCAGGGGTGCGACCGGAATCAAAGAAAAAGGCATTCAAGTCAGACACATTCCTTGCTTTGTGGGATTTTGAATCTGCTTACAAGATAGAAAGAAAATCATTTTATATAAAAAGATGTGAATATAAATAAAGATCAAGTTTGTACTGCTAAAGCTATAGTGATATGAAAATACTAAGGTATCGCATTTGTTTGATATTTTCTTTTTACATACTTTTATAATTTTGGAGTAAACCAGCTGCATTATAGGAGACACATTATTATTTGAAATAAAGTAAATAGCATTTTAAAGCATTTTTAAAGGGACAGTAAAATTTTTAAGAGTTTTGTAGAGATTAAAAAAATAAGCTAAATGACACAAATTCTATCTCTCAAACTGCTATGGTTTGAGAGATATCCTCCGCTAAAGTTCCTCTCCTCCTGATGTCATCTGTGAAGCTGACAGAAGGAGATCTGTGTTGGCCAACATGAGGAGACTCTTCAGCAGAGTTGCAATAGTGCAATTTAAAAATAATAACTTCTTTGGAACAGTCTAAAAAGTGTGCTTGCAAACCAGGCACACTTTGTATACCTTTCCAAATAAATATTTCTATTTAAATCCCGCTATTGTGGCTCTGCTGAAGAGCCGCCTGTCAGTACCCAGGCCAGGAACTCCTGCTGTCAGCTTGCAGGTGACGTCAGAAGAAGAGGAGGGAGAGGGGAACTTTAACTGAGGATATCTCTCAAACCATAGCGGTTTGAGAGATAGGATTTGTGGCATTTAGCCTGTTTTTTAATCTCTACAAAACTCTAAAAAATTATGGGGCATTACTATCCCATTAACCCCTTGAATGCTAGACATGTCTTCAATACATTGCAGATCAATGTGTTGGAGATCTCTAGCATAAACTAAGTTAAAATGACCATTTAATGCAATGGGGAGTTAGGGAATTGCCATTTGCTCCCTATGATACAACTGTATTGTTATGGTTTAATGAGTATGCCCTTTGTTTTGTAACACCATGAATAAAAGAGATGCATTCAAACCATTGGTTTGAAATTGCTAAAGGCTCCTCTATCCATGGGCTAAGGATTGCCATTTTGGATGTGGCAATCAAACATCCCACGCTCTTATCACCAATCTCTTCATGTGTTTGCAAACATTTGCTTTGATACATATGCCCAGATATGTACATACCTGTGAACTTTCAAGATGAGCTGACCCTGAGATCTTTGAAACTCTTACATTTTCACATAATGTAAATTTTATTCAATACATACCAGCTTGCTGTAACCCAGATGAGATCCAATTGTTCTGCATGGAAACTTTTACATGCTACAACTTTGACATCTTCCCTTGCCTTTCTGGTACAAATGGCACCATTTTAGAGACTAACGAAACATTGAATTGGGGCAAACCATTTATTCGATAACAATGATCTCTCTCACCTTGAGAATTTGGCCCTTCACCCTGAGACCCTGAGATTTACATCAAAACCCTGAGTTTCTGGGTCAAACCCTGAGAGTTCCCAGGTATGGCTATGTATGAAAACTCTGTATGAGCCATCAGGATTATTTCAAAGTAATCATTAGAAATTAATTCTGTTACAAGCTCCACCAACTAGAATGGCATCATGGAGTTCAGGGTGGCTTGAAAGTGAAGGAAACTTTTTATGAAAGAACATATAAAGTACTTCTTTTCCTTTTAAGTAGAATGGGAGCATTTCCACTGCTAGGAGATTCATCTTTCCAGAATTATTATAGTGTAAACTTTTTTTCTCATTAACAATGTCCTCTTGGGCCAGATTTCAGATAGTTATTTGGTTTCATTCTATGAGTGAGATGAGTCTCTGAAGACAGTTCTCCATGGAATATGATAATAACACCTTTATTACTTCCTGTCAGCTTGAACTTTCAGGAAGTAAGCTCCATGGACCTCTGTTTCCAGAGAGTGTAACTTTTTTTTAACTGTTATAGCTTTTGAATACAGAAATTGGCTGTAGTGGGAGTATCCTTGTTTTGCTCAGAAGTAAAATCCTGTAACATATGGGCATTTCAGAAAATAAGTTTATTGTTCCTTTAAACATTCAAGTACAAAGATATATGCAGAAAGTCTAATAGGAGCCTCAACCTATTTCAAAACATGAGTAATTCAATTTAGTTTATTAGTATCTTAGAAGCAAAACTGTTTAAAATTGTTATATTTTCTAAATCTGAAATAAAGATTAAAAATAAGTCTTTAGTGGCAACAGCTCATTCAAACCCCTTCAAGTGCTATCTTGAATGAGCTTTGTTGAATTGCTGGGAGAATATCACTTTCCAAACAACTCTGGAGAAAAGAACACATAAATATTAAACTTGAAAATATGCAATTGGCTTATGGTATTTACTAGTTAGAAAGCCCGTATACACGGGCTGATCTGGAGTGGGGAGCTCCAGATGGCTCACAGCCTGTCTGACAGTTTGTCACCCTGCCACCTCAACTGCTGCCCCAGAGCCGGGAGCACAGACAGGCTGTCAGCCTGTTCTGCGAGTCCCTACTGAGCATGTGCGGTTACGTACACAGTGAGCAACGCACTCTAGGACTTTATGTTATAGGATGCAGTCCTTGAAATGTAACCCATTGGATGTGAAAGAGTTATCTATTCTTCAAGACATTGCTTTAGCAACTGTTCATGGGGAATTAAGTGAATTGTAATCTAGCAGCAGCTGGAAGCCCTCGCATTGACCATTCCTGTTTTAGGGGAGTATCCTAAAGCCTTTATCTATCCCTTGGTTCAGTGATAACTAGAGAAATATTATAACATATCCAGTTTTTGGGTCACCCCAGAGGAATTGAAATGCATGGGCATACCTTTCAGTTGCCTGGGAGCCTCATTTTTCAGGGACTTGTTCTTGGTAGGGTGACCACACATCCCGGAATTCCCAGGACTGTCCCTTATTGGGGGTCTGTGTCCCATGTCCCAGGTCACTCCTCACAAGGACAACAAAGAATTGAGCAAAACATGCCAGTCCAGCCAGCCAATGAAATATATTTGCTATATGGTCCTCATTGGCTGGCTGGCTGGCTGAGCCAGCCAATGAAGACCATATAGCAAATACATTTCATTGGCTGGCTGGACTAGTACGTGCAAGACAGCTGGGGTGGAGCAGGTATGCTGGAGCTGCAAGTGAGACCCATGGCTGAGGCTCCCGCCAGAGATGACCATCTTTCTGAGGCTGACACAGAGTAAGATTTCCTAGTGGGAACTCTTACTATGTCAGCCTCAGAAAGATAGTCAGAGCCGGCGGGAGCCTCAGCCACGGGACTAGGGTGACCACATGTCCCGGAATGGCAGAATGGAAATGTGGTCACCCTACTTCTTGGGTTCCCAACAGTATATAAATAATATTAGGTAAGCACTCAGAAAAAATTAAACATGTGAGTTAAACCATGTGTAACACACAGGGTGCTCTGAGACCCAACACAATACTCATGGTCTAAAGAAAGAAAACAGCAATCTCTATAAGGCACTCATAAACCCTTCTCAAATGTATTAGAAATTACCACATTACAAAAATATCCAATATATACTATAATATTAAACAGAAAAATATATCCACATAGGACTCCCCATTAATCAGACCCCAACACCCTCCCTTCCCACATCCCCCTAAAACCAAAACCTGAAACTATCCACGGCTGACTAACAGCCCTATCTATATGGACAATGCTGGTCCCAGCAATAAACAATCTAGAGTAAAAAGTCAAGTGCACATATAAAGGACTCCAAAAGGTCCATAAGTTCCAAAGATCTTTTTTATGTAGATATTAAATATGTGTATAAATATCCAGATATGTAAAGCTGCAGCAAAGCGTAGAAGCCAGTACTATCACAGTTAATAAGGCAGATTAGTGGCATTCGTTAGTAGCATTACAAATATCTCATATTGCAAAGTTCATTTCTCATCTTATCTGATGACCGTAACTGCATAATCAGAGCTGATATATACGGTACATATGAGGGTAACTGAGGGTCTCATAATAAGTATAGATATTCTCACTGCTCTAGATGTTCATCCACCTCCGAATTGCACCGATGTTCTCTGCTAGCAGACTTACTGTTACCTCAGGACGCTTGTGTGTGACGTCTTGATTTCAAAGAGCAGTCAGATTCAGCATGACTCTGACGGTCACATTCTCCTTAATTCTCCACTTTGCCAATGTATATTAAGAGCCGATAGATTAGTCCCGTACATATCCAGGTACAACTAGACAAGCAACATCAATGCATTTCACCCTTCTTGTCCGAGGCCTTCTCAAGATGACATAAAACAGTCCCACATTTGCAGAAGCCATTACAAGAGCCAGTATAATCCTGAAACACTCTACATACTGTAAATGTGGCTGGTTTTCTCCACAAATGGGAAAGGATAAAAGACAGCTGCAACTAAACCCACAGGTGAAGAATAATGAAAGTCACGAGAGGCTGAGCTTCCTCAACCTAAGCATCTGCCTTAAAAATAAAAAAAGAAAGAAAAAACATAAAACATTTTTTGAGGACCAGAAGGTATTACATTCGACTGCACATGACTAAACCTAAGAAAACTTTAAATGCTTCTCTATACTTTGGGACCTATATTCACGATTTTGACAGGGACCACAATTGTTCTTAAAACTGCAAGGAGTCACCCATTACATTCCATCTAATTAACCATATCTTCTACCCTCCAACTCCTATAGTCAAATAACCCCTTGAAGACTAGAGGAGTGTGCAATACATTGCAAACCATCTGATCCACAAGGTAAGGCATTTTATTCCTCCATAAACAAACCAAAGCATTAACCCAATGAACTAAAGACATAGTCAGCTCAGAGAAAAGCAATGCATTGTTAATGACACTATCATTAAAAAAAATAGCATAAGGTGTGCCATTGAAGTAACTACAGCTCCCTGTCATTATCAGTAATTGATGACCATGATTTCTAGCCCTCATATTGAGGAGTAAATGGTTCCTATCTCCTCCACTCTTGAGTTGCATAACACAATTTAGTCCAGTGTTTTTGAACACATTTGAATCCCCATGATGAAATTATTACGGGTGTTGGAATGTGAATAATCTTCCTCTAATTAGTTTATAATGTTCCATCATTAGTATATGCTAATAACACAATGTTACCAAACATGAACACTTGTTATCTACTTGTATTATATAATTTTACAGTTTTGCAATAAAGCAAATTTAAATACAGTCACACATATTATAAAGTGAATGCATTTTTTCTTGCCATATTATATACTGTGCCTTGAGCAACACTTTTGCATATTAGAATTATCTATTACATGAAAGTGAGTCAAAATAACTCTTGGACAACAGTCCTGGATAGGTGTCAGTAGTAAATAATTTATATACATATATATATACTAGTGTAAAAGCCCATATACACGGGCCAAGGTCCGGGTGATGTTAACCCTTTGAGTGCCAGAGGGGTACGCAACTCAAAGGTTTAAGAGGCCGGCCCTGCTCTGCATCATGCACTGTAGAGACTGCCAGAAAGCACAGAATGCTCCCAGTACAGAACTCCCAGAAACAGAACACATTTGCATATACTAAAACTATGTAAACTGTCAAAAAATTAAGGGTTAAGTCATGTTAATATGTATAGACTTGAATATAAGAAGACAATCTAAGTGTAACCCCTTAAAGACCTGAGGTCCTGGGGTGTGAGGTCCTTTAAGGACAAGATAGGAAAGTTTGACTTGCCATCCCACGTGACTGATCACGTGTCCCGGCACACTGAGTGGGTGTAAAAGAGATCGCTCCGGTCTAGAAACAATCAATTTCAGTCCCTGCTATTACTCACACTACCCTGCAGGAGCGCTGTGAGTAAAAAATATGTGACGTGCCAGGACCGTCACTGGTCCTTAAGTGCCCGACAGCTGTGACGGTCCTGGCATGTCAGTGGATGCGAAAGGGTTAAGGGCTGCTTAATATCTGTGTAAAGTCTGCCTTACATTTGGGGTTAATATTTAGTTTGAAAAAGAGACAGATTTCCCCAACAAATTCTTCCTGTCTTTTGTAAATGGTTTAGGAACCCTTTCATAGATCAATATCTATAAGTAAGCTTTTATTCTTGTTTTATTTCATTCTTCTAAAACTTGAAACATGAATAGTTGTTCTAGGCAATTGATAGTAATCCCAATACTGGGAAATGCATCCATTTTCTTTTGTTGCCACAATACAGATTAAGTCTACAAACAATAGATGTTTAGCATTAGATTTTTGGTACATGAAAGTCACCAGAGAGCATACATTTCTGGAATAGTAAAGAAGATACTCAAACGCAATTTCAATTAGCTTACTAATGTTGCCCAAAAAAAGTTTAATATGGGGGCAGTTCCAGGAAACAAATGGGCTAGGATGGCAATTTTTAATGAACATTTGCTGCATCAATTTTATAAGCTTACTAAACAGCCATAGTTTCAGTCATAGGGAATATAAACCATAAAGGAAATCTTATATTGTTGTTCCCTACGTGTAGCTGTTAGGATTACTTTGTAGAATAACTTAAAGCTTTCTAATAATGTTGTATTTTTTTGTTGAGAAGACCCTTTTATAAAGTTTCAGGTACTTGAAGAAATACTATTTTAGTCATATTATTTTTTAGCTTGTGGCCAATCATTTTTGCATTGCAAATATCTAGTTTAGCAGAGTTTAATATAGTGTCATGTGATTAGTTTTAGGCAAACAGTAAGATTTAAATCACATAAGAAAATAGAAGGGTGTCAAAATGAAATAATGAATTAACAGGGATAATAACAAAAGTTCCAAAGAACTGAAGAGTTAATATTTGTTCTTTAACCCCTTAACAACCGGCCGATCCGTGTGGCGTGGTCAGTTAAGGACCACGGAGCATTTTTTTTATTGTTCCTTCCGGTTCCGGACTCCCCAAACGGTGTGCAGCCGCGGGGGGAGCCCGAAATTCCATGACGGTCATAGTACATCATGAGTCATTCAGTCAGATCGTCAAGGGTCGTTAAGGGGTTAATAAAAAAAAATAAAAAACATTTTTAGCTTTAGTGCTCATGTAAAAGTCACAACCTATGTTGTAGTGTTCAAAATAAACTGCAGAACATATTAACCCCTTAAGGACCGGCGGTCACGGGACATTTCTGTCCCATAATGACCGCATAGGGGCACTTTGACGCGCCGGTACACGTGACCTGTCACGTGTATCGGCGCGTCACTATGGGGCTTGAAAGAGATCGCTCCGATCTTGGAGCCCTACCGGGAGCGCTGTAAGTAAAAAGTACGTGACGTACCATGACCGTCATCGGTCCTTGAGTAGTTCAAGGACCGTGACGGTCCTGGTACGTCAAGGGTCCTTAAGGGGTTAAAAAGCCTCTTAGTTTACACTGTGGACCTTGCAAACCACAGACAGAAAGACTGACCAAGAACACCATAGGGGAAAAAGAAAACGTATCCAGATGTCATTCAATTTAAATGGGTTCTTTAGCACAGATGGGGAGTTGCACTAAGGTGTGATAAAGAGGTGATAAAACGGTGATAACTTCTACAATGATATCACTTCTCCAAATCCCATGTTATGTTTTGAAGCCAATGGACATTTTTCAGGTGCGAAAGATCTTAGTGCATTGGCTTCATAGAATAACAGGAACTGGAGAAGTGATATCAGTGTAGAAGGTATCTCCTCTTCATTAGCTCTTTATCACATCTTAGTGCATGACCCCCGATGAGTTAAATTCCCAATTTAAATTAACTGATTTTTTAAGCTATAGTTTGATTCATGGTACAGTAGGTTTACTCCAGAATTGCTCCAGTTCTTTTTAATAGATCATAGTCTGTATATGTGTGTGTGTGGGGGGGGGGGTACCAACCACTAGTACCATGAACCTGCATCCAGAGTTGCCACTATCCAAGGTAGATCCTCAAGGCCACCAACAGGCCAGGATGTAAGGATTTCCCTGATTAAGCACAGGTGAGTTAATCAGTGGCTCATTCATTTTCATTGACCCACCTGTGCTCAGACAGATATAATCTTAACCCTAAGCAATGTGTTGCGTACCTCTCTGGCACTCAAAGGGTTAAATCTTGAATTGTTGATAGCTTTTGAGGACTAAACTTTGACACTCCTGCTATAAAGTGAGCAAAATTGAATACCACTGAACTGACAGAGTTAAAAAGGCCAATTTCTGCAGGGCTACAGTTAACATATGAGCCATACAGCCCAGACACATTTTTTCTATTCATTTAACTCTTTCAGTACTATTTGCTCACCTTAGAAAGAACATTGCCTACAGCTCTGGGTATACACGATTGCTACACACACTCCTCCATCAGGCCTCTGATGCCTCCCATATAGCTTGTGCAGGAAAATAAATTATTTTTGTTATTGCTTCATGAGAAACAAGGGTCCAAAATGCACATACTGTCCCTCACTGCTCTCCCTTTGGTGCAAGTGATTCAAAGAGGAAAATTTCCAATATAGACAGCATAATAAATAGATGGGGCAGTGCCAACACATTTTTAGTTTACAGCTGAATTATGTCCATACATCCTTCTACCATAATATCATATATAAAACCATTCAAATGGCCTTTATATGGGTTTTAGTGTAGTTTAGTGGACTATTTACAACACCAGTAGGGTACAAATACCAATACAATTAGTCAATGAAAGACAATAAATTTCAGTCTGAATGTCTGTAAGCCTGGTAAAAGTGTAATTAATATATTAATAATTCAACACCATTACATTAATTAACAATTGGTCTGATAGATATATCTCTAACACCCAAGTCCACATAATTAATGTGAAAGAAAGAATTATATTATTCAACCAAAAATACCTAGAACAATATAAAATATGCATTTTCTATTTATGACATATTTTATTTTTGTCGCATTGAACACAATAAAAATAATCAAACAGAAGTATACAAAAAGTTTGTGACATGAATATTGGTTAAACATAATGGAAAATGTTACTGTATGTTTTATAAGGGATGAAATTACTATCCCTGTCAGAACACTGGATTAGAAAAGTAGAAAAGCATAATTTAATGTGTATAATATATAATTATCAATGATTAACAGGCCTCTGCAGCACAAGCTATACGAACATGTGCTTTAACAGTAATTATGTTATATAACATATTCTTTATTCTCAGTCTACTAAGATATTCTGCCAAGTTTTACTTCACTGAGAGGGTTGGAGATAAGTGGAAAAGCCTTCCAACAGACATGGTGGAGCTTAATTCAGTTAGGGAATTTAAACCTGCACGGTTTTGGCATAAGGTTATCCTGAATGTAAGATAAGACCAAGGACCAAGTAATTTTTGAGGTATTTACAGTAGGAAAAATGGACACACTTGATGGGCCAAATGGTTCAGCCATCAAATTCCAATTTTGTTTTTTAAAGGTTTTAGATGGCATGTGTAGTGAGTAGAGTTTGAGTTCCTGTGGTCTTACCAGCAACTGTCATGTCTGCCTCCATAGACATGACATCAAGGTCTGATTCAAGATATTATGTCTTGACCTAAAGCACAAGGAAAAATGATAAGGGCCATTAGGATTTTTTGGCCATAGTAATGTAAGTGGGAGGTTATTATTAGGGGGTGTTAGTTCTCTTTTAAATATACCAGAAAATACTTAATTACTTAGGTATTTGTGTATGTATGTATGTGTTTTTGCGTGGTTTTTGCGGTATGATGGTGTAAGTTTTACAGACATATCACTCAGCAAGGTACCCATTAATTGACCTTAACTGAATGTTTGTTCTTGGTCTCCTTTAAGAGAGTTTCAGGTACACAAAAAATAAAACAACATTGACATCTGTTTCTGCTGTAATGTTTCATTGCAGGGGACGTCTACAATGCATTGTGTTTCATAGAAATGTATTAAGGCCCTGTCCAGTAGTGAAAGGGCTAAATGCCTTGTGACATCATTTATTTCTCAAGCATATGGGTCATCACACATCTGGACTATATGAAGAAAGAAACTCTATAACACACAGTTACTTACCCATTATTCTGTATGTAATCAAGCTTTTGAAAGAACACTGAAGGCCCATCTGTAATTCCAGCTGAAATTTGTGATGCTGTTTTGTAGTTGATTTATGCCCCACTCTGTGGCTTGAAAGTGTATTTTAAAGCATAAAATAGCTTTTAGCACTGCACAGAAAATAAAACTAATTTATAGTTGTAACAATGTGTAGCAAAGCTGAAATTAGAGTTTTAGCAGGAACATAGGTGGTAAAAACCAGAATAAAAGTAATCACTCACCATCTTAGAAACACAGACAGCATGATTTAATGCTTTACTTGCATGTTAAAGGACAGTAGAATGTCATACTTGGGATTTCTTCAATGACAAATCATACTACATTACACTGTTAATTATTTTCAAATGCTTTAAACTATTTTAACCTTTAAAGAAAAAGTATCACCTTGAAGTTTTTCAAGTTTTCAAGATTTTTTTTTCATAATTTCATATATTCCATGTTGTATACAGTAAGCACATTGTTCAGCTAGTCAGAGTGCCAAGTGCAGATTTCTCTTGGACAATTGTTCTCAATCTAGTTTTCTTAAGGCAACCTAACACATGATCTGGAATTTCAATATACCCTAAAATGTATAGGTCAGTTGTAATTGGCAGAAACCCTCTCACCAGCAGAGCACCCTGGCCACATAACCAATGATGAACTGAATGGGACCAAAACCTTCAAACATGTCACGGTAATAAAAAAAAGTAAAACATAACATGGATTCTTCTTTATAACTTGTAGCTGATGCAGCAAGACCATTTGCTGCCTTAGCAATCTGAAAGTTAACAAGGTCATATTAAGAAGGGGAAATTATGGAGCAAACCCTCTGCATAATTGAAAATACATGAAATTGATACTGATTTATATGAAGCTTATAATAACCCTTTGGGTGCTAGAGACTTCTCTATCATGTCGCTTTGTAAAACACTGTTACCCTGGTAGCAAAGCACATGGCACTCTATGGGATAGCACTTGGATGTGAAAGATACAGTATATCCAGGAACCAAATGCATGCATGTATGTAGATAGATAGATAGATAGATAGATAGATAGACCGTTAGGTCCGGAAATATTTGGACACTGACACAAGTTTTGTTATTTTGGCTTTACCAAAATAAATTCAGGTTACAGTTAAATATAGAATGTGAACTTAAAGTTCAGTCTCTCAGCTTTAATTTGAGAGTATTCACATCCAAATTGGAGGAAGGGTTTAGGAATGACAACTCTTTAATATGTAGCACCCTCTTTTTCAAGGGACCAAAAGTAATTGGACAATTGACTCATAAGCTGTTTTATGGACAGACATGGACTATTCCTTAATTATTTCTTCATCAATTAAGCAGGTAAAAGGTCTAGAGTTGACTCCAGGTGTGGTATTCACATTTGGAAGCTATTACTGTGAACCCACAACATGCAGTCAAAGATGCTCTCAATGCAAGTGAAAAAAAATACATCAGAGAGATAGCAGGAACATTAGGAGTGGCCAAATGAACAGTTTTGTACATTCTGAGAAAAAAAAGAACACACTGGTGAGCTCTGCAACACAAAAAGGCATGGACATCCATGGAAGACAACAGTGGTGGATGATCATAAGATCCTTTTCATGGTAAAGAAAAACCCCTTCACAACATCCAGCCAAGTAAAGAGCACTCTCCAGGAGGTAGGCATATCATTATCCAAGTCTACCATAAAGAGAAGACTTCACAAGAACAAATTCAGAGGGTTCACCACAAGGTGCAAGCCTTTCATAAGCCTCAAGAACAGAAAGGCCAGATTAGACTTTGCCAAAAAAGCCAGCCCAGTTCTGGAACAGCATCCTTTGGACAGATGAAACTAAGATCAACCTGTACTAGAATGATGGGAAGAAAAAAGTATCAAGGAGGCTTGGAACTGCTCATGGTCCAAAGCATACCACATCATCTGTAAAACACGGTGGAGGTAGTGTGATGGCATGGGCATGCATGATTTCCAATGGCATTGGGTCACTAGTGTTTATTGATGATGTGACAGAAGCAGCCGTATGAATTCTGAAGTGTATAGGGATATATTGTCTTCTCAGATTCAGCCAAATTCAGCAAAGCTGATTGGATGGAGCTTCACTTTACAGATGGACAATGACCCAAAACATACTTCGAAAGCAACCCAGGAGTTTTTAAGGCAAAGAAGTGGAATATTCAGCAATGGCTGAGTCAATCACCTGATCTCAACCCGATCGAGCATGCATTTCACCTGCTGAAGACAAAACTTAAGGCAGAATGGCACACAAACAAACAGCAACTGAAGACAGCTGCAGTAAAGGCCTGGCATAGAATCACAAAGGAGGAAACCAGCGTTTGGTCATGTCCACGTATTCCAGACTTAAAGCAGTCATTGCCTGCAAATAATTCTCAACAAAGTATTTAAAATGAACATTTTATTTATGATTGTGTTAATTTGTCCAATTACATTTGAGCCTCTGAAATAAGGCTACTGTGTATGAAAATGGTTGCAATTCCTAAACGTTTCATATGATATTTTTATTCAATGAAAGTCTGCACTTCAATTGCATCTCGTTTGTTTAATTTCAAATCCATTGTGGTGGCGTACAGAGCCAAAATTATGAAAATTGTATCAGTGTCCAAATATTTCCGGACCTAACTATAGATAGATAAATAGATAGACAGACGGACAGATAGTTATTTGTTATATGTACAGACTTTTCATCACAATACAAAGTACTCAATCCTTGTAAAATAAGTATTAAAAAACAATAACAAAAATTAGAACATTTTAAAAATATTGTAGGGGATATACTAACATGATCCCATGCTAAACTCAGCTCTGGAACAATTTCATAATGTTAAGCCTGCCTAAAGCCAATTTAGTAAGCTACTTATACAGAAAATGGGCTTCTATACACTGCTTGTCCCAAGGGGAGGGTAGGAGGGAAGTGTATGGGTGTTTAGGGATGTTCCTTTCCTTTGTGCCTTGTTTAACACTATGTACTAAAATATGCAGAGGAAAGTGGCATAACTTTACTCTATTTCCCTGAGCACACAAAGACATTCAGGGCTTGTTGTTGTTAATGTTGTGTATTCTGCTATGCACTAAAGTGTTCATACACTCTAGGGTACATCCTGAACTGCAGCCACATGAGTTGCAGGCTAAGGCCAAAGTAGTTGACCTGGCTGATTCATACACCCCCCTCCCTGTATTATTTGAATTTATTATTAATTTATTAAACGGTGCTAACATATTCTGCTATTTTGTTGCACTGGCCATTTGTGATAGACAATATTAGTTTAGTATTAATCCTTCAGTTGCCAAAGGGGTGTGCAGCACATTGACAGGCCCATTGAACATCCCTCTGGCACTCAAACAGTTATGTATATAGAACATTTGGGACATGTTAACACTTTATTTAAAGGCAGTTACACCAATATGATCAGCCAATGTGATTGGCTGATCATAAGTGGTGGCATGGTGTATAGCGGGAGGTCAGAGTGGAAATATAGGAAATTTTTTAACTACATGGACAGTATGTGTAGGATTAGCTTTGTAGGCACTGAAACAAATCCTATATAATAAAATGCTAGAATGTTTGTCCGATGCAGTCATGCACTGTAGAGACCACCCGAATGCACAGAATGCTGGGAGTTCTGTGCTGGGAGCATTCTGTGCATTCAGGCAGCCTCTACAGTGCATGACTGCATCTCATGTGCCGCCAGTGAGGCGGCAGCAGTACACAGAGCAGGACCGGCCTCTTAACCCTTTGAGTGCCAGAGGGGTACACAAAGCATTGCAAAGCAATGCATTGCATACTCATCTGGCACTCAAAGGGTTAACATCACCTGGACCTTGGCCCATGTATATGGGCTTTTACACTAGTCTATAATATTTTGTTTGAAAACTTATGAAACAGTCATTTTAGTAGATATTTCCTTTCTAAAAAATCTTTGGTATTAAAATTGTTTAAAAAAAACCTAAAACCATTTTCTTATATAATGTAGACAATATATACTATAAATCAATAAATGGTTTTTCTTTCAGATGCCCTTAAAAATGTACACAAGAGATAATCTGCAAAATTATTAGTGGATAAATGTCAGAACAATAAAATGAAATTCTGTGCCAAACATATCTAAAAATGAAAATAGTTTTTTTTTATAATTTAGTGATTTTTTAAGACCGGTTAAAAAAAGAAAACCATTTTTCAGTAATTATATAATGTTCATGTGTATACAACACTTGTTGTACTTCAGTGGCAATTAATGTACATGCCCAGGCTAGTGTAGGTATCTACTTTATATTACTGTGTGATGAAAGTCCCTTGGACAATTAACTTTATAATACAAACCAGCAATAGTTGCATCAAGTATGAGTTCAAAATAGTGAGAATGAAAAGTATACTCAGTGGAATTTGCAAAGCAAGTAGAAAATGTGTGGAGTTATTTATATGGAGCTATACAATTCTTTCTTTGAACTAAAGTTGAAATTGTGAGATACTGAAAATCCATACTTAAATTAATAAGGGTCAAGAGCTGAAAACAGTGCTAGAATTTTGGTCAGGGTAGGGGACAAAAATAAAGTAAATCATTTATAAATAGCCCAAGTTGTACAAAGTCAGTGCCTTCTAGCATGTTTAAGTTTTGTTAACCCCTTATTGACGGCCGATCACGCGTGCGGTCGTCACTTACGGACCATGGACCATTTTTTTGCTGCATCCACTTCCAGGCTCCCCAAACATCATGCAGCCGCGTGGGGAGCCCGGAATTCCATGATGGTCCAGGACTGTCATGGGTCCTTAACGAAAACCAACCACTGACGGTCCTGGACCATCATGGGTCGTTATAGGGGTTAAGGAGGTGTAGATTCAATCATGACTTGAAGACTATAAGAGAGGTGCAATGGCGCAGGGTGGGAGGTAGCACATATCATAGATACGGAGCAATGAGAGAAAAATGTTTGATACATGAGAGGGCTGTAGACACAAAAGAAGTTAAGAGAAAACTGTGATTGGCTGATCATAAGTGGTGGCATGGGGTAAAGTGGGAGGTCAGAGTGGAAATATAGGAAGGGTAGAGGAGAGAGGCTTATTTTTAAAAGGTTGCATTTGAAAAAGCGTGCAACCAAATGATAGCGTTACCATGTTGCCTGGATAAAAATGTTGACATGAGAATCTCACACTGCATGACAGTTCGAGATTCTCATGTTGGTTACTAAAATGTTGCATCAAATACCAAGAAGATACAGGAGGGAGAACATGAATTGGTTCTTATTTGCTTCTACTTAATACATCGGCAGTGGTCTTTTCAAACCCATTCCTATTGTGTGCTCATAGGTTATTTCAGGATGGTAGTGTATGGTTATGTGCTAGGGGGAAACAAGCAGACCTAATTCATGACACCTCTGTATACATCAGTGTTGAGCAATGTTAGTCTTTCCATCTACTGGAGGTTGTAGTTTGGCCAGCAACTGGACGGTCTCACTTTGACCACCACTGGTGCATAAAACTGTTCTGTGTTGCAGAACACACTGCAGCATTTGTCATTCATTTAGTCTGCAGACAAAATTCCTTTTTGCAGCAATCTAATCATCACACACATATATGCTTAGCTAGATTCGGCAGTTTTTGCAGTAGTTAACAGAACTCTCAGTAAAATGCTGTAGCTGTTAGTTTACAATCTGCCCCCCCCCCAAAAAAAAAAACGATACTCCCTAATTAATCTGCAATACATGAAGTAGTGTGTCATGTTAACTACATCCATGTTAAAGGTACAGTATCATGTAATATGAAAAAAAAAAAAAAAAAAAAAAAAAAATATATATATATATATACACATTGCAGGGTGTGATGCCTGCCTGCCACGGAGTTCTTTGTCCTGTAACTTCTTGGTATTTGATGTGACATTTCAGTAACAGGGTAGATCCACTACCCAACAATCATCCCCCTATATCTACTAAAGTAACCCACAAGTCAATCCCTAAGTGAGCAACCCAAATCACATCTGTATAAATGAGTGAGGATAAAAAAAGAAAAAAAACACCAGGAGACAACTCTGAATTTGAAGCAGCACCTAGAAGGTTAATATGTAAAAGCTTCTGTCATCCAACTAGATGTAAGCAAAATTGCTTAAAACACACATGTACCAAAAAAAAATTACACAGATGGGTAAGGATACTTAGGGGATATCTCTAAGGGTTGCGTATAAAAAATAAAATGGCACTCAAAAGGTTAAAGCAACACCATTGTAACCATCTCCCACATATGTATTGGTAGAGACCACTATGAGCAATATCTTCCATACCAGTTGATAAAAATCGGCACCACTCACCTTTATCTAGCCGGCCGAAGAGACAAACTGGCACCCGGTGGGTTAACACCAAGACAACTAAATAGATGCAGAGAGAAATATTACTAATTATCCAACTTGTGAGTTAAAACGACATCAAGTAGATGAGTGACAGAAATATCACCATCCAATACCTCACCCAAAATACATAGATGTATATCACAAATGGAAAAACGTGCCAGCAATATGAAATACCTCTTTACTCTATATATATAATATTAACACTAAACTCCCTATTATCCCAGGCGATATAATTATCCTACAAAACAAGTACAACTAACTAATAAAAATAAAATTACCAAATGTGAATAAAAAATTTATCATAAAAAATAATCCCCAATATGGATAGAAATAGTCCCAAAATATAATTGGAATGTGCACATTCAAAAAGTAAATACGTGAATAGAAATATATCTTCCAGTTGCAGATGATCACGGTGAGTGAATTAAATTGCAATAAATAGTTCCATCAACCAACTGATCCTCTGAATAGCAGTAGTATATAGAACATAATGGGTAATTATACGTTACAGAACAGGGACCGCAGACTATATCTCTAAGAAGATAGCAAGGAAAAGGAACAGTCTTACACTCTGAATGTAGTTTCTTCACTCTGCTTCTACCTAATTAGGTGTGTACAGTCTTTTCTTCATCTTTACACAACCTTCACCCAGCTAGCTACTATAACTTTTGTAGAGGTGCCACATCTATCAGCAGTAGAAGTACACCTAAAAGTTCCAGGGCTCTGGAGTACATAATAGAGAGTGTGCCAAGATTTTCTGCTCCTGCAGGAGAGGAGTATGACTCTGAGTTTGTTTTTTGAGATGACAATAGTCAAAGGGCCATATGTTCAAAGAAGAAGCGAAATAGCTTTTGTCGTTTGTAAGGACTTTTCAAAGTACAGTGTCGTTGGGATCATTAATATTTTCAGAGAGTGTCGGTTGTGATCAGAAATATGTCGTTTGTCCTGACTGAAACTGTCATATGTAGCAACAAAAAAGTCTTACCTAACGACTAAAAGGTCTTAAAAAATGTCTTAACTAACAACAAAAATGTCTTAACAAAAATGTTTTTAAAAATGTCTTGACTAACGACCAAAATGTCTTAACTAAAGACAAAAATTCTCACATTCACTTCACATTTCCTCCACTTTTTTCTTAACGTACAAATTTTGTCTTTTGAAAGACATTTTTTTGTTGTCTGTTATAACAAATTTTCTTTTCCTCTATACGACACTGGAGAGTAGTTTAGCCACACCCTTGCCCCACCCCTTTGACCATCAGTTCTGGAGTTGTGTCGTACACAATGGACATTACTACTTTTTTGTCGTATACTCTATAGAAAATATGTTGTTCATGCATTCAATTACTTATTTTTGTAATTCATACAATAATTTTTTGTCGTTATCCCTTTGAACATATGGCCTTTAGAGTGGCTACGCATACCTCTACCACCCCCACCATCTTCACAAGCCCTGTCATTAAATCAATAAAGTTACATAGTTCTTCCAGTAAGTACTGCCATCCCACACTTACTAAGTTCTTAGAAATGGGTCAAAACCTGCACAAAAGTAATGCAAAAGTACACCTCTTTTGAATAGTAAATGTGCCAAAATATTGGTGGCGACATGCTGCCCTTTTCTTTTTCTGAAAAGAGAGGCTTTAAACAACTAATGTCATGTGTTGCATCCTGCTGGAATTTCCCAAGCCACAGGTATTTTTCAAGAATAACTATGCCAGTCATACTTAAAGGGATAGTAACATGGTTTAAGAGATATTCACAAACAAAGTATCCCCCCCTGTTCAACCAGATCAGAAGGGAGGTGCCCAGGTAGACTGCAGAGAGGGACAATCTTCAATTAAGATAAGGGAAAAAACTGAAAAACTTGTCAAGGGGGGAAGGGCTTTCATTGTTTTCATACAAAGAAAATTGTCCCCTTCTGTTATCTGTCCTGTCATACAACCAGATTCACATCTGAGAAGAGATGGCTTACACTAGGTAAAAGGGGCGGGAGGGGTAACTTTGCTTGTGAATATCTCATAAACCATAAAGGTTTGAGAGATAAGACTTATATCATTCTTCATATTTTTTAATACCTACAAAATAAAATAAAGTTAAAACGAAGTATTACTATCCCTTTAAGTAGGAGGTTAGTGTTGTGAGTAAAGGAAAAAAATCACTCAGCCTGTTAACACTTTTTTCCAGACCTATGTTGCTGTAGGACTCGAAACTTTAACTTTCAGCTATTTATTTTTCCACTTCAGCCCTCAGAATAAATAATATGGAAATCTTTCAGTCATAGAAAACACAGGCAAAAAAGGCATATTTTTCACTGGAAATGTATTGGCAGTGACAGAAAGGCAGACATTTTATGTATTTTCTATTGGCGGTAATTTTCATAAAAGAAGTGGGAAATTGTTGTTTTTCCATGAAAATTCCCATGGAATCTTCTCCCATCCCTACTTTGGATACATCACTGGTACTCCATGGGGGAGATTCACTAAGTGGTGATAAACAGGTGATAAAGAGGTTATGAAGTGGAGATAATGTCTCCAGTTTATCACTTCTCCAACTCCTATGAAATTCTATGGAGCCTATTCACTAAGATTTATTCCACTTTGGAGATGATGGTGAATAGGCTCCATAGAATAACACAGGAACTGGAGAAGTGATAAACTGGAGAAGTCATCTCCACTTCATCACCTCTTTATCACGTGTTTATCACCGCTTAGTGAATCTCCCCCCACATGTTAAATATATTGCATTGTAACAATTTCATTGATGCATACAATTGCCTAGTTACTTGGTGTTATATCAACCCTTGACATAATGTAGGACATATAAACCAAGATGGTTATTAGCATAACTAATTTTAATACTCATTGATTATTCATTCAAAATTACAATCAGCAATTACAGCACCTTAACTGGAAATAGATAAAGATAAATTACTGAATATAGAATTGAAATATCTGGTGGAAGACTCAAATGCTTGTTTTCTGCAATCTTTGCACGTTTTCCTCTAATGATTTGCAAAAGCAACGTGTTGGAGACTAGCATCAAAGCGGTTCAATATTTCTAGTTTGCATTAACCCTTTGAGTGCCAGAGGGGTACTCAGCGCATTACAAAGCAATGCGCTGCATACCCCTCTGACACTCAAAGGGTTAAGATAGGCAAGAAATAATATATAGTAGATTTATCATAAAAATATATGTGTCCTATTCATTAAGCTAAAGGGTTACATCTCTGGTGCAAATCAGCTGCATTATAGCAAATAATTAAAAACACTTATTGATTTAAATTGTGCTTTTCTGCTTTGAATGCTAGACAGTTCTCTAACATATTGAAAAGCAATGCACTAGAGATCTCTCCACCATTTATATAGCCCCATTTAAATCAGTGGGGATATGTGTAGTTTCAGCCCTGTGGTGCAGGTGGGTTCCCCGATGTGCTCTTATTCAGCATGATGAATTTTGCCCCATATTCCTTATGAGCATAAACTGGATTGATTGCTTAAAAGAAAAGTACTAAATCACCTTTATATTGGTGGGCACAGTTTAAAAAAACATACAGAGTCACTGATGAAAGCTATCAGGTCACTGAGATATGGTATGGGTCACTGACCTGGCTGAAAAGCCACACAGGCATTAAATATAGTTATTACTACCTTTGTCCCCAAGGCTGTGTATCCTTTCACTTGTCCCTGATGGCGATACTCAGACATATGAGAAAGTGCTACTTAGGGAACTTCTCATTATGGCAAGAAAGGTGGTGGCTAGGGGCTGGATGTCAACCGGGGCTCTGGCTTACAACTCTTGGCTTAACGTGGGAACTAAAAACATTCCACATTACAAACTTGTTCATGTACATAGGGGATCTGCTCAAAATTCCTTTATCTAAAGTGTGGTCTCTGTATAACCTTTCTGGAACGTTGTGGTATGATGCGGGGGAAACAGTGGGACCTGGGGAGGGGAGAGTGCCTTGGTGGGTGGAGTTATGGGAGTTCTTTGGGAGATAGGGTTTGGGTGAGTTTATCTTTGTTAGTTTAATTTAGCAATAGTATGAAACGTACAGGCAGACTGACATGAAATACATAGCATGTTTTTCAAATCTTTACAAATAATGTAACCATGTACGGTAATGCTATTGTATCTAGCACTGTTGTATCACCTACTCTGATTTGTAACGTCAACCTGTCTGTCTATAAAAACATTTTCAAATATATATATATATATATATATATATATATATATATATATTTATTACTTTCCATGTATACATTTATATACACTCATTTATTAGTACAAGACTATGTCAGCCACAGAAAGAGGTGATATACCTGCTTTTGGCTGTCTTCACCCATGTTAATCAATGCAAAGGCAAACTAAGATGTGGTTTCTAGTTTCCCAGGAAGACCTCTTGCACTCTATGAGACCAGAGCGGCACAAAGCTTTAGCAACCCAATAATGATATATATTTGCGGCTGTTATGCATGTCACAGTGTCAGTGCTGGGCAACCTATAACCATCCAGCTATTATAGCACTACATCTCCCATCATTTTGAACAGTCTGGCTGAGGATGAAGAGAGTTTTAGTCTAACAACAACTGTAGAAGGCCATTTTAGACCCTACACAAACAATGACATTGGTATGTTATTATTGAACTATACAAAACAAATTTTAAGCATTGTTATTGTATAATTTTCTTTCTTGAAAGCCCTTCAGATATCCTAGGCTTGACCTTGTAATGGGATTCAGTTCATAGGGATAAGTAAAGCTTAATATGGGAAACAATGTAAATCCTGATGAGTAAATAAAGGTAATAACACTGAGAGATTTTATTCAAACGTTACCACAGCTCAAACTTGTATTTTTGGATGCAATACCTCCATCATATGACTCTGCTGCTACAGCATCCTAATGAGGTTTATGGTCAACTTAAGATAGCTGTATATAGGCTGCTGTAGCAGCAGCACCTCCAGAACATTTCAGGTCATGGAAATACTGCACTCAAAAAATGAATGCTTTAGCTCCAGTACATTTTGAATAAAACATGTGTCAGCAGTGGGAGTACCTTTGTTTTACTCAGAAGGATAAATCCTGCAATATATACAGTTAAATATTAAGCGTTACTATCCCTTTAATGCATATGTAAATTTAGCATGAATATTTTGTATCAATGATATTTTGTAGGAATACCTATGCAAAAATTTCTACTTACATTGTTAGATGCGCTTTTCCATTTGTATTGACCTTTCTTAGATGGTAGACAGGGGAATATACCAAGTCACAACAATATATTGCATTGTAAATTTCTGCAGGATCCACAGAGTTAATGATTAAACATAACAGTGTAGTGCTGTGTGTCTGATATGTTGAATCATTCATTGATAGTGGGAGTTTTGACACTAAGAAACAATCTATTGAACCTAATAAAAACAAATAACATAGACATGGTGTCCAGTATTAAATTAGGTGAACATTTGGAAACAGTGAACACAAAATGGTTTTATTTGAGATCAGAATGAAGAAGAAAAGCTATATAGATTCAACCAAGGCTCTTACTTTTGAAAAGGCTTACTTCGAAATGTTAACAGCATCAGTGCAACACATAAACTGTGAGGAGTTATTAAAATGAAAAAAAAAAAATACTGAGAATTTAAATTTAGGTTTCAGAAATATATTCAACAGTACATTTCTTTAAGGAACAAACGTAAACAAGTACAACTCAATCAATGTGTTTAAGTGCAAATATAAAAAAAGGAAATGGCAAGGAAAAAGATATTTACAGTAATTAACCTTTTGAGTGCCAGATGGATATGTAATGCATTCATATCCTTCTTACACTCCAAGCGTTAAGTCTTAAGGAATACAGAATTATTTCTTGAAATACAGGGACTGCAACAAAAGATTACAAAAAGGCAATTAGGTAAGCAAAAATAGAAAAAGAAACTCAAATTGCAAAGGAGAGAAAGACTGGTCTAAATAAAGGTTTTTTTTTTTATACATAAAAACCAAAAAATATAGATGGAATGCACTGGACCTTTTAATAATGAGATGGGTAAATTGATTAGTGAGTATGAGTTAAAGGGTGATTTTCTAAACATATTATTTTCCTCTCTATAGACTAGGGAACTAGCAATGGTAGAAGAACTCATCACACACAAAACTAAGTCAAGGGAAGACTAGAATAATATAAAACAGACAAAGTACCTGGTCCTAAACTCCTAAGTGTATTCATCCAAGGGTTCTTCATGTCTTCATAGCAAGACCACTTTTTTAAAGTTTAAAAACTCTATATCCATATACTCAGTTCACAAGATTAGCTTAACACCAATGTGGTGCCTATATTTAAGAAGGGGACTAACACAGAAAATGTGAATTATAAAATTGTGAGTTTTTGCCTTCAGTAGAAGGGAAATTGTTTAAGGGCATATTAAGAGGTTATATTCAGGATTAAAAACAACAGACAATCCTGCTCTACCACAAACAAATTACATAATTGTGAAAACTGAGTAATGCGTACATTGAACCCAATGTTAATTGCTTTATTTTAAAAAATTAGGGTTTTGTCACATCACATGGACAAAGTATGTTTAAGGTCTCTTCTTACCATGCCAACGTACTCCAATTTAAGTAAGCTATCTAATAGATATTGCATTATTTATTACCTACAGAAATACTGTTAATTAAAACCTTCTAAATTTAAGAGGACATTGTTTCTTAGAAACTAAAAAAAACTAAATAATACTATTCTTATAATTATATCAATCCAGTACTTTCATGGCTAGATTGATCTGCTTCTAAACAGGAAGCACTTGCAGTGAGTGAGGGGGCTAAAAAACTGGAACATCTTCACAAATGCATTTATATAAGTCTGTCCTAACCACTACTGTAAACTGCATAAAACATGTATATTATACTTTTCCAATGTACATTTCAGTTTCTCATTTGTATTCTCTAAAATAACTTGGAATAATTACAGGCATACTTAGTACAGGCAAGCTAGCTGAATTAATGTCATGTACTATGCCTTTATAATGTATATTTTGATAATATGCTATTGTGCAAATGTATAGTATTTATAGTAATCCTATGCACAGTATGCTAATTTGTTACATTTGAGCCCAAACATATGCCTATGGTGCCATTAGAAATATCAGGAAGGTTTTGCCTAGATTCATTCATAGCACAGTGTATGGTAATATTGTCCCAGCACAGAAACATATTAGCATAAAGTGCCACACTGTGTCATAAACTAAAGAAAATTTCCCCAAAATGATTTATATTACAAGCAAATGGCTATCACAACATAAGAGAACATGTTAAAGTGGAATTATCATCATAATAACATTGCCCCCCAAACCATTACTAACTGAATGAGTCCGCATTATTGACGAAATACAACGTCTTCGGCAGGAACTTGCGGGCAACAGCACAGACATCTTGGAGGAAAGGTACCTCTGCGTCTTCGCTGTCTGTCCCATTCACTGACAGCATTGGCGAGTGGCATTCCTTGGTACCTTAAGGTACCAGAAGTTATTGACCGTGCAGCCACACAGAGCTTCTCTTCTAAGCTCTGTGCAACTGGTGCCTGCCGAAGAAGTTATTTTCTTGAATAACGCTGACTTATTCAGCCTAATGAAAGTATGGCTTTGCCTATCGCTATGTTAGTAATGGTTTGGGGGGCAATGTTATTATGATGATAGTTTAAATATCTTAAAACTGAAAAAACTATGTTACAGTGACATGCTTATGTTAAATTTATTTGTAACCTTCCTTGTTTTCCTTTTTGTTTGTGAGAAAGGCAGTCACATATGTGCTGTTCAGCAAGAACACGCTCATCCATCTTGAACATCTGACCACATGATAAAATTGCTTTCTTTGTATAAAAAGGGCACTGATGGGGATCACAGGTGAGGCCCTTGGGAACAGGGGGACCCCTAGTCAAAGTCATGTATGCCTATGCATGAAAATGCACCTAATTGGCCAGGTGGTAGCATGTCATGATCTTGAATCTGCATTGCTCTACCTGTAGCATATTATGGTGTATTGTCCTGCTTGTAGCACACCTTGACCCAGAGCAGGGGGTTCGTGTACGTGCCTCGTACCTCTAGGCTCAGCTACACACCATTTGGCCTGGGCCATGGCTCCCTCACACACTAGGATGGACACTGGGCATACAGGACTGGGAGAGCGGTTGGGAAGATGGCGCGTTTTGTCCATTTGGGCAGTCTCTACTGCGCATGACTGCATTAGCAATCTCTACTGCACATGACTGCATCTGACAAACATACATCTGGAATTTTATTTAATAGGATGGTGGCATGTAATTGAATTTTGCCTTCCTCTTAGTACTGTGTTGCTGGTTTCATGTGACACCAAGAAGAAAATATACCATATACCTAGAATGAAATGGCTGAAAATCACTTTTTATAATAAAATATATATGCGTGTTCTGCCTCTTTTATTGGATTTTTCAACTTTATACAAATGATATTAATACAGGTAAAATGATTTCATTTTAATTAATGCAAAACATGAAGAACTGTAGAAATGAGAATCAAGGAAGAAAAAAATAACTCTAAAACATGAAAGTGAGATGCTACAATCTGCATGTTTAAATGAGATCAATTAGGTTAATGACGGATGGAGATAGGAAATTAATGATTTAAATGCAAAATAATTTCAAATGCCGCTTCATTTGCTTCTAAAATCTCATGCTGGAAAATAATAAGACTGGATTTCTAAAGGTTAATTGTGTATTAATACCCTATGGACAGGGCTTTTCACGAGTTACCTAATAAAACACACTTTTAAGGATCAATTAGTTGGTAATTTTATTATAATTATAACTGTTAGAATGATGTTCATTTTTTAACCCTTAAACCGATGAAGGTCAGACCTTTGATAAAACTGTAATACATTTGTCAGTCCTTTGCTAAATCTTCATACTTTTGAAGCCTTAGGCAGAAATGAAAAAGATGAGCTATTATGTAGGAAGGGAAAATACTTATTCCAAAAATGTGTTTGCTTCAAATGGGGCTTTCAACCCCTTGAACGCTAGAGAGGTCTCCAAAACATTGCTAAGCAATATGCTGGAAACCTTTCTAGCATTTAAGGGGTTAAATCTCACATTTAAATCAATGGACATTTTTTCCTTATAGTACAACTGTTTTGTTCCAGAATTTACTGTCCATTTTCTTAAAGGGATAGTAATGTTTCACAAAAACAACTGCTGCAATTAATCTTCATAGTATCTGAGCCACGGAGAGTGTTATTTCTAAACTGTCAGAGTTGTTGTTCAAGAGTAATTGAATGATAAAGTATTTTCCTCCCACCCCTTTTACTGATGTAACACTGCTCTTTTCAGAGTAGGAAGACTGTCTGGATGGATCACAGAGAGGGACAATCTTCAGTGAGGATAAGGGTAAACCTGAAAAACCTGTCAACCTGTCAAGGGTTTTCCTTATACTCACAGTAAGAATATTGTCCTTTGCTGCGAGCCGTCCAGTCAAGTGACCAAATTTCACATCTGAGGGGAGGTGGCTTACACTAGGTAAAAGGGGCGGAAGGGGGATACTTTATCATTCAATTACTCTTAAACTACAACTGTGACAGTATTGAAATAACACTCTCCATGGCCCAAATACTATGAAGATTCATTGGAGCTGCTGTTTTTGTGAAACATTACTATCCCTTTAATACAACAGCTCAGTATGTATTGAGTCTCTAAATATGGTATATCAGCTTTTTGCTTAACAATGCATTGGCAACCTTGCTTGCATTCAAGAGGTTAAAAGCCTAATTTAAACCAAGGGGAATAATCATTTGTCCCCTATCTTACAGCTGGTTTTCTCTATAATCGTACTTTGTTAGCTTACTGAATAAATATGTTCTGTTTACTGAATGTGTTGATCAAGATTTGAAAGCCCAATGTGAAACTCCATTATATACTTTACTGAATTATATTTCACTTACATAGTGACATAGTAACATAGTTGATGAGGCTGAAAAAAGATATTCATCCCTAAAATTCATTCCATGCCATATCACCCTAATTTATTAAAGCCATTTAATCCTCAAGCGGGTACAATAATTCCTTCATGAGTCCAAATGGCAGTCATATATTTCCCTGAATCAACATTTTATCCCCTTTGAAACCAGCTGTCATAATTCTCAATAATTTTCTAAGCTATTATGCTTTTGAAGGCAGTTACAGTATCAGCAAGCATAACATCTTGAGGCAAATAATTCTATAACTTTACTGCACTTACTGTAAAAAGTTCATGCTTTGTTTTAGTTGAAAATGCCTTTCCTCTACACCTGTTTTTGCTCAGCTCTTTGAGTAAACTGTTCCCTGGAGAGTTATTTGTATTGACCTCCTTGTAAATGGTAATCATATTGCATCTTAGATGTTTAAAGGGATAGTAATGTTTCAATATAAAAGCAGCTCCAATTAATCTTTAGTATTTGTGTCATGGAGAGTGTTATTTCAATACTGTCAAAGTTGTAGTTCAAGGTTAATTGAATGATTAAGTTTCCCCCTCCCCTCCTTTTAACCTTAGATGTGGAATCTGGTCTTAAGACCTGACAGCTCACAGCAAGGGACAATCTGCTTACTTTGAGAACAATTAAGACCCTGCCCCCTTGACAGGTTTTTCAGGTTTTTCCCTTATGTCTCTCTCTGCAATCCATCTGGACACCAACTTTCTTTTCTGAGATGAGCAGTGTTACATCAGTAAAATGGGTGGGAGGGGCATACTTTATCATTCAATTACTCTTGAACTGCAACTCTGACATTATTGAAATAACACTCGCCATGGTCCAAATACTCTGAAGAGTAATTGGAGCTGCTTTTATTTTGAAACATTACTATCTCTTTAATGATGAGAAGCTGTCTCTTCTCTAGTTTGGCTACTCCCTCTCGTTTAACCTTTAACCCCTTTAACAGTTTTGTTGCACATCTCCTCACTTGTTTCATTTCAGTAATTTTTTTATTTAGAACTGGTGCCTAAATCTATAATATTGTAGTTTAGGCCTTCCCATGGATTTATATAAAGGTAGGATTATATTCCAACCCCATGCAATTATACCTATTTTTATTCAGGGTATTACCCTTATTGTTCTTGCAGTGACAATGCACACTGCTACAAAGTCTATTCTCTATCAGGACTGCTAAATATTTCTCTAATGTGGATTCCCCAAGCAGTTTCCCATTTAGTGTATATGTAGCATGTTTGTTTCTACGTATAACCTTACATTTATCTATATTTAACCTTTTCTGCCACTTTCCACCCAGTCACTCAATTTATTCAAATGTTTCTGCAGAGAAAAAAACATCTTGCTCTGTATATATTTCCTTACACAGCTTACAAAGATGGAGACACTACTTTTTGTACCTACTTCTAGATCATTAAATAAGCAAATTAGAAAGCACTGGGCCAGGGACTGAGCCCTGTGGCACCCCACTTACAACCTTAGACCAACTTAGAAAGGTTTCAGTTACACAGCTCTCTGCCATATATCATTTAACTAGTTATCTACCCATTCATAGATCATCTCCCAAACCAAAGCCTTTTAATGTATGCAGTAACCTGTTGTGGAACACAGGATCAAAGGCTTTTGCAAAATCCAAGAAAACTTTATCAATAGCAACTCCCTTGTCCAAATTACTACTTACCCTTTTGTAAAATGTGTCATTCTGTTCATCACTATATTATAATCCAGTTTTGGAGATGCTATTATTAATAATGAACCATCCATATAGAAATTCAAATATTAGTTCAACAAAAAGAGCTGTATACAATAAGCTAAAGAGCACCACATCTGGATCAAACCAGAGAAGTAGGAATTCACGATTCTTTAATTTAATTGAGATTTAGCACCTTGAATTATAGAGGAGTTTGAGACTTATCTAGCATTCACAGGGTTAAAAATGATGTTTCAGTCAAAGGAAATTCTGTGCCTTTGTCCCCTCTGGCACTGTTGGTTTTCTCCAGAACATCTTTTGCTCATTGAATATTATATGGTTATTATGTGCTTATTGAATATGTTTTTTTCTGGCCACAAACTTGTGTAAGATACACTAAGGTTTGAGATAATTACAAATGTTGTTTTTGGTGATTTGATGAAAGCAGTTCATCTTGGAAAATAAAGCACAATTTGCCATTTGCAATTAGGATTAGCTTTGCAACGGGAGAGGTAGATGGCATGAGAAGTAAGATTGTACTCTTGGAAGATTTTAGATGTGTGGTATAAAAAGTGGTTTTATTAAAGAGAAATTAGACACCATATACATAGGTAACAGACCTATGTATATGGTATGTGTTTGATTTCTTTTTTAATAAAGCTGCTTTTTTACATACGGATCTGATATCTCACAAGAGTGCAGTATTTCTTCTCATTCAATTGACCACAGAGATTGGAATGCCATTTGACTAGCACTATAGCAGAGTGTCTTGAAGGCAGAGAGTCCCATCACATTATTTCATTACTATATTAACACACAGAAAGCAGTTGGGTTCCTCAGATTCCATTATGACTCAAGGGGAGAGGTAGATACATTTGTCATTAGCACATGCAGATGTTTTGTAACTGTATGCCCAAAGTCAGGTTAACAGCCAGGCTAATGGCAAACTATTCAATAGAAATCTATTCTGAACTTCTCCATTTTAATATTAAACTAACCTTTCACTCTCATGTGATTTTTTTCACATTAGACAGCTATGAAGATGTTTGAAATACTCTTAAATGTGGAAAACTTTGAAAAATTATGAACCTTGCCACATTAACATATAGACACAGCAGCAGGAATAAAACAATGACTCATTAAGCTGAATTTCAGTATACAAATTACCCATTTTCAAAGTAGTGACTACAAATTGTAAACTTGTTGAAGATATGGCAGATTCCTGACGATGGTTTATTTGCAACAGATTCACTTGGATGTGATAAAGAAGACATCTTAGTGCATATGTTGAGATGTAATTGAAGCAAATATGTCATCATATTACCACCCTGTCCCCTTATCAACCCTTAGGGCATCTCAAACCACAAGCCCCAGAGTCTAGTGCTTTTTAGACAGAGGTAAAGCAAGGATCCATCTGTGTATCTGTTTGTTAATACATGCTCAAATTCAGTGATAAGCAACCAAATTTACTCCACGGTTCACCTATAGTGCCCTTAGGACATTCAAAGGGACACACATTATGGTTGCAATTACAAATTCTAAATAGATTGTTGAAATGAAGAATGCTCATTTGTCTGCCAGAAACATCTCCAACTCGAGCACAAAAGCGATTTAGGTGGAACAATTCTTGTGTTAATGGAGGTAAAAAGAAAAAAAAAAAGAAAGAGGATGCATGCTTTTGGGTGAGAATAAGGAGTGCATAATGTGGGAGAGAGAAACTATATTTTCTTTTCCACTGCACTAGGAAACAGAATGTCCATTGCCATCCGCTGTTCTAGTCTATCACACCTTAAGGGAAAACAATACTCAAAACCGGAAGTCCTTGCATTATGTGCCTAGTAAAACCATGTACACTTCTCTGAAAATATCCACAGAGGACAAAGTTTATTGCTAAAGTTTGTTGGCTGAATCACGCAGAGGAATTTGCTTGATATTTCAAGGCTGATCTGTCATTATGTGAGGGTCAGACTGATTTGTAAATGAACACTTTTCTTTTGTAATGATGTAAAAGGGTTAAAGCATGATTGAGATGTTCCGGATTGTGCAATATTCCAAAGAACAAGTAATTATGTTTTTTTTCTTTCTCTTTAAATGTTTCTAACTCTTTTGACATTGAGTATAGAAATCACATATTCATTAAAACATAAAAGAAATGTATTTTATGTGTTTATTAGCAATTTAAAAATTGAATGGGGAAGCTGGAAATACATGCAGTAGGTGTATCCATAGCACACATTGTGTCCATTATTAGTGTAGGCCCTCAGACACAAGCATTTCAAGTCTTACTTGTATCTGCATTACTGGAGATCTACAGTCTATATAAGCTAATAAGAAACATAACTAAAGTTGCTTTTCATTTAAAGGTACACTAATATTAATCTCCCACATACCTTATTATGGCCAGAAAATTTACTTATAGGTAGACATGATAGTTGTTAGCATGACCACAGTACCTCAAACTCTGCTCACTGCACATTGAACTCATATGCAGGCTCTTTCATTCAGCCTTTCACTCATGTGCAGGCTCTTTCACTCAGCCTTTCACTCATGTGCAGGCTCTTTCACTCAGCCTTTCACTCATATGCAGGCTCTTTCACTCAGCTTTTCACTCATATGCAGGCTCTTTCTGTTACGGTTCAGTACACTCAGAAGCGCAAGGTGTTGGTAAAAACACAATTTTATTTGCACACAATGAATAACAGTAACCCTCGCGGGTCCAGCATACAGAGAATCGGTAACTGACACAGGACTGGTTACACAGAAATGATTAACCCACACGGGTCCAGTATGTAGAGCAAAATACAATACTGACACAGGTCAGGTAAATCACAATTGATACAGTGTAATTATGACAAGAGACACCAGTGGAGCCACTGACTGAGTCGGCCCTGATGTATAGAAGGCCCAATGTGATACTAGGCTGAGAGTAACAACAGCGACTGACAATATGCGACATATGCCAGCGGGTATCTAGCAAGGCAACCAGGAAGGAAGGCTGCTACAGTGGACGCCCACCAGAGACTACCAACAACGTGAGTCAGTGCTTAGTGCCAAGGAGACGTACGCCCAACGGAGACTACAACCACAATACGTATGCCCAGCACTGCCCCCGAAGGGGTTAATGAACGCTAAGGTCTGTAACGGGAGAGTAACTATAGGCACCCAACTTAACCCAAGAGTGACAGACCTAGCGATTGTGGTGCTTATAGGAATGCTCAGAGGATAACACTGGCAGTATGAGTGAGCGGATCACGGACTGGACTACAAAGCGGTACCGGAGTACTGGAGCTCTGCCGGATTACAGAAGCGTGAGCAACTGTGTAAGTAGAGGGATCAGCAAGCAGGAACAGAACAGGAACTTCACCCAGCCGGGTTGGTACACGGAGCAGGAACGTCAGCCAAGCCGATTCGGTACACGGTGCAGGATCGCCAATCTCGCTGGTTCGGTATACGGAGCAGGA
Organism: Rhinophrynus dorsalis; assembly: GCA_037306005.1. Lineage (NCBI taxonomy): Eukaryota > Metazoa > Chordata > Amphibia > Anura > Rhinophrynidae > Rhinophrynus > Rhinophrynus dorsalis. Next base: position 71,571,889 of record CM074719.1, on the reverse strand, counting down.
ACGCCAGACAAGCTGAGTCGGTACACGGAGCAGGAACATCAGCCAGGCCAGGTCAGAGCAGGAAGCAGGAACGTCAGCCAATCCGGGTCGGTACACAGAGAAGGAACGGTAACAGACAGAGTAGTCAATCAGTCCGGTCATACACTGGTATCAATCGAGAACGGAACAAGCGCTTAGGCAACAGATACACCACAAAAGGGCAACCCATAAGTGACAGCCCAAGGTATATAAAGGCTGTCACTGGGAGGAGCTATACAGCGCAGCCAATAAAAAGGCACCAGGAAGTAAACATGTCAAAATGTCACTGGAATCACAGGCACGGTGATACTTTCACTCATGTGCAGGATCTTTCACTCAGCCTTTCGCTCATATGTAGGCTCTTTCACTCATGTGCAGGCTCTTTCACTCAGCCTTTCACTCATATGCAGGCTCTTTCACTCATGTGCAGGCTCTTTCACTCAGCCTTTCACTCACATGCAGGCTCTTTCACACAGCCTTCTTCAGTTTGGAAAAAACTTGCCAGCAGCTGTTATGTCCAGCTCCAAAATTTACACAACGCTTTAGGATTTCCTGACCACATTAACATAAGTGGAGAGTTATTATTGGGATGTATTCAGTTTCCTCTAACAGCCACTTGCTTTTAAGCCCTTGGATGATAGAACTGTCTCCAGTGCATTTTAAAGCAATATTTTGCAGATGGCTCTATATTTTAAGAGGTAAAATCAAGGGTGTCTAAAACCCATCCTCCTGGTCCACTCAGAAAACTGAACTTTAAGGAATGCTTACACTAACAGAACCTAATAATAAACCCTATTTATTGTAATCAGAGAATCCTAAAGACTGCTATGAATCTATTATGTAATGGTTATTCAAAATTAATTAATTGATGTGAACAACTATTTTTGTGGCATTCCAGGACCCATCTATCTCTATGAGTCCAGGAGTCACACTGTTTGATCTTTCCCTCATGCTCTTACTTATATTCATAGAGATAAGTATATGTGTATTCATACTTTGTTTATTATCATCACTTTGTACTTCATATGTATGATAATATTGCACATTACTAATAGTCCACTTTGGATTTTTCGTAGGTACTTGGTATTGCACGTTTGCTTTACATATACTTGCTCTCAGTCTATAGGGGCATTATTCTATAGGGAAATATCTTCATGACTTTGTATTTCAGTGCTGGATGTTTTTTAATTGATTTGATGTATTCACTTGATTGATTTTGTATTGTCTAATAAAGCTTATTTCTATTTTTTGTATACTCCTGGAGTGTGCCTCATGTATTAGGTTTCTTTTTTGGGGGGTAGGTGGGGGGCACCTCCTGGTGGTTCTCTTCCTGTTGGTTTCCCCCTTCCTTTCTTCCCTTTCTTCGGTATCATCAGTGTATATTCCTATGAGTGCACCTCAGCTTATTACAGTTTTATCTTGAGTAAGGAGTTATGTACAGAGCTGGTGCGATTCCTCCCCTTTGTTTTGGTCTCATCATTTTGACCACATGAACAATATCTTACTGCTGTTAAAAGTGACAGCCCCCCTCCTCAGATGTAGTGTGAGAGAGACACTGACAGAGAGACAGACCAACACCAGTATGTACACATGCTTGTACCCAAGGCAACAGTGGAGGCGAAGGTGTGAGAGGGCTAGGACTCATCCTCCTCCAAGCACCCCTGTCCAACAGCTGTCACCTGCTGCAACTGTTCATGCTCCGGCTGAAGGCCTGCCATGCTGACTTGTTTGTGTGTGTGTAGCACAGTGAATATGCCACTCCATTGCTTGTCAATGTCTTGTCTAGTCATCAGGACCATGTGAGGTGTCCATCAAGGGGATGGCAAGCAGACATATGTATGTGTGTCACACGGACTCTGAGCACATACCTCATCAGTATGTAGATCGAGATCCATGAAATAGCTCATCTGTTTCATGGGTCTTGGTTTACACACTGATGTGTGTGCTCACTCACATATACATATATCTGCTTGCCATACCGTGATACAAACCCCATAAAGTCATGATGGCTAGACAACACCCTGACAAGCAACGGATTGTTCACTCCATGTCAAATAACCAAGCTGTATATAATATATAACTAATATAATTTAATACTACCACTACTACTACTAATAATAATAACATAAATTTATTATCATTGTAATCAGTTGATCATTCATTTTGACTATCCTACCTGCTCTCAGAAAAAGATATCTAAACAGCCATCTGTATATGGACCTTGAGGACACCTTTAGACAACCCTGTTTTAACCTTTCAAAGAAGAAGAAGGATGTGGAAGGTATTACTTTGTACCAAGTTGGATACCGTTCTGGCATTCAAAGGATTAAAGGATTAAGCAATGCTGCCTCTTTCAAATCATCTACTTGTCTCCATTTTATATGTAACTGAAACGGATATTAATTGAACAAAAAAAAAATGATTGACTCATAAACTTCTCTAACATTTTTTGTAGAAGTTTGTGGAAGACCGAACTAAAGTACAAGTTTCAAAAACCTTTTTTGCAGAGCTGATTATTTTTTCCATTAAAATAACTCCTTCTATATCCAGCCTCATGTTCCTGATAAGCATATTTCATAGCAGAGTTCTACATGTAATACAATTTTAGGCGTTTCGAATTCTTCATTGCCAGAGATGCTTGCAAATCATTATAGTGTATGCATCTGTGCTTAATATGCAGCTATTGTTCTGAGAATTTCTCATTAATGTTAATGTAAATTGTTTTTCCACTTGCGTTCACTGTTGTTATATGTGGCTGAACAAATGTATTTTTATTTACTTTTTCTGATAACACTAAAGTGAAAATAAATAAATAAGTAAATGTTGCCCAATCATGAAATGATATACAGTCTTTCTCAAGTGAGAAAGAAACTGTGTTTATTCCTTTACTCTTGTGTATTGAAATGGATCCATCTCATAGAAAGATGATGAAATATAATTTATTACTGAAAATGTGTTCATTTGCAAGAAATGATTTTTAATCAAAGAAATAATCTAAAAAACCCAAAACAAATAACAGAAATGCTCATTCATTAGACAAATATATACAGAGGGCCATATGCACAAATGAATGGGGTAATTCAGTGGCAAACTAATTGTACCATAAAGAACAAATAAGGCTAAGTTCAATAGTCATATGTTTCCCCACTGATCCCTTCAGTGGGGGTGTGTGCCAGAGGTGTGACTGATGGGCAGCACATGTCAGCATCGGCAAAATAAGACTGTCTGATGCTTGTGTGGGAAGTCACTGATTGGACTGTTGCAATGAGCACCACAAGCAGTCTCCTCATTGGTTGACATACAACTCAACTTTGCTTAGTTGTCACTGTGTTCTGAGTTTGTGTGTATAAAATACATGATGACATGCATGAAATAAGAAAAAAATACATTATGTCAAAAATGCAATTTCATTTGAATGTTATGCAAAACAAGCTTTTACTAATAATAACTCCGCCTTTGCTATGGCCAGAAGCTTGCAGAGGCTTTTATGATTTTTGTCCTTGTGCCTTTCTTCAAGATCTATTGTCTTCAGTTAATACAGGAAGTCAGGTTCATGAGGTTGACATGTCAGTTGCTATCAGTTTTTTTCAAACTAAAGCAGACAGAATGCATGAGCTTAATTAACCAGGACCAGTGGGCTGAGCTATGCAGAGTGAGCAGAGTTTCTGTGGTCCTGCTAGCAGTTGTTATGTCTGCCTCTATGAACATGACATCTGGAATGTTATCCCTTAAGCAAGGGCACAGGGGCAACACTCATGAAGGCCATGGAGTTGGGGGGCATTTTTAGGAAGTATTAGTTCTCCTTAAGCAATACAAAGGTATATAGCATCTGAGAGGCTTAATCATCATATTATCAAGGACCAGTAAACTTTTTTTTAAAGAAAACATATAGGTTATAGAGCTTTTCCTGCTGAGTAAAACAAGGTCACTCCCACTGCTATCAGTTGTTTTATTCAAAACTAGTCGAAGAGCCCTTGTACACGGGCCACAGTGCCACCCAGCAATGACCGTGGTGCAGTCATGCACAGTAGAGACTGCCTGCACCGCGGCTGATACGGAGGGGGGAGCTCCTAATTCAGACTGTAGTCTGCTCTCTTCACACCTTGACAGCAGTGCAATCAGCCGTCTCTACTGCGCATGAAGGCTTCTGACAAACACACATTTAGCAAATTATTATATAGGTTGTATAACAGTTCAAAAAATCAGGAAGTCAATTTACTGTGCATTCACATCCTGAAAGTTCTAACTGACAGGAAGCTACTCCTATTCATTACATTCTATAGAGAACTGTATGTCACTGACTTTGCTCTCCATTACAATGTAACAGAATAACTAATTACAATTGGACCACTATAGGGCACTGCTAATGTTAAAAAAAAACCAGGTTTAAGCTGCAATAACTCTGGAAATATGCTTCTCTCAGCAGTGGAGGTACCCTTATTTTACTCAACAGGAAAAGCCCTACACAATATATTTATTTTCATAAAAAAAAAGTTTCATTTGTAATCAAAGTAACACCTCATACTAGAGGAAAAGGAAGAATGCAAAGTCACTTACTCAGATAGACTCATTTTCTACAGACACGCATATCTCTAGAAGGCGAATGTGCTTAGAAAACGTATTGTTTGAAGTCTGTTGGAATGTGGTACAGCTTTAAAATGGCTGATCATGAAAATATGTTGTTCTCTTTTCTCATCAAGCATTTGCCTAAAATGACACATAATCCAGATGTTCAGGCTGTCAGTAGAACAGCCATATGTCTTTTTATGGTGTATAACAGATTTTCAAATAAGACCAGTATTATCACTGGAAATATACTCCTTTTCTCTTTAACAATTGCTACACAGGTACAGTTGATGTGCCATGTTTAGACAAACAATGCGTACTAAGGCTAATGTACTAAGAAGTAATAGAGCAGTTTTAGAGCAGACAAAGTATACCTCTGTAGCCTCCAGTGTGCTAATAATATATTTTAACTCTTTCATTTCATGTTTAAACGCTGTTTAAAAATGAAATATAGCACTGTAAATCCAATTCTGCCTTTATCCAGAAAAAAAATACATACTTTTAAATTATATTATATAGGTTACCTTTACCTTATACTAGCTACTGTGCTAACACATGCTTTGTTTAATTTTTTTTTCATTCCATAACACTTGTGTGATGCCACGTCCCTTCTCTGCATGGCATTTAATTTAAATAAACTATGTTGCATACAAAGCTGGAGGATGGCAGACATGAAAAGGGACGGGGATAAAACATTAAATATGAATATTTTAAAACTAAGATTACATAAAATTTAGGCATACATGTAAGTAGAATCAAGAAAATCTGAAGCCTCAGCCTCAGTGGGTTGAGTTTAGGATCCTTCAGTCCCACAGAAAGAAAATGTCAACCTCCATGTACATCATGTACTAATTAAAGATTAATGTTTGAGAACCTTTGACTCTGATTTGATTAATTGTAAGGGTTTATTATTAGGAGATGTCATTTGTCTACAGTTGTCATTATGATGGAAATTGTAATCCAACAACATATTGAAGAAAGCAGCTTGGTCACCCCTCTATTATAGTGTACCATTTTACCTTAATTTCAAAATCATTTCTAATGTGAATATATAAAAAAAGACTGGCTATTATGGAAATAAATGTCTCTTTTTCTATTAAAGTAAAGAGAAAGTTTAGTTCTAGAAAGCTTGATTGAGTTATGCAGGGGGCTCCTCTTCACAGCTTACCACCTGGATCCACTTACCCTTGTTAGTGCACGAAAAAATATAAGCACAGCAGGAAGCTTTTGAACTGTTTTAGAGGAAGAAAATTAATATATGCTCAGAGTAAGTACTGATAAGTGTTTTGGAACATTGCAACGTCCATGGCTGTCTTCAATCAGATGAATGTTATTACAGAGAGACAATATATACTCAAGTTTTTAAAAATAGCCATATTATTATAACTTTGCTTTCCCTATGTGTTCACCACCAATGCAATGTTTTCTGTACTTAGGATTCTAATTAAATGCATGCTATAGCTATAGTTGCGTAGAGTTATCTGGAATATCAATATAAAAGGCATTCTGCAATCTGGCTAATGTGAGGGTAAATCTAATGCAACACAGGGGAGAAATAAAAGGTTCCAGAATATCTATAGGATTAAATACAGCTTGTAACACCTTGAATGCTAGAACTTTCTAATACATTGCTTCACTTTTTATTTTCTGTGTATGGCCCAAAGAGTTTTAAAACCCTTTGAGTACCAGAGAGGTAAACAAAGCATTGCAGTGCAATGGGGTTATGCACTAAGGGTGATAAAGAGGTGAAAAGTGGAGATCACTTCTCCAGAGTTGGAGAAATCTCAGTGCATTGGCTGCATAGAATAACATAAAAGAAGTTATATCACTGGAGAAGTTATCTCCATTTTATCACCTCTTTAAAACCCCTTAGTGCATCTTCCCAATGTGTCCGATATCTCTCTGGCAGTCAAAGGGTTAAAGAAAACCATAAAGAGACTCCTGTAATATTAAGACCTAGAGCAATTCTGAAGCAATCCATTCTATTGAATTCCACAGATTTCCTGTGGTGCAGTTGGTTTGCTGCAATGTTACTACAGTTGTTATTAGTACATCAGAAATTTTTATAATTTTCATTCATGCTATAAAATAATGTTAATCAATGACACTTACCTTACTATGGACTGGAAATCTTAAGTCACCTATTAATTTTTGCTCTTGTGTATTTGCTGAACAGATAACATCTAGTATCAGTCCTAGATGACATGTCCATAGAGGTAGACATGACAGTTTTGGGCAGTTTTTTCCAAAGCAGGCAGAGTGTCACCTCAATACTTTAAGGATCAGAGGAGCATGCAGCTCATCACTATGTGCATGAGCAGAGTTTGTGCCCTGTGTTCCTGCTAGTTACTGTCATGTCCACCTCCGTGGATGTGGCATCCATGACTGATTAATTATGCCATATTTTGAACAAAGAACCACAGGTAAAATTCTAAGGGGGCCATTACAATTTTTTGGTCACAGCAAGGTAAGTAGGGGATTACTATTAGAAGCTATTACTTCCTCTTTCTCCTTGGGCATCAAAATAGGATTAAGAAATACCATTTTTTATTATACCTCAGTCATTCTCTTTCAGTGCAGTTTTGTCTTTCTGTCTCTAGCCAGCCGAGTACTAAATAACTCAGACATAAAGAAGTATAAAAATAGACCACATTTTATGTCTACAATACATCATAAAGTCATCTTTATAGCTGTCTCCCTACATTTCAAACTAGGAGAATGTATATATTTTTTCCTGTCAGTTCAGAATGACATCTGAAAGTTGAGATGATCAGATGTGTTAATCATATGCCTAAAAGTTTTTTCCTCCTACTTGAAGCTTTTAAAGTTTTATAATTATTTTAAACCCCTTGGATACCAGAGGGCTCCAATATATTATGCAGCAATGTGTGGATACATATCTAACATCTATGGAGCTTTAAGACAAGGACAAGGTGGGGAATTATATCCTAAACTCACCTCAATGCAAAACAATTGCATAGACACGTTCAGTGGCATGTGTGGATGTGGCAAACAAAGAGTGTCATATGGAATACTTTAAAATCTTATTAAACTTCTGCTCCTGGTGTGCTTCAGTCTTAAATAATAAAAGCACTTGTATTCCACACAGGTCAGAAAGACAAGCACGCATCGAGGATTTTCAATAAAAGCTGTTTACCTTAGGTCACAGGCATCTAGATGCCTGTCTAAAATACATCACAAGCATCTAGATACCTGTGACCTAAGTAAACAACTTTTATTGCATATCCTTTGCATGTGCTCATCCTGCCATCCAGCAAATGTACTGCCATTGCAGTACATTTGCTGCTTTTATTCATAATCTTGAATATCCTGCATGTCCTCTTATACTTATGCACTAAATGTCTTTATTGCATACCCAAGTACAGAACTTTTCCCCCTTATAGCACTGCTTGCCTCTGTACTTTATTAATTCATGACTTAAAACAAGGTGCAAAAGAATGGGATTCCTCAAAAGTGGCTCTTATCCTTCCACACTGCCCACACCTCAAGCAGCACAGCCATTTTTTGGCATTGAATGTTTTGTACTTATGCATTATGCAGGAGCATAAAAACGGAACTTTACAAATCAAATAAAAATTTCTGTTGGTTTACTTTTTTCTTGTTTTCAAATGTCTATACGTTCAATTTATTACATAAAGGGAAATAGAAAAACATTTTCTTTAAATGCAAACCACAAAACAAATAGCAATAATTGTATTTGTCACATTTAATAATGATAAAAAGTTATCTTGCCCCTATAAAATGCAATTGAATATAAAAAAATGATAAATACTTATACAAGATGCACATTGATCATAGAAAAATGTTTATTACCGCTATAATAAGTAACAGCGGTAATAAAATGGGTCAACGCATCTAAGACTGCATGTATTGCTATATACCACTTCTTTGAAGCACTGAGGGTTTTTTTCAGATGATTAATCCTTTAACCTTTTGAGTGACAGTGAGGTATCTAGCCATTGCAATGCATTGGATATCTCTCTGGCACTCAATGCATTGCACAAGTCTGTGGTCCATAAAACAGCAATTAAAAAGGCTGTACAATTCTCTTACCCTTAAAAGGTTAACAAAAATACATAAGCTATAAATAAGCTGCCTGTAAAGTCATAAATAAATAATTTTCAGTTCAATTTGGATTACATTTTCTTTTGTAGTGTATTCTGTGTTTGACCTAACTTTGCTCCAGTTTGGCACCCAGTTGACTTCAGTACATAACCCCCAGCAAATGTATCTACCGTAAGCATATTTCTCCCCCAAGGAACGTAGGAATCTTTGAACCACATGTTCTTCTCAATGTCTAATTAGGGAAATGTACCAGTAGTTGATGTCTCATGCACAGTTCCAGACAATTAAATCCACAGGTGGTTGAACATTGAGGATGCTGTCACTGAAAGGCCATGTCTGTTAGACTTACATGAATTATTGCACTTCCATTTAAACATATTTCTTTATCATTTGCAGCATTTGACACAAAGGGCTGAAAAAGTAACCCAGCATATTGCCATGTAACTTCAGTAATGAAGGCAAATTGTTTTTAAGTTGTAAATTTTAACTCATTTTTCAGTTTTATGAGATTGAAAAAAGATTTACGAATAGACATTTTTCTGTTAATTACATGAAATGCAATACTGAGACTGTCTCATTAACTTTTAATTTTACTTCTATATTGAACTTCTTACAATGACACTTTTGTATAACACTCCACAAATTGTACAAAGTACAACCAATGCTTCATTACCCCACTATAAAGTGCAATTTCAGTTGGTACATCCAGCAATCAGGTAGATCATTCAGGGATTAGATTGCTACAGATTCTACTCCCCCCCCACACACACAAACACACACACAGAGATCAAATAAAGGCAATCTGATAATTAAACAATAAGATAACAGTGTATCTATGTGTTTGGGGGGGCTGTGCTGATCAGGCCAAAATTACTTGTTATGACAGCTCCAGGCAAAATTGCTGTGGTTTGGTCTTTTGAGGCCACAAATATAATAATCTGATCAATAAGGTTATCAAAATTATCAAACTGAGCCAACTAACCGTACTGAACAGTTTGGACTGCTTGATCTGATTAAGAAACCCCACAGGACAATAACATTTTTAATCATGTACAATGGTTTTCAATGATGAAGTTGCCTTGTATATAGGCACCTTTAGGAACAAGCAGTACGGATGTCTGTAATTTCCCACAATGGGAATAAATCTGTAAAAAAAGTCCATTGACTTCTTCATGCAGTAAAGCAGTATGTAAATTGGTAACTAGAGCGGCCATCATAAACTCGGGAAGTGTTGGGCAAGTTTGTTTCTTGTGAGATACCAACAGTATAATCTGTTGTGATCTCTTTGTTTGAGCACAAGTGGTATAATTAAAATGACTGAGCCACTGATTGGTCCAACTGTACATAAAGAAACAGTACACTTTTTATGAAAACCTATATTTTATAAGGCTTTTCCTGATTAGTAAAATGAGGGCACTCCCACTGCTGGCACTTGTTTTATTCAAAAGTTATAATGGTTCAGACAATTAGGAAGTGAATAAAAGCTTCATTACTTCCTGAAGGTTCAACCTAAAAGAAAGTGATAAAGCTGTTATTATAACATTCTATGGAGCATTTCTATCTGTTTCTCACCTCTCCCAATGTACCAGCGTAGCAATGCATTGGTTACCTATATGGCACTCCCAACTGGAGTTTTCATTTACCCTCTGCGGTGCTATTGCTTTGTTCAAGGATTGTACCTCTTTGCTTGATGGAAAAATGACCCCAGAGGGAGTAACAGATTTTGGATTTGGTTTAACCCTTGCACACACTTCTGACACTCAAAGGGTTAAATCGGAAGCTTTTGGTTCCCAGAAAATCTCTCATCATAAATATCTTTGTTTAATTATAAAGCTATATCATTATTCATTTTCAGAAATCCTCTACTATGTTTTAGAAGGACAGAATGCACTCATTAAAAAGGTTTAATTGAGTAAGTCTGGCCAGTGCAATACATTTGAGAAATAGCATTTACTTCCTCATTAAATTCAGAGTTTATATCCCTGTTAAAAGTGAACTGGACAGCATAATATCCAAAATATATAGACAACTTATTTTACTGCTTCTCTATGCCTTTGATTAAATGTAATTAACCTCACAGTGGCTCTGTGCAGAGTGAAGTTATAGTAATAGGAAGTAATAGACATCACAAATAGCCACACAAAGAGTTTTATTCAAACTGCTGATCACAAGGAAATTACCACTCAAGTACAGAAAATGAGAAGTTCCTTGTCATTGTGCTGCAATTGTTATCATTGCAGCCTAATGAATAAATCTGTCAGAGGAGAGAAGAATCAGCCACTTTAATCGATATTGCCAACAGTACAATGATAAACTGTAAAGGTCAATCAGAACTGTTAAAGGAAGCCCCCCGGAAGAAAAATGCTTAAATAACATAAGATAAATGTATAATCTCTACATGTACCATTATTTTTGCTCTGTTTAATTGCACAATTCTACTTTTTGTTTGTCAGGGGAAAGATAACAGCTTTACGTAAGCTTCCATTTTTTTTTCTGAAATGCATCACAGTGCATTGGAGGATATAATCCCAAAGAGATTCTGTGTCAATGAGTAACGCACCATGCAGGCCCCTCTTCTAATTCTTTGGATGTTAGCTCTCTGTAGCATCTAATGGGAATGCAGATATAGTCAACTGTATGATATCCAGTTGTAGAACTTTTGCTTTACTGCCCCTCCTTTTTTCCTCCTTTCCCCCTCTCTTCTTCTGCAATAAGCTAATCACTGCACTAGTTGAAGAGCCCGTTATACGGGCCACAGTGCCACTGACAGCCAGTCGCGGGGCAGTCATGCGCAGTAGAGACTGCCCCGCCATGCTCTGTATCAGCCGAGGCGAGGGCAGTCTCTACTGCGCATAATTGCATGATTACGTTTTAGCAAATTATTATATAGGAAGGATGTGCACCATGGGCTTTTGGCTTCATGTTCTGTTTTTATCTTTGTATTGTTTTTGCACAATCTTCTAATGAACAATATGTTTAAAGAAATCCTTTTTGATACCAATAGACACTGCAGTTTAAAAGTATAAGATTAAATTGCAATAACATTTGAGTGAAAAGATATTGGGAATAGCCTTATTACTTTGCAAGAAAAATAGAATGTCTCTTTACTGTTCCACTGAAAAATAACTATGTCTAGAGTAATAAGTGTTTCTCAAACACTTACTTAGGTGAATACGCTAGTCATTTATATAGAAATCTTTTGCATTCTCCAAAAATACCTTTAATTTAAAGATATAGTAATACTTAATTTATGTATGCTGTGATATTGTAGGTATTAAATATATAAAACAAAGCATATATGTCTTTTTTGCAATAACTTTCATAAGTTAAGAGTAATCTCAATTTAAAGTTTACCCCTCCCTTTCCTTTTAGTTACTTTACGCTCTAGCTGTCATGACTTGGATACTGGTCTGCTGACATAAATGAGTATTACTATCCCTTTAAACTGTGGAAGGCTCTTGTTTATTATAGTAACAGTCTAAAGCAGTGGATCCCAACACTAGCCTCAGGTCCACTCATTTCATTAACTCACCTGTGCACAAGCAGGGAAATTCTAAAAACATGGCCTGTTTGTTAGACTTCTCTGAGAACAGGTTTGGGAACCATTGCTCTAAACTTTCAAGGCAAGTCTTTCTGTTATGCAAATTAAACATATAATATCCTTTTAAATAGAGAAAATAGCTAGTTATTATACCACCACTAAGAATCTAAAGCCCTTAGTCAATTGTGTAATGCAATAATTTGTATATATATATATATTTTCAGTATGGAGTAGAAGCACTCGCACTGTAGGGGTTGTAGTTGCGTGGGTGCTCTCAAATGGCTAATATTGTAGTAAAAGGAATTTTATCAAGCACTCACAGTACTTGAAGTCAAAGTAGACACTGAGTGCTTGATAAATGTCCTTTTACTCTATCTATCTATCTATCTATCTATCTATCTATCTATCTATCTATCTATCTATCCACAGATCTGGTTGCAGTGTTGTGAAGAAGAAAAGAAAAGTTTATTCCATCATATCATCATATCATATTATATCATATCATATCATATTATATCATATTATATTATTATTATTATTATTATTATTATCATATTATATTATTATATCATATTATATTAATTTTCAAAGTTGAATTTTTTAGGTGCAATATCACAGTGGCCTGAAATTGTACAGTGGTGCTGTTGCTACACCATCCTATGGAGATTTATGGTCCTGGGACCAGAGCTGTCCATAGGATTGTGTAGCAACAGCGCCACTGTACAATTTCAGGCCACTGTGATATCGCACCTAAAAAAATTCAACTTTGAAAATTCAAAACTTTTGAATGAAACATCTTTCAGCAGTGGGACTACTCTTGTTTTACTCAGGGGGATAAACCCTACAACATATTTTTTTTTACATTTTAAGTATTACTATCCCTTTAAAACCATGTATTAATTATCTTCATACAACAGAAGATACAAGACTGTATTATGTCTCCTTTGTTTTCATGAATGGTACATCAACTAATTGGTAGTAAACAGTTACCACTGAGTGACTTTCTATTGCTTTCTAGTCCATGATACTGAGGTCCCTGATCATATGTTGAAATTTTGATTAGGGAGACATGTGCTCTGCTCCACTGTACTGGTGGAGGTCTCCAGGTTGTCTCTTGTCTGTCCTCATCTCTAGCATTTAATCCAGTGGAAATCAACCTTGCATCCCTCCAGTTGTTGTTGGACTGCAACTCCCACCTTTGGCCTGCTGAGAATGATGGCATCTGCAGTCCAACTATAGCTGGAGGGACACATGCTGACTACCCGTGATGTAACCTCACCATTTCCAAACCCCCTCTCCACATACCGTCCCTTCTAGTAATATAAACTGAATCTCAATGGGTCTTGGGTTGATCTTTTAGTACTTGTACCTACCCATTACTTGGGTCTTACTCTTAAACAAGGGAAAGGGCAGGATACATATCTAGTAAAGGTCATTTATGCTGTCTTTATATATGCTGTATATACCCCATCCCTATCTATAACATTTTCATCTACCTCTGGAAAATGGGTATTCCCCAAATGACAGTGTGGCTAAGTAAAGAGGTGTGGCTAAGTGAGGGGTTGTGCTTGTGGGTGGGGCAAATGTGGGGCTAGGGGCGACAGAGTGTTTTGTGCTTTGGGGTGCCTGAGATGTAAATCCAGCCCTGCTCCAATTAACACCTCTTGTGCCTAAAGGAAAGCAATGTAGAAGTATCTAGGCATTCTGGGGCGTGCCATTTTTTTTTGCTCCTTGTTAATTCTATGTTTTATCAAGATGCAGAGGAAATCATTGCAAAATACTTCATTTTCCTATGCACGCTATAGGGGGTGTTTGGGACTATTTATAATTAAAGTCTTAACCCATTAAGGACCAGCAATCTAGAGAAGTTACCTTCCCTTAAGGACCACTTTGATCCATTCCAACTCACTGGTACAAGTGACCTATTACGCGTACAAGCGCCCCGTGTTGTAGTCTAAGAGATACCTCTCCAGTCTTGGAGCAGTCAATTTTAGACACTGTTTTTACTTACAACGCTCCTTGAGGAGTAAAATGTCCGAGATGTGCTATGAACGTCACCGGTATAAGGACAATGATGGTCATAGCACGTCATCTGGTCCTTAAGGGGTTAATGATGGTGGACAAAATTACATCTTGGAGTTAAGAGAACTTCTTTAGTTTTCTTTTTCTGGAGTATACTGTGTCAAAGGATGAACTTGATGGACATATGTCTTTTTCATACTAATTTATTACGTAACTATATCATAACATGCTTAAAACCTGAACTGTTGGTGGGCCAAAAGACTGGAGTGGAGAATTTCTAATATAAATAGAAAGGCAGACAGAGACATAGAGACATTATGATAGATAGATAGATAGATAGATAGATAGATAGATAGATAGATAGATAGATAGATAAAAACAGGTGATAGGAGTAACGTTAGTACAAAATAGAAAACAGCCACAATTACAGTACTTAGGAAAGCCAACAACCCTCCCTGTTTATTTTGTATTTTTGTGACTAAATTTCACCCTTTTTTTAGCTAATTAAGTCCTGTGAATACACCTCAGACACACATTCACACACACACACACACACTGTAAAGGGTATCTATGTGTGGTGTTTTTACATATCTATCTATATGCATCTCTGCATTCAGGATCACCTCTGCAGTCAAACAGAATCTATATCAATAACAAACTGTTCCTAGTTGGGTACTATCTAAAGGTACCTTGCATATGTGATTGTCTATGTATCATAGATCAGAGCCCACAGGGGAGACTTATCAAGTCCAGACCTGGGTTACAAAGCCCTCTTCTAATTGTATGAAGGAGGAATATGCAGTATAAATACTGAAAACCTATACACGGTCACTCAACCTAGAAGAAAGATGGTGCATAAACAAAAGTAAAAATTGAGGTTGCTGGTGTTGAATACGATTATAGTATTCAAATGGTTAAAAGAAAACAAATAAACCATTGAACACATTATTGATCTAAGTTTACAGTGTTTCCATTTCTGTTTTACCCAAATTGTTTTATACATTTTCAATGAAGAAACTTCAAGAAAGTTGCATAAAATAATATAAAAATGTGTTTAATGTGGAATATATTAATGTGTTTTTGTATTCTTTGTAGATACACCTGTTGTTACGATCCTGTCATCTACATCACTTCCACAGGAAGGCCAGCCGTTAATACTGACTTGTGAATCAAAAGGAAAGCCTCTGTAAGTTCATTTTACAAGCAATCAGCATTTGTTTGTTCTACATTGCATGCTG
This sequence comes from Rhinophrynus dorsalis, assembly GCA_037306005.1. Lineage (NCBI taxonomy): Eukaryota > Metazoa > Chordata > Amphibia > Anura > Rhinophrynidae > Rhinophrynus > Rhinophrynus dorsalis. The sequence continues at coordinate 71,556,418 of CM074719.1, read as the reverse complement.
ATAGTAGCTTCACTATAAAGTATCTCCATTTTTATGCCTTGTCCCGTGTGGCACAATAAACTCAAGAGAAGCTCCTGAAGCATATCTTTGTTAAGTGGCTATGGAAGATTGGTCTTTAACAGTGACCTCACTGTTAAACAATCAACTGCAAAGTTTTCAGAAACATAGTGTGTGTTCCCAGGAGAGCACAAACTTTCCACAATTCTGTCTATATCCCCTGCAGAAAATAGTCTCACACTCTCCTGTAGGTAATCATCTTCATCAACAACATGAAAAGCAAAAAAATAAAATTGTTAACGTTCCTATTCCTTCTAATTTAATAACCAGAATGTTGCTGATCTTTGATGATTATTCATACAGTTCTATCAGAGTTGTAAAAGGAATAAGTGACTTCTGGGAAATTAATTTCCAGCCATGTCCTCATTCTCTCTTGCATACTCTATTTAATTGCACTTCCTTTAGGATGTTTTTGAGATAATACCGAAAATGTTGACATTTCACTTATTTTGAAATATTAATGAAACTTCTTTTTATATAATTATGCTCTGCCTTCAAGGCTTAGCTTCTGATTGTGAGCAAATTTATAGGTTGGTCCCAGCTGATGTGTATTTTAATGCTGATTTGATATAATTATATTTGGATGGAATGCTTTGAATACAAATAGGTAACAAAATGGGCTTTATCACTGTAAGATAGTAGAAATTCAGCCAGCAGTTAAACCTTTGAGGCATCCACTAGACTTGGCATCATTTCTTACTACATAAAATTATAACTGTTAATATTATATTTTAATTATATATCCTGCTTACATTCATTCATTGGATTTAGCTATATTACCTTTTTCCTCCTTAAAAGGCACATACTGTAATATCAAGTATTGTAATATCATTGTAATATCTTTCTTTATGTAAAGTGCTAGAATGCACAGCTCTGTGTGTGCTATGCAGTCATGCACAGTAGAGACTGCCTGAACGCTGGGAGCATTCTGTGCCTTCGGGCAGTCTCTACAGCCCATGACTGCATCGCGTGTGCTGCAAGTGAGGCGGTGACAGTACACAGAGCAGGACCGACCTCTTAACATCACCCGGACCTAAGCCCGTGTACCCGGGCTTTTACACTACTAGTTTAAAAAATAGAACATAGATTGAAAACATCACGAGAATCTTTGAAATTCTTTTAATTTGTACATTTAAATTCTTGCTGAATGCCACTAAACAACTATAAACAAACTGTATTATGAGATGAAAATATGATGAACAAAATTTGGAAGAAATAACTAAAAACTACACTGTAAGGAAGATTTTCTTTTTTTTAATGGACTTTTAGATTTTTCTAATGGATGCAAATAATCTAAATACAGACAAATGCAACATTACTCATCTCTGTGCCCTCATCTGTGCGGTTATCAATCTGTGTTGCTCACCCCTTAGATGCAGTGTGGGATTTTCAGGGTACAGCTAACATTGCACAGGTTATTTTTCAAGCCATAATTAAGCAAACAAATACAGTACATATTTATTTGAGGTTCTTATAATATGGATGACAAAAACTAGCTCAATGTGTTTAATCATTTTCACAGACTTGCACTTTAAATTCAACCTTCACATTTTTGTCAAAAGAAGCTGGTGTTCACTGCAATGATGGCACACAGAAGTGCCAGGGCAACCTAGTTAAGTACCGTACTAGAGAATATTATCTCTTCTGGGCATACTGATGGACAGACTGCCAGCAATCCCCAGACATATCTGCTATAATATGTGCAGAAAATTCAGATAAGTTACTCCGCTTTTCATGACACTTTGTTACTTAGTGCATAGCGTTGAAAGAGGAGCAGAGAAAAAAATGTCTGAAATGCCCATAAACTTCCTTATTGCTCTCGTCATGTTTAAAGACAATTTGGGCATATGTAGCTTAGTAAATTGCAGATAGGTAGGTATAACACTTAGATATTGGTCCCAATATCTCCTTTTGGACATCCCCTATAGCATGTGCCTTTCCCAAATAGAAAATGCATACATTTGGTAGACTGCACTAGGAGAAAGAGTCATTGTTGCTCCACCCCTTTGCATCAAGCCAGATCCTGGTGCTTGGAGGTTTTTTTTTTTTTTTTTTTTTAAATCAGTTCACTACGGTGTAATAAGGCAGCAAAACAGGAAACTGATTAAAGGGACAGTAATGTCCCATAAAAACTTTTTATACTTTTATAGAGCTGAAGAAAATAAGAAGAATGGTGCAACACCTATCTCTCAAGCCGCTATGGTTTGAGAGATATAGGCACTGAAAGTTTGCCCCTCTCTCCCTTTCTCCTGACTTCAGCTGTAAAGCTGACAGCAGGAGATTTGAGTTGTAGGACTCTAGGAGGCTCTGCAGCAGAGCCAAAATCACAGTGTTGCAAAAGATTTACTTCACTGGAAATGTCTACAAAGTGTGTCTGGTTTGTAAGCACACTTTGTAGACATTTCCAATGAAGTAATTCTTTTGCAATACCTCAATTTCAGCTCTGCTGCAGAGCCAACGGCTGGTCCCCGGACCAGAATTTCCTGCTGTCAGCTAGACGCTGACGTCAGGAGAAGGAGAAAGTGGGGCGAACTTTCAGTGCAAATATCTCTCAAACCATAGTGGTTTGAGAGATAGGGTTTGCACCATTATTCTTGTTTTCTTGAGCTCTACAAAACTATAAAAAGTTTTTATGGGACATTACAGTCCCTTTAATTTTAAAAGAAAATAGATTTGAAGTGTGGTACTAGTGAGGTGGAAAAAATAAGGAATGACATGGTTATCTCCTCCTCATAGGTAGGCTACCCATATTTCCTTGAGACAAAGACGGGACGGGAGGTGGGACAGATGGACAGTGGGATTCCATCACTCAGAGTCCGATCGTAGTAAGCTGCAAGCAGAGAGAACGCGTTTGCTCCATCTCTTACTAGTGGTGGTCTCTCTCTCTCTTTCTGGTCAAAAAGCCTTCCCCTGAAGTAAATCGGAGCTTCCTCTCTTCGTCACTCACACTAGTGGTTTTACTGTGTTTACTGTACGCATTGATTACTCGTCATCATATTACTGTCAAAGAGACTCTATGGTAATTTACCATAGTCTCTAGAGTCTTAGACAGTTATGTGTCACTTGAGTCATAAGACTCTATGGTAATCAATGTGTACAGTAAAACCACAGAAAAACCACTAGTGTGACGAAAGGAAGTTCTGATTTACTTTATCTTATAAGAAATAAACAAGCCACGCTCAGTTTTTTACAAAAAATTAAAAACTATACAGTGGATATAAAAAGTCTACACACCCCTGTTAAAATGCCAGGTTCTTGTGATGTTAAAGAATGAGACAAAGATAAATCATGTCAGAACTTTTTCCATCTTTAATGTGACCTATAACGTGAACAAATCAATTGCAAAACAAACTGAAATCGTTGAGGGGGAAAAATAAAAAGTAAAAAACTCACAATAACCTAGTCGCATATATGTGCACACCCTTAAACTAATACTTTTTTGAAGTACCTTTTGATTTTATTACAGCAATCAGTCTTTTTGGGTAGGAGTTTATTAGCATGGCACATCTTGACGTGGCAATATTTGCCCACTCTTCTTTGCACAAGCGCTCCAAATCTGTCAGATTGCGAGGAAATCTCCTGTGCACAGCCCTCTTCAGATCACCCCACAGATGTTCAATTGAATTCAGGTCTGGGCTCTGGCTGGGCCATTCCAAAATGTTAATCTTCTTCTGGTAAAGCCATGCTTTTGTGGATTTGGATGTGTGCTTTGGGTCATTGTCGTGCTGAAAGGTGAGCTTCCTCTTCATCTTCAGCTTTCTAATGGACGCCTGAAGGTTTTGTGCCAAAATTGCCTGGTATTTGGAACTGTTCAAAATTCCCTCCACCCTGACTAAGGCCCTGGTTCCAGCTGAGGAAAAACAGCCCCAAAGCATGATCCTGCCACCACCATGCTTTATTGTGGGTATGGTTTTCTTTGGGTGATGTGAAGTGTTGTTTTTGTGACAAACATACCTTTTGGAATTATGGCCAAAAAGTTCAACCTTGGTTTTATCAGACCATAAAACATTTTCCCTTGTGGTTTTGGGGGACTTGATGTTTGTTATTGCAAATTTCAGTCGGGCTTGGATGTTTTTCTTTGTAAGAAAAGGCTTCCGTCTTGCCACCCTGCCCCATAGCCCATTTATATGAAGAATACGGGAGATTGTTGTCACATGTAGCACACAGCCAGTACTTGCTTCCTGCAGTTCCTTTAATGTTACAGTAGGCCTCTTGGAAGCCTCCCTGACCAGTTTTCTTTTCGTCTTCTCATCAATTTTGGAGGGACATCCAGTTCTTGGTAATGTCTCTGTTGTGCCATATTTAAACCTGAGTTATTTTGGAGTAAACCAACTACAACATATGGGACACAATAAACATTCCTAACTTCCCATGTACTTGACAGGAGCCTTTTAAACTCTTGAATGTGAGAATGGTCTCCAATGCATTGGAAAGAAATGAAGGGGTTAAAAGCCCTATTAAATTAAACAGGAACTTTAACCCCTTAAGGACCAGCGGATCTGGGACATTACCTTCCCTTAAGGACTACTTTGATCCTTGCTGGTCTTGGTGCGGTCAATTTCAGAACCCGTTTTTACTCAAAGCACCACCGCAGGAGTAAAATACGAGGTGTGCCATGACCATCATTGGTCCTTAATGGAAAAAAAATGGTAATGGTCCTGGCACGTCAAACGGTCCTTAACCTCATAATGACCAGTTATGGCAGCACGTGGCCAGCAATTAAGGACCACTGGTCATTTTTTTTTAATTTTTTTGTTTCATTGAATTCCGATGGCTGTGTGGCTTGCACGGTTTAACCCCTTAATGACCACCTGCTCTCTGGGCGCTGTTAAGGTCCACTGGGCATTTTTTTATTTTTATTCGCTTAAAGGAGCAGTCAACTTTTTTTTATGAAAACACATATGTTATAGATCTTTTTCTGCTGAATAAAACAAAGTAATTCCCACCGCTGTCAGATGTTTTATTCAAAACTAGTTGAACAGCCCGTTACACGGGCCACAGTGCCACAGCCACCCGGTCGCGGGGCAGTCATGCGCAGTAGAGACTGCCCGCACCATGGCTGATACAGAGCTGGACGCTCCTTTGGAGCGCCCAGCTCTATATCAGCTGCGGCGCAGGCAGTCTCTACTGCTCATGACTGCAGCACGCGCAGCAGTGTCTACTGCGCATGTTGTGGCATTACACATTAATTAGCGAATTATTATATAGGATTTATAACTGTTGAAACAGGAAGTGACAGGCAGTTTCTATCACATTCTATGGAGAACTGTGTTTCTTTGATTTTCCTGACTTTCCTCTCCATTCGAAATTGACAGAAAAACTAATTAGAATTTGACCACTAGAGGGCACTGCTAATGTAAAAAACCATGGGTTTAAACTGTAATAACTCTCGCAATATAAATCTTTCGGCAGTGGGAGTAGCCTTATTTTACACAATAGAAAAATCCCTACTGCTCCTTTAATGGATTCTGGGGTCACCGAGCAGCATGCAGCTGTGTGGCAACCCCTGAATTCCATGACGTGCCAGGAGCGTCAATGGTCCTTAAGTGCTTGAACCAGCGTGATGGTCCTGGCAAGTCAATGGTCATTAAGGAGTTAAAAGGGATTTCAAATCCAATGTGTTCGCGATATCACAAATGTAGCATTCAAGGGGTTAAAAGGCACATTTAAATCATCGGTAATTTTATACATTTTTATTCATCCTCTATCGGACAGTTGGTTAGTTTGAGAATTAATCCAGATATTTTTTAGTACATCAGACTGAGCTTCATTTAGAATTTCTATATTTATTAAATAAAACTCACATTCCCTAAGAAATCAGAATTATAGGTCATAAGAGCTAGAATTCTGCTATACTGTTTATGTGGCACATGAGAAAGCCTGGGCAATAAATCATTTTCAATTGCATATTATATAATCTCATATGAGAGTCCCACTTGTGCATAGAAAACCAAAGACGCCGTACCCAGTGAGGAAGCAGACTTGATAAATTCTCCTTTGTAAACGGCTTTTCAATAATAAAGGCCAATTATGTGCTATCATTATGTGAGTATTGGTATTGATATTGCTTATGAGTTTCCATTTGTAGCAGATTTTTAAAATACTGGAACAACATATAAAAATGTATAAAATGACGTGATTACAGGAACTCGATTTAGAAAATAATAAATTTAAAGGGAAAGTGTTAGCAAAAATATGATAAATGTAACCCTTTGAGTGGCAGTAGGATGGATATTCAATGTATTGCCACCCTCATAGGCTTAAAGGGTAACTAGAATGAAAAAAAAATGTAAAATCTCAGCCTTTTACTATGTCATCTTGGCTTCTCTCACTTGGAGGCATGGAATGATCATAAACATACAGCCTTAAAGCACAACTAACATATTTTAATAATAAACTTCTCACTTACCCTACTATGACTAGAAAATCTTAATGGCCCTTATGAATGCTTTTCCTTGAGTCATTGTTCAAGCAATAATATCTTCAATCAGTCTTAGATGTCTTGTCCATGAAGGAATAATGACAGTTTTTTTGCGGTTTGTTCAGACTTAAGCAGATATGAACCTAATCAACTCTTTAAAGGGATAGTAATACTTAAGTATTACTAATCCCTATATTAAAGTCCTATTAAAAATAAATGTATTGCCCCCAGTGTCATCTCTCAAACCTTTATGGTTTGAGAGATAATCGCTCCTAGAGTTGCCCTCCCCTCCCCCTTCCCCGTAGTCAGCTTTCTAGCTGACTGCAGGGAAGCCAGTCGTTCGACTTTCAGGCGGCTCTCCAGCACAGCCGCGATCGCGGTAATAAAAAAGAAAAGTTTCACTGAAATGGTCTTCTACGTGTGCTTGGTTTGCAAGCAAATGTAGAAGACCGTTTTAGTGAAATATTTTTTTTTATTAACGCAATCGTGGCTCTGCTGCAGAGCCGTCTGATGATCTAAGACTGGATTTCCCTTCAGTCAGCTACAACGCTGACTTCGGGGGAAGGGGGAGGGAGAGGGCAACTTTAGGAGTGACTATCTCTCAAATCATAAAGGTTTGAGAGATGACACTGGTGGCAATACATTTATTTATTTATTTTTTATTTTCAATGATTTTATTGAAATTTAAAGACAGGAATACATCTGTACAAGAAGTGTACAATATAAAGCATAGAAAAATAAAAAAACAAGATAAAGCATCACAAACACAGTGTTCATCCACAAGCGCTGTTAATGAGTTTAACATAACCATTAGAGTTTAGGGAAACAGCCCAGTTTACAGCTAAAGATCTGACATATGCGTTTGAAGGCCATGTGAGGATGAGTAAGATGCCTGAGACCTCTTAAGGGTCAATAGTATGCGTATAGAAGCTTATTAATAGAAATAAAAAAAACAAAAAAAAAACAGGACTACTGAAGGAGTAGAAGTTAAAAAAGACTATGAAGTGAGAGTGCAAGGAGAGAAACGAAGGGGGAGAGAGGAAAAAGGAGGAGAAGTAAAGGGAAAAGAGGACAAAGGTGAACAAGAGGGGAGAGATAGAAGGGGAGGAATATAGCCAAGCACATCATAGAATAAGAGGGGATGAGGAGTAGAGAGGGAAGGAGAAGGGAGGGAACAGGAGTCCACCGGGCAGCTGCTGCAGATAGAGGAACCATGCTGGAAATGGCAGAAACAATCCTGAGAATGTGAGTAAGACCACTGCCACATCATCGGAGCCTAGAGCTATAGAAGAATACATTTATTTTTGATAGGATTTTAATATAGGGATTAGTAATACTTAAGTATTACTATCCCTTTAAACCCTTAAGGACCAGAGGTTTGCGTAACACATTGGAAAGCAATGCATTAAGCACTTCTCTGGTCCTTAACCCATTAACGATCTCTTGATCTGGAGTGCAGGTGGCCGGTAAGGACCACAGAGCTTTTTTTTTGCAAATATTATTCTGGGATGGCAGAGCAAAGTGCAGCCACGCTGCCATCCCAGAATTCAAAGATGTGTTGAGACCGTCACCTTTCCTTAAGTGCTTGGACCATCACGTTATATAGGTCCTTAAGGAGTTGAAGCAGTAAGATCACCATGTTCAGTGAGCAGATTTTAGGTCATGTGGCCCTGTTAGTGACTGACATGTATCTGGACATCACATCCAAGACTGATTGAAGATATCTCTTGAACAAAGAGATAAGGTCAAAGTTCATATGGGCCATCAGTATTTTCTGGCCATAGTAAAGTACAAGGGGGTTATTATTAGGATGCTTTACTTCTCTATCAATTGTACAAGTCCCCCCTGGAATTTTTCTCTCCTGAGTTATTACTGTATGCTTTAGAAAGGAGCAGAATTATTTTGTTATAAATGTATATATATATAGTAGGTCTTTTCAGGCTGTGTAAAATAAGGGTACTCCCACTACTGAAAGATGCATATTTCCAGTGGGATTACAGTAACAGTGTCCTCTAGTGGTAAGGTTCCAATTAGTTATTCTGTCACATTGTATTTGAGAGCCAAGTCAATGACAGTTCTACATAGAATAGATAGAAACTGCTGAGTCACTTCCTGTCAGTTAGAACGCTCAGAAAGTAAACGTGCTGCAAATTCGCTTCCTGATAAGTTGAACTGTTAGAACATTTAAGTGAAACAGCTGACAAAAAGTGAATGTACCTTTGTTTTAATCAGCAGGAAAAAAACTAAAGCATAAAGGTTTTCTCAAAGAAAAGTACTACTTCTTTAAAAATAAACCCTGTATACAGCATATATCATTATCCACATAGTAACTCCCTTATTTCAACATGAGGCTTTGGTGCATAGTTTGGGCAAAATAAATTCAAAAGGTTGCCTACCACTCCAATGTTGTTGTTTTGATATAGAAGCCATATACAAAAAGCAATGGGTTATCTGGCACTCAAAGGGTTAACTCAATTGACATTTTTATTTTTTCTTATGGTGCAGTTAGCTTGCCAGTTGCCACAAAATTGTTCCCTTTCTTTGTATATAGGGAGCTAAATGTTTAAAGGAGCAGTAAACTTTTTTATGAAAATATATATATTGTAGGGATTTTCCTACTGAGTAAAAGAATGGTACTCCTACTGCTGAGAGATTTATATTTCCAGAGTTATTACAGTTTAAACCCATTTTTTTTTTACATTAGCAGTTGTCACGGTTTTCAGGCAAAGAAGGACAGACACGAATAAAAAAAATAAATCCACCTTTATTTATTAAGTACAGGAATAATAATATAGCCCACACAGAACCCCAGACAAATGTAAATAGGACCCAAGGTCCCTCCGGAGCTGCACACTGTGCTGTGCACCGCACTACTCCAGATCTCGAGACTAGGGAAGTGGCTCAAGTAAGACAACAGAAGAATGGTAGAATATGCGTAAGTCACCACTAGGTCTGCGAATGGAGGCAATAGAGAGCGAGAGCAGACCAGAGCCAGGAGACTACAGGTCAGGAAAGCAGGTAGTGTAGGTAGCGAGTAGGCAGCTAGAGTCACAGGTCAGACAAGCCAGGGACTACACGGAGTGAGAGAACCAGGCCATTGGTCAGGCAACCGGAGACTATGCTGAGCAAGTAGGAGCCAGGCCCACTGGTCAGGTGAACTGAGGACTACAAGGAGCAAAAGTAACCAGGCCCTCAGGAAAGGCAATCGGAAGCTACACTAAGTGGGTAGTAGCCAGGGCCACTGGTCAGGCAAGCCGGGGTCATACACAGAGCGAGTAGTCAGCCAGAGCCACAGGTCATAACCGATGTGGGTAGTCAGACAAGCTGGGGTCATACACAGAGTAAGTAGTCAGCCAGAACCACAGGTCAGAAGCGATGTGGGTAGTCAGACAAACCCGGGTCATACACAGAGCGAATACTCAGACAGACACGGATCACAACGGAGCAAACAGAAGCTATCAGGAACACCACCTAAGGGCAATGATTCCCAGGCCCAAAGAGGTTTATATTGGAGCAGAAAGAGTCAGGACCCAATTAGGCCACCCAGAATAGGCCCATAAACAGGCATCCGTGCTAGTGCCTATTACATGAAGACAACAATGAGGAAGTGGCCGAAGGAAGCACAGGAGCATTTAGCCTCTAAGGGAGACTGTGATAGCAGTGCCCTCTAGTGGTCAAATTCTAATTAGTTTTTCTGTTAGATTATAATGGAGAAAGAAAGTCAGAGACATACAGTTCTCCATAGAATATGATAGAAACTGCCTGTCACTTCCTGTCAGTTAGAACTATCAGTAAGTAAACACAGTAAATTCACTTCCTGATTATTTGAACTGTTATAAATCCTCTATAATAAATCACTAGGATGTTTGTCAGAAGCTGTCATGTGCAGTAGAGACAGCTGCTCGTGCTGCAGTCATGCGAAGTACAGACTGCCCACGCCGTGACTGATCTGGAGCGGGGCACTCTGAATTAAGACCAGAGTCCCCTCTGTGCACCTTCCTGGGGCTGCTCGGTCCCAGAAAGGTGCGCAGAGAGGACTACAGTCTGAATTCGGAACGCATGACTGCAGTGCCGCCAGTGTTGGCCCGTGTACACGGACTTTAAAACTAGTTTTAAATAAAATATCTGACAGCAGTGGGAGTGACCTTGTTTTATTCAGCAGGAAATGCTCTATAAAATATGTGTTTTCATAAAAAATGTTTACTGCCCCTTTAACCATCGGACGGTAGGTGCATTAGATAGGTCTTCACTAGCTTCCAAGAGATTAATCCACTGTGTTTTGCAGTTATTTACGCAGATCTTATCAGTAATATCTATAGAATCTTCACACTGCAAGATCAAAAATGAAAAATGTTTGCCAACATGTAATAATCTAGATGAAGCATTCTCCCTGGTCTCCTGCAATATATCACTGTACAATTTTCTACTCCTGTATTAATTTAAGGTTAATAAGAGTACAGTGTTTTTCTGCTCGTGTATTTTTCATACAGATAGATATTTTTCAAAATTTCTGTCCACTATCATTGTCAATAATCTCATTTACTTGTTATAAATTGTGTTATACAGAGAGATGCTTCTGGTGCAAGATTTATCACAGATTCCTGTGGTTAAGTCATGATATTCTTGAAACCTTGCAGTATCTTGTAATGTTAATAACAAAGGTCACATCTGTATGATTTCACAGTAAAAACATTTTCAAAGATTTCAGTTTATTGTTGTATTTGTATGCATGAGAAGCAGCACAATGCAATCTGCCAAAAACACTATGAGGCTGATTTAATAAGAACTGGAGCAATTCTGGCACAAACTAAGTATACTATAGGGAACAAATAAAACTTCTGACTGATTTCCATTGGGCTTTAACTCTTTGAATGCCAGAGAGGTCCCTAAACATTCGGAGTTAAAATTGACCCATTTACATGTATATTATCTCATACTTTTGTTTTTTCTACCAAGGTAAGGAGAGAGTACCACACTTACAACTCAGGGACCCATAGATACAATTTAAACTAATAAAATGAATCAGAGATATTACTGGGTCTATATACACACACATATATCCAGTAACTTTTGCATAAATATTGACATCCAACTCCAACGCATGCAGTTTACAAAGTGGCCTTTTCCCTTATGGTTGGGTGAAGACTGGTGGAATCATGGAGAACATAAGCCCTACCTGTTAATGACCTGACCCTAATATAAACCCACTATGTCATACTATCACAAGCCGTCCATTTCCTCCTGCTCATAGATGGACGTAGAACTAATTACTTAGTCCACAACTTGTTTCAGCTACTTAAACCCTGGGTCTTCCCACTATCCTTGCCCATGGATGGTTGTATACTCATCGTCTTGTACCTGTGATCTGTGATTCTTCTGGTTCCTGTTGTGACCTGGTCTGTGTATCGTTGCTCCTGATTTCTGGTTTCTTGACCCCAGCTCTGCTTTACGACAATTCGCTGCTCTCAAGTGATCCGACCTACAGTGTTCCAACTCCAGCTCTGTCCGTCAACCTTCCTCTTCTCTCAAGTGATTCATTCTACTGTGTACCAACTCCGTCTCTGATCTACGAGCTTCCGCTTGTCTCCAGTTATTTGATCTTCTGTGCATCGACTTCTGGCTTTTCCTATGACCTTGCTACTGATCCAACTACTGGCTTGTCGTACGACTAACTGTACTACTCCAGTTATTCGACTATCTGTGTACCAACTCCTGGCTTGTTGTATGACTACCCACACCTCTTCTCTGTATGACCGACAGACTTTCGACCTTAGGCCTGTGGTTCAGCTTCCAGACTATGCATTAGGGTTTCGACTCAGTGTTGGTGATTAGTGTGTCTCTGCCTTTCGAATCCTCTACACACTAGCTAACCCTGACCCAGGCTGAGAGACGTGATACATGTTCCTACAGGAATTTCCACTGAAAATTCACAATTTGCCCCTGTTTCTGCAGGAATGCCATAGAGAAGCTCATAGACTTAATGTATTTTCACTGTCTCTGTACATTTACCTTGAGAATGATTCTGTTTTTCACCTATGTATTAAATGATAGTGAGAATTCCCTCCCCCATAATAAAAAAACCCAGAAACTCAGCATGAAGTGTAGTGTAGATTAGGCAGAAGTGAGAAAGAAAGAAAGAAAGAAAGAAAGAAAGAAAGAAAGAAAGAAAGAAAGAAAGAAAGAAAGAAAGAAAGAAAGAAAGAAAGAAAACAGATTTTAAAAAATAAAATATATTTGTTTTGTAAAGATAAGTGAAAAGTTGGAGAAATTTCCCGCTTGAGGTTTTTCCATAAAACTTCCTGCCCATGGACAATAAAAAAAGTTCTCCTTTTTTGCCACTGCCAATAAATTTCCCATGAGAATTTTGCCATAGTTCCCCTATATTTTCTATGACTGTGGAGTGGAGAAATAAATAGCTGGAAGTAAAAGTTGTGAGTCTTACAGCAACATATGCCTTGAAACAATTGTTAGCAGGCTGAGTACTTTTGTCCTTTGCCCATAACAGTAACTTCCTGCGGCTTGGGATATTCCAGTATTGTACAAACCATAATATCAGTTCTTTAAAGACTCTGTTTCCGTCCAAAGAAAAGGGCAGCAAGTCAACCACCAACACAATTAGTAAGTGCAGGGTGGCAGTACATAGTAGAAGAACTGTTTAACTTTATTGCTTTAATGACATGACTTGTAGAGGTGCTGGGTGTGGTAGCGGTATGTGGCTCTTGTCATCTCCAAAAACAAACTCAGAGTCATATTCCTCTGCAGCATGAGCACTCTCTGAAACATCAACAGAGCTTCTGTTATGTACCACAGGAATGTTTAAAAGTACTTCTGCTGCTGCTAGTTGTGGCACCTCTGACCTGTTGATGATGTTTCCCAGTCAGACCTGTGGTTGTGCTTCAGGTGGGAACTCATTCAGGAGGTGCCTATGTGTGAGCCTGCTTGACCCCCTGCTCACATGCATCTTATACATACAACAGATAGCTTTTGGATCCTGAGTGAAGTATCTCCATACTGTGGACTTCATAGGCAGCTGGATTCCTGAGTGAAGTATCTCCTGATACTGCTGTTGCTACTAATGGGGCAAGATGTTGCTGAAAGTGTACTACTACTAGGTATTACAGGTGTTGCACTTCCAAAAGCAGCAGAGGAACTCATCATAGCTATGACTATGGATGCTGATAACATGTGTTGTTGCTGGTTACTCAACACTATTAGTGTGTGGCTGAGTGGGACTTGGAATTGGAAACAGAGATGATGCTGATGATGACTGACAGGATGGCTGAGTATTCTTTTGCATATTTGCTTGTCCAGGGTCATACCCACCAATGGTTTTATCAAACCATTTATAGACAGACACAGTGCTCATTTTCAGTGGTGGAAGATTGAGCCTTTGCCTTTAAATAACTTTCTAGCCATGTCATCATCTCTCACTCTCAACTTCATCTACAATATATCTGTAGAAAAGAAGGATGCAGGAGGGATTTATTCTAGATCTACATCAACTCATCAGTCAATAGGTCATCCTCAGCATCTCCAGACAATTCTTCCCCACTATGTTTATAATCCTCTAGGCTTTTGGAGGTCTTAAACAATTTCTTTTTACTTTTCCACTTTGAAGGATTTTCACAACATTTGCTATTACTTTCAGGACAGGTATTTTTTTGATTGTTTGTCTCACTGTAAAATACAGGTGTTGGTTGAACTGCTACACCTTCTTGCTTTATGCCATCAACACTGGAATGCAACTCACTGTCTCTGTCAGTGCTTTTAGATGGTTTATTAATAGTAGTGGTGGTGGAACTTTTGGTGGGACTTTGACAAAAGCTACATCTTCCTCGAGAGGAGAGGGATCACCAAAATTTATCACAAGCATTACAGCAACTATGGCTGCAATCAAGTTTTTGGACTACCACTTTACTCACATGTCCCTATAATGCTCCTAACCATTTCACCATGCTCGTGTGTTTGCTGGACAAGTTTGCTATTTCACAGGCATAGTTTTAGTGCAGTTTTTGACTCTTTAAATAACTCAGTGGAGGATGCCAGTACATAATGGCAGAACTGTTTAAGTTTTTTGCTTTAACAATGTCTTGTGGCAGTGGAGGTGGGGGTAGTGATGGTCTACAGGTGTGGGCACTCTATGACTCTTGTAATCTCCTCCAACAGACTCAGGGTCATACTCATCCATGTTTCGCATTTTCAACAGAGTAGCAGGAGCCATGGGTGTTAGTGTAAATGAATGAAATTTTGACATATTCTCTGACACATCTACATCACTAACATTCTGTGCCCCAGAACCCCAGGAACTTTTAGGAGTGCTTCTACTGCTGTTATTCATAGCACCTTTCATATGTTGATGGTTTGTCTCCCAATCAGAGCTTTGATTGTGCTTAATGAAGGATCTCATTGAGGATGTGCTATAGTGTCACCCTGCTTCCCCCTACTCACATGCTTCATACAAATACATTTTTAGGTTTTTAGAAACATGCTTAGCTTATGGATCATGAATGAAGTATCTCCATACTGTAGACTTCATGGACTGAAAGGTTCCTACTACTAGGGTTAGATGTTGCAAATGTACTAGGTGGTGTCAAAGGTGCTACACTTCCAACAGCAGCAAAAGCACTCTTCATAGCTAGGGTTGTGGATGTTGATGACCTGTGTTTTGATTTATTACTCAAAAATAGTGTGTGTGTATGCTAGGTAGTTATTGGACTAGGAAGAGGTGATGATGCTGATGATGACTGAGAGGATGATTGTTTATTTTTAGGCATCTTTGTTGTCCAGAGTCAGGCTTTATAGTTAATTTCCCAAATAGTTTATAAACATGCATTAATGCTCATTTTCAGTGGCAGAAGCGTTTAACAAAAATACACATTCTTTCATTCGAAGAGCTCCAAACAAAACCATGCTACTCACCCCCTTGACATAAGCACGGTACCAGCTTAAAGATTCCACCTGCCAAAGATAGAATGTTGCAAGGAATTTATAGTCGCTGAAAGGATCTTGATAACATTCCATTTATTATCATAGAAAATATAAGATGGTAACAGACAATCGTCAGTGAATGATTAAAGGGATAGTAATACTTCATTTTATCTTTATTTTATTTTGTAGGCATTAAAAAAACATGAAGAATGATATAAGTCTTATCTCTGAAACCTTTATGGTTTAAGAGATATTCACAAACAAAGTATCCCCCCCCTGTTCAACCAGATCAGAAGGGAGATGCCCAGTTAGACTGCAGAGAGGGACAATCTTCAATTAAGATAATGGAAAAAGCTGTAAAACTTGTCAAGGGGGGAAGGGCTTTCATTGTTTTCATACAAAGAAAATTGTCCCCTTCTGTTATCTGTCCTGTCATACAACCTGATCCACATCTGAGAAGAGATGGCTTACACTAGGTAAAAGGGGCGGGAGGGGAACTTTGCTTGTGAATATCTCATAAACCATAAAGGTTTGAGAGATAAGACTTATATCATTCTTCATGTTTTTTTAATGCCTACAAAATAAAATAAAGTTAAAACGAAGTATTACTATCCCTTTAAGTGCTATGTGAGAGTGAAACCCATACAATGATTATCTTACAGCCATGGAGAAGTACCTCTGTTTGTTGTGGGTTACCATCTTTCACTTTCTATGATAATAAAATTTGGAGTTTTAATCAAGATCCTTTCACAGAGTGAGACTTCCTCACAATGTTGTACTTGGTACAACTTCCTCCGCTATGCCACTAGAATGCGACTCACTGTCATCTTCAGTAGCTTTATATGGTTTATTGGTGGAAGTGCAAGATCTTTTTTATGTTGCTTTCACAAACAGCTTCCTCAGGAGCAGAAAAATCATCATCATTTATTGTACAGTTTGCAACAACCATAGCTGCAGTCAGCTTTTGTATTACCACTTTAAAAACACATACCCACATTGCTACTCTCCCACCCCATCCCTGCCCCTAGTGCATTTTCTGGACATTATCAAAGCATTGTGGATTTTAACAGTAAAGTACACAATAGAAACGTTCATGTTTTGCCATAAAAAAACAACTGTATCATATAAGTGTCTGTCTCTACTATCTGTCAAGGTCAGCCTCATCGCAATTCACAGCAGGATCCCTGTCTGTCATCTACCAGTCAAAATATTTACCTTTAAATAATTTTTAATCAACTGTCAAAAGAACTGTCATTGTCTACAGAAAAAAAAATAATACTCACTGTACGTGCAGCTGCTTCTGCCCTTCTTTGACTGTAGCTAGTGTCCATAAGATTCATCAGCTGCTTTCTCTCCCTCCCAAAGTCACTGCAGTCTTATTTTTTACAGTACAGGATGAGGACAGACCCTAATCAATAATATCTATGCAAAAAGGGCACAAAATGATATGTACAGTGCTTTACGTGGCCCTTTTCCCCTTTTGTAGACATATACTATTTGATTTTTCATGTGGGTGAAAATTCATTCTTTCCATTGATTTCAATGATTTGAGCAAGTTGGAAAAAGTGCACTTATCACTGAGCATTTCTCACTCGGTGGGAAGGGCCATTTTTGCCTTGTTCAGTTAGAGGCAAAAAAGTTTACCCACCCCTACTTCATAGTTCAAGAACCTCAGTAGGGCTTTTAAAGGGATAATAATACTTAAAATGTAAAAAAAAACCATGTTGTAGGGTTTATCCCGTGAGTAAAACAAGGGTACTCCCACTGCGGAAAGATGTTTTATTCAAAAGTTATTACAGCTCAAAGTTTAATTTTTTAGGTGAAATATCACAGTGGCCTGAAGTTGTACGGTGGCGCTGTTGCTACACCATCCTATGGACAGCTCTGGTCCCAGGACCATAAATCTCCACAGGATGGTGTAGCAACAGCGCAACTGTACATTTTCAGGCCACTGTGATATTGCACCTAAAAAATTCAACTTTGAGCTGTAATAACTTTTGAATAAAACACCTTTCAGCAGTGGGAGTACCCTTGCTTTACTCAGGGGGATAAACCCAACAACATATATTTTTTTACATTTTAAGTATTACTATCCCTTTAAAGGGATAGTAATGTTTCATAATAAAAGCAGCTCTAATTAATCATCATAGTATTTGGACTTTGGAGAGTGTTATTTCAATACTGTCAGACTTGTAGTTCGAGAGTAATTCAGTGACAAAGTATCCCCCTCCCGCTCCTTTTACTGATGTAACACTGCTCAGCCAGAGCAGAAGGAAGGTGCCTAGGTAGATTGCAGAGAAGGACAATCTTCAATTAAGATAAGGGAAAAACCTGAGGGGGGCAGGGTCTTCATTGTTCTCACAGGAAGAAGATTGTCCCCTTCTGTTATCTGTCTGGTCTTACAACTAGATTCCACATCTAAGAAGAGATGGCTTACACTAGGTAAAAGGGGCGGGAGGGGAAATTTTGCTTGTGAATATCTCTTAAACCATAAAGGTTTGCGAGATAAGACTTATATCGTTCTTCATGTTTTTTAATGCCTACAAAATAAAATAAAGATAAAACAAAGTATTACTATCCCTTTAAACCCTTGAATGTCAGTGAGTTATCCAATGAATTCTCAAAGCATCGCAGTCCTCTTTATCATTCAAGTGGTTAAAAGTGGTTAAAAGCCTAATTTAGAACAAAGGAGATTTGTTCTTCTACACCAGACTCACTACATCTTTCTTCCTTTTTTCCAATGCACTGACTGTTCATCTAAACTGAGGAATTGATGACAGTGAGTGAGACACGCAGAGTTCATATTAATAATTTTGCTAATGCATTTATTTATTGATTCATTTATTTATTTAGGTGGGTTTTACCTAGGTCTCTCATACCCTATAATTACCGTATATTTCTTTTTAACCTCTTCTTTAGACAGTTGCGTTTTTGTTATATATATAAACACTATACAGTCTTTAAAAAAATGTTTTTTTTATCTCTGTATTGTTTTGTACATAGATGCAAGGCAAGGTTATAACCTTTAAAAATGTAATTAAAATTAAATGTTTCTGACCGCTGACATTATTGTCTACTGTGCAAGTTCTAATGTGCCCAGACAAGACTGAACACAAATCAGAAAAGAATGAAGAACACTTTTTATTATTACTATCGGAGATGGTCAAATTAAACCAGATATGAAGGTGAATGCATTTTTTTCTGTTTTATATCTTTGAAGTGACAATACACAGTATTGGAAATTTTAATCAGAAGAACATTTATGAATTCCTACACTCCTGTTATATAATTACATTTAACAAAGTCAAACCAAGAGAGGGTTTTCAGTTTCCTCTTATAGTCTAATACCCCATCAGATCAGAGAAGCACAATACTTTAACACCCCTGTTATTGAGAACTTATTTTGTGTTTATATCTATGACATACGTAGGGGTGGGTGGAAGTTCTTGCCATGTTCCTGTAAGAAATCCAGCAAAAACCAATTTGTTGTCTGCTTTTTCATGGGAAAATCCACTTTAAAACCAACAATTAAAATCTTTGAATTTTTCACCCATTGGCCAAAATTATTCACAATTTTTTCAATGGTTTTTTTCGCCTCCTTGAAGTGAAACACAATAGAAGCAGCTACGGAGCGAGGTAGACATACTGTGCTGTTCCGCTGTGATCTTTTAGCTTGAGGCAGGAGAGGCTCACAGTGACTGCTATCACTATGAGAAAGATTAAAAATAGTAAAAGGAGAAAATGGAAGGACCCTTTTATGTCCACTGAGTCTGAGGAGGAGGAGGAAATGAGCACTATAGAACCAATGCTGCCCAGTCCCCTAAATCACCCCTAGGGATCTTGGGGAATTTAATGGAAAGGAAGGAAGAAAAGGGTAGTAGTGAGAGCAGGACAGGTCAGCTGCCTGTGCCTGCTGCCAGACGTGGTGGCCCTGCTGTCATTATTGCTGTACCAGCTGCCAGACGTGCTGCTCCTGTTTCCACTAGTGCTGTGCCTGTTATCAGATGTGCTGCTCCTGCTGCCACCAGTGTTGTGCCTGCTGTCAGATGTGCTGCCCCTGCTGCCACCAGTGCTGTGCCTGCTGCCAGTGCTACTCCTGCTGTCACCAGTGCTGTGCCTGTTGCCAGTGCTGCCCCTGCTGCCACCAGTACTGTGCCTGCTGCCAGTGCTGAACCTGCTGCCACCAGTATTGTGACTGCTGTCAGATGTGCTGGCCCTGCTTCCACCAGTGCTGTGCCTGTTGCCAGTGCTGAACTTGTTGCCACCAGTACTGTACCTGTTGCCAGTACTGTACCTGTTGCCAGTGCTGAATCTGTTGCCACCAGTGCTGTGCCTGTTGCCAGTGCTGAATCTGCTGTGACAAGTGCTGAAGCTGCTGCTAGTGTGTCTTATAATACTCAGGAAGGAGAAGAAGATACCAAGTGTGACAGCAGGGGACCCTAAGTCAAACTTGATTTCAGCGAATTTAAAAGATATGAAAAAAGCTGGCACTTGTCACAAGAATTTTCCTGCACGTCAGGAAGTTCTGCTTCTCACATGTGAAACTTTCATTCATCCTCAATGCACAGAGAAATAGAGTTAAGCCAGTTTTCTCTGTGCCTTGTTAACACATAACGTAAAAAAAGCAGCAGAGGAGAGGAATAACCAAAAACCGATACACTTCATCTCTTCCCTCCCTTTGGTACAAATGGCATTAAAAGGATAGTAATGTCAGAAAAAAAAGTATTAACTATATGGTAGATACAATAAAAGAGAGTACTTTCACTTATTTGTATCTCTCAAACCGTTATGGTTTGAGATATATATGAAAATAAAGTTTTCCACTCCCTCCCCTTTCTGCTTGACAAGCTATAAAGCTGTCAGAAGCAGATTCTGGTTCCTGGATCAGACGACGGCTCTTCAGCAGCGCCGACATAGTGATACCTAAAAATAAATACTTTATCAGAACGACCTACAGCATGTGCCTGGTTTGCAAGTACACATTGTAGAACATTCCGATGAAGTATTTCTCTTTAGATATAGTTATATCGGCACTGTCTGATCAAGTGACCAGAATCTGCTTCTGACAGGTTTACAGCTCCTCAAGCAGAAAGGGGAGGGAGCGGAGAACTTAGTTTCCTATATCTCTCAAACCATAACGGTTTGAGAGATACAAATAAGTGCAAGTACTCTCTTTTAATTGTATCTACCATATAGTTAAAGCAGAACTATAAACAGCCAAAGTGTCAGCGTATGGTTGTTAGCCATAGTCCACTTAGCATATTGAATATAGTGTAATCATTGTGGTTGCCCGTGATACTGACCTTTTGTGGATTTAAAATTGAGTGTTTTCAAGGAGTAGAGTGCTGCCATCTTTGTTATGTTTGTTGTACGTGAGAGGCAGCACTCTAACAATGCTTACCCGTTAATCTTAAGCAAAGCACCACCCCCTCCTCAATGTACACGCCTGTTATGAGGATCGATGGGCCGGTCTTGGGGCAGGAACTCCAATGCCGAGGAGGGAGCGTTCAGTTTAATATGCGGCAAGAATATTGGCTCAGGACATGAAGAGAGGTGGGAGCGTGAGTTCTTTACAGAGCAATATCTGGCAATTGGAATAGCTTTGAGAAGTATTTCACAGAGAGTTATAATTATGTTACATCATTTTAAACTTATGAAATAAAGTTAATATAAGATGAAAGTTCCCCTTTAATACTTTTTTCTGACTTTACTATCCCTTTAAGGGGTGAATTTTGAGCACAAGTAGCATAGACATGAGTAGGACTGAGAAATGTATTCCAGAAAAAATATATAAGTTAAAGCTTAGTTTTTTACTAATGAATTGCTGCCACTAATTCTGCTGTCACCTCTGGGAAAAGCAGCATTATAAAGTTACATCCTTCAATGTATCTCTGGCTCTTCCTAAGTGCTAGCTCTGTGAGTTCTAAAGAGACAGATGATGATTCCTATTGGTTGAGGTGACGTCACACCAAAAATACAGCCAACAGAAATAAGGTCACCAATTATCTGGTAAAGTACCTATGTTTAACATATATTTATTATTTGTTTCCATTGTAGGTGTCCTGTACTTTTTCAAGAATTACTTCTTTTTGATTAAAATTCCCCTTTAACTCTTTGCATACGCGATATATTGCATTCTCTGTACTATTCAAGGGGTTAACGTTGCTAATCTTTTATGACTGTATGAAAAAATCTTGTATTAATAATACAATTCCAAGAGTCACCTTCACCAGTATTTTATTTATCACTGGATCAAATGTATTACACTGTACATACAGTGAATAACACATGCATATTTATTAGATATATTTATCACAATAAGGAACATTGTTGATGGAATATCTAATGGAAAACATTGCCCTTTTATTAACATTGTTATCTTTTGATTACAGCAGACAAAAGCGAAAAAAGAAAACACTTGTGCAGTGTATATTCATCATATCATAGCATATGCAGCACTATTCCCTTGTGCCATGACATCTTCAGCTTCTTATATGCTTGAAATTACTGCATTAACTTTCTCTTGGTAATATTAAATGGAATGTAAGATCTGTATGTGGGAAGAGAAGTAACCAATAAGAAAACCCATAATCAATTTTCCATTTTTTTTAGACTGAACTTGAATTAGTGTAAAGCCAACTTCTGTATATGTGTGGAACTATAGTATGAACAGGTGGGAGAAGTGATAAACGTCTCAGCATTTACGTAACTTTTTCCTAGATTAAGAATTTAATTGGATATGGACGAAACTGCAGAGAAAAAAAAAGCCTAGCCACTTTTTTTTTTTTTTTTGAAGTACAAAATATTTTGGTATTACATGTTGAAAAAAATTATTTTAAAGGGAAACTGACACATATCACAAATGTCTCTATCGTGAAAGGGGATAGTATTGAGTAATATGGAAAACTATACTTTGCAGGGATTTAAAATACTGGAGATATTCAGGTCCAGAACGTTACTGTTTCTTTCACAAATATACACCTGTATAATTTCTGGCACATAAGACAACAGTTTATCGGAACAAAAAAATATATACTCTCACCAGTTGACTGAACGTCCACTAGGTACCCTCATGTGGTCCAAGACTGTGGACTGGAACAACTCCCATTCTCCATTAGGCAATCGTATTGGTGTCTGTACACCTGTGCTGTCCAGTATGGAACAAGAATCTGTGAGGAAAATGCTATAAAGAGCAAGAATTACTGTAGTCAAGGAGTATACAAAAATGATTTAATATAAAAAAAAATAATGTTTTAATATTTTTTGATAATAAATAATTTTTATATATTCCTCAACTCCAGACCTTCTCACTCTTTATAGAATTTTCCTCACAGATTCTTCTTACATATTGGATAGCACAGGTTTACAGACATCAATGGAGAACAGGAGTTGTTCCAGCCCACAATCCTGGACCATGCGAGGGTAGCTAGTAGACATTCAGTCGACTGGTGAGAATATATATTTTATTATTCTGATGAACTGTTGTCTTATGTGACGGAAATTATACAGGTGTATACCTGCGAAAGAAACAATAACGTACTGGACCTGAATATCTCAGGTATTTTACAGGGATAGTATTGCCAAGATATAACAAAATGTAATCTTGCAGGCATTAAAAAGTGAAACTAAATACCCCAAGTCCCATCTCTCAAACCTTTATAGTTTGAGAGATATTCGGGACCAAAGTTCCCCCCTCCCTCCACTTTCCCTGATGTCAGCACTCTAGCTGACTGCAGGGGAATCCGGTCCTGGGACCATGTGCGGTTCTTCAGCAGAGCTGAGATTGCTTTATTGAACAAGAAATCCTTCACTCTAACAGTCTACAAAGTGTGCTTGGTTTGCAAGCACTCTTTGTAGACAGTACCAGTGAAGGATTTCTTGTTTAATAATGTGATATTGGCTCTGCTGAAGAACCTCCGCTTGCCCAGGGACCAGACTCCCCTGCAGTCAGCTAGAGCTCTGACGTCAGGGAAAGTGGAGGGAGGGGCGATCTTTGGTCCTGAATATCTCTCAAACTATAAAGGTTTGAGAGATGGGACTTGGGGTATTCAGTTTAACTTTTTAACACCTGTAAGATTAAATTGTGTTATATCTTGCAATACTATCCCTGTAAACCCAGGGGTTTGCCTATTGACTATCAGTACAGGTCTGGAGTGGTGAGAGTTTTATAAATCATTAATAAAACATCTTATATTAGCCTTAGTGATTCTTTAACCCTTTGAGAGCCAGAGGGGTATGCAACACATTGCAAAGCTCTGGCATTCAAAGAGTAAATCTGTTCTTACTGTCAAAAGAAATCAGTGATGATTGTAGATTGTGGCAAACAGACTAGGTAAGTGTTAAATTAAGTTATCATTAAACAAGCAAGGGAAATCATACAGTGATCACCAGAGGCTTTCTGCCCAGTACAAGATTAAAAAAACTGTTGCTTTATTTCATTTCTAATACATTTTCCAGAAGTTGTTTATTGAACAAGATTTTCTGCTTATAGCAAACAAAATGAAAAATACGTTATTGGTATGGGATGTAATTTTGAATATATTGATATAACATATTGCCAAGCAAAGTATTCAAGCAGAGGTGCTCTCATACCGATAACAAGAGGAAATTAAAGGAAAGAAAATATAAGATTTATGTTCCCAAAATCAAACACGCTAGACAGGATATTCCAAATTATTGAAAACATTCACTTGGAGGAAACTAAGCTGAACTATGGACGGAATCTTCTAGACTTTTCAAACAATTTCATGTGAATAAAATCAATCATAATAAATATTTATTTTTTTAACCAGGGTTGGATTTACATTTCATGAGCCCCTAGGAAAAGGCACTCAAGGGTGGGAGATTACCTAAGGAGTGATAAATAGGTGATAAAGTGGAGATAACTTCTCCAGTGATATCACTTCTCCAATTCCTGTTATAGGAGTCAATTCACTAAGACTTCAAGGGCTGGATTCTATCGCAGGTGCTAATTTTATCACTGCTTTTATCTTCAGGTTTCCCCATAGACTTCAATATGAAAATGTTTGATAAAACAGGTGTTAACATTTATCACCTGCAATAGAATCTGGCCCCTAGAACTCTGGAGATCTTAGTCCATAGGTGCTATAAAATAACTTAAGAAGTGGATAAGTGATATCACTGTAGAAGTCATCTCTACTTTACCACCTCTTTATCACATTTAGTGCATTATCCCCAAGGTGTCTTTAGTAGGGATGAGCGAGCACCCCGATGCTCGGGTGCTCGGGTGCTCTGACCGAGCACCCCCTGAGGCTCGAGTGCTCGGCCGAGCACCCGAGCCCCATTGAAAAGCATGGGAGCACTCGAGCATTAAACCAGGCACCCCCTGCTCTGATGAGCGGAGGGTGCCTGGTCAATGTCCCCCTTCATCTCCGCTATGCCCCTCTTCCACAATGTCCCCCTTCATCTCCGCTATGCCCCTCTTCCACAATGTCCCCCTTCATCTCCGCTATGCCCCTCTTCCACAATGTCCCCCTTCATCTCCTCTATGGCATAGGAGATGAAGGGGGACATTGTGGAAGAGGGGCATAGCGGAGATGAAGGGGGACATTGTGGAAGAGGGGCATAGCGGAGATGAAGGGGGACATTGTGGAAGAGGGGCATAGAGTCTATGCCCCTCTTCCACAATGTCCCCCTTCATCTCCGCAATGCCCCCTTCATCTCCGCAATGCCCCCGTACCTCCAGTCCCTGGTGGTCCAGCAGAGCGTCTTCGGATCTGTGCCTCTTCCGGCACAGATCCCCTTCACCCGAACATGTCGGGCGAGCACATGGCGGTACTCGTACGAGTACCGCCATGTGCCGAGCAGAGCGATGCTCGAGCCGATCCGAGCATCGGCCAAGCACGCTCGCACAACACTAGTCTTTAGCACTATCCTTGGCCACATCTCACTAAGGGAAAGTGTAGGCGTTATGGGTCAAATCAAATGCACTATAAGGGAGAATACAAATTTCCATTAAATTAAAGGGGGATTTTTAACCCCATGACTGCTAGAGAGGTCTCCAATGCATTGCTTCATAATACGTTGGAGCCCATTCTAGCATTCAAAGGAATAAAGTGCCTATGTAAATCAGTGATAATTTTTAGTTCTCCCCACTTAGTTTGCCCCAATGCTCCTCTACTTTTCTTTTGAACACACAACACTAAGTACATGGTCCCTGACAGATTAACTCACTATTTCTTTACACAGAAAATATAATCTCACAAGGAGACAAGAAGCTATTAAAGAGTATCTGTCACCTTATTTTTTACATATTTTAAAACGTCGCTCAAAACTGCCTATGTGTCATGTTAACCAAAAGTCCAGCAGATCTATAGTTTAGGAAACAGTCATACTTTTATTCTGGGAAAAGAGAAAGTGAAAGTCTCTTGGTGCAACACAGACCAGCTGTGTTGTAGGGTTAAAATTTCACAATTTCTCACAGATTTAAATGAGACTTTTAACCATTTGAACGCTTGTGAGGTCAGTTGTGCATTTCACAGCAATGTTTGAAGACATCTCTACCATTCAAGTAGCTAAAAGCCCCATTTTAAATCAATGGGAATTTTGGTTCCCCCTTTGGTGCAGTTGGTTTGGTTCCCTACTACTACTCTTTAGCTTGATGAATGTGGACTACAGACTGATTAGGGAGTGCTTAGACAGAATGGTATGAACAGAATTAAACTACAACTATCATTTTGTAACAAAGAGCTAATTTTGGAAGAACTTTCTAAATCATCTATATTTGTTACTTGTTTTTTTATTTCAAACAGTAATTTATGAGACATTTAGCTTCATGTGTTTGTCTGTTTATGCACGTGAGCCAGTACTGGGTTGGGACAGGGAGCAGTGTGGACCATTTGTATCTGGATGATGTACCTGCCAGTCCAGTCTAGTTTCCATAAACCAGTGGTTCCCAACCCGTGCCCTCAGGGCCCACTAACAGGCGGGATTTGAGGATTTCCTTATTACAACAGCTATGTTGATCAGCAGTGTTCTAACAAGAAAATTCTCAAATCCTGTCCTGTTAGGGGGCCCTGAGGGCAATGGCTGGGAACCATTGGCATAAACTGACAAATAAATGAAACTACATCTATCATAAAATATTGTTTGAATTAAAATGGTTACTATAAATGAAATGAATTCTCTATCAAAATCACCAATCTGTTACAAAGTGAGACTTCAGCTTTAACCCTTTGAGTGTAGGAGGGGTAGGCAATGCATTGTGCACCCCCTCTGGCACTCAAAGGATTAACGCCTAAGGTCAGAGAGGTGTGCACAGGGTTGTTTTGCAAAGCTTTGCACATCCCTCTGCTCCTTATTAATTATGCAGCAAGAAGTAATAATTGCTTTGCAATGTGTTCCATACACCTCTGTCACTCAAAGGGTTAATCCTTCATTGCATAGTAAACACCTTTGGCCCCCATTTAAGTTTTACTTATGTCAGGCTCTGTACCATAGAAGTAGCCATTAGATGAATCTCCAGCATTCAAATAGTTAAATATACTTACTATGCATACTATAGAGTGGCTGTAAAGTGAGCCTGAAATAGGGAACAACAAAGTTTTTACATTGAGAACCCCAAGAATATAGTCATAATAGGCATACAATTGTACATTTCTTTCATATTATACTTACTTTAGAGACACTCAATACATATAAACTATATTTCATTGCCACACATTTATTGCTAAATACAATAAACATGTACACATTTATAGTTTGCTTTTAAAGTTTATAGTTTCCATTTAAATACAGTATAATTCTTAGGGCACTTGGGAGTCGTTGTAAGAGAACAGGAGCACTTGGAGTGTGAATAAGTCTTTCAGAAGAAATCCCAATAGTATGGAGTGAAGACAGTGTTTGGAAAGGAAAGCAATAAGAAAGTGGTGGTTATAGTAAACAAGAAATGAAATGATGAGGCATTTAATTCTCATCTTTGTGGCATACTGACTTTTATTTATGACAATGTTGTACTTGTTAAGTAGATGATGCTCATCAGAAATTGTGCATGAAGGTATCTGTAGAATAAAATGGGAGGTCTCAGAGTTTGTACATGAAGGAATGTGTGCAATGAAATGGAGGGCAAGGTGGGCATGGCCGTTAGGCAGAAGATATGGCAAGTTGGTCTAAGATAATATTAATGTTAATCAATGCGTCGGGTAACTACTCAGAGTTTAAAGAACAAAACAATAAGCACTATATTAATGGATAAGTAAACTTTTACAATGGAAAAATCATCATGGAAGAAACTGCTGTCAGTTGTTTTATTAAAAAGTTATAACATTTCAAACCAGCATGAAGCTGTTACATTCTATGCAGTGCTCACCTGTGTGGATACTACATGGCATTCCTAGGATAAAAAAACAACAAAAAAAACAGTCAATTACACGTTGGAATTCTGTATCTCCCTACAGTGGTTGTACCCTTATTTGACTCAGAAGGAAAAACCCAACATTAAAATACTTTTCCACAGTAAAGGTGTAATGTGATTTTTTCAATTTTGTTTTTGTTGAAGTTTTCCAAAGAGTACAATCGTTAAAAACATATACTGTTCTAAGCACAAATAAGACCTCCATTACAGTAAATAATAATTGACAATCAACACACACAGACATCCGACACAAAACCTAATGTAGAGCAAAATATCTCTTATATAGTTAAATGAAAAGAACCAAGGTCAGTAGGAGAACACAGGCCCCTCAGAACTTCTGAGACAAAGTCTGCTAAACGTTTGGATAGTCCAGTCATATAGGAACATCCAGAATTGTTCAAACACCATGCCAATGTACAGTCTCTTCACTCCACCACCCCAAAGTGAGACACAGAGAGAAACCCGAAGTAGTGAAAAATACTAGCACATGTATGTGCATTAACTAAAAAGAAACAGGTGTTTCAAATACTTTTCAAATCTGCCACAACATTGTGCCCACCTGGAAACTTGAAAACATACTGTGCAACACTGGAAACATATAAAAAAGGAGAGAAAATTATATCACTGCATAAAATGTGTTAATTCATTCTTATCATTTAGGCCAAGTGGTACTATAGCTTGTAGTCTTATAATCTATCTGGATTCCTTCTTTAACAGATCATATCTCTTTTGCCTTCTCTAAGGGTTCAGAAAGCCCTTTCAATTCCTGCAAATCTTAAAACCTTGGTATCACTATTATGAATATCTCTAAATTGTTGCACTTGTCTAGTATTTGCCATTCCCTTCCTATTCATTCTAAGATGTTCTATATGGCACCTCCGACATGCATAGAACAATACATAGGAGGTCCTACATGTTATCAATATCTCAACATTATGTATATAATGAGGAAATATAATATATTTGCCCATTTTCTTGTTTCCAGAAGCCTGGCAACTCCTTCAACATTGGTTACCTTTAGGAGAACAGTCATCCAACCATGTAATGAGTAAATTATCCTTATTCTCTGTTTGTACCAATTAATCATGAAGACTCCTAGCTCTCCAGAAACTGATAATACATTTTTTTTTTGCTGGTACAATTGCTTCAATAAAGGATTTCTTTGTAAAATGTACCAATTTTCCTCTACAATATTATTCATGTTGTTTGCCATGAGGGAGTAATCAAATACTAAACATTACCCTTCACAATTTACTTATGCCTTTTACTTCTTGTCTCCCTTTGCATAAATTATAGACAGATCTAATAACTCTTTTCGATATCATATATTAAGTAGTCTCATATATAGACTTTGTGACTACACATCAGAATCCTCATCTGTACAGTTATCAGAGTCTCAAATTTGTCCATATGGAATAGATCTAATAGTGTGCGCAGGGTGGAAGCCTGACCAAAGTAGAATTGAATAAGTAGTGGTAGATTTCAAAACCCTTTAGTTCTCAATATACCATTATGAAGATCAAATTGTAGGACCAGATGTTCAACCGCTGTGCCCCCTATTTTATACGTAAATGTCATACTCCTATCATTATTATTGATATACACAATAAATTCCTGTAACATATTGGCATCCCCTTCCAGTACAATGAGAATGTCATCTATGAAACAAATCAAGAGTTTGATAAACACACTAAATTGATTCACCAGAGTAAAGACACAATCCTCTTCCACTTAGTCTGAAAAAATTTCCAATAAAAGGGAGCAACCAATGTGCCCATGGAGGTACCAACCAACTGTGTTTGCCACTCCATCTTAAAAATGGATTGTATTTTAGTGCAATCAAGTATCAAATCAATCTTTGCGGTATTCCTCAGAATTTTATGCAAATACTAGCCTATTGTTTACAATCCATCCTCATGTCTTATATATTTTAGATAAATTTACAACAAGAGCACTGTGATCACAAAAGCCATGACACACCAGGACCATCAATGATCCTTAAGGAGTTAAGCAATTTGGTAGATCTGCAGGGGTCTGCTTGGGAGGCCCCACTGTATAAAATTATCATAACCTGTGTGAGCTTAGCCTTAATCATACATTAATGTTGAAACACTTCATGCCATAATCAGTCAGAAGACATTTCGGAGGACATCAGAAAGGCAATTATTGCTGCTGATTGGTCTAGAAAGGGCTACAAAAGATTTTGAGCTCCATCCATCCACTGTCAGACCATTAGTCTACAAATGGAGAAGGTTAAAGACCATAGGCACACTAATAAAAATATTTCCAAGGGCAACCCAGGAATCATCCATGAATTTACAAAGAACCCAAGGGAAAAATCCAAGGGTATTCAGGCCACACTCACCTAGGCTCATGGGAGTGTTCATGGCTCAATACTCATAAAAAGAATAAACAAGATTGTTGTTCATATGAGGATAGCTGGAGGAACCTACTGCTCTCCAAAAAGAGAGCCTTTCTAATGTTTGCTAAAGATCACACAACTGATCTACAAGCCTTCTCGGCCGATGAGTCAAAGATAGAGCTTTTTGGCTTCAATGGAAAATGCTATATTTGGCAGAAAATAAATATTGAGTTCAAACAGAAGAACATCATCTCAATAATCAGGCATGAGGGTGGGAGTGTAATAGTTTGTGGCTGCTTTGCTGCCTTGGGACTTGGAGAGCTCATTGACATAGCCATGAAGTTTGAAGTGTATCAGAAGATTTTAGAGGAGAGTTTCAGCTAAACTGAAAGTGAGTCACAAAACTAGACAATGATCCTAAAGTACAAGCCCTATGAAAGAATGGCCACAGAAAAAAAATCTGCATTTTTGAATGGCCTACTGAAAGCCCAGACCTAATCCCATTTTAATATTGTGGCAACATATGAAGTGAGTTGTACATGCAAAGCAGCTCTCAATGCAGTTCTGTAAGGAGAAATGGGCCAAAATTACTTAAAACTGATGAGAGACACTGACCCACAGTTAAAGGTATTATTTGCTGCTCAAGAAGGTTCACCAGGTTCTGAATCTAAAGGTTCATATACTTTTTTCAATAAATGTTTATTGAACTTTTCCTGGGGCAGGATAATAATAATGATGTTGTATGTAGGTTAAATAAAATGTCTTGGTAAGTTATCTTCAAAACAGAGTACCTCAAAGGGGGTTAAAGGTCTAAATAGGTTCTGGGAATTATAGTGATCCAGTATAAGTTTAACAAATTGATCATATGCTTCTGAATCACTAGGATAGAGACCTAAGCTTTTTTGTAAATCTGGGAAGGAATTATTTCCACATTTTTGGTTAAATTATGTACTAAGTGTTATTATTCACCTTCCACGGCAGTTTATATTGACAGTATGCACTAAGGTGTCTTTGCCATCACATCCCTGTGAATCCCCCACCAATCTGACTGAATCCACTGACATTGTAACGAATCTGCCATGTCTATGACTGGTTTACAATTTCGTTCAACAATGAGTCGTTTACAAATAGAAATGCAGGTTTATGAGCCATTGTTTTATTCATGTGTGTGTCAGCAGCGCCGAAATAGCGATACCTAAAAATAAATACTTCATTGGAACTGTCTACAACGTGTGCCTGGTTTGCAAGCACACATTGTAGACCATTCAGATGAAGTATTTATCATAAGATATAGTTATGTCGGTGCTGCTGAAGAGCTGTGTCTGGTCAAGCGACCAGAATCTGCTTCTGACAGCTTTACAGCTCGTCAAGCAGAAAGGGGGGAGCGAAGAACTTTATTTTCCTGTATCTCTCAAACCATAACGGTTTAAGAATAAGTGCAAGTACTCTCTTTTAATTGTATCTACCATATAGTTAATACTTTTTTTCTGACATAACAATCCCTTTAAGTGACCCTTACACCATTGGATAGCGAGGACTCACTTCATAATGCATTAGATATCTGTGTAGCATACAAGGGGTTAGCATTACATAGCAATACAGCAAACACGTGAAAGTGTTATAAAGTGTTTCATTTCTATATCTCTTTTTTTAGCACTCCATTTACTTTGTTCATTTGAATACATGGCCATATATCTAATATATATGCAGATGATTCCTTGACTCTATGCAGGAAGATCATCAGCGCAACATGGTTCCTTCCCTGTATTCAAAAGGCAAAAAAGTACAATGAAGCATTTTTAGTTATTGTACTCTATTTTGTGCTATGCATAAGATAATAAGTATGGGAATAAAGACTTATATTCAACCACAAGCTCATTCTTTCACTTGCCTACAAACAGTTCATCTATTCTTTTGTGCATGCAAAGTTGTAATGATAAAAAAAAATCCTTTCCTTTTTAATGGCCTTTTTAAAACTCTTATGAATGTACCTCCTGCACTTAAAGGCATAAGTTCTAAAAAAAAAATTATGCAGTTTTTCAAAGGCCAAAAAATGTAAATTAAACATGTACCATTTTACGATGAGCAAAGAGAAGGAGAACAAGGGGGAGCCTCATAGTGTAATAGATCAAACTGATGTGAAATATGGTCTAAATGACAAATTCATTCTCACATAATATAGACTTAGCAGGGGACAAAGGTAACCAGAAGAGCGTGTGAAGAATGTTACGCTGCCTTCATCCAGATCTATGGTAGGATGAAAAAAACAACAAAAAGAGAAAGAACACATGATCTGAGAGTAGAGGTGTGTATTGCTAAGTGTCTTCTCCTTCACCGTGGGAAATCACCTTCAACTGTGGATGGCTATACAACTCACCTTTAACAGAGGCAATCCAGGCGCTAGGTGTAAGCGCCTTCACTTGATAACCCCCAGTGTCGGTATCACTCGTTATCTCCAGTGTCCTCTTTACCCCGTTCACACTCTTCTTGTCAGCATCCAGTTCCAACACTCTCAATATAAGCCTAAACTGGCCATCTATCGAGAGCATTATGATGCCATGAGAATTTCTAAGTAAAAATGGTATGAATGGAGACTATGGGTCAATAAGACCCAGCATGACTGATACTAATGTAATATAAGTATTTATTAAAATAAAATATCTGTACAGATAGAAAAGTTATAAAAACAATATAAAATATCAGTAGGAAATACCCTTCAGTATGTAAAACACCCAGTGCTTTTCTCAGCCTTCCGCTGTTTCATCTGTTGCATAATATTATACAGATATTTTAATTTAATAAATACTTACATTTTGTTGCTTTAGTATCAGTCGTACTGAGTCATATTTTCCCATAATCTCCATAGACAGCGGGTGATACCGACACAGGGTTATCCTGTGAAGGCTCTTATACCTAGAAGCTGGATTGTCTTTTATAAAGGTGAGTTGTATAGCGATCTGATTTCCCATGGTGAAGGAGAAGACACTTAGCAATACACACGGTGGAGGTGTTCAATGTGAATGCTGTAACTGTCTAAACTCAGATTGTGTATGCTTTCTATTTTTGTGCTTTTTTTTGTATGTTTTGGGAGCACTCTTTTACCAGAAATCTGCAAGAGGGTAGCTGCAACATCGAGTGAAAGACTTATTAAAGGGATAGTAATACTTAAAATGTAAAAAAATAATATGTTGTAGGGTTTATCTCCCTGAGTAAAACAAGAGTACTCCCACTCCTGAAAGGTGTTTTATTCAAAAGTTATTACTTTTGAAAGTTGCATTTTTTAGGTGCAATATCACAGTGGCCTGAAATTGTACAGTGGTGCTTTGCTACACCATCCTATGAGATTTATGGTCCCGGGACCAGGGCTGTCCATAGGATCGTGTAGCAACAGCGCCACTGTACACTTTCAGGCCACTGTGATATTGCACCTAAAAATTTCAACTTCGAACTGTAATAACTTTTGAATAGAACACCTTTCAACAGTGGGAGTACCTTTGTTTTACTCAGGGGGATAAACCCTACAACATCGTTTTTTTTACATTTTAAGTATTAC
Source organism: Rhinophrynus dorsalis (assembly GCA_037306005.1). NCBI lineage: Eukaryota > Metazoa > Chordata > Amphibia > Anura > Rhinophrynidae > Rhinophrynus > Rhinophrynus dorsalis. Next base: position 71,522,724 of record CM074719.1, on the reverse strand, counting down.
TATCCCTTTAAGGACTCATCAGTAACATAGTAACATACTTGATGAGGCTGAAAAAAGCCATTCATCAATCAAGTCTAACCCATGCCAAAAAAAACCCTGTTGTTTCAGAGGAAGGCAAAAAATAGCCTTCTGAATTCATTTCCAATTTAGCCCCAAGTGGGTAAAAAAATTCCTTCCTGACTCCAAATGGCAGTCAGATATTGCCCTGGATCAACATCCTATCTGCAACCATCTGTCATCATTTTCAATATTGTTCTGTAACAGACAGACATCCATTGCTTTTTTGAAAGCAGTTGCATTATCTGCAAGTACAACATCCCGAGGCAAATAATTCCATAGCTTTACCGCCCTTACTGTAAAGAATACCTGCCTTTGTTTTAGTCAAAAGCACCTTTCCTCTAGTCTTAATGGATGACCTCTTGTTCTTAGCTCTGCTCATTTTATATTTTTATTTTTACTTATATATTGGACACTTCTGTTGAATTAGTGCTGAAGGAAGTTTATGTTTATGTATGGTAAGATGAATATCTTTTGTCTTTTGTTTTTGCTTCGACCTCTATACTGGCTGGCTGTACTGCAAAAGAGTGGTTGTGCTAAAAAGATGTGTGTTCATAGTGCCCTTATTGCAACATACAACAGATGGATCTGGTTTTCCAGGTCAAATGAGATTGTATAGTACTACCTTCTTGGGGGCAACACTCTGCTTTTGACTCTCTTATTCAAATAGATCTCAATGTGAGAGCAACCAGCTCCTTAAAACAAGCAAAATTTGTTTTACAGAGTTTTAAAATCTGTCTATATGATCTAATAGACATTTTTCTATAAATATTTTTTTTTTTGCAGAATTAAAATGCGTAATTTACTGACGCACATTATACTAATTCCCTGTAGAGTATGCTAATTATTTATGTTCAAAGTTAAATTTACCTGTCACTATGCTGTTAGAAATGTCCTGAGTGCGTGGGCTCTGTCTAGATTCATTTATAGAGCAATGCTGATAATATTGGCCTAGCACTGAAGTGAAGTAGCTTAAAGTGCCACACTGTGCCACCATCAAATCAAAGTTAATTTCTGAAAAATAATTTATAGTGCAACCAAATGACTAACATCCTATATAATAATTCACTAAGGATGTTTGTCAGAAGCCATCATGTGCAGTAGAGACGGCTGCGCTTGCTACAGTCATGCTCAGTAGAGACTGCCTGCTCCACGGCTGATATGGAGCGGGGTGCTCTGAATTCAGACCGGAGTCCTCTCTGCACAACATCCTGGGACCTCTTGGTCCCAGGAAGGTGCGCAGAGAGGACTATGGTCTGAATTCGGAGCACCTCGCTCTACTGCGCATGACTGCAGCTTGGCCAGTGACAAGACAGGATCTGGCCAGTTGCTGGGTGGCACTGTGGTTCGTGTAAATGGGCTTTTCAACTAGTATCATATAACACATTGGAATTCTCTTTAAGCTTAATTTAGGGAAGCAGTTCCACTGTAATCTCACATTTACGAAGCAATGTATAGAATACAAGGGGTTAAAATAATCATTTAAATCAATGGAAATGTATGGATGTTTTATTTCTTATGATACAGCTGCTTTGTTCCAGAATTGCTCTATATCTTTGTGAATATGGTACTTAGTGTAATATTAATCTTTCATACATACTCAAGCAAATATGTATCATATCCGTGCTACTAGGCTTTAACCCTTGGAGTGTCAAACACTGAAAGGAGATTGGAATCCGTATCCTCCCATTCCACTGCAGTTATGTTATGGCTTATTTTAGCTTTTACTCCCACCATGATTGAGTGATCCACCGGGCACTGAAAAGCAGTGGTGGGAATGCACAAATACAATTCCATGCAAAAACAGGCATGACAATGGATTTTTCTTTACCCTGCCTAATGTTAATTTACTAGGATGCTTAAACTGCAAGTTATTCCCTAACAATGCTTTCTCTGTTTGTGTGTGAGGGGTGGACAATGGAAGCAAGCTATGTGTATTTCGCCTCGTGCAACACCATATATTAAACAAAGGGCAGAAAAAACGGTGTAACTTTTTGCCATTTTCCTGCACAAGATATTAGGTAGCTATATGAGTCTTGCAGGCTTTAAATCTTAACAACAGCTCTGTGTGTGCCCTGAAATGCACTGAAGTGATCATACCATCAAATACATACCCTGAAGTGCTACTATTAGATTTCATGGTTGATGCCAATGGAGCTGCTCTGGTGGATGTGTAAATTCCCCATCATGTTTTGTTGATCCCATTTGTATCCAGTGGGTTAATGGCTTACCTAGAAAAAAATAGCATTATTTATTCACTTTGCTAACTTACATTTGAATTTGTATCTTTGGATCAAAAACTGTCTATTCATCTTGGGCAGGTGCAAACTACTTATAATTCTGTGAAATGGGTCAATCTAAAAGTAAGCAGCATTTCCAAATTTTAAATGATCAAGAAAATATTCCTGTGGCTTTTGATTTAAAATAGATGTTCATTGGGCAATATGTTAGCAATTGAAACAGCTGCTGGACAAATGAGCCAATGATAATGTATATAATGTATCTTCACCCACAGAGCTTTATGGATGCTGAGTTCTCAGCTGATGGTTGAATTGTACCTTAACCCCTTGATTATTAGAGATAAATTGTTTTGTGATTCCTTTTTCTTTCAGCTGGGCAAAACATATGGTATTTCCACAGGCATTCCTTAGAAAGCACAGTGATTTGTGGTAAACGCAGTGCGATACACCATGTTTTTGGTTGTCAGTTTCTTTAATTCTTTCCAGTGGGAAGCTTAGTCATTTAGAATTACTGCTCTGGTGATAGATGTATTCTCTGACCAATGAAGGCACAAGAGCTTGAAAATTAATCTGTTTAGCTTTCAGAGCCTCTGAAAATTTAACAGTGTTGACAAAACCAGATAGTGGAGCCTCAAACCAGACTATCCTGGTGGTGGTAACCCTACAAATGGAACTGTTTCTCCTCTTTTACCACTGACACTGAAAGCTTTGCCCATCCAAAGTGCTATACATTTGCAGAAGATGGCCAAAGTGAATGGACATCAATCTACAGCAGACAAGGGTGAATCACATTGACATTTTCTAAGTAAAAAGTTTCAATAAATAATGATACATCTGGATTTTAGCATTTTTTTTCATAAAGCAGATTATACTGCCTAGATTCCCAATTATTCTCCTTTCAATGGGTAATCCATTCACATCAGAAATCGATCACACTGTTGCTTGATAAAAAATCTATTTTAGATTCAGTTGCAGGGTTCAGCTAATAACACCCTATTTCAAGTGGACCTGTCACCTTGAATTTATGTTTGTATATTTGAATGCTTCGTTCAAAACTGTATATGTGTTGTTTTAACCAAAAGACTAGCAAATACACAAAGTAGTTTACCTTGATCATTTTGTTTCTGAAAAATGTGAAAGTCTGTCTCAGTGTTGACATGCTTAATTAGCATAAATTATGGAAATAAATAAAGCATGCTTGACTCCTAAACTATGCATCATGATGTTTTGGCTAACATGATACCTAGTCAATTGTTAATGGGTTTTTCTGTTTTAACATACGTATTGAATTTAATGAGTCTGGTCTCCTTTCAAAACAAAAGGTATCCAATATTATCCGCAAAAGTATTTAACTACTCTGGGTTAACTCTTTGAGTTCCAGAGAGGTGTACAGTGCAATGATTTTGCATTGCTTTGGATAACTCTGGCACTCAAAAGGTTAAATGAACTGTGGTTTAAAGCAAAACTGTCACTTTGAAATACATAAGTTTTGAAAAGAGTGTTAGTCATTTTCATTTTTAATAGTTTCTGTGATATTTAGGTTTATTAATTTGTCAGTTTATGCAGCTGAGCTAGTACTTCCTCGTAGGAAGTGGCAGTTGGTAATGCAAAGCTATGTGAAATGTCTGAGTGCTGTAGTCATACCTGGATGATTCACAGACAAATAAATAAAGCTAAACATCTCATAAATTATTGTTTTAAATAAAAAAGCATAACATGAATATTGTTTGCTTTTGCTTCAAAATAAGTGAATCAGCTATTCTGACTCACCCACCTTCGTTCAAGCAAAGAAATACTTAAATCCTGACCTTACTGGTCTCATAGAAAACCCTACTATAAACTTTATAGAAAAATATTTCTAATTTTTATACTGTGAATACTTTTCTATGCTTATTCCATATATTCAAATCACAATTGCAGATATGCAGAGATGTTGTGCTTTCAAGGTCAAACTATCAAGGCACGGTTTGTGATTATCACCATAATTGGGAGCAGTGGCAGTTTGTTCCAGGAGACTGTAGAATTCAAACCAAATATAACTGAACTCCAAGGAGCACACCTAGAACCATTTGTAGCTAGACTGTTCTAATGGTGCAGTTGGTTTGTCTAGAACTGCACCACTACACATTTATGCATATGGCCCAGACTTCTTTTCATGTTATCAAATATATTTATGTAAGAGGCACAGGTACATTAATGTGTATGATTCACATGATCACATTTAACAGTAAGGCAGGTGACTTTGATGCACTAAACAAACTGGATAACCTCTTGGGCAATCCAAGTTCACCATAGAGAGCAAATAAAACGCCCATTCATTTAAATGGACTTTTAATTCCTAAAATGCTGAAAGGTCTCCAACTCATTCAAGGGGTTAAAATCCCAGTTTAAAACTTTGAGTTCCAGAGGGGTACACAACGCATTGCAAAGCAAAGTATTGCGTACCCCTCCGGCACTCAAAGGGCTAAAACAATGGACATTTTCTCTAATTCCTCTTAGTACATCGGCCCCAATGAGCCCTTTTGTATGAGACTGAAGTAGCTCAAATCTTGAGTAAATTAACTGTACCATAAGTGACACATAAAACATCCCCAGATTGCCGTTGAATGAAATGAGACTTTAAAAAAAAAAAAAAAGCTTTATTGAGATATTGCACAATCTTACAAAGAAAAGAAAATGTAACTTCTAGGCAAATATCGAAGTTCAACATGAAACAGGAGAAACATACAGACATATTGAAATATGCAAATAACAGTAAGGAATCTTACTCAAGTTATGGGAAGAAACTGACAATGGAATTCTAATCATAAGGAGAATAATGTGAGAGTATATATATTTATAGTATTAAATGAGACTTTTTAACTCATTGAATGCTGGAGAGGTCGCCAATGTTTTGCTCTGCAATGCAATGGAGATCTTTCTAGCTTGGGGTTAAAAGTTAAATTACCTATACAGCACGCTCACTTCTTACTCTACGGAACAGATGCTATGTTCTATGGTAAAGCTAATCACAAGACCACATGGCCCTTAACTACATCCCTCTATAGCGAGTTCCTCATTCTACCGGGGTCAGCTAATCCTATCTTGGTATTCAATGTATGTTACGAATTTTGCAGCATTCCCTGCCCCTTGGGTTGTTAGGTTTATTTCTGGTATGCAACAGCAACAGATGAAGACTCCACCATCAATAACTCGAACATCCAAACGTAGTAAAAACCTCATAAATACCTTTATTTCTTGTATTAAAATTTCCAAAATGAATTTCTTCCAAAGGGAAGTGGGCTGCCTGGCAGGGCAATTACACTAGTTGTGTTCCTTCATTCAATCATAGAGCCCACTTCCCTTTGGAAGAAATTCATTTTGGAAATTTTAATATAAGAAATACTGTAAAGGTATTGCTGATGTTTTTACTACCTGTTTGGATGTTTGAGTTATTGGTGGAGCGGTCTTGATCTGTTGTTGTTGGATATAGTTGTGGGTCGAGAGGGCCCCAAACCAGCACACCTTAATTAACAGCACCAAAAGAATTTTGTGTGATATGAGTCAAAATATATTGACAGTCCTAGTAAAAGACTGGAGCAGCTTGCTGTGTTTGTTAGTTTCTGGTATGGACAACTTACGTCATCTTACTTATAATAAGCCTTGTACTGTATTGCATTGATCGAATGCCTTTTTGTACTATGGTCTAATATACGCTTTCAAAATAAAAAAAATACAAATTTCCCAAGCCTCTGACACTGAAAGGGTTAAAGAAAATAATCATACAATGGGTATGATTAAAATGAATGTAAAGAATAATCATGTTTTAAAATGTTAACTTAGCTTTAACTTTAAAAAAAAATCAGTCTTAATTTTACCGTTTGAGTACCAGATGTAGGCAATTCATTGTTAAATTGTATCTTCTAAATATGATAGTTAAATGTATCTTATATTAAAAGTATGTTTCTTGCTTAAAAAAAAAAAAAAAAAAAAAAAAAGGTCACATTTAAGTCCCCATGGTCTAGCTGGTTTGTCCCAGAACATTGCTACTCCACTATTATACATACATACAGCCCAGTGTCTCTTTCCCACTAAAGTGTTCAGTGTTTATCTCTATCTTATTTTATTAAGATCACCTACTTCATTTGTTTCCCTAACAACTTTTATAATATTTAATATATATATTTCTTTCTTTCTCTTTACTCCAAAAGGCCCGAACCTGTATTGTGGACAAAGGATGGTGGTGAACTTCCTGACCCTGAAAGAATGGTAGTCAATGGACGTGAATTAACAATAACTTTCTTAAACAAAACAGACAACGGCACATATCGATGTGAAGCAGGCAACTCCATTGGCCAAAGCAGTGCAGAATACGTCTTGATAATAAGTGGTAAGTGTCATTGAATATATATCTTAAAATAAAACAAATAATTCTAGCAATTTTTTTTCTATTTATTGTAGGATGGGGACTTATACATCAAGGACTTTAACCCTTTGAGTGCCCAAGAGGTGAGCAAGACATTGATGATCAAAGTGTTTCATACGTTTCTGGCACGCAAAGGGTTACAGGACTTAAACAGTTAGCTAAATAGCTGCGAATCTAAGACAAAAAAAAATTGCATCATGCAAAGCTTATACAAATCTCCATTGATGTCAACTGGGTGTTTAACTCATTGAATGTGAGTTTGTGAAGCAATGCTTTGAAGACATTTCTAGCATTCAAGGGGTTAAAAGTGTTATTTAGAGAAACTGGAATTTAAGATGCACTTGCTTTTATCTAGAATTGCAGATCTTTTTGTTTTCTGTATAGGCTACAGAGGAGCAGATCTGGATCAAATGGACAAATTAATATTCCCCAAAAATCCCCTTTGATTTGAATGGGGATTTTATTTATTAAGAGAATGTTTTACCAGGAAGAATACATTGAGATTTCTCTCATTTTCAAGTACGTCCTGGAGAGTTTTTAAAGTTAGAAGTTTCATATTTACAGAAAACAGAGAAACAATATATACACATACACATACCTGGGGACTTTTTCTTCTGGACTTCCCGGAGGGGAGTCCTGTGGGGCTGCTGGGGGGAGAGGAATGGTGCAATTTGTGTCAGAAAGGGGCGGGGCTTAATTGCAGGGCGGCATAACCCTTTGAGTGCCAGAGTGCAAAGCAATGCTTTGCATAGTCCTGTGGCACTCAAAGGGTTAAGAAACTAGTAAAAAAAAAAAAAAAAGGTAGAATAGGCGGGGGAAGGATGAGAAGTGAGAGGCAAATGAGAGTTCCCCTCCCCAGACTGCTGGGCTTCAGGATATCAGGATTGTGCGAACATTTAATTGTGTTTATTTGAGGAGATCCTGAAAATATGCACTATGGGGTCGGGGGTCAAGGACAAATTTTGAGCACACCTACCCTATGGTAAAGATGGTTCGCTGCAGAGTTGCTCCACTTTAACTTGCTGAATAGGGCCATAGTATAAAATGCAGGTGGCCTTAGGGGCTGAGAGCAACAGTGATGAAGAAGTAAATGAATGAGCTTTTATCTAGATTTAATTTAATTATTTTCATGTTAGCTACCTTTTAAATAGATTACTATTACTGTAGTTTGATACAAACTCAGTGTGTACAATTGATTGCTTAAATCCCCTTGAGATGTTAACTGCTAAATATTTGAATGGGTCTGTTTAAATACTGTATTTCTGTAGTGTGTAATATTTTGAGGAAAAAACCCCCATAAAACTATCATGTTTTAATTCCTTGGGAGAGTAATTAACAAGTTTTCGACAAAATGTTGGTGCAGCTTATCACTGTTTGTCTTTATGTACAAATATGGGTAAAATCAGCTGTACATGTTTTATACAGTGCTGATGGGAGGTATAGCTATTTAGGTACTGTGAGATATGTACAGAATGCTGGTGCTTGGGAGATTGGTCTATAGATTATGCAAGGCATTAACTGTTTGAGTGCCAGAGAGGTATCCAACGCATTGAGTTGCAATGCGTTGGATACCTCTCTGACACTCAAAGGGTTAATAATTACATTGCAATATACAAAAAGTAATTTTAAATGCACTCTGCTAGAAAAATAGCCAACAACAAATCAAAATGAGATTAAAAGGATAGTAATACCTGGAATTAAGAAGGTTTAATATTGTTCATATAAAAAAATACATGTAAGTCCCGACCGGATGTCCCAGAAGGACAGAGGACGTACATGTACGTCCCAGAAATCATTCGGCATAATGATGAAAAAAAAAAAACACGGGCGTTAAGTGCTGGCCGCGTGTGTACGTGGCCGGTCACCAAGGGGTTAAAGCCCCCCCTCCCGCCCCTTTTACTCACGTCAGAGCTCTAACTGACAGACTGAGATTCTGGTTACGCTACCAGATGGCTCTTCAACAGAGCCAAAGTAACGTTATCTACAAAGAAACATTTCATTAGAATGGTCTACAACGTGTGTCTGGGAGACAGGCACACTTTGTAGACCATTCTAAAGAAGTATTTCTTTGTAGATAACCATATTTCGGCTCTGCTGAAGAGCCGTCTGGTCCCAGGACCAGGAGCTCAGTCTGTCAGCTAGAGCACTGACTTGAGTAAAAGGGGCAGGAGGGGGGACTTTAAAAGCTTATAAATCTTAAAATATACATCTTTAAGCAATGGAATTTACTGCATTCATTTATTTTTTTAATATGAACAAAATTAAACCTTCTTAATTCCAAGTATTACTATCCCTTTAATCATGGGAAAAATCAATTGCACTGTAAGGGACAAAGGAAAATCTTCAGTAATTCAAATGGATATTTAACCTCTTAAATGCTAGTCAGGTCTCCATTGCATTGTTTCACAATGCATTTTGAGAGCTCACTAACTTTAAAGGCTAAAATCCCATTTAAATCATTAGACTTTTGATATTGTTTATAGGATACCTATAGTATAGTTCGTTTGGCTTAGGATTGCTCTAGTTCACGTTAGTACATCAGTCTCACTGCGGCTAGTCTACAAGACAGAGCAGTTGTTGTGTCACATTGACAATGCATCTGTTTTATGTTCCCTCTGAGGTAAACAACTTAGCAGTAAACATGTTAAAGAGGACTGTCTATGAAAACTGTATTATTTAGAGCTGCATTGGAATAACAGACACAACATTCAGTTTTGCAGGTTTTTTTAATGCTTTTAACCTTTTGATTGCCAGAGGGGTATGCAATGCATTGCTTTGCAATGTGTTGCATACCCCTCTGGAAATCAAAAGGTTAACTATTTCACTGGTGGGTTGCTCGCCTTAGTGGGAACAATTAGATCATAGTAATGCACAATGTCTCAGACAGAGAACATCTTTATGTACCATTCATTTATTCCATTCATTGAGAGGTGGGGGGGAGATGCACAAATGTGAGATAAGTCCTGTGAGTTAAACTCTCCATTCACTATGTTATTCTATGGAGCCCATCCACTTAGAACATGAGCGCCACAGATTAGAGAGTTTACTTCATAATAATAATAATAATTTAACTCCTGTTTCTCTTTCCTTCGTGCATCAATTCCCAGGGGTAGGCATACTCAGAAAGATGGATTTTGCATCTAATTCCTCTGTGCCCAGATCATACATAGTCTGCACTGCTGAGCAAAGCAATAGCACTCCCACTCCTTCCCACTTCTAATAATTTCGGTCACACAGCACAGAGAGGCCATTTTGATGTGGAAAGAGAGTGGAAGGCTCAGGGCCCTTGGTTGGTGTGAATTTATGTCCTTTCTGTGTGCATAGTATGAGGCAGGTATATGGATCCTGCTGGCATTACAGTCCTAACTTTGGTGGGATATGTTTGCAGGTAGGTACAATATCGACTACACGCTCAAAAGCCTACCATGTATTACAGCAACTGGCATTAGAGGCTAATGCCAGTGGACCTTCACTGGCTAATTTTCTATTCACCTCATTGCTGTACAATGCACTGGAGATATCTCTAGCACCAAGAAGTGAATATATTAAGAACCTGATCCTGCAGAGCAGGAAGGAGAAGAGGAAGACATTGATAAATGTGAATAAAGCAAACCTTATTCTAGATGATATTGTATTCCTCTTATACTGAACAGCTCAGATAAATGTTCATTTGTACTAATGCAGAAGTGGCATGCTGTGGTAACAACCATCGGACAGCATCAGTTTGTATTTCCTATTAATATCCTGCTAGAAACATAATATTGCAGGTCACATTTTCAATCTGAATCTTCTCATTTGAAAGTTGGAAAGCTAACTATGAATTATTTATCAAGTTCAGATCTGCAGCTGTGCCAAGGTCCCTATGAAGAGCGTTGCTTAACGAACCTAATCCATGTTGTGCCATCTTGGTCGCAGTATGAGATATTCAGCAGAAACATCCTATGTGACTTCTCATCAGTCACTGCTTAAATCATTAACAAATGGACAAAATGCTGGTCTGTCTGAGGCTATAACTTGAATAACACTATTCTGGCATAATGTTTTAGTTAAATAACATGCATACAAATATACAAATTTTGCTGTAGCTGTGTTCCAAAAGTTTGTTTATAGCTTGGTTTCTGACACACATATAAAGCATAGGTCTCATGAGTATGTTTTCCTATTTTTGAAGACTTTAAAGGGATAGTAATACTTAATTATTACTAATCCCTATATTAAATTCATATTAAAAATAAATGTATTGCCCCAATGTCATCTCTCCAACCTTTATTGTTTGAGAGATAATCGCTCCTAAAGTTGCCCTCTCCCTCCCCTTCACTGAAGTCAGCATTGTAGTTGACTGAAGGGAAATCCGCTATCGCTTTAATAAAAACAAAATCTTTCACTAAAACGGTCTTCTACATGTGCTTGCAAACCAAGCACACGTAGAAGACCATTTCAGTGACAGATTTATTTTTTATTATCGCGATCGTGGCTGTGCTGGAGAGCCGCCTGGCGGTCGTACAACAGGCTTCCCTGCAGTCATCTAGAATGCTGACTACGGGGAAGGGGGAGGGAGAGGGCAACTTTAGGAGTGATTATCTCTCAAACCATAAAGGTTTGAGAGATGACACTGGGGGCAATACATTTATTTTAAATATGACTTTAATATAGGGGTTAGTAATAATTATTACTATCCCTTTAAGGAACAGAGGCATATGTAATGCATTGCTCTGCAATGTGTTGCTCACCCCTATGGTCCTTAACCCCTTGGTTGCCTCTCTGGCACTCAAAAGGATAAAGGAGAACTAACATGCCCTTATACAGAAGATAATCCTGCATTGCTTCATACAAATGGCTAAAATGTGACTGCTGCAGAGAATAAATATTGTATCATTCACTTAAAAAAATGAGGTTGTCACATAGTTTGACTAAAATATGTTTAAGCTTGCTTACCTCGCCAAGGTACCCCATTTTATGGGAGTCTTATTTAATACTTATTGTGATCTTTATAGTTATGAACACGTTTCATATTAGAAGCAAAATCTATCTAATGTCTTCATGGCTGAACCGACCTGCTTTCAAACAACCACCAGTCCATTTATATAGGACTATCCTACCCACTACTATACAAATACAAGTGAATACTGCCACACTCCAAAACTTTGAAACAAGCAGGTATCAGTCTCGGTAATGTAGTAACAAATCCACTTTATTCATAAAGCATAAAATTGCATATCAACATGGATAGGCAAGGGTGTAGCATTACATGGATGGAGGGACAAGGTCCCTTGAACCATCTTACGCGTTTTGCACTTTGCAGAGCTTAATCATAGACTCATCAAACAAACAAAACGACTGAATTAAATGAAGTCTGATGCACTGCTAATTGGCTAACAACACAGGAAGGAAACATTGTGGCACATTCGCCCCACATACTCCAGTCTGTTAAACACAAGTCTCCGTCAGAGGAGAATTCAATGATGTTTAATATTTAAAGTGACACCAGACCTACACAGTAAAAAATACGTGAATAAATAGAAATAAACCAAAGATATATGGAAACAGTCATCAGACACCACGAAGAAACAAAGCGAGACCAACTAGATATTTTATTACCTGTACAAAGTGTCACCAGTGGTGCATGTTATTATAAGTACATACAGCAAAGGCATGATTATGACTGCCAATCTAACATATATATATATATATATATATATATATATATATATATATATATATATATATAATATATCATACAATATGCATCCTCCTTTTGACGCAATAATACAGAGTGGAAATGAACGCCAAACAGGAGACCAGAAACCCACCCACTACTATAAACACATAAAGCCTATATAAAACACCCTTGTAATATGTACTGTGTTTTTCATTTCCATTTACTCAAATAACTTGGATTGATTACAGGCAAACATAAGCTAGGCAAGCTTATTAAAATAACATCATGCACTATACCTTTAAAAACCTTTCTTGCATTAATAAGCAATTGTGCATATTTAAACATCTTTGACTACACTTCATTATATACCATAATTGTCATTATCACCAATGAAATGTATATAACATGTCCTTGTAGTAACCTCATATTTAGATTACTATTGCTAGGAAATCCTAATGATCTTTAAAAATCCTGTCCTTGTCCTTTTGTTCAGACTATAACCTCTTCAGTGGATTCTGGATGTCATGTCCATGCAGGCAGACGTGGAAGCTGCCAGCAGTTTTTCATACTAAATCAGGCAGAGAGTATGAGCATACTTTACCCTATTAGGATTAGATGGATATGCAGCACATTGGAATGAGAACTGGGTTAAGATTACCCTGTGCAGTAAACAGAGTCTGAGGTCCTATGGGCCTGCTAGCAACTATCATACCTTCCTTCATGGATATGACATCCAGGACTGATTGAAGGTATTATATCTTGAAACAGAAAGCAATAGAAAAATTCATAGGGGACATAAAGGTTTTCTGACCATAGTTAGGTATGCGGGATGTTATTATAAGCAGGTGCTATTTCTCCATTAATGGGGAACTCTCACCTCTATAAAAGTTCTTCTTGTCGTAATGTTCCTTTTGAGTTAATCTGTAATCCGTGTTTTTTCTTTTTAATTTAATGCAGGGTATAGAAAATAAGCTTACAGTTCTAACTCACCATAATATATACATTTAGTGACTAAAATAAAAATGATAAATAACTGGCATCTGGAGAGCAGCAAGGGATGAGAGGATTTCCCAGAACCCCCAAACATTAGATATAACCCAAAGTACACAGACAGAACAAAAAAGTGACCCTGTGCTCCTCCATATCAGCATGTATGGAATTAAAACAAAGGGACTAACAAACAATTGTATTAACAAAGGTGTAAGAGGGGACTAACCTGAAATAAGACTCTTGTGGCCTGCAGGAAGTGGTTACCGACCAAAGAGGACTGTAAGTCCTTTCATCCTATTTATTGGTCAGAATCTACCACCCCCGCAGGCCACATTTGGAATAACAATTGAAACTGGCAAGGTATGTGAGCATAAGAGAGCCAAACACACATGCCTTTAAGGACCTTTAAGAAAACTAAAATGTGAGAATACAATTGTAAATGTGCTAGTAATGTGAATTAAACTGAGAAGCAGCTAGAATAAGCTAGGGGAATTTGTGAAAACAAAGAAAAAGGAAATAAGCTTACAGCGTTAACTCACCATAATATATACATTTAGTGACTAACATAAAAATGATAAATAATAACTGGCATCTGGATGGCAGCAAGGGATGAGAGGATTCCCCAGAACCTCCGATCATTGGGTATAACCCAAAGAGCACAGACAGAACAAAAAAGTGACCCTGCGCTCCTCCATACCAGAATGTAAAAGTGTGCCCTGCCTTGTGCATATATAATAACTAGATTGATAAATATGAGGATTTAGTCCGTCAAATGGCCAAGAGATGTTAAGCTCACCAACCTCACCAAGGTACCTCAAATCTGGCAAGTACCTACTCTAATGCACCTTTGTACCCTATCTAAATTATTTTTTTCTTTTTTATAAACAAGGAGTTAATCAGATATTATAAGGAAACGTGTCATAAGCTTTAGAACCACTATACGTATTGACATCATGTATGCAATTACAAACAAAGGGACTAACAAACAATTGTATTAAAAAATGTGTAAGAGGGGACTTACTTGAAATGAGACTTTTGTACGTATAGTGGTTCTAAAGCTTATGATGCCTTTCCTTTGGGTGCACTTTGGGTTATACCCAATGTTCGAGGGTTCTGGGGAACCCTCTCATCCCTCGCCGCTATCCAGATGCCAGTTATTATTTATCATTTTTATTTTAGTCACTAAATGTATATATTATGGTGAGTTAGCGCTGTAAGCTTATTTCCTTTTTTCTTTGTTTTCACAAATTCCCCTAGCTTATTCTAGCTCCTTCTCAGTTTAATTCACATTATTAGCACATTTACAATTTTATGTAGATGAAAGGTCTTCTGGTGACCCCCATAGACCATAGTACAGATGAGCCTAGCTGGACCTATACAGTTTTCTTGCTTGAGTGCAGTAAAGATGTGTCTTGTTGGTCTTTGGTGCTTTCATGTGAGCCAATTTACTTGCTTAGAAAGCCCCTAAAATAGCTACCTTTTCAATAACCCCAAGACATTTGCCAGTTCCAATGTGGTTCTGTCTATACCAGTGCAGTGGGACAAGTCTGGGACACTGAGGTCAGTTAAGTATGTGGTTCTCTAGCTACCAGTGCATTGGACAAGTCTGTGGTAAATACCTGTTGTTCTCTGGCCATCATCAGACAACCCCGGGGGCCTTAGAATGTGTTGTTTTATGGAAAAAGGCTAGAAGTCAGTAAACCAGTAAAGCAGTTCTAAGCAAAGTGAAGCTCCCCAGATGCTACCAGCCTACAACTCCCATCATTAAACTGATGGGGAACATCAAGAGTTTTAATGTGACAGCAAATTGAGGGCATTGTGTTGCCCATCCCAGCTACCAGACAAGGGACAAGGCTGAATGGACAGTATGTGTGGTCCTGTGGTTACTGTGGGACAAGGACGGGGGTTCGTATATGTGGGTCTTTGGATACAGTGGGATAAAAATTGGGTCAGTATGCGTGGGTCTATAGCTATCAGTGCAGTGGTATAAGGCTGGGGGTTGTGTTGGGAAAAATATGAAACATTTAACTTTTTTGGGAATTTGGATGGGCAGGCAGAGTCAGATATCCCACCAGGCAGATTAGGCAACTGACTAGGGGGCTAGATTTTATTGCAGGTGCTAATTGTATCACTGCTTTTATCTCCAGGGTTCCCTATAGACTTCAGTAGGAAAATGTTTTAGTTAAAATGGGTGTTAACATTTAGCATCTGCAATAGAATCTAGCCCTAGGAGTTCTGTTAATAGAACTTTGACTGTGCTATGGCAACACTCATTCCACTAAACTGTTGGCATGTCAGGCACAATATGAATGTACCCCACACCAGGTATCCACTTTTGGTTTATGGTAGAAAGTTTATTAACCCATACAGTTGTTATTTCCATCCAGACTATATACTAATTTGGGTGGTTTATTTGCCATTTTGTTAGGGATGGGTGCAAATTTCCACAGAACTCATTTAGAGCAGTGTATTGTTATTTTTTCCACTCTGAATTTGTGCATATGGATCTAAACTATATATATCCAGAATGTATATATATATATATATACACATTTTCATTTGGCTCCCTTTATGATATTTTCAATATATAATCCTTTGAATACATTGGGCTGAGGCTGATGTACTAAGCAAAATGAAATTATTCTGAAACCATAGGGCAATAATAGACGTTCCCATTAAGTGGGACAGTTAACCCACTGAAAGACAAAAAGGTCTCCAATGTATTGCAAACCAAAGATTTTTGAGGTCTCTCTATCATTCAGTGGGTTTCATTCCCTATAATGTTGTTTTTCTCTAGTTCTCCTTTGTACATCAGCCATTTTGTAAAAAGCTCAAAAATAAAAATCAAATTGTAAGAAGAATACCTGATTTCTTTGCTTGGCGTTTAGAATTGAAGAGCATGTTTAATGTGACCACACGTATCCTTCACCAGAAACCTTTGTGTTGGTGATATTTACTAATCAGTAAGTGGTCTGGCCAAGCTTGGTAAGTGCATATGAACAAGCTCTTCAGTATTTTTTCTGAACACAATTTCAAGGATAAGTACTACTTAACAGAATAAAGAGTATCACAGCTGCAAGCAAAAGATTGCGTGGGCACCCATTCCTTATAATTATTTATGTCTTATATTTCATAACTTTGTAAATGTAACCTGCAAACTCCCTGTTTGGAGACCTATATGACCCTAGGGCTAATTCAAAAAACTAAAAATTCCCACTGATTGAATTCTTCACAGTATGTTGGAGATGTCTCTAGCATTCAAGGTGCTAAAAGACACATTTAAACTGATGGGAGTGTTGAGAATGTGTATTTGTTCCCTATGATGCTGTTTGTTTGAGATTAAATTGCACCTCTTCAACATTCTGAATATATCCATTGAACAGGGGCCCTAAACAAGGAATATTTATCTCCCCTAATCCCACTCATAACTACACTCATTCACCTTACCTGACATCCTTATCATTTATTATTGCATAAACAATACACATAGCCTGTGGAATACACAACAAGCTATTGAATTAACTGGCCACTGAAGGTCTATCTCTCTATCTATCTATCTATCTATCTATCTATCTATCTATCTCTCTGTATATATATATATATATATATATATATATATATATATATATATATATCCTTTACACATTAAGAGACAAACAATGAAATAGTGGATATTAAGTTTAAAGGTACTTGACCACTCCTGCACCCCAACACGGTGGATGTGACGAGCAAAGATCTGACTTTCCCCATCACTGGCATTATATATTTTTGCCTACTTTGCTTTATGGGAAATACAGTCCTGCCTGTAAAGGTCAAAAGTGAACCTGGTGACCGAATCACGTGGTTATTTGATAATTTCATAAAGTCTTGTTGTTGAGATTTGTCCTACCTACCTTGAATGCTAGAAAGGACTCCAGTACAATGTATCCCCCAACTGCTTATGCCCAGATGAACACAAATAAATATCTTACATGCAACTGATTCTATGATTATAATATTATAACAACTTAAAAAATTAATTTTAAGA
Organism: Rhinophrynus dorsalis; assembly: GCA_037306005.1. NCBI lineage: Eukaryota > Metazoa > Chordata > Amphibia > Anura > Rhinophrynidae > Rhinophrynus > Rhinophrynus dorsalis. Next base: position 71,505,346 of record CM074719.1, on the reverse strand, counting down.
TTACTTCACATACCCAACTGGATATTAGTCATACTGCATTTTTACAGGGCTTTAACTCTTTGAGTGCCAGAGAGGTACCCAATGCATTGTGTTGCACATTAAAACAAACTCTGTTGTCAAGAAAACAATAGAGCTGTTTTTCTCACAATATTTTCACCCCGAAATGTGTAAAAATTATCTGAGAAGTGAGTGTGTGGCAATTAGTGGGGCTGATGGCACTGATGATGTAATGTCTGGGAGCCCCTGAGTCATCATTTTATCTCAGGAGCTCCCAGGCATGACATCATCAGTGCCACTAGCCCCAATAATTACCACTACACCCACTTCTCACATAGATTTTCTCAGTTACATCCACTATTACTTGACACTGAAACTATCTTTAGCCTAAAACGCAGGGGTTGGTTAACTACAGAATAACTATGACTAGTTCAGGGACATTGGACACATCCAAAACTCTACGCAGTGGGAGTGGCCAGCACAACCTGTGGACAGTTGTCTCCTATTCCTAATGGCAGGCTATGCTGAATGTTCAAGATGGATTTCCCCATACATGTACCTTTCTCAGCTTCACAAACTAAAAAAGAAAGAGAAACAATGTATTTTAAACAAATAGGATACATATTTATTACAAGTAAAAAATGTTTTCTAGTTTTAATAAATGTATTTTATTTTCTTTTACCCAATTGAATGTTTCAGATGTCTCCAAAGCATGGTGAAAAATGTATTGCAGACATGTCTAGCATTCAAGGGTTGAAAGGGGCTTCAGGTATTAGAGAAGAACTAACAAAACTTAATAATAACAATTTACCTTAATATGGCCATAAAATCCTAATGGCCCTTATGATTTTATTCCTTGCTCCTTGGTTCAAGAAATAACATTTTCAATCAGCCCTGGATGTCATGCCCATGGAGGCAGACATGACAGTTGCTAGCAAGACCACAGGACCTCAAACTCTGTAAATTGAAAGGATAATCTTAACCCTGTAAAGCCCAGAAGGCTTTGCAATGTGTTGCACATCCAGCTGGTCCTTAAAGGGGTAGTAATGTTTCACAATAAAAGCAGCTCTAATTAATCTTCATAGTATTTGGGCCATGGAGAGTGGTATTTCACTACTGTCAGAGTTGTAGTTCAAGAGTAATTGAATGATAATGTATCCCCCTCCCACCTCTTCTGCTGATGTAACACTGCTCAGCTTAGAGCAGCAGGGAGTGTCCAGGTAGATTGCAGAGAGGGACAATCTTCAATTAAGATAAGGGAAAAAGCTGAAAAACCTGTCAAGGGGGGCAGGGCTTTTATTGTTCTCACAGTAAGAATTTTTACCCTTGATGTGAGCTGTCTGGTCTATGGACTGGATTCCATGTCTGAGGAGTGGGGGCTTACACCAGGTAAAAGGGGTGGGAGGGGGAAACTTTATCATTCAATTACTCTTGAAAGGGATAGTAATGTCAGAAAAAAGTGTTAACTATATGGTATATACAATTAAAAGAGAATACTTGTACTTATTCATATCTCTCAAACCATTATGGTTTGTTAGATATAGGAAAATAAACTTCTCTGCCCCCTCCCCTTTCTGCTTGACGAGCTGTAAAGCTGTCAGAAGCAGATTACGGTCGCTTGACCAGATGTAGCTCTTCAACAGTGCCAATATAACGATATCTAAAGATAAATTCTTAATTTGGAACGGAACTGCAAACCAGGCACACTTTGTAGACCATTCCAATTAAGTATTTATTTCTAAATAGCATGATTTCAGCTCTGCTGAAGAGCCTCAGTCTGGTCAATTGACTGGAATCTGCAGCTGTCAGCTAGATGGCAGACTTGAGTAAAACACCCCGGAAAAGGTAACTTTAACAAGTTATATCTCTCAAACCATAAAGGTTTGAGAGATAAGACTTACATTGATGTTAATATTTTTTTAATGTCTACAGTATTAAATCAACTTAAAATTAACCATTACTATCCCTTGAACTACAATGCTCACAGTAATGAAATAAGACTTTCTATGGCTCAAATACTATGAGGATTAATTGGGGCTGCTGTTTTTGTGAAACATTACTATTACTTTAAAGGACTAAGCAAGCTCATTAACTCTGCCTGCTTCAGTTTTTTTAACCCTTTAAGGACCAGTGGTCCAGGGAAGTTATCTTCCCTTAAGGACCGCTTTGATCTTGCCGGTGCGCCGGTATGTGTGACTTGTTACGTGTACTGGCTCGCCACTTTGGGGCCTAAGAGAGATCGCTCCAGTCTTGGATCAGTCAATTGTAGACCCCGCTTTTACTTACAGCGCTCCCGGTAGAGTGCTGTAAGTAAAAAGTATGTGACGTGCTATGACTGTCACCGGTCCTTAAGGGTATAAAGACCGTGATGGCCATAGCACGTCATCTGGTTCTTAAGTGGTTAAGAACTGTTAGCAATTGTCATGTCCGCCTCAGGTACAAGGGCAAAATTCATAAGTACCTCTACATTTTACTTATCATCATAAGGTAAAATTAGGTTATCATTAGGAGGTGTTACTTCTCCTTTAAAATTCACACTGGCAGGCTTCTGTTCCCCACAAGATATGAGCGCTACATCATTAAATGTTTATAATACGGATTCACAATAGGCTGTATTATTGGATAGTACATAACACTAAATTACAAGTTGGCAGTGTACTGGATTGAGCCATTGTACATACACTGTAATCATCACGAATCTATGGTATTTAGATACATCTGCTTGTAACTAAGCAGTGAACATGGCACATCACTTGTTTTGCATTTTCAACAGTTAGTATGCGTTCAGGGCTTTTTATGTGTGAGTCTTAGAAATCTATTACAAATTTCATAGGCCCAGTTGTTGGTTTCAAAATCTAAATATTTCTAGGAAATGAGAGCCCTGGAATTTGATGAAAACTGGTAGAGTAAAAATGATACATTTTTTGGGTAACGGAGTGGTATGGAAGCAGTGAATATTCTTATCAGTATCACTTTTATCCATACTCAGATTTGATGGCATATACAAACTGATTTGCTAATTTAGGTTACCCATTCAGGATCTACTTAAAAAGGGCTATGTGTCCTAGGAATAAGTAGACATTATGTACAAAGACAAATGTGGAATTATTCCAGGGTAAAGCGACAGCAGCACATTTCCATTTAAATGGAACTGTTCATACCTAAAATATCCATTTGATTTAAACTGGGATTTTAACCAGTTGAAGGGAAGAAAGGCCCCCAGTGCATCCAAAATAGCTTCTGCACTGACACTTATTTGAAATTGGATTAGATCAGTCCTCTGAATTACCAGCTCTGCACTATGGGCAACCTAATCCTAAACACCCAGAGGGCAGATATTTATCTACCCTCTCATTTGCCACTTTTTTTAAATTTTTGCTTGAACTGGTAAAATAAATGCTCTTGCAAAACACTGTGTGGGATGGGAAATGTGCATTAGACCTCTTCATTTGCTTCTTCCCTTCCCATGTTTCCTGATTGTATGATATTCCCATGTCCACAAGTACAGAAGGGCAAAAAAGTTTGCCTGAAAAGCAAGAAAGCTGCACTTTTCGTCTAGACATCCAGCCTTATTCCACTGCACTAGAGTTAGACATACTGACTCCTGGTATCCATAGAACCAAACAGTAGCCATAAAAACAGACACAATGTTCTGTCCCATTGCCCTGGTAGTCATAGAACCACATATACTGACCTCAAACGTTTCTCATGTTAGCCCTTAAAGGGATAGTAATGTTGGAAAAAAGCATTAACTATATGGTAAATACAATTAAAAGAGAATACTTATGGAGAGTACCGTTATGGTTTGAGAGATATAGGAAAATAAAGTTCTCTGCTCCCTCCCCTTTCTGAATGAGGAGCTGTAAAGTTTTCAGAAGCAGATTCTGGTCATTTGAAAAGACAAGGCTCTTCAGCAGCACCGATATAACAATATATAAAGATAAATACTTAATCGGAATGGTCTGCAATGTGTGCTTGCAAACCAGGCACACGTTGTAAATTGTTCCGATGAAGCATTTATTTTTAGGTATCGATATGTCGGCGCTGCTAAAGAGCCGCCGTCTGATCCAGGAACCAGAATCTGCTTCTGACAGCTTTACAGCTCATCAAGCGGAAAAGGGAGGGAGCTTAGAACTTTATTTTCCTATATCTCTCAAACTATAACAGTTTGAGAGATATGAATAAGTGCAAGTATTCTCTTTTAATTGTATCTACCATATAGTTAATACTTTTTTTCTGACATTACTATTCCTTTAAATATCATATATACTATCCTCCCAGCCTTGTCCCACTGACTGGTAGCTGGGATGGGTACCATGAAGCCCTCCAGCTGCTGCAAGACTACAATTTCCATTGGCCCCTCCCCTCACCAAAAGCTTGTGAGGAATGATGGGAGTAGTTGTCTGGCAGCAGCTGGAGGCTCTTTTATTGCCCACCATTGCTGTGACCACAAGTCCCATGGTGGGCATATAACCATGCATTTTAAGCCCTCAGCCATGTACCATGGTAGCTATAGAACCATACATTTTAACCACTCCCCCAGCCTTTTCCCACGGTAGACATAGAGTTACATATAATAACTAGTGATGAGCGAGCACCCCAATGCTCGGGTGTTCGGGTGCTCTGACCGAGCACCCCCTGAGGCTCGAGTGCTCGGCCGAGCACCCGAGCCCCATTGAAGTCAATGGGAGGACTCGAGCATTACACCAGGCACCCCCTGCTCTGATGAGGGGAGGGTGCCTGGTCCATAGGAAAATGGCAGAAAAGGATGGAAACACCACAGAAATGGTTCAGGGACAGCATAGGGAGGATGTCTGGATGCATCTTGGACTCCAACATCGCTGCTGGGAACGATCTTTCGCCCGTAGTACGCCATTTTTACAGACTGACCATAAAACACACAAAAAGGAAAATAAAAACGACTTTAGGCGAAAAATTGTTACCAAACAATATTTGCTGTATATTTACTTGTATATCATCTGCAAATTCTCCCAAAAATTTCCTTGATTTTCTGAAGTGAGGCCATGATTAAGAGGGAAACGTGCGCAGAGGCAAATTCTCCCAAAAATTTCCTTGATTTTCAGAACTGAGGCCATGATTAAGAGGGAAACGTGCGCAGAGGCAAATTCTCCCAAAAATTTCCTTGATTTTCAGAACTGAGGCCATGATTAAGAGGGAAACGTGCACAGAGGCAAATTCTCCCAAAAATTTCCTTGATTTTATTGAACTGAGGCCATGATTAAGAGGGAAACGTGCGCTGAGCTGACCATCTAAAACATTATGGGTAAGGGTCTGCTGCAGAGCTGACCATCCTAAACATTATATGCGAAGGCCCGCTAGTGAGCTGACGCTATAAAACATTATATGAGAGGGCTCGCTAGAGAGCTGACCCAATAAAACATTATATGAGAAGGCCCGCTGGTGAGCTGACCTATATAAAAATTGTCAAACAGGGCCCGCTGGTGAGCTGGCCCTATATAAAAATTATATCACAGGGCCCGCTGGTGAGCTGGCCCTATATAAAAATTATAGCACAGGGCCCGCTGGTGAGCTGGCCCTATATAAAAATTATATCCCAGGGCATATGGAAGAGGAGGAGGAGGATGAGAAGATTAAGAGTCAACCATATACCCGTTTTTTGGGTGGAAGGGGTGAATGGGAATACAGAGTATTCCCATCATTGTAAATAACATATATAAAGTGAGTTTATGTTCCCCCGGGGCTTTCCTCCAGTGGAGTGGAGAAGTCAGGGGAAATCCAGGCCTTGTTCATTTTTATAAGTGTCAACCTATCAGCATTGTCGGTGGAAAGGCGGATACGCTTATCTGTTATGATGCCACCAGCAGCACTAAATACCCGCTCAGACAGAACGCTGGCGGCAGGGCAGGCCAGCACCTCCAAGGCGTAGAGTGCCAGTTCATACCACGTGTCCAGCTTGGACACCCAGTAGTTGTAAGGCACAGAGGGATCATTGAGGACGCTGACACGGTCTGCTACGTACTCCTTCACCATCTTCCAAAACTTTTCCCTCCTTGTGACACTAGGCTGCGCATCAGGGTGAGGGTGCTGGCGGGGTGTCATGAAGGTGTCCCACGCCTTGGAGAGTGTTGCCCTGCCTTTCTCGGAACTGCTGTGTGCTCCCCTTTTCTCCCCTTCTCTGTTGGCCAAGGTAGCACGTACTCTGCCGCCAGCGTTGTCAGATGGAAAATTTTGGAGCAATTTTTCAACAAGAACCTTCTGGTATTGCACCATTTTGCTTGTCCTCTCCACCGGAGGAATGAGAGATGAGAAATTCTCTTTGTAGCGGGGGTCCAGAAGGGTGAACACCCAGTAATCCGTGTTGTTTAAAATGCGTATAACGCGTGGGTCACGGGAAAGGCAGCCTAACATAAAGTCAGCCATGTGTGCCAGAGTACCAACAGTCAAGATTTCGCTGTCCTCACCAGGAGGATGACTCTCAATATCCTCATCCTCTTCCTCCTCTTCTGCCCACCCACGCTGAAGAGATGGAACTAAAGTTCCATGGCTACCCTCTGTAGCGGAGGCAACCGTGTCTTCCTCCTCCTCCTCCTCCGCCTCCTCCAATTGTCGCTGAGAAGACGAAGTGAGGGTGCTCTGGCTATCACCTTGTGTAAGCTCTTCCTCCCCCATTTCCACCTCTTCCACATGCAAAGCGTCGGTTTTAATTGTGAGCAGCGAGCGTTTCAGTAGACACAGAAGTGGGATGGTTACACTGATAATAGCGTTATCGCCGCTCACCATCTGTGTCGATTCCTCAAAATTGCGTAAAACCTCGCAGAGGTCTGACATCCATTCCCACTCCTCACTTCTGATTACAGGAAGTTGAACGGAGAGGCGACGACCGTGTAACAGCTGGTACTCCACTACTGCCCTCTGCTGCTCACAAAGCCGGGCCAACATGTGGAAGGTGGAGTTCCAGCGCGTGCTCACGTCACACAGCAGCCGGTGAGCTGGCAATTGTAAGCGCTGCTGCAGCTTCAACAGGCCGGCCGAAGCTGTAGATGACTTACGGAAATGTGCACACACGCGGCGCACCTTGGTCAAGAGATCATGCACATTGGGGTAGGTTTTTAGAAATCGCTGAACCACTAAATTAAATACATGCGCTAGGCATGGTACGTGTGTGAGCTTGCCGAGCTCCAAAGCCGCCACCAAGTTACGCCCATTATCACACACAACCATGCCTGGTTGCAGGTTGAGTGGCGAGAGCCACTGCTCGGTCTGGTGACTAATCCCCTGCAACAGCTCTGAGGCCGTGTGCTGTTTGTCCCCAAGGCAGATCAGCTTCAGCACGGCCTGTTGACGCTTCCCCACTGCAGTGCTACACTGCTTCCAGCTACTGGCTGATGGGGGAGTGGCGCTGCGTGTAGAGAATTCGGAGGTGGAAACGGAGGAGGAGGAGCCAATAACGTAGGTGCTGGCGGAAACCCTGATGGAGGTAGGGCCCGCAATCCTCGGCCTGGGTAGCACCCGTGCCATCCCAGGGTCCGAGTCGCTCCCAGCCTCCACGACATTCACCCAGTGTGCCGTCAGGGAAATGTAGCGTCCCTGGCCACAAGCACTTGTCCATGTGTCAGTCGTTAAGTGGACCTTCCCAGTAACTGCGTTGGTCAGGGCACGGGTGATGTTACGGGACACATGGTGGTGTAATGCGGGGATGGCACACCGGGAAAAGTAGTGGCGGCTGGGGACCGCGTACCGAGGGACAGCTGCTGCCATCAGGCTGCGGAAGGACTCAGTGTCCACAAGCCTAAATGGCAGCATTTCGATGGCCAGTAATTTTGAAAGGTGTGAGGTTAGTGCTATGGCCTGTGGGTGGGTGGCTGGGTACTTTCTCTTGCGCTCAAATGCCTGGGGTAACGACATTTGGACGCTGTGCTGGGACAGGGAAGTGGATGTGGTCGCTGATGGTGCTTCAGATGGTACAGGTGCAGGGCGGGAGGTATGCGGGCCTGCGCCTTCGACAGGCGATTGGCCGGCACCGAAAACAGGGGAAGAGGAGGCAGTGGTGTGGCCTGCAGACACAGATGGGCGATCCAGGCGTTCCTCCCACTTACTACGGTGCTTGGATGCCATGTGTCGGATCATGCTGGTGGTGGTGAGGTTTCTAGTGTTCATGCCTCGGCTCATTCTGGTGTGGCACAGGTTGCAAACTACAATTCTTTTGTCGTCCGCACTTTCCTTAAAAAAACGCCATACCGCGGAACACCTACCCTTTGGCAAGGGAGATTTACGCAAGGGGGTGCTCCGTGGAACATTTGCGGGCCGGTTTGGTGCGGTCCGCCTTCTTTCTGTAGCCACACCACTGCCTCTTCCAGCCTGTTGCGGTGCTGCAGATGGCTCACCCTCAGGACTGCTGTCATCGCTCGGCTCTACACCTTCCCAGGTGGGGTCAGTCACCTCATCGTCCACCAAGTCCTCCTCCACTTCCTCACTCTGATCATCCTCCTCAAGTCTTGATCCCACCACATACTCAGTCATTGACAACTGTATAACATTCTCCTCAACAAGGTCTTGAGACGGAAATAGTGGTTGATTTAATGGCAACTGTGTCTCATCATCATCATCATCATCCACTACTTCCTTTGACCTTAAATGCCGTTCACATCTGTCATCTTCTTGTGATTGGGTAGCCTCTAGAGGTTGTGAATCAGGGCACAAGATGTCATGTTCCTCTGCAAGCGTGCTTGGAGAGAGGGTCAAATGAAGGATTGGTGATGAGACGAGCTCCTCACTATATCCCAGTGTGGGATCACTTCTTTGACCAGACCGTGTATGGTGGGAGGAAGGATGATCAGAGTGAGGATTATTTTGACCAGACTCTTGGCTACTGAGAGTGGACTTGGTGGAAGACAGGGTGGTGCTTAACCGACTGGAAGCAGTATCAGCTGTCATCCAACCGACCACCTGTTCGCAGTGGTCGGACCTCGAGAGTGATGTCCTGCGACGCCCTGTAAAATTACACATGAAGCTAGGTATGGTGGATGTCTTTCTTTCTTGTGCTCTGGCACCAGGCACAGTTTCTCCGCGTCCTGACCCGCGCCCTGAACTTTCAGGATCACGTCCACTTCCCCGTCCCTTTTTACCCGCCTTCTTCATCTTACACAGAATATGTGACTTTAATATTTGAGTTTGAAAACTTAACAGTATTTCTTACTATTCTGCAACTCTGCAGAGTACACAGAATAGGCTGCTAAACGGCGGTGACACACACTGAATGGAATATGTGACTTTAATATTTGAGTTTGAAAACTTAACAGTATTTCTTACTATTCTGCAACTGTGCAGAGTACACAGAATAGGCTGCTAAACGGCGGTGAAACACACTGAATGGAATATGTGACTTTAATATTTGAGTTTGAAAACTTAAGAGTATTTCTTACTATTTTGCAACTCTGCAGAGTACACAGAATAGGCTGCTAAACGGCGGTGACACACACTGAATGGAATATGTGACTTTAATATTTGAGTTTGAAAACTTAACAGTATTTCTTACTATTCTGCAACTGTGCAGAGTACACAGAATAGGCTGCTAAACGGCGGTGAAACACACTGAATGGAATATGTGACTTTAATATTTGAGTTTGAAAACTTAACAGTATTTCTTACTATTCTGCAACTCTGCAGAGTACACAGAATAGGCTGCTAAACGGCGGTGACACGCACTGAATGGAATATGTGACTTTAATATTTGAGTTTGAAAACTTAACAGTATTTCTTACTATTCTGCAACTGTGCAGAGTACACAGAATAGGCTGCTAAACGGCGGTGAAACACACTGAATGGAATATGTGACTTTAATATTTGAGTTTGAAAACTTAACAGTATTTCTTACTATTCTGCAACTCTGCAGAGTACACAGAATAGGCTGCTAAACGGCGGTGACACACACTGAATGGAATATGTGACTTTAATATTTGAGTTTGAAAACTTAACAGTATTTCTTACTATTCTGCAACTGTGCAGAGTACACAGAATAGGCTGCTAAACGGCGGTGAAACACACTGAATGGAATATGTGACTTTAATATTTGAGTTTGAAAACTTAACAGTATTTCTTACTATTCTGCAACTCTGCAGAGTACACAGAATAGGCTGCTAAACGGCGGTGACACACACTGAATGGAATATGTGACTTTAATATTTGAGTTTGAAAACTTAACAGTATTTCTTACTATTCTGCAACTCTGCAGAGTACACAGAATAGGCTGCTAAACGGCGGTGACACACACTGAATGGAATATGTGACTTTAATATTTGAGTTTGAAAACTTAACAGTATTTCTTACTATTCTGCAACTGTGCAGAGTACACAGAATAGGCTGCTAAACGGCGGTGAAACACACTGAATGGAATATGTGACTTTAATATTTGAGTTTGAAAACTTAACAGTATTTCTTACTATTCTGCAACTCTGCAGAGTACACAGAATAGGCTGCTAAACGGCGGTGACACACACTGAATGGAATATGTGACTTTAATATTTGAGTTTGAAAACTTAACAGTATTTCTTACTATTCTGCAACTCTGCAGAGTACACAGAATAGGCTGCTAAACGGCGGTGACACACACTGAATGGAATATGTGACTTTAATATTTGAGTTTGAAAACTTAACAGTATTTCTTACTATTCTGCAACTCTGCAGAGTACACAGAATAGGCTGCTAAACGGCGGTGAAACACACTGAATGGAATATGTGACTTTAATATTTGAGTTTGAAAACTTAACAGTATTTCTTACTATTCTGCAACTCTGCAGAGTACACAGAATAGGCTGCTAAACGGCGGTGACACACACTGAATGGAATATGTGACTTTAATATTTGAGTTTGAAAACTTAACAGTATTTCTTACTATTCTGCAACTGTGCAGAGTACACAGAATAGGCTGCTAAATGGAGGTGAAACACACTGAATGGAATATGTGACTTTAATATTTGAGTTTGAAAACTTAACAGTATTTCTTACTATTCTGCAACTCTGCAGAGTACACAGAATAGGCTGCTAAACGGCGGTGACACACACTGAATGGAATATGTGACTTTAATATTTGAGTTTGAAAACTTAACAGTATTTCTTACTATTCTGCAACTGTGCAGAGTACACAGAATAGGCTGCTAAACGGCGGTGAAACACACTGAATGGAATATGTGACTTTAATATTTGAGTTTGAAAACTTAACAGTATTTCTTACTATTCTGCAACTCTGCAGAGTACACAGAATAGGCTGCTAAACGGCGGTGACACACACTGAATGGAATATGTGACTTTAATATTTGAGTTTGAAAACTTAACAGTATTTCTTACTATTCTGCAACTCTGCAGAGTACACAGAATAGGCTGCTAAACGGCGGTGACACACACTGAATGGAATATGTGACTTTAATATTTGAGTTTGAAAACTTAACAGTATTTCTTACTATTCTGCAACTCTGCACAGTACACAGAATGTGCTGCTAAACTGCGGCGACGCACACTGAATGAAATATGTGACTTTGATATTTTAGTTTGAAGACTTAACAGAATGTGCTCTAATCTGCAACTTTGCACACTAAACAGAATGTGCTCTAATCTGCAACTTTGCACACTAAACAGAATGTGCTCTAATCTGCAACTTTGCACACTAAACAGAATGTGCTCTAATCTGCAACTTTGCACACTAAACAGAATGTGCTCTAATCTGCAACTGTGCACACTAAACAGAATGTGCTCTAATCTGCAACTTTGCACACTAAACAGAATATTTTTTTTTTGTTTTTTTTTGTTTTTTTCCCCCCACACAAAATAACCTGCTGCCCACACACAGTAGTCCTAAAAAGGACTTTTGGTTCTTTTTTTTCACAAGTTTGGTTTTTTTCCTCCCTACACTGCCTTTCCCTTCCTATCCTCAGCTCTCCCTGGCTAAGACTGAGCCGAACTCGATGGTCAGGTGCTATACAGCACCTGACCACAGGTTCTGGCCAGCCAATCAGTGTAATGCCAGCAGCCAACATGGCTGCTGGCATTACACCGATGTCAGAGCCTCCCTGCACGTTTATTGGCTGCGCAGCAGCCGCAAAACGTGCGGGGAGGAGACCCGAACATGGCGGGCGAGCACATGCGGTACTCGTACGAGTACCGCCATGTGCCGAGCAGAGCGATGCTCGAGCCGATCCGAGCATCGGCCGAGCATGCTCGCTCAACACTAATAATAACCCCCAAGCAAGGTCTAGTCCCACTATGTCATTAAACCTGAAGATACTGACCTAAAGTCTTTCCCCACTCTATCTAAAGAGCCACATATAATCTCCCCCCAAGGCCCAGTCCCACTTTAGGATTAAAACTGCAGATAACGACCTACAGTCTACCTACACTATGCTCTTAACTATAAAACCACACATCAGGACCTCCAGCCTTCTCCCACTGCACTGGTATAGCCAGAATCTCACATACTGAGTCTAACCTCCTCTCTAACCTCAACTGGAAATGTCCAGCTGGAAAAGTTTGTGAGGTTAGCAAACAGGAGGATATTTTGGGAGGTTTAAAAATGTGGGATTTTTCACAGAAGAAGCAGCAAATTGCTGGGTATCCACAAAAATCCAATGGGAAAAAACTGGACTTTTCATCCCTTCCCTATCTACAAGGTAGGCATTTTAACTTCCATACAGCTGTCTGCTTTGTCCGTATCAGTTGGACTAGTCTCCTTCTCTGTTAGTATAGAGTGCATGTAAGGAGGAAACAAGGACACGGCACTGCTTCAACTATCTCCCAGGGTTGTGGGTATGACACTCATCACTTTGCTGTTTCTATTCTTGGAGAGACTGCTTGAAGTGGTCTCAATTACAAGGGCTATTAAAGTTTTATTACAGAAAAAATATATTGCAGTGCTTTTCTTTTTTGTATACAACAAGGGTATTATGAAAGATGAAACAGGTCAACATGTCAAGTGGTGGAGTTGCTACTACGAAACTCTATGGACTACTGTATCTAGTGGCTGCCACAGAATGAAATAAAATTGCTGGGAGGACAACAGGAGAACTGTATGGACAACAAAACTTTGAACTGTAATAACTATGGAATAAAACAGCTCCCATTAATTGCAATACTTGTGATTTACTTTGAGGGGAAAACCCTATGTTATCTGTTTTTGTTTCTTCCTAACATGAACATTTATGGCTCTGTGTTCAAAAGAAAACTGGAGTAATCTGAACCATATAATACAAATAAAAAGTCCATTAATTTAAATAGGCTAAAAGTACAATTTAAATCAATAAGGATTTGGGAAGCATTTGTCCTCTATCTTGCATCTGGGCTTCAACAGAATTATGCTTCCCAAATTCTTATTAATTTAAATTGTACTTTTAGCCTATTTAAATTAATGGACTTTGTATTTGTATTATGTGGCTCAAATTACTCCAGTTTTCTTTTGAACACAGAGCCCTAAATTTTCATGTTAGAAAGAAACAAAAACAGATAACGTAGGGTTTTCCCCTCAAAATATATCAAGAGTATTATAATTAATGGGAGCTGTTTTATTCCATAGTTATTACAGTTCAAAGTTTTGTTGTCATACAGTTCTCCTGGTGTCCTGACAGCAATTTTAAGCTTAAGTTCCTTACACACAGGTTACGCTTCCAACCACACTAACATGTTAAGGTGATTTTTCCTCAATTTCACAAATAAAGAATATCCTTTGATAGACTAAGTATTGCTGATAGACTGCTATTTTACAGATAACACTGTTGATGCTCTTCATTAGCACATCTGCCTTTTATCTTGGGCTATTAAATATCATCATACATATTTAATTCATGTCTTGAAAACATTCCTTTTTTGTTTACTTGCGGTATTTTTGAGGTTTAGTTTCTAATAAATTATAAACTGGAACGTCTGCTTTATTTGCAAATTCCAGGACATTTTGTTTGTTCAGAAAAATGAAGCAATGGTAAAACGTGTGAAGCGTGCAGAACTATAAAAACAATGAATATTGTTTGATCTTTAATTGACTAATCTAGACATGAAATTACTCATAGAACAAGGTCACTGGTGATCACTTTTTTCAGGTGCTTGTGAGAGATGAAAGGCAATATACTTTTTATGTCTGTGCTGCAGATGATAGTTGAAATCGATACAGCCATGAGCAGAATGATTACAATTTGCCTGTAACAGTTACTTTCCACTAACGTCAAAACAGCAATATTATTTCCATTTTTCATTGAAAGGGGGGATGGCATGAGGGAAACTAGTGTAAAAGAGCTTATGTATTTTGGTCTAGAAGAAGGGATCAAACTGTTAGAATTCTCTGCGCTGCATTTGCTGAATCAATACAGCTGCTACTTTCATTTGTCTTGGCTTTTATTGTTAATAATAAATGTCAAGAAAACACTCACAGAAACAGGAAGGTGTTCACAAAGTCAGAGATTATGGCAGCAACACAATACAAGAATTGTTGTCCACTGAAAGTGCATCCATATCATTTAGCTCTAGACATGGTTATGCCCCTTACCACATTCTAACTGATGTTTACACCCTCAAAATATATATTCCCTGGGAATGCACAGTTTATTTTTTGCAGTGGATCAACAAGAGACCTTAGAGTCCATAGTATGTTCCCTTTTGTATCAGAGTATAAACTTTTTTTTTATTTCTTTTTAATCAGACCAAAACTAGTCATTGGGCAACTTTTTTGAAAATAGTGGTTCTCAGAATGTATTCTATGGAATCACAAGGCTCCCTGAAGATGTAGAAGGAACAAATACAGAATTTCCAGAAAAAGGTTTCCAAAAATAAAACAATTAGATAGTAATAATAATAATAAGCATCATCATCATCATAATAAAACTTAGAATATGTTTAGGGTAATACTTCATCTCAGATATATTGCAGCTACCTGAGCAAAGATAAAGGGTGAATTACCTGCAGCCATACTACTGTTGGACTACAACTCCCATCATCCTCAGCCTCCCAACAGCCATCTAAGAGTGAAGGGAATTGTAGTTGATTGACAACTGGAGGCTGGCCCTTGTCGCCCACCCCTGCTATTCACATATGCATAGCATCATCAAACTGTTTTCATTATGGTGTTGCTAAATATTTGTCTCTCTTATTCATTCATAGTTGGGGTTCTGAGAAAATGGAGACCCTCTCTGTTTGCACTTTGGCTTACAGAAGAACACAGTTGGATGTGGTAACTGTGCATTTCTGTGTGTACCAGTGGACAGGGAAGCAAGCCTGGGGAAGAAGACAAAGTATTGGTGGTTCTGTGTCTACCAGTGTTTTAGGGGAACAAGGCTGGGGTGGCACACAGTATATATGTGATTCAGTGCCTGCCAGTAGAACAAGAATGGTTTGTCAGACAGTGTATGTATGGTTCTTTCTCTAGTAGTGGACAGTTGTACAAGACACTTTAGGTGTGCTTCTGTGTCTACTAGTGGACAGTGGAAAAAGGCTGGAGTGACACATAATATATGTGTGATTCAGGCCTGCCAGAGGAACAAGGCTGATTTATCAGACAGTATATGTCTGGCTGTGCTGTCTGCCAGTGGACACTGAAACAAGGCAGGGGAAGCAGACAGTGTGCCTGTGCCTTTTTGTTTACCAGTGGACAATGCAGCAAGGATGGGATGGCAGACAATGTATGTATGGTTTTGCGTCTACCAATGAACAGTGGAACTAGGCTGTTTTGATAATGCATGTGTGGTTCTGGGTTTACTACTGGACATTAGAACAAACCTGGGGTATCAGGTAGTTTATGAGTGGTTCATTCATTACCAATGATCAGTGAAACAGGGCTAAATTGTATAGTTCTGTGGCTACCAGTGGACAGGTAAACAAGACTGGAATGACATACATTCTGAGTTTGGTTTTGTGATTACCAGTGGCCACTAGACCAAGGCTAGGGCATCAGGAAGTGTAGGTATGGTTATGTGTCTACCAGTGGATATGTGGAGAGATGAATCATCTCTAACAGTGTGATTTTGTTTATAGGAAGATTTAACTTGTATTAAGCACTATAACCTGGAACCCTATTTCAAAAAAGTTTTCAAATTCAGTTGTTAAATGTTACCTGATACTTGATTGTAAGAAAATAATTTAGTCTTAAAGGGAACCCTAGCCTGGGAATAAACAGATAGCCTTACCTAAGTAGATGTCCTTCATATAGAAGTCATTTATATTTTTATTTATCTTGTAGTCTGCTGTTTTTATCTGTTTTGGTTTAGAATATAATAACAAGTCCATTGTTTGTTGTGAGGAGATGCGCACTAGAAAATCGTTTCTCAACCTCAGTCCCCAAATAACAGTGTATATTCTGAGAATATCTCTGTCTGTGCGCAGGGGAAGTAATTAGATTGATAGAGCCACTGATTAACCTTTGAGTGCCAGAGGTGTACGCAATGCATTGCAAACCCCTCTGACTCTCAAAGGGTTAAATACCAACAGGGTATGTTTCCAGGATCTGCCTGAATTAACACAGGTAGACTATTAAATCACAGGATTAACCCTTTGAGTGCCAGAGGGGTAGGCAAATCATAACAAGGTGTTGCATAAACCTCTAGCACTCAAAAGGTTAAATGTCTGACTGACTTCTCCCTTAAACCTTTGAGTGCCAGTCGGGTATCCAACGCAGTGCTTTGCTTTGTGCTTTAAGGGTAATGTTCAATACTATGATTTGTTGGATTTTTTTTTTACTCATTGTGTACTAGAGATCTCACCAACACATTCCCTCACAATGCTTTGGAGCAGTTTTTAGTTTCAGAGGAAAGATTTACACTTTTTCTAGTTATAAATAAAGTTTTGTGTTTAGTCTACATCTGTTTGTCTATTTTTCATTTCCTGACACTTGAAGTGCTAATGGGGTGTGCAGTACATTGGGAAGTAACCCACAGCCTGGCTCAGATCCCACGCATTTCAGTGCAAACTGATTTACAGAGGACACAGAAGGGCCTTACGCACAACAAAAGTTGAAAAATTCTGGAGAAACTAACAACACAATAGGTGAAAAATTTACTTGTTATTGATTTTAGTGATTTCTCTTTATCACCAGAAATCGTAACATCATAACTTAACCCTTTGAGTGCCAGAGGGGTATGCAATGCATTGTTTTACAATGTGCTGCATACCTCTCTGGCACTCAAAGGGTTAAAAGGAACATCCTTAATTTTTAATAACCCTCAATCAGACCACTTAAAGGAACACTAACACCTGAAAATAAACTGGGGATATGTGCACTTTAATGCCCTGTGCTTTACCAGAATGATCACTTGAATATCTCTCACTAAAGCACCAAGCTGAAACGTACAAACGAACCACAAGGTGCCAGCAGCTATGTAATGTAAGTGCCCCACTCTGTTGCTACAACAATAGCAATCAAACCCATGGTCCATTAATCAAGATAATAGGATTGCACAATTTGTGTTGTTTTTGCTGAGTGGTTAGTTGTGTAGAACATTTAGTTCATATTATTTTCAAGGAAATTGGAGAGAGCTTTGTGCCACAATGATAATAGCCCTAATTAGGGAGTTAAAAAGCTAAATAAATAGCTGCAAAGTCAAATTGGAACTTTCTGTATTTTGAGCAGCAGGGAAGAAAGCAGTTTAACAGCTGCTTTGAACATTTTACCATATTTCAACAATAGCTTTGCTTAAAACTATATACAGATTATGCCCATTGTTGTTATTAACACTAAAACCATGACCAATATTCAATCTGTTCTTAATGGTGTGTATTATAGTACTGCACCCTTATGTCTCCATGAAGGAAGGATGGGGATGCTGACTGTGTCAATGTCTGATTTTATGTTTTTTCATACTTTACTAGTGTAAATACCCATTGCTGGATTTACATCTCAGGAACCTGTAGACACGAAATCTGAAGTGTCCCCCATGGGCAATCTGCACTGGACACCTCCACTATGCTCCTAATCTCCATGTTGCCCCCCATCATCTCCACATTGCCCCCCATTAGCTCCAACTTGCCACCATCATCTCCATATTGCCCTCACATTGCCCCCATCATCTCCATATACCATATTGCCCTCACATTGCCCCCCATCAGCTCCACATTGCCCTCATCAGTTCCTCTTTGCCCTCACATTGCCCCCATCAGCTCCATATTGCCCCCATCATCTCCACATTGTCCTCACAATGCCCCCATCAGCTCCATAGTGCCCCCATCATCTCCACATTGCCCCCATCAGCTCTATATTGCCCTCATAATGCCCCCCATCATCTCCATATTGCCCCCATCAGCTCCATATTGGCCTCATATTGCCCCCCATCAGCTCAATATTGCCCCCCATCATCTCCATATTACCCTCACATTGCCCCAGTGTCCGTTTCCTACCTCTTCCCTGGTGGTCCAGTGGCAAGACAGGTCTGTGCCTCCTCCTTCTGCACAGAGCTGTAGCTGCTGGAGCTCCCATGCGGTCTCCAGTAATGCAGAGCGCTGAGAGATGATGTCATCTCCCAGCGCTCTGTATTACTAAAAACCTGACGAGGAAGCACAGCAGCTACAGGTCTGTGCCAAAGAAGGTGGCACAGACCTGTCTTCATGGTGCCGGGCACACCACACACATGATCCCAGTGACAGGCGCCCCTCTGTTGGGTGCGCCTGTAGGCAGATGCCTACTCTGCCTAATTCTAAATCCAGCCCTGTAAATGCCCGTGTACACTGGCCAAGGTCCGGGTAATGTTAACCCTTCGAGTGCCAGAGGGGTACGCAATGCATTGCTTTGCAATGCGTTGCGTACCCCTCTGGTACTCAAAGGGTTAAGAGGCCGATACCTCACTGCTCCACGTGATGCAGTCTTCCGTCGCCTCACTCACATGATGACCACATCATGACAAACAGCCTAGTGAATTATTATATAGGATAGCAGAGGTGGTAAACTACTGTTCAGTTCTACAGCTACTGTAAAACTACAACTCCCATCATTCTCAGCCAGAGAAAGGCTAGCTGAGGAGGATGGATGTTAAAGTCAACAGTTTGAGAACCACGTGCTCTCTATTCCTTTTCTTCAGGTATGAGCAGGTCTACTGTGGTGATATCAATGTCACTCTATGTATTGATCCTAAAAGCAGTGATTCAATATTTCCTCCTGCCTTTTGTAGCACTAAATGGAACTGTAGGTTTTGTTTTTCTGTATAAAAAATACCTCCACTTCTGGGAGATTTAGAATTCAAAAAAGCTATTAACCCTTTGAGTGCCAGAGGGGTATGCAACACATTGCAAAGCAATATGTTGCGTACCACACTGTCACTCAAAGGGTTAAGGCTCAGTCTTATATTTTAACCAAACTGGTATACAAAAGGGCACATTTATTTAGAGAACTAGAGTTACTAATAATAGTTCACCAAAATAAGTGACAAGAGAAGTGCCACATGGTGACCACAACAGAAGATTGCAGTTTAAAGGGATAGTAATGTCAGGAAAAAAGTATTAACTATATGGTATATACAATTAAAAGAGAGTACCCTTTCTGCTTGATGAGCTGTAAAGCTGTCAGAATCAGATTCTGGTCGCTTGACCAGATTTGGCTCTTCAGCAGCGCCAATATAACGATATCTAAAGATAAATACTTAATTTGGAATGGTCTACAGTGGCCTGGCTTGCAAGCACACTTTGTAGACCGTTCCAATTAAGTATTTCTAAATAGTGTGATTTCAGCTCTGCTGAAGAGCCTCTGTCTGGTCAAATGACTGGAATCTGCAGCTGTCAGCTAGATGGCAGACTTGAGTAAAACAGCCAGGAACAGGTAACTTTAGCAAGTTATAGCTCTCAAACCATAAAGGTCTGAGAGACAAGACTTACGTACATGTTTTTTTAATGTCTACACTATTAAATCAACTTAAAATTAACCATTACTATCCCTGTAACTTATAATAATCCGTTTGAGCAGTAATGACTTCCTAATGAAAAAATCTCCCAGCAGTTTGAACTTTGTTTTACTCAGCCCACAAACCACTATAACATATTTTTTTCATTAACAGTTTACTGTAGCGTCCATGTTTTTTTCAATTCAGAATTCAGAAATACGTACGTGAGAGTGCTGCATTTTTATGGCTAACAATGATGAATTAATCTTCATAGTATTTGAGCCATAGAGAGTGTTATTTCATTACTGTCAGAGTTGTAGTTCAAGAGTAACTGAACGATAAAAGTTTCCCCCTCCTGCCCCTTTTACCTAGTGTAACACTGCTCATCTCAGATGTGGAATCCAGTCCATAGACCAGACAGCTCACATCAAGGGTCAGTCTTCTTACTGTGAGAACAATGAAACCCCTGCCCCCCTTGACAGATTTTTCAGCTTTTTCCCTTATCTTAATTGAAGATTGTCCCCATCTGCAATCTACTTGGACACTCCCTGCTGCTCTAAGCTGAGCAGTGTTACATCAGTAGAAGGGGCGGGAGTGGGATAATTTATCATTCAATTACTCTTGAACTACAACTCTGACAGAATTGAAATAATACTATCCAAGGCCCAAATTAATTAGAGCTGCTTTTATTATGAAACATTATTATCCCTTTAAACAATGGTAGAGGTTAGGATGTGATTGGAGGGCTGGCATCAGGGGGTTATACGGAGTAGACAAATATGGGGCCAGGCCAAGCAGGAAGGCCTGCCTCTCCTCAGTGCAGGTGCTCGACTCAAATATATTTGTTTGGGGGAGTGGATAACTTGAGCGCACTACAGCCACATTGTTCTGACCTTAGTGCAACCTGTATTGAGTATAAGGAAGGATGCCATGAACCTGCTCTACCACGGTGCTGCCTGAAACACAGTTGGCACTCTGGAAAGGAGGGAAAGACGCTGGAGCGAGGACATGGAGAACAGGGAGGGTGAGAAGGATACCAGAGAGTGGACAGTGAGGATGGCAGAGACACTGGAATGAGGACAAGACAAACAGGGAGGTTGTGAGGAAAGAAGATGAGGACATGGCAAACAGGGAGGGTGGGAGGGAAGAAGACGGTGGCATGATGAACAGAGGATGGGAGGGAAAAAGAGGGTGGCATGATGAACAGGAAAGGTGAGAAGGATACCACAGAGTGAGGATGGCATAGACACTGGAATGAGGATAAGGCAAGCAGGAAGGGTGGGAGGGAAGAAGAGGAGGGCATGGCAAACAGGGAGGTAAGAAGAGGGTGGCATGGTGAACAGGGAGGGTGGGAGGGAAGAAGAGAGTGGCATGGTGAACAGGGAAGGTGGGAGAAAGGAGGAGTGTGACTGGGGACACAGACAATAGGGAGGGTGAAGAAGGCCAGGGGAGAAGGCAGGGAATGGGTGGGAGAAAATCCTTTTCAGAGATTTTGATGGGAGTGTACAAGGGGCTTCAAAATCACACTCCTGTGTAGGTCTTGGAGAGGCAGTATAGAAGAGATTAGCATATTTCCTCCTTACCGCCACCCGGGATTATGGCCAGCACAGAGAAAGAACTTGTGCTATATGATGGCCTTCTACTTTTATACAGAGAGAAATAACAATTAATGAGATAAATGGTTATGTATTTACATTAGCTTAGTAACTTTTTTTTTTTTTATGTTTCTGTTAAAAACTCTCTGGCTGACTGCATTTTGGGCTCAAGCTGCATTCAACCCATGGGCCAAATTAATTCAATATGACTTTGGTGATATTGAAAGGCATTTCAAAATTATCTGTGAAATATTATTACATTTTTTTTAATTAGAACATTTTTTTTTCAGTTTTCTTTTTTTTATGTTATTTAAGGAATGTTATACTGGAATTTCCTGTCTTGGTACTGGCTTTCCTGCTTCTCACTGACAATTAACCCTTCCGATTTTAGGGGAGTTGGGCAATGTATTAACACTTTGAGTGCCAGAGGGGTACTCAACAAATTGCAAAGCAATGTGTTGCGTACCTCTCTGACACTCAAAGGGTTAATAAATATATCAAATTAAGTCAAAAAATACTTTTCAAAATTAAAAATAATATAGCTGGCTATGAAACCTTTAAAGGGATAGTAATGGTTAATTTTAGGTTTATTTAATATTGTAGACATTAAAAAATATTAACATCAATATAAGTCTTATCTCTCAAACATTTATGGTTTGAGAGCTATAACTTGCTAAAGTTACCCCTTCCTGGCTGTTTTACTCAAGTCTGCCATCTAGCTGACAGCTGCAGATTCCAGTCATTTGACCAGACAGAGGCTCTTCAGCAGAGCTGAAATCATGCTATTTAGAAATAAATACTTAATTGAAACGGTCTACATCATGTGACTGCAAGCCAGGCACACTTTGTAGACCATTCCAAATTAAGTATTTATCTTTAGATATCTTTATATCGGCACTGCTGAAGAGCCACATCTGGTCAAGTGACCAGAATCTGCTTCTGACAGTTTTACAGCTCGTCAAGCAGAAAGGGGAGGGAGCTGAGAACTTTATTTTCCTATATCTATCAAACCATAATGGTTTGAGAGATATGAATAAGTGCAAGTATTCTCTTTTAATTGTATATACCATATAGTTAACAGTTTTTTCTGACATTACTATCCCTTCAAAACATATTTCTTCTTTCTTGTAACTTTTGATGTGTCTGCAAAAGAAATAGAAAATAAACCCTTTAACAAATAGTATAACCAGAGGAGTTTAGTTAAAGATAACAAGAACAACCACCTCTAAGAAAAAAACCCCAATGATTTATAATTCAGATGGAGTAAAATAAAGCCGTGAAAGGAATAAGCAGACATTCACCACAATGAATTACCAGGACTGGCTGGGGCTTAGTCTAAACCACAAATGTACAGACTTGCCAGCAATACAACTGTATACAGGAAAAGATAAAAAGACAACATAATAAAATCACCACACTTAATTTCATAGATTAAAAAAGGTAAAGGCTACCAAAAAAAATACACTGGAAAAAAAGCAAACTGGTCCATACCTCCCAACATTTCAAATGGCCGAAGAGGGACACTTTTGGTTTAGGGGGTGTTGCTGGGGGCGTGGCTGGTGGGAGGGTATTACCAAAAATTTATAGGTGATTTCATGACCTACTGACACCTCTTTGTGTAACTTAATAAATGATCTAGAGCAACACCAAAGTATTTTATTTACACAGGCTAATTTATAAACACATGTAATGAAGTTTAAACAACCATTAATGTGAGTATTATGTCTGTGGAGCAATGTGATACACTTATATACACATCACACAGTCTGATCTCCTAAAAAGAGGGACATCAGGGTGGGAAAGAGGGACAGAGGGATTTGGGTCTCAAAGAGGGACTGTCCCACCTAAAGAGGGACACTTGGGAGGTATGCTTGTCCATCCATAACATTCAAATTCAAAAGTCCTTGAGGCTTATGTACTAAGACAACTCGTTCAGTTCTGTGGAAACCAACTGTACCCTAAGAGACAGATAAAAATCCCAATGCAGTGTATACTCCACTGCCACTCAGAGTGTTAAACTGGGCTTAACCCCTGTAATTGCTATGAAATGCAAAGGAGATCTCTCTACCATTAAAAGCACCATTAAGCAATAGGACTTTTCATGTGTCCTATATGGTGCAGTTAGTTTGCCCTAGAATTGCTCCAGGAGGGCTATGCACTAAGGAGTGATAAATAGGTGATAAAGTGGATAAAGTCCAGTGGTCTTAGTGCATAGGCTCCCTAGAATAACATAGGAACTGGAGAAGGGATATCAATGGAGAAGTATTCTCCACTTTATCACCTTTTAATTGCGCATAATGCATAACACCCCAGTTCTTCTCTGTACATCAGACTTACAGAATGAGAGATTTGTCATTATTAAGGTACCCATACCCAAGGCTATTTTGGTTTGAGCTGACCAGAAATCATGTCAGAGCAGTCAGATTACTGCTGTGTTCTGCCCATGAACAAACAGACCAGCTCCAGGCAATGTGAAGTCGGTTTATCTGTGTATGTGTGTGAGGTTGTTTGATCAGGTCTGAATAAGCTGATGTCACAGCCCCTTTCAAAATGTCTGTGGTTTGTTCTGTGGAGGCCAGGTGATAACAATTTTCAAGCCAGGCCAACTGACCAGAATCACCAATCTGGTCAGCCTGACTTGACAGACATAGGCCATACAAAGTGCAATATCAGCCAGTCTGGTTGATTTTGACCACATTGATCAGAATCAGCTGAATAAATCACACTGTGTATGGGTACCTTAAGGGCATAATGCATGTGACATTTAGAGAGAAGTTGGATTTCATGAATTTGTATATTTTTCTGTGGCCTTAATTTTTTTTAGGCTGTGAAACAAAGCATGGCGATTATAGGATTTTACCTTTTCATATTTTTTGGCACATAAATATCACTTCTCACATCTAAATGATTGCAACAAACATGGATCATGGCTCCTGCTATCTCACTAACTCATAATGGAGGCTGAATCTGCAGATGTAAAATCCACACACGGTAGCCTAACACCAGTACGGGTCAACTTACAACTGATTTAAACCTGCAGATTTCAATTGGTACAGTTTCTTTAAGCCATTGAAAGGCAGGAGCCTCTAACACCTGTTTCTTACCTGATGCATCATTTATATATATAAACCATAGACAAGTATAAAAACATAGAGGTCCAATCAGTTATGGATGTCACATTCCTGGAGGCAGACATGACAGTTACTAATAGTTTTTGAAAAATGTAGGCAGAGTACACAGGCCTACCTCTCCCTTTAAGGACACAAGAAGTGTACAGATTACCATGTGCAGTAGCAATGTTTGAGGTCCTATGGTGTTGCTAGCATCTATCATGTCCGCCTCTGTTGATGTGTTAGCCAAACTGATTGAAAATATATTGCACAAAGGCACAAGGGCCAAATTGACAGGATTTTATGTCATAGTAAGGTAAGATATTGTTTGGAAACATTCTCAATTAAAATGTCAGGGCTGTAATGCATTAAATATAAAATAAAAAATATAGAAAAAAATAAGAGTTAACAGTAGCATTCTCTAAAAATGATCTTTCATTGCAAATGGAATTACACCTGGTGATCTGTAATGGACTGCATTTCATGCTGACACTTTCATTCTTCTGCTGTACTGCTTTTGAGCATCTTCTTTTGTAAGCTGTTTCACTCAAGAAGATAAACAGACAAAAGCACGGCAAGAGAGAAAGGAAGAGAAAGGCCGCCATGTGGAGCGGCGTGCTGCCTAGTAACAGCCTAGCACTGTGGTAGCCATACTCTTTCACAGGCAGAAGCACACAAGACAGTATGCTGGCTGCACATGGTTTTAAATCTTAATTCTGTAAAACTCTGAGACTTTGAGGGGCATATGTGCAATGGCAAAAGTGAAATAATTCTAGGCAAAACCAGTGGTACCCTTCTGAACAAATAAAAATTCCTGATGACTTAAATGTGATTTTTAACCCTTTGAATATTAGAGGTCTCCAGAGCACCACAAACCCATGTGTCGGAGACCTCTCAAGCATTCAGCGAGTTAAAAATCCCATTTTAATATACGTTGGTATTTTTTAAGCTGTAGTATACTAACTACACTAAGGTGGAGGAGGATAAGCATTTCCCAGATTTACACTGATTTCAGTTTGGGCTTTTAAACCCTTGAATTCTAAAGAAGTCTGCAGTGCATTGCAAAACAATGCATTGGGTACCTTTAGAGCATTTGAGGAGTTAAAAGTTGCAAATCAGTGAATATTTTTATTCACATCAGAATTGCTTCACTTTTGTCTTGGAAATGTGATCTTAACCCTTTGAGTGCCAGAGGGTTACCCAATGCATTGAAAAGCAATGCATTGGGTACCCCTCTGGCACTCAAAGAGTTAATATCATATACTATATTAAATGGCTAATTTGACATTCTGAGTGACAGAACAGTGCACATGTATTGACCCATAGTGTATTGCACAACTATCTGGCATTCAAGGGGTTAAAGAGAACTCATATATCCAACATGAAAGCAGAGCACAAAGTTAAGCTTTGAATGCCAGATTAAACATTTTTGAGTACGAAAAATGATGTCCCCATCAAATTTAACCTTTGCCACATCATCTTGTTTTTGTAAATCTTGAGGAAGGCAATAGAAAATTGAAGCTATTTCCAGTTATGCCCCCTAGTCATTTAAAAAAAAAAAATGCTCCTAACTGTAAAAAGCAGTTGTATATCTTACTAACACGCTATCTGCATTTGAGTAAATGGGCACATTTCTCACTGTTGTTCTCAACTGAAAGGTATTCAATACTTTTTTGAAAGTAGCTACATTATCAGCCAACACAGCCTCCCAGGAAAAGGAATTCCAGATCCTTACTGTCCTTAATGAAAAAAAAAAACTGCTTTTGTATAAGTCAAATGTGCCTTTCCTCTAGTCTCTAAGGATGACCCCTTGTTGTTTGCTCCACTATTTGACAGAAGAGTTCCCCAGAGAGTGTGTTTTATTGACCTTGAATATATTTGTAAACAGTAATTATATCTATCACCCCTTAAACAAACCTAATTTGGCTTTCTTCATAACTAAAATCTTCCAATCGATGTACCAGTTTCGTTGTATTATTTACATTTCAGTAATATCTTTTTTAAGAACAGATGCCCCAAAATGTACTCCATATTCTAGATGACATTTTAAAAAATATTTATACAAGTAGAATTATATTTCTGTCCCATGCATTTATACCTCTTTTTATACATGATAGCTCTCTACTGGCTCTTGCAACAGCTGAATGACACTGCACATTGTTAGTCTATTGTCTATACAATACAAATCTCTTTCTAACAAGTATTCCACATGTAGTTTACCATTTAGTGTATGTGTAGCATGCTTATTGCTGCAACCCAAATGCATAATCTTAAATGTATCTCTATCTAATCTGGCATTTTTTTCCCCATTCACTCAGCTTATCTAAATCTTTCTGCAGAGAAAAAACATTCTTTTCTGTTTGTGTTTCCTTACCCTTTTCAAGATCACTAATAAATACTTAAAAAAAAACATTGTGCCCAGGACAGAACCCAGAGGCACATCACTTACAACTTCAAACACGGTTTGGAAGGGTTATATTAATATATATTTGTTCAAAGGAAAAGTCTGGGGCAAACAAACTACATTGTGTAGCAATGCATCTGTGACCTCTCTAACACTGAAGGGGTTAAAAGGCCCATACAAATCAACAGGAATTTGTATTCCTCCCATACAGTACAGGAATATTGACACCACTTTACAATAACCCCTATTTGTAGTCGGGCCTTCCAGTGAAGCCGTCTTATGGTAAGACGTATGCTTCCCCTGGGCATAATCATTACTGATGAGAATATACTACAAAGGTAAGCCTGATTAGATGGCCACCTTAATGAGTAAAGGAAATGAGGGGTGAAGCAAGGAAGGGGTGATCTAGATGATGTAGAGCCCAGCGGGAGAGGCTGCAGACCCTCCCACAAATACAGACAAAGTCTTCAACTTACCTTACTATGGATAGACAGTCTTAGTGAGCAATATGCATTTTGCCTTTGCTCCTTAAATGAGAAGATAACTTTTCACTCTGTCCATGTAGGTGGACATGACAGTTGCTGGCAGTTTCTTTTTTCTTTCAAACTGAAGCCAGCAGAATGCATGAGCCTGCATGAGATCTCTATGTGCAATGAGCAGAGTGTGAGGTCTTCTGGTCCTGCTAGCAGCTGTCCACTTTTATGGACATGACATCAAGGACTGATTGAAGATGTTATGTCTTGAACAGAGACATTTGGAAGGTATTTGTGGTCCATTAAGCAGCATTTTAATGATGCCCCACCCCCCAGTCACATTAATGTCATGTCATAAAATAAAAGTTTTGGTTTGTTTTTAAGGGTTTACGTTCCCTTAAATCTGGAGTGAATCTATATCACTATATGTATCAAACAAAAAGCCTTATTGAGATCATGTGGCTCAGTTGTTTTGCTGCAGATTTACAAATGTTTGCCTTGATACATATGATCTTGCGATATGAGAAAACCTACACCTACCCACTTGTTATCAAAGCGGAACTAACACCCCTGCAAGATGTAGCCTCAATTAGAGGGCTACAATCCGTGATAACTCCCTGTGTAATTATTTTTTTTTAAAAACGTGTTATTAAAGAGTAATCCGTTAATTCCAAAAAGTACCTGGTGATGTCTTCCCCCCAGAAAAGTGCATTGCGCATGTCAGCACGGAGCCGATCGGCTCTTTTGTAACTCCTCCCGGCTACACAAAAACACCTACATCATCAGCTTTAGATTCTCCTGCTGGTCCGAGAATCTAAAGCTGATCACGTAGGTGTTTTCGTGTAGACGGGAGGCATTACAAGATAGCCAATCGCCTTCATGCTGACATGCGCAATGCGCTTTTCTGGGGGGAAGACGTCACCAGGTACTTTTTGGAATTAATGGATTACTCTTTAACTAGTTGAACAGCCCGTTACACGGGCCACAGTGCCTCTGGCAGCCGGTCGCGGCTCCTTCGGAGCGCCCAGCTCTGTATCATCCGCGGCGTGGGCAGTCTGTACTGCACATGACTGCCGCACGCGCAGCAGTGTCTACTGCGCATGTCCGGCGTTACACACAACTTAGCGAATTATTATATAGGATAACACGTTAAAAAAAAATAATAATAATTACACAGCTAGTTATCATGGATTGTAGCCCTCTAATTGAGGCTACATCTTGCAGGGGTGTTAGTTATTTCTAACATTATTTCTTAAATTCAACCCCATGTACCACAGGAAACAAAAAAGCTATGGCTGTTGCTGTACTGCAGTTCCCATCATCTTCATTTGTTCAGTGGCCGGCTGATGATGATAGGTTTAGTCCAACAACTAGAGTGCTGCAGGCTGTCCATGCTTGCTATAAGCTGTTACATGATGGTCAGCTAGGGTTGTTTGGTTTGCTTGATGACTCCAGTCAAAAAGGCTTTCCTTCACCTCTGACCTGTATCATTATGAGGTATTCTTTGATTCTGGTGATATAATGTAACTGTTGATGTAACTGATATTCTCATATCAACAAGTTTTTTATGTTATTTATTTGTAATATATGTTCAGAAGTACTCTGTAATAAGAAAGAAAGAAAGAAAGAAAGAAAGAAAGAAAGAAAGAAAGAAACCCTCACTCATGGTGTCTGGTGGAGAGCTGTGTAACACAGTGCTGTGCAATGCGTTGCACAACTTTTTTGGAGCTGAAAGTGCTATGTACTGAAAATTCAACAATCCACTCATTAAAGGGATAGTAATACTTTGTTTTATCTTAATTTTATTTTATAGACATTAAAAAAACATGAAGAACGATATAAGTCTTATCTCTCAAACCTTTATGGTTTGAGAGATATTCACAAGCAAAGTTCCCCCTCCCGCCCCTTTTACCTAGTGTAAGCCATCTCTTCTCAGATGTGGAATGCAGTCCATAGACCAGACAGATAACAGCAGGGAACACTCTTATTCCTATGTAAACAATGAAATCCCTGCCCCCCTTGACAAGTTTTTCAGGTTTTTCCCTTATCTTAATTGAAAATTGTCCCTCTATGCAGTCTACCTGGGCACCTCCCTTCTGATCTGGCTGAGCAGTGTTACATAAGTAAAAGGGGTGGGAGTGGGATACTTTATCATTCAATTACTCTTGAACTACAACTCTGACAGAATTGAAATAACACTCTCCAAAGTCCAAATACTATGATGATTAATTAGAGCTGCTTTTATTATAAAAAATTACTATCCCTTTAAAAATATTGAATCCTTTCTGGATTCACATGGATGTCAGGGGAAAATAGTCCTACATTTAAATCCACTTTTAATTTATTAACCCTATTAGTGTCAGACATGTATCCAATGCATTGGGTTGCAATGCTGTGGATAACACACATAAAGACTACTCCTGTTCAGGACGTCTTCTATAGTTTCTACCTTTATAACACATTTCCCTTATAAAATATTCTATGTTTATTTAGTCATACATATAACTGCATGGGACTTTTGTTTTGTTTTTAAAATGTGTTTTATTAACCATATAGACAAAGCCATGGAAATATTGTTACTCCCAATATAAATGGTAAGAGACAATAACCAAATGTACTTATGTTCAAGTATGGGCAATCAGGTTTTCATTCAAATCACTCAGCAGTCACTTTCTTCCTAAAAGTATGGAAATATATCCAGAGCAGAATGGAAAATGGGGAATTCACAGGAGCTATTTTCATAGATTTTGCAAAGGTCTTTGATACAGTAGACCATAATATTCTGAAAAGCAAACTCCAAAGTTTAGGATTGGGTAATCATTCTCTAAACTGATTATGATCCTGTTTATCAGAGAGAACACAATATGTGTCCTTTGCTGTTTCCCTTCCGTTCCCTAAGGCTCCATTCTTGGCCCTCTTTTCTCTAATCATAAAAGATCATCCCAGGGTTTGCAAAGCCTCCTTTGCACATATGTATGCTGATGACACCAAAATGTAAGCTAAAAATACAAATGTATCTCAACTTGAAGCCATATTACAGCATTATTTCTCTGAAGTTGAAAGATGGATAGCAAAGAACAAACTATTCTTAAACACTGACAAAACAGTCACAATGAAATTTGGTACAAAGCACAAACTACGTAATCTACGCAATATCCATTTATCTATTTTAACAGAGTCTAATTTTAAAATTGGTGCTTTGTTTAGAAACAAAGCTTGTTTAAGTCCCCTGGTAAGAAAACATATTGTTCAACAGATGTTAATGCCAGTCATAGACTATGGGGATGTAGTATATGCTTCCACACAGCAAATCCATCTTGGTAAACTTGACACTCTGTTTGACTCATTATGTCACTTTATCCTCCAATGTAATTACACTACCCATCACTGTGATATGTTTAAAGGGATAGTAATACTTAAGATGTAAAAAAATATATGTTGTAGGGTTTATGTCCCCTAATAAAAAAAAGGGTATTCCCACTGCTGAGAGATAGTTTATTAAAAAAGTATAACATCTCAAACTTGAATTTTTTAGGTGCAATATCACAGTGACCTGAACATTTACAGTGGTGCTGTTGATACACCATCCTATGGAGATTTATGGTCTACAGACCAGAGCAGTCTATAGGATGGTGTAGCAACAGTGTGAGATATATATATAGTGATTATTTTATTGCTTTGCCCCCTGCCTCCTCATCCTGAGCCAAATCACATTGAGACCTCAGCCTCCTCTACAGCCGACTTGTAATGTATCATCAGAGTGGTATTTTGCATAACTCCATCTTTCTAACACCCTGGGTAGCAAGTGAGGAGCCCTCTTAGAATTATATATATATCTCTTCTGTAAAAGGAATCATAATCATATTTAAGCCTTGCTCTCAAATGGTTAAATACCATATAGATGTGCAGTGCAGTGCAGCTCTCTATATATGTGCCAGTTTTAGTGTTTCCTTAACGCTTAGTCTACTTTAACCCTTTGAGTGCCACTGGAGTGTCTATATATATATATATATATACACACACACACACACACACAGTCTCAGGATTTTTCAAAAGTGAAAAAATATAAAGAGTTATTAGTGCAAACAAAGATCCCCTAAATACCCCCAGAGTGTAAGGATGGCACCAGGATCAGTGTTCTTGTGTAGTAATGACATCATGGGAATTGGCAGAGTCATACTTATATATCAGTGTGCACACCAAAGTGGGTCAAAAGGTGTATACAGTGTATTACAATACAAAGTTTATCAATAAAAAACAGTATGAGCTATATATTAATGGGACAAGTATCAAGTGTGATACTTGAAATATATAGCATAAATGAAAAGAATCATGCTTAACTGAGCATTGGAGATACCCAGAAATATAAACAGCTTGTACTGGGGACTGATTAGTTCAGTGGTCAAATGCATGCAGCCACAACCATAATCACATTTGTAATTGGCCTGTCAGAGCTAGAGTAGGAACCATAAACCCAGGTCTCTGGTTCAGAATAAGTGGTGACAGCCAACTAAGCATTCCACAGGATCGGTCACAAATATCATTTGCAATAAAATTAGGCTTAACAATTGAGAGAGACTGGTGGATTACCAGAATCAGCAGTGAAATTTCTCCTGCAGCTGAGGAAGCCGTCTTATCACAGAGCACAGTATCAGCTACGTACAGAGGGAAAAATGCTGCATTAGTACCAGTAAATAGTTTATAGAGACGTAATATCAAAGTATTTTACCAGGAAGGATACACTGAGATTGTCTCTCATTTTCAAGTGTGTCCTGGGGGTATAGATATTATTGTCCAATTTAATGGTACTCATTTTATCTTCTACAGAAGGATGAAAGGCTGAGGTGACTCCACTGGGACTAGAACCTGTGACCTTGAGGTCTGAACAGATTCTACAGCTGATGCATTAACCAGCTGATTCATCTTAAAAACATCTATCTCAAGCCTGGCTGGTTAATTGTGATAACTTCCTGTAGTTACAATAAAAGCTGATCAAGAGCAAGCAATCAAAAGAGACATCAACAAAGTGATATCCAATAAGCAATGGCTCTTAGGAAGATGCCGAGGGCACAATCTGGCCTCAGGGGATGTATTCCATATGAGGGCTTATCAAGATCAGTTCACAAATAAGCACCAAATTCAAAATTAAAATAAAAACATGCAAGTATGGAAAAAAAATATATAAGGGGTAATAATGGTACAAGACCACTGCCACAGGGCCACCACATCCATGGGTATCTGGAAGGGAGACCTCTAACACACCCCTCCATGTAAATATATGGCCTGAGTGGGCTGGCCTGGGGGTCATATTATGGCCTTGCCTACTACTGGAAAATATTTTGGTGGATACCCATGACCACATCCACTGGATGTACTGCGAGGAAAGGTGTAGAAAAATGCAGTGGGCATAAGTCCTACTATTACAAGTGCCCTCAGTCAGGGCAGCAAGGGAATTGGTCCCAAACTCTTGTGATGTTTTAACCATATATTTCAGCAGAGAAATTCAATAGAATGCAACTAAACATATCACTTCATTTAATTTATTGGGTGAGACAGTATTTATTCTATTAATCCATTTTGTTTCACATTGAAGTAACTTAAAGTCATGGTTACCATCCCTCTTCAGTGGGGTACGTGGACAGTTAGCATGGACCTTAAAGATGGAAGTCTATGAATATGGTCCAGAAAGTGTCTTGCCACTGGCTTATGCCTGATGGTAAATCAATGATTTGTAATTCTTTCCCTAAACAATATGGCGGTATTGACTACACAGTAGAGACCTCATGGGCAAAAACCAGAAAGTGCAAGTCAATCTGTGTCTGATAGCGTCATTGGTGTGATGGTGCATAAAGGATGTGCCAGGCAGCATGCTGATTAAGTCAGTTACTGCATCTGTAAGTAACAGCCACATTTTTGTGTTTCTGTTGTAGCCAGTTTGAGTCTGTACAGACACTATTATCTGTTACTGGTGCCCTGTCAGGTTGCATAAGAATGTCCTTTAAACTCCTTCTATAGAAAGCCATCATAGGGCATGTTAGGAAATGGTAGGGATGGGTCAGTCATCAAAATGGGCCAATTCTTTCTCACTACACGTGATTTTCATGCTTTTGTGGAAATAATTAGTAACAAAAGTCATCTGTGAGGTGTTGCCCCTTTTTATTGGACTACTGAGTAAAGAGTCTTGTCTGATATATATAGATATATATATATATATATATATATATATATATATATAAATAAGCCTCATTGAATAATTTATGGTACCTCACACACAGAACATAATTTATGTCTCCTCATAAAACAAACACACATTGAACAGAATGCCTCATTACATAATTTATGTCTCATTAGGAGACACAACTCCTATTGGGTGATTCAATGGGGACTTTACTGCTCCCATTGGGTGATTCAATGGAGGCATGTTTATTATACAGGGAGTTGGCCTGCCCCCTCCAGCCCACCCACCACTATCCAACTGACAAAAAAAATATAGCTGCCACTGGCTCCTGAAGTAGGGGATATCAGTAACTTCTCCCGGTCCACACACACTCTCACTCAGGATCATAACCCCACAAACACACTGTTTCACCTCCCACAGATAATTGTAACCCTCCATACACTCTGTTTCAGTACGAGGGTGTAATGTTTCCATAAAATACAAACTCAGGGATAAACTTATTAGCAGTCACCTCAATGTTTTCAACTGTCACTCCTCCACTTCCTGCTTCCTGATCCCTGCCCTTTCTCCTTAAAGAAGAGAGATGCTTTGCTGTATGTTACAGAGGGCAAGCCTTAAACAACACTATCTATTTGTTCCCTCAGCATATTGCTACGCTGCCTCAGCTGAAGAGCCACCGTGTGTTATATTGCTATGTTACCATAACTTAACCCTTTGAGTGCTAGAGGGGTACGCAACTCATTGCAAAGCAATGAGTTGTGTGCCCCTCTGGCACTCAAAGGGTTAAGTAAGGAGGAATTACTGCTCTCATTGGGTGATTCAATGGGGGAGTGATTTAAATCATGCAGGGAGTTGGCCTGCCCCCACTATCCAGCCCGCCCACCACTATCCAAGTAACTGAAAAAACAAAATGGCTGCCACTCGCTCCTACACCACAGACACAAACACATCAGCCATAAAACACACGCAGTCACACACACTCACACTTTCACACTCACACACACTCAATCATACACACTCAATCACACACACTCAATCACACACACTCAATCACTCACACTCTCACTCACACTCTGACACTCACACTCTCACACTCTCACACACTCACACACTCACACTCTCACACTTTCACACTCACACACTCACACACACACAATCACACACAATCACACTCTCACAAATTACACTCTCACACAATCATACACTCACACTCTCTCACTCACTCTCATACACCCTCTCACTCACACACAC
Source organism: Rhinophrynus dorsalis (assembly GCA_037306005.1). Taxonomy (NCBI): domain Eukaryota; kingdom Metazoa; phylum Chordata; class Amphibia; order Anura; family Rhinophrynidae; genus Rhinophrynus; species Rhinophrynus dorsalis. The sequence goes on along the minus strand of CM074719.1, from coordinate 71,470,527 downwards.
ACTCACGCAGTCACTCACATGCAATCACTCACATGCAATCACTCACTCTTGCACTCACTCACACTTAATCACTCACACCCCAGGAGCTAGAACGATCCACCTTCCACCATAGTCTCAATCATACTCACTCACATCCCGGGAGCCAGCACGACCCACCTTCTACCATAGTATGTGCAATTACCACATGAATTTCAACTACATGAATGAATGCCACTCACTCACACACACACTCACTCACACCCCTGGAACCAGCACGATCCACCTTCCACCATAGTATGTGCAATTAACATATGCATTTCAACGATATGAATGAATGCCACAGTGGAGGCATAAGTACAAACAAAAACTCATTACAATGACACATAAGTCACCCCCTTATGACTCACTTCTGTGTGTGTGTGTCTGTGTGTTCCTCACTGTGTGTGTTGCATGTCTGTATCACACTCTGTGTGTCTGCATGTTGTGCATTGCTAATATATATATATATATATATATATATATATATAGCCAATGGTGAGTGAAAATTTAGCCCTGGCGAGTAGAAATATGTTATGGCTTGCAGTGGCGAGCAAATGCACACGCATGCACTGAGATGCATAAAGAGCGACACAGTCAAACACACATACATGCAATGCACAACATGCAGAGCGTGATACAGACATGCAACACACACAGTGAGGAACACACAGAGAGGCACACACACACACAGAAGTGAGTCATAAGGGGATGACTTATGTGTCATTGTAATGAGTTTGTGTTTGTACTTATGCCTCCACTGTGGCATTCATTCATATAGTTGAAATGCATGTGGTAATTGAACATACTATGGTGGAAGGTAGATCGTGCTGGCTCCCGGGGTGTGAGTGTGAGTGAGGGTGTGTGAGTGAGTGGCATTCATTCAAGTAGTTGAAATGCATGTGGTAATTGCACACACTATGGTAGTAGGCGGATCATGCTGGCTCCCAGGGTGTGAGTGAGTGAGTGTGAGTGAGTGAGACTATGGTGGAAGGTGGATCGTGCTGGCTCCCGGGGTGTGAGTGAGTGTGAATGCGTGGGTGTGAGTGTGAGAGTGAGTGATTGCATGTGAGTGATTGCGTGTGTTAGTGAGTGTGATTGAGTGTGTGTGTGTGATTGAGTGAGTGTGAGAGATTGTGAGTGTAAGAGTGAGAGTGTATGAGAGGGTGTATGAGAGTGAGTGAGAGAGTGTGAGTGAGTGTGTGAGTGAGTGTGTGAGTGTGTGTGATTGTGTGAGAGTGTGTGAGTGAGAGTGTGTGAGTGAGAGTGTGTTAGAGTGTGAATGAGAGCGTGTGACTGAGAGAGTGTGAGCGTGTGTGATTGAGTGTGTGTGAGTGAGAGTGTGTGTGATTGAGTGTGAGTGAGAGTGTGTGAGTGTGAGTGAGAGAGTGTGTGTGTGTGTGTGAATTATTGTAAGTGTGTATGATTGAGCGTGTATGATTGTGTGTGAGAGTGTGAGTGTGTGATTGAGTGTGTGTGAGTGTGTGTGTTTTTTGTCTGATGTGTTTGTGTCTGTGGTGTAGGAGCGAGTGGCAGCCATTTTGTTTTTTTCAGTTACTTGGATAGTGGTGGGCGGGCTAGATAGTGGGGGAAGGCCAGCTTCCTGCATGATTTAAATCACTCCCCCATTGAATCACCCAATGGGTGACTCCTCCTTACTTAACCCTTTGAGTGCCAGAGGGGTACACAACACATTGCTTTGCAATATAACACACGGTGGCTCTTCAGCTGAGGCACAGTAGCAATATGCTGAGGGAACAAATAGAAAGTGGTGTTTGAGGCTTGCCCTCTGTAACATACAGCAAAGCATCTCTCTCCCTTTAAGGAGAAAGTGCGGGAATCAGGAAGCAGGAAGTGGAGGAGTGACAGTTGAAAACAGACAGTTAATGAGGTTGACTGAAGAAAGGAAAAGAGTTAAATAAAAGAGTTGCTATTAAGTTTATCCCTGAGTTTGTATTTTATAGAAACAGAGTGTATGGAGGGTTACAATTATCTATGGGAGGTGAAACAGTGTGTTTGTGGGGTCATCATCCTGAGTGAGAGTGTGTGTGGACCTGGAGAAGTTATTGATATACCCTACTTCAGGAGCGAGTGGCAGCTATATTTTTTTTGTCAGTTGGATAGTGGTGGGTGGGCTGGAGGGTCGGGCCAACTACCTGTATGATAAACATGCCCCTATTGAATCACCCAGTGGGAGCAGTAAAGTCCCTAATGAATCACCCAATATGAGTTGTGTCTCTTAATGAGACATACATTATGTAGTGAGGCATTCTGTTCAATGTGTGTGTGTTTTCTGAGGAGACATAAATTATGTTCTGTGTGTGAGATACCATAAATTACGCAACGAGGGTTATTCTTTTATATATTTATATAGATATAGATACACATATATAAATATTTAATTATTTTTTTTTTTTTTTACTTTCATACATTTCAGATTTCTAATATTCTGTATTTTTATTTGCTAATATATATAAAAAGGCTGAATGTCATAAATGATTCTGCTTTTTTCGTTCTTGGTATTTATATGCATTGTATTCCCCTCTGGGAGTGTAGTGGGTGGATTTTGTATCCTGTGTTCCTGCTAGCAACTACTATACCCACCTCCACTGACATAACATCCAGGACTAACTGAAGATGTTATCTTTTGAAGAAAGGCACAAGAGCAAAATTCATAAGGGTCATAAGGATTTTCTGTCCATCCTATATAATAATTTGCTTAATGTGTGTTTGTCAGAAGCCATCATGCGAAGTAGAGATGGCTGCGTGTGCTGCAGTCATGCACACTACAGACGGCCCGCGCTGTGACTGATACTGGAGTGGGGCTCTGAATTCAGACCGTAGACTACGGTCTAAATTTGGAGCGCCCCGCTCCGTATCAGCCGCTGCATGGTCAGTCTCTACTGTGCATGACTGCACCGCGGACGTTGCTGGGTGCAACTGCAACTATGGCCTGTGTACACGGGCTCTTCAACTAGTAGTAACATAATTGAAATAGATTTTTATTTTTCGGTGTTACTTTTTATATAACAATATATGGAAGTTTTCATTTAGTCCTGACAGGATTTCTGAAAGAAAGAGAGCTATGCTTGTCCTTTCAAGAGAAATTCCAGTATGGTAGGAATGTGAACAAAACTTAGCTGTGTTAGGTAAAGCCAAATGTGAAACCTAATAGTACCGTGGAAAAGATTAATAAAAAGCTTTCTTAGTACAGATTTAACTTTCGCTAAAGTTCATAACGTCAGGTCTACTTTATAAAGTAATAAAGTCAAGTTCATAAATATGTCTATCTGACAATATTCTGAGAAAATTTGCAGAAAATTCTCAACTGAGAATAGTTTTACTCATACATATAAATAGTTCCATTAAGAACAGGTTATACCTGGAGTTAAGATTTAATTAATAAAACTGCCTTTATTAATGTATAAAGTATCCCCCTCCCACCCTTTTTACTTATGTAATGCACTCTCCAAGCCAGTCCAGATGGATTGCGGCTAGGGACAATCTTCAGTGAGCATAAAGAAAATCCTGCCCTACTTCATCAAGGGAGGCAGGGTTTTCCTTATGATCACACCATGAAAACTGTCTTTCGCTGTGAGCTGTCCGGTCCGAAGGCCGGATTCCACATCTGAGGGGAAGAGTCATACAATAGGTAAAAGGGGCAGGAGGGGGATACATTATAAATGAATTACTGTTGAACTATACCTCAAACAATATTGAAATACAGCTGCACATGTCCCACAACATATAAGGATTAATCGGAGCTGCATTTAATATCAACCATTACTATTCCTTTAAATATTTCCCCACAGACTAACAATACCTTCACCTGCTTACACCAGGCAAAGGCTTTTTGCTATATCTGTGTCAAATATTTTATATCAATCAAGAATAAATTCAAGACCTGGAAACACTGCAGAACATTGTCTTATTTTCTGATGTGTTTTCATGTTGTCCTTTTGTAAATGAACAACAAAGGGTTAGTAAACATATATGCAGACTGTTCATCTTCTTGTTTGTTCATTCGTGTGTTTAATGTGCTACAGAGCAGAGGCCCGCAGTTAATCTACTTAATAAAATGCCTTACTGGTTTAACCTCAGTGTAAGTGAGTACTTCTGTCCTTTATTGCATTGCTGATTAACCCCCAACATGAGATGCAGCACATTCAGCTAGATGAGCACTGTTGTAGTATCACAACAATCAAGCTTCATAATCTATAAAGTGTTTACCATCAGATCTCTGCATAACCTGTATACATTGTAAGGCTGAGGTACTAAGTAAAAGTGCAATTCTGGTGCAAACCAAGTCCATCCTATGGAGTAAATAAAAATTCCAAAAATGTATTTCATTGGAGAGTTTGCAATGCCTTGCAGAACAACGCACTGGCTACCTCTATGGCACTCAAAGGCCATAGAGGTAAAAAAAGAAGGGTCATTATTCAATTAAAGAAATTATTTAGCACAAGACCAGTGTGTTTTTTTGCGCATATACTGAAGTTTATACAAACATTAATATGATACATTATATATGCACCACACAATCTGATCTCCTAAAATGAGGGGAGCCTGCGTTGCAAATGGGATCTCCTAAAATGAGGGACACCTGGGTAGCAAATGGGAACAGAGGAATTTGGGTCTCAAAAAGAGGGATATTTAGGAGATATGTAAAATACTAGTAATCAAACTGTTAAATAATCCAAAATAAGCTGCAGTAAGTACTGTGTGAAGGTGTTCCTATACTAGAATACAAATATAACTTTTATTTCTCTTAAGCTCTTTATTTAGAAAGACAAAAATAAAATTCAATGTCAAGGTCACCAAAACTGAAAGATATGGTCCCATCGACCTGAGAGACAGTGGCACGTTCTGCTTTCCAAAGCAGGTTCAGTTGATCCCCAGGATCAACACTCAAACTTCCGAACTGCTATAAGTTCACACACATACACATTTTCTGTCTTCACATCTTCTCACACCAGAATGTATCTCAGTGCATATGAGAGATTTGAGTGGATGTGACTTTGTGAAGCAGCACAGCTGGCCTTGATAGTACACACAAAAATACTATGTAAAGTTCAATTGTTATATATAATCCTGCAGGAATGTTATACCAAAAAAATGTTAGTGCATATTGTCTATATTTAATTGACAAATATGACACAAAATCAAACTGGCCCCTTATCAAACGTTAGTGCATCTTCCCCCTGGAGTAATTCTTTGGCTTACCAAATAAAATTAGGAGACAAATACAATTTCTCAAATATTTAAATTAGCCTTAAGTGGGGTTTTTGAGAATTGTTTTTCTTCTCTGTTGTGGGGTTCATTTGCCCAGAATTGTTCCTCTTTAAAGGGACCCTATTACCTACAAAATGGTTCTGTTGAAAGAACTTTGAACACCACCTATATGTTGTTGGTGGTATTGAAAGCTTCTGAGTTATTTAGCTTTATAAATAATACTTATTGAAACATGCTGTTCAGGTACTTCCTGTCCTAGCTTTACATTACAATCCCCGACTCATGGACACATAACCCTTTTAGTGTTAGGGGAAGTGGGCAATACATTGCTAAGCAGTGAGTGGAGGTCTAGCTGTATAAATTGCCAGTACTAAATATACATGGGAGGTTATACAATAAGGTGTGATAAAGAGGTCATAAAGTGGAGATTACTTCTCTAGTGATATCACTTCTCCAGTTCCTATGTTATTCTATGGAGTCTATGAACTAAGAATTCTCCAATTTTGACATTCTTAGAGCATAGGCTCTACAGAATAACATAGGGATTGGAGAGGGGATATCTTTGAAGAAGTTATCTTTGTGTTTTCACTGCTTCATCATGCTTTAGTGCATCTCCCCCCAGGAAGTAGGTGATAGGATGAGAATGGAGCATGAAGGACATACCACAGTGTACCCACTATAAAAGGGAAAATAGGAAGAATAAATAAACATTTATTACCCAATTGAGCCACCACAGTTGGGAGAGGGGTGGATATAGATTTGTTCTCTAAATTTCCATTTCAGCTTGTCTCTAGTTGTCTCAGATGATGTGCATGAAAGACAAGAATGTGAAAGAAGGCACAAAGTATAATATAACTTAAATAGTGGGACAAAGTAGAAAATGCTAGCAAAGATTCCATTAGTGAATGTGAGAAACTAGTACAACAAACCCAAAGAATAAGATTGATACCTTAATAAAAAATTGACCAGCTAAGAAGATAAAATAATATAAAGATACACTATGGAAATACTATTCTAGTGTCAATATGGTGGTCTAGTGACCAGATCCATTATTTGTGAGGTAGTAGTCCAAATATATGGATAAATTGATACTAATGAAATGATACCAGTTAGGTATAAACAGATGATAGTGGCCTGATATAGATGTACCCATGAGTTTGTTTTTCTTAATAAATATGCCTAAACATCCTATATAATAATTTGCTAGGATGTTTGTCAGAAGCTGTCATGCGCAGTAGAGACTGCGCGTGTTTGGCCAGTCTCTACTGCTCATGATTTCATCTCTTGAGTGAGGCAATGCATGACTGCATTGTGTGGAGCAGTGAGGTAGCAGCCTCTTAATGTTACCCAGACCTTGGCCCAGTGTACACGGGCTTTTACACTAATATCAAATAATTATTTTTTTCTCCATATCATCATATATTTTCCATCCCCAGATGCCCTTTTCCCAAAACTACAACTCAATTTAATTTAACCCATTGAGTGCCAGAAGGGTGCTCTGGCACTCAAAGGGTTTACTTGTCCCCTGTGGTTCAGTTGGTTTACTCCAGAATAACTTCAGTACAGAAATATGGGCCATGGAGCCTTTTGCAGAAAGCTAATGAGGCACAATTCTGGAACAAACCAACTGCACCATGGGGGGAGGGGGTTCAACATTCCCATTGATTGAGTTAGGCTTTTAACCCCTCATGTGCTATAAAGGTCTCCAGCATATTGTGAATCCACACGTTGGAGAACTGGCATTCAAGGACCTTAAAAACCAATTAAAGGGACTTTACCACCCTAAACTACTTTAGTGTTTTTGAAGGAGCTTTCAAAATCACTTTTATGTTGCATTAGCAATATTTATTTAGAAAACTAGCTTTTGAGTAATTTAGATGAATAGATTATGTTAATTATGGAATGCAGTGCAGGTACTTCCTGGCTGTGCTCAACATTACCTTCCTTGTCACTGACACTTTCAGGGCCAGGGAGCTGGGCAATGAATTGTTGAGCAGTGTCAGTGAGTGGGGAGGTAATGTTCAAGCATGCCTCTAGTCCACACCTTCTTATAACAAACAATAGGCTTTGACAGGCTTCAATGGATCATAAGGGACACAAGCTATTATCAGTCTTTATTAGATTGGAAGCAGAGATAACAAGTAGTGCACTGCAACAGAGATCAAATGCTCAAAAAGAAACCAAGTACATGTACCTGACTGCTGTGTGCAGGGCACATACCTGCAAAATAAGAGCCACTTATCAGTATGAAAACCATACCACCATTCTAAAATGATGTGCCATAATGTTTCAAATAAACGCTATCTCTAGTAAGCACATTTTTTAAAGTGGGCAATTACAGTGTGACTACAGACTCCTAGGCATAATTACAGAAAACAAGAACACATGTTGTAATGGAGCCTCTCCATTTCCCATGCTTCAATCAAAAAGAACAAAATATGAAACACTGTTTAATGTTATATATTAACCAAAGGGATAGTAAAGCTTAATATCGGAAAAAATATATATATTGCAGGGATTATCGTGCTGATTGTAGCAAATATACTCCCACTGTGAAAGGTGTTTTATTAAAACATTTTTGCAGCTGAAGCTTGCATTCCTTAGGATTTAGTACCTCCATAACATTTTATAGTGACGCTGGTAATATATAGACTATTACAGCAGCACCATACTATTTCATATAGATACTGCACCCATGAAAGCAAATGTGAGCTTCAATAATAAGAGTATTTTTTTCCTCACAGAATAAACTCTTCAGTACATATTTTTTCTATGTGAAGCGTTACTATCCCTTTAATCTTATATCAACCATACGCAGTATCTGTTATTGTTAGTCTTACTTATTCATTTATTTTAACTTTGTTTTTTATTGAAAAAATCATCAGTCATGACAATCACAATGTGACATGAGGATAGAATGAAACAGCAGGTCATGATCAATTAATATAGTAAACTAACATATATATGTAAATCAAATAATTAACACAACCACTGTACACCAATATCAAAAGATGCTCCCCCACAGGAAGGGCAAACAAAATAATGATCAAACCCAATTTGGCAAGGAGCTGGGAAAGGGGTGGAGAGAGGAAATGAGAGCTGTCAAAAAGTGGGTAATGTGAGGGATCGATATGAGCAATGGGACAGATGTTAGTCTTATCCTATATAATAATTAGCTAAAACGTGTGTAACAACATTCATGCGCAGTAGAGACTGCCTGTCCAGCTCTGTATCAGCCGCCGAGCGGACAGTCTCTACTGCGCATGACTTGCCCGCGACCTGCTGGCAGTGGCACTGTGGCCCATGTAACGGCCTCTTCAACTAGTTTTTAATGAGAGATACACTTTTTTTTAAATGCACACTCCTCCCCATCCCCTATTACATTCAGCACTGTGTATTATTAAAGGGATAGTAATACTTTGTTTTAAATGTATTTTATTTTGTAGGCATTAAAAAAACATGAAGAATGATATAAGTCTTATCTCTCAAACCTTTATGGTTTATGAGATATTCACAAGCAAAGTTCCCCCTCCCGCCCCTTTTACCTAGTGTAAACAATCTCTTCTCAGATGTGGAATGCAGTCCATAGACCAGACAGATAACAGCAGGGGACACTCTTATTCCTATGAAAACAATGAAATCCCTGCCCCCCTTGACAAGCTTTTCAGGTTTTTCCCTTATCTTAATTGAAGATTGTCCCTCTCTGCAGTCTACCTGGGCACCTCCCTTCTGCTCAAGCTGAACAGTGTTACATCAGTAAAAGGGGAGGGAGGGGGACACTTTGTCATTGAATTACTCTGGAACTACAACTCTGACAGAATTGAAATAACACTCTCCAAAGTCCAAATACTATGATGATTAATTAGAGCTGTTTTTATTATGAAACATTACTATCCCTTTAAAGCACTTACTGCAGTCCACACTAAGGCTCTAAGAAGAACTGAAACATTAATGAAGTAAACTGTCTGCTCTATAGGGGAAAGTTAAAAACATTCCAGTTGATTTAAAGGGGCTTTTATAACACTAGAATGCTCTTGAGGTCTCCAAAGCATTTTCAAAATACATTGGAGACTGCTGTAGTATTCAGTGGGTTAAAAAGTCCATTTAAATCAAAGGGGATTTTAAGAATTTGAATTTGTAGTGCATGGTACAGCTGGTTTTAGAAACATAGAAACATAGAATTTGACGGCAGATAAGAACCATTCAGCCCAACTAGTCTGCCCAATTTCCTACTGTAAAAAAAACAAAAACACACAACCTCAAACCTTTTTTGGTCCTTGGTCTTTTCTTATGTTAAGGACCGCCTTATGCCTATCCCATGAATGCTTAAATTCTGTCACTGTATTGACATCTACCACTTCTGCTAGTAGGCTATTCCACTTGTCTACTACCCTCTCAGTGAAGTAAAACTTTCTTACATTACATCTAAACCTGTGTCCCTCTAGTTTTAGACTATGGCCTGTGGTCCTAATTCTGCTTAGTACTTGAGACTTATTAATAGTAGGAATCATTTGCAGATTCACCTGCTGCTGTCCAAACCTTTTAGTGCTGGAGACTATAAAGTTCAACCAACTTAAGGCTTAAAGGGATACCAATATCTATACACAATGATATCCTTATTTCTGTACTACAAGTAGAGATGCATCCTGGAGTCAAAGACATTTTCTGGGGCGTTCATGTGCCAGATGCCATGAGAGCTGAGACAGCCATCTGAAAGTCCAACTTGCTCCTTTCTGTAGGAAAAAAAAGGTACCATGCTTCTGGACATACAGCTGCTTCAGGGAACATATCCACAGACAACAAAGGAGATGGCTGTTGATTTTGCTTTTATTGAGGTTCTAGTGGAGGACACCATCTGACACAAAGGGCATTTTAGGTGGTTTCAGGATGCATTTCTGCTTGTATTAAAGGGATAGTAATACTTCATTTTAACTTTATTTTGTAGGCATTAAAAAAACATGAATAATGATATAAGTCTTATGTCTCAAACCTTTATGGTTTAAGAGATATTCACAAGCAAAGTTTCCCCCTTCCGCCCCTTTTTCCTAGTGTAAGACATCTCTTCTCAGATGTGAATCTGGTTGTAAGACCAGACAGATAACAGAAGGGGACAATCTTCTTTATATGAAAACAATGAAAGCCCTGCCCCCCTTGACAAGTTTTTCAGGTTTTTCCCTTATCTTAATTGAAGATTGTCACTCTCTGCAGTCTACCTGGGTACCTCCCTTCTGATGTGGCTGAACGGGGGGGGGATACTTTGCTTGTGAATATCTCTTAAACCATAAAGGTTTGAGAGATAAGACTTCTATCATTCTTCATGTTTTTTTAATGCCTACAAAATAAAATAAAGATAAAACAAAGTATTACTATCCCTTTAAGGAAATAGGTACACCTTTATGTATAGATGTTAATTTCCCTTACAGTGCAAAGCAATGTAATGGAGTCTTCCCTAGCAATTAAGAAATTAAGAGCTTTTGCTTTTCTGTAGTGGGTTAAGAACAATTTCTGTACAAGTTGTAGATAGATTGATAGATTTATTGAAAAGTTTACAACCTCAATAAGATTTTTTTAAACCACTACAGAAAAATTATATTTATTAGCATATATTGTCCCAGAGAACATTGGCAATACCCAATTTTGTCTTAGTACTAAGATTTCATGTTAGACTTCCATTTCCTTGTGTGACATTTTGATAAATAACATTTGTACAAATACATAATGAAGAATTCTTAATATGTTTCTTGCATATGCCATTTTTAAAATATGACCACATATCACCATATCCAGAAGCAATGTTTTCTTTTCTATGCTAAACCTCTGGGACTATGCCCATACCAAATAGGGCACAGAAAACAATGCACAATGGGTCCTTCATGTAGCTCTCAATCTGATTTTTGGTGCCTGTGGTCACTAGGATATAAAGTTGCTGATGTACAAAGAAAATATGCTGCCATGTTGGTGCAAACCATACCATAGGGAATGCATAAAATTTCCCAATATTTCCATTGACTTTAATGGGGAGCTTAACGTCTTGACTGAAGCAATGTACAGAAGACTTCTCTAACATTCAGTGGGGAAAAGTCCCCTTCTAAAACCCTATGAGTGTCAGAGAAGTGTACAGTGTGTTGCTTCACAATGTGTTGCACACCCCTCTGGCACTCAAAAGGTTGCATTAAAGGAATAGCAATACTTCCTTTTATCTTTATTTTATTTTGTAGGCATTAAAAAACATGAAGAACAATGTAAGTCTTATCTCTCAAACCTTTATAGTTTGAGAGATATTTACAAGCAAAGTTTCCCCTCCCGCCCCTTTTAACTAGGTGTAAGCCATCTCTTCTCAGATGTGGAAAACAGTCCATAGACCAGACAGATAACAGAAGGGTCAATCTTCTTCCTATGGGAACAATGAAAGCCCTGCCCCCCTTGACAAGTTTTTCAGGTTTTTCCCTTATCTTAATTGAAGATTGTCACTCTCTGCAATCTACCTGGACACCTCTCTTCTGATCTGGTTGAGCAGTGTTACATCAGTAAAAGGTGAGGGAGGGGGACACTTTGTCATTGAATTACTCTTGAACTACAACAGAATTGAAATAACACTCTCCAAAGTCCAAATACTATGATGATTAATTAAAGCTGCTTTTATTATGAAACATTACTATCCCTTTAAAAGGATTTTGTTTTGTTCCCTATGGTGCAGTTGGTTTGCCACAGAATTGCACACAACTTTCTCAGTACATCAGCCTCCCAGTGTCTTATCCAACGTCAGAACATCTACATAAATCAGTGGTTCTCTACCAGTGATTTGTGGCATTTTGGTGGCCCATTTTTGTTTATAAAGACTGCCGAAAATGGGACTAGTTTCAAATGTATATTTAATCAATTGAAAGACAGATGGGTGCCTATACTGGACACCTCTTTAGCAATGAAAGGGTTAAGAGATTGTTGTTGTTGTTTGGGAAATCTATGTATAATTATACATTTCTTTATTTGTGCCCTTCATTACAAGCTTAACATATGGCATAAAATGTTAGATACCCCAAAAGTTCAAAATTGCTTGATAAGGATGCCTTTAGCCCCTCCCCCCCAAAAAAAAAGATAACTACTGGTATAAAAGAGGTGAGGAAGACTTATCCTAGGAAAAGTGTGTGTGGGGGGAATGAACATATTCATTGCACAGCTTTTCTGCCTTTCATATATACATTTGCAAATCAAGTACATTACAACACATATGTCTCATATGAGACATTAATGTAAAAAAGCCCTTAACCTTTTGAGTGCCAGCTGTACATTGTTTAATTCCCCTCTGGAATTAAAGGGTTAATACCACTAAAAAATAGTTGTAAGAAAATGAAATTATAGTGCTGATTTACTGTGCTCCCTGTTAGTACGACATAGAACAGTGGTTCTCAGCTCTGGTCCTCGGGATCCACTAACAGGCCAGGATTTGATGATTTCCTTGCTAGAGCACAGGTGAGTTAATCAATGTGAATGAGCCTCTGATCACCACACCTGTGCTCTACCAGAGAAATCCCTAAGTCCTGGCCTGTTATTGGCTCCCGAGGACCGGAGTTGAGAACCACTGACATAGAAGAACAGCATATCCAATAATGCCCACACACTGTCACACTGTCAGCTTTTTTGGAGAAAACTACACAAAACTGACTTTTTTTTGTAAAAGGCTTAGTACATTAGGCAGAAAAACTGACAAAAAGCAGTCCTTTCTATTCATACATACCCCTCCATGAAGCTGATGTGCTAAGAATAACTGGTATAATTTTTAGACAAATGAAATGAAAATCCCCAGTAGTTTAAATTGAGCTTTTAAGTTTAAACTATTTGAATATAGGCAATACATTACTTCACAAAGTATAGAAAACCTCTGAATAATTCAAGAGGTTAAAAGCCTCATTTAAACTAATTGTAATTTTTGGAATTTTATGTGTCCCTGATGATGTAGTTGTTTTGTCCAAGTATTGCTTAAGTTCTTCTTAATACATCACCCTGATATGTTTACTACGTGTATTCTAGCAAGCCTACCAATGTATAACCAGATGTGCTATTCAGTCTCTTTATATTTCCACATTCTATCCATTTCTTTTGTGATTCTAGAATTTTCAAGCATTTTCAGCTTGTGACTATGTAAGCATTAATGTGTAAGAGACATTTTCTTGTCCACTGCACATTTGCTTTGGATACACAGAAAGTTTACAAAACATATTATAATCAGATTGCATCTGTCTGATTTTTGCTATCTGCATGTAGTTTTGTGACTTGTACAAAGTTGCTTCATGGATTTTGTATGCCTTGAATGAGTTATGCCTTATGAATGAATTTCCTTATAATGCTGTGCCTGTATTGCTGACTGAATGCATCTTTGAATACAAAAAATTGAAACTACTGCTGCTCCCAAAATGCTCAATCTATTCATCTATATATGTAACACCTGGCAAAACTTTTTAAATTGTATTTATTCTCAAAATGTTGATTAAAAAGGATGCAGATGATGCTGATATGTTGCGGTCAGAGAACTGATGCATTAAGGCTTTGAGTGCCGGAGAGGTATCTTTGAGTCCCAGAGAGGTATCCAAAGCATTGCACTGCAATGCGCAGTGCAATGCTTTGGATACCTCTCTGGGACTCAAAGAGTTAAAAGGGCACACAAGGAATTGTTATGCGAAGAACCCCAGCAATGCTCCTCATGAAGAGTACATGAGCACATACATGAGTTATCTCACTACCACAGACCAATCACTTGCCTTGAAGTCTGTCATCCACCAGGGATTATATTCTTTGGATGGATGTGGCCTCCCATGATATCACCTTTATATATCACGACTCTACTAAACGCCTCTCTGTGTAGGTTGCTACTTTATCATATTTACCTTGACTTTTGTATCTTTGTATCTTAAAAAGTTTAATAAAAACATTTTGGAAAAATAAAAGGTACACTATCAGCTAAAAACATATTTGGTGATTTTGAAAGACCTTTCAAATTTGTCTATGTTGCATTAGCCATTTTCTATGCTATTTTTTCAGTTATTTACTGTATAGATTATGCTAATTGAAACATGCCATGTTCTCAATTTTGTGACTTAGCCCTGCATTTCCTGCCCCACTCACTGATACATCTCAACAAGGCACTGCTCACCTCCCCTAGCACTGAAAGTGTCAGTGAGTGGGGGAGGTAATGTGGGGTTTATACAGTAAGTACCTGCATGGCATGCCTTAATTAGCATTATATATAAATCTAAATAACCAAAAAACTAGTTTTCAAAATAAAAAAATGTCTAATACAACATATAGGTGATTTAGAAAACTCTTTCAAAATCCCCAAATTAGTTTTTAGGTGACTGTGTTCATTAAAATGAAGACGTAACCCCCTCTTAATGCTACCCCCCCTTTTTTTATAATTTTTCTCCCTTTTTGTTTTGTATTACTTTGTTAAGGTGTTTGCAGTTTATAAATAAAATCTGAGGGCCAACTATGAATATGTTTCGTTGTATTATCAATTTCTGTTCCTTTGCTTGGTCACTGTTACGTCCCTTGTTGTATACTGCACTGCAATGATCCTATTGCATACACTCTGTATCTGTATACTCATCGGTTCTCAATAAAAATTGTATTTAATACTAAACCCACAATATACCTAACTATGGGCAGAAGGTCTATGGAATGTTACCTTGTACCTTTGTTCAAGATCTTCAGTCCTGAATGTTATATCCATCAAGTTGGACATTACATTTGCTAGCAGGACTACAGGACAACAAGATGTGACCACTGCAAATGGTAATCGTAACCCTTTAGAGCCGATGGGATGTGCAATGCATTGCTTTTCAACATGTTGCGCACACACTTTGGTTCTTAAAAGGTTAAGTAGGCTTATTTACTCTACCTGCTTCTGAGAAAAACAAAACACTGCCCATAGGACTCTCTGTGGATATTATCTCTTGAACACAAGGACCCATATAAAGGGTTAGTAACACTTCAGTGAGTGGAAAGCTACGATGTGCCCTTATACTGAATACTATTGCTCCCCATCATTAGTAATGCTGAAATTGCTACATAGTCTATGAAATCATTTTAGAAATTGTCCTCGTCCTGCCCCTTTTCTGTCAGGTAAGCTACCTCTCCTCTGACCTGAAAGTGGATTGTGATGAGGGACAATCTTCCTTCAGTATAAGGAAAAGCCTGCACTCCTTCTTCAACTTATACTAGATGAAGAAAGAATGTCCCTTGTTGAGATCTGTGCTGTCAAGCGACCAAATTTCAGATCTGAAGGGAGGTGGCTTACTGGACTGAAAAGGGGTGGGATGGGGGACATTTCTAATATGATATCACAGAGTTTATAGTGATTTCAGTTACCAATGACGGGGAGCAATAGTATTCAATATAAGGCCACATTGTAACTTCCCACTTACTGAAGTATTACTAACCCTTTCATATTAGGATTTTCTAACCTTAGTATGTTATGTGTATGGGGGTGTTATTAGGAGGTGTTACTTTTACATTATTTTAACCTCTATATGTTGCTCTTCATTCCATTCTATTCTCACATACCAGTTCCTATAAAACACCCTGTTTTCTCACTATGATCATGTGACAGATCATGTGACACTTAGATTGCACACAGGTGGACCTTATTTAACTAATTATGTGACTTCTGAAGGCAGTTGGTTGCACCAGCTCTTATTTAGGGGCTTCATAGCAAAGGGGGTGAATAGGGAGGGGTGAACATTTTCTCCTCAAACTGAAATCGGCGAATAATGGCACTTTCCGCTTGGCAAAAAATTTCCCACAAAAAGTGATTTTTTTCTGCTTTTTTTGGCCTTTTCCACCCATTGAAATCAATGGGAAGAAAAATATTTCTACACCACATGAAAGTATTCTACAGCCAGGCTCTCACGGCAGCCATTCTGCATTTGTAAGAGGAAAGAGCAGCATGTTTTTGAGCTAGAGGAGATAGGCAGATAAAGGGGAATTTAAGCTTAGTTTAGGGAGTCATTTATGTAGGACATTTGTTCTCTGTATTAGGGGAGTCTGTGGGCACTCTAGTTGATAAGAAGGGAGGAAGGAAGTTGACCCCCAGATACTCCAAAATTCCATGTGACTGACTGGCAAGACACAGGCAGCTAGGGACCTGTTTGCTTTCTGATCTTGCTGATATTATCTCTGTGCTGGGTGGGGAAGTCTGGGGAAAGATGTTGTTGATTTCGTTTTTCAGTTATAATTTTTTTTTGGACAGACTGTAATAAGACAACAGGGAGAACAACTTAAAAACAAAAAACAAAAAAAGAAGAAATAAAAAAATAAAAAAGAATAAAAAAATAAATATCTTAGGTGACAGTGACAGACATCTGACGGGGCTTAGGCAAGGCATCATACAGCTGCATCAGTTGTGTTGTGTAATGTACAGTAAAAAAACAAAGTGTAGTTGCGTAATGTCCAGCAAATGCACAAAGGGAAGGGGGAGCGGTGGAGTAGTGCAACAAAAACTGACTGCAGCAATGGTTGCTGCAGCGTGTGCAATCAATGATTATGCTCCCTCTACTCCAAGGGAGGATGCAGTTTGTCAAGATCCCAGCTAAGCTAGTTCCAGCACCACCAGTGCCAGTAGAAATAAAGAACCATTTAAGAAGAACACTGAAGATGACAACAAGTCGCATTCAAGTGTTGATGATGCTGGCAGTAGCATAATAGAGGAAGGTGTTGCAGCTGAACCGCCTGCTGCATCAGACAGTGAGACAAACAAGCACAAAAACACCCATAGTAGGGAACTTTGATACAGTAAAAGTAAAAAGAAATTATTTGAGACCTCCAAATGCTTAGAGGAATAAAAGGGTAGTGGGCAAGAATTGTCAGGTGATGCTGATGCTGCTGAGGATGACATAATGATGACTGATGATGATGCAGGTCTAGAATATATCCCTCCAGTATCCTTCTCTTGTTCAGATACAGATGAAGCTGAGAGTGAGGATGGTGACAGGGTTATAATATTAGCAGAAAGACAAAGGCTGAATCTTCCATCACTTTTAAGGAGCACTGTACCTGTCTATAAACTGTTTGAGAAAGCTGTTGAAAAGTCTGACCCTGGACAAGCACAGATGTCAAAAAGCCCACAGTCACCCTATCAGTCATCATCAGCATCATCGCCTCTTCAAAGTCCAAGTGTCACTCAGACACACACATCTGTTTTGAGTACCCAGCAACAGCAAGACAGGTTAACATCCACAGTGTTAGTTATGACGACTACCTCTGGTGCTGCTGCTGTAAGTGCTGCACCTTTGACACCTAGTAGTAGTGGCAGTAGAATTGCATCAACATCTAGCCCCAGTAGTAGTAGTAGTAGCAGCAGAAACCACACATGACAGACAAAGCCATAACAAATATATTAACAGCACCACAGATAAGGAGGTGAAGCACAGATGGGACCACAGCTATGACCGATAAGTAATGTGTGTCAATAATCTGAGAAGGAGGATAGAGTATGACAATGGTAAAAATACAAACACAAATCACACCATGACAGTCCCCCAACTCCACCACTACAATACATATCTGCCACATTGTAGGTTGTATTTTATTTTTTTTTATTACTTGATATCATCATGAATATGTGCCAGTGTCACTTAAGCAAGAAAGTGTTGTAGGCAAAGGACAAATGCATTCTGTATGCTAACACATTTTTCAAGCCGTATTTTGCTATAGGACTCACAACTTTGTCTTTCAGCCACTTATTTCTAAACTTCAGCCCTCAGAAGAAGTAATACAGTGGGAAATGTAGTACCTACAGGAAATCTAAGCTACAATTTGTGGTAAAATAGGCTAAAATGTGTTATCCTAGGTGGAAAATTTGTTAAAATAGGTGAAAAGGAGGACATTTTTTCATAGTTGGAAAGTCAAATTTTTTTAGCAGGAAAAGTGAAAAATCGGCACGTTTTCACGAAATTTTTCACTGGAAATTTTTCAGACTTTTCGCCCACCCCTAAGGGTGAATACATATGCACGTGCCACTATTACATTTTTTATTTTTCAGAATTTTATAAAACAAGTAATTTTCTTCATTTCACTTCACCAAGTTGGACTATTTTGTGTATGTCCATTACATGAAATCCAAATTAAAATCCATTTTAATTCCAACTTGTAATGCAGCAAAATAGGAAAAATACCAAGGGGGTGAACACTTTTGCAAGGTACTGTACCAGGAAGAATACATTGAGATTTCTATATGACCCATAACTATTGTTTCTATCAGGTACTAAAAATCTAGATCCTTATGCTTTTATTGAAAAGGACCTTTGCACCAGTGGGAACCAGCAAAGTAAAATGTGATTATTATAATAACCCTGCTTTTCTAATCTAAACAATGTTTTAGTTTGCTATAGTAATTTATTAATACCTCTGTGGTCAGAATAATTAGCTTTTTTAAATTTGCATACTACTATTTTAGTGAAGAAGAAATGGAAAATTATATAATTGTTTTCCACAGGGACTGATGTAGATGTGAAAAATATTGTCTGATAAGTAATTGTTAGTTATAGGTATGCTGTGTTTTTTCCAGTATAAATGTAAATGGCTCATGAAACAGAGAAGCAGTTGTTTCTGTATTTCATTGTTCTATGTGCAGCCTGAAATTATACACAGGGCACTCATGTAAATGCTGAAGAACCTTGTTTTTCAGCTTTCACTGATATATACCTAAGTAAGACAATACAGGTGAAACTTTCATTTTAACACATAATTTCCATCTTTTTAGCATGTTATTATTTTCTTGTTTGTCTCCCACCTTTACCCAGCATGTTGTTTTATCCACATTTGTTCTTCATCGTAGAATTCATTGTAAGTGGCATGGATTAAGTCTTTATTCTTTTCAATTAAATTCACTCTCCATAACTGCATTGTATATTACATGCAGAGCATAGTAATTTAAAGATGCCAAGAACTTTATCCTTTGACATTTACATTCTTATGATAGTATATATAAAAGTGAGAGTGGTTTAATATCAAGCATTACCAAATGTCTGAGTCATTTTGTTTTAAGCATGTCTGACTTGTTATGTCTGCATTAACAAACAAAACCATTGTTATATTTTGTTTTTGCATTATATTATATTGCTTTGTCTTTATGTTTCATATTTCTTTTTATGTTTTCCCATTGACCAGATGTTCCAAACACTTTATTTCCAACCACAATCATCCCCCCTTTCACCTCTGCAAAAGTCACAACTACTGTAGCCATAACAACCCGCACAACTAAATCTGCCTTCGTAACAAAAGGTACAGTATGGTTCTTTATTTTAACCTGGATCTTGTACTGTAGATAGATGGCGATAGAGATGAGAGAATGAATGTTGTTGACCATTCAAACAACAAGGGTAAAATATATTTTATATATTTTTATATATATAAAATATACAGTTAAGGAGATAGTCATGCTTATTAGCATATGCTAAGGTATGCTAATTGTGGTACAGTGCAGTGTCAGTGACATGTCATATGCTATTTTAGTGAAGTTTCATATTGTAATGAAGCTTTGTCTTTGACGTTTCATATGCAAATGAAAGTTTTTGGTGATGTTTCTTTGTGAATTGAGCCCTGTGCTGCAGCAGAAGACTTTTACTTTCCCCCAAAAATAAATGTGGACATTTCCTAAACTATACATCTGTTGAACATGTGTGTAACATGACAAATAGGCACTTTTGAAATAAGTTTTCAAATATGTAACAAACATTCTAAATGACAGGTACACTTTAAGAAGCCATTTTGACATTTCTTAAAAGCCCAGTTGTTAAACCAATGCTGACCGTCTTCTTAGATTGTGTAGACCATTTATTTTTTAATATTGAAGAGCGCAGGACACTCTTTAATGGGTATGGAACAAACAATTGTTCAGCAAGGGTTACATATGCCCCTAGAATGGAAGTTGGACAGTTTTTAGTTAGCCTATACTCAAAGTCCATAGTATTAGTTTATCTGATATTAAATTAAGAATCATTTTTCAATAATTTTTGTAATAGTTAATATTTTGTGTCAAGAAAAAAATGAAATAAATTTTGAAATAAATAATATTTTAAATAATTGTTTTCCCTTTGTATTCTTGAAGAGTTCCTGGAAATAGTAAACATCTAACTGTATGAAAATGAAACCAATGTTTTACATTGTTTTTATTTTAGATAATTATAGATTGAAGGTTTTTCAATTCCAAGTTATTAATGTTAAGGAATGCTTCAGTACAATATATCGAATATCTGTGCATGGTGAGGATGATGTACTAAGCAGAAATTCCGGGGAAAACCAATTGCACCATAGATGACATAAACATTTCCCAACTTCTTACAGATTTAAATGGGTCTTTTTACTTCTTTAAGGTAGAATATCACCTAAAAAAATATGGTCATTTTGATAGAGCTTCAACAATCAGCTATACGTTGTGTTGTCCATTTTTTTTTATTTAGAGAACTATTTATGAGTTATTTAGGTTTGTATATTATGTTATCAAGGCATGATGTGCAGGAACCTTCGGTCACTGCACTTCATTACTTCCCGTCCTCACTGACATGCTATGGGAGGGTTGGCAATGCATTGTTGAGGAGTGCCTGAGCAGTGTTAGTGTCAGTGAGTGGAGGAAGTAATGTAGGGCTAAGACAGGAAGTGTGTGCAAAGCATGCCTTAATTAGCATAATATATAAATCTAAAGTAGTTTTAGAAATTTAAAAATCCCTAGTAAAACATTAGTCTTTTCATAAAACTCAATGTCACCAAGTAGTTTTTAAAAAAAATAATTGACTGTTAAAAGGATAGTAATACTTCATTTTATCTTTATTTTATTTTGTAGGCATTAAAAAAACATGAAGGAGAGATATTCACAAGCAAAGTTTCCCCTCCCGCCCCTTTTACCTAGTGTAAGCCATCTCTTCTCAGATGTGGAATCTGGTTGTAAGACCAGACAGATAACAGAAGGGGACAATCTTCTTCCTATGAGAACAATGAAAGCCCTGCCCCCTTGACAAGTTTTTCAGGTTTTTCCCTTATCTTAATTGAAGATTGTCCCTCTCTGGGCACCTCCCTTCTGATTTGGCTGAACAGTGTTACATCAGTAAAAGGGGCAGGAGGGGGATACTTTGTCAATTAATTACTCTTGAACAACAACTCTGATAGAATTGAAATAACACTCTCCAAAGTCCAAATACTGTGATGATTAATTAGAGCTGCTTTTATTATGAAACATTACTATCCCTTTAATGCTGTAGAAATGAAGTAATGCTTTGGAGACATATCTAACATTTACAGCCTTAAAATGCCCATTTGGATCAATGGGCATTTTATTTCTCCAATGTGGTGTAGTTGGTTTTCCTCAGGATTTCTCCAGTTCTTAGTACATCATTATTGGTGCATCTGCATTGGATGTTAAATAAGATAAATTGGGTATGAACTTTCCTCCAACAGCTGTTCAATTCTGTAAAAAGAAAAAAATATGTTTTGTACCATATCTATGGGTATGATCAATTTTACAGCTGAAAGTTTGACTTCATGCCTAAGAGTAAATAAAATAAAATTGCATGGTTCATTTAGCCCATTAAAGTATGCATTAATTAATTAACTGTATGGACAAATCCAATTCATCAATATGGGACAACTAGGGTAAATCATTCATGCTTGAAGCTGTACTCAGAAAACTCTTCCAAATGGCTCATTGAGTGTCACATAAGAGACAAAACATTTGCAGCTCAATATTTAGCCCAAAGGCCTGATCTCCTTCAACAAATGCAAATGTTTAAGAAGCCAAACAAATGATAAATAACCTCTTTCATGCAATTTTATTTTCATATCTACAGGTGTTCTATAATGTGTAATTTCATGTTTGAGTTGTCACCAGTAGGGCTCTTCTCTTTTTTCTACTTATCAGGATTTTTGAAAATCTTCAGATGGGAGCTAAAACATAAATAAGTGGCTTTTAATATGATTAACAGACAGGCTTACTTTGGTGGGTGTATTTCACACAGCAGGCTGATATCTCTATATAATTTTTCTTTGCATTTGATCCATTTTTTTAACCATTCATACTAATGAAGCCTATTGCCAATGGAGATAAATACATAGAGGTAACTGCACACACAATGCAAAAACATATAATGTGAGTGTGTATATGTGTGAGCATGAGCACACATGTGTGTTTGTATAGATGTTCTACCTACAGATGTAAACACATTATTGTACTTTTTCATGATACCTAGCATCTTACTGCACTCCTACATGAGTGTACACTATGTACTTAATATCCATTGTATTCTATAAGCTTAATCGAATGCACACTATGAAACAAAATGTGAGCACTGTATGTGCATGCATATTAACCCTACATACCCCTAATCAGATACCCATTGGGTTTTGTACATAGGCCTATTTAAAATTACAGTTAGGCTAATTCAGTTGCAAACCTACTGCACTATAGGTGACAAATAAAAGTTCTGTTTATTTAAATGGGGCATTGAACTCCTTGAATTCTAGCCCTTTGAGTGTTACACAGGTATGCAACGCAGATGTACCTCCTACTGTTATAAACTACAACCATCATCAACTCCAACCATCCAATGGCTAGTTAAGGATCATGGGAGCTGTGGCTCTCAACAGCTTGAGGGCAATCAGTTGATTGCTTCTAGACTAGAGATATTTCCCATGGATTACATTATTTCATTTAAATGATTTCTTTGGGTCAAACTAAACAGGATACACCTTTGTTGCTTAATGTGAATATTTCAGCTATTAAGATATATTGACTACAACTACCATTACCCCTAAATCAGTAATACAGTATGCTTGTTGCTTTCTCCAACACCTGAACTTTGCAAGATGAACTACCATTGCAGTGAGTCAGATGCAGCTTCTCCTGTGTCATTCAATGTGAGAACCTTACTCTATTGTAAAAATGTGCATAATCTTTCTATTGTGTTCCTTTGTAGCCTACATTTAAATACTAAAATAGTACAAAAACTGCCTTTTTATTTTCTTTACTTTTTGCAAAATGAAATTTATATAACAAATTCTTATTAGTAATGAAAAAGAGAACGCATGGAACTAAGTTTCTGTCAATAAAAAGAAAGTGCATACACACTTTACGTGTTAATTAAAGGGATAATAATGTTTCACAATAAAAGCAGCTCCAATTAATCTTCATAGTATTTGGGCCATGGAAAGTGTTGTTTCAATACTGTCAGAGCTTTAGTTCAAGAGTAATTGAATGATAAAGTATACCCCTCCTTCCCCTTTTACTGATGTAACACTGCTCACCTCAGAACAGAAAGGTGGTGTTCAGATGTCTTGCACATAGGGACAATCTTCAATTCGCATAAGAGAAGAACCTAAAAACACTGTCAAGGGGGTAGAGTTTTCATTGTTCTCACAGTAAGAAGGCTGTCCCTTGCTGTAAGCTGTCTGGTCTCAAGACCAGATTCCAATTCTGACAGGAGGTGGCTTACACTAGGTAAAAGGGGAGGGAGGGGGATACTTTATCATTCAGTTACTCTTGAACTACAACTCTGACTGCATTGAAATAATATTCTTGATGGCCCAAATACTATGAAGATTAATTGGAGCTGCTGTTTTTGTGAAATATTACTGTTACTTTAAGACATAAACACTTTCAGCAATATCATACTTATTATTATTATTATGTTTATTATTATTTTTATTATTATTATTTTGCAGGTGTATTATGATATAAAAACAGTTCTTAAAATGGTTAGCCTGTGTTTTATAAGTTAGAGTCATTACAGTGTATGTATGTTGAAATACATAGATGTAGTAGTACACAATGCTAAATTACTAGTATGAATCATAACCACTTTCAATGGAAAATCCTGTCTCCAGCATTGTGAGCTATGGAAATAATAACTTAGCTTAATAAAATCTTAGTTTGCTTTTAAAAGGGTCAGTGTTTGTGTCAAAGTATGCATTATCTATTGAAGCTGAAATGCTAGCCGTCAATAAGGTGTGAATGGGAGATGGGGTGTGAGAGAGAGAGAGAGAGAGAGAGAGAGAGATAATACCAAGATATATAGCAATTTTGGGGCAAACCAACAAAATATTGCTTAAATTCTTATTGATGAATGTAGGACTTTTACTCCCTTGAATAGCAGGGAGGTGTTCAACGCAATGCACAGCAACGTGCCTGAATACTCTTTAGCATTTAAGGGGGTTTAAACCCCATAAATTAATGGAAATTTGTATTTGTCCCCTCATTCATCTTTATTTACATATGTACATTTATGCACTTCAGAACGAGAGAGACAAATCAAGAGACGAAGAGATCAAGAAAAGGCTAGAAAGTAAGAATGGAAATCTACATTCAGAATAGAGTCTGAATGAGGATATAAAAATATCTGAATGGACTTTAAGGTTCTGCATACAGAGTAGACTTTTCAGTAAGTCAAGGCAGGAAGAGTTCAGAAAAGGCAGACTGAAAACAGAGTGAAAAACAGGCAAGTAATTAGAGTAGTTCAACTACAATCAATGCAGGCAAGGTAAACATGCAAGATCCTGCAACTCAGATGTACCTCTAGCAAGAAAAATAAACAAGTATTATATGTCTATGTGTAGACTAGTGTAAAAGCCTGTGTATACGGTCCAAGGTCCTGGCGATGTTAACTCTTTGAGTGCCAGAGGGTGCGTTGCTTACCCCTCTGGCACTCAAAAGGTTAAGAGGCTGGTCCTGCTCTGCTTCCTGCCGCCGACACAGTCATACACTGTAGAGACTGCCCGAAAGCACAGAATGCTCCCAGCACAAAACTCCCAGCATTCTCTTCTACTCATTACGGCTTCTGACAAACATTCTAGCGAATTATTATATAGGATATAGTAGAAGCATAATTCAGCATGGGGCTTGCTTATAGGTGGAAAACAGTGGCAACACATAGCAGTCCCACTGGCCCAGAAGGCAGACTTACATTTAAAATCACAGAGACCTCATCATATTTATAAAATAATATAAGCCACTTTATCATAGTATGTTGTGGATAAAATATTGTGATGTTTATATAAAATTTGAGTAGATATGTCTTTGGTAAAAGTAAAGAGAACTAGCGCCTACTAATAATATCATTAATAAGGACAGAAAATCTTAACTGCCCCACTGAATTTTGCCATTGTGTGAAGAGATAATATCTGAAATCAGTCCTTGATATCATGTCCATTGAGGTGCATATGACAGTTGCTTGCAGGATCACAGGATACAGCACTCTTCTCTCCACACTACTTAATATTAACCCTTTAAGGACCAGAGATGTATGTAACACGTAGCTTCAAAATGCTTTATGTACTTCTCTGGCCCATAAAGGGTTAATTAGGGTCAATCACTCAGCCATCAAATGTCATGTCTGCCTGCATAGAGTTGACATCCAAGAGTGACTGAAAATGTTATCTCCTGAACCAAACACAAGGGCATAAATCATAGGGGCCATTAGGCTTTTAGTATGGTAAGCAGAGTTTATTACATTTCCAGAATTTTCTAAAGCCTATATTTATGACAATATGCACAAAGAAGTAGAGCGATTCTGGGGCAAACCAATTCCATAGGGTAAAATGAAAATTCTTATTGCTTTAAATTGGGCTTTTAATTACCTGAATTCCAGAGAGGTCTCCAAGGCATCACAATGGGTTACAATTCTTATTTAAAGCATTGGGAACTTTGTGATTGTTTATTTGTTACCCGTGTTTCAAACAGTATGCCCCAAATTGCCTAATTTCTTACTTTGTATGTATAACGCTTATAGGGAAAATATGTTTTACTAGTGTAAAAGCCCGTGTACACGGGCCAAGGTCTGGGTGATGTTAACCCTTTGAGTGCCAGAGGGGTACGCATCGCATTGCTTTGCAATGTGTTGCGTACTCCTCTGGCAATCAAAGGGTTAATAGGACGGTCCTGCTCTGCTTCCTGCTGCCGACTCAGTCATGCACTGTAGAGACTGCCCGAAAGCACAGAATGTTCCCAGCACAGAACTCCCAGCATTCTGTGCTCCCAACATTCTGTGCTCCCAGCATTCTGTGCATTCAGGTAGTCTCTTCTGTGCATGAAGGTTTCTGACAAACATCCTAGAGAATTATTATATAGGATGATGTACTAAGGTATTAAGTGCTATGACAGTAGTAAAAATAGTAAAAATTATATTTACTGAAAAGAGAGGATTTTACAGCGGTTTCATTAAGGGAGCAGTAAACTTTTATTTATGAAAACACATATTTTACAGAGCATTTCCTGCTGAATAAAACAATGTAATTTCCATCGCTGTCAGATGTTTTATTCAAAATTTATAGCAGTTAAAATAACCAGGAAGTGAATTTACTGTGTTTACTTCCTGATAGTTCTAACTGACAGGAAGTGACAGGCAGTTTCTATCACATTCTATGGGGAACTATACGTCTCTGACTTTTCTGACTTTCCTCTCCATTAGAATCTAACAGGAAATCTAATTAGAATTTGACCACTAGAGGGCACTGCTAATGTAAAAAAAACATGGGTTTAAACTGTAATAACTCTGGAAATATAAATCTCTCGGCAGTGGGAGTACCCTTATTTTACTCAATAGGAAAATACCTACAATATATATTTTTTCATAAAAAAAGTTTACTGCTCCTTTAAAGGTCTCAGAAACTGAAACTTGATGAATTGCCACTGAATGTATTAGTTATTAAGAGAGAAAAAAGGTTAGTGAATGTCTGCAGTGTTGTAATCAGAAATAATTATTTATTTAAATGAATGGCTATCTTACTACATAATGTAGAAAGTCTCACTAGAAGCCAGTCTTTTTATGTATAAGAAAAGCCTCATTAAAAAATGTAATGTTTTCTATTTTTACCAAAACCTTTCATCCTACAAAAGTACCCTTTTTCTTTATTTATTATTAAATATAACTTTTATTTTAATTGTGAGTTTGAAAGTTATTTCTTTTAATGCGTGAGGATATCCAATGTGTTAAGTTTCAATTTCATATGCATACCAATAGATTTATAGTGAAATACTGGATGCCTATTTTTTCTTTTTGCTAACTTTTTTTACAGTCTATTGCATTGCCAATCATATATTTATCAGATTTTCTCTTCTTTTGGCCATTCATCTGGTTTGTTGGTTAGGGTAGTCTGACAGATGTAGACAGATTGATACACCAAGACAGACTCTATATCATTCATGAAGTCTCAAAAGAGATTGTCATAGCTATTGATCGATGGATGTTTCTTGCCAAGTATTTATGAACAATACATGGAATTCTTAATATATGATGCATAGGATCTAAAGCAAGCATTTTTCTTAACATTTTTTATTTAGATTTTTTTTTATTCGAAAAATGTTTAGCAGGAAGAATATATTGAGAATTTTCTTGTTTTCAATTAGGTCCTGGTTATTTACAATACAAAATTACACAAATAGAAACAAAACTACAAAATACAAATAACAAACTGACCTTTATTGCACAGCTGCATGTTGTTAAATGCAGATCAGCAGTTATAACAATACTTAAATAAAATATGACACATCTACATTTAAATATGGTCCAGTAAACCATTCATTTTTACAGTGCTTTGAAATGCAGTGTTCCATTCCAAATGCTTATAAAACGCTGAAGCAACACACATACAAGTTGCTCTATATTACATAAATGAACTCTTCACATTAATTATAAAATAGGTGGAATGTAAGAGTGCAGGACCAACATATCTTCTACTATTAATAATTAAAGTCCACATTGTGAAACAAATCAATAGTAGATACACTTATTGTCACAATTTGATCTCCAGAGAAATTTTGCATCATATTTGCCAAGTGTTTTTTCTGTCATTAGGAACCTTTCTGACTCTTTCAGTTGAATACATTATTTGACAAAAAGGCAGACAGAAGTTTTTAAAAGCAAAATTGATGATATGTAGATTTTATTGCAATTTAGTAGTATCATTCCCTACCCCCATAAACCCCACTGTTAGAATTAAGGGTGGATCAAGGGCATACACAGTTTATGATCATGTGTGTCTTGCTCCACTTGCACTTTTGAGACTTGACCTTCTCCCCAAGTCACTGTGGGAGATCAGAGACATGGGGGATCAGGAGGAGATATACTTTTTTAATAAACAAATATATATGTGTGTGTGTTAGATCACAAAAAATGCCTTCTACTCTTTTACAGGGCATAAAATAAATGGAAAGTATTAAAATCAATCTTTCATGTGCTATTAGAAGCCAAGTTGCACAAAATATAATCATGTCATAAAGCACCTGGAATAATAGTGCCTTTGATATGAAAATGATAGTATTGGGCACTGAAAAGGTTATATGTCAGCATAACTTGCAAAAAAGAAATTACAAATTGAAATGTTGTAACGGTGTAAAGGTTTTGTCCATAAATACTATGGAATGTAGCAAGGTCTCCTGTGCATTTTGAAGCAATGCTTTTGGGTTCTTTTCAAGATCCAAGGGGTTAAATGCCCCATTTAATTCCAAGGACATTTTAGGAATTCATATTTGTCATCAATGGTGTACTTGGTTTTCCCAGAATTACTTGACTTTTCTTAAGACCAAGTGTTGAATGATGAAAGTATAAAGAGTCTTGCTTATCAGTTTTTCAAATTATTTTTGCTCCAATATGGAGGGATGTCAATTATTATTATTATTATTATTATTCTTTATTTATATAGCGCCAACTAATTCCGCAGCGCTGTACAATTGGGGAATAGACATACAGAGGTATTAAATAGTACAATCAGATGTGTAGAACAGGAGGATCAGAGGGCCCTGCTCGTGAGAGCTTACAGTCTAGAGGAAGGTAGGTTTGATACAGAAGGAGTAAGTGCTATTGCGTTTAAGTGCCTCCTGCCACATGAACTGCCAGTCAGTGGGTGGGAGTGAGAAGTGCCGTTGAGTGCAGTTAAAGATGTACTGCTTGACCTGAGGAAAAGAGTTGATCTCTTGAAGATTTGTGTTAGTCCAAAAAAAAAGGTGTCATCAAACATCAAAACATCTTCGTATTTCTAAAACTGGACTAATAAAGCTACTACAGCTTAACTGAAGATGGCACATGTCATTTTTCAATAATCTATTTTTAGATTTGAAGCAACACTCCCTTTGATTTCTAAAATATATTTTTAAAATGTTTGTGGCAAATTAATAATGACTGACTATTATGCAGTGAGAGTATTTTTAGGAAACCTGAAGGAAAAATACACTGATCTGAAAGGATAAATGCTGTAAGTGAGAATTAGAGCATATGTAAATACCCTATATAATAATTCGCTAAAACGTGTGTAACGTAAAAGTCATGCGCAGCAGAGACTGCCAATGATGAGGCTTAAACAGAGCGGGGAGCTCCAAAGGAATGTCCCACTTTGTATCAGCAGTGGTGCGGGCAGTCTCTACTGAGCATGACTGCACTGTGACCAGCTGGCACTGTATCAGCTGCGGCGTGGGCAGTCTCTACTGTGCATGACTGCCCCGCGACCAGCTGGCACTGTATCAGCTGCAGCTTGGGCAGTCTCTACTGTGCATGACTGCCCCATGACCGGCTGCCAGTGGCACTGTGTCCCATGTAAAGGCTCTTCAACTAGTACTACTAATAAAATGTAATGTAGTATGCATTTATATTACATTTATATTTGCAATTTTCCTAGTTCATTTAAAAACATTTATCCAATTAGATTTAATTTGCTTTGGTGTGCACTGTTATAAAACATTATTTAAATAAACCAGTGTATACAAACTTGGAGCATGTTTTTAAAAGGTATTAAGTGTCTTCTGAATCACATATTGCCGTACTTAATCAGTTGATAACAGGGACAAGAAGCAGGAATGTTTCAAAGAGCTGTACTTCTGAACTATCTCTTCCACTATAAATCTTACATGCTCATTATTCATAGTGAAAAAAGTCTAATATAGTTGTAAATCAGTCTTCTGGGGATGAGGGTTTCTATATTCTACATTCAACATATGTGATGACTCATTATTTTTAACTGACAAGTTTCAGAAATGGGTCACAGATGGTAGAAAGGTATCAGTGGAGTAAATTATTTTTGTAAAATTTGTGGAATGAAAAACTCAAAATTCTTTCTGTAGGTTGTTTATCAGCTTGGTATTTTCCTTTTCTTTTAACATATTTATCATTACTTTCTGAATGTTCTGCATTAATATTGAGGAACATCAAATATTGCTTGAGATTTTATAACAGCAGTGACAGTTATCTTGCACCTCTTCATGCTATAAAAAAAAAACCACATCTTAATAACCTCTTACATTATTAGTTCATTTTAGTGTTGAGCGAGCACCCCGATGCTCGGGTGCTCTGACCGAGCACCCCCTGAGGCTCGAGTGCTCGGCCGAGCACCCGAGCCCCATTGAAATGAATGGGGCGACACCAGGCACCCCCTGCTCTGATGAGGGGAGGGTGCCTGGTCAATGCCCCCTTCATCTCCGCTATGCCCCCTTCATCTCCGAATGCCCCCTTCAGCTCCGCAATGTCCCCCTTCATCTCCGCAATGTCCCCCTTCATCTCCGCTATGCCCCTCTTCCACAATGTGCCCCTTCATCTCCGCTATGCCCCTCTTCCACAATGTGCCCCTTCATCTCCGCTATGCCCCCCTTCCACAATGTCCCCCTTCATCTCCTCTATGGCATAGAGGAGATGAAGGGGGACATTGTGGAAGAGGGGCATAGCGGAGATGAAGGGGCACATTGTGGAAGAGGGGCATAGCGGAGATGAAGGGGGACATTGTGGAAGACGGGCAAAGCGGAGATGAAGGGGGACATTGTGGAAGAGGGGCATAGAGTCTATGCCCCTCTTCCACAATGTCCCCCTTCATCTCCGCAATGCCCCCTTCATCTCCGCAATGCCCCCGTACCTCCAGTCCCTGGTGGTCCAGCGGAGCGTCTTCGGATCTGTGCCTCTTCCGGCACAGATCCCCGCCACCCGAACATGGCGGGAGAGCACATGGCGGTACTCGACGAGTACCGCCATGTGCCGAGCAGAGCGATGCTCGAGCCGATCCGAGCATCGGCCGAGCACGCTCGCTCATCACTAGTTCATTTTAGTTCATCCTATCACTTTTAGAATATCAAACTAGGAGAATGTACTATGATTTAACATTTTGAGAACAAAAGTGGTGAGGAATGCATAGCAAGACAATGCATTGCACATTCCTCTGAGATTCCTTGGAGATAACGATTAAGAAGAAGCACAAACACACAAAAGTATTAACAACAATGCTAACAATAATGCTACTTCAACAGCTAGGTTTAGTGTTATGAAAATGTTACTACATTAAAAAAAATCAAATCCTACAATGTCACTAAATATGTTCATGGCTAGAACAGTTTCATCTCACTTCCTAGCCATGTGGTTATAGTCTGCTGGGGAGCATTGCCGCAGTATTTGTAAAAACAGGAGAAAGGAGAAAAGGACAGGGATGCCTCTGTGCCCATCAACAGGATAACAGTCAACACCCAAATAGATGTCAACTCACAAAATGAGGGACTGGAGAATAGCTTATGCCAAATCCAGCTGATAGAGCCTCTGGGATAAATAACTGCCCCCAGGTGTAGTACATCGATGGCAAACAGTATTCTAAGGCAGCTCTCTCTGACTAGCTCTCCTCAACGACAAAAACATAGGGTATATGCAACAAAAGAAAAAGAAAGCACACAGTATCATGATACAGTAAATATTAAAATATGTTCAGTAGATATTAGAGGTACTCACAAGATTGTAGGTCAGACCAGTAATATTACTAAATCATCAAGCCATATGGAGGTAAATTAAAAACTGTTTCAGTTCAGCACATCCTCATATTAAAACAGCGATTTATTGCAGAAGTAAAAGTAAAAACACAGGGCTAATATTCAAACACGTTTCACAGTTACAAATGCTGTTTTTTCAAAGATAAAAAGCCTATAATAAGATAAAAGACCTTTGCTCCATATACCCTATTGCAGCAGTAATGATTTCTTTACTTCATATTGGCCAAACGTGGAGTGTTACTATTACCATGTCAGAAAAACACAGTTTGTTTCAATATGTGTTCAATCACTTTTTTTTTTCAAACTGAGTCATGTTTATAAAAGAAAATATAGATTAATTCTGGTGCAAATCAAGTACTCCCTATTTATCAAACAAAAAGTCAAATTCAAACTAATGGGCATATTTTTGATAGGTATGGTACAGAATTACTCCACTTTCATCAATGTCCATGTTATTTGATCCATAATTTAAAACATGCTTTAATTTTAAGCATTAGATTAGACAACAGCAAAGCCTGATATCATTTTATGAAATTAGCAATTATAACACTCTTTATCACCCTTTTTCAGTTATTACCTATGGAAGACTACTTGTTTTTCAGGTTGATCTCAAATTTTTCAGCTTAAATTAGTTTTGTCAGCTTGACCAATCTTCTGGGTGCTTCATGTCAAAAAAGCCCTAAGGTGGACAGGAAAAGTTAAATATGTCTCTCTTGAAAATATAATGTATCCAGTTTGCCTATAAGGTATGCTAAAAAGCAGCTGAATGTCTGTCTCTCATAGACATTTTTGCTGTTTGACATTCAGTGACATTTTTTACCCTGAGGCACATTGTGTACAGTGAATTTAAGAGATATCTGTCCTTAGCTTACAAGAATTCGACATTTCTCTTACTGCACCTTCTGCTGCACGAAATTTCACACCTCTTCCTAATCTACGCACAGCCCACATACTCTTTAAAACTCAATATGCGCTCATGCTGCACACATTTATTCTTATAATTCCCTCTTTGCACAGCGCCCAATTTCATTTGCATAACATATGCAGAAACATTTCTATTTCCCTTTGCCATCTGTTCTTTGCATATTCTCCCTCTGTTGTGCTTGCTGAAAGCATTGATTTTACATGATTGTCCATTTGAAATGTAAGCTTGGGGGAAAATTCTAATAACATGCATGTAATATGATTAAGATAAACTGTAAGAAACACAATAGTTTTTGAGGTTATACATATATACATTGTATAGATATTTCTCTAATGATTGTAGCCATAACTGTCATGGACTAAATTGGTTAATTGAAAGTACAGTAATTTAAACAAGCACATGTAGAAGACATTTAAGTGAATGATTTATTTTTTATTAATATGACCTCGGCTCTGCTGCAGAGCCTCCCGATGGTTGTACGACAGGCTTCCCCTGCAGTCAGCTACAACACTGACTTCAGGGAAAGGGGAGGGAGGGGGGGGAAATTGCGAGTTAATATCTCTCAAACCATAAAGGTTTGAGAGATGTCACTAGGGGCAATTAATTTCTTTGTTTTAGTACTACAACATTGGGATTAGTAATTTTTAAGTATTACTATCCCTTTAATCACCCTCCAACTGTGGCTCTTCCCCTTCATACATCCTCCAATAGGATTGTATTTTGAGTGGGATTAGTATTAAATGTATAATGGATATTTCTCCTCTGTAATAGAACTAGAGAACAAAAATGTGAGGTCTTGAGCATTGACTTAGCCATATCTGCTTTATTTTGTCATTCACAGTGAGCATCTCAGACATTTTGGCTTTAAGTATATAAAGTCAAGAGTGAAGTGTCCTTGAATAATATCTTAAAAGGGATGCATTAAATTCATTGAGCAACATAGAAATTTAACTGCATACAAATGTGACTTTCACTAAAATGAGATGATAAAGTAGCTTGTAGACAAATGACTGGCTATAGCATTGGGATATTAACTACTTAATGACTTCCAAACTATGAAAATGTTTTAACTTGAGTTAAAAAACCTGTTCCAAGAAAAAACACATTACAAAAGAGTTTGCACTTACTTCAAACACAACTTTATGAATATCTGATATTCCTAATATGTACATGAATATCCTGGGGATTCTAATTTAAAAAATTCTAGACATCTTACCTGTGGGTGTTATAGATTCACCTAGAGGCCAGAATAAAGTTACACAACTATTCTTATCAAATATACCTTTCATGCATACTTTACTTTATAGCATTTTGTGCTGTCAAGCACAGACGTGTGGTGGCCACCAGGATCATTACTGAATTTCTAATCTTCATTAAGACATTACTATAAAACTAAAGCAAAGTAGACCATTAAATGCAAATGTAACATCTAATTTGATTATGCCAGTGAATACTTTTGGGATAGTAGGAGTTTTAAAAGTGCCTGAAGGCAACCAGAGGCGATTGTAATACAACGGAAAAACAAATATACTGCCGCACTTCCAACTTTCACATAACTCCTGAAATTAGATTTAACCATTTGGAATCCATTGGGCACCCCTTTATTAATTGAAGAGATAATAAGTATTAGATAATTAAAAAACATAGGGGCAGGTTGATAACATAGAGCAATTCTGGTGAAAACCAACTGCACCAAAAGGATGAATGAAACTAAGTGAATCTATTAACTATTTGAATGCTAGACAGAATGCTCTGCATTGGAGACCCCTTTAACATTCAAGAGACTAATAGGTCCATTTAATTCAATGGAAATTTTATGAAGCATGTCAGAGCATGATCCAAGATGGCTGCATACTGAGCTTGTTCCATTATCCACTGGAGGTAAAAAAAATAGAGGCTTTCATTTGCTTTGGTTTATTATAATTGCTACAAACCCATAAAAGCTCATACCTGACACCGATTTTGCCAGTAAATGACAAAACAGTGCTTATAACTGCCTTTTTTCTGACTTCTAAGATACTTTCATCTGACACAATTTCCAGACTTCTCCTTTCATGCTGCGTCTAGAAAAAACAAAGATGATATGTTGGCCGATTCAACTTGATTTGTCACAAAGAATGGCATTAAAGCTCTGCCTACTAAAATAGATATGAAAGTTCTTGAGTTAAAGATATTAAATTTACTCAAGAGCAACCTTCCTGTGATCAAGGTACGCTCTTTTATCATATTGCACAGCAGGAGGAAACTACTGCTACTCTTAAATACAAACTCGATTATCTAGAAAATAGAGGCTGAAGGTCTAACATCCACGTATGTGGTCTACCAGAGTCCATCCTGCCCTAAGATTTAAAGTGGGTCCTACTAAAGTATTTTCTTTCAATCTTGAAAACACCTCTGGGCACAAAAATAACTATTTTTGTTATTATGAGAAACACGTTAGACATCATCAGGAAATCACCCATGAAGGGGCTGTTGAAGTCCTCAATAACTTATCTGCTTTTACTTTTTATAGACCACTTGACCTGTCAGTATTGTGTTATATTTATTTTCATGTTACATAGAATGGTAAACAAATGCTGAGGTCAATCATGTGTTATTTGTTTTTATATTATGTGTAGTTCTGTGATGTCATATGATATAGGTGACACATATTTTAATGCTTGATCTTAGTGCTTAGTATGTATATCTTTATCTAATATATGCACTTGGTAAACAAACGATATATTACCTACTGACTGCTGAAGATGGCATATATTTATTATTTGCCCTTATTATACCTCATCAGTGATACATTGGGGGAGATGCACAAAGGTGTCATATTTGGAGATGATTTCTCCATTGATATCAATTCTTCAATTCCTAGTTTATTCTATAGAGCCTGTTTCTCCAATTTTGCATAGTCCCTATAGAATAACATAGTAATTGGAAAAGTGATATCACTGGAGATGTCATCTCCATGTTATCACCTCTTTATCACACCTTAGTGCATAACTCCTGTTATTTTGTGCTGTGCCTCTATTGCATTGTATATTAACAACTGCTGGTCATGTATATGTGATACAAACTTGTATATTTTTTCTAATAGCTGTTCATTCATTTATGTCTGCACAAATGTTTTGTTTCACCTCCATCTTATGTATAGGTGCACTGCTATTTACCTTCTTGTTTATGGTTATGTTGTGCTTGTTCTCACTCAATAGATTGGCAAAACATACCAGTGAGTTCTTAGTAAGCAGATTATATATTGTCTAACACATGTGGTAGTTGGTTTCATATGTGTACTGATCAGCGTGAACAACCAGTGGAGGTGCATTTTTGCAAAACTGAAAGCCACATCAAATATCTCTAGGTCACTGTACTGATAGGATATTTTCTGACAAAGAGAGACAGAACAATCTGGGAGTATAGATTGATGACAATATTAGCACTCTGAAAATCTGTCCTGAACCTTGATAAGGAATTCATGTCACATTATTCCATATAATAAACATATTTTAACCCATAAATTCTGTATACTAGGCCATTTTTGGCTGCAAGTTACAAACTTTCCACACACTGAATTTACATGTCCTATTAACACATCAAAATGGAAATACATATTGTACCAATTGTTCCGCTACTAAAAGATGTCTCTACAGAAGTCTAAAGAATAATTTACATGGATACTGGGGATAAGAATTTCACCTCCACTGGAATTCAAATTAATCAGGAACTTGCATTGCCCAGAATCATGAATGTGTCTCTGTCACAACCTTGTAGTTCTTATTCTACTGCCTCTGATGAGCATCATCCACTCACCCATTCTCTTTTTGGGCTCTGGTGTTCACTTCCCACTTCAGCCCTGGCTGTGACCACTGCACTTCCTCCCTATTTTACTCTCTTTCTTCCTTTTTCTTCTCTTTTTTTATCTTCTTCACCTTTCTAATTTCTTCTTTCTTTCTCTCGTTCTACTAATTATGTGTGCTTTTATGACTTTCTACCATTCATTTTGTACTCTGTTTATCAGATACTATCCAAATGATATGTACTCATTCATTTTATACAAAGAAAAAGAAGCCACCTAATAGTGAAATATTGTCAATTGATCACAAATATAAAAGATAAAAATACACTCATGTATTCATGTATATGGGTCAGACGATTAGGCAATGGAGATCTTCCCCTATCTCCCCTCAGGACTCTACTCATCAGGACCAGACGACAAATGGCTGCTCTCTTTATACTATTCCACATTAGATTTATTGAAATTAAATTGGTGTTCCTTGTAGATGCTTTCCTTTATCCTGTGCCCATATCTTTGATAAAATGGCTTAATGTGGCAAAACAACACAAGGGTATTTTAATGTTTATATTTGTTATTTTAATAAATCTAACATGCAATATTATAAAGAAATCAGCTGTTTATGATCTGTTCCTGAAAAGTGTAGACCTGAGCAGAGACAGGGAAAGCTCTCCATCTCCTAACTGTCAGATTTTAGGACCCATCAAATATGTGTGCACTTTATATTTTACATTTTCTGATCATTTGGCGATATTTCATTATTGGGCACCTTTTTTCTTCTTTTTCCTTGCATACACAGCCACATTTTGGAGAGCTTATGTGCCTATTGAACTATGAACCTATATACAAGCCAGTGTGCTTGTTAAAGTGCTTAAGCTCAGGATTATATTTATATTGCTCAGACATTTATCTTTTTGAGTACCCACTTTAAGGGTGATCTCTGGTGGTGTTTACTGAAAGCCCAAAGCTAATCTACACTAGGGGCAGCTTCTGTGTTTCTCCTTTTTATTCATTACTTTTATGCACTTCATGTGTCACTTTTTTATATATATTAATATTGGTATTGATTAATTGATATATTAATAATGGTTTGCTGGTACACCTTGTAGACCATTCTGATGAAGTATTTCTTTGTAGACAATGTTATTTCGGCTCTGCTGAAGAGCTGGTCCCGGGACCAGGATCTTAGTCCGTCAGCTAGAGCGCTGATGTGTGTAAAAGGGGCAGGAGGGGGAAACTTTAGATGCTTATAACTCTTAAACTATACTTGTTTGAGCTACATGACTTACATCATTTCATTTATTTTTTTTAATATGTACAATATTAAACTTTAGTAAAATCAAGTATAATTATCCTTTTTATATGACAACTCCAGTATATTAATTAATTCTCAATCCTACTGCCTAGGGTTAATTTTCAACTCTGCCCTCTCCTTCACTCTTCAAATACTTTCTCTCATACTCTCTCATATATTTAACATCTCTAGAAGCAAACTTTTTCTTAAAGAAGACACTACCAAAACCCTAGTCCACTACCTCATCCTTTCTTAGCTCAACTGTTGTAACACCCTCCTAGATGCCCTTCATCTTGTAAATTTGTCAGAGCTTCAGTCCATCATGAATGTTTCCATAAGGTTAATTCATCTCCCTTGTAACACTTCCCCTTTAGTCACTGTGTCATTCACTATACTGGCTCCTGTATCCTGAAGTATTATATTTAAAATCTTGTAATTCACCTACAGGGCCCTTGATAAAAGTGTTCGCACTTACCTATCTGTACTTATCTCTAAATACACCCAAATCTGCCTGTAATGCTCAATAAACATTTAGCTTTGTTCCCCCTTATGACCACCTCTTGTACTTGACTCCAAGATTATACTAAAGCAGTCCCTTATCTCTGGAACTCACTGCCATGCTCCATCAGATTCACCTCTAGCTTTTCCATTTTGCACTCTTTAAAAAAATCCATCTATTCAAAGACACTTACACCCAAAACCTCTAACTGTCCCAAAGCTACATCAGCAACAGCTTTACATTGTCTTAGACCTTTGCAACTAACCACATCTGAATGTACCTTGTGTTTCACTGGTTCCTCTTCTCCATCTAGATTATAAGTTCTTGTGAGCAGCACCCTCTCCATCATTTGAATCTATTAGTCACATGTATCATGTGTTTGTAACAAATTCCCTAAATTGTACAGTGTTATGGAATATGCTGGTACTTTATTTATAAATAATAATAATGATATTAAAATCCTCCATTGGCCATTGGCTGCAAGGGATGATTAAACTTGTAGTCGAACAACAGCTGGACAGCCATTTTTTTACTCTCCCTACCATAAATATGTTAACATTGGAAAATAATAAAGTATTTGCAAGGGGAAACCAAAACAAATATATGTTAACATTACCCATTATAGTCATCACAGCAAAAATGTATGCTCTTGAAAATGAAAAAAAGAAATCTCATAAATTGTTAGAGATTAACAGGTTTGAATTATCTGAAGGCCTTGGAGTTTTGCCCATGAGAGCTGATATAAGGCAGCCTCAGATCTTAAGTACCAATTACAGGAGAATAAATTATATTTATAAAAAAAATGTAACAACATTAGCGATCCTAATTCAAATATGCATAACACACAAGTAGTTGATTGTTTTCCACTTGCTACTCTTACAAGCAATTATTAATAATACAGATGAATTTGGTGTAATGGTACTATATTTACTGCTTTCAGAATCTATGATTAGGTAGTACAGCATTAGACATTGAGGCTGAAGTACTTAGAAAGTGGAGCAATTCTGAGGAAAACCAACTGTACTTTGAGGTGCAAATAAAGCTTCCTAATGATTTAATTGGGGCTTTTAACCCCTTGAATGCTAGAGATGTCTGCAGCTATGCTTCAGACCTCACTAAAATTCACAGAGTTAAAAACTCCATTTCGATCAATGGGAATTTTGAGAATTTTTTGTCCCATTTTCTTCAGTGCTTTATTACAAAACTACACAATTTTTCCTTCATTGTTGTGAATAACTCTTCTTCTCCTTTACTGAGTGCCAACATAGAAACATAGAATCTGGCGGCAGATAAGAACCATTTGGCCATTTAGTCTGCCCATTTTCCTACTGTAAAAACCTCAAACCTTTTTTTGGTCCTTGGTCTTTTCTTATGTTAAGGACAGATTTATGCCTACCCCATGCATGCTTAAATTCTGTCGCTGTATTAACTTCTGCTACTTCTGCTGTTAGGCTATTCCACTTATCTACTACCCTCTTAGTGAAGTAAAACTTTCCTACATTATATCTAAACCTGTGTCCCTCTAGTTTTAGACTATGGCCTCTTGTCCTAACATTTTTACTCCTTTGAAATGTACTTCCATCCTGCACTCTGTTGAATCCCTTCTTGTATTTGAATGTTTCGATCATACCCCTCTCTCTCTTCCTTCCTCCAAGCTATACATATTCAGATCCTTTAGTCTATCCTGATATGTCTTTTCCTGTAGATCAGTCACCATTTTAGTAGCCCTTCTCTGAATTTTCTCTACAGTAT
Source organism: Rhinophrynus dorsalis (assembly GCA_037306005.1). Taxonomy (NCBI): domain Eukaryota; kingdom Metazoa; phylum Chordata; class Amphibia; order Anura; family Rhinophrynidae; genus Rhinophrynus; species Rhinophrynus dorsalis. Next base: position 71,430,265 of record CM074719.1, on the reverse strand, counting down.
CTATATCCTTCTGGAGGTGGGGTCTCCAGTACTGTACACAATATTCTAGGTGAGGTCTAACTAGAGATCTGTAGAGTGGCATGACCACTTCTTTTTTCTGCTACTAATGCCCCTGGGTTGTACATCTGTACATCCTGATGAAATACCATTTATCTGCATGTAAAGTCTAATTAGTACTTGTAGGTACAAAAATTAACTCTTTAAAACAAGAGGGTGTTCAATGTAGAACTTATATTAAAGGGATAGCAATACTTCGTTTTAACTTTATTTTATTTTGTAGGCATTAAAAAAACATGAAGAATGATATAAGTCTTATCTCTCAAACCTTTATGGTTTATGAGATATTCACAAGCAAAGTTCCCCTCCCCGCCCCTTTTACCTAGTGTAAGCCATCTCTTCTCAGATGTGAGTCTGGTTGTATGACAGGACAGATAACAGAAGGGGACAATTTTCTTTGTATGAAAACAATGAAAGCCCTTCCCCCCTTGACAAGTTTTTCAGCTTTTTCCATTATCTTAATTGAAGATTGTCCCTCTCTGCAGTCTACCTGGGCATCTCCCTTCTGATCTGGTTGAACAGGGGGGGGATACTTTGTTTGTGAATATCTCTTAAACCATAAATGTTTCAGAGATAAGACTTATATCATTCTTCATGTTTTTTAATGCCTACAAAATAAAATAAAGTTAAAATGAAGTATTACTATCCCTTTAAGCTGTACTCCTCATGCCCTTAAAGAAAATACTTTATTGACTGAGGATTGTCCAGCCTCATAATGTAGTGGACATTCAGTCAATGAAAGGGTTATAGCAGTTTGAAACAGCAGCAATAGGTATGTTGGAATTGTTTTAAAAAAATGAGTGGCAAAAAGATGGCTCAGACTTATTTCCACAAAATGTATATACTTTTTCCCCAAAACTTACATTACCAGACACCTGCTGTGACTAGGATAGCATGAAATTTAGTAAAATGACTCAAATCCATTTCATAAAAAAGGACTGGGTTCTTTTACAGACTGAATTCCAGTACCAGCATAATAGAAAACAAGCAGTCAATGAAAAATATATCTTTTTCTCTCAGAAAATAAATTGGAAAAGTCAACAAGCTCCCAATAAATTTACTCTACCACATTTTTCCTCTCCGGAATGAAACACAGAGCTCATTCTAAATAAAACTAAACCAATATTGAAAATCAGACTAGAAAAAATAGTGTCTTATGATTATCTGTCAGTGGGCCTTATGTATAAATGCAAAGAGGTGCAAATCATCTGCACCGTAGGAGAAAAATAAAAACCTCTAATGATTTAACCCTTTGAGTGCCAGAGGAGTACACAATGCTTTGCTTTGAAATATGTTTCATACCCTTCTGGCACTCAAAGGGTTAAAAGGGGCTTTTAATCTCTAAAGTGCTAAAGAATTCTTTGGAGAGCACTCTAGCATTCATGAGGTTGAACCTTATTTAAATCATTGTGAATGTTGTGAATGTGTATTTGTCTGCAGTCATGCAGTTGGTTGTCACCAGAAATGCTGCACTTGAAATTATACATAAGGCCCAGTGTGTGAATATTGTATTTCAATATTTATGAAACCACAAATGCATTCAAGAACAAATGGAATAGTGTATAGGAAAATAAAATAAACATATACTAAAGCTGAGGAACTGGAGCAATTGTGGAGCACACCAACTGCATGATAAGGGACAAATAAATATTCGCCAAAGATTTAAATGTGGCTTTTATCACCTTGAATGTTAGAGATGTCTCCAGTGTATTGCAAAGCATTCAATGGTTTAAAATTTTAAATGAAATGGGTTAAAACACCTATATTTTATATTAGCCATTTTTTAATTTAGAAAACAGTTTTTTGAGTTAGCTAGATGTATATATTATGCTAATTAGGGCTGTAACAACAGATGGAATAAAATAACTTGTTACATGAATTTTCATGAAAACCACACAATTTGCTGCTTGTTCAGTGGAATTTCCTCCACATTACAAGTAAATAAAATGACCACCTTGTCACTACTGCCTTTATGTTTCTCTCTAAAATATAGTCATTTCCCATCTATGTTTTCTATGGATGAGATAACTCCCTCCCCACTACTAGAAAATGCTTCAAGGGGTAGTTGAGACAGAGAGCTAAAGAAGCAGAGAGCTATATATAGAGAAAAAAATGCTTGGAGTAGTTATGGAGTCACCAGCACAGTTTAGCTTTTGGGACTCAGAACTGGAAATTTGATACACTGAGGACTTACCTAAACAACAAAAAAAACATCTACTATTACTACTACTACTACTACTACTGGGGCTAGATGTTCCAATAGTACTAGAAGTACGAGGCAGTGGCTGCGCTCTTTCAGGAAGATAAGCACTTATAGCTTGGGTTTTGGGTGGTAACCTGTGTTTTTGCTTGGTCAGTAATAGTGAGTATGGTTGTATGGAATAGGTGACAGTCATAATGATGATATCTGACATGCTCATGTATTTTTAGACATGTTTACTTGTCCAGAATTTCCAGGTGCTCTTTCAAATAGTTTATAAACCAGCATTTTGCTCATTTCCAGTGCTGGAATATTGAACCTTTCACTTTCCGCTAATTTTTTGCCCTGTCATTATCATCACTCTCCCTTTCTACATTTATCTGTGGAGGGACGGATTGTAAAGTAACATCATTATCATCAATAATTAGGTCAGCAGAAGCAGCATTATCTCATGCATCATCTGCTTCCACCCTATCTCCATTATTTTCTAATTCTTGCAGGTTTTTCAAAGTCTCAAAAAGTTCTTATTACTTGTCCCCTTAGGAGTATTTATAGTACATTCAACATTGACTAGTTTGTGGGGAGGTGTTGGTCTCACTACTGAAACCTTCTCCTCTTTGACGAAACTAGAAAGTGACTTCTTCTCATATTTAGTGTTGTTAAAAGGTTTAGTAGTACTACTGTTGGTGGTGGAACATCTCATATCATAACAGCCTCTTCAAGAGGAGGAGACTCATAATTATGTATTTTACAAGCTGCAGAAACTATGAATGCAGTCAGATTTTTTAGTACTACTTTATTACCATGTCAGAGAGGTCTCCAGTGTTTTGCCATGCAATACATTGAAGACTCCTCTATCATACAAGGATTTAAATATTCCCTTTAAACAAATAAGATTTCTGAGTATGATTGTTTGTTCCCTATGATGTTGGCATGTTCCAGAATATTTTGCGTTCTGCATTAGGCCCTTAATTCAGAGCATTTTGTTTCTGCTTTTTTCATCATAGTATCATAGAGGTTAAGAAAATATATTCTTGGCCTTGAATCTTAGATGATTGTCTTTCCTTTTTGAGGAAAATGTATTTGCTTGTTTCTCCTGTCATTGTTAACAAAGCTTTGAGCAGAGAGATAGAACAGCTCATTATTTCAGACAATGTACCTGTATATGGATTTCTAAATCTGTTATAAAGCACCTAAGACTACACTCCTTCAGAATGAAAATATTAATTTAAAACTATAACATTCTTTTCTAATAAATCTAAATATAAAGGTATCACTGTAGCCTTCAGAGAATTGTTATCAATTATACTGCCATGCAAATTACTTTTAATTATAAGAAATTACATACACAAATATGATTGTGTTGTGTTTTTATATTCACACATTTTTGATTACATGAGTGCTATCTATTTTTTGTATTTTGATTAAAAATGTGATTGAGTGTTCCTGCATGGTTATCAAACTATTGGGCATTGTTTATTGTCAGTGAGCTTTTTGCTCTGTTGGAATTGTTTGTTGATTCCCTTGGGTGTCTTCCTAAGGATAAATGGTATTTTAGATGTGGGTCCTTTGCTTTCTAGTCATAAGAACATTGCTGTGTCTTACTAGAAAAGCTAGAAATTTTGTTATGGTACTGTGCAGAGGAAATATCCCTGGTGTATTTGATTGGGCTGTCTTTGTAGGAGGTTCAGACTGATATGGACATGGAAATGTTTAATTTGTAATGGCAGAAGAAGGTACCTTCCCCGAACAACAAGCCATAGTGCTTTGTTCATTCTTGGTGAGGATCTGTCATTCTTTTGGCATTATTCTTTAATATTAGGATGAAAAAGTTAGATATACTTATGGCCTTATTCCTCAACTCAATGAATGCAATTCTGGATCAAACCAATATCATAATAGGATTGAAGTAAAATTCCCCATTGATTCCAAAGCAATGCATTGAAGACCTCTGAAATATAAATTGGGCAAAGAGCCTAACTTCCATCAATTTACATTTATTCCATGTGGAGCATGGGTTTACTCAAGAGGTGTACCTCTTTACCTTGATGAATAAGACCCAAAATATCTTATTAATAAAAAGAAAGTATCAAAGACCATTGAAGGATTTAAAATGTAAACAGATCATCCTCCTGCTAATGAAAATTCTGCTGTATCTTGTCATTCATTATTGTACAATTTTCATATTGGTACATGTAAATTTCAACAAAAAATATGCATAATAATGGTTGTCATTTGAGGCTTATCTTATACTTCTATTTAGAATTGCTTATCAATAAAAAAACAAGGTCCATTAAAACCAACCTACTTTGTTTGACATATTTTCTCTGGTTTTCTACACTTAATATGTTAAGATTGATCACTCTAAAATCATTCACCATCTGCAGTATGTGTTATATGTCAGGGATGTCCAAGAAATGATGAATGTCTGTTTATCGAATTAGTGAGTATTAAAGAAAGCTTTTAATGAAATGTGTGGCTCTATCGATATTAGTTTAATGAAATTCCAGTTACAATCAACATGTCTACTGCTTAAAACATTTTCAGAATGTGTACCTTCAATCTAAGAAATGATTTAACCCTTTCAGAACAATGCATTGGATACCTCTCTGGTATTCAAATTGTTAAAAGAAGAAGCAAACCTTTCTCTAGAGGCTATTTGATCTCTGTTTTGTGATCATAATAGCTTGCTGGATTCAGCCAATGCATCATTTTCATTTTTATCTCCTTAAAATATAAAGTTAGTGGATCTTTTATGTATGAAGGTAAAATGGGCCAGTTTTGAGACTGAACTTTGAAAATGTACAGGGAATTGTTATCTGAGGCAAAAGAAAATGGCTGTGTGCTTTCTGGGGTGCAGATAAGTTCTGTGTCATGGGATAGAGGGAAATTATCGCTTCTTCCCATTGTACCAGAGAAAAGACTGCAGGCTGCAGAAGAAACCTCTACAGGCTGCATTTGGCCCTAGGGCCGTATGTTGTCCACAATTGTTTTATAGTATTAAAACACAAATAAATATTACAAATGCTTTAGAATGTATGTTTTAAAATATTAGAACATGGGGAGAAGCAGTAAACATTTGTATTTGTTTACTAGTATGCAAATAGTTTGCCCCAGACGTCCTTCACTTTTCTTTTAAATATACGGCCCTATTGTAGTCTTTATTTGTAAGGCCCTGTACTGTAATATCTTAAATCAATGGTGAATAATAGGGGACCCTAAATCCATATACAGCCCTCTACCCAATAATACAACTTATTTGCACTCCAAAAAACACAAAAACACTTTCTTTTGCCTCACAGTACTATTCCCTTGACACAATGTCCATCTTAAAGGCATCAAAACACTTAATACTGGGGGGGGGGGGTTATAGAGGGAGCACTCACTTTGCATAAGCAGTTGCCCAGGTGCACATTCTCATAGCAAAGTAATAAATAGAGGAGGGCAGCACCCAGGGGACATGTAGAAAAAAATGTTTATTGGGCAATCAAATATTTTGGTCACAAGACCCTTTATCAAGATGGATGCAGAACCTCCATGGCCTGAAATGTCAACTTGATGCATACAGCAGACTGCCAATTATACATTGGCAAGCAGGCAGGATGACAAACAATTGGATAAAACAATGATAATAAAGAAGGACATATTGTGGACCTGTATCTGTGAATGTACCAAGAGAGGTAGAATAGAAAGGCACAGTTCATGGCTATATTGGAAAGGAGTATAACTGGCAAAGACCTTCACTGGTTACATTTATCTTAAGTTTCTTATGGACTAATACTCATACTTGCACTGCCCCTTTGTTTAGATTGCATATGCAAGGCATGAAAAATAAGTGAGAAAAATGGCATAAAAGTTACCAGTCCTGTTATTCAAATTAATACAAATTCTGCTTAAAGTGTAGGTACCTGCTGTGGGAAAAATGAGCAAGGAAATCAGAGTTTTCCTTCCATGTTCAACAATTTGCCATTTGATGAATTAACCCGCAAAAATATTCACTTATAGTTAAATGATTATACGCATTTTTTCATCTCAGGTGCATATTAGCTTCTTTTGATTATCTGTCATTTCAACACGTTCAATAGTTAATTTTCTCAGAATGATAAAACATGTAAGTTAAGGCAATTTTACGTACATTACAAATATGGTATTATTCTGGCATAATAGTATTGTATACTGAGCTGTTGACAAAATAATCACTACCTATATACGAGTGTTAATAGCTTCATTTGTCTACTCTGTCAGTCAGTTTGAAAACAGAACGTTGTTAATATTGTCACAGCATCTGTGTTGAAGGAATAGATTTGTCCAGTTAATGAGACAGATTTAAACTTTAACATATATTATATGTGAGTTAACCAGTTGCATTGCATATATATATGTATATATATATATATATATATATATATATATATATATATATATATATATATATATATATATACACTAGAAAATGGTGTATGGCATTGGCCATGTCTCATTAGAGGCTGGTGTACATCAGAGGTGGGCAAGCGACACATACAGCCTGTTCCATATACATTGTGCCCCATACAGACTGTTGTATATACACACTGACCTACATACTGGAATCAGAAATTATGCATTCACTGTCCATCATCCAGGTGACAAATGCATTACTGGTCCCAATGTGCCTGCAATTATGTACACACTGCAGTGGAGGAAGTCATGCCCCTCCTTCGCCTTCTGATGTGAGCTGGGTAATGTGGGCCAAAAGTCCCTTACCCAGGGACGTAGGGTGCATAAACTGTGCATGGAATGGTTAAAGCTCATGTATGTATTAGATATACAATCCCAAAAGCTCCTACACATGGGTGAGAAAGTCCTGGAGAAATGAATGAAGATCCATGAGTGGCATAAATGAGAGCTTCCTTCTGCTCTCTCCCGCGTGTGTATGTAGTCTATAGACTGGCTGTTTTCCTTCAATAACCATTTCAGTGCCACTGGGTTGTGGAGTGCATTGTGCAGTGAAATGTACCCAATATGCAGGCTCTCTGTGAAGGACGGGAGAGACGTCCTGTAGCTGTATGTCTTAGCCTTGCCTCTCCTCTTGAGTTCCCTTCCCCTAGGTACTTATCCCCACTGTACTAAATCTTACTGGTTCCCAGTATGGCTGCAACTCTGTGCACAATGAGGTAGAGGAAGTCATGCTGCTACTTCTCTTTCTCATGTGTGCTGGGTAGTGCAGGCCAAAAGTCCCTTACCCAGCAAAGTATGTGTATTGAAACGAGCATGAGGGGAGAAGATTTGCAAAGGGGAGGAGAGTGATAGGTTCAGCATGAAGAAATAAGAGATAAGACTTATATTGTTCTTCATTTTTTTTAATGCCTACAAAATAAAATAAAGATAAAACGAAGTATTACTATCCCTTTAAAAGTCATTCCTTATAACAACCATCATACATAAGTGGGAGCAGAGCAAAAATAGAAGAACAGGGGAGAAGTAGAAAGACAAAACACAGAAACATGTGCGACAATAGAGAATCATGGAATGCATACAGAAGAAGAAAGGTAGCTATCTTATAAAAAGCATTGGAATTCAAAGCAGCGCCTTTTTAGCAAAGAGTGGAAATATAAATATATTTTACTAATTTAACATACTCATTAAGAACCATCTTTGCCATGTAACTAGATGCTCCTGATTTCATATTTGATAATGTAGAGAAACCACAGCAGTCATTCTCATAATTTTATCATTAAAACAGAAAATCTCAATGGTAAATCATCACATCTTAGTAAAAGATAGTGTATTAGTACATATAATTCAACCACATAGCTTGTTTTCACCAGTTTTTTCCACATCATAGCTGTGACATGCTGATAAGCAGCTGTTAGCACACCCCTGTATTAGAACATTCTATAGAATAGGCATATGTATCACTATGAAATTATATTTTCTATATTTGTAATCGTAAGTAATAGAAATATTCTTTTTCAATGCAGCTTTTAGAGAAAAACATATAGTGTATAGTGCTCTGAAATATAATGAATTCTACTTTTTATTTAGAAAAATGTTTTGCCAGGAAGAATACATTAAGATTTCTCTCATTTTCAAGTATGTCCTGGAGAGAAGCTTTTACAGTAAAAAGTTACATATTTACTCAAATAGAGAAACAATATATACACACACAGGTACACATAAACATTAAAAAATAAATATATTTATATACAGTTACATATTGTTTTTATATTAAAAGAGGCAACTTTGCTAAGACATTTGATACAGTTACACACAAAAGGTTAGTGTAAAAATTGGCTGAAATAGGCTTAGGGGCTTTTGGCTGAAAGACAGAATGCAAAGAGTTGGTGTAAATGGGAAGTTCTCAGATTGGACAAACGTGATAAGTGGAGTACCTCAGGGATCTGTCCTGGGACCTCTTCTTTTTAATTTGTTCATTAATAATCTCCCAGTGGGCATATCAGTGTTTGCCGATGACACAAAATTAAATAGGGTAATACAGTGTGAACTGGATGAGTCTTCATTATAAGAGGATTTGGACAAATTGGGTAACTGGGCAGGCAAATGGCAAATTAAATTCAATATAGACAAGTGTAAAGTTATGCATTTTTGGTATAATAATAATAATAATAATAATAATAATAATAAAAATGCAACATATAGTTTAAATGATGTTTCTTTGTGGACATCTACTAATGAAAAGGATTTGGGATTAATGGTAGACAATAGATTTAGCAGTAGTGTGCAGTGCCAGCTGGCGGCTGCAAAGGTCAATAAGATATTGACATGTATTAAAAGGGGTATTGACTCATGAGAGAAAGATATTATTCTACCTCTTTACAAGTCCATGGTAGGACACCACCTTGAATATGCAGTTTAGTTCTGGGCGCCTTTTCTGAAAGCACATTATAGAAATGGAGAAAGTGCAGAGGAGGGCTACAAAACTAATAAGGGGAATGGAAAATTTTAGTTATGAAGAAAGGCTTGTAAAGTAAAATTTTTACATACTAGAGAAACAGTGTCTTAGAGGGGATATGATAACATTATATAAATATGTTCAGGGCCCATACAAAGGCTCTCCAAAGGCCTGTCCATTAACAGAACAGTACAAAGGGCAAGGGCTCACTAAAGGACATTTAGTCTACAACAGCGGGAATGATTCTTTACAGTAAGGACAAAGGTATGGAATTCACTGCCTGAAGAATTGGTGCTATTGAATACATTTGATGCCTTTAAAAAGAGTCTGCATACTTTTTTAAAAGAGAAGAACATAGAGGGTATGTTAGTACTGGGATTAATATTTATTTAGTGCTTGTTGATCCAAGGAGAAATCTGATTGACATTTAAGGTCAAGAAGGATTTTTTTCCCATTCAAAGCAGAATTTGAAATTGCTGAAATAAGGGTTTTCTTTGCCTTCTTTTAGATCAACAGTGGTAAACAAGAATAGGAAAAGGGTTGAACTTGATGGACGCAAGTCTTTTTCAACCTAAACTACTATGTAACTATTTTTAGGGATTTTGTACTTGGGAAGATCTGATCTTTTTGAGTAAGTTATTCAAGGCTTGCGGAGCTCTGAAAGCAGATGGACCAGCTTCTTTCTTGGAGTGTGGAATACTTAATGACTTGTTATCAGTGGTGCAAAGGTTATAGATAATGCTGGAGTGATACTGCTCAGGTAGTCTTGTAGCTTTCCAGAGAAGTCATAATAAATTAGGCAAGAAAGGCAAAGAGCACATCTATATTCGAGTGTTAGCCAGTTCAGTTCTTTAAACATGTTACAATGATGGGTAGTGAAATTACATTGGAGGACAAAGTGACTTAACAAATTATGCAGAGTTTTGAGTTAACCAAGATGGAGTTGTGGGACAGAAGCATATATGATGTCTATGACTGGCATTAACATCTACTGAACAGATGTTGCTGAAAATCTGGAATGCCCAAACCTCCTCTGTCTACCTGTAGGGATAGTATAGATAAGTCTTGGTTTCATATGTGACAATATAAAAGCCTGGACTTGAGATTGTAAGGAATCAAGGAAGTGTCTTGGTATATGGATGGGGAGAGTGTAGAAAATGTAAAGTACCTTGTGGAGGATCATCATCTTGAAAAGAGAGATTTTATTAAAATCAAAATGGCGACATTCCGATGTTGCAGGCTTAAGTGTTGAGTAGCCTCCAGCTGAGGATCATACATCCATATCCATTTTTTATGCAAGGGAAGAAAATGAATGGGTGCCATAGATTTACCACAGACACTGAAAGGGTTAATACACAGCTCCTGTCACAGACGCACACATGGTTAAAATAACAGCACTTCCATCGTGCTCACTCTACCCCCCTCATTCAGTCTCTTACTGTGCATAAAAAAAATGGATATGGCAGTATGATCCATGGCTGAAGGCTACTCAACATTAAAGCCTGTAACATCAGCATGTTGCCTTTTGAAGCAGCCAACATTCTGATGTCGCCCTTTTCAAGCAGGCATTTTTAATGTGGCATTTTGTTGGCCGCCAAATAGAGGTGGACATTTCAATCGGATACCCCTATTCCTCCCAGTGTTCCTTGCAGTGTTCTGTCACCTGTATCCTTTCTCCTTCTCTGCACTGAGTTGCATTAAGTATTTGTGATTACAAGACAGAAAATATGAATAAATCGCAAAAGGTGCACAGAATTAGAATTTCAATTAAAATTTCCCATAAAATAACAAGATAATCTATGTATGAAAACCATAATAAAATGAGATCCTTATATTGGAATTTTCTGTAAAGACTATAAATTTTCTGAGTATTAATATTAAACATGGACGTAATTATATGTTATCCACTGATCTTTTTTAATAAGAGCACAGCCACTAACAATATATTACATTACTCCAGTCATCATCCTGCTGTGATAAAGAAAAATATTCCAGCTGGAGAATTTCTCTGACTAAGAAGAAACTATAGTGATGTAGAGATTTCAAGGTATGATCACAGGAATTGACCGAGAGATTTATTAATAGACGGTAAAACACAAAATGTATTAAAAAGCATACAAAAGGGCATTCTACACTTTCTTTTCTTCTGTTTTTACCAAGGAAGACCCAATGGACAAGAATCTGCAAACTACTTTTACAGAACAGTCACAGCAAACATGGGACTGGCTAACACAAAAAAAAGTGTTAAAACAATTGAATGGTGTTAAGGTAGACAAAGCTCCAGGGCCAGATGGTATACACCCACGGGTACTTAAAGAGCTAAGCCAGGCCCTGGCCAGACCGTTATATTTGATTTTCAGGGATTCTTTTATTTCAGGTATGGTGCCCATGGATTGGCGTAAAGCAGATGTGGTGCCCATATTTAAAAAGGGATCAAAGTCACAGCCAGGAAATTACAGACCTGTAAGCTTGACATCTGTGGTAGGGAAGCTGTTTGAAGGGTTGCTAAGGGAATATATTCAAGAATTCTGCTGGAACAGGAATATTATTAGCAGAAGTCAACATGGCTTTGTGAAAAACAGGTCTTGTCAAACTAACTTGATCGCATTTTATGAAAAAGCGAGTAATAATATAGATGCGGGAGCGGCGGTTGATGTGATCTATTTAGACTTTGCCAAGGCATTTGATACGGTTCCACACAAGAGGTTACTATACAAACTGAATGTAATAGGCCTAGGGGAAAATGTTTGTGTGTGGATTAGAAATTGTCTGAAAGATAGAATGCAAAGAGTGGTAGTAAATGGCAAGTTCTCCAGTTGGATAAACGTGATAAGTGGAGTACATCAGGGATCTGTCCTGGGTCCTTTTCTTTTTAATCTGTTTATTAATGACCTCCCAGAGGGCATAGGGAGTCATGTATCAGTGTTTGCCGATGACACAAAATTAAGTAAGGTAATAAAATCTGAACTGGATGTGTCTTCATTACAAGAGGATTTGGACAAATTGAGTAACTGGGCAGGCAAATGGCAAATGAGATTCAATATAGACAAGTGTAAAGTTATGCATTTTGGGTATAATAATAAAAATGCAACATATAGTTTAAACGGTGTTTCTCTGGGGAAATCTACAAATGAAAAGGATTTGGGAGTAATGGTAGACAATAAACTTAGCAGTAGCACGCAGTGCCAGCTGGCAGCTGCAAAGGCCAATAAGATATTGGCATGTATTAAAAGGGGTATTGACTCAAGGGAGGAAGATATTATTATGCCTCTTTACAGGTCCATGGTAAGACCCCACCTAGAATATGCTGTTCAATTCTGGGCGCCCTTTCTGAAAAAGGACATTATGGAACTAGAGAAAGTGCAGAGGAGGGCTACAAAACTAGTAAGGGGAATGGAAAGTTTTAGTTATGAGGAAAGGCTAGAAAAGTTAATCTTGTATACACTAGAGAAACGGCGTCTTAGAGGGGATATGATAACACTATATAAATATGTTCAGGGCCCATACAAAGGGCTCTCCAAAGACCTGTTCATTAACAGAACAGTACATAGGACAAGGGGCCACCCACTTAGACTTGAGGAAAGGAGATTTAATCTACAACAGCGGAAGGGTTTCTTTACTGTAAGGACAATAAAGGTATGGAATTCACTGCCTGAGGAGGTGGTGCTATCGAATACATTAGACGCCTTTAAAAAGGGCCTGGATACTTATTTAAAAGAGCATAACATAGAGGGCTATGTACGTTAGTATTAGGATTAATATTTTACTTAGGGCTTGTTGATCCAGGGAAAAATCTGATTGCCATTTGGAATCAGGAGGGAATTCTACCCCCCCCCCCATTCGGGGCAGAATTTTAAATTGCTGTATTGTTGTGTTTTTTTGCCTTCTTTTGGATCAACGATGGTAAACAGGAATAGGAAAAGGGTTGAACTAGATGGACGCAAGTCTTTTTTCAACCTAAATTACTATGTTACTATGTTATTATGTCAACAAAAGGATCACAAGGATGGAGATCAAATCAGATTCATCACCGTGTATAACTGCTAATGGAATAATATTGTCAATATTCTTCATAAACATTGGTACTTTCTCCTATGCCATGTGTATTGCATAACAAGGTATCTATGTGCTGCAGGAGAGCTCCGAACCTCAGAGATAAACTGGCACATAGTCAAAGCAACTATTAGTGGTTCATACCCATATAGGCACTATATTACAAGGTGAAGATAAGATCATGAGTGGACCAGACTGGCACAGTTTCTTGTCAATCTATGGCAGTAATATATTGCTTGGAGTGCCCTTGAGGAGATAAATATGTTGGTAAAATAGTATCACTGTATCCTCAATGTCCAACAGGACAGAATTTTAAAAAACTGGCAATAATACCAGTTCGATTGGTTTATGAGCATGGGGATTACAAAAAATATCCTTGGTCATCAGGGGTAGGTGAAATTGATAGAAGTTTCTTGCAATCAGAAAATAATTGTATTTTTATGATGAACGCTCTTCATCATTCAGGTCTGAATGAAGAATTGCATCTTGGAGTGAATTTACATTACATTTCTAGCATTCGTGATGTTATATTATAGGCTAATGTGATACCTGTTCCCTCATTTGAGATAAAAATTTTGATCTTTCCTCTTTTGGATTTCATTTTTACCTTTTACTTTGCCTTGATATTGCCTGTCTACTGTGCTTGGTTAACCTTACCGTAGATTATGAGTTGTAATTTCTGACAATATTATATTCACCTTACTTCCTAAGAAATGTTTAATACATTGTTTGTCTCCACTGACATTTTATATTGTATTGTATTGATCTGAGGGTGACACAGTGTTGCTCTCTTTTTATCTCATTATGAGCATTAGTTACCAGTCTACACTAGTGACTCTTTTTCTATTGTACTTTGTCTCTTGTTGCTAGTTCAGTGTTTCTGTTCAGCACCAGCCTTGATTGGCTGATTTTGTTGATGAGATAAGTGTGACTTGTGATTGAATATTACACCTTTATTACTGCCTTGTTGACAGTTTGGGATGCTTTAAAACTTGAGGAACACAGAGCCTTGGCATCTCACGTTATGCCACAGAATTCGTGCTAATTGAAATTCATGTCAGGCTATTTGTATCTTTTTTCCAGTGAATTTATTCTGTGATGCTAGCCACTGAGAATTTCAGTATTTATCTTGCAGATGTGCTGGGTAAAGCTTTTATCCCAATGATTCTTTGAATCCACACTAGAAATACTCCACCTAGGTATACTTTTTGTCCATATGAAACTGATTTTGAATTAAAATGAATCTACATATACAATTATATTTCAGATGTGGTTATTTAATAAAATCCTTATTCATTGTGATTCATTATTCTAGGTACCTTATGTGATTTATTCATATTTTGTTTCTTGTAATCATTAGTGATGAGCGAGCATGCTCGGCCGAAGCTCGGTTCGGCTCGAGCATCGCTCTGCTCGGCACATGGCGGTACTCGTACGAGTACCGCATGTGCTCGCCCGCCATGTTCGGGTCTCCTCCCCGCACGTTTCGCGGCTGCTGCGCAGCCAATAAACTTGCAGGGAGGCTCTGACATCAGTGTAATGCCAGCAGCCATGTTGGCTGCTGGCATTACACTGATTGGCTGGCCAGAACCCGTGATCGGGTGCTGTATAGCACCTGACCAGCGAGTTCGGCTCAGTCTTAGCCAGGGAGAGATGAGGATAGGAAGGGAAAGTCAGTGTAGGGAGAAGAAAAGTGTGTTTGAACAACATATAAAGACCCAAAAGTCCTTTTTAGGACTATTGTGTGTGGGGGCAGCAGTTATATTTTGTTTGGGGGGGCAGAGATTAAAAAAAAAAAGTCACATATTCCGTTCACTGTGCCTAGCCGCAGATTAGCAGCACATTCTGTTTAGTGTGCAAAGTTGCAGATTAGCAGCACATTCTGTTTAGTGTGGAAAGTGTAAAAAATAAACGTCACATATTCCTTTCACTGTGCCTAGCCGCAGATTAGCAGCACATTCTGTTTAGTGTGCAAAGTGTAAAAAATAAACGTCACATATTCCGTTCACTGTGCCTAGCCGCAGATTAGCAGCACATTCTGTTTAGTGTGCAAAGTTGCAGATTAGCAGCACATTCTGTTTAGTGTGGAAAGTGTAAAAAATAAACGTCACATATTCCTTTCACTGTGCCTAGCCGCAGATTAGCAGCACATTCTGTTTAGTGTGCAAAGTTGCAGATTAGCAGCACATTCTGTTTAGTGTGCAAAGTGTAAAAAATAAACGTCACATATTCCGTTCACTGTGCCTAGCCGCAGATAAGCAGAACATTCTGTTTAGTGTGCAAAGTTGCAGATTAGCAGCACATTCTGTTTAGTGTGCAAAGTTTAAAAAATAAACGTCACATATTCCGTTCACTGTGCCTAGCCGCAGATTAGCAGCACATTCTGTTTAGTGTGCAAAGTTGCAGATTAGCAGCACATTCTGTTTAGTGTGGAAAGTGTAAAAAATAAACGTCACATATTTCTTTCACTGTGCCTAGCCGCAGATTAGCAGCACATTCTGTTTAGTGTGCAAAGTGTAAAAAATAAACGTCACATATTCCGTTCACTGTGCCTAGCCGCAGATAAGCAGCACATTCTGTTTAGTGTGCAAAGTTGCAGATTAGCAGCACATTCTGTTTAGTGTGGAAAGTGTAAAAAATAAACGTCACATATTCCGTTCACTGTGCCTAGCCGCAGATAAGCAGCACATTCTGTTTAGTGTGCAAAGTTGCAGATTAGCAGCACATTCTGTTTAGTGTGGAAAGTGTAAAAAATAAACGTCACATATTCCGTTCACTGTGCCTAGCCGCAGATTAGCAGCACATTCTGTTTAGTGTGCAAAGTTGCAGATTAGCAGCACATTCTGTTTAGTGTGGAAAGTGTAAAAAATAAACGTCACATATTCCTTTCACTGTGCCTAGCCGCAGATTAGCAGCACATTCTGTTTAGTGTGCAAAGTGTAAAAAATAAACGTCACATATTCCGTTCACTGTGCCTAGCCGCAGATAAGCAGCACATTCTGTTTAGTGTGCAAAGTTGCAGATTAGCAGCACATTCTGTTTAGTGTGGAAAGTGTAAAAAATAAACGTCACATATTCCTTTCACTGTGCCTAGCCGCAGATTAGCAGCACATTCTGTTTAGTGTGCAAAGTTGCAGTTTAGCAGCACATTCTGTTTAGTGTGCAAAGTGTAAAAAATAAACGTCACATATTCCGTTCACTGTGCCTAGCCGCAGATTAGCAGCACATTCTGTTTAGTGTGCAAAGTTGCAGATTAGCAGCACATTCTGTTTAGTGTGCAAAGTTGCAGATTAGCAGCACATTCTGTTTAGTGTGCAAAGTTGCAGATTAGCCGCACATATTCCGTGTAATATGAAGAAGGCGGGTAAAAAGGGACGGGGAAGTGGACGTGATCCTGAGAGTTCAGGGCGCGGGTCAGGACGCGTAGAAACTGTGCCTGGTGCCAGAGCACAAGAAAGAAAAACATCCACCATACCTAGCTTCATGTCTCAGTTTACAGGGCGTCGCAGGACATCACTCTCGAGGTCAGAACACTGCGAACAGGTGGTCGGTTGGATTTCAGCTGATACTGCTTCCAGTCGGTTAAGCACCACCCTGTCTTCCACCAAGTCCACTCTCAGTAGCCAAGAGTCTGGTCAACATAATCCTCACCCTGATCATCCTTCCTCCCACCATAGAGGGTCTGGCCAAAGAAGTGATCCCACACTGGGATATAGTGAGGAGCTCGTCTCATCACCAATCCTTCATTTGAACCTCTCTCCAAGCACGCTTTCAGAGGAACATGACATCTTGTGCCCTGATTCACAACCTCTAGAGGGTACCCAATCACAAGAAGATGACAGAGGGGAACGGCATTTAAGGTCAAAGGAAGTGGATGATGATAATGAGACACAGTTGCCATCAAATCAACCACTATTACTGTCTCAAGACCTTGATGAGGAGGATGATACACAGTTGTCAATGACTGAGTATGTGGTGGGATCAAGAAATGAGGAGGATGATCAGAGTGAGGAAGTGGAGGAGGACTTGGTGGACGATGAGGTGACTGACCCCACCTGGGAAGGTGGAGAGCCGAGCGATGACAGCAGTCCTGAGGGTGAGCCATCTGCAGCACCGCAACAGGCTGGAAGAGGCAGTGGTGTGGCTAAAGAAAGAAGGCGGACCGCACCAAACCGGCCCGCAAATGTTCCACGGAGCACCCCCTTGCGTAAATCTCCCTTGCCAAGGGCTAGGTGTTCCGCGGTATGGCGTTTTTTTAAGGAAAGTGCGGACGACAAAAAAATTGTAGTTTGCAACCTGTGCCACACCAGAATGAGCCGAGGCATGAACACTAGAAACCTCACCACCACCAGCATGATCCGACACATGGCATCCAAGCACCGTAATAAGTGGGAGGAACGCCAGGATCGCCAATCTATGTCTGCAGGCCACACCACTGCCTCCTCTTCCCCTGTTTTCGGTGCCGGCCAATCGCCTGTCGAAGGCGCAGGCCCGCATACCTCCCGCCCTGCACCTGTACCATCTGAAGCACCATCAGCGACCACATCCACTTCCCTGTCCCAGCGCAGCGTCCAAATGTCGTTACCCCAGGCATTTGAGCGCAAGCGAAAATACCCAGCCACCCACCCACAGGCCATAGCACTAACCTCACACCTTTCCAAATTACTGGCCATCGAAATGCTGCCATTTAGGCTTGTGGAGACTGAGTCCTTCCGCAGCCTGATGGCAGCAGCTGTCCCTCGGTACGCAGTCCCCAGCCGCCACTACTTTTCCCGGTGTGCCGTCCCCGCCTTACACCACCATGTGTCCCGTAACATCACCCGTGCCCTGACCAACGCAGTTACTGGGAAGGTCCACTTAACGACTGACACATGGACAAGTGCTTGTGGCCAGGGACGCTACATTTCCCTGACGGCACACTGGGTGAATGTCGTGGAGGCTGGGAGCGACTCGGACCCTGGGATGGCACAGGTGCTACCCACGCTGAGGATTGCGGGCCCTACCTCCATCAGGGTTTCTGCCAGCACCTACGTTATTGGCTCCTCCTCCTCCGTTTCCACCTCCGAATTCTCTGCGCGCAGCGCCACTCACCCATCAGCCGGTAGCTGGAAGCAGTGTAGCACTGCAGTGGGGAAGCGTCAACAGGCCGTGCTGAAGCTGATCTGCCTTGGGGACAAACAGCACACGGCCTCAGAGCTGTTGCAGGGGATTAGTCACCAGACCGAGCAGTGGCTCTCGCCACTCAACCTGCAACCAGGCATGGTTGTGTGTGATAATGGGCGTAACTTGGTGGCGGCTTTGGAGCTCGGCAAGCTCACACACGTACCATGCCTAGCGCATGTATTTAATTTAGTGGTTCAGCGATTTCTAAAAACCTACCCCAATTTGCATGATCTCTTGACCAAGGTGCGCCGCGCGTGTGCACATTTCCGTAAGTCATCAACAGCTTCAGCCGGCCTGTTGAAGCTGCAGCAGCGCTTACAATTGCCAGCTCACCGACTGCTGTGTGACGTGAGCACGCGCTGGAACTCCACCTTCCACATGTTGGCCCGGCTTTGTGAGCAGCAGAGGGCAGTAGTGGAGTACCAGCTGTTACACGGTCGTCGCCTCTCCGTTCAACTTCCTCTAATCAGAAGTGAGGAGTGGGAATGGATGTCAGACCTCTGTGAGGTTTTACGCAATTTTGAGGAATCGACACAGATGGTGAGCGGCGATAACGCTATTATCAGTGTAACCATCCCACTTCTGTGTCTACTGAAACGCTCGCTGCTCACAATTAAAACCGACGCTTTGCATGTGGAAGAGGTGGAAATGCGGGAGGAAGAGCTTACACAAGGTGATAGCCAGAGCACCCTCACTTTGTCTTCTCAGCGACAATTGGAGGAGGAGGAGGAGGAGGAGGAGGAGGAGGAGGAGGAAGACACGGTTGCCTCCGCTACAGAGGGTAGCCATGGAACTTTAGTTCCATCTCTTCAGCGTGGGTGGGCAGAAGAGGAGGAAGAGGATGAGGAGATTGAGAGTCATCCTCCTGGTGAGGACAGCGAAATCTTGCCTGTTGGTACTCTGGCACACATGGCTGACTTTATGTTAGGCTGCCTTTCCCGTGACCCACGCGTTATACGCATTTTAGACAACACGGATTACTGGGTGTTCACCCTTCTGGACCCCCGCTACAAAGAGAATTTCTCATCTCTCATTCCTCCGGTGGAGAGGACAAGCAAAATGGTGCAATACCAGAAGGTTCTTGTTGAAAAATTGCTCCAAAATTTTCCGTCTGACAACGCTGGCGGCAGAGTACGTGCTACCTTGGCCAACCGAGAAGGGGAGAAAAGGGGAGCACACAGCAGTTCCGACAAAGGCAGGGCAACACTCTCCAAGGCGTGGGACACCTTCATGACACCCCGCCAGCACCCTCACCCTGATGCGCAGCCTAGTGTCACAAGGAGGGAAAAGTTTTGGAAGATGGTGAAGGAGTACGTAGCAGACCGTGTCAGCATCCTCAATGATCCCTCTGTGCCTTACAACTACTGGGTGTCCAAGCTGGACACGTGGTATGAACTGGCACTCTACGCCTTGGAGGTGCTGGCCTGCCCTGCCGCCAGCGTTCTGTCTGAGCGGGTATTTAGTGCTGCTGGTGGCATCATAACAGATAAGCGTATCCGCCTTTCCACCGAAAATGCTGATAGGTTGACACTTATAAAAATGAACAAGGCCTGGATTTCCCCTGACTTCTCCACTCCACTGGAGGAAAGCCCCGGGTGAACATAAAGTGACTTTATATATGTTATTTACAATGATGGGAATACTCTGTATTCCCATTCACCCCTTCCACCCAAAAAACGGGTATATGGTTGACTCTCTTCCATATACCCTGGGATATAATTTTTATATAGGGCCAGCTCACCAGCGGGCCCTGTGATATAATTTTTATATAGGGCCAGCTCACCAGCGGGCCCTGTTTGACAACTTTTTGTATAGGTCAGCTCACCAGCGGGCCTTCTTATATAATGTTTTATTGGCTCAGCTCTCTAGCGGGCCCTCTCATATAATGTTTTATAGCGTCAGCTCACTAGCGGGCCTTCGCATATAATGTTTAGGATGGTCAGCTCCGCAGCAGACCCTCACCCATAATGTTTTAGATGGTCAGCTCAGCGCACGTTTCCCTCTTAATCATGGCCCCAGTTCAGAAAAATCGAGGACATTTTTTGCAGAATTTGCCTCTGCGCACGTTTCCCTCTTAATCATGGCCCCAGTTCAGAAAAATCGAGGAAATTTTTTGCAGAATTTGCCTCTGCGCACGTTTCCCTCTTAATCATGGCCCCAGTTCAGAAAAATCGAGGAAATTTTTTGCGGAATTTGCCTCTGCGCACGTATCCCTCTTAATCATGGCCCCAGTTCAGAAAAATCGATGAAATTTTTTGCAGAATTTGCAGATGATATACAAGTAAATATACAGCAAATACTGTGTGTTTTTGTGTGTTTTACGGTCAGTCTGTAAAAATGGCGTACTACGGGCGAAACATCGTTCCCAGCAGCGACGTTGGAGTCCAAGATGCTTCCAGACATCCTCCCTATGCTGTCCCTGAACCATTTCTGTGGTGTTTCCATTGTTTTCTGCCCTTTTCCTATGGACCAGGCACCCTCCCCTCATCAGAGCAGGGGGTGCCAGGTGTAATGCTCGAGTCCTCCCATTGACTTCAATGGGGCTCGGGTGCTCGGCCGAGCACTCGAGCCTCCTGGGGTGCTCGGCCAGAGCACCCGAACACCCGAGCATTGGGGTGCTCGATCATCACTAGTAATCATGTGTATTAAATGTATCTCTCTCTAATATTTTTGATTCTCAGTCTAAGCACTTCTAGACATTGGACTTACTTTGTACCTTTGCAGAGGGGATAAATAAAAGCTACAATGCTAAAATGTGGCATTTTCCCTTGCGATTTTAATTAATTTTGTCATTTGTCAAGCCAATAAACTATTGGCCCCAGCGAAATCACATGATACACTTCCATATGATTAGTAGTTTTAAACATTTCTTCAATAAAGGTTTTGTTTTTTTATGCCATTGTTTATACATTATGCCTGTTCCTAAAGTACTACCCTTGAGGGCAACAATTACATTATCTTCCATTTTTCACAAAGCAGACATGTCTAACAAGTGGCCCCATTTCTACTTCCTTGTGGCCCTAACAATGCTTTTGGTTTCACATTTGGTGTAGCACACATTGTTTTTGCATGTCTCAAGCTCTTAAAACAAAAATGACCTAATACATTGCATAATTATGTCACAAATGAGCTTTAATAAAACATCTCAGTGGAAAAAATAATCCACTTCTAATATTATTCTATGTGGACTAGTTAAAATTGTGAATAAATATTCTTTATAAAGTTCTACAGATTATTATTTAAACTCTTCAGTTATTTGTTTGAAAGTATTGTTAGTATTTGATGAGCCTATACCAATATACAGAATATAGTGGAATTTCAAGCTCTGGTGCATGTAACTATGGAACAGCAAGGTATTAAACCACTAATCTTCTGGTCTCTAATAGTGTATGTATTTACCTACAATTTATGTTTTAATTACATAAATGGAGCAGCTTGGGGTTCTCCATGATGGATCTGGCCCCTTAAAGGGACCCTGCACATCAAAAACAACATAGGCATTTTTAATTTACAGTTCCAGCTTTTGAGTAATATAGATATTGGAATTTTGCCATGTAGCAACTTCCTTTGTTAGCCTACATTACCTCCCCTACTCACTGACTCTTCTCATCAATAGATTTCCCACCTCCCCAGCACTGAAAGGGTTCATTCTCAGAGAGTAGCGGAATAAATGTAGGGCTAAGATAGGAAGTGCCTGCACAACATGCCTTAATTTACCATAATCTATAAATATACATAATTAAAAAATTAGTTTTATATAAATAAAAATGGCTAATACATATATAGGTAATTTTGAATGTACTTTCACAATTGACCTAAATTGGGCCAATTTAAAGGGAAACCACTCTAGAAATCTTTGTATTTTAATATGTGTAACAGAAGTATCCGTCAAAGAAGTCATTTATATATACTTCTTGCTTTTTGATCTCATTTGAAGTCTACTGCCAATTTCAGTTTATAATCTGATAGAAATATAAGCCATTCAGGCCTATAAAAAAATTAGGTGCTGATAACTGCAGTTATTATGCAAAAATATATAGATAGATATTGCTGACTGCTCTATGAAATACACATACCTACGTATAGCCTTCTGTTAAACAGACTGAGCTATTTATTCACATATTCCCATTTAACTCTATGTGAAATGCAGTATGTCATGTTTCATTTTTCAGAGCTTTTGCAAAAGTCATAGCGGTACATCTGAATAATTCTTGAGTAGGAGTAAAATATATTATTGAGGAAAGTTTTATTCGCGGAATGGTATTTTTTTTCCTTTCAAAGTAGAGCTTAGTGCCTTAAAGGGATAGTAATGTTTCATAATAAAAGCAGCTTCTATTAAAGGAGAAGTAAACTTTTTTTATGAAAAAATATATATTGTAGGGATTTTCCTATTGAGTAAAATAAGGGTACTCCCTCTGTTGAGAGATTTATATTTCCAGAGTTATTACAGTTTAAACCCATGTTTTTTTACATTAGCAGTACCCTCTAGTGGTCAAATTCTAATTAGATTTCCTGTTAGATTCTAATGGAGAGGAAAGTCAGAAAAGTCAGAGACATACAGTTCTCCATAGAATGTGATAGAAACTGCCTGTCACTTCCTGTCAGTTAGAACTATCAGGATGTAAACACAGTAAATTCACTTCCTGATTATTTGAACTGCTATAAATTTGGAATAGAACATCTGACAGCAATGGGAGTGACCTTGTTTTATTCAGCAGGAAAAGATCTATAAAATATGTGTTTTCATAAAAAAAAGTTTACTGCTCCTTTAATCTTCATAGTATTTGGGCCATGGAGAGTGTTATTTCAGTACTTTCAGAGTTGTATGAATAATAAAGTGTCCACTAGTTACATCTCAATGGCTTGAAAACTGTAATGGCCCCTATAAATGTTGCCCTTGTATTTTTGTTCTAGTATTAACATTAATATCAGTTCTACATGTTATGTTTATGGAGGAGGATATGCTGGCAGATTTTTTAAAATGAAGCAGGCAGAGTTCATGGAACTACTTATCCCTTTTAGGACCAGAAAGGTACATGATATGTTGCTAAGCAATGCATTGCACATCCATCTGAGAGAGTTAATACTTTGAGTGCCAGAGAGGTATCCAACAGATTAAATAACAGTGTGTTTGATAACTCTCTGGCACTCAAAGGGTTAAGATTCCAATGTGCAGTGGGCAAAGTTTGTGTCATATGGTCCTACCAGCGACTGTCATGTCCACATTCATGGACATGGTATCCAGGCCTGATGTGTTACTTCTCCATACCAAAATAAACTCAGTTTTAGAATGTATTGGTGTTTTTCATATTCCATATACTATGCATATGATATGATTATTTATTTATTAAAATTATTTTGAGAATGAGCAAGTCTGATTTAGTGTGAATGCAATCTGTCTGATTTAAATCACAGGCTTCTCTAGTCAAGGAACCCTAGGTCCACTTAGCGCCACCCATAGTTAGACAATTACACAAATACCCATAGCCTATAACATGCAAGCACAAAAAAAAAAAATCTATTAACCCCTTAAGGACCAGTGATGTGTCAGGACTGTCACTGGTTTCCTTGCCTAAAGGACTGGAGACAGTCCTGGCACTTCACGTATTTTATGCTGCGGGGTCGGAAATTGACCTCTCCAAGACCAGAGCTGTCTCTCTCAGACCCCCATTCAGTGTACCGGTTCATATCGTGAGTCACATGTGCCGGTGCATCCTGAACCACAATCCACCCCTAAGATCTGGTCCTTCAGAGATTAAGCCCTTGATTGCTGTACTGATCTCCAGTGCATAACTACACAATGCATTGCAGACCTATAGCATTCAAGTTGTTAAGATTGAGATTGCACTGAACACACTCACAATTTATTCACCCATGGTGTGAGTGGGGCCAGCACACTTTGCAATTTAGCACTGTGGCCAGTTGTCTACTTTACCTATTAGGAAATGCAACCCTGAATGCAATTATACATTTTTAAACATGCAAAATGCATTACTGCAATTAAAATGGGGAGGAAAAATGCTTACAGGTTTACACATTTGGTGACAAAGAAATGTGACTTTCTTAATTTTAATAATAATAATTACACTGAAAATTCCTATTTATTTTACAAATAGCCCTAGTTGTTTTTCTAACATTCTATTGTTTAAATTAACAAAATACTGCAGATATTATTAATTTACATATGTTTTATATCATAAATCATTATCCCCTTCATAATGGTTTCTTTATTAACTTTATTCTCAAGCTATCCTGGGAGATAAATAATCTTCCAAAGAACACAGGTCTCTGTGCTGGGTGTGTTAATGATATGTACTGTCTCATCAAGAAACTTGTTGGAAGCCACTGAGTGAATACAACTGCATACAATTTAAAGGGAACTATTATCCAATGGTTCCCTTTTTAGCATGTCTGATTATGTGGGAGCAAGCTTGCCATTAGATTATATTGTGCAGCTCAACTGATCAATTTGACAAACAAGTTTGGGGTCAGAACACCAACCCCTGTGGTTGTCTTTATGATCCCACAATAGACATTAACTACAAAACTTTTTTTGTCAATAAAGTCATTATTTGAATTTCAGGTTCCAGAGGCCTTAAGCACTATTCTACTGACAAAACGTATTGTCTACCCATGCCAGCAACATACTGCCTAATGCCTCTACAGACCACAGATCTGAAAGTGAAGCCCTTGGCTTAAATGGATAGTAATGCTTAAAATGTAAAAGAAAAAATATGTTGTAGGGTTTATCCCCCTGAGTTAAACAAGAGTACTCCCACTGCCGAAAGGTGTTTCATTCAAAAGTTATTAATTTTCAAAGTTTAATTTTTTAAATCTCCATAGGATGGTGTAGCAACAGCGCCACTGTACAATTTCAGGCCACTGTGATATTGCACCTAAAAAACTCAACTTTGAAAATTAATAACTTTTGAATGAAACACCTTTCAGAAGTGGGAGTACTCCTGTTTTACTCAGGGGGATAAACCCTACAACATATTTTTTTACATTTTAAGTATTACTATCCCTTTAAGCACATCTTTAGTCTAGCCTCTGTTACCCACTATGGTTAGTATTCTTACCCTTAAAATGACTGATAGCAGCCATTGTGAGGCTGCAAAGACCAGCTCCAGGCTACTTTCTAAGAATTCTTCCATAAGAAACAATCTAATGTTTATTTAGTATAATGAATTTATATACAAAATAAATTAGGAAATTTGCATTGATTTAAATGTGGCTTTTAATCCCCTGAACAGTAGAGAGGTCTCCTACAAAGTAAAAAGCAGTGAATCAGAAATATCTCTAGTATGTAAGCAGTTGAAAGCCTCATTTAAATCAAAGAGAGTTTGGGGAAGGTTATTTATCCCCTATGGTGCAACTGGTTTGCTTCAGAAGTGCTCACTTTTATTTGTGCTTAATGACCATTATTGTGTTTTTGATTCACATTTTCTTCTTTTTCTATAAACCATTAAATGCCACCATGTATGAATGATCTGGATGGGTGCTTCGTATGTAGACCTTTACTAAGTATGCCTCTTAGTTTTATTATAAGTTCCATCACATTCTGCAGCACTCAGGTCACAGTTTGAAGGTATTATATGAAAGTAGCGATAACATTCAAAACATAAACACATTTCTAAACAGATATATAACATATATTCAGGAGTAGCTTTATTTTAAATCTTTGTCAGCCAACAATAATCCTTTCTATTTTATACTGTACTTACCTTAATTATGAACATGACTTAAATGGCTGTAAAAATTGAATCTGTCTTCAAATAGTTTCAGTACAACTATCATTTTGCAAAATAAACATGGATCCATTATTTCTTAATACCAAGTTTAACAACCTGAAGATTAGAACATATCTCATATTCTCCCAGTGGGCAGCACTTAAGAAGTGAGTAACATTTCTCTCTGCCTGAGTCAAGTAATCCCAAATGTAGCTAAATGATGATTCTGCATTAGGGACTTATACAAGAAATGTATTGTAATATGTCTGTCGAAATCAGTGCCTTTGCACATTTGATCAACAGCCAGATGAAAGGTTTTATCACATTTATTTAATTTGAAACTTGAGTAAGTACTTACATTGAACCCACGATTCAGGGCCTTATTGCTCTCTGCAGGGAATAAAGGAAATTACTTTCTCAGTTCAGATGTAAAATTGAGTTGCCTTGGTGAAATTCAAATGTATTGTGGCTTTTCTTACCTAGATCATTTATACCTTCAAAAACCAATGTAAGAAGATGTGGAAAAAAAATTAAATCCACCTTTGGAAAAATCAATATTATGACTATTTCTATCAGCAGAAAAATGATACAAAATGAACAGTTTATTAAATGTACTAATTGCATGGTGTATTTGCTTCTGTGAGTGTGTGTCTGTATGTATGTATATGTATATATAGCTTTATTTATATAGTGCCACTCAGTGTATGGAACACCTTACAACAGTAGTATATTACATTAAATAAATGGGGAAAAGTGTTGCATTCATAGAAAAAACATGAAAGAGGTCTCTGACCCAGGAAGCTTACAGTCTAAATGGGTAATAGGAGACAGACAGCAGACTATGAGGGTGTGACGTGCTGTGAATTAAACTGCTAATTTTTCCAAAAGGCAGTGCATGGTGTTAGTACTCTAGAAAATAAGATTTCAGGGTAGATTTAAAGATGGATGGGGACATAGCTAGATGTAGGGAGAGTTGTATTGATTATCAGAGGTAAGGAATGAAAAAGATTTAAGACAGGAGAGGGAAGAGGGTATGGATGGTGTAACTAGATCGAAGTTGTATACTGAGCAAAGGAGGCAACTGGAAGCATAAGCAGAGATGAAGAAAGAGATGTAAGGAGGAGCCAGAGGAGTGGAACGCTTTAAAGGTCAGGTAGTAGGACTTTGTAAGTGATGTGCTGCTGAATAAGGAGTCATGTGAGATATCTGAGAATAATGTGATCAGGTGTCATGGTTTGACTGATCTGGTCTACACTCGGCTGTTGATTACTGCTGCCTTTCCTTCCCTGTGTCAGGCTGAGTCAGCAGATGCTTAACAAACTGCCTTGACCTCTCAGTTTCCCTGGTTACTCACCTGACTATTATTAACTAACCCCTTCCAGGGTATTTAAAGCAGCTAGGCTCACTTCCTCCTTGCCCTTGTGTCTGCTTCTGGATGCAAGTGCATTCTCCTGATTATCTGTGCATGACCTGGCTTCCTCTGACATCCCTTCTGGCTCCTGACTCCTGGCTTATTCCTGACATAGCTGATCTCTGTATTCCTGACCCCGGCTTGTCTGAGTACCTGCCTTGGTTCCTGACCCTGGCTTGTCTTTTGGTTTATGCTCCTGGAACATGATTTTGCTTTGTTTGCTTTGGTTATTTTAATAAAGGTGCTTTGCATTTTACATTTTTGTGTATGTCTGGTTCCTGGTCCCTAACTGCAGGTTTGGTTTTTGAAGAGAATGTGGTGATTCATACAGATGAGCTTGGGACAGATTGCACAGGGGAAAGAAGGAAAGCCAGGGGGCTAAAGGCCATATGTTCAAAGAAGTAGCGAAATAGCTTTTGTTATTTGTAACGACTTTTCAAAGTACAGTATCGTTGGGATCATTAATATTTTCAGAAACTGTGATTGGAAATATGTTGTTTGTTCTGACTGAAATTGTCGTATGTAAAGACTAAAAATGTCTTAACTAATGACAAAAATGTCTTAACTAAAGACAAAAATTCTCACATTCAGAACTTCACATTCCCTTAACTTTTTTCTTAACGTACAAATTTTGTCTTTTGCAAGACATTTTTTGTTGTTAGTTATGACAAATTTTCTTTTCTTCTATATGACACTGGAGAATAGTTTAGCCACAACCTTGCCCCACCCCTTTCCCCAGCAATTCTGGGGGTTGTGTCTTACACAACGGACATTACTATTTTTTTGTCGTATACTCTATAGAAAATATGTTTATCATGCATACAATTACTTATTTTTGTCTTTCATACTTTTTTTGTTGTTATCCTTTTGAGCATATGACCCTAGGTAGAGGTATAATGCAATAGTCTACATGGGATAGAATGAGGGCATACACAAGAGTTTTCATAGCTTTTTGTGACAGGAATGGGCAGATTTTAGCAATTTTGAGGAGGAAGAAGTGACATGTTCTAGCCAAGGAGTTAATGTGAGGGGAAAAGGAAAGGAAGAATCAAATATGGCCAGTGGGCAGAATTCTGAACTAGCAAGATGAATGCCTACTCCATCAACTGTAATGGGTGATATCTTAGAGGGAAAATGTTGGGTGAGATCTTGGAGAGATAATTATAAGATCAGTTTTTTATATGTTTATCTTAAGATGATGGTTAGCCATCCAGGAAGAGGTGGCCAACAAGCAGTATGAAATTTGTAACTGAAATTGAGGTGAAAGATTAGGAGTGGTCATATCAATTTGTGCATGATCAGCATTTACATGATACTTGAAGCCAAAATAATTAATATGTTCAACTATTGGAAGGGTGTACAGGGCGAAAAGTAGAGGTCTCAGAACAGAGCCTTAGGTCATCCCCACAGGGGGAATGTAGAGGATATGTTATACCAGAAGACACAAAAACATGAAATATGAAACAGCTTGATTGCAGAAGCCAATAATATGGAGAAACCGAGCAAGAAGAGAATGTTTAACTGTATAAAATTCATAAAGTATGGTAAAGTGTTAGTCACAGAAAATGCAGGAGACTAGTAGATTAAAAACAATACCTTTATTGGCTGAGTAGTTTTGGATGCAAGCTTTCAAGGTCTCTTTTTCAGGTATAACACGAATGGAAGCTAAATGCACAATACATGACTTTAAAACTCATGCACATAATTTTAATATCTAACCTCCTAACTGCCAGAGAGACATCCACCACATTGTAACACAATGCATACCACTGTGGCACCCAAAGGATTAAAGTCCACTAGCAGAATATTCTTATCAGTGGGCCATAAATTAATCTCTTGGCTCTAATTAGTAAAATCTCCTTGAACTTGACTACAAAATGCAAACAAGATTAATTACCAATTTCACACTACAATTAATTTGATCAGATATAGCTAGATAATAATAATAGATCTAAAGAATGTATTGATTAACCATCCAAATGTGAGCGGGGTGCAAATCCCATCACTTACAATGAGATGTGCAGCCCCTTGGCACCCAAAGGGACCAAAACATTTTTTGTGACATAAATAAATTATTTTACACTGTTTATGCCACAGTTCAGAGTGTTTAACTTGGTTATCATTTTATTCTCCCAGATCTGTCTATCTCTCTGTGTCTTAAAATCTTCCCATCAGTATAGTCACTTAGATCTTTAATGGTATGATAATTTCTGCAAAAATCTTAACCTAGTGGTGTGTCTCCCTTATTGTTCACACTGAATGAGAATTCATCCATTTTCTCAGGTTCTGTCCTGTCTCATACACATATAGTTCTGATTGGGCACACTTCTAAGATGTTGATCTTGAGATCAGAAGAGAGTAAGGACTGGTGCAAGGAGCAGGTTATGAGGTGGGTGGATAGAATAAGTTGAGAATCTTCTGTCTGGAGTAAAATTGTCCAGTTAAGATGGAGAGGGTATGGACAAGGAGTTTAGAGACAGATGGAAAAATAGGAATCTGTTTGTGAACAGATACCACCTTGTCTTTGAAGTGCTCAGCAAAACCTTGTGGTGAATGTACTGAGTGAGAGGAAACTGTGGAAGAAGGATAGAGCAAAGAGTCAAAGACTAACAAGAGATGGCAAGGGTTAGATTTGTTGTTGTGGATTATTGTATTGTAGTATCTCTGTTTAGCCTTTGACGAGGCACAATGCAGGCAAGAAATTTAAAATTGATTAAATCTGCAAGTCAGCAGGATTTCCTCCAGAAACTTGCACGGAGCGAGGGCAAGAACGTAGGAGAGGAAGTGGAAGTTAAGCCATGGTTTTGGATTAATGTGATGAACCTTTTGCTGTTTCAGAGGTGCAAAGTAATCAATTGTAGAGTATAGGATTGAATTGCAAGAGTTAAAAAGAACTTCTGTTCAGAAATGGATGAGATAGAGGAAAGGTTGGAGTGGAGTGAGGAACTCATCCCAGGGAAATCAAGTGAGCAGCTATCCCTTATAAACCTGGTGGAAGCAGTGATGGGAAAGGGTAAGAGATGGGGGAGAGAGAAGAATATAAGATGGCATATGTCATACTCAAAATCACCACCACCAGCAAGAGATGAGGAAGAATATGACGGCAATGGTGCTGCTGCTGTGATGAGTCAGATATGATGAAAACTTTCCTATCTTAGACTTGGTGGCAGTGGGAAAGAGAGTTGTTTGCTGATGTTGCAGTTCCTGCTATTGATGAATCAGCTGAGTTCCAGTACTAGCATCAGCAAATGTCACAGCTGGATCAGGATAGCATGTTCACCATGCTGGATACTAGTAGTAGATGTCATTATCCTCCCCATAGACTGTGGTGGTGGAAGCTGCAGGACCAGCAGTGATAAGGAACAGTTGGTTGTGATCATAGTACTAGTACTGAGGCAGCAGCAGAAGCCTCTTCAGGTGCACTGGTGAGAGGATGTGTTCACATCATTCTGTACCTCCCATCCCAAAATCATTGGTGTGGGAATACTTTTCATTGGGAGCAGTGAGTGTGAAATCATCCATGACTACAATATGTACACTCTGTGATAATGTTTTAAAGAGGGGGAAGGAGGGGTGTCATCAGTGGCACTTAAAGCACATGAAGAATACACAGAAGTGCATGTGGAACATGTGCAACATCCTCCAATAAAAAAATCAGATGCTATTGTAACTGTGGCCCCTGTCCATATCCAACAACAAGAACATCATGGTGCTAAAAAAAATTCCACAATGTGTGATGCAACTCCCCACCAGCCCAGCAGGTAGATAATGTCACCTGTGTCTTTATCTAAAACTAGGGTCATGGGATGGGCTATATTAATATACCATTCAATACCACCACTCCCCAGCGTCCTCAAGGTCTTTCTCCTCAGCACTCCCACCACTAGCAGCAGACATTGAATCTGTACATGTAAGGATCTGACAGTATTCAACACATTACACATTGTATGGTGCAATGACCACACATGGCAAAGCGGTGGAGACCCATAAAATGCAGGGGATAAGGGAGCATCTGCAGATTTCCAATTATTTTTATTATGTGGTATTTATAAAGACCCATTTGAAGTGCCAGTCACAGGCCAACCCACCACCAGTCACTGTCACTTGGTGATTTACACCAACACACATAGTGTCTGACACCACCTGATTTCTCAATCGCAGCATAGGTGAAGTATATCCTGCATTCCTCTGTCACATATCAATCACAAATGTGTTTGTTTTTTAAAAAGTCTCAGTTTGTCACTGGCTAAAGAAATCACACTCACACTTCCTGCAACCACAAGCAATTCTAACAACCCCTCTTTGTCTGCCTGCCTCTACATGTATTGAGTGTCAAAATGTTATCAGGAGATTTCTCTCAAATCTTGACAGCAATATTAAGTTTTGATGCACAGTACAGGATAGAGATAGACCTGTTAACTTCAGAATCAGCAACTTGCAAAAAGGATAGTGTGTTGCACAGCAGCTTGACCACACTTCAATTTATGGATGTCCTACTTGTTCTTGTGGATGTAGGAGTGTGTATAAGTACACAAAGTATATCAAATTGTACCTTTCTTTCTTGAATGTATGATGTATTATCTCTGTATAGTATCTGTCGCTCATTCAGAATAAGTAGAGTCTCAGTCTGGGCCAGGTCAGGTAGGAATATGGATCAGCTACAAAGAAAGAAAAAGAAACCTGTTTATGGCACCTCATGTAACACCAAACAACTAGTAGTTATTGAACAAATGGCTAAGACTTAACCTTTAATATAATAATTAAAATTTCACATTAATTAAAAATAACTAACATCAAAAGGTTCCTAGATGTCAGTGTAATTTGAATTATGAGGTTAAATAGCTTCAACTTTATATAGTGATGATCTTTCGCCTCAAATTTTCAGAGACTCTACACCATTTCAATAATTTATAATATGTAATACCCTTACACTAGTTCTTAGTAGTAGTAATTATCAAATATTATATATATAATAAACATTGCTCAAAATGTAGTGATTGGTAATTATAATAATAGACTGTCAGCATTCAGCATTAACCTATCACCTGGATGAGCCAGCAGTTAATTCAGTATTTCTCCATGAACTGTTGTGCATTGTTTCATATTGTGACGTCCATCGTAATTTATTTAGAAGCTAAAATATATAGATTACCTTAGCTAACAATTCCAGTAAATTAGGACTATTCATTAATGAAATTGATCTGGAGTCAGTAGATAAAGGCTCATCAATATTTAGCTTATATTTGGATAGACCTACTCAAAATGTAACAGTAATTAAAAAGGAGAGCTGTCAACATTCACCATTAACCTCTCTAGTACCGGAGGAGTCTACAATTATTTGATGCTTCTCCGTGAAGTATTATGTGGTATTTCACATTATGACATTCATTTTGATTTATGTCAGAGTCCGATATATGAATTGTCCTAGCTTACAATATTCAGGACAAAAAGGCTAACCCTCAATTAATGAGGGTCTTCAGTGTGGGCCTTATATTGGGACAGACCTGATCCCGAAAAAATAACCCCTTCCCTACCTGTTCATATGGGTAACGGCTATCAGGACTATTTCTCTCACTGAAACAACGATTTAAACAGCAATAACCTGCTCGATCCAGAGAGTATTGATTCAAGCCATTTCTGTTTGATTAAGAGGTCAGAATCATGCATTTATTAAACCTCTTATTCTGTTATTCATCGCCATGCTAGGTTTATATTCACTCCTTGCATGGTGATACTAGTAATCCCACACATTTTTG
Organism: Rhinophrynus dorsalis; assembly: GCA_037306005.1. Taxonomy (NCBI): domain Eukaryota; kingdom Metazoa; phylum Chordata; class Amphibia; order Anura; family Rhinophrynidae; genus Rhinophrynus; species Rhinophrynus dorsalis. The sequence continues at coordinate 71,397,003 of CM074719.1, read as the reverse complement.
CCAACAGTGTTCTTTCCTATTGTTAACCACTATTAAAGCAACTAGGACAATGGTTATCAGAGCTGTATTATTCATTAAAGCCATGCTTGTCAGCAATAGAAGATTGTTCACTAGGGCAGTATATTGCTAATTCACACTTTCAGGAATAGGTTTTCTGAGGCTATGTCATTCATTAGGGCATAAATTCATCTTAAATAATTATTTTCATATACACTGAACATCGGCGGAGACTAGAACAATCCCAGCCAGTTTCGCCTGTTGGCTTTATCAAGGGTAAAAAACCTGAATGCTAGAATTGGACAGTTTAAATAGTCTTTGTCCCTCCTCCAAACTATATTGATTGGCTGGAGGTCCAGTTTGCTTGTCAATCATTTCTTTGGTTGAAATCCAATCATCATTGCGTTTCTCATCACTGAAAAGAAATAGACAACAATCTACAGTGGTGATCCCTCTAATGCATTTTTTTTGGTTGTAAAAAGTTTAACAATTATGTACTATTTAAAACATCCATTCCCACTTAGTCCAATGAAATAGGATGGTTCAGATTATCATTTTATATAAAGAACCCTGTGCGTTTTAAAAATTTTACACACAGAACTCTGCATGTTCAACCACAATCCCAAGTACCTAGATCATCATTTTTAACTTTTAGTTTTGTAAGATCCTTTTGAATTCCTCATTGAGGCCTATTGGTACTAGTAAGTTCAAATAGAAGATCCATTAGTATTCTTTTTTCAAGAGTTCCTCTGTTAAATTCCATTTACTTAAACCCAAACTCATTTTCTCCAGTCCCCCTACTTTAAGATATTTCAGATTATTTGAATAATAATCATGGAAGTGCCTACTTACAGATGTTAGAGTTTTCATAATAAAATAATTTTTGGTGCACGTTTAATATTACGTATGTGTTAATTCCATTATTCTTGTTTTCAATGCTCTTGTAGTCATACCTACATATAGTTTTGTACTAGAGCAGGAAATACAATATATAACCCATTTGTTCCAACCATAGACTTTCTAAGTTACATAAAGTTCACCTACCTTTCACTCCTTCCAATACATTCAAAGAACAGCTAGTAGTGGCTACCACCAATACTCCTTACAAGAAACTCCAGCACCCTCTTTATGTCAGTCTATTGCACTAGTCATCAGTTCAGATGCTTAATCTCTCACTCCCAACAGCAAACAACATGTGGTAAACTGTTATATTTTATTACAATGGGAATACATGGGGGAAACATTATTATCAATTTAATGAAAAGAAAAAAAAAGTGGGAAAATTGTACTTTTTCTGCTAATTTCCTCTGAATACAGGGACCATTGTTTTTCACATGGTTTGCTTTTGAAGGAAATAGTTTCACCAACCCACTGTGGCCACATTGCATTCTGAGTTGTGGATTTCATTACAGATTGTAAAAGCTGTCCCTACTGAAGGCTAAGGAGAAATTTAGAGAGAGACCGGTGATAAGATTGTCATCCTCCACAATAAGGCATTGATCCATTAGGAGTAATATATATCAGCATCAATTGTTGATCCACTGCAGGATGAAGTTGTTAGGGACCAAGAACAAAAATGTAAAATGCAAAACACCTTTATTAAAATTACCAAAGCAAACAAAGCCAAATCGTGATCCAGTTGCGTAAACCAAAAGACAAGCCGGGGTCAGGAACCAAGGCAGGTACTCAGACAAGCCAGGGTCAGGAATACAGAGATCAGCGATGAAGCAGCCAGAAGCAGACACAAGGGCAATGAGGAAGTGAGCCTAGCTGCTTTAAATACCCTGGGAGGGGTTGGCTGATAAAAGTCAGGTGAGTAACCATGGAAATAGAGAGGACAAGGCAGTTTGTTAAGCATTAGCTGACTCAGCCTGACACAGGGAAGGAAAGGCAGCAGTAATTGATAGCAGAGTGTAAGACCAGATCAGTCAAACCTGGACAGAAGGCCTCCTTTGCAAGTTTCCAACAACTTCAGTCTTGTGCTTTTTGTTGCCACTGTATAACAACAAATTTGATAAGTTCATCTACCCATCTTGTATTTGGTCTTCTTAAGCACTTAGTATAAAGTGGAATCCATTTTGAATTGTTTTCGGTACATCTACCATCAGGTCTTCTTGTTATGTGCCATTCCCATTTCCGTGTTACGCTCTTTACTCTTTCAGTAATGTCATAAACCTTTATTTGCTCACCTTTTTTGGTCTCCCTTTATGTTCAGAATTCACTGCTCCATGCTTCTCTGTGTAACCTTAAGTTTTTATATAGTTTAGGTATTTAGTGTGCATGTTTCACAGCAATATATGAGAACTGGGAGGACACATTGGTCAAAAACCTTTCGCTTGAGGCAGAGTGGTAAATTTGTCTTAAAGAAAGTACAACTAAGTTTTCCAAATGTTTGCCATCCCAGTTTTAATTGTCCCTCAATTTCCTTCATGCTGTTGTTATTTCCTGTCCAAGGAAAACATTCTTTTCCATTTCTAGTTCTTGTCCATCTACTGTGATTTTCCTTGGTATGATAAATTTGTTAAACATGACTTCCATTGTATTGATATGTATCTGCAGACCAACCTTTTTGTTTTCCTGTTGTAGCACTTCAATGTGTTCTTACAGTCCTTCAGGACTACTGGGAAAGAGTATGAATATCTGCAAAATGGATCTTCTTTCCCTTTTTTATTCCAATTTTAGTTTGTGGAAAATATCTTGTAAACAAGCAGAAAATGGTTTTGGAGAGATTGTGTCTATTTGTTTGACACCTTTTTCTCTGTTTATCTGGTCTTTATCATTTTTGACCTTTATTGTTGCAGTTGGATTTTCAAATATTGATTGGAGAATATTGATGTAAGCCCTATGTATTCCTTAGTTGATTATTGTTCACGGAGTCAAAGGCCTTTTTGTAGTCAATAAGTCTATGAATAATGAAAGGTTGTATTCTGTATGCCACTCTATAACTTGTTGCACTGTTGGATTTGAGCCATTGTACCAAAACCGTTCCTGAAGCCTGCTTGTTGTTTAGATTGTGCCACATTAGTTATTGTGTCTATTCTTTTTGAGAGTACCATTGTGAAAACCATGCAGATAACTGACAATAGGCTTATTGGTTGGTTTTTTTAGATCTGCCTTTTTTGTGTAATAGGATGACTTCTACATTTTTTCATGTTTCAGACATTTTTCTGAGTAGCAGGTGTTTTGAAAATAGTTTAGCTAGGGCTTTGAATAAGGGTTGATATCTGGCTTTCAGCATACACTAGCAACTTTAGCAGGTCCAGCTACTTTTCAATTTTTCAATTATTTTATTGCAGTTTCTGCTTCTTCTAACAAAACTTCTAGCACAGCTTCAGCCACTGGCACTACATTCAGTTGTTATCCATCTAAATCATTTCTCTTGAGGCAGAGTGGTAAATTTGTCTTAAAGATATCACTACTAAGTTTTCTCTATGCTTGCCATGCCAATTTTGTCTCTCAATTTCCATCCTGGTGTTTTCATCTATTGACATTTTCTGTCCATCGTAAACATACTTGTCCACTTCTTCTAGTTTATGTCCATCTACTGTGATTTTCATTGGTGTGGTAAATTTGTTAAACAAGACTTGTGTTTTGTTGGTATTCATCATCAGACCAATATGTTAGCTTTCCTGTTGTAGCTCTACGATATGTTCTTACAGTTCTTCAGAACTACTGGAATCCTTTTTTGTCCCAATTTATTTGCAGAAAATGTATTCTAGACAAGCAGAAAATGGTTTTGGAGAGATTGCATCTCCTTGTCGGATACCTTTTAATATGTTAATCTGGACTTTTTCATTGTTGACCTGTATTGATTCAGTTGCATTTTCATATATGTGACAGATTTTGGACTTCAGTTTTAATAAAATTATTTGGACTAAAATTTTACATGGGCCTGCAGGGGTTAAATGGTTGTACTTTTGTGTGTTCTCAACTTACTTGTGTGTGTTCCACTGTCTGGTCCAGGTATTACTTCCCTAATCCCTTTACCACTTTTGTGTATTTTACCATTGTTGTCTGTGAGATGAGATTAGTTGGGTGTCATGTTTGTCTGTAAAACCTGCTTCCATTGTGCTGTGTGTTAATTGTATTAATTGTATTAATCTGTTCCTGTCCTGATTGCATGCCACATCCCCCTTCCCTTGGCAATATGGCTATATAAACCCTGGCCACTTACAATAAAGCACAGAGTGTTCTTGGACTTGTGTGGTGTGGTTCTTCTAGGAATGATCTAAAGAGTCTCCTATGACTCTCATTCCTCAGATCCTGATGACTTAGGATAGAGAGATAGACAATGGCAAGCAAGTAATTGCACTTATACCAAAATACAATACATATTATACAAGAATATAAAGCAACAATTATGGTATCATAATAAAAATGTGTGTGATCTCATAAAAATAAAATAAAGCATATAGGGTAAGATGAAAAAGCTCACTATCTCCTGTTTGTAAGTGGCTAGGTAATGCAGTAATTTAGAATCAATGTGCACAGGCATGGAAAGAGTGTCCCCTTTAATAAAGATGTTAAGTCTTTAATTCTCCCGATTTCGTAATGTATGCGGGCAATTTAACACTTTAATGTTTTATCCATAATGCAACAAATTAGCACTTAAAGGGTGTCTTCCCCTGCTGACATCCTGCCCTCCACTCTCCCATCTTCAATGTAGTACTGCAGGCAGAGTGTGTGTTAGTCTTTACCTGGATTGTGAGCTCCACATCCAAGAGGGAAGATCTTTAATTCCTCTCTTTCTCCAAGCTGTCCATGCTGTGTGCCATCCAGACTCTCCCGTCATTTGCTTTCAGTCATTGGCAGAGTAATTACCGGTGCAATGTAGCAAAAATCTGCATCCTCCCATCTCCAGATGAAAGAACGTCTAAAAGTGAGCTATAATCTAAAAGAAATTGAATGCTAGCCTCCTACGCATTTCATATTGTTTCAATACTTCATCAGTAATTAAAGACTTAACTTTATTAAAGAGGATACTCTTTCAGTGCTGGTGCACTGCATTACCTGCCCGCTTACAAACAGGAGATAGTAAGCTATTTCATTTTACCCTGTATGCTTTATTTTATTTTTATTTGATCACACACATTTTTTTTATGGTACCATAACTGTTGCTATGTATTGTTGCATTATTATTGTTTAATATATATTGTATTTTGGTATAAGTGCAATTACTTGCATGCCAGTGTCTATATCTATTAAAATATATTTATTGGACTCCTTCATTTGAGTATGTATGGCTTTTTTAGCCCATTTTGTACTATAGGACATATAGGATTATAGCAGCCTTGGTTGTCCTTGTATATTATTGTTATATGGTATTAGCACCACCCTATATTCTATATATTCTTATACATATATTTATATATACAGCTCTCATGAAATAACATGCCTAACAAGACCAGGACCTATGTTGTCTTGAAGGATACTCAGTTAGAAAATACAGATATCACTTACTCTACTAGTTTCCTGCTTTACCAATGACTTACAAAGTACCGTTTCAAGTGGCGGCATTCAAAGATGCAAAGGCCTTTTTTAAGTTTAAGATCATTTTGGTCCCTTCAATTAAAACCTTGCTGTATCCTTAATCTTTGATGGTTAGTGTATTATTTATGGTAAATGCATCCATCTATTACTATATGATTTATACTTTCACTCAATTTAAGCTATTTTTAGTAGCATACTAATTTTTTTGATGTCACTAGTGTCTGTTTCTCTCTAGATAGATAGAAATCTAGTTCCATAACATAAATTGAGAAAATATGAAGTAGATTTTGATCAGTCCTTTGTTTAAACATCAACATAAACATGTAGTAAAAGTATTCTTTCTGCACCAGTAAGTTTCCTTTGAGTGCCTGTCTTCTGAACTTATGTTGTAGAACTATATTTCTATTCCTACACTTATATATGGATACCCAGGCAAGTTGTTAGATAGATAGACAGACAGATAGACAGACAGACAGATACTTTTAGGCCCTCTTGGGGTAGACATAACATATTTTTGTGCATAGGTTTTGCTATGCTATGCTGAAAATAAATTGGCAGATTGCAATGTGCAATTTATTGTGGATGTTTAATTAGGAATTAGATGTGTTCATAAATCTTATAACAGTTTTCATTCACAAGCCACACACTGTAGTCTATTCATTAAATTCCTCCTCCTCAAAAGCATTGCGTGAAGCCATTGTCAAGCAGAAAAGATGACTCATAAATGTAAGTGTCAATGTGTTGCTTTTATTTTCCTGTCAACCAAGCAGGACTAGTTTTAGTTAGATTAAAATAACTTCATATTCACTGTGTTTAACAAACTTTTTTAAAGCCATATCATGCCTCTGAAATGCAAATGTTACCTGTATTTATGTGCTATCTCCATCAAAATTGTGCCTTTAACCCATTACATCACAATGAGTTGGCACTCAAAGGGTTAAATGTTTGGGTAGAAACTTTAAATAAACAGATTTGACATACTGAAGGGCAACTAACCTACTAACATATATAAAGAAATATGATTAGGTCTGTAAGTCTATATGATCATCTCCATTCACTTTCTGTTAAAAAAAACTCATTACCAACCAGCAAAATGAGAGGGGCACTCTGTCAGTACTGATGTTTCCATGCACACAAGTAATGGATTAATGGCTGTCCTATCAAGGGACAGGAGCACAATCCAAAGTATGTCCCAAACAGAAAGTAAAAGGTTGTAACGTATTAACTGGAGAAAAGGCATGAGACTGGTAGAGTAAAAGTGATAAATTTATTGGATAACTGAGTAGCTTTAGAATGCAAGCTTTCAATACAACTTAGATCTCTTTATCAGGCATATTATAGAATGAAGGCTGATCACAAAATACATGACATAGATTGTATATTCTTAACTCTGGGAACTGCATGTTCCCGATTAACTTAAATTCCATTGGAGATGAAACTCTTATCAACAGTATCTCTGTAAATTATTTTTTAGACACCAGTAGAGGCATGTCTTTGTAGCTGGTCAAGTGGTACAACATTATTTTAATTTTGATGTGCTAATATAGTTCCAGTTAATTTAGGGCTCGGTACTATGCCTACCGTAAAACAACCTGTAAGGTAAAAATAACCAAAAATCGAGAAACCCACTTTTGTACCGCAGCCCATCCCATAGCTGGCCTGGTTCAGGGAGCAACAAGCATTGGTGGCCAAAACCCACATTTTGGCCAAACACTCTTTGAACACTTTTGTTCCCACAATGCATGCTGAATAGAGTGAGTTGTGGGAACATCAAAGGAAAATAGCCAATTGACACAGTGTCAAACAATGAGAGTGAGCTCAAAACAGTCGCCCTCCCCCCACCTTGCATGCACTAACCCTACACTATACCTAACGACACTTAAACAATGCTGCCACCACTATCCTAACCCCCGGGACTGTAACACTTACCTGTGATCCACTGTCCATCTTCTTCTTGAATCTTCTGTCTTCCATATTCTATAATCTTCCTTCTCTTCTTTCTTCTTTTTCTTCTGTAAAACCTGTTTTGTAAAACATTTCCAAGATATGCCCCAAAAAATGCCCCAAGATATGCCTGATTTAACCCTTGGTAAAAACTATGTTGATACCAACTAATGATCATATTTTCCTCAGTGTAATCCTAAATGTAACTCCATAGTATACCATCTACCAGTTTTCTCCCCTACAGAGGTCAAACTCACAGGTCTATAATTCCCAATTCCTGTTTTGGTTATCTATTAAAATAAAGGTAACACATTAGCTTTACACAAATCTTGTGGCACTGAGCCTGTGAAGAGAGAGTCTTTAAATATTAATATTAGTGTTGAGCGAGCACCCGGATGCTCGGGTGCTCGGGTGCTCTGACCGAGCACCCCCTGAGGCTCGAGTGCTCGGCCGAGCACCCGAGCCCCATTGGAATGAATGGGGCGACACCAGGCACCCACTGCTCTGATGAGGGGAGGGTGCCTGGTCAATGCCCCCTTCATCTCCGCTATGCCCCCTTCATCTCCGAATGCCCCCTTCAGCTCCGCAATGTCCCCCTTCAGCTCCGCTATGCCCGTCTTCCACAATGTGCCCCTTCATCTCTGCTATGCCCCTCTTCCACAATGTGCCCCTTCATCTCCGCTATGCCCCTCTTCCACAATGTCCCCCTTCATCTCCTCTATGCCATAGAGGAGATGAAGGGGGACATTGTGGAAGAGGGGCATAGCGGAGATGAAGGGGCACATTGTGGAAGAGGGGCATAGCGGAGATGAAGGGGCACATTGTGGAAGACGGGCATAGCGGAGATGAAGGGGGACATTGTGGAAGAGGGGCATAGAGTCTATGCCCCTCTTCCACAATGTCCCCCTTCATCTCCGCAATGTCCCCTTCATCTCCGCAATGCCCCCGTACCTCAAGTCCCTGGTGGTCCAGCGGAGCATCTTGTGATCTGTGCCTCTTCCGGCACAGATCCCCGCCACCCGAACATGGCGGGAGAGCACATGGCGGTACTCGACGAGTACCGCCATGTGCCGAGCAGAGCGATGCTCGAGCCGATCCGAGCATCGGCCGAGCACGCTCGCTCATCACTAATTAATATCATTGTCCAACAAAATCTATACCTAGTTATGCACTTGGACTTGACTTCCGTAAGCAATAATAAAAAATGTGTATTTTTTTCTAAGTCTTAAAGGATTCAGTAACTAATTCATGAGCAAGGCAATTTTAGTAAGATTTAATATTTGAATTTGGAGCATCTCTGCTGATTGTCTAGGAATTTTCTAGGGATTTCTATTTCTATTATTATTTTATTGTATTGTATTGTAAACTCAGTTACTTCCCCTCCTAGATCCTGCAACCCAGCAATGTGTTGTGGTAGCAGAAACGTTTTGTGGAACCTTAATAATCAAAGGTAATTATTTGGGCGCTAGAGAGCTCTCCAAAGCATTGTTTAGATTGTTTAGATACCTCTCTAGCATCCAAGGGATAAAAACTGTATCAATTTTAAATGTATCAGAATGCCACTTTCTTCTAGAAACTTAATGGGGGAGATTCACTAAGAGGTTATAAAGAGGAGGTGACTTCTCTAGTTTATCACTTCTCCAGTTCCTATGTTATTCTATAGAGAAATCTTAGTGCATAATCTCTATAGAATAACATCGGAATTAGAGAAGTGATAAACTGGAGAAGCCATCTCCACTTTATCACCTCTTTATCACCAGCTAATCTCCCCCAATATGTATTTATTAGTCTAAAAGTTCAGGTACCCATTATTATGAATTTGTATCTAAAATCAATTAAAATATTTCTAAACATCTAATAAAAAATAAAATGGCTCACTTCTATAGGTAATTACAGACATAAGCTGTCTGCCTTCAAAATACTGTTCTGTTTGTCATTAAAAAAATGTATTCTACTGAATCTTTTGTTCTTATTCGGGGGCCCTTAGGTTCCACAGAATAGTCTGAGAACCTCTGTTTGGTTTTATAAATCACTAGTTTATATGACATCATAAAAATATAACACAGGTGGTAAAATATATGATCTTTTTCAAATAATTTACAGGGTTTATTTTCTCTGTGAATACTCTAAATCTGATGTTAGAGCTGTAGACCTTTCAGTTATCACACTGCAAGCTAGTAGACAGTCACTTATCTCTGAAGCACAGCAATATTTGGTACTTTACTGTACATCCAACACAGGTCATAATTTTATTTTCTGCAGGCCGTACACTTTCAAAAGATACCTTTGGTTCATGGCTATCCCTTAACATGACCCCCCACAAATTACCTAGAATGTGAAAAAAAAAATGTTCCATGCAATTGAAATTCTAGTGATTGATATACAACTGCTCTGGAAATTGCATTTGCATATACTTCTAAGCTTAGCTTTAACATGCTTTTCTAATATATTAAAATATGTGTTTTTATACATAGGTCTTTTTATAAAAGTTAACAATTGAAAAAAATACACTTGTTTGCACAGTTATTCATTTCAGACATAACATACAGAGAAATAAATAAAATTTTTAAAAGTACATAAAATTTTAATTTTAGTGACTGGTCATTTACATTTCTATCCCAAGGCTGGTTTGCTATGAAATTGCCAGAATATGGTGCTACTTATAAAGAAAAGCCTCTTTCAAATATAATGATATTCCTGATAAACCATAAAATACTATATTTGGTCAGATAGCTAGACACCTCCTGAGCAAAGTGGAACCCCCATAGGTATGGGCTTACATACAATGGAGAGTGCCAGGACCACAAAACTGAACATATCATGATCCATCAGTTTTCTTGCTTACATACTTGTACATAAATGATTTTATCAAGTAGCAACTACAGATAAGAAAAAAAGATAGACAAGACATATCATTTTAGAAAATGAAGGTCCACTTGCCTTTCTACCCTTTGCATGGGGTGTGGAAATGTTTCTAGAATGTGTCACTAAAGAAAAAACATGCTTTTTTTATTTCTATCCCTTCAAAGCTACTAAATTTAACAACCCATTTTTAAGAGCTGACATACCAAAGGGGGTACCTGAAATCCTTACCAAAAACTGTTGTTTTGTTTACATGCTTCAGATATGATCTGCCTATAAAAAGGATAGACAAGGAATGCAATTTTTGAAGGAAGAGAAACAGTCACATAAAATAAGGGGTAACTTGCTTTTATACCCCTATCCTAGTGACTCTATAGGAAAAAAAATATATATGGAATTTTCTGCTGTAGTCAGTATCTGCTGCTTGTCTGAGAACAATGATACCATGTTGGTAAGTTTTTGCATACTGGAGGGGGTTCCAGGAGCACTAAACTTCACATATCACTTTTCTTTTCCAAGTTACAGATGTGGGGAGATGGTTGTACACAAGCATACTATCTTACACCAGATCTGCTTTTGTGTTGGATTAAATAATCAAGATAATCAGACACGATGAGACACACATAGTAAATTACATTTTACACAAAAATATAAATAGTACATCAATTAAAAATGCACTTTTCTGGTATGTGTGCATCCACGCTAAACCCCGCATACAAATGTATATGCCGATATATCTGCATACAGACAAAACAAAACAAACTAAAAAGGAAAACAAAAAATATAAAAAGAAAAAATCAGAACTATCAAATATGAATGCTGGGATATAGATTGGTATCATCAAATGCTAATGATACAGGAAAAATATTATCAGTGTCCAATTATTACTCTATAATATATCACCATCCATTGTACAGAATGCCATGGTGACATACAGTAATAAATCTCAGTGTCAATCCAAAGTATAAAACAAATAAAAACTAAAACTAATAAACAGCTAAATCTAAAAGGTACTGGTACCCAAGAGTATGCGCCTCCTACAAAAAAATTAAAAAAAAACAACAGATTGTAAATTGTACATAATGTAATTTTTTTTTTTTTTTAATATGGTTATATACTCCTTTAAGCATTTCTTTTGTTTGGGAGGAGCTTCAGGGTATATATAGGTGTTTGTAGTTGTAGTACTCTGACATAATATAAAGAATTTTTTTTACCTGAGGAAGGAGTCAGACTGATTCCAAAACACGTTGGAGTATGGTCATTCCAGTTTCATTTATATTCTACACATATTGTTTTTGAAGTACACCATTAATAAGAAGTCTGAACAAACCTAAGGAAGTGAATGTTCATAAATTGAATGGTAGCTAGAAATTGAAACAAAGACACCAAGGTAGTATACAGTCTAATAATAGGAACCAGTAAAGAAAGCGGTCTTTGAAGCTACAAACCATGAGTAGCACAATCAAGATAATACTTTGTATGTTCAATTAAATTGTTATCTCTTTTATTTCTGGCCATTACGCAAGTGAGGAAAATATTGTGGGTATACTTTATAATGGCAGTCTATACAGCCCTCCGTCTATATAGTGGACACTTTATGACTTTTTATACCGTATATCTCCATATATATTTAAGCCACAAATTGTTGATGGTATGGTGACATCTCAATATATTCAAAGTTCCATAACAATTATTGTTTGGGATCTTCAATACATATGAACACATTATCTCTACTCACCATAGATTATTTTGGTGTACATTGAAGATTTATGGTTTAAAGCAATTTTTGTGGGATATTCTATGACTTTGGGATGGATTAACACTTAAAGATCAATTGTTTTTTATATATTTTTTTCTGAGGCACATATTCTTGTCTAACTTTTAGATTTAGCTGTTTATTATTTTTATTTTTTATTTGTTTTATACATTGGATTGAGGGTGGGATTTACTGTTGTGCACCACATTATGTACAGTGGATGGAGATACATTATAGAATAATTATTGGGATACACTGGTAACATTTTTCCTGTATCACTAGGATCTGATGATGACACCAATCTATATCTAAGAATTCATAGTTGATAGTTCTGATTTTTTTCTTTTCATATTTTCTGTTTTCATTTTTAGTTTGTTTTGTTTTGTCTGATAAGTGTGTATGCAGTTATATCTAACATATACATGTGTATGCAAGGTTTGATATGGATGCCCACATACCAGATAAGTGATTTTATATTTGATGTACTACTTATATTTTTGAGTAAGATATCATTTGTTATGTTTGTCTCATCATGACTGGTTATCTTCCTTATTTAATCCAACACCCAAGGGCCAGATCTGGTGTATCATTGCACATATTTTTTAGACTCAGTGAAGTAGGAGTCACTTCTATGCAGCCGGAGAGATTAATTAGTATTATCTTTCATTAATTTGTCCATCTTTTTCTATTCTTGCTCCAACATTGTGTATTTTTGAAAGCATACTATCTGTTGTAATCCGCACTCTCTACCACATGTCTTGTTCCCCTTAAACAAAACTTGGGAATTATTATAACATTGTTTATTAAGTAAATCAAATTCTATTAACGATATAGTAAAATAAATGTTTCATAATGAACTAAATCTTGTTCCTTAACTAAATGTTGTCAGGGCATAAGTAACAACCGGCTTGCAATACTGACTGAAGAACAAAAACTGAAATCTAATTTGCATATGAAATTAACATAAATAAATAAAAGAAAACACCACCTAGTGAGCTATTAATTGTTCCAATCTACAAATGCGAAGAGCAAAAAAAAGTTTGCATCAAAGCTTTGAATAGTGGTAAAAAAACATACCCAATTACTATCCCTAAACGGACTCTATGACCATCAATCTAATAAGAAATACAAAAACATTGTGAGGCTTCCACAGACCAGGGTCAAAAGTCACATTGCTGCTTTTGGCTTTTAGATTCAGAGGTCAATATTTTGAATAGAATCATTTGCTAAGAAAAAGAATGCAAACAACTTGTAATCACCTGATATTATTAACAAAATGTGCAACCCATTTGAAAAAGATGAATACCCTCTTTCAAATACAGGAGACTATTAGAGTAAAAATTATACCTTTATTGGCTGAATGGCTCTATGATGCAAGCTTTCAAGACAACTAGGTCTCTTCTTCATGCATAATAAGAATGAAGGCTGATTGCACAATAAATGACTTTGAAACTCATGCACATTATTTTAACATTTAAATTTTACTGGCAGTAATATTTGTATCGGTATAGATCATAAATCATTCTTTAGGCTCTAGTAAAGTCTCTTTGAAGTTGAATAGAAAATTCAAACAATATTAACTACCTTTTTCATTCTCTAGTGAACTCCAGTTTTTAGCCAGGAATGGCTAAATTTAGAGACTGTATGGGTAAACCCTCCAAGCACCAGAGTCATGCACATCCCAGTGCTTACAATGAGCCTTGAAGCCCCGTTGCACCCAAAGGGACCAAAACATGTTTATTTTGTGGGATAATGGGACATAAATTTCTTGTCATGGTTCAAGCCACAATTCAGTGTTAAACTTGGTTATCAAGTTTCCATCAATATAGATCTTTAATGCTGTCATCAATTTTGAAAAAATGTTGACCCACTGGAGTGACTCCTTTGTTGCTCACACTGTAACTATAAGAATTCAACCTTTTCCTCACAGAGAGATAAAAATATCTGGTAGTACAAATTCAGAGTGCCCAAATCCTTGGTCATCAAGTGGGATGCCATTGTGCTAATTATGTCACCCAGCTCAAGAATGATGATATTATCAACAATTGCTGATGTCCAGGATGGTGGAGAGGATTGTGAGACTGGTGACTTTGAGCAGGCAAGTCCCAGTCCACAATATGAACCATCTTGCTTCCCCTCTGCAAAAGACACAATGGGGCATGTCCTTACCAGTTTTCGGGAGTATGCTTAGGCTGCATCCCATCACATCCTTAGCAGGAAACTAGTTAAATAAATGACTAAAACTAGAGTTTTCTAAAGCAACAGCAGAAATACAATTCTACCCAGCAGGGAAGTTATAACTGTTTTGTCTAAGCATGTAAAGAGAGTAAAAACAATTATAGTTTCATAATTTTGTTTTTACTGGAGCAGGGTCCTGATTTGATATTACATTTCTGTGCTTTGTTTTGAGGATTGATGAAAAGAACCTTTAGTAAATTCTGGTTCCAAACAAATGAAATCAGAATGGATTAAAATGGAGAAGGGGTGAGTAGGAGGAGGGAGAGACTTCTTTAGCATTCAAGGCTGTTAAAAGTTCCATTTATTCCCTATCCTTTGCCACCAGAGCGGATTATAAAACATTGCAAAGTATTGTGTTGAATATTCTTTTAGTCCTCAAGTGGTTAAATCAATTTGTATGTCCCTAAGAGGCAGCTAATTTGCATCAAATATATTCAATAATTCCTAGTACATCAGACTCAAACTGTGAGGCATTCAACTACACTATTGAATATGCCTTAGAAAAGAATGCAACTAATCATATGAGACTGATGTCATTTAAGTACTTAGCTTCCTTCGACAAAAGCTGCGTCCATATGTTCTGACAACACCAATAACTTGCAACTATATTGCAGCTCTTCACAGGAGTTGTGATAATTGCAGTGGAGTGTGGGTCAAATACTCTGGTAAGAAGGGCCATTTCTAGATACTATTTTACAGGGTCTAATATCTTATGTCTCACACTTAAAGCCTTGGGAATTCTTACCAGCTTGGGACATGCAATTGTGCAAATATCCCCTAAAGTAATGGTTAAATTGGACTGCACAATGCACTAATAGTATATAGTAATTTTTCTAAGCATTAAATGGTAGTCTTTTAGGGAATGCCCCTGATATTTTAGGAACCTCACAACTCTCCTGCTGATAAATTGCCTATGTAACACAGAAAGTAAGTACATTGCCAGGTATCCATGCACTGATAATGAGTAATTTGTTTAAGTGATGAGCATCTACAATCTAACTGCACACACTTTTTATGTACTGTCATGGAAAATCTGTGCACTTCAGCAAAAGAAAAATCTGGGGGCAGGGTTCATTACAATTTTTGCCAGAGGACAAGCAAGCTCCTGTTATTTCCTGCTTGAAAAAGTTCCATGATATTGGTATTAGTTTCTTACTTGTCAACACAGGCAAATGAGTAATATGGCATATAAAATAGTACAAAAAAGGTAGTGTTACTTTGGACATCTTTCATATTTATGGATACATAAATATTACTTTGCTGCTTGCATCAGAAAAATTTTAGACAAGCATTTCATATTTGAAACAGGCTATAAGTCAGAGGCTCATACATTTTGTATATTTCACATTTGTTGACAACTGCTATACAAGAAATTATGACATTTACATTAGGGTATTTTTACTATGGCACAAAATCAGCTTCGATGGCTGAATTTTCTATGTAACATACATAAGTAAATATGTTTAATCCTATTCAGTAAGAAAATGTTTGTATAAGAATATGCAAAAAAGTAAGGGAGACCCATAGCTTTCATAGCTTAATGAGATCATTATACATGTAAAGGTACTAACTGCACCTAAAGAAAAGAGAAGCAATTTTGAAGCAAATCAAATGAGACATCCTAAATAATAATTCGCTAGAAAGTTTGTAATGATGTAGTCATGCGCATTAGAGACTGCTGCGCGTGCTGCAGTCATGCTCAGTAGAGACTGCCTGTGAGGAGGCTGATACAGAGTGGGGGCGCTCCGAAGGACCACCCAGCTCTGAATCAGCTGCGGTGCAGGCAGTCTTTACTGAGCATGACTGCACCTCAACCGGCTGGCACTGTATCAGCCGCAGCATGGGCAGTACTTGAACAAACATTACAATGGATTTAAATTAGATTTTCAATCCCATGAATCTAGAGAGGTCTCAAGCGCATTGAGTAGCAATGTGTTGGAAAACTCCCTAACATTCAATACAATGGGTATTTTAATGGCCCATACAGTGCAGTTGATTGTCCCCAGAATTTCTTCTCTTTCTTTTATACATAAGTGTCTTAATGTCCCTCTTCATGTGCTTACATTACTACTAATCTCTAATTGAAAATGATTGGACTTCCCTCAGACTCCCCACCATACTTCATTAGAACATGTAGCAGGGAGCTCTCTCTCCCCATAGAACTGCCCCTGTAGCCTCAGGTGCTTACAAAAAATATAATGGCCAGAGATTTGAGGACACTCCTCCTCAATTACAAGCTTATGTCTTGTTGGTACGCATATACCGTCTTCACTGTTCAACTTCCAACCTATGTTGGAGATGTAAAGCGGTGACCATATCCATGCCCCACATTTGGTGGTCCTGTCCACTAATCTGCACCTTCTGGTCCTTAGTGTTGGGCAAAATTAATGGTATGTTGCAACTAGCTCTACCCATGGACCCGCTGCTCTGCTTGTTCTTGTACAAAACCCATCTCAACTAAACATCCCAGCCAAGAAATGAGAAGTATCTAGTTCATTTATAACCTTGGCCAAATCCTTGATACCATTATACTGGAAAAAAAATTCTACACCCCTTATCTCGCTCTGGCTCACCAAGATTGAAACATTGTATGACATGGAGATGATCCATGCCATTTCTACCAGATCTACACCTAGACCACCACCACTCCGAGGTCTCCTCTTCTTAAAATTCATTCAGCCCCCGAGCATTCTTGTTCTATTAGCTAAGTGATGTTGGGCTGCATAAGAATTGGATTCATGGTGCTGGTGCTACTCCAGAGAGAATTGCAAAATATCCCCCTTCCTTACTCCCCCTTTTTTTCTATTCTCTCTTCCCCTGTCTTCTCCCTCTTATTTTGCTTCTTCTTCTGTCCCTGCTCAACTTCCTCTTTCATTCTCCTCACATACGGCTCAAAACAATCCCTGCTTCCTTTGACTCCTGGTGGATATGCAGATATGCTAAGTTGACTTTGAAATGTTTTCTTTTGGATAAAGTCAGAGTATGAGTCTTACTCTTTCCCTTATTAAGATAACTCTTGTATCTCAGTTTATTCTGATTAATATCTGTATGTCATATGGCATATTGTATCTATATTTGTAGTATGCTATATTATTTATGTTTCAATAAAATCTTTGAAACACAAGAAAAAAATGATTGAACTTGTTCCTCTGAGACATGTAAAACAACATTTAAAATGACTTACTATTTTCAAATATTCATTGATAACTGTGAGATTTGCAAAATATTAAGAAGAGTTTAAAAAAAAAAAAAATTCTCTTACACAATGGCAATTTACCATGTAATAAATGGTATCCATTGTCTTTATCCAAGCATGCCATCATATCTATAATATTTAATTTACTGAAGCACAGGTACTGCAATTTTACTTTTTAAATGGTAACAAAAAGCTGATAGAACATGTTTTTGTAATACAGTATGTTAGTGTTCTAAAATCATTTATCATGCTTCATTAGAATTGTGTGACATCAAATACATAAATCTAAATTTTCCCCTTCTTTTAGTTGTGAATAAATTGCAGTTTGGTATCTTCTTTACTGTTCATTGTTCTCTGCATGGCTTTAATACAGAGTTACCACCATAAGATACCTCAAAGGAATTACACAATTTGTAAGCTACCATGTAACCTTAGTCTTATTGGACCATTCTCTACTCAAGTAAAAATAAATAAATGAATGAATGTATAAAAAGCTTCAGTTTTGAATTCTCTAAAGTACAACATATCAGCTTCTCTGTATGCCATAGGAAATAAAATATGCCATAAAATAAATAGCACCCCACAACTTAAAAAAAAAAAAAAAAAAACACATAAAATTAAAGGACCATTTTACAGAACTGCACAACTTTTGCAACTCCTAGAAAAACATACTGCATAAAAATATTATTTAACATATATTGTATATTAACTTATCTTATAAGATAACTGTCATGATAATGTTTGGCATGCTACAGGCTTCAAATGACAAGCACAAGTTAGAGGATACTTTATTCTTCTCATAATTTTAGATGTTGGATTTTTCTTTTATCCGCTGAGAATACCAAATGTTTGTATAATCTTCAGCCTGGATATTAGCAGTTTTTTAAGACATATAAAAAGATGAGATGGCTCAGTTGGTTAAGGCGCCAGCTGTAGAACCTGCTCAAGCTGTAAGGTCGCCGGTCCTAATCCTGGCAAGGTCAGATCAGCCTTTCACTCTTCTGAGGTAGATAAAAGGAGTCTGGGACATACTTGAAAATGAGAGATAATCTCAATGTATTCTTCCTGGTAAAATACTTTCACAAATATATATAGAAACATTATACTTTTACTCTTTATTATAATTTTTGAAACAATGCAGTCAAGTCTACTGGAAAATATATTGTTTGAGTTTTAATCATAAAGATAATATGTTTGTACACTTTACAACAGTGAAATTCCTTGTAATGCTTATTCATGTAAAGGTATAAAGGTAATAATGAATCATGTTTAAAAGAGAACAGAAATATAATCCACTGTACATGGGGATCCTATTAGCCTTGATATCTTTGCATTTATTATTATTTTCCTTTTCTTGTTTGTATTTAATAAAAAATATATAATTTGTATATTCAAGTGTGATATGTTGAACACAGAGATGACTATGTAATCCAAATATTGTGTGACACACAATATTTAAAAAAATACATTACAATGATAACCAAACTCTTTTTGTGTTACTGGAGTGGGACAACAGCATTTTATTTTCAAAATTGCATTGTGGTTTTCATTGTTTTATTTTGTTTGTGAGAAGAATGACTACATTGTGTTTTTAGAATGAACTGCCCACAGTGTGATTGAAGGCCCCTGCATTTGATTGTGTTAAAGCACTATTGTGGTATAGCCATTTTCATTTCATGTTGTTTATTGTTGATCATTCTTCAGCTTCAGAATGACACATAATTAAAAATATTATACATACATTAATGTATATTTACCACAGAAGAAATTTATGCTTTTATAAACAAGAAAAATATCCAGCCAAGTATAAAGTAATTGCTTCTTTTCCCGGATCTCTATTTTGCCTTTAACACTCCTAATCACCATACATATTTGGTATTTGGTTAGTCTCTGGGAAACAACACTTTTATTTTTGTCCCCCATACTTAACACATTTTGTTATCTCCTTCTCTGACTTCCCAAAAGTTTTAGTATCACCCTTTTGCAGATGACACACTTCTTCTTGCATGTCTTCTATCTCCACTTTTGTGTCATTATTTCTATGTCATCACTTATTCGTTGTCCAACTGTTTCCTAATACTTAGGCTGCAATTCATCAAGCAGCAGTAATTGCAGCATATTAGATATATTATACTTCCCCACAATCATTAATACACACCTTCTGGTATTTGTCAATAATCAATCATGTTTCCCTGCCATCGCATTTGTTTTTATCAGACCAACGACAATATCTGCTAAACAGATTGACACAAAATTCCATGCTTTAATGGATCTTATATGATACTAGGTGCTTCATTTTTAGACACAATAATGGATTACATTATACAAAGTTTAAACTAAAAATAGAAACTGGTCTTTAGTGGTTAAATAGAAACTAGACTAAGAGGTGCAGAAAAGTTCCTCCTGAATTAAAATGTTTCCAGTATTTCATAATGTAATGTTACGTTTGACAACTATCATGTAACTTGTGATATATTATCAAAACTTGCATAGTGTGACTCGTTTAACTTGAGAGTATGTTTTTATGCATTTAAGCATAATTTGCTTGTACTTGATTTAGTGAAATTAGGATTGATTTCTCTTTTTATTGAAAGCATGATACTAGTAACTATTATCCACTTGAGTACTTTGTTCTGAAGTCATTCTAACCACCTTAAAGCCTCATAAAAGTGAATATACGCTCAAAACCACCCAATTCACATTTTTGTCATACCCCATTGAATCTGCTGTCTATTCCTTCATAGAAAAAATAGTAAGTCAGTTATTATCAAAACTAAAAATAAAAAATGACATATATATATATATATATATATATATATATATATATATATATATATTTATTTATTGATTTATTTATTTATTTTTTTAAATCATTAATTGTATTCAAAGATTAAACATAATACAGAATCAAAGCATCATAACATAAACAGAAAGAAGACAATTAAAATTAAACCAGAATTTAAAAAAGAACATTTTAATATAAATAAATTTAGTATGCATAAACAATCAATATGGCAGATTTCTTTAACCCCCTTAAGGACCAGCCACACGGCTGGCACTTAAAGAGATAGTAATGTTTCATAATAAAAGCAGCTCTAATTAATCTTCATAGTATTTGGGCCTTGGAGAGTGTTATTTCAATTCTGTCAGTGTTGTAGTTCAAATGAATGATAAAGTATCCCCCTCCCGCCCCTTCTACTGATGTAACACTGCTCAGATTAGAGCAGCAGGGAGTACCCAGGTAGATTGCCGAGAGGGACAATCTTCAATTAAGATAAGGGAAAAAGCTGAAAAACCTGTCAAGGTGGGCAGGGTTATCATTGGTCTCACAGTAAGAATTTTGACCCTTGATGTCAGCTGTCTGGTCTACGGACTGTATTCCAGATCTGAGGAGTGGGGGCTTACAATAGGTAAAAGGGCGGGAGGGGGAAACTTTATAGTTCAATTACTCTTGAACTACAATGCTTACAGTAATGAAACAACACTATGGCTCAAATACTGTGAAGATTAATTGGAGCTGCTGTTTTTGTGAATCATTACTATCACTTTAAGGACCCCTGTGGACCATCAAGGGTCCTTAAGGGCCCTTTTCCCATGAGGGTCCTGGCACATCATGGGTCCTTAAGGGGTTAAAGCCCTGAGAAACAGAATCCAAAATGTCCCTTTCTCCATCATCCTTATGCTCATTGCTTTGCTGTTTAAATGTGTAAAATGTGTTGGAAGTGGAGACTAGAATGTGTTTTGTCTGCCTAATAGTTTAAGACTTGAAGTCATTTGTAAAAAACAGATATTCAAATAATTATATGCTATCAACCATTGCTGGAAACATGCACATACTGTAAGTTGCCCTCCATTAAGCACAAACAACATACAATCTATACTTTTTACCTGTGTATTTTATACATTTTTTAATTTTAAGTGCATTTATTTTTTAAAAAATGCAGATTCGGTAAAGCAAGAAATTGTACTATATATAAAACTGATCATTATAGTGCCATTTATTTGAAGTGCTTTACAACTCTGGTTAATCGTCAAACACTTTATGAACATTATGTAAATATGTAGAACATCTAATAGTCTTAATAGATAAATTCTAAAATGTTTTTCTGTTTGTATGAGTAAAAACAGAATAGTTATTTTGAATTACGATAAAATTATATGTAATTCTTAAAGGAGTTAAAGGAGCTAAGCACTTAACTCTGATGTATATTCCTTTGAAAATGAAGCACTTCAGTTAGGTTTTATTAGTTCAGATTAGAATCAAATGTACAATAAATCAAGATGAGCTAAAAATATTATAAAGCTTCTCTAGTTTCTTTTTTATCTTTTGATGAAAGTTTTTTTAATGATTCATTTGTTAAAACTGTTGTTAATGGAAAAAAAAGTGTGGAAAATAATTTTGTTTTCAGGGAAATTCCATATCCTTTTTATTGGTAGCATGTTTTGTGCCATGTCATCAGTTATCATCACGAGTATCTCAAATGTAAATAGCTGAGATTAACTATTATATTATTTGAATACATTTTATTTTAATTATGCTCAACCATGTGCAGTTATCTCCAATGCAGGAACAGAAAAATAAGGATGAACATTTAATTATTCATCCTGTATCCTGTACCACAAATTATACATAAATTATACAAATACATTTACTGTTTACTAGTATAATCCAATGCTAATTTTTAGCAAATATTTTAATTTCAAGTGCACAATACATTAGGGGAGATGTACCGAGGTTTGATGCTGTTGTTATATGTGTCTCAGGATATAGACAGATATCTCCATATGCACTAAGCATTAGGGATTAAAGGTGAGGGGAAGTAGCTTCTTAATAGCTTGGAGGGTTGTCAAACTGTTGGAGATGTGGAAGATATGCCCTCCCTCATACACTGACAGCAATTTGACAACCCAGAAGTTTGAGAGCATTCTCTATGCTCCCCCACTTGTCCACTTGGGGAGTGGAGAAGATCCTCTCTGACTTTAGCACCATAAACAACATCCCACCTGTAACCCTTTCAATGCCATACCTATGGGCATTGCATGTCCCTTTGGCACTGAAAGGTTTGAAAGATTCACTGTAAACAAATATTTTTTTGTTGTTAATATTTCTGTAAATTAAAATGTAATTCGTAATAAAGAATAGGAATGAGCGAAAATTTTCACCTCAAACCAAATATCTGCAAAAAATGGCACTTAACCTTTGGCAAATAAATTCCCGTGAAAAGTGAAGTTTTCCCTCTTTTTTCACCTAGATCATTGCATTGAAATCAATGGGGGAAAAAATGTTCCCCACCACATGAAAGTTTTCTACATTTCCTACACACATTCTTTGTTTGTGAGTGGAGAAAGCAGCACATTTTTGAGCTAGAGTAGATAGAAAAATAGGAAGGGGGATTGAAGCTTACTTTAGGGAGTCATTTAGCTAGGACATTTGTTTTCTGTATTAGGGGAGTATGGAGGAACTTTGCGAGGGAGAAAAAGGGAGGAAAGATGTTGACCCCAAATTCCCCAAAATTTTGTGTGACTAGCAAGACACAGGCAGCTAGGGTCCAATTATTTTGCTGATCTTACTGTTATTGGATTTGTGCTGGATTTTGTTATTGATTTTGTGTTTATACTTTTTTTTTTGGACAGACTGTGATAGGGGTGAATAACTTAATAAAAATACATAAAAAACTAAAATAAAAATACAAATAAATAAATATATTAGGTGACAGATAGCTGACTGGGAGCCTGATGTGGAACATGGAATGAATACACAAACCTAAACTGTATCACTCTTTGATGCCATAATAAACACATTCTGACATGCACAACCATGTCAGTACAAGATGATCTGATATAGAAAAATCAAAATTGAATGTTGACATCCACCAATAACACCTGAAACATCAATATGCTGCTGTGAAAGAGCATTGCTTGGCAAATAATGACTGATTTGTTATTTGTAATGTATATATTTGTAATTGATTTTTCCAAAATGATTGCTTTAAATGTGATTATATTATGTTGCATGGGAAAAACACTGAAAATGAGTGAAAGTACCACAAAAGTTCCAAATATGAAACATTAATTCTGCTTTGTCACTGAAAACAATGAGTAAAACTAAAACATGTATTTTTGCTATGGATAAGTCATACCTTGACATGAGTTTGAAGTGAAACTATTAAATGAAACCTTTTTCACATGCCCTTTCCTACAGGCAAAAGAGTACATTTGCTGGTTAAATCTGACACGCTTTATATTTTTATTATAAGTATATATTTTGTAATATGGTGTTCGAATGTTTTTTGAGGGCCACCTGTCATTGCATTAATTGCATTTTTTACATAAATGTATTAAGTTAAATAAATATAAAATAATTTTACAATAATTTGATCAAATATTACCAGATTATACATTATAAAGTAGCTTGGAAGAGATTGTACATTCTCTGTTTTAAAGGTAGAGAAAGTACTACAGAAATTGCATAGAAATGATGAAGATATAAGGGATTCCCCACTGAGAGCTAGCTGTATAAATTATGTATTATTCAGGCTCTGTTGTGCTGATTCTATCTGATCCCTAATTCTGAATTCCTTTTATTTTTAGCTAAAATAGGTTGGATGCGATTTTCCAGTAAAAAAAAAAAAAAAATCACTGCAGAAGTTACTTACCCTAAATAATCAGAAATCTGCATTTAGACAATATATTCTTTGTGTTTTTATATTGTTTTGTCATTATAATGTATGCAAATTATATGACATAATTTCTACTAATGTTTTCCCCATTGTTAATATGGTGCATGTTGTATTTTGATAGATCCTAATGCTTTGGCTGGACCAGCAGCAACTGACCATGCTCTTATAGGAGGGATAGTAGCTGTAGTTGTATTTGTCACGCTATGTTCAATTATTCTGCTTGGACGATACTTGGCAAGGCATAAAGGTATTCTCATTGCTTATTTTAATTGTTATTATATTAAATGAGTTATTATTAGATGTTTTACTTCTCATTTATTACCATGTTACATTAACCGCAAGGCTATGAAAGAACTATCTCTAAGTCAATACTGGACAGAAATGTTCACTGCTGATAGACATACAGTACTAACAAACGAATATGCTAAAATTTTGAATGAGAACATTTAGGTTCTCTAGAACTTGTCTCCTCCCTCAGACCTGCAAAACTATAAGAGACTGCAATTTGGAAATCCTTAAAGTTTCAATCATTATGGTCCATAGTCCTGTATTAGTATGTGACTATAAAGTGGGACTCATTGCCTAAATCATATTCTGGTACATGATTTTGACATTTAAACAGATTGGAGTCTGTTGTCAGCTGTGATAGTGCCCCCTGTCTGTGTGCAAGAGACCGAAGTCAATTGTCCTAGACAAATAGTGTCACCTGTAGGTGTAAGGAGGTGATCTGATTAGCCCCTTACACATTTCATCAAAATTGAAATCATTGTGACCTTGCAGATTTCATTAGGAGGTGAATGCATCCTAGGCTGTTGAATGAGAAACATTCCTGGAATGTAATAGTAAGAATATGAAGCAACTGACCTAAGTGTGAAATATGTGTATAATAGATACATAGTCTCTATTTTTTCAGTGTATGTCCTAAATTAAGGAGGCAGGCTTTTGCAGAGAGCATGTATCACTCAAAAAAGATAAAGAGTAAAAAAATAGAAAAGTAAAAAAGTGATTGTTATTGGGAAATATAAACTCTTAAGCTTTCAGGATACAAAGAAAACCTACACATATAGGGTGTTTCTATGAAATAGGGAAGCAATGGGACAGAATAAGGAAAACATATTTACACAGAAATATTATCCATAACTAATAAGATTATTTATTATTACTGCCAAAAGAAAAAAATAACATCGTTTACAAGAGTTACTAAACAAAAAAGGGTGAAACTGAGTTTAACATACACAAAAAACAGGAATTTTGACTCAGCCCTTAAGATGCAAAATAGCCACTCAACTAAAGGGACTTATGTTTTCGGAATTATTAATAGGTGCATATACAATACTGTGCAAAAGTCTGTAAAGTCTGCTGTAACGTAAGAATGCTTTCAAAAAATAGATGACGTGTTAATAGTGTATTTTTATCAATTAACAAAATGATAGCCAGTGAACTGAAGACAAATCTGAATCAAACCAATATTTGGTGCGACCACCCTTTGCCTTCAAAACAGTGTCAATTCTTCTAGACACACTTACACAAGTCGGGGATTTTGTAGGCATATAGTCAGGTGTATGATTAAACAATTATATCAAACAGGTGCTAATGATCATCAATTTAATACGTGGGCTGAAATACAATAATTAACTGAAACAGAAACCACTGTGTAGCTGAAATAAAACTGGGTGAAGAACAGCCAAACTCAGCTAACAGGGTGAGTTGCTGAAGACGGTTTAAATGTCAAAAGTTAAGACTTGTCAAGACTGATCACAGCATCAAGACACAAGGTAGTTATACTGTCTCAGCAAGGTCTCTCCCAGGCAGAAATTTTAAGGCAGACAGGGGTTTCCAGATGTGCTGTCCAAGGTCTTTTGAAGAGGCAAAAAGAAACAGGGAATGTTAAGGACCATAGAGCAGTGGTCAGCCAAGGAAACTTAGTACAGCAGATGAAAGACACAACATGCTTACTTCCCATAACAATCGGAAGATGTTGAGGAGCGCAATCAGCTCAGAATTGGCCAAAAACAGTGAAATCCTGGTACACCCATCTACTATCTGTAGAATTCTGGTCAGGTGTGGTCTTCATGGAAGACTTGTGTCCAAAAAAGTCCTACCTCCGTAGTGTAAACATGGCCAAGCAACTCAACTATGCACAAAAACACAGGAACTGGGATGCCAAAAAATGGCAGCAGGTGCTTTGGACTTGATTGAGTCAAAATTTTAAATATTTGGCTGTAGCAGAAGGCAATTTGTTCACTGAAGGTCTGGAGAGTGGTACAAGAATGAGTGTCTGCAGGCAACAGTGAAGCATGGTGAAGGTTCCTTGCAAGTTTGGGGCTGAATTTTTGCAAATGGAGTTGGGGATTTTGTCAGAATTAATGGTATCCTAAATTTTAAGAAGTATAGGCAGATAGTTATCCATCATGCAACGCCATCAAGAGGGAATCTGATTGGCTCTAAATTTATACTGCAGCATGACAATGACCCCAAACATACAGCCAAAGTCATTATGAACTATCTTCAGGGTAAAGAAGAAGAAGGATTACTGGAAGTGATGATATGGCCCCCACAGAGCCCTGATCTCAAATTCATTGAGACTGTCTGGGATTAAATGAAGAGAGAGAAGTAACTGAGGTTGCCTAAATCCACAGAACTTTGTTTAATTCTCCAAGATGTTTGTAACAACCTATCTGCCGAGTTCCTTCACAAACTGTGTGCAAGTGTACCTAGAAGAATGGATGGCAAAGGGTGGTCACACCAAATATTGATTTCTATTTTTTTTCTGTTAACTCACTATAATTTTGTTAATTGATAAAAATAAACTATTGACATATCTATTGCACAGTACTGCATATGCTGCAGAAACATTTCCTCCAAATTTTAAAGTGTGTAAAGAGAATACTCTCTTACTCTCTTCTAATTGTCAGCTTTGCCTGCCTACAACCTTGGAGCCTCCGAAGGTAATGCTTATGGCTATGCCCAAAAGTCAGTGCTTACATTGGTGAGTCCTGCACTGGTGAGTCATGAGAAGTCTACTAATAAATTCCTCAAATGTACAAGGTAAATGGAAAAGGTATAGCCTTCTTCTGTCTGTCTGTAAATGGTTTAATAGCAAGTTTTTAGGAAGGCACAACACAGAGCTGATCTGAAGGAATTGATCTAAGGATGTCAGTTGTCGCAGCATAAAGGAATAAATGGGAACTTATTGAACAGCTTAGAAAAGAGCCCCAGAACATGAAGTAGCAGAGCTGACAGGAGAAAAGGTACTCAGGCAGACACTCAGAGGATTAATTTGAAGGCACAAACTGTGTCCATCTCAGAGTGACAGTTCTGGAGCCAAGTAGGAATAATGGAGCAAATGAACAGCTGAAAACACAGAGGAAAGTTTATAAAAGTTATAAAGTTAGTTTCGTTAAAATAGTCACAAAGTGACATAAGGATATGTATAAAAGTTTAGCTGTCTCCATTCAGTCGACTTTTTTGAAAACTGGAGTAGAAATGATCTTGTCTAAATAAGGATAATAAGTGTTGCAATGTATTTATAAAGAAATTCACTAATTGCAACAAAAATAGTCATTTTTAGTGATTAAATCTTAATGCCAGGTATTACCTGCTCTTAATGGAAGTATATAGAGACAGTGATGTGTGCTGAAAAATACTCCCAGTTTTTCTCAGAATATTCTCACGCAGACAAATTTGTAAACTTTACTTCTGAATTTTTAGCAACAATTCTTTAACCCTTTAAGTGCCAGAAGGGTATGCAACGCATTCCTCTGCAATGCATTGCATACCCCTCTGGCACTCAAATGGTTAACATACACTAAAAAGGCTTTTTATACATCTTCTCCATGCAGCCCCAGTTAAAACTGAGAGGAGAGCTAGACAGGGTGTTAAGTCAGGCAGTCAATGGGTTAACTTGCAGATTGCCACAGAATACAATAGATGAATCTGGGCAGGTAACAGTAGATAAATATGCAGCTATAGAGGTGAAAAAAATTGTTTCTGGTAACTTAGCCAAAGATCAATACCAGAAGCCTCTGTCAGAGGGTAAAGAGGGAGCGTGGTTGTCTGGAACAATAGCCATGGGTCGGAGGCATGATAACAAGCTGGACTAAACCACAGGGCACAATAATCCGTCATAGGAATTGACCTCTATAAGAATATGAGGCGACTCCTAACAGGTATGCAAGTGAGCTCCACTGCTGCTGAACAACCTAACAGTGAACGGATTAATATGTGAGTGGATGGAGCTATATTGTAATAATGCAAGTTGTGTTTGTAATTGGGGTTGACATGCAATATTACCTGATAGAATTTATGTATTAGTGCAATTAACCTTTGTTATATAGGTATATGTGAAAAAGAAAAAAAGATTACACAAAAATTTTAATCCTCATCTTCAGCTGTAAAAAAATATAAAAAAATGGTATAATCTCCTTCTACTTCATTTTATTGGAAGAAACCTCCTCCTTATGGCAAAAAAAAAACAACAAAAATTTGTATTTTTATTGGGAGAGATGCAGTAAGGGGTGATAGGAAGGTCATAAACTGGAGAATACTTCTCTAATGACATAAAACTCAAAACACACAATCATGAGAACTAAGTACAACAGACAAAATATGTTTTCAACTATTACAGAATCAGAAACATTGATGATAATTAAAGTATGACATGTTAGAGTCCCCAAAAAAGTCCTTCTATCAGCAGTGCAGCTTATTTCCCAAAAAACGTCTGGTAAAAAAGTCATCACTCCATGTAGCAGTAACACCAAAAAAAGACAACAAAAGCTCACACAATCAGTGTAGACTGTAAATATCACTTTGTTCTTACCTGAACCCTTCACCAAGTGAAGTTCTATTTTTCACCTCCTTTACCATGGGTATCACCTTGCTGTTGAAATAGGTGTTGAGCTCCAGAGTCTTTCATAATTAAGCTCCAGCAGGGTCCCTAGATCAGTTCGAGTGCAGAGGGTCCTAGATAGAGGATGGATACATTTACATCACAACCTGCAAGGGAAAAATCAGGGTGGACACCAAAGAATTGGAAGAGGAGAGACGGGAAGAGGTGACATACAGATACTGACACTGGGGGTTATCCAGTAAAGGAGATAACATCAGGAGGCTGGATTGCCTTTGTTAAAGGTGGGTTCAACACCTACTTTCAATGGCAAGGTGATTCTCATGGTGAAGGACGTGAAAACTAGAAGTTCACTCAGTGAAGGGTTCAAGAAAGAACAAATTGATATTTATAGTCTACACTCAGATTGTGTGCTCTTTTGTTTTCTTTTTTGGTATTGCTTCTCTAATGATATCACTACTCCAATTCCAATGTTATTCTGGGGAGCCAATGCACTAAAATGTCTTCAACTTTGGAGATCTTAGTGCATGGTATCCTATTGAATTGTCACCATTTATTGGGTGGCAGACAAAAAGCCAAATTTAAAATATTGCTTCAATCCAAAGAGCGAGATCAGAATGTTGCGTGAATAAAAATGCAACATTCTGATATTACAGGCTTAAAGGTCGACATAGAGGATGACCTAGAGGCATGGTGTTTCCATTATACACCAGTCCTGCCCATATCCCATAAATTCTGGCTGTATCACCCTGTATGTCAACCTTTAAGCATGTGATATCAGAATGTTGAACTAACATTCTGATTTCACTCTTTGGACTGAGGCTATATTTTAAACTTGGCTTTTTGTCTGTCGCCCAATAAATGATGACATTTCTAAAGTAAACCTTAATGAATCAGCTCTATAGAATAACATAGGAACTGGAGAATTGATATCACTGGAGAAGTCATCTCCACTTTATCACCTTTTTATCATGCTTTAGTACATAGCCCCCATCATGTCCTAAAGTTATATTGCATGCACATAATTTTGTATAAACAAAGTTAAAGGGATAGTAGTACTTACATTTTACTATACTGCATCTTGTAGCCCTTAAAAAAAAAAAATGAAATACAAATGAAATGACCCCAGTGCCATCTCTCAAACCTTTATGGTTTGAGAGCTATCCACTTTCAAAGTTCCCCTCTCCCTAACATCAGCACTGTAGCTGACTGAAGGGGAATCCAGTCCCGGGACCGGCGGAGGCTCTTCAGCAGAGCCGAGATTGCGTTATTGAGAAATAAATCCTTCACTGGAACGGTCTTCTACATGTGCTTGGTTTGCAAGCACACGCAGAAGACCATTTCAATAAAGGATTTATTTTTCATAATTGTGATCTCGGCTCTGCTGCAGAGCCACCGGCTGGTTCCAGGACCGTATTCCCCTGCAGTCAGCTACAGCGCTGACGCTAGGGAGGGGGGGGGGACTTTAAAAGTGGATATCTCTCAAACCACAAAAGTTTGAGAGATGGCACTGGGGGCATTTCATTTGTTTTTTTAAAGGGATGCAGTATAGTAAAATTTAAGCATTACTATCCCTTTACATAAATCTATTAAATCTGTCTGAAAATGTGTCTTTTACGGTACTTGAGATGGAATATTCATATTACAGAAAATGTTGGCCACTTACAATTGTAAAAGATTAAAAAGCCCACAGTTAAAAATATTTTGGATAGAAGCCAGTATGACTGACATCAGAGTCTGGCATCTGTGAGAGGAGGATTCGGTACAGATATGTTCACTGACAGCAGAGAACTTCTATACCATGTGATAGACAGAAGGAGAGCTTTTCTAAAGCTAAAACAATTGGGTTTGGAGGCTACACCTAAGGGAAAATAATTTTTAATCCTTGATATTTATAATAACAGACTTTTTATGTGAATGCATCTCTAACCTTACATTGATTTTAGCAGAACATGCTTGTATATTTTGTTATATTCTCCTTGACCACATTTTCTGTGATACTATTATTTCATCTAAAGTACAGAAAGAGCCAACAGATAGATTTCTTTCATGCACCAACTTTTACTTAAAGGGGAACTATCACCCCAACACAATGTAATCTCAAAGTCTTTGTTTTCCTATCGTTATTAGCAATACATAGTTTTCTCCAAAAAAAATTGTTGTAAGGGCAATATCTTTATACTAAATTTCTACCTGATGACGTCTTGCCCCTTGAATCTGTTCTGCGCATGACCGTTATGGAGCCACTTGGTCTTGCCCATCACTCGTACGTCACTGTCCTCAGCACCACGTGACCTGCCATACACCTGGCACCAAGCGCGGTCAGGTAATTTCAGGCTAGTGGAAACAGACCAGTGGTTTCACATGCACTCGCTCCATAGCAGTCATGCACAGAACGGATTCAAAGGGCAAGATGTCATTAGGTAGAAATTTAGTATAAAGATTGTGCTCTTACAACACTTTTTTTGGAGAAAACTGACTATGGATTGCTAATAACGATAGGAAGACAAAGACTTAGCGATTACATTGTGTTGGAGTGCTAGTTCCCCTTTAAATGAGGACTAACACCTTCTAATATTAACCTTCACTTGCCTTAGTAAGTACAGAAAATCCTAATAGCCCCTATGAATGTTGCCCTTTTTCCTCCGTTTAAGCGATTAACTTCATTCAGTCCTGGATGTTATGTGGATGGAGACAGACATGACAGGTGCTGGCAGTTTTTTCAGACTAAAGCAGGAAGAGTTCATAAGCCTACTACACTGTTTAACAAGGTGTTGCATACCCCTCTGGCACTCAATGGGTTAAGGACTAGAGGGGTAAAGAAAGCATTGCTAAGCAATGTGTTGAACACTTTCTAGTCCTTAAAGTGTTAGGATTACCCTGTGCATTGAGCAGAGTTTGAGACCAGTGGTCTTGCTAACAGGTGTCATGTCTGCCTCCATTTGCATGACAGTAGGAATCACTGGAGATGTCATAAAAGCTAAATTCACAGGGGCTATTAGGATTTTCTGGCCACAGTTAGGTAACTGGAGTGGTATTAATAGCATGTGTTATTTCTCCTTTAAATATAAACTTTCATAAAGATACTACACTATCGTTTTCTCTTTTTTGCCCTGCCCCCATCTTTTTACTTTGGTGTCATATTTAACATATCACATTGCTAACTGCTAAATACCTAGGTGGCCTTTCACCTCATATAAAAGAACCCTAAGCTGACACCTGTGTTGGAAAGTATCACAATCAATTCAGAACATAACAATTCTACTATAAAACCTGTTAAATAAAAAATATACTCTATCAGCATATTTTACAAAATGCAAAACATTTGTCCTCATTTCCCTATGTTCTTTTGACTTGCAGTAATTTGTAATGTAATGATGAATAATGTATAGCTTGCTTATGTTTTGTCTCTGTCCAGGTAAGTAAGAAAATGCAAACATTCTAAATTCAGATACCATATTATAATATCCTGATGCAGATCAGAATTTTGTATATAAATTTTATGGTAATATATTATAAGTAGCTTGGCTACACATCAATCTCTAAATGAAACAAGAGACAGATGATGACAAGAAAAATTTCTAACAACAGTTTTTGTAATCTTGATCTCTGTAGGGACATATTTAACAAATGAAGCTAAAGGAGCGGAAGATGCCCCAGATGCAGACACGGCCATTATCAATGCAGAAGGCAGCCAAGTTAACGCAGAAGAGAAGAAAGAATATTTCATTTAAATGCAAACCTGGTTACTCTGAGTTTTACTTATCAGGCTGACTGCTGGAGAGAACTGGCTATCATCTTTCAGAATTCATTTCTACCATTTTCCGCTACATTTTATTAACTTCTGCTATCAATAGCCAGCTTATGCCAACAATCAGCTGTTGACAGCATCATATGTTATTTGCAATCCATAATTCAGGACTTTTCTTACTGCTTATAAACCATGGCCCATTGCTCTGTTAACATTCAGTCATACAGTGCTTCAATATACAGCCTTAACAATTTTTTTTCACTCTCACTCATATTTTTTTTTCTTTTATTATTTGTTTACACACTGTACTTCCAGGCTACCCTTTTATATCTATTTGTTCTCTGGCACACACAGAGCTATACACACATATACATTATATACAGTATATATATATATAAGAAAGTTCTAACTGGAAACGTATTATTAAAAACACTTTTCGTATTCTATGGAGTCTGAAGACAATGTTGCAGTATACTACACTATGGTGCTTAAAGGGATAGTAATGTTTAATTTTAAGTTTCTTTTATATTGTAGTCATTAAAAAAAGAATTACATTGATGTAAGCCTTATCTCGCAAACCTTTATGGTTTGAGAGATATAACTGGCTAAACTTTCCCCCTCCAGGCTATTTCAGTCAGTGCTCTAGCTGACAGGTGCAGATTCCGGTCATTTGACTGAACAGCAGAGCCAAACATCACAATATTTAGAAATAAATACTTCATTTAAACTATCTACAATGTGCACTTGCAAACCAGGCACACTTTGTAGACAGTTCTACAGTGCAATTTCGACTCTGCTGAAGAGCCGCAGGCTGGTTCCAGGACTGGAATATCCTGCTGTCAGCTAGAGCACTAACTTCTCTGTAACAGCCTGGAGCGGGTATCTTTAATAAGTTATATCTCTCAAACCATAAAGGTTTGGGAGATCAGACTTGCATCAATGTAATTCTTGTTTTTTATGCCTACAATATTAAAGAAACTTAAAATTAAACATTACTATCCCTTTAATCATCAAGCTGAAGAGGGCACAATTCTTCAAACCAACTTCACCACTGGGTAGAGATGTAAATTACCATTTCCTTAAAGGTGACTTAAACCTTTAACAATTTAATTGTTACACCTCTCTGGCACTTACAGTGTTAAATTCTAGAGAGGTCTATGCCTCTCTGGCATTAAAAGTCACATTTAAATCCATGACAATTTGTGGAATCTGTACCCCATAGGTGCAGATGGATTGCTCCAGAATTACACCTCTTTACCTTGACGAATAATGCCCTATATGATTTTCTCAGATTGACAGAACAACACCTGTGTATACTATAACAGCAGGAAGTGTCTATGTTGCTCATTTCTTTTCACTGACACTTTTCTTGAAATGCAACAAACAAAATCCTGAACTTTGTGATTGTTCACATATTTCAGTATAATTTCGCTTCTTGTTTTGGTGCTATACTGAGCCAATGTAGTGACTTTGTAAAAATAACATCACCAACCAAATACTATTTGCAAGCATCAGAAGAAAGATGTTGCTCACAGATAAAACTGGGATTCAAAGGGATACAGTAACATGGACCTCTCCTCCTAAAACAGTGCTCCCAAGTGCTGTTCTGTCTATTAATTGAGAGTGCATACTGTGGCATATTGCCCTAGTGTTTTATGCCAATTGAAATGCAGCAAGTATTGAAATAAAGTCTTGTTTTCAGATAATGCTTTCCTTTTATTGGGGTGTGTGATGCCATCAATAGTATTGGTAAAGACTTCATAAATGTTCAATACCATTATGTTAAGTTAGATATTTATGAACAATGTTTTATACTCCTCTGTATCTCAGAACAGTTTGTTTATGAAATACATACTGCAAGAGACCAATCAGCTAAACAGTGGTATAGATTCTAGATCCTTTAACATAAACACATGAACTATTAAATCCCTTTTTTATCATTGGACAGAACCATATATTACATATTTTGGTCAGTGAAGTGGTCAGCTGCAGCAGCACGGAGTGCAAAGTAGAGGGATTGTATTTTAAAGGGATAGTATCACTTTATGTGAGAAGTATATATAGACAGCAGGGTTTTATATACTAAGAAAATAATGATACTCCCATTGCTGAGAGACATTTGATTTAAAAGTTACTGCAATTCACACTGGCCTTTTCTGGGTGCAGTACCTCAATGGCCTGCAATTTTACATTGGTGTTGTTGCTGTAGTAGCCTTTGGAACAACCGCGCCACCATAATATTTCAGGCAATGGAAGTTCTGCACTCAAGAATGCAAGTTTGAGGAGCAATAGCGCTCTCCTCTGTTGAAGTACCCTTGTTTTACATATTAGAATAAACCCTGCAATATGTATTTTTCATACTGCATGATAATATCCCTTAAAAACCCAAATGGACTTTCAACCACAATGTACTTCCACATTTTTTCTGTAGACTACAATGATCTCTATGTAAAATAGGTTATTTAACCCTTTCTGCTGCTTTTGTGTGCTACAAAATTATTTATCTTTTATTACAAAGTCCATATTTATTCTTTATTTGCTCCATGTGGATTTTGTTTTAGAACAGTAGTGTTAAGATGCAATATCTAGGCATTTCAGTATTTTGTAAATAGTACATGTATTAAATCAAATTGAACATTATTTAATACATATTTAACTTTTTTGGATGTAAGCAAGTCACACGTACCCATTTTTTTAATGCCCCTTAAGTCCCTTTAGCTATAACCTAATCCAGTACTATGTACTATGTGTAGATAACGTGTTTGAATTTCTGTCTGTATGTCGTAGCACTGTTCCAGAGACAAACTTTTCTAATTTATCTTAATTTGTATCTGTTATACAATGGAAGCACAATGTTTAACCTGTTAAGAACCCCTCTGGTTCATAAAGGGTTAAGGAAAGATACTTTAAGCTAAAACCAGTGCAAAAGCCTCAGGTTTTCAATATCAACCATAACTGAGTAAAATATTCTGTTGCTTGGATTTCTTTCTACTTTAAGTTTAGCGAGTTTTTTTTCTTGATATTGCCCAAAAAAAAAAAAAAAATAAATAAAAAAAGGAAAAAGCATTACAACAAAGGATACATGTTTTACATATAAATGGACTAATTCTTTATATTCAATTCCTGTCTATGCATTTTGTGAGGTATACGTTATATCACAGTAAATGATACAGAATTTCTGAAACACTTTTAGCTGCACAGTGAAAGTTTCAGTGTCAATTTCTCCATATACCTAAAGCATTTCCAAACATGTCTGTGGAGTTTAATGATAAACAAATCACTCAGCTAATTCATTAACTCATAACTCAAAGCCAGGTGGCTTATTTTCCTTTTCTTTTTCAAATACAACAAATAATGTAAAATTGTGTTTTGGGGATGCATTTCTGTACCAGGAAATAGGTATCATTATAAATTACACTTTGCCTCAATGTCCCTGGTATTTGACATTAGAATGGGATGTTTAAACACCTTGCTGTCCGGAGAGGTGTGCAACATGCGTACACCACTGATCCTCAGGGGTTAACAATGAATCTAGGGCAGTAAAGTCAGAAAGCATGGCAGACTATGAAGCAAAGATTATCCATGCTCTTATTCTTAGAATATTGGAAATCAGTAAACTGAGAAGGCATAGACGTTTATGTATGAAAGCAAGAGGAGAGCAATTCTGATACAAACCAGCTACACCATAAGGAACAAATCAAGATCCCTAAGGAATTTAATGATGCTTTTAACCCCTTGAATCATTTGTATCACAAAAGATTCAAGTGGCTAAAAGTTCCATTTAGATTGATGTGAATTTGCATTTGTTCCTATGGTGTAAATAGATTGTCCCATACTCTTGTGTCTATACACATAGGCCACAATGAAACACTGCTGTAGAATAAATATCCTGTAATATAAAAGGCCAGTTGTATGTTTGTCCGATGCAGTCATGCGCAGTAGAGACTGCCTGAACGCACAGAATGCTGGCACATGTACACAGGCTTTTACACTAGTGTGTGTATATATATATATATATATATATATATATATATATATCTCAAAAAGGATAGCTACTTCAGCTATAATAATTCATAAAGAGGGTGGCGCCAACACTTTTTCTCAGATAATACCAATTATAATAATATGCTATGGTTGAGTGTTAACATAATAAATCATATACAGTATTACATTTCAAAGAAGTATGTCTTCATTGATGTGACTGCATGCTTGTTTTACAATTCACACCATAACATGTGAAAAATGCAATAATATGTTAAATGTAGTTATAATAGTGAAAGAGAACAGAGATAGGGTAGCTGCTGGAAGTATGGTGATGAAGATATGGGTTTGCAAGTTCAATTACATATTCGCAACCTGGTTAAAAGACACAGTAAAGGACAGGCCACTTCATTTGATAATCAAATATAAGGATTCCAAATTAACCTTCTGAGTGCAAAGCAATGTGATGCATACCCCTGGGGCTCTCCAAAAAGAAAAATATGTGCAATTCTGTAACCTATGAACTGCACCATAGGTTACATATAAAACATTTCCCAAATTCCCATTGATTTAAAATGGGCATTTCTAACCCTTCAATTCTAGCTAACTAGAATTCAAAGGGTTAAAAGCACCATTCACATCAATAGGACATTTTATTTCTTCCCTATGGTGGAGCTGATTTGCTCCACAACTAACATTTAGGCTCTAAATTATTGTACATTTGTTAAAGGGATAGTGATACTTAAAATGTAAAAAGATACGCTGTAGGGTTTATCCCCCCGAGTAAAACAAGGGTACTGCTGTAAGGTGTTTTATTCAAAAATTATTACAGCTCAAACCTGAATTTTTAGGTGTAGTATTACTGTGACCTAAAATTGTACAGTGGCGCTATGGAGATTTATGGTCAACTGATCAGAGCTATCCATATGATGGTGTAGCAACAACGCCACTGTACGATTTCAGGCCACTGTGATGCTGCACCTAAAAAAATTCAAGTTTGTGCTGTAATTACTTTTGAATAAAACACCTTTCAGCAATGGGAGTACCCATGTTTTACTCAGGGTTTTTTTTTTTTTTTTTACATTTTAAGTAATGCTGTGCCTTTAAATCCTTATAAGAGTTTTTCTAGTTTGTATATAACTAAATGCCCCTTTGACATGCCATTGCTGAAAGAAGATTAACCAGTTGTAGCACAGTGCATAAAATAATACCGTGATTACAAGAGATTCTCCAATTTCTTGCTTCACAATATGTTGGAAGACTTATCTACAAATGTGCCATTTTTTTTGCGTTTGGTAACTCTCCAGCTCTATAGGCATTAATTAGAAGGGGCAGAAAAGATATGCCAGCATTCCTTTACAATGGATATTTTCTTCAGGGCTAGGAAAAACAAATATCTTCCATGTCTTTACAGGTGCAGCTGTGAAAAGAATTGTCCTATTCTACCAAAAATAAAAGTTGAGTAAATCATACTATAAAATCACATAGCTCTTTTCCAGAAGCTGCTGTTGGACAATACATACCTACATACTAGATGGTGCAGTGCTATATCACATCAGTTGCACATGGGTGGGTGTTACACATGATAACATACTATACCTGCAGCTTTTGAATTGAATTATGTGAATTTGTTTTGTTTTACTAAAATTGTATTTCGCTCATTACTAGAGGGACCTGCATTATAGCAGTATGAATCAGATCCTTCTAGCACGAAAACAGCTATATATAAATACATATATAAAACTGTGTTTGTCTTAAAGTGCTATACTACTGTAATCTTTGTAGACACTAAACTTTTGTTAATGCCTGATATGTATTTACAAGGGACTTAGAATGTCATGCAAAGATTGGCAATGTAGAATTGTGTTTCCGCATTTAAATAATGGTTTTGTAAACTTTTGAACTGCATGTTTGTGGGAAATGTGGACTGTTAAGCACCATCTGGTTTCTAACTAAATATTTTCATACATATTCATTGCCTTCATGTTTTTTTTAATTATTGCTCTCATTCATTTACATCACAATTCATTAAAATACAGTACAAACATAAACTTATGGTTCTGAAATATACAGTAAAATATTTCTTTTCAAACTCTAGCTTCTGTTTATTTTTTAATTATTATTTCTACCATTTTAACTCCTTGGATTCTAGAAACATTTCTGACTCATTGCAAATCAGTGCACTGGAGATGTTTCAAGAGTCCAAGGGGTTAACATGAGTTCATTTATTATAGTATTGTAAATCATAATTCTGCCAGTGAATATATTGGAGCCATGTTTTAAGGTTATGTTATTAACCCAATGGGTTCCAGAAAGGTCTACAAAGCTTCAATGCATTGAAGGCCTCATTGGCACTCAAAAGGTTAAAGGTCAACCCTTTCACTGGAAAACTAGCATGCAACACAAGGCCTACCTCAGTCAGGCATGCAATATGATGCTTTGCAATGTGTTGTAGCACTCTCTACCACTGAATGGGTTACTTCACAAGTCCTTTTGGGAACAAGTGTGCACTAGCAATGTGGTAAGACTGGCCTATGACTTTAATGGATGGTCTAACTGTAGCATATTTCTGCAACTGTACAGTTTACAGTGTCTATTAATCAATGTAAGAAGGAATATACAACATTTTTTTGAAGGACTAAGTTGTTTATATTTAAATATGGTGTCACTAACACTATTGCTTCCTATAAATCTCTTTGTCAACATTGAATAAAGGAATCAGCTTAAAGGGACAAGAGTGCTTCAAATCAAGTTAAACTTAACCATTTGAACACCAGATAGAGATGTAACACATAGCTCTGCAATGTGCTGGTCTTTGGACTCAAAGGCTTATTAATTATTCTTTAACCCCTTGGATGCTAAAGGTGTCGCTAGTACATTGCTTGTCAATGTTTTTGAGACACATAGCATAAAAGGGGTTAACAACAGCACAACAAAATAAGTTTTCAGCTTCAGATCTCTTTGTTTTGTAGTGAAATCACATGGGGGATATATAAAACTGGGGTAATAAATAAAGAGTCTGTAAAATTGTCAGAAAGTGACAAAGTTATGCATAAACATTTAGCAACATGTTCATTAAGTACTAACTTGAGTCTATCAACTTTTGAAAAGTGGGTTGTTGGGGTCATGTCCAATAAGAATTGGGTTGCAGCATATTTATAGACATTCACAAAAATAAAGGCCGTTTTAGTGATTAAATCTTAATCCTGGTATAACCTGTTCTTAACCCTATGAGTGCCATTGCTTTGCAATGCGTTGCATTCCCCTCTGGTACTTGAGGGGTTAATGGACGTATATAATGATAGTGTATTAGCAATGTATGCAAAAAATAATCTTATTAGTGTATTTCTGCGATTTTCACAGAATATTCCCAGATAGACATTTATAATGTTATTTATAAACTTCACTTCTTTATAAAAATTATGGGTCTCACTATAGATCACTATGCACAAACAAATAGATAAGAAATTCTGGCAATAAAAATTTCTCACATTTCTAATGATTAAAAAGGGACTTTTAATCCTTTGACCCCTATTAAGGTTTATCCTATTTAAATTAAGACAAAGTTTTAGTTGTCCCTATGGTGCGGTTAGTGTGCCCAAGAATTGCTTATATTTTGTGC
Source organism: Rhinophrynus dorsalis (assembly GCA_037306005.1). NCBI lineage: Eukaryota > Metazoa > Chordata > Amphibia > Anura > Rhinophrynidae > Rhinophrynus > Rhinophrynus dorsalis. Next base: position 71,356,640 of record CM074719.1, on the reverse strand, counting down.
ATACGGCCCAAAGGGCTGTATGTTCTAAATTAAAGAGGAGTTATTCTGACATGAACCAACTTCACCATAGGAGAACATTAAAGATTCCCATTGATTTGAATACTAGCAAAGTCTCCAATGTGTTGCTTCACATTACAATGAATACCTCTCGAGCATTCAAGCGAAAAGAAAAAAAAAACTATTTAAATCAGTGGGGAATTTTGAGTTTGTATCTGTTCCCTAAGATGAAGTTGGTTTGCCTCAAAATGGCTTCGGATTTCTTTTGAACATACAGCCCTATAGTGTACAAAAATCATACAAATTAAGTACCACTGACACTAAGGATTTGATTCTGTAAAAATATATATGTATATTCTTATATTAACTTCCAGAGAGCATCTGAATTTAATATACAAAATACCAGATTATTTTATTTTCTTATTTAGAAACTACTTTCCCCCAACATAACCTGTTGGACTCTGATTTGTAATAGTGTAAACTGGAATGACCTGGGTCTATGAGGTCTAAGCTTCATCCTCTAGACTCAGAAAGGAAGAATGTTCAAATGTAGTGCAGAGGTTATTTAAACACAAACATTTGTAGGCACAGACTGAGCCTTGCTCTCTCTATTCATCTATGTTCAAATCCTAGGACCACATTTATATCTCAGGTGATACTAATTAGCCAATGAGACCTTAGCCCCTCCTATGGCTACACAACACACGTCACTGGACTCTAACCCTATCCCCACTCTCTGCTGCCTGGTACATAAAATAATATTTGCCTAGATCATAAAAGCAGAAAAAAAACCCTTTTAAAACACAAACAGCTGGTTGCCCATAGGGTATTTCTTCTACATATTCTATTCACATGTAGTAAAGCTGCCATATGTTCCCCAACAACATACACAGTTGAGGGATATTTCACTGCCCCCCACACAGATTTCTTTGAACTGCCGATCCCCTCAACTGGAAATCCAACAGGGATATTGAAAAAAAAGAAATATAGAAAAATTGGGGGGGATGTACATTTACATATAATAGTGAGGAAGCGCAGTGAGATAGCATACTGTACAATTCACACACTAATTCAGCAGCCTCTAGTCCCAATGACATCCACCTAACAAGGATACAGAGGATACCATCCACTCTGCTTGGGAACCCAGATATGGACCTGGAAGTGACTGGTACTAAAAATAAAAAGGCAGTGTGAGCTTGGTAGATATATATATCTTATTTAATATAAATTAATACAATAGCAAAAACCCACTCTATTTGCTTTATGTTTCAAAATTCCATTTCTTTCATTTCACCTGTTACCTAGTTGGATCCTATATATTAAAGACCTCTCTAGCATGCGACGGGTTAAGTAATGTCCAGTACAGGGGTCTGGCAACTCGGCTGTCCACCATAAACTGGGGCATTGTCATTGCTCTAACCACACCCACAACTTTTAAGAGCATCCAGCATAAATGAGGAGCCCTTGGTGCTCTAAGTATTTGCAGACTCTGCCTAATGGAAAATCCAGCACTGACAAAGTCCCTTTTGCTATTCCTCTGTGCTCAGGCATAGAATATTTATAAACCAGGTGTTGAGGAACAGTTTCTAAGTGGTGGGATAAATATTTTGTGCACTGGAGGTGTTGTGTCCTAATGTGCCTATATGATGCATGCCCCACCCCAATCTATCAGAGAGTTCCTTGTAACTTGACAAAATTTAAGACTGCCCCCTTTTCTACACACCCTGCCTACCCCCTTTCTTTGTCCTGCCTCCCACTATCCTATTTTTCTCACGCGCCACCAGTTTATGGAGCTAATCAATACTGTTGTACAGTCCCACCACAGTAGAGTTGTAAGCTAGGACACCATATACACATTAAAATGACTGATCACAGATAATTTATACATACACCTATTGTTTGATCTTAACCCTTTGAGTGTCAGAGAGGTATTCAATGCATTGCATTGTACCTATCTGGCACACAAATGGATAAAGGGGAATTATAATAAAGAAATAAGGCATTCGTAAAAGATTAAAGTAAATAGGAGAAATTGCCAAACAGTTGTCTTCATACAGCTTCAGTTTTCTCTCTCACTTTCTCTCTCTCTATAATATATATGTATCTCATTGTGTCTACAGCTCACTGTATATAGCGGTCTGAATCTGAGTCTCCTTCTAGTTCACACAACCTTATCCTATATAATAATTCGCTAAATCATGTGTAACGCCCGACATGCGCAGTAGACACTGCTGCGCGTGCGGCAGTCATGCGCAGTAGAGACTGCCAGCGCCGCGGCTGATACAGAGCTGGGCGCTCTAAAGGAGCGTCCAGCTCTGTATCAGCCGCGGCGCAGGCAGTCTCCACTGCGCGTGACTGCCCCTCGACAGGGGGCAGTGGCACTGTGGCTGTGTAACAGGCTGTTAAACTAGTATCAAATAATAGTTTTAATAGAGCTGAAAAAAGACAATGAGAAACCAAATGTAAAACAAAAGTTTGAAGATAAATCTCACTGCTGTTTGAAAGACCTCTACCTAGGGCCGTTCTTATGTTAAACAAAGAGACAGTTATACCTAGGGTATAGCTCCAATTTACATATAAGAGCAACTTGTTTTAAAGCATTTGCGTCCCTTTAAGAACCTGCTGAATGGTTTACTCAAAATGTGTGCAAGGTGAAATCTTAATAATACTTGGGATGGGAAATCTTGCACTAAGAGAACATCTCTTATTCATAACTGAAGCAAAAACAAAACCGCTTTTCTATATATGGTAATGAATATAACACCTCATGTATTTTAATTTTAGTGTTCAAAATAAAGTCTCTCAAAGAAAAGGATTATGTGTAATTATGTAATTCACAAATGTAAAAGAATGAAGTTTACTGTGCATGCGTGATAACACGCCTTGTAGTTACATGTTCTTCCATGTAACATAGCAGTTGTAGTGTAATTTAGTGCCACTAATCTTATCTGTTACCAAAATGAAAATAGAACATGTACATATGCTTCTTTTTTCTCTGTTATGGGTGAGATAAACATTTCTCATGTGAGACATTTCTATTTCTTCAATAAAAATATAATGAAGTACACCAAACGCTCAGTGTTTTACACAGTTACTTTGCAACAGCTGCAAGGCAGTTAACCTTATTGGAATGTATGGTGATCATCTGGGTACCACAAATATAAAATGTCAAGAATAATAGGGTCCTGTGTATAATACACAAGTGTCACTCATCCACCTATTTTAAGAAAACAATGATTCCAGTCAGTGTATGTGAATGTGTGTGTGTGTGTGCATAAATAATTAACAACATTGAATAATCCTATATAATAATTTGCTAGGATGTTTGTCAGAAGCCATCATGTGCAGTAGAGACTGTGCGTGTTCGGGTTGTCTCTACTGAGCAGGATTGCATCGCGTGAGTGAGGTGACACATGACTGCATTAGGTGGAACAGTGAGGTAGCGGCCGCTTAACCCTTTGAGTTCCAGAGGGGTATGCAATGCATTGCAAAGCAAAGCAATGCAAAGCAATGCGTTGCGTACCCCTCTGATACTCAAAGGGTTAACATTACCCAGACCTTGGACTGTGTACAAGGGATTTTACACTAGTTCAAAATAAAACAACATGTTCATTTGCAACAGTGATTTTGGGGCATGGGCGAGCAGAGAGGAAACACAATACCTCTCTGGCACTCAGAGTGTTAAAGAGTAATTATCACATTTCACCAATTATGGGAGCCCCAGTCTCTCTCTTTCAGTAAGCATGATAAAGAGGTGATACAGTGGAGATGACTTCTACAATGTCTATGTTAGTCTAGGGAGCTTATGTACTAAGACAGTGGTTCTCAATCTATTTTGTTCGGGGCACCCCTAACACATAATCTAGAACATTCGGGGCACCCCTAATGTATTTAATGTACATTATCAAGGGCATAATGAAGGTACCATACATAAAGTTTTCATAGAAAACATGGGGCACCGTAAGTTGATGTTGGTGTGCCACGGCACCCTGGTTGAGAATAACTGTACTAAGTTTACTTCAGCTTTGGAGATCTTAGTGAATAGGCTGTATAGAAACAACACAGGAAATGGAGAAGTGATAACACTGGAGAAGTCATCTCAACTTTATCACCTCTTTAGCACTGCTTAGTGAATCCCCCCTCTCTCTCCCCCTCCCTCCCTCCCTCCCTCTACCTCAATATTGTGGATCCATCAGGAGGTAGCAGATGTGATGTATCACAGCTCAGTAAAATACAATCTATGGGCAGCATTTTTTAATTAGTTACCTACTTCCTTGTCTAGAACTTCAGGTCCTCTTTCAGGTCATTTTAGGACCTTTCTTTCAATGCACAAACTCACAACATGTGAGTCTGTGACTGCCCATTGAAAAATATGTCCTTAAAGGGATAGTAATGTTTCAAAATAAAAGCAGCTCCAATTAATATTCATAGTATTTGGGCCATGGAGAGTGTTATTTCAATACTGTCAGAGTTGTAGTTCAAGAGTAATTGAATGATAAAGTATCCCCCTCCCACCCCTTCTACTGATGTAACACTGCTCACCTCAGAGCAGAAAGGTGGTGTCCAGATGGATTGCTGAGAGGGACAATCTTCAATTTGCATAAGGGAAAAACCTGAAAAACTTGTCAAGGGGGGGCAGGGTTTTCATTGTTCTCACAGTAAGATTGTTCCTTGATGTGAGCTGTCAGGTCTTAATACCAGATTCCACATCTGAGGGGAGGTGGCTTACAGTAGGTAAAAGGGGCGGGAAGAGGATACTTTATCATTCAATTACTCTTGAACGTCAACTCTGACAGTACTGAAATAACACTCTCCATGACCCAAATACGATGACGATTAATTGGAGCTGCTTTTATTTTGGAACATTACTATCCCTTTAAAGGACCTGAAATGACCGAAAGATATAGACAAGGAAGCAGCCCACCAGACAGATATTCTAACAGATGATTTTTCCTTTTTTTTTACTTGTGTATAACTGTGTTGACAAAGAGGAATGATGTGCATATTACACCTGAGATTGTATATTAGAAAAGCTTCTATGCAAAGTGTTAAATTTACTAAAGGTGGCTATTGTTGCTAAATCACTAATAACCTATCATCTGCACAAATTTAATTTAAAGGAGAATTAGTATTGTCTAATAATAACCCCCACTTACTTTATTATGATCAGAAAATCCTAATGGCTCTGTGAATTTTGCCCTTTTATCTTGGTTCTAGAGATACAATCTTCATTTCTTCGACTAATCTTAGATATCAGGGGGGAGATTCACTGAGTGGTGGTAAAGCGGTGATAAAGTGGAGATGACTTCTCCAGTTTATCACGTCTCCAATTCCTATGTTATTCTATGGAGCCTATTCAATAAGATTTCTTCAACTTTGGAGATCTTAGTGTATAGAGTCTATAGAATAACATAGGAAATGAAGAAGCGATATCACTGAAGAAGTCATCTTCACTTTATCACGTATTTATCGCCGCTTAGTAAATCTCCACCAAGTCCATGAAGGGGGACATTACAATTGTTAGAAGGACCACAGGACCTTAGATTTTAATTTAAGAACCCAAAGTTTTTGCAATACATTCATTTGCAATGTGGTGCTCACCCCTTTCATCATTAAAGGGTTCAGCTGGCTCAAGCACTTTGCCTTCATCTGTTTGAAAATAAAATGGCAGCAACGGGCCCATTAGGATTTTCTGGACATAGTAATCTAATTGTAATCTAAGGTTAAATCAATAAGAAGTTCATGATTTGATTTGGTCGTTCAGAGTATACCAGCCTCTAAGTCAGGGATTGGTGCCATAAATTTTAAGACAGATGTGGCACAATTCACAGAAATATTTAAAGGCTCCTTTGATTTTCTCCTTCCTCCTTGATTCTAGAGATAGCATCATGTATCAGTCCTGGATACGATGTCCACGTAGATGGACCTGAAAGCTGCTAGCAAGACTCCAGAATAGTCTGAAATGCATTGCTTTGAAATGCATTGAACACCCCTCTGGTCACTAAAGGGTTCTGTAAACTCAACTGATTCAGTTAAGAAAAAACAAAAAAAACTGTCAGTAACTGTCCACCTGCATGGACTTGACATCATGGACTGATTAAGGGTGTTCTCTTGAACAAAGGCACAAAGGCAAAATTAATGGTGACCATTAGGATTCTCTAGCCATAGTAAGGGAAGTCAGGGGTTATTATCCGTATGTGTTTCTTCCCTTTTAACATTCAAACCCAGAGCCACCTGTTCTACAGAAGTATATTACTTATTTTTCAAACTGCTGTTTGCTGCAGTAAACTATAATTGCACTTCCCACATAATACCAGACACATACTCAAACTCATTCATCCATTAGTCTTTAAATCATGATCCTTTAACGGATCTACTCATCTACCATCTGCACACATGTAAAAGAGAACATTTCATTGAGTCTTCCAGTAGATATGATTCTTAAATTATTCTAATAAAGAAGCAATGCTTCCTACAGGAAAGAATAATCTGAATAAATACAACATTGGCCACCATATTCCTGACTTTGTTATCCTTCTGTATGTGTCTTCCTGATCTGGTACACTCTTCTCCCGATCCTCCCATTTTTTTCCTTGAAAGGAACACTAGCAAAAAGGGTTAAATGTCATGTACTTATAGTGAGCTGATGTAAAAATTAACCATCCCTAAAATGTCATTCTAAACTTATTTTAATGCCTGTGTATTTAATTTTCAGAGAACATTTATTTGTTGTTGTTTGTGATGTTTATATTGACAGACAGGAGCTAATGTAAGTTAATTGTCTGTAATTATTGCACACTGCTCTTGTATTCAAGAAAGCCGTTATTTTATCTCAGCCCATTTACAGGTAGGCCTTGACAACTAATGAGATTCCTGGAAAAAAGCAGGATTGTCTGCTCTCGCAGAGCATATACAAGACTAGATTTTAAACCTTTGAAAGAAAATAGGGAAAGTTAAATATGCTAGCATGAAGTACTGAGTATATAAGAATAAATAACCTCAGTTTTTATTGGTTACTGTTCCTTTAGAACTTCCACTGTCCAATGAAGGAAATGTTAAACAAACAGCATAAACTGTGGGAGGTGGGTGGGATTTCAGTAGCTGACATCACTAGAGGAAGATGAGAGGCTGAGATGAATGGCTCTTCCCACTCCGCAACACAAGAATTTTAGTAAAACTATTTTTATTATTTCAATGTGAATAAGAGCTTTGAAATATGTATATTTCAATGTTAGTTGAACTTTAATCAAACCCTTAACCCCTTAGTGACATATGACTTACCTGTTAAGTCCAGGAAGTCATTCGCTATAATGGAAAAAAAAAACCCTGTCATTAATTTAAAAAGTGCTATATCATTTTCTGTTTAGTTCTAATTTGTACTCTTGCTTGGTTTGCTATTCTTATCTCACCATTTCTAAAGAAACCTCTAAAATCTTTTTCTAACTAAATGTATGTAAACTGTAGAGTATCTTAGTGCTTTCAATAGAGATCCATTAACGCTGTTGATTTATTAAGACTCTGTTAACATACATATAACCACAAGAAAAAGCAGTTGCAAGTCTTGTGATTACTTAGCAGGATATATCACCTTTTCTTTAACCTACTTGATTCAAAACTTAGTTCTGCATTCCAAAGTCCCCCCCACAAAGGTTTAAATGGTTTTATTTACAAAGTCTTCATGTGAAAAAGAGTCAGGATAAATTGGGACAAGAGTGAGAAACTGGAATAATTCAAGGCTAAAGCAACAGCACCGTAGGGGATAAATAATACATCCCAAAATCCTAACAACCCTTTGTGCTAGGGGGTTGTCCATCACATTGGTTTTAACAAATATCCCTTTAAATCAGGGAGGTTTATGAAATCTTTATTTGACAGGTTTTATAAGTAAACCATATTTAAAGGGATATGTGGAAAAAAAGATGGTACCGTGTTAGCCAGTAGAGTAGATAGGATTGGCCTTTTAATGGTAAACTAAGGACATAGCAAATGCAAGCTTTCAGGACACTAAAGCCCCTTCTTCAGGCATCGGTTAACAAACAAAGCTAGTATAACACTGCATTTATATTTACAGCGTATGACATACATTTGAAACAAAATATATGAGTATACAGTGGGGGTCAATTAACTTAGTAAACAAACAGTCTATATAGATATGAAATGATATGCATTGGGTTAGATCAAAGTTCTGGGAACAAGGACACCTTTTTAATGAACATTTCCTTGTTCCCAGGACTTTGATCTAACCCTATGCATATCATGTGACACTTGCTATGTCTTGGTTCCCTGAAGATGGCAGACTGTCAGCACAAGCAGCTGCTGCTGTAATTTCTGCTGCAGCTGAGTTACAAGTGCAGCATGATGCTGAGGAACAAGCTACTCTGCCACAGACCCCTGTGGACACAGTGGGAATGGGTTCCAGTGGAACTAGGACAGGTTTCACTTACCAGCAGCAATACTCCTGGTTCTAGTTGAAGTACTGATTCTGAGGCAGTAGCATCATCTTCTGCCCGAGCCAGTGAACGGGAATGTAGAGGAGGATAAGTAGAAAGAGACCATTCTTCTCCACCTTTCCCCTTCCCCTGAAGTCATGGGTGTGGGACTATTATTCTCTTGGAGCAGGCACAATGCAGTCATCAGCCATCACACTGTGCACAATCTGTAACAAGTCAGTGAAAGAGGAAAGGAGGGAATGTACCTTGCCACAACCACTCTCATAACACATATGAAATACAGACACCATGACATTTATGTGAAGCATGTTAAAGCCAACCCCCACCAAAGAAATTAGGTGCCTCCTGTCTCTCCCCAAAGGCAGCAGTAGGCTAGGTGGAAATCAAAGAGGAAAAGAATAGAGAAACAAAGCCAGAGCCTGAAAGTTCGATGGTGAATGAAACACCTGGCTCATCATCACCATCTTACTCTAGAGTCCAAGAGCAGAAAGATGAAGCAGCAACATAGTAACATACATAGTAACATAGTAGATAAGGCTGAAAAAAGACATGCGTCCATCAAGTCCAGCCCATGCCAATAACACCCCTGTTGATCCAGAGGAAGGCAACAAAAAAGCCCTCTGGAGCAATTTCCAATGTAGGTGTGTGTGTGAGTGTGTCAAATAGTTCCCCGGCTCAATATCCTATTTGCTTTGAAGCCATCTGTCATAACTGTCAATATTGTTCTGTGCTAGATAGGCATCCATTGCTTTTTTGAATGCAGTTACATTATCTGCAAGCACAGCATCCCGAGGCAAAGAATTCCATAGCCTTACCGCCCTTACTGTAAAGAATCCCTGCCTGTGTTTTAGTCGAAAGCGCCTTTCCTCAAGTCTTAATGGATGACCTCTTGTTCTTAGCTCAGCTCTTTGCATAAATAATTCATTGGATAGTTCTTTGTATTGGCCTTGAATGTATTTGTAAATGGTAATCATATCACCCCTTAGACGTCTCTTTTCTAATGTAAACAAACCCAGTTTGGCTAGTCTCTCTTTGTAACTCAGATCCTCCAATCCCTTTATCAGTTTTGTTGCACGTCTCTGCACCTTTTCCAGTTCAGTAATGTCTTTTTTTAGAACAGGCGCCCAAAATTGTACTCCATATTCTAGATGAGGCCTAACCAAGGATTTATACAGAGGTAGGATAATATTAGCATCCCTTGCTTCTACACCTCTTTTTATGCAGGCTAGTACTCTATTTGCTCTTGCAGCAGCTGAGTGACTCTGCACACTGCTGTGAAGACTATTGTCTATCAGTACACCTAAATCTTTCTCTAATGAGGATTTCCCAAGTTGTTTCCCATTTAGAGTATATGTAGCAAGTTTGTTTCTACAACCCAAATGCATAACCTTACATTTATCTACATTAAATGACATCTGCCACTTTTCTGCCCATTCACTTAGTTTATCTAAATCCTTCTGTAGGGAAAAAACATCGAGCTCTGTATGTATTTCCTTACATAGCTTAGTGTCATCAGCAAAGATTGAGATGCTACTTTCAATTCCCACTTCTAGATCATTAATAAACAAATTAAAAAGCATTGGGCCCAGGACTGAACCCTGCGGTACCCCACTTATAACCCTAGACCAATTTGAAAAAGTTCCATTTACAACAACTCTCTGCCATCAATCATTTAACCAGTTCTCAATCCATGTACAGATACCACCACCCAAACCGAAGCCTTTTAATTTATGCAGTAACCTGTTGTGAGGCACTGTGTCAAAGGCTTTTGCAAAATCCAAGTATACTACATCAACAGCAATTCCCCTGTCCAAATTACTACTCACTCTTTCATAAAATGCAAGTAAATTAGTCTGACATGATCTGTTCTTCATGAAACCATGCTGATTCCTACTAATGATATTGTTTGTCTTCACATAGTTCTGAATACTATCAGTTAATAACCCTTCTAGTATCTTACCCACTATGGAAGTCAAGCTCACAGGTCTATAATTTCCTGGTTTGGATCTTGCTCCCTTTTTAAACAATGGAACTACATCAGCTTTCCTCCAATCACAGGGCACTATGCCTGATGAAAGCGAATCAATAAATATTAAGTATAATGGTTTTGCTATTACTGCACTAAGTTCCTTAAGTACCCTTGGGTGTATACCGTCCGGTCCAGGCGCTTTATTCACTATAACCCTTTCCAGTCTCTTTTGGACCTTGTCCTCAGTAAGCCATGTAGATGTTGGAGGAAATTCCATGGTTTTGTCTGTTTGCCCATAGCTTGTCATTTCTGCTTCCTTTGTATATACTGAAGCAAAGAACGTATTTAGGGTCTCAGCCATAGCTTTATCCTCACTAATCAATTCACCTGTTTCAGTCCTAAGAGGACCAATATCAACCTTAACTTTTTTGTTGTTAATATACTTGTAGAATTGACATCTTCTGTCAATCCACCTCCCCCACCAGCTGATAGCCATTCTGTAGATGTCAGGATGTGGCAATCTGCTTCCACCCATTGCACACTGTGTGGTGTGCTGACCACACATGGCAACAATGTGATAGAGGATAATCACAACCAGGGCATCAAATGGCATCTGAGAAGATTCTATTCCGCATAATACCCTAATCTGGTGGAAGGGAGGGTTCATCATTATTAGTAAGACTGTAAGTTGTCACATGTCCTTAATAATGAATAATGCAAATGACTAATGCAAATAATGTGTCTAGCTTTCAGTCCTATGAATCATGATGATTTACATACATCAGTCATACCATACCAGTCCACCACCATACACATCTTTCACAGTCAGTGCAAGATGCCAATTTTTTTTAATGATCTCTTAGCATCAGGCTTACAGAGAGAAAAGCACAATACATATTTGTTTTGCATGCTTACAGATAAACATTCAAAATATTCCAGCAAGGCTACATTAAAAAAAAAAGTTATTGCATACTTCAAACAGGGCTAGTCCTGGGAAAAGGTGTTTGCGGGCCTCAGGCTTCCAAACAAAAGCCCAGATAAATTTTGTTTTCAGCCCCCAGACTTGAGAAAAAACAATCCCTGAAAAAAAATTATGCCCTACTTGCATAGTGTGAGCAGTATTAGATGTTGTGGAGGCAAATTCTATTTGCAGCATTTGCTTCTGTTGTAATTGCAGCCCCTAAGCAGCAGAAAGATTAGGCTGCTGCATGGGACTGGGATCATCATCATCAGCATTTGTACAAGAGAGGCAGTGGTACAATGATGCTTCTACATTCCACTAGGGCTAGTACTACTGTTACATTGGCCTTTGTCCTCTACTCAAAGGCTACTTGATGTCAAGATAGAAGACAATAAAAATAATGAATCCTCTCTGCCACCACCTTAGCATATTCAATGGGATTGAATATCTTCAGATGCTATGAATAACTTACATTCACAGTGGACAGTGGGTGAAAACGAACTGACAGATCCTCTCATTTACAACCTTGCTGTCAGCTAGGTGGGGGTAGGTAATGGAGGCAATGGTGGTACACCAGAGAAGGAGGAAAAGGATGCTTAGGGTTCAGGAGCAGGGACAGTGGGTATATTCTCCAGCATGCAAACACTAGCACAAGAAGATTATGATGATACATGTGTTACGCTCATCAGAGAACTTCCAGACTGGGTTTCTCTTATTTTACTCTAGGATTTTCTTTCCATGTTTAATGTCCTTGGGGAGGGATGGGGGCATGGAGACACTGGCTCTTGTTTTTTTTTTCTAGATTTGGCTTTTACATGTTTAACATAAACATTGTGGTGTCTGTGTTGCATGTGCATAATGACAGCAGAGTGTTAAAATGTGTCCCTCTTCACTACCTTATCACACATAGTGCACAGTGCAGTCACTGGTTCAAACCCATGATTTCAATGAGTGGAGAGGTGGAGAAGAATGGCTTTCTTCTCCAGAATTACCTTCACTGGCTGGGGCAGGTAATGTTGCTGCTGCCACCGGATTAGCACTAAAGCTAGGACCTGGGGTATTGGTGGCAAGTCTATCCTTTCTTAGTCCCATATTACTGATATCTGTTCCCAGTCCCATGATGGTCACAATGGTCTGTGGCACACAAGCTTCCTGATCTTCATTGTGCTCCTGTGAAAGATGAAAATATACCTCTGATGACTCCGCAGCAGGAATTCCATCAACAGCAAACTCTACAATATCACTGCTGTTGACAGTTTTCATCACTTTCTCCTATTCCAGCTTCTACTGTACTCTGCATGACAGGGAATGCAGTTCTGATTCAATTGAAAAACATGGAAGTGTTCTCAAGGGAAATATTGTGGTGTTAACGATATGGTGAAAAATCTACGGGTTCTCAGTTGGCAAGAATTTTCTTCAAGAAGAGAAGAGAATCATGTTTTTTGTTTTTTTAATTCCCACGGGAACAAAATATCCCTAGTCCACATTAAACAGTTTGCTTATCAAAACGTGTACCAACAGAAGGAGCAAAGTGGTCTAATATAGCAACAATCAGTCACCTGAAATTTAGTAAGGAGAAACAGAAATCCATTAATGGTCACATTGAGCATTAACAAAAATTTTTGTTCTTCGCACAAACTTCACAAGAATGCATGCGATTCTTAGCGTCTTTAGTTATTCAGTCCAAAAAAGAACCAGGACAGATGAAAAGCAGTAGGGAAATTTAGAACAGCTCTAATTCTCACTGTAAGGATAACATGTAGTAGATCCATGTAGTACCAGAGATAATTCAGAATAAGGGTGATATATTCACACGAACAAGTGTATCAGGGTAGGTTGGAGCTCATACAAGTATAGATGCATAAACAATGGAGAAGTAGACAGGGAAATATGCACATCAAGCTAAGGAGAGTCATGACATGGCACTAGCCTCATTATTTCTGTTTTATTACAGTAGATGATGAGAAAAGTAAGGAGGTACGAACAGATAGCATTTTATCCAGATGAATGATCAGTACAATGATCAGTACATAGAGTGAAAGAAGGCTGAGCAGTGACAAAAATATGAATTAAGTTAGAATATAGCTTCTGGATACCCAAAGGTACTTTTAGTTTAACTAATGATTACAAATGGGTGAAACATTTCAACTCAAAAGGCACAATTGAGAAAAACTGCACTAGTAACTATTGACCCACACATACTCACCCCAGCAGAGTTATCCCACAGTAGGCATAGAACCATCCATACTGCTCTCCCAAATTTGGCCCACTGCAATTTTAGCCACAGGGAATAGGAATGTGAGGTACTCCCCCCTGCTGACAGACTACACCTCCCATTATTCCTTGCCAGCTATGATAATGGAAATTGTAATCAGGCAGCAGCTAGAGTGCCTCACTTTGCCAACTACTGCAGCACAGAACCACACCTAAAGGGATAGTAATACTTCATTTTACCTTTATTTTAGTTTGTAGGCATTAAAAAAACATGAATCGATATAAGTCTTATCTCTCAAACCTTTATGGTTTCAGAGATATTCACAAGCAAAGTTTCCCCTCCCACCCCTTTTACCTAGTGTAAGCAATCTCTTCTCAGATGTGGAATCCAGTCCATAGACCAGGCAGATAACAGAAGGGGACAATCTTCTTTCTATAAAAACAATGAAAGCCCTGCCCCCCTTGACAAGTTTTTCAGGTTTTTCCCTTATCTTAATTGAAGATTGTCCCTCTCTGCAGTCTACCTGGGCACCTTCCTTCTGCTCTGGCTGAACAGTGTTACATCAGTAAAAGGGGCAGGAAGGGGATATTTTGTCCTTGAATTACTCTTGAACTACAAGTCTGACAGAATTGAAATAACACTCTCCAAAGTCCAAATACTATGATGATTAATTAGAACTGCTTTTATTATGAAACATTACTATCCCTTTAATCAACATGCCCCCTTTTCTTCTCTGCCTCTGAAGGCGAAAAGTAAAGTAAGCACCGCCCCCCTCTTAGTACCTCATGGTCTGATGACCCTTCCAGAGTGAGGGGATTTTTAACAGAGACTGTCTTTATATGTGTGCTTATGCACCTTCCGGCCAATCAGCTTTGAGTTGGGAATTCAGCTGCCTAAGCACACATCCCAGCCAATAGCTGTGAGTAATTTTGAACAGAGACTGTCCATATAAAAAGGCAGTCTCTGTTCAAAATTCCCTCACACTGGATTGGACATCGGCCTGTGAGATACTGCAAGGTCAGAGGCGGAGAAGACTAAGGAGAACAGAAGAAAAAGTCCCCCTTCTGATACCTTTCAGGCCATAGTCTGATGGCAACTTATGGAAATTTGAATAGGTACTGCCTTTTATTTAGGCAGTCCTTGTTCAGATTTCTTCCCATGCTCCTATTGATGAAACAAGGAGGCTGGGAGGTTAGTTTACTGAAGGGCACATTCTGTGTTCTGTGCCCTGCGAAACTCCACATCCCAGCCAATGGGAGAGTGGGAAGAAATTTGAACAGGGACTGGCTAAATAAAAGGAAGTCCCTGTTCAAATTTCTTTCAGTTGGCATCGGGCAACAGTTTGAAAGGTATCAGGAGGGGGTCTTTTTCCTTCTGTTCTACAACTGCCACTAGAACCTTCTTGCATTCATGGCTTTTTATAACTATTTTTTATTTTTTTAAGGCTGCAACACATTTATTGAATAAGATTACAGGTAAGTGTGATGGAATAATGTTAGGGCTAGTATTTGAAAACTTTATTGTTAATGATAGGGGTTGGCCAAGGGTAGTGTTAGGAGGGTGGGCGACTGTTTTTAGCTCACGCTCTATGTTTGACACTATGTCAAACAGCGAGCATTAGCTATTTTCCTTTCATGTTTCCATTTTTCACGCTATTTAGCATGAGTTACCTTTTTATGAAAAAAGTGGGAAAAAGCGGAAAATCTGCACTTTTCGCGGGAAATTTTTAGTCAAGAGCAAAGAGCCATTTTTTTGCAATTTTAGTTTGAGCCGTAAAGTTTCACCCATCCCTACTCCTAAGACAGCTCTACAGAAGTTTATAGCATAAAGAGAAAACACAGAGAGGGTACCCAATAGTGCCTGTTATCCCATTAGTATATAGGCTTATAGGATATCAGATATACTCACCTTGAAGGTGGTTGTAGAGGGGCATTTACCCAATAACAACAATATCAGCCAGGTATCCCCTGTCTCTGCTCAGGTATCCTTAACCTGGAAACAGGAAATCCCAAGAATGCTACTCTTAAGTCTCTAAAATATTTATTGTAAAAAAGTATATTGTATCAAACAATACAAAATAAGTAAAAAGATTAAAGGTTTGTTAAATATAAACTGAATGATGTTTCATAGTCACCTGACTACTTCCTCAGAAAATAGCTCAGCCAAAACACAGAAGACCTTCTATGCCATTTTCTGAGGAAGTAGTCAGGTGACTAGGGATGGGCAAAAACTTTCTCCTCAAACTGAAATCTGCGAAAAATGACACTTTCCGTCTGGCGAAAAATTTCCTGCAAAAAGTGACATTTTTTTCGCTTTTTCCTGCTTTTTTCACCTAGCTCATTGCATTGAAATCAATGGGTAGAAAAATTTTCCTCTACCTCATGAAAGTTTTCTACAGCCATATAAAAGGTTATCAGGCTCTCACAGCAGCCATTCTGTGTTTATGAAAGGAGAGAGCAGCATGTTTTTGAGCTAGAGAAGATAGGCAAATAAAGGGGAATTGAAGCTTTGTTTTATGGAATCATTTAGATAGGACATTTGTTATCTGTAGTAGGGGAGTCTGGGATAACAATAGGGAGAAGAGAGGAAGGGGGTTGACCCAAAATACCCCAAATTTTGGTGTGACTGACTGGCAAGACACAGGCAGCTGGGGTCCAAATTGCTTGATGATTATACTTTTATTGTCTCTGTACTAGGGAAGTCTGGGAAAAGAAGTTGTTGATTTTGTGAATTTAGTTATATATATATATATATATATATATATGTTTTTTGGGGCTAACTGTGATACGATATGGTGGACAACTTAAAAGTAAAAAAAATTAAAAAGAAAAATACATAAATAATTAAACAAATAAATATATTAGTCAGCTGACTGGGAGCTCTGTGACCGAGGAAGACTTGATAGACAGCAGGTAACATTGAGAATTTTGTTGAGGGCCAAGGCAAGACATCATACTCCATCAATTTTGAGTAAAAACCACACAAAGTAGTTGAGTAATGTCTAGAAAATGCATAAACGAGTGGGGGAAAGGTGGAGGGGCTGCAGGGGAGTGGGAGTAAAGTGTTAGTGCAAAGACTGACTGCAGCAATTGTTGCTGCAGCCTGTGCAATAAATTATGATGATTCCTCTCCTCCCGGGGTGGATGCAGTTTGTCAGGGTCCCACAAATCACATCACACCAGTTCCCCCACACACCATTACCATACACATCTGCCACATTGTAGGTTGTGCTTCATTTATATTTTTTTAATCACTTGACAGCGTCACGAATATGTGTCAGTGTCACTTAAGCAGGAAGTAAGTGTTGTGCGCAAAGGACAAATGCACTCTGCATGCTAACACATTTTTCAAGGTATATGTTACTGTAGGACTCACAACTTTGACTTCCAGCTACTTATTTCTCCACTACAACCCTCAGAAGAAGTAATATTGTGCTGGGAAATGTTGCACCATATTAAACATAGAAAAAAATACATTGGAATAGTGTTTGTGTTTGAATGTTTTAGAATAAGAGACAAATGTGTTAGGATAGGATAAAAAGGTGTCAGAATGTGTTGGAATAGGAAAAAAATGTGTTGAATAGGCTAAGCAAAAAATCTGTTACAATAGGAGAATACTGTGTTGGAATAGGCGAAACATTTGCTGGCATAGGCAAAAAGGAGGAAACTTTTGCATTGGAGAAAAAGAGAATACTTTTTTGAAAAAAGCAAAAAATCGGCCATTTTTCATAAAAAGTCATGCAGGAAATTGTTCCCACTTTTTGCTTACCCCTCCAGGTGACTAGGAAACGTCATTCAATTTATATATTTTTGCTTATTATGTATTGTTTGATGTAATATACTTTTTTACAATAAATATTTTGGAGACTTAAGAGCAGCAGTCTTGGGATGTTTCCAGATTAAGGATATCTGGCTGATATTGTCGTTGTTGGGTATTATTATTATTCTTTATTTATATAACACCAACTAATTCCGCAGCTCTATCCAATTGGGAATAGACATACAGAGGTATTAAATAGTACAATCAGATGTGGAGAACAGAAGGATCAGAGGGCCCTGCTTGTGAGAGCTTGCAGTCTAGAAGAAGGTAGGTTTGACACAGAGGGAGTAAGTGCTATTGGGTGTAAGTGCCTCCTGCCACATGAACTGCCAGTCA
Organism: Rhinophrynus dorsalis; assembly: GCA_037306005.1. NCBI lineage: Eukaryota > Metazoa > Chordata > Amphibia > Anura > Rhinophrynidae > Rhinophrynus > Rhinophrynus dorsalis. Next base: position 71,338,893 of record CM074719.1, on the reverse strand, counting down.
GTGGGTGGGAGTGAGAAGTGCTGTTGAGTGCAGTGGTCCAGGCAAGGGCTGAATCTTGGTGTTAATGTTTATGGAGGCAGTTGATAGGCTTCCCTGAAGAGTTGAGTTGTCAGGGAGCGTCTGAAGATTTGAAGGCTGAGGGAGAGTCTGATGGGGCGTGGCAGGGAATATGACCCTTCTACAACTACCTCCTTTGTGACTAAATTTGATATCTTATAAACATTTATGCACTCTCTCCATGTTTTCTCTATATTCCAGCAAATATGCCATCCTCCATACTTACATCATTATTCACTCTTGCATACATAATAAAGAAAGTACTGATGCACATGCACTCTCACCTGCATTCAGTATTTATAAGATGTTAGCCTTCTCTTGTAAATTCTCTTGGGAAGCAGAAGACCTTATTTTTCAACTAAATTCAAACTCCAGCACAACTGTAGTATTTAATACTTTTTTCACCCAGAAAGTAGAACATGGTAATATGGAGACATATATGCGTCTGATCATTTCTCTGCCATCCATTTGCTTAGTTTAAGTAAAATCTGTGCTCTCTTGCTTACATTAATAGATGTCAAACAGTAAAAAAAAAAACAAAAAAAAAACCCAGTGCTCTATTTTGACACTATTTGTTTTACAAATTGTTCATTGGAGTATCCATCCATCTTTCAGTATAATAAGTGACAGTGACATTTCAGTATAAATGAAATAAGCCACTGAAAATTATTATACAGTCCCACAGAACTAGTGGCTGGAAACAATAATTAAAATCATCAGTCTTTCTGTCAATAAAGCCAGCAATGGCTATTATACCTTAAAGTTGTTGGTAGAAGATAGTACAAGTTAAATTGGTATTTTCTCTCTGATTTATATTGTAGAGAAATATTGATGACTTCAACATTTTCTTAAAAAGTCACATCTTTCTTCACCCAAGAGATTTTATTGATAAAAACATGTAATGACTTAAGGGGTTTTTCTAATATTATACAGGTTATGTTTGTGTTTAATGCATTGTCCTTGCAGTATTTTAAAGTTTACATTGTTGGAACATTGATTTTAATGATGTTTGTAACCCCTCAAATGTAATAAAGGTCACCAACACATTGATTGGCATTCAAGAAGTTAAATCCCCATATAAATTAATGGTAATTTTGTGTCTTCAATAGTGTAGTTGATTTTCTCTAACGTGTGGACTCTTTAACTTCCTTAATATGGGCCATAGTACTTTTGCCTAACTAAAGAGAACAGATTACTGTGCGCTTTGCTTGCTGTTAAAGTGACAGTCAACTTACAATTTGAATTTACACATTCTGCAAGTACATTTTCTGTTTCCAGACATTTTTTTTTCTTTGGGGGAAGGTGAATGAATAACTACATTCAACAGTGTAGCCCCATGTTCTAATGCCAGTGGCTGCACCCAAGGGTATGCAGTACAGCTTATTATGACCACTGCAGAGGGAGACACAATTCCATTTTCTCTATGACTTGATTAGTATATTGATCTAAGCAAGGAAAGGATCACCCAAAATGCCCATAGACTGCTCCAATGTCCTCCTCTTGGCACAAGCAGCGTTAAGTGAAATAAATGAGATGTAAATTAATTAGTTTATTGATATTAGGAAAAAATCAACACTCAAAACTGATTCCTGCTTGTTATATATGTCCCATCTTGAGTTGACTACTGTAACTCACTACTAACTGGCACTCCTCTCGCCCGACTTACCCGACTACAGTCCATAATGAACTCAGCAGAATGACTAATCTACCTCACCAACTGCTTTTCCAACACCAGTCCCCTCTGCCAATCCCTACACTGGCTCCCACTCCCACCTTCAGGACTTCTCCCGTACTACACCTCAGCTCTGGAATTCCCTCCCCTGCCCCATCAGACTCTCCCCTATCCTTTAGATCTTCAGACACTCCCTGAAAACTCACCTCTTCAGGGAAGCATATCAACTACCTCCATAAATACTGTCACCAAGAACCAGCCATTCCCTGGACCACTGCACTCACTAGCACTTCTCTCTCCCACCCACTAACCAGCAGCTTATGTAGCAGGAGGCACTTACACCCAATAGCACTTACACATTCTGTATCCTACCCACCTTCCTCTAGACTGTAAGCTCTCATGAGCCAGGGCCTTCTAATCCTTCTGTTCTCCACATATGATCTGTACTATTTAATATCTTTATATGTCTATACCCTATTGTAGAGCGCTGCGGAATAAGTTGGAGCTATATAAATAAAGATTATTATTATATAATGGGGAATCAAGAGCAGAAATGAAATAATAAGATGCACATCCAATTTGACTTTACATATTGTACTATATACTTGCAGAATATGTACAGTTAAAAGGAGCTTGACTGTCACTTTAATAATTTTCCTTGAACTTGTCCAATTGTGCAGAGTTTTCCGGTGTATAGAAATGTACACGAAGAAGAGTTAGCCATTTCAGTGTCAGGGTTTTGGACCATTCTTTCCTCCTAGAAGGCCAGACACTTGTTCAACATTTGTTTACTGTGCAATGCTCCAGCCATCTTTCAAGAATTTATTAATGATGTTCTAAAGGATTTCCTGCAACAATGTGTAGCTGTTTACCTTGATGACATACTCATTCATTTTCCTATTCTGAAGACCCATCAGTTGGATGTAATCAGAGTATTGTAGCTTTTTAAGAGAGAAGGGTCTGTTCTGCAAATTTGAGAAATGCAAATTTCACCGAATTAAGGTGAACTTTCTGGGGAAGGGTTTTGCGATTGACCCTGAGAAGTTGTCCGCAGTCTTGCAGTGGCCGCTTCCTATTGGTCTCAGGCCCCTCCAACGATTTCTGGGTTTTTCATACTATTATCGGACGTTTATACAAAATTTTTGCTGTTCTGGTGAAACCCCTTACTGACATGACTCAGAAGGCTGGTAATCCTTCGAATTGGTCTCCTTTGGCTTTCCAAGCTTTTGAGACCTTAACCCCTTCGCGACAAAGGACGTACATGTACGTCCTCTGTGGGTGTCACTTAGTGACAGAGGACGTACATGTACGTCCAGGAAATCCGGCTCCCCGCGCGGCTGCATGCCGTTCGGGGACTCCGGATTCTTTTAACAAAAAAAAAAAAAAAAGTTAGACGGGCGTTAAGTGACGGCACGCGGCCGTCACTAAGGGGTTAAAGGCTGCGTTCTCCTTGGCTCCTATTTTGGTTCATCTGAATACCACTATACCTTTTACACTGGAGGTTGATCCGTTTGAGTCGGGAGTGGGCGCCCTCCTGTCCCAGTGTGTGGATCCAGGTTAACCTTTGCTTCCCTGCTGGTTGTTTTGTAAAAAAACTATTCCCTGTGGAAAGTCTATATGAGATTTGGGACTGTTGGTCATCATCATGGCTCTTCGTGAATGGGGAAACCTACTCGAAGGGACTTGTGTCCCCATGCTCATTCTCACTGACCATAAGAATTTAACATACCTTTCTGAAGTTAAACATATGTCCTCTCAACAGGCCAGGTGGGTCCTGTTTCTTTCCAGATTCAACTGTATAGTGTTCTATCTCCCTGGCATTAAAATGTTAAGGCTGATGCGTTATCCCATCAGTTCGGCTCAGTCTCTAAAGAGGAGATGAGCCCACGCCTTTAGTACCTCCTGACCGCATACTAGCTGTGATTCATACATGTAATACATCTCCCTTAGACAAGCAGATTTTGGCTGCCCAGGCATCAGCTCCACCTGACATACTGTACCTAATGGTAGGTGTTTTGTACCCAAGACTCTATGGGTTAAGTTGCTTCAGTCATATCACATCACTAAAGCTGCTGGTCATATAGGAAGGAATCAATTAATATGGTCTGTTTCGCAACTTTTCTGGTGGCCCAGGCTCCGGGCCGATGTCATAGAAAAGTTACCATCCACCCAGGAATTTGCCGTGGTATTTGCCCAGGAGGTCTTCCGTCTGCACGGGTTTCCTAAGGTTATTATCTTCGACTGAGGGAGTAACTTTGTGCCCCATATTTGGTGTACCTTTTGTAGACAAATGGGCATCCAGCTTTTTTTCTCCTTCGCCTATCACCGACAGAGTAACAGTGCTGCAGAATGGTGCAACCAAGCCTTGGAACAGTTTCTTCTGTACTTCATGATAATTGGGCTGATCTGTTACCCTGGGTGGAGTTTGCCTGCAATTGTGCCATTAATTCTTCCTCTCAGATGTCTTCGTTCATGGCTAACTATGGGTTTCAACCGTCATTCTTGCCCGAGTCTTTCATGGCACAGAATATTCCGGCTCTGGAAGAGCATCTCAGGGAACTCTGTTCCACATGGGGTACAGGTTTATAGATCCCTAATGGGATCCAGGCAACAGAAAAAGCACCAGGTAGACTGTAGAAGCTTAGCCACACCCTCCTACCAGGTTGGAGAGAGTTTGGTAGTCTTCACAGAACCTTAACCTCAGAGTGCTTTCCAACAAACTGGCTCCTCTCTGTCGGTCCATTTCGGATTCTCGGTAAAGTAAACCCAGTTGCTTACGCTTTAGACCTCTCAGCTAATATGCACATTTCCAATATTTTCCATATATCTCTTCTTAAACCTCTTATCTGCAATAGGTAAACCTCTATGCCTCCAAGACCACATCAGATTATGGTGGGCAATCATGACAAATATGAATTACAGAGCATCTTGGAGTCTCCTTTTTCCAGAGGCCAATTGCAATACTTTGTTCACTGGAAGGTTTAGGGTCTGGAGGAACGCTCCTGGGTATCCTCACATGATGTCCAACTCCGACTCTCCTCTGTACCTTTCTTTCCCATTTTCCTCACAAAGCTGGTCCTCTTCCATGGGGGAGAGGTTGTTGAGGGATGGGTACTGTCATGATCTCCCCTGGATGTGGACCATGCTGCAGGAAGCGGCCACATCCATTCTCACTGCCGGCTTACCTGGATCTGGATCTCATGAGGGTTCCTATGATGACGTGTGTATGTTTGCTTCAGGGCTGGTTGTGGTGGCCCATCACCTTCCTCCGCCCACTAGATGGTATAACGTTGCTCTCTTCCCACAGTAAGCACCCTTACGTGGTGCTAGGTGCTGGTACAGTGTGTTATCTGGTTTGACCCTTGCCTGGCTGCTCATTCCCTCTGGCCTCTGATCCTCTGCTTGGCTGTGTATCACCTCTGGTCCTGACCATTGGTTTGGCTGACTACCTCCTCTGGCTCTGACACTAGGCTTGGCTGACTACCTCCTCTGGCTCTGACCATGGCTAGGCTTACTCACCAGTCAGTTTGCAGCTCCTTGGTCCATCTGACTGCCATCCTGGACTCTTCTCCAACCAGAACTGTGACGAGCTGGTGTGGAAGAAGTGTAGGGTGAGCGGGTGGGTCAGAAATCAGTCAGTGGAAGTAAGCTTTGGGGTTCTGGATGGCAGGAGCATTGAAAGGGAAGGTGGAAGAGGACATTAGCGGTGGTGAAAGGAAGATAAGGGGAGGAGAGCATCCTGACTGGTGAAAGGGGGGGTGTCAACCCCCATGCCTAATCCTTTCCAAATCACCATCCCAGTGGGATGTTCCTGGAGTGGTATGGCAAGGACTGGGCAAGGGGGCTTTGCCTCTTGCCCAGACCTTTCCAAATCACTTTCCCAGGTTGGATGTTGCCCCCTTCTCAATCCTGGCCAAATCACTGTCCCAGTGACATGTTTCTGCAGTAACTGTGAAGTAATTCAAGATTCTGGAGGGCCTTCACTTACCTGGCCAGTCTTGGAATATCACCACCCACACATAACCCTCCATACTGCCACCCTGGGTGCGTGTGGCTATGGCAGGATACATGATTATAGATGGATGGATGGATAGATAGATAGATAGATAAAACTATGCATTGTTATTTCAAGTTAAGCTTTAGTAAATTTTGCTTTGTGCAACAAATTATGGTGTGATATATGTGCCAAAAAAAGTAAAAACAAATTATATTGACTTAATATCATGCACTAAAGTTCAGGGCTAGTCTGGTAATTTTGTGCCTGGGGCAAATACAATTGCATGGTACATTTCTATTACTTTAGTCCACCCTCTCAGACTAACAATGTGCCTCCACATATTTCTAAGCAGAGAAGGATCAAGACTCCATAGGGCCCTCGGCAGAATACCAGTTTGGGCCTCCTCCGTGGCTTAACACACAAAACTGACCACCACTGCAACTGAACGCAGCAAAATAAACTCTAATAATGAAAGGGGAAAAAAAAAATCTAACTTTTTTCTTTTTTGAAAATGGTTGTTTGATCCACAGCAACGTGTTTGTATGTTTGGCATTCAGTAGTAGCATTGGACCGCCCAGCTTCCAGCTTTCATTTTCCAGCTTTCATTCTCCAGTTTTCACCCTCCAGCTTTCATCCTCCAGCATTCATTTCCCATCTTCTTGTTCTTTCTCTCACACCTGCTCCACCCTCTTATCTTCTTTCATCTCTACCACCTTTCCCTTCTCGGGTTTTCCTTTCTTTCCCTCCCTCAATTTCCACTCTTCACCCTTCCATTTCTCTCTTACTTATGCTCCTTTGCACTTTGTAGGACTGTCAATATCTACCCTCTAGTACCCAGACAATCCCTATGTAGCCCTACTGCAACCCCTCTCCTCTACTAAGTTAAGCGAGGGATTTTTTCTCTATTATTTTCTCAATACATGTCCGGGTAGCTTTTTAACCTTACAAATTTCTCTGAAATTGTATACTGTTTGTTGTTCCAGTGACAAGATAATGTAACCTTGTTTATATTGATCTCTTGTACCGACTACTGCGCATATGTAAGAGATGGAATGTGACTCATTTTTCAAATTGTTTCTACACTGTTTTACCCTGTATTGTACTAACTTTTTCACTCAATAAAGATAATTTGGAAAACAAAAAAACAAAAAAACAAAAAAAAAAAGAAAATGGTTGTAATAAAATGATCATAACTATTAGAAGCACGGAGGAAAGTTATGCAAGGTATACCATTTTGGAAAGTAGACATTCACCCATGTCAAATGAGAGGTCATTGCCTTTCTTCTCCTGGGCTAAAGTTCACAAATATTTCCAAAAGGTGGAACTATAGGAACAAATACATGTTTTTGTTTTGTTTTTTACATTCCCACCACTTAAAATATACAAAAATCTTTGAAAACCATAAAATTTCCTACTGTATTCAGTTACCTGCCTGCACTAAAATGGTCATAACAATTATAGATATGTGTCACAGTTTGTAAGAACACTCAGACAAGTTAGTAAGGTAAAATCCACTTTATTAAGAATAATAAAGTGCACAAGGTCACCCTTCATAGGTCCAGATCCGGACAGTACCGTGGCACCTCCCAAATCTGACACAGGTCAGGGTGCAAGAGAATAGCAAAACACAACAGTAATACAGCAGGCTGGATCAGACAACAGAAACCAGGAACAGAACCTCAGCAGTACCAAACCTAGAAAGCATACCCAACTAGCAAGACAGTAGGTGACTGCAGGGCAGAATCCCTAGAAGGCTAGGGGTAGAACGGCAGCAAGCCGGGACACTGGAGAGTGACATGGCCTAGAAAACAAGGGGTAATGGAGGAAAGGAAATGGTCACCACAAGTGCCCAAATCTCAGAGGACTGGATAGAAAGAGACTACAATACTGGACACACAAAGTGACCAGATCCCTAGCAAGCTAGGGTAACCGGAGGCAACACTGACAGGCACTGACAAAGCACTAGTCCCAGGAGACTAAGGTAACCGGAGGCAACACTGACAGGCACTGGCAAGACACTAGTCCCAGGAGACTAGGGTAGCCAGAGGCAACACTGACAGGCACTGACAAGACAATAGTCCCAGGAGACTAGAGTAACTGGAGTCAACACTGACAGGCACTGGCAAGGCACTAGTCCCAGGAGACTAGGGTAACCGGAGCCAACACTGACAGGCACTGGCAAGGCACTAGTCCCAGGAGACTAGTGTAACCAGAGGCAACACTGACAGGCACTGGCAAGGCACTAGTCCCAGGAGACTATGGTAACTGGAGACAACACTGACAGGCACTAACAACACACTAGTCAGCAACGGATCGGGTAGTCAGCCATAGCCAGGATTGGTACACAGAGTGGTAGTCAGCCTGTCCTAGTCAGCAACAAATCAGGTAGTCAGCCACAGCCAGGATAGGTACACAGAGCGGTAGTCAGCCACAGCCAGGATCGGTGCACAAAGCGGTAGTCAGCCACAGCAAGGATCGGTACACAGATTGATAGTCAGCCAGTCCTAGTCAGCAACATATCGGGTAGTCAGCCACAGCCAGGATTGGTACACAGAGAGGTAGTCAGCCAGTCCTAGTCAGCAACGGATTGGGTAGTCAGTCACAGCCAGGATCGGTATACAGAGTAGAAGTCAGCCAGTCCTAGTCAGCAATGGATCGGGTAGTCAGCCATAGCCAGGATCGGTACACAGAGTGGTAGTCAGACTGTCCTAGTCAGCAACGAATCAGGTAGTCAGCCACAGCCAGGATAGGTACACAGAGTGGTAGTCAGCCACAGCCAGGATCGGTACACAGTGCGGTAGTCAGCCAGTCCTAGTCAGCAATGGAATCACAGGGCAGAAGAGACAGGAGCAAGGTCAGGCAAAACTGGGTCATACATGGAACAGGAACCAACAGCAGTACAAACGCCAGGTACAGGAACACCACGAAAGGGCACCAAAGTACCCAGCGGCCAATAAGAGCCCAGCAGGAATAGAACAGGAAGTTTCAATGTTGCTGACAAAGAAGATCACGGGCACCGTGATAATATGCAGGAGAAGTAGGCAAGGTATGTCATTTTGGAAAGTAGAAATTTACCTGCACCAATGAGGGGTCACTTGCCCTTTTACCCCTAGGCTGGTATGAACAACTGTTGCCAGAAAACAATTGAGCTATTTTACATTTGTACCTCTTTAAAGATACATATAGCAAAATGCATGGAATTTCAAGAGAAATTCTACCCTGTTGGTATGAGTTGACATACTGTAGAGGGTTCCAGAAGTGCAAAGCTATGCCAACTAGAATCTCTCATTTTTCAATAAATTTTTCAACTATCACTTTCCTGTACTAAAATAGTTATAACAATGAGAGATATGAACAAACGCTAGGTAAATCAAAGAGTTTTGAAAAGTAGATAATTAACTTCATCAAATGAAGGGTCATTTGTCTTTCTACCTCTAATTTTGTGTGCAGGTCAAAGGGGTGTCCAATGCATTGCAAAGTAATGCATCGAAACCCCTGTTGCACACAGAGGGTTAATTTATTTTAACTTCTTATATTTTAGTTAATAGGTCATTGGGGAGGACTTAAGACCAGTCCTGATGCCCCCAAAAAGGTTTAAGTCTGAATAAAGAATAATAAAAAAAACCTGTGTGTGCCACAAATGTGGACTCATTGAAAAGCAATGCAGTGGATCCCCCTATAGGACATTCTGTTATTTTTGGTGATTTTTTCCCCCCAATATTTTTTATTAAGACCCTGTTGGGGGGCATCACGACTGAATAAAATAAGATTAAAAAAATACTTAAAAATATTAGCCCTGTGTGTACCACGGGGGGAGGTGTCTGCATTAAAAAGTAAAAAAAAAAAAATAATAACCCTCTGTGTGCCACACCGGGGGGTGGGCAGTATGGCACACAGAGTGTTAATTTTTCTTTTTTTTTCTTTTTCTTTTTTTTTTAATTCAGGACTCATTGAGGGGGCATCAGGACCCCTCCTGATGCCCCACAATCAGGTTTCAATTAAAAATTGTCAATAAAGAATATATCCTGTGAGTGCCACACACAGGATTCATTTTTTTTTATTTTATTAATTTTTAATTAGACCTCATGGGTGGACATCAAGACCCCTCATGATAACCTCACCAGCTATTGATTTCCCTACCAAATGTGTGATGCAGGTGAGCTACATGCTCTCCTGTTTCTGTCCTACCCCTACTAGTAGGAGTCAATGTAATCGGGAAAAGCGTTCTCACATGACCAGTAATCATGTCATTATCATGTCGATCCCACCAACTCCTACCCAGGAGTTTGAGGTAGGAGTGAAGGGAAGGATATGCTGCTGTCCTGTGCGCAAGTTATTGATCTTCCAGCATGATAGGGTGGTAGATCAATAACTTGGGGGGGCAATCACTAGAGATCCTGATTTTCTCCCCAAATATGGCTGACAAATGTTTTTTTAATGCAGTCACTGCATTCCAGTAATTCATTTTCTGAATGTGAAAAAGACACCATTAATGAAAATGAAAAAAGTTTATGAAGAGACACATATAAACATTGTTTCCTCACTCTAAATGGCAGCTGGATAATTACCTGTGGATCAACATCCTATCTGCTTTGAAATCAACTGTCATTATAATTCTCACTAAAAAGGTATCCATTACTTTTTGATGGCAACTACAATAACTGCAAACACATACTTAAACTGCTAATGCCTTAATTAATTGTAAATAAGTATGATGAATCATAAGAAAAATAAAGAAAAAATAAAAAATAAACAGTAAGCCTGCCATTCATAGGAATGAATGCTAGACAAATTATCTTTGAATCTACTTTAAGTTTCCATTATTAGTATATTATTCGTACCAACTAGGGTAGATGGTAGCAGCCCTTCAAATCCATTTCTCCTCCTCAGTGCTCCCTGTCATGTCGGTTTTGCCTTCTTCTGCTACCTGATACTTAGATGCTATTAAATGCTTTCTGAAATGCACGTCAGCTGCTGCTTGACAGCCATGTCTCACTGTCATTTAAAATATAACCAGTTGCACAGAAAACTCACTCAGTCTACACACTTACTGGTGGGCAACAAAGGTTTCCATAGGTCTCCTACAAGCATGCTGTAACCATCTCACATGCAGTAGAACCAGTCCTAGAAGCTATACAGTGTTTGTGTTTATCAGTTACCAATCCATACTCTGAAAGATGTGCTGCCAACCCCACCACAAATTTTTGATTGTTGCCCCTGAGACACATTAATTATTTTCTGTGATAATGAAACATTTTGGAATGTTCTTGCTGATATTATTGCTGATGATGATGGTATAAACCCTTTGCTTACATCTTTTTCACTATGGTGTTATTTTTTTTTTGCTCCTACCTTTCTCTCTCTCTAATCCTCCACAATGAAACCCTAAACTGTAACAGCAAATCTTTCTCTCACAGAATTTGATTCCTCAGAGCGATACTGCTAATAATTCCTTACAAAAATATCAGAAATGTTATGTTTAAAGCAAGAGTCCAGCAAAGTAGCAAAATGTATTCCTCATTGCTTTTAATGTATATTATGTGAGGATACATCTCAATCCATGCCAATATGTCATTCACTAGCTTCTTTATGTCTGTGTTGTCATTATGGTAAGATTCATCAGCCATGGTCCTCATTTTTTTCTTTAAGACATCAGTAGAAAAATCTGACAAATTCCTGCCCCTAAATGACTAACCAGCAAAGTTGCCTACTAAAAAGGATTTTGCGGCTCACATAGTTCACACAATAGCTGCCATTGCTCATTGTTCCCTCCAAAACCTTCTGGTTTTGCATTTTATATTTGTTCTTCTAGTACAAAAGCTCTAGCACCAGGTTGGAAGATTAAGCCTTTGTCTTTCTGCTAACTTTCTGGCAATGTCTTCATCTATCTTACTCTCAGCTTCATCTGTATCTGAACAAGAGGAGGATCCTGGAGGGAGATATTCTAGATCTGCATCATCATTAGTGTTGAGCGAGCATGCTCGGCCGAAGCTCGGTTCGGCTCGAGCATCGCTCTGCTCGGCACATGGCGGTACTCGTACGAGTACCGCATGTGCTCGCCCGCCATGTTCGGGTCTCCTCCCCGCACATTTCGCGGCTGCTACGCAGCCAATAAACGTGCAGGGAGGCTCTGACATCAGTGTAATGCCAGCAGCCATGTTGGCTGCTGGCATTACACTGATTGGCTGGCCAGAAACCGTGGTCGGGTGCTGTATAGCACCTGACCAGCGAGTTCGGCTCAGTCTTAGCCAGGGAGAGATGAGGATAGGAAGGGAAAGTCAGTGTAGGGAGAAGAAAAGCAATTGTGAAAAAAAAAAGACCCAAAAGTCCTTTTTAGGACTACTGTGTGTGGGGGCAGCAGTTTATTTTGTGTGGGGGGGCAGAGAAAAAAAAAAAAAATCTTCATATATTCTGTTCACTGTGCCTAGCCGCAGATTAGCAGCACATTCTGTTTAGTGTGCAAAGTTGCAGATTAGAGCACATTCTGTTCACTGTGCAAAGTTGCAGATTAGCAGCACATTCTTTTTAGTGTGCAAAGTTGAAGATTAGAGCACATTCTGTTTAGTGTGCAAAGTTGCAGATTAGCAGCACATTCTTTTTAGTGTGCAAAGTTGCAGATTAGAGCACATTCTGTTTAGTGTGCAAAGTTGCAGATTAGCAGCACATTCTGTTTACTGTGCAAAGTTTCAGAATAGGAAAACATTCTGTTAAGTGTTCAAACTGTAAAATATCAAAGTCACATATTCCATTCACTGTGCGTAGCTGCAGTTAAGAAGCAAATTCTGTTTACTGTGCAAAGTTTCAGAATAGGAAAACATTCTGTTAAGTGTTCAAACTGTAAAATATCAAAGTCAAATATTCCATTCACTGTGCGTAGCTGCAGTTAAGAAGCAAATTCTGTGTACTGTGCAAAGTTTCAGAATAGGAAAACATTCTGTTAAGTGTTCAAACTGTAAAATATCAAAGTCACATATTCCATTCACTGTGCGTAGCCGCAGTTAAGAAGCAAATTCTGTGTACTGTGCAAAGTTTCAGAATAGGAAAACATTCTGTTAAGTGTTCAAACTGTAAAATATCAAAGTCACATATTCCATTCACTGTGCGTAGCCGCAGTTAAGAAGCAAATTCTGTTTACTGTGCAAAGTTTCAGAATAGGAAAACATTCTGTTAAGTGTTCAAACTGTAAAATATCAAAGTCACATATTCCATTCACTGTGCGTAGCCTCAGTTAAGAAGCAAATTCTGTGTACTGTGCAAAGTTTCAGAATAGGAAAACATTCTGTTAAGTCTTCAAACTGTAAAATATCAAAGTCACATATTCCATTCACTGTGCGTAGCCGCAGTTAAGAAGCAAATTCTGTTTACTGTGCAAAGTTTCAGAATAGGAAAACATTCTGTTAAGTGTTCAAACTGTAAAATATCAAAGTCACATATTCCATTCACTGTGCGTAGCCGCAGTTAAGAAGCAAATTCTGTGTACTGTGCAAAGTTTCAGAATAGGAAAACATTCTGTTAAGTGTTCAAACTGTAAAATATCAAAGTCACATATTCCATTCACTGTGCGTAGCCGCAGTTAAGAAGCAAATTCTGTTTACTGTGCAAAGTTTCAGAATAGGAAAACATTCTGTTAAGTGTTCAAACTGTAAAATATCAAAGTCACATATTCCATTCACTGTGCGTAGCCGCAGTTAAGAAGCAAATTCTGTGTACTGTGCAAAGTTTCAGACTAGGAAAACATTCTGTTAAGTGTTCAAACTGTAAAATATCAAAGTCACATATTCCATTCACTGTGCGTAGCCGCAGTTAAGAAGCAAATTCTGTGTACTGTGCAAAGTTTCAGAATAGGAAAACATTCTGTTAAGTGTTCAAACTGTAAAATATCAAAGTCACATATTCCATTCACTGTGCGTAGCCGCAGTTAAGAAGCAAATTCTGTTTACTGTGCAAAGTTTCAGAATAGGAAAACATTCTGTTAAGTGTTCAAACTGTAAAATATCAAAGTCACATATTCCATTCACTGTGCGTAGCCGCAGTTAAGAAGCAAATTCTGTGTACTGTGTAAAGTTTCAGAATAGGAAAACATTCTGTTAAGTGTTCAAACTGTAAAATATCAAAGTCACATATTCCATTCACTGTGCGTAGCCGCAGTTAAGAAGCAAATTCTGTTTACTGTGCACAGTTTCAGAATAGGAAAACATTCTGTTAAGTGTTCAAACTGTAAAATATCAAAGTCACATATTCCATTCACTGTGCGTAGCCACAGTTAAGAAGCAAATTCTGTGTACTGTGCAAAGTTTCAGAATAGGAAAACATTCTGTTAAGTGTTCAAACTGTAAAATATCAAAGTCACATATTCCATTCACTGTGCGTAGCCGCAGTTAAGAAGCAAATTCTGTTTACTGTGCACAGTTTCAGAATAGGAAAACATTCTGTTAAGTGTTCAAACTGTAAAATATCAAAGTCACATATTCCATTCACTGTGCGTAGCTGCAGTTAAGAAGCAAATTCTGTTTACTGTGCACAGTTTCAGAATAGGAAAACATTCTGTTAAGTGTTCAAACTGTAAAATATCAAAGTCACATATTCCATTCACTGTGCGTAGCCGCAGTTAAGAAGCAAATTCTGTTTACTGTGCAAAGTTTCAGAATAGGAAAACATTCTGTTAAGTGTTCAAACTGTAAAATATCAAAGTCACATATTCCATTCACTGTGCGTAGCCGCAGTTAAGAAGCAAATTCTGTGTACTGTGCAAAGTTTCAGAATAGGAAAACATTCTGTTAAGTCTTCAAACTGTAAAATATCAAAGTCACATATTCCATTCACTGTGCGTAGCCGCAGTTAAGAAGCAAATTCTGTTTACTGTGCAAAGTTTCAGAATAGGAAAACATTCTGTTAAGAGTTCAAACTGTAAAATATCAAAGTCACATATTCCATTCACTGTGCGTAGCCGCAGTTAAGAAGCAAATTCTGTTTACTGTGCAAAGTTTCAGAATAGGAAAACATTCTGTTAAGTGTTCAAACTGTAAAATATCAAAGTCAAATATTCCATTCACTGTGCGTAGCCGCAGTTAAGAAACAAATTCTGTGTACTGTGCAAAGTTTCAGAATAGGAAAACATTCTGTTAAGTCTTCAAACTGTAAAATATCAAAGTCACATATTCCATTCACTGTGCGTAGCCGCAGTTAAGAAGCAAATTCTGTTTACTGTGCAAAGTTTCAGAATAGGAAAACATTCTGTTAAGTGTTCAAACTGTAAAATATCAAAGTCACATATTCCATTCACTGTGCGTAGCCGCAGTTAAGAAGCAAATTCTGTGTACTGTGCAAAGTTTCAGAATAGGAAAACATTCTGTTAAGTGTTCAAACTGTAAAATATCAAAGTCACATATTCCATTCACTGTGCGTAGCCGCAGTTAAAGGGGAACTTTCACCCCTTAATAACTAAAGCTCCCTTTACTGCTGACCTGGCGACTAGCTGCTTAGTAGCGCTAGTCGCCAGAAAACTTACCCCGTTCTCAAGATTTCGCCGTTTGAAAGGATCAGGAAGCACGGACGTCTCTTCACAGTGACGTCCGTGCACCTGCGCTGTCAGTCCCTTGTCAGTCCCTTGTGCACCGTACGGTGCATACGGTGCACAAGGGACTGACAAGGGACTGACAGCGCAGGCGCACGGACGTCACTGTGAAGAGACGTCCGTGCTTCCTGATCCTTTCAAACGGCGAAATCTTGAGAACGGGGTAAGTTTTCTGGCGACTAGCGCTACTAAGCAGCTAGTCGCCAGGTCAGCAGTAAGGGGAGCTTTAGTTATTAAGGGGTGAAAGTTCCCCTTTAAGAAGCAAATTCTGTTTACTGTGCAAAGTTTCAGAATAGGAAAACATTCTGTTAAGTGTTCAAACTGTAAAATATCAAAGTCACATATTCCATTCACTGTGCGTAGCCGCAGTTAAGAAGCAAATTCTGTGTACTGTGCAAAGTTTCAGAATAGGAAAACATTCTGTTAAGTGTTCAAACTGTAAAATATCAAAGTCACATATTCCATTCACTGTGCGTAGCCGCAGTTAAGAAGCAAATTCTGTGTACTGTGCACAGTTTCAGAATAGGAAAACATTCTGTTAAGTGTTCAAACTGTAAAATATCAAAGTCACATATTCCATTCACTGTGCGTAGCCGCAGTTAAGAAGCAAATTCTGTGTACTGTGCAAAGTTTCAGAATAGGAAAACATTCTGTTAAGTGTTCAAACTGTAAAATATCAAAGTCACATATTCCATTCACTGTGCGTAGCCGCAGTTAAGAAGCAAATTCTGTTTACTGTGCAAAGTTTCAGAATAGGAAAACATTCTGTTAAGTGTTCAAACTGTAAAATATCAAAGTCACATATTCCATTCACTGTGCGTAGCCGCAGTTAAGAAGCAAATTCTGTGTACTGTGCAAAGTTTCAGAATAGGAAAACATTCTGTTAAGTGTTCAAACTGTAAAATATCAAAGTCACATATTCCATTCACTGTGCGTAGCCGCAGTTAAGAAGCAAATTCTGTGTACTGTGCAAAGTTTCAGAATAGGAAAACATTCTGTTAAGTGTTTAAACTGTAAAATATCAAAGTCACATATTACATTCACTGTGCGTAGCCGCAGTTAAGAAGCAAATTCTGTTTGCTGTGCAAAGTTTCAGATTTGCAGCACATATTCCGTGTAATATGAAGAAGGCGGGTAAAAAGGGACGGGGAAGTGGACGTGATCCTGATAGTTCAGGGCGCGGGTCAGGACGCGTAGAAACTGCGCCTGGTGCCAGAGCACAAGACAGAAAGACATCCACCATACCTAGCTTCATGTCTCATTTTACAGGGCGTCGCAGGACATCACTCTCGAGGTCCGACCACTGCGAACAGGTGGTCGGTTGGATGTCAGCTGATACTGCTTCCAGTCGGTTAAGCACCACCCTGTCTTCCACCAAGTCCACTCTCAGTAGCCAAGAGTCTGGTCAACATAATCCTCACTCTGATCATCCTTCCTCCCACCATAGAGGATCTGGTCAAAGAAGTGATCCCACACTGGGATATAGTGAGGAGCTCGTCTCATCACCAATCCTTAATTTGAACCTCTCTCCAAGCACGCTTGCAGAGGAACAT
Source organism: Rhinophrynus dorsalis (assembly GCA_037306005.1). Lineage (NCBI taxonomy): Eukaryota > Metazoa > Chordata > Amphibia > Anura > Rhinophrynidae > Rhinophrynus > Rhinophrynus dorsalis. Next base: position 71,322,040 of record CM074719.1, on the reverse strand, counting down.
GACATCTTGTGCCCTGATTCACAACCTCTAGAGGGTGCCCAATCACAAGAAGATGACAGAGGTGAACGGCATTTAAGGTCAAAGGAAGTGGATGATGATGATGATGAGACACAGTTGCCATTAAATCAACCACTATTACTGTCTCAAGACCTTGATGAGGAGGATGATATACAGTTGTCAATGACTGAGTATGTGGTGGGATCAAGACATGAGGAGGATGATCAGAGTGAGGAAGTGGAGGAGGACTTGGTGGACGATGAGGTGACTGACCCCACCTGGGAAGGTGTAGAGCCGAGCGATGACAGCAGTCCTGAGGGTGAGCCATCTGCAGCACCGCAACAGGCTGGAAGAGGCAGTGGTGTGGATACAGAAAGAAGGTGGACCGCACCAAACCGGCCCGCAAATGTTCCACGGAGCACCCCCTTGCGTAAATCTCCCTTGTCAAGGGGTAGGTGTTCCGCGGTATGGCGTTTTTTTAAGGAAAGTGCGGACGACAAAAGAATTGTAGTTTGCAACCTGTGCCACACCAGAATGAGCCGAGGCATGAACACTAGAAACCTCACCACCACCAGCATGATCCGAAACATGGCATCCAAGCACCGTAATAAGTGGGAGGAACGCCTGGATCGCCCATCTGTGTCTGCAGGCCACACCACTGCCTCCTCTTCCCCTGTTTTCGGTGCCAGCCAATCGCCTGTCGAAGGCGCAGGCCCGCATACCTCCCGCCCTGCACCTGTACCATCTGAAGCACCATCAGCGACCACATCCACTTCCCTGTCCCAGCGCAGCGTCCAGATGTCGTTACCCCAGGCATTTGAGCGCAAGCGAAAATACCCAGTCACACACCCACAGGCCATAGCACTAACCTCACACCTTTCCAAATTACTGGCCATCGAAATGCTGCCATTTAGGCTTGTGGAGACTGAGTCCTTCCGCAGCCTGATGGCAGCAGCTGTCCCTCGGTACGCAGTCCGCAGCCGCCACTACTTTTCCCGGTGTGCCGTCCCCGCCTTACACCACCATGTGTCCCGTAACATCACCCGTGCCCTGACCAACGCAGTTACTGGGAAGGTCCACTTAACGACTGACACATGGACAAGTGCTTGTGGCCAGGGACGCTACATTTCCCTGACGGCACACTGGGTGAATGTCGTGGAGGCTGGGAGCGACTCGGACCCTGGGATGGCACAGGTGCTACCCACGCCGAGGATTGCGGGCCCTACCTCCATAAGGGTTTCCGCCAGCACCTACGTTATTGGCTCCTCCTCCTCCGTTTCCACCTCCGAATTCTCTGCGCGCAGCGCCACTCACCCATCAGCCGGTAGCTGGAAGCAGTGTAGCACTGCAGTGGGGAAGCGTCAACAGGCCGTGCTGAAGCTGATCTGCCTTGGGGACAAACAGCACACGGCCTCAGAGCTGTTGCAGGGGATTAGTCACCAGACCGAGCAGTGTCTCTCGCCACTCAACCTGCAACCAGGCATGGTTGTGTGTGATAATGGGCGTAACTTGGTGGCGGCTTTGGAGCTCGGCAAGCTCACACACGTACCATGCCTAGCGCATGTATTTAATTTAGTGGTTCAGCGATTTCTAAAAACCTACCCCAATTTGCATGATCTCTTGACCAAGGTGCGCCGCGTGTGTGCACATTTCCGTAAGTCATCTACAGCTTCAGCCGGCCTGTTGAAGCTGCAGCAGCGCTTACAATTGCCAGCTCACCGGCTGCTGTGTGACGTGAGCACGCGCTGGAACTCCACCTTCCACATGTTGGCCCGGCTTTGTGAGCAGCAGAGGGCAGTAGTGGAGTACCAGCTGTTACACGGTCGTCGCCTCTCCGTTCAACTTCCTCTAATCAGAAGTGAGGAGTGGGAATGGATGTCAGACCTCTGTGAGGTTTTACGCAATTTTGAGGAATCGACACAGATGGTGAGCGGCGATAACGCTATTATCAGTGTAACCATCCCACTTCTGTGTCTACTGAAACGCTCGCTGCTCACAATTAAAACTGACGCTTTGCATGTGGAAGAGGTGGAAATGGGGGAGGAAGAGCTTACACAAGGTGATAGCCAGAGCACCCTCACTTCGTCTTCTCAGCGACAATTGGAGGAGGCGGAGGAGGAGGAGGAGGAGGAGGAAGACACGGTTGCCTCCGCTACAGAGGGTAGCCATGGAACTTTAGTTCCATCTCTTCAGCGTGGGTGGGCAGAAGAGGAGGAAGAGGATGAGGAGATTGAGAGTCATCCTCCTGGTGAGGACAGCGAAATCTTGCCTGTTGGTACTCTGGCACACATGGCTGACTTTATGTTAGGCTGCCTTTCCCGTGACCCACGCGTTATACGCATTTTAGACAACACGGATTACTGGGTGTTCACCCTTCTGGACCCCCGCTACAAAGAGAATTTCTCATCTCTCATTCCTCCGGTGGAGAGGACAAGCAAAATGGTGCAATACCAGAAGGTTCTTGTTGAAAAATTGCTCCAAAATTTTCCATCTGACAACGCTGGCAGCAGAGTACGTGCTACCTTGGCCAACCGAGAAGGGGAGAAAAGGGGAGCACACAGCAGTTCCGACAAAGGCAGGGCAACACTCTCCAAGGCGTGGGACACCTTCATGACACCCCGCCAGCACCCTCACCCTGATGCGCAGCCTAGTGTCACAAGGAGGGAAAAGTTTTGGAAGATGGTTAAGGAGTACGTAGCAGACCGTGTCAGCGTCCTCAATGATCCCTCTGTGCCTTACAACTACTGGGTGTCCAAGCTGGACACGTGGTATGAACTGGCACTCTACGCCTTGGAGGTGCTGGCCTGCCCTGCAGCCGGCGTTCTGTCTGAGCGGGTATTTAGTGCTGCTGGTGGCATCATAACAGATAAGCGTATCTGCCTTTCCACCGAAAATGCTGATAGGTTGACACTTATAAAAATGAACAAGGCCTGGATTTCCCCTGACTTCTCCACTCCACTGGAGGAAAGCCCCGGAGGAACATAAAGTGACTTTATATATGTTATTTACAATGATGGGAATACTCTGTATTCCCATTCACCCCTTCCACCCAAAAAACGGGTATATGGTTGACTCTCTTCCATATACCCTGGGATATAATTTTTATATAGGGCCAGCTCACCAGCGGGCCCTGTGATATAATTTTTATATAGGGCCAGCTCACCAGCGGGCGCAGTTTGACAATTTTTGTATAGGTCAGCTCACCAGTGGGCCTTCTCATATAATGTTTTATTGGGTCAGCTCTCTAGCGGGCCCTCTCATATAATGTTTTATAGCGTCAGCTCACTAGCGGGCCTTCGCATATAATGTTTAGGATGGTCAGCTCCGCAGCAGACCCTCACCCATAATGTTTTAGATGGTCGGCTCAGCGCACGTTTCCCTCTTAATCATGGCCCCAGTTCAGAAAAATCGAGGAAATTTTTGGGATAATTTGCCTTTGCGCACGTTTCCCTCTTAATCATGGCCTCAGTTCAGAAAAATCGAGGAAATTTTTGGGAGAATTTGCCTTTGCGCACGTTTCCCTCTTAATCATGGACTCAGTTCAGAAAAATCAAGGAAATTTTTGGGAGAATTTGCCTCTGCGCACCTTTCCCTCTTAATCATGGCCTCAGTTCAGAAAAATCGAGGAAATTTTTGGGAGAATTTGCAGATGATATACAAGTAAATATACAGCAAATACTGTTTGGTAACAATTTTTCGCCTAAAGTCGTTTTTATCTGCCTTTTTGTGTGTTTTACGGTCAGTCTGTAAAAATGGCGTACTATGGGCGAAGGATCGTTCCCAGCAGCGATGTTGGAGTCCAAGATGCATCCAGACATCCTCCCTATGCTGTCCCTGAACCATTTCTGTGGTGTTTCCATCATTTTCTGCCCTTTTCCTATGGACCAGGCACCCTCCCCTCATCAGAGCAGGGGGTGCCTGGTGTAATGCTTGAGTCCTCCCATTGACTTCAATGGGGCTCGGGTGCTCGGCCGAGCACTCGAGCCTCCGGGGGTGCTCGGTCAGAGCACCCGAACACCCGAGCATTGGGGTGCTCGCTCATCACTACTCAGGCACAATGCTGTAAAATGTCGCCAGCAATACACAGGCATCGTGATAGCTGTACAATTAACACTATATATTTATAATTACAACTCCCAGAGCTGTGAGTAGTGATTAACTAGTAGAAGATGACCTTTAACATATATGTAATTTTTTCATATTAGTTGGCCTTTAACATTACTCCAATGCTTATTACAGAGGTATGCTAATATGCATTTAACCTTTAGCTTCTAACAATATGTGGAAAATTACTTATGAGTACATTTTTATTTTTACCAGAATTTATATATTTTTCTTAAGCTCTGAAAGGGATCATTTAGAGTTTCCTAAAACCAATGTTATCAAGCCAAATATCTTTTTTTTCTTTTTCTACATATTGTGGTTTAGAACATTATATTGATTGCATAAAGTTAATTGAAGTGCTCGATTGTAACTAAGAACATTTACTGTACAAAATCCTCAAAAATATAATACACTTGTTTCACTAGCTTTGATCATAATCATTAATGTTGCACCTTTTTCAAACAAAGGTTACTAAGTGTTTTCCTGTATTGTTGGAGTTGCTATGCTACAACCAAATTTATTAAGAGCTGTTCAACTAATGTACAGCTTTGCTCTTAGTTATTATTTAATTATGGAATTAATTTTTATTGTGTATCAAACAGTAATTGCTTTTGATAACTAGAAGATAATTTCAGAAATATTTTAGTAAACTGAATATTTGTAATACTGTGTAAAATCAAACAATACAATTTAAGTAAGCCTAAAACAAAATTTGAGAGCAGGTAGCTGATGTGAAATGTATTTGATATAGTGCTTTCTGCCTCTCTTTGCCTGCTTGTCGAGGAATATATAAGGAATTTGTACACTTGCCTTTATCAGCAATATAGGCAAGAATAGAATAAAGGACACCAATAGTTACTCATAGAATATGAATCATTATTTTGTATATCTCACATAAAAATATAATTATTTATTTGAGATTGTTTAACCCTTACGGACCAGATGACGTGCTATGACCTTCACGGTCCTTATACCCTTAAGGACCAGTAACAGTCATAACAAGTCACATATTTTTTTCTTACAGAGCTCTACCGGGAGCACTGTAAGTAAAAACGGGGTCAAAAATTGGCTGTTCCAAGACTGGAGTGGTCTCTCTTAGGCCCTAAAGTGGCGCGCTAATATGCGTAACAGGTCACGTGTACCGGCGCATCACCAAGGATCAAAACGGTCCTTAAGGGAAGGTAACTCACTTGGACCGCTGGTCCTTGAAGGCTTAACAAACTCGCATATGCTAGTTCACAGAACATAAATTGATTAAAATTATTTACACATACTTGTGTAAAAAATGTAACATTTATATATAAAATAAAATTAATTTAATTATTGAAAGTAACAATTTGTGTAAGACTGAAACATCAGTGGGTATAAAAATACAACACTAATATATCTCACATATATGACAAAGCGTAGGATATATCTAAAATTTAAATACTGTAGAATATACAGTTTACAATATTTAAATACAGCAGCATACCAAGGGTTAATTGACTGTTACAATTATTATTACAGTTGCTGCAGTGTATATGGATACCTTCCTAACCTGTATATAGCTATGCTAAATTTTCAAGGTGTTTGATCCTTTGTTTTGTGAGATCTGCCGTTTTTAGCAAGAATCTCACCAAACAAACCTTAAACCAATCACAGTAACAAATTGCAATAATAGAAAATTATCTATAAAATTAAATATTCCACATTAGATAAATATAATTCATCCTATTTTTCTTCTCTTTAAATAGGTGTGCACACTGGATTAGATATGCACATGGACTGCTATATTCATCAAAATACACTTCTTAGCAACAGATTAAATTTCTCACAATGGTAAATAGTATATTGTGTTTATGAATGTAATGCCACTAGTCAAAGAAACAGCACAGAAAGGGTTAATCAAACCTATAGATTGCTATGCAGTGAATAAACGAATTCACTGTGGAAAGATGCCAATCCAATATAGTGTATCTTCTCTGTATGGTTAAATTTTCCCTCCCAGTTACAGTGCTTATACCAACAGAAAATAGACAACTTGCATCACATAATCCAGATATATACAGTCCTAATTTTTGGTTAGAGTTTCTTCGAGTTAACTGCAGTTACTATTCACATATATACAATTAGATAGGCAATTGGCATGAACCACAGAATCACTTAAAAGAACCATATATCAATTGAAAAACAAAGATGAACTTTCAAGACAGTAACAGACATGGAGTTAGTAATGACAAACTCAGAATCAACAGACCTTGTGCATTATATATATCATATCACATGCACATATATGGAACTACAGTTATCTCTGTGCTGTGGAGTCTGGGCGTGTGTCAGAGAGCAAAGGAGATTTATCCCAAATACCCAAAATTATGTGTGACTGACTGGGAAGACACAGGCAGCCATGATCCTAGTTTCTTCTTTATCTGACTGTTATCTCTGTGTCAGGGGAGTCTGGGGATGTGAGAAGGGAGCAAAGAAGAATTACTCCAAATACCCCAAAATGATGTGTGACTGACTGGGAAGACACAGGCAGAGTGGATCCAAGTTCCTTCCTGATGTGGCTGTTATCTATGTGTTAGGGAAATCTGGAGAAAGAAGCAGTTGATCAGGTAGTGTTTTTTTTTTGTTTCTTGTTGACAGTGATAGGAATGAGGGGGCAGATAATTAAACAATGATAGGTAACAGAGACAGGGAGATGTCTGTTGTATTGGGCAATTCACAGTAAAAACACACACAGTAGTTGAGTAATGCAAAAGATTAGGAACTGTGCATGCATGTATGAATAAAGTGGTAGTCCAAAAACTGACTGCAGCCATGAATGTTGCAGCATGAGCAATACATTATGGTGTTCTTCTCCTCCTGAGGAGGATACAGTTTTTTCAAAGTCCCATCAAAAGTTACACCACCACCAGTACTTTTAATAAGCAACCTAAAAACACAGAAGACTACAACGAGTCGCATTCCAGTGCAAGAAGGTGTAGCAGCTCAACCAATTGCTTCGCCTGATGTGAGACAAACACCTTTTCTGAAAGCAGTAGAGATTGTTGTAAACATCTCTCAAAGTAGAAAAGTAAAAAGAAATTGTTTGAGACCTAGAAATGCCTAGAAAAATATAAAAGTAGTGGGGGAAGAAGTGCTAGGTGATGCTGAGGTTGAGAAGAGGGAACCAGCACTGCAACTGGTATCCAAAAAGGTGGGATAGGCAAAGATGCCAATAAAGCTAAATTGCAACCGAACCAAAGTAAGACTGAATTGAGTCTTAATGCACGTGTGTCCAAATTTTTTATATACATTAGTCTTAGGGCTTGATTTAAAGGAATGCGATAAAACATGAAGTAGGGCCAAACTGAGTACTGACCGCCATAATAAAATGTCTATGTCGATAGTCAAAAGCAGAATGGACGATAGGCCACAGAAATGGTCTTGTGGCTAAATGACAATTTTGTGTGTTAAGTTATCAAAACGCAGCTAAATAGCAGCAAAATTGTGAACTTCAAAGGAAAAAAGTTAACTATCAGTGCTTGACATACTGTCAACTTAAATATATATATAACTTATATATGTTAAATATCGCTGTCATTCACTATCTCCTTCTATCTTCAATCTGTATTCTCTTCTCTTCTGTCTTCTCTCTTCTATCCTCTTTTTAGTAAATAAAGATAATAAATATCAATACATGTTTTCATCAAATAACCCACACACATATACATAGTTTAACACCTTGAGTTTCAGATTGGTATGCATTGCACTCCTCTCTGGGCTCAAAGGGTTAAATCATGTATTAACGTGCGGTTAATTTGCATCATGCCTCCAGTTATTAAAATGTTTCCAACTTGGTAAAAATAAGTCCATATGTTGATGTGCTGATGTCCATTCCACACTGAGGGAATTTAAACAGTGACTGCCTTTATACATGGGCAGTCTCTGTTCAAATTCCCTCACAGGCATTGGCTGGGATGTGCCAATCAGCTTCAAGCACTGCCGCTTGTGTTTAGTTACAGTTGCCTGGTGTTTGATGTGAGTTCAGATGTGCCATTGTTCCCAGTCCTTCCCTTATTCATCACACACACTGTGCACATACTGATGAAAGGCACAGTTCCTGCTCTCAAGGGAAAAATGTATATTCTAACAACACATCCATGATTTTGGAGGAGGGGCAGGTGGATAAGCATTATTAGCCAACTTCTTTTCGCCACATATACCTGAAGTGGTGGGGCTAGTTATGGTGCTGCTACTGCCTCAGGCACATCACTGGAACTTTTCATGGCAAGTGGAACCATCATCATCCATCACACATGTTACTGCTGTCGATGATCCCATTCCCTCTGCTCTGGGGGGAAGGGTTTCTAACAAGTCAAAATCTATGTTTCCTTAGGGCTTGTGACAAACAAGTCAAAGTCCTACAAATCAATGTTTCCTAAAGGCTTGGGCCTAACATAAGTCTAATTTCCTACAATTGAACAATGTTTCCTCAGGGCTTGGGCCTCTAATAAGTGTAAGTCCTACAAATCAATGTTTCCTCAGGACTTAGGCCTCTAACAAGTAGTCCTACAAATCATACTCTACAAAATACTTTATCCCGTCAAGTATCAGTCTGACCCAGTTGTAGCTTACTTCAGGGGTCCCTGTCTCTGTCATGTTGTGTACCAATTTGTTATTTTATTTCTAATTTTATTTATTAATTGTTTAAATAACTAACTGTACCCCCAATACCAGCCAACAACCCCCTCCCAAAAAAATCCTTGTTCAACTAATTTTTTCACAGACTACACCCACCAACACAGGCACCCTCCTCAGACCCCTTTTATACCATGTCTTAAGGGGATTTTTAATTGCATTTATGTTTTATTTTTTTATTGACTGTTGCCCCAATCCCATTAAGCAACCCCCCCAAAAAATGTCTCTCAGCTGATTGTTTCAGCATACTCCAGCAACACGGGCACCCCCATACCCCTTTTATACTATTCCTTTGGGAAATAAAATAACATGTTCTAGGGGCGTGGCCTGGAAGCCATGCTGAGCGCCCTCGCTTTGGAGAGGCTTCGCTTCTGTGTAAAAATATCCACTGCCATCCTTGCAGCTCTGCTGTATTTATACAAATTCATCATTCAATTTGTGCTTGTCAGCCGCTGGGCTGCCCAACAAGTCCTCTATTTCTTATTTTTTTTTGAGGATTGCTCCGTTAACTGATTGCCTGGGCCTGGAGCCGCGGCCTGGCATTGTGCTTCCGCCCGACAGGGCACCTAATAAGCGTGGACGGCTCTTGGAAGCTCCGATGCCTGATGCCCTTGATTATTTGTATGCATCCTGCCAAATGAGGAATATTCAAGGCGCGATATAGAGATGATGCAGAGGCTCTGATGCTACCAGTACTCAACGCAGCTTACCTGTTTGTGCCTAGGAAGGGACTGATTCTATTGCTGCTGGTGGCTCCGGTGTACATGGGATAGGCCAGACGCTGCCCTCTTAGCTTTAGAGCGCCTTCCTATTTGTTATTTTCTTCCCAGTACCCCTTTCCTTGCCAATAGCTTCACTTCCCTGGACTGTTTTTTTTTTACTGGTGCTCTTGGAGAGCTTATTGCCTTGCATTGGCACATTCTATGTATTCTATCATCACAACACTATATCCAGAGGCTGTGGGAGCGACTGCAGAGCCTGATATTGTTAACCCCAGATCTATTTCTTGCAGTTGAGCCAACTGCATAGCTTTGGATGATGGACTCCCCTGTTTGTTGCCTTCCCTGTATTTGTTTCCCTTTTCTGCCCCATGTATAAGTGGCTAACTAAGCCCTGAATACCGGATCATACTTTGTGTACATTACCTCTAGATGCACTAGTGGGCATGCGTTGGTGATACAGAAGCAGCTGCAAGATCTAATATTGCTGTACTGTTTGGCCTGATTAGGCTACTACTACATGTCCTTCTACTGCGACGGTATACCTTAAAGATATGAGGGTGGCTGAAGAATCTACTGCTGCTGTCCTGGCTTCTACTTGTGGCCACTGCTCTCAGATCTTAGGTATAAGCTTATCACTACCTTCAGTGGAGCAATTTTTCCCCTGTTTGTTGCCTCTCCAATATATGTTTTCCCCTCCTGCCCCATGTATATTTGATTTACTATGCTCAAGACTTTGGCGGTTCTTCACTTATCTCAGTTTAAGTGTGCAGTCATGAGACAAGTTATGTGTGTCATTTAAACTTTGAGGGGTCCTGTCTATGCCTCCCCGCCTTGACAGCAACTATCCACCCAACACTGAATCCGATCTATACTGATTTGACCTACGCTTGCCCTTTTCAGTCTCACTATGGTTAAAAAAGTCATCAGAATACAGGAAAAAGTTAAGTAAATTTGCTAGAAGAGCTATGGCGGCGGAAGAGGTTACGGCCATGCTGGAGGCCCCTTCTACAGTGGCCTCGCGCAGTCTTCACCTTCCGAGGAGGATGATTCTAAATCCCAATTTAGAATCTAAATCCCAATTTGCTGAAATCATGTCTGCAATCGCCACCTGCCAGGCAGTCTTATCCAACAAAATCAATACAGTGCAAGTGGAGATTAACCTTTTACATGCAGACCAACAAAATCTGCGTGAAAGCATCACTGATGTTCGACAAAGTATCTCTACTGTTGAGTACATGTTTCCTCCTGTGGTTACCACGGTGGATGAGTTAAAGAATCAAGTACGATCTCTTCAATCTAAAGTGGATGATCTTGAAAACAGGTCTAGACGCAGCAATGTTCGTATAATTGGGCTGCCAGAGGGTCGTGAGGGTTGTGCCACTGAGCAATATATGGAGGCCTGGGTAAGGGAATATGTCAGCGCGGAGGGTCTCTCTCCATCCTTTACTATTGAACGGGCGCGCAGTTTGCCGACGGGCCCGAGACCCCCTGGATCTTCTCCTCGTCAGATGATTATCAAACTACTGAACTACAGGGACCGTGATGCCATATGATGCCATACTTCGCTTGGCCAGGCTGAAAGGTCAAATTCTTTTTGAAAATCAACAAATCTCCTTCTATCCAGACTTCTCGGCTGATGTCCAACGCCAGAGATGCAAGTTTGGGGAAGTGAAGCGTAAACTTCGTGAGAAAAATATCTCCTATTTTATGTTGTTTACTGCTAGATTGAGAGTTGTTCATGATGGTTATACCATATTCTTCACGTCAGAATTGGAGGGCAGAGAGTGGTTGGATACTCATTAAAGCCCTTTCATCATTTGTCTGCCACGGCCCTACATTCCTGTGCTCTCATTTGTCTAGAATCCTCCTTTATTGCTGTCCTCTACAGCGGTTCTTGGTAAGCACGGCAGCCATTTGCGTTGACCCTTCTCCTGATGGTGCATCTTGGTGGAAACTGAACTCAGTACAACATGATTATCGTGTGTTCTGGATGTGAGGCAGTATTGACGCTGAATTCCACCCCCTCACTGTACACCTCCAGTGACGGACTGTCCTGAGATCTCTACTATGGTGATGGGATTGGGAGAGGGGTATCTTGGTATAACTGCATAAACATGACTCAATGCCTGTTACTATAATGCTACTACCAATGTGTATTTAAGCGTGTATATATGGGTACATGACTGAATATATATCTGTGGGGAAGGGACACTTTTTTTTTTCCTTCATACAGCTAACATGGGCATACCGCCGTATGGCCAGGGATATAGCATATAATATTTATCTCTGTAATGACAACACTAAACTGTAAATTTTTGTCATGGAATGTACGTGGCTTGAATGATGCCGTGAAACGATACTTAGTCTTAAACCACATCAGGAAACAGACTCCAGGGGTGGTCATGCTGCAGGAGACACATCTCACTTCAAGTAGAGTTCTGTCTCTTAGGAGGCAATGGATACAGAGTCATTATCACAGCACATACTCCACATATGCCAGAGGTGTTTCCATTCTTATTACTAAACTAGTTTCATTTGAATTAATTGACCTCAAGACGGACCCACAGGAACGTTACCTTTTCATAACATGTAAATTACAGGGAACTCTGTTTGTTTTACTGAATGTTTATATCCCGCCGACTTTTGACCCTTCAATCCTTAGAGACATACTTAAATACATTTCTGACAAGCCACATCACCATATTGTTTGTATGGGCGACTTTAATATAGCTACCAATTCTGACTTGGACAGATTGAGTGGGATGACAGTTGACTCAAAACTGCATAGAGATGCCTTCCTCAGTCTCATAGGTGACATGGGATTCATAGATGTATGGAGGACTCTCCATCCGCGGGCCCGGGAGTTCTCGTGCCACTCGGCCACTTATAAAACTTTTCCTAGAATTGATTATGTGTTTGCTAACCGGTTGACCTTGAATTGGGTTATGGATTGTTATTTTCTGACCAGGGTAGCTTCCGACCACTCCCCGCTATTATTGATGCTACAGCGAGACCAAGAGACCTAGGTCTAGAGTGTGGAGGCTTAGTCCCGTATGGTTGACTAATACGCATTTGGTGTCTAATCAAAGAGAAGATCTGAATGATTATTTTGTCAATAATGTTGACACTGCTGCTCAGGGCATTGTTTGGGAGGCTGCTAAGGTGACTGCAAGGGGCTCCTGTAACGGTTTGTTCAGACACTCAGACCAGAGGTAAAAAATAAAACACAGTTTGATTGAGAACAAATGAGGAACACGGCCCCCTAAGGGCAGAAATAGGTAATTACACGTAACTGAAGGCAATATGGTATTATAGCAGACACAGTATGGATAAGGAGCAATACTGTACGGAGCAATGGAACAGAGTATAGCAAGGGTTAAAGTCCAATGCAAGTAATCAGTCTCTGATGTGGTGTGTAAGACAACGCCCAGTAGAGGACAAGAGCAGCCAGAGGCTGATGTGCAAGGTGGAGAGCACCTAGTAGTGAGTCCAAACAGTAGTCCTCAAAGACTGGCAATATGCAAGACCAACCACTTGTGCTAGAGCTAAATGGTACAAGAGCACTCTGCCATGCATAACGGGATAAACCACACTGCGTGAGCTGAATGGGACCAGAGCCAACGGCACCCTATGGTGCTGAATGGGTTAATGACACTGCGAGAGATGAATGGGACCAGAGCCAGAAGCACCCCTTGGTGCGTCAACGGATACACACACTGCCAGAGCAGAAAGGGACCAGAGTCAGTAGCACCCCTTGGTGCGTAAACGGATACCCAACACTGCTAGAGCTGAGTAAGACCAGAGCCAGTAGCACCCTTCCGGTGCATTAATGGAGCGAGTGTATGGCAAGAGATCTCGGTAGCCAGTTAACGGAAACCACCACTGCTCTGCAAGTATAGTGGACAGGCTCGGTAATGAAGGCAGTAAGCTCAGCAAGTGTTAATGGATAGGCTCGGTATCTGAGGCAACAAGCTCTGCAAGTGTTAAAGGACAGGCTTGATAACGGAGGCAACAAGCTCAGCAAGTGTTAACGGATGGCCCAGTATCTGAGGCAACAAGCACTGCAAGTGTTAACGGACAGGCTCGGTAACGGAGGCAACAAACTCAGCAAGTGTTAACAGATGGCCCAGTATCTGAGGCAACAAGCACTGCAAGTGTTAACGGACAGGCTTGGTAACGGAGGCAACAAGCTCAGCAAGTGTTAACAGATGGCCCAGTATCTGAGGCAACAAGCACTGCAAGTGTTAACGGACAGGCTCGGTAACGGAGGCAACAAGCTCAGCAAGTGGGAGGTCAGCATATAAAGCACAAGGTATTACAGTTCACAATGTTGCCAAGAGACATAGACGAGATCTCACTGGAACAGGATCACTGGAAACCGGACACGAAGCAGGAACGTCAGCCAGGCCGGGTCATACACGGAGCAGGAGCATCAGACAAGCCAGATCAATCACGGAGCAGGAACGTCAGCCAGGCCAGGTCATACATGGAGCAGGAGCGTCAGACAAGCCGGATCAATCACGGAGCAGGAACATCAGCCAGGCCGGGTCATACACGGTGCAGGAACCAGAAGGATAGTCAGACAAGCCAAATCGGTACACAGGAACGCAGGAACACAACAACGGAAGCACTGGTACAGGAACACCACGAAAGGGCACCTGACAGGTGCCAGAGGCCCGGTATAAGAAGGCCATACTGGGCGGGCATAACCAAGTACTACCAATAGGAACACACCACAGCAGAGAGTGACAGGAAATCACGGGAACCGTGATAGCTCCTTAATATCTCTTATATAGGCTTGGGTCTAGGGAGGTGGAGAAATTGGAATCGGATGCTGCTGAGGCAGAAAAACAGTTTGTAGAAAAAAGGGCTTCGGTATCTTATAATAATAATAATAATAATCTTTATTTATATAGCGCCAACTTATTCCGCAGCGCTTTACAATCTTATACTAACTTTGTTTCCTGCTCCTTAAAGTATTCTATAAAATTGTCTGAATTGAGTGCCCGTCGCGTTTTTTATTTAAAACAAAATATTTTTGAAAATGGAGATAAGGCAGGGAAGCTAATGGCTCATCTTGTTCGTCAAAACAGGGGGACTCCGTCAGTTTCTTTACTCCGGGACCCTGGGGGTGACCTGGTACTAGACCCACAGATGATTAATTTGCAATTTCGGTGCTTCTATTCTCGACTTTATGAATCTCGATTGACCCGCTCTGAGTCTCGGATTTCTTGTTTTATTGATCAACGTGGCCTTCTGCAACTTTCATTCGAGCATAAACAAATGCTGGATGCTCCTATTCTTCTGAGAGAGGTGGTGGAGGCTATTCATGGTTTGCCGGCAGGCAAAGCATCGGGTGTAGATGGTCTTCCTGCAGAATGGTATAAAGAATTTGTGGATGTCTTAGTCCCCCATTTATTGAATACCTTTTATGCTGCTATTGATGACGGACATCTTCTCGATTCTATGAATAATGCTTCCATTATTGTACTGCCCAAACCAGGAAAAGATCCGGAGGTATGCGATTCTTACAGGCCCATTTCCTTGTTGACTATGGATGCCAAAATTGTGGTGAAAATCCTAGCTACCAGATTAAATATGCTGCTAGGAACCATAGTACACGAAGATCAGACTGGCTTTATCCAAGGTAAGTCAACATCACACAATCTTAGAATGTTATTTATGCACCTGCAACTTTCTCATGATACCATGGGATCTCGGGTGATAGCATCTCTTGATGCATCTAAGGCCTTCAACTCTGTCAAATGGCCATATCTTTGGCATGTGCTCAGGGGATTTGGGTTTGGCCCGTCCTTTATCAAATGGATACATATTTTATATAGCAATCCCAGGGCTTCTGTGGTGACGGGTGGACTGTGTTCACAGTCCTTCTCCTTGCATTGTGACACTAGGTAGGGCTGCCCACTCTCGCCCGGCCTGTTTGCTTTGGCCTTAGAATCCCTGGCTGTTCTGATTCGTGCGAATCCATTGATTAGGGGACTCAGGGTAGAAGGCAGAGAGGAAAAGCTTGCACTATACGCAGATGACATCCTGCTTTTCTTAGATGATGATAGGAATTCCTTGGAGACCACATTACAACTGGTGGACGATTTTGGTACATACTCTGGATTTCAAATAAATTGGACTAAGTCCTCTTTGATTCCGATTGATAGTAAGTCACGGGAGTCTTGTCAAACTGACATCCCGCTTTCATATGTGGCTGAGTGTACATACATGGGGATTAGGGTGGCAGCAACGATGGACTCCTTTTTAGAGATTAATTTGATACCTAATATTCAATACTTTAATGACAAAACAATTGCATGGCTTCACCTGCACTTAAATGTTATCGGTAGATCGAATCTTATTAAAATGATTTTTTTCCCTAAATTTTTGTATGTTTTTCAAAACACGCCGGTCCCTATTCCTAAAAAATATGTCCGTCAAACAGACAAAATTATCTCGCATTTCATATGGTGGGGGGGGGTCGGGCTAGACTTAGGCTAACTACCCTCATGAGACCTAAACGTAAGGGGGGAATTGCTCTGCCCAATTTCTATAGGTACTATTTGGTGGCGCAATGTCGATATGCGTTGGATTTTGTTTCTCCCCAACCTCGCTACCAGACTACTCAGATAGATACATTATTGTTACAGCCTGCCTATACACTGCCCCATTTCTTGCATGGAGGCCCCGCAGTTTTTAAAACTCAGACTCCACTGGCAACAACCCTACATGAGGCGTGGGTGTAGTTGAAAGGGCTGCTGGGATACATTGCAATGGACCCAGATACCCCCTTGTGGGGCGCCACGGGGCTACGTCATTTACTTGGCAGCGACTTTGGTCCCTTGTGGGCTAGATTTGGGATTACTAACCTTGGACAGTTATACCAGGACAATCAGCTGAAATCCTTCGCACAATTGCATGATGAGTACCACATACCACATAATCTCTTTTACTCTTACTTATGTATTAGGCATGCTCTTCAAGCTCAATGGGGTGATCGAGCCCCAATGATTTCTACGTTCCCGCTTCTTACTAGATTGATGATTCTTGAGCCTTCGTGACCTCTTTCTTTCATTTACCAGTGGCCGGAATTTCATGAGGGGTGTCAGGAGTTCCCTTCATGGAAGAAATGGGAAATGGACATGGGTCCATTAGAGAATTGGGAATGGGATTTGACTAAGGCGGGACCAGCACTGGTGACGACGTCGACTAGACACCAGATGATACAGTTGAATATCCTACATAGAATTTATTATACGCCGGTCAGACTGTGTAGAATGGGGAATTCTGGTACCGACGGTTGTCCTCGGTGTGATAATGTTCAGGGCACATACTTGCATATGATCTGGGAGTGTCCTGGAGTCTGGAGGTTCTGGAAAGAAATAATGCGTATTGTAGTCCTGGTGTTGGGGAGGCCTGTTCCTGTAACTCCAAAGATTTGTTTATTGTCTGTTTTTCCTGATGAGATTGAGAATGCAACCGACAGATCTCTACTGAGTGAGCTATTGGTGATGGCAAGAACGGTGGTGGCCTTGAAATGGATGTCAAGCAGAGTTCCCAATTGCAGGGCATGGATAAACCTAGTTTTACAGTGCTTTCCACACTATAGATTGGTTTACTTAGACCAGGGTAATCCGAAGAAGTTTGACAAGATCTGGGGAAGGTGGCAGAACTGGTGGACGAATAGAGCAGGTAATAATGAGGCACTTGATGATGTGCACCTTATTAGTGATGGTTGATTGAGGTCACACATGCTTATTGCGTGGATGGCTGTGATGTATGATTGATGCATGACATTGTGTATGAACCCTGTACACATTGAGATCTTGTGACATTGCTGGCTGGTGGGTGGATGGGGGGGTGCTGCGGGTTCTGGAGAGAGAGGAATTGGGGTTGGGGGGTATAGTAAATTTAAGTTAGGTTAGATTTTGGGAGTTTTGGTTATTGGAGGTTGAAATAATAATACAAACCTCAGGTTGACTATGTGCACCCTACTGATATGCATATCTTCTTTTCATTGTTACAAATGTCTGCATATCTTTGCTGTACATGAACGATTCTACATGTATTTTTCTGTATTTGAGATGTGTATGGAGCGATCTGATAATAAAATATATTTAAAAAAACAAATCAAAACATTTGCTATGTATTGTGTGTAAATGCAATGTTCCCATTGATTTTAATGCAATGAGCTAGGCGAAAAAATTTGAAAAATTTCACTTTTCTCAGCCATTGGGTGTCAGCTTACCACACCACCTAGAAATGATGTCTAGATATTTATTGGAATGATTAGGAGGACCTGGAGAAGATATTGGCCTTGTCCAAATCATGGAGTTGGAAAGGAAAAAGAGGGGCTTGGATGCAGACTGAACATTGATACTATGAAAATGATGTACTAAGAATACTGGAACACTTCTGGGGTAAACCAACAGAGGTCATATTGATTTAAATGGAACTTGAATAATATAGTGGTTTCAAGTACACTATGAATCAATGAACTGGAAACCTGTCCAGTATTGAAGGGCTTAAAATGGGCATTTAAATCAATACAGATATGAGAACATTTAATTTGTCATCTATGGTGCTGTTGTTTCTGTAGAATTGCTCCAATTCTCTTTAGTTCATTAACCTTACAATCTATACTGTCACTTTGTGTGTTGAGAATCACAATGTAATGCAAATTGTTTGGGAGCCTAAGGAAAATAAATCAAAATAATAAATAGAATAATTTCTGCATTTTCCCCAGCAATTAATGCCATGGTAATCTATCCTATATAATAATTCACTAAAATGTGTGTAACGACGAAGTTATGAGCAGTATAGACTGCTGTGCGTGCTGCAGTCATCCGCAGTAGAGACTGCCCACGCCGCAGCTGATACAGAGCTGTGTGGGCAGTCTCCACTGCGCATGACTGCCCCGCAACCAGCTGCCAGTGGCACTGTGTTCAGAATATTGTACGTATAGCATGAGTTATGGGTTAAAAAGGTTCAAATTTGCCAGTTATATATAAACATGACAAAATCAAACCTATCTTCTAAAGTTACTTTATTTTAAAAAGCTTGTCACACTTGAAAAATGTTTTGATGTGCATATTGTTGAAATGTTCTTTTCACAATACTACTTACATACTGCATAACAATCACATATTCATTTTCAAGTTAGGTTTGAAAAATATTTACCAGATTTCAGCTTACAAAATAACACCTACATGTGCTAATGTGGAGGCAGCAACTTATGCACATTTGAAAAGTAAACTGCACAATTTTCATTACAATTCATATTATGTACTTACATTGGGATTTAGCTAATATTTATGGTATGTATTCTTTCATACTGTGCCTCACAACATGTTACTGCATAAAATAATATTCCTTGGTTTGGGAGGTGATATTTGTGCATGGATAGAGAAATGGTTAAATAACAGATGGCAGAGAGTTATTTTAAATGGGAACACTTGAAGTTGGTCTAAAGTTGTAAGATGGGTGGTTTGGATTTCCTTCTGTGAGCCTTGAAAGTATTTAGTAATATTACCTTCAGTCTGTCCTCTTACTTTCCTCTCTTTCTTGTCTTGGGTTCTAATTCATAATGAATTCATCCTAGCTTATCTGATAATATTCTGGCCGTCAGTGATAGGCCACTTCTTATCTATACTAATTAAAGCTGTATTTTGATTGGTTAAAAAGTGTTATGTTCTAAAATGATTTGTATATTAAAAACACATTTTTCCCCAACAGATAGCACTAAGAAAACAGTACCAGCACTGTGTAAATAGCAAACATGGGTTTTACAGCTATTCAAATGTTGAACCACAGTAAAATAAAACCAGCGTAGAGAGCAAATTTCACCTTACTAACAAAAATGGTGCTGTCTGCTTCTATTCAACTATGCCTTAAACTACTGCCCAAAAACACGCTAAACATCACCGTCCAAGGAAATAGGCATTTGATGACAGAAAGGTCATTAGATGGCCTAGATTCACTAAAGGTCGATGCTGTGGCAATATGATTTTGTCAATGTATTCTAAATACTTTGACATTTCATATACAAGGAGGGCAGTATATTTCCAATAAAATTGGATAAAGAAGAATTTTGGATGGGAGCACTATATGTTGAAATACAAATGGAGAAAGTTAGTATGTCGGACTGGAGCACTATATATTTCGAATTACAAAGGGGGGGGTTAATATGTCAAAGGGGGCACTGTATTTCTAACATGTATTTCTAACATGTTGTGCAGCATGGGGAACAAATCATTGTGTGTTAGCCCCATATACATTGCCTGACACCTCCAGCCTTCTTCCCTTGCCCAGTGGTAGCAATAGAACCCCAAATATGCTGCTTGGCCCCCACACTTGTTCCCTTGACACTGGTAACTACGGGTGGGCGAAATCAGAAATTCAACAGAAAACATGTTTTCTGTTTTTTTGTGGGAAAATCCGCTTTAAAACTAGTTATTAAAATTTTTGCATTTTTCACCCGTTGGTCAAAATTATTCACCATTTTTTCAATGGCTAGAAAGTTTCTGCCCATTGATTTACGTGGTTTTCACTATAAAAATGTGACGTATTTGTGGAAGTCAAACACAACAGAAGCATCTACAGAGAGAAGCAGACGTGCTGTGCTATTCTGCTGTGATCTTTTTCCAAAATTGAGGCAGGAGAGGTTCATAATGGCTGCTATCACTATGAGCAGGTTTAAAAATCTTAAAAGGAGTAACTGGAAGGACCCCTATGTGTCCTCTGAGTCTGAGGTGGAGGAGGAAGTGAGAACTACTGAACCAATGCTGTCCAGTTCCCCTAAATCACCCCAAGGGATCTTGAGGAATTTAATGGGAAGGGAGGGAGAAAGGGACTGGGAAGGGAGGGAGAAAAGGATAGCACTAGTGAGAGCAGGACAGGTCAGCTGCCTGTGCCTGCTTGCCTGCTGCTAGATGTGCTGCCCCTGCTGCCATTAGTGCTGTGCCTGCTGTCAGATGTGCTTCCCCTGTTGCAACCAGTGCTGTGTCTGCTGTGCTGAATCTGTTGCCACCAATACTGTGCCTGCTGTCAGATGTGCTGCCCCTGTTGCAACCCGTGCTGTGCCTGCTGCCAGTGCCGAACCTTCTCCACCAATACTGTGCCTGCTGTCAGATGTGCTGCCCCTATTGCCAGTGCCACCAGTGCTGTGCCTGCTATCAGTGTTGAAGCTGCTACCACCAGTGCTGCCCCTGCTGCCAGCAGTGCTGAAGCTGCTGCCACCAGTGCTGAAGCTGCTAGTGTGTCTTGTAATACCCTAAGTCACACTTGCCATCCCCAAGCGGTCCTGACAGTGCTAGTACTACTACTACTACAAAGAAGGTCTGGCAGCTTTTTACTGTTAGGAGTGACAGAGGAGGAGGTAATCAGATTCATCATATTACTATTGACTGTGAGGGGGAAGACTCTACGGCTGAACTTGATTGGTTTGTGTTAGTAGTAGTAGTAGTAATGGTGAAGCAGCCGGAGTGGTAAGGGAAACATTTGAGAGCATCTAGACTAGCGGTCAAGGGAGTCCACACCATTCCTCTGGGAGTCCTCCTCACCTTCCCTTCACTACAGTGTCCAGGTGGAATATGATCCTGAAGAGGCCAGAACTGGTGCTGGGGAGCAGGCTCAGAATTAATACCACCACCACCACCACCACCAGCAGGAGCACCGATCAGCTGTCTGTGCCTGTTGCTACTGCTGCTAGTCTGCCTTCTTCTTCAGGTCAAAAGGAAATAGCAAGTGTGACAATAGGGGACCCTCTGTCACATTGCTCATCACCTCCTCCAAGCAGCAGTGAGATGTCTGGAACAGAGCAGCAGCACTTAGGGACTAGTAGGGGTGGTAATGATGATGCTGAAGAAGCTGGGGTGGAAGAGACATTGGTGGTCTTTTTGCAGAAACTGAGAATTGGAGACAGGGATGAGGATGGGCATCACCACCACCACCTCCACCACCACCAGCAATGAGCTTTTGGAATTTGCGGAATTTGCAAGGGCAGCAGGATTCTGAGAAGCAAGCTAGTGTGCCACAGACCACCATGGATACAGAGGGAATGGGGTCAACAAATGATGTGGGACTAGGACAGGTTCCACTTGTTACCAGTAGCAATACTCCTGGTCCTAGTTGCAGTGCTGATTCTGAGGCAGTAGCAGCAACAGCAGCAACATCATACGTTGCCAGCCCAGACAGTGTAGGGGAATGTGGAGGACAAGAAAGAGGCCATTCTTCTCCATCTGTTTCCTTTTTCTCTTGGGGCAGGCACAGTACAGTCATCACCAACAGCACTGTGCTCAATTTGTGACAAGTCTGTGAGAAGGGGAAAGGAGGGAACACACCTTGGCACAAGTGCCCTGATATCACACATGAAAATCAGACACCATGACATTTATGACAAACACCCACCACGGAAATCAACCACCACTGTTGCTGTACCCCCTGACTCTCCAGAAAGACAACAAGAGATGAGGCAGAGATCGAAGAGGAGGAAGAATAGAGAAACCCAGACAGAGACTGGAAGTTCCATGACGCCATCACCATCACCTTCTTCCTCTAGGGTAACTACATATTCTGCCAATCCACCTCATTCATCATTACCTCCCCCACCAAATGATAGCCATTCTGTTGATGTTAGGATTTGGCAGCTCGTCTCCACCCATTGCACACTGTGTGGGGCATTAACTACATATGCCAGTGTGATGGAGGAGAATCACAAGTAGGGCATCAAGCGGCATCTGAGGAGATTCAATCCAGCAGAATATGCTAAGATACTGGCTGGGAGACTTCATCATTACTATTAAACTGTCAGCAAGTTGTTATGTGTCATTAGCAGGGTGTGGACAAGGGGTATAGTGTCAGTGGCAGTACCTGGGTTCTGGTGTCATGGTGTTTGGATACATTTCTGCCCCCAGATGCTATTTATCACAAACACTGTACACATTGCAATTGCTGATGAAAGGCATAGTTCCTGCTCTCAAGAGAAAAATTTCTAATCTAATAACAACAAACCCATGATTTTGGAGGAGGGGCAGGTGAAGAAGAATTATTGGCCAACTTCTTATTTTCTGCACATAGACTGGGGGGCTGCTTAAAAAACTCAGCAGCAGCAAAAAAAAACCAAAAAAAAAAACAGCAGTCACAAAATATTAGGTCATTTGACAATGGCCACTGGCCACTGGCCAACAGGACATCACCTGCTTGCTCTAGGCCAGTATGGCATTTCAGGGCTTTTGCTTTAAAAAAAAATAAATACATATTCCTGGAAAAAAAACAAACACTTTTGGGGGGTTTGTTTCTCACAAGCCTATGTCCTACAAATCAATGTTTCTTTAGGACTTGTGCCAAACAAGCTTAAGTCCTACAAATCAATGATTTGTAGGACTTAGGCTTGTACCTCTAATAAGTCTAAGTCCTATAAATCAATGTTTCCTCAGGGCTTGGGCTTCTAACAAATCTAACAAATCATCCTCTTCAAAATACTCTATCAAGTCAAGTATCAGTCCACCCCAGTGGCAGCTTATGTCAGGGGGCTCTTGTCTCTATTACTTTAAATACACATGTCTTATTTTTTTTTTTTTTTTTTAATTAACTGTCCCCCCAATACCAGTCAAGAACGCCCCCAAATTCCCTGTTCAACTGATTCATTTTCCAGACTTCACCCACCAACACAGGCACTTTCCTCAGACACCTTTTTATACCATGTATTATGGGGATTTTTATTTGCATTTAGGATTTATTTTGTATTAACCCCCCAAAAAAAGCATTCCTTGTTCAACTGATTATTTCCCCACATTCCAAAAACACAGGCACTCTCATGCCCCTTTTATATTATGCATTTGGGAAATAAAATTATATTGTTGTGTGTAAATTCAAAGTTCCCATTGATTTCAATGGTATGAGTTAGGTGAAATAAGTGGAAAATCAGCACTTTTTGAAGGAAATTATTCACCAAGCGGGTAGAGCCATTAATCTCCGATTTCAGTCTGAGGCAACATTTTTGGCCCATCCTTACTGGTAACCACAGATCCCCATGCACACTGTCAAACCCTCTCCAGCCTTTTCCTTTTGCCCACTACTAGCCACAAATCCCCATGGCCACTGCCTGGGCAATTGAATAAGGCTGGGGGTTGTCAGGCAATGTATATGGAGCTAATACACAAAGGTGGTGTTCCCCATACTGCACATCATGTTAAACGAATTATATAGTGCTCCCATCCGACATACTAACTTTCTCCATTTGAATTTCGACAGATAGTGCTCCCATCCGACATTCTTGTGTCTCCAATTTTATTCAACATACACTGCACTCCTTGTTTATGAAATGTCAATGTGTTTCAAATACATACACAAAGTCATATTGCCACAGCATCGACCTTTACTGAAACTAGGCCATCTAATGACACTTCTGTTAGGGACCAGGAACCAGTCACAAAAAGGAAAAATACAATACACCTTTATTATTGCAACAAAAACAAAAGCATGAGCCAAGAGCATAAACCAAAAAACACTCCAGGGTCAGGAATAAAGACAGGTATCCAGCCGAGCCGGAGTCAGGAAACCAGAAGTCTGCAATGTCAGGAACAAGCCGAGGGTCAGAAGAACAGAAGTCAGCGAAATCTGTAACAAGCCAAGTGGTCTGGAACACAGCAAACAAGAACACAGGAAAATCCACAGCAGCAACAGGTCAGCAAACAAACACAAGGACAATGAGGAAGTGAGCCAAGCTGCTTTCAATACCCTGGGAGGGTTGGCTGATAACAGTCAGGTGAGCAGGTCAGCTGATCATCCTGAGCCAGAAACTCAGAAGACAGCAGCAGTGGATAGCAGAGCACTGTATTAGCTCAGAAATTAGAATCAATAGGCAGAATAGATCTGCTCATCAAAACCTTGACAACTTCTCCATTTGTTTTATCCTTAGAGAGCATGTGTGAATGTATTCTGCTCTGCTTTTGTTGACACAACAGTGGTTTTGAAACTATCCTTGTGGCTTATACGCCTCAACTATGAGGTGCAGGATTACAGACAAACATTTCAACAAAACACGTGATAAAACTGAACGCATGGATTTGAATACCACTTGCCCATTGATTTTAGTTGATTCCTACAGGCTTTTTTTCTACACACCACCAGTTTACACACCACCAGGTTTGTTTTAGCAATGTGGGGATTTGAATACAAAAATCTGACTTAAAAACTACAACGCCTGTTTCACAAAAACCTAGTAATGTTTCACAAAAACAGCAGCTCCAATTAATCTTCATAGTATTTGAGCCATAGAGAGTGTTATTTCAATACTATCAGAGTTGTAGTTCAAGAGTAATTGAATGATAAATTTTCCACCTCCCGCCCCTTTTACCTAGTGTAAGCCAACTCCCCTCAGATGTAGAATCTGGTCCACAGATCAGACAGCTCACAGCAAGGGACAATCTTCTTACTGTGAGAACAATGAAAGCCCTGCCCCATTGACAGGTTTTTCAGGTTTTTCCCTTATGTTTATTGAAGATTGTCCTTCTCTGCAATCCATTTGTACACCACCCTGCTGCTCTGAGCTGAGCAGCGTTACATCAGTAAAAGGGGCAGGAGGGAGATACTTTATCATTCAAT
This sequence comes from Rhinophrynus dorsalis, assembly GCA_037306005.1. Classification (NCBI taxonomy): domain Eukaryota; kingdom Metazoa; phylum Chordata; class Amphibia; order Anura; family Rhinophrynidae; genus Rhinophrynus; species Rhinophrynus dorsalis. The sequence goes on along the minus strand of CM074719.1, from coordinate 71,296,940 downwards.
TACTCTTGAACTACAACTCTGACAGCACTGAAATAACACTCTCCATGGCCCAAATACTATGATGATTAATTGGAGCTGATTTTATTATGAAACATTACTATCCTTTCAACATTTGAACTAAGGCCCAGATGTGAGATTTCTCACCTGGGGCTGGATTCAAATGCAGGAGATAAATGTTACCTCCCATTTTATCAAAAATGTTCCTATTGAATTCTTTGTGGACACCTAGAGATAACAGCAGAGTTAAAATTAGCACCTGCATTTGAATCCAGCCCCTGATCTCGGCAGCCATGGCTGTTAAGGTATTTCATACAGTTACGCAATAGGTCTTATTTCTACAATCAGATAACAATGCTTAAAAAACATATGGTCTTGGGTTCAAGCAACACTTTACCAGATAATGAAGGTATTTCAACAACCCCCGCCCCCTTACTGACACATTGAGTAGTTAGCCCGTATATATCACTCTGCAAATATCTACTGGTATTATCTATTTTCAGTTCTCACAGGGAATATTAAGAGGAGATAAGATAAAACATAAAAGCAACATCTAAGTGTAGTCATTTATTGATCCAATATCAAATAAAATTAGCCAAATGTGCACACACATACAAAATTATAAATTAAGTATCTCAGGGCCTCAATCCTCTTTACTGCAATCAATGAGCCTAATCAATGTGATTAGAGACACTGTGTTGTTAAAATTCAAGAAAAAAATCTCACCAATCACATTGATTAGTTTCATTGTTTATATAATGTTGGAACACAGTATTCAATGTTGCGTTTATGTTTTCTCTTATCTCCTCTAAATTTTACCTGTGAGCCCTGGAAATAGCTATTCCTTCACTGTGGATATACAGGACCACTTGTTCTCAGCAGCATGAGGGAGAGAGGAACTCACCTGTTTTTTGAACTACATTGGAGACTAGCATTTCAACCTTTGCCTTCATCTCATCATCACCTTACCATCCATCCTCATCATTTCCATTGACTGACTAATCAGTGGACTGTTCTAAGAAAGGTTGGACATTGTATTCATTTCTGAGTCCATTATCTGACATCTATTCCCTTGTGATCGTCTATTCATTATCATTTATTATTTTTTTATCCCTTTTATTATAATTTTATACTCCATTCTCATTTGTCCAGATATTTAATTTTTTAGATAATTTCTTAGCTGGACTACTTTCTGTGCTAGCCAAGGTTTCAAGTTCATTATATGTGTATTATAATGGGTTATCCCCCTTTTTCCCCTTTCCTGTTTCAACCCCCTTTTTCTGTCTCTCTATAACTGTTCTCTTCTCTATTTTTAGTATATTATATATATATATATATATATATATATATTATTTAGTATATTATTTTAGTATTATTATCATTTTTTGGTGAGTAGAGCGTGGGCATGTTGTTTTGTATCTATGTGGGTGAAATAGTGTTAGACTTATGTACAATAAGGTGCCAGAAGTGGGGGGAAGAAATGGGGAATCATCCTCATCAGGGGTGCTCAGCAGCAGAACCACTAGGCTGCCTCTAAATTGGGGTGGTCTTTCACTTGTCAAGATGGAAGGTGAGGCAGAAATTGTTAGAAGCAGTGGCACTCCTACTGCCAACAGAAACAGCACTGCTGAGGAGCACCAGCCACCTGAACCGACAAAGGTGGTGACACCAAGTGCACCTCCTTTGCCACCAAGCAATTTAGATGGTAATTAAAAGGAGTCTTTCAGTGCTGTCCATCCCCAGATTAATATGGAGTGGCAGAGAGAGGGAAAATAAGGGGGACGTGATAATGAGGAAGGCAGACTATATTTGGAGATGGTTGTCGTAGGACAGAGAGATCCTCTTGTAGTGGGCAGCAGAAAGATATAGTGGAGGATACTATGAGTGGGGAGGTAGATTAGGTACAGGTTCTTGCGAGGGGGTTAGCGCTGTTCTGACTGTGAGTGAGCAGAAAGAGGTGTAGGATCATGTGAGTGGTAAGGAGGAAAAGGTGAATTTTCTGGCTGTGAGTAGGCAGGAAGGATGGCAGGTTCCAGTGAGTGGACAGGAAGAGGAGCAGGTTCCTGTGAGTGGTCAGGAGGAAAAGGGGCAGGGTCTGAATGTGAATGGGCAGGGAGAAGGCAGATTCCTATAAGAGGGCATGAACATGGGGTGGCAGGACTGGTGACACAGAGGCTAAGCAACAGAATGGGTGAGGAAGAGCCTAATGTTCATCAGGGAAGGGTCAGACTCAAGGTTTGATGCAGATGTTTCAGTGACAGCTCCTCCTCTTACTGCAAAGTCATAGGAGTGGGAATATTTCTTACCAGGGTCTGTAACAGTGTAGGAAACTGCTAATTCTTTATGCACCCTGTCTGACTGAACAGTAAAGAGGGGGGATCAGGGATCCCTGCCTTGTCACATCCACATTACTTAAGCATATGAAGCATAGAAATGCTCACCTCACAACTTCCACACCCAATATTTGTAAGCACACTGCACCGTATGTGATGCAATGACTACACATGGAAATGTGGCGGAGACAGACAGAGTGAAGGTTATGACAGAACACCATGAATCCTACAGAATATGAGTGCCTGGGGAGGGTGAATTATTTTTATTAATTTGTTTATTTATATTACTATTTTTTTTATAAATTTAACTGAATGTTGCATTTCACATTTATTTTGCTTTAAGTTATCACCTCCATATAATGTATATTGGCTTCCCATTGTGTAGGCTTTCATTTAAACAATACATATAACCTTTTTTATAGTAGGGCAGTTTTTGTCTATTGTGAGTCAAGCAAGAAAAGACTATAAATGTGTATGAATCACAGTCACAAATAGGATTGGGCAAAAGGTCCCGTCTTGTTACCGTGAAAATATCGGCAAAAACCAAGTAGTTGTCTACTTTTTGTGGGAAAATCCACTTTGAATAAAGCAATTAAAATCTTTGCCATTTTTGCCCATTGGCAAAAACTATCCGCTATTTTTTCAATGGCTAGAAAGTTTCCACCCCTTTCATCACGTGTTTTTCACCTTTTCTCTATACAAATGTGCAGTTTTCCAGGAAGTGAAACACAATACAAGCAGCTACAGTGCGAGAGAGATGTGCTAGGCTGTTGTGCTGTGAGTTGGTTTGCAAAACTGAGGAAGTAGATGCTCACAGAAACTGCTATCACTTTGAGTAAATTTAATAACAAAGGAGGAGCTGAAAGGACCGTTATGCTTCTGGTGAGTCTGAGGAGGAGGAAGTGACCACTACCACCAACATGAAAGGGTTTGGATGCCCTGGTCCCCCAGACCAAATGATGGCCAGTCCCCCTACATCACCCCTAGGGATCTTGGGGATTTTGTTGTCAAGAGCAGAGGAGGAAGAGGGTAGAAGAGTGAGCAGGACAGGACAGCTACCTGTGCCTGCTGCCAGTGCTGCTCTTGCTGCCAGTGGTGTACCAGCTACCATTGTGTCTTGTAAGTCTCAGGAGGGGTGGGGGGAGATGATGCCAAGTGTGAGAGTAGGGACCCTAAGTCACGCTTGCCATCCCCAAGCAGTCCCACCACTAGCACTACTACCAAGATCATCCAGGAGCTTGCACAGAGTGTTAGAAGTGAAAGAGGGGGTGATCATATTACTAGTGAGGAGGAAGACTCAGGACTGAAATTGATGTGGTTGGTGTTAGTAGTAGTAACAGTGATGGTGAAGCAGCAGCTGGTGGGACTACTGTTAAGAGAGAGGTAGGGGAAGTAATGCAGAGCAGCCAGACTAGCGGTCAAGGGAGCCCACATTCTCCTGAACCTTTGAGTTCCCTTTTCCCAGTCCCCACTGCAGTGTCCACTTGGAACATGATCTTGAAGAAGCCAGAACTGGTGGCAATAATGCCACCACCACCAGGAGCACAGATCAGCTGCCTGTGTCTGATGCTAGTGCTGCCAGTCTGCTTTCTTCAGCTCAACAAGAAATGGCAACTGTGACATTAGGGGACCCTCTGTCACATTCCTCTTCAACTCCTCCAAACGGTGAGAAGTCTTTAATAGAGCAGCAGCAGCAAGGAGGGACTGGCGCTGGTTGTAATGATGAATGTGGAGAAGCTGGAGTAGAAGAGACATGAATGGCCTTAGCACAGACTGAGAAGGAATGGGAGACAGGGATAGAGATGGGCATCACCACCACCAGCATTGAACTTTTTTGTGAAATTTGCTACTGCTCTAATTCCTGCTGCTGCTGAGTTTCAAGGGAAGCAGGATGCTGAGGAGCAGGCTAGTGTGCCACAGACCACAGTGTACACAGTGAGAATGGAGTCAAGTGATGCAGGACTAGGACAAGTTCCACTCGCTAGCACAAATACTCCTGGTCCTAGTTGCAGTGCTTCTTCTGAGGCAGTAGCAACAACAGCAGCAACATCATCCTCTGCTTCAGCCAGTGAAGGGGAATGGAGGAGAAGAAGAAAGAGGCCATTCTTCTCCACCTGTCCACTCCCCCCGCGGTCCTGGGCATGGGACTATTTTACTCTTGTGCAAGTCACTGAAAAGGAGTAAGGAAGTAATTGTAACGGTTTGTTTTGACACTCAGACCAGTAGGTAAAATAAAACAATCTTTTATTGAAAGAAAATAAATACAAATGATCGCCCTCTACAGTTGACAGCAACAATTGCAAGCTATAACACAGTACACATAGCTTTAATAATATGGATAGAAGGCACCCAACATATGAACAGCGAATAGGGAACTGGCCCCTAAAGGGTGAATGAGAGTAAATTGTCAGTCTCAGCTGTGGGGTTTGGCACGCCCGTGTGGTGTATTGATCAAGTGAGCAAATGTGCACAGCACAGAGTTCATATAAAGATGGGTCGTAGATGTTCAGTGACCAATGTGAGTGATAGCAGCACAGTAACCCAAAATAACCCCCACGGGCGTTCGTCAATAGACCACTGAGCCTGCAAGTGCGAGAGTATGTAGCCCCCACGGGCATGATCGAGACTAGCCTGAGATGCAAAGCTGGCGTTTTAGCCCCCACGGGCATATAACTGGAGACCAATGTGAGCACAACACGAGCCAATAGCCCCCACGGGCATTTACCTACGGATCTAGCAAGAGCTTGGAGCCTAACCTTGCCACCAATAGCCGCACCGGACACCTCCGTTGATAACCGTGAGACCAAGAGCCAAAGATGCCCAACCGGCCTAACAGGATAGACTACTCTGCAAGCGTAATCGGGAGTCGCCGTCCAAGTAGTGGCCAACTCACCAGCAGTAGACTTACAAGGTAACGGTTCTGTATTTAGAAAGGAGGTCCGGTCAGAGAGCAGCGGCAGTGCAAGGGTTAAAAGGTACGTTTGAATCTCCCAGGCTCGGTATGGTAGCTTAGCTCTGCAGCGTGTATAGGCTCGGTACAAGAGGCACAGCTTACGCAAGTCAGCAAGGGACTCTGCACTGATGGATGGGTTAACCAGGAGGGTAATGGTCACACTCGATCGGCACAGTGATGCAGGATTCAGAATGTTGCGGCGGCGACAACAACCAAGCAGGCCGCGATGATCTTGAAGCAGGAAGTCGGCCAGCCGGATCGTAGCACGTAGAGGGTTCTCTGACAAGCCGGGTCGTAGCACGTAGAGGATTCTCAGACAAGCCGGGTCGTAGCACGTAGAAGATTCTCAGACAGGCCGGGTCGTAGCACGTAGAAGATTCTCAGACAAGCCGGGTCATACACAATCAGGAACACTGGAGAGTAGTCAGGACAGGCCAAGGTCGGTACACAGGAATCGGATACTGGAACACAGCAACAGCAAGTCTGGTTCAGAAACACCACGAAAGGGCATCTGACAGATGTAAGAGTCAGGTATAAAAAGGTCACCAAGGGGCGGGCCAAACCAAGTGAACAAATCACAGTCTGCCACAGATGAGAGTGACAGAATAATCACAGGCACTGTGATAGTAATACATCTTGACACAACCGCCCTGATAACACACATGAGTCACAGACATCATGACATTTATGAGAAACATGTAAAAGCCAAACACCAACCAAAAAAATCAGATGCCACTGTTTCTGTACCCCCTGACTTTCCCCAAATGCAATAAGAGGTGAGGTGGAGATCAAAGAGGAGGAAAAATAGAGAAATCCAGCCAGAGGCTGAAAGTACAATGGTGAGCAAGACACCTGGCTCGCCATCACCTTCTTCCTCTAGGGTAGCTACATATTTGGCAGTCCTCCTCATTCATCTTTACCTCCCTCACTGGTTGATAGTCATTCAGTAGATGTCAGGATGTGGAAGCTTGTGTCCTTCCATAGCACATTGTGTGGTGCATTGAAAGCACATGGTACTGTGGTGAAGGATAATCACAACCAGGGCATAAAGTGGCATGTGAGAGGAGATTCTATCCGATGAGAGTTGGTACCGTGATAGCCGTAGAAATACAGGAGGTGAATACCTTTATTGGCTAAATAAACAGATTTAGGACGCAAGCTTTCAAGACCTCTTAGGTCTCTTCCTCAGGCATGTTATACAGATAAATATGAAAATATCTCTTACATACAAGTGCATATTTCACTGTTTAGAATGGAAATCAGATAAGAAAGCTCATTCTAGACTCAGGTATTTTGATCAGTCAGAGGAAGAGGAGAGTGCTGTAAATTGCAGTCTTCCTCTGAGGGGTCCAATATATTTACAATCCCAGTGGGACTGTTGTAAAGGTTAATCCAGAATATGACAGGAATTATCTGTCTCTATTCAATCCATAATTCAAAGCTTGAAATTAGATCAATAATTTAACATCCCATATTTTTCTTTCTCTCTGAGTGTGAAACAGTCCCATCAGTACAGTCAATTTAATGTCCCTGACACTGTGTTCATTTTGGCAAAAATGTTCTCCCACTGATGTCTGTCTTTTTGTTGTTAAAACTGGATCTGTGGGAATTAAACCTTTTATGTAATGGCTGTCCAGTTTCACCCACATAAAGAGCTGTTGGACATTTTGCACACATGATGAGGTATATTACATTGGATGATTTTAGGTGAAGGTGCCATTGATCTTATGGTGTAACTGGGTGTTTGGAATGGGTACCTTGTCTGTGGTGTAAATGAGTGCCTCCTCTGTAGGCAGGGAGATGTGCCGTTTTCTGTATTATTATTCAGGGCACTCTTTACCATCAGTTGTTTTAAATTGGGAGGCTATCTGAAGGAGAATAAGGGAGACTGTGGGAATATGTGCTTAAGTCTTTCATCCATATGCAAGGTCATTTGAAGTTCTCTTGATATTTTGCATACAACTTCAACCTGGGGATGATAAGTGACCACCAGTGGCACCCTGCTTCCCTTAGTTGTTCTTTGTTGCTCAACAGATTTTTTTCTTGGTATGTGGGTAGCCTTCTGTATCTGTCAATAATCCTTGCACTGTAACCCTGTTTTGTAAAGTCTTCTCTGAGGTTCTGGAGGTGCATGTTGCGTTCCATCATGTCAGAACAGATGCGGTTGTATCTGATGGCCTGGCTGTATATGATGGAGTTCTTTGTATGTTTTGGGTGGAAACTATTATTTTTCTTGTAGGTTGGTCTGTCCATAGGTTTGAGGCGCAGGGATGTGTGGATGGAGTTGTTCTTAATACTGATAGTAGTGTCTAGGAAGTTAATGTTTGTGCATGAGTGACTGAGTGTTAGGTTGACACTGAAGTAGAACGTATTGTAGATTTCATGGAATTTGAGAAGTTCCTCTTCACTGGTGGTCCAAATGATAAGAATATCGTCTTTGTAGCAGAGATAGATCAGGGTTTTTATCTGGCAGATGGACAAGAAGTCCTCTTCTAATTTTGCCATAAACAGGTTGGCATATTGTGGTGCCATTGGGTACCAATTGCAGTCCCCATTTTCTGAAGATAGAGGTCCTGTCCAAACTTGTGAGTAATTGTGAGTGAGTATAAACTGTATGAGTTTTGTTACCGGTTCCATGGGTGTGTTATTTTGTTCCAGATATTCTTGGCATGCTATGCCATCTGTCCTGCAGAATATGCTAAGCTGGTGGCATGGAGGGTGACATCAGTAGTACTTGTTTTCTGTTGGGAGGATTTCACATTGGGGACCCTCAGAGTCCTGGTGTTTGGTTACAGTTATGTCAGGTGTTTGATATGAGTCCAGATGTGCCCATTGTTCCCAGCCCTTCTGTTATTTATCACACACACTGTGCATATTGCATTTGCTGATGATTTTGGTGGAGGGGCAGGTGGAGAAGCATTATTGGCCAATTTCTTCTTCTCTTCACATATACCTGAAGTGGTGGGTGATAGTTATGGTGCTGCTACTGCCTTAGGTGCATTATCGGAGCTAGTTGTTGCTAGTGGAATCATCCATCACCCATGATACTGCTGTTGTTGATCCCATTCCCTTTGCGCTGCTGAATCATCCTGCTGTTTAAAACAACATCAGCAAGAACAGCCGTTGCAAATTCCGCAGTTAGCCCAGGGCATTTGACAATGGACAGTGGCCACTGGCCAACACAACATGACCTACTTGCACTATGCCAGTAGTGCATTTTTTCCTCAGGGCTTGTACTTAAAAAAAAACAAAAAAAAAAAGCAGAGGCCTACAACCAATCAATGTTTCCTATGGGCTTGTGACTCAATTAAGTCTAAGTCCTAAAAATACTTTATCCCGTCAAGTATCAGTCTGAACCACGTACAGTTTACGTCAGAGGGTCCCTGTCTTTGCCATGTTATGTACTAATTTCTTATTTTTTCCTGTATTTATTTTTTATTAACTGTCCTCCTAATACCAATCAACAAACCCACCCCGCAAAAAAAAATTCCATGTTCAACCGATTCTTTCCGCAGACTCCACCAGACAACACAGACATCCTCCTCAGATGCCTATTATATCATGTCTTACGGGTTTTTTAAAATTGTATTTATTTTTTATTAACTATCCCCCAAATCCCAGTGAACAACCCCCCAAAAAATTGCCTGTTCAACTGATTCTTTCCCCATACTCCACCTACACAGGCATCCTCATACCCCTTTTATATTATGTCATTGGGAAATAAAATAACATTTGCTATGTATTGTGTATAAATTCAATGTTCCATTGATTTCAATTGAATGAGCTGTGTGTAGAAAGTGGGAAAACTGAACTTTTCATGGGAAATAATTTGCCAAGCTGGAAGTGCCATTTTGATTTGAGGCAAAAATGTTCACCCATCCCTACTCATGACTATTGTATGTATAAAAACACTGCTCTTTGTTGCTCCCTTCTAGCCCTATCAACAAAATAATATACATACAGTATCTCACATAAGTGAGTATACCCCTCACAGTTTTGTAAATATTTTTACAAAAAAATACACCGTTATATAGGCTGTACACTCACTACTTTACATTGTAGCAGAGTGTCATTTCTTGAGTGTTGTCACATGAAAGATAAAATAAAAATATTTACAAAAATGTGAGGGGTGTACTCACTTATGTGAGATACTGTGTGTATATTATTTTGTTGATAGGGCTAGAAGGGAGCAACAAAGAGCAGTCATCAAGTTCAGCCCCTGCCAAATCACCACTGTTGATCCAGAGGAAGAGAAAAAACCTTTGAAGCCATTTCCATAAAACCCCAAGTGGGTAGAAAAATTCCTCCCTGACTCCAGATGGTAGTTGGATAATTCCTGGTGACCAACATTCTATCTGCTTTGAAATTAACTGTCATCTTAATTCTTAATATTGTTCTGATCTACACAGGGATCCATTACATTTTTTAAAACAACTACAATAGCTACAAACACGTGTTAAAATGCTAATGCTTCAAATAAGTACAAAAGTATATAGTGTATATAGTGTAAATGAGACTGATAGACCATAACATAAGAAAAATAAAGACAAGGAAATAAACTTAAAAAAATTAAAATAAAGGAAACTAAAAATAAGATGGATGAATACTATGTGATCTGTAATCCAGTATGACCACAGTTACATACAGTAAAGTCCATACATATTTATTTAATCCATGGTGATTATAAACTGATGGTTCTCCATTCTGTGGAAAGATTTTCCTAAAGTGACATGAGAATGCTGAAGATGCAGTAGTAAAACAATATTCCAATATTCCCAAATGTAATTATCTTAAGGCTGAGGTCTGCAAACTATTTTTTTTTCATGGCTAGTCTTGTTTGAAGCCCACAGTCAATTATTTTCTAGCCTAGCTTTACTGTAATGTTTTGAAAGTTTCACTTTCAGTAAGTATGTGAAAAATTATTATTCAAGCTTTTCTTTCTGTTATCCTTCTGCTATGCTATTGCTAACCATTATTTCTCAAGTGATAAAAAATTGTAAAATAGAAATAAGATTATATTGAGTATGGCAGATGTGTGTGTGTGTGTGGTGGTACGATTAATGTATATATATATATCATTATTCATAGGAATGGATGCTAGACAAATTATTTGCATTATCACCTTTGAATCTAACCTTCCATTATTACTATATTATTGTTAAACATTAATCAGTGGTCTTAGCAGTGGTATCAACTGGAGTAGATTTTAGCAACCCTTCACATCTCTCCTCCTCATCCTCAGTGCTGCTGTTAATAGTACATGTTCCATGGATTTCCCTGTCATGTGTGGTTTTGTCCACTTCTGCCACTTGATATAATATGAAATGTATGTCTACCAACACTGCTGCTTGATCATTAACCATCTGCACTGAAAACCTGTGTCAGTACTGACCATACACACTGTCTTTTTTGCCAATAGTCAATGAGGTAATTGTTTTGGCTTAGAACGTAGCTATCCTGCAAGTACGCTGTAAACATTTCACATACACTAGGACCACTCTGAGGAGCCAGATGGTGTTCATGTGTATCAAATACCAATTCATGCATTTGAGAAAAGGAGAAAGATTTAGCATCTGTTTTTCATGAAAAGTTATGCTGGAAATTTTTCTCACTTTTCATCCAACCCTGCCCATGATTGACTTGCTTTCAGTGATAATAATGATGTGTTCAGAAATATGTTTGGGTGTTTTACTTGATAATGCTGGTAGTCTCTTTGCAGACCTTTTTTTCACTATGATTTCTACTAGTTTTTGAGTTCTATCTTTCTCTCGCTCATCCTCAACAATGCAACTTTCATAAATATTTCTTTATATACTTTGACATAATCCAGTTCCTCAAAGAGATGCTGCCGATCAGTAAGCCTTTCAATAAATTGACCACGCTTTGGCAGAAATGCTAAAATGTTATGTTTAGAGCAGGAGCCCAGCACAATAACAATAATGTATTCTTCTTTGCTTATAATGGACACTATACGAGGATCATGCTCAAAGTTTGCTAACATGTCCTTCTCTAGTGGTACATGTCTGTGTTTTCATTACGGAACAGCTCATCAGTCATGCTCCTCAGTTTTTTTTTGCAGTAAATATATCAATAGAAAACATTAAGTTATTCCTGCCCCTACACATCTAATCTGGAAGGTGGCATGCTCTAAATGTTTCAGCAGCTTGCATACATCACACTTTATTTGCAATTGCCCAGGTGACAAAGCCTTCCAGTTTTGCACTGTATACACACTAATGGCCTTATCCTGATCATACAAATGTTCTAGCATGTACAATGTGGAATAATACCTGGTAGGAAGCTCCATTTTCAGTTGGTGATGGGGCAGGCTGTGACACCTTTGTATGGAATAAAATGCCTTGTGAGCACTGTAGAAGTGGCTAAAATGGACACAGATTTTACAAGTCATATTCAACATTTCCATGAGGGTTTCAGATTCTGTGAGTGATCTAGGTAGAAAAGGTAGTTCTTTTTATGAAACCAACTCACCAAACTGAACATACTATGAATGAAGTGTGAATAGAGAGGTAGAAGCGAGATGTGAATAAAAAGGTAGGGTGGAAAAAAACACTATGGGTTGAACGTACAAATTTTCACTTCAGAGTATAGACCACATTGTAACATGTTCATGGTAGTGAATACCCATAGACACACTCACCGTATGCCTCCCACATTGTATGAGCATTAAAATGTTTTTTTCCAGGGCTTTGTTTAATTTGTGTAGTTAAACAAGGGGTAGAGGAAAGAAACCAACATAAGAATGCCAGTACAAGGCACAGTTAGGATTAAGGCGAGAATTTTCAGAGTAAATATATCTGTACATTGGCTTTGGTAGGCATAAGGCTAGGAATATAATTCAAGTTCCTGTTAACTGCCTGCAGAATCTTATTTGAACATTCACCTGTTGTCATGCTGCTGGCTATGAAAGCCTAGAATCCTATTAGTACTGCTACTGTGAGCACAGTACAGTGCTAGAATCAGGTACTTCAGAATATAGAAAGATCTCTGCACAGTGTTATGCTAAGGCTGACTGCGGAGGGACTATGGAAACGGTCAAAAGTGGAGTTCTAGAGTCTATTGCCAGGCAGAGAAAAATAGGACTAGGGGAAAAATACAAGACTGCAGACTAAACAGGGCAAAAAAGGATGATATACTGGAGACTGTCTGCAATAAAAGGAACTGAACACTGGGTTAAGTTGCTCCGGACAGGCTTCAGTACAGAGGCTGGAAATAGTTGCTGGACGCAGGGTCCAGTACAAAGACAAATCACTGATTGCAGCATAGAGTGAACCAGCAAGAGCAGCACAGCTGGGAAGCAACCTGAACAACAATCTGCACCACATGCACTAACAGCTATCAGATACTGGGGCAAATTAATAGCTAGATAGATAGATAGATAGATAGATAGATAGATAGTGTGTCTATTTATGTATACATACAAAAATATATACATAGACCCTAGCAGCCAATGTTGTGGCCCTCCATGGAGAGGAGTGTTGAGTATGTGGTACTTGACTATATTTGAGTTTGACATGCCTGCAGATATTTTGCAGAAAACTAGGCTTATACAGGAAGAAATATTATATGGAATTGGTTGATGCCTTCAGTTTTGTGCAAAGTGAAGTTGAAACATCTTGACAGATGCAGTGTTACCAGTGACTACTTCTATGTGCAATTCAAAGAGGATATTTGTAACACAAAACAAAATAAGGCAGATGTTATAAGCCATTGATTCAGAATGTGAATAGAATATCTATGTGTTAGATTTTGAATATATTCATTATGCCTATTTTTATTGAGTTCGTTTGAACTCTTCACATGTATCTTTGTATGCCGATATGTTCAAAAATTGTATTTCCTATGTGCTTTATTCTCTGGATATATTTGCAGATATCTTATTTTTACAACAAAAGTTTGATACTTTTTTATAATATATCTGTAGTAAAGTTTTTTGTTACTATATGTACTTTGGCAAGATGAGCATTTGATCTCACCTCATATCATAACATCACTAGTCCAATTCGATACTGTGTGTTTTTTATATATGTGTGTTTTTGTAGGTCTCCTCTGGTTATATTTGGGTTAGCCCTGACTCCTAAGAATTTCCTGTATCATTATTTTGGGAGTGGTTGGACTCCATGGGGAGTGACAGCAGCAGAACCATGTGGTTGCCTGACATCTGACCATAAGATTTGCTTTTAAATAGTGCCTCTGTATACCAGCAGATTCAGCACTTGCAGCAGGCATACCACTGGTGGCACTGGCAACAGGAGCAGCACGTCTGACAGCAAGCACAATATTGGTGGCAGCAGGTTCAGCACTGGCAGCAGGCACAGCACTGGTTGCAACAGGGGCAATACATCTGACAGCAGGCACAGCACTAGTGGCAACGTGTTCAGTACTGGCAGCAGGCACAGCACTGGTTGCAACAGGGGCAGCACATCCGACAGCAGGCACTGCACTAGTGGCAGCAGGGGCAGCAATGGTGGCAGCAGAGGCAGCATGTCTAGCAGCAGGCGCAGGCAGCTGACTTTTCCTGCTATCACTAGTACTACCCTTTCTCCCTCCCTTCCCATTAAGTTCCCAAGATCCCTAGGGGTTATTTAGGGGGACTGGACAGCATTGGTTCAGTAGTGCTCACTTCCTCCTCTTCCTCAGAGTCAGAGGACACATAAGGGTCCTTCCAGTTCCTCCTTTTAATATTTTTAAACCTTCTCATAGTGATGGCAGTTACTATGAGCCTCTGCTGCCTCAATTTTGGAAAAAGATCACAGCAGAACAGCACAGCATGTCTACCTCTCTCTGTAGCTGCTTCTATTGTGTTTGACTTCCGCAAATATGTCACTTTTTTATAGCGAAAAGGCGAACACCACATAAATCAATGGGCAGAAACTTTCTAACCATTGAAAAATGGCAACCAATTTTGGCCAATGGCTGAAAAATGTGAACATTTTAATAGCTAGTTTTAAAACCGATTTTCCCGAAAAAAGCACACAACAACGTGGTTTTCGTGGAATTTCTCATGGGAACATGGCAAGAGATTTCACACACCCCTAGTTATATGCCACAAATTCAGAATGTGTGCAGCTAAGGACAGAGAGACACCGGTACTGTAGTCTAGGTCCTAATGGAATATGGATTCTTATGACAAATTTAAGTATTGGCTGTAATGGCTTTGTTGATGGCTCCAGATGGATCCAGATATAATATCTGGATAATAACAATCCAAACATGTTTGCAAATTACTTTATTGAGGCAGAAATGTTGAAAGTTTGTTTCCCTGAAAGGGTTTGTGCTTATTATAGCAAAGAAAATTATTTTAAAAGTCAAAATTCTGACTCTCAAACTAAAAATTTTGACTTCCAAAGTCAGAATGTTGATACAATATGAGAATTCCAACCTTGAAATTCAAAGTTCGGGGGTTTAAAGTCAGAATTTTAACTTTTATAGTAAATTTCTGAGATATAATCAGCCGATACAATTTCAGAGCAACGACCTTACTATCTGAATAAAATAATTTGCAACACTTTTTGTTTTATTATTTGTTGTGAATATTTCCAATCAGTAGTAAGAGATTGCAATTACTACAGGGGCTAGGTGTTGCATTAGTACTAGCAGTAGGTGTCAGTGGCACTGTATTTGGAATAGCAGAAGATATTGCCATAGATATGGTGGTGATTTTTGATGACCTGTGTTGCTGCTTAGTTAGCAATAGTGTATGTCACTGGGTGGTGGTTGGATTTGGAAGTTGTAACACAAATAATGATGTTTATGATGATGATGATGACTAAGATGATTATGCATTTTTAGGCATCTGTATTTGTCCAGAGTCAGACATTCTGGTAGATCTCTCAACTAATTTTTCCTTTCAGCTAATTTTTGCCATCATCACTCTCATTTACTACTTTAATAGTAAGCTGATGAGCATTTGAAGAAGTTGGCAGGACTCCAATGAAAGCACGTTTTGCCCTCACATCAGTTCTGTGCACACTTTTTAGTGATAGTCCCAGCCTCACGCCCCCACTAGATGTTTCTCCCACCAGCCTGACTAGCCCAGGTATGACCTAGCCTTTATGTGGACATCTGTTTTTTTTTTACTATTTCTTTTACATTTATTTTTATATATTCATCTTCAATTTTATTTTATATTTATATATTGATTGCTGACTTATTTTTGGTATTTGATCTTGGTCTTATTCTTTGTTCATTTTCTATGTTATCTGTATCACAAGAAAAAGAGGAGGGTGGAGGGATATATTCTAAATCAACATCAATAATTAGGTCATTTTCAGCTAAAGGATATTCCTCTTTACGTCTTTCATAGATTTTTTTGAAGTTTGAACATTTTCTTTTGACTTTTTTCCCTCAAGGAGATTTATGGAACATCGACTACTAGTTTACAAGAGGGTGTTACTGCCGCTGTCTGAAGCAACAGTTGGTCTCACTGATAAATCCTCTTTAGCTATATCAACAACAATAGAATTTGGCTCCTCGTTTATTGCACGTGTTTCAGCAACCATGGCTGCAGTCAATTTTAGAGTATAACTTTACCACAACTAACATGGACACTCCTCCTATTCCATTTCCCTTACCGTTGACTCTATCACATTTGTTTTAAGACCAGTTCCTGTCCAAGAGATTTCATTATGTTTCGGTCCTGATGCATTGCTTTGGTTCACATCAGGCTCTTATTGTTCACTCAGCTGCTCCCTGTTACCACCTTTTACATTATTAAATCCCATAGTCATCCAGGCATTTGTGAGTTTTCTATTCTGAAAACACTCTTGCTTGTGTCCAATATGCTTTTCAGACTACCCGTTGCTAACTCAGTTATCCTCTGACTCTACAGGTGAGCAAAAACTTTTGCCTGGCACTTCTTCCATGAATGTTTACTTTTTGCCCTTGACTACTGGATCGCTGGATTCCTCTTCTGCCTGCCAAATTCCAAATACACTGTACTGTGCCTTCAGATCAAGCCATTTTGTGCTGTGCAGTGTGTTCAAAGCCATTTTAATCTAAATCACTTTCCATCTTCCCACCATTGCTAAGCAAGCTTATCCTTCGTAACTCATTCCACTCACTGTGATTTTTGTTGACCCCATTTTCAAACACAAGTGACTCACCTCAGCATCTTCCTGTGCACCGTAGACAGTGGGGTTTGTGCTACACGATAAAGTCATAAATCGGATATCAGTGAGAGGACGAACTCACCAGCAGTACCGTTGGTGCTCACCGTAAGAAGCGGCGCTCCCCACGCCGTACACTAGAACTGGTACAAAACAAATCCGGAAGCACTCGTGGCATTGCAGGAAGTTAGTAATACAAATCAATAAGTGTGCTCACTTGATACGGGTAGTTGCTTAAAAACCAAGCTTTATTGAAATACAAAAATGTAAAACACATATATACCTGGACATGGATATTGATACGAGGGAGCAAAAAGCACTCTAGCACCACAGCATAGGTCACCGTTGATCGTCTGACGCGTTTCGTGCTAAACTGCACTTACTCATAGACTTGGTGTACAATGCTTAGAAAGTCAATTTAAAAGCCTACTTAATTATCCTAATTGAACACCAATTAAGAACTAACGGTGACGTAAAATCAACTTACGAATCAGGTGTCTCCAGACTAAAAGCTCCACACATTATATCTCCATTGCAAATCATAATAGAGAAAAAAAGGAAGGAAAAAAATACATACACACATGCATGTATTCACTAAAAAGAACATGCATGTATATACATTTAGAAAAAAATAATAATAAATATAACATATATTGCGGAGCTGAAAGTCTGGAATGTATAAACTAAACATCGACATATTCAATGACTTGAACATTTTATTGTTTGTCAGAAAAACTTAGCTTCTCTTTCAAAATATATGTCCCACATCCCACTCGGCATTGAGACCAGCCGGGACCCGGGTATTGAGGGCAAGTATCCAGAATGCTTCGCGTTCATCCAGAAGCCTGGATAAATTGCCCCCCCTCCATGGTAACCGCACTCTCTCAATGCCAGTGAATTGTAAACAGGAAACATCTCCTCCATGAGCATCATGAATATGGCGAGCTATTGCTGAATCTAAAATGCGTTTCTCAGTCTGATAAATATGTTCTCTAATCCTCTGTCTAACCGGGCGTGATGTTTGACCAACATATTGCATTAAACAACGAATACATGTAAAGAGATAAATAACACCATATGTACCACAATTAATATAACTATTAATGCTATATTCCCTCTCCTCACTGGTGCCTTTAAATTTCGTAGTTTGGCTCATATAACGACAGCATTTGCATCTAGCTGACCCACATCTATAAAAGCCCTTATGTAATAACCAGGTAGGTTCAGATCTGGAAGTAAGAAACAGACTGGGTGACACAATGTTGCCAATGGTACACCCTCTCTTAGCTACAAAACCACATCCACTCCTAAGCTTCTCCTCCAATTGCTCATCTGCATTCAACAGTGGTAGATATTTCCGGACAATATTGCAAATCTGTCTATATTGTGCACTGTAAGTGGTGATAAACCTAAATTGATCACCAGGAACCCGATCTGCTTTCTCAGTCTCCTTTAATAAATCTTCCCGTGGTTGGTTCGAGGCTAATTCAAAAGCTCTCGACAAAAGATGCTCAGAATAGCCCCTTGCTCGAAATCTCTGTGTTAATTCTGAAGAGGATTTCACAAAGTCCTCATAAGTAGAGCAGTTCCTGCGTAAACGCAAGAACTGCCCTCGTGGGATATTGTTAACCTGAGAGGGGTGGTGCGACGAACGGGCATGTAAAAGAGCATTGCCCGACACAGGTTTCCTATAATTGTTCGTAACCACCTCTCCCAGGTCACTTCTACCCACGAGTTCCAAGTCCAAAAAGGAAATAACAACTGGTTCATAAGAATGGGTAAAACTTAGATTACACTGGTTGTCATTGAGATGCTCCAGAAATGAATTGGCCTCCTCCTCATTCCCCGACCATATGAACAAAAGATCATCGATATACCTCCCGTACCACATCACTCGCCTCCGATGGGTGTCACCTGCCCCAAAAATGTGGACTCTCTCCCACCAACCCATGTAGATGTTGGCAAGAGATGGGGCAAAACTGGCCCCCATTGCAACCCCACATTTCTGAAGAAAGAAAGACCCATCAAAGGCGAAATAATTGTGGGACAGGAGGTACTCGACAGCTTGCACCAAAAATACCATCAAACTCTCAGAATATTGAGAGTAAAGCTCCAACTGCTGTCTAAGTGAAATCAGTGCCTGGCTGTGTGGAATAGAAGAGTATAAAGCCACCACATCTGCTGACAACCAGGAAAATGCACTCTGCCAAACAAAACCAGACAATTCCTTCAAAACTTGTTTAGTATCCCTGAGAGCACAGGGCAAGGCCTCCACCACCGGTTTGAGATAAAAGTCCACTAAATCTGAGAGAGGCTCATTCAATGAGCCAATACCCGAAACAATCGGCCTCCCAGGAGGGGAGACCAATGATTTGTGGACCTTAGGAAGGTGGTGGAAAATGGGTACCACTGTGCTCTCAGGGACCAATGCTGACTTTTCCCGTGGACTAATTACCCCTAAGCTATCCCCCAATCTTACTAACTTAATAAGTAATAGTTTAAACCTATTGGTAGGGTCAAAACTCAGGGGTATATAGGTGTTTGAATCCTGGAGCTGACGCATAGCTTCCTTGCGGTAGGACTCAGCATCCAGGACCACCACAGAACCCCCCTTGTCCGCCATTTTGATAACGATGTTTTTGTTATTCTTAAGTTGAGAAAGTGCCTCTTTCGTGGACAAGGATAGGTTCTTAGTGGCAGCACCCGGACTCAGAGACCGATGCAAGGCTAGAAGATCTCGCTCTACCAGTTTTTGGAAAGTGTCCAGATATACCCCTTTTACATGTATAGGAAAAAACTTAGAAACGGGACAAATGCCCGAATCAAAATTGGGCATCTGGACACTGTCCAAATGAGCAGGAAACTCCCCACTTAACTGTTGTAAATCAATAATAGCACAAACATCCTTGAAATCATGATCTTCCTGTGCACACCTGAGTTGGAGACAAAGGCAAGGGAGACCTATCTATTATTCAAGTGGTTAAAAGCCCTTTAAAGTCTAGAGGGATATTGGAAATTCATATTGTTTTGTTCTTTTTTCAGATTTGCTCCTGTTTAACTTCCTAAATGTGGCCCGAAGTGCAACAGAATACACAACAGATTTAGAAATCAGCTCTCAGCATAGTTAACATAGAGGGTACATTTATTCAAAACATATAAAATAAACTCTCAGAAATCCATTCAAATAGCAACTTTGCCAGTTTCATATAAAAAAACAAACTCCAGAAAAGAAAAGAAACAACATTAAATATAGCATATAATAGAAAGCTGCTTGTAAACACACATGACATTGTACATAAAATAAGTTGACCTTAATGCTGTAGAAAAATCTTGTAATTGCAATATATCATAGCAGACCAATTCCACAATAAGCCCAGCTGTGGAATTGTGACATTCAAGCAATTAGCATACACTGAAGTCAACACTGTATAAAGTGCAGAACATTTCAAGCGTATAGCTAGCCGTTTTTAACAGATAAGTATGCAAATTTCCACAGGTTATTTGACATCAACCTGATAAGCAGATTCCTACTGCATAGCTGCTGGGACGTATTATGTACTTGCCCTGTTGTGGTCCACTAATTTTATAGGTTTTTGCTAGAGCATTGAAGGTTGAATTATTTTATGTACAATGTTGTGTTTAGTTTACTAGTAACTTTTGATCACCTGCAATGTTTCCAGTTGATACTTTGTTAGTTCTTAGGGCCCTATGTTAAAAACACGGCTGTTTGGAAGCTGTGATCTAAATTAAATGTCAATTATACAGCATTAAGCATAAAATAAAAGAGAATCACATCTGGAGCACACCAGCTGAACCATACAGTACAAATCAAACTCTTTCTTTGTTGTTTAAAGGGGTACATTCACATCCCCAAAGATTTTCACTACTGCTTTTAAAATATAAAGCAATATCAGCTCTGGCTTTATTTATTTTCTCCACTACCTAAGAGTAGAGATATTAATCTTTGAAATATGCCATTTCCGGGTCTGCGGCACCGTGTATGTACGGCATGGAGCTGAAGGACTTCCCACTTTCCTCCCAGCAGCCCCTGGGGCACGCGTTCGCTCTTCTCTTCGGAGCTGTATTTTTCTGGGCTAATGTGACAGTGAGCTCCGTTTACCATACTACTGAGGTTGCAACCTCAGTAGCATGGTAAACGGAGCTCGGTTTACGTGCCTCAGAATTGTTCCTCTTTTCTTTTTTGCATTAACCCTTTGAGTTCCAGAGGGGTACGGAAAGCATTGCTTTGCAATGCGTTCCATATCCCTCTGGCACTCAAAGGTTTAAGGCATACTATAAGTTCCTTTAGACCAGACTATTTAAAAGCGTAACAGCACTTCTAAAACGTTAAAAGTATTGCACAATTTTGTCAGAAAATGGCAGAAAGAAACTGTTAAAAGTGGAATTAGGACAGTCATTTGTTTTAAACATATGATTAATTTTGATCAGCTTCATCACAACATTCAAACCTTTGAGTGCCAGAGGGGTATGTAATGCATTGCAATGCAAGGAGTTGCATACTCCTCTCACACTCAAAGGGTTACAAGATCTATTGCACAGTAATTAAAAAAATTACACTTGTATTAGGCCAATGTATGTAAAGATTAAAGGAGTCATTCTCCTTACAGCATCTGAAAGGGACCTGTACAGTGGCTAAAGGAGGCTAAAGATACTGGACAAAAGGAGCCAATTTACAGCTCAGTGTCAGTCTGTGCTGGGAGAGCATCAACTCCCTGCATCTTTACTCACATACATCGTAAATACAGGATTTAAAAAATTAAGCTCAAAGCATTGTTTCCAATGCAAATTTATGTGTTATTGTATTTAGTAGGCCTATATTCATTTAAAATTGTCTTTCAATGTCAATTAGTATAAAAAGTGGAGTATTCAATTTGTAAAAACAAACACTTTGTATGGTTTATCACTCTGAGTAAATCCAGGGCACTGCCACTGCTAAAGTATATTTAATTAAAAAGTTATTACAGCTCAAATTTAACTTTATTAGGTGAATTATGACAGTGGTCTGAACAGTGGTGCTGTTGCTACACCATCCTATGGACAGCTCAGGTCAGTTGACCATAAAATTCCATAGGATGGTGTAGCAACAGCGCCACTGCACAAGTTCAGGCCACTGTAATACTGCACCTAAAAAGTCAACTTTGAGCTGTAAAATCTTTTAAATAAAACACCTTTCAGAGGTGGGAGTACTATTGTTTTACTCAGGGGGATAAACACTACAATATATATATATATATAAATATATATATTTCACATATTAAGTATTACTATACCTTTAATAATAACATTTTAACACAATTTTTTTATATAAATAACTTGGACACGTTGGATACACCTCTATTATTCAAAGAATTAATCTATAAATGTTGCATCTTTTTGGATGTAATGTAACTAGTGATACACAAAAGTTTCACAATTTGCTTTGTAGATTCGGCGGATATCGGAAAACCTCTGGTTCTCTCCTATTCCAGTTAGAAATAATCAACACAGGGGAGAGGGAAGGGAGAGCGGAAACTGTATGTTCAAAATGTGTTAAAATAAGATCAAGAACCTGATTTTATGTGCTGTACCGGGCTAACATCTGAGTACCAAATAAAAGTCAGATGTTAGTTGGATGGGCATTTCAGGAATGCCATTCATCCGTGGCCACAAAATAGAATAGATGATGCCGCACAAAAACGTGGATGAATTAAAACCAGCTTTTTTGCAATGGAAAAAGACAGACACCACATGAAGACTGATAGTCTCACGTGTTTCGCACAAGGTGCTTAATCATAGACATCAAGACACATTGATTAGATCGTACTTATAGAGGAAATTACATCATGCTCTCAAATTTCTATTGGCATTTAAACTTTGCACGTTGACTCTTTCACTGACAGAGGTGTGGTGCCGCTCATAGATGTATTATGTCATTCATCTGTGCCTTGTTTTACACCACGGACTAAAATAAAATACAAAGGAACCAAGTATAAACGTCTTATTATTTTTTACACATGCTATAGAGGGGATATTTAGGGCTTTTTCACGTTTTTTTTAATGTTGATAGCAATGACAGAATTGAGAGCTGGTACCTACTAACTTATTTGTACATAAGCACAGAAACAGGAGCAGATTAACAAAGGCATATCACTGCAGCATATGTGGTGGATATGCTGGTGGATTTCTTTATTACCCTCAGGAACAAAGAGAGAGAAATCCAGCAGTTGTACATTGTTCACTGGATAAGTAGAAGCAATCCACTCCAGCTGTTCTCCTTTTTAAGGGAACTAGTGATCAGGACAGGAACCTATTTGGAATTACACTGAGGGTATGCAAACCTGTTATTCTAGTCTATGAACATTATGATTTAATTTTTCTAAAATAAATGTATAAATAAATAAAAACCTCTTTCATAAAACATGTTTTGGATTTTGCAAAGCAGCCATTTTTTATACATCTACTAATTTTACACAATTGTTTTGCTCATCCCTAATTTTAGCGATACAATCTTTTGAGTTTTTGACTACACACTGGGTATGTAGGTAGCCATGCAGTTACTATGTAGGTTTATGTTGCATGACAATTTTTTAACCCTTTTAATGTCTGTGGAATGTGCAAAGCATTGCAGATCAATGCACTGCACATCACCCTGGCACCCAAAGGGTTAGTATTTGTCTTTATACATTGTAGTGTTCATGAAACTGTGTTACATGCATATTGTCTATGCTCTTAAAGAAATTAAACAATTACTAATGACTAGAACAGGTATAGGCAACCATTGGCTCTGCAGATACTGGAAATTACACCTCTCATCATCACCAAACAGTCAGCTTTTGGTTAGCGATGATGGAAAATAGCAACTATGAATCAGTTCTGAGGGGACTGGTGCCTAAAAAAAAATCTTTAATTGAACATTCCTATGGCTTCTGACACACCACATCAAAACTATACATCTTCTTGCTGTCATTGGTTTGAAAAATTGGATTTTGTGTTACTAGCATAATAACTAGAGGTTTTTTTTGGTTTTGATAATCATTACTTAAAATTAATAAAATAATTGTATTGTGCTGATAGGAAAGGGGCAATAGCAGCGGAAAAAGAGAGCAACTAAAAGTGACAGGGGATACAGGATAGACTGAAACAACCTAATAAGTGCAATCTGGAAAAAAGAAGAGATAGTGATATAATAGAAACCTTTAAATGTATTAAGAGTTTTACAGAGTTTGGGAAGAAAACATTTTTCAGAAAAAAGAGGAATACTAGGACAAGATCTAAAGACAGAGGATAGAAAATTCATAAGTAATCATCATACTTATTACTGTATTTTATGGAAAGTGTGAAAAACTCCTGGAAAAACCTCTCAGCAGAGGTGGAAGGAGAAAATACTATTAGGGAATTCAAAAATTACTGGGATACACACAAGTCTATAATAAGAAGTATGTAATACTGTATGCAAATTAGATAAAGAAATGGGTAAACTGAATGGTCAGATCATTCTTTTCTGCTGTCAGAATCTGTGTCTCAATTACCTTTTGTATCCACTGAAAAATTTTTATCTTAAAGTTAATTGAAAATCTTGTATATACATACAAAAAAAGGAATACAAAACTTTTACATATACTGAGAGATAATAGATCATAGAACAATAAACAATGTTAACACGTTAATGGTTGTGAGGTACAATCAAGGGCTAGTTAAAGTGATAGCAATGTTTCATAATAAAAACAGCTCTAATTAATCATCATAGTATTTGGACTTTGGAGAGTGTTATTTCAATTCTGTCAGAGTTGTAGTTCCAGAGTAATTCAATGACAAAGTGTCCCCCTCCCGCCCCTTTCAGCCTGAGCAGAAGGGAGGTGCCCAAGTAGACTGCAGAGAGGGACAATCTTCAATTAAGATAAAGGAAAAACCTGAAAAGCTTGTCAAGGAGGGCAGGAATTTCATTGTTTTCATGGGAATTAGAGTGTCCCCTTCTGTTATCTGTCCAGTCTATGGACTGCATTCCACATCTCAGAAGAGATTGTTTACAGTAGGTAAAAGGGGCGGGAGGGGGAAACTTTGCTTGTGAATATCTCATAAACCATAAAGGTTTGAGAGATGAGACTTGTATCATTCTTCATGTTTTTTTAATGCCTACAAAATAAAATAAAGCTAAAACGAAGTATTACTATCCCTTTAACAGGTGCAATAATATAGAAGCCTATTAGATTGGGTTAAACAGTAGGCAAATATGCGAGTATAGTTTGTTATTATGTGGGAAACAAGTGATAATCCAAAACCGGGCTTCTAGGAAATAAAACTACATACAGCGAGTAAGCAAAGTACTTGTAATTATGTGATGATAAATAGATGTTGAAAAGCAGTAAGTGAGCATGTATAAGTTAGAGCAACAAAAAGATTTTTGCCTGTGAGAGGAGGAAATATTCCTCCAAGTTTTGTGGAAGAGGAGGTAAAGATAAATGTGGTTTAGAGAAGAAGAATATTACATCATCTGCAAATGCTGCAATTATGAAGGAGTTTTGATCAGATTCTAGACCTGTGATAAGTGCATTATTCCTAATGATGTTGAGGAGCAGTTCCAAAGTGAGACTAAAGATAAGAGGAGATGAAGGGCATCCTTGACATGTGCAATTCATTATGTTAAAAGGTTTTGATAGCGTGCTGTTCCCCAACACTGTAGCCGATGGTTGAAAATATACGCTCTGAATACCCTTGTGCATGAGGGATCCTAATTTTATATAATCAAGTGTTCTGGCTATATAGTACCAATCCACTCTGTCAAAAGTCTTTTCCATGTCAGTCAACAGGAAGATAGTGGGAATATTTTTCCTCTTTGCTAAGTGAATGAGAGAGATTGATGTAGCTGTATTGAGTCTGGCTTCCCTATGAGGGACAAATCCACTTTTATCAGGGTGAGTTAGCATGGGAAAGAAAGGTTTGAGTCGAGTTGCTAATATCTTGGCAAATATTTTTAGGTCAACATCTAAAAGGGAGATAGGGAGATAGGCCAATAACTACTACATATGGTAGGATCTTTATTTGGTTTGGGAAGGACTACTATGTGAGATGCCAGAGACTATTTCGGAATAATACTTATAGGGAGATATCGGTGATAAATGTGTCACACTATAAGTGGTACATAAAGAAAACAAGAACTATGTAATTAAAGTTTGGAGTAAACTTCTGAGTGTACTTAACAAAGGTGCTGGAAATGCAGATGAACTGGCCCTACTGACATAGCTCAAAGCTCATATCCACTCCATGGTTTACAGGAAAAGAAATATCATGATAGACTAAAGGATCTGAACATGTATAGCTTGGAGGAGAGAAGAGAGATTGGGGATTTGTTTGAAACATTCAAATACATGAAGGGATTCAACAAAGTGCAGGATGGAAGTATATTTCAAAGGAGTAAAACTGTTAAGACAAGAGGCCATAATCTAAAAATAGAGGGACAAAGGTTTAGATGTAATGTAAGAAAGTTTTACTTCACTGAGAGGGTAGTAGATAAGTGGAATAGCCTAACAGCAGAAGTGGCAGAAGTTAATACAGTGACAGAATTTAAGCATGCATGGGATAGGTATAAGGCTGTCCTTAACGTAAGAAAAAAAACAAGGACCAAAAAAAGGTTTTTACAGTAGGAAAATGGGCAGACTAGATGGGCCGAATGGTTCTTATCTGAAGTCAAATTCTATGTTTCTATGTTCCCATTGAGGCTGCTTGAACAGAAGTGGCAGTCATGTTAATCCGTCTTTGTTTCTTCTTCATTTAAGTCAATCCGGGTGAACATTCCATTCTGTGTTGTGGTTTAGAGGATTGAGGAGTAACTTGTGGAGTGTTATCTAGAGGTAGAGGAATTCTTAATGTGAACCAGCAGGTTGTTACCTCTTCAGGTGAGAGCAATGTAGCTGAGACACCATTAAGACTGTCTTGAGCAATAAGGGAAATCACCATCTTTAGTTTATTTGTTGTTGTCTTAGATGATCTATCAGTTTTTACACAACTCTTCTGAGTTTAAGTATGTTGAGAGAGAGGTCATTATACAGTTGCACACTTGCTCCACTCTACTTCACCTCATTATCAAATCTTAGATCTCAAATCTTTGTAGACACACTATGACATCTCTGGTTGACCTGTTCTGTTTAGGACTGACAGACCTGTACACTCTCTCCAAGTTGATCTCTGTAAATGGTCCCAGTAGGGACTTGAAGAGGGAAATTGAGTTGACTTCAGATTGCTCGGTTGTTGTCATGGTTTGACTATTCTGGTCTAACACTCGCATTTTGATTACTGCTGCCTTTCCTTCCCTGGGTAAGGCTGAGTCAGCTGATGCTTAACAATCTGCCTTGACATCTCACTCTCCATGGTTACTCACCTGACTGCTATTAGCCAAGCCCTTCCTTGTGTCTGCTTCTGGCTGCAAATGCGTTCTCCTGAGTTGCTGATTATCTGTGCATGACCTGACTTCCTCTGTCGTGCCTTCTGGCTCCTGACTCCTGGCTTGTTCCTGACATCACTGATCTCCATATTCCTGGCCTTGGCTTGTCTGAGTACCTGTCTTGGTTCCTGACCCTGGCTTATCTTTTGGTTAACGGTCCTGGATCACGATTTTCCTTTGTTTGCTTTTGTTATTTTAATAAAGGTGTTTTGCATTTTACATTTTTGTGTCTGTCTGGTTCCTGGTCCCTAACAGTACACAAAGGCCAATAACTCAGAAGACGCAGGCAATCCACCAAATATTTTTTCAGGCTGAACCAGGTAGACCAGCTCATGGACCAGTTTACGTTAACCTTTGTCAGACTTTGTTGCTCTGTACTGTGCACCTGGCTCCACCACCTCAGCAACATCCAGCGCAGGCTGCCCCTATAGCTGCTGCCACTCCAGCACCAGCTGCCAATAGTGATCCCAATGTTGCTAGAGGCATGACTGGGTCCGCCCTCTTCCCTAGCATTGTGGAGGCGACCCTTACCAGTGCAGAGGTTTCCTAAACCAGTTCAGTATCTATCTAGAGATGGTACCACAGGCCTTCTGATAGGAGTAAGGTGGGCCATGTGATGTCCTTACTCTCTGACAGGGCCTTGGCATGGGCTAATCCCCTTTGGGAGACTCAGAAACCTATTGTATACAATTACAGAGTTTGTGGCATCCTTAAAAGGCTATTTGATATACCATCATGCTTCACTTCAGCTGCCAAGCAACTAATGTCCATCTGGCAGGGTACAAGGACGGTTTTGGATTATACCATATAATTTTGTACCCTGGCAGCCAAGGTTGATTGGAATAATGAAGCTCTTGTAGCTGCTTTCTCTAATTGGCTTTCGGATACGGTTAAAGATGAGATTGCAGCCCAGGACATCCCCAGAGATTTAGAGTAACTGGTCTCATATTGCATCCTGATTGATTCCCGTATCCGTGAGAGACCTTCTTTCAGGGACTGCCTGCTGAGGCATCCCATCCATTTAACCCTGAGCTTTTCATCCCAACCCATGCCTCCCTCTCCTCCCACGCCTCCTAGTCTTGTGACCTCAGGCGACGTGAAGCCCATGCAGCTTGGGTTTACTGACCTTTCGGTTGAGGAGACAGCCTTTAGGAGAAAGGAGGACCTGTGCCTTTATTGTGGTAAGGCAGGACACCTACTGCAAACGTGCTCCACACATCCAGGAAATGCCCCTCACCAAAGCTCTATAGGGGACAGATCTTAGGTGACATCTCTGTGTCCCCGGCTAACCTTAAGGATAAACCACTAGTCTCAGTTGGGCTCTCTTGGGGCAAGACTTCCATTATTACTGAGGCACTCATTGACTCAGGTGCAGCAGACCTCTTTATCGACAGTGCCTTCACCCAGAAGCACTCCATTCCATTGCAGCTCTATACTAGTCCACTTGCCATTGAGTCAATTGATGGCAGACCCCTACAGCTGCTGCAGATCACCCACAAAACCGTTTCTTTATCTATGGCTGTAGGGGTTCTCCATCACGAAACCTTACACTATCCTGTGGTCCTAGGTTATCCATGGTTGTGCAAACACAATCCCATGTTCAACTGTGTAAGGGCGAAGTCATGTCATGGTCACCCAACTGTTCCAAGATGTGCCTAGTAAAAGTGGTGAAGATGCTAATCACATCCCCTTTCTCTTCGCTGCCAGAAGAGTAGCAAGAGTTCTGTGATGTATTTGATAAGGGCCAGGCTGGTGAGCTCCCGCCTCACCACCCATATGATTGTACTGTTGAATTGCAACCGGTGCCATACCTCCCCAAGGTCGAGTCTACCCTCTTTCTGTCATGGAGAACAAGGCCATGGAGGAGTATGTTGTGGATGCCCTGTCCTGGGGGTTCATCCGCAAGTCCTCCTCTTCCACTGGGGCCGGATTCTTCTTCGTGAAGAAAAAGAGTGGAGAACTGAGACTCTGTATTGATTACAGGGTGCACAACTGTATCAGGGTTAAAAATGCCTACCCAGTTCCACTTACTACGGAGCTATTAGATCAATTGAAAGGGTCCAAGGTGTTCGCTAAGCTCGACCTGAGAGGGGTGTACAATTTGGTATGGATGAAGGAGGACCACAAATGGAAAACTGCTTTTATTACCAGGAGCGGGTATTACGAATACCTCGTAATGCCCTTTGGTCTCTGCAATGCTCCTGCGGTTTTCCAGGAATTCTTAAATGACATCCTCCAGGACATGATCCAACAATGCGTGGTGGAATACTTAGATGACATTCTGATCCATTCCGTCTCCATGGAAAGCCACCATGCAGATGTAGCCCAAGTTCTGCAAAAATTAAGAGAGGATAATCTATTTTGCAAATTAGAGAAGTGTGAGTTCCACCGCAAACAGTTCACCTTCTTGAAGTACGTAATTTCAGAGGTCGGTTTCACTATGGACCCTGAGAAACTCTCAGCTGTTCTCAAGTGGCTGTGACCTGTAGGTCTCCGCTCTCTTCAACATTTCCTCGGGTTCGCTAACTACTACAGGAAATGTATCCCCAATTTTTCCTAAATTTTAAACCCCTTACCTACATGACCAAAAAAGATGGTAACTCCACTCACTGATCTCCAGAGGCCATCAAAGCATTTGAGGCATTAAAAGTCGATTTTGCCGCAGCACCCATTTTGGCACACCAGAAACCTGAGCTTCCATTCATACTTGAGGTTGATGCATCTGAGACAGGAGTAGGCGCCTTCCTGCCTCTACGTCCTATTCCTGAAAGCCAGTTGCACCCATGTGGGTATTTCTCCAAGAAGCTAAGTCCTGTGGAGTGAAACTATGAAACTGGTGACCGTGAATTGCTGGCAATAATACTCAATCTCAAAGAATGGACACATTTGTTTGTTGGAACTTCAGTACCAATCCTAATCTTCTCGGATCATAAAAACCTCACGCACCTGTCTGAGGCTAATTGCTTGACTCCAAGACAGGCCTGATGGGCCTTATTTTTGTCCCGTTTTAATTATATGGTCTCGTACTTGCCAGGTACCAAAAATGTCAGAGCTGATGCCTTATCCAGACAGTTCTCGAGCACTAAGGAGGAGAACCCTTCTAGTCCTATTATTCCTCTGGATCGAGTACTGGCCACCATATGTACCAGCATAACATCTGCCCTCAGGGAGAGAATACAGGCCTCCCAAGTAGATGCACCTGCTGAGACTCCCTCTGGGAGCTGTTTCATACCTGTTAACCTCTGTACTAAGGTACTTTCAACCTACTATAATACTAAATCAGCAGGGTATCCCGGAAAAAAACAGCTTCTCTGTTCGGTTTCCCATCTCTTCTGGTGGCCAGAACTTAACAGTGATATTGCTGCCTTTGTCGCTGCCTGTTCAGTCTGTGTGCAGACTAAATCACCCCGTCACCTTCCAGTGGGCCTTCTCCAACCCATACCCAGTGGTGAGAAGCCATGGTCACATCTTGCCGTGGACTTCATATTCAACCTCCCTTTGTCCAACGGTAACACTGTCATCCTCATGGTTGTCGACCGATTTTCTAAAATGATCCACTGCATACCATTCTGAAAACTCCTATCTGCTAAATAGTTAGCTACGGTCTTTATCAAAGAGGTCTATCGGCTACACAGGATTCCCAAAATCATTATTTCTGACCGAGGTAGCCAGTTTGAGATTCAGGAGGGCTTTCTGTGCACAACTAGGTATGCAACTCCCCTTCTCCTTGGCCTACCACCTGCAATTGAATGGGGCAGCAAAAAGGGCTAATCAGACCTTGAAGCAGTTCCTGTGGTGCTACATCTTGGACCACCAGAATAACTGGTTGGACCTGCTACCTTGGGTGGAGTTTGCTCATAACAATGCAGTCTCAGCCTCTACCCAGATCTCCCTCTTCATGGTGAATTACGGGTATCAACCCTCCATGATTCCAGATTTGTTTGCTCCCCAGGGGATTCTGGCACTGGAGGATCATCTCCATCAGATCTGTTCCACATGGGTGCAGGTCCAAGAGTCACTACGACACTCACAACAATCCCAGGAGCTCCAGGCTAATTGTAAATGCCTACCCGCACCCTCCAACCAGTTCGGGGAGAGGGTCTGGTTGTCCTCCAGAAATCTCCACCTCCAAGTGCCCTCTCAGAAACTGGGTCCCCATTTTGTGGGGCCTTTCCATATCCTCCGACATGTGAACCCTGTGGCCTATGCCCTAGTCCTCCCTCCCAATATGCAGATACACAATGTGTTCCATGTCCCACTGCTGAAACCCCTGGTATGGAATTGTTTTACTACGGTCACTCCTCAACCCCAATCGGTGGTCGTTGACGGCCATGTGGAATTCATGGTTCGTTTCATAGTCGACTCTCGTAGGTTCTGAGGGAGGCTTCAATATCTGGTCCATTGGAAGGGGTACGGTCCAGGAGAGCGCTCGGACGTGCATGCTCTTTAGGGAGGGGTCGTTGAGGGGTTTGTCTAATCTGGTCTAACACTCGCCTATTGATTACTGCTGTCTTTCCTTCCCTGGGTCAGGCTGAGTCATTTGATGCTTAACGATCTATCTTGCCCTCTCAGTCTCCATGATTACTCACCCGACTGCTATCAGCCAACCCCTTCCAGGGTATTTCAACCAGCTAGGTTCACTTCCTCCTTGCCCTTGTATCTGCTTCTGGCTGCAAGTGCGTTCTCATGAGTTGCTGATTATATGTGCATGACCTGGCTTCCTCGGACTTCTCTTCTGGCTCCTGACCTGTTCCTGGCATCGCTGATCTCCATATTCCTGACCCCTGCTTGTCTGAATACCTGTCTTGGTTCCTGACTCCGGCTTGTCTTTTGGTTTATGTTCCTGGATCATGATTTTGCTTTGTTTGCTTTTGTTATTTTAGTAAATGTGTTTTGCATTTTACATTTTTGTGTCTGTCTGGTTCCTGGTCCCTAACAGTTCTACTGTTTCTGGAAGATTCTTTATTTTTATTTTTTACGTCTCCTCTTGTCTAAGTCGTCCATGCGCTGGATTAGCTGTACTATAACGTTTTGTTAATCAATGACCATGTGTTCAAGGTTGGACATGTATTCAGAAGGTACATTTTTAGGCCACTGTTTGATTTAGTTGGTTCAGGTCACAGTGAAGCGACACCATCTTGACCTTAAGTGATGTCTTCACGTCCTCCATTGCTGTTTTTTAGTCTGATTTAGACAGCAGATCAGCAAATTTTAGAGAGACAGGTATCCATTTTTGCCATTTCTGTTAAAGTTAGTGATCTTACTTCTGGTTTGCACAGTGTAAGAGAGGGATCTGACATCATAGGCACTTGAGTGGTTTCACTCATTTGAGAAGATGGTGTGGAGATGGTAGAACTCTGTGTGTTGTTAGTCGATCTAGAGGGCCTCATCTGAAGATATTGAATAACTAATGGTTCTGTCTTGAAGTTTTCCTTTTGCCTGTCACGTAGTTCACAAGTGTTTCTCCTTGATGTTATGAGGAATTAGTAGGGTGAGGTGGTGCTAAATAAGTATTGCCATCCACACGGGTAAGGATTATGCAACTGCCATTGTAAGCGGCTATTGTAAGATTTCCCACAGCAGTATTGCTTCTGCTGCCTTCTGAGTAGGGATGGGCGAAACTTTCCGCCTCAAATTGAAATAGGTAAAAAATGGCACTTTCAGCTTGGCAAAAAATTTCCTGCAAAAAGTGCAGATTTTCCACGTTTTTCAGCTTTGGGAACATAGAAGTTACACACAATGCATTACAAATAATATTTTATTTCCCAAAGACATTGTATAAAAGGGGCATGAGGGTGCCTGTGTTGGTAGGGTGTGGGGAAAGAATCAGTTGAACAGGGAGTGATTTTGGGGGGTTATTTAATGGGATTGGGGGACACTTAATAAAAAAGAAATCTTAAATAAAAGAAAAGAAAAGAAAAACCATAAGACATGGTATAAAGGGGTCTGAGGAGGGTGCCTGTGTTGGTGAATGAATTAATCCTTTGAATAGGGAATTTGTTCTGGGGAGCTTTCTTGACTGCTATTGGAGGGACAGTTAAAAAAAAATAAATCAATAAAATAAGACATTTGTATTTAAAGTGACAGAGACAGGAACCCCCTGATATTAGCTAGAAACATAGAAACATAGAATTTGACTGCAGATAAGAAGCATTTCAGCCCATCTAGTCTGCCAATTTTCCTACAGTAAAAACCTCAAACCTTTTTTGGTCCTTGGTCTTTTCTTAAGTTAAGGACAACCTTATGCCTAACCCATGCATGCTTAAATTCTGTCACTGTATTAACTTCTACCACTTCTGCTGGTTGGCTACTCCACTTATCTACTACCCTCTCAGTGAAGTAAAACTTTATTCTCCACTGGGATGGACTGATACTTGACTTAATAGAGTATTTTGTAGAGAATTATTTGTTTGATTTGTTGTTAGAGGCCTTTGTAGGACTTAGACTTATTAGAGGTCCAAGCCCTGAAGAAACATTGATTTGTAGGACTAAAGCTTGCTTGGCACAAGCCCTAAAGAAACATTG
The DNA here is from genome assembly GCA_037306005.1 of Rhinophrynus dorsalis. Lineage (NCBI taxonomy): Eukaryota > Metazoa > Chordata > Amphibia > Anura > Rhinophrynidae > Rhinophrynus > Rhinophrynus dorsalis. The sequence goes on along the minus strand of CM074719.1, from coordinate 71,263,568 downwards.
ATTTGTAGAACTTAAGCTAGTTTGGCACAAGCCCTAAGGAAACATTGATTTGTAGGACTTAAGCTAGTTTGGCACAAGCCCTAAGGAAACATTGATTTGTAGGACTTAGGCTTGTTAGAAACAAACCCCCAAAAATTATTTATTTTTTTATAGGACTAAGATTTTTTTTTTTTTTTCAAAGCACAAACCCTGAGAAAAAAATAAAAACTCCCTACTGGCCTAATGCTAGCAGATCATGTTGGCCAGTGGCCACTGTCAAATGTCCTAGTGAGTTGCAACTACTGTTTGTACTGCTGCTGCTGATTGTTTAAGCAGCAAAATGATTAGGCAGCTGAAAGGGAATGGTATCAACAATAGCAGTAACATGGAAGATGGATGATAAGGGTTCCACTTGCCACTGCTGGCTCCAGTGATGCGTGTGAGGCAGTCTCAGCACAATAACTAGCCCCCAGTCTATGTGGAGAAAAGAAGTTGGCCATTAAATCTTCTCCACCTGCCCCTCCTCTAAAATCATGGGTGCATTGTTATTAGAATATATATTTTTCCCTTAAGAACAGGAACTGTGGCTTCCATCAGCAACTGTAATGTGTACAGTGTGTGTGCAGTAAATAACATCTGGGGGCACAACTGTATCCAAACACCATAACACCCAAAACCAAGTACTGTGACTGTCACTGTACCCCATGTTCAGACCCCGCTAAGGACACATGACAACTTGCTGACAGTTTAATAGTAATGATGAACCCTCCCTGCCAGAATCCTAACATAATCTGTGGGATGGAATCTCCTCAGATGCCACCTGATGACCTGGTATTGATTCTCCTCCACCACACTGACATGTGTGGTCAGTGCATCACACAACGCACAGTGAGATGAACTGCCATATCCTAACATCAAAAGAGTGGCTATCATTTGGCGGGGGAGGTAAGGATGAATGAGGTGGATTGGCAGGAGATGTACTTGTTACCCTAGAGGAAGAAGGTGATGTTGATGGCAAGCTAGTTGTTTTGTTCATCATGGAACTTCCAGTGTCATTCTGGGTTTCTTTATTCTTCCTCCTCTTTGATCTCCACATTTCTGGAGAGTCAAGGAGTACAGTAACAGTGGTGCTAGATTTCTGTAATGGGTGTTTGGCTTTAACATGTTTGACATAAATGTCAGGGAGCTTGTGCCGAGGTGTGTTCCCTCCTTTCCCCTTCTCACTAACCTGTCACAAATTTTGCACTGTACCATTGTTGATGATGACTGCACTGTGCCTGCCGGAAGAGAATAATGGGGCACCCATGACTTCTGGGGGGAGGGATAGGGAACAGGTGGAGAAGAATGGCCTATTTCTTCTTCTCCTCCACATCCCCCTTCACTTTTTGTGGAAGTGGATAATGTTGCTGCTTCTGCCTCAGATTTAGCACTGCAACCAGGACCAGGAGTATTGCTGGCACGGCAAATGGATCCTGTCCTAGTCCCGCATCAATTTTTGACCCCATTTCCACTGTGTCCACGGTGGTCTGTGGCACACTAGCTTGCCCCTCAGCATCCTGCTGCTCTTGCATCTCAGCAGCAGCAGAAATTAAAGCAGCTGCAATTTCTGCAAACTACAAAAGCTGATTGCTAGTGTTGGTGGTGATGCCCATCCTCATCCCTGTCTCCCATTCCTTCTCACTTTCTGATAAAAAGCCCATCAATTTCTCTTCCACCCCAGCTTCTCCAACACCATCACCACCAATAGTCCCTACATGATGTTGCTCTATTCCAGACATCTCACTGCTGCTTGGAGGAGGTGACAAGCAATGTGACAGAGGGTCCCCTGCTGTCACACTTGGCATCATTTTCTCCCCCCCGAGTACTACAAGAAACACTAGCAGCAGGCAAAGTATTGGTGACAGCAGGTTCAGCACTGGCAGCAGGTACAACACTAGTGGCAGCACATTTGGCAGCAGGTACAACACTAGTGGCTGCAGGTACAGCAATGGTAGCACTGCCAATAGGGGCAGCATGTCTTGCTGCAGGCACGAGGATGAAGTTTCCCTTCTCCTCACTTGCTCAAATCTAACCACATGCCCTCTCGACCCAATCCCATCTCAGCTCACTCAAGAAATTTCCCCTATACTAACTCCAATCCTTATTCACGTATTCAACCTCTCCCGCTCAACCAGCACCTTCCCATCCTCTTTCAAACATGCAGTAATCACATCGATCCTAAAGAAACCCTCCCTGGACCCAAACGCACTGTCAAATTACCAACCAATTTCCCTGCTCCCATTTGCCTCCAAGCTCCTTGAGCGTCTTGCAGATAATCAGCTCACTAGTTTCCTCTGCTCCCACTCCCTGCTAGATCCCTTGCAATCTGGATTCCGCCTTCATCACTCCACTGAGACTGCCCTCGCTAAAGTGGCCAATGACTTGCTCACCACCAAGTCAAAAGGCCTCTACTCCATACTCATTCTCTTGGACCTGTCAGCCACCTTTGACACAGTAGATCACCCACTCCTCCTCCAAGCCCTCCACTCCCTAGGTCTCTGTGACACTGCATGCTCCTGGTTTTCATCTTATCTCTGCAACCGCTCCTTCAGCATTTCCTACTCTGGCTCCACTTCTCCACCCATCCCATTGTCTGTTGAGTGCCTCAAGTATCAGTCCTGGGACCCTTGCTCTTCTCAATCTACACAGCATCCCTCAGAAAACTAATCACCTCCCTTGGGTTTCACCATCATCTCTATGCTGATGACACTCAAATATATATTTCCTCCCCTGACCTCTCCTCTTCCCTCTTGTCCCAAGTATCTGATTGTCTGTCTGCTGTGTCTTCTGGATGTCCTCCCATCAACTCAAACTTAACCTTGGCAAAATTTAACTAATCATCTTCCCTCCCACTACAACCAGCCTTACCCCAGATATTACCCTCACCATCAAGAATGCTACCATTACACCGACCCCTACAGCTCACTGCCTGGGGGTCACATTTGACTCTGCCCTATCTTTCATTCCTCACATCCAGTCAATCTCCAAATCATGCCGCCTCCACCTCTGCAACCTCTCTAGAATCCGACCCTTTCTCACACAAGACACTACCAAAATACTAATCCAAACACTCATCATGTCCCGTCTTGACTACTGTAACTCATTACTAATTGGCCTTCCTCTCACCCGACTAACCCCACTACAGTCCATAATGAACTCTGCTGCAAGACTAATCTACCTCACTCATTGCTTCTCTGACACCAAACCCCTCTGTCAATCCCTACACTGGCTCCCATTAGCATACAGAATTAAATTCAAAATTCTGGTTCTTACTTATAGAGCCCTCACTAACACCGCACCCCCTATATTTCAGCTCTCATTTCCAAATACATTCCCGTTCACCATCTTCGCTCTGCACATGACCTTCTGCTCTCCACAGCTCTTATCACATCCTCCCACTCCCGCCTACAGGACTTCTCCCGTGCTGCACCTGAACTCTGGAATTCCCTCCCCCATCCCATCAGACTCTCCCCCAACCTTCAGATCTTAAGACACTCCCTGAAAACTCACATCATCAGGGAAGCCTATCAACTTTCTTCAAATACATTATCACTAAGAATCACTCCTTGCCTGGACCACTGCACTCAACAGCACTTCTCACTCCCACCCACTGACTGGCAGTTCATGTGTCAGGAGGCACTTACAACCAATAGCACTCACTCCTTCTGTGTAAAACCTAACTTCTTCTAGACTGCAAGCTCTCACAAGCAGGGTCCTCTAATCCTTCTCTTCTCCACATTTGATTGCACTATTTAATACCTCTGTATGTCTATTCCCTACTATAAAGTGCTGCTGAATTTGTTGGCGCTATATAAATAAAGATTAATAATAATAATAACAGTCAGCTGGCCTGTCTTGCTCTCACTAGTACTACCCTTTTCTCCCTCCCTTCCCATTCCCTTTTTTTCCTTCCTTCCCATTCCCTTTACTCCCTCCCTTACCATAAATTCCCCAAGATCCCTTGGGGTGATTTAGGGGGACTGGACAGCATTGGTTCAGTAGTGCTAGTCACTTCCACCTCCTCCTCAGACTCAGTGGACACATGAGGGTCCTTCCAGCTCTTCCATTGATTATTTATCACCTTGCTCATAGTGATAACAGTCACTATGAGCCATTCCTGCCTCAATTTTTGCAAAATTTCACAGCAGAACAGCACAGCATGTATATCTCGCGCTGTAGTTGCTTCTATTGTGTCTGCCTTCAGTGAAAACATCACCTTTATATAGTGGAAGTGCGAAAACAATATAAATCAATGGCTGGAAACTTTCTAGCCGTTTGGCTAATGGGTGGAAGATGCACAAATTTTAACCGCTAGTTTTAAAGTGGATTTTCCAATGAAAAAGCAGATAATGTGGTTTTCGCAAAATTTCCCGCGGAAACACGGCGACAAGTTTCACCCATCCCTACAGCAAACCCTAGAAAATTGTTTTGGCCTTGTTGGACCTTACAAGTGAGGTGCAGCTGATCCCTCCAGACACTGTGAGCAAGGGGTACATGTCTGGATTACCTATTACCCTTAGGGTGGCAAATCCTAAGGGTAAATTGCATCTGCAATGGTCAGAGATGCTCAACTACAAATGAGCCTACCCTAGGCTCTATAGGAAAAGTATTTTACCCAGGGTGCAATCTCTTTTAGCTCACTAGCACCTGTCAGAGAGAGGAAATTGAGGCATTTTAGTTGCTACCTCTTTTCTCAGTTCATGTAATAAATATTCTAAAAGGATTGGGTTTAATTCAATAGTAAATATTACGTTTAAATTACAGGCATGTGGATGTTTTCCCTTATTGAAGAAATGTATTTCCAAAGCCATTTCTGATGATTAGACACCAAATGGCTAATGATGGAAACCTACTGATTGATCAGTTTTTATGTATCAGTCTTGAGAATATACAAAGTAAGGGATTGTTGCCAGCAGGATTCTTAGCAGTTATATGTAAGATTCCCACATCATTGTTTTTTTTGCACACATGTTATTGCTCAACAATTCGCTTTCCCTCCGGCCCCATAACCTTCTGATAATCCCTGGAACTTTACCTGTTTAGTGAAGCCTAACAGCCCCCATAATTGTTCTGAATGGATAAATATGTTAAACCTGATAAGCTATACTTCAAACACTTCTATCTTCCATCCACTGATCTGGCAGTCCATGTGGCTGAAAGCACTTACATACTGTGTTCTGTATACCTTCTGTGTCCCAACCTACCTGTAATGTCTCACAAGCACAGATCTCTGATACTCTATATTGTGTGTTGTAATTGTACTGCTATAAATCACAGTATGTGTAATGCCTATTGCACAGCACTACTGACTAAGCAGGCACTTTATAAAGCATATTATTGTTATATTATTGATAATAAAGAATTTCTTGTTGCTCCATGTTGTATGTCAAGAACATCCATGAACTATCAGTACCTATTAGTAAATTTCCATTTGACATTATTAGGAAAAATATTGCTATGTCAAAATATCCAAATATCTTGTAGCCAGATAAATAAAGATTAATAATTGAATGGAATTTTATTAAATAACTCTCAAACCTTTCGCTGTTAAGAATTCCTTAGTGCTATTTAGGTGCAGCTAAAACATTAGCTTTCACATCTTATCTTTGTTGGAACATCTTCATTTGACCAGTCTTCTCTTCTATCCAAATTTCTCTGTAGAAGATTAGTATATTTCCAGAAGCTTAATTTACATAATTTAGATTAGCCTGCAAACAATTAGACAATAATTTCAGTAACCACCTAATGGTAATTTATGAATACATTTAAAATAAAATGGTTCCAACCTGAAATAGTTTACAGTTAATTATGGCAAATTTCTCCTGTTTCCTAAATACTTGTTACTGAAGTAAAATATTTCCCTTAAGTGAATATTTTAATTCATATAGTAAATTTTATGTGGCACCTCATCCAAAGTTCTGTAAATCATAAATAAAACATATTATTTCATTATTTTGGTCAAATCTACTACCACTTACTCATATAAAGCAAGCAGGTGAATTTGATATATCTACTCATACAACTATGCTGACTCACATTAATAATGTTGTTATCCACAATGTATTCCTAAATGCAGTCTCCTAATAACTTTCAAGATTTATTCTTGGCATCAGTATGAACTTAATGATCTATAATTTATAGTTTGAAAATGAGTTCCTTTTTTAAATAATGGAACCTCACCTTTAGCTATTCAGTTTAATGGTTCAGTCAGTGTCTGTGGCATAAAAAATAAGGGTAGTGCTATTAACACTTTAAGAACCATGCTGCTCTATGTAGACAGCATATTTTAATGTGTCTTAGTGAAAAGAGCCATTCATTTATGGTGAGGGCCCTTTATATTGAATAAGATTGCTGTTAGCAGTGACATCATTCAATGTCCAGCAGCAATAGTCTTGATTGTGCAGTTATTGAAAGCCTGGTTTCCATTTTACTGCTGATTAAACAGGGCTCAAAATTTCCACTTGCCACTAGCCAATGGCGAGTGAAAATTTAGCCCTGGCGAGTAGAAAGTCAGCCCTGGTGTGTATTTTATGGCTTGCAGTGGTGAGTAACTTTTCAGGTCTGGCTAGTAGCAAAGAATGTAAAATTATAAGCCCTAAATACAAATTAATATAAACCCTGTGACTAACAGACACAGGGCTCGATTTAAAGAAAAAACAGCATTTTTTCAAGTGTGGTAAGCGATTCAATTACCCGTGGTAGGAAAAAATGCCGGCAAAATAACCCCCTGCGAGCAGTTAAAGTTAGATTTGTTTTAGCCCATTACAAATAAAATTATGCCACAAGATGCAATTCAATTGACTGCTTTAGCCATTAAGATCCAACAATTGGCAAACTTTATAGTATGAAATTTAAGACCCAGTTTTTTTGGACTTAAGTCTCTTACAGAGTTAGTCATGCTTTGACTGTTTTCTGTACATCTCTGCAGTCTTAATTGTAATGTGCGGTTTCTATCATCACTTAGTCATGACTCATTGGCTTGAGTCTTCATATATGCACTTCAGAGTCAATTAATGAGTTGCTAGTATCTATCTCCTGTAGGTATGGCTAAACTATATGTGAGACTGGAAAGAAAATGTTTTGTTTTTTTGGTTTTGATTCTAGGAACAGCATCTTTATTTGATCCATCCAGTCTCCCATTCTATCCAAATCTATCTCTGTAGAAGATTGGTATATTTCCTAAACCATACTAATTTACATAATACAATGTTGTCTGCAATCAATTAGACAATACTTTCAAAAAATACTTAAAGGTAATTTATAAACACTTTTACAATAAATGGTTCCAGCTTGACATAGTTACACAGTTAATTATAGCATATTTCTTCTGTTTTCTAAATACTTGTTTTAGAAGTAAAATGTTTCCCCAAGTAACTATATTAATTCATATAGTAACCTGTTGTGTGGCACCATATCAAGAGTTCTGTAAATCATACATAAAACATATCATTGCATTATTTTGGTCTAATCCACTTCAACCTATTCACATAAAGTAAACAGGTGAATTTGATATATCTTCTCACACAACTATGCTGGCTCACATTAATAATGTTGTTATCCACAATGTATTCCTAAATGCAGTCTCGTAAGAACTTTCAAGATTTATTCTTGGCATCAGTATCAAGTAACTTATCTATAATTTATAGTTAGAAAATGAGTTTCTTTTTCAAATAATGATACCTTACCTTTAGCTATTCAGTATTCTGGTTCAGTGTCTGTACCATAAAGTTATGTAAAATAATAAAATATTTTTAATCATGCCTCTCTCTATAAACAATATACTGTAATGTGCCTTAATACAAAGAACCATTTATTTATGGTGGTGTCCCTTTAAATTGACTAGGATTGCTGTTTGCAGTAGGACTGGGTGAAACATTTTGCTTCAAAAAACAGGAAAGAAAGGGAACCTCTGTGTGTAAATTTTTTCCACCTTCATTATTGCATTGGACTTAATGGTAAGAATGAGTCTCCGCAAACAGAAAGTTTTCCATCTATTACTGTTAGGATAGCATAAAAGTTGTGTCAAGTCCCCCCATCTTGTCATTGTGTGTTTGTGAGAGAGAAAAAGCAGCAGCATTTTTGAGCTAGAGAAGATGGGAAAAAAGTGACTTGGAGTTTAGTTTAGGGATTCTGGCAGGAAAATATATTATCTCTGTTAGGGGAGCCTGAGGACTCTGGGAAAGTGTAAAATAAGATTTGCCCAAAATACCCCAAAATCTTGTTTGACTGAGAGAGGCAGGTGATCCAAGTATCTTCCTGAGCAGGCTTAACTTCTGTGATTGACTGACAGAATCATTTTCAGACTGACACCCAAGAGACAGACAAGTGCAAACTTACACTGACTCCTACAACAGCCAGAAGTGAGACCAGCTTATTATTTACTAAGGTATAACCACACTCTGTACAGATTAAGACACTGTGAAAGACAGAAAGCAGCTGCTAAAATCTTTTTGATACTAGCTCCAAGCAGATAGACAGGCAAAGAGTGGGAGAATCAGTTGCACTTGCAGGGAGTGTGAGTTATATTTCTTTGTAGACAGTCACAGATAGGGATGGTTAATAATAAAAAAAAAAATCATATGTGACAGAGACAGGAACGGTTCCTAATGACATGAGCCATGACTGACAGTCAGACACTAAAGAAAGAGATGTATATGGTACAGTATTTTGTTAAGGACAAGGCATCACACTGTTACGGTTTTTCTGACACTCAGACCAGGTTGTAAAGTAAAAACACAGTTTATTGAAATAGAATGATAAACCGTGCCCCTAGGGGCCAGTATAGGTAAGAACAACACTGACAAATACAGACAGAGTATATGTAATATAAACAGAGGATTAAATATAGCTAAAGGCTGTAGCTGCCCCACAGGGTTAACAGGAGCAACTGGTGAGGTTCAGGCTAGATTGGCCAACGCCCAGGATAGATATCAGTCTCTGGAGAACAGTCTCTAGAAGTAGAGCCAGGAACACAGGATCAGCACTGTATCACTCTCTAAGCAGAAGAAGGATGCGCCCCTGTTGCTCTAAGCTGAGCCAGTACCACCACCGTGGGCTAGGAGGAATGCTACTGCCAAATCTGATGTAACCAGAATAGGAATCGCCCAGAATGAGTAGTGAGTAACCCTGCGTGTGCCAAGGATAGTATACAAGCCCTTGGGATGCCACAGTAGATGGTAGTTGCCCAAGCTACGAAGAGCCGATGCACAGAGCAGTGCAGATGGAACTGTACACTTTGAGAGAATGAGAGACAGGCCCAGACACCCATCTGGTGTCGCACAGAATCCTATAGCAAGAGCAAACAGACTGCCGGCGCCAACCGGCGTGATCACGGTGCACCCCGAACACCGGACAAGCGGAGCTCAGCAAGGACTGGTATAGCGTCAAGAGGAAACTCAAAGTGTAACGGCTCAGAGAACCAACAGAAGCTTGGCAAGCTAAACAAGTGGCACATAATCGGAGACTACAGGCACTGCAAGGGTTAATCTGGTACATTTAAAAGAGCAATGCTTAGCGAGTACAAGGCAGGCAACCTCGGCTACAGCTAAATGAGCGAGAGAGGAAACAGAGAAACAGTTCAGATTGTCGCCAGCGTGACCGGAGGACACTGGAGCAGCAACCGGACAGGAGCGATAACCGGAACCGGATGACACAGCCGCAGGAACACCACCGGAGGGAGGATCAATCACGGAGCAAGGTCGTCAGCCAGAGCCGGGTCAGATCACGGAGCGGGGTCTTCAGCCAGAGCCGGGTCAGATCACAGTGCAGGGTCGTCAGCCAGAGCCGGGTCAAATCGCAGAGCAAGGTTGTCAGCCAGAACCGGGTCAAATCACGGAGCAGGAACAGGAGAAGAGTCAGACTAGCCGGGTCGGTACACAGGAGACACTGGAAATCAGCAACAAGGAGCAGCAACAGGAACACCACGAAAGGGCAACTGACAAGTGCCCAAACCCCAGAATATAAAGGCACATCCTGGGCGGGCCAATCAGACTCCTCCAATGCAAAGGTACACAGTCAGAGATTGACAGGGAATCACGGGGACCATGATACACACACAGACAGTTCTGTTGTGTACTTTATTGTTAAAATCCACACTACTTTGATAATGTCCTCCAAACATACTAGAGAAAGGGGAGTGGTAAAGAAGTAAGAGTAGTCCAGGGAGTGGGATATGTTAGTAAAGTGGTAGTACAAAAATTGACTGCAGCCATGGTTGCTGTACATTGTGCAATAAAGGATGATGATACTTATCTTCCTGAAGAGGCTGTTAGATGACAAAGATGACAAAGAATTGCATTCTATTGTTGATGACATAGTGACAGTGAGAGTTAAAAACACCAGTTGTAAAAAGTAGCGGTAAATGTTCTGAAAAGTGGAAAGTAAACATAATTTGTTTTTAGTGGAATATGATAGTAGTGGAGATGAAGCAGAGGGCAATTCTGGTGATGATGACCTAATTATTTATGATTATGTTGATATAGAACATATCACTCCAGTGTCGTCCTCTTCTTCTAATACAGTTGAGAGTGCATGAAATGAGGAGATAGCCATAAAATTAGTTGAAAGGCTCAATCCTCCTCCACTGAAAAGGAGCACTAAAGCAGAGAGAAGAAAGCCCGACTCTGGACAACTAAAGATAAATAAAAATAAACAATCACCAACCAGCCACACACACACCATTAACTGTTTGAATGCCAGAGGTGTGTGCATTGTGTTGCATACCCCTCTGGCATTCAGTGATTTAATGAGTAATCAGGTAATCATCATCATCAACAAGCTTAGCTATGCTGAGTGCTTCTCCTGCTTTTGAAAGTGCAGCAATCTGACATCTACTAGTAGAGCAACTGCAACATTTAGCTCCAATAATAGTAATAGCCACTCAAGTTAAGTGTATGATGTCCACAGTATGGAGATACTTCACTCTCCATGCAAAAGCTAAGCATGTTACTATCTGTTTGTGTAAAATACAAGTAAGCATGAGGAAAGCATGCTTTTTGTACACACAACAGATAGAACATGCTTATCTTGAGGATCCTGAGTGAAGTATCTCCATACTGTGGACTTCATGGACTGAAGGGTTCCTGAGGTGCTACTACTACTACTACTGGGGCTAGATGTTGATTCAGTTCTACTGCCACTACTGCTAGGTGTCAAAGGTGCAGCACTTCCAGCAGCACAGAGGCACTCGTCATATCTAACATTGTGAATATTAATAACCTGTTTTGCTGTTGTTGTTGCTGCTAGGTACTCAACACAGTTGTGTGTGTGGCTGAGTGGGACTTGGACTTTGAAGAGGCGATGATGCTGATGATGACTGATAGGGTGACTGTGTACTTTTTGACATGTTTGCTTGTCCAGGGTCAGACTTTCACAGTTTTCAGTGGTGGAAGATTCAGCCTTTGCCTTTCGTCTAACTTTATGTCATCATGTCATGTCATCATCCTCACTCTCAACTTCATTGGTATATGAACAAGAGAAGGATGAATGAGGGATATATTCTAGATCTGCATCTTCATCAGTCATCAGAATCACCTGTCAATTCCTACCCGCTACCCTTATATTCCTCTAAGCTTTTAGCGGTCTCAAACAATTTCATTTTACTTTTACTGTAACAAAGTTTGCTACTACTTTTAGGTGTTTTGGTGCTTGTTTGCCTCACTATCTGATGCAGAAGGCAGTTCAGCTGCTACTCATTCCTCTATTATACTATTGCCACCATCAGCACTTGAATGTGACTTGTTGTCCTCTTCAGTGTTCTTCTTATATGTCTTCTTATAAGGTTCTTTATTTGTACTGGCACTGGGAGTGCTGGAAGTTTTGCTGGGACCTTGACAAACTGCATTCTTCCTTGAAGGAGAGGCATCATCATTATTTATTGCACATTCTGCATCAATCATTGCTACAATCAGTTTTTGAACTACAACTTTACTCTCACATGCCTGCTCTGCTCCCCCCTCCCGCTTGCTGGACATTACTCAGCTACTCTGTATGTTTTTACTCTACAGTACACAACACAAGTGATGGAGTGTGATGTCTTGCCTTAGCCCAGTCTTCTGTCTGTCATATTTAGGTGTTTATTTATTCTTTTTTATATATTTATTTATTTATTATTTTTTAATTATTATTATTAATAATGTTATGTTATTAAAATCAGTAAGCAAATAGGTCCCCAGCGGTCTGTGTCTTGCCAGTCACTTACATGGCTTATTGGTGTATTTGGGGTCAACCTTCCTCCCTTCTTCTCCCCAAAGTACCCCCAGACTCTCCTAATACAGAGAACAAATGTCCTACCTAAAAGATTCCCTAAACTAGACTTCAATTCCCCTATCTTCTCTAGCTCAAAAAACGTGCTGCTTTCTCCTCTCACAAACAGAATGGCATGCTGCGAGAGCCAGACACCCTTTTATATGGCTGTAGAAAACTAGAGAACATTTTCTTGTGGTGAGTAAACATTTTTCAATGCAGTGAGCTAGGTGAAAAAAGTGGGAAAAAGCAGAAAAACAGCACATTTCATGGGAAATTATTTGCCATGCGGGAAGTGCCATTATTTGCCGATTTCAGTTTGAGGTGAATATTTTCACCCATCCCTAAGTTTAGAGCCTTGTGTTTTATTTTTGATTATACACTTTTTTATTGTTATTATTTGTCCTAGTCTCTCTCACTTTTTGCAGCCTTGACTTTTCTTTCACAATATTATGTTGCATTTGAATTGTAAGAATATATAAATATGTTACACAATCTCCAAATGAAGCCCACACAATCACAGAAACATCAAGGTCATTAAAAAAAAACAGATGGACAAACGTAGTAAAAAGAACAGGCGAGATATTATAGGTTGGAGTTGCTCGATGTTCAACACACAAGACCACTGAGAATCACAATATATGGATGTTTATACACAGTTCCTCTGCAACAGTGGCATAAGAGATGTAAGGTATAATATCATATACACAATCTGAAACAGTTCGACTTGTGGTACACTCACCACCGCCTCTCCAACCTATAATATCTCACATCTTCTCTTTACTACTTGCCTATTCACTAAAGAGCATTTAATAACAAAGTTAAATTATCCACACACTTTTATGGGTGATTTTTTTTTAATCAAATGTGTTTGAAGTGACCCAAAGTAGTAACATACAACAACATTTTTATAAGTGCAAATTTATATTGCAAATAATATTTTTGTGTCCATAATTATATATACTTTTTATTTTTTATACAGATCTGCACTAGATACAATTTTGTTTTTATTTGTATCGTGATATAAGCTATTGTAATCTTTGAGGGATCCCTGAACCTCTCACAGACCTGGTCCGCTAATTATTTTGGCTGCTTTTAGGTCTGATGTGGAAGTTCTGGTTTTCCCTATTTAAGTGGGACATATGCTTGCTGGAGGTTGATTTAAGAGTCTGCTTGTACAGAGTTGATACAATATACCCTTTTATCCTGTTGTGCTTGTTAAGGATCCAGTATAGTGTCAACATATTGTGGTTAATGTATCTCTTTTGTGCGCCACATATTTGGGGATTCTGATGCTTCATTATCACCAGCAGCATACCAGTTATTTTCATTAACAACAACATTTGGTGGGGATTTTTAGATATACAATAGCTTTTGCTGTTTAAGCCTGTTAGTTTACCTTTCTCCCATTGTTGATAAATTACTTTGATATAAAAAATAAATATTTTTCATTTTTTATACTTATGCTGTACTTGAATATTTTGTGGCGCTAGGATCTTTCTACTATTTGTATTTTTGATTTTTTAAACATTTGGATGGTAATGTTTTATAAGTATTCTTTACCAGCTTAAAAATATATACGTATTAGGTTAGGTAGTTTTGTCTTACACATATTTTGTGCGCAAACTTGATTTTTTATATATAAAATATGGACAAACATTCTTGTTGTCAGCATCTTAATAACCTCTTCCATTCTACCTTTATTCTTCTCAGGAGTATTAATTATCCATGATTCAATTATCAAAGACCTAGGTCACAAAGCCCATTGGATTTTTGAAGATAAATCTAATCCTTCCTGATCAAGGAAACTAACAGATAGTTGAATTTGTTGTACAGTAGCCATTAGTCACAACACATAAGAAATCAAATGGACAGCCAGGTACATTTTCTGAATTAAATCTGCCCACATGCTAGTAAAACAAGGAAAAAACAATATCAGATCAGTTTCTGACTGGACAATTTCTAAACTGTGTGCTTGCTATAAAATGGTTTTCAATTGTTAGGCTGTCATTATTTGTGATTGGTGTACACTATACAGGAACTAGAAAACTATTTTAAAATGAATATAGCAACCTGCATTGTAGAAGACTCTGTGAAATAATTGGAGAGAGCTGTTACTGCTATTGAAAGGTTTTCTTGCAGAATTTCTATCTGTGTAACAAAGCAAAAAAATACACAATGATGGGTGATAGTACAGGTCAAATGGGTTTCACTGGAAATTCTATGTATAATATGATATATTGTACATTGTAGATGAATGAAGTTGTTCAATATTACTGTAGAAATTTGTATTTATAATAAAACTGGCGCAAACTATATAATCATAATAAGTATTCCTTTTCAATGCTTGTTTAATTAAAATACTACTAATGTATTAAAAAGAATAGACTTGTGCATTTGATTCCTGATATATGAATTAAAATGACATGCTAAGGCTAAGGTGCATGAAGTTCCAGAATAAAGGATGGCAATGTCAGAATTTAGGCTGAAATCAGTTAATTAATTTGTTAATTTGCTTGGCCCTTTCAGCAGGAAAATGGGAGGTAAGAGTAGGAGGTTAGAGAGAAGTGACTGATACAAAGAAAAGCCAGTACATTCCTGGCAGGAAATGGAGGGACAGTCACCTTGTTTGTGGCTGTGATTGATCATTGAAACAGTCTGTGAATGTGTACTTTATCTGTGATGTGTTTATTACGCTAGCCAATCCTGATTTCAAACGACATGCCCCTCAAATTTATATAATCTGAATGCAGGACATTTTCTTTACTTACAATAGCATCCAGAAGAGAAGCAGTGTCATAGTCTGTTTGATCATTTCATCTGTCTGCATTTTTAGCAAGTCTAAGTCCAGACTGGTCTAATGCTGGTAATGGTAGTGGTGGTGCTGTACCACAATTCCAGTTCATTTTTTTCACTGTAATTTTTTGCAAGGCAGGGATTCTTCCACACACGAATGAAAATAACCCAGAATAATACAGCACCAAAATATTCCCATGTGGAATTGTATCAAGAGGATTTGCAAACTGTAAATGAGTGGAATGTATCCAGTTTTTACTCAGAGTGCCACTATACACAATTGAGAATTCCCATGACACTATTAATAGGTTTAAGAAAGAGACATATGAATATGCATAGATGTATGTGTATGGCATGTTTAAGCAGGTTGAACTGACCCTTTTTAATGCTTTAATAATGTATTGTGTTTTTTAATGAGCAGTTAGATATGAGTCATCATGAGTCAGTGTTGAAAGATCGAGCCTTTGTCTTTGCCAAATAACTTTCTGGCCTCTGATGTTTTGATGGCATTTCTCCCAGTCACACGTGGTTGTGCTTTAGGTGGGAACTCATTGAGGAGGTTCCTAAGTGTGAGCCTGCTTTCCCCTGCTCACATGCTTTTTGCACAGAGAAAAGATCGTAACATACTTAGCTTTTGGATTGTGAGTGATGTATCACCATACTGTGGATTTCATAGACTGTGAGGCTGTTAATACTACTACTGGGGCTAGATGTTGCTGAATTTGTACTATTACTAGGTGTTACAGGTGCTGAACTTGGAAGATCAGCAGAGGAGCTCATCAGAGCTAAGGCTGTAGATGCTGATAACTTGTGATGTTGCTGGTTACTCAACACTTTTAGTGTGTGTGGCTTAGTGGGATGATGATACTGATTATGACTGTGTATTTCTGCCATCTTTAACACAAGAAAAAGGACAAGAATTCACTCCTAACGTATTATCCTAAGGTATATCAATGTATTCACCACACCATCAGCAAATGGAACATTACTCACAAACGTGCATGCTTGAATAACACGGATATGAACTCCCACTTTGTGAGTTTGTAATTCCAATTGCTTGATAAAGCAGCACATAGCTGCAAAACACTTTGCAAAGGCTACATTTTAATTGTGTTTTATCAAAAATATTTTATACGGAGGAGCAGCATTTAGAGCGTTTTTCCCTGAATTTTGGGAGTCAAGATTTGCAGCAGAGGACCAGTGAGCAATAGTCAGATCTTGGACTAACTTTACTCATATGTTCCTGCACTGCTCCTAATCCTTTCACCCTCCCTCTACCCCTTGTGTGTTTGCAGGACATTACGTTACTACTGTGTGTGTTTTTACTGTAAAGTACACAATAAACTTATTGTGTCTGATGTCTTGCCTTGGGTCTCTACAAAATACTGTATCATGTCTATTATCAGTCTACCTCAGTCACAGCTCACATCAGGGTCCCTGTCTCTGTCACCTTTTTTAAATTTTGATTTATTTATTTAATTAACTATCCCTCCATCACTATCACTGTCAAAAGAAAAAAATCCTGTTCAACTACTTCTTTCCCCAGACTCCAGATTATCACGGTACCCGTGATTCTGCCTGAGCGACATTCTTACTTCCAGGTTTGCTTTGGCTGTTTCTTATTGGCTCTGGGTTTTCAACCCCTCCCAGGGCTTGCCTTTATATACGCCCTCCTGTCACTATACCGGTGCCCTTTTGTGGTGTTCCTGACCAGATGTTTGTTGCTGTGCTCCTGTTCCGTGTATATCTGGTTTCGTCTGACCTTGCTCCTGTCTTCACTGACCGATTTGTTTATGACCCGGCTTGCCTGACTACGATTCCATGATCGATTCCGTTACTACTGCTCGCTGTGTACCGATCCAGGCTTTGGCTGACTACCGCTCTCTGTGTACCGATCCAGCCTTTGGTTGACTACCGTTCTCTGTGTACCGATCCAGGCTTTGGCTGACTACTGCTCTCTGTGTACAGATCCAGGCTTTGGCTGACTACCACTCTCTGCGTACCGATCCAGGCTGTGGCTGATTCTGCTCTCTGTGTCTATCCAGGCTGTGGCTGACTCTGCTCTCTGTGTCTATCCAGGCATTGTTTTACCTCCGCTCTCTGGGTACCGTCCCTGCATTGGCTACTCGCCTAGCATTAGCTTTCCGCTAGTGCATCTGTTGCCTCCGGTCTCATGTCCGATAGCCATTGCTTTACGGTTGCCGGTTGCGCTACTATACAGCCTGTGCCTCAATGCTGCCTCTGTTGCACTACTATACAGCCTGTGCCTTAGCGGTCACTTGTGGTTGTACTACCTGTCAGTCTGCACCTATCCATTGCCTTCGGTTGCGCTACTATACAGCCTGTGCCTCACTGCTGCATCCGTTGCACTACTATACAGCCTGTGCCTTAGCGGTCACTTGTGGTTGCACTATCTGTCAGCCTGCACCTATCCGTTGCCTCTGGTTGCACTACTATACCGCCTGTCCCTCACTGTCGCCTCTGGTTGCACTACTATACAGCTTGTGCCTTAGCGGTCATTTGCAGTTGCAGTACCTGTCAGTCTGCACATATCCGTTGCCTGTGCCGTACAGCTATCTCCGGTTGCGCTATAGCTTCTGGTACCGGTCCGTTGCCTCCAGTTGTGCTGCTCTACTGTTAGCAATTACTATTGCCTCCGGTTCTGCTATACTCAGTCTGATTTACTATCACCTCCAGTTCCGCTACCGTGCAGACTGTGCCTATTCCTGTTGCCTCCAGGCATTACCTCCATGTGGTGATTTGAGCCGTCACGTGGGCTGCCTTTACCTGGTTACCGGCAAGGCCGGTAGAGCCTACTCTGTCCCTATTCCATTGGGGATTTCTGCCTTGCAGTATTTACCTCTCCTAGGGCTCCTCCTGACCAGTACTGCTGGGGTTCTGTTCCAGTTCCTGTTCTAGTCCTCATTCTGCATTTCTGTATTTTGTACATATCAGTCTCTATTGTACCCTGACCTGTGTCAGATTCAAAAGAGCTATACTCTGTTTGGGTCTGGACCTGTGAAGGGCATTTCTGTTCATTATTATTTGTTTAATAAAGCTTTATTGTTTTACCTTAACCAAATTGTCTGAGCGTTCATTAAAACCATGACACAGATATCCTCAGATAACAGCCAGATCAGGAAGAAACTTGGCTCACATAGAAATATAGAATTTGACCCATTTTGCCCATTTTTCTACTGTAAAAACCTCAAACCTAAGGTCCTTGGTCTTGTCTCATGTTCAGGAGAGCCTTATGCCTATCCTATGCATGCTTAACTTCTGTCACTGTATTAACTTCTACCACTTCTGCTGATAGGCTATTCCATGTATCTACTACCCTCTCAGTGAAGTAAAACTTTCTTACATTGTGTCTAAACCTGTGTCCCTCTAGTTTTAGACTATGGCCTCTTGTCCTAACATGTTTACTCCTTTGAAATGTACTTCCCTCCTGCACTGTGTTGAATCCCTTTATGTATTTAAATGTATCTATCATAACCCCTCTCTTTCTTCACTCCTCCAAGCTATACATGTTTGGATCCTTTAGTCTATTCTGATTATTTGTTTTCCTGTAAACCAGTAACCATTTTATTAGCCCTTGTCTGAATTTTCGCTAGATTATCTATATCCTTCTAGGGATGGGATCTATTGTACTGTATACAATGCTCTAGGTGAGGTCTAACTAGAGATCTATAGAGTGGCATGACCACTTCCCTTTTTCTGCTACTAATGCCCCTAGCTCTACAAACCAGCACACTGCTTGCATTACCCAGCACTTTATTACATTGCCTGCCTGCCTACCTTTAAGTCATTAGAAATAATTACTAGTGATGAGCGAGCACCCCAATGCTCGGGTGTTCGGGTGCTCTGACCGAGCACCCCCGGAGGCTCGAGTGCTCGGCCGAGCACCCGAGCCCCATTGAAGTCAATGGGAGGACTCGAGCATTACACCAGGCACCCCCTGCTCTGATGAGGGGAGGGTGCCTGGTCCATAGGAAAAGGGCAGAAAATGATGGAAACACCACAGAAATGGTTCAGGGACAGCATAGGGAGGATGTCTGGATGCATCTTGGACTCCAACATCGCTGCTGGGAACGATCTTTCGCCCGTAGTACGCCATTTTTACAGATTGACTGTAAAACACACAAAAAGGCAGATAAAAACGACTTTAGGCGAAAAATTGTTACCAAACAGTATTTGCTGTATATTTACTTGTATATCATCTGCAAATTCTCCCAAAAATTTCCTCGATTTTTCTGAACTGAGGCCATGATTAAGAGGGAAACGTGCGCAGAGGCAAATTCTCCCAAAAATTTCCTTGATTTTTCTGAACTGAGGCCATGATTAAGAGGGAAACGTGCGCAGAGGCAAATTCTCCCAAAAATTTCCTCGATTTTTCTGAACTGGGGCCATGATTAAGAGGGAAACGTGCGCTGAGCCGACCATCTAAAACATTATGGGTGAGGGTCTGCTGCGGAGCTGACCATCCTAAACATTATATGCGAAGGCCCGCTAGTGTATTCCCATCATTGTAAATAACATATATAAAGTGAGTTTATGTTCCCCCGGGGCTTTCCTCCAGTGGAGTGGAGAAGTCAGGGGAAATCCAGGCCTTGTTCATTTTTATAAGTGTCAACCTATCAGCATTGTCGGTGGAAAGGCAGATACGCTTATCTGTTATGATGCCACCAGCAGCACTAAATACCCGCTCAGACAGAACGCTGGCGGCAGGGCAGGCCAGCACCTCCAAGGCGTAGAGTGCCAGTTCATACCACGTGTCCAGCTTGGACACCCAGTAGTTGTAAGGCACAGAGGGATCATTGAGGACGCTGACACGGTCTGCTACGTACTCCTTCACCATCTTCCAAAACTTTTCCCTCCTTGTGACACTAGGCTGTG
The DNA here is from genome assembly GCA_037306005.1 of Rhinophrynus dorsalis. Lineage (NCBI taxonomy): Eukaryota > Metazoa > Chordata > Amphibia > Anura > Rhinophrynidae > Rhinophrynus > Rhinophrynus dorsalis. The sequence continues at coordinate 71,243,615 of CM074719.1, read as the reverse complement.
CATCAGGGTGAGGGTGCTGGCGGGGTGTCATGAAGGTGTCCCACGCCTTGGAGAGTGTTGCCCTGCCTTTGTCGGAACTACTGTGTGCTCCCCTTTTCTCCCCTTCTCGGTTGGCCAAGGTAGCACGTACTCTGCCGCCAGCGTTGTCAGATGGAAAATTTTGGAGCAATTTTTCGACAAGAACCTTCTGGTATTGCACCATTTTGCTTGTCCTCTCCACCGGAGGAATGAGAGATGAGAAATTCTCTTTGTAGCGGGGGTCCAGAAGGGTGAACACCAAGTAATCCGTGTTGTCTAAAATGCGTATAACGCGTGGGTCACGGGAAAGGCAGCCTAACATAAAGTCAGCCATGTGTGCCAGAGTACCAACAGGCAAGATTTCGCTGTCCTCACCAGGAGGATGACTCTCAATCTCCTCATCCTCTTCCTCCTCTTCTGCCCACCCACGCTGAAGAGATGGAACTAAAGTTCCATGGCTACCCTCTGTAGCGGAGGCAACCGTGTCTTCCTCCTCCTCCTCCTCCTCCTCCGCCTCCTCCAATTGTCGCTGAGAAGACGAAGTGAGGGTGCTCTGGCTATCACCTTGTGTAAGCTCTTCCTCCCGCATTTCCACCTCTTCCACATGCAAAGCGTCAGTTTTAATTGTGAGCAGCGAGCGTTTCAGTAGACACAGAAGTGGGATGGTTACACTGATAATAGCGTTATCGCCGCTCACCATCTGTGTCGATTCCTCAAAATTGCGTAAAATCTCACAGAGGTCTGACATCCATTCCCACTCCTCACTTCTGATTACAGGAAGTTGAACGGAGAGGCGACGACCGTGTAACAGCTGGTACTCCACTACTGCCCTCTGCTGCTCACAAAGCCGGGCCAACATGTGGAAGGTGGAGTTCCAGCGCGTGCTCACGTCACACAGCAGCCGGTGAGCTGGCAATTGTAAGCGCTGCTGCAGCTTCAACAGGCCGGCTGAAGCTGTAGATGACTTACGGAAATGTGCACACACGCGGCGCACCTTGGTCAAGAGATCATGCACATTGGGGTAGGTTTTTAGAAATCGCTGAACCACTAAATTAAATACATGCGCTAGGCATGGTACGTGTGTGAGCTTGCCAAGCTCCAAAGCCGCCACCAAGTTACGCCCATTATCACACACAACCATGCCTGGTTGCAGGTTGAGTGGCGAGAGCCACTGCTCGGTCTGGTGACTAATCCCCTGCAACAGCTCTGAGGCCGTGTGCTGTTTGTCCCCAAGGCAGATCAGCTTCAGCACGGCCTGTTGACGCTTCCCCACTGCAGTGCTACACTGCTTCCAGCTACCGGCTGATGGGGGAGTGGCGCTGCGTGTAGAGAATTCGGAGGTGGAAACGGAGGAGGAGGAGCCAATAACATAGGTGCTGGCGGAAACCCTGATGGAGGTAGGGCCCGCAATCCTCGGCGTGGGTAGCACCCGTGCCATCCCAGGGTCCGAGTCGCTCCCAGCCTCCACGACATTCACCCAGTGTGCCGTCAGGGAAATGTAGCGTCCCTGGCCACAAGCACTTGTCCATGTGTCAGTCGTTAAGTGGACCTTCCCAGTAACTGCGTTGGTCAGGGCACGGGTGATGTTACGGGACACATGGTGGTGTAATGCGGGGATGGCACACCGGGAAAAGTAGTGGCGGCTGGGGACCGCGTACCGAGGGACAGCTGCTGCCATCAGGCTGCGGAAGGACTCAGTCTCCACAAGCCTAAATGGCAGCATTTCGATGGCCAGTAATTTGGAAAGGTGTGAGGTTAGTGCTATGGCCTGTGGGTGGGTGGCTGGGTATTTTCGCTTGCGCTCAAATGCCTGGGGTAACGACATTTGGACGCTGCGCTGGGACAGGGAAGTGGATGTGGTCGCTGATGGTGCTTCAGATGGTACAGGTGCAGGGCGGGAGGTATGCGGGCCTGCGCCTTCGACAGGCGATTGGCCGGCACCGAAAACAGGGGAAGAGGAGGCAGTGGTGTGGCCTGCAGACACAGATGGGCGATCCAGGCGTTCCTCCCACTTATTACGGTGCTTGGATGCCATGTGTCGGATCATGCTGGTGGTGGTGAGGTTTCTAGTGTTCATGCCTCGGCTCATTATGGTGTGGCACAGGTTGCAAACTACAATTCTTTTGTCGTCCGCACTTTCCTTAAAAAAACGCCATACCGCGGAACACCTACCCCTTGGCAAGGTAGATTTACGCAAGGGGGTGCTCCGTGGAACATTTGCGGGCCGGTTTGGTGCGGTCCGCCTTCTTTCTGTAGCCACACCACTGCCTCTTCCAGCCTGTTGCGGTGCTGCAGATGGCTCACCCTCAGGACTGCTGTCATCGCTCGGCTCTACACCTTCCCAGGTGGGGTCAGTCACCTCATCGTCCACCAAGTCCTCCTCCACTTCCTCACTCTGATCATCCTCCTCATGTCTTGATCCCACCACATACTCAGTCATTGACAACTGTATATCATCCTCCTCAACAAGGTCTTGAGACAGTAATAGTGGTTGATTTAATGGCAACTGTGTCTCATCATCATCATCATCCACTACTTCCTTTGACCTTAAATGCCGTTCACATCTGTCATCTTCTTGTGATTGGGTACCCTCTAGAGGTTGTGAATCAGGGCACAAGATGTCATGTTCCTCTGCAAGCGTGCTTGGAGAGAGGGTCAAATGAAGGATTGGTGATGAGACGAGCTCCTCACTATATCCCAGTGTGGGATCACTTCTTTGACCAGACCGTCTATGGTGGGAGGAAGGATGATCAGAGTGAGGATTATGTTGACCAGACTCTTGGCTACTGAGAGTGGACTTGGTGGAAGACAGGGTGGTGCTTAACCGACTGGAAGCAGTATCAGCTGACATCCAACCGACCACCTGTTCGCAGTGGTCGGACCTCTAGAGTGATGTCCTGCGACGCCCTGTAAAATGAGACATGAAGCTAGGTATGGTGGATGTCTTTCTTTCTTGTGCTCTGGCACCAGGCACAGTTTCTACGCGTCCTGACCCGCGCCCTGAACTATCAGGATCACGTCCACTTCCCCGTCCCTTTTTACCCGCCTTCTTCATATTACTTGGAATATGTCCTGCAAATCTGCAGCTGTGCACAGTACACAGAATGTGCTGCTAAACTGCGGCGACGCACACTGAATGGAATATGTGACTTTGATATTTTACAGTTTGAAGACTTAACAGTATTTCTTCCTATTCTGCAACTGTGCACAGTACACAGAATGTGCTGCTAGACTGCGGCGACGTACACTGAATGGAATATGTGACTTTGATATTTTACAGTTTGAAGACTTAACAGTATTTCTTCCTATTCTGCAACTGTGCACAGTACACAGAATGTGCTGCTAGACTGCGGCGACGCACACTGAATGGAATATGTGACTTTGATATTTTACAGTTTGAAGACTTAACAGTATTTCTTCCTATTCTGCAACTGTGCACAGTACACAGAATGTGCTGCTAGACTGCGGCGACGCACACTGAATGGAATATGTGACTTTGATATTTTACAGTTTGAAGACTTAACAGTATTTCTTCCTATTCTGCAACTGTGCACAGTACATAGAATGTGCTGCTAGACTGCGGCGACGCACACTGAATGGAATATGTGACTTTGATATTTTACAGTTTGAAGACTTAACAGTATTTCTTCCTATTCTGCAACTGTGCACAGTACACAGAATGTGCTGCTAAACTGCGGCGACGCACACTGAATGGAATATGTGACTTTGATATTTTACAGTTTGAAGACTTAACAGTATTTCTTCCTATTCTGCAACTGTGCACAGTACACAGAATGTGCTGCTAAACTGCGGCGACGCACACTGAATGGAATATGTGACTTTGATATTTTACAGTTTGAAGACTTAACAGTATTTCTTCCTATTCTGCAACTGTGCACAGTACACAGAATGTGCTGCTAGACTGCGGCGACGCACACTGAATGGAATATGTGACTTTGATATTTTACAGTTTGAAGACTTAACAGTATTTCTTCCTATTCTGCAACTGTGCACAGTACACAGAATGTGCTGCTAAACTGCGGCGACGCACACTGAATGGAATATGTGACTTTGATATTTTACAGTTTGAAGACTTAACAGTATTTCTTCCTATTCTGCAACTGTGCACAGTACACAGAATGTGCTGCTAGACTGCGGCGACGCACACTGAATGGAATATGTGACTTTGATATTTTACAGTTTGAAGACTTAACAGTATTTCTTCCTATTCTGCAACTGTGCACAGTACACAGAATGTGCTGCTAGACTGCGGCGACGCACACTGAATGGAATATGTGACTTTGATATTTTACAGTTTGAAGACTTAACAGTATTTCTTCCTATTCTGCAACTGTGCACAGTACACAGAATGTGCTGCTAAACTGCGGCGACGCACACTGAATGGAATATGTGACTTTGATATTTTACAGTTTGAAGACTTAACAGTATTTCTTCCTATTCTGCAACTGTGCACAGTACACAGAATGTGCTGCTAGACTGCTGCGACGCACACTGAATGGAATATGTGACTTTGATATTTTACAGTTTGAAGACTTAACAGTATTTCTTCCTATTCTGCAACTGTGCACAGTACACAGAATGTGCTGCTAAACTGCGGCGACGCACACTGAATAGAATATGTGACTTTGATATTTTACAGTTTGAACACTTAACAGAATGTGCTCTAATCTGCAACTTTGCACACTAAACAGAATGTGCTCTAATCTGCAACTTTGCACACTAAACAGAATGTGCTCTAATCTGCAACTTTGCACACTAAACAGAATGTGCTCTAATCTGCAACTTTGCACACTAAACAGAATGTGCTCTAATCTGCAACTTTGCACACTAAACAGAATATATTATTTTTTTTTTGTTTTTTTTTTTTCCCCCCACACAAAATAAACTGCTGCCCCCACACACAGTAGTCCTAAAAAGGACTTTTGGGTCTTTTTTTTAACAAATTTGCTTGTCTTCTCCCTACACTGACTTTCCCTTCCTATCCTCATCTCTCCCTGGCTAAGACTGAGCCGAACTCGCTGGTCAGGTGCTATACAGCACCCGACCACAGGTTCTGGCCAGCCAATCAGTGTAATGCCAGCAGCCAACATGGCTGCTAGCATTACACTGATGTCAGAGCCTCCCTGCACGTTTATTGGCTGCGCAGCAGCCGCGAAACGTGCGGGGAGGAGACCCGAACATGGCGGGCGAGCACATGCGGTACTCGTACGAGTACCGCCATGTGCCGAGCAGAGCGATGCTCGAGCCGATCCGAGCATCGGCCGAGCATGCTCGCTCAACACTAATAATTACTCCCAAATCTCTTTCCTCTGTTGTCTCTGACAGCACAGTACCCTAAATAGTATAATTTTCCTTTCAATTTTTACATCCCAAGTGCATTATTATACATTTATCAACATTAAACTGCAGCTACCACACTCTTGTCCATTCTTCTAATTTACCTAAATCATTTGTCACTTGTCTTATTCCCCCTGGGTTGTCTACTCTGTTGCAGGTCTTTGTATCATCTGCAAAAAGGCATACCTTACCTTTTGCAATATTGCTAATAAAAATATTAAAGAATGGGCCCCCGTACAGATCCATGAGGTACCCCACTAGTAACACTGCCTTCTTCCAAATATTCTCCATTGACTACCATCCTATGTCACCCGTCACTCAGCCATTGCCTTATCCATTTAACTATTTTTACATCCAGACCCAAACACTGCAATTTATTAATGGATCTTCTATGAGGGACAGTGTCAATGCTTTACTGAAATCTAGATAAGCTATATCTACTGCTCCCCTTTGGTCTAATATTTTAGTTACCCAGTCAAAAAAATCTATGAGGTTAGTTTGCCAAGATCTCCCTGCTGTAAACCCATGCTGCTTGGTATCTTGCAAGCCATTTAAATTCAGATATTTATCAATTCTTTCCTTTAAAATAGTTTACATTAATTGCCTCGCTACTGATATAAAACGTACTGGTCTGTAGTTACCAGACTCCTTCCTGCTACCCTTTTTGTGTCTTCCCAGTCGTTCATTTAGAATTTTAGAGTATTTGGGGTAATTCTCATCTGTTCCCTTCTCACACCACTAGACATCCCTGAGATAGAGCAGCCAGAGCAGGAAAAATATTGGATCATCCCCTCTGCCGTTGTGTTCCCAGTAATTCACACCAAATATTGAGGTATTTTGGGTCAAACTCCTTTCTCCCTTCTTCTCCCCCAGAGTTCTCCAGTCTCCCCTAATACAGAGAATACATTTCCTGCTCTACAAGACTCCCTAAACTAAGCTTCAATTCCACTTTATTATCCTGTCTTCTCTAGCTCAAAAATGTGCTGCTTTCTACTCCTCTTTCAAACAGAGAATGGCATGCTGTGAGAACCAGAAACCCATTTATATGTTCACAGGAAAAGAAGAGACATTTGCCATGTGGTGATGAGAAATTCTGTCTTTCCTTTGTTTTCAATGCAATGAGCTAAGTGAAAAAAGTGAAAAAAGCTGCACATTTCAAGAAATATTTCTCACTTGGTCAACAGTGCCTTTTTACTCCTGTTTCTCTTTTGAGGCAAAGTTTCTCCCATCATTACACCTCAGGAACCCTGCAGTCTATGAAATCCACATTATGGTGATACTTCACTGATGATCCAAAAGCTAAGCATTTTGCAATGTGTTTTCTGTCTAAGAAGCATGCCAGCAGGGAGAAAGCATGCTCACATTTTTGCACCTTCTCAGTGAGATCCCATCTGAAGCACAACCACATGTCTGAAAGGTTAGCAGTGCCCAACTAACAGCAGTTAAAGTACTCCTAAAAGCTCCCAGGGCTATGGGGTACATCATAGATATGTTGTTGATTTGTCAGCATTTGTCAAGATTTTCTGCTCCTGCTGCAGAGGAGTATGACTTTTGTTTGTTTTTGGAGATGACAAGTCAAAGAGTGAAACCAACCCCACCACCTCCACAATTCATGTTGTTAAAGCAATAAAGCTACACGGTTCTTCTACTACATAATTATCACGGTGCCCATGCTTCTGTTGCTGAGCGGCGACATTGTTATTCTCTGCTGCCTTCTGATTGGCTGGTCTTAATTGCTCACATTGGGCTTGCCTTTATATACCCTGGGATGTCCTCCCTTAGGCGCCCTTTCATGGTGTACGAGTTCCTGAGTCTATTCTACGCTTTGCTGATTCGTGTATGACCTGGCCTGCCTGACTACGAGTTTGTTCCTGAAGTGCCTGTTGCTACACTCCGTTGCTGACCATATCTGGCTGAGAGCCCGCTGCGTAGCTGACTGTATTCTGGCTGAGAACCCGCTCCGTTGCTGACCGTACCGGCTGAGAACCCGCTCCATTGCTGACTGTATCTGGCTGAGAACCCGCTCCGTTGCTGACTGTATCCTGGTTGAGAACCTGTTCCGTTGCTGACTGTATATGGCTGAAGAACCCGCTGCGTTGCCGACTGGATCTGGATGAAGAACACGCTCCGTAGCTGTCCGTATCCTGCTGAGAACCCACTCCGTTGCTGACTGCTGCTGGCTGGAAAACCCGCTCCATTGCTAACTACATCTGGCTGTGTACTGATCCTTGTCTGACCACTTCAGACTGAGACCCACTCCGTTGTCAACTGTATCTGGCCATTGGACTCGTTCCAGGGCTGACCGCTGGTGGCGCTATTCTGTTCCGTTACTGTCTCCAGTCAGGTTAACCAACTCCGGTACCAACCGTGTCTGTTTGTGCCCTGGACGACTCCTGGTGGCCATTGTGATACTGGGCTTTGCATTGTCTATGGTGGTGCACCGCGTGGCTCTGTTTCTTGTCGACCAAAGGCTAAGCTTGGGCTTAAGCTGCTCCTATAACCGCTGCTAGCTGTGTGCACATTCGAAGTACTAGTACAGGTGTTCTTACACTGACTGTGTTACTCTGATCACTCTCTCTGTGGCCTTCTATCACAGTGCCTGTGATCTAGCTGTCACTCTCTTCTGTGGTTGAGGGTGATTCGTTCACTTGGTTTGGCCCGCCCCTTGGTTTCCTTTTTATACCTGACTATTCCATCTGTCAGATGCCCTTTCGTGGTGTTTCTGAGCCAGTTGTTCTGTTGCTACGTTTCTGATTCCTGTGTACCGATTTGGCTTGCCCTGACCATTCTCCAGTGTTCCTGCTTGTGTATGACCCGGCTCGTCTGACTACCTCCTTCGGATCTCGACTCTGCTTGGCTGACGTTCCTGCTTGTGTATGATCCGGCTTGTACGACTACCTCCTACGTGCTCCGATCCGGCCCGGCTGACTTCCTCCTGCAAGATCAACCTACAGCGTGTTCCAGAAGACCTACGTTCCGGTTGTCGCCGTTGCGACAGTATCATCCACTGTTCCAGTACTTGTGTGGCTGTCTTGCCTGGTGTTACTTCGTGCAGTGCAGTGTTACTATCGTGCACAGCTGTGTACGCCTCACTCAGACAGCAGAGCAGTGATACTGCAGAAAAGCCTTGTGTAAACGTGCCTTTTAACCCTACCAGTGCTGCCTCGGTCCCACTCTCCTTACGCCAGTGTGAGTCTCGTTCCTAGTGATACTCCTGCTGAGTTGGCCGCTCTCTGTCGGCAACTCGGTACCATCCCAGTAGAGTATTCACTTCCAATTAGGCCGGTTGGGCGCTTTGGCTCTCTCTCTCTCTCGTTGTATACACTGGGCGATTCCGTTATACCGAGTGGTGAAGGGCACAGGCTTCAGCACTAGCATTCCGGTACTACTTCAGTTGGGCTATTGGCCCTGTCTCGTTATACTCAGTCCGGTAGAGTCTGAGGAGGCTTGGGAGCTCTTGCATTGCAGGCCGGTTCGATACACGTGGGGCTAATATCACTTGCACTAGCAGTAGCCATTCCAGTAGGTACGCCCGTGGGGGCTATTGGGCTCTGCTTTACTACACACGGTGGCGAGACAGTCCTTATCCACTTTATGGTGAACATTTCTTCAGCACAGCTTATCTACACCTCGGGCGTGCCAAACATCCACTCAAGAGACTGATCATAATCAAGGACTTAACCCTCTGTGGTTACCTTAAGCTCAGCTTACTTACACCCAGGGCGTGCCAAACAGTTCCTTGTGAAACTGTTATTTATCAAGGACTTAACCCTCTGTGGTTATACCCCTTCCTCTGCGGTACATTTGTACTTGTATTCTGTTTGTGCATCTATATTTGTATTTTCCAGTCACTATCATTGATGTACACCCAACCGTCACTAGAGGGCGACCTTATGTGTTATTATTGCTAAATAAAACTGTGTTTTATTTTACATACTGGTCTGAGTGTCTTTAAAAACCGTGACAGTATGAAAGGGCCATGACCTCAGACAGTAAGGGCGAAGGTAACACTCAAAACATCCACTGGAGAATGGATGCCCATGAGCAGCACTTAGATCAATTGGCACTGGCTCTACAAACCCTGCTTGAGCGTACGATACACCTAGACAAGCCTAATCCAAATCCGGTGGTCTCCCCAGTCTTGACACCGGACAATCCGCCTCTAGCTCCTCCTACTTGTGTCAGAGGCTTAACGGCTACGGCGCCGTTACCGTTGAGATATGATGGCGAGCCTTCCCTATGCAGGGGCTTCATTAACCAGTTAGAGATCTATCTGGAATTAACGCCCCAGGCTTTTCCTAACGACCTTAGCAGGGTCGGTTTCATGATATCGCTACTAACTGGCAAGGCTTTGGCTTGGGCGAACCCCTTGTGGGAAAGTGCCAGACCTTGCACGCTGAACTTTAACGAATTTGTAAGAAAGTTCCGCCGTGTGTTTGAGGTACCTGGTAGAGTGGCCTCCGCTGCCAAAAAACTAATGGAGATACAGCAGGGCGAACGTTCCTTGGGCAGTTATGCTATAGAATTTCGGACCCTGGCTGCGGAGGTGGGCTGGAACGATGAGGCATTATTGGCAGCCTTCGCTAAGGGGCTCTCCGAAACAATCAAAGATGAAATTGTGGCCCGGGATGTACCCTGTGACCTAGATGAATTCATTGACTATGTAATGATCATTGACTCCCATATCAGGGAGAGAAGGTTGGCACGAAAGGCAACTTCCAGGAAGCATGGGCTGAACTGCTTCTTTGACCCACCCTCTCCACCCTTTCCTCCTGAACGCACGGGAGAGGCAGCAGAGCCAATGCAACTGGGTTTCACTAGACTCTCCAACGAGGAGAGGTCTTTTCGCAAAAAGCATGGTCTTTGTCTTTATTGTGGCAAACAGGGGCACCTTTTGCGCAATTGTCCGGTAAGGCCGGGAAACGCACGCACCTAGGGTACCTTGGGGGACAGGTCCTAGGTGGTGTACAACAGTCCCCAGATCCTAACATTGCTAAACCCACCATCCAGGTGACGTTCTCTTGGGCAGAGAAGGGCACAGACACCTTGGCACTAGTGGACTCTGGTGCAGCCGGATACTTTATGGACCAATCTTTCGCAGACTTGCACAATATTCCTCTATGCAAAAAGGAATGTCCGTTGGCAGTAGAGGCCATTGATGGCAGACCATTGGAACCAGCCTTTATTACTATGGAAACCATTCCTATCTCTATGTCAGTTGGGGCTCTCCATAAAGAGGAGGTTCAGTTTCAGATTATCCGCTCTCCTCACCATGCAGTCATATTGGGGTTTCCATGGTTGCTTCGGCATAATCCTCAATTTGATTGGCAAACATGCGAGGTCGGTGCCTGGTCCGATTACTGTAAAGAAAACTGCCTATCTCTCCCTGTGAAAATTATGTGTACCTCCCCTGCTATACCAGTTGAATATGGGGAATTCAGTGATGTATTCAGCAAGGGGGAGGCTAGCGCATTGCCCGAGCACAGACCCTACGATTGCGCTATTGATCTGCCTCCTGGTGTGTTTCCTCCGAGGGGTCGAACTTACCCACTGTCTTGCGAAGAGAACAGGGCAATGGAGGAGTACATTGAGGACGCTCTTGGTAGAGGAATTATTCGCAAGTCTAACTCCCCGGCTGGTGCCGGATTCTTCTTTGTTAAGAAGAAAAATGGCGAACTTAGGCCATGTATAGATTACCGGGGGCTTAATAAGCTGATGCCCAAGAATGCATACCCTATTCCACTCATCACTGAGTTATTTGACAGATTGAAGGGCTCTTCTGTCTTCACCAAACTTGATTTACAGGCTGCTTACAATCTAGTAAGAATCAGAGAAGGTGATGAGTGGAAAACGGCATTTAATACCAGAACGGGGCACTACGAATATCTGGTAATGCCGTTTGGCTTATGTAATGCACCTGCGGTATTTCAGGAGCTGATCAATGACATCTTGCGTGACATGCTTCAGTCCTGTGTGGTGGTATATCTGGACGATATATTGATTCATTCCTCTATGCTCTCCCAGCATATTAAAGATGTCACGCAAGTTTTGTCACTACTCAAGGCTAATAAGCTGTTTTGCAAGTTGGAAAAATGCGAGTTCCATGTGTCACAAGTACCATTCTTGGGGTTCATAATCTCGAAGGATGGCATCGCTATGGACCAAGAGAAGTTGGCAGCGGTATTGCAGTGGCCTCGCCCTAAAGGGTTAAAAGCGATTCAGCGCTTTTTAGGGTTTGCCAACTATTATAGAAAATTCATACGCAACTTTTCCACTATTGTGAAACCCTTGTCTGACTTAACTCATAAGGGCGCTACTCCCTCTCAGTGGTCCGAGGCCGCTGATAATGCGTTTGAGACCTTAAAATCTGCCTTTGCGTCTGCTCCAGTACTGTCCCATTACAATCCCTCCCTGCCTTTTACTTTGGAGGTCGACGCCTCTGAAGTTGGGGTTGGGGCAGTGCTCTCCCAGCGTCCTGTGGGAGGTGGTACCTTGAAACCTTGTGGGTTTTTTTCAAAAAAGTTGTCTAGCGCACAAAGTCACTATGAGATTGGCGACAGAGAGTTATTGGCTATTATTCTGGCATTGAAGGAGTGGCGCCACCTGTTGGAGGGTACTAAGAACCCAGTATTGATCCTGACCGATCACAAAAACTTGACATATCTCTCTGAAGCTAAGAGGTTGTCTTCTCGTCAGGCCAGGTGGGCACTCTTTTTGTCCCGATTTAACTTCGTGGTATCATACCTTCCAGGGTCTAAGAACGTCAGGGCAGACGCATTGTCTCATCAGTTTGCATCGGACACTGACAGGGACGAGGCGCCGGTACCCATCATTCAGCCTGACCGTATTTTGCTACCATTCGCACTAGTATAACCTCACCTCTGGGAGAGGAGATTCTGGGGTCTCAAGCTAGGGCTCCACCTGAGACTCCAGTTGGCAAATGCTTTGTGGAGGAGCCTTTTTGCACTCGCCTTTTGGAGACCTATCATTCCTCTAGGGCTGCCGGGCACATTGGCAGGGATCAATTGGTATGGTCTCTTTCGCAATTATTCTGGTGGCCGATGCTCAGAGCTGATTGTTCCGCCTTTACTGCCGCCTGTGCCACATGTGCCCGTGCCAAGACCCCCAGGCATCTTCCAGTGGGTTTGCTCCAACCTGTGCCTAATGGAGAACGGCCCTGGTCCCACATTTCTATTGATTTTATGGGAGAATTGCCTAATTCGAGGGGGTTTACATTTATACTTACGGTGGTTGATCGGTTCTCCAAAATGGCTCATTTTGTGCCACTCAGAGGGCTTCCATCGGCTCAGGAACTAGCTAAGGTGTTTACTAGTGAAGTGTTTCATTTGCACGGGGTACCCAGAGTGGTGGTCTCTGACCGTGGGAGTCAATTCGTGTCCAGGTTTTGGAGGGCATTCTGTGGCATGATGGGCATTCAATTGTCCTTCTCTTCCGCCTTCCATCCCCAAACCAACGGAGCCGCTGAGCGTGCCAACCAGGGATTGGAACAGTTCCTGCTCTGTTTTATTACTGATCATCATGACAATTGGGCCGACCTGTTGCCATGGGCGGAGTTTGCCAGGAACTGTGCAGTTAACTCATCGTCCGGGAGCTCCCCGTTCTTAATCAATTATGGGTTTCAGCCAGGTTTGCTCCCGGACTCGTTTCAGTCTCAGCAGATTCCGGCTTTGGATGAGCATATGGAGCAGCTCCGTTCCACATGGGCACAGGTACAAAGGACCCTCAGTCAGTCCTTCCAGCGACATCAGAGATATTCCAATCGTAAACGGCTGCCAGCGGTCTCTTTCCAGATTGGGGACAGGGTATGGCTCTCGTCTAGAAACCTCAACCTGCAAGTCCCTTCGAATAAGTTGGCTCCCCGGTTTATTGGCCCATTTAAAATTATCCGCAAAATTAATCCTGTCTCCTATGCATTGGAACTTCCACCATCTATGCGTATTCACAATGTCTTCCATGTATCTCTGTTAAAACCTCTGGTTTGCAATCGTTACACGACCACCCCGGTGGTTCCTGGGCCGGTGGACGTCCAGGGGCAAGAGGAATACGAGGTGCAGAGCATTGTGGATTCTAGGCGACTTAGAGGGAAGTTGCAATACCTGGTCCATTGGAGGGGATTTGGCCCGGAGGAGCGCTCTTGGGTTGATCAGAAGGACCTTCATGCGCCCAGACTGGTGCGCAACTTCCACTCCAAGTACCCTCAGAAACCTAGGCCTCCAGTGGGGAGAGGGGGTCTTTGAGGGGGGGGTACTATCACAGTGCCTGTGATCTAGCTGTCACTCTCTTCTGTGGTTGAGGGTGATTCATTCACTTGGTTTGGCCCGCCCCTTGGTTTCCTTTTTATACCTGACTATTCCATCTGTCAGGTGCCCTTTCGTGGTGTTTCTGAGCCAGTTGTTCTGTTGCTACGTTTCTGATTCCTGTGTACCGATTTGGCTTGCCCTGACCATTCTCCAGTGTTCCTGCTTGTGTATGACCCGGCTCATCTGACTACCTCCTTCGGATCTCGACTCTGCTTGGCTGATGTTCCTGCTTGTGTATGATCCGGCTTGTACGACTACCTCCTACGTGCTCCGATCCAGCCCGGCTGACTTCCTCCTGCAAGATCAACCTACAGCGTGTTCCAGAAGACCTACGTTCCGGTTGTCGCCGTTGCGACAGTATCATCCACTGTTCCAGTACTTGTGTGGCTGTCTTGCCTGGTGTTACTTCGTGCAGTGCAGTGTTACTATCATGCAGAGCTGTGTACGCCTCACTCAGACAGCAGAGCTGTGCTACTGCAGAAAAGCCTTGTGTAAACGTGCCTTTTAACCCTACCAGTGTGTCTCGGTCCCACTCTCCTTAAGCCAGTGTGAGCCTCGTTCCTAGTGATACTCCTGCTGAGTTGGCCGCTCTCCGTCGGCAACTCGGTACCATCCCAGTAGAGTATTCACTTCCGATTAGGCCGGTTGGGCTCTTTGGCTCTCTCTCTCTCTCGTTGTATACACTGGGCGATTCCGTTATACCGAGTGGTGAAGGGCACAGGCTTCAGCACTAGCATTCCGGTACTACTTCAGTTGGGCTATTGGCCCTGTCTCGTTATACTCAGTCCGGTAGAGTCTGAGGAGGCTTGGGAGCTCTTGCATTGCAGGCCGGTTCGATACACGCCCGTGGGGCTAATATCACTTGCACTAGCAGTAGCCATTCCAGTAGGTACGCCCGTGGGGGCTATTGGGCTCTGTTTTACTACACACGGTGGCGAGACAGTCCTTATCCACTTTATGGTGAACATTTCTTCAGCACAGCTTATCTACACCTCGGGCGTGCCAAACATCCACTCAAGAGACTGATCATAATCAAGGACTTAACCCTCTGTGGTTACCTTAAGCTCAGCTTACTTACACCCAGGGCGTGCCAAACAGTTCCTTGTGAAACTGTTATTTATCAAGGACTTAACCCTCTGTGGTTATACCCCTTCCTCTGCGGTACATTTGTACTTGTATTCTGTTTGTGCATCTATATTTGTATTTTCCAGTCACTATCATTGATGTACACCCAACCGCCACTAGAGGGCGACCTTATGTGTTATTATTGCTAAATAAAACTGTGTTTTATTTTACATACTGGTCTGAGTGTCTTTAAAAACCGTGACACCTTCCTACCTGTTACGCTGTGCTCACTCCCTCTGGGAGTATTTCAGTAAGTTGCTGGGCGTTGACCATTAACCCTGTGGATACCTGGATAGTCCAGGAAGGGGCTTACACTGCTCTCTGCAGTACCTCGAGCTAGAGCCAGCGTTACACATTCCATACTGCAGGTTGTGTGGTCACTGTTTGTATTACAGTTGCCTATTGTCGCCTCGATCCACCCCTAGCGTTCTAGGGTCTGTCTCTAGCAGCTACCTTGGTCTTAGCTACCCCTTCTGAGAGTAGCATTGCCACTCCACAGTTGCCCGGTGGTTGGGGACTGAGTCTCGGTCAGAGTTGCCTCATACAGTCTAGGTCTAAGTTGCCTAGTTGCCATTCCTTACAGTCTGGGTCAGAGTTGCCTCGTTGCCATTTCCATCAGTTTGGGCCAGTGTGGTTTCGCTCCTCAGGGTTTGGTGCCCTGGGCAGTGCCAGTTCCGTTTCACGTGCACCCCTGGTGTACGTTCACCTGGTCAGCTCTCCAATGGGTTGCCCTCGACCTCACATCCTATCAAGAGTCTCTCTACTAGCTGATAACCTGTTGTTCCAGTCCACCTATTCTAGTACTGCAGACTTATTGCTATTGTGTATTTGTATATCACTGTGTGATTTGCCTTGTGGGCCCCAGGGCCTTATTCCTTGTTTGCTCTCTTTCAATAAAGTCATTTTAACTTTACCATCCTGTCTGAGTGTTCATCTAAAAACCGTGACAGTACTGCTTTTCCACATTTATTAACCTCTTAGACCCTCACTGATAGAAACATGGAATGTGAAAGCCGGCAATTAGCACATAGAAAAACAAGCAAAGACATCAAATTTATACAGAAAATATAATGTATATAGTGGCCGAGTAATGCAGTCCAGCAGTGTGGGACTCCTGTACATCGCAAAGCAGACCCGCATTGAACAGACATCTCATGAAAGGCCAACAAATAACACCACAGAAAATTACACAAAGAACATACTAAGTATATAAGTGTGTTCACTAGGGCATTAGAGTAGAACAGTTGAAATCCCCAGTGCCCAGTGCTGATGACACAAGCAGCAGTCACACTCCATGGTGCCCCTACTCAAACCTATCATCATAGTATGATGTGCAAATTAAAAGTTGGAAAAAAAAAAACTTTACGATAGAGGGCAAATAAAATTGCACAGAATTTGATTGGTTTATATGGAACCTTTAACCCCATAAATGCTAAAGAGATTTGCAAGACATTATGAGGCAATATCTTACATAACACTTTATGACTAAAGGAATTAAAAATACATATAAAACAACCAGACTTAATTATTTGACCACTATAGTGCAGGTCGAATTATTCAATATATTATTTATCCCCCACAATGTACCCAGCTCTCCACAAATACCCAGGGTAGTATACATGATCACCCATCAGCTTTGTAACTCGTTATTCCTTTAATTGCTAAGACAAAAAAGTCCTGAAGGAAAAAATAAACATTAGTGTGCAGATATAATGGACAACTAATCTAATATTTTCCAATTTATTGTTGTCTTTAGTATTAAACGTGACATAATTTCATGATTCTTAGACTGGGAAGACTGTTTTAATAAGAAATTTAGGATATACTGGGTGCATTTTCACATTGTCAACAGAGCTTTAAAATATTAAACTTTCAAAAGAAATATATAAACATAATTGGGAAAAAGAGGAATGACTACAAGCACAACTAATCATTCTAATCATAACTAAATATTGCAATAGTAATAGATGAAAAGTAATTTAGAAAGAATTGTATAACTATAAGACCTACAGGGAATAGCAGAAAAGACCAATAGACTTGTTTTCTGCATACACAATAAAATTAATAATACCAGTCAAAGTCACATAACTTGAAATTGTTTCCTTTATTATGCAACAGGGAAGACAATGTTGCAATTTTTATTCAGAGCTCATAGAGGATGAATGTTGACAATTTGAAGGTGACCATTTTATGCAAATTAAATATTTTTAGAATATTGTCAAAGTCATTAAATTTCCAATTTTAATCTAGTTCAAACCCAGCTACAGAGATGCAATAATAATTTCATACACAGTTTAATGGATATGTGTAATATGCCTTTGGCATTCTAACTTTCTGTTTCTGTCACTGCAAGATTTATATAATAGCAGTGCTTGTGTTTTATTCCAGAGATTGTACCATTTTTGTTGTAAATGTTCATGTCTTCTTGCTTTGCATAGCATATGTACAAAAAGTGATGTAGTCCTAAAAGAATAGTGACAGGGATCACAATGCTTTACAGCCCTACTCATACCATCCATAAGCCCCCAAACTCTACAGGCCCCCCAAAAAAATATAATATAAAAAGTTAAATTGTTTTTTACTGCCATAATCAGGGATAAACAAAATCTGGTGACATCATGTCCCTAACATGCATCCTACAAAACAAGTTATCATCTTGCATGCTAGTGCCAGACTGGTATAGAAAACCCATAATGCACCTCACCTACCTGAGAACCTCTGTCACTCAGATTCACCCTCAGCTTGATCACAGCAGCGAGACAGTTCAGTGTAGGCAAAAGTAAAGGTAGATTGTCAATTTGCTAGCATTGCCCCAATATAAATCAGAGAACAACAGTTGGGTCTATGATTAAGAGCCAGAGTTACCAGTGATTGATCAGTATATTTTTGTTTTTATTTGCCACACAGATTCCTCTACATTTGTACCAGAATGAGGGTACATTATTGGGGAAAGAAAAGAACTGACTGACAAAAAATACAGGGGCATGGCCTTCCCTAGCCCACTACAAAGCTGCATAAAAATATGGTTTTATACCTGAACCTACAGCCATTTTGCATTGTGCATCCAATACACAAATAAAATGTAACCAATACTTAGATTATATTCCAGAAAAAAAACTTTACCAAAGGGCTATTTTCCTCTTTAGCAGATATTTTAGTCTGACAAAACTAGTAATCACAGTTGGGCCAAGTCTGTCAATAGTCTGTGAATACGGATGGTAAAAGAGTTCCAGTTTATCAAAAATGTTCATGGAAGATTTTCAGTACTTAGAAATGTCCACCATTTGACTCCCACCAGTGAATTCCTGTTACGAATTTTGCTGATTTCTGCCTTTACTTTCTCTGGCCATTAGAATTCTTGCCATAATTTCCACATACACCAGATATCAGTGCTAAGAAGTAGGGTTGGGCAAAAAGTGAGAGACATTTCCTGCATGACATTTCATTAAAAAAAAGACGATTTTTCTCTTTTTTTCATAAAAGTTTTCTCCTTTTCTCCAATGCAAAATTTTCCTCCTTTTTGCCTATTCCAGCAAATCTTTTTTGTCTATTCCAACATATTTTCCTCCTATTCCAACAATTTTTTTGCCTATGTTTCCTATGGTGCAACATTTTCCAGCACAATACTACCTCTGCTGAGGGCTGTATTGGAGTAATAAGTAGCTGAAAGTCAAAGTTGTGATTCCTACTGCAACATCTACCTTGACAAATGTGTTAACATGCAGAGTGTATTTGTTCTTTGCCCACACCACTAAGTTCCTGCTTCAGTGACACTGGCACATATTCATAATGATGACAAGTGATAAAAAATATAAAGTACAAACTACAGTGTGTCAAATGTGAATGGAATCGTGGTGGGGGACTAGCGTGATGTGATTGGTGGGACCATACCAAATTGCATGAACCCCTGGAGGAGAGGGATCATCATCATTTACTGCACACGCTGCAGTCAGTTTTTGAACTACCACTTTACTTCTATGTCAATGCACTGCTCCACCTTCCCCCTCCCCCTTGTGCGTTTGCTGGACATTACTCAACTATTATGTGTGTTTTTACTCTCTCTACAGTACACAAATGATGGAGTGTGTTGTCTTGCCTTAGCCCTCAACAAATTTCTCAGTGTTGTAGTATTGTCTGCTTTCTATCAAGTCTGCCTCAGCCATACAGCTCACTGTCATCTGTGTCAAAAAGTCTTTTAAAAAGACAAAAGCTTTTCACTATAGTGAAGACCAAAATAATCAAAAAGATTATGTGTGGAGAAAAAGGTCCATAAAGAAAAAAGGAAGCTCATTTTCAAGAGAGCAGAGTCCTACTACAAGGAATACAGACAGATGTACAGACATGAAGTTTATCTGTCAAGAAAGGCCCACAAAGCTGGAAACTACTATGTGCCAGCAGAGCTCAAGCTTGCTTTTGTGATCAGAATAAGAGTCATTAATGGTGTCAGCTCAAAGGTCCGCAAAGTATTGGAACTCCTCCGTCTGCAACAGATTTTCAGTGGCACCTTTGTGAAACTAAACAAGGCTTCTATTATGCTGAGGCTGGTCGAACTTTACATTGCTTGGGATTATCCCAATCTGAAGTCTGTGGAACAGCTCATCTACAAGCGGGGATATCTGAAGATTCATAAGCAGCGCCCCTGATGGACAACTCTCTTATTGAAATCTACCTTGGAAAGCATGGCATAATTTGTGTTGAAGATCTTATCCATGAGATCTACACTTTCGGCAAAAACATTAAGGCTGCAATTAACTTTCTGTGGCCCTTCAAACTCTCATCTCCAACAGGGAATACCAGATTAACAGACTTGTTAGGAGTATGATCTAAAGGTTTTCCAGTGATGCCTTCCACCCTCTTGTCTGTTAATAAAATAGTTATAAAACCTGAAAAAAAGATAAAAAAATAAGTTCTGTCTCCGAATCATTTCGTATCTATGAGATACTTCATCAGGGAATGTAAACTTGTATATAACTTTCCAGGTCGGTGACTATTTAAAACTGCTGCCAAAACCACTGTCAGTATAGCTGATTGTATTTTTTAACAATAAGATTGTGGACTTTACATACTTGAAATACCTTTTAGATCTCTCCAACATGGAACTCTGGAAGTTTTTTCTGGTAAAGCACTTTCTGGAAAGCAATTTAATTAAGCCCAGCTTGTCCACCCCCCTTCTCCAGATTCGAGCTAATACTTCTCTCCTGCACACACTTTAAGGTAATCCTAGGCAAAATATATTCCTTATTGTTTACCCCTCAAACCCTCCTAAACCATCTTAAGCTCTGGCCTGAGAGAAAGAAATCATTGACAGTTTATTCCAAGAAGATTGGAACTGTATTTTGTCTGCACCAGCCTCGGCAGCTGTCTCAGCCCAAACCTTAGACGTTCATTACAAATGTATTTTCTGTTGGTACTACACTCCATCCAAATTACACTCTATATCCACCTCCTTCTCCCAATTTTGTTGGAGATGCCAAAGAGAAACAGGTACATCTGGTGGCCTTGCTCGAAAATCGCTCCATACTCAGTTGTCTGCTTAAACTATAGAGAAACAAATCACAAAATAACACTATCTAAATCTATTTGTCAAACCTTGTTTTATCTCCATCTACTTTTACTTCCCTTTTTCTACAAACAGGCGCTCCTTACTATGCTCAATGCAGCCAAAGCTCTTATTCCTTGACACTGGGAAACTCAGAGCCCCCCTACCCTGTGAGAATGGATACATTTAGTTAGAAATCAACTTTACCTGCTCCATTTGACGCTAATTAAAACAGACAAAGATCCATCTGAGGCAACCCTTTTGTTCTCGCAACTCACCCCCTGACTAACGGAGCATTTCCTAACCTTGTTCTCAGATGATAGTAGACCTCTTACTTTGAGGTTGCCTCTCTTCCTTGCTCTCTAGTACAACTTAATGACCCTTTTCCCCTTGTCACAATCACCCAATGACTTTTACACAAACTGGCACGTTCCCTATGGATGGCTGAAAATATTCACTTCAAACTGAAATTGGAGAACAATGGCACTTCCCGCCTGGCGAATAATTTCCTACAAAAAGTGCAGTTTTTCAGCTTTTTCCAGCTTTTTTCCCTAACTCATGGTGCATTGAAATCAATGGGAAGAAAATGTTTCCTCCGCCACACGAAAGTTTTCTACAGTTATATAAAAGGGTGTCAGGATCTCACAGCAGCCATTCTGTGTTTGTGAGAAGAGAGAGTAGCATGTTTGTGAGCTAGAGAAGATAGTTTAGGGAGTCATTTAGATTGGACATTTGTTCTCTGTAGTAGGGGAGTCTGGGGGCACAATGGGGGAGGAAGGGAGGAAGGATTTTGCCCTCCAAAAAAACAAATTTGATGTCACTGACTGGCAAGACACAGGCAGCTGGGGTCCAAATTGCTTGCTGATTTTACTTTTATTGTCTCTGTGCTGGGGAAGTCTGGGGAAAGAGGTTGTTGATTTTATTTTTTTTAGTTATATATATATTTTTTGGTACTAACTGTGATAAGATAGGGTGGACAACTTAAAAAAAAATAAATAAAAAAATGCATAAATAATTAAACAAATAAATATATTAGACAGCTGACTGAGAGCTCTGTGACTGAGGCAAACTTGATAAACAGCAAAAATTTTGTTGAGGGCCAAGGCAAGACATCACACTCCATCAGTTGTGTACTGTAGAGAGTAAAAACATAGCCAACAACACCAGTATCACAAATATCATATTATAGGAAAATTGCTTTCAATTAACCTAATCACATTTAACAAGTTAATAGTACCTTCACACTTAAATCTTTGATTGCCACATAGCTGTCCAACGCACGTGTCACATTCAACCACTATGTGGCACTCAAAGGGTTATGTGAATGTACAATTAACATTGGATCATGTGCACTGAGAGTCCGATTCCAGTGTCCTCAGGCACAATCCCTGTTTTTAAATTACTCTGTGAAAATAAAATATTTGGGTCTTTTAGCAAATAATAGCAAAGCAGCTGAAACTTTCACATCTTAAACCTTTGAGTGCCAGGCCGGTACGCAACACATTGCAAATCATTTAATTGCATACCCCTCTGGCACTCAAAGGGTTAACTGAAACATGGTAACACATAATATTCAAAGGATTAAAGCAAGTGCTGGGATATATTGCTGGGGCAATGTGCTGCTTATGCTGTGGAGGCCACATGTCCTGTATTGCCAGGGACTGCCCCTTAACTTAAACTTTTGGCCCCAGTCCCCTACCGGGGCAATACATTGTCCTGGAAAATAAACTGTGTAGTTATGCAGGCAGTACAGTGGCAGCCACCATGATGCAGGTGGCATTGGATACTGAGCAAAGTGCATTGCATAGGCAAGACAAACACAATTGTCTGTCAAAGTCCTACATGCCTGTATCACTGATAATTGGGCTGGGATGTGTGGCCCAGATGAAATAAGAGAAAATGTTCCTCAGGTAGCATCTCCAGCCAATGAAAGAGAAGTGCTATCATAAAATACTCCTCTCTCATTGGATAGCTTATTGTTCTATATGTGATGGGGAGTGCAAGGAGTCTAGGGCACTACATGGTCTGTCTGTCAAATGTGGTAGCCATGCAGTAAGTAATCAACTTGTATGCAGGGTCATTGCAAACACTGAAGAACCTAGGTTGTCTGCACACCATAATGTTACTATATCTATTTACCACTGTTTGTGCTATGATTTCCTACATCATGTTATATCATAAAATAGGAACAGCAGTGTAAGGAAGGCAGCAGCTGGAATAACAGGGAAACCTGCCTTAGCGGCTTGTTCTCCCTCCACTACCAGCTGAGTAGTAGATACTGATTCAGGGAAGGTAACATCTGAGTATGGCATCAGAATCTAGAAGAAGCTGGCAGAGAAGCAGCAAAAGTAAGTTGTTGTACAGTGGGGGTCAGACACCTTCCTTTAGGGCTGAGAGAACAGGTAACATACAAATATCTGCTTAAATTTACATCTATATCATTTTATCTCAAGGTGGACTGGTTGCTTTGGCTACTTGAATGGTTGCATTTAGGCCTCAATTCAAAGAGGTACGGTAAAACTTTTGTTAAGTCAAAAAAGCCTAATGATCATTAGCCACGTCTGACTTATATAGCGTTCAAAAAGCAGTCTACCAGAATGGCTAACGAGCGTAGGCCTAAAAAATACACGTTGCTACAAAACCTGTGTTTGTCCTCACTGTACATCCAAATCAGTCAATAACTAAATGTATGATACTTCAACTTCATAGGAAAAAGATAGCTGTCAATGTTATTATCACTGTGCCCGTGATTGCTCACTTCTGCTGTCAGTCAGGTGTGTGTACTCTCCATTGGCCGCCTGTCTATTGCCAGCCCAGTATTGCCTATATAGACTTGGCTGAGGCACCCTTTTGTTGCCCTTTCGTGGTGTCTCTATCTCAGTAGTCACCTGCCTTGTACCTGTATCATTGGGCCTGTTTGCTCCGTTACCAGTGTCAGCGTTTTCTCCAGTAGTCAGTGTCTCCCCTGCGTGGTTCTTGACTCGGTTCTAGATCTGGTTGGGCTGTCGTTCCTGCTTCCGTTCCTGCTTCCGTTCCTGATCCGGTGCTGCAGTTGTTCCTGCTCCGTTCCTGACTTGGTTGGCCGTCCTGCTGTTCCAGTGGTTGTTCCTGGCCTGTCTGTTGTTCCTGCTGCTGGATCCTGCTTGTCATCCATCTGCCTGCTGGGTCGTCTGAGCGACATTCTGATCACTGGTTTACTCCACATTCACCGGTTCCTGATCCCTCCATTATAGAACCGGTTGGGCGATACGATTGTCCAGTATGCGGTACTGGTTTACTCCACATTCACCGGTTGCTGATTCCGCCATTATAGGACCGGTTGGGCGTTACTGTTGTCCAGTACGTGATACTAGTTTACTCCACATTCACCGGTTGCTGATCCCTCCATTATAGAACCGGTTGGGCGATACGATTGTCCAGTATACGGTACTGGTTTGCTCCACATTCACCGGTTGCTGATTCCTCCATTATAGAACCGGTTGGCTGTTACTGTTGTCCAGTACGCGGTACTGGTTTACTCCACATTCACCGGTTGCTGATCCTTCCATTATAGAACCGGGTGGGCGATACAGTTGTCCAGTACTCGTTACTGGTTTGCCACACATTCACCGGTTGCTGATGCCTCCACTATAGAACCGGTTGGGCGTTTCTGTTGTCCAGTACGCGGTACTGGTTTACTCCACATTCACCGGTTGCTGATGTCTCCATTATAGAACCGGTTGGGCATTCCATTGTCCAGTACACGGTACTGATTTACTCCTCAGTTACCGGTTGCCGATGCCTCCATTATAGAACCAGTTGGGCTCTAATGTTGTCCAGTACGTGGTACTGGTTTACTCCACATTCACCGGTTGCTGCCGCCTCCATTTTTGCACCGGTTTGGTCTCCCTGGTTGTGATACTGGTTTGCTCCACTGTTCCATCTTATGCTGCTGCTCCCATTTTTACAACATTAGTGGAGCTGTCCTTCTGTCCTCCTGGCTGCCTTGCCCGGTATATTGGCAAGGCTGGTAGAGCCACATTCAGATTGTCGTGTCAACCTCCAGGCTGCCTTGTGCGGTATATTGGCAAAGCCGGTACAGCCTGTTTCCATTTTATAGTGTCATCTTTCAGGCTGCCTTGCCCGGTATATTGGCAAGGCCGGTAGAGTCTTATTCCCGCTATTGTATCATCTTCGTGACTGCCCTGCCCGGTACATTGGCAGGGCCGGTAGCGCCTTAGTCATACTGTTAATTCATACCATAGGCTGCCTTGCCCGGTACTTTGGCAAGGCCGGTAGAGCCTACCATGCTGTATCTTGTAAAATCTATTGTATAAACTCATTGTGTGCATGTGATATATATGTATGTTCGGGACCCGTGAGGGTTCCCATTAAATTTTTCAATAAAGTTTGATTTTTTATCTTACTTTGTGTCTGAGAGTCAAAACAAACCGTGACAGTTATCTAGTGATGCAGAATGTCAAGACAGGTTCAGACTCACAGCAAATCACAACACACCAAAGCATCAACTACATTCAAATACACCTATATATCCCAAATAACTGACATAACTTGTCTGTGATTCTAGTTTTTGCAAGCTAGAGCACAGAACCCAGGAGAGAAGGATAGCCATAGAGAGAGAGAGAGAGAGAGAGAAGCTTACATTGAGTGTGAGAGAAGCAGTTGGGAGCAGAGAGAGCTGGTACATCTATATTGACACATAACACACCTTAGCACATCTTGCATACATGCATACAAACACACACACACGCACATATCTCTTTTTTGTTTCGCACACATCACACAACTTTATCTTTTATTTTGACGGTGTGATTCAGTGAGTTCAAGGGAGTGAAAGAGAGTAATTCCGATCAAGTATGTCTGTGAGGGCCTGTGTGAGTGCCTGAGTGGGAGTTTGTATGTGAGAGAATAGGAGGATAGAGGGATGGGTAGAGGAGCAGGAGAGGAGTAAGGTCATGAGGGCATCCTCAGTCAGAGTGGGAGAGAGAGACCAGCTGGGTGAAGGGGTACCCGAGCAAGTAGAGGAATGCAGAGGCCAGGGACAGCTTTGCCAGTGGGATGAGGGGTATATCCCAGGGAGCCATCAAAACAATCAGCACAGGCAGGGCCTGAAAGCCACAGCTCTGACACATCCTAGGGTGGTGCTGATGAGGAGAGGCTGTGGAACCCAAAGTGCTCCTAGAAGAATAGGGTCCTCGTACAGAGCATACTTGAGAGGGAGAGCATCCTGTACCCGAAGGAGAGAATCAGTGATTTGGGTGCTAAGAAGAAGGCCACCTGGTATCAAGTGCTACACAGAGTCAACACTGTCTCCTCCTTAATGGACTCCAGGGTCCGCTTGCAGGTGAAGTACAAGATGGGAGAAGTAGCCATGCATGCCAGTGGCACCGGAGGTGGTCCCCCTGCCCCCCCCCCCGAGGCAGAACCTGTCTTGAACAGCTGTTTAGGGGGGTCTCTGGACGATGTGACACTGGCAAGGACAGCACCCTCCGCACTACTGGTAAGTGCATCATTCCATAACTAGACATCACACAAATTCTCATACCTAATATGGCCCAACACAGTGACACCTGAACACATGGTCAACATTGATTCCCACAAGTTCATCAACACGGCACTAAGACGGTTCATACAAGGTCAGAATACAGGACAATCCCAGCAGCAATGGAAAGGGATGAGCGGGAAAAATCCTGTACAAGTACATGTTTAACACCCTTGTTGCTGTGTTGTTAATGATACCCACTCTACACAAACAATGCCTGCCATCACATTGTCACATGAAGCTCTGTTATGTTCCTCCACAATGTTAAACATGTAGCCATAAGGAGGTCAGTACCGAACCCCTTGAATTCTAGAGGGATAAGCAATGCATTGTTCCAATGTGCACTGGGAACCCCTCTGGCACTCACAGGGTTAACAAAGGATGAACCCAGAGCAACAGGGTTACATTGCACAGGTCCACAGGGGTCAGTTCACAAATCACCATTTTACTGAGAAAACTGACTGCATGTACAGCATATAGGACTTTAACTCACCAACACTAGGGCCGCTAAGCACATTAATGCACCTTGCAAAACAATGACAACTAAGCAGAAACAATGTCAGCAATGCATACAGGCAAAGCAAAACCAAAACCCCACATAAGTTATACTGGGATTCGTGGGACAGTTAATAAAAAACTAAAAAAATAAATACAATTAAGAAAAACCCATAAGACATGGTATAAAAAGGATCTGAGGAGGGTGTCTGTGTGGGAATTTTTTTTGGGGGGAACTTTGTTGACTGTTACTGGGGTGACAGTTAATAAAAATAAATCATATTAAAAATAAAATATAAGCTGCAGACTGATACTTGATGTGACAGAGTATTTTGTAGAGGATGAGTTGTAGGACTTAGACTTGTTGTTAGAGGTTAAAGCCCTGAGGAAACATTGATTTGCGTGGG
The DNA here is from genome assembly GCA_037306005.1 of Rhinophrynus dorsalis. Lineage (NCBI taxonomy): Eukaryota > Metazoa > Chordata > Amphibia > Anura > Rhinophrynidae > Rhinophrynus > Rhinophrynus dorsalis. The sequence goes on along the minus strand of CM074719.1, from coordinate 71,216,810 downwards.
CAATAAATGATGATGATGATCCCTCTCCTCCCAGGGTGGATGCAGTTTCCCAAGGTCCCACCAATCACACCACGCCAGTCCCACACCACTACTATACACATCTGCCACACTGTAGGTTGTACTTCATTTTTTTAATCAATTGACATCATCATTAATATGTGCCAGTGTCACTTAAGCATGAAGTTAGTGTTGTGGGCAAAGGACAAATGCACTCTGCATGCTAACATATTTTTTAAGGCATATGTTGCTGTAGGACTCACAAATTTGACTTTCAGACACTTATTTCTAAACTACAGCCTTCACAAGAAGTAATATTACTGTGAGAAATGTAATACCTATAGGAAATATAAGGCAATAAATGTGTTAAAATAGGTGAAAAATGTATTAAAACAGGCAAAAAGGAGGAAAAGTTTGAATAGTAGAAAAGGAGATAACTTTCACGATAAAAGTGAAAAACCAGCAAGTTTTCTCGAAAAACCATGCAGGAAATTGTTCACACTTTTCGTCCACCCCTAGATGGCAGTACATAATAGAAGAACTGTGTAACTTTATGGCTCTAATAACATGACTTTTGGGGGTGAGGGTGGTATAAGTAGGCACTCTATAACTCTTGTCAACTGCAAAAACAAACTCAGAGTCATACTCCGCTGCAGCAGGAGCAGAAACACTTGGTATACTCTCTGACACATCAACAGTACTTCTATTATATACCCCAGAACCCTGGGAATGTTAAGGAATATTTTTACTGCTTCTAGTTATGGCACTGCTTACCTGTTGATGGGGCGTCCCCCAATCAGACCTGTTTTTATGCTACTGGTGGGAAATCATTGAGGAGCTGCGTAGGTGTGAGCCTGCTTTACCCCTGCTCACATACTTCTTACACAGACAACAGTTAGCAACATGCTTAGCTTATGGATCCTGAGTGATTTATCTCCATACTGTGGACTTCATACATTGTGGGGTTCCTGAGAGCCTGCTACTACTACTACTGATGCTGCTTCTACTGTGACAAGATGTTGCTGAAATTGTACTACTACATGTAACATGTGCTGCACTTCCAAGACCAATGGAGGTACTCATCAAAGCTAAGGCTATGGATGCTGATAACCTGTGTTGTTGCTGGTTAGTCAGTACTATTAGTGTGGCTGAGTGGGGCTTTTACTTGGAAGTGATGACAGGATTCTGTATTTTTTGGCATCTTTGCTTGTCCAAGTTTAGACTTTCCAGTTGTTTCCTCAAACAGTTTATAGAAATGCACAGTGCTCCTTTTCAGTGGTTGAAGATTGAGCTTTTGCCTTTCAGCTAACTTTCTGGCCAGGTCATCGTATCTCTCTTAACTTCATCTGTATTTGAAGAAGAGGATGATGCTGGAGGGATATATTCTAGACCTACATCCTCATCATTAGTCATTAAGTCATCCTCAGCATTGCCCACTGTTCTTGTCCACTACTTTTATATTCCTCTAGGATTTTAGAGGTCTTAAACAATTTGTTTTTACTTTTCACCTTTGAGGGATTTTCACAACATTTGCTATTACTTTCCTGCTAGGTGTTTTTGTACTTGTTTGTCTCTCTATCAGATGCAGCAGTTGGTTGAACTGATTCACCTTCTTGCACTATGCCATCAGCACTGGAATGCTAATTGTTGTCATCTTCAGTGCTTTTAGATGGTTTATGAATAGTTCTGGTGCTGGTGGTGGAGGCGTTTTTGGTGGGATTTTTACAAACTACATCTTCCTTGGAGGAAAGGAATCACCATCATTTATTGCACACGCTGCAGCAACCATGAGTGCAGTCAGTTTTTGGACTACCACTTTAGTTACACATCCCTGCACTGCTCATAATTAGTGATGAGCGAGCACCCCAATGCTCGGGTGTTCGGGTGCTCTGACCGAGCACCCCCTGAGGCTCGAGTGCTCGGCCGAGCACCCGAGCCCCATTGAAGTCAATGGGAGGACTCGAGCATTACACCAGGCACCCCCTGCTCTGATGAGGGGAGGGTGCCTGGTCCATAGGAAAAGGGCAGAAAAGGATGGAAACACCACAGAAATGGTTCAGGGACAGCATAGGGAGGATGTCTGGATGCATCTTGGACTCCAACATCGCTGCTGGGAACGATCTTTCGCCCGTAGTACGCCATTTTTACAGACTGACCGTAAAACACACAAAAAGGAAAATAAAAACGACTTTAGGCGAAAAATTGTTACCAAACAATATTTGCTGTATATTTACTTGTATATCATCTGCAAATTCTCCCAAAAATTTCCTTGATTTTCAGAACTGAGGCCATGATTAAGAGGGAAACGTGCGCAGAGGCAAATTCTCCCAAAAATTTCCTTGATTTTCAGAATTGAGGCCATGATTAAGAGGGAAACGTGCGCAGAGGCAAATTCTCCCAAAAATTTCCTTGATTTTCAGAACTGAGGCCATGATTAAGAGGGAAACGTGCGCTGAGCTGACCATCTAAAACATTATGGGTGAGGGTCTGCTGCAGAGCTGACCATCCTAAACATTATATGCGAAGGCCCGCTAGTGAGCTGACGCTATCAAACATTATATGAGAGGGCCCGCTAGAGAGCTGACCCAATAAAACATTATATGAGAAGGCCCGCTGGTGAGCTGACCTATATAAAAATTGTCAAACAGGGCCCGCTGGTGAGCTGGCCCTATATAAAAATTATATCACAGGGCCCGCTGGTGAGCTGGCCCTATATAAAAATTATAGCACAGGGCCCGCTGGTGAGCTGGCCCTATATAAAAATTATATCCCAGGGCATATGGAAGAGGAGGAGGAGGATGAGAAGATTAAGAGTCAACCATATACCCGTTTTTTGGGTGGAAGGGGTGAATGGGAATACAGAGTATTCCCATCAATGTAAATAACATATATAAAGTGAGTTTATGTTCCCCCGGGGCTTTCCTCCAGTGGAGTGGAGAAGTCAGGGGAAATCCAGGCCTTGTTCATTTTTATAAGTGTCAACCTATCAGCATTGTCGGTGGAAAGGCGGATACGCTTATCTGTTATGATGCCACCAGCAGCACTAAATACCCGCTCAGACAGAACGCTGGCGGCAGGGCAGGCCAGCACCTCCAAGGCGTAGAGTGCCAGTTCATACCACGTGTCCAGCTTGGACACCCAGTAGTTGTAAGGCACAGAGGGATCATTGAGGACGCTGACACGGTCTGCTACGTACTCCTTCACCATCTTCCAAAACTTTTCCCTCCTTGTGACACTAGGCTGCGCATCAGGGTGAGGGTGCTGGTGGGGTGTCATGAAGGTGTCCCACGCCTTGGAGAGTGTTGCCCTGCCTTTGTCGGAACTGCTGTGTGCTCCCCTTTTCTCCCCTTCTCTGTTGGCCAAGGTAGCACGTACTCTGCCGCCAGCGTTGTCAGATGGAAAATTTTGGAGCAATTTTTCAACAAGAACCTTCTGGTATTGCACCATTTTGCTTGTCCTCTCCACCGGAGGAATGAGAGATGAGAAATTCTCTTTGTAGCGGGGGTCCAGAAGGGTGAACACCCAGTAATCCGTGTTGTCTAAAATGCGTACAACGCGTGGGTCACGGGAAAGGCAGCCTAACATAAAGTCAGCCATGTGTGCCAGAGTACCAACAGTCAAGATTTCACTGTCCTCACCAGGAGGATGACTCTCAATATCCTCATCCTCTTCCTCCTCTTCTGCCCACCCACGCTGAAGAGATGGAACTAAAGTTCCATGGCTACCCTCTGTAGCGGAGGCAACCGTGTCTTCCTCCTCCTCCTCCTCCTCCTCCTCCGCCTCCTCCAATTGTCGCTGAGAAGACGAAGTGAGGGTGCTCTGGCTATCACCTTGTGTAAGCTCTTCCTCCCCCATTTCCACCTCTTCCACATGCAAAGCGTCGGTTTTAATTGTGAGCAGCGAGCGTTTCAGTAGACACAGAAGTGGGATGGTTACACTGATAATAGCGTTATCGCCGCTCACCATCTGTGTCGATTCCTCAAAATTGCGTAAAACCTCACAGACGTCTGACATCCATTCCCACTTCTCACTTCTGATTACAGGAAGTTGAACGGAGAGGCGATGACCGTGAAACAGCTGGTACTCCACTACTGCCCTCTGCTGCTCACAAAGCCGGGCCAACATGTGGAAGGTGGAGTTCCAGCGTGTGCTCACGTCACACAGCAGCCGGTGAGCTGGCAATTGTAAGCGCTGCTGCAGCTTCAACAGGCCGGCCGAAGCTGTAGATGACTTACGGAAATGTGCACACACGCGGCGCACCTTGGTCAAGAGATCATGCACATTGGGGTAGGTTTTTAGAAATCGCTGCACCACTAAATTAAATACATGCGCTAGGCATGGTACGTGTGTGAGCTTGCCGAGCTCCAAAGCCGCCACCAAGTTACGCCCATTATCACACACAACCATGCCTGGTTGCAGGTTGAGTGGCGAGAGCCACTGCTCGGTCTGGTGACTAATCCCCTGCAACAGCTCTGAGGCCGTGTGCTGTTTGTCCCCAAGGCAGATCAGCTTCAGCACGGCCTGTTGACGCTTCCCCACTGCAGTGCTACACTGCTTCCAGCTACTGGCTGATGGGGGAGTGGCGCTGCGTGTAGAGAATTCGGAGGTGGAAACGGAGGAGGAGGAGCCAATAACGTAGGTGCTGGCGGAAACCCTGATGGAGGTAGGGCCCGCAATCCTCGGCGTGGGTAGCACCCGTGCCATCCCAGGGTCCGAGTCGCTCCCAGCCTCCACGACATTCACCCAGTGTGCCGTCAGGGAAATGTAGCGTCCCTGGCCACAAGCACTTGTCCATGTGTCAGTCGTTAAGTGGACCTTCCCAGTAACTGCGTTGGTCAGGGCACGGGTGATGTTACGGGACACATGGTGGTGTAATGCGGGGATGGCACACCGGGAAAAGTAGTGGCGGCTGGGGACCGCGTACCGAGGGACAGCTGCTGCCATCAGGCTGCGGAAGGACTCAGTGTCCACAAGCCTAAATGGCAGCATTTCGATGGCCAGTAATTTGGAAAGGTGTGAGGTTAGTGCTATGGCCTGTGGGTGGGTGGCTGGGTACTTTCTCTTGCGCTCAAATGCCTGGGGTAACGACATTTGGACGCTGCGCTGGGACAGGGAAGTGGATGTGGTTGCTGATGGTGCTTCAGATGGTACAGGTGCAGGGCGGGAGGTATGCGGGCCTGCGCCTTCGACAGGCGATTGGCCGGCACCGAAAACAGGGGAAGAGGAGGCAGTGGTGTGGCCTGCAGACACAGATGGGCGATCCAGGCGTTCCTCCCACTTACTACGGTGCTTGGATGCCATGTGTCGGATCATGCTGGTGGTGGTGAGGTTTCTAGTGTTCATGCCTCGGCTCATTCTGGTGTGGCACAGGTTGCAAACTACAATTCTTTTGTCGTCCGCACTTTCCTTAAAAAAACGCCATACCGCGGAAAACCTACCCTTTGGCAAGGTAGATTTACGCAAGGGGGTGCTCCGTGGAACATTTGCGGGCCGGTTTGGTGCGGTCCGCCTTCTTTCTGTAGCCACACCACTGCCTCTTCCAGCCTGTTGCGGTGCTGCAGATGGCTCACCCTCAGGACTGCTGTCATCGCTCGGCTCTACACCTTCCCAGGTGGGGTCAGTCACCTCATCGTCCACCAAGTCCTCCTCCACTTCCTCACTCTGATCATCCTCCTCAAGTCTTGATCCCACCACATACTCAGTCATTGACAACTGTATAACATTCTCCTCAACAAGGTCTTGAGACGGAAATAGTGGTTGATTTAATGGCAACTGTGTCTCATCATCATCATCATCATCCACTACTTCCTTTGACCTTAAATGCCGTTCACATCTGTCATCTTCTTGTGATTGGGTAGCCTCTAGAGGTTGTGAATCAGGGCACAAGATGTCATGTTCCTCTGCAAGCGTGCTTGGAGAGAGGGTCAAATGAAGGATTGGTGATGAGACGAGCTCCTCACTATATCCCAGTGTGGGATCACTTCTTTGACCAGACCGTGTATGGTGGGAGGAAGGATGATCAGAGTGAGGATTATGTTGACCAGACTCTTGGCTACTGAGAGTGGACTTGGTGGAAGACAGGGTGGTGCTTAACCGACTGGAAGCAGTATCAGCTGTCATCCAACCGACCACCTGTTCGCAGTGGTCGGACCTCGAGAGTGATGTCCTGCGACGCCCTGTAAAATTACACATGAAGCTAGGTATGGTGGATGTCTTTCTTTCTGTGTGCTCTGGCACCAGGCACAGTTTCTCCGCGTCCTGACCCGCGCCCTGAACTTTCAGGATCACGTCCACTTCCCTGTCCCTTTTTACCCGCCTTCTTCATCTTACACAGAATATGTGACTTTAATATTTGAGTTTGAAAACTTAACAGTATTTCTTCCTATTCTGCAACTGTGCAGAGTACACAGAATAGGCTGCTAAACGGCGGTGACACACACTGAATGGAATATGTGACTTTAATATTTGAGTTTGAAAACTTAACAGTATTTCTTACTATTCTGCAACTCTGCAGAGTACACAGAATAGGCTGCTAAACGGCGGTGACACACACTGAATGGAATATGTGACTTTAATATTTGAGTTTGAAAACTTAACAGTATTTCTTACTATTCTGCAACTGTGCAGAGTACACAGAATAGGCTGCTAAACGGCGGTGATACACACTGAATGGAATATGTGACTTTAATATTTGAGTTTGAAAACTTAACAGTATTTCTTACTATTCTGCAACTGTGCAGAGTACACAGAATAGGCTGCTAAACGGCGGTGAAACACACTGAATGGAATATGTGACTTTAATATTTGAGTTTGAAAACTTAACAGTATTTCTTACTATTCTGCAACTGTGCAGAGTACACAGAATAGGCTGCTAAACGGCGGTGAAACACACTGAATGGAATATGTGACTTTAATATTTGAGTTTGAAAACTTAACAGTATTTCTTACTATTCTGCAACTCTGCAGAGTACACAGAATAGGCTGCTAAACGGCGGTGTAACACACTGAATGGAATATGTGACTTTAATATTTGAGTTTGAAAACTTAACAGTATTTCTTACTATTCTGCAACTCTGCAGAGTACACAGAATAGGCTGCTAAACGGCGGTGAAACACACTGAATGGAATATGTGACTTTAATATTTGAGTTTGAAAACTTAACAGTATTTCTTACTATTCTGCAACTGTGCAGAGTACACAGAATAGGCTGCTAAACGGCGGTGAAACACACTGAATGGAATATGTGACTTTAATATTTGAGTTTGAAAACTTAACAGTATTTCTTCCTATTCTGCAACTGTGCAGAGTACACAGAATAGGCTGCTAAACTGCGGTGACGCACACTGAATGGAATATGTGACTTTGATATTTTAGTTTGAAGACTTAACAGTATTTCTTCCTATTCTGCAACTGTGCAGAGTACACAGAATAGGCTGCTAAACGGCGGTGATACACACTGAATGGAATATGTGACTTTAATATTTGAGTTTGAAAACTTAACAGTATTTCTTACTATTCTGCAACTCTGCAGAGTACACAGAATAGGCTGCTAAACGGCGGTGAAACACACTGAATGGAATATGTGACTTTAATATTTGAGTTTGAAAACTTAACAGTATTTCTTACTATTCTGCAACTGTGCAGAGTACACAGAATAGGCTGCTAAACGGCGGTGAAACACACTGAATGGAATATGTGACTTTAATATTTGAGTTTGAAAACTTAACAGTATTTCTTACTATTCTGCAACTGTGCAGAGTACACAGAATAGGCTGCTAAACGGCGGTGATACACACTGAATGGAATATGTGACTTTAATATTTGAGTTTGAAAACTTAACAGTATTTCTTACTATTCTGCAACTCTGCAGAGTACACAGAATAGGCTGCTAAACGGCGGTGACACACACTGAATGGAATATGTGACTTTAATATTTGAGTTTGAAAACTTAACAGTATTTCTTACTATTCTGCAACTCTGCACACTACACAGAATGTGCTGCTAAACTGCGGCGAAGCACACTGAATGGAATATGTGACTTTGATATTTTAGTTTGAAGACTTAACAGTATTTCTTCCTATTCTGCAACTCTGCACAGTACACAGAATGTGCTGCTAAACTGCGGCGAAGCACACTGAATGGAATATGTGACTTTGATATTTGAGTTTGAAGACTTAACAGTATTTCTTCCTATTCTGCAACTCTGCACAGTACACAGAATGTGCTGCTAAACTGTGGCGAAGCACACTGAATGGAATATGTGACTTTAATATTTGAGTTTGAAAACTTAACAGTATTTCTTACTATTCTGCAACTGTGCAGAGTACACAGAATAGGCTGCTAAACGGTGGTGAAACACACTGAATGGAATATGTGACTTTAATATTTGAGTTTGAAAACTTAACAGTATTTCTTACTATTCTGCAACTCTGCAGAGTACACAGAATAGGCTGCTAAACGGCGGTGAAACACACTGAATGGAATATGTGACTTTAATATTTGAGTTTGAAAACTTAACAGTATTTCTTACTATTCTGCAACTCTGCAGAGTACACAGAATAGGCTGCTAAACGGCGGTGAAACACACTGAATGGAATATGTGACTTTAATATTTGAGGTTGAAAACTTAACAGTATTTCTTACTATTCTGCAACTGTGCAGAGTACACAGAATAGGCTGCTAAACGGCGGTGAAACACACTGAATGGAATATGTGACTTTAATATTTGAGTTTGAAAACTTAACAGTATTTCTTCCTATTCTGCAACTGTGCAGAGTACACAGAATAGGCTGCTAAACGGCGGTGATACACACTGAATGGAATATGTGACTTTAATATTTGAGTTTGAAAACTTAACAGTATTTCTTACTATTCTGCAACTCTGCAGAGTACACAGAATAGGCTGCTAAACGGCGGTGACACACACTGAATGGAATATGTGACTTTAATATTTGAGTTTGAAAACTTAACAGTATTTCTTACTATTCTGCAACTCTGCACACTACACAGAATGTGCTGCTAAACTGCGGCGAAGCACACTGAATGGAATATGTGACTTTAATATTTGAGTTTGAAGACTTAACAGTATTTCTTCCTATTCTGCAACTCTGCACAGTACACAGAATGTGCTGCTAAACTGCGGCGAAGCACACTGAATGGAATATGTGACTTTGATATTTGAGTTTGAAGACTTAACAGTATTTCTTCCTATTCTGCAACTCTGCACAGTACACAGAATGTGCTGCTAAACTGCGGCGAAGCACACTGAATGGAATATGTGACTTTGATATTTGAGTTTGAAGACTTAACAGTATTTCTTCCTATTCTGCAACTCTGCACAGTACACAGAATGTGCTGCTAAACTGCGGCGAAGCACACTGAATGGAATATGTGACTTTGATATTTGAGTTTGAAGACTTAACAGTATTTCTTCCTATTCTGCAACTCTGCACAGTACACAGAATGTGCTGCTAAACTGCGGCGAAGCACACTGAATGAAATATGTGACTTTGATATTTTAGTTTGAAGACTTAACAGTATTTCTTCCTATTCTGCAACTCTGCACAGTACACAGAATGTGCTGCTAAACTGCGGCGACGCACACTGAATGGAATATGTGACTTTGATATTTTAGTTTGAAGACTTAACAGAATGTGCTCTAATCTGCAACTTTGCACACTAAACAGAATGTGCTCTAATCTGCAACTTTGCACACTAAACAGAATGTGCTCTAATCTGCAACTTTGCACACTAAACAGAATGTGCTCTAATCTGCAACTGTGCACACTAAACAGAATGTGCTCTAATCTGCAACTTTTCACACTAAACAGAATATTTTTTTTTTTTTTTTTTTTTTTTTTTTTTCCCCACACACAAAATAACCTGCTGCCCCCACACACAGTAGTCCTAAAAAGGACTTTTGGTTCTTTTTTTTAACAATTTTGGTTTTTTTCCTCCCTACACTGCCTTTCCCTTCCTATCCTCAGCTCTCCCTGGCTAAGACTGAGCCGCTATACAGCACCTGACCACGGGTTCTGGCCAGCCAATCAGTGTAATGCCAGCAGCCAACATGGCTGCTGGCATTACACCGATGTCAGAGCCTCCCTGCACGTTTATTGGCTGCGCAGCAGCCGCAAAACGTGCGGGGAGGAGACCCGAACATGGCGGGCGAGCACATGCGGTACTCGTACGAGTACCGCCATGTGCCGAGCAGAGCGATGCTCGAGCCGATCCGAGCATCGGCCGAGCATGCTCGCTCAACACTACTCATAATCCTTCCACCCTCCTTCTACCTCTTGTGCATTTTTACTGTAAAGTACACAGTAAACTGTGTGTGATGTTTTGCCTTGGATCTCTACAAAATATTCTATCTCATTTAGTATGAGTCTGCCTCAATCACAGCTCACATCGGGGTCCCTGTCTCTGTCACCTAAATTTTAAAAATTTATTTTACTTATTTCTTTATTTATGTATGTATTTTAATTAGCTGCCCCAATCCATATCACTGTCAACAACAAAATAAAAAAGCACACTCCCTGTTCAACTGCTTCTTTTCTGAGCATGCCTTCCTGCAAAATTTTGAGGTATTCTCTTTTGGTCCATTCTCACATCCCCAGACTCCACCTGACACAGAGATAACAGCTAGATCAGGAAGGAACTTGGATCACAGCTGTCAGTGTGTACGCAATGATGAAGTTTGGGGTATTTGGGGTAGACCGCTTTTTCTCCCTTCACACACCACCGGACTCCTGTAGGACAGTAATAACAGCCAGATCAGAAGGAAACTTGACACACGGCTGCCTGCGTCTTCCCAGTCAGCTATATCGAATTTTGGGGTATTTGGTATCAAATTCATTTCCTATCCCCCAGACTCCCCTAATACAAAGAACTTATTTCCTCCCTAAGCTAAGCTTCAACTCTATTTTCCTCTCACAAACACAGAATGGCATGATGTGAGAACCTGACACCCTTTTATATGCCTGAGGGAAAATAAGAGAAACTTGACATGTGGTGGGAGAAATTCTGTCTTTCCATTGATTTCAATGCAAAGATCTAGGTGAAAAAAGTGAAAAAAATTAACTTTTTGTGAAATATTTCCTGCTTGGCGAAAAGTGTCATTTTTCTTCTTTTTATCTTTTGAGGCTAAAACTTTTGCCATCCCTACTAATGACATGTATTTTATTGATAAAAAAATGTCTCTGATACAATATTAATCCTTTTTCATAGCCATGTATAGGGTTGTGATAAGCATACTGTAGACCATTGTGCCCCAGCTTATAAATGAAATTCCATTGTATTGTTTTGTTATGAACAGTGTTGGTCCACTAGGGGATACCAATATGCATTAGTAGCACTGGACTAAGCTACCATTTATCCAGAAGCAAGACCCATGCAAACGACTGAGGTAAAATCTGTTGCTAATGAATTAATGATGATGTTCAGTAGATTGGGAATCTTTCAGGAGATTCTTACAGAGCAGGGTAAAACTTTCATATAGCAAGATAAAAAAAAAGTGTAAGCTCCTTCACATAAAACATATGAAAACTTCTATTTATCACCCACAGAGTTATGGTCTTGTAGAACGGTTCAACGAAACTCCCAAGACCATAATGCATTTGATATTTTGCAGGGATAGGAAAAATTGAAACTTTATTTACCTTGGAACAGAAAATGATGACTCCAGTAAAGTATGGGATAAAGTTGCAGACTGGTTCCAGAATTTTTAAAATGTAACATTTATTAGGCATGTACTAAATCAGTGATACATTGGTGATACATGTACATTCCAAGCAGGAATTTCAAACCTACATGACCCTTAGTCAAGTATAGAGGATTGTGGCTGGACACCTCCTTATTTAAAATAATAATGATCATACATACTGAATGTTACATACATATCAGGAAATCAGATAAATAACAAATTTAGCATTGCAGTCGATTACATTTTTGATATCAGACATAATACTAATGGTATAACTTGAAAAGGTTGCTGACACCTTGGCACACTGACAACAATTACACTTCCTACCACATTCATAAAAGAGAACTAATCATCAGTACTTATATATATGTTCATAGTATGGCTAGGCAACAGACACTTGATCATCAGTTTTGTTACGTATGTTAATATGGATTATAACAATTTAAAATGTATTGTAATTCACCATGGAATTAAGATTAGTATGGAATCCCATTAAAAGTTTTGTTTACACTGATGTTCACACCATATACAGGTAACATCCTGTTTTACATGATCAGTTGTATCCAGAACATGTGAATAAAAATTTGTCTAAGAGGCCACTCATTCATCTTAAATTGTAGTACAGAGCAAGTATATAAGAATCAGTGCAATTTGCTGATGGGTACACTGCGTCAGAGGGATTACTGTAAAACTCATAGATAAGGCACTTGACATAGTGGACAGAAAGTGTCTGATAAGGCACTTGACTAAAGTAGAAAGGCAAGCCAATACAAATCAGGAGAAAATAATAAAGGTGTACCTTACAATATAGAATATGTGAAAATCTGCAACAGCGTTAGGACCCTGACAACAATTTTATATGGATGTGAATGATTAAAAGCCAGTTTTGTTGCTGTTTTTTTTTTTTTTTTTACAGGACAATCACTCTCACCAAGTCATTTTACTTGAAAAAGGGATATGCATAGGAGTACTAACAGACTCTCTTTTCAAAGGTTCTATACATGTGATAGAAGTGTATAACTGTTATCAGTATTCCAATGTGTCAACAACCTGTCAAAGTGATGCCAATTACACTATGCTCAATATAAACCATTTCTAGTACTGAATAAGTAACTATTTTGTCCTTTCTTTCATTTTGATACACAGAGCTGCTACAAAATGGTTTTCACAACATCAATGAGCTCAGATACCACAGAGTGCACCATCATTTGAGGGATATATGTTTGAAATCATTGAAACCTAAAATGTACTTTATGTTTTAAGTTTTGCCACATTTGTTATAATGGAGATACTGCCAGTATTTATAACACATGTAAGATTTTAATGTTTTACATCTGATCTTTTGTTAGTCAGAATCTTTAAATATTGAAGTAACAGATTCCTCTTATGTTTAGTTACTAATGCCCTATTCATCCTATCAAAAGAACCTATAATCCAGGATTTTTTTTTTCTTCCTTCTGCTTCATTGATAAATATACCCCTGAGAAGACATGAATTGCTAGTTCATGTAATAGGTTGGGATTAGGGATGGGCAAAAAGTCCTTTTTGTGTTTCCATCTGAAATTTTGCAAAAAAAGAAAGTTTTTCACTTTCCAGTGGGAAGTTTCACCAAATACAGAAATATGTGGATTTAATGCTTTTTCAGTAGGATTACAGAAAAATTTGCAAAAAATTATTCCATTTTCCTCCTATTTTACTCAATGATGTGAAACTTCCTGTCCATATACATAGAGTGGAAGGATACAGAGTGAGAGAGAGAGATAAATAAATTGAAATCAGATATTAATAAAATAAAGTAGTTACTTAGTAGTTCATAGAGCTGGCTGACACTATGACCACCACCACTGTGGTAAAAAAAAGAAACTGGATGGACCTTGAGACTAGTTACTCACTGAGGAGAAGTGTGTGACTTTTATTAACACTAGCAGTAGCACCACCAGTGCTAAAGGGATTGAGAGCCCACATTTCCCAGACCACCAGTGTTTTTAAACCATAGAGAAGCTGGATGGTCCCTGAGGCTAGTGACTCAGTCTCTGAGGAGGGATGTGTCACTAGCAGTGCCAACACAGTTAACACACCAACACCATTAAAGGGACTGGGAGCCCACATTTTCCAGACCCAATGAGGCTAAGTCCCTCATCATCATCCATCACTTGTGATCTAGGGGAAGCAGACTTGTTTCATCTGTCATAGAAGCAGTATGGTGATAAGAGGAATAGTGCCACAGTCCAAGCACCATGGCCACCATGGGACCAGCTTCTTTAAACAGCAATAGCATCACCTATTCTAGCCACTGATGGTGATTGTGGAGAAGAAGAAGGCCATTCTTCTCCACCTCTCCCCTCCCTGATATCAGTGGTGTGTGAATATTTTTCCTGTGGGCCGGTACAGTACAGTCATTAGCAACTATATTGTGCATTCTTTGTGATTATAGCAAAGTTGTGAAAAAAGGAAAGGAAGGAGCCAAACAAGTTGGCTTAACACAAGCTCTGACTAAGGAGCCTGAGTCCTAAAGATTTACCCTGGCCTTTTGATTTTCTAATCTGGTTGTTCTCTATGCATGTCCGCTTCTATGCTGGCTAACCATTATTTTATAATAAATAAAACAAATAAAAATGAAAAATACATAGAGTTCAACCTACAATGTGGCAGATGTGTATGGTGATTATGCACTGGTATGATAGATGTATTATATTGTATATATGGATGTGTATATATATATATATATATATATATATATATAGAGAGAGAGAGAGAGAGAGAGAGAGAAAGAGAGAGAGAGAGAGAGAGAGAGAAAGAGAGAGAGAGAGAGAGAGAGAGTAGAGAGAGAGTAGAGAGAGAGAGAGAGAGAGAGGCCTTTTTGGGTGCTTTCTCCCTCTCATCCTTCACAATGCAACCCTCAGCTCAATCAATAAGCATATCTCTATATTCCTTGACAGAATACAATTCCTCAGAGAGATGCTGCTAATTGCCATGACTCCTTGTTGTCACAAACTGCTGCTGATGCTTTGGCAGATGTCCAGCAAAGTGGCACAAATGTATTCCATGTTACTTTAATGGACACTATGCTAAGATCTTGTTGAAAACACGCTAACATGTCCTTGACCGGCTGGTGCATGTCTGTATTGTCTTTATGGTATAATTCCTCAACCATGCTCCTCATTTTTTTCTGCTATAAATTTATCGGTGGTAGAATTTCACTAATTCCTTCCCCTATGTGACTAACCAGCATGATTGCCACCTCAAAAGGTTTCAGCAGCTCACATACATCACACACTAGTTGCCATTGCCCAGATGAAAAAGGGGCTCCCTCCAAAGCCTTCCAGTATTGCATTGTGTACTCTATAATGGCCTTTTTCTGCTTTTTCAAATGCTCTAACATGTACAGAATGGCATTCCACCAGGTAGGAACATTCATTTTCAGCTGGTGGTGGGGCAGGTTGTTTGTAACGGTTTGTATGACACTCAGACACAGTAGGTTAGAATAAAACACAGTTTTATTAAAAGACACAATGAATACCCACTACGGGCTATAGTGAATCACAGGAAAATATCAGTCATGTACGTATGCCCACACAGGCCCAGTATACAATGGATAGAGTTAGATACTGTCACAGGTCAGGCATAACCAGGCAACTTCAGCACAACATGGGTTAAAGTTCATAAATAGTAATCAGTCTCAGAAGTGGTATGTTTGACAATGCCCAGTATGATGGTAATGGTTAGCAAGAGACTGTGGTGCGAGGTGTGGAAACACCTAGTCTGCAAAGCAGGACTGAGACTATACCCTGTGCTGAGCAGAAACGGAGGCCACAATACTCTGCTAGAGCTAAAACAAACTTGAGCCACGAGCACCCGACCGGTGCAGTAACGGAGGCACTGTACACTGCAAGAGCTGATGGACTAGAGCCAATAGCACCAGACCGGTGCAGTAACGGAAACACTGTACTCTGCAAGAGCTGGAGGACTGGCGGCAATAGCACCCAACCAGTGCAGTAACGGAGGCACAATACTCTGCTAGAGCTGTACTACTGAGCCAATGGCACCCTGCTGGTGCTGAGAGTAGGCAACCGTATACAGCAAGAGCTAACGGATCGCAACCACGGCTACTGCCAGGTACAGTAAACCGAGGCAACTATAGCTCTGCGGAAGTACGGAAGGCTCAGTGTAACGGAGGCAACAGTGCTCTGCAAGTGTTAACGGAAGGCTCAGAGTTAACGGAGGCAAAAATGCTCTGCAAGAGTTAACGGAAAGCTCAGTGGGATGGAGGCCACAACACTCAGTCTGCTAGGCCATCAATGTGGAAGTAAGAATGTCGCCCAATCGACACGGAGAACAGGATCAGAATAGCTGGCCGGATCACAGCTCAGGAACGTCAAACAAGCCGGGTCAGGTCACGGAGCAGGAACGTCAGCCAGGCCAGGTCGAATCACGGAGCAGGAGCATCAGACAAGCCGGGTCAGGTCACGGAGCAGGAACGTCAGCTAGGCCAGGTCGAATCATGGAGCAGGAACCAGAAGGAGTAGTCAAACGGGCCAAGTCGGTACACAGGAACTCAGGAACACAGCAACACAGTAGCACTGGTACAAGAACACCACGAAAGGGCACCTGACAGGTGCCAGAGGCCTGGTATAAGAAGGCCATACTGGGCGGGCCAAACTAAGCTCAGCCAATGGGAGCGCACCACACAGAGAGTGACAGAAAAAGAGCACGGGCACCGGGATAGTACCCCCCTCTCAAACACCCCCTCTCCTGGCAGAGGGTCCTGGTTTCTAGGGATATTTAGAGTGGAAATTGTGCAATAACCTAGGGGCATGAAGGTCCTTCTGATCGACCCAAGAACGCTCTTCAGGGCCATAGCCCTTCCAATGGACCAAATATTGCAATTTCCCTCTAAATCTCCGTGAATCAATAATGCTTTGAACTTCATATTCCTCTTGGCCTTGAACATCCACCGGAGTGGTAGTGTAGTGGTTGCATACCAAAGGTTTTAACAGGGACACATGGAACACGTTATGTATGCGCATAGATGCTGGGAGTTCCAATGCATAAGAAACAGGATTAACTTTGCGTATCACCTTGAAAGGACCAATGAACTGGCGAGCCAGCTTATTGGATGGAACTTGCAAATTAAGATTTCTGGAGGAAAGCAATACCCTGTCCCCAACCTGGAAGGAGACCGCTGGCAGCCGTCTACGATTGGCATGCCGATGATGTCATTGGAATGACTGTCTGAGGGTCCTTTGAACCTATGCCCAAGTAGAGTGGAGTTGCTCAATATGCTCGTCCAGAGCTGGAATCTGCTGCGACTAGAATGAGTCCGGGAGCAGGCATGGCTGAAACCCATAGTTGATGAGGAACAGGAAGCTCCCGGACGATGAATTAACTGCACAATTCCTGACGAACTCTGCCCATGGCAACAGCTCAGCCCAACTGTCATGATGATCAGTCACAAAACAGCACAGGAACTTCTCCAGACACTGATTGGCACGCTCAGTGGCCCCATTGGTCTGGGGATGGTAGGCGGAAGAAAAGGACAATTGGATGCCCATCTGACTACAGAATGCCCTCCAGAACCTGGACACGAATTGGCTCCCCCAGTCAGACACCACAACTCTGGGAACCCCATGCAAGCGGAACACTTCTGTAGCAAAAACCACTGCCAGTTCCTGGGCTGAAGGAATGCCAGAGAGAGGCACAAAATGAGCCATCTCAGAGAACCTGTCGACCACCATTAAAATAAATGTATACCCCCTAGACACTGGCAGCTCTCCCAGGAAATCAATGGATATGTGGGACCATGGGCATTCGCCATTAGGCACAGGTTGGAGTAGGCCCAATGGGAGGTGTCTGGGGGTTTTGGCATGAGCACAGGTGGCACAGGTTGCAGTGAATGCGGAGCAATCGGCTCTAAGGGAGGCCCACCAAAATACTTGTGAGAGAGACCATATTAATTGATTCCTCCCAATATGCCCAGCAGCCTCAGATGAGTAATATGTCTCAAGCAGATGGGTATGGAATGGCTCATCCACAAAACACTTGCCAACTGGGGTCTCTGGAAGTGCCGTAGCCTGGGTCGCCAAAATTTCTTCCCCCAGTGGCGAAGTGATGCTAGTATGTACAGTAGCCAGAATACGATCGGGCTGAATAATAGGCACGGGGGGTTCATCCTTCTCTACCTCTGGCCTGAATTGTCTGGACAGGGCATCTGCCCTAACGTTTTTTGAGCCCGGTAGATAGGATACTACAAAATTAAATCGGGATAGAAACAGTGCCCATCTAGCCTGGTGGGAGGACAACCTTTTCACTTCTGAGAGATAAGTCAAATTCTTGTGGTCAGTTAGAATTAACACAGGGGTTCTAGTGCCCTCCAGTAGGTGACGCCATTCCTTCAATGTGACAATAATAGCCAAGAGTTCTCTGTCACCAATTTCATAATGGCTTTGGGCACTCAAAAGTTTTTTAGAAAAGAACCCACAAGGTCTCAGGGTGCCACCCTCAACTGGGCACTGGGAAAGTACTGTCCCTAACCCTATTTCAGAGGCATCGACTTCCAAGGTAAATGGCAGAGCAGGATTGGGGTGGGACAGTACAGGAGCAGATGCAAAAGCAGACTTCAATGTCTCAAAAGCGTTTTCAGCTGCCTCGGACCATTGAGATGGATTAGCACCCTTGTGCGTAAGGTCAGACAGAGGTTTAACAATCGTAGAAAAGTTCTGGATAAATTTCCTATAATAATTGGCAAAGCCCATATAGCTTTTAACCCCTTGGGACGTGGCCACTGTAAGATTGCTGTGAGTTTCTCCTGGTCCATGGCAATGCCATCTTTAGAGATCACCAACCCCAGGAAAGGCACTTTGGACCTGTGAAACTCGCATTTTTCCAATTTACAAAATAGTTTATTTTTGCGTAAACGAAGCAAGACCTCAGACACATCCTTGATGTGCTGGGCTAGGTTAGCGGAATGTATATGACCACACAAGAATGAAGCATGTCATGGAGGATGTCACTGATTAACTCTTGAAATACCGCAGGTGTGTTACAGAGGATCACTAGGTATTCATAATGCCCAGACCTAGTATTAAATGCCTTTTCCACTCATCCCCGGCCTTAATTCTAATCAGGTTATAAGTGGCCCGTAGATCAAGTTTCTTAAGATGGAGGAACCTTTTAACCTGTCAAATAGTTCAGTAATAAGTGGTATGGGGTAGGCATTCTTTGACATGAGTTTATTCAGTCCGCGGTAATCAATACAAGGTCTTAGTTTGCCATTTTTCTTTTTTGCAAAAAAGAAACTGGCACCAGCCGGAGATGTAGACTTGCGTATAATCCCTCTTTTAAGGGCGTCCTCAATGTAGTCCTCCATAGCCTTATTTTCATCGCAGGACAACGGGTACGTGCGACCCCTGGGACGCACCACACCCGGAGGCAAATCAATAGCGCAATCATACTGTCTGTGCTAAGGCAATGCACTAGCCTCTCCCTTACTGAATACATCACTGAATTCACGGTATTCAGCTGGCACGGAGAGAGAGGTACATAAAATCTTAACTGGGTGCAACAAACAGTGCTTCATACAATACTCAGACCATGATCTGACCTCACATCTGTGCCAATCAAAATGGGGATTATGCAGATGTAGCCATGGGAACCCCAGAATGACCGCATGATGAGAGGAATGAATTATCTGGAAACGTAATTCCTCCTTGTGGAGGGCCCCAATTGACATAGTAATAGGAATAGTTTCCATAGTAATCAATGCAGGTTCCAAAGGTCTGCCTTCAATGGCTTCAATGGCTAAGGGAGTGTCCCTTTTGATCAAAGGAATTTTATGTAATTCGGCAAATGAACAATCCATGAAGTAACCAGCTGCACCAGAATCCACCAGGGCTAACACCTCAACAAGCTGTTCAGCCCAGGAAAATACCACCTGGATGGTGGGTTTCTGTGTACTTGGATCTAGGGACTGCTGTACACCACCTAGGGCCTGTCCCCCAAAGTACCCTAGGTGCGTTCGTTTCCCGGCCATACAGGACAAGTGCGTAATAAATGCCCAGCTTTGCTACAGTATAAGCATAGACCCTGCCTTCTGCGGTGTGCCCGTTCCTCCCTTGTGAGTTTGGTGAACCCGAGTTGCATTGGTTCGCTGGACTCGGGTGAACAGTCAGGAGGCATGGGAGGCGAGGGTGGGTTCAAAAGGCTGCCTTGCCCATAGTTTCTGGATCTCGCCCTCCGATCTTTAGCCATGCGTCTTTCACGAATATGAGAGTCAATTAGCATGACATAATCAATGTATTCGTCCAAGTCACTGGGTACATCTCTAGCAGCTATTTCCTCTTTGATAAGGTCAGCCAGACCTTGGGCAAAAACTGCCACTAACGCCTCATTATTCCATCCTACCTCTGCTGCCAATGTCTGAAATTCTATGGTGTAATCGCCCACGGTACGATTACCCTGTTGTATCTCCATCAGTCTTTTAGCACCAGAGGCGGCTCTACCAGGAACCTCAAACACTCTCCGGAACATTCGTATGAACTCACTGAAGTCCTCAGTGCAGGGTTTGGCATTTTCCCATAGAGGATTAGCCCAAGCCAGGGCTCTGCCCGTTAGCAAGGATATCATGAACCCGACCTTGCTCCAGTCGTTAGGAAAGGCATGAGGCGTTAGTTCCAGGAATATCTCTAATTGATTAATAAACCCACTGCATAGTGGAGGTTCGCCATCATATCTGAGTGGTAATGGCGCCGCGGCCGTTAGACCTCTGGTCGGTGCAGCAGGAATCACGGAATGATTCTCCGGTGTCAAAACTGGGGGGACCTACTGATTCTGATTGGGTTTGTCAAGGTGTACCTTACGCTCAAGTAATGTCTGCAAGGCCAGTGCCAACTGGTCCAGGTGCTGCTCGTGCACATCCATCCTCCAATGGATGTTCTGTGAATTACCTTCACCTTTACTGTCTGAGGTCATGGCCCTTTCGTACTTTAACGGTTTGTACGACACTCAGACACAGTAGGTATCATGGTGCCAGTGATTGCTGGCTTTTGCTGTCAGTCAGGTGTGTGAACTCTCCATTAACCGCCTGTCTATTGCCCGCCCAATATTGCCTATATAGACTGGGCTGAGGCACCCTTTGGTTGCCCTTTCGTGTCTCTATGTCAGTAGTCACCTGCCTTTTTACCTGTATCTCTGGGCCTGTTTAGCTACAGTTACCATTGTCAGTGATTCATCCAGACTAGTGATGAGCGAGCACCCCAATGCTCGGGTGTTCGGGTGCTCTGACCGAGCACCCCCGGAGGCTCGAGTGCTCGGCCGAGCACCCGAGCCCCATTGAAGTCAATGGGAGGACTCGAGCATTACACCAGGCACCCCCTGCTCTGATGAGGGGAGGGTGCCTGGTCCATAGGAAAAGGGCAGAAAAGGATGGAAACACCACAGAAATGGTTCAGGGACAGCATAGGGAGGATGTCTGGATGCATCTTGGACTCCAACATCGCTGCTGGGAACGATCTTTCACCCGTAGTACGCCATTTTTACAGACTGACCGTAAAACACACAAAAAGGAAAATAAAAACGACTTTAGGCGAAAAATTGTTACCAAACAGTATTTGCTGTATATTTACTTGTATATCATCTGCAAATTCTGCAAAAAATTTCATCGATTTTTCGGAACTGGGGCCATGATTAAGAGGGAAACGTGCGCAGAGGCAAATTCTCCCAAAAATTTCCTAGATTTTTCTGAACTGAGGCCATGATTAAGAGGGAAACGTGCGCAAAGGCAAATTCTCCCAAAAATTTCCTCGATTTTTCTGAACTGGGGCCATGATTAAGAGGGAAACGTGCGCTGAGCCGACCATCTAAAACATTATGGGTGAGGGTCTGCTGCGGAGCTGACCATCCTAAACATTATATGCGAAGGCCCGCTAGTGAGCTGACGCTATGAAACATTATATGAGAGGGCCCGCTAGAGAGCTGACCCAATAAAACATTATATGAGAAGGCCCGCTGGTGAGCTGACCTATATAAAAATTGTCAAACAGGGCCCGCTGGTGAGCTGGCCCTATATAAAAATTATATCACAGGGCATATGGAAGAGGAGGAGGAGGATGAGAAGATTAAGAGTCAACCATATACCCGTTTTTTGGGTGGAAGGGGTGAATGGGAATACAGAGTATTCCCATCATTGTAAATAACATATATAAAGTGACTTTATGTTCCCCCGGGGCTTTCCTCCAGTGGAGTGGAGAAGTCAGGGGAAATCCAGGCCTTGTTCATTTTTATAAGTGTCAACCTATCAGCATTGTCGGTGGAAAGGCGGATACGCTTATCTGTTATGATGCCACCAGCAGCACTAAATACCCACTCAGACAGAACGCTGGCGGCAGGGCAGGCCAGCACCTCCAAGGCGTAGAGTGCCAGTTCATACCACGTGTCCAGCTTGGACACCCAGTAGTTGTAAGGCACAGAGGGATCATTGAGGACGCTGACACAGTCTGCTACGTACTCCTTCACCATCTTTTAAAACTTTTCCCTCCTTGTGACACTAGGCTGCGCATCAGGGTGAGGGTGCTGGCGGGGTGTCATGAAGGTGTCCCATGCCTTGGAGAGTGTTGCCCTGCCTTTGTCGGAACTGCTGTGTGCTCCCCTTTTCTCCCCTTCTCGGTTGGCCAAGGTAGCACGTACTCTGCCGCCAGCGTTGTCAGATGGAAAATTTTGGAGCAATTTTTCAACAAGAACCTTCTGGTATTGCACCATTTTGCTTGTCCTCTCCACCGGAGGAATGAGAGATGAGAAATTCTCTTTGTAGCGGGGGTCCAGAAGGGTGAACACCCAGTAATCCGTGTTGTCTAAAATGCGTACAACGCGTGGGTCACGGGAAAGGCAGCCTAACATAAAGTCAGCCATGTGTGCCAGAGTACCAACAGGCAAGATTTCGCTGTCCTCACCAGGAGGATGACTCTCAATCTCCTCATCCTCTTCCTCCTCTTCTGCCCACCCACGCTGAAGAGATGGAACTAAAGTTCCATGGCTACCCTCTGTAGCGGAGGCAACCGTGTCTTCCTCCTCCTCCTCCTCCTCCGCCTCCTCCAATTGTCGCTGAGAAGACATAGTAACATAGTAACATAGTAACATAGTAGATAAGGCTGAAAAAAGACATGCGTCCATCAAGTCCAGCCCATGCCAATAACACCCCTGTTGATCCAGAGGAAGGCAACAAAAAAGCCCTCTGGAGCAATTTCCAATGTAGGTGTGTGTGTGAGTGTGTCAAATAGTTCCCCGGCTCAATATCCTATTTGCTTTGAAGCCATCTGTCATAACTGTCAATATTGTTCTGTGCTAGATAGGCATCCATTGCTTTTTTGAATGCAGTTACATTATCTGCAAGCACAGCATCCCGAGGCAAAGAATTCCATAGCCTTACCGCCCTTACTGTAAAGAATCCCTGCCTGTGTTTTAGTCGAAAGCGCCTTTCCTCAAGTCTTAATGGATGACCTCTTGTTCTTAGCTCAGCTCTTTGCATAAATAATTCATTGGATAGTTCTTTGTATTGGCCTTGAATGTATTTGTAAATGGTAATCATATCACCCCTTAGACGTCTCTTTTCTAATGTAAACAAACCCAGTTTGGCTAGTCTCTCTTCGTAACTCAGATCCTCCAATCCCTTTATCAGTTTTGTTGCACGTCTCTGCACCTTTTCCAGTTCAGTAATGTCTTTTTTTAGAACAGGCGCCCAAAATTGTACTCCATATTCTAGATGAGGCCTAACCAAGGATTTATACAGAGGTAGGATAATATTAGCATCCCTTGCTTCTACACCTCTTTTTATGCAGGCTAGTACTCTATTTGCTCTTGCAGCAGCTGAGTGACTCTGCACACTGCTGTGAAGACTATTGTCTATCAGTACACCTAAATCTTTCTCTAATGAGGATTTCCCAAGTTGATTCCCATTTAGAGTATATGTAGCAAGTTTGTTTCTACAACCCAAATGCATAACCTTACATTTATCTACATTAAATGACATCTGCCACTTTTCTGCCCATTCACTTAGTTTATCTAAATCCTTCTGTAGGGAAAAAACATTGAGCTCTGTATGTATTTCCTTACATAGCTTAGTGTCATCAGCAAAGATTGAGATGCTACTTTCAATTCCCACTTCTAGATCATTAATAAACAAATTAAAAAGCATTGGGCCCAGGACTGAACCCTGCGGTACCCCACTTATAACCCTAGACCAATTTGAAAAAGTTCCATTTACAACAACTCTCTGCCATCTATCATTTAACCAGTTCTCAATCCATGTACAGATACCACCACCCAAACCGAAGCCTTTTAATTTATGCAGTAACCTGTTGTGAGGCACTGTGTCAAAGGCTTTTGCAAAATCCAAGTATACTACATCAACAGCAATTCCCCTGTCCAAATTACTACTCACTCTTTCATAAAATGCAAGTAAATTAGTCTGACATGATCTGTTCTTCATGAAACCATGCTGATTCCTACTAATGATATTGTTTGTCTTCACATAGTTCTGAATACTATCAGTTAATAACCCTTCTAGTATCTTACCCACTATGGAAGTCAAGCTCACAGGTCTATAATTTCCTGGTTTGGATCTTGCTCCCTTTTTAAACAATGGAACTACATCAGCTTTCCTCCAATCACAGGGCACTATGCCTGATGAAAGCGAATCAATAAATATTAAGTATAATGGTTTTGCTATTACTGAACTAAGTTCCTTAAGTACCCTTGGGTGTATACCGTCCGGTCCAGGCGCTTTATTCACTATAACCCTTTCCAGTCTCTTTTGGACCTTGTCCTCAGTAAGCCATGTAGATGTTGGAGGAAATTCCATGGTTTTGTCTGTTTGCCCATAGCTTGTCATTTCTGCTTCCTTTGTATATACTGAAGCAAAGTGAGGGTGCTCTGGCTATCACCTTGTGTAAGCTCTTCCTCCCGCATTTCCACCTCTTCCACATGCAAAGCGTCAGTTTTAATTGTGAGCAGCGAGCGTTTCAGTAGACACAGAAGTGGGATGGTTACTAGTGATGAGCGAGCACCCCAATGCTCGGGTGTTCGGGTGCTCTGACCGAGCACCCCCTGAGGCTCGAGTGCACGGCCGAGCACCCGAGCCCCATTGAAGTCAATGGGAGGACTCGAGCATTACACCAGGCACCCCCTGCTCTGATGAGGGGAGGGTGCCTGGTCCATAGGAAAAGGGCAGAAAAAGATGGAAACACTACAGAAATGGTTCAGGGACAGCATAGGGAGGATGTCTGGATGCACCTTGGACTCCAACATCGCTGCTGGGAACGATCTTTCGCCCGTAGTACGCCATTTTTACAGACTGACCATAAAACACACAAAAAGGAAAATAAAAACGACTTTAGGCGAAAAATTGTTACCAAACAATATTTGCTGTATATTTACTTGTATATCATCTGCAAATTATCCCAAAAATTTCCTTGGTTTTCGGAAGTGAGGCCATGATTAAGAGGGAAACGTGCGCAGAGGCAAATTCTCCCAAAAATTTCCTTGATTTTCAGAACTGAGGCCATGATTAAGAGGGAAACGTGCGCAGAGGCAAATTCTCCCAAAAATGTCCTTGATTTTCAGAACTGAGGCCATGATTAAGAGGGAAACGTGCGCTGAGCTGACCATCTAAAACATTATGGGTGAGGGTCTGCTGCAGAGCTGACCATCCTAAACATTATATGCGAAGGCCCGCTAGTGAGCTGACGCTATAAAACATTATATGAGAGGGCCCGCTAGAGAGCTGACCCAATAAAACATTATATGAGAAGGCCCGCTGGTGAGCTGACCTATATAAAAATTGTCAAACAGAGCCCGCTGGTGAGCTGGCCCTATATAAAAATTATATCACAGGGCCCGCTGGTGAGCTGGCCCTATATAAAAATTATATCACAGGGCCCGCTGGTGAGCTGGTCCTATATAAAAATTATATCCCAGGGCATATGGAAGAGGAGGAGGAGGATGAGAAGATTAAGAGTCAACCATATACCCGTTTTTTGGGTGGAAGGGGTGAATGGGAATACAGAGTATTCCCATCATTGTAAATAACATATATAAAGTGAGTTTATGTTCCCCCGGGGCTTTCCTCCAGTGGAGTGGAGAAGTCAGGGGAAATCCAGGCCTTGTTCATTTTTATAAGTGTCAACCTATCAGCATTGTCGGTGGAAAGGCGGATACGCTTATCTGTTATGATGCCACCAGCAGCACTAAATACCCGCTCAGACAGAAAGCTGGCGGCAGGGCAGGCCAGCACCTCCAAGGAGTAGAGTGCCAGTTCATACCACGTGTCCAGCTTGGACACCCAGTAGTTGTAAGGCACAGAGGGATCATTGAGGACGCTGACACGGTCTGCTACGTACTCCTTCACCATCTTCCAAAACTTTTCCCTCCTTGTGACACTAGGCTGCGCATCAGGGTGAGGGTGCTGGCGGGGTGTCATGAAGGTGTCCCACGCCTTGGAGAGTGTTGCCCTGCCTTTCTCGGAACTGCTGTGTGCTCCCCTCTTCTCCCCTTCTCGGTTGGCCAAGGTAGCACGTACTCTGCCGCCAGCGTTGTCAGATAGAAAATTTTGGAGCAATTTTTCGACAAGAACCTTCTGGTATTGCAACATTTTGCTTGTCCTCTCCACCGGAGGAATGAGAGATGAGAAATTCTCTTTGTAGCGGGGGTCCAGAAGGGTGAACACCCAGTAATCCGTGTTGTCTAAAATGCGTACAACGCGTGGGTCACGGGAAAGGCAGCCTAACATAAAGTCAGCCATGTGTGCCAGAGTACCAACAGTCAAGATTTCGCTGTCCTCACCAGGAGGATGACTCTCAATCTCCTCATCCTCTTCCTCCTCTTCTGCCCACCCACGCTGAAGAGATGGAACTAAAGTTCCATGGCTACCCTCTGTAGCGGAGGCAACCGTGTCTTCCTCCTCCTCCTCCTCCTCCTCCTCCTCCGCCTCCTCCAATTGTCGCTGAGAAGACGAAGTGAGGGTGCTCTGGCTATCACCTTGTGTAAGCTCTTCCTCCCCCATTTCCACCTCTTCCACATGCAAAGCGTCGGTTTTAATTGTGAGCAGCGAGCGTTTCAGTAGACACAGAAGTGGGATGGTTACACTGATAATAGCGTTATCGCCGCTCACCATCTGTGTCGATTCCTCAAAATTGCGTAAAACCTCGCAGAGGTCTGACATCCATTCCCACTCCTCACTTCTGATTACAGGAAGTTGAACGGAGAGGCGACGACCGTGTAACAGCTGGTACTCCACTACTGCCCTCTGCTGCTCACAAAGCCGGGCCAACATGTGGAAGGTGGAGTTCCAGCGCGTGCTCACGTCACACAGCAGCCGGTGAGCTGGCAATTGTAAGCGCTGCTGCAGCTTCAACAGGCCGGCTGAAGCTGTTGATGACTTACGGAAATGTGCACACACGCGGCGCACCTTGGTCAAGAGATCATGCACATTGGGGTAGGTTTTTAGAAATCGCTGCACCACTAAATTAAATACATGCGCTAGGCATGGTACGTGTGTGAGCTTGCCGAGCTCCAAAGCCGCCACCAAGTTACGCCCATTATCACACACAACCATGCCTGCTTGCAGGTTGAGTGGCGAGAGCCACTGCTCGGTCTGGTGACTAATCCCCTGCAACAGCTCTGAGGCCGTGTGCTGTTTGTCCCCAAGGCAGATCAGTTTCAGCACGGCCTGTTGATGCTTCCCCACTGCAGTGCTACACTGCTTCCAGCTACTGGCTGATGGGGGAGTGGCGCTGTGTGTAGAGAATTCGGAGGTGGAAACGGAGGAGGAGGAGCCAATAACGTAGGTGCTGGTGGAAACCCTGATGGAGGTAGGGCCCGCAATCCTCGGCGTGGGTAGCACCCGTGCCATCCCAGGGTCCGAGTCGCTCCCAGCCTCCACGACATTCACCCAGTGTGCCGTCAGGGAAATGTAGCGTCCCTGGCCACAAGCACTTGTCCATGTGTCAGTCGTTAAGTGGACCTTCCCAGTAACTGCGTTGGTCAGGGCACGGGTGATGTTACGGGACACATGGTGGTGTAATGCGGGGATGGCACACCGGGAAAAGTAGTGGCGGCTGGGGACCGCGTACCGAGGGACAGCTGCTGCCATCAGGCTGCGGAAGGACTCAGTGTCCACAAGCCTAAATGGCAGCATTTCGAAGGCCAGTAATTTGGAAAGGTGTGAGGTTAGTGCTATGGCCTGTGGGTGGGTGGCTGGGTACTTTCTCTTGCGCTCAAATGCCTGGGGTAACGACATTTGGACGCTGTGCTGGGACAGGGAAGTGGATGTGGTCGCTGATGGTGCTTCAGATGCTACAGGTGCAGGGCGGGAGGTATGCGGGCCTGCGCCTTCAACAGGCGATTGGCCGGCACCGAAAACAGGGGAAGAGGAGGCAGTGGTGTGGCCTGCAGACACAGATGGGCGATCCAGGCGTTCCTCCCACTTACTACGGTGCTTGGATGCCATGTGTCGGATCATGCTGGTGGTGGTGAGGTTTCTAGTGTTCATGCCTCGGCTCATTCTGGTGTGGCACAGGTTGCAAACTACAATTCTTTTGTCGTCCGCACTTTCCTTAAAAAAACGCCATACCGCGGAACACCTACCCCTTGGCAAGGTAGATTTACGCAAGGGGGTGCTCCGTGGAACATTTGCGGGCCGGTTTGGTGCGGTCCGCCTTCTTTCTGTAGCCACACCACTGCCTCTTCCAGCCTGTTGCGGTGCTGCAGATGGCTCACCCTCAGGACTGCTGTCATCGCTCGGCTCTACACCTTCCCAGGTGGGGTCAGTCACCTCATCGTCCACCAAGTCCTCCTCCACTTCCTCACTCTGATCATCCTCCTCAAGTCTTGATCCCACCACATACTCAGTCATTGACAACTGTATAACATTCTCCTCAACAAGGTCTTGAGACGGAAATAGTGGTTGATTTAATGGCAACTGTGTCTCATCATCATCATCATCATCCACTACTTCCTTTGACCTTAAATGCCGTTCACATCTGTCATCTTCTTGTGATTGGGTAGCCTCTAGAGGTTGTGAATCAGGGCACAAGATGTCATGTTCCTCTGCAAGCGTGCTTGGAGAGAGGGTCAAATGAAGGATTGGTGATGAGACGAGCTCCTCACTATATCCCAGTGTGGGATCACTTCTTTGACCAGACCGTGTATGGTGGGAGGAAGGATGATCAGAGTGAGGATTATGTTGACCAGACTCTTGGCTACTGAGAGTGGACTTGGTGGAAGACAGGGTGGTGCTTAACCGACTGGAAGCAGTATCAGCTGTCATCCAACCGACCACCTGTTCGCAGTGGTCGGACCTCGAGAGTGATGTCCTGCGACGCCCTGTAAAATTACACATGAAGCTAGGTATGGTGGATGTCTTTCTTTCTTGTGCTCTGGCACCAGGCACAGTTTCTCCGCGTCCTGACCCGCGCCCTGAACTTTCAGGATCACGTCCACTTCCCCGTCCCTTTTTACCCGCCTTCTTCATCTTACACAGAATATGTGACTTTAATATTTGAGTTTGAAAACTTAACAGTATTTCTTATTATTCTGCAACTGTACAGAGTACACAGAATAGGCTGCTAAACGGCGGTGATACACACTGAATGGAATATGTGACTTTAATATTTGAGTTTGAAAACTTAACAGTATTTCTTCCTATTCTGCAACTCTGCAGAGTACACAGAATAGGCTGCTAAACGGCGGTGAAACACACTGAATGGAATATGTGACTTTAATATTTGAGTTTGAAAACTTAACAGTATTTCTTATTATTCTGCAACTCTGCACAGTACACAGAATAGGCTGCTAAACGGCGGTGAAACACACTGAATGGAATATGTGACTTTAATATTTTAGTTTGAAAACTTAACAGTATTTCTTATTATTCTGCAACTCTGCACAGTACACAGAATAGGCTGCTAAACGGCGGTGAAACACACTGAATGGAATATGTGACTTTAATATTTGAGTTTGAAAACTTAACAGTATTTCTTATTATTCTGCAACTCTGCACAGTACACAGAATAGGCTGCTAAACGGCGGTGAAACACACTGAATGGAATATGTGACTTTAATATTTGAGTTTGAAAACTTAACAGTATTTCTTCCTATTCTGCAACTCTGCAGAGTACACAGAATAGGCTGCTAAACGGCGGTGAAACACACTGAATGGAATATGTGACTTTAATATTTGAGTTTGAAAACTTAACAGTATTTCTTATTATTCTTCAACTGTACAGAGTACACAGAATATGCTGCTAAACGGCGGTGATACACACTGAATGGAATATGTGACTTTAATATTTGAGTTTGAAAACTTAACAGTATTTCTTATTATTCTGCAACTGTACAGAGTACACAGAATATGCTGCTAAACGGCGGTGATACACACTGAATGGAATATGTGACTTTAATATTTGAGTTTGAAAACTTAACAGTATTTCTTATTATTCTGCAACTGTACAGAGTACACAGAATAGGCTGCTAAACGGCGGTGAAACACACTGAATGGAATATGTGACTTTAATATTTGAGTTTGAAAACTTAACAATATTTCTTATTATTCTGCAACTCTGCACAGTACACAGAATAGGCTGCTAAACGGCGGTGAAACACACTGAATGGAATATGTGACTTTAATATTTGAGTTTGAAAACTTAACAGTATTTCTTATTATTCTGCAACTCTGCACAGTACACAGAATAGGCTGCTAAACGGCGGTGAAACACACTGAATGGAATATGTGACTTTAATATTTGAGTTTGAAAACTTAACAGTATTTCTTATTATTCTGCAACTCTGCACAGTACACAGAATAGGCTGCTAAACGGCGGTGAAACACACTGAATGGAATATGTGACTTTAATATTTGAGTTTGAAAACTTAACAGTATTTCTTCCTATTCTGCAACTCTGCAGAGTACACAGAATAGGCTGCTAAACGGCGGTGAAACACACTGAATGGAATATGTGACTTTAATATTTGAGTTTGAAAACTTAACAGTATTTCTTATTATTCTGCAACTGTACAGAGTACACAGAATATGCTGCTAAACGGCGGTGATACACACTGAATGGAATATGTGACTTTAATATTTGAGTTTGAAAACTTAACAGTATTTCTTATTATTCTGCAACTGTACAGAGTACACAGAATATGCTGCTAAACGGCGGTGATACACACTGAATGGAATATGTGACTTTAATATTTGAGTTTGAAAACTTAACAGTATTTCTTATTATTCTGCAACTGTACAGAGTACACAGAATAGGCTGCTAAACGGCGGTGAAACACACTGAATGGAATATGTGACTTTAATATTTGAGTTTGAAAACTTAACAGTATTTCTTATTATTCTGCAACTCTGCACAGTACACAGAATAGGCTGCTAAACGGCGGTGAAACACACTGAATGGAATATGTGACTTTAATATTTGAGTTTGAAAACTTAACAGTATTTCTTATTATTCTGCAACTCTGCACAGTACACAGAATAGGCTGCTAAACGGCGGTGAAACACACTGAATGGAATATGTGACTTTAATATTTGAGTTTGAAAACTTAACAGTATTTCTTATTATTCTGCAACTCTGCACAGTACACAGAATAGGCTGCTAAACGGCGGTGAAACACACTGAATGGAATATGTGACTTTGATATTTTAGTTTGAAAACTTAACAGTATTTCTTCCTATTCTGCAACTCTGCACAGTACACAGAATAGGCTGCTAAACTGCGGCGAAGCACACTGAATGGAATATGTGACTTTGATATTTTAGTTTGAAGACTTAACAGTATTTCTTCCTATTCTGCAACTCTGCACAGTACACAGAATGTGCTGCTAAACTGCGGTGACGCACACTGAATGGAATATGTGACTTTGATATTTTAGTTTGAAGACTTAACAGAATGTGCTCTAATCTGCAACTTTGCACACTAAACAGAATGTGCTCTAATCTGCAACTTTGCACACTAAACAGAATGTGCTCTAATCTGCAACTTTGCACACTAAACAGAATGTGCTCTAATCTGCAACTGTGCACACTAAACAGACTGTGCTCTAATCTGCAACTTTTCACACTAAACAGAATATTTTTTTTTTTTTTTTTTTTTTTTTTTTTTTTTTCCCCCCACACAAAATAACCTGCTGCCCCCACACACAGTAGTCCTAAAAAGGACTTTTGGTTCTTTTTTTTCACAATTTTTTTTTTCCTCCCTACACTGCCTTTCCCTTCCTATCCTCAGCTCTCCCTGGCTCAGACTGAGCCGAACTCGATGGTCAGGTGCTATACAGCACCCGACCACGGGTTCTGGCCAGCCAATCAGTGTAATGCCAGCAGCCAACATGGCTGCTGGCATTACACCGATGTCAGAGCCTCCCTGCATGTTTATTGGCTGCGCAGCAGCCGCAAAACGTGCGGGGAGGAGACCCGAACATGGCGGGTGAGCACATGCGGTACTCGTACGAGTACCGCCATGTGCCGAGCAGAGCGATGCTCGAGCCGATCCGAGCATCGGCCGAGCATGCTCGCTCAACACTAATGGTTACACTGATAATAGCGTTATCGCCGCTCACCATCTGTGTCGATTCCTCAAAATTGCGTAAAACCTCACAGAGGTCTGACATCCATTCCCACTCCTCACTTCTGATTACAGGAAGTTGAACGGAGAGGCGGCGACCGTGTAACAGCTGGTACTCCACTACTGCCCTCTGCTGCTCACAAAGCCGGGCTAACATGTGGAAGGTGGAGTTCCAGCGCGTGCTCACGTCACACAGCAGCCGGTGAGCTGGCAATTGTAAGCGCTGCTGCAGCTTCAACAGGCCGGCTGAAGCTGTAGATGACTTACGGAAATGTGCACACACGCGGCGCACCTTGGTCAAGAGATCATGCACATTGGGGTAGGTTTTTAGAAATCGCTGAACCACTAAATCAAATACAAGCGCTAGGCATGGTACGTGTGTGAGCTTGCCGAGCTCCAAAGCCGCCACCAAGTTACGCCCATTATCACACACAACCATGCCTGCTTGCAGGTTGAGTGGCGAGAGCACCTGCTCGGTCTGGTGACTAATCCCCTGCAACAGCTCTGAGGCCGTGTGCTGTTTGTCCCCAAGGCAGATCAGCTTCAGCACGGCCTGTTGACGCTTCCCCACTGCAGTGCTACACTGCTTCCAGCTACCGGCTGATGGGGGAGTGGCGCTGCGTGCAGAGAATTCGGAGGTGGAAACGGAGGAGGAGGAGCCAATAACGTAGGTGCTGGCGGAAACCCTGATGGAGGTAGGGCCTGCAATCCTCGGCGTGGGTAGCACCCGTGCCATCCCAGGGTCCGAGTCGCTCCCAGCCTCCACGACATTCACCCAGTGTGCCGTCAGGGAAATGTAGCGTCCCTGGCCACAAGCACTTGTCCATGTGTCAGTCGTTAAGTGGACCTTCCCAGTAACTGCGTTGGTCAGGGCACGGGTGATGTTACAGGACACATGGTGGTGTAATGCGGGGATGGCACACCGGGAAAAGTAGTGGCGGCTGGGGACCGCGTACCGAGGGACAGCTGCTGCCATCAGGCTGCGGAAGGACTCAGTCTCCAGAAGCCTAAATGGCAGCATTTCGATGGCCAGTAATTTGGAAAGGTGTGAGGTTAGTGCTATGGCCTGTGGGTGGGTGGCTGGGTATTTTCGCTTGCGCTCAAATGCCTGGGGTAACGACATTTGGACGCTGCGCTGGGACAGGGAAGTGGATGTGGTCGCTGATGGTGCTTCAGATGGTACAGGTGCAGGGCGGGAGGTATGCGGGCCTGCGCCTTCGACAGGCGATTGGCCGGCACCGAAAACAGGGGAAGAGGAGGCAGTTGTGTGGCCTGCAGACACAGATGGGCGATCCAGGCGTTCCTCCCACTTATTACGGTGCTTGGATGCCATGTGTCGGATCATGCTGGTGGTGGTGAGGTTTCTAGTGTTCATGCCTCGGCTCATTCTGGTGTGGCACAGGTTGCAAACTACAATTCTTTTGTCGTCCGCACTTTCCTTAAAAAAACGCCATACCGCGGAACACCTACCCCTTGGCAAGGTAGATTTACGCAAGGGGGTGCTCCGTGGAACATTTGCGGGCCGGTTTGGTGCGGTCCGCCTTCTTTCTGTAGCCACACCACTGCCTCTTCCAGCCTGTTGCGGTGCTGCAGATGGCTCACCCTCAGGACTGCTGTCATCGCTCGGCTCTATACCTTCCCAGGTGGGGTCAGTCACCTCATCGTCCACCAAGTCCTCCTCCACTTCCTCACTCTGATCATCCTCCTCATGTCTTGATCCCACCACATACTCAGTCATTGACAACTGTATAACATCCTCCTCAACAAGGTCTTGAGACAGTAATAGTGGTTGATTTAATGGCAACTGTGTCTCATCATCATCATCATCCACTACTTCCTTTGACCTTAAATGCCGTTCACATCTGTCATCTTCTTGTGATTGGGTACCCTCTAGAGGTTGTGAATCAGGGCATAAGATGTCATGTTCCTCTGCAAGCGTGCTTGGAGAGAGGGTCAAATGAAGGATTGGTGATGAGACGAGCTCCTCACTATATCCCAGTGTGGGATCACTTCTTTGACCAGACCGTCTATGGTGGGAGGAAGGATGATCAGAGTGAGGATTATGTTGACCAGACTCTTGGCTACTGAGAGTGGACTTGGTGGAAGACAGGGTGGTGCTTAACCGACTGGAAGCAGTATCAGCTGTCATCCAACCGACCACCTGTTCGCAGTGGTCGGACCTCGAGAGTGATGTCCTGCGACGCCCTGTAAAATGAGACATGAAGCTAGGTATGGTGGATGTCTTTCTTTCTTGTGCTCTGGCACCAGGCACAGTTTCTCCGCGTCCTGACCCGCGCCCTGAACTATCAGGATCACGTCCACTTCCCCGTCCCTTTTTACCCGCCTTCTTCATCTTACACGGAATATGTGACTTTGATATTTTAGTTTGAAGACTTAACAGTATTTCTTCCTATTCTGCAACTGTGCAGAGTACACAGAATATGCTGCTAAACTGCGGCGAAGCACACTGAATGGAATATGTGACTTTGATATTTTAGTTTGAAGACTTAACAGTATTTCTTCCTATTCTGCAACTGTGCAGAGTACACAGAATGTGCTGCTAAACTGCGGTGACGCACACTGAATGGAATATGTGACTTTGATATTTTAGTTTGAAGACTTAACAGTATTTCTTCCTATTCTGCAACTGTGCAGAGTACACAGAATATGCTGTTAAACTGCGGTGACGCACACTGAATGGAATATGTGACTTTGATATTTTAGTTTGAAGACTTAACAGTATTTCTTCCTATTCTGCAACTGTGCACAGTACACAGAATATGCTGCTAAACTGCGGCGAAGCACACTGAATGGAATATGTGACTTTGATATTTTAGTTTGAAGACTTAACAGTATTTCTTCCTATTCTGCAACTGTGCACAGTACACAGAATATGCTGCTAAACTGTGGCGAAGCACACTGAATGGAATATGTGACTTTGATATTTTAGTTTGAAGACTTAACAGTATTTCTTCCTATTCTGCAACTGTGCAGAGTACACAGAATATGCTGCTAAACTGCGGCGAAGCACACTGAATGGAATATGTGACTTTGATATTTTAGTTTGAAGACTTAACAGTATTTCTTCCTATTCTGCAACTGTGCAGAGTACACAGAATGTGCTGCTAAACTGCGGTGACGCACACTGAATGGAATATGTGACTTTGATACTTTAGTTTGAAGACTTAACAGTATTTCTTCCTATTCTGCAACTGTGCAGAGTACACAGAATGTGCTGCTAAACTGCGGTGACGCACACTGAATGGAATATGTGACTTTGATATTTTAGTTTGAAGACTTAACAGTATTTCTTCCTATTCTGCAACTGTGCAGAGTACACAGAATATGCTGCTAAACTGCGGCGAAGCACACTGAATGGAATATGTGACTTTGATATTTTAGTTTGAAGACTTAACAGTATTTCTTCCTATTCTGCAACTGTGCACAGTACACAGAATATGCTGCTAAACTGCGGCGAAGCACACTGAATGGAATATGTGACTTTGATATTTTAGTTTGAAGACTTAACAGTATTTCTTCCTATTCTGCAACTGTGCAGAGTACACAGAATATGCTGCTAAACTGCGGCGAAGCACACTGAATGGAATATGTGACCTTGATATTTTAGTTTGAAGACTTAACAGTATTTCTTCCTATTCTGCAACTGTGCAGAGTACACAGAATGTGCTGCTAAACTGCGGTGACGCACACTGAATGGAATATGTGACTTTGATATTTTAGTTTGAAGACTTAACAGTATTTCTTCCTATTCTGCAACTGTGCAGAGTACACAGAATGTGCTGCTAAACTGCGGTGACGCACACTGAATGGAATATGTGACTTTGATATTTTAGTTTGAAGACTTAACAGTACTTCTTCCTATTCTGCAACTGTGCAGAGTACACAGAATATGCTGCTAAACTGCGGCGAAGCACACTGAATGGAATATGTGACTTTTATATTTTAGTTTGAAGACTTAACAGTATTTCTTCCTATTCTGCAACTGTGCAGAGTACACAGAATGTGCTGCTAAACTGCGGTGACGCACACTGAATGGAATATGTGACTTTGATATTTTAGTTTGAAGACTTAACAGAATGTGCTCTAATCTGCAAATGTGCACACTAAACAGAATGTGCTCTAATCTGCAACTTTGCACACTAAACAGAATGTGCTCTAATCTGCAACTTTGCACTCTAAACAGAATGTGCTCTAATCTGCAACTTTGCACACTAAACAGAATATATGAAATTTTTTTTTTTTTTTTTTTCCCCCCACACAAGATAAACTGCTGCCCCCCACACACCGTAGTCCTAAAAAGGACTTTTGGTTCTTTTTTTTAACAAATTTGCTTGTCTTCTCCCTACACTGACTTTCCCTTCCTATCCTCATCTCTCCCTGGCTAAGACTGAGCCGAACTCGCTGGTCAGGTGCTGTACAGCACCAGACCACGGGTTCTGGCCAGCCAATCAGTGTAATGCCAGCAGCCAACATGGCTGCTGGCATTACACTGATGTCAGAGCCTCCCTGCACGTTTATTGGCTGCGCAGCAGCCGCAAAACGTGCGGGGAGGAGACCCGAACATGGCGGGCGAGCACATGCGGTACTCGTACGAGTACCGCCATGTGCCGAGCAGAGCGATGCTCGAGCCGATCCGAGCATCGGCCGAGCATGCTCGCTCAACACTAATCCAGACGCCAGTGTCACTCCTGAGTGGTTCCTGCCTCCGTTCCTGATCCAGTTGGGCTGACGTTCCTGCTTCCGTTCCTGATCTGGTTGGGCTGACGTTCCTGCTTCCATTCCTGATCCTGTGTTGCCATTGT
This sequence comes from Rhinophrynus dorsalis, assembly GCA_037306005.1. Taxonomy (NCBI): domain Eukaryota; kingdom Metazoa; phylum Chordata; class Amphibia; order Anura; family Rhinophrynidae; genus Rhinophrynus; species Rhinophrynus dorsalis. The sequence continues at coordinate 71,179,677 of CM074719.1, read as the reverse complement.
TCCTGCTCCATTCCTGACCTGGGTTGGCTGTCCTGCTGTTCCAGTGTACTGTCCTGGCCTGTCTGTCGTTCCTGCTTCTGCATCCTGACTGTCATCCTTCATTCAACTTTGGTTGCCTGGGCAACATTCTGATCACTGGTTTGCTCCAATTCACCGGTTGCTAGGTTCCGTGTAGCCCAGTACGCGGTACTGGTTTACTCCATTTTCACCAGGTGCTAGCTGCCTCCGTTACTGCACCGGTAGGGTGTTTCCGCTGTCCAGTACGCGGTACTGGTTTACTCCATTTCACCGGTTGCAGCTGCCTCCATTACAAGCACCGGTAGGGCTTAGTGTTGTCCAGTACACGGTACTGGTTTACTCCATATTCACCGGGTGCTAGTTGCCTCCATTATTGCACCGGTTGGGCATTTCTATTGTCCAGTACGCGGTACTGGTTTACTCCATTATACTGGTTGCTGCTGCCTCCATTATTGCACCGGCTGGGTGTTCCTGTTGTCCAGTACGTGGTATATTGGCAGGGCCGGTAGAGACTTAGTCATATTGTTGTACCATCCCTTAGGCTGCCTTGCCCAGTACATTGGCAAGGCCGGTAGAGCCTACCATACTGTATCTTGTAAAAGCTACTGTTTGAACCTATTTTGAGCATGTTGTATAAATGTATGTTCAGGACCCGTGAGGGTTCTTATTAAACTTTTCAATAAAGTTTGATTTTTATCTTACTCTGAGTCTGAGAGTCAAAACAAACCGTGACAGTAGGTTAGATTAAAACACAGTTTTATTAAAAGACACAATGAATACCCACTATGGGTTGTAGTTAGTGATGATCGAGCACCCCGATGCTCGGGTGTTCGGGTGCTCTGGCCGAGCGCCCCCGGAGGCTCGAGTGCTCGGCCGAGCACCCAAGCCCCATTGAAGTCAATGGGAGGACTCGAGCATTACACCAGGCACCCCCTGCTCTGATGAGGGGAGGGTGCCTGGTTCATAGGAAAAGGTCAGAAAATGATGGAAACACCACAGAAATGGTTCAGGGACAGCATAGGGAGGATGTCTGGATGCATCTTGGACTCCAACGTCGCTGCTGGGAACGATGTTTCGCCCGTAGTACGCCATTTTTACAGACTGACCGTAAAACACACAAAAAGGAAGATAAAAATGAATTTAGGCGAAAAATTGTTACCAAACAGTATTTGCTGTATATTTACTTGTATATCATCTGCAAATTCTGCAAAAAATGTCATCGATTTTTCGGAACTGGGACCATGATTAAGAGGGAAACGTGCGCAGCGTAAAGCAGGTGTTCAACGTGGTTATGGCCCGGGTAAGGTACAGCATTCAGGAACGGAGGCCGCAGCTACCACAGGTTTTACAACATGTTCGTTTGCCCTTGTTAAGTCCAAAATTTATAGTCGGAACAGTGGGGTCTGATCCATTGAGTAAAAGTGACGAAGTGACTTAGTGGATGAAGCCAAGAACTACCTTCTGCTCTGTCGAACACCCCAGCCCTATTTAATTCAATGGGAGGACCTGAGGCACTCCGATACAACCTGTATATCACAAAATGGAGGGCCTCATTCACATTGTGGTACAATAGTTCAGGTAGTGGTCCAACACTCATAAAGCCTATGCACTAAGTGAAAGGGCTGCCAAAAATTAGACTGAAATGTCACTCCAATACACCCTTTATTACACATAAAGGAGGGCATCATACACACCCTTGAAAAATTAGGATTAATGGCCTGCTGGTGACCCTCTAAAACATTAGGGGCGAGGGCATGCCGCTAAGCTGACCATCTAAAACATTAGGAATGAGGGTCTGCTGCTGAGCCGACCATCTAAAACATTATGGGTGAGGGTCTGCTGCGGAGCTGACCATCCTAAACATTATATGCGAAGGCCCGCTAGTGAGCTGACGCTATAAAACATTATATGAGAGGGCCCGTTAGAGAGCTGACCCAATAAAACATTATATGAGAAGGCCCGCTGGTGAGCAGACCTATACAAAAATTGTCAAACAGGGCCCGCTGGTGAGCTGGCCCTATATAAAAATTATATCACAGGGCCCGCTGGTGAGCTGGCCCTATATAAAAATTATATCACAGGGCATATGGAAGAGGAGGAGGAGGATGAGAAGATTAAGAGTCAACCATATACCCGTTTTTTGGGTGGAAGGGGTGAATGGGAATACAGAGTATTCCCATCATTGTAAATAACATATCTAAAGTGACTTTATGTTAACCCGGGGCTTTCCTCCAGTGGAGTGGAGAAGTCAGGGGAAATCCAGGCCTTGTTCATTTTTATAAGTGTCAACCTATCAGCATTTTCGGTGGAAAGGCGGATACGCTTATCTGTTATGATGCCACCAGCAGCACTAAATACCTGCTCAGACAGAACGCTGGCGGCAGGGCAGGCCAGCACCTCCAAGGCATAGAGTTCCAGTTCATACCACGTGTCCAGCTTGGACACCCAGTAGTTGAAAGGCACAGAGGGATCATTGAGGACGCTGACACGGTCTGCTACGTACTCCTTCACCATCTTCCAAAACTTTTCCCTCCTTGTGACACTAGGCTGCGCATCAGGGTGAGGGTGCTGGCGGGGTGTCATGAAGGTGTCCCACGCCTTGGAGAGTGTTGCCCTGCCTTTGTCGGAACTGCTGTGTGCTCCCCTTTTCTCCCCTTCTCGGTTGGCCAAGGTAGCACGTACTCTGCCGCCAGCGTTGTCAGATGGAAAATTTTGGAGCAATTTTTCGACAAGAACCTTCTGGTATTGCACCATTTTGCTTGTCCTCTCCACCGGAGGAATGAGAGATGAGAAATTCTCTTTGTAGCGGGGGTCCAGAAGGGTGAACACCCAGTAATCCGTGTTGTCTAAAATGCGTATAACGCGTGGGTCACGGGAAAGGCAGCCTAACATAAAGTCAGCCATGTGTGCCAGAGTACCAACAGGAAAGATTTCGCTGTCCTCACCAGGAGGATGACTCTCAATCTCCTCATCCTCTTCCTCCTCTTCTGCCCACCCACGCTGAAGAGATGGAAATAAAGTTCCATGGCTACCCTCTGTAGCGGAGGCAACCGTGTCTTCCTCCTCCTCCTCCTCCTCCGCCTCCTCCAATTGTCGCTGAGAAGACAAAGTGAGGGTGCTCTGGCTATCACCTTGTGTAAGCTCTTCCTCCCCCATTTCCACCTCTTCCACATGCAAAGCGTCAGTTTTAATTGTGAGCAGCGAGCGTTTCAGTAGACACAGAAGTGGGATGGTTACACTGATAATAGCGTTATCGCCGCTCACCATCTGTGTCGATTCCTCAAAATTGCGTAAAACCTCACAGAGGTCTGACATCCATTCCCACTCCTCACTTCTGATTAGAGGAAGTTGAACGGAGAGGCGACGACCGTGTAACAGCTGGTACTCCACTACTGCCCTCTGCTGCTCACAAAGCCGGGCCAACATGTGGAAGGTGGAGTTCCAGCGCGTGCTCACGTCACACAGCAGCCGGTGAGCTGGCAATTGTAAGTGCTGCTGCAGCTTCAACAGGCCGGCTGAAGCTGTAGATGACTTACGGAAATGTGCACACACGCGGCGCACCTTCGTCAAGAGATCATGCAAATTGGGGTAGGTTTTTAGAAATCGCTGAACCACTAAATTAAATACATGCGCTAGGCATGGTACGTGTGTGAGCTTGCCGAGCTCCAAAGCCGCCACCAAGTTACGCCCATTATCACACACAACCATGCCTGGTTGCAGGTTGAGTGGCGAGAGCCACTGCTCGGTCTGGTGACTAATCCCCTGCAACAGCTCTGAGGTTCGTGTGCTGTTTGTCCCCAAGGCAGATCAGCTTCAGCACGGCCCGTTGATGCTTCCCCACTGCAGTGCTACACTGCTTCCAGCTACCGGCTGATGGGTGAGTGGCGCTGCGCGCAGAGAATTCGGAGGTGGAAACGGAGGAGGAGGAGCCAATAACGTAGGTGCTGGCGGAAACCCTGATGGAGGTAGGGCCCGCAATCCTCGGCGTGGGTAGCACCTGTGCCATCCCAGGGTCCGAGTCGCTCCCAGCCTCCACGACATTCACCCAGTGTGCCGTCAGGGAAATGTAGCGTCCCTGGCCACAAGTACTTGTCCATGTGTCAGTCGTTAAGTGGACCTTCCCAGTAACTGCGTTGGTCAGGGCACGGGTGATGTTAAGGGACACATGGTGGTGTAAGGCGGGGACGGCACACCGGGAAAAGTAGTGGCGGCTGGGGACTGCGTACCGAGGGACAGCTGCTGCCATCAAGCTGCGGAAGGACTCAGTGTCCACAAGCCTAAATGGCAGCATTTCGATGGCCAGTAATTTGGAAAGGTGTGAGGTTAGTGCTATGGCCTGTGGGTGGGTGGCTGGGTATTTTCGCTTGCGCTCAAATGCCTGGGGTAACGACATTTGGACGCTGCGCTGGGACAGGGAAGTGGATGTGGTCGTTGATGGTGCTTCAGATGGTACAGGTGCAGGGCGGGAGGTATGCGGGCCTGCGCCTTCGACAGGCGATTGGCCGGCACCGAAAACAGGGGAAGAGGAGGCAGTGGTGTGGCCTGCAGACACAGATTGGCGATCCTGGCGTTCCTCCCACTTATTACGGTGCTTGGATGCCATGTGTCGGATCATGCTGGTGGTGGTGAGGTTTCTAGTGTTCATGCCTCGGCTCATTCTGGTGTGGCACAGGTTGCAAACTACAATTTTTTTGTCGTCCGCACTTTCCTTAAAAAACGCCATACCGCGGAACACCTAGCCCTTGGCAAGGGAGATTTACGCAAGGGGGTGCTCCGTGGAACATTTGTGGGCCGGTTTGGTGCGGTCCGCCTTCTTTCTTTAGCCACACCACTGCCTCTTCCAGCCTGTTGCGGTGCTTAGATGGCTCACCCTCAGGACTGCTGTCATCGCTCGGCTCTCCACCTTCCCAGGTGGGGTCAGTGACCTCATCGTCAACCAAGTCCTCCTCCACTTCCTCACTCTGATCATCCTCCTCATTTCTTGATCCCACCACATCCTCAGTCATTGACAACTGTGTATCATCCTCCTCATCAAGGTCTTGAGACAGTAATTGTGGTTGATTTGATGGCAACTGTGTCTCATCATCATCATCCACTTCCTTTGACCTTAAATGCCGTTCCCCTCTGTCATCTTCTTGTGATTGGGTACCCTCTAGAGGTTGTGAATCAGGGCACAAGATCTCATGTTCCTCTGCAAGCGAGCTTGGAGAGAGGTTCAAATCAAGGATTGGTGATGAGACGAGCTCCTCACTATATCCCAGTGTGGGATCACTTCTTTGACCAGACCCTCTATGGTGGGAGGAAGGATGATCAGGGTGAGGATTATGTTGACCAGACTCTTGGCTAGTGAGAGTGGACTTGGTGGAAGAAAGGGTGGTGCTTAACCGACTGAAAGCAGTATCAGCTGAAATCCAACCGACCACCTGTTCGCAGTGGTCTGACCTCGAGAGTGATGTCCTGCGACGTCCTGTAAACTGAGACATGAAGCTAGGTATGGTGGATGTCTTTCTGTCTTGTGCTCTGGCACCAGGCACAGTTTCTACGCGTCCTGACCCGCGCCCTGAACTATCAGGATCACGTCCACTTCCCCGTCCCTTTTTACCCGCCTTCTTCATATTAAACGGAATATATGCCGGTAATCTGCAGCTAGGCACACTAAACAGAATGTGACGCTAATCTGCGGCTAGGCACAGTGAACGGAATATGTGACGTTAATTTGTGAATTTGCACACTAAACAATATGTGACGTTAATTTGTGAATTTGCACACTAAACAATATGTGACGCTAATCTGCGGCTAGGCACACTAAACAGAATGTGACGCTAATCTGCGGCTAGGCACACGAAACAGAATGTGACGCTAATCTGCGGCTAGGCACACTAAACAGAATGTGACGCTAATCTGCGGCTAGGCACAGTGAACGGAATATGTGACGTTAATTTGTGAATTTGCACACTAAACAATATATGACGTTAATTTGTGAATTTGCACACTAAACAATATGTTACGCTAATCTGCGGCTAGGCACACGAAACAGAATGTGACGCTAATCTGCGGCTAGGCACAGTGAACGGAATATGTGACGTTAATTTGTGAATTTGCACACTAAACAATATGTGACGTTAATTTGTGAATTTGCACACTAAACAATATGTGACGCTAATCTGCGGCTAGGCACACGAAACAGAATGTGACGCTAATCTGCGGCTAGGCACAGTGAATGGAATATGTGACGTTAATTTGTGAATTTGCACACTAAACAGAATGTGACAATAATCTATGGCTAGGCACACGTTTAAAATGGCCCTTTTTGTCGCTGCGTTGTACAATATTTGTCCCTGTGCACCTAGTACAATGTCACCTTACTGATATCCCACCATCAAAAAAAAAATGAAATTGTGTCCCCCCAAACAAAATATAAATGCTGCCCCCACACACAACAGTCCTAAAAAGGACTTTTGGGTCTTGAAAGAGTACCAACACTTTTATTCTCCCTACACTGACTTTCCCTGCCTGATCGCATCTCTCCCTGGCTGAGAATGAGCAGAACTCGCGAGTCGGGTGCTATACAGCACCCGATCACGGGTTCTGGCCAGCCAATCAGTGTAATGCCAGCAGCCAACATGGCTGCTGGCATTACACTGATGTCAGAGCCTCCCCGCACGTTTATTGGCTGCGCAGCAGCCGCGAAACGTGCGGGGAGGAGACCCGAACATGGCGGGCGAGCACATGCGGTACTCGTACGAGTACCGCCATGTGCCGAGCAGAGCGATGCTCGAGCCGAACCGAGCTTCGGCCGAGCATGCTCGCTCATCACTAGTTATAGTGACTCACAGGAAAATATCAGTCATGTACGTATGCCCACACAGGCCCAGTATACAATGGATAGAGTTAGATACTGTCACAGGTCAGGCATAACCAGGCAGCTTCAGCACAACATGGGTTAAAGTTCATAGATAGTAATCAGTCTCTGAAGTGGTGTGTTTGACAACGCCCAGTATGATGGTAATGGTTATCAAGAGACTGTGGTGCGAGGTGTGGAAGCACCTAGTCTGTAAAGCAGGACTGAGACTATACCCTGTGCTGAGTAGAAACAGAGGCCACAATACTCTGCTAGAGCTAGAACAAACTTGAGCCACGAGCACCCGAACGGAGCAGTAACGGAGACACTGTACACTGCAAGAGCTGATGGACTAGAGCCAATAGCACCCAACCGTTGCAGTAACGGAAACACTGTACTCTGCAAGAGCTGGAGGACTGGAGCCAATAGCACCCAACCGGTGCAGTAACGGAGGCACTGAGAGTAGGCAACCGTATACAGCAAGAGCTAATGGATAGCAACGGAGGCAACTATAGCTCTGCAGAAGTACGGGAGGCTCAGTGGTAACGGAGGCAACTGCTCTGCAAGAGTTAACGGAAGGCTCAGTGTAAACAGAGGCAACAGTACTCTGCAAGAGTTAACGGAAGGCTCAGTGTAACGGAGGCAACAGTGCTCTGCAAGTGTTAACGGAAGGCTCAGAGTTAACGGAGGCAACAGTGCTCTGCAAGTGTTAACGGAAGGCTCAGAGTTAACGGAGGCAACAGTGCTCTGCAAGTATTAACGGAAGGCTCAGAGTTAACGGAGGCAACAGTGCTCTGCAAGAGTTAATGGAAAGCTCAGTGGGATGGAGGCCACAACACTCCGCTAGGCCAGCAATGCAAAAGTAAGAATGTTGCCCAAGCAACATGGAGAACAGGATCAGAAAAGATGGCCGGATCACAGCTCAAGAACGTCAGACAAGCCGGGCCAGGTCATGGAGCAGGAATGTCAGCCAGGCCAGTTCGAATCACGGAGCAGGAACGTCAGACAAGCCGGGTCAGGTCACGGAGCAGGCACGTCAGCCAGGCCGGGTCGAATCACGGAGCAGGAACCAGAAGGAGTAGTCAAACGGGCCAAGTTGGTACACAGGAACGCAGAAACACAGCAACACAGTAGCACTGGTACAGGAACACCACGAAAGGGCACCTGACAGGTGCCAGAGGCCTGGTATAAGAAGGCCATACTGGGCGGGCCAAACTAAGCTCAGCCAATGGGAGAGCACCACACAGAGAGTGACAGAAAAGAGCACGGGCACCGTGATATTGTTACTCTCTTGCATGGAATATAAAGCATTTAATTCACTGTTAGTTACAGCACCTGTTACATATTCATGGTGAATCTCTCAGTCAGAACTGTGGTTGCGCTTTGGGAGGGATCTCATTGATCCCCCTACTCACATGTTTTTTGCACACACAACAGATAGCAACATGCTTAGCTTTTGTATCGTTTGTTAGGTATCTCCATACTGTGGACCTCATAGCCTGCTGGGTTACTGAGATGCTGCTACTACTAGTACTACTTAGGCTAGATGTCGATACAATTCTATTAATAATAGGCGTCAAAGGTGCTGCACTTCCGCCAACAGTAGGGACACTCATCATAGCTAAGGTTAAAGATGTTAATAACCTGTGTTGTTGTTCGTGATTGTTACTCAACACAAGTAGTGTGTGTGGTTGAGTGGGACTTGGAAGCAGTGGTGATGCTGAAGATGACTGACCGGATACCTGTATATTTTTGGCATCTTTGCTTGTCCAGGGTCAGACTTTCCATTTGTTTTCTCAAACAGTTTATAGATAGTCCCAGCTCTCCTTTTCACTGGTGGAAGATTGAGCCTTTGCTTTTCAGCTAACTTTTTGTCCATGTCACCATCTCTTTTGTGCTTGTTTTTCTTATTGTCAGATTCAGCAGATTTTTAATATTTTTATTAGTGATATTGTAATAGGTCTTCAAGTTAAGGTATTGTCAGGGTTATAGCTTTGCAGCTGGCTGGCCGCCTTTACCTGACTCTCCTGCTGGCCTCGTGCAGTGAGAGCTTACACAGCCGGCTCTCACTGCTACTTCCGTGTATGTGTGTGGGCATCAAAATCATTGTGCGTGCATCACGAAGTCTGAGCTCCTATTGGAAGTGTGCACGCTCCATTTCTGGGCTTTGATGACTGGATGCTGGACTCCTCCTTCTCTCTGTGGGGATTTAAATGCCTACTCAATTACTGTTAGTCACCCTTTCGTTGGTGTCAGTTTGCTAGCAGTCGTTGTGTGCTCCTTGTCTTGACCTGTGCTTTGGCTGACTTCCCTACTGATTCTGATCCTCTGGCTGTGTCATTTGATCCTGCTGCCTCCTTGGCTAGTCTGACTACCATCTTTAGCTTCTGACCTTGGCTAGTCTAACTACCATCCCTGTTTCCTGATCCTGACTACATCTGACTACCACCTCTGGCTCCTGATCCTGGCTATGTCTGACTACCATCTCTAGCTCCTGATCCTGGCTACGAATGACTGACACCTCTGACTCCTGACCCTGGCAATGTCTGACTACATCTTTAGTATTTGTTCCTGTTTGTATATATATATCTTTACCTTGCTTATGTATGGTTAGAGGCCTCGTTCGCTACCTCCTTATTTCTTGCTTAAATAAAGATTTATCAATTGGCCACCATTGTCTTCGGTTCCTGTGCTTGACAGGTATGCCTTTTTGCAGATGATACAAAGATCTGCAATAGGGTAGACATTCCAGGGGGAATAAGCCAAATGACAAATGATTTAGATAAATTAGAAGAAAGGACAAGAGTGTGGCAGCTGCAGTTTAATGTTGATAAATGTAAAATAATGCACATGGGACATATAAATCCAAAGAAAAAATATACTATTATGGGTACTCTGCTGTCAGAGACAACAGAGGAAAGGGATCTGGGAGTAATTATTTCTAATGACTTAAAGGTAGGCAGGCAATTTAATAAAGCGGTGGGGAATGCAAGCAGGGTGCTGGGTTGTAGAGCTAGGGACAATAGTAGCAGAAAAGGGAAGTGGTCATGCCACTCTACAGATCTCTAGTTAGATCTCATCTAGAGTATTGTGTACAGTACTGGAGACCCCATCTCCAGAAGGATATAGATACTCTAGTGAAAATTCAGAGATGGGATACTAAAATGGTTACTGGTTTACAGGAAAAGAAATATCAGGATAGACTGAAGGATCTGAACATGTATAGCTTGGAGGAGAGAACAGAGAGGGAGATATGATAGAAACATTCAAATACATGAAGGGATTCAACAAAGTGCAGGATGGAAGTATACTTCAAAGGAGTAAAAGTGTTAGAACAAGAGGCCATAGTCTAAAACTTGAGGGACACAGTTTTAGACACAACGTAAAAAAATTGTTTTACTTCACTGAGAGGGTAGTAAATAGGTAGTAGTAGCCTACCAGCAGAAGTGGTAAAAGTTAATACAGTGACAGAATTTAAGCATGCATGGGATAAGCATAAAGCTGTCCTTAACATAAGAAAAGACCAAGAACCAAAAAAAGTTTGAGGTTTTTACAGTAGGAAAATGGGCAGACTAAATAGGTCGAATGGTTCTTATATGCCGTCAGATTCTATGTTTCTATGTTTCTACATGTGTTCTTACATGGTATTTTTATAGTACTGGCGCTGGTGGTGGTGAGACCTTGACAAACTACATCCTCCTTGGGCGGAGATGGATCACCATCATTTAGTCCACATACTGCAGCAACCATGGCTGCAGTCAGTTTTTGGAAAACTGCTTTACACCCACATCACTGTAATGCTTCTACTCCTTTCCCCCTCCCACTGCCCCTTGTGTATTTACTGCACATTACTCAACTAATGTTTGTGTTTTTACTGTAAACAACTGAACTTATGGAGTGTGATGTCTTGCCTTGGTCCTCAACAAAATACTCAATCTCCTCTGGTATCAATCAAGGCTGTCTCAGTCACACAGCTCACATCAGAGTCCCTATCAGCTGTCCCATTATTTTTATTTATATGTTTTTTTTTCAAATAGATTTTATTATCAGATTGCTCCACATACATCTCAAATACAGAAAAGTACATGCATAATTATTCAAATACAGCAAAAGTACATAGACAATTGTAACAATGAAAAGAACATATGCATATCAATAGGGCGTACAGAGTCAACCTGAGGTTTTCATTATTACTTTAACCTCCAATAACCAAAACTCTTAAAATCTAACCTAACTTAAATTTTACTATACCCCCAGTCCCCGATTCCTCTCTCTCCCGAACCCGCTGCACCCCCCCATCCGCCCACCAACCAGCAGTTTCACGAGATCCCGACATGTACAGGGTTCATACACAAAGTCTCTCATCAATCATACATCACAGCCAACCATGCAACAAGCAGGTATGACCATAATTAACCATCACCAGTAAGGTGTACATCATCAGGTGCCATAGTATTATCTGCTTTATTCGTCCACCAGTTCTGCCATCTACTCCAGATCTTTTCAAACTTATTTGGATTACTCCGGTGTAAGTAAACCAATTTATAGTGTGGAATGCATTGTAAAACTAGATTTATCCATGCCCTACAATTAGGAACTCTATTTGACATCCAGTTCAAGGCCACCACCTTTCTCGTCATCACCAAAAGTTCATTCAGTAGAGATTTGTTGAGAGTTGCATCCTCAATCTCATCTGGAAAAACAGACAATAAACAAATCTTTGGCGTTGCAGGAACAGGTCTCCCCAACACCAGGACCACAATGCGCATTATTTCTGTCCAGAACCTCCTGACTCCAGGACATTCCCAGATCATATGTAAGTATGTGCCCTGAACATTATCACACCGAAGACAACAGTCGGTACTAGAATTCCCCATTCTACACAGTCTGACTGGCGTATAATAAATTCTATGTAGGATATTCAACTGTATCATCTGGTGTCTAGTCGACGTCACCACCAGTGCTGGTCCCGCCTTAGCCAAGTCCCATTCCCAATTCTCCAATGGACCCACGTCCATTTCCCATTTGTTCCATGAAGGGAACTCCTGATACCCCATGTGAGATTCCAGCCACTGGTAAATGAAAGAAAGAGGTCTCAAGGGCTCAAGAATCATCAGTCTAGTAAGAAGAGGGAACGTAGAAATCATCGGGGCTCGAGCACCCCACTGAGCTTGAAGTGCATGCCTAATACATAGTTATGAGTCAAAGAGATTATGAGATATGTGGTATTCGTCATGTAATTGTGCGAAGGATTTCAGCTGATTATCCTGGTATAGCTGTCCAAGGTTAGTAATCCCAAATCTAACCCAAAAGGGACCAATGTCGCTGTCAAGTAGGTGGTGTAGCCCCGCGGTGCCACACCATGGGGTTTCCGTGTCCATGGCAATGTATCCCAGTAGCTTTTTCAACTCCACCCACACCTCATGTAGGGATGTTGCCAATGGAGTCCGAGTTTTAAAAACCACGGTGCCTCCATGCAAAAACTGGGGAAGCATATAAGCAGGCTGTAACAATAATATATCTATTTGAGTAGTTTGGTAGCGAGGTTGGGGAGAAACAAAATCTAACACATATCGACATTGTGCTGCTAAGTAGTACCTATAGAAATTGGGCAAGGCAATTCCCCCCTCACATTTGGGTCTCATGAGAGTACTTAGCTTGAGTCTAGCCTGACCCCCTCTCCATATGAAATGCAAAATAATTTGTCTATTTGTTGGAAATATTTTTTAGGAATAGAGACCTGCGTATTTTGAAAAACATACAAAAATGTAGGTAAAAAGATCATTTTAATAAGGTTCGATCTACCGATAACATTTAAGGGCAGATGAAGCCATGCCATTGTTTTGTCGTTAAAGTATTGAATATTAGGTATCAAATTCATCTCCAAAAAGGAGTCTGTCGTTGCTGCCACCCTAATCCCCAAATATGTATACTCAGCCACATAAGAAAGCGGGATGTCCATTGGAGAAGATTCCCGTAGATTACTATCAATCAGAATCAAAGAGGACTTAGTCCAATTTATTTGAAATCCAGAATATGTACCAAAATTGTCCAACAGTTGTAGTGTGGTCTCCAAGGAATTCCTATCATCACCTAAAAAAAGCAGGATGTCGTCAGCATACAGTGCGAGCTTTTCCTCTCTGCCTTCTACACTGAGTCCTCTAATCAACGGATTTGCACGAATTAGAACAGCCAGGGGCTCTAGGGCTGGGTGAGAGTGGGCAGCCCTGTCTAGTGCCACTATGCAAGGAGAAGGACTGTGAACTCAGTCCACCCGTCACCACAGAAGCCTTGGGATTACTATATAAAATATGTATCCATTTAATAAAGGACGGGCCAAACCCAAAACCCCATAGTACGTGCCAAAAATATGGCCATTCAACATAGTCGAAGGCCTTAGATGCATCAAGAGATGCTATCACCCGAGACCCCATTGTATCATGAGGGAGTTGCAGGTGCATAATTAACCTTCTAAGATTGTGTGATGTCGATTTACCTGGGATAAAGCCAGTTTGATCTTTGTGTACTATGGTTCCCAGCACCATATTTAATCTGGTAGCCAGGATTTTCACCACAATTTTAGCATCCGTAGTCAACAAGGAAATGGACATGTAAGAATCTCAATTTTTATTTATATGTTTTTAACTGTTTATCTCCCCTCTCCCTATCACTGTAAAAAAATTTAAATAAAATTCAACAAATTCTTTTCCCAGACTTCCCCAGCATAAAGATAATAACAGCTAGATCAGCAAGAAACCTCCTTTGTTCCCTTCCTGTTCCCCAGACTCCCCTAATACAGAGAACAAATGTCCTGCTTACAAGGCTCATTAAATTAACTTTCAATTCTACTTTATTATCCTGTCTTCTCTAGCTCAAAAATTAGCTGCTATCTCTTCCACTCACAATTTCAAACACAGAAAGACATGCTGTGGGAACATGACACCCCTTTTATCCTATGCCTGCAGGATAAAGGGTAACTTGCCACATGGGTGGTAGTAATTCAGTCTTCCCATTGATTTCAATGTATTTAGCTAGTCTAAAAAAGTGGGAGAAAGGCACTTTTCACAAAAAATGTTGCCTCTCTGCAAATGTTGCAGTCACAGAAACCATAGGCGAAAAATGGCAAAGTTCTCACTGGAAATGTATAGCCAATGTCAAAAAGGCCAACATTTTATGTATGTTCTAGGGGCAGAAAATTTTGCTGTTAATTTTTTTTACTTTTTGCTCATCCTTATTAATGAGTTTAACAGTAGTAGTGAGCAGTACATGTGCTCCTTGGCTTAGTAACTACATCACTGTGAACACACGATTAATCACATATACCCTTCAGGTAGGTATGATTTTTTTTTAGTCTATATACTTGGATAGGATATGCTTAAGACAGACTGATAGTTTGACAGTTCTGGAAGCCTTCCAGTAGGGATGATAGTTACCCTTTAATGTTTTGTCTGTACAGAGAAACTATGTCCTAGGAATAGTAGCTCTTAATTTTTCTTAACAGAAGAACATAGCAACGTGGTTGTCCTTCAACAGCATTCATTTACAGCTTGTTATTTAATTTTGTATTTATTGCACTTGATGTCTTTTGTAGTTACTATGTATTTCAGTTTGTAATCTGATTAAGGCAATTGATGCCTACAAACCATCTAGGTCTATTGAGTCATATTGTTTATTTTGAGGAGATGAAAACTAAATGCAGCCTTCCAAAGAATTACTAATAGAACAATAATAATCATATGTTTTGTCCATTTGTAAGGTATCAAATGATTCTGCATTTACATTAAAATGTAGAGATAATATAAAATGTACAGAAATAGATATACTGGATGCTGAATAGAGGACACAAACGATTGAAACATGTAAGCTTTTTTTTTTTTTTTTTAAGTTTATTCGTTTTCCTAAGTTTTGAATATAATTTATTTTATCGTTCAGCCTCCCATCTGATTTTTTTGTTTTAATGAATTCCAATTTTTCATCTATTTTCAAAATAGAAAAAACATCAAATAATATTAAAAATGGAAAATCCTCTATATTTTCTAGTCATTTAATGGAAGTCTGAAGCTTAGTCCTGCTGGCAGATTTTGATCCTAAATAAGCATGTTGAATAACTTTGTAAAAATAATCTATTTCCATACACATTTATGTTAGGACTTTTGCTGGTCTTTCAAAAATAACTAAATTGGGGTAATCATAAGAACTTTCCCAGTGAGATGTTAGTTGTCCTTTAGCTTTTAAATCTAAAGGCTTAAAAGTATAAATCTGAAGGCTTACAAGTCTATAAACCTCACTTAGTGTAACATTTTCATCAAAGCATGTAATTTTACTGTCAGAATTATGTCTCATTAATTATGTAATATTTATAGATAACTGATACATTTATTCATGTTATTTTTCTTTGACTGTATGAACCTAAGCTCCAATGACTTGTCCTGGTAGAGGGTGTGGTCTAGTTTAGTCTAGATCAAGGATGGACAACCTAAGGCCCTCCTGTTGTTGGACTGGATGGGAAATGTAATTTTCAACAGCTGGGAAATGTAATTTTCAACAGCTGGAGACTTATGCATTAAAAAGAACTGTATCCCCCACGGTCCAAGAATGGCTTAATGCTACACATGACCAACTTACCTTGCTCCATTTGACTCTGATCTCCAGAGGTAAGGACCCAGAGGAGGTGACACTTCTACTCTCTACCCTTCCTACTGCTTAACTCATAGGGTCCCTGTTTCACACTGCCATATGCTACTTATACTACCCCGACTAAGTATCTATTTGCTACACCTGACTTCCTGGCCGGGAGACTCTCTTTAGACCAACTTAGATCCATTTCCCGCTTGTATATGGTGTTCCTCATAGTTATAGTAATAGACGCCTGCTGTTGGTACTTGTGTTTCCCAGACACCCTCTTCCCATCCTCCTTGCCCCCTCTCCCTTCTCTTTCCTATTCTTTCTTACTTTCTTTCTTTCTTTCTTTCTTTCTTTCTTTCTTTCTTCTCTACTCCCCCCTTCTTTTCTTTTTTCTCTTCTTTCTCTCTCTTTTTCGCTCCTTTTCTTCTTTCTTCTCCTTTTTCTATTATTCTTCCTGTCTGCTAGCCTGCCTTTTGGCAGTGTTTTGTCATATTATATGGACTATATCTTATGTATTTCATCTTATTGTCTTGTAAATCTTTCTGTACCTTTTGTATTTTTACATTTCTTTAATAAAGATATTTTGAAAAAAAAAAAAGAACTGTATCAATTCTGGGGCAAAACAGCTACACAGCAGGAAACAAATAAAGTGTCCATCGAGTTTAATGTGGGTTTAACCCCTTGAATGCCAGACAGGTCTCCAATACATTGAATTACAAAGCAATGACCATAACTTTCATATTGTTAAGGTTAAAAGACCCATTTTAATAAATGAACACATACAACAAAGAGGGTGCTTCAGTCAATCAAACATTTATGGTAGTCTGAATGACTAATGCATTTCTAGGTCTATACTAGATAGGATTTGTTGTACTTTTGAAAGAACAAACTCACAAGAGTCATTTACATTTGATATGTTTCAATGGCTTACTGAGGACATAGAAGGTACAAGCTTTCAGGACACTAAGGTCCTTTTGAGTGCCAGAGGGGTAGGCAAAACATTGGGCCTGGGTATCTGCTGGCAACTCATTGATGGTTCCACCCATGAACAATTCTTCTGGTTGTGCTTGGGTAGATATTACTTAGTCCAGCAGAGTCTGGTGTGTGCGATTTGGGGAACTGGTGTCTTGCCTTATTCGCATAACGTTTGCCTGGTTAGTTGGCCTTTCCCAGAGTCTGTGAGATGTTTGTGTTGATCTGACTCATTGGATTAGACCTGCCCAGTGTGGGCTAAGGACTAGCAGTCTCTGAGTTGGTCCTCCTTTCCTTTCTGCATAATATATACACTGAATTTTGCATGTTTTTATGAATTAGTGAACACAAAAATTCTGCTGCACTCACTGAAGATAGAAGGACTATTTCATCCCCAGAATAAATACTGTGGTGCTCTCTTAAGCTAAAAATACAATAATACAAACACAAAGGGCAATCCTGAGAAAAGAAAATCCAAGGATTGTCCTCAAAAGCAGCTTAATTAAAAGAGGCACTCATGAAAATACTCCAAAATATATACAAAATGACAGACTTTATTAGAAAATAATCAAAGTGATAAAGACAAAACAGTTAAAAACAATTAAAAATTGACAGGCTGGTACATAATAATAAGCAGTATTCACTGAAAAATATAGCAGCATCACATACCCAACAAAGTGCCCATGATGAAAAAACAAAAGTAATATAATCCACATATATTGTATTAAAGTGCAAGTGCATAAATATAAAAATAAAAAAGCCAATGATATATATTATTATTATTATTATATATATCTAATAGTCCATAAATATAGCAACACACAGGGAATAATGAAGACCCTCCTGTCAAACCCAATGCGTATAGCCAACTGAAATGGCTTCGTCAGGGGTCTTATGTACCAGCCTGTCGATTTTTAATTGTTTTTAACTGTCTTGTCTTTATAACTTTGATTATTTTCTAATAAAGTCTGTCATTTTGTATATATTTTGGACTATTTTCATGAGTGCCTCATTTAATTAAGCTGCTTTTGAGGACAATCCTTGGATTTTCTTTTCTTAGGATTGCCCTTTATGAATTAGTGAGTGAATGCTTGCTCTTTTTTTAGGGATGGCCACAAAGTCCCATTTTTTCCAGTGGGACATTCATGAAAAATACATGATTTTCCACTTTTCCTGCTGGAAACTTCTGCAAAATTTTTGCCACATAATTTCCCCCCCATCTTTTGTTTCAGGAGAAAATCTCCTACAACTTACAATTTCCTAAGAAACACCCCCTAATTTCTAGCCAGCCAAAACTATAAAAGTTTGTGTTTTGTTAATGGAGAGGTGTTTAGTTAGTTAGTTAGTTAGTTAGTTAGTTAGTTAATTAGTTAGGGCAGTGCGGTACATGCAGAATAAAGTATATTACGCTTAGTCAATTACTAAAGCAGGAGAGATTCAGCACATAGGACAAAACCATATTAAAGTTAACACTTGCATTTAATGAGGTACCTTGACGTGGTGGCAAGCTTAGCATATGGCCATTTTTTGTGATTAAAACCTCATCTATAATATAGTGGTGATATGCAGGTAATATGCTGCAGAGTAAAGGATTAACCCTCTGAGTTCCAGAGGGGTAGTCAACGCATTACTTTGCACTGCAAAGGATACTCAAAGGGTTAATAATGATGAAAATATGAGTGTGCACCATTCATTTTTGTTTTTGAACTTTTCGTCAAATATGTTTGCACTCCAACAATTTTAAATGTGGTTTTCCTTTGGTTTGCTTACCAAAACCTGTAATGGAATTTTATATATATATAGTAATGTGCAAAAGTCTTAGGCAGGTGTGAAAAAATGCTGTAAAGTAAAAATGCTTTAAAAAAATAGACATGTTAATCATTTATTTTTATCAATTAACAAAATGCATAGTGAGCGAAAAGAAGAGACATCTAAATCAAATCAATATTTGGTGTGACCACCCTTTGCCTTCAAAACAGCATCAGTTCCTCTAGGTACACTTGTAAAAAGACAGGAATTTTGTAGGCATATTGTCATGTGTACCAAACAGGTGCTAATGATCATCAATTTAATATGTAGGTTGAAACACATTCAATAACTGAAACAGAAACATATTTGTAGGAGGTGAAGTACAGCCAAACTCAGCTAACAAGGTAAGGTTGCCGAAGACAGCTTAATGTCAAAAGTCATACAACATGGCAAGACTGAGAACAGCAACAAGACAAGGTAGTTATACTGCATCAGCAACGTCTCTCCCAGGCAGACATTTGAAGGAAGGTAGGGGTTTCCAGATGTACTATCCAAGCTCTTTTGAAGAAGCACAAAGAACCGGGCAACGTTGAGGACATTAAGAAAATTAAGAAACAGGCTTTTAAAGTGTTTAAGTCAAATGGGTCAGATGCATCATTTAAAAAAAAGAATGTAATAAAATCTGCTAACAAGCAATTAAGCTAGCTAAAATTGAAAATGAGAGAAATATTGTGTCACTGTGTCATGACTGCCCACTATAGCGCTGTTGCGGTGTGCGGGTGACATTGTCTATCACTTCCTGAGTGTCACTCTTATGCGCATTCGCTATTCTTATAGGCCTATAGTAATTGCCAGTGTGACTCTCCACCTACTTGCTAGGCCTTATAGGACTCAGTCTGTCAGTACTACGTTGCCCTTTCATGGTGTACCTGTGCGCTAGCTCTTGTGATATTCCTATGCTCTGATCTGTGTATGACCTCTGGCTACGTTTTGATCCTTGACTTGTTGCCTTCCGCTCCGGTCTGACCCTTGGCTCCATCTGACTATCCACTCCAGTCTGACCCTTGGCTATGTCTGACTATCCGCTCCAGTCTGACCCTAGGCTCTGTATGACTACCCACTATGTGCTGACCCCGGCTCTGGCTAACTATCCAATAGGGTACTGACCTTGGCTTGGCTGACTTACTACTCTGTGTTTACGACCCTTGGCCTGACTGACTCCGCTCTCTTTTTAAACCATGCTCTAGCTGATCCCTCTGGTACAAGCTGGGTTCTGCCCGCTGCGCCAGACATTGTCTCTGGCTATTCCATTCTTCTTGTTACTAACTGTTAGTGCCTTTGGGTATTCCTTAGCGTACTAGGGATTTGAGTCACCATTGCCTATCACTACCTTAGCATTCTAGGGTACCTTTAGTCACCGTTGCCTGTAGGTTTACCCTAGCGTTCTAGGGGAGTTTCTCTCATTTTGCTTGGACGTTGCCTCTTCACCCGCACTAGTAGCTACTGATATCCTTGCTACTATTACATTCTGTAGTCAGATTGGGATCAGCCTCTCTTCAGTCAGTAGATTGTGTACTGTCTCAACACCTGGTCCTGTGAGGGTTAGGGAAGTGCTTTCCGTATTATTTCTGTTCTTATTTTAATAAAGATATTGTTTTTACTGCATCTGTACTTGTCAGTTTCGTTATTCCATAGTCACTCTGTGACATATTGCTAATGAGAGCAAGAAAAACCCTAAACAATTCTACAAGTATTTTAATAACAAAAAAGTTAAGGTTGATATTGGTCCTCTTAGGACTGAGACAGGTGAATTGATTAGTGAGGATAAGGCTATGTCTGACACCCTAAATACATTCTTTGCTTCAGTATATACAAAGGAAGCAGCAATGACAGGCTATAGGCAAATATACAAAACAACAGTGTTTCCTCCATCATGTACATGGCTTACTGAAGACAAGGTCCAAAAGAGACTGGAATGGGTTATGGTGAATAAAGTGCCTGGACCTGACGGTATACACCTAGCAAGACCATTATACTTAATATTTATGGATTCACTTTCATCAGGCATAGTGCCCTGTGATTGGAGGAAAGCTGATGTAGTTCCATTGTTTAAAAAGGGAGCAGGATCCAAACCAGAAAAGTATAGACCTGTGAGCTTGACTTCCATAGTGGGTAAGATACTAGAAGTGTTAGGAACTGACAGTATTCAGAACTATGTGATGACAAACAATATTATTGGAAAGAAGCAGCATGGTTTCATGAAGAATAGATCATGTCAGACTAATTTACTTGCATTTTATGAAAGAGTAAGTAATAATTTGGACAGGGGATGTAGTATACTTGGTTTTTGCAAAATCCTTTGATACAATGCCTCACAATAGGTTACTACATAAATTAAAAGGCTTTGGTTTGGGCGGTGTTATCTGTACATGGACTGAGAACCGGTTAAATGATAGATAGCAGAGAGTTGTTGTAAATGGAACCTTTTCAAATTGGTCTAAAGTTATAAGTGGTGTGTCGCAGAGTTCAGTCCAACATCCAATGCTTTTTGATTTATTTATTAAATGATCTTGAAGTGGGAATTGAGAGTAATGTCTTAATCTTTGCAGATGACACTAAGCTATGTAAGGAAATACATACAGAGCTGGATGTTTTTTCTCTGCAGAAGGATTTAGATAAACTGTGTGAATGGGCAGAAAAGTGGCAGATGTCATTTAATGTAGATAAATGTAAGGTTATGCAATTGGGCTGTAGAAACAAACTTGCTACATATACTCGAAATGGGAAACAACTTGGGGAATCCTCAATAGAGAAATATTTAGGAGTACTGATAGATGATAGACTTCACAGCAGTGTGCAGAGTCACTCAGCTGCTGCAAGATCAAATAGTGTACTAGCCTGCATAAAATGAGGTGTAGAAGCAAGGGATGCTAATATTATCTTACCTCTGTATAAATCCTTGGTTAGGCCTCATCTAGAATATGGAGTACAATTTTAGGTGCCAGTTCTTAAAAAAGACATTTTCAAACTGGAAAATGTGCAGAGATGTGCAACAAAACTGATAAAGGGATTGGAGGATCTGAATTATAAGATAGACTAGCCAGAATGGGTTTGTTTACATTAGATATGATATGGTTACCATTTACAAATACATTCAAGGTCAATACAAAGAACTATCGCAAAGAGCTGAGCTAAGAACAAGAAGTCATCCATTAAGACTAGAGGAAAGATGCTTTTGACTAAAACAAAGGCAGGGATTCTTTATAGTAAGGGTATTAAAGCTATGGAATTATTTATCTCGGGATGTTGTGCTTGCAGATAATGCAACTACTTTCAAAAAGCAATGGATTCCTATCTAGTATAGAACAATATTGAAAATTATGACAGATGGCTTCAAAGCAGATAGGATGTTGATCTGTGGAATTATCTGACTGCCATTTGGAGTCAGGAAGGAATTCCCCCCCACACACACTTGGGGCTAGATTGGAAATGGCTTCAGAGGGATTTTTTTTGCCTTCATCTGGATCAACAGGGGTGTTTTTGGCATGGGCTGGACTTGATGGACGCATGTCTTTTTTCAGCCTCATCAACTATGTTACTATGTAAAGGCGCTATATAAATACTAGTTATCATTATTATTATTATTTGTATTATTATTATTATTCTGTCAGCCCCTATCTTCCTTCTTCTTCGTTCTCTTCAACTTCTTCTCTTCTGTCTTCTTTTTGTCATTCTTGTATCAAATATGTACCTGAAAATTAAAAAAAATATATGAAATGTGCTCCAAAACTCTAATTTTCAAATATGTGCACTGTTTAATCCCTTGGCTGCCAGAGGGCTTATGCAAAACCCCAAAACTATTTATGTATTCCAATGCACCGTATGCAATATGTTTTGCATAAGTCTGTATTTTTCTATTTAGAAAAATGTTAGAGTGAGTTTCTTAAAGGAATAGTAATACGTAAAAATTACTATCCCCCATCTTGTAGCCAGTAAAAAACTGAGTTAAATGAGGCCAGCGGTATCTCTCAAACATGTATGGTACGCTGGGAACAGCGGAGACTCTGCAGCATAGGCAATATTGCATTAATAAAAAAAGAAATCATTAACTTAAAAGGTCTTCTACATGTGCTATCAAACCAAGCACACGTAGAAGACCTTTTTAGTGAAAGATTTGTTTTTTATTAACGCAATCTTGGCTGTGCTGAAGAGCTGCAGGCTGATCCCAGGAGAGGATTCCCCTGCTGTCAGCCAGAACGCTGACGTCAGAGGAAAAGGCAAAAAGCACAACTTTGAAAGCGGATTTCTCTCAAACCATAAAGGCCTCATTTAACTCAGTTTTTCACTGGCTACAAGATAGGGGATAGTAATTTTTAAGTATTACTATCCCTTTAACATACCTTAATGCCTAACTCATGGAAATGAAATTGTAAAAGGAGACAAGTTTTAATGGGTTTCAATGGGCACTAACTTTAGCACCTGATATGCTTTTTTCAGATGGTATTTCTTCATAGCACAGGTAATTGATTGCTTACCGTGCTTGAAGGAGGGTTTTTTTTTGTTGATGGGGGAATTAAATCATGACCATGGTCTGTTTGGGTTAGCAGAGGATATAGGGTTGGAAACCACTGGGTTAAGCCAAAATCAGGAGAATATAGTCTGTATTTCTAGTAATTCTGTAGAGTCTGGACAAAATCCATTATTGGTTGCACTCCAGTAATTTTAAATGTGTTTTTTTTTTTCTTTGGGTGTGCTTACCAAAACCTGGACTGGAATTGTACTTTTGGAAGTTTTGACCAGCTTCTATTGGTTTAAGCACCCCTCCCACCCCCAGGTGCAATGCTTATTGTCTTTAGGATACTATATAATGCCTGTCAGAGAGTCTTTCTCCATTAATGAGTTAAGCTGACCAAGACTCAGCTCTCAGGATAAAGTAAATTAAGGTTAGTAAATGCCTAAAGTAGGAGAGATTCGGCTCATAACACAAAGCATATTAAGGTTAGGTACTTGCCAAAATGAGGTACCTTGGCGTTGGTGGCAAGCTTAGCATTCTTTGGCCATATAATGTAACTAAATCCTCATCTTTAATATAGTAGTGATATGCAGGCACAATGCTTCAGAGTAAAGGGTTAATGGTGATGAAAATTTGGATGTGCACCAATACTTTGTATATTTGCTTTTAGCTATTTTGGTCAAAATTGGTTGCACTCCAGCAATTTTAAATGTGTTTTTTTTTCTTTGGGTGTGCTTACCAAAACCTGGACTGGTATTATGCATTTTATCATAGTCGATATTGTATGTGATTTTTTTACAAAGGAAATGACTTTGGTGGTGCATCATTGTTGGCTTATAAAGCAACTTACATTTCCTTGTTTCTGTTAAAATTCCAAATGTAGATTCAGTACTGATTCATTACCATGTGGTTATAAAGCCCTCACTCTTTATTTGCAGAACCATAAAGACAAAAGAAAACCAAGAGCTGTATTAAACAAAAATCTAAGTTACTAACCAACTATTCTTTTCTTCTGTTATTATGAACAAACTAAAACCAGAAAAAAGTAACAAATAAAGACATGCTTTAGATAACAAAAGTAATATTTTATTTTCCTTGGAAAAGAGTGTAAAACCTTTTTGTCATAATTTGTAGCTATCTAAGGCTGTGCAGTGATAAACTGTTTTAGAGAGCACTTTTTCAAGCTTTATGATTTATTTGATATTAGTATAAACAAAATTTTGCAACAGAATTGCATGCATGGGGACAGAAAACATAATAATGTAGATAAAAAAATCACATTGAAATTTAAAATAGAGTGGAATAAAAAATGTTTTATTCATATACAGAAGCAATGTTGAAAGAAATAAAGAATTACTAATTACTCCTTCAACAAGGCATCAGACATTATTAGAAATCAGCAGTGGGTAGAACTAAATTTTCTGTTGCCTAGGTAAAGTACACCCTTCTATTCTCAGTGGAGGATATACTAAGAACTAGAGGTTATCTAACTAATAAAAATAACTTTCATTTTAATTGGACCTTTAATATTTGAATGATAGGGAGGTCCCTTAAAGGGATAGTAATACTTAAAATGACCAGAGCTGTCCATAGGATTGTGTAGCAACAGCACCATTGTACAATTTCAGGCCACTGTGATATTGCACCTAAAAATTCAACTTTGAACTGTAATAACTTTTGAATAGAACACCTTTCAGCAGTGGGACTACTCTTGTTTTACTCAGAGGGATAAATCCTACAGCATATTTTTTTTTACATTTTAAGTATTACTATCCCTTTAAAAATCAATGAAAATGTTGGGATTTTCTCTTGGCTCCCTTTTGTACAGGTTGGTTTGCCACAAAATTACACTAGTGGTAGTTTCTTGATAGAACAGCCTGTCTGTGGAAATGAACTGTTGAGATTGACTGGCTGGCAAGACACAGGCAACTGGGGACCTATTTGCTTGCTGATCTTGCTGTTATTGTCTCTGTGGTGGGTGGGGAAATATGGGGAAATAAGTTGCTGATTTTCTTTTTTTCTGAGTTATAATTCTTTTATTGGACAGACTATGACAGTGATAAGACAGGGTGGACAACTTAAAAAAAATACAAAAAGAATAAAAAAATTTAAAAAAGAAAGAGAGAACTAAATATATTAGGTGACAGTGACAGACAGCTGACTGGGCTTAGGTAAGAGATCATACTCTATCAGTTGTGTTGTGTAGAGTAAAAACACAATAGTTGAGTAATGTCCAGCAAACGCACAAGTGGCAGGGGGAGGGTGGAGCATTGAAGGGACTTAAACTAGTAGTTCAAAACTGACTGCAGCAATGGTTGCTGCAGAGTGTGCAATCAATGATAATGATCCCTCTCCTACAAGGGAGGATGCAGTTTGTCAAGGTCCCAGAAAAACTAGTTACAGCACCACCAGTGCCAGCAGAGTTAAAGAACCATATAAGAAGAACACTGAAGATGATAACAAGTCACATTCAAGTGTTGATGATGCTGGCAATAGCATAATAGAGGAAGGTGTAACAGCTGAGCCGCCTGCTGCATCACATAGTGAGACAAACAAGCACCAAAACACCTGTCCTCAAAGTAGTAACAAACTTTGTTACAGTAAAAGTAAAAAGAAATTGTTTGAGATCTCTAAACGCTTAGCGGAATATAAAGATAGTAGTGGGCAAGAACTGTCAGGTGATGCTTAAGCTGCTGAGGATGACCTAATGATGACTGATGATGATGATGATGATGCAGATCTAGAATATATGCCTCCAGCATCCTTCTCTTGTTCAGATACAGTAGAGGTTGAGAGTGAGGTGACATGGCAATACAGTTATCAGAAAGTCAAAGCCTAAATCTTCCACCACTGAAAAGGAGCAGTGTGCCTGTCTACAAACTGTTTGAGAAAGCCATTGGAAAGTCTGACCCTGGTCAAGCACAGATGTCAAAAAGCACACAGTTACCCTATCAGTCATCATCAGCATCATCACCTCTTAAAAGTCCAAATCCCACTCAGCCACACACACCTGTTTTGAGTACCCAGCAGTAGCAACAACAACAGCAACACAAGTTATAATCATTCACAATGTTAGATATGACAAGTGCCTCTGCTGCTGCTGCAAGTGCTGGACCTATGACACCTAGTAGTAGTGGCAATAGAATTGCATCAACATCTAGCCCCAGTAGTAGTAGTAGCAGCAGCACCTCAGGAACCCCTCAGACCATGCAGTCTACAGTATGGAGATACTTCACTCAGGATCTTCAAGATGAGCCTGTTGCTATCTGTTGTCTGTGCAAAACGCACGCGAGCAGAGGGAAAGCAGGCTCACGCCTAGGCACCTCCTCTGTGAGATCCCACCTGAAGTACAACCACCAGTCTTACAGGGAGACACACTATCAGTAGGCCAAAGGTGCTGCAACTAGCAGCAGCAGAAGCACTTTAAATGGTTCCCAAGGCTCTAGGGCAGAAAAAAAAAGTAGTGAAGTTATTTAGGTGTCAGAGAGTGTGCTACTGTGCCAACAGTTAGTTCAGTCCAAATACTCCTGCTGCAGAGGAGTATTATGACTCTGGTTTTGCTGTAGGAGATGGCAAGAGTCATATACTGCCCACACATTCTGCATATACCTCCACCACCTCCTCTAGTTATGTTGTTAAAGCAATAAAGTTTTAGACTTCTTCTACCATGTTCTGCCAACTCACACTGATTAAGTTCCTCGGAAGGAGTCAAAAATAATCCCAAAGTACTCCTGTGGAATGGCAAGGTTGCCAAGATGTTGGCATTGGACATGCTGCTGTATTCTTTTGTGGAAGTCTGAGGTTTCAGAGAACTAATGTCATGTGTAGCTCCAAGCTGGAATATTTCAAGCCATGGTTTTATTTTTCCAGGACAGCTGTGTCTGAATTGTACAAGCAGGTGGTTAGTGTGGTGGACAACGGGTTGAAAAGTGCATATGGCAAGGAAATCTACCTGACAACAGATATGTGGACAAGAGGGCAGAGCACAGACTATATGACTGTGACTGCTCACTGGGTTTCCCTACCAACAGTGGACAACACTAGCTTACAGCATCAGGTGAAATCCAGTAATCATGCTTCTGGTTGTGGCAGTGTGATTAAAACTTGCCAGCAGCAGCAGCAGCAGCAGCAGCAGGATAGCCAATACCATCGTCAGGCCACCTTGTGCATGCAGAGTTTTGAGAGACAGTCCCACAAAGCTGTAGATGTTCTAAGTAAGCTATAGCAGGTGATAGAGGAATGGCTTGTACCTGCTCCTTAAAAGCTGGTTTTGTGTCTGCTGATAACGGCTCCAACATCATCGCTGCTATGAGAATAGGTGGTATGGTGCATGTGCCCTGCTTTGCCCATGTGATAAATTTTGTTGTGACAAGATTCCTAGCAGAATCTAAAACCCTCAAACTGATGTTTACTATTGCCCGGAAAATCTGTGCTCATTTTAGTCGCTTCTACAGTGCACGTAACTCTCTATATTCCATACAGGAGTGTAACAACCTGCCCCATTACCAGCTGAAAATGAAGGTCCCTACCAGGTAGAATTTTACCATGTACATGATAGAGTGTTTATAAGATCAGAATAAGGCCATTAGCGAGTACATCATGCAATAACTGGAAGGCTTTGGAGGGATCCTCTTTGTCACTTAGCCAATGGAAACTAATGTGCAAAGTATGTGAGTTACTGAAATCCTTTGAGGAGGCAACCATGCTGGTGAGTCACATTTGGGAAGGAATTAGTGAATTTTTACTCAAAAAAATGAGGAGCATGGCTGAGGATTCATAAAATAATGACAACACAGACATGCACAAGCTGGTAAATTACTTGTTAGCGTGCTTTGAACAAGATCCTCACATAGTGTCCAGTAAAAGCAATGAGGAATACATTCTTGCCCCTTTGCTGGAACCCCACTTTAAACACAAAATTTCAGAATTTATGCCAAAGGGCCCTCAGTAGTTTGTCACAACAAGGAGTCATGGCGATCAGCAGCATCTCTCTGAGGAATCAGATTCTGTCAAGGAATATTGAGACATGCTTATTGATCGAGTGGGCGATTGCATTGTGGAGGATGAGAGGGAGAAAGTGAGGGCACAACAAATGTAAGAGTTAAAAATTTAATCTAGCATGTAAAGGGTCAATATTCTGATTTACTCTATATAGCATTGTAGGGGTTAATATTCACATTTATTCTTTTAGCTACTTCTACTGATAAAGATGTGCTTCTCTGTAGACATGACCCCCTTGTTTCTAAGGAAACAGGTTATGGAATGTGAAGGGAGTATCTTACACATGTTCTTTGTCGCAAATGTTTAGATATCAGGAAATGTTGCGAGAGGCCCTATTTTCTGTATTGCAAATGTTAGCTTTTTCACAATTACCTAATGCTTATTATCTGCGTATTTACTGTGTCAACCAATGAAATTGTACTTATTATACTAAACCCACCCTTGTATTTTACCTATAAAACACTTGGTTTTGTGCTGAATAAATTAGAGCTTTTCCTGTAAGATACTTGTTTTGTGTCCGTTATTGGGGAGAGCTCTCCAAGTACTTGATCGTGTATCCTGATATTGAACTGCTGTGCTGTGTCTAAGAGAAAAGGCCTTCCGGAAGGTTCAGAGAGACAGAGAATCTACAAAAGTACAAGAAACAGGCACTTTACTGAGGGCAGAGGTCATGATCACCTTGGTATATATTATATAGGGGTAAGAGTAGATAATGTACCCCTTCAAGATACATATATATATATATATATATATATATTAAGGCCAGAGTAAACAATCTGCCTTTCTGTTAGTGGGGCCAGAGTCAATGACCTTCTCCTTCCTCAAACATATAGACAGTATAGTGAAAAGAAACGCTGCAAAGCATTACAACCAGCAGAGGCCGCTACATCACCATTTGGAACACAGGGCAATTCACGGGTCTCAGCAGGGGCAACAAAAACCCAACGTTGGTGGTGGTGGTGGCAGCTCATGTCTTTGGGACTTGCTTCCTGAGTATGGGTTGGCAACTGACACACAGGAACACCGTGTAGCTTTTAGAAGTGATCCCACTGCATGTGATGTGGTTTCTGCATACTTGAAGGATAGCTATTATTAGGCAGAAACAATAACCCCATGAAATACTGGCAAACAAATCAGTGTGTGTGGCCAGCAGTGACACGTACTGCAGTGGAAACCCTCAGCTGTCCTCCAGTAAGCGTTGAGTCTGAGAGGGTTTTCAATGCTGCTGGTTACATTGTCAATGACTGCAGGACGTGGCTATCAAGCAGCAATGTTGGGAGACTAATATTCTTAAAAATGAACCAACATCCCATACCATATGAGTATCAGGTAGCAGAAACTACACATGACAGACAAAGCCAGGACAAATATATTAACAGCGGCACAGGTGAGGGGGTTGAGGAGGATTGTGAAGAAGGGTTTCTACCATCTACCCCACTTGGGATCACTGCTATGAACGACAAGTAATGTGTGTCAATAAGAAGGAGGATAGCGATTTAACACAAACATGAGAATAGTAAACACTATATACATACCCAAATCACATCATACCCCCACCACATCTGCCACACTATAGGATGTGCCAGTGTCACTTTAGAAGGAAGTTTGTGTTGTGGGCAAAGGACAAATGCACTTTGCATGCTAATTAATTTTTCAAGGCATACGTTGCTGCAGTACTCGCAACAATGACTTTCAGCCACTTATTTCTAAACTACAGCCCTCAGAAGAAGTAATATTACAGTGGGAAATGTAATACCTATAGGAAATATAGGCGAAAAATGTGTTAAAGTAGGCGAAAAGGAGACTTTTCTGCATAGGCAAAAAGGAGGAAACTTTTGCAAAAAAACTAAAAAAAATTAGCAAGTTTTCAAGGGTATGTTGCTCACTTGACCACTAGTCTGGACTCACTTCCCTTTTCACCTCAGAATTAGGGCCCATATAGCTAATCTTAGCAGCTGCTTCGTCAACACCACCCTCACCCCCACTAGTCTTTAGACCCTGTGTGGTAGTGGGACTGCTTGGGGATGGCAAGTGTGACTTGGCATACCCTGCTGTCACACTTGACATCATGTTCTCCTCCTTCTCAGAATAACAAGGCACACTTTACAATCATGGCAAGTGTATATAGCATAACATGTAAATGCAGTAAATACATTATATATTGAATATATATCATAAATCGTTAAGGCAGATTTGCATAGTCAATGAAGGAACATAGAGAGTCCTAAATATTATATTAAAACCTATGACGTGAGATTGTGGCATAAATGCTAAATTAGACCATCACTCAGATTATTACAGGGAAGATTTTTGTAAACTAACTCAACATAAAAGAATTAACAAATTGTTTAGTGAATTTACATATTGAGTGTCAGAGAGGTATCCATTGCATTGCAATGCATTGGCTACCTCTAATGCTGTTGGTGTTAACAGTTAACACTGGAGACCTCTGCAGCATTAATGAGAAGGGATGGGCAAGAAGTAAAATATTTTTCCTTGTGGAAATTTTGTGGAAAAAACAACTTCTCACTTTTTCCCACAAAATTTCCACTCATACAAAATGCATGAAATGTCTCTTCCTTCCAATAATGCCAATGAATTTACTATGAGAACTTTGTCATTTTCACCTATGCTTTATATGGCTGCAGCATTTGACACCACAATACTACTGCTGTTGAGGAAGGAAATTGAGAAATAAATAGCTGCAAATAAAGTTGTTAGCAAGCTGAGCAGTATAAGCCTTGAAAATCAGTTCTTTAAAATGTCTCTTTTCAACAAATGAAAAGGGAAGCATGTCAGTCATCAACATTTTGGCAAGTTTGCCATTCCACAGGTATACTTTTGGAGTATTTTTGTGTGGCTTTTGACTTTTTAAGTGTAGGTTTGCAACACATACAAGAATTGTGTGAAGTATCCACTTTAACATGACTAATAGTGACAGAGGGGGTCGTGGAGATGTGGAGGCTATATAATTTTTTTGCCTTCAACTAACTCAGAGTTCTCCTCCTCTGTGCCTTGAATTTGCAGAACAACAGCAGTAGGAGGCATGAGTGTTATTGTTACAGAGAAAAATATTGTCTCACTCTCTGAGACATCTTCAATATTACCATTATGTGCCCCTTGGCCCTGTGCACCTTTAGGAGTGTTTCTACTGGTTCTATACGTGACACCTCTGAAATGCTGCTGGTGTGGATCTCAGTGTAGATGCATCTAGATGGGATCCTGTTTTCATCATGCACACATATTTTTATACAGACAACTGATAGCAACATATTTAGCTTTTGGGTCATGAGTGAAGTATCTCCATACTATGGATTTCATAGACTGCTTACTCAACAACAGAACGTGTGAATGGCTTGGAAATGGTGATAATGATGATGATGATGAATGATAAGCAAGTTTACTTGTCCAGAGTTTGACTTTCCAATTGATCTCTCAAAAAGTGTATAAACAGGCAGTGGTAGATATCTTAGGATTTTCATTTTAGCAAGTTGTCTGCCCATATCATCATCAATCTCATTCTCTACTTCATCTTTGTCAACAATATTCTAGATAAATATAACCCTTAATTAGATCATCATTAGCATCAGTCACTTCCATCATACTAAATTTATAATATTCTGGGTTTTAGAAATCTTTTTACTTTTTCCCTTAGGGAATTTACAGAACATTCTCTACTATTTTGTGGATGAGTGTTACTGCCACTGTCAAAAGTAGTTTATCTAACTGCTAGTCCCTCCTCTGTTATAGTAGCAAACTAGAATGTGACTTGTTAACATTTTCAGTCTTCTTAAAAGGTTTGTTTATTTATTTCATGTCATTGCAAACAACCTTCTCAGGAGGAGGATCATCATCATCATTATTTATTGAAGATGCTGGAAAACCAATGCAGTTGATTTTGGAGTAGCAGTTTACTACAATGTCCATGCACTCCTACTTTCTTCACTCTACCCCTCCCTCTAGTACTTTTGCCTGAAATATTGAGTGCAGTGCTGATTTTTACTGTAAAGTACACAAAAGAATGGTTTGAGTATGAAGTGATATATTGTCCATCTTAAAATAAGGCATCATGTACAAAGGTTTGTTTTTTTTCCTTTCATTGTCTGTCACTGTCTTCATAGTCTCCTCCAATAACCAGCTGGTTCTCTTATCCAATAAAAATATATTTATTTGGTAAAAACATTGAAACGCATTTAAATTATACCAATCATTTTTATGCAGCTGTTTGGTGGATGGCATTGCAAACTACCTCTTTACCACAGTGCAGAACAAAAGGGAATCAGGAAAATTGTACAATAATTCTTTCTACAGCTTTATAATAGTTTGAAGTTGTAAGATGTGGGGCTCGATTCTATTACCAGCGCTAAAAAAACCCCAGGTGTTGTGTTTTTTTAAGTCGGATTTTATTATCCTTTTACCCAACTTGTGAAAACAAAATCAGCCGTAATTATATGCACCACTAGTCAAAAAAAAAAGCCCATAGGAAACAACTAAAAACAATGTGCAAGTAGCAGTCTATTATCTACGCTCGGTGTTAGCTCCTGTTTTGTGGTTACATTTTCTGTTGACAATCCTGCGCCTCAGAGGTTGAGGCGTAGAAGCTACAAGAATGGTTTCAAACCCATCGTTGTTTGAACAAAAGCGATAAGAATACAATATACAGCATAGAAATCTGACATAGAGTGCCCCTCTTCAACATATTAACTCCCCTTTGAAATTCTAATTCTAGTGCTTTCTATCACCATTTTAATTCTACAAATATTGTTCACATTCAAGATTTTAACCCCCCCCCCTTTAAAATTCGACTTATAGTGCTCCCATGACTTTCCCATGACGTTCTTCTCAAATTTTTTTCAACATGCCCTCATTGTATTTGTATTGCATGAGTAACCCTATGAGTACCAGAGAGGTAGCAATGCATTGCAATGTGTTTGCTACCCCTCTGGTACTCAAAGGGTTAATA
Organism: Rhinophrynus dorsalis; assembly: GCA_037306005.1. Classification (NCBI taxonomy): domain Eukaryota; kingdom Metazoa; phylum Chordata; class Amphibia; order Anura; family Rhinophrynidae; genus Rhinophrynus; species Rhinophrynus dorsalis. The sequence goes on along the minus strand of CM074719.1, from coordinate 71,146,995 downwards.
GGCAAGGAATGAAGCTGCCTACCTTGCCTGTATATGTGTAAGAATTTTTTTAAATTACATTTTAGTTGTATTTAAAATAGTTCAAACCCCAAGGGGGGTATCAGGACCCCTTGCCGCATAACATGCCTATTAATCCTATGAGTACCAGAGGGGTAGCAACACATTTCAATGTGTTGCTAACACTCTGCTACTCATAGGGTTAATCATGCAATACAAATACAACAAGGGCATGTAGAAAAAAAAATAGAGAAAAACAATGTCAACTTTAAATGGAGAAAGAAACCCATGGGAGCACTGTAAGTCAAATTTTAAAGGGGAGGTTAAAATGTTGAATGTGAATATTTGTAGAACTAAAATGGTGATAGAAAGCACTATAATTCAAATTTAAAACCTATGCATATTTCCTTGGACTTTGACATTTTGCACATTTTTTAGGTGGTAGTTGAATAAAAGTAGACAGCACCAATTTTGTTAGTACTCTGAAATGTGCTGTCTGCGCTGGTTTTGTTTTTGTTTTACAGTGGTTCTATAATAGAATACCTGTGTAACACATGTTTGCAAAATACACGTTGCTTGTTTTTCTTGCAATGCCGGTTTTAGTACAGGTAATAGAATCAAGCCTGTGATCAGTGATCAATAAGCAGAGCAGAGGCAGGAGGAACAGCAAACAATGTTCTGCCCAACAATAAAAAAATATAGTTAATTGTTAACTTTGTGTACTTGTTTCTTATGTATTTTTATTTTAATATATTTTATGTAGTGAAGTCTTTTTTAACTTTAAAATTTTAATTAAGCAGCAGGTTTCCTAAATGTTCAGCAAAATATAATAACAATAGTGCATGTGGGAGTTAGGACAAATATGATTTGTTAATTTTAGATTTTGTACATAATAGGCATTAATGATTGTATTATAATCTAAACTGGCAGTGTATGGGCCACGGAAAAGCAAAGGCAATATTAGTGGAAAAACTTAACTGTGCATGAGGCAGTAATAATGCTACCAGATGTCTGTAATTTAGTAATTTATTTAGAAAAATTAAAATGGACTTATTACTATTTATAAGCAGAGATGGCTAATTTCTTCTAAGATATACTGCAACAAATTCTGTCATGAGAAAGGTCACAGATGGAAATGTATAATGGAGGATTCTTCTCTTACGCTTCAACTTGTTGACACAATATTGTGAATGCTGTATTTTGAGTCTGCTAAATAGTACTACCTATTCCTAGTAGGAGCAAAAATGAGCAATAGTGGGCTCAATTCTACACCTTCCCTCACCTCACAGTCAATCATCTTCTAGCAGGAAGATGACAAAACCTGGTAGAAGCTGATTGGCTGGGAGGTGCATAAGCACACATCCCAGACAATTGGAGGCTGCCAATCATTTTGAACAGAGACTGACATATAAAAAAACATTCTCTGTTCAAAATCCCTGCATTGAGATGCGGGCAATGGCAGTAAGGGTCTGTAACCATATGCATGCCTACCACCACCAGTAGAGTCAGCTGTGGTGGGAAGTTACATTTGTCAGCAATTTTAACCCTTTTTTACCTGGACAACTTAAGAATTTTTTTTTTTTTATTAAGAAAGGTAATGACAACATTTGACTTTAAAGAGAGATGCCACAGTTCTTTCAACCCTTTGGGCACCAGAGGGGTAACCCTCCAGTACTCATTGGGTTAACTGTGGCATCTCTTGCAGGCTTTTTTTCTGGACAAAACAACTCATTAATTTTTTTTTTTTATACACAGATTTTACAGAAGAGAAGAAAGAAGAGAGAAGCTTGAAAAAGAAGATGCTCAGTGGATGACAGGTAAGTGTTACATTTCTGGGTGTTAGGCTAGTGTTAGGGATGATATTATTTAAGAGTTTATGTTTGGGATAGTGTTGGGCTTTGGAGGTGGGGGGGAGGGTGATTGTTTGGAGCTCACTCTTGTTGTTTGACACCATGTCAAACAACGAGAGTTGGGTTTTTTCCTTTGATGTTCCCACAATTCACACTGTTTAGCATGAGTTGTGAGAAAAAATCCGACAATGACTGTTTGGTCATAGTGAGAGTTATGGCCGCCGAGTTTGCATCTGGACTAGGGATGGATGAAAAGTCATAGACATTTCCTGCAGGTCTTTTCATGAAAAAACAACAATTTTCTGCTTTTTTCAAGAAAGTTCCTGCTCATAGACAATACATAATATGTTCTCCTTTTCACCACTGCCAATAAATTTCCTTCAAGCACTATTTCTTCTTATGAAGGCTGAAGTGGAGAAATAAATAGCTGAAAGAAAAAATTGTGAGTCCTACAGCAACAAATGCCTTGAAACACTGTCAGGGTTCTCCTCCGCCTTCCCAGAGGCTTTGCCCGTCTTCTGGGTCTGTCGCCTCATCACCATGTAGCGTGGTGACTTCAACCTTACTGCACTTCCAGGTTTCAGTCTTTTTAACCGCGCACCGCTTTTGTGCTGCGCGCGATTATAGCGTTCCAGTGTGCAGCCTTCTCCTGCTGCTCCACTCAGCTCCCAGCGTCTTGCGGTCCTGTGTAGTCCTGTCCCTCCAGTCTTGTGGGTTTCTTTCCTGCCTGCTCCAGTCAGCAACCTCCACTCTACCTCCAGTACTTCTCCAGTCCTGTGGCATCCAGCCTTTCCTGTCTCCTCCAGTCTTCTACCTGTTGCCTCTCCAGTCCTGAGCTGCATTGCTTTCCTCACTGCTCCAGTCAGCATCAGTACCTATCCTCTTGTCTCTGAGGAGTTTAGCTCCTCCTTGCCTGCCCCAGATACATCCAGTGCCTTCTCCAGTCTCCTCTTGGTTCCTTGCCTGCTCCTGCTCAGCACCCCCAATTCTCTGACCAGTCTTTCCCTGTGCAGTCCTGTCTGCTCTTGCTGCTCTCCCTCCTTATAGTCTCTTGCCTCAGGGGCTTACCTTCAGTGGGCCCTTAATTACTTTGGAAATAGTTCTTCCCTGGGGTTGGTGGTGGGTGTCCTCACTGTACTGCGTTATCCTGGGCCTTCTTCGGCTCAACGAAGGAGGTCATCTGGCTTCGCGGCCAGCACCTCTACACGGCCTTGGCCGCAGCACAACACACTACAGGGGGCCTGCGTACACAAGCCACGCACCCCAGCGACGCACTCTAGCCTTCACTCCACCAACCCTTGTTGGAGGAGTCCCTTAACCGTGACATTAGTCCCTTAACCGTGACATTATAATCGCGCCATACCCTTGGTTGATGGCTTCTGACCCAGCTGAGTTTTCTGAGGCCCTTCAGCAGGGCACCATGCTGAGCCGTCATGCGACACAGATAGTACAGCTAGACCAAAAGCTTGATACTATCGCGCAGTTGCTACAGCAGATGCAACAAGAAATAGGAGCTTTGAGAGCCGCAGAACCCGACATGGTACACGCCATACCGCTTTCTGGTCCTACCTTTCCACCTCGTCTTCCTCTACCGGAGCGTTTTGATGGTTCATCTGCCGACGTGCAGGGCTTCTTGAACCAGTGTCAGTTGCACTTCCGCTGTCAGCCTGAGTCTTACTCTTCATCCCAGGCCAAGATCGCTTTTGTTGTGTCCCTCCTTAAGGGTCAGGCCTTGGCATGGGTCACCCCCCTACTGGACCACCAGTTTCCTATCCTGGACGACTTTGATGCTTTTCTGTCTGCCTTCAAGGCAGTATTTGATACACCAGGCCGCCAGTCCAGGGCCGAGGCGGCTTTGTTGGAGATATCACAGGGTCAACGCTCCTTGTCTCAGTATGCGGTTGAATTCCGTACGCTGGCCTATGATACTGATTGGGGTTCCAGCGCTCTCAAGGCAGCTTTCTGCAAGGGCCTTCATGACCGCCTTAAAGACGAACTAACTACCAGTCTGATTCCTGACTCGTTGGAGGGTTTGGTGGCGCTCTGTTCTTCTTTGGAACACTGGTTGTCTGAGAGACGAAGCGAGAGAGATCGGGACCGTAATCGTCATCCTCCTCCTCGTCCCCCTATCCGCCTGGCTGCCCGGTTTCAACATCCACCCACTACCTCCGACACCGATCCGGAACCCATGGAGATCGGGCGGGTTTACCGCCTGTCCGAGGAAGAAAAGGCCAGGCGCTGTGCTGCTGGACTATGACTCTAATGTGGAGCCCCTGGCCATTTAGCCCGAGAATATCCCAACAAACAGGGAAACGCCAGGACTTAGGCGGTGGGGGAACCTCCCTAAGTCCAGTTGTCATCCCCTTTGACCGGAACCGATGCCTTAGTGTTCCGGTCACCCACTCTTGGACTGGCCATACCCTGGATACATAGGCCTTCATCGACTCCGGTGCTTCCGGTCTCTTCGTTGATGTGACTTTTGCCGCACAACACAGGATTCCTCTTCAACCCAGAAACCCACCGCTACGCGTGTTGGCTATTGATGGTACTCCCGTGGGGAAAGGATTGATTACCCATTCAACCAAGCCACTAACACTGCGTGTGAGCAACAGCCTCACTGAACACTCTGTGTTGGATATCATAATCTCACCCAAGAACCCAGTCATCCTGGGGTATCCTTGGTTGTGTTCCTCCAACCCTACCATCAACTGGGCTACTGGGTCCCTTGAATTTCCTAGTTCTCCTTCCATGAACGTAGCTGCTCCTGCCACTTTGCTCTCTACTCATACTTCCGGTACTTCTGTTACGATTCCTGAACCTTATCAGGATCTTGCTGAGGCCTTCAGCAAACAACGGGCTGAGACCCTTCCACCTCATTGCCCTTATGACTGCCCTGTGGACCTTCTTCCTGGCACCATGCCCCCTAGGGGTAGAACATATCCGCTGTCCATCCCCGAAACTGCGGCCATGGAGGCCTATGTGAAGGACAATCTGGCTCGGGGCTTTATCCACCCATCCTCTTCTCCCGCTGGAGCGGGTTTCTTCTTTGTGGCTAAGAAGGATGGTACTCTTCGTCCCTGTATTGATTACAGAGGTCTGAATCTTATCGCCCACCGTAATTGCTACTCCCTTCCGCTTATCTCAGAGCTCCTCGACCGGCTCCGTGGAGCCAACATCTTCACTAAATTGGACCTAGTGGGGCTTACAACCTGGTCCGGATGCGTGAAGGGGACGAATGGAAGACCGCATTCAACACACGATCGGGGCATTACGAATACCTTGTCATGCCTTTTGGCTTGCGCAATGCTCCTGCGGTCTTCCAAGCCTTTATCAATGATGTCTTCCGGGATCTCTTGTCCTCTTTTGTTGTCGTGTATCTGGACGACATTTTGGTGTATTCTACCTCCCTCTCTGAGCACCGTCTTTATGTATGGCAGGTCCTTGAGCGTTTACGGACTAACCACTTATATGCCAAACTAGAGAAGTGCCTCTTTGACCAGACTAGCCTTTCTTTCCTGGGTTATGTTGTGTCTCCTAGAGGCCTCTCCATGGACCCTGAGAAAGTCTCTGAAGTCTTGGACTGGCCTCTTTCTCGTAATCTTAAGGCGGTTCAACGCTTTATTGGCTTCGCCAATTATTATCGGCGTTTTATCAAAGGCTTTTCCGCAGTTATACAACCCATCGTAGCTCTTACTCGCAAGGGTGGTAACCCTTCCTGCTGGCCCCCTCAGGCTGTGTCGGCTTTTACCGCTTTGAAACAGGCTTTCTGTACTGCTCCCATCTTGTCCTATCCGGACCCTTTTCTGCCTTTCATATTAGAGGTGGACGCATCCGAGTCGGCAGCAGGAGCGGTTCTTTTACAACGATCCCCCTCCACTGGAGATCTCCACCCGTGCTCCTTCTTTTCTCAGAGTTTCTCAGCACCTGAGAGGAATTATGACGCCGGTAATCGCGAGCTTCTGGCAATTAAACTGGCGTTAGCCGAATGGCGCTACCTTCTTGAGGGTTCTCCCCACCGGATAACCATATATACTGACCACCAGAACCTGGCTTATTTGGCTACGGCCAAGCACCTGAATGCTCGACAGGCTCGGTGGTCGTTGTTCTTTTCACGTTTTGATTTCACTATCTCCTATGTTCCAGGTGCTAAGAACATCAAGGCTGACGCCCTGTTGCGTCTTCAAGAGCCGTCAGCTGTCCCTGCTGTCCCGGACACTATACTGCCTTCTTCTTGCTTCTTAGCCTTCTTGGCCACCAGGACCCTGCAACGTATCCAGGATGCTCAGCCCTCAGCCCCAGCTGGAACTCCTCATGCGGCCGGGGTACTATTTGTTCCTGTACAGTACCGGCCAGAGGTTCTTCGTTGGGCCCATCACTCTTCTGTTGGTGGTCATGCTGGCATATCTAGAACTTGCGAGCTGTTATCTCGACATTTTTGGTGGCCCTCTCTTCGAGCTGAGGTGGCTTCTTTTGTTTCCTCTTGCACCGTCTGTGCCCGTATGAAGACTCCCCGTTGTAGACCATCAGGATTGCTTTATCCCTTGCCTGTTCCTGCTATTCCCTGGTCCCAACTCACAATGGACTTCATTGTTGACCTTCCGGTCTCTTCCGGCATGACGGTTATATGGGTGGTTGTGGACTGCTTTTGTAAGCAGTGCCATTTGGTTCCGCTACCCAGATTGCCTTCAGCCTCGGATCTTGCTGACCTATTCATTTCTGAGATAGTCCGTATCCATGGTATTCCCCTTCATATAACATCTGATCGGGGTCCTCAGTTCATCTCAGCCTTCTGGAGATCCTTTTGTGCTCGCCTGGGTGTTACCCTACAATTTTCGTTTGGCTATCACCCCCAGACTAATGGTCAGACAGAGTGAACCAGTCCTTGGAGCATTTCTTGCGCAGTTACTGCAACCACCAACAGGATGATTGGTGTCGCCTTCTTCCCCTGGCAGAGTTCTCCTTGAACTCTCATTTCCACTCTTCTTTGGGCTGTTCACCCTTTTTTGCTGCTCTGGGTTACAACCCCAGAATCCTGCTTGTCTCTCCTGGTACTGCTCTAGCGCCTGCTGCCGAGGGTCGTGTCCGGTCCTTGGTGGACCATTGGCAGCGTATTCATTCCTCTTTGATGGAGTCTCAAGTACGTCACAAAGTCCAGGCGGATCGTCGTCGCTCTTTGGCCCCCAGATTCGGTGACAGGGTTTGGCTTTCCGCCAAGAATGTTCGCCTACGTCAGCCTTCAGCCAAACTCGGTCCTCGTTTCTTGGGTCCCTTTCGGGTAATACGGCGTCTCTCCCCGGTGGTTTATCGTTTGGCTCTTCCTTCTTCTTTGCGTATGCTGTCCTGTGTTTCACGTCTCCCTTTTGAAACCTTGGTTTCCGTCGCACCCTTCACATCCCCGGACCCCAATTCCTAGACCCGTGGTTCATGATGACCAGGAGGAGTTCGTCATCGATGCCATTCTTGATTCCCGCTGGGTTTGTCGCCGTGTTCAGTATCTTGTTAATTGGCGCGGGTACGGTCCTGAGGAGCGTTCCTGGGTTCCGTCTTCAGATTTTCATGCACCTACCCTTCTTCAGCGTTTTCATACACGTTTTCCGCATAAGCCCCGTCCTGGCTTCCGGAGTCTGCCTAAGGAGGGGGGGAGTGTCAGGGTTCTCCTCCGCCTTCCCGGCGGCTTTGCCCGTCTTCCGGGTCTGTCGCCTCATCACCACGTAACGTGGTGACGTCAACCTTACCGCACTTCCGGGTTTTGGTCTTTTTAACCGTGCACCACTTTTGTGCGGCCCGCGATTATAGCGTTCCAGTGTGCAGCCTTCTCCTGCTGCTCCACTCAGCTCCCAGCATCTTGCGGTCCTGTGTAGTCCTGTCCCTCCAGTCTTGTGGGTTTCTTTCCTGCCTGCTCCAGTCAGCAACCTCCACTCTACCTCCAGTACTTCTCCAGTCCTGTGGCATCCAGCCTTTCCTGTCTCCTCCAGTCTTCTACCTGGTGCCTCTCCAGTCCTGAGCTGCATTGATTTCCTCACTGCTCCAGTCAGCATCAGTACCTATCCTCTTGTCTCTGAGGAGTTCAGCTCCTCCCTGCCTGCCCCAGATACATCCAGTGCCTTCTCCAGTCTCCTCTTGGTTCCTTGCCTGCTCCTGCTCAGCACCCCCAATTCTCTGACCAGTCTTTCCCTGTGCAGTCCTGTCTGCTCTTGCTGCTCTCCCTCCTTATAGTCTCTTGCCTCAGGGGCTTACCTTCAGTGGGCCCTTAATTACTTTGGAAATAGTTCTTCCCTGGGGTTGGTGGTGGGTGTCCTCACTGTACTGCGTTATCCTGGGCCTTCTTCGGCTCAACCGAAGGAGGTCATCTGGCTTCGCGGCCAGCACCTCTACACGGCCTTGGCCGCAGCACAACGCACTACAGGGGGCCTGCGTACACCAGCCACGCACCCCAGCGACGCACTCTAGCCTTCACTCCACCAACCCTTGTTGGAGGAGTCCCTTAACTGTGACATTAGTCCCTTAACCGTGACAAACACTTGGTAGCAGGCTAAGTGCTTTGTCTTTTGCACACAACACTAACGTCCTGCTAAAGTAACTTTTGCACAACTATCCTCGAAAAATAACTGTAGCTTGGGAAATTCCAGCAAGGTTGTAACATATGACATAAGTTCTTTAAACCATCTATTTTCAACAAAAGAAAATAGTAGTATGTTAGCCTCCAACATTTGGCACTTATTCCATAGATGTTCTTTTGCATAATTTCTGTTTAGATTTTGAATTCTTTCAAAGAATCTTAGTAAGTATAGTATGGCAGTACATAGTAGAAGAACTGTGTGTTGATTTAATGACATGACTTGTGGATATGGTATGGGTGGTGGTGTAGGCACTCTATGATTATAGTCATCTCCAAAAGCAAACTCAGAGTCATACTCCTCTGCAACAAAAGCACAACATTTTTGCACACACTCTTACACATCAACAGCACTTCTAGTATGTACCCCAGAGCCTGGGAACATATTGGATTACTTCTGCTTCTGCTAGTTGTGACATTTCTGACATGTTCATGGTAAGTCTTCCAGTCAGGCCTGTGGTTATGCTTAAGGTCGGAACTTATCAAAGAGGTGCCTAGCTGTGAGCCTGCTTTTCCCCTGCTCAAATGCTTCTTACACAAACAATTGATAGCAGCATGTTTAGCTTTTGGATCCTGAATGAAGTATCTCCATACTGTGGACTTGGGAGGGTTCCTACCTTGTGAATGCCGCTAAGTCTCTGATCCCGCTGCACTGAAAGACAACAGACACTCCCTCTATTCAGGAATGGCTCTCCAAAATTGAATCTCTCCATAGTATGGAGAAATGCCACACTATCTCCACGGGAATATACTCCCAATTTCACCATATCTGGTCCCTTTGACGATGCTAGTCTAAGAGTACACTGTAACTCTCTTTGATGAACACTCAGACCAGATCGGTAATGTTAAAATGAATTTATTAGGATAAAGTACAAACAGTTAGGTCTTTAGACCCACACAAACGGAACATATATATATACAGATATGTACAGTAATAGCAAGCCAATATTGGTAATATATGATGAAATGGAAACAATCACTGGCAACGAGGGTTCTGGCTTGAACCGGAATTACTGAAGGCAACTCAGTCCAGGAACTGACAACAGGACTTAGGTGACAGGTAGACCAGGAGTACACGACTGGCACAAACCCAGATGCCTGGGAGGCACAGAGCCCAAGAGGAGCGAAGCAACACTGACCTTGGCACTTGGACCACAGTGAGACCGAGGCAACTGCTTTAGTAGGCAGCACTGACCCTAGGGTTAGGGTCACAGGGAGACCAAGGCAACCGCTTATAGTGGGCCGCACTGATCCTAGGACTAGGATCACAGGGAGACCAAGGCAACTGCTTAAGTAGGCAAACTCTAGAACACTAGGGGTGGATCGTAATATATAGCCCAAGGCTACTGCAGTGAGGAATAAGCACAACTCTACCTGGAAGGTCCAGGTACACAAAGGGTCAGTAGGTAATGCCCACAGATATACTGCAACTCCCAAAGGGAGTGAGCCCAGCGTTGAAAGGGAGGTGGACACAGAGAGTGATCTGAGTAACACAGTCAGTGCTATGAAACACTGTACCAGTACTTCGCGTGTACACACCACCAGAGGCAGTCAAGAGAGCAGCTAAAGCACGAATGCTCAGTCTACGGTCGACAAGGATAATAGAGCCACGCGGGGCACACCGACTTGCGTAACGGAAAGGCCACAGCGGGTATAACTAAACCAAATGGAGGCAACCAAATGGTATAGCCAGGCACGGATGGCCACAGCGTGGTAATCAGCCTGACACGGTCAGCAACGGAACGGGTTCTCAGCCAGATACAGTCAGCAACGGAGCAGCAACAACACAGGAAACTCTGGAACGTCGTCAGGCAGGCCAGGTCATACACGATCAGAGAGATACAGAACAAACGTCAGGAACTAGTACACCATGAAAGGGCACCATAGTGTAGACATGACAAAGTATATAAAAGCTATCAGTGGGCGGCGACAAAGATACCTGGCCAATCAGAGCAAGGTAGTGTAATTAGGGAGTCAGAATGTCTCTGCCTGCAGCCAAGAGCACAAGCACCGTGATAGTAACTCCCTCTCAACGACCCCCTCCCAGCAGAGGGGGACCAGGCTTGGAGGGAAACTTAGCGTGGAATCTACGCAACAATAGAGGTGTATGGATATCAGAATGTGTGACCCAGGAACGTTCCTCCAGCCCGTAGCCCTTCCAATGCACCAGGTACTGGAGTTGACCACGCACTCTGCATGAATCCAGTATACTTTGAACCTCATACTCATCGTGGTTGTCAATGCGGACAGGACTAGGGACCACTGGAGCAGTGGTATATCGGTTACAAATCAGAGGTTTTAGTAGAGATAAGTGAAAGACATTATGGATATGCATGCTTGCGGGAAGTTCCAAAGCATAGGAAACAGTATTGACCCTCCTGAGGACTTTGAATGGTCCAACGAACCTTGGAGCAAACTTATTATAAGAAGTCTGCAAATTCAAGTTTCTGGAAGAAAGCCACACACGGTCCCCAACCTGGAAAACAGAAGCCGGCAACCTCCTATTATTGGCATGTTGTTGATAACGTTGGAAGGACTCACGTAGTGAGGTTTTCACTTGTACCCAAGTGGAATGGAGTTGTCAGAGATGTACTTCTAGGGCTGGTATCTGCTGTGCCTGAAATGCATCCGGAAGCAAGGATGGCTGAAACCCATAATTGACAAGAAAGGGTGAGCTTCTGGATGAGGCATTAATAGCACAGTTTCTAGCGAACTCTGCCCAGGATAACAACTCAACACAACTGTCATAATGGTTGTATACAAAGCAACATATGAGTTGTTTGAGTCCTTGGTTAGAGCGCTCTGCAGCTCCATTAGTTTGTGGGTGGTAAGCAGATGAATAAGACAACTGAATGCCCATCTGACTACAGAATGCCCTCCAAAATCTCAATATAAATTGACTGCCACGGTCCGAAACGAGCACCTTAGGGTCACCATGGAGTCTGAATACCTCTTTGGCGAATACTACCTCCAGCTCTTTTGCGGAAGGCAGATCCGGTAGAGGCACGAAATGGGCCATTTTAGAAAATCTGTCTACCACCATCAGGATTTACGTGTAGCCTTTTGAAACAGGTAGTTCTCCCAAGAATTCAATGGATACATGCGACCATGGTCGGTTGCCATTGGGTACAGGCTGTAGAAGACCTACTGGCAGATGCCTAGGTGACTTAGAACGGGCACACACCATACAAGCAGCAGTAAAGTTAGCGCAGTCCATTCTTAGAGTGGGCCACCAGAAAATATGCAACAAGGACCAGAACAACTGATCTCTGCCCATGTGCCCAACTGCTCGAGAAGCATGGTAGGTTTCCAGTAGTCTGGTCCGAAAGGGTTCGGCCAGAAAACATCTGCCCATGGGCTTTTCAGGAGGAGAGTCAGCCTGAGTTGCCAAAATCTCCTGGCTCAGTGATGCTCGTCCGCAAGGTGGCCACGATGCGGTCAGGGGAAAATAATAGGTACTGGCTGTACATCAGACTCCACTTCAGGCCCATGCTGCCTGGACAAAGCATCAGCCCACTTGTTCTTGGAACCAAGCAAATAGGAGACTACAAAGTCGAACCGAGAAAGGAAGAGTGCCCATCTCGCTTTTCTTGGAGACAATCTCTTAGCTTCCGACAAGTACAATAGATTTTTGTGGTCGGTCAAAATAAGAATCAAAACCCTGGTGCCCTCCAGCAAGTTAAATTCACGTAAAGCCAGGATAATTGCCAATAATTCATGATCATTAATCTCGTATACAGATTGTGCATTGGTCAATTTTTTCGAAAAGAAATCACACGGCTTAAGTACCTGACCATGATCAGACCTTTGTGACAGTACAGCCCCCATGCCTGTGTCAGACGCATCTACTTCAAAAATATATGGTAGGTCTGTTTTGGGATGGGCCAGAGCTGGTACAGAAGCAAATGCAGCCTTAAGTGCCTCGAAGGCTTCTTCAGCCTCCTCCGACCACTCGGACGCCTTGGTCCCATTATGTGTCAGATCTGTGAGAGGCTTGACAATTCTAGAAAAGTCATGAGTAAATTTTCGATAATAATTGGCAAAGCCAAGAAACCGTTGAATAGCCTTAAGACCCCTGGGACGTGGCCAATACAGCACCACAGACAACTTTTCTTTGTCCATGGAAATGCCCTGTTTCGAATGACAGGGTTTCAAAATGTTGCACTGAATAATTTGGAACGAGAGGGTTTCAAAATGTAGTGCTCCAGTCTGCACTGAGAGTGGGCAAGTCTCGTGGGTGACCTGGGGAGGCACCAAAGGTCGCCCATCAATAGCCTCAATTTGCATGGGATTGATCAGCTCGACCAAAGGAATGTTATGAGACGTGGCAAATTCTTTGTCCATAAAATATCCAGCTGCTCCAGAGTCAATCAGAGCAGAGGCGGTAAAGGAGAAGCTGGAGCGGGAAATTACCACCTAAACCACTGGTTTGGAAGGCACCTTATCTGGGGACTGCTGAATTCCACCTAGGACCTGTCCCCTTAGGAAACCTAGGAGCGTGCGTTTTCTGGCCGTATTGGACAATTACGCAGCAAATGCCCTCCTTTACCATAGTACAGGCACAGCCCATTCTTATGGTGGAAGGATCGTTCCTCCCTAGTTAATCTCGTAAACCCAACCTGCATAGGTTCCACCAATTTGTTTTACCCAGGAGGCACGGGAGGAGAGGGAGGCAAGGGTGGGAGTTCTTTCCTGTGCCACTGCCCTGCCTAAAACTTTGGTTTACGGTTGTTACGGTTTTCAGACACTCAGACAATGGTTAAAAGCAAAAACACAGTTTTATTGAAAATAAAATTAAAGAACAGCTCCCCTGGGGGCCAAGACCGGTAATCCAGATAATGACAGTAATACTGGCACAATATAAGGGAGCTACCAGAATGGTCAGAGAGAATGTAGTACCAAGGGTTAATGCTAGAGCAACAGATCAGTCTCTGTGATGATAATTGGCCAATGCCCGGTTGGTAATATCAGTCTCTGGAAAATGCAAGGAAAAGTGCAGAAAGCGTCTGGACTGGATCACTCTCAAATAGCTGTATAATAGGGCGCCCAAAAGTTACAGCAAGATGATCAGAGCTGAGCCAATATCCCGTAGGGTGAAGTATCGGAGCAAAGCCACTGCTGGAGCAAAACCCAGAACCTGGAGCGCCCTGTGTTCTCACAATAAACAAACCCTGCGTGTACCAACGGGACCAGAGCCACAAGCACCCCTAAGGTGCCAGAACGGAGAAACACTGCCCAAGCTGTTTGAAAGCCAATGCACTGGTAGTGCGATAGATACGTAACACAATGAGCACTTGGAGGCCAGAGCCAAGACACTCTTCCAGTGCCGTCCCGGAGCAACACAATGCAAGAGCAATGGAACGCCCATAAGCACTCGGTGGTGCAACCAAGGACTGAACAAACACCCACTGGAAACTGCTCTGCTAGTGTAATGGATAGGCTCGGTCAAAAGGCACAGGCTCAGTAAGTGTAAATTGGCTCGGTAGGACGCAACAAGCTTGGCAAGTGTACAGGCTCTATATCAGAGGCAACCAGCACAGCAAGGGTTAATGGCAGGTTCGGTAACAGAGGCAGCAGCTCAGCAAGGCACTATAGACTGGCTCGGTAATGGAGGCAACAGCTCAGCTAGAGAGAAGTGATTAGTCAGAGCGAACTATCAGCACTGTCCAGAATGTCGCCGGTAGGCGACGAGATGGCACAGGAACAATCAGGAAACAGGAACAACAGCCGGAACCGGGTCGAATCATGGAGCAGGAACGTCAGCCAGAGCTGGGTCAATCACAGAGCAGGAATGTCAGCCAGAGCTGGGTCGAATCACGGAGCAGGAACGTCAGCCAGAGCCGGGTAAATCACGGAGCAGGAACGTCAACCAGAGCCGGGTCAATCACGGAGCAGGAACGTCAGCCAGAACCGGGTCAATCACGGAGCAGGAACGTAGAAGGGTCAGACGAGCCGAGTCGGTACACAGAAGGCAGGAACACAGCAACAAATGCGCAGGATCGGGAACACCACGAAAGGACAGCTGACAAGTACCAAAGGCCCAGTATATAAAGGCGCATCCTGGGTGGGACAATCAGCCTCTACCAATGCACAGGTATCATCACAGAGATTGACAGTAAGCACAGGGACCGTTATAGTACCCCCCTCTCAAAGGCCCCCTCCCCTGGCTGAGGGTCTTGGTTTCTGAGGGTATTTAGAGTGAAAATTGCGTATTAAGAGTGGAGCATGGAGATCCCTCTGGTTGTCCCAAGAACGCTCCTCAGGCCCATAACCTTTCCAGTGGACCAAATATTGCAATTTGCCTCTAAATCTCATGGAATCAATGATACTCTGTACTTCGCATTCCTCTTGGCCTTGAACATCCACCGGCCCAGGAACCACCGGAGTGGTAGTATAACGATTGCATTCCAAGGGCTTCAATAGTGACACATGGAACACATTGTGAATGCGCATAGAAGCTGGGAGTTCCAGTGCGTATGCCACGGGGATAATCTTGTGGATAATCTTGAACGGACCAATGAACTGGGGAGCCAATTTGTTAGATGGCACTTGCAGATTGAGATTCCTGGAGGAAAGCCATACCCTGTCCCCAACCTGGAAGGAAACCGCTGGCAGCCTCCTGCGATTGGCGTGCCTCTGATGTCTCTGGAAGGACTGGCTGAGGGACCTCTGCACCTGTACCCAAGTGGAGTGGAGCTGCTCGATGTGCTCATCCAGAGCCGGAATCTGTTGTGACTGAAATGAGTCTAGGAGCAGACACGGCTGGAACTGATAATTAACAAGAAATGGAGAGCTCCCAGACGATGAGTTAGCTGCACAGCTGCCTTAGATGAGTGATAGGTCTCGAGTAAACGGGTACGGAAAGGCTCATCCACAAAGCACTTGCCCACTGGGGTCTCTAGAAGTGCCCGAGCTTGAGATGCCAAAATTTGCTCCCCTAGTGGCGAAGTGATACTGGTGCGAATAGTAGCCAGGATCCTATCAGGCTGAATAATAGGTACCGGGGCTTCATCCCTCTCAATGTCAGTGCAAAACTGTCTGGATAGAGCGTCAGCCCTAATGTTCTTCGAACCAGGCAAGTAGGACACGATGAAATTGAACCTTGACAGGAATAGAGCCCACCTAGCCTGGCGAGAGGACAGCCTTTTAGCCTCTGAAAGATAAATCAAATTTTTATGGTCTGTAAGAATTAATACCGGGGTTCTAGTGCCTTCCAATAGATGTCGCCATTCTTTTAATGCCAAGATGATAGCCAACAATTCCCTATCACCAATTTCGTAATGGCTTTGGGCACTGGATAGTTTCTTGGAAAAGAAACCACAAGGTCTCAGATTGCCACCCTCCTTGGGACGTTGAGACAGAACTGCCCCTACCCCAACCTCAGAGACATCGACCTCTAACGTGAACGGCAGGGTGGGATTGGGGTGGGACAGTATAGGAGCGGAGGCGAAAGCAGATTTAAGGGTTTCAAAGGCTTTTTCTGCTACCTCAGACCATTGAGAGGGATTAGCATCCTTGTGCGTGAGGTCAGAGACAGGTTTTACGACGGTGGAAAAATTCTGAATGAATTTTCTATAATAATTGGCAAAGCCCAAGAACCGTTGGATAGCTTTTAACCCTTTTGGTCGTGGCCATTGTAGGACTGCAGCCAATTTTTCTTGATCCATGGCAATGCCATCCTTAGAAATTACAAAACCCATGAAGGGTACTTTGGAACAGTGAAATTCACATTTTTCTAATTTGCAGAACAATTTGTTCTTGCGTAACCGGAGCAGGACCTCTGACACGTCCTGGATGTGCTGGGTTAGGTTAGTAGAGTGAATCAATATATCGTCAAGGTATACGATTACACAGGATTGTAGCATATCGCGGAGGATATCATTGATGAACTCCTGAAATACGGCTGGTGCATTACATAATCCAAAAGGTATCACTAAATACTCATAGTGACCAGACCTAGTATTGAATGCCGTTTTCCACTCATCTCCGGCCCTGATCCTTATTAGGTTGTAGGCAGCACGTAAGTCGAGTTTCGTAAACAACGAAGAGCCTTTCAACCTGTCAAATAACTCCGTAATGAGTGGTATGGGGTATGCATTCTTAGACTTGAGCTTATTAAGTCCACGGTAATCAATACATGGTCGTAATTTGCCATTTTTCTTTTTTACAAAAAAGAACCCTGCACCAGCCGGAGAGGATGATTTGCGAACGATTCCCCATTTGACGGCATCCTCTATGTATTCTTCCATGGCCTTATTCTCGTCACAGGACAATGGGTACGTCCTGCCCCTCGGTGGCACCACCCCTGGGGGCAAATCAATAGCACAGTCATAAGGCCTATGCTGCGGCAATGCGCTAGCCTCTCCCTTACTGAATACGTCACTGAACTCACTGTGTTCAGATGGCACGGAGGGAGAAGTACACATGATCCTGACAGGATGAGACAAACAGTGACTAGAGCAATAATCAGACCAAGACTTAACCTCACATCTTTGCCAATCAAACTGGGGATAGTGCAGCAATAACCAAGGGAACCCCAGAATGACCGCGTGATGGGTTGACTGTATGATCTGGAAACAGACCTCCACTCTGTGGAGAGCCCCAATAGACATAGTAATGGGAGTAGTTTCCATAGTGATGAAAGCTGGTTCTAGAGGTCTGCCATCAATGGCCTCAATGGCTAGCGAAGTATCTCTTTTAGACAATGGAATATTGTGTCGTTCAGCAAAAGCCCGGTCCATGAAATAGCCTGCTGCGCCCGAATCCACCAGAGCTAGCACCTCCACCGCTTGGTCACCTAGGAGGAAACACACCGGAATGGTGGGTTTTATGTTACAGGAATCTGGGGACGATTGTACACCACCTAGGGCCTGTCCCCCAAGGTACCATAGGTGCGTGCGTTTCCCAGCCGTACTGGACATGTACGTAGTATGTGCCCACTCTTGCCACAATATAAGCATAAACCCTGCCTTTTACGGTGTGCCCGCTCCTCCTTAGAAAGCTTGGTGAACCCGAGTTGCATGGGCTCACCCGGTTCGGATACCCGGTCAGGAGGATTGGGAGGCGAGGGTGGGTTTAAAGGGCTGTCTTGCCCATAAGTTCTGGCTCTTGCCCTTTTTGACAGGCGCCTCTCGCGAATGCGAATATCAATGAGCATAACATAGTCTATGAACTCGTCTAAGTCAGTAGGCACTTCTCTGGCCGCAATCTCATCTTTAATTGAGTCTGATAACCCTTGGGCAAAGGCTGCCACCAGTGCCTCATTGTTCCAGCCTACCTCTGCTGCCAGTATCCGAAATTCTATAGCGTAATAGCCTACAGTACGATCACCCATTCGTATTTCCATCAATCTTTTGGCAGCAGATGTGGCTCTCCCAGGTACCTCGAATACTTTCCGAAATGTTTTGACAAACTCATCGAAGCACAGAGTACAAGGTTTGGCCTTCTACCATAAGGGGTTAGCCCACGCCAGGGCTTTCCCGGTTAACAGAGATATCATGAACCCCACCTTGCTACGGTTGTTCGGAAAGGCATGAGGTGTTAGTTCAAGGAATATCTCTAACTGGATAATAAACCCCCTGCACAGATTGGGTTTGCCATTATATCTTAACGGTAACGCCGCCGCCGCCGTTAGACTTCTGGAGGAAGCAACCATTTGCCCAGCCTGGTTGTCCGGTGTCAGAACTGGAGGGAACACCGGATTTTGGTTAGGTTTATCAAGGTGTACCGTACGTTCTAGTAAGGTCTGCATGGCCAGTGCCAACTGGTCCAGGCGTTGCTCGTGCACCTCCAGTGGAGGTTCTGTGTATTGCCGTCACCTTTACCGTCTGAGGTCATGGCCCTTTCGTATTGTTACGGTTTTCAGACACTCAGACAATGGTTAAAAGCAAAAACACAGTTTTATTGAAAATAAAATTAAAGAACAGCGCCCCTGGGGGCCAAGACCGGTAATCCAGATAATGACAGTAATACTGGCACAATATAAGGGAGCTACCAGAATGGTCAGAGAGAATGTAGTACCAAGGGTTAATGTTAGAGCAACAGATCAGTCTCTGTGATGATAATTGGCCAACGCCCGGTTGGTAATATCAGTCTCTGGAAAATGCAAGGAAAAGCGCAGAAAGCGTCTGAACTGGATCACTCTCAAATAGCTGTATAATAGGACGCCCAAAAGTTACAGCAAGATGATCAGAGCTGAGCCAATACCCAGTAGGGTGAAGTATCGGAGCAAAGCCACTGCTGGAGCAAAACCCAGAACCTGGAGCGCCCTGTGTTCTCACAATAAATGAACCCTGCGTGTACCAACGGGACCAGAGCCACAAGCACCCCTAAAGTGTCAGAACGGGGAAACACTGCCCAAGCTGTTTGAAAGCCACTGCACTGGTAGTGCGATAGATACGTAACACAATGAGCACTTGGAGGCCAGAGCCAAGACACCCTTCCGGTGCCGTCCCGGAGCAACACAATGCAAGAGCAATGGAACGCCCATAAGCACTCGGTGGTGCAACCAAGGACTGAACAAACACCCACTGGAAACTGCTCTGCTAGTGTAATGGATAGGCTCGGTCAAAAGGCACAGGCTCAGTAAGTGTAAATTGGCTCGGTAGGACGCAACAAGCTTGGCAAGTGTACAGGCTCTATATCAGAGGCAACCAGCACAGCAAGGGTTAATGGCATGTTCGGTGACAGAGGCAGCAGCTCAGCAAGGCACTATAGACTGGCTCGGTAATGGAGGGAACAGCTCAGCTAGAGAGAAGTGATTAGTCAGAGCGAACTATCAGCACTGTCCAGAATGTCACTGGTAGGAGACGAGATGGCACAGGAGCACAGGAACAATCAGGAAACAGGAACAACAGCCGGAACCGGGTCGAATCACGGAGCAGGAACGTCAGCCAGAGCTGGGTCAATCACAGAGCAGGAATGTCAGCTAGAGCTGGGTCGAATCACGGAGCAGGAACGTCAGCCAGAGCTGGGTCGAATCACGGAGCAGGAACGTCAGCCAGAGCCGGGTCAATCACAGAGCAGGAACGTCAGCCAGAGCCGGGTCGAATCACGGAGCAGGAATGTCAGCCAGAGCCGGGTCAGATGTTAGATGTTGCTGAAATTGTACTACTACTACTACTACAGAGGCCTTTAAAAAAATAATAAAAAATTGCTTGACTTTTTTCTAAAAAGCTGAAGTCCTACAAATCAATGTTTCTTCTGGGCTTGGGCCTCTATAAACAAGTCCTACAAATCATCTCTATAAAATACTCTATCCTGTCAAGTATCAGTCTGCCCCAGTCGTACCTTATGTCAGGGGGTCCCTGTCAGTCACATTATATACCAATTACTTATTTTATTGTATTTTTTTTAACTGTCCACCAAATACCAGTCAACAACCCCCCCCCCCAAAAAAAAAAAAAAAAATTCCCTGTTCAACTGATTCTTACTCCAGACTCCAACCACCAACACAGGCACCCTCCTCAGACCCCTTTTATTTAACATCTTATGGGTTTTTTTAAATTGTATTTAGTTTTTATTTTTTTATTAACTGTTCCCTCAATCCCAAAAACATTCCCTGTTCAACTGATTCTTTCCCCAGCTCCACCAACATATGCACCCTCATACCCCATTTATACTATGCCTTTGGGAAATAAAATAACATTTGCTATGAGTTGTGTATAAATTCAAAATTCCCATTGATTTCAATGGAATGAGTTAGGTGAAAAAAGCAGAAAAACTGCACTTTTCGTGGGAACTTTTTTGCCAAGTTAGAAGTGCCATTTTTTGCTGATTTTGGTTTGAGGAAAAAATTTAACCTTTAACCAAATCAGACTCTCCGAATTCATGGCTGACCTAATCTTAAAAGATGACTTTAAACAGTTTTTGGAAGACAGTAACCCTTTGAGTGCCAAAGGGGTATGCAACGCATTGCTTTGCAATGTGTTATTTAGCCCTCTGGCACTCATAGGGTTAAGATCAGTCTGAAATATAATAGGCTTCCATCAGAAATGATGAGGCAGTTGAGCCAAAGAATAACCTGCCTTGACGATAAGAACGTGTCTGCTCAACACCCCTGCTATCTTATTCAGCAACTTACATTGCAACAGGGGGAGGAGGTGTAACATCAGCATTAATAATAGGCCAGAAACTATTCCCATTCAAGATTTGTCAGTTTCAGTATCCTCCCTCTGCTTCACTGGTCCTATTCTACAAGAAAGGATTCACTGGGCCCTTAAACAAAGAGATAAAACAGGGCTTCCTCCCAAATCAAAGATCTGATTAAGAAGAGGAGTAAAGAAAGTGGCCTGATACAATTTGCAGGTGCAGACCTTCCAACTATATATTGCTATCTCACCTCACATCCTGCACCTATGCAAATCAGTGAGGATAATCACAGATCAACTTCACCACCTCCAAATTAGATTCCCTAGGGATTTCCTTTCTCACTGAATGTGTCCAACAATGGAAGATCAGCCATGCTATTCTCTTCAGCAGACATGCCTGTGTTCTGAATAACCCTTGGGATCTCCCAACTGGATCAGAACTACATGGGCCTCAGGTTCACCTGATAAAAAAATAGAAACAATGCAAGATGGACTTGACTCCCCTTTCCTCTCAAGTCTTAAACAGCACCTGGACCTCACTTTGTCATGTACAGTTAATTCTCCTTATCTCCCAGAATTGAAGTACTCCTCGAAAAAAGCCTGCTCTTGATTTGGTATCATTTACTGGTTATGTGTTGTTCTCTGTTATCTTGTGCACCATGATTTCTCCCCAGGGAGTCAGCTCTCCTTCCTTAGTTTTGATATTCTCTCCATTGATGACAAAATACAATCGTATTTGTGGGCTTGGGGCCACTGAGAGGATGATATTTATCACACATTTGATACCAATAGCATCCTAACATAATCTCACATGAATGTCACTAAAATAAAATAAAAAAAAAAAAACAATTATATTGAACCAATTTTAATATTGACTTTCATTTGGTTTATGAATTATATATTTTGTCTGACCAGGCAGCAAGAGTTGCTCCCTTACACCCTTCTCTTTCATTCCCCTGAGGCCTCCTGTGGGAGTGTTGGCAGAACTCAACAATGGGCATCACTCTGCCGGATTAGATTAAGATCGTGGCTATGATTTCATTCTAATGGCCTTATTGTACATAACCACTCTACGTCTCCTTATCTGCAAGCCCTAAGGAAACATTGATTGGTAGAGCTTATGCTTGTTAGAAAAAATTTTTTTTTTTTTTTTTTTTGGTAGGACTATGGGTTTTGCTTTTTTAAAGCACAAGCCCTGAGAGAGAAAAAAAGCCCTACTGGCCTACTGCCAGCAGGTGATGTTGTGTTGCCCAGTGGCCATTGTCAAATGCATTGATGTAGATGTGGAATTTTCTGCTCCTGTTCTTCCTGCTGCTGCTGAGTTGTTTAAGCAGCAGGATGATTAGGCAGATCAAAGGGAATGGGATCAACAACAGCAGTAACATGGGTGATGGATGATGACTTGCCACAACTAGCTCCAGTGATACACCTGAGGCAGTAGCAGCACAATTAGTAGCCCCCAGTATATGTGGCGATAAGAAGAAGTTAGCCAATAATTCTTCTCAACCTGCCCTGCATCCAAAATCATTGGTGTGTTTTTACAAGAATAGACATTTTTCCCTTGAGAGTAGGAGTTGATCATCTCATCAGCGCACAGTGTGTATGTGGTATAGCACCTGGCATAACTCTATCCAAACATCATGGCAGCATAAACCAAGTACTGCTGCTGTCACTTTGTCCCTTGTCCACACTCCGCTTGGGACACATAACAACTTGCTGACAGTTAATAGTAATGATGATCCCTCCCTGTCACCATCTTAGCATTTTTTATTCAGGGTGGAATCTTCTCAGATGCCTCATGATGCCCT
This sequence comes from Rhinophrynus dorsalis, assembly GCA_037306005.1. NCBI lineage: Eukaryota > Metazoa > Chordata > Amphibia > Anura > Rhinophrynidae > Rhinophrynus > Rhinophrynus dorsalis. The sequence continues at coordinate 71,124,635 of CM074719.1, read as the reverse complement.
GCTTGTGATTCTCCTCCATTACACTGGCATGTGTGGTCAGTGCACCACACAGTGTGCAGTAGGTGGACACAAACCACCACATTCTAATATCTACAGAGTGGCTATCATTTGATGTTGGAAGTAACGATGAATGAGGAGGATTGGCAGAAGATGTAGTTACCCTAGAGGAAGAAGGTAATGGTGAGCTAGTTGTTTTGCTCATTATCTAACTTCCAGCCTCTGTCTTGGATTCTCTATTCTTCCTCCTCCTTGATCTCTGCCTCATCTCTTATTGCCTTTTTGGACAGTCGTGGGTACAGCAACAGCGGTGCTTGATTTCTGTGGTGGGTGTATGGCTTTAACATGATTGAAACAAATGTCACAGTGCCTATGTTTCATGTGTGTTATCAAGGTGGTTGCACCAAGGTGTGTTCCCTCCTTTCCCCCTTCTCACTGACTTGTCACAAATTGTGCAAAATGCCGTTGGTGATGACTGCACTGTGCCTGCCCCAAGAGATGAATAGTCCCACAACCATGATGACTTCAGGGGGTAGGGAACAGGTGAAGAAGAATGGCCTCTTCTTCTCCTTCACATTACCCTTCACTGTCTGGGGCAGAGGATAATGTTTCTGCTGTTGCTGCTACTGCCTCAGAACAAACACTGCAACTAGGACCAGGAGTATTGCTGCTGCTGGCAAGTGGAACCTGTCCTAGTCCAACATCACTTGTTGACTCCATTCCCACTGTGTCCATTGTGATCTGTGGCACAGTAGCCTGTTCTTCAGTATCCTGCTGCCCTTGCAACTCAACAGCAGCAGGAATTAGAGCAGTTGCAAATTCCACAAATTCCAACAGCTCACTGCTAGTGGTGGTGGCGATTTCCATCCCCATCCCTGTCTCCCATTCCTTCTTAGTTTAGTATTAAAAGGCCATCAATGTCTCTACTACCCCAGTTTTACCACCATCATAATCACCACCACCAGTCCCGCCATGCTGCTGCTCTATTACAGACATCTCACTGCTGGTTGGAGGAGGTGACCAGAAATGTTACAGAGGGTTCCCTAATGACACACTTGCCATTTCTTGTTAACTTGAAGATGGCAGACTTGCAGCACTAGCAGCAGGCATGGGCAGCTGGTCTGTGCTCCTGGTGGTTGTGGTATTATTGTGGTGGTAAAAAAAATTCTGCCTTCTTCAGGATCATGGATCATGTTCTACATGCCCAATGCCGTGGGGATAAGGGAACTCCCAGGGACAGGGAATGGTGTGGTCTTCTTTCATCGCTAGTTCTGTAGTGCTCACTTCCTCCTCCTCCTCAGACTCAGTGGACACATAAAGGTCTTTCCAGTTTCTTCTTTTAATATTTTTAAAGTTTCTCATAGTGATAGCACTCACTATGATCCTCTCCTCTCCTTTGCAAAAAGATCACAGCAGAATACACAGCACATCTACCTTGCTCTGTAGCTGCTTCTTTTGTGTTTCACTTCCTCGAAAATATCATGTTTGTATATAACGAAAAGGCGAAAAACATATAAATCAATGGACGGAAACTTTCTAGCCATTGAAAATATGATGAAGATTTTTTGTCAATGGGTGAAAAATGTGAAGATTTTAATCACTGTTTTTAAAGCAGATTTTCTGCAAAAAAGAGGACTACAACCTGGTTTTTGCTGATATTTTTTTTTGCATAAACAAGGCAGGACCTTGCCCACTCCTACTCCTGAAGCCAATGGAATATCACTCTCTGATCTTCAATTTCCCTAGCGCTCCACAAAGTTTGCTCTTACTCGCTCTCTTATGATCATTCACTTACTGTTGACACTTCCCATAGCCTTTGGGTGTCCCCCGTGATGTACTTATGTTCTGCTGTTCTACTGATTTTTCTAACACACTGTAATTACACACTGCAATTACATGAATGGGGTTATGCTCTTACACACAGTCATCCTCTTTTTTTCCTATCCCACCACACCTTATCATCTCAAAATGTTATTTTATTCTTTCCTTCCTCTCAATTGGGACTGGTGGGACATACCTACTACATAACAACATCTTCCAAACTGTTAGCATTGCCTCTCCTTAAGGTTACAACTGTCAGTATCTAAATTCCCCAGAAAATAGCTCAATGGCCCTTAGGCCCGTTGATAGACTGTCTACAGATTTCTTTCTGGTTCAAGAAACCCATTTCCCCTCCTCATCAATCTGAAGGACCATAACCTCAAATTTCAACTTTCAGATTTTTCTTCAGCCCCTGAGAAAAGAGTGAGGGGAGAGCATTCTGCTTTGAGCTTCATTCCCGTGGACACCAACAATAATGAGCAGATCCTTATAATTCAGGAGCTACTATATAAAACCCTTTCCTAATCATGAATATTTACTCCCCAAATTCTAATAAAATTTCCTTTTTATCAGAAATTATTTTTATTATCGATATGTTTGAGGAAGACTAGGCTATTTTGGAAGGAGATCTCAATATTGACTCGAAACCCCTCTCTCGATTGCTGATCTGGCAGATCATGTTTTAAACTCTTGCACTTAAAACACTTTTACCTCAAATTCTCCAACCTGCAGTTGACTAACATTTTGAGAACACTTCACCCCACAGTAAAGGATTATACCTTTTACTCCTTCCCTCATTCTATGTATAGTAGGAGAGATTGCAGTCTCTCATACACGACCTCACTTCTTCCTCAATTGAGCCCATATTGTGGGCTGACCACTCATCCATCTCTTTCTCTCCATCCCAGAAAGAAATTAATCCCCACAGACATGGAAACTCGATGAGTCCTTACTTAAAACACCCAGTTCTCAATTCCCAAGGCTCTCCAGACATCTTTAGATGAATATTTTAATTTCAATTCAAACTCTTGAAGTTCTGCTCTAATAATCTGGAAAGTGCATGAAAATTGTTTTGTGGGGCACCTCATCAAATCAGGAGCTGTCAGGAACAAAGAGAAATGGAAAAGTATCAACACTTTGATGAGTGATATCAGATCACAGGTAGGGATGGGTGAAAATTGGCAAATAATGGCTCTTCCAGCTTGGCAAATAATTTCCCATAAACAGTGCAGTTTTTCCACTTTTTCCCACTTTTTTCACCTAGCTCATTGTGCATTGAAATAAATGGGAAGAAAAATGTCTCTCCAATTTTTCCCTACTTTTCTACAGCCATATAAAAGAGTGTCAGGCTTTCACAGCATGCCATTCTATGTTTGTGAGAGCAGTACATTGTTGAGTTAGAGAAGATAGGGGAATTGAAGTTTAGTTTAGATGCCAAAAAGTAAACAGTCACCCTGTCGGTCACCAGAAGCATCATTCCCTCGTCAAAGTCCAAGTCCCACTCAGCCATACACAACTGCGTTGAGTAACAACAACAGCAACACAGGTTATTAACTAGGGGTGGGCAAAATCTCTTGCCATGTTGCTGCTGGAAATTCAGCGAAAACCATATTGCTGTCCGCTTTTTAGTGGAAAAATCTGCTTTAAAACTAGTGAGTAAAATTTTCAAATTTTTCATCCACTAGAAAGTTTCCACCCATTGATTTAGGTTGCTTTGCTTTTTTGGTATAAAAATGTGACATATTTGCAGAAATTAAACATACTAGAAGCAGCTACAGAGTGAAGTAAACATGCTGTGCTGTTCTGCTGTGATTTTGAGACAAAATTGAGGTAGGAGACTCTCATAGTGACTGCTATCGCTATGAGCAGGATTAAAAACAATAAAAGGAGGAACTAGAAGGACCATTATGTGTCTAAGGAGGAAGTGAGCACTACAGAAGCAATGTTGGCCAGTCCCCCTAAATCACCCCTAGGGTTTTGGGGGAAATTTCTGTAAAGGGAGGAAAAAAAGAGTAGTAGTAGTAGTAGTAGTAGTAGTAGTAGTGAGAGCAGGACATGTCAGCTGCCTGTGCCTGCTGCAAGAAGTGTTGTACCTGCTGTCAGATGCGCTGCCTCTGCTGCCAGTGCCACCACAAGTGCTGTGCCTGCTGCCAGTACTGTCCTTGCTTCCACAAGTGCTGAACCTGTTGCCACCAGTGCTGAACCTGCTGCTAGTGTGTCTTGTAATATGCAGGAGGGAGGGGGAGGAGAAGATGATACCAAGTGTGACAGCAGGGGACCCTAAGTCAAACTTGCCATCCCCAAGTGCTACTACTACTACTACTACTAAGGTCCAGCAGCTTGTTAGTGTTAGGAGTAAAGGAGGGGGTAATCAATATCCTCCTATTAACAGTGACTGTGAGGAGGAAGACTCAGGGGCTGAAATTGATGTGGTTGGTGTTAATAGTAGTAGTAACATTGATGGTGAAGCTGTAGGGGAAGCAAATGAGAGTGTCCAGACTAGCTGTCAAGGGAGCCCACACCATTTCTCTGACCCATTGTGCCACAGACCACCGTGGACACAGGTTAATGGGGTGAGCAAGTGATCTGGGACTAAGATAGGTTTCACTTGCCAGCAGCAACACATATACCAGACATGGTGGGGTCTAGTTATGGTGCTGCTACTTCCTCAGGTGTTTCACTGGAGCCTGTGGTGGCAAGTTGAACCTTCATCATCCATCACCCATGTTACTGCTGTTGTTGATCCCATTCCCTTTGAGCTGCCTAATCATCCTGCTGCTTAAACAACTCAGCAGCAGCAGCAGCAGCAGCAAATTCTGCATCTACATCAGAGCCTTTGACAATGGCCAGTGGCCACTGGCCAACAGGACATAACCTGCTGAAATTTATTTTTTTTTCTCAGTGCTTATGCTTTCACAAAAATACAAATAGTCTTACAAAAAATAAACAAATTTTGGGGTTTTGTTTCTAACAAGCCTAAGTCCTACAGATAAATGTTTGCTTAGGGCTTGTGCCAAACAAGCTTAAGTACTACAAAGTCATCAGGACTTGTTCCTCTAATAAGTCTAAGTCCAACAAATCAATGTTTCCTCAAGGCTTGGGTCTCGAACAACAAATCTAACAAATCATCCTCTACAAAATGCTCTATCAAGACAAGTATCAGTCCACCCCAGTGGAAGATTATGTCAGGGGACTCCTGTCTCTATCACTTTACATACAAATGTCTTATTTTATTTTATTGATTTTTTTATTAACTGTCCCCCTAATACCAGTCAAGAACCCCCACAAAACAAATTCCCTGTTCAACCGATTATCAGTAGGCTGATCAGGAAGGTCTGATAAAGACTAATTTAATTGGTAGCAGGAAAGCTATAAAATTCTCAGTTACTGAGGCATGAGGCGAAAGTTGAACTTGATGGACTTGTGTCTTTTTTCAACCTAATTTACTATGTTACTATGTTACTATGATTAATTCCTCAGACTCCACCCACCAAAACAGGCACCCTCATTAAACCACTTTTATACATGTTTTTTGGGGTATTTTTAATTGTATTTAGGATTTATTTTTTATTGACTGCCCCCCCCCAATCCCAGTAAACAAACCCCCAAAAAAAATTCCCTGTTCAACTGATTCTTTCCCCACACCCCACCAGCACAGGCACCCTCATGCTCCTTTTATACTATGCCTTTGAGAAATAAAATAATATTTATTATGTGTTGTGTGTGAAATCAACGTTTCCATTGATTTCAATGGAATGAGCTAGGCGAAAAAAGCGGAAAAAGTGGGAAAAAACGAAAAATCTGCACTTTTCGCTGGAAAGTGCCATTTGCACTGGAAAGTGTCATTTGCTGCCGGTTTCAGTTTGAGGCGAAAATTTTCACCCCTCCCTATTATTAACATCCACAATATTAGATATGACGAATGTCTCTGCTGCTGCTGCCGTTGCAGTAGAATTGCATCAACATCTAGCCCCAGTAATAGTAGTAGCAGCACCTCAGGAACCCCTCATTCCATGAAGTCTACAGTATGGAGATACTTCACTCAGGATACTCAAGCTAAGCATGTCATTACCTGTTGTCTGTGCAAAAAGGACGTGAGCAGGAGGAAAGCAGGCTCACACCTAGGCACTTCCTCTATGAGATCCCACCTGAAGCACAACCACAGGTCTGACTGGGAGACACACTATCAGCAGACCAAAGGTGCTGCAACTTGCAGCTGCAGAAACACTCTAAAAAGTTCCCAGGGCTCTAGGGTAGAAAAATGAAGTAGCAAATTATTTATGTGTCAGAGAGTGTGCTACTGCAACAGTTATTTCACTCCAAATATCACTTATGACTCCTGCTGCAGAGGAGTATGAAGACTCTGGCTTTGCTGTAGGAGTTGGCAAGAATCATATACTGCCCACACATGCTGCCTCTACCTCCACCACCAACTCTAGTCATGTTGTTAAAGCAATAAAATTTTAGGCTTCTTCTGTCATGTTCTGCCAACCCATACTGACTGAGTTTCTGGAAGGAGTCAAAAACAATCCCAACATATGCCTGTGGAATGGCAAGGTTGCCAAGATGTTGGCATTGGACATGCTGCCTTATTCTTTTGTAGAAAACTGCGGTTTCAGGGAACTGATGTGATGTGTAGCACCACTGTGGAATATCCCAAGCCACAGTTATTTTTCCAGGACGGCTGTGCCTGAATTGTATAAGCAGGTGGTTAATGTGGTGGGCAATGGGCTGAAAAGTGCATGTGGCAAGAAAATCTACCTGACAACAGATATGTGGACAAGTGGGCAGAGCACAGACTATATGACTGTGACTGCTCACTGGATTTCCCACCCAGCACAAACAGTGGACAACACTAGCTTACAGTATCAGGCAACAGCCAGTAATTGTGCTTCTGGCAGTGTGATTAAAAGGTGGCAGCAGCAGCAGGATAGCCCATACCATCGTCATGCCACCTTGTGCATGCAGAGTTTTGAGAGACAGTCCCACAAAGCTGTAGATGTTCTAAGTAAACTAAAGCAGGTAATAGAGGAATAGCTTGTACCTGCTCCTTAAAAGCTGGTTTTGTGTCTGCTGATGATGGCTCCAACATAATGCTGCTTTGATTTTAGATGATATGGTGCAAGTACCCTGCTTTGCCCATGTGCTAAATTTTGTTGTGACCAGATTCCTGGCAGAATCCGAAACCGTCAGAGAGATGCTTACTATTGCCCACAAAATCTGTACCCATTTTAGTCGTTCCTACAGTGCACACAATGCTTTATATTCTATACAAAAGAGTAACAACGTGCCCCATCACCATCTGAAAATGGAGGTCCCTACCAGATGGAATTCCATGAGGTACATGCTATAGCATTTGTATGAGCAGAATAGGGACATTAACGAGTGCACCATGCAAAACTGGAAGGCTTTGGAGGGAGCCTCTATGCACCTGGCCAATGGCAACTAATGTGTGATGTATGTGAGCTGCTGAAACTGTTTGAAGAGGCAACCATACTGGTGAGTTGCATTGGGGCAGGAATTAGTGCAATTCTACCTCATCTATTTTTGTTGCAGAAAAAAATGAGGACCATGGCTGTGGATTCTTACCATAATGACAACACAGACATGCACCAGCTGGTAAATGACATGTTACCATCCTTCCTGCCTCAAATCTTGTGTTGTACCCCATCTGTTTATTAACTACTCAGTGTCCTGGTATGTTTTCCTTTGTTTACTTTTGCACTCTGCATCCTGCCCTTACACTGATGTCTCCAATGGTAATTTATTATTGCGTATAGGTTTGAATTATCTCATTAAGCAACTCTGAGCAAACAAATGGTCAGGGACTGATTTGTTAATTAGTTAATTTCAAACTGGCTTATATGAGTAAGATTTGCTATATAAAGGCTCCAGTGTAAGGGTGCTATGCATTGAGGACTCCCCATTGTAAAAAAGCCAGGATACACTGCAGAAACACTTCATTTGCAGAAGTGAAACACAGTAGAAGCAGCTACAGAGCGAGGTAGACGTGCTCTGTTGTTCTGCTGTAAAGTGTTTGTTAAATTGAGGCAGACAAAGCTCATAGTGACTGCTATAAGCAGTAAAAAGAGGAAATGGAAGGACCCTTATTATGTGTCAACTGAGTCTGAGGAGGAGGAGGAAGTGAGCAGCACTGAACCAATGCTGTCCAGTCCCCCTAAATCACCCCTAGGAAAATTAAGGGCAAGGGAGGAAGATAAGGGTAGTACTAGTGAGAGCAGGACAGGTCAGCTGCCTGTGTCTGCTGCAAGATCTGCTGCCTCTGCTGCCAGTGCCACCATTGCTGTACCTGCTGCCACCATTGCTGTACCTGCTGCCACTAGTGCTGTACCTGCTGACAGACGTGCTCCCCCTGTTGCAACCAGTGCTGAACCTGCTGCCCCCAATACTTTGTCTACTGTGTCTTGAAGTACTCAGGAGGGAGGAACGAGAAGATGATACCAATTAGACTTTTGCGATTTGGTTCGGCGACACTCGGAATTCAACGAAAAAGAGGTCATTCAGCGACAATGGCAAGTGTTGTTCTCCCAAAAAATACTAATCCGACTAGCGCTGGTCCAAATGGCGCTGAAACTTTTGGAAATTCTGTGACTACTACCCACGGTCTATTAATTTCCCTCCATTCTTTCCCTCCATGTCTCTAGTCCAATTAGCTTCTCTGTTTCATGCTCTACTTTCCCGATTTGTCTCTGTTCCAATTGGCTTCTTCGTTTCATGATGGTGGTTGGACTAATGACAGACACCCAGACAGCCTGCATTCCTTCATTGTGTTGTTGGAGCTCAGAGAGAGAAGAAGGAGAGAGAGAGTGTCCAGTTGTTTTTAGGCAGGCAGTTAGCATTAGGCATAGGCAGGCAGCCAGCATTAGTGCCTTATTGCCACTGCAAGGAGACTCATCTTTATTCCTGTGCAAAAAATTAAAAATATTAGGGCTTTGTTTGAATAATTTTCTGAGTGACACATCAGTCAGTCTCACAGTTCTGTAGGCAGGCCTAGTACCTTATTACAACCTCAAGGGAGTCATCTGTGTTCCTGTGTAAAATATTAAAAGTAATATCAGGGCTTTGTTTGAATAATTTTCAGAGTGACACAGCCAGTCTCACAGTTGTTGTGTGGCCAGGTTTTTAAATTTTAAAACTATTATAGTTAGCTTCCTACCTATCTGTCATGGATTTGAGTCCTAGTGAACAACCTGATGTTCCTCATCCTGGTACCAGCTGCATTGATCAAACAACCACCAACACCACCACTATGATGTTGCTTTCAAGCAGAGCTAGCAGCAGCAAGCAGGCAAAGAAGATTACTTTGAGTAGTACTAGTCAGACTCAGCAGCAACACTCCAAACCAAAAACTAGCAAGAAGAAAGGAACTGAAGGTCATTCTACCTCTACTAGCAGGGTAGAGAGGTACAGGTCCTCTTCTGAGACCACGAAGCAGCCCTCACCTGTGTCTCCTCAGCTGTTTGGTGATGATCCCCACAGAACCACCTGCACAATGACTAGTGCCACTGCCAGTTTAGTCACCACCTCCTCTACAGCTAGTTCTGTAAACCTGGGGACACCTAGTGTGTATAACACTACTGGTCGGACACTGCGGGCAGTATCAACATGTTATTTTTATAGTAAACATCCGTGTAAGCAGCCCAAATGAAAATTATTGCCGTATTTGGAAAAAATTTCTCTTGCCACCACTGTCATTTCCTCTGAAAGCATATCTTTTCCAGAAAAGGTTATTGAGGGAGATAGTTTACCATTTGCTGGTAGCCACCAGGCAGAAGAGGGAATTGAGTAGGGCTCCTCAAAATCTGCTGCTGATGATGATTTTTCTTCCTGTCAAAACCTACAAGAGGTAGAAGAAGAATCTGAGGGATCAAGGCCTCCTAAGCTTGATTTGTCACCTGAACTTGATTTTTCCATTTCCAGTGACCTTGATTATTCCCTTGAGCTTAATTTTTCCCCTGCTTCCCATAGTACTCCTCCCGTTTCTCCAGTTACACTTGTGTCTTCTATTGATGACTCAACACCTGCCTCTCCAGTTCCATTTGAGTGTAGCCAAGTAGTAGCTGCTAGTGTCTCCGCCACCAGTACCACTGTTACTCCACTATCCTCCTCCAATCCCAGTCCCAACATCCCTGCTGCCACCTTTAGGTCTACAGGTACCCCTGTAACGGTATGTAGAAAGAAAAAACAGTGAGGTTGCTCCAGCATGTGAAGATCAAGAAAGTGTCACCTCAGTTTTTTCTTCTCCACCACCTTCCAGAGACATCCATTGCTCCAAAGCATGGGACCATTTTGTGGCACTTGGTGATTGCCGGCTAGCGAAATACAAATTGTGTGGCAGGGAAGTTAGCCGTGGGAGGGTGTTGGGTCATCTAACCACCTCTGGGATAAACCATCACCAGAACAACTTCTACAAGTCAGTGTTGATTAGTGCAGAAAGTGGCACTACTTCATATACCAGTATCACCCTCACCACCAGTAGGCAGACAGTCACAGTCCATCCCAAAATCAATACAGGCCACACTGGAAGATTTTGGTGGGTTTCATTTAAAGGGGATGTGTAGACAGCAGTCCTGAAAAATCACACACCTCATTGCACAGCTAATAGCCATTGGGGGTGCTACTTTTAATTTGGTGGACGGGGAACCCTTCAAGCAACTTATGGAGTCTGTCACACCCCGATATAAAATTCCATCCCACACCATCCCACACCACATTTAGTAGAACTATAGTGCTCTCACTGTACCAGTCATGGCTTGGACTTTTGAAGGACCTGCTAGGCAGTGGTGTCCGTAGACATTTTTCCAGGGGGGGGCAAAGCCATAATATGACCCCCAGGCCAGCCCATCTAGCCCCTTTATTTATATGGAGGAGGGTAATTGTAGGGGGGGGCAAGTGCCCCCCTTGCCCCCCCTCCGGACGCCCATGCTGCTAGGAAAGGCTGGTGGCCAGTCAGTGCACTTTACCACTGTTTTATGGAGTGCTCCGAGTGGCCAGCATGGCTTCCTGTCCCTGAAGGTGCATTGGCGGCAGCCAAGTGTGTTGCAAGACACATCATTACCAAAAAGTTCAGGTGCAGTAGCTAAGCAGGCAGGGCACCGCTCTTTCCTCCTCCATGTTGGATCAGCAGCACACCTCAGATAACATTCGTAAAGCACTGTAGAACATGGTGGCGCAGTGGCTAGGGGAGCAGGCAGGCACACAGGCACAAATTGGGTTTGTGATTACTGACGGTGAAGCAACTGATAAAGGCTCTCCAGGATGGCAGATTTGTGGGTGTGCACTGCTCAGCATCTGGTAGTGAAGACTGCTCTTGAGGATAGCAGTAACACTGAAAGGTTGCCAGCACTTCTGGAGTCATGCCTACAAATTGCTGGCCTCTTCCATCGGAGCATCAAAGATAGCCAGCTACTCAAGGAGTAACAGAAAAATGCAGACCTCCCAGAGCACCGCCTAAAACAAGATACTGGGACCAGGTAGAACTCCAATTTAGATATGCTAGAGCGTATCCTGGTGCAGAAAAATGCAATTCATGCAATGTCATGTTACCATTTCATTGGTAGCAATAGAACACTGGACAGGGCTGACTGGGCCCTGATGGAACAGGTACTGACAGTCTCACGCCTTTCCATGATTTTACAGAAATTTTAAGCAAAGAGAACTCTAGCCTGGCAGAAGTCATTCCCCTCTTCACACACCTCTCCTTAAAAATTGATGATTTCCTTGCCCATAGGGAATTCTTGCCTGGTGCTGAGGGTAATATACTTCACGATGTTGCTGCCCTTCTAACGAGGCTGAAGAAGGAACTGACTCAGTGCATGGAAGAATGAATGGACAATTGTCCTGAGTTAATGCTTGCCACAATTTGCATTCCTCGAATCAAAGGCAAGATGGCACTTAGTTCCAATTCACTCACTGCCTGGAGGGAACAATTGATAGCGAGGGTGCATGAGAGGCAAAGAAAAAACAGGATACAGTCACAGGAGGCTGGAGAAGGTTCTGGTATAACAAGAGGGCTGTGTGGCCTAATTTATCCCTGGTAGCCCAGGAGTTGCCCGGGGCATTTGACAATGACCAGTTGCCAGTGGCCAACACAATCTGCTGGAACTAGACCAGTAAAGCAATTTTTTTCCTCAGGGCTTATGCTTTGGATAAAAAAAAAAAAAAAACTATAGTCCTACAAAAAAAAAAAAAAAATTTTGCGTGTTTGTTTCTAACAAGCCTGCTTTGTCCTGCTAATCAATCATTCCCAAGGGCTTGGGCCTCAAACAACAAACACCCCAGTTGCAGCTTATGTCAGGGGGTTTCTGTCTCTATCACCTTACATACAAATTTCTTATTTTATTTTTTTATTAACTGTCCCCCCCAATACCAGTCAAGAACCCCCCCAAAAAAACAAATTCCCTTTTCAACCGATTAATTTGTTTACCAAAACAGGCACCCTCCTCAGAGTCTTATGGGTTTTTTTTAATTGTGTTTAGGATTTTGTATTAACTGCCCCCCAATCCCAGTAAACAAACCCCTAAAAAAATTCCCTGTTCTACTGATTCTTTCTCCACAACATACCAACACAGGCACCCTCATGCCCCTTTTATACTATGCCTTTGGGAAATAAAATAATATTTGCTATGGGTTGTGTGTAACTTCAATATGATGTTGAATCAATTATGTTGAAGGTATCCAAAGGGTTAAAACAAGAGAACCAATCAGGTTGGATATCTTCACATAAATAGATAAATGACAATATTAAATAATTTTGAGAACTTTACACGATACTAGGTATTGACACGCTACTTCACAGTAACAAACTGATTAAAATAATCAATTCCGCATATTTGTACAAAATAGATATAATTTATTAAATACAATATAATATATATAAATTATAAACAGCAATGGTATAAATGAGTGATCAGCAATTACAATAGATATATATAGTAACTCAAAACACAATTATCACCATTAGGATTATCAGCAATTAAAGAGTTAACCACACATAGGTATATTCAGAGATATTAGATAACAATAATTGCACTCAGCAGCATAGAAAAGGATAATTGATCCTTACAATTAATAAAATACAGTTGACAGCAGTGTATATGAATACCTCTGCCCCAGAAACTGTATAAACTATACTAACTGAGGTTTAAGGTATGTTGTCAGGTGAATCAACTTTAATATGAAGGCAAGTCCTCTGACAATTTTCCTAGAAAAATATCAAATAGCAAAAATAGCAAAATTTTAGAGAAACTAACTGGAATAAAATCCCAGATAGAGTTCACTAAAATGTAATAATGTACTGATTTCAAATATTGTATACCTTCTGAATAAAACATATAAATTGCATTTAATATAGTCAATAATAGATTATACCAAGAATAGACTTAGAATCAAATCTTATAATATCGGTCTAGACAGTATACCAACCTCATGCAACATATATCATAAACATGACTATAGCAATCCTATGTAAAACCTATAGGGTACTTAAAGGGTTAATCCACTTATTAGGATAGGATGCCACACCCAAGATGGCAGCTTCTTTTGTTTAGTGAGAGTTTAAAAGAAACTTTCACTTTACAAAAATTAAGACCAAAACATACACAAAGAATTCAAAGAAACACCTCAAATAAAGGGACAAATAGCAGTTAAAGGGTTAATAAATTAATTCAAAGAACTCCCCAGATCAAATATTAGTTATATAACCTTTCCAGAAACACAATATATTATTCTAGAAATACCCAGAATTATATTAACTAATATATAAATCAAGCTATTTAACTATATTACACTTATCTGGTAAAATATAACAATTTACCAATAATAAATTAATTCAGAAGTACTATAGCCAATATAGCTTATTATAATTGATCCCAAATGGTTAACCAGTCCAATTAACACAAATTATAAGAAATATGTATATGATTCTGAAAGTTTGCAAAGTTTAAATAAGAAAATATATAGTTACCAGTCCAAGTGTTTCTTAAGACCTCCTTAATCAGCCAGCCAATAATAGTTTTCAGGAAAACAAGCAGGAATAGAAGAGCCAGGAATCAAGAGGAAAAACCCAGACAAGACTCAAGAGGAAAATACCACTTTTCTCTCTAAACTTGCATAATTATAATATGAAATTCCTCTTATCAAAATCTGCTCTGATTGGTTAACCCCTTAGGGTCCGACGATCCCGCGGTGTCTGGTCCTTTAAGGACCAGATAGACGTGTTCGATGTGCCGTCCCACGTGACTGATCACGTGGGGCGGCACATCGGTCCTGGAGAGATCAATTTCAGTCCACGGTATTACTCACCACGCTCCTGCAGGAGCGCGGTGAGTAAAAGTACGTGACGTACCAGGACCGTCACTGGTCCTTAAGTGCCGGACCAGCGTGACGGTCCGGGTACGTCACAGGACGCGAAGGGGTTAAAGAGCCATCTCATTATGCAGTGACATCAGAAAAATTCCAAAGCACTAGTAATAACACCATGTAATCCATAGATGGTGCCCTTACTCTACATTAAAATTCACACCTAAAATGATACCTGTTCTGGGTTCTGTCAAAAATTTGGAATGTGAACCTTGACCCTACGTCACATAAATATGTCACCCTACTAGACTTTCCCATAGGGGAGTATGTCTCTGTTTTATACTTTTGGGTGTTTCTCATAAGACACTAATACTGCTTGAGACTATAGTTGTCTGCAATTCTATATCAATCACCATTAAAGTCTCCCAAATATTTCCCCCCTCCATTGAGGAAGAGAGGCTCATTGTCTCTCTTACTTGAGGTAATGTAAACACATTTTAAAATGGATTTTTAGAGAATGTGGTTTAAAAGAAATTAACCATTTCTTCCCCATCATGGCAATGTCTCTGACAGTTCCCATTGATTTCAATGGAATGAGCTAAGCAAAAAAAAACGAGAGAAAGCCGAAAATCTACACTTTTTGTGGGAAATTATTCACTAATCAGAAAGTGCCATTTTTTGCCGATTTCAGTTTGATGCGAAAATTTTCGCCCATCCCTAATAAAAAACAACTTTGCCTTTAAAAAAAGGTCTCTCTTTTGTGCACTGCAACATACGTAACGTACGTCCCAAAATAGATGCGCTAAAAGCGTAGTGTTATGTGTACAAGCCAAAAATCCTAATAGTCATTGAATCCTGACTAAAATACCAGATACTGCTGTTGCAGTTGAAGGATACTCATGTTTTAGGTAGGACTGAGAAAAACTAGGATAAGGCATAATCGTATACATCCAAGAGTCTATAAAATTTAAACCTACTCTTATAACTGATTCATATGAATGCATTGCAGGAAAAATGATTCTTCCCTTCTCTAAACAAATCATAATTGTTGACATCTACAGGCCTCCAAATATGCCAACACAGTCACTTAACAGACATAACCCACCACCTCAACGAGATTGCCACTCATAATAAGAAACGTGAACTGGTGTTTCTTAGAGACTTTAATGTTAATTGGCTAGACTCTAGGAATGAAAAAATTCTGGTTATTGTTAAAGACATAAAACTTATCACAGCGAATCGCCTCCTCTACTAGCATAAATGTTAAACCATCCAACCATACACTGCTAGACTGGATCTTTTCATCCTGCCCAAGCAGAATCCAAGATTCAGGTGTACTAGCAAAGGTGTTTAGTGACCACTCCATAGTCTACTGTGTTCACAAAATAAAACCAATCAAATCCTGCCCAAAAAGTCATAATTACTAGATAATTTAGAAAATGTAATCTCCAGTCTTTCCTAAATGACTTAAGAATGAATGAATGAATATGTTTATTTATTTAGCGCCAAAAGTGTACACAGCACTTTACAATTTAAGTATTTAAACACTACAGGGTTACAGGTGCTTTGTAGAGTGAAACATTGGGTGTAAATTCCCTGGCCAAAAGCTTACAATGGGAGACATACAGAGTACATAAGGGTCAAGTGCTGAATACAGTGCTAGTTCTGATGATGATAGAGGACATCAGTAAAGTAAATAATTTATAAGCGCGTTCATTGTACAACATCAGTGCCTTATAGCATGTTGAGATTTTATCCATGAGGTGCATTTTCAAGTGAGATTTGAAGGTCATCAGAGAGGTGCAGTGGTGCAGGTTGGATGGTAGAGCATTCCATTGATATGGAGCAATGAGAGAAACAAGTTTGATATGTGACAGGGTTGTAGACACAAAAATAAATTGCACATGGTATAGAGTACAACTTATACATGATCTAGACTCAGAATTCTTACAGGTTTGTAATACCCATGCCCCACTAAGAAAGATTAGGGTGAGGGGGGCCCATCTACCCTGGGTCTCTGCCGACCTGTTTAAATTATACAGTTTCAGAGATTCATTATGGACAAAATGTAAACAAAATGGCTCTGCTAATGATCACACTGCATACAGGCAATTGCAGAATACTTGCACAAAGCAAACAAAAATAGCAAAAGCTCAATATTTTTCTTACAGCTTGAACAACAACATTTCAAAACCAGACACTCTGATTACACAAAACAAAAGTAATTCTGAAATAGAAACATTCACAGCTTCTGTCACCTGCTACCTAATCCAATGATGCTACTGAATTTAATTTCATGCCTGTAAATGAGAGTGAAATATAATATGATCACCACCTTAACCCAAAAAGGAAACCTCAATCTGGCCCTGACCAACTACCAGCAATGTTATTAAAGCTCAGTGCCTCTGTCATTGCCCATCCTATTACAACCCTAATTAATGCCTCCCTGTTGTCTGGGTATATGTCCAAAACCTGGAAAGTAGCCAGAATTGTGCTTATATACAAAAGTGGGGATAAAAATGTAGTATCAAATTATAGACTAATATCCCTACTCCCCACAATAGCTAAAATCCTAACAAAAAAGGTGTCCATGTGCAACTATATAAGTATTACTAGCTGGCCAGTTTTTTTCACCCTCTTTCAATCAGGCTTTCATTCAAATCATTCTACAGTCACTGCCCTCCTAAAAGTAACCAATGATATCCAGACTGGCATGGAAAATGGTGAACTCACTGGAGTTATTTTCCTAGATTTTGCAAAGACCTTTGATACAGTAGACCACAGCATTCTGATAAGTAAACTCCAAAGTTCAGGATTTGATAATAATTCTCTAAACTGGTTCTGATCCTATTTATCAGACAGAATGCAATATGTGTCTGTTGCTGACAATACTTCCCTTGCAGTCAAAGTAACAAGTGGGGTTCCCCAAAGCTCAATCCTTAGCTCTCTTCTGTTTTCTCTATTTATAAATGATCTATCCATGGTTTGCAAAGAATATTCAGTACACATGTATGCAGATGACACTATAATATATACTAAAAATTCAACTGTATAACAACTTGAGGCCATATTACAGCATGATTTCTCTAAAGCTGAGATGGATAGCAAAGAACAAACTGTTCTTAAACACAGATTGGTCACAATGTTATTTAGTACAAAAGCATAAACTGCATAATCTCTGCAATACCAATCTATCCATTGTAACAAAGTCTAATCGTAAATTGGCCCCAGTGGACTCCAACAAATATCGTGGTATGTGGCTTAACCCCAACCTCGCTCTTGGTCTTCATATTGATAAATTAACATCCAAACTTTATCCCAAAATAGGTGCTCTGTATAGAAACAAATCCTGTTTAAGTCCCATGATAAGAAGACATATTGAACAACAGATGATAATGCCAGTCATAGGCTATGGGGACGTAGTATATGCTCCCTCGCCACAAATCAATCTTGCTAAAATTGACACTCTGTATAAATCATTATGCCGCTTTATCCTCCAATGTAACTACATAACCCATCATTCTGATATGTATGAAGAACTAAACTGACTATCACTCAAATCCAGACTTGCCCTTTACCTCTCTTGCATGGTTTATATCCACTTCTCTAGAAACCTACCAGACTACCTGAGAAATATGTTCACTCCAGCTCTCCATACTAATATAACCTCCGCTCCACTGCTAACAATTCATTGCGTGTACCACAAGAAAGAAGCCAGTTGATCTCTTTTCCTTCAGTGCTCTAAAAGCCTGGAACAATCTGCCTGAAATAATCAGATCTTCACCCAGTCTAAATCCTTAAAAATAACCACTTCTTTATATCGAAAAACAATAAGAAACGGTATATAACACTTTATATATGTGGATAGATAGATAGATAGATAGATAGATAGATAGATAGATAGATAGATAGATAGATAGATCAAATTAGAAAAATGCACACACTCACACAGTTTAGGTGTCAATATAAACTATATTAAAATTACATCAATTAGTGATCCATAACTAGTATCAGCACAAACAACAGCAACGTTTTGATCCGATCCACGGAATCTTTGTCAAGCATATAATGGCCACTCCAAAACTTCAGTTTTATTGCCTTGGTGCTCTTGCTTAAAGTGGTAGACGTATGTAGTTGTTGTATCATAAAAAATGATAGCAAAAGCAGACACTCGCAGGACTTGTTAAACATAAAAAAAATGTATTTCATACAAAAAAACATAAAAAAATTTAACATTACAACCCAACCATGGGCCTTTCTCAAGACAGTATAAGTGAAATGAACTGAACTGACCGTCTCCTAAAATACCCTTTTAAAAAAACAAATGGTAAGTAAGAAATATCACATTGAAACTGCATTTGAAAATAAAATAAACCAATATTGTGAATAAAAAGATAATGAGTGATGCCAGTTCTCATGCATTTGAAATAAAAGGGTAATAAGTACACACATTACTGATTAAGGGGGAAAAAAAGGACAGATCACATTTTTTCTAATAACTGGAGTCATGGAACCAAAGCAGTGACCTTGCCATAAATCAAATGAGATACAAAGATATGAGTAATTTGTATTTGTGATACCTTTTTTATTTGGACTAAGTTTACATTTTAAGATGAGCTTTCATGAGATAATCTCCTTTCTCAGATCAAACAGTACTGAATCACAAAGTTCTGTTAAAACAATGCAGAGTTCCAAAGATAGAATACAACAAGGAAGATAGGGGAGGGTGAATAGGGTGATCTATCTAGTGTAGTATATAAGTGCCTGAGCAGTGATCTGTTGAATCCTATATTCTTATCTAACTTTAGTAATCTTTAATGTTTTAATAAACTTTGTGATTCAGTAGTGCTTGACCTGAGAGAGAGTTGGGGCTGGATTCAAAAGCAGGAAATAAATGTTACCTCCCGTTTATCAAAAATGTTTCTATTAAAGTCTATAGGGATACCTGGACATAAAAGCAGAGATAAATTTAGCACCTGCATTTGAATTCAGCCCTTGATCTCTCAAAAGCGCGTCTTAAAATATAAGCTGTTAGTTCATACAAAAAAAGCAGCACCAAATACCAAAGTATTCATGTCTTTGTATTGCTAAAAATAGACTACTGCAAATTAATTTTAATTTAGAGTGAAGCACATTCTTTCCTTTGGTGATTTGGATGGCATATAAAAATATACACAACACATCCAGACAAGTAGTATAATGTCACTGATTAATGTCATTGTTGGAAAATGTTCAAAAAAATAACTATGTCCGGGACAATGTTCCCTTTAGTAAATGCAAGCCTGTGTTTCTCATACTATTTACAAATAAAAGTATTTGTCTTACATAGGCTCGGTTTACAATGCAATTCATGATAACTATCACTTATTTTATTTACAAAGTTTTCACAGTAAAATTGCTTTTAATTTTTTTTCCTTTAAATATAGTTATTCACTAATCTCAAGAGAAAACCAACTCCATAATGTTTATTTATTCTGTGCGATAAATAAAATAGTAAATAATAATAATGAATGCTTTTTAAATCTGAATATGTTTTCAATGTGTTATGGAGTTATGGAGTTTTTATAGTAAATCCAAAGCAAATATACAGAATAAACATCATAAAAAGTTACATGGATAGCATTAATATATCATATTTCTTTAGTATCACACAACTGTTGGTTAGAGTCAGTCTCTTGAATATCCTGAGAATGTTATTTTATTTTAAAAAAGCACCCGATGCATTGTAACACGACTTTCATCTTCATTACAATGAGTTGAATCACTGGAGAACAGTATAAAAATATTAGATACTGTATTTCTCTGCTTTGAAGTAAATTATGTGATCCTATCAAAAACTATACAATTATATTGTTTTAAAAACCTGAAATATATATATATATATTTTATGTTTATAGCTCTTGTAATACTAAGAACATATTTTACTTTGAATGCCCATAAGAATATATATATTTACTTCACTCTTATTTTGCTTAATACTATTATTCCCAATATTCAGGAAGCTAAAGGTGTGACTGTACAAATCTACCAGAGCAGCTCCATTGATGTTAGCTCCAGCAACACCACTGACCATGTTCTTACTTAATTTGTAGAGCTTTTCTATGTGTAGTCAGTTTATAGTGACAAGCCAGATACATGTTCTGGTATCAAATTAGGCAGGGTATAGACCTAAAGGGATATCCTATTGTAGTAGAATTATGTAGTCTCTCATTGCTCTTTCTAAATGCATTAATATATAAGTAGTGATCTACTTAGTTTTATTTTCTGACTATAAGCTAAATAGGGATATTAGGGAGAACTTTGTGAGCTCAGCATTATATTATATTTTCGTCCTGTATATTCACCAAATTTTATTTTCTTAATTATGAATAAAGGTTAAGTTTAATTTATTTCCAATTTTTCATGTGATTAAGGGAATATGGAATGCATTTGTGCTTGAGTGCTTATTTTGGCAGGACAATCTGTTTTTCTTTATTTTTTGATGTATTTGTTTGCCCTATGTGCACCTGATATATGCATTCATTTCCCTTATAGTGATATTACAGACAATTTTTAATGTGCACTTAGGCTATTTTTAAAGGCCAGCAGCTTCAGTCTAGGGTGTGCATTAGAGCAATGATTCCCATTAATTTTTCACCCTTTGAGTGCCAGAGGGGTACACAACACATGGCTCTGCGATGCTTTATATACCCCTCTGTCACTCAAAGGGTTAAGTCTTTCTGTTTTAAGTTGTGTGTGTGAGACATGTAGTTAGAAAATTTCAAGTTCCATAAAATGTGTGCATAGTAAAACCAATGTGAATCAAAGAATATATTTGGAAATATTTGATACATTAGGCTTGGTGTGGCACATATGTGTCCTAACATACTTGTTTGGAACCACCACAATAGAGAGTGCTATCGTTTTTGTGCATACTGGTGCATACATTTTACTGTTTGACAACTGTCTGGCAAAGGAGGAAGCAGTCCAAAAAACATATAGAAGAGAACGCTGTTTGCATCGTAGAGGCATGAACATCAAAAGAAAACAAGCAGATCAAGTGATCAAGGGAATTGGAGTAGGCAGCACTGATCACAGGAGGGTGACATGTGAAAACAGATATAATCTAAAGTGGACCTGAGTCTGGTAAAAATTATACAAGACTTATTTCCATGAGCATTGGTGGTGGGGATCTCCATAGGGGTATTTCTTATTATGCACGTGTATTAACTGCCAACTATCCTAAACCACAGTCAACTCATGTTTCCACCATGGATCAGTAAGACAAATTCTTGTTTATTTTACCACCTAATTGCCACTTCAATTATAGTAGTTTAGTAAACTGGTGATATGCAGACACAGGGCTATAAAACCACTTTCAGCATCTGGTTTAGTTCAGAATGGTGTTAGTACATTCCTAGTAAAGAACAGCAATTCTGGAGCAAATCAAGTACATAACAGGTGTCACGTTACCTGACGGCTCTTGTTCCCTCTGCTCTGAGAACTGGAGTGGTTGTCCTCTTCTGGATTGCCACATCATGTGTTTTGTGGAGTCATCCGTTGGCACCTATAACTAGGACCTTTCTCAGACACTCGGTGCACTTTCACAGTGTACTGTATAGTGTCTGAGTATTGTAGTATTGTGTCTTGTTCCTGATTTTTTTTTTCTTTATAAGTTTAAAGAAGTTTTTTGAAGATTAATGAGGAAGGATTACAATAGAGAAAAGAATTACAAACACTTGTATGTGTAAGATAAGGAAGGAACAAAATGTTTAATCATAATAAAACAATATATTCATAGGAGTGAAATGCATCAAATATGAAAGAATAAATCATAGTGGCTTGTAAAGAAAATTGTCAGATTGTATTAGATGAATGTATGTTATAATAAATAGAATAGGCTAAGAAGAAGGAGAAAGAGATGCAAAACTGAGTGGGGAACGGGGGGGGGGAGAAGAGGAGAGAAAACAAAAAAGGGGGTTGGGAAGGTTGGCAAGCCCTGGGGTTGCAGAAATATAGGATAAATAGACACTTAAGGGGAAAAGGAACCAAAGTGGGAGTATGAGTAGATCAAGGTGTATTTTCACAGGAGATGGTTGAATTAGGGGGAAAAAGCTGCAGTTGTTCTGTCAATCAAGCCATGGATGCCAGATACGTTCAAAAGTACCTAGAGAGTTTGTTCTCCCAGGATAGTACAATATATGCAGAAAACACAAAGAAAGGCACCCAACAGTGAAGCACTGTATAAAAGTAAATACTCAGATATAAAAATGAGTACTCACATAGATCTTGGTCAGCATCTGACAGCTAACAATCACACAGTCAGAGAAAATGCCCAGTCTCCGCTCTGAGGACTCAGAAATGACTGTAACAAATCAGCTAGCAAAAAAAAACAGATCCAATATAATAAAAAATGTATCAAAAATAAAATTCCAGTAGAGGAAAACCAGTGTATGCACTAATGCGTTTTGCAGCTGTACACGCCGCTTTCTCAAAGGTAATTGCAGATATGGGTATATATGTTTTCTGCATATATTGTACCATCCTGGGAGAACGGATTTCGAAAGTGCAGCCCATTTTGAAGTTTAAGCAAGACTGGTTTGGAGTAACCATTACATTTATCCCTATTGCGCATCTGCTGTTTACTATACAAGTAGTTTTACAGCTTTTTCTTTTGTGAATATAACTCACTGTGGTGCATTGGTGGAGGTTATATACTCTGAGATTCAACACAAGGGGAGCCTCCTGTTTTTTTCTTTTTGTCTCCCAGAGTTCCTTCTTTTCATTGAGAGAATTCGTGGAGATGGCATGACAGCGTTCCATAAGTAACCAGGTTTCGATCAAAGTAAACCATTCTGTAATGGTAGGAGGAGAAATCAATTTCCATTTAAGAGGGATCACCAATTTAGCAAGATGTAGGAGATAGTGTAAAATGTGGCAGTTACCCTTAAATCGGGGTCGGTTGTTATAGATGTCCAGGAGAAAAAGAAAAATAAGAGGATCTAGTCTGAGATTAATATGAAGAGCTGCATTAATATGCGAGGAAATTGTGCTCCAAAAGGGAATAATAACTGGACAAGTCCACCATAGATGAAAAAGCTGACCTATGGCTGAATGACATCTCCAACAGGAGTTATCTAAGTGAGGAAAAGCTATAGAGAGGCTATATGGAGTCTTATACCACCAGAATATAATCTTGTAGTTTAGTTCACAGAATCTAGCACCTCTAAGGAGGCGACAATTAAGTTTAAGAATTGTTTGCCATTGATTAGGGGTGATTGTCACCATTAGATCCCTTTCCCAAAGAGTAAAAAAGTAGGGTCTGGTTGGAAGATGACATAAGATTGTAGAAGAAGGAGAGAGGGCAATTGACAGTCAGTTGGTGCCTTATATCTTTTTCAAAGGTGCTAAGTTGTCAGGGGAGGAAACCTGTTTTGATTTAATTTGTCACACAGTTTTGGATTTGTTGGATAGGAAGCCGCAGTACTAGGTCAGAGAGTGTAGATGGAGGATTTGTAGAGGTGGCTGAGGAACTTACAAAAGATAAGTGTCCTAATGTATGTTTAACTCCAGTGGTAAGATTAGCGAATGATTGTGGGTGTAGGATGCCAGGAGGAAAGTCAGGATTATGGAATATTGATCTATGTGGGGATGGGAGAGAAGTCAAATTATGAAGATTTTTGCATTGTTTCCATATTGGAGCGAGTATCGGATGTTGTATGATAGGAGATCTAGATATATTTAAAAAAAATCCTTAATGT
This sequence comes from Rhinophrynus dorsalis, assembly GCA_037306005.1. Lineage (NCBI taxonomy): Eukaryota > Metazoa > Chordata > Amphibia > Anura > Rhinophrynidae > Rhinophrynus > Rhinophrynus dorsalis. Next base: position 71,100,756 of record CM074719.1, on the reverse strand, counting down.
GTAATAGCTGAGATAGAGAGTCTACCAGCGAATCTGCAGAGGGAAGGTAAAATCTAATAATTTAGCCAATGCCTCAGCACAATAATACATGTGGAGGGCCGGTAATCCCAGGCCACCAGATTTCCAAGATCTAGAGAGGATATCTAAGCGTATTCTGGGATGTTGGTTTTTCCAAACATATTTGGTGAAGATTGATTGGGGGTCGAAAAGAAATGTTGGGGAATAAAGATTGGCAGTGCGATAAAGAGGTATATGAGGTGAGGTAATATTAACATTTTAATAGCATTAATTCTACCTGTCCAGAATACAAACAGAGGGGACCATTTAAGGAAGTCGATGGAAATGGAGGAAATTAATGGTACAAGATTGATGTCAGGGAGAGAGCGGATATCTGGAGAAACATTAATCCCTAGGTATGTGATGTGGGAAACTGACCATTTAAATGCATAGAGAGAGTTAAGTTTAAGTTTACGGTGTAAAGGTAAATTAATGTTAAGAATTTCAGATTTCTCAAAATTGATTTTTGCTTGGGAGTAACAAGAGTATTCTTCTAAAACTCAGAGTAGAGAAGGGATAGATTGTTTGGGACGAGTGATGATATGTAGAATATTGTCAGCATATGCTGGTATTTTAAAAGAGTCACCAGTAACCTTTAATTCAACAATAGAGGGGGTATGTCTGACTAGTTTTAAGAAAGGTTGCAGGGAAAGGATGAAGAGCATGGGAGAAAGAGGCCATCCTTGTCTGGTCCCATTAGAGATGGGAAACGAGTCCAAGAAAACCCCTTTAACAGAAATTCTAGCAGAAGGGAAGGAATCAAAATTCATAACACCATAAAGCTTACGGGGGCCCAGTCCTATTTTTCGTAAAAGTTCCTCTAGGTAAGTCCAACATACCCTAACAAATGCTTTTTTGGCATCTGTGGAAAGCAGGAGTGTGGGGGGTTGGAGCGTTCGGCCAAATGAATAAGGGAGATGACTGAAGCAGTATTGTGTCTTGTTTCATGATCAGTAACAGAACCACACTGGTCAGGGTGGATTAACAATCATAAATGGGGACGTAAGCGAGTGGCAAGAATTTTGGCATCAAGTTTCAGGTCAATGTTGATTAGAGAGATTGGTCTGAAGTTATAACATAAGGTATGGTCTTTATTAGGTTTGAGGATGACCGTTATGTCTTGTTCCTGATTTTTGACCTATTGCCTAGTCCTGACCATCCCTTCTGCCTTCCAATTTTGATACCTCAAGTCTTGAATGTTGCTGACCTTGGTTTGCCTCCTGACTCTTTTATTCACTTGCTGATTTGGATACCACTTTGCCAGAAAGTTGTTGACCTTGGCTTGCCTCCTGACTCTTGTACTGCTGGCTGAAGCAGATATCTCTGTAGGATCCTGATCTTCTGCAACTCAGGTCTGTAACCCTTTACTTTTAGGGTCCTGCTCTCATATCGCTATATATGGGTGTAGTCCTAGGGAGTTTTAGCTATGGTGTAGCCTACTGTCCCTATACTGGTACTCTAGCCTGTGCTCTCTAGCCTTCACTCTCCCCTGCAGGAGAGCTGGCATTGTTTATATAGACAGATCATCTTGGTCAGGATCCCAGCTCAACTGGGATCGGACATTTGGCTTCATGGCCAGCAACTGTATATAGCCCTTGTCACAGGAAGGTCTTTCTGTAGACAGTCCCCACGCTACTAGCTCCAAACCCTAGCAGCACACTTGAGCACTCCCTCTCCTGCAGGTTTCCAATGTGCTCCGGTATATTGATGACAAGAGGGGACCAATGGAAATGCCCATTGATATAAATGGGGCTTTTAATGCCTTGAATAATAGATCAGTCTCCAACACTGTGCTTCATAATTTGATGGAGACCTTGCCAACATGCAGGAGGTTAAAATTCCCTTTTAAAATCAATGGGAACTGCCATTTGCCCCCTATGGTGCACTTGGTTTGCTCTAGAATTGCTGTATTTTAGCTTATTGTATACAGCTCTGTGTTCTGTCTGTGTATATTTATATGTGATGATAAAGATTTAAGATCATAGCAAACTTTATACATTTTGGTGAAAACAGCATTAAATAAGTGTTGTTGTGTCACATACATCATTTTTTTCCTTTTTTTATTGTAGAGTCAACATAAATGGTATCTTAGCCTAAAAAATCTAAAAAAAATCCATAAAATCTTTGTTCTAGGTTGCACAATATGATTACCCTTTTCTGATCAGTGAGGAAAGATTATGCTTCTTTTTGTGGTCTGCAACCTGCAGATATCACTTGAGATGACAGGTAGTATATCCTCCGACAAGTATATCTTCCTTAATTTTAACTTTCTCCAGCATTTGAATTTTATCTCTGCAGTGTCTTTAAGCACATTCTTTGTTTAAATTCATCTCGGGGTTTGATAGCCTTTGAAAGTCATCTCAATGACTCCAACAAGTTTAAAAAAGAGGCACAATTTTGGAGCAAACTAACTGTAATACAAAAGCTGAATTGATCATTCTGCAAGATTCTCTTTGATTTAAAATGGACCTTTAAACCTCATTTACATCAACTGGATTTTTTATTTAGTTCTTGTGTGGCAATTGGTTGTCTCCTGAATTGCATCTATTTAGCTTCATGAATAAGGCATTTTTGCCTTTAGGCTATGGAAACCCCTTGGAATATTCAAATATATATGACATTACAATCTTGAGTGTAAGAGAAGTAATATATCCCCCTGAATAGGAGCAAATTAGCCTGAGACAATACTCATTAGTCATTATAACCTATTTGCCAAAGTTCAGTTCACAGAGAGCCAGGAAAATGTTCAAATAACATGCAGCTAACTGGTTCACAAACCCCACAGCATTCAGTTAATTTCCTTTAACTATTCAATTTGTGCTGTGCTGTGCCATATATACTTTACTACCATTTCTCTGTGCTAGTGTCTAAAAAATTGGTCTTCTGTATATGTTTCCTAACTCCTAAAATCTAATATTTCACATGCTCTATGGGGAATCTGTGTCTACTTTTACCATAGCAGTCTTGAGAGGGTAAAATGATGGTTTAGGATTGTTTGCAAATTACCTTAGATAAGGTAACAGCCTTTCTGAATACAAGAGTAATGTGAATGAATAATCTCTCATCACAAAAAGTGCAGACAAGATTAATCAAATGGTATATGAATTAATCCTTTGAGTACCGCACAATGCATTGGATACCTCTCTGGTACTCAAAGGGTTAAGAAAAATTAAGATTATAATTTTGGGATCTACAAATCAAAATATTTTAACTTATGCTAGCTGTAAGTACATGTATTTAAAGGTATATTAACACTGAACTACCACCCTATGGAAAGTCCTCCGCCAATAATTAAGCATAAGGCAATTAGCGTCTTAATAGTACTATTATCTGACACAAGTACTAGGTTCTGAAGTAATTCTTCTTTTCCTGAGACTGACGGTCAGGCTTTCTTGTTTAGAGCCTTCTGCACGCCTACTCTATCAGTCCCTTCTGCAGGTGCACAGACTTCTCTAAGTCAAAATGTCTGCATGCAAGCCTGGCTTCCAGTCTCAGAAGAAGAAGGATTACTTCAGAAGCTGGTACTTGTGTCTGATTATAGCACTATTAAGAAGCTAATCGCCCTGTACCAAATTATTGGGGGGGGGGGGATTTCTATAGGGTGGTAGTTCTGCTTAACTATTTCATCCTTAGATCTTAGTTGCCCTTTAACCCTTTAAATGTTAGAAATGATATCAACAGTAATATAGAGCAGAGGGTGACTAGATAGGCTAGAGACTCTGTCAGGAATAGGAGCCGCCACAATGTCAACCACAACTGCTGGAGACTAGGACAGAGCCATCTGGTAGTCTCAATGGTAACTAGTAGAGCCCAGGATAGAACCCGAAGTCTCCTGCAGGGAGCTACCAGGGAGAACACTGACTCACACCTGCAGTCAGTAGGGAAGAGCTCATCTCCAATAAGGATAGCAACAATGGAGACTACTGACCCATGCCTGCAGTCAGTTTTGAAGAGCTTGTCTCCAATGAAGGTTGCAACAATGGAGACTACTGACTCACAGTCAGTTAGGCCGGAGTCTGCCAGAGCCCCAGGTCCACACCAAGATGAATGTCTGTGGGAAACAGTCAACACAGTGGAGTGAACAGACAGAGTCACAGGCCAGCACCAGCTAGGATAGTCAGACAAGCCAGGTATCACAGTGCCTGTGATCCTCCTCTGTCACTCTCGCTTGTGGTGGACTCTGATTTGCTGAGTCGGTTTAGCTCGCCCCTGGTGACCTTTTTATGCCTGGTCGTGACACCTGTCAGTTGCCCTTTCGTGGTGTTTCTGAGCCAGTATTGCTGTTGCTGTGTTCCGGTGTTCCTGATTCCTGTGTACTGATTCGGCCTGTTGACTACGCTTCTGTGTTCCTGCTCATGATTGACCCGGCTTGTCTGAGAACCACCTCTGTGACCCGACCCGGCTTGGCTGACGTTCCTGCACGTGATTGACCCGGCTTGACTGAGAACCCGCTCTGTGATCTGACCCGGTTTGGCTATCATTCCTGTCTGTGATCTGACCTGGCCTGGCTGACTGTGTTGGCCTACCAGACGGATCGTGTTTAAGACTTGCAGTGCCTAGTCTCCAGTGCTGAGTCTCCGTGCTTGTTTTGCAGAGATGTGCATCCATTACTGAGCCATCCTTACACTTGCAGAGCTATCCCTCTTTACTGAGCCTTCGATTCTAGCTGCGACTTAACCCTTGTTGTGCTGCTGTCTCCATTGCTGAGGCCACTTGCACCGGTATTGAGCCTAGGCTGGTATTTCGCTACTTCTGCTGAGCTGGCCGGGTACATTCCCAGTCTGGTCGGCGGCTCACTGGGTCAAATGGGGAGATCAATTATATATTGGCTAAATTAAATGGATTTACATACCTCTAATTTAGTCCAAATATAATATAATATAGAAAGCTTAAAACCATTATTTAAATGATCTGTTCTATATGGTGTCTGATGTATAATATATTAAATCATATGTGATATATTACACCAGAATAATGTTAATAAATGGCAACAGTATAACATAAAACAGATATATGTAGTATATAGAGTATTGTAGTCCACTTGCCTCTACTTCAGTTCTTATAATTTCAAAATAAGCCCTGTTAATATTGTCCTTTGAGGTAATTGTCAATGATAATGTATGAGTTGAAATAAGGATGAATAAATGAAATGATGAGGCAATGATTTTAAGTCAATGGATGTGAAGATGAGTCAGTAGATCGCTGATGACAAAAAAATTCCCTGTTGAACTGATTGTTTCTCCACACTCACAAACACAAACACCCTCATACTACTTTTATTCGATGCCTTTGGGAAATAAAATAACATTTGCTATATATGTTGTGTAAATTCAATGTTCACATTGATTTACATGGAATCAGCTAGACAAAAAAGCATAAAAATGTAACTTTTCACAGGAAATTATTCACCAAACTGAACTGTTTTTGGGCCCTAAGCCTCCACAATTCAACTCAACACTATTTTATAGTCTTTGACAGAATCTGATTCCTCAGTAAAATGCTGCTGATCACCAATCCCTGTCACAAACTGATCACACTTTGGCAGGACTTCGGAAAATGTAGGTTGAAACCAGGGGTCCAGCAAAGTACCTGGTACATGTATGTGTTGTTATTACTGTAAGATTCATCAGAATGCTCCTCGGTTTGTTCTGCAGTAAGTGTATATCAGTGGGAGAATCTCTCTAATTCCAGCCCCTACATGACTGATTAGCAAGGTGGCCTCCTCAAAAGGTTTCAACAGCTCACATAGGTCACACTTAGTTGTTATTGCCCAGGTGACACAGCCTTCCAGTTTTTGCAATGTGTACAGCTTTATTCTGGTCATACAAATGACCTAGAATATAAAATGTGGAATTCTACGTAAGGACCTCAGTTTTTAGCTGGTGATTGAGAAGGTTGTTACTCTCTTTTATTGAATGTAAAGCATTGCAAGCACTATGGGAGAGGCTAAAATGGGCACAGATTTTGTGGACAGTGTTCATCTCTTCGAGGGTTTTGGATTCTGAGAGGAATCAGGGTAACCATATAACCTATTTTCAAGGCAGCTATAATATTCCTTGCCATTATCAGACATAAAACCAGCTTATCAAGGAGTGGGGTACAAGCCATTCCTCTACCACCTGCTCTAATTTATTTAACATATCTATGGCTTTGTGTAATATGTTAAATGATTGAGTGCTAGAGTAGTCACTGTGGATTGCTTTGCAATGCATTGAAGGTCTCTCAAGAGCAAGAGGGGTTAAATTTCCATTGATATTAAAGGAAATGTATTTGTCTCCTAAGGTGTAGCAGGTCTGGTCCAGGTTTTTTTTAACATGTGGTTCTATGTGCAAGAATATATAAAACACTGTGTATATGCTAAATAGTGTCTTTACAATCACCAGAAAGATTTACAGTGTAACATTAGATTAGTGTTTGAATAAATAAATAATGTTTATTGCTCAACATAAATACTGCAGTGAGCATTTAGTTGTTTCACAACAAAAGTCAGAAAGCTTGGCATCAATAAATCACTAGAACATAATAATTATTGCCAAGCAATTATGAATGCCAAAGAACCAGATGAACAACCAAAACGTGTCGCTGATTTATAAGGAAGAGAAAAAAGGCAATCAATGAAACTGTATAACACATTATATAAAAGGGATGTGTGCCAATTCTAATATCAACATATCAAAGGAGGTTCTAAAATACCAGAAAAAGGAACAGCATAAAAGAAGTGATTTATGTATATATTTAAGTGTTCCTTTTGAAAATCAAATATGGTTAAAATGGTCCATAACTTATTCAGCACAAAGCAAAAGAGGCTGATGACTAATAGAGTCAGAACAGATAAAAGGACAAGACTGAGCAAAGAGAATATACTGCACCTTGTATATAAAAATCAGTGAATCCTGAAGTGCAATCAAGTATTCAGAAAGAAAAAGAACTACAGTCTCCAAAATGAATGTACATCAAGGAATAATCAGATAGATAGATAGATAGATAGATAGATAGATAGATAGATAGATAGATAGATAGATAGATAGATTTTCAGGCAATATGGCAACATTTTTCTGCTTTACATTTTCAGCACCAAATCTCATATTATGAACAAGTGAATTTGCTAAAATGTAATTAGTCACATTTATCAAGAAATGTTAATAACATATGGCTCATTAATTAAAACAAACAGAACAGAACAACCCTGCTTCAAATTATATTTGAAGAAATGTTACTCTGTAGAGGCTTCTAAAGCATGTAAGAAAGAGTGAGTACACACAGTAAACTATAATTGATGTGACTATTAGTTCAAGTACATTTTATTCATTAGTATATTAGAGAATAACACTCTCCTAAAGGCATTCCTGTTACTGAAGTAAGAATACATAAAAGTAATGTCAATAGAATAGTTGTCTTGAGTTTCAAGAGTAATCACTAGAGCATACACTGAGTGCCGCTGTCAAGCAAGCCTTCTCCTTGGTATTTGAACATTCAATGAAGAGGCGACATAGTGAATGAGAAGAAAACAAGCTTAAAGTTTGCAACATGCTGGTTCTTTGGAAAAATACAAGAATTGAGGAAAATTTTGAAGGATAAAACATAGTCTAGAGACAATGGTGAGAGCAAGTCAGGCAGCAAAGAATCAATGCAAGCAGTAGAGAGTGGGCCAAAATTTAAAAAAAAATTCCAATGAGAATTTTTAATAGAAAACCAACAATTTCCCACATTTGTCACACAAATCCCCTGCCATAGAAAACAAATAAAATTAATGTTTTTCATCAGTATATTGGTCATGAGAAGTTTGTCATTTTTCACCTATGCTTTGATGCCTGATGTAATCCTACTGTTTCTGTGGGCTGAAGTGAAGAAATCAACAACTGAAAGTAAAAGTTGTGATCAGGTGCATCTTTTAGCAACTATACTGGATGAACGCACTCCTGTGCAGCTTCGCACTGTTACTCTAAAAGCCTAAGCCATCCATGTTCAGAAATCTGTAAATGCTATTATATTAATCTGTTTATTGCTCCTGGAGCTCTGGGGAGTATATTGATCCCTTTGTGATGTAGTTGTGCCTTGGTATACTGACCTGACTATGACTGTGGCCTAGGCTGCATGTCATGCTGCCTGAGCCTGAAGTGCTGGCTGCCATTGTCCCTGGAGATGCACTTCCCTACCCTGTTTCACCATCTTCATTTAGACCCTGGAAATGGTTCCATTCATTTAATTTACATTTTTTTATTGTATTTTTAAAGGTATTTTAAAGTTGACCAAATAATTCAGACTGTCGCCAACTTTCGTGCGAGTTGAACAGGTCGGATCCAAAATGCGGAGCCGACAAATGAAAAAAAAATTCATCCAACATTGAATTTTACCAAAAACTTTTGTCGTGCACAAGTCTACAACAGAACACATATCTATATGCCAGGCTTACATGTAATGATAATCCATTTGTTATTTTAAAGCTGACATTTACAAGTAGCCTCCCCAAATTAGTAGGAAAAAAAAAAACTATTTTTTTTTTTAATTTAAACTAACATTTTATTTTAGTTTTTCTTTCAGGTTGTGTGGGATGGGGTTAACAGAAGTTAGTGTTTCCCATAGGAGGCAGTAGGCCTGGAGGGACAGAGACAACCTTATAATCACTGATGAGCGAACCAGAGAGGGTTGGAGTACAACTGGGTAGTCAGTGTGGACGAATGAATGTGATGAACGTGTTTGTTTAGAACTAGTACAAGTGGGATACTTTTCTAGGAGAGGTGGCAATCAGGGCACCCCACAAAATATAAGTAGGGTCCAAAGCGTGGGTATTACCAAGCTAAAACTGTATTATTAAATGATGATTCTTAACCTGTCTATTCTCCTTCCAGTAGATAGTGACCGCATAGCCCCTCTGATTCCATAGATGCCCAACAAATTAACCCCTTCAGTGCCAGAGGCTTGGGCCATTTCCTGTACCCTGCAGGCCAGACACTTTTTCAGCATTTTTTCTATCCTTCTGTTTATGCTTGATATCCTCTGGGGATTTTTAATTAAATATGGAAAACTATATATTGTTTTTTTCATAACGAATTGAGCTTTCTCGTGGTACCTTACATGAAGAGAATTTTACATCGTACAAAAAGCTATGATGTCACAATGACAAAAAAAAGTGAAAATTTACTCATTTTGCTAAAATCACATATGTATCAAAAATATTTACCTTGATTGAAAAAGTTTCAATTATTTGAAAAAGCCCAGAATCCCCCGAGTAAAAAAATACCAAATTTGTATAGTTTTACCTACGTCCATGGCTAGCGTAGAGCCCTAATCACCAGCAGCGCAAAATGACATTTTCAACTTTATAAACTAATATGCACATTCTAGGGTTTTTGTGGTAAAACTACCCTAAAATAGTGGAATAACTATATAAAACTATATATTTCTGAAAAGTAGACAACCTGCCGCATCTAATGAGGGGTAACTTGCCTTCTTACCCCAAGCCTGGTGTGCACAAATGCCTCCAGAAAATGGCGCTAATGAAAAAAAAAGGCATTTTCTTACATTTCTGCCCCTTCAAATGTACTATCATGCTTGAAAACCATGGCATTTCCAACTGTACTCATTAGCTAGTGCTCTTAGGAGAAAAATGACACCCCATTGGTATGCGTTTAACTACCTCAGGGGGCGCTACTACAACCTCAAATTTTTCTAACATTTTCTCAAACATTACTTGTCTGTACACAAATGGTTATAACAACTACAGAAGTGAAGAAGGGTACACAAACCATACCATTTTGAAAAGAAGACACCCTGCCGCATCTAATGATGGGTGACTTGACTTGTTACCCCAAGCCTGGAGTACACAATGCCTCCAGAAGGTGGCGCTAATAAAAAAAAAAGACATTTTCTTACATTTCTGCCCCTTCAAATGTAATGAAATTTGTGAAAAACAAGGCATTTCCAACTGTATTCATTAGCTAGTGCTCTTAGGAGAAAAATGACACCCCATTGGTATGAGTTTAACTACCTCAGGGGGTGCTAGAAGTGCAAAAGGACACCTACTACAACCTCAAATTTTTCTAACATTTTCTCAAACATTACTTGTCTGTACACAAATGGTTATAACAACTACAGAAGTGAAGAAAGGGTACACAAACCATACCATTTTGAAAAGAAGACACCCTGCCGCATCTAATGATGGGTGACTTGACTTGTTACCCCAAGCCTGGAGTACACAATGCCTCCAGAAGGTGGCGCTAATAAAAAAAAAGACATTTTCTTACATTTCTGCCCCTTCAAATGTAATGAAATTTGTGAAAACCATGGCATTTCCAACTGTATTCATTAGCTAGTGCTCTTAGGAGAAAAATGACACCCCATTGGTATGAGTTTAACTACCTCAGGGGGTGCTAGAAGTGCAAAAGGACACCTACTACAACCTCAAATTTTTCTAACATTTTCTCAAACATTACTTGTCTGTACACAAATGGTTATAACAACTACAGAAGTGAAGAAAGGGTACACAAACCATACCATTTTGGAAAGAAGACAACCTGCCGCATCAAATGAGGGGTGAATTGCCTTCTTACCCCAAGCCTGTTGTGCCCAAATGCTTCCAGAAAGTGGCAGTATAGGAAAAAAATGGCATTTTCTTACATTTCTGCCCCTTCATCTGTATGAAAATATGTGAAAACCATGGAATTTCTAACTGTATTCATTAGCTAGTGCTCGTAGGAGAAAAATGACACCCCATTAGAATGAGTTGACCTACCTTAGGGGTGCCAGAAGCACATAACTACACCTACCTCTTTGCTTCTTCGAAAATGGCGGCTTGTACTAAAATGTTCATAACTGTTAGAGACATGAAGGAAAGGTATAAAAGGTATACCATTTTGAAAAGTAGACATTCTCCCGCATCAAGTGAGGGGTCACTTTCCTTTCTACCCCCCGGGCTGAAGTGCACAAATATTTCCAAAGTGTGGCGCTATGGGAATAAATACATGTTTTTTTACATTTCCACCACTTCAAAGATACTAAAATCTTTGAAAACCATAACATTTCCTGCTGTATTCAGTACCTGATACCAACATGAGAAAAATGGTAGCCCATTTGTGTGGGTTAACATACAATATGTGGGTGCTAGGAACACGTACGTAAACCTGACACTTTTGTTTTTAAAATTACCTGCTTGCACTAAAATGGTTATAACCATAATAGATATGCAGGAAAGGTAGAGAAACAATGCCATTTTGGAAATAAAACAACCTGCTGCATCTAATGAGGGGTCACTTGCCTTCTTACCCAAAGGCTGGTATGCACAAATGCTTCCAGGAGGTGGTGCTAATGAAAAAAAAGGCATTTTCTTACATTTCTGCCCTTTCAAAAGTATGAAGCTCTGTAAAAACCATGGCATTTTCAACGGCATTCATTAGCTAGTGCTCTTAGGAGTCAAACAACGCCCCATTAGTATGAGTTGACCTACCTTAGGGGGTGCTAGAAGTAGAAAACTACAGCTACTACAACCTCTGATGTTTCTAACATTTTCTCAAATGTGACTTGCCTGTACAAAAATGGCTATAACACCTTCAGAATTGAAGAAAAGGTAGATAAACCATACCATTTTGGAAAGAAGACAACCTGATGCATCTAATGAGGGGTCACTTGCCTTCTTACCCCAATACTGGTGTGCATAAATGTTTCCAGAAGGAGGCGATATAGGAAAAAATTGCATTTTTTTTACATTTCTGCCCCTTCAAATGTATGGAGCTCTGTGAAAACCATGGAATTTTCAACTGCATTTGTTTGCTAGTGCTCTTAGGAGTCAAATGATACCCCATTGGCATGAGTTGAACTACCTTCGGGGGTGCTAGAAGTAGAAAACTACACCTGCTACAAACTCTGATGTTTCTAACATTTTCTCAAACCTGACTTGCCTGTACGAAAATGGCTATAACACCTTCAGAATTACCCCTAAGTTAGTTGGCACAACTATTTCCAGAATGTGGTGCTACAGGAAAAAACAAACACACATTTGTTTTACACATCAGTCACTTCAAATGGCGTGGGATTTCCTAGGAGGACTTCTTGCCAGCCTAAGAAACATGGTACCCCACTGCTGTGGGTTGACATACCAATTTACACTACAGAAGCGTAGCTACCAGTGAAACAGGAATGGGAAAGCAAACGTGTATGTGTGATTTTTATGGCTAACAGATGAAAGAAGCTAGGGTGTCAGCCGGTGTACGTGCAGACCTGTGACTACAAGTGTAACAAAGTGTGTGGAAGGGTGAGGGATTAGGCAGTGTGTGTGGGTATGAGCAGAGCAGCAAGGATGATGGTGATGGTGGGGCAGTGTCTGATAGTGTGTATGGGAGATCTGTGACTACCAGTGTGCAATGTATGTCCCCTCATACAAAGCACTGCGTTGGACCCCCCCTCCTGTGGCACGTGCATTTTTTGGGGCTTTTTCCCCCAATATTTTTGTGTAGACCTTGTTGGGGGCATCAGAACCCATACAATGAGGTCTAAATAAAAAATAAAGGGGGAAAAAAATCCTTTGTGTGCCACAGGGATGTCCAGTGGATTGCAAAGCAAAGGGTTAAATTTTTTTATTGTTACTTTGTATTCAGATGGCGACCAAACAAGCTCTGATCACAAAGTAATGATAAAAAGTCCTGTGTGTGCCACAGGAAGGGGGTTTGCATTGAGCCCCCCCTCCCAGTGGCACACACAGGGTTAATTTTTGTTTTAATTTCTTTTTTATTATATACCTCATTGAGGGGCATCAGGACCCCCTGATCCCTACCCAATGAGGTCTTAGTAAAAAAAATATATATATGTCCACAAATGGAGTGACCCTGTGAGTGCCACAGGGGTCTCCAGCGCATTGCAAAGCAATGCATTGGATCCTTGTGGCACTCAGAGGGTTAATTTTTTTAATTATTACTTTGTAATCAGAGCTTGTTGGGAGGCCATCAGGACCAATCTTGATGGCCCCACAACAAGCTCTAGTAACAAAGGAATGATAAAAGCCCTGTGTGTGCCACAGGAGGGGAGGTGTATTGGACCCCCCCTGTGGGACGCACAGGGTTAAATTTTTTTTAATTTTTTTTTTAATCATAGACCTCATTGAGGGGCATCAGAACCCCGCCTGATCCCCCAATGAGGTCTTGCAAAAAAAAAAAAATCCCACCAAAAGAAGTGACCCTGTGAGTGCCACAGGGGTCTCCAGCGCATTGCAAAGCAATGCATTGGATCCTTGTGGAACTCAGAGGGTTAATTTTTTTTTTATTATTACTTTGTAATCAGAGCTTGTTGGGGGGCCATCAGGATGAATCCTGTTGGCCCCCCCCAACAATCTCTAGTAACAAAGGAATGATAAAAGCCCTGTGTGTGCCACAGGAGGGGGGGTGTATTGGACCCCCCCTGTGGCACACAAAGGATTAAATATGTTTTTAATAATTTTTTTTAATCATATACCTCATTGAGGGTCATCAGGACCCCCCCCCCCCGATCCCCCCAATGAGGTCTTGCAAAAAAACAAAACAAAACCCAAAACCCTCTCTCTATCTATCTCCCTCCCTGAGTGGAAAACAAGCCACAAGTGAGTGTGTTGAGTTGTCCCTTTAAGTACTTGATAGGGCGTTGTGTAGGTGTGGTGATGAGGTGAGTGCTGACTAATGGAGAGTTGTTTTTGTCCAGGTAGGTGTTTGAAGGTGTGTGTGTGTTATAAGATGTGGTGTGTTGTGCTTGGTATGTGTCTGCCATTTGCGGGCGTGTAGTTGTGGGGTGCAGGTCTCGTGTTGATGTGGCACAGGTGAGCTTGTATTTGCAGGTGTCCGTGTCGTGTGATAACCCCCATTGTTCCGTGCCATGTTGTGTTGGTGTTTTTTTGGGTGTCGTTGTCCCTGTGGTGTTGCTTGTTGTTGTGTGTGGAGTGATTTGTGTTGTGTGTCCATGTTTTTGTGTTGTTTTGGCATTGCGCAGGTTAATTTTTCCATTTACATGCTTGTCCGGAAAGCATTTTGTGGATTTTCCTATGTAACGGGTGTTTTGTTTTGACCGTTAAGTGTCTAACGGCTAAGAAAAATGGGTCTTAACTTTTTGCCGTTAGGTGTGTCTTTTTTTCAGCCGTTACCAGTACCGCAAGCCTTTGAATGGCTCTGGGGTATGTTGTTCCATGCGTCTGAATGCACGTAAGAGTATCGGCCGATTGTGAAACTGCCGTTAGCTGTTCTTTAGACGGATCTTTGAATTGCTACATGGAACTTAACGCACCCGTTAGTGCTTTTTTTTACTAAAAAAACCCTAGTGCTTTTTTTTTTTATAGCTCTGCCTGGCTTCTATAGGGTCAGTATTCCCTAGCCTGTTCTAATCCTGATCCAGCTCTAGAGCAATCTCTATTGTGCGACAATAGCAAGCTACCCCAGATGTTGACCAGATGTCCAGACATAAGTCGTGCCAACTATGGGTGTGGTGTAAAAGGTTAGAAGGGAAATGCAAACAATGGTAGGCTCGGAGGAAACTACCCCATTACTCCACTATGGAGTAACAAAACCCAGACCCACTTAACTGGCTTGGTGTCACGGATTCAATAATGAGAATGGACCAGTATTTAGGTAACACAATCTTTATTTAGCAATAAGGCAGGACAATGAAATCACTACAAAATACAGGCCAAGAGAGGACTTCAGGATGGATCAAACAGGTACTATGGTACTGACAGAATTCAGCAGCAGAGAAATGGAGACTCAGGTCCGCACCTGAGGAAACACTACAGGTACGCACCTATACAGACAACGGATCAGTGACACAATGCACACGGAGGATATGCAGTTTCGCACCTGTACAGACCATGAACCAGTAAGACCAGCTGTGCCACAGGTCCGCACCTGGAAGCCGCAGAAGTACAACGGCTAGAGGCAGATGCCAAGCCACCAAGGACACTACTAGGTTATCCCCTGGAGTGTTTGTATGCTGGTTGTGCAGTTGACAATCCCAGGCTATGTCAAGGTGGTAGACACTAGGAGCAGATACAGAAAGCTTGGTCAACTAGAGCCACAGGTTCGCACCAGATTGGATGTTAGACAGGCCAAGGGGTCATACACGGAGCGGGTAGTCGGACAGAGCCACTGGTCAACACCAGAACGGATAGACAGCCAAGCCAGGGGTCATACATGGTAAGGTTTCTCAACTAGAGCTGCAGGTTTGCACCAGATTGGATGTCAGACAGGCCAAGGGTCATATACAGAGCGGGTAGTCGGACAGAGCCACAGGTCAACACCAGAACGGATAGTCAGCCAAACCAGATTGCACACAGAGCCCAACGTAACAACTGCACTGGAACACCACAAATGGGCAACTGAAGTGGTGCCCAGGCAGTTTTTAAATCAGATGCTCCACCCCCTGAGGTAGAGCACAATGAGTGCCTGTCACTTTAAAAACCAGGTCGCGACGTCCTCATGGAATCCCTGAGACATGTGCCTGGTACAGATGAGGCCAGAGCCACCAGAGGGCGCAACTAGGAGGACGGTTGCCTGGACGAACGCCAGAACGCACCGGTTCTCCCTGCACTCGAGCCGCACAACCCGGCAGCTACATGAACGCCAGAAGGTAAGCGGCGCTTACACTTGGACTTTGGGTCACACTGGGCCAGATATAACAACACTGGGACATATATACAGTGACAACAATTTATAATCAATTGAACAGCTGTATATGGAATTTGACATTCCAAATTGCTTTTGTATTCATATCTATGTTTATGGTATGATTTACAGACAGGCCAGTCTAATTTATATACAAGTGGCTTGATACTCACGTTCAACTCAACGACTTGCTTTTGAGACAAAAATGGGAGGGGGGGGGGTCCTGGAGGAGTGGGAGTGGTCCATGGCTAAGACCAGTCCATGTATACAATGTTTACATGCTTGTCACTAGCTTATTCAGTTGAAAATACTTCAAAGGGCATATTTCACCCTGGTGAGATTACATAAAATGGGTGGCAGGGATAGTAAATCTGCTGTATGTTCACTGCTGATACTGGTATATTTCTGCATCTTATGTGGGAGTGTCCTGGTACTCTCCATTTTTGGAAACAGGTCTTTTCCACTCTTAAGTTATTCTGAGTAGACGACTCTCCCAGCTCCGAAATTGGGTATTCTGTCAATTCTCCATGATGTCATAGATTCTGGCTGTTAAGCATTTACTCCATGAATCCTTGGTTACCGCATGAATGATAATCACTATGACATGGATGTGTGACACACTCACACGCACACACTGGGTTAACCTGTTAGCTCAAAACATTTCACATTATTACTTGGTATATGTACACAGAGGCACCCCACAAAAATGCAATGCAATATGGGGAATGTGGATAGGTCAGTTTAGGATGAATGTGCCTCCTCCTAGGTGGTACAGGGGACTATTCTTTTCTTATTCTTGTCCTATGTACACCCAACATACCCTGAGAGCTGCCTTGGCCATACTGCAGGTAATAATATAGTTTGTGCATCTTGAGTGTCACGGAGGCAGTGTCATGTCTTGATAGAGAACCTTCCCCCCCTGCCCCACACCTCCTTTTTATGTTATAACAAAAATGGAAGCTTCAGGCCATAATTTATATCCTACTGTATGACCTGTACATTTCAACACTTGGATTTTGCAGATTTAGCATTAACTATGTATAACATTGCATTGTCCTGTCACGTGCTGTATCTTGAAGTTGCAAACACATATAAACAAACAGATCTGAGCTCCTCTATATGCTGTGAATAATGTGTGCCCTGAAATAGGCATATATAATAATCCTTAGTAAATCTAAGTGAAATAAATGAGATTTGCGTCCCACAAATTGGCCAATAAGTGTGTAAGCTTACCAACCACGCCAAGATATCTCACTTTATAGTAAGACTTACTCTAATACACCTACAAGTACTATCTAAATTAAAAATCTCTTAAGAAAGATGTTATTTTGAAACGCATCAGAGGGGACCCTTTAAATGATATTTTGATGTTTTTATTATTATTTGTGGGTCCCAGTGAAGTGTAATTAAAACCAGCAGACAAACAATAAAATGGGGGCCTGCATTAATGAAGTGATTACATAGAGAACTATATTCCATTTATATCTTTCCTCACAAGTCATGTGGGAATAGTTGATACCAAAGAGACAGGGGGAACAGGCCAAAAAGCCTTGTTCTTAAAGGCCAAGTGGGATAGAAAATGAAAGGAATGGTGAAATAAAGTAAAGTAATAATGTGTTTTTTAGTGATTGAATTGGATAAAATAAGAAGCTGCTAAAGTGAGCTGAAGGAGATATGTGTACAAAAACTGAAAAAAAGAAGAAAGCTTGCAGCGCTAACTCATCATGAAATATCCATATAATAAATATAAATTAAATATAAGTATAAAGATGAAAAATATAGAAATCAGCAAGGAATGAGAGGGTTCTCCAGTCCCTCTGACATTAGGCCTAGACCCAACAGTGAAAACACATACAAACAAACAGATCTGTGCTCCTCTATATGCTGTGAATAATGTGTGCCCTGTAATGGGCATATATAATAATCATTAGTAACTCTAAGTGAAATAAGTGAGAATTTCATCCCACAAATTGGCCAACCCTCTCAGTTCTTACTGCTATAAGTGTCTTTCAACTTTAATTAATTATTTAAGCAAATAGCTGAGCTAAGAACAAGAGGTCACCCATTAAGACTAGAGGAAAGGTGCTTTCGTCTAAAACAAAGGCAGGGATTCTTTACAGTAAGGGCGGTAAAGCTATGGAATTCTTTGCCTCATGATGTTGTGCTTGCAGATAATGCAACTGCTTTCAAAAAAGCAATGGATGCTTATCTTCACAAAACAATATTGAAAATTATGACGGATGGCTTCAAAGCAGATAGAATGTTGACCCGGGGAACTATCTGACTGTCATTTGGAGTCAGGAAGAACATTTTTTTTTTCCACTTAGGGCTAGATTGGAAATTGCTCCAGAGGGATTTTTTTTGCCTTCCTCTGGATCAACAGGAGTGTTTTTGGCATGGGCTGGACTTGATGGACGCCTCATCAGCCTCATGTGAAAGCTGCTGCAATCGTTTGAGGACGCAACCATGCTGGTAAGTCATGTAGGGGCAGGAATAGCAAAATTCTGCCACTGATATATTTGTTGCAGGATGCACTAATAATAAACACAAAATTACAGAATTTCTACCAAAGTGTCATCGTCCCTTTGTGACAACAAGGAGTCATGATGATCAACAGCATCTCTTTGAAGAATTGGATTCTGTCAAGGAATAGGAGATATGCTTATTGATTGAGTAGAGGGATGCATTGTGGAGAATGAGAGGGAGAAAGTTAAGGCCAAAACATACTTCTAGACAGCATAGTGAAAAGAAGGCAGCAAAGCGTTTATACCAGTAGCAGCAGGAGCAGCTACATTATCAACCAGAACATTCCATTCCCACTCTGAACACAAGATGATTCATGGGTCTCAGGGGGGAGCAAACTTTTGTCTCAACTATGTTACTATGTTTGGCACATCTCTAGTCATATGACAGTAATGGAGAAATGTTGGAGCAAACCAGCAGTACCATAGGAAACAAATAAAAACCCCTGTTGATTTAAATGGTGTTTTATACTCTTGAATGTTATATACGGTAGATCTCCAAAGCACTACTTCACAATGCATAAGAAACCTCCCTAGCATTCAACTGTTTAAAGGCCTCTTTAAAGGGGAACTACAACCCCGCAAAATCTTTATCTTAATGAAGTCTCCATCTGGTGACTAGCTGCTTAGTAGCGCTAGTCGCCAGAATTA
Source organism: Rhinophrynus dorsalis (assembly GCA_037306005.1). Classification (NCBI taxonomy): domain Eukaryota; kingdom Metazoa; phylum Chordata; class Amphibia; order Anura; family Rhinophrynidae; genus Rhinophrynus; species Rhinophrynus dorsalis. Next base: position 71,081,918 of record CM074719.1, on the reverse strand, counting down.
TTACCTGGTTTAAATGATTTACGACTTATTCTGAGGCTGACAGTAGCAGGAAGCACAGACATCTTGCCATAGTGAGGTCCGTGCACCTGTGCTGTCAGTCCCTTTTGGAGCCGGCCGGCTATTATATGGGGAAAACACTGCAGCCCTGACAGCGCCTGTGCTGTCAGTCCCTTTTGGAGCCGGCCGGCTCCAAAAGGGACTGACAGCGCAGGAGCACGGACATCACTATGGCAAGATGTCCGTGCTTCCTGCTACTGTCAGCCTCGGAATACGTCGTAAATCATTTAAACCAGGTAATAATTCTGGTGACTAGCGCTACTAAGCAGCTGGTTGCCGGATAGAGACTTAATTAAGATAAAGATTTTGCGGGGTGGTAGTTCCCCTTTAAATCAAAGGGGTTTTTATTTGTTCCATATTTTTTCGTATGGTGCTTTTTGTTTACTCCAGAATTGCTCCACTTTTGTATTGTGTAGGTATTTATTAACAGTACCGTAGCACATCTTAAATGAAAAAAATGTCTTGGTGGGATTTTTCAGCTGAATCAAACAAGGGTGGTCACACTATTGAGAGATCTGTACATTCAATGGTTATTACAGAGATATGTTGGATTTCTGTGAGGAATGGGCTGTAGTATTATCCCCATATAATAGTGACATTATGCCAGTGATTTTTTGGTTTAGTCACTGGAGCACACCAATAGGTCATGCTTTCCAGATACCCCTACTTAAGCATGGGTGAATTAATCACAATGACTGAGCCACTGATTTCCTACCTGTGATCAGTCAGGGATGTCTTGAAAACTTACACTGCCACAAGTGAGTACTAATATTTAGATACACATACACACATACCACAAACACACACATAAATATTTTCACAACAAATGCTCCTATTCTTTTATTACAGTATATCTCCAGTCAAAGATAAAGCCCAGGACTGCTTGACAGAGACAATGCCTTTTCCAGTGTAAGCAGCAGAAGTCAAGAAAATACTAATGTTCCTTTTAGATTTCTTAAAAAAGCAATCATGGTGTTCTACAAGCAGAGATTGACCTATGGCACCAAGTCATTCAGATACTTACAAGCTAATTACCAGATATTATTTGATCATTATAAATATCCAGTACCATGGAGATGGGTAGGATCATAGCTCCTTGTCAACTGCAATCACTTGAACAAGGCAGAACAATGACAACTACAGTTCAATATATCATGCAGTAAATCTTTAGCTCTGGGAAAAACCTAGTAGGTCTAAATATGTCATCCTTTTCGGTAGAGGGAGGAGAAAAATATACAGTTAACCCACTGATTGATCCTAGATATCTGTTCAATGTACTAACAAAAGTCTTTAGCAATGAACAGGTTATACTAGCAAATGTAATAATTAAACATTTTATTAAGGATTCATTAACTGAAAAAATTATGTTGTCCTAAGTGTACTTCACCAAAACAACTTGAATGAAATAATTATAAAATAATGTTCAAGTAGAATTAAGTGTGTGAAGCTGTTTTGTTAATGTTAATCAGCCCCTTTTTAATTAGCCACTTTTCCTTTTAAAAAATGTATAGTGCACATTTACATGATGAATGATATTGATTATGCAGTAAATTCACTTAAGCACACTGTAAGACATATTTTAGCTATGGCTTGCATTGCAAAGTTCATCAGTACTGTATGATGAGGAGGAAGTTCTACTGGTGTGTTAGGTCTTTCTAAAGCAGGGGTAACCAGGCTTTGTAAGACACATAAATGGAGTCTGGATGAATAAACAGTTTATTGGTATAACACATTCACATGATATGCAGTGTGGGAAATTAATGGAAGCTACATGTAGGGAATGGTGCAAACTTCTCCACACAAGTCTGCACCATTACTGGTAGATGCTGAAAGCATATTATGGGGCAAGATGTTAAGTGTTATAGCTTTCATTTGTTTTTGAAAGTTCCTCCGTCTGTGATGGATTCTGCTTTGCCAAAGCACTGCTTGCTACCCTTAACTACTTTTATATTGGACTTAATGGAATACTCTGTGTTACAACACTGTGCTATATGCTGGTTTGTAGTTATGGAAATTAGTGAAAATTGCCAGTGAAATAATGGATAGCATAAATGATGATAGGGGTGGGGAAGTGCTTTTTCTCACTGAGAAAAAGTCATACCAGGTATATGGATACTAGATTGTCTCATTTCAATGTAATCTCTAATGTGAAAAGAGTGCCAAGGATCTCAAAATAAAGTCTCCACATTTGCCAGAGATGATGAGGCTTTCATAGATAAACAAATAAGTCTAAACTGAATACAGAATGAAATAAACATATACAGAGGAAAACATGGACATGAGACTGAGACACTAATTACATCGTTAGAATCAATATCATTAATGATATGAGATTGTGAGTGGAACTTGGTGCCAAATTAAAGTCTAAAATGGAAATATTTGGCAAGGATTTAAAAGCTTTTAAATCCAAAACATTTTGAGGAATCAGGCGGGCTAAAAATTAGGAACAGTTTTTTCTTCAGATAGATATAAAGCAAGTGGATGGATGATTAAACAAAATAAGAAAACCAGGTTTGTCCTTAAGCCACCTGTCACAGGATCAGAAGAGGAGAGAGATATCAGACAGTGGATATAAGTGAGTGTCTTTTTTGGAGGCTATCACAATTGGTTCAGAGATGGTGGAGGTAGAGGTAGGGAATGTGAGGGTGCAACCAGTCTATTAGGGGACCAACCAAAAGAAGAATTCACCTCACTGCTCAGTCAGTGTGGTTCCATGGCCACTAGTTTAGTGAGATAAGGATGAAGGGTTCAATATTTGTGGTTCTATGGTTACCAAGGAAGAAATTTGAGGGTGGAGGGGCAGAATGTGTGGTTCTTTGCCTACCATTGCAGTGGTAAAAACGGTTGGGGGTCAGTATGTGTGGTCCTATAACTACCAGTGGGACAAGGCTGGATGGGTCAGTATGAGGAGTTATGTGGCTACCAGTGTGGTAAGGCTAGAGATCCATGCTTTCAGCAAATTTCACACTCTTTTCCAGAACAAACTGACAGAGTGAGAAACTGACACTCTCTTTAACTTGACAGGAATATTTGGGGGAATCTCAACACATGGGAGGGAATTAAAATGTTATCATTGATTTCAATGCTCTTAAAAAAGAAAAAAAAAACAAAAAAACCCTGAACATTGTGCAGGTAATTCCAAAGAGAGAAGGGTGAAAAGTTACTTTTTTCTCTGGAATGTTTGTGGACAATACACATTTGAGATTCCTGTTTCCCCTCTATGGCCATAAGAATTCCCACCTGCAACCTTATACTGTGTTGTGATAAAATTTATCCTTTTTGGCACTGCCAATGCATTTGCCATAATACATTTTTACATTTTGTCTGTGTTCTATGACTGCAAGATTTCCTGACTCAATTTTACTTTGTAGGGATGGGCGAAAATGTTTGCCTCTAACTAAGATTGGTGAATAATTTCCCACAAAAAGTGCTGTTTTTTCGCTTTTGTCACATAGCTCATTGCATTGAAATCAACATGAACAATGAATTTATACACAACTCATCGCAAATGCTATTTTATTTCTCAAAGGCACATTGTATAAAATTGAATTTCATTTTTTTGAGTGGTTTGGTTTTTTCATGGTTTAATATAAGTGTCAGCAATAGAGCTAGGACCACAAGTATCACTACTTGAACAACACAGTCCCATGTTGGCCATGGTGGTGTGTGGCACATAAGCCTGTTCGTCATAATCCTGTTGTTGTGACAGACGAACGTCTGACTCTGACAACTTAGCAGCATTAATTACAGCATCGGAAATCTGAACAATGTTACTGCTGGTGGTGGTGATGATGCCAAACCCATTTACATCCCTTTCTCCCAGTACTTCTTTCCACCAAAAATGCTTTCATATTCTCTTTCACGCCAGCTGCTACACCATTGCCTTTACTCTCATCATCACCATTCACTACCAGTCTCTTGATGATCTTTGGTACTGGTTGGGGATAACAAGTGTGACAGAGGGTCCCCTGCTGTCACAATTATGATATCCTCAGAAGAAGGCACACTGGCAGCAGTAGCAGCAGGCACAGGTAGTTGATGTGTGGCTGCTCATACTGCTAACCAGATCCACCTTCTTCAATATTTTTCCATAGGGGAGCAATGCCAGTGGAATACTGATAATCATTGGGTCAGGGGAATGTGGGATCCCTTTACCGCTGCTGCTTCTGACTTCCTCCTCCACTTCTGTATCAGCAGCATCAGTAACAGCACAGGGCCAATCCTGCTTCTCCTGCTGGGCATAGTGCTAGTCACTGCCAATGGAATCCATAGCTGAGAAATGAAACTGTTCTTATTTGAAATTCTATAGTGTTAGCAAAATGGTGGAAAATCTAAATCCATGGAAAAAGTAAAAAATATATTTTTTTTTTGTGGAAATTGCCACAGGAACAAGACAGGACATTTCACCCATTCCTGCTTCTTATCTCTGCCCCTAGTACATTTGTTGGGCATAATCAAAGTAGTGATGATTTTTACATTGTAGAACTCTTTGTGTGTTGAATGATGTCTTCTTTCACTTCTCAAAATACTGTATCTTGTACATCTGTCTCTAGTATATATCACCACAGATCTCACTTACATCTCATGTGAGTATTTCTGACTGTCTCTGTCACGTATCAGTGATTTTTGTTTTTTAATGTCTGCCACTCTCACTGTTTAGTGTCTACAAAGAATCACAAGTGAAATCCCAGCCCAGTCACTGGAGTATTAACTTTTACCATAAAGTACAGCTTTATTATCAGCAGTTTGCAATAAGGGATACATTGTTCCACCCAACAGCTGCTGAAAGCATATCATTTTGATTATCCCTCTTCTTCTTGCACTTGTAGGGGTGATTGTCAAGTAGTTTTCTGTCTCTTGGGTGTCTGATGTATCTGTCCACAAAGTATTTCTGTTAGTTAGTCATAGTACAGACTCCAGCTTATATAGGAATTTGGATCACCTGCCTGTTTGACTATTACTCACTTCTTATTAGTTGTTTTGTTTTGTAATTTTCCTTTTTCCCTTCATAGTCACCAGTACCCAGACTCCCCACACACTGAGGAAACATTGATTTGTAGAACTTAACCCCTTAAGGACCCATGACGGTCCTGGACTTTCATTGGTTGTTATACCCTTAAGGACCCAATCAAATCGCACAAAAAAAAAGCTCTGTGGTCCTTAAGGGGTTAAACTTGTTAGAAGCCCAAGCCTTGAGGGACAATTGATTTGCAGGACTTAGATTTGTTGGGCACAAACCCTGAGGAAACATTGATATGTAGGAATTTGGCTTCTTAGATGCACAAGCCCTGAGGAATCAGTGATTTGTTGGACTCAGGCTTGTTAGAAGCACAAGCCCTGAGGAGACAGTGATTTGTTGGACTGAGATTTGTAAGAGGCACAAGCCCTGATGAACTAGTTGTTTGTTGGATCCAGGCTTGTGAAAGGCACAAGCCCTGAAAAAAAAGTGATTTGTAAGACTTAGACTTGTTAGAAACAAACTCACAACACTGTTTTTTAAATAGGTCTGTTTGAAAGAACAAGCCCAGAGAAAAAATAAATATTCCTACCTGGTCTTGTGCCAGAAGTCCATTTTATGGTGGCCACTGGCCAGTGGCCATTGGCAAATGCAATGGTGACATTGTGGCATTTGCAACTACTGTTCATGCTGCTGCCACTGATGCCGAGTTGTCTAAATAGCTAGCAGGACGATTAGGCAGCTCCAAGAGAATAGGATCAACAGCAGTGATATGAGACAGGTAATGATGGTTACACTTGCTTGGCTCCATTGATGCAGCTGAGGCAGCAGCAGCACCACAACTATCCCCCTGGTATATCTCGAGAAAAGTTGTTGGCCAATAAATAATGCTTCTCCTCCTGTACCTCCTCCAGAATTGTGGGTGTGTAGTTGGAATATACATTTTTCCCTTGAGAGCAGGAAGGAACTGAACCTTTCATCAGCAACTGCAATGTACACAATGTGTGTAGGAAATAGGGGAAGAATCTGGAATAATGGACATATCTGCACTCACATTAAACAACTGGCACAATTGAAAGCAAACTCCTTGATGCTTAGGTCTGCAATGTCAAATCATCCCCCCAGAAACCCCTTAACCCCTTCTCCTCTCCACTAAGGAAACATTACAACTAGCAGAATTAATAGTAATGGAATCTCTTACGATGCTGCTTGATTCCATGCTTGTGATTATACTCTACCACATTGCCATGTGTGGTCATACTCCACCACATTGCCATGTGTGGAGCTTTAGCTTTAACATGTTTCTCATAAATGTTGTGGTGTCTGTATTGTGTGTATGTGTGTTATCAGGGCGGTTGTGCCAAACTGTGTTCCCTCTTTTATCTTTTTCACTAACTTGTCACAGATAGTGAACAGTAGGGATGGGCGAACATTTTCGCCTTAAAATTAGATTGTCGAAAAATTGCACTTCCTGCCTGGCAAAAATTTTCAAGCGAAACGTGCCATTTTTTCCACTTTGTCACACTTTTTTCGCCTAGCTCATTGCATTGAAATCAATGGGTAGAAAAATTTTTCTCCACCTCATGAACGTTTTCTACAGACATAAAAAGCTGTCAGGCTCTCACAGCATGCCATTCTGTGTTTGTGAGAAGTGAGAGCAGCATGTTTTTGAGCTAGAGAAGATAGGCAAATAAAGGGGAATTGAAGCTTAGTTTTAGGGAGTCATTTAGGTAGGACATTTGTTCTCTTTAGTAGGGGAGTCTGGGGCACAATTGACCCAAAATACACAAAAAATTTGGTGTGACTGACTGACATGTCACAGGGTGCTGGAGTGCAAATTGCTTGCTGATTTTACTTTTATTGTCTTTGTAGGTCTAACTGTGATAAGATGTGGTGGACAACTTAAAACAAACAAACAAACAAAAAAAACATAAATAAATAAATAAATAAATTAGACAGCTGACTGGGAGCTCTGTGACTGAGGAAGACTTGATAGACAGACAACATTGAGAATTTTGTTGAGGGCAAAGTCAACACTTTACACTCTATCAGTTGTGTACTGTAGAGTGTAAAAACACACACAGTAGTTGAGTAATGTCTATCAAATGCACAAGCGAGAGAGGGAAAGGTGGAGAAAGTACGGAGGAGTAGGAGTAAAGTGTTAGTGCAAAAACTGACTGTAGCAATCATTGCTGCAGCATGTGCAATAATTGATGATGATCCCACTCCTCCTGGGGTGGATGCAGTTTGTCAAGGTCCCACCAATCACACCACGCCAGTCCCACACCACTACTTCCATACACATAATTTTTTTTTTATCACTTTACATCATCATGAATACTTTCCAGTATCACTTAAACAGGAAGTAAGTGTTGTGGACAAAGGACAAAGGCACTCTGAATGCTAACACATTTTTCAAGGTATATGTTGCTGTAGGACTCACAACTTTGACTTTCAGTTAATTATTTCTCCACTACAGCCCTCAGTAGAAGTAATATTGTGCTGGGAAATGTTGCACCATATTAAACATAGGAAAACATGTGTTGTAATAGGAAAAAATTGTTGGAATAGCAGAGAAAAATGTGTTAGAATAGGAAAATAATGTGTTGGAATAGGTGAAAAATTTGCTGCAATAGGCGAAAAGGAGGAATATTTTGCATTGGAGAAAAAGAGAAAACTTTCACACAAAAAAAACAAAAAATCAGCTGTTTTCCATGAAAAGTCATACGGGAAATGTTTCTCACTTTTCATCCACCCCTAGTGAACAGTGCTGTGATGGATGATTGCACTGTGCCTGTTCCAAGAAGAAAATAGATCCATACCCACAACTTCAGGAGGAAGGAGAAAGATGGAGAAGAATGTCCTCTTTCTTCTTATCCATGATCCTCTTCATTGGCTGGGGCAAAGGATGCTGCTGCTGCTGCTTCTCCATCAGAGTCAGCACTAGAAGTTGGACCAAGATTATTGCTGCCAAGTGGAAGCTGTCCTAGTCCCACATCACTACTGTTGAACCCCATTCCCACTGTGGCCACGGAGGTCTTTGGCACACTAGACTGCTCATCATTAGCCTTTTGCTGCTGAGACAGATCACCATCTTTCCCTTGCAACTCAGCAACAGAAGGAATTATAGCAACAGTAAACGCTGCAATGTCACTGCTGGTAGTGGTGATGATACCTATCCCCATTTGCATATCTCTCTCCTATTCCTTTTCACTTTCAGATAAAAAGGCATTTATTGTCTCCTCCACCTCAGCTGCTCTGCTATCATCCTCATCACTACCAACACCAGTCCCTTGCTGCTTCTGCTGTTCTATGAGAGTTGGAATGATTTGCCATGATGCTGTCCCATTTGCTATCTCTTCTTCAGTTGAAGAAGGCAGACTGGAAGCACTAGAAACAGGCACAGACAGCTGATCTGTGCTGATGCTAACACTGTTAGCCAGTTCTGCCTTGTTCATCATCATGTCCCAGAGGCACAATGCCAGGGGAAGGGGCATCACAGGGGGATGTTGTGGGCTCCCTTGAGTTCTAGTCTGGCTGCTCATCATCACTACCATGTCCACCTCATTATGAGGATCATCACTCACGCTAGACCTACCACCAGGTGCTTCACAGTCATAACTACCCCTTCCCTCACACCCACCACTCTACCTGCTTCGTGGTAGTAGTGGAACTGCTTTTGAATGATAAACATGACTTAGGGTCCCCTGCTGTGACACTTGCCACCATATTCTCCTTCTCCTCCTATCACAAGACACACTGGCAGCAGTAGCAGCAGGCAGAGGCAGATGACCTGTGTTGCTCACACTGATAACCAGTTCTGTCTTCATCACAATTTCCCCCCAGATCCCAAAGCTCAATGTAGGGGCACTGGACATTATTGGGTCTGGGAAATCAGGGCTCCCAGACACTTCCATGCTGGTGGTGGCCACTTCCTCTTCCTCCTCTGACTCACTGGATGCATCACGGTCCTTCCAGCTCCTCCCTTTCTTTTTAATCCCAGTTCTCATAGTGTTACTGTGTGAAAGCACAAACTATCAGCTTCTGCTGTTATTATTTCACTCACTGAATAGCTGCAAAAAACCTTGCACCCTCTGTAGCTCTCTAGCTGCTTCATTTTCTATTTCATTTCCTGGAAATGTCACATTTTTGGCATTAAAATACGAAGTGCACATAATAAATGAGTTCAAGTTTGTAGCCATTACAAAACATAGTGAAAACAATTTGGTGTATGCATAAAAGGAGATAATTTGAAGGGATTTGTTGAGGGAAGATTTTCAAGCAAAATAAGTGGATAACCATGTGGTTTTTGTGGACTTTCTTGCAGGAACATAATGGAAACATTCACCCACCCCTATCTATAATTACTTCACTTTGTAACTTGCTGAGGTAGTGTCTCAGCAACAGTAGAGGTTTGCTCTGCAATTGACAGAGTTATGCTTTATTCCTTCATCCAAAAGAACTACACTTTTTGCAGTCATGCTTAGTTCCTGATGGAAGTGTACCCCTCACAAAATAGAAACATATTTGATTAAGCAACTTGTGCTTTTTAAGTTATAGAGCAAGGAATAAATCTGGCTTATTCCTCTGCATTGCAAATCTTAGTGCTTTCCCCACAATAACTGTTGTGCCTTCTGCTATATCATTTTAATGTAAAAGCAGTTTGTTTTGCTAATGTCAGATTAAAATAGTAGGCTGCATTCATGTGATTATGAACTGGACTTTTAGATATAATTTGCATTTTGTCATATGTATTTGCTGATAAATGAGCTGCATAGCCAACATAAAAATACTGTGCTGTAAAATACCTATAAATATGTGAATTAATGGATATAACTGATGCAAAACTAAGGGAGTAGTCAGATACTGTTCACTTTAAAATGTGACACAATTAACACATGGATGGTAAGGAGTTGTTATTATCTAGAAAACCATGACAACTTAATAGCAGGTCTTCAAATATCTTTCCCTTCCTGCTATTAGTGCAGCAATCTGGGCAGGATGACTCGTTACTGCGTACGGTCTCAACCCATACTTACTGTTCTGGGAACAAAAGTACAATACTTAAAGCTGCATTTTCCAACTGTGCAGCTGTTCTGCTTGAATTCATAATATAACCTTAGTTTTGCTAAAGTATTTATGTGCATGATAAAATACAAATGATATCTACCATACAAGAATATGTGAATCATTTAATACACTAACCTACAGATTGTTTAAAACAGGGGTGTCCAGGTTCAATCCTCAAGGGCCACCAACAGGCCAGGATTTAAGGATTTCCCTGAATACACCTAGGAAAGTTTGATTTGTCCACATGGAAATCCTTAAATCCTGTACTATTGGTAGTTTTTGAGGACCGAACTTGAACTCCCATGATTTAAAGTGTGAGTACAAGAATGCTTAAAAACAAGTTGCTCTTATATGTTATACCAGAGGCCATCAATATCTGAACCCCCTCTATTTTAGTCCTCTACAGCTGGAAGTCCAATCATTGATTATGCCTGTATTATACTAGCAAACATGTATGTAAAACTTTCCACATGTTTATACTGGATTTTATTGCTTGAATTGCACTCTGGTCTGTATATTTGAATTTCTAAGGTTACCAAAGATTCTCTCCGAGATTGCAGCACAAGTTAGCTATTTGCTTTTTGGCTTAAACGCTTACTACTAGGTAGCTCCATTTCTTTTGAAAGAGCTATTTACATCTAAAAACAACTTATCACAAGGAAGAGACTTGTGCAAAATTGGGCACATTATAATTGCTTGATACAGTCCTAACTTTTATGTGGATAGCACTGAGATCAATACAAAGATCATGGAAGCAATTTCTGCAAGGTAGGCATGAACCAATAGAGGCTGAACAAATATAAGTATATATTTTTACATAAATGTTGTTGTAGAATTTGTTCTTTATCATAAAAGTAGTTTTATTTTAACATTTTGAGGATAAAAGAATAAATATATTTAGTAATCATTAAGGAATATGACTGCTTATATACAAAAGACAGAGGGATTCAGGACATTTGACAACTGCTAATGTGTATATATTGTATAGATAGTAAAATATCGGGACCACGATAAAAGAGGCACTAAGATATCTAACGAGTTTGCTTGGTGCAGAATATTTAATGGGAAATGCTTATCTGCAATAGAAATGAATTAATCATTTTGGTCTATTTCTAAAATGGTTCACTGATCATTTTACAAGATATTGAGAAAATTGTGGCACTGAACTAACCAATTTGGAAAATACAAACACGCACACACACTTTTTTCTATACTTAGGTTCTCAAAGTTAAAATATAGATAACATTCCATAGACAAAACTTAAATATATATAAACTAGTTGACAATTAGAAAACCAAGCTTGTAACATATTTTTATGTTTCCTACCATATTTGCCTTCCTTCTAAAAAGGGTGACCAAATTATCAATTTTTTGATACCAGTTATCAATGGAGCTTAAATATTAATTTGAACATTTTCAAGTATTGCAGCCTGAACTAAATCTCCATGTCGCCATCTAGGTACATCCTTGTCCTCAGAAAAAAAGTAACAACCCCATCTTTTTATTTAGACGTATTTTAACCTTTCTTCTAAGGAATTCCTCCCAAGTTCAACTAATTGTCTATTTTTCTTTAATATTTCTGACAGAGGTTGTGAGACCTTAGAAATAAAGATGCCTAACTTCCTGGCACTCCTACCATGTGTGAATAAAGTCTCTCACTTCTTGGCAGACTCTAAAGCAAAAGTCAGAGAGCTCATGATACATGTTTGAAAGTCTTGCAGGGACTAATTCAAATGAAGCATTCTAAATGATTCCTCTTAGTTTCCAAGCTTTGGAGAAAAAAGACAAAATATCCCAAAAGTGAAGCTTTCCTAAAACAACACAGCCCAGGCTGTTATCAATAATTAGCCAAATAATTCACCAAGAAAAGGAAATACGTGTATAATACATTAAAAGGCTAAGAATAAAGAATTATAACCTAATGGTTCAATACTTTCAAAAACTACAGATGCAGAAATATAGATAGTGAAAATGCCGTTCCGTGTAACAGTTGTTCCACAGTAGGACTAAATATCATGTAAAATGAAAATAGCTATAAAACTGAGTAAAAATAAATGAATATATAAAAGTAAATATCAATATCTGAATCAAATCCATATGATAGTGTCTCTCAGCCTGGGTCAGGGTTTTAGCATGCCGGGGAGACAAATGCAAAAACACACTAGCATCGACACTGGGTTGAAATTCTATAAGAAGTGGTGGTCATATGAAAGCCAAAAATCAGAACACAGTTATTTGAACAGGCAGAGTGGTCATACAAGAGCCAGGAGTCGGTACACAGTTAGTCTAACATGCACATGGGCCGATACCTTGGAGTCGAAGGGGTGCGGATAATCATAAAGAAAGCCGGAGGTTGATGCACAGAAGATCAAATGCGGAAGGCAAGCGGATAGTCATAAGACAGAACCGGAGTTCTGTAGAGAACAGTAGAGAAACCCAGCCTGAACCGTCAAGTTCAATGGCAAGCGAAACACCTGCATTGTAATCAGCTTCCTCCTCTAGTATCTGGTGCGGGAAGATGTACCAACTGTCCCTGCTCCAGCACTCTCAGGGTCCTCTACCTCTTCCTCTTTTGGTGCACCACCTCTTTACATCGTTACATCTTCTGCTAGCTGAAAGTGTTCTTTAGATGCAAGGAGGTGGCAGTTTGTGTCCACCCATTGCACACTGTGCACAGATCGCACATGGCAATGTGGTAGAGACTAATCACAATCAGAGAAACAAGGAGCATCTTTGGAAATTCCATGCCACAGAGTACACTTAGCTAGTGGAACAGAGGATTCATCCTTATTACTAAGTCTGCTAGTTGTCAGATGTCTTTAGCAGAGCAGACAAGGGGTATAGTGACAGCAGTACTTGGTTTCTGAGGGGAAGATTTGATATTGCAGAGCTAATCATCAATGTGTTTGGTTGCACTTGTGCCAGTTGTTTGATATGAGTGCAGATGCATCAATTGTTTCCAGTACTTCCTCTATTTCACAAGTTTCACACACACACTGTGCACATTGCAGTTGCTAATGAAAGGTACAGTTCCTTCCTGCTCTCAAGGAAAAAAACAGTATTCCAACAACATACCCATGATTTTGGAGGAGATGCAGGAGGAGAAGCATTATTGGACAACTTCTTTTTTCCAGATATTCCTGAAGTGGCGGGGCTAGTTGTGGTGTTGCTACTGCCCACTACTTTTATATTCCTCTAGACATTTACAGGTCTCAAGCAATTTCTTTTTTACTTTCATTTCCACAACTGTCACTACTACTTTTAGGACACGTATTATTGTGCTTGGTTGTCTTACTTTTAGATGCAGCAGTTGGTTGAGCTGCCACACCTTCATCCACTATCAACAACGCTAGAACATTGTTGTCTTCAATGTTTTTAAATGGTGTATTAATAGCAATGGTGTTGTTGGTTATGGAACTTTTTGTGGCATTTTGAAAAACTGCATACTCCTCGGGAGGAAGAGAGAGATCACCATAATTTATTGCATGTGCAGCAGGAATCATGGCTGTAGTCGATTTTTGGACTACCACTTTACTCAAATGTCCCTGCACTGCTCCTAATCCTTGCACTCTCCCCTTAACCCTTGTATGTTTGCTGGACATTACTCAACTACTCTGTACATTTTTACTGTAAAGTACATAATAGAACTGATTTTGTGTGACATTTTGTCTTGGTCATCTACAAAGTACTCATCCATGATCAGTCTGCCCAAGACACAGCTTATGTCAGGGCCCCTGTTTCCTTCACATATCATTTTTTAACATGTATTTTATTTATTTTGTTTTATTATTATTTTTTTTACTTTCCATCTTTCCCAGTCAAAAAAAACAAAACAAAAAAAACAAACAAACAGCCAGACCAGGAAGGAACTTAGATTATGGCTGCCATTTCTTTTGCATCTTTCCAGTCATCCACACAGAAATGTGGGGTAATTGGGGTAATTCTTCTTTGCTCCATGCCCACACTCTCAGACTCCTCTGACAAAGAGAGTACAGCTAGATCAGAATGAAACTTGCATCATGACTGCTGTATCTTCCCACTGAGTCACACATAATCTTGGGGTATATGGGGTAATTCTCCTTTGCCCCCTTCTCACACCCCCACACATCAATATCCTTGATACAAATAGCAGCCAGATTAAGAAGGAATTTTGATCACAGCTGCTTGTGTCTTCCCAGTCAGTCGCACAGAATTTTGAGGTATTTGGAGTTAATCTTCTCTGCTCCCTTATCACACCATGAGATTCACCCAGCACAGAGGTATTAACAGCCAGATCAGTAATGAACTTGGATCAAGGCTGTCTGTGTCTTGCCAGTCAGTCGAACAAGATGTTTGGGGTATTTGGGATCAACCTCCTTTCTCATTTCCTGTCCACCAGAGTATCTCCAGACTCCCCTAATGCAGAGAACAAATATCCTAACTACAAGACCCAAACTAAGCTTCAACTCCTTTATGCAAACTAAGCCACAATTACCTCAAAAAGATTGAAAATAGGCACAGGATGATCCAGACTAAAGTACTCACCATACACCAAAATAAACACTAAAATTAAAACAAATATAACACACATAACATAAATGAAAACTTATCATAAAAATCCAGTTGTAGTCCAAAAACATCTCTTATAGTCCAAAAACACTATTGATAATGTGGAATATTGGGAAGTTTCCAAATATTGATGGATATGCATATCATCAAACAAATAGTGATACAAACATTCAACATAAAAATCATATTTAAACCAGAACATGAATAGGTGCAAAATATGATATCTTGTAATGGTATAACTGCTGATGAAAGGCTCAGCATGCACAAGGAAATATTGTATGAGATATCAAGGCCTTTGCCCACCACACTAATCACCAGTGTATATACTCATCATTGTGACATGCTTAAAGAACTAAATTGGCTAACACTTAAATCTAGACGCGCCCTTCATCTTTCTTGCTTAGTACACAACCACTTCTCTGGAAAACTACCACACTACCTGAGCAGTATGCTCACTCCAGCTCTCCATACTAACTATAACTTCCGCTCCACTACTAACAACTCACTGCGTATACCACAATACAAGAAAGAAGCAGGAAGATCTGCCTTCTCCTTCAGAGCTCCAAAAATCTGGAACAATCTGCCAGAAATAATCACATCTGCTCTCAGTCTAAAATCCTTAAAAGCAAATGTTTCTTTATATCTAAAAACAGTGTGTAACTGTAAATAATCCCATTAATTAATAAGTATGTATATTTATGTATGTTTGTATATAATGTCTCACAATTGGTGTAAATATGTAACCCTTTACTGAAAACTCTCCAGGACATACTTGAAAATGAGACAAATCTCAATGTATTCTTCCTGGTAAAACATTTTCTAAATAAAAAATAAATAAAATATAATTCTGACACAGCTGTCCTGGAAAAATGACTGCTCCTTGGGATTCGCTTGCGAGGGTCTACATATGACATCATTTCTCTAAATCCTCAGTTTTCAACAAAAGAATATGGCAGAATGTCCATTGCCAACATCTTGGCAAACATGCCATTCCACAAGCATATTTTGTGATTTTTTTTTTCAAGCTTTGACTCCATCCCAAGAGCTCAGTATGTGTGGGTTGAAAGTACATAGCAGAAGAACCCTATAACTTAATTGCTTTATTGATTGATTAATGACTACTGTCATTTCCTACAACAAACTCAGTCATACTTCTCTGTAACATGAACCATAGCTGTTATATAAAATGAACAAACTTGTGGTGAACTCTTCCATATATCAACATCACTATTTCGATTATGTACCCCAGAGCCTCAGTAACTTTTAGTAGTGCTTTCTGCTGCCGTGACATTTTGCTCAGGTTTTGACTTGGATGGTTTTGCTATAATTTATCTATGTGTATTTCTTAATAAATTATTTTAAGATATCATTCTGAGCTGTTGCGTTTCTCTAGTTTATGGCACTAAGGTTACTCTTTTGGTATAGTATAAAGGGGATCTAAGTGTCCCACAGCATGCCATTCTGTGTTTGTGAGAGGAAGAGAGAGTCATACATTTGTCAGCTAGTGAAGATAATCTAATTAGCTGAAGCTTAGTTTAGGTCTTGTAGCTAGTACATTTGTGTTAGGGGAGTCTAGTCATGCCTAGTCAGAAGCAATCCCCACTGAAAATAGTACTGAACAAGTTCATCCAGCAAAACAAACTTTTGATGAATTTCTGACTAACAGAACAGAAAGGCAAACAAAGTTAATTTTCCCTGAACATCTAGCTAAAAGGAAACAATCTAAAAATACTGTTTATTCTTAAAAAATAATCACAGGCAATTACTAGAAACACACTTATAGAAGCCCACCATGTACAAGCAAATATACTTCCTATTCCAATCAGCCCCGAACACTGTGTCCCTGCTGTCCTCTTATCAACCACCACTTTACAAATTCTAACATTCAGACTAGACTCCAATAATCTGCAAGCTGCAAGAACATCAGATATAATTCTAATAGTGTTTATATTCCTTATAGATGATCCAGTATCTCTAAATGAAACAAACACTCTCAATCCTCATCCAAGAGTGTTCAGTTCTGAATATCTGATGTGATGTTTATGTATCTTGTCCTCAAGAGCTACCAACAGTGAATTGTTTTCAACCCTGATAACATGCACTGTTGGTAGCTCTTGAGAACCAGGATTGGCTACTCCTAATATACAAGAACCTGCAGACATAATGCAACTGATATATTAATAGATATATCTGGCTGCTTTATGAACGCCTACCTTGCTGATGTCCCTGTAGTCTTGTTCCTTCCTGGTTATGCCCCATGAGGGAAATCCCTCATCCTGAGGATGCCACTTTGGAGCTTTGGATTGAATTCTGAGATGTCTAAGAGATCTTGAATGGAGAGTGAGGATTTTTGTTTCTTTTTAAGACATTGGATCAACTGTTTGATCTACATCTGACTCTTTTGTAACTTGTAGACTATCAGAGCATAGTCAGGATATTGTCACTGGAGAAGTGGAGTTGGATATGAGAACCACAGGGACACAGTATTTGAGGCGATTGGACTAGGAACTATGCTTGTACTCACTGGGATTCTGTAAGTGTGTTTCTGTTAATTGCCTGTGAAGCTTTTTAAGAATAAACATTGTTTTTTGATTATCACTTTGTTGTGCTACTTTATGTATAGGGATTTGTATGATTGTGAAAAAGGCTATAATCAAGTGATGCACAAGAATTTATTCTGATAAGCGTGTTGATCCTATTCTGTGTATATAATTTCCATTCAACATTTTCCATAATTGTTCATGATGTCATGGTTCCATACTAGTGACCGATTTTCTGTGTTAAAGAGAAAAGTTCTGTCTTTGGAATTTTTTATATTTTTAATATAGTATTTATATGTATCTACTGTTTTTTTGCCATTTAGACTCTATATTTTGTTTTTTCTCATATTGTTGTCTTTTACAAGTCCAGTACCTAGTAGTGCAGGAAAGGATTTACATCCCAGGATCCCCTAGGCAAGGCACTTTAAGCTCCTTAGTTTTACTCATGGCCACACCCCTTATTCCTCACATGACACTGCCCCCTGCCCCACCACTGTTTCTGGGCACAGAAAATACCCTTAGCCTACATTAAGTGAGAACCAAAAAAAAACTTTAAATTCTTGGTTCCGAGAGAGATCTACAACACATTGCTCACAATGTACTGGAGATCTCTCTAGCATCCAAGGGGCTAAATTATATCCTGTAAAGGGGCATAAAACTGGTGCAGGGACACTGAAATATATAAGTGCATGGCACAAGGAGAGTCCTTTCCCAAATGTTATAGTACACATGCCTATATGTGGCTTCCTTTCCAGCTGTCAATCGTACATGTATTTGTACCACTGTGAGAACATCTTGGGACTTTTTTGATCTAAAAAGTGGTGTTCTTAGACTATTGCACATGTTAAGAATGGGCAGATTGTGACTAGGGATGGGGGAAATCTATTGCCATGTTCCCTCTGGAAATTCTGCCCAAACCACGTTGTTGTTTCTCTTTTTTGCGGGAAAATCCACTTTAACACTAACGATTAAAAATTTCACATTTTTCACCCATTGGCCAAAATGTTTTGCCATTTTTTCAATGGCTACAAAGTTTCCACCCATTGATTTACATTGTTTTTGCCTTTTTGCTATAAAATGTGGAGTATTTGTTGAAATCAAACACAAAAGAAGCAGCTACAGAGCGAGGTAGATGTGCTGTGCTGTTATGCTGTGATATTTTGGCAAAATTGAGGCAGGAGAGGCTCATAATGACTGCTATCACCATGAGTAGGGTGAAAAATAATCAATGGAGGAGCTGGAAGGACCCTTATGTGTCCACTGAGTCTGAGAAGGAGGAGGAGGAGGAAGGGACCATAACTGAACCAATGCTGTCCAGTCCCTCTAAATCAGCCCAAGGAATTTAATGGGAAGGGAGGGAGAAAAGAGATGGGAGGGAGAAAAGGGAATGGGAAGGGAGGGAGAAAAGGGTAGTACTAGTGAGAGCAGGACAGGTTAGCTGCCTGTGCCTGCTGCTAGACGTGCTAACTCTGCTGCCACCGTTGCTGCCCCTGTTGAAACCAGTGTTGTGCCTGCTGCCAGTGCTGAACCTGCTACCACCAGTGTTGAAGCTGCTGCCACCAGTGCTGAAGCTGTTAGTGTGTCTTGTAATACTCAGGAGGAAGGGGAAGGAGAAGATGATGCCAAGTGTGACAGCAGGGGACCCTATGTCACATTTGCCATCCCCAAGCATTACTGCCAGTGCTAGTGCTACTACTACTACTACTACTACTAAGGTACAGCAGCTTGTTATTGTTAGGAATGAAGGAGGAAGACTCTGTGGCTAAACTTGATGTGCTTGGTGTTAGTAGTAGTAACAGTGATGGTGAAGCAGCTGGTGGGACTATTGTTAGGGGAGTGGTAGAGGAAGCATTTGAGAGCATCCAGTCAAGGGAGCCCACACCATTCATCTGGCTCTAGGAGTCCCCTTCCCTTCACTACAGTGTCCAAGTTGAACATGATCCTTAAGAGGCCAGAACTGGTGTTGGGGGAGAGCAGGCTCAGAATTAATACCACCACCAGCAGGAGCACAGATCAGCTGCCTGTGCCTGCTGTTACTGCTGTTAGTGCGAGTGTGATATTAGGGGATACTCTGTCACATTGCTTGTCACCTCTTCCAAGCAGCAGCATGTAGGGACTAGTGTAACAGAGCAGCAGCATGTAGAGACTAGTGGGTGTGGTGATGTTGGAGAAGCTGGGGTGGAAGAGACATTGATGGCCTTTTTATTAGAAACTGAGAAGGAATGGGAGACAGGGATGAGGATGGACATCACCACAACCACCACCACCACTAGCTTTTGGAAATTGTGGAATTTGTAAGTGCTCTAATTCCTGCTGCTGCTGAGGTGAAAGGGCAGCAGGGTGCTGAGGGAGGAGCAGGCTAGTGTGCCACAGACCACTGTGGACACAGTGTGATTGGGGTCAACAAGTGATGCGGGACTAGAACAGTTTCCACTTGCCAGCACCAGCAATACTCCTGATCCTAGTTGCAGTGCTGAATCTGAGGAAGTAGCAGCAACAGCAGCAACATTATCCGCTGCACACAGAAAGTGAAGGGGAATGTGGAGGACAAGAAGAAAGAGGCCATTCCCCACCTGTTCCTATCCCTCCCCCCAGAACTCATGGGTGTGGGACTATTTTTCTCTTCAGGCAGGCACAGTACAGTCATCATCACCAACGGCGCAGTGCAAAATTTGTGACAAATCAGTGAGAAGGGGAAAGGAGGGAACACACCTTGGCACAACCTCTCTGATATCACACATGAAATACAGACACCATGACATTTATGTCAAACATGTTAAAGCCAAACACCCATTACAGAAATCTAGCCGCTGTTACTGTACCCCCTGACGCTCCAGAAAGACAACAAGAGGTGAGGTGGAGATCAAAGGAGAGGAAGTATAAAGAAACCCAGACAGACACTGGAAATTCCATGATGAGCGAAACAACTAGCTCGCCATCTTCACCATCACTTTCTTCCTCCATGGTAACAACTACATCTTTTGCTAGTCCACCTTGTTCATCATTCCCTCCCCTCCAAATGATAGCCACTCTGTTGATGTTAGGATATGGCAGTTTGCTTCTATCCACTGCACACTGTGTGGTGCACTGACTACACATGCCAGTGTGGTGGAGGAGAATCAATACCAGGTCATTGAAAGGCATCTGAGGAGATTCCATCCTGCAGAATATGCTAGGATTCTGGCAGGGAGGGTTCATCATTACTATTAAACTGTCAGCAAGTTGTCACGTGTCCTTAGCGGGGTCTGGACAAGGCGTAAAGTGACAGCGGCAGTACTTGGGTTCTGGTGTCATGGTGTTTGGATACAGTTGTGTCCCCAGATGTTATTTACCACACACACACACACTGTGCACAGTGCAATTGCTGATAAAAGGCACAGTTCCTGTTCTCAAGGAAAAAAATGTATAGTCTAATAACACACTCATGATTTTGGAGGAGGAGCAGGTGGAGAAGAATTATTGGCCACCTTCTTCTTTTCTCCACATAGACTGGGGGCTACTTCCTGTGCTGCTACTGCCTTATGCGCATCATTGGAGATAGTTGTGGCAAGTGGAACCTTCATCATCCATCACCCATGTTATTGCTGTTGTTGATCCCATTCACTTTCAGCTGCCAAATCATCCTACTGCTTAAACATCTCAGCAGCAGCAGCAAGAACAACAGTTGCAAATTCCGCAGTTATGGACTCAGACTCAGGAGGAGGACATTTGACAATGGCCAGTGGCCATTGGCCAACATTACCTTCTTAGGGTTGTGCTTTGAAAAAAAAAAAAATCCCACAGTCCTACAAAAAGAAAACAATTTTTGAGGGTTTGTTTCTAACAAGCCTAAATCAATGTTTCCTCTGGGCTTGGGCCTCTAACAACAAATCTAAGAAATCATCCTCTACAAAATATTCTATCAAGTCAAGTATCAGTCCACCCCAGTGGCAGCTTATGTTAGGGGGTTCCAGTCTATCACTTTACATACAAGTTTCTTATTTTTTTTTTTTTATTAACTGCAAAAAGCATTCCCTGTTCAAATGATTGTTTCCCCGCACCCCACCAACACAGGCACCCTCATGCCCCTTTTATACTATGCCTTTGGGAAATAAAATAATATTTGTTTTATGTTGTGTGTAACTTCCATGTTCCCACTGATTTCAATGGAATGAGCTAGGTGAAAAAAGCGTGAAAAAGCAAAAAATTGGCACTTTTCACAGGAAATTTTTCACCAAAGTGCCATTGTTTCGCTGATTTCAGTTTGAGGTGACAAGTTTTGTGCATCCCTAGTTGTGAAGTCCATGTATAAAACGTGACTGATACACCTGGGATATTGACTAATATTTGTGATAAATAACTGGTACATTCGGAATTTTTACTAAATGTGTGTACAGTTGGATAATCATATATTGGATGTATTATTGGTAGTTTTCTTAGTTAATACATTATTTTTACATTTATATTATATCTATCATTAACAAATTTTAGTCCATTGGATTTTTTGGAATGTTGTTTTATTGAATGCTAGCGGTTTGTTTGCACATTCGCTACTGTTTTTCGTAAAGGTCCTAAGGTGGATGCCTTTTTTACTTATGGAGACAAAGAATTGTGAGGAACACCCATCAAGTCTCCCTAAGTTGAAGGGGATCCCAGGCATGGGCCCTTGCTTTCCATGTGCCTAGAGGGAATCAGCTGCACCACACCGACGAGGCCCACATAGGCCGAAACATACGTCTGCGGTTTTGCTGATTCTCTCGTCCGGGGCAGATTTGCCTGAAATTTTGGAGCTGGACTGTCTGAGGGTGGGACCATTCTGATATATGGATATTTCCTCTCTGTAATGGCACATGGGAGTGGAAAATGTGACTTGTAGCACCATTGAGGGCTCACTATGCCCAAGAGCAAGACACTTTTTCTTGTTCTTTCTCGATGGATACTCGTCACAACATTTGTCTCTTTTTTTACCTATATCAGCAAGTGAACAATAATCACTTTTTTCTTTCTCTGTCCCATTGATTGTGCCTTCTATTTTTTTGTATACATAAAAATAAAGTGCAATCAAAGGACAAAATAAACTAAATAATAACAACAAAAAAGTAACACAAACACATTACATTAACTTGTCAATATATAGAAATATGGCTAAAATGGTAAATTGACTAATAGTGCTAAATCCTTGTAAGTCATCACCAGAGGTGGGCGAAAGTTGTCGCCGTGTTCCTGTGAGAAATCCAGCAAAAACCACGTTATAGTCTACTTTCTCGCAAGAAAATCCGCTTTTAAAACAGCAATTAAGAGTTTCACTTTTTCTCCCATTGGCCAAAATTCCTCACCAAGTTTTCAGTGGAGAGAAAGTTTCCGCTCGTTGATTTCCACAGTTTTTACTTTTTCGCTGTAAAAATTTGACATATTTGCGGAAGTAAAACACAGTAGAAGCAGCTACAGAGAGAGGCAGACATGCTGTGCTGTTCTGCTCCGAATTGTTTATAAAATTGAGTCAAGAGAGGCTCGTATTGACTGCTATCACTATGAACAGGCTTAAAAATAAGTCTGAGGAGGAGGAAGAAGTTAGAGTAACTGAACCAAAGCTGTCCAGTCCCACTAAATCACCTCTAGGGTTCTTGGGGAATTTAATGAGAAGGGAGGAAGAAAAGGGAAGTAGTGTGAGAAGGGCAGGTCAGCTGCCTGTGCCTGCTGCAAGATGTGCTGGCCCTCCTGCCATCATTGCTGTACCTGATGTCCGACATGCTGTACTACCACTAGCGCTGTTCCTGCTGTCACTACTGGTGCTGAGAGGTGGCCATGCTGCCAGATGTGCTGCTCCTGCTGCCACTAATGCTGTGTCTGCTGTCAGATGTGCTGCCCATGCTACTGATACCACCATTGCTGTGTCTGCTGTCAGAAGTGATGCCACTGCTGCCACTAGTGCTGTGCTTACTGTCAGATTCACTGCACCTGCTGCCACAAGTTCTGAACTTGCTGCTAGTTTGTCTTGTAATACTCAGGAGGGGGAAGGAGAAGATGATGCCAAGTGTGACAGCATGGGAATGGGGAGGGGGAATGGGGTCAACAAGTAATGCAGACTAGGACAGGTTCCACTTGCCAGTGCCAGCAATACTGGTCCTAGTTACAGTGATGAATCTGAAGCAGTAGAAGCATTATCCGCTGCCACAGACAGTGAAGAGTAATGTGGAGGAAAAGAAGAAAGAGACCATTTTTCTCCACCTGTTCCCTCCCCCCTGAAGTCATGGGTGTGGGACTACATTTCTCTTGGGACAGACACAGTGCAGTCATCACCAACGGCACCACACAATTTGTTACAAGTCAGTGAGAAGGGGAAAGGAGTATCATGGTGCCCGTGATTTCTGCCTTTTCCTGTCAGTTATCTGTGAGGTTTTCCCATTGGCTGTCTGTCTTTAGTCCGCCCAGTATTGCCTATATAGACTGGATTCTGGCACCCTTTGGTTGCCCTTTCGTGGTGTCTCTATGTCAGTAGCCACCCGCATTTGTTTCCTGTGTTCTATGGGCCTTGGTTGAATCCTCTACTCTCCAGTGTCTGCCTGCCTACCTGACTGACAGCCTCCTCTGCTGTAGTGGTTCCTGCCTCTGTTCCTGATCCGGTTTGGGCTGACGTTCCTGCTTCTGTTCCTGCTCTGGTTGACTGCCGTTACTGTTCCAGCTTCCTGTCCCGGCCTAGCTGTCCCTCCTGCTCCTGGATCGTCTTGGATATTCTCCGTTATCATGATCGCTTTGGCGACATTCGGATCTCTGGGCGTATTCTGTGTAGTCCAGTATGCGTGTACTGGTTTGCTCCTTTGCAGCACTGGTTGTATACTCCTTTTGTCCAGTATGCGGGTACTGGTTCCTCCTATGTTTTCCGGTTGTTTACTGCCACCTCTCAGCACCAGTAGTGTCTCCGTGTAGTCCAATACGCGGGTATTGGTTTGCTCATTTACAGCACTGGTTGTGTAGTCCAGTACGCGGGTACTGGTTCGCTCCAATGTAATCCGGTTGCTTACTGCCACCTCTTAGCACCGGTAGTGTTTCCGTGTAGTCCAATTCGTGGGTATTGGTTTGCTCATTTACAGCACCCATTGTGTAGTCCAGTACGCGGGTACTGGTTCGCTCCAATGTATTCCGGTTGCTTACTGCCACCTCTCTGCACTGGTAGCATCTCCATGTAGTCCAATACGTGGGTATTGGTTTGCTCATTTACAGCACCGGTTATATTAGTCCAGTAAGCGGGTACTGGTTCGCTCCTATGTTTTCTGGTTGCTTACTGCCACCTCTCAGCACCGGTAGCATCTCCGTGTAGCCCAAAACGCGGGTATTGGTTTGCTCATTTACAGCACCGGTTGTGTCAGTCCAGTACGTGGGTACTGGTTCGCTCCTATGTTTTCCGGTTGCTTATTGCCACCTATACAGCACCAGTTTCATCTCCACATAGTCCAGTATGCAGGTACTGGTTTGCTCCTTTACAACACCGGTTGTGTTTCACTTTAGTCCAGTACGCGGGTACTGGTTGCTCCTATTCCCCGGCTGCTTGCTGACTCCTATACATTAGCGGTAGGTCTCCTTGTTGTCCAGCACTTGCGACTGGTTTTCTCCACCTCTTCACCAGTCACTGAGACCACCTTCATTACGTACCAGTACTTGACTACACTGAGTCCTTGTTAGGCTGCCTTGCCTGGTATATTGGCAAGGCCGGTAGAGCCTACTCACTCGTCTTGCCAGTCTCCAGGCTGCCTTGCCCGGTATATTGGCAAGGCCGGTAGAGCCTTTTTCTATCTTCTGTTACCAGTCTCCAGGCTGCCTTGCCTGGTATATTGGCAAGGTCGGTAGAGCCTACTCACTCATTTCGCCAGTCCTAGGCTGCCTTGCCCGGTATATTGGCAAGGCCAGTAGAGCCTATCCATATTCACTGTACCATTGTTCTCTACTACTTTGTACAAGTTGTGTGTTTATATATGTGTATGTCAGAACCCGCGAGGGTTCTATTTAAACTTTCAATAAACTTGTGTTTTTATCTTAACTCTGTGTCTGAGAGTCAAAACAAACCGTGACAAGGAGGGAACACACCTTGGCACAAGCGCCCTGATATCACACATGAAACACAGACACCATGACGTTTATGTCAAACATGTTAAAGCCAAACACCCACCACAGAAATCAAGCACCGCTGTTGTTGTACCCTCTGACTCTCCAGAAAGGAATAAGAGCCAAGGCAAAGATCAAAGAGGAGGAAGAGTAGAGCAACCCAGGTAGAGACTGGAAGTTCCATGACAAGTAAAACAACTAGCTCACCATCACCATCACCTTATAGGGTAACTACATCTTAAATGTTATTTACCACACACACACTATGCACATTGCAGTTGCTGATGAGAGGCACAGTTCCTCCTCTCAATGTAAAAATTTCTATTCTAATAACACACCCATGATTTTGGAGAAGGGGCAGAAGGAGAAGAATTATTGGCCAACTTTTCTCTGCATAGACTGGGGGCTATTTATTGTGCTGCTACTGTCTCAGGCGCATCACTGGAGATAGTCATGGCAAGTGGATCCTTCATCATCCATCACCCATGTTACTGTTGTTATTGATCCCATTCCTTTCAGCCTTCTAATCATCCTGCTGCTTAAACAACTCAACAGCATCATTAAGAACAGCAGTTGCAAATTCCGCAGTTATGGACTGTCTTCCAATACAGTCAAGAACTCCCCCAAAACAAAGTCCCTGTTCAACTGATTCTTTCCCCAGACTACACCCACCAACACAGGCACCCTACTCAGACCCCTTTTATACCATGTCTTATGGGGGAGTTAAATTGTATTTAGGATTTATTTTTTTATTAACTGCCCCCAATTCCAGTACACAAGCCCTGCCCCCAAAAAAACATTCTCTGTTCAACTGATTCTTTCCAAATACCCCACCAACACAGGCACGATCATGCCTCTTTTATACTATGCCTTTGGGAAATAAAATAATATTTGTTATGTGTTGTGTGTAAATTCAAAGTTCCCATTGATTTCAATGGAATGAGCTAGGTGAAAAAAGCAGAAAATCTGCACTTTTCTCAGGAAATTATTCCCCAAGCGGGAAGTGCCATTATTCACTGATTTCAGTTTGAGGCAACATTTTTTGCCAATCCCTAGAGATCACTTAAAAAGAAAAAAATAATAAAAAAATACTAGCAGCAATGCTGAATGGAATGAAAAATGTCATGAAAAGATGATATAATGAAGAAAGCAAGCAAAGTGTCAAGTTCCAATCTCAATATTGATAGCACAGCAAATGTAGATGAATAATAATAACATGGAATGATGAATGGGAGATAAACACAGGTAAAGTCATCAGGTCAAATTATATGATTCAGGCATGTGGAAACAGGATATACAAGTTGCCAGATCATGAAGGGAAATCAGAAAGGCTTACTCTGGAATGCAATGATCTATTCGCCAAACAAATCAGTTATTAAGGGTAAGCGAGCAGGGCTATGCATGAATGCCAAGTCTTAAAGGGCAGATGAGCTGAAGCTTTATATGTAACAGCAAGGCTAATAGCCTGGTTGATAATGTGTCTGATAAACATACATTCACCACTGTCTTCACTTAGCTGATATCCTTGTGTAAGCCCACAATGCAAACACCCTCACTTTCTCCACAACAACCGATCTTCTGGCTTGCCTCAGTGTTAACTCAATGAGACAATGGACTGGAACATCAACATATTAATGGTTGATTCATGGTGATACATTAAGATTATGAAACTGGTTATTCTATTCCAAAGCAATTCAGAAGTGACTGTTTCCTTCTTCTGGGAAACCATAAATACAATGACAAATACCCTTTCTGAAGAAATGAAACTTGGGTGTGAAGATGCTTTAAATAGTTTAGAATATTTGACCTATTAATTGGATTGAGAATTACTCCTACACTCTAAGAAGTGTCATTGATTTGATGTGGGTGAGGAGTGGGAGTCATATTTGTCAGAGTACTAATGTTTGTGGATTTTTAATGGATGAATCTCTAAAAAACTAAAAATCTAAGGTGTTCTTACTACCTCTTCCATTCACCCTTTCTGGTACTTCCTGGCTGGGAGAAGTTGTAGTAAGAACACCTTAGATTATGCCTTAAGTAGTGTTAAATTTAGGATGTGTAGGGAGGACCTCTGCAAGAGAAGAAATATAAAACCATACTAACTGTACATTAGCAACAAGAGATGAATGAAAACATTGAATGTGGAGTTTGTATTGTGCACAAATACCCATTACTACCTAAAGAACAATTTTGTTCTAACAATACCCTACAGACCAATGACCACTGATCTCATAGGCGATGACCATTAACAAAAAAAACAAACAAAAAAAACCACAAGCATGATAAACATTTGGCACTTCCCCCATTGTGTACCTTGAGAGACACAACTTAGCATGGGGAAAAAAGGGGAGAAAGAGACAAATAAGTTAGAGTGATCAAGCAACTCAGAGGTTCAGCCAAAAGAGAGACCTGACCCAACTGAGTGTCTGCTGCAACAATCCCATCATACCTGGAACAGGGATAAGGAAGAAATAAAAACACACAAGCATGATAAACATTTGGCACTTTCCCCTTTATGTACTGTGAGATCTACAAATTAACATGGGGAAAAAGGTGACAAAGTGGTAGTTAAAAAGCTACAGTGATCAAGCATATCAGTGGGTTAGCCAAAACTCAGGCCAATAGACAGGCTAGACCCAATTGGCTGCCACAATCTCATTCCCTGATAAAAAAAAAAGGAAAGCAGGAAACAGAATGATGTTGAGTACAAAGGGAATGGTTGTCTACAAATTTTCAAAAGACAATCCTGTGCAGTAGGTAACTCCAGCTTGAGATCCCTAAGTTCGTAATGGGTGTACAGGCTTCATTTTGCGTGTCTAACAAAAGGGTACAGTTGTTGGATATAATTTTGATCATTTTGATATTCTTCAAAAATAGCTACTTACAAACACCTGAGCATGTTCTACATTTCATAGAGACCATAGCTGATAAGTCCTGGAAAAGGAGAAGTTGGATACCTTGTTATACTAATCAAGGTACTTAGGTTTATGAAATGCTGCAAGTAGTTGTTTTTTTAATCAAAGTAATTGATTATCCTCAGTATCACCAATCTAGTTATTTGTTTAGTATTAATGAGGGAGCCCAGTCTATGAAGTAATTCGATAGTAAGTGGTATTTATGAGTTTTACATGGCCATTTTTTTAGAAGCTCAAAGATCTTAAGGATCATTAATAAGAGAAATGGATCAAGTTAGCATTAAATTATGTACACCTTTATTACATAGCAAACCAGTAAAGGCACATGAAGAACTGGATAGCAGAGTGAGCACCACAGGTCAGCTACCGGTGATTGCTGCTACTGCTGCCAGTGTGCCTCCTGATCAAGAGAAGGAGGAGAAGATGATAGCAGATTTGACAGCAGGGGACCCAAAGTCACATCTGCCATCCCCAGCAGTTCTAATACACACAGCAGCTAGAGACTCAGAATGCTTGAGGTGAGGGAGGGGGTGATGGTGAAGTTGATGTTGTTAGTGAAGCAGCTGGTGTGACTGCAGTAGATCATCCTGCTGAGGTGGAAGGGGAGGTGAAGGCTAGCAATCAGACTAGCATTCAAGAGAGCCCACAACATACCCTGACCCTGTTATTCCCCTTCCACCAGCATTATGCCTCTGGGACATAATGCTGAGGATGGCAGACCTTGCTAGCAGCAATAATACCATCAGCTGTCTGTGGCTTCTGCTAGTGCTGCCAGTCTGCCTCCTTCCCCTCAAGAGATGGCAAGTGTGACTGTAGGGGACCCTTTGTTACCTTTGTTACCGTTGGCAACCAGTGAGACTCTCATAGAGCAGCATCAAGGAGGACTGATGGTGGTGGTGATGAGCATGATGGTGGGGTGGAAGAGACATTTTATGGACTTTTTAGACCAAAGCGAGAAGGAATGGGAGACCGAGATACAAACGAGGTTTGGCATCACCACCACTACCAGCAGTGAGACAGCGGAAGCTCCGGAGTTTGCTGCTGCTGTAATTCCTTTGTGTAAATTCAGTTATCCCATTGCTTTCAATGCAATGAGCTAGGCAATAAAAGAGGAAAAATAGCAATTTTTGCAGTCAATTTTCAGCTAGGCAGGAAGTACCGTTTTTTGCCGATTTTGTTTGAGACGAAAATTTTTGCCCATCCCTACAAGTGATGCTGCAATAGTCACACTGAATTATAAGCTTGGCCCAGAATTATCCCTGTGGGTGTGGGTTACTCATCTATGCCGTATTGTTGGAGAAGCCAAGGCAATGATGTGGCTTGAGGTCTAGTGTATATTAAAGGCATACTTTTGGATTTGGGCCTTCCCCATTGTTTTAATCAGTCCAGTGATTCTGGAACCCAGCCACAACATTCTCAAAAATACTCCATCTCTCTCTTGCCTTGCTAAGAAGGGATCTCCCCTCTCCAGACTGAGTATCCCAAGGTTGGGTTCTGAGATAAGGATAGGTTGAGGTCAGCCACCACAGTTGCCCTGAAGGAAACATAAACTCACTCCCTGATACCAATCGGGTAACAGACAGGTCCATAAGGAGATGGGGAGGGGCACTAAAGGTCAGCGCTGTGGCAATATGATTATGTTGATGTGTGTAAAGCACTTCACCTTTTCAATGTAGACACACATCACCACATGCACTAAGATTTAGGGATGCAAGGGGAGGGGAGGAAAAGTTACCTATTAACATACAGGGCTGTCAAACTGCTGTTGCTGTGGAATGGATGTCCTCCCTTACACATCAGCAGTCACCAGCGGTATGACAATCCTGTAGTCTGAAATCATTCTCTCTGCTTCCCCACTTGTCCACTGGAGGAGCAAAGAAGATTCTCTCAGACTTTAGAACCACAAAAACATCACTCTTGTAGCTTTTTTTGCCACAGGGATCTGCATACCCCTGTGGCACTGAGAGTGTAAAAATCTGCAATAGTAACAACAATTTTTTTGTTGTTAATATGTCTGGAATGCAAAATGTAACTGATAATGAAGAAGAAACAATTTGTGGGGGCAGGCAGGCATTAGTAATCCCTGCAGTGTTCCTCAGGTACTGTCTGGCTCACTCAATAGATAGCCACACACATACTGGAGTCTCTGAAATAGCAGCAAGAAACATTCAATAGGATGAGATGTCACTCCTCTTCTAACACAGCACCATGCAGTCAGCAAAAAATCTGTGCTGGGTAATAACTGCATAACTCACCATTCAGTAATGGCCATACCTGAGAACTCTCTGGTTTTGTCCCGGAGACTCCGGGTTTGATAATGAATTACCGGGTCTCCTGGGCAGAGTCAGATTCTCCAGATGTTGAGAAACTCCCCCCACTTGTGCTCAGTCCTACCCTGTTTCTCCCACTCCGTGCCCTCTTCTACCCCTTCCCCAATGTATTCTATCTATTTTTTTGTGTTTTGAAGTCCTGCCCCCTCGCTATTAAACCCGGCCCCTTTTATGATGCGAATCACGTCATTTCTCTCCGGGCAGCCCCAACCAAGAAGTTCAAATGTATGGTAAAGGCTCATGGCCTGCTAATCATAAGCTAGTAAAATCCTATCCTTCATCATTAACCCCTTTGGTGCTAGAGAGGTTTACAATGCATTACAGAACTCTCTGGCATTCTAGGTGTTAAAACCCCATACAAATCAGTGTGCATTTTGATTTATTGCCTATGTTCCATTTTTACTTTTGTGCAAATTTCCCTCCCTATATGTAATTGCTGAATTAACTATTTGAGTGCCAGAGGGTTATCATTTGCATTGCAAAGGGTTAAAGGGATGTACAGAAGCATCCGCTGCCTGAGGAGAGTGGAGACCTGGACTACAATGGTGTCAAAAAATGTGCCCTGTCACCAAAAGTGGTAAATATAAATATAAAAAAAATAATATTATTAGATAAAGATAATATAGAAATTACGTGTATATAGAATAAAAAAATCTATGTAGATCTGAATAGAGCGCACTGCTATCCGAATTGATCCAAGAGTACCTGCTGTCTACACATAAGCCAAGGGAAATCTCTATAAATGAAAGCATTCTAGATTAATCGAAACCATGATGTACTGTACAAGTGTAAATATGAATAACAGGTACTAGAACGATGAATATTTATTGTCAAATATAAAAATAATATGCAACAATGTAACAGCTATAAATGAATAAAATACAATACAGTGCCTAAAAACATTTTTTTTTAATCTAAACTCTCCATATTAATACAGTCATATATAGAGAGATCATATATAGAGAGATATATGTTAATGAAACTCCAGAACGCTGAGACAATGATGCGATAGATGTATGGTTGTTCTATCCACTCTTTGTATGCTGGTGGGAGTATTTGGTCCATGGTCTCCCCTTATTAATCAGTTTGTTAGCCCAATTTGTCTGTCATAGTCAATATAACAGACTGGTATAGCCTTCACAGGTATTGTTTACACCTGGTAGCTCCATATTCCTTGACAGCATTAGCCAGTAAAGGAGATCCAACCAGTGGTTCAATCATTCTGAGGACTGGCCCAAGTTAACAACATTCAAAGTGTTTTTTGGAGGAGATCCTGAAAATACAAACTGTTGAGAGGGGAGGGGGTTGAGAACAGGATTAAAAGCAGCTATGCTCTTGCACATTCCTTGAAGTGCAATGGAGACTGATACTGTATCTTAGGAAAAAAAATCAGAAGTGCTGGAAAATTCATATCCCTCAATGTATTAATAAAGAAAATAGGCACTTTCCTGTTATCCGGAACCATTTTCAAAACTAATTCTTGTTGTTATTTCCTGTCAGAATCTGTCCTGTCAGAATCTGTTGTTTCCTGAAGATTTTGTTTCAAAATGTTTAAAAAATATTATAATAAAGATTTTGTTTAAAAATGTTTGAAAAATGTTTTGAAAATGGTTGTTTTGAAAATGGTTCCGGATAACAGGAAAGTACCAGAAAATATAATCAGAGCTGCCCATAGGCAATGCACACTAGCAGCCCTTCGCCCTTAGCCCCACTCATGGTCACACACTTCATTATTCACATGACCATTTCTCAGTCCCAGCCACTGTTTCACAGCACAGATAATATGCTTGGTCTACAACAGAATCCTTAATGTGCTGGCGGTGTATCTAGAATCCAAGGGACTAAATGAAAGCCTATAAATGGGTATATAACTGGTGCAGGCATATTGGGATTGCTTAACCTTTGTAGCTCTAGGCAGTTGCCTACTCTGCATAATGGAAATGCTTCCCTGAATATCATATTTGGAAATAGGTTTACTTTAACCAGTTGGATGCCAAAGGTGTGTCCACTGCATTGTTCTGCAATGCACTGGGGACTTCTCTAACATCCAATTTGATTTAAACTTACTCTCAGTATTATCCACTTTATAATCAGACAAATAAGAGTCAAATTTATGCACAACCGTCACAATCTGCATGATATAATTATTAAACAACAACGGTGAATGAGTCTGTTTATAAAATTGTCATGTTACATACTAAAGATTGTTTTTAAGCATTTATTGCCATTTATTGTTAGCATCTGCTACCTTTTTGGTCACATCATTTCCATCCACAAAAGAACAATGCAGCTCCTGAAAGTTACTAAAAGTCCAAAATGCTGAGTTTTTTTTTATACAGATTTGCTGTGCTCTAGCTCCACCTACTGGAATAATCAGAAAGCAATGAATGAAATACAGGAAACTGATCACGTACCAACTGTAGATCTTGTCACCCTTCTCATTTTTCCCTCCCTGTATCTCAGATGAAAGAGCTAATAAATCTGACAATTGGACTGTAATGATGTCAATTAGCACTGCTAACTTTAAATCTCTCAAAACAAACTTTGTAAAGCAATTTTATCTACTAGTTTTCCTTCTCCTTCCCTATATGCTGGCAAAAAATACAAGACTGATTAATTGTTTTTGACCCAGGGATCTGGTACTGAATGCTAATATTATCTTGGGAGAACTGGAAGAGAACAGTTCCACTTTGTAAGAATCAGATGGCATGTTGGAATGTTCCAGTCTTATTATTTGTGCCTCTGCAACATTCAAGGAGTTAAATGTCCCATTTGAAGCAATGGAAATTTAGGGTATTTTCTATGTTGCCTATGGTACAGATGGCATGCTCTAGAATTGCATCACTTTTTCTTAGTAAATCAGCCCCTCTGAGCCTTCTGTACTATGAAAGAGTAGAGCAATTCTGGGGCATATCATCTGCACCACAGGGGACAAATAAACATTGCCAGGATGTATACTGGGCTTTTAGCCACATAAATGTTTAAAAGTTGCTAAAACCCCTATAAAAAGTAATAGAAATTATGCAGTTATTCTTCTCCAAAACAGCCAAACATTTATATTACAGATCTACAAAAAAATCTGGAGACAAAAGGCACTCAGCCTCTTATGTACAGTAATATGAAACCATTGAGCTCTCTGACCCCCAAGAAGCAGCTACAATCCAAAAATATAGAGGGTGTGTATCTAAAAAAAACAAAATGCAAAAAAATCCAAAAGGAGGGCGCTATAAAAAAGGACAGATAATAAACCATATTATGTGCCAACTGCATGTGTGCTCTAGAACAATAATTCCAGTATTATGGATATAGGAGGTACTGTCCTCATGCCATACCTTGTTCATTGTGGGGGGGGAGACAGATTTAAACAATTAGGCAATATGGAATCATACTGTATTTTTAAGTGTGATACATTAAAACCAGAAGGGAGTAATGACAAACTGGATCCACATACAGTACTGTGCAAAAGTCTTAGGCAGGTGTGAATGATGACAATAGTTTATTTTTATCAATTAACAAAATGATAGTGAATGAACAGAAGAAAAATCTAAATCAAATCAATATTTGGTGTGACCACCCTTTTCCTTCAAAACAGCCTAAATTAATCTAGATATACTTGCACGCAGTTTGTTAAGGAACTCGGCAGGTAGGTTGTTGCAAACATTTTGGAGAACTAACCACAGTTTTTCTGTGGATTTAAGCATCCTCAATTGCTTCTCTCTCTTTATGTAACCCCAGATAAACTCGATGATGTTGAGATCAGGGCTCTGTGGGAGCTATACTATCACTTCCAGGACTTGTTCTTCTTTACAGTGAATATAGTTCTTAATGACTTTGGCTATATGTTTGGGGTCATTGTTATGCTGCTGAATAAATTTGTAGCCAATCAGATGTCTCTCTGGGGGTATTGCATGATGGATATGTATCTGCCTGTACTTCCCAGCATTGAGGAAACCATTAATTATGACCAAATCCCCAACTCAGTTTGCAGAAATGCAGCCTCAGACTTGCAAGGAACCTTCACCATGCTCCACTGTTGCCTGCAGACAGTTATTCTGTACCGCTTAACTACCCTACATTGAACAAACTGCCTTCTGCTACAGCCAAATATTTAAAAATTTGACTCATCAGTCCAGAGCACCTGCTGACATTTTTCTGCACCCCAGTTCCTGTGTTTTTGTGCATAGTTGAGTCGCTTAGCCTTGTTTCCACAAAGGAATGGCTTTTTGGCCCACATCTTCCATGAAGACCACTTCTGACCAGACTTCTCAGGACAGGAGATGGGTGTACCAGGATTCCAATGTTTTATGCCAATTCTGAGCTGATGGCACTGCAGAATATGTTCTGATTGTGAATGGAAGTAAGCATGATGACCTCAAGGTTGCCTTTTTCTTCATCAAAAGAGTTTGGACAGCACATCTGGAAACCCCTGTATATCGTGAAGTTTCTACCTGGGCTAGACCTTGCTGATGCATTATAACTGCCTTGTGTCTTGTTGCTGTGCTCAACCTGGCAATGGTGTATGACTTTTGACATTAAACTATCTTCAGCAACCTCACCTTGTTAACTGAGTTTGGCTGTACCTCACCCAGTTTTTATTCCTCCTACACAGCTGTTTCTGTTTCAGTTAATGATTGTGTTTCAACTCACTGATGATCATTAACACCTGTTAAACTGATGATCATTAACCTGTATGGTATAATTGTTTAATCATACACCTGGCTATGGCCCAATATTTGCGTTAAAAAAAGCTGTAGGGCAAAATGGATATTGAACAACAAAAGATTTTTTGTGTTAAGTTCCCAAAACGCCACTAAATAGCATCAGTATTGGGAACTTCAAAGGGAAAAAGCTAACAATCAGTGCCTGACACACTGTCAAGCGCTGATCGTTAACTTATATGTGTTAAACTTACCTGTCATCCACTATCTGTCTCCTACTGTCTTCATTCTGTATTCCCTTCTTTCTTCTGTCTTGTATCTTCTTTCTTCTTGTCTTTTAGCTGTAAAAAAATAAATAAATAAATAAAAGTGTAATGTTTCATCAAATAACTCTCACTTATACATAGTTTAAACCCTCGAAGGCCAGAGGGGTATGCGTTCCGTACCTCTCTGAGGCTCAAAGGGTCAAACATGTATTATAGTGTGGGTGAATATGAACATGCCTCCAGTTATTAAAATGTTCCAACTGCTTCCAAGTGTATAAAAATATGTATTCTGAAATGTTTTGAAAAAATATACTTAGCTTTTTTATCTGTCTCTGAGACAGTGATGTGTGGCACAAACCCTCTTCCGTACCTCATGGGTTGATGCCCATTTCACACTGAGGGAATTTGAACAGACTGCCTCTATATATGGGCAGTCTCTGTTCAAATTCCCTCAAAGCCGTTGCCTGGGATGTGCTTACGCACTTCCCAGCCAATGTACTTCAAGCACTGCCTCAGGGTCTCTGAGTTTAAATACTGGCAAGTTCCAGGTATCAATCATATATACTCCCTGAAGAAGTACATCTAAGTACAAAACAAGCTGGAGACAGTTTTATTACACACAGTTTTAGTTGTTTTCAATACCCATAGAAGACGGTATTTGGAGGCTTGTCCTATACATGATCAAGACCCAATTGAAGGAGTAGAGTATCCAGGAGGTCTGTTTGTCTGCCTGGGGGTCATTACCCCAAGAGAACATCTACAGAAAAAACATCTTTGCTGACTGTCCAGTTGCAGTAGTGTCAGCAATTTCACTGCCATATGGTAACTGAAAGGTGTTAATTGCCTGTTAATCCTACTGTGAAGTGATATGCAGGAAAGCAATCATTAATCTAAACAATTGCCTGTTATACAAACAAAGCAGCACTCAACAATATTATGCACTGCTGAGGACAACAGATGAGAGGGGTAAATCTTTGGTCCCACACTACAAAGGGATAGGTCTGTTTATCCAGCCTCCTCACATGTTGGTTCCACACTATCAGGGTATTTTAGCCAGTCTACACTGCATGTGTATTGCTTATGTAATATAGATTTGTATATGTTTTTATTCAGTTTAGTATCATTATATTTGGTGTTTTGTGCCACATTACCATACAGGATTATATGTGTGTTATAGTGTGTGTGTGTCTGTGTTCACCCAATATTGTTCTGGAGCGCACTTGAGGTAGGCACATCATAAAGTTTATTGTCAGTGATTTTTGATAGCATTCTTCTTTTGGCTTTTTGGGCATTACAGATCTAGATGTCCTTAATGAAGTTAAGCCAACTTTATCTGATAAGAACGTTCCATTGACTTGTTTGGGGACCTTGTTTTCTTAACACAGAAAGAAACAGATAAGAGAGGAACTGATTTGTATGTGTGTTCAGAGAGTTTGAAATTCCCTCTGGTTCTATCCTATCCATATCATACCTCAGGCAACAATCTGACCCCACCACCTAAAATAGGCTTTTGGTCAGTACATTTCCAGTTGGTTAAGTGGTACATGCTTCCTACATGGAATGCTGTTTTGCTGGTTATAGCTTGCAACTCCAGCCCTTCAGCTTATGCACCAGAGAGTCTGACCTCTTTACAGCATAATAGTGCATACACACCTCCTATAACTGAAGCCAACTCCCAATATCATCCGTGGAACATGTGCAGGAAAATGGATTAAAGTTATGCCACTTCCCTCTCTGCTTTGTTTAGTACATAGCAGAAAATAACATACAGTAGAAATGAACACCTTGAAACCCCGATACAGTTCCTTGCTATGTTTTCTTGGTGCAGATGGCATTAAGGGAATAATATTTTTGGAAGTAGCTCAGTAAATTGGTTTTAGGCAGGACTAGGAGTAAGAAATTGGTTCCCGTGCATCTAAACATGGTAGAGGGTGCCAATCCACCTGATGTTAAATAAGACAAAGGGCCCATCTACCTTATTGTTCCTGGTTGTGATGGACAGACACTCAATGAAAGGCTTTTACAATAGCAGGAAACCAGGAGTGGAGTAACTGTCCCTTTTTAACCCTTTTGCTGGTGGCAAATAAGGAGAGAGCTTTAGAGTAAAAAAGTTTTGATGTTTCAAGCTTTCATTTCAATCTCATAATTTACACACATGAAAACACTGTTATAAAAACATAATAGCAAGGACTTTGCATCCAGAAAGCCAAGGAAAAACTTCAATATTGCTGTTTACAAACCTGTATGTATTTAGCTATCTATTTACATGTTTATTGTCATGATTATGTGATAGTCTTATCAAATATTTGGTTAGCAAAATTTCAGCAGATTAATTGATTTATACCAAAAAGTTTAATAGGTCACCTAATGGGAAAACCATTTATGGGATAGTATTGCTTAATCAATTGGATGATGGAGTGGAGTCCTATTAGATATAGTAGATATATTAGATATATACCCTCATTTTAATACATGGGAATTTGTGGAATTTTTATCAGTTCCATATTGTGATGGTAGTTTTGCTTGAATTACTGTTTTGGGCCTTGTTTATAACAAAAATTCAAGATTTATTAGTTCACTGCCCATGTACACACAAGTTTTATAACTCTCAGCCTGATGCTATTTCACTTGTTATATTTCTCATCATCTGAGACTTTAATAACCCAATACACACAGGATTTAAGATTACCTCTCTGTCTTACACAGCTGTGCTATTAGCTTCTTGTGATGGTGATTGTAGTGCTGGATGCAATGTTTCTGAGGATTCTAACCTTTAAATAATAGCAGTGCTAGGTACTATTGGTAGGGGATATGTGACAGATTTTGCTATAGATTAAAAAGTTCTTGGTCAACTTCTTCAGTTGCTTTTGGCTTTGTCCATAAAAATAAACTTTCTCCATCCATGTCAGGACATTCTTCTACTGGTGAATGTTAATATTATATGCCATAGATGTCAACCTGCAACACCTGTCCAAGGGTTTAATTTAATAAAGCACTGTAAATCTGCCAGTAAGGCAAATATAATTACTGAACGTTAGCCATGTCAGTGTAGCGCAGCTATGCAATAAGCTGTCTACAAGAAAGGACAATGAGCGTAAGCCAAACAAGACACAAGTTGCACCTTTTTTTTTACCTTTTTTTTACCTCATTTGCGTTCATTTTAGTCACTAAACAGTGCAAGATACATCAACTTCAAAGGAAACAAAATAATGGTAGATGTTATCTAGAGATTGGCCATGATTTTCTTGACAATCACAACACACCAAAGTAACGACTACATTCAAATAAGACTATATATACCCCAAAATAGCATTGCCTGTGTTTGGAGGTTCTCAGAGCTACAGCACAGGGCCTATGAGTGGAGGATAGCAATAGTGAGAGAGAGAGAAAGAAGCAGACACTGGAGAGAGGTAGACAGAGTGGGGAGTGGAAAGCAATGGATTTAAATAAACACATAACACACTTTGGCACATATTGAACACATGCATACACATACAAACACATATCTTTTATTTTTCCACACACAACACATGTTTATTTTTTATTTTGCACTGTGATTCAGTGAGTTCAAGGGAGTGAGAGTGTTTGTGACCATGTGCCTGTGGGAGTGAGTTGCTGTTTGAGGGATATAGACAGGAGATATAAGACAATGGCAGGGAGATGAGTAGAGGCTGGAGTGTGAGGAGAGGTGAAGAAAGGAGGAAAGACAGCAAGGGGGGTCAGGGAAGGAGAGGGAGAGCAGTTGGGAGGAGGTACCCAACTGCAGTCAGGTACACAACTGATAGGGACTGCCTGTCACACCAGTGGGAACAGAGGGGATGTGCTGAAGGAGTACACACATCCACAAACAATGATTGCAATCACGTTATCATACAAACATCTCTTATGTGCCTCCACAATGTTACACATGAAGCCACTGGGAGGTCAGCACTTAAACCTTTGAGTGCTAGAGGGATTAGCAACACATTTTGCAACAATGTGTTGGGTACAATTCTAGCACTCAAAAGGTTAACAGAGTATGAACACACTGCATCCGGGTTATATTGCACAGGTCCACAGGTGTCAGCACACACATAATAGTTCAAGATACAGAAACCCATTGCATGTTTGAAACATAGGCCAAATACCCAATAATGCAAGGGCCTCAAAACACACATTTGCACTGTTGACACAACCATGACAACTAAGTAGAAACAATGTCAGCAACACATACAAGCAAAGCAACCCCACAAGGACACATTGAAGGGGAAACACAGCAACACAAGCAGCTGGAGGGGTTGATGGATTAATATTGATTGTCCAGGATTTTGTTATAGGCCATGTACATTTGCAGGGTGTTTTTTGGCATTCCAAAGGTTAATTTTTCCATTGCTGCTATTGTGCTATGTGCTAAGTGTTGTGTGAGCTGTTGGTTCCCTGCTTGAGTTTGTTTGAAAGTGGTTTTTCACCTTCATTGTGTGCTGTATGTATGCCAAGAAAAAGTAGTTGTAGAATTTCCAACGTTAAATGTATCAGTTCATAGTGTGTTTGGACTGACTGCATAGAAATGAATTGTTCATGGGTAGAGCTGCTACATTGATCTCAATAGGTGAAAGATTACCATCCATTGTCATTTTTATCTCATGTTAGCAGTTGACAGCACATGTTATTGATGGCTTACTGTGCTTTATTTTAATGGTGGGGATTGAATTGTGCCCCAAATCAAGGATATTCCAGATTCCTTGTTATATGAGAATATACGTTTGTTAGCCAAAATTAGTGAAATTAAGACCTCTAATTAATCCTTAAAGGACTAGTGATATATTCAGTGCATTCTTTTATAATGCATTGGTCCTAAAAGGAGTAACATACACCGAAAGTGAGAAAATGCCACCGTAGAAGACAAATGGGGGAGATACAATAAAGGCCAATGAGTGTTTAGAATGACAATGTTGCATTGGATCTGTATTGAAGGTACCTCACCAGTATACACTAATGTGTATTTGCCATTGTATCCCCTTCAATACGCAATCCG
Source organism: Rhinophrynus dorsalis (assembly GCA_037306005.1). NCBI lineage: Eukaryota > Metazoa > Chordata > Amphibia > Anura > Rhinophrynidae > Rhinophrynus > Rhinophrynus dorsalis. Next base: position 71,041,484 of record CM074719.1, on the reverse strand, counting down.
TCATGCCTTTTACAGTTTTATGATTTTGGACTTAACACATTGCCAATGGCTCATTTCCATATTGAAATGCAGGTTAAGGAGCCATTGTTGTTTTCGTGTAGGTGTGTGTAAATGTTAATGTTGCTATTTGCCACATGCACTAAACTTTGATAGCAGCCTCTGGTGTCAGAGTTGGCAATGTTGGGATATCCCTGTAGCTACCTATGTAGTAACAGCCCTCAATCAGTCATAACACATTGTGGGTTGTCATACTGCTGGCGATGTGTAATGGGTGCCTCCCTTGCACACCGCCAACAAAATACAACCCTGAATTTGGAGTACATCCTCTCTGCTTCCCCACTTGCTCAATAGGAGAGAGGAGAGGATCCTCTCTGGCTTCAGTAGCACAAACAGCATCACTCCCAGGGGATCAATTTCTATAAGTAGGAGGCACCTCACTCTTTATATATAAGTGTGTGAGGCAGATTTATCCAGTATTTCAAATTTGTCAGTACACACAGGACCCAAGTTGTTGGAATCTTGCTGAGGAGGCCTTCCATCCTGCTGTAGCGTGACAGTGATTGCAGATGATAATATATATATATATATATACCAATATATAGTAGATAGGGCAACACTCTTAAACAGAGACAGTCTGAGTGCTGAAGTTGAGTGGAATCCTCATAAGTGTACCAAAAAGATTAAATCAACCAGTGATCACAGGGTTAAGTTCAAATAAAGCAATATTTAAGTGGTGTGTCAATGTTTCAGTGCAGCCATGTGCACTTTCATCAGGACAAACAAACAAGACCCCATCCCCCATTATATACAAATTGAAAATTCCCACCCCCAGAGCATCAGGTGAAAACGTCTCTGTGATGAAGTCACAGTCCTCAGCCATCTAGGTGTATTTACAGTACAATATTGTGCCTCCAAGTATAATGGAAAGAACACCAAATAATGTCCAAATATGATCAGCTCAGTGTGCAAAGTAAATTCAACCTTCAACCATGTATACAGGTCCAAATCAATCAAACTCAGGCAAAAATTACAGTAAGTTCATGAAGTTACTGGACTAGTATACCCACAGCAATCAGCCCATAGGACTCCACTGACTCTATATTGAAGGATGCATTACAAAATGGTTTGATTACACAATCCTTACATAAATATCTGACATGTGATTATCCTGTTACACCAATTATTTATACTCTACCAACAATACATGAAAACGCCTCATCCCTTCCAGGAAGGGCCAATTATCTCAATGAGGGGTTTACTCACTCAGGCTATAGCCACATAACTGGACTCCCTACTGCAATCCATCGTTACACAGATGCCATCCTATGTCAAGGACACCTCTGACTTCCTTAGGACTATTAGGACATACACTAACATCACTAATGATGTTATCCTTGTCACAATACATGTCAATAGCCTGTACACTATCACTCCACATGAGGGTTGTGTACAGGCAGTCAGGGCAGCCCTAGTTGAATTCTGTTATGGTGGTCTTGTGTTAGGCATGGTGCTCAGACTGTGGATCACTATCCCTCTCATCACCATCCTGCTGCCTAGACAGGTGAAACAAGTCTGTCACAGCTTGATCAAAAGGGAAGGGTGATGTAGGAGGACTTTGCCTCATTGGGTCTGGGGAATGTGCAGTCCATCTAGCACTGGTGGTGACACTGCTAGTGTTAGTGACACATATCTCCTTAGAGATAGAGTCACTGGCTTCAGGTTCCTTCCAGCTTCTGTTTTTTTTTTTTTTTTTTTTTAATGCTGGTATTGGCCTGGGTTCCCAGTTACTCTGTACCTCTTCCCAATTTTCTATTTGTTACAGAAGAAACACAAACCTCCAAATAAGGAGGAGAGAAATAAAAAGACAGAACAAAATAAACTCTAACCCGAACCAATCCCCCCTTCATACTAGGCAGACCCCAACACCCCCCTATCACAGTGCCTGTGATCTTCCTGTCACTCTCATCTGTGGCATACTCTGATTTGCTGAGTAGGTTCGGCCCGCCCCCTGGTGACCTTTTTATACCTGACTATCACATCTGTCAGATGCCCTTTCGTGGTGTTTCTGAGCCAGTCTTGCTGTCGCTGTGTTCCTGTATCCGGATTCCTGTGTACCGTCTTTGGCCTGTCCTGACTAAGCTCCAGTGTTCCTGATCGTGTTTGACCCGGCTTGTCTGAGAACCTCCTACGTGCTACGACCCGGCTTGTCTGAGAACCTCCTACGTGCTACAACCCGGCTTGTCTGAGAACCTCCTACGTGCTACGACCCGGCTTGGCTGACTTCCTGCTTCGTGATCGACCACGGCCTGTTCCAGCGACCTGTGTTTGCCTGTTGTCTCCGCCGCAACATTCTGACTGCTGCTGTGCTGAGTGCTGACGCAGTGTGACCATTACACTCCGGTGTAACCCTTCTCCAGTGCAGAGTTCCTTGCTGACTTGCAGAGCTGTGCTCCTTGTACCGAGCCTCCATACGCTTGCAGAGCTTAGTTACCATACCGAGCCTGGGAGATTTAAACGTACCCTTTAACCCTTGCAGTGCCGCTTCTCTCTTGCCGAACCTCCATTCCAGTCATAGAGCCTTTACCTTATTGATCTACTTCTGCTGAGTTGGCTGCTAACGTGGACGGCGACTCCTATATACAACTGCAGAGTAGTCAAGTCTTGTCAGTCCGGTTGGGCGCCTTAGGCTCTCGGTATTACGTTGATTACCGGAGGTATCCATTGCGGCTATTGGTTCTGAGAGGAAGCAAGGTTAGGCTCCAAGCTCTTGCAGATTCCGAAGGTCTACGCCCGTGGGGGCTATTGGCTTGTGTTGTGCTCTCTTTGGTCTCCGGTTATACGCCCGTGGGGGCTAAACGCAAGCTTTGCATCTCAGGCTATTCTCCGATTACGCCTGTTGGGGCTACATACTCTTGCACTTGCAGTATCAGTTGTCTCATTGGAAACGCCCGCGGGGGCTATGTTTAGGTCACTGTTCTGCTAAGCTTATGCTGGTCACTGAACACCTACTGTCCTCCATTGCATGAACTCTGTGCTGTGCACATATTCTCAGTTTATCACTACACCATTTGGGCGTGCCAAATCCCACAGCTGAGACGGACTGATTGTTCTCATTTACCCTTTAGTGAACAGTTCACTATTATCTGTACCATTTTGTGTGTGCCTTCTATTCAGTATAGTGAATCTCTGTGTACTAGTGTATTCACTTTGCAATTGCTGCTGTCACCTGTAGAGGGCGATTATTTGCACATATTTTCATTCAATAAACGTTGTTTTATTTTACCTACTGGTCTGAGTGTCAAAAAAAAACATTACAGTACGAAAGGGCCATGACCTCAGACAGTAAGGGTGAAAGTAACACACAAAACATCCACTGGAGAATGGATGTCCATGAGCAGCGCCTAGATCAATTGGCACTGGCTTTACAGACCCTAATTGAGCGTACGGTACACCTTGATAAGCCTAGTCCGAATCCGGTGGTCCCCCCAGTCTTGACACCGGATAATCCGCCTCTAACTCCTCCTACTTGTGACAGAGGCTTAACGGCAGCGGCACCGTTACCATTGAGATATGATGGCGAGCCTTCCCTATGCAGGGGCTTTATCAATCAGTTGGAGATCTATTTGGAATTGACGCCCCAGGCATTTCCTAACGACCGGAGCAAGGTCGGATTCATGATATCGCTACTAACAGGGAAAGCGTTGGCTTGGGCGAACCCATTGTGGGAGAGTGCCAAACCTTGCACTGAACTTTAATGAGTTTGTGAAAAAGTTCCGCCGGGTGTTTGAGGTTCCTGGCAGAGCTGCCTCCGCTGCTAAGAGGCTAATGGAGATACAGCAGGGCGAACGTACACTGGGCGACTATGCGATAGAATTCCGGACCCTGGCAGCGGAGGAGGGCTGGAATAATGAGGCGTTATTGGCAGCATTTCCTAAGGGGCTCTCTGAACCAATTAAGGATGAAATAGCTGCCCGAGATATACCTAGTGACCTGGACGAATTCATTGATTATGTAATGCTCATTGACTCTCATATCCGTGAGAGACGGTTGGCAAAAAGGGCGAGTTCCAGAAACCATGGGCAGGGCAGCTCCTTTGACCCACCCTCTCCACCCTTTCCTACTGAGCGTCCAGTAGAGGCAGCAGAGCCAATGCAGCTGGGTTTCACTGGACTCTCAAAAGAGGAGAGGTCTTTCCGTAAAAGGCAAGGCCTATGTTTATATTGTGGCAAACAGGGGCACCTTTTGCGCAATTGTCCGGTAAGCCCGGGAAACGCACGCACCTAGGGTACCTTGGGGGACAGGCCCTAGGTGGTGTACAACAGTCCCTAGATCCGAATACTGTTAAACCCACCATGCAGGTGGTATTCTTTTGGGCTGACAAGGTCGTAGAAACATTGGCACTGGTAGACTCCGGTGCAGCCGGGTACTTTATGGACCAATCTTTTGCTGTATTGCATAATATTCCTCTATGCAAGAACGAGTCTCCTTTGGCAGTAGAGGCCATTGATGGCAGACCATTGGAACCCGCATTTATTACGATGGAAACCATTCCTATTTCTATGTCAGTTGGGGCTCTCCACAAGGAGGAGGAACGGTTTCAGATTATTCGTTCACCTCACCATGCAGTCATTTTGGGGTTCCCGTGGTTACTTCTGCACAATCCTCAATTTGATTGGCAAAAAGGTGAGGTTAGTTCCTGGTCCGAATATTGTAAAAAGAACTGTCTATCATTTCCTGTCAAGATTATGTGTACCTCTCCCTCTGTGCCAGCTGAATATGGGGAATTCAGTGACGTATTCAGCAAGGGGGAGGCTAGCACATTGCTCGAACATCGACCCTATGATTGCGCTATTGATTTGCCTCCAGGTGCGGTTCCCCCGAGAGGACGCACTTACCCACTGTCATGTGAGGAGAACAAGGCAATGGAGGAGTACATTGAAGACGCCCTTAGGAGGGGAATTATTTCGCAAATCTACCTCCCCGGCTGGCACCGGATTCTTCTTTGTAAAGAAGAAAAGTGGTGAACTCAGGCCATGTATTGATTACCGGGGGCTTGATAAGCTGATGCCCAAGAACGCATACCCCATTCCACTCATTACCAAGTTATTTGACAGATTGAAGGGCTCTTCTATCTTCACTAAACTTGATTTGCGGGCTGCCTACAATCTGATTAGAATCAGGGAAGGTGATGAGTGGAAAACGGCATTTAATACCAGAACTGGGCACTACGAATCTCTGGTAATGCCTTTTGGCTTATGTAACGCACCTGCGGTATTCCAGGAACTTATTAATGATATCTTGCGTGACTTGCTTCAGTCCTGCGTGGTGGTATATCTGGACGATATATTGATTCATTCCGCCACCCTCTCCCAACATATTAAAGATGTCACGGAAGTCTTGCTTCGACTTTGTGAGAATAAACTGTTTTGTAAATTAGAAAAATGCGAATTCCATGTGTCTCAAGTACCATTCTTGGGGTTTGTAATCTCTAAAGATGGAATCGCTATGGACCAAGATAAGTTGGCAGCAGTATTACAATAGCCTCACCCTAAAGGGTTAAAAGCGATTCAGCGCTTTCTAGGGTTTGCCAACTATTACAGAAAATTAATACGTAACTTTTCCACAATTGTGAAACCTTTGTCGGATTTGACACATAAGGGCGCTACTCCCTCTCAGTGGTCCGAGGCTGCTGAAAATGCGTTTGAGACCTTAAAATCTGCCTTTGCGTCTGCCCCAGTGCTGTCCCATCCCAATCCCTCCCTGTCATTTACCTTGGAAGTTGACACCTCTGAGGTTGGGGTTGGGGCAGTACTCTCCCAGCGTCCTGTGGGAGGTGGTACCTTGAAACCTTGTGGGTTTTTCTCTAAGAAGTTGTCCAGCGCACAAAGCCACTATGAGATTGGCGACAGGGAGTTATTGGCCATTATTTTGGCACTGAAGGAGTGGCGCCACCTGTTGGAAGGTACCAAGAACCCAGTACTAATCCTTACCGATCACAAGAATCTGACATATCTCTCTGAGGCTAAGAGATTGTCTTCTCGACAGGCCAGATGGGTACTCTTTTTGTCCCGGTTTAACTTTATAGTATCCTACCTCCCGGGTTCTAAGAACATGAGGGCAGACGCCTTGTCCCGACAGTTCGCGTCTGACACTGAGAGGGAGGAAGAACCAGTACCTATCATTCAGCCGGACCGTATTATGGCTACTATTCGCACTAGTATAACTTCGCCACTGTGAGAGGAGATTTTGGGGTCTCAGTCTAGGGCTCCACCTGAGACTCCAGTTGGTAAATGCTTTGTGGATGAGCCATTCCGTACCCGTCTATTGGAGATCTATCACTCGTCAAAAGCGGCTGGGCATATCGGCAGGGATCAACTGGTATGGTCTCTGTCACAATTATTCTGGTGGCCTACGCTCAGAGCCGATTGTTCCGCTTTTACTGTCGCTTGTGCCACCTGTGCTTGTGCTAAGACCCCCAGGCATCTCCCAGTGGGCCTGCTTCAACCTGTGCCTAATGGAGGACGGCCCTGGTCTCATATATCTATCGACTTTCTGGGAGAATTGCCAGTCTCTAGGGGGTATACGTTTATCCTCATGGTGGTTGATAGGTTCTCTAAGGTGGCTCATTTTGTGCCACTCAAGGGGCTTCCATCGGCTCAGGAATTGGCAATAGTCTTTGCTAGAGAAGTGTTTCGCTTGCACGGGGTACCCAGAGTTGTGGTCTCCGACCGTGGGAGTCAATTCGTGTCCAGGTTCTGGAGGGCATTCTGTAGCATGATGGGCATTCAATTGTCCTTCTCTTCCGCCTACCATCCCCAGACCAACGGAGCCACTGAGCGTGCCAATCAGGGTCTGGAACAGTTCCTGCGCTGTTTTATTACTGATCATCACGACAATTGGGCCGACCTGTTGCCATGGGCGGAGTTTCCCAGGAATTGTGCAGTTAACTCATCGTCCGGGAGCTCCCCGTTCTTAATCAATTATGGGATCCAGCCGTGTTTGCTCCCGGACTCGTTCCAGTCACAACAGATTCCTGCTATGGATGAGCATATGGCGCAGCTCCGTTCCACTTGGGCACAGGTGCAAAGGACCCTCAGTCAGTCTTTCCAGCGTCATCAGCGATATGCCAATCGTAGACGGCTGCCAGCGGTCTCTTTCCAGGTAGTTACAGGATACTGCTTTTTGCAGTACTTGTCATGAAACAAGAAGATGATAGATATGTGACAAAGTCCCATGTGTGGCTGAATGGCAGGAGTACTCTCTAGTGTCCGGGTGCATGGCCCACAAAATGTTGATCAGACCCACATCCTCCATAAATCCCAGAAGTTTATTTCTAGGGCTCATAGAGTCAGAAGTCAAACCACCCATTCTATCCAGCTCTGAGTGTAGCTTCATGTTGAGGTCACCCTAAACAAAGTAATAATCGTTCAGGTCTGGTAGATATATATATATAAGTGCCTTCTACAAGATCTCAGGCATGAAAGGTGATGGCATATAGAGAGCTAGTATTATGGTAGGATGACCCCACAGCCAATAGTACAAAAAAGAAAAACACATATCTACCTTTAGGATCAATTTTGAGATCAACAAATTCATAGAAATCAGTTTGTTAATTAAGACTGATAAGACTGGAGTGAGTTTAAAAAGCAGCATGATGATGACCTACCCAAGGTTTCTTATGTGTTAAAATTTAGCTCCATTAGGTGTGTCTCCTGTAGTAACAGAACGTCTTGGTGATGCTTTTTATTTTGTTTATATTTGATTTCAATTTATTTTCTTCTCCTAAAATACACCACACTAGAGTGCAGAGATTATGTTTCACCTCACTGAGTAACATAGGAAGAAAATGCAAGAATTTTCAGAAATGTTTCTGTGTTCCTAGTAAATAGGCAATAAATCTACATGTTTCTACATCTGTGAAACGTCCTATGGTAAAGTGAAAAACCATGTGTTTTTGGTAACATTTCCAGTGTGAACAAAAAAGTAGGGATAGGCAAAAAAATTTGCCTCAAACCAAAATCAGCGAATAATGGCAGTTCCCACATGGCAAACAATTACAAGTGAAAAGTGTTGTTTTTTTGCTTTTTTCGCCTAGCTTATACACACATAACAAATGTTATTTTATTTCCCAAATGCATAGTATAAAAAGGGTATGAGGGTTCCTGTGATGGCGGAGTTTGGGGAATGAATCACTTGAACAGGGAATGTTTTTTGTTTTATTTTACTGGGATTGGGGGGGCAGTGAATAAAACAAACCCTAAATACAATTAAAAATACCTCATAAGACATGGTATAAAAGGGGTCTGACGAGGGTGCCTGTGCTGGTGGGTGGAGTCTGGGGAAAGAATTAGTTGAACAGGGAAATTGATTTGGGTGGGTTTCTTGACTGGTATTGGTGGACAGTTAATAATTAAAAAAAAATATATAAAATAAAATAAGACATTTGTATGTAACATGATAGAGACAGGGACCCCTGCTGTAAGCTGCCACTGGAGTAGACTGGTACTTGACTTGACAGAGTATTTTAAAGAGGATGTTTGTAAGACTTGTTGTTAGAGGCCCAGGCCCCGAGGAAACATTGATTTGTACGAGTTACACTTTTTTGGCACAAGCCCAAAAGAAATATTGATTTGTCGGACTTAGGCTTGTTAGAAAAAAGCCACCAAATATGGTTTATTTTTTTGTAGGCCTATGTTTTGTTTTTTGCTTTTTTTTTAAGCACAAGCCCTGAGAAAAAAATGCCCCTAAATGTCCTACTGGCCTAATGCCAGCAGGTCACATCATTTTGGTCAGTGGCCACTGGCTGTAAAATGCCATGATGTAGATGTAGAATTTGCGACTTTTGTTCTTGCTGCTGCTGAGCTGCTTAAGTAGCAGGATGATTAGTAGTGATGAGCGAGCACCCCAATGCTCGGGTGTTCGGGTGCTCTGACCGAGCGCCCCCGGAGGCTCGAGTGCTCGGCCGAGCACCCGAGCCCCATCGAAGTCAATGGGAGGACTCGAGCATTACACCAGGCACCCCCTGCTCTGATGAGGGGAGGGTGCCTGGTCCATAGGAAAAGGGCAGAAAATGATGGAAACACCACAGAAATGGTTCAGGGACAGCATAGGGAGGATGTCTGGATGCATCTTGGACTCCAACATCGCTGCTGGGAACGATCTTTCGCCCGTAGTACGCCATTTTTACAGACTGACCGTAAAACACACAAAAAGGAAGTTAAAAACGACTTTAGGCGAAAAATTGTTACCAAACAGTATTTGCTGTATATTTACTTGTATATCATCTGCAAATTCTGCAAAAAATTTCATCGATTTTTCGGAACTGGGGCCATGATTAAGAGGGAAACGTGCGCAGAGGCAAATTCTCCCAAAAATTTCCTTGATTTTTCTGAACTGAGGCCATGATTAAGAGGGAAACGTGCGCAGAGGCAAATTCTCCAAAAAATTTCCTTGATTTTTCTGAACTGAGGCCATGATTAAGAGGGAAACGTGCGCAGAGGCAAATTCTCCAAAAAATTTCCTTGATTTTTCTGAACTGAGGCCATGATTAAGAGGGAAACGTGCGCAGAGGCAAATTCTCCCAAAAATTTCCTTGATTTTTCTGAACTGAGGCCATGATTAAGAGGGAAACGTGCGCAGAGGCAATTCTCCCAAAAATTTCCTCGATTTTTCTGAACTGGGGCCATGATTAAGAGGGAAACGTGTGCTGAGCCGACCATCTAAAACATTATGGGTGATGGTCTGCTGCGGAGCAGCTTTTTTTTAAGCACAAGCCCTGAGAAAAAAATGCCCCTAAATGTCCTACTGGCCTAATGCCAGCAGGTCACATCATTTTGGTCAGTGGCCACTGGCTGTAAAATGCCATGATGTAGATGTAGAATTTGCGACTTTTGTTCTTGCTGCTGCTGAGCTGCTTAAGTAGCAGGATGATTAGTAGTGATGAGCGAGCACCCCAATGCTCGGGTGTTCGGGTGCTCTGACCGAGCGCCCCCGGAGGCTCGAGTGCTCGGCCGAGCACCCGAGCCCCATCGAAGTCAATGGGAGGACTCGAGCATTACACCAGGCACCCCCTGCTCTGATGAGGGGAGGGTGCCTGGTCCATAGGAAAAGGGCAGAAAATGATGGAAACACCACAGAAATGGTTCAGGGACAGCATAGGGAGGATGTCTGGATGCATCTTGGACTCCAACATCGCTGCTGGGAACGATCTTTCGCCCGTAGTACGCCATTTTTACAGACTGACCGTAAAACACACAAAAAGGAAGTTAAAAACGACTTTAGGCGAAAAATTGTTACCAAACAGTATTTGCTGTATATTTACTTGTATATCATCTGCAAATTCTGCAAAAAATTTCATCGATTTTTCGGAACTGGGGCCATGATTAAGAGGGAAACGTGCGCAGAGGCAAATTCTCCCAAAAATTTCCTTGATTTTTCTGAACTGAGGCCATGATTAAGAGGGAAACGTGCGCAGAGGCAAATTCTCCCAAAAATTTCCTTGATTTTTCTGAACTGAGGCCATGATTAAGAGGGAAACGTGCGCAGAGGCAAATTCTCCAAAAAATTTCCTTGATTTTTCTGAACTGAGGCCATGATTAAGAGGGAAACGTGCGCAGAGGCAAATTCTCCCAAAAATGTCCTTGATTTTTCTGAACTGAGGCCATGATTAAGAGGGAAACGTGCGCAGAGGCAATTCTCCCAAAAATTTCCTCGATTTTTCTGAACTGGGGCCATGATTAAGAGGGAAACGTGTGCTGAGCCGACCATCTAAAACATTATGGGTGATGGTCTGCTGCGGAGCTGACCATCCTAAACATTATATGCGAAGGCCCGCTAGTGAGCTGACGCTATAAAACATTATATGAGAGGGCCCGCTAGAGAGCTGACCCAATAAAACATTATATGAGAAGGCCCGCTGGTGAGCTGACCTATACAAAAATTGTCAAACAGGGCCCGCTGGTGAGCTGGCCCTATATAAAAATTATATCACAGGGCCCGCTGGTTAGCTGGCCCTATATAAAAATTATATCCCAGGGTATATGGAAGAGAGTCAACCATATACCCGTTTTTTGGGTGGAAGGGGTGAATGGGAATACCGAGTATTCCCATCATTGTAAATAACATATATAAAGTCACTTTATGTTCCTCCGGGGCTTTCCTCCAGTGGAGTGGAGAAGTCAGGGGAAATCCAGGCCTTGTTCATTTTTATAAGTGTCAACCTATCAGCATTTTCGGTGGAAAGGCGGATACGCTTATCTGTTATGATGCCACCAGCAGCACTAAATACCCGCTCAGACAGAACGCTGGCGGCAGGGCAGGCCAGCACCTCCAAGGCGTAGAGTGCCAGTTCATACCACGTGTCCAGCTTGGACACCCAGTAGTTGTAAGGCACAGAGGGATCATTGAGGACGCTGACACGGTCTGCTACGTACTCCTTCACCATCTTCCAAAACTTTTCCCTCCTTGTGACACTAGGCCGCGCATCAGGGTGAGGGTGCTGGCGGGGTGTCATGAAGGTGTCCCACGCCTTGGAGAGTGTTGCCCTGCCTTTGTCGGAACTGCTGTGTGCTCCCCTTTTCTCCCCTTATCGGTTGGCCAAGGTAGCACGTACTCTGCCGCCAGCGTTGTCAGATGGAAAATTTTGGAGCAATTTTTCAACAAGAACCTTCTGGTATTGCACCATTTTGCTTGTCCTCTCCACCGGAGGAATGAGAGATGAGAAATTCTCTTTGTAGCGGGGGTCCAGAAGGGTGAACACCCAGTAATCCGTGTTGTCTAAAATGCGTATAACGCGTGGGTCACGGGAAAGGCAGCCTAACATAAAGTCAGCCATGTGTGTCAGAGTACCAACAGGCAAGATTTCGCTGTCCTCACCAGGAGGATGACTCTCAATCTCCTTATCCTCTTCCTCCTCTTCTGCCCACCCACGCTGAAGAGATGGAACTAAAGTTCCATGGCTACCCTCTGTAGCGGAGGCAACCGTGTCTTCCTCCTCCTCCTCCTCCGCCTCCTCCAATTGTCGCTGAGAAGACGAAGTGAGGGTGCTCTGGCTATCACCTTGTGTAAGCTCTTCCTCCCGCATTTCCACCTCTTCCACATGCAAAGCGTCAGTTTTAATTGTGAGCAGCGAGCGTTTCAGTAGACACAGAAGTGGGATGGTTACACTGATAATAGCGTTATCGCCGCTCACCATCTGTGTCGATTCCTCAAAATTGCGTAAAACCTCACAGAGGTCTGACATCCATTCCCACTCCTCACTTCTGATTACAGGAAGTTGAACGGAGAGGCGACGACCATGTAACAGCTGGTACTCCACTACTGCCCTCTGCTGCTCACAAAGCCGGGCCAACATGTGGAAGGTGGAGTTCCAGCGCGTGCTCACGTCACACAGCAGCCGGTGAGCTGGCAATTGTAAGCACTGCTGCAGCTTCAACAGGCCGGCTGAAGCTGTAGATGACTTACGGAAATGTGCACACACGCGGCGCACCTTTGTCAAGAGATCATGCAAATTGGGGTAGTTTTTTAGAAATCGCTGAACCACTAAATTAAATACATGCGCTAGGCATGGTACGTGTGTGAGCTTGCCGAGCTCCAAAGCCGCCACCAAGTTACGCCCATTATCACACACAACCATGCCTGGTTGCAGGTTGAGTGGCGAGAGCCATTGCTCGGTCTGGTGACTAATCCCCTGCAACAGCTCTGAGGCCGTGTGCTGTTTGTCCCCAAGGCAGATCAGCTTCAGCACGGCCTGTTGACGCTTCCCCACTGCAGTGCTACACTGCTTCCAGCTACCGGCTGATGGGTGAGTGGCGCTGCGCACAGAGAATTCGGAGGTGGAAACAGAGGAGGAGGAGCCAATAACGTAGGTGCTGGCGGAAACCCTGTTGGAGGTAGGGCCAGCAATCATCGGCGTGGGTAGCACCCGTGCCATCCCAGGGTCCGAGTCGCTCCCAGCCTCCACGACATTCACCCAGTGTGCCGTCAGGGAAATGTAGCGTCCCTGGCCACAAGCACTTGTCCATGTGTCAGTCGTTAAGTGGACCTTCCCAGTAACTGCGTTGGTCAGGGCATGGGTGATGTTACGGGACACATGGTGGTGTAAGGCGGGGACGGCACACCGGGAAAAGTAGTGGCGGCTGGGGACTGCGTACCGAGGGACAGCTGCTGCCATCAGGCTGCGGAAGGACTCAGTGTCCACAAGCCTAAATGGCAGCATTTCGATGGCCAGTAATTTGGAAAGGTGTGAGGTTAGTGGGTGGGTGGCTGGGTATTTTCGCTTGCGCTCAAATGCCTGGGGTAACGACATTTGGACGCTGTGCTGGGACAGGGAAGTGGATGTGGTCGCTGATGGTGCTTCAGATGGTACAGGTGCAGGGCGGGAGGTATGCGGGCCTGCGCCTTCGACAGGCGTTTGGCCGGCACCGAAAACAGGGGAAGAGGAGGCAGTGGTGTGGCCTGCAGACACAGATTGGCGATCCGGGCGTTCCTCCCACTTATTACGGTGCTTGGATGCCATGTGTCGGATCATGCTGGTGGTGGTGAGGTTTCTAGTGTTCATGCCTCGGCTCATTCTGGTGTGGCACAGGTTGCAAACTACAATTCTTTTGTCGTCCGCACTTTCCTTAAAAAAACGCCATACCGCGGAACACCTACCCCTTGGCAAGGGAGATTTACGCAAGGGGGTGCTCCGTGGAACATTTGCGGGCCGGTTTGGTGCGGTCCGCCTTCTTTCTGTAGCCACACCACTGCCTCTTCCAGCCTGTTGCGGTGCTGCAGATGGCTCACCCTCAGGACTGCTGTCATCGCTCGGCTCTACACCTTCCCAGGTGGGGTCAGTCACCTCATCGTCCACCAAGTCCTCCTCCACTTCCTCACTCTAATCATCCTCCTCATGTCTTGATCCCACCACATACTCAGTCATTGACAACTGTATATCATCCTCCTCATCAAGGTCTTGAGACAGTAATAGTGGTTGATTTAATGGCAACTGTGTCTCATCATCATCATCATCCACTACTTCCTTTGACCTTAAATGCCGTTCACATCTGTCATCTTCTTGTGATTGGGTACCCTCTAGAGGTTGTGAATCAGGGCACAAGATCTCATGTTCCTCTGCAAGCGTGCTTGGAGAGAGGTTCAAATTAAGGATTGGTGATGAGACGAGCTCCTCACTATATCCCAGTGTGGGATCACTTCTTTGACCAGATCCTCTATGGTGGGAGGAAGGATGATCAGGGTGAGGATTATGTTGACCAGACTCTTGGCTACTGAGAGTGGACTTGGTGGAAGACAGGGTGGTGCTTAACCGACTGGAAGCAGTATCAGCTGACATCCAACCGACCACCTGTTCGCAGTGGTCGGACCTCGAGAGTGATGTCCTGCGACACCCTGTAAACTGAGACATGAAGCTAGGTATGGTGGATGTCTTTCTGTCTTGTGCTCTGGCACCAGGCACAGTTTCTACGCGTCCTGACCCGCGCCCTGAACTATCAGGATCACGTCCACTTCCCCGTCCCTTTTTACCCGCCTTCTTCATATTACACGGAATATGTGCTGCAAATCTGCAACTTTGCACAGTAAACAGAATGTGCTTCTTAACTGCGGCTACGCACAGTGAATGGAATATGTGACTTTGATATTTTACAGTTTGAACACTTAACAGAATGTTCTCCTAATCTGAAACTTTGCACAGTAAACAGAATGTGCTTCTTAACTGCGGCTACGCACAGTGAATGGAATATGTGACTTTGATATTTTACAGTTTGAACACTTAACAGAATGTTCTCCTAATCTGAAACTTTGCACAGTAAACAGAATGTGCTTCTTAACTGCGGCTACGCACAGTGAATGGAATATGTGACTTTGATATTTTACAGTTTGAACACTTAACAGAATGTTCTCCTAATCTGAAACTTTGCACACTAAAAAGAATGTGCTGCTAATCTGCAACTTTGCACACTGAACAGAATGTGCTCTAATCTGCAACTTTGCACACTAAAAAGAATGTGCTGCTAATCTGCAACTTTGCACACTGAACAGAATGTGCTCTAATCTGCAACTTTGCACACTAAACAGAATGTGCTGCTAATCTGCGGCTAGGCACAGTGAACAGAATATATGTTATATCTCTGCCCCCCCAAACAAAATAAACTGCTGCCCCCACACACAGTAGTCCTAAAAAGGACTTTTGGGTCTTTTTTTTTTTTTAAATAGCTTTTCTTCTCCCTACACTGACTTTCCCTTCCTATCCTCATCTCTCCCTGGCTAAGACTGAGCCGAACTCGCTGGTCAGGTGCTATACAGCACCCGATCACGGGTTCTGGCCAGCCAATCAGTGTAATGCCAGCAGCCAACATGGCTGCTTGCATTACACTGATGTCAGAGCCTCCCTGCACGTTTATTGGCTGCGCAGCATCCGCGAAACGTGCGGGGAGGAGACCCGAACATGGCGGGCGAGCACATGCGGTACTCGTACGAGTACCGCCATGTGCCGAGCAGAGCGATACTCGAGCCGAACCAAGCTTCGGCCGAGCATGCTCGCTCAACACTAATGATTAGGCATCTCAAGGGAATGGATTCAACAACAGCAGTAAAATGGGTGATGAAGGTTCCACTTTCTATGACTAGATCAAGTGATACACCTGATGCAGTAGCAGCACCATAACTAGCCCCCACCACTTCAGGTATAAGTGGAGAGAAGACGTTTTTCTCCACCTGCCCCTCCTCCAAAAACATTGGTGTGTTTTTACTAGAATATAACATTTTCCTTTGAGAGCAGGAACTGTGCCTCTCATCAGCAACTGCAATGTGCACAGTGTGTGTGTGTGTGGTAAATAACACCTGGCACAACTCTATCCAAACACCATGACACCAGAAACCAATTACTGCTGTTGTCACTATACCTCTTGTCCACACTCCTCTAAGGACAAATTACAAATTGCTGACAGTTTAATAGTAATGATGAACCCTCCCTAACACCAGCTTAGCATATTCTGCAGGACTGAATCTCCTGAGATGCCACTTGATGCTCTGCTTGCGATTCTCCTCCACCACACTGCCATGTGTGGTCAGTTCACCACACAGTGTGCAATGGGTGAACACGAACTGCCATATCCTGACATCTACAGAGTGGCTATCATTTGGTGGAGGAGGTAAAAATGAGCAAGGTGGATTGGCAGAAGATGTAGTTAGCCTAGAGCAAGAAGTGAGGGCCAACTAGATGTTTCGCTCATCCTCAAACTTCCAGACTCTGGCCGAGTTGCTTTATTGTTACTCCTCTTTGATCTTCACCTTACCGATTGTTGCCTTTTGGGAGAGTCAGAGGGTACAGCAACAGTGGTGCTTGATTTCTGTGGTGGGCTTTTGGCTTTCACATATTTGACATAAATGTCATGGTGTCTGTGTTTCATGTTCCAAGGAGCGTTCCCTCCTTTCCTCCTCTCACTGACTTGTTACAAATTGTGCACAGTGCCGTTGGTGATGTCTGCACTGTTCCTGCCCCAAGAGATAAATAGTCCCACACCCAGGACTTCAGGGAGAGGGAAAAGGTGGAGAAGAATAGTTTCTTTCTTCTTCTCCTCCTCATTCGCCTTCACTGTCCGGGGCAGAGGATGATGTTGCTGCTGTTGGTGCTACTGCCTTAGAATTAGCACTGCAACTAGGACCAGAAGTATTGCTGCTGCTGGCAACTGGAACCTGTCTTAGTTTCACATTACTTGTTGAGTCCATACTCACTGTGTCCCCGGTGGTCTGTGACACACTAGCCTGCTCCTCAGCACCCTGCTGCCCTTGCAACTTAGCAGCAGGAATTAGAGCAGTTGCAAATTCCACAAATTCAAAACGCTCTCTGCTGCTGGTTGTGGTGGTGGTGATGCCCAATCCCCATCCCTGTCTCCCATTCCTTCTTAGTTTGGGCTAAAAGGCCATCAATATATCTTCCACCCCAACTTCCCTACCATCATCATCACCACCACTAGTCCCTCTGTGCTGCTGCTTTATTACAATGTCGCACTTGCCATTTCTTGATGGCCTGAAGAAGGCAGACTGGCAGTGCTAACAGCTGCCATAAGCAGCTGATCTGTGCTCTTGGTAGTGGTCGTATTATTGCTGCCTTCTTCAGGATCTTGTTCCACATGGACAATGCTGTGGGGGGAACAGGACTACCAGGGTCAGGGGAATGGTGTGGGCTCCCTTGACCACTAGTCTGGATGCTCTTATTTGCTTCCTCTTCCACTGTCCTACTCTACTCACACCAACCACATCAAGTTCAGCCCCAGAGTCTGCCTCCTTACAGCCACTTGTAATATGAGGATATTGATTACCGCCTCCTTCATTCCTAAAACTAACAAGCCACTGGAACCTCTTAGTAGTAGTACTAGCGCTGGTGGAACTGCTTAGGGATGGCAAGTGTGACTTAGGGTCCCCTGCTGTCACACTTGGCATCATCTTCTCCTTCTCCCCCTCCTGAATATTGAAAGACACACTGGCAGCAGGTTCAGCACTGGTGGCAGTAGGTTCAGCACTGGCAGCAGGTTCAGCACTTGTGGCAGTAGGTTCAGCACTGGCAGCAGCCACAGTACTGGTGGCAACAGGGGCAGCACTGGCAGTGGGCACAGAACTGGTGGCAGCACATATGACAGCAGGCACAGCAATGGTGGCAGCAGGACAGCACGTCTGACAGCAGGCTCTCATTATTACCCTCTTCTTCCTTCCTTGACATTAATTTCCCCAAGATCCTAGGGGTGATTTAAGGGGACTAGCCATGATTGGTCCTGTAGTAGTCATTTCCTCTCAGACTCCGACTCATTGGACCCATAAGTGTCCATCCAGTTCCTCCTTTTATTAGTTTTAAACTTTCTTATAGTGATAGCAGTCACTATGAGCCTCTCCTGCCTCAATTTTGCAAAAAGATCACAGCAGAATAGCACAGCACCTATACCTTGTTCTTTAGCTGCTTTTATTGTATTTCACTTCCTGGAATATGTCACGTTTTTATAACAAAAAAGGCAAAAAACATAAATCAATGGGCAAAAAACTTCTACCCATTGAAAAAATGGTGAAGAAGTTTTGCCAATAGTCAAAAAATGCAAAGATTTTAATCTCTGTAAAGTGGATTTTCCAGCGAAAAAGTGGATAACGTGTTTTTTGTGGATTTTTTTCACAGGAATACAACTGGAACTTTCGCCCAACCCTACAAAAAAGGACATTTCACCCATTCCTAATGTTTACACAGTTAGATAGATTATGCTCTGTTTTAGAGCATGCTAAGCCTCTCATGTCAACTTACATCTAATGTCCCACTCTCTCCCTTTGAATCTTTAATGGGGAGGAAGGAGGTGTGTCACAAGGCCGACCCACATGACCGTCAGCTATATTTTATTGGCCTATGACTATGTTGACAACAGTCACTGGAGGATGTGATTGGCATTGCAACTTCCAGAATCACCTTTGTGTATGACCTGCATTGCAACTCATAGGTCCATTAATGCATTCAAGTTGCAACATTCTGCATTTCAGTGTGTCCTCTGAGAAATTACCTTTGAAAATGTAGAATTAATTACGCTTGTCCAAAGTCACCCATGTAAACATAGCCCTATACTGCTCCACCCACTAAATTAAGAAAGAATAAAGAAATGTACAGTGAGGCTGAAGTACAAAGAAGTGGTGCAATTTTGTGGCAAATAAATTGCACCATAAGAAACAAATAAAAATCCCCTTGAATGCTTGAGAGGTTTCTAATGCATTCTAGCATTCATGAGGTTTATCCCTTGTTTTGCAATGCGTTACATACCCCTCTGTCACTCAAAGAGTTAAAGCCACATTTAAATTTAGGGAGACTTTTAGAATTTGTATTTATTTTGTGTGATTGGCTTCATTTGCACCAGAGTGGCACTAAGATATAGTACATCAGCCTCAGCATCTCCAACTGTAGAATATGTTTGATATTTTATTTATTTACAGATTGAGCAATCCTGGATTTATCAAATCCATTAGCCACATTTTAAAGATACAGGTGCAGTAGTTAAAACTCTAGATAAAAGTACCCAGTAGCCATAATTGTGTGATCCTTTATGTAATGTTTAGGAAGGTACTGAACATTTATTCAACAGGAAACAATTTTCCAAAATTAACCATGATCCCCTAGATGCTAGCAATTCTTCCTAAGTATTGAGAAGCCACGCAATGGAGCTGTATCTAACATCTTAGGGGTAAAATACAAATGTTCTCAAATGTAATAAAATTTCAATGTCTGGCTGTTATGAAAATTAATCCCTGTCAATGAATCTTTGAAAAATTATGGCAGTGTATTATGTTAATTAAAATATATATATGGGTTGCAGAGCTCAGAGCCACTGACATGACTGAGTGTTGCCATTCTCTTAGTAACAGTTGCTAATTAACCAATTATCTTTGTTCTCTTTATTACTAGGGAAAATGTTTATGTGTGTATTGACCTGATATCAATCTATTAGAGGCCTTTAATAACCCTTTGAGTGCCAACAGGGAATCCACTGCATTGCTTAGCAATGTATCGGATTCCCATCTGGCACACAAAAGGTTAAAGGTAAGCTAACACCTCATGTGTTTACTCATTTTTTTCTGTAATAAATGTTATTTAATAAACTATAGTTTATATAATACTAGTTGAAGAGCCCATTACACGGACCACAGTGCCACTGCCAGCCAGTTGCGGGGCAGTCATGCACAGTAGAGACTACCCACGCCGCAGCTGATACAGTGCCAGCCGGTTGCAATACAGTCTTGCTCAGTAGAGAGTGGCCGCGTTGCAGCTGATACAGAGCTGGGCACTTCTTCGGAACTCCCCACTCTGTACCAGCCTCGTCACTGGCAATCTCTACTGCGCATGACTGCCTCGTTACACACGTTTTAGTGAATTATTATATATGATGATGATGATGATATGTACTGAATGTCTCAAAATAAAGTATAATGATCTAAAAATAACATTTAGGCCTTATTTACATTCGCAACAGAACTGTATTGCTTTGTGAGCATGGAAAAAAATGCTAATTGCTAAAATTGTGTTGTATCAGGCTGTTCGCACTTGGAGAAATGCACATTGCAATGTAAAGCAGGTTGCTCCAACTTTCCTGCATTCATGTACTCAACACAGGAAAGTTCAGCAAAGCCCATCTGAACTCTGGCCTGTGGGCAGAGGTGTAGATCTTTCACATTGATGTTGATGTGGACATTGCAATACATTAAATGAACAAATGCACTCACAAAATTCAGAAATATATGCACAATACACACATTCTGATTCCACTTATTTGATGTCTGCTTCTTTTGCCTGATGTACCAGACTATTGGAATCCCTCCTATTGTTTTTGCTCCTCCTTGTCCACTCCTTCACTGCGCTGAGTTCTTCTTCCATTATCCAATGCATTTTCATTCAAAGCTTTCCTCTGTATTACTATAAAAGCCCTCTTCTCTCTGTGCATATAATTACTGTGGATGACTATACGCTTGTGTCAAGACAAACTTATCACCTTGTGTTTTTGTTTGACATCAAAGTACATGTCAGTCTGGCCTTGTTTACATCCAGGTCTCCTTTACATAAATCTGAACACTAGTCAAAAACAATACATTTATTGGTATACAGCCCATAATAAAAAGACCTAAAAATAATACTGAAAATTAAAGAGACATCTCAATACTAAAATATATCTCAGTATAGACCCTTGTTTTATTTCTTTCCCATTATTTGAGGTTCTTATATAAAAAACCTCCAATACAGTTAGTTAAATACAAATTGCTTAAAGGCGTGCCAGATAATAAAAAAGTAGATCCAATACTGTCTCGTCCATTTTGTCCACCGTTGCCTGGGCACTCCCACCTGAACCTTGTACCTCATGCCAAAGGGAAAGAAAGAATCCATCATGTCTGTATGCCCACTCTCTCTGAGCCATCTGAACGCTCTGAGCAGATGAAAACACCTGAAGAGTGTCTTGATCTCTGGAGTGCACTACCTCAAACACAGGTGGTGGTGGGATAAGAATGTTTTCCAAACCTAATAATGCCACATGGGAAGTATGTGCAGAAGGGGACAAGTCAGGGGGTAAACTGACCACTACCTGCTGCTGACCATGCCCTACCACATTCCCCCTATGTGCCAAATCCCACACACTGCAACTCCCTTGTTCTTACAGAAGCCTCCCCAGAAGTGCCCTATTGACCCTTCTTGTTATTTCTCCAAAATTCTGACTGTCTGCTGTCTCTGAACTTGTGGCATAGAATCTTACCTTAGTGAACAGACAATGCTCGCAATGAATCCTGTCTACTGGCTAGTAGTACTGGTGTGATGTCCCTGGCTGACTATCTGTAGCTAATGGACTCCTTTCCTGCCTCTTTTTGTTGTGATCTCATCATCTCTCTTACTCTCTCCCTAGACATGCCCCTGATCCACTACACCACATCCTGCAATAAAGGGGTCCTCACTCACTGCACAGAGAAAGTTGCCTTATGAGATAAAATCCTACCGTTGCAGATGTGAAAATGGTACACGCTCATCAAGTTGTTGTTACCAAATACACTCCTATGGGATTCTTTCCTGCATCCAGGACACTACACAGAAAGAGCACTTGCTAAATTATGAATACCAACCACTTGCATGGTGTATAAAAGATATTGCTTGGACTGAGGATATCCAGAGAATTGCCATGGTTGGTGAAGTAAAAAAATAGCTGCATGAAGAGAAAGCTCAGCTTATATACTGATATTCATGGTATACCGAGGGTTAATTAAATCCTGGAAATCCATTTTAATATAGTGTGTATAGTATAGTGTGCATAGTGTGTATAGTAAATCCTTCATTTCACCCTGTCAGATGAAATATGTGTGGTTCTAGTATACCAATGGACAGTGGATCAAGGTTGAAGTGTCAGACAATCAATGTATGTGTAGATGTTAGGAAAGTATATGGAAAGTACTCACTTAGAATGGCCATCAAAGTGCCTGGGTGCTGTTTTTAATGGCTTCAATGCAGGAATTGAAAGGTACCAAAACACTAAATATTAAAAACTGTAACTAAGTATTAAAGAAAAAACTCTGAAACACGTCCAAAATGTAAAATAGCAATGGTTTCAAGTTAAATAATTGGTCCAGACTCCCAGTAAACACATGCAATTATAATTTATGCAAGATAAAGGAGGTATATGCAACCCATGGCTGTCCAATTGCTATTGGATGTCAACTCTGAGTCAGAGAGAAAGATATAGGGATAGGAGACAGTGACAGAGATGACAATAGACTCAGAGAGCAAGAGAAAGCTAGCAAGAGTCAGCAAGAGAGCAAAACTACTAGCACAGAAGAGTTAAAGAAAAGGTTCAAGAGAGAGAAAAAGAGAGCAAATGGAAGAAACAGGAGACATGAGAAAATGCAAGAGAGTCATCCAGGTCACATAGAGTTATATAAATAGAAACAATACAAATGAAGGAATAAAATTAGTCAGTTGAATTGACAAAATAAATTATGAAAAGATGCTTGCCAAATTGGAGATGACAGATGATTCTTAATTAGCATCAGTGCTTTATCCTAGCTGCCATGTTAATCTATGAAAACAAGCTGACAAAACTTGTTTGCTCCTACAGAGCTCCTACAGCATATTTTGATACACTTTGTCTAACATATTGCTGAGATAGGCATGCCTCCAGAACAATAACAGAGGCAATGGGGAGAAGTGTTTCCACTGACTAGACTACAGAAGTTTGGATGTTTCTGGCTGTTCTCAACTGAGGCTAATTTACTCAGAGAAAGGTGTAATTATGGAGCAGACCAGTTGTAACATACTATAATTTTAATTGCTTGACTGCTTAAGAGACTTTCAGTGCACTGGGAAGCAATGACTAGGAGGCATCTCTACAATCAAGGGATTAAAAAAAATCTAATCAATTAACATTTGTATTTTTTCTCTGTAGTTCAGTTGAGTTTCTCCTGAATCACACTACTTTACTGTATTCAAGAAACAACAGGAAAAGAGGAGCAGGGCCTCCATAAGGGGAGTACAGGCAGTATCGGGCCCACACAAACAAGGGGATAACCTCCCCGATCAGATATGGAAGCCCTAACAGCCATCACCACATGGTGTGGGGGGTTGCTACATCAACAGGAGCCCCTGGATAAGCAGAATGTCTCATGGGGATTCTAGAAGATCTCCTTGTGGGGCCCTTTTTAACTATATTCTTTAGATAACATTGCAGATAACTGTGGTTCTCCACTATCTCACTGCCCTCTGTTTCATATGATAACGCATGGTGAAGCAGTTATGATATGTGGATGGCCTTCATATAAGGTATACGCTGTAGAAAGAGAAAATGATGAAGGGAGAAGCAGCTGATGCACATTGCTGTGTTCCCAGTGCCGCTGATTGGACTGGTATGCGACTTTTCAGAAGAAGACATGAGAATCTCACTCTGTCATGCAGTGTGAGATTCTCATGGCACCATATTTATTAAGGCGACATGCTTAATGTGTTATATAGTTGCACGCAATTTCGCTTGCGACCTTTTAAAAGTAACCCCATAGGCTCTGTCTTTATATATGGGCAAATGCATGGTGTGGAGCCCTGGCTTTATATTTGTCTTGGGCACAAGATTTCTGATTGTAGCCTTGCCTAATACTTCAGTATGCTGCAACATTTCTTCTATGTTCCTTAGCAGAGGTTTTTGAAATATTCTTCCCAAAAAGACAAATATGAGAAAAACTGCACTTTTACCTTCTTTTATTTCTCTTCTGCACCCCCCAGAACCAGAATCACACATACTGACTCCCCCAGTTATGTCTGACAGTAGCCATAGAATTATACATATTGACAGCACAACCTTGTCTACTACACTGGTAGCCACAGAAAAACACATACTATCCTGCTAGCCTTGTCCCACAAAATGTATAAAACCACACATATTTTCCCCAGACTTGTCTCATGGTAGACACTAGTGTTGAGCGAGCGTGCTCGGCCGATGCTCGGATCGGCTCGAGCATCGCTCTGCTCTGCACATGGCGGTACTCGTACGAGTACCGCCATGTGCTCGCCCGACATGCTCGGGTGAAGAGGATCTGTGCCGGAAGAGGCACAGATCCGAAGACGCTCCGCTGGACCACCAGGGAATGGAGGTACGGGGGCATTGCGGAGATGAAGGGGGCATTGCGGAGATGAAGGGGGACATTATGGAAGAGGGGCATAGACTCTATGCCCCTCTTCCACAATGTCCCCCTTCATCTCCGCTATGCCCGTCTTCCACAATGTGCCCCTTCATCTCCGCTATGCCCCTCTTCCACAATGTCCCCCTTCATCTCCTATGCCATAGAGGAGATGAAGGGGGACATTGTGGAAGAGGGGCATAGCGGAGATGAAGGGGGACATTGTGGAAGAGGGGCATAGACTCTATGCCCCTCTTCCACAATGTCCCCCTTCATCTCCGCTATGCCCCTCTTCCACAATGTCCCCCTTCATCTCCGCTATGCCCCTCTTCCACAATGTCCCCCTTCATCTCCTATGCCATAGAGGAGATGAAGGGGGACATTGTGGAAGAGGGGCATAGCGGAGATGAAGGGGGACATTGTGGAAGAGGGGCATAGAGTCTATGCCCCTCTTCCACAATGTCCCCCTTCATCTCCGCTATGCCCCTCTTCCACAATGTCCCCCTTCATCTCCGCTATGGCATAGGAGATGAAGGGGGACATTGTGGAAGAGGGGCATAGCGGAGATGAAGGGGGACATTGACCAGGCACCCTCCGCTCATCAGAGCAGGGGGTGCCTGGTTTAATGCTCGAGTGCTCCCATTCATTTGAATGGGGCTCGGGTGCTCGGCCGAGCACTCGAGCATCAGGGGGTGCTCGGTCAGAGCACCCGAGCACCCGAGCATCGGGGTGCTCGCTCATCTTTAGTAGACACAGAAAAAGAACATACTGACCTCCCAGTATTGTCCCACAGTTATCAAAGAACCACACATACTGACCTCCCAGCTTGTCCTGTTGTCTGGTAGATGGTATAAGCAACATGTTGCCCACCAGCTTCTGTCAGACTATAATTCTCATTGACTGAAGTTGTACTCTGGCAATATTAACTTGAAGGCCTTATTCTGCCTACCACTGCACTGACCCCCAGCTTTGTCCCCCAGTAGACATAGAACCAAACACCAAGCACTGTCCCACAGTTACCATAGAACCACACATACTGACCTTCAAGCTTGTCCTGTTGTCTGATAGATGGTATGGGCAACATGATGCCCACCAGCTTCTGCCAGACTATAATTCTATCATGGTACCCGTGCTTTCTGTCAGTCTCTGTGTGCTGCGCATCTATTGGCTGAGTTATGTTTGGCCGTCCCAGTATGGCCTTTTTATACTGGGACCTGGCACCTATCTGGTGCCCTTTCATGGTGTTCCTGTACCAGTACTGACTTGAGTTGCTGTGTTACCGTGTACCTACTTGGCCCGTTTGACTACTCGCTTCTGGTTCCTGCTCCGTGATATGACCCAGCCTGGCTGACGTTCCTGCTCTGTGACTTGACCCGGCATGTCTGACGTTCATGCTTCGTGATTCGACCCGGCCTGGCTGACGTTCCTGCTCCGTGACCTGACCCGGCTCTTCTGATGTTCCTGCTCCGTGTTCCTGCCCAGCTCTCCAGTTCCTGCTTCATCGTGTCGCTGGGCGACATTCTGACTTCCGCCTAGTCTGGGCCTTCCAGGCAGTGTGTCAGAGCTGCCTCCGATACTGCTCCGGCAGTGTATATTCCACTGAGCATCCCGTTAACTCTTACAAAGCTACAGTTGCCTCCGTTACTTCTCCTGCAGTGTGCCAATTACTGAGCCTTCTGTTAACTCTTACAGAGCTACTGTTGCCTCCGTTATTACTGAGCCTTCCGTTAACTCTTGCAGAGCTACTGTTGCCTCCGTTATTACTACGAGCCTTCCGTTACTCTTGCAGAGCTACTGTGGCCTCCGTTACTGCTACGAGCCTTCCATTAACTCTTGCAGAGCTACTGTTGCCTCTGTTACTGCTCTGGCAGTGTGCCCATGGTTGCGTTTCCGTTCAGCTCTTGCAGAGTATTGTTGCCTCCGTTACTGCACCGGCTGGGTGCTATTTGCTCTGTTCTATTCATTTCTTGCAGAGTACTGTTGCCTCTGTTACTGCACCGGCAGGGTGTCATTGGCTCTATCCAATTCAGCTTGTGAAGGGTACTGTTGCCTCCATTACTGCACCGGTAGGGTGCCCATGGCTCTATTCCATACAGCTCTTGCAGAGTATTGTGTGGCCTCCGTTTACTGCTACGGCAGGGGGTATAAGTCTCAGTTCTGCTCCGGCAGATCTAAGTGCTTTGTCTCCATTCTTGCACTACAGTCTCCTTATAGCTATTATTCCATCATACTGGGTGTTACTGAACACACCACATCAGAGACTGATTATATCAATTGGACTTTAACCCATGATGTGCTGAGTTCTCCTTGTCATGCCTGACCTGTGACAGTATATGTACTCTCTTACTGTTATACTGGGCCTGTGTAGGCATAAGTCTACATCCTATATTACTCCTGTGTTACGCTATAGCCCAAATGGATATTTTTCATTGTGTTGCTTAATAAAACTGTGTTTTATCCTAACCTCCTGTGTCTGAGTGTTGAACAAACCGTTACAAATTCCCATTGACTGAAGTTGTAATCTGGGAATATTAACTTGAAGGCCTTATTCTGCCTACCACTGCACTGACCCCCAGCTTTGTCCCCCGGCTTTGTCCCCCAATAGACATAGAACCAAACATACTCCTCCTCCAGCCTTGTTCAGAACCATGTATGCCAGCCTCCAGTCATGTCTCACTGCACTGGTATAGCCGGAACCAGACATACGGAGCCTAACCCCAATCCCACACCACAGAAACTAGAAAAGTTCCCACAGGAAATTTCTTATGGTTAGCAAAAATGGGGTAGTTGGGGGGGTTATGTATACAAGAATTTTCACAAATTGGAGATTTTTCCATGAAAATCCCAGTCAATTTTCATCTGTAATTCCTGTCTCATCAGTAATCTTCTGTGTTCACTGCTCCGGTGTTCTACAGTGCATTTTTGTCCCCCAGTTACCTTCGTGTTTTATGCTCTGCAGCACCAAGTACTTCCTGAATAGTCAGTCCTACAACTTCTGCATCCACAATGCAATGTTGTTCCTGTTGTCTGTCCTGGACTACATTTGCTGCACAGGAGCATCTGACACCACACAGATTCTACGAAAACATATACTATGATGGACTTTGAAGATTGTTAATATGTCCTTGAAATTAATTTCTTATTAGATTTGCTAGAGAAATAAGAAAACAAATAAAAAATAAAGGAAAAATCAAATTTTCTACTCATATCATATAATTAAAATGCCAACTCTTGATATTAAAGCCTTGTCATACTGTACAGTTGTATCCACTTAAACCAAAAAATGTATGATCACGTTGAAACCTAGGTTGTAATTTGTAAAATTAATCTTCAATATCTGAGAGGAAATTTCTCTTGCCATTGAATTTAAGAAACTGTAATACCATACTAATCAATAACATCTAATGTGATGCTCTGAAGTTTTCAGTTTTTCAGCAGTGTTTGGCATGAAGACAAAGAGAAAATTTAATTCAAGGCTGGTATGTTTCAAATAGTTTTTGAAAAATACATTTTCAAATGTTTTACTTAGAAAAGAACACTGATAGTTACACTACTGTAAAATTTACAGACACAAATAGAAACGTTTAATAAATATATATAACATGGGTTTATAGTATTTAAAAAAGTTGTAACAATTTTTTTCTTTCACAATAAATCGTACAATGATTTTATATAGTGCTCCTGAAATCTATGAAGAAAGTGCTGGACTAAAAAAATACATTGGATGGAGGATTTGAATAGATGTGCCCTTAAAAAGCAATATTCATATTTTACTAGGAATTCTCCTTTGGGAACATACTTACTAAATAGCCCAGGGCTGCATTGTGCAGCCCGAAAGGGAGTCCTAAAAAGAAATGGAAGAGATATACATGGAAATAATTCTATACCATGATAAAAGTAAAGATATATGACAATTCAAGAGTAGTTTCATCAGACTGGAAAAGTAATTTACTTGTACTCCTCTCATAACAGGAATCACAAGACAAATACACTTAGCTTTGAGTGAAGGTGAGCTAAAGGATCAAGACAAGAGTATGGTATCAGGAACCAAAGTCAGATTATGATTGGCATTAACAAGGGCAGGTACAAGCAGGAAGTATCAGAGCTGGCATTTTAAAATGGCAGGAAGGTGGAAAAAGTAAGGGAAATCAGGGTTTGAAGCCACTTTCTGGTTGAAGGCTATCTTAGTGCACCCAAGAGAGTCCAGTACATATCTGCTACCTTCATGCACTAGAGTAGGACTAGCGCTGCTTTGAAGCTTGAATATAGACAGATTCTAACAGTTCCAGAGTAACAAACATGTGTGGCCATATATGCAAATATTTGCTAAGAAATATGAATAATACAAGAAAAAATAAATCCAATTTTTAGAAAATTTGTATCCAGAATCCCAGTATTCCTTCCTTAAGCTAATAGTATTTGAATTGACTTTTCAAATTCTACTTTGCAGACAGCAAGTTCCAAAAGATAAGTAAATTATTTGGTGCAGACAGCAAGAACTAATACAAGATTATAAAATATTTACAACTGTCTATGGAACCAAAAACAAATCAGGAGGAAAGTAAGAAAAGTACCAACTTAGAGTGAAGGGGAAGAGGAATAGGGATGGAGTGTAGGATGAGAGGTTAAAGCTGAGACAGAGGTCAGGATTAAAGGAACACTTTCACCAAAAAATCATATTGGCTGATAAAACTATAAGTATCACATACTTACAGCATATGTAAAAATGAATTTTTCATGTTACAGCCCTAAAATATAATCTAAAATTTGCTTTTTAATGCATGTGGAAATTGTCATGCTCAGCAAACATCTAATGTTATTTGTTCTATTTGTATTGAGAAGTAAGAGCTAGTCTGTTATTTGACTGTGATTATTAGTGCAACTGCTCATATAACTGCTTATATTCAGAAGGTGATTATATTATCTCAGTCTAAAATACACCTGGGCCATCAATGGGAGCCCTGAAAACGAATGTCTGCTCTCTCAAAGCATATGCAAGCCTCATAAAACAAACTGATATTTTTTTCAGATACTAGAATGAAATACACTATAGATAAGTGTATATAACTCCAGTTAATTTTTTTAGGTGTTAATGTTCCTTTAAGTTGAGAAAGAGGTCAAGGTCGAACGTGGGGTGAGGTTTTATTAATTGAATTCCCTCTTTATGCTCACACACACACACACACACACACACACACACACACACACACACACACACACCTTCTACGGTTAATAGCCAGCTCCTACTCCATCTCCACAGTTCTCACACTCTGTAAACCTCACACAAACCCAGGCCAGTAATCTGGTAAGAGGGAACAGAAAGTTGGAGAACTACTTGATATAGAGGAGTCACAGATCTTTCTGATGTGAGCACTCAGAGAGTTCTAAAGCAAGGTAGACTTGTAGTTTAAAAAATCAGAAGCAGTAACATGTGGACTATCCTTGCTAAATAAAATAGAGCAGGCACAATGATTACCTCAAGCCTGCCTGCCAGACCAGATCACTAATAAAGCTGTAAGAAAGGCTAGTGACACTACTAATTTTCTTCTTATACCATGTATGATCTACTTTGAAGACATACTCTGCAAATTAGCAGAGAGAGAGAAAGTGCCAGACAGTGCAAGAGAGGGAGAATGCAAGAGAGAGCACAGGACAGGAAAAGTCAGAGAGTGTGCAAATTAAATTAAAACATAAAGAAAGCAAATGATAGAAGAATAGAAATAAGAAGAAGGAAGATAGAAGATAACAGCAGAAGATGGATAGTGGATGACAGGTAAGTGTTATAAGTGTTAGGGCTTGTATTGGTGCACTTTACTGTTAGTGGTAGTGTAGGGTTAGTGTTTGAGAGGGTGACTGTGTGTTAAGCTCACACTCAGTGCTTGACAGTGTTCAAGCACCAGTCATTAGCTATTTTCCTTTGATGTTCACATTATTCACGCTATTTAGCATGGGTTTTGGGAACTTAAAACACAATATGCACCTTTGGCCAAAAGTACATTTCTGTGGTCCAATGTTCATTGCAGGCGGTTGGTAGGGAAATTGAATAATGAGGGTGACCTAGTTTGTGTATGGGTCATGAGCCACTTTTGCCCTACTGGCTGTTTTACCGGGCACATTTGAATCAAGGCCTTAGTGTTTTCCAGTGTTGTGGTTATTAAGTTGTTAGATAGCCATACTTTTAGGTTAAATTATTCACTGGCAGGATAGATTAGCAAAACAAACATATGCTGGGATTCACATTCTGTTGAGTAAAAATCCATCACACACCTAATCATTTGAGGTTAATGATTGAAAAAACTCTTGTATTTGGCTGCAGGACAGGAGCATGAAGAAGCCACTAGTCAGTCTATCGAGTACACTATGCAGGCAGAACATCTCCTTGTATTTTATCATTTCAAACTCTATTCATGCTCCCCATTTAATTAATAGACCCATAAGATAAGAGACATGCCTTCATAAGTATAACGGATACATAACTCATAACTAGTTTTCTATCTGAAGAAATGGCTAATTCAACATCAAAATCAACAGACATATATTTGAAGGTGATAGGCGTCCTTTAATATATTTAATAATACATAAACATGTTTGTATTGTAACAAAATGCATTAAAGACTTTTAAAAGCACCAAAAGGTAAGTTTAACATAAAAACAGCCTACAGAAAAAACAAGTTGAGCTGCTAATACTTTCTCCAAGAGGTCTTTGAATTATGAAGAAGAGCAGTGTTGCTGTACAGGCAACTCAAACATATATACTTGAGCAGCTTTTGAATATGTGAAAGGTTTATCAGAGGTTGCTAACCACTTCAAATTTTACATCAAATAAACCCTAGTACTAGAGAACAGCAAGAGGTGGGCTTCATGGAGGTGGAGTCAGCATTTCACCAGGCTCATTTGGGCATTCCTCTTTTCCATGATGGGCCATTCCATGGATGCCTGTGATAAGGGATGACAGGGGTTGAAACTGCACTGTGTAACTGTCTGTTATGCAAAGGATGAACCATCATTATAAAATTAAATCTTTGTGTTCCAGAGAAGTACCTATCTGCATAGGTTAGGAACAAGGAGATGCTAACCAACCATATGTATATGTGAATGTGACATTGCAGCAACACATAATCTACTATGTTAACCAACCCCCATGAAACCGAGGGTGTTAGTGAGCAAAAGTCATTGTGCTGCATACAAACACACTCAGGTCAGCATGGTCAGCCTGCCAACCTGCCTCTCAATCAGTTATTCTGATACTGTAGCCAACACTAACACAGTACATCCATCCCTATTCTGCTACATTACACACTGGAGATCAATTGTTCTCATAGTAACTCTAATATCCCTTTAACACCTGGAAGTGAATGTCATTGCATTGGATACCCCTCAGCCACTCCAATGGTTCTATAGTTGATATGACTATATTCAATACAATATCTGTTATTTGCTGTGAATTAACCTCAGAAAAATTATGGACATTGGCAATGTGGTATTCCTTTGTTCACAGGGATAATGGAAGATATCTTTGAAGTGACAATGACATCAGGGCCGAGGGACTGGCAGATGCTGACTGAATTCACACCCACAGTGAAACACATCCATGGAATAGCTGCTGCATAGGTTACATACTGTAGCGGCTATGTGGTTGTGATTAGGGGTGGGTGAAAAGTGTGAAAAATTTCCCACATGACTTCTCATGAAAACTTGCTGACTTTACACAAAAGTTGCCTATGCAAAAATGTCCTCCTTTTCACCTATTTTAACACATTTTTCCACATATTTTAACATATTTGTTCACCATATTTCCTATAGGTACTACATTTCCCTCTATAATATTACTTCTTCTGAGGGCTGTAGTTTAGAAATAAGTGCCTGAAAGTCAAAGTTGTGAGGCCTTTAGAAACATATGGCTTGAAAAATGTGTTAGCATGCAGAGTGCATTGTCCTTTGCCCACAACACTAACTTCCTTCTTAAGTGACAATAGCACATATTCATTATGATGTCAAGTGATAAAAAAAATACATCCTACAATATGGCAGATGTGTATTGTAGTGTATTGTATGCTGTCCTCCTTCTCAGATTATTGACACACATTACTTGTCACTCACAGCAGTGGTGCCAAGTGGGGTAGATGGTGGAAACCCTTCCTCACATCCCTCCTCCACCTCCTCATCTGTGCTGCTGTTAATATATTTGTCCTGGCTTTGTCTGTCATGTGTGGTTTCTGCTACCTGATACTCAGATGGTATGGGCTGTTGGTTCATTTTTAAGAATGTTAGTCAACCAATATCGCTGCTTGATAGCTGTGTCCTATGGTCATTGAAAATACAACCAGCTGCTCTAAAAACCCTCTCAGTCTCAATGCTTGCAGTATGTGTAAATACTGGCCACACACACACTGCTTTGTTTGCCAGTAGTCCATTGAGTCATTGTTTCTGCCTACAATGTAGCTATCCTGCAAGTATGCAGAAACCATCTCACATACAGTGGGACCACTTCTAGGAGCTACACGGTGTTCCTGTGTGTCAGTTACCAACTCATACTCAGGGAGTAAGTCCCAAAGAGATGTGCTGCCAACACCACTACCACCACCATAGAGGAGGTGCCTAGGTATGAGTCTGCTTTCCCCCTGCTCATGTGCTTTTTGCACAGACAATAGATAACAACATGCTTAGCTGAGTGAAGTATCTCCATACTGTGGACTTCATGGACTGGGTTCCTGAGGCAATGCTGCTATTACTATTACTAGTGGGGGTAGATGTTGATGCAATTCTACTGCCATTACTACTAGGTGTCAAAGGTGCAGCACTTACAGCAGCAGCAGCAAAGGCACTCATCATATCTAACATTGTGGATGTTAATAACCTGTGTTGCTGTTGTTGTTGCTGCTGCTGCTGGGTTCTGAAAACAGGTGTGTGGCTGAGTGGGACTTGGACTTTGAAGAAGCGATGATGCTGATGATGACTGATAGGGTGACTGTGTGCTTTTAGACATCTGTGCTTATCCAGGGTCAGTCTTTCCAATGGCTTTCTCAAACAGTTTATAGACAGACACAGTGCTCCTTAAAAGTGTTGGAAGATTCACCCTTTAGCTTTCTGCTAACCTTATAGCCCTGTCTTCATCCTCACACTCAACTTCATCTGTATCTGAACAAGATAATGATGCTGGAGGGATATATTCTAGATCTGCATCATCATCATCAGTCATAATTAGGTCATCCTTAGTAGCATCAGCATCACCTGACAGTTCTTTCTCACTACTATCCTTATATTCCTCTAAGCTTTTAGAGGTCGCAAACAATTTCTTTTTACTTTTACTGTAATAACGTTTGCTACTACTTTGAGGAGAGGTGTTTTGGTGCATTTTGTCTCACTGATGCAGCAGGCTGTTCAGCTGTTACATCTTCCTCTATTATGCTATTGCCAGCATCATCAACACTTGAATTCAACTTGTTTTCATCTTCAGTGTTCTTCTTATATGGTTATTTATTTCTACTGGCACTGGTGGTGCTGGAAGTATGGCTTGGACCTTGACAAACTGCATCCTCCCTTGTAGGAGAGGGATCATCATCATTGACAGCACACGTTGCAGCAACCAATGCTGCAGTCAGTATTTGAACTACTACTTTACTCTCACGTCCCTGCAGTGCTCCACCCATCCCCCTCCCCCGCCTCTTGTGCGTTTGCTGGACATTATTCAACTATTGTGTTTTTACTCTACACAACACAACTGATAGAGTATGATCTCTTGCCTAAGCCCAGACAGCTGTCTGTCACTGTCACCTAAAATATTTAGTTTGTTATTGTTTTATTCTTTTAATTTATTTTTAAATTTTTATTTTTTTTTTGTAAGTTGTCCACCCTGTCTTATCACTGTCACAGTCTGTCCAATAAAAAAATTATATCTGAAAAAAAAAATCAGCAACTTATTTCCCCAGACTTTCCCACCTAGCACAGAGACAATAACAGCAAGATGAGCAAGCAAATAGGTCCCCAGCTGCCTGTCTTACCAGTCAGTCAGACTGACTTTTGGGGTATTATTTGGGGTCAACCACCTTCCTCCCTTCTCCCCAGAATTCCCTACTGACTCTCCTAATACTGGAAACAAATATCCTACCTAAAAGATTCCCTAAACTAAACACTTTTCTCTAGCTAAAACAACATTCTTCTCTCTCCCCTCACAAACACAGAATGGCTACTGTGAGAGTCTGACAACCTTTTATATGGCTGTAGAAAACTTTAGTGTGGTGGAGAATAATTTTCCTTCCCACTGATTTGAATGCACAACGAGCTAGGCGAAAAAAGGCAAAAGTAGAAAATCTGCACTTTTCGCAGGAAATTATTTGCCAAGCAGAAAGTGCCATTTTTTGCTGATTTCAGTTTGAGGTGAAACTTTTTTCTCATCCCTAGTTGTGATGTTGTAGCAGGCAAAATTAGGGCTGTGTATGTCAGTCATCCTGTGGTGTGAAATTATGTGTTGTGTGAGTGTGTTTGCACACATTCCATAAGCTTGATCATTGACATACATGCATTGTGTTAGATCCCTGTATCATACTCCCTGGTGAAGTGGTCCTCGATGACCCTGTCTCATATCTCCCCTATCTAGGTCTCCTCATCCTGTTCAAGGAGAACAGGGACTTTCACATTGGGTAGCAGCTCAATAACGTGCACTAGACGATGGCTATGTTGTGTAGTATGGCATACGCTAGGATGATGTTGTACACCTTGCCTGTTGCATATTACAGAGCTCCCGCTGAGTGATCCAGGCACCCAAATCTTGATTTTAGCAGGTCAAATGTGCGCTCAGTTGCATACCTTTTCCTTGTTCAGACGGGAGCCTTATTGTAGCAGTTCTGTGCAGGTGTTTGGGGATTTAGTACTGGTGTACAATTTGCACCCATACCTGGAATGAGAGTGACACTGGGACCAGTTATGTGGATGATGTTGCATGAGGGGGATGTACTAATTGTGTGTCATGACCATGCTGAGCTGTGTTTACATTAGTCACTTGAGTACACCTGTGGGTAGGGAGTGAAGTTTAGATTGTTCACTCACCCAAAAGCCATCCTCCTGTATAGGTCCCATTCTCAAAGTCTCTGTAGATGGAGGAGTGCTTGAGGATGTATGATTCATGAGAGCTGCCAAGACAGGAGGCACAAACTTGCATTATCCTCAGTTTAGCATCACACACCATCTGTACGTTGATAGAGTGGAGAGTCTTCCTGTTGCTGGAGAGATATTCCTCATTCATTGGAGCTGTTATGTGCGCATGTGCAGTCAATGGCACCGATGACCCTTAGCATGCCTCCCCTTGTGTAGAACTACTGTTATATGTGTCCACTCCTGGCCTTCTTATTGAGGGCTGCCAGCACCTGAGACAGTGCCCTTGAGCTGTGACATGCCAGATGCAAACCCTACTGTGCACTGGAAGGATCCACTTGCTATAAAATGGATGGCACACACAGCCAAATAGGGCACGGTTGGTGCTGTATGTGGGTTTAACGTCATCTTTGATCACCTCAAATAAGTTAATGATGCTGTGAGATGTCAACCTGTACCGGTCTCTCACCTCAGTGTCCATCATTCTGAAGAGTGTGACCCTTATGCTGTATATCCTGTGTCTTTGTGGCCATCTGTCATTACTGTTCTGCTCTAAAGTTTCCTGTGGCAGCTGTGGGAGCTGTGGGAAATACGGTTGTGGCAGCTGAGATGCTGCTGTCTGGTGTTGTCCTCCAGGTGGAGATGGATTTTGTCTGGCTCTTCAGCCGGAATATCAGCTCTTGCAAATGGTGAAAGATGTTTAGCAGGTGTGCTTGGGGGTTGATGAGGATCCCTAGCCTTCTCACGCTTTTGTCTACAATGTCTTTGCAGGAAATGATATGCAAACATACTGGTAGTAATCTCTCTCTGTCTCTGAGTGATCTCACTGTACATACGCCATGTCTTAGGATGGTAAGATGTCCCTTTAAGAGAGTGGTGTGGTTTTGTCCAGGCGTGGTCAACAGGTAGGGAGTGATCAATGGGAAAGTGTTGTCCAGGTGAGTGTTCTGCGGTGTGGCTGTTGTTGTTTGTGTGATTTGTTGCTGTGTACCTGTTAGGTTCATGTGTGATGTTGTCAGGTGCACCATGAGTCTCCATTGGCTGGTGATATTGAACAGATGAACTTGGGTTACTTATGGACTGATAGGTGTGTATCAGGCTTTGTTTGTACATATCTGTTGTTATGTGTTAACCCCTGTTGTTTTGGAGTATGGTGTGAGGGATTGTGTTGGGTTGATTTGTCAACCCGTTGTCCCTGAGGGGATTGATGGGTTAATGTTGATTGTCCTGGACTTGATTGTAGGGCATTCACATTTTCCGGGTGGTTTCTTGGCTTTGTAGGGGCTAATTTTGCAATTGCTTTGATTGTGTTATGTGCTGAGTGTTGTCTGAGCTGTTGTTTCCCTGCTTTCTTTTGTCGAACAGTGTTTTTTTTCTCAGTTGTGTTCTGTATGCCAAGAGAAAATGGTGCAGAATTTCATTCGGTAAATGTATCAGTTTATCATGCATTGGCATTGACCAACCAGAATTGAATGGCTCCTGAGTAGAGCTGTACCATTGTTTTCAATGGGCAAACTATCAACGTCCGTTATCATTTTAACATTTCCATTAGCTGTTCATGAGATGGCTAATTGAATGGCTTACCATGCTTGAAAAACTGCTGTCATCTGATTTTTGGGGCGAGGGGCACAATTGAATAACAGGTTAACAATTGCATGCAAGGCAAAACACTGCACAAATGAGTCAAACCATTTCCTGTAAGGACTTACTCATATTGTCCCCAAAGTGCACACCTTCATCTCCCTTTTCACACTGTCCCTGCTATAAAGTGAGTCAAACTCATTCACCTCTTCCTGTCCACCTCTGAAAAGTGCTCCGCACAACTTCTCCTTTACCCTTCCAGTACCAGAGGAATGAGCATGCATAGATCTTCAATGTTTTCTTCTCCATCTGTCAAAGAAAGGGTTAAGTATCCCTGAACATGAAATCATTGATTGTCAGTGTTAATGGTTCTCCAAATCTTCTTACTACTATCCCCATTTTGCTGCCTTCCATGCACATGCCAGAGACACTCTTTCTGTGTGTGACTGGTAAATAAACTGTTTTTAAACACACAAGCATGCACACAATCATGCAAAAGCATGCATGATGTGCAAATACATACATACATACATACACAGAGCTGGATTAAGACTCCATAGGTATCTAGGAAGTAGGATACCAAATTGCCCTTTCCCCAGTTTGGGTCCCACACCATACCTGTAGCAAAGCTTTCTCAGTTTGACAATTGTACTAGTGTTTAGAGGTATTAATATCAATTTTTTAAAAAGAAAAATGAATGCTTTAATCCATTGGATGCCGGAGGCCACAAAAGCATTTTAAAGAAATGCACTGGGTACGGCCCTTGTATCCAATGGGTTAAATATATTAAAAATGCCCCTATAATTTATCATTGACAAGGTACTAAACATGTGATTCCACAGAGCTTGCAATATTTATATTATAAGCTTTTGAGCATGGACCCCACTTCCAGTGTTTCACCTTGTCACCAAGTATTGCCCAAACCCTTAAAGGGATAGTAATACTTCGTTTTAACTTTATTTTATTTTGTAGGCATTTAAAAAACATGAAGAATGATATAAGTCTTATCTCTCAAACCTTTATGGTTTATGAGATATTCACAAGCAAAGTTCCCCTCCCCGCCCCTTTTTCCTAGTGTAAGCCATCTCTTCTCAAATGTGAGTCTGGTTGTATGACAGGACAGATAACAGAAGGGGACAATTTTCTTTGTATGAAAACAATGAAAGCCCTTCCCCCCTTGACAAGTTTTTCAGCTTTTTCCATTATCTTAATTGAAGATTGTTCCTCTCTGCAGTCTACCTGGGCATCTCCCTTCTGATCTGGTTGAACAGGGGGGGGATACTTTGTTTGTGAATATCTCTTAAACCATAAAGGTTTCAGAGAGAAGACATATCATTCTTCATGTTTTTTTAATGCCTACAAAATAAAATAAAGTTAAAACGAAGTATTACTATCCCTTTAAATTGTAAAGTGCTGTTTATACTTGTGGTGGTATATAAATAAACATATTAATTAATTAATTAATTTGTTCAGTTGAAATGAGGCTACAAAATTATATCACAGAGCTTACACTTGGCTACATGTGGGTAAATGGGGCTACACAAGGGATCCCACAGACCTTGCAATTGAAACTGGGCTTCACAATTATACCACATAGTCTACAATTGAAATTGGTCTACAATAGTGATGCCACAGGCTTTACAACTAAAAAGAGCTACACTAGTAATACCAGCCACGGAGCATACAACTGAAATGGTGATACATAAGTACAAACATACATAATGAGACCACAAGCATGGCTCCAGTGATAGTAACAGTCCCTACTTACACTGTCTGCCTGCTTCCCTGAATGGTTTCATTGGTAGTCACAGCCCCATATACATTGTCTAACCCCCTACCCCTGTAACTCAAAAGCAGAGCACACTGCTGCCATGCTGTCCTCAGCTGCATTTCCTGTAGTAGTGTGAGCATCATGATGGAGTAGCAGTTTCCCGGGTTCCCTCTTACCAGTTACTTGCCATCTGCACTTAGATTACCAAAGTGCAACCACGCAGTATGGGGTAGGAGAGAGCCAGAGGAACTGTTCTGCCTCCATGAGGCTCATACAGGAAAATGAGTGGTGGACAGATCAGCTGAGATGCGCTCAAGTTCTCTGTTCCCTTCAGAGACTGTAAGGGGCCCAGGTCACAGATGAGTCTCCAGTGTTTGGTGTAAGAATCCAGTCCAGAAAGTCCTCCCATACTCTTACCTGCAGCTCTCTATGTTTTCCTGGACACAACGATGCCATTCACTCCAGCTCTGCTATTGCCTGTCTTCCAGTCTGTTTCCAGGACCCACACTCTGAGGCCTATATCAAGAAGCCTTACAGACACTTCAGAGCACTTGTGTAGTGTTCTACTGACTATTGTTCCAGTGCTTCTTCATTCCTGTTTCCTGTATATGACTTTCGCTTTGTATTCTAATCACACTTGTTTGCTGTTTGTCCTGCCCTATTCTTTGCTCCAGACCTGATTCTGTTTGCTGTCATTACCACTGGGACAGTGGAACTAGTCTAGCATGTTAGGCAGTGTATGTGTGGCCTTGTGACATCCAGTGGACAATGGAACAAAGCTGGCATGAGAGACAGTGTAAATGTGGCACAGTGATCACTAGAGGACAATGGATCAAGGGTGGGGTGTCATATAGTGTATGTGTGGGTCTGTCCATACCAGTGGAAAAGGGCTAGGGTGTCAAACAGTGTACACGTGGGTTTGTAACTAACAGTGTGACAGAGGACCAGCGATGGGGTGGCAGGCAATCACTAAAAAGTGGAAAAGGGACTGGGGTGTCTAAAGTGTAGGTGTGAGTCTGTGACTACCAGTGAACAGTCGAACAAGGCTGGGATGTTAAACAATGTATGTGTGGTTCTGTGACTACCAACTGACAATTAGGGATGAGTGAAAATCTTTACCTCAAACTGCTAAAAGTGCAGATTTTTCACTTTTTCCTGCTTTTTTCACCTAGCTCATTGTGCATTAAAATCAATGGGAAGAAAAAAATGTTCTTTACCACACAACAGTTTTCTACAGCCATATAAAAGGATGTCAGGCTTTCACAGCATGCCATTCTGTGTTTGTGAGAGGAGAGTGCAACATGTTGTTTGAGCTATAGAGATACGGGAATTGAAGTTTAGTTTCAGGAAATCTTTTAGGTAGGAGAGTCAGTGGGGCACTCTGGGGAGAAGAAGGGAGGAAGGAGGTTGACTCCAAATACCCCCAAATGCCACAAAATTCCATGTGACTGACTGACAAGACACAGGCAGCTGGGGACCTATTTGCTTGCTGATCTTCCTGTTATTGTCACTGTGCTGGGTAGGGAAGTCTGGGGAAAGAAGCTGCTGATTTTGTTTTTCAGTTATATTTTTTTTTTGTTTAGGACTGTGACAGTGATGAGACAGGGTGGACAACTTAAAAAAAAATCAAGAAAAAAAAGAATAAAAAAAAGAATTAAGAAATAAAGAACTAAATATATTTGATGACAGTGAAATACAGCTGACTGGGCTTAGGCAACACATCATACTCCATCAGTTGTGATATGTAGAGTAAAAACACAATAGTTGAGTAATGTCCAGCAACAGCACAAGGGGCTGGGGGAGGGGAAGAGTAGAGCAATGCAGGGACATGAGAGTAAAGCAGTAGTTCAAAAACTGACTGAAGCAATGGTTGCTGCAGTGTGTGCAATCAATGATGATGATCCCTCTCCTACAAAGAAGGATGAAATTTGTCATGGTCCCAGCAAAACTTCCAGCACCACCAGTGCCAGTAGAAATAAAGAATAGTGTTGAGCGAGCATGCTCGGCCGATGCTCGGATCGGCTCGAGCATCACTCTGCTCGGTACATGGCGGTACTCGTACGAGTACCGCATGTGCTCGCCCGCCATGTTCGGGTCTCCTCCCTGCACGTTTTGCGGCTGCTGCGCAGCCAATAAACGTGCAGGGAGGCTCTGACATCAGTGTAATGCCAGCAGCCATGTTGGCTGCTGGCATTACACTGATTGGCTGGCCAGAACCCGTGGTCTGGTGCTGTATAGCACCTGACCAGCGAGTTCGGCTCAGTCTTAGCCAGGGAGAGATGAGGATAGGAAGGGAAAGTCAGTGTAGGGAGAAGACAAGCAAATTTGTTAAAAAAAAGAACCAAAAGTCCTTTTTAGGACTACTGTGTGTGGGGGCAGCAGTTAATTTTGTGTGGGGGGGAAAAAACAAACAAAAAAAAAAATTTCATATATTCTGTTTAGTGTGCAAAGTTGCAGATTAGAGCACATTCTGTTTAGTGTGCAAAGTTGCAGATTAGAGCACATTCTGTTAAGTCTTCAAACTAAAATATCAAAGTCACATATTCCATTCAGTGTGCTTCGCCGCAGTTTAGCAGCACATTCTGTGTACTGTGCAGAGTTGCAGAATAGGAAGAAATACTGTTAAGTCTTCAAACTAAAATATCAAAGTCACATATTCCATTCAGTGTGCGTCACCGCAGTTTAGCAGCACATTCTGTGTACTGTGCAGAGTTGCAGAATAGGAAGAAATACTGTTAAGTCTTCAAACTAAAATATCAAAGTCACATATTCCATTCAGTGTGCGTCACCGCAGTTTAGCAGCACATTCTGTGTACTCTGCACAGTTGCAGAATAGGAAGAAATACTGTTAAGTCTTCAAACTAAAATATCAAAGTCACATATTCCATTCAGTGTGCGTCGCCGCAGTTTAGCAGCACATTCTGTGTACTCTGCACAGTTGCAGAATAGGAAGAAATACTGTTAAGTCTTCAAACTAAAATATCAAAGTCACATATTCCATTCAGTGTGCGTCACCGCAGTTTAGCAGCACATTCTGTGTACTCTGCACATTTGCAGAATAGGAAGAAATACTGTTAAGTCTTCAAACTAAAATATCAAAGTCACATATTCCATTCAGTGTGCGTCACCGCAGTTTAGCAGCACATTCTGTGTACTCTGCACAGTTGCAGAATAGGAAGAAATACTGTTAAGTCTTCAAACTAAAATATCAAAGTCACATATTCCATTCAGTGTGCGTCACCGCAGTTTAGCAGCACATTCTGTGTACTCTGCACAGTTGCAGAATAGGAAGAAATACTGTTAAGTCTTCAAACTAAAATATCAAAGTCACATATTCCATTCAGTGTGCTTCGCCGCAGTTTAGCAGCATATTCTGTGTACTCTGCACAGTTGCAGAACAGGAAGAAATACTGTTAAGTCTTCAAACTAAAATATCAAAGTCACATATTCCATTCAGTGTGCTTCGCCGTAGTTTAGCAGCATATTCCGTGTACTCTGCACAGTTGCAGAATAGGAAGAAATACTGTTAAGTCTTCAAACTAAAATATCAAAGTCACATATTCCATTCAGTCTGCGTCACCGCAGTTTAGCAGCACATTCTGTGTACTCTGCACAGTTGCAGAATAGGAAGAAATACTGTTAAGTCTTCAAACTAAAATATCAAAGTTACATATTCCATTCAGTGTGCTTCGCCGCAGTTTAGCAGCACATTCTGTGTACTCTGCACAGTTGCAGAATAGGAAGAAATACTGTTAAGTCTTCAAACTAAAATATCAAAGTCACATATTCCATTCAGTGTGCGTC
Organism: Rhinophrynus dorsalis; assembly: GCA_037306005.1. NCBI lineage: Eukaryota > Metazoa > Chordata > Amphibia > Anura > Rhinophrynidae > Rhinophrynus > Rhinophrynus dorsalis. The sequence goes on along the minus strand of CM074719.1, from coordinate 70,999,078 downwards.
GCCGAAGTTTAGCAGCACATTCTGTGTACTCTGCACAGTTGCAGAATAGGAAGAAATACTGTTAAGTCTTCAAACTAAAATATCAAAGTCACATATTCCATTCAGTGTGCGTCACCGCAGTTTAGCAGCACATTCTGTGTACTCTGCACATTTGCAGAATAGGAAGAAATGCTGTTAAGTCTTCAAACTAAAATATCAAAGTCACATATTCCATTCAGTGTGCGTCACCGCAGTTTAGCAGCACATTCTGTGTACTCTGCACAGTTGCAGAATAGGAAGAAATACTGTTAAGTCTTCAAACTAAAATATCAAAGTCACATATTCCATTCAGTGTGCGTCACCGCAGTTTAGCAGCACATTCTGTGTACTCTGCACAGTTGCAGAATAGGAAGAAATACTGTTAAGTCTTCAAACTAAAATATCAAAGTCACATATTCCATTCAGTGTGCTTCGCCGCAGTTTAGCAGCATATTCTGTGTACTCTGCACAGTTGCAGAATAGGAAGAAATACTGTTAAGTCTTCAAACTAAAATATCAAAGTCACATATTCCATTCAGTGTGCTTCGCCGCAGTTTAGCAGCATATTCTGTGTACTCTGCACAGTTGCAGAATAGGAAGAAATACTGTTAAGTCTTCAAACTAAAATATCAAAGTCACATATTCCATTCAGTGTGCGTCACCGCAGTTTAGCAGCACATTCTGTGTACTCTGCACAGTTGCAGAATAGGAAGAAATACTGTTAAGTCTTCAAACTAAAATATCAAAGTCACATATTCCATTCAGTGTGCTTCGCCGCAGTTTAGCAGCACATTCTGTGTACTCTGCACAGTTGCAGAATAGGAAGAAATACTGTTAAGTCTTCAAACTAAAATATCAAAGTCACATATTCCATTCAGTGTGCTTCGCCGCAGTTTAGCAGCATATTCTGTGTACTCTGCACAGTTGCAGAATAGGAAGAAATACTGTTAAGTCTTCAAACTAAAATATCAAAGTCACATATTCCATTCAGTGTGCTTCGCCGCAGTTTAGCAGCATATTCTGTGTACTCTGCACAGTTGCAGAAAAGGAAGAAATACTGTTAAGTCTTCAAACTAAAATATCAAAGTCACATATTCCATTCAGTGTGCTTCGCCGCAGTTTAGCAGCATATTCTGTGTACTCTGCACAGTTGCAGAATAGGAAGAAATACTGTTAAGTCTTCAAACTAAAATATCAAAGTCACATATTCCATTCAGTGTGCGTCACCGCAGTTTAGCAGCACATTCTGTGTACTCTGCACAGTTGCAGAATAGGAAGAAATACTGTTAAGTCTTCAAACTAAAATATCAAAGTCACATATTCCTTTCAGTGTGCTTCGCCGCAGTTTAGCAGCATATTCTGTGTACTCTGCACAGTTGCAGAATAGGAAGAAATACTGTTAAGTCTTCAAACTAAAATATCAAAGTCACATATTCCATTCAGTGTGCTTCGCCGCAGTTTAGCAGCATATTCTGTGTACTCTGCACAGTTGCAGAATAGGAAGAAATACTGTTAAGTCTTCAAACTAAAATATCAAAGTCACATATTCCATTCAGTGTGCTTCGCCGCAGTTTAGCAGCATATTCTGTGTACTCTGCACAGTTGCAGAATAGGAAGAAATACTGTTAAGTCTTCAAACTAAAATATCAAAGTCACATATTCCATTCAGTGTGCTTCGCCGCAGTTTAGCAGCATATTCTGTGTACTCTGCACAGTTGCAGAAAAGGAAGAAATACTGTTAAGTCTTCAAACTAAAATATCAAAGTCACATATTCCATTCAGTGTGCTTCGCCGCAGTTTAGCAGCATATTCTGTGTACTCTGCACAGTTGCAGAATAGGAAGAAATACTGTTAAGTCTTCAAACTAAAATATCAAAGTCACATATTCCATTCAGTGTGCGTCGCCGCAGTTTAGCAGCACATTCTGTGTACTCTGCACAGTTGCAGAATAGGAAGAAATACTGTTAAGTCTTCAAACTAAAATATCAAAGTCACATATTCCATTCAGTGTGCTTCGCCGCAGTTTAGCAGCATATTCTGTGTACTCTGCACAGTTGCAGAATAGGAAGAAATACTGTTAAGTCTTCAAACTAAAATATCAAAGTCACATATTCCATTCAGTGTGCTTCGCCGCAGTTTAGCAGCATATTCTGTGTACTCTGCACAGTTGCAGAATAGGAAGAAATACTGTTAAGTCTTCAAACTAAAATATCAAAGTCACATATTCCATTCAGTGTGCTTCGCCGCAGTTTAGCAGCATATTCTGTGTACTCTGCACAGTTGCAGAATAGGAAGAAATACTGTTAAGTCTTCAAACTAAAATATCAAAGTCACATATTCCATTCAGTGTGCGTCACCGCAGTTTAGCAGCACATTCTGTGTACTGTGCAGAGTTGCAGAATAGGAAGAAATACTGTTAAGTCTTCAAACTAAAATATCAAAGTCACATATTCCATTCAGTGTGCTTCGCCGCAGTTTAGCAGCATATTCTGTGTACTGTGCACAGTTGCAGATTTGCAGCACATATTCCGTGTAATATGAAGAAGGCGGGTAAAAAGGGACGGGGAAGTGGATGTGATCCTGATAGTTCAGGGCGCGGGTCAGGACGCGGATAAACTGTGCCTGGTGCCAGAGCACAAGAAAGAAAGACATCCACCATACCTAGCTTCATGTCTCATTTTACAGGGCGTCGCAGGACATCACTCTCGAGGTCCGACCACTGCGAACAGGTGGTCGGTTGGATGTCAGCTGATACTGCTTCCAGTCGGTTAAGCACCACCCTGTCTTCCACCAAGTCCATTCTCAGTAGCCAAGAGTCTGGTCAACATAATCCTCACTCTGATCATCCTTCCTCCCACCATAGACGGTCTGGTCAAAGAAGTGATCCCACACTGGGATATAGTGAGGAGCTCGTCTCATCACCAATCCTTCATTTGACACTCTCTCCAAGCACGCTTGCAGAGGAACATGACATCTTATGCCCTGATTCACAACCTCTAGAGGGTACCCAATCACAAGAAGATGACAGATGTGAACGGCATTTAAGGTCAAAGGAAGTAGTGGATGATGATGATGATGATGAGACACAGTTGCCATTAAATCAACCACTATTACTGTCTCAAGACCTTGTTGAGGAGGATGATATACAGTTGTCAATGACTGAGTATGTGGTGGGATCAAGACATGAGGAGGATGATCAGAGTGAGGAAGTGGAGGAGGACTTGGTGGACGATGAGGTGACTGACCCCACCTGGGAAGGTGTAGAGCCGAGCGATGACAGCAGTCCTGAGGGTGAGCCATCTGCAGCACCGCAACAGGCTGGAAGAGGCAGTGGTGTGGCTACAGAAAGAAGGCGGACCGCACCAAACTGGCCCGCAAATGTTCCACGGAGCACCCCCTTGCGTAAATCTACCTTGCCAAGGGGTAGGTGTTCCGCAGTATGTCGTTTTTTTAAGGAAAGTGCGGACGACAAAAGAATTGTAGTTTGCAACCTGTGCCACACCAGAATGAGCCGAGGCATGAACACTAGAAACCTCACCACCACCAGCATGATCCGACACATGGCATCCAAGCACCGTAGTAAGTGGGAGGAACGCCTGGATCGCCCATCTGTGTCTGCAGGCCACACCACTGCCTCCTCTTCCCCTGTTTTCGGTGCCGGCCAATCGCTTGTCGAAGGCGCAGGCCCGCATACCTCCCGCCCTGCACCTGTACCATCTGAAGCACCATCAGCGACCACATCCACTTCCCTGTCCCAGCGCAGCGTCCAAATGTCGTTACCCCAGGCATTTGAGCGCAAGCGAAAATACCCAGCCACCCACCCACAGGCCATAGCACTAACCTCACACCTTTCCAAATTACTGGCCATCGAAATGCTGCCATTTAGGCTTGTGGAGACTGAGTCCTTCCACAGCCTGATGGCAGCAGCTGTCCCTCGGGACGCGGTCCCCAGCCGCCACTACTTTTCCCGGTGTGCCATCCCCGCATTACACCACCATGTGTCCCGTAACATCACCCGTGCCCTGACCAACGCAGTTACTGGGAAGGTCCACTTAACGACTGACACATGGACAAGTGCTTGTGGCCAGGGACGCTACATTTCCCTGACGGCACACTGGGTGAATGTCGTGGAGGCTGGGAGCGACTCAGACCCTGGGATGGCACGGGTGCTACCCACGCCGAGGATTGCGGGCCCTACCTCCATCAGGGTTTCCGCCAGCACCTATGTTATTGGCTCCTCCTCCTCCGTTTCCACCTCCGAATTCTCTGCGCGCAGCGCCACTCCCCCATCAGCCGGTAGCTGGAAGCAGTGTAGCACTGCAGTGGGGAAGCGTCAACAGGCCGTGCTGAAGCTGATCTGCCTTGGGGACAAACAGCACACGGCCTCAGAGCTGTTGCAGGGGATTAGTCACCAGACCGAGCAGTGGCTCTCGCCACTCAACCTGCAACCAGGCATGGTTGTGTGTGATAATGGGCGTAACTTGGTGGCGGCTTTGGAGCTCGGCAAGCTCACACACGTACCATGCCTAGCGCATGTATTTAATTTAGTGGTTCAGCGATTTCTAAAAACCTACCCCAATGTGCATGATCTCTTGACCAAGGTGCGCCGCGTGTGTGCACATTTCCATAAGTCATCTACAGCTTCAGCCGGCCTGTTGAAGCTGCAGCAGCGCTTACAATTGCCAGCTCACTGGCTGCTGTGTGACGTGAGCACGCGCTGGAACTCCACCTTCCACATGTTGGCCCGGCTTTGTGAGCAGCAGAGGGCAGTAGTGGAGTACCAGCTGTTACACGGTCGTCGCCTCTCCGTTCAACTTCCTGTAATCAGAAGTGAGGAGTGGGAATGGATGTCAGAACTCTGTGAGGTTTTACGCAATTTTGAGGAATCGACACAGATGGTGAGCGGCGATAACGCTATTATCAGTGTAACCATCCCACTTCTGTGTCTACTGAAACGCTCGCTGCTCACAATTAAAACTGACGCTTTGTATGTGGAAGAGGTGGAAATGCGGGAGGAAGAGCTTACACAAGGTGATAGCCAGAGCACCCTCACTTCGTCTTCTCAGCGACAATTGGAGGAGGCGGAGGAGGAGGAGGAGGAGGAGGAAGACACGGTTGCCTCCGCTACAGAGGGTAGCCATGGAACTTTAGTTCCATCTCTTCAGCGTGGGTGGGCAGAAGAGGAGGAAGAGGATGAGGAGATTGAGAGTCATCCTCCTGGTGAGGACAGCGAAATCTTGACTGTTGGTACTCTGGCACACATGGCTGACTTTATGTTAGGCTGCCTTTCCCGTGACCCACGCGTTGTACGCATTTTAGACAACACGGATTACTGGGTGTTCACCCTTCTGGACCCCCGCTACAAAGAGAATTTCTCATCTCTCATTCCTCCGGTGGAGAGGACAAGCAAAATGGTGCAATACCAGAAGGTTCTTGTTGAAAAATTGCTCCAAAATTTTCCATCTGACAACGCTGGCGGCAGAGTACGTGCTACCTTGGCCAACCGAGAAGGGGAGAAAAGGGGAGCACACAGCAGTTCCGACAAAGGCAGGGCAACACTCTCCAAGGCGTGGGACACCTTCATGACACCCCGCCAGCACCCTCACCCTGATGCGCAGCCTAGTGTCACAAGGTGGGAAAAGTTTTGGAAGATGGTGAAGGAGTACGTAGCAGACCGTGTCAGCGTCCTCAATGATCCCTCTGTGCCTTACAACTACTGGGTGTCCAAGCTGGACACGTGGTATGAACTGGCACTCTACGCCTTGGAGGTGCTGGCCTGCCCTGCCGCCAGCGTTCTGTCTGAGCGGGTATTTAGTGCTGCTGGTGGCATCATAACAGATAAGCGTATCCGCCTTTCCACCGACAATGCTGATAGGTTGACACTTATAAAAATGAACAAGGCCTGGATTTCCCCTGACTTCTCCACTCCACTGGAGGAAAGCCCCGGGGGAACATAAACTCACTTTATATATGTTATTTACAATGATGGGAATACTCTGTATTCCCATTCACCCCTTCCACCCAAAAAATGGGTATATGGTTGACTCTTAATCTTCTCATCCTCCTCCTCCTCTTCCATATGCCCTGTGATATAATTTTTATATAGGGCCAGCTCACCAGCGGGCCTTCTCATATAATGTTTTATTGGGTCAGCTCTCTAGCGGGCCCTCTCATATAATGTTTTATAGCGTCAGCTCACTAGTGGGCCTTCGCATATAATGTTTAGGATGGTCAGCTCCGCAGCAGACCCTCACCCATAATGTTTTAGATGGTCGGCTCAGCGCACGTTTCCCTCTTAATCATGGCCCCAGTTCAGAAAAATCTAGGAAATTTTTGGGAGAATTTGCCTCTGCGCACGTTTCCCTCTTAATCATGGCCTCAGTTCAGAAAAATCAAGGAAATTTTTGGGAGAATTTGCCTCTGCGCACGTTTCCCTCTTAATCATGGCCTCACTTCAGAAAAATCGAGGAAATTTTTGGGAGAATTTGCAGATGATATACAAGTAAATATACAGCAAATACTGTTTGGTAACAATTTTTCGCCTAAAGTCGTTTTTATCTGCCTTTTTGTGTGTTTTACGGTCAGTCTGTAAAAATGGCGTACTACGGGCGAAACATCGTTCCCAGCAGCGATGTTGGAGTCCAAGATGCATCCAGACATCCTCCCTATGCTGTCCCTGAACCATTTCTGTGGTGTTTCCATCCTTTTCTGCCCTTTTCCTATGGACCAGGCACCCTCCCCTCATCAGAGCAGGGGGTGCCTGGTGTAATGCTCGAGTCCTCCCATTGACTTCAATGGGGCTCGGGTGCTCGGCCGAGCACTCGAGCCTCCGGGGGTGCTCGGTCAGAGCACCCGAACACCCGAGCATTGGGGTGCTCGCTCATCACTAATAAAGAACCATATAAGAAGAACACTGAAGATGACAACAAGTCACATTCAAGTGTTGATAATACTGGCAACAGCATAATAGAGGAAGGTGTAGCAGCTGAACTGCCTGCTGCATCAGATAGCAATTTTCAGAGTGACACATCAGCCAGTCTCACAGTTCTGTAGGCAGGCTTAGTACTTTATTGCGTCCACAAGGGGAAGTCACCTTTGTTCATGTGTAAAATATTAAAATAAATATTAGGAATTTGTTTGAATAATTTTCAGTGACATGTCAGCCAGTCTCACAGTTCTATAGTCAGGCCTAGTACCTTATTACTACCACAAGGGAAATTCACCTTTGTTAAGGTTAAATATTAAAATTAATATTAAGAATTTTTTTGAAGAATTTTCATTGTGACACATAAGCCAGTCTCACAGTTCTATAGCCAGGCTTAGTAGTACCTTATTGCCAGTTTAAAGGAGAGTCACCATGGTTCGTGTGTAAAATATTAAAATAAATATTAGGAATTTGTTTGAATCATTTTCAGAGTGACACATCAGCCAGTCTCTCAGTTCTGTAGGCAGGCCTAGTGCCTTATTTTGTCCGCAAGGGAAAGTCACCTTTGTTCATGTGTAAAATATTAAAATAAATATTAGGAATTTGTTTGAATAATTTTCAGAGTGACACGTCAGCCTGTCTCACAGTTCTGTAGGCAGGCTTAGTACTTTATTGCGTCCACAAGGGGAAGTCACCTTTGTTCATGTGTAAAATATTAAAATAAATATTAGGAATTTGTTTGAATAATTTTCAGTGACATGTCAGCCAGTCTCACAGTTCTATAGTCAGGCCAAGTACCTTATTACTACCACAAGGGAAATTCACCTTTGTTAAGGTTAAATATTAAAATTAATATTAAGGATTTTTTTTAAGAATTTTCATTGTGACACATAAGCCAGTCTCACAGTTCTATAGCCAGGCTTAGTAGTACCTTATTGCCAGTTTAAGGGAGAGTCACCTTTGTTCGTGTGTAAAATATTAAAAAAAATATTAGGAATTTGTTTGAATCATTTTCAGAGTGACACATCAACCAGTCTCACAGTTCTGTAGGCAGGCCTAGTACCTTATTGCGTCCGCAAAGGAAAGTCACCTTTGTTCATGTGTAAAATATTAAAATAAATATTAGGAATTTGTTTGAATCATTTTCAGAGTGACACATCAGCCAGTCTCACATTTCTGTAGGCGGGCCTAGTACCTTATTGCATCCACAAGAGAGAGTCACATTTGTTTGTGTGTAAAATATTAAAATAAATATTAGGAATTTGTTTGAATCATTTTCAGAGTGACACATCAGCCAGTCTCACAGTTCTGTAGGAAGGCCTAGTACCTTATTACCACCGCAAGAGAAAGTCATATTTGTTTCTGTGTTAAACATTAAAATTAATATTAGTTCTGTAGGCAGGCCTAGTACCTTATTGCATCAATTGTTGCAATAAGGTACTTATGTACTTGTGTAAAATATTAAAAGTAATATTAAAATTCTCACAGTAGTTGTGTGGCCAGGTTTTTCAATTTTACTACCTACCTATATGTCATGGATTTGGGTCCTAGTGAACAACCTGATGTTCCTCATCCTGGTACCAGCTGCAGTGACCCAGCAACCTCCAACACCACCACAGTGATGTCGCTTTCAAGCACAGCTAGCAGCAGCAGGCAGGCAAAGAAGAGTACTTTGAGTACTAGTATGAGTCAGACTCAGCAGCAGCACTCCAAATCAAAAACTAGAGAGAAGAAGGGAACTGCAGGTTGTTCTACCTCTACTAGAAAGGTAGAGAGGTTCGGGTCCTCCTCTGAGACCACAAAGCAGCCGTCACCTGTGTCTTGTCAGCTGTTTTGTGATGATCCCCCCAGAACCACCTGCAAAATGAGTAGTGCCACTGCCAGTTTAGTCACCACCTCCTCTACAGCCAGTTCAATAAACCTGGGGGCACCTAGTGTGTGTAACACTACTGGTTGGACACTGTGGGCAATGTATGATTTTTATAGCGAACATCCATGTAAGCAGCCCAAATGGAAATTATTGCAGTATTTGGATAACATTTTTCCTTCCACCACTGTCACTGCCACTGAGAGCATATCTACTCCAGAAAATGTTATTGAGGGAGATAGTTTACCATTTCCAGGTAGCCACCAGGCAGAGGAGGGAATTGAGCACAAAATCTGCTGCTGATGATGATTTTTCTTCCTGTCAAAACCTACCAGAAGTAGAGCAATCTGAGGGATCAAGGCCTCCTAAGCTTGATTTGTCCCCTGAGCTTGATTTTTTCAGTGACCTTGATTATTCCCCTGAGTTTAATTTTTTTCCCCTGCTTCCCACCTGCCTCTCCAGTTCCATTTGAGTCTCCCAGCCAGGTAGTAGCTGTTAGTGTCTCCGCCACCAGTACCACTGTTACTCCAATCCTCCTCCAATCCCAGTCCAACATCCCTGTTGCCATCTTTATGTCTACTGGTACCCCTGTAACAGTACGTATAAAGAAAAAGCAAAGTGAGGTTGCTCCAGCATGTGAAGATGAAGAAAGTGTCACATCAGTTTCTTCTTCTCCACCACCTTCCAAAGTCTTCAATCACTCCAATGCTTGGGACCATTTTGTGGCACTTGGCAATGGTCAGCTAGCAAAATGCAAATTGTCAGCTGTGGGAGGGTGTTGGATCATCTAACCACCTCCGTGATGAACCAACACCGGAACAACTACCATAAGCCAGTGTTGATTAGCGCAAAAGTGGCACTACTGCATATACCAGTGTCACACTCAGCACCAGTAAGCAGAAGAAAGAGCAGGGGGATCATGCCACATCTGGTCCTAAGAACAGACAATCACAGCCCATTCCAAAATCAATATAGGCCACATTGGAAGATTTTGATGGGTTTCATTCAAAGGGGATGTGCAGACAGCAGTCCCAAATAATCAAATGCTTCATTGCACAGCTCATAGCCATTGGGGGTGCTACTTTTAATTTGGTGGACAGGGAGCCCTTCCAGCAACTTATGGAGGCTGTCGCACCCCGATATAAAATTCTGTCCTGCACCACATTTAGTAGAACTATAGTGCCCTCACTGTCCAGGTCATGTGTTGGGCTTTTGAAGGACCTGCTAGAAAAGGCTGGTGGCCAGTCAGTGCAGTTTACTACTGACTTATGGAGTGCTCCGAGTGGCCAGCATTGGGGGTGTATTTGTGGCAGCCCAATGTGTTGCAAGAGATATCGTTACAGACAACAAGTTCAGGTGCATTAGCTAAGCAGTATCACCGCTCTTTCCTCCTCCATGCTGATGTAATGGATCCTCAGCACACCTCAGATAACATTTGCAAAGCACTGCAGAACATGGTGGTGCAGTGGCTAGGGGAGCAGGCAGGCACACAGGAACAAATGGGGTTTGTGGTTACTGACGGTGCAGTTAACATGATATAGGCTCTCTGGGACAGCAGATTTGTGGGTGTGCGCTGCTCAGAACATGTCCTGCATCTGGTAGTGAAGGCTGCTTTCGAGGATGGCATTAACACTGGAAGGGTGCCAGCATTTTGGAGTTGTGCCGACAAATTGCTGGCCACTGCCATCGGAGCGTCAAAGATAGCCAGCTCCTCAGGGAGGAACAGAAAAAGAAAGACCTCCCAGTGCACCTCCAAAAACAAGATGTTGGGACCAGGTGGAACTCCACCTTAGATATGCTAGAGTGTATCCTGGAGCAATGTCATGTCTCTATTTCATTGGTAGTAACAGAACACTGGACAGGGCTGACTGGGTCCTGATGGAACAGGTAGTGATAGTGCTCACTCCTTTCTGTGCTTTGACAGAAATTTTAAGCAAAGAGAATGCTAGCCTGGCATTCCCCTCTCACACACCTCTCCTTGAAATTGGATGATTTCCTTGCCCATAGGGAACACTTGCCTGGTGCTGAGGGTGATATACTTCCTGATGTTGCTGCCCTTCTAATGAGGCTGAAGAAGGAACTGACTTAGTGTATGGAAGAGCACATGGACTTTTGTCCTGAGTTAATGCTTGCCACAATTTGCGATCCTCAAATCAAAGGCAAGATGGCACTTAGTTCTAACTCACTCACTGCCTGGAGGGAACAATTGATAGTGAGGGTGTGTGAGAGCCAAAGGAAAAACAGGATGCAGTCACAGAAGGCAGGAGAAGATTCTGCCAATGAGCTGCAGGAGTGTGGTGGTCTTCCGGGACCTATCAGTAGCAGCTCCAGTAGCACTTCATCTTGTTCCGGGGGAGCAGCGGCTGCTTTTTATGCTGAGGCAATGGACAGATTATGCTTCGGACAAAACAAACAGTTCCAAATCAGTAGAAAAAGTGCTGAGTTTGAGGTTAAGGCTTACTTTGCGGAACCTTCTTTGCCCCCAAGTACACATCCCTTGACTTTCTGGGATAACAAGAGGGCTGTGTGGCCTGCTTTGTCCCTGATAGCCCAGGAGTTGCTTTCCTACCCCCCCAACCACTGTCCAGAGTGAACGGGTATTTTCCGTACCTGGAAATATACTTAGCCCCCAGCGCTCTCAATTGGCTTCCCAGCTCATGGAGCAAATTACTTTTTTATAAATCATCCTGCCAAAGCTGAGTTACCCTGCTCTCAGGTTCGATGCAGATTAGAAGAAAAAAGTACCATAGTACCATAATATGCTGAGCGCTCCAGCTTACCCAGCTCTAGAACTGTGGTAGGTTGGGCAGAGGATACCCCCCGACTTGGTGGGACACAGGGGGGAATTCAAAGTCTACATTGTTGTCTCACTATACAGGTTGTTCAGTCTGGCTCTATTGTTTTTCATCTCTTGTAAAAAAGTCTACTGTATCTATCTACTGAGTCTCCATTTAGATAGAGGCAAATTGCTAGCTGAACCCAATCTCTATACCAGAAATACCAAAAAAGTATCCAAAGGAAGTCTGATATTAATGGCCCTTGTAGACGTCTTCTGGCAGTTATTACCCAATTTAATAATTCTTCTTCTATGATTCAAAATATCATCTCCAAACATTGGACTGTCCTGCTGTAAGACCCTCTTTTGGATGGACTTATTAGTAAATCCAGCAGAGTGATTACAGTGATCAAAACTATTCAAGGATATATTGCACCTAGTCGACTCAAAAAGCTTAAACAAAAACAAAATATCCCTGATGAGGGGATTTTTGGCTCTGTAGCACCTACAGGTAATTTTTGATGTCTGAGTACACTGTGCATGAACTGTAAATATAAAACTAATAAGGTAACTTCAGTACTGAGCTTTGTTAACCACCAAGTATTTCCCATCAAGCAACTGATAACCTCTGACACTCAATTTGTCATATATGTAATCCAGTGTGTCTGTGGTATACAGTATATAGAACCATCAGGAACTTTAGGGACAAAAGAAATCTGATAATCACTCTGTAACACTCCACTTCAACAACTGTGCACTTGGAAATTTAACCAATTTTAGAATCTGTGGAATAGAACAGGTGGCAGCATCTGTCCCCAATAGATATAGTAGATTATGCAAAAGAGAGGCATACTGGATCTACAGGCTGGGTACATTGGCTCCTCATGGACTAAATGAGGAACTAGAGGTCAATAATTTTCTGTGATCTTATTTTGACCCTGATTTTGTATAGTGTCTCCTTTACTTACTACGGGTTATCTAATTATTTATTTGTTCAGCTTTACTAACTATGTGGACCATGTCCTCTTTTCCTCTATACATGCACGTGTATATATATATATGTATTCTTATTTCTTTTCCTTTGTCTTATGTTATTTTTTCCTGTTTGTATTTATAGATATGTGTTCACTATATCTATTTTTGTATATGATTATTTCTTTCTGTGCAGCATGAATGGCTCTGGGTGGCGTGGTCTCCATCGGTGCCTGCGGCTCTTCTAGTTCCGGCTGTATGAGAGCATTGTCTGGTTGCTTGCCAACCATTTAGACGAGGCTCAGAATGCAACACACAAAGTTGAAGTGGAGGCTGTGGTAGGCGGGTGGAGATGACGCCATACACGGAGGTGCCGGCTGCATGGGTGAAAGATGGTATGTTGCTTTTTATTCTCTGTATATAGTACTTGTGTTAATAATTTTATATCCCCTGATGAAGTGAGTGGACAGCTCATGAAACATGTTGGGTTACAAATAAATATTTTATATTCATTGTTTACTTTATGAGTGACCCGGAATTTTTTCAATATATGTCACTTCAGCGGGCACATCTGGTGTGTGTATTTACTTATACTATAGGGGGATTTTTTTACCTTACGGTATTGCCCTTAGAGGATTTCCTTATCACAGTGCCTGTGCTATGCAGGCGACATTCTGTCAGTTTCCTCTATTGATCTTGCTCATTGGTTGAAGTGACTTGTCCCCAACCAGTATTTGTCCTTAAATACTGGGCCTTGTCACTTATCCGGTGCCCTTTCGTGGTGTTTCCGTACCAGCTCTTGTTCCTGTATCATGTGATCTCTGTGTACCGACCCAGCCTGCCAGATGACTCTACATGTTGTTCCTGCCTGTGTACCAACCCGGACTACCTGACTATTCTGCATCTTGTTCCTGTCCTGTGTACTGACTCGGATTGGCTGACGTTCCTACTCTGTGTATCGACCCGGCCCGGCTGACGTTCCTGCTCTGTGTACCGATTTGGATTGGCTGACGTTCCTGCTCTGTGTACCGACCCGGCCCGGTTGACATTCCTGCTCTGTGTACCGAATTGGATTGGCTGATGTTCCTGCTCTGTGTACTGACCCGACCCGGCTGGGCCCCTGTGGTTGCGTATCCCTCCTGTTACGCCTTATCCGGTCTCCGGTTAGGGTTGTGTCAGGATCCTCGCTGTCTCCGGACAGTCACTCTCTGCAGTCTAGTCTCCATTGTATCAGTGTCGCCCAGGCGACATTGCTGTGTGTTCCTTCCATCCATGCAGTCCCTGGTGGGGTACCTCTCCGGGCAAGTCGCTCTAGTCTCCGTTACTGCTATGGCAGTCCACAAGTTGCCTAGTCTCCATTACTGCTATGGCAGTCCACAAGTTGCCTAGTCTCCGTTACTGATATAGCAGTCCACAAGTTGCCTGGTCTCCGTTACTGGTACGGCAGTCTACAAGTCGCTCTGGTCTCCAATACTGCTACGGCAGCCCACAAGTTGCTCTAGTCTCCGTTACTGCTACAGTAGCCCACAAGTTGCTCTGGCCTCCATTACTGCCACGGCAGTCCACAAGTTGCTCTGGTTCCATTACTGCTTGGGCATTACTCGAGATAGTGCTCTCTCTTCAAGACTGAGCCTCTTAAAGGGCCTCTCACTATTAGGGCCTGTCAGTCCTCCCGGCCTAATAGTAACCCATTCAGTGCTGTCTAACTTGAGTATCACACAAAAACTGCCTGACCTGTGTCAGTATATTCTATGCTGTATTACTTGTATATACTGGACCCGTGTGGACATACTTTATTGTAACCTGTCCTGTGTCTGTACTATATTGCTGATATATTACAGGACCCGTGAGGGTTATTGTTATTACAACTGTTCAATAAAACTGTGTTTTATCCAAACCTACTGTGTCTGTGTGTCAAACAAACAGTTACAGTACGAAAGGGCCATGACCTCAGACGGTACAGGTGAAGGTAATGAACAAAGCATCCATTGGAGGATGAATTTACATGAGCAGCGTTTGGACCAGTTGGCACTGGCCGTACAAACTATTCTTGAGCGCACTGCTCACCTTGATAAACCGGTTCAAGCCTCGGTGGTCCACCCATTTCGACACCGGGAGCGCAATCCATGACGCAAGTGGCCTCAAGTAAAGGGTTAACCGCCACAGCTCCGTTACCGCTAAGATACAATGGTGAACCTACCCTGTGCAGAGGGTTTATTAACCAATTGAAGATTTTTCTGGAATTAACTCCCCAAGTCTTTCCTAATGACCGTAGTAAAGTGGGCTTTATGATATTGTTACTGACGGGCAGAGCCCTGGCATGGGCTAACCCCTTGTGGGAATCTGCCAAACCTTGCACTAAGAATTTCAAGGAGTTTGTGCGTACCTTTCGCAGAGTATTTGAAGTCCCAGGTAGAGCCGCCTCTGCTGCCAAACGATTAATGGAAATCCAAAAAGGTTCTCGTACGGTGGGAGAATACGCTATTGAATTTCGTACATTGGCAGCAGAGATAGGTTGGAACAACGAGGCACTGGTGGCATCATTTGCTCAGGGACTAGCTGACCGTATCAAAGATGAAACAGCAGCCAGAGATTTGCCTAATGATCTAGACGAGTTTATTGATTTCACTATACTGATTGATTCCCGCATCCGTGAGAGACTCCTGGCTAAAGATGGTAGGCAGTGGGCCAGAGGTGTCGGACTAGCTAATCAAAATTTCCCACCCATACCTCCCATGCCTCCTGAGCGTACCCAGGAGACAAATGAACCTATGCAGCTAGGGTTCACCAGGAGGAACGGGCGTATCTCTGTAGGCAGGGCCTATGTCTGTATTGTGGCCAACCCGGACACCTGCTATGTACCTGTCCTGTATGTCCGGGAAACGAACGCACCTAGGTTACCTTGGGGGACAGGCCCTAGGTGGCATTCAGCAGTCCCTAGACCCTATTAAGCAGAAACCCAGATGGCATTTTCTTGGGCAGAACACTCAGTAGAGGTTCTGGCCCTGGTTGATTACGGCACAGCCGGATACTTTATGGACAATTCCTTTGCTGCTCTGCACCAGATTCTGTTGGTGGAGAGGGAATCTCTCTTAGCCATTGAGGCCATAGATGGCAGACCTTTGTTACCATCTCAGATCACTTTGGAAATGATACTGCTGTCCATGAGTATTGGGGCTCTCCACACTGAGAAACAGCGGTTCCAGATTATCCAGTCTCCACACCATGCGGTCATTCTGGGGTTCCCATGGTTACATTTACACAATCCCAGTCTGAATGGGAGACTTGTGAGATAACGTCCTGGTCTGAGTATTGTATGGGGCATTGCGTTTCTCATTCAACTAAAATCATGTGTACCTCTCCCTCTTTGCCGGCTGAGTACCATCAATTCAACGATGTTTTTAGTAAGGGAGAGGTTAGCGTTTTGCCTCAGCATAGGGCGTATGATTGTGCTATTGATCTGCCTCCTGGTGCCGTTCTTCCCCGAGGTCGCACGTACCACTGTCGTGCGAGGAGAAGCGGGCAATGGAGGAATATATGTCAGATGCCCTCAAGCGAGGAATTATCAGAAAGTCAACCTCGCCCGGGGGGGCTGGTTTCTTTTTTGTAAAAAAGAAAAATGGCGAGTTAAGACCCTGTATCGATTACCGTGGGTTGAATAAACTTATGTCTAAGAACGCCTATCCGATACCACTCATCACTAAACTGTTTGACAGGTTGAAAGGTTACTCTATTTTCACCAAGCTAGACCTACGGTCCACAAGTTGCTCTAGTCTCCATTACTGCTACAGCAGCCCACAAGTTGCTCTGACATCCGTTACTGCCACGGCAGTCCACAAGTTGCTTAGTCTCCGTTACTGCTACGGTAGTCCACAAGTTGCTCTAGTCTCCGTTACTGCTACGGCAGTCTACAAGTTGCTCTGGCCTCCGTTACTGCCACGGCAGTCCACAAGTTGTTCTGGTCCCGTTACTGCTTGGGCGTTACTCGAGATTGTGCTCTCTGTTCAAGACTATTAAGGGCCTCGTGCTATTAGGGCTTGTCAGTCCTCCCAGCCTAATAGTAACCCATTCAGTGCTGTCTAACTTGAGTATCACACGAAAACTGCCTGACCTGTGTCAGTATATTGTATGCTGTATTACTTGTATATACTGGACCCGTGTGGGCATACTTCATTGTAACCTGTCCTGTGGCTGTACTATATTGCTGATATATTACTGGACCCGTGAGGGTTATTGTTATTACAACTGTTCAATAAAACTGTGTTTTATCCAAGCCTACTGTGTCTGTGTGTCAAACAAACCGTTACACTCCTCTTGTGCTCCTGTCGTTTGTATAGAATATTCCTTTGTTCTCAGCCTTCTTACGAGGAAGACTTTGATGTTTCATTTGCCACAGAAGTCTATTTCCAGTTTGTTTATCGATGAACCCATTTTCATCTCCTTTTCTGTGAGTAGATTCACTTATGTTAATTGAGTGATATACAGATGCTACTCTCAGACATGTTTTTTGCGCTTTTACCATTTTAGTCTTTTATCTACTGAGTCCTGCCTGCTCCAGTTTTCTGCAGTTTGCTGCTGGCTACACCTCCAGTGTTGCTATCATCCTGAGTCTACCTCACACCAGTCATCCTCAGTTATGTAGTCTCTTGAAGTCTGT
This sequence comes from Rhinophrynus dorsalis, assembly GCA_037306005.1. NCBI lineage: Eukaryota > Metazoa > Chordata > Amphibia > Anura > Rhinophrynidae > Rhinophrynus > Rhinophrynus dorsalis. Next base: position 70,981,863 of record CM074719.1, on the reverse strand, counting down.
GGTATCCATCTACTGAGTCCTGCCTGCTCCAGTGTTCTGCCGTTTGCTGCTGGTTACATCTATGGTGTTTCAGTCATCCTGAGTCTGCCCTGCACCAGTCACCCTCAGTCTTCCTTATTCCTTCAAATGTAGCTACATCCATGCTTCATCTACTTCATCTATAGTACCATAAGGCTAAATGCCCACCTTACCCTGTTCCACCATCTTCATTTAGACCCTGGAAATGGTTCCATTTATTTCATTTTTATTGTATTTTAAAGGTATTTTAAAGTCAAATAATAATTCAGACTGTCATTGATTTTTGTCCTGGATGAACAGGTCGACCCGAAATGTGGAGTCACCGAATGAAAAAAAAAACAAATTTCGTCTGACATAGAATTTTACAGAAATTTTCTCGTGCACAAGTCTAGCGACAAGTAATGTGTGTCAATAATCTGAGAAGGAGGATAGCGATTTGACGCAAACATGACAATAGTAAAAACTACCAGCCAGTCCCCCACTACCACCACTACAATACACATCTGCCACATTGAAGGATACATTTTCTTTTTATATCTTGACATCATCATAAATATGTGCCAGCAGGAAGTAAGTGTTGTGGGTAAAGGACAAATGCACTCTGCATGTGAATACATTTTTCAAGGCATATGCTGCTGTAGGACTCACAACTTTGACTTTTAGCCACTTATTTCTAAACAACAGCCCTCAGAAGAAGTAATATTACAGTGGGAAATGTAGTACCTATAATAAATATATAGGCGAAAAATGTGTTAACATAGGTGAAAACTTTTGAGAAAAAAGTGAACAATCGACAAGTTTTTGAGAAAAGTCATACGGGAAATTTTTCTCACTTTTCTCCCACCCCTACCGACAGTAGAACAAGACTGTGGGTATAAGATGGTGTATGTGTCATTCTGTGACAATATATGGCTGGGGTTTCAGGTAGTGTACATGTTGTTTCTATGAATACCAGTGGACAGAAGAACAAGACTGGGGTGTGTGTTGTTCTGTAACTACAGATGATGATAAAATCTGCCTATATCAATGTTATTCCTCCCTACATTTATCAGTAAGTTACTTTTATAACATTGTTAATATTATGCCTGCTTTGGCATGTACATAGAGATTTGTAAAGACAGTTCAATGAAAATGCTTTCAAAATTACAGGTTCATAAAATCATACTGTTAAATTTGCTACAATCATCATGTCAAATAGACTTCTTGCTTCATATGATTAACATCACAGGCAAGTGAACATTTTATGTGTTTAACCTGTTAAGGACCAGAGGGGTGGGCAATGCATTGCCTTGCAATGAGTTGAAAACCCTGTCTGATCAATAGAGAGTTAAAAGTCGATTTTTAATATATTTCTTAGTTGAAAATTAGGTACGCACATGATTAGAAAGATATCTTAAAAAAACAGAACAACCCTCACAAAGTACCATCCATTAGAATAAATAAAGAATTCTACTTGAAAGAAGTATTGAATAATTGATACTGCATATGATTACATGGTAGGATACACTGTCACTTCACTGACACATTTAGAACTGACTTGTGCATTTGCAGTGACTTGGTAGCCGTAGATTGTTCAGAAGAATTGAGGAATGAAAAGTAGTGACAAAAGTTACCGTGTTTCTATTTAGGGAAAGGTTTAACCCTTTGATTGCACTCAAAGAGTTAAAGTGTTAGTAATGTGACTGAAAAAATCTTTATAGTTTTATATTGCCTAAAAAATGCAACTAGATGTCCTCCGCTAAAGTTTCCCTTCTCCTGTTGTCAGATGGCTACAAGAAGGCTCTTCAGCAGAGCTACAATTACGTTATTTAAAACAAATTACTTCACTGGAATTGTCTAAATGTGTGCTTGCAAACCAGACACACTTTGTAGACCTTTTCAATGAAGTAATTTGTTTTAACCCCTTCAGTGCCAGAGGCTTGGGCCATTTCCTGTACCATGCAGGCCAGACACTTTTTCAGCATTTTTGCTATCCTTCTGTTTATGCTTGATTTCCTCTGGGGATTTTTAGTTACATATGGAAAACTATATATTGTTTTTTTCAGAACAAATTGAGCTTTCTCGTGATACCTTACATGAAGATAATTTTACATTGTGCAAAAAGCTATGATGTCATAATGACAAAAAAGTGAAAATGTACTCATTTTGCTAAAATCACATACTATGTATCAAAAACATTTAACTCGATTGAAAAAGTTTCAATTATTTGAAAAAGCCCCGATTCCCCAAGTAAAAAAATACCAAATTTGTATAGTTTTACCTACGTCCATGGCTAGCGCAGAGCCCTAATCACCAGCAGCGCAAAATGACATTTTCAACTTTATAAACTAATATGCGCATTCTAGGGTTTTTGTGGTAAATCTACCCTAAAACAGTGGAATAACTATATAAAACTATATATTTCTGAAAAGTAGACAACCTGCCGCATCTAATGAGGGGTAACTTGCCTTCTTACCCCAAGCCTGTTGTGCCCAAATGCTTCCAGAAGGTGGCACTAAAGGAAAAAATTGTATTTTCTTACATTTCTGCCCCTTCAAATGTACTGAAATCTGTGAAAACTATGGAATTTCCAACTGTATTCACTAGCTAGTGCTCTTAGGAGAAAAATGACACCCCATTGGTATGAGTTCACCTACCTCAGGGGGCGCTACAAGTACAAAACTACACCTATTGCAACCTCTAATTTTTCTAACATTTTCTCAAGCATTACTTGTCTGTACAAAAATGGTTATAACAACTACAGAAGTGAAGAAAAGTTACACAAACCATACCATTTTGGAAATAAGACAACCTGTCACATCTAATGAGGGGTGAATTGCCTTCTTACCCCAAGCCTGTTGTGCCTAAATGCTTCCAGAAGGTGGCACTAAAGGAAAAAAATGGCATTTTCTTACATTTCTGCCCCTTCATCTGTACGGAAATCTGTGAAAACCATGGAATTTCCAACTGTATTCATTAGCTAGTGCTCTTAGGAGAAAAATGACACATCATTGGTATGAGTTCACCTACCTTAGGGGGCGCTACAAGTGCAAAACTACACCTTCTAGAATCTCTAAATTTTCTAACATTTTCTCAAACATTACTTGTCTGTACAAAAATGGTTATAACAACTACAGAAGTGAAGAAAAGCTACACAAACCATACCATTTTGGAAAGAAGACAACCTGTTGCATCTAATGAGGGGTGCATTGCCTTCTTACCCCAAGCCTGTTGTGCCCAAATGCTTCCAGAAGGTGGCACAAAAGGAAAAAAAATGGCATTTTCTTGCATTTCTGCCCCTTCATCTGTACGGAAATCTGTGAAAACCATGGAATTTCCAACGGTATTCATTAGCTAGTGCTCTTAGGAGAAAAATGACACCTCATTGGTATGAGTTCACCTACCTTAGGGGGCGCTACAAGTGCAAAACTACACCTACTACAACCTCTAAATTTTCTAACATTTTCTCAAACATTACTCGTCTGTACAAAAATGGTTATAACAACTACAGAATTGAAGAAAAGCTACACAAACCATACCAGGAAAAGGAAAAGGAAAAAAAATGGCATTTTCTTACATTTCTGCCCCTTCATCTGTACGGAAATCTGTGAAAACCATGGAATTTCCAACTGTATTCATTAGCTAGTGCTCTTAGGAGAAAAATGACACCCCACTGGAATGGGGGGTGCCAGAAGCACATAACTACACCTACCTGTTTGCTTCCTCGAAAATGGCTGTACTAAAATGTTTATAACTGTTAGAGACATGAAGGAAAGGTATAAAAGGTATACCATTTTGCCTTTCTACCCCCTGGGCTGAAGTGCACAAATATTTCCAAAATGTGGTGCTATGGGAATAAATGCATGTTTTTTTACATTTCCACCACTTCAAAGATACTAAAATCTTTGAAAACCATAACATTTCCTGCTGTATTCAGTATTTGCTACCAACATTAGAAAAATGGTAGCCCATTTGTGTGGGTTAACATAAAATATGTGTGTGCTAGGAACACATACGTAAACCTGACACTTTTGTTTTTGAAATTATCTGCTTGCACTAACATGGTTATAACCATAATAAATATGCAGGAATGGTAGAGAAACAATGCCATTTTGTAAAAGAAATAACCTGCCGCATCTAATGAGGGGTCACTTGCCTTCTTACCCATAGGCTGGTGTGCACAAATGCTTCCAGGAGGTGGCGCTAATGATAAAAAGGCATTTTCTTACATTTCTGCCCCTTCAAATGTATGGAACTCTGTGAAAACCATGGAATTTTCAACTGCATTCGTTAGCTAGTGCTCTTAGGAGTCAAATGACACCCCACTGGTATGAGATGACCTACCTTAGTTGGTGCTAGAAGTAGAAAACTACACCTACTACAACCTCTGATGTTTCTAACATTTTCTCAATCCTGACTTGCCTGTACGAAAATGTCTATAACACCTTCAGAAGTGAAGAAAAGGTAGATGAACCGTACCATTTTGGAAAGAAGACAACCTGCCTCATCTAATGAGGGGTCACTTGCCTTCTTACCCCAATACTGTTGTGCATAAATGTTTCCAGAAGGAGGCGATATAGGAAAAAATTGAATTTTTTTACATTTCTGCCCTTTCAAATGTATGCAGCTCTGTGAAAACCATGGAATTTTCAACTTCATCCGTTAGCTAGTGCTCTTAGAAGTCAAAAGACACCCCATTAGTATGAGTTGACTTACCTTAGGGGGTGCTAGAAGTGCAAAATGACACCTACCACAACCTTTGATTTTTCTAAAATTTTCTCAAATAATACTTGCCTGTAAAAAAATGGTTATAGCAACTACAGAAGTGAAGGAAAGGTACAGAAACCATGACATTTTGGAAAGAAGATAACCTGCCGCATCTAATGAGGTGTCACTTGCCTTTGTACCCCTAAGTTAGAGTGCACAACTATTTCCAGAATATGGTGCTACAGAAAATGGTACCCCACTGCTGTGGGTTGACATACCATATTGGGTGCCAGAAGCGTGGCTACCGGTGGAACAAAGATGGGAAAGCAAACAGTGTATGTGTGATTCTATTGCTACCAGTGGTCAGTCAGTGTAAGTGTCTGCCAGTGAAACCAGGTTGGGGAAGGGATGAGGGGTCAGGCTATGTAAGTGGGTATATCTACCAGTGGGCAATGAGCAAGTGCAGCGGTGGTGATAGTGGGGAGGTAAGTGCATGTGGGGGATTTGTGGTTACCAGTGAGCACTGTAAGTCCCCTCACACACTGTTTGACTCCCAGCCTGAATCCAGTGCGTACTGGCACATGGGTCTACCAGTAGGCAGTGGAATCAGGCTGGAGGGTGACTGGGGGAATGGGACTGCCAGTAGGCTGTGGAACTAGGCTGGTGGGTAGGGTATGTGGTGGTGGTGGGGGGGGGATTGGAGGCATTTTGTGTGCATGCCACAGGGGTGTCCAATGTATTGCAATGCACTGGACACCCTGTTGCACACAAAGAGTTTATTTTTTTTTATCTATTATTTTTTTTATTCATACCTCATTGGGGGGGGCATCAGTACCACTTCTCATGCCCCCCAACGATGTCTGAATAAAAAATAATGGGAAAAAAATGTGTGTGTGCCACGGGGGTCCAGCGCATTGCAAACCATTTGTGTTGGACCCACCTGTAACACATACAGGTTTTTTTTTGTTTTTCCCCCAAAAAATATATTTTTGTGTAGCCCTCATTGGAGGGCATTAGAACTGATGCCCCACAATGAGATCTGAATGAAAAATGGGGGAAAAAAAAGAAAAATCCTTTGTCTGCCACAGGGGTGTACGATGCATTTTAAAGCAATCTATTGATCCCCCTGTGGCGCACAGAGGGTTAATTTATTTTTTTCTTTTATTATTTGTTATTCATACCTTGTTGGGGGATCAGGTCTACTGATGACCCCCCAACAAGGGCAGAATAAAAAATAAATAAATGTGTGTGCCACAGGGGGGTCCAACGCATTGCAAAGCACTGCGTTGGACCCCCCGTGGGGCACGCATTGTTTTCCTTTTTTTTTTTTTTCACACCTTGTTTAGACCAATGAGGTCTAAATAAAGTAAAAATAAAGAAAAAAAACACTTTGTCTTCCACAGGGGTGTCCAATGCATTGCAAAGCAATGCATTGGACTCCCTGTGGCACACAGAGGGTTAATTTTTTTTTTTAACTATTTTTTATTCATAGCTTGTTGGGGGACCCTCCCCATGGCACACACATGGTTAATTTTTCTATTTTTTTTTTTTTATAGACCTCATTGGGGGTCATCAGGATCTCTCCAGACCACCCAAATGAGGTCTTTGTTAAAAAAAAATGTCCCCCAACACAAGTGACCCTGTGAGTGCCAAAGGGGTCTCCAGTGCATTGCAAAGCAATGCGCTGGACGTCCCCGCGGCACTAATAGGGTTAATTTTTTTTTATTGCAGACCTCGTGGGGGGACATCAGGACACCTTCTGATGTCTCCCCAATTATTGATCTCCCAACCAATTGGCAATAGCTCTCCTGCCTTTCACTCCTAACACAGGTAGGAGTGAATGGGATCGGGGAAACTGCCCTAATGTCATCGGTGATCATGTCACCGATGACGTTAGGAGGCTTCCCCCGGTCCCGCCCACTCCTACCCAGAAGTTTGGGTAGGAGAGAGCAGGAAGGAGAAGCTCTGCTTCTCCATTGGAGATATTGATCTCCCAGCGTGATCGGATGAGTGATCCTCATGCCCCCCACGAGTGCCAGGCCCATTTTATTCTAAAATGCGGCCACTGCATGCCGGTTATACTGGCTTATGCAGTGACTGCATTTTAGATGTACAACGTACGAGCGTGGCACAGCAGGTACAGCTGTGTCCACTCGTACGTTGTACCCACCTGGCACTCTAGGGGTTAAATAACGTGATTGCAGCTCTGCTGAAGAGCTGCCAGTTGGTCCCAGGACAGGATTCCCCTGCAGTCAGCAGATTTCTGATGTCAGGGAAAGGGGAGGGAGGGGGGAATTTTGAATATGAATGTCTCTCAAACCATAGCGGTTTGAGAGATAGGATTTATTGCCTGTAGATTAATTTTTTAAGCACTACAAAATTATAAAGATTTTTTCAGGGACATTACTAACACTTTAAGAACATAAGGATCAGTAAACATTTTTGTAAGTCTCCCTTCTTTAGATGAGTTGATATCTGAGGTGAGCATATAAAACCTAATGTAAGAATCTAAAGAGGTGCAATTCTGGAGCATTCCGGCTTCACTATAGGAGACAAGAAAATATTTCACAATTTTACATTAATTTAAAGTGACATTAACAACTAAAATATAATTGGGCTCTATAATTATAAATATCATGTACTTCCAGTTAGCATATATAAAATTTAGATTTTTATGTTAGATCCTTAAAATCAAATCCTTAAATTGCATTTCTAATGTGTGCTTAGACTGCGGTGGCCAGACCTCACCTATGACCTCACATATGAGAAATGCATACTGCAGGGCTGCTTTGATATCAGTGCAATCCTGAAATGATGTCCCTGGTTAAAGGTGAGGTCTGGTAAGCCTAGCTTAGGCTGTCCAGTGTAGACATATTTTGGTTGTATTAAGATATACCATTAATGTAATGAGATCTGAAATCTTACCTCCATCAATTTATAGACAATAGAGAAGAATCACTTATTAGATATCTGTCAGGTTTGCAAAGAGAATATATAAGAGTAGATTTTAGACCTCAGAAAATAGACAGTTTTTACCAAGTTCAGCATGGAGTACATTATTTGAGTAAGTATAACCCCAGATCATTTTTAGATGTTAGTGTTCCTGTAACACTTTGAGTACAAGAGGGTTGTCCAATGTATTGCAGAGCAATGCTTTGGAAACCCCTCTGACACCTAAAGACTTAAATGAGGCTTTTAACCCCTAGAATTCTAGAGATGCATCATACACATTGCTTTGTAATGCACTGGAAACCTCTCTGTCATCTGCAGGCTGAAAAGCAATTTGAATTTGTATTTCCCTTCTGTGTACAATTGTTTGCTCCAGAAATACACATCTTTAGTAGGGATGGATGAAATTTTCAACTCAAACCAAAACTGGCAAAAAAAAAATGGTCCTTCCCACTAGGAGAATAATTTCCTGCTTTTTTGCCTAGCACATTGCATTGAAATCAATGGGAAGACATTTTTTTCCTGCCACATAAAAGTTTTCTCTAGTTTTCCTTCAGGCATATAAAAGGGTGTCAGTGAGAGGCTAGGGAAGATAGGCAAATACATGGAATTGAGGTTCTCTGTATTAGGACACTCTGGTGGCACTTTGGGGGAGATGAAGGGAGCTGAAACAACTGCTGCATCTGACAGTGACACAAACAAGCAACAAAACACCTGTCCTCAGAGTGGTAGCAAACTTTGTGAAAGTAAAATGACATCGTTTGACACCTCTAAAAGCTTAGAGGAATATAAGGGTAGTGTGCAAGAAGCAGCGGGCATTTCTGATGCAGAGGATGACCTAAAGATAACTAATGATTAGGACTGGTAGAAAAATTTCACCTCAAAATTAAATCGGCTAATAATGGCACTTCCCGCTTGGCACATAATTTCGCACTAAAAGTGTAGATTTTTTCGCCTAACTTATTCCATTGAAATCAATGGGAATATTGAATTTCTATACAACACATAGCAAGTATTTTTTTTATTTCCCAAAAGCATAGTATAAAAGGGGCATGAGGTGCCTGTGCTGGTGGGGTGTGGACAAAGAATCAGTTGAACAGGGAATTTTTTTTGTGGGGTTTGTTTACTGGGATTGGGGGGCAGTTAATACAAAATAAATCCTAAATACAAATAACCCCCCCCCCATAAGACATGGTATGAAAGGGGTCTGAGGAGGGAATTTTTTTGTGGGGTTTCTTGACTGGTATTGGGGGGACAGTTAATAAAAAAAATAAGTAAATAAAATAAAATAAGACATTTGTATGTAAAGTGATAGAGACAGGAACCCCCTGACATAAGCTGCCACTGGGGTGGACTGATACTTGATTTGATAGAGTATTTTGTATAGGATGATTTGATAGATTTGTTGTTAGAAGTAAAGAAACAAACACTTTATTTTAGGACTATGATTTTTGAACTCAGAAGCAGCAGGAATTAGAGCAGTTACAAATTTCCAAATGCTCACTGCTGGTTGGAAGAGATGATAAGCAATGTGACAGAGGGTCCCCTAATGCCACACTTGCCATTTCTTGATGACCTGAAGAAGGCAGACAGGCAGTAGTAGCAGCAGGCACATGCAGCTGATCTGTGCTCCTGGTGGTGGTGGTATTAATGTGGTGTTGACAATTCTGCCTTCTTTAGGATCATGTTCCACATGGATGATGCCGTTGGGGGGAAGAGGGCTCCCAGGGCCTGTGGAATGGTGTAGGATCCCTTGACTGCTAGTCTGGACACTGTGAATTGATTCCCCTATCACTCACCTAACACTAGTCCCACTGGCTGCTTCACCCTCACTGTTACTACTACTACTACTACTACTACTGCTACTACTACTAACACCAACCACACATCAGTTTCAGCCACTAAGTCTTCCTCCTCAAAGTTACTATTAATAGGAGGAAATTGATTACCCCCTCCTTCACTACTAACGTTACAAGCTGCTGGACATTCGTAGTAGTACTTGAACTGGCGGTAGTGCTTCGGGATAGCAAGGGTCCCCTGCTTTCACACTTGGTATCATATTCTCCTCCCCCCCTACTGAGTATTACAAGACATACTAGCAACAGCTTCAGCACTGGTGGCAGCAGCTTCAGCAATGGCAACAGGCACAGCACTGGTGGAAGCAAGGGCAGTACTTGCAGCAGGCTCAGCAATGGTGGTGACACTGGCAGCAGGGGCAGCACTTCTGACAGCAGGCACAGCACATCTTACAGCAGGTGCAGCATGTCTTGCAGCAGACACAGGCATCTGACTAGTCCTGCTCTAACTACTAGTACTACCCTTTTGTTCCTCCCTTGACAGTAATTTCCCCAAAAACCTTAGGGGTGATTTAGGGGGACTGGCCAACATTGCTTCTGTAGTGCTCACTTCCTCTTCAGACTTAGACTCAATGGTTCTTCTAGTTCCAACTTATTAATTTTAGTCCTGTTCATAGTGATAGCAGTCACTATGAGCTTCTCCTGCTTCAGTTTTGCCTCAAAATCACAGCAGAACAGTCCAGCACATCTACCTAGTTCTGTAGCTGCTTCTATTGTGTTTGACTTCCACAAATACTTCTTGTTTTTATAGCGAAAAGGCGAAAACCACATAAATTAATGAGTGGAAACTTTCAAGCAATCGAAAAAATGGCGAAATTTTTTTGCCAATGGGCGAAAAATGCAAAGATTTTACGCACACATTTTAAAGGGGATTTTCTCACGATGATGATGATGATGATGATGATGAAGATCTAGAATATATTCCTCCAACATTCTCCTCTTGTTCCAATGCAGATGAAGTTGAGAGTGAGAGAGAGAGATGATGACCTGGCCAGAAAGTTAGCAGAAAAAGAAAGGCTCAGTCTTCCACCACTGAAAAGGAGCACTGTGTCTGTCTATAAACTGACCCTAGACAAGCAAAGATTGCAAAAAATACACAGTCATCCTGTCAGTCATCTTCAGCATCATCACTGCTTCCAAGTCCAAGTCCCAATCAACCACACACACACACACTTGTGTTGAATAACTAACAGCAACACAGGTTATTAACCATTTGAGTGCCAGATAAGTATCTAGTGCATTGCAGGGCAATGTTGGACACCTTCCCGGCACTCAAATGGTTACCATCCACAACCTTAACTATGAAGGGCTTCTGCTGGAAGTTGAACCACAATCGCACCCCTATTTCTTATTGAATACAGCTCATAATTGTTATAATGATGAGAAAATTATCAGTATTTCAATGCATACTTATCCTAAAAAATATGAAATGTCATTCATTAATTTTTAGCTACTCACCGCATCATATCATATTTAATGCAAAGGACTGTATTATTAGCAGATGTTCAGTTAGGTCTTATACAAGTAAATCTCTAAAAGCAGAGGCTGAAATTTTACACAAGTGCTTCTTTTCCAATCTAGTTATGATAATATTGAATTTAAGACATTTTCTTGTTTGCATATATTAATATATATATATATATATATATATATATATATATATATATATATATGCATTACAGCGCCAACAGTACAGACATCACTTCAGTTCCCAAATAGGAATAAATTCAACATTTCACCAGTGCTTCTGTAAATCTTAGAATGGCTGAAATTATGGCAGTGTGAATGCAGAGTTAAGAAACAGTATAGTGTTGTACCCTCAGAGCTCTGGGAGCACATTCCCTATAGTTCATAATTCACCATTTCTCTTCTGGTTTGCTGTGCAGATCACTGAGATCTCCACAACTAATTGATGTCAGCACTTTAGTCTGTGCCCATGAAAATGTTTCCTCTGTTGGTGAATCATCTGTCAATGGACTTCTATGGGTCTTCTATAAGAAGTGAAGAAGTTCTAATGAGATGTTGATGCCTTGCAGTTGTTCAGATCTCTGTGATCAGCACAGCAAACCAGGAGAGAATCAGTGCGATATGAGCTATGGAATTTCTGTCCCCTAGCTCTAAGGGTGTCAGAACCCGGTCCTCCAGGTCCACTCAGGTTTCCTATCTCTCCCTGAATTCTACTCCTGCCTACTCTTTCCTCTTTTTATAGTGATTTTATAGTCCTCCTTTTTGTGTATTTCTTAATGGGTTAATTTGTACCTTCATCTATTCTTGTTCCTGTGGCTCTGCAGACCCAGGTTTCCTCCGACTAATCTGTCTGTTGCCAGTCTGATTCAATGTCTTGAATTACTGCCTTAGAACTTGTTTTGCACTACCTACTTTTGGTTTCCTCTGATGATGCCTCTGGTTACTTTTCTTGCCCTTGCTTTTGTTGCTTGGAGCTATTTCGATCCTGCTTGTGGATTTTTGAACTCAGCACTTTTGAATCTCCCTCCATTACTAGAGAAGCTATTCTACAGCAAACTTGCTCAAGCTCTTCTGCTTGGGAAACATGTATTTGTTATCCTACGCTGCCATCTAAGTTAGAAAGGTGCTATTCCATCCCATTTCTTACCATCCCATTGCTACAATAAAAGTGATTTTAGTATAACCACCATGAACCTGATGGTGGTTATACTGTAACCGTTTCATTTGGACACATGCCAAAATGTGACTCCCTTCTTCCTCTTCTTCACAACCTTATCAATTACTATGTACATTGTAGTTGAGAACAATCTCACAGTCCCAGCTCCCAACAAAAAATAATTTCACACCCTTGATTTCAGGATGGGGGGGGGGGGTCTAGAGCAGGATGTTGTTGACCATGAGCACCACAGTGGATTGTGGTCCTGCTGCTGCCTTAGGACTAGTACTATGAGAATTAGGAACCCATAGGCCGGGTGGACTCCCCAGCTATTATGTATGATGTTTACACTCAGATGATTTGGCAACAGGAATAAATCAGCATAAACCATAATGTCACTGCAGCAGTTGGTGATACCCATTTCCATTTGCATTACCCTTTCCTATTCTTCATTGGTTTGAACTAAGAAAGCTCTCATACTTTCTTCTTCATTCTCAGTCACCACCATCTTTCTCCTCTCTTGATGGGTAAAAGTTTGACATTGGGTGTCCTGGTGTCATACGCATCACAACAGACACATTAGCAGCAGGCTCAGGCTGCTGAAATGTCTCCCCAGATCCCTGGTGATATTATGAGCATGGCAGTACTAAGTTCTATGCTGAGAACTCTCCCATTACTGCTACTGCAGCATCCCTCCAACTCTAATTCATATTCTCCATAAAGCGCAGTCAACATGTATATTTCTCTCATTCACTTTTGCCTCTGTCTTCTGCTCTACAATCACCTAACATGGCAAGAAGTTCTATTGTTTTATATTATTATACTGGGAATTCTTATGGCCATAGAAAGCATAGATGGAAAACAGCAATACTCTCACATTAGTGTTATCAAAAAGCTGGAAATGCTATATATTTTCTATGTGTGGGAATTTCTGTGAACAGAGTGGCAAATTTGTGAACTTTCCACAGAAATTCCCTCAAAACAGGTACTTTTGCCCATCTCTAGCGTGCAACATGCCCCTCTGGTCCTTAAATGAGGTAATGAAAGTCTTTATTTTTGATCTCATTATTATATATCTGAAGCAGTTTATGGGTTTATCCTTGAGTTCTTTGCACCGATATTACATCATATTTTCTGAATAACAGTATCACCCCTCCACCTCTTTTCATATAGCTGTACTAACTATAAAAGAACATAGATATTTTTATTGTATTTATTGATCTTTTTTTTTTATTTCAGTTCAGTGACTCCAAACTAAAACATGCTGCATGCTTCTTTAGATAATGTAAATAATTCCTCCTTTAAGAAATTGTTTTTTTAATCAACTTATTGTTAATTTTCACTGTAGTTTATTATTACTTTTGTAGCCTTCTCCTGCATTAATAATACTCAAAACTACTAACTTAAAAGTGTGGCTGCTACTCATTTTAATTTGTGAATGTACCAGAGGCATTATTAATAACTTCCTGTAACCTGACAGAAATCAGATTTTGAGTTATTACCCTTGAACTTGGTTACCACAGCAACATTCACACTGTTCAATTTTCTAGTAAAAAAAAAGCTTGTAAATATCACAGATTCACTTTAGATCTTGAGTAACATGATTCACAGTTATACCAATAAAACACAATAATACTAAAAGTGCTTGAAGGAAGAAAAACATTCTGTCTCAATAAAAAGGAAAAGCCAAGTTAATAACATAACACTAGACCTATGATATTCCTTTTCTTAATGTAGGGAAGAGACAAAACCTGTTTAAGCCATTGTAGGGCCCTGGGCAAATGAATAAAGCAGTGGGCCCCTTAACTTCTTATATGTTGGAGAAATCTTCAGTGCATTGTTGATGTGGTGACAAAAACTGGAGTAAACAAAGTGCACTATAGGAACTGTGTATTTGTCTTAAACTGCAATGTGCACATTCTTTGAGGAGAAGGATGGGGTCCCATCATGTCATATCTGTCAAAATGTGGAACATTCCACCAAGGAAAAAACTGAGTGCTACTATCATTAGGCTGTCTCTTTGCATCAGAACAACCTGTTTCCTTTTGATGAAGCATCTTTGCCAGATTTCCTCACCATCTCAAAGGTACTACATGGTTGATCAGTAATATTCATACATGTAAAGGCTGAAACAATATGTCCCATTATTAGTAAATGTTTTGTTTTGGGCTCCCTTGCAGATTATTGTTGTATGAATTGCTGACCTATGCTTATTGATTCTTTCTGTATTCCCAGACATTTTCGGCATGTAGACTAGTTCAAAGGAAGAAAGGTAAATATTCTACAATCCCTGTCCTACATGTTAACAGTATCCTGTTGAAATGTCGCCCACTATTTGGTGACCAACAAAATGGCATGTTTAAGTCATTGCCAATATGAAAAGGGTGACTTCAGGTACCTTGCTTTGCCCATGTTCTAAATTTTATTGCAACTAGATTTCTTGCATAATCCAAACCTCTCAGAGAGAGATGCTGAATACTGCCCATTTTAGCCGCTGCAACAATGCTCACAAAGCATAATATTCCATACAAGAGCGTAACATAACTAACCAATCACCAGCTGACAATTTACGTTCCTAAAAGGTGGCATTCCATATTGTACATGCTAGAGCATTTGTATGAAAAGAATAAGTCTATTAGCAAGTATGCAATGCAAAACTGTAAGGCTCTTTTAGGAAGCATCTTATAATGACGTTTTCAAAGCAGATGGCGATCATCTGGGAATTATCCAAATTCCATTTGGAGTGAGGGAAGGAACTTTTTTGCCCACTAAGGGCTTTATTGGAAATGGCTTTAACTGTTTTTGTTTTTCCTTTTTCTGGCTCAGGGGTGATGTGGCATGGGTTGAACTTGATACATGCATTTTTTTTTTTTTGCCTTATCAACTACGTTGCTATGTACTATGTATTATTTTTATGACTGGAGTTGATGTTCAGTTATGTATGAAGTCTACATGAAGTCTATATGCATTCAATTCAGGCTAGGGATATATGTCACATCTATAAAGAATGTTTTTATTTGTCTCCTCATAAACTTTTTTATTTTCATTATTTATTAATTTTTTTTACAGTCAGCAAATTAATGGCTTATTAATGACTTTCACCCAGAACACTGACCCATTTAAAATGAGAGTTCATAGTCTTTATCATGTGTTTTATATATATATAATATCACTCCCCCATGGGTTGATGCCTTATCGTGGTGGGAGTGCTTACTTGTGTCAATGAAGCTGAGAACTATGCCATAGGGAGCATATACTTAAGACAGAGTCACCAAAGAGGGTAGATCAAAGGAGGGCACCAGACTAAATTGATCCAAAATCTGCCAACCTGCACTGGACCAGCATCGCAGATTTTGGTCTATTCCCTCAACATGGATTAAAAACAAAATTCCCTGGAGGCTTGTGAATACTACCCATGGCAGCAATGAGACCAGCTTAGTGACAGATGATGCTAAGAATCACAGGAATCTAACAGGCTGCCTTTTGTCTTTAGGCATTGAAGTGCTTAGCATTCGATCAATGAATGTGGCTTAACTTTTAGAGGAACTAGTATTAGAACTGAATAACATCAAATGGGACATTATGGGAACCATAAATGTGGAGGAATCGTATTGTTGATTAACAAAAGACTGACAGATACAGTAGATAAAAGTAGAAAGTATTTCTGAAAGAGTTGCTTACTCTGCTATCAAACTAAACAGCTATGTTCTTCAACTCATTCAAGTTTATGCCCCTATAAGTAGCCACAGTGATGATGACGCTGAGGAATTTTATGATGATTTATTATGCTTCTACAAATAGGACAATTACCCCTACAAATTTATAATGGGAGATTTCAATGATAAGACCATATGGAATTGATCCAAAATTGTGAAAAATTGATCAGATCATATGGAACTGGAATAAGAGTAAAAGACAGAGGCAACCAACTGATGGAATTTGCAGAAGAAAAAAAAACAGACATGGAAAAGCAATAATGGTAATATAAGTGAAATCAACTTAATAAAACAATATTCACTGACTGCTTATCACAGTGCCTGTGATTCCTGTCACTCTCATCTATGGCAGACACTGATTTGCTGAGTTGGTTTGGCCCGCCCCCTGGTGACCTTTTTATACCTGGCTATCACATCTGTCAGATGCCCTTTCGTGGTGTTTCTGAGCCAGTTATACTGTTGCTGTGTTCCTGTGTTCCGGATTCCTGTGTACCGATTCGGCTTGCCCTGACTATTCTCCAGTGTTCCTGCTTGTGTATGATCCGGCCCGTCTGACTACCACCCTTGGATCCTGACCCGGTTTGGCTGATGTTCCTGCTTGTGTATGACCCGGCTTGTATGACTACCTCCTACATGCTCCGACCCGGCCTGGCTGACTTCCTGCTCCGAAGATCGACTTCCAGCTTGTTCCAGTGACCTGCGTTCCAGTTGTCGCCGCCGCGACATTATTATCTGCTGTTCCAGGCTTTGTATGGCTGCCTTGCCTGGTGTTACCCCGATCAGTGCAGTGTTTCTACCTGTGCAGAGCTGTGTGTTTGTACGCCTCACTCATACGGCAGAGCCTTGCTGTACCGCTGAAAAGCCTCGAAACGTGCTTTTTAACCCTAGCAGTGCTGCCTTGGTCCCACTCTCGCTACTCCAGTGTGAGCCTCGTTCACGGTGATACTCCTGCTGAGTTGGCCGCTCTCCGTCGGCAACTCTGTACATCCTAGCAGAGTATTCACATCCGTTGGGCCAGTTGGGCGCTTTAGGCTCTCTCTCTCTCATTGCAAATACTGGGCGATTCCGTTATACCGAGTGGTGGCAGGCAAAGGCTTCAGCGCTAGAAAATCCGGTAACTACGCCCGTGGGGCTATTGGCTCTTGCACGTCATATCCCAGTGTCCGGTTGAGTCTGAGGAGGCTTGGGAGCTCTTGCATTGCAGGCCGGTTCCAGCTACGCCCGTGCGGGCTATTTTCACTCGCACTAGCAGTAACAGTTCCAGTAGGTACGCCCGAGGGGGCTAAGTAGATTCCTGTTCTGCTTTTTACTGAACACCGTGGCGAGGCAGTCCTGTATCCAGTCTATGGTGAATGTTGTCTCCAGCACAGCTTAATAACACCCAGGGCGTGCCAAACATCCACTTAACCCTCTGTGGTTATATTCCATTCGACTGCTTTGCATTTGTACATGTGATATGTTTGTGCATTTACATTTGTATCTATCAGTCATCATTGCTGGTGTATATCAATCGCCACTAGAGGGCGGACCTTTGCCTTACCTTACTCTAAATAAATTGTGTTTTATTTCACACACTGGTCTGAGAGTCTTTAAAAACCGTTACACTGCTCAGTCTTAAATTGTTTTTACATTGAAAGTGACCATTGTCTAGTGAGAGCAAAAATCTAAATAGAAAGAAAATAAAAAAGAATAAGAAAGAAAGAAAGAGAAAGAAAGAAAGAGAGAATAATCAAGTCAACAAAGGTAAAGTTCAACACTGGCCAGATATAGAAAAAATCATAAGAAATTTGAGTTAGCACTGTCTGCAATACCCTCCAGACACAGACATTTGAACCCAGATTAAAATGTTATTGAGACTACTGTAGACATTGCCCATGCCCTTGTACCTACTGAGAAACAAAACAAAAAAAAACGAATATCAAAAGAAAATGTTGCCATGATGAAAAGCGATGAGAAATGAAACAAAATGGCAATAATATAAACAGGGTAGAATATGAAGAAATGAGCAAGACTATCAGGAAACAGATATAAGAAGAAATTATTGTGTTCAGTGCTAAGCTAATCAAAAGGACACTGGAAGAAAATCAAGGGCTAAAGAAATCAAAAAGAAAGTTGATCACAAATAGAAGCCAAATGTTTGCATTAAAGCATGAAGATGGTACACCAGCAAAAACTCAACAACTACTAAAGCGAGTGGAAGAGTTTTATTCAATGAAGGACAACAACTGAATGCAGTGACAGAGTCTGAAGCTGTGCCAGATGTTTTGGTAGAAGAAGTAGAAGCTACAATAAAAGCAATGAAAAATAGCAAAACAGCTGGAACTGATAAAGTCAGTATTGAAAGCCAGAGGTCAACATTATTCAATACCCTAGATAAACCACTTTCAAATTACCTACTAACTGGCAAAGTGCCCGAAACATGGAAAAATGCAGAAGTCATCCTACTGCATAAAATATGGTGATAAGGAGAGTATAAAAAAGAACTACCAAACAATAAACTTATTTCCATTTGTTTACAAGGTTTTCACAAAAGTACTATCAAGAAGAAGCAGGAGTGGTTTCAGTGCAATGGCCCTTATACAGACAATGTAATTTAAAGAGCCCCATAATGAATGCAACCTTCCTTTATGCATAGCCTTCATTGATTATGAAAAATCCTATTCCTCAAAACAACAAGCAATAATCAATGCCCTGATCAACCAAGGAATAGATAGAGCTTACATCAATATCCTCCAATCAATATATTTTTATTTATTTATTTATATAGCGCACACAGATTACGCAGCGCTTTACACTCATATTGGTCATGTTGGTCACTGTCCCCATTGGGGCTCACAATCTAAATTCACTTATCAGTATGTTTTTTGGAGTGTGGGAGGAAACCGGAGTACCCGGAGGAAACCCACGCAAACACGGTGAGAACATACAAACTCATTGCAGATGTTGTCCTTGGTGGAATATGAAAATTAAACTGCATCACATAAGGTCAACAATGATGAAGTCCAGATCAACATACAAAAAGGCTTCAGACAAGGAGACACAATCTCCCCAAAATTATTTTCTGCTTGTTTAGAGGAAATTTTCCACAAACTAAATTGTGACAAAAAGAGGACTTAGAATCAAAGCAGACTACCTACATCACTTACATTTTGCAGACAATATTATACTCTTTGCAAGTAGTCCTGAATATTTGAAAGAACATATTGAAAAGCAGCAACAGAAAGCAAAAATTTTGGTCTGAAGATGAATATCAACAAAACGTCAAAAAGTCATGTTTAACAAATCATCCAAAGTGCATAAAAAGAAAGAAAACACACAAGAGTGCCCAATAGTGTAATACTACAAATGTTTCAATAAATGAGAACAAAATAAGAATTGCACTCACTTGTATAGATGGTCAGATAACTGGTACCGGCACATCTGACAAGCAGGCGTGTGGAGATGATATCCCTGTCTCCACTCAGGGTTGGACCGATGTCCTCACGATATATAGGATCACCAACAAACACACAGCGGCAGATTCCTCATTAAAAATGTATTCACCAATGCTATAAAATACAAATGTATAAAATGTAGGCTGCAACGCTAATGCGTTTCACAGAAACAACGCTGCTTTTTCAAAGCTAAATCGAGCCAGCAAGTGATTAAAACGTGAGGTAAACGTGGTGAATACATTTTTAATGAGGAATCTGCCGCTGTGTGTTTGTTGGTGAGTGCAATTCTTATTTTGTTCTCATTTATTGAAACATTTATAGTATTACACTATTGGGCGCTCTTGTGTGTTTTCTTTCTTTTTATGCACTTTGGATTGTCTATACCATTCTGGGAGAGCGTGGAAAAGGAGAGCAGCCCATCTTCAAAGCAGATATACTTATCTGGGGGCAGTCAATTACCTCAGCTGTGATTGAGCTAGTGTTGGCATATGCCAGTCACTGGCATCAATTTTTGTGAGTGCGCACTTTAGGGTGTTGGTGGTGGCCAGTTATAGCCTTATTATCCTACACAGGGGCGCTTGTGGTGTCCTGTTCTCCCTCCCCTTCTTGTTGTTATATGTTTAACAAATTTACTTTACCAAAGAAAACCATGGTAGACGGACAAGAATTAGAAGTGTAGACAAATCTATTTATCTAAAATGTAAACGGATGGAAACAGCATGATAGAAACTGAGAGACGAATACAGCTGGGATGGCAAGCATTTGGAAATTTATCTTTAAGCCAAATTCACACTGTACCTCAAGTTTTTGACCAATGTGTCCTCCCAAAACATGGACACGAAATGCCAATGCCAAAAAAAATTTAGATTACACAGAGAAGTACAAAATGTTTATTCTTGAGCATAACAATATGAGACCGAAAAACTTTTGCATGGATTTGTCAACAAAGGTCTATGTCATAATTAAAAGAGTAAAGCACCTGAAATACAAATGGACAGGCTACATAGCAAGCAGATTTGACAACAGATAGACAAAAGGAATTTTGGAATGGATTTCACTTCATACTAAATGCCCAAGAAAAAGATGACCAAAGACAAGATGGGTAGATGAAATTACTAAATTTGCTGCTACACAGTGGCAACTAGATGCACAAGACTAAAGTTGTTGGAAACTTGCTGAGTAGGCATTTATCCTGCAGTGGACTAACAATGGCTTAAGATTAGGATGATATATATGCTCCTCATGTACCTGTTTTATTATATTTAATTTCTAGATAGGACTAGGGGGTAACAAGAAATAGAAATGTTTGTTGTTTTATGCATACAGACTTGTTTTCTTGCTTGACTATCTGTAGCCAAAAAAAAGAGACCTACTAAAATTAAGGCAAGTATATTTTGTTTCAATAATAGCCTATACAAACGTAAAGCAAGATAAATTTATTTTGTAAAAATAGACAATATGACTCATCTCAGCAGCAGCCAAATTCACACAAATTATAAAAAAAAACACTCCCCTCTAATAGTTGCTCATAAGATGTTCTCTTATACCCTGTATCCTATTTGTCTCCACCACATTACCGTGTGCAGTCACTGCACCACAGAAGGCGGACATGTATTGCTATGTTTGTGCCTGCAAATAATTGCTGCATGTAGGCAGTTATTGTATTAGTAGAAGAACACTTTGGATGTGCGTGGAAGTTGGGAGATGGTGACTACAAAGGCTGGTGGGGGATACGTGCTGGCTGATGTGGGGTTTATGCAGCCAATTTGGTCTTCTTTGTGGAAGTTTTCTTGTGTCCATGTTTTTAACGAGGGGTAGTTGTAACGGTTTGTTCGACACACAGACACAGTAGTTTAGGATAAAACACAGTTTTATTGAAATCACAGTAATATAATAACCCTCACATGTCCTGTAGTATTTAAGCAGAATAATACAGACACACGACAGGTTACATATACATATGCCTACTCAGGTCCAGTATAACCATAAAGTCCATAACAGTCTATACTGACACAGGTCAGGCAGAATATGTTGAATTCCCAGGAGAAAGGTACTGCATGGGTTAATGGTCTTCAATGAGTGTAAACAGTCCCACGTGCAGAGAGGTCTGTGATGGAGCTCTACCCATATAGGGAGCTTAAGGATATGTAACGCCCAGAACCAGGTTAGCAGAACAAATGTGAACTGCCAGAGTAATATCAGGAAATGAGCAACATAGGACACTGCCGTAGCAGTAACGGAGACCAGACCAATCACACTCTGCCGGAGCAGTAAAGGAGACAAGGCCAAGGCAGAACTTGGTGAAACGCACCAAAATGAGATCCAATAGTAATTAATGAGATAAAAATGAGGAGTGTGTCAGAGGGGTGAGTAGTGGAGAAGGAGGTGAAGGGAAAAGTAAATTAAAAAAAAGTAGGTGACGCTACAGTGGCCCCTGCTACCCAGCCCACCTGTGAAAGATGAAAAGTATGCTTTTTTAGGCATCCTTCAGAAAGGAAGCTGGATAGTGACTCCCCACACCAAAGGCTCATACAATGAATTGTAGGACAAAGTGAGCTGAACTTTAACCAATGCGACCAACGTTTCAGGAAAGCAGGGTATGAGTCTGTCATGCGGGCATACGTTTGTTCCATTAGAAAGTAAAATTCTACCTTCTTGAGCCATGACAATAAAGACAGTATAACCTCCTTACCGCAAAGTGAGGGAATCAAGGATTTTGTTGCATTTAAAAGGAACCATAAACACAATTTTGGAATTCTGGAAAAGAGAAACAGAAAGATAAGCAAGGAAGGAGTTCTTGTGGGACATGAAACCCTAGTGGACCACATATCTGAGAAATAACCTGTGTCCAGAAGGTTTGTAAAATTGGGCAAGACCACCACATGTGTGTCCAGAAGGTTTGTAAAATTGGACAAGACCACCAGATGTGAAGCATTGTACCAGGTTATTTATTGCGTCTCAAACATAGAGAAGATTTAGTAGGCAAGAATAATGCAAGTTTCTTAGGGGGTCATATACAATCTAGTATGTAGTTTATATTTTATAATTTTCATATTTGTGTCGTGAGAAGATTGATGGAGTGTAGTACAAATAGAATACTGGTTCTTAATCTCTAGGTAAATTCCCAGTTCTTTCTCCCATAATATCATATAATAGTATTTAATGAACGATAGTGTACATGTTAGAAGGGAATAACAGTATGAAAAAGGACAGATATTTCCTTGAGATTGTGATAGTTTCTTTTCAAAGGATGTCAAGTCTCAGAGAGGAGAATTATTTTGCAGAACATTCAAAGACCAGTTGCTGAATTTGTAGTCTTTTCAGCCATGGTCAACATAAAACCCCTGAGGCATTACATCGTTTTCTGCTTGTAACCACTGGGAAATATGAGAAAGTGCTTGAAGAGTATCCAAGGACTTCACTTTGAGATGTAAAAGAGAGGATGCATTCAGTTCTGTGGGAAAGTCAGAGTTACCAATTGTTGAATGCAGTGGTGAAGGAGGGGATGCCAATGCGAGAGAAGCATTAGTTGTTTTCCAAGAACGCAGTGTGTTATCAAAGATAATATGTTGGCTATTAAGAGTCATTGCCGGTTCGAAGGAAGATCAATATACCTGCAGAGGATCAAGCATAACCAAAAAAGCCTGGAGAGTACCAGGCAACCATGGCTCCTGAGCAGTGGAAAGATCAAAAAGTTTTGCCAAAGCTGAGGTTCGGAAATAAAGCCAGATATCAGGTAATCCCAGGCCACCTCTCTCCTCACTTTGATTTAGGATGGATACCTGAAGATGGGGTCTTTTGTTTGCCCAAATGAAAGAAGAAATGTGTTGCTGGAGGAAATGAATGCTATGTTTGCTAAAAGGAATGGGGAGGGCATTGAAAGGACTTTGGTCAATATCATCATTTTGCCAACATTGATTCTGCCAGACCAAGAAAGTGCTAGGGATTGCCACGAGTGAAGGTTTCCAGTTATGGTAGATAAAAGAGGAGAGACATTTATTTCTATTAAGGAAGAAAGGTCCAGTGAGATATGGACTCCTAAATAAAGTATAAAAGAGGAGGTCCACTTCAAATTACATTGAGCACAGAGGGGAGCGGAAACGGTATGTTAGAAGTTAATGTTTAATACCTCTGACTTCTCCAAATTTATCTGAGCCTGAGAAAGGAAACTATATTCCTCTAGAATATGTAACAAAGGTTTTAAAGAATGAGTAGGAGTGGGATATAAAAAATAGGACATCATCCGATTAAGCAGCAATTTATATTCATTAGGGCCAAATCCTTCAGAAACCTTCAATAAGGATTAAAATAAGAGGAGAAAGGGGGCATCCTTGACATGTTCCATTTGAGATAGGGAATGGGTTTGATAAAAACACATTAACTAAGACCTTAGCCATTGGTTTAGAGGATAAGCTCATTATTCTGGTTAACATATATGGCCCTAAGTCTGTATGTACCAGTGTTTCAGAGATATAATTCCAGTTGACTGTATTAAAAGCTTTTTTCACGGACAGTGGAAAGAAAGATGAAAAGAATGTTTTTACTAAGGTGTAAGTAAAGCAGTGAAACTACAGTTGTTGTGTTTTGCCGTACCTGATGACCCGGGAAGAAGCATCCCTGATCTGGGTATATCATACTAGAGATGATCCTTCACACCCGGTTAGCCAGAAGTTTCAGGAAAATTTTCAAGTCAACATTTAGAAGAGAGATTGAGCGGTAGCTGGTACACTGAGTGTGATCGATATTACTATAATATGGGATTCTAAAGCTTGGAGTGGAAATGGAGCACCATGTTGAACTGAGTTGAATGATCTAAAAAGATGTGAAGCTAGAGAGGACTGGAATTTACTATAATACAACAATGAAAAACAGTCCAGTCCTGGGCTCTTTCCAAGTGCCATGGAGCGTATTACAGTATTTCCCCTTGAGAAGGAAAGTTAACTTTTGTGTTAGATAGGAAAACAGGAAGTCTAGATTTCCAATCATTCAGATCCACAGAGGAGCAGTTTGGGAGGTTATATAAAGCAACGTAGAAACATTTGAAGGAATATGCAAGCTGAGGAAACATATTGCAGAGGGATCCCGAGGAATTGTGGATACGGGAGAAAGTACAAAAGTAGAACTTTGTTTATGCTAACGATTGTTTGTTTGCTAGCTAACGATTTGCCGTGTTTGTTATGAGAAACATATTTTTGTTATTTGTACCACATGTAAGATTTAAGGGCAGATTCTTGCAGAAGGGAATTAAGTTCCTCCCTAAGTTGCCAGCGTTCTTCGAGAGTTGTTGGGGAAGCAGATTTTTTGTGTTAGCTATCCAAAATGCAAATTCAAGAAAGTAAAGAATCAATTGTATGCATCTTCAGTTTCTTCTTGTAAGACCCCTGTTTGATCAGTATACCCTGAATCACACTTTTGTGGGCCTCCCAAGTCAATGGCTCTGGAATGTCGGGAGAGAAATTCAACTGAATATATTGAGATGTCACATTGTAAAGATTTTATTAAGTCTTGATCACTTAGTAGGGAAGCATTAAGTCTCCATATTCTGGCGGAACCACTAAGTTTAGGGGCATACAACAAAATAGAAACCAAAGAATGATCAGACCAAGAAATAGGGATTATGGTCACTTGCACAAGCGAGTATAAAAGAAACTGCAAAATGAAAAGATAATCTATCCTACTGTAGGTCCAAAAATGTCCAATGAAGTGAAGCATTGAACAGTATGCCTATCCCTCTTTTTTTTCCTGAGGCTGAGGAGAAATACGTGAATGGGTTCCTCTTATCAGAAAATCAGGGTTCCTTACCTTTTGCAAAGTGAGTCTCTTGATTCAAAACAACATTGGCCCATAGTCTGTGGAATTCCATAAGAGCTATTTGGAGGACCAGTGTGGCTTGAGCAGCGGCAAGCAGTCCAAATCTCCTTGCACGCTGTTTCAACACCAGTGTGACCCATACACCAATGCAACACACTGTGTGAGTATAGTTTTCGATTACTTCCTATATATTGCTGGTTTAAGCGCTCTCTTTCCAGTAAGAATTGTACTGGCACTTTGTTTTCTTCTTTATTTCAGTTCATCAGACAGAACAGGGTACCAACTGAATCCATTGTAGCCACTGAACAGCCCGGGAGTACACCCACGTGGAAGTGGCAGAGTTAAATATCTTCCATCTGCATAATTTGTCTATCTTGCGCATATGTGCTTGATAGTAGGGGTGGGCGAAAGTTAACACCGTGTTCCTGCGGGAAATTTTGCGAAAGCCACGTTGTTATCCGCTTTTTCGCTGGAAAATCCGCTTTAAAACTAGCGGCATCTTTCGCCCATTGGCCAAAATCTTTTGCCATTTATAAAATGTCAAAAAAGTTTTTGCCCATTGATTTACATTGTTTTCGCACTTCCACAATAAAAACGTGAGAATTAATGCCACCACCACCAGCAGGAGCACAGATCAGCTGTCTGTGCCTGCTGCTATTTCTGCTAGTGCTAGTCTGCCTTCTTCTTCAGGTCAAAAGGCAATGGCAATTGTGGCATAAGGGGACCTTTTGTCACATTGCTCGTCACCTTCTCCAAGCACAAGTGAGATGTCTGGAATAGAGCAGCAGCAGCAACAACAGCATGTAGGGACTAGTGGTGGTGGTGATGATGCTGGAGAAGCTGGGGTGGAAGAGACAATGATGGCCTTTTTAGCAGAAACTGAGAAGGAATGGGAGACAGGAATGAGGATGGGCATCACCACCACCACTAGCAAGGACATCTTGGAAATAGAGGAATTTGCATCTGTTCTAA
Organism: Rhinophrynus dorsalis; assembly: GCA_037306005.1. Taxonomy (NCBI): domain Eukaryota; kingdom Metazoa; phylum Chordata; class Amphibia; order Anura; family Rhinophrynidae; genus Rhinophrynus; species Rhinophrynus dorsalis. The sequence goes on along the minus strand of CM074719.1, from coordinate 70,955,798 downwards.
TTCCTTTTGATGCTGAGATGCAAGGGCAGCAGGATGCTGAGGAGCAGGTTAGTGTGCCACAGACCACCGTTGACACAGTGGGAATGGGGTCAACAAGCGATGCGGAAATAGGAGTGGTTCCACTTGCCAGCAGTAGCAATAATCCTGATCCTATTTTCAGTGTTTACTCTGAGACAGTAGCAGTAACAGCAGCAACATTATCCACTGCCACAGACAATGAAGAGGAATGTGAAGGACAAGAAGAAAGAAGCCATTCTTCACCACCTTTCCCCTTCCCTCTGAAGTCATCATGGGTGTGGGACTATTTTTCTGTTGGGGCAGGCACAGTACAGTCATCAGCAACGGCACTGTGCACAATTTGTGACAAGTCAGTGAAAAGAGGAAAGGAGGAAACACACCTTGGCACGAGCACCCTCATATCATACATGAAACACAGACACCATGACATTTACTCCAAACATGTTAAAGCCAAACACCCACCACAGAAATCAAGCACCGCTTTTGCTGTCCCTGACTCACCAGAAAGGCAACAAGAGACGAGGCTGAGATCAAAGAGGAGGAGGAATAGAACAACCCAGGCAGAGACTGGAAGTTCCAGGATGAGTGAGACAACTAGCTCGCCATTACATTCTAGGGTAACTACATCTTCTGCCAATCTTCCTCATTCATTACCTCCCCCGCCAAATGATAGCCACTCTGTTGATGTTAGGATGTGGCAGTTCGTCTCTACCCACTGCACACTGTGTGGTGCACTGACCACACATGCCAGTGTGGTAGAGGAGAATCCCAGTCAGTGCATCAAGCAGAATCTGAGGAGATTCCATCCAGCAGAATATGCTAAGATGGTGGTAGGGAGCATTAATCACTACTATTAAACTGTCAGCAAGTTGTCATGTGTTGTAGCGGGTGTGGAAAAGGGGTACAGTGACAGCAGCAGTACTTGGTTTTGGGTGTCATGGTGTTTGGATACAGTTGTGCCCCCAGATGTTATTTACCACACACATAGTGCACATTGCAGTTGCTGAAGAGACCCACTGATCCTGCGCTCAAGGGAAAAAATATATTCTAATAACAACACACTCATGATGATTTTGAGGGAGGGTCAGTTGGAGATGATTTAATGGCCAACTTTTCTTCACAAATACTGGGGGCTACTTAGTCTGCTGCTACTGCCTCATGCGCATCACTGGAGCCAGTCGTGGCAAATGGAACCTTCATCATCCATTTTCCATGTTACTGCTATTGTTGATCCTATTCCCTTTCAGCTGCCTAATCATCTTGCTGCTTAAACACCTCAGCAGCTGCAGTACGAACAGCAGTTTCAACTCAGGACTCAGTAGGACATTTGACAGTGGCCACTGGCCAACATGACCTGCTGGCATTAGGCCAGTAGGGCATTTTTATTTCTCATGACTTGTGTTTTAAAATAAATAAATAAATAAATAAATAAATAAATAAATAAAAACTAGTCCTACAAAAAATAAGCAATTTTTTTTTGGGGGGTTGTCCTACAAATGAATGTTTCTTCAGGGCTTGGGCCTATAATAAGTCTAAGTCCTACAAAGGCCTCTAACAACAAATCTAACAAATCATCCTCTACAAAATACTCTATCAGGTCAAGTATCAGTCCACCCCAGTGGAAGCTTATGTCAGGGGGTTCCTGTCTCTGTCACTTTAAATACAAACGTCTTATTTTATTTTATGGATTTATTTTTTATTAACTGTCCCCCCCAATAGCAGTCAAGAAACCCCCCGTAAAACAAATTCCCTGTTCAAATGATTCATTAAGTCACCAACACAGGCACCCACCTCAGACCCCTTTATACCATGTCTTATGGTGTTTATTTTATTTAGGATTTCTTTTATATTAAGTGCCCCCCAATCCCTTTAAACAACCCACCAAAAATCATCCCCTGTTCAAATGATTCTTTCCCCACACTCCACCAACACAGGCATCCTCATGCCCCTTTTATACTGTGCCTTTGAGAAATAAAATATTATTTGTAATGTGCTGTACGTAACTTCTATGTTCCCATTGATTTCAATAGGCAAAAAAAAAACAGTAAAAAAGTGGAAATTTTTTGCCAAGTGGAAAGTGCCATTTTTCACCGATTTCAGTTTGAGGAGTTTCACCCATCCCTACTCGATAGACCACCTGAATCTGTGAGTACCCTAATTGAGGGACTTTTTGGAGTGGGTCGGAGGTTTGAAGTTGCAGTGATTTACTACTCTATGAGGTGCCCCTTTCCTTTTATTCTTTTCTTTTTTGTTTTTCTTTTCATGATGTGCTCCTTGGTTTCAAAACAAGCAGAACAAATGATCACATTGCATGGGGTGCAATCCTCTCTCTGTTTGAATGCTCGATGGATGCTTTCAGTAAGAAGTTGGTAAGCAGCTGTCAGGCCCAACAAATTAGAGAAATAAACCTGATATAACTTCTCTCAAATTCTGTGGTAACACAGCCTCTGAGAGATTTTTAACACAGTTTGCATCATCATCCCCTGTTGTCAAGGTCGTCTATGTGGAGGATGAGCTACTGGGTGGTGTCCTGCAATTTGGCAACAAGATGTTCCAAATGTGTTGCATGATCTGCTTCATTCTGGCATTCCTCCTCTAAGTATGAAACACTCTGAGCCAAATTGCTAAAGTCCTCTTTCATGGAGGAAATATCTGCCTGCATGGCAGTCTTCATAGCCTCCATAATAACATTACTATCCGCCTTGGTAGACAGGCCTGCTAATATAACAGTAAGTTCTATGAGAGTAATAGCCGTGTCCATCTTTGTTCCCCTGGAAGGGTAGATTGAGGTGTCAGACTGTGTGTCACCAGATGGTGTCTGAGATAGAGACTTCATTGATGCCACAGGCAACTGAGGTGACTGAGGTAACTGCAACATGTTGTCGGGCTATTTATATGAAGGTATCCAAAGGGTTAAAACAGAGAACCACTCAGGTTGGATTTCTTCACTTAAATAGGCAATTGACAATAAAATAATTAGAGAACTTTATCTTTAATATGTATTGACACGCTACTTCACAGTAACGAATTGATCACAACAATCAATCCTTCATATTTGTGCAAAAATATATATATTTTATTAAAATACAATATACTATATATATATATATACATATATATATATATATATATATATATATATATATATATATATATATATATATAACAAGTATCAGTAACAATGAAATATATAAGTGATTAGCAATTATAAAAGGTACATAGAAAATCAAATCACACTTATTACCATAAGGATTACCAGCGGTACAAGGGTTAACCACACATAGGTATATTCAGAGGTATAATAACAATAATTGCATTCAGTAGCATAGAACAGGTTAATTGATTGTTACAATTAATATAATACAGTTGGCCGCAGTGTATCTTAATACCTCTGCCCCAGAAACTGTATAGACTATGCCAATTATGATGTAAGGGGTATTGTGAGATGAATTAAATAATTCCTCTAACAATTCCTTGTATCATATATCAATAATAATCAAATTTAGGGAATAACTGTAATAGAATCCCAGATTTGAATCACTGTAATTTAATTATATACTGAATTCAATATTGAATACCTCTGAATAAAATATATAAATTGCAATTAATATAGTCAATCAATAATTATACAAATAATCTACCAGAATTATTCCAGTAACATATGTCTATAAAGTAACCAACTTCATGCAAAATATATCATAATGATGACTATAGCAACATATATATAAAACTTATAGGCACTCCAAGGATTAATCCACTCATTTAAAATAGATGCCACACCCAGAAGTTATTTTGTCTATTAAAAGTGAATACCTTCAAATTACAAAATATAAGCCTAGCACATATATTGAGAATTCCAAAGAAAACACCACTAGCAATAGACAAATAGCGGTTAAAGGGTTAATAACTGGATTCAAAGAATTTCCTTTATCAAATATTAACTATTATAATCTTCACAGAACCACCAGATATTACTCTTGGAATATCAAGATTTATATTAGCTAATATAGATAACCCACGCTATATACTGTATTACACTGATTGGCAAAATATAACAATTACCCAATAAATATATATATATAGATTCTATTACTTCCAGAATTTAAGAGCTAAATCTAGCTTATTATAAATTATCCCAAATGGTTGGCCAGTCCACTTAAGACAATTATAAGACTATTTAAGTTTCTTCAACAGAAGAAAAATTATAAAATTCTGGATTAAATGAATCTAAATGAATAAATGATATAGTTACCAATCAAAGTTTCTTTGTATTTCTCTATGAGATGGCAGGATCAGGAATTTAATCAGCAAAGCCTTCTTTTGCCAGGAATTTCCCAGGAGTTTTCTTTTTCAGGAAGTCAAGCCCCCGAACTCAGAGTATTTTGGCATTATATTGGCAATTTTTGCCTTATCGGTAATCCCCACCTTTTTCTAATGATTGGACAAAGATCCATCTCATTATACCGTGACATCACCAGTCAGACCTGATTGGATACTATGCTAATCAAATATAAACAAAAACATTATGAGTATTTTACAATATAAAGGCTGCAGGTGGCGCTATTACTCTATAATAGAATTTTACATGTGGCAGATCAGATGGCTTTCATCAGAATTAAGAAAAGCCAAGAGGTTATCAGAAACCCCATAAACCAGTCATTTTGCTATGTCTTTCACATAAAGGAGTTCATCTCTCTCAGCCATTTTGTCTCCAACTGACTATCAATCTGCCATTAAAATGACATTCAGTTATTTTCACTCCCTACCTTGGACCAATGGCCCATTGTTTAAACATGAGGTAATTTGAACACATCCTCAACAGAATTTCAGTTAATTTCTACTATTAGAGTTAACCCTCTATGCTCCCCCAGGGCAAAGTCTCTGACATAATCCCCCTTTTAGCAAAAAAATTTTCTAACTTGATAAAAGTTCTAAAATATTATTGCTAAACTGGAGGAGTCTGTTGTCATCTTCTTCCTGTGACTGGGATCGTCTCTGAAGTTACAGTTCGCTTTAGTTCATCAACTACTTAATGGCATCGGCTTGTTCCCAAAAGAGGAGGCACTTATTGTTCTCTTTAATAATCGGAACAATCTCTCTGATTAGGGAATCAATATACCAGGTTTGTTGATAAGAAGACGTTTTGTCTAATACGAATAGTTGCTTGGCCTACTCAAGGATCTCCATTGTTTTGGCTTGAGCTGAAAAGGCATGCAGATCATATCAGACTCCCAGTTTTGGAGACAGGTGGTGGGAGAAATAGCAAATTATTCTTAGATGGTGATTTATGGAACAGGTTGTCAAAACTCCTCTGGGATATAAATTCTTCTCTGTTAGGATGGACTCTGGCATCTCTTGCCCAATGGTTCTTGATAAAGGCACTGGAACCACGATTGGCTGTGTCCAGAACTCCTGTCACAGAAGAAGGATGATTCACATCACGGCTTTGGCTGGAACTCCTGTTATCGTAAGAGGATGATCCACATCACGGCCTTGGTCTTGACGTCCATAACCATGGCAACTGTCAATTGACCTCACTCTTTTAAGGACTCTTTGGTCTAAAACAAATGACACATGAGTGATATCATATTGAAACATTTGTTGCATGCATACATACATGACAATACAGTTTCAATCAGTATCCCTATGACCATGGTACTGTTATGATTACTGTATATTGATTTTTGCACCAGTTTGTTTGTGGCCCTTGCTAGCCTTAAGCTAAACTATCATACACTAACACTCTCTGTCTTTACTCTTCCCCCTGTTATAGAGGAATGACCCTCAGCTGTATGCTACAAACAAAACCTTGTCAAAAGGAAAAATAAAATTAGCATAACAACACTTTCAGAGAATCATAGAGCATCAAACCATTTGTTGACAAGATATGTTAGATTGTTAGTGGGGAACATACATGCCACACAGACAGACAAAAGAGAGAGCGACGTTTCACTGAAATAAAAGAAGACAAGAGAACCAAATATGACAATGTCATTTGTACAATCAAGGATACTCATCCATCCAATGATTAATTAGGATCCTTGTTCTTCTTCCGCTTCTCCTTCTATGATTTGTAACTGACATTTAGGGTGTCAAGCACGCAACTGGTTTATATGAACCCACTTCTCTACAATTTCACCATTAATAGGGATAGAAACCTTATAGGCCACTGGAGATAATTTATCAGTAATGATATATGGCCCTCTCCATGAGGGTAAGAATTTCTTTTCTCTTACCTGGTTTCTTTCAAAATTGTACAGATAAACACGATCATTTACCTCATACTCCCTTTTGGTGGTTTTTAGGTCATAGTAAGTCTTATTACTTACCACTGCTTTCTCCAGATTTTTCTGTGCAAACGCAAATGCATGTTGTAAATGCTTGCGTAACTGGTCTATGTTTTGGTGTGTTGTGGAGGCATTAATTAGATTTTGATCGGACGTGCGGTATAGCAAGTGTTGGGGTAGGACCATCTTTCTACCTGTCATTAATTTAAATGGTGACATTTTCGTGGCTGCACTGGGAGTAGCCCGAATAGCCATGAGAACTAGGGGTAGTTTAAGATCCCAATCCTTACCTGATTCCTTAACAAACTTCTTGAGAATGTTAACAATGGAATGATTATATCGCTCCACCCCACCACTTGACGCAGGACCGTAAGCGATATGTAATTTACGTTTTACCCCCAATAGTTTCTAGAGCTTGTTCATCACTTCTCTGGTGAAATGACTACCTCTGTCAGATTCAATCCTCTGTGGTAGGCCAAACCTGGAGAACACATGGTTAACTAACAAAGCAACAGCGGTTTCTGCCGTATTATTGCTTGCAGGTGAACAGACAAGTAACCGTTAGCATATACTTGTTCCCCCTTGCTGTCCTAGTAACCGGTCCTATAAAATCTATTTGAATATCCGACCACGGTAATGACATCCCCCTCTTCTGTAGTGGTGCACGATGAGTGGGGCCAGATGGTTGGAACTGGGAACACACCAAACAGCCTTGACAATAGGTTTGTACATCTTTAAGCATACAAGGCCAATATGCATAATCACGGAGAATCTCATATGTGATTTTGTTGCCTCAATGCCCTGAAGTAGGTGCATCATGAGCATGTTGAAGCATTAAACCTCTAAATGCAGTAGGTACAACCCATTGTTGTATTCCATTTTTAGAAGTTCTGATTAACAGACCATCTTGTATATGGAATTGGGCCTTGGACCTCATCAAGATCCTTAAGTCTTCTTTTCCCACCCAGTCCTCCTCAGAAATTGGGTGGTTTAGGGGATCTTCTATGTGCTTATAGAATAGCCCTATGATAGGGTCCCCCTTCTGACTTGTAATCAAGTCCTCACTAGGTAAGTCTTGAATCCACTGTGCTACCGGGGTGTCTGCTTCATTACGGGCTTGTTGCCTAGTAACAGAGTTTACCTGTACAGGACCCAATAGATGGGATATATCTAAGGCCTCCCGCTTAAGGGCGCTTTCTTTAGCCAATAGATCTGCTAGATCATTACCTTGTTTTTCAGGGCCTAGGACCTTAGAATGCCCCTTTGTCTTTTTCCAATACATGGTAAGTAGTGATGAGCGAGCACCCCAATGCTCGGGTGTTCGGGTGCTCTGACCGAGCACCCCCGGAGGCTCGAGTGCTCGGCCGAGCACCCGAGCCCCATTGAAGTCAATGGGAGGACTCGAGCATTACACCAGGCACCCCCTGCTCTGATGAGGGGAGGGTGCCTGGTCCATAGGAAAAGGGCAGAAAAGGATGGAAACACCACAGAAATGGTTCAGGGACAGCATAGGGAGGATGTCTGGATGCATCTTGGACTCCAACATCGCTGCTGGGAACGATCTTTCGCCCGTAGTACGCCATTTTTACAGACTGACCGTAAAACACACAAAAAGGAAAATAAAAACGACTTTAGGCGAAAAATTGTTACCAAACAATATTTGCTGTATATTTACTTGTATATCATCTGCAAATTCTCCCAAAAATGTCCTCGATTTTCTGAAGTGAGGCCATGAGTAAGAGGGAAACGTGCGCAGAGGCAAATTCTCCCAAAAATTTCCTTGATTTTTCTGAACTGAGGCCATGATTAAGAGGGAAACGTGCGCAGAGGCAAATTCTCCCAAAAATGTCCTTGATTTTATTGAACTGAGGCCATGATTAAGAGGGAAACGTGCGCAAAGGCAAATTCTCCCAAAAATTTCCTCGATTTTTCGGAACTGGGGCCATGATTAAGAGGGAAACGTGCGCTGAGCCGACCATCTAAAACATTATGGGTGAGGGTCTGCTGCGGAGCTGACCATCCTAAACATTATATGCGAAGGCCCGCTAGTGAGCTGACGCTATAAAACATTATATGAGAGGGCCCGCTAGAGAGCTGACCCAATAAAACATTATATGAGAGGGCCCGCTAGAGAGCTGACCCAATAAAACATTATATGATAAGGCCCGCTGGTGAGCTGACCTATACAAAACTTGTCAAACAGGGCCCGCTGGTGAGCTGGCCCTATATAAAAATTATATCCCAGGGTATATGGAAGAGGAGGAGGAGGATGAGAAGATTAAGAGTCAACCATATACCCGTTTTTTGGGTGGAAGGGGTGAATGGGAATACAGAGTATTCCCATCATTGTAAATAACATATATAAAGTGAGTTTATGTTCCCCCGGGGCTTTCCTCCAGTGGAGTGGAGAAGTCAGGGGAAATCCAGGCCTTGTTCATTTTTATAAGTGTCAACCTATCAGCATTTTCGGTGGAAAGGCGGATACGCTTATCTGTTATGATGCCACCAGCAGCACTAAATACCCGCTCAGACAGAACGCTGGCGGCAGGGCAGGCCAGCACCTCCAAGGCGTAGAGTGCCAGTTCATACCACGTGTCCAGCTTGGACACCCAGTAGTTGTAAGGCACAGAGGGATCATTGAGGACGCTGACACGGTCTGCTACGTACTCCTTCACCATCTTCCAAAACTTTTCCCTCCTTGTGACACTAGGCTGCGCATCAGGGTGAGGGTGCTGGCGGGGTGTCATGAAGGTGTCCCACGCCTTGGAGAGTGTTGCCCTGCCTTTGTCGGAACTGCTGTGTGCTCCCCTTTTCTCCCCTTCTCGGTTGGCCAAGGTAGCACGTACTCTGCCGCCAGCGTTGTCAGATGGAAAATTTTGGAGCAATTTTTCGACAAGAACCTTCTGGTATTGCACCATTTTGCTTGTCCTCTCCACCGGAGGAATGAGAGATGAGAAATTCTCTTTGTAGCGGGGGTCCAGAAGGGTGAACACCCAGTAATCCGTGTTGTCTAAAATGCGTATAACGCGTGGGTCACGGGAAAGGCAGCCTAACATAAAGTCAGCCATGTGTGCCAGAGTACCAACAGTCAAGATTTCGCTGTCCTCACCAGGAGGATGACTCTCAATCTCCTCATCCTCTTCCTCCTCTTCTGCCCACCCACGCTGAAGAGATGGAACTAAAGTTCCATGGCTACCCTCTGTAGCGGAGGCAACCGTGTCTTCCTCCTCCTCCTCCGCCTCCTCCAATTGTCGCTGAGAAGACGAAGTGAGGGTGCTCTGGCTATCACCTTGTGTAAGCTCTTCCTCCCGCATTTCCACCTCTTCCACATGCAAAGCGTCAGTTTTAATTGTGAGCAGCGAGCGTTTCAGTAGACACAGAAGTGGGATGGTTACACTGATAATAACGTTATCGCCGCTCACCATCTGTGTCGATTCCTCAAAATTGCGTAAAACCTCACAGAGCTCTGACATCCATTCCCACTCCTCACTTCTGATTACAGGAATTTGAACGGTGAGGCGACGACCGTGTAACAGCTGGTACTCCACTACTGCCCTCTGCTGCTCACAAAGCCGGGCCAACATGTGGAAGGTGGAGTTCCAGCGCGTGCTCACGTCACACAGCAGCCGGTGAGCTGGCAATTGTAAGCGCTGCTGCAGCTTCAACAGGCCGGCCGAAGCTGTAGATGACTTACGGAAATGTGCACACACGCGGCGCACCTTGGTCAAGAGATCATGCACATTGGGGTAGGTTTTTAGAAATCGCTGAAGCACTAAATTAAATACATGCGCTAGGCATGGTACGTGTGTGAGCTTGCCGAGCTCCAAAGCCGCCACCAAGTTACGCCCATTATCACACACAACCATGCCTGGTTGCAGGTTGAGTGGCGAGAGCCACTGCTCGGTCTGGTGACTAATCCCCTGCAACAGCTCTGAGGCCGTGTGCTGTTTGTCCCCAAGGCAGATCAGCTTCAGCACGGCCTGTTGACGCTTCCCCACTGCAGTGCTACACTGCTTCCAGCTACTGGCTGATGGGGAATGGCGCTGCGTGTAGAGAATTCGGAGGTGGAAACGGAGGAGGAGGAGCCAATAACGTAGGTGCTGGCGGAAACCCTGATGGAGGTAGGGCCCGCAATCCTCGGCGTGGGTAGCACCCGTGCCATCCCAGGGTCCGAGTCACTCCCAGCCTCCACGACATTCACCCAGTGTGCCGTCAGGGAAATGTAGCGTCCCTGGCCACAAGCACTTGTCCATGTGTCAGTCGTTAAGTGGACCTTCCCAGTAACTGCGTTGGTCAGGGCACGGGTGATGTTACGGGACACATGGTGGTGTAATGCGGGGATGGCACACCGGGAAAAGTAGTGGCGGCTGGGGACCGCGTACCGAGGGACAGCTGCTGCCATCAGGCTGCGGAAGGACTCAGTGTCCACAAGCCTAAATGGCAGCATTTCGATGGCCAGTAATTTGGAAAGGTGTGAGGTTAGTGCTATGGCCTGTGGGTGGGTGGCTGGGTATTTTCGCTTGCGCTCAAATGCCTGGGGTAACGACATTTGGACACTGTGCTGGGACAGGGAAGTGGATGTGGTCGCTGATGGTGCTTCAGATGGTACAGGTGCAGGGCGGGAGGTATGCGGGCCTGCGCCTTCGACAGGCGATTGGCCGGCACCGAAAACAGGGGAAGAGGAGGCAGTGGTGTGGCCTGCAGACACAGATGGGCGATCCAGGCGTTCCTCCCACTTATTACGGTGCTTGGATGCCATGTGTCGGATCATGCTGGTGGTGGTGAGGTTTCTAGTGTTCATGCCTCGGCTCATTCTGGTGTGGCACAGGTTGCAAACTACAATTCTTTTGTCGTCCGCACTTTCCTTAAAAAAACGCCATACCGCGGAACACCTACCCCTTGGCAAGGGAGATTTACGCAAGGGGGTGCTCCGTGGAACATTTGCGGGCCGGTTTGGTGCGGTCCGCCTTCTTTCTGTAGCCACACCACTGCCTCTTCCAGCCTGTTGCGGTGCTGCAGATGGCTCACCCTCAGGACTGCTGTCATCGCTCGGCTCTACACCATCCCAGGTGGGGTCAGTCACCTCATCGTCCACCAAGTCCTCCTCCACTTCCTCACTCTGATCATCCTCCTCATGTCTTGATCCCACCACATACTCAGTCATTGACAACTGTATAACATCCTCCTCAACAAGGTCTTGAGACAGTAATAGTGGTTGATTTAATGGCAACTGTGTCTCATCATCATCATCATCATCCACTTCCTTTGACCTTAAATGCCGTTCACATCTGTCATCTTCTTGTGATTGGGTACCCTCTAGAGGTTGTGAATCAGGGCACAAGATGTCATGTTCCTCTGCAAGCGTGCTTGGAGAGAGGGTCAAATGAAGGATTGGTGATGAGACGAGCTCATCACTATATCCCAGTGTGGGATCACTTCTTTGACCAGACCGTGTATGGTGGGAGGAAGGATGATCAGAGTGAGGATTATGTTGACCAGACTCTTGGCTACTGAGAGTGGACTTGGTGGAAGACAGGGTGGTGCTTAACCGACTGGAAGCAGTATCAGCTGACATCCAACCGACCACCTGTTCGCAGTGGTCGGACCGCGAGAGTGATGTCCTGCGACGCCCTGTAAAATTAGACATGAAGCTAGGTATGGTGGATGTCTTTCTTTCTTGTGCTCTGGCACCAGGCACAGTTTCTCCGCGTCCTGACCCGCGCCCTGAACTATCAGGATCACGTCCACTTCCCCGTCCCTTTTTACCCGCCTTCTTCATCTTACACGGAATATGTGACTTTGATATTTTACTTTGAAGACTTAACAGTATTTCTTCCTATTCTGCAACTGTGCAGAGTACACAGAATAGGCTGCTAAACTGCGGTGACGCACACTGAATGGAATATGTGACTTTGATATTTTACTTTGAAGACTTAACAGTATTTCTTCCTATTCTGCAACTGTGCAGAGTACACAGAATAGGCTGCTAAACTGCGGCGAAGCACACTGAATTTAATATATTTGACTTTGATATTTGAGTTTGAAGACTTAACAGTATTTCTTCCTATTCTGCAACTGTGCAGAGTACACAGAATAGGCTGCTAAACTGCGGCGAAGCACACTGAATTTAATATATTTGACTTTGATATTTGAGTTTGAAGACTTAACAGTATTTCTTCCTATTCTGCAACTGTGCAGAGTACACAGAATAGGCTGCTAAACTGCGGCGAAGCACACTGAATGGAATATGTGACTTTGATATTTTACTTTGAAGACTTAACAGTATTTCTTCCTATTCTGCAACTGTGCAGAGTACACAGAATAGGCTGCTAAACTGCGGCGAAGCACACTGAATTTAATATATTTGACTTTGATATTTGAGTTTGAAGACTTAACAGTATTTCTTCCTATTCTGCAACTGTGCAGAGTACACAGAATAGTCTGCTAAACTGCGGCGAAGCACACTGAATGGAATATGTGACTTTGATATTTTACTTTGAAGACTTAACAGTATTTCTTCCTATTCTGCAACTGTGCAGAGTACACAGAATAGGCTGCTAAACTGCGGCGAAGCACACTGAATTTAATATATTTGACTTTGATATTTGCGTTTGAAGACTTAACAGTATTTCTTCCTATTCTGCAACTGTGCAGAGTACACAGAATAGGCTGCTAAACTGCGGCGAAGCACACTGAATGGAATATGTGACTTTGATATTTTACTTTGAAGACTTAACAGTATTTCTTCCTATTCTGCAACTGTGCAGAGTACACAGAATAGGCTGCTAATCTGCGGCGAAGCACACTGAATTTAATATATTTGACTTTGATATTTGAGTTTGAAGACTTAACAGTATTTCTTCCTATTCTGCAACTGTGCAGAGTACACAGAATAGGCTGCTAAACTGCGACGAAGCACACTGAATGGAATATGTGACTTTGATATTTTACTTTGAAGACTTAACAGTATTTCTTCCTATTCTGCAACTGTGCAGAGTACACAGAATATGCTGATAAACTGCGGTGACGCACACTGAATGGAATATGTGACTTTGATATTTTACTTTGAAGACTTAACAGTATTTCTTCCTATTCTGCAACTGTGCAGAGTACACAGAATAGGCTGCTAAACTGCGGCGAAGCACACTGAATGGAATATGTGACTTTGATATTTTACTTTGAAGACTTAACAGTATTTCTTCCTATTCTGCAACTGTGCAGAGTACACAGAATATGCTGCTAAACTGCGGCGAAGCACACTGAATGGAATATGTGACTTTGATATTTGAGTTTGAAGACTTAACAGTATTTCTTCCTATTCTGCAACTCTGCACAGTACACAGAATGTGCTGCTAAACTGCGGCGAAGCACACTGAATGGAATATGTGACTTTGATATTTTAGTTTGAAGACTTAACAGTATTTCTTCCTATTCTGCAACTCTGCACAGTACACAGAATGTGCTGCTAAACTGCGGCGAAGCACACTGAATGGAATATGTGACTTTGATATTTTAGTTTGAAGACTTAACAGTATTTCTTCCTATTCTGCAACTCTGCACAGTAAACAGAATGTGCTGCTAAACTGCGGCGAAGCACACTGAATGGAATATGTGACTTTGATATTTTAGTTTGAAGACTTAACAGTATTTCTTCCTATTCTGCAACTCTGCACAGTACACAGAATGTGCTGCTAAACTGCGGCGACGCACACTGAATGGAATATGTGACTTTGATATTTTAGTTTGAAGACTTAACAGAATGTGCTCTAATCTGCAACTTTGCACACTAAACAGAATGTGCTCTAATCTGCAACTTTGCACACTAAACAGAATGTGCTCTAATCTGCAACTTTGCACACTAAACAGAATGTGCTCTAATCTGCAACTTTGCACACTAAACAGAATGTGCTCTAATCTGCAACTTTGCACACTAAACAGAATATATGAAAATTTTTTTTTTTTTTTTTTTCCCCCCACACAAAATAACCTGCTGCCCCCACACACAGTAGTCCTAAAAAGGACTTTTGGTTCTTTTTTTTTCACAAATTTGCTTTTTTTCTCCCTACACTGACTTTCCCTTCCTATCCTCATCTCTCCCTGGCTAAGACTGAGCCGAACTCGCTGGTCAGGTGCTATACAGCACCCGACCACGGGTTCTGGCCAGCCAATCAGTGTAATGCCAGCAGCCAACATGGCTGCTGGCATTACACTGATGTCAGAGCCTCCCTGCACGTTTATTGGCTGCGCAGCAGCCGCAAAACGTGCGGGGAGGAGACCCGAACATGGCGGGCGAGCACATGCAGTACTCGTACGAGTACCACCATGTGCCGAGCAGAGCGATGCTCGAGCCGATCCGAGCATCGGCCGAGCATGCTCGCTCAACACTAATGGTAAGGCCATTTGATGTTACGAGATTGTCAACCTCACAAAACAATTTACCATGTTTCACTGGTTTATTATTGGATCGGAGCATATGGCTTCTTTTCCAACTTGGGAGGTATTCTACAAAGCTATGGCGAACATAATTAGAATCAGTTATAATGACAAACTCCTTTATGTTATGCTCAATAGCTAAGAGGACTGTCTTATAGACCGCACAGTGCTCTGCCACTTGGCTACTCTGTGGTCCTAGACTATACCCTTTAGCTATAATAGGGCACTCACCTGTCCAGGTAATCCCGATATCTGCCACCAGTTTTCTTTCATTACCAATCGTGACATGGTAGGAACACCCGTCAATGTATGCGGTTGGTAAGGTTGTGCAATAATTCTCATCAAATGCCTTATAGGGGGAAAGCAATTGTTCCTCAAGATAATCGTCTCCACTGTTAGCAATCTCTGTGGGAGGTGCTGAACAATCATGGAGCTCGGCGAGTCCTTGAGCTACAGAATTCTTCCTGTTTTGCTTATACCTAATTTCTAATGGCCATCCTTGTAGGGATAAAGTCCAAGCGGTGATCCTACTATTGGAGAGGTGTCCTTCCTTTATCCGGTCACTTTGCAAATACTGCAAAGGCTGAAGAGCGGTTTAAAGTGATGATCTTCTCACCCTGAATAAAACTCCAAAAGTTCTGTAATGCCCAAACAGTAGCCAATAAAGCTTTCTCACAGTCATTAAATTTAATTTCCACGGAAGACAGGGATTTACTCGCATATGCAATAACCTTATTCAGGTTATCCTGCTTTTGATACAAAACCCCGCTAAGACTAAGATTAGTGAATCCTGTCTCAAGAAAAAATGGCTTACCTCCTTCTGGATAAGCCAGACAAGGAGCCTGGGTGAGTCTACTCTTGAGCTCAGATACAGCATGTTCCTGAGCTTCACCCCAGATCCACGGTTGATCTTTCTTCAATAATAACAACAAAGGTTTAGTTATTTCTGAATAATTATCAATAAACTTCTGGGAATAATTCATCATGCCTAGGAAGGATCTCAATTCATAGAGATTAGTTGGTGTTTTGGATTTGACTATCATTTCCACCTTCTTTCTTTGTGGGTTTAACCCTTCGGTGGTCACCTCATGACCAAGAAAGTTAACTTTGGTGCGGCACATCTGTGCCTTTTTGAGCGACAGTTTAACACCAGCTTCCTTTAGCTGATTAAATACATATTTAAAGGGATAGTAATACTTCGTTTTAACTTTATTTTATTTTGTAGGCATTAAAAAACATGAAGAATGATATAAGTCTTATGTCTCAAACCTTTATGGTTTAAGAGATATTCACAAGCAAAGTTTCCCCCTCCCGCCCCCTTTTCCTAGTGTAAGCCATATCTTCTCAGATGTGAATCTGGTTGTAAGACCAGACAGATAACAGCAGCGGACAATCTTCTTTGTATGAAAAGAATGAAAGCCCTTCCCCCCTTGACAAGCTTTTCAGCTTTTTCCCTTATCTTAATTGAAGATTGTCCCTCTCTGCAGTCTACCTGGGCACCTCCCTTCTGATCTGGCTGAAGGGGGGGATAATTTGCTTGTGAATATCTCCTAAACCATAAAGGTTTGAGAGATAAGACTTATATCGTTCTTCATGTTTTTTAATGCCTACAAAATAAAGATAAAACGAAGTATTACTATCCCTTTACTCTCTGTGATATGCTTTTGGAAGGTAGTACTTTTAATCAGGACATCATCCACATAACAGAGAGTCCCCCTAGCCAGAGCATCAGGCATAGCCTTGTGCATAAAAACGGCAAATTCATGACCTGAGTTGATATACCCATAAGGCATTCTAACCCAGGCGTATTGTACTCCTTCAAAAGTGAAAGCTAGCTTATATTGGTCTTCCTCACTGATTTTAATGGTCCAGTACCCTTGGGCACAGTCAATTGCTGTAAAGAATTTGGACCCTTGCATATGAGCCAAACATTGATCTATATACGGCACCGGCCAGCTGGACATATATACACGTTTGTTCAGTTGCCTTAAGTCAGCACACAAACGCCATTGACCATTGGGTTTAAGTATTCCCAAGATGGGGTTATTATATGAGCTGTGCACTGGCCGTATAATACCCCTCTCTTTGAGGTTCCTTATGATTTCTGCCAATGAGTCATAGGACGCAAGTGGAAGACGGTACTGTTTGACATATACAGGAGGTAACTTAGGGTCAGTTTGTATGCGGGCGACGTGTAGGTTTGTTAAACCACAATCATAAGAATCCTTGGCAAACAGCTCTTGGAATTCCATAAGTATTTCCCTTAGCTGTTGGCGTTCAGAATTATCAGAGCACGCATCAGCTAGAGAGATTTGCTCTTCTACTACCTCATTAAAACCTGGAAATGCTTCAGGCTTACCTAACTCATAGGTTTCCTCCAGCTGTGTAGATAAATCATGAGCATTGACTCTTACCTTATCCACAGCCTCCTGATACTCTTGGGCCTCTGGTTCTTCCATCTGGTGTTCAAATACCAGAGAGGATTCTTCAATCCGGCATGTACCTGTATCAGGGCTATATGGATAAACAGATTGAACGGAAAACAGTCCCTCTGGAAGGGAGTAAAACAGTTGCTCAACAAGTTGCTCCTCAGACAGATAATTATCAGGTAGTAGGCCTATTACTTGGTTCTGAAACCCAAATGTATAGTATTCTGAATCCAGAGCATAACCTATTACAGTTCCTTTCTCCAAGGTAATACTGTGTGGGGTTATGTTATTTACCACTATGTGGACTGGTGTTCTACGAATACTCACCATAGGGGTGTGTGATACAGAAATTTCTAATTGTTGAATCCTATTTGAGAGGCATATTAATGCATCAGGATTCTCAACGTTCTGACACTACGAACCTGCAAGGATATGGGGACCTGACTTGCCCCACCAGGTAAAGTGACATTATTAGCTACCTGTAATTTTATTGCATATGGCAACAGTTGGCATGATTTCAGGGCTTTTAAGTCATCCTGAAATCCTCAAGGGTTCCCTTCTAACCTAGTCCATAGGTTGTTATTCACCAGATCAATCTGGACGGCAAAACGATGTATTAAATCATTGCCTATATAGATCTGGTGTTGGGGATTCTCCACTACAAGAAAAACATGTTTGGCGGACCTGTCACCTAGAGATATAAATAACAGACACCTCGCAACAACGTTATAACTTATAGCATCGTCATCTAGGTCATGTACCAAATTATCATATGGCGCCAGATACTTAATATGGATAGGATCTCTTACCTCCGTCAGTAGGCTGTTACTAATGTAACTGTTTTCCAATTTCAGATTCAGTTTGGCCTGTTTGATCCTCCCCAAGTCTTTAACCTGTAAGGAAACAAACAACTCACCCCTGTATTGTCAATAGACGTCAGATATTGAGAATGATTCTCTGGATCTGCTGGTTCAGAGGGCGATCTGTGAAGAGAGATGGTTAAGACAGCACCTTCTAGCTTCACGTTCTGAATCTGTTCTGGTAACGCCTTGATGGAAATATCACCTTCCATATATTCAGCATCGGTATTAGGTATCTGTAAAACAGTGAGGTTAAGGTTCTGGCTATTGACCAGGTGAATTTCAATAGTATCCCTATTTTCCTGTACCACATGATCATTTCTATGGGGGCGTTGCAATGCCCGTTCATAATTAATTGGGGTTATAACCTGCAACCATATGACATTATTCACACAGTCTATGACGGGACTTAATCGCCGTAGTAGATCGGCACCTATAATTAACCTGTTATAGGGAACTTCAACAACTATGACTTTATGTGTGAATGATTTGTTACAGATTTTAAAATTTAACCATGTGGTTCCCCATACGTTTAAGGGGTTACCTCCTACGCTTATTAGGGATCCATCAAATGCCTTTAACACTGGCTTTACAGAAGCTTCCTCCATAATTTGATGGAAATGGGAGCTAGATAAGATGGTAGCTTGTGACCCTGTATCCAGGAGACTGGAAATGATTAGGTCATCAAGCCCCTGCAATGTAACATCAATAAAGTATCTTCCTTCATATTCATGCATTTTACATAAATAATTATGATGTAAAGTCGTCTTATAATCCCTCCACTGCCTGCAAGGGTTAATTCCTGAATTTACAGGAGCAGACTTGCTGACCACTGGGGCATGTTGTACAGCTGCAGCATCCCCCTTCACTCCTCCTCCTCCTTCAACCTGTTCTGGAGAAATGCAGGGAAAAGAAGTGACATCATCAGGGATGGACTTATGTGTACCTGGCTGTGGGTGAGATAAAGAAGAAATGTTAGAGTCACACAAAGCATTTACATCCTGTAAAGAAAATGGGTTAGCATTCCTGTTGGCTAAGACATCATTGGTTATTATAGGACTTACATAGGGTAAAGCAATATTATTCTTTTCCCCTAAGGCCTGGTTACCATTACCCTGTTCTGTTATTGATTGGCAGTCTCCACTCCTGGGTCTGTCCCTAAAAAAGGGTTAGATCCTTGCTGGGTATCAGAACTGGGACTTTGGCCTAGTTGTGCCATAGTAGTCATCATTTTTGCCATCATATCTGTTAGGTTGTTAACCTGGACCTTAAGACTTACCTGTTTCTGACCTTGGTTCCCAGAATCAGACTTATTATTTTGCTGATTTTGCTGGGCCCCATGATTATTAGAGTTTTTACTCTTTTTGAACCTCCTGGGAAACTTGGATCTATTTTGGTTTTTGTTGTATCCCTGGGATCTCTTGAAAACTGGTTTCTGACCATTTGAGTTATTAGACCCCTGGGAGCTAACAGAAGCAGGTCCCTTCTGTCCTGGTGCCTGTTTATGAACCTGTGGAGATTTTAACACCTCTGAATAGGTTCTCTTACCAGATTCAAAGGATAAACTTTCCTCAACCAATGTTTCTGCTACACACTGGGAGGCAGGCTTCTTGTCCCTAGCTGGGGTATTCTCACTTTGCTGGGCATTATACAACTTAATAGCTTGAGTGAGTAACCAATCTAGTGATAACAGGGGTGAATAATCCCTAACTAGATTAGTTTTCATGTACCTAGGCAGAGCATTAAAGAATAGTTCCCTAAACTCATATGAGTGAAAATTTGCATCCTTATCTGCAAGGATATAGGCACATTTGAGCTCTGACAAGAATTGCCTGGGGTCCTGGTCTGGCCTACATTTTAGTGCATATATAGCACATTTAGCCTCATGGCGAGTTTTATAAGGACCAAACGCTAGGATTGTCTGTTCCACTGTTTCCTCCCAGGTAGTGATATCCATCTCAGCTAAAGAACTGAAAAAGAAATTCTCTGCAACATCAAAAACCCAAGGCACATAATACATTTTATGACGGTCAGAATGAAGGCCTAGAGATGCAAGTGTTTCAGTATAACGGTCTAAATGATTCACAATGGATATTTTAGATTTTCTGTGGAAAACTGGCATGGTATCCCTAAGAAATCTTATTATTTTAGTTCCTTCAACTAAAGGTGACTGTTCCTCTTGTTCAAACCTACTCAGTGTGGGCATTGTCCTCCTGTTAGGTTTGATCATTGACTCCCTATTAGAGGGTAATCTGTGCCCTGTTAAAAGGCTCAGTGGTGCAGGGTGTGTGACTTGCTCTGGGATGTTACCCTCATCATCACACTTCAGCAAGAAGTAACATAGTAACATAGTAAATTAGGTTGAAAAAAGACACAAGTCCATCAAGTTCAACCTTCGCCTCATACCTCAGTAACTGAGAATTTTATAGCTTTCCTGCTACCAATTAAATTAGTCTTTATCAGACCTTCCTGATCAGCCTACTGATAAACAGTATAACTCTGTATGTTCCCTTTTGAAAGAAATGTATCTAATCTTCTCTTAAATGTATCCATTGTATCTGCCATAACTACCTCTCTGGGCAATGAATTCCACAATTTGACAGACCTTACCGTAAAAAAACCCTTCCTCTGCTGAAGTTTAAACCTCCTTTCCTCTAATCTCAAGGGGTGTCCCCTGGTCACCGGATCAGGCCTTGGAATAAATAGCTCACCGCAGAGATCCTTATATTGACCTCTCATATACTTGTACAATGTGATAAGGTCTCCTCTTAGTCGTCTTTTCTCTAGAGTAAATAAATCAAGTTTGTTTAGTCGTTCCTCATATGTCAAGTCCTCCATTCCCTTAATTAATTTTGTTGCTCTCCGCTGTACCCTCTCTAGTTCTAGTATATCCTTTTTCAGAACCGGTGCCCAAAATTGCACTGCATACTCAAGGTGAGGTCTTACCAATGATTTGTATAATGGCAAAATAATGTTATCCACTCTTGCTTCAATACCTCTTTTTATGCAAGACAGGACTTTGTTTGCCTTTGCTACTGCTGTTTGACACTGGTCACTGTTTCCAAGTTTGTAGTTGACAAGGATACCCAGGTCTTTTTCTAGCAACGAGTCACCTAAAATTATTCCATTAAGTTTATAAGTAGCCTTGGGATTGTTTCCTCCCAAATGCATGACTTTACACTTCCCCACATTAAACTTCATATTCCACATGTTTGCCCAATCTGACATTGTATGTAAGTCCCTCTGTAGAGAGAAAATATCCTGTTCTGAATTAATGACTTTGCATAATTTAGTATCATCTGCAAATATTGATATTTTGCTTTCTATATCTATTTCCAGGTCATTTATAAACATGTTAAAAAGCAGCAGACCCAATACTGAACCCTGAGGTACTCCACTCTCCACTTAACTGTACTGGAGAATTTTCCATTTACAACCACACACTGTTCCCTATCCTTCAGCCAGTTTTGTATCCAATTGCAAAGGTTATCTCCTAGCCCCAATTTCCTTATTTTATACACCAGCCTTCTGTGTGGTACTGTATCAAATGCCTTTGCAAAGTCTAGATATACTACATCTACTGCCTTGCCATTGTCAAGGTTGCTGCTTACCTCCTCATAGAAGCTGAAAAGATTAGTTTGGCATGATCTATTCTTCATAAAACCATGTTGATTCGTGGTAATGATCTTATTTTTGTGTTGTAATCCTGATTATAGTCCCTTATTATGCCTTCTAATAGTTTTCTCACTACAGAGGTCAAACTCACTGGTCTATAATTCTCAGGTTCTGTTTTAGTTCCCTTCTTAAATAGAGGCACTATGTTAGCTCTTCGCCAATCCTGTGGCACTGAGCCTGTGGTAATAGAATCTTTAAAGAGTAAATATAGGGGTTTTGCTAACACTGCACTGAGTTCCTGAAGAACCCTTGGATGTATACCATCAGGACCCGGTGCTTTGTCGGTCTTAATTTTGTTCAGTCTTCCCATGACATCTCCTTGAGTTAACCCAATATGTATTAAAGGGGAACTTTCACCCCGCAATAACTTAATGTTCACTTACTGCTCACCTGGCGACTAGCTGCTTAGTAGCGCTAGTCGCCAGAAATCTTACCCGGTTCTTCAGATATCGGCGTTTTACAGGAGCAGGAAGCACGGACGTCTCTTCACAGTGACGTCCGTGCTTCCTGCTCCTGTAAAACGCCGATATCTGAAGAACCAGGTAAGATTTCTGGCGACTAGCGCTACTAAGCAGCTAGTCGCCAGTTGAGCAGTAAGTGAACATTAAGTTATTGCGGGGTGAAAGTTCCCCTTTAATAGTATTGTTTTATTTGTTACTTGCGGAGGCTCTTCTACCATTCCTTGCTCCCATGTATATACTGATGCAAAGAAAGTGTTTAAAACATCGGCCTTTTCCTTATCCTCACTAACCAACTCACCCATCTCATTTTTGAATGGTCCAATGCACTCCCTCTTAAGTTTTTTGCTATTTATATATTTAAAAAACTTTTTTGGATTAGTCTTGCTTTCCCTTGCAATTCGAGTTTCATTATCTATTTTTGCTACCCTAATTGCCTTTTTGCAATCTTTGTTGCACTCCCTGTATTTTAAGAAAGATTGTTCAGTTCCTTCTGACTTAAAGGGATAGTAATACTTAAAATGTAAAAAAAAATATGTTGTAGGGTTTATCCCCCTGAGTAAAACAAGGGTACTCCCACTGCTGAAAGGTGTTTCATTCAAAAGTTATTAATTTTCAAAGTTGAATTTTTTAGGTGCAATATCACAGTGGCCTGAAATTGTACAGTGGCGCTGTTGCTACACGATCCTATTGACAGCTCTGGTCAGTTGACCATAAATCTCCATAGGATGGTGTAGCAACAGCACCACTGAACAATTTCAGGCCACTGTGATATTGCACCTAAAAAATTCAACTTTGAAAATTAATAACTTTTGAATGAAACACCTTTCAGCAGTGGGAGTACCCTTGTTTTACTCAGGGAGATAAACTCTACAACATATTTTTTTTTACTTTTTAAGTATTACTATCCCTTTAAATAATTTGAATGCTTTTTTTTTCCTTGCCATTTCCTTCTTTACATGTGCAGTTAACCACACTGGCTGTGACTTACTTCTTTTGCACTTGTTCCCCATTGGTATATACAGTTGGGTACATTTCTGCAACCCAAATTTGAATTCTGACCATTTTTCCTCAGTATTTTTGCCTTTAAATAAAATATCCCAGTCTATGTGTTGCATTGAGGCCCTTAACAATTTGAAGTTCGCTTTTTTAAAATTAAGAGTTTTGGTTGAACCTATACATTTTTGCTTTGCCAGACAGATCTCAAATGTAACCATGTTGTGATCACTGTTTCCCAAATGTTCTCTTACCTTAATATTGGATACCATTTCTGTGTTATTAGTGATCACTAGGTCCAATACATTGTTATTTCTTGTCGGCGCTTCCACCATTTGTGACATGTAGCTTTCACGAAGCGTGTTCAAGAACCTGCTACCCTTAGCACTCATTTTTCCAGTTGATATCTGGATAATTAAAATCTCCCATAATTATAGTATGCCCAAACTGGGCAGCTTTCCTCATTTGCAATAGCAGTTGGGCCTCATCATTGTCATCGATATTTGGTGGTTTGCAGCATATGCCCACAAACAACTTTTTTTTACCTTTCACACCACATTTAGTCTCGATTTCTACCCACATGGACTCCACAGTTTGGCCAGTTTCCTCACTAATATCACCTCGCAAAACTGGATTTAGCTCTGTTTTCAAATATAAGCACACACCTCCACCTTTTCTATTAATTCTGTCTCTTCTAAACAGGGAATAGCCCTCTATATTTACAGTCCAGTCATGTGCATCGTTCCACCATGTGTCTGTTATTCCAATTATGTCCAATTGCTCATTAACCGCCAGCAATTCTAGTTCTCCTATTTTATCTACCATACTTCTTGCATTTGCTAGCATACAATTGAAGTGTGATTTCCGATGACTGACAGCCCCCTCCTCCCCAGGTGAGTAATCCTGGTGACTGCTAGGTATAGCTGGTTGGGCCTGAACTACCTTGTCAGGACTAATATCCTCTCCCATCTCAGAGGGGGTATGGTCAGAATCAGAAGCAGTAAGGGCCTGCATTCTTTCTGATAATTCCTGGATCTGGCTGGACAAGACATTAAACATATCTAGATCCACTGATTTATCCCCTTTAGGGGCATTATCACTGGCCTGATATACCAGCACTTGCTCTCGCAATTTTATATTGTCCTCAACCCGCTTGTCTAAATGGGATTGGAGTTGCCTTATGTGTTCTTGCAAAATGTATATCTCACCTTGTAGATCATACATCTTAGCACTAATGGCAGTATTCTGTGCTTTTGTAGACCACATTTCCTCAAGAGCTGCTTTACGCCTGCTCTCTAGCCCATTTACCTGGTGCTGGAGAGACTTAATTTGCTCTTCCTGTGTGTTTGCAAGCTTAACATATTTATGCACCTCTTCCTCTAACTCAGAGATCTTTTTATCCTGAGCCTTTAGTGCTTGTTTTCGTGGCTCTATACCTTTGTGCTTAGCCTCCAGTTTGTTTCTCTGGAAGCCTATAATAGTTACCAATTCGGGCACAATTAATAAAATCTGGATGTCCAAATCCTTTGCCTTAGTTTGATCTATACACCTATTCAATGCTTGATAATAGAAGTTATCAGGCTGCCACATTTTATCAAATTCGGATACCACCCTTAGCTCTATATCATTTCACCATTGCGGTACATCACTTTTAATTTTGAGGCGAGAATGGATGGCATAAATTAACCTCCCTTCTACAGCCCATTTCATGTCTTCTTCTGGTCTCTGTTCCATTGGATCAGATACAGAAGAATTTGACTGACATGTTTAAGCACAAATATGTTACTGTGTAATATATCTGTCAATAAAATTATTTGACAAATGTGTCAATTCTATATAAAGATCTCGGTGGGGCCTCCAAAATCTGTCGGGCTATTTATATGAAGGTATCCAAAGGGTTATAACAGAGAACCACTCAGGTTGGATTTCTTCAATTAAATAGGCAATTGACAATAAAATAATTCGAGAACTTTATCTTTAATATGTATTGACACGCTACTTCACAGTAACAAATTGATCACAAGAATCAATCCTTCATATTTGTGCAAAAATATATATATTTTATTAAAATACAATATACTATATATATATATATATATATATATATATATATATAAAACAAGTATCAGTAACAATGAAATATGTAAGTGATTAGCAATTATAAAAGGTACATAGAAAATCAAACCACACTTATTACCATAAGGATTACCAGCGGTACAAGGGTTAACCACACCTAGATATATTCAGAGGTATAATAACAATAATTGCATTCAGTAGCATAGAACAGGTTAATTGATTGTTACAATTAATATAATACAGTTGGCCGCAGTGTCTCTTAATACCTCTGCCCCAGAAACTGTATAGACTATGCCAATTATGATGTAAGGGGTTTTGTGAGATTAATTAAATAATTCCTCTAACAATTCCTTGTATCATATATCAATAATAATCAAATTTAGGGAATAACTGGAATAGAATCCCAAATTTGAATCACTATAATTTAATTATATACTGAATTCTATATTGAATGCCTCTGAATAAAATATATAAATTGCAATTAATATAGTCAATCAACAATTATACAAATAATCTACCAGAATTAATCCAGTAACATATGTCTATAAAGTAACCAACTTCATGCAAAATATATCATCATGATGACTATAGCAACATATATATAAAACCTATAGGCACTCCAAGGGTTAATCCACTCATTTAAAATAGATGCCACACCCAGAAGTTATTTTGTCTATTAAAAGTGAATACCTTCAAATTACAAAATATAAGCCTAGCACATATACAGAGAATTCCAAAGAAAACACCACTAACAAAAGACAAATAGCGGTTAAAGGGTTAATAACTGGATTCAAAGAATTTCCTTTATCAAATATTAACTATTATAATCTTCACAGAACCACCAGATATTACTCTTGGAATATCAAGATTTATATTAGCTAATATAGATAACCCACGCTATATACTGTATTACACTGATTGGCAAAATATAACAATTACCCAATAAATATATTTATATAGATTCTATTACTTCCAGAATTTAAGAGCTAAATCTAGCTTATTATAAATTATCCCAAATGGTTGGCCAGTCCACTTAAGACAATTATAATTCTCTGTGAGATGGCAGGATCAGGAATTTAATCAGCAAAGCCTTCTTTTGCCAGGAATTTCCCAGGAGTTTTCTTTTTCAGGAAGTCAAGCCCCCGAACTCAGAGTATTTTGGCATTATATTGGCAATTTTTGCCTTATCAGTAATCCCCACCTTTTTCTAATGATTGGACAAAGATCCATCTCATTATACCGTGACATCACCAGTCAGACCTGATTGGATACTATGCTAATCAAATATAAACAAAACATTATGAGTATTTTACAATATAAAGGCTGCAGGTGGCGCTATTACTCTATATTAGAATTTTACATGTGGCAGATCAGATGGCTTTCATCAGAATTAAGAAAAGTTAAGAGGTTATCAGAAGCCCCATAAACCAGTCATTTTGCTATGTCTTTCACATAAAGGAGTCCGTCTCTCTCAACCATTTTGTCTCCAACTGACTATCAATCTGCCATTAAAATGACATTCAGTTATTTTCACTCCCTACCTTGGACCAATGGCCCATTGTTCAAACATGAGGTAATTTGAACACATCCTCAACAGAATTTCAGTTAATTTCTACTATTAGAGTTATCCCTCTATGCTCCCCCAGGGCAAAGTCTCTGACAATGTCTGAACCAGTTAGCAGGAGTGGAGACTGTATCATAGGCCCAGGAATGAAGAATCGCCTGATTTGTGGAACGATTCTTTCCGCTGTCTTCCTTTTTTGTCTCATCCATCAGGAAGGGTAGGAGAATCATTCATGGCAAATTACAGCTCGAAGTAACAAGAAAAAAAACCCAAATATACAGTAATTAGCTCATATGAAGCTGGAGCATGCAAATCATGTGACCATATCCTTTGCTGGTTAGGCCATGCCCCTAATTGGCTCAGTTTTTGACATATTGAGTTTGAGGTGACTATGGGCCATTCAGTTTATGATAGCTGAGAGGCAATCTATAACTTCAGATTGAATATCATGAGTCAGTTGAGGTGCTGATAAATGAAGCTGGGTGTCATCTGCACGGAGGTAATATTTGAGTCCAAATGAGTGAATAAGTTCACCAAGTTTTAGTGTGTATAGTAACTGCAAACGATTTTGGCCGCACTACAAGGACTTCAACGAAGAAAGTTCTCATACGGTAGGCATATAAAATCAAAGACTTTATTGGTATAAATTAAAAATAAGCAAAATGTAGCTTGGGGTAACAGTGGTGTAGCAAGACACAGACAGAGGAATAGACAGCACCGTCTAACGCGTTTCACACTTATCAGTGCTTACTCATAGACTAAATGGTTAGTTACACACGAACGTCATTTCAAAACTTACTAAATTCAGCTGATTAGTTAAGATAACATAAAATCACTGACCTCTTCCTCCTCCTGGCAAAAGACTGCACCCCCCCCATTTCATTAACCCGTAACTAAGAATCCTCTCAATGATTCACCAGACATGGGCAAATGAATGGGTAATTAGACTGACCTGAATCAGCCAGGATAGATAACAGAAAAGCTCCGATGGATCGTGACACACAGCATCAGGGAAACCATAGAACAGAGGCATCAGAATCATCAGATAGACAACACTACGGGCTAGTAAACCACATAAATGAATAACAAAATAAATTTAATTTATGTGGTTTACTAGCCCATAGTGTTGTCCATCTTTGAAAATGTCTTACCAGGAATAATACATTGAGATTTCTCTTATTTTTAAGTATGTCCTGGAGAGCTTTTACAGCAACATTGGCTAACACTCAAATGTAGACTTTCTCATCACCTTTCTTGTCTATAACCACTTCTCTAGAAAGCTATCAGACTATTTGAGCAGCATGCTCTCCCCAGCTCTCCATACTAACTATAACCTCTGATCCACCGCTAACAGAAGCCAGTTGATCTGTCTTCTTCTTCAGAGCTTCAAAAGCCTGCAATAACCGACCCCAAAAAATTAGATCTTCTCTCAATCTAAAATCTTCTAAAATCTTCTCTCAAAAACTGCTTCTTTGTATCTAAAAACAGTATGTAACTTTATATATTTTTTGTATATATGTTTATGTGTATATGTTTGTGTGTGTATGTTTATATATTGTGTCTCTATTTGTGTAAATATTTAACTTTTTACTGTTAAAGCTCTCCAGGACATACTCGGTGTATTCTTCTTGGTAAAACATTTTCTAAATAAATAAAAGTGAGGAGTTGTGTAGAGGTGAATGGGGATTAGAGAAGTGATGGAGAAATGGGAATAGAGAAGGGAGGAGACAGGATACAGTGGAAGGCAGAAGGAGCCAGACAAAGTATGGAGTGCAGATGTAGAAAACAAAAAAGAATGAGGTATTTTGGCATTGCTAGTTGGTGTGGGCGAAACGTCCTATTGTGTTCCCAAGAAAAAAATCAGTGAAAACCACATTTTTTGTCCACTTTTTCGCGGGAAAATCTACTTTAAAAAGAGCAAGTAAAGTCTTTGAATTTTTCGCACAAAACTCTTCACCATTTTTTCAATGGCTCAAATGTTTCCTACCATTGATTAACATGTTTTTTGCCTTTTTGTTATAAAAATGTAATCTATTCCAGGAAGTCAAACACAAGAGATGCAGCTACAGAGTTAGACCTGCTGTCATCTTGATTCAAAATTGAGGCAGGATAGGCTCATAGTGACTGCTAAAACTAATAAAGGGAGGAACTGGAAGTACCCTTATGTGTCCACTGAGTCTGAGGAGGAGGAGGAAGTGACCACTACAGAACCATTGCTGGCCAGTCTCCCTAAATCACCCCTAGGGATCTTGGGGAAATTAATATCAAGGGAGGAAGAAGATGGTAGTAGTTAGAGAAGGACAGGTCAGCTGCCTGTGTCTGCTATGAGAAGTGCTGCCCCTGTTGCCGCCAGTGCTGTGCCTGCTGCCATTGCTGTCCCTGCTGCCACCAGTGCTGTGCCTTCTGTCAGATGTACTATGCCTGCTGTCAGATGTGCTACCCCTGCTGCACCAGTGCTGTGCCTACTGCCATTGCTGCCCCTGCTGCACCAGTGCTGAACCTGATGCCAGTGTGTCTTGTAATACTCAGTAGGGGGGGAAGGAGAAGATGATGCCAAGTGTGACAGCATGTGATCCCAAGATGTCCTGCCAGTCTTAGTACTACTACTAAGAAGGTCCAACAGCTTGTTAGTGTTAGGAGAGAAGGAGGGGGTAATCATTATATTATTAGTGACTGGGATGAAGAGGATGTGATTTGTGTTAGTAGTAGTGACAGCGATGGTGAAGCAGCTAGTAAGACTAGCTTTAGGTCAGTGGTAAGGGAAACAATACAGAGCATCCAAACTAGCGGTCAAGGGAGCCACACCATTCCCCTGACCCTGGTAGTCCCCCTCTCAGCTTTGTCCAGGAGGAACATGATCCCAAAGAATTCAGAATTGTTGCCTAGAAGCAATAATACCACTATCAACAGGAGCACAGATCACCTGACTGTGCCTGCTACTAGTGCTGCCAGTCTGCCTTCTTCACTTCACCAGGAAATGGCAAATGTGACATTAGGGGACCCTCTGTCACATTTCTCATCACCTCCTCCAACCAGCAATGAGATGTCTATAATAGAGCAGCAGCACGTAGGGAATAGTGGTGGTGAAGATGATGTTGGTGGAGAAACTGGTGTGGAGGAGACATTGATGGCCTTTTTAGCCCAAAACTGAGATGGGATGGGCACGAGCACCTCCACCACTAGAAGTGAGCTTTTGGAATTAGCTCTAATTCCTGCTGCTGCTGTTGATGTGCAAGGGCATCAGGATGCTAAGGAGCAGGCTGGTGTGCCACAGACCATTGTGGGCACAGTGGAAATTGGGTCAACAAGGGATGCGGGACTAGGACAGGTTCCAGTTGCCAGCAGCAGCAATACTCCTGGTCCTAGTTGTAGTGCTGATTCTGAGGCAGTAGCAGAAACAGCAGCAACATCATCCTCTGCCCCAGACAGTGAAGGAGAATGTGGAGGAGAAGAAGAAAGAGGCCAGTCTTCTCCACCTTTTCCCTCTGCCCTGAAGTGCAGTTATCAACAATGACATTGTGCACTATTTGTGCCAAGTTAGTGAGAAGCAGAAAGGATGGAACGCGTTTTGGAACAACCACACTGATAACACACATGAAAACAAAAACCATGACCATGTTAAAGCTAAACACCCATCACAGAAATCAAGCACCTCTGTTCCTATACCCCCTGAGTCTCTCAAAAGACAACATGAGGCGGGGTGGAGATCAAAGATGAGGAAGAATAGAGAAACCCAGGCAGAGGCCTGAAGTTGGATGAAGAGTGAAACAACTATCTCACCATCACCTTCTTGTTCTAGGGTAACTACGTCTTCTGCCAATCCATCTAATTTATTATTACCTCCACCACCACCAAATGATAGCCACTATGTGGTGCATTACCACACATGGCAGTGTGTTGGAGGAGAATCACAAGCAGGTCATCAAGCAGCCTATAAAGAGATTCCATCCCTCAGAATATGCTAAGCTGGTGGCAGAAAGTGTTCATCATTATTATTAAACTGTCAGAAAGTTGTCACATGTCCTTAGTAGGGTGTGGACAAGGGCATAGTGACAGCAGCAGTACTTGGTTTCTGGTGTCATGGTGTTTGCATAGAGTTGTGCCAGGTGTTATTTACCACACATACTGTGCACATTGCAGTTGCTGATGAGAAGCACAGTTCCTGCTCTCAAGGGAAAAATTTATATTCTAGAAAGAGGGGCAGAAGGAGAATAATTTTTGGCCAACTTCTTCGCTCTACCTGAAGTGGTGGGTGCTAGTTACGGTCCTGCTACTGCCTCAGGCACATCACTGGAACTAGTCATGGCAAGTGGAATCTTCTTCATCCATTACCCATATTACTGCTAGTGTTGATCACATTCCCTTTGAGCTGCCTACTCATCCTGCTGCTTAAACAACTCAGCAGCAGCAGAAGTCGCACATTCCACATCTACATCAGAGCATTTGACAATGGGCAGTGGCTACTGGCCAACATGACATGACCTGCTGGCACTAGACCTGTAGGACATTTTTTTCTCAGGCTTGTGCTTTAAAAAAAAAAAAGGAAAAATATAAAACATAGGCCTACAAAAAATAAACTTTTTTGGGGCTTGTTTCTAACAAGTTTAAGTCATACAACTCAATGTTTCCTTAGGGCTTCTGCCAAACAAATCCTTTTAAGGGTATCCTTTTGAAATTTTGCACGCTTAACAGCGTGCAACATTTCAACTAATTCAGCTTGCACTTTTATGCTCTGTTTAAAAGTGCAAGGTTCTCATGTCGCCATTTTTAACAATGCGACATGGTTAATGCGGCTTTTAACCACACGACATTTAGTTTGCGATGTTTGAAACGCGAACCCCTTTTTATCACCCCCCACAGGACCAATTACTCCTCACATGACCTGTGGGGGGTTAATAAAAAGGATTAATTTATGGAGAGTACTGTTGGATCCACAGCCCTCTCATACTATCACTATGCAGACCCATTTGGGTTTTTTGCATTAGGCAAGTCCTCTGTTTAAATCTTTTTTATTATAATGTACAGTGGATATAGAAAGTCTACACACCCCTGTTAAAAGAATGAGACAAAGATAAATCATGTCAGAACTTTTTCCACCTTTAATGTGACCTATAACGTTCAATTGCAAAACAAACTGAAATCATTGAGGGGGAAAAATAGAAAATAAAAAACTCATAATAACCTGGTTGCATAGGTGTGCACACCCTCTTATAACTGGGGATGTGGCTGTGTTCAGAATTAACCAATCACATTCAATCTCATGTTAAATAGAAGTCATTACAAACCTGCCATCATTTAAAGTGACTCCGATTAATCACAAATAAAGTTTAGCCGTTCTAGTAGGATTTTCCTGACATTTGCTTAGTTGCATCTCAGAGCAAAAAGCCATGGTCCGCAGTGAGCTTCCAAAGCATCAGAGGGATCTCATTGTTGAAAGACATCAGTCAGGAGAAGGGTACAAAAGAATTTCCAAAGCATTAGATATACCATGGAACACAATGAAGACAGTCATCATCAAGTGGAGAAAATATGGCACAACAGAGACATTACCATCCCTCCAAAATTGATGAGAAGACGAGAAGAAAACTGGTCAGGGAGGCTTCCAAGAGGCATACTGCAACATTAAAGGAACTGCTGGAATTTCTGGCAATTACTGGTTGTGTGCTACATGTGACAACAATCTCCCGTATTCTTCATATGAATGTGCTATGGGGTAGGGTGGCAAGACGGAAGCCTTTTCTTACAAAGAAAAACATCCAAGCCAGGCTGAAGTTTGCAATAACAAACATCATGTCCCCCAAAAGCATGTGGGAAAATGTGTTATGGTCTGATGAAACCAAGGTTGAACTTTTTGACCATAATTCCAAATGCACGCCATCCAAAGAACACCATACCCACAATGAAGCATGGTGGTGGCAGAATCATGCTTTGGGGTTGTTTTTCCTCAGCTGGAACTGAGGCCTTAGTCAGGGTGGAGGGATTTATAAACAGTTCCAAATATCAGGCAAATTTGGCACAAAACCTTCCGGTGTCCATTAGAAAGCTGAAGATGAAGAGGAAGTTTACCTTTCAGCAAGACAACAACCCAAAGCACACATCCAAATCCACAAAAACATGGCTTCACCAGAAGATTAACATTTTGGAATGGCCCAGCCAGAGCGCAGACCTGAATCCAATTGAACATCTGTGGGGGGATATGAAGAGGGCTGTGCACAGGAGATGTCCTCGCAATCTGACAGATTTGGAGCGCTTTTGCAAATAAGAGTGGGCAAATATTGCCACGTCAAGATGTGCCATGCTAATAAACTCCTACCCAAAAAGACTGATTGCTGTAATAAAATCAAAAGGTGCTTCAACAAAGTATTAGTTTAAGGGTGTGCAACCAAGTCATTGTGAGTTTTTTACTTTTTATTTTTCCCCCTCAACGATTTCAGTTTGTTTTGCAATTGAATTGTTCACGTTACAGGTCACATTAAAGATGGAAAAAGTTCTGACATGATTTATCTTTGTCTCATTCTTTAACATCACAAGAACCTGACATTTTAACAGGGGTGTATAGACTTTTTATATCCACTGTATGTCTTCTGTTATTAATTGCACCACATTGGGACCCACAAACAATAAAAAAGAGCATATTTAAAGGGTCTCTCACTCTTCTACACGTTTATTATAACATCTCCTCAGGGATTTTTAATTTTATATAGGGCTTTATAGGTGTATTAGAGGACTTCCCGCAAAGTGAGATTCCTTATTTACTAAGAAATATTATACATGCCCAATACAGGGCACACATTGATTTTCTGTTTAGAGGAGTGCAGGTTTGTCTTTCTGTCTCTCTCTCTCTTTATATATATATATATATATATATATATATATATATATAGATAGATAGATAGATATATATATATCAATATCATAAGCATTCATTTGCTGTTTCAATTGTGTTTTATTATGTTATTTCCAGTATACTGGGGCTTTTTTATTTTTTATTTTGGAATGCTCTCTTCAAACTGTCTGCTGTTTACTTTTATTACAATGTCAGGTACAACATCTGTGCATTACCATATGCAAATTGCTTAACAAGAGATTTTAAGATAGAATCATTAAGTATTTCAAGGTTCCCTTGAAAACATCTAAATTAATGATAGACAATTTAGAATATTTGACTAAGTTTGGCAGCAATATTTAAAACATCTGAAATGTTGAAGACACAGAACAGAATTTATTTTCTTACTCATGATTTATTGAAGTAGAGACCACTGTTTGTGAATTACAGCAGCCTCTACAGAGAGGAACCTGAGTTTTAATAAACTGAGAGGTTTGGACTGATCTTCTTTGATATATGCTCACATATCAGTTTGGCTGCAGATGTATGGTGAGCAAGGCTGATGCACTTTGAGAACTGAAGTAATTCTGGTACAAACTAACTGCATCGTAGGGGACAAATATAAATTTCCATTGATTTAAATGCAGATTTTAACACCTTGAATGCCAGATGGTCTCCAGGTTTTTCATTTGCAATGCATTGATGACTTCTTCCTTGCTTCCATGGTGTTTGAAAGCCCAATTTAAAATCAATGAGAATTCTACGAATGTTTGTTTTTCTCTATGGTACAGTTTGTTTACTAAAGAATTACCCCTTAGTACATCTGCACCTAGACGTATGGAAGCAAATCTAGATAGTATTCACCAATGGGTTATGTACACCTTTTCAGTTAATAGGACAGAGAACCAATCACAGCAAAAATTGTTTCTCACCTTCCTTCTTTTGTTTAGTTTCCAAAGGATAGGAATGCTTTTAAATGCTAGCGAAACAAGGGATACAAATGTTTTTGAATGCTATCATGTACACATTTAGGAATAGAAAATTATGTCAAGTTGAACAATTTTCTACTTTGAAATCAATGATCACAATGTATTTTCCACCCACGTGAAAAGTATCCCCCATGAATTCCTGAGATTATAAAAAGCGTATAAATTTACTGCATGTTGCTGTACTTGGAACACAGTAAGAAAGCTGCTGAAATGTTGATGTTATTTAGTGTAGGCAGGCAGACAGACAAAAATAAGGAGGTGGAATTGCTTGAATGGAGGAGTAGTGGTGGTAGCCAGTTGTTGTTGGAAATATTTTTCATTGTGGGCAGGGAATGTGTAGTTCTCCATAACTGCAGTGTGCACAGTCTATGAAAATGGTATTAAGAGGGACAGGATGGTCAATATGTTGCCACATCTGCTCTAATTAAGCACATCCAATATAAACAATATAAGGTTTAAGTTTAGAATGTTAAACCACCCCCCCACCTGAGAAAACAGATGCTGTGTATTCTGTCTGTCCTCAACAATGATGACAGCAACTTCCCCAACATCCCACAATGACATACCTGTTCACTGTAGAGACCATTTGGATGCAGGGTATATGGTAACACCTACAGACGGTCCATTCTGTGAAATATGAAACTCATTGTAAGGAGGGTGTATGATCCATGTGCAGTGACCACCAGACACTTATTGTCAGTACAGTTTCCAGCCACCACCACCAGGAACAAAAATATGATACAATTTTAAATTCTTAACTTGCTGTAGGCCTTAGCTTGCTATAAATCTTTTCAAGGGTTACCCTGATGTAAGACTCAAACTAACATTTTTTTTCGAGGTTTATGTTATGTTGCCATAGAATGAGACACAGGAAGGGAGTGCTGCATGAACTCACCCAAGCTGATAGACTAATCAGGAAACCTATACTGCATTAAAATCCAGTTTTATTAAATTATGTTGCCATAGGACTCAGCTTGCTAACAAATTCTACTGTATGCTCAAAACAAAAGTGTAGGAGTTCTGGGGCAAACAATTTGCACTGTAGGGGTGAATTAAAATTTTCAGAAGTTCCCATTAATTTAAAAGAGGTTTTAAATGCTAGAGATGTCTTTCACAATGCTCTCTATCATTTAAGTGGTTAACATCCCCATTTAAATAAATAAATGGAGATTTTTGTTCTCTCCTACAGTGTAAATGGTTTGCTTCAGAATGCCTACACTTTTCGTTTGAGCATAAAGCCCTATTTGTATAGGGAACATTCAGCTGTTTCTAATGAACTTAGACTGCAAAATATAATTCAGTTTCTCTGCAGAGAGCCTCTGCCAATCTGACATTTGTGTGTTCTACGGAATAATCACAAACAGTCAATATGCATTAAATCCCTACAAAAATCCAATGGAAATCTTTTTTTTTTTATTATTATTATTATTATTATTATATAACATTTAGATAGATAATGTTTTAAAAAGAATGTTCCTATTTTGTCTTTTTAGATTTGTAATATAGTATCATATAATCTAAATAGAGTATGGATAAAACTGCAATGGTATTGTTGAAATCCACAAATGATTCAGTATGTCTATCATAATAGTAACTTAGCCTGTCAGAGAGACATTGCTACATAGCTGAAAAATGGATCACATCTATTTGGAAATGTACCACAATGATCGTTACTCAACCCAATAGTAGTCAATGGGATATGAAGAGCTCTTAATCAGATATCCCCTTGTCTTCCATGGGCTTTCCTTTCCTGAAGACAGCATCTAAAATCATACAATTATCCTTCAACAATCATAAGTAAGGAATAAAAGAAACCAGATAATAGGAACATGTAAGTACCATTTATTACAATCAGACAGGAAACTTAACTTGATGACTTTAATGTTTTCAAAACTCCCTAGTTCCCTATAAAGCTATGATTTGTCTCCATTTAAAATTTTTATTCACTACTTTAAATCTTCAGGGTGTAAATTACATTGACAAGAATTTTTTTTAGTTTTGTAACTGAATATATCTAAAACGTGTTAAAACACAGAGCACATCTAAGAGAAAAATGTCACTTAAACAAATAAATTAAAATAGTCATTATATGGGGTGCTCAAACTCTGTAATAAGTAGTTAGGCTAAAAATCTTGCAATGTATGCAAAGAAGACTGCAAAATCGTATTGAACTAACTATAGTTTACAAAGGAAAATATAATTATCTTTGTAATGCAAAATAAAATTGTATGCTTAAAGCCAGTTTACTTTAACCTTTTGAATGCCAGAGAGGTATCCAATACTGTACAACACAATGCATTGGATACTTCTCTGACACTCAAAAGTTAAATGAATAGTAATGTTTCATAATAAAAGCAGCTGCAATTAATCTTCATAACATTTGAGCCATGGAGAGTGTTATTTCAGTACTGTCAGAGTTGTAGTTCAAGAGCAATTGAATGATAAAGTATTCCTCCACCCCTTTTACTGATGTAATACTGCTCACCTCAGAGCAGCAAGACTGTCTGGGTGGATCACAGAGAGGGACAATCTTCAGTGAGTATAAGGAAAAACCTGTAAAACCTTTCAGGGGGCAGGGTGTTCATTGTTCTCACAGTAAGGAGATTGTCCCTTCCTGTGAGCTGTCTGGTCTGTGGACCAGATTCCATATCTGAGGGAGTCAGCTTATACTAGGTAAAACTGGCAGGAGGGAGGTAATTTATCATTCAATTACTCTTGAACTACAAATACAGTATTGAAATAACACTCTCCATGGCCCAAATACTATGAAGATTACTTTTGTGAAACATTAATATCCCTTTAAGGACCTCAGTAAGTTCTCTTTGCTAAACATAGGGATGGCCAAAAATGTTTGCCTTAAAAGTGAAACAGGATAAAAATGGAACTTCCTACCATGTAGTAACTCTATGGCCTAGATTCACTAAATGTTGATGTGGTGTCGGTATGATATTGTCGTTGTGTTTGAATCACTCCAACAATTCCATCTGCACACACATCAACATATTCACAAAAATTGTCGGATGGAAGGGGAAGGTTGGAGAAGGTCCCTATTAGCATACATGATTTTCAAAGTGCTGTTGGTGTGGAAGGGATTTCCTCCCCTCACTAATCACCAACACTATGACAATTCTGTACAGCATTCTCTGTGCTTCCCTACCCAGCCAGTATGAGAATAAAGAGAAGGCTTTCAGCACCATGGACAGCACTGAATGCTATAGGGATGTGCATTGTTCACCCCTGTGGCATTCAAAGGGTTACAATAAATAGAACTAGTACACCAAGTACTACACAATGCCCCCCCCCTTTGTATGTCGACATATATTGCATATATTCGACATACTAACTCCATATGACTTTCACCTCAGGGACTGCCATTTAGTTGACTACACTTTTATTCGACTCCATTTTTTGTCTACTCCATCTTTATTCTACTCCAATTTTAGTCGACTACACTTTTAGTCAAGTCTTTTATTTGACATTTAACCCTTTGAGTACCAGAGAGGTAACAAATGCAGTGTATGTCGGAGAATGTATATCAGAGAATGCTGTTCAGACTGTCGTAGCTCTCCCTGCTGTTGCTCCATAGGAAAGTACAGGGGAGATCCCAACGATGACAGCCTGAGTTAGGAGGAGTGGAGACTGTGAACTCCGACAGCAGAGGCTGCTATCGGAGTTTACTGAATTAGTTAAAGTGTTGCATTAACATGTCAACACTACCCCTTGCATATGAATGTGTCTCATTATGCTTCATTTCCATATGGAAATGAGCAAGTGTCAATGTGAAGAGTAAAAATTCATAAACCAGTTGAAGGAATGTCGGATTGATGTCAATGTTGGCATTTTTTGCCGAAATCATGTCGATTTGATGTCATAGAAACTTTGGTGAATACCGCAGATGTGCCTACAACCCTGCTCTGACAGTACATTGACATTCATAGTCCTCTTTGACCTTTAATGCATCTAGGACTACATGTGAAAAGCTGCATATTCTCACTTTTTCTTTCCTTTGTACTTGCATTGAAATCAATGATAAGAATGGATTTTCCCTGCCATGTGGAAAGTTCCTAACTGTATCCCCACTGTGTTAATTTAAAAGGGCTTTCTGCCAGTCTGTGCTTGGGAAAGACAGAAAGCAGCTGTATTGTGATGCTAGTAGAGATAGGCAAAAAGAAAATAGAGTTTAGGCAAAAAAACAAACAAACAACAACCCTTTTTTCAGTGGTGAAAGTTTAAGGGTCAGATTTAAAGGTTTGTACAAAAATATGCAGTAGAGCCAAAGTGAGCAGCAACTGACAAAATGAAATGTCTAAGTCGGTATTTAAAGGCCCTACCAGGTAGAAGCACAACAGATGGACAACAGAATGATTTTTCGCGAATGCTTTCTCCTTTTCACCTCTTCTAGCAAATTTTACGCCTATGTTTCCTATGGTGCAACATTTCCCATGACAATATTACTTCTTCTGAGGGCTGCAGTACAGAATTAAGTAGCTGAAAGTCAATATTTTGAGTCCTACAGCAACGTGTGAGTTGAAAACATTTGTTAGCATGCAGAGTGCCTTTGTCCTTTGCCCACAAAACTAACTTCCTGCCTAAGTGAAACTGGCACATATTCCAGCAGGATGAAACACAAGACACCAGTTATTTAAAGCCTCTGTTTTCAATAAAATGAAAGGGCAGGATGATGTCAAGAGCTTAAAAAAAGTACAACCTACCTTACAAAGTGGCCGATGTTTATAGTAGTGGAGGATTGGAGTGGTTTGATTGATGTGTGTGTGTGTATATATATATATATATATATATATATATATATATATATATATATATATATATATATATATATATAAATATATATATATATATATATCCAAACTAATAGAAGTTTGAAAGCACTCTCTCTTATAAGTTTTTGCCCAGGTGCATATCCCAAAATGACTTAATAGAGGAACTAATGTAGGGCAGCACCCGTGGGACTTTTCAAATGCAGCTTTATTGTAATGTAACGGCAAACAGCTGGGTCAAT
Source organism: Rhinophrynus dorsalis (assembly GCA_037306005.1). Classification (NCBI taxonomy): domain Eukaryota; kingdom Metazoa; phylum Chordata; class Amphibia; order Anura; family Rhinophrynidae; genus Rhinophrynus; species Rhinophrynus dorsalis. Next base: position 70,916,167 of record CM074719.1, on the reverse strand, counting down.
GTTTCGGTACCAAAATGGGGCCTTTCTTTCTTGAGAAAGGCCCCATTTTGGGACCGAAACGTTGACCCAGCTGTTTGCCGTTACAATACAATAAAGCTGCATTTGATAAGTCCCACGGGTGCTGCCCTGCATTAGTTCCTATATATATATAATATATATTCCTACAGCAGTTTCTAACATGTTTGTGTCAAATGTAATTGTGTCAATTCGCTTGGTGAATAATTTCCCACGAAAAGTGATTTTTTTTTTTTTGCCTAGCTCATTGCATTGAAATCAATGGAAACATTGAATTTACACACAACACATAGCAAATGTTATTTTATTTCCCAAAGGCATAGTATAAAAGGGGTATGAGGGTACCTGTGTTGGTGTAGTGTAGGGAAATAATCAGTTGAAAGGGACATTTTTGGAGGGTTTACTGTTCATAAAAAATTAAAAACTAAATACAATTAATAATCCATAAGACATGGTATAAAAGGGTATCACGGTGCCCGTGATTGCTGCAGTTCTTTGTCTATCACCTGCAGGGGGCTCCCATTGGCTGTCTGCAGTCAACCCGCCTCTGGTTGCCTTTTTAAACTCAGTCTGGGCACCCTTTAGTTGCCCTTTTGTGGTGTCTCTGACAGCATTCTCTTTGCCTGTCTGCTGAAGCTATTGGGCCTGTTCCTGAGTTCCTGAGTTCTTGAGTTCCTGAGCTTACCTGTTCCTGTGTTCCTGCCTGCTTGTCAGTTCCAGTCCGGTTCCGGTTGCTGTCTTTCCGGTTGCCAGCCGACTTGCGGTCCTCATCCCGGTTGAGCCTCGGCATGCTCCTGCTGTTTCCTGTGTTCAGTTCCTGTGGCGATATTGTTCTCCTGTCGCTCTGGTGACATTCTGTCTGTTGGTCCCAGCGTGCGGACGCTGGTTTACTCCATTAGCCTTGCGGCACACAATACTGTCTGTTGGTCCCAACGTGAGGACGCTGGTTTACTCCATTAGTCTTGCGGCTCACAATACTGTCTGTTGGTCCCAGCGTGCGGACGCTGGCTTACTCCATTAGCCTTGCGGCTCACAATACTGTCTGTTGGTCCCAGCATGCGGACGCTGGTTTACTCCATTAGCCTTGCGGCTCACAATACTGTCTGTTGGTCCCATGGTCCCAGCGTGCGGACGCAGGTTTACTCCATTAGCCTTGCGGCTCACAATACTGTCTGTTGGTCCCAGCGTGCGGACGCTGGTTTACTCCATTAGCCTCGCTGCTCACAATACTGTCTGTTGGTCCCAGTGGGCGGACGCTGGTTTACTCCATTTGCTTTGTGGCTGTATGTACAGTTGTTGGTCCCAGCGTGCGGACGCTGGTTCACTCCCTGACTTGCAGTCAGGTTTCTGGTGCTGTCCAGTCCTAGCAGCACTTGTTTCTGATGTATACCGACACTAGCCTTTCCTTGGGTGAGACAGCTTGACCGTTACTCTATTTACCATCCTACTGTCATTGTCATCTGACAGTCACTGGTCTCAGTGGTGTCTCCCTTCTTGGGCTGCCCTGCCCGGTATTGGTAAGGCCGGTAGAACCTATTACGTTGCCACTCCACGGTTGCCTTACCTGGTATTGGCAGGGCCGGTAGAGCCTATTCCTTGTGTATTCCTCAGGCTGCCCTGCCCGGTATTGGTAAGGCCGGTAGAACCAGTACGTTACCATCTTACGGTTGCCTTACCCGGTATTGGCAGGGCCGGTAGAGCCTACTTATCGCTATTCCTTCAATATCGCTTGGGTTGCCTTGCCGGTATTATTTGAAAGGCCGGTAGAACCTATCTCAATTATCAATTGCTTGTATATATGTGATGTTTGTATGTGTATGAAAACCCTATGGGATTGTCTTAACTTTTCAATAAAGTTATGTTTTTACCTAAACCTTACGTCTGAGAGTCTTAACAAACCTTGACAAAGGGGTTTGAGAGTACTGGTGTTGGTGGTGGAGTTTGGGGAAAAATCAGTTGAACAGGGAATTTTGGGGGATTTCTTGACTAGTATTGGGGGGGCAGTTAATAAAAAAAAATAGATAAAAAAAATAAGAAATTTGTACGTAATGTGATAGAGACATGAACTCCTTCATGTAAGCTGCCACTGGGGTAGATGATACTTGACAAGGCAGAGTATTTTGTACAGCATGATTTGTAAGATTTGTTGTCAGAGGCCAATCCTTGAGGAAACATTGATTTGTAGGAGAGAGACTTATTAGAGGCCCAAGCCCCGAGGAAACATTGATTTGTATGATTTAGAAATAAGCCCCCAAACATGTTTTTTTGTTGTAGGCCTATGTTTTTTTTAAAGCACAAAAAAGTGTCCTGCTGGCCTAGTGCCAGCAGGTCATGCTGACAGTTTAATAGTAGTGATGAACCCTCCCTGCCACCAGCTTAGCATATTCTACAGGATAGAATATCCCCAGATGCCCACTTGATCCCCTGTCTGCGATTATCCAGCACCACACTGCCATGGGTGGACACGAACTGCCACAGCCTAAAAAAACTACAAAATGGCTATCACTTGGTGGAGGAGGTACAATGAAACTGGTGGATTTGCAGAAGATGTAGTTACCCTAGAGAAAGAAGGTGATGGTGAGCTAGTTGTTTAGCTTGTCATCAAACCTTCAGCCTCTGGCTGGGTTTCGCCTCTTGTTACCTTACCTCGCCTCTTGTTACCTTTTGGGAAAGTCAAGGGGTATAGCAACAGCAGTGCTCAAAGTCTGTGGTTGGTGTTTGGCTTTAACATGTTTAACATAAATTTCATGGTGTCTGTGCTTCATGTGTATTTTCAGGTTGGTTGTGCCAAGGTGTGTTCCCTCCTTTCCCCTTCTCACTGATTTGTCACAAATTGCGCACAGTGCTGTTGTTAATGACTGCATTGTTCCTGCCCCAAGAGAAAAATAGTCCCACACCCTTGACTTCAGGGGGGGAGGGGAAAGGTGGAGAAGAATAGCCTCTTTCTTCTTCTTCTCCATATTATCTATTCTTCCTCATCTTTGATCTCCACCCCACCTCATGTTGCCTTTTGGGAGAGTCAGGGTAGTATAGGAACACAGGTGCTTGATTTCTGTGGCGGGTGTTTGGCTTTAACATCATCATGGTTTTTGTTTTTCATGTGTGTTATCAGGGTGGTTGTGCCAAAGAGTGTTCGCTCCTTTCCACTTCTCACTAACTTGGCACAAATTGTGCACCGTGTTGTTGTTGATAACTGCACTTCAGGGCAGAGGGAGAAGGTGGAGCAGATTGGCCTCTTTCTTCTTCTCCTCCACATTCTCCTTCACTGGCTGGAGCAGAGGATGATGTTGCTGCTGTTTCTGCTACTGCCCCGCAATTAGCACTGCAACTAGGACCAGGAATATTGCTGATGCTGTCAAGTGGAACCTGTCCTAGTCCTGCATCACTTGTTGATTCCATTCACACTGTGTCAACGGTAGTCTGTGGCACACTAGCCTGCTCCTCAGCATCCTGCTGCCCTTGCAACTCAGCAGCAGCAGGAATTGGAGCAGTAGCAAACTCAGCAGATTCCAAAATCACACTGCTGGTGGTGGTGGTGATGCCCATCCTCATCACTGTCTCCCATTCCTTCTCAGTTTTGGATAAAAAGGCCATCAATGCCTCTTTCATCCCAGCTTCTCCACCAGTCCCTTTGTGCTGTTGCTGCTGCTCTATTACAGCCATCTCACTGGTTGGAGGAGGTGATGAGAAATGTGACAAAGGGTTCCCTAATGTCACACTTGCCATTTCTTGTTGACCTGAAGAAGGCAGACTGGCAACACTAGCAGCAGGCACAGGAAGCTGATCTGTGCTCCTAGTGGTGGTGGTATTATTGCTGCTAGGCAACAATTCTTCCTTCTTCAGGATCATGTTCCACCTGGAAAATGCTGAGGGGGGAAGGGGACTCTCGGGGTCAGGGTAATGATGTGGCTTCCTTGACTGCTAGTCTGGATGCTCTTAATTGCTTCCCCTACCACTCCCCTAAAGCTAGTCCCACCAGCTGCTTCACCATCATTGTAACTACTGTGTCACGGTTACCCAGAGAAGTTCAGGAGTCAGTACGGTTTAGTTAATGCAGTTTATTAACAAATGACATACAGCAGGTATATACAATATAAGAGTAAGCACAGGGTAATAGCCAGCAAGATTGCTATCAGAAATAATAGGTTGCAAAGCTAAACCACTGTGCTGGAGACTAGGCCTTAGCCACTGGAAGTCTCGGCTGGAACCAGGAACAGGAACTGGAACAGGAACCCAGGATCTTGATCCGAAGAGGAATAGGGTCTGACTCAGCCTGCAGTCAGATATGCGAGTCTACCAGAGCCCCAGGCCCGCAGTACATTGGGTGTCTGATTAACAAGGGAAAAGACAAAAGAATAGTCAGACAGAGCCACCAGTCAGCACCAGAGGGGGTAGTCAGACAAGCCGGGTCATACACAGATCAGGTGGTCATCCAGAGCCACAAGTCTGCACCAGATTGGATGTCCACTATTAGGGGTTACGCAAAAGAATAGTCAGACAAAGCCACAGGTCAGCACCAGAATGGATGAAAACCTAGCCAGGTCATACACGGAGCCTAATGCAACAGATCTGCTATAAACAACAACGCAAGGGCATCTGAGTCAGGTCTCAGTCTGCCCTTTAAACCCCTCCACAGGAAATAGGAGGAGCAGGAAGTTGGTAGGAGGAGACTACAGTAAGCAAACAGATAAAAAAAAGAGGCCTGCAGCATGCTAGAAGTCTCGCACCTGCAGGTGATGCTGAAGTCAAAGTATCACGGTGCCCGTGATTTATGCTGCTCTGTGCCTGTCACTTGCTGAGTATTCGTGATTGGCTGTCTGTCATTAGCCCTCCTCACACAGCCTTTTTAAACCTAGGTTGAGCATTTCCAGGTTGCCCTTCGTGGTGTTTCTGACTCCACTCTGCCTGACCTGCTTGTCAGATCTCTGGGCCTGTTTCCAGTGTTCCTGTATGCTACGTTTTGGTGTTCCAGTGTTCCTGTACTTTAACGTTCTGGTGTTCCAGTGTTCCAGTGTTCCTGTACGTTTATGTTCCGGTGCTCCAGCGTTCCTGTATGCTAACGTTCCGGTGTTCCAGTGTTCCAGCGTTCCTGTGTGCCTGTATTCCGGGGTTCCTGTGCTCCAGCACCATGCGGGTTAACCTGTACGAGTTCCTGAGTCTCGCGCTCCAGCTGTCGCTCCGGCGACATTGTTCTCCTCGCTATTGCATACACATTGTTGGTTCCAGCGTGCGGACGCTAGTTTGCTCCACTATACCTGGTTGCTGTACACATTGTTGGTTCCAGCGTGCGGACGCTGGTTTGCTCCACTAAACCTGGTTGCAATACAAATTGTTGGTTCCAGCGTGCGGACGCTGGTTTGCTCCACTAAACCTGGTTGCTATACACATTGTTGTTTCCAGTGTGCGGACTCTGGTTTACTAAACTAAATCCAGTTGCAATATACATTGTTGGTTCCAGCGTGCGGACGCTGGTTTACTCCACTAAACCTGGTTGAGATATACATTGTTGGTTCCAGCGTGCGGACGCTGGTTTACTCCACTAAACTGGTTGCGAGATACTTTGTTGGCTCCAGCGTGCGGACGCTGGTTTGCTCCACTAAACCTGGTTGTGATATACATTGTTGGTTCCAGCGTGCGGACGCTGGTTTGCTCCACTACACCTGGTTTGCTCCATTAAACCTGGTGGCACTATTTACCATTAGTCCCAAAGTGCGGACGTTGGTTTGCTCCTGAACATCCTGTACTGTGGTCAGTCGCTGTCCACTTCCTTGCAGTTGTCTGATTATCCCTGGCAATAGACTTCTGCTGAGTAAGACCTCTATACTTATGCTCTCTGCTGTCTTAGTCACCTGACAGCTGGTCTACTTGCTAGGCTGCCCTGCCCGGTATTGGTGAGGCCGGTAGAACCTTGACTATTCCATCATGTAGGTTGCCTCACCCGGTATTGGCAGGGCCGGTAGAGCCTACTACAGTACTCCTTTGGGCTGCACTGCCCGGTATTGGTAAGGCTGGTAGAACCTTGTAATTCACCATCTTTAAGGTTGCCTTACCCGGTATTGGCAGGGCCGGTAGAGCCTACATTCAGCATTCCATTGGGCTGCCTTGCCCGGTATTGGTAAGGCCGGTAGAACCGGTATACGTCATCTCACGGTTGCCTTACCCGGTATAGGCAAAGCCGGTAGAGCCTGACATTAAAATTGCCACTTGGGTTGCCTTGCCCGGTATTTAGGCAAGGCCGGTAGAACCTATTGTATGTTCTATTACTGTTGTATTGTTATGTATGTTTACCCTACGGGGACTGCCTTTAACTTTTAATAAAGTTAAGTTATTTTACCAAACCTTAAGTCTGAGAGTCTTCAAAAACCGTGACAGTACAAAAGGGCCATGACCTGAGACACTAAGAATGACGGTAATGCACAGAATATCCATTGGAGGATGGATACGCTCGAGCAATGTTTGGATCAGCTAGCGGTGGCTATCCTAACTATTCTTGATCGCACGGTACTTGCAGATAAGTCCGGTGCTAACCCGGTGGTCTCGCCAATTATGACACCGGAGAATGAGTCTAGGCCCTCAGGGGCCGCAGTCAAAGGGTTAACGGCTTCTGCACCCTTGCCGCTGAGATATGACGGCAACCCTCAACTATGCAGAGGGTTTATCAATCAACTTGAGATATTTATGGAATTGACGGCACACACATTTCCTAGTGATCGCAGCAAGGTTGGGTTCATGATATCCTTGCTGACTGGCAGAGCATTGGCTTGGGCCAACCCACTTTGGGAAAACGCTAAACCTTGCACAAAGAATTTCTGTGATTTTGTGCAATCCTTTCGGAGAGTATTTGAGCCTCCTGGTAGAACTACCTCTGCTGCTAAACTTCTCATGGAGATACAACAGGGCAGACACACGGTTGGCGATTATGCCATTGAATTCCGCACCTTGGCAGCAGAGGTAGGATGGAATAACGAGGCCCTGTTGGCAGCCTTTGCTCAAGGATTGAGTGACCATATTAAAGATGAGATCGCAGCAAAAGAATTACCTACTGACCTAGATGATTATATCGAATACGTGATGCTAATTGACTCCAGAATACGTGAAAGATTAACCGCCAGAGAGCGACGAGTACGGTTAAAAAATAATGGGTCCGGTAGCATATTTTGCCCACCCAACCCTCCCTCGGCATCCAAACCTAGTGAACCTATTCTGGAACCAAGTGAACCTATGCAGGTGGGTTTCACTAGGTTAACTAAGGAGAAGAGAAGGTATAGCAGGACACAAGGTTTATGTCTGTATTGCGGTAAAAATGGTCACCTGTTAAGATCTTGTCCGGTACGTCCGGGAAACGAACACACCTAGGGTACCTTGGGGGACAGGCCCTAGGTGGTGTCCAATCGTCCCCAGTGTTGGGCACACTTAAACCCACCATACAGGTGGTATTGTCATGGGCACAACGCTCTGTTGAGGTTTTGGCCTTGGTTGATTCTGGTGCTGCTGGGTATTTTATGGACAATACCTTTGCTGAATTGCATGGGGTACCACGGATTCAGAGAGAAACCCCTCTTGCTATCGAGGCAATTGATGGCAGACCTTTGGAACCCGCCCAAGTTACTTTTGAAACGATGCCCTTGTCCATGACTATTGGGGCTCTTCACAAGGAAGAGCAGCAGTTCCAATTGATTAATTCTCCTCACCATGCTGTGATTGTGGGCTTTCCTTGGTTACAGTTGCACAACCCACAATTTGATTGGCAGAAATGTGAGATTGCTGCTTGGTCTCAGTTCTGTATGGATAAATGTGTTACCCATCCTGTTAAGGTCTTGTGCACCTCCCCTTCACTACCTGATGCCTACCAGCAGTTTAGCAACGTTTTCAGTAAGGGAGAGGCTGGCGCCCTACCTCAGCACAGACCATACGATTGTCGCATAGAACTGAGTCCTGGAGCAGTACCACCGAGGGGACGCACGTATCCATTGTCTTGTGAGGAGAACCAAGCTATGGAGGAATACATAGCAGATGCCCTCAGTAGAGGGATCATAAGGAAATCTACTTCTCCGGCCTGTGCCGGGTTCTTTTTTGTTAAGAAAAAAAGTGGCGAACTGCGACCTTGCATAGACTATCGTGGGCTGAATAAGCTGATGGCAAAAAATGTCTACCCAATGCCACTCATCACCGAGCTGTTTGATAGACTTAAGGGGTCCTCGATTTTCACCAAATTGGACCTAAGGGCAGCCTACAATTTGATACGTATCAGAGCTGGTGATGAGTGGAAAACTGCCTTCAATACGAGATTTGGGCATTATGAATACCTAGTCATGCCATTTGGTCTATGTAATGCTCCTGCAGTATTTCAAGAACTGATCAATGACGTCCTTAGAGATATGTTACAATCTTGTGTTGTAGTCTATCTTGACGACATACTTATCCACTCCAATGACCTGTCACAACACATCAAGGATGTGTCTGAAGTCTTGCTGCGCTTACGAAAAAATAAATTATTCTGTAAACTGGAGAAATGCGAGTTCCACAAAACCAGCGTACCGTTTCTGGGGTTTATAATTGGCAAAGACGGCATTGCCATGGATAAAGAGAAATTGACGGCAGTCTTACATTGGCCTAAACCCAAGAGCCTCAAAGCCATCGAATGATTTCTGGGCTTCGCCAATTATTCTAGGAAGTTTATTAAAAACTTCTCCTCTATCATGAAACCTCTGTCTGACCTCACGCATAAGGGCGCTAACCCATCCCTCTGGCCGGTGGCTGCTGAAGAGGCCCTTGAGAAGTTGAAGGTAGCCTTTGCTGAAGTGCCTGTGTTGTCCCACCCTAATCCAATACTTCCCTTTACTTTAGAGGTTGATGCCTCAGATATTGGGGTCGGAGTGGTGCTCTCTCAGCGTCAGGTTAAAGGCGGTACACTCAGACCCTGTGGATTCTTCTCAAAAAAATTGACTAGTGCTCAAAGTCATTACGAGATTGGTGATCGAGAATTACTGGCAATTATCCTCGCTCTCAAAGAATGGCGTCATTTACTTGAAGGCACAAAAAACCCCGTTTTGATTCTAACTGATCACAAGAATTTGACGTATCTTTCTGAGGCCAAGAGACTGTCTTCTCGCCAGGCCAGATGGGCACTGTTTCTATCCCGATTCAATTTTGTTGTATCATACCTGCCGGGATCAAAGAATGTTAGGGCTGATGCTCTGTCTAGACAATTTGAAGCAGAGGTTGACAGAGAAGAGGTACCAGCACCTATCATTCAACCTGATCGAATATTGGCTACCATACGTACTAGTATTACTTCACCACTAGGGGAGGAGATTTTGGCATCCCAAGCCTCTGCTCCTCATGAGACTCCAGTGGGCAAATGTTTTGTCGCTGAGCCATTCCGTACTCGATTACTTGAGACCTACCACTCCTCTAAGGCTGCGGGACATATTGGTAGGGATCAATTGTTCTGGTCTCTCTCTCAGCTATTTTGGTGGCCTCCTATGAGAGCAGATTGTGCCAATTTTACGAATGCCTGTACCACCTGTGCCCGTGCCAAAACCCCTAGACATCTCCCTGTGAGCTTGCTTCAGCCGGTGCCTAATGGTGAACGCCCTTGGTCTCATGTCTCTATTGACTTTATGGGAGAATTGCCCAGGTCTAGAGGGTACTCCTTCATATTGATGGTGGTAGACAGGTTCTCTAAAATGGCACACTTCGTACCCCTCCGTGGCCTTCCTTCGGCCAATGAACTGGCAATGGTATTCGCTCGAGAAGTATTTCGGTTACATGGAGTACCCAGGGTGCTGGTATCTGACAGGGGGAGCCAGTTTGTGTCCAGATTCTGGAGGGCATTTTGCGAACAGATGGGCATACAGCTATAATTTTCCTCGGCGTATCATCCCCAGACTAACGGGGCCGCTGAGAGGGCCAATCAAGGATTGGAACAGTTTCTGCGATGTTTCGTGACTGACCATCATGATAATTGGGCCGACTTGTTGCCTTGGGCAGAGTTCGCCAGGAACTGCGCAGTTAATTCTTCCTCCGGGAGCTCTCCGTTTTTTATCAATTATGGGTTCCAACCCTGTCTGCTCCCGGATTCCTTTCAATCACAGCAGATTCCAGCTCTGGATGAGCATATAGAGCAACTCCGTTCCACATGGGCACAAGTTCAGAGGGCATTGGGCCAGTCTTTTCAGTGGCATCAGCGCCATGCCAATTGCAGAAGGCTTCCAGCGGTTTCCTTCCAAGTCGGGGATAGAGTATGGCTGTCCTCCAAGAATCTAAAGCTCAAGGTCCCATCTAATAAGCTGGCACCTCGGTTCATTGGTCCGTACAAGATCATTCGCAAAATTAACCCTGTTTCTTATGCCTTGGAATTGCCTGCTTAAACCTCTGGTCTGTAACCGTTATACTACCACTCCTGTGATGCCAGGTCCTGTTCAAGTCGAGGGGCAGGAGGAGCATGAAGTACAAAACATTATTGATTCCCACAGACGTAGAGGAGGGGTACAGTATCTGGTGCATTGGAAAGGTTATGGTCCTGAGGATCGTTCCTGGGTAGACAATAAGGACCTTCATGCACCCAAGTTAGTACGAGTATTTCATGCCAAATACCCTCAGAAGCCTGGACCCTACTCTAGGAGAGGGGGTCTTTGAAAGGGGGGTACTATCACGGTGCCCGTGATTTGTGCTGCTCTGTGCCTGTCACTTGCTGAGTATTCGTGATTGGCTGTCTGTCATTAGCCCTCCTCACACAGCCTTTTTAAACCTAGTTTGAGCACTTCCAGATTGCTCTTTCGTGGTGTTTCTGACTCCACTCTGCCTGACCTGCTTGTCAGATCTCTGGGCCTGTTTCCAGTGTTCATGTATGCTACGTTTCGGTGTTCCAGTGTTCCTGTACTTTAACGTTCTGGTGTTCCAGTGTTCCTGTACGTTTATGTTCCGGTGCTCCAGTGTTCCAGTGTTCCTGTATGCTAACGTTCCAGTGTTCCAGTGTTCCTGTGTGCCTGTATTCCGGGGTTCCTGTGCTCCAGCACCGTGCAGGTCAACCTGTACGAGTTCCTGAGTCTCGCGCTCCAGCTGTCACTCCAGCGACATTGTTCTCCTCGCTATTTCATACACATCGTTGGTTCCAGCGTGAGGACGCTGGTTTACTCCACTAAACCTGGTTGCAATATACATTGTTGGTTCCAGCGTGCAGACGCTGGTTTGCTCTACTAAACCCGGTTGCAATACACATTGTTGGTTCCGGCGTGCAGACGCTGGTTTGCTCCACTAAACCTGGTTGCAATACACATTGTTGGTTCCAGCGTGCGGACGCTGGTTTGCTCCACTAAACCTGGTTGCTATACACATTGTTGGTTCCAGCGTGCGGACGCTGGTTTGCTCCACTAAACCTGGTTGCAATACACATGGTTGGTTCCAGCGTGCGGACGCTGTTTGCTCCACTAAACCTGGTCGCTATACACATTGTTGGTTCCAGCGTGCGGACGCTGGTTTGCTCCACTAAACCTGGTTGCTATACACATTGTTGGTTCCAGCGTGCGGATGCTGGTTTACTCCACTAAACTGGTTGCGAGAGACTTTGTTGGCTCCAGCGTGCGGACGCTGGTTTGCTCCACTAAACCTGGTTGTGATATACATTGTTGGTTCCAGCGTGCGGACGCTGGTTTGCTCCACTAAACCTGGTTTGCTCCATTAAACCTGGTGGCGCTATTTACCATTAGTCCCAACGTGCGGACGTTGGTTTGCTCCTGAACATCCTGTACTGTGGTCAGTCGCTGTCCACTTCCTTGCAGTTGTCTGATTATCCCTGGCAATAGGCTTCTGCTGAGTAAGACCTCTATACTTATGCTCTCTGCTGTCTTAGTCACCTGACAGCTGGTCTACTTGCTAGGCTGCCCTGCCCAGTATTGGTGAGGCCGGTAGAACCTTGACTATACCATCATGTAGGTTGCCTCACCCGGTATTGGCAGGGCCGGTAGAGCCTACTACAGTACTCCTTTGGGCTGCCCTGCCCGGTATTGGTAAGGCCGGTAGAACCTTGTAATTCACCATCTTTAAGGTTGCCTTACCCGGTATTGGCAGGGCCGGTAGAGCCTACATTCAGCATTCCATTGGGCTGCCTTGCCCGGTATTGGTAAAGCCGGTAGAACCGGTATACGTCATCTCACGTTTGCCTTACCCGGTATAGGCAAGGCCGGTAGAACCTGACATTAAAACTGCCACTTGGGTTGCCTTGCCCGGTATTTAGGCAAGGCCGGTAGAACCTATTGTATGTTCTATTACTGTTGTATTGTTATGCATGTTTACCCTACGGGGACTGCCTTTAACTTTTAATAAAGTTAAGTTATTTTACCAAACCTTAAGTCTGAGAGTCTTCAAAAACCGTGACACAAGGTAAGCTGTAACATACTGCTAACACGAACCACATCAACTTCAGTCCCTGAGTCTTCCTCTTCATCACAGTCACTAGTAATATGATGATCACCCTCTCCTTCACTCCTAACATTAACAAGTGGCTGGACCCTCTAAATAGTAGTACTAGTATTAGGACTGCTTAGGCATGGCAAGTGTGACTTAGGGTCCCCTGCTGTCACACTTGGCATCATCTCCTCCTTCTCCCCTCCTGAGAGTTACAAGAAACACTAACAGCAGGTGCAGCAGATCTGGCAGCAGGCACAGGCAGCTGACCTGTCCTTCTCTCATTACTGCCCTCTTCTTCCTACTTTGAGATTAATTTCCCCAAGATCCCTATGGGTGATTTAGGGGGACTGGCCAGCATTGGGTCTGTAGTAGTCATTCCCTCCTCTTCCTTAGACTCACTGGACACATAAGGGTCCTTCCAGCTCCTCCATTTACTGTTAGTAAACCTGCTCATAGTGATAGCAGTCACTATGATCCTCTCCTGCCTCAATTTTGCTAGAACAGCACAGCACCTCTCTCTCATTCAGTAGCTCCTTCTTTTGTGATTCACGTCTTGAAAATCGGCATTGTTTATAAAGAAAAGGTGAAAAACACTTTAATAAAGGGGCAACAATGTTCTAGCCATTGAAAATATGGCAAAGAATTTTTGCCAATGTGAGAAAACGGTGAAAATTTTAATCACTCTATTTAAAATGCATTTTCCAGTGAAAAAGTGGACAGCAATATGGTTTTCACTGATTTTTTCACGGGAACACAACGGGACCTTCTGACCACCCATACTAAAGAAGAGTAAATCTGGAGCACAGTACATTTAAAATCTCATTGATTTAAATGGGGCTTTTAACCACTTAATAATGGAGAGGTCTCTGTATCCAATGGATTTAGGCCTTGATTCAATTAGCCTCGCTAAAACTGTTGGCAGGGCAAAAATGGATACTGACTGGTACACACACTGTGTCACCATCAGTATTCAATTGCCCTACCAACAGTAACTACAATGAAAGCTGGGCCACAGAACCTTACTTGTGGCCTAACATTCGGCTTGTGTTTTGTGTTCCTAAAAAACAAGATAAATAGAGTGAGAAATGGGAACATCAAAGGAAAACGGCTAAGGCTAGGTGCTTGACACACTGTCAGCATTAACCATACACTATCCCTAACAATAAAGTTAAATAATACTAGCCCTAACACTGTTGTAACACACGTAACCCAGAGCTGTAAAACTCCTTCTGTCTTCTATGCTTCTTATTTGTTCCAAAGATGTCACTGAAAAGAATAAAAGATATCCAAATTAAAGGGATAGAAGCTAGAAGCTAATTAGCTGGGAGGTGCATAAGCACACATCCCAGCCAATTGTAGTGTGGGAACCAGTTTAAACAGAGACTGCCCACATAAAAGCAAGTCTCTATTCAATTGTTCCACAGAATGGCTCAGGTAATGGCCCAAGATGTAACTTGGTGGGAGGGGGGTTTCACTGCACTCCTGCCTCCTCCACCAGTGGCAGCATACTTTTAACCATTCGACTGCCAGCGTGATTTGACTCCTTGGCCTGCCACCATTATTGAACTTATTTCTTGGACTCCCTGCCACCATTATTGGGCTTATTTCGTGGATGGCTTGCCACCATTATTGGACTTACTTATTGGACTGCCAGAATAGTTTTAATCCTTGGAATGCATACCCAGTCGGCATTACAGGGTTGATTTTTCTCACATTTAACACATTTTTACAGTACTTTGGATGTATTTATATGGGGCTTAGGGCCCTAGGTTTTCTCCACTTAAATTCCTGCATTGGCAGGGTAAAACATGAGTTAGGGGGCTCTGGGGCAGAAAAGAGTAGCTCTAGATTTTCTGGTGTTAAAGCAGGACCCATAATGCATGGTACTGCCAATTGCATGGAACCGAATGCAAAAATCAGCCTTCGTTTAGTGGCTAAATGGCTTCCAATGGGAGCTAAATTTAGAGCCTGACGTGCATTTTTTCCCAGCAGTATCTTTTCACAGCACAGGTAATTGAATGGCTTACCTTACTTGAAAAACTACCTTAGCATGTTTTTTGGTTTCAGGAACAATTGAATCCAAGCCTTAATGGCTTAAATTCCCATTTAGGTCTCAATTCAAAGATGTACTGTAAAACAGCCCGTAAGGCTAAAATTGACTACCAACTGTAGAATAAATTTGTTTAAGTTGGTATTAAATTGCCCTACCAAATGAAACTACAACGAATGTTGGACCACAGAAATTGACTTGTGGCAAAATGTGCATTGTGTGTTTTAAGTTCCTAAAACTCACCCTAAATAGGGTGAGTAATGAGAAAATCAAAGGGAATATGGCTAAAGCTCGGTGCTTGACACACTGTCTAGCACAAGTAATTGCATTGCTTACCGTGCTTGAAAAATTGTCGTTGGGCATTTTTTCTGGCATCAGCCTCAATTGAATCGAAGCCTTAAATGCATGAAAATTTTAAATTTTCCTTATGGTTCATTTGGTTTGTTCCAAATTGCTTCTTCTTAGTGTATTGAATTGTACGTGAAACACCTCATTAGCAGAAGATAAAATTAAGTGAGAGGCACTTATCAAGAGGTAAACTATAATTTATAATCCAGTGCAAGATGTAGGGTTTTGTTTTTTAGCATAACAACTTCTTAGCTGGTGCAATGGTTTACACTTTTCCTATGGTTCTAGTTAGAGGATGGCTTTTGTGCGTTAGGTACATTCAGTTACTGATGATTTTATGTAATTTACATATCCAACACACACCAATATTTACTAGTGAAGTGTTTGAAAAAAAAAAAATATGCTTGTGTTAATCCTTTGTATGCCAGAGGGGCACCATAACACATTGCGAACCCATGATTATAAACCCCTCTTGCACTGAAAGGGTTAAACCCTGGCGTGCCAGAGATGTGCCCATGAATTGCTTTGCAATATGTTGGACATCTGTCAGACAATCAAAGGTTAAACTGCAAATTGGCATCTAGTTATTGATTGTTGCAAAGTGTCTGTTTAGAACACCATTTTAATGAAATGTTTCTTAGATAAATGCTTCATTCGCATACATGTTACACTGAGTACTTATTCCTTCCTATTGCAGTGAGCTCATGCAGGTGGCCAATTTGTTTTATGTCATACCTCTAACCTTTGCTAACACAACAAGAAACAAATCTTTTCTTTCATATGGCTGGGCACACACTGCTCTTTCTCATTTCCCTCCCACTGACATTTATTGTTGTGAAGGCTCTAAGAAGGAGATTACATATTTAAGGTTGACTTTACCTAATTTTATACTGTCCCAATAAAATCAGCAAATATGTGTTGTTTCTTTTCTCTGCAATCTCACAGTTTTGTAAGTTTGTCCTTCCCTTTAACTCTTTTGTAATCAGACTTTTCATTTAATTAGACAACAGCTCAGGATCAATTTCCTGGAACTAAAATAACCGCTAGTTCATAAAGGGATATCAACAGTAAGTCAGAGAACAAAGTGGGTAATTAGGAAATAATTTAAGGTTTTATGTAGAAACAATGGTTTAAAAATTTTCAGTTCACTGATTATTATCTGGGAACATGATAGGGGTAGGTCATTTACAAATGGAAATCATTGTTAGAAAATCTTATATATCAAGAAAGCCATTACCAAAACTTTGCATTAATTGCCTGATTATGTCCAGATTCCCACCGAATCAATGAAACGTAGCAGGGGAATCGTTTCAATGCTGAAAAGTGTTTTGATTGCTGAATTGAGCTTTAGCTCATTACAATAACATTTACAGCCTAACCCACCAAATGCTAGCAAAAAACCCCTCTGAAGTATTAGAGAATGCACGCTGAGGACATAGCTGAGAGTGTAGTTAAAATAAAATGTCAGTCTTGTTTATTCACAAATTGTTACAGATATCCTCCCTAGAGGTGATACAGTCTAATTAGATTGTTCTTTGGCTAGAAAAGATTGCGCATCTTTGCTGTTTTAGAGAAAAATGTGTGCAGCCATTTTCCAAATTCTTTTGAAACAGACAGATGAACTTTAGATATATCTGCAGGCAGTTTGGAAATCTGCACTAATCTACATAATAGCAGACTTTTCAGAGTCCTGTTGTCGTGATTTCCTCTGAATTGTTGGAGGACTGCGGGGTTACCTTCAGGCTACTGAAAACTTTCTCTAATGAAGTACTAGATGTGTGAGCTGAAAAACAGAGACAGTTCTCTCTCATTGTTTTCCCACTTCAATGCACATTTTAATCAGCACTCTTTTAACTTCCAACTCTACTGTTAAAGAAATATTCTTCCTGACTTGTTATAAGTAAATTTCAGCAATAACACAATTTAAGAACGTATCAGATAGGTTTGATTAAATGTTTTGTTAAAGAATACAAAATGAATAAGCACATATTGACTAGCAATTAAAATAGATTTCACAAAGTGCTCTAGTAAATATTTTAAAAACAGTGAAACATATTGAATATACTTTTTTTGCTAATATGTAATAATTAGGTCATTCAAAGTTTACTATATTGACCATGCTTATTAGAGAACATTAATCTCAGACCATGATAAACACAGCACTGATAATAACATATGTTGCTTGTTTGTAATTGTAACATGTTCCTCCTTGATAAAGTTGTCCTGTATGCTTAAAGGTATAGTAATGTTTCATAATAAAATCAGCTCTAATTAATCATCATAGTATTTGGACTTTGGAGAGTGTTATTTCAATTCTCTCAGAGTTGTAGTTCAAAAGTAATGACAAAGTATCCCCCTCCTGCCCCTTTTAGTGATGTAACACTGCTCAGCCAGAGCAGAAGGGAGGTGCCCAGGTAGATTGCAGAGAGGGACAAACTTCAATTAAGATAAGGGAAAAACCTGAAAAACTTGTCAAGGGGGGCAGGGCTTTCATTATTCTCATAGGAAGAAGATTGTCTCCTGCTGTTATTTGTATGGTCTATGGACTGTATTCCACATCTGAGAAGAGATGGTTTACACTAGGTAAAAGGGGCGGGAGGGGAAACTTTGCTTGTGAATATATAAGACTTATTTCGTTCTTCATGCTTTTTTAATGCCTACAAAATAAAATAAAGATAAAACAAAGTATTACTATCCCTTACTGGCTATACTGACAAAAAATTGAAGCAAAATTGAGGAAAAGTTGGGGCAAACCAACTGTAGAAGAGGAGACATAAAAATTTGCTAGCTTCCAATTGTCTTAAATTGGCCTTTCAACCTCTTTAATGCTAGAGAGGTCCCAACACACTGGGAATTTAAAGGTGGATTTAAACAATAGGAATGTTTATTTTTCCCTAAGGTACAGTTGGTATGCCCTAATATTTTTCCATGTTCTTTGTTATGAGAAAAAATTGACTTGAATGAAGTAGCTTGGTGTAAAGCTAATGTTCTCTGTTATAATTATTGATAAAATATTCACAAAAAATACAATTCAGGCATTTATCTGCAACTACAAAATCCATGAGTAATTTGTGTGCAAAAATGTAATTATTAAATACAAATTTCACACATAACATAAAACATTAAAATCACCACCCTCATAACTGCGCTACCAACATTTCTTTCCACTAATAATAGTGCCATCTATGGACGGGTGAAACTACCCATTTTTCCCAAGGAATATTTGTGGAAAACCTGATATTTACCACTTTTTGTTTGCATACTAAACCCTTAAATTGTCTGTCTTTTCATTAACCTCAATAAATGTTCAACAAGCAATTTAGCACGTTTTACCTGTGCCTGAGAATTCCTACAGGAATACTGGGTGCTCAGAGTAGGCTGAGTAGTTCTATGGCTTCTATTGTAGTGGGACATGGCTGTAGGTCAGTATGTTTGATTCTGTGGCTAACAGTACAGTGGAACAAGGCTAGAGGATCAGTATGCGTGGTTCTGTTGCAGCATTCAGCAGTGAGGTTCTTTCAGCTGCTATCAGACTACAATTCCGATCATTCTCCTGCAAGCCAAAGGGGGATAGGAGTTTTAATTTTGCAGCAGCTTGATGTCTTCACTTTGCCCATCCCTGTTCTATGGCTATAAGTGCAGTGGGCCAAGGTTGGATAAGGCTGGGGGGAAAGTATGTATGGTTCTATGGATAACAGCAGTATAAGGCTGGGGGGACATTTCATTTGAGAAAGAAATACACTTTTTACAGGAATTACTGCAAAAGTCAAAAAGTTCTATTTTTTGCATGTTCCCTTTTGGGCAATAAATGTTCATATCTCATCATTCAATGGAGTAGTAAGGACTCCTGGATTAACAGCCTATCTGCACTGAAGCCACCTGTCATAATTCTCAATATTGTTCTGTGCTAGACCGGTATCCATTGTTTTTTTGAAAGCAGTTACAGTATCTGCAGCACAACGTCCCAAGGCAAAGAATCCCATAGCTTTACCACTCTTACTGTAAAAATATCCCTTCATTTGTCTTTGTCAAAAGCTCCTTTCCTCTAATCTTAATAGATGACCTCTCATTCTTAGCTCATCTCTTTGTGTAAATAATTAATTGGATAGTTCTTTGTATTGACCTTGAATATATTTGTAAATGGTAATCATATCACCCCCTTAGATGTCTCTTCTCTAATGTAAACAAACACAATTTGGTTAGTCTCTGTCACAGTTACCTTAATTCCAGTGATGCCTCCACCCTTGATGCAGGGCTAGGATGGCAAGAAATGTTGCTTCGGCATCATCCCATGCATCATTTCTAGGAGTGGGTCTTGGCGCGCTGGGCATCTCTAGCAGTTGCCCGTGTCTTCTGCTGATATGACACGACTGTCTGAATTGTCATTCGTTCTGACGCAGGGTCGGTTGAATCTCTTCTCGGTGCAACAATTCTGGGAGCAAGGCTGCAGTATTTCGCAGGCCTCAGCTTTATGCAGTTGGGGCTGGTAGCTCCACCCAGCTACTTCCTGGTTTTGGATATTTAAGGGAACTGGATGTCTATCCAGTTACACTTACGTTGTTGTTCTGTGCAGTAGTATCTTACTTGTTCTTGATTTCCTGTGTATGACCTTGGCTTGTCTGACCATACAACCTGGTGATGAACTGTGGCTCTGTCGGACTACTCTCTGTGCACTCCCTACCTATTGGACATCCAAACTGGTGCAGACCTGTGGCTCTGGCTGACTACCCGTTCTGTGTATGACCTTGGCTTGTCTGACTATCCAACCTGGTGCTGACCTGGGGCTCTGTCCAGCTATTCTCAGTATTGCCTCCTCATTAGTGGACATCCTAACTAGTGCAGACCTGTGGCTCTGGCTGACTATCCATTCCGTATATGACCCTGGCTTGTCTGACTATCCAACCTGGTGCTGGCCTGGGCTCTGTCCAGCTACCCTCTCTGTTCTTCCTGTCTAATGGACATCCTTTATGGTGCAGACATGTGGCTCTAGTAGACTCTACCTTACCGACTGCAGACGTGAGTTAGTTTCACCTTGTTGCCTTTCTTTTCAGGAAACTGCCTTCTCCTTACTGACGGCAGGCATGAGCTAGTCTTCTCTGGTTATTATCCTTAGGGGAGACTGTTTGGGTACACGCTCTTCCTATCTGGCATAGAGACTACCATTGGTCTCGGCCTAGTCTCTGCAGTCTGGGAAGCTGGAGGTGTACTTCTATTTCAGATAGTGTCTCTGCCTCTTGGGTTACTCTCTGCTACTCCCTGTGATTACCTACTCGTTATATTGCAATTCCTTTTAATAAAGGTGATTTTACTATACCGTCTGACTCCTTGTCTTGCTTGAGAACCGTGACAGTCTCTCTTTATAATTCAAATCCTCCAATCCCTTTATCAGGTTTGTTGTATGTCTGTAACAGTTTTATGGACACTCAGACACAGAAGGTTAGGTAAAAATACAGTTTTATTGAAAACCTGCGGGTCCAGTATATATATACAAATATAATACTGACACAGGTCAGGTTACAGTAGAAATCAATAACCCACATGGGTCCAATGAGACACGAAGGTACAACACTGCCACAGGTCAGGTTACAGTTCGTGTGAATCCAAAACGAAACAGTGGAGAAATGGTTGCTATTAGGCCAGGAGGTACAGACAGGCCCTAATAGCGCAAAGGCCCACAGGACACTCACTACGCAGAGAGTGACCCAATAGCGACTGAGGCCACACATGAGTAAACGAAGGCCCTGGACAAGTGGCAGACTGCCGGAACAGTTAGAGGAGGATTGAAACTGCAGGCACAGAGTAATGCCAAACAGAGACTGCAATTGACTGTGACCCAATGTGCAATGGCACAAACCCACAAGGGGTTAACGAACGCTCAGACCTGAAATCGACTGCCAGATAGTGGGGACAACCTGAGGCACCCAGGAACAAACCAACCTCAGCTTGTATGCGGTGAACAGGTCAAGTGTACCGTGGTGAAACCTGATTGATCTCAAACACCGGAGTATAGGATCACGAGGCACAAACTCAGTGACTGGGTCACAGTAACAAGACTGCCAGAGCAGCAAACAAGGCAACCAGAGGATCTGTCCGTAGACAGAGAGGACACCGGAGGACAGCCCCTAACCAGATCACCGGATGGAGCAGTGAGCCAAGCCAGATCGATACACAGAGCAGGAATGTCAGCCAATCCGGGTTGGTACACGGAGCAGGAATGTCAGCCAGGCTGGATCGGTACACAGAGCAGGAAGGTCCCCCAAACCGGGTCGGTACACAGAGCAGGAACGTCAGCCAGGCCGGGTCGATACACAGAGCAGGAATGTCAGCCAATCCGGGTCGGTACACAGAGCAGGACGTCAGACAGTCCGGGTCGATACACAGAGCAGGAACGTCAGCCAGGCCGAGTCGATACACAGAGCAGGAACGTCAGCCAATCCGGGTCGGTACACAAAGCAGGAACGTATACAGGCAGAGTAGTCACGCAGTCCGGGTCATACACAGGATTCACACAAATATAGGAACAAGCGCTAGCAACGGGAACACTATGAAAGGGCACTGCAGAAGTGATAGGGCTCAGTATTTAAGGGCTAGCACTGGGTGGAGCAAAACCACATTAGCCAATAAAAGGAATCAGGAAGTAGCACTGGTCATAATGTCGCCAGCGATAACACGGGCACCGTGATAGTGTCTCTGCACTTTTTCCAGTACAATAATGGCTTTTTTTAAGACCTGGTGCCCAAAACTGTAATCTGTGCTCTAGATGAGGCCTTACCAAGGATTTATATAGAAGTAGAATTATATTGGGTTCCCATACATCTATGCCTCTTTTTATGCAAGATAGTACCCTATTTCCTCTTGCAGCAGCAGAGTGAGGTTGCACACTGCTGTGAAGTTAATCGTCTATCAGTACCATGAAATCTCTAATCCCCAACTTGTTTCTCATTTAGTGTATTTACTTATTTTTTTTTCTCTTGTTTTCAAGTATGTCCTGGATAGTTTTCAGTAAAGGGTTGCATATTTATACAAATTGAGAAACATTATATATTACATGTTATTATATATACATACACATATGAATATAAATACACATGGAATAGTAAAATTATATACAGTTACACTCTGTTTTTAGATATAAAGAAGCATTTACTTTTAAGAATTTTAGACTGGGAGCAGATTTGATTATTTCAGGCAGATTGTTCCAGGCCTTTGGAACTCTGAAGGAGAAGGCAGCGGAACAGAGGTTATAGTTAGTACAGAGAGCAGGAGTGAGTATACTGCTCAGGTAGTCTGGTAGTTTTCCAGAGAAGTGGTTGTGTGCTAAACAAGAAAGGTGAAGGGTACGTGTAGATTTGAGTGTTAACCAATTTAGTTATTTTAGCATATCACAGAGATGAGTAGTATAATTACATTGGAGGCTAAAGCGACATATTCAATTATACAAGGTGTCAAGTTTACTAAGATGGATTTCTGGCACTGGAGCTTAAACTACATCACCATAGTCTATGACAGGCAGCAACATCTGTTGCACAATACATTTTCTAACCAGGGGACTTAACATGATTTGTTTCTAAAAAGAGTACTGATTTTGGGATAAAGCTTGGAGGTTAATTTGTCAATATGGTGACCAAAAGTGAGGTTGGGGTCAAGCCACTTACCAAGATATTTGTAGAAGTCCACTATTCGACTCTGTTACAATGGATAGGTGGGTATTGCAGAGATTATGCAGTTTGTGCTTTTTGACAAATATCATTGTGACAGTTTTGTCTGTGTTTAAGAACAGTTTGTTCCTTGCTATCCATCTTTCAACCTTGCAGAAATTATGTTGTAATATGGCTTCAAGGTGTGATATGTTTTTAGCATAGAGTAATGTCGTCTGCATACATGTGTACTGAAGATGATTTGCAAACCTTGGGCAGATCTTTTATAAAAAGAGAAAATAGAAGAGGGCCAAGAATGGAGCCTTGAGGAACTTCACTTGTTACTTTGAGCGGAAGGGAGTCATTGCCGGCAAATGACACATACTGCATTCTGTCTGATAAATAGGATCGGAACCAGTTTAGAGAATTATTACCCAGTCCTGATCTTTGGAGTTTGATTATAAGAATATTATGGTCTACTGTGTCAAAGGTCTTGGCAAAATCTAGGAAAATGGCTCCTGTGAGGTTACCATTTTCCATACCCGTCTGGATATCATTGGTTACTTTTAGGAGGCCCGTGACTGTTGAGTGATTTGGTTGAAAAGCTGATTGAAAGGGGGGTGAAAAAACTGGTCTGTTGGATATATTCATTTAGTTGCACATGTACACATTTCTCTAGGATTTTGTATAAAGTGGGGAGTAGGGATATTGGTCTGTAGTTTGATACTACATTTGTATCCCCACTTTTGTGGATAGGCACAACTCTAGCCACCTTCCAGGATTTGGGCATATACCCTGTTGCCAAAGAGGCATCAATTAAAGATGCAATCGGTTTGGCCATTACCATGGCACTGAACTTTAATAGCATTGTTGGTAGTTTGTCAGGGCTAGATTGGGATTTCATTTTTGGGCTGAGGAATTGATCATATATTTCACTTTCATTTACTGGCATGAAATTTAATTCATTTTCATAATTGGACCAGGCAACAGGTGCTAGTGAGTGTTCTGTAGATGGCTGAGCTTCCGAGTTATCTTTGTTTTGTGTAATCAAGGTGGTGGCACATCCAACAAACTAGCTGTTAAATGCATTGGCTATGGCTATGGGGCACTGTATTGTTTCTTTGTCTACGGTTATAGTTGATGGGTGAGAATGATTAGGAGGGTTGTACAGGTTTTTAATAACCTTCCAAAAGTTGGCTGGCTTTGAAATGTTACTGTTTAAGTTGTCAGTAAAATATTGTGCTTTTGCTAATTTGTTTGTTTTGTACATGTATTCCTTAATTGTCTGTATGCAGTGTGATCATATGCGGAGCTGGTTTGTTTAAATTTTGTCCATAAGGCATCTCTGAAACTGTATAATTGAATCAAGTCAGCTGAGACCCAGGGTAGATGTGCCCCCCTAACTCTGACCTTCCTTAGTGGGGCATGGGTATTATAGACCTGTAAGAATTCCGAGTTAAAAAATTAAATCGCTAGTGTATATGTAGAGTGTTTGTTCCTACAGCCCAAATGCATAACCTTACATTTATCTACATTAAATGTTATCTGCCACTTTTCAGCCCATTCAATCGGTTTATCTAAATCCTTCTGCAGAGAAAAAACATCCAGATCTGTATGTATTTCCTTTCTCAGCTTAGTGTCATCAGCAAACATTGAGATGCTGCTTTCAATTCCCACTTCTAGATCATTAATAAACAAATTAAAAAACATTGGGCCCAGGATTGAACCCTGTGGCACCCCAGTTACAGCGTAGACCAACTTGAAAAGTTCCATTTGCAACAACTCTCTTCCATCTATCATTTACCAGTTCTAAATCCATGTACAGATATATCACCTCCAAAACGGAAGCCTTTTAATTTATGGAGTAACCTGTTTGAGGCACTGTATCAAAGGTGTTTGCAAAATCCAAGTATACCTCATCAACTACATCAACATTTTCAATAGCTATTCAGTCCTCACATGTGGGAAATTTGCTTCTCCTACACAGACTCTGCTTAGTAACTATAACTTACTGCTCTCTTTAGATTTCTATCACAAAGGTCTTAGCAAATGCAAACATATGGATAAAAGAAGAAAGAAAAGACAGGGGTGCTAAATAGTGTAGTACGTCTTAAATCAGATATGCACCAAAATCATGCAGCAAAGCTAATACAATGAAACCTGTTTGTACTAATGCTAGATATATACATATTAAGACAGTCACAGGGTTAATTCAATAAGCTTTGCACATCTGGATTCTGCAGTTTTCACCAATTTGTCTTGCCAAATTTGGTCATACTTTGTCAGGTTGGATGGGGACAGTTGGTGAATAGTGATGATCGAGCACCCCGATGCTCGGGTGTTCGGGTGCCCTGGCCGAGCGCCCCCGGAGGCTCGAGTGCTCGGCCGAGCACCCGAGCCCCATTGAAGTCAATGGGAGGACTCGAGCATTACACCAGGCACCCCCTGCTCTGATGAGGGGAGGGTGCCTGGTTCATAGGAAAAGGTCAGAAAATGATGGAAACACCACAGAAATGGTTCAGGGACAGCATAGGGAGGATGTCTGGATGCATCTTGGACTCCAACGTCGCTGCTGGGAACGATGTTTCGCCCGTAGTACGCCATTTTTACAGACTGACCGTAAAACACACAAAAAGGAAGATAAAAACTAATCTGCGGCTAGGCACACTAAACAATATGTGACGCTAATCTGCGGCTAGGCACACTAAACAATATGTGACGTTAATCTGCGGCTAGGCACACTAAACAATATGTGACGTTAATCTGCGGCTAGGCACACTAAACAATATGTGACGCTAATCTGCGGCTAGGCACACTAAACAATATGTGACGCTAATCTGCGGCTAGGCACACTAAACAATATGTGACGTTAATCTGCGGCTAGGCACACTAAACAATATGTGACGCTAATCTGCGGCTAGGCACACTAAACAATATGTGACGTTAATCTGCAGCTAGGCACACTAAACAATATGTGACGCTAATCTGCGGCTAGGCACACGAAACAGAATGTGACGCTAATCTGCGGCTAGGCACACGAAACAGAATGTGACGCTAATCTGCGGCTAGGCACACGAAACAGAATGTGACGCTAATCTGCGGCTAGGCACAATGAACGGAATATGTGACGTTAATTTGTGAATTTGCACACTAAACAGAATGTGACAATAATCTATGGCTAGTCACACGTTTAAAATGGCCCTTTTTGTCGCTGCGTTGTAAAATAATTGGCCCTGTGCACCTAACAGAATATGTCAGCTTGTCACTGCACTGTGAAATATTTGTCCCTGTGCACCTAGTACAATGTCACCTTAGAACATGTCCCCCCACACAAAAAAATGAAATTCTGCCACCCCCAAAAAAAATTAAATGCTGCCCCCACACACAACAGTCCTAAAAAGGACTTTTGGGTCTTGAAAGAGTTTCAACAATTTTATTCTCCCTACACTGACTTCCTGTGCATCTAGTATTATATGTCACCTTACTAATATCCCCCCCACAAAAAAAAGGAAACTGTGCCCCCCCAAACAAAATATAAATGCTGCCCCCACACACAACAGTCCTAAAAAGGACTTTTGGGTCTTGAAAGAGTTCCAACAATTTTATTCTCCCAACACTGACTTTCCCTGCCTGAGCGCATCTCTCCCTGGCTAAGAATGAGCCGAACTCGCGCGTCGGGTGCTATACAGCACCCGATCACGGGTTCTGGCCAGCCAATCAGTGTAATGCCAGCAGCCAACATGGCTGCTGGCATTACACTGATGTCAGAGCCTCCCCGCACGTTTATTGGCTGCGCAGCAGCCGCGAAACGTGCGGGGAGGAGACCCGAACATGGCGGGCGAGCACATGCGGTACTCGTACGAGTACCGCCATGTGCCGAGCAGAGCGATGCTCGAGCCGAACCGAGCTTCGGCCGAGCATGCTCGCTCATCACTGTTGGTGAACAGTAATTTTCAAGTCTTGCAACCGATTCTCAGTTGGATTGAGGTCTGGATTTTTTGTCTTTGGCTGGACCATTATAAGACATTCAGGTTCTTTTTTTCAAACCACTGTCCTGCAGGTCCCTTGTAGAGTGAAACGGGGTTCCTCTAGAATTGTCCTGTGTTTGGCTGTATCCATCTTGCCCTTAATCCTACCCAGTTTTCCAATTGCTGCAGATGAAAATCATCCCTACAACCTGGTGCTGCTATCACCCAACTTTACCATAGAGAGGGTGTTCTCAGGACAATGAACAGTGATGGTTTTAAGCCACAAATAGTATTTTGTTGTGACTGAGATCAAGAAGATACATTTTATACTCATCAGACCAGAGTACTTCTTCTGTTTGCTTTTTTCCCCACATTCCTATTGGCAAAATCTAATTTGATATGCAATAGATTTTCTCTAAGCTCAGTTTTGAAGAACATCTGGGTGATAGTTGTCCCATGGATGGTTTCTCCCATCTGAGCTGTGGATTTCTTCAACTCCTTTAGTGTTACCATTGGCCTCTTGGTTGCTTCTCTGATCAATGACCTTCTTATCTGGTCACTTTGTTTTGGAGGATGGCCTACTATTGGGATAATTATTCTGTTTTTAATAATGGATTTAATGGTGCTCAGATAGGTGTTCATTGTTTGGGATACTTTTTCATAACCCAGCCTGGTTTGTGCTTTTCCAGAACTTTATCCTTAGTCTTCGTGATACTCTTTGTTTAGACATGCTTTCAAACTCTGGGGCCTTACAGAAACATGTGAATTTTATCTGAGATAATGTAGCACTTTAACTGCACACACATGAATTCCATTCAATTACTATGTGATTCATAATGGCCTGAGGTTGCACCAGAGTTTATTTAGGGGTGTCCTAACAAAGGAGTGCATACTTATACAATCAAGAATTTTCAGGAGGTTTTTAATTTTTAATGAAATGTCCTAAAATACTTAGATTTTTTCCCCACCTCAGCATTATAGACTAGTTTGTAGATCAGTGACAACAAGTCCTAATTAAATCCATTTTAATTACAGGTTGTAACACAACAAAATGTGGAAAAGACAAAGGTGGGTCAATACTTACTACAATATACGTTATACTACAGAACAAAGTACAATGCTATTTGCTACATCTGCATATAAGGAATTATTGTAGTAGCTACAATTAAAGTAGGGTATAGTGCCATTAAATTTGGTACAGATGTGTTCAATGTGTGAAAAAAATTTATGAGAACAAATACTTTTGATGCATATTTTGCAGGCATCATTTATAAGATTCAGAATGTAGAACACATTTTTCATCAATTGAATAAATGTGCTACGTTTCTCATAATTTCTCACCATCTCATCCCATTAACAAATATGAACCATATTTGCTTCAACTATATTTCTGGTATTAAATAGTTAAAAGTGAAGCACACTTTAGTTAGAAAATACAGATATATTAAGAAGAAGTGAAGCAATACTGGAGCAAATCATCTACACTGAAAGGGACTAATAATAACAATCAATTATTTCAGTGGGGATTTCACTGCTAGAAAAATCTCCAACACATTGCAGAGCAAATGTCTGTAACATTCATGGGAATAAATCAATGGACATTTATTTGTCTTTGAGATGCAATTGGTTTATCCCAGAATTATTCCAGATTGTTTTAGATTGAGTCAGTCTCACTGTCACTTTGTTTTAGTTTCTTGGATGATTTTCAGAAAGAAAGAAACTGCTCTAAAACTCAGTTGTGTTACTGAGGAGATAACAAGCTATAATCATGAGTGGGTTAGCATGGATATAATTATTTAGCAAAGAACATCAGTATACACTGGGATGTAGGCATAATCAAAGAGAATCTATCAAAATGTAAGATCAATTAATTTTACATTTCTTTGCAGTGCATACCTGCAGTGTTAATGTCATATTTTGAGATAAAAACACAATTAAAATGTAATGTTATTTTTCTTTACATACTTTTCAAATTGCTTGCCATACGATAATATTCTATAGCCATAGTTTGAACACATTGTATAGTAGATAGGTCTCCAGGGCATTGCAAAGTAATAGCTTGCAAAACTCTCTAGAATCTAATGTGTTAATATAGCATGAACCTAAACACACATTACCAGCTTGTTGAATTCATTGTTAACCCCTAGATTGCCAAGTGGGTACCATGTACGAGTTTGGACATCTGTACCTGCTCTGCCAATCTCATAAAATGTACTTCTAAAATCAACCAGTGCATAAGCCAGTATAACCATGTTGCAGTGGCTGCATTTTAGAAAAAAATGCTGCCTGGCACTCTTGGTGGGGGGGGGGGGCATGAGGAGTGATCCAGTTATTGATCTCCCAGCTGATCAATATCTCCAAAGGAGAAGCACAGCTTCTCCTTTCCCCTCTCTCCTACCCAAACTTCCAGGTAGGGGTGGGCGGGATCGGAGGAAGCCTCCTAACGTCATCAGTGACATAGTCACCTATGACCTTAGTACACTTCCCTGACCCGATTCACTCCTATCAGAGGTAGGAGAGACTAGCAGGAGCACAATCAGCTGGGAGATCAATAACTGGGGAGACATCAGGAGGGGTCCTGATGTCCCCCCATGAGGTCTGAATATAAATATAAATTTAAAAAAAAATCTAAAATTAATCCATGAGTGCCGCGGGGACGTCCAGCACATTGCTTTGCAATGCGCTGGAGACCCCTGTGGCACTCACAGGGTTAGTAATGCTGGGGGCAATTTTTTTAATAAGACCTCATTTGGGGGGATCTGGAGAGATACAAAAAATTAACCCTGTGTGTGTCACATGAGGGTCCAATGCAGACCCCCCCCCTCCTGTGGCACACACAGGACTTTTTTTCATTACTGTATAATGAGAGCTTGTTGGGGAGCCATCAGCAGTGGCCCTGATCCCCCCCATACAAAATCTGATGTCCACAATGAGGTCTATAATAATAAAAAAAAGAAAAAAAATTAACCCTGTGTGTGTGTGTGCCACGTGGGAGGGGGGGTTCCAATGCTGCCCCCCTCCTATGCCACGCACAGGACTTTTTTCATTACTGTATAATCAGAGCTTGTTGGGGGGCATCAGGACTCCTGGTACAAAGTAATGGAAAACAATCAACCCTCTGTGTGCCACAGGGATCCAGTGTATCCCTGTGGCAGGCAAAGGATTTTTTTTTTCAATTATTATTTTATTTGCATCCAAGGTCTAAATAAAACAAAATGTTTGAAAACCCTCTGTGCACCACAGGGGGTGTAGAATACAGTGCTTTGCAATGCATTGGACCACTGTATGGAACACACACATTTATTTTTTATTCAACTGTTGTTGGGGGTATCAGGAGTGGTCCTGATCCCCCAAACAAGATATAAATAAAAAAAGATAATAATAATCATTAAGAATGAACCCTCTGTGTGCCAGAGAGAACCAATGCATTGTTTTGCAATGCACTGTAAACCCCTGTGGCACACAAAGGATTATTTATATTTTCCCCCTTTTATTTTTTTTCAGACCACATTGTGGGTGTTCTGATGCCCCCAATGAGGTCTACACAAAAATATTGGGGGGAAAACAAAAAAAAAATGCACGTGCCAGAGCCAATACTTTGCAATGCGTGGGAGCCCCTGTGACACACACACTTTTTTTTTTCATTATTTTTTTTTTAGACCTTGTTGGGGGGCATCAGGAGTGGTCCTGATACCGCCCCCTCAATGAGGTAGGAATAAAAAATAACTAAAAAAAATCAACTCTTTGTGTGCAACAGAGGGTCCAATGAATTGCTTTGAAGTGCTTTGTGCACCCCTGTGGCATACACATAAAATGCCTCCAATTCCCCCCATGTACCCTATCCCCCTTCCTGGTTCCACAGCCCACTGGCAGTCCCATTCCCCAGACTGTTTTCACTGCCTACTGGTAGACTCAAAGTACCAGTATGCACTGGATTCAGGCTAAAAGCTATGAACATTTTAGTGAAAGCAGCCATTTTGAAATAAGAAAACAGGTAGATGTAGTTATGTGCTTCTGGCACCCCTGTGGAAAGTCAACTTATACCACTGTGGTGCCATTTTTCTCCTAAGAGCACTAGCTCAACTACAGTTGGAAATTCATAGTTTTCGCAGATTTCAGTACATTTGAAGGGGTGGAAATGTGAAAAATTATATTTTTTTTCCTGTAGCTCCATTTTCTGGAAACATTTATGCACACCAGAACTGGGGTAAGAAGACAAGTGACCCCTCATTAGATGCAGCAGGTTGTCTTCTTTCCAAAATGGTATGGTTAGCAAAATAAGTACATTTTCACAATTTTTTGTCATTATGACATCATAGCTTTTTGTACAATGCAAAATTCTCTTCTTGTAAGGTACCACAAAAAAGCTCAATTAGTTCTGAAAAAAAACAATATGGTTTTCCATATGTAACTAGAAATTCCCAGTGGAAATCAAGCCTAAATAGAAGGATAGCAAAAATGCTGAAAATGTGTCTGGCCTACAGGCTACAGGAAATGGCCCAAGCCTCTGGCACGGAAGGGGTTAATGATTGGCAAAAATTGTATTGGACCTTTCACCTTCGGTGGCAATTATTATGAGAAGGTCTTCATTTGAAGATCAAAGGTGTGTGTGTGCGCGTGTTTGTACCTGCAACATGACGTACGCATGCATGCCTGCATGATGTTATATATGTGCATGAAAACATCGGGGACACAGAAAGTGAAGTCTAGTAACATGGGTGAGGGGCGGTTCCCCCATAGAAATCAAAGGACTTAAGCTTCTGCCATATGTAACCCTTGATATCCCTTACCATGAGAACTTCTATGGAAGGGAGAAGCATCTCCTCCATTCTGTGAAAATGCTCATGGGAAGGATAATTAACTATACCTCATATTCAGCATCTGTCTGAATGCCAGTAGTCAGCACATTTATCTCCTCGGTGCTACTGCTAAAGTCATCTATATCAAAGAGACTAATTTATTTCCATGTATATACTGGAGATATATCTCTATAAACCCTTGATCCCCATATATTTGCTGTATGTTCTAAGTCTACTACATTTATTTTTAGCATGAATTCCTACAAATGTATAACCTAATTATATAGATTTTTGTTTCCTGATAAGCAAATTACCTTTAAGAGGTGTTTACTACACTTCTTACCTTCTACATATTTTGCATTTTCAAGTAGTTCAAGAGAGCTACTAAGATGTTTGCACTATAATATAAATATGCAGCCTAGGCCATGTCAAAATGGCAATTTGCTACATCAAGGCTTTCTAATGATACATCCACAAAAGCAAACATGACTGCTTTGGAATAATTATGAAGTAGATTTTCAATCCTGCAGTCAGAGAGGTGCAAAGAGACATATGAGAGTGAGCAGTATAAAGCAGCCACACTGAAGATGAAAAATCATAAAAATGTCATGTTAGTACTCTCTGCCAATTGAAAGACTTACTGTTTGGAAGTATGTCCAGACACCTAATTTGTGCTTGTGCTGTCAATGGCATTGCAAGGAATGACATTTATTTCTATCAATTGCAAGCAACCATTCTTCACTGAATACTTCACCATCATTAGTGAATCATTTTAAGCAATAGATGTATAAGGAGCATGACAAAAAGGAGAAAAAGCAATACACATTGCTTTCTTGTATACTTATCTAGTAAGGTGTGTAAAGAAGAAATATTGGGCACAAGAGAAAACTGGAGTAATTCTGGAGCATACTAGCTGCACCATAGGGAAGAAATAAAAAGTCTCAAAGATCCCACTGATTTAACCCTTTGAGTGCCAGAGTGGTAAGGAATGCATTGCAAAGCAATGAATTCCTTACCACTCTGGCACTCAAAGGGTTAACCTTTTGAGTGATGGAGGTTTGAAGAATTTTGTCCTCCAAGGAAGCCAGGCACTTTTTCATCATTTTGCTATCTATCTGTTTAGGTATGATTCCCGGAGGTAGCTTTCTAGATATATATGGAAAACAATATATAATTTTTACAGAACAAATTCATGTTTCTCCTGGTGCCTCACATGAAGTAAATCATACATTGTGCAATAAGCTATGATGTCATAAGTACAAAGAAACTGAAAACACTAATTTCTATCATACTCCAAATATCAAACACAGTTATGTTGGTTGTGAAAGTTTCATTTTTTTGTTAAAAGCCCTGAACCACCTGAGTACAAAAATGCCAGATATGTATAGTTTTAGCTATATACCTGGCCTGTGTAGACCCCTAATTAACAGGAGTGCAAAAGGGTATTTTCAACTTTATGAACTAAAAATGCAGATTCCATTGGTTACATGGTAACACTACCCTAAAACAGCTCAATAAGTATATAAAAGTATATATTCCCTAACACTAACAAATGAATCACAAAGTGGCTGAAGTTTCTTCCAACATGAAATGATGAGCAAAGAAATTTTATTAAAGTGGATGTGTCACCTATGTTCAACCTAGCATAAATAGACTACATATCAAATACTACTAAAACATTATTTTTTTTAATGTTTTATTTTGTGTGAACTAAACTTAGAAAGTTGGTCCTGCAGCTACTTCCGCATAGACTGCAGTCCGTCACTTCTGTCTGCAATCTGGAGTGGTCTTATTGGCTAGATATCGATCTCTAGCCAATGAGAGTGCTCCAGCTTACAGACAGAAGCCTCCGTCATTGGAAGAGGGAGGGGAGCAGAGGCAGAGCGATGGACTGCAGTTACAAAGCAGGTAACCACAGTCTATGCGGAAGTAGTTGCAGCCCAGACTTTAAATTAAGTTAAATTTACACTAAATAAAACATAAAAAAATGAATACTGTTTTAGTAGTATTTGATATGTAGCCTAGCTCTTTCTGCTAGGTTGAACATAGGTGACACATCCACTTTAAAGATTAGGTTTTTCTGGACGCTATCTGAAATGTACACTTAAGTCACAAATTACTGTACAACATCACAAACAAGCTTATAGTAACAAACCAAAAAAGTATTAAATAGGAATGCCACATATCTCCTGAGTACATTGATACACAATATGTTTAGGTGTACAAATTTATGCCCTTCCCCTGGCCCCAAATTGGTAACAGCACATAGCAGAAGTTTTACTGACATTTTCATGCAGATTACAACGCACTACATATAGTCTGATAGCATAATTTACCCATAACATCAAAATAACCCCCTAAAAGCAAACATTCCCTGAAAATAGATATCCAACTGCATCAAATAAGGGGTTGCTTGCCTTTCTACCCCTAGCTTGATCTGCACAAATGTTTCCGAAAGGTGGTACTAAAAGAAAAATTGGAATTATTTTACAAAAATCATTAAAAACTGTGGTATTTAATATTGTATTCATTAGCTACTGTTCTTCCATTAAAAGTGACACCACATAGGTATGAGCTCAACTACTGTAGGTGGTACCAGAAGTAGAAAACAACATAATCTGCCATCCCTCATTTTTATTCCATTTTCTAAAATATAACTTATCTGTCGATAAATTATTGTAACAGCTACATAAATGTATACACATAGATGAGATTGACTAGTTTCAAAATGCACATATATTAAACATGGGCATTCAATTTCATATTATTGAATTTATATAGACAGATACTTGGTCTCATTTTGTCAGATTTTGTTATTTAGATTAGGAATGTATCGAGATTGGAATTGTTTCATATGTGAAGAATGTGGCACTATTTGGTAGATGGTGTGATAGTTTGTTGGATTAGATGTGAATGTGAAACTTTTTCATTGGTTTATTTTTGGTTGTTAGGGTTAATTTTGATGATCGGACTTTGTGTTTTGGTCATGCGCATGCGCTTGACAATCTGAGTGTGGCACGCATGGTTATTGGCTTTGCTACGCATGTGCAGATTGTTGAGTTGTTGGCTCTTTCTGCGCATGCACTGGTGGTGTGTGTTTCTCTTCCGGGGCTGTTGATGCGCTTCTGTTGGTGTGTGTTTTTCTTCCGGGGCTGCTGATGTGCTTCCGGTTTGTGGTGCGATGGAGAAGTTGGACACATAGATACCAGGTATATTATACATGCATGGGATGCTTTGTCGTCGAGTTAATTGCGCATGCTCAGCACAAAGTTTTTTCAATTGAGAAAAGAAAATGTATTTCCGGGGTATAACGGCTTGTGTCTATTTGGTGAGTGTTATCCACTTAGATTATATTGAAAAGGGGAAGCGTGCTTCCGGTTTATGGCGTTTTTTAAGATTCATATGTGGTGTTTTCCTTATTGGGGTTGAGTTTGACCATTGAACTACAAACTGGTGGGTTGAGCCATGTCATCATGTGAATATGATATACAGATGATCTAAATTGTCTTGACCAATAGTCTTGAGGGTAAGATTTCAATAGAAAATGATTAAAGGGATAGTAATACTTAAGATGTAAAAAAAAATATGTTGTAGGGTTTATCCCCCGGAGTAAAACAAGAGTACTCCCGCTGCTGAGAGGTCTTTCGTTCAAAAGTTATTAATTTTCAAAGTTGAATTTTTTAGGTGCAATATCACAGTGGCCTGAAATTGTACAGTGGTGCTGTTGCTACATAGGATTGTCCATAGGATCGTGTAGCAACAGCGCCACTGTACAATTTCAGGCCACTGTGATATTGCACCTAAAAAATTCAACTTTGAAAATTAATAACTTCTGAATGAAAGACCTCTCAGCAGTGGGATTACTCTTGTTTTACTCAGGGGGATAAACCCTACAACATATTTTTTTTTACATTTTAAGTATTACTATCCCTTTAAGGGTATTTAAGTAGGGGTTGATGTATTGCTTTTTTTTGAGTTTGTACAGGTTAAGAGCTAAGTCTGAGGAAGTGGTCTTAGTACCACGAAACGTTATTTTAGCTTGCCAATAATTTGTTTTAGATTTTGTATTTTTATTATATTCTCCAATTGTTGTATTTGGAGTATTTTTAATAAATATATTAACTTTGAGATAAACAAGCAGCAAAGCGGTGGTTTTCATCGATCCAGTATCCAGTTTCCTGAGCAGAGACAGGGTAATTTCTCTGTAAGCCTGATTAGCTGTGGAGAGGGATAATTCTATCCATAGCCATCATCCTTGTGAGTATAATAATTGAATATACTCTATTAATCAATTTTATAAGGATAATAGGCACTATTTGGCGCCCTCTTTTGTTTTCTTCTGTTTGCATATGTTACACTCTTTTGGAGCCGGTTTTTGAGGAGCAGACTTGTGAAGACAATCTATATCGCTGTTTGGGGGACGGCGTGTGAAAATATCCCCTGAGTGTATATGTCAACTGGCATTTATTTATTGAGTTGACCTCATCAAATTGTGAGTACAATTTAAAGGGAAAGGTGTGGGTTGTTCCCAGAAGTTTCTGCACTAGGAGAGCCTTCTTTTTTTGTCTTTGCTACATAAATGAAGAAAAGTTAGAAAAACCATACCATTTTGTAAAGAAGACAACACCCTGCATCAGATGAGTGGTCACTAGCCTTTCTATCCCTAGCTTGATGTGCACAAATGTTTCCAGAAAGTGGCACTAAAGGAAAATAGACAGTTATTTTACATATCCAGCCCTTCAAAGGTACTGAAATCATTGAACACTATAGAGTTTACTGCTGTATTCCTTAGCTATTGCCCTTCAGAGAAAGACGATACCCATTGGTATGAGTCAAACTATTGAAGTATGGGGGGGTCCAAAAGTACAAAACTACACCATCTGCAATCTCTCGTTTCCTTATATTTTTTCAAATATGACTTGCCTATACAAAATTGTTGTAACAATTGGAGAAACAAATAAAATGTATGGAAACCATTCTATTTTATAAAGAAGACAACTCATTGCATCAACTAAGGGGTCACTTACCTTTCTAATCTTAGCCTGATGGGCACAAATGTTTCCAGAATGTGGCACTAAAGGAAATAAAACAATTTTTTTACAATTCCACCCTTCAAAACAATAAATTGTTTTAAAGCCTAGACTTGATGTAATACTTTGAAGGTTTTACTTTCTGTAAGCCTGCCAAAAAATTGTTTTCAGGCTTTTAGTTCCGTAAGCCTACTGTCATACTAAACATTATTTTTAAAGAGACAAATAAAAAAATAAGAATAAGATTGCACAGAATGTGGCAGTTGTGTATAGTGATAGTATATATCAATATATCAATGGGAAGAAACATTTTTCCCCACCACATTCAATTTTCTCTACTTTTCCTGCAGACGTATAAAAGGTTGTAAGGCTCTCACAGCATGCCATTCTGTGTTTGTGAAGGGAGAAAGCAGCACGTTTTTGAGCTAGAGAAGATAGGCAAATAAAGGGGAATTGTAGCTTAGTTAGGGGAGTCTTTTAGATAGGACATTTGTTCTCTTTATTAGGGAAGTCTGGGATAACTTTGGGGGAGAAGAAGGGAGGAAGGAGGTTGACCCCAAATACCCCAAGATTTGATGTGACTGAATGGCAAGACACAGGCAGCTAGGGTTCAATTTGCTTGCCGATGTTGCTGTTATTGTCTTTGTGCTGGGGAAGTCTGTGGAAAGAAGTTATAGATTTTGTTTTTCATTTATAATTTTTTACATTTTTTTGTACAGACTGTGATCAGACAACTTAAAAAACATGATAAAAATAAAAATATATAATAATAATAATAATAATAGATAAATAAAGAAATATATTAAGTGAAAGACAGCTGACTGGGAGCCTGACATAAGCTGTGTGACTGAGGCAGAGTTGATAGACAAACAAAATTAAGACTCTTTTTGAGGGCTAAAGCAAGACATCACACACCATCAGATGTCTACTGTAGAGAATAAAAAACACACCCAGCAGTTGAGTAATGTAAAACAATTGCACAAGGGGCAGGGGGAGGGTGGAAAGATGGAGCAGTGCAGGGTCATAGTAAAGTGGTAGTTCAAAAACTAACTGAAGCCATGGTTGCTGCAGCGTATGCAATAAATGATGATGGTCCCTCTCCTCCCAGTGAGGATGCAGTTTGTCAAGGTCCCACCAAAGGTTCCACCACCACCAGCTCCAGTACAATAGAAAACAACACTGAAGACAACAAAGAGTTGCATTCTAGGGTTTATGATGGAAATGGTATAATGTTAGGAAGGTGTAGCAGCTGAACCAACTGTTGCATCTGACACTGAGACAAACAAGCACCAAAACACCTGTCCAGAAAGTAGTAGCGAACTTTGTGAAAGTAAAAGTAAAAAGACATGGTGTAACATCTCTAAAAGCTTAGAGAAATATAAGGGTAGTGGGAAAGAAGCAACGGGCTATGCTGATGCTGAGGATGACCTTCGGATACATCTCAGTGATACAGATGATGACATGGCCAGAAAGTTAGCAAAAATGCAAAGGCTCAACCTTCCACCACTGTAAAGGAGAAATGTGCCGGTCTATAAAATGTTTGAGAAAACCATTGGAAACTCTGACCCTGGACAAGCAAAGGTGGCAGAAAGTACACAGTCATCCTCTCAGTCATCATCAGCATCAACACCTCTTTCAAGTCCAAGTCTCACTCAGCCAGCAACCAGCAGCAATAACAAAAGCAACACAGATTATTAACACCCGCAACCTTAGCTTTGATGAGTAGTAGTAGTAGTAGAATTACATAAAAATCTAACCCTAGTAGTAGTAGTAGAAGCAGCCCCTCAGGAACCCCTCAGGCCATATTTCAATCAGGATCCAAAAGCTGTGACATAGAAAGTCAGGCCAATGTATTAACAACAGCACAGATGAGGAGGAATGTGAAGAAGGTTTGTTATCATCTGCCAGGCTTGGGACCACTGCTATAACCAATAAGTATTATGTATCAGTAATATGAGAAGAAAGATAGCTTACATTTGATAATGGTAAAAAACTGCTTTAGGAATATATATATATATATATATATATATATGCACATCAATCACACCATGCCAGTCCCCCACCACCATTACCATACACGTCTTCCACATTGTAAGTTGTACTTTTTTTTTTTTAATCTCTTAACATCATCATCATCATGAATATGTGCCAGTGCCTCTTAAGCAGGAACACATTTTTCAAGGCATATGTTGCTTTAGGTCTCCCAACTTTGACTTTCAGATACTTATTTCTCTGCTGCAGCCCTCAGAAGAAGTAATTTTCTGGTGAGAAATGTTGATGAAAAAGGAGGAAAATATTGCATAGGTGAAAAGGAGAAAACTTTCCTGAAAAAAGCAAAAAATGTATGTGTTCGTGAAAGTCATGCAGAAAGTCATGCACCCCTAGAATCCATACCAAAATCTGTTTGATCCGCCAGGTCTTCTTGCTATGTGGCCTGCCCATTTCCATTTCAGGTGTTTTACTCTTTCAATTATGTCATAGACCCTTGCTGACAAATCCATGCAATCATTCCTTTGTCTCTTTTTGTTATGTTAAGAATTTGCCTCTCCATACGTCTTTGCATAACCTTAAGCTTTTTGATGGCATTGGCATTCAGTCTCCATGATTCATGCAATAAGTAATGACTGGGAGGACTCATTGGTCAAAAACCTCAGTGGAGGCAGTAAAAAGGGGAGCACTGTATACATTAATGATATATGAAAAAACAATTTATTCACAATGACATACAAATCACAAAAGATGTTAGGTATATATATGTTAGACTATAGTCCCATATGCACTATTATATATAAAATGTATGTAGGTACCAACTGGAAAAAGTGTGGTATCACTATATGAATATAAGAAAAAATATATATACTATATATATTTATAAGCTCACAATTTTAGTGTTCTGCTCCTCAATGTGTCCTCTTGCACTTTGTAGAAATAATGTATATTAGGTGATCTGATATCAGCGGACAGGTATATAGTGGATGATGTCTGGTGATCTGATATTAGCAGGCAAGTATGTAGTGGATGATATCTGGATCTCTCCTATCCTTTTTTGTATGAAAGCAACTTGGGAGTACTATATAGGTTTGCAGGTTTGATTACCTGCTTTTGTACTAGTTTCCTCTAATATTCACATCAGTGGGCAAAGAAACAAATAGCTTAGCCAATGGTGTGTTCCTCCCATTTTATAAATAGAATCCTTTAGTATATTTAATATAAAGAAATGTGCATTATGCTGTAGGGGAGAAGCTAGACTCAGGTAATGGGCTTGGTAGTCCAAAAAACTCTCCAACGCATTTCTTATCACCAGGATACTTCTTCCATGCCTTTTCTGGATTTGTCCACTTCTGTTACTTGATACTCAGAATCTGGTTCATTTTTAGAAATGAAAGTCTCCCAGCACTGCTGCTTGATGGCTATGTCCTACGGTCATAAACAATATAACAAGCTTCACTGAAAACCCACTCAGAGTGCACACTTGCTAGTGGGCAACTAAAAATGTCCATGGCAGTACCTGTCAGTGCTGGCCACTCAAACTGTTTTGATTGTCAGCAGTCAATGGGGTTAGGGTTCACATACCCCTGACCCTGTGATTCCCATTCCCCTGGTAATGTGCCTCTGGAGAATTTTGATGAAGAAAGCAGAAATGGCTAGCAGTATGAGCAACAGCCCACATTAGCTGCCTGTGCATGTTGCTACTGCTACCAGTGTGCCTTCTGTTATTCAGGGGGAATCTAAATGAGGTGGTGCTTAGGGGGAGAGCCTGCTTTCCCCCTGCTCACATGCTTTTTACACAGACAACAGATAGCAACATTCTTAACTTTTGGATCATGAGTGTAATATCTCCATTCTGTGGACTTCATGGAATGTAGGGTTCCTGAGGGGCTGCTAATACTACTGGAGCTAAATGTTGCTGCAACTGTACTACTACTACTCTATATCACATGTGCTGAACTTCCAAGAGCAGTAGAGGAGCTCATCATAGTTAGATTTGTGGATGTTGATGACCTGTGTTACTGATTACTCATCAATAGTGTGTGTGGCTGGATGTGGCTTTGATTTGGAAGAGGTGACAATGCTGATGTGACTGACAGGATGATTGTGTATTTTTGAGCATCTTTACTTGTCCAGAGTCAGAATTTCAATTTA
Source organism: Rhinophrynus dorsalis (assembly GCA_037306005.1). Lineage (NCBI taxonomy): Eukaryota > Metazoa > Chordata > Amphibia > Anura > Rhinophrynidae > Rhinophrynus > Rhinophrynus dorsalis. The sequence continues at coordinate 70,875,766 of CM074719.1, read as the reverse complement.
TTTCTGAAACTGTTTATAAACAACCACTGTGCTCCTTTTCGATGTTGGAAGACTGAGCCATGTAATTATCTTGCTCACTCTCATCTTCATCCATATCTGCAGAGGAGGAGGTTGCTAGATCAACATCATCATTATTATCAATTATTAGCTCATTTGCAGTATCACTTGCCATCTTGTCTCCATTACCTTCACCTCTCTTGCATGGTGTATAACCACTTCTATAGAAAACTAAAAGACTACCTGAGCAGTATGTTCACTCCAGCTCTCCATACTAACTATAACCTCTGCTCCACTGCTAACAACTCACTGAGTATACCACATTACAAGAAAGAAGTCAGTCGATCTGCCTTTTTCTTCAGAGCTCCAAAAGTCTGGAATAACCTACCTGTAAAAAATCAGATCTTCTGCTTCTTTATATCTAAAAATAATATGCAACGGTATATAACATTTGTAGTGTGTATATATATATATATATATATATATATATATATATATATATATATATGTCTCTGTATTTGTGCAAATATGCAACTCTTTGCTGTAAAAACTCCAGGACATAATTGGAATAAATATAAAATAGTTAAATCAATACATTTCTCGAGCTATTTTTTTATGTTTAGCCCTTCTTTTTTCTGAAATACTAAATGCAGTAATAAAGTGTTGAAATATTTTAAGAGCCAATAAAATGTATACTAAATTATGTAATGAGTTTTCTAAGAAGAACAATGTAGGCCTTTAACCAAAACAAAAATTGAATTTTACTACATGTGCAAAAATAATGGCATACGGACGTATATCTTGATAGCTATATATATTTCTGTTGGCAATACTGTTTATAGGTTTTATAAAACTACACAACTGAACTCCTGACCAACACATGTTAAAATGTACCACACCCACCACCATACATTTTTTGTATACTTGAAACCTCCTGTGCTTAATTGTAAGTTGCCTCACGCACATATAGGAAGAAACAAAAATGGTACCATCAAATTTCCCACCTTCTGAAAGTAATTAAAAGTAAAGGTGATGTGGAGGAGTCTTACATTAAAAAACACTTGGTTCACTGTAGGGACTTACACTTCTGCTCAAGCCTTGGATTTAGTGATTTATTTTATAAAACAACTCTGTTCTTTAGTAAAATTTAATTGAAAAATGTAAAAAAGTAGTATGGAACTGGAATTGTTCTCTGGATTTACTGTTTTAGTTTGTAATGGTTTTTGCTTTGAATTAATATCCTTTTACCATTAATGGTGTATTATGCTAAAATATGATTACCTGTTATGTTTAGCTACTAGATAAAATGTGAGCTATTGCCACACTCCCAATTAATTGTCAATTAAATGCTAGTTAGTTAAATGTCAGTATACCATTTTTTGTGTTACATATCCTTTACACAACCTAGGTATGAAATCTTAATTGGAATGAAATGTCCCAGTCAGTATAAGTGTCACAGACAGCATCAAAAGTGCTGAACATATGCTTTTAACATTAATGTGTATTCAATTAATAAAGATAAAGAAAACAGAATTTATAGACAGACACAAAATAAAAATAACTACAGTGTATGAATTATCTTTCTTACATTTACAGTAAAAAATATTCCCTTCCTTTACGTAAGTAAAAACAGTACACAAGAAATCCTCTATATTATCTTTTAGTGACTGTTATATACCTAAGGATGGGCAAATATTTTCCCCTCAAACCAAAACCGGCAAATAATAGCACTCTTCCACCCCACCTTCTCCACTGTCATCATCACCGCCACCAGTCCCTTTGTGCTGCTGCTGCTCTATTACGGACATCTCACCGGTTGGAGGAGGTGATGAGAAATGTGACAGAGGGTCCGCTAATGTCACACTTGCCATTTCTTGTTGACCTGAAGAAGGCAGCCTGGCATCACTAGCAGCAGGCAAGGGCAGCTGATCTGTGCACCTGGTGGCCGTGATATTATTGTTGCTATGCAACAATTCTGCCTTCTTCAGGATCATGTTCCACCTGGAAGGGGACTCCCAGGGCCAGGGGAATGGTGTGGGCTCCCTTGAGCTCTAGTATGTATGCTCTGTATTACTTCCCCTACCACTCCCCTACCGCTAGTCCCACCAGCTGTTTCGCCATCACTGTTAATACTACTAACATCCAACCACATAAATTTCAGTCCCTGATCCTGAGTCTTCCTCCTTACTAGTAATATGATGATCACCCCGTCCCTCACTCCTTACACTCTGAACAAGCTGCTGCACCCTATTAGTAGTAGTACTAGTGATGGGACTGCTTGGGGATGGCAAGTATGACTTAGGGTCCCATTCTGTCACACTTGGCATCGTCTTCTCCTTCCACCCTCCTGAGAATTACAAGACACACTTGCAGCAGGTTCAGTATTGGCAGCAAGTTCAGCACTAGCAGCAGGTTTAGAACCAGCAGCAGACAAAGCACTGGTTGCAGCAGGCACAGCACTGGCAGCAGGCACAGGCAGCTGACTTGTCCTGCTCACTCTACTGCCCTCTTCTTCCTCCTGTAAGATACATTTCCCCAAGATAGCTAGGGATGATTTAAGAGGAATGGCCAGCATTGGGTCTTGGAAATCAGGGAATGCAGACTTCAATGCTGGTAGTGGTCACTTCATTATTCTTCTCAGACTCACTGGACACATAAGGGTCCTTCCAGAATCTACTTTTATTGTTAGTAAACCTGTTCATAGTGATAGCAGTCACCATGAGCCTCTACTGCCTCAATTTTGCTATTAGCACAAAACACAGCAGCCTCGCACCTCTATCTCACTCTGTAGCTGCTTCTATTGTGTTTCACCTTTTTATAGCGAAAAGGCAAAAAACATGTTAATAAAGGGGTGAAAACTTTTTTGCCATTGAAAGAATAGTGAATATTTTTTGCCAATGGGTGAAAACATCAAAGAATTTAATTGTTTTATTTAAAGCAGATTTTCCAGAGAAAAAGTGGACAACCATGTGGCTTTTGCTGATATTTTTGCGGGAATACAATGGGACCTTTCTCCCACCCCAAAATATACCAACCTCCAGAAAATCAGGACATCATACTTCACTGCAAAAGTCAATCAAAGGGTAGCAGGGCTATATTTACCAATAGGCAGTGTAGACACTTTCCTAGTGCTTTCTAGGGATGTCTGTCAGTTGCTTGTCACGCCCACCAGTCCACCCATCAAACCTACCACTGGTCAGCCCTTCCAACTTGTCACAGTACTGCCTCACAAGTTTACATCCCTGTAATGTATTCACTGAATTATCCAGCTTGTCCCAGGCCTCACTTCTCAGAACAGGCCAGTCTTACCCATGACGACCTGGCTTTCAAACTTGTGGGGGTGAATCAGTGATAATCACTGTTCTCATTTGTAGCATTACATATAATGTAATTCTCAGAGTGTTAAAACTCAACTTTTCTTAGTTCATTTGCAAACTTAACCTTTGTTATTTCTTCTCTTTGTTTGTGGTGTCATGAAGAATTCTATTAAAAATACATCAAAGATTGCAAGCGCACTGCAATCATTGCATTAAAATCTCATTAGTAGTAAAGGGATCTGATACCACCATAAATGCTTATTGTGTATAATTTTCTAAAGCTCTTGTTATAATGAGGCAAAGCCTTGAATAGGTAATTAAATGTATTAGAGACCTAGACAGAAAAGAAATATAATGGGTAAGTAGATGACTTTGTTAAATTAATGCATGTGCACCATCCAAGTACAAGATGGGTTGGGGAAACCAACTCTGTGAGACAACTAGATTTCAAATAAATATTTGATTCTACTGTTTTGAGATCAAAAAAGGGTGGGTACTTTTTCAGATGTATTCAATTACCTGGGCTATGAAAAAATGCAGCCCGAAAGAAAAGAAAATTGGATGCTAAATTTTCACTGTTTGAGCCCATTGAAACACAGTGCAAAAAGTTATATTTTGCAATTCAGTTCCATGAATTAGCATAAAGATGTGTTAAAGGACCTACTCTAATGGGTGAAAATTGGTCCCAATTTGCATCTTAAAACTACCTAGAGGAATTGAAAGTTAAAAAATCCCCCCCAGAAAACCTAAGTGACCATTGGATGTATTGATATGGGGTCCTAAGCCCCATATCAATACATCCAAAATATGAAAAAAATGTGTCAAATATTAGTAGAATTAACCCTATGAGTGCTGTTGAGGTATGCATACCCCACTGGCACTCACAGGGTTAATCTAAGTTAAAAACATTCCCTGACAAGAAACACCTGATGTCCAGCGGGTCTTCAGCAGCCTGGTCAGCTACTGTCCATCTTCTTCTGTCATCTTCTATCTTCCTCCTCCTTTCTCTCCATCTTTTGTCTTCTTCTCTTCATCCCTAAATCAAATATGTACCTGAAAAGAAAAAAAAATTAAACATGAAATATGATGCACAAACATAACTTGGAAATATGTGCATTGTTTAAAGCTTTGACTTCCAGAGAGGTATGCAAGGCATTGCAGAGCAAAGTGTTGCATGGCTCTCTGGCACTCAAAGGGTTAATAATGCATCCATTCCAATGTTATGTAAAGCTGCATTTCACTGTAGGCCCAAGCCCCATTCCTTGTGAAAGACCGACTGTCGCTCCTAGGTGTCCAACAAATTGAATAACACCTAACCATGGTCCGGGGAGCTAGGAAATCAAGTAGCAGGCTGAGGGTACAAGGTGATGAACTCACCAGACCACGGCCCCAGGCCACCTCTCAAGGTAGGTTGCATCTATCACCAGTCGGTCATAGGCGCTGAAGCTTGCTGCATTTCAGTGATTTCAATAATGTTGTTTTTATCAGTTGAAGATATTCTTTTTCTTTGTCAAACTGATTATTGTTAGGCAAACAGTTGTGTGTAATATACACACTCTATAACAATTTCATGATATAAAGTCCTACACCAGTGTGCTCAAACTGCAGGAAAAGTTCAGTTATTAGGAAGTGATTAGTCCATCACAACATATTGTTTTGGAAAAAATAGGTGCTCCAATCATACAAAAGTAGGGCAGGTGTTGCTATATTGCAGCCACAGGAATGTGCTAATGTTTATGTTGAATTGAGCTAATTACAAAGAAAAGAACACAGCCCAAATTTAGCACACACTCCCCTTCTTGGAAAATAGGAATATCCAAAGCTGAAGAGCATACTGGGACTATGGTATAAACATAGAATAAAACAAAACTTTTATTTTAAAATTAAAAAATATAAAATTAACGCAAATTTAAAACAGTGAATTGATAATACAGTGACCAAATATATTGCAACATCCATATATCAATAGACAGTTAGTATTAGTTTTGTATATCTCCTTTCTTATAGCTGTCAGAGTATTTATTGTATGTGTTTAACATGGTAATCAAAATGGATGCTGTAGAAACCATTTTGTCTCTCAGTCTAGAATATGGCTTGGTGTTACAATTTATTATTCAGTATTCAAGTACTGACTAAATGTCTTTGTGCTAGAATCTTATTCAGTTAAACCTAATCCTCCCCAGCCAATAAAAATAGGATAACAGAGGACATGTAAAGAAATGTTTTATATTATATTTATAAAGAAACATTGAGAAACAGGTTAATATTATTATTATAATGAAATCTACAGTATATATGTTATTATGCATGAAAATCATACCCCAAGTATTAATGGCATTATCCAGAAATATACATTTGTCTTTCTGATTGTTAAAATGTAAAGAAAATAGATACTAGCATAGTATTAACTGGCTAACTACCCAGGTGTCACTAAGAAGGGGTTGTTGAAAAACATTAGTTGTCTGGTAAAATGTTGATTTAACTCCAAATCCAAGCTCCTAAGAAACTGATATCCAATTGTAGAAAGAAGGCCTATAGAGAACTTTGTGAAGTATAGTCTAGTCTAATGAAATATATCTGTCATAGGTGAGGTGTGAAATTTAACATCCAGCATCATTTTCTAAGGATATTTCAGCAAAACAGAAAATGTTCTCAAGTGATCTGAGGTTTCTTATTGCCATCTATTGGTGATAATTTGTTTTTAGAAAGTTTTTGTCAATTAAAGAATTGAAGTGATAGTAATAGCTGAAAACATGCAGCTCCGATTTACCCTCATGTAATGTGGGTTCATGTAGTGCTGCATTTCAATATTTTACTTTTTGTAGTTCAACAGTAATTCACTGCTAAAATACCCCTCCCTCACCTTTCACCCCTCTCTTAGCTGGCTGGATGGAGTGTTGTGAGGGACAATCTTTAATAAGCATAAAGAAAATCCTGCCCTCCTTCCTCAAGGGGGCAGGGTTTTCCTTATACTCAGTGGATGAAGATTGTCCCTTGCTGCGTGCTGTTCGGTCCCAGGACCAGTTTCCACATCTGAGAGGAGGCAGCAGAATTGAATTACTGTTGAACTACAAAATGTTAAATATTGAAATACAGTGCTACATGACCCACGTTATATGAGGATCAATCGGAGCTAGGTTTTATTCCCTGCTATTACTATCTCTACAATATATAAAACTGATCAAAATACTTATAACTCAGCTAAACTCCTAATTATAATAGATAAGAAATGCTCTGTCATTGATTGCCAGGACTCTGAGAGGTGGTGTTTTCAGATAGCCAGGGTATTTTAAATGCTATTAAGAACTGGAACCCAAGACAAAACAAAGTGGGCCGAAGTTTTGGAAGTCTGAGGACCAAGAAAGAACTTAGAGGAGAACAGACTGAATAAATTATTACTAAGAACTTTCAAGCATCACAGAAAGGAATCCACTCATTCAAAGCAGATCAAAGAAGCTTCTATCTATATATGAATATAGATAGAAACAAGGAATGAAGGGGTTCTCTAAGCCCCCAAAAGTTAGGCAGAAACTTAAAGCAAAATCTAAAACAAAAAACGAACCTGCCCTCCTCCATACAAATTATCCAAATGTGCAACATGTATAAAGCATATATATTTTTCTACTGTGTTAATAAATTTGAGGGTTTTGTTGCTTAGCTTGGCCAAAATATGTAAGAAGGATTACCACATCACAGTACCCCATTATCAGGCGAGTTCTATCTGATACAAATAATCATCAATATCCGGATTAAAAATTCCCCTGATATGTAATGATGGAATTGGCACTCCAGCCCACACATGGTGGTTTTGCCCTAAGCTTGCTCTATTATGCTCCGCTTGGCCCTTATGGACCGGGGCAAAGATCCAGTAGAAGTGGAATTTTATTTTCCACTTTTTTCCCCGTGTAACTATCTCCATGTTCCTGGGCTACCCGGCTCCTTATATCCTTATACACCTCACCCCCCCTTTTTATTTTTTTCTCCTACCCACTTCTTGTTTTTCTCCCTGTCTTTCTCCTTCTCTCTCCCTTCTTTCTTGTTCCTCTCTTTATCTCTTCTTTTCTTTTTTCTCACTCCTTTCAGACTTTTCCTCTCCTCTTTCTTGTGATTTGCAGGAGTCGTGAGTTATTCTGGTTGTTCTATTATTCTATTGTTTCGGTCACTCTTCATCTGTCCAATGTTTAGTGATTATATGGCATGTATATTGTTCTGTGATCACTTTCTTTATTGTAGTTTTTTCTTTTGTCTTACTTCATTGAACTGATGCCTTTATTCTTCAATAAAGTTTTGGAAAATTAAAAAAAAAAATTCCCTGAGAAATACAAGAATGAGTGTCTTCAGGAAACAGTGAAGCATGGTGGAGGTTCCTTGCAAGTTTGTCATTGCATTTTTACAAATGGAGCTGGGGATTTGGTCAGAATTAATGGTCTCCTCAATGCTGAGACGTACAAATGGATACTTATCCGTTGTGCAATATCACCAGGGAGGCATCTGATTTGCCCCAATTTTATTCTGCAGCATGACAATGACCCCAAACATACAGCTTAAGTTGTTAAGAATTATATTCACAGTAAAGAAGAACAAGGAGTCCTGGATGTGATGGTATGGCCCCCACAGAGCCCTGATCTCAACATCATCAAGTCTGTCTGGGATTACATGAAGAGAGATAAGCAACTGAGGCTGCCTATTGATTTGATTTAGATTTTTCTTCTGCTCACTCACAATCATTTGTTAATTGATAAAAATGAACTATTAACATGTCTATTTTTGAAAGCATTCTTACTTTACAGCATTTTTCACACCTGCCTATACTTTTGCACAGTACTATATATATAGTTCTGTGTGTACATAAATCAAATATGTGCTCAACTGTTACTACCTGTGCCACTGAATACATCAGAATTGCAAGGGGATCAGGGAGCTAAATGTGTGGCTGTGATTCAGCTCAGGATGGAGGGAAGAAATAGGATTTGAAAAGGGGTGAGGATGGAGAGAGGTAATGGGCTAGTTCATCTAATAGGGATGTGCCAATGTTACAGCTTGATAAAAGGCAAATACATATTTCAAATTATGTCAGAACAGCAATAAGATAAAATGTAAATGTTTGTAAATGTTTGTAGTCTGGCTGGTAAGATGGGGAAGCTCAAAATTACTGCAGTGCATGAACAGTTTGAGTTAAATGGTGTGTCTGAAACCTGGTGTTAATGGGGACTTGCTGCGAGTCACTTAATATTGGGTAGTTTGAGGAAGCCCAGCTGTTACTGCAAATGGAAAAATATTCTCTCTCAGGAAATGTAATAATTGAAGATTTCACCTATCCTTAAATTAACTGGAGAAATAGTACTTCCAGCACAAAAAGGGCAATTATTTTTAAGTATGATTAATGACAATTTCATGTCCTAACTAATAGAGGAAACAACAATAAAAGAGGCCTTTCTTGACCTAGTGCTCTCAAACAATTCTGACATGATAAACAGTATTAAGGTAAAGGAACATTTAGGCAGCAGTGACCACAATATGGTATCCGTTGAAAATAGTTATGAGAATTCCATTAGCAGGGTTTAACTAAAACGTTTAATTTTAAAAAGGCTAATTTTACAAAGCTAAAAGCAATATTAAAGGATATTCAGTGGGATATAATCTTAAAAAGTAAGAATGCATGAGAATCATGGAATTTGTTTAAAATTCTCTTCCATAAATATATGCATCAATATATAGCATTGGGGAATAAGCACAAGAGGAGCAAATTAAGACCAATGTGGCTTAATGAAGATGTTTTCAGGGAAATCTGTAATATGAAGCAGGCTTTTAATTTATTTAAGTCAGAAGGTTCAGGTGCATTAAGGATATAAGGAATGTAATACAATCTGCAAACAAGCAGCAGTTCTACAAGTATATAAATAACAAAAAGTTTAAGGTTGATATTCATCCTCTGAAGGCTGAGATGGGTGAATTGAATAGTGAGTAATGGATAAGGCTATGTCTGACACCTTAAACTTTTTTTTTATGTATATACAAAGGATGCAACATTGACAGACTATGGGCAAACAGACAAAAATACATTATTTTCTTTGTGTACATGGTAAATTGAGGGCAAATTCAAAAGAGACTGGAAAAAGTTATGGTTAATAAATCAGCTGGACTTGATGGTATACTCCCAAGGGTACTTAAGGAACTTCGTTCAGTAATAGCAGCAAGATCATTTTACTTAATATTTATTGATTTCTCAGGCATAGTGCTCTGTCAATGGAGAAAAGATGATGTAGTACCATTGTTCAAAAAGGGGCAACATCTAAACCTGGAAATTATAGACCAGTGAGCTTGACTTCCATAGTGGGTAAGCTTTTAGAAGGGTTATGAACTGACTATTCAGAACTATGTGAGGACTAACAATATTATTAGTAGGAGCCAACTTGGCTATGTGAAGAATAGATCACGGCAAACTAATTTACTTTTTGAAAATTGGATAATGGCATTGCTGTTGGTGCAATATACTTGAATTTTGCAAAAACCTTTGAAACTGTGCCTCACAACAGGTTAATGCATGAATTAAAAAGCTTCAGTTTGGGACTCTTGGGAGGTGATATCTGTCCATGGATAGAGAACTGATTAAATTATAGATGGCATAGAGATGTTGTAAATGGAACCTTTTCAAGTTGGTTTCATAGTTTTAAGAAGGTGTCACAGGGTTCAGTCCTGGGCCCAATGCTTTTAATTTGTTTACTAATGATCTAGAAGTGTGAATTGAAAGTAGTGTCACAATATTTGCTGATGACACTAAGCTTCGTGAGGAAATACATACAGAACATTATGTTTTTCTCTGCACAAGGATTTAGATAAATTGAGTGAATGGGCAGAAAAGTGCAGATAACATTTAGTATAGATAAATATAAGGTTATACATTTGGGTTGTAGAAACAAATATGCTACATATATACTACATGGGAAGCAACTTGGGAAATCCTAATAGAGAAAGATGTAAGCGTACTAATTAGGGGTGGGCAAAAGGTCCTTTTGCATTCCCATGAAAAAAAATCAGAGGAAATCCAATGTTGTCTGCGTTTTCGCTTGAAAATCCACCCTAGATAAACCCCTTAATAATTTTTCCTTCTTCACTTACTGCCAAAATGTTTTCAATGTTTTTCTGTATAGAGTTAAATATAGACAATATAGAGTGAAAGAGTTCCCTCTTATTTACGTATGTGTACTTTGCATTGTGATGTTTCCAGGAAGTGAAACATACAACTAAGCAACTAGAGAGATAGAGAAGGTGCTAGCCAGATTTCTAGTGATTTATATAGTTAAATAGGGCCATCAGAGGCTCAGACTGTTGGCTAAAAAGTATGAGCATCCATCTGAAAAATAAAAGGAGGCGCTGGAAGGACCATGATTCTTCCAGTGAGTCAGAGGAGGAGGAAGTGACCACTACCAGAATAGAAAAGTCTGGGAGCCCTGATTCCCCAGATCCAGTGATGCCCAGTCACCCTACATCATCCCTTGGGATATGGGGAAAATTTGTGTCATTATCAGCAAAGGCATATGAAGAAGTTGGTAGCAGTGTTCAGCAAAGGCATATGGACATGCTAGTAGCATTGTGAGCAGGACAGGTCAGCTACCTGTGCCTGCAGCTACTGCTGCCATTGTGGCTTCTGATACTCAGAAGGAGGAGGAGGTGGAGATGATGGCAGCAGTGGACCCTAAGTCACACTTGCCATGCCCAAGCAGTCCACAGCAGCTAGAGAGTGTTGGGGAAGAGGGAGGGGGTGATAATGAGGATGACAGTGAAACTGCTGATGGTAAGACTAAAATGACCATTGTAGATCATTCTGCTGAGTAGGTAGAGAAAGGGGAAGTGATGATATGGAGCAGCCAACCTAACGGTTAAGTCATTATGACCTTGACCCTTGTGCCTCTGGGACATGAGGCCATGGATGGCAGAAATGGCTAGCAGTATTAGCATCAACACAGATCAGCCTGTGCCTGATGCTATTGTTGCCAGTATGCTTTCTTCACCTTGAGATGTCAAGTGTGACAGTAAGAGACCCTCTGTAACATTTGTCATTATCGCCAACTAGTGAGACTCTCATATAGCAGCAGCAGTATTCCAACACACCCATGATTTTGGAGGAATTGAAACATGTAGAAGCATTATTGGCCAACTTCTTTTCATGTACCTGAAGTGGTGTAAGCTGGCTGTGGTGCCGCTACTGCCTCAGGTGCATCACTGGAGCTAGTGGCAAGTAGAACCATGATCATCATCACCCATATCAATGCTGCTGTTGATTTCATTCCCTTGGAGCTGCCTTATCATTCCTGCTTAAATAACTAAGCAGCAGCAAAAACAGGGGTCACAAATGCTGCAATGACAGTGTGACATTTGTCAGTGGTCAGTGGCCACCATTACCTGACCAGCTGGCACCAGTAGAGCATATATTTTTTTCTCAAGCTTTTTTCTTTAAATATACTACAAAGACCTATAAAAAAAACTATTTTGGGGCATGTTTCTAACAAGTCTAAATCCTACAAATCACTGTTTCCTTAGGGCTTGTGCCTCTAACAACCCATATTTACACAAATCGATGTTTCCTCAGGGGTTGTGAATAACACAGGTCTAAGTCCTAAAATCAATGTTTCCTCAGGGCTTGGGCCTCTAACAACAAGTGTATGTCCTACAGATCATCCTCAACAAAATATTCTTTCCACTGACAATCTTCCCTAGTCACCACTTATGTCAGGGGTGTCCCAGTCTCTGTCACTATACGTACCAATTTTTTATTATATTTATTTATATTTATTACCTGTCCACCCAATCCCAGTCAACGACCCCCCACCCCAAAAATTCCCTGTCCAATTAATTATTTGTCTAGACTCCACCAACACAGACAGACTCAGACCGCTTTTATATTATACCATAGAGAAATAGTATATCTGTGTTAAGTAACTTACCTATTACAGTGTGAGGGAAAGTACCAGACACAGTGTAGAAATCAGTTCAGCTGAAAATACACCCCTGTATTGCCATATATAATAAAGCCAATAAACTTTATTCACATATAATTAAAAACAAAAACAAAATATGTGAATCCTTAAAGTTATTTAGTATATAAGGATAATTTAAAAACATGAGCACTGTTGCTCATAAGTGTCTATAGTGTAAGTACAGGGAATGCCAGACATTGTTGTTTGGTCTCTTCAAAATGTATTTGCTAATTCTGAGTTTAGTAATGTGGATATCTTATTGTTGTGCTGTAACAATAGAGTGATATATTAGTAGCACATACTTTTACAAGTAGTCAGGGTTTAATAAAAGTACACAAGTAACCCTTTCACATATGTGATCTTGGAGGTCTGCTTAGTATTGTAATCGACCAACATGTCACGATTTAATGGGAGAATATCTGCTAGTAACAAGTCACTTTGTCTCAGTATAATCACTATACAGTGCTCGCCCTTATTTTTAAAGTGGTTAGTACTTTGTGCTAAACTCTATGATTTATGTATCAATAGATACTTTGTTACCGAGGCCTATGGTAATTGAATACACTCAGCAAGAGTAGTGAGATGCCTATGATCACTGAATCATTTCCTGCATTAACATGCTGGCCTGTCGTGTAGACCAGAGTTACAGGTTAGATCAACGATAAGGCTGTAGGTCACCTAAGATACTCAGCTGAGCAAGCATTTGTCAGTTCCAGAGTATCAAAATGTGTTTAAATAAATAATTTGCTGAGTATCAAAGTGCTTGAAAAGAGATGTTACCCACACAACTAACCTGGCACTAAATTTTCCCCTACTGGACTAGAGCCCTACGCGCTTCACCCTGTGGCTTCATCAGGGAAAAAAGTTACTGGTCGTCTGTAATTGGTGCATTTTATACCCTTCACCTGGGTCAAGTGTATGGGACATCATCAATCAAATGAGAGTAGCCCAATTGATTGGTTAACTCGATCAGTCGTGATTTAGTGTCGTCAGCATAGATGTTCCACAAAGTAAGTCGTATATAGCAAAACTCAGTGCTGCATGAATATAGATATACCATATAATATCAAAAGGAAGACATAAATTAGTAGTGATATCCATTTATGCATATTTCAAGTAAAGACGATTGATATATACAAAATATTGTCTCAAAAAAGGTCAGTCTTAAAATGTTTTGTGTAAGACCTCAAAACATGATCCGGATTTCATATTATATCTGTATACTTAAATATGAACAGTCAGATAATATATATGGGTATATAAGCAAAAATGTTGAGTAGTATACAGAGTATGCGAATATTACTCCATGTTAATTATCACAAAGTTACATTCTGAAACCCAAAGAACCTAAGTGTTTAAACCATGACAGAAAATGTATTGTTCATTTAGTTTAGTCTTGGTGAGCCTATAGTTTGTTACTATTGGGAATCTTAGTACTTAAATATGAACATATCAGATTATATTCATACTAGTTGAACAGCCCGTTACATGGGCCACAGTGCCTCTGGCAGCCGGTCGCCGGGCAGTCACACGGAGTGGAAACTGCCCGCGCATCGGCTGATACAGAGCTGGACGCTCCTTCGGAGCACCCAGCTCTGTATCAGCCGCGGCGCGGCCAGTCTCCACTGCGTGTGACTGCCGCACGTGCAGCAGTGTCTACTGCGCATGTCGGGCGTTACACACAACTTAGCGAATTATTATATAGGATGATAAACAACAACGTTAAGTAGTAAACAAAGTATACAGATATTACTCCATGTTAGTTCTCGAAAAGTTAAAGTATGAAACCCAAAGGACCTCATTATGTAAACCATGACAACATGTATTTGTTCATATAGTTTAAGCTTGGTTCGCTCATATAAGGGATCTTGATTTTGAAAAAGACACATACTTTGATCAATTTAGTAGTAAGCCCCATGACTGTGATTATATATCAATGTCACAATGGTAGTCAGGGGATAGCCTGTTCTATGAGGTGGCAGACATTGCTTTGTTGTATATGTACAGAAGGAAGTGGCATAGGAATATTTTATAAATATATTTGTATATAAGTATATATACATAAATAGTGGGGCTACCAATAAGATGATAATGTATGTGTAATTGGTGAAGAGGATATTTGAGGATTATTTCATATATTAATACCTATATCAATATATATCTATATATATATATATATCTATATATATATATATATATATATATATATATATATAGATATATAGATAGATAGATAGATAGATAGATAGATAGATAGATATACACCCAGGGGCGGCAGTAAAAAGGATTACTGCTCCCATTGGGTGATTCAATGGGGGTGTGATTTTTTGGCCCGCCCCCACTATCCAGCCCGCCCACCACTATCTAAGGCTGAAAAAAAAATGGCTGCCACTCACTCCTACACCACAGACACACACACATGCCCCCCCCCCCCACTGGCAGACACATACACACACATGCATGCTGAGCAGCTGAGGATGATGGGAACTATGTTCAAGCTACAGCTGGAAGGCCATGATCCAATCTGTATTATGCAGCTTCTTCATTCCCTGCCTGTGAGCCTACACAGCCCTGCCAATTAGTACAAGTGAGCTGATTTCTAAACAATCAACAGGCGTGGTGCTGGCTTGCTGGGAAAGTGTAAACAATGGCAGAGAGGTGATCAGGCAGTGCAGAGCAGGGCTTCAGCTGAGCTGGTAAGTGGAAGAGACATGGGTGTGACTGTATTTATATATTGCACAAAGAGATAATGAGAGCAGATTGTTTCTCAGTCTGCCTGTAAGTAGAGGTGCCAGTTCCTGCAATCATCTCCATGCTGTACATAGCTCACTGTATAACATACTACTTATATATGGTCTGGCATTGTATAGTATACAGTCTGTGTATAAGGTCTAGTACTATACAGTATAGGATAGGCAGTTCCTGTTTGAGACCCAAATCTCTCTGCTCCTCTATTTAGGAGATCACACTGTGTGGTGTATATACAATAGGCTGACCAGACCTCACCTTTAACCGGGGACACCTAGGAAATAGGCATATTTCAGGTGTGCACCAAAATCAAAGCAGCCCTGCAGTATGCATTTTTCATATGCGTCCCTGGTTAAAGGTGAGGTCTGGTCACCCTAATATACAAGTGTATCAGATTGCTCCACTTCAGTAAAACCCACAGTAATATGGGTCTAAACTTCTGTATATATCTGTTAAATTTGTCTGTGTAAAAAAATACATTCATCTCCTTCTAAATCATTCACTTACAGAAAGAGTAACTTAACCATTTCAATGCCAAAGGGGATGCAATGCATAGCTTCCCCCTGGCACTCAAAGGGTTAAAAATTCTCTACAATGGTCTGGCACTGTATAGCAGTGGTTGTCAACCTGTGCTCTCAGTGGCTATTAACAGGCCAGGATTTTAGAATTTCCTTTTAAGAGCACAGGTGAGTTAATCAATACGACTGAGCCTCTGATCAACACACTTGTGTTCTAGCAGGGAAATTCCTAAGTCCTGGCCTATTAGTGGCCACTGAGGGCATGGGTTGAGAACCTCTGCTGTATAGTATACAGTCTGCCTGTGTCTGTGTATAAGGACTGGCACTCTACAGTATAGGAGGGACAGTCCCTGTTTGACACCCAAATCCCTCTGCTCCTCTATTTAAGAGATCACACTGTGTGGTGTATATACCAGTGTATCAGATCGCTTAATATCAGTAAAACCCATAGTAATGTGGGTATAAACTTCTGTATATATCTGTTAAATTAGTCTGTGTAAAATAATACTTTCATCTTCTTCTACATCATTCACTTACAGAAAGAGTAACTTAACCATTTCAGTGTCAGAGGGTATGCAATGCATTGCTTACCCCCTGGCACTCAAAGGGTTAAAAATTCTCTAAAATACACCACCAGTCACACCCCCAGTAACACCACCTAAAACACAAGTGTCCCTCTTTGGCCATTTGTAATGTTGGGAGGTATGTTACTTACGCTGCTCACACTGTATGTATGTATGTTCTGATTTGCATCTGTGTCACTGTTTGTGTATGTCAGTGCATGTGTGTGTGTTGCATGTTCTCTATCACTGTGTGTCCCCCTGTATATGTGTGTGTTTGCACATGTGTCTGTGTATCATTGTGTGTACCTTTCTGACACATTCCCTGCATAGCATGATGGGCAACGCCGTCCCAAACTGCTAGTATGTGTGTGTTATATATATATATATATATATATATATATATATATATATATATATATATATATATATATATATATATATATAATTTACAGTGCCTTGCGAAAGTATTCACCCTCTGGCATTTTTCCTATTTTGTTGCATTACAACCTGGAATTAAAATGGATTTTACTTTGGATTTCATGTAATGGATATACACAAAATAGTCCAAATTGGTGAAGATAAATGAAGACAATAACTTGTTTTAAAAAATTCAAAAAAATATAAAATGGAAAAGTAGTACGTGCATGTGTTTTCACCCACTTTGCTATGAAGCCCCTAAATAAGATCTGGTGCAACCAATTATCTTCAAAAGTCACATAATTAGTTAAATAAAGTCTACCTGTGTGCAATCTAAGTGTCACATGATCTGTCATGTGATGTCAGTGTATATACACCTGTTCTGAAAGGCCTCAGATTTTGCAAAAACACCAAGTAAGCGGCACCATGAAGACCAAGGAGCTCTCCAAATAGGTCAGGGACAAAGTCGTGGAGAAGTAAAGATCAGGGTTGGGTTATAAAAAAATATCCCAAACTTTGAACATCCCACGGAGCACCATTAAATCCATTATTAAAAAATGGAAAGAATATGGCACCACAACAAACCTGCCAAGAGGGGGCCACCCACCAAAACTCCAGGACCAGGCAAGTAGGGCATTAATCAGAGATGCAACAAAGAGACCAAAGCTAACCCTGAAGGAGCTGCAAAACTCCACAGCGGAGACTGCAGCATCTGTCCATAGGACCACTTTAAGCCTTACATTCCACAGAGCTGGCCAGAAGAAAGCCATTGCTTAAAGAAAACAATAAGCAAACATGTTTGCTGTTTGTCAAAGGCATGTGGGAGACTCCCCAAACATACGGAAGAAGGTACTCTGGTCAGTTGAGACTAAAATTGAGCTTTTCGACCATCATGGAAATCTATTCCAGCAGGACAATGACCCTAAGCATACTGCTAAAGCAAGACTCGAGTGGTTTAAGGGGAAACATTTAAATGTCTTGGAATGGCCTAGTCCAAGCCCAGACCTCAATCCAATTGAGAATCTGTGGTATAACTTAAAGATTACTGTACACCAGTGGAACCCATCCAACTTGAAGGAGCTGGAGCAGTTTTTCCTTGAAAAATAGGCAAAAATCCCAGTGGTTAGATGTGCCAAGCTTATAGAAATGTACCCCAAGATACTTGCAGCTATAATTGCTGCACAAAGTGGCTCTACAAAGTATTGACTTGGGGGGGGGATAGTTATGCACACTCAAGTTTTCAGTTTTTTGTCTTATTTCATGTTTGTTTCACAATAAAAAAATATTTTGCATCTTCAAAGAGGTAGGTATGTTGTGTAAATCAAATGATACTAACCCCCATAAAATCAATTTTATCCACCTTTAGGTCTAATCTGGAATGAATGGGGTAAAGGTAACTCTTCATTAAGACCACATGGTACTTTTGTCTTTAAGACAAAGATCCATGAGCTCCACATCTTAGTAGCCTCACATTAATGTCTCCCTTCCTCTGACCTGGATATATCTTTTCAATTTCTTGGAACTTAATCACGGACATGTGTCCACTATGTACCTCACTGACGTCATTCTAATGGCTTGTTCCTCTTATGGTGAATGTCACCCTGGTGCTCTAAAACCAAAAAAAGCCATAATTCTCTTTTGGTCTTGCCACCCTGACAAGACATCAGATACATCACTCCCATGGTTTTACATGTAATCAGATGGTTTATGGTGTATTTGTGTGACGTTAGTTTTAAATTTCTTGTTATTTTACATCAGTCTACAAGCTGAACAGTCACCACATTTGAAGAATCCTTTAGTGTCAGATTTTACCCAAGTTTTAAAAGTTGGCCATGTATAATGGCTGGTTACAAAAGATCTTTTAGCTTCTTTCTTCGGCGGTAAGTGATTTTGGGGAAGATGCCTACTGCTTCTTTCAGGGCAGCATCCTGCATGAAAATGTCCCAGTGTTGATGCAAGATGTTGTGTATTTCTTTATGTTTGTCATGGTAACCAGTATGAAATGAAGGTCAGACACAAGTATATATGATAAAAACCACCTTTATTAAAGGTACAATAATAATGATATGCTACTACCCCAGCAAGCCCCATAACATAAAACTGACAGGCCAAGGTCCAATACCCAGACTGAAACTGAGCTGAGGCCTGAACTACTCAGAGAGGAGTAGAGAAAAGGCTAGGATGGATAGTCGCCCAACGGGATAATATACTTATTACACAGTACAGAATGACGGCAGTGGCAAACGGAGCGGAGGACAGCACAAGCCACCGTACCGTAATGTAAATAGCCCAATGAGTCAGCTACAAGGAGTGAGTAGAAAGCCAGAGCTACAGTTCAGAACTGGAATGGATAGTCAGACAAGCCGGGTCATACATAGAGCAAGTAGTCATCCAGAGTCACAGGTCAGAACCGGTGTGGATAGTCAGACAGGCCAAGGTCATACACAGAGCCATAGATAACTAGAGCCACAGGTCAGAACCAGTGTGGAAAGTCAGACAGGCCGGGGTCATACAATGAGCGATAACGGACGCCAAATCAGGGTCACAATGAAGAGAAAACTAAGCGAGTAATCACAGGAACTCCACATAAGGGACCAGGGAAGTTCATATAGGCCAAACCGGAGGCGGGAATCACTTAGTCAAATGAATGCATGCATATAAACAAGCCTGCACCCATGACCGTCAGACAGAGCAGCGAAAATAACACAAGGGTAGCTTGCAGCACAGATGCCAAGGACACTGTGATAGAGCTCCCCCGTAACAACCTCTCTGCCATGGAATAGGGACAGAACAAGCAGGATAGCTGGAGTGGAATGCACGGATAACAGCTGGAGCATGTAAGTTCCTTTTGGCCACCCAGGATTGTTCCTCTGTGCCATAGCCCTTTCAGTGCACCGTATATTGCACCTGGCCTCTGACTCTGTGAGTCCAAAATATTTTGTACCTCATATTCTTCATGGTCCCCAAATCTGACAGGCCTGGGACTAACAGGGACAGTAGTGTAATGGTTGCACACCAATGGTCTAAGTAAAAATACATGGAACACATTACAAATGCGCATGTTAGCTGGGAGTTCCAGGGCGTAGGCTACAGGGTTAACCCTATGAAGAACCCGAAAGGGGCCTACAAAATGAGGATCTGGTTTCCTACAAGGCACCTGGAGATTAAGGTTGCGAGAAGATACCCACACTCTCTCTCCCACCTGGAACACCGGAGCAGGCAACCTTCTATGGTCTGAGTGTCTCTTATAGCATTGCGTGGACCTTTGCTGGGATCTCTGAACCCCTTCCCAAGTTGAGCGGAGTGCCCTCAAATGCTTCACAATTCCTGGCAAACTCAGCCCACGGTAACAGGTTCGCCCAGGTTCGCCAACGGAGAGAAGTGAGGTCGCAGTGGAATTGAATGCTGGGCTGACAAGTCTGTGTCAATGAAAAGCCCAGCGGCCCCTAAGTCTAGCAAAGCTGGAGCAACCACAGAGGACTTGGCCCAAGACAGAACTACCTCAAGGATTGGCTTGCCTTGAAGAGTCTCTGGAGACTGAGATGCTCCAACTAGGGTCTGTCCCCTATGTAACCCTAGGTGTGAGCGTTTCCCGCCCAGATGGGACAAGAGTGCAACAAGTGACCCGGCTTCCCACAATATAAACAGAGGCCCTCCCTCCGGCGGAGCGTCCTTTCCTCCACCAAAAGGTGCTTAAACTCTAGTTGCATAGGTTTTCCTCTAGTGTAGTCAGAACCAGGAGGCATGGGAGGTGAGGGTGGATTGGATGGGTTCACAAAGATGGGTGCTAACTAGGACAGAGGCCTACGCATACATTCTTTGAATGATGGTCTCTCCCAGATACAGGTATCTACCAGAATGATAACCAAAATCAGCTCCTCCAGATCACTCACCTTTGATTGAGTCACATAGGCCCCGGGAGAATGCGGCTACAAGTGCTTCATTATTCCATCCTACCTCTGTTGCCAGAGTATGGAATTCTATTGTGTACTCCGCCACTATATGTGTGCCTTGGGGGATAGTCATAAGCTGTTTGGCAGCAGAGGTAACCCGATCCGGAAAGTCAAAGACCCTATGAAACGAGGCCACAAAATCAATGAAATTGTAAATGCACAGGCAAAATTTTCGGTAAAATTCGAATTCGGACAAATTTTTTTTTTTCTAATTTGGATGATCCTAATTTCGAACCGGGCCTATTCGATTCGAACGAAATTCTGATCCATTCCGAATTATTCGGCCAAATTTAACATGGGTTAAATTATAGCAGTGCGTCTTCGTGCACGCTGCTATCATTCTTTGCAGACAGGGTGTGCATTTATAAAAAGATCCATCCCAAAAACGGACATTGTCGTACATTGCCAGTCTGTGCATGTCACCTCTACTCCAGCATGGGATGCCAGTCACAATGCAAACGTCGAACATCGAGAACCCATGCCTGTCATTCAATTTAGCATGTTCGAACATCGAAAACCCATGCCTGTCATTCAATTTAACATATGCTCGAACATCGAAAACCCATGCCTGTCACATCCTACTCAACATAAGTGGTCGACTCGAACATGGACAAACTACATGTCACATTCTATGTTAGTACATGGATAAAGATTAAGGTTTCATTTTCTGGTACCAGCCTCCTACCCTACTGTCCCTCTTTAGTACCCAAATTCCTCTCTCTCGTTTTCCTATCCTGATTTCCCCTCATATCAGATAAGTCTATGTGTATATACATTGTAGTGTTTCATACTACATCAAGAATAAACATCAATGATTGTAATGTGATAGATGTAATGTGTTAAAAAGAAAAATTGAGACATTCTGTTGTGAACGAACTGCAACACAGGAGAGAAATAAAAAAAAAAAAATGCTTGACATCTATACAGCATTGTCTTAGTATAGCAATATCACCGTTTTCCATGAGTGTGCACTACAGGGCTCTACGGTAATTGCTGGGCATTTCCCAACGTCATAATCAGGGGATGATGGGAGTTGTATTCTAACTACTGTTAGGAAACACATAAGTGATGCACATTCATCTCCCACCTAGAAATTATTTACACACGAGGCAACTCCCCCAAGTAATACCTACCCCTTTCCAAGTGAAAGGACTTCCGGAAAGGCTTCAGATCTCTTAGTGACTCACCTGTTATTGCCAGTCAGCAGGACCCGGAGAGTAGGAGGGGGTGATGCTATGGCTGCAGATTAAGTCTGGCACGGTGCTCTTTGTTGGCGACTTGTCACAATGTTGAAGCTCAGCCCGGCCAGCACCTTCCGGGTGGAGACACCTCAAAGCAATCCTGTTCAGGACACATCATGCACTGTCGTGCACTCATACTAGGGATCCCAAATTTTTAGACTCATTTCGTACAGGGGGCACCCTCCTGTATTTGTAAAACCTCTCTAGCAAATCTGGGACGGTAGACCTATTTACTCAAGTCTTGACTTTAGGTGGGCAATAGTCAAACATTATGCCTATTTTGTATTGTTTATCACATAATTCACGTCACTGAGGCAGCCAACAGGCATCGCCACTGAGTGAGCATAGGGCTGCCCGGCTGCTGACAGTCACACTGATGGGACACCCTGCAACACAGAACTGGCGGAAGCGCACAAAATAAACATGCTATGGGATGGCAAATTGCTGCCCCTGTCAAAGTGCCCCCTGGGACCATGGACCCACTAGGACCCATGTAAGGGCCGGCCCTGTATTCGAACAAATACCTAATATTTTTTTATATTTTGCACAGGAACAAATATTACTCGCTCTTGCAGTGGCAATGACTGGAACTAATGCTGGCTGCCTACCTATGCCTAGCCTAATGCTACCTGCCTGCCTACACAACAACTGGACACTCTCTAATCTCTTCTTCTCTCTCTGAGCTCCAACAACGCAATGAGGAAATGCAGGCTGTCTGTCTGTGTGACTGTGTCATTAGTCCAACCCCCATCATGAAACGAAGAAGGCTATTCGAATACAGACAAAAGAGGGAAGTAGTGCATGAAATGGAGAATGGAATTGGACTAAAGACATGGAGGGAAAATTATGGAGGGAAAGTAATTGAGCGCGCACAGGAAGTACAAAAAAGTCCTGGTCAAAAGTAGTCAAAACTTTTGGAAATGTGTCGATTGCCGAAACTTCCGAAAGTTTCAACGAATTTCGGCCCTGGGCTGTTCGGAGTTGGATCATTTTTTCCAAATGATCCTTGAGTTTCGGATTGGCCGAATGTCTCCGAATTACCCCATTTTCGACAAAATCCGAATGTCTCCGAATGAATTCGCACAAGTCTAAATGACAGGTTTGTCTGTCTCCCAAAGAGGATTGGCCCATGCCAATGCCTTGCCCAACAGTAGGGAAATCAGGATTCCCACTTTACTCCTCTCTTTCGGAAATTCATGTGGTACCATATCTAGAAAAATCCCCAGCTGAGTGAGGAACCCACGGCAGATTGTAGGTTCCACCTCATAGCATTGAGGCAATGGAGCGGATCCAGGTAAACCTCTAGCAACACCAACCTCAGAGTTAGCAAGAACAGTCAGTGCCAAATCTGGGGAGGCCGCCATTGTCGAGCAAAACGATTCAGGTGCACAGTTCAGTTTAATACTGTCTGCATGGCCAAAAACAACTGATCAGTGCGTTGATCCTGCAAGTCCATCCTGGACAGGATGCTCGGAGAAGGTGGATTGCCTGAACCTTCAGTACTCATGGCCCTTACGAACTGTCACGGTAACCAGTACGAAAAGAAGGTCAGACACAAGTATATATGATAAAAACCACCTTTATTAAAGATACAATAAAAATCATAATACCCCAGCAAGCCCCAGAACATACAACTGACAGGCCAAGATCCAATACCCAGACTGACACTGAGCAGAGGCCTGTACTACTCAGAGAGGAGTAGAGAACCAGGCTATGGTTCTTTCCCCTGGGATGAATAGGCCACCAAATTGGATAGTATATTTATTGTGAGGTACAAAATGGGGACAGGGAGCAGAGGATAGCACAAGCCACAGTACCGAAATGCGAATAGCCCAATGAGTTGGATACAAGGAGTGAGTAGACTGTCAGAGCTACAGTTCAGAACCGGAATGGATAGTCAGACAAGCCAGGTCATACACAGAGCAAGTAGTCAGCCAGAGCCACAGGTCAAAACCAGGGTGGATAGTCAGACAAGATGGGGTCACACATGGAGCAAGTAGTCAGCCAGAGCCACAGGTCAGAACCAGTGTGGATAGTTAGACAGTCCGGGGTCATACATGGAGTGATAGATAACTAGAACCACAGGTCAGAACCAGTGTGGATAGTCAGGTAGGCCGGGGTCATACACGGAGCGATAAAGGAAGCCAAACCAGGGTCACAACAAGCAGCAAGGAATCACAGGAACACCGCATCAGGGCAACAGGCCTTATGCCCAGGGAAGTTCATATAGGCCCAACAGTAGGCAGGAATCAATTAGTCAAATGAATACATGCGTATAAACAAGCACCAGCATTCAGAGACAGAAAAGCTCTCCTGCACCCATGACCCTCAGACTGATCAGTGAAAATAGCACAAGGGTAGCTTGCAGCATGGATGCCAAGGACACTGTGATAATGTTGTTGGCAAAACATGCCAATTATCAGTATCTCTTTGGAATCATCATTGTTGTTAGTTTTGTGAGAGGAGGATAGTATAGTATTCCTATCAGACAGCAAGGCTCTCTTGTATGCTCTTCTTAAGACCTTATTACTAGGGATGGTAGAAAAATTTTGCCTCAAACTGAAATTAGCGAATAATGGCACTTTCCGCTTTGCGAATAATTTCCTGCGAAAAGTGTTGATTTTCTGCTTTTTTGGCCTAGCTCATTCCATTGAAATTAATGGGAACATTAAATTTACACAAAACACATAACAAATATTTTATTTCCCAACGGCAAAAGGGGTGAGGTTGCCTGTGTTGGTGGAGTGTGGGGAAAGAATCAGTTGAACATGGAATGTTTTTTTGTGGGGGGATGCTGGGATTTGGGGGCAGTTAATAAAAAAAAAAGTAAATCTGAAATACAATTAACCCCCCCTACAAGATATGGTATAAAAAAGGGTCTGAGGAGGGTGGCTGTGTTGGTGGGTGGAGTCTGGGGAACGAACCAGTTGAACAGGGAATTTGTTTTGGGGGGTTCTTGACTGGTATTTAGGGAACAGTTAATAAAAAAAAATCAATAAAATAAAAATAAGAATTTGTATGTAAAGTGATAGTGACAGGAACCCCTGTGACATACGCTGCCACTGGGGTGGTCTGATACTTGACTTGGTAAAGTATTTTTTAGATGATGATTTGAGGCCCAAGTCCTGAGGAAACATAGATTTGTACCACTTAGACTTATTAGAGGCACAAGCCCTGAATAAACATTGATTTGTAGGACTTAAGCTTGTTTGGCACAAGCCCTAAGGAAACATTGATTTGTAGGACTTAAGCTTCTTAGAAACAAACACCCAAAAATTGTTTATTTTTTTGTAGAACTATGTTTTTTTATTTTTTTTTTATTATTATTATTTTTAAAGCACAAGCCCTGAAAAAAATGCCGTACTGGCCTAGTGCCAGCAGGTCATGTTGGCCAGTGGCAGCACAATAAGTTGCCCCTAGTATATGTGGAGAAAAGAAGTTATCAAATAATTCTTCTCCACCTGCTCCTCCTCCAAATTCATGGGTGTGTAGTTGTTAGAATAGAAATTTTTCCCTTGAGAGCAGGAACAGTGCATCTTATCAGCAACTGCAATGTGCAAAGTATGTGTGGTAAATAACATCTAGAGACACAACTGTATCCAAATACCATGACGTCAGAAACCAAGTACTGCTGCTGTCACTATACCCCTTGTCCACACCCTGCTAAGGACACATAACAACTTGTTGACAGTTTAATAGTAATGATGAACCCTCCCAGCAAGCATCTTAGCATATTCTGCAGGATGAAATCACCTCAGATGCCCTGCTTGCGATTCTCCTCCACCACACTGGCATGCGTGGTCAGTGCACCATATAGTGTGCAATGGGTGGAGACGAATTGCCACATCCTAATATCAACAGAGTGGCTATCATCTGGCAGGGGATGCAACGATGAATAAGGTGGATTGGCAGAAGATGTAGTTACCCTAGAGGTAGAAGGTGATGGCGAGCTACCTGTAGTTGTTTCACTCATCATGGAACTTCCAGTTTCTGCCTGGGTTTCTCTATTCTTCCTCCTCTTTGATATCTGCCTCAACTCTTGTTGCCTTTCTGGAGAGTAAGATGGTATAGCAAAGGTGGTGCTTGATTTCTGTGGTGTATGTTTGGCTTTAACATGTTTGACATAAATGCCATGTTTTTGTGTTCCATGTGTTATCAGGGTGGTTGTGCCAATATGTGTTTCCTCCTTCCCCTTCTCACTGACTTGTCAAAAATTGTGCACAGTTCCGT
Organism: Rhinophrynus dorsalis; assembly: GCA_037306005.1. Taxonomy (NCBI): domain Eukaryota; kingdom Metazoa; phylum Chordata; class Amphibia; order Anura; family Rhinophrynidae; genus Rhinophrynus; species Rhinophrynus dorsalis. The sequence continues at coordinate 70,849,804 of CM074719.1, read as the reverse complement.
TGGTGATGACTGCACTGTGCCTGCCAAAGAGAAATATAGTCCCACATCCATGACTTCAGGGGGAGGGACAGGGAACAGTTGGAGAAGAATTATCTCTTTTTGTCCTCCACGTTCCCCTTCACTGTCTGTGGCAGTGGATAATGTTGCTGCTTTTGCTGCTAATGCCTCAGAATCAGCACTGCAACTAGGACCAGGAGTATTGCTGCTGCTAGCAAATGGAACCTGTCCTAGTCCAGTATCACTTGTTGAACCCATTCCCACTGTGTCCACAGAGGTCTGTGGCATACTAGCTTGCTCATCAGCATCCTGCTGCCCTTGCATCTCAGCAGCAGCAGGAATTAGAGCAGTTGCAAATTCCGCATATTCCTTCTCAGTTTCTGCTAAAAGGCCATCAATGTCTCTTGCACCCCAGCTTCTCCAGCATTATCATTACCACCACCACTAATCCCACTCCCTACGTGCTGCTGCTGTTCTATTACAGACATATCACGGTTGCTTGGAGGAGGCGACGAGCAATGTGACAGAGGATCCCCTAATGTCATACTTGTCATTTCTTGGTGAAGTGAAGAAGGTAGACTGGCAGCAGTAGCACAGGCACAGGCAGCTGATCTGTGCTCCTGCTGGTGGTGATATTAATTCTGTGCCTGTTTTCCCCCAACAGTTCTGGCCTTTTATTTCAGGATCATGTTCCACTTGGACACTGTAGTGAAGGAAAGGGGACTCTCAGGGCCAGAGGAATGGTGTGGGCTCCCTTGACCGCTAGTCTGAATGCTTTCAAATACTTCCCCTACCACTCCCCTCGCTAATCCCACCGGCTGCTCCACCATTAGTGTTACTACTACTAGTAGCACCAACCACATTAAGTTCAGCCGCAGAGTTTTCCTCCTAACAGTCACTAGTAATATGAGTTTACTGATTACCCCATCCTTCAATTCTAAAACTAAAAAGCTGCTGAACCTTCTTAGTAGTAGTACTAGCACTGGTGGTGCTGCTTGGGGATAGCAAGTGTGACTTAGGGTCCCCTGCTGTCACACTTGGGAACATCTTCTCCTTCTCCTGAGTATTACAAGACACACCAGCAGCATATTTAGCACTGTTGACAGCCTGTTCAGCACCAGCAGCAGGCATAGCACTGGTGGCAGCAGGGGCAGCACGTCTGACAGCAGGCACAGTACTGTTGGCAGCAGGTTCAGCACTTGCAGCAGGCACAGCACTGGTGGCATCAGGGGCAGCATTGGCAGCAGGCATAGCACTGGTGGCAGCAGGGGTAGCACATCTGACAGCAGACACAACACTAGTGGCAACAGGAGAAACGCGTCTGACAGCAGGCACAGCAATGGTGGTAGCAGTAGCATGGGTAGCACATCTGACAGCAGGCACAGCACTAGTGACAGCAGGGGTAGCACATTTTGCAGCAGGTACAGAAATGGGGGAAGAACATCTTGCAGCAGGCACAGGCAGCTCACCTGTCCTGCTCTCATTAGTACTACCTTTTTCTTCCTCCCTTCCCATTAAATTCCCCAAGATCCCTAAGGATGATTTAAGGGGACTGGACAGCATTGGTTCAGTAGTGCTTACTTCCTCCTCCTCCTCCTCAGACTCAGTGGACACATAACAGTCCCTCTAGTTCCTCCTTCTATTAGTTTTAAGCCTGCTCATAGTGATAACAGTTACTATGAGCCTCTCCTGACTCAATTTTTCCAAAAAGATCACAGCAGAACATCATAGCACGTCTAAATCGCTCTGTATCTGCTTCCAATGTGTTTCATTTCCTCAAATATGACACATTTTTATAGCAAAAAAAGCGAAAACCATGTAAATCAATGGGTGGCACCGAAAAATTGGCGGGGAATTTTGGTCAATTGGCGAAAAACTCAGAAATTTTAATCGCTGTTTTAAAAGTAAATTTTGCAGCAAAAAAGCAAACAATAAAGTGGTTTTCAGGGACAACTTTCGCCCGCCCCTAATACAGAGAACAAATGTGTTACCTAAAAGACTCCCTAAACTAAGCTTCAACTCTACTTTATTTGTCTATCGTCTCAAGGTCTCTCTTCCTCTCACAAACACAGAATGGCGTGCTATGAGAGACTGACACCCTTTTATATGTGTGGAGGAAAAGATGAGAAAATTGCTCAATGCAATGAGCTTGGTGAAAAAAAGCAGAAAAACTGCAATGCTCATGGGAAAATTTTAGTTTTGCAGGAAGTGCCATTTCTTACCTAGTTTGGCTTGAGGCAAACATTTTCACCCATTACTAGTCATGAGACATTAAGGTGGACCCTCATCTTGACTTTTATGTTTTTACATTTAAAACCATCATTCAAAATTACCTGTGTGTTATCCAAAATACCAGCAGGTGCTCAGTTTAAGAGATTCTAATATTTCTTATACAGTGACGGTCTCCCACAGTGCAATTTCATAATTAATCTATGTGCAGCAATAAGACCATTATTATCATAAATTAGCATATGGTGTCACATTCAGAGCTGCGGAACATGCAGAAATAAAAGTATCAATACCACTTAAACTATACATGTGCTGACCTTTTGTCTAACATGATAAGTTTTTAATGAGCTTTTCAAACATACCAACTTGATTTACAGGTTCCTTTTGGAGCATTATTTACAATTGTGACTAAGACTTCCATATGAACCATTTTATTTAATACATGCATATTCGAACTGGAAAAGTGTCAAATCTTGCTCAGGATCAGTTAAATGAAGTCACTTTAACAACCTCCAATTGTTAGAGCATACATTGTCCAACTTACATATTGTAGAAAATCCTGATCAGGTGTAATATTTATATGAGACTTGCAGGAAGGTGATGGCTCACATCTAACAGATTCTCCAAATATGAACTTTTGGGGAACATTTACCCCAAGGTGTGGTTATTCTGTCTGTAATTAGCTAACATTCCACTTCACCCAAGCTGTAACTATTTATTCTTTATTAAAAATATAATTCTAATATAATTCTAAAGAAAAGCTGAAATGTACTTTGGCTTTACATTTTATCTCCGTGTTTAAAGCATTAGTTTCAAATCAGCAATAGGATATCAAGTTATAATATTTTAGGAACCAGTCAACAAATGATTTATTGTGGCATGCATTCAATTAAAATTTGTCTATTGAAGAAAAAGCACAAATTACTTACAATTCAATCTGTTACTACTGAAACATATTAGTCACAAAAGTTACGGATTTATACCAAAACAATAAATAATCGTTGTTATTTATGATAGCTTGCATGTTTTCCAGGTCTTTAATTAATGGCAAATTGAATGTAGGCCTATGGTAGCAAAATAAAAGAATAATTTAAAAAATGATTGATGACTTATTGGCCCAATTACAATATACATTTCCACAAGTGAAAGCATTTGAAACTTGTGGAATTAGAGCATATTAAGAGGCAAACCTTTGCAATGCTGTGTAACAGCAGGGATCAAAAACATCTCTTTTCTCACAGTAAAGTGTGTTGTGCTCCTTTGTTAATTTACAGGCAATTAAATGTCGGAATTCACTGTGGTTATTTCAGAACAGTTACTCACACACTACTTGTTGTGGAGCCACAGGGGTCATTTGATTTCTCAGCCAAACTTAATGCCTTCAACTATTTAATTTCTAGCAAACTAAACTTACTGAAGCTGATATGCTAAGAAGAACTGGAACAATTCCTAGGTAAAACTAACTGCGCCAAAATGGATAAATGAAAATTTCAATTGACTTGAAGTGCATTTGTAATCTAAATTGAAGATTCATTTATTTTACAGAGAATGCATACATGTAATAGTAGTCATGTTTCTCTAAAATACATTATAGAAATGAACACATATTTTGATGGTACATTTGGAACTTTATGCTAATGTTCTGTACCATATGCTGATTAGTTATGTTCTAGATCAAATGTACCACTCACTTGTTTCTTTTCCTTTTTCTTTTTTCCTATTTTAATAAACTAATAATGTTGTTTTTAACATATACTGTATCCACACGTGTGCCTATAAACAGGATCTTGGGTTTGGTTTGAAATAGGATTGAGCAAAATGTTTCATCCCAACACTGAAATAGGCAAAAACTGGTACTTTTCTGTGAAAAATGCAGTTTGTTCTCTTTTTTCTTTTATCTAGCTCATTGCATTGAAATCAATGGGAAGTCTGAATTTACACATACAACACATAGCAAATGTATTTTCTTTTCCATAGACATTGTATAAAAGGGGGTCTGAGGGTGCCTGTGTTGGAATCTGGGGAAAGAATCAGTTGAATATGGATTTTTTTTGGGGGGTTGTCAACTTGGATTGGGGAGACAGTTAATAATACTAAAAATGTTTTTGCATGTATTGTGACAGATACAGAGACCCCTCCCCCCGACATAAGCTGTGACTGAGGATGACTGATACATGATGGGTTAGAGTATTCTGTAGAGGATGATTTGTAGGACTTAGGGGCCCAAGCCCTGGGGAACAAATTGTATCACTTAGACTAGTCAGGCACAAACCCTAAGGAAGCATTGATTTGTAGAACTTGTTGTTAGAGGCCCAAACCCTGAGACAACATTGACTTGTAGGGCTTAAACATGTTTGGCACAAGCCCTGAGGAAACATTGATTTGTAAGACTTAAACTTGTTTCTAAAAGCCCAAGCCCTGAGGAACAATTTATTTGTAGGCCTTAGACTTGTCAGGCACAAACACTGAGGAAACATTGATTTGTAGAACTTAGACTTGTTATTAGAGTCCCAAAACTCTGAGAAAACATTGATTTGTAGGTCTTAAACTTGTTAGGCACAAGCCCTGATGAAACTTTGATTTGCAGGACTTACATTTATTTGGCAGAAGCCCTGAGGAAACACTGACTTGTAGGACTTACAATTGTTTGTCACAAGCCCAGAGGAAACATTGATTTGCAGGACTTAGACTTGTTGCTAGAGGCCCAAGCCCTGAAAAACAATTGATTTGTAGGACTTAGACTTGTTGTTAGAGGCCCAAGCCCTGAGGAAACATTGATTGTAGGACATACACTTGTTTGGCACAAGTTCTGAGTAAACTTTGATTTGTCGAAATATGGGTTGTGTTAGAGGCACAAGCCTTGAGGAATCAGTGATTTGTTAGACTCAGTTTTGTTAGCGACACAAACTCCAAGGAATCAGTGATTTTTGGACCCAGGCTTGCTAGAGGCACACTCACTGAGGAACCAGTAATTAGTTGGACTCAGGTTTGTTAGAAGTACAAGTCCTGAGGAATCAGTGACTTGTTGGACTTAGGTTTCTTAGAAGGAATAAGCCCTGAGGCATCAGTGATGATTTGTTGGACTCATGATTGTTAGAGACACAAGCCCTGAAGAAACAGTGATGTGTAGGACTTAGGCTTGTTAGAAACAAACTCCCAAAAATTGTTATTTATAGGTCTCTGTGGTATATTTAAGGAACAAGCCCTGAGAAAAAAATATGCCCTACTGGCTAGTGCCAGAAGGTCTTGTTATAGTGGCCATTGGCAAATACCATGGTGTCACTGGGGCATTTGTGACTGCTGTTTGTGCTGATGCAGCTGCTAAATTGTTTAAAGGGTTAGTAATGTGTAGCTATGATCCTTCCTCATAGTTTGTACTATTGGTCCATTACATTGCTAATGCTGAAATCACTCAAGTTCCTCTCATATTATATCATAAATTGTCCCCCTCCCACCCCTTATCCTCTTTCACATTGCCTCAGAACTGAAGAAGGATTGCAACAAGAGACAAACTTATTTCAGTACAAGGAAGGCAGGGTATTCTTTATACTGAATGAAGGAACATTGACCCTCATTGTGATAACTTCTTTCAAGAAACCATATTTCAGATCTGACCGAAGGTGACTTCCTATACTGTAAAGGGGTGAGAGGGGGCCAATTATTAATATGATATCAGATAAACTAGAGAGAATTCAGCATTAGCAATGTAACTGACCAATAGTACAAACAAATAGGAATGATTGTAGCTACACAGTAATGGAAATACTACTAACCCTTTAAACAGCAGGATAATTTGGCAGATCAAAAACAGCACTGATATGGGTGATGATGATGACTATGGTTCCACTTGCCACTAGCTCCAGTGATGTACCTGAGGCAACAGTAGAGTTGGACACTCCTATGGCACTCAAAAGGTTAAGCTATAAATTAGTGTTGTGTGTCTGTGATCCATTATCAAAGTGTAGGAGGAGTTTAGAGAGTGGGAGCTCTGTTGTCACGGTTTGTTATGACTCTCAGACACAGTTAAGATAAAAACACAACTTTATTGAAAAGTTTAAAGGAAACCCTTATGGGTAGCATACACATAGAACATATAGCAATAATGCATAGTAGTAAGAGTAGAGGTATACAAAATGTAGAGCAGGCTCTACCGGCCCTGCCAATACCGGGTAAGGCAACCTTAGGTGGTACAAGGAGGAAAAGGTTCTGCCGGCCTTACCAATATACCGGGCAGGGCAGCCTGGAGACTGGTACAACGTATAGTAAAGGCTCTTCTGGCCTTGCCAATATACCGGGCAAGGCAGCCAGGAGACTGGTATAACGAAATGCAAAGGCTCTACCGGTCCTGCCAATATGCCAGGCAAGACAGCCTAGAGATTGGTACCACGAATAGTGAAGGCTCTACCGGCCCTGCCAATATACCGGGCAAGGCAACCTGGAGACTGGTACAATGAATAGTGACGGCTCTACCGGCCTTACCAATACCGGGCAAGGCAGCCTTGGCTGCAAGTACTGGGTAGTAGCAATGGTGACCTCAGTGACTGGTTTAAGGTGTAATAGACCTGGCACATAAGATGGACAGACTGAGGCCCTCTGAACCGACAGGATGATATAGGCCCCTATAACACAGGAGCAAACCAGTACCCACGTACTAGAGTAAACATTCTCTACTGGTGCTGAGAGAAGCACAGAAAGCAATTGGTTAATACGTGGAGCAAACCAGTACCCACTTACTGGGGAAGTAACAACTCTACCGGTGCGATAGCAATAGGTTATGCATGGAGCAAACCTGTACCAGCGTACTGGAGTGACAGGACCTCTGCCGGTGTAATGAACAGCCAGTTATACATGGAGCGAACCAGTACCCGCGTACTGGAGGAATAACAACTCTACCGGTGTAAAGAGCAACCGGTTATAGGTGGAGAGAACCAGTACCCGCGTACTGGATGGACAGAATCTACCGGTGCAATGAGCAATAGGTTATTCATGGAGCGAACCAGTACCCACGTACTGGGGTGACAGAATTGTTACCGGTGCAATGAGCAATAGGTTATTCATGGAGTGAACCAGTACCCACGTACTGGAGTGACAGAATCGTTACCGGTTTACATGGAGTGAACCAGTACCCGCGTACTGGAGTGACAGAATCGTTACCGGTGCAATGAGCAGCCGGTTATACATGGAGCGAACCAGTACTCGCGTACTGGAGTGTCAAAACCTCTACCGGTGCAATGAGCCGCCGGTTACACATGGAGAGAACCAGTACCCGCGTACTGGAAGGTAATGAACAAGTGAATGAAAATGTCGCCAGGGTGACTGGAGGAGAGAGACACACTGCAGGCAATCCAGGAGCAGGAACCCAGCTGATGAAGGACAGGAAACAGATCTACAGGCAGTCAGCCGGATCAGGAACGGCAGCAGGAAACAGCAGAAGGGACAGCAACCTCAACCGGATCAGGAACAGATGCTGGAACCTGGAAGGCTGGCAGACAGGAACTCAGGCAAAACAGAGGAGCAGGAACAGAGAAACGGCCCAGGAAGTACAGGAACCCAATGCAGGTACAGGCAGCATGGAGACAACACAAAAGGGCAACCAAAGGGTGCCCAAGCTTAGTCTAAATAGGCAATACAGGGCGGGCTGAAAGCAGGCAGCCAATGGAGAGCCCCCTACAGGTAACTGACAAGGAAAGGCAGCAATCACAGGAACCGTGATATCTGTATTGTGAACCATTGAAGTGCTGAAGAAAACAAATGGCCTTGATTTAGCGTGGATAGTGGAAGGATGATGTGGCTCATCATTAAAGCGGAGGTACATCCGAAGTGTGGTGCACTTTGTATGTTGATTGTAAAATGGAGTTTGCTTGTAATGTATGCATTTAGAATGTGAGCCTTAGTGTGCCAAAATAGTAGCATGTGTTGGCTGCCTCTGTGAGACTGAAAAAGTTAAATACAGTGTTTGGGTGGTTTGAGGAAAAAGTTGTAAGTTCCTCAGATGTGGAATCTGGTCCCATGACCAGACAGATTGCAGCAAGGGACAATCTTACTATGAGCATGCTCACTGAAGATTGTCCGTCTCTGCGATCCATCTGGACAGTCTTTCTGTCTCTCAAACTGGCTTGGGCAATGGCCCTAGAAGGAATGGAAATGGGGTTATTTTTTGCTTGGTTTACTAATGAAAGCCACAGTGGCATCAGAGGTGGAAATGTAAAAATAAGGAGATTTTATTTAATTTTTTCTTTATTTCCTTTTTAGAATTATGGAAGAATATCTGAAGAATTACTGAAGAACACAAAGGAAGACCAGGGTGAATAAGACACTGTGTACCTCCAAATTCAGGGTAAGTGTTACAGCTGTGGGAGGGTGGGTAATGGGCCATAGTATGGTGTTAGTATTTAGGGGCTTTAATTATCTGAGTGATAGAGAGGTATGCAGTGTTTTGCCATGTGTTGCATACCTCTCTGGCACCCAAAGGGTTATTTATTGTTTCGTTTCATTCACGTTTTTTGTACCTTGGATGCAGATATGCTTCTTTGTGCATTCATGTATTTTATTATTTACGTCTCTATTACACATCAGTGGCTTTTAACACATGTTAGGGACTCAAGGCTTGATTCATTTCACAGTGCTAAAACTGTAGGTAGGGCAAAAAGATCACCAAATGGCACACATGCAGTGTTACTGTTGGAATGCAATTGCCCTACCAACAGGAACAATGACGAATCTAACCTGTGGCCCAACGTTTGTTGCGGTTTTTTTCAGTCCCATAAATCACAGTAAATAGCATGAGAAATGGTAAGAGCAAAGGAAAACAGCTAATGCTCTGTGTTTGACATAAGCTTGAGATGCAAGCACAGTCACCCTCCCAAACATTAACCCTCACCTTGGCCCTACAATATTTCTAACTTGAACAATAAAATATACCCATAATAACTCCAGCACTATCCTATCACCCATAGTTAGAACACATACCTGTCAGTCTGATGTCCAGCAGGGTCTTATGCACCCTGGTCTTCAATTATATTTCTGTAGGCTTCCATCTTTTTCTTCTCTGCTTCTTCTTGATCTGCCATCCTCTTTTTTTTTTTCCTCTTCATCTGATATCTTCATCTGTTATCTCTGTCTTTATCTGTCATCTTCATCTTCTTCATAAAAAAATATAGTTGGTAACATAAAGCATTAAACATTAAAAAGACAGAGACACCAGTGAGAGAACATTTTTGCCAAAATGGACACAGTGTCAGGGACTTTAAGTTAACTGTACTGATGGAACTGTTCCACACTTAGAGGGCCAGAAAAATATGGGAGGTTAAATTAATGTTGCAGTTTAATTATATAAATTATGGTTTGAATAAACATAGAAAATTCCTGTCACATTATCACATTGTGTATTAACCTATCCAACTATCCCACTGGGATCGTAAATACCTCTAACTCCTCAGAGGAAGACTGCAGTTTACCATTGACTGATCAAAGTATCTGGGTCTGGACTGAGTTTTTTTATTTGATTTCCATTCTAAACAATGCAGTATATATTTGCATATAAGAGATGTTTTCATATTTATCTGTATAACATGCATGAGAAAGAGACCTAAGAGGTCTTGAAAGCTTGCATTCTAAATCTGCTTAGTTAGCCAATAAATGTATCAACAACTATATTTGCCTCCCATAGACTTCTTTGGCACAAACCCTAAGGGAACATTGATTTGTAGGACTTAGGCTTGTTTGGCACAAGCCCAAAGGAAACATTGACATAAGCCCTAAGGAAACATTGATTTGTAGGAAATAGGCTTGTTAGAAACAAGCCCCCCCCCCCAAATTGTTCATTTTTCTGTAGCCTTCTGTGTTTGTTTTGGTTTTTTTGCTTTTTTTTTTTTTAAGAACAAGCCCTGAGAAAAAATATGTCCTACTGGCCTAGTGTCAGCAGGTCATGTTGTGTTGTTTAAACAGCAGGATGATTAGACAGCTAAAAGGGAATGGGATCAACAACAGCAGTAACATAGGTGATGGATGATGAAGGTTTCACTTGCCACGACTAGCTCCAGTGATGCGCCTGAGGCAGTAACAGCACAATAACTAGCCCCTATCATTTCAGGTATATGTGGAAAAAAGATGACGTTGACCAGTAATGCTTCTCCACCTGCCCCTCCTGCAAAATTATGGGTGTGTTGAGAATACAAATGTTTCCCTTGAGAGCAGGAACTGTGCCTCTCACATCAGCAACTGCAATGTGCACAGTGTATGTGGTAAATAAGGGAAGATGTGGAGATAGAGTACCTCAGGGTTCAGTATTAGGTTCTCTGCTTTTTAACATGTTTATAAATGACCTGGAATAGATATAGAAAGCAAAATATCAATATTTGCAGATGACACTAAATTTTGCAGGATAATTACATAGTATTAGTTACATAGTAATTTAGGTTGAAAAAAGACTTGCGTCCATCCAGTTCAACCCTTTTCCTATTCCTGTTTACCATCGCTGACCCAAAAGAAGGCATCTGACTCCAAATGGCAATCAGACTTCTCCCTGGATCAACAAGCCCTAACTAAATATTAATCCCAATACTAACGTGCATAGCCCTCTATATTATGCTCTTTTAAAGGGATAGTAATACTTCATTTTAACTTTATTTTATTTTGTAGGCATTAAAAAAACATGAAGAATGATATAAGTCTTATCTCTGAAACCTTTATGGTTTAAGAGATATTCACAAACAAAGTATCCCCCCCCTGTTCAACCAGATAAGAAGGGAGATGCCCAGGTAGACTGCAGAGAGGGACAATCTTCAATGAAGATAATGGAAAAAGCTGAAAAACTTTTCAAGGGGGGAAGGGCTTTCATTGTTTTCATACAAAGAAGAGTGTCCCCTTCTGTTATCTGTACTGTCATACAACCTGATCCACATCTGAGAAGAGATGGCTTACACTAGGAAAAAGGGGCGGGGAGGGGAACTTTGCTTGTGAATATCTCATAAACCATAAAGGTTTGAGAGATAAGACTTATATCATTCTTCATGTTTTTTTAATGCCTACAAAATAAAATAAAGTTAAAACGAAGTGTTACTATCCCTTTAAATAAGTATCCAGGCCCCTTTTAAAGGCATCTAATGTATTTGATAGCACCACCTCCTCCGGAAGTGCATTCCATACCTTTATTGTCCTTACTGTAAAGAAACCCTTCCGCTGTTGTAGACTAAATCTCCTTTCCTCAAGTCTAAGCGGGTGGCCCCTTGTCCTGTGTACTGTTCTGTTAAGGAACAGGTCTTTTGAAAGCCCTTTATATGGACCTTGAACATATTTATATAGTTTTATCATATCCCCTCTAAGACGCCGTTTCTCTAGTTTGTACAAGTTTAACTTTTCTAGCCTCTCTTCATAACTAAAACTTTCCATTCCCCTTACTAGTTTTGTAGCCCTCCTCTGCACTTTCTCTAGTTCCATAATGTCCTTCTTCAGAAAGGGCGCCCAGAATTGAACAGCATATTCTAGGTGGGGTCTTACCATGGACCTGTAAAGAGGCATAATTATATCTTCCTCCCTTGAGTCAATACCCCTTTTAATACATGCCAATATCTTATTGGCCTTTGCAGCTGCCAGCTGGCACTGCATGCTACTGCAAAGTCTATTGTCTACCATTACTCCTAAATTAGTTCAGAACAGGATATTTGCTTTGTACAGAGGGATTTACATAAAATGGCAGATTGGGCAAACAAATTGAATATGAAGTTTAATGTTGGGAAGTGTAAAGTCATGTATTTGGGAGGAAATAATCCAAAGGCTACTTATGAACTTAATGAAATCATTTTAGGGTTTCATTGATAGAGAAATACCTGGGTATCCTTGTAAACTATAAACTTGGAAACAGTGACCAGTGTCAAACAGCAGTAGCAAAAGCAAACAAAATCCTGTCTTGCATAGAAAGAAGTATTGAAGCAAGAATGGATAACATTATTTTGCCATTGTACAAATCATTGGTAATACCTCACCTTGAGTAAGCAACACAGTTTTGGGCACCAGTTCTGAAAAAGGATAAACTAGAACTAGAGAGAGTACAGTGAAGAGCAACAAAATTAATTAAGAGAATGGAGGACTTTACGTATGAGGAACGACTGGACAAATTGGTTTATTTATTCTAGAGAAAAGACGACTAAGAGGAGACCTTATCACATTGTACAAGTAAATGAGAGGTCAATACAAGGATCTCTGTGGTGAGCTATTCATTCCAAGGCCTGATCAGGTGACCAGGGGACACCCCTTGAGATTAGAGGAAAGGAGGTTTAGACTTCAGCAGAGGAAGAGGTTTTTTTACAGTAAGATCTGTTAAATTGTGGAATTCCTTGCCCAAGGAGTTGGTTATTGCAGATTAAATGGATACATTTAAGAGAAGATTAGATACATTTCATTCAAATGGAAACATACAGATTTATACTGTTTATTAGTAGGTAAATCAGGAAGGTCTGATAAAGATTAACTTATTTGGTAGCAGGAAAGCTATATAATTCTCAATCACTGAGGTATGAGGCAAAGGTTGAACTTGATGGACTTGTGTCTTTATTCAACCAAATTTACTGTTTTACTATGTAACTGCAATATTTTAATTTCCAACTAATCTGATACTTTGTAGAGTAAAGTGTAACGGATCCTACCCGTTACTTGAACCCTTGTCTGGCCCTATAACTATTTATCCAAAGACTGTGGACATTTTGCCCTGGTTGTGCACTAAAAAAGGACTTTTGATAGACTTTATGTGAATGGGGCTAATGTACAAAACTGCCCTGCGTTAGACTGCTGGCTTGCTTCCAAGGGAAGGGGCAGTGAGGGGTTAATTCTTTGAATGTGTAATGCAGTCCCTCAAGCCATTGTATTGTGTATTGTAAGATGTATTGAGACCCCCTGCTGTGTGTTAATTCATTCACTCCCCTCAGTCTGTGAGTCACCTATTGTATAACCTGAAACTCTGTTGTCAGTCCTTTGTATTATATGTTGTGAGTTGATTACCTCTGTGAATGCTCCCATTGTGTCAGTCCTTACCATTTGCTACTGGATTGTATTATCTCTGCCCCTCAAGTCTTTGTTCAATCAAAAACCTTTTGTATCTGAAATATAATCATGTCTGAGTTATTGTATCTGTTAAGACCATCTGTTGCTGGCCTTTGTCTGATGTGTTATGATTTAATCATGTTCCCTATTGTATCAGGTTCCCCATGTGATCCAATGTACTCTACTGTGTATAAATATCTGGGGTCTTTGCCAATAAAGTGAGTTATGTTTGGAGTGAACAAGGAGTCCTGGAGTCTTGTATTGTTTATGGTCTAAAGTGTCCACTCTGATACCCATCTGCGCCAAGTATCCTGAATCGTCGACCGCCTGATGCCAGCTTCCTGCAACCTAACTTCGTGGACTGTCAGGCAGCGATGTGGACTCTGCCTTGCTTCTTCCAGTTCCAGTAGAATCTTCAATTCGAGCACCGGAGTGCTCGAATGGCTTGCCAACTACTACCCTTTGTTCCTGCGACACTTTCCCTGTTCTTCGTAGCCTGGGAGTAGAGGCTTCATTTTCTACTTCCATGCTTCCCTGCTTCCAGCGATCCTGCGACTGTTTCCAGTGACCGTCCATACTTCAACCGGTTCATCTGACGGTGCTTATCTTGCGTCAAGAAGGAGAGACCCGGGAACTATGGCGGAAGGCGACGAGGTCCCTTCCTAGCTTCCGTTACACTGGTGGCTAGCGGTGGGATTTCTCCTTCATTTATTGGGTGTGGAAATGCCGGGCAAAGCACGACTACCGGAGGTCATAGGCGTACTCGAGATGCGGTATGATTATATTGGGTACCAAGGGCAGACGCAACTGGGAGACATTGTGAAGGAGTTCACCAGAGAGCTGGCCTGGTGTGCACATGAGGAAATTCGGATCCAAGATGAGTACTGGGAGTTGACCAAATACCTACACCGGGAGTATGCTGAGGTTATGGTCGACTTCTTCCCATTCAACTTGTGGCTGGAGCTCCAGGGACTTGTGTGGGCAGCTTTTCACGAGGATGCCCTTTTCGGCTGCATGGATGCCAGGAGATATTGGGAGATCCGTGCTAAGAGGGAAGCGATGTTTGGAATGTATTTCCCTCCGGATCTTGAGGAAACCCTGAGCAGTTTAGCCGAGGATGAATGGAACTTGGAGCGCCAATACCTCAGCTGGATCCAAGAAGCTCAGGAAATTTTGGATGATGAAGAAAGGAGGGGTTACTCATCTGAGGAAGACCTCAGTGGAGCTGCCCCTGTTCACTCCACACTGGTGAGTGGGAATTCGTTCCTCACCAGTGCCCTTTATGTTGCCCCTGCTTCAGGAAATGGGACAACGGTCCTTCCTGAGGCCCCTTTTTCCCTGGAGAATGTTTTGCCTGAGCTGAGGAGTGGGGATTCATTCCTCCTCAGCCAAGAAGATGCCTCTGCATCAGGGGATGGGACAGGCATCTCACCTGATTGGCATGTTGCCCCTTCCCCTGTTTTCCCAGCTCCGGTGGATGAGACGCAGGTCCCCACCAGCAGCAATTGTATGCCCCAACTGATGGGTGGGAGAGAGCCCATCAGTCCCCAGGACCCCCCTGCTGTTGTGAGTGTAGAATAGATCACCAGCAGCCCCAAGATGTTGCCCCCTGGTTTGTTGGAGAATGCCCTGGGAGCGGAGAAGTGTGTGCTCCCCAGGGTCATGGATGATGCCGCCTTGAGGGATGGGACTGTGGTCTCCCTCAAGGCAGAAAAAGGCCCTGTGAGTGATGGCCTACAATTGGAGGACCCCAGCGGACTGGGAGAGAGCAGTGTTGCTGGCCCTCCTGAGGAAATGTTGTGTGACCTGATGGGTGGAGAAGAGTGACTCATCAGCCCCCCTGTGACCCCTGGCCTGGTGAGTAGGAGTGAGCTCACCAGGGCCTGGGATACCCCTGCTGTGGTGAAGGAGATGCAGGTCCCCACCAGCAGCCCCAGTCCGTCCCCTGTTACTACTGTCCTGGAGAAAGGGAAGAGTGTCTTCTCCAGGTATCTGAATAAGATGGCGAGGAGGATTGACATTGCCCTCCTCCCCAAGACAAGAGATGGTCCTGATGTGGGGGGCCAGGAAGAAGAAGGATCCAGCAGGCTGCCACCCTGCAGTGCTGGTGCTGGCCCTGGAAACCCTATGTGTTGCCCTAAGACCCCCATGCTGGAGAGTAGGAAAGAGTTCTTCAGTCCCCTTGTAACCCCTGGCTTGGTGCGTGGGAGTGAGCACACCAGGTCATGTGAAGCCCTGGCTGGGATGAGTGGGACAACAGTCCTCATCCCCAGCTCAGAATTTGTCACCCCTTTTACTGAGATCCCTGGCCTGGTGAGTGGGACCACGGTCCTCACCCAGGAGTCTGTTGTTGCCCCTGTTCTGGAGAACCCCACCTTGGTGAGTGGGACCACAGTCCTCACCAAGGACCCTTTTGTTGCTCTGGCCCCAAGGAGTGGGACTACCGTCCTCCATGGGGGTTGTTCTACTTGCCCCAGTACTTTGGATGCTTCTACTCTGGGTGAAGGAATCACCAGTTTGTCCAGAGACCTTCTGAGTAATGCCCCAGCCCAGGAGAGTGGGAAGAACATCGTCTCCTGTCCCTCTGGGGCACTTGCCCAACTAAAAGGGGGAGATGTGCCCCTCTCCCCACACTTTCTTTCCCAGGTCACTGAGGATCCAGAGACACAATTGCCCCAGGGAGATCCACCGTATGGACTGCTTCTGGACCCTGAGCCACTGGCCCCAGACCCAGGAGGGTCTGACCCCAGCACTGCCTGGAGCATGGCCCAGGAGAAGCCGCCCAATTTGGTGCTCACCAGGACCAGAAGGCACCAATTTCCCTGGCCCAGGATCAAGGACCAAAGTTGTACCCCTGGCCCAGGACAAGGGTCTTGCTTACTATTTCTAGGCCCGGACAAGGGGCTTAAATTTTCTCCTGGCCCAGGACAAGGGGTTTGCTTATTGTTTCCCTGGCCCTGGACAAGGGGCTCCACAAGTGTTTCTGGCCTAGGACCAAGGCGTATGGACTGACGAACTGTTCAGACAAGAGGCTCACAGCAGTAATGCTCTTCTAGAGTCCCAAGCCAGCATTTACTACTGCAACCGCTGGCTTGGTGCAAAAAAGGGGGAGAAATGTAACGGATCCTACCCATTACTTGAACCCTTATCTGGCCCTAGAACTATTTATCGAAAGACTGTGGACATTTTGCCCTGGTTGTGCACTAAGAAAAAGACTTTTGATAGACTTTATGTGAATAGGGCTAATGTACAAAACTGTCCTGCGTTAGACTGCTGGCTTGCTTCCAAGGGAAGGGGCAGTGAGGGGTTAATTCTTTGAATGTGTAATGCAGTCCATCAAGCCATTGTATTGTGTATTGTAAGATGTATTGAGACCCCCTGCTGTGTGTTAATCCATTCACGCCCCTCAGTCTGTGAGTCACCTATTGTATAACCTGAAACTCTGTTGTCAGTCTTTTGTATTATATGTTGTGAGTTGATTACCTCTGTGAATGCTCCCATTGTGTCAGGCTTACCATTTGCTTCTGGATTGTATTATCTCTGCCACTTAAGTCTTTGTTCAATCAAAACACTTTTGTATCTGAAATGTAATCATGTGTGAGTTATTGTATCTGTTGCTGGCCTTTGTCTGATGTGTTATGATTTAATCATGTTCCCTATTGTATCAGGTTCCCCATGTGATCCAATGTACTGTACTGTGTATAAATATCTGGGGTCTTTGCCAATAAAGTGAGTTATGTTTGGAGTGAACAAGGAGTCCTGGAGTCTTGTATTGCTTATGGTCTAAAGTGTCCACTGATACCCATCTGCGCCAAGTATCCTGAATCGTCGACCGCCTGATGCCAGTTTCCTGCGACCTAACTTCGTGGACTGTCAGGCAGTGATGTGGACTCTGCCTTGCTTCTTCCAGTTCCATTAGAACCTTCAATTCGAGCACCGGAGTGCTCGAATGGCTTTGCAACCCGCTACCCTTTATTCCTGTGACACTTTCCCTGTTCTTTGTAGCCTGGGAGTAGAGGCTTCATTCTCTACTTCCATGCTTCCCTGCTTCCAGGATCCTGCGACTGTTTCCAGTGACCGTCCATACGGTGCATCTGATGGCGCTTATCTTGCTTCAAGAAGGAGAGACCCGGGAACAACGTCGGAAGGTGACGTGGTCCCTTCTCAGCTTCCGTTACATAAAGGAAGACTAGCAAAGGGCTATTCTGGGCTGCCTGTCATTCCCAGTCCCAGTCCATTTATACTGGTCCACAATCCAATTAGATATAAGTATAATCATTTTCTTTTGGGTGAGGTCTTTCCAAGTCTATTTTCATGTGAGGAAAGGGTTGAGCCTGTAAAGACTGTTAAAAAAATGTAGATGTGAGAAGAAAATTTTTTGTGAAATCAGACTCTAACTTCAAATATTGGTATACTTCTATTTATATTATTTAGTCTTAACTTTTAGTATCAGCGAGGCTTCAGATATATTTATTATCCTGTTTTAATCCACTGCATGACAGGGAGGTCTTAAGCAAAATTCTCTAAAATCTGTGGTAGACATCCCTGCTCTCAGTGTATTAAATGGATTGAATAGTAGAGTTCCACATGCATTAATTTTAAAACTAGAGAGATCCACCAGAGCAAGCCACAGGTTTAATTAGAGTCCAGAGTAGCACTTGTTAGACTAAATCTCTACTAAGAAAAAGGTCACATTGAAACATACCATTTGATGGCAGATAAGGACCAATTATCTATCTAGTCTGCCTATTTCTGTATCTATTTTAAAAGCTAAGATGTATTTAACAATTTAAATATCATAATATCAATTACAAGAGCTGTTAAATTAATGTGCTGTTTAAGGCCTTACCTATTTTCCATTAAATTTGCTTGTCACAGGTTCTGTAAAATAGTTTTTTTTTATATATTTTATCTTAATCTCTGACCCCTTCAGGTTTACTTCACAATTGAATTTCACAATCCGAATAACCTCTACATTGAGTTCTTTTACGAGATCAAGAGTGAGTTTATGCAAAAGATTGGCAGGAAAGAGACCGCATGCACCCTGAAGGCATAATAACATAAAGATTTCCAGATAACAATTTAAAGTGGACCTGTCAACTTAAGACAAGTTTAATTTACTGTTGGAGAGTGTTGGAGAGTGTTGAAGAGTAAAAGAGGACCGCATTCACCCTGAAGGCATAATAACATAAATATTTCCAGATAACAATTTAAAGTGGACCTGTCACCTTAAGACAAGTTTAATTTACTGTTAATTAAAATCTGCTGTAATAGTAATTTTCTCTCAACTGAATTGTTTTAAAAAAGAACCTATATTTTGGTAGCACAGTGTGGCACTTTATACAAATGTTCTATACAACATGTTAATTAATTCTATTTGGAGCTAAATTTACTGCTTGTTGTGTTATCTAACCCTATGAGTGCCAGAGGGGTATGTAACGCATAACGCTAGATTCTATTGCAGCAGATAAATGTTAACACCCGTTTTATCAAACATTTTCCTGTGGAAGGAAAGCTGGAGATAAAAGCAGAGATAAAATTATCACCTGCAATAGAATCTAGCCCCAACACTGTTCCTAAATAGGATTTCTTATTTTTTACTCTTTCATGCAAACCTGTTGCATATACTCACTCTTGATTTCATATAAGATTCAGGGCTGGTATGTACCGGTAAGGTAAAAAAGCCAAACTGGGAGGTAAATGTAGTGTATGTCCTAAAGCACAGAAAATAGGCACTATCTTTACATATATAGGGAAGATCACTCTATTTGACCGTCTACTTCATGGCAATAGAGATACATTAGGTGCAACTAGACATCATCTAGGAATAGAAGGTATTCTATCAATGGCTAGTGAATTATAGCAGACTGTAATAGAAGAGACTAAGTAGCTCCTTCTGTTGCCAGGTTTTCCCTATGAAAGTAAAGAGAGTATACATCAATCCCAGCACTAAACATATGGTTTTAAAAGATACTACAATTTGTTTTTAACTTATATCAATAAAGGTTATGTTTTGTACTTTGGATTACTACTAATGACAGGATACTCCTCCAGCACTGAGCCAGCCTTCTTCATTGCATAAAGTGTTGTCTGGATCACTCAACCAGATATACATTGATGCAATGGTGTTTCTTACTCTTGTGCATTATATAATACTAGTTGAAAAGCCCGTTACACGGACCATAGTGCAACTGCCAGCCGGTCGTGGGGCAGTCATGCACAGTAGAGACTCCCCACGCCGCGGCTGATACAGTGCCAGCAGTTGTGGTGCAGTCATGCTCAGTAGAGACTGCCCGCACCGTGGCTGATACAGAGTGGGGCTCTCCGCTCTGTATCAGTTGCGTCACAAGCAGTCTCTACTGCTCATGACTGCAGCACGCGCAGG
Source organism: Rhinophrynus dorsalis (assembly GCA_037306005.1). Classification (NCBI taxonomy): domain Eukaryota; kingdom Metazoa; phylum Chordata; class Amphibia; order Anura; family Rhinophrynidae; genus Rhinophrynus; species Rhinophrynus dorsalis. The sequence continues at coordinate 70,830,156 of CM074719.1, read as the reverse complement.
AGTCTCTACTGTGTATGACTGTGTTGTTACAAACTTTCTAGAGAATTATTATATAGGATAAATAGGTTCCAAATTATGAGAGAAGATTCATTAACATAAGTGTATGGTAATAATGATTCAGTATAAAGTGCCATATTACACCACAAACAATGAATATACCTATATATATTTTTGCTCAAAACAATATAGTAAATGATGACAACTGGTTGAATATAGGTTGAATATTGACCTAGGGAGATATCTGACTATGTTTTAGAGTTAGGAAGGATTTTTTAACATGTGGTGCATAGCTGAAAATGTCTTTATTGTTGTTACTTGTTTGTCTTTTTCACTTCCTCTGGATTAACAAAGCAAAGACAGCAAAGAGTGAACCTGAGGGGTTTTGTTTATCCATTAACTATATTACTATGTTTTATTACAAACAAATGACTAGTGCTACATATAGTAATTTTTTAAAATAAACTAAATGTATCTTCTGACAGGTCTACTTTCAAAACAAGTATATATAAATTATTCCTTAAAGGACAGCAAACAAAGGGCCCAACAACCATCTACCAACCAAATAAAGGCTGAGAAAAAACAGTTAATCCTAGAAAGTGTTCTCTAGAAGAGGTGATTCTTCTTTGGCCATAAGAAGAGCTTTTGCCACCTTTACTCCTCTGTAGATGCATATCATGGCTATTAGCCTGGCTTCTCCAGATAACGGACTAATCAGAATATGGCATCATTCAAAAACAGAAGGAGGAACTATGATCAGATGGCATCACATTTTTCCACAACTGTTGAAGGGGTCACTTATACTTTTTAAAGTTGTTTGACTTTTTCTCTGTCCTATCAGCTGAAAGGGGAGGAACTGACCCATCTAGTGAATGCTGCCATGGATGTCCAGGAAATTATAGACCTGTGAGCTTGACTTCCATAGTGGGAAAGATACTAGAAGGGTTACTAACTGACACTATTCAGAACTATGTGAAGACAAACACTATTATTAGTAGAAATCAGCATGTTTTCATTAAGAATAGATCATGTCAGACTAATTTACTTGCATTTTATGAAAGAGTAAGTAGTGATGTGGACAGTATACTTGGCTTTTGCAAAAGCCTTTGATAGAGTACCTCACAACAGGTTATTGCATGAATTAAAAGGCTTCGGTTTGGGCCGTGTTATCTGTACACGGATTGAGAACTGGTTAAATGATAGATGGCAGAGAGTTGTTGTAAATAAAACCTTTTCAAATTGGTCTAAAGTTATAAGTGGGGTGCCACAGGGTTCAGTCCTGGGCCTAATGTTTTTTAATTTGTTTATTAATGATCTAGAAATGGGAATTGAAAGTAGCATCTCAATCTTTGCTGATGACACTAAGCTATGTAAGGAAATACGTACAGAGGTGGATGTTTTTTCTCTGCAGAATGATTTAAATAAACTGAGTGAATGGGCAGTAAAGTGGCAGATGACATTTAATGTAGGTTATGCATTTGGCTGTAGAAATAAACTTGCTACATATACTCTAAATGGGAAACAACTTGGGGATTCCTCATTAGAGAAAGATTTAGAAGGGTTGACAGACTAGACTTCAAGCAGTGTGCAGAGTCACTCAGCTGCTGCAAGACCAAATAGGGTTCTAGCCTGCAAAAAAAGAGGTGTAGTTGAAAGGAAAGCTAATATTATCCTACCTCTGTATAAATCCTAGAATATGGAGTACAGTTTTGGACACCAGTTCTTAAAAAAGACACTGTTGAACTGGAAAACGTGCAGAGATGTGCAACAAAACTGATAAAGGGATTGGAGGATCTGAGTTATAATGAGAGACTAGCCAAACTGGGTTTGTTTACATTAGAGAAGAGACGTCTAAGGGGAGATATGATTACCATTTACAAATACATTCAAGTTCAATATAAGGAACTAGTCAATTAATTATTTACGCAAAGAGCTGAGCTAAGAACAAGAGGTCATCCATTAGGGAAAGGTGCTTTTGACTAAAACAAAGGCAGGGATTCTTTGCAGTAAGGGCAGTTAAGCTATGGAATTCTTTGCCTCGGCATGTTGTACTTGCAGATAATGCAACTGCTTTCAAAAAAGCAATGGATGCCTATCTAGAACAATATTGAAAATTATAACAGTTGGATTCAAAGCATATAGGATGTTGATCCAGGGAAATATCTGACTGCCATTTGGAGTAAGGAAGGAGTTTTTTTACCAGCTTGGGGCTAAATTAGAAATTGCTCCACAGGGTTTTCTTGCCTTCCTCTGGATCAACAGAGGTGTTTTTGGCATGGGCTGGACTTGATGGACACATGTCTTTTTTCAGCCTCAACAACTATGTTACTATACTATAACATTATTATACAAACGGAACAATATAAAACCATGTAGATTCTACAATGCAATAAAGGTTCATAAATACCAGTAAAAACACCGTGAGTTCTCTACTGAGCAACATAAGGCCTCAAATTCAATGAAGTACAGTAAAACTGGCATAAAGGCAAAAAATCACATAGCTCCAAAACCTAGGACACTCCTTTTTTCACCTCACCACATGTGCAAATCAGTCAATAATTAACATACAATATGTCTAATACAAAGGAAAAAGATAATGGTTGATGTTATCTAGCGATGCTGAAAGTAGTCAAGACATATTCAAACTCACAGCCATCACAACACTCCAAAGTATCAAATACATTCAAATACACCTATACATACACCCCAAAATAACTGACATACCTTGTGTGTGTTTTGAGTTTTCGTCAGCTAGAGCACAGGACCCTGGAGAGGAGTATAGCTATAAAGAGAGAGAGAGAGAGAGAGAGAGAGAGAGAGAGAGAAGAGCATACATTTGAGCAAGGTAGAAGGATTTGGGAGTGGAGAGAGCTGATACATTGTTAGTGACATATAATACATGCATACATACACAAACACACATCTCTTTTCTTTTTTTTCTCAAACATAACACAACTTTATCTTTTATTTTGACAGTGTGATTCAGTGAGTGCAAGGGAGTGACAGAGAGTGTGTTTGATTGAGTATGTCTGTGAGGGCTTGTGTGAATGCCTGAGTGTGATTTGGTGTGAGATGGCAGGGAGAGGAGGATATAGGGATGAGGAGAGGTACAGGAGAGGAGGAAGGTGAGGACGACATCCCCAGTCAGGGAAGATTTGGGAGAGGTAGACCAACTAGGTAGGGGGGTACCCATGGAAGGAGAGGGACACAGAGGACAGGGACTGCATTGTTAGTGGAACGAGAGGTAGATGTCGGTGAGTACCCTACACAGTCAGGGTCAGTGCAGGCAGGGCATGAAAGCCCCAGTACATTCTAGACTGGTGCTTATGGAGAGAGGCTGTGGAACCCAAAGTACTCCTATGAGGAGAATAGGGTTCTCGTACAGAGAATACTGGAGACAGAGATCATCCTGTACCTCAAGGAGAGAGTCACTGGTTTGGTTGTGAAGAAGAAGTCCATCTGGCATCATGTGCTGAGCAGAGCCTGCAATTCGACCCTGGAGTCCATTAAGAAGAGATGGGGTGATTGTAAGAGGTGTGTGAAGCACAAGATGGGTGAGTGGCCAGGAACACCCGAAGCACCAGAGGTGGTCCCTCTTCCCATATCACCTTTAACCCCTGGGAGGATATGCTTAGGTAGAACCTGTCTTCAACAGTTGTTGATGGGGTCCATCGAGTAAATGACACTGGTGATGACAGAACCCTCCAGACCCTCCATAACTAGACTCCACACAAACCCTCATACTTACAATAGCCCAACACAGCGACAGCTGAGCACATGGCCAGCATTGATTCAAACAGCTTCACATTGCTGAGAGGGTTCAAACAAGGACAGAATATTGTACAATCAAAGCAGAAGTGTGAAGGCTTAAGCAGCCTAAATCCTGTCCAAGTCCAGGTTTAACCCCTCATTACCGTGTTGATTATTATACCCATTACATACAATGCTTTGCATCACATTGTCATATTAAGATGTGTTATGTTCCACCACAATGTTAACCATTTAGCTATAGGGAGGTCATCACCTAACCCTTTGAGTGCTAAAGGGATCAGCAATGCATTGATCCAAAATGCTTTGGTTACCTCTCTGGAACTCAAAATGTTAAAATAGGATGAACACAATACAACTGGGTAACCTTGCACAGCTCCAATGGGGTCAGTTCACATATCACAGTTCTACTGAGACAAAACAATTCCATGTACAATACATAGGCCTCAAATGCAAAAACACCAGGGCCTCAAAACCCACAAATGCACAGTTGACACAAACATGACATGTAAATACAAACAATGCCAGCAATGCATATAGGCAAAGCAAAAACACAAAGATATATAAACGGAGGAACACAGCAACACAAGCAGTTGCAGGACACAAACCACAAGAACCTCAATGAACACACATCCAAAATGCTATGATTGAGCCTTGGTTATCATACGCATCCTGAAGAGTGGGGATGACAAGGAGGGAACTGGTGTGTTTCTTTTTTGCATTTGAGGTTAAATTGTTGTACATGCAGTCCATTTGCCCCAATAGAACTGTGATAGTTCAGCTTGGGTTATTATATGTATCCTGAAGAGTGGGGATGGCAAGCAGGTATTCCTTGCCATACACACCCTTCAGGATACAAATCATAACCAAAGCTCAACTACTGTAGAAAATAGAAGAACAACAAAGAGGTTCTTCCTTGTGTGATATCCTCAGTTTAGCATACTGGCATCTCACCACTGCCAATAGAATGGTACTCTCAAGCTGATCAGCAGGAAAGACACCTATGTGAATCCATGCACAGAAGCTCAGGGGTTTACAAAGCTGTTCCTTAACCATCTATATGGACTTTTGTTCCTGGCAGCTCTCCTACAATTTCCACTCATGAAGAGACAAACAGGACTAAAAAAAGACAAGAAAGGAGGTGCTAATAGTGCCTTATCAACAAGACATTTGATAAAATATCAAATAAAGGTATTACACTCACATGAATGTATGGCTGCATAAGTACATATGTATAAACCCAGCTTAAAATTCATACAGAGAAAATCTTATCGTCCCTGTTCGGTATCAGTAGATGAGTCTCTCGAATCTTTCTTTCATAGGAAATCCAAACAGAATTTATAACACCAATCTTAGTACATTTGCTCCACACAACGTCCAGTAAAGTAAAAAATTTAATAAACAAAAAAAAATGCAATTCTACTAATGAACGTGTTTCGCAGTGCTCAACACTGCTTCATCAGAAATGTATGTTACAATTAACAAAAGTCTGGATAAACAAGAGCAGCTATTTAAAAGCTTGGGATTTGATCCAATTGGATATCCAGTGTGAACAGGTGAATATAATGTAATTAACATGGGTATTAACCCTTAGTAGACAAATATCTAATGCCCACCTCTAAATAACCACATGATCATCTCCCAATTACAACCAACACAAAGTGACCAAAAATGTATTTGTATTGTCTTCTCTTAGAGACAACCCACAAATAAACTACAGTTAATACTATTGAAAACCATGTATAGATGATAATCAATCTTATAGCTGTATATTGGCTATGTCCGAGAGAAGGCAATCCGATACATATATATACATAGTATTTTACAAATCAAAAACTTACACCAATAAAAATATATATATAAAAGCCAAGTGCATATATACATTAGCTTAACCTCAAGTAATACATAGCAAAGAGGACAAAATGAACCACAAATGCACTCAAGATTCCTGTACCTCCAGCTGAAACATACGAGCAGCCCAAACAGTTAACTCCACTCGCACTGCGCAACTGACGGTACCTGGACCAGTGCAAGTGAGGGACACTTCATGCTCCACATCACAGCCAAAACTCTAATATAGCCCACACTCAGAGGAACAATAAAAAAAGATTGAAAAATAGTATCAGACTAGTACCAACCAATCATACAATTCCAGTGCATCCTGGCTTTAACCGAGTGGTAAAGGCAAAGAGCTATCATATTGGCATATACAGATCAAAATCATAATAAAATAAAATAAAATTAACCAAAAAAGCAAAAATGGACTTAAATGTAATAAAATGAACTAAACCTATAACAAGTGGTTGTGGTCTTTCATCTATAGTAAGAGGATCCAAAATCTACCTTTATCATGATATGCTGATCACCCTACCTATAAAATGTAATATGTCAACTATATATCCCACGATAAGTAACAAAGACTGTACTTCATATGATGTCTATATATTGCCCACTAGAACCCACCAAGATGTGGGAAGAAATACAAAAAACATAAAAAATCATTGGTAGCTTATAAATCCAAAACATACATTGGCACAGAAAGAATGTTCGGTATATCTACTAAAGAAAAATATGTAGCTAATATGTATAATATAAATATAACTACATAGTACCTACACAATTTGTCCATATGACAAAGAATAATGAAAAACACATGCCTAACTAAACTAAAAAAAAAAAAACTCCATATTAAACTGAAAACTGACTAAAATATCCTGTTACATAAACACTATATACCTATGAAAAAAATACACTAACTAAAATTAATTCTACTAATATGTTGATTTAATGTTATATTGATAAAATAAGTATGCTGAAAAAATGTGAATACTCAATGGTGAGTGTATATATAATAAAATTATGGTAATTACTAATAAAGTGATATACTAAGGAAGATAGAAATGAATAATAAAAAATAATAAGAAGAATTAATGAAAAGTGAAAATTTTCAATAAATATAAATCCTAATGATAATAAAAATGTGTCAATTTACCATTGTGTCTCTACAACATCATTGAGACCAGAAGGCTGGAGAGTATTAAGTGTAAATATCCAGTATGCTTCTGTACATGCTAGACATTTAAATCTATCCCTACAATTCGAGCTGGTTCCATCAATGGGTAAAAACTCTAGTCCCTCAACATTTTATTATGACATTGTGAAAAATGTTTAATAATACTAAATAATTCAAAAGCTGCAACAATGTTCTTCCTATGTTGACCAAAACGTGATCTTAAGCATTGAGTCATTCTGCCAACGTATTGGAGGCTGCATTGGCAGGTTAATAAATATGCGACATAATTTGAACAGCAGTTCATAAACATACCAATTTTAAAACTTTCTTTAGTTGAAGTAGATACAAAACTTGAAATATTATGCCCTGTGTACATAAATGTTTGGCAGTGGGACTTAGCACATTTAAATGAGCCTCTCAATACAGAGTTGCTCATCTCACCTGTATTTTTCAAGCTATATTGTTCACTTTTAGATTTCCTTTCCCTCTTTCTTGTGGGAGCCAGTATATTTTTAGAATAGGGACTCTTTGATAGATGAGTCTCGGATGTTTAAGAATAATTGGGGTAAGCAGGGTATCCTTAGTAAGGATTCTCCTATGGAGTTTTACATTTATATCACTAATATTAGTATTATACTTAGTGATAAACAATGGAAAAGATTCAAACATTTCTTTATCATTTCCTCCTTTATCTCTTTTATCCCTTTTTGTCCTCTTTATCTCCTTATTACCTTATTTTGGTCATTTATCTTTAGCTTAGAGCCAAACTATCGTTATTTTGCTTTAACAAATGCATTATTTATCAAGCTTTTAGAATAACTTGTTTCTAAAAACCATTGTTTCAAAATGTCTGTCTATATCTCATAATCTTTCTTGGTGCAGTTTCTAGCTATCCTACAAAACTGTCCATAGGGTATATTACGTAACCATTTCCTGTGATGATTGTTATTATAGCTTAAAAAGCTATTAACATCCACTTCTTGGAAAAGAAGTTTTAGTTTTAGTTCACTACAGCCCCATAGAACCAAATCTAAAAATTCTATGCTGCAATCTCTGATTTTTGAATTACATCCCCACTGATTACTGTTCAGATATTCTACAAAAGATTGATTGAGACTTTTATCAACCTGCCAAATCATAACTATATCAGCTATGTATCGATGATATGACACCAAGTTTGCTCCCAGCCACTAGGAATCATAGACCATATATTTTTCCAGTTACCCCATAAACAGATTTGCTTAGCTGGGCACAAACTTGGTGCCCATCATTGTACCTTTTGTCTGTAGGTATATCACATCTTCATATTCAAAAAAATTATGTCTGAAGATAAAATCTATAGATTTTAAAATAAAATCTGTTTGGCCTGTAGACATCAGGAGATCCTCCATAAGAAAGGATCTACGTGCCACCAGATCTCCTCCATGAGACATATTAGAATATAGAATTACCACATCAAGTGCGACCCAGCTATAGTTATCTTTCCATACAATCTCACTCAAAATATTTTAAAATATGAGACGTATCTTTAATATAGGATGGTAAGCTAGTTACTAGATTTTGTAGATGATGATCCACATAAGCTGACAGATTGCAGGTTAGAGAGTTAATGCCAGATATGATAGGTCTGCCAGCTCAACTGCTGTAGGTTGCTTACATCAATGTACAGATCCTGTCAAGCTCATCAGTCATTAATTGCCAGGCTGGTATTCCATGCATAGAAACGCAATGCATGGGATACCACCCTGGCACTCAAGGATTCACATGCCAATGTCAACATCTTGCATCCCTCTTATCATAGCACAGGTGAATAATCACACCATATAATTTCCCCACACAGTATCCATGCCTTCAGCACAGCAGGAGGACAGTGAGCAGGAGCCATATATATATTCCACCCCAGTGACTTATCCCTTGAGGCACCATTGCTTTGCAATTGGTTGTCTACCACTGTGGAACCCATAAAGTTAGGAATAAGGGGATGCTAATCAGCCATATGTATATGTGAATGGCACATTGTAGAAATACATCATCTAGTATATGAACCAAACCCCATGACACATAGGTTATTGTCAATATCATTGTGCTACACACACTCACAGGTTATCATGGTGGGCCTTGCAAACTGACTCCCAAACTGTAGACAACACTAACATAGTATATCCACCCCCTAATGTGCTCCATTAGGAACTGCACAACTATTGCTGACATGCTAACTCCAATATTGCTAACACCTGGAATGCAGGGACCTGCACAGACATTTTGGGGGGGCAGGGGCTCAAATGAAAAAAGGGCACTTCTCATAATTATTTATTCAAAATATATATTTAGAAAATAGAGAAGAATTTACATCTCAGGAGCCTGTAGGCCAAAAAATCTGAAATCCCCCCACATTGGCCATCTCCACTGGACACCTCCACAATGCTCCTAATCTCCACATTGCCCCCCATCATCTCCATATTGCCCTTACATTGTCCCCTGTCAGCTCCATATTGCTCCCATCAGCTCCACATTGCACCCATCATCTCCATATTGCCCCATCAGCCCCAACTTACTCTCACATTGCCCCATCAGCTCCATATTGCCCCCATCAGCACCGTATTGCCCTATCAGCTCCAAATTACCCTCACATTGCCCCCATCTTCTCCATATTGCCCCCATCAGCTCCAACTTACCCTCACATTGCCCCCTTCATCTCCATATTGCCCCCATCAGCTCCAACTTACCCTCACATACATTGCCCCATCATCTCTACATTGCCATCATCGCCATCTTGCCCCCCATCAGATCCATATTGCACCCCAGTGTCCTTTTCCTGCCTCTTCCCTGGTGGTCCAGCGGCAGGAGAGGTCTGTATGTGCCTCCTTCAGGACAGACCTGTAGCTGCTGGAGCTCCCGCATGGTCTTCTCTTCATGCAGAGAGCTTGGAGATTATGTCATCTCCCGATGAGGGAGCGCAGCATCTACAGGTCTGTCCTGAAGGAGGCACAGACCTGACTGGGCAGTGGGGGGGGTTAGTGCAGGTGGCGAGGCAACTTTTTTTTTTTGTTAAAAGGGCACAAGGGCACTTTGGACAAAAAGGGCAGGTGCTCAAGCCCTCCTTGATCTCTATGTGTGCACGTGCCTGCTGGAACACCAGAGTTGTATCCAATGCATTACAAGGATTCTACAGTTGATATGGCTATGTTCAACCCATTATATGTTGTTTGCTGTTAATTCATCTCAGGGATGTGATGAACTTGAAGTGCCGATGTCACCATGGCCGAAAGAATGGCAGATGCCACTTGAATTCACAACCTTAATATAACACATTCATGGAATAGCTGCTGCATGGGTTATATGAAGCAACTATGTGGCTGTGATGTTGTAGCAGGCAATAACAGCATTGTGCATGTCAAACATCCTGTGAAATGAAACAGATCATTATGTGTTGAGTAAGGGTGTTTGCACACATTCCTCAAGCCTGATCAAAGATATGAATGCATGGTGTTTGATTCTTGTATTATACTCACAGGTGAAGTGGTTCTTGATGATCATGTCTCGTATCTGCCCCCCTCTCAGGATCTGCTCATGCTGTGCATGTGGAATGGGTACCTTCACAATGGGTAGTAGCTCTAAATCATCCACTACATGTGTGTCTACAGCTATATTGTGTATTATGTTGAATGCCTTGTCTGGTGCATATTGCAGAGCTTCCCCTGAGTGATCCAGGCACTGGAATATGGATTTGAGTAGGCCTAAGGTACACTCAATGACATTCCTTGTTCTCACGTGAGCCACATTGTACTGCTCCTATGCATGTTTTTTGGGGATATGGTAGTGGTATAATGAGACATGGTTTACACTCACAGCCGGCATCACCTGTGGAACGAGAGTGACATAGTGAGGCAGAGATCACATTTTGTGTGGATGATGTTGTGTGAAGGGGACTTAGTGCTTTTGTGTCATGATCATGCTAAGCTGTGTTTGCATTATTCATGTAAGTACACCTGTGGATGGGGTGTGATGTTTGGATTGTTGACTCACCCAGAAGCCATCCTCCGTTATAGGTCCCATTGTCATAGTCCTTGTGGATGGAGGAGTCTCTGAGGATGTATGGGTCATGAGAGCTACTGGGATACGAGGCACAAACATGGGTTATCCTCATGTTCAAATCACACACCATCTGTACATTGATGGAATGGAAGTTCTTCCTGTTGATGTAGAGATGTCCCTCATGATCTGGTGCTCTTATGCACACATGTGTTCAGCCTATGGCACTCATGACTCTGGGCATGCCTCTGTTAACACTTGAGACAGTGCCCCTAAACATGTGGGCTAGGACATGACAAATGCATATGATCCACTTGCCAAGTGTATGGCACACAACAGATTCTGCAAGCCATGGATAGTGCTGTATATGCGTGGTCTATATAATCTTTGATCACCTCCTATATATCGATAGTACTGTGTGATGTCAACCTGTAGAGTTCTGTCCCTTCAGCATCCATCGTTTCCAAGAGTGTGACCCTTGTGTATTATATCCTGGTTCTTTATGGTTGTGTGTTGTCACTGTGTTCCTCCACAGGTCCCTGTGGCAGCTGTGGTAGCTGTAAGTGATCCAGTTGCAGTAGCTGAGGTTGTGCTGCTTGGTATGGTCCTCCAGGTGGAGATGCACTCCTATCTGGCTGTCTAGCCAGAGCATCAGTGGTTGCATCAAATGGAGGCTGTTCAGCAGGTGTGTTTGGGGGTCGATTGTGATTGCTAGCCCTCGCACGCCTTTATTTTCAATGTTTTTGCAGAAATAGATATGCAAACATACTGGGCATAATCTCTCTTTTTAACTCTCTGTCTGTCTGTCTATCTCTGAGTGGTCTCACTGTAAAGATGCTACATCTGAGGACAGTGAGATGTCCCTTTAAGACAGCAGTGGGGTTTTGTCCAGGCGCAGTCATGGGGTAGGGAGTGACCAATGGGAAGGTGTATGTTGTTCAAGTAAGTGTTTTGCTGTGTGGCTGCTTTTGTTTATGTGATTTGTTGTACTTGGTGTGTACCTGTCAGGTGCATGTGTGACATTGTCATGTGCACATTGGGTCTCTAATGGCTAGTGATGTTGAACAGGTGAGCTTGGGTTACTTTGGGATTGACAGGTTTGTGGCTTGTGTTATTTGCACATATGTGTTGTTTTGAGTTAACCCCTGTAGTTCCAGGGGATGGTGTGGCGATTGTGGTGGGTGGCTTTATCAAGCCCTTGTCCCTGGGGTGTTAGTAGGCTTTTATTTGTCTGGGACATGTTTGTGAGGCATGTCCATTTTCCATATGGTTGCTTAGCTTTGCAGGGGTTAATGTTGCCATTGATGTGCTTGTGCTATGTGCAAGGTATTGTGCGAGCTGATGTTTCCCCACTTTGTTTTATTCCGCGGTGTTTATTTTTTGTCCGTTGTGTGCTGTATGGTCAGAAAGACTGAGTGCAGAATTTCACCCATTAAATGTATCAGTTTATCGTCTGTTGGCACTACCGCACAGGATTGAATGGCTCCTGTGTATAGCTGTTTCATTGTTTTCAAAATATTATCGTCTGTTGTGATTTTTAAAACTGACGCTAGCTATTCATAAGACAGCAAATTGAATGGCTTACAATGCTGAAAATTGCCATTGGCTGTTTGGTTTTTTTTGGTGTCAGACCCAATTGAATCAAAGCCTGAAAATCTCTGTGAAATAAATGCTTTCTTCTCTCAGAAAAACAATTAAAGCAAAAGAAATAAAGCAAAATAAACTTAAACAAACATAAAAATTAACCCACCACCCAGAAAATAATACATGTTTAAATAATGAAAATAAACTATTTAAATTAAATAAAAAAAAAATCAAGGGGTGGGTGATATGTCAGGGGAGTGATGTGGAGAAGTAAGCCTAAAGCAAGTGAGCTGTTTCTGAGTAACAGCCAAGCTTCCTAGAGCTAAATTTAAAACATGGTAAAACAAACTAAAACTCATCCAAATGAAATGTGTTAATTAAAGATTTATAAACAAAATAGTTTAAAAATAAATTGGAAAAAAAAAGACTTTTGATTAATGCTGTCATTTTCCAGTCACACAACTTCTCTCTCTGCACACAGTACTCCAGAGGAGGCCTTACCATTGATCTATAGGGTAGCACTAGTACCTGTCTGTACCTGCTGCAAATGCTGCTTCCTATACAACCAAGAACCCGGTTTGCTTTTCCCACTACTTTACTGCATTGTTTGCCTATTGTCTACATTGCAGTCATCTGTAATAGTGTGAAGAGTAACATTTATCAAAGTGCTCAAAGGATTCTTCAGGAAAGGTTTCAGTCTTTTGTTTTACATTATATCACAGTCAAATATAAACAAGTTATTCCCTCACTGGGACAGCGGAAGTGATTGTTTTTCTGTGGGGAAAGGCTTCCAGGGAAAATGTGAGACTTTGTTTAAAAACCGAAATACCATTTTCTATGCAACATAACAATATCTGTAATTTTGAAATGCTATCACAGTCAGAGGTTTTGCAAAAGCTGGTTCAAACAATGGTTGTGACTAGCAGTCTCATGTTTGTACTTGTGAGTCATATACAATCTTTCTATCTTTCTGTATCTTAAAATTTACCATCAGCACAGACTCCCTGAGATCTCTAATGCTGTGACCAGTTTTGCAAAAGAGGTTGACCCACTGGGGAGTCTCTTTTGTTGTCCACATTGGATCTATGAGAATCCATCCATGTCCTGCCTTTGGACATTTTACATATATGATGAGGTAGACATTAGATGATCCACAGAAGAATTTGCCCTTGACCTTATCTGTACAGGTTTCACATCACTTTTGTAGATAGGGAGAATAATCATTTTCCGTTGAATTCTTAAGGGAGCTATTTACCAACAGTTGTTTCAGGTTGGGGGGCTATTTATAGGAGAGGATGGAGGCTTTGGGAATATTCTTTATAATCTGTTGTTGTATGTAGCATTGTTTAGAGCACTTTTTGAGATTTTACATTTATTTTAATTTTTATGGAGGGGGCATTATTGTTTGGGGAAAACAAAAATGAGGTATGTAAATATGTTTGGTAATCGCTGGTTTACACCCACTGGTAATTGTAAGGAGGTGTGAACTAAATATTGATATGAAATAAATATCACACTGATATATGAACTACTACCTAAGAAAGTCATTCTATTAGAGTGGATTAAGTGACACATTCACATAAGAGACATTCTTAAACTATGGCAACATTGTATATGCAAGTAATTTATATCTGAGGAACAATAAAAAAGTAGAAGTCTTATTCTAAAGAAACCATAAATATAGAATGCATGCATTAAATATATAAAACGTGTGAAAACCAGTGCCAATAATTCTGCATTTCATGTTTTCATTGTTAGATAATTTTTTTTCCAGTTATTTACTTAAATGAAAAGGAGTTTGAAACACCTAAGTTGTTTATGTTTAAACTGAAGTTGTAGGCTTAGAAAATGTTCTGTAAATGGACCATCAGATTGTAGGAACCTAGAATGTGACAGCTCTTGAGGGTACACGGACCATTACACCTAAAGTTCATTTCACATTCTTTAGGCATCTCCCAAAACAGCTCTGGAGAGATATCTCAGTTCTATTTTCTCTCCAACCTGTATCAGGCAAGAAAACGTATGCTATTTGTTCCATTAGCTTCTTCAAGTAGGGTGGAACAGTGTGTTAAACTTTATAGTTTGTTACTTTTGTGCAATATTAAAGAACTAGAAATAGACATTGATGATGCATCAGACTGAGCATTTTTGCCATGCCTGACTGTTTTCTGTTTTAGGTTTACACAAGTTGTCAGGACTATTCCCAATTATTCTAATGAGCTATTTCAATGCCAAAGTAAACCTTGGAAATAATTAATCTAGAGTTTCTGTAGTTTTCAAACTTCTGAAATATATAACCACACTGAATAACTATAAAATATATTGGAGAAATATACTTGTATGAAAACAAAGAGCATTGGTTTGTTTATCAGAAGTACTTAGATAGGTCATGGGTTTTCCATATAAAAATCCAGTACATTTAGTGATATATTTCTAAATCGCTTCCGCGGTTGCTTGTGTTTATTGAGCCTCATTTTTAATCTTCCTTTGGCTCGTAATTCTTCACCCAATGCAGTAGGCTTCAACAGTCTATATACATTGAATGAGATAGGTGTCAGGGTGCGGCACACAGTGAATCTGTTGTATTCAAAGATACTTATTATAATAAGTGTAAAAAAGTTATTGTTACAGAAAGGGGGATAAATGAAGATGGTTTCAGGGATCATAGCACTCCAGGCTAGTAACTCCAAAGAGAGCTATTGAACAGTTACTTATAGGGATCTCATAGGGCTTGATCCAATAGATCCCATTTAAAAAAAAACAAAAAAACAGCCAATGGCAGTTTTTCAAGCACAGTAAGCCATCCAATTGCCTGTGCTGTGAAAAACAACCACATGAAAAAAAAGTATGTTGGGCTATAAATTTCCCATTCAATTCCATTTTATTGACAAAAATTTGCACTTACTGTTTTTGGCAAAGAGTCCCCAACGCAAGTTTTAAACTGCCGATGCTGGAATTGAAGGGGAAAAAACCTAAGTGACCAGTGGATGTATAATAAATTCAAAGTACTGAAAAAATTTGTGTAATATTAGAAAAAATAACCCTGTGAGTGCTAGTGGGGTATACAACGCATTGGTAAGAAATGTCTGCACTCAGGCTGATATATCAAATCAATAAAAATCACAAATCTTTATTCAAAGATTTAAAAACTTGAGGAACATGGATGCAGACAAGGGATACACAACCCAACAAACTCAACAGTCCTTACTCATAGACCACGCTACAATTGGCTGGGATGTGTGCTTATGTACCTCCTAGCTGATCAGCTTCTAGTGGGTTTCGTCATCCTCCCTGCAAGAAACTGATTGGCTGGGAGTTGCATAAGCAAACATTCCAGCCAGTTGTGGCGTGGGAGCCATTTTGAACAGAGACTGGCTATATAAAAGTGAGTCTCTGTTCAAATTTTCCACAGAATGGCTCTGGCAAAAGCCTGAGATGGTGACTTTGGAGGGGAAGATTTTTTTCTCTGCATTCCTTCCACCGCTGATGACAGCAGCGACAGTAGAGTACTTTCAACTCTTGGAATGCTATAATACTTTTAATTATTCTTTTAACTTTTGGACAAGGCAGAAGAAGAGAAGAAAGGAGATAAGAAGAATGAAGATGAGAAGAAAGAAGAAGACAGAAAATAGAAGATTAAAGATGAAGAATTACACAGGATGACAGGTAAGTGTTACAGCTCTTGTTATGGCTGTTAGGATAGTGTTAGGCCTACCATTGTTTCACTTTATTGTTAGGGGTAGTGTACGGTTAGTGTTTGAGAGGGTAACTGTGTTTTGGCTCAGGCACTAGCCATTTTCTTTGATTTCCATGTCTCACGTTATTTAGTGTGAGTTTTGGGAACAAAAAAACACACATCGTACATTGGGCCAGAAGTCAGGTTCTGTGGCCCAAAGTTAATACAGTGTGTGTACCACCTAGTATCCATTTTTGGCCTACTGACAGTTTTACTGGTGAATATCGGATCAAGCCCATAGTATTCTAATTTCAGCTGGTGCTGATCTCCGCTGCTTTAACCCACTGTTCCGGACTCTTTATAAAATTATGGAAATCACATTCCAAGCCTAGTCAGTATGGTTATCAGCATTATGTTTCAGAAGGGAATCATTACTCATCCATCAAGTTTTTTCAATAAAAATGGTGAATATTTGTAGTTATATATCCATTGAATTTGAACTAATGGCAATACCAATATAAAACTTTGCCATTTTTGCCCACTGGGAAACATTTTTTGCTATTTTTTCAATGGCTAGAATGTTTTCACACCTTTAATCACGTTTTTGATCTATGAAACACAATACAAGCAGCTACAAAGTGAAAGAGAGGTGCTAGTCTGTTGTGCTGGAAATTAATAGCGAAATCGAGACAGGAGAGACTCATATTGACTGCTGTCACTAGGTGCAAGTTTCATAAAAATAAAAGGAGGACCTGGAAGGACTGTTATATATCCATTGAGCCTGAGGAGAAGGAGGAGGAAGTGACTACTGCCACCAACATGAAAGGCTCTGGATGCCCTGGTTCCCCAGAGCCAATGCTGGCCAGTCCCCAACATAACCCCTAGGGATCTTGGTGACATTTTTGTCAAGTGCGGGGGAAGAAGAGCAGGACAGGTCAGCTACTTGTGCCTGCTGCCAGTGCTACACCAGCTGCCAGAACTGCCCCTGCTGCCAGTTCTGAACCTGCTGCCAGTGTGTCTTGTAATTTTCAGGAGGGGGAGAAGGAGATCATGCTAAGTCTGACAGCAGGGGACCCTAAGTCACACTTGCCATCCCCAAGCAGTCCCAACACTAGTACTACTACTAAGAAGGTCCAGCAGCTTGTACAGAGTGTTAGGAGTGAAGGGATTGAAGGAGGGAATTATCATATTACTTGTGAAGAGGAAGACTCGGGGACTGAAATTGATGTAGTTGGTGTTAGTAGTAGCAGTGATGGTGAAGCAGCTGGTGGGAGTGGTAGGGTATGTAATGCAGAGAGTCCAGACTAGAGATCAAGGGAGCCCACACCATTCCCCTGACCCTTTCCCCCACAACATTGTCCAGGTGTATCATGCTCCAGAAGAAGGCAAAATTGTTGCCTAGTAGCAATAATACCACCGTCACCATAAGCAAAGATTAGCTGCCTGTGCCTGCTGCTAGTGCTGTCTGTCTGCCTTCTTCAGGTCACAATAAATGACAAGTGTGACATTAGTGGACCCTCTGTCACATTTCTCATCACCTCCTCCAATCAGTGAGATGTCTGTAATAGAGCAGCAGCAGCAAGGAGGGACTGGTGATTGTAGTGATGATGGGGATGGGATGGAAGAGACATAATGGCCTTTTTAGCCTAAACTGAGAAGGAATGGGAGACAGGGATGGGGATGCGCATCACCACCACCACCAAGGCTTTTGAAATTTGCTGTGCTTGCTACTGCTCTAATTCCTGCTGCTGCTGAGTTGCAAGGGCAGCAGGATGCTGAGGAGCAGGCAAGTGTGCCACAGGCCACCATGGACACAGTGGGAATGGGGTCCAGTGACGCAGGACTGGGACAGGTTCCACTTACCAAAAGCTATACTCCTGGTCCTAATTACAATGCTGATTCTTAGGCAGTAGCAGCAACATCATCCTCTGCCCTAGACAGTGAAGGGAAATGTGGAGGAGAAGAATAAAGAGGACATTCTTCTCCACCTTTCCTCTCCCCCCGGGTGTGGGACTATTTTTCTCTTGGATCAGGCACAGCGTAATCATTAGTGACTGCACTGTGCACAATTTGTGACAAGTCAGTGAAAAGGTGAAAGAAGGGAATGAACGTTGACACAACTGCCCTGATAACACACATGAAACACAGACACCATGACATTTATGTGAAACATGTCAAAGCCAAACACCCACCAGAGAAATTGGGCACCAATGTTACTGTATCCCCTGGCTCGCCCCAAAGGGAATAAGAGGTGAGGCACAGATCAAAGAGGTGGAAGAACAGAGAAACCCATACAGAAGCTGAAAGTTTGATAACATGCAAAACACCTGGCTCACCATCACCTTCTTGCCCTAGGGTAACTACATCTTCTGTTGATCCACCCCACCGGTTGATAGCCATTCAGCAGATGTCAGGATGTGGCAGTATGTGTCCATCCATTGCACACTGTGGGGTGCACTGACCACACATGGCAGTGTGGTGGAGGATAATCACATTCAGAGCATAAAGAGGCATCTGAGGAGATTCAGTCCCTCAGAATATGCTAAGCTGGTGGCAGGGAGGGTTAATCATTACTATTAAACTGTCTGCAAGTTGTCATGTGTCCTTCGCAGGGAGTGGAAAAGGGGCATACTGACAGCAGCAGTACTTGGTTTCTAGTGGGGGTATTTCACATTGGAGACCCTAATTGTAATGGTTCCCAGTCCTTCCCTTATTTACCACAAACACTGTGCACATTGCAGTTGCTTATGAGAGGTAGAGTTCCTGCTCTTAAGTGAAAAATGTCTATTCTAGTAACACCACACCCATGACTTTGGAGGAGGGGCAGGTGGAGAAGAATTATTGGCCAACTTCATCCACATATACCTGACGTGGTGGGAGCTAGTTGTGGTGCTGCTACTGCCTCAGACAAATCCCTGGAGCTAGTAGTGCCAACACAAAATGATCTGCTGACACTAACCAATAGGGCCATAGGCCTACAAAAAATGTTTGGGAGCTTGTTTCTAACAAGCCTAAGTCCTTCAAATCAATGTTTCCTTAGAGCTTGGGCCTAACCAAGTCTTATTTCCTACAACTAATCAATGTTTCATCAGGGCTTGTGCCTCTAATATGTTTAAGTCCTACATATTAATGTATCCCCTCAGCTTAGGCCTCTAACAATAAGTCTAAGTTCTACAAATCATCCTCTGTAAAATACTGTAACTCATAAAGTATAAGTCTGCCCCAGTTGCAGCTTACTTCAGGGCGTCCCTGTTTCTGTCACGTTAAGTACCAATTACTTTTTTTATTTATTTACTAGTTGAAGAGCCCATTACACGGGCCACAGATACTGCCAGCCGGTCGCAGGGCAGTCATGCTTAGTAGAGACTGCCCGAGCTGCGGCTGATACAGAGCAGGGCACTCCTTCAGAGCGCACCACTCCGTATCAGCCTTGTCACGGGCAGTCTCTACTGCACATGACTGCAGCACGCACAGCAGTCTCTACTGCGCATGACTGCATCGTTACAAACTTTCTAGTGAATTATTATATTTTTTATTAACTGTCCCCCCCCCAATACCAACAAAGCCCCCCCTAAAATTCCCTGTTCAACTGATTCTTTCCCCAGACTCTACCCACCAACACAGGAACTCTCCTCAGACCACTTTTATACCGTATCTTATGGGGATTTTTAATTGCATTTTTTATTAACTGTTCTCCCAATCCCAGTAAACAACCCCCCCCCCCCGAAAAATACCCTGTTCAGCTGATTCTTTCCCCACACTCCACCAACAAAGGCACCATCATACCCTTTTATACTATGCCTTTGGGAAATAAAATATAATTTGCTATGTATTTTGTATAAATTCAATGTTCCCATTGATTTCATTGGAATGAACTAGTCAAAAAAAAAGCAGAAAAACTGTACTTTTCGTGGGAAATTATTCCCGAAGCAGGAAGTGCCATTATTTGCTAATTTAGGTTTGAGGCCAAAATTTTCACCCATCCCTAATAAGGGGGCAATTTAATTCACATTAAAATAATGTGGCCTTTAACTACATAAGTGCCAGAAAGGTCCACAACACTTTGATTTAAAATGCATTGGAAACATCTCTAACATTCAAAGGGTTAAAATCCCCATGCAAACCAAGTTATTAACATTTTCATTTTAACCATATGGTGCAATTAGTTTGCTCAAGAACTGATCATATTTAACCTGATGATGAATAAGGACCATAGATTATGTCTACGCTTATTATGGTGGTGTCAGTAAAAGTGAATATAGAGGAATGGGGAAACTCTCACGTTTAGTATAATTCTGTACATCCCTTCAGCTAAAGGATCAAATGGTTATGAGGCCTATGAGGAATTAGGTCCATCTGTACTCAGAAAGCCTCTTGGTAGAACCAGTACAGTACAGAAGGATTTCTCCAAGACATACACTCAGTTAGATTACAATACTTTATAGATTGTGAAAGGATCAGTAAACTTGATATTCTAACCACACTTGCACATCCTTATATAATAATTCACTAGGATGTTTGTCAGAAGCCGTCATGCACAGTAGACACTGTGCGCATTCAGCAGTCTCTACTGCGCATGATTGCATCACATGAATAAGGCGACGCAAGACTGCATCGCGTGGAGCAGTGAGGTAGTGGCTGCTTAACCCTTTGAGTGCCAGAGGGGTACTCATTGCAAAGCAATGCATTGCGTACCCCCCTAGCACTCAACGGGTTCTGGACCTTGGCCCATGTACACGGGCTTTTACACTAATAATGTAATACTTTAACAACCATAAATCATAAACATCACAGAATCTGAAAGGTAATTCTTACAGGCCATTCTTGACACTATTGTTATATTTATTTGAATATTTTCAGTGGATATTTGAGACCCCACAAAACAAGAGTATCAACTTGTTTCAATTCTAGATAACTATCCCGCTCATTACACAGCACGTTAGAGAGATCTTTAGCATCCATGGAGTTAAAACAGGTATGTCATTGTCCAATATATTGAAAAAGTACAAAAATTAAGATTCTTTGAAAATAACTAAAATATATACAATATGTAGAGCTTTTTTAATTTATCCAGCTGTCTCATGGATGCCCATATATTCCTTTGCATGTGAAAATATAGAACTCTCAGATGATATTGACAATAATATCGAAGTCAGAGCAGTCAAATTCCATGTTGATTATGGAGTCCTGGCAAGAAGTGCTGGGTCAGATTAATTCTTCTTGAAAACAGAAAATATCCTAATGGTCTGATCTACTGGGACCCTTTACTCATCCTCACAAATAATCTGTGCTCTAACAGCAACTTCCAGAAAATAGAGAAATAGGGCTTGATCCAAATGTTTGTACTGAAAAAGCCAGTAGGGCAAAATGGATACCGACAGATAAAAGAAAATGTCTAAGTCGGTATTCAAATGTCCTACCTGCTACAAGCACAACGGACGTTAGGCCACAGAAAATAACTTGTGGCCTAACATATAATATCCACAGGAGATTCAAGAATGTTTAATTATTCCTACACTGTAGGTCTGAGTTAATAAATTGTTGGACTAGTGGGAATGAATGATATAAGGTGTAGTCCCCAATAAGTTTAGAACCAGCAATTGACTATACCTGATGTAGATGGTTTCTCCCATAATTGCACCTCTTTAGTTTGCTGAATGTTGCTCTATATTCCTAAATGATATACATATGTATTTTACTAACTTTTGTTGAAAATTTTATATTCGGAAACCACTGCCAAACAGCCAAAAGGTACTTTCAATTAATTCTAGCTACAACAAAAGTTTGTCAGCGGGGAGCTAGAAGATTACTCAAATCATTTTTAGCATGTAATTAAAGAGACGTAAAAGGTGTAACTAGATGATCAATAAAACCCTCTATACACACAATTCTAGACATTAACAAAAACACTATTATAGATTTAAAACAGTGTCATGAGATTATTATACATCTTGACATATTCTTATTGCCAGGATTCCCAAGTGACAGCTGCTGATGCTGTTTGCTGATTACCTATTCCATCAACACAGTTTTTCTGTGTTTGGCTTGGTTATTTGAGGTAAATGTTTATGCAAATACAGGTAATATGGTATTTTAGATAAAGTGGCTGAATAGAAAATAAATAGGAAATCTAATGCTACTAATCTCTTGGTATCTTGAAATGGCTATGCAGCTTTTAACCCAGAGGGTATCCAACTAACACAATACAATCCAAAAGACCTTATGTATGAAAGTGAAGTAATTCTGGAGCAAACCAACTACATTGTTGGGGACAAATATCATTTTGAATTGATTTGAATGTAAAGTTTAACCCCTTGAACACAAAAGAGGTCTCCTGTGCATTGATTCACAATTTATTGGAACTCTCTACCATTCAATGAGTTAAACAATCTAATTTTAACCAATGTGAATTGTATTTGTCCTGGTCAGTATCTGAATTATTCCACTTTAGCTTGATACCCAGGACCATTGAATATATTAACTAGGGAAGGATGTGCAGAAAATGAAATTGTCTCCTCAAAGGAATTTCCACAGAGAAGAGTCCATATTACTGCTTTCCATGGAAGTTCTCACAAGTAGTAAATACCAATGAAACGTATCATGGGAAATGAGAAACTTGTTGAGATATTCCCACTTCCAAGTTTTACATTCCCGCATTGCAGTTTGATATCAAACTACCTCTCTGATGCTCTTGTGATATCACACTGCAAGCAAACAAAATCTCTTATACTTAATCATGTGTACTCACAGTCTCTGGATTGTCATGAAAAGTCCTGTGGAAAGGCTTA
This sequence comes from Rhinophrynus dorsalis, assembly GCA_037306005.1. Taxonomy (NCBI): domain Eukaryota; kingdom Metazoa; phylum Chordata; class Amphibia; order Anura; family Rhinophrynidae; genus Rhinophrynus; species Rhinophrynus dorsalis. The sequence goes on along the minus strand of CM074719.1, from coordinate 70,807,298 downwards.
TTCTGCGCTTATTCTTCCTAAAAATACTCAGCACATATGTAAAACACCTTCATTGCTTGAGAAGCTGGATATATTAAGATGCAATCCACTTGGATGCTATAAACGTTGCATTGCATATAAACCATAAGGATAATATTTGATGGCAATCTAACTGATCTTGCAATATTGATTTTATTGAAGATATGCAAACACAAAACAGTATGATGCATCTTTATTCTTACTATGTATAGCCTAACCAATGTACACTAGGGATGGGTAAAAAGTCTCATTTTGTTTCCATTGGAATTTTTGTGAAAAAAGCATGAATTTCCACTTTTCCTGCAGAAGTTCGCATACATCTAAAAACCCACAGATTTTCCATACTTTAGCTACAGTTCTATTTCCTGCCTCTGTTTTCCAAAGGTGGTGAAACTGCCCACCTCCATACTATAAAAAACCAGAATTTCCCACCATGCAGTGTGATATTGTTTAGGAAACAAAGAGAGTAGAATCAGGCAGAGAGAGAGCGACAGAGAAATAAAAATAAAAGTTAAAATAAAACTAAAGTTATTTAGAGTAGTAGCTAACACTGTGACCAGCAGGTGAAGCTGTAAGGAATCTGATGCTGCTGCTACAGAGTTAGATAAGGAAGTCAGCAGTACCAGTAGTAAAGACAGCCAAAATACCCCTTACCCAATGATCCCAGTCCCAAACATCATCCCTCTGGAGAGGTATTCTGAAAAATGCAGAAATAGCTAATCAGTAGGAGCAGCATACTTAAACTGTCTGTGCCTGCTGCTATTGCTGTCAGTGCATCTTCTTCTGAGGTGATGGCAAGAGTGACAGCACGGGACCCTCCATCACACTTGGCATCACCAACCCGTTTCATAGAGCAGAAAGAGAGGAGTGTGAGGATGATGGATTTATGTTAAGCATGTGCAATGCACACACCAGAAAAAGAAATCGAGAGAGACCGTCACTGTGCCTCTTCTCACCTGCCAAAATTCCAGAGGAAGGAATGAAAATCCAACCCGGAAGTTCGATGACACGTGTAACACCTGTGTCGTCATCTTCTTGTTCTAGGTTCTGGGTGTTGGAAAATCTACCCATTGATCTCACCTGGGCACCATCAGATTCCTCTTCCTCCTCCATTGACATGCCCCATTTGCCTCCATTACCACTCCCACCAGTTGATAGTCTGTTGATATGAGATTCTAGAATTTCGTGTCCACCAATTGAACATTATGTGGTGCACTGACCACATATGGCAATGTGGTGAAGAACATTTGAATGAAAGGTATCCGGTAGGGGTGAGCGAAAGCTCTGGCTGTGTTCCCATGAGAAATCCTATGAAAACCACCATGTTGTCCGCTTTTTCGCAGGAAAATCCGCTTTAAAACTAGCAATTAAAATCTTAGCATTTTTCACCCATTGACCAAAATTCTTCACCACTTTTTCAATGGCTAGAAAGTTTATGCCCATTGATTTACGTGGTTTTGGCCGTTTCACTATAAAAACATGTCATATTCCAGGAAGTGATACACAATAGAAGCAGCTACAGAGTGAGGTAGACATGCTGTGCTTTTCTGCAGTGATCTTTTTGAAAAATCGAGGCAGAAGAGGCTCATAGTGACTGCTATCACTATGAGAAAGTTTCAAAATAGTAAAAGGAGGAATTGAAAGGACCTTTATGTGTTCACTGAATCTGAGGAGGAGGAGGAAATTAGAACTACAGAAGCAATGCTGTCCAGTCCCCTTAAATCACCCCTAGGGATCATGGAGAATTTAATGGGAAGGGAGGAAGAAAAGGGTAGTAGTGAGAGCAGGACAGATCAGCTGCTGTGCCTGCTGCCAGACAAACTGCCCCTGCTGCTACCATTTCTGTACCTACCACCAGACATGTTTCCCCTGCTTACACTAATGCTGTGCATCCTGTCAGATGTGCTGTCCCTGATACTGCTACACCATTGCTGTGCCTGCTGTCAGACCTGCTGCCCATGCTGCCACCAGTGCTGGGCCTGCTGTCAGACCTGCTTGGCCTGCTGCCAGTGCTTTCCCTGCGGCCACCAGTGCTGTGCCTGCTGCCAGTGCTGAATGTGCTGCCACAAGTACTATGCCTGCTGTCAGATATGCTGCCCCTACTTCCACTTTCATGAGAGATGTTGTACTTGTTTGTCTCACTGTCCTACATTATGCCATCTACACTAAAATGCAACTTGCTGTTGTAGTCAGTGTTCTAAGATGGTGGGAAATAAATGTGGCTTGGGATATTCCAGCATGGAACTACACATGACATCAATTCTCTGAAACCTCGGTTTTCTACAAAAGAATAAGGCAGCATGTCCAATGCCAACATCTTGGCAACCTTGCCATTCCACAGGCATACTTTGGGATTGTTTTTGTGAAGCTTATGACTCCTTCCCAGGAACTCAGTCAGTGTGGGTTGGCAGCACAATGCAGAATAAGTCTGAAACTTTATTGCTTTAACTTCATGACTAGAGGAGGTGGTGGCAGTAGAGACAATATGTGTGTGCAGTCTGACTCTTGCCATCTCCTACAGCAAAGCCAGAGTCATCTCTGCAGCAGGAGTCATAGGTGTTATTTGGAATGAACTAACTGTTGGCACTGGCAGTAGCACACTGCCTGACACATAAATAACTTAACTACTTCTTTTTTCTGCCCTAGAGCCCTGGGAACCATTTAAAGTGCTTCTGCTGCTGCTAGTTGCATCACCTTTGGCCTTGTGATAGTGTGTCTCCCAGTCAGACCTGTGGTTATGCTTCAGGTGAGATCTCATAGAGGAGATGCCTAGGGGTGAGCCTCCTTCCCCCCCTGCTCATGTGCTTTTTGCACAGACAACAGATAGCAACATGCTTAGCTTGAGGATCCTGAGTGATCTCCATACTGTGGACATCATGGGCTGAGGAGTTCCTGAGGCGCTGCTGCTACTACTACTACTGGGGCTAGATGTTGATCCAATTCTACTGCCACTTCTACTAGGTGTCAAGGGTGTAGCACTTACATCAGCAACCTCAGAGGCATTTGTCATATTTAGCAATGTGGATGTTGATAACCTGTGTTGCTGATGTTGCTACTTCTGGGTTCTCAAAACAGGTGTGTGAGGCTGAGTGGAACTCAGACTTTGAAGAGGCGAGGATGTTGATGATTACTGATAGGGTGAATGTGTGCTTTTTTACATCTGTGCTTGTCCAGGGTCAGACTTTCCAATGGTTTTCTCAAACAGTTTATAGACAGGCAAGTTGCTCCTTTTCAGTGGTGGAAGATTCAGCTTTTGACTTTCTGCTAACCTTATAGCCCTGTCATCACCTTCACTGTCAACTTCATCTGTATCTGAACAAGAGAAGGATGCTGATGGGATATATTCTAGATCTGCATCATCATCGGTCATCATTAGGTCATCCTCAGCAGCATCAGCATCACCTGACAGTTCTTGCTCACTACTACCCTTATATTCCTCGAAGCTTTTAGAGCTCTCAAACTATTTCTTTTTACTTTTACTATAATAAAGTTTGCTACTACTTTGTGGACAGGTGTTTATTTGTCTCACTGTCTGATGCAGCAGGCAGTTCAGCTGCTACACCTTCCTCTGTTATGCTATTTCCAGCATCATCAACACTTGAATGTGACTTGTTGTCCTATTCAGTGTTCTTCTTATATGGTTCTTTATTTCTACTGGCATTGGTGGTGCTGGAAGTTTTGCTAGGACCTTGACAAACTGCATCTTCCCTTGTAGAAGAGGGATCATCATCATTGATTGCAACCTTTGCTGCAGTCAGTTTTTGAACTACTACTTTACTCTCACGTCCATGCAATGCTCCACCCTTCCCCCTGCCCCTTGTGTGTTTGCTGAACATTACTCAACTATCGTGTTTTTACTCTACACAACACAACTGATGGAGTATGATATATTGCCTAAGCTCAGTCAGCTGTCTGTCACTGTCACCTAATATATTTATTTATTTATTTATTCTTTTTTTAATTAAATTTTTTATTCTTTTTTTTTTGTATTTTTTAAGCTGTCCACCCTGTCTTATCACTGTCACAGACTGTCCAATAAAAAAATTATAACTGAAAAAAAAGCAAATTCTTTTCCAAGACTTCCCCACCCAGCACAGAGACAATAACAGCAAGATCAGCAAGCAAATAGGTCCCAAGCTTGCCAGTCACGTGGAATTTTGGGGTATTTGGGGTCAACCTCCTTCCTCCCTTTTTCTCCTCAGAGTGCCCCTCTGACTCTCCTAATAGATTGAACAAATGTCCTACCTAAAAGATTCCCTAAACTTCAATTCCCCTATCTTCTCTAGCTCAAACAAAGTGCTACTCTCTCCTCTCACAAACACAGAATGACATGCTGTGAGAGCCTGATACCCTTTTATATGCTGTAGAACACTTTTGTGTGGTGGAGAAAATGTGCTATTTTTGCCAATTTCAGTTTGAGGTGAAAATTTTCACCAATTCCTATTCAGGAGTGGTCCTGGTGTCTCCTCAAGAGGTATAAGATATATTTTTTTTAATTGTGGCCACTGCTTTCTGGTAATACCTGCTTATTTGTTAACTGTAATTCTGTGGTACTCTTTATGTGCTTGGCACAGCAGAAACAGCTTTTACCTATAAAAAAAAACAAACCCCAGCACTACCATCCCCACTGAAACCCGTACAAAGGAAACTCCTCACCTTTAATCTTGTTAGGGTCATTGCCTGGGCCAGAATGAGGAAAAATTTGACAGGAATTGACTTTTATATAATCATTAAATCTCATTCTCCCATTGGCTGGAATTATAAGTTTACTCAGGGCACCGAAGGCCCTTCTTTAGACTCACTTGAACTTCCCAGTCAATCATCATCTAACTGTAGGGATCACGGATACCCATATTGTCACTCCTCCAGTTAGCCAATGATTGACTAGCTAGAGAGTTGATGTTATGCGCATCCATGCATCCCCCCCCAGCAAGATGCTGATTGGCTAGAAGGTGAGCTTACTGCAATGCACATTTTTGCACTGTGTAACCCCACAATCCCAGCAAATGGGAGTACTGGAATTAATTTAAATAGGGTTGGCCATATAAAAGTCAATCACTATTCAATTTTTTCTCATTCTGGCTCAGCCAGTGGCCTGAGCAAGATTAAGAAGGGGCTACTTTTTATAGGTGACAAAAGGAACTATGTCAGCAAGGTTCTAGGGGTTTATTTTTTGTGCAATTCTTGTTTCAGGAATCATGTTTCCATGACATTTGCTTTTCATGTAAACAAGCAATTTTTGTTAAATTTTGCATTAATCCCAAAACAGTGCACAAGACTAATTTTTGCCCCTCAGCACTGCTTTCTTGATCTACCAATGTTACTGCAGTCTTTTTTTTTATAGCACAGTATGATGATAAATCTTAGTTAATATGCTGATCCCTCTTCTTTTGGCTGTTGTAGAAGCCAGTGTCAGCTGCCCACGTCTGTCTCTTGTGTGTCAATCTGCAAAGTTTATCTGTCAGTCACAGAGGTTCAGCAAGCTCAGATAAATCTCCTTTCTCCATTCATACTACCCTGACTCCACTATTACAGAGAACAAAGTGCCTGCCCACAAGCCACTCTAAACTCCGTCTACTTTCTTTGCCTATCTTTTCTATCATCATTGTACTGCAAACTCTCTCTAACAAACATACAATGCTACGGAACCTTGCACAAAGGTGGAAAATCATCACTTTTCATGGGTAATTTCCCACTTGGCTGCAAATGCATTTTTTACTTGTTTCATTTTGAGGCAAGCAATTTTGTCCATTCCTATCATTGACTTCAATGCAATGTATACGTGGAAAAAGCATAAAAGTGTCACTTTTGTGGAACATTTCACACTCTATGTTTTGTTTTGTGCATTCCTTACCTCATTCAAACATGAGGGAGGAGGACACATCCATCACCATCTTAAGGAACCCATTGAAAAAGGGTACATTTAAAAAATAGTTTATAGAAACTATGCAACAATGCTAGAAAGGTCTCCATGAGTTTATTTGCACTGCACTGGAGACCTCTCTTGCATCCAATGGGTTCATAAACACTTTCCCAGAAGTAGTCAAACCAACTTTGTCCAGGGGTTTAAAATGTAGATGTTGATCAAGTTAGAAACAGAAGCATTGCTATTTTAACTCACTTCAAACACTGTTTTCTCTAGCTACACATGCTGAGGTTATAGGCAAGTTTTACTTTTAAAATCTGAGTCTGTACCAGGAGTATTCAGTTCACTTCTTTTAGTGCTGCTCATAAATATATTTCTTAAGGCTATTATATTTCTAAACACTTCATACCTGGAGGGTTCTTTGAGACATAGAAAAGGCAGAGAGATGACAGCTGTAGAAGTACATATTGATACATTCCTTTATAATGCTGTGTAGTGTAACTTATTCCTAACTCCTGCAATTTCCAAAAAGAAATATTGTTGAATCAAATAGGGACAAAACACTATTGCAAATTATACAAGGCATATCTTCAAGTACTTCTAAATTAATAAATGAGTAGTCAAAATATTGATGTTTTACTTTGCTGTATCTAATACAAAACTCATTTGACCATATTAAAAGAGAAATAATATTTTGTTATGAAAAAGCATATTACAGAACTTGTATTGCTGAGTAGGGGTGGGTGAAAGGTTTCATCGTGTTCCCGCTAAAAAATCAGCAGAAACTACATTGTTTTCCTCATTTTTTGTGGGAAAATGTTCTTTAAATAAAGCAATTAAAGTTTTAGACATTTTCAACCCATTGGCAAAAATGTTTAGCTATTTTTTCAAGTGTTAGAATGTGTTCACCCCTTTAACCCCTTAGTGACGGCCGCGTGCAGACGCGGCCGTCACTTAACGCCCGTCTAACTTTTTTTTTTTTTTTTTGCCATTAGAATCCGGAGTCCCCGAACGGCGTGCAGCCGCGCGGGGATCCGGATTTCCTGGACGTACATGTACATCCTCTGTCACTAAGTGACAGCCACAGAGGACGTACATGTACGTCCTTTGTCGCAAAGGGGTTAATCATGTGTTTTTCACCTTTTCCCTATAAAAATTTGCCATTTTCCAGGAAGTGAAACACAATACAAGTAGTTACAGATTGAGAGAGAGGTGCTAGGCTGTTGTGCTGTGACTTAATAACAAACTTGAGGCACGAGAGGCAAGTTTAATGACAATGAAAGGAGGACCTGGAAGGATTGTTATGAGTCTGAGGAGGAGGAAGTGACCACTACTACCAACATGAAAGTGTCTGGGTGCACTGGTCACTCAGACCCAATGATGGTCATTCCCTCTACATCACCCCTAGGAATCTTGGGGAAATTTCTTGTCAAGGGAAGAGGAAGAAGGGGGTATTAGAGTGAGCATGACAGGTCAGCAACCTGTGCCCGCTGTCAGTGCTGCCCCTGCTGCCAGCGCTACACCTGCTGCCAGTGTGTCTTGTAATACTCAGGAGGGGGGAAGGAGATGATGATGCCAAGTGTGACAGCAGGGGACCCTAAGCCACACTTGCTATCCCCAAGCAGTCTCACCACTAGTACTACTAGTAAGAGGGTTCAGCAGCTTGTATAGATGTTAGGAGTGAAGGAGGAGGTGATCATATTACTAGTGAGGAGGAAGACTCAGTGACTGAAATTGATGTGGTTGGTGTCAATAGTAGTAACAGTGATGGTGAAGCAGTTGGTGAAACTAGCATTAGAGGAGTGGTAGGGGAAATAATGCAGAGCAGCCAGACTAGCAGTCAAGGGAGCCCACAACATTCCCCTGACCCTGTGAGTCCCCTTCCCCCCAATGCATTGTTCAGGTGGAACAAGATCCTGAAGAAGATGGAATTGTTACCTAGCAGCAATAATACTACCTCCACAAGGATAACAGATCAGCTGCATGTGTCTGCAGCTACTACTGCTAGTCTGCTTACTTTAGGTCAACAAGAAATGGCAAGTGTGACATTAGGGGACTCTTTGTCTCATTTATCATCACCTCCACCAATAGGTGAGATGTCTGTAATAGAGCAGCAGCAGCAAGGTAGGACTGGTGATGGTGATGATGATGGTAGAGAGAGAGGAGCTGACACTTGAGCAAGGTAGATGGAGTTGGGAGTGGAGAGAGTTGCACTAATATATACACATAATACACTTTAGAACATCTTGCACACACACATCCAAACACAAACACAGACACATCATGTTTTTTTCTAACACAAAAAACAAAACATTGTGATTCAGAGAGTGCAAGGGAGTGACAGAGAGTGAGTGTGATTGAGTGTGTCTGTGAGGGCCTGTGTCAGTCGGTGTGAGATGGCGAGGAGAGGAGGCTGAAAGGATGGGGAGAGGTTCATGAGAGGAGGAAGGTGAGGAGGACATCCCAGGTCATGGAAGGAGTGGGAGAGGTAGACCAGCTGGGTGGAGGGGTACCCATGGAAGGAGAGGTACACACAGGATATGGACTCCATTGCCACTGGGATAAGGGGTAGATGTCCTACACAATCAGGGTCACCACAGGCAGGACCTGAAGGTCATAGTTCTGACACGTCCCAGGCTTGAGCTGATTATAAGAGGCTGCGGGACCTGAAGTACTCATACAAGGAGACTAGGGTTCTCATCCAAAGCATATTGGAAAGGGAGAGCATTCTGTTCCCGACAGAGAGGGTCAGTGGTCTGGGTGCAAGAAGAAAGCCACTTGGCGTCATATCCTCACCAAGCTCAATGGAGTCCCTGGCTGTAAGCGAACCATGGAGTACATAAATAAGCGGTGGGATACTGTAAGAAATGATTCAAGAACAAGATGGGTGAGCTTGCTATGCACGTCTGCGGCACCGGAGGTGGTCCCCCTGTCCACATCAGCTTCACTGGGGTATGAGGCAAAGATTTAACTTGATGGACTTGTGTCTTTATTAGTGTTGAGCGAGCGTGCTCGGCCGATGCTCGGATCGGCTCGAGCATCGCTCTGCTCGGCACATGGCGGTACTCGTACGAGTACCGCCATGTGCTCGCCCGACATGTTCGGGTGAAGGGGATCTGTGCCGGAAGAGGCACAGATCCGAAGACGCTCCGCTGGACCACCAGGGACTGGAGGTACGGGGGCATTGCGGAGATGAAGGGGGCATTGCGGAGATGAAGGGGGACATTGTGGAAGAGGGGCATAGACTCTATGCCCCTCTTCCACAATGTCCCCCTTCATCTCCGCTATGCCCCTCTTCCACAATGTCCCCCTTCATCTCCGCTATGCCCCTCTTCCACAATGTCCCCCTTCATCTCCTCTATGGCATAGGAGATGAAGGGGGACATTGTGGAAGAGGGGCATAGCGGAGATGAAGGGGGACATTGTGGAAGAGGGGCATAGAGTCTATGCCCCTCTTCCACAATGTCCCCCTTCATCTCCGCTATGCCCCTCTTCCACAATGTCCCCCTTCATCTCCTCTATGGCATAGGAGATGAAGGGGGACATTGTGGAAGAGGGGCATAGCGGAGATGAAGGGGGACATTGACCAGGCACCCTCCGCTCATCAGAGCAGGGGGTGCCTGGTTTAATGCTCGAGTGCTCCCATGCTTTTCAATGGGGCTCGGGTGCTCGGCCGAGCACTCGAGCCTCAGGGGGTGCTCGGTCAGAGCACCCGAGCACCCGAGCATCGGGGTGCTCGCTCATCCCTAGTCTTTATTCAACCTAATTTACTATGTTACTATGTAACCCCTTGGAGGAGATGCAGAGGCTGAATCTATCCACAATCACTGTTGAGGGGATACCTGGAGGATGTGACAAGGACAACCAAATCAGAAATGTGAAGGCTTTAGTAGGCCAAATCCTTTTCTAGTTCAGGTTTAACCCCCTTGTTGCTGTGTTGATCAAGTATACCTACTTCACACATACAATGCTTGCCATCACCTTGTCATGTAATATGTGTTATGTTGCTCCACAGTTTTAAACATGTAGCCCTAGGAAGGTCAGAACCTAAACTCTTGAGTTCTAGAGGGATAAGCAACGCATTGATCCAAAATGTGTTGGGTAACCCTCTTGCACTCCAAGAGTTAACAAAGGATGAACACAATACAACAACGTTACATTGCACAGGTCCACTGGGGTCAGTTCACACATCACAGTTCTACTGAGACAAACTAATTGCATGTACAACACATAGGCCTCAAACGCAAAAACGCTATGGTCTCAAAACAAATTCATGCAATGTTGAAAAAACAATGACAGTTAAGTAGAAACAATGCCTGTATGTGTTGCTGACAAAGAAAACCCGCAAACCCACATAGATAGAGGAACACATCTAAAACACACCAGGAGAACCACAATGAACACACACCCAACATGTCATGATTGAGTCTTGGTTATATCATATGTATACTGAGGAGTAGTGATGAAAATGAGGGGAATTTGTGTGTTTTGAGGACCAACATGTCATGGTTGAGCCTTGGTTATCATATGTATACTGAGGAGTGGCAATGATAAGGAAGGGGAATTTGCATGTTTTTGTGTTTAATTTATGGCCTATGTGTTATACATGCAATCAGTTTGTCTAAGTAGAACTGTGATGGTTGGGCTTTGGTTATCACATGTATCCTGAAGAGTGGGGATGACAATGAGGTATTTCTTGCCATCCACACTCTTCAGAATCCAAACTATAACCAAAGCTCAACTACTGTAGGTTACTTACATCAATGTACAGGATCATGTCAAGCTCATCAATCATTGATTGCCAGGATGTATCCCATGCATTGTAACACAATGCATTGCATACCATCCTGGCACTCAAGGATTCACATGACAATATCAATGTCTTGAATCCCTCTTGTCATATCTCAGCTTCAGAATCACACTGGGAGCTGGATGGCCCCACCAGCAACACTACCATCAGAAAAGCAGTGGATGCCAAGCATGCCAGATACATACCAAGTATTATGTACAGAAGTTATGTTCACTGCATTGCATTACAATGCACTGGAGACATCTCTGCCACTCACCATGTTAAAAACCAGAAATATTCACAGACATAATTGGGCTCAAAGTGCAGTTTTATTTGGGGGAAAAATGACAAATGGGGATATTTACATTTTTTGGGGGAGGACTATGAAAGTGACTCTGGTTGTTCTGGGGGTTGGCATATGGGTCACACTCTAATTGCTCACCATCAGTTCCACCAGCATCTGTTCAAGCATGGCCAGCCACCCAGTCTGGAATTGTCGTATCTACCGTAGTGAGGATGCTTTGCTGGAATTCTAGTGCTCGGATGGTATCTGTGTTCTTCTGAATATCCCGCTGCAACCTCTCAAGTACCTTGTGGATCTCATAGCCTCTATGAGCTGCCTCCTCTGGATGCTTAAGGACTCAGCATCCATCCCCATATTTTGGCTACCCATGACAGTGGATGTGGATGTGAATGGTGGAGTTTCTGGTGCTGGGGATGACTCTCCAAGTTCCTCTGCCTCTTCCTGTTGGCCAATGGGTTCCTCCAGGTATTGTGGTTGTTCTATTGGTAGTGGTGAGGTGTGTTGAGGGGCAGGTGTCAGAGGGCCAAAAGGTGAGGACCCTAGAGGATGCCTTTTCCCCCACCACATCTATGGGCTTCTTACTTCCCATGGATGTTGGCCATCTGGTTGTGTCTGTGGTGGTGGGGGGTGAAATCTAACAGTGGTTGTGAGCACTGTGGCTCCCCAATTAGGTCCAGGTCTTCATAGTCCAGTGGCCATGGGTCATAACGTGGCCACAGGTATCTGGTTCCTACTCACCTGGGTGTGGGTTCATAGATGGGATCCTGCTGTGGCTGCATCCAAGTGGGTGGTTGTAGTCGTGCAGTGGGGCCATATGTATAAATACCCCACTGGCACTCATAGGGTTAATTCTACTAACATTTGACACATTTTTTTCATACTATGGATGTATTGCTATGAAGCGTAGGGCCCCATATCAATACATCCATTGGTGGCTTTTTCCCCCTATCCATTGCTGCATCTGCAGGTTAAAAAATGCAACAGGGGACTCTGATCCCAAAAAAGCGGATCAAGATTTTTGGAGATAAACTGGGGTCTCTTAATGCATGTTTCTGCCCAACACATGGTATTGAATGGGAAAATGGCAGCAGTTTAAATGCATTTTAAAGGGTTCAAATGCGCGCTGTGTTTTTTTCTGCCGATACTTCTGCATAGCACTGGTAAGTGAATGGCTTACTGCGCTTGGGTGTTTTTTTTTATGTGACGAGGGGATTTTAATTGAGGCCTTAGTGCTTTATATATACAGAACTGATTTTTACGATTTTAATACTTTATGAATTATTAATAAAATCTAAGATGTCCTAAGGTGTCAGTTGAGTTGCCCAAAACAGGTTTCTTTCTTGTTTTATTACATCAGAACGTAATTGCACAAGTGACTAACTGGAAATATCTGTCAAATCAGAAAACAGCAATTTAGCAAATATTTCTGACTTTATTGGAATCTTGGCCTAAATAATAAAGCTGGTATACTATACAGAAATAAAGAAATTTTAGGGCAAACCAATTGCACCACAAGGGACAAATTGTCAGAAGCCGTCATGCACAGTAGTGACGGCTGCACGCTCTTCAGTCATGCGCAGTAGAGACTGCCCGCACCGCGGCTGATAACGGAACAGGGCACTCTGAATTCAGACCGTAGTCCTCTCTGCACACCTTCCTGGGACCAAGGGACAAAGGGTCCCAGGAAGGTGCATGGAGAGGACTTCTGTCTGAATTTGGAGCTCCCCACTCCGTTATCAGCCGCGGAGCATTCGGGCAGTCAGTACTGCGCATGACTGCAGCGCCGCCTTTGTTGGCCTGTGTACACGGGCTTTAAAACTAGTTTGAAAATACCATTTTTTGTTTCTTTTATATATATATAAAATATGGAGATGTCATCTGGGGATTTTTTTTTCTCTTTCACACTAAATTTATGATAGCTAGAGGAAACATAATCATGAATAAATCACAGTTGAAATCTACCTGAAGAAGATACAGAAAATTGACAAATGAGCAAAGAACTTTTATTTTGTTTAGATTCAAACATGTACATTTATTGAATATAAAAATCTACTTAAATAAAGGTTAATAAAACGGAAATTGAAATCCTATATAATAATTCTCTAATGTATGTTTGTCAGAAGACGTCATGTGCAGTACAGACAGCTGCGGGTGCTGCAGTCATGCGCAGTATAGACTGCCTGCTCCATGGCTGATAATGGAGAGGAGCACCCCACGGCGCGGACAGTCTCTACTGTACATGACTGCACCATGGCCATTGCTGCCTGGTACTGTGGCCCGTGTACACGGGCTGTTCAACTAGCTGCTATATATTTTGTTTATAATCTTGTTTAACTGTTTTGCAATGCTTTGCAGAGCAATGTGTTGAGTACCCTTCTGGGACTCAAAGGGTTAAAAATAGCCTTATCTCTTTAAGTGCTAGAGGAAGCACAACTTATTGTGTGCCCCCTGGCAATCGTATGGTTAAATAATAGATTAGTGTAAATTTCAGTTTTATAGCCGTGTCATTTGGTTGTACAAAATTATATATTTCTATATACTGAATTCTTGCTTGATATGTCTTGTTTTGCTATTCTTATCTGTTCCACTTAACTAAAAATATTTAACCCTTTGAATGCCAGGGAGTACGCAATGCATTGTAAAGCAATGCGTTGAGTACCCCTCTGGCACTCAAACAGTTAAAGGGTTTAGCTTACTACATAAAAATGGTATTACCCATAGAAGTGAGCATATGCTACACTCTTGATTTGTCTCACCTCCTCACCAGCATTGTAGATATACACATTTCAAATCATTATTGACACTTCACCAGGGTGACTACCAATTTGTTTCTCCATGCAGGTTTAACCAGGGTCCTGGGAAGTTACCTTCCCTTATGGACTGCTTTGGTCTTTCCGACTTGCTGGTACACGTGACCTGTGATGCTTACTGGCAAGCAGCGTTGGGGACTGAGAGACTGGAGCGGTCAATTTCACTCCCCGGTTTTACTTACAGCGCTCCCGGTGGAGTGATTTAAGTATAATGTATGTGACATGCTATATTCATCACTGGTCCTTAAGGGAAAACCTTATGATGGTCATAGCACGGCACGTGGAAGTTAAAGGGTTAAATAGGCATGCAAAACATGCCAAAATTGGTAATTCCTACCTCTGGCTGAAAGAGTGCATTTTTAAAATTATTTGATTTATGTTTTTACCAAATGCAATTGGGAGAGAAATATAAGATTTAAGAAGTGTTGGTGGTAGCCAGTTGTTTTCTGATCAAATGGGGTTCAGGAAGTGTGGCTGTGCAAAGGGAAAGGATAGTAAAGAAACAAAAAAAAACAACATTTTTTGTTGTTGCAGCCGTGCTGGGAGCCCTGAAATCCATGACGTGCCAGGACTGTCATGGGTTCTTTAGTGAAGTTTTCCCATGATGGTCCTGGCATTTCATGGGTCCTTAAGGGGTTAAGAAGTGTTGGTGGGAGACAGTTGTTTCCTGGTCAGATGGGGATCAGTAAGTGTGGCTTTACAGGGAGAAAGGAAAGTAAAAGAAACTAAAAAAACAACATATTTTTTACTGAAAAATGACAGTGATAGTTAGACAGATGATCCTACTTGAATGAAGACTTGACGGAGACTGAGAGTGACAGATATTACACAAACAGATATAATACATCATACATGCAAGATAACAGATAACATATACAACGTCATAATATCTTACATACACTCACTCCTATATTCATGAAGGCAAGAAAATGAAGGGTGAACTATATTGTGGTGGACTCTGGTGCTGCACCTGCTGCTGTCTTACTGTAATTTGCAAGTTGTTGATTCTGAAGCTAACAGGCCTATTCTGTACATTACTATAAAAATTAACACTTGGAAGAGGAAGAGAAAGCTGCTAAATTTTTTACTTTATCTAGTGTAGAGGCAGACTTCAAAGAGCAATATCTGGAGCTGCTTCATTTAAGGAGTTTTGGGGCTAGCCAGATCTCTGGACAGATGCAGGCAGTGTGGGTGTGTGGGTGTGATTTGTAGACAGTGTGATTCACAGTAAAGTTTAAAAATAAATATTAAAAAAATGAGCCAGGGCATTGCTCAAACCGAAGGACATGACCAAGTATTCATAGTGCCTTCTCAGAGTATTAAAAGCTGTCTTCCATTCATGCCCTTCTTTTATTCGCACCAAATTGTAAGCGGCTCTCAGATTAAGTTTTGTGAATACCTTAGACCCTTTAACCCGGTCGAAGAGTTCAGTAATCAAAGTTATGGGATATGCATTCTTGACCAACAGTTTCTTTAGACCACGAAAGTCAATGCATGGACGTAGCTCTCCGTCCTTTTTCGTAACAAAGAAAAAAACAGCACCAGCGGGGATGTGGATTTACGAATGATGCCTCTTGCCAGCGCATCAGAAACATACGCCTCCATATCCTTATTTTCCTCAACAGATAAGGGGTAGATACGACCTGTAGGAGGCGTAGTACCAGGCAACAATTCCAAAGAGCTGTTGTAAGGCCTATGTAGTGGTAAAGACCCAGCCTTACTTTCGCTAAAGATGTCTTTAAATGGGTCATACTCCTCCAGGAGGAGTGGACCAATAGTGTGAGTGAGTCTTATAGGACATGACAGACAAGACTTAGTACATTGAGGACACCAAGCCACAATGTCACACGTGTGCCAGTCTATCCTGGGGTTATGTTTCTGTACCCAAGGAAACCCCAGAACGATTGCATAATGTGGAGAATTAATCACCTGAAATCTCAGGGTTTTGGTGTGAAGGGCTCCCACCCTCAGGGTTAACAAGGCATGTGTAATGTGTGAGGTCTGTAAAGGTCACCCATCAATGGCTTCTACAGCCAGAGGAGAAGTAAGGGGATATTATTACTGGCTGCAAATTCTGCAACAATAAAGCAACCATCAGCCCCCGTGTCCAGTAATGCTGGAACTGAGATTGACTTATCTGCCCAATAAATGTAAGCCTTCAACATGGGCTTATCTGAAACATTCTTTGGGGAAAGTGAAATGCCTCCAATGATTTGTCCCTGTCCTGGATGGACTGGACAGGACCACAACAAATGTCCAGATCCACCACAGTACAGACAAAGTCCTTCCCTCCTCCTGAAGGCCCTCTCCTCTTTGGAAAGCCAGATAGCACACTCTTGCCTGGGTTCAGTGCCCTCAGAGGCCAGTACAGGAGTTGTAGAAGGTAAATCAGAAGGGTGAGAGGACAATCTACCCGGAGGCCTCCGCAGGCTCTCACAAAACGGGCCTCTCTCCCTGATAATGGCATCAACTTGCATCGGTTCGTAACCATCAGAAACAACCCCAGGAGGAATGGAAGTCAAGGGAGGATAGGGTGGGCCAGAAGAATGAGAAGACCATCTGCCCGAGGGTCTCTGCAGCCTCTCCCTAAACGAGGCTCTCACCCTGAGTCTACTATCAATCAGGATACAATGCAAAATCTTGCAACCTAAGATTCTTAGAGGATAACCAGACACGGTCTCCCACCTGGAATACAGGAGCCTGCAAATGTCTGTTGTTGGCATGCCGCTGGACTCATAGGAAAGAATCACGTATGGTATTCTGGACCTGTGCCCATGTGGAGCGGAGATGCCTAATGTGCTTCTCCAGAGCCGGAATTTGCTGTGATTGAAAGGTGTCTGGGAGCAAGCATGGTTGAAACCCACAATTGATCAGGAAGGGTGAGCTCCCAGATGTGCTGCACACCGCACAGTTCCTGGCAAACTCTGCCCACGGCAACAAGTCAGCCCAATTGTTGTGATGATTGGAAATGAAACAACGCAAAAACTGCTCCAAACCTTGGTTAGCACGCTCAGCGGCCCCATTGGTCTGGGGATGATAGGCAGAGGAAAAGGACAACTGAATCCCCATCTGGTCACAAAAGGCCCTCCAGAATCTCGAGACGAATTGACTCCCACGGTCCGAGACCAGCACCTTGGGCACTCCGTGAAGTCGGAATACCTCCCTGGCAAACACAATAGCCAGCTCTTTAGCAGATGGCAAACCAGGGAGTGGCAAGAAATGAGCCATTTTGGAGAATCTGTCAACTATCATGAGAATTACTGTAAACCCTTTAGAGGCCGGCAGTTCTCCCAAGAGGTCAATAGACACATGTGACCAAGGCCGGTCCCCATTAGGAACAGTCTGTAACAGTCCCACTGAAAGATGTCTGGAGGTCTTGGAATGGGCACACGTGGCACAGGCTGTGGTAAATGCCGCACAGTCATCCCTCATTCCTGGCCACCAAAACATACGGGACAATGACCAAATTAATTGATTCTTTCCGACATGACCGGCAGCCCGGGATGCATGGTAGGTCTCCATTAATTTAGCCCGAAAAGGCTCTGCCACAAAGCACTTGCCCACAGGTTTCTCTGGGGGAGCATTGACCTGGGATGCCAAAATCTCCTCTCCTAAAGGTGAAGTGATGCTGGTCCGCAATGTGGCAAGTATACGGTCCGGAGGGATAATGGGCACTGATACCGAGTCAGCTTCAGGATCCAAACCAAACTGTCTGGACAAGGCATTGGCCCGTACATTCTTAGTACCAGGCAAGTAGGAGACAACGAAATTGAAATGAGACAAAAACCGTGCCCATCTCGCTTGTCTAGGGGAAAGCCTTTTAGCCTCTGAGAGGTACATGAGGTTTTTATGATCAGTCAGAATCAGTATGGGCACCCTAGTGCCCTCCAACAGATGGCACCATTCATGTAAAGCCAAGATAATAGTCAAGAGTTCCCGGTGTCCGATGCCATACAGACTCTGCGCTTTGGTCATCTTTTTAGAAAAAAATCTGCATGGTCTCAAAGTCTTATCAGGACCTGGTCTTTGGCCCAATAGTGCCCCTACTCCGGTCTCAGAAGCATCCACCTCCAAAGTAAATGGCAGCCCAGGAATCGGATGCGACAGAACTGGGGCAGTGGAGAAAGCCAATTTCAGTGTTTCGAATGCCCTAATCGCTTCTGGGGACCATTCTGAGGCGTTGACACCCTTGTGGGTCATATCAGTGAGTGGCTTAACAATACTGGAATAATCGTGAATAAATTTCCTATAGTAATTCGCGAATCCTAAGAATCGCTGCAAGGGTTTGAGGTCCGTGGGTCACGGCCGCTGTTGCACCGCTGCAAGCTTGTACTTGTCCATAGCAAAGCCCTCTTTAGAGATCACATAACCTAGAAAGGCTACACTGGACCTATGGAAATCGCACTTCTCGAGTTTGCAGTACAGCTTGTTCTCTCTCAACTTCTGCAAGACCGCTGAGACATGCCCACGGTGAGTCTCCAGGTCAGGAGAATATATCAAAATGTCGTCTAGGTACATGACTACACAGGATTGTAATAAGTCCCTTAGAACATCATTAATGAATTCTTGAAATACCGCCGGGGCATTGCACAGACCAAATGGCATGACCAAGTACTCGTAGTGACCTGTACGAGTATTGAAGGCCATTTTCCACTCATCACCTTCCTTAATCCGGACTAAATTATATGCCGCCCTCAGGTCTAGTTTGGCAAAGATGGAAGCTCCCTTTAAATGATCGAACAATTCGGTGATGAGAGGAATGGGATAAGCGTTCTTTATTATTATTTTGTTGAGACCCCTATAATCAATACAGGGTCGGAGCTCCCCGTCCTTCTTTTTAACGAAAAAGAATCCAGCCCCGCAGGCGAGGAAGATTTACGAATAATACCCCGAGCCAGGGCGTCACTGATATACTCCTCCATAGCGCGGTTTTCTTCACAGGACAACGGATAAGTCCTGCCCCTAGGGGGCATAGACCCTGGCACAATATCAATAGCACAATCGTATGAGCGATGCACAGGCAAAGTGCTTGCCTCTCCCTTACTGAATACATCGCTGAATGATTGGTGTTCAAGTGGTAAGGAGAGAGAGGTACACAAGATTTTAGTAGGATGTTTCAGACAATGGGTGTTACAGTGTTCAGACCAAGACAATATCTCACATGTCCTCCAGTCTAGTCTAGCATTATGCTTATGCAACCATGGGAACCCCAAAATGACCTCAAAATGGGGAGACTGGATTATATGGAATTGTAAGATCTCTTTATGAACTGCTCCAATGCCCACAGATAGCGGGCATGTCTCCTGCGTGACTTGAAGTAGTACCAAAGGCCTCCCATCAATGGCTTCAATATCAAGTGGAGAGTCTCTATTCAATAATGGAATATTATGCAAAATAGCAAAGTCCCTGTCCATAAAGTAACCGGCTGCGCCGGAATCAATTAAAGCAGGCGTATTCACGGACTCAGAAGCCCACGAGACCACAATATTAAGTACCGGTTTGTTTAACATGCCTTCCGGGGGCTGGTTTAAGCCACCTAGGATCTGTCCTCCACTTGAACCTAGGTGCGAGCGTTTCCCGGCAGCACGGGACAAGTCTTTGGCAGGTGACCTGCCTTGCCACAGTACAAACATAGACCCTGTTTACGGCGGAAGGAGCTTTCTTCCTTCGACAATCATGTGAAACCCACTTGCATAGGTTCTATGCTCCCTGTAGCAGGACCCGGAGGTATGGGAGGAGAGGGAGGTATGGGTGGGAAATTAACCCTAGTACCCAATTCGCTAGCGGATCTTGCTTTACGATCCTTATATAGGCTCCTTTCCCTTATACGTGAGTCAATCAGGATAGTATAATCAATGAAATTGTCTAGGCCCTCCGGTAAGTCTCTGGCCGCAATTTGATCCTTAATTTTGTCCTCGAGACCTTGAGCGAAAGCAGAGACAATCTCCTCATCGTTCCAACCTACCTCTGCTGCGAGTGTACGAAATTCAATGACATAATCGGAAACAGTACGTGTGCCCTGTTGGATTCTCATAAGGCACTTGGCAGCAGAGATGGCACGCCCTGTAACCTCGAAAACACTACGGAAGGCCCTTACAAACTCGGCAAAGTTATCAACGATTGGTTTACCAGTCTCCCAAATCGGATTTGCCCAGTCTAGGGCCTTGCCCGTGCGTAGTGAGATCATGAATCCCACCTTGCTTCTATCACTGGGAGAGTTCTAGAGAGATTTCTAGTTGGTTCAGAAACCCTCGGCAGAGGGTTGGCTCCCCATCGTATCTCAGAGGAAGTGGAGCAGTAGCGGAAAGCCTTTTAGGGGAGGAACTGGGTGTATTTGCTTGTGCCAATGGTGCCGGAACTGGAGTGGCCACCAAAGGTTGTACAGGTCTCTCGAGACAGGCAGTGCATTCCAGAATGGTCTGGATAGCCATAGACAACTGGTCTAACCATTGTTCCTGAGCGTCCAATCTCCAGAGGAGATTCTGGGAACTACCCTCACCAGCTTTGTCTGAGGTCATGGCCCTTTCGTACTGTTACGGTTTACTGAACACTCAGACAATTTGGTAAGATAAAACAATGAAGCTTTATTAAAACAATATAAAGCACAACAAGGCCCTACACGGGTCCAGACTTTACACAGAGGACAAATATATGGTCTGACACAGGTCAGGGCAATACAGTTGACACAACATGCAAATTAGACTGGAACATAGACAGGAAAGAAACCTCAGCAGTACAGAACCGGAGGAGGAACTATACTGCAGGGCAGGCACCTCAGTGTAGGAAGGTGAATAGGCTCTACCGGCCTTACCTATAACCGGGTAAGGCAGCCTAGTAACTGGTGTCAATGAGGAATAGAGGAGGCTCTACCGGCCTTACCTATAACTGGGTAAGGCAGCCTAGTAAGTGGTGTCAACAAGGAATAGAGGAGGCTCTTGTCACGGTTTGTTATGACTCTCAGACACAGAGTTAAGATAAATACACAACTTTATTGAAACGTTTAAGAAAACCCTTGTGGGTAGCATACACATATAACATTAGTGATCATACATAGTAGCATGAGTAGTGGTACACAGAATGTAAGACAGGCTCTACCGGCCTTGCCAATACCGGGTAAGGCAACCTTAGGTGGCATAAGATGGAATAGGTTCTACCGGCCTTACCAACATACCGGGCAAGGCAGCCCTTGAGTAATATTGAAGGAAAAAGGAAGCTCTACCGGCCTTGCCAAAGTACCGGGCAAGGCAGCCTGGAGACAGGTACAACGAATGGAAAATAGGCTCTACCGGCCTTGCCAATATACCGGGCAAGGCAGCCTAGTGAATGGTACTACGAGTACATAAGGCTCTACCGGCCTTGCCAATATACCGGGTAAGGCAACCTTGGAACCAAGACAGCAAATATTAGGCTCTACCGGCCCTGCCAATACCGGGTAAGGCAACCTTAAGATGGTACAATGTGGAATAGGTTCTACAGGCCTTACCAATATACTGGGCAGAGCAGTCTTAACTGCAATTAAAGGTTAGCAGCAATGGTCACATCAGTGACTGGCTTAAGGTGTAATAGACGAGTCGCATAATATGGATGAACTGAGGCCCACTGGATAGAGAGGATGGTACAGGTACCATATAATGCTGGAGCAAACCAGTACCCGTGTACGGGAGAAACGGAAACTCTACCGGT
Organism: Rhinophrynus dorsalis; assembly: GCA_037306005.1. Taxonomy (NCBI): domain Eukaryota; kingdom Metazoa; phylum Chordata; class Amphibia; order Anura; family Rhinophrynidae; genus Rhinophrynus; species Rhinophrynus dorsalis. The sequence continues at coordinate 70,785,828 of CM074719.1, read as the reverse complement.
GCTCTCTAGGACTGAACAGCAGCCGGTTTATACCTGGAGCGAACCATTACCCGCGTACTGGAGTGAACTATCTCCACCGGTGCTGAGAGATGTGCGGCAAGCAACCGGTTAAAACATGTAGCAAACCAGTACCCGTTTACTGGAGTAACTGAAACTTCACCAGTGCTGTCTAGGACTGAACAGCAGCCAGTTAATACATGGAGCGAACCAGTACCTCCATACTGGAGTGACAGAACCTCTACCGGTGCAACGAGCAGCCGATTATACGTGGAGCAAACCAATACCCGCATACTGGAGTAACCAAACCACCACCGGTGCTGTCTGGATGACAATGAGCAGCCGGTATGCAAGGAGCGAACCAGTACCTGCATACTGGCGTGACTAAACCTCTACCGGTGCAACGAGCAACCGGTTAATACATGGAGCGAACCAGTATCCGCGTACTGGAGTGACTGAACCTCTACCGGTGCAACGAGCAACCGGTTAATGCATGGAGCGAACCAGTACCTGCATACTGTCGTGACTAAACCTCTACTGGTGCAACGAGCAACCGGTTAATACATGGAGCAAACCAGTACCCACGTACTGGAGTGTCTGAACCTCTACAAGTGCAACGAGCAACCGGTTAATATATGGAGTGAACCAGTACCCGCGTACTGGTGTGACTGAACCTCTACCGGTGCAACGAGCAACCGGTTAATACATGGAGTGAACCAGTACCCGTGTACTGGAGTGACTGAACCCTACCGGTGCAATGAGCAACCGGTCAATAAGTGGAGCGAACCAGTACCCGCTAAGCAGCCGGTTACAGGGAGCGAACCAGTACCCGCGTACTGGAGAAACCTAGCTCTCTACCGGTGCACGCGCAACCGGTTGTCAGTGGAGCGAACCAGTACCTGCATAATGGAGAGTGGAACACAAGTGAATGAAAATGTCGCCAGGGCAACTGGAGGAGAGGTGCCCACTGCAGGAGTTCAGGAGCTGGAACACATTCGTAGATGGACAGGAAACAAATCTACGGAAATCCCAGGAAGCTCAGGAACCCAATGCAGGCACAGGCAGCAAAGAGACAACACGAAAGGGCAACCAAAGGGTGCCCAAGCTCAGTCTAAATAGGCAATACAGGGCGGGCTGAAAGCAGGCGGCTAATGGAGAGCCCCTACAGGTAACTGACAAGGAAAGGCAGCAATCACGGGGACCATGATAGCTCTACAGGCCTTACCTATAATGGGGTACGGCAGCCTAGTAAGTGGTGCCAACAAGGAATAGAGGAGGCTCTACCGGCCTCACCTATAACCAGGTAAGGCAGCCCAGGAGTAGCACAAATGGAGATAGCGAAATATATACAGACTGACAGGAGGTAACGCCGCTAGTGACCGGAGGGCACAGGCTGTATAGCATGTAATGGAGGCTGCAATGAGGCACAGGCTTGGAGTAGCGCAACTGGAGGCAACTGTAGGAGCAGACTGACAAGTGGTAACACCGCTAGTGACCGGAGGGCACAGGCTGTATAGCACGTAACGGAGGCTGCGATGAGGCACAGGCTGAGAGTAGCACAACCGGAGGTAACAGAGAAACACCGACTGGCAGCTACCGTAGAGGCAAGGCACAGGGCACAACGGGGACATGAAAGCACTAGCGACAATCGTACGCTAGGCTGCATAGCCAAAGCCTGGATCGGTACACAAGGAGAGGTAGTCAGCCAAAGCCTGGATTGGTACACAGAGAGCGGTAGTCAGCCAAAGCCTGGATCGGTACACAGAGAGCGGTATTCAGCCAAAGCCTGGATCAGTACACTTAGCGCGGAGACAGGAGCAAGGTCAGACAAAACCGGATCATACACGGAACTGGAACACAGATACAAACGTCAGGTCAGGAACACCACGAAAGGGCACCGGCCTAGTGACAGGAGGGCATATAAAAAGGCAAGCCCTGGGAGGGGCTAGCAAGCCAGAAACAATAAGAGGCAGCCAAGACAAACCCGGAAGTAGGAATGTCGCATAGTCAGAATCACGGACACCGTGATAATAGCATGCCGCAATTTCATCTTTCAAGTTATCCCACAGCCCTTGTGAAAAGGCAGCTACTAAGGCCTCATTATTCCAGCCTACTTCTACAGCCAGGGTGAGAAATTCAATGGAGTAGTCTGCCACAATATGTGCGCCCTGACGAATGGTCATAAAGTTTTTAGAAGCCGAGACCACAAGGACTGGTCTATCGAATACTTTCCTGAAGGAGTCCACAAACGCCTTAAAGTTATACACAATGGGTTTGTCAGTCTCCCACAATGGGTTAGCCCATGCCAACGTCCTGCCAGTGAGGAGAGATCAGAAAGCCAACCTGCGTTCAGAGGGAAAGGAATGTGGAACCATCTCCCGGTATATGCTGAGTTGATTGAGGAAACCACGGCAAGAATCTGGGTCCCCACCATACCGCTGGGGGAGCTCAGAGGAAACAGATAACCCCTTGATCGTGCCTGCACCAGAAGGGCTTTGAACCACTGGTGCCTGGGATGAAACGGGAGTGGCCACCACTTGTGGATTAGAGCTTTCGAGTTGTGTTGTGCGCTGGAACAAGGTTTGTATGGCAAAAGACAATCAGTAAATACGTTGATCCAATTTCTCCATCCTGTCCAGGATGCTTTGAAGAACTGCATTTCTACTACCGTCTGAATTCATGGCCCTTGCATACTGTCAAAATTCCCCAGAAATGTTCAGGAGTCAGTACAGTATAGTAAAATGCAATTTATTAAATAACAATAAAGATAGCATACAATGGTAATAAGGCAGAAACAAGCAGATGGCCACAGCCAGCAAGCGCTACTATCAGGAACAGTAGACTGCCAAGATTGACCACACTGCTGGAGACTAGACCGAAGCCACTGGTAGTCTCAGCTGGAAACAGGAGCTGGAACAGGAATGGAACAGCAGCAGGAACCGGAACATGAAGTCTTGATCTGATGAGCGAGAAATACACCTGACTCACGCCTGCAGTCAGTATAGCAAATGCACATACTTAACTCATGCCTGCAGACAGTATAGCTAGTCCACCAGAGCCCCAGGTCCGCACCAGATTGGGTGTCTGCTATTACAGGGGACAAACAAGAAAATAGTCAGAGAGAGCCACAGGTAAGCACCAGAGAGGGTAGTCAGACAAGCCAGGTCATACACAGTTCAGGTAGTCAGCCAGAGCCACAGGTCTGCACCAGATTGGGTGTCCACTATAAGGAAAAGGCAGGAGAATAGTCAGACAGAGCCACAAGTCAGCACCAGATTGGTCAGGACTCAATCTGCAATTTAAACCCCTCCTCAGGACGTAAGTAGGAGGAGCAGCTGAGAGGGATGAGGTAGGTAAGAGAGACTACAGGAAGCAAACACATAAAACAGAGGCCTCCTTCATTCAAAAACCTCACGCCTGCAGATGACGCATCTTGCTTTGATGCTTCCAACTGCTGCCATAATCCTGTGTCAATCTGTGTGGCATGGACGACTGCTGATGCCGAAGCATCATTTCAAGTGTCGCCTGAAGTGGCGTGATGGAACCAATGTAAGTTGTGACAGTAGGGTGTTTGTAAAAGTGATGATGCTGTTGATGCTGCTGAGCTTACATAATTATTGATCTTGTTAATCCAGAATATGTCCCTCTATACTCCCCCCTTCCTCTGATATTTATCAAGTAGAGAGTGATGATAAAGAGTAAAAAAAGTAGCTATGTATAAAATGAGATAGCTCAGTCTCAGTCATCATCACCATTTTTTACCACTTGCACCCAGTCACACTGACAGTTATAGAATAAGCAACATGTGTCAATATCAACAATGCTAATTATGAGTGCATTTGCTGCTGCTTTTGCAACATCAAACGCCTGCAGTATTGATAATGTACTATAATTAGTAGCACTTCACAAACACCTCAGACTGAAATCTACAGTATTGAGATACTGGTCATGGTCAAAAGCTAAACATGTTGCTTTCTGTTGTCTTTGTAGGAAAGATGTGAGGAGAAGCATATCATGATCACATATATTCACATCCTCATCATTCACCAGGTTAAGATCCATGCCCTCAGGGCCAACTTACAGACCAGGGGCTGGATTCTATTGCAGGTGCTAATTTTATCACTACTTTTATCTACAGGTTTCCCCATAGACTTCAGTAGGAAAATGTTTGATAAAACGGATGTTAACATTTATCACCTGCAATCGAATCCATGCCTAGGACTATGGATTTCTCTGCTAGAGCACAGGTGTGTTGATCAGAGGCTCATTCAAATTGATAAACTCACCTGTGCTTTAAAAAGGAAATCCTCAAATCTTGGCCTATTAGTAGCCATTGAAGGCATGGATTGAGAACTAGTGATGAGCGAGCACCCCAATGCTCGGGTGTTCGGGTGCTCTGACCGAGCGCCCCCGGAGGCTCGAGTGCTCGGCCGAGCACCCGAGCCCCATTGAAGTCAATGGGAGGACTCGAGCATTACACCAGGCACCCCCTGCTCTGATGAGGGGAGGGTGCCTGGTCCATAGGAAAAGGGCAGAAAAGGATGGAAACACCACAGAAATGGTTCAGGGACAGCATAGGGAGGATGTCTGGATGCATCTTGGACTCCAACATCGCTGCTGGGAACGATCTTTCGCCCGCAGTACGCCATTTTTACAGACTGACCGTAAAACACACAAAAAGGCAGATAAAAACGACTTTAGGCGAAAAATTGTTACCAAACAGTATTTGCTGTATATTTACTTATATATCATCTGCAAATTCTCCCAAAAATTTCCTCGATTTTTCTGAACTGAGGCCATGATTAAGAGGGAAACGTGCGCAGAGGCAAATTCTCCCAAAAATTTCCTTGATTTTTCTGAACTGAGGCCATGATTAAGAGGGAAACGTGCGCTGAGCCGACCATCTAAAACATTATGGGTGAGGGTCTGCTGCGGAGCTGACCATCCTAAACATTATATGCGAAGGCCCGCTAGTGAGCTGACGCTATAAAACATTATATGAGAGGGCCCGCTAGAGAGCTGACCCAATAAAACATTATATGAGAAGGCCCGCTGGTGAGCTGGCCCTATATAAAAATTATATCACAGGGCCCGCTGGTGAGCTGGCCCTATATAAAAATTATATCACAGGGCCCGCTGGTGAGCTGACCCTATATAAAAATTATATCACCAGGTATATGGAAGAGGAGGAGGATGAGAAGATTAAGAGTCAACCATATACCTGTTTTTTGGGTGGAAGGGGTGAATGGGAATACAGAGTATTCCCATCATTGTAAATAACATATATAAAGTCACTTTATGTTCCTCCGGGGCTTTCCTCCAGTGGAGTGGAGAAGTCAGGGGAAATCCAGGCCTTGTTCATTTTTATAAGTGTCAACCTATCAGCATTGTCGGTGGAAAGGCGGATACGCTTATCTGTTATCATGCCACCAGCAGCACTAAATACCCGCTCAGACAGAACGCTGGCGGCAGGGCAGGCCAGCACCTCCAAGGCGTAGAGTGCCAGTTCATACCACGTGTCCAGCTTGGACACCCAGTAGTTGTAAGGCACAGAGGGATCATTGAGGACGCTGACACGGTCTGCTACGTACTCTTTCACCATCTTCCAAAACTTTTCCCTCCTTGTGACACTAGGCTGCGCATCAGGGTGAGGGTGCTGGCGGGGTGTCATGAAGGTGTCCCACACCTTGGAGAGTGTTGCCCTGCCTTTGTCGGAACTGCTGTGTGCTCCCCTTTTCTCCCCTTCTCGGTTGGCCAAGGTAGCACGTACTCTGCCGCCAGCGTTCTCAGATGGAAAATTTTGGAGCAATTTTTCAACAAGAACCTTCTGGTATTGCACCATTTTGCTTGTCCTCTCCACCGGAGGAATGAGAGATGAGAAATTCTCTTTGTAGCGGGGGTCCAGAAGGGTGAACACCCAGTAATCCGTGTTGTCTAAAATGCGTATAACGCGTGGGTCACGGGAAAGGCAGCCTAACATAAAGTCAGCCATGTGTGCCAGAGTACCAACAGGCAAGATTTCGCTGTCCTCACCAGGAGGATGACTCTCAATCTCCTCATCCTCTTCCTCCTCTTCTGCCCACCCACGCTGAAGAGATGGAACTAAAGTTCCATGGCTACCCTCTGTAGCGGAGGCAACCGTGTCTTCCTCCTCCTCCTCCGCCTCCTCCAATTGTAACTGAGAAGACGAAGTGAGGGTGCTCTGGCTATCACCTTGTGTAAGCTCTTCCTCTCCCATTTCCACCTCTTCCACATGCAAAGCGTCGGTTTTAATTGTGAGCAGCGAGCGTTTCAGTAGACACAGAAGTGGGATGGTTACACTGATAATAGCGTTATCGCCGCTCACCATCTGTGTCGATTCCTCAAAATTGCGTAAAACCTCACAGAGGTCTGACATCCATTCCCACTCCTCACTTCTGATTACAGGAAGTTGAACGGAGAGGCGACGACCGTGTAACAGCTGGTACTCCACTGCTGCCCTCTGCTGCTCACAAAGCCGGGCCAACATGTGGAAGGTGGAGTTCCAGCGCGTGCTCACGTCACACAGCAGCCGGTGAGCTGGCAATTGTAAGCGCTGCTGCAGCTTCAACAGGCCGGCTGAAGCTGTAGATGACTTACGGAAATGTGCACACACGCGGCGCACCTTGGTCAAGAGATCATGCAAATTGGGGTAGGTTTTTAGAAATCGCTGAACCACTAAATTAAATACATGCGCTAGGCATGGTACGTGTGTGAGCTTGCCGAGCTCCAAAGCCGCCACCAAGTTACGCCCATTATCACACACAACCATGCCTGGTTGCAGGTTGAGTGGCGAGAGCCACTGCTCGGTCTGGTGACTAATCCCCTGCAACAGTTCTGAGGCCGTGTGCTGTTTGTCCCCAAAGCAGATCAGCTTCAGCACGGCCTGTTGACGCTTCCCCACTGCAGTGCTACACTGCTTCCAGCTACCGGCTGATGGGTGAGTGGCGCTGCGTGCAGAGAATTCGGAGGTGGAAACGGAGGAGGAGGAGCCAATAACGTAGGTGCTGGCGGAAACCCTGATGGAGGTAGGGCCCGCAATCCTCGGCGTGGGTAGCACCTGTGCCATCCCAGGGTCCGAGTCACTCCCAGCCTCCACGACATTCACCCAGTGTGCCGTCAGGGAAATGTAGCGTCCCTGGCCACAAGCACTTGTCCATGTGTCAGTCGTTAAGTGGACCTTCCCAGTAACTGCGTTGGTCAGGGCACGGGTGATGTTACGGGACACATGGTGGTGTAATGCGGGGATGGCACACCGGGAAAAGTAGTGGCGGCTGGGGACCGCGTACCGAGGGACAGGTGCTGCCATCAGGCTGCGGAAGGACTCAGTCTCCACAAGCCTAAATGGCAGCATTTCGATGGCCAGTAATTTGGAAAGGTGTGAGGTTAGTGCTATGGCCTGTGGGTGGGTGGCTGGGTATTTTCGCTTGCGCTCAAATGCCTGGGGTAACGACATTTGGACGCTGCGCTGGGACAGGGAAGTGGATGTGGTCGCTGATGGTGCTTCAGATGGTACAGGTGCAGGGCGGGAGGTATGCGGGCCTGCGCCTTCGACAGGCGATTGGCCGGCACCGAAAACAGGGGAAGAGGAGGCAGTGGTGTGGCCTGCAGACACAGATGGGCGATCCAGGCGTTCCTCCCACTTATTACGGTGCTTGGATGCCATGTGTCGGATCATGCTGGTGGTGGTGAGGTTTCTAGTGTTCATGCCTCGGCTCATTCTGGTGTGGCACAGGTTGCAAACTACAATTCTTTTGTCGTCCGCACTTTCCTTAAAAAAACGCCATACCGCGGAACACCTACCCCTTGGCAAGGGAGATTTACGCAAGGGGGTGCTCCGTGGAACATTTGCGGGCCGGTTTGGTGCGGTCTGCCTTCTTTCTGTAGCCACACCACTGCCTCTTCCAGCCTGTTGCGGTGCTGCAGATGGCTCACCCTCAGGACTGCTGTCATTGCTCGGCTCTACACCTTCCCAGGTGGGGTCAGTCACCTCATCGTCCACCAAGTCCTCCTCCACTTCCTCACTCTGATCATCCTCCTCATGTCTTGATCCCACCACATACTCAGTCATTGACAACTGTATATCATCCTCCTCATCAAGGTCTTGAGACAGTAATAGTGGTTGATTTAATGGTAACTGTGTCTCATCATCATCATCATCCACTACTTCCTTTGACCTTAAATGCCGTTCACATCTGTCATCTTCTTGTGATTGGGTACCCTCTAGAGGTTGTGAATCAGGGCACAAGATGTCATGTTCCTCTGCAAGCGTGCTTGGAGAGAGGGTCAAATGAAGGATTGGTGATGAGACGAGCTCCTCACTATATCCCAGTGTGGGATCACTTCTTTGACCAGACCCTCTATGGTGGGAGGAAGGATGATCAGAGTGAGGATTATGTTGACCAGACTCTTGGCTACTGAGAGTGGACTTGGTGGAAGACAGGGTGGTGCTTAACCGACTGGAAGCAGTATCAGCTGACATCCAACCGACCACCTGTTCGCAGTGGTCGGACCTCGAGAGTGATGTCCTGCGACGCCCTGTAAAATGAGACATGAAGCTAGGTATGGTGGATGTCTTTCTGTCTTGTGCTCTGGCACCAGGCGCAGTTTCTACGCGTCCTGACCCGCGCCCTGAACTATCAGGATCACGTCCACTTCCCCGTCCCTTTTTACCCGCCTTCTTCATATTACACGGAATAAGTGCTGCAAATCTGCAACTGTGCACAGTACACAGAATGTGCTGCTAAACTGCGGCTACGCACAGTGAATGGAATATGTGACTTTGATATTTTACAGTTTGAAGACTTAACAGTATTTTTTCCTATTCTGAAACTGTGCACAGTACACAGAATGTGCTGCTAAACTGCGGCGACGCACACTGAATGGAATATGTGACTTTGATATTTTACAGTTTGAAGACTTAACAGTATTTTTTCCTATTCTGAAACTGTGCACAGTACACAGAATGTGCTGCTAAACTGCGGCGACGCACACTGAATGGAATATGTGACTTTGATATTTTACAGTTTGAAGACTTAACAGTATTTTTTCCTATTCTGAAACTGTGCACAGTACACAGAATGTGCTGCTAAACTGCGGCGACGCACACTGAATGGAATATGTGAGTTTGATATTTTACAGTTTGAAGACTTAACAGTATTTTTTCCTATTCTGAAACTGTGCACAGTACACAGAATGTGCTGCTAAACTGCGGCGACGCACACTGAATGGAATATGTGACTTTGATATTTTACAGTTTGAAGACTTAACAGTATTTTTTCCTATTCTGAAACTGTGCACAGTACACAGAATGTGCTGCTAAACTGCGGCGACGCACACTGAATGGAATATGTGACTTTGATATTTTACAGTTTGAAGACTTAACAGTATTTTTTCCTATTCTGAAACTGTGCACAGTACACAGAATGTGCTGCTAAACTGCGGCGACGCACACTGAATGGAATATATGACTTTGATATTTTACAGTTTGAAGACTTAACAGAATGTGCTCTAATCTGCAACTTTGCACACTAAACAGAATGTGCTCTAATCTGCAACTTTGCACACTAAACAGAATGTGCTCTAATCTGCAACTTTGCACACTAAAAAGAATGTGCTGCTAATCTGCAACTTTGCACACTGAACAGAATGTACTCTAATCTGCAACTTTGCACACTAAACAGAATGTGCTCTAATTTGCAACTTTGCACACTAAACAGAATATATGAAGTTTTTTTTTTTTGTTTTTTTTCCCCACACACAAAATAAACTGCTGCCCCCACACACAGTAGTCCTAAAAAGGACTTTTGGGTCTTTTTTTTCACAAATTTGCTTTTCTTCTCCCTACACTGACTTTCCCTTCCTATCCTCATCTCTCCCTGGCTAAGACTGAGCCGAACTCGCTGGTCAGGTGCTATACAACACCCGACCACGGGTTCTGGCCAGCCAATCAGTGTAATGCCAGCAGCCTACATGGCTGCTGGCATTACACTGATGTCAGAGCCTCCCTGTACGTTTATTGGCTGCGTAGCAGCCGCGAAACGTGCGGGGAGGAGACCCGAACATGGCGGGCGAGCACATGCGGTACTCGTACGAGTACCGCCATGTGCCGAGCAGAGCGATGCTCGAGCCGAACCGAGCATCGGCCGAGCATGCTCGCTCAACACTATTGAGAACCACTGGCATAGAAAGTACTACTCAGTATTCTAACATACACCTTTGTGTGTAGATTTTATTTTGGAGGAGGGACTTGGAGAGCCTTCCAATTCCAGTTTATTAAGTCATCTTATTTGTTTTTTTTATTTTGAAATTACTCTATCAAGAGTAATAGTGTTATGTATCTTGATTCAGACAGCAAAACAAATTAATCACACTGATGTGACATACCCAGCAGGTATTACTTTCCAAATATGATCAGGCTTAGAGCAGCATTTTATGGGAAAGACAGGTATACTGGAAGAGCAATAACTTAATTAGGTAAGCCTTTATAAAAATTATATTTTTATTTTGGATATCGGTACTATGAGTCACATCTGGTGGTTATGCCCTGTGATTCTACCATTTTGGACTGATGTTCATGCTTCCATATGCACTGTTCTGGGACATCATATACCTTTTGACCTCTACTTCTCATGTTTGCCCATGATCTTAAAGTTACAATTCAAAGTCCCCCCTGTCCACTCTAGTCCTAGACCTTACTAATTTGGCTATGTCCTTGATACCAATTCACTGGAAAGACCCACATCCTCCATGATTTCCTGTACTTCAGTGCCTTATATTTGTACCACTTTGTATCTCTGATTTGTCACCTGTTGTGACTCTAGCTGCTCCTCCTACCTACTTCCTGTGGAGGGGTTTAAAGGACAGACTGAGTCCTGACTCAGTCACCCTTACGTTGTTGTTCTGAGCAGTTCATTTTCTACTAATCCTGATTCCTGTGCATGATCCGGCTTGTCTGTCTATCCATTCTGGTGTTGACCTGTGGCTCTGTCTGACTATTCTCCTTGCCGTTCTGATTTGGCTCAGATATCCCATCTGGTGCAAACCTGTGGCTCTGGCTGACTACCTGCTCCATGTATGACCTAGGCTTGTATGACTACCCACTCTGGTGTTGACCTGGGGCTCTATCCATTGCGCATCCAGCATACATACGCTTCAGTGGATATCCTATCTGGTGCAAACCTGTGGCTCTGGCTGACTACCCGTTCCGTGTATGACCTAGGCTTGTCTGAATACCCACTCTGGTGTTGACCTGGGGCTCTATCCACTGCACGTACAGCATACATATACTCCAGTGGATATTCTATCTGGTGCAAACCTGTGGCTCTAGCTGACTACCCGCTCCGTGTATGACCTAGGCTTGTCTGACTACCCACTCTGATGTTGACTTGGGGCTCCATCCACTGCACATCCAGCAGTCCATCACTTCAGTGGATATTCATTCTGGTGCAAACCTGTGGCTCTGGCTGACTACCCGCTCCGTGTATGACTTTGGCTCATCTGACTATCCTATATGGTGCTTACTAGAAGGCTCTGTCTGTTCGCTCAGTTGTTGGCTCCGTTATTCAGACATCCTTCCTACTTCTGACCTGGGGCTTTAGCAGACACCTAGCTACTGACTGCAGGCTGAGTCAGTATCTCTTGGGCGTTACCTTACCATGAGACTCCAGTGGGCTGAGGCCTAGTCTCGGACAGTGTGGTGCAGAGATTGGGAGACTGCTATTCCTGATACAGTGCTCGCCGTTTCTATCACCCACTGTGTGTTTATTGATATATTGCATTACTGTCATTATTCTCATAATAAAGGTTCATTTAACTATAACGTCTGACTCCTGGTTTTGCTTGCCAACTGTAACAACTTGTCTATTGTTCAATAAAGCTTCATAAAATGTAAAAAAATTATATTTTATCCAAGTATACTAGGCAAGTGGAATGTCACTTACTCCTTATACTTTAATTGTACTTAGAGTAGGCATATGCCATGGTAAGCATTGAAAAATGATCTGTTCCTGGTGGTGATCTGGTGAACTAACAATAACTGACAACAACAAGTAACTGGTGGTGTTATTGGGTGACCGACTTCCCATGGGCCATGACTCACTAACAGTTAATAAAAATAATTGATCCTCCATGCAATGAGTAATTTGTATTCTACAACTAGGGCAGCCAGTAGATATACTTTTATACCCCGCAGCCTGTTAGTCTGCACCACATTGCCATGTGTGGCCATTGTAACACACAATGTGCAATATTTATAGACATTAACATAGTCTCATATTTGCAGAATTCCTGTCTGCTGTACTGGCAATGTCAGTGCCAGAGAGGAGCGTGAGGGAGTCAGGCACATCTTAATCATTGTTGTTAGAGATGAACTGCTTTCCAGTTGTATGCCCAGTCTGTTCCTGACCACTCTTTCATTTGCTGCTTGTTCCTAAATTGATATCCTGCTGCTGAACTATTCCATTGTCTGCCCAACAGCTAAAGTGTGCAGTGGTTTGTCTACTTTGTCAAGCACCTTACTCTAACACTATATACTAGAATTTTGTGGTTCACAGTGGTGTTTGTAATTGGAGTCTAGGTCTTTATAGCCAGGCAACATGATGACAAGAGATGAATGTACAAATAAGATGCAGAAAATGTTCTCCTTACCCTGACTGTGCCTTTGGGAGGGCAATGTGGCTGTTTGTTGGCATTTCAAAATGGTTTATTTCACCTTGTTCAACTCCATGTTTTAAAACAAGGCCCAGATAAAATGGTGTAACTTTAAACCATTTTACTGTTTATGTACTAGGGCAAGCATAATGTGATTGTGTCTACTGGTATGCATTACAGTGAACATCTGCTGTTTTACATACCCTAAAGTATAGCCACTGGCATTAAAGGCTGACACGCATTTTACCCATAATGTTTTTTAACCCTACCCTTTTGTTCTCTACCTTTTAAGTCAAATTGTACTTATTGGTTTGGTAAATTGGTTTCCAGATGTTTTTTTTTTAATACATTTTCTTTGCACTATGGGGAAATGCACTAAGGGTTAATACTATGGAGATATGTGTGTGATAATCACATTGCCTTGATGATGGAGATACACATTACTAAATACACTAACAACTAGTGATGCAAGGGGAAGAGAGGACAATTTCCTCATTAGCATGCAGGCTAGCCAACCTCAGGTTGCTGATGTTGGGACTGTTAACTCTAATAGCAGAGGTGACTATTAGAACTAAGTGCTTGTAGTGAACATATAAACACACCCATATGAATAATACAATGGCTCATTACATGCATATATGCAAATGAGCTATTGTCGATGTAGTGAGTACAAAATCATAAACCTGTCAAAGGCATGGTGGATTCCTGGAAATGGTGGCAGATTGTGGTGGATTGGTAAAGTATTCACAGGGATATGATGGCAAAGATACCTTAGTACATACTGTGGATATGCTGTTGACATAAACATAACACAAGATCACCATCCTGGCCATTATAACCCTATAGTGCATCTCTACCTTTGTCTTTTTGCATGTTACTCACTACTAAATATAACTGACTGTGAAGGACATCCTGTAGAGATAAACTGTCAGTGAAGGACATTCTATGGTGGAAGCTCTACCATATAACCAGACTGCTGATTTGTGAAGCAGAAAAAGTATTGATCATTAATTTCTGAGATATGATAAAGGTTTCAGTTCTTTAAAAGTTTAACTTTGAGATGTTTTAAAGGGTTGGGGTCTTGACATTAAAACCTTATGTTTCTCAGCTTTAGTAGATTACAATAATTTAGTTTTAGCTTTAAAGAGGCATTATACTCTAAATTGAACAGGGTTCATTTTAAATATTATGTACTCCTAGCCTGTATTTGTAAACATAATTTCTTAGGTGCCTATTCCCCAAAATATAAGCATTCTTTACCTATTCGTCTGGTGGCTTTTGTTCACCATTTGATCCCTCTTTGTTTGTTCTAGTAATAAAGGCAACACATGACACAATTTAGATAAATAAATAAATAAATAAATAAACAAATAAATAAATAAATAAATAAATAAGAGATAAGCATTTCAGTGAATTATGCTGAGCTAGTTAGAATCTGAAAACACCAAGAGCCCCTATTTACCTATACTTTAAATGAGAGATGACATATACATAATTATATAAAATTATTTTTTATTTAAAATGAATACAATAAGATGAGAAAAATTGATTCTTTGTTGAATGTTCTTTCCTATTAAATTAAACTTTAAGTTATCCCATAAAATTACCTATTTCGTATCATTAACCATAGTTAATTGCAACCAGGCATTATGCAAGGGAAATTTAGTTCATGGACATTTTGAAATTCTCAATATACATTTTATGTTTGCTAAATCCCAATGTAGGTTACTAACTTACATAGGCTGCCTTTTTATACAAATAGTCCAGTATAGTTTGCCGCCTCCGCACTAAGACATGGAGTTGTTATTCTATAAGCTAAAATCTGGTAAATTATTTTCAATTGTAACTTGACAAACAATATGAGTGTGCTTGTTATACAGTACATAAGTGGTAATATGAAAAGAATATTTCAACAATATGCACATCAAAACATTTTTCAAATCTGACAAGCTCTTTAAAATAAACTAACTTTAGAAGATGTGTTTGACTCAGAAAGATGTTGACATGTTTATATCTAATTGGCAAATCTGTACCTCTTTTTAACTATTCACTCATTCTATGCCCACTATATCATGAATGTTTTTTATAACATAGATAACCATGGCATTGTCTGCCAGAAATGCTTCTCTATATTTTTTATGTTCTTCAAGCTGCTAAATAATATGTATCACACTGTCAAGTCTTAAGACACAAAGCTTCAGTATGACATTTGGAGGCTGATGTACTAAGGAGAACTGGACTTATTTGGTGGCAAACCAACAACACCATAGAGGACAAATTAAAATTCCCTATATTTCCATTGATGTAAAGCAGTGGTTCTCAACCTGTGGGTCGGGACCCCTTCGGGGGTCGAATGACTATTTGCCAGGGGTCGCCTAAAACCATCAGATATTTATATTTCGATTGATAACAGTAGCAAAATTACAGCGATGAAGGAGCAACGAAAATAATTTTACTGTTAGGGGTCTCCACAACTTGGGAAATTTTATCAAAGGGTCACGGCAATAGAAAGGTTGAGAACCACTGATGTAAAGGTACCTTTTAAGCCCATGAATAATAAATATGTACTCAATGCATTGGCTCACAGTGTACTGGAAACCTCTCTACCATTCAAGTTGTTAAAAACTCTTTTTATTTCTGGTGGATTTTCTTATAACTTCTTTTGATGAAACTCCAGCTTACTTGGCAGGTCTACTCTCAGAAGAACAGACATGCAGAGAGTGTACTATCCAAGTGATAGCTGCCCTTTAAGTTTAAAATGCACATACGTATATTCTGTAACCTATAGTGCAGCTGATTTTCCACAGAACTGCTGCACTTCTAAAGGTTACGGATATGTCCCTTTGTAACCAGTTCACTCCAATAAGAATTATTAGGACAAAAATTGAACATTTCTGGAGCAACAAACACCACCATAGGGAACAACACAAACAGCACCATAGGGAATACATCTAAAAAATGTACTGATGGAACTTTTTTAACATATTTTATGTGGTTAAAAAAGGCATGTGTCCATAAAGTTTAGGCCTTACAATATCACCCCTGTTGATCCAAAAGAAGGTAAAAAAACACAAATTTAAGCCATATCTATTTAGGCTACAAGTGGGTAGAAAATTCCTTCTGACACAAAATGGCAGTTAGATATTTCCTTGAGTAAATAGTTCCTAAGAGAATTATTTGTAAATATATTTATAAATGGTAAGTATATCACCCCTTAGATGTCTTAAATGTAAACAACACAGTTTAGCTAGTCTCTTTACAGGTCCTTTAATCCCTTTATCAGTTTTACTGCACATCTCTGTACTTTTCCAGTTCGATAATTATTTTTTAAGAACTGATGCCCTAAACTATACTCCATATTCCAGGCCTTACCAAAGATTTATTTAGATCTACTGTAGAATTATATTCCCATTCTGTGCATATCCCTTTTTATACAGGATAGTTCCCTTTTGGCTCCTGTACCAGCTCAGTGACACTGCATACTGCTTTGAAGTCTATTGCCTATCAGTAATCCTAAACCTTTCTCTAATGAGGATTCCACAAGTAGTTTCCATTTAGGGTATATGTAGTATGTTTCTGTAGCCCAAATGCATAACATTTATCTATAATAAATCTGATTTGCCACTTTTCCACCCATTCACTCAGTTTATCCACAGAGTAAATGACACTCTGGTCTGTGTATTTCCCCATGCAGCTTAGTGTCAGCAACAAAGACTGATACATTGCTTTCGATACCCACTTATAGATCATTAACAAACAAGTTAAATGTATTGTGCACAGGTCTGAACCCAGTGCACCCCACTTACATTTCTAGACCAACTTGAAACATTTTTTGCTTTTAACCCCTTAAATACTATAAAGGTTTCCAGCACAAAGGCATCTTCAGCAAATTAAAAAAATATATATGTCAAGTTCATTTATCATAAGAACATTTTATTCCCTGAGAAATGTCAGTTTCTCAGGTGTCTCTACTGCCAGTCAGTATTCCTTTCATCATAAGCCCTTGAAATTACATTCTGAATGCACTCACTGTTTGACTCTCTAAACCTGTCAGCAGCTAATAGTACTAATTCTGTATAGAGAATGAAGAAAGGCTCACAGTTCTACCTATAACTGCCTATAACTGTAAACATCTCCCTGTAAATAATAATAATAATTCTATTAGGTGATCTACCCATTAATATGTCACTGTGAATTACATGGACACATTCAGTCAATACTTAATTCAGCCACCACATGTAGAGGAGAACCAAAGAGGGGTTTTCAAGAAATAAAATATTCTTGCAATAACAAGAATTAGAATGAATGTTGGTGATTTTGCATTGAAAAGCCATTATAGCTATCTGAGCATAGAGTAAAAGTGGACAACTAGTGCCTCTCACAAGCTATTAAACCACAGATCCACAGATGGCCAGTAGGGAGTCCAGCAACAGTGGACCCTGCAGGTTAACACTGATGTATAAGACAAACATTTGTCACTATGGGTGGTTGCTAAAGATTTGCTTGTCTCTCTTATCTGACATGGGCAAAAGAAGAGAAGGAGGATTTCTGGATAATTGGAAAGCCACTTTAGATTTTACCTTGTGCCATGGGAACAAGGACAGAGCATAATCACCAGACAATGCTAGGGAGCAATAGATTGACAGTTGCCAATCTTCCCAGGAGTGGTCGTCCCAGCAAATTCACCCCAAGGTCAGACCGTGCAATGCTCAGAGAAAGTTTAAAAAAACATGAGTTACATCTCAGACACTACAGGCTTCAGTTAGCATGTTAAATGTTAAAGTTCATGACAGTACAATTAGAAAAAGACTGAACAAATATGGTTTGTTTGGAAGGGTTGCCAGGAGAAAGCCTTTTCTGAACAAACCACAAGCTTCTGGAACAATGTCCTTTGGACAGATGAGACCAAAGTGGAGATGTTTAGCCATAATGCACAGCTCCACGTTTGGAGAAAACCAAACACAGCATATCAGCATAAACACCTCATACCAACTGTCAAGCACGGTGGTGAAGGGGTGATGATTTGGGCTTGTTTTGCAGCCACAGGACTGGTAACCTTGCAGTCATTGAGTCAACCATGAACTCCTCTGTATACCAAAGTATTCTAGAGTCAAATGTGAGGCCATCTGTCTAACAGCTAAAGCGTGGCTGAAATTGGGTCATGCAACAGGACAATGATCCCAAACACACCAGCAAATCTAAAACAGAATGGCTGAAAAAGAAAAGAATCAAGGTGTTGCAATGGCCCAGTCAAAGTCCAGATCTCAACCTGATTGAAATGCTGTGGCAGGACCATAAGAGAGCTGTGCATAAACAAATGCCTGCAAACCTCAATGAACTGAAGATCATTGTAAATAAGAATGGGCCAAAATTCCTCCACAATGATGTGAGAGACTGATAAAGTCATACAGAAAATGATTACTTCAAGTTATTGCTGCTAAAGGTAGTTCTGCAAGCTATTGAATCATAAGGTGCACTTTGTTTTTCACATACGGCTTCTCCATTTTGGCTTTATCTTTGTAAAATAAATCATAATAATTCGCTGTAATATGTCATGTGTTGTTGCTCATCTAAAATTATATTTTCCTAATTTTTAGACCTGCTAAGGAACAGATGATTGTTATTATGTCCTAATATATAAAACCAAAGAGGGTGTACTTTCTTTTCCACATGACTGTGTGTATATATATATATATATATATATATATATATATATATATATATATCCAGGACAAACTTGAAAACGAGAGAAATCTCAATGTATTCTTCCTGGCAAAATATTTTCTAAATAAAATAAAAATAAAATATATAGCTTTGCACAATTTTACACTTTATTATTACTTGAGTATTATACATTCCCCCCTCAATGGCCATTTTGTCCAGATGAAAACGGCAATAATTCTAGAACAAAATTGCTGCACCTTTGGGAAAAAATGCAATTCCTATCTCTCAGACCTTTATGGTTTGAGAGAAAGAGAGTTCTAAAATTCCCTCCTCCCTAATGTTATCTGTAAAGCTGACAGAAGGAGATTTGAGTTGTGCGACTTGAGGCGGCTCTTCAGCAGAGCCACAATAGCATGATTTAAAAAGAAATACTTCTTTGGACCAGTCTAAAAAGTGTGCTTTCAAACCAAGCACACTTTGTAGACCATTCCAATGAAGTATTTATTTTTAAATTGCGCTATTTTGGCTCTGCTGAAGAGCCACCTGTCGGTCCCCAGACCAGGAACTCCTGCTGTCAGCTTACAGCTGACGTCAGGAGAAGGGGAGGGAGAGTGGAACTTTAGAACACTCTATCTCTCAAACCATAAAGGTTTGAGAGATAGGAATTGCATTGATGAATATTATATTTTATGGTGTACAATATTATTTTTATATAATTAAGACAGTGTTTCTCAACTCCTGTCCTCAGGGCCCACTAGCAGACCAGGATTTGATGATTTCCTTGTTAGAGCACAGGTGAATTAATCAATGTGAATGAGCCTCTGATCACCACACCTGTGCTCTAGCAGTGAAAAAAATCCTGAAGTCCTGGCCTGTTAGTGGGTCCTGAGGGCAGAAGTTGAGAAACACTGGGTTAGGGTATGTGTCACCAGTTTACTATCTGTTATGTTAGTATTTTTTATTTGGGTATGTGTCACTATATGTTAGGTTAGAGTATGTGTTGCTTGGTTACTATTTGTTAGGTTAGGGTAGGTTACATATCTGTTAGGTTAGGTTTTTATCTGCTAGGTTAGGTTAGTATCTGTTAGGTTAGTATCTATTAGGATAGGTTATTATCTGTTAGGTTAGGTTAGTATCTGCTAGGTTAGGGCAGTGGTTCTCAACTCCTGTCCTCAGGACCCACTAACAGGCCAGGATTTGATCATTTCCTTGTTAGAGCACAGGTGAGTTAATCAATGTTAATGAGCCTCTGATCACCACACTTGTGCTCTAGCAGAGAAGTCCCTAAGTCCTGGCTTGTTAGTGGGTCCTGAGGGCAGGAGTTGAGAAACACTGCTTTAAGTGCTGGAGAATTTTCCAAAGTATTGTAATGCAATGCATTGGAGAGCTCTCTAGCTTTCAAGTGGCTTAAAATGTAAATTTAAAACAGTGGATATGTTAGACATTTTATTTGTCACTCATGATGCAGTTTGTGTTCCCCACAATTACTAATTGTTTCTTTTGTGGATAAGGCTGTTAGACCTGCAATTCTACAGCAAATCACATATTACCAACACCAAAATACCACATGAAATCATATAAATAAGTTATACTAACACATGTTGGGAAGCTCATAGCTTATTTTTTTTCAATGACAAGCAGCTAGTGCAAAAAGAATATGGTGTTACAATATAATTTTAAAATCAATGTCAAAAGCTGGAAAACAGCTAGATCTAGGGTCTAAACTGGAAGTATGTTAAAGATTGGTAGGTAGGTAACATAAAAATCAGGTGATAACTCTTCTTTAGTGTTATGTATGTATTGGATACCTTTTTGTAGTCAAATGGTTAAAATAGTATGGCAATACATACATGTATAAAATAGTAATTCATTTACACATGTGCGCATGAATATATAAGATTTATAGGCAGTTATAACAGATTCATGTTCACAACAGAACATTACATACATTAATTCATGGCCTTTTTCTCACCTATACACGTTTAAATACATGGGAAAGTGTACAATGTGATATTTTTCTAAACTTAGTGCAAGAACCATTTCTGCCTACATATTTATTGAACTATTGACTATTGACATTAAATAAACAATGCGGAACTGCAGTGGAATTTTCTACTGTTTATTTTTTGCCTTGTTTCTTCCAATATACTAAAAATCAACAAAGGAAATTAAAGAACAATTATTACATTTTCCTGCTCATAAGATACTGTAGGGGTGGTAGACTCTGGTGCATTTTTGCGGCAAATAGATGCACATCTAGGTATGAGTGAAAGTTTTCATCTTAAAAGTAAAACAGGTAAAAGAATGACACTTTTGCTGAGCTGCAAATTTTTTGAGAAAAGTAGTTTTTCCTACTTTTTTCACCTAGCTCATTCCAATGAAATCAATAGGAATTTCTCCCCGCCATGTGTCAAGGTTCCCTTGTTTTCCTACAGGCATAGTAGAAAAGGGGTGTCATGTTCCCACAGCATGACATGCCATGTTTGTGAGAGGTAGAGAGAGCAGCACATTTCTGAGCTACAGAAGACAGGCTAATAATGTGGAGCTGAAGCTTAATTTAAGGAGTCTTATGTGCATAAAATTTGTTCTCTATATTAGGAAAGTCTGAGAGTAGTCTGTGAGGCAAGATGGGAGAAAGGAGGTTGACTGCAAATACTCCAAAATTCTGAGTGACTACCTGGGAAAACATAGGCATCCATGACCCAAGCTCCTCCCTGATCCTGCTGTTATTATCTCTATGTTAAAGATATCTGAGATGTGAGAAAGAAGCAAAGGAGGTTTACCTCAAATACCCCATCCATCGGAGTGACTGATTGGCAAGACACAGGCATCTGTTATCCATTTAGTTTCTGTATCTGGCTGTTATTATCTCTGTGTTAGATGTGTTTGGGGGTGTGAGAGGGAAACAAAGGAGGTTTACCCCAAATACCCCAACATTTTGAGTGACTGATTGAAAAGACACAAGGCAGCTGTGGTCCAAGTTCTTTCCTGATCTAATTCTTATTAGGGGTGGGCGGAAAATTTTCCCTCAAACTGAAATTGGCAAATAATGGCACTTCCCACTTTGCAAATATTTTCCAGTGAAAAGTTCTGATTTTCTGTTTTTTTTTTTGCCTAGCTCATTCCATTGAAATCAATGGGAACATTGAATTTACACACAACACATAGCAACTATTATTTTATTTCCCAAAGGCATAGTGTAAATGTGGCATGAGAGTACCTGTGTTGGTGGGGTCTGGGGTAAGAATCAGTTGAACGGGTAATTTTTTTTTTGGGGGGGGTTGTTTACTGGTATTGGGGGCAGTTAATGAAAGATAAATCAATAACATATAAATAAATAAATAAATAAATACATCTTAAATAAAATCTTAAAAAAACCCATAAGACATGGTATAAAAGGGGTCTGAGAAGGGTGTCTGTATTGGTGGGAGGAGTCTGAACAGAGAATTTGTTTTGGCATGGTTCTTGCATGGTATATGACAGTCAAAAAAAAAAAAAATCAATAAAGTAAAATAAGAAATTTGTATATAAAGTGACTGAGACAGGAACCCCCTGACATAAGCTGCCACTGGGATGGACCGGTACCTGACTTGATAGAGTATTTTGTAGAGGATGATTTGTTTGGTAAATAACATCTCGGGACACAACTATATCCAAACACCATGACATCAGAAATCAAGTACTGTCGCTGTCACTATACTCCCCACTATACCCCTTGTCTAGAACCTGCTAAGGACACAAGACAACGTGCTGTCAGTTTAATAGTAATGATGATCCTTCCCTGCCACCATCTTAGCATATTCTGTGGGATGGAATCTCCTCAGATGATGGTTGATACCCTGCTTGCGATTCTTCTCCACCACGCTGGCATGTGTGGTCAGTGCACGACAGTGTGCAATGAGTGGAGATGAACTGCCACATCCTAACATCAACAGAATAGCTATCATTTGGCGGGGGGAGGTAACAATGATATTTGCTTTACCTCTTGTTGCCTTTCTGGAGAGTCAGGGGGTATAGCAACAGTGGTGCTTGATTTTTGTGGTGGGTATTTAGCTATAACATGTTTGATAAAAATGTCATGGCGTCTGTGTGTTATCAGGGTGGTTGTGCCAAGGTGTGATCTCTCCTTTCCCCTTCTTGCTGACTTCTCACAAATTCTGCACAGTGCTGTTGGTGATGACTGCAACCATGACTTAAAGCGGTAGGGAACAGGTGGAGAAGAATGGCCTCTTTCTTCTTGTCCTCCACATTCCCCTTCACTGTCTGGAGCAGAGGATGTTGTTGCTGCTGTTGCTTCAACTGCCTCAGAACACGCACTGCAACTAGGAACAGGAGTATTGCTGCTGCTGGCAAGTGGAACCTTTCCTAGTCCCAGATTACTTGTTGACCCCATTCCCACTGTGTCTACAGTGGTCTGTTGCACACTAGCCTACTCCTCAGCATCCTGCTGCCCTTGCAACTCAGCAGCAGCAGGAATTAGAGCAGTTGCTAATTCCTTAAATTCCAAATGCTCACTACTGGTTGGAGGAGGTGACGAACAATGTGACAGAGGGTCTCCTAATGTCACACTTGCCATTTCTTGGTGATGTGAAGAAGGCAGACTGTAACGGTTTTCAGTGCATTCAGAGACAGGAAATTTGGTAAAACACAGTTTTATTGAATTAGCAGTATAAAGTAACCCTCGCGGGTCCAGTAATAGTACAAACGGAACTGACACAGGACAGGTTACTAAAACACAGTAGCCCACACAGGTCCAGTATACATATAATACAAGTAGTAAATATACTGACACAGGTTGGGAACAGTTCATGTGATACAGTGAGACACAAATGGTTAATGCTATTAGGCCAGGAGACTGGGAGGCCCTAATAGAGAGGCCCAGGATGCACTCAAATGCTGATAAGTGCCAAAAAAGCAACTAGCCCAGGAAGATTGAATGAGGCCCTGGAGGGAACACAGATTATAGTGATACTGCAACTGGAGGAACAACTGAATGCCCTGTATATACACACACTGTGACCCACTGTAACGGTACCGGACAATGATGTTGATACGCCAGGCTTGATGGCAACTGCCGGGTGACAGAGCCGACTGAGGCACCCAAGAGACCAACCTCGATATAGTGGATTGACAAGCCAGGGTATGTAGTGCCAATAGTAAAGCTCCTACCCGGGTGAGTACCGGAAGGCCCGGGTAACGGGCGCTTGGCTGTTAAACAGTAAACATGAGCAGAGACTAACTGAGGCGCCCAGGAGACCAACCCCAGTGACAACTGATAACAAGCCAAGTGTATAGGGTGCAACGAGCTGAGCGTAACCCTGGGTATGGAGCAAGGAGGCAGCAAGGCACTAATGGGTCGCAGTCACGGAACGGTAATGCAGTGCATGAGGCAACCAACTGGGCCAGTACGCTCAAGGCAGACCACAGTATTAACTCACTACCAGACACAGTAGTACCACGGACTAGAGGCACAGGAGCAGGAACGGAAGCCACTACGGTCAAAGCACGGAGAGGAACGTCAGCCAGGCTGGGTCGGTACACGGAGCAGGAATGTCAGTCAATCCAAATCGAATCACAGAGCAGGAACATCAGCCAGGCCGGGTCGGTACACGGAGCAGGAACAGGATCAGAGAGAGAGTAGTCAGGCAGTTCAGGTCATACACTGGACATCACATGATAACGGCAGCAAGCACAAAGCAACGGGACCACCACGAAAGGGCCCTGCATTAGTGACAGAGCACAGTATTTAAAGGCTACCACTGGGTGGAGCCATAACACTTAGCCAATAAGAAAGCATTAGGCACCTTGTGTCAAAATGTCGCCAAAATACACAAGCACCGTGATACAGGCTGGCAGCAGTAGCAGCATGCACAGGCAGCTGATCTGTATTCCTGGTGGTGGTAGTGGTCTTATTGCAGTGTTGACAATTCTAACTTCTTCAGGATCACGTTCCACATGGACAATGCCATGGTTGGAAGGGGGCTCCCAGGGTCAGGGAATGGTGTGGGCTCCCTTGACAGCTATTCTGGATGCTCTCAATTGCTTCCCCTACCATTCTCCTAACACTAGTCCCACTGGCCGCTTCACCATCACTGTAACTGCTTCTACTACTAACACCAGCCACATAAATTTCAGCCCCTGAGTCTTCCTCCTCAAAGTCACTATTAATGTGAGGATATTGATTACCCCCTTCTTCACTACTAATGCTAACAAGCTGTTGGACCTTCTTAGTAGTAGTAGTATTAGCATTGGAGGGACTGCTTGAAGATGGCAATTGTGACTTAGGATCCCCTGCTTTCATACTTGGTATCATTTTCTCCTCCCCCCCTCCTGAGTATTACAAGACATACTAGCAGCAGGTTCAGCACTGGTGGAAACAGGCTCAGCACTGGCAGCAGGCACAGCAAAGGTGGTGGCACTGGCAGCAGGGACAGCACGTCTGACAGCCAACATCGCATTGGTGGCAGCAGGGGCAATACTGGCAGCAGGCACAACACTGGTGGTGGTACTGGCAGCAGGGACAGCATGTCTGACAGCAGACACACCAGATCTTACAGCAGGCGCAGCACATATGGAAGAAGTTGCAGCATGTCTGGAAGCAGGCACAGGCAGCTGACCTGTCCTGTTCACACTAATACTACCCTTTTGTTCCTCCCTTGACATTAATTTCCCCCAAAACCCTAGGGGTGATTTAGGGGTACTGGTCAGCATTGCTTCTGTAGTGCTCACTTCTTCAACAGACTCAGACTCAGTGGACACACAATTATCCTTCCATTTCCTCCTTTTATTATTTTTAAACCTGCACTTAGTGATAGCAGTCACTATGAGCCTCTCCTGTCTTAATTTTGCTAAAAGATCACAGCAGAACAGCACAACATGTTTACTTGCTCTGTAGCTGCTTCTATTGTGTTTCACTTCCGCAAAGGTCACATTTTTATAGCGAAAAGGGGAAAACCATGTAAATAAATGGGCGGAAACTTTCTACCCATCAAAAAATGGCAAACATTTTTGGCCAATGGCCAAAAAATGAGATGATTTTAATCACAGGTTTTAAAGTGGATTTTCCTGTGAAAAAAGGACAATAACTTGGTTTTCACAGGATTCCTTGCTGTAACATGGGAGAGATTTCACCCACCCCTAGTTGTTATTATTTCTGTGTTATATGTGTCTGGGGATCTGATAAAGAAACAAAAGGAGGTTTACCCCAAACACCCCACATTCTGTGTGACTGATTGGGAAGATAGCTGTGGGCCAAGTTACTTCCTGATCTGGCTGTTATCTCTGTGCTAGAGGAGTCTGGGGGAAGATGGGATATTTTTATTTATTTTTTGTTGACAATGATAAAGGGGGACAAACAGTTAAAAAAAGAAATACCCTGATGTGAGCTATGTGACTGAGGCAGACTGATATTAGACAAGATTGAGTATTTTGTAGAGGACCAAAGCAAGAAACACTCATTGAGTTCTATTGTGTACTTTACAGTACAAACACACACACAGTAGTTGAGTAATAGCCAGCAAACACACCAGAGGCAGGAGGGGAACATGGTGTGCAATAAATTAATAAATTAAGTTGTTCCCTTTCCTCTTAGGGATGATGAAGTTTGTCAAAATCCAACCAAATGTTACACCACCAGCACAAGTACTATTAAAAGAACATTGAAGATATAATTGGGATAAAGAAGTTATATAAACTCAACCAACTGCTGCATCTGACAGTGGGACAAACAAGCACCAAAACACTGGTCCTCAAAGTAGTAGCAAACTTTGGAAAGTAAAAGTAAAAAGACATTGTTTGACACTTCTGAAAACTTAGAGGAATATAAGAGTAGTGTGCAAGAAGCGGAGGGCAATGCTGAGGATGGCCTAATGATGATTGATGATGATGATATTGATCTAGAATATATCTCTCCAGCATTCTCCTCTTCTTCAGATACAGATGAAGGTGAGAGTGAGAGAGATGATGACATGTCCAGAAAGTTAGCTGAAAGGCAAAGGCTCAATCTTCCACCAATGAAAAAAGATCACTGTGTGTCACGGAATGACTTGGAATAACAACACTGACAAGTACAGATACAGTAAAAATGAATATCTTTATTGAGAAATAGAACAGAATAGAACAGCATAAAATTGATAATACTTCGGCAACCCTCACTGGACCAGGTGTAAGGACAGTGTCTGGGCACTTTCCCAACCCTCACTAGGCAGGTAAGGGTCAAGAACAGGATTCCCGACTGGAAGGAGGTAAATACCACTCTGACTGAAGGCTTACACTAGTAGCAGTGATGGCAGTAACTACTAGTACAGGAGCAGGTGTAAAGCCCTTGGAAATCGAGGGAAATGTCCCAAAGAAGTTAGGGTGGTTCAGCTCAGAGACAGAACTCCCTAGAATGCTAGGGTAACCAGCAGGCAACAGAGAATAGGAATCCCTACAACTCTAGGGCAATCAAGCAGGCAATGGTTACTGAGGCTCCCTAGAACACTAGGGTAACCAAACAGGCAGTGGAAACTGATATACCCCAGAACGCCAGGTTATCTGACCAGGCAGAGGAAACTGAGGCTCCCTAGAATTCTAGGCAGCCGAACAGGCAGTGGTGACTGATATTCCCTAGAACGCTAGGGTAACTGAACAGGCGGTGGTGACTGAGACTCCCTAGAATGCTAGGGTAGCTGAACAGGCAGCTGTGACACCCTAGCACGCTAGGGTACCCAGTGGCTCAGAGCACAGATAGCAAGAATGCCAGTGACTCGGATTGACACAAACTGAGCACCGCTAGAAGAAGGAGTGCAAGTGGATACAGTAGGCCACGGTTATATAGGATCAAAGTCAGCTGGAGTCGGGTCAGAACAGAGCGGATAGTCAACCAGAGCCAGGAGTCAAGCCGGAGCGGGTAGTCAGCCAGAGCCAGGGGTCAAGCCAGAGTGAGTAGTCAGCCAGAGCCAGGATTCAAACCGGAGTGGTAAGCAGTCAGGGATCAAATGGAGTGAAAGTCAAAATGAGCCAGGAGTCATACACAGGAATCGAACATCGGAACCACAAGAGCTATAGCGCACAGGTACACTATGAAAGGGCAAATGAGTAAAGGCAGGCTGAGGCCTATAATGCCTAGCAAGTAGGTGGAGACTCAATCTGGCATTTAGTGGTGGCCAATAAGAATAGTGAATGTGCTTCAGCGAGACAACCAGGAAGTACAGCAATATCACCTGCAAGCAAATCGTCACTCAAGGCAATCACGGGCACTGTGATAGTGTGCCTTTCTACAAGGTGTTTGAGAAAACAATAGGAAATACTGAACCTGGACAAGCAAAAATGCAAAAAATACACAGTCATCCTGTCAGTCATCATCAGCATCGTCACTGCTTCCAAGTCCAAGTTCCACTCAGCCACACACAGTACTATTGTTGAGTAACCAGAAGCAACAACAACACAGGTTGTTAACATCCACAAACTTAGCAATGAGGAGTGATTCTGCTGCTGCTGGAAGTGCTGCACCTTTTATACCTAGTAGTAGTACAATTTCATCAAAATCTAGCCCCAGTAGTAGTAGAAATTGCACAGGAGCTCTGCAGTTCATGAAGTCAGTCCACTGTATGTTGCTATCTGTTGTCTGTTAGAAAAGCATATGAGCAGGTGGAAAGCAGGCTTACATCTAGGTACCTCTTCAATAAGATTGCCCCGGAAGTGCAACCACAGGTCACAGCAGCAGCAGCAGGATAGCATATACCATTGGCACGTTACATTGTGCAAGAAGAGCTTTGAGAGAAGTTCACACAAAGCTGTAGATGCATAAAAGGGATAGTATTGTCTAATTAAAAGAAAAGAATCTTGTAGCCAAAAAATAAATAAACTAAAAGACCCTAGTCCTATCTCTCAAACCTTTATGGTTTGAGAGATATTCAGAGCTAAAGTTCCCCCTCAAATAAATTTCTCACAGGACAATTTCCCACTCTTTTCACAAAACTTCCCACCCATAGACAATACATAAAATGTTCTCATGTTCACTGCCACTGCCAAAAAATTGGTTTAATTACATGACATGTGGAGGTGGTGGGGGTGGTGGCAGTATGTGTAGGTACTTTCTGACTTTTGTCATCTCCAAAAAACATACTCAGAGTCATGCTCCTCTGCAGCAAGAGCAAAAAATCTTTGCACACTCTCTGAGCATCAACAACACTTCAATTATGTACCCCAGACTCAAAGCCCCAGGATATTTAGGAGTACTTCTGCTGCTGCTAGTTGTGGCACCTCTGACCTGTTGATTTTGTTTATCTCATTCAGACCTGTGGTTGTTCTTCAGGTGGAAACGTATTGTGGAGGTGCCTAGGTGCAAGCCTGGTTTCCCCTAACTCAGCATGCTTCTTATGCAAACAACAGATAGCAACATGCTTATCTTTTGAATCCTGATTGAAGTATCTCTATACTGTGGACTCCTGAGAGGCTGCTACTACTAATACTGGGGATAGATGTTGCTGAAATTGTATCTTCTAGGTGTCATAGGTGCTGTACTTCCAAGAGCAGCAGCCACACTCATCAAAGCTAAGGCTGTAGATGCTGGTAACCTGTGCTGTTGCTCGTTACTCAACATTATTAGTTTGTGTGGCTGAGTGGGACTCAGGATGACTGACAGGATGACTGTGTATGTTTTGACATATTTGCTTGTCCAGGGTCAGAGTTTCCTATTGTTTCTCAAACAGTTTATAGACTGGCACATTGGTGGAAGACTGAACATTTGCTTTTAAGCTAACTTTCTGGATATTCATCATCTCTCTCACTCTCAACTTCTTCTGTATCTGAAGAAGAGGGATATATTCTAGATCTACAGTATCATCATCAGTCATTAGGTCATCCTCAGCATCACCTGCTGCTTCTTTCCCAATACTTTTATATTCCTCTAGGCGTTTAGAGGTTTCAGACAATATATTTCCGCTTTTCCACTTTGAGGGATTTTCGTGGCGTTCACTACTATTTTCAAGACACTTGTTTTTGTGCTTGTTTGTTTCACTATCAGATGCAGCAGTTTGTTGAGCTGCTACATGTTCTTGCACTATGCCAGCAACACTGGAATGTGACTTGTCATCTTCAGGGCTTTTAGATGGTTTATTAACAGTGCTGGTGTTTGTGGTCATGGAACTTTTGGTGGGACTTTGATAAACTGCATCTTCCTTGGGATGAGCGCAATCACCATAATTTATTGCACACACTGCAGCAACCATGGCTGCAGTCAGTTTATGGACTACCACTTTAACCACACATCCCTGCACTGATCCTAATCCTATCACCCTCCCCCTAGCCCTTGTGTGTTTGCTGGACATTTCTCACCTACTGTGTGTGTGTTTGTACTGTAAAGTACACAATAGAACTAGAATACTGTATCTCATCTAGAATCTGTCTGTCTCTCTCACAGCTCAAATCCGGGTCCATGTCTCTGTCACCTATAAATAAAAAAAAAATATATATTTTATTTATTTATTTTATCTGTCCCTCCAATCCTATCACTGACAATAAAAAACACTCTCCCCATTCAACTGCTTCTTTCTCCAGCCTCTCATAGCACAGAGATAGCAGCCAGATCAGGAAGAAACTTGGATCACGGTTGTCTTTCCAGTCACACAGAATCTTGAGGCATTTGGGGTAATTCCCCTTTGCTCCCTTCTCACCTCCCAGACTCTAATAGGGCCATGATAACAGCCAGCTCAGGAAGAAACTTGGAGCACAGTTACCTGGGTCGTCCCAGTCAATAAAAACTGAGTTTTGGGGTAGTTGGGGTCAAACTCCTTTCTCCCTTCCCATGCTGAGACTCCCCTAATACAGAGAATGGATTTCCTATCTGCAAGACTCCCTAAACTAAGCTTCAACTCCACTTTATTTGCCTGTTTTCTCTAGCTGAAAAATGTTCTGCTTTCTCTTGCTCTCACAAATACAGAATGACATGCTGTGAAAACCTGACACCCTTTTACATGCCTTCTGAAAAATTAGAGAAACTTGCCATGTGGTGGGGAGAAATTCTGTCTTTACATTGTTTTCAATGCGATGAGCTAGGTGAAAAAAGCAAAACAACCTTGCACTTTTCGTGAATTTTTTCCCACTTGGTGAAAAAAGCCATTTTTCTGATTTTTCTCTTTTCAGGCAAAATCTTTCGCCCAACACTACACATGAACACCATGTAGCTCCTAGAAGTGGTCCCACTGCATGTGAGATGGATTTAGCATGCTTACAGGATAGCTATGTTCTCAACAGGAACAATAAACCCATTGACTACTGGCATGTTAAAAAATTTGTATGCGTAGACAACACTGACACATTCTGCTGTCTAAGCCCTTTGTTGCCCACCAGCAAGCATTCAATCTGAGCTCCTTTTAAATGCATCTGGCTATATTGTAATTAACCATAGGACATGGCTCTCAACGGGCAGTACTGGTAGACTTACATCTCTAAAAATGCATAACATCAATACTGTCTGATTACCAGGTAGCAAACTGGGGGGGGGGGGGGAAACAATGACAGTGAAACCCATGGTACATGTATTATTAACAAAAGCACTGAGGATGAGGGGGAGGAATTTGAAGGTTTCTACCATTGTTGGGACCAATGCTAGGACAATTTTATTACTATTTTACAATAATAGGTGAATAATGTAAGATTACAGTGGACTCAAAGATGATAATGCAAATAATTGGTCTAGCTTTCATATCTATGATTCATGATATATACATCAATCAAACCACACAAGTCCATCAGTTCACCATCACATTTAGTGTAAGTTGTAACCTTATATTTCTGGTTTCTTTTGTTTTTTAATCATCTCTTTAACCCTATGAGTGCCAGAGGGGTACGGAATGCATTGCAAAGCAATGCATTCCGTACCCCTCTGGCACTCAAAGGGTTAAAAATAATGGCATAGCAGTACGATTACAGAGAGGAAAGCATGATACATATTTGTTTTTTCTGCTTATAGATAATCAATCCTTCCAAATATTACAGCAAAGATAGGCTTTAAAATATGATTGTAGGCTTCACAAACAAGCCCTGAAAAGAAAGTGCATGCCCTATTGGCCTAGTGCCAACAGTGCTAGATGGTGAGGTGGCAAATACCACTTGTGACATTTTGGTATTTGCCGCTGCTGTAATTGCTGCCCCATTATCATTATCATTAGCACTTATACAAGACAGGAAGAGGTATAATGAGGCTTCTACTTTCCACTAGCCCTAGTGTTTCTGAGACAGCAGCAATACCATAAAAAAACGCACACCCCTTCAGAAGCCTCTAGATAGAAGACGTTCTCCAATAATCTTTCTCATCCTGCACATCCTCTAACATCACATGGTAGAATATTATTTTTTACCTTGAGAACAGGAAGAAACTGTGTCTTTCATCAGGAACTGATATGTGCACAGAGTGTGCAAGGAAACTGTAACGGTTTTAAGGACACTCAGACACAGAAGGTTTTGGTAAAAACACAGTTTTATTGAAAATACAGAAATTAGAGTAACCCAGGTGGGTCCAGTATATACACTGACAGATATAATACTGACACAGGTCAGGTTACAATAGTACTCAGTAACCCACACGGGTCCAGTAAAACACAAATGGTTCAATACTGGCACAGGCCAGGTTACAGTTTGTGTGAATCCTTGACGAGACATTGGAGAAACAGGGTGCTACTAGGCCAAGAGATACAAACAGGCCCTAGTAGTACTGAGACCCAAAGGACACTCTCTACGCAGAGAATGACACCAATAGCGACTGAGGCCACACGGAGTCAATTGAAGGCCCTGGACAAGTGATAGACTGCCGGAACAGTCAGAGGGTGACTGAGCCTGTATATCACGGGGTATCGCCAACCTGAAGCTGCAGATGACTGTGACCCTAAGCGCAATAGCACCAACCCACAAGGGGTTAAGGGAACACTCAAACCTGGAGTCGGCTGCAAGGCCGTGGAGACAACCGAGGCACCCAGGGACCAAACCAACCTCGGATTGTAGGTGGTGGACAGGTCAAGCATACCGTGGTGCAACCAAACTGATCTACAACACTGGAGTGTAAGGATCACGAGGCGCATGAACTGGAGACTGGGTCACAGTAAAGCGGGACTTCCGTGGCAGTGTAAATGAGGCAACTAGAGGATCTGTCTAGTAGATAGTAGTGTGCACCGGAGGCAAGCCCTCCAGACGGAACAACGGATGAGACAAAGAGCACGACCGGGTCGGTACTCAGAGCAGGAAAGTCAGCCAGGCTGGGTCGGTACACAGAGCAGGAACGTCAGCCAATCCGGGTCGGTACACAGAGCAGGAACGTCAGCCAGGCCAGGTCAGTACACAGAGCCAGAATGTAGACAGGCAGAGTAGTCAGGCAGTCCAGATCATACACTGGATTCACACAGAAGTCATGAACAAGTGCTAGCAACTGGAACACCACAAAAGGGCAGCGCTGAAGTGACAGGGCTCAGTATAAAAGGGCTAGAACTGGGCAGAGACAAACCTCAGTAGCCAATAAAAGGGTATCAGGAAGTAGCCCTGACATAACAATGTCACCAGCAAAAGCACGGGCACCGTGATAGAAACATTGTGGAATAGGGGAAGAATCAAAAAATTAAGAAACAGTTACAACTGCAACCAAAAGCATAGCAGCAATATATACCCATCCCCAATAAACCAATTACTGCTGTCACTATGGCCTTTGTCCACTCAGCAATGGGCATACAATGTCCTGATAGAAGACTTAATAAAATAATCAGTCATTCCTGACATCAGCTTAGCATATTCACTGAGACAGAATGTCTGCAAATGCTCAGTGATACCCTCAATTCAATTGCTTTCCACCACATTGCCATGTGTGGTCAAGGCACCACACAATATGCAATGGGTGGACATTAACTGCCAGTTTCTCACATATACAGGCTCACTATCAACCTTTGGGGCAGGTAATGGAGGCAAAGGTAGTATTCCAGAGAAGGGAGTGGACCCTGAAGGTGCAGGAGTGGGGCAATTGGTACATTTTTCCACACCTATACCTCAGAACAAGGAGGTGGTACTTCTTGTCTTCTTGTCTTCCTCACATCATTGAACCTCCAGACTACATTTCTCTTGTACTCCTCTGTAATATCTTCCCCCATTTCTGTGCCGTTGTAGAAGAACAAGGGGTGCAGTGACAGTGGCTCTCTTCTTTTTGTTTGTAGTTAGTTTTTTCATGCTTAAAATAAATGTTATAATGTTTATGTTGCATGTACTTTATGAGGGCATATGTGCCAAGTCTGTACCCTCCGTCCCTCCCATTTACTACTATCACACATAGTACACAATGCAGTTACTGATGATTGCACTATGCCTCCCTTAATGGAAAAATATTCCCACATCCATGACTTCAGTGTGGGAAGAGGTGGAGAAGAATGGCCTTCTTCTTCTTCTTCTCCAGAATCCTCTTAATTTGCTGGAACAGATTCTGCTGCATCCTCAGCATCAGCACTAGAGATAGGTACAGGATTAATGGTGTCAAGTGGAATCTGTCCCTGTCCCAAATTACTACATCTTGAACCCAGTCCCATGGTGACTGTGGGTGGTCTGTGGTATACTAGTCTGAGCCTCCTCATCATCATCCTGCTGCTGAACCAGGTAAGAGTCTGTCTCTGATAATTACAGCAGAATCAAAAGCCTGAATATCACTAGTGATGGTGATGCCCATATCCAGTTGCATCTCTTTCTCCCATTTCTTATTTTATAAATATAAATAAAGATCCTCACACCTGTCTCACATTCAATGGGTAAAACTCCCTTTTAAATCCATGAGAATTTGTTTTTCTATATGGTGCAGTTGGTCTACAATTGTTCTTTACACAAAAAAAATCAATTGATTTACATTACGTTATACATTTCAAGTAATATATGAAAAATTAAATACTCACCATGGTTCATTAGTACTACTTTCATCAACAGCATCATTAGAGGAGGAAAATCTAGCTCCTAAGAACAATTACAAAGTAGAATGCATTATGAATGTGGAACCATATGCTGGTAATAATATGTCATTACATGGAAGTAGTATAGTAATGATATCTTACACACTTAAATAGAAAATTCTGGAGTGTCATGTTCCAGTAACTGCACATTTCTGCGTGCTGAAATGATAAACACAAATCAGAATATGTTAGTACTCAATTTATTTCCTAAGTGCATCCAGAAATGCAGACCTCACAAAAATCTCCTTTGTCAGTTACTATGAAATGTAACACAGTCAAGCATATTAATAAATGTAGGATTTTCTTTAGCACTTAAACTGAACCACTAGTGGAGAGAACTATTTAATGCATCGCCAAGCACCAGTCATATTCC
This sequence comes from Rhinophrynus dorsalis, assembly GCA_037306005.1. Classification (NCBI taxonomy): domain Eukaryota; kingdom Metazoa; phylum Chordata; class Amphibia; order Anura; family Rhinophrynidae; genus Rhinophrynus; species Rhinophrynus dorsalis. Next base: position 70,751,172 of record CM074719.1, on the reverse strand, counting down.
TTTCATAACATGAATATGTTGCTATTCTCATTTACAAGTGGGGAAATTTACAAGCTCAGGTCCTGGTGAAGATGAAAGATGAAAGAATATTTGCTCAACTCGCTATCAAGAATGATACCTGTAGTTATTTTTATTTTTTCCCTTAGTGTTATAGAAATTTCAGCATTTGGTCAATGAAAATTATAACATTGCATTTTTAAGAAGGATGCCTGCATGATCCTTGCTAGGGATGTACACAGTGGCCCAGTTTCACAGACTTAAAAAGCTGCATCATTGACTATAATGCACTAACAACAACTAGAGTAAAACAACTGCATCATAGGGTAAATATAAAACCTCGAAAATTCTCATTGATATAAATGGAATTTTAAAACCCTTTTAGTAGTAGAAAGGTTTATAACACATTGCCTTTCAATGTGATGGAGAGCTCTGCAGCACTCAAGTGGTTAAAAGCCCTACTAAAATAAATTGAAATGTTAAGTTCTCATCTTTAGGTTCAGTTGGATTGCCCAAGAATTGCTTTATTTCCTTCTACTTGATCAGCCTCATCTATATATAAAAGAAGAGACCTATGTGTCTGGCAAACACACAAACACCCAGGGGCAGCAGTAAGAAGGAGATATTAAACTCTCCTCTAGGTTGCCTGTCTACAACATACAGAGGAACATGATTTTGACAGGAGTGGCCACAGACACACACACACTCACATGGCACTCAACTGGAACCTGCTCTACACCCACCACTTGGATTCCAGCACCAGGGGGAACATCCTCAATCTGGTGCAGGAACTGGCAGGAATTTTTTCACTTCTCTTATCCTCCAAATGTTGACACCATACCCTTGCATGTTGGAGTCATGCTTTTAAGCTGTACACTTTCTCACCTCTTCTCTCCTTTCCAGCCCTCCATATCTCTGCATCCTCTCTCCCTCACAGCCCTCTACAACTACACTTGGTCTCTTCCTGACAGCCATCCACTTTGTCATTTTGTCTCTCCCTTACAGCCCTCCATTTCACCTTGTTCTTTCTCCTTGCCAGCCCTCAGTTCAGGGAATGTATTGCTGTCCATTCCCACAATGATTATAGTGCCACACAAGGTGTACAATGCTTGCAATACCTTTCACTTTCTTCACACACTCACACACTTACTTCCCATTTAACCCATTCATTGCCAGATGGCAATTGCTTTACCATGCATTGCAAAACCCTCTGACACTGAAATGTTTAATTACTACACAAGGACAACATGTCAAAATTTCTGCAGCAATTTTCATGTCCCCACAAACATATACCCTGAAACCATCTGCTAGCCTTTATAACGGGGGCTCCCACACACTGAGTCCAAGAGTTTGCAGGTACTGGGGTAGCTCTGCAGATCTGTGGGTCTCAATAAACTTGCTACATTTTCAAAGAGGAACCAGACTGCCCATAACTGTTCAATGCCATTAAAGCAAGAGCTACAGCTTGTGTGTGGAAGCGACCCTATGAGCATCAACCTTCTGAGTACCACAGAGGTGTGAAATACATTGACTTCTCTGGCACTAAGAGAGTTAAGCTGCTCTCTATAAGTGAACAACCTGTCATATCATTAAATAAAAAAAATCAGGGATGTGATATGGAAATGGTTAATCTGCTCTCTATAACACAACTTCACATATAAGGTTAACTTTTTCAGTTCCAGAGTGGTAGGCAATGCATTGCTTTAAAAAAAGAATTAGGGGCATGTTGTGCATGCCCTTTGTATATATGCATGTTTTTTGTCTTGACAGCATCAACACATTCAATTAATTTTCTTAATAATAATCTTCATCCACAACTGGACATGGTGCATGAATTGCAAATATATAATTAACAAGGTAACTTCAGTACAGAGCTTTGTCAATCACCAAGTATTTCCTATTAAACAACTAATAACCTGTGACACTCAATTTGTTATATATGTAATTCAGTGTGGCTGTGGTATTCAGTATGTAGGACGAACCATCAGAAATTTTAGTGACAGAGCAGGCGAACACAGACGTCTTATTGAAAAGAAATCTGTCAATCACTCTGTACCACGTCATTTCAATAGTTGTGCACTTGGCAATTTAACTAATTTCAGGATTTGTGGAATAGAACAGGTGGCAGCTTCTGTCCCCAATAGATATAATAAATTATGTAAAAGAGAGGCATACTGGATCTACAGGCTGGGTACATTGGCTCCTCATGGATTAAATGAGGAACTAGAGGTCAATAATTTTTTTGTGATCTTATGCTGACCCTGATTACTATATATAGTGTCCTCACTATTCACTATGGGCTATCCAATCATCTATTTGGTCTATCTTGTTTATTTATTTTGTGGATCATGTTTCTCTTCCTCTATATATGGATATATAGGCATTCTTTTTTCTTTTGTTTTGTGTTCCTTTAAGTTTTTTCATGTTTGCATTTACAGATATGTGTTCACTATGTCCACTTTTGCATATTATTATTTATTTCTTTCTCTGCAGCATAATGGCTCTGGGTGGCGTGGTCTCCATCCGTGACTTCGGCTCTTATGACTTTGGCTATATTAGAGTGTCATCTGATTGCTTGGCAACCATCCAGACGAGGCTCGGAACACAATACACAAAGTCGAAGTTGAGATTGAAGCAGGCGGGTGGAGATGACGCCAAACATGGAGGTGGCGGCTGTAGGGATGAAAATTGGTATGTCGCTTTTTATTTTCTATATGTATTACCTGTGTCAATCATTGTATATCCCCTGATGAAGTGACTGGAGAGCTCATGAAACATGTTGGGTTAATAAACATTTTATATTTATTGTCTTCCTACAAGTGATCCGGAATTTTTTTGATATATGTGATCTCAACGGGCACATCTGGTGAGTGCATTTACTTATCCGATAGGGGAATAATTTACCTTATTTTACTGTATTACCCTTAGAGTATCTCCTCTTGTGCTTCTGTTGTTTGCATAGAATATTCCATTGTTCTCAGCCTTCTCGAGAGGAAGATTTTGATGCTCCAAGTTGCCAATGAAGTTGACTTCCAGTCGTTTTATTGATGAGCCCACTTTTATCTTCTTCTCTGTGAGTAGATTCACTTATGTTTATTGAGTGATATCCAGATGCTACTCTCAGAGATGTTTTTTGTGCTTTTATTTTTCTAGTCTTTTGTTCTAAAGTGGCAAGAATGAATTCCTCATTGCTTTTAACCCTTTAATTGCTTTGCAATGCATTGTGTACCCATCTAGTACTCAATGGGTTAATGGACACTATTCAAGGATCTTGGTCGAAGCATGCTAACATATCCTTGACCAGCTGGGGCATGTCTGTGTGTTATCAGGGAGGTTGTGCCAAGGTGTGTTCCCTCCTTTCCCTTTCTCACCAACTTGTCACAAATTTTTCACTGTACCATTGTTGATGATGACTGCACTGTGCCTGCTGGAAGAGAATAATAGTCCCACACCCACGACTTCTGGGGGGAGGGATAGGGAACAGGTGGAGAAGAATGTCATCTTTTGTCTTCTCCACATTCCTCTTCACTTTCTGTGGCAGCAGATAGTGTTGCTGCTGTTGTTGCTACTGCCTCAGATTTAGCACTGCAACTAGGAACAGGCAAGTGGAACCCATTCCCACTGTGTCCATGGTGATCTGTGACACACTAGCCTGCTCCTCAGCACCCTGCTGCCCTTTCTTCTCAGCAGCAGCAGAAGTTAGAGCAGTTGCAATTTCCACTAATTTCAAAAGCTGGCTGCTAGTGGTGGTGGTGATGCCCATCCTCATCCCTGTCTCCCATTCCTTCTCAGTTTCTAATAAAATGGACATCAATGTCTCTTCCACCCCAGCTTCTCCAACACCACCACCACTAGTCCCTACATGATGCTGCTCTATTACAGACATCTCACTGCTGCTTGGAGGAGGTGACGAGCAATGTGACAGAGTGTCCCCTGTTGTCACACTTGGCATCATTTTCTTCGTCCCCCCTGGAGTACTACAAGAAACACTAGCAGCAGGCAAAGTATAGGTGGCAGCAGGTTCAGCACTGGCATCAGGTACAACACTAGTGGCAGCACATCTGGCAGCAGATACAACACTAGCGGCTGCAGGTACAGCAATGGTGGCACTGGCATCAGGGGCAGCACGTCTTGCAGCAGGCACAGGCAGCTGACCTGTCCTGCTCTCACTAGTACTACCCTTTTTTCCTTCCCTTCCCATTCTCTTTTCTCCCTCCCTTCCCTTTTCTCCCTCCCTTCCCATTAAACTCCCCAAGATCCCTTGGGGTGATTTAAGGGGACTGGACAGGATTGGTTCAGTACTGCTAGTCACTTTCTCCTCCCCCTCAGACTCAGTGGACACATAAGGGTCCTTCCAGATCCTCCATTTGCAAAATATCACAGCAGAAAAGCACAGCACATCTGTCTCGCTCTGTAGCTGCTTCTATTGTGTCTACCTTCAGCGAAAACGTCTTTTTTTTTTTTTATATAGCGGAAGTGCGAAAACAATGTAAATCAGTGGGCAGAAACTTTATAGCCATTGAAAAAATGGCAAAAGATTTTGGTCAGTGGGTGAAAGATGCGAACATTTTTACTTATAGTTTTAAAGCAGCTCTTCCCGTGAAAAATCGGGTAACAATGTGGTTTTAGTGACATTCCCACGGGAACATGGTGATGACTTTCGCCCATCCCTACTCACACCCCCAGACATAAAACACAGGGTACAGGTCCACTTTAAATATCTGTTTTGATAAACATGTCTTGACATGGAGAAAGGTAAACAAATGGAGAAAATAAACATCCATAAACATACCTACAAAAAAGCCTATACAGTTACATTGTTTTCAGATACAAAGAAGCAGTCTGTTTTTTAGGTATTTTAGACTGGGAGAAGATATGATTTTTTGACAGGTTATTCCAGGCATTAGGAGCCCTGAAGGAGAAAGCAGATCAACCGGCTTCTTATAGTGTGGAATACTCAATGAGTTGTTAGCAGTGGAGCGGAGGTTATAGTTAGTGTGGAGAGCTTGAGTGAGCATACTGCTCAGGTAGTCTGGTAGCTTTCAGAGAAGTGTTTTGTATACTAAGCAAGAAAGGTGAAGGGTATGTCTAGATTGGCATTAGCCAACTTAGTTCTTTAAACATATAACAGTGATGGGTAGTGTAATTACATTGGAGGATAAAGCAGCATAATGAGTTATCAAAGTTTTATCAAGATAGATTTGCGATGCAGGAGCATATACTATATCCCCATAGTCTGGCTGGCATAAACATCTGTTGAACAATACATTTTCTAACCAGGGGACTTAAACAGGATTTGTTTCTAAATAAAGCACCTTTTTTAAAATAAAGTTTGAATGTTAATTTATCAATATGAAGACTAAAAGTAAGACACAGATGTAACCATAATTGCTAAAAAAGTATAGCAAAACAGTACTACAGTTGAAGCATCTTGTTTCTGTATTAGATTATTTAAATGTGTTGGCATATATGAATTGCATGGATCATCATGTCATTACTAGGGATGGGCGAAAATTTTTGCTTCAAACTGAAATTGGCAGAAAATGGCATTTTACACAACTAATTTCCCACAAAAAGTGCTGATTTTCTGCTTTTTCCTGCTTTTTTCCCCTAGCTTCTTCCATTGAAATCAATGGGAACTTTGAATTTACACATAACACATAATATATATTATTTTATTTCCCAACGGAATAGTATAAAAGACGAATGATGGTGCCTGTGTTGCTGGCGTGTGGGGAAAGAACCAGTTGAACAGGGCATGCTTTTTTCGAGGGGTTGTTTACTGGGATTGGGGAACAGTTAATAAAAAAATAAAAACTAAATACAATTAAAAGACCCATAAGACATGATATAAAAGGGGTATGAGGAGGGCGTCTGTGTTGGTGGGTGGAGTCTGGAGAAAGAATCAGTTGAACAGGGAATTTGTTTTGGGGGGTTCTTGACTAGTATTTGGGGGAACAGTTAAAAAATAAATCAATAAAATAAAATAAGAAATTTGTATGTAACGTGACAGAGACAGGAACCCCCTGTCAAGCCCTGAGGAAACATTGATTTGTAGGACTTAGGCTTATTAGAGGAACAAGCCCTGAAGAAGCATTGACTTAATAAGGACTTAAGCTTGTTTGGCACAAGTCCTAAGCAAACATTGATTTGTAGGACTTAAGCTTGTTAGAAACAAACCCCCATAAATTGTTTATTTTTTTGTACGACTATGATTTTTTTTTTAATTTTTCTATTTTTTTGAAAGCATAAGGCCTGAGAAAAAAAAATAAATTCCAGCAGGTGATGTCCTGTTGACCAGTGGCCACTGGCCATTGTCAAATGCTGTGATTTAGATGTAGAATATTGACTGCTGTTCTTGCTGCTGCTGCTGAGTTGTTTAAGCAGAAGGATGATTAGGCAGCTGAAAGGGAATGGGATCAACAACAGCAGTAACATGGGTGATGGATGATGAAGGTTCCACTTGCCGTGACTAGCTCCAGTGATGCGCTTGAGGAAGTAGCAGCACCATAACTAGCCCCCACCACATATGATACATGTGTTGCTGCTGGCAAGTGGAACCTTTCCTAGTCCCAGATCACACTTTGACCCCATTCCCACTGTGTCCACCATGGTCTGTGGCACACTAGTCTGCTGAAAAACACAGAATGACATACTGTGAGAGCCTGACACCCTTTTATATGGCTGTAGAAAAGTAGAGAAAACTTTCAAGTGGTGTGGAAAAATTTGTCTTTCCATTGATTTCATTGCAATGAGCTAGGTCAAAAAAGAGGAAAGTGCAATTTTTTGCCAGTTTTGGTTTGAGGTGAATGTTTTTGTCTATCCCTACTGGCCATGTAAAGACAGTCCCTATTCAAATCTCCCTCAGTGCACATTGGGAAAAGGTCTGAAAAGGTACAAGGAGGGGGGATTTTTGGTGCCAGCAGTAGCAGTGGTGGCAGCATGAGTTTAATGATAGTTTTATTTTTTAACTATATATTTTCTTACTGGTTTAACACTAAGTTTAAAGAAGAAGAATGAAGAGGAGCACAGGTGAAGAAAGAAGCTGAACATGACAGATGAAGACAGAGAAAGATAACATATGAAGAAGAAAAAAGAAGAGGCTGACAGACGAAGAAGAGAGAAGAAGAGGATAGAAGCTTACAGAAGTAGAATTGAAGAAGAATACCAGGGTACGGAAGACTCGGCTGGACATCAGGATTACAGGTAAATGTTGATTTTAATTGTATGTTGTTATTTTTGGGTGATTAACCCATTGAGTGCCAGTGGGCTATGCACTAGCACTCAAAGGGTTAAAAAAATGTTTAATTCATACACATTTTTTGGAAACATTTTAGTGTCAGAGGGGTATGCAATACATTGTTAATCAATGCATTGCATACCCCTATGGCATTGAAAGGATCACTTATTTTTGCTTTACACACATTTTGAAACCCATTCTGTGCCATAGAGGTATGCCATGCATTGCGTACCCCACTGGCACTGAAAGGTTTACTTATTTTTACATCACACACAGTTTTACTTACATGTCATGGTTAGGTACACTTGTTAGTGGACTCAGCACCAACTTATTTTGCTGGAAATTTGTGGTGATAAAGTTGAGTCCCTTAATGCATGTTACTATACACCACATGTAATTGCGCTGCAAATTCAACATATTTTATATTGCTTCCTATGGGTACAAATTTAGCTCCCATCATGCACTGTTTCTGTTCAGTAGTGTGTCACAGCACAGGTAATTGCATACTAGACTGTGACTTAAAACAATCAGTGGTACTTTTTTTTTAGCGCTGGAAATTGATTCAAGCCCTAAGATTTCCAAAGTTGGAGAAATCTTAGTTCATTGCCTCCACAGAATAGCAGAGGAATTCGAGAAGTGGTATCTCTGGAGAAGTTATCTCCTTTTATCACCACTTTATCCCACTTTAGTGTATCTCCCTTATAGCTAGAACTTGCCTTAACCAATATTATTTATAACAATAGTTTCACAAAACTGAAGTGCTATTGGCTACAGCCAAGGTCACAGAATATCTCCTTATTTTCAATTGATAAAACATTATTTTCATATACATGAAACATATTTTTTCTTTTTTAACAGTGCCACTCCTTTAAATGAATACACTAAGACAAATATCATGAAGGACAGAAACCAGGTTCACCATAGCCTACAAATAAAATACCCCCAAGAGATAAATGGATAATTTACCTTCTGATACATGGATTTGCAATTCATTGAAAATGTATCTGTCATTAAAGGTTTTAAAAGCCCCTTTAAATCAGTTGACATTTTAATTTGTTCCCTATGATGCAGCCCATATGTTAAGATGTCCAAAATTTTCCCTGTCATATAAGTCTCCATAAGTGACAGCATATCAATTACAATCATAATAAATACCTTGAAATATAGAATCTTTAATTCAGCACTGTTTAAATGTGCAGGCTAAAAGTTATTACAAAAATCACATAATTGCTTAGTAGGTGAATTGCAATGCTTGTGAATAATTCTTCTTCAGCCACCATTAAAATTGGTTTAACTATGTAAGTATATTGTTTTCTCCAAACTGGAATGGATATTTTTGTATGATTACATCTATACGATTATTTGTGATTGAATCCATTCATTAATCCTTAAAAAATATACTTCCTTTATTGAGAAAAATTTACTTCAGTAAAAATTCTTATTATAAGCATGTACTCTGTTTAATAACCTTCAAACAAGAAAATTCACTGTGTATAACACCTCCAAAACTCTCAAAGAAAAAATGTCACCCTGCAGTTGATTTGAAAAGACGATTTAAGATTGCTTCTCAGCTAGCTACAGTATACATCTATTTATTTACCACAATATCTCTACACCAAACAAAACATTTTTGACCCCTAAGAAGTGCATTAAAGGACAATGTTAATCCTCACAACAGGATGGGTTAAGACTTGTGAATCAAGCTATGTTTTACCTTTTTTGTAGCAGGGGTTACTGTTAACCTCTAAGACTTCAGATACACATTTCTTGGTTCATCAGCTATAAGAGCAATTGGTCATTTCCAGTCTCCTTTATTAACTTTTTTTTGCTCACAATGTACTGAACATCTTCCTTCAAACAACGCATGTTCTCTGTAAAATGCTCTCTCTCTCTCTCTCACTCACTCACTCTATTTATATGGAATATATTACTGCATTATTGAGAAATCAGATTATCTGAAGCATTCCAAAGAGCACAGGTTTGGAGGGAAAAGTTTCTCTCTTCATGGACACCAAAACCAAAACTTCCAGCTTCCTTGTGTGAAGGTCAGGGAGTATATATATATATATATATATTCTAGACTTATCCCCAACACATTGTTCTTCAATGTGTTGCTGACATCTCTAGTATCCAGATGGTTAATCTGGAGGAAGATACCGCCTCTGAGAAGTAGAAGTGTATTACATTTTTTTTTCAGGGTGTAGTTACCCTTCTTCATCTAGTTCGGGGGCAGTGACAAGTATCTACAAATATGCATAGAGGAGTAGTCCCTGGATTCCAGAGATATGAAAATAAAACAAGAGAAAGCAATGTAATATAAGGATGAATGAAGGTCCCTCCAACTGTCCTTAACCTATATGTGCTATTCTGTCTCTCTATATATAAATCTCTCTTTCCATCTCTCTAATAATTTATCTAATATTTTATCATTCTTTCTATTTGTCTTTTCCATCTTTCATGTGTTAGTAATGTCCAACAAAAAGTTTTTTGCATTTAGAAGAGCTTAAAAAGCTGAGTTAAATGCAAAAATCCGTATCTCTCAAACCGCTATGGTTTAAGAGATACAGGCGTTTAAAGTTCGCTGTCTCCTACTGACAGCTGTAAAGCTGTCAGCAGGAGATTCGTGTCGGTCGACACGTAGGCGATTGAGAAGTGCCGCTATCTCGTTACTTACAAGGAATCCCTTCATTGGAATGGTCTAAAACATGTGCCTGGATTGCAAGCACACTTTTTAGACCATTCCAATGAAGGGATTCCATGTAAGTAACAAGATTGCGGCTCTGCTCAAGCGCCTCCATGTCGACTGATTTGAATCTCCTGCTGACAGCTTTACAGCTGTCAGTAGGAAACAGCGAACTTTAAACGCCTGTATCTCTTAAACCAACTTTTTGTTGGACATTACTAACACTTTAAGTCCCTGAATTCTATAATGACTATATGAGTCCTATCATGAATCCTATAGGATCCAGTTTCTGTATCCTATAATGACCATGTAACTATTCCTATGTTCTTAACTCATTTGACAGTTGATCCAATGTGTTGCAGTTTGTGACAATCACCTGTAGTTCACACGTAGTCCTCCTGAACATCTGTGTAATAGAGATTGTGGCAATAGTAGGCTTAACATTGTTTCTACTTGACTGAAACCTGCATGGTTTTACTAGGAAACAGATCTAGTAAGATGAAAGGAAAAAATGGGGCTCTATTACCACTTGGCTATGTGACAGGGGTGAATACGAGGCACTGTTGAATATGAGGAAGTATAGGTGGAAAAAGGAGCTGCTGGGAACATGACTATGCTGCAGATGATGCTGGGGTGTCAGCTGAAAGAATAAATATCAAACTCCAGTTGAGGTGGAGTATTATTATTATTCTTTATTTATAATGAGTCAACTTATTTTGCATCACTGGAATGGACAGGATGTCTGGGAAACCTGGTGGTGGGAGAATACAAAAAACTAAAGGGAAGGGAGAACAGTGCAAAGATAATCAGTAAAGATGGCAGAAAGAAAAAGGAAAACTGGCACTTTTTGACAAAATTCCCACAGAACACAAAACGTACTGCTTTTTTACTTTACTTATATGAGACAAAAGTTTTCACCAATCAATACTCCTGAGAAAATCTCCTCTTCTCTCTAAAAAATCCCTCAGACCTGTCTCGGACTTCTGTTCAGCTCCCTCACTCTTCTTCCCCTTGTGCTTTTCAGAGTTCCCCATTCTTTCACTTCCCTAATATTTCCCTCCCCCTCCTTCTCCTCTGTGTCCGTGGGACACTATTAACTATTAATATACTTCAACCTGCATATGGATTTTTTCAATATCGGCTTTTATCTGGCCAGATATGAGCACTGAGAGCTACCATAGAATTCACGGCATCCCTCTAAGGAGGAAGCGTGGATGCCATCCAAGCCTCTTTTTATTTTATTGTTAGGGTACAAAAGAGAGAGCTAATGGCGGCTTGGTTCCTTAGCTCATAATGAAGCTTTAATAGTGAAACATATTGGGCAATAGAGGACCATGTGACTGCTATGCTGGTTTTGGTCTGTGTGGAAATGAAATAACAAAAATGGTTCTTTGTAATACATTTAGGTAATGAGAATATTTATTAGTGTGTGACTGATCCATTATCACTTATGGGTCCCTGGGCATTGAATTGATATACCCAGTGCTGTGGGCCAATGCTTTGATTTTGTCTCTAGACAATAATAGCTAGGACATATATTGATAGAGTGACTGACCCATCATCGTTTATTAGTCCCTGGGCATTAAATTTATATACACAGTGTTGTGGACCAATGCTTTGATTTTGTTTCTAAGGCAACAGAACAAGATGGAACTCACACCAGTAAGGAATTTCCTAAACTGTGCAGGTGTTGAGTTGTGGACCAGTTAGGGTTAAATAAATATATTAAGTATGTGGCTGAATCAGCTGACCTCTCTGTGTTTGTTCACCTGACTGCTATCAGCCAACAGCCAACCTTCCCAGGGTATTTAAAGCAGCTTGGCTCACTACCTGATTGCCCACAATCATCATCCCTCTGGCTATTCTATCCGCTCTCTCTATTACTGAATCGATAAAGCCAACAGGATGATCATTTGGCGCATAGAGATTAACCAAAATATATATCACATCATTTAGTTTACATATCAAGATAACAAACCTCCCATTTTCATCTGTTTCATGATGCATGTACTCATACTTAGTACCCTTTGAAACAAGAATTGCCACTTCTCTTTTTATCTTTCAAGCATGATGTACATATAACCTCCAATAGGCCGACCCTGATTGGTCCCAATGAGTTTCTTGTACAAAGCAAAGATCAACCTTATCTTTTACTAACAAATTGTATAAATAAGTCCTCTTCTGAAGGGAATTCAGCCCCTGTACATTTAATGTTCTCAACTTACAGGGATAGTAATACTTATAATGTAAAAAAATATATGTTGTAGGGTTTATCCCCCTGAGTAAAACAAGGGTACTCCCACTGCTGAGAAATATTTTATTAAAAAATGAAAGCTCAAACTTGAATTTTTTAGGTGCAGTATCACAGTGGCCTGAAAATTTACAGTGGCGCTGTTCTATACCATCCTATGGACTGCTCTGGTCTGTAGACCATAAATCTCCATAGGATGGTGTAGCAACAGCACCACTGTAAATTTTAAGGCCACTGTGATATTGCACCTAAAAAAATTCAAGTTTTAGCTGTTATAATCTTTTAATAGAATATCTCTCAGCAGTGGGAGTACCATTGTTTTATTTGGGGACATAAACACTACAACATATATTTTTTTACTTCTTAAGTATTACTATCCCTTTAAGCTTCATTGGAATATAATTTTCACCCCATCCTGCCCGATAGCCGCCTTTAAATAAAACAAACAGCTTCTATGCCTGTGCTTCCTCATCACACATCCTACATTCAACCCAACTATCCATACCATCTGATGCAAATACCTAAGCATAATCACTCTGATACAATCTAGAATCAGAGTAGACAGTGTAGCATATCATATATCCAACAGCCTCAATAAAGTCTTACTTAATTTTAACTCCCAATTCATCCGTCCTAAAGCACTTTGCCTTAATCTTCTAAATCACCCAAACTAAGTTATATATAATCCCTAAAACTACTTATACTCTCATCTAATGTTAAACCAATTATGTCCTTCACACCATACTTATAATTACCTTTAAACCTGTGACTTTCCCTTTAAAGTTATATATAATCCTTAAAAGTACTTATACTCTCATCTAACTTTAAACCAATTATGTCCTTCATACCATAATTATAATTACTTTTAAACCTGTAACTTTACCTTTAAATACTGTCACCTAACATTATATCAGTTAAATCCTACACCCAGATACACATAATTATTAGTGATGAGCGAGCACCCCAATGCTCGGGTGTTCGGGTGCTCTAACCGAGCACCCCCTGAGGCTCGAGTGCTCGGCCGAGCACCCGAGCCCCATTGAAGTCAATGGGAGGACTCGAGCATTACACCAGGCACCCCCTGCTCTGATGAGGGGAGGGTGCCTGGTCCATAGGAAAAGGGCAGAAAAGGATGGAAACACCACAGAAATGGTTCAGGGACAGCATAGGGAGGATGTCTGGATGCATCTTGGACTCCAACATCGCTGCTGGGAACGATCTTTCGCCCGTAGTATGCCATTTTTACAGACTGACCATAAAACACACAAAAAGGAAAATAAAAACGACTTTAGGCGAAAAATTGTTACCAAACAATATTTGCTGTATATTTACTTGTATATCATCTGCAAATTCTCCCAAAAATTTCCTTGGTTTTCGGAAGTGAGGCCATGATTAAGAGGGAAACGTGCGCAGAGGCAAATTCTCCCAAAAATTTCCTTGATTTTCAGAACTGAGGCCATGATTAAGAGGGAAACGTGCACAGAGGCAAATTCTCCCAAAAATTTCCTTGATTTTATTGAACTGAGGCCATGATTAAGAGGGAAACGTGCGCTGAGCCGACCATCTAAAACATTATGGGTGAGGGTCTGCTGCAGAGCTGACCATCCTAAACATTATATGCGAAGGCCCGCTAGTGAGCTGACGCTATAAAACATTATATGAGAGGGCCCGCTAGAGAGCTGACCCAATAAAACATTATATGAGAAGGCCCGCTGGTGAGCTGACCTATATAAAAATTGTCAAACAGGGCCCGCTGGTGAGCTGGCCCTATATAAAAATTATATCACAGGGCCCGCTGGTGAGCTGGCCCTATATAAAAATTATATCCCAGGGCATATGGAAGAGGAGGAGGAGGATGAGAAGATTAAGAGTCAACCATATACCCGTTTTTTGGGTGGAAGGGGTGAATGGGAATACAGAGTATTCCCATCATTGTAAATAACATATATAAAGTGAGTTTATGTTCCCCCGGGGCTTTCCTCCAGTGGAGTGGAGAAGTCAGGGGAAATCCAGGCCTTGTTCATTTTTATAAGTGTCAACCTATCAGTATTGTCGGTGGAAAGGCGGATACGCTTATCTGTTATGATGCCACCAGCAGCACTAAATACCCGCTCAGACAGAACGCTGGCGGCAGGGCAGGCCAGCACCTCCAAGGCATAGAGTGCCAGTTCATACCACGTGTCCAGCTTGGACACCCAGTAGTTGTAAGGCACAGAGGGATCATTGAGGACGCTGACACGGTCTGCTACGTACTCCTTCACCATCTTCCAAAACTTTTCCCTCCTTGTGACACTAGGCTGCGCATCAGGGTGAGGGTGCTGGCGGGGTGTCATGAAGGTGTCCCACGCCTTGGAGAGTGTTGCCCTGCCTTTCTCGGAACTGCTGTGTGCTCCCCTTTTCTCCCCTTCTCGGTTGGCCAAGGTAGCACGTACTCTGCCGCCAGCGTTGTCAGATGGAAAATTTTGGAGCAATTTTTCAACAAGAACCTTCTGGTATTGCACCATTTTGCTTGTCCTCTCCACCGGAGGAATGAGAGATGAGAAATTCTCTTTGTAGCGGGGGTCCAGAAGGGTGAACACCCAGTAATCCGTGTTGTCTAAAATGCGTGTAACGCGTGGGTCACGGGAAAGGCAGCCTAACATAAAGTCAGCCATGTGTGCCAGAGTACCAACAGGCAAGATTTCGCTGTCCTCACCAGGAGGATGACTCTCAATCTCCTCATCCTCTTCCTCCTCTTCTGCCCACCCACGCTGAAGAGATGGAACTAAAGTTCCATGGCTACCCTCTGTAGCGGAGACAACCGTGTCTTCCTCCTCCTCCTCCTCCTCCTCCTCCTCCTCCGCCTCCTCCAATTGTCGCTGAGAAGACGAAGTGAGGGTGCTCTGGCTATCACCTTGTGTAAGCTCTTCCTCCCCCATTTCCACCTCTTCCACATGCAAAGCGTCGGTTTTAATTGTGAGCAGCGAGCGTTTCAGTAGACACAGAAGTGGGATGGTTACACTGATAATAGCGTTATCGCCGCTCACCATCTGTGTCGATTCCTCAAAATTGCGTAAAACCTCACAGAGGTCTGACATCCATTCCCACTCCTCACTTCTGATTACAGGAAGTTGAACGGAGAGGCGACGACCGTGTAACAGCTGGTACTCCACTACTGCCCTCTGCTGCTCACAAAGCCGGGCCAACATGTGGAAGGTGGAGTTCCAGCGCGTGCTCACGTCACACAGCAGCCGGTGAGCTGGCAATTGTAAGCGCTGCTGCAGCTTCAACAGGCCGGCTGAAGCTGTTGATGACTTACGGAAATGTGCACACACGCGGCGCACCTTGGTCAAGAGATCATGCACATTGGGGTAGGTTTTTAGAAATCGCTGCACCACTAAATTAAATACATGCGCTAGGCATGGTACGTGTGTGAGCTTGCCGAGCTCCAAAGCCGCCACCAAGTTACGCCCATTATCACACACAACCATGCCTGGTTGCAGGTTGAGTGGCGAGAGCCACTGCTCGGTCTGGTGACTAATCCCCTGCAACAGCTCTGAGGCCGTGTGCTGTTTGTCCCCAAGGCAGATCAGCTTCAGCACGGCCTGTTGACGCTTCCCCACTGCAGTGCTACACTGCTTCCAGCTACTGGCTGATGGGGGAGTGGCGGTGTGTGTAGAGAATTCGGAGGTGGAAACGGAGGAGGAGGAGCCAATAACGTAGGTGCTGGTGGAAACCCTGATGGAGGTAGGGCCCGCAATCCTAGGCGTGGGTAGCACCCGTGCCATCCCAGGGTCCGAGTCGCTCCCAGCCTCCACGACATTCACCCAGTGTGCCGTCAGGGAAATGTAGCGTCCCTGGCCACAAGCACTTGTCCATGTGTCAGTCGTTAAGTGGACCTTCCCAGTAACTGCGTTGGTCAGGGCACGGGTGATGTTACGGGACACATGGTGGTGTAATGCGGGGATGGCACACCGGGAAAAGTAGTGGCGGCTGGGGACCGCGTACCGAGGGACAGCTGCTGCCATCAGGCTGCGGAAGGACTCAGTGTCCACAAGCCTAAATGGCAGCATTTCGATGGCCAGTAATTTGGAAAGGTGTGAGGTTAGTGCTATGGCCTGTGGGTGGGTGGCTGGGTACTTTCTCTTGCGCTCAAATGCCTGGGGTAACGACATTTGGACGCTGTGCTGGGACAGGGAAGTGGATGTGGTCGCTGATGGTGCTTCAGATGCTACAGGTGCAGGGCGGGAGGTATGCGGGCCTGCGCCTTCGACAGGCGATTGGCCGGCACCGAAAACAGGGGAAGAGGAGGCAGTGGTGTGGCCTGCAGACACAGATGGGCGATCCAGGCGTTCCTCCCACTTACTACGGTGCTTGGATGCCATGTGTCGGATCATGCTGGTGGTGGTGAGGTTTCTAGTGTTCATGCCTCGGCTCATTCTGGTGTGGCACAGGTTGCAAACTACAATTCTTTTGTCGTCCGCACTTTCCTTAAAAAAACGCCATACCGCGGAACACCTACCCCTTGGCAAGGTAGATTTACGCAAGGGGGTGCTCCGTGGAACATTTGCGGGCCGGTTTGGTGCGGTCCGCCTTCTTTCTGTAGCCACACCACTGCCTCTTCCAGCCTGTTGCGGTGCTGCAGATGGCTCACCCTCAGGACTGCTGTCATCGCTCGGCTCTACACCTTCCCAGGTGGGGTCAGTCACCTCATCGTCCACCAAGTCCTCCTCCACTTCCTCACTCTGATCATCCTCCTCAAGTCTTGATCCCACCACATACTCAGTCATTGACAACTGTATAACATTCTCCTCAACAAGGTCTTGAGACGGAAATAGTGGTTGATTTAATGGCAACTGTGTCTCATCATCATCATCATCATCCACTACTTCCTTTGACCTTAAATGCCGTTCACATCTGTCATCTTCTTGAGATTGGGTAGCCTCTAGAGGTTGTGAATCAGGGCACAAGATGTCATGTTCCTCTGCAAGCGTGCTTGGAGAGAGGGTCAAATGAAGGATTGGTGATGAGACGAGCTCCTCACTATATCCCAGTGTGGGATCACTTCTTTGACCAGACCGTGTATGGTGGGAGGAAGGATGATCAGAGTGAGGATTATGTTGACCAGACTCTTGGCTACTGAGAGTGGACTTGGTGGAAGACAGGGTGGTGCTTAACCGACTGGAAGCAGTATCAGCTGTCATCCAACCGACCACCTGTTCGCAGTGGTCGGACCTCGAGAGTGATGTCCTGCGACGCCCTGTAAAATTACACATGAAGCTAGGTATGGTGGATGTCTTTCTTTCTTGTGCTCGGGCACCAGGCACAGTTTCTCCGCGTCCTGACCCGCGCCCTGAACTTTCAGGATCACGTCCACTTCCCCGTCCCTTTTTACCCGCCTTCTTCATCTTACACAGAATATGTGACTTTAATATTTGAGTTTGAAAACTTAACAGTATTTCTTATTATTCTGCAACTCTGCAGAGTACACAGAATAGGCTGCTAAACTGCGGTGAAACACACTGAATGGAATATGTGAGTTTAATATTTGAGTTTGAAAACTTAACAGTATTTCTTATTATTCTGCAACTGTACAGAGTACACAGAATAGGCTGTTAAACGGCGGTGAAACACACTGAATGGAATATGTGACTTTAATATTTGAGTTTGAAAACTTAACAGTATTTCTTATTATTCTGCAACTGTACAGAGTACACAGAATAGGCTGTTAAACGGCGGTGAAACACACTGAATGGAATATGTGAGTTTAATATTTGAGTTTGAAAACTTAACAGTATTTCTTATTATTCTGCAACTGTACAGAGTACACAGAATAGGCTGCTAAACTGCGGTGAAACACACTGAATGGAATATGTGACTTTAATATTTGAGTTTGAAAACTTAACAGTATTTCTTATTATTCTGCAACTGTACAGAGTACACAGAATAGGCTGTTAAACGGCGGTGAAACACACTGAATGGAATATGTGACTTTAATATTTGAGTTTGAAAACTTAACAGTATTTCTTATTATTCTGCAACTGTACAGAGTACACAGAATAGGCTGTTAAACGGCGGTGAAACACACTGAATGGAATATGTGACTTTAATATTTGAGTTTGAAAACTTAACAGTATTTCTTATTATTCTGCAACTGTACAGAGTACACAGAATAGGCTGCTAAACTGCGGTGAAACACACTGAATGGAATATGTGACTTTAATATTTGAGTTTGAAAACTTAACAGTATTTCTTATTATTCTGCAACTGTACAGAGTACACAGAATAGGCTGTTAAACGGCGGTGAAACACACTGAATGGAATATGTGACTTTAATATTTGAGTTTGAAAACTTAACAGTATTTCTTATTATTCTGCAACTGTACAGAGTACACAGAATAGGCTGTTAAACGGCGGTGAAACACACTGAATGGAATATGTGACTTTAATATTTGAGTTTGAAAACTTAACAGTATTTCTTATTATTCTGCAACTGTACAGAGTACACAGAATAGGCTGCTAAACTGCGGTGAAACACACTGAATGGAATATGTGACTTTAATATTTGAGTTTGAAAACTTAACAGTATTTCTTATTATTCTGCAACTGTACAGAGTACACAGAATAGGCTGTTAAACGGCGGTGAAACACACTGAATGGAATATGTGACTTTAATATTTGAGTTTGAAAACTTAACAGTATTTCTTATTATTCTGCAACTGTACAGAGTACACAGAATAGGCTGCTAAACTGCGGTGAAACACACTGAATGGAATATGTGACTTTAATATTTGAGTTTGAAAACTTAACAGTATTTCTTATTATTCTGCAACTCTGCAGAGTACACAGAAAAGGCTGCTAAACTGCGGTGAAACACACTGAATGGAATATGTGACTTTAATATTTGAGTTTGAAAACTTAACAGTATTTCTTATTATTCTGCAACTCTGCACAGTACACAGAATAGGCTGCTAAACGGCGGTGAAACACACTGAATGGAATATGTGACTTTGATATTTTAGTTTGAAGACTTAACAGTATTTCTTCCTATTCTGCAACTCTGCACAGTGCACAGAATAGGCTGCTAAACTGCGGCGAAGCACACTGAATGGAATATGTGACTTTGATATTTTAGTTTGAAGACTTAACAGTATTTCTTCCTATTCTGCAACTCTGCACAGTACACAGAATAGGCTGCTAAACTGCGGCGAAGCACACTGAATGGAATATGTGACTTTGATATTTTAGTTTGAAGACTTAACAGTATTTCTTCCTATTCTGCAACTCTGCACAGTACACAGAATGTGCTGCTAAACTGCGGCGAAGCACACTGAATGGAATATGTGACTTTGATATTTTAGTTTGAAGACTTAACAGTATTTCTTCCTATTCTGCAACTCTGCACAGTACTCAGAATGTGCTGCTAAACTGCGGCGACGCACACTGAATGGAATACGTGACTTTGATATTTTAGTTTGAAGACTTAACAGAATGTGCTCTAATCTGCAACTTTGCACACTAAACAGAATGTGCTCTAATCTGCAACTTTGCACACTAAACAGAATGTGCTCTAATCTGCAACTTTGCACACTAAACAGAATGTGCTCTAATCTGCAACTGTGCACACTAAACAGAATGTGCTCTAATCTGCAACTTTTCACACTAAACAGAATATTTTTTTTTTTTTTTTTTTTGTTTTTTTCCCCCCACACACAATATAACCTGCTGCCCCCACACACAGTAGTCCTAAAAAGGACTTTTGGTTCTTTTTTGTCACAATTTTTGTTTTTTCCTCCCTACACTGCCTTTCCCTTCCTATCCTCAGCTCTCCCTGGCTCAGACTGAGCCGAACTCGATGGTCAGGTGCTATACAGCACCTGACCACGGGTTCTGGCCAGCCAATCAGTGTAATGCCAGCAGCCAACATGGCTGCTGGCATTACACCGATGTCAGAGCCTCCCTGCACGTTTATTGGCTGCGCAGCAGCCGCAAAACGTGCGGGGAGGAGACCCGAACATGGCGGGCGAGCACATGCGGTACTCGTACGAGTACCGCCATGTGCCGAGCAGAGCGATGCTCGAGCCGATCCGAGCATCGGCCGAGCATGCTCGCTCAACACTAATAATTATGATTACTTTTTAACCAATAACTATTCCTTTAAATAGGTGTCCCACTCAAAACTGAACAGCTCTCCTACCAACTCCATATTACGTTTTTTTATTTTGACTATATAATCATGCCAAAATAACACATTGTGTCCAGTTGTGCCAACTATACCATAATATCCAAACCCCAACACATTCCTATAATAAATATATTTCTCTCTTTTCCCTCCCCTTCCATACCACCCCTCTATTCTTTAAGCAAATTCAGCTGAACAAATTTCTCCCTAGCTTGAAAGGGTCAGTAAGCATAATCTGCCACCCTTCATATGTAAAAAACAGTCTTGCCGGATAAATCCACCTATAAGGGATTTTCTGATCCGGCAAGCAAGTAGTTACACTATTTAATTTTATCCTATCATGCCTAGTTACTATAGAGAGATCAGAAAGAAGACTTATATCCTTATACTTATCCCCCAGACTTATTTCTGTGTTCTTTCAACAAGAGCTCTTTCACACATGCATTGTTAAAACATATAATTATGTCTCTTGGTTTATCTTTCAGTTCTTCTCTTTTCAACTTAGGAAGTCTGTGCAATTTCTCAAATGGAAAGTTCCCATCCTTATCATTCTCCAAATAATAAGAGAGAAAGTCCAAAGAATACTTCTCTAAGTTCTCATTAGATACATCTTCAGGGATCCCCCTCATCCTAAGATTCCGCCTTCTAGATCGATCGTCCACTTCTGCTTATTTTACTTGCACTTTACATAAATTCTCTGATAACGAAACATTTTGCTGCTGAAGTTTCTCAACTTCCATCTTCATTGCTTGGACCTCCCGATTGTATGCAAGCAGATTCTCAGCAATTTGGGACACTTCCCATTTTATGTCATTAACACTGGCAGACAGATAAAACTTTATTCTCAAATATAATTTGTCCAGAGCTTGTGAAAGGATATCTTGCGCTACATTTCCGCTTCAATCAGAAGTCTTTTCCATACCCAATTCACTACTGGTATTGTCCATAGGCATCATATTGCCTTGTAACGATTTTCGACCATCTTTATTCATATTTGGAGAATAATATGCATTAATAGATTTTGCAGCTTGAACCTTTTCTTTGTCTTTTTCTGGCACCCTAACTCTGTTATACAAATCTTCCAGCATCTATCTATGGCAAGGCGTTCAACTCCAGGCACCATAACAATCTATTAACACCTCAAACCAGGCTAATTATAACCTTCATCTATACCACTTCAGTCTCCAGAAAGGTTTTCTAGGAATATCACAATATAAAATACTCCATCCACTTACATATACCCCATCAACTTTACCTATACTCATATGTGGGCAAAAGCATATCATGCAGACTAAATATATTTCCAAAGTGAAATATAGTGGTGCAATATCCTTAACCTCAACCTCCAGGCAGTTAAATCTCTTTATAAAGGTACATTATAAGAGAGAGGAATTGAAGAAATATATTCCTTAATCACGGTTCTCTTTCCATGGAGGACTTCATATGGACGATTAACTCTAGCAGCTCAGAGGTCTCCTTGATGTTCAATTCTAAATAGCGTCCAACCACGATGCCTTCCCAGTCTTCGCCATTCTTCACCTTCCGTTCATCTTCCAGTAATCACCGCCAGTGTACTGGCCAGGCCACTAAAAGAGAACCGCAAGCTTTATTCCACCTCTATAGCAATCCCTCTTTTAATTCCGCAGATAGCTACAGCCTCATGCTTCCAAATCCTAGGGTTTCTGCCACATCCATACACAAGCTCTAACGTCAACCACAATGGTGTTCATCAGCTCTCCTCCTCAACACACGTACACGCAAACACTTGACCCCACCTCTTGTCATGTTTATACTCCAATTGTTTGGCAAGATTTCTAAACTATGAGACTCTCCCCTCTTTTTCTTGTATTTGTAGTATTTAACACTGTACTTGACTGTTAATCCTAAAGTATGTATAGAGAATAAGATCAGTGAAAAACATTGCTAGACAAACCCTTTGTGTTCAGCCCCACTTAGGAATATTAATAACGAGGATAGATCCTCATATGTACTTGTGTTAATGCAAACTAAATTTTGCTTATTAGAAAGTATTGTTCAATATTCCAATACAGCTAGATGCTAGTAACTAATATCTGTCCCAATATTATAATGTGATGTATCACTAACAAATAACAGTATCTTCACAGTTTAAAGTTTATGGGTTAAAACAATCAAAAAGGTGGTTTATAGACTTTTAAATCACCACTCTAATAAATGTAAAATATATACAGAGGGGTGGCATTGAAGCCGCTTATAGGTCTGGCCTCGTATACACATAAATATCTTAAAAGTAAATGATCCCACACACAGTTCTTTGGTCTCCACGTGGTTAAAATTTATAACATGTAGATCAAAACCATTTACTGTAGTAAGCACCAATAGAAAATAACAAGTAGCGGTCTTGAGCATGGTATAAATACTATATTTTGTATATCTGTATTCTATTGGAGTGTGGTTAAAGTAACATTCAGATTTATATTTGGGACAGTATCTATTCTCAATACTTATATTTGAAGAACAATTGGGTACTGGGGATAAATTGTATCACTACTATAATCAATAAAAAATAAAAGGCCAGGTGTATGTTTGTCCAATGCAGTCATGAGCAGTAGAGACTGCCTGAACGCTGTATTTTTGCCCGAACAAAAAAGTCACCCTGCGCTCCTCCATACCAGAATATAAATGTGTGCCCTGCCTTGTGCATATATAATAACTAGATTGATAAATATGAGGATTTAGTCCATCAAATGTCCAAGAGATGTTAAGCTTGTCAACCTCCCCAAGGTACCTCAAATCTGGCAAGTACCTACTCTAATGCACCTTTGTACCATTTCTATATTAAAAAAAAATAAATAAATAAAATAAATATATATATATATATATATATATATATATATATATATATATATATATACATACATATATATATATATATATATGTTTTGTTTTTTTAAATAAACAAGGGGTTAATCAGATATCATAAGGAAATGCGTCATAAGCTTTAGAATCACTATACGTATTGACATCATGTATGCAATTAAAAACAAAGGGACAAACAAACAATTGTATTAAAAAAAGGTGTAAGAGGGGACTTGCTTGAAATTAGACTTGGCCTGCAGAAAGAAGTTACTGTGAGTCCTTTTATCCTCTTTATAGGTCAGAGTCTACCACCCCTGCAGGTCACATTTGGAATAACAATTAAAACTGACAAGGTATGTGAGCATAAGAGAGCCAGACACACATGCCTTTAAGGACCTTTAAGAAAAATACAATGTGAAAATACAACTGTGAATTAAACTGAGAAGCAGCTAGAATAAGCTAGGGGAATTTGTGAAAACAAAGAAAAAAGGAAATAAGCTTACAGCGCTAACTCACCATAATATATACATTTACTGACTAAAATAAAAATGATAAATAATAACTGGCATCTGGATAACAGCAAGGGATGAGATGGTTCCCCAGAACCCTCGAACATTGGGTATAACCCAAAGTGCACCCAAAGGAAACGCATCATAAGCTTTAGAACCACTATACGTACAAAAGTCTCACTTCAAGTAAGTCCCCTCTTACGCATTTTTTAATACAATTGTTTGTTAGTCCCTTTGTTTTTAATTGCATACATGATATCAATACGTATAGTGGTTCTAAAGCTTATGATGAGTTTCCTTATAATATCTGATTAACTCCTTGTTTATAAAAAATAAAAAATAAATAAAAAAATAATTTAGATAGGGTACAAAGGTGCATTAGAGTAGGTGCTTGCCAGATTTGAGGTACCTTGGTGAGGTTGGCGAACTTAACATCTCTTGGCCATTTGATGGACTAAATCCTCATATTTATCAATCTAGTTATTATGTATACACAAGGCAGGGCCCACTTTTATATTCTGGTATGGAGGAGTGCAGGGTCACTTTTTTTGTTTTGTCTGTGCACTTAGGGTTATACCCAATGTTCAGGAGTTCTGGGGAATCCTCTCATCCCTTGCTGCTATCTAGATACCAGTTATTTATCATTTTTATTTTAGTCACTAAATGTATATATATTATGGTGAGTTAGAGCTGTAAGCTTTTTTTTTGTCCGATGCAGTCATGGCAGTAGAGACTGCCTGAACGCAGAGAATGCTGGGAGGTGCAGTTCTGTGTGACGCACTTTGGCCTGTGTACACGGGCATTTACACTAGTAATCAATAAAATAGCAAGACACCAGGATTAATGAAGTTACTTATGTTCAAAGGCTCTGGTTTATGTAACTGATATAAACACTGTTTTTGATACACGTGAGACTAATTGATGTCAATATAGTGATCAGGATTATAAAACTAATAAATCCTGATCTATACATAGTGTGACAATTGTTTCATTTCCAACCTGAAATAAATTAACATGACCATGAAATGTATATGGTCAGTAATAAAGATGAGCGAGCACCCCGATGCTCGGGTGCTCGGGTGCTCTGACCGAGCACCCCCTGATGCTCGAGTGCTCGGCCGAGCACCCGAGCCCCATTCAAATGAATGGGAGCACTCGAGCATTAAACCAGGCACCCCCTGCTCTGATGAGCGGAGGGTGCCTGGTCAATGTCCCCCTTCATCTCCGCTATGCCCCTCTTCCACAATGTCCCCCTTCATCTCCTATGCCATAGCGGAGATGAAGGGGGACATTGTGGAAGAGGGGCATAGCGGAGATGAAGGGGGACATTGTGGAAGAGGGGCATAGACTCTATGCCCCTCTTCCACAATGTCCCCCTTCATCTCCGCTATGCCCCTCTTCCACAATGTCCCCCTTCATCTCCGCTATGGCATAGGAGATGAAGGGGGACATTGTGGAAGAGGGGCATAGCGGAGATGAAGGGGCACATTGTGGAAGACGGGCATAGCGGAGATGAAGGGGGACATTGTGGAAGAGGGGCATAGAGTCTATGCCCCTCTTCCATAATGTCCCCCTTCATCTCCGCAATGCCCCCTTCATCTCCGCAATGCCCCCGTACCTCCATTCCCTGGTGGTCCAGCGGAGCGTCTTCGGATCTGTGCCTCTTCCGGCACAGATCCTCTTCACCCGAGCATGTCGGGCGAGCACATGGCGGTACTCGTACGAGTACCGCCATGTGCAGAGCAGAGCGATGCTCGAGCCGATCCGAGCATCGGCCGAGCACGCTCGCTCAACACTAGTCAGTAACACATTAATGTTTTAATCAATATCTTAATAAAGAGTCTAATAAAGTTTTGTTTTTTAACTGAAGAATACTCTAAAAGAAATAGATTTTACAGCACTGAACTAGTCCCCCTTCCTTCTTCAATCTATGAAATAACAATATTTCATTTTGATTGTTTCTCTAAAAATTGACTGCACCCTCTGTTCTATTCTTTTGCTTTCTTGTGATAATTGAACTGGTAATTAGACCATGCAGCTATCCATCTGTGGTCTATGGCATACAATTTGGTGGTAGTGAAGCTGTATATGAGTGGTTTTATGTCTGTTTTCACCTCAAAGACACTCCATGGACATAGTCACAAAGCTGATAAACAATGGCCCATTTCTATACCAGAAATTCAAAATTGTGCACAGGATTAGGGGTGGAAGAAAGGTCCCATAGTGTTCCAGCAAAAAAATCTGAGAAAACCATGTGGTTGTCTGCTTTCTACTGCAATTCAAATCTTCCCATTTTCGCCCAGTGGCAAAAACTCCTCGCTATTTTTTTAAAATTGTTACAAAGTTTTTGCCCCTTTATTAACATGTTTTTCAAATTTTCTCTATAAAAACGTGCAGTTTTCCAGGAAATGAAACACAATACAAGCAGCTACAGAGTGAGAGAGAGGTGTTAGGCTGTTGTGCTGTGAATTAATAGCAAAACTGAGGCAGGAGAGCTTTAATAACAATAAAATGAGGACCTGGAAGGACCTTTATGTGTCCAGTGAGTCTGAGGAGGTGGAAGTAACCACCACCACCAACATGAAAGGATCTGGATGCTCTGGTACCCCAGACCCAGTGCTGGCCTTTTGAAGATATTCAGATAGGACAGGGTTAACAGGTGAACCTACTAGGTTGGATATCTTCACATAAATAGATAAAATTAAATTTGAGAACTTTACACTATACTAGTTATTGACACGTTACTTCACAGTAAAGAATTGATTAAAATAATCAATTAAGCATATTTGTGCAAAAATATATATAATTTATTTAAGTAAAATATACTATATACAAAGTGTAAACAACAATGATATAAATGAGTGACCAGCAATTGCAATAGATATACAGTAACTCAAACCACAATTATCATAATTAGCATTACCAGCAATTAAAGGGTTAACCACACATAGGCATATTCAGAGGTATTAAATAACAATAATTGAACTCAGCAGCATAGAAGAAGATAACTGATCCTATAATTAATTAAAATACAGTTGGCAACAGCATATATAAATACCTCTGTCCCTGAAACTGTATATACTCTGCTAATTGAGGTTTAAGGTAGGTTGCCACTCTGGTGAGTAAGTTTTAATATTAAGCCAGGTCTTCTGACAATTCTACTTCTACCATATGGAATAGCAAAATTTAGAGAAACTAATTGGAATAAATCCCAGATTTAGATCACTACAATTTAATTATCTACCGATTTCAAATATTGCATACCTTCTGAGGAATCAGTGATGATTTGTTGGGCTCAAGCTTGTTAGTCACAATCCCTGAGGAATCAATGATGATTTTTTGCATTCAGGATTGTTAGAGTCACAAGCCCTGTGGAATCAGTGATGAGTTTTGGCACTGACAACAGTAATATGAGTAATGATGATCATGGTTCCACTTTCCACTACCACCAGTGATGTAGCAGCACCTTAACTAGCCCCACAAATTCGGGTATATGTGGAGAAAAGAAGTTGGCTAATAATGCTTCTTCTCCTGCCCCTTCTTCAAAATCACAGGTGTGTTGGAATACTGATTATTCCCTTGACAGCAGGAAGGATATTTACCTTTCATCAGGAACTGTAATGTGCACAATGTGTGTAGGAAAGCTTTGAAATAGAGAAAGTACTGGAAATAAAGGGCATATCTGCACTCACATCAAACAAATGCCACCACTAGAACCAAAAACCATGACACTTAGGTCTGCAATACCATATAATCCCACCAGAAACCAAGTACTGCTGTGTCATTATTCCCCTTGTCCTAGTCAGACACTTGACAACTAGCAGACTGAGTGATAATGGTGAATCCTCCCTGCCACCAGCTCAGCATATTTTTGGGGATGGAATCTCCTCAGATGCTGCTTGATGCCCTGGTTATAATTATCCTCCAACACATTGCCATGTGTGGTCACAAACTGCTACATCCTGACTTCTATAGTTTGGCTATCAGCTGGTGTTGGGGGGAGGTAAAAATTAAATAGGTGGATCACAAGAAGATGCTGCTATGTCTTCCTGCACCTGGACCCTAGCATCAGAAGGTGATGGCGAGCCAGGTATTTCGCTTTCAAAAGATCATGCTCAGTGCCAACACTGAGGACTGCACTGCACCTGTCCAAAGAGAAAAACAGTTCCACTCCCATGACCATGGGGGCGGGGGAGGTGAAGAAGAATTACCTCTTTCTTCTTCTCTACAATCCCCTTCACTGGCTAGGACAGAGGATGCTGCTGCTGCTGCCTCTGAATCTGCACTACAAATAGGACAAGGAGTATTGCTGTTAACAAGTGGAACCTGTCCTAGCCCCTTATCACTGGTGCTGGACTCCATTCCCACAGTGGCCATAGTGGTCTGTGGCACACTAGCCTGCTCCTCATCAGCCTGCTTCCCTTGCAACTCAGCAGCAGAGGAATTACAGTAGCAGTAAATTTCACAAATTCCGCAATCTCACTGCTGGTGATGTCTATCCCGATTTGCATACTTGTGTCCCATTCTTTTTCAGTTTGGGCTAAAAAGGTCATTAATGTCTCTTCCACCCCAGCTGCTTCACCATCACCCTCATTACCACCACCACCAGTCCCTTCTTGCTGCTGCTCTATGAAAGTGTCACTGATTGCAGATGATGACAAAAGTGACATATGGTCCCCTACTGGCACTCTTGCCATATCTACAGTTGAAGAAGGTAGATTGACAGCACTAACAGCAGGTACAGGCAACTGTTCTGTGCTGATACTATTACTGCTGCTAGCCAGTTCTGTCTTCCTTGGCATCATGTCTCAGAGGCACAATGTTGGGAGATGGAGAATCACAGGGTCAGGGGGATGTTGCAGGCTCCCTTGACTGCTACTTCAGATGCTCAGGTTCACTTCTTCTTCCAACTCAGCAGGAGGATCTTCTGCGGTCATGCTACTCCCACTACCAGCTTCTTCACTTTGATCACCTTTACCATCATCACCCCCTCCCTCACCCCCAAAACTCTCTATTAGCTGCTGCACAGTAGTAGTAGAAGTTGAACTGTTTGGGGATGACAAGTGTGACTTAGGGTTCCCAGTTGTCACACATGCCATCATCTCTTCCTCCTCCTGAGTATCAGAAGGCACACTGGCAGCAGTAGCAGCAAGTATAGGTAGCTGCCTGTGCTACACACACTGCTACCCAGTTCATCAAGTGCCTTTTCTGGTTTTCTCATAAGTTTTCCCAAGATCTCTAGGAATAATGTCGGGGGACTGGGCCTCAAAGAGTATTGGAAATCAGGGCTTCCAGACCCTTCTATGCTGGTGGCGGTCACTTCCTCCTCCTCAGAGTCACTGGATGCACCATGGTCCTTCTAGTTCATCCTTTTATTAGATGGGTGCTCATACTGTTAGCTAACAGTCTGAGCCTCTTCTGCTTTAATTGTGCTAAATAAATCACTGCAAAACAGCCTATCACCCTCTCTATCACTCTAATTGCTAATGTCGTGTTCCACTTCATGGAAACGTCAAGTTTTTGGAGCAAAATTTCAAATTACATATAAGAAAAGGAGTGGAAAGTTTGTAGTCATTGAAAAAATAGCAAAAACATTTTCGTCAGTAGATGAGAATGATGAAGAATTTAAGGGATTTTTTAAGGTGGATTTTCCATTAAAAAGATTACAACCACATGTAGATTTTTTTGTGGGAACACAGCAGGACCTATTGCGCACCCTTAGTCATTAGTAGTTCAGGCCCTATATTTCATAATACATGTTACTCTCACTTTAATTATGTTGGAGACTCCCCTGAAATACAAGAAGGATAAGAAAAATTGGAAACATTATGAGACAAACCACCTGTACCATATCGAATAAATAAAAATTGTTTATTTTGCAATGTTGATTCTCAAGAACCCCTCTAGAATTCAAGGGTGGTTAAAAGTTTCATTTAACTAATTGTAAACTTTGCATAGTTTTGATTTGCTCCTTGTGGTGCAGTTGTTTTATCCAGGAATTTTTCCATTTTTATTTATTATATAATCCTCAATCACTTAAATGGAGACATTCTGGTGCAATAAAATTGCTTCATAGGGAATAAATAACATTCCCATTTATGTAAATGTGGCTCTTACCCCTTGAATGCTAGAGAGGTTTCCATTGCTTGCTTTTCAATGCTTTGGCAGTACCAGGAAGCATGGCAAGAGAAAGGAGAGGACAGTATGGGGAGATCTGGGACGGATTTACATCTCAAGCACCCCTACGCACAACACCTTCTGGCACCCCTAGCCTGCCTTTGCCCCTTCATTAGCCACACACTCCTGTGGTCATGCCCACTTTTAGATTTTGGAGAAAAAATCCTTTTGGTAGGATTTTCTAAACTTTCAGTGAAAATATGATTTTGATTTATGTATGTTGAAATGTTAAATTAATATTACAGTATAAATAAATCAAAATCCTATTTCCACACCACTGTAGATTAAACATATCCCACCAAAATGATTTTTTTTTTTCTGCATGAAAAGAGGTTGATCTGTCCAATATATACACTGGAGGTGACTGACAGAGGAGATACAGTACAGTGTACAGATGACACGACGTACACCAAATTAGACTGCAGGGCATATGAATATACACAGAGGACACATACACCAACACCTCATTATACTGTCAGTAACTGAACAGAGCAGAAGGCATATACACCGCAATGAAAAACAGAGTGATTGTACAGAGGGAACGTATGCCTGTAATTCCACATTAAAGTATATTTTGATTGTATAGACAACACACACACCATATACTGCAGGAAGATTGTATAGTGGTCAGGTGACACATATACCACATGAAAAAATACAGGTGATTGTATAGAGAAATGCAATATGAATGG
Source organism: Rhinophrynus dorsalis (assembly GCA_037306005.1). NCBI lineage: Eukaryota > Metazoa > Chordata > Amphibia > Anura > Rhinophrynidae > Rhinophrynus > Rhinophrynus dorsalis. The sequence goes on along the minus strand of CM074719.1, from coordinate 70,720,624 downwards.
CATCATCATCATGGTGGATCATCATGGTGGATACCATTCATATTTAATTCCTCTATACAATCACCTGTATTGTCATGTGGTGTATGTATGTTCACTTGCAGGCTCAGTAGCATGGTAAACAGAGCTTGTTGTAATGAAAGCCCACATCAATGCCCCCACGAAGGGAAGCATGGACAATCTCCCTGGGGCAGCTGGGAGAGAGGTGGGAAGTCCTGCGGCATTGTGCCGCACATACAGGGTGCCGAAGAACACGGAAGTGCCAGATTTTCAGTCTTTGTATCTCCAATAGTAGGTAACTAAATTTTTTTTAAAAAAGCCAATGCTATAGCTAATCTAGTTTTACTAAAGCCCATGCACAAAAGTTTTTATAATGTGAATGTTGCCCTGTAAGCCTCAGATCTTAAGCAGGCAAAAAGGATGCATGGGAATGGAAATTGTATACGAAAAAAAAAACAACACATCCCCAATAAAGGGGAAAAAATAATTACCCTTAAATTGCACTCCTGAAAATACCCCAGATGGTTAAATAGTAGTTATCATCAAAGCATGAAAAAAATTGCTTGCTATCACTAAAAAAATAATCTTTATAGGGTATTATATGAAAAATTTTAACCTTTAATGCAAAACCAAGAGACATATGTCTAAGATGTAAAATTGATCAAAAACTGAGAGACAAAATGGTAAATTGAGATACAAATGAAAGCCAATTCCTGTATTTACATTCACAGCACTTAGAAAGAGGATTCATATAGGTGCTGTGCACTTCTGAAAGTTTTGCATTAAAAGTTACAATTTTTTTATTAGTATCCAATAAAGATTATTTTTTTAGTAATAACAAGCTAAGTTCTCCATGCTTTGGTAATAACTACTATTCGACCATCTGGGGTATTTTCAGGAGTGCAATTTCCCCTTTCTTGTGAATAAGTGGTTTTTTTTTTAGTACACAATATTGCTTAAGCCAACACAATTAAATTTAAAAAAAAATCGCATTTGGAATAAATGACATTAAAGGGATAGTAATGCTTAAAATGTATAAAAATATATGTTGTAGGGTTTATTCCCCTGAGTAAAACAAGGGTACACCCACTGCTGAGAGATATTTTATTAAAAAATTATAACAGCATAAACTTGAAATTTTTAGGTGCAATATCACAGTGGCCTGAAAATTTACAGTGGCGCTGTTGCTACACCATTCTATGGACTGCTCTGGTCCGTAGATCATAAATCTTCATAGGATGGTGTAGCAACAGCACCACTGTAAATTTTCAGGCCACTGTGATATTGCACCTAAAAAATTGAAGTTTGAGCTGTTATATTTTTTTAATAAAATATCTCTCAGCAGTGGGAGTACCCTTGTTTTATTCAGGGGGATAAACCCTGCAACAAATATTTTTTTTCCATCTTAAGTATTACTATCCCTTTAAGAAAATGTATGTCCCGCAACTGATAATACATGCCTCCACTCCACCCGCCAATAACTTGTGGCCTGTTGTTTCTCTGTATTGACCTCCACTGAAGCATGCTTCCACCAGCAACGCTCAGCCAAATCTAAGGACTTAGGCCAGTTCCTGTGGGTTTTATGCAGCCGTGCAAGCTACACCAGTGTGCATGGCTGCATTTGATTATGTGCATCCTGAATGATGACGTTCGCAGGAGGTCCCATCTGACTGGGCTGCGAGCATTGAGAAGTGTAGGTAGTGGCATGCAGGTGCAGCAGTGGTTCACATGGGGTAGCCCTGGCAGAGCAGGTACTGCAAGCCAACCAGAAGGAACAGTTTCTATTGTACAAAAGTGCCCTTGCTGTCACACGGCGAGGGAGAGCGAGCAAAGGATTATTATTATTCCATCACATTATAAAGTGGGTGGGATGGTGGGAGTGACAGGGCCATTGCCAGGTGCCCCTAAAAATCAGGCACCTTAGGCAAGTGCCTTGTCTGCCTATTGACAAATCCAGGCGTGGGGGAGAGTGTATACAGTGAGATTGGGAAGAAGAGTCATCCAGGAGGTTGACATTGGGCACAAAACTTCTCCTACCTTGTTCAGACAATTGTAGTTTTTTCTGGCAATCATAGAATCTATTTAACTACAATTCAAATAGTTAATGCAGGAAAACAAACTAGAAAATAAACATCTGTTTCCCAAGCTGTGTTTGGTATCCTGACAAATTGCATTTGATAATTGGATAAAAGCTTATAGAATTGTTTTGCTCACCAACATCCAGAATTGTCATTTTGTACTGTTTTATACAATACAACCTGTTTAAATATCTACTGGTCTGCTCTGCACCCTTTCTTTTTTTAATAGATTTGTTACACAGTGGATTTAACCCTTGGCGTGCCCCAGCTGAATTTGTTATCCATTTGTGACAAGGACTGGCAGCATTTCCCCTCTAGCTTATACACCTCTCCGTCTCCTTTTATACGGGCTGGTGGGAATCTGTCAAGTAAGTTTCATCCTATATTTTTTAAACATGATTCTAATTTTACACATCATTTGTTTGGGCTCTCCTCCTGTGCATACTTTCCTGTCATTTTCCAGCTTTCCTGTGGATGCATTGTGAAGGAGTGATCGAGCGTCCATCTGTGTGGAGGCAGTCACAATATCCTCCACAAGAGTGATTGCTACTGAATATACAACAGTAGCCAAAAAGGAATGTGAGTAATATTCTTCATTCTGCTCATTCATCTTTGGTTTCCAATTGATACACTGTAATTGAGGACCCGGATGTTTATTGAACTTAAGAATCAACTAAAGAGCTGAAGTGAAACTATGAAATAAGTGGTTAAACCCTGTGAATACAAGACGTGTGTGCAGTGTATTGTGCAGCAATGCATTTCACATACCAGTGGTAAAAGTTAGCTACTTAGTATATTGATAAGAACATACTGATAATAACATGATTATTTTCTAAATAATGGCATGGAAGTCATAATGGTAGGAAGTCTGTGGTAATATTTATCTAGAAACAACTATTTCTGAATTGCTTAAAAATCATATGCTAGCTAAATGTTACTTCTCATACTGTTGAATGCAAAGAAATAACTACGTATTTTGTGAGCATGTGGTAATTACACAGCTATTTATGTTGTGAAGAATGAAAGTAATTGCACATAAAATTAGTATGAAAATATTCCTGGAAATCTTTGCAGAATGTATCCTGTGATTACCATGAAATTATCAAATAAACGTGTCAGCGCATGTTCTTTAAAATACACCATTGTGGAGAAACCTCTTGGAATAAGTGATATTAGCATAAAACTATGCACTGTGTAGTAATGCATTATTTTACTGCTAAACACTGTACAAGTTTCAAAGAGGTTTTTGACCCCATGGCTTATAACATGCCAAAGCTGCAATATTGTATTTATATCTTTTGAGTGGGATGCGTTATACACATTAATTGTGCATAATTAACTAAAGACCTGGATTAAGGTGTTAATTTATTTTGAACTGACCTTGCCAACACACACTTTTCTTTATACTTTGAGTAGAGCAGGACTGTTTTGAATATAGGCAAAATGGACAGCCATTCAGGGCTCATGGCTGTAAGCCATTCAGCCCAACGCCCCTCCCCAACACACCCTCTAGATTTTGCCCTCTGTCTGACGATTGGAGCATGCAATACGGTCATAGAAACATGTGTCCAGTTAAATATGCAGTATTGCCATGATAGACATACACAATTAATATTGGATAAAGATGGTTGATAGTAGGGATGTGAAGAACTTTTCACCTCAAAGAGAAATGTGAAAAAAGGAATTTACAGTTGATTGGCAAATTTTTCTTGAAAGGTTCAATTTTCCTCTTTTTTCTGCCTAGTAGGGATGGGCAAAAATTTTTGCCTCAAACTGAAACTGGCAAAAAATGGCCCATTCCCCTAGGCAAAAACTTTCCTGCAAAAAAAGTCCCAATTTTCTGCTTTTTCCTGCTTTTTTCACCTGGCTCATTCAATTGAAATCAGTGGGAACATTGAAGTTACATACAACATAATACAAATATTATTTTATTTCCCAATTACATAGTATAAAAAGAGCATGAGTGTGCCTGTGTTGGCGAGGTGTAGGGAAAGAATCAATTGAATAGGGGATGATGTTTGCGGGGGGGTTGTTTACTGGGATTGGGGGGCAGTTAATAAAAAGTAAATACTAACTGAAATTAAAAAAACCCATAAGACATGGTATAAAAGGGGTCTGAGGAGGGTGCCTGTGTTGGTGGGTGGAGTCTGTAGAATGAATCAGTTGAAAAGGCATAAATAAAATAAGAAATTTGTATGTAAAGTGATAGAGAAAAGAACACCCTGACATAAGCTGCCACTTGACTTGATAGAGGATGATTTGTTTGATTTGTTCCTAGAGGCTCAAGCCCTGAGTATACATTGATTTGTAGGACTGTGTGGAACAAACCCCCAAAAAATAGTTTATTTTTTTGTAGGACTATTTTTTTTTTTTTAAAGCACAAGCCCTGAGGAAAAAAAATTACCTACTGGCCTAGTGCCAGCAGGTCATGTTGGCCAGTGCCTACTGGCCATTGTCAAATGCCCTCCTCCATCCTGAGTCTGAGTCCATAATTGTGGAATCTGCAATTGCTGTTCTTGCTGCTGCTGCTGCTGCTGCTGAGTTGTTTAAGCAGCAGGATGATTAGGCAGCTGAAAGAGAATGGGATCAACAATAGCAGTAACATGGGTAATTGATGATGAAGGGTCCACTTGCCACGACTATCTCCAGTGATGCATCGGAGGCAGTAGCAGCACAATAAGTAGCCCCCACTCTATGTGGAGAAGTTGGCCAATAATTCTTCTCCACCTGCCTCTCCTCCAAAATCATGGGTGTGTTGTTATTAGAATATACTTTTTTCCCTTGAGAGCAGGGACTGTGCCTCTCATCAGCAACTGCAATATGCACAGCGTGTGTGGTAAATAACATCTGGGTCACAACTGTATCCAAACACCATGACACCCAAAACCAAGTACTGCCACTTTCACTATACCCCTTGTCCAGACCCTGCTAAGGACACATGACAACTTGCTGACAGTTTAATAGTAATGATGTACCCTCCCTACCAGCATCTTAGCATATTCTGCAGGATGGAATATCCTCAGATGCTGCTTGATGACCTGGAATCAATTCTCCTCCACCACAATGGCATGTATGATCAGTGCATCACACAGTGTGCATTGGGTAGAGATGAACTGCCATATCCTAACATCAACAGAGGGGGGTGGGGTAATGATGAACAAGGTGGACTGGCAGCAAGCTAGCTAGTTGTTTAACTCATCATGGAACTTCCATTGTCTGTCTGGGTTTCTTTATCCTTCCTCCTCTTTGTTCTCCACCTTGCCTCTTGTTGCCTTTCTGGAGAGGCAGGGGGTACAGTAACAGCAGTGCTAGATTTCTGTAATGGTTGTTTGGCTTTAACATATTTGACATAATTGTCATGGTGTCTGTGTTTCATGTGTGATAGCAGAGAGGTTGTGCCAAGGTGTGTTCCCTCCTTTCCCCTTCTCACTGACTTGTCACAAATTGTGCACAGTGTCATTGGTAATGACTACACTGTGCCTGCCTCAAGAGAAGAATAGTCCCACACCCATGACTTTAGGGGGGAGGGAACAGATGGAGAAGAATGGCCTCTTTCTTCTTGTCCTCCACATTCCCCTTCTCTGTCTGTTCTGGCAGCAGATGATGTTGCTGCTGTTGCTGCTACTGCCTCAGAATCAGCACTGCAACTAGGACTAGGAATATTTCTACTGCTGGCAAGTGGAATCTGTCCTAGTCCTGCATCACTTGTTGACCCCATTCCCACTGTGTCCATGGTGGTCTGTGGCACACTAGCCTGCTCCTCAGCATCCTGCTGCCCTTGATTCTCAGCAGCAGCAGCAGCAGCAGCAGCAGCAGGATTTAGAGCAGTTGCAAACTCCACAAATTCCAAAAACATACTGCTAGTGGTGGTGGTGATGCCCATCCACATCCCTGTCTCCCATTCCTTCTCAGTTTCTGATAAAAAGGCCATCAATGTCTCTTTCACCCCAGCTTCTCCAACACCACCACTAGTCCCTATGTGCTGCTGCTCTATTAGGGACATCTCACTGCTGCTTGGAGGAGGTGATGAGCAATGTGACAGAGGGTCCCCTAATGTCATTTCTTTTTGACGTGAAGAAGGCAAACTGGCAGCACTATCAGCAGACGCAGGCAGCTCATCTGTGCTCCTGCTGCTGGTGGTGGTATTAATTCTAAGCCTGCTCTCCCCCAACACCAATTCTGGCCTCTTCAGGATCATGTTCCACTTGGATACTGTAGTGAATGGAAGGGGGAGGACACCCAGAGCCTGAGGAATGGTGCAGGCTCCCTCAACCGCTAGTCTGGATGCTCTCAAATGCTTCCCCTACCACTCCCCTAACACTAGTCCCACCGGCTGCTTCACCATCACTGTTACTACTACTACTACTAATACCATGCACATCAAGTTTAGCCTGGAGTATTCCTCCTCACAGTCACTAGTAATATGAGGATATTGATTAGTATTACCCCCTCCTTCATTCCTAACACTAACAAGCTGCTGGACCTTCTTAGTAGTAGTAGTAGTACTAGCACTGGTGGGAATGCTTGGGGATGACAAGTGTGACTTAGGGTCCCCTGCTGTCACACTTGGCATCATCTTCTAATTCCCCCCTCCTGAGTATTACGAGACACACTAGCAGCTTCAGCACTGGTGGCAGCAGCTACAACACTGGTAGCAGACACAGCACTGGTGGCACTGGCAACAGGGGCAGCACTTCTGACAGCAGGCACAGGATTGGTGGCAGCAGGTTCAGCACTGGCAGCAGGCACAGCACTGGTTTCAACAGGGGCAGCAATGGTGGCAGCAGAGACAGCACATCTAGCAACAGGCACAGGCAGCTGACCTGTCCTTCTCTCACTAGTACTACCCTTTTCTCCCTCCTTTCCCAATACCTTTTCTTCCTTCCTTCCCATTCCCTTTTCTCCGTCCCTTCACATTAAATTCCCCAAGATCCCTTGGGGTGATTTAGGTGGACTGGACAGTATTGGTTTAGTAGTGCTCATTTCCTCTTCTTCCTTAGACTCAGTGGGTACATAAGAGTCCTTTAAGCTCCTCCACTGATTATTTTTCAACCTTCTCATAGGGATAGCAGTCACTATGAGCCTCTCCTGTCTCAGTTTTGCCAACATATCACAGCAGAACAGCACAGCTGCTGTAGCTGCTTCTATTGTGTTTGATTTCTGCAAATACATCAAGTTGTTATAGCAAAAAGGTGAAAACCACATAAATCAGTGGGTGTTAACTTTCTTGCCTTTGAAAACATGGTGAAATATTTTGGCCAATGAGTGGAAAACGTGAAAATTTTAATTGCTAGCTTTAAGGCGGATTTTCCCATGAAAAAGCTGACAACAATGTGGTTTTCATGGAATTTCACCTGGGAACATGGCGACAACTTTCATCCATCCCTACTGCCTAGCTCATTGCAGCAGTAAGACAGAATTTCCACCAACCACATGGCAAGTTTCTATTATTTTCCTACAGTCATAGTTTAAAGGAGTGTCAGGTTCCCACAACATGCCAGTTCTGTATTTGAGAGAGACAGTGAAAGTAGCACAATTTTGCAAATTCTTAGCATAGGCAAATAAAGTAAAATGGAGTGTAGTTTAGGTAATCTTGCAGGCAGGACATTTGTTATCTGTGTTTATGGAGTCTGGGGCACTCTGTGGGGGGGGAGAGGAAGGAAAAAGGAAATTTATGTAACATACCCCACAATCTTGGAAGACTGAGATAGGCAGCTGTGATCCAAGAAGGAATGGGCAAAAAGTGTTGAAAATTTCCCTCATGACTTTTCGCGAAGACGTAATGATTTTTTGCTTTTCCTTCTAAAAATTTGCGTTTACTTCTATGCAAAAATATTCTCCTTTTTGCCTATTTTAACAAATTTTCTGCCTATATTTCCTGTAAGTACTACATTTCCTATTGTAATATTACTTCTTGTGAGGGCTGAAGTTTAGAAATAAGTGAGTCCTACAGCAACATATGCCTTGAAAAATGTGTTAGCATGCAGAATGCATTTGTGTTTTGCCCACAACACTAACTTCCTGCTTAAGTGACACTGGCATATATTCATGATGTCAAGTAATAAAATAAAAAATAAAGTACAACCTACAATGTGGCAGATGTGTATGGTAGTGGTGGTGGTGGTGGGGGGACTGGCATGGTGTTATTTGTGTATGTATTTTTACCATTGTCATACACTATTCTCCTTCTTAGATTATTGATACACATTACTTATCGGTCATAGCAGTGGTCCCAAGTGGGGTAGTTGGTGGCACCGCTTCTTCATATCCCTCCTCCACCTTCTCATCTGTGCTGATGTTAATATATTTGTCCTGGCTTTGTCTGTCATACTCCTCTGTAGCAGGAGCCATAGGTGTTATTTGGACTGAACTAGCTGTTGGTACTGGCAGTAGCACACTCTCTGACACATAAATAACTTCATTACTTTTTAAAGTGCTTCTGCTGCTGCTAGTTGTATCACCTTTGGCCTGCTGATAGTGTGTCTCCCAGTCAGACCTGTGGTTGTGCTTCAGGTGGGATCTCATAGAGGAGGTGCCTAGGTGTGAGCCTGCTTTCCCCCTGTTCATGGGCTTTTTGCACAGACAACAGATAGCAACATGTGTAGCTTGAGGATCCTGAGAGAAATATCTCCATACTGTGGACTTCATGGACTGAGAGGTTCCTGAGGTGGTGCTTCTGCTACTACTGCTACTGGGGCTAGATGTTGATGCAGTTCTACTGCCACTACTACTAGGTGTCAAAGGTGCAGCACTTACAGCAGCAGCAGCAGCAGCAGCAGCAGCAGCAAAGGCACTCATCATATCTATCATTGTGGATGTTAACCTTTGTTGCTGTTGCTGGCTACTCAAAATAGGTGTGTGTGTGTGTGTGTGTGTGTGGCTGAGTGGTATTTGGACTTTGAAGAGGCGATGATGCTGATGATGACTGATAGGGTGACTGTGATTTTTGACATCTGTGCTTGTCCATGGTCAGACTTTCCAATGGCTTTCTTAAACAGTTTATAGACAGGCACAGTGCTCCTTAAAAGTGGTAAAAGATTCAGTCTTTGACTTTCTGCTAACCATATAGCCCTGTCATCATCCTCACTCTCAATTTCATCTGTATCTGAACAAGAGACGGATTCTGGAGGGATATATTCTAGATCTACATCATCAACAGTCATCATTAGGTTATCCTCAGTAGCATCAGCATCACGTGAAAGTTCTTGCCCACTACTACCCTCACATTCCTCTAACTTTTAGAGGTCTCAAACAATTTCTTTTTACTTCCCTACTACTTTGAAGATGGGTGTTTTGGTGCTTGTTTGTCTCATTATCTGATGCAGCAGGCACTTCAGCTGCTACACCTTCTTCTGTTATGCTATTGCCAGAATCATCAAGACTTGAATGCAATTTGTTGTCATCTTCAGTGTTATTATATGGTTCTTTATTTCGACTGGCACTGGTAGTGCTGGAACTAGTTTTGCTGGGACCTTGACAGACTGCATCCTCCCTTGGAGTAAAGGGATCATCATCATTGATTGTACACACTGCAGCAACCATTGCTGCAGTCAGTGTTTGAACTAATACTTTACTTGCAAGTCCCTGCACTGCTTCACCCCCTCCCATTCCCCTTCCCCTTGTGCGTTTGCTGGACATTATGCAACTGTGTTTTTTACTGTACGGTACACAACACAACTGATGGAGCTGTATGATGCCTTGCCTAAGCCTAGTCAGCTGTCTATCACTGTCACCTAATATATTTAGTTCTTTATTATTTCATTTTTTAATACTTTTTTTACTTATTTTTTTATATTGTCCAAACGTCCACCCTGTTGTCTTATCAATGTATGTCAAAAAAAAAATAACTGAAAAACAAAATCAACAATGTCTTTCCCCAGACTTCCCCACCCAGTACAGAGACAATAACCGCAAGATCAGCAAGCAAATAGATCCCTAGCTGCCTCTGTCTTGCCAGTCAGTCACATGGAATATTGGAGTATTTGGGTCAACCTCCTTCCTCCCTTATTATCCCCTAGAGTGTCCCAGACTCCCCTAATACAGAGAACAAATGTTCTACCTAAATGACTCCCTAAACTAAGCTTCAATTCCCCTTTATTTGCCTATCTTCTCTAGCTCAAAAGCATGCTGCTCTCTCCTCTCACAAACACAGAATGGCTGCTGTAAGAGCCTGACAGCCTTTTATATGGCTATAGAAAACTTTCATGTGATGGAGAAATATTTTTCTTCCCATTGATTTCAATCGGCAGAAAAGGTGGGAAAAAGCAGAAAAATTGCACTTTTTGTGGGAAATTATTTGCCAAGTGGAAAGTGCCATTATTCATCGAATTCAGTTTGAGGCAAAAATTTTCGCCCATCCCTAGATCCAACTTCCTTCCTCCTCTGGCTGTTCTTTCTGTGGAGGGAAGTCTGGGGGTGTGACAAAGGAGCAAAAGGAGATTTAACTCAAATACCCTAAAATATTGTGTGACTGGGAAGATACAAGCACTGTTACCCAAGTTTGTTGCTAATCTGGCTGTTATTTTTTCTGTGTTAGGGGAGTCTGGGGAAAGAATCAGTTGAACGTGGAGTGTTTTTTTATTTGTTTTTTGTTGACAGTAATAGGGATAGGGACAGTTAATAAAAAAATAAAAAATAAATAAAAATAGTTATGTGGCTGACATAAGCTGTGACTGAGACAGACTGATACTAGAAGATTTTCAGTATTTTGCAAAGCCAAGATATCTCTCATACAATCAGTTCTGTTGTGTATGTCACGGTTAAACAATATCTGGTAGATGTACTAGTGCAGGAGTAGGGTGAAAGGAGTAGTAGCAGTGCAGGGATGTGTGAGTAAAAAATGATAGTCTATCAGCTGACTACAACCATTGTTACTGCAATGTGTGCAATAAATGGTGATGATGATCCTTCTCCTCCTGTAGAGGCAGTTTTTCAAAGACCCATAAAAAGTTCCACCACCACTATAAAAATTAAAACAGTTCAAGCAACTGCTGCATCTGACCGTGATAGTGAAAAACAACATTCCTCAATGTAGCAGCAGTAAGGTGATACCATATACCACTGTTGGAATCACTGCTAAGACCACTTACTAATGTTTATGAACATTCTAGTAATCATGGAATTTCACATAGGATTTTGATCATCAGGGAAATATCCAACTGCCATTTGGAGTCAGGGAAGGAATGTTTGACCCACTCGAGCTTCACTGGAAATGTCCTTTCTCTCAACAGAGGTGATGTGGCATATGTATATATGTGCCACTGCCATCTATAAATAATGATTTTATTTGGTTTTCTTACTTTTTTATTTTATTTTCATTAATGGTGTCTTTTTTACATTCCTCAAATTAATTGCTTATAATATGTCATGCCATATTTATATGTACCTGTTTTGTTATATTTCTTTTGTTGATAGGAATACGAGGATGCAAGAAAGAGGAGTGTTTTATTGTTTTATACATACAATAATTGTTACTGTGATTTATACACTTCATTGATTTATTGCTTGTCTCACAGTAGCCAAAAAAATTGTTTCTATAATAGTGTACACAATGGTAAGCCAAGAAACATTATTTGGTGGGAAATTAAAAAAATGAAATATATAAAGTAAACATAAAATATGACTCAGCTCAGAAGCATCAACATTCACACAACTTAAAAATAAATAAATAAATAAATAAATAAATAAATACATAAATTCAAATAAGTAACCCTTCCTGCTAACACATGTTCATATTCTGCTGGATGCATGGTTTTTAGGTGCTCTGTTATGCCCTGCATCCTGTTTGCCTCCACAACAATAAAGTGTTCAGTCATTGCTCTCCAAAGGGTACAATGTGTGGACTCAAATTGCCATATTTGTGCATGTGCAAAATTGCTATCTAGAGGTGGTAATGGCAAGATTGGAGGGATTTGGCATTGACTGGGAACATTTTGGATGGTAATGGAAGTAGGGATAGGAGGAGCCACTGGTTGTGGCTGCAAAGGCTGATGGGGGATTGCTGCTTGCTGATGGGAGAGACAGTTAATAAAAAAAATAAAATAAAAATGAAATAAAATAAAAAAATTTGTATGTAACGTGACACAGACAGGTACCCCCGACATAAGTTGTGACTGGGTCAGACTGATACTAGTTGGGATAGAGGATTTTGTAGAGGATGATTTGTATGACTTGTTGTTAGAGGCCCAAGTCCTAAGAAACATTGATTTGTAGGACTTAGACTTATTAGAGGCACAAGCCCTGAGGAAACATTGATTTGCTGTAGAACTTGTGCTAGGCTCAAGCCCTGAGGAAACATTGATTTGTATGATTTACACTTTTTTGACACAAGCCCAGATGGATCAGTGATTTGTAGGACTTGGGCTTGTTAGAAACAAATTCCCAAAAATAGTGCAGGCCTCTGTTTTTATTTTTTGAAGAACAAGCCCTGAGGAAAAAAAATACCTTACTGGCCTAGTGTCAGCAGGTCCTGTTGTGGGGGTCAGTGGTCACCGACCATTGTAAAATGCCCCGGCATCATCTGTGAATTTGCAACTACTGTTCTTGGTGCTGCAGGATGAGTAGGCAGCTCAAATGGAATGGGATCAACAACAGCAGTAACATGTGGGATGGGATGACCATAGTTCTGCTTCTCACTACTATCTCCAGTGATGTGCCTTGGGCAGTAGCAGCACCAGAATTGGCCCCCACCACTTCAGGTATATGTGGAGAAAAGGAGAAGTTGGTCAAAATGCTTCTCCACCTGCCCCTCTTCCAAAATAATGGGTGTGTTGTTACTAGAATATACATTTTTCCCTTGAGAGCAGGAACTTTTCCTCTCATCAGCAGCTGCAATTTTCATAGTGTGTTTGTGGTAAATAAGAGAAGTACTGAGAACAATGGGCATATCTGTACTCACATCAAATACCTCGGGTCCAGGACAAGCTGACAGGACGTGGTGAGGATGGGTGCAACTCCAGTTGTCTCAGGTTCTCTAGTGAGTCGGATAACCAGTCCGTTCTTTTTGTGATCTTGAGGGTGTGAAGGCTTATGTACATGCTACAGTGGTCTAGGGAGGCACAAAATTCCATGGAATCCAGAGGCTTGTATAGAACAGCAACCTTGCCATTGTGTGAAGCATGTAGGGAGAAGGGGAATCCCCATCTGTACTTAATTTGAAGAGACCACAGGTTGTCTGTTACTTGTTTCACCTCTCTCCATCAGTACAGGGTCTGCGGTGATATAGCACTGCAAAACTGGACCACTGAACCCACAAAGTAAATTGCTACTTTCTCCTTAGCCTTCCTCATAATGAGCTCTTTAATTTCAAAGCACACAATGGCATCTCTTGTACTGTTGCCTGCAGAATCTCTGGACCCTGTGAGCTCTTTCAACACGAGCGTCACCCAAAACTAAAACAAATAGGGATGCCAGGGCTGACAGCAGTTCCTGAGACACAATGTTTTCCGATAGGTATTTAATTCTCAGGTTATTTCTTCTTCCTCCATTGTCAATGTCTTCCAGCTTCAAAGTTGTTGAACAGTGTCTCAATATTTGGCTATGGATTGCTCCAACCCAGCAATGTGCTTCAACATTTCTTTCTTCCTCAAGATAAGCTACTCAGCTGCTCAGTTGGGTGATGTCCACAAGGACTGAAACGGGTTCCGCTTAAAAAGTAGATTTCACATCTTCCTTATAACACTTAAAATCCTCTTTCATTACCAGACCCTACAAAAAAAATCTGCAAAGGTCTTTCTTCATAAGCGGAGGTTCTGATGATAATGATGAAGTACCTACCATATCCACCTTCTCTCCATGACAGTGCGATGCTGAGGAATCTCCAGGAGAGGTACTTCTTTCCCTCATCAAACAGTCAGTGACTAGGCCCATACTGAAAGTACTGTGAAATGGAGGCAGGATCTTTATTAGATTTGCCCTTTATCTCTCTCAACAGGCAAGATGAGTAGTACTTCACAATAAATGTATTTGCGGGATGTAGAAAAAGACTGAAAAGCAGCTAAAAATGTTTACCCTACTCAGTCCGAGCTCCACAGAAACGTGTCCTACTCCATGATCAGCCTGGACTTGCCCGTTCTTCTAGCCTTTATGAACTATAAAACACTTTCTATTTACGTCCCCTTATGGGAATTTACAGAACATTAACCACTAATTTGTGAACATGTGTTACACTTTCTAGCAGATGTAACAGTTGTTTTTTTATATGTACACTAGTGTAAAAGCCTGTGTACATTGGCCAAGCGTTCAGGAAATCTCTACTGTGCATGACTGCATCGGGCAGTCTCTACTGTTCATGACTGCATTGAACAGAATGCAGTCTCTACTGCGCATGACTACATAGGACAGGCTCTACTGCTCATGACTGTATTATACAAACATACATCTGGCAGATTATTATAAAGGATTTGTTTCAAAAGTTTGAAAATAACCAAAAATTATGTGTATAATAATATTTGGATTAACCCTTTTATTGTCAGAGAGGTATCCAAAGCATTGCAAAGCAATGACTCCACTTCTTTCTCCAGCAATGACAACTGTTATTTATGATTGTGTCCAATTAATAAAAAAAGGAACATTAGATTTACTCTACTAACTTAAGTGCACAACTAGGCATTGTGCATGCGCAGTGTTCATTTCACTGCTGTTTCCAGCAACTATGCCTGCGAGTGTTAATTTAAATTTGTAAAAAAAAATAATAAATAAAATAAAAAGTAATAATAAATAAGAACTTAAGCAGTTAAATATTTTGTTAATATAATTTTCCTTGTAATTGAAATGTATGGGAGTGCTTCAACTTCTCATGCTGTGGCCATAGAAACATTCTTCTTTAACAATACCCTGAGCTGCGGGCAACAGCAACTACAGCGTACATCCTGATGCTAGTGATTAAATCCCCACCCCATCTACACGTCCTACATATTCTCCCACCAACACCAGTGCCACCACTCTCTCTGGCATTCAGAAAAGCAGCACACAATCAATTTCACACTGGGCTTGTGGCTGGCTTGATAGTTGGTATAGTCCACTTTATTTTTATACATTAGTTCCACATAGTCTGCAATCAGGTTTAGAAAATGGCTCCTAGAGAGAACTATTCTTTAAGCAGGAAAATAAGGCAACTAATTATATTGCTTCACAGAGCATAAACCATAATTATTCAGAATTGCACTAAGAGGTCAGTTGGTATATAAGAAGTTTGTATGTCATCAGTTTGAAATTTTGTTCCTGTGTAAATGTATTAAACTTTGTGTTTGATTCTATTAAAATTCATTAGGCATCCTGTTGTCTGTGCACAAAAGTCAATTACATGTCTAGAGTCACACACACTCTCTTTTCTAAAATGTCATTTTTTAATAGCTAGTTATTGTCTGAAGCAAATATTTTCCCAACAATTTTGGCTTTTGTTAAACAGATAAAACAAAAGACAGAATTAAATTTAAATTCTCACTGAATTACTTCTGTTATCAAAATTTAATTAGTTTCTGATTTACTCTGTACCCTCTTCATCACCTGAGATTATTAGGATTGAAAGCTCTAGTCCCCTTTCAGTTCTCATTATGGAGTTTCCTCTTTTGTCTATGAATGGGACGTTGATTCTTTATTTATATCATCACCGGATGAAAAAAAAAGAAGTTTGTTAGAGAAGTTTTTGTGGAGCAACTGAACTACATTATTTACTTAACAAAACAAAAGACACATATAATTAAATACTTGAAAATGTATTTTAGGCTACAAAACAGTTTATTAGCAGTATTTTTTATATTTGTTAACCTCTGAAATAATAAAGACATCTCCATTTCATTGCTTAAAGAAACAAGCAATGCTAAACACTAATGGATTCAAATAAGAGGAATTCACTGATGCTGACATTCTAGGAAGTTGAACAATTCAAGGCGAAATAGGTGAAATATAAAATGTTTCATTAATTCAAATGCTTTTTTTAAACCCCATTGACCACTCATCTCCAATGCATAGTATTCTATGGGTTAAAAACACAATTTAAATAAAAGTGGAATTTCAGGAATAATGCTCCATAATTCTTCCAGTCTCATAGGGCTTTATTAAATGACTACATTTACCATTCCACTAATAGAGATGGGCAAAACTTTTCACCTCAAACTGAAATCAGCAAAAAATGGCACTTTCCATTTGATGAAAAATTTCCTGACAAAAGAGCAGATTTTTCACTTTTTCATGCTTTTTTTCTCCAAGCTTATTCCATTGAAATCAATGGGAACATTGAAGTTACATACAACACATAGCAAATATTATTTTATTTCCCAAAGTCATAGTATAAAAGGGTCATGAGGGTGCCTGTGTTGGTGGGTTGTGGGGAAAGAATCAGTTGAACAGGGGATGATTTATTTGGGGGGTTGTTTATGGGATTGGGGGGCAGTTAATAAAAAATAAATCCTAAATAAAATTTTAAAAAGACCCATAAGACAAGGTATAAAAGGGGTCTGAGGAGGGTGCCTGTGTTGGTGGGTGGAGTCTGAGGAATGAATCAGTTGAACAGGGAATTTGTTTCGGGGGGTGGGTTCTTGACTGGTATTGGGGGGGGGAACGTTAACCCCTTAAGAACCCATGACGTGCCAGGACCGTCAGAGGTGCACTTCCCATAAAGACCCATGACATGAACGCTGCTATAATTCTTTACAGGCTAAAACTGAGTGCTCCGGTGCCAGAACGCTCAGTTTCAGTCCTTGTCTATTCTGCCAGTTCACATGATCGATCCAGGAGCGATCACATGTACCAGCATTTACATTAAAAAAAGGCAGTGTGCTTGACACACTGCCTTTGAGTCTGCTCTTTGACTCTCTCTTCCTTACTATTAAAGTAAGAGAGAGAGAGAGAAGCAGAGAGCAGACACACACAGGATATAATGCAGGACAGAGTTGGGGGTATTAACCCCTTCAGCTCTGGATCACTAGTTAAGATAAATGCAGGTCCGTTTATGACCTGTCAACAGCAACATTTTTTTTTAAACTAAATCTAAAGAAGAACAATTGATTTTATTTAAAAACACTTATTTGTTAAAATAAATATAGACATTTAAACAAATAATAAAGGCTAAAAGTAATACATTTGTACACAATACACTAACCTATCCAACAAAGGTATCCATTTGAAGTGTTGCATGTAAAGTTTTGTGTCATAAAAAAATAACTTGTGTTTTGCCGCATCATTTGAAGTGTTGCATTTAAAGTTTTGCGTCATGGGGGGCGTGGCCTGGCAGCCATCTGTGTCGGACACAAGGTGGAGAGGCTCCAATATACTGAAGCCTAATCCACTGCAATCTGGCGGCTTGGGTCGATTCTACTTGGGCTGCCTTGTGTTTTTGTGTTCCCCTGCCACTGCTCTGCTTGACAGCCTCTTCATCTCCGTTTTCGGCTGCTTGTGCGGCTTCATACACGGGTGGGCCTGCAGCCGCGGCCTTGCTTGTCGCTTCTGCCCGGCGGGGCGTTGAATATCAGAGGAGGACGGCGCATGCATCGGAGGGATCGTCCTGATTGGGGCCGCTTACCGATACCTACCGATACTGCTGGGGGATCCTTCACTGTGTGGAACTTTCATCCTGTCATACAGCAGTGGAGAGGACTGGCGTGCAGGGCCTGCTGATGCTACCCCTGAAGGTGTGTCTCTGTATGTCTGACCAGGGTCTGGAACCTGGCGAGTGGATAACCCCGCTACTTCATCTGACTCCACTGAGTATAGATCGGTCCAGCCGCAGCCCCTTTATTCTTAGCACATCCTCCGTTTATTATTTTTAATCCCAGTGTCCCCTTCCCTGCCATTAGCTTGGTCGGCTGCCTCTGTACTGCTGACCCCTCTGGGGAGCTCCTATACTTACAAAGCACATTTTCTATCCAGTCTTGGACTGTAGAACCCCCTGTTTGTTACCATTCCTGTATTTGTTCCCCCTGTTACCCCATGTATGATTAAAGAAACAGCTGGAAGGCCTCCCAGTGCTGTGCTGTTCCCTGGATATGAACCACACTTTTCAACGCTGTTCATCAGCTGACCACTTTTGCACTATATGCAGCTAATACCCCGTCTGTCTGCTTTCCTTTTTATGTTCTCCTCTGCTGCCCCATGTATTACTGAATCTGAAAAATTATGCTGCTATATTCTGCCTGATTACTTCTCTCCACATACCAAGTCTGAAGATACTTTATACACCTCATCATCTGTCTAGATTTGGACTGTAAAAACTCCCTGTTTGTTGCCTTCACTGTAATTGTTCCCCCTTCTGCCCCATGTACGTTTGAGGAAATAGCTGGAGGTCCTCTCATTGATGTGCCACTATATGGATGTGAACCAAATTACTCGGATATTGGCTGCTGCAGGCCTTGCGCTGCTGGCTTCCCGGTTTGTCTCCTCTCCTTTCTATGTTTCCCCCACTCTCCCATGTATGATTCAACATCACAGTTATTTAGTGTGAGAAGAAATATGCATATCATTTGAATTTTGAGCGATCCTGTCCGCACCTGCCTGTCTCAACGGTTGATGTCCACCCTGCGCTAACCTTGAGCTCCACTAATCTGGCCTGTGCTTCTCTTCTCACTTCCAGTATGGTTAAAAAGTCATCAGTATATAGGAAGAAGTTAAGTAAATTTGCTAGGAGAGCTATGGCGGCGGAGGAGGTTACAGTCTTGTTGGAGGCCCCTTCTGTGGCTGCCTCGCCGGTTCAGTCTTCGGCTTCTGAGGAAGACGCTGCAAAATCCCAATTTACGGAAATAATGTCTGCAATTGCTACTTGTCAGGCAGTTTTGACCAACAAGATTGATACTGTTCAGATGGAGATAAACCTCTTACGTGCAGACCAACAAAATATGCGTGAAAGCATTACTGACGTTCGACAACGAATATCTACTGTGGAGGACACACTTCCCCCCGTGGTTACCACGGTGGAGGAATTGAAGAACCAAGTACACTCCCTGCAATCTAAAGTGGATGATCTTGAAAATAGATCAAGGTGCAGTAATATCCACATACTTGGGATGCCAGAGGGCGCGAGGGTCATACTCCTGAGCAATATATGGAAACATATATTAAGGAACATGTTGGCATGGAGGGTCTCTCGCCATCCTTTACTGTTGAAAGGGCACATAGTATACCGGCGGGCCCCAGACCTCCTGGATCTCCTCCCCGTCAGTTGATTATCAAACTCCTGAATTATAGAGATCAAGATGCCATTCTTCGCATGACCAGAATGAAAGATCAAATTCTCTTTGAGAATCAACGTATCTCCTTTTATCCGGATTTTTCAGCTGATGTCCAGCGTCAGAGGCGTAGATTTCAGGCGGTGAAGCACAGGCTTCGAGAGAAAAATATTTCATACTCGATGTTGTTCCCGGCTCGATTGAGAGTGATTCATGAAGGCAATACTATCTTCTTCACATCAGAGTCGGAGGTTGGAGAATGGGTGGATGCTCATTAATATTTTTTCCCTGATTCACTACCTTAAAACACCGCTGCTACAGTCCTCACTTTTTGAGTCTTCAGTTCCTCACTCTCGCTGCTCCATGTGGTCCCTCAGGCAGCTTATGGCTATTACCCGCAACATATGAACTTGGTCTTGGTGGATGCTGAACATTGGTACCATTGAGACTCCTGGCTCCTGTCCCATGATGAACTGCTTTGGAGCTTCCACTACAGCAGGGAAGTTGGGGGGAAGGATCAGCTTGCTGTATCACTGTAATGTTGTTTAAGTACGTCTCATCCTGTCATATGTATGGGCATTTATGTCTGTCTGTAGATGCGGGGGGGAGGGGGGAGGGTGCCTCCCTTTTTTTTTTTTTTTCTCCCACTCCCTTCCCCCTCCTGATATGTTGCTATTATGGGACCAGGTTCTCCCACGCACCTTGGGCAGTGATTGGGTGCCTTATGGCCAAGTATTGGCACACAATTTCTAGCGTACCTAAATTCTGTTTATCTAGTTTGGGATCCTTCCGCTCCGTCTGAGGTCCGCTGGGGGGGGCATGGATGGTCGGGGGTCGGGCCTAGTAGCCTAAATGAGACCTCTTTTACTGTTAAGTTTGATACTGTTATTGCTAGCGTATACTTGTTTACTTTAGAGAATATTTATGTAAATGTGGGCTGAGAGTCTAACATGTAATTATTGGGCAGGCTTTGGGCAAAGATCGGTTGCTCTGGTGCCTTTTTTCTTTCTGGCATTTGGGCCCTTGGGGCTGTCAGAGTTCACCTGATTGCTGCTGCATCTGCTTTGCTCAAGGGGTGCTGAGACGGAGGGGATGGGTGGGGGTGAGGTTGGGGGACTGCTGAGGGAATGTCTCATTGTTCTATGGGTTATGCTGTCATCTGGGGGATGCTGTGGTGGTGTGCTACATTGTATGTCAGTCCTTCTCTGCTGATATGCTGTGACAGTATACCAATTGATTGCTTAATATTGTTGTTGTGCGGGGTGGGTGGTGTGGATGGGATCGCCTGCATTGTGTTGCTCACTGTTTATTTTATTCATGCGGGTTGGGAGGGAAGGCGGGGGATGGTGTCTTGGCTGCCAGGCCGTGGGTTTGGGTTGGTTTTGGGAAGAAATCTCTGTCAGGTTGGGAGAGATAGAGATAGGGTGGGATGTTTGGATAGGGATTAGATTTCTTGGGTTCCTCTCTCCTCTGGATCGGACGCTCCCTGCCCCCGGTGCGCTTGGCCGCATGGGTGGGGCAGTAACTTGAAGTTTCTGTAATGACAGCTATTAACTGTAGGTTCCTGTCGTGGAACATACGAGGTTTGAATGATGCAGTGAAACGTTGCCTTGTCCTGAACCACATTAGAAAGCAGTCTCCA
The DNA here is from genome assembly GCA_037306005.1 of Rhinophrynus dorsalis. Lineage (NCBI taxonomy): Eukaryota > Metazoa > Chordata > Amphibia > Anura > Rhinophrynidae > Rhinophrynus > Rhinophrynus dorsalis. Next base: position 70,699,748 of record CM074719.1, on the reverse strand, counting down.
GGGGTGGTCATGTTGCAGGAGACACATCTTGCTTCAAGCAGGGTTTTGTCTCTTCGGAGATCATGGATTCAGAGTCACTATCATGCCACATATTCAACATATGCCAGAGGAGTTTCTATTCTTATTACCAAACTAGTGTCCTTTGAATTTATAGATCTCAAATCGGACCCCCAGGGACGCTACCTCTTTTTGACATGCAAATTGCAGGGAGCTCTGTTTGTCCTATTAAATATCTATATACCACCGCCTTTTGACCCATCTACCCTTAGGGACATACTTTTGTATATATCTGATAAACCACGACATTATGTTGTCTGTATGGGTGACTTTAATATTGCTACTGAATCTGACTTAGATCGGTTGGGTGGAGCGTCTGTTGATTCCAAGGTGCATAGAAACACCTTTGTCAATCTCATAGACGATTTAGGATTTGTAGATGTATGGAGGGCCCTCCATCCGCAGACCAGGGAATACTCATGCCACTCAGCTACTTACAAAACATTATCTAGGATTGATTATGCGTTTGCTAATCGACTGGTCTTGAACTTGGTTGCGGAGTGTAACTTTCTGACTAGGGTGGCTTCTGACCACTCCCCACTTTCATTGCTAATATAGCGAGATTGGAGTCCTAGGTGTGGGGTGTGGAGGCTAAATCCTGTTTGACTGCATGATTCCCAGTTGGTGGCCCAGCACAGGGATAATCTGAATGAGTATTTTGTTAACAATGTTGACACTGCAGCTCAGGGCACTGTTTGGGAGGCAGCTAAGGCGTCCGCAAGGGGCTCCCTGATTTAGTTTATATCTATGAAAAACAGGTCAGGGTCTGGGGAGGTTGAGGATCTGTAGACGGAGGCTGCTGAGGCCGAAAAGCAATTTTTTTCCATGTCATAGGAACCTATTTGTTTTTGATACATTTGAATATTTCTTTGTACTTGTTTGTACTTGAGTTATATATGGAACAATCTGATAATAAAATATATTTAAAAAAAAAAAAAGTTTTGCGTCATAAAGTGACGCACATTCTACATTTCACGTCACTCAGAATGGCACATTCACCATTTTGTGCGTTAACGTGTCGCAATATGGGGGCATTAATGATGCAATATGGGTGTGATATTGATGCATTTTGGTTGCAATAAGGATGCAATATGGGTGCAATATTGGTGCATTAAGTACGCAATATGGGTGCAATAATGACGCTATATGGGTGCAATATTGACGCATTATGGATGCAATATGGATGCAATAATCACGAAATATGGGTGCATTAAAGAAGCAATATGGGTACAATATGGGTGCAATAAGGACGCAATATGATAATATGGGTGCAATAAGGACACATTAAGGAAGCAATATGGGTGCAATAAGGACACATTAAGGATGCAATATTGGTGCAATATTGGTGCAATATGGGTTCAATATGGGTGCAATATGGGTGCAATGTTGACGCAATATGGGTGCAATGTTGACGCAACATGTGTGCAATGTTGATGCAATTTGGGTGCAATAATGATGCAAATTGGGTGCAATATTGGTGCAATTTGGGTGCAATAATGATGCAAATTGGGTGCAAATAGGTGCAAAATTGGTGCAATATGGGTTCAATATTGGTGCAATATGAGTGCAATATGGTGCAATAATGATGCAATATGGGTGCAATATTGGTGCAATTTGGGTGCAATAATGACGCAAATTGGGTGCAATATTGGTGCAAAATGGGTTCAATATGGGTTCAATATGGGTGCAATATTGGTGCAATATGGGTTCAATATTGGTGCAATTTGGGTAAAATAATAATTATGCAATATGGGTGTAATGTTGACCAATATGGTGGGTTTTGGGTTGGATTTGGTGGGTTTTTGGTTGGATTTGGGTTGGTTTTGGTGGGTTTTTGATTAGATTTGGGTTGGTTTTTGGTTGGATTTTGGGTTGGTTTTGGGGTTGGATTTGGTGGGTTTTTGATTGGATTTGGGTTGGTTTTTGGGTTAGTTTTAGGTTGGATTTTGTCCATTTTTGGTTGCATTTGGGTTGGTTTTGGTGGGTTTTGGGTTGGATTTGGGTTGCACTCATATTGCGTCCTTAATGCACCCATATTGCGCCCATATTGCTTCCTTAATGCACCCCTATTGCACCCATAATGCATCAATATTGCACCCATATTGCGTACTGAATGCACCCATATTTCGTCCTTAAATCACCCCTATTGCTCCCATAATGCATCAATATTGACCCCATATTGTGTCATTATTGCACCCATATTGCAACACATTAACGCACGAAATGGTAAATGCACCATTCGGAGCAACGCGAAATGCAGAATCTCCTTCACATTATGATGCAAAACTTTAAAAGAGACACTTAAAATGAAGCGGCAAAACACGTGTCATTTTATGATGCAAAACTTTACATTAAACACTTCAATAGTAAACCTTCAACAAAAAAGTGGAAACCAGGGGGGAAAGAGGGACATGGGGATTTTCACCCCAGAGGGACAGTGCCCACTTAAAACTGCCCATTTTGTAGGCATAACTGACTGGTCATACCTTTCATGCAGTCTCCCTAAAAATTTAGCCCATTGCGCTCAAATGATCACAAGAGAAAAAATAAAAATGGTGTGTTTCTTTACATTTTTTAACCATTTTCTTTAATTTTATTAAAATAAATGGTTGGATATCCATGTAAGAGTGGTATCACAAGAAAGCCCTACTTGTATGTAAGACTTAGACTTATTAGAGGCCCAAGCCCTGAGTAAACATTGATTTGTAGGACTTAGGCTTGTTAAAACCCCAAAAATTGTTTTGTTTTGTTTTTGTAGGACTGTGGTTCTTTTTAGTTTTTTTTTTCAAAGCACAAGCCTTCAGAAAAAAAAATGCCCTACTGGCCTAGTGCCACTGCTGTTCTTGCTGCTGAGTTGTTTAAGCAGCAGGATGATTAGGCAGCTGAAAGGGAATGGGATCAACAATAGCAGTAACATAGGTGATGGATGATGAAGGTTCCACTTGCCACAGCTATCTCTAGTGATGTGCCTGAGGCAGTAGCAGCACAATAAGTAACACCCAGTCTATGTGGAGAAAAGAAGAAGTTGGCCAATAATTCTTCTCCCCTTGCCCCTCCTCCAAAATCATGGATGTGGTGTTATTAGAATAAAAATGGTTCTCTTGAGAGCAGGAACTATGGCTCTCATCAGCAACTGAAATGTGCACAGTGTGTGTGTGGTAAATAACATCTGGGGGCACAGCTGTATCCAAACACCATGACATCAGAACCCAAGTACTGCCGCTGTCACTATACTCCTTGTCCAGACCCCACTAACGACACATGACAACTTACTGACAGTTTAATAGAAATGATGAACCCTCCCTGCCAGAATCCTAGCATATTCTGCGGGATGGAATCTTGTCAGATGCAGCTTGATGACCTGGTATCGATTCTCCTCCACTGGCATGTGTGGTCAGTGTGCCACACAGTGTGCAATGGGTAGAGACAAACTGCCATGTCCTATCATCAACAGCGTGGCTATCATTTGGTGGGGGAGGTAACGATGAAAGAAGTGGATTGGCAGAAAATGTAGTTGTTACCCTAGAGAAAGAAGGTGATGGTGATGGCAAACTAGTTGTTCGCTCCTCATGGAAGTTCCTGTGTCTGTCAGGGATTCTCAATTCTTCCTCCCCTTTGATCTCTGCCTCGCCTCTTGTTGCCTTTCTGGAGAGTCGGGGGGTACAGCTACAGTGGTGCTTGATTTCTGTAATGGGTGTTTGGCTGTAACATGTGTGACATAAATGACATGGTGTCTGTGTTTCATGTGTGATATCAGAGAGGTTTGCCAAGGTGTGTTCCCCCTTTCCCCTTCTCAGTGACTTGTCACAAATTCTGCACAGTGCTGTTGGTAATGACTACAATGTGCCTGCCCCAAGAGAAGAATAGTCCCACACCCATGACTTTAGAGTGGAGGGAACAGGTGGAGAAGAATGGCCTCTTTCTTCTTGTCCTCCACATTCCCCTTCACTGTCTGTTCTGGCACTGCTACTGCTGGCAAGTGGAACCTGTCCTAGTCCCGCATCACTTGTTGACCCCATTCCCACTGTGTCCATGGTGGTTTGTGGCACACTAGCCTTCTCCTCAGCATCACGTTGCCCTTGTAACTCAGCAGAAGCAGGAATTAGAGCAGTTGCAAATTCTGCAACTTCAAAGCTCATTGCTAGTGGTGGTGGTAATGCCCATCCTCATCCCTGCTTCCCATTCCTTCTCCATTTCTGATAAAAAGTCCATCAATGTCTCTTCCACCCCAGCTTCTCTACATCATTATCATTACCACCACCACCACTAGTCCCTATGTGCTGCTGCTGCTCTATTACAGACATTTCTCTGCTGCTTGGAGGAGGTGACAATGATGAGCAATGTGACATAGGGTCCCCTAATATCACACTTGGCATTTCTTTTTGAGCTGAAGAAGGCAGACTAGCAGCAGTAGCAGCAGGCACAGGCAGCTGATCTGTGCTCTTGTTGGTGGCTGTGGTATTAACTCTAAGCCTGCTTTCTCCCAACACCAGCTGTGGCCTCTTAAGGATCATGTTCAACTTGGACACTGTACTGAAGGGAAGGGGACTCTGAGAGCCAGAGGAATGGTGTGGGCTCCCTTGACCGCTAGTCTGGATGCTCTCAAATGCTTCCCCTACCATGCCCCTAACACTAGTCCCAGAGGCCGCTTCACCATTACTGAGCTCCTGTTGGTGGTGGTGGTGGTATTAGTTCTGAGCCTGCTCTCCCCCCAAAACCAGTTCTGGCCTCTTCAGGATCATATTCCACTTGGACACCGTAGTGAATGGAAGGGGAGGAGGACTCCTAGAGCCAGAGGAATTGTGTGGGCTCCCTTGACCACTAGTCTGTACGCTCTCAAATACTTCCCCTACCACTCCCCTAACACTAGTCCCACCGGCTGTTTCACCATCACTGTTACTACTACTACTAACACCACACACATCAAGTTTAGCCCCAGAGTCTTCCTCCTCACAGTCACTAGTAATATGATGATATTGGTTACCTCCCTCCTTCATTTCTAACACTAACAAGCTGCTGGTCCCCTGCTGTCACACTTGGCATCATCTTCTCCTTCCCCCCTCCTGAGTATTACAAGACACATTATCAGAAGTTTCAGCACTGGTGGCAGCAGGTTCAGCAATGGCAGCAGGCACAACACTAATGGCAACAAGGCCTGCAATGGTGGCAGCAGGGCAAGCATGTCTAGCAGCAGGCACAGGCAACTGACCTGTCATCCTCTCACTAGTACTACCCTTTCCTCCCTCCCTTCCCATTCCCTTTTCTCCCTCCTTTTCCATTCCCTCTTCTCTCTCCATTCCCATTAAATTCCCCAAGATCCCTTGGGGTAATTTAGGGAACTGGACAGCATTGCTTCCTCCTCCTCCTCGTCAGACTCAGTGGAGACATAAGGGTCCTTCCAGCTCCTCCATTTATTTTTAAACCTGCTCATAGTGATAGCAGTCACTATGAGCCTCTCCTGCCTCAATTTTGGAAAAAGATCACAGCAGAATAGCACAGCATGTCTACCTCACTCTGTAGCTGCTTCTATTGTGTTTGATTTCCTCAAATACATCACATTTTTATAGTGAAAAGGCAAAAACCACATAAATCAATGGGTAGAAACTTTCTAGCCCTTGAAAAAATGGCAAAATATTTGGCCAACAGGTGAAAAATTTGAAAATTGTAATCACTAGTTTTAAAGCTGATTTTCCCATGAAAATGCAGACGGCATCGTGGTTTTCACAGAATTTCTTGCAGAAACACGGCAAAAGATTTCACCCACCCCTATCAGCTAATTCTACTGTTATATAAACCCTTCTCCTCCATATGGTACCTTCTCTAATTAAGCTAGACCACCAAAAAAAATACTCCATGAGAGTAAAGGTACTATTCATTTATTTGTAATACATTATTTTTATTTATACATTACATTTATATAATAAATAATTTGTGTTTATTATAATACAGACAATTGAGTACAGTCACTAAAATTATACAATAAAGTTACAATAAAAAATACATATTCTTACATAAAAATTCAAAGGGACCTCTCATTGGGAAAGCTTTTCCCCAAAAATGCCAACTGTCACAGAATTTCAAGGTGTTTCAAGCAATATATAAAAAAGAGATACAAATATATAAACAATTCTATAAAACTATACATCCTGCGTTTATTTATTTAGAAAGACAAATACACTGAGATTTCTCTCATTTACAAATATGTCCTGGAGAGCATTTACAGTACAATGTTACACATTTACACAAACAAAAACAAAAATATTAAAATGGCAAAAACAAATAAAAATAACACAGGGGTGTGGCCTGGCAGCCATACTGTGAAGATCCACACAACTGCTGCTCTTGACTTTTTACCCAGGCTATCCTCTACATCACTGCATTTGAGACACAGACTTTTGGGCTACCTGTAGATACCACTATTGTGTGGGGCAGATGCCGGAGACTGGAGTTCCCTTGAGGTGGAGGCCTAGGCCACACATCCGCTGTCTCAAGTGCCAGAACCATTGCCTGGGATCGGTAGGGCCCTGTAGAGCATACCTATAGGTTAACCTGCCTTCCAATACCTGGAGCTTGGAGCCGACAGGCAGTGACAATAAACTGGGTGTACAGCTGCGCTGAATCAGCTGCTGTGCACTCTATCAGTGGATGCGGGTGTAGTGCATCCAATAACCGATACCTTGTTTTAAGCAGCAGGATCTCAACTACACGGCAGGAAAACTCTCTGCCAGGTACCCCTTCACTTGTTTTGTATTATATTGGCACACGCCACTGTAGCGTGGTCACCGGAATTAACGATTGCTACTACTGGTACTATCCGTTTGCACTTTTGCCCTGTTTAGTGTACCCTTTCTATTACCTATTTGTTATTTTCATATCCTCCCTTTGCCAACAGTCAGATCTAGTTTAGCCCCAGGGTTTAGTGAACTAAGAATCCTGTGAGGTGGAGATACTGGAAAGGGAAGGCTATACCCACAGTAACACAATGGTGCACTAGCACAGAGGCACTGCACTGCACTACACTGGTGAGTGGGGTTTGAAACCCTGAACCAGTCACTACTAGAGAGATTATAGCACTTGCAATATATACCGAAATCCTGACACTGAACAATTGCGGTGGATAGTCCATCCTAGACCTCACCTCTGTGGCCTGCAACTCATAATCTGGCCCTCCCTTGGCAGAAGAAGGGGACAGCGTGCACCTGGACGCTATTATGGAAAATTGAATGCCTTGTTTCTGATGTTTACTCATCACTGACGCAATGAGCCATGCACCCTACCTGCATTACTACTTGTTCTGATTCATGTCCTACTCTACTTGTCCGTGATCCCTGTCCTGTGATCTGGGTGAATTATAACTTCTGTGGTTGTTCTCCTGCCTCACACTAACTGTCTCTAATGGCTGTCCTCATTGTTCCGGAAAGGGGTTGGTACTCTCAACTTTACTTTTCTCTGCTCCTGATCCCTGCTATTAGCCAGCACACCTCTAAGCAAGTATGTGCACAGTTAAATGGCAGAGGAGGACATGGAGGCTGCTCTGGGTTCCCTATTAGCCTCAAGCTCATCATCAACCTCTCCTATGCATGACACAGAACAGGAGGACCATGCACATTCCCACTTTGCTGAATTAATGGTGGCTATAGCAAATTGCCAAAATGTGTTAACGGTCAAGATTTATTCTGTCCAGGCGGAATTAAACCTCTTTATGACTGATCAACAAGCAACTCTTGAAAAGCTACAGGATGCTTAGAGGAGGATAACTACAATGCAAACTTTAATACCTCCAATGACTGAGTCCATTGAGTCACTTCATCTACAGGTCAGAGCATTACAATGCAAGATGGATGACCTGGAAAACAGGTTGCACAGATGCAATGTTTGATTTCTGGGTTTCCCTGAGCATGCAGAAGGCAGACATCCTGAAAACTTCCTAGAGACTGGGTTAGAGACACCCTGGAACTGTGGAGTTATCCAACACATTTGTGATTGAGCATACACACAGGATCTTGTCTTTGCCTCAGAATTATGTGGCTTCTGACTTCTCTTCTGAGGTCCATTGCCAAAGGCACCAATTTATAGAGGTCAATAGAAGGCTACAGGAATGGAATATTGTGTAATCCATGCTTTACCCTGATAAGCTGAGAGTGGCGCATTGCGAGACTATCACCTTTTTTACACCCGCAGAGGAGGCTGCTGGCTGGTTGGATACAATATAACATGTAAGTCATATTGATGGAACTGATGATGTGGAGTGAACATGGGGGGCCACTGGACTTTGTCTGCCCTTCACTTGCAGCAGCACTTGAGCCACGAGACTGGGACTGTTCTGACTTGCTGCCTACTCGGAATGGCTATAGCAGGTTGTCTGCATACTCATAGACCCAATTTGTCCTCGTTGGGAGCCCTCAAAAAAGAAGTTCATGGTATATCCAGCTGTCAGTCTCTAGAGGGGGCATATACTGGAACTGTGAAATTCTGTGATGTTGCCTACATGTGGGGCCTCGGGCCTCCACCTGATGGTACTCTATTATTGACCAAGATGGAAGGATTCAGCAGGTGAACCGTGGAGTGGTGAGACATGTGCATAATATCATTCCATTATGTGAGCCTCTGCAGGGGGGGCATTTCTGTTGGGGGCATCCTCGTCGGCGATGGGGATCAACCCCATTGCATTTGTGGTGGGGTTGCTCCCTGACCCCTATATTGATACATGTGGGACCTATGCTGTACAATACGTGTGGTGGGGAACTGTCATCTGTTATGTAATGTGTTTTGTGAAACGTTAAACTGTATAATAATGGTTGAATCTGCTTAAAGAACAAGTATCTGAGGAGGTACTATGAGGTGAGGGTGTCACGGTGCCAGTGATTGCCCTCTAATAGCACTGTTGCGATGTGCGGGCGACATTGTCTATCAATTCCTGAGTGTTGAGCTTATGCGCATTTGCTAATCTTATAGGTCTATAGTAATTGCCAGAGTGAGTCTCTGCCTACGTGCTAGGCCTTATAGACCTTAGTCTGCCAGTAGTCCCTTGCCCCTTTTGTGGTGTATCTGTGCACTAGCTCTTGTGATATTCCTATGCTCTGACCTGTGTATGACATCTGGCTATGTTTGACTCAGGCTACGTTTTGATCCCTGACCTGTTGCCTTCCGCTCTGGTCTGACCCTTTGCTCCGTCTGACTATCTGCTCCGGTCTGACCCTAGGCGCCGTCTGACTATCCGCTCCAGTCTGACCCTTGGCTCCTTCTGTCTACCCGCTCTGTGCTGACCCCGGCTCCGGCTGACTATCTGATACGGTACTGACCTTGGCTTGGCTGACTTACTGCTCTGTGTTTATGACCTTTGGCCTGACTGATTCTGCTGTCTCGCTAGAGCGTGCTCTAGCTGATCCCTCTGGTACAAGTTGCGTTCCTCCCGCTGCTCCAGACATTGTCTCTGGCTTCCATTCTGCTTGTTACCAATGGTTAGTGCCTTTGGGTATTCCCTAGCATACTAGGGATTTGAGTCACCATTGCCTATCGCTACCCTAGCGTTCTGGGGTACCCTTAGTCTTGGTTTCCTGTAGGTTTACCCTAGCGTTCTAGGGGAGTTTCTCTCATTTTGCTTGTGCATTCCCGCTTCACCCGCACTAGTAGCTACTGCTATCCTTGCTACTATTACATTCTGTAGTCAGATTGGTATCAGCCTCTCTTCAGTCAGTATATTGTGTGCTGTCTAGTGATGAGCGAGCATGCTCGGCCGAAGCTCGGTTCGGCTCGAGCATCGCTCTGCTCGGCACATGGCGGTACTCGTACGAGTACCGCATGTGCTTGCCCGCCATGTTCGGGTCTCCTCCCCGCACGTTTCACGGCTGCTGCGCAGCCAATAAACGTGCGGGGAGGCTCTGACATCAGTGTAATGACAGCAGCCATGTTGGCTGCTGGCATTACACTGATTGGCTGGCCAGAACCCGTGATCGGGTGCTGTATAGCACCTGACCAGCGAGTTCGGCTCAGTCTTAGCCAGGGAGAGATGAGGATAGGAAGGGAAAGTCAGTGTAGGCAGAAAAAAAGCGCGTTTGAACAACAAAAAGACCCAAAAGTCCTTTTTAGGACTACTGTGTGTGGGGGCAGCAGATATATTTTGTTTTGGGGGGCAGAGTTTAAAAAAAAAACCTCACATATTCCGTTCACTGTGCCTAGCCGCAGATTAGCAGCACATTCTGTTTAGTGTGCAAAGTTTCAGATTAGCAGCACATTCTGTTTAGTGTGCAAAGTTGGAGATTAGCAGCACATTCTTTTTAGTGTGCAAAGTTGCAGATTAGCAGCACATTCTGTTTAGTGTGCAAAGTTGCAGAGTAGCAGCACATTCTGTTCAGTGTGCAAAGTTGCAGATTAGCAGCACATTCTTTTTAGTGTGCAAAGTTGCAGATTAGCAGCACATTCTGTTCAGTGTGCAAAGTTGCAGATTATCAGCACATTCTTTTTAGTGTGCAAAGTTGCAGATTATCAGCACATTCTGTTTAGTGTGCAAAGTGTAAAAAATAAAAGTCACTTATTCCGTTCACTGATCCTACCCGCAGATAAGCAGCACATTCTGTTTAGTGTGCAAAGTTGCAGATTAGCAGAACATTCTGTTTAGTGTGCAAAGTGTAAAAAATAAAAGTCACATATTCCATTCACTGTGCCTAGCCGCAGATAAGCAGCATATTCTGTTTAGTGTGCAAAGTTGCAGATTATCAGCACATTCTGTTTAGTGTGCAAAGTGTAAAAAATAAAAGTCACTTATTCCGTTCACTGTGCCTAGCCGCAGATAAGCAGCACATTCTGTTTAGTGTGCAAAGTTGCAGATTAGCAGAACATTCTGTTTAGTGTGCAAAGTGTAAAAAATAAAAGTCACATATTCCATTCACTGTGCCTAGCCGCAGATAAGCAGCATATTCTGTTTAGTGTGCAAAGTTGCAGATTATCAGCACATTCTGTTTAGTGTGCAAAGTGTAAAAAATTAAAGTCACTTATTCCGTTCACTGTGCCTAGCCGCAGATAAGCAGCACATTCTGTTTAGTGTGCAAAGTTGCAGATTAGCAGAACATTCTGTTTAGTGTGCAAAGTGTAAAAAATAAAAGTCACATATTCCATTCACTGTGCCTAGCCGCAGATAAGCAGCATATTCTGTTTAGTGTGCAAAGTTGCAGATTATCAGCACATTCTGTTTAGTGTGCAAAGTGTAAAAAATAAAAGTCACTTATTCCGTTCACTGTGCCTAGCCGCAGATAAGCAGCACATTCTGTTTAGTGTGCAAAGTTGCAGATTAGCAGAACATTCTGTTTAGTGTGCAAAGTGTAAAAAATAAAAGTCACTTATTCCGTTCACTGTGCCTAGCCGCAGATAAGCAGCACATTCTGTTTAGTGTGCAAAGTTGCAGATTTGCAGCACATTCTGTTTAGTGTGCAAAGTGTTAAAAATAAAAGTCACATATTCTGTTCACTGTGCCTAGCCGCAGATAAGCAGCACATTCTGTTTAGTGTGCAAAGTTGCAGATTTGCAGCACATATTCCGTGTAAGATGAAGAAGGCGGGTAAAAAGGGACGGGGAAGTGGACGTGATCCTGATAGTTCAGGGCGCGGGTCAGGACGCGTACAAACTGTGCCTGGTGCCAGAGCACAAGAGAGAAAGACATCCACCATACCTAGCTTCATGTCTCAGTTTACAGGGCGTCGCAGGACATCACTCTCGAGGTCAGACCACTGCGAACAGGTGGTCGGTTGGATTTCAGCTGATACTGCTTCCAGTCGGTTAAGCACCACCCTGTCTTCCACCAAGTCCACTCTCACTAGCCAAGAGTCTGGTCAACATAATCCTCACCCTGATCATCCTTCCTCCCACCATAGAGGGTCTGGTCAAAGAAGTGATCCCACACTGGGATATAGTGAGGAGCTCGTCTCATCACCAATCCTTAATTTGAACCTCTCTCCAAACACGCTTGCAGAGGAACATGAAATCTTGCGCCCTGATTCACAACCTCTAGAGGGTACCCAATCACAAGAAGATGACAGAGGTGAACGGCATTTAAGGTCAAAGGAAGTGGATGATGATGATGATGAGACACAGTTGCCATCAAATCAACCACTATTACTGTCTCAAGACCTTGATGAGGAGGATGATATACAGTTGTCAATGACTGAGTATGTGGTGGGATCAAGAAATGAGGAGGATGATCAGAGTGAGGAAGTGGAGGAGGACTTGGTGGACGATGAGGTGACTGACCCCACCTGGGAAGGTGTAGAGCCGAGCGATGACAGCAGTCCTGAGGGTGAGCCATCTGCAGCACCGCAACAGGCTGGAAGAGGCAGTGGTGTGGCTACAGAAAGAAGGCGGACCGCACCAAACCGGCCCGCAAATGTTCCACAGAGCACCCCCTTGCGTAAATCTCCCTTGCCAAGGGCTAGGTGTTCCGCGGTATGGCGTTTTTTTAAGGAAAGTGCGGACGACAAAAAAATTGTAGTTTGCAACCTGTGCTACACCAGAATGAGCCAAGGCATGAACACTAGAAACCTCACCACCACCAGCATGATCCGACACATGGCATACAAGCACCGTAATAAGTGGGAGGAATGCCCGGATCGCCAATCTGTGTCTGCAGGCCACACCACTGCCTCCTCTTCCCCTGTTTTCGGTGCCGGCCAATCGCCTGTCGAAGGCGCAGGCCCGCATACCTCCCGCCCTGCACCTGTACCATCTGAAGCACCATCAGCGACCACATCCACTTCCCTGTCCCAGCGCAGCGTCCAAATGTCGTTACCCCAGGCATTTGAGCGCAAGCGAAAATACCCAGCCACCCACCCACAGGCCATAGCACTAACCTCACACCTTTCCAAATTACTGGCCATCGAAATGCTGCCATTTAGGCTTGTGGAGACTGAGTCCTTCCGCAGCCTGATGGCAGCAGCTGTCCCTCGGTACGCAGTCCCCAGCCGCCACTACTTTTCCCGGTGTGCCGTCCCCGCCTTACACCACCATGTGTCCCGTAACATCACCCGTGCCCTGACCAACGCAGTTACTGGGAAGGTCCACTTAACGACTGACACATGGACAAGTGCTTGTGGCCAGGGACGCTACATTTCCCTGACGGCACACTGGGTGAATGTCGTGGAGGCTGGGAGCGACTCGGACCCTGGGATGGCACAGGTGCTACCCACGCCGAGGATTGCGGGCCCTACCTCCATCAGGGTTTCCGCCAGCACCTACGTTATTGGCTCCTCCTCCTCCGTTTCCACCTCCGAATTCTCTGCGCGCAGCGCCACTCACCCATCAGCCGGTAGCTGGAAGCAGTGTAGCACTGCAGTGGGGAAGCGTCAACAGGCCGTGCTGAAGCTGATCTGCCTTGGGGACAAACAGCACACGGCCTCAGAGCTGTTGCAGGGGATTAGTCACCAGACCGAGCAGTGGCTCTCGCCACTCAACCTGCAACCAGGCATGGTTGTGTGTGATAATGGGCGTAACTTGGTGGCGGCTTTGGAGCTCGGCAAGCTCACACACGTACCATGCCTAGCGCATGTATTTAATTTAGTGGTTCAGCGATTTCTAAAAACCTACCCCAATTTGCATGATCTCTTGACCAAGGTGCGCCGCGTGTGTGCACATTTCCGTAAGTCATCAACAGCTTCAGCCGGCCTGTTGAAGCTGCAGCAGCGCTTACAATTGCCAGCTCACCGGCTGCTGTGTGACGTGAGCACGCGCTGGAACTCCACCTTCCACATGTTGGCCCGGCTTTGTGAGCAGCAGAGGGCAGTAGTGGAGTACCAGCTGTTACACGGTCGTCGCCTCTCCGTTCAACTTCCTGTAATCAGAAGTGAGGAGTGGGAATGGATGTCAGACCTCTGTGAGGTTTTATGCAATTTTGAGGAATCGACACAGATGGTGAGCGGCGATAACGCTATTATCAGTGTAACCATTCCACTTCTGTGTCTACTGAAACGCTCGCTGCTCACAATTAAAACCGACGCTTTGCATATGGAAGAGGTGGAAATGCGGGAGGAAGAGCTTACACAAGGTGATAGCCAGAGCACCCTCACTTCGTCTTCTCGGCGACAATTGGAGGAGGCGGAGGAGGAGGAGGAGGAGGAAGACACGGTTGCCTCCGCTACAGAGGGTAGCCATGGAACTTTATTTCCATCTCTTCAGCGTGGGTGGGCAGAAGAGGAGGAAGAGGATGAGGAGATTGAGAGTCATCCTCCTGGTGAGGACAGCGAAATCTTGCCTGTTGGTACTCTGGCACACATGGCTGACTTTATGTTAGGCTGCCTTTCCCGTGACCCACGCGTTATACGCATTTTAGACAACACGGATTACTGGGTGTTCACCCTTCTGGACCCCCGCTACAAAGAGAATTTCTCATCTCTCATTCCTCCAGTGGAGAGGACAAGCAAAATGGTGCAATACCAGAAGGTTCTTGTTGAAAAATTGCTCCAAAATTTTCCATCTGACAACGCTGGCGGCAGAGTACATGCTACCTTGGCCAACCGAGAAGGGGAGAAAAGGGGAGCACACAGCAGTTCCGACAAAGGCAGGGCAAGACTCTCCAAGGCGTGGGACACCTTCATGACACCCCGCCAGCACCCTCACCCTGATGCGCAGCCTAGTGTCACAAGAAGGGAAAAGTTTTGGAAGATGGTGAAGGAGTACGTAGCAGACCGTGTCAGCGTCCTCAATGATCCCTCTGTGCCTTACAACTACTGGGTGTCCAAGCTGGACACGTTGTATGAACTGGCACTCTACGCCTTGGAGGTGCTGGCCTGCCCTGCCGCCAGCTTTCTGTCTGAGCGGGTATTTAGTGCTGCTGGTGGTATCATAACAGATAAGCGTATCCGCCTTTCCACCGAAAATGCTGATAGGTTGACACTTATAAAAATGAACAAGGCCTGGATTTCCCCTGACTTCTCCACTCCACTGGAGGAAAGCCCCGGGGGAACATAAAGTCACTTTAGATATGTTATTTACAATGATGGGAATACTCTGTATTCCCATTCACCCCTTCCACCCAAAAAATGGGTATATGGTTGACTCTCTTCCATATACCCTGGGATATAATTTTTATATAGGGCCAGCTCACCAGCGGGCCCTGTGATATAATTTTTATATAGGGCCAGCTCACCAGCGGGCGCTGTTTGACAATTTTTGTATAGGTCAGCTCACCAGCGGGCCTTCTCATATAATGTTTTATTGGGTCAGCTCTCTAGCGGGCCCTCTCATATAATGTTTTATAGCGTCAGCTCACTAGCGGGCCTTCGCATATAATGTTTAGGATGGTCAGCTCCGCAGCAGACCCTCACCCATAATGTTTTAGATGGTCGGCTCAGCGCACGTTTCCCTCTTAATCATGGCCCCAGTTCAGAAAAATCGAGGAAATTTTTGGGAGAATTTGCCTCTGCGCACGTTTCCCTCTTAATCATGGCCACAGTTCAGAAAAATCGAGGAAATTTTTTGCAGAATTTGCCTCTGCGCACGTTTCCCTCTTAATCATGGCCCCAGTTCAGAAAAATCGAGGGAATTTTTTGCAGAATTTGCCTCTGCGCACGTTTCCCTCTTAATCATGGCCCCAGTTCAGAAAAATCGAGGACATTTTTTGCAGAATTTGCCTCTGCGCACATTTCCCTCTTAATCATGGCCCCAGTTCCGAAAAATCGATGAAATTTTTTGCAGAATTTGCAGATGATATACAAGTAAATATACAGCAAATACTGTTTGGTAACAATTTTTCGCCTAAAGTCGTTTTTATATACCTTTTTGTGTGTTTTACGGTCAGTCTGTAAAAATGGCGTACTACGGGCGAAACATCGTTCCCAGCAGCGACGTTGGAGTCCAAGATGCATCCAGACATCCTCCCTATGCTGTCCCTGAACCATTTCTGTGGTGTTTCCATCATTTTCTGCCCTTTTCCTATGGACCAGGCACCCTCCCCTCATCAGAGCAGGGGGTGCCTGGTGTAATGCTCGAGTCCTCCCATTGACTTCAATGGGGCTCGGGTGCTCGGCCGAGCACTCGAGCCTCCAGGGGCGCTCGGTCAGAGCACCCGAACACCCGAGCATTGGGGTGCTCGATCATCACTAGTGCTGTCTCCATACCTGGCTAGTAAGGGTTGGGGAAGTGCTTGTGCACTGTCTCCACACCTGGTCCTGTGAGGGTTGGAGAAGTGCTTTCCGTATTATTTCTGTTCTTATTTTAATAAAGATATTGATTTTACTGTATCTGTACTTGTCTGTGTCATTATTCCATAGTTACTCCATGTTACAATTAGAAGTCTGGAATTTCAGAATAAAAATAAGGACAAACACACTGCAGTGAAAACTATAAAACTACAGTTTATTAAAACATGCAATAATTAAATAGGTTATGAAATAAACATCCTGCCAGAGTTCACAAGCGTATGAGAGACATACCTCTAACAGGTGATAAAAAGTACAAGAACTATTGCCAGAACTTTAACCAACTCTACAATGAGCAAGATAGGACAGATAAGAAGATAAGAAATAACAAAGGGTACTTATCAACGAGAGAGCCTCATAATAAGACACAGGTGCACAGACAGAGGTGAAAATCAAGTCGCCCTCATTCGTCCCAACAACGGCTCTCTGAATCTATTGTGTTGATTACAGGTTAAAATACAGATGTCTAATACTATGCATGCGTATGTGCTTTGTTACAGAAGGCTGAATAGTGGAGACATCACTGCCTGTCTCTCATAAACACTACATAAGTTAGCATCGCCCGCCCCTCAGCTGTTGCCAGCCAAACTGCAGATAATTAACCCCCAACTAACCATGAGGAGATCACCAAAAAAAAAAACCATTCCTTACACTCCATGACAGGGGATTTGGGTCAACCCTTGTGCTCCATGATTTTCTTCCCTATAGTCTTCCTGCACTGCTGTGCTGAACACGGGAGGGGGAGATGGGTACTGACATGGGGAGGCCTATGTGGGTTTCTGCATTTCTAGCTCTGCCCGGTTTCGTTTGACTGACTGGGGGGGATCCTCAGTGGGATCCACATAACACACACCTTATACACTTCAGACTCTTACTGCCCTTTGTGTGGACTTATTCCTCCAGAGAATCCCTATATTGCATGTTATTGCTGCACTACAAATGGGGGTACTCAGGGCATGACTCAGGGAGGGGTATAAATGTAAGTTATACTTTAAGTTATTGTCTTATAAATGTGGCCTTCTGGTGTTGTTTCATGTAGTTTGCTTGCGCTTTGTCAGGCATGCTGGCCACTCCTCTCTCTTTGAGTTGCTTGACCCCTTATCATAGGACAGGGTTTACTGTAGGAATTTCTGCTTCATGGGTGGTGGTGTAGGGGAACCCTTGGGTCAGGGCTGGGGTTGGTTAGATGGGCTGGTTTTTCTTTGTTAGGTGTGTAAGGTCCTAATCTAGTTGCGGTGGATGGGGGCAGGGTGAGGTACTTGGGGGCTGGGAAAGATCTGTTATGTGTTGGAAGCTGCACGATGAGTGCCCCTGGTGGCCCTGGGATGGACTGGGGACTACATTTCCCTTTTAGTCTGTATGGGTAGTAACTCTATCAGTCTTCTATCATGGGATGTCAGTGGACTAAATAACTGTAAAGAGATCCCTCAGTATATAATTTGTCAAAAAACATAGCTCTGATATACTTATGCTACAGGAGACTCATCTCTACATGTTAACCATGCATGCAAGGGGGGACTCCTAGTCCATAGATCATACAGATTTGAATTTGTGAACCTAAATTCAGACCCAAAGGGGAGATACATCTTCCTAGACTATAAATTACATGTCCAGATCTAACAGATTCATTATATATAGGGGGGATCTTAACATTGCCCTTGATTGTGACCTAGATAGGATGGGAGGCCAGTCATTGGAATCCAGGACAACCTGAGACAGGCTGCATAGTCTCCTTGATGATATGAATCTACTTGATGTATGGAGGGGGCTATACCCTACAGATAGGGCGTTCTCTTGTCATTCGTTGATACATAAGTCGCTCTTTCGCATTGACAATGCTTTGATATCTCAGGGGGCATGGGGGATGGTAGATGGCTGCTCTTTTCTCCCAAGGGTGGCTTCTGACCACTCTGCACTGTTGGTAACCATGAAAATGGGGCTAAGTAGCTCTGCAACCAGGTGGAGAGTACATCCTCATTGGCTGGCTGTTGAACATATAGCACAGCAGCATGCACTGGATCTTGCTGACTTTTGTCACAGGAACAATTATTCTGCACCCCAGGGCATGGTATGGGAGGCTGCTTGGGGATCTCTTACCTCTTTAATAGCTTCTCATAAAAAAATGAGCTAGGGTTAGGATTAGGGATGGGAGAAAATTTCCGCCTCAAACTGAAATCTGCGAAAAATGGCACTTTCCTCTTGGCGAAAAGTTTCCCATGAAAAGTGCAGATTTTCTGCTTTTTTCTGCTTTTTCTGCCTAGCTCATTCCATTGAAATCAATGGGAACAACTTAAAATAAATATTATTTAATTTCCCAAAGGCATAGTATAAAAGGGGCATGAGGGTGTCTGTGTTGGTGGGATGTGGTGAAAGAATCAGTTGAGCAGGGGATGATTTTTTTGGGGGGTTGTTTACTGGGATTGGGGGGCAGTTAATAAAAAAGAAATCCTAAATAAAATAAAATAAAAACCATAAGACATGGTATAAAGGGTTCTGAGGAGGATGCCTATGTTGGTGAATGAATGAATCATTTGAACAGGAGATTTGTTTTGGGGGGTTTCTTGACTGCTACTGGGGGGACAGTTAATAAAAAATAAGAAATTTGTATTTAAAGTTATAGAGACAGAAACCCCTTGACATAAACTGTCACTGGGGTGGACTGATACTTGACTTGATAGAGTTTTTCGTAGAGGATGATTTGTTAAATTTTTTGTTAGAGGTCCAAGTCCTGAGGAAGCATTGATTTGTAGGACTTAAGCTTGTTTGGCACAAGCCCTACAGAAACATTGGTTTGTAGGACTTAGGCTTGTTAGAAACAACCCCCCCAAAAAAAAAATTGTTTAGGACTATGTTTTTTTTAATTTATTTTTCATTTTTCAAAGCACAAGCCCTGAGAAAAAAAATTGGCCTAGTGCCAGCAGGTCATGTTGGCCAGTAGCCACTGGCCATTGTCAAATTTTCTCCTGAGTCCTGAGTTGCAACTGCTATTCATACTGCTGCTGCTGAGTTGTTTACGCAGCAGGATGATTAAGCAGCTGAAAGGGAATGGGATTAACAATAGCAGTAACACGGAAGATGGATGATGAAGGTTCTACTTGCCACAACTGGCTCCAGTGATGCGCCTGAGGCAGTAGCAGAAGAATAATTAGCCCCCAGTATATGTGGAGAAAATAAGATGTTGGCCATTAAATCTTCTCCACATGCCCCTCTTCCAAAATCATGTGTGCGTTGTTATTAAAATATATATTTTTCCCTTGAGAACAGGAACTGTGGCTTCCATCAGCAACTGCAATGTGCACAGTGTGTGTAGGTTAAATAACATCTGGGGGCACAACTGTATCCAAAGACCATGACATCCAAAACCAAGTACTGCCGCTGTCGCTGTACCCCTTGTCCAGACCCCGCTAAGGACACATGACAACTTGCTGACAGTTCAATAGTAACGAGAACCCTCCCTGCCAGAATCCTAGCATATTCTGCAGGATGGAATCTTCTCAGATGCCACCTGATGCCCTGGTATCGATTCTCCTCTACCACACTGGCATGTGTAATCAGTGCACCACACAGTGTGCAATGGGTAGAGATGAACTGCCATATCCTAACATTAACAGAGTGGCTATCATTTGGAGGGGGAGGTAACGATGAACAAGGTGGATTGGCAGATGTACTTGTTATCCTAGAGGAAGAAG
Source organism: Rhinophrynus dorsalis (assembly GCA_037306005.1). Lineage (NCBI taxonomy): Eukaryota > Metazoa > Chordata > Amphibia > Anura > Rhinophrynidae > Rhinophrynus > Rhinophrynus dorsalis. The sequence goes on along the minus strand of CM074719.1, from coordinate 70,679,821 downwards.
GTTATGTTGATGGCGAGCTAGTTGTTTAGCTCGTCATGGAACTTCCAGTGTCTGTCTGGGTTTCTTTATTCTTCCTCCTCTTTGATCTCCACCTTTCTGGAGAGTCAGGGGGTACAGTAACAGCAGTGCTAGATTTCTGTAATGGGTGTTTGGCTTTAACATATATTTGACATAAATGTCATGGTGTCCGTGTTTCACGTGTGTTATCAGGGAGATTGTGCCAAGGTGTGTTCCCTCCATTCCCCTTCTCACTAACTTGTCACAAATTTTGCACTGTACCACTGTTGATGATGACTGCACTGGCCTGCCAGAAGAGAATAATAGTTCCACACCCATGACTTCTGGGGGGAGGGATAGGGAACAGGTGGAGAAGAATGGCCTCATTCTTCTTCTCCACATTCCCCTTCACTTTTTGTGGCAGTGGATAATGTTGCTGCTAATGCCTCAGACTGAGCACTGCAACTAGGACCAGGAGTATTGCTGGCGCTGGTAAATGGAACCTGTCTTAGTCCCGCATTACTTGTTGACCCCATTCCCGCTGTGTCCACGGTGGTCTTTTCCACCCCAGCTTCTCTGATATCATCATCACCACCCCCACTAGTCCCTATGTGCTGCTGCTATATTCCAGACATCTCACTGCTGCTTGGAGGAGGTGACGAGCAATGTGACAGGGGGCCCCCTGCTGTCACACTTGGCATCATTTTCTCCCCCCCCCCGAGTACTACAAGAAACACTAGCAGCAGACAAAGTATTGGTGGCAGCAGGTTCAGCACTTGCAGCAGGTATAACACTAGTGCCAGCACATCTGGCAGCAGGTACAACACAAGTGGCTGCAGGTACAGCAATGGTGGCACTGGCAGCAGGGGCAGCACGTCTTGCAGCAGGCACAGGCAGCTGACCTGTCCTGCTTTCACTAGAACTACCCTTTTCTCCCTCCTTTCCCATTTCCTTTTCTCCCTCCCTTCCCATTAAATTCCCCAATATCCCTTAGGGTGATTTAGGGGGACTGGACAGCATTGGTTCAGTACCGCTAGTCACTTCCTCCTCTTTCTCCTCAGACTCAGTGGACACATAAGGGTGCTTCCAGCTCCTCCACTGAATATTTTTTACCCTGCTCATAGTGATAGCAGTCACTATAAGCCTCTCCTGCCTCACTTTTTGCAAATTTCACAAGTGAACAGCACAGCACGTCTATCTCTCTCTGTATCTGCTTCTATTGTGTCTGCATCAGCAAAAAAGTCACCTTTTTATAGCAGAAGTGCGAAAACAACCTAAATCAATGAGCGGAAACTTTATATCCATTGAAAAAATGGCAAAAAATGTTGGTCAGTGGGCGAAAGATGCAAAAATTGTAACCGTTAGTTTTAAGGTGGATTTTTACCCGCGAAAAAGCAGATAACAACGTGGTTATCGCTAAATTTCCCACGGGAACACAGCGACAAGTTTCACCCACTCCTAGTTAGGATAGAGAGATTGGAAGGAGAGGTGCTGGAAGTGAAAAGGGCTTATATTCAGATGAGGAATCGGTATCTTACAATGTCTTTGTCTCGGCCTCTTCCATCTATAACTTGGAGCTGGCAAACGCAAATGTTCATGATCTTCTCTACAAGCGCCAAGCTCTTTTTGAACACAGAGAGTGGGGAAGATGATGGCACATCTTGCTTGGGGGTGTGGGGGCAGCAACTCACTAACACTGCATCCCCCTATATTTCATCTCTCATTTCCAAATATACTCCCGCCCGCCATCTTCACTCTGCACATGACCTTCTGCTCTCCACAGCTCTTATCACATCCTCCCACTCCCGCCTACAGGACTTCTCCCGTGCTGCACCTGAGCTGTGGAATTCCCTCCCCCGCCCCATCAGACTCTCCCCCAGCCTTCAAATCTTCAGATGCTCCCTGAAGACTCACCTCTTCAGGGAGGCCTAACAACTGCCTCCATAAACATCATCACCAAGATTCACCCCTTGCACAGACTACTGCACTCAACGGCACTTCTCACTCCCACCCACTGACTGGCAGTTCATGTGGCAGGAGGCACTTAAACGCAATAGCACTTACTCCTTCTGTATGAAACCTACCTTCCTCTAGACTGTAAGCTCTCACGAGCAGGCCCCTCTGATCCTCCTGTTCTCCACATCTGATTGTACTATTTAATACCTCCGTATGTCTATTCCCAATTGTACAGCGCTGCAGAATTAGTTGGCGCTATATAAATAAAGAATAATAATAATAACTCTATCTCCTCCATTAAAAAGGACCAGGAAGACCTGATCTTTGATAGCCGGTATTGCTCGAGAATTTGCTGAGTTTTATTCTACTCTCTATAGTTCTCATGCCAATGTGTCTAACTCTGTGCTCGAGGAATATGTTGTGGGGATTCTGCTCCCGCATCTCCTGGACAAAGACGCGCATATGCTAGACTCTGAGAGAAGTGGTGGATGTTATCGGAGAATGGGCAAGTCGCTGGGTGGCGATGGACTACCAGTGGAATGGTACAAGAAATATGTGGATATACTGGCCCAGCAGCTGTTAAATGCTTTCTACTCGGCATATGAGGGCACCCTACTCCCTTGCTCTCTAAATGATGCAACGATTATTGTCCTTCCAAAGCCAAACCAGGATCCACAGAAATGTGAATCCTATTGCCCGATCTTGCTGCTCGAAGTGTACGCCAAAATCCTTGCTAATATCCTGGGTCCTTGCATATATTGTTCATCCTGATCAGCCTGGTCTCATGTGGGTAAGTCTATGTTTCACTACCAGAGACACCTTTTCTTACATTTACAAATGCAGCATACGGTAACAGGGCTGTTGTGTCACTGGACGCAGCCAAGGAGTTTTAACTTGGTGGAATGGCGCTACCTGTGGAAGGTCCTATTTATGTTTGGCTTTGGATTTAACTTTATTAGGTGGGTCCAACATTTATATGCGTCTCCTAGGGCCTGTGTTGCTTTTTGTGGGATTAGGTCTCCGTACTTTCCAGTGGGTATGGGAACAAGGCAGGGATGTCCCTTGTCACCCGGCCTGTTTGCACTGGCTATGGAGCCACTTGTGACCCAAATTAGGGGGGACCCGGGGATTAGGGGACTGAGGAAAAATTTGTGCTATACGCGGATGACGTTTTGTTGTTCCTGGGGGGATACACATGCTTCAGTTAGTGGAATGGTTTGGCACTTACTCGGACTCAAAATAAATTGGGATAAATTGTGAATACTTCTGTTAGATAAGCCTCTGGCTGGAGTGGTGATTGCTGACACCCCCATACGTTGTGACAGCCTTATCACCATACTGGGGATTAGAGTAGCAATGATACTAGGATCTTTTATACAAACTAATTTAGACCCCCTCATTGAACAGTTCCATACTAAACTCTTCTTATCATGGCTTCACCTTCCACTCACCATCATAAGTAGAGTGAATCTCATTAAGATTGTCTTTCTTCCTAAATTTTTTATGTATTCCAGGCAGCACTTGTGTTTATCCCTAAATGTTATTTCACTATGATAGACAAACTCATCACACACTTTCTGTGGTCAGGGGGACTGTCCAGAATTAAGCTACCAAACCTTAAACATCCTATGGAAGAGGGTGGCATAGAACTTCTGGACTTTTACCGTTATTATCTGACTGCACAGGGCCAATATGCCCTGGCTTACAGCACTAAATGCACCACTCACACATTTCCTGCTAAGGAAGAACCCTGCATCACCACTGGCCTATGATTTGGCTCATATATCCATCTTGGAACTAAAGTATGTGCGGGCCTCTCGCTGGTCTCCCAGGCACTCTGTAAAATATGGCGAATCTCTGGCTACATGGCCATGCATCCCTTTTTGGGGAGAGGTGGGCCTTTCTCATTTGGGAATACTGGAATTTTGTCAGCAGTGGGCCGTATATAGCATTACTAACTTGGGCCATATATATATAGGGACAATGTTCTTCAATCCTTTGAACAACTACATCAGGATCCCCATTAATCTTTTCTTCTCCTAGCTGAGGCTCAGGCATGCTCTGGCAACAGAGTGGGCAGGTTTGATCCCTGGGTGTACAGGGGGTGCTCACGTGGCTGCAGGGGGGCATAGTTTGGAGGGTTGGGGGTTGGGAAGTGATAGGTTGGGTAGGTTGAGTTTAAATGTAAATGTGAAAATGTACTGGCTTTCCTGTGATTCTGAAATGCTCATATGACCTGTATACAGCTCTGTAATAATTTGCCTGTACCGTATGATTTGCTATATGTCTAACACTTGCCACTGCCAGTACACAATAAAAAGCAATTAAAAAAAAAAGTAACACATTATCTTGCATATATAGTTACGTTTTTAAATACAAAGAACCAGGTTTTTTTTATTTTAGAGAATATTTGATTTTTTTTCTGGTAGTTTACTCCAGACTTTCACAACTCTATATACAGACCCAATTCTTTCTTGTTATTCGTCTCCAAGGTACCTTGGATCTGTTCTGAACCTGTCAGTGTCACAAATGCAAAACAAAAACAGATGTCCCTGAAAGAAACAGCATTCTTGTAACCACAGACACTAAAAAGAGTTAAAATAGAGCTACTCAGGCCTGCAAATAGTGCTGCCAACCTGCCACCCCCACAATGTTCCCAATGACGTGGGATAACATTTTAGAAAGGTCATATAAGTAGGGATGAGCGAAAATTTTCACCTCAAACCAAAATCAGCAAATAATGGCACTTCCCGCTCGGTGAATAATTTCCCACATAATTTCCCAATTTTTCCGCTTTTTTCACCTAGCTCATTCCATTGAAATCAATAGGAACATTGAATTTACACAAAACACACAGCAAATGTTAGTTTATTTACCAAAGGCATAGAATAAAAGGGGTATTAGGTATGTTGGTGGAGTGTGGGGAAATAATCAGTTGAACAGGGATTTTTTTGGGGGGTTGGTTACTGGGATTGGGGGGGGGACAATTAATAAGAAATAAAAACTAAATACAATTAGAAAAAATAAGACATGGTAGAAAAGGGTTCTGAGGAGGGTGCCTGTGTTGGTGGGTGTAGTCTGGAGAAAGAATTAGTTGAACAGGGAATTTGTTTTGATGGGGATGTTTTGACTGGTATTGAGGGGACAGTTAATAAAAAAAAAAATAAATAAATAAAATAAGAAATTGGTACATAATGTCACAGAGACAGGGATCCCCTGACGTAAACTGCAAATGGGGTAGACTGATACTTGACGGGATAGAGTATTTTTTAGAGGAATATTTGTAGGACTTAGACATATGTTAGGCCCAAGCCTTGAGGAAACTTTGATTTGTAAGACTTAGACTTATTGCTTATGACACAAGCCCTGAGAAAACATTGATTAGTTGTAGGAAATAAGACTTTTGTTAGGCTCAAACCCTGAGGAAACATTGATTTATAGGATGTAGGCTTGTCTGGCACAAGTACCAAGGAAACTGATTTGTAGGACTTAGGCTTGTTAGAAACAAACCCACAAAAATTGTTTATTTTTTATAGGCCTTTTTTGTTTTTTAAAAAACAAATACTGAGGAAAAAAATGCTTTACTGACCTAGTGCCAGCAGGTCATGTTGTTCTGGCCAGTGTCAAATGCCCTGGTGTCATTGCAACATTTGTGACTGCTGCTTTTGCTGCTGCTGAGTTGGATGATTAGGTAGCTCATAGGGAATAGGATCAACAACAGCAGTGATATGGGTGATGATCATCATAGTTCCACTTGCCATTACTAGCTCCAGTGATGCACCTGAGGCTGTAGTAGCACAATAACCAGCCCCCACCACATCAGGTATATGTGGAGAAAAGTTGGCCAATAATTCTTCTCCACCTGCCCCTCCTCCAAAACCATGGGTGTGTTGTTATTAGAATAGAATAGACATTTTTCCCTTGAGAGCAGGAACTATGCCTCTCAAATTAGCAACTGCAATGTGCACAATGTGTGTGGTAAATAAGGGAAGAACTAGGAACTATAGGTACATCTACACTCACATCAAATACCTGGCACAACTCTATACAAACACCATGACCCTTAGGGTCCCCAGTGTGAAACCCCCCAAACAGAAACAAAATACGGCTGCTATCCACTCTCCACTAAGGACACATGACAACTTACAGACAGTTTAATAGTAAAGATGAGCCCTCTCTGCCACCAGGTTAGAATATTCTAGGGATGGAATCACCTCAGATGCCAATTCACGTCCTGGTTTCAACTATCCTTCACCTCACTGCCATGTGTGGTCAGTGCACCACACAGTACAATGGGTGAACACAAACTGCCACATCCTAACATCTACAGAATGGCTATCACTTGGTGGGGGAGGTAATGGTGAAGATGTAGTTACAATAGAGCAAGAAGGCGATGGCGAGTCAGGTGTTTTGCTCGTCATAGAACTTTCAGCATCTGGCTGGGTTTTGCTGTTCTTCTTCCACTTTGATCTCTATCTCACATCTTGTTGCCTTTGGGGAGAGTCAGAGAGTACAGCAACAGTGCCCAATATCTGTGGTGGGTGCTTGGCTTTAACATGTTTCAGATAAATGTCATGGTGTCTTGTGTTATCAGGGCAGTTGTACCAAGGCACTTTCCCTCCTTTCCCCTTTTAATTGACTTGTCACAAATTGTGCACAATGCTGTCACTGATGACTGCATTAAGCCTGCCCCAAGAAAAAAGCTGTCCCACACCCATGAGGGGAGAGAGGAAAGGTGGAGAAGAAAGGCCTCTTTATTCTTCTCCTCCACATTTTCTTCACTGGCTGGGGCAGAGGATGATGTTGTTACTGTTGCTGCAACTGCCTTAGAATCCACACTGTAACTAGGAGCAGGAGTATTGCTGCTGCTTGCAAGTGGAACCTGTCCTAGTTTCTCATCACTTGTTGACCCGATGTCAACTTTGTCCATGGTGGTCTGTGGCACACTAGCCTGATCTTCAGCATTCTGCTGCCCTTGCAACTTAGCAGCATCAGGAATGAGAGCAGTAGTAAAGCAAGTGTTTGCTTCATCATCAAACTTTCAGTCTCTGGCTGGGCTTCTGTATTCTTCCTCCTCTTTGATCTCCACCTCACCTCTTGTTACCTTTGGGGACAATCAGGGGGAAGGGCAACAGTGCTGCCCAATTTCTGTGGTTTTTACATATTTCACATAAATGTCATGTCTTATCAGGGTGGCTATGCCAAGGCGTGTTCCCTGCTTTCCCTTTTTCACTTACTGATGATATTGCTGCTATTGCTGCTACTGCCTGAGAATTGGCACTGCAACTAGTCCTGCATCACTGGACCCCATTCACACTGTGCCCCTGGTTTTCTGTGGCACACTAGCCTGCTCCTCAGCAGCAGCAGGAATTATAGCAGTAGCAAACTCTGCACATTCCAAAAGCTCACTGCTGTTGGTGGTGGTGGTGATGCCCATCCTCATCCCTGTCTCCCATTCCTTCTTAGTTTGGACTAAAAAGGACATCAATGTCTCTTCCACCCCAGATTCTCCACCACCATAATCATCATAACCACCACCATTTCCTCCCTGCAGCTGCTGCTCTATTACAGGCACCATTTGAAGGAGGTGAAGAAAAATGTGACAGATGGTCCACTAATGTCACACTTGCCATTTTCTGCTGATCTGAAGAAGGTAAACTGGCAGCATTAGCAACAGGCACAGGCAGCTGGTCTTTGCTCCTGTTTGCGGTGGCTAACAATTCTTCCTTCTTCAGGATCATGTCCAACCTGGACAATACTGGGGGGGGGTACACCATCACTTTTACCACCACTAATACCAATGACATCAATTTCAGTCCCTGAGTCTTCCTCCTCACAGTCACTAGTAATGTGATGATCATCCCCTCCTTCACTCCTAACACTTACAAGCTGCTGCACCTTGTTAGTAGTAGTAGTACTAGTGGAGGGACTGCTTGGGGATGGCAAGTGTGACTTAGAGTCCCCTGCTGTCACACTTGGCATCATCTTATCCTTCTCACCCTCCTAGGAATTACAGGACATGCTGGCAGCAGGCCCAGCACTGGTTGCAGCAGGGGCAGCACTGGCAGCAGGCACAGCACAACTTCTTCTTCCTGTGATATTAATTTCCCCAAGATCCCTAGGGGTGATTTAGGGGGATTGACCAGCATTGTGTCTTTGGTCACTTTCTTCTCCTCCTCAGACTCATTGTACACATAAGGGCCATTCCAGCTCCTCTTGTTTGTACACCTTCTCATAGTGATTGCAGTCGTTATGAGCCTCTCCTGCCTCAATTTTGCTGCAAATATCACAGCACAACAGCACAGCACATTGTTCTCGCTTTGTAGCTGCTCGTATTGTGTTTCACTTCCTGGAAAATGGCACACATTAATAAAGGGGCAAAAACTTTCTAGCCATTGAAAAAATGGTGAAGAAGTTTTTCTGATAGGCAAAAAGGGAAAAGATATTAACTGCTGTATTTAAAGTGGATTTTCCTGCAAAAAAGAGGAAAACAAAGTGTTGTTTGGTAATTTTTTGCTGGAATATAATGAAATCTTTTGCCTACCCCTTCTAGCAAAATATCTAAGTCAACTTTAGAAAGGAAAAGGAGGAATTAGAAAAGATTCAGGAAAACACTAAAAGGGCAGTGCAGGAAGAAATTGAAAAAATCCCTACCCCAAAATACAGAGTTTTATCCAGCTCTACATAATTTACACAAACCACCCTCTTATAGCCTGATAGACCACTCATGTTAATTGGCTACTGCTCTTGATCTAGTTATTGAGGAGGAATTTATGTCCCCACCTCCACCTCCATTTTCCTGCTGATTTGGTATTTCCTAGCTTGTCTGTTGCTAACCATTGCCTGTCCATGAATATCCTTTTACAGTCCCCTGAGTGTGGAGTCCTGTTCCAGTACCTGAGGTGCGCCTGGATACACCTTCTATAGATTCTTCAGGTCAGCATCTTCCTGTAGTGTACATCTCTGTCAATACTCTTACCCTCTGACTGTGGCAACTACTGTTCCTGTTGATGAGTCCTCTACTCTTATTCTAGTATTGTTGGAAAAATTCTCCCTGGAGTTGGTAGCCTTAGTCTATACTGTGATAGGTTAACCTGGGCCATCTTCAGCTCAGCTGGAGTGGGTCATCTAGCTTCTTGGCTAGCATCTTTACATGGACCTGGCAGAAGTGTAACACACCACAGGGGGCCTACGATAGCCAGTTTGGATCTCCAGAACTGCACTCGAGCCCTCAACCTAGCAGCCCTTGTTGGAGGAGCCTAACCTTCTACTAGATCATCTTCCATTTCCTGTTTTATGTGGAGGTCCCTAACATCCTTGAGGCTGGATTCCTAGTGTACCTGACAGGATTTAAGTGAGGAGGTACGTAGTTGTTCTCCTGCTTATCCACTGCTCACATGCTTCATACACAGGCAACAGATAGAAAAATGTTTAGCTTTTGAATTGTGAGTGAAGTATTTCCATACTGTAGACATAATTGGACTAACGGATGGGACCTGAGGGCGCTACTACTACTGCTACTGGGGCTAGTTGTACTACTACTCCTAGGCATCAAAGGTTCTGCACTTCCAACAGAGGTCAAAGCACTTATAATAGTTAGAATTGGATCAGATGTTGATGACCTGTGTTACTGGTGGTTATTCAACACTAGTGTGTGTGGCTGCATGGGGTTGGAATTGGAACCAGTGACAATGCTGATAATGACTGGATATTTAGGCATCTTTACTTGGGCAGAGTAGACTTACATTTTATTTATCAAAGAGTTTTAAACAGGCACAGAACTCCTTTTCAGTGGTGAAAGTGTCAAGGCTAGGATTCTAGAATACAATGATCGGTCTACCCAGATGCTAGGGAGAAAGACTTGAGTGCCTGAATCGGGTTAGGAGATGGTTACTAGTGAGTTAATGCTGCAGCCAAAGCAGAATTATAGGTACTGGCTGGGATGCCAGATATCCCACCCCCAGTAGAGTCAGGGGCTGGACCAGGATAAACCTCTAGTATACCGTAAGTCTCAGAACTGGTCATCTGTAAGCAATAGCTGAACCCAGAGTAGAGAAAACTAAAAATAGAGCCACTAGTAAGGAAAGGAACAGGAATCCAATTTACTAATTTGAGAATACCATAGGTTCTATTCAGGATGATGGTTATTGAAGATGAGCAGCTCTGAATCAATGAGAATAGCTATAAAAAATAACCAGCTATCTAATATGCAACAACAGGGAGACACATATTCTCACACTTACACACCCTGACACATATGCTCTCATGCACTCACACAAACACACATCCCAAACAAACATACAGACTCTCTACCCTGCCCATCTTGAACTCAGGTCTCTATGTCTCCAAGCCAGGTCAGACTATCTACTCTAGGCAAATCTCTTTGGGTCTCCCACTCCATCCATGCACACATCTTTCTCCTTCTTAGCCCCAGCTCTCTTTCCCTCCCACACACAGTACCTATATCCTAAACACATAGGCCTCTCAGTCCACCTCTCCTCTACCCACATGCTCCCTGTTCCTGCTCTCACATATACAAACATCAACAAAAAATGTGTTTCTTTTTCCCACTAGATGTCTCATCCTATACGGGACCTAACCCAGCTCATACACACACAGGTGTAACCCCCCTCCATAAAAGTTTTCCCTACACACACATGTACACACACACAGATCCATTTTGCACACACAGATGCACCCTACCCTAGATTGCCCCCATCCAACAGATTTTCCCATTTACAGTAAAACATACAGCTGCCTCCTCATATCATGGGCTTCTTTTTCAAATACAGTCACTTCATTTCCTCCAGTGCTTCCTGTGTTCAGTCACTGCCACTTCCCTTTCATTTTTACTTACCACTGGTGATTGGCAGACATCTCGGAAGTTCATTTCTGGCTCCCCAGGCACCCAGCATTGTGCACTCTTTAGAATAAGATAAAGGAAGGATTGTGTCTGCAGACCTCAGCCAGCTTCTCCTTTTACCATGGACATCCTCTCTGTATGGCTGCTTTGTTTGGCCACAGAGATGATTTCCATCACAATGGAAGGATCCAACCTGTATGTGCAACAAGTTAACATGATGAGTAACGTGACACACTGACACATTTATAGTGCAGTGTGAGTCACTTCAGGCCCAGCAATTCCAAACCATGGCATTTCTTAAAGACACAGTCAGAATTTACTCATTAATAGTGCCATGGTTCAGTGTGGCTAGGCCCGCCAAACTGCATTGGGCCTAAGTATGTGCCTAAGGTATTATATGCATGATCTGGCTCTACATGCACTGTACAGTTTAATAAAGAGGCTTTTCTGTGTTTATGTAGAAGTGTAGTTTGTTGTAAATGTGAATGCACGTGTCGGGGGAAGGACTATGAGATTACTAAGATGAAGTTATTTCCAGGGCTACCGGATGTTACCTTGGGTCACCTGAAATGTAAATACAGACTTGAATGAATGAGTACAAATGTATTAGTTTTCCTTGATAAAGAAAGTACTATATTATCTAATGCATTTGCAATTCACAAGTGCCTGCTTTAATCAGATTTCCATTTCTTCTTCTTTGATAGACTAAACTATTTTGCAAAGTATACCAAAAACTTACACTTTGTGAGTGAAAGATGAGCTATTGGTATCATATTTATATTTTGACTCAGTAAGGAAGAAGTGAAATTGATATATTTCATCCTACTGGGACACTGACATCTGCTGCAAGTGCTGCAGTATCATGGACTGAATTTTCAAATATTTTGTAGATGAAATCCTACTGTGACAAATGACCTGGACACAGAGGAGAGTTACAGAGAAGTTTATTTGTCGTGGTGACCTGTCACAGCTGCTAAAAAAGCAGTAAATTGTTTTATGAACAATATATATTGAAGAACTTTTCTTACGGAGTAAAATAAGGGGTATTTCAATTGTGGGGAGATTTTTCATTCAAAAGTTATTACAGCTCAAATATTTTAATCAAAATGTTAGCAACAGTGCCAACTGCTGTCCAAAAGGCATTTTTTACGATGCACTCCTTTGGAGAACCTGAGTCATAGGCTACATCAATTGTAAGTTTTTATGGGTACATTATACAGTTCTAATAAACCATATGTAAGGAAGCCTGCAATTTTGTGACAATGTCCCATTTCTATTTATTCTTTTTATAGGACAAGAACAAGAGACTCTGAAAATGAAATAGCTGTAAGTCTGAGCTGAGATAACTTTTATCTTGAATTTGTTATTTGGAAAAACTGCAGTATCTGTTAAAATTAATAGCAGAACCTTGTATGATCTGTAGAGTATAGATTGATAGCTGAGCAATTATACCTATAACAGTGTTCAGTTTGTTTAACCCCTTGAGTGCCAGAGTGGTATACAACACATTGTGCAGCAATGCCTTGGATACTCCTCTGGCACTAAAATGATTAACACATTTTAAAATCAACCTTTGCAACAGTAAATCCAAAACATTAGAATTTCATAATCCTTCTTGACTCCAAGAGATGGTGCTAGTTTTTGTCCAAGAACTTACTGTTCACTCCAGTAACAAAGAGTTGTCAAGTTCAGTCCTCATGTGCCACCAACAGGCCAGGATGTAAGGATTTCCCTAATAAAGCACAGGTGAGCCAGTCAAAATAAATGAGCCACTGATTAACTGTTTGCGTGCCAGAGGGGTACGCAATGCATTGCGTACCCCTTTGACACTCAAAGGGTTAACTCACCTGTGCTTTAGCAGGGAAATCCTTACTGTTGAAACCTGCATTCCTCTAATCTTACGGAATTTCCCCTAGTTATTTGATCAAACCTTGAAATTAATAGTTAACAAAAGAGATCCTTGCATGTTCCTTTACAAGATCCTCTCCTTTCTATAGATTAAAGGGATAGTAATACTTAATTTTATCTTTATTTTATTTTGTAGGCATTAAAAAAACATGAAGACTGATATAAGTCTTATCTCTCAAACCTTTATGGTTTAAGAGATATTCACAAGCAAAGTATCCCCCCCCGGTCAGCCAGATCAGAAGGGAGGTGCCCAGGTAGACTGCAGAGAAGGACAATCTTCAATTAAGATAAGGGAAAAAACTGAAAAAGGGGGGAAGGGCTTTCATTGTTTTCATAGGAATAAGAGTGTCCCCTTCTGTTATCTGTCTGGTCTTACAACCAGATTCACATCTGAGAAGAGATGGCTTACACTAGGAAAAAGGGGCGGGAGGGGGAAACTTTGCTTGTGAATATCTCTTAAACCATAAAGGTTTGAGAGATGAGACTTATATCATTCTTCATGTTTTTTTAATGCCTACAAAATAAAATAAAGTTAAAACGAAGTATTACTATCCCTTTAAATTAACCATGTTTTGCTAGGCTATCTCTAGATATCAATTATAAGTACAGATATATATTCCAAGTTACGTCTTACCAATGACATTCTGTTGCAAAATGATGCACTCCAATCTTGCTCCAATACCCCTTTTTACACAGGATATTATTTTGTTTTCATTTGCTATTGCTGTTTTTCACTGATCACTATTGTCATGTTTGCAGTTTACAAGTATTCCAGGATCTTTCTAAAGCAGTGTTTCTCAACTCCTGTCCTCAGGACTCACTAACAGGCCAGGATTTGATGATTTCCTTGTTAGAGCACAGGTGAGTTAAACAATGTGAATGAGCCTCCGATCACCACACCTGTGCTCTAGCAGAGAAATCCCCAAGTCCCGGCCTGTTAGTGGGTCCTGAGGGCTGGAGTTGAGAAACACTGGTTTAGTGTATGTATCACCAATTTACTATCTGTTATGTTAGTATTTGTATTTGTTAGGTTAGGTATCAGGATTTGATGATTTTTCCTTGTTAGATCACAGGTGAGTTAATCAATGTGAATGAACCTCTGATCACCACACCTGTGCTCTAGCAGAGAAATCCCTAAGTCCTGGCCTGTTATTGGGTCCTGAGGACAGGAGTTGAGAAACACTGCTCTAAAGCATCAAGTCTCCTATAATGCTTCTATAAAGCTCATAATTGGCATTATTTGTTCCCTCAAATGCATAAAGTTACACTTTTCTACGCTAAGGCCACGGTTCAAATGAGGCCGGTAAAACCACTGTTAACCCCTTAAAGACCGCGAAAATCTGGGTTGGTTCACAGTTAAGAACAGGAACAATTTTGACATTTTTTGCTATGTCTTTGTTCAACAGTGTTTTCCCTCTAAGTCCTTTATTTCACCCATGCAAATTATATACCATTTTTTTCATGCACAAGTACGGCTTTCTTCTGATACCACACTTATATGGATAAAGCACCATTTATTATATTAAAAATAAAGAAAATGATTTAAAAAAATAAAAAAAAAAACAATTTTCATTGGTCCGCTTGTGATCATTTGTGCCCAGTGGGTTCATTTTTTTTTATCTAGCATGCATGAAAGGTTGGACCTGTCATTCATACCTACAATATTTGCTGTTTAATAGGGGCAATGTCCCTCTGGGGTGAAAATCCCCATGTCCCTCTTGCACTCCCCATTTTTCCCATTTTTTAACACGTGGAAGGCTTGGCCTGAATTTGTGGGAGGGGCTGCAGACCATCATACATTGTTTCCACTCATACCCTTCCTACAGGTCTTCTGCTGGAAGCCCCTAGCACAAGGTGAAGCCTTGGCCTGAATTTGTGGAAGAGGATGCAGGCCATCAAAAGAGGGGCAGCAGCCCCTCTCACTGGGCGCATATTGAGTTTTGTCAATCCCGTGATGTCATTCACATGTGCCTGTTTTTCTTTTCAGATAACACTCAGCATACTTTGAAGTGCTGCTTGATCCTGCCTCACTAACTCACCTTTATCCAGCATCAGCCAGCATGGCCAGCTGGCAGCTTGCCTCTCAAATGTCTCAACCATTACTCAATCAATACCATCGATGTTATGCAAGTAAATTAAAGCTTTTCATTTTACAGTTACAGCGAAATGTGACTCAATATGTTATTTGAGTTTGTTTGGTGCTTATATATGATAATGAACACTTTCACACAATTTACAAGCGAAGCACTTTCTAATTTACCAGGGGCAGGCATTATGTCAGTATTACTACCCTGTGCTTATTATTATGCAATTTCTTGTTTTATTACCTTTCTCACTCCTCACCACCAGTTATTCAGGCTAGGTTTAGGCTTAGTGGAAGTGACATCATTGCAGAGTGATTAGCTTTCTGCACTGCCGCACATTAGGCAGCACTATGTTTATTTCTGTAATCGATTGAGCCCAGTGTTTTGTAAATTACAATTACAAGGCCCTCAGGCTTTTGTTGATTTTACTTTCCTTCCAGGCTAAATACAATTCGGCAATCAAGAACTACTTGGACTTACTTATTTAGGTATGCTTGCGTTACTAAGGTCCCCCCTTTTGAAGCAAGCTCACTATGATTATCATCTACCATACATATGAACGCTTCATTCACATGGATTGTAGTCGCTACTCAGCATGCATTCTAATCACTTGCTTTATGCATCAATATTTCACTCGGTAAGCAGTAAGTGAGCCATCTTGTCAGTTTCCAAATCCTTAAGCAGCAGGTGCCCAAACATGTTCACATAAGAAACGTTTCATAGCGCTTCACACTGCCTTAGCAGCTATCAGTTGATCAGGTTTTGTGTTTTAATAAAACCTCCCCAGGTATACTTTAGTATAACTCCAGTGGCTACACTAGCTGCATGACCATTCCCAGTAGGGTAGCTTCTGCCTGGCCTTACCAACAGTATAGGCATGTCAAAATATTCCCTCCTTCATTTTAAGCAGCTTCTGCTTGGCATTACCAACAGTATAGGTAGTTAAAACTACTCTCTCCTTCACATTAAGCAGCATATGTTTTACTCCCGTCTCATCTTGACAACTCCTTAATTACATGTATAAAAATCAGTGTATTATGAGCAGACCTGTTTATATCCTTTGTTAGATTGTATTCCTCCTGATGAAGTGGCAAGAGAGCCACGAAACATGTTAAGGATCTAAGGATTTTTTTACAATTTTTTTAATATATTATATATTTTCACTATACCTGGTCTGCCATTCATCTTAAGTACAAGATTATTCAATACACCGCTCCTTATTGGCATGAACATTTCATGCAAATCCATTGGGTTTTGTTGCAGGGAGAACCAGCATCATCTATCCCCGCTGGCCTCACAACTGGTTACGGGTCATTGTAGCCAGGTACTATATGCTAAGTGAGTACTGAATTATTTCCTAAATCTTGATCTGTATGCTCTTTAAAAACTACAGTATAGCTCTCCTATTTTTGTGTTTTGTGTTTTTTTAAGTTCCACCGGGAGGTGAGACGACTGGAAGGACTGAGCGTATAAAAGATCAAGATACCTGTGTAGAGGCAGTTCAATATCCTCCACAAGTTTAGCCATCGGTATTGCATCCATGACATGTCTCAAATGTGAGCACAAACTTTGATTGTTGTAAACTACCATAAATGTTCTGGATGCCTGCACAATAAGTCTCTCCCCTCTCCTTCTTGTGTTTTGGTCTAATTACATGTTAGCTGCTATTTAGCAGCCTTTTCATATCTCCTTTCCGCTCGCCTCACCTAAGATTACTTGCATTAATTTTTGAAATGGCATTCTAGCTACCTCTTCCACCCATTTCAATCATCAAGCACTACTGATATTGTGTCATACTGTGTTTTCTTTCAGCTTCTTCCTAGTCTCAGGCTTCCAATAGCTTGTCAGTTTCAGCATACGTCTCTATTCAGCAGGCATGGTCTATGTTTCTTTTACTCCTCGCTATCACTTGCCTGTCAAAATCGTACAAGTAAAGTCACCTTTTCACCCTGCTGACCTTGAAGAGCAGCTTCACAGGCATAATGACGTTCCCCCCTTTTCCTCTGCAAGGCACCCATGTTTACCAAGTATCATTTACCTTTAGGTCCTCCTAATCTTTCTGTATTTTAATGTTTTTGCGCCATCTCTAGACTCCCCTCTAGTCATTTTAGCTTCACGTAACTTCACCTCTCCCTTCAATCATACCTCTTCATAGAGGCCAAAGGCCCCTGCCATCTGTTTCCTCATTTTAGAGGTATAGACCACCTCTTTTCCTTACCTCGATGGTCCCCTCTAATCCTCACTCTTTAATCAGGTTGTAGGCCCCCCTGTTTACCTCTTTGCAGTGTTCATAGGAACCCTTAGCTTCCTTACTATCACAGTGCCTGTGATTCTCTGTCACTCTTACTTGTGGTTCGCTCTGATTTGCTGAGCCGGTTTGGCCCGCCCCTGGTGACCATCTTATGCCTGGCCCAGACACCTGTCAGATGCCCCTTTCGTGGTGTTTCTGAGCCAGTAGTGCTGTTGCTGTGTTCCGGATTCCTGTGTACCAACTTGGCTTGTCCTGACTACGCTCCAGTGTTCCTGTTTGTGTATTAACCCTAGCAGTGCTGCCTTGCTCTCACTATCTCAATTCCCAGAATAGAGCCTCTTCCGTGGTGCTACGTCTGCTGAGTTGGCCGCTTACCGTCGGCGACTCTATCCATCCCGTTGCAGAGTAGTCACTTATTGTGGGCCGGTTGGGCGCCATTGGCTCTCCCTTCTCGTTGTTTACTGGGCAATATCTATTGAAGCAGAGTGGCGATAGAGGGAAGACTGCTTCTGCGAGTGCTAGTGTGTAATCGTTAAACTACTACGCCAGTGATTCCTGGGCCGGTGGACGTCCAGGGCCAAGAGGAGTATGAGGTCCAGAGTATTGTTGACTCTAGGAGATTTAGAGGAAAGTTGCAATATTTGGTCCACTGGAAGGGCTATGGCCCTGAGGAACGCTCTTGGGTTAATCAAGGGGACCTCCATGTGCCTAGACTTGTGCGCAACTTTCACTCTAAATATCCTTTGAAACCCAGACCTCCGGCAGGGAGAGGGGGTCTTTGAGAGGGGGGTACTATCACAGTGCCTGTGATTCTCTGTCACTCTTACTTGTGGTTCGCTCTGATTTGCTGAGCCAGTTTGGCCCACCCCTGGTGACCTGCAGTCTTCCCTCTATCGCCACTCTGCTTCAATAGATATTGCCCAGTAAACAACGAGAAGGGAGAGCCAATGGCGCCCAACCGGCCCACAATAAGTGACTACTCTGCAACGGGATGGATAGAGTCGCCGACGGTAAGCGGCCAACTCAGCAGACGTAGCACCACGGAAGAGGCTCTATTCTGGGAATCGAGATAGCGAGAGCAAGGCAGCACTGCTAGGGTTAATACACAAACAGGAACACTGGAGAGTAGTCAGGACAAGCCAAGTTGGTACACAGGAATCCGGAACACAGGAACACAGCAACAGCACTACTGGCTCAGAAACACCACGAAAGGGCATCTGACAGGTGTCTGGGCCAGGCATAAGAAGGTCACCAGGGGCGGGCCAAACTGGCTCAGCAAATCAGAGCGAACCACAAGTAAGAGTGACAGAGAATCACAGGCACTGTGATACTTACCTCTTCAGAGAGGCTTAAGTCTACTAGTTTTTAACTTTGCCATCTCTTTGGTGGCCATTCTTTCCCTGGCCAAGGACCCCTCATTGTCGGTTCTCTCATACCACATGAACAAGCACTCCTTACGTTACAGCTGTGGGGACCCCAGCTATTGTTCATAACATAGAATGCAGCTTTTTCACAGTTAGTCACCGTTAAGTAGGTGAGGCTCACCGCTAGTCAGCTCACCAGCATCAGTGCTGATATTAACTTAAGTATTTAATCATGCAGCTAATTTCCTTTTCATCATCACTCCACATCCTTCACCTCCTCTTCTACTCATGCTACTCATGATACACCTCTTTTTCCTTTCGATAAGATTCTGTCACAAAAGTTAGCTTTTGCTCTTCTGTTTTATTCTGACAGTACTATTTTTCCTTTTAGCCCTTCAAAACTCTTTCATCATCATTAGTTCAGGAGTGTTTCTTAGCAGTAAGCATGCATTTATTTTCACTACCAACATTTTCACTACCACCAATGTAATTGCAGGTTTGCATTGGTCTGCAGCCACCTATTGCTCCTTTCACATTCCATCACTGTATATAAGAATGTTTTTAAGACATGCTTATAATCACGGTGTCATAAGAATTCTCCCTTTGCATCCTATGTCATTAGTAGGTTGTTAGTAAGTTATTTTGCCTTGTGAGTTTAAATAAGTATGTAATAATTTTTCATCTCCCAGGTCACGGTAAGTCCAGTATTACATCTTTCCTTACCTCAGTGGAGGTCAAAGGATTCAGTCACTTTTATAAATGTTTTCTTACTTCCTCCAGACACCGAAGAATCCACTGCACTTTTATACTTTACAATCACCATCCTTGCCTCTTAGTAGAGGACGAAGGTTAAGGACTTAGGTTACAGTTAATTTCACGCCCTTACCTTTCTCACAAAGACCGAATGATTAGTAGACATGTGCGAATTCATTCGGAGACATTCGGATTTCGTCGAAAATGGGGTCATTCGGAGACATTCGGCCAATCCGAAACTCAAGGGTCATTCAGAAAAAATGATCCGACTCCGAACAGCCCAGGTCCGAAATTCGTCGAAACTTTCAGAAGTTTCGGCAATCGACACATTTCCAAAAGTTTTGACTACTTTTGACCAGGACTTTTTTGTACTTCCTGTGCGCGCTCAATTACTTTCCCTCCATAATTTTCCCTCCATGTCTCTAGTCCAATTCCATTCTCCGTTTCATGCACTACTTCCCTCTTTTGTCTGTATTCGAATAGCCTTCTTCGTTTCATGATGGGGGTTGGACTAATGACACAGTCACACAGACAGACAGCCTGCATTTCCTCATTGCGTTGTTGGAGCTCAGAGAGAGAAGAAGAGATTAGAGAGTGTACAGTTGTTGTGTAGGCAGGCAGGTAGCATTAGGCTAGGCATAGGTAGGCAGTCAGCATTAGTTCCAGTTATTGCCACTGCAAGAGCAAGTAATATTTGTTCCTGTGCAAAATATAAAAAAATATTAGGTATTTGTTTGAATACAGGGCCGGCCCTTACACGGGTCCCAGTGGGTCCATGGACCCAGGCGGCACTTTGACAGGGGCGGCAATTTGCCGTCCCATAGCATGTTTATTTTGTGCTCTTCCGCCAGTTCTGTGTTGCAGGGTGTCCCATCAGTGTGACTGTCAGCAGCCAGGCAGCCCTATGCTCACTCTGTGGTGATGCCTGCTGTCTGCTTCAGTGACGTGAATTATGTGATAGTGAAACATTATGCCTATTTTGTATTGTTTATCGCCCACCTAAAGTCAAGACTTGAGTAAATAGGTCTACCGTCCCAGATTTGCTAGAGAGGTTTTACAAATACAGGAGGGTGCCCCCTGTACGAAATGAGTCTAAACATTTGGGATCCCTAATATGAGTGCACAACAGTGCATGATGTGTCCTGAACAGGATTGCTGTGAGGTGTCTCCACCCAGAAGGTGCTGGCTGGGCTGAGCTTCAACATTGTCACGAGTGACCAACTAAGAGCACCGTGCCAGACTTAATCTGCAGCCATAGCATCACCCCCTCCTACTCTCCGGGTCCCGCTGACTGGCAATAACAGGTGAGTCACTAAGAGATCTGAATCCTTTCTGGAAGTCCTTTCACTTGGAAAGGGGCTAGGTATTACTTGGGGGAGTTGCCTTGTGTGTAAATAATTTCTAGGAGGGAGATGAATGTGCATCACTTATGTGTTTCCTAACAGTAGTTAGAATACAACTCCCATCATCCCCTGATTATGACGTTGGGAAATTCCCAGCAATTACCGTAGAGCCCTGTATTGCACACTCACGGAAAACGGTGATATTGCTATACTAAGACAATGCTGTGGACCCCTCTTCAGAATAGATGTCAAGCATTTTTGTTTATTTCTCTCCTGTGTTGCAGTTTGTTCACAACAGAATGTCTCAATTTTTCTTTTTAACACATTACATCTATCACACTACAATCATTGATGTTTATTCTTGATGTAGTATGAAACACTACAATGTATATACACATAGAGTTATCTGATATGAGGGGAAATCAGGATAGGGAAACGAGAGAGAGGAATTTGGGTACTAAAGAGGGACAGTAGGGTAGGAGGCTGGTACCAGAAAATGAAACCTTAACCCCTAGAGTGCCAGCTACTTACGCCGTACGAGTGGACACAGCTGTACCTGCTGTGCCACGCTCGTACGGCGTAAGAGTGAAATGCGGTCACTGCATGAGCCGGTATAACCGGCATGCAGTGGCCGCATTAAAAAAAAAACAAAACCCTGGCACTCGTGGGTTATTGATCTCCCAGCCGATCCGGGTAGGAGTGGGCGGGACCGGGGGAATCCTCCAAACGTCATCGGTGACATGGTCACCGATGACGTTAGGGAAGTTTCCCCGGTCCTGTTCACTCCTACCGGTGGTAGGAGAGAAGGGCAGGAGAGCTCTTGCTGAGGGGACACCAGGAGGGGTCCTGATGTCCCCCACGAGGTCTGAAAAGTTTTTTTAAAAAAAATAAATCTATAAAAATAATTAAAGTAACCCTGTGAGTGCCACAGGGTCCCCAGCACATTGCTTTGCAATGTGCTGGAGACCCCTGTTGCACTCACAGGGTCAATTCTTTGGGGGGATTTTTTTTTAAAGACCTCATTGGGGGGATCAGGGGGGATCCTGATGCCTCTCAATGAGGTCTATAATTGCAAAAAAATGTAACCCTGTGTGTGCCACGGGGGGGTCCAATGCACCCCCCCCCTCCTGTGGCACACACAGGGCTTTTGCTCCTGATGGCCCCCCAACAAGCTCTGATTACAAAGTAATGATAAAAAAAAAAATAACCCTCTGAGTGCCACAAGGGTCCAATGCATTGCTTTGCAATGCGCT
This sequence comes from Rhinophrynus dorsalis, assembly GCA_037306005.1. NCBI lineage: Eukaryota > Metazoa > Chordata > Amphibia > Anura > Rhinophrynidae > Rhinophrynus > Rhinophrynus dorsalis. Next base: position 70,658,049 of record CM074719.1, on the reverse strand, counting down.
GGAGACCCCTGTGGCACTCACAGAGACACTTTTTTTGATAACTTTTTTTTTTTTTGGTAAGACCTCATTTGGGGGATCAGGGGGTTCGTATACCCCTCAATGAGGTCTATAATAAAAAAAAGTAAATAAAATAAAAAATTAACCCTGTGTGTGCCACGGGGGGGGCAATGCAGCCCCCCTTCTGCGGCACACACAGGGCTTTTATCATTACTTTGTTATCAGAGATTGTTGGGGGGTCATCAGGATTGGTCCTGATGGCCCCCCAACAAGCTCTGATTACCAAGTAATGATAGAAAAAAAATTAACCCTCTGAGTGCCACAAGGATCCAATGCATTGCTTTGCAATGCGCTGGAGACCCCTGTGGCACTCACAGGGTCACTCCGTTTGTGGACATATATATATTTTTTTTACTAAGACCTCATTGGGGAGGGATCAGGGGGTCCTGATGCCCCTCATTGAGGTATATAATAAAAAAAAATAAATTAAAAAAAATGTAACCCTGTGTGTGCCACTGGGAGAGGGGTTCAATGAAGACCCCCTTCCTGTGGCACACACACAGGACTTTTTATCATTACTTTGTGATCAGAGCTTGTTTGGTGGCCATCTGAATACAAAGTAACGATAAAAAATTAACCCTTTGTGTGCCACAGGGGCCCAATGCATTGCTTTGCAATCCACTGGACACCCCTGTGGCACCCAAAGGATTATTTTTTTTTCCCCTTTTATTTTTTATTTAGACCTCATTGTATGGGTTCTGATGCCCCCAACGAGGTCTACACAAAAATATTGAGGGAAAAGCCCCAAAAAATGCACGTGCCACAGGGGGGGTCCAACGCAGTGCTTTGCAATACGTTGGACCCCCTCTAACACACACACACACACTTTTTTTTTTTTTCATTATTCTGTTTTTAGACCTGGATGGGGGACACCAGGAATGTTCCTGACACCGCCTCCCCAACGAGGTATGAATACAAAATAATAATTAAAAAAAAAACTCTTTGTGTACAACAGAGGGTCCAACGCATTGCTTTGCAGTGCATTGGGCACCCTTGTGGCATGCACAAAAAATGCCTCCGATTCCCCCCCACCCACACACACGTACCGTATTCCCCTGCCTGGTTCCACAGCCAACTGGCAGTCCCATTCCCCAGCCTGACCCCCAGCCTGTTTCCACTGCCTATTGGTAGACTCAAAGTACCAGTATGCACTAGATTCAGGCTGGGAATCAAACTTTGTATGAGGGGGACATACAGTGCACACTGGTAGTCACAGATCTCCCATACACACTATCAGACACTGCCCCACCATCTCCACCATCCTTGCTCCTCTGTTCATACCCACACACACTGCCTATTCCCTCACCCTCCCACACTGTTACACTGGTAGTCACAGGTCCGCGCGTACACTGACTGACGCCCTAGCTTCTTTCATCTGTTAGCCATAAAATCACACATACACTGTTTGCTTTCCCATTCCTATTTCACTGGTAGCTACTCTCCTGTCACTCAAATTGGTATGTCAACCCACAGCAGTTGAGTACCATTTTTCTTAGGCTGGCAAGAAGTCCTCCTAGGAAATCCCACGCCATTGAACCATTTTAGTATCTTTGAAGTGACTGAAGTGTAAAAGAAATGTTTGTTTGTTTTCCCGTAGCACCACATTCTGGAAATAGTTGTGCCAACTAACTTAGGGGTAAAAAGGCAAGTGACCCCTCATTAGATGTGGCATGTTGTCTTCTTTCCAAAATGGTATAGTTTATCTACCTTTTCTTCACTTCTGAAGGTGTTATAGCCATTTTCATAGAGGCAAGTCAGGTTTGAGAAAATGTTAGAAACATCAGTTTGTAGTAGGTGTAGTTTTCTACTTCTAGCACTCCCTAAGGTAGTTCAGCTCATACCAATGGGGTGTCGTTTGACTCCTAAGAGCACTAGCTAACGAATGCAGTTGAAAATTCCATGGTTTTCACAGAGCTCCATACATTTGAAGGGGCAGAAATGTAAGAAAATGCCTTTTTTTTCATTAGCGCCACCTCCTGGAAGCATTTGTGCATACCAGCCTTTGGGTATGAAGGCAAGTGACCCTTCATTAGATGCGGCAGGTTGTTTTCTTTCCAAAATGGCATTGTTTTCTACCTTTCCTGCATATCTATTATGGTTATAACCATTTTAGTGCAAGCAGATAATTTAAGAAACAAAAGTGTCAGGTTTACGTACGTGTTCCTAGCACCCACATATTGTAAGTTAACCCACACAAATGGGCTACCATTTTTCTCATGTTGGTAGCAGGTACTGAATACAGCAGGAAATGTTATGGTTTTCAAAGATTTTAGTATCTTTGAAGTGGTGGAAATGTAAAAAATGTATTTATTCCCATAGCGCCACCTTTTGGAAATATTTGTGCACTTCAGCCCAGGGGGTAAAAAGGCAAGTGACCCCTCATTTGATGCGGGAGAATGTCTACTTTCCAAAATGGTATACCTTTTATACCTTTCCGTCATGTCTCTAACTGTTATGAACATTTTAGTACAAGCAGCCATTTTCGAAGAAGCAAACAGGTAGGTGTAGTTATGCGTTTCTGGCACCCCTAAGGTATGTCGATTCATTCCAATAGGGTGTCATTTTTCTCCTAAGAGCACTAGCTAATGAATACAGTTGGAAATTCCATGGTTTTCACAGATTTCCATACAGATGAAGGGGCAGAAATGTAAGAAAATGCCATTTTTTTCCTATAGTGCCACCTTCTGGAAGCATTTGGGCACAACAGGCTTGGGGTAAGAAGGCAATTCATCCCTCATTAGATGCAGCAGGTTGTCTTCTTTCAAAAATGGTATGGTTTGTGTAGCCTTTCTTCACTTCTCTAGTTGTTATAACCATTTTTGTACAGACAAGTAATGTTTGAGAAAATGTTAGAAAAATTAGTGGTTGCAATAGGTGTAGTTTGGTACTTGTAGCACCCACTAAGGTAGGGGAACTCATACCAATGAGGTGTCATTTTTCTCCTAAGAGCACTAGCTAATGAATACAGTTGGAAATTCCATGGTTTTCACAGATTTCCATACAGATGAAGGGGCAGAAATGTAAGAAAATGCCATTTTTTTCCTATAGTGCCAACTTCTGGAAGAATTTGGGCACAACAGGCTTGGGGTAAGAAGGCAATTCACCCCTCATTAGATGCAGCAGGTTGTCTTCTTTCAAAAATGGTATGGTTTGTGTAGCCTTTCTTTACTTCTCTAGTTGTTATAACCATTTTTGTATAGACAAGTAATGTTTGAAAAAATGTTAGAAAATTTAGAGGTTGTAGTAGGTGTCTTTTTGCACTTCTAGCATCCCCTGTGGTAGGTGAACCCAAACCAATGGGGTGTCATTTTTCTCCCAAGAGCACTAGCTAATGAATACAGTTGTAAATTCCATGGTTTTCACAGATTTCAGTACAGTTGAAGGGGAAGAAATGTAAGAAAATGCCATATTTTTCCTATAGTGCCACCTTCTGGAAGCATTTGGGCACCACAGGCTTGGGGCAAGAAGGCAAGTTACCCCTCATTAGATGCGGCAGGTTGTCTACTTTTCAGAAATATATAGTTTTATATAGTTATTCCACTGTTTTAGGGTAGTTTTACCACAAAAACCCTAGAATGTGCATTTTAGTTTAAAAAGTTGAAAATGTCATTTTGCGCTGCTGGTGATTTGGGCTCTACGCTAGCCTTGGACGTAGGTAAAATTATACAAATTTGGTATTTTTTTACTCGGGGGACTCTGGGCTTTTTCAAATAATTGAAACTTTTTCAATCAAGGTAAATGTTTTTGATACATAGTATGTGATTTTAGCAAAATGAGTAAATTTTCACTTTTTTTTGTCATTATGACATCATAGCTTTTTGCACGATGTAAAATTCTCTTCATGTAAGGTACCACAAGAAAGCTCAATTCGTTCTGAAAAAAACAACATATAGTTTTCCATATTTAAGTAAAAATCCCCAGAGCAAATCAAGCCTAAACGGAAGGATAGCAAAAATGCTGAAAAAGTGTCTGGCCTGCAGGGTACAGGCAATGGCCCAAGCCTCTGGCACTGAAGGGGTTAATCTTTACCCATGTACTAACATAGAATGTGACATGTAGTTTGTCCATGTTCGAGTCGACCACTTATGTTGAGTTTGATGTGACAGGCATGGGTTTTCAATGTTCGAGCATATGCTATATTGAAGGACAGGCATGGGGTTTCGATGTTCGAACATATGCTATATTGAAGGACAGGCATGGGGTTTCGATGTTCGAACATGCTAAATTGAATGAGAGGCATGGGTTCTCGATGTTTGACGTTTGCATTGTGACTGGCATCCCATGCTGGAGTAGAGGTGACATGCACAGACTGGCAATGTACGACAATGTCCGTTTTTGGGATGGATCTTTTTCTAAATGCACACCCTGTCTGCAAAGAATGATAGCAGCGTGCATGGAGGCGCACTGCTATAATTTAACCCATGTTAAATTCGGCCGAATAATTCGGAATGGATCAGAATTTCGTCCGAATCGAATAGGCCCGGTCCGAAATTAGGATCATCCGAATTAGAAAAAAAAAATTCGTCCGAATTCTAATTTTACCGAAAATTTTGCAGGTGCACAAGTCTAATGATTAGTTCACTGCCCAAGTTATTTCACTTCCTTACCTCTAAACAGGGGCTGAAGGAGTAGTTCACAATTTACTTCCTTAAAGGGATAGTAATAAAAGCAGCTCCAATTAATATTCATAGTATTTGGGCCATGCAGAGTGATATTTCAATACTGTCAGAGTTGTAGTTCAAGAGTCATTGAATGATAAAGTATCCCCCTCCCGCCCCTTTTACTGATGTAACACTGCTCAGCTCATAGCAGCAGGGTGGTGTCCAGATGGCTTGCAGAGAGGGACAATTTTCAATTAGCATAAGGGAAAAACCTGTCGAGAGGGTAGGGTTTTCATTGTTCTCACAGTAAAAATATTGTCCCTTGCTGTGTGAGCTGTGGCTTACACTAGGTAAAAGGGGTGGCCTCTTCATGGAAGTCCAGGGCTCTCACATCTTACCTCTTGTATCTACTTTTGTTCAATTACAAACAGTATTTACAGTTCCTTTATTCCAGGATCTCAATATTGCTACTGACGCTCTGGACCATATTATCGATCACTTGGCTCCTTTTGGCCTCTAATCAGGCTGTCCTCATCTAATCAGGCTGTCCTCATCAAAGCTTTTGATTGGGGGGCGCCACATTTTTTCTATTCATACTCTTCCTACAAGCCTCGAGCAAAATGATATTGTGGTGTGTATAACTGTATTACATTGTTCCACAATAGTGTTGAGCGAGCATGCTCGGCCGATGCTCGGATCGGCTTGAGCATCGCTCTGCTCGGCACATGCCGGTACTCGTCGAGTACCGCCATGTGCTCGCCCGCCATGTTCGGGTGGCGGGGATCTGTGCCGGAGGAGGCACAGATCTGAAGACGCTCCGCTGGACCACCAGGGACTGGAGGTACGGGGGCATTGCGGAGATGAAGGGGGCATTGCGGAGATGAAGGGGGACAGTGTGGAGATGAAGGGGGACATTGCAGAGATGAAGGGGGCATTGCAGAGATGAAGGGGGCATAGCGGAGATGAAGGGGGACATTGCAGAGTTGAAGGGGGCATTGCAGAGATGAAGGGGGCATAGCGGAGATGAAGGGGGACATTGCAGAGATGAAGGGGGCATTGCAGAGATGAAGGGGGCATAGCGGAGATGAAGGGGGACATTGCAGAGATGAAGGGGGCATTGCAGAGATGAAGGGGGCATAGCGGAGATGAAGGGGGACATTGCAGAGATGAAGGGGGCATTGCAGAGATGAAGGGGGCATTGCAGAGATGAAGGGGACATTGCAGAGATGAAGGGGGCATTGCAGAGATGAAGGGGGCATAGCGGAGATGAAGGGGGACATTGCAGAGATGAAGGGGGCATTGACCAGGCACCCTCCCCTCATCAGAGCAGGGGGTGCCTGGTGTAATGCTCGTGTCGCCCCATTGAAGTCAATGGGGCTCGGGTGCTCGGCCGAGCACTCGAGCCTCCGGCGGTGCTCGGTCAGAGCACCCGAGCATCGGGGTGCTCGCTCAACATTATTCCACAACAATTTTATCTTGCTCATATTTATTAAAAAAACAGAAGCAGCTGCTGTAAGTAGGTTAAAAAAGGACCTGCATTTATCCTGCCCAATGTTCCTGCAATGAAAAGCTTAATAACACCAATTCTGGCCTCTATTTCTTCCTTAGTGTGTCTGTTCCCAGCTTTCATAGTAAGGAAGAGAGATGCAGAGAACAGTCACAAAGGCAATGTGTAAAACACATTGCGTTTGTGAATGAAAATGTCAGTAGATGTGACCTCTGTAGGAGCGACCACGTGAACCGCCAGAACAGAGAAGGACTGAAACTGAGCTCTCTGGTCCTGGAGCTCTTAATTTCAGCCCGTACAGCATGATAGCAGTGCACACTGAGGCATGCTGCTATCATTTAAACCATGATGTGCCAGGATAGTCATGGGTCCTTATGGGAAGTTTACACAAATACATTCAAATTTTCCCATATATACCCCAAAATAACTGACCTACCTCGTCTGTGTTTCAAGTCTTGGTGAGTTAGAGCGCAGGACCCAGGAGTGGAGGAGAGAGAGAGAGAGAGAGAGAAAGGGATAATCATTCATTCATGTGAGGTAGAAGGAGTTGGGAGTGAATAGAGTTGGTACACCTATAGCGACACATAATACACCTTGACACATATTCCAGACATGCAAACAAACAAACATACACACACATATCTGTTTTTGTTTACCACACATCACAAAATTTTATCTTTTATTTTACAGTGTGATTCAGTGAGTGCAAGGTTGGGACAGAGAGTGTGTCTGTGAGGGCCTGTGAGAGTACCTGAGTGTGAGACGGTGAGTGATGGAAGGGAGAGGAGAGGAGAAGAGAGGGATAGGGAAAGGAGCAGTAGAGGAGGATAGTAAGAAGGGCATACCCTTTTAGAGAAGAAGTGGGAGAGGGATGATATCTGATTGGAGGGGGACCAGACCAAGGAAATGCACACTGAGGACAAGGACAGCTGTAATGGTGGGATGACAGGTAGATCCTGGGGAGCACCACACACATTCAGGATCAGAAGAGGAAGACCATGAAAGCAACAGCTCTGATACATCCCAGGCTGGTGCTGATGAGGGGAGGCTGTTGGACCCTAAGTACTCCTTAAAGGAGAATCCTGGAGATGGAGAGTATCTTGTTTCCGATGGAGAGGGTTTCTGATGGAAGGGGTCTCTGGTCTGGGTGCTTGGAAGAAGGCTGCCTGGCATCAGGTGCTCAACAGGGTCAAAACAGTCTCCACATGTCAGCGAACCCAGGAATCCATCAAGAAGCATTGTGGTGACTGTTAGAGCCTTGTGTTGTTCATGATGCCCACTCCACACAAACAATGCTTGCCATCACATTGTCATGTGAAGCTCTGTTACGTTCCTTCACAATCTTAAGCATGTAGCCAAAGGAGGCCAGCACCTAACTCCTTGAGTGCTAAAGGGATAACCAATGCATTGGTTGACAATGCATTGGCTACCTCTCTTGCACTGCAGTGGATAACAAAGGAACAACACAATACAACAGGTTTACATTGTAATGGTCCACAGGGATCAGTTCACACATCATATTTCTACTGAGACAAACTGCTTGCATGTACAGCACACAGTTTCTGAACTAAAGAACACTAGGGCCCCAAATCAAATCAATACACCAATTAAAAACAATGACAACTAAGTAGAAGAAATATCCTGGTAATCATATGTATCCTAAGGAGAGGAGATGGCAAGGAGGGAAATTGGTGTGTTTCAAGGCCATAGTGTTACTGCTTTCTAGGCCTATGTGTTGTATATACATCTGATTGTCTCAGTTGAACTGTTTAGGTTAAGCTTTGGTTATCACATGTATGCTGAAGAGTGAGGATGGCAAGGAGGTATTTCAGGCCATTCACTCTTGTCAGGACACAAATGATAACTAAAGATCATCTACTGTAGGTTGTTTACATCAATGTACAGGATCCTTTCAAGCTCATAAGTTATTGATTGCCAGGGTGGTACACATTGGGTACTGTCCTGCCACTCAATGATTCACATGTCAGTGTCATTGTCTTGCATCCATCTTGTCATTGCTTAGATTACTAATCACACCATGTAATTTCCCCACACAGCATCCATGCCTGCAGCACAGCAGGAGGACAGTTAGGAAGAGGCATATGTCATTCCCCCAGCGACTTACCCCTTGAGCTAGAAGAGGGAACAATCAGGTGGTCACCACCAGCACCACCACTAGCACCAGCATCACCTCCACCAACCATGGAGTTCAGATGATCACCCACGGCCATCACCGACTGGATGTCTCCTGGAAGGTGCATGCCTCCGTTCACCTCAGGACAATATTGGATGGTGCATCCACCAGCACCACCACTGGGAAGGCACTGGATGCCCAGTATGGTGGTAGCACCACAGTATGGAGCATATGGCCCCACTGCAAGAAAACAGCCACCCATGTGGATGCAGCTGGAGCCCACCCATACTATGTGCCAGTCTGTCCCCATTTAACTTAATCCCCTGCTGTGGTTATTAAGGTGTTGTTAGCCAACCATGTTTTGGGGTTAAAATATTAATTTAAATTAAATTAGTCAAACAAACATATGCTGGGATTCACACTCTGATTAGGAAAAATACGTCACTGATAACAATGTTAAGTTAGGCTACAAGACAGGAGCATGAAGAGGCCAATAGTCAGCTAAACTGATTCCACTATGCAGGGTGAACATGGGGAGTTATGCACTAAGGTGTGATAGGTAACTGATGAGGTGGACATGACTCCCCTAATGCTCGCACTTCTCCAGTTCATATATTATTCTATGGAGCCTATGAACTAATATATTTAAAACTAGAGCAGTCACAATGCATAGGCTCCATTGAATAACTCTATCTCTCTCTTTCTCTCTGTACCTTTACCTGATCTAATAATTTTGTACTGATTTGTCAGTTAGATTGTTCACCATGCCTGGATTACCTTTCATCAACAACCATCAACAACCAGTGTCAGACATGTATCCTTGCTTTTCCCTGATGTCTTTTATCTTTGTTGGAACTTTACCATGGTTTCCCTACACACTTTGTCAGCTGTGCTAAAAGGGGCTTGGATGTAAAGTGGAAGTCAGAGACGCTTAACTAGGACCGAGCCTGCAATACAATTTGCAGGGCTCTCTAGGAGTGGTGTCCTACCCAGGGTGCAGTCTCTTTTAACCCACTAGTGGCTTTCACAGAGAGCAAATACCCTAAATCATTTCAGGGTTCAGTCTCGTTTAGCCCACTAGTGCCTTTTACAGAGAGAGGAAATATCCTAAAGCATATCATACTGGTCCTGCCATAATAGCAGTCCAGTCATGAAATGCCAGGCAATTCCTCTCTGAACAAGAGAAGCAGCCAGCCCCAGACGTGCATTTCAGCCTTGTTGGGCTTCATCAGTGAGGTGTAGCTGATCTCTCAAGGCACTGTGAGCAAGGAGACCAGTGCTGGATTCTCCTATTACCCTTTGTATTTCAGGATTGTTCCTAGTTGAGCATCTCTGACTCTTAATATTCATATCTAAATTACCCTTGGAGTTAGTCACCCCAAGGGTAATAGGAGGAATCCAGCATTGGACCCCTTGCTCACAGTGCTTAGAGAGATCAGCTGCACCTCACTGACAAGACCCAACAAGGTTGAAAGGTACATCTGGGGTTGGCTGCTTTTCTTGTTCAGTGAAGATTAGACTGACATTTCGTAGCTGGACTGCAGTTATGGCAAGACCAGTATGATGTGCTTTAGGATATTTATTCTCTGTTAAAGACACTAGTGGGCTAAAAGAGAGTGGGTAGGATACCATTCCTAGAGAGCCTGCAAATTTGTATTGCAGGCTCGTTCCTAGTTTAGCATCTCTGACTCTTAATATACAAAAGGGGCTTGGATAACTTTAAAGTAGTGGGTAGACAATGGGGACGACATGTGGCTTTGGATATGCATGTGATGCTGTTGGAGCATTTGACATGAGGCCACTAATTCGTGGGTCTATGCTTTTCAGAGGGCGCCCCTTCCTTTCTCAGGGGGATTGGTATATACTGGTTTTCTTGGGAGGGTAGAGGGTGCCTTCTGGGACGCATGGATTTGTGGATCGTGGTTTTGCATTTGGTGTTTTGACAGTGTCATGTGGACATTTGGGTTGCATGTTGTCCCTTGTTGGGCTGGATTGTTGATTCGATGTGCATGTGTTGTGGGTTTTATGCTCGTGATGTGGGACTGTGTTTAGTTTCGTCTGGAGAGTGACAATTGGCATTTTTGCCCATTGGAGGGTTTACGCTAGAATCTGAAACTGTTGAGTGTGTGGGATGGCATGCAGGAGTACTTGTGGGTCTGGGTGGTGGGAGTTTGCGGAGAGCTGCATGTTTTGTCTGGGTGACTTCATGCATGTATGGCCGGAGGATGGTTTTATCTGCATCAACTCCACTTGCCCTTGAGTCTTGCCAGAGTTGGATGTGTGATGGGGGTCCCTTGGGCTTGGATTGGTTGACAGCTCCATGTCTCTGTCTGTTTTGCTTGGGAGATCCATTTTCTGGTGCATGGCAGAGTGTGCATCCAGCCAGGTGTGCGCCAAGTTATTTTTTACATGTGGGACTAACGCACTTTACAATATTGAATATATACATTCTATGTTAGGGAATATATTTTTAATAAATTGTGATTGGTATAGAATTTATTTTATATAATAGTAGTGGGAGGGTCAAACAATTATGTTTGAGAGAAACTTATTGGATCTATACACTTGGGAGTAAGGGGAGAAGTGGCCTAAATAAAGATACTGATACTAAATCCTGTATTTAGTACATATGGTCATTTCTCCCCTTTTTTGCATGTCATTTTGGAGCTTAATATATATTATAAACATTAATTTAAAAATAATCTAGTATGTGTTTTAACTACATAGTTTTAATCTTTAGGTTGAAGACTATACTACAATATAGAACTTAATGTCAATCACTTCATCACATCCTCATTCATGTATATACACTACCTTTCAAACGTTTGGGGTCACTTGTTTTCCATCAAATGAGTGGCAAAATGAATAGGAAATACAGTTAACACATTGACAAGTTTAGAAATAATGATTTTTAATTTAAATAATAATTGAGTCCTTCAAACTTTGCTTTTGTCCAAGAATCCTCCATTTGCAGAAATTACAGCCTTGCAGACCTTTAATATTCTAGTTGTCAATTTGTTGAGGTAATGTGAATAGATTTCACCCCATGCTTCCTGAAGCACCTCCCACAATTTGGATTGGCTCGACAGGCACTTCTTACTTACCATATGGTCATACTGCTCCCATAACAGAAACAAGGATATTTTTAAGTGACCCAAAACTTTTCAATGGTAGTGTATATTATACATATTTTTGATTTTCTCATATTTGTTCATGTATATCAAAATTAATATAACTGGTAATATGTGTGTTTTAGGTAAGATGCCATACTTCTGGTTATTACTATTATTATTGTTATTATTAATAATACCATATTTTTATTCTATTTTGATCAGACTTAAAACATTATGAACATAACCTACGGACAGTGGGAAATAGCTCTTCCAGTTTATATCCCAGCAATGGAAAGCAAAGACTTGTGAAAGACAGATCTCACTGTGATGATGGACTCTAGTCCATGCCTAGACAGGGTTAACGCTCCCAAGCAATTTCTCCTCCCCATTTTATTTATATATTCTTTGATCTCCTCCTCTGCCTCCTGCTACTTTGCCCCTAGTTCAAATAAGGGATGCTATAAAGCAGAAGTAGAAGATCACTGCATTTGTGAACTGTTGACTAAGAGCTTTGGAGCTGATGATTGAAAGAACAAGAATCCGATCAACTGGAGAGAGACCAACAGCCTGATGTTTTAATTCATGTGCGTGTTAAGCCTCTGAGAGATTAGGAAAACCTCTACAAAGTGTGGTTATCTGTCTGTGGGAGAGGGTTGAGGCATACACTCTACAGTAGTGACTTATTGCTACATTCTGAGACTGTTTGCACTATCCATTTCTGTCCATATACAAAGCTCTACCAGGAAATGTGTTGGGGTTAGTGAAAAGGCAGACATTTCATGGAGTTTCTGTGCAATGAAATTTCCAAGGAAAAGCGACAAATTTTGGGCTTTCCACAAAAAGTCAAAGGGGTAAAAAATTTACTTTTCACCTATCCCTCGTGGCTACTTCATTACTGCATTTTGTACTGTTTCTTAAAGGGATAGTAATGTTTCACAAAAACAGCAGCTCCAATTAATCTTCATAGTATTTCAGCCATAGAGAGTGTTATTTCAATACTTTCAGAGTTTTAGTTCAGGAGTAATTGAATGATAAAGTTTCCCCCTCCCGTCCCTTTTATCTAGTGTAACACTGCTCACCTCAGATGTGGAATCTAGTTGCTTGAACAGACAGATAACAGCAAGGGACAATCTTCGTGAGAACAATGAAAGGTTTTTCAGGTTTTCCCTAATCTTAATTGAATATTGTCCCTCTCTGCAATCTACCTGGGCACCTCCCTGCTGATCTGAGCTGAGCAGTGTTATATCAGTTAAAGGGGCAGGAGGGGGATACTTTATCATTCAATTACTCTTGAACTAAAAGTCTGACAGAATTGAAAAACACTCTCTAAGGCCCAAATACTATGATGATTAATTAGAGCTGCTTTTATTATGAAACATTACTATCCCTTTAAGCTGCAACTTTAATTCCTCAACCTTTCTACTTTGTGCACCATAGGGGACAAATACAAATACATGATTTTAGGAGAAAACAAGAGTGTCTGTGTATAATATGCACCCTTGTTTTCCCGTCACACTAAAAAAAATGTACATTGCTGCACAGCTTCCTGCATTACGCATTGGATCTATGGTATTGCCCTACGAGGACCGCGTGGTCTTTGCAAGACATTACCATTGGCTTGAAAGAAGAGGTCCAGAGAGGACAATGCTGGAAGCGGGCTGCAAATGCAAGCATGCTGCTGTTGGGACCTTATCAGACTGCTGTATTGGACTACACAGCAGGGGGTGAGGATCAGGGTAAACAGGGAGGGAAGGAAGCAATGCAGCAATGTAATTTTTTCCCCTTGTATATAATACACACCCCACACTTCAAAGGTGAAGAGGGGCAAAATTGTGGGTATTATATGCAAGATTTTATGGTAAAGCTCAACAGCATTTATAATTGATGTACTAAGAGTAATTCTGGAGCAAATCAACTGCACCAAAGAAGTAAATGACAATGCACAAAATCCTTTAGATTTAAAAGGGGCTTGTAAACCCCTTGAGTGCTAATGGGGTCTGCAGAGCATTGCTTTGCAATGCATTGGAGACCTATGTAGCATTCAAGGGGCAAAATAGTTAAATCCTCCCCAGGACTAGGATATATTTGAAAATGAAAGGACTCTCAATGAAGTATTAATTTCTAAAGTAATTAGTAAATGTAAGCAGCATTTATTTCAAGGGAACTACATTTATACCTATTTGCTGTCTTGGTTTGAGTAACTTGACTCTTGTGCTACCCATTGCTGGATTTGCATCCCAGGTTCCCCTAGGCAATACATTCTAGAACCTCTTAGCTCCATCCATGGCCACACCCACACTCCTCACATGATCCAGCCCCCAATCCCATCAAATGTTTCCTGGCACAGAAAATATCCTTGGCTTTTAACAAGGAAGAATAAAAACGTTTTAACCCCTTGGTTCATTGGGAGATCGCCAATGCTTTGTTCTGCAGTGCATTGTAGATCTCTATAGTATCCAAGGGGTTAAATGATAGACTTTAAAGTGCATAAAACTGGTGCAGGGACAATGAGATTGCTCTGTCCACTTCCACAATTCAGTATGTGGTTGTGGACAGCCCAGCAGATGAGGCCCTCAAAATATGAAGGTCTAGGTAGTTGCCTACTCTGTCTTTTGGGAAGTTATGGCACATTGCATGATTAGTGCTTACACCTCATTAGTACATTATGATCCAAGGATCTCATTGTCAGAGTAATAAAAGTTAAAAAAACATGTTTTTAAGTTGAAAAATAAATAGTTTAGGCCAATTTGACTTGACATATTATGCACTTGCAGAGTAGGTTTACAATCACTTTGATAAAAGTCAGAGCAACTGATTTCAAGGGTATATTTATACTATAACATAATGGGCTTGAAACTAACAGAGATGATACATTTATCAATTGATGATTTGTTCATGTGAAGATAATGTCAAAAACAAATAAACAAACAAACAAAACCCATAGTGGAAGAACTGTATTTGGAAACTGGGAATGGCTACTCTATACCATATTTTGGTTGTGGTTAAGGGCCAGTTATGGAAGGTATTATTTGCTATAAATCTTCATATTTAAACAGAAGTGTCTACTTCAAGAACATTGCTTAAGAACTGCAAGGCCACATTGTTACGTCCAACACATTTCCTGATCTTAGAATTAAGTTCAATCTGCACATATAAAAGGTAACATATTATTAGGTGGATAAAAAATCATATATATTAGACATAACAACTGTGTTCTATTACACTAAAACTGAAAAATCATAGCTTTCTTTGAATAATATGTCAAAGCATTCTAGATGATATATTATCAAATGCGTATTATCATAAAATAAAAACATGTAGACCTAAAAATACTTTAAAAGCATTTTAAGAACAAAATAAATGCTTATTGATGAGCCACAATTTCATTACTGTGCCCTGTCATTCCAAAAGGAGGTAAAATTCTTTCCTGGAAAGAACGAAAATCACACACTGGCCTTTCAAAGCAGCAAATCAACCTCCTGTTATTGTCAATATTTTGAATAACTACAGTACTGAGAGCGGTCAAAATTCTGAAATATATAGAAACAGATTTAATGTGAACTTGAGCAGACCAATTGCACCATAGGCTAAAATAAAATTCACCAACATCTCTTTGATCTAAATGGAGATTTTAACTCTGAATTCAGAGAGGTCTCAGTTGCATTGAGGACCACTTTAGCATTCAATGAGTTAAAATCAACTATTAATAATCAATAGAACTTTCCCCCAATGATTCTGGTGTTTTTCCAGAAGCATGTTTTATTCAAATGAAAAAAGGACAGTAAATTCATGGCCAAATTTTTATGAACATGTGCTGTAAACTGTGTGTTTGGAGACAAAACCAGCTACACAATAGGAGATTACAATTATTCACATGGGTCTTTAACACAGTTAAAGCGGAACTACCACCATAGTTAAAGTCGTCCTGCAATAATTAGACAGGTGGCGACTTACTTAATAATAGTTATATTACCTCTCAAAAGTAGCAGATTGTAAAGTAATCCTTAATCTTCCCAGACCGGAATCTAGGCATCAGCACAGACATCTTATCTGCGTGCCTGCGCTGTCAGTCCCAGTCTCCATTAAAAAGTATTGAACTGGTCCGAAAGGCACTGGAAGGGACCGAAGGCGCAAGCGCTCAGACTGCACTAACCTGCCCATCCGTCTCGGAAGATTAAGGATTACTTTACAATCGGCTACTTTTGAGAGTTAATATAACTATTATTAAGCTAGTCGCCACCTGTCTAATTGTTGCAAGACAACTTTACCTATAGTGGTAGTTCCACTTTAAATGCTAGGATGTCTCTTTTCAAAGCATTGTGAAAGGCATGTGTTGCGAAATGCACAAACATACACACATACGTACACACATTTTGCATAAATCTGTTACATTTTATTTTCAGTTTTTAATCTCTGTTTGGGTTACAGAATGAGCCTGACCAAGTGACCAGAGCCAAATGCAAACATAACTGTACTGCCATAACTAGGCAGTTCCTAATGCAATTTAGCCTGGAAGTCCACAATCACTTTTCTCTTTTCCTAAATATTAATAAGGTCTTTTCTTTGAACAAAGCAGTCAGCACATCCTATATTGTGGTTGTCATAGAAAAATTATCTTTACAGAAGCAATCCAGGAACAATGGAGCAAATTATATGTACCGAAGCCTTGTGGATCAGAGGATGCATCACTGGTACAAAGCAATTTTTTATTTCTCGATTCAGGACGCTCACAGTGAAAGATTCAACATCATTTTTTTAAGACAACATAAAACAAACCCTTCATCTCAAAGCCCTGTCTACCCCCCAACAGCTAATTTACTTTCCATGCTAGACTAAGCTACTGTTTTATTTGTTTAGCCTACCTCTTCTAGAGTGTGTTTTACTTCCTCTACAAATAGAAAGTCAGTGGGAATAAAAAAGGTATAAATTACAATCAGTTGATATGGCAACCAGAACATTTTGTCGGACTTAGAAAGGCTGGAAGAGAAAGTTGTTTTTATTAGGGTTTGTAGGAGCTACAGAAATTCAAGTAACCCTTCACAGATTCTACAAAATAACTACATGTGTGCACAACCCTCTCAAAGAAATAAATCAAACAGAGATTGCCTTTATTATCAATGTACTGAGGCTGATGTTGAGCTATTCTGGGGCAAACTATCTGCACCATAAAGGACAAATGCAAACCCTTCAAATGCATTTAGTTTTAAATGTTTATTTCATCCACTGAACGCTAGAGAGGTCTACAAAGCATTGTAGGGCAATGTGCTGTAGATTTAATAGCATTTATGGGGTTAAAAGACCCATTTAAATATGACATTACATGCTACATTTGAACTAACTGGAGTGACACTTTGTATTTTTGGAGAAGAGCCTCTTTAATGAATATTTTAGTGTTGATCCATTGTTTGTTCTTGTAGAACTGGTTAATAGGTCTACTTTTATGAACTAACTGGAATGACGCATTGTATTTTTAGACGAGTACCTCTTTAATGAATACTTTTTATTATCAAGCCACTCCAAAACACATAGCAAATAAACAAAAGGATGCATAGAATAACATCTTCCACAACAGTTGCATAGTTTTGCAATAATAGAAATATGTTTCATAACGTTCAGAGCAGCCTGAGGTTTTATTCTTTTTGTTATTGTCACCCAACACCCCGTCTCAACTAACAGCTAAGCTAAATCACCCTGAACCCCAAGTCCTCCCCTGCACCCGCAGCACATCCCCCCGTCCACCCACCATCACCACATGGCCACACCACTTGTTTTTTTTGTTTTTTTTCTTCTTTTTTTTTTCCTCCTCTCCCTCCTACCCCCTCAACCATTTGTAGTATAATGTTTTATAACGTTTAAAACTCTCATATCTCCCCCATCTTAAGCACAAGCTATTCAACACCCAACTGCTTCCATCTCCATTCACTCACTGCCATCCATGTGTACATTTCCATCTACAGGAAGTCCATACGCCCCAGTCGTCCACCATTCCTGTCATCTCCCCCAAATTTTATAAAATTTACTTGGCATTCCACGGTGTAAGTAGACAAGTTTAAAATGCGGTACATTCTGTGATACCAGGTTTAACCATACCCTACAGCTAGGAGCTCTGTTAGACATCCATTTCACAGCCACCAACTTTCTAGCCATCACCAGGAGCTCACTCAGTAGGGTCCTGTCAGCCGTACCATCAATCTCATCAGGGAAGATAGACAGCAAACACAATTTTGGTGTTGGTTTTATAGGTCTCCCCATCGCCAGGGCTACAATTTGCATTACTTTCTCCCAGAACTTCTGAATAGCACAACATTCCCATATCATATATAAGTATGTTCCCTGAATCCCATCACATCTAGGGCAGTTATCGCTTTGGGAGTTCCCCATTTTACTCAACCTAACTGGCGTATAGTAGATCCCGTGTAAAATATTTAATTGTATCATTAGGTGTCTGGATGACGTTGCCACCTGGGCTGGACCTGCCTTGGCCATGTCCCATTCCCAGGTTTCCATAGTATCCACATCCCTTTCCCATCTGTTTTGCATAGGCCCCTCCTGGTCCATGGACACATTTTCTAGCCATTGGTAAATAAAAGACAGTGGTCTAGAGGGCTCCCTAAGGAGCAGTCTGGTAAGAAGCATAAATGTATCTATTGCCGGAGCCGTTCTCCCCACTGAGCTTGTAGAGCGTGTCTTTTACGAAGATATGAATAAAAAAGATTGATCAGTATCTGGTATTCAGTATGTAGCTGAACAAAAGGTTTGATCTGAATATCCTGCTATTTTTGACCCAAGGTAGTGACTCCAAATCTGGCACAGTCTTTGCCAAGTAGTTGGTTCAAACCAGTAGCACCCCACTGGGGGGGGGGTGTTCGGGTCCATGGCAGAGTATCTTGTGAGTTTATATAATGTCATTCAGGCTTCTGTCACGGGCACCCAGGAAAGCTCAGAACTCAGTAAGGTAATGTAATGCAAAATATTTATTAGAATAAATCACAGCAATAAATATGAGTACAACAAGCAAAGGTTACTAGCTGGCGACACTACTACCAGAAATAGTAGGCCTCACGCTAGACCACAATGCTGGAGACTGGGCCGAAGCCCCTGTGAGTCTCAGCAGGAAACAGGATCACTAGCTCTTGATCCATCGACTGGAACACTGGAACAGTAATCTTGATCCGATGAACAGGAACACAAGGACTGCTGGACTGGAGAAATGACCCACGCCTGCAATCACTATATCGAGACCCTGTGACTCACGCCTGCAGTCACCAGTCAGACTCTCTGTCCATAACAGTGGTCTGTCTTAGGCCAATAGTACAAATGGATCACAGTAAGGGGTACTCGTGATCACTGGGTCATACACAGAGAGGGTTCTTGTACTTAGCTGGGTCATACACAGAGAGAGGGTTCTCATACATATCTGGGTCATACACAGAGAGGGTTTTCTTACTTAGCCGGGTCATACACGTGCAGGTTCTCATAAATAGCCAGGTTATACACAAAGTGGGTTTTCATAGATAGCCAGGTCACACACAGAGCCCAAGTACTTCACCTAAGAACAACAACGCAAGGGCATCTGAGTCAGGCCTCAGTCTTCCTTTTAAACCCCTCCACAGGAAGTAGGAGGAGCAGCTCAGAGGGAGGAAGTAGGTAGGAGGAGACTACAGTAAGCAAACAGATAAAACAGAGGCCTGCAGCCTGCTTGAAGCCTCGCGCCTGTAATCATGCTGGAGTCAAGGTAAGCTGTGACAGCTTCATAAAGAGCCCAGGCTAAAGGTGTCTGTTCAGTAAAGATTGCAGGACCTCCATGTAAGAATTGTGATAGAACATATAGAGGCAGCAGTAATAACTTATCCACCTGGGCGGCCTGATAGCGAGGCTGTGGGGAGACATAATCCAGCGCATAATGACTCTGAGCCACCAAATAGTATCTATAGAAATTGGGTAGAGCAATTCCCCCCTCTTTCTTGGGCTTCATAAGAGTTGTCAATTTAATTCTAGGATGTCCACCCTTCCACAGAAAGTGTGAGACAATAACTGGAATAACCAGGGTCTTTGTTGTACAAGCATGATTTTATTTTTCATCATATTCTAAATATGCCTGTTACTTTGATGACACAGTCTTTGACAGACTCAGGAGATTTTTCTGGATTTTTCCATGAATCCATGTTTAGATATATACATATAAAGATTTTTTGAATTGTATATTTTCTCATCATTATGGTAGATCACTTTGGCTTTAACCACTGTGCGCATATGTATACATTGATGTAGATCTACTTGTGGTCTGCCCGCCAGTCTCTATGGCCACTAGCTCATGGTTTATATATTGGATGTTAAGAATTAACATCTTGATTTTGTTTTCATAGTTTTCATTTTATCAGCCATATGGACATCATATGAGTGGCAACCACTCTAGTTATTTGTAACTGTTTCAATCACTATGTTTGCCATAATGTAAATATTGGCACATCGTATGAGAGAGGAAATGTTTGTGTTACATGCTAATGATATGGTCAGTTGAGTTGTGCCATTTCAAGACACTATTATTGGGTGTATGATGCACTGAGTTTTAGTTATTTCATAATTATACCTAAGGTTTGAGTATTTGTTCTTTGTTGTACATCTTAGATTATGATATATCCATTTTTTCAATATTTCTTGATGGTTTCTGGTTTAAACGTGAGCAGAAAAGAAGACATTCTTCTCTGGGTCCCAGGTTTAGGGCAACTTCTTCTGTGTGCTTTCGCTTTATCTCATTTTTTAACACAACGCAATAGTTCACTCATTTACTGTGTGCATTTTATTTTTATCATATAGTGTTAATGAAGAGGTTCATTTAATTTAATGATTCAAACAGATTACACACTGACCTTTAATCACTGTCATGGTTAAGTTGTAACAATCAGTGAGTGGCCACATTGGCATCTGCTGGGCTGTATGGGCAAACAGCACAAATCAACTTTATTTTTATATCTCTCTCTCGCTATCTCACCCTCCCTCACTATCTTCCTGATTTACTTCTTTGTAATCTACAACCACATAGCACCATGAAAAGTTTTGGGTGTTTATATTATGATAGCAAGAATTCTCACCCACATAAAAAAACATAGGAAGAAAATGATCTTGTTGGGAAAATCAGTAGTGTTAGATGAAAAGTGGAAATTTTTGTAATTATTATTATTATGTCACTAGAAATCACAGTATTCTGCTTTCTCTCTTGACCCAAATCACCAGCCCAAGAGGAGTGTTGTTGTACTGGCTACTTTTTACTAACTCTAACAATTTTTAGGGGTTGGGTTAACTCTCCCTTCTTTGCACTCACACCCAGAAAGCAGCTGACAGTGTCTCCCCAACAGTACGTTAACATCTCCACAATCAAACAGCTCACTCTATTGTTTTTATTTGGGGAAAATCACTAGAAATCACAGTACACTCCTTTCTCACTCTCTCCCAAGCAATGACTGAAAAGATGTGGGATGTTGGCATGTTTTTATAGTTGTACTTCATGAACACTGTCAGCATTTGGAAGAAGTTTTATCCTACCATAGACTTCAATGCTATACATAGACTTAAAAAAGAAAAAAGAAGTTCTGCCTGGAATAAAGTTCCACTTTTCCCCTGTTTTGCTTTTATGAGGGAAAATTCACCTAACCCTCATAGCAAGATGTTAGCTCTCATTTAATAATCATTAAAATCAATAGTATTTTGCATTTTCAACCTGGTTTCATTATTTCACAGACAAAACACAATTATTTTTTATTCACAGAAAACAGCATATTCCACCCAACTATACTGAAATTTTACAGGTTTGAGCAAGTCCAGAATATAATTTTGATCACATGGGAAAATAGGTGCTACATAGAAAAAAGGGAGGGGAACACCATACATAAAAGCAGATGGCTTACCAACAATGTAAACCTATGCTCAACTGATCTGATCTGCATAAGCACAGGTTTAAATTAGATTTCTCTGAAGTCAGTGTCATTTGATTTTAAATTCTTCAGAACCAGGTTAAATATCCTGACAAGACAAATCATATTGCTTTGAAATACGTGAAGTGTTTGTTATATCAGTTATTGGCTTCACGCTATATTCATAAACTCTATAACTAATGCTTGCATGTAATTCTAGATTTACAGGATCTTTACAACTTGTGAACCAATGTGTGGGTGACATCTCTAGTTCTTAAAGGGACAGTAATGTTTCACAATAAAGGCAGCTCCAATTAATCTTCATCGTTTTTGGGCCATGGAGAGCATTATTTCAATACTGTCAGCGTTGTAGTTCAAGAGTAATTGAATGATAAAGTATCCATTCCCTCCTCTTTTACTGATGTAACACTGCTCAGCTCAGAGCAGCAAGGTGTGTCCAGGTGGATCACAGAGAGGACAATCTTCAATTAGGATAAGGGATAAAACCTGAAAAATCTGTCAAAGGGGGAAGGGTTTTCATTGTTCTCACAGTAAGAAGATCATCCCATGCTGTGAGCTGTCTGGTCTATGGACCAGGTTCCACAAAAGGGATGGAAGATGGAAACTTTATCCTTCAATTACTCTTGAACCACAGCTCTGACAGTATTGAAATAACACTCTCCATGGCTCAAATACTATGAAGATTAATTGGAGCTGCTGTTTTGTGAAACATTACAATCCCTTTAAGTGTTTAATTAATTCTACAAAAAAAGGGATTTTAAGTTGTGACTTATTAGAAACTTATGGGGCTGATGTGCTAGCAAAAAGTTGATATAGTTCCAAAGAAAACCAACTTAGGCATAGGGACAAATATACATTCTTTAAATGGGACATTTAATGTAATGTATACTTTTCTAGCATTCAAAGAAATGCCAATGATTATTTGGTGAATGTTTATTTGCTTCCGATAGAACAGTTAGTTTATCCCAGAACTGCACCACTCTTAGTATTCCATCCCCAGGGATACACTCTCCATGCCTTCAGCAGATTTTTGTGATCTTTATTATTGGGTAACATAAGCATCAGTACTTTAACAAGTGCTTCTGGGAGATTGCAGATCTCTCCATTCAAGCCCTGTTTTGGCAAATTATCAACTTTAATGTCTTTTAACAGTCATTAGAACCATTCTTGCAATATGTTGAGGATGTCATTTTATTCCTCAGTTATTCACTCTATCTTGAATTTTTTTTAAAAACATCTTACCCAGTTGTGCTTATTCTTGTGATGTGTGCGTGTCATAGAATAGCTTGCCATATACACAGAGTTTGTGTTGTAGCAATTAATATAACATTTTATATTCTGTTTTTACCCTGCAAACATATGACTTGAATTCTAATTTAACTTAAACAGGGTTTGTTGCTGACCTTCACAAGGATTAGTTGTTTGGTGCAGAAGGAGAACGTGTTTGGGTTGTTTCACCTATCAACACTAACAGTCACAGCCTCATTTATCACAGTCACTCTGCTGTCAGCTAGATTTCTGTACACTGCTTCTGTAAGAAATTCTTCGTTGTTAAAGCATGCATAGAAATACTTTAAAATGGCTATACTTTCAGCAAAAAATATATTTAATGCAAAAAATATAAATATGTATCCAAATACATTTGAAAAATTATGTAAAAACATCCAATTTTTGCTTTGTAAGATTTTTTTTCTTTTCATCCATGAGCATCCTGTCCATTTTGTCTTATGTCAAATGCACTCTACTAGTGAAATTGTAATTTTGAGTGAATCATGATAAAATTCCATCTGAATTTCATTCCCCCATTGCAAGTGATATTTTAGTCAGTATGAAAAGAGTTTTATTACCTTACGTTACCTCAAATAGTAAATCTGGGAAAATTAGCACATGCATGGATGACATAGCATTAACTTCTTTAATACTAAATATATCCTCAAAGCTTTAAGAATAAATTGTTGGTGATTAACATTCAAAGGAATACATGTAAACTTTAAACAAAATAATAGCATGGTACTTTGTTTGGTACTATAAAGCCTGTCACACCCAACCAGCCAATAGCTGCACTTGGCACCTTCATGATGGATGGGGACCTTGGTGCAGTGGGCCAGGTAGATATAGAAGAGGGGGCTACCATATAGGGAGACATCGGGGGAGCACATTTGCATGCTTTGTAATGTGTAAATAGGCATCCTTTGGACATCTAGAAATGGTCCAGATTTCTGGGGGCCCAAGGGTTATTAGGAGTGTGGGCCCATGTGTGTGGGGGGAGGGGGTCCAAAGAGGAGACGGTCTTGCAGAGAGCCATGCTGTATGCAGGAGAGTACTTTGCAGAGCACAGGTGTCTGAAAAGCCACATATATTGTGAGTATGCTGGGGATCAGAGTTAAGATCTAGAGATTAAGAGGGAGAAAAATGAGTGAGTATCAGAAGGGGTTATACTAGTCAAGATAGTCAGGGATTGTGTAACAGATAAAAGTTAGATGGTGCCATTATGGTAGTATTAGGATTAGTGTTGTTGTTGAACTGCTTTAGCTAGTGTATAGGACTAGCAATGGGATGGTGTAAGGAAAAAGTCCCTGCTCATGGGTAAGAGAGTAGCTGATGGTTAGTGGGGTGAGTCACATTAGGAAACTATGAGTATAGGGTAGGTTCATATGCCCAATACAGAATTTAGGGTGTGGAGGAATGAACTAAATATGTCTGTGGTTGGGTGATTGGCAAAGCACCAGAGAAAGAAAACCAGATGGAAAGCCACCAAGGAAACAATGAAAGTTGCAAGACACTAGTATCTCTAAAGAAAGGGCACCATCAGCACCAGTGCACCAAAAGGGAACTCAGATGTTGGGGAGGGCATAACAGGACTGCCCATAGGAAAAGTGATCCCTTGAGAATGGGATTTGGGAAACTTGACTGTGTACTATTGAGCTGTGTGTGGAATTGAACTGACAGTATTGCAATACTGAATGTTTAGTATAAACTGTCCTAATATAACAGCAGATTTGCTTTTAATCAATGTGTGTGTCTGAGTTTGTGTTAGTCTCCGTAGGGATAAGAGTTCTTTATAGTCTACCCAACACTGCTTCATCATTACATTTGGTGGTACATTCAGTGCCAGCCTATCCCTGGCTATGACATCATGGAAGCCCAAGCCCTCCAGGGTCAATCAGCAGGTAGAGTACCACAGAACAAGATAAAACAGTGTGCATTTGGAGGCACTTCTGAGATAGAATAATGTGGAATGAAGTTATGGCAAAATTAACTGACCTAACACCCAACAAGGTCCTGGAGTCAAGTGCAAACACAGCACAAGATAACACAGGGTTCAGTCAAAATGTGTATCTTTGCCTCCTTTTTCCCTTTGCTTCATACACTCACTCAACATACAGTGAGGGAAAAATTATTTGATCCCCTGCTGATTTTGTATGTTTGCCCACTGACAAAGAAATGATCAGTCGATAATTTTAATGGTAGGTTTATTTGAACAGGGAAAGACAGAATAACAACAAAAAAATCCTGAAAAATGCATTTCAACAAAGTTATAAATTGATTTGCATTTTACTGAGTGGAATAAGTATTTGGCCTCTGTCATTCAGCAAGATTTCTGGCTCCCAGGTGTATTTTGTACAGGTAACAAGCTGAGATTAAGATAACTCTCTTAAAGGGAGTGCTTCTAATCTCAGCTTGTTACCTGTATAAAAGACACCTGTCCACAGAAGCAATCAATCAGATTCCAAACTCTCCACCATGGCCAAGACCAAAGAGCTGCCCAAGGATATCAGTGATAAGACTGTAGACCTACACAAGGCTGGAATGGGCTTCAAGACCATTACCAAGCAGCTTGGTGAGAAGGTGACAACAGTTGGTGCGATTATTTGCAAAAGGAAGAACTGTCAATCTCCCTCCATCTGGGGCTCTATCACGGTGCCCGTGATTCTCTGTGCAACATTCCTACTTCCGGGTTTGTGTTTGGCTGTCTCTTATTGGTGCTAGCTGGCTAGCCCCTCCCAGGGCTAGCCTTTATATACGCCCTCCTGTCACTAGGCTGGAGCCCTTTCCTGGTGTTCCTGACCTTACGTTATTCTGTGCTCCTGTTCCGTGTTTATCCGGTTTTTGTCTGACCTTGTTCCTGTTCCACTCCCTGTGTACCAATCCAGGCTTTGGCAGACTACCGCTCTCTGTGTACCAATCCTGGCTTTGGCTGACTACCACTCTCTGTGTACCAATCCAGGCTTTGGCTGACTACCGCTTTCTGATACTGATCCAGGCATTGACTGGCTAACGCTCCTTGTGCTGCCCTCGCTATTGTTGTCAGTCCTCTCATATTTGTTGACTCCGGTTGCGCTACTCTCGGCCTGTGTATCAGTGTGGCCTCCGTTACGTGATACCAGTCTGTACTATCCGGTCACTAGCGGTTACCGTTGTCAGCTCATTACGCTACGCTCAGCCTGTGATTCTCTGTGGCCTCCGTTACGTACACCCAGTCTGTACTATCCGGTCACTAGCGGTTACCGTTGTCAGCTCATTACGCTACGCTCAGCCTGTGATTCTCTGTGGCCTCCGTTACGTACACCCAGTCTGTACTATCCAGTCACTAACGGTTACCATTGCCAGCTCATTACACTACACTCAGCCTGTGATTCTCTGTGGCCTCCGTTACGTAACCCAGTCTGTGCTATCTGGTCACTATCGGTTACCATTGCCAGCTCATTACACTACCCTCAGCCTGTGATTCTCTGTGGCTTCCGTTACGTAACCCAGTCTGTGCTATCCGGTCACTAGCGGTTACCGTTGTCAGCTCATTACACTACGCTCAGCCTGTGATTCTCTGTGGCCTCCGTTACGTAACCCAGTCTGTGCTATCCGGTCACTAGCGGTTACCGTTGTCAGCTCATTACACTACGCTCAGACTGTGATCCAGTGGGGCCTTTGCCAGTACTACCTCCTGAGCGCACTGGCCTGCGGTGATTACTACCTGTCAGTAATCTCTCTGGTGCACCAGATACCAGGCTGCCTTACCCGGTATTCGGTAAGGCCGGTAGAGCCTCCTCTGTTCCTTGTTGCACCAGCCACTAGGCTGCCTTACCTGGTATTCGGTAAGGCCGATAGAGCCTCCTCTGTTCCTTGTTGCACTAGTCACTAGGCTGCCTTACCCGGTATTTGGTAAGGCTGGTAGAGCCGCATTATTTGTATTGCTATTTGTATGCCCTGACCTGTGTCAAACTTTCCTACTGCTGCTTGTAGAGTCTGGACCCGTGAAGGGCCTTGTTGCGCTTTATATTGTCTAATAAAGCTTTTCTATTTTATCCTACCAAATTGTCTGAGTGTTCAATAAAACCGTGATAGGCTCCATGCAAGATATCACCTCGTGGAGTTTCAATGAACATGAGAACGGTGAGGAATCAGCCCAGCCCAGATCTACACGGAAGGATCTTGTTAATGATCTCAACGTAGCTTGGACCATAGTCACCAAGAAAACAATTGGTAACACACTACACCATGAAGGACTGAAATCCTGCAGCGCTTGCAAGGTCCCCCTGCTGAAGAAAGAACATGTACAGGCCCATCTGAAATTTTCCAATGAACATCTGAATGATTCAGAGAACTGGGTTAAAGTGTTGTGGTCTGATGAGACCCAATTTGAGCTCTTTGGCATCAACTCAACTCGCTGTGTTCGGAGGAGGAGGAATGCTGCCTATGACCCACTGTCAAAGATGGAGGTGGAAACTTTATGCTTTGGGGGTGTTTTTCTGCTAAGGGGACAGGACAACTTCACCAAATCAAAGGGATGAAGGACGGGGCCATGTACCATCAAATCTTGGGTGAGAACCTCCTTCCCTCAGCCAGGCAATTGAAAATGGGCCATGGATGGGTATTCCATCATGACAATGACCCAAAATACAAGGCCAAGGCAACAAAGGAGTGGCTCCAGAGGAAGCACATTAAGGTCCTGGAGTGGCCTAGCCAGTCTCCAGACCTTAATCCCATAGAAAATCTGTGGAGGGAGCTGAAGGTTCGAGTTGACAAACGTCAGCCTTGAAACCTTAATGACTTGGAGAGGATCTGCAAAGAGGAGTGGGAAAAAATACCTCTTGATATGTGTGCAAACCTGGTGGCCAACTACAAGAAATGTCTGACCTCTGTGACTGCCAACAAGGGTTTTGCCACAAAGTATTAAGTCATGTTTTGCAAAGGGGTCAAATACATATTTCACTCAGTAAAATGCAAATCAATTTATAACTTTTTTCAAATGTGTTTTTCAGGATTTTTTTGTAATTATTCAGTCTCTTGCTGTTCAAATAAACCTACCATTAAATTATAGACTGATCATTTCTTTGTCAGTGTGCAAACGTTCAAAATCAGCAGGGGATCAAATAATTTTTTCCCTAACTGTATCTACCTTCACCTACCCTCTGCAACTTCATATTAACCTGTTTCCATCCAATCAGTGCATCATTTTCCTCTCCGCTCACCATTAAGCTTGCTTCAATCCCCCCATCTCTTGCCTCTCCTTTTATCTTTCTGTTTTCTGTCTATGTCATTTTCCATCACACAATCCTCTTTTCCCATTCCACATCTCTTTTTCATTGATGTCTCCTTGGGTTGATTGTATCATTGTAATGTCTGTGTGGGGACATCATTGGTGTTGCATGTCAGAGAATGTGTCTGCATGTCCTGACATGACTCATGTTTTCTCCTCCCCACTTAATCCATTTTGGCCACTTGTTATTATTCAATGCCCTGATGATCACATGGCATGATTTAACACTCTGCTTGTTTTGTGATGCATTGTTTGTTGAATGTAGTTATGCACATCTCCCCTATTTTCAATAAAGGTACTTTGCTCTGCAAGTCTCCTGTATTGGTGAAAAAATGTTATAACAATGTTTATTCAAAGACATTGTTTACCAATAAATAAAATACCAAAGGAAAAAATAGTGCTTCTCATATAGGGAAATATATACTATTAATATATTATTATATATTAATAATAATATGTGAAAATTTGCAAGAAAGTTCATAATCAGAACTGGCTGTGTAATGGTTCAGTGATAATTATTTTCTGGTGATCTCATGTTGTGAGAAAACCCTTTTTTGTGGTTACACTGTTGTGCTCTTGTCCTGGGATTTTGATGTCTGTCCTGGGGTCTGTCCATCCTCTTCCTAAATATTTATTTTTGATCTGCATACATGAGTGTTGTCAAATCAATTATGTGATTATGTGATTTCTTTTGGTCTGCAGATATTATTGCTCTGGGTTGAGTGTGGGGGTTCAGACTGCACTGATGTTACCCAATATTCCCAAGACAGTTTGACATTTATGATGTAAATTATCAGTTTTAGCTAGGACAGTCCTCTCTGGAGTATTCTCTTCCAACAAAGCTGTTAATAAATGAACAAGAGAATTTAACTTTATAGTATTTAAAGCAGTTTATCTATTTTAGCTGTATATTTTGCTGTTGCCAAGATGAATTTATACTGTTGTTTTTTTCTTTTGCCAGATTGTTTTATGAAGCAAGATTTTCTTTGAGTTTGTATTCTTGTGGCTGGCTATGACGTGTGACAAAGAGCCATAGATCAACCATTAAAAGTAGAAATAAACCTCCTCTCCACAGCTTTCTTAACCCCTTAAGGACCTAGAAAATCTGAGGTCGTTTTCCCTTAAGGACCGGAGCAATTCTGACCTTTTTGACTATGTCTTTGTTCAACAGTGTTTTCCCTCTAAGTCTTTTATTCCACCCCCATAAATTATATACTGTTTTTCTACGCACAAATAGGGCTTTCTTTTGATATCCCACTTATATAGATAACCCACCATTTACTTTATGAAAATTTAAAAAAAATGTAAAAAAACCACCATTTTTGATTTTTCTCTTGGGATCAATTGGCCACAAAGGGTTAAATTTTTATGGAGACTGCATGAAAAGTATGACCGGTCACTCATACCTACAAAATGCACAGTTTAAAGTGGCCACTGTCCCCCCTGGGTGGAAATCCCCATGTCCCTTTTTCCCGCCCTATTTTGACACTTTTTTTATACCTGGCATTTGGTGGTGTCTATAAGTGTATTACATGGCTCCACAACAATCACACTTGCAATATTGTTTAGTTATATATATATTTTTTTTAAATAACATTTTTTTGTAAAAAAAGTGTGTTGGTTTTTTTTTTTATTTAAAAAAAAAAAAAGTGTATAATTGCAGGTCAAAAATTGACCTGCATTTAGCCAGCCTCCTGCACCAGCAGTGAAGGGGTTAATACCCCCAGCTGCTGTTTTTTTTTTTTACCACTAGGTGTCTCCAGTCTACTTCTGTCTCCCTTACTTTGATAGCAAGGGAGACAGAAAAAGAAGAGACACACAGAGGTAAGAATGCGTTGTGTGCTTACCTCTGTCTCAGAATGCCGGTACATGTGATCGCTGATACAGGGATCGCATGAACCAACAGAAGCAAGAAGGGCTGAGACTGAATGCTCCGGTCTCGGAGCGCTCAGTCTCAGCCTGGAATTAATGATAGCAGCGTGCACCCAAGAGACAGACAAGTACAACTGATACTGAAAGAAGAAAAGGGGGCCAGCATATTGTCTAAGGTCTATGGTCATCCTGTACTGTACAAAATGAAGACTGTAATGACACTGAAAGAGAGAAAGCAACAGCTATAATCCTATTTACACTATCTACAGGCAAAGTGAGGAAGAAACAGTTGCACAGGGATCATGTTATTATTTTTTACACAGTGACAGATAGGGACAGTTAATAAAAAAAAAATAATAATAATAATAAAATTAAAAAATACACAAATAGTTTGATTGTAAGGTGACAGAGATAGGAACGCTGAGCTGTGAATGTTGTTGACCGTGTCAGATACTAGAGACAGGGACTTATATGACATAACATTTTGTGAAGGACAAGACAACACACAAAAAGATTGGTTGTGTATCCACATTACTTTAATACTATCCAGCAAAATACTAGGAGCAGAGTAAGGGGAAGGAGTAGGAGCAGTGCAGAGATGTGTTAATATAATGGTAGTTCAAAAACTGGAGCAAACCATTGTTTCTGCAATGTGCACAGTAAACAATGATGATCTTTCTCCTCTTGAGGGCATTTGCTAAGCTGCTCTTGAAAAAGTAAAATAGCTTTAAGAAACGCGTTGAGCATTTTTTAGCCATATGAATATATGATCATTATTTTTATATATTTTTTCTGTATCACATTGAGTGGTTATTGAAATTTTAGAATACATTTGTAATTTGTTAGAAGAAAAACCTCAAAAATTTCTGTCTCAAACTGAAATCAGCAAAAAATGGCATTTTCCTCTTGGATAAAAATTTCCCATGAAAAGTGTTGATTTTCCTCTTTTTCCTGCTTTTTTTTGCCTAGCTCATTCCATTGAAATCAATGGGAACATTTAAGCTGCACACAACACATAGCAACTATGTTTTTATTTCCCAAAGGCATGGTATAAAAGGGGCAGGAGGGTGTCTGTGTTGGTGGGGTGTGGGGAAAGAATCAGTTTGAACAGGGAATGTGTTTTTGGGAGGGTTTGTTTACTGGGAGTGGGGGGCAGTTAATAAAAAAACAAATCCTAAATACAATTCAGAAAAGGTGTCTGAGGATGGTGCCTCTAACGGGCCCTAGGCCGTTACTGGAAGACTATGGGTTGGTTGGACAGTCAGCCTTATACGACATGTTGTTGAAACTAGAGGTATGGGACTTATGTACCAGTTTACAGCTCTGCCCAGCACACTATAATGGGCTGTAGGCCATTAATCTGACTCCCTGGAAGGGATATATGACTTTGGCAACTATTTGGAACTATTCGACATGTTTTCTCAACTCTTGATCGAAAGGAACTTGGTCGAAGGATCCAGAGATGGCGGGAACATTGTTGTGGTGTTGAAACGTCCGTGGACAGGATTGGTTGACAAGAAGGACATGCGACCTGCTTATTGGTCATACTGAAGGCGGGATGTTTAAAACTAGTAGCTCAACGGTTTTGGGCTACTGCCTTTGTGTCCCACAATGTGTATTGCTACCCATCGAAACTGTACCCCCCCACTGAGACCCCTTTTGTGAGTTAACCTGATCATGTCTGGCCCTTTGTATTGTATGATGTCATCTGACACTGTCCTTTTGTATCCATTGTGTATGCTTAAAACTTGATGTAGTTAGCAAGGTATAAAAACCCTGCCACTGTGTAATAAAGTGTGTTCGTTTGGAACAAGCAGTCTCCGTGTGTCATGCTTGTCTGGATGGTTTAAAGAGTCCTCTCTGACTCCTTCCTTAAAGGGAGCTTAAGAGCAATTCACTCTCCGCTTCCAGCAGTTCCCGTCTTCGACCGACTCGATTCTCGACCTGAGACCAGCGCTGCTCGACTTGGCTCCAGAGATTCACCAACTTGCCTGCTCGACTTGTTGTCGAGACTCGAAGGCTGCCACAGTGGAGTTATTCAACGCAGCTGCTTTACTGCTCAACCGGCCATTTTGACAGTTTCCAGCTGACTTCAGGAGGGAGAATTTGGATATGATGACCCAGGACTCCCCGATGTCTTGGGTTTTCATTATAGTGCCTGTATTGGTGGGTAGAGTCCCAGTTGAACAGGGAATTTGTTTTGGGGGTTTTCTTGACTGCTATTAGGGGGACAGTTAATAAATCGATAAAATAAAATAAGAAATGTGTATGCAAAGTGATAGAGACAGGAACTTCCTGACTTTAAGCTGCCACTGGGGTGGACTGATACTTGACTTGATAGAGTATTTTGTAGAGGATGATTTGTTAGATTTGTTGTTAGAGGCCCAAGCCCTGAGGAAACATTGATTTGTAGGAGTTAGGCTTGTTAGAAACAAACTCCCAAAAATTGTTTATTTTTTTGTATTTTTTTTATTTTTTTTTTATTTTTTTTTAAAGCACAAGCCCTGAGAAAAAAATGCCCTACTGACCCAGTGCCAACAGGTCAAGTTGGCCTGTGGCCAATGACCATTGTCAAATGTCCTACACCTGAGTCCATAATTGTGAAATTTGCAACTGCTGTTCTTGCTGCTGCTGAGATGTTTAAGCAGCAGGATGATTAGGCAGGGAATGGGATCAACAATAGCAGTAACATGTGTGATGAATGATGAAGGTTCCACTTGCCACGACTAGCTCCAGTGATGCACCTGATGCAGTAGCAGCACAATAAGTAGCCCATATGTGCAGAAAAGAAGAAGTTAGCCAATAATTCTTCTCCACCTGCCCCTCCTCCAAAATAATGGGTGTGTTGTTATTAGAATAGAATTTTTTCCCTTGAGAGCAGGAACTGTGCCTCTCATCAGCAACTGCAATGTGCACAGTGTGTGTATGGTAAATAACATCTGTGGGCACAACTGTATCCAAACACCATGACATCAAAACCTAAGTACTGCTGCTGTCGCTATACCCCTTGTTCACAACTGGCTAAGGGCACATGACAACCTGCTGACAGTTTAATAGTTATGATGAACCCTCCCTGCCAGCATCTTAGCATATTCTGTGGGATGGAGTTTCCTCATATGCCGCTTAATGACCTGGTAACAATTCTCTTCCACCACACTGGCATGTGTGGTCAGTGCACCACACAGTGTGCAATGGGTAGACACAAACTGCCATATCCTAACATCAACAGAGTGGCTATCATTTGGCGGGGAAGGTAACGATGAACGAGGTGGACTGGCAGGAGATGCAATTGTTACCCTACAGGAAGAAGGTGATGTTGATGGCGAGCTAGTTGTTTTGCTCATAATGGAACTTCCAGTGTCTGTCTGGGTTTCTTTATTCTTCCTCCTCTTTGATATCCACCTCACCTCTTGGTGCCTTTCTGGAGAGTCAGGGTGTACAGTAACAGTGGTACTAGATTAGTTCCAGTGGCTAAGAAAACAGCTAACAGCATTTTTTTCAAGCACAGTAAGCTATTCAATTACCTGTGCTATGAAATAATGCCAGCCAAAAAAAAGTTAGCTGCATTTTTACCCATAGAAAACAATAAAAACACTGCAGGATTCAATTCAATTACATGCGTTAGCCCTAAGGTCCATGAAGGAACCCACTTCATTGGGAAATTCTGCATCTAGTTTTGTTTCGGTGCAGAGTCCCTTATCGGATCTAAAAAGTGCTGACGTATAAACTGAAAGTAAAAAAGATTTTAAAAAATCACCAGTAGATTTAGTGTTATGTAGGGATGGGCAAAAAATTTTCTCCTGAAACTGAAATCGGCAAAAAATGGCACTTTCCGCTTGGCAAAAATTTTCCTGCGAAAAGTGCAATTTTCCCGCTTTTTCCGCCTAGCTCATTACATTGAAATCAATAGGAAGAAAAATGTTTCTCCACCACGCAAACGTTTTTTCTACTTTTCTACAGGCATGTAAAAGGGTGTCAGGCTCTGGCAGCATGTCATTTTGTGTTTGTGAAAGGAGAGAGCAGCATGTTTTTTAGCTAGAGAAGATAGGCAAATAAAGGGGAATTGAAGCTTAGTTTAGGGAGTCATTTAGGTAGCACATTTGTTCTATGTATTAAGAGAGTCTGGGGGCACTCTAGGGGAGAAGAAGGGAGGGAGGACGTTGACCCAAAATACCAAAATTTGGTGTGACTGACTGGCCAGACACAGGCAGCTGGGGTCCAGATTGCTTGCTGGTTTTGCTATTATTGTCTCTGTGCTGCGGAAGTCTGGGGAAGGAAGTTGTTGATTTTGTTTTTTAGCTTTATATATATTTTTTTTTTTTTGGGGGGACTGATTTTGATAAGATGAGTGGACAAATAAATAAATAAAAAATTTTGAAAAATTAATACATACATAATTAAACAAACAAATAAATATATTAGGTGACAGACAGCCAACTGGGAGCCTGATGTGAGCTCTGTGACTGAGGCACACTAAGTAGATAGCAGACAACATTGATAATTTTGTTGAGGGCTAAGGCAAGACATCACACACCATCAGCTGTATACTTAGAGAGTAAAAACATACACAGTAGTTGAGTCCAGCAAATGTACAAGGGGGAGGGGGAATGGTAGAGGGAGTAAAGTGGTAGTACAAAAACTGACTGCATCAATGGTTGTTGAAGCATGTGCAATAAATGATAATGATCCTTCTCCTCCCGGGGTGGATGCAATTTGACAATGTCCTACCAATCACACCACACCTGTCCCCCACCATCACTACCATACAAATCTGCCACATTATAGGTTTTACTTTATGATTTTTTAATCACTTGACATCATCATGAATATGTGCCAGTGTCAATTATGCAGGGCAAATGCACTCTGCATGCTAATACATTTTTCAAGGTATATGTTGACTTTGACTTCCAGCTAATTATTTCTCCACTACAGCCCTCAGAAGACGTAATATTGTGCTGGAAAATGTTGCACCATTTTAACCATAGTTCCCATTAATCACTCTATTTAGTGTGTGTTTTGGGAACTTATCTCACAAACCGGACCTTTGACCAAGAATCATTTTCTGTGGCCTAAATTTTGTTGTGCTTTCAGCTGATATGCTAATTGAATACTTTTTATGGCTGGTCAACAATTTAGCCCTACAGGATGTTTCATCCCACAAAATTGAATTGAGGCCCATGAGAGTGCAATATAGCAGAAAGGAATAAAAATTTGGAGAAAGAGTTGCAAACTGGGATGGGTACCACCACCACCAGCAGTGATATTCAAGAGTTTTCTGATGCTGTAATTCCTGCTACTGAGTCATCCGACGCAGATGTTCATCTGTCAGCAACAGGATGGTGATGAGCAGGCTAGTGTGTCATAGATCATCATGGCCACCACAGGACTAGGTTCAGAAGTCAGAAATATGAAACAAGGACAGGTTCCACTTGCCACAAATACTCCTGGACCTAGCTCTAGGTCTGATGCTAAACCAGCAGCAGCATTACCTACCACAGCCAGTAAAGGTGATTCTTGAGAAGAAGAAGAAGGCAATTTTTTTTCCCACCTCTCCCCTCACTGAAATCATGAGTGTTAGACTTAGGGCAGCCACAGTGCAGTCATCAGTTATAAGGTAGTGAAAATAGACAACTTGATGTTTTTGTTCAAAATATGAAAGACAACACCCAAAAAAGAGCTACTGACACTGGTAATGTGGACTGGTTTGTTGTGATGCATATGTTAATATATATATCATCATAATACTATCACGGTGATATACAGGCGACATTTTGACATGTTTACTTCCTGATGCCTCTTTATTAGCTACACTGTCTTGCTCCTCCCAGTGACAGCCTTTAAATACCTTGGGCTGTCACCTATGAGCTGCCCTTTAGTGGTGTATCCGTTCCCTAGCGCTTGTTCCGTCACTCTCAGATGATACCAGTGTATGACCCGGACTGTCTAGCTACTCTGCCTGTTAATCGCTCCTGCTCTTTGTACCGAACTGGATTGGCTGACGTTCGTGCTTCCTGTATTGACCCGGCCTGGCTGACGTTCCTGCTCCGTGTACCGACCTGGCTTGATTGACGATCCTGCTCCGTGTATTGACCCGGCCTGGCTGAAGTTCCTGCTCCGTGTACCGACCAGGCTTGGCTGACTATCCTGCTCTGTGTACCGACCAGGCTGGGCTGAAGTTCCTGTTCCTGCTTGCCAGTCATTCTACTCCTGCTGCTGCTCATGATTCTGTGGTTTTGCCAGACCTCCGGTTGCAGAGAGTAGTTCAGTCCGTGATCCGCTCACTCATAGTGTCTGTGCTACCCTCCAGTTTTACTCCTGTTGCACCACGTTTGCTGCCATTCCTGAGATTGGGTTCATTTGGACGCCTCAGGTTCCTTCCCATCTGCAGACCAGAGTGTTCATTAATCCCTTCAGGGGCGGTGCTGGGCATTTGTATAAGCATTTGTAGTCTCAGTGTGGCGTACGCTATTCCTTACAGCACTAAGCACTGGCTCACGATATTTTTGCAGTCTCCGGTGGGCGTTCACTTTGGCAGCCTTCCTCCTAAGTTGCCTGAGCCAGTTCTACTCTGGCTTCACCAGTTTCAATATTCCAGTCGCTGTTGTTACTCTCTGCGTAGAGAGACACACATGGGGCCTTCCCCCATTAGGCCAACTACTGTCATTGGCCTAATAAGTATCACTCTGTCATATTTACACTGTATCATCTGTGATTTACCTGACCTCTGTCAGTATTGTGCATTTGATCTACATACTGGACCCGTGTGGGTTAATCATATCATTGTAACCTGTCCTGTGTCAGTTTACCGTTTATCAGTATACTGGACCCGCAAGGGTTACTGTTATTCATTGTGTGCAAATAAAACTGTGTTTTACCAAAACCTTCTGTTTCTGAGTGTACTGAACCGTAACAGTTACATAGGTCTGCAAGCTAGACCAGTGATTTGCTTTGAGTCTAATTTAAGCTTACATTAATAAGTAGTCATATCAGTGGTTTCAATAGTGGTAAATAGCAGCAGCCCTTCAAATCCCTTCTCCTAATATTCATTGCTGCTGTTATTAGTACATGTGCTGTGTGTTTGCCTGTCATGTGGTTTTGTTCTCTTCTGTTACCCAATTACCAGAAGGTATGAGTTGTTAATTTTTAGAACTGTAAATCTCCCAACACTGCTGCTTGATAGTCATGTCATACAGTCATTTAATACAATATAAACAACATAACAATACAATATAACCAGCAGCACTGAAAACACATTCAGGCTTTGTACTTGTTGGTGTACAATGAAGTGATTCTATGGCAGTATACATCAGTGCTGGCCATACACACTGTTTTGTTTTCCAGTAGTCCATGGGGTCATCTTTTCTGTCTAGAACATAGCTAGCCCTCAAGTATGCTATAATCATCTTACATGCAGTGGGACCACTCCTAGGAGTTACACAGTGTTCATGTGTATCAGCTACCAACCTATTTTCTGCCAGAATGTCCCATAGAGATGTGTCACTACCACCACTAACACCAATGTTAGCTTGTCTCCACTGAGTCACTTGACTTGTTTTCTGTGATAAAAATTATGTGTTTAAAAATATGTTAGGATATTCTTTTTATTGTTGCTGCTGAAGCTGCTACTGGTAAAAACCCTTTGAAGACTTCTTTATTCATTATGCTTTCTGATTTTCTTGAATATAACTTTCTCTCTCTTCCCATCCTCCACAATGCAACCATCCACTCAATCTATAAACATATCTCTATATTTTTTGCAGAATTTGATTCCTCAGAGAGAGATGCTGATGATCATCCCACCTTGGCATAAATTGATCATGCTTTAGCAGAAATTCATACATTTTATGTTAACCCTTTGAGTGTCAAAAGGGTATGCAATACATTGTGTACCTCTCTGGCACTCAAAGGGTTAAAGGGGTGGGGGTCCAGAAAAGTAGCAAGAATGTATTCCTCGTTGCTTTTAACATGTCTTCAAAAGCTGGTGCTTGTCTGTGCTGTCATTTTTATATTTTTTAACTGAACATTTTATTGAGGTTCTGCAAAAATAAGGTGAAGGGGTACATAATAAAGAGAGGGAAGGGATAAGGGAAGACAATGAGGAGATTGGTTATACAACAGAATCGGCTATTCTAGTAACAAATTATGTACAGCAATGTCTTATAGCAATTGTGACCAGGCTAAGAAAGGGGGTAAGCGCTATAGATAACTATAGGGCTATGATGGAGCTTGGAAAAAGAGTGGAGAACTAGGTAGAAGCAACAATGTAACTAGTAGTAACAGTCAAAATAAAGGATAGAGAATTAATGAGTCCTCTATCAGCCAAAGCACAAGGAAGGAAGAGGAGCAAACTGTATGGCTACAGGGCTTATGCATGGAGGGTGAAAGAAAAAAAAAAGACAGCAAAAGGAGAGAAGAAAGGGCAGAAACCAAGTGACAAATTATTTAGGTAAATTAGAAAAATGGACAAGTGTGTGGCAGCTGCAGTTTAATGTTGATCAATATAAACTAATGCACTTTCTGTCATAGAAAAAATAGGAAAGGGATTTGGGAATATTTTTTGGTATTATTATTATTTAATTAAAGGTAGACAGGCAATGTAATAAAGAAGTGGGGAATGCAAGCATGGTGCTGGGTTTATAGCTAGCTGCATTAACAATAGAAAAAAGGATGTGGTTACAGTATGCTACTCTACAGATCTGTGGTAAGACCTCATCTTTAGTAGTGTGTGCAGTACTGAAGTTCCCAATTCAGAATGATATAGATACTCTAGAGAGAATTCAGAGAAGGACTACTAAAATGGTAAAAGGTTTACAGGAGAAGAAATATCAGGATAGACTAAAGGGTCTGAACATATATAGCTTGGAGGAGAGAAGTGAGAGGGGGGGATATGACAGAAACATTCAAATACATGAAGGGAATGAACAAAGTGCAGGAGGGATGTACATTTCAATTGAGTAAAAATGTTAGGACAAGATACCATAGTCCAAAAATAGAGAGACAGCAGTTTAGATGTAATATGAGAAAAAATTACTTCACTGAAAAGGTGGTAGAAAAGTCGAATAGTCAACCAGCTGAAGTGGTAGAGGTTAATACAGGGGTGGAATTTAAACATGCATGGGATAGGTTTAAGGATATCCTGAACATAAGGTAAGACCAAGGACCAAATAGTGTTTCAGGTTTTTACAGTAGGAAGAATGGGCAGACTAGATGGGATGAAAGGTTCTTATCTGTCATTAAATTCTGTTTCTATTAGTTAAGGAGTGGGGTACAAGCCATTCCTCTAGCACCTTCTCTAGTGTATGTAACACCTGTATCGCATTTTGGGATTATCTCTTAAAATACTGAATCGATAAAGTGGTGTGCCAATGTTATTGTCTATCCTGCTGATGTCTTTTAATAATACTGCCAGAATTAGAGGCAATATTAGTGGCTATGAACTAATGCTGCTGAAAGCTATTGCTGGATAATACAGTCTGTACCCTGACCCCTTGTCCACAAGTCTTAAAGAATTTGTTTTCACTTTTCCCTTTACATGGATTTTGACTTTCACAGTGTTTGCAACAAGGGGTGGACTAAAAGTGAAAAAAATGTCCTGATTTTAGCTAATGCTAAATTTTATTCCTTTTCCAACAACTTTTTTGCCTATGATTCCTACGGTGCAACACTTCCTCTGAGGGCTGCAGTGAAGTAATAAGTATCCGAAAGTTTTGAGTCCTATAGCAACATATGCCTTGAAATATGTGTTAGCACGCAGAGTGCATTTGTTCTTTGCCCACAGCCCTGATGTCCTGCTTAAGTGACACTGGCACATATTCATTATGATAATTTTAAAAAAAGTACAATCTACAATGTGGCAGATGTGTATTGTAGTGGCGTGGTGTGATGTATGTATGTATATATATATAAAACCCAGAGTCATCATACTCCTCAGCAGCAGGAGCCATAAATAACATCACAACTTCCATTTTCTGCCTCAGAGCCCTGGGAACTTTTTGGAGTACTTCTGCTGCTGCTAGTTGTGGTACCTCTGACCTGCTGTTAGTGTGTCTCCAAGTCAGACCTGTGGTTGTGCTTCAGGTGGCATCTCATAGAGGACGTGCCACTGCCTAGGTGTGAGCTTGCTTTAGCCCTGCTCAAATGCTTTTTGCACAGACAACAGATAGCAACATGCTTTGGTTTTGGATCTTGAGTGAAGTATCTCCATACTATGGACTTCTTAAGCTGAGGGGTTCCTGAGGGGCTAATACTACCACTGGGATTAGATGTTGATGCAATTCTACTGCTACTACTACTAGGTGTCAATGGTGCTGCACTCCAGCAGCAGCGGACACACTTGTCATAGCTAAGGTTGTGGATGTTAATAACCTGTGTTGCTTTTGTTGTTTCTGGTGGTTACTCAACACAATTGTGTGTGTGGCTTAGTGGGACTTGGACTTGGAAGCGGTGGTGATGCTGATGATGACTGACAGGATGACTGTGTAATTTTTTTCCATCTTTGTTTGTCCAGGTTCAGAGGTTTCAATGGTTTTCTCAATCAGTTTATAGACAGGAACAGTGCTCCTTTTCAGTGGTGGAAGATTGAGCCTTTGTGTTCTGCTAAAGGTCTGGCCAAGTCATCATCTCTCTCATTCTCAACTTCATCTGTATCTGAAGAAATGGAGGATGTTGGAGGGATATATTCTAGACCTACATCATCATGATCAGTCATCATCAGGGCCAGTGCTAGCATAAGGCTGCTTAGGCAGCCGCCTTAGGACGCTGCAGCGGAGGGGCGCCAAAATGGGGGGAGCTGCTACTACAAACCCGGCAATTGAAAAGCTGGTGTTTGCTTCTGGGGGGCTCTATCTCCTCCTGACCTGAAGGGGCGCTGCACTAAGAAGTGGTTAGGAGATAGGGAAAAGCAACTGCGGTAAGAAGACACCTCTTTCCTTTTATAGCCGGCTGTCCACCTCCTGTTGCTCCTCCTCATGGTTCCAGCCTCCAGCTGAAAACAAGAGCAGCTTCAGTGGGTAGAAGACCTCCAGGGCACGGCATGGAGTGTCTTTATGTGTGTGTTATGTTATGTGCAAGGTGATATAGGAAGCAGGAACCAGGAGGTAAAGACTGGAAAGGTGTCCAGCTTCTGCAGGAATATAGAGGCATAGGGACAGATTAAATGAGAGACAGGGCACAGGAAAGAATTAAATAATGGGACTGAGGGCGGGGCGTGGCCTGGCAGCCGAGCTGAGCGGATGCACGCTGAGTTCGCTCTGCGGCTTTGGAGGTCAATCTGCGGACATCTGCATGTTGCAGCTTGTTTTACTGACCTGTTATATGTAGGATGATGCTGTCTATGCTTGGGATTGCTTGCTAGTACTGTTTTTTTTGTGTTCCACCGATGACCTGCTGAGTGTAGCGGTCTGGGGTATAGGCCGCAGAACCGCGGCCTTGCGTGTGCCCGCCTGGAGCTGCACTGCCGGATCGGGAGGCGGTTTGCTTTGACAGCTTTCAATGTCGGATGCAGAGTGAGGAGGCTCCGATGTGCTACAACCCAGTCCTCTGCAAACTGGCGGCCGTTACTTCCGCCCGGCGGGGTGCCGAATATTAGAGGAGGACGGCACAAGTACCGGAGGGATCGGTCTGACTGGTGCCGCTTGTTGACACGTACCTGCTGCTGATATTTAATGCTACCCCTGAGGGTCTGTGTCTTGGGTGTCTGGCCAGGACCTGGGATCTACCGAGTGGATATTCCAGCTGTTTCATCTACCTCCACTGAGTACAGTTTGGCCTAGCCATAGTCCCTTTCTACTTAGCACACCCTCCGTTTATTATTTTCACTCCCAGTGTCCCCTTCCCTGCCATTAGCTTGGTTGGTCGCTCCTGTATTGCTGACCTCTCTGGGGGGCTCCTCCACTTGTGCAGTCCACTTTCTATCCAGTCTTGGGCTGTAGAAACCCCTGTTCATCACCATCCCTATATTTGTGTACCCTGCTACCCCATGTATGATTGAAGGAGCAGCTGGAGGGCCTCATGGTGCTGTGCTGTTCCCTGAAGTTGAACCACATTTTTCAATTCTGTTCATCAGCTGACCAGTTTTGCATTATATGCAGCTAACTCCCCTGTCTGTCTGCTCTCCTTTATATGTTATCCCCTGCTACCCCATGTATTACTGAATTTGAAACAGATTGCTATTATATCCTGCCTGATTACTTCTCTTCACCTACCAAGTCTGAAGTTATCTGCTACACCTTATCACCTGTCTGGATTTGGACTGGAGGGACCCCCTGTCTGTTGCCTTCCCTATATCTGTTCTCCCTTCTATCCCATGTACATCTGAAGTCATAGTTGGAGATCCTCTCCTTGAAGCGCCATTATATGGAAGTGAATTACAATACTTTGTTTGGATATTGGCTACTGTGGCCCTTACGCTGCTGACTCCCCAGTTTGTCTCATTTCTTTTATATGTTTCCCCTGCTCTCCCATGTATGATTCAACATTACAAATGTTCAGAGTGAGAAGGAATATGTATGTCATTTGAATTTTGGGCGAGCCTGTCTGCACCTACCTGTCTCAGCGACTGATGTCCACCCTGTGATAGCCTTGAGATCCACTAATTTGGCCTGCGCTTCTCTCCTCACCTCCAGTATGGTTAAAAAGTCATCAGAATATAGGAAGAAGTTAAGTAAATTTGCTAGGAGAGCTATGGCGGCGGAGGAGGTTACTGCCATGTTGGAGGCCCCTTCTGTGGCAGCCTCGCCAGCTCAGTCTTCGGCCTCTGAGGAAGACGATGCGAAATCCCAATTTGCGGAAATAATGTCTGCAATTGCTACTTGTCAGGCAGTTTTGACCAACAAGATTGATACTGTTCAGGTGGAAATAAATCTCCTACGAGCAGACCAACAGAACATGCGTGAAAGTATTACTGATGTTCGTCAACGCATATCCACTGTGGAGGACACACTTCCCCCCATGGTTAACACTGTGGAAGAATTGAGAAACCAGGTACGATCCCTGCAATCTAAAGTGGATGATCTTGAAAATAGGTCAAGGCGCAGTAATATCCGCATACTCGGGATGCCGGAGGGCCGCGAAGGTCATGCTCCTGAGCAATATATGGAAACATGGATCAAGGAACATGTTGGCGCGGAGGGCCTCTCACCAACCTTTACTGTTGAAAGGGCACATCGTATACCGGCGGGACCCAGACCTCCTGGGTCTCCCCCTC
Organism: Rhinophrynus dorsalis; assembly: GCA_037306005.1. Lineage (NCBI taxonomy): Eukaryota > Metazoa > Chordata > Amphibia > Anura > Rhinophrynidae > Rhinophrynus > Rhinophrynus dorsalis. The sequence goes on along the minus strand of CM074719.1, from coordinate 70,615,091 downwards.
GGCAGCTGATTATCAAACTTCTGAATTATAGGGATCGAGATACCATTCTTCGCATGACCAGAATGAAAGGTCAAATTCTCTTTGAGAATCAACGTATTTCCTTTTATCCGGATTTCTCAGCTGATGTCCAGCGTCAGAGGCACAGATTTCAGGAGGTGAAGCGCAGGTTTCGAGAGAAGAATATTTCATACTCGATGTTGTTCCCGGCTCGCTTGAGAGTAATTCAGGAAGGAAATACCTTTTTCTTCACGTCAGAGTCGGAGGCTGGAGAATGGGTGGATGCTCATTAATATGATTCCCTGTTTCACTATCTCACAGCACCGTTGCTATGGTCCTCACTTTTCTGAGACTTTGGTCCCTCGTCCTCGCTGCTCCGTGTGGTCCCTCGGGCAGCTTATAGTCATTGCACGCAACGTGTGAACTTTGTCTTCATGTTTAGTGGACGATGAACATTCGTGCCACTGGGACCCTAGGCCCTTGTCCCATGACGTACCACTTTGTATTTCCAGCCATAACAAGAAAGTTGGGGGGAGGGTTCACCTTACTATACCACTGTACTGTTGCTTAAATGTCTTTCATCCTATGTTTGGGCATATACATTTGTCTGATGATGCGGGGGGAGGGGGGTGGGGTATCCCCCCCTCTTTTTTTTTTTTTTTTTTTTTCCCCATTTCCTTCTCCCTACTGATTTGAGGCTATTGAGGGATCGGGTTCTCCCGCGTGCCTTGGGCGGTGATTGGATGTCTTCTGGCTGAGCTTTGGCACGCTATCCTTCGCATGCCTCAAATTTCTTTGACTGTTTTGGGATGCTTCCGCTCCGCCTGGGGTGCGCTGGAGGGGCACGGATGAACGGGTATTGGGCTGGTAGACTACTGTTACTGATAAGTTTGATACTGTTATTGACAACGTATGCTTGTTTATTTTAGAGAATATTCATATGTTTTGGGCTGGGGCCGTGGGTCTGGAATCCGATATGTTATTTTTGGGCTGTCTCCGCCTCTCACGTTTTGGGCTGGGATCGGTTGCTCTGGAGGCCTTTTTTTCTCTGGCATTGGGGCTGTCGGAGTCCACCTGCTTGCAGCCGTATTGCCTTGCCCAGGGGGTGCTGAGGCGAAGGGGGTGGATGGGGGTGGGAATGGGGAACTGATGGGACCATGACATTGTTCTATGGGTGTTGATGTGCTCCAGGGGATACTATGGTGGTGTACTGCATATGTGTGTCAGTCCTTTTTTGTTATGCTATGTCAGTATACCGCTTGATCGCTAAATACTGTTGTTATGCGGGGCGGGTGATGTGGATGGGCTCGCTTGTATTGTGTTGCTCACTGTTTATTATGTTCATTTGGGTTGGGAGGGAGGGTAGGGGATGGTGTTTTGGCTGCCAGGCCGCGGGTTTAGGTTGGTTTTGGGAAGAGATCTCTGTCAGGTTGGGGAAGATAGAGATAGGGTGGGATGTTTGGATAGGGATAAGAGTTCTTGGGTTCCTCTCTCCTCTGTACCGGGCGCTCCCTGTCCCCGGTGTGCTCGACCATGCGGGTGGGGCAGTAACTTGAAGTTTCTGTAATGACAGCGATTAACTGTAGGTTCCTATCGTGGAACGTACGAGGATTGAATGATGCAGTAAAACGATCTCTTGTTCTGAACCACATTAGAAAGCAATCTCCAGGGGTGGTTATGTTGCAGGAGACTCATCTGGCTTCGAGTAGGGTTTTGTCTCTCCGGAGGTCGTGGATTCAGAATCATTATCATGCCACATATTCAACATACGCCAGAGGAGTTTCCATTCTCATTATCAAACAGGTGTCTTTTGAATTTATAGACCTTAAATCGGACCCCCAGGGACGTTACCTTTTTTTGACATGCAAATTGCAGGGAGCTCTGTTTGTCCTAATCAATATCTATATACCACCGCCTTTTGACCCATCTGCCCTCAGAGATGCACTTCTGTATATATCTGATAAACCACGTCATTTTATTGTCTGTATGGGTGACTTTAATATTGCTACTGATTCTAGATTAGATCGGTTGGGAGGTGGAGCTGTTGATTCCAAGGTACATAGACGCACCTTTGTCAATCTCATAGACGATCTGGGATTTGTTGATGTTTGGAGGGCTCTACATCCGCAGACCAGGGAATATTCATGTCACTCAGCTACTTACAAAACGTTATCTAGAATTGACTATGTGTTTGTTAATCAACTAGTCTTGAATTTGGTAGCAGAATGTATCTTTCTAACTAGGGTGGCTTCTGATCACTCCCCTCTTTCTTTGCTAATACAGCGGGATTGGAGCCCTAAGTGTGGCATATGGAGGCTAAACCCTGTTTGGTTGCATAATTCCCAGTTGGTGGCCCAGCATAGGGATAATCTAAATGAGCATTTTGTTAACAACGTTGACACTGCAGCTCAGGGCACTGTTTGGGAGGCAGCTAAGGCGTCCGCAAGGGGATCCCTGATCTCGCTTATATCTATGAAAAACAGGTCAGGGTCTAGAGAGGTCACGGATCTAGAGGCGGAGGCTGCTGAGGCCGAACAACAATTTGTGGAAAAAAAAGACTCAGCGTCTTATGCTAAATGTGTTTCTTGCTCCTTACGGTATTCCATGAAATTGTCGGATTTAAGCGCTCGCCGTATATTTTATCTGAAACAAAATATATTTGAAAATGGAGATAAAGCTGGTAAATTAATGGCTCATCTTGTTTCTCAAAGCCGGGGAAATTCGTTGGTCTCCTCTCTTCGGGGCCCTGGGGGGGAGCTTCTCCTTGATCCCCAAATGATTAATTTGCAATTTCGATGCTTTTATTCTCGTCTTTATGAATCCCGACTGGCCCGTTCTGATTCTCAGATCTCCTGCTTTGCTGACCGGTGTGGCCTTCCACAGCTCTCCTTTGAGCACAAACAAATGCTTGATGCTCCCATTCTTCTGAAGGAGGTGGTGGAGGCCGTGCGCGGTTTGCCGTTGGGAAAGGCATCTGGGGTGGATGGTCTTCCTGCTGAATGGTATAAGACATTTGTGGATGTTTTGGCCCCACATTTGCTGAACACTTTCTACGCTGCTATAGATGATGGCTACCTTCCTGATTCTATGAACGATGCTTCTATTATTGTCTTGCCTAAGCCTGGGAAAGATCCGGAGATTTGCGATTCTTACAGGCCCATCTCTCTCTTGACTACTGATGCTAAAATTGTGGCGAAGATTTTGGCTACTAGATTGAATGCGGTGCTGGATACGATCATTCATGAAGATCAAACTGGCTTCATGCCGGGGAAATCGACATCCCATAACCTCAGACGATTGTTTCTGCACCTGCAACTTACACATGACACCTGTGGGTCTAGGGTGATTGCTTCTCTGGATGCCTCTAAGGCATTTGACTCTGTTTAGTGTCCTTATCTTTGGCATGTGCTCAGGGTTTTTGGATTTGGCCCTTCTTTTATTACCTGGATACGTATTCTATATTGTAAGCCCAGGGCTTCTGTGGTGACGGGAGGTATGAGCTCGCAGTTTTTCTCTTTGCAACGTGGTACTAGACAGGGGTGCCCGCTCTCGCCCGGATTATTTGCCTCGGCCTTGGAGCCTCTGGCTGTTCTTATCCGTGCAAATCCCTTGATTAAAGGGTTGAGGGTAAAGGATAGAGAGGAAAAGATTGCCCTATATGCTGATGATGGTTTGCTTTTCTTGGAAGATGATGGATGTTCTCTGGAGACCACTTTGAGGTTGGTGGACGACTTTGGTTCATATTCTGGATTACAGATTAATTGGGCTAAGTCATCTTTGCTTCCAATTGATGGTAGACCAAATGGGTCTGCTGCGCCCTCAGCCCCACTTGGGTATGTGGAGGAATGTACGTATTTGGGGATTAGGGTGACGGCGGCATTGGATTCCTTTTTGGAGTTGAATTTGTTACCCAGTATTCAGCATTTTCATGATAAAACAACTGCATGGCTCTCCCTGCCCCTGAATGTCATTGGTCGGTCTAATCTTATTACAATGATCTTTTTGCTTAAATTTTTGTATATTTTTCAAAATATGCCAATTCCCATACCTAAAAAATATTTTCGACAATTAGACAAAATTATTACACACTTTCTGTGGCGGGGGGGAAAGGCTAGAGTCAGACTAACTACACTCATGAGATCTAAACGCGAGGGGGGAATTGCGTTATCTAATTTTTATAGATATTATTTAGCGGCACAATGTCGATATGCATTAGATTTTGTTTCCTCCCGCCCTTGCTATCAGACTACCAAGGTGGATGCCTTATTGCTGCACCCCACATATACCTTATCTCAGCTCTTGCACAGTGGCCCTACGGTTTTTGTGACTCGACTCTCACTAATACTGGCTCTTTGCCAGGCGTGGGAGGAATTGAAGTGGATGTTGAGATACAATTCCATGGACCCGGATACTCCTTTGTGGGGTGCTGCGGGTTTAAGTCACTTATCTAATACTGATTGCGGCCCCATATGGACCAGGTATGGTGTTACTCACCTCGGACAGCTCTATCACGATAATCAGTTGAAATCTTTTTTGCAATTGCATGAAGAATTCCATATACCGCATACCTTCTTTTATTCCTATTTATGTCTCAGGCACGCTCTACGTGCTCAATGGGGGGATCTGACTCCGGTAGTTTCTAGGTTTTCGCTGCTCACTAGGATGACATTTCTTGAGCCTCCGAGACCTATATCCTTTATATATCGCTGGTTAGATTCCTGTGTAGATGGTGGGGAGCTCCCTTCTCGGGGCAAGTGGGAATTGGACCTGGGCCAATTGGAAGATTGGGAGTGGGATATGGCTAAGGCGGGTCCTACAACGGTGGCGACGACGACTAGGCACCATATGATACAGCTGAATATTCTGCACCGTATCTATTATACGCCGGTTAGACTGTGTAGAATGGGTAATTCCAGATCTGATTCTTGTCCTCGATGCCCTGATATTCGGGGTACGTATTTTCATTTGATCTGGGGATGTCCTGGGGTTGTGAAATTCTGGCATGCAGTCATGCGTATTGTGGCCCAGGTGTTGGAGAGGCCTATCCCGGTGACACCGAAGATATGTCTCTTATCCATTTTCCCTGATGAAATTGAGGGTGCTGCTGACAAAATTTTGTTGAGCGAGCTCCTGGTAATGGCGAGAGAGGTGGTGGCTTTGAATTGGTTGTCAGACAGAGTTCCCATCTGCAGGGTGTGGATACATTTGGTTTCGCAGCATGTCCCACAATATAGATTAGTTTATCTACACCGGGGTAATCCGAGCAAGTTTGATAAGATTTGGGGAAAATGGCAGTTATGGTGGACAAACAGAGCGAATGACAATGAGGCACTTGATGACGGGCTGGTTACCTGTGATGGTTGAATCAGGCTTTTTTGTTTGGATCTTTGGTTGCTTGTGACGTGTGGTTGCTGTGTGCGGGCTGGGGGGGGCGCCGTGGGTATGGGGGAGAGAGAGGACTTGGGGAAGGGGGTGTTTAGTTGTTGAGAGTAGTGGGGGTTAGACTAGTAATAACATTTAAAACCTCAGGTTGTTTCTGTATTACTACTCATGTAACTGTGAATTTTTCTTTCCCATGTCATGAGCACCTTTTTGTTTTTGATATGTTTGCATAATCTTTTTGTATTTGTTTGTACCTGTGATATATATGGAACGATCTGATAATAAAATATACTTTAAAAAAAATAATGGGACTGAGAGGGCATAAGGTGGTTTTACATGTTAGACGGAACACAGGGTGCTATATTTCTGATGATGTAGGGCACAAGGTGATATTGGATGATAGTTGGGCACAAGGTGGAATTATTAGGACAAAGGGCACGGGTGGTATTTAATATATGAAGGAGAACACCGGAGTGTTTTTTAGTAGATGATGGGACACAAACCATAGAGTGGTATTGGATGGTGATAGAGAGGACACAAGGTGGTATTGGATGATGAGATAAAGGGCACAGAACGATATTGTATGGTGGGAAAGAGGGCACAGAGTGGTATTAAATATTGGGAGTGAGAGGGCAAAAGGTGGCATTAGATGATGGCATAGCAAAGGATGATAAAGGCAGAGAGGGCACAGGGTGGTAAAGATGATAGACTAGAGGACACAAGATATTGGATGAAGGGAAAATGGGCACAGGTTGTTATTAGATGATGAGTGTTGGAGGGCACATGGTGGCATTAGAAATTGGGAGAGAGGGTACTGGGTGGTAGTCAGTTATAGACGTGAGAGGGCACTGGGTGGTATATAATTAGAGGGCATGGTGTGGTAGATGATTAGGGTCAGAGGGCACAGAGGGGTATTAGATATTAGGTGGTATTCAATGAAGTGACTGATAGGGCATTGGCTGGTATTAGATGATGGTGGTGAGCTGTATTCGATATTGGGAGAGAGGTCACAGGGTGGCATTAGTTAATGAGATAGAGGGCCCACAATAATATTGGATAAGGAGAAAGCGGGCACAATGTGGTATTGGATGATGACCGGGGGCATCAAAATGCACCTTCGTCTGTGTAGACAACAATCCTTGCACCGGCCTTGGTCATCATTAGGTCATCCTTAGCATCAGCATCACCAGCCTATTTTTGTCCACGACCCTTATATTCCTTATATACCCTTTTAGAGGTGTCAAACTGTTTCTATTTATTTTTTATTGCACAAAGTTTGCTACTAGTTTGAGGAGAAGTGTTTTGGTGCTTGTTTGTCTCACTGTCAAATGCAGCAGTTGGTTCAACTGCTACACCTTCCTCTATTCTGCCATTGCCATCATCATCACTAGAATGGGACTTGTTGTCATGTTCAGTGTTCTTCTTATATGTTGTTCTTTTTAACTTTTGGTGGTACCTTGCCAAACTGCATCCTCCCTGGGAGAGAGATATCATAATTTATTGCACACGCTGCAGCAACCATGGCTGCAGTTAGTTTTTTTAAATACCACTTTACTCCCACATCCCTACACTTCTCCATATTTTCCCCTCCCCCTGCCTCTTGTGCATTTGTTGGACATTACTTAGCTACTGTGTGTGTTTCTACTTTACAGTACACAACACAACTGATGTTGAGTGATGTTTTGCTTTAGCCTTCAAAAAAATTCTCAGCACCGTCTGCTGTCTATCAAGTCTGCCTCAGTCACACAGCTCACTTCAGGCTATCAGTCAGCTGTCACCTAATATAGTTATTTACTTATTATTATTATTTTATTTTTTATATATATTTTTAATTTGCTCATTCTAACTTACCACAGCATGCTCAAATTTTTCTTAACTAAAAAAACAAAATCAACAACTTCTTTCTCCAGACTTCTGCAAAACAGAGACAATAACATCAAGATCAGAAAGCAAATTGCACCCCCGCTGCCTGTGTCTTGCCAGTCAGTCATGTAGAATTTTGGGGTGTTTAGGGTCAACCTCCTTCATCCCATCTTCTCCCCCAATGTGCCCCAGACACCCCTAAGACAGAAAACAAATGTTCTACCTAAAATACTCCCCCAAACTAAACTTCAAATACCCTTTATTTGCCTATCTTCTCTGGCTCAAAAAATGTGCTGCTTTCTGACACTTTTTTATTTGCCTGCAGGAAAAGAAGAGAAAACTGCCATGTGGTGGTGAAAAATTCAGATGAAAAAAGCAGAAAACGACACTTTTGTTCCTATAGTGACAAATGTGTGAAACATTTGGGCACTTCAACCTAGTGGTAGAAAGACAAGTGACCCCCTCATTTGATGTGGGTAAATGTCTACTTTAAAAAATGTTATACCTTGTATATCTTTCCTTTATATCTCTAATTGTTATTACCACTTTAGTATAAGCAGTTGTTTAAAAAAGAAAAACCAATGGATAGGTGTAGTTTTAAGCTTTTGGCACACCCTACGTTATGTGAACTCATACCAGTGGGGGTGTCATTTTTCTTGTAAGAGTAATAGTTAATGAATCCAGTTGAAAATTCCAGCATTTTAAAAGATGTCTGTACATTTGAAGGGGTAGAAATATTTTTAAAATGCCAATTATATCCTTTAGCGCGATCCTCTGGAAACATTTGTGCATAGCAGGCTAGGGTAGAAATGCAAGTGATTTCTCACTTGATTCAGGAGGTTATCTTCTTTCCAAAATGATATGCTTTGTCCATCTTTTCTTCATTTATATAGTTGTTACACTCATTTTAGTATAGGAAAGTAATGTTTGAAACCTTTTAAGAAAAACAAGTGGTTGATCTTCTAACACCCCTATGCTATGTCATTTCATACCAATGGAATGCCAGTTTTGTCCTAAGAGCACTAGCTAATGAATACAGTTGGAAATTCCATAGTTTTCACGAATTACAATTAAAAAATCCAATTGTTTCCTTTAGCGCCAACTTCTGGAAACATTTGTGCACATCAGGCTAGGGGTAGGCACGCAGGTGACCCTTCATTTGATGCGGTACTTTGTCTTATTTCCAAAATGGTATGCTTTGTTTATTTTTATTCATATATAGTTGGTATAGGCAAGTCATAGTTCAAATATTGTAAGAAAAATAAGAGGTTGTAGTTGATACAGTTTTCTGCTTCATGCACCCACTAGCCATATTAACTTACCTCAAATCAAAATCGGAGCATAATGGCACTTCACACTTAGTGATTAATTTCCCTCGAAAAGAGCAATTTTTTCACTTTTTTCATTTAGCTCATTCAATTGAAATCAATGGGAACATTGAATTTACACACAACACATAGCAAATGTTATTTGATTTCCCAAAGGCTTACTTTAAAAGGGGTATGAGGGTACCTGTGTTCGTGGAGTGTGGGGAAAGAATCAGTTGAACACGGATTGTTTTTTTTTTTTTGTTTGTTTACTGGAATTGGGGGGAACAGTTAAACAAAAAAAAAACATAAGACATTATATAAAACGGGTCTGTGGAAGGTGCTTATGTTGATAGGTGGAGTCTGGGGAAATAATCAGTTGAACAGGGAATTTTTGGGGGGGAATTCTTGACTGGTATTGGGGGGACAATTAATAAAATAAATACATTAATAAAAAATAAGAAATGTGTACATAACGTGACAGAGACAGTGACCCCCTGATGAAAGCTGTGACTCGGGTAGACTGATACATGGTGTGACGGAGTATTTTGTAGAGGATGATTTGTAAGATTTGTTGTTAGAGGTCCAAGCCCTGAGAAAACATTGATTTGTAGGACTTAGACTTATTACAGGCACAAGCCCCGATGAAACATTGATTTGTTGTAGGAAATATAACTTGTGCTAGGCCCAAGCCCTGATGAAATATTGATTTGCAGGACTTAGGCTTGCTATAAACAATTCCCCAAAAATGTTGTCTTTTTTAAGCCTATGTTTTTTACTGACTATTGTCAAATGCCCTGATGTAGATGCGGAATTTGCTATTGTTGTTCTTGCTGCTGCTGCTGAGTTGTTTAAGCAGCAGATTAGGTAACTCAAAGGGAATGGGATCAACAACAGCAGTAATATGGGTGGTGGATGATGAAGGTTCCATGTGCCACAACTAGCTCCAGTGATGCATCTGAGGCAATAGCAGCACCACCACTTCAGGAATATGTGTTGAAAAGAAGAAGTTAACCAATAATGCTTCTCCACTTGCCTCTCCTTGAAAATCATGGGTGTTTTGTTACTAGTATAAACATTTTTCCTTGAGAGCAGGAGCTGAGCCTCTCACATCAGCAACTGCAATGTGCACAATTTATGTGGTAAATAAGGGAAGTACCTGGAACAATGGGTACATCTGCACTCACATCAAACACCTGGCACAACTCTATCCAAACACCATGATATCCCCATTGTGAAATCCCTGCACCAGAAACCAAGTACTGCTGCTGTCACTATGCCTCATGTTCATACCCCGCTATGGACACATTACAATTTTCTGACAGTTTAATAGTAGTGAATGAACCCTCCTTGCCACCAGCAGAGCATATTTTGAAGGATGGAATCTCCTCAGATGCTGTTTGATGCCCTGCTTGCGATTCTCCTCCACCACACTGCCATGTGTGGTCAGTGCACCACACAGTATACAATGGGTGGACACAAACTGCCACATCCCAACATCAACAGAGTGGCTATCCTTTGGTGGGAGAGGTAATGATGAATGAGGTGGATTGGCAGAAGATGGAGTTACCCTAGAGCAAGAAGGTGATGGTGAGCTAGTTGTTTTACCATCATCAAATTTTCAGACTCTGGGTTTCTCTATTTTTCCCCCTCTTTGATCTCTGCCTTGCCTCTTTTTGCCTTTCTGGGGAGTCAGGGCATACAGCAACAGTGGTGCTCAATTTCTGTGGTGAGTGTTGGCTTTAACTTGTTTGACATAAATGTCATGGTGCCTGTGTTTCATGTGTTATCAGGGAGGTTGTGCCAAGGTGTGTTCCCTCCTTTCCCCCTTCTCACTGACTTGTTACAAATTGTGCACAGTGTCGTTGTTGATGACTGCATCGTGGCTACCTCAAGAGAAAAATAGTCCCACAGCCATGACTTCAGGGGGGAAGGGAAAGGTAGAGAAGGATGGCTTCCTTCTTCTTCTCCTCCACATTCCACTTCACTGGCTGGGGCAGAGGATGATGTTGCTACTGTTGCTTCTACTGCCTCAGAATCAGTACTACAACTAGGACCAGGAGTATTGCTGCTGCTGACAAATAGAACCTGTCCTAGTCCCACATCACTTGTTGACCCAATTCCCACTGTGTCCCTGGTGGTCTGTGGCACACTAGCCTGCTCCTCAGTATCCTGCTGACCTTGCATCTCAGCAGCAGAATGAATTAGAGCAGTTGCAAACTCCTCAAATTCCAAAAGCTCACTACTGGTGGTGGTGACGATGCCCATCTTTATCACTTTCTCCCATTCCTTCTCAGTTTGGGCTAAAAAGGACATCAATGTCTCTTCCAACCCAGCTTCTCTACTCTCATCAACACCACTATCACCAGTCTCTCTGTGCTGCTGCTGCTCTATTACAGACTTCTTACTGGTTGGTGGAGGAGATGAGAAATGTGACAGAGGATCCCTTAATGTCACACTTGCCATTTCTTGGTGACCTGAGGAAGGCAGATTGACAGCACTAGCAGCAGACACAGGCAGCTTATCTGTGCTCCTGGTGGTGGCGGTATTATTGCTGCTGCACAAAAAGTCTGCATTCTTCAGGATCGTGTTCCATCTGGTCAATGCCGAGAGGGGAAGGTGACTCCCAGAGTCAGGGAAATGTTGTGGGTTCCCTTGACTCTTGGTCTGGAAGCTCTCTATTGCTTGCCCTGCCACTCCCCTAACGCTAGTCCCACCATATGCTTCACCATCACCGTTACTACCACTAACACCAACCACATCAATTTCAGTCCCCTGAGTCTTTCTCCCCATGATGATCACCCCCTCCTTCACTTCTAAAACTAACAAGCTGCTGGTACTTCCTAGTAGTACTACTAGACAAGACTTCTTGAGATGGCAAGTGTTACTTACAACGCCTGTTGTCACAATTGGCATCATCATCTCCTCCTCCCCTCCTTAGAATTACAAGACACACTGTCAGCAGGTTCAGCACTGCCAGCAGGTTCAGCACTTACAACAGGTTCAATACTGGCAGCAGGCACAGCAAGTTTGACAGCAAGCACAGTCAGCAGACCTATCCTGCTTTCACTACTATCCTCCTATTACTCCCTTGAGATTAATTTCCCCAAGATCCTTAGGGGTGAATTAGGGGGACTGGCTAGTATTGGGTCTGTAGTGGTCACCTCCTCCTCCTCCACAGACTCACTGGGCACATAAGGGTCCTTCCAGTTTATCCTTCATTATTCTTAAACTTGTTCATAGTGATAGCAGTCACTATGAGCCTCTCTTGCCTGCATTTTGCTATAAAATCCCAGCAGAACAGCACAGCACCTCTCTCTCTCACTCTGTAGCTGCTCTTATTGTGTTTCACTTTCTAGAAAACAACACTTTTTTATAGCAAAAAGGTGAAAAACACACTAATAAAGGGGCAAAAACTTTCTAGACATTGAAAAAAATGGTGAAGAATTTTTGCCAATGGGCAAAAATGTTGAAGATTTTAATTGCTGTATTTAAAGTGGATTTCACGTTTTTTTTTTTTTTTTTTTGCAGGAACACATTGAGACCTTTCATCCACCCCTACTAACATGCATAAAACACAGACTCATATATAGATTCTGAACATTGGTTCCCAATACTACTTGCATTTTCCAAGATTATTAAACTAGAGGCCACAAGCACCAGAATATTTACTCAGCTATATTGTGGAAAATGAATCTCCAATTTAATGCTTTACTCCACCTTTTGATCCACTCTTACTCCACCAAAATGCAAAGAACAAGCCAGAAATAAAAATATATATCTTAGTTTCTGCAAATGCATGTATCTCCTTCCACGAACTGCAGCTCACATGTATTTCAGATTAAATTTAATGTATAGTTTTCCTTGTTCACAAATGTTCCCAGTGTGTTCCTCTTTATTGGTCTTTCATCCTTCGATGAGCTCCATATAAAACAAGGAACATGATTACAATATATTCTACTCAAACCCATTTATAAAGACAAAGAAGTGTTATCAAAGGGTACCGAAAGGGATCCTCAAAGATATGCTTGCAGTCCTTGCTCTTCAATTTGCCTCTATCCAGTACCAGTTGGATAATTTCCCCGTTTATTTGAAATGTCTACTCCTTTTGGTGTGTATATGGGATATCTCCCAGCATGCACCCTATATGTTTTGTGAGTGAGAAATTATAATGTTTAATATTTAAAGTTTTACATTTTCTGTCCCACAAAACATTGCTTCCTTTGTCTGATTGTCTGACTCTCATCTATCCAATCATCACACAAAAAAGGCATGATCTGGCCTTGATTTGATGCTATTTACATGCACGCTACAGAAATAAGGAATTCATGTTACAAAAAACGTTTTAACTTTGTTTATTATTTCTTTTTAGCAGATAAAAAAGGGATCATCAATTGCATGAATAAGACAAACAAAATTAATATACAAAGTAATTAACTAGTACTCGTTCTTAAGTCTCTGTTATTTCAACATAATAACTTACTTAGGTAGAAATGCATCATACAGTAAGCATGTCTATTTATACAGATGTATCTGTAGTTGCCTGGATTTGATAGCTTACTTAAAAGAATAATACTTGAATAATTTAAAAAGGCAATGATTTAGAAAGAGTGGCTGACACCCTTCTTTTAGCCAGAATATCTACAGGCCTTTCTTGAAGCAAATTGAATTTCCGTGTTTTGGATGAAACCACTGCTTGGACTAGGCTTTGATATATTTTGTATGATTTAATTATAAGAATTTCATGTGATTACCATAATGGAACATATTTAAAGAAATCGGTAACATTTTAACCAACATATCATGTACATCAGACAATCTACAAGGATAGACACAATTTTCTGTATAATTCAACATTTTGCTTCATTAACCTCCCTGTTCACTGCTTCTAAGTTCAACACAATGAGGAAAAGATGCAATGCACAATTAATTTGATACATGGTTTTATCCAAGCAAGAAGGCTATATCTTAAACTTTTCTACATCTATAGTTTCATAATAAAAGCAACTTTCAAAAACAATTTTACTCAGCACTAACTTAGAATTTTCAGGTTTAAAATGTTATTACATTCAAGGAGAAAATCTTGTTTGAAAATAAAACTATGAGTCTCTTAAACTGTTGATTGTTTTGGCATAATGCTCTTTCAATTTAATACAATTTATTGACAAATCACACGAAATCTGAGATTTGTCTACAGCAAAAACAGTTTCTCAATTAATTAGCAGGATTTTTAAGACTTGCAAAACTGGTAGGAAATAAAAATAGTGACAGAAATTCATTGCCAAGGGTTCTGAAATGAAGAATTCAAATCATCCTATAGTATATAATGATACTACCATTGCTAAGAGATACTTCATTCAAGATGTATTACATTTTATATGGGTGGATTTTTTGATTGTTTTATCTTATTTTCCCCTCAATAAAAATGCAATTTTTTTATTGTAGCCACCAGCTGGCATAAATACTATGGAAATATAGTGTAAAAGACTCAAGGGCCAAGATGTACTAAGGTTTGAAGAGGGCTCAGGATGACGATATCTTGTGTCAAAGGCATATCACCAGTATGAGCTAACATGTCTTCACCATTATATCCCAGTCAATCTGACACCAATCTGATTTCACCACCATCGGTACACCATTCCTTCATCAGGTTTACGATTTTCCACTGAATACATCGACAATGGCTCCTTTCCTTATGGAAATGAATCATAATGAGCCATTATGGTATTCATGTGGTTGTGTTCAAACGCACTAATCTCTAATAGCAGCTTCTGCTGTTGGAGTTCACAGTCCCTGCCTTGCCTACTAAGGTTGGTGACATTGGGATCTCTCCATAGCTTCCTATGCAGTAACAGCCCAGGGTTATCATACTGCTGACAATGTGTAAGGGATGCCCTCCCTTACACATAGCAGCAGTATGTCAACCCTGAATCCCTGTTGCATCCTCACCACTCTACCACTTGCCACTGAGGGGGGGTGGGACAGAGGGGAACAGCTCAGACTTCAGCAATGCAATCAGCATCACCCCCATTACCCTTTGTTGAATGGGAGGGAAACAGACAGATAGATTAGCAAAAGGGAAGAGGGGGCACACACTGGTGAACAGGGAGGGAAAAAGTGGTGAAAGGGAGGAGGTAGCACAGAGTCGCAAATGGGTGGAAGAGGGAGAAAGTAGTGAAAGGGAGGAGGGAGCACAGCGTGGTTGATTGGGTGGAAGAAGGAACAAGTGTTAAAAGGAGGAGGTACGGAGAGTGGTGAATGGGTGGAAGAGGGACAAAGTGTTGAAAGGGAGGAGGGTGCACAGAGTGGAAAAAGGGAATGAGGGAGGCACGAGGTGAATGGGAGTGAGCGAGGCAAGAGGAAAATTGTAGTAAGGGATGCAAGAGGTATATGGGAGAGAGAGGCAAGAAGTGAATGCCATCCACATCTTGCTTCTCTCGCTAAATTCATCTCTTTCCTCTCTCACTACCATTCACCTCTTGCCTATCACACTACCATTCACTGAATGTTAGTTAGAGACAGGAGGTGAATGGGAGTGAGGGAGGCAAGAGAAGAATGTACAGAATTCATAACTGGGCATGTTAACACTTTGAGTGCCAGATGTATAATCAACACATTGCTTTGTAATTCATTTCATACCTTTCTGGCATTCAGCAGGTTAACTCCACCTAAAGAGGTAATTGATAAAGAGGAGATAACTTTTCCAGTGTGAAAAATTCTCCAGTTCCTATGTTCTTCATGAAGCCCATGCACTTAGATCTTTCAGGCTGGAGAAATCACAGTGCATTGGCTCCATAGGATAAAATATGACTCTGAGAGTTTATTACACTGGAGAAGTCATCTTCATGTCATCTCCCCATCATCACCTCTTTATCACACCTTTGTGCATCTCTCTTCTATTGGAAAATGAAAAATGGACACCAACAACTGTCTTCAAAATATACATTTGTTTAATAATAATAATAATAATAATAATGATAAATAAGAAAAAAAAATAACTGGGAGGTAGAAAGGAGTTGGTGTGTGCCTCCTTCCCTCCCTTGTGTGAGGCCCCATTTTGCAAGGTTGAGCCTACCACCACATGCAGTAGGCAGCTCCTGAGCTAGCTCCATGCTGCTTTCTGGTGAGGAGCTGATGGAGGCCTGAGCTGGCCTTGGACAGATGTCCTGGGCCATCGGGAGGCAAAGGATGAGACAATTCTGCTCCACAAACTGAAGCAGGGCATCTCTGTGCTGATGTCTGAAGCCCCTAAGATCAGCATGGATCCTTTCCAGGATGTCCATGGTCGCCGCATGCTGCCAGCTGAAAGGGGGCTGCTACTGCTGCTCTTGCTCTTCATCAGATGTGGCTGTGGAGAAAGAAAATGAAAGGCAGTGAGCATCTCTATGGCACATAGATGTGTGATGCATTTAGAAGTCCTGTGGACTAGGACTTACAATCATGTCCTCTAACCACCCCAACATGTTATCAGGATGTTTTCACTTGAACATAAGCAAAAGTCATTACCACTTGTGTTTAAGTGATAACAGGCACTGTTGGTTTGGTTAGAGGACATGATTGTGCATTCTAGCTAACATGACAATCACTGAGAATCACCCAACTAAATATGTTCATTTTAGGAGAAGCTTAAAACATGTGGAATTGTGGGCTAAGTACAGGATTGACAACCCCTGCTATGGACACACCGACAGGTCTGGTTTGCCCTTTAACCCTGAATGGGCATTGGTGGATCATCAGTGTCACTGTCATTGTGATTGATCCACCCATGCTCAATTAGTGATATTCTGTAAACATGAACAATAAGTGTGTGCTATGGCCCGGAGCTAAGCACACATGTGTGACAAGATCATGACATGAACACAGATCACTACAAGGACTTTGGTGTTCTTGTAGAACAGGTAGAACACACATGGGGTAGCAGATTTAGGATTTTACTTACCATGCCCTTCCCTTTCCATAGCCTCAGGAGTAGAGGTGGACATCCCCATAGGTGGTTCTTCAGCCTCCTCACCAGAAGCAGTCTGTAATGACCCTGAGAAAATAGAACATTTTAATTAGGGTGAGATAATTAACCCATCTGAATGCCGGAGGGTGTGCAACATATTTCTTGGAAAATTCATTGCGTACCCCTCTGACATTCAAATGGTTACAACAACTGCAAAACAAAATTAACAGGGGTACATATTTTGGATGGAGGATATATTTCAAACAATCTTTACCTGTTCTTTCCAAGTGGTGGTGGTCCCAAGAAAGGCTGACGGGGCCAGCATGCTGCCATTTTCCTCCTGCTCCACATCTCTGCTGCAGGCTTCTCAGTTGGGCCTATTTTGGATTTGGAAAGAATTACTATGTGAGGAAAAACAATCAAGATAACCATGATATGCTTAAATCATATTTAACTTATGTAAACATTCTAGATCACAACAAGGGCACCAAGGTGGAATAATACAGTTAACCAAACAGTTTCTATTCAGGATTTATTCAACAACAGGGAGGAAAATTTGACCTATGAAGCAACACTGCAATGCATTTCAGGACTTCAGCATCCAGAGACATCCATCATGGTGCATTAGCTTGTCTCCATCATGCATACATTGTCATATGTGCACGGCACTAGTATGACAAACATTTCTAAAATATGTTCCATTTGAGTATTAGTGGGATAAATAACCCTTTAGTGCCAGAGAGGTGAGCAAAGCATTGCTCACCCCACGGGCAATGAAAAGGTTATATGAAGGTATGATAAATAAAGCTGGGGTTGCTAATGCACATTTGGAACAATTTAACTTGTGTGTACATGATGGACATTGGGAAACAATTTACCAGTCTCCATGCTGGCAGGAGCAGTGGCAGTGACCGGTTTTAGAACCATGGTGACAATCTCTTCCCCATCATTGCCAGAGCTGGGTACTCCATCAGAGCCATCTGTAATGAGAAGCATGCAGTCAAGCAACACTTCCTTGAAAGGGGTTATGCTGGACAGCCACAGATTCAACATTTAGGGATGTGTGGGGAGAGCCCAAACATTTATTTGCAATACACTGCACACTAACCTTCACCATAGAAAGCATTGCACTGAGCAGACAGGTGTATACCACACTGCAAAACACTACATTGCAGTGAGCACATACATGGACATTGCATTACAAATTGTTGAATTACATGGAGTAGAAAAGTGTGCTATGCAATGCTTTACCATACATTACACAACTATCTGTTTAGTGGGAGATGATTAACAGCATTATATGAACAATTGCATAACGATTCATTTTGAGAAGTGGCATGTTGGTCTGACTCCTAAGCTGAGAGAAGAGTACCCAACTCTGAGACATACAGGGAGGTGGTTGTCACTGCCACTGCTCCTGGCAGAACTGACGCATATAATCAGATCAGAGGAAGAGTCATTAGCAGGAACAGGAGTGGGCATGCTGACATCAGGGGAGACAGGTGCTGGTGTGGCAGGGGAAGATGCAGCAGTTTGGTTATTCTCAGAATCTGAGGCATCCATACAGGGGTGATGGAACCAGCAACATCCTCATCACCTTCTGCAGCAGAAGCAGCTTATTCCTCAGATCCTAGAAGGAGGCCATCCATTACCTGTTCTTGGTTGTAAAAATGAACACACTTCATGGAGGCTTCAGGTGACTGCATCTTCACCCTTTTCTTCAGCACCTGCCTCTTGATGTCAGACACCCACTTTCTGCACCTGCATGCTGTGTGAGGTTACTGCCACCTCATTGACAGCTGACACCACAGTAGCCCACATTGCCTCCATGTCAAATGCTGCAGTACCAGCTGCCAAAAGGCCAAGGAGCTGTGCATAGCAGCCCTGTGACAACCCCACTAGAGCCTCCTTCTCCTCCATGCTGAAGACTGGTTCTCCTCTTCTGGTCATGCTGCTGTCCTCTGTAGTAAATTTGCTCTCTGTGCAGCTGTTGTCTCTCCAGTAGGTCTGGGCAGTTATGAGTTTACTTTTTAATTTTTGTGTACAGGTCATAGGATCATCTTGAACTTTTTGTGTTATTACTAAGACAACACCTCTGTTTTGCCAATCAGTGATGAGAATCTCCAGATTTCAAAACTGGGGCAAATTGTAATTCAACAAAGGTAGGAGAATGGGCAAAGCTATCTCAAGATCCAATACACATCAAGGGGTATCTGCCTTGACATCGCAACCTATGCAGGGGTAGGAGGTGACAGGCTTGGGTTGGTGGTGTTCACCAACCTACGCAGGGGTAGGTGGTGGCAGATATGGGTTGTATGGGTTGGCGATATTCTCCAGCCTATGCATTTCTTCAATCATTTCGGATGACTAAATGAGGACACTTTTATTTGAGATGGTGTTGCTGGTGGTGTGACTGGTGGGTGGGATATTCCCTAGACTTTGTAGTTTACTTCATGACCTATTGACACCTCTTTCTGTAAGTAAGTAAATGATTTAGAGCAAGATCAATACATTTTCTTTACACAGACTAATCTGGACACACAAACTGAAGTTTGGACATACATTGATGTGAGTTGTATTGCCGTGGAGCAGTAAGATGAACTAATATGTATACCACAGATTGATCTAATATGAGGGATATCAGGGCAGAAGAGACAGAGAGATTTGGGTCTCATAGAGGGACAGTCCCTCCTAAAGGAGGACATTTGGAAGGTAGTCCTATGCTAGGGTAGTAGACTGGTAAATAATACCTTTATCCATGTGCTAGCATAGAATGTTTCAAGCATGGGTTGGGTTGTCGTCCAACCTATGCTGAGGTAGAAGGTGACATACTTGAGCTGGCGATGTTTGCCAACTTATGCTGAGTGGAATGAGAAGCTTGGGTTTGTGATGTCCTCCAACACATGCTGAGTAGAATGACAGGCATGGGTTGATGATGCCTGCCAGTCTATGCTGGGGTAGGGGGTGACATACATAGGTTGGCAATGTTTGCCAACTTATGCTGTGTAGAATGTGACAGGCATGGGTTGGAGATGTGTGCCAACCTATTCTCTAGTTGAATATGAGAAGACTATGTTGGTGGATCTATGCAATTGTAGAATACAAAAAGCACAGGGAGGTGATGTCCTCCAACCTCTGCTTTTGTGGAATAAGACATCGTTTTGACAAAGCTCATGTTAATGACTAAGATTGAAAAGGCAATCTGACATAAATTTGGAAAGTGGATCACTTCCTCTAGGGTATCCTATTGAAATGTCGCCCTCTATTCAGCAACCATCAACAAGGGTAACATCATAATGACACCCACATCAAAAGGGCAACATTATGATGTCACACGCTTAAGGGTCTCCCTGCATGGCCATGCAGATCTTTCAATGTTGCACGCTTATCCCTTTGGATGCCAGAGAGGTATCCAATGCATTGCAGTGTAATGAGTTGGATACCTCTCTGGCAGGCAAAGGGTTAAGGATTGCCCTCCATGGCCATGCTAATATGCATCGTTTCAATTAATGATGTATGAGGAAGTGTACTGAATCTGCATTTACTTTATGTTCTGCATGAATAAATGGGAACAAAGTCTGTAGATATCCAGTGCATTGTGTTGAAATACATTGGATACCTCTCGGGTTCTCAAAGCCTTAATCTCAGAGCTGTGAATGCTAGAGGTCTCCAACTCATTTTTTCTTTATGTGTTGAGACCTGTCAAGCATTCATGGGATTAAAATCCCCAATCAAATCAATGTGCAATGCTATGTGCTCCCAATGGTTGTTATTTGCTCTTGGGGGAGATCTAGGAAAAATCTTTGTGCAAGGCTCCATAAAATAACATAGAGGTTGGACAGATTATAACTAAGGAGAGTTTAAACAACTCCCCACCCCAAGTTCTTCTTTATACATCAGCTTCAACTACTTATACACTTATACACTTAAAGGGGAAGTGACCCTTGACAGTGACCCTTGGATAACATTAACATAAGTGTAATAATTTTTATTTTGTTTCATATATCTGACTCACATAGAAATGTAAAAATATAATTTCATCAAGCATCTCATATTTCAACAGCAACAAAAAATAATATTTCCTCTTAACCCTTCCCTCTTTCTGGTTATAGCTGCAAAAATTCCATCCTTTTCCCTGAAGGAATGCTGTTCCTTTAAATTTCCTTCTGTCGACTTGACATTTTTCAGGAATAGAAGGGTTAAAGCAGGGGTAATCCATCTTTGCACGTCCAGCTGTTGGGGACTATGACCAGCTGTAAGCGCTCATGCTTACCTTTACAAGGGAACTGGCTGCCCTAGTGCTCCGTTCGGCAGCTGGTCCCCTTGGCATTCCTGATGCTGTTCCTCTGGGCTGTGCGTGTGGGCTGCTGCCGAATTGCTTTGGCTCCCTCTGCTGGCCGGCTGAATCAGGCACTCGTCACTGGGGATTCCATAGTGATGTATGCGGCTCTTAAAGAGACAGTGCTCTACCTCTCTTGCAATGTGTTGGGTACCTCTCTGGCACTCAGAGGGTTAATAAAGGTACAGTAGGAAGTGACCAGCTATATTTATCAGAGTCAAGGAAAACTAAGGGCGAGATGTTCAAAAAGTTGTCATAATGAAAAACTTGTCGGATCATGAGTTGGTGGTAAACGAAGGACTGTATTTTCAGAAGTAAATCTGTCACGTTTGAAAATTCATCTAAAAAATTAAAAATGACGGTAAGAAGATCTCATTGAACATTTCCGTTAAAAATATCTGATCTTAAAAATTGTCTTTGATTTTGTCTTTGAAACAAGAATTTTCAAAGAAACAAAGACATTTTTTTGTCTTTGAAATGAAAAATTGCTTGTCAGTACTTTAATTTTTCTTCTCCAAGTTTAGACCTTTTTTATTATGTCGGGAAAAAATGACATTAATCAGACAAAAAAATTACGTTCAAACGAATATTTTTTCCTTGAAAATACCTTAAATTATGACTGAAGATTAAATCACACCCACTTTTAAGAGGGCTTTTTCTCTTTGACAGAGATGGCAGAATTGGATGCAAAAAATGATGGAAACATGTCTGAGAATTGATGGATCATGGTGTAAGAACTTTTTTATTCTCATTACAGACAATTTAAGTTACCACCACTTTCTGAACATCTCTCCCTAAGAGTTGAAATGTGTGAGGCCACTTACCATTAGTGGGGATAATTATTGTACTGTATTTATTAATAAGTGTTTTTTTCTTATATGATGCACTCTCCTGTT
Organism: Rhinophrynus dorsalis; assembly: GCA_037306005.1. Taxonomy (NCBI): domain Eukaryota; kingdom Metazoa; phylum Chordata; class Amphibia; order Anura; family Rhinophrynidae; genus Rhinophrynus; species Rhinophrynus dorsalis. The sequence continues at coordinate 70,593,362 of CM074719.1, read as the reverse complement.
AACCCTAATTACAAAATGTGTATGTGTTGTATGGCTTTTCATGATGAGTTAAACAAGCACACTCCTAATACTGGGAGATTCTTCTTTCAAAATGTTATTACATAATTGATTTACACAGGCAGTAATGGCAATACCACAACATGAGAGAAAAAAATTAACTTAAAGTTTAAAAAATATACCAACCTTTAAGACTTGAGGAAAGGCATTTTCAACTAAAAGGCAAGGGTTGTTTTACAATAAAGGCAGTAAAGTTGTGGCATTCTTTGCCTTGAAATGCTGTGTGTGTGCAGATACTGCTGTTGCTTCAAAAAAAGTAGCAGATATCTTTATAGCTCAGAGCAATATTACAAATTATGACAGTTGGTTTCAAAGCAGATAGGATATAAATCCAGGGAAACATCTGTCTGCCTTTTGGGTAAGGAAGGAGGTTTTTTTTACCCATTTGGGGCTTAATTGGAAATAGTTTCAATAGGGTCTTTTTTCTGCATTCCTCTGGATCAATAAGGGTGATATGGCATGGGATGAACTTGATGGACACATCTTTTTTTAAACTCATCAACTATGTTACTATGTAACTATGTATGTAAGTTTACCCTGCCACAACATTTTATTGTAACACATCCCAGTAGTTGGAGTACATTTGCTTTATTCAGCAGAACAAACCCTACAATAATAAATAATAATAAAGGTTACATACCCCTTTAAAAACAACAATCTCTTGCCTATACTATATTATCTCTCTTCTACATGTTGCACTGTTGAGCACACTCTTCTTAACAGTTCTAATACAAACTTGGTATCCATGACAACTCTGGCCTTGATCTCTTCTAACACTTCAATCACACTTTTCATATTCTTAATTGGACAGTTCCTGCTAATCTATTGATCTCTCTGTTCTGGGTTTACTTATTATAATTATAAACAATCTTTTTTTCTCCAGGACACAATTTACATTTTTAGGCTTCAATTACTTCCTCTATACAAATGACACGCAGATCTACAGGGCTTCCATACAGTTTAGATTTTTTTAATATGAGCCTTATGTTTAAACCTTTGAGTGCTAGAGGGGTGCACAACTCATGGCTTTGCAATGTGCACACCACTAGCATTCAAAGGATTAAAAGAAAAGTGGAGTAATTCTAGGGCAAACTACTTGCACCATATGTGCTAAATAAAGTGTTCAATTGCTTTAAATGGGACTTTTAAAAGCTTAAAGTAGCAGTAAACTTTTTGTCTGAAAAAAATATATTGTAGGGCTTTTACTGTTGAGCAAAATAACGGTACTCCCACTGCTGAGACCTGCATATTTCCAGCAGTATTACAGTTTAAACCTGTGTTTTATTGCATTAGCAATGCCCTCTAGTGGTCACATTCCAATTAGTAATTATGTTACATTCTAATAGAGAGGAAAGTCAGTGGAGAAATGGCTTACATTAGGTAAAAGGGATGGGAGGGGGATACTTTATCATTCAATTACTCTTGAACTACAACTCTGATAGTATTGGAATAACACTCTTTATGGCCCATACAATGAAGATTAATTGGAGCTGTTTTTTGTGAAACATTACTATCCCTTTAAAGTGGAACTATACCATTGTAACAAAATGGTGGTTTTAAAAGAATTTTCAAAAGCACCTATAGTTAGATGTTATATTTCAGTTTATGCCAATTACACAGTACTGACTGGCATGCCTGCCCCATACTAACATTCCACACTGCTCCTCATCCAGACTGCCACCAACAGCCCACTAGTACTAGCTAGTCTGCATAAACTGACAAATAAATAAAGCTAAATATGCCAGAAAATATAAATTATAATAAAAAATTGCTAACATACATATAGATAATTTTGAAAGCAAATGTGTAGGATACCTCTATGTCACTCAAAATGATAAAATGACTTCTATTTTACAAAGTGCAAGCTCAATTTAAAACCTTCTCCTCTACAAGATATCCTAAAGCAGATGCAGTCCATCGTTGGACCTCCAACTACTGTACTCTACAGCTCCCATCATCCCCATCCAGCCGGCCGCCATTTTTGTCAGCTTGTGAACCATATTTATTATCTTGTGCTAAACCACAATATGTATTTGTACTGTTCCTTTCCACAGACAGCAAATTATATTCTGTCTCTGCATTACACTGTCTGGGTACTAATGTTCAATACAATGTACTGTAATTATAGCATTTGAATACTACATGGCTTTTACATTTTGTTAACCCTTTTAGTGCCAGAGAGGCAACCAGTGCATTGCAAAGCAATGTGGTGATACTCCTCTGGCATTCAAAGGGTTAAATGCTGCACTGGTTTTATTAGGTCCCTATGTTCAGTAGAAATGTAGAGCAAAACAACTGTTCCATAGGGGGCATAGGACTTAAGTGAAAAATTAGCACATTATTATGGATTAAAATAAGGTGTTGCAATGCTTTTCAGCTCTCTCCAGCATTCAAGGGGTTAAATACTCATTTGTGGACATTTGCAAGACTCGAGGGATAAATAATGGGTTAACCACAATATGTTTCAGAGGAGATCACCCTTCCTTCATCAGGAGTTTTTAACTGCCATTCAATAAATTGGTATTCATTCCTTGAGTGCCTCCTTCTATTATCATGATCTATAGTTTGGTGTAGTGCTACCATGTGCCTGATGAAGGACAGAGCATCAGGTGAAAACTAAAGTTGTTGTTTGTTAGAGTGTGACAGGGCCCTTCAACATTTCTTTTGAACATGGGCCTATAGACTAAGTACATAAATTCTAGGGAGGACATCAGTTCATTGCAATTTGCAAAGCAAAAGGGTTAATAGCATGGTCTATCTGTAGCAATGGCTTTCTTTATTTATCTTCTTTTCTGTATGAACTTTCTTTCGGCAACATTGAGAGATGCATTTTTTTCATTGAAGAGTTTGTATAAAAAGATGGTATGTTCTATTGATTTGTTACTGTTGCATTATTTCCCTTATTTTCAAGACTCACACTTTTGCATCATGTTTCTACATAAGTGAGAATACTGAAACTTCACACTGAATCAATGAAGCATGGGATCCATAGTACCGTTAGAGTTTATTTCTTAGAAGTGTTGATGCATAGATCGTAGTCATTTGCATTCCATATGTATGCCCATGTTTCACACCCCCATTGCATATATTTGATGCACAAGGCACAAAAGTCTATTCTATTGCAAGGCGCTATACTGATGCCATTTGCTAGTTCACAAAATACCTTGAGCTTTTGAAAACACAATGCATTAATAGTGCACTGTGCAGCTTAATAGCACAATCACATACCCCATGATAGCAAGAAGGCTTTAAGCATGAAACCTGAGGCATTAGCACTTCAGTCCATAATTGGCTATTCCTATGACACCAAAATAAAGATAGATTAGGTCCATTTTATTGCTATATGGCAGTATTGAGAACATGTTACTGATGGCATACATCCAAGGTTTCTTCAGGAACTCAGTGCAGTGTTAGCAAGACTATTCGCTTTAATCTTTAAAGTATCAATCTCCACAGGCTCAGAGCCACAAGATTGGCACTTCTATATTTAAGAAGGGTGCTAAATAAAGAACCTAGCAGTTATGGACCTGGAAGTTTGACCATGAAGGGATAATAAGGGATTATATTCAGGATTACACTGTGGAAAAGAAAATTATTGGCAAGAATCAACATAGTTTTATGAGGAACAAATCTTTGCCAAACAAATATTCTAACCTTCTTTGTAGATGACAGTAGTAACCTAGATAATGATAAAGCATTAGGTGTTATATATATAGATTTTACAATCAATTCAGTGTAACACAGGAGAATGGCCTATAAAATAAGGACTTTGGGCCTAGGGGATAACCTTTAGATGCCAGTGGGCCTGCACACACATTGCAGGTGATAGGTTGTGCACCCCCTCTTGAGCTTGGAGGGTTATTCATCTCTAGCTAAAGACTAAAATTTACTGGAGCAACAAAAATGGTAATAAATCTACAAATCTGCAAAGAGACTTTGCTGGAGCCTAGGGAATAGTTTATTTACATTAATGATAAGAATATCCACTGAGAGTGGAATTTAAATGTTTATATGTTAAAACAATTTGCACGAGTGTTTAATTGTCATGTATTGTGCATTCAGCATTCATTCTTATTATACCTGAAAATTTGTCCTAATGTCTTGAAACTTGCTGAGACACTCAGTTAACCAATAATGGTATAATTTTTTTTTTTATAATTAAATCTTTATTAGGTCAAAAGATAAATGATGACAACAACCATTCTGACCAAGTAGGCTACAACGTGCGGTCAGATAAACACACAATACATAATTGAAAACAAAATAATACAGATGAGGACACAAAGTACAGTGCAACATATTTCTCAAGAAGGGCAGGAGTGTCCTCCATCAATACTCATAAGAGTTATTATAAACAATAACACCGATTGGAGACCAGATGGTGTGTTGTATAAGTAGAGAAGTGCATGACCTTTTATGGGTATAGAAGAAAAGAAAGAGAAGAAAAAGAAATAGAAGGAGGCATAGAAATGGAGGCAGAGGGGAAGAGTAAGGAAAGAAAGGATAGAGGGAAGAGAAGGGAGGAGCACGGCAGTCAGACACAGGCAGCTGACAGCACTATCAGGATAGGTTGTAAAATCCAAAGTCCACGAAAAATAGACACAGGGTAGTGGAAGAATCAAGGCAAATCATGAGGCTGACTTATATTGAACCAATTAGATAACAAACTCCAGATAGCATCTGGATTAATATGTCTATGTATTAAGGTGAGTCGCATAATAAGAATCTGGTCTTCAACAAGGGCTTTCCAAGCAGCTAAAGCCACTGGTTGTTTCCAGTTAAGTGGGATTAATGCCTTTGCAGCATTTAGTAAAGTGTAAATTAAAATCTTCTTCATCCTAGGCAAGGGTGGGAGGTCTTTAAAAAATAGGGCCTGAAGGGGATGTCTGTCTAAATCAACAGTCAACATCTGATTGATCTTCGAAATACAAAACTCCCAATATGGTCGAATAATGGGGCAGTCCCACCATAAATTAATGTATGTACCTGGAGCTTGTCCACATCGCCAACAAAGTGAGCTCGCAGAAGGGGATATAGCATGAAGTCTAGTGGAAGTCATGTACCATCACATAAGTAGTTTATAGTTCATCTCAAGCATCTTGGAGGAGATAGCCAACCAAATTTGTTGCCAGTCCTTCAAATCGAGGTTGATCCCAAACTCCTGTTCCCATTTCAAAGCATAGGTGGGCTTAGAAGGTGAAGGAATTCCAATAGGGCTTCATAAATGTTCCCCTTTTGAGTGGATAGGTTCTCTGAAGTAGCATCTCAAATTTGGTCAAAGGCCAAAAAAGGGATTGATTAAACTCTGAGTGTATCATGGTGCCCGTGATTGCTGCCTTTCTTTGTCAGTTACCAGAAGGGGGCTCTCCATTGGCTGCCTGCCTTCAGCCCGCCCTGTATTGCCTATTTAGACTGAGCTTTGGTTGCCCTTTCATGTTGTCTCCATGCTGCCTGTACCTGCTTTGGGTTCCTGAGCTTCCTGGGCCGTTTCTCTGTTCTTGCTCATCTGTTTTGCCTGAGATCCTGTCTGCCAGCTTTCCAGGTTCCAGCATCCGTTCCTGATCCGGTTTAGGTTGCTGTCCCTTCTGCTGTTTCCTGCTGCCGTTCCTGGTCCGGTTGCCTGCCTGAAGATCTGTTTCCTGTCCATCACTGGCTGGGTTCCTGCCCCTGTATCTCCTGCAGTGTGTCTCTTTCCCCAGTCTCCCTGGCAACATTTTCATTCACTTGTGCATTACACTCCAGCACGCGGGTACTGGTTCGCTCCACGTATAACCGGCTGCTCATTGCACCGGTATGATTCTGTCATTCCACTACGCGGGTACTGGTTCGCTCCATGTATAACCGGCTGCTCATTGCACTGGTAGAGGTTCTGTCACTCCAGTACGCGGGTACTGGTTCGCTCCACATATAACCAGCTGCTCATTGCACCGGTACAGGTTCTGTCTATCCAGTACGCGGGTACTGGTTCGCTCCATGTATAACCGGCTGCTCATTGCACCGGTAACGATTCTGTCACTCCAGTATACGGGTACTGGTTCGCTCCACGTATAGCCTATTGCTCATTGCACCGGTACAATTCTGTCACTCCAGTACGCGGGTACTGGTTCGCTCCACGTATAACCGATTGCTCATAGCACCGGTAGAGGTTCTGTCACTCCAGTACGTGGGTACTGGTTCGCTCCATGTATAACTGGCTGCTCATTGCACCAGTAACGATTCTGTCACTCCAGTACGCGGGTACTGGTTCATTCCACGTATAACCTATTGCTCATTGCACCGGTAGATTCTGTCCATCCAGTACGCTGGTACTGGTTCGCTCCACCTATAACCGGTTGCTCTTTACACCGTTGTTATTCCTCCAGGACGCGGGTACTGGTTCGCTACATGTATAACCGGCTGCTCATTACACCGGCACAGGTCCTGTCACTCCAGTACGCTGGTACTGGTTCGCTCCATGCATAACCTATTGCTAATTGCACTGGTAGAGTTGTTATTCCTCCAGTACGCGGGTACTGGTTCGCTCCACGTATTAACCGGTTGTTTTTGGTGTTTCTCTCAGCACCAGTAGAGATTGTGTTCTCCAGTACGCGGGTACTGGTTTGCTCCTGTGTTATAGGGGCCTTTATCATCCTGTCGGTTCAGTGGGCCTCAGTCTGTCCATCTTATGTGACTGGTCTATTACACCGTAAGCCAGTCACTGAGGTCACCATTGCTACTATCCAGTACTTTCAGCCAAGGCTGCCTTGCCCGGTATTGGTAAGGCCGGTAGAACCTATCTCTCATTGTACCAACTTAGGTTGCCTTACCCGGTATTGGCAAGGCCGGTAGAGCCGTTACTATTCATTGTACCAGTCTCCAGGCTGCCTTGCCTGGTATATTGGCAAGGCCGGTAGAGCCTTTACTATTCGTTATACCAGTCACCAGGCTGCCTTGCCCGGTATATTGGCAGGGCCGGTAGAGCCTTTACTATTCGTGGTACCAGTCTCCAGGCTGTTTTGCCCGGTATATTGGCAGGACCGGTAGAGCCTTTACATTTTGTTGTACCAGTCTCCTGGCTGCCTTGCCCGGTATATTGGTAAGGCCGGTAGAACCTTTTCCACCTTGTGCCACCTAAGGTTGCCTTACCCGGTATTGGCAAGGCCGGTAGAGCCTGTCCTACATTTTGTATACCTCTACTCAAGCTACTATGTATAATTGCTAAATGTTCTATGTGTATGCTACCCAAAAGGGTTTCCTTTACACTTTTCAATAAAGTTGTGTTGTTATCTTAACTCTGTGTCTGAGAGTCATAACAAACCATGACAGAGTGTTTCAAATGGAGGTAGCTCCATATCTCACTATAAGGTAAATGAAGTGAAACTCTGAAGTGTTCGAAAGGCAATAGCGTCCCATCACTAACCATATCTCTAAAACATAAATCAGGGGTATTAGACCAAAGAGGGAAATGAGAGGAGGCTAATGAATGAGAAGCGGGAGAGATGGAAAAGATTCTTGATAAAGGAGAGAGTAAGTAGAACAGGGAAGCCTCCTGGGAGTACTGTTGGTCTACTCTCAGCACAGGAGCTATGAGTGGGTGGGAGATGAAAGCGCTAGACTGGCTAACTAGTGGTAGTAAGAAATCCATAATGGAATTATTAGGGGATAAGTAGGAGGTGTCTATGTCCAACCAGGCTTTGCTATCACAGTTGTGGATCCAGTCTGGAACTGAAGAGAGGAGGACTGCATGATGGTATTTAAGGAAGTTCGGAAGACCTAATCCTCCTAAAATGCGAGGACTAGAGAGTATTGAATGTTTAACTCATGGCTTTTTGGATTTCCAAATGAATTTCAAGATTATAGAAGTCAGCGATCTAAAAAAGGGTTTGGGTAGTTGAATTGGGATAGTTTGAAAGAGGTAGAGTAGCCTGGGGAGAACTTTCATCTGATAGTTTGAATCCACCCTATCCATGATATGAATAAAGGTTCCCATTTGCGTAAGCCTTTCTTCAAGGAGTTGAGAAGTAGGGGGAAATTTGCACAATATAATTAGGAAGTATGAGGTGTAAGTCGTGTCCCCAAATATTGTATAGAATCAGTACAGCATTTAAGAGGGAGATGCGACTTGAGCTTGTCAAGAGTATCCGGATGTACCCCAATCTGCAATGCTTCTAATTTCGATATGTTAACTTTAAAGTCCGAAAGGTAAAGGTATATTTTTTACATTACTAGTCTCCTCATAAATAGAGGGACACCAAGAACAAAAGAAGAACAGAGGGTCTCAAACAGCAACTGTCCCTCCTAAAGAGGGACACTAGGGATATATGACATGATAACTCGTACCCAATGCTATTTATTTTAATAATTTTGTCTTACGTTACTGGTATCATCTTACATACTAATACATTTAATATTGATACAATGTTAACTACTTGGATTCTAGAAAGGTCACAATGCATGGTGAAGCCATGTGTGTGGAGACCTATCTAGCAAAAGGTTTAAAAGTGTTTTACATTTACGGTAAAGCTCATTAAAAGATTAGTTTTGTGAAATGGGTGGCGCTAAGAGCACCAGTAGTGGCGTTCTTAAGAGAACCTGAGATCTAAATTAGTTGCTATACTGTATAAAACTTTAGTTAAGATAAGGGAAAAACCTGAAAAGCTTGTCAAGGGGGGCAGGGCTTTCATTGTTTTCATATAAAGAAGATCGTCCCCTGCTGTTATCTGTCTGGTCTTACAACCAGATTCACATCTGAGAAGAGATGGCTTACACTAGGTAAAAGGGGCGGGGAGGGGAAACTTTGCTTGTGAATATCTCTTAAACCATAAAGGTTTGAGAGATAAGACTTATATCATTCTTCATGTTTTTTTAATGCCTACAAAATAAAATAAAGTTAAAACGAAGTATTACTATCCCTTGTTTATTTATTTTGAGACTAATTTTCAGCATACTAATTACTTTTGTAGTTATAGGTAAATAATTTCTCTAGCTGCCCTAGTTGATACACATTACAGATAAAAATAAAGAAATCAGCAGCTTCAAAGGATTTTTTACACAAAAAAATGAGATGTACCAAACATTTTAAAACCTGTTCTCATTCTGTCAAAAGATACTCTGAACTGTGAAGTGGGAATCTGAAAATAACCCCCTGCGCTAGTTCTTTATAATTGATTTCAAGCTATGGCTCTTGATTTTTGTAATATAAAAGAGTCTTGAGTGACAGTGCTGACAGTGTCTAAAGTACTCTAAATAATGATTATAAGAACATCTGTGATTTTAATATGGATTGTTTTCTTTCAGAGTTGGATTACATTGATAATACTTCCCTCTACTGGTCAAACAGAAATAGTGACATCTCTTATACAGAACCTCTGTGAATAAGTTTTATACCTCAAACATGATGGGGTTATGCACTAAGGTGTGATAAAGAGGTGATAAAGCAGAGATGACTTCTCCAGTGATATCACTTCTCCAGTTCTTATGTTAGTCTATGAAGCCTATGCACTAAGATCTCCAAAACTTAAGAAATGTTAGTACATAGGCTCCATAAAATAACACAAAAATTGATGCTATCAGTGGAGAAGTCATCTCCACTTTATCACCTCTTTATCACACCTTAGTGCATAACCCCCGATGTATCTTAAACAAATAAGTTTACTCCCTATACTTCTAGCTGCTAGAGAATTCTGCAACATATTGCTAAGAAATGCATTGGAGACCTTCTAGTATCCAGTAAATTAGACACTCAAAGCTGTATCCAGAAAGCTAAAGGGGACATTGTGGAGCAAACCAGTTTATACCACAGGGAACAAATGAAAATACCCTGTGATTTAAAATGGACTTTTAACCCCTCAAATGATAAAGAGATCTCTAATGCTTTATGCATAGGTAATGTGTTGGAGACATCTCTACCAGTCATGGAGTTATATGCTCAGGTTAAACCATTGGGAATTTCGAGAGTTTGCATTGTTGAATAAGATAAAGTTAAATTGTTCCAGAATTAACACTTTGAGTGCCAGAGGGGTACACCACACATTTTAAAACAATGAGTGGCATATCCCTCTGGCATTCAAAGGGTTAATCATTGTTAGCTTCCATAATGTGATCCATAATATTTACAAATAGTATCTGAAATTAGCAAAATAGTTTTGCTTTCTCTAATAATTATTCAAATATTTATTTAAAATTCTTTCACAAAATATTTTTCTATGGAATCTTTAAAAAGGACCCACTGGATACCTACAGGAATAGGTGTTGCCTATTATGTTTAACAGAATGACTTGCCGAGGAAAGAGTCATACGTCAGTTTGATACAGCAATATATATATTGTTACATAGTATCTGTAGTGTCCTGTATTTACTGAGCCCAATCTCAATTCAAGATTTAATTCACGCCTCCTTACAATAAACAACGGAGCATGTATAAGGACAAAAATGTAATCATCACTGCACCATAATGAACAAATAGCAATTACTGTTGATTGAATGTGGCTTTGTTTAATATTAAATATTTAATTTATATTTAATGTTTAATATTAAAAAAATAAACCATTTGAGCTGTAATGACTTCGGAATGGGAGCACCTTTATTTTACACACAAAATGCAATCCACAATCTTCACTAAAAGTTTTTGGTTCTTAAAATATCCTCCTACATTCAAATGTAAATGTATCATGTATATAGATCCATCTGCGCTAACAACAATAAAAGTTTATGACCCCGTGGGAATTCACATAAAGGTGCCATTTCCCCGTCATTGTTTGCAAGTACCCTCTAATTGTTTTCAGGTATTAAAAAAACATGTATATGTGTGGTGTGTCACTGTGTGTGTGTGTGTATATATGTATGAGCATGTATGTGTATGCATGTTTGTGTATGTGTTTGTGTGCATGCACATGTGTGTACATACGTATCTGTGTCTTTCTCTTTGTGTTTGCATTTCTCCCTGTTTTCCTTTCAGACAGGAATTTGTGTGAAAAGGTAACACGTATTTCACATGGTTTACACCTGGTTGAAATCAGAGTTTTTCACCCACCTCTGCCGTAGGAAAAAGATTTGTAGAACCCACAGCATGATGCAGAAGATATGTAATAAAATAAATTCATTTTTTACACTTCTAATAGAATTCTCATCAGCCTTTTATTTCCCTAATAGAGAAGATGCTGATTTTGTGTTGTGTTGCACACTCAACCTGCATAGACCTGACTTGCAATGATTATTTTTAATTATCACTATTATGACAATATTTAGGCATGATATTGATATGGATAGCGGGATGGAATCCCATGGGATAAATGTTAGATATGTCTCCATTACATTGCAAAACATTTAAGGGGTTAAATGCTAAAATATATGACTAGTTTTTATTACAATAGACTTACAGCATCTGCATTATTAACGCCCATACAGTTTCTACTGTGATAAGTGCCAGATTGTTCAACAGGATAATGTAATAATGTTGAAGTAGATTAATTATCCCCATTGTATGGCACTGTCTAATTCTGTTCGATAGAAGTAAGTGATGTGGAGAGAGGAGAAGGAGGACAGTTGGAGGGGGGATTCACTAGATTTGTATTCCTTAATCCTTATCTCATAAGATCCAAGTAGAAGATAATTATTATGTGTGAAGGACATCTAGAAGGCAAGTGGCCCATGTCCATTGAGGCAGCAGGGATTTTGCAATAGGTGGATCTAATTTATTCAGCAATTTTGTACTATGATTAATAGCAGCTATAAAGTAGACTATATAAGAAAAACATCAAGTGCAGGTTCTTAGCAAACAGGGTTTGTTGAAACAAATAACAATATGATAAGTTATGAGAAACACCTATAAATATAATTGTTCACTCATTTCTTATGGAAACGTGTGGTGGTGCATGTTCAAAAACAACATAATTCAAAAAGAGTAAATAAAATAATTCAGTCTGATGTACTACATGAAGGTGATGCAATTCCAGGAAAACAACTGAACCTCAGAGAACAAATAAACATTCTATTTGACTTAGATGGGGTTGTTAACACCTTGAACACAAGAATGATATGCAATTTATTGGATGCCTTTCTAACATCCACTGGGTTAAAGGCACCATTTAAATTAATTGGAATTTAGAGAAATATTATTTGTTCCCTGATGTTTTCTTCAGAATTGCACCATTTGCAACATCAGCCTCACTGGTTTCAGTAAAGTCACAGGTAAGTGTTATATCATTAGAGAGATATTATGCATACATCAGTGAATATGGCATACAAATTGAAAGTAAATGTGAAATAATTCATTGTATTTAACAGTTATCTGTTGTCAGTGGAACTTGTTTTATAACACCTAAATGGATCGTTGCTTTATGATAGTTACAGTATGCTACCTATATTTAAAGGGATAGTAATACTTAAAATGTAAAATATTTTGTAGGGTTTATCTCCCTGAGTAAAACAAGAGTACTCCCACTGCTGAAAGGTGTTTCAAAGTTGAATTTTTTAGGTGCGATATCACAGTGGCCTGAAATTGTACAGTGGCACTGTTGCTACACAATCCTATGGACAGCTCTGGTCCCGGGACCATAAATCTCCATAGGATGGTGTAGCAACAGCGCCACTGTACGATTTCAGGCCACTGTGATATTGCACCTAAAAAATTCAGCTTTGAAAATGAATAACTTTAGAATGAAACACCTTTCAGCAGTGGGAGTACTCTTGTTTTACTCAGGGGGATAAACTCTACAACATATTTTTTTTTACATTTTAAGTATTACTATCCCTTTAAAGCATCAGTGTATGAAAAACATGCATTGTAATAATGGACATGGCAACCACTAGTGGGGGGAAGGCTTAGAAGGGTTATTTTATGGGGGCCATAGACCACTACATTCCATTTCATGTCAAGATTACAAACTGACTAAGGATACCTAAAATAAGGTGTCATGAAGGGTCTGGTGAGAATGTAGAATCCTTGTGGGTTGAAATACACACTGAAGTTAAGAATAATAAAGTTACATTGATAGGCATTCCCTGCAAGCCACCTAATGTTGAAGAGTGAAGAAGCCCAACTGCTACTACAACTGAACATTTTCTAGGTTAATAAATGTAAGTATAATGGGAGATTTTAATGCACACCTAACAATTTTACAATGTTCAAAGCAGTATGGGAACACATTTCATGCAATGTAATCTTCAAAATATGAATGCAGAAGAAAAATGGCATTTGTTGAAAAAAATGGTTTGCATTGATGAGTAATAAAAAGAAGGCTTTTAAGTTGTTTGTCAGAATGGTCAGTTTAATAAAATATAAAGAATGTGATAGAATGTGCAATAAAGCAATTAGGCGAGCTAAAACTGAATAAGGAGACGTGACAGTGGCTAGCAGCACCTCATGAACGCTTTTGCACTGCATATAGTTATCATAACCCTTTATGAATTGTGCATGTTTCTGGTTTATAACCCTTTGAGAGCCAGAGGGGTACGCAACACATTGCAAAGCAATGTGTTGCGTACCCCTCTGGCACTCAAAGGGTTAAAAGAAGAAGTAGGTTCATATATTCTGCTTGCTTCAGATTCCACAAATGTGCCATGTCCACATCCACTGATATCACAACCAGGATGTTTTTTCTTGAAGAAAAGCACAATGACAAAATCCATAGGGGCCAACAGGATTTCCTGGTCATAGTCATGTAAATTGAGGGTTATTATTCAATCATGTGTGATGGGTCTCCAAATGATGTATATTTGGTCTTTAAGGGTGCTCCTACCTCAGAACCAACAAACAGCAATTATGAAACAGCAATTATGTAGAACATTATAATTCAAATACACACTGCTAGTGTAAAAGCCCTTGTACATGGGCCAAAGTGCATGATAGGAGTCGAGATGTATGTTTGTCTGGTGCAGTCATGCGCAGTAGAGATTGCCTGAATGCACAGAAGTAGTCATGCGCAATAGAGACTGCCGTTAGGGCATTGTGCCTTTACTGGTGTCTCTCCTTTCTCCAGCTGTCTCTCACACTCTCCTTTTACTGGTGTTTTCTCTCTCCATCTCTCTCTTACACTCTCCTATTGCTGTTGTTTCTCCTCCTTCTTACACTGTCCCATTGCTGGTATTTCTGTTCTCTCACACACTCTCCCCTTGCTGGTGTTTCTCCTCTGTGTTACACTCTCCTCTTGCTTGTGTTTCCTCCTCTCTTACACTCTCCCCTTGCTGGTGTCTATTTTCTCTCCGGTTTCCTCTCACACTCTACTGCGCATGACTGCTTCTGTGCGTTTGGGCAGTCTCTACTGTGCATGACTGCATCGGACACACATACATCTGGCCTTTTATATTATGCAATTTGCATATAAGGGGACTGATGTGCTGAGAAGAACCTGTGCAATTCTAGAGCAAACCAACTAGTACCAGGGGGGATAAACAAAAAATCCCATTGATTTAAATGGGGTCATTAAAGTCTTGAATGATAGAGCAGTACTCTCCATCATATTGCTTTAGAATTTTTTGAGACCTCTCTAGCGTTCAAGGGGTTAAGTCAGCATGTAAATAAATTAGACTGTTAGGATTTGTTTAATGTGTCTCCTGTGATGCAATTAATTTGCTACAGGATTGTTCCAGTTCTTAGTACATCAGCCTCAAGGTGTAGTTCATTTGGTCTTGTCACTTGATCATCCTATATAATAATTCGCTAGGATGTTTGTCAGAAGCCATCATGTGCAGTAGAGACTGCCCGAATGCACAGAATGCTGGGAGGTGTAGGAATGCTGGGAGCATTCTGGGCTTTCAGATATTCTCCACAGTGCTTGACTGCGTCTGAGGCAGGACCGGCCTCTTAACGTTGTGTACCCCTCTGGCACTCAAAGGGTTAACATCACTGGCCCGTGTACATGGGCTTTTACACTAGTTTTTAATGTTTTGTGAAATACAATGATCATTGTACAGATAATGACTGTTAAAATTGTATTTATTATAAGTATTGAGTTCCTAACCATATATTTGGAAATGCCTCTCTAGCAATGAAAGGGTTAAGCTGAATATATCATTTTGCCATCCTGAAGCATACAACCAGACCTCCCTTGTTTAAAATTATAATACATTCAATTGGATAAATACTTAAAGTATTTTATTGCTACAAATGTTGTCTCTGAACTAATATGGTACAAGACAGAAGTGAACAAGATAGTTTTCTGAGTCTCAGAGAGTACCACACGATTTAAGTGGTTATTACCCTCGATAGTGAACTCACTTGTGCTAACCATATTGTTGGATATATAATAAGCAGATCATTTCTACTCATATATATCAGCTGCTGGTCAAGATGAAACATCACTGGATTATGAGATTGCAGTATTAATTTGTTACTGTCTACTCGGGTACAGGTACTCCCCATATTAAATATCTAAATGAGTTAAAAAGTATGAAACTTGGAAGCTCAAAGTAAAAAAACTAATATATGTTACTAGTTTAAAGGCCCCTGTACACGGGCCACAGTGCCACCCAGCAGCCTTGGCTGGTGCCCGGAGCCTCTCTGCTCACTGCCCGCTCTGCAGTCATGCGCAGTACAGACTGTCCAAAATCTTCACTGCTGATACTAAGCAGGGCGCTCCAAATTCAAACTGGAGTCCTCTCTGCGCACCTTCCTGGGACCAAGCTGTCCCAGGAAGGTGTGCAGCAGTCTGTATTGTGCATGAATGCAGCGCACGCAGTCTCTACTGTGCATGACGGCTTCTGACAAAAATCCTAGCGAATTATTATAGAAATATTCTAAGATAAAATAATATCACATCCGTGTATTTATAAACCTAAGCCAGTTGTTTATCAGGAGGATTCATAATTCACGTGATCTATTCTGTCTTAGATTATGTCATATATAATGCCATCAGTATAATCAGTGAGTAACTAATTTATGATATAATGTATAATCAGAAAAGGCGGGGTGCAGAGACAAAATTCATGCCTAATGCTGCCATTTCCTGACATTTTTGCTCAAAGTATTTTGCTATTGACTAATACTATATTTGAGTACCGATATTATTATTATTATTACTATTTTTATTATTATAAAACATCAAACATTCATATTATAAATTAAAATAAATTAAATAAATAATAATACATTATTTAAACAATGTTAGCCTGTTAAATTTACAACAAGGTTTTTACTTATCAAGAAGGACTGGAACAATTCTGGAACAAACTAATTGCCCCATAGGGGACAATTAAAAATTCCTATTGATGTATGCAGGTCTTTTAACCCCCTGAATGCTAGTAATTGTTGAAAATTGTTGAAAAACAATGTGTTGCAAACCCATCTGGCAGTCAAAGGGTTAAAGATAACTTCCTACTATTCAAGGGGTTAAAAGACCCTTTTGAATCAATGTAAATTATGAATTTTCTGTTTTTCATTTTACCCTTTGGGTTGTTCCAGAATTACTTCAATGTTTATTGATACACCATCATCACATTGAATTAGTTATTAGTCAGTTAAAGAAGCAAAAAACTTCTTCCATGAAAAATATATATTTTCTTGCTGAGAAAATAAAGGACCTCCCATATCTGAAAACAATCCTATAGAATAATTCCCCAAATCGTGTGTAACGCCTCAACATGCGCAGTAGACACTGCTGCGCTTGCTGCAGTCATGCACAGTAGAGACTGCCCACGCTGCACATGCTGCAGTCATGCGCAGTAGAGTCTGCCCGCGCCGCGGGCAGTCTCTACTGTGCGTGAAGGCCCCGCGACTGGGTGGCAGTGGCACTGTGGCCTGTGTAATGGGCTGTTCAACTAGTTTCATATAAAAGCTTTCACAGGTGTTGTTGCTTCTTTGATTTACTATGGAGAGCCATAGACTGTGACTCAAGGGGGAGATGTAATACAATGTGGTAGAGATGTGAATAAGAGTAGGGATGGGTGAAAATGTTCACCTCAAACCAAAATCGGCAAAAACTAGCACTTCCCTCTTGCTGAATAATTTAATGTGAATTCCTGTGCTGCCTAATCCTATGTTGTGCCTTCTCTCCCCGATACAGAGCCTAAGCTATATTGCACTACATCTGCTGAGTCGGCCGCTTATATGTTCTGGTTGGTCGGCGGCTCATTCTGTCAAACCGCAGAGTAGTCACGTTCGGTAATGATTCCGGTTGGGCGCCATTGGCTCTTGTTCATACGTGTGTTCTCGGGCATACGCCCGTGGGGCTAAAGGCTCAAGCTATAGCAGCAAAGGGTAACTGGCCTCTCCGCTTGCAGCATATAGTGGTCTCCGGTGTTACGCCCGTGGGGGCTACTGGCTCAAAGCTCTGGCAGGTTGTCGTTGGTTACGCCTGTGGGGGCTATTGGCTCAAACTATCTCTGTTCTGTTGGTCTCCGTTAATATGCCCGTAGGGGCTATTAGCCAGCTCTTGCATTGCAAGCTGTACTGTTGTTACGCCCATGGGGGCTACCGACTCACGCACTTGCAGACTCAGTTGTATCCGTAGCTACGCCTGCGGGGGCTATTCTGAGCAACTGTTTGGCTAATTCAACCACTGGTCACATATTGTCTAGCAGCATTCCTGTCTTAAGAACTCTAAGTGTTGCACCATCTACACTTTTACTTCCTATCACCACCTTGGGCATGCCAAACTCCACAACAGAGATGGACTGCTTAGTGCTTTTAACCCTTTAATGTACTTCACTACTAATTGCCTGTCCTGAGACAGTATATGTGATACTTTGTTCTGTATACTGGGCCTGTGGGGACATATCTGTCCATATTGGCTATTATTTTGTGTTGCCTGTAGAGGGCGTTCGTTTACCTTACTTTTCATTTAATAAAACTGTGTTTTATTTTACCAACTGGTCTGAGTGTCTTGAAAAACCATTACAAACATACAGCAAAGCATCTCTCTCCCTTTAAGAAGAAAGGGCGGGAATCAGGAAGCAGGAAGTGGAGGAGTGACAGTTGAAAACAGACAGTTAGTGAGGCTGACTGAAGAGATGAAAATAGTTGCTGTTAAGTTTATCCCTGAGTGTTTGTATTTTATGGAATCATTACACCCTCGTACTGAAACAGAGTGTATGGAGGGTTACAATTATCTGTGGGAGGTGAAACAGTGTGTTTGTGGGATCATGATCCTCAGTGAGAGTGTGTGTGGTCCGAGGGAAGTTATTGATATCCCCTACTTCAGGAGCCAGTAGCAGCTATATTTTTTTTTGGCAGTTGGATAGTGATGGGCAGGCTGGAGGGGGCAGGCCAACTCCCTGTATGATAATCATGCCTCCATTGAATCACCCAATGGGTAATGTCTGTATTGATAATATGGAGATAGGTGTTTGTGTGTGTCTGTAGGAGTGTGTGTGTGAAATGTTATGCAGTTTTACAGAATACATGTAAGAGGTAAACAATAATAAAGTCATGCTCTTAATGATCTGTGTTACTTGCCCTGTAGTTTCTCCCTTTTGCCCTCCCCTTGTTCCCAATGCCTCCTCCAAGCTGACTTTAAGCCCCATACTGACACACACACACTGATACAGTGACCATCCTGAGAAAGAGAGACACACATTTACATCCCATAGTAAGATAGACACATCCACACACTACCCATACCGAAAGACACACACACTTCCCATAGCGAGATACATACATACACACTTAGCATCAGTGATGTGAGGTCTGGTAGGCGAAGCACATTGCAGTGCATTGAGCAGTGCTGGGTAAAGCCTTGGGGAAATGATGCGGGGAGGAGAAGACAGCACTGTACCACACTGCTTAACCTAGTGAGTGGCAGAATGGTATGCAACGAGCTGCTTTGCAATGTGTTGCATAGCTCTGTGACACTCAAAGGGTTAACACTAGTGGGAGATTGTGTTTTGAAGAGGTGTTACACAGAAGTGTCATTCACCCTAACACTGGTTTTCAAACTTTATATTGTGGTGGGGAAGGCTTTTTGGTTGCACACTATGGGGTAGATTTAAAGTCTAGAGTTAAAATAGCCAGTAGGGCCAAAATGAATACCGGCTGAAAAAATAAAATGTCTAACATGGTATTCAAAGGCCCTACTAGCTAAAACCACAAAGGATGTTAATCCACAAAAATGGTCTTGTGGCTGAAAGTCCGTTTTGTGCGTTAAGTTCCCAAAACACTGCTAAAAGCAGTGATACTGGGAACCTCACAGTAAAAACAAGTCAACTATCGGTGCCTGACATACTGCCAAGCACTGATCATTAACTTATATGTGTTACACTTACCTGTCATCCACTGTCCTTCTCCTATCTTCATGTCAGCCTTCTCTTCTGTCTTCTATCTTCTTTCTTCTCTCTGTTCTTCTCTCTTCTTGTATCTGAAACAGAGAAAAAAGTATAAATACAATGCAGAGTACAATATGTTGTTTAACCCCTTGAGTGCCAGAGGGGTACGCATTGCATTGCTTTGCAATGTGTTGCAGACCTCTTTGGGCTCAAAGAGTTAAGCAATGTAGTCAGTGCCCAGGAATATAAAAATATGGTGCCATTATGTATCATCAAATAATCCATGATACTAATAAAAAGTGTGAAAATATGATAAGTATATTAAAAATATATAAATAATATGCTTAGCTTAATTTTATCTTTAAACTGTCTCCGTTGCTGTGTGTTGACACAGAGGAGGCAGCAGCGGAGACAGTGCTGTGTGCCACAGGTTCCCCTCCTCTCGGGCTGATGTCTGTTCCGCAATGAGGGAATTTGAGCAGAGACTGCTTTTGTATATGGGCAGCCTCTGATCCAATTCCCTCACAGCTATTGGTTGAGATGTGCTTACACACACATCCCAGCCAATCAAATTTGAGCGACTGTGCTTTAAACTGATTGGCTGGGATGTGTGTGTTGATTTGGAGGGAGAGGCCTAAGCTACAAGCCCTAGTTAGCTGTGATTTTTTTTTTTTTAGGAGATCACACAGTGTGGCATATAAATAATTGTGTCACAGTGATCCACATAAAAAAACTGTAACAGTAAGTTCCATACATATGTTAATATATTACTGTTTGTAATTAAATAAGTTTTGGTGTTGCTGTAAATAAGTTAGTGTTACTGGGAGATTTTGTAGAATCAAAGAGAGGCAGTGTTTGAGGCCCACATTGTGGGGGCCTGTGCTATGCTAATGAGGCTATATAAATATTGGTTGTCAGTGAGGGAGGAAAAAGAGACATTCCTGGGAAGGTTTTGAGGGAAGAGACCTCAACCCTTTGAGTGCATTGTATATGCATTCCTCTGGCACTCAAAGGGTTAAAGAGCTGTAATGCATAGGAGACAGCAGACACACCTTCTCCGGCTGACAGTGAGGGATGAGGGGGAGAGGTGAAAGGCTCCTGGGACATCGGTGACAGATGATAGAAGAGAGAAACTCACCAAGAAGCAGATAGCTGAGGTGTGAGGTGGGCGGAGCTTACTTGAGTTGGGCAGGATGAGAGAGAAATGAAAGATATGATTGGCTTTACGAATCCATTGTGTGAAGGTACTATTTAAATGTGATTTTAAAAGTATGCTTAACCCTTGGTGTGACAGAGAGGTATCCAATGCACTGGTTACCTTTTTGGCACTCAAATGGTTAAGAAATTGAGTGAAGCAAGTAGCATTCCAAAGATGATGTGCAGCCTCCCAATGTGTGGTGTTTTCATTAACCCACTGAGTGCCAGAGGGATATGCAAAACATTAGTTTACAATAGGTTGTGCACCCCTCTGGCACTCGAGGGGTTAACTGTGAACCAACTAAGTCTCCTCATCTTTATCCCAGCCAGCAGTAAACAACAGAGTGTACAGGGGCTGGATGGATTTTTCTGACAGGGGGGGCTCTTCGTTTTTTAGAATTTTATTTGGAAGTAAAAAAGCTGTGGCCACCCCTAGACACTGACTTCATCCCCAGCTGTCCGATTCATCATCCTCCACTCTGACAACAAGTTTGAAGGCAGAGGAAATATGATGATGTGTGCAAAAAAAATCTTGGTTATGGGTATTGACCATAGAGTTGCAATGTGATGGAGACCACATCATAGAGTGTGCAAGAATTTTCGGTGATTAGCAGAAGTGGAGACATGAGCACCGGCACTCATTTTGGCCACTTAATAACAATGTAAGAGCTGCAATGTGTGCAATGCTGTGCCTATTTTGGTAGTTGCTACTATAGTAGTAGAAAAAGTGTAAAAAAAACAATGCACTGGTAGTGGTATGAACAGAGGAATAACCAAGGTTGTGCTGTGTGATTTAACCCTTTGAGTGCCAGAGAGGTATGCAACACATTGCTATGCAATGCAGTGTGTATCACTCTGGCACTCAAAGGATTAATAGCAAGATAGTAAAGAACTAAAATGAGGTTGTAACTGTTACACCCATGGATAATCAATTAAGATGACTGGTAATACTATTAGCAACTGAATCCTAAACAGTAAAAACTCCAATATAATGTTGCTACGGCTTGGAAGTTGTGGGACTCCAAGGCATCACACAGCAGGCTCTCTATCAGGTAACTGTTGGCTCTACGTGAACAATTATTGGATAGACTGCATGGAAGGGCATAAAACATGGTATGGAACAGAATGCAGTAGAGGACCTGCTGCGAGAAGCTTTGGAGTCCCGCATCTTGCAAGCCAGAACAACATTATGTCTTGTAAGGATTTTGCCTTTCTGCTGTTAGTGCTTGCTGCAATTCCAGACATACCTGGATACATTAGAGGAGGAAAAAGTATGGTGTAGCTGTAGGAGAGTGTTTGGGCTCCAATGATCATCAATATGTGTGGTTTAATATAAAGACAGAGGATGAGTTGCTGCACACAAAAACAAAGGTTTTAGACTTTAGAAAGGCTGATATTTCTCAAATGGAAACATTTTTATGTCAGATCCTTAGATGGAGTTCAGGAGAAATGAGATTATCTGAAATGTGTTTTACTAAATGCAACAGAGCATTGCATTAGACATGTCAACAAGGGAAAAAGAAAACGGCTGTGGTACTCCACAGAAGTGGCAAATATAGTAAAGAAGAAAAAAGAAACATTTAAGAAATATAAACAGATGCAGAAGGAAGAAGATAGATATCATTACAAGACTAGGCTGAAGGAGGCCAAATGCATTATTAGATGTGCCAAAGCACACACAGAGGAAAAAATTGCCCAGTCAATAAAAAGGGGATAAAACATTGTTTAGATGCATAAATGAAAGTAGGAAAATTAAACAAGGAATGGTTAGACTGAAAACAAAAAAAATGGAAGCTATGTAAATGAGAATAAAGGGCTAGCTGACTGTCTCAATGAATATTTCTGTTCAGTTTTTACAGAGGAAGAAGAAGGGAAGGGACCTCTGTTAAAAAAAAAGAAATGGCAAGATATGGGAAACAAGCATGTTTACAAAGGAAGAAGTTCTACTTCAACTTTCTAAGGTAAAAACAGATAAGTCAATGGGCCTAGATGGGATACACCCAAAGTTATTAAAAGAACTTAAGTGTGTTCTGGCAAAACCTTTAACAGAATTATTCAATCAGTCACTATCGACAGGAGTAGTTCCAGAAGATTGGAAGTTAGCAAATGTCACAAAAAAGGTAGCAGGGAAGAGTTTGGTACCTACAGACCAGTAAGTCTTACATTAGTAGTGGAAAAATTAATGGAGAGTATGTTAAAGGAAATAATTGTTGAATATTTGAATTTGAATGGCTTGCAAGATACCAAACAGCATGGGTTTACAGCAGGAAGATTTTGTCAAACTAACCTCATAGATTTTTTTGACTGGGTAACTAAAATAATAGACCAAGGGGGAGCAGTAGATATAGCTTATCTAGATTTCAGTAAAGCATTTGACACTGTCCCTCATAGAAGATTCATTAATAAATTGCAGTGTTTGGCTCTGGATGTAAAAATAGTTGAATGGATAAGGCAATGGCTGAGTGACAGGAGACAGAGGGTGGTAGTTAATGGAGAATATTCAGACAAAATGAGTGTTACTAGTGGATTACCTTAGGGATCTGTACTGGGCCCCATTCTTTTTAATATTTTTATTAGTGATATTGCAATAGGTCTTCAAGGTAAGGTATGCCATTTTGCAGATGATACAAAGATCTGCAATAGCGTAGACATTCCAGGGGGAATAAGCCAAATGACAAATGATTTAGATAAATGGACAAGAGTGTGGCAGCTGCAGTTTAATGTTGATAAATGTAAAATAATGCACTTGGGACATAAAAATCCAAAGGAAAAATATACTATTAAGGGTACTGTACTGTCAGAGACAACAGAGGAAAGGGATTTGGGACTAATTATTTCTAATGTCTTAAATGTAGGCAGGCAATGTAATAAAGTGGTGGGGAATTCAAGCAGGGTGCCTGGTTGTATAGCTAGAGGCATTAGTAGCAGAAAAAGGGAAGTGTTCATGTCACTCTACAGATCTCTAGTTAGACCTCTCCTAGAGTAATGTGTACAGTACTGGAGATGCCATCTCCAGAAGGATATAGATACTCTAGAGGAAATTCAGAGAAGGGCTACTAAAATGGTGACTGGTTTACAGGAAAATAAATATCAGGATAGACTAAAGGATCTGAACATGTATAGCTTAGAGGAGAGAAGAGAGAGAGTGGATATGATAGAGACATTCAAATACAAGAAGGGATTCAACAAAGCGCATGAGGGAAGTACAAATCAAAGGAGTAAAAATGTTAGGACAAGAGGCCATAGTCTAGACACAGGTTTAGACGTAATGTAAGAAGGTTTTATTTCACTGAGAAGGTAGTAGATAAGTGTAATAGCCTACCAGCAGAAGTGGTAGAAGTTAATACAGTGACAGAATTTAAGCATGCATGGGATAGGCATAAGGCTGTCCTGAACATAAGACAAGACCAAGGACCAAATAAGGTTTGAGGTTTTTACAGTAGGAAAGTGGCCAGACTAAATGGGCCAGATGGTTGTTATATGCCATAAAATTCTATGTTTATATGTTTATATGTGATGCGAGAGGTAGTGGAGGAAAGCATTTTGGTGTGCAGCAAAAGTTATAATATAATAACTAGTAATTTGTATAGTGCCTTTCTCCCAATGGGACTCAAAGCATTTTTAGTGTGCACTCTTATAATTAACCAAATCAGCAGCTGAATAATAGATGTTATTTTTACCCAATCAGTGGTACTTGTTTATTGACCTTGGAAGGACGAAGGGCTGAGTTGTCCCTGCCGGGAATCAAACCTGCAACCTTGAGGTTTGCACAGGCTCTGCAGGCAGGGCATTTACCACTGAGCTATCTTATCCATTCCTGGTTGGTGTCTTATAACTTCATACACAATAATTATTGCAAGAAATTAATTGATGAACAATATACAATATCCATTATAACACTTGAGTGTCCTGTAACACATACTCGGGAGTATCTCCCCTCACTATTGCCATCAGAGTCGTTATTGCAGAGTCTGTTATGTGTGAGGATTTTCCCTTTTGCTCATGCTGGTGATTGAGCAAAAAGGTATAAGCAGTAGATGTAATCAGCTCTTTAAAAAGGCACAAAAATTAATCTATTAATTAGACTCTGGAGAATTTATCACACCATAGAAGTTCTATTCTCTTTATCACACCTTTATCACACCTTAGTGCAGTGTTTTGTTTTTATTTCAAAGCATTATTGAGATAAAGCGATACAGAGAAGTGCAGTGTTTTTCAGTGTTAGTTCTTCAGGCACACTAACAGCTCAGGCTTTTAGGATAATCCTGTTTGATCACAAGTTAATAATCAATGACTGTAATGAATATACCTGTGCTTAATTAAGGAAATCCTTAAAACATTACCTGTTGGTGTAGAGCTGACAATAACTGTGCTATGCTATTGAATGCATAGTAAAGAAGAAAGAAAAAAAACATTTCAGACACCATTTTGTGCTGTAGCTAACAGTTTGTTAAAAAAAAAGGTCTGATCTGCAATATTGTTTGAATGACAGACCTCCCAGCAATCCTAGTTCACTTGGTTTACTCAGCAGCAAAATCAAGATAATATCTTTTTCTCCATTATAAAAGTTTACTGCTCCGTAAAGAGAAGCAAAACTTATTTCCATTTATGAAACGTCTCTGTTATATGCACAGTTTACTTTTATTACTTTTTTAACTGCAACAGTTTTCTTCTAGAACATACAGTATGAAATTGGCACTAATAAATAATGATTGCAATAAACAACAGATAAGACTGAACAATAAAATTCAAATCAGACATAGGACATCAAACAACCAAGATTAAAAACACCTTGAAGAATATGTATAATGGCAAAATTGTACCAGTTATGAGGTAAATCAACTAGATAATAGTATTTATAAAAATAAACCAGTTGTATGCTATTGAGTTCTTCAGTGGGAAGCAGCGGGTCTTATTCATGGTGCTAATGAAGTGAAAATCCAGCAAATTCACTTTGATGTAAGTGGGACTTTTAACCCTTTGAGTGCCAGAGGGGTACGGAACACATTGCAAAGCAATACGTTCCGTACCCTTCTGGCACTCAAAGGGTTAACCCAAATAGGTCTCCAATGCATTATGAAGCAGCTAGTGTAAAAGCCCGGGGGTGTTGCATACCCCTCTGGCACTCAAAAGGTTAAGAGGCCGGTCCTGCTCTGCGTCCTGCTGCCGACACAGTCATGCACTGTAGAGCCTACCCAAAAGCACAGAATACTACCAGCAAAAAACTCCTAGCATTCTGTGCATTTGGGCAGTCTCTACTGCGCATGATGGCTTCTGACAAACATCTTAGCCAATGATTATATAGGATGGTACATTTGTCAGCCACAGAATTTTGGTGTATTCTTTATTCATTTTGGGACTTCAGTAATGCTCTGCTGACTGTCTTACAGTATGACATCATATGCAGGTTCCCGTGGTACATTCTGCATGCAAAGTCCTGTTTGACAAGTTTGCCTGACACTGTAGGAAAGCTATTTGTTTTAAGTTAGTATAAATTTTGTGTTCTTCATGGTAAATGTGATTAATTAAACCAGTTTCAGTTTTTATCACTGCTATTTGCTTGCCGTGTGTGCAAAAGTTTTAGGCAGGTGAGAAAAATGCTGTAAAGTAAGAATGCTTTCAAAAATAGACATGTTAATAGTTTATATTTATCAATTAAAATTTTGACTCACCAGTCCAGAGCACCTGCTGCCATTTTTCTGCACCCCAGTTCCTGTGTTTTCATGCATAGTTGAGCCACTTGGCCTTGTTTCCACATCGGCGGTATGGCTATTTGTTTGCAAGTCTTCCATGAAGACCACTTCTGGCCAGTCTTCTCTGGACAGTAGATGGGTGTACTAGGGTTCCACTGTTTTTGCCAGTTCTGAGCAGATGGCACTACTGGACACACTTTCCAGTTGTGATGGGAAGTAAGCCTGATATGTCTTTCATCTGCTGTACTAATTTTCCTTGGCCAACCACTGTTTCTACGGTTCTCAACATTGCCCATTTCTTTGTGCTTCTTCAAAAGAGCTTGGACAGCACATCTGTAAACCCCTGTCTGCCTTGAAATTTCTGCCTGGGAGAAACCTTGCTGATGCAGTATAACTACCTTGTGTCTTGTTGCTGTGTTCAGTCTTGCCATGGTATATGATTTTTGACATTAAACTGCCTTCAGCAATCTCACCTTGTTAGCTGAGTTTGGATGTTCCTCACACAGTATTATTCCTCCTACACAGCTGTTTCTGTTTCAGATAATAATTGTGTTTCAGCCTATATATTAAATTGATGATCATTAGCACCTGTTTGGTATAATTGTTTAATCATACAACTGACTATATGCCTACAAAATCCCCGACTTTGTGCAAGTGTAGCTAGAAGAATTGATGCAGTTTTGAAGGCAAAGGGTGGTCACACTAAATATTGATTTACATTTAGCTATTTCTGTTCACTCACTATGCATTTTGTTAATTGATAAAAATATACTATTAGCATGTCTGTTTTTTAAAGCATTCTTACTTTACAGCATTTTATTTACACCTCCCTAAAACTTTTGCACATTACTTTCTCGCTCTCTCTCTCTCTCTCTCCATATATACATACATATATATATATATATATATATATATATATATATATATATATATAAAACTCAAATTTATCAAATATTGGTGCTATGTATGACAATCTTGGTGTCCCATTTTATGTTTAGTTTAGCACATTGAACTGCTAGCTTCATTCTTACCACCCAGACCTTGTCACAGTTGTATTTGATTTGAAAGGCTAATTTCATAATGAATCACCATTTCCTATAATAGATATTTTCAAATGTTGCCTGATGTGTGTTAATGATGTTTTTGTGCATTTATCAAATTTGCTTCAGTGGCATGAAATGTGTATTGCAAACTATGAATAGAGGACTAATTACAGTAGCTGGCTGTGTGCTCATTTAAAAGATCAACTTCAGTTTAATACTGTAGTTTACAAGACATTATCAAACATTAGAGTGAATTATTTATATCATTATTGCTAAAATAATGTGCCTTATCACATGACGACCATTAAAATTCAGAGGATTCCTTTGAATTCATATGTTTTAGTAATGTCAGAAGTTAATTTGTATTACATTGTTTTTGGTAAATACGACAGGGAGGCTGCTTTATCAAGAAGTCCCATTGAAGTCAATCAGCCAAATTCTCAATATTGGTCTAATATGATGTGGTAAAATAAACTGTAATCTTTACGTGTGTTGTAAAGGTTTCACTATATATTTATCTGAATCCCATTATAAATAAGTATTATTAAAACGGAACTACCACCCGACACAATCTTTAGC
Source organism: Rhinophrynus dorsalis (assembly GCA_037306005.1). Lineage (NCBI taxonomy): Eukaryota > Metazoa > Chordata > Amphibia > Anura > Rhinophrynidae > Rhinophrynus > Rhinophrynus dorsalis. The sequence continues at coordinate 70,565,617 of CM074719.1, read as the reverse complement.
TTCACTAAGTCCCCATCTGGCGACTAGCTGCTTAGTAGCGCTAGTCGCCAGAATAATTACCTTATTTAATAGATTTCTCCTCTCTTCCCTGGCTGACAGGAAGGACGGAGCGCGGACATCTTGCCATTGTGATGTTCATGCGCCTGCACTGTCAGTCCCAGCCGGGTCTAGTAGGCGTTGCTAGGAGCCATTTGGCTCTGGCTGTAGTAGGTGAAAAGGAGCCAAATTTTGCATTAAAGAAAAGGAGAAAACTTTCTCAAAAAAAGAGAAAAATTGTCCATTTTTCGTGAAAAGTAATGCAGGAACTTTTTTCTCACTTTTCGCCCACCTCTACATATTATGTCTCAATCAAACTGTTAGTAGCAAAGACAGCTGGTGTCCAAAAGACAAATTATTTTTTATTACTCACTCTGTGGGAAAGCTTGAGTAGACTATGATTCTCTATAGTAAGATTCATTTCAATTGCAATTCACTATTCTGTTCTGTGGGTAAGTCTATTCCTATCACTAACTATGGTGAGCTGCAGCCTTTGATTCAAGCTCTCACACAGAATGCATTATTAAAAAAATATTTTTGGATATGAGTTGACACTGTTGCTAACAGCTTGGCTAAATCTGATTTGTAATAACTTTTGAATAAAAAAATGACATATCAGGGTTGTCATTCCTAATGGTCCAAAGACAGCAGGCTTTTGGGATGTCCCAGATTTTGCACAGGTGCTGCAGTCATTAGCTCTTTCCTTTTCACTGCAATAGCTGTGCAAAATTAGTGGTATCATAAAAATCATGTACTGCCTCAGCCCTTCAGGAATGAAGTCTGAGAGATCTTAGTGCAATGGCTCCAAAGAATAACATAGGGTTTGGAGAAGTGATATCACTGGATAAGTAATCTCTTGTCTGTCACCTTCCTGTCACACCTTAGTGCATCTCCCCCATAGTGATGCACATAGCATAACAGTGATACAAATTAAGTCTCACGTGTTGACAACAATAGTTTTATTTAACAAAAGACTTTGTCAAAGCACACAAAATAAGTAGCATCCTTAGTGCTAGATATATCCCAATGCATTGCATATACAGATCCAATTGGTTAAAGGGATAGTAATACTTAAAATGGAAAAAAAAATGTTGTTTATCTCCCTGAGTAAAATAAAGGTACTTTAGGTACTGCTGAAAGGTGTTTTATTCAAAACTTATCACTGCTCAAACTTAAATTTTAGGTGCAACATCATAGTGGCCTGAAATTGTACAGTGGAGCTGTCCATAGAATGGAGTTGCAACAGTGCCACTGTACAATTTCAGGCCACTGTGATACTGCACCTAAAAAATCCAAAATTCAGTTGCAATAACTTTTGAATAAAGCAAAGTTAAACAGTGGGAGTACCCTTATAAATCCTACAATATATATATTATTTTACATTTTAAGTATTTCTATCCCTTTAAAGCCATGTGATACATCACCTAGACTGATTTTTGTCTATGATACTGGGACGTTTTGGTAGGGAATTGCAGATGATATGGGGAGCAAGGAGGGAAGTTAGTATCTGACAGGCATGACATCAGAGATGTTCAACATGATGCGTTTCAGCTGCTGCCAGATTTTATCTCCTATCATTCCCCACAGGTTAACTGAAAGCAGCTGGATGGTCTTTCATTGCCCACCGCTGGTCTAATTTGTGACGCAATGCATTGGAGACCATAATTATACTTAAGGTGTTAAAAGGTTCATTTGAATCCATAGAAATATTCATTCGTCCCATATGAGGGTGTTTATTTAATATGGCAGTGCTGTTCTTTCGCTTCCTGAATAAGACCCAAGGTATAATACAGAACACTGTTATGCAGTACAAATGATGATGCAGTTTCAAGAGTTCTCCACAAGGTGCCCTGCCTTTTTCCACATTAGCAGTAAAGTGCAGCCATGCATTTGTAAGTTCTACAGTTTGAACTCAGTCATATAACTCTTTTATGCCCACTAGTGATGTAGTTTGAAAACATGGTACTAATTAACACCATGGATCAGAAACAGATAAACTCCTAATAATATTATCTTGATAACTATATGAGACAATCATTTTATTAAAGGAAACAAATACTTAAATTACATTTAAATTATAAAAATAAAAGCTGACATTGAAATTAATCAATTGCGATTGCAACAATAAAGTATGATAGTGTTGAACATCTCAACTGACTTGTCTATTAAAAGAAAAGAAACACCTAATAATAATGATCCACTTGCATTACTATAGCCATAAAATACTAATGACCCCTTGGATTTTAGCAATCTGGCTTTGTTCAAGAGATAACATCTTCAATCAATCCTGGATCTCTCTAAACAGTGGGACAAGACTGGGGGTCTGTATAGGTGATTCTAATGCAGAAGGACAAGGTAGGGAGTCACTGAAAAGATACACTTTTTCCAGGAATTACAGCAGAAGTTGAGAAGTGAAATAAAAAACAAATACAAGGTTAGCCTCATTCATTCCCCTCCCCTCCCTTCCTCCATCTCTCTCTCTTTTTTTTAAAACATTTATTAATATATAAAACAATACAAATAAGATATACATAATACATCACAGAGAGTAATTTGTTGATACAGCAGTTGATGTCAAAGTGATAGGAGCTGAATGTAACATAAACGTGATTCAAATTGTTCTTAATATTCTGGAGACAGAAGCAATAATAGCATGTTGGAGGAGAAACAGGGTCGGCCATAGGAGTTCGACCAAAAATTTTGTGACGCATTGTATATATGAGAGAACAAAGCTAAGAGTAAAGATCTAATGAGATACTGAACTGGAATGAGTAAAAGAGAGAAAAATGAGTAAATATAAGAGTGGGGTAGGAAGAGGGGTAAGATGAGATGGTATGCTGGGTGCTGACAGCCCAAAATCCCACCATCAGTGAGCGAAAGGTGTGAAACTGCAAAATATTTCAAGGTTATTCAAAGACAGGGGTCCCACCCAATATGTGAGGAGAGGAAAAGGATATTGAATGCCTCACAAATTCAGGTTTTGATCTAATCTAGATATTATGGAGAGGTGGTTTGCCCAGTCAATCTGACCATACCTCATAGAACAGACAGATGTTCCACAAAAATATAAGAAGTTGCTGCCTGAGTCCAAACAGAAAGGGAGGGAGGAGATTGGGGGTTCCAGTGGAGGACGATAAGAAATTTGGCTGCATTGAGAAGCGAGGTGATACTTTTCCACCTGGAAGTGGAGTATAAATGTTTGAATTGCAGAACGTATAAAAACGTAGAAAAACAGACAGAGGAGAGGATCCCATGAAATGCCATTGTGGAGGAAGCAGTTAATTTATACCTATTTGGGACCAGAAGGGAATAATAAGGGGGCAAGACCACCACATATGGAACATCGAACCCATCTCGCGTAGACATCTCCAGCATAAAGCTGAGGTGGTTTTAGAGAAGCAATCTAACCTCTGAGGGGTCATATACCATCTAGTAATGAGTTTGTAATTAATTTCCATGGTCCTAGAATCACATGCAGAAAGATAAAGGAAGCTGAAGATGTGTTGCCAATCCTCAACTTCAAGATCTATGCCCAACTCCGATTCCCATAATCTGAGGAAGTAGAGCGTGGTCTGAAGTTTAGAGTTAGAGTTATGTGAGTAACTATAAGAGACCGATCTGAGATTAATGGGTTGTGAGTTCCCTTAGAGGAATATGTGTTCTGGTCACACAGTTAAACCAGTGACACATCTGTAAATAAGTCCACGATGGAATATGAAAGCCTCCCAAGCGAGTTGATAGCTCGGTAAAAGTTATGAAGCCTGTGGGGGTGTTCAATGCTTCTAGTGTTACTAAGGAAGTTTGATGGAGTCTCTGAAATACAGGGTGAGATTCACCCATGGGGAATTCAGGATTCCCCACTAATGAATTCAGCGGTGAAGGAGAAGGGATGAGAAGGAACTTAGCATTAACAATGTGCCAACCTGAAAGAATATGTTTCAATATTATATTAGTAGGACGATAAGTGAATAAGAGATTCATAGCTAGGGATGGGGAAATGTCTCGCCATGTTCTCACGGGAAATTCTCCAAAAACCAGGTTGTTCTCCGCCTTTTTGTGGGAAAATCTGCTTTAAAACTAGCGATTACAATTTTTGCCTTTTTTGGCCATTAGCCAAAATTTTCGCCATTTGGTGACAAGGTTTGGCTGAGCTTCTCTAACTCTGCTGCTCGATTCTACTGTATGAGCTTATCCAGCACTCTGCTATCCATTACTGCTGCCTTTCAGAAGGCGCAGGTAATCCACCAAATGTTTTTTTTCAGGCCGGACCAGGTAGACCAGTGCATGGACCAGTTTGCGTTAGCCCTCTAGACTTTGTTGCTCTATACTGCGACTCTGGCTTCACTACCTCAGCAACACCCGGCGCAGGCTGCCCCTATAACTGCTGTCGCTCCTGCTCTGAACGCCAATGGTGATTCCAATGTTGCTAGATACATGACTGGGTCTTCCCTGTTTCCCCAGCGTTATGGGGGTGACCCTAACCAGTGCAGAGGTTTTCTGAACCGGGTCGGTATGTATCTGGACATGGTACCACAGTCCTTTCCATCTGATAGGAGTAAGGTGGGACTTGTGATTTCCTTACTCTCTCTGACAGGGCTTTGGCATGGGCTAACTCCCTTTGGGAGATGCAGAAACCCATAGTGTACAATTACCCTGAGTTTGTGGCATCCTTTAAAAGGGTATTTGATGTACCGGGCCTCTCCACTTCAGCTACCAGACAGCTAATGTTCATCCAGCATGGTACAATGACAGTTTTGGATTATGCCATAGAGTTTCGTACCCTGGCAGCCAGGGCTGGTTGGAATAATGAGGCTCTCATGGCTGCTTTCTCTAATGTGCTTTCAGATACAGTTAAAGATGAAATTGCAGCCTGGGACCTACCCAGAGTTACTTGCTGTTAAAGAATGGAGGCATTTGCTCGTAGGAACTTCAGTGCCAATCCTAATCATCACTGGTCATAAAAACCTCACATACCTGTCTGAAGCTAACCTCTTGACTTCAAGACAGGCCCGATGGGCCTTATTTCTGTCCCAATTTAATTATGTGATCTTGTACCTTCCAGGCACCAAAAATGTCTGGGCTGATGCCTTATCCAGACAGTTCTCGGGTGCTAAGGAGGAGAGCCCCCCTAGTCCTATTATCCCTCCGGACCAAGTACTGGCCACCATACATACAAGCATTACATCTCCCCTTGGAGAGAGAATATGGGCCGCCTAAATAGATGCACCTGCTGAGACTCCTTCTGGGCATTGTTTCATACCTAGTAACCTCAGTACCAAGGTCCTTTCCACATACCATAATACGAAGTCAGCAGGGCATCCCGGTAAGAACCAGCTCCTCTTGTCGGTTTCCCATCTTTTCTAGTGGCCAGAACTTAACAAAGATATTGCTGCCTTTGTTGCTTCCAGTCTGTGCACAGACCAGGTCACTCCGTCACCTTCTAGTGGGCCTTCTCCAACCCAAACCCAATGGAGAGAAACCATGGATTTCATAGTCAACCTCCCTTTGTCTAACCATAACACACTCTTCCTTATGGTCATTAACAGATTTTCTAAAATGATTCACTACATACCTTTCAAAAAACTCTCATCCTCTAAAGATTTGGCTACGGTCTTTGACAAAAAGGTCTATCGGCTACACGGGGTTCCCAAAGTTATAATTTCCGACCAGGGTAGCCAGTTTGTCTTAAGATTCTGGAGGGCCTTCTGTGCACAACTAGATATCCAACTCTCCTTTTCCTTGGCCAATCACCCACAATCGAGTGGGGCCGTGGAAAGGGCGGAGTTTGCTCATAACAGTGCTGTCCCAGATTCTACCCGGCTCTCCCCCTTCATGGTGAATTATGGGTATCAACACTCCATGATTCCAGATTTGTTCTCTCCCCAGGGGATTCCAGCATTGGAGGATCATCTCCATAGAATCCATTCCACATAAGTCCAAGAGTCACTGCGACACTCACAACAAACCCAGGATCTCCAGGCTAATCATAAATGCTTACCCGCACCCTCCTACCAGGTTGGGGAGAGGGTCTGGTTGTCCTCCAGAAATCTCCACCTCTGAGTGCCCTCTCAGAAACTGGCTCCCCGCTTTGTGGGGCCTTTCCGTATACTCCGATGTGTGTACCCTATGCCCTAGACCTCCCTCCCAATACACGGATACACAATGTGTTCCATGTCTCGCTGCTGAAACCCCTGGTATGCAATTGTTTCATTACGGTCACTCCCATTCAGTGCCCATTGGCAGTCATGAGGAGTTCAAGGTCTGCTCCATAATCGACTCTCATAGGTTCTGAGGGAGGCTTCAATATTTGGTCCATTGGAAGGGGCAATCATGGGTTCCAGCCACAGACGTGCATGTCCCCGCCCTCCTCTGTACTTTCCATGCACGCTTTCCCCATAAACCTGGTCCTGCCCCTATGGGGGGGTCGTTGAGGAGGGGGTACTGTTAAGGTTTGGCTGAGCTGCTCTAACTCTGCTGCTCGATTCTACTGCCTGAGATTATCCAGCACGCTCTGCTATCCATTACTGCTGCCTTCCCTTTGCTGAATCAGGCTGAATCAGCTGGCCTCTCTGTGTTTGCTCACCTGACTGCTATCAGCCAACTCTCCCAGGGTATTTAAAGCAGATTGGCTCACTACCTGATTGCCCTTGTGTTTGCTTCTGACTGCACGAGTGTTCTAATGCATTCTTGATTTCCTGTGCATGACCTGGCTTCCTCTGATGTCCCTTCTGGTTCCTGATTCCCTGGCTTCTTCCTAACATCACTGATCTCCATATTCCTGACCCTGGCTTGGCTGAGTACCTGTTTTGGTTCCTGACCCCAGCTTGTCTTTTGGTTTACACTTTTGGATCACGATTTTGCTTTCTTTGCTTTTGTTATTTTAATAAAGGTGTTTTACACTTTACATTTTTGTGTCTGCCTGATTCCTGGTCCCTAACAAATGGCTAGAAAGTTTCTGTCCATTGAGTTACGTTGTTTTAGCCTTTTCACTATAAAAACAGAACGTATTTGCGGAAATCAAACACAAATGAAGCAGCTACAGAGTGAGGTAGACGTGCTGTGCTGTTCTGCTGTGATATTTTGGCAAAATTAGGGCAGGAGAGGCTCATAATGACTGCTATCACTATGAGCAGGTTGAAAAATAATCAGGGGAGGAGCTGGAAGGACCATTATGTGTCCACTGAGTCTGAGGAGGAGGAAGTGAGCACAATGCTGTCCAGTCCCCCTAAATCACCCCAAGGGATCTTGGGGAATTTAATGGGAAAGGAGGGAGAAAAGGAAATGGGAAGGAAGGAAAAAAAAGGGAAGGGATGCAGAAAAGGGAACAGGAAGGGAGGGAGAAAAGGGTAGTACTAGTGAGAGCAGGACAGGTCAGCTGCCTGTGACTACTGCTAGACATGCTTCCTCTGCTACCACCATTGCTGCCCCTGTTGAAACCAGCGTTGTGCCTACTGTCAGTGCTGAACCTGCTGCCACCAATACTGTGTCTGCTGTCAGACATGCTGACCCTGTTGCCATTGCCACCAGTGCTGTGTCTGCTGCCAATGTTGAAGCTGCTGCCACTAGTGCTGAAGCCGCTAGTGTGTGTCTTGTAATACTCAGGAGGGGGGGAAGGAGAAGATGATGCCAAGTGTGACAGCATGGGACCCTAAGTCACATTTGCCATCCCCAAGCAGTCCCGCCAGTGCTAGTACTAAGAAGGTCCAGCAGCTTATTAGTGTTAGGAGTGAAGGAGGGGGTAATCATCATATTACTAGTGACTGTAAGGAGGACTACTCTGGGGCTGAACTTGATGTGTATGGTGTTAGTAGTAGTAGTAGTAACAGTAATGGTGAAGCGGCTGGTGGGAGTAGTGTTAGGGGAGTGTTAGGGGAACCATTTGAGAGCATCCAGACTAGTGTTCAAAGGAGCCCAAACCATTATCTGGCTCTGGGAGTCCTCCTCACCTTCCCTTCACTACAGTGTCCAGGTGGAACATGATCCTGAAGAGGCCAGAACTGATGTTGGGGGACAGCATGCTCAGAATTAATACCACCACCACCAGCAGGAGCACAGATCAGCTGCCTGTGCCTGCTGCTACTGCTGCTAGTGCTAATCTGCCTTCTTCTTCAGGTCAAATGGAAATGCCAAGTGTGACATTAGGGTACACTCTGTCACATTGCTCCAAGCAGAAGTGAGATGTCTGTAATAGAGCAGCAGCACATAGGGACTAGTGGTGGCCGTGATGTTGGAGAAGCTGGGGTGAAAGAGACATTGATGGCCTTTTTAGCAGAAACTGAGAAGGACTGGGAGACAGGGATAAGGATGGGCATCACCACCACCAGCAGTATGCTTTTGGAATTTATGGAGTTTGCAACTGCTCTAAATCCTGCTGCTGCTGCTACTGAGAAGCAAGGGCAGCAGGATGCTGAGGATCAGGCAAGTGTGCCACAGGCCACCGTGGACACAGTGGGAATGGGGTCAAAAAGTGATGGAGGACTAGGACAGGTTCCACTTGCCAACAGCAGCAATACTCCTGGTCTTGGTTGCATCTGAGGCAGCAACAGCAACATCATTCTCTGCCCAAAACAGTGAAGGGGAATGTGGAGGACAAGAAGAAAGAGGTCATTCTTCTCCACCTGTTCCCTCCCCCCTGAAGTCATGGGTGTGGGACTATTTTTCTCTTGAGGCAGGTACAGTGCAGTCATCATCACCAACGGTACTGTGCAAAATTTGTAACAAGTCAGTGAGAAGGGGAAAGGAGGCAACACACTTTGGCACAACCTCTCTGATATCACACATGAAACACAGACACCATGACTTTTATGTCAAACATGCCAAGCCAAACACCCATTACAGAAATTTAGCAACGCTGTTACTGTACCCCCTGACTCTCCAGAAAGGCAACAAGAGGCAAGGTGGGGATCAAAGAGGAGGAAGAATAAAGAAACTGAGACAGAAACTGGAAGTTCCATGATGAGCAAAACAACTAGATCGCCATCACCATCACCTTCTTCCTCTAGGGTAACAACTACAGCTTCTGCCAGTCCACCTCATTCATCATTACCTCCCCTGCCAAATGATAGCCACTCTGTTGATGTTAGGATATGGCAGTTCATTTTACCCATTGCACACTGTGTGGTGCACTGACTACACATGCCAGTGTGGTGGAGGAGGATCGATACCAGGTCATCAAGCGGCATCTGCGGAGATTCCATCCCGTAGAATATGCTATGATGCTGGCAGGGAGGGTTCATCATTTCTGTTAAACTGTCAGCAAGTTACCATATGTCCTTAGCGGGGTCTGGACAAGCAGCAGCAGCACTTGGTTTCTGGTGCCATGGTGTTTGGATATAGTTGTGCCCACAGATGTTATTTACCACACACACACTGTGAACATTGCGGTTGCTTATGAGAAGCACAGTTCCTGCTCTCAAGGGAAAAATTTCTATTCTAATAACAACACACCCATGATTTTGGAGGACAGGCAGGTGGAGAAGAATTATTGGCCAACTTCCTCTTTTATCCACATATACTGGGGGCTAATTATTGTGTTGCTACTGCCTCAGGCACATCACTGGAGCTAGTCATGGCAAGTGGAATCTTCATCATCCATCACCCACGTAACTGCTATTGTTGATCTCATTCCCTTTCTACTGCCTAATCATCCTACTGCTTAAACAACTCAGCAGCAGCAGCAACAGCAGCAAGAACAGCAGTTTCATATTTCACAATTATGGATTTAGGAGGACATTTGACATTGGCCAGTGGCCACTGGCCAAAATGACCTGCTGGCACTAAGCTAGTAGGACATTTTTTTTTCTCAGGGCTTGAGAAAACACACAAAAAAAAACCAAACACAAAAAAAAATATTCCTACAAAAAAAATAAATAATTTTGGGGGGTTTGTTTATAACAAGCTTAAGTCCTACAAATCAGTGTTTCCTCAGGGCTTGAGCATCTAAGAACAAATATAGCAAATCAGCCTCTAAAAAATACTCTATCAAGTCAAATATCAGTCCACCACAGTGGCAGCTTATGTCAGGGGGCTTACATACAAATTTCTTATTTTATTGATTTATTTTTTTATTAACTGTCCCCCCAATAGCAGTCAAGAAATCCCCCCAAAACAAATTCCCTGTTCAACTGATTAATTCCCCAGACTCCACCCACCAACACAGGCACCCTCCTCAGACCCCTTTTTTTAAATGTCTTATGTTTTTTTTTTTTATTTTATTTAGGATTTATTTTTTATCAACTGCCCCCCAATCGCAGTAAACAACCCTCCTAAAAATTATTCCCTGTTCAACTGATTGTTTCCCCATACTCTACAAACACAGGAACCCTCATGCCCCTTTTATACTATGCCTTTGGGAAATAAAATATCTGCTATGTGTTGTGTTGATTTCAATTGAATGAGCTAGGCGAAAAAAACAGGAAAAAGTGGAAAATCTGCACTTTTCGCAGGAAAGTTTTCACCAAGTATTTTTCTCCGATTTAGTTTGGGATAGTTCAAGTTCTGTTATTGGGCATTCAAGTGAATCAGCTTCTAGGTTTGAGATAGATGGCAAGTTGGCTTTTTGGAAAACAGTTGTAGTTTCTGCTTCTAAATGTCAGAAGTTAGGTTATATATAGTGTTGAGCGAGCACCCCGATGCTCGGGTGTTCGGGTGCTCTGACCGAGCACCCCCTGAGGCTCGAGTGCTCGGCCGAGCACCCGAACCCCATTGAATTAAATGGGAGGACTCGAGCATTACACCAGGCACCCCCTGCTCTGATGAGGGGAGGGTGCCTGGTCAATGCCCCCCTTCATCTCCACAATGCCCCTCTTCTACAATGTCCCCCTTCCACAATGTCCCCCTTCCACAATGTCCCCCTTCATCTCCGCAATGTCCCCCTTCATCTCCGCAATGCTTCATCTCCGCAATGCCCCCTTCATCTCCGCAATGCCCCCCTTCCACAATGTCCCCTTTCCACAATGTCCCCCTTCCACAATGTCCCCCTTCATCTTCGCAATGTCCCCCTTCATCTCCGCAATGCTTCATCTCCGCAATGCCCCCTTCATCTCCGCAATGCCCCCTTCATCTCCGCAATGCCCCCCTTCCACAATGTCCCCCTTCCACAATGTCCCCCTTCATCTCCTCAATGTCCCCCTTCATCTCCGCAATGCCCCCTTCATCTCCGCAATGCCCCCTACCTCCAGTCCCTGGTGGTCCAGCGGAGCGTCTGCAAGATCTGTGCCTCCTTCGGCACAGATCCCTGCCACCCGAACATGGCGGGCGAGCACATGGCGGTACTCGTACGAGTACCGCCATGTGCCGAGCAGAGCGATGCTCGAGCCGATCCGAGCATCGGCCGAGCATGCTCGCTCAACACTAGTTATATAAATTAGAATAGAACTCTTTGAAGGAGTTAGCTATTTGTGGGAAAGTATGATGGAGGAGTCCCTCAGGAGAGCGAATTTGCTAAAGGTTCGTGGATCCTTTTTTTATACTAAACCATTTATGCTAAACACATTTATTGCTCGTGATAAACTATGGTATTTAAGCCAGGTATGTGATTTCATCTCATCTTGGCGCAGAATAGAGTTAAGTTCCATTTTACAATTTGAGAGTTTTTGAAGATCGATTGATGACAGTGATTTCTTATGAGTGGCTTCCAAGATATGAATTTTGTCAAGCATAGTGTTCACTTTTTTCCATTTGATCTTCTTTTTAGTAGCTCCAGTCTTTATGAGAAGGCCCCTAATAACACTTTTGTGAGCTTCCCATATGATGGGCTCAGAGACTTCTGGAGTTGAGTTGATGTTAAAAGTGTTCTTCTTATATATTTTTTTAAATAGTACTGGTGCTGGTGGAACTTTTAGTGGGACCCTGAGAAACTGCATCCTTGCTGGGAGGAGAGTGATCACCATCATTTATTGCACACAGTGCAGCAACCATGGCTGCAGTCAGTTCTTGAACTGCTTGCTACTTTACTCCCACATCCCTGCCGCTTGTGAGTTTGCTGGACATTACTCAACTACTGTTTGTGTTTTTACTCTAAAGTGTGAAGTCTTGTCTTGGCCATCAACAAAATACTCAATCTCTTCTGCCTCAGTCACACAGCTAATGTCAGGGTCCCAGTCAGCTGTCTGCCACTTAATTTTATTTATTTATTTAAATTGTTGTCCATCCTACCCCATCAATGTAATATATATATATAACTAAAAAAAGCACATAGATAATTACAGCAAGATCAGATAGGAACTTGGACCTCAGCTGCCTGTGTCTTTCAAATCAAATTGGTCACACAGAATGTTGTGGTATTTGGGGCCAAATACCTTTGCGCCCTTCTCACTCACTACACCAAACACGTCTAAACAGAGATAATAACAGTAAGATCAGCAACCAAAACTGCCTGTGTCTTTCAAATCAAATCGGTCACACAGAATGCTGGGGTATTTGGAGGTCAACCTCCTTTGCTCCCTTCTCACACCCCCAGACACATTTATCTCAGAGATAATAACGGCAACATCAGCAAGGAACTTGTAACACAGCTGCCTGTATCTTTCTACTCAAATTGGTTAGACAGAATTTTGGAGTATTTGGGGAACTGGGGTCAACCTCCATTGCACCTTTCTCAATCATACCCCCAGGTACGTCTAACACAGATAATAACAGCATGATCAGCAAGGAGCTAGGACCTCAGCTGCCTGTGTCTTTCAAATCAAATCAGTCAGACAGAATGTGCGGTGTTTGGGGCAACCTTCGTTTGCTCCGATCTCACTCATACCACCAAACACATATAACACAGAGATAATAACAGCAAGGGCCTTGGACTGTAGCTGCCTTTGTCTCTAAAACCAAATCAGTCAGATAGATTGTTGAGGTATTCGGAAACCTCTGATCAACCTCCTTTGTTGCCTTCTCACACCTCCAGACTCCCCCAGCACAGAGATAATAACAGCAAGATCATTAAGGAATTTGGACCGCAGCTGCCTGTGTCTTGAAAATCAAATCAGTCAGACAGAATGTTGGGGTATTTGGGGTCAACATCCTTTTCTCCCTTATTGCATCACCAGACACATCCAACACAGAGATAATAATGAAAACAGCAAGATCAGCATGGAATTTGGACCACAACTGCCTGTGTTTTTCAAATCAAATTGGTAAGACAGAATAGTGGGGTATTTTGGGTCAACCTCTTTGCTCCCTTCTCACACCCTCAGACATGTCTAACACAGAGATAATAACAGCAGGATCAGAAAGGAACTTGGACTGCAGCTGTCTGTGTCTTTTAAATCAAATCAGTCAGACAGAATGTGGAGGTATTTGGGGTCAACCTCCTTTCTTCCTTCCTGTCTCCCAGACCCCCCTAATACAGAGAACTAATGCCCTGCCTACAAACTAAACTAAGCTTCAATTCCACTGTCTTCTCTAGCTCAAAAATGAGCTCTTCTCTCTTCCTCTCAAAAACACAGAATGGTGTGTTGTGGGAACATGCCACCACTTTTATACTATACCTGCTGGAAAATAAGGGAAACTTGTCTTGTGCTCAGTAGAAATTCGATTTTCCATTAATTTCATACGAGTTAGATGAAAAAAGTGGGAAAACTGTACATTTCGCTGGAAATTTCACTCTAGTCGGGAAGTGCCATTTTTCCTCCTGTTTTGATTTTGAGGTGAAAACTTTCACCTATTCCCAGTGAAAACCCGAACTGTTTAGGAAGAAAATATTATTTGTTTAAGCAGTCCAGGGTACAAAACCTAAGGTCAAGTGTATACAAATACTCTAAGCGGTTGAATGCACTCTCTGTAAAAAGATAACAAACGTGGGTGCATATAAAAGAAAATGAATGATAGATACAATTCTGAGGTGGAGTTACGGAACTTCATGATCCTTTTTGCTGGTGGATAACATATTTCCATAAATATATATTTGAAACTCAACATGCATGTTTTTGTCAAAGTCTACATAGAAAAATGGGGGAATGTCTGTGGTACACTAAAGTGTCATGGCAACCTGGTTGAGAACCATTGCTCTAGAGGCTTGCGATTGGGGAAAAGTCAAATTTTTCTAGTGGGAATTTACTTGTTTTTTACAGGAAATTTCCTGCATATAGCCCTTCCATCACACAAAGAAATATCCTCCTTCTTGCTCCCCTCAAGGTGGTTAGAATCTGTATGTGAGGTTCTGGTTATACCAGTGCAGTGGAACAAGGCTCAAGGTCAGGATGTATGGTTCTCTCACTACCAGTGCAGTGGGACAAACCTGCAGGGGTTAGGGTTGAGTTCTATGGCTATAGTGGGACAAGGCTGGGGGGGGTTAGTGTGTGTGGCTCTATGGCTAGCAGTTGGGCAAGGCTGGGGGTTAGTATGTGTGGTTCTATAGCTACCATGGGACAAGGAATATGGGATTAGTAAGAACAGTAGCTTGCAACATGTGGCCCTCCAGCTGCTGCCAGACTACAACTTCCATCATTAATAGGAGTTGTAGTCTGGCAGCAGCTGAAAGTTCTCTTGTTGCTCATGCCAACTACCAGATAGTGAGAGAAAACTGGGTGGTCGGTATATGTTGTTCTATAGCTACTGTGGGGCAAGGCTTCAGGGCAGTATGTGTGGTCCTGTAGCTACTAGTGCAGTGGAACATGTCTGAAAGTAATTATGGGTAGTTATATTGCAGTTGAAAAAGGTTGGGGTACTTTTTTTTTCTTCTTCTTCACTTTTTGTTCTTTGGGCAAACATTTTTGCTTATACCTACTGGAGGCATTAAACCCTTAACCCCTTAACGATGCATGACGTACATGTACGTCATAAGGTTGCAGTCCCTATAGGACCAAGGACGCACATGTACGTCATGGAATTCCAGGCTCCCGACGCGGCTGCACGCTGTTCGGGGAGTCCGGAATCGAATGAGTTAAAAAAAAATGCTCCGTGGTCCTTATGTGACCGCATTGTGCGTGCGTGGACGGTCCTTAAGGGGTTAAGGACCCATGGTGGTACTGGCACATCATGGGTCCAACATGCGATAAAGGCCCATGACATGCATGGCTGAAAACCATTTGGGGAGCCCTGAATCGGATAAGCAAAAAAAAAAATAAACTGCTCCATGGTCCTTGAGTGCAGGATGCGTGCATGCACAGCGGTCCGTAAGGGATTAAGGGGAGAATTTCTTGCATAAGTAACTTACTGAATTGGACACAGGCAGGTAAAGGAAAAAGTTATTCCAGTACCTAATTTAGCATTAAATCATATTAATCCTAGAAGGTTAATGTACTAAGTAGGAGAAATGGAGTTTTTCTGGAGCAAGTCATCTGCACCATAGGAGGAAATTATATTCATCCTAGGAGGTTAATGTACTAAGGAGGAGAAATTGAGTTATTCTGGAGAAAGTCATCTGCACCATAACTGCACCATAAGAATTTCCCTAATCCTATGTTAAAGGGATAGTAATACTTTGTTTTAACTTTATTTTATTTTGTAGGCATTAAAAAAACATGAAGAATGATATAAGTCTTATCTCTCAAACCTTTATGGTTTATGAGATATTCACAAGCAAAGTTTCCCCCTCCCGCCCCTTTTACCTACCGTAAACAATCTCTTCTCAGATGTGGAATGCAGTCCATAGACTGGACAGATAACAGAAGGGGACACTCTTATTCCTATGAAAACAATGAAATCCCTGCCCCCCTTGACAAGCTTTTCAGGTTTTTCCCTTAATTTAATTGAAGATTGTCCCTCTCTGCAGTCTACCTGGGCAACTCCCTTCTGCTGTGGATGAACAGTGTGACATCAGTAAAAGGGGCGGGAGGGGGATACTTTGTCATTGAATTACTCTGAAACTACAACTCTGACAAAATTGAAATAACACTCTCCAAAGTCCAAATACTATGATGATTAATTAGAGCTGCTTTTATTATGAAACATTACTATCCATTTAATGAAATTGGGCTTTTTAAGCCTTGACTGCAATGTGTTAGCTTTCAAGGGGTTAAAAGCCCCACTGAAATCAATGGGAATTTTTATTAGACCCCACCGGCACTGTTGGTTTGCTGCAGGTTTAATCTGTTTAGTACATCAGCCTCCGTTGAGATCTTTCCATTCTGTCTCATTTATATTTTTTTCAACAACAAATACCAAGATTTCCATTTTTCTAGTTAGTGACAAAGCATTAAATATATAAACAGACATGGAGTTGAGATAACAACACAACACTATCAAAATAATAAAAAGTGCATTACATGCTGTATATTCTTTTTAATAAAAACACAAATGATATAATTCATCAAATTCAAGACAGTGATTAATAATATTTTTTTGTAGTCTCACTTACCTTGTGTAAACTGAGATAAGAACTCTGGTTTCTCTTGTTCAGTTCCCTTAGATGCAAAGTAATTTCTGTCTTATCTCTGTGAATGGTCATAAGGTTCCACTCCTATCTTCTCTGTAATAAGCAAGCTATCCAACTGGCACACTGCACTTTCAATGTAATTGCTAGCACAGATCCAAATAATTAGTTTGCTTTTCATTTTAGGTATTGTGAATATCTCTGGATTTAAGTGTGCTTGGACAAGTGCTAAGATCATCTAAAATGATTAGTATAATCAATCTTGGATGGGTATGTCTACTGATCAATATTTAATGTAGTTCAATATATTAAACTGAAGGGTGTATGGAAATATTTAACAGTAGATTTTAAGAAAATGCTAAATGCATTGGAAAATAAGAATTTTCCAATCCATTTCATATTAATTAACTCTAAATAACTTTATATAAAAAAGTGGCTTGCAATGTATCTATCAGAAAGAAATCTAAATTAGGTAAGTTTCTTTCATACAGCATTCAAACAACAAAGAAAAACACAAGAAGAGCAGCATTCAAGCATTCATGCCCATGACTATGGAATGCCTCCTAGATGCCAAAGGACAGTAATATGTCCACATCCACTGTGCTGGGAAAGCATGTGTTCCTCAATCCTCTTTGATAATCAACATCATTTGCATATGGATGTTAAAAATTGTCTGTATTGTAACATTTAGTCCATCTTACACAGACATCAAGAAGACAACAGTCTGATATCTTTCACATGGTCAAAACTTATAGGTTTAGTAAAATACAACATGCTTGGTCACATGCCCACAAATAAGGGACCATCTATAAAGGCATGCATTAGAGGGGATCTAAAACCCTCTACATAGCAAATTATGTAACCATACATAAAAATTACTATAATACACAACAATAATGCTTAAACAATCCAGTAGTTTACAATAAAGCTCCCTATTTTATCTTGATAGCTAAAACATAGTTTCGCAAATATACACAAAATTTCATTTCATCTGAATTCACCAGTATAAGAATACTATATTATAATTCGCTAAGGATGTTTGTCAGAAGCCATCATGCACAGTAGAGATGGCTGCGCTCGCTGCAGTCATGCAAAAAGAGGACTCCGGTCTGAATTCGGAACGCCCGCTCTGTATCAGCCGAGGCTTGGGCAGTCTGTACTGTGCATGACTGCAGCTCCGCCAGTGTTGGCCCATGTGCAAAGGCTTTAAAACTAGTAACAGAATAAAGATGCAGTGTAAAGAAAGAAACCAGTCCAGAACATACTAAGGCCTCGACTCGACTACATGTTTTGAAATTCTGCCAGGTAAGTAACCTCCCATCACAGACAGATTGACTCTTTTAATGCCCTGGACTGAAATTTTGTCCCGGGCTTTTCACACAATGATTGTGGTATCTTAATCAGGTACTGTATCTTACATACTGAGCAAGATATCACATAAAACAGATGTAACATTGCACAGTTGACATAGATCATCATGTTACAATTCTTACCATTTGCAGCCGACTCAGAATCTTTTACCCAAGCACACCAACTGCTTCTAGCACTTCCACATGGGTTTCAACAAAAAAAGAAAAATTTCTCTTATATTCAGTATGGAAAACAGGCACTATGAGTCCCTCTTCCTGGAGGACAGGGCACATCACAAAAGACAGGGTCTTTGGGTTGGAGACTCCTTCCTCCTCCTCCAGCTCAACCCCTGCCCATTTCACAGAATTTATGTGTCGTGTGAAGCAGTTGGAGGTGAAGTGGCCATCTTAATAGTCTTTATTTTATTTTTATTATTTTCTCTTTAGATATGGGGTGTATAGTCCCCCATTATGTAGAGTACCATCACTGGTCTTCCCTGGAGTCTGATTTTTCAAGTTTCTTGCCCTGTGGAGATTGACTTTATAACAAGTCTATTCCTCATGGCTGAGTCTCTCTTTGATTCTGCCCCCTCTTATGATGGCAGCCTAAAGACGCAAGATCAGGAGTAACCCTTTGAGTGTCTTGGTCCACTGTATGTCCCATTCTGAGCTATGCTAGGGCAGTTAGGCTGACCACTGCAACTAGGATCAAGGTTACCATATTACAGGCATATGAAATTAGAAAGAAACAGGTTCCCTTCATGATCAGTACATTCCACCAGATCTGTGGGTGCTTCTTCGACCTACAAGAACCGGGCCTCGGTTGAACAGTCATGCAAGGCTGCAACTTAGTCCTCCTTACAAACTTTCACCAAACACTACCATGTCATGCCTCAACTGAGGCTAACTATTCCTGTGTAGGTATGTCTTTTTTTCCTTCTCTACTGCTGGTTGTTGTTCAGTAGTTTTTTTTAGCCCTGTTTGCTCTTGATTGGTGTGCTGTGCTAGATTGGTGTCAGTGGACACCTAAGGCTATTTGGATCCAGAATAGTCCTAGAGAACTCCGGTATCATGAGGACATGAGAGTGGACTTTTCTCCTTGTTCTCCATGGGAATCTGAGGTTTGGTAAAACCCCACGGTACTTATATTCCATATTGGACATAAGAAAAAATAGGATTTTAGTGTTTTTACCTTTTAAATAATTTTCTTTTTAGTCCATATGGAACACAGGTCTCCCACCCTGATTAAAACCTCACTTATGTTGCTTTCCAGGGCAGAGGAGTTCTCTTAGGGTCTTATTCCTGGAAATTTTATTTTCTTCTTACCCTCATTTCTTTTACTTTGGCTTTTTTGTCACATAAATTCTGGGAAATTAGAAAAGGGTTAAACCAGAAGCTGGAACTCAGCCCCATAGTACCTGTGTTCCATATGGACTAAAATCCTATTTCTCTACGGAAGATGCTGGCTTGTCTCTAACTCCATATAACAAGGAGTCTTGTACTATACCCAAATCTATTCTCTCAGTTCTGTCTAAGATAAATTTTGGGTATTTCCTATATAAATATATTTCCCCTCAATTCATAGTTGTCTAATGACTAAAGTGCATTGGTGAAACAGTTCCTACACAAATAGGGGAATTGTACTACTGGTGCACACTTACTAGTGAGTCAAATGGCAACTGTTTGCCCTCAAAAGGCTAATGAAAGAAAAGGCTTGAAAGGTACAAATATCCATTAAGTGTAGTATAAGATCAAAGACTCTAGGTTTGCTGTAGGAGATGGCAAGCGTCATAGACTGCCCACACATGCTTCCTCCCACTCTACTGCCTTCCACTCTACCACCTCCCACTCTACCACCTGCTCTAGTCATGTTGTTAAAGCAATCAAGTTACGGGGGTTTTCTGCAATATACTGCCAACCCACACTTACTGAGTTCTTGGAAGGAGTCAAAAACTTCACAAAAACAATCCCAAAGTGTGCCTGTGGAATGGCAAAGTTGCCAAGATGTTGGCAGTGGACATGCTGCCCTATTATTTTGCAGAAAACCAAGGTTTCAGAGAGCTGATGTCATGTGTAGCTCCACACTGGCATATCCCAAGCCACAGTTACGTTTCCAATGATGGATGTGCCAAAATTATACAAACAGGTGGTTAGTGTGGTGAGTAAAGGTCTGGAAAGCTCATACAGCAAGAAAATCCACCTGGCAACATATATATGGAGAAGTGGTCAGAGAACATAAAGCCGTAGATGCTTTAAGGAAAGCCCACTCCTTAAAAAGCTGGTTTTGTGTTTGCTGATAATGTCTCCAACAATCACTGCCTTGAGAATAGGTGATATGGTGCACGTTCCCTGTTTTGCCCATGTGCTAAATTTAGTTGTGACAAGATTCTTGCCAGAATCAGAAACCGTCACAGAGCTGTTGAATATCACCTGTAAAATCTGTGCCCATTTTAGTCACACAAGGATCTATATTCCATACAAGAGCATAACAACCTGCCCCATCCCCAGCTGAAAATGGAGGCCCCTACCACGTGGAATTCCACACTTTACATGCTAGAGCATTTATACGAGCAGAATAAGGCGATTAGCGAGTACATCATGCCCATTAAAAGCAATGAGGAATACATTCTTGTTACTTTGCTGGACCCCCACTTTAAAAACAAAATTTCAGAATTTAAGCCAAAATTTCATCAGCAGTTTGTGACAACAAGGAGTCATGACAATCAGCAGCATCTCTCTGAGGAATTGGATTCTGTCAAGAAATATTGAAATATGCTTATTAATCAATTGGAGATTTGCATTGTGGTGGATGAGAGGAAAAAAGTTAGGGCACAAAAAACTTCTAGACAGCATAGTGAAAAAGAATGCGGAAAAGCATTTAGACCACCAGCAGCAGGAGCAGCTACATCATCATCATTAACCAGAACATCCCATATTGAACATAAAGACATTCATGACTCTCAGCAGGGGTGGTGACACTCATGGCGGCACATCTCTTTGGGACTTGCTCCCTGAGTATGGGTTTGAAACTGCCACACAGGAATATCATGTAGCTCCTAGGAGTGGTCCCAATGCATGTGAGATGATTTCTGCATACTTGCAGGTTAGCTATATTCTAGGCAGAAACAACAACCCCATGGACTACTAGCAAAAAAAAAAACAGTGTGTGTGGTCAGCACTGACATGTACTGCAATGGAAATCTTTTGTTTCCCTCCAGCAAGTATTTAGTCTGAGCGGGTTTTTTCAGTGCAGCTGGTTACATTGTGAATGACAGTATGATGCAGCTGTCAAGCAGAAATGCTGGGAGACTAACATTCTTAAAAATGAACCAACATCTAATACCATCTGAGTCACAAGTAACAGAAACCACATACAGAGAAAGCCATGGTAAATACTAACAGCAGAACAGTTGAGGAGGAGGGATGTGAAGGGCTACTTCCATCTAACACACATGGGACCACTGCTATGAACAATAGTTAATATCTACCAATAATCTGAGAATAAGGATAGCTTACATTTGACACAAACATTATAATAGTGATAACTGCTATAGAACTATATATACATACATACATACACACACACACATCAATTACATCACGTCAGTCCATCACCACCAGTACCATACATACA
This sequence comes from Rhinophrynus dorsalis, assembly GCA_037306005.1. Classification (NCBI taxonomy): domain Eukaryota; kingdom Metazoa; phylum Chordata; class Amphibia; order Anura; family Rhinophrynidae; genus Rhinophrynus; species Rhinophrynus dorsalis. The sequence continues at coordinate 70,544,292 of CM074719.1, read as the reverse complement.
TATCTGCCACATTTTAGGTTGTAACTTTTTTTTGTTTTTGTTTTTTTGTTACTCTCTTGATATTCTGCCCTTTTCTTTTGCTTTAAAGAACTGATGTCATGTGTTGCACCCTACTGTAATATCCCAAGCCGCAGTTATTGTTCAAGGATGGTTATGCCAGTGTTACTTAAGAAGGAAGTTGTGGGCAAAGGACAAATTCTGCATGCTAAAAAATCTTTCAAGGCATATGTTGCTGTAGGACTCACAACTTTGACTTTCGGCCATTCATTTTTCCACTTCAGCCCTCAGAAGAATTAATATTGTGGTAGAAAATGTTGTAGTCATAGAAAATATAGGAAAAATATAGCTAAGTTCTGGCAGGAAATTAATTGGCAGAGGCAAAAAGGAGAACATTTTATGTATTGTCTATGGGCAAAAATATGTGCCAAAAAAAGCAATAAATAATTTTTTCACAAAAGGTCAGGCGGGAAATTTTTATGACTTTTTGCTAAGCCCTAGTTGTCAGAGTGGAGACAATGAGAAAGGTTTGAACTATGCTGGACAATTTTCTTATATTGAACAATAAATGTAGGGTAATGGCCACTCACACATAAGTCTTTGCAGTGCATCTCATATAAACATAATGTATACCATTAATTGTCAGTATCTGTTTGTATTTTAGATGTGTACTTACTTAGAATGACTCTCTAAGCTTCTTTCTGCTTCTAATATCTTGTCCAGTTAGCTTAAATATGAATACGACAAGAGCTTAAAAACATTACTTTACCTTATTAAAACATGAATAAACAATGTCTTATAGTTACCCTGGAACTCCCCATGATATTTAATCACACCATATACTTAATGGTCCATCGGTCTTCCCAGTTGGATAATTTTTTCCTATTCCAGGTCCTACTATGTGGCACAAATATCATTGCATCATCCTGTCTATTGCCAGTCCACATGTATGTTTCCATAATATTGAATATATACCAATATTGTATATACATGTGTTATAATGTATTTGTATAAGAGATCCCTTATTCTCACCAACATTTCCCATTCACTGTCTCATTTTACAAATTTAGAATGTGAATACTGTACTTTCAATTACCTTGACATTCATATCCATGTTAATCGGGATAGTCCCAATCTATTAGCAAAACCATCTATCCTGCGGTGCAGTTAATTGTAATTGAAATCTATGCTGTTCTCATACTGTGCATGTCCTCAGATCCATTGTAATTCCAAAACTGTTGTACTCCATCTACATTATAAATCCACAGATTATATTCTCTTCCATCCATAATTCTTAGTTATTTTGCAATATATATTGTTTCATTAATTACAGTGACATTCATATTTAAGTTAATCAGGGGAATTCTGTATTATCCACATACATTACATTTAGTAAAATATATTACAACAGGGAAGTCCATGGTAACTACAATCTATGTGAAGCAAGATTAACTGGCTTAATCCTGTATCACTGACAATAATTACATGTAGCTAAATATACATCATAACAGGGCAGTCCAGTGTAGCTATAATCTATGTGGTTGCTTTATATGTTCACATAAGCTCATGATTTAATAAAGTTAAATAATGTTTTTTAACCTTTTGTTATATTTATATTCAAGCTAACTGGATAAGTTTTTAGTAATAATATGCTGCATTGCAACACTTACATTCAAATTACATTTTGAGTATAAAGTTCTGCATTATTTAATTTGTTACATTTTATTTCTGTGTTTAAATGTACTCTGTATCCTTTTGCATGCATTCATCTATTTATATGTGCATGAAACTGATACGCAATAGCCACTCTCAAACTAGTGAGCTTTATAACTAAGCGGGTGAAAAACTATATTCACTAGAATATATTTAGTAAAATATATTATAACAGGGACACAAAGTTTTAAGTAGGAATCCAACAAGGGAATTTAAGGCCCTGCTTGAATTTGTAATCCTAACTGCCATTAAGCTTGTACCAGTAAATTCTGGATTAGTGCCAAAATTAGTTGAGCGGAGAACCAGTATCCACATGTGAGGCATGAGATACCAAATTATGGAGAAAACATTGGAGAAACAAGCAATTAGAAGTGTGGGAAACTATGAGTGTTGTTCCAACAACTGAAGCCGCAGACAGCATCCATCTGAATAATACCAGTGGATATTTGTACTTTGCAGCTCCTTTCCGTTCTTTTGTCTTTTAGGTGAATTCTGTGACTCATAGGTGGAGCATCTGAGTAAAATTTCTGGATAAACTGAAAGGGAGATAGAGGAGAATTTACTGGGACAAGCTTAAAGGGATAGTAATACTTAAAATGTAAAAAAAAATATGTTGTAGAGTTTATCCCCCTGAGTAAAACAAGGGCACTCCCACTGTTGAAAGGTGTTTCATTCAAAAGATATTCATTTTCAAAGTTGAATTTTTAGGTGCAATATCACAGTGGCCTGAAATTGTACAGTGGCACTGTTGCTACACCATCCTATGGAGATTTATGGTCAACTGACCAGAGCTGTCCATAGGATCGTGTAGCAACAGCGCCACTGTACAATTTCAGGCCACTGTGATATTGCACCTAAAAAATTCAACTTTGAAAATTAATAACATTTGAATGAAACACCTTTCAGCAGTGGGAGTACTCTTGTTTTACTCAGGGGGATAAGCCCTACAACATATTTTTTTTTACATTTTAAGTATTACTATCCCTTTAATGGCATTTAGGGTTACAAATTCAAGCACGGCCTTAAATTCCCTTGTTGGATTCCTACTTAAATTTGATGTGTGTGAAAATGTCTAATCACAACAGTTAAATCTCTGTCTACCTGTTTGATAATCAAGGACTGACTGACAGAAAGTGTATAAACTGCTGCTCTTGGACATGGTCTGCAATATATAGGCAAAGAATGGACAGAAGAACATTGAAGAAACACTGAATAAAGTTCCAGCTTAGGGAAGTTAGTCATAGTGTCAAAAGGCTCTTTACTACATTTCCCAAAGAGTACTAAAGGTAAATAAAAAAGATTAAAGCAAGATATATAAGGAGATATTTATCACTGAGTTGAAGAGATGCATTTTGGATACATCACTTAAGAACATTGGCCAAGAAGTTTGATGCTGTGACGATATGATTTTGTTGATGTGTTCGAAACACTTCGACATTTCGATGTACACACACATTGACATATTCACAAAAATTTGGGGATGCAAGGGGAGGGGTGGAGAAGGTCCCTATTAGCATACAGGATTGTCAAAGTGCTGTTGATGTGGAAAAGATGACCTTCCTTCACACATCTCCACCACTATGACAATTCTGAAGTTGAAGAGCATACTTTCTGCTTCCCTAATTGGCCAGTAGCGGAGTGGAGAGAACAGTTGCAGCACCATGAACAGCATCACTTGGGCACCATGGGCAGCATGGGGAACAACAGCATTGTCTGTTAGCCACACATACACTGCCTGACACCCCAAGCCTTCTTCCCTTGCCCAGGCAGGGCCCATGGGGATTTATGGTTAGCAGTGGGTAAGGGGAAAAGTCTGGGTGCCAAGCAGTGTACATGGGGTTCCCTTTAGGGGCCAGTTCCCTATTTTCTGTACCTATGTTGGGTGCCTTCTATCCATTATAGTGAATCTATGTGTACTGTGTATTCACTTGCAATTGTTGCTGTCAACTGTAGAGGGCGATCATTTGTATTTATTTTCTTTCAATAAAAGATTGTTTTACTTTACCTACTGGTCTGAGTGGCAAAACAAACCGTTACACCAGGTCAATCAGTGTCGGTATTTAGATTATCTTTGGCAGCTCAGCAAACAGGTTAGCAGGAATTGAACCAAGAAGCCAAGAGAGTTAATTACCTTATGCCCTAGCATTTTATAAGGCAAATTTTACTCTATCATACTCTCTGCCTATCTCCAATGATTAGACAGAGATCCATCTCATTATACCGTGACATCATCAGTATTACCTGATTGGACAATCTCCCATCCCTAATAATGCTAGGAATGTGAGTACCCAGTAATTACGCTGTAAAAACTATAGATGGCACTCTTACTCCACATTAATATTCACACCTAAAATGATACCTTCTCTGGTTTCAATCAAAATTTAGAAATGTAAACTTTGACCCTATGTCATATAACGATGTCACCTTTTCAGACATTCTCATAGGGGAGTATCTTCTCATAAGATACTAATACTGCTTGCTACCGTGGTTGTTTGCAATTCTCTATCCATCACCATTAATGTCGCTCAAATATTTACTCCCCAATTAAAGCAATGAGTATTCCTTTTTCAGGTTTTCAGAAAATTCTACTTTAAAATTAACCCTCTATGCTCCCCCAGGGCAAAGTCTCTGACAATGACAAGGAAGTTATGTCACATTCACCCACAAAATAAACTTTGAGTGCAAGGTTTTGCATGGCTCATTGTAAGCGAAGTGTTGTGCACCACTCTAGTACTTGGAGGTTTAACCCATTAATTCTATAGACAGCCATCTCTGGCAAAATAGTGGATTCACTGGAGCATGCAAAAGGTAATTAACCTTGTTTGCAATTTCTAGTCCACACCAAAGAGACTAGCACCTAGAAAATGATTTATGGTCAATATTGATAGGAATATTACTGCCAGTAGAATTTAAATGTTAAAATAAAGCTCATGAGTTTTAAAGTCGTGTATTGTGCATTCAACCTTCATTCTTATTATGCCTGAAGAAGAGACTTGGTTGTCTTGAAAGCTTGCATCCTTGAGCCACTCAGTTAGCCAATAAAGGTATTAGTTTATTCTACTAATATCCTGCATTTTCTATAACTAACACAGTACTACACTTTACCTATGTTTTGTTCATTACAGAGACATCACTTTTTCTCCCTGACTTGAGCCATATGTCAATTACAGAAAATCAAAAGTCTTAAATATCAACCTTCCAGAGTGGGTCATAAATCTAAAGTTCAATTCAAGTGGACAGAGACTCCTATTAGATATATAGGCATTAATGTATCAAGCTAAAGACAAGCAATTCTGGATTAAACCAACTGTGCATTAGGCGGAGGGGGGGTGTAAACATTCTGAAAATTGATTTAATTTGGGGTTTTAACCCCCGATTGCTAGAACAGTTTCCAAGGCATTGTGATACATTGGAGGTAGAAGCCTGATTTAAATCATTGGGAATTTTTGTTTATTCATTATGGTGCCTTTGGTTTGACCCAGAATTGCACCATTATTCATAGCACGCTACGTGGCACCCTTGTTCTTTTTTTTTCTTTTGTCACTATGTAATGTGAACATATGGATGATGTTGAGGGGTTGGGTGGGTACCTGTATGCTGTGGGAGAGATGAGTTGGGGTGTTTGTGAATGCAGGGGAACCTACAGAGGTTTAGAAAGATTTTCATTTACGGGTTTGTGAGGGAAGGGAGAGACTTGCTAGAGGAGAAATGAGGGGGGAAGACCTGTCTGAGGAAGGAACACACAAAGAGGCCATGTGTGTGTGTCTGCGTGTGTCCCTTGTGTGTGCGTGTGTGTTTGTGTGTCTGTGGTTGGTGAAGAGACTTATGTGGGGATGAAGAGGTGACAGAGACATGAGTAGAGGGGAAGGGAGAAGACTATTATTAAAAAAGGTCAGAAATAGATCTGGCTATGGTAGAGATTGGAGGGGAAGACTGTCCTTGATGAGAGAATAAGAGAACTGTGGGTGGAGGGGGAAAGGTTAGGGAGACCACTTTGACATCTGCTTGTGAGTGGAGATCAGAGATATCAGACAGTGCATTTGTGTTTCTGTGATTACAAGTCAAACTGTATGTGTGATTCTGTGACTGACTAAAGTGTCAGACAGTGTGTACCAGAGGGACAAGTCTGTGAAAGCAGACAGTGTATGACTACCTGTGTACAATGGAAGAAAGTTGGTGTGCCAGACATTTTATGTGTGGCTCCGTGGCTACCAGTAAATAGACACACACTAGCACTTAGAGGGAAATACTGAGTATATGGCCTTCATCTGTTTTTCAGTTTAATATGCCTTTTGTAAAGTGATGTAATCACCAAGATGGGGTTGCTCTTTGTTTATTTTCTAGAGCTATTTTTTGGCCACCACTATTCTATCTGATTCACAATGTGTTACTAATTCTCTGAGATCTATAGGAAAATGCTCAGTTGTACTGCGTAAAATACTGCAAGAATCAAAAACATGAAAAAAGTTCTCTAACTTCTTGTAGTTAAGATAAAGTTTGATATTAACTGTCTATTTTATCATCTTTTTTTTTTGCTTTCTATGCATTTTTCAGTATATATAATTAAGTAAGCAATTTGCCTCAATTATATTCTAAAACATTTTTTTCTTACATACTATTGTACTTTACGGTAGTTATTTAAAGATCTCTGCTAGACTGTAATTTTGTTATTTTTTGTAATTCACTATTGAAAGCAGATGAAAAATCTCTAAGGAGACATTTGCTACTTAGCATGTTTCAATATGTTTTTTTTCCGCTGAAAAGTTAAATTACTTTTACCCAGTTAGCACACTAGAAAAAAAAACATAATGATGAATTTATTCACATAGTATTAAGACAAAAAAATAAAAACAAAAAACTGAAGAGGGTGCTTATACAAAAAATATAAGTATAAAATTATGAACATAGATAACAGAAGTAGTTGAATACTATAAATGGGTTATTGTTATAGTATTACTCTAAAGCAGAGCTTTCCAAACTTTTCATGTTGGTGACACACTTTTTAGACATGCATCATTTCATGACATAGTAATTCATTTTTACTAGCAAATCGGAGGTTAAACTAACCCCTTACAAGAGATACGGACACATACAGAAATTGTAATAATGAAATGTATGGGGACACAACATATCTCATGAAAACCTTTTATTTATATTTTTAAAAATATATGGTTTGTAAGATAATAACATACATTTCCAAGATTGTTGTCATTTTTCAGTAAAAATATGCAAATATTTGCAATAATTTAAAAAATTGGAATAACACCAATAACTACTTCTTACCATTTTAATGAGATGTAAGAAATTGATGGGATGAACACAGCTTTGGAATATTTGGTGGAATATTAGCTAAAGAAAATAACAGCACCAGCACTCTACTCCCACAGTGATAAAGTGAGAGAACAATCCACACACACCTACAGAGAGTGCAGACTAGGCGGCTTTTAGTCGATCGGCTGCACGTAACTTTTCACATTGAACAAATTTTGTCGAGCGGTGATCAAGCAGAGGTCAAGGCGGTGTTCTATCAAAAAACTGGACCCATGGAATTTCTCGAACGCGTCACTTCAGATTACTGCCACGTAACTTCCTCTGTTTCGACCCGATTATGCATACTGTGTATGTGCAGTACCTATATGATCCCTTGACCGTGGTGTGCATACATGGATACAACAGTAAGGGAATATACTTGTGCACCATAGTAATCGGCATAAAAATGCATTCAAGTTCACATAGACTCAGAGGTTTCTCATTATGTTCTCGTGACACACCTACACACTGCAGCCTACACACTAGCGTGTCGTGACACACAATTTGGAAAGCTCTGCTCTAAAGAGATCAATGTATCAATGTATCCACAAATTATTTAAAAAGTAATACCTAGGGAAAATTGTTGGGTCAATGATCTTCAGTTTTGTTTGACTGTTTGCTACTCCTGGGGTGAGAGGTTCTGTAATAAATGAGATAAACTCTCCAGACAGACAATTTGTAGTCTATTCTATTGCGTCTATGCACTGAACTTTAACTGAAAACAGGCTAAATTGAATTTCAAGATTTGGAGAGCATAACAACCCAACACTCCCCTGTCACTAACAGAGTGGAGACCCAGTGGACAGATAGAGGGATACGGTTCACAAATTCACTAGGCTGTGCAGCTGGGGTGCAACCCTAGGGAGTGAACCTGGGGACTGGGGAGTATGGTTGCAGAAAACATGCCCATGCTGCAGCAAGTGCTAGGATTAATGATAGCATTAGCAAGGTTGGCTCCAAATTTCAATTGACCCAGAGTCTAGACTGGATGGCATCAGACAGCCAATGTAAGTTAGTAAGTAACTAACTTTGTAGAAGTCAAATGAATGAGTATTCCAGTATGTAACAATGCCTTTTGAGAGATATTCTCCCTTCCTCAAGTCTAAAGCATACTGGCAATAAGAGCAGGACAAAGACAAAAAAAAGGTATGTAAAGCAAAGTTTAGAATTTATAGGGAGTGGATGAAGAATGTGAGAAGACAGAGGAAACTGACAGCAAGTGGGACAGGGTGAGAGATACAGAATCACAAGAAATAGACGGAAATGAAAAAATATATATATTGTGTGAGAGATGCTGCCAGTTTCCTCCTCCCCCCCTTCAAATTCCTCATCCACTCCCTATCGATTCTAAACTTTCCTTTACAATCCATTTTTTTTTTTTTTTGTCTATGTTAGTCCAAATAAAAAAGGTATTATTACATACTGGAATACTCATGCATTTGGCACACACATACACACACGCACAGTTGTTTCTCTTAAATACCTGGAGTTAGCAACCTCTAGTAAAGGTTGTCATGTTTGTCCATGCACCACAATGAAACAGGATTTAGTAAAACCAGGAAATGTTACACTGAAATTTTTCAGTCGTGTAGCAATAGGCAGAAGAAATTGGAATTAATTAGGAATATGACATTTTTATCACCTTGTTCTGAGTTAAAATACAAAACTGCATTTATTCATATATGTTCTACTGTACCAAGATAGACCATTTATGCATAGCTATGTTGATATTATATAGTAAACATTGCAGGGAAATGTAAAGTACATTAAGAAACATGGCTCAGCGAAAAAAAAATATTTGAAGATAAGTGCCCCAGACAACCTCTATTATTCTGTTCAAACTGAAATGTTCCTTCCAGCAGTGCTAAATATTTACTTAGGTTGTACTCTTACTTTATTGTATTTTGGGTATGTATAAATGTCACAGCTAACAATATACTGCTAATAAATGATCAGCAGATTTTCATTTCATTTGTGGACATGAACTCATGTTTGTATTAGAAAACTTCTGTTCCTTTCAGTGTGTATCCTTGATAAAAAAAAAGAAGTTATATTTGTGAGTATCCTGCAATTTACCTCAAACATATTTCCAATTAAAGGGGAAATTTACCCAAAGAATAAGGGAGTCTTCATTTTTAACAGAGGTTTTTGATTCTATGCTATTCTATAAGTGTGTTATGGACACAGGTAAGTTGCAGCAAAATTTATGACAAAACTGCCTCCATTACATGGTTATGTCCCCCAGTCCTGAAATCACACTTAGTTTTTAGAACCATTTTTGTTTTTACAGGCCTTCACCATTTCCCTTTGTCTCTTTGTCTTCTCCCTGGTCTGTTTGGGCTGGAAAAGGACAAAGAAAGAACCAGCTCCCTTTGTCTACCTTGCTTCTAGGGGAAGGGAGGAGGGTTGTATCAGTCAGGTAAAGTGGGCTGGTGATGGGTGGGGCTTGCAAACAATAAAAGAGGTGTGCAGTGAGCACTTGGGAGACAGTCTTGGAGTGGAGCAGGAGAGTGATGGATGGGGGGGTAGATGGCCCAGAATCCAGCAAGACTGCCATGCCTTGCCTAGGCCCCAAGAACTGTTCCAGCATCCTTGCCTTTTTCCTGCAGAACCATCCTCATTCTTCCAGGATTTAGATTAGAATGTATCACTCTCTTCTTTTTATACTATATTTCGAGGAAAACACCCATGTAACCAAAGTATAGTGGTTTCAACTATAATTGTTGCGTATTGTGTCTTATTTCAACTGCAGTAAGTAATTGTCTAGTTAGTATTATTAGGTGTTTAGCTAGAATATATTTGATAATATACAGTGTATAGTTCTTATTATAATATTATTGTTTATTAAATATTACCGCTTATTGGTAGTACTGGGGTGTTATTGTGTTAATTGTGGTATTGGTCATTAGAACAAATGTCTCTGGGTAGATCCTAAAATTAATGGGTTGGCTACTGGGGTGTTGGCAAATGCATGTTGCTTCCAATAACTGTGCTAGTGTCTGTTAGTGTGAGCATATTGTGTGTCTCTCTCAAGTCACATGGTCTGATGCCAACTTGCTAGGCCCCCAGCCTGTGGTCTTTTTTCTCAAGACACATGGTTGAGGATGTCATTTTGTAGAAAGCACATGATATGTGAGTACATTAATTTTAACACAGCTGTTATTGTGAAACCTTTTGAGCCAGATTAATGCACCTAAAGCCATGAACCACAGCGAAGTGAATCACTACCTATTGGATTCCCATGATATCTATTTTAGATAAGACCCTTGAAAAAATCATGAGTTGGAATGGAATCCAAACCTGAAAGACATACCTAGATAGGTATCATTGTAGCAGGAGGCAGTTATTTCTATTTACTGTTTTTATTTGTATTCAGTTTTTTTTAGTCCACTGCTAGTTGTTTCATATTACAATCTGATAAAGACTAGTATCCCTTATGAGTGATACAGCACTATTTAAGACTAGTGTTTGTTGTAAGGAATATGATTTCAAGATACAGATCAATAGTATGTACAGGAAACTTCAGATATAAGTAGGCTAACCATACCTCACCTTTAAAAAGGGACACATAGAAAATATGCATATTTCAGGAGTGCAACAAAATCAAAGTAACCCTGTAGTATGCATTTTCATGTGTGTCCCTTTTTAAAGGTGAGGTATGGTCAGCCTAGATATAAGGTATAAAATATATAAATAAATGTACCTTATTACTGGTTTAAGAGTCAATCCCTTGTATTTGGAATACTGAAAAAGCACTGATATTTCTTATTTGTCTAAATAAGTTATGCGTATTATATTATTTCTCATAAAATACCATAACATCTCAGGTATAATGCCCACCTGTGTGTATATTATGCAGGTGTAAATTTTACCCAAGATAAATTTGTGTGTGTGTATGCACCCCCATTTTGTCCCCCTCTGCCACATATGAAAAATTTAAATCATGGTCTCCCCTTGATCCATCTCCAGCTTACCTCCTTCACCTTCAAAAAGTGTCTTTAGTCCCCCACTTTCCCTCCCTCTACCCATTTCCATGTAGAATTTCTCATAAGTTTCTTGTAACACATTCACTCATTCATTTGTGTGTTTGATATGCTCAGATTGACATCTGATAATCCTGATAATTAGTATATTACCAATCCCTTGGGAAGTCTTTTAAGTTTAAAAATACCATTGTCAATGGTTTAGATAGTGTTAGATAGTAGAATAAGCAAGATGCAAAATGCTTGTTAGGCTGGAGAAGTTTTGTTCCCCTTGTCAGAGACATTGCCATGATGGGGAGGAAATGGTTAATTTTTCTTTTAAACCAAATTCTCTGAAAGTCTGTTTTTAAGATGTGTGTGATGAGCTCATTTTATAACAATGACTCCATTTTAGAAACAAAAGGGGCCTCTCTTTACCTAGATGGGAGTGAAAATAGTTGAGTGAATTTTACGATTAAATATGACTCTCCTAGAGACAACATGCCTGGGATAAGGGATTCTCCCATGTGGGAAAGTCTAGTAGGGTGACATATTTATGTCAAGTCCAATGACCTCATGGCCATTCTTATCTGATGATATGAGACAGATCCATATTTGATATGTAAAATTTTAATATGGAGTAAGAACGCCATCTTGAGAGCACATAGCATTATTATTAGTGTTTGGAATTTTTTTCATAATATATGCGTGATGCCATAGGGAAAGTAGGAATTAAGAGTATCCAATCAGATAATACTGATGATGTCACTGCATAATGAAATGGATCTTTATCCAATCAGAGGAGATTCTGATAAGGGGAATTTCACATTATGAATATGTAAGCTTTGAAAGAGAAAGGACTTTTTCCTGTTGATTTTCTGGCTCTTGATTTCCTGTTCTGTACCTGGCTGGCTGTTAAAGAGATATTAAGAAACACTTATTGGACTGATAACTATATCTTTCCTTGTTTTAATTCTGCAAAATTCAGATATTTGAAGAAACATAATTTTTCTTATAATTTGTCTTAATCGGACTGGCTACCCAATTGTGACCAATTATAATAAGCTATATTGGTTGTAGTAATTCTGAATTAAGCAGAATTCATTAATTAATTGGTAAATTGTCATATTTTGCCAGATAAATGTAAATAGTTGATAGCAGTGAGATTTATATATCCTTGTTTATAAATTAGTTAATATAATCATTGATATTTCTAGAATATATTTTGTTTCTAGAAAGGTTATTATAGCTAATATTTGATCTGGGGGAATTCTTTAAATTATTTTATTAACCCTTCAACTGCTATTTGTCTATTTATTTTGAGGTGTTTCTTTGGATTTCTTTGTGTATGGTTTTGGATCTAAATTTTTGTACAGTGAGACGCTTATTTAAACCTCACACTAGACAAAAGAAGTCGCCATCTTGGGTGTGGCATCCTATATTACTAAGTGGATTAACCCTTGGAGTACCCTACAGGTTTTACATAGGATTGCTATGGTCATGTTTATGATATATGTTGCATGAAGTTTGGCATACTGTCTAGACATATATTATTGGATTAATTCTAAGTATATTCTTGGTATTATCTATTAGTGACTATATTAATTGCAATTTATATGTTTCATTCAGAAGGTATGCAAGATTTGAAATCAGTAGATAATTAAATTATAGTGATTTCAGTCTAGGATTTTATTACAGTTAGTTTCTCTAAATTTGGTTATTATATATGGTATAAGGAAATTGTCAGAGGACCTGGCTTAATATTAAAGCTGACTCACCTGACAACTTACCTTAAACCTTAATTAGCATAGTTTATACCATTTCTGGAGCAGAGGTATTCATATATGCTGCTGCCAAAGGGCAAATGCATTCTGAATGCTAACGCATTTTTCAAGCCATATGTTGCTGTAGGACTCACAAATTTGACTTTCAGCCACTTATTTCTAAACTTCAGGTCTCACAAAAAGTAATATTATAGTAGAAAATGTAGTACCTATTGGATATATAGGCGAAAAATGTGTTAAAATAGATGGAACATTTGCTACAATAGGCGAAAAGGAGGACATTTTTGCATAGGCGGAAAGGCGAAAGTTTTCGCTGGAAAAGTGAAAAATTGGCTCAGTTTCACGAAATTTTTCACAAGAAATTTTTTTTACTTTTCGCCCACCCCAAAATCTAAGCACTGTTTAGATCATTTATAAGTTTATTACTCCCTGATTGTGGCATTTGATTTATTATGCCAGCTTTACAATAGCCCCTTTTGACCACTGGTAACATGGATTCTTCTTTTTTATATATATATAATGACACATGGTGAATCTTAAAGGGATAGTAATGTTTCACAAAAACAGCAGCTCCAATTCATCTTCATGGTATTTGAGCCATAGAGAGTGTTATTTCAATACTGTCAGAGTTGTATTTCAAGAGTAATTGAATGATAAAGTATCCCCATCCTAACCCTTTTACCTAGTGTAAGCCACTTCCCCTCATATGTGGAATCTGGTCCACAGACCAGACAGCTTACAGCAAGGGACAATCTTCTTACTGTGAGAATAATGAAATCCCTTCTCCCATTGACAGGCTTTTCAGGTGTTTCCCTTATCTTAATTGAAGATTGTCCACCAGGACACTGCCCTGCTGCTCTGAGGTGAGCAGTGTTACATCAGTAAAAGGGGCAGGAGGGGGATACTTTATCATTCAATTACTCTCGAACTATAGCTCTGACAGAATTGAAATAACACTATCATGGCCCAAATACTATGAAGATTAATTGGAGCTGCTTTTATTATGAAACATTACTATCCCTTTAGTTTACAAGCCAAACTCCACTGCATCTTTTGTGTGGATTTAACCTTTGAAGTAATTTTATATCTGAATTATGTTTTTACTTTCCTGGATAATCTGCAAGTACCAGTAATCTTTTCTTTAACTTGTTTGTGTGGTAATATAGATGGGGGAATTCATATAACTAACTCTTTAGTAGTATTTTTAAATATTTTCTTTAAATTAATAATTTGTATTTTACCTCCATATTCCATATATACAATTCCAGTGCTTAGCATTTTCTTATTGATTTGTGCTAGTCTGGCAAGGTTGTCTTTCTTTACTCACCCCTGTGACACCACTGTTTGTGTTTCTAGCATTATATTGGTTTTGTGAATAAGTGTGAACTAGTGTTTTATTTGTATCAATTTGTCTCATCTCTTCCCTGAAAGTGTTTTTTTTTCAGTCTGGCTGTACCTAGGGATGGAAGAAACATTCTGTTTTGATCCTGCAGGAAATTTTACAAAAAAAACATGTTTTTCTTCTTTTCCTGTCGGAAGTCCAGCCAGTGGAGAAACCTAAACATTTTCCACCGTTTCACTAACACAGAATTTCCTGCATGAACAGATCCATTTTCTGTCTATGTTATCCAATGGAGGTGAAATTTCCCACCTCTATAGTATAAAACACAGAATATTCCACAATCCAGAGTGAAGTAGTTTAGGAGAAAAAGTTACTAGAAACTGGAAAATAGAGAGAGAAGATTTAAACTAAAAGTTAAAATAAAATATGGATTAAGTGTTGGCTTAGATAGAACTATGACCAGCAAGGGAAGCTTAATGTACCCTGCTGCTGTTGATACAGATGCGGAGGAGGAAGTCAGCAGCAGCAGTGGTCAAGGAAGCCCACATACCCCTTACCCAATGATTCCCAGTCCCTTGCTGGATTGTCTTTTTGGCAAACTATACTGAAGAAGGCAGACATGACTGATAGTATGAGGAGGGGACCCTATATCACATTTACCATCCCCAACCAGTCCTAAAGAGCAGCAAGAGACTGGTGAGGTGATTGTGGAGCAGCTAGTGTGGAGGAGAGCACATGAGATAATTTTTGGGAGAAAAAAATGTAAATGGGGACATAACTGCAACTATCAGCAATGACATTCTTGATTTTGCTGTTAGTGTAATTCCTGCTGATTAGTCACCAGAGGCAGATGTTCATCTGTCAATACAGAAGCAGCAGGATGATGATGAGAGAGCTGATGTGCCACAGATCACAGTGGACACCATGGGACTGGCTTCTTCAACAATGATACAAGACCAGGACCTGCTCCACTTGCCAGTGCCATCAATACTTCTTGTCCTAGCTTCACTGATGATGTTGAGGCAGCAGCTGCATCTGCCCCAGTGAAGGTGATTATGATGAAGAAGAAGGCCATTCTTCTCCTCTTGTCCCCTCACTGAAATGCTGGGAATTAGAATATTGTTCACTTAGAACAGGCATCAGTGACTGCACATCTGCCCTCCTAAAGCACATGCAACATAGACCACAAAGCTTATGTTAAGAATGTGAAAGCCCCTTGTCCTTGCCCCTTGTACCAACTCAAGGGTACAAATAATGGGGGTGCAAAAAGCCCAGAGTAAGAGTAGAGAAACCCATCCTGGAAGTTTATGATGAGCATAATACCTGAATAGCCATCATCTTCTTGTTCTAGAGAAGGTGTAGCACCTGTCCTTGTGCCTCCACACTCAGCATCCTCTGCCTCCTCTGGTGTACCACCTTCACCTCCATTACTTCCCACACCAGCTGATAGTGAGTCTCTAGATGTGTAGATCTGGCAGTTTGTGTCCACTCATTTCACATTGTGTAGTGCTCTGACCACACATGGCAATTTAATGAAGTGCAATTGAATACAGAGTTTTGTGGAGCATACGTGGACATTCCATCCTGCTTAATCCGGTAAGCAGGGGACAGACAGGATTAATTATTTTTCTTAAAGAAGCAGTAAACTTTTTTTTATGAAAACATATTTTATAGAGCATTTCCTGCTGAATAAAACAAGGTCACTCCCACTGCTGTCAGATGTTGTATTCAAAAATTATAGCAGTTTAAATAATCAGGTGAATCAAGTGAATTTACTGTATTTACTTCCTGATAGTTCTAACTGACAGGAAGTGACTGGCAATTTCTATCACATTCTATGGAGAACTGTATGTCTCTGACTTTTCTGACTTTCCTCTCCATTAGAATCTAACAGGAACTCTAATTAGAATTGACCACTAGAGGGCACTGCTAATGTAAAAAAAAAAACATGGGTTTAAACTGTAATAAGCAGATACAAAGAAAAATTCTGCGCAATCAAATAGAAAAACAGGTGGAATTCGGACAATAATAAAAAAATAATTGAATAAAAAATAAAACAAAAAATATGAACAGCAATGGAACACAGTACAAAGTATGAAAAAGATACAAACTCTTAAGGACAGAGTACTCTGAAGGGACATAGAACTCTTAAATGACAATGTATATATACAAATATCTAAAATAATAGTGGTACTGATAGTAACCAATCGCTAATAGTCGATGGTATTGATAGTAAAACACAAAAATAGATGGGCACAAATGCAATGAATGAGAAATGAAAAAACAATAATAATAGCAATATAGTCCGAATGCAATGAATATAAAGTCCACTATGGAAAGAAAAAAAGAGAACAATAGCCAGTAGGAATAATAGACAATGTCAAATAAGAAAAAGATGTCCCAACTTAACTGAATGATGGATAAATGGATGAAAATGAGATGGAATGTCATGTAAGTGGAAACGTCCACCTTATCATTAGAAGGTCCACTACTGTATTTATCAAACGCACAAAACTTTCACAAGTCTCCAGACCCAATCCAGGTGCAGCTAATATAAGGTGTCCTTGAGCACCCGATAAGACAAGTACAATTCCTAGAAATGTGAAGCGCAACACGGAAAGGAGGGGAGAAGATAGTGAAAAGCTCTAAGTGTAGTATTAAAACATAGCTGTAGTTAAATAGAAAAAAATATATATCCAATATCTCTGATATATATAAGTAATAATTTTAATGGGATAAAAAATATAAAAAATATATATATATTATAGATAAAGAAAACATGAACAATATAAAAATATAAGCTAAAAACAAAATCCGGTTAATTCTTCCCCCCCTCTCTCATTCCACTTACTAGATGCCCGTCTTGGGCTTGGTGCGTCTCAGGGGTCCCAACCCCTTATCTGCCTCGATACTGTGTTCCTGACGTCTGGATTTACGAGCTGTAAATGGATGCGTTTTTAGGTATCTAAATCGTTCCACTGGAACAAGCAGCTCAGTGAAGTTACAATGTATATAAATGTGGTGTTGAACTGATGTTTGGAGTATCAAGCCAATCCTTATCGCATCAAAAAGATATAATGTATCAAGCCGCGTGGAGCAGCAAAACGCTACAATCGCGCTTCCGACAAGGTATCCAAATCTCTCAACCGGAAAGGAAACGTCTCACAGGGGGCGGGGAGGGACCCGGCACAAAAGGTCCGAGAGAGGTAGAGGTGAAGAAAAAACTCAATAGCCCAACGCGTATCGTGGGTTCACAGATCCACTTCCTCAGGGGCAACAAGAGAGTGCGCATCCTCCTTGGTAGCTTTTTATAGGTCTCTGAAGACTCCTATATTGTATTTACATCCGCATATACTTGATAATAAATACATAAGATGACATTTTGTATGATTTGTCAGAATGACATAATGATGATAACAATAAAGTTTACATAAAACGAAGGGTACATAAAGCAAATGTGTGTTTCAGAGTGCTTATCCACCACAACCACATCCGATCATTAAGATCCTATATTCGGTAAATAATTAAAATAATGATTAATTAGTAGAGTGTCCTTATTAAATAAGAAGACAGATCCTAATGCTATAGGATAGAGGTAACTGATTATGTGAGGAGATACTGTTTGAGTATAGAGTGAAATATCCATTCGGAAGAAAAAAGTGTGATATTAAATAAAATGGTCGTTATAAAGAAATGATTAAAAAGAATATCAACCTATTTGTGTGTATCTGTGTATTTGTTTATAGGTGTCTGCTAATATGAATAATAATTAGCCAGTGTGATACTAATAGTTGATACTAGTGATGAACAGAGATAGATAACCATATAGTGCAAATGTAAGTAATATCGTGCGAAGTAAAAAGAATATATATTAATATGATATGATAATATGCATGTGATAATATGCAATAAACATGATTTTAACAACAAAAGTGAAAGGATGAAAAGAGATGAATAAAGAAAGAGAAGAAAAAGCGAGATAAAAAATAATAAATAATAATAAAAATAATAATAATAAAGGCTATAAATAATGATAAAGAAAAATAACTAATACAAATATTATTACATAAATAATATTCGGATATTATGATGTCATAGCACTCCAAAAGACACACATATGCCCCTATCTAGCCAATATATATATGAAGCTTCATCTAATATTCAGAACCCAAAAACTTAAAATGACATTGGAATAAAACAAAATTGAAAACAATATAATTACAAAAGAGAAGTTGAGTGGAATAGAATAAAAATAATACAGTATAAACATGATGGGAAAAACAATACTAATAATAGAATCTTAATATTAGTATGATCATATAAAATAATAAGAAATAAATAAATGAATGAAAACAAGGAACTAATAATACAGTAAAAAATCTTAAGGACATATGGTCTAATAGTTTGAATTTAGGGACCCCTGAGACGCACCAAACCCAAGACGGGCATCTAGTAAGTGGAATGAGAGGGGGGTGGAGAATTAACCGGATTTTGTTTTTAGCTTATATTTTTGTATTGTTTATGTTTTCTTTATATATAATATATATATATTTTTTATATTTTTTATCCCATTAAAATTATTACTTATATATATCAGAGATATTGGATATATATATATTTTTTTCTATTTAACTACAGCTATGTTTTAATACTACACTTAGAGCTTTTCACTATCTTCTCCCCTCCTTCCCATGTTGCGCTTCACATTTCTAGGAATTGTACTTAAACTGTAATAACTCTGGAAATATAAATCTCTCGGCAGCAGAAGTACCCTTATTTTACTCAATAGGAAAATCCCTACAATATGTATTTTTTCATAAAAAAAGTTTACTGCTCCTTTAAGTATTCTGTCTTACCATTGCTTGTCTTTAGCTGACTGAAAAAAGGCCAAAGTGGTAAAAGTACTTGGGTTATTGGGGGATGGTTTTACATAGTTGACCTAAGTGTCAAAGTGTTTGGCTGATGTTTTTTCTGTTTCTAAGTATGAGTGATGATGTGTTACACGTTGTGATACTTCCCACCCAGTTCTTCCCATATTTCACAATCTTTCCTTCTGCACACTGTGCACATTGTAGTTGTTAATGAAAGGCACAGTTCCTTCCAGGCTACTCTCAGCGAAAAAAACACCACAGTCATTCATTTGGAGGGGGTGCAGAAGGAGAAACAAAACTGGCTAACTTATTCTCTTTAGATGTACCTTAAGTGGTATAGAGGCTTGTTGTGGTGTGGCTGCTGCAAAACTACAGCTAGTGCAAGTAGAAGAATCATGGTACCACCACCTTATATCAGTGCTGATGATGATTCAAGTCCCATTCAGCATCCTACTCCTGCTGCATAGATGAATTAACAGCAGCAATTATAGCAAAAACAAATTCCTAGTCTTGCTGTAATATGTTTAAGTTTCTGAAACCCGGCAAAATAAATACTTTTTCAGGTTTTCCTTTCTGCAAGCCTATGGTGCTGATGACCATTTTTATAAAGGGATCCTTAAAAAACTTTGACTGAGTGTGGCAGATGTTTATGGTGGTGATGATGGACTGGTGTGGTGTGACTGTTGTCTATACATATCATAATGATTCATAGACCAATTATTTGCATTTTCATCTTGGAGTCTAATTTAAACCTGCATTATTTTCAGATTAATGATAAACATTAATCAGTGGTTATAGCAGTTTTCCAACAGTGGTAGATGGTAGCAATCCTTCAAATCCCTCTTTCTCATCTTACTCATCCTCTGTGCTGTTGTTGAAAGTACATGTACAGTGGGTTTACCTGTTACATGTTATTTTGTCCATTTCTGCTACCTGATATTCAAATGGTATTAGATATTGGTTAAGTTTTAGTAATGTCAGTCTTCCAACAGTGATGCATGATACTAGTGTTCTGCTGTCATTTACAATATAACCGACTGCGCTGACGCAGACTCCAGCCTTGCTAGTGGGCAACTAAGGGTTTACACGTTAGTACATGTCAGTGCTGGCCACACAAAGTTTTGTTTGGCATTAGTCTATGGGGTCACACTTTCTGCCAAGAAAGTAGCTATCCTGAAAGTATGCTAAATCCATCTCACATGCAGTGGTACTACTCCTGTGAGCTACACAGAATTCCTGTGTATCAATTACCAACTCATATTCTGGGAGCAAGTCCAATAGAGATGTGCCATCACCAAAAACCACCACCACCACAACAACAAACATTTGATTGATTGCTGCCCCAGAGACCCATGAATTGTTTTATGTGATAAGGATGATGATGATTATGACGTGTCCAGAAATATGTTGGGAATAGGATGCTCTGGTTGATTTGCTACTCCTGATGGTATAAATGCTTTGCTGACTTCCCAGTTTTTTTTGGCCCTAAATTTCCCTCTCTCATCATCCACAATGCAACTCTCCACTTGATCTATAAGCTTATCTTTATATTTTTTAACAGAATCCAATTCCTCATAGTGATGCTGCTGATTGGGGATGGGCAAAAATCTTCACCTCAAACCAAAATTGGCAAAAAATATCACTTCCCACCTGGTAAATATTTTCCCACAAAAAGTGCCATGTTCCCGCTTTTTTCACCTAGCTCATTTAAATCAATGGGAAGAAAAATTTTTCACCACCAAATGAAAATTTTCTCTACTTTTCTACAGCCATATAAAAGGGTGTCAGGCTCTCACAGCATGCCATTCCATTTTTTTTTTGGAGAGGAGAAAGCAACATGTTTTTGAGTCAGGGAAGATAGGCAAGTAAAGGGGAATTGAAGCTTAGTTTAGGGAGTCTTTTAGGTAGGACATTTGATGTCTGTATTAGGGGAGTCTGGTGGAACTCTGGGGGAGAAGAAGGGAGATATCCCAAAATTCGGTGTCACTGACTGGCAAGACACAGACAGCTGGGGTCCAGATAGCTTGCTGAATTTGATTTATTGTCTCTGTGCTCGGGAAGTCTGGGGAAAGAAGTTGTTGATTTTATTTTGTTTTTTAATTATAAATGTTCTATTTTTTGGACTCAGTGTGATAAGCCGACTGGGAGCCTGATGTGAGCACTGTGACTGAGGCAGAATTGATAGACAGCAGACAACAATGAGAATTTTGGCTAAGGTAAGACATCACACTCCATCAGTTGTGTACTGTAAAGAGTAAAAACATACAGAGTAGTTGAGTAATGTCCAGCAATTGCACAAGGGGCAGGGGGAGGGGGAAAGGTGGAGCAATGCAGGGACTTGGGAGTAAATTGGTAATTCTAAAACTGGCTGCTGCAATGGCTGATGCAGCATATACAATAAATGTGTCATGGTCCGTGACTTTACCTGACAGCTGTGCGCTGGCCGTTCACTCCTGCCCTCCTTACTGATTGCTCATCTTCTGTTCTCACAAGAGCAAGCGCGTGTCAGCTGGGAACATCACATACTTCTTGTAGAAGCCTATGAGGATCATTTAGTGTTCCGCCCCCTCAGTGGGTTTAAATTTTTCTTGGACACCTGGATCAATCGCCCTTTTGTGGTGTCCCAACGCTGTAGCTCCTGTTGCTTTGTGATTGACCCTGGCTTGTGTAACAGTTATCTGGTGTTCCTGGACCTTGGAGTTTAGCTAACTTACTCACTGGTACTGACTATAGGCATTGGTTGACAACCATCTCTGGTATTATTCTAGGCATTGGCTTACTACCCACTCTGGCATTACCCTATGCATTGACTGACTACCCACTCTAGCAGTTATCCTAGGCAGTGGCTGACTACCTGCTCTGATTCTGTTCCTAGGTATTGGTTGCCTACCCGCTCTGGTACTGTTGGTAGGGTTGGTTTTCCTTATCCATAGGGGTTGACCCTGCTCATGTCCCAGTTTCTGTTTATTATTCTTGGTGTATATACCTGTCTCGTACCTGTGGATTCATTTAATAAAGGTGGTGTTCACTTTACTGTACCTGTCTCTCTGTCATCATTAAATATACTGTAACAAAATGATGATGATCCCTCTCCTTCCAGGGTGAATGAATATGTGCCAGTGTCACTTAAGCAGGAAGTTAGTTTAGTGTGACAAATGCACTCTGCATGCTAACACATTTTTCAAGGTATATCCTGAAGTAGGACTCACAACTGGGAAATGTTGCAACACAGAAAACAGAGGTGAAAAATGTGTTGGAATTTTGCATGTGTTTTATGAGGGTGGTTGTACCATGGTGTGTTTCCCCTTTTTAACTGACTTTTCCCACATAGGACACAGTGTCACCATCGATGACTGTGCGGTGTCTGCCACAAGAGAAAAATATTCCCACGCCCATGATTTCTCGAAGGGGACAGGTGAAGATGAATGGCCTCTTTGCTCCATCATCCCCTTCACTGGCAGGGGCTGATGATGATGATGATGCTGCTTCAGAATCAGCACTATAAGTAGGACCAAGATGATTGTTGGCAAGTGGAACATATCCTAGTCCCAAATCACTACTACAGGAAGCCAGCCAAAAAGTGTTCACGGTGATCTGTGGCACACTAGCCTACTCATCATCTTACTGCTGCGGAACCAGATTAATGTTTTGCCCTGGTGACTCAGGAGCAGTAATTACAAAAGCAGCAAACTCTTCAATGTTACTGCTGATGGTAGTGGTGATGACCATCCCCATATGCATCTCTGTCTCCCATTCCTTTTTGCTAAATAGGCCCTCATTCTGTCCTTCACCCCAACTGCTCCACCATCACCCTCACTGAAAATGAGACTTCCAATTTGTGAAGCTTACTATTTGATGATCTTCTTTTACTTGATAGAAATAATATAGCAAAACTATTAATTCCACCGCAAGGCCTGAATGTCTTCCCATTAACTGGGCAATGTTTTTCACTCATTGGGGTGTATTACCACAGTATTTATGTGCTGTAGGATCAGCTGCAGCTGTGCTGATCAAGCAGCTATGTTGCTTCAGTATAATAGTGTTGCTAGTTTTGACATACTGCCAATATATTCCTGATCCATGACTTTTGTGTGTGTGTGTGTGTCTGTGAGCTCTGTTGTGCAGCTTATTTTAATAGGTTTGTTAAAGGTTAAGCCACACATTTAGGAGATGGTGATGATGAGTGCTCTCACTTCTTATGCCAATGACAGTTTTGCCTCTGATTAATTGATTCCTTAGAGTGTCATGTTCACATGTTGCTTTTTTGTTTGCCGTATACACACAGGCACAGATATTACAGTTTTGCATGTTGGAAATACTTTTCCTGTGCATCTAAAAAGTTGTAAAATTGTCTTGTTGATCCACTGTAAGGTTATGTTTTGTGTTTGTAAACATGCCGGTATTTATTGTCATTTGCTATTCTCAGATTTACTGCTTCACTGCTACAGATTTCTCACTCAAACCTATAGATAGCGAATAAACTTCAAATTCAGCTCTGAAATTCTCCCAGTTGCTGATCTAATCTCCCCATATTTCATTCCCTCAGGGGGTGGAATGATACTGACAGTTGCCATAAAGCAGGAAACTATTTGCCTTCATTAACTTTAGTCTCTGAGCTCCCAATCCACAAAATTGCAAAATCCTCAAAGAACACAGCCTTAGGCAGCTAGTCAGAAGTCCTTGCAGTCAATGTGCTCTGCAGGGATTATTCTCACAAACAAGTGGTTTATTTTGTGTCTAGCCACTTCTGACATCAGGTTTCATGTGTAGCAATGAAAGCAATACAAGCTGTTAGTGTAGTGAACCATGCAAACGTGTGGAACAACAACCAGGTCAAAGGTATAAAGGAACTGACACGTACAAAGTAATGTGGTATAACAATAAGCTACAAAAATAGAACAGTTAACATAACTCCTCAACAGTCATGTGCACAACACTGTGGCTAATATAATACTACAACACATATTGTAAATACCAACAATTTCCAAGGTATGCAGAGCCTCTGCATGCAGAAACAACGCTAAGAATAGGAGCCATTCAGAAGAGGAGTCATAGGTACTGAACAGAGAATCTGAATGATGATTTATCCTTAGGTATTCAATGTAATTTCTGTCTATTGCTGCTATTTCTCACAGTGCAGTGAATGTGCAAGTCTTGTCTGATGCTACAGTGCTTATCTCTTCTTAAAATGCCTTATACTCTAATGGACCTGTGGAGGAGCTATTAGGCAGATATAAATGTGACTGCTTATTAGCCGCAGTGTCCAGTAAGAATTGAATCTGAAACTGGACAGATATACTTTTAAGTGGAAAATCTACTAAGTGAAACTACTATTTGTCCATAACTCTTTGAGTGCCATGGAGGTGAGAAATGCATTGCTTAACACTCTGGCACAAAATTAATGTAATTTAGCAAACTTTTTCAAAGACATATTATGATGAGTTTTCTTTTTCTCAATTATACATAATATTAGTAAACAGCTCAAATGACAGAACTAAGTAATTTTGAATGAACAACACTAGAATGATTACATTGGGATGCAAGGCCAATATTTATAAGGCAAACTGCAGTTTTTTGTAAAAGAATGTTACCAGGAAGAAAACACTGAGATTGTCTCTCATTATCAAGTGTGTCCTGGACTCATTTTATCTACCTCAGAAGAGGTAAAGGCTGAGTCAACCTTGCCGGAACAAGAACCTGTGACCTTGTGGTTGGAACAGATTCTACAGACGGTGCAATTACCAACTGAGCCATCTCACTGGAGTAAACTAACTGAACCACAGGAAGCAAATAAAAATTCCTGTTGAATTAAATTAGGCTTTTAACACCATGAATGCTATAGAGGCCTCTGGGAATCAAGGGGATTAAAAGCTCTATTCAAATGAATTGGAATTTATGAATAATTATTTGTCCCCTATGGTGCAGTAGGTTTACTCCTGCATAACTGCAGTGGGCCCAAGTTCTATAGAAGGAAGTTCTTCTTCATCAGTAGGGATGGGCAAAGGTTTTCTCCTCAAAAGAGAAACAGGAGAAAATGGCACTTTTAGTCAAGAGGGAAGTTTCTGCAAAAAGTGCCTTTATCTCACTCCTTTTGCCTAGGTCTTTGCTTTGAAATTAATGGAAAGACAGAATTTCTCTCCAACACATTGCAAGGGTGCCAGGCTCTCACAGCATACCATTCTGTGTTTGTGAGAAAACAGAACACATTTTTGAGCTAGAGAAGGCAAGTTAATAAAGTGGAGTTGAAGCTTAGTTTATCGATTCTTTTAGGCAGGAACTCTGTTCTCTTTATTAGAAGAGTCTGTGGAACTCTGGGGGAGGGGAGAAAAGAGTTTGACCCCAAATTTCTGTAAGACTTACTGGGAAGACACAGGCAGACATGTTCCAAGTTTCTTCTTGATCTGGTAGTTATTTCTGTCCTATGGGAGTCTAAGGGTGTGAGAAAGGAACAAAGGTGTTTTATTCCAAGTGATTGAGTATACACAGGAAGCTGTGATCCAAATCCTTTTTGTTCTGGCTGTTATCTCTGTCAGGGGAGTCTGGGTGTGTGTGAGAATGGAGCAAAGGAGAGTTACCCCAGATATTCCAAAAGTCTGTGTGACTGACTGGGAACAAACAAGCAGAGATCATTCAAGTTTCTTCCTGTTCTGGCTATTATATCTGTCCTAGAGGAGTCTGTGGATGTGAGAAAGGAGCAAAGGAGGTTTACAAAAATACCCCCATTTTTTTGTGACCAAGTAAACAAAGGCAGCTGTTATCCAAGTTCTTTCTTCATCTGGCTGTTATCTTTGTCCTAGGGGAGTCTATGGGTGTGAGAAGGGAGCAAAGGAGAATTACCCCAAATACCACAACACTCTAAGTGCCTGGGAAGACAGATACATCTGTGATCCAATTTTCTTCCTTATCTGGCTGTTGTGTTGTCTCTCTGCACTGCTGTGTGTGGCCATGGAGACAGTACTATGTGGCACAGCCCCCCATCTTATCCCTCATGGGCCAATGCCCATTACACACTGAGGGAATATATATGGGCACTCTTGGTTCCAATTTCTTCACAGCCATTGGCCAGCCAATGGCTGTGAGGGAATTGGAACTGAGGCTACCCATATATAAAGTCTCTGTTCAAAGTGTGTAACGGACACACAGCAGCAGAGACAGACAACACAACACTAAGCTATGTATTTTATTAAACCTAAGAATTATGTTGTTATGGCATTTCGGGATATATTATTTTGAACAACTTGGATATCGTTAAATAACTGGAAGCATATTCATATTTTTGGAACCGGACAGTTATACATGCTTTAATCCTTTTGAGCCCCAGAGAGGTACGCAACACATTGCTTTACAATGCATTGTATACCCTTCTGGAACTCAATGGATTAAACTATGTATTAGTGTACTGGATATTTCAGCATTGTATTCATACTTTTCTTTTTTATTTACAGGTACAAGAAAGAAGAATGAAAAGAAGAAAGAAGATACAAGAAAGAAGAGAAGAAAGAAGTACAGAAGGTGATCATGATGCTGAGAACTCCGCTGGACATCAGGATTAATGGTAAGTGTTACATATAATGGGATGTTGCTTTGTTACTTAGTCAGGTTAACCCTGTGAATGCCAGTGGGGTAATTATACTCCAATAGCACTCAAAGAGTTAATTCTACCAACACTGAACACATTTTTAGGTACTTTGTATGTATTGATTTGGACTTAGGGCCCCATATCAATACATACACTGGGATTTTTTTTTACTTTTTTCAGTTTCTGCATTGGCTATTTAAAGGTCTGATAAGGGACTCTAGTCCCCCAAAAAAACTGGGTCTTATATTTCCTGCAATAAATTAAGTCCCTTATCAGATCTTCGTGGCTAACGCAGACATTTGAATATCAAATTACACTGTTTTCATTATTTACTATGACTGAAAACAACTCTTAATTTTATCAACCAATGGCTTTTTTTTGGCCACTATTTTTCACAGCACAGGCAATTTGAATAGCTTATTGTGCTTGAAAAAATGCAGTTGGCAGAAAAAGCAGCCATCTACAACATTTGTATCGAGCCCTTAGTTCAAGTGTCACAGGCAAAGTTTATGAGATGAGGCATTACATCAATTGCAACACAAGGAATGCCATTTATTTACTCACTTGTGCAGCTTGTAATAAGCAATACATTGGTAAAGCCAGTAGACCACTGTGAGAACTCATTAATGAGCACTTCGGTGATATCAAAAGTGGTGCATTTATATCCACTGTAGCCAACAATTTTGAATGTGATCATAATAAAAATAGTGATACATTGTTTATTCAAGGCATGGAAAAAGTTAGTCTGGGAGAGAGAGGGGTGATCTTGATGGCCTTCTCTCTAAAAGAGAAGTGTTTTGGATCTTCTCACTTAGGACCACTGGACAGATTCACTAAGGGGTGATAAAGAAGTGATGACTTCTCCAGTTTATCATTTCTCCATTTCCTAGGTTATTCTGTGGAGCCAATGCACTAAGATTTCATCAGCTTTGGAAAGCTTAGTTAATAGGCTCCATACAATAACATAGGAACTGGAGAAGTGATTAACTGGAGAAGTCATCTCCACTTTATCACCTCTTTATCACTGCTTAGTGAATCTCCCCCAGGTCCGCTGAAGGGTTGAATAGGGAATATGATGTCTCCTGCTTTGTCTAGATTATTCACTGTATCTGGATCTAATGTTATGTTTAGATCATTTGCAGTATATGGAGTTATTGTAATGCAGACACACTAAATTATGATCTTTATAGATCTTAGTGGTTCCTGGAGAGCTTAATAAGTGGTAGAGAATGTTCATCCAAACAGTACACCTTATGTATATAAGTGTATTTAATATGCTATTATAATATTGGGATATTGCATTTGGTTGCACTATGTATGTTGTGAGAATACACTAGGGATTGTTCTCCCTTTCCCCAGGGCTCTGTAACATAAAAGAAGTGATGCTGATGTGTCAGAGAGTGCCCCAGGAGTTTATTCATTTTAAATAACTAGGCAAGGGTGAAAGTTTTTGCCTCAACACAGAAGTAGGAGAAAATGGCTCTTCCCACCTAGCTGGAGATTTTCCTCAAAAAGTGCCATTTTTCAGCTTTTTTCGCCTAACTCAATGCATTGAAATCAATAGAAATTCTGAGTTTATACCCAACACGTAGCAAATTTTAGTTTGTTTCACACAGCTGTAGTATAAAAGGGGTCTCTGTGTCTCTGTGTTGGTGGAGTCTGGGGAAAAAAAATCAGTTCAACTGGGTTTTTTTTTGTTTTTGGTTGACTATGATAAGGCAGTCAGTTACTTAATAAAATAAATAAATAAATATAATAATAATAATAATAATAAAAAAATTGGTGACAAAGACAGGGACCTCCTTAATGTAAGCTGTGACAGGGGCAGACTGATACTTGACGGGATAGAGTATTTTGTAGCAGCATAGCAGCAGGCTTAAAAAATGCTGAAAGATATTTTTGTGTGAGCTGTGCACTGTGCAGGACTCAGGTTAGCCAACCACAACCCCTAAAAAGAAATTGATTTGTAGGACTTAGACTTATTAGGCACAAACCCTGAAGAAGCATTGGTTTGTTGTAATTAGACTTTTTAAAGGCCCAAGTCCTGTGGAACAATTGATTTGTAGGACTTAGACTTGTTAGGCACAAGCCCTGAAGAAACTTTGATTTGTAGGACTTCGGCTTCAAAGTAGGGATTTCCTCAAATCACAAACTGCATCAATTGACAAACTGCATCCTCCCTTGGAGTAGAGGGATCGTCATCATTGACTGCACACTCTGCAGCAACCATTGCTGCAGTCAGTTTTTGAACTACTACTTTACTCTCACGTGGGGTTACCATAGGGAATACGGTTTCCCCGAGTTTGTTTCTCAATAAGTGTAGTACACCAACTTAGGTAGCCACTAAAGGTTTTTATAAATGTGGGTCCACAGTATGTAACTGCTGTGATGTGGCGAAAGTGTCAAAAGAATTTAAAAGTACAATAGATGGAGTAAAATATGGTATTACTTGCCACATCAATTGCAGTACACGGTGTGTGATTTATCTATTTACCTGTGGGGGATGTTCAGTCCAGTATGTGGGTTGTACGATCTGCCCTTTGAAGATCCGAGTTAGGAAACATCTAAGTCAAATTATAAAAGAGGATCAAGATTAAGCAGTGGCTAGGCATATAAATGAGAAACATCAGGGTAATGCCTCATTTTGTCTTTTCCAAGGATCTGAGAGGGTCAGCTTGTCTCCAAGAGCAGGAGACATGTTGGTACTCATCAATCGGAGGGAGGCATATTGGATTTTTAAATTAAAAACCAGGATACCACTGGGTCTGAATGCAGAATGGGGTATTAGTCATATTCTCTAGGTAATGTTTGTATAGATTTTATGTTGCAGATGGGGGGGTTATAATTATTATCTCCAGTTTTGAAACTAAGGTTATTAGGATTATGGTCTTTCAATAACTGATGGCCAACAAGCTAATGGAGAGGCAGTTTTATCAGGGTAATATATGTGGTGTGGTATATCTATTGAATATCCTTGTGCTTTATGTTAATATATAGGTGCAGATATAGAATATTGAAGTTTTTGGTTGAAATGTTTTATGAGATATGCACTAGGATATAGCTGATATAATGCTTAGGTATTGAAGATGTATAAATAAGCACCATGTAAGCCCCTACGTTTAGAAATGGTGTTAAGGGTTAATTCTGGTGGGGACTCGTTTAGTCCTCTCCTGGATTGGCTGAGATATTTGATGATGAGTAAAATACTGCAAGTTTTCCCAATTAAACATGATTTTAAGTCTTTATAAGATATTTACATTTCTTATTTTATGTCTATGCGTAAGCGCTATTAGAGCGCAAAATGCATAAGATCGTAGGTAGAGGTCACTTAGGAGAGCTGGTAAGACCACCTATATCCCTTGCCAACATGCCACCCTTGTATTTTATGTCTAAGTAAAGTTTTTTCAAAGTTTTTAAACAAGCCACCTGTTTGTGGACTGGATCACAGAGTGCCGCCTGACTATTTTTTGCTACATTTGGATTGCAGGAGTGGAGAATCCTGCTGGGATTTGACCACCAGTGAAGACGGTATTATTGGCTGGTGAGTCCCGAGAATTAAGATTCATATACATTTTAAGCAGTGGGGAGGATTGTTTGGCGTAGTAGCACCCTTCAGCTCTGTGTATCGTTCAATGCCACATTCACATACAGCCTTCTCAGGAGGAGAAGGATGATGATCATTTATTTTTCACATGCGACAGCATCCATGGCTGCAGTCAGTTTTTGGATTACCATTTTATTACCATATTCCACTCCCTGCACTACTCCTACTCATTTTCCTCTGTACCTGCCCCTAGTACATTAGCTGGACACCATCAAAGTAGTATGGAATTTAACAGTGACGTACTCAACAGAACTGTTTGCATGATATCTTGCCCTTCATAACACAATGTATCATGTACTTCTTTGTCTCTAGCATCTGTCACAGTCAGAGCTCACAGTCAGATCCTATTACTGTCAACAATCAGTCAGGTTTTTATTTGTTAACTTTACCTCCATATCTGTAACTCCAACTGCTTCTTCCCCTATTTGCCTGTCAATCTCCTGTAACTAGTGTCAAGGAGATTTCAGTAAGTGTCTTAACTTCTACACCACAGGATGAGGATAGACGTTAGTCAATAAAAAGCTGGTCCTGCTTCTTCTGGCTGTTATAGGAGTCAGTACCAGTTGTACTTGTCTGTCTCTTGGGTGTCATTGGGCACATTATTCTGTCAGTCACTCAAAAGAGTTTCAACCAGCTCAGGAAGGAACTTGTATCACCTGTCTATCTCGATCAAACCAGATATTTGGAGTAAATCTCCTTTCTCCCCAGAGTCCCCAGACTCCCCTAACACAGAACAAATTTCCTGTTCAACAGATTCCCTAAACTAAACCCCCAACTCCACTTTCTTTGCCTATCTTCTCTACCTCCAAATATATGCAACTTTCTCCCTCTCCAAAAATACAGAATGAAAAGCTGGAAGAATGTGACACCCCTTTTATACTATCCCTAGAAGAAAAGAAGCAAAACTTTCCACATGGAGGTATTCATTCTTACCATTCATTTCAATGTAATGATCATGGTGTAAAAAAGCTGAAAATCAGTGCTTTCCATGAAAAATGTACTGTGGGAAGTGTCATCTTTTGCTTGTTTCACTTCTGAGGTGAATGTTTTTCCCATCCCTACTTATCATGACCCTCAGTGATATCTCTTTTCATTTGCTACCTATTCAGCTGGGGCTGCTTGCTTCCAGGGTACTGATGGATTAACCAGCAGTGTCTGTTACTGACTCCTTTTCTTGCTCCAACTAGAAATAGCAGTGGATATCACATCAGGTGAGAATTCAATGAGCAGTTCTCTTGTCCTGCCATGTTCTGCAGACAGGGTCCCTCTGCCTACCTATATGCCTTGTCAGTTCTGTGACAAAAACATATTCTATATAAATACTTGAGTAGTAATAAGAATTGCTTAAAACAAAATCAAAATAAACATATCAGATATTTATATTGATATTCTTTGATGACTACATTTGTTGGTATTACAAATAATTTGCTTTCAATTTCCCTGTTTCTAAAGTTACAACCATGAAGTGTAAACACTCACTGTAACTGTTGGCAATAAACATTTTCTAACATGTTATCTGGCAGTTATCTCTGAGATTTGGAGGCAATGATGTTTTACACAAAATTAGCACAGATTTTGATGTTGACATTTACATTGGAAAGGTCACCATTTTTTAACTGCTTGCTATGGATTGATTGTTAGGTAATTAAGTACATGTTTTGCATCCCCAAAAAGAGGAAAATATGTTATATAAAAGTGATTACCAGTACTGTATATGGATACTCTCATTCAATAGACAATTTTATGAACAGTTTAATTTCAGCTACTCAAATAAATATGACTAGCTGAGCATGTTATTAAGGATGGGAGAAGGTTCACTTAAAAGGTAAAATGTGAAAAATGGCAGTTACGGCCTTCAGCAAGAATTTCCTAAACAGTACAGTTTTTATGCTTTTTCCATTGTATTGAAATCAATGACAATAATGTAATTTTGCTTCATTAGAAGATTTTCCTCATGTATGCCTTGCTAAGTCTCCAATATAAAAGGGGCTGTTAGTTTACCACATGTTGCCAGTAGGGGTGGGGAAAAGTGAGAAAAAAATTCCTGCATAACATTTTGCTAAAAATGGATAATTTTTCTCTTTTTTTGCAAATGTTTTCTCCTTTTCCCCAATGCAAAATGTTCCTCCTTTTGCCTACTCTAGCACATTTTAGCCTATTCCAACACATTCTCCTATTCTAATACATTTTTTGCTTATTCAGCACATTTTTCCCAGCACAATATATATAAACTTCTCAGGGCTGTAGTGAAGAAATAAGTAGCTGGAAATCAAAGTTGTGAGTCTTACAGCAACATATATCTTGCAAAATGTGTTAACATGCAGAGTGCGTTTGTCCTTTGCCCACAACACTTACTTCCTGCTTAAGTGACACTGGCACATATTCATGATGATGTCAAGTGATTAAAAAAATAAGATATAACCTACAATGTGGCAGACGTGTATAGTAGTGGTGGTGGTGTGGGACTGGCGTGGTGTGATTGGTGGGATCTTGACAAACTGCATCCACCCCAGGAGGAGAGGGATCATCATCATTTATAGCATATGCTGCAGCAACCATTGCTGCAGACAGTTTTTGAACTACCACTTTAGTTCCACGTCTCTTCACTACTACACCTTTCCCCCTCCTGCTTGTGCATTTGCTAGACATTACTCAACTATTGTGTGTTTTTACTCTCTACAGTACACAACTGATGATGTGTGATGTCTTGTCTTATCCCTCAACAAAATTCTCAATGTTGTCTTCTGTCTATCAAGTCTGCCTCAGTCAGAGAGCTCCCAGTCAGCTGTTTAATATATTGATTTGTTTAATTATTTATTAAATTAAATAACTAATTAAAAATGTTATTAAGAAGTAAAGATATATAGACAGAAAGAAAGTAAGGCTGACAATTACAGAAATACAGGATACCTACTTAGAGGTGAATTCAATGTGTAGATTATCAAATTAACAACAGTAGTCAATCTCATATTGACCACCTATATAGTAGGTCCAGACTGAGATAGAGATGGACAAGAGAACGAGGAGAGGTGAGATAGTTAACAGGATAGAGAAAGATAAGTAAGAAGGATAGAAAAGGACGTACAGTGGGGTCTGCATAGTCTAGGCTAAACCACTGGACAAAACATGGAAAAAGCCAATAGAAGAAGAGGGTATGGGGGTGATAGGGAGGGACAGATGACCGGATGGGGTAGATTTAAAGCCAGCCGTTAACATAGCTGGTAGGGCCAAAGTGAATACCGGCTGTTAAACTAACATGTTTAACATAGTATTTAACCCCTTCAGTGCCAGAGGCTCGGGCCATTTTCTGAACCCTGCAGGCCAGACACTTTTTCAACATTTTTGCTATCCTTCCGTTTAGGCTTGATTTCCTCTGGGGATTTTTAGTTAAATATGGAAAACTATATATTGTTTTTTTCAGAACGAATTGAGCTTTCTCGTGATACCTTACATGAAGAGAATTTTACATCGTGCAAAAAGCTATGATGTCATAATGACAAAAAAAAGTGAAAATTTACTCATTTTGCTAAAATCACATACTATGTATCAAAAACATTTACCTTGATTGAAAAAGTTTCAATTATTTGAAAAAGCCCAGAGTCCCCCGAGTAAAAAAATACCAAATTTGTATAGTTTTACCTAAGTCCAAGGCTAGCGTAGAGCCCTAATCACCAGCAGCGCAAAATGACATTTTCAACTTTATAAACTAAAATGCACATTCTAGGGTTTTTGTGGTAAAACTACCCTAAAACAGTGGAATAACTATATAAAACTATATATTTATGAAAAGTAGACAACCTGCCGCATCTAATGAGGGGTAACTTGCCTTCTTGCCCCAAGCCTGTGGTACCCAAATGCTTCCAGAAGGTGGCACTATAGGAAAAAAATTGCATTTTCTTACATTTCTGCCCCTTCAACTGTACTGAAATCTGTGAAAACCATGGAATTTACAACTGTATTCATTAGCTAGTGCTCTTGGGAGAAAAATTACACCCCATTGGTTTGGGTTCACCTACCACAGGGGATGCTAGAAGTGCAAAAAGACACCTACTACAACCTCTAAATTTTCTAACATTTTCTCAAACATTACTTGTCTATACAAAAATGGTTATAACAACTAGAGAATTAAAGAAAGGCTACACAAACCATACCATTTTGGAAAGAAGACAACCTGCCGCATCTAATGAGGGGTAAATTGCCTTCTTACCCCAAGCCTGTTGTGCCCAAATGCTTCCAGAAGGTGGCACTATAGAAAAAAAATGGCATTTTCTTACATTTCTGCCACTTCAACAGTACTGAAATCTGGGAAAACCATGGAATTTACAACTATATTGATTAGCTAGTGCTGTTGGGAGAAAAATGACACCCCATTGGTATGGGTTCACCTACCACAGGGGATGCTAGAAGTGCAAAAAGACACCTACTACAACCTCTAAATTTTCTAACATTTTTTCAAACATTACTTGTCTATACAAAAATGGTTATAACAACTAGAGAAGTAAAGAAAGGCTACACAAACCATACCATTTTGGAAAGAAGACAACCTGCCGCATCTAATGAGGGGTGAATTGCCTTCTTACCCCAAGCCTGTTGTGCCCAAATGCTTCCAGAAGGTGGCACTATAGGAAAAAAATGGCATTTTCTTACATTTCTGCCCCTTCATCTGTATGGAAATCTGTGAAAACCATGGAATTTCCAACTGTATTCATTAGCTAGTGCTCTTAGGAGAAAAATGACACCCCATTGGTATGAGTTCCCCTACCTTAGTGGGCGCTACAAGTACCAAACTACACCTATTGCAACCACTAATTTTTCTAACATTTTCTCAAACATTACTTGTCTGTACACAAATGGTTATAACAACTAGAGAAGTGAAGAAAGGCTACACAAACCATACCATTTTTGAAAGAAGACAACCTGCCGCATCTAATGAGGGGTGAATTGCCTTCTTACCCCAAGCCTGTTGTGCCCAAATGCTTCCAGAAGGTGGCACTATAGGAAAAAAATGGCATTTTCTTACATTTCTGCCTCTTCATCTGTATGGAAATCTGTGAAAACCATGGAATTTCCAACTGTATTCATTAGCTAGTGCTCTTAGGAGAAAAATGACACCTCATTGGTATGAGTTCCCCTACCTTAGTGGGCGCTACAAGTACCAAACTACACCTATTGCAACCACTAATTTTTCTAACATTTTCTCAAACATTACTTGTCTGTACAAAAATGGTTATAACAACTAGAGAAGTGAAGAAAGGCTACACAAACCATACCATTTTGGAAAGAAGACAACCTGCCGCATCTAATGAGGGGTGAATTGCCTTCTTACCCCAAGCCTGTTGTGCCCAAATGCTTCCAGAAGGTGGCACAATAGGAAAAAAATGGCATTTTCTTACATTTCTGCCCCTTCATCTGTATGGAAATCTGTGAAAACCATGGAATTTCCAACTGTATTCATTAGCTAGTGCTCTTAGGAGAAAAATGACACCCCATTGGAATGAATCGACATACCTTAGGGGTGCCAGAAAAGCATAACTACACCTACCTGTTTGCTTCTTCGAAAATGGCTGCTTGTACTAAAATGTTTATAACTGTTAGAGACATGACGGAAAGGTATAAAAGGTATACCATTTTGGAAAGTAGACATTCTCCCGCATCAAATGAGGGGTCACTTGCCTTTCTACCCCTGGGCTGAAGTGCACAAATATTTCCAAAAGGTGGCGCTATGGGAATAAATACATGTTTTTTTTACATTTCCACCACTTCAAAGATACTAAAATCTTTGAAAACCATAACATTTCCTGCTGTATTCAGTACCTGCTACCAACATGAGAAAAATGGTAGCCCATTTGTGTGGCTTAACATACAATATGTGGGTGCTAGGAACACGTACGTAAACCTGACACTTTTGTTTCTTAAATTATCTGCTTGCACTAAAATGGTTATAACCATAATAGATATGCAGGAAAGGTAGAAAACAATGCCATTTTGGAAAGAAAACAACCTGACGCATCTAATGAGGGGTCACTTGCCTTCATACCCAAAGGCTGACATGCACAAATGCTTCCAGGAGGTGGCGCTAATGCAAAAAAAAGGCATTTTCTTACATTTCTGCCCCTTCAAATGTATGGAGCTCTGTGAAAACCATGGAATTTTCAACTGCATTCCTTAGCTAGTGCTCTTAGGAGTCAAACGACACCCCATTGGTATGAGCTGAACTACCTTAGGGAGTGCTAGAAGTAGAAAACTACACCTACTACAAACTGATGTTTCTAACATTTTCTCAAACCTGACTTGCCTCTATGAAAATGGCTATAACACCTTCAGAAGTGAAGAAAAGGTAGATAAACTATACCATTTTGGAAAGAAGACAACATGCCGCATCTAATGAGGGGTCACTTGCCTTTTTACCCCTAAGTTAGTTGGCACAACTATTTCCAGAATGTGGTGCTACAGGAAAACAAACAAACATTTATTTTACACTTCAGTCACTTCAAAGATACTAAAATGGTTCAATGGCGTGGGATTTCCTAGGAGGACTTCTTGCCAGCCTAAGAAAAATGGTACTCAACTGCTGTGGGTTGACATACCAATTTGAGTGACAGGAGCGTAGCTACCAGTGAAGTAGGAATGGGAAAGCAAACAGTGTATGCGTGATTTTATGGCTAACAGATGAAAGAAGCTAGGGCATCAGCCAGTGTACGCGCGGACCTGTGACTACCAGTGTAACAGTGTGGGAGGGTGAGGGATTAGGCAGTGTGTGTGGGTATGAGCAGAGGAGCAAGGATGGTGGAGATGGTGGGGCAGTGTCTGAGAGTGTGTATGGGAGATCTGTGACTACCAGTGTGCACTGTATGTCCCCCTCATACAAAGTTTGATTACCAGCCTGAATCTAGTGCATACTGGTACTTTGAGTCTACCAATAGGCAGTGGAAACAGGCTGGGGGTCAGGCTGGGGAATGGGACTACCAGTTGGCTGTGGAACCAGGCAGGGGAATACGGTACGTGTGTGTGTGTGTGGGGGGGAATCGGAGGCAATGCGTTGGACCCTCTGTTGCACACAAAGAGTTGTTTTTTTTTAATTATTATTTTGTATTCATACCTCGTTGGGGAGGCGGTGTCAGGAACATTCCTGGTGTCCCCCATCCAGGTCTAAAAACAGAATAATAAAAAAAAAAAAAAGTGTGTGTGTGTGTTACAGGGGGCCCAACGTATTGCAAAGCACTGCGTTGGACCCCCCCTGTGGCACGTGCATTTTTTGGGGCTTTTCACCCAATATTTTTGTGTAGACCTCGTTGGGGGCATCAGAACCCATACAATGAGGTCTAAATAAAAAATAAAAGGGGAAAAAAAATAATCCTTTGGGTGCCACAGGGGTGTCCAGTGGATTGCAAAGCAATGCATTGGGCCCCTGTAGCACACAAAGGGTTAATTTTTTTATCGTTACTTTGTATTCAGATGGCCACCAAACAAGCTCTGATCACAAAGTAATGATAAAAAGTCCTGTGTGTGTGCCACAGGAAGGGGGTCTGCATTGAACCCCTATCCCAGTGGCACACACAGGGTTAAATTTTTTTTAATTTATTTTTTTTTTATTATATACCTCATTGAGGGGCATCAGGACCCCCTGATCCCTCCCCAATGAGGTCTTAGTAAAAAAAAAATATATGTCCACAAACGGAGTGACCCTGTGAGTGCCACAAGGGTCTCCAGCGCATTGCAAAGCAATGCTTTGGATCCTTGTGGCACTCAGAGGGTTAATTTTTTTTCTATCATTACTTGGTAATCAGAGCTTGTTGGGGGGCCATCAGGACCAATCCTGATGACCCCCCCAACAATCTCTGATAACAAAGTAATGATAAAAGCCCTGTGTGTGCCGCAGAAGGGGGGCTGCATTGCCCCCCCCCGTGGCACACACAGGGTTAATTTTTTTTCTATTTACTTTTTTTTATTATAGACCTCATTGAGGGGTATACAAACCCCCCTGATCCCCCCAATGAGGTCTTACCAAAAGAAAAAAAAAAAAGTTATCAAAAAAAGTGTCCCTGTGAGTGCCACCGGGGTCTCCAGCGCATTGCAAAGCAATGCATTGGACCCTTGTGGCACTCAGAGGGTTAATTTTTTTTTTATCATTACTTTGTAATCAGAGCTTGTTGGGGGGCCATCAGGAGCAATCCTGATGGCCCCCCAACAATCTCTGGTAACAAAATAATGATAAAAGCCCTGTGTGTGCCACAGGAGGGGGGGGTGCATTGGACCCCCACCTGTGGCACACACAGGGTTCATTTTTTTTTTTTTTTCCCCAATTATAGGCCTCATTGAGGGGCATCAGGATCCCCCCTGATCCCCCCAATGAGGTCTTTAAAAAAAAAAAAATCCCCCCCAAAGAATTGCAAAGCAATGTGCTGGGACCCTGTGGCACTCACAGGGTTACTTTAATTTTATTTATTTTTTTTTATTTTTTTAATTTTTACTTTTCAGACCTCGTGGGGGACATCAGGACCCCTCCTGGTGTCCCCCAAGTCATTGATCTCCCAGCCGATAGGCTGGGAGATCAATGATGCGACCGCAGGAGAGCAAGAGCTCTCCTGCCCTTCTCTCCTACCACCGGTAGGAGTGAACAGGACCGGGGAAACTTCCCTAACGTCATCGGTGACCATGTCACCGATGACGTTTGGAGGATTCCCCCGGTCCCGCCCACTCCTACCCGGAAGTTCGGGTAGGAGAGAGGGGGAAGGAGAAACTCTGTTTCTCCTTTGTGTTTATTGATCTCCCAGCCCGATCGGCTGGGAGATCAATAACTGGGGAGGCATGAGGAGTGATCCTCATGCCTCCCCATGAGTGCCAGGGTTTTTTTTTTTTTTTAATGCGGCCACTGCATGCCGGTTATACCGGCTCATGCAGTGACCGCATTTCACTCTTACGTCGTACGAGCGTGGCACAGCAGGTACAGCTGTGTCCACTCGTACGGCGTAAGTAGCTGGCACTCTAGGGGTTAAAGGCCCTACCAGCTAGAACTCCAAAGGACATGGTTGAACGTTCGTTTTGTGCGTTTAGTTCCCAAAACTCCGCTAAAAGCAGCAATATTGGGAACTGAACAGTGAAAAACAATTAACTATCGGTGCTGGACATACTGCCAAGCACCGATCGTTAACTGATCCCTGTTACACTTACCTGTCATCCACTGTCCTTCTGTCCTCTCTTCTTACTTCTGCCTTCTCTTCAGTCTTGTCTTTTCCCTGTAAAATAAAATAAAAGTAAAAAAACAAGCATGAACGAATACATTCAAGAACCCTTTGAGTGGCAGAGGGGTACACAATGCATTGCAAAGCAATGTTCACTGTCACTCAAAGGGTTAAATATTAATGCTCCATAAATATGACTGATAGGGTGACTGTGTGCTTTTTGACATATGTACCTTTCCAGGGCTTTTGCAAACAATTTATAAACAGTCACAGTGCTCCTTAAAAGTGGTGGAAGATTCAGCATTTGACTTTCTGCTACTTATACCCATGCCATCATCCTCACTCTCAACGTCATCTGTATCTGAACAAGAGAAGGATGCTGGTGAGATATATTCTAGATCAGCATAATCATCAGTCATCATTAGGTCAACATCAGAAGCATCAGCATCACCCAACAATTCTTGCCCACTACCCTTATATTCATCTAAACTTTTGGAGGTCTCAAACAATTTATTTTTACTTTTACTGTAACAAAGTTCTCTACTACTTTGAGGACTGGTGTTTTGGTGCTTGTTTGTCTCACTATCTGACTCAGCGTGTGGTTCAGCTGCTACACCTTCCTATATTATGCTATTACCAGCATCATCAACACTTGAATGTGACTTGTTGTCGTCTTTAGTGTTCTTCTTATATGGTTCTTTATTTGTACTGACACTGGTGGTGCTGGAACTAGTTTTGCTGGAACCTTGACAAACTGCACCTCCCTTGCAGTAGAGATATCATCATCGTTGATTGCACATGCAATCTACTACTACTTTACTGTCACGTCCCTGCACTGCTCCACCCCTTCCCCTTTTGTGTTTGCTGGACATTACGCAACTACACTGTGTTTTTTTTACTGTACGGTACACAACACAACTGATGAAGCTATATGATGCCTTGCCTATGCCCAGTCTGCTGTCTGTCACTGTCACCTATTATATTTAGTTCTTTATTCTTTTTTATTTTTTTTTATTTTTTTTCAAGTTGTCCACTCTGTTGTCTTATCACAGTCTGTCCAAAAAAAAAAAAATTATAACTGAAAAACCAAATCAACAACATCTTTCCCCAGACTTCCCCACCCAGAACAGAAACAATAACAGCAAGATCAGCAAGCAAATAGATAAATAGCTGCCTGGGTCTTTCCAGTCAAACACATGGAATTTTGGAGTATTTGGGATCAACCTCCTTCCTCCCTTCTTCTCCCCACAGTGACCCATTGACAATCCTAACAGAACAAATGTCCTACCTAAAAGATTCCCTAAACTAAACTTCAATTCCCCACTCTGTCTTCTCTAGCTCAAAAATACATAGCTTTCTCCTCTCACAAACACAAAATGGCATGCTGTGAGAGCTTGACAACCTTTTATATGGCTCTAGAAAACTTTTGTGTGGTGGAGAAATATTTTTCTTACCATTGATTTCAATGGGCAAAAAAGGCAGGAAAAAGCAGAAAAATGGAACCTTTCACAGGAAATTATTCACCAAGCGGAAAGTGCCATTATTTGCCGATTTCATTTTGAGGCGAAAATTTTTGCCCTTCCCTAGAATGCACATCCTGGCCGCAGTAAGAAGATGGGAAAGTGGAAGGCAGAGGGGTCTAAAAGCAGAGAACAAAGTTAGGTCCAGAGAGAAAAGCAGGAGATGGGGAGACCGGGGAATTGCCAACCCTAGGGATAACGTTATCTCACATGTAACTGACTCTCAGAAGGGAAGAACCAGAGGACAGGACCACCAGATATGTCTCATGGTGCCCTGATCAGTAGCACAAATCCAGCAGTTTGAGGACACTGTAGGGTAGAAACGATGTAACAAAGAAGGTGTGCGGTACCTGATGAGCAATTTGTAGTTAGTATAGCAGAGACATTCCTAGAGGAGTAGAGGGATCGTCCAATGGCTAAATGCCAAGTGTCTGGAGCGATCTGGACACTGAGGTTCGACTCCCAAGTGGAGCTTGAAGAATTCCAGTCCACCTGTATGTATAAAAGCAGATCCTGAAGTCTAGTCACCGGGCACAAAGTGGTGGTCGCCCTGTGGAGCCACTGGGCAACAGAGGGACTCGAAGTGAATAAGTGGTCGGAGTAGTAAGGACCGCCATCCGGCAGAGCCAGGCAAGTGGAGAGGGAGTTCCAAGTCAATGCACACCACCATTAATATCCCCAACAGGGACATCCATTAAAGAGAGAGGGGGCGGTAGGTGACAGGGCAGGGAAGGAGCATGAGGCCACAGGGCAAACAACCAGGCCAGGGGAGGCGGCGGCTGGGGAGGTAAATAGAGGGTGAAACAGTGGTGAAGTCAGTCCTCAGGATACCAAGGAGAGGAGGCGGCAGGAAATAGGGAGAAGCAGGGTCTCCAGGAGATCCAGAGGTGGGCCTCTTGTTTCATGCAGGTACAGTCTGCCACCTATCTCACTGTTGGAGTGGGGTGTAGGAGAAGGTCTTCCTAAACCCTTTGAGGTCAGTTGGGAGGGCCACTGAAAGGCACAGAACTTCACACAATCCCTGGATCTCTTCCGCATGATGAATAGTGCGTGAAATGCCCTCAAAGGTAACCGTCATAGAGAAGGGGGAAGCCCCATCTGTATGGAATGCGCCTTTGAAGAAGCGAGTCTGCCAACGACTTGAACTGCCTGCAAAGCTACAGAATGCAAAGAGATAGCTCATTCTACAATGATATGTCTGCATCTTCATGACAGAGAGCAAGTAACTCCTGAACCTTCCTCATGATTTCGTCTTTCTGGGCAAATGAGTGCATGTAGCATATGACGTCTCAAACTCTATCGCTCACTCGACCGAGAGACAGAAGGGATCTGTGGGCTTGTTCAATCCTAATCGAGTCAGGAGATGATGGCTTCAGAACACTGTTAAATATTGCCTGTAGAGTAGTCACTAGGGTCCCGGATGGTATAGATTCAGGTAGGCCCCGCATATGTATTTTCAATCACCGACCACGGTTCTCGAGGTCATCTAACTGGGTGTCAATAGTTTCTTCTTGCTAGAGTAAGTATTGGTGCAGGACATCTTGTTTAGTGAGGATTGTGTCTTGAGCCTCCTCTAGATCCTTGACTCAAGATCCAATGTGGTGCAGGTCAGTCCTGAGGTCTCCAATGTCCTTTTTAATGGAGTCTCAAAGAGAGGCTAACATTGCTTCTAGTTCAGCCCTAGTGGGGAGAGGCTGCAGATCCTGGCATGTCACAGGCCAAGAGGAAGCAGGCAAGCGGTTCTCTTTATCACCATCCACCATTGGCATACTGCTTAGGAGTTCCAGCGGGTCACAAGGTCCCCTGTACTCCTTGACCACTTCTGTGTCCAAAAAAGGACTAATGTGTAGAGATATATTTTTCTTCACAGGTATAGTCATACCCAGTAACACCAGG
Source organism: Rhinophrynus dorsalis (assembly GCA_037306005.1). Lineage (NCBI taxonomy): Eukaryota > Metazoa > Chordata > Amphibia > Anura > Rhinophrynidae > Rhinophrynus > Rhinophrynus dorsalis. The sequence goes on along the minus strand of CM074719.1, from coordinate 70,501,532 downwards.
GTAGATATAGGTGTACCATCTATCGAGTTTAGAGGCTTTTATAAACGTATAAAGGCTAAGGGGCTCCGGAGCACACAAACAAAGCATCCACCATTGAGCAGGTCCAGCCATGTCCCACTTTATTTATTTTTTTAAGTTGTCCACCTTATCTTATCTCAGTTAGTCCAAAAAAATTATATATAACTAGAAAACAAAAGCAACAACTTCTTCCCCAGACTTCCCCAGCACAGAGACAATAAAAGTAAAATACGCAGGCAACTTGGACCCCAGCTGCCTGTGTATTGCCAGTCAGTCACACCAAATTTTGGGATATTTTGGGTCAATCTCTTTCCTCCCTTCTTCTCCCCCATTTTGCCCCCAGACTCCCCTACTACAGAGAACAAATGTCCTACCTAAATGACTTCCTAAACTAATCTTCAATTCCCCTTTATTTGCCTATCTTCTCTAGCTCAAAAACATGCTTCTCTCTCCTCTCATAAACACAGAATGTCATGCTGTGGGAGCCTGACACCCTTTTATATGGCTGTAGAAAACTTTGTGCAGTGGAGAAAAATGTTTTTACCCATTGATTTTAGTGCAATGAGCTAGGCAAAAAAAAGCAGGAAAAACACTTTGCAGGAAAGTGCCATTTTTCGCCGATTCCAGTTTGAGGTGACACTTTTCGCCCATCCCTAGTTGCCCGTCTGTGCTTGGAAGACAGAAAAAGATGTAGAGGCAGGCAGGCAAAGAGAGGAAGCTGGAGTTTCTTGATTTAGGAGCATTGGGTTGAAGCCAGTTCTTCTCTTCATAGGTGGGATGAAGGGATTGTGTCAGAATCTATGGGTATCGCCAGGCCCAGACACCACTGTAGCCTGAGGAGGGATGTGCCGATCCACCCACGGCGGCCCCGTAAAGGTGGTCGCCGGAGTAGAAGGGCCGTGAGAAAGCCACCGAGGAGCGGGAGGCCCACCTTAATTTACTGAGGAGTGGGCAAATGGGGAACCACACAGTAGTGGACCTCGAGAAGCCCCTCTCAGGGAAGGAATGGAAATGGGAGGAAATACGTGAGTAAGAGAAGGGAAGGAATAAGGGAAGACTATGACCAACCCTGCGCCCTGACCGCAGGGTCCAACCCCGCTGGGAGGCTCGAACACCACACCAGCCCCAAACAGCACCCGGAAGCCCAAAACTGCTGCAGGGAACTGGGTCCGACGCAGCGCAGTTCCAGGAACCCCAACCAGTTGACCGGGTAAGTCCCAACCCCCAAGAGGAGCGGCAAGGCCTGCTATCCTGGATGGAAGCCCAAATAACTCCCTCCCAAAAGAAGGGTTACCAGGAACCCTGAAAACGGAAGGGGGGAGTCCTGCACAGAGGCCCACGCTCCAAACAACCACCCCAGTAAGGAGCGGCCAGGAAATGGAGCGAGAGCCGAGCCCCCTGCCAGGCCTCCTCCGATAGCAGCAGGGCGGACGTCAGGCCCGAGGTGCCCCTACCTAGAAATAGGACCAGGATTATTGCTGACAACTAGAATCTGTCCTAGTCCCCCATCACTAAGGCTGGAACCCAGTCCTACTATGGCCATAGTGGTCTGTGGTGCACTAGCCTGCTCAACATCATCCTGCTTCAATGACAGGTCAATATCTGGCCCTTGTGACTCAGCAGCAGGGATTACAGCAGTAGCAAACTCCGTAATGTCACTGTTAGTAGTGGTGGTGATGCCCATCACCATTTGCATTTCTGTCTCCAATTCCTTTTCACTTTCTGCTAAAAATGCTCTCATTCTGTCCTCAGCTCCAGCTGATCCACCATCACCCTCAATCTCATCATCTACACCACTGGTCTCTTGCTGTTGGTCTACAGAAATGAGACTGGTTTGTGACATATGTGACAGAGGGTGCCCTTCTTCAGGTGAAGAAGGCATACTGCCAGCACTAGCAGCAGGCACAGGGAGATGATGTGTGCTGATGCTAATACTGCTAGCCAGTTCTCCCTTCTTCAGAATCCCAGATGGACAATGCTGGGGGGCATGGGAATCACAGGGTCAGTGGGATATTGTGGGCTCCCTTGACCACTAGTCTGGATGCTCTACTCTCCTTCCACCTCAGCATTAGTGTCCATACTAGAGCTAGTTATTCCAGCTGCTTCACCACCACCATCCTCACCTCCACTACTCTCTAGCTGCTGTATGGCAGTGGGCTCACTATCACAAATGTCACCCTCAATTTGGCGACCAACCCAGGGGCACATTAAATATGTCACCAGGTTGAAAATGGTAACATAAATATCTTGCATGACAAGGGTGACATGTGGGGTAAAAGTCAAATGAGCGAAGGAGCTTTACATGCAGTTTACAGAGCAGCAAGCATGACTTTGATGCCGCATCGGCATGATTGCAGGGGCTGTGATGCGGCACTCAAATGGTTAATGGATGGAATGGCACTGCTACGTATTCTTGCAGCAGTAGCAGCAGGCCCAGGCATCTGACCTGTCCTGCTCACACTGCTACACAGTTCTTCTTGTTACTGCTTTGATGACACTATTTTCCCCCAAAACCCAAGAGATGATTTAGGGGGACTGGGCATCATTGCTTCTGGGGAATCTGGACCCTAAGTCCCTTCCATGCTGGTGGTGGTCACTTCCTCCTCCACTGATTCACTGGACATATAATGGTCCTTCCAGCTGCTACTTTTTTTTTAAGACAGGTGCTCATCATGTTAGCCAACACTATGAACCCCTGCTAGCCTTATTTTGCTAATAAACTAGCTTTCAAATCACCTTCTACCTTCTCTAACTCCCTAGCTTCTTATTTCTCCTGTTCACACCTCCTGTTCAAAATGTTCAAAATACACGTAGTAAACAGATGGGAAGTTGGTAGCAATTTAAATATATAGGATAATTATTTTTTGGCGGCAAAATGGAGATATTTTGAAGGGTTTTTCTAAGTGCAGAATTTATCATGAAAAAGCAGAGACCTACATGGTATTTGCTACATTTTTCACAAGAATACAACAAGCCTTTGCGTTCATTCCTAGTAACAGCATCATTCTAAAACGGCAGTCCTCCCTGCCCCCCAGAAAAATAAATAATGTGGAGCCAAGCTGCAGTAATGCTTGAATGTGGGAGCACCCTTGTTTAGCTCAGTAGGAAATTAAAAAAAAAAAAATATATATATATATATTTACATAATATTTTCCTTTCATACTGACAGCCAGAGGGGTGTCCAATGCACTGTGAAGGAATTTGTTGGACACCCCCTCTAGCAAAGAGCTAATAGCAATATGTATTTATTTATTTTAGTCTACAATTGCAACATATAACATGACACTTTCCCTTTATTGTACATTAAAATGTTGTTTAATGTACTCCCTAACTTATTTGCCAGATCACACAAGATGTCATGGTGATTCAGGTGTGATAAATTATGTTATCATGAGCCATGATCCCTTAACTATATCTTCAAGACATGACATCTGTTTCTGGGCAGTATCTCATTTAATCTTCATTAAGTCATACTCCCAGATGAGAAGCCATAAGGTTTCGTTTACAATTCTGAAAACAAAATCATAATGTAATTGTGTGACGAGCAAAACCTCATCACTATTAAAATGCAGTATTTACAGTTTACTCTTTGCAGTTACAGTCTATAGAAAGTCAAGTGTAGAGATGGGCAGCAAAATGAGCAAAGGCAAGAATAAACCATAGTTCAATGAAAGGCTTTCCAAACTGAGCCCAGGATTCCATTGCAGTTGATAACTTTATCAAGGATTTTAGCTATGAATCCCTCCATAGACTACAATGGGAGACTGATATTTAAATGCAGTGATATGATAAAGCTTAACTGTAATCAAAGCCTGAATTAATTTACTCTGTGCATGAGAAGACTAAGAGGTTTATTTAATAAGAAGAACTGTAATAATTGTAGGGAGAACCAACTGCACCACAGGATAAAATAAAAAAAACCTAATTCATTAAAATGGCTGCATTGCAAGGCGTTTGATACTTCTCTGGCACTCAAAGGGTTAACCCCCTAGAATCCTACAAAGGTCTCCAAAGAATTGCTTTGCAATGCATGTGAGAGCTCTATAGCATTCGGGGTGATAAAGGCCCCATTTAATTTTCATTGTTTGTTCGAAACTGTGGAGTTGGTTTGCTCTTGAAATTTCCCTTCTAATTTTTCTTCTAATTAAAGGACCGGTAGAATGTTTTGCCAAGTATTCTCCAATGGTATAAAACTTTAAACCCTAGGGTTGTCTCAGTAACAAAAAATGGCTCCCATCAGCCACTTTTTTCGGGGGGGTGTTAGAAAACTGACACCCACTGGATTCTACCCAGCAGGAACACAAGCTGGAAATTTGAGGATCACAACCACAAATTTTTGATTTCACTCACAGCCTCCATTGACCCTTAGGATATTCAAGAAGATAGATGCAATTTTGGAGTAAACATGATTTATTACCATAGGGGGTACATTAAAATTCCTACTGATTCAAATGAGCATAATGTCCAACAAATCCTTAGAATAGACATAGAACAGGGTCCTTAAAGGGATACTAATATTTCATAATAAAAGTAGCGCCGATTAATCTTCATAGTATTTGGGCAATGGAGAGTGTTATTTCAATACCATTAGAGTTGTAGTTCAAGAGTAATTAAATGATAAAGTATCCCTCACCCGGACCTTTTACTGATATAACACTGCTCACCTCAGAGCATCAAGACTGTCCAGATGGACTGCAGAGAGGGACAATCTTCAGACAGCAAAAGGAAAAACCTGAAAACCTGTCAAGGGGGCAGGGTTTTCCTTATACTCACAATAAGAAGATTGTCCCTTGCTGCAACCTGTCTGGTCAAGGGACCAGATTCCACATCTGAGGGGAGGAGGCTTACACTAGGTAAAAGGGGCAGGAGGGGGATACTTTATCATTCAATTACTCTTGAACTACAACTCTGACAGTATTGAAATAACACTATTCATGACCCAAATACTATGAAGACTAATTGGAGCTGCTTTTTGTGAAACATTATTATCCTTTTAAATTCATTTACTATTTTAGGCCTTGATTCAATTCATGCCGGTAAAACAGACAGACAGAAAACATTGCTAATGGCCCTTTAGCAAAAAATGGTAGCGGAGCAATTTAATTGCACTACCAGCTGAAACCACAATGGACGTTACAAGGACTTGTGACCAAACGTCCGTTTTGAGTGTTAAGTTCCCAAAATGCATGGAAAATAGTGTGAATAATGGGAACATCGAAGGGAAAGAGCTAATGATCGGTGTCTGACATACTTCCAAACACAGAGCGTGAGCTCAAGCACACAGTCACCCTCCCTATCCCTACACTACCCCTAACAGTAAAGTGCAACAATACTAGCCTGAACACTAGCCTAACACTCAGATCTGTGTAACACTTACCTGTCATCCACTTTCTGTCTTTTTCAGTCTTCCTTCTTCCGTTCTTTCCGTTCTTTCTTCTAATCTTATTTTTCATCTTTCCTGTAAAATGAAATAAAACTTCAATACAAGTATTAAACAAAATGCTCTCAAGGTGTGCCAGAATTAACTCTTTGAGAGTCGGAGAGGTGCTCAAAGGGTTTAATGGAGTGTAGTCTATCTTTAAAAACTAATATTCAGCCATTACATTTTAAAATAAAGAATGAGAGTTGGTACCGTGTTAGCCGTAGAAATACAGGAGGAAAAAATTCAGTAAAGTTGATACCTTTATTGGCTAACTATACAGATTTAGAATGCAAGCTTTCAAGACCTCTTAGATCGCTATCACGGCCCCCGTGTCTTTCTGTCAATCTATCATGATGTACCTGTGCATTGGTACATCATATTACATATTACTTTTCTAGTTAAGGGCGATTTTGGTTCTGATCATTACAGCGTGGCAATAGCACTCCTCTGTAGCCCACGGTGGTGGTACCGGCTCAGCTCTGGACATTGGGCTCTAGTATATCAACTTGAGAGTGTATTCAGTGCAGTTACTCCACTATCCTGCTATTGAGAGACTGTGTTCTAGAGACTGCTATTTATCCTGGGCGTTGGCCAATCTTGTATATATCACCCATTTAATTTATTAACCCTTTGGGGGAATACTCCCTATCCATCCCAGCACCTGCCATTATCATTGTGTGCATTCACTTTGTCAGTATTGCCATTGTTGCTATCTCTGTGCTGGCCTCTAGGGGCCTTGGTTTATTTTCAATAAAACTATGTTTTTACTTCATACCCTGGTCTGAGTGTCAGAAAACTGTTACAGTACGAAAGGGCCATTACCTCAGACAGGAAAAGTGACAGTAATACACAGAACCTCCATTGGAGGATGGATGTTCACGAGCAACGCCTAGACCAATTGGCACTGGCTATGCAAACCTTGCTTGAACGTACGGTACATCTCGATAAACCGAATCAAAATCCGGTGGTCCCCCCAGTTATGACACCGGATAATAATACTGGGCAATTGTTGGCACCCTCTCGAAGCTTTACGGCGGCGGCGCCGTTACCATTAAGATACGATGGTGAACCCACTCTCTGCAGAGGTTTCCTGAATCAACTAGAGATATTCCTAGAACTTACACCCCATGCTTTCCCAAATGACCGTAGCAAGGTGGGGTTCATGATATCTCTACTAACTGGCAAAGCCCTGACATGGGCTAATCCTTTATGGGAGCAGGCTAAACCCTGTACTCAAAGCTTTACCGAGTTTGTCAAACAGTTTTGCAGAGTATTTGAGTTACCTGGGCGAGCTATCTCTGCGGCAAAAAAATTGATGGTAATGCAGATGGGCGACCGCACTGTGGCAGAGTATGCTATAGAATTTCGGATTCTAGCAGCAGAAGTAGCCTGGAATAATGAGGCACTCCTGGCAGCCTTTTCACAGGGCCTATCCGACTCCATTAAGGATGAAATTGCTGCCAGGGAGGTACCTGCTGAGCTGGATGAGTTTATAAACTATGTAATGCTCATTGACACTCGCATGCGTGAGAGGCGATTAACTAAGAGGGCTAGTTCCAAGACCTATGGGCACGAGAGGTCTTTTAACCCACCCTCTCCTCCCATTCCTCCTGACCGGGTGTTTGAGACAGGGGAGCCTATGCAGATTGGCTTTACCAGGTTGTCTAAGGAGGAGAGGGCTCACCGCAAAAGACAAGGGTTATGCCTATATTGTGGCAAAAAAGGGCATTTATTAAATACTTGCCCGGTACGTCCGGGAAACGCACGCACCTAGGGTACCTTGGGGGACAGGCCCTAGGTGATGTACAATCGTCCCCAGATACCGACTACAAGAAACCCACCATTCCGGTGAGTTTTCTCCTAAGTGACCAAGCTGTGGAGGTACTAGCCCTGGTAGATTCTGGTGCAGCAGGCTATTTCATGGATCGAGTATTTGCGGAAAGACATAATATTCCTTTGTCTAAAAGAGATACTCTGCTAGCCATTGAGGCTATTGAAGGCAGACCCCTCGAACCAGCTCTGGTTACCATGGAGACTACTCTACTCTGTATGTCAGTTGGGGCCCTCCATAAGGAGGAGGTTCGTTTTCAGATTATTAATTCACCACATCATGCAGTCATTCTGGGGTTCCCTTGGTTAATGTTGCATAATCCCCAGTTTGACTGGCAGACATGTGAGATTAAGTCATGGTCCAATTATTGCTCTGATAATTGTCTGTCTCATCCTGTCAGGATATTGTGTACCTCTCCTTCTGTGCCAGCAGAATACAGCGAGCTCTGCGACGTATTCAGTAAGGGTGAGGCCAGCGCATTACCACAGCATCGGGCATATGATTGCGCTGTTGATCTGCCCCCGGGAGTGGTGCCACCCAGGGGTAGGACATACCCATTGTCCTGTGAGTAGACTAGGGCCATGGAAGAGTATATTGAGGATGCCCTCAAACGAGGGATTATTCGTAAATCATCCTCCCCGGCAGCTGCAGGGTTCTTTTTCGTGAAAAAGAAGAATGGCGAGTTACGACCGTGTATTGATTACCGTGGACTCAATAAGTTAATGGCCAAAAATGCTTATCCCATTCCACTCATCACAGAGTTATTTGACAGGTTGAAAGGCTCCTCTATCTTTACAAAACTCGATCTACATGCCCCCTACAACCTAATAAGAATCAGGGCCGGTGATGAGTGGAAGACGGCATTCAATACTAGGTCAGGCCACTACGAATTTCTTGTTATGCCATTCGGATTATGTAATGCACCTGCCGTATTCCAAGAGTTCATTAACAACATCCTCCGCGACTTGTTACAGTCATGTGTGGTCGTGTACCTGGATGATATATTGATCCATTCTGCTAGTTTAACCCAATACATCCAGGATGTGTCCGAAGTTTTACTCAGATTACGCAAAAACAAGTTGTTCTGCAAACTAGAGAAATGTGAATTTCATTGTTCCCAAGTACCCTTCTTGGGTTTTGTCATAACTAAGGATGGCATAGCCATGGACCAAGAGAAGTTGGCCGCAGTCCTACGTTGGCCAAGACCTAAGGGGTTAAAGGCTATTCAAAGGTTCCTAGGCTTCGGCAACTATTACAGAAAATTTATTCAGAAATTTTCTACCATTATTAAACCATTGTCTGACCTGACGCATAAGGGTGCAAATCCCTCTCAATGGTCTGAGGCAGCTGAGATGGCCTTTGAAACCCTCAAGAAGGCGTTTGCATCTGCCCCTATATTATCCCACCCTAACCCAGCCCTACCGTTCACACTAGAGGTTGATGCCTCCGAATTTGGGGTAGGGGCAGTTCTCTCACAACGCCCTAAGGAAGGGGGTAACCTGAGGCCGTGTGGATTCTTTTCCAAAAAACTGTCTAGTGCCCAGAGCCATTACGAAATTGGTGATAGGGAGTTATTGGCTATCATCTTGGCATTAAAAGAATGGCGACATCTTCTGGAAGGCACAAGGACCCAGTATTAATCCTCACGGACCATAAGAACTTGATTTACTTATCCGAGGCCAAAAGGCTGTCATCTCGCCAGGCTCGATGGGCTCTATTTGTGTCCAGATTTAATTTCATAGTGTCTTATCTGCCTGGTTCCAAGAATATTAAGGCCGATGCCCTGTCGAGACAATTCTGCACAGACATTGAGAGGGATGAGGCCCCAGTCCCCATAATTCAGCCCGATAGGATTCTGGCTACTATTCGTACCAGCATCACTTCGCCACTGGGAAAGCAGATCTTGGCATCTCAAGGGCATGCACCTCCGGATACCCCAGTTGGCAAGTGTTTTGTGGATGAGCCTTTCCGTACCAGATTACTTGAGACCTATCACTCATCCAAGGCAGCTGGGCACATTGGCAGAGATCAGTTGGCATGGTCCTTATCTCGAACATTCTGGTGGCCTTCACTGAAGGCCGACTGCTCTGCATTTACTGCTGCTTGCACCACATGTGCCCGTGGCAAAACTCCTAGGCATCTCCCAGTGGGACTGCTCCAACCTGTGCCTAATGGTAACCGTCCTTGGTCCCACATTTCTATAGATTTCTTGAGAGAGCTGCCTAATTCTAAGGGCTATACATTCATCCTTATGGTGGTGGATAGGTTCTCAAAAATGGCTCACTTCGTGCCCCTTTCTGGCCTTCCCTCGGCCCAGGAGTTGGCATTAATTTTTGCCAGAGAAGTATTCCGCTTGCACGGGGTGCCTAGAGTGATAGTGTCCGACTGGGGGAGTCAATTCGTGTCGAGATTCTGTAGGGCATTCTGTGGCCAGATGGGCATTCAATTGTCCTTTTCCTCCACCTACCATCCCCAGACCAACGGAGCCGCTGAGCGTGCCAATCAGGGACTGGAGCAGTTTTTACGCTGCTTTGTGACTGATCATCATGATAACTGGGCCGACCTGTTGCCGTGGGCAGAGTTCGCCAGGAACTGTGTGGTTAATTCATCGTCTGGGAGCTCTCCGTTCCTTGTTAATTATGGGTTCCAACCCTGTCTGCTCCCAGACTCATTTCAGTCCCAACAGATTTCGGCTCTGGATGAGCACATGGAGCAGCTCCGCTCCACTTGGGCACAGGTACAAAGGTCCCTCAGTCAGTCCTTCCACAGACATCAGCGGCATGCCAATCGCAGACGACTGCCAGTGGTTTCCTTCCAGGTTGGGGACAGGGTATGGCTCTCCTCCAGGAATCTCAACTTGCAAGTGCCTTGAACAAGCTGGCCCCCCAGTTCATTGGACCATTTAAAATTATTCGCAAAGTCAATCCTGTGGCATACGCTTTGGAACTTCCTAACACTATTCGTATTCGCAATGTGTTCCATGTGTCATTGTTAAAGCCCTTGGTTTGCAACCGCTATACTACCACTCCGGTGGTTCCTGGGCCGGTGGAGGTGCAGGGCCAAGAGGAATACGAAGTTCAGAGTATCATTGACTCCAGGAAATTTAGAGGCAAGTTGCAATATTTGGTTCACTGGAAGGGGGTATGGACCTGAGGAGCGCTCTTGGGTTGACCACAGGGACCTCCATGCTCCACGATTATTGCGCAACTTTCATTCCAAATTTCCGCAGAAACCCAGACCCCCCCAGCAGGGGAGGGGGTCTTTGAGAGGGGGGTGCTATCACGGTCCCTGTGTCTTTCTGTCAATCTATCATGATGTACCTGTGCATTGGTGGAGACTGATTGGCCCGCCCAGGATGTGCCGTTATATGCTGGAGCTTGGGCAATTGTCAGTTGCCCTTTCGTGGTGTTCCTGTTGCTGCGCCTTGTTGCCATATTCCAGTGTCTTCTGTGTACTGACCCGGCTAGTCTGACTCTGCTCCCGAATCTGCTCCGTGATTTGACCCGGCTCTGGCTGATGACCCTGCTCCGTGAATTGACCCGATTCTGGCTGACGACCCTGCTCCGTGAATTGACCCGGTTCTGGCTGACGACCCTGCTCTGTGATTGATTCCGGCCTGTCTGCTGTTCCAGTGCTGCTCCGGTCCTGCCTACTGTTCCGGTTGCTACACCGGCCTGTCCGCTGTTCCTGTACTGTGCCGGCCTTGCCTACTGTTCCGGTTGCTGTTCCGGCGCTGTTCCAGTCCTGCCTGCTGTTCCGGTGCTGTTCCAGTCCTGCCTGCTGTTCCGGTTGCTGTTCCGGCCTGTCTGCTGCTTCCAGTTACCGTTCCGGTTCTGCCTGCTGTACCAGTGTTCCTGCGTCATTCCAGTCGCCTCGGCGACATTCTGAACTGTTTAAATGACTCACTGTTCCTCTCACTTGTCAGTAGCTGTAGCCTGAGGTTGCTTTGCCTTCTGTTGGCTTCCAAGGTACTCGCTTGTGTACAGAACCATTTAACCCTTGCAGTGCCTGTAGTCTCCGGTCTGGTGCCTCCGATATATCTTGCCAAGCATACATTTTCTGACATAGCCTTTCCTCTGCGTGCTTCTGTGTGTCTCTTATTCCATCAGAGCCTTGTCAGTCCGTGTTCATCCTCTGGCTCAGGGCCACAGACATTGAAGGTACATTCCCATTGCACTCCAGAGGGCATTGGCTCTATTACAGCTTGTGCAGTCACCATCAGTACAGCACCCAAGGGGTGTATGGGCACAATTCTAATGACACCTGCAGGGTTATGACTTTTCTAGTTAAGGGCGATTTTGGTTCTGATCATTACAGCGTGGCAATAGCACTCCTCTGTAGCCCACGGTGGTGGTACCGGCTCAGCTCTGGACATTGGGCTCTAGTATATCAACTTGAGAATGTATTCAGTGCAGTTACTCCACTATCCTGCTATTGAGAGACTGTGTTCTAGAGACTGCTATTTATCCTGGGCGTTGGCCAATCTTGTATATCTCACCCATTTAATTTATTAACCCTTTGGGGGAATACTCCCTATCCATCCCAGCACCTGCCATTATCATTGTGTGCATTCACTTTGTCAGTATTGCCATTGTTGCTATCTCTGTGCTGGCCTCTAGGGGCCTTGGTTTATTTTTAATAAAACTGTGTTTTTACTTCATACCCTGGTCTGAGTGTCAGAAAACCATTACAATCGCTTCCTCAGGCATGTTATACAGAGAAATATGAAAACATCTCTCTTAAATAAAAGTACACATTGTTTATAATGGAAATCAGATAAGAAAGTTCAGTCAGACACTGATTCTTTGATCAGTCAATGGTAGAGTATATGATTTAAATTGCATTCTTCCTCTGAGGAGTCCAGGTATTTATGATCCCAGAGGGACTGTTGTAGAGGTTAATACACAAGGTGATAATGTGACAGAAATTCTCTGTCTCTATTCAGCCCATAAGTCAAAGAATCAAATCGTAGCATTAATTTTACTTCCCATATTTTCTGTCCCTCCGAGTGCAAAATTGTCTCATCAGTACAGTCAGTCTAATGTCCCTGACACTGTGTCCATTTTGGTAAAAATGTTCTCCCACTGATGTCTCTGTCTTTTTGTTGTTAACACTGGATCCGTGGGAATTTACCCTATTATGTAATGGCTGTCCAGTTTCACCCACTTAAATTGCTGTTGGACATTTTGCACACATAATGGAGTATATTACATTGGATGATTTTCAGGTGAAGGTACCCTTGAAGAAGTCATTTATATTTTTCCAGAAATAAAAGGGCTTCCTATCCTATGATTAGAGATATTTCCTCTGGCTCCGCCGCTGGGGGTAGGAATGTCTAGTAGCATGGACCCCTCTCCATACCTTCCGATCTGTTGCCCTTGTGGAATGAGGGAATTTTGAACAGAGAGTGGTTTTTATATGGCCAGTCTCTGTTCAAAATGGATTCCAGCCTACAACTGGCTGTGATGTGTGCTTTAGCACCTCCCAGCCAATCAGCTTCTAACAGGTATCGTTATCCCCCTCTAGAAGCTGATTGGCTGGGAAGATGCAGAGAATGTTCTCTGTGCATTTTCACCATCAGACTTCCACCTGGTCTTGAGGGAAACAATGTGATGTTTGGTTGCCGGAGTCAGAGGCAGCCCCTATGAAGGTCTGATGGTGAGAAGATGCGTTTTCCATAAAGCATATATATTGTAAAATCTTAGGCATAATATGCAGTTTGTTTTACACGTTTTCACCTTATGTGAAGAGGGGGTATATTATACACAAGAAAAAAAAACACACAAAAAAACCTAGTATCTGCTCCCCCCTCCCTCTCCTCTCTTTCCCTCCATTCCACCTCAACATGATGATATCTCATGATCTCCTTACCCTCCATCTAGTCACCACCATCATGATTACCCCGCCAGAGGTAGCTGTGAGATCTGTTCAGCAGGTTGCATGCTTGCATTTGTGACCTGCTTTCTCTGGCACTCTATTGCCCTGTTAGGACCTAAAAGCAAAAGTCCTGACAGTTTGCTAGGTTAAATGTGAAGAAACAAAATGAATAAGTCAAAATGAGTAAAAGGGAAGCAAATGTCTACAATTGAAGGTTGATTACTAGATACTTGGTAAGGAATCTAAACACTGAGTCATTGAGTTGATTGGGATTGATGTGTTAATTAGTACCTGTTAGATCTAGTTACAAACTGTTTTGCTAATTAAAAGGGAGTTGCCTTCTGTGTATAAAATAGGTTCGTTATTAGCTGGGCAGTGAGCAATAGTAAGTGTAGAAGGAGATATTCTGGAGATAATCTGGAGGTGATCTATGGTGATTAAAGTCAGAAAACAACTCAGAAAACAAAATCTGAAGGTATTTTTTTTCTGTCCCCTGATTACATTAGTGCTGTGAACATGTCAGGCATGTTGCAGTGCAATGGATGTTTTGCTTTTCTCCCCAAGGAAACCTTTTGGAGGTTCAGAAGTTGTCCAATTTGTCAGCAATTTTCTGTTTTACAGAATTTTCTGTTTTCTGTACAATTGTCTACAGTACTTTGGTATAGATTCTTAACATTCTTACCTATGAAAGAGAAGAATAGATATCATCAAAATATTCACAAGGAAAGTTTCCCCTCGCTGACCAAAATGGTCAAGTCTGCCATCTAGCTGTCAGATTTGGAATCACCGGCAGTGGCTCTACAGCAGAGCCGAGATCGCAAGATATAAGAAGAACTACTTCATTTGAATAGTATACAAAGTGTGCTTGGTTTGCAAGCACACTTTTTAGACCCTTCCAATGAAGTAGTTATTTTTATATCTTGCGATCTAGGTTCTGCTGAAGAGCCGCTGGCTGATCTGTGGACTGGATTCCAAATCTGACAGATAGATGGCAGACTTGACCATTTCGGTCAGTGGGAAAAATGTTGCTTGTGAATATCTCTCAAACCATAAAGGTTTGAGAGATAAGACTGATATTGTTCTTAATTATTTTTTACTGGCTACAATATAAAATACATTTTTGAAGTATTACTATCACTTTAACTCTTCAAGGACCAGAATAATATGCAACATATTGCAATGCATTGTTCAACCCCTGTGATTCTTAAAAATATCTGTGAAAAAAATTAGTGGTTACAATCTGAAGGTTAAAGGGAACTGAAGTCTCAACAACTCTATTTATTTAGCACCAGCTTATTCTGCATCATTGTACAATAAGATGCAGCATTTGTGGCACTGATAGTGTGTCTCCAGTAGAACAAATTAATGAACGATGCCCCTCACACATAGTTCATCAATTTTTGGGCACAAAGAGGGCAAAGCAGTCTCTAACCCTGTACAGGAGAGACCATCACATCCCCACCCAATATCACAGGTCAAGAAGAGGCAATTCAGGGAATGAGTTCATCAAATGAACTACTTGCATGCCTAGTTTAAATTATAAAACAAAGAAAAATATTTGCATTAGTCAGGGAATACTCAAGCCTCTAGGCATTTATTGAACCACTCCCTGCAGGGAGCTACCCAGTTATTCACTTTGACTGGCCCACAAATGTGTAGAGATGGAATGGTTTAATCAATGCATGCAAGTGAAGCTAGCTGCATTTATCAAAACATTCCCTAGTTAATGAAACACATACTTATGCTGTACAACTCCCTGTCCTTACTCCCTACTACCAACTACCCTTACACTCATCTATCTTCATATCCCTCCTACCCTTTCTCAATGCATCCCACCTTTGCATCCATTCTTTCTTCATCCTTACCCTCCCATCCACCCTTTCACCTATACTGGAACTAAGTGACCAAATCACAAAACAAAGATCCATCAGCCTCCACTCACACTCACTTTGGAACACACATGTTAGCTGTTCAGGTATTCGTAAATGCAGCACACCATGTCCCCATTTTTACCTTTGTATATGTTGCTCTCTTCATTTTTATTGGAATAAACATATAACTTGCTGATCCATTTGTGGCCACTAGATGTCAGTTCATTGTCAATTATATCAACGTTTTGCATAGCACAACAGCAAGAATCTAAATTTGTATTGTAAGTTTAGTCTCTGTTGCTTGAATAATATATAATTGTCTACTTTTCATTTAAAGTAAGCTTTGAAACAAAAGATAGGAATTAAATATATGTAATTATATACAAAATTCAGCAAAAAAAATGGTCTGTGGTCCTTGAGTGTCAGCCTCTTCTGCTCCCAGCCGGTCCTTAAAGGGTTGATGGTAAATGCTGTTAATCCAGCTACTCCATCCGTCCCTCCCTCTTTACAGCTTCTCCCTCCATCCTGTCCTCCCTCCCATTTTTTCAGTGTCACAACCCCTATTTCCTACTACTTAATCCATCTTTCCCTCTTTCCAGTTTCTGCCTCCCTCTTTCTAGCTCCACTAACGTCTTCCTCCTTCCATCACTTCCTTTTTACAGGTTCTCTTCCCCATCCTTCCCCCTGTTCAGCTTCTTCCCTTCCCTCCTTCCTCTCTTCCCCTCTTTTCCCTTTCATCTCCAGTCTCACTTCGACTTTTCACTCACTCTCTACCTTTCTCCCTCTTCCTCTGTCCTTCCTCTATCCTTATCCATATCTATCTATCTATCTATCTATCTATCTATCTATCTATCTATCTATCTATCTGTCTGTCTGTCTGTCTGTCTGTCTGTCTGTCTATCTATCTCTGTCTGTCTATCTGTCTCCCTGTCTATCTGTTTATCTGCCTGTCAATGTCTGTCTATCTATCTATCTATCTATCTATCTATCTATCTATCTATCTCTTTCTGTCCATCTATCTGTCTGCCTGTCCATCTATTTATCTGTCTGTCTATCTATCATCATGCCCTCACTAGAGGGCTCCGAAAATGTGTTTACTTGGTGGGCAGTACATTCTCCAGTATGACCCTGTACTTAAAGGATGAGTTGTATCACTAGAAAAGTGCTAATATCATCATAATGTAATCCAGCAGCACCAGTAAATAATATATACATAATTAGAAGAAAACGTATCCCATAATTAGATGAAGTCATAAAAAGCTTTAGTACCAAATTTTAAAAAGTTAGCAAATGTAATTATTGTAGAAATAAAACCAATCCATCACTAGGAGCCTTGTGTCCAGTGGCGTAACTAGAAGCCACCGGGCCCTGGTGCAGAAATTGCCACCGGGCCCGCCCCCCCCCCTCAATCTTCAAGTTGCCCCATTCACATCACTTACGTCCATCTCCCGCGCGGTTCTCAGTTATGCAGAGCACTGGGAGATGATGTAATCTCCCAGCGCTCTGCATTACTAGAGCGCCGGGAGATTAGCTGAGCTGCTGCAGGCAGGGCTGTGGGCGAGTGGCGATGGGTTCGCAGGGGGCGGCCGGGCCCCTTGGAGTGACGGGCCCGGTCGCAGGTGCGACCCCTGCGACCCCTATTGTTACGCCACTGCTTGTGTCAATGGAAAGTGGAGTCATTCTGGGGAACACATCTGCACCATATGATGAGAAAAGAAAATTCCACCCAATTCCCACCGACTTAAATAGGGCCTTTATCCCCACGAATGCTAGAGATTCATCTAATGAACTGCAAAGCAATGTTGTGGACACCTTACTAACATTTAACCCTTTTAGTGTCATTGATTTGCAATGCGTTGGGTACCCCTCTGGCACAGAAAGGGTTAAATCAGTAGGAATTAGTGCTTTCCCCATGTGCTACATCTGGTTTTCCACAGAATTACACCAGAAGACAAAAATAAAAGAAAAGAATACATCACAGTGTTGATATAGAGTGTCTGGATAGAGAAGGAAAACTTCTATATCAGTCCCAGGGGTGAGCATACTTTTGTTGCAATGAGGAAACAAATGTGTTTATGTTACATTTATCCTCTGCAATGCCCCTATTATTGTTCTATTTCATCCAATAAGTTTCAGCTTCATGGCTGTTTGTCAAAAGAAATTGGAGGAAATCAGGGTCAAATCAATGGCACTATAGAGAAGAACTAAGCATTCCCATTGATTTAAAGAGGATTTTAACAACCTGAATGCCAGAGAGGTCTCTAACACATTGTGAAGCAAAGTGTTGAAGACCTCTCTGGCATGCAAGGGGTTACATTTCCCATTTAAATCAAACCAAATATTTAGTTCTCCCATGTAGTGAATTTGTTTGCCCCAGAACTCCATCATTTTTCTTTTGAACATATACATTGTCTTAAGTAAGCCTGGTGCACCTTGTCTCTTGTCCATCTGGCAGCATCCTCAGAGCATAGTCCTGTTATTTGTTTTTCACTGTTGTTTTATAGACTAATCTGAGTCCTGTCTGAAGTACCACCTTGAGACTGAAACTGCAGGGTTATCCAACTTACCTGAAGCTTTACACCCAGGAGTGTAGCGAGCCACGTTAGCCATCTTGCTCTGTTGTGTCTGCTGCAAAAGTTTTCACCTAAAAAAAATACGTGTGAAAATGCTGCACTTTTTGCCATCTGGGGAAATTCCCACTGAGTGCCATTTTTCCACTTTGTTTTTTCTCACACTCCTAGCCTTGTCCCAGTGCTCTGGTAACCATAAATCCCACACACACTGACCACAGCCTAGTCTCACAGTACTGACAACCCCCATCAGCCTTGTACCACTGCACTGGTGCCATAGAATCATGCATACTGACCCCCTCATCCTTGTCCTACTACATTGGTCACCAGGGAGCCACTTATACAGACCACCAACTTCCAGCCATGTCCCACTGCACTGATAACCATAGAACATCAAATAATGACCCCCACAGCTTTGTTCCACTGCACTAGTAGACATTGAACACCATACTAACATTCCAGTCTTGTCCTACTTCACTAATAGTCATAGAATCACACATGCTAACCCCCCTCAGCCATGTCCCACTGCATTAGTAACCAGAGAGCCACTCATACTGACCACAGAGTAAAAGCTATGTACCACTGCACTAGTAACCATAGAACAACAGCATTATCCCACTGTACTATTAGCCATGGAACCACACATACTGACACCCCAACCCTGTGTCACATTACTGTTAGCCATAGAATCAGGCATACTGACGCCCCAGCCATGTTCCACCACAGTGGTAGCCAGAGAGCCACTCACATTGTCCACCAAGTCCCAGCCATGTGGCACTGAACTGGTAACCACAGAACCCCACATTCTGACTCCCTCAGTCTTGTCCCATTGCACTGGTAGCCACAGAACTACTTTACCCCTCTGCCCCCCCCCCCCCATGGGAATTCTGAGGCACAGACGAAAACTGGAAGAATCAAACAGTTTCTTGGAGTTAGCGAACAGGCAATTTTTTTCCACTGTTTCTTTATACTGAAATTTTCATGGAAAAAAGTATCAAATAGAGGATTTTATGTGAAAACTTCAGTAGGAAAGTGTGGGGGTTTTCGTGCATCCCTACCCCTGATGTATTTCTTTGATCTTGTAGTAGGCTACCTTTGGCTCTGAACTACATGAATGGCTGAAGATGATGATGACAGATGTTGTCTCCAACACATGGAAATCTAGAGGTTACTTGCCTACGATCAAGCCTTATGGAATAATTATATTTTAGATGAGTACACATCTTTTTCTTTTTCAGGCCTAGTGTACATTGCGGTTGTTAAGTGACAACATTGCATTTATCAAACAGATGCCCACTGAATTCTAAAGAGAACAGGGGCATAACAGGGGTTGCAATGGGTACAGTTGTGACAGGGCTCAACTTCCATGTGGGTCCTCCAGCTCTGCAATATCCAATAATCCCTTAGAATCACACTAGTTTCCTGTCATGGCTGGCATCCTTTAACACACAATGCCAGTATGATAAGAACAGCATTAGTAAGACCCTTGTCTTTTCTTCTTTGAGCCTTTAAAAGACAGAGTGGTTTTCAAGGCATTGAAAAGCAATATTTTTGATAACCCCCCTTTGGCACTGAAAGCAGCAGTGAGATTTCCATTGCATTGCAAAGCATGATTAAAACTCTCTCTAGGGCTGTAAATAATATCTGAGTTCCTCAGATTGCACACCATGGTGCAGTGAGTCCTACTACACCCCCATGGAGAAATTTGTAGATAAATACCACTCATAAAGTTACCTGCTGCAATGGAATCTGTGGCTCAATATGCCAATAATAGTATCAGTTAGAGAGCTTGTTGCAGTGCTGTTTACTGCCACCTGGTGGTGCTGGAAATCGCTGCACATACGTAAATTGGCAAAAAAGATACACAGATGCAACCACAGATTTCTCTTCTCTTTACCACAGAGCATATGCGACTTGTCTTATATTTTATAAAATGTATTGAATGCTGGTTGGTGCCATCCTATTTACTAGAATGGATGGATTCTAATGTTGTATATATTATACTCAAGCATTTCTAATACGGATCATCTCACAGTAAGAGTTTTTCACTAAACTAAAGGACCAGAAGGTGCAGTTCTTTAACCCTCTGAGTGCCAGAGAGGTACAGAACGCATTGCTTTGCAATGTGATCCATATCTCTTTGGCACTCAAAGGGTTAAAATGTCTTGTTCACCCATCTGGACCTAAAATGGTTAATTAAGAAGTGTGATTTGTAAATACATGCCAACATTTCAAAAAAGATACCAGACACAGTTTTTCCCCTAGCATCACTAATGGTCCTTAGTACAGTGTAGCCTGATGCTAGTAGAACATATTGGACAACATATTTAACCCTTCCAGTGCCAGAGGATTATGTAACACATTGCAAAGCAGTGTCTTACTAACTTCTCTGGCACTGAAAGGATTAAGCCTGCATTTCTACACTTAAGTATTACAATAAATTATATAAATAAGCTACATTAACATGTGTAGATCATCAGAACCTATTAAGCTTTTAATTACAAGCACATAGAATGTGGGGCTGATATTAAATTTTATAATAGAGACAGCAGAATCTAAAGACAGGGAGCCAAAATGATGTACTGTCCCTGGAAATCAGGGACAGCTGTCAGGTATTGTGTCTAATCATTTTAGTTGAGCCACACAAGTATTGTATACACTTTATTCTCTGGTCTATATACACATCCATACTCCAGATGAGTTGAACCTCCCATGAATGATGACATCACAATATTATGATGTCACAACATTGGAAGTAGATGGAGGATGTACAGGGAGACAGGGACAATTTACAAGGGACATATAGTGGTCTTACAATAACCGCCACTTAAATTACTATTGTCAGAAAATTCTGAGGTTTTTCTTTGATTCAAAAATAACATCCTTCTATCAGTCCATGGCGATAGAGACAGACATAACAGTGGCAAGCAGGACCACAGAACACATACGCCCAGGGCCGGATTTACCAATAGGCAGACAAGGCACCTGCCTAGGGCGCCAGATTTTTAGGGGCGCCGCCGGGCCTGGCAATGGCCTGTCACGCCCACTTGGGGTTCCCCAGTAAATGTTGTGTGGTGAGTGCGCTCCAAACTCAGTTAGTCAGAGCGGATGCACTGCCCGGACTGACCCGCCTGTGAGTCTTTGCTCACTTCCTCTTCAAGTCTCGCGGGATGACATGGTAATAAGCAGTCGTGCACTATGCTTGCGCAGCTGCTTATACACGGGATAGTGCCTGGACTGCGCTGATGCAGAGTATCCTTACTCCATCCATCCTCCACTGTGCTGGGCTCACATGTTCCCCTGCCCCTGGGCTGTGAGGTTATCAGGGGGAGCCTCAGCAGCCAACTGGATTGTGAACTTATACACTTCCATGGTACAGGACCCACCAAGGCTGCATCGCAGGAGCGGCCTTCCTGTCCAGTACAGCTGCGACGGGGCGGGAGTCTGTGTCTGTGGAGGAGCAGCCTCTGCCAGCATTTTTCTACAGCTAGGTGGCAGCAGGACCGGATTCAAGGTCCAACCAGGGCCTGCAAGGTTGGGGACCCATTGATGTTGTTGGAGTTGCGGGAGGTGGGTGATGGCCTGTGGGTTTCTAGCCACTGGTCTTATGCAGAAGAAGAAGAAGAAAAAAAAGTGTATATGTGTGTGTGTGTGTATTGGGGGGGGGGGTGCGAATGTGTGTATGTAGTTATATATCATCATGTGTGTATGTATGAAAAAAAAAGTGTATATGTGTTTGTATGTATTGGGGTGTGTGTATATGTGTGTGTATGTAGTTATATCTATATATATATATATATATATATATATGTGTGTGTGTGTGTGTGTGTGTATATGTAAAAAAAAAAGTTTATTGGAAAAAAGACACAGGAAACAACACAACCAACACCAAAATAAAACAATAATAATAAAAAAATTAAAATTAATAAAAATGTTTCTTAAATACATAAATAATGAAGGGGAAACCAGATGCGGGAAAACAACGCAAAAAAAAAAAGTATATATGTGTGTGTGTGTGTGTGTGTGTATGGCTATGTGTATGTATGTATATGTATACATACATGTGTATATGTGTAGGTATATATGTATGTGTAACGTGTGTGTGTGTCTGTACAGCTATGTATATGTAGATAAACCAAACAAAAAAAAACTACTGATATTAAACCTATGAATACTTCTTCTCCCTGATGGTGCTCAAGTACCTGTTGCGGGTGGTGTTCTGCTTATCACTGTGACGGCACCTGGTCCCCACGCTGTCCTTGCAGCAGGATTTTTGGCTCAGCGGTCATCGCTGGAGTCTCCAGTGGGTTTTCTGTTAGTCCTTCTAGGGGGTTTCCAGATCCATGTTGGTTATAGGTGGTGTCTTAGGGGAGCTTCTGCGGTTCCTGGGGCATGGGGAGATATCGGTGCTAATGACGTAATGGGTGGCTCCAGTGGAGAATTCCTGGACGGGACATGGGGAGCATGCATAACGCTCCTTGGGTACTGATACCCATCATATCCACTGTGCATCTGGATTTGTGGTGGGGTTTTTCCAGGCATAGGTGTAAAAAAAAACAGGTCTACCTGTATTTATCAATATTAAAACATGTACTTAATACATGTAATTAATATTAATGTGAATAATTGATCTAAGATAGGTGTGGCCACAAAAGTGGGTGTGTTTAAATATGAGAGGGTGTGGTTGTGGGTGGGGAAAAGGAGGAGCTATGGGTGCCACAAGGTGTTGTGCCTAGGGGCGCCTGAGATGTAAATCCGGGTCTGCATACGCCACCCACTGTACATGGAAATCTCAACCTTTTACAGATCAGAGGGATAAGGAGCTCTTACCCTTAAAAGGTTAAGTAGGCTCCTGTGCTCTTCTTGCTTCAGTCTGAAAAAAACTGCAAGCAACTGTTATGACCTCCTCCTTGGACGTGATGACATCCACGACTGATTAAAGATGTTATGTACTGAACCAAGGAAGACAGCAACAAATCATAGGGGCTGTTAGGATTTTCACGACACAGTAAGGTAAGTGGGGGGGAATTATTATTAGGAGGTGTTATTTACCCTTTATGTGCCAAAGTGATGTTATTCTTAAGTGGTCATTGTGTTGAGGCCTACCAATGGATCAGAGACAGGCATGTCCTATCAGATCTACAACTCATGTTCAAATTTCTAAAAAAACATCCGTTATAACAAAAGTTTAAACATCAATTAAAAGCAGGTGGATATTCCTAATATGAGCATGTTAAAGCTTAATCTTTTACTATGTATTCACTGTTATTTCCACTTCTGGGAGCAACAGAATTATAAATATAGAGTATGAAAACTAGTGCCTGATCTCAACTGAGTGTAAACAGAATCAGTTCTATAACCGAAGGTAATGTGCTATGGTGTATTTGCATAATCTTAAGAAAAAAAAAAGAGGAAACCTTAACAGCACCAGAACCATCCCTAAATTGCAGAAGGCATGTGTAACAAGTAAGTATATATGAACACTCGTACAACATAGCTTTTATTTACATTCCCAAATTAAAATTTAAAAATATTCATTAAAAACAATAAAGAACGAGTATAATATCATGGGGAAAATAAACCAATCAATCAAGTGATTTCCCCAATGCATAAAAGATCAAGCTAATTAATCCTAAACTAATTTTTGTATGTACCATACCTGTTACCAGATAATCACTCTCAAACTCAGATTTATACTTCATCTATATGTGATTACTCCATTTAGCTATACCCATCCAAAATACTAACATCATCTACCATGTGCTCATTATTAATATGATTATCATCTACATGTTTGGTGTTATTATATGGTTATGGGAATACAAATGGAATATGGATATTAGTTCTGCTTTTGATCAAAGTCTTAATATTGGTCATGATGCATCATCTGCTGATTTATATAAGAAATTCACAAGTCAAACTTAGCTAAACAACTCAGATTAAAATGGGACATATCTAGTCTTGAGGCATATGTTAAATGTCAGATCGTACCTAGAGGATTAAGGATTAGGATGCTTCCTGGTAAACATTTAAAATCAGAGATCTTTCATGAGAAGTGGCAAAAGATACTTACAAATTGCTCTCTGGAATTAATTGGTATAATAATAGAGGAGGATCAGCGTCAATTAGCTGACATTCAAGTTGAAATAAATAAAAGTTCATTGGAACTGTCTAGGTTTCAAGACCTGGAGGAATTTAAGAGAGCCAATGATATCCTGAGAGATGATTTGGAGAAGATGCAAAAAGAACTTACCTTACGTAAAAAGAAAAAAATATATGAGAGATACACAGGATTTTGCAAGTAATAAGGTCTATACTTTGTTTAAAAATTATAAACGAAGGTATGGTAGATCAAATATGGACTCGTCAGACAACAGTAGTAGTGGTGAGTCTAGTTCTGAAACTGAGGTACAAAAAGGTGTAATGACTAGAAGTACTACACAAGGTATGGGAACGGTTGGTATAGCTCCTGTTTCTTTTTCTCTTCCCTCCTCTACTGTGCCTTTTTTAGACAAACAGGACGGAGGCAGAAAACAAGGAGGGGCAATAGGAAAAAACAAAGACAAAAACAGAGAAAAAGACAAGGAGAAGGAGAAATGAGGGCACTAAATGGATTTCTACAGTTGGGAATTAGATCGGAGAGTAGTATTGAAAATGAAACGACAACTCAGATAGGGATGGAGGAAGACAAGACCATTATTAATCTTACTGATTTTGTACTTGATGAGTCTCATATTTCTTTACTAAAACGTGGTTTGTCATTTTCACCTGTGAAGGGAGGTGTAGAATTTGAGGTGATTAAAGATTTAAATCTTTTTTCTAGAAAAATTATGTTGAGGAAATTTTATTTGGATAAAGGTACAATACGTATGGGGGAAGAAGATAAGGAGATAATGGCTATGTTGGAAGACCTCCAATCAGAGAGTATGGAGATGACCCACGGTGAGGATCCTGTATGGGATAGACAATTTACTAATCTTAAAGTAAAATCGAGAACAATGCCTTCACTTGCCCTAAATCCTTATGTATTTGCTTTTACTAATGCAGTACAGAGGGATTTACAGGCTATAGATTTGGGATATAGGATGAAGGATAACATTACAATTAGAGAAAGAAAGGCATTAATTCAATTACAACAGAGATCTGACATCATTATTAAACCGAGTGACAAAGGTGGAAATGTAGTGTTACTTAGTGAGGGATATTATGTAAAGGAAATTAAGAGGCAATTGAAGGACAAAGCATGTTATGAATTGTTGATGATGCATCCAACTAAACAAATTCAACAAAAATTAAAATCGAAGTTGGAGTGGGCATTGGAGGAAAATTTAATTAATAAACAGGAATTTGAATGTATGATGCTGGAAAACCCGACAATTCCAACATTATATATTCTCCCGAAGGTACACAAATCTTTGACTCATCTTCCTGGTCGTCCGGTAATATCGGGCATTGGGAGTGTGTCGGAATTTGTAAGTAGATATGTAGATACTAGGTTAAAACCGTTTGTCTCAACACTTCCCTCATTTGTTAAGGATTCAAGTGATGTTATTAGACGGATTTGGGGTCTGAATGTGAAGGCTGAATCCCGCCTAGTTACATTAGACGTAGAGTCTTTTGTTACGGTTTTTTAGGACTCTCAGACCAATAAGTGAAAATAAAACACACTTTATTAAAGTGAATAATGCACAAGTACGCCCTCTAGAGGCGGTAGGTAATATACAGATAAAGTAAACTGAGATATTACAAGGGTAATAGCACAATAGACATAAATGCAAAACAGTATGCACTAGGATGATATTGACCCCCAAGGGGTTAATGTCCAAATAACAGTCTGTCTCAGATGTGGAGGTTTGACACGCCCTGGATGTTAAAAAGGCTGTGCTGTATAGACAATGTTCATCAAGTGCTGAGGATCGAGCTGCCTTGCCAAGGTGTTGGATAGTAAGCAGAATGGGAAACAACTTAGCCCCCACGGGCGTAGTTACAGGAACTGCTTTCGTTTGTGCAAGTGCAAATAGCCCCTCCGGGCGTAACGGAAACCGGCCGGCAATGCAAGAGCTAACAGCCTCCTCAGGTGTAATTGAATGCAGTAATAATAAAGCAAGAGCCACTAGCCCCCTCGGGCGTAGTACCAGATAAGCCAACACTGAAGCCTTTCTGCCAACACTCTGTGTCAATGAAATCGTCGGTAACCAATACCGGAGAGCCTTAAGCGCCCAAACGGCCCAAACTATGTGAACACTCTGCAATGGTAGACTAGAGTTGCCGACGGAGAGCGGCCAACTCAGCAGCAGTATCATGGGTAACGAGGCTCGTACAGGAGATAGAGAGAGTGAATTCGAGGCAGCACTGCAAGAGTTAAAATGCACGTTTACTCGAGACTTCAGCGCTACTGCAAGGCTCTGCACGGAGAGGAAGGCCCACAGAATACACACAGCTCTGCACAAGTAACGAGGCACAGCACTTAATCGAGGGAAGCACCAGGCAAGGCAGTCACACTGACGCGGGCAGCAGAGACTGGAAATGTCGCGGCGGCGACAACTGGAACACAGGTCACTGGAACAAGCTGGAAGTCGATCTTCGGAGCAGGAAGTCAGCCGGGCCGGGTCGGAGCACGTAGGAGGCAGTCATACAAGCTGGGTCATACACAAGCAGGAAAACTGGAGAATGGTCAGGACAAGCCGAATCGGTACACAGGAACTCAGAATACAGGAACACATCAACAGCACTACTGGCTCAGGAACACCACGAAAGGGCATCTGACAGATGTGATAGGCAGGTATAAAAAGGCCATCAAGAGGCGGGTCAAACTCAGTCAGCAAATCAGTGACAGCCACAACTGAGAGTGACAGGAATCACAGGCACTGTGATATCTTTATATACATCTATTCCAAATGATATAGGATTGAAGGCATGTCAGGCATTTCTGGATTCTCGGAGTATTTACATCAGAATTAGTTTATTATGGAATTGTTAGAATTTGTCCTTAAGAATAATTACTTTTTGTTCCGAGGCAAGTTTTATAAACAGTGTCGAGGTGTGGCGATGGGGGCAACATGCGCCCCAACCTACGCATGTCTTCACCTGGGCTGGTGGGAGCAGTCCGTGGTGGTGGACGTGCGTGGGTTTGGGGAACACGTATCTTTTTAGTATGGGATGGTACAGAGCAGCAACTGAATAAGTTTATATCTGACCTTAATTCGAATGACTTTAATATCAAACTGACTCAATATAGTAGTTTAACTGAAGTGGATTTTTTGGATCTTAAGATTTATAAAAAGAATTTGGAACTGAAGACAAAGACCTTTAGGAAAACAACATCATGTAATACACTTTTACATGCGAAAAGTCATCATTTGCCATCACAAATTAAAGGAATTCCCTATGGTCAATATTTGAGATTAAGGAGGAATTGTACTGATAAGGGAGAATATAAGATACAAGCCAGGGACCTGACGGAGAGATTTCTTCAGAGGGGTTACTCCTTCAGGTCCCTGAAGAGAGGCTATTTGAAGGCATTGAATCAGGATAGGGATAAGTTGATATATAATGATGGAAAGCAGAAGAAACCAGTTGATGATAGGGTTCATTTTATAACACAATTTGGATCACATTGGCAAACCCTGAGAGGAGTGTTGATGAAGCATTGGAATATTTTAACTCAAAACCCTATGATTAGAAAAATAGTAGGTGAATATCCAGCATTGGTTGCGCGTAGAGCACCTAATCTTAGGGATAACCTTGTGAGAAGTCATTGTGAGCCATCTAAGTCTGGTTCTACTTGGCTTAATAAACAAGTGTTCAAAGGCACTTTCTGTTGTGGACACTGTAGTGCCTGTAAATTCATTAAAAAAACTGATATTTTTTTAAATTTTGATGCAACAAAGATGTTTAAGATTGGGGCGATGATTAACTGTGGTACTCGTGGTGTGGTATATCAATTATCTTGCCCGTGTGGAAAAATTTACGTGGGCAAGACGATAAGAGAATTTAAAAGAAGAATTTTGGAACATAAATATGATATTGAGAAGCAAAATATGGATAGTCCAGTCGCCCGACATTTCAAGGAATTTCATGGAATGATGTTGGAGGTTTAAGGGCAGGTTTAAGGGATTAGGTGTTTGAACTTCCGGTGAAATAGGATATATAGGATTGACCCGGAAGGTTTCTAATTGTTTGTATTAGCCTTGAAAAAGTCCACAGGTGTTGGACGAAACGCGTTGGCGGGACGCAACAAAGCAAGAGGCTATCTATTTATCTGGTGTGGAAGTGGCTCTACTGTGATCTGTCCCGATTGCACTGGTATGATGGGATTGATTTAAGTATCCTAGAAACAACATTGGAAGAAAGGAATGGAATTGAATAAACTTCTTTGGAGCAATGTGATGAATACAGAACGAAGATTTTTTTACCTGGTAACTTGTGAGTGGCAATAACCTGAATGTGGGATCTGAAGGTATTGTTGGATGTACGTTTATCTAAATGGGACTAATATCGGTTGTGAGATAGCAAGATTGGCTGTCCGGTTCTGATCTTAAATCATCCAGACTCAGTTACCATGGGTTATTATGGAAGAAATAAGTTCATGTGTCATATTCATCACTGTATGTGAAGCTTTATAAATTGTGTCATGCTTGCTCAATGTATTATACTTCATCTATATGTGATTACTCCATTTAGCTATACCCATCCAAAATACTAACATCATCTACCATGTGCTCATTATTAATATGATTATCATCTACATGTTTGGTGTTATTATATGGTTATGAGAATACATATCTGAAGCTATTTTGGAGGACATTGGATCATTTGTTACATGTACATTTGGGGATGTGTCAAGGACTTGCAGTGTGCTCTCATTATCTAGGAGTTATGAATCATATTTGATATTAGATAGTTAGGGACAGATAGGGTAGTAGCCTATTATTTTAGTGGTATTACTTATATGGCCATTGTTGTTTGTTGTTGTCTTTTATGTTGTGTATTCTCTTTGAATATTTAGGGGGTCCCTCTGGACCGGATAGGCTTGGGAGGGATTTGGGGGATTTTGCTGTGTAACCAATCTCGATGTCTTTGTATATTGTATAATTTTTAGTGGAATACATTTTCTATTTTTGCTTTATTATTATTGGTTTATTTTGAACTGGGTTGAGTGCCTATTTAGAACTCATCTGTTTTTTTTTCTTTTTTAGTTTTTGTAACTTATGGTCTGAGTTTAGGCACCCCACATATGATATATATGGATATACTCTATATGTAGTTAAATTTGTGTGCTCCTATTTAACATACATAAGTTTTTTTATGTGTTAACATAAAATATTACTGTGTTACACTTACAGAGCTGAGAGAGGGAGGGAAGAAGGTAAGACAGGATATTGTGGTTGTGTGGAAGGTTACAATGGCAGTGTGGAGAAGAAGTCTGCGCTGATATGGCTAACATAGTTAATGTGTTACAGGGCTAAGAGAGAGGGAGGGAGGTGAGACGTTGAGCTGGAAAGCAGAATGTTGTGATTATGTGTGACCAAATATAAACAAATGGTAGGATGGAGGTGTGGCAAAAAGGAATGTGGGGGGACAGAGGAGGCAAAATTGTGCATTACTATGTGTATACTGTGTGTAATGGAGCAATAATGTTGATGACAGTGATTGGTACACACAGAAGAGCATGACAGCATAGCTGCATCTGAAAGGTTGTAGTATCAGGTTTGAAAGGAAAGCATGTGAGAGAATGACAGTGTGGTTGAGTCTGGTCGGTTTTGTGAGTACATTTGTGACATCTAGGCTGCTAAGGTGGAAGATGTTGGTGTGGTGTGTGTGTAAGGGAACATGCTCTGAATGGAGTCTGCCATTTTTGTCATTGTGAAGAAGAGAAAGTGATGGTGTATAAACTCCTTGCAGAGATTGGGACAGAAAATCAAAGAGAAGTGGCACCCAATAGTGCTTGATACATTGTTAAAAAATTAGTATACTCTTAATAGCTAATATACTTACAATGCTTATACCCATGTACAACAATATATACTTTCAGAGAATTAACTCGTATCTCTGCTCAGGATATCAAGTTTCAATGCCGAACAAAAGAGGAGAAAGAGCTGCTGTATGTCTTCTTTTTTTTTATAAAAAATATAAGCTTTAGTCAAAATAGCAAACAATATAACATACAAATGTTACTAATAAGCCATAGAGGTGACGCATTTCATGGTTTATACCATTTTCACAAATCCCAGTGGCTATCTCTCAATAAAAAAAGAAAGAAGAGAAAAAACAGAGATTCTGACAGGAGTAGCCAGGGGGGTTTTGCCCCACCTTTATGTTTTGCTGATAGATAGATAGATAGATAGATAGATAGATAGATAGATAGATAGATAGATAGAGTGCCTTGCAAAAGTATTCACCTACCTTGGCATTTTTCCTATTTTGTTGCATTACAACCTGGAATTAAAATGGATTTTAATTTGGATTTCCTGTAATGGACATACACAAAATAGTCCAAATTGGTGAAGTGAAATGAAGAAAATAACTTGTTATAAAAAAAATTCTAAAAAATAAAAAATGAAAAAGTGGTGCGTGCAGGTGTATTCACCCCCTTTGCTATGAAGCCCCTAAATAAGAACTGGTGTAACCAATTACCTTTAGAAGTCACATAATTAGTTAAATAAAGTCCACCTGTGTGCAATCTAAGTGTCACATGATCTGGCACATGATCTCAGTATATATACACACCTGTTCTGAAAGGCCCCAGAGTCTGCAATACCACCAAGCAATCGGCACCATGAAGACCAAGGAGCTCTCCAAACAAGTCAGTGACAAAGTTGTGGAGAAGTAAAGATCAGGGTTGGGTTATTAAAAAAAAAAATCTCAAACTTGAATATCCCATGGAGCACCGTTAAATCCATTATTAAAAAAATGGAAAGAATATGGAACCACAACAAACCTGCCAATAGAAGACTGCCCACCAAAACTCACAGACCAAGCAAGGAGGTCATTAATCAGAGAGGCTACAAAGAGACCAAAGATAACCCTAAAGGAGTTGCAAAGCTCCACAGCGGAGATTGGAGTATCTGTCCATAGGACCACTTTAAGCTGTACACTCCACAGAGCTGGGCTTCACAGAAGAGTGGCCAGAAGAAAGCCATTGCTTAAAGAAAAAAATAAGCAAACACGTTTGCTGTTCTCCAAAATGCATGTGGGAGACTCGCCAAACATATGGAAGAAGGTACTCTAGTCAGATGAGACTAAAATTGAGCTTTTTGACCATCAAGGAAAACGCTATGTCTGGCACAAACCCAACATCTCTTATCACCTTGAGAACACCATCCCCACAGTGAAGCATGGTGTTTTTCATCAGCAGGGAATGGGAAACTGGTCAGAACTCAACGAATGATGGCTGGAGCTAAATACAAGGACATTTTTGAGGGAAACCTGTTTCAGTCTTCCAGAGATTTGAAACTGGGACAGAGGTTCACCTTCCAGCAGGACAATGACCCTAAGCATATTGCTAAAGCAACACTCGAGTGGTTTAAGGGTGTCACAGCTTACCTTTTCTCCAGCGCTGCCGCTTCAGCGATGCTTGGCGTCTTTCCAAGTGTCATCTGCAGGAGCAAGGCTTCAGAGTGAAGCTGGCCTCTGTTTTATGCCATACTTCCTGTAGTCTCCTCCTACCTACTTCCTTCCTCTAAGCCTGCTCCTCCTACCAACTTCCTGAGGAGGGGTTTAAAGGGCAGTCTGACGACTGACTCAGTTGCCCTTCCCTTGTTGTTCATAGCAGTTCTATTACCTTGGGCTCTGTGTATGACCTGGCTAGTCTTCCATCCAACCTGTTGCTGACCTGTGGCTCTTTCTGACTACTCTTTTGTTTATCCCTACACTGGACACTCAACCTGGTGCAGACCTGTGGGTCTGGCTGACTACCTGAACTGTGTATGACCTGGTTTGTCTGACCACCATCTTTGGTGCAGATTTGTGGCTCTGTCTGACTATGCTTATGTTTGTCCCTTGTACCTAGCAGACACCCAATCTAGTGCAGACCTGGGGCTCTGGTAGACTAGCTCTGATACTGACTGCAGGAGTGAGTCAGGAGTGAGTCGGTACTCTCGCTACGTCTGATCAAGATCCAGTGTTCCTATTCCTGTTCCTGCTCCTGGTTCCTGTAGAGACTACCAGTGGTTGAGGCCTAGTCTCCAGCAAAGTGGTCAAGCTTGGCAGCCTACTATTCCTGATAGCAGTGCTCGCTGGCTTGTAACCCTTTGTCTGTTTCAATTGTATATCTTGAGTACTAGTTTTCTTATATTAATAAATTGCATTTAACTATACTGTACTGACTCCTGAACATCTTTGGGAAACCGTAACAAAGGGGAAACATTTAAATGTCTTGGAATGGCCTAATCAAAGCCCTCAATCCAATTGAGACTCTGTGGTATGACTTAAAGATTGCTGTACAGCAGCGGAACCCATTCAACTTGAAGGAGCTGGAGCACATTTGCCTTGAAGAATGGGCAAAAATCCCAGCATATAGAGACGTACCCCAAGAGACTTGCAGCTGTAATTGCTGCAAAAGGTGACTCTACAAACTATTGACTTTGGGAGGTGGTGAATAGTTATGCACGCTCAAGTTTTCTGTTTTATTGTCTTATTTCTTGTTTTTTCACAATAAAAAATATTTTGCATCTTCAAAGTGGTAGTCATGTTGTGTAAATCAAATATTACAAACTCCCCCAAAAATCCATTTAGTTCCAGGTTGAAATGCAACAAAACAGAAAAAATGCAAAGGGGGTGAATACTTTTGCAAGGCACTGTAGACAGACAGACAGATAGATAGATAGATAGATAGATAGATAGATAGATAGATAGATAGATAGATAGATAGATAGATAAAATGAAATACTACGTGTCAAAGTGTTAGAAAAATGTGCCCTATACATATGTTTCCAACTTCACTGCATTTGAATGCATCTATAAAAATACATATTTTCAAACACAGACTAAAACTAATTTGTTTTTCTTTCTGTTTCATAACCTTTTACTTAAGCTCGAAATCTTCTGTAACATCTGAATACTGATCATAAAATGCATTTAAAAGTATTCTCTTCTAGATCAAAAATAGAATGGAAGCAGAATGAAAAATATGAAATCAGAGAACCACTTCCTATCCTGGTTGGCCAACAGAGGCACTTGGTTAATTAAGTTGAATTAATTATAATGTTAGTACATAATGTTCTCATTAAGGCATAATGAAACCATTTTAGGTATATAAAACGTCTTCATATACAGCCCCGATGAAATGATAATTAAGTACCTAAAATCACAATAGATATTGAAAGACCTATTAAAAATTGAGAGCTGCTATTAAAAATTAAGAGCTGTTTTTTAGTGAAAACAGAATTCAAGAATGTTTTGTGTGCCTGCTTGCTTATGATAAAAGTTGCATTAATTAGTGTTTTTGAGCAAGTTTGTTACTAATTAAAGACACGTAGCTTTTACCTTTAGGTCATTTGGGATGAGATTAACTAAGCAAAGCAAAGACTCATATCAAAAAATAGGAAGTGTAATAGTTATATCTTGGTCACTCCCTGTCTCCCCTGATTTAAAGCGGTCCTTTCATCAGATTAATATAGAGCCCCACATCATAATTACATTAGCGATTTGCATAGACATAGTTTTATTTTCAAGAACAATTGCTGAATTAAAGAAAAATAGAACCATTTATGCAGACAGGCACTGTCTGGGATCTTGCTGTAGGAGCTCTCTTTGTCTGCGCCATCAGTCCCTTCTGGTACCTTAATGCACAAGGGCATTCAACTCGCCAATCATGGAGTTGAAGGGGATGGACAGCGCAGACTCATAGATGCCATCTCTGCAAGATGTCTGCTCTGTTCCCCCAGTGACTGCCTGACGAAAAGGTTCTATTTTTCTTTAATGCAGTGATTATTCTTGAAAATAAAACTATGTTTATGTATATTGCTAATGTAATTATGTTTTGGGCTCTATATTAATCGAATGAAAATTCCGCTTTAACAATATTTCTGAAACAGCACACCCTACCATCAGTAAGAATAATCTACTAAGAACTCTGAAGTAATTCTGGAGTAAATCAACTTCACCAAGGGGATAAATAAAGAGGCCCCACATTTCAATTTATTTAAATGTCTTTTGATGCCTTGAATGCTAGAGAGGTCTCTAACAATGCCTTGGACACCTACCTAGATGTAAATGGTTTGAAGTCCCATTTAACACCTTAAGGACCAGCAGTCCCGGGGCGTGCTGTCCCTTAAGGACCACATAGGAATCTTTGACGTGCCTTCCCACGTGATTAATCACGTGGGGCGGCACGTCAAACGGGGCACTGGAAGAGATCGCTCCAGTCTTGGAGCGATCAACTTCAGTGCCCAGTATTACTCACCGCGCTCCTACAGGAGCACGGTGAGTAAAAATACGTGACGTGCCAGGACCGTCACTGGTCCTTAAGTGCCGGACCAGCGTGACAGTCCTGCCACGTCAGTGGTCCTTAAGGGGTTAAATAAATGGACATTTTATTTTTCCCCTATGCTACTGTTAGTACATCACTACTGTTTAATACATCAGCTTTAGTCATTTAATGCTAAATCATAAAATGCATAATCAGAAGTATAGGACATCAAACAGTATATATCATTTATTATTAGCATTTAACACACTTACTGGTGCAACTTTTCAAAACCATATACATTATATATATATATATATATATATATATATATATATATATGCACACAGGTCTTATAGGAGAAAATAGCATAGCATATTCTTTTATCTTTGTATATATATATATATATATATATATATATATATTGATTAAAACACTAGTACAGGCGCTGAAATTTTGTCCAGCCCAATAATCCCCTTTCATTTTGAAAAAAATACAGAGGAGTGCCATTCAATTTTTAGGTGTTGCTATTTTCTGTTAATTCATGCAACTGGGCAAGTAACATGGAGGAGAAGCATAGTGTGAACATTTGTGCACACACAGAGGAACTCAACAATTAATAAAGTGACCCCTATGCACAAAGGCTGTAAACAGTGAAAGAGTGCTATACTGAGGGAGCTCCTTTCTTTCCATATAGGACCCCATGGAAACTGAAGGAGTCATCTGATTTTTCCAGGGATCTTGGTAAAAAGAGAGTCTTATGGCGCGATGCAAGAAACTTTCGCTTCGGACAAAGGAATTCTTGTTCACAGATAGATTTTGCGCATGTTCTAATCCAGGAAGCTGAATACTGAATGCTTCTTGAATTGCGCATAAAAAATTCCATTTTACGACAACACTACACAGATGTATAAATTCATTCGCAATAGCACTTCCTGCATTAGGCGCATTCGCTATTCCACTCACACAGATTCGTTAATCCTGGTCACGTCCACAAAAAAATATGCGCAACTGTTAGTTAATCTTGATTTTTTCATGCGCAATTCAGCAAAATCACACGCAAACCTATTCCCTAGTGGTTTTCACACACGGAATAGCGATTGCGCATGTTTCTTGCATTGTGCCAATAGTCACATTATTGGGTATGGAGAGCAATACAATTTGAACAGCTCTGTTTTTCTGGCTTAGCAGATGAGCATTTTAGATTTTTCAAGAGGTGAGCAGAGAGGTGAGTTCAAAATATAATTTAATATGGGCATTTTACCCCTGAATACTTTGAAGATCACGCTAGCATTAAAGGATTATAGTTCACAAATAAAGCAATGGACATTTTGTGCATAATTTGTTCCCAATAGTGCTACTGACTTGCTCTAGAATTGTTCTACTTACTTTTTTTTTCATATGGCTCACAGTATCCAGCATTTTGCAGCAAAAATAAGTTCAGTGATGCTGGCTGCATATGTATACCATAGTTTCCTAGTTTTGTTTCCTAAATTCCAATCACTATAAATTATCTTGTTCAAAGCATTAACAATGCAGATCACGCAATCCTACATGCAGTCACACATACAATAATGCATATACAGACACAAAATCATACGTACATTCACATGCAAACACACAATCACACACATACACACAAACATGCAGACACATAACCAATCCTTATATATATTGAGTGAAGATGAACCTACTGCTTGTTTTATCAGAGATCACATGATCACTTTCCCTGTAAATCATTAAACTGTCAAACAAAACACTACACAAAATATGGTTCAAGAAAAGTTTCAAATCTTACAAAAACGCATGCTTTATATAGGTCAGGAATGAACAACATGAGACTCTTCAGCTGCTGTCCAACTACAATCCACTTGACTGGAG
Organism: Rhinophrynus dorsalis; assembly: GCA_037306005.1. Classification (NCBI taxonomy): domain Eukaryota; kingdom Metazoa; phylum Chordata; class Amphibia; order Anura; family Rhinophrynidae; genus Rhinophrynus; species Rhinophrynus dorsalis. The sequence continues at coordinate 70,465,654 of CM074719.1, read as the reverse complement.
GGGAGTGATGAGAGTTGTAGTTTGGAAGCAGCTGGATGGCCTAACATTTCCCAGCACTGAAGTAGATATTGAATTTAAAGAATATTCTTGCTCATTCCTAATTATCAGTACACAATTAATGGACATCGATGTTGACATACTAAGAAAATTGGTGCAATTTTTGAGTCAAACAACTACACCATAAGGGATATATCAAAGTCCCTTTTATTCAAGTGGGGCTTTTAACAGCTTGTCTGCTAGATAGTTTGCCAATGCATTGCATAACAATGCATTGAGGACCTCTCTAGCAATCAAAGGGTTAAATGTTTTGTGTAAATTATTGGGACTCTGTTCTCTGTGGGACAGTTGGTTTACCTCAGAACAGCACCAATTTTTTTTTTAATACATCAACCTCATTGATTTCCAGTTTTTCTCATTAATGATAACATTTGGTAGTTGGCAAAGTGAGTAGTTTTCAGTGGTTGTTGTTCTTGTTTTCTCTTTAGTAATGTATGTTCTATTTTATTTGTTTGCTTTTTTTGAAGTCATTATATTTGAAGGTGTTCCAGCAGGAACGGCAAACAACAAATCGATCAATAAAGTTGAGTTCATTTTTTTCAAGTAAAGCAAAAGTGCACAGGGAAGCTTTTCTAGAACCATACATAAATAAATGAAAAAAAAATGTTTGTTCAACAAATAATCCAACTGGATTTGTGCTATGAAGAAAATAATTTTTAGGTGCATGAGAACAAATATTAATACAAAGGCCTCAAAGATAATAAAAAGAGGTTGAGAAGTTCCACTACTGTGAAATTTAGAACATGAAATAATAATTATTGGATTGGGACAAATAAGCTAAACAGCTGCGATTCTGGAGAAGAGAATATGAAAATTACCATTATGGCTTTTATTCTCTTGAATGCTAGAGAGGCCTTCAGTGTTTTGTGAAGTAAATCATTGGAGACCTCTCTAGTACTCAAGGGGTTAAAAATGTGATTTAATTGGAATTTTCATTTCTCCCCATGATGAAGTTGGTTTGCTCCACAAATGCTCCTCTTTTTGAATAATGTCCAAAATCGTTAAGGATAGTTGTACAAGTAACACCTTTACTTTTATGTAGCACTACTAATTTGTGAATTTATATTGTGGTACGGAGAATCTTTTAAGCCAACGTTGCTCCTTTGTGATAAGCTGTTTGCTACTCAGATTGTCCACCCTGCAGCCTTTGCAGTCTATAACTGGCTGAAATAAGCACTAATGCTGTTTCAGCCAATATGCAAGCTTTACTAGGCTTATATATGTGCATCAAGAGATTGAATTTAAAAATTGGCCACTAGAAGCAATTAAAAACTGATATCCCCAAATCATAAAATTTGTTTTTAAATATTGTTACTTGGGGTTTTGCACTACATTTTAGAAGCTATTATTCACCCCAGGCTGAATGTAACAATAAACTTACGTTTGGACCTTAAATAATCTACAAGTGCAGAAAATGTGACATTTTGATTAAATATGATTACTATTATTATTATATTTGTTGATTGGAGGATATTATACATATATGTTTTGGCTCCTCCTCTCTTGGTTAGTAGCTCCTCAGTTGGGTCTAGTTGATTAGGGAAGGTATAAATACCTCCTCCCCTTTTCCCTCATAAGGGTTTTATTCACAGTAGAGGTGACATTGCTTTTTAATTGCATTATACTAAATACAAGTTTACAGATTGTAGACAGATAGTGAATTGCCTGAATCTGAGGTGCCTTGAAGGGGCAGGTGGACTTCCCATGTCTTTGGTCAAAAACACGCATCTAAATCTCCTTATGTTTACTTTGTATATGTAGTCAAGAAATGTCTTGCTGTACTTCGGACCATACACATATGTAACTGTTTGAACATTCCTAATAGAGACCATCTTTAGGAATCTGTATATTTTATACTTTTTGTAGGTATTTTGAGAGGTTTTTGCTCCCCCTTTCTTGGTTGGTAGCTCCCCAGCAGGGTGAGTTTTGTTCACAGTAGAGGTTATATATTTGTAAAAGTCAGAATTTGATGTGCAGAATCTATATATATATATATATATATATATATATATATATATATATATATAGATAGATATAGATAGATATATAGATATATATAAAAGAATAAGCCTCATTGCATAATTTATGGTACCTCACAGACAAAACATAATTTATGTCTCCTCAGAAAACAAACACACATTGAACAGAATGCCTCATTACATAATTTATGTCTCATTAAGAGACACAACTCCTATTGGGTGATTCATTGGGAACTTTACTGCCCCCATTGGGTGATTCATTGGGGGCATGTTTATAATACAGGGAGTTGGTCCGCCCCCTCCAGCCCGCCCACCACTATCCAACTGACAAAAAAAAATATAAGCTGCCACTCGCTCCTGAAGTAGGGGATATCAGTAACTTCTCCTGGTCCACATACACACTCTCACTCAGGATCATGACCCCACAAACACACTGTTTCACCTCCCACAGATAACTGTAACCCTCCCTACACTCTGTTTCAGTACGAGGGTGTAATGTTTCCATAAAATACAAACTCAGGGATAAACTTAATAGCAACTCTTATTTTAAGCTTTTCATCTCTTCAGTCACTTCACTAACTTTTTTCAGCTGTCACTCCTCCACTTCCTGCTTCCTGATTCCCGCCCTTTCTCCTTAAAGGGAGAGAGATGCTTTGCTGTATGTTACAGAGGGCAAGCCTCAAACACCACTTTCTATTTGTTCCCTCAGCATATTGCTACGCTGCCTCAACTGAAGAGCCACCGTGTGTTATATTGCTATATTACCTCAACTTAACCCTTTGAGTGCCAGAGTGGTACACAACGCATTGCAAAGCAATGCGTTGCATACCCCTCTGGCACTCAAAGGGTTAAGTAAGGAGGAGTTACTGCTCCATTGAGTGATTCAATGGGGGGAGTGATTTAAATCATGCAGGAAGTTGGCCTGCCCCCACTATCCAGCCCTAGGGTTGCCACCTTTTCTTCAAAAAAATACTGGCCATGGCATTCCCTCCATAGACTTAACATTGGACAGAAGCCAATTTTTTACCGGCCTGCCGGTAAAATACTGGCTGGATGGCAACCCTATCCATCCCACCCACCACTATCCAAGTAACTGAAAAAACAAAATGGCTGCCACTCGCTCCTACACCACAGACACAAACACATCAGACAAAAAACACACACTCACACTCAATCACACACACACTCAGTCTCACACTCACACTCAGACACTCACTCACACTCAGACACTCAATCTCACTCACACTCAATCTCACTCACACTCTCACTCAGACACTCAATCTCACTCACACTTTCACTCTCAATCATACACTCACTCACTCTCACACTCTCAATCACACTCTCAATCACACACACTCACTCAATCACACACTCACGCAATCACTCACACGCAATCACTCACTCGCACACGCACTCACTCTCACTCACACCCCGGGAGCCAGCACGATCCACCTTCTACCATAGTATGTGCAATTACCACATGCATTTCAACTACATGAATAAATGCCACTCATTCACACACACTCATTCACACCCTGGGAGCCAGCACAATCCACCTTCCACCATAGTATGTGCAATTACCACATGCATTTCAACTATATGAATGAATGCCACAGTGGAGTCATAAGTACAAACACAAACTCATTACAATTACACATAAGTCACCCCCCTATGACTCACTTCTGTGTGTGTGTGTGTGTTGCATGTCTGTATCACACTCTGTGTGTCTGTATGTTGTGCATTGCATGTGAGTGTGTATGACTGTGTCGCACTTTATGCAACTCAGTACATGCGTGTGCATTTGCGTGAGTGTCTCTGTGTGTGTTTGTCTTGCATCCGTGTGTGTGCATTAATTCCCTATATATCCTGACGGGCAGCGCCGTTCCACATTGCTAGTGTATATATATATATACACTTCTAGGTTAGTGACAGTGAGTTCACTGCATCTGTTTCCATTCATCTCAGTGTTGGGATTGCAGAAAATCAGAAATGGCTAGAGCAAGAGAGGGAGAGGGTGTATGTAGCTCTCTCCTACCAGCCTATTATATACAGCATGCGGGCACTCAGTGCAATACATGCTATATAATTGTCTCCTTCTTGGTACCCACTGTAAAGCTTCCTTTACCTGTGAGGCCTCACAAACGACTGCTTAACACACATGCAACTTTGCTTTCATTGAAAGGAAGCTGGAAATCAGTGCAAAGCCCTTGTCTTTTGTGTATATTTAGTGGTGGAATCATATGTAAATTAAACAAATATTGAGTTGTAATAACCTTTGAATGCATAATCTCCAACTAGGAATTCCCTTATATTGCACAAAAAGCATTGCAAGATCTCTATAGAGCGAGCAACAGAGGCATAGATAGATAGATAGATAGATAGATAGATAGATAGATAGATAGATAGATAGATAATTTTTCCCGTAATAAAACTTACACCTACTTTAAGGCATATTTTGTCCCATCAGATTCACCAGGTATAAATGCAATCAAAATATATTTGTACTTTTATTGTATTCATTGCTGTGAAAAGGGTGCAGGCCTCTTGTGAGTCACATAGAACCTATGTGTGTGAACCTGTTTTGTTCCTTGCACTAGGAATTTGATGTATCTGTTGCACATTTATTTAATAACAAAAAAATCTTCACTACATAGGGAAATAGTTTTATATCATGCTGGATAATGGCTCATTAACATCATCTTAATTACAAAGTAAAAAAATGAATAAAATATTTCAAGTGCCCAAATTTAAACATACATGGGTGATGAATCTCATTAGTGTTTGCCACATTAATTATATATGAGCTCCTAAGATTTTTAAACTAAGTTGAAAACATCCCCAAAATATAAATGGTTTCAGCCATTTTTAGTTTTTTATCATTTGTAATTTACAAAATTTCTAAAAGTTTTTGGTTGTCTTGTCAGAGCATGATTAATCATAAAGCAGCTACCAGATCCAGATATCTGGATATAGCAAGACACACATGTAGTAATAATAATAACTCATATTTATATAACACCTTTTTCCCAGTGGGACTCAAAGCACTTTCAGCGCACACTCTCGGAATTAACCAAATCAGCAGCTGAAATAATAGATGTTATTATTACCCAATCAATGGTAGTCATTTATTGACCTCAGAAGGATGAAGGGCTGAGTTGACCCTGCTGGGATTTGAACCTGCAAACTTGAGGTTTCAAGAGGCTCCATAATCAAGGACTTTTACCACTGAGCTATCTCACCAGTCAGTAAGCAGTAAAAAGTGCCTTTTTCACCCAAATTATTCAATTTAAAGCAAGCAGGTATTCCTCAAGGCAGAAAAGACTAAGAGAGTATAGAAGTGACTCCCATATTCATAATATTTATTTGTCATAACTATAGGTATGAATCCATGAACGTTTTGTGAACCTTAAGATACAGTATTGTGGTCTTTATAGAGATAGTAGCACTGTACAGCATGATGCTATTACTGCAGCAATTAAGGATTAGAGAAATTAATCTATAATTTTGTTATTTGTATGAAAGTGTCTGCTTTACAAAACCAAAACACATTTTTGCTTTTGCATTTTGTTTGCCATTTGAACTAACCCAGTAGCAGGAGAAGTGTTCACAGACCATAAAAAAGAGCAGGTCTGCATAGCCTCAGTGCCATTCTGTCTGTGTCACTGCTCATCTGAATATGATAGGAAAACTGTTGGATGGGGTTGCTTCTTACTATTCCTTACAAACTAGTCAATAGAAGACCCCATTCCGAATAGTTTTGGGTCACCTAATACAAAAATATTCCCCCAGTGTTTTAACTAGAACCTTCTGGGCTCTGGGAAGATGGATATCTGGCCCCATCACAACTGTAACCTCCTCACACCCTGTTACATGGCACCTGCTTACAAAGAAATATTGCTGAAGATAGTTCTTAATGACTTTGGCTGTATGTTTGGGGCCATTGTCATGCTTCAGGATAAATTTGGGGCCAATCAGATGCCTCCCTGATGGTACTGCATGGTGGATAAGTATCTGCCTGGACTTCTCAACATCAAATAGACCATTAATCCTGAACAAATACCCAACACCATTTGCAGAAATGCAGCCCCAAACTTGCAAGGAACCTCCACCATGCTTCACTGTTATCTGCAGACACTCATTCTTGTATGGATCTCCAGCCCTTCTGTGAACAAACTGCCTTCTGCTACAGCCAAATATTTCAAATTTTGACTCATCAGTCCAGATCACCTGCTGCCATTTTTCTGCACCCCAGTTCCTATGTTTTTGTGTATAGTTGAGTTGCATGGCCTTGTTTCCACATTGAAGGTATGGCTTTTTGTCATTGTCGGTCAGTTAACCAATAGGAAGATAGAGGGGGATCACTAGTTAAAGGGCTTCGGACAAACAAGCACCTGCAAGCAACTCATAATTTGGCAGAATGCCCCTTACCACAACAGGACAACAAGTTATATAAAGATTTGTTCCAAATATAAGAGGAAGTATCTTGCTTGTTTTTCAGCATTTTTTAATGTCACTCATCAGTATTAAATGATTATATCATCTGCTTGATTAACTCTTAGCAAGCTATATTTGTTAGCACACTTTCATTCTGATTATATAGATATAATATCAGAATGTGGCGGGTATATGGATGTAGGCCTAACACAAGCAAAATATTTTCCCTTTCAGCAAGTCTTCCATGAAGACCACTTCTGAACAGACTTCTCCGGGCAGTAGATGGGTGTACCAGGGTTCTACTGTTTTAACCCTCCAACTGCTGTTTGTCTATTTGGTGTGTGTTTCAAGGAATTTCTTTGTTACATGTGTGTTAGGGCCTAACTTTTGTAAAGTGAAAGTTTCTTTTAAACTCTCACTAGACAAAAGAAGCTGCCATCTTGGGGGGCATACATATACTTTGTATCTGTGTATTAACCCTAGAAGTGCTATAGGTATTATGTAGGATTGCTGTTGTCATGTTTATGGTATATGTTGCATGAAGTTTTGTTGTATTTTCTAGACATATATTATTAGATATTAGGTGTAATCTATCACTGACAATAATAAATGCAATTTATATGTTTTATCCATAAGGTATGCAGTGTTGAAAACAGTAGATAAATAAATTATATTTATCTAAATATGGGATTTTATTCCAGAAACTTTTTCAAATTATATATATTTTATATGGAACAAGGAGATTGTCATAGAACTTGGTTTAATGTACAACCTACTCACATGACAACATCCCTTAAACCTTAATTAGCATAGCTAATACAGATGTATTCAAATATGCTGCTGCCAACTGTATTGTAATTAATTATAAAGATCAATTAACCTTTTCTATGCTGCTGTGTTCAATTATTGTTCCCTAATACCTCTGGCTACACCTATGTAACCATGTTGTGCTGGTAATACTATTTTGTAATATTGGTTTTTGAGTTACTGTATGTCTATTTCAATTGGTGTTCACTCATATATATCCTTGTTGATTACACTTTATAAATAGTATATTTTACTTAAATAAATTATATATATTTTTGCACAAATATGCGTAATTGATTATTTTAATCAATTCTTTACTGTGAAGTAGCGTGTCAATAGCTAGTATTGTGTAACGTTCTCAAATTAATTTAATATTATTATCTATTTATGTGAAGATGTACATCCTAATTGGGTCTCCTGTTTAACCCTTTCCTGTATATGTTCGACAGCTAGTGATGCTATTTGTTGTACCTTTTATGTGCTGTAGGTGTATCTCCTAATTAGACCTGCTGTTGGTTTGGCTGAGCTGCTCTTTCTCTGCTACTTGATTCTGCTGTCTGAGCTAATCTATTGCTCTGCTATATATTGCTACTGCCTTCCCTGTTCTGAGTCTGGCTGAATCAGCTGACCTCTCTCTGATTGCTCACCTGACTGCTATCAGCCAACCCTCCCAGGGTATTTAAAGCAGCTTGGCTCACTTCCTAGTTTGCCCTTGTGTTTGCTTCTGGCTGCAAGAGTGTTCTACTGTGTTCCTGATATCCTGTGCATGACCAGGCTTCCTCTGACGTCCCTTCTGGTTCCGGACTACTGGCTTGTTCCTAACATTGCTGATCTCCGTATTCCTGACTCCGACTTGGCTGAGTACCTATCTTCGTTCCTGACCCCAGCTTGTCTTTTCGTTTACACTTCTGGATCACAATTTTGCTTTTTTGCTTTTGTTATTTAATTTTTACATTTTCGTGTCTGTCTGGTTCCTGGTCCCTAACAGTACACAAGGGCCATGATTTCAGAAGGCACATGCAATCCACCAAATGGTTTTTTCAGGCTGGACCAGGTAGACCAGCACATGGACCAGTTCGCATTAGCCCTCCAGACTTTTTTGCTCCGTACTGAGCATCTGGCTCCACCACGTCAGCAACCCCCAGCATAGGCTGCCCCTAGAGTTGATGCCGCTCCCACTCCAATGTTGCTAGAGGCATGACTGGGTCTGCCCCACTTCCCTAGCGTTATGGGGGTGACTCTAACCAGTGCAGAGGTTTCCTGAACCAGGTCAGTATCTATCTGGAGATGGTACCACAGTCCTTTCCATCTGATTGGAGTAAGGTGGGCCTTGTGATTTCCTTACTCTCTGACAGTGCCTTGGTATGGGATAATCCTCTTTGGGAGACGCAGATACCTGTAGTGCACAATTACCCTGAGTTTGTGGCATCCTTTAAAAAGGGATTTGATATACCAGGCCTCTCCACTTCAGCTACCAGACAGCTAATGTCCATCCTGCAAGGTACAAGGATGGTTTCGGATCATGCTAAAGAGTTTAGTACCCTGGTAGCTGAGATTGGTTGGAATAATGAGGATCTCGTGGCTGCTTTCTCTAATGGGCTTTTGGATACAGTTAAAGATGAGACTTCAGCCCGGGACCTCCCTAGAGATTTAACCCTTTGAGTGCCAGAGCGGTACAGAATGCATTGCAAAGGTAATCCACTCTCCTCACTATCCTGTGGTCCTGGGTTATCCATGGTTGCACAAACACAATCCCACGTTCGATTGGGCAAGGGCCAAAGTCATGGCATTGTCACCCAACTGTTCCAAGACATGCCTAGCAAAAGTGGTGAAAGTACTAACCACATCTCTGGTTTCTTCGCTGCCTGAAGAGTACCGAGAGTTCCATGATGTATTTGATAAGGGCCGGACTGGTGAGCTCCCGCCTCACTGCCCATACGACTGTACCATTGAATTGCAATCGGGGGCCATACCCCTTCGAGGTCAAGTCTACCCTCATTCTGTTGCGTAGAATAAGGCCATGGAGGAGTATGTTGTGGATGCGCTGTCCTGGGGGTTCATCCGCAAGTCCCTCTCTCCAGCTAGGGCCTGATTCTTGTTTGTGAAGAAAAAGAGTGGAGAACTGAGACCCTGTGTCGATTAAAGGGGGCTCGACCGCATCACAGTCAAAAACACCTACCCAATTCCACTTACTACCAAGCTATTCAATCAATTAAATAGGTCCAAGGTGTTCCCCAAGCGCGACCTGTGAGGGGTGTACAGTTTGGATGAAGGAGGTCCATGAATGGAAAATTGCGTTTAACACCAGGAGCGGGCATTATGAATGCCTCATAATGCCCTTCGGTCTCTGCAATTCTCCCACGGTTTTCCAGGAATTCCTAAATGCTGTCCTCCGGTACATGCTCCAACAATGTGGTGATATATTTAGAAAACATTCTGATCCATTCCACCTCCATGGAAAGCCGCCACACAGATGTAGCCTGAGTTCTGAAAAATTAAAAGATAATAATCTATTTTGCAAAATAGAAAAGTGTGAGTTCCACTGCAAACAGGTCACCTACTTGGGGTATGTAATTTCAGAGGTCGGTTTCACTATGGACCTTGAAAAACTCTTGGCTGTTCTTGAGTGGTCACGACCTGTAGGTCTCCGCTCCCTTCGTCATTTCCTCGGGTTCACCAATTACTACAGGGAATTTATCCTCAACTTTTCCTCGGTTGTAAAACCCCTTACCGACATGACCAAAAAAGACAGTAACTCCACGCACAGGTCCACAGAAACCATCAAAGCATTGGAGGCATTAAAAGTTGCCTTTGTCACAGCACCCATTTTAGCATACCCGAAACCAGAGCTTCCATTTATACTTGAGATCAGTGAGTCTGACACAGGAATAGGCGCCCTCCTGTCTCAATGTCCTACTCCTGAGAGCCAGTTGCACCCGTGTGAGTATTTCTTGAAGAAATTAAGTCCTGTGGAGTGCAACTATGAAATTGGTGACCCTGAGTTGCTGGCAATAATATTCGCTTTAAAAGAATGGAGGCATTTGATAGAGGGAACTTCAGTGCCAATCCTAATCCTCACAGATCTTAAAAACTTCACATTCTTGTCCGAAGCTAAATGCTTGACTCCAAGACAGGCCCGATGGTCCTTATTTTTGTCCCATTTTAATTATGTGGTCTCGTACCTGTCGGGCACCAAAATGTCAGGGCTAATGCCCTATCCCGACAGTTCTCAGGCGCTAAGGAGGAGAGCCCTCCTAGTCCTATTATCCTTCCGGATCAAGTACTGGCCACCATATGTACTAACATAACATCTCCCCTCCTGGAGAGAATATGGGCCGCCCAGGTAGATGCAACTGCTGAGACTCCTTCTGGTCACTGTTTTGTACCGATTAACCTCTGTTCCAAGGTACTTTTGACATACCATAATATTAAGTAAGCAGGGAGAACTATGGTCTGAGTTCAGAGCCCCGCTCCATTATCAGCAGCTGCACGGGCAGTCTGTAGTGTTCATGACTGCAGATTGCATAGCCGTCTCTACTGAGCACGACTGCTTATGAAACACACATTTATCGAATTATTATATTGGATTGTTTTTCTGAAGACAATGTATACACCTCTTGTGACTATTTTTTGTCAGGCTCATCTCTGGTAGGACCTCTTGCCTATTTGTGACCTTTCAGTCAAAGTATTATTTCTTATTCTGTCAACTTCAGTGTCACTGTTTACAAATCACACCCACACTCCTTGCAATTGGCTAGAACCAACTCTCCTTATATCAAGCATATCCCCCTCTTTGCCTCTACACAAGCTAAAGTCTAAATTTCATCAGATTTATTTTTCTCTCCAAAGAACTGTATTGTTACTTATTACAGTAAACTACCTTATAGAACTGCTAGCTTCAGAATCAGCAGCTTACAAATTACAATAAAGGATCAAGAACAACTACAGGTGTAGAACCAGTGACCATCACACTACAGTATATGCGTTTCCCTATTGTTCTTTGTATTCTGATGATGTCTTCTGAGTTGTATCATTCTCATTCAAGTCTAAGACTTCTCAGCTAGGATCATCTGCCTGACTGTCACTGTAACCTGTCAGTCAAAAAGAAATAGTGCAGTACCTCTTTGAAAAACATTGGGAGGAGTGATATACACAGGCACAGTTTGCTGATGTTAGAACAAAGAAATATACTGAGCTGAATGAAGATGCCAGTGTGAGTTATTATGATGTGGGGTAAACCAGATTGAAGATCCAGGAGAAGAATAAAAGGTGGAAAGTTATTTGGATAAGTGATACCTTCTCAATACATATAGTCTCAGGTCACCAATTCATTAACGTTAACTTATAAGATGCTATGTGGCAATAAGAGTTATTACATCTGGAGTATGGATGGGAGACAATTTTCTCCTCAAATCAAAATTGGTGAATAATGGCTTTCCCGCTTGGCAAATAATTTCCCTTGAAAAGTGCAGTTTTTCTGCTTTTTTGCCTTGCTCATTCCATTGAAATCAATGGGAACATTGAATTTATACAAAACACATAGCAAATGTTATTTTATTTCTAAAGGCATAGCATAAAAGGGGTATGAGGGTGCCTGTGTTGGTGGAGTGTTGGTAGTCCTATTACTAATGACACAAGCCCTGAGGAAACATTGATTTGTGGGACTTAAACTTATTAGAGGCACAATCCCTGAGGAAACATTGATTTGTTGTGTTTGTGCCAAGGCCTAAGAAAACTTTGATTTGTAGGATTTAGGCTTGTTTGGCACAATCTCTAAGGAAACATTGATTTGCAGGACTTAAGCTTGTTAGAAACCAGCTCCCAAAAATTGTTTATTTTTTATTTAATTTTTTTAAAGAACAAGCCCTGAGAAAAAAAATATATATTATGTTATACTTACAGAGGGCCTTAAGTTGTTACCCACAGAGTGGATAAACTGGGACAACCCTGATAGGATGCATAAATTGGCATGTAGAGAAGCATACTGCATTTACAGGTTAAATACACTTTTTCCAGCAAGCATCAATGAGGTAGTAGATACCCAGTGGTAATGGCACATGTATTATATTCATTATTAAAATTATAGGTAGGTACTTTACTTTTAATTTTATTTCTGTTTACATATATATATATATATATATATATATATATATATATATATATATAATCTTATAAACACTAGTATATTAATATAAATAGGATTTCAAACATGTATACACTAATAGTTGTTAGAATATATATCTCTATATACGCAGGTAAGGAAGCACTGTTTATAGCACATCAAAAGACAGCACAGGATTGTAGGGTTCAGTTATCAGTCATATACTTTTTAGTGTGACCACTATATAGACATACAGTCACATGATCATTAAAATTCACATATATATATTCACATATAAACACCTTTTTTTTCTTTATTATCACTATTCACTTATTTCAATTATCTTCATTTTCATTTTAATTATTTTCATTATTTTTATCATCATCACCTTTATAACCATTCACTATTGTTTTAGTTTTTATTTAATTACACAACATATCATTTTAACATGTATATCTATCTTTTTTATAGATATTTCTTACAGATATTTTTTATTATTTTATTATTATATCAGTGCACACATTGGATAATCATTATGATAGAGTTTAGATAGTTATTATGTGATACAATTGATACACATAGATCTATATATTTGTTATATGGTTCTGTAAACGTATGCATATGTGCATACTCATCCGCACATGTACCATTAGACTTATTGTCCTTCATTATGCCACATATTTAGACCTTTTCTTGAGACATTATCTATTAATGTTATAATTGGTCCTTTTTGTACGGTGCCAGCTGGTTTTGTGGCGCTGTGCAGTTGGGATTAGATATGTAGAGGTATTGGATGGTATAGTTGGGTGCGGAGAGCAGAGGGATTGGAGGGCCCTGTTTGTGATGGCTTACAGTCTAGTTAGAAGTATAGGATGTTTACATGTGCAGTTATTTGCAGATATATATATATGAATACCTGTATGTATAACATAATATTTGTCTATTTTATTTTGTGTTAAATTTGTTTTATTTTATTTTGCACAATCCAGAAGGATCAATATAGTTTTAGTGCCCATGTGAGAAAATATTGTCTCGTCCAATTCATTCACACACGTTTATGTGGATGAGTCGGACGATACATTTAGATTCTCATTTTTGCTATTGTAATGGATACATGTAATTTAATTTATTGAGGACTGGATTTGGGATAATCAGTTAAAGCTGAGATCTTTCTTCTATTCCGTAATGATTTGGATCAGTCAAATGGAAAGGATTCTTAATCCAGGTAACTGGAGGGCTAATATATAAGTTTTTGGGAGCCTCGTACTGACGATCCAATCACGCACCACTAGAAGTTTTTAAATAGCTGCCAGTGTTCATTGTTAGATTTCATGATATTTATATTACCTACGACACTGAAAAAGCAGCACACCGTGCTGTGAAACATTTTTTAGTAGGATTTTATTTTATTGCATCTGTAGGGAACATTTATTGTCCCACATTTTATTATTAATAAATTATTGTTGAAATCGGACACTATTGTTTGGCGGCTGTAGTGATTTTTTTCCCAGTTGAAGTCTTTGACTTCCAGTTACAGCAGATGTGCTGCTGAGAGGGATCTGAATTACCTGACTGAATCCATACCGAACAGGTATGGTAAGACACCCCTGTATGCTTTCATTAGCTGGATTTATGCATAAGTATTTATACAGCCAGTTGTAAATGTAAGTGTAATTATCATTTGTTATTAATTGTTAGCCTTTTGATAAGGGACTATTGGCACCCCTATTTGTTCTTTACTTTTCAGAATAAGATAAATGATACCCACAGCACTGCAGTTTTATACCCAACAATAATGATGTATTACTTACAGTTGTCCCTCATTTTGCCGCCACACCACTACTGGAAACCTTCTCTATTGGTTCTATTTTCCTCTATGGTTTGACCTTACTCCAGTAGGATTCTTCTCCTGTTGCCACATGACTAGCATAAACATTTCGAGCCTTCCATTATGCATAACCTTCATTGACTACAAACAAGCTTTTGATTCAGAGAAAATGCAAGCAATAATTGATGCCCTCATCAACCAAGGAATATATAGAAGTTACATTTCTCTCTCTCTCTCTCTCTGTCTATTTTTTTTTTATATAATAGATAGATATATTGATTTCTGGGTGAAGCTTCTCTTTATTAGTGCCCTTAAGCTTGTACATTTCAACTTTAAAAATATTAACCTAAAATAATATGGAGAATTCATGTCCACTAGGTGGCAGACTGGTACAGGATTAGTAAAGGTTTTTTGTTGTATACAATGCTACAGTCAATTGTATGTGTGTGTGATTTTTTATTTATTTATACAAGGATTCATAGCCTCATCTTAATTTGACATTATTTCTAATTTGCACTCACAGGAACAAATGCAGAAAGAAATGGAGGAAGTATGGGTCAGACCAACTAAACCATATGGGACAAATACTAATTCCAACAAATCCTTTTGATTTAAATAGGTCTTTGCAAAAGGTGTAATACCTCTCCAGCATCCAAGTAGTATATTTCATTTAACCCCTTAAAGACCAAAGGGGCGAGCAGGTGACTGAGTGGTATGCAATGCATTTCGAAGCAATGCTTTGCTTACACCTCTGGCAAGCAAAGGGTTAATTCAGTGGGTGTTTTTATTTGTTCCTTGTGGTGCAGCTGGTTTGCTGCACAATTGTTTTACGTTTTGTATCTAGCCCACAGTGTTGCTATTTTTCTTTACATTGCATTCTTATTGTTAGCAATATATAGCACAAAATACATTATGCCTCTCTGACATTTTCCACATAATATTATTTTTATTGATATGCAATGCTAAGTCCAGTTTTAAAGGTTTAATATAATTAAATTGTGGAATAGATCACTTGTTTGCTACATTAGTCAAATCTTTTAAAATAGAGGTAACACCTTCTCACTTACTCTACTATGGTCAGAAAATTCTAATGACCCCTATGAATGTTGCCATGTGGCTTTGTTCAAGACATAATATCTTCAGTCCATCCTGGATCTCATGTCCATAGAGGTAGACATGACAGTTGCTGACAGCTTTTTAAAGCTAGAGCAGGTAACATAGAAAAATAGAATTTGACAGCAGATAAGAACCATTCGTCCCATCTATTCTGCCTATTTTCATATTGTAAAAACCTCAAACCTTTTTTTGGTCCTTGGTCTTTTCTTAAGTTAAGTACAGCCTTATGCCTATCCCATGAATGCTTAAATTCTCTCACTAAATTAACGTCTACCACTTCTGCTGGTAGGCTTTTCCACTTATCTACTGCCCTCTCAGTGAAGTAAAACTTTCTTACATTACGTCTAAACCTGTGTCCCTCTAGTTTTAGACTATGGCCTCTTGTCCTAACATTTTTACTCCTTTGAAATGTACTTCCATCCTGCACTTTGTTGAATCCCTTCATGTATTTGAATGTTTCTATCATAACCCCTCTCTCTCTTCTCTCCTCCAAGCTATACATGTTCAGATCCTTTAGTCTATCCTGATATGTCTTTTCCTGTAAACCAGTCACCATTTTAGTAACCCTTCTTTGAATTTTCTCTAGAGTATTGATATCCTTCTGGAGATGGGGTCTCCAGTACTGTACACAATACTCTAGGCGAGGTCTAACTAGAGATCTGTAGAGTGGCATCACTACTTCCCTTTTCCTCCTACTAATGCCCCGAGCTATACAACCCAGCACCCTGCTTACATTCGCCACCTCTTTATTACATTGCCTGCCTACCTTTAAGTCGTTAGAAATAATTACTTCCAAATCCCTTTTCTCTCTTGTCTCTGACAGCATAGTACCCTTAACAGTATATTCTTCCTTTGAATTTTTATGTCCCAAGTGCATTAGTTTACATTTATCCACATTATACTGCAGCTGCCATACTCTTGTCCATTCTTCTTATTTACCTAAATCATTCGCCATTTGGCTTATTCCCCCTGGAATGTCTACCCTATTGCAGATCTTGGTATCATCTGCAAAAAGACATACCTTACCTTGAAGACCTTTTGCAATAACACTAATAAAAATATTAAAAAGAATGGGCACCAGTACAGATCCATGAGGTACTCCACTAGTAACACTCCTTTTGTCTGAACATTCTCCATTGACTACCACCCTCTGTCTCCTGTCACTCAGTCATTGCCTTATCCATTTAACTATTTAAGGACCAGAACAGTGCACAGTTAATTTCAAAGCAATGCATCACATAGCCCTCTTGCTGTTACAGGGTTAAGTTTACCATGTGTAATGGTGGAGTTTGTGTTCTGGGGTCTTGCTGGATATGACATCAAGGATGATGGGTGTTCCATTTCAGTGGCAGCTGGAGGGCCTCACATTTCCCACCCCTGATTTAAGGGGTTCAAACAGTTACATTAATGCACTTGCTGCTAAGAAATGTATGCTTTTAACCATGTGATCAAATGCAAGCTTTTAACCATGTGATCAACGGAGGAGTACCCAAAGACATGCACTGGACTCTCCTCTGGCACTCCAGGAGGCTGATGTACTAAAAAGAACTAAGAAAGAAAAAATGGAGGAGTTGTGGGGCAAACCATTTGCACTATAGGGGATAATTCAAGATTACCATCAATTTGAATGTGGAGTTTAACCCCTTGATTGCTAAAGAGATCTCCAACACATTTCAAAGCAATGCATTGGCGACCACTCTAGGGAACTTTAGTTCTCCTCTACAGTACAAATAGTTTGCCGCAGAGCACCTCCACTTTTCTTTTAACACCTCTGGCACTCAAAGGGTTAAATCTTTGAGGGTCAGAGGGGGTATGCAATTCATTGCAAAGTACTGCACTATGCTCCCCTCTGGCACTCTAAGGGTTAAACATATGTCCCTAAGAAGTGCTAAAGCTTCTCTAGTGTGATGAACCCTCCTGTACTTATATTATTCTATGGAGACATTGCAATAAGATCCCTCACATCTGAAAGATCTTAATGCATAGGCTTCACAGAATCTCTTACAAACTGGAGAGATTACCACACTGCGGAGAAGGTATTTTCATTTTTTTCACACATTATCACACCTTAGTACATAACCCCAAAGTTCTTCTTTCATACATTAGCAGCCTATGCCGGCAGACTAACCAGATTTGCTATAACATCCAAATCCACTAGATGGCACTACATTTGTATTTGTCTTACACATACTTATTGTCTAGGAGAGTATTGTCTAAATTAGTTTTCCAAGACTGATGTTAAATTTGTTTCCATAAATATTTTATTCATTCTGTTATTGTTTATTAAGTTTGTATGTAAGTAGTGTTAACTAGAAATATTAGCTGACAAGTTCTGTCTATTATGCTTTGCTTATAGCAATAGTTTATACTGTAATACAAATATTTTAGGTTGATGTGTAGACAAAAAGAAGTCATTCTATGAATAGATATAAACAAAACTGCAACATCAATGAATGAATGTGATGTAATGCTACTGTGCTATATTTTAAGTAATTCTTCACCTTTATGCTTCAATTGCCTCTACTTTTTAATGAGATTTTTCTGTAGCATAATATATTTTTTTGCATCACCTATGCATACAAAGCATCATAATTTGCCTCCACTCCAACACATAGGGGGAGATGTACTAAAGTATGATAAAGTGGTGATAAAGTAGAGATGACTTCTCCAGTGATATCACTTCTCCAATTCCTGTTATTCTATGAAGCCTACGCACTAAGATTTCTCCAACTCTGAAAGACTTAGTACATAGGCTCCATAGAATAGCATAAGAACTGGGGAAGTGATATAACAGGAGACGTCATCTCTGCTTTATCACCTCTTTATCATGTCTTAGTGCATCTCCCTCCCCAGTTCTGGTTGCAATGCATTACATACACTCGAAGGATTAAAGTACAAAAATTGTTGCACAAATTCAAGCACATATTGTCTATATTAAAGACTACAAAGTGGATGTGTGTACTAACATGAACTGCTCCAAAATCCCCATTGATTGAAATGGGATCTTGAACCCCAGGAATGCTAAAGAAAGCCCCAATGCATTGTAACTTAATGCACTGGAACCTCTTTAGCATTCAAGGGGTTAAAAGCCCCATTACAATCAGTAGGAATGTGGGGAATATTTATTTGCCCACTATGGTACAGCTGGTTTACTCCACAATTACTCCTGGAGGGAGATGCACTAAGGTTTGATAAAGAGGTGGAAAAGCAGAGAATACTTCTCCAGTAATATCACTTCTCCAGTTCTTATGTTATTCTACAGAGACTCTGCACTAAGATCTCCCAAGAAAAACATAGGTAAATGGAGAAGTGATATCACTTAAGAAGTCGAGGGTGATGCACTAATGCATGATAAAGAGGTGATAAAGTGGAGATGTCTTCTCCAGGGATATTACTTCTCCAATTCCTATGTTAATCTATGGAGCCAATGCACTACGATTTCTCCAACTCTGGAGATCTTATTGCACAGGCCCTATAGAATGACATAGGAACTGGAGAAGTGATATCACTGGAGACATCATCTCTTCTTGATCACCTCTTTATAATGCATTAGTGCATAACTCGCATTGTGTTCCCTTTAACACCTCTTTTTCACACATTAGAGCATCTCCCCTCCAGTTCTCCTTAGCACATAAATCAGCGTTACATCTTCTAGAATAACCATTTGAGTGCCAGAGGGTTAACCCTCTGGCAGTCAAAGGGTTAATGGGGCATATGGATAAATGCAGAGCTATTCTAGTGTGAGCCAGCTACATCACAAGGAACAACCACATATGTTTATATGTCCTATATAGCTCATTTGTTTTGCCCCAGAATGGCTCCAGTTCTTAGTACAACCTCAATCACAGACACTGGATATTTGTAGGTTAATGTGTAAGTCCTTCCTACACAGATTGTATTGTGTATTTCCCTGCCAAGGTTAAATGAGACTAGACAGTGAAATATACCTCAAAAAATTAACCCCTTGAGGACCAGAGGTGTTTGAAACATATTGCAAAGCAATGTGTTGAATACCCCTCTGGCACTCAAAGGGTTAACACTGGAACAAATTCTACTTTTAAATCAACTGTGATATGGTCTTGCTCCATCATTCTCTGCTGTTCTAGATCCAAAGTAATAGATTCCAAAAGCAAAGGCTAAACACATAATGTTGAATCATCACTTCCGGACTTGCTGAAAAATATGTGAAAAATATTTGACAGAATGTTAAAAGAATGTTTCTGTTCTTCATAGAGGCTGATATACTAAAATGAACTGGAGCAATTCTGGACTAAACCAACACTACTGTATGGGACAAATAAAAAAAACCAAATTGCCTTTCATGTAAATGGGTCATTAATCATGTTGAATTCCTTATTGATTCACAATGCATAGAAGATATGTCTTGCATTAAAGGGGTTAAATCCCTATTTAAATGAACTTTTTGAGCATCAAAGGAGTAACGAATGCATTGCTTTGCAATGAGTTGGATACCCCTCTCACAATCAGACAGTTAATGGGAATTTTAATTTGTGCTTTTATGGTATATTTGCCTTGTAACATCATAGCTCCAGCCTCTAGGAGGCGCAAAGTGTAAAGAATCACATATCTGGCCCCATATGTTGCTTATCAATGTGCCAAGAGAGTACGTATGTTCACCACCAACCCCCAAAGTTTCATAAAAATTTGGTGTTTTTTTCACACACACACACACACACACACACACACACACACACACACACACACACACACACACACACACACACAGAAATATATACACATATACACCCCCCCATGCACACACACACACACATATATATATATATATATATATATATATATATATACACACACACAGACATAATCAAACATAGACATACATACAACACACACACATTCACAGTTATATTTATATATATATATATATATATATATATATATATATATATACACACAGATATACACAAACACACACACACACATATACATACACACACAAACACACGAACACACACAGACATACACATACATAGATATACGCACTCAGATACACACAAACACATATACATATACATAAACACACAGACATACACATACACACACAGATATATATATATATATACAGATATATATATATATATATATATATATATATATATATACGCACCCACACATAGATACACACACACACACATAGATACACATGCACACTTACTTTACTGTGGCCTTAGAAAGCTAATGATCCTATGAATGTGTCCATTATGCAATTGTTCAACAGCTAACATCTGCAATCAGTCCTGGGTGTGATGTCCATTGACAACAGGACCACAAACTCTTCCCACTGCACATGATAACCTTAACCCTTTAAGGACCAGAGGGGTGTGCAGAGATAAGTAAATTCATGCACTCTGCCTGCTTCAGTCTGAAACAACTGTCAGCCCCTATAGACAAGACATCCGGGTCTGACAAAATGTTATGTATTGTATTGAACAAAGGTACAGGGGCAAAATTTGTAGAGGTCTTTAGAATATTGTTGCCATAGACAGGTGAGTGGAGGAATATTATTAGTGTTACTTCTCCATTAATAAAAGTATCCTTTGATATATATCCCTCCAATACAAACCAAATAAAAAAGGTTATTGATTTTGATTGAAATCTTAACCCTTTGGATGCTAATAGGTCTCCTACACATTTGAGATTATTTTAATAAAGGAATATTTAACAAATATTGTGCAGTAACTTTCCCCTGATATAATTTATACATGTTCTGTATAAAGTGCATTTTTATGTCCTTAACCCCTTCGTGACAATGGATGTACATGTACGTCCTCTGTGGGTGTCACTTAGTGACAGAGGATGTATATGTACGTCCAGGAAATCCGGATCCCCGTGCGGCTGCACGCCGTTCAGGGACTCCGGATTCTGTTTAAAAAAAAAAAAAAAATGTTAGACGGGCGTTAAGTGACGGCCGCGTCTGCACGCGGCCGTCACTAAGGGGTTAATAGACTTGTGCATGACAAAAATTTTCGGCAAAATTCTATTTCGGACAATTTTTATTTTTTTTATTCGGCCGAATTTAACATACTTTAAAAAATGACTCTCCCTTGCAGTGGCAGTAAGGTACTAAGCCTGCTTACCTGCCTACACAACTGTGAGACTGGCTGTGTCACTCTGAAAACTATTTAAACAAATTCCTAATATTTTTTATATTTTTCACAGGAACAAAGATGACTGTCCCTTGCAGTGACAGTAAGGTACTAATGCTGGCTGCCTGTCTATGCTACCTGCCTGTTACACAACAACTGGGCACTATCTCCTTCTGCTCTCTCTGAGCTCCAACAACAGACTAACAGGAAATGTAGGCTGTCTGGGTGTCTGACGTGTCATTAGTCCAACCCCCATCATGAAACGAAGAAGTTAATTGGACTAGAGATGAACGGAAATTATGGAGGGAAAGTATCGAGCTTGCGGGTAGTTGTCACTGAATGTCCGAAATTTTCGATGACATTCTGAACCAGGGCTGTTTGGATTCAGTTTAAAAAAAAATGAAAGACTTTTTCCTTTCAGACGGCCCGAATGGCACCGAATGACCCTTATTCATCCGAATTCCGAAATCGGCCAAACTGATTTGCACGAGTCTAGTCCTTAATTGCTCAGTTTTTCTTGATCAGTTTAGTACACAATTCCCATTTTCTCTGTTGCTTTATATTTATATAAAACTATAATGTTTCCTAATTTAATACATTTATATTCATAAACTTACAAACGTCTACTTGATGTCTACTGCACCCCTTCAATCACAGAGATAATTCCAACACAATCCATTGGAAAAGTCTCTGGAACTTAAGGGGTTAAATAAAGAAAAAACCTATTAGTATTGTGAATTTGAGCTGCAGAATGTGTTAATGGTTTGTAAATGCAACATTAATCATTTATTATTATTTTTCCTGATTATTGCATCTAAGCATCTCATTCAGAAAATAAAGTAGGATCAATTCTGGGGCAAAACAATTGCACTGTGTAGGACAAATCAGAATTCCCAAAGTTTTAACTGGGATTTTTTAACCCATTTGTATATTAAAAGAATCTTCCCTGACAGAGCGCACACTGCTGTCAAATTCACAGCTTTTTCAAAGCTTAGGAGTTATAGGACCAGAAAGGGAAGTCAAACAGGTCACAGGTGCTTCAAAGACACTTCACAAGAAATACCCCAGTGCCTCTAGTTCAAAGGTGTAGCAACCACAAACACCTCTACCACAACGTATAATTGGTAATATCACTTTAAATTTTGAGCTTTGTGCTAATGGCGACTTCTCAGCCCTTGGATCTGGGGGAAGCTGGTGAGGGGTGTAGGGAAATCTACCCTATCTGTTTTGTTGCTCCACGCCTGAAAGTCTGCATCCCTAGACTGTCAGGGGTGGAGTAACAGGACAGACAGGGTAGAGTACCCTTCACCCCTCACAAGCTCCCCGCAGAGCCAAGGGCTAAGAAGGATCCATTAGCGTCAAGCTCAAAACTTAAAGCGGAACTACCACCACTAACAAACTTGCCCCCCAATAATTCCCCATCTAGCGACCAGCTGCTCAGTAGCACTAGTCGCCAGAATTATTACCACATTAACGAGAATTATCCATTGTTCCCGTGCTGACAGGCAGGACAGAGTGCTGAAATCTTTCCATAGTGACATCTGTGCACCTGCGCTGTCAGTCCCTTTTGGAGCTGAACGTCTCCTAGCAACGCCTCTTAGAGCAGACTGGGACTGACAGCGCAGGTGCGCAGATGTCATTATGGAAAGATGTCTGCGCTCCGTCCTGCCTGTCAGTCCGGGAGCAATGGATAATTCTCATTAACGCAATAATAATTCTGGCGACTAGCGCTACTGGGGAATTATTGGGGGGCAAGTTTTTTAGTGGTGGTAGTTCCGCTTTAAAGTGATATTACCATTTGTATATTAGCATTGCTCTGCAATGCAATGGGAAATTTCTCTAGCATTTGAGGGTTTAAAAGCCCCATTTAAATCATTGTCAAGTTTTTGTTTGTCCCCTATGGTGCACTTGGTTTGTTCCAGAAATTTGGTTGCATACCCCTCTGGCACTCAAAGGGTTAACTTCCTAAATATGGACCTAATAGAAAAAAGAAAAAAAAGAGGGGCCGTTTTGAAACACCATGGGGAAACATTAACATTCTTCCCTTTCCCGATGGTTTAACCCCTGGAGTGCCAGAGGGGTACACAGCGCATTGCAGTACCTCTCTAGAACTCAAAGGGTTAAATGGTGCTATTAAACCTTTGAACACTAGCGAATCAATGCATTGGAGACCGCTCTAGCATTCAAAGGGTTAAAAGCCCCATTTAAATAACTAAGAATTTTTATTTATTCCCCTTATGGTGCAGTTGGTTTCCACCTAACCTAAAATAAAAAAAATGTTTTTTTGTCAATCATCTTAAAATGAATTTCAACCAATCATAAAGATCCATCTTCCACCTGGGCAATAAACAGGTACAGTTTGTGAATCAGCAGTCTGTATCTTTGTTTGGCTTGTCATAAATGTGGGCGTATTTAAGAAACATTTTATTATGTCTACACTTGCATTTTTAGAGCATCTTAATGTTTCACAGTGCAAACCACTGCTATTTATATTGTTGTAATTCCTTTGCAGTTAAGTCAACCCGAGCCATAAGAAGAGCCTCATAGAGTGATACCATATTTGGGAATGTCATGTGAGAGTCCCGAAGCAATAGTAAAAGAATAAAATATCAAAGCAAATGTGTCTGTCTGCTGAGGGGTTTATAACAGTGACACAGACCTGGGAAAACAAGCTTCAGTTGTTCAGATGTTCATGTAACAGAGTTAGTAGATGCATCTTTTGACCAGGTGAAAGCTTAAAGTGATAGTAATACTAATCCCAATATTGTGGGAGAAAAAAAAATGATTTGCCCCCAGTGATATCTCTCAAACCTTTATGGTTTGAGAGATATTCACTCGCAAAGTCCCCCCTCCCTCCCCTTTCCCTGAAGTCAGTGTTGTAGCTGACTGCAGGGGAAGCCTGTTGTACAACCGTCTGGCGGCTCTGCAGCTGAGCTGCGATCACGTTAATAAAAAATGAATCATTCACTTAAAAGGTCTTCTACGTGTGCTTGCAAACCAAGCACATGTAGAAGACCTTTTAAGTGAATGATTTCTTATTTATTATCGCAATCGGTTCAGCTGCAGAGTCACGGGATGATTGTAGGACAGGCTTCCCCTGCAGTCAGCTACAACACTGACTTCAGGGAAAGGGGTGGGAGGGGGGAACTTTGCGAGTGAATATCTCTGAAACCATAAAGGTTTGAGAGATATCACTGGGGGCAAATTATTTCTTTTTTTTACTCCTACAATATTGGGATTAGTAATGTTAAAGGAGCAGTAAACTTTTTTTATGAAGACACATATTTTACAGAGCATTTCCTGGTGAATAAAACAAGGTCACTCCCATCGCTGTCAGATGTTTTATTCAAAATTGATAGCAGTTCAAATAATCAGGAAGTGAATTTACTGTGTTTACTTCCTAATAGTTCTAACTGACAGGAAGTAACAGGCAGTTTCTATCACATTCTGTGGAGAACTGTATGTCTCTGACTTTTCTAAGGTTCCTCTCCATTAGAATCTAACAGGAAATCTAATTAGAATTTGACCACTAGAGGGCACTGCTAATGTAAAAAAGCATGGGTTTAAACTGTAATAACTCTGGAAATATAAACCTCTAGGCAGTGGGAGTACCGTTATTTTACTCAATAGGAAAATCCCTACAACATATATTTTTTCATAAAAAACGTTTACTGCTCCTTTAAAGTATTAAAGTATTAAATTTAAAACTCAATTTTTAACAGCAACCTGTATACCTTTAGTTTTAAATTAAGTTCCTATGGGAGATTACTAATTATACTGTTTAACCCCTTGAATGTTAGAGAGCTTTGCAATGAACTACATATATTTCCAATATTTGAGGGGTTAACATATTAATTAATATCAAAAGTATATTTAATTTTAGTAAATAAATAAGTATGGATTAACAAAAATGTTGGCCACAGAAAGACATTGATTTTGCATGTTGCAGGAATTCCTATGAGAAGGCTGTTTCTGCAATCATCTTTTGCAGTGAGTGAAGTGAGTTGAGTGAATTTGTGCATGTGTGAGTGCAATAGTGATTGTGTGAGTCATTGTGAATGTGTGTGTGTGAACACTCATGTGAATGTATATGTATATATGCAAATGCATGCGTGATAATGTATGAATGTAAACAAGCACTCAATTTGCTATGCAGGGTGTATAGCAGATTTTTCTGTTTACATTAATCAGGTGATTGATGCATAGTCCCCTGTGAACTTGAGAAGCTGATCAGCTGGTTCAAGTAAACACAGACCTGGCAGAGCAGCTGTTATATGGACCAGATGTTCTGCTGGTTCTATGTGTGTTTGAATAATCTGTTAAGCAGGGCAGCGGGTTGTAGTTATAAACCTTTCAGTGGCAAAGGGGTAGGCAACACATAGCAAAGCAATGTTTTGCACATCCCAATGAAACTCAAAGGTTAAGGAAGGGCTGGTGGTGTTCTTGGTGCCGAAGTCTGAGCACATCCATTTTCCTTCTCCACTTTCCCTCCCTAACACATCACCAGCATTACACCATCACATGCTAATAATTAGAGAGTCTCCTCCTGCTGTTGCATAGATAATTCTTAGGTGTATATAGTGAAGTCCGTCCTATTCTCCATAGCAAAGTGATCTACACACATTGTCAGACACACTTTGCCATTGCAATGAACCTTAGTGCATCTCACCCTTGGATTGTAAAGCAGTTGAAAGCTCGATCACTCTTCAAATCCCCCATAAACTTTAATAGGAACATGTTACATAAAACCATTGATAACATTTATTAGCTGCAATGTAATGTTTGAGAACCACTGCTTAATGGGTATTTTAGAATCAACATGAACTAATAGTTACAGCATTTGCAGTCAGAAGAAAAGTGTCGAAAATTGTTTGACATAATTTGTGTGATGTCAGCCTGCTCCTCAAAGGTGTAGACACTGGAAAAGAATAATGCTTCCTCTTTTTTGTACATTACTAGATAGATATGTCATCGGCAAATGGAAACATGGCTATGTGTATATATTCCCACCAGACCTACCATCTCTGAACTCGATGTTGTAAGGAGGAATGATGCAATTCTGGACCAGATCATTTGCACCATAATGAATAAATAAAGAGTCTCATTGATTGAAATGTGTTCCTTTTTCCCCTTTAATACTACAGGAATCTCCAATGCATTGCAAAGCAGTGCATTCTAGCTGTCTCTAGCATTCAAGAAGTTAAAGCCCACAGGGCAGAGCCTTACCATACAGCAAGATGGACATCTTGTCATTGACCTCTGGAGACTCATGCCCATATAAGTGTATTTTGCTCTGCATTATGCTAAGCAACTTGCTAAAAAATTGATCTAACATTTCCCTTACTCAGTTGGCTCTATTTAATAGATTTCTGCTCCAGCAGCACAGAGCAAACTGTGTTGCTTCAGTTCCTGTTCCAAACATTGTATTGTTTCTCCAGAAACTACAAGGTTTGTGGCAGCTGAAGCCAGAAGCAGTTATAGAGGTCTGAAGGTGAGAACATGCATGGAGAATATCACCCTGCATATTCACAAAGCGTATGTATGGATGTAGGTTACTAGTGCCTGCGTTAATTGATTTTATTAAATAAGCTGCAACAAAAGTAGTAGCCTAAGATTATTTACTTTATTTCAGCTGAATCCTACCAGAAGACGAGCATCCTAGCCCTCCTGGTAAATTAAGCCACATCTCTTCTACAGGGACTCTATCTCCAGAACCTGACTTATAAGCTACAAACATGGTTGATTCTCAATCTTAAAGTCATATAGCGAACCTGCCAACAAAAGACAATATTAAAAGTATGCTTGATGATACTATGCAGACTGAAACCTGAAAAGATGGTTAACACAGATCGGGCAGACTTTGGCCTACTTGGAGGAATTTGTAACAGATGCTGATCCAACAGGACAGCACTATACAGTTAATCACTGCACTCACCAATGACCTTAACAGTAGAGGGAGAAGATGCAATACTTACATTAGTAACCTGCCAGTAGTATCATTGACAGAGCACACAGAGCCCTTAGGTCATAGGTGAGAGGCTTTGGGATATCATATACTGTATTTATAATTTCACAAATAAAGATGAAATCACACAGTAAGATGGGTACAGTGAAATTTGTGAAGCTCTCACTTTTAATGACCTCTCTTCATATACCCTTCAGTTGAAGTGTTTGCCAAATGCCTTAAAAGATAAAGTGGGATTTTTCTTTCAGTTCATTATAATGCCTCAGATATCCTAAGAGACCCCAGAAAACATTGACTTTCTTTGCAGATCACTAGGGATACTCCACCTCCACTCTTGAATACTACACCAATGCTCCCCCCCCCACAACCCTGTAAAGCCAAGCAGAAGAGGAAAAGATGGACCCTCTCACCTGCCTCACATTCTAAACACACAGCAAAGACCCCAAGTAGATAATGGATGAGCAGATTCATGGGTTTAGCCTGGGCCGTCAGGCAGATTGTCTGGTTAAGAATTACAGTTGAGTCTTTGTACTGATGATTATACCTCTTCATAAAACATTGCAACTTTGTCAGCTCATAGCATAGACTTTAATCCAGTGTGAATGTATTCTGTATGAATATGAAATGCATGACTGGCGTTCCTTTAGTTCTCTTTCGCCTTTTGGTTCTCTTGTACAGTTTATTCCTACCTTTATTATGTTACCATACTCTACAATATAAGCCAAGTACATAGAATATTAGATTGCCAGAAGGCATTTTACCCTATAGAGTGTAGATTTCTTTCACTTCAATTTCTACCTGTCTCCCTTGCTAAATACTGAGACTGTGAAGTGAATCTGACCACTAACCACTGTCCCAGGAGACAGTTCATGAACTGGATGAGATAACTCGAGTTATAGCATGTTGGTGATCCACTTGTGTCTCCACTCTCAAGGGCCAGATCAGTTTTCTTAATCTTATTATAGAAAAGTCTTGAATGTATTAGCTCCACATATGCTTAATAGCTTTATTCCTAAGTACTCTTTAGAAGCGGACATCTCAGTTATCCCTAAACCAGTAGAAAATCAATCCAAATACAGTATTACAGACCTATATCCCTGCTTTATTTCACATGAAACATTTTGCCTAAATATTAGTGTATAGACTCATGCCACACTTATGGACACTAGTATATCCAGATCAAGCAAGATTTGTCCCAAAAAAGAGAAGTCAAGTACAGCCTCCAAAACCATCTCTTTGATCTACACTGCCAAAAAATAATATTACAACAGTATCAGCATCCACAGATGTAGAAAACTATATTTTTTAGTGTTTGATGGAAATATTTTAAGGTTGTACCTTAGCATATTAATCTAGGCTCCAAGATCCTGATGGGTATTCTGGACAGTGGACACCATCAGCTAAGTGAAAAAAGTCTTTCTCCCTGATTCATTTCAAACAACTAATGGTATCAGGCTCCATTTTACAGTCCAAAATCAATTAAAACAAATCTGATTTTTTAATATTAACAGGTCTGAATCTTTCACAATGTGTTTGAAATGTAAGTATCCATTCCAGTGGTCAGGGGAGAGCTGGCCTGGGGGGAAGGGGGGCAATTGCCCCCTGGGCCGGTCATATGTCTGGGCTGGTGGACCACTGCTCCTCACTAAATCTCCCAATTGCTGCTGTAAATGGAGCTACACTAGTGATAATATAGAGCTTACAATCGAAATGGAGCTACACAAACGACACCACAGAGGAACAATTCAAATGGAGCTACACTAGTAGCATAACCCATTCCCTTGTAAGCTCTGTAGTATAACTAGTGTAGCATTACTTAAATTGTAAGCTTTGTAGGAGCGCACTAGTGTAGCCTCGTTTCAGCTGTAAGCTATGTGGTATCAGTTGGCTTACTTCATTAATGCCAATTTTAAAATTAACAAAAGGGGGTGGGTTTGAACAGTGGGCTTGAGTGATATAGAAATGGGCCACTTGACTGACTTTGCCCCCTGGGACACAAGTTGACAGCCCTCCCCTGCCAGTGGTCTAAATCTCATGTAAAAAAATACAGGTAACCTGTTGAGACCCAAAGAATATTTTCTCATGTAACTTTCTTACCTTATTGGGATGGAATGAGATTTATATATCCTGGATAAAAAAGCTGCCTAAAATCTTATATTTCTTCCAAACAATCCTCATCAGTATCTCTAGTAGATATATTAAATAACTTCAGATGTATATCAATAACTTTCTATGAGCATAAAAAATCTTAAACAGATTATACATTTTAGAAAAATGACCTAAAGGTTGGAGGAGTGGGATTTCCACACATCCGGTAATAGCATGCAGCAGCTAATCTATCCAAATTTCTTGAATTTAATATCAAACGTTATAAATGTTAAAATCAGGCAGGACACCGAGTATTGATGTAAGTCAACTTTTGTAGATCAAATCTGCCTTCTATACATACTTTGCATATTATTCTAAATCATATTCTTAAAATTTGATTTCACAGCAATGAATAACATGAACCCTCTTTTACTTATTTAACCCCTTAGCGGTACGGACATTTTGACACTAGAGGACAAAAGCAATTTTGTTTTTTTTTACGATGCCTTTGTTCAACCATATTTTACTTTTAATTCTTTCAGTTAATCCTCAAAACAAATGGGAAAAAAACAACACATTTTATAGGTTTTCATGTGATAATTTGTGCTCAAATGATTCATTTTAAACAGGGACTGGATAAAAGGTATAAATATTCATTCATACCTCCTGATTGTCCCTTTTTAGGGGGGAACTGTCCCTCTGAGGTGAAAATCCCTATGTCCCTAGTTCCCTCACTGGTGTCCCTCGTTTTGGAGAACAGACTTTGTACTTTGTATGTAAGTGTCTCACATTTCTACACATTATTAATACTCACATAATGTTTGTTTAAACTTCAATATATGTGTTTTTAATTTGGAATGTGTAAATTAAATCCTTTGCTCTTGTTCTAAGTCATTTTTTCAGTTACACAAAGAAGTGGCAGTATGTCATCAAGTGAACAAACCTGCTGTAGTCCTGCTTTCAGAAACATCAATCAAAATAAACGTGCCCCTCCCTCTTTGGCCATTTTCCCTGTTTTGATGTGTGTTCTCTGCTTCTCTCTGCCTCACAATCACAGTGAGGAGAGAGAGGCAGAGAACACTGACAAAGGCAATGTTTACATACATTGCCTTGGTCATGTGACATCCCTCCTGTACATTTGATCACTGAAGCAGTGATCAAACAAAGGTGCCTCTGGGGAGAAGCTGAAACTGCTCCAGTCAGTGAATAAAAAGTTATTCCACTAAGATGGAAACCTATCATCCTTTCCACCTTACAACATTGGGGAAATAAGATGCAACTACTGGCAAATATGGAAAACTTTCATTCGATTTCCACTAGATCCCTGTTCATATGCCTTAAAATTTGTGAGTCTTGGTTGGCATACCATGCCAAAATAGCATGAGTAGTAATAGTCTTCTCTGACTGCAACCATCTGAACATATGCTAGATATGCAATGATTAACCAGCATCGGGGATAAAACTGTAGCACTAGTGGACATTATGAAAAATGTGTGCAACTTGCCTTTCCTTTCTTTATTTCCTTTCCTTCTGGTTTCTTTTTCCTTCTGTTCTTGTTCTTCACTCTTCCCTATATTTTTTCTTGTCTGATTCCACCCACCACCCAGTTATTGGCTTTCTATTCTGAATTCTTTTCTATTTTGGATTCAGGATGATGAACCCCTTCTGAAATACATGGTTAATACAGTCATGAGTCACTCTTTTATTACATTTTTTATTACATTTTTTTTTACAAAGTTTATTGCTGATTAATAACTCAATATCAGGCTTTAATACAAATTCTCATTGATTTAACTTTGACTTTTAACCCACTGGACACTAGAGAGGTCTCCAACTCATTGCTTTGAGATGTGATGGAGGCCACTCTGGAATTCAAGGGGTTATCCCTTTGACTGTCAGTGGGGTATCAAGTGCATTGCCTTGCAATGAGTTGGATACCCCTCTGACACTCAAAGGGTCAAAATCAACAGATATTTAGGATTATGTGTTTGTGTGTCTGTGGTGGAGCTGGTTTGTTACAGAATAAGATCAGTCAGAATGCAACAAACATGCACAATCACTATTTACATTGTATTTTTTGATGGAAAAATGATTAGCACCAAAATTTATGCTGAATTACCATAAAATCTTGTATATAATGCACAATTTTGCCCCTCTTTACCTCATATGAAGTGACGGGTGCATATTATACACGAGAAACATAGTTTACCCATCGCTTACCCATCGCTGTGTCTCCCTCATGGCAGTACAAATTGCAACATCCTGACAGGGTTCCAGTGGGTGGCATGCTTGATTCCACTGCCCTCTTCCAGCATGGCTCTGTCAGAATCTCCTCTGCCCAGCCAATGGTAGTGTCTTGCGAGGACTGCAAGGTCCTCGCAGGGCAATACCATAGATCCAATGCACATAGGGCCATGCTGGAAGTGGGCGGTGGATGCAAGCATGCTGCCCACTGGGACCCTGTCAGGATGGTGCAATTTGGACTTCCATGCGGGAGAGGTCACAATGGGTAAGCGGGTAGGGAGGGGAAACTTGACATTCTTTTGTGTATGTGACAGGATAAAACAAGGGTGCGTATGATACATAGGCACTCTTGTTTTCGCCTCTTGGGTATAATATGCACCTGCGCATTATACACAGGTGTGTATTATACCTGAGATTTTACGGTAGTAAACATGTGACTTTTTAGCGAACTCATTTCAAAAAGTTGGCATGGCTAAAATGTCAGTTGTTTTGTGAGAGGAGTAACAATAGTGCCCTATTCAGAAAAGCAGTTGGCACAGATTTACATACATCTGGCTAACTCTGCCGTTAATTCAGAAGCATGTGCAATTCAGCATCAAGGAGTTATTATGTTTCTTGCATGAAAACGTGTGCAATTGCAAATAGCGTATACAGTTATGACATGCATAAAATAGCGAATGCTCCACTTTCTTGTATTCTACCAATAGAAACAACAAGCCTTATGTATAAAGGCAAAACAGAGCACTTATAGGGCAAATTCACTGCACTTAGGGGACAAATAAAATTCACATTGATACAAATTGGGCTTTTAATACGTTGAAAGCTGTAGTGGTCTCCAAAGTGTTACTTTAGAAAGCGTTGGAGACCTATATCATAGAAGTGGATAGAATTCCCATTTAAATGAAGAGGAATTTTGGGAGTTTGCATTTGACTCAATGCAGTTGATTTGCCACAAATTTACTACATTTTGTCTATAACCATTTGAGTGCCAGAGCGGTTTACACCACATTACAAAGCAATGCACTGTGCACCCTACTGACAATAAACCGGTTAACCCTTTGAGTGCCAGAGGGGTATGCAACACATTGAAAAGCAATGTGTTGTGTACTTCTCTGGCACTTAAAAGGTTAAAAATAAAGGTCTAAAGAATTGTGTAGCAAGTAAAAACCAATTGGTCCATCTAGTCTGCCCATGTAATTATCTATATAAACGCTCTGTGCCTTGTTTGTGGGCCTCTGAAAGTATGTACCTGCCCATTTATAATGATACAATTGGGATGCAGTATGAAGGATTGTGTGAGCACCTCTAGGGCACACAAAGGGATAACTACCTTAACCCCATTAAGTACTAAAGGGGGGTGTCAAGTGTATTTGATAGTTTCAGCTCTGTCTGGTGAGATTGCTCAGTTGGTTAATGCACAGCTGTTTGATCTGTTCAGACCTCTAGGTTGCAGGTTCTAGTAGCAGCAAGGTCAAGTCAGCCTTACACCCTTCTGAGGTAAATAAAATGAATCCAGGATACACTTGAAATCAATAAACAATCTCAATGCATTCTGCTTGGTAAAATACTTGCACAAAAGAAAAGTTACACCTTTAGCCTGTTTTCTCCAAGCTAATGCATAGTGAGGTTCTGGGGCTGGATTCAGATGCTGGGGATAAATGTTACCTCCCATTTTATCAAATATTTTCCTATTGAAGTCTATGGGGAAACCTGGAGATGAAATCAGAGATAAAATTAGAACCTGCATTTGAATCCAGCCCCTGGAGTGTGTACAGATGTGTTTTGTTATTTAGACCATGCACCATTTTAATAGACCTTCTTTTAATAGTTTTTTACTTATTGATGTCCTTCTGGAAATATTGACCCGTATTAATAAAATCAAACTAGAGTTATTCTGGAGTAAACCAACTGCACAAAAGGGACAAATAACAATTTCTGTTACATTAATGATGTAACACTTGAATGTTTGGGAGGTATCCAATGCATTGCAGAGCAATGCATTGAAGACCTCTCTGGCATTCATGGGGTTAAAAGTTCCATTTAAGTGATTGGGAATTCAGGAATTTGCATATTTTCCCATATGGTGCAGTTGGTTTACTCCAGAATAACTCCAGTCTTTATAAATATGGGCCATAGATCGATTCTGGAGCAAACCAGTGGCACCATACATATAAAGTACCCCATTGATTTAAATGGGGCATTAACCACTTGAATTTTGGCAAGCTCTCCAATAAATTGCTTTATAATGCTTTGGACCCCACTCTTGCTTTTGAGGGGTTTGAAAATCCAGAATAAATTAGCCATTTGAGTGCCAGAGGGGTATGCAATGCATTGCTCTGCAATGCGTTGCATACCCCCTCTGGAACTCAAAGGGTTAAAGGGAATTTTGTGATTTTTTTTTTTTTTATTTGTTCCCAACAGCTTAGTTTGTACCACTTTGCACTGATACATGAGAAGCCATGATGGTTTCCAAAACTGCACACCATATTCTAGATGAGGTCTATAAACTGATATTAGAATTTCTCTTTTCTGGTGACAATGCAGAATTGCACCATAGTACATTAGCCTCACTGCATATTTCCAGGTGTACTGGTGTATAATTCATTGTCTCACATTAATTGATCCACGTGTGCTTGAGCAGGGATATGCTGAAAATGCTCTTTTTATTGATCTTTATGGGCAGGATTAGCTATCACTGGCATGAATCTTGATGTTCTTGTCTGAATATTTATAACCCTTGAGGGCCAGAGTAGTGCAATACAAATCAATGCATTGTACACCCCTGTGGTCCTCAAAGAGGTTAACAAATTAACTGTGCAGGGCATGTTCATACTGCAAAACAAGGCAATGACTGTAATTCTAGATAGTTTAGAATCCATGCACAAAAATATATGTTTGCAAAAGCAGCAAATGCAACATTCAGTGGCTCCTTGTGTATCAGAACATAATACCATTCTGTGTCTCTATACAGCACTGCCCTTGGTGAATGGATAAACTGGGCCAACAAGAGATTTTATAACTGTGGAATTATGGGGAATGTTAGCAATGCAGGGCATTCACAAATGTATGCAGTGCCACTAGCAGGCTGATACAATACATCTATTTTATAAACTGTCAAAGAAACCATTGTGACATCAGGAAACCAGAGATAAACTGTCAATTCCATTATTAAATTGGCATTCCACACATGCTGTTTTCTAATGCAGGTCTTTTCTTTAAAGGGGCAAGACTGTCTTTTCTTTCCCTCTGTTCCTTGCAATTGTAAATGCTTTTCTTCCTCATCTTTCCGTCTTACAGACACTAGCAAATGTTAAAATTTGGACATGTGAGCCCAACAAGTGGCCGTCAGTCTGGAACATTGACAACTTTTTCAAACACCTGAAAAAAGAGCTCTAAACAAATCCCTTGTGTACTGGGCCACTACAGTGATGGATACAAGGACAGTGACATCTCCCAGGGTTTTGTCAATCAAGCATTTGAAGGTAAAAATAATAGTGTTCTTTGGCTGAACAACTAAGAGCATTGTAATCTCTTTTAAGGAGAGAGGATAACAAGTCCTTGGTTTGAGAATTACACAGCTCAGTTTTTTTCTTCTCTGGCTGCAGCTAGCATGAGGGATAACATGGTTTAGTTTAGATCTGTGGGGATTTGATACAAATTGGATGCTAATTCCATTGTAGTCCACATTGTTCCTCTTTCCAATTGACCAGCAAATTCCAAGTGGCCTTCTCAAGAAAAGCCCCCACCCTCCCTCCTTGTTTGTTTAAGTCAAAGTCCATATAACTGTAGATTGCAGGAAACTTGAATTGACAGGTAACCTGTCCCACAATACTTCCTGCTGTGAGGCCTGTATGAGGATGACAAGCCTGTAGAGTAGATGACTTTTGCCCTCAGGGGTGTCTTGTTTAGTGTGTTTCAGTGATTGACAGCTGTTGGTTAGGTTGACAAGAAGATATTTTACATCTGTTTGGTATCTTGACTGCTATCCACTCCTTCCCACACCAGCCATTGTAATTCTAGGTAAATGTAGGCATTCTACTGCTGCCAATGCAGATGCCAGACCACTGTGGAGCTTTAGTCCTATGTAACTGACATTATATCAGAAATAAAAAAGTGTGTTGGGGTCATTGCAGAATGGAATGCAATCATAGTATAGCTGACACAGTCCACATTCTTATCATTTTGCCTTTTGCTGAAATATGCTATGAGGAATGTCCAAAATGCTTTGAAACATAAAAAGGAATACAGATAGCACAAGAAATCTTGATGCAGCTTACTTATAGTGAACATCCATAAAGGTTTAGCTATCCTTTGTCATAACATTTAAATGTTAAATGAACACATTGAATAAATTCATTAAAGTATGTATAAACAATTGTGTATCATTGGTACTATATTAATGATAGAACATCCTGGTTGTTAGATGTGTCTCCACTCCCAGCACATGCACAAACAATATACTGGACATTTCACCAGTATTTGAGGTGTTGGTAGAAATGTTTAATTCTACTTAAATAAATTATAATCTGGCAATATATTATTTTTGTATATTCCATTATCTTTCTTTTTTTTTCCCACGTCCCAAGTTGGAGACCAAGAACCTAATTCAGCAAACTAAAGTGGTGCAATTCTGGATCAAACCAACTGCACTATGGGGATACATGAATATTCTCCTGTGATTGGAATGGGTTTTTAACCCCCTGAATGCTAGAGAGGTCTCCAATGTATTGCTTTGCAATGCGCTGGAGACCTCTCTAGCTTTCATGGGGTTAAAAAACCCATTTAAATTGATGCTGATATTACTGACAGACTACTTCAGACTAATCTACCTTTCCAGTATAATTTATGTCCTGGCAAAACCGTACAATAATATTAATAATAACAATAATAATCATAGGTTTATACTCACAGATACACACACACATACACACATACACACATACATATACACCATATACACATACCCACATATATACACATACATATACACACACACACACACACATACATACACACAAACACACACACATACACAGAAACACATACACACACACAAACACCCACTCACTCACACACACACTCATATACACACCTACACACACATATACACACACACACACACATTTATACAGAAACACACACACATATTAACATACACACATATATACACACACACTCACATACACACATACACATGACACACACATATATACACATACATACACACACACATGCACACACACATACATACAAACAAACACACACATATACACAGAAACACATACACACACAAACACCAACTCAGTCACACACACACCCACACTCATATACACACACCTACACACACATATACACACACATTTATACAGAAACACACACACATATTAACATACACACCTATATACACACACTCACATACACACATACACAAACACACACACATATTATAATACACACATACACACACATACCTTACATATGTACAATTATAACTGTAAATCCATTTGTAATGCACTATTTTATTATTAAAACATTAATCACATTGGCCACATATCAGTAAAAAATTCTATCTTGGTAATATGTCACAGAGTAAGAAATATACATTGACACGTGTTGACTTTCTGGAATTCCTATGCATTTCTGAAAATCAGGATTCATCATGCTAGAGGCATGTAGCACTGTCTGCTGCAGACAACAGGAAGCTGAACACTGATAGAATGTCTTGTTAGTACACACTGGGGAGCAGAGGAAAGAAACTCACCAAAATGACCATATACTTACACAGTACCCTTCTCAATTATGCATCATTACAATAATAATAATACAAAAAGCCTGGTGTTGTATCTACCTCATTAAAATACAACTGAATTACATATATACCGCCTAGACAAAAATGTAAAGGGATGCTAATACTACAAAGATAAACATGTAAAGAACACAAACTGATATTGAAGAATTAAACCTTTGAGTGCTTCACAAGGCAATGATACCCTGCTGGCACTCAAAGGGTTAAAACTGCCACAGAAAGTTTTATCTTAATTCAATTTCCAATTGCCACCCACAATGTCTTATTAAATAGCCATCTGTAAGCCCTGTCCTTGTCTCGTTCGTGATACTTTGAGCTTCTATTATGTGCTGCATAATGTTATATGTTTTGCAGATTGTTTGGTTAGCAAGATGTCATGACCAGCAGGGCAGTCATACGCAGTAGTTTGTTGTTTAATTTGTGAACAGAATTGATCATTGCTCAGTGCTAAAAAAGATAAGGCAAGGATTGTACTCAGTGCCCGCCATGATGTCATTACGTGGGCAGAACTTAAAAAAAAAATCATTTTAAAACCACCTGACACTTTACCCTGAGCAATGTAACAAAATAAATTATTCAGTTACTTTCAATGTGGCCAATCTCTCAGACGGTTACTTACATTAGCAGCTGCAGTTTTCACAGACCTAGGTAATTTTGCCATAGACATTCATAAGGGCCATTGTTCAAAAGCAAGTGGAGGAATTCTGGGACAAACCAACTGCTCTACAGGGAAGACCTAAACATTTCAAAAACTCCTATTAATTTAAATCGGGATTTTAACACTTAGAATGCTAAAGAGGTCCCCAACATATTGTTTTGCAATGCACTGGAGAGCTATCTAACATTCAAGGGGTTGAAATCCTGATTCAAATTGATGGGAATTTTTAGGCCACCCCTATGGTGCAATTGGCTTGCCCCAGAATGCCTCCATCTCCTTTTGAACATACGACCCTTATATCTATAATATTATTTCTTTGTTTAACCCCTTTGGTGCTAGGCATATCTATAAATCACTGCTATCCAAGAGGGATATGCATTAAGGTATGATAAATAGGCGATAAACTGATAGATATGCAATAAGGTGTGATAAATAGATGATAAATTATCCAGTGAAATCACTTCTCCAATTCCTATGTTATTCTCTGGAGCCAATGCACAAAGATTTCTCTTACTTTGGAGATCTTAGTGCATAGACTACATAGAATAATGCAGAAACTGGAGAAGTGATATCACTGGAGAAGTTATTTCCACTTTTTGAAACAACACACACAATGGTTTCTCTTGAGTTCACCACAAAGGGTTGGCTCAATAGAAAACCAGAAAGCAGCAGCACACAATACAATATTACAATTCTTATACTTATGTGTTGCTCTAGAGTCCACAAATTTCAGGGTGAAAAAGGACTTTGCAGCTTGTAATTTGGTAAGGACCCCCAATAACAAACTATATTTCTGCTTTTTCATCTTTTCATCATGCCTTAGTGCATAACCTCCAATGTGCTGGAGACATCTAACATTCAGTGGGTTAATGGATAATTCATTGTATGTACAAAAAATGCCATTGTGCTGCTGAAATTTGCAAAGAGTCAACACATTTGCTGATATGAATAAATACAATTTTAGGAGCATTAAAGATCTTCCAAGCCGATGCTAAAGGGGGCAGTGCAAGCAAGAAACAATATCTTTATCTCTGTTCATGCCAAGCTTCTAGTTAACCCCTTCACTGCTAGACAGATCTCCATTGCATTGCAAATCAATTCTTTTGAAACCTCCATAGCTGTCAGGTGGTAAGATTTCTTTTTTCAAGCATGAATGAGGAATTTGCCCTTTAGGACATTCCAGCCATAGTGCTTCACAATATTTAGAGATGTCTATAGAATCTAATGGGTTATAAAATGATTAAGTTATCAAGTTACCTTAATACACACATTTAATACATCACAGTTACTACTACTCAAAGTGGAGTATTTCTTGGATGAATGCTACCATAAAGGACAAATGTATATTTCCATTCATTTTAAATGAGGCTTTTAACCCTATGAATCTGATAGAGGTCCCTGACGCATTTCTTTACAGTGCCTCTAAAGTGGTTACATCCCATTAACCCTTTGAGTGCCAATGTGTTGCATACCCCTCTGGCATTCAAAGGGTTTAATGAGCTAACATGTTGGGAATTTGTCTTTGTTCTCTATAGTGCAGTTGGTTTAGTCCAGATTGATTCCACGTTATATGCCTTTAAAATGGGCAATACCAGATATTACTGGACTTGAATAAAATCATTATTGTTACTGCAAAGATCATAGGAAGAAGTCCTTACTGTATGCCTTCTACTAGTAACCACCAAAGAGAGTTTCACTTCATTTCACATTGTATTTTCCTTTACATTTCACGCCTCGTTAGCTCACTAATGGTGGGATTAGTTGATACAGTATTACTTAAGCCCCTGTGGTGCTTTAATGCTTTAATAATCACTGTTGCTGATGTCATCTTTGCCTGTGCTTGTGTCAGGGTTTTAATTTTAATTTTATAGTGGCTATGTACTAAAAAAGAATGTAATTATACTGAAGTAAACCAAAGGCACGATAGGGGAGAGCGGCAAAAAAGCCCATTGGATTAAAATGGGACTACACAATGTTTTGGAGAACTGGCTAGCATTCATGGGGTTAAAAGGGCAATTTAAATAAAAGGGAGTAACTTCAAAAAAATGTTGTATGAACATCAAAAATAAGTAATTGTGTGTATGAACAACATATTTTTTATAGAATATAGGACAAAAAGCTATTAATGTCCGTTGTGTACGACACAACTCCAGAATTGCCGGGCAAAGGGGCGGGGCAAGGGCGTGGCTAAACTATTCTCCAGAGTCGTATAGAGGAAAAGAACATTTGTTGTAACTAACGACAAAAAAAGACAAAATTTGTACATTTAAAAAAAGTGGAGGGAAGGAGACGTTCTGAATGTGAGAATTTCTGTCTTTGGTTAAGATATTTTTGTTGTTAGTAAGACATTTTTGTCGTTACATATGACATTTTTGTCTTTACATACAACAATTTTAGTCGGGACAAACAACATATTTTGGATCACAACCGATACTCTGTGAAAATATTAATGAGTCCAACAACACTGTACTTTGAAAATTCGTTACTAACGACAAAAGCTATTTTGCTACCTCTTTGAACATATGGCCCTATGTGGTGTATATGTAAGTGTACCACATTGCTCCACAGCAATACAACTCATATTAATGTTTGTATAAAGGTCAGTATATGTGTTAATACATTAGTCTGTTTAAATAAAATACTTTGGCCATGTTCTAAATAATTTATATATTTACATAAATTGGTGTCAATAGGTCATGCAATAAACTTTGTAATGCCCTGCCTACCAGTCTCACCCAGCAACACCACCAAAAACACAAGTGTCCCTCTTTGGCCATTAGAAATGTTGGGAGGTATGTAGTGGTGATCATCAACATTAGTCCTGAGGACACACCGATAGTTCATATTTGCCAAATATCATAGTTTGATCACAATTGTGTTTACCAGTACTTGAGAATATCCTTAAAGGGATAGTAATGCATCAAACAAAATGCAGCTCCGATTCTTCTACATACTAGTTGTCCCACGTAGCTCTGTATTTCAATACGATCAGTCTTGAAGATCAGCAGCAATTGAATGAGAATGGATCAACCTCCCACCTCTTTCACTTGCATCACTCTGCCTCTCCAAGCCAGTCCAGATGGAGCACATCAAGGGACAATCTTCAGTACACATAAGGAAAATCCTGTCCTCCTTTGTCAAGGGGGGCAGGGTTTTACTTTTACTTCTTTTAATGCATGAAGATTGTCCATCGCTGAGATCTGTCCATCCCAGAACTAGATTCCACAACTGATGGAAGGTGGCTAAAAGGAGCGGGAGGGGGATCCTCTCTCATTCAATTGCTGCTAAGCTACAAGAATGATAGTGTTGAATTACAGTGCTATGTGGGACAAATAGTATGAATAAGAATCGGAGCTGCATTTTGTTTGAAGTATTATTATCCCTTTAATACCTGACCTGCTGGTGTGTCCAAAGGACTGGAGCACAGAATGACTTAGTACATTGCCTTCCTTAGAATCATGTAGGACTTGGAGAGTTTATCTCACTGGAGAAGTAACCTGGTCTTGTTCACACCTTAGTGCATCACCCCCCAGTTCTCATTAGTTCATCAGTCTCTACTTTACCTTATGCTTAAGAGGAAGTAAACAGATTCAGAAGAATAACACCAACACAAACATGCTAACATCTTTCATCTGCAATGGATTCTTATCCAAAAGTGGCAGTTTTTAACCAGGTGCTATACCTATAGCCAGGGGTGGATTGTGGTGCAATATCAGCCCTGGAGATTTTTTTATTTAATTGGCCCGCTAGCTGGTATTCTAATCTGTATACATATAATAAAACCCTTTGAGTGCCAGAAGGGTACGTAAAGCATTGCTGTGCAATGCGTTGCTTATCCCTCTGGCACTCAAAGGGTTAAC
Organism: Rhinophrynus dorsalis; assembly: GCA_037306005.1. Classification (NCBI taxonomy): domain Eukaryota; kingdom Metazoa; phylum Chordata; class Amphibia; order Anura; family Rhinophrynidae; genus Rhinophrynus; species Rhinophrynus dorsalis. The sequence continues at coordinate 70,423,586 of CM074719.1, read as the reverse complement.
CTAACCCACTGTATGCATTTTTAAAGAGACATAAATGGTTAGCTATTAACCACTTAACATACTGTATGCAATAAATGATCAGTTATTAACATTGCATGCCAGAGAGGTGTATAGTAATGTCTTCTGTGATTAACCCATTGAATGTCTCATAGGTGCACAACACATTGCACAGGAATGTGTACCTCACTGAATAACCCCTTGTGTGTAAAAGAGGCATAATTCATCAGTAATTAACAATTTTATTTGCCTTTCTGGCATACAAGGGGCTGATTACGGATGAATTATGCCTCTCTAGAATACAAGGGGTAATCCATGAGGTACTGCACCTGTGAGGCATTCAGCTGGTTAATAACAGAATAAACATTGCTGTAATCCTGTCTGGTATACAAAGGGTTAATAACTGATCTATACCTCTCTAAAGCATACAGGAGGTTAAAGGGTTAACAGATGGTAAATTAAGGCTCTCTAGCAATGGGTACAATTAGTTAAAAATAATTAAATAATACCTATTGAATCTGCTAGGTAGTTAGGCCCCAGAAGTTCTGCCTGCTAATCAATCAATCATGCACTGCACCAGGACACACACTGCAGGCAGAGCAGGGCCAGCTAAGTCAGCCTTCGGGGCGGACAGGTACAGAGAACAGGACCCAGTCTTCACTGCTGCAGGGCTCTGTTGAGTGAGTAGTGCCTTGCCTCCATAGAGCTGTGGGCTGGAGAGGAGAGATCATCTGATCTCCCTACAGGCCCATGACTGGGCGGCCCACTGGGGGATGCCCGTTGCCCCAATAGGGCAATCCGCCCCTGTCTATAGCACTGGTAGTCGATTGTTGGACCACCAGCTTCTGGAAACTATACATCCCACCATCTCCAGCTAATGTTTGTAGGCCCCAAGAGCTGTAGGTTTGACAACTAATTACCCCCGACCTATAGGATAAATGTTTCTCAGTGTTTTTAAAAGTAGGATTTACCTAGGTAGAAGTCTTTCATGCAGCAAATACATGTACCCCTCCCCCCTTTAATCCTACTCAGGCTGCTGCCCAAGCTAGAATTAGAAAATAATGAACATGAATTGGCTTTTATATGGCTATCCATGTTCAAAGTAATTACCACACTCACATTGGCTGGAATTTTGGGATTACACAGGGTATAGAACTTGTCCTGCAGTAACGTCACCTCCCAGCCAATCTGCATCTAGCTGGAGGGGTCACGGTTGCACGTAAAGTCTCCTCTACAACTAGCCAATCACACTTGCTTACAATGAAAAATAGGATTTATTAGTCTGAATGAGACTAGAAAATTCCTGCCTATGACTATTTAGAACTTGTGAACATGATGAAGATAGTAAAATATAACCACCCAGTTACAGAGTTCAAATACAACGTATCAGTAAATAGATATAGTTCACTACTGAATGAAAGACACTTAAAGGAATAGTAATGTTTCAAAATAAAAGCAGCTCCAATTAATCTTCATAGTATTTGGGCCATGAAGAGTGTTATTTCAATACTGTTGTAGTTCAAGAGTAATTGAATGATAAAGTATCCCCCGCCCCTTTTACTGATGTAAAACTGCTCCCCTCAGAACAGAAAGGTGGTGTCCAAATGGATCACAGCGAGGGACAATCTTCAATTAGCATAAGGGAAAAACCTGAAAAACCTGTCAAAGGGGGCGGGGTTTTCATTTTTCTCTTCTTGCTGTGATCTGTCTGGTCTGTGGACCAGATTCCACATCTGTGGGGAGGTGGCTTACATTAGGTAAAAGGGGTGGGAGGGGGATACTTTATCATTCAATTACTACAACTCTGATAGTATTGAAATAACACTCTCCATGGCCCAAATACTATGAAGATGAATTGGAGGTGCTTTTATTTTGAAACATTACTATCCCTTTAAGTCATTATAAACAAATGAATAGGCCAGTGGCTCAGTCTTTTTTTCCAAGGCATCCCTAACAAGCAAACAAGAATTCTTAGGGCATCCATAACATTTTATTCGTAATCTGACAAAGTCATAATAAGGGGTACAAGTAAACAATATATAGCTATTCTTCTTAGGTCTCATAATCAGATTAACAAAAACAACCATACAGTGCATGAGAATTTCCATAAATATGCATTTCAAACTTAAAATTCACATTTGTGTCAAAGTCTTTATAGAAGAAAATGGCACCCTAAGTGGATATCTGTGATATCCCAATGTGCACTTATTCCAAAAGAATGGTTTTCCTTTTCCATTGCAAATTGGATTGTTATCAGCTAACGTGAAGTGGAGTAAATGGTTGAATGGTGCAACATGTCTTAATATTCATGCACTTCATATATAGTGCATTATACCTAGATAATTAATTTTAATATTTTTACATATTTTAAAGAAGAATTATTTGAACTATTTAAAACAATAAAATGCACATTTTGTAGCAAGAAAGCAATAAAATAGAGGAAGAGCTCCTGTGCCCATGGTAACGGCTCCGGAGGGGAGAATCAATTTCTAATGACATTCTAGAGATATTGTGTACATGGGGCTTTGCAATGTACTGGATACCTCTCGGCCAATAAATGGCTAACATATATGTATATCTTGTTTTGGTTGAATCAATTTAGGTACATAAAAGGCAGTAAATGAAAAAAAAGGTAATTATAGCTCTGTTTTCTTCCCAAAGCTGTTTTATGTGTGCCTTGGCAAAGGTTGTAAAGCCATACTTATGGGTGGAAACTAAAAGACACATTCTATGATGGTCAAATCTGTTATTTCTTTGAAATGTTGGAGCGAATACCAAACAAAACATAGTTTACAAAGGAGCAAACTGAGCCAATGCTAAACCGAAATGGTTGAGTGCCAGAGAGTTATCCAAGACAATGGGGGGAGAGTCACTAAGCGTGAAAAAGAGGTGATAAAGTGCAGAAGCGTACCTAGAAGCCACAGGCCCTGGTGCAAGAATTGCCATGGGCCCCCGGCCACATTGGCCCCCTCAACCACATTGGCCACCTCCACATTGCCCCCATCTCCACATTGCCCCTTCCACAATGTCCCTCAATCTCCACATTGCCCCTTCCACAATGTCCCTCAATCTCCACATTTCCCCTTCCACATTGCCCCCATCTCCACATTGCCCCCCAATCTCCACAATGACCCTAAATCTCCTACCTCCCTGGTGGTCTAGTAGCAGAGGACAGGTCTGTGCCTCCTTCTGCACAGACCTTTTCTCCTGAATGGTCCTCTTCAGTAATGTAGAGCACGGGGAGATGATGTCATCTCCCTGAGCTCTGCATTACGAGAGTGCGGGTCTGCTGGTGGGAATACTGATCTCCCTCCGGCAGACCCGCACTCTCGTAATGCAGAGCCCCAGCGCTCTGCATTTCTTAATTGCGGGCATCAGTCGAGGGGGTCGCAGGTGCGACCCCTGCGACCCCTATAGTTACGCCACTGATAAAGTGGAGAGGACTTCTGCAGTTTATCACTTTTCCAGTTCCTATGTTATACTATGGAGCCTATGCACTAAGATCTCCAAAACTGAAGAAATCTTAGTTAATAAACTCCATAGACTAACATAGAAACTGGAGAAGTGATAAACTGGAGAAGTCATCAAGTTTATCACCTGTTATGCGGTGGCTTTCTCTATGGTACTTAAAGGGTTAATTTTTATACTGTGAAAAAACAATTCTTGACAAGACAGGATGAAATTCACAAAAGTCATAACTAACAGAAAGAAAGGCTGATCTACTAAAGTGGTGCCATTTTGGAACAAACCAAATGTACCATAGGAAACAAATAAAAAAATCAAATATCCTATTCAAAAATTTGAAAAAGGGTTTTTAACTCCTTATTTGCTAAATAGTTTTTTCAGCTCATTACTTTGAAGACCTCTCTAGCACTCAAGAGGATTAACTTAGAAGAGCCAGCTGAATCAGTGGGAATTTCTATTTTTTCCCATGGTGCAGTTGGTTTACCTCAGAATTGTACCTTTTTGTTAGTACATCAGCCTCACTGTATCCATAATGACTACAATAATGATCCTTTATATTTTTAATTTCTTTCAAATGACATAATGGAACAGTAACCTTTTTTCCATGGCAAAAATATATCCAATTGTACAGCTCTGTGGAATTAGTTGGCACTATATAAATAAATGATAATAATAATAATAAAAATCATAATAATATGGTATAGGGTATAGTTAAATCACAGTGTTGGGAGACTATTCATTTCTGGTCACCAGGTGGTGATGCTTCTCTTACATATTATGTAGAGCATAGTGTTGAGAGACTATTCATTTCTGGTCACCAGGTGGCGATGCTTCTCTTACATACTACGTAGAGCAAAGTGTTGGACTCGTTATAAAAAAGACTTGCTTTTTGGATACCAGTTGGCTCTGTTGCTAACAGTTTGATAAATGGTACAATGTTTAAGCTTTAATAACTTTTGGATGTGAAATATCACAATAGTGGAGGTGCCATGGTTTTATTCTGCAGAAAAACCCATATAACATATTTTTCTCATAAGAAAATAATAATGATCATTGAAAGAATGCTAACATCTATAATAATCCCCACTTATCTTAGCAGATAATTAACGCCTACTAATAGTAACCCTAACATATACTAATAACAACCCATTCAATTGCCTTACTATGGATAGAAAATCCTAATGACTCCTACAAAAGTTTGCCCTTAGTCCATGTTTCAAAAGATGTGGGAGGAGATGCACTAAGGAGTGATAAAGGGGTGATAAAGGAGAGATGACTTCTCCAGTGATATCACTTATGAGTGATATGTTATTCTACGGAACCAATGTGATTTTTCCAACTTTGGAGATCTTAGTGTATTGGCCCCATAGAATAACATAGGAAGTGGAGAAGTGATACTACTGGAGACGTTATCTCTGCTTTATCACCTCTTTATCACGCCTTAGTGCATAACCCCCATAATGTCCTGGAGACAGATATGACAGCTGTTTTCAGGAGCACAGTCTTCTTGGGAGAAGTTTGGATTACTGGAGCTTGGTAACAAATAATCGTACCTGGAAACTTAATTCTCTTGAGCCCCTGGAGAGGGCTCACATGCTGCAACCAGGGGTTTGTAAATGACAGGATTCATATCATAAAGGGGGCACGGCTTATTGGGTATGTGGGGTTTATCACCATTTTGTCATAAGATGGGTGGGAAGTGTGACGGAAGTGGGCAGAACAGGGTGGGAAGAGGAGAAGTGTACAGGAAGTGGGTGGAACAAGGAGAGAAAGAGGAGAAGTGGGCAGAACAGGGTGGGAAGAGGAGAAGTGTACTGGAAGTGGGTGGAACAAGGAGAGAAAGAGGAGAAGTGGGCAGAACAGGGTGGGAAGAGGAGAAGTGTGCAGGAAATGGGTGGAACAAGGAGAGAAAGAGGAGAAGTGGGCAGAGGTTTTAGATGAAACACACCACCACCAGAGAAACAACCTCTGTCCCTGGAGACCCGGTAATTAATTCTAAAAAGTGTGTCTCTGGGGCAGATTCAGAGAATCCCCAGGTATGTGAATAATCGTGTCTGCCTCCATGGACCAATCCAAAAAGAATGTGTTCATAGTAGTGATAAAAATGTTCTGTCCAGGTTAAGCTAACATATTAGGAAGTGTTTGTGTATCTTTAAATAGTTTCACAAACAAAGCATTTGCACTAAATCCAGCATTTTTTGGTAAAAAAGAAACAGGCTTATTCTTTAGATTAAAATGACCCCCGTTCTCTATAAAAGAATTGTGAAACAGATGAAAGGTCCTCTCTGACCTCCAATCCAAACTTTAGCACACACTGTTCCTTGACATTAAACAAGCTAGGCACAGGCATCAGCTGGGTCTAAATCACTGCAATTTGGTACAACAGTAGGAAAATAAAATAAAAAGCCCTTCAATAACAAATCATCAAGACCATCCATATCAGTTATCAATCAAGGAGGAAAAATAGAAAATTAAAGAAATAAATTTTGAAGCACATATGGAACTGGGTGTTTCAACACAGAGCTCAGGATGTAACATATCAGCTCCAGAAGCCTTGGTACTTCACTGTTCTTTCCCTGTTTGTGTCTTGTCTATTAAGAGGCACACAGGACTGAACTGCTGCAGATGTCATTTGTGGCAATCTGAATTGTGGATACTGGAGCAATTATGGGGTAAACCAACAGCCTTACAGGGGATGAATAAATGTGCTCATTGAGTTAAATGGGGCATTTAACTCCTTGAATACTAATGAGGCTTCCAAAGTGATGCAGAGCAATGCAGAGTATTCAGTGGCAGCCAAAGGGTTAATGAAAGCTTCATACTGCTGATCCCTTTAACCCCTTAAGGACCAGTGACGTGGCAGGACCGTCACGCTGGTCCGGCACTTAAGGACCAGTGATGGTCCTGACACGTCACATACTTTTACTCACCACGCTCCTGTAGGAGCGCGGTGAGTAATACCGGGCACTGAAGTTGATCGCTCCAAGACCGGAGCGATCTCTTCCAGTGTCCCGTTTGGGGTGCCGCCCCACGTGGGACGGCACGTCAAAGTTTCCTATGTGTTTCTTAAGGGACGGCACACCCCGGGACCTCTGGTCCTTAAGGGGTTAACAAGATTGCTTCCGCTTTTGAGCCTAAAACGGATTATAGACGTGTTTTATGGTAGTGCTCTATATTTGTTACAAGTTTGAATGACCTGGTAACAACTTAGTAACATTAAGAAACTCACAAGTCACGTTAAGGATTTATTAAGTATCCTCAATACTGTGGCACTAGCGTCCGATTGTTAATGAGTAATAAAGAAGGGGTCTATAGACTTGATGTGTCTAAGGTACTAGTGAACGAATATATGTTCATAGTTGAAGATAATTCTGTCCGAAGTGTTATGTATGAGGGACAGAATATGAAGAAGATATAAGTTTGTTGACTCCTTCATGGTAATATTAGAGTAATAACTGAGTACAATTGGATCTGGATGTATACTGAAGAGGGTCATAGTAGAAGTTATTCGATCTAATTAGGTCTCGGTTTGTCTCAATACACCACCACTCCCCTTTTCTTTTCATGTTTTTATTTTCTTTTGCTTTCTCTTTGCTCTTTGTTTTTAAATATCACCAATAAAGATATGTTTTTATTTTTGTATTGTCCTACTATCAAAGGGTCTTTCTATATAATAGAAGTTAAGTTTTGAGTGCCATTGAGAGTGGTCCCCTTTCCTCTTATGTGTATAAGATCAAATAGTGTCTAAAATGTTTGCTAGAGTGCTTGTGAATACTAGTAAACACTAACTGATTTGTTTTGGAAGTCCAATCATCCTGTTAATATGTCCCAAATTCTAATACTTGATTAATTAGGAATTATAGAAAATGTGGACTGTAACACAATGCAAAAGTGATTAAAAAGTGATTTTCCAAATATGTCTGTATTACAGTTATTCATACCATATGGACCAATTGTGAAAATATAAGGCCCCATTCCAGGATGTATAAAGATTTCAACTACCAAATCGGCTGTTATGACCAGTCAGTTTAGATTATGTGGATGACAGTTTATTTTGTACTGTGAACATTTCCAAAAGTCCAAAAAAGATTATGCACACTTTTGCATTGAATAGTACTGATGATATTATTAACCCCTTAAGGACCCTTGACGTTCACCGTTCAGGTGGTCCGTGGTCCTTAAGTGCCGGCCGCATGTGAGATCGGCCTGTCCTTACGGGATTAAGATAGCCAGAAATTAATCAGACCATCTTCATCACCATATAGCAAGACAAGCACATCATAAATGTTCCTCTTGTATTGTAGGAATTTATCAGTGTATTTAGATAATGTGTGTATTCTCAAATGAATGCTTAACAAGATTTGCATATGATGTATTGTTTTTTCATTAACAATATTAAACTGTCACAAGGATATGAGAGAAATTCCATTTAGAGCTAACGGAAAACAAAAATACATCCTTATGGCCATATGCACAAAGTAAAAGTGCAGAGGTTCAAGGGCAAAGCAGCTGCACTCTAGTGAATAAATAAAATGTTTAATTGATTTGTATTGAGTTTTTAACAACTTTAATACTAGAAAGGTCTCCAACACATTTGAGGGAGATGCACTAAGGTGTAATAAAGAGGTGATAAAGTAGACATGACTTCTCCAGTGATATCACTTCTCCAAGTCTTGTGTTATTCTATGGAGCCTATACACTAAAATGCATCCAATGTGTATAGGCTCTATAGGATAACATAGGAACTGGAGAAGTGATATCACTGGAGAAGTCATCTCTGCTTATCTCCTCTTTATCACACCTGGGGGCCTGAAAACCAAAAAAAATCTAGTGAGGCTGCCAACACATTGACAAGCAAGGACCCTTTAAATCACTGGAGATTTAGGGAATTTTTATTTGTATCCAGTGGTGCAGTTGGTTTACCCTAGATCTTTGGCCATAATGCCCATTTTTAAAGGGATAGTAATGTTTCATAATAAAAGCAGCTCTAATTATTCATCATAGCATTTGGACTTTGGAGAGTGTTATTTCAATTCTGTCAGAGTTGTAGTTCAAGAGTAATTCAATCGCAAAGTATACCCCTCCCTCCCCTTTTACTGATGTAACACTGTTCAGCCAGATCAGAAGGGAGGTGCCCAGGTAGACTGCAGAGAGGAACAATCTTCAATTAAGATAAGGGAAAAACCTGATAAACTTGTCAAGGGGGGGGGGGGGCAGGGCTTTCATAGTTCTCATAGGAAGAAGATTGTCCCCTGCTGTTATCTGGTCTATGGACTGCATTCCACATCTGAGAAGAGATGGCTTACACTAGGTAAAAGGGGTGGGAGGGGAAACTTTGCTTGTTAATATACCTCAAACCATAAAGGTTTGAGAGATAAGACTTATATCGTTCTTCATGTTTTTTTAATGCCTACAAAATAAAATAAAGATAAAACGAAGTGTTACTATGATTTTAAATGTATTTATTTTTGTTAAAACAACAAATTATACTGGTGTACTGTATGGAAGGGTAATGATCTTTCAATCACAGCTTAATATTTTTCTTAAGTTTAAATTATAATAGGTGTCCCTTCTAAATTTAAGTAGAGAAGATGCATTCTATAACCCTTTGAGTGCCAGAGGGGCATGTAATGCATTGCTTTGCAATGTATTGCACACCCATCTGGAACTCAAAGAGTTAATAGAGTCAATCAACCCAGTGATCCCATCATAAATTATGGCTTATAATAGGCTAAGTAGAACTTAATAATTGAGAAACACAACATGTTCAACAGATGTCTAAAAACCCTGAAATACTATTTAAGAAATAAGGAATGTACTTTCACAGCCAGAGACAAAAAAGCTGAAAGAGGTGTCAAATATTCATAGATTTCCTGGTGGATTTCAGAACTATTCTATCCATGCTGTGATATTTCACAGTAAGTTCACAGTGCAGTTATCTTATTTTATATTATGTTACTAAACTGATAGTAAGAAACATAGAATTTGACAGCAGATAAGAACCCTTGGGCCTGTCTAGTCTACCCGTTTTTTCTACTATAAAAACCTCAAACCTTATTTCGTCCTTGGGCTTGTCTTATGTTCGGGATACCCTTATGCTTGTACCATGCATGCTTACATTCCATCCCTGTATTAACCTCTACCACTTCTGCTGGTAAGCTATACCACTTACCTACCACCCTCTGAGTGAAGTAAAACTTTATTACATTACATCTAAGCCTCTGTCCCTCTACTTTTAGACTATGGCCCCTTGTCCTAACATTTTTACTGCTTTGGCACTTCTGCACTCTGTTGAATCGCTTCACCACTGAGATACTGCACCAAAAAAAAAAATCAAGTCTGACCTACAACAATGTTTGAACTAAACACCTTTCAGCAGTGTGAGTACCAATGTTTTACTCAAGAGGATAAGCTCTACAATAAATACGTTTTTCATATTGTGTTACTTTTCCTTTAAAAGGGAAAGTATTACAATTTATCTTTTTTTTATTGAGTCTTACTGTAAATTTGTCAAAAAAAGGCTGACAGTTAGCATTTCCATTGCCCAAACTGTTTAACCCTTTGAGTATCAGAAAGTTTTCCAATGCATTGCACTGCAATGCATTAGATACATCTTTGGCACTCAAAGGAATAAATACTGGAGACATCTCCAGGGCATTGCTTCTCAATGCTTTGGTGTCCCTCTAACATTCAGTGGGTTAAGAGCCCCATCTAAATGAAAGTTTCACTGATGATTTGTTCCAAAACTGCTCCAATTCTTCTTAATAAATAAGACATTAAATGCTAAGAATTTGCTCTAAACAATTACATGCAGGGCTGAATTCTGAATTCAGACACCCTCAGACACCTAAGGCACCCTATTCTCCCTATGGCTACTCCTCTGCCCTTCACATGGCTCAGGCATATCCTGGCATGGCACAAAATATACCTTTATTCAGTAAAAAAAGCTCTTAAATCCTGGAATGCAAGAGATGTCTAGAACTCATTATGACATAATCTGATACATTTCTAGCATCTATTGGGTCAATAATGGACATTAAAATAAACGATAAACTAGACAAATTATTGTATAAACTGTAAACCTATCACCATTAATAAGGGGTAGCTAATGCAGGGGCATTGAGATTGTCCTTAACACACCTACAACTCAGAATCTGGGAGGGGCTTCCACCGTTAAGGTACTCCTCACAATTTAATGCCGTATATGGCTTCCTAGTCTACCTCTTGGGACATTTGGCCCTGATTACACACTGTAATGGACTTTTGCTGGAAGAAGACACTTAAAGTGACTCAGGAGGCAATTATAGTTAGGTTGATATATTTATTGGTTAACTAAGCAGATTTAAGCTTCCAAGACCTCTTAGGTCTCTTCCTCAGGCATGTTATACAGATAAAAATGAAAACATCTATCTTAAATGCACAAAAAAAGTACACACTGTATTATTTAGAATAGAGATCAACTAAGATAGCTCAGTCCAGACCCAGGTTCTTTGATCAGGAGTGTGATGTAAATTGCAGTCAGGATGTGTGAAAGGTATTTACACTCCCAGTGGGACTGTTGTAAAGGCTAATCCACAGTGTTATAATACGACAGAAATTCTCTATTCCTGTTCAGGCCACTATATAAAGTATTAAACTGGACCATTAATTTAACCTCACATATGTTTATGTCCCTTTGAGTGCAAAACAGTCCCATCAGTACAGTCAGTTTAATCCCTGACACTCTTCATTTTGGCAAAAATGTTCTCCCACTGGTGTCTCTGTCTTTTTCTTGTTAACACTAGATATGTGTGAATTAAACCTTTTAAAAAGCTTGACAGTTTCACCCACGTAGAAAGCTGTGGGGCATTTTGCACACATGATGAGGTATATTGCACTGGATGATTTTCAGGTGAAGGTATCATTGATCTTATGGTGTAACTTGGCGTTTGGTGTAAATGTGTGCACAGGTTTCACACCTACTTTGTAGGCAGGGAGATGTGCAATTGTTTGTATTTTTATTCAGGGCACTCCTTACCATCAGTTGTTTTAAATTGGAAGGTTGTCTGAAGGACAGTAAGGGAAGCTGTGGGAATATATTCTTAAGTCTTTCATCCATATGTAATGTTGTTTGATGTCCTCTTCATATTTTGCATAGAACTTCAACTTGGGGGTGTTAAGTCACCATCAGTGGCACCCGGTTTCCTTTATGTTGTTGTATGTAGCTCAACATATTCTTGGTATGTGGGTAGTTTTGTGTATCTGAATGTCAATAATATTGGCACTGTAACCCAGTTTTATAAAGTCTACTCTGAATTTCTGGAGTTGCTCGTCATGGTCCACCATGTCAGAGCAGATGCAGTTGTATCTGATAGCTTGGCTGTATATGATTGAGTTCTTTGTGTGTTTTGGGTGGAAACTGTTGTTTTTAAGGTAGGTTGGTCTGTCCATTGGTTTGTGGTACAGTGGCGTGTGGATGGAGTTGTTCTTAATACTGACAGTAGTGTCTAGGAAGTTAATGTTTGTGCATGAGTGACAGAGTGTTAGGTTGATACTGGGGTGGAATGCCTTGTAGTTTTTGTGGAGTTTGAGAAGTTCCTCTTCACTGGTGGTCCAGATGATAAGAATATCATATGTGTAGCTAAGATAGACCCGAGTTTTTTTCTGGCAGGTGGACAGGAAGTCCTCTTTTAATTTTGCCATAAACAGGTTGGCATATTGTGGTGCCATTTGGTACAAATTATAATAGAGGTCCTGTCAAAAATTGAAGTAATTGTGAATGAGTATAAATTGTATGAGTTGTGTTACTGGTTTTGTTCCAGTCTGACATTATAAATGGTTAAGTTAGAGAATTGTCAAGAAATTAAACAACATGATCTTCCTTAGGAAACAATAATGACAATGTCTCATAATGCTGGTTTTATTCAAGTGCACAATAAGGAGGAGGATGACTCTGGGTTACAAGTTGGAGTGCCTGTTATCCTTACCACCACCAGCACTTCCACCCCCATTAGTTATTTTGTAGTTAAAACATTAATGTTAGATCATTATTTTTCTATGTTCAGGAACTGATGCCATGTATTGCACTCAGCTGGCATATCCCAGGCCGCAATTATTTATGTACTGAGAGCTTTGAGAGACAGTCCCAGAAAGCTGTAGATGTCTTAAAGAAACTGCAGCAAGTGATAGACAACTGGCTTTTACTCCACAGCTTGAAAGATGGCTTTGTGGCTACTGGTCATGGCTCCAACATAGCTGCCCTAAAAATGACATATATGGTGCATATACCCTGCTTTCAGTGATTTGCCCATTTCCTCAATCTAGTAATAATTCACCTAAAAACTGTGCACAGTTTAGCCAGTCCTATAGTGATCACAATTTATTATATTCCATACAAGAGTGTAACCACTTATACTATCACCATCCAAAAAATGAAGGTTCTTACTTGATGGAACTCCCATTGTACATGTTGGAACATCTGAATGAACAGAAGATGGCCATCATGAATACATATAATGTTCAACTGAAGGGAACTTCTTTGTCCCCTGGTCAATGGCAGCTTATGCCAGATGTATTCAAGCTCCTGAAAGTTTTTTCAGAGGCCACCTTGTTGATTAGTCATACTAGTTTAATGATAAGGGATATAATTCCACATATTTCTACATATTTATTTATTGCAGAAAACTCTAAAGGACATGGTCAACAATTCAGTTCATAATAACAACACAGATGTGAACCAGTTGGTGCATGATAAGTTAGCATGCTTGGAGAAGGATTCTAGAATAATTTCTAAAAATGAAATGACAAATACATTATTGCTACATTTATAGGCCACCCCACTTTAACACTTTGAGTGCCAGAGGTGTACTCAACGCATTGCTTGTGGTCAGTTGGCCCAGATGTACTTTGCGAATTGACATGAGGGGCTCAGTCACATCTGCCCATGTGATTTCTATGGCTTGGCTAGGGAATGGGACCATTCATGTCTGCAGCATGCTTCAGTGTGGTTGTGCTTAACATGTTCTACAAGGGCAGTTTTGCCAAGGTGTAACCCATCCATCCCCCTCTTCACAGGTTTGACAAACTCCTGCTCAAAGCTGATGTTGAGTATTGAACAGTGGCTGCCCCAAAATAAAAATATTCCCATACCCATGATTTCATCCAGCCACAAGAAACCCCACTATTACGCTACCCACCACCAATAGATTTGACATTTTGAGTACACATCCACTCTGCACAGATCTCCCAGTACATCAAATATGGGATCTGTAGTGGAATTATCTATAAAAAGAAGAAAATAATCCAAAGATAAGTAATACTACAACAAACAAGGAACATCCCACTTTATCAAGCATCTTCAAAAATCATTCAAAACAATCACAAGGTGCAAGACCAAAGATCCAATCTTCTATTCAGTTTCCCAAAAAGGAGTCTTTTTTAGGGAAGGGAGTCTTCCCACCAATTGAAGAATGGATAAGAAAAGAATGTAAGAACTTCAAGGACAACAACAAGAGGCCAGCACATTGAAGAAAGAGAATAAATTACACCAAGGAGGAAACAGATCTGGGAGAAAGACAAGGGAAAATAAAACATCAAGAGAATAACCATGGTCCTATCAATGAATCTTCATTTTATCCCTATACTCCTTGACACAACAGGAAATATCACTACTACAATAAGGTTTAAAATTTGCCCCCACCCAAGGTCCAAACCATTTAGAGTTATTTATGTACACCCACTACTTTGCAATTTAACCTATGTAGATATTTGATATTACAACAGTATGAACCATTCACAAATACCCACTTAATCTATCCAATCTACACATTGCAACTTCAGTCAGGAAGAGGATCCAGTTGATTGTGATCTACATCAAACATAGCCATTTTAAATCACCTTCACGTTTTTATCCTCAACAGTTGAGAGGACCATTTATTGAAGTCAAGTGGAGGCTATGTTTCAAGACATCGAATGAATGTTTGACAATGAATGGAAATTCAGAAATAATCTTAACAGACAATATAAACAAGCACTCAGCAGTCTGCTCTACAACCCCAATTTAGTTATCAAGGAAGTGGATAAGGGAAGAGGCGCTCACTTCAGAAAACAGTATCTTATGGAGACTGAACACATAATCAGCTACAGAGAACTCTGTCAACAGTTACGTAATAACCCTATGGACAAATTCCATCAAGAATGCATACAGTTAATTACTTGGGCACTTCATGAAGGGATCTTCAATAAAACTGAATATTTATTCCTGGATATCAAGTTTCCCATCACTCCGATTTATTATCATATTCCAAAAATACATAAAGATCTACATAACCCCCCTGGTAGACCAATAATATCAGGAATTAATTTTCTCACCAGCAACCTATCCCAGTTCATTGACTATTATTTACCACCTTATGTACAGAAGTTACCTTGATACACCAGAGACACCACCCATGCCTTTCAGAAATAATCTGAATTCAATTAAATGGGACACAAAATACTGGTGGGTGACCTGTGATATCAAGTCACTCTACAGAGTCATTTCACACGAAAAAAAGGTCTCTCTGCTGTCAAATACTTTCTGGGACAAGAACAAGAGCTACCCAATATTTTATCATTTCAGCTATTCAGTTATTTTGGAGCACAACAACTTTATGTTCAATGAAGTTTATTACATAAAAAGATGGGAGTATCTCCATGGGAATGAGGTTTACCCCCAGTCTTTGTGGAATGCTGGGAGGACCAGTACCTATGTTTCAAATACGGGGGCAGTCTCATTCTCTACACCTGTTATATTGATGATCTCCTCATCATATGGCAATGCACTGAATAATCACTTTCCACTTTTCAAAATGACCTCAATAAGCATCTTTTGTGGCTGCAATTCACAGTTCAGTATAGCAAAACAGACATTGTGTTTTAGATTTACATCTCAGCAATCAAGGGCAGGACATCATAACACAAACCCATTATAAATCAGACAACGCAAACAGCTATATACAAGCGTCTAGCAGCCATCATCCCAACTGGTTACGCAACATATCACAGAATCAATTACAGCACATCAAAAGGAATTGTACCAGAACTGCTGCATTTGAAAATCAAGCACAGATGATGAGAAATAAATTCCTAGAAAGAGAGTTAAACAAATACCCAGAGAGCAACTACTTGAGGACAAATTAAAGTTATCTCACAAGGATAAGAAAAGCCTATGATTAAATTTTTTACCAAAATATAATTCTTTTTTTTTCTTTTTTTTTTTCAAAAAAATAATAAGAAAAAATGTGTCTATCCTTTTGGGAGATAAACATCTATCCTCTGTGTTCCCAAAAAAAATGGAAATATTTTCTAAAAACAGACTGACTCCAAGTATGTTACATGAACCTAAGAAGAGTTTAGACAAGGGTTCTCATAGAAACATTACATTATCTAATTGTCTCTGCTTTACTCAATAGCAGTTTCTGTGAATTAATCCCAGCTTTTGTTTAGTTTTATACTCTAGTAATTTATTTTAAACCTATTGTTTGGATCGATACATTATAGTTATATATTACTGTTATTTGTATTTACCCATTAGTCCCTTGTGTATGGATATATCAGGATCGTTGGCTTACATTGAAGGACTCAGTTCATCTGTTCTGAATCACTTGCTTTTATCAATGTGGACTTCATAAAATGTATGATTCTCATAGAACTAATATAGGCATATTTAACTGTATTAATTTTCCAAAAACATCTACATTGTAGCAAGTCTCGTCACCCAACATTTTTTGCACCCACATGACCAACACACTCACTTTTGCACTTGGTCTGGTTTATATATATTGTATTTCAGTTTAGAGTTCCACTATCACTTAATAACATTTTGTATATGCCTATATTAGTATGTATCTCTTTTGAATGAAGGAGAGTAACAATTTTTATTTAAGCAAACATGTTATAGCCAATCAATTTGATTGGCCAATAGGCAATTGAATAGAAACCACCCTTATCCTAGTGCCCCTATGCGTCATAGGAAGACATGCTGTGAGCGCCAAATTCATAGCGCTGCTGTCGTTCATCAAGAAGGATTTTGTTTTGGCCTAATCGCATTCATCGTACTAAAAAGATTATGTGCAACACAAGGATATTTTATGCAAGAATCTGCCCCAATTGGAAAAAGAAGGATACACAGAGAAACACACTGCAAACGGTTGTACACACAGTTGGTGAGCTACAGCCAGGACAGAGTAGGGAGACAGCTGTGCATATGTTAAACTGCATTGTATTGAATTCACCCCTTTGAGGGGATACCTAATACCCTAGACCTGGATTTTTGCTTTTCTTTTGTCTCTTGTGCAGGGCTGGTGCAAGGATTTTTGTCTACACGTAGCATTGCAAGCACTGTAGAAGTGGACAAAATGGGGATAGACTTTGTGGGCAGTGTTTAGCATCTCTATGGTCATTTCACATTCTGAGAGGAATCTAGCCACAACTCAATTTAGGATATGGTCAAAGCAGAGTACATGCACCATATTACGTATTCTCAAAGCAACTATTATGTTGGAGACATTATCAGCAGATACAAAACCGGCTTTCAAGGAGTGATGTAGAAGTCATTGGTCTATTACCTGTTTTAGTATATTTAACACATCTATGGTTTTGTGGGATTGGCTCTCAAAACTTTGCATACACAAAGTGTCATGCCAATGGTATGGGCTAACCTGCTGCTGTCTTTTAACCATACTGCCATAACAAGTGAGAAGAATATTAGCTGTAATCTGATGCTGCAAGCTATTATTGCTCACTGGCATGAGGGAAACCCAGTGAGCAGTGACATTTGTTCACATATCAGGTAGGTTTTCTTTCTGCCTGAGGTTTCCAGCCCTTTTCCTACCACATTAACCACCTGCTTGTACAGTTCCAACACAGACATCCTTGAAAAACAATTGCAAATTGGGATATGCCAGAGGGGTGCAACACATGACAACAGTTCTTTAAATCCTTAGTTTTCTACAAAAGAATAAGGAAGCGTGTCAACTGCCAATATCTTGGCAACTTTGCCATTACACGGGTGTACTTTGAGATTATTTTTGTGAAGTTTTTGATTCCTTCCCAAGAACTTAGTAAGTGTAAGTTTGCAGTACATGGCAGAAGAACTGTATAATTGTATTTCTTTAATAACATGGCTTGTAGAGGTGGTGGGGGTTCTGCAGTGGCATGTGTGGACACTCTACAACTGTTGTCATCTCCTACCAGAAACTCAGAGTCATACTTCTCTAAAGCAGGAGCCCT
Organism: Rhinophrynus dorsalis; assembly: GCA_037306005.1. NCBI lineage: Eukaryota > Metazoa > Chordata > Amphibia > Anura > Rhinophrynidae > Rhinophrynus > Rhinophrynus dorsalis. The sequence goes on along the minus strand of CM074719.1, from coordinate 70,405,874 downwards.
CGTCATCATCATCAGCATCAGCTTCACCGCCGCCACCTTACTCGTGTTGGTGACATAGGTTGTGTCACTCTCACAGACAAATCAGGAAGCTGCACCTCTGTGTTGCTACTGCACATAGCCACCTGAAGAAAATCTAAATTTCTCCTTTTTAGAAACACACCCTAGGTCCTTGTAGTAATGTTTACAGAAAACCTCTGTAAAACTGGACATATGTGAAAAATGCCTAGTACAAGGATGCATAGGAGCCATTGCAGTCCAGTAATAACCACTGCATTTATACAACTGACATTTTTCATTTGGATGGATGAACTAACAGCCCTACTACTGAGGATGTGATGGAAGCCATTCTATCTGCTAGTATTAATTTGGGAAATCTCACATGCAGAGACATCAAAGACAGAAACTGGAATTTTCTCATGGGAATGTGATTTCAGTAGAAAAAACACAGAACATTTATTGATTTTCTATTTTTCAGAATTTCCATAAAATAGGGAAAAAAATTTTTACCCAAAAACTCCAACAAAATGTAAAATGTGGCATTTTATCCATCCCTAGCCAATTTTTTGTCCTGCCCTAAATTACTCCTATCTGATCAATGCTATATCAAGTTTCAAAAGTTACCCAAACGCTCTGTCATTTTATCCTTATTATTACCCTCTATTAATATAATTATGCTTTTCTTTACATGAAGAACAACTCAACATCCCTTCTTCTCTAAAAACTGTAAAAAGAAATAAGAAAAGAAAAACATGTAATTGCTTATATACTTCTTGTCAAGATGATAGTTTGACTTTTATCTTTCAGATCCATTAATACATATAACTGATTCAGAATTGCACTAAATTGCTGTTTTTCAGCAGATTCACTGAAAGTGTTTTCAGTTGTCCACTTCCTAGGTCAAAATGCATAAATATAAACTCCAAGATTCGGCTGTTTGGCTGGAATAATTCATGGTTTCATGGAAGAACATTAGTTTAAAGAGGTTTTGTTCAAAATGCATTTGTTTAATATTTTCATGTTCAACATACTCTGACTTAAATGGATATCCTTGACTAAGCATTCAATGACCCTATGGAGAGCTAAGCAATTAATTATCAAAAATCCTTTTTCAGATATTACCATAGTAACTCTTGTTTAGATAACAGGGTAAGATGCTCCTGTGCTTAATAAAATGAAGCAAATATCATTTTTATTTTATATTGAGCTTGGAGGGATGGTGTGTTTACTGGTGTAATATATTTACTAGTATAAAAGAAGTTGTACACAGAACAAGGTCCGGGTGATGTTAACCTTTTGAGTGCCAGAGGGGTATGAAACGCATTACTTTGCAATGCATTGCGTATTCCTCTGACACACAAAGGATTAAGTGGCTGGTCCTGCTCTGCATACTGCCGCCTCCCCACTATCGGTGCACGCGATGCAATCATGTGCTGTAGAGATTGCCCAAAAGCACAGAATGCTCTCAGCACAGAACTCCCAGCATACTGTGCATTTGGGCAGCCTCTACTGCACATGACTGCATAGGACAAACATTCTAGCGTTTAATTATATAGGATTTATATATATATATATAGAGAGAGAAAGATCATTTTTGTTTATTTAATTATTTACACATGTATCCATAATATTAACCTTTTAGTAACTAGAGGTGTATGCAACATGTTTCGAAGCAATCTGTTGCATACCCCGCTTTTACTTCATGGGGTGAAAAAACCTACATCTGTATATTTTCATATTTTACTAAAATTAATATTTATGTTTGTTATGCATTTTAAACTGATCCTCTAAGAACTAAAGGGGCAAACAACGCATGGAAAATCAATGAGTTACATAACCCTCTGGTTCTTAAGGGGTTAACTGGCAGCCAGCTCTCAGTATTCAGCTTTTTTGCAGGACTGATTGTAAGGCTCGTGTACTAAGCCAAAATGGAATGATTAAAGGGATAGTAATACTTAAGATTTAAAAAAATATATGTTGCAGGGTTTATGTGCCCGAATAAAACAAGGGTACTCCCACTGCTGAGAGAGATTTTATTAAAAAGTTATAACCGCTCAGACTTGAATTTTTTAGGTGCAATATCACAGTGGCCTGAAAATGTACAGTGGTGCTGTTGCTACATTATCCTATGGACTGCTCTGGTCTGTAGACCATAAATCTCCATAGGACGGTGTAGCAACAGCGCCACTGTAAATTTTCAGGCCACTGTGATATTGCACCTAAAAAAATTAAAGTTTGAGCTTTATAATTTTTTATTAAAATATATCTCCGCAGTGGGAGTACCCTTGTTTTACTCAGCGGGATAAACCCTACAACATACATTTTTTTACGTTTTAAGTATTACTATCCCTTTAAGGGAAAAACCAAATGGAGAGGGCTCCAGTGCTTTGGAAAGAAATGTACTGAAGAACTCTCTAGCATTCAAGGAGTTAAAATCCACTTAAAGTGATAGTAATGTTTCACAAAAACAGCAGCTCCAATTAATCTTCATAGCAACTGAGCCATAGAGAGTGTTATTTCAGTACTGTGAGAGTTATAGTTCAAGGGTCACATCAAGGGTCAATATTTTTACTGGGAGAACAATGAAAACCCTGTCCCCCTTGACAGGTTTTTCAGCTTTTTCACTTATCTTAATTGAAGATTGTCCCTCTCTGCAATCTACCTGGACACTCCCTGCTGCTCTGAGGAGAAAAGTGTTATATCAGTAGAAGGGGTGGGAGGGGGATACTTTATCATTCAATTACTCTTGAACTACAACTCTGACAGTACTGAAATAACACTCTCCAAGGCCCAAATATTATGATGATTATTTAGAGCTGATTTTTTTTTATAAAACACTACTATCCCTTTAAAATCAATGAAAAGTTTGCATTTGGTTTAATCCAGAGTGACTCCACTTCTACTTAATACATCAGCCTCCATTGGTTACACTGAAAGATGGAATGAGCACTGTTACCAGCACATTGTCCCTTTGCTCCTACACAGATGCTGCACTGCTACAGTCAGGGGCAGACTGGCCTTGCGGTGATCACCCACTCCCTCCTGGTCTGTTATTATTCTATCCAATAAGCAGCATGTTTGAATTAGCTGTCTACTTCCTTAGATGTCCTCTATGGTTTTTCAGGGCCTTCCAGGTCCTGACTTCTAACTGTATAAACAGACATCCAGTTGTACAATGTGTTGGAAAACAGGGCATGTCAGAGCATCGGAGAGACATCAAAATAATCTGTAGGTGAATTCAATACCCACTGGAAGAGAGAGAGAGAGAGAGAGAGAGAGAGGGAGAGAGGTATATACAGGGACACCTCAGAGCTTATAAATGAAATGGAGCTTTACAACAGATACCGCAGTGCTTATAATTAAACACAGCTGCACTAGTATTGTAGCTCCAGTTCAGTTGTAAGCTCTGTGGTGTCACTTGTTCAGTGTGTTGCAAGACAGGACCTGGCATAACCTCAGAGAGATACTCAAAGAATTGGGAAGAAAATTCAAACATGATACCCACTGGAAGTATAGGGAAAGAGAGGGAGAAAGAGAGAGAGAGGGATGCGGTATAGCTAATGGTTACTCTGAGTATATAAATTAAATGGAGCTTTACAATTTATATCACAGAGCTTACAATGGAAATAGAGTCACACTAGTATTGTAGATTCAATTAAATTTTAAGCTCTGTTGTGTCACTTGTATACCTCATTTTCCATTGTAAGACCAATAGGAAGAGAGGGAAATAGACTGACAGGAGAAGAGCTGATGCATAATGTTGCTGTTATATGAGTCTTATTAACACAGCTTTGTATGTAGAACCACAAGCACATTTTCCTTATGTATTAATTTGTCAGTGATAAAAAAAATCAAAAAAAAATCAGTATGTATACAGGACAAATCGGGCAAACAGGCCTGGATTCCATTGCAGTTGAAAACTTTATCACTGGTTTTAAATAAAGAATGTACCACTTCAATAAAACCTGTAAGATAAAAACAGTGACAAGACTTATCATCTGTAACCTAGGAAAATATTTTGCCTAATAGTTCTAATAATCTTTGTTTTAAACACCCTCCTGGGACACCTAGTTGTAGTAATACAATTTCAACAACATCTAGCCCCAGTAGAAGTAAATAGCCTCTGAGGAACCCCACAGACTATGGAGTAAACATGGAGATACTTCATTCAAGATCCAAAAGCTAAACATGTTGCATGAGAGCAGGGGAAGTAGACTCACACCTAGGCATCTCCTTAATGAGTTCCCACCTGAAGCACAACCACAGGTGTGACTGGGAGACACACCATAAACGGTCAGAGGTGCAACAACTAGCAGCAACAGAAGTACTTCTAAATGTTCCCAGGGTTCTGAAGGTACGTAATACAAGTGATGTCGATGTGATAAGAGAGTGTGCCTAGATTTTCTGCTCTTGCTGCAGAGGAGTATGTCTCTGAGTTTGTTTTTGGAGATGACAAGGGTCATAGAGTGCCTACAAATACTGCTACAATTCATGTCATTAAAGCAATAAAGTTACACAGTTCTTCTACTGTGTACTACCATCCCACACTTAATAGGTTCTTAGAAAGAAGTTAAAACCCGCACAAACATAATGCAAATGTACACTTTTGGAATTGTAAACTTGCCAAAATGTTGGCGATTGACATTCTACACTGTTCTTTTGTTGTAAACAGAGGCTTTAAAGGGATTGTAATGTTTCACAATAAAAGCAGCTCCTATTAATCTTCATAGTATTTTAGCCATATAGAGTGTTATTTCCATACTGTCAGAGTTGTAGTTCAAGAGTAATTGAATGATAAAGAATCCCTCTCCTGCCCCTTTTACTGATGTAACACTGCTCACCTCAGAGCAGCAAGACTGTTTGGATGGATTGCAGCACAGGAAAAGCTTCAGTGAGCTTAAGGAAAAACCTGATAAACCTGTCAAGGGGGGCAGAGTTTTCATTGTTCTCATAGTAAGAAGATTGTCCCTTGCTGTGAGCTGTCTGGACCAGATTCCACATCTGAGGGGAGGGGTGGCTTAACTAGGTAAAAGGGGAGGGAGGGGGATACTTTATCATTCAATTACTCTTGATCTACAACTCTGACAGTATGGAAATAACACTCTCTATGGCTCAAATACTATGAAGATTCATTGGATCTGCTACTATCCCTTTAAAGAACTGATGTCATGTGTTGCACCATGCTGTAATATCCCAAGCCATAGTTATTTTTCAAGGATGGTTGTGCCAATGTTACTTAAGCAGGAAATTAGTGTTGTAGGCAAAGGACAAAGGCACTCTGTCTGCTAACAATATTTTTCAAGGCATATGTTGTTGTAGGACTCGCTTTCTTTCAGAGATTTATTTCTCCACTTCAGTCCTCAGAAGAAATAATATTGTAGTGGGAAATGTTGCAGTCATAGAAAACAGGTGAAAAATGTATTGTCAGTGGCGAAAAGGAGAAAACTTTTCCAGTGGCGAAAAGGAGAAAATGTTCATGAAAAAAGCAAAAAATCATTCAGTAGGATATACAGTCTGTAACAGCTGAGTGAAATGAAACAGCGGTACATTCCATATATTTATATTGAAGTTTGAGTCTCATATTACTGTTGTCCCACTACTTATTATAGAGACAATTAATCTTAATTGTGGAACTCATTATAACTACGGTATTACCGGGTTACAGCTTTTGCCACGTACAGTACGGGAAGTTGTCTCCCACGCATTGCACAGCACACCATATATTGAGTTCACTTGTCCGGGACATCTACTGGATTGAGTATGATGTGTGTTCCGAGATAGTTTTGCGAGGTGAGACACTGGTGCACCCCGAATTCGGGTATGCACAGGAGGTCTCATTGCGCGACTGTAGTGGCTCAAATCACATATAGTTCTTGTGGTTTGTTTTGGGTTCAGTTTATATTGGCTGACTTAATTTTTGTATCAGTACTGTTACTTAATGTAGTATCAGAACTTGTGCATGTATGATTGATGTTACAGATATCCTATGCCTACTTACACAGAAGTCCATGTGACCAATGAGGCACATCCACTCACAGGTAAGGCAGGGTATTTAACACAGGATATTCAGCTTGAAAATTGTCCTTATAAAGGTTCCATGAGGATCGAAACGTTGACCATACTATTCTTTGGCTTTTGAAATTCAATAAAACTATTTATAAGACTCTCTGGTGCTGCCCCACTCATTTTTTATTTATGCAATTTAGTTGTAAGGATTGTGCATCTGGGCAGAAAATATCGATTTGGAGTGAGTGCTTTCAATGAACTCTCTTGCATTTGTGTATGTGTGTATATATATATATATATATATATATATATATATATATATATATATATAGTTGAAGGTGAGTTAGAGGCACTCGCTCTAAAAATTAAATGCCCAGGTGCACAATCCTCTAAACATAAGGATAAATGGAAAGAGTGGGAGGCAGCACCAGTGGGTCTTATAATATTTATTAGGTATGTACACAGTTGCCTAATAAATATTATATTATAAGACCCACTGGTTCTGCCTCCCACTCTTTATATATATATATATATATATATATTTTTTTTTTTTTCATTTTAAAAAGATTACCACTCCTTTAAATGCTTATGAGTGAAGGTGTGAGGAATATTCCACAGTGAGAAGAAACTTGTGAAGAAACTACATATGCCTATAGGAAGACTGTTTTGTGCTGACCTCTTCCCACAGTGATATGGTAAAAGTGAATGAATATGCATGTGTACAGGTATGAGTGATGAAATGCATTATGTGTGCTTTGTGATATCACAGCTTAAATTGTAGAAATGAAGCATAAGAACTTCAAAATTCTTTGTGGGTGCACAAAACTTTACATGGGAATGCCTGTTATAGAAGGGTTCATATCTTCCATGCATAGTTATGGAGCTATGTTTGCACAGAAATGTTCACAGAAATTAGGAATGTAGACCTCTTTCCATGAAACTTCCTCCAGGACAAAAGAGGAACATCAGCACATCCTTAGATAGGACACCTTTTAATTTTTGGTTGGTAGTATACTTGGAAAATCACAGTAATATTGTATATTGCATCCTCACCTTATTTTTTTTTTTTTTTTGCATACAAGAGAGGTATCCAGTGCATTGCATTGCACTCAAAGGGTTAATCAAACATGTACTTCAATGTATCCATTATCTTACTTCTCTCCTAGAGGTTGATGTTCTTAGAAGATGTATTTCAATTTTTGGGCAAAACAACTGAACCACAGGGGACACATATTATTTAAACAGTGTTCTTATTGCCTTGAGTTCTAGAAAGGTCTCCAAAGCATTATGAAGCAATGCATTAGCAACAGCTCTAGTATTCAAAGCTGTAAACACCGCATTTAAATCAATGGGTTTTGGGGTATTTTTATTTCTCCCCTATGGTGCAGTTGACTTGCTCCAAAGTGCTCCAGTTCTTCAGACTCTCTTTCTCTGGAAACATGATGATTGGATAGATAGAGGTAAGACAACAAAGGCCTAGGCATACTAAACAGTTCCCCTCACTCTGCATAATCATTCATTAAGGAAGTGGTACCACACTGGGTTTTTAAGACTAGAATGATAATAGTGTTTTGATATGTACCTTGGTGGGGAGTCACTGTTCTTGTGCTGAATCCTACTGAGAGTTCCTCTAGACTTCTGAAGAGAGACTGTCAGCTCCTTAAGTGTGGATCAACACACATATCAAGATGATTTGTTTATTTACATGTTGATGCTTGGTCAACTCTCAGTTCCTAAATTCACAAAGACATGAGTTGGAAAATTATCAGTTTTTTTCAGGTGCAGGACTCCCATGAAATAAAATGTTATGGTAGCACTGCTGTTACTGCAGTTTGTGGACAACTATTGTCATTGATAATAACCCTCCAACAATGCAAATTTGAGCTTTAATGACTTTTGAATATAACATCTTTCAGCAGTGGGAATTTACTTAAATATTTCCACATTACCCAGTACTATCCCTATTATATAGGAATACATGAGATCTAAAACAATCGTGCATCACATGCTTTCCATAAGTGGCCTGCATTGGCCGTTTGTAAGCAATGCACTAATGTGATAAAGAGTAGATATCTTATCCAGTGAGAAATTCTCCAGTTCCTATATTATTCTATGTAGACTATGCACTAGAATGCCTCACATTGGAGGAATATCTATAGAATAACATAGGAATTGGAGAAACAGGAGGCATTGACTCATTTTTTTCACATTTTTCCACAGCAATTATCATGACTATATTTTTGTTGGATATGTACATTTATGTTTCTATTACTAAGACTGGGGCACATCTATAAAGACATAAGAGGAACAATTCTGGAGGAAACCATCTGCATCAAATTCTCTTTGGGGCTTTTATCTAGGGATGGGCAAAGACTTTTTCCCTCAAACCAAAACTGGCAAATAATGGCTCTTCGCTTGGCAAATAATTTCCTTTGAAAAGTGCAGTTTTTCTTCTTTTTTTTCCCAAGTTCATTGCATTGAAATCAATGGGAACTTTGAATTTACACACAACACATAGCATATGTTATTTTATTTCCCAAAGGTATATTATAAAAGGGGTATGAAGGTGCCTTGTGTTGGTAGAGTTTGGGGAAACAATCAGTTGAACACCAAACTTTTTTCACGTTGTTGTTTACTGGGATTGAGGAGATAGTTAATAAAAGTAGAAAAAAAAATACATAAAAAAATAAGACAAGGTATAAAACAGGTCTGTATTGATGAGTGGACTTTGGGGAAAGAATCAGTTGAACGGACAATTTTTTTAAATAAGAAATCGGTACATAATATGACAGAGACAGGGACTCCTGATGTAAGCTGTGACAGGGGCAGACTGATACTTCACTGGATACAGTATTTTTTAGAGGGTGATTTGCAGGACTTATTGTTAGAGGCCCAAACCCTGAGGAAACATTAATTTGAAGGACTTAGATTTGTTTGGCACAAGCCCTGTGGAAAAACTGATTTGTTGTAGGATGTTGACTTGTTAGCATCACAAGTCCTGAGGAATCAGAGATAATTTTTATCAGTTTGGCTTGTTATTGTCAAAAACCCTGAGAAATCAGAGATTTTTTTTAAAAACAAGTCCCCCACAATTTTATTTTTGTAGGCCTTTGCTTTGTATGGGAAAGAACTCGCCCTGAGAAAAAAAATGCCTTACTGGCTTCTTGTCAGCAGGTCATGTTATGGTGTCCAGTGGCCACTGGGCAATGTCAAATGCCCCAGTGTCATTGCAGAATTTGTGTTCTTGCTGCTGCTGTGTTGTTTAAGCAGCAGGATGATTAGGCAGCTCAAAGGGAATGGGATCAACAACAGCAGTAACATGGAAGATGGATGATCATGGTTCCACTTGCACTATTAGCTCCACTGATGTGCCTGAGGCATTAGAAGCATCACAGCTAGCCCCCACCACTTCAGGTATATTTGGAGAAAAGAAGTTGGCCAATAATGCTTCTCCACCTGCCCCTCCTCCAAAATCACGGGTGTGTTGTTAGAATATAAATATTTCTCTTGAGAACAAGAACTGTGCTTCTCATCAGCAACTGCAATGTGCACAGTGTGTTTGGTAAATAAGGCAAGGACTGGGAACAATGGGCACATCTTCACTCACATCAAAAATCTGGTGTAACTGTATCCAAACATCATGAAAAACCTTAGCCTATAACATGTAAGCATTGGCTAAATAATAGCCAGTAAACTGATATGTAATCTGATGCAGGGACAATGAGATTACCCTGCCTAAAACCACCACACAGAATGAACCACACTGCAAAATCTGGAGCCTTAGGCATTTGTCTATACTGTCTAATGGGAATCCAGCCCCATGCCTCTCAACATTTGAAAAGAGGGACATTTTTGTTTTAGGGGGTGTATCTGTGGGTGTGACTAGTGGGTAGATCACTACCAAGAATGTTTACGCTATTTCCTGACATACAGACACCTCTTGATGTGTAACTGAATAAATTATTTAGGACAATACCAAAGTATGTATATATATATATATATATATATATATACATATATAAATATATATATATATATGTTAGCCAGTGGTGTAGAGGCCAATGCAACATGTGTATAAAAGACATTCTAAAGGAAAGCTTAAAACTGATAAGTAATACATCAGCTAAAGTTCTTGACAGAGGAACGCAGGGATGGTGGAATCATGTGAAACGGATGGACAGATGAAGTTGCTTATTTCTTCCAGTGCAAGGTTTTATGTATCCATTAGTAGTATAGAGGCTTCCTTGTCTTTGTATTGTAAAAGGTGCTCACGTGGTGTTCTCAGTGCAGATGTTGTTTTCTTTGTGATTATCCTTGTTTTATATATATATTTTTTTTTAAATGATTCAGACAATGTTTTTAAATGATTATTGCGGTTGTTGGTATCAGAGCATATGCAGTGGTATCTGAGAGCTTGGTTATGAATGATACCTTGTTTGTGTGAGCTGCGTGAAAGCTGGAGTTGTGAAGATAACTGTAGCTGTCTGTGGGTTTTCTGTATACAAATGAGTATTGTTTTCCAGTGGTAAAAGTTATGGTTGTGTCTAGGAAATTAACATTTTCTGTAGAGAAATCCATTTTAAGTTTAATGGATGGATGAAATGTGTTTGAGGATTTGAAAAATCTTTGAGTACTAGAGAATTACGGGGCCAGGAAAACTGGTTTGACACAAAAAACCTGTCTTTGTAGTGATTACTGTAGATTACTTTTAAAAAATGGGGAATACCTACACCTATAATACAGATTGATTTATATGTACGGATTATAATTGCATATTAATAGAATATTGTGCAAGCATAAATAGGTCAGAAAAATAGTCATGTATCCTCTAGATTTCAATCAAGAGTATATAGCAAATCCTGCGTAAAGAAAACATACAAAAGAGACTTATACACATCATGACCCTTTCTATTGTATAAGAATTGAGACACACAGAACATTCAAAAACAAAATAAGATTTATCACAACATATAACCATCGCACACAGGAAATGCAACAAATGTTGACTGACAAATGGAACATCCCTTGTATATTTAAAATGATAAAGTGCTATCACATATTGATGATCACCAAATCTTAAAGACAAACTGGTCTTGAGTCATTTAAAATTTTAAAATCCAGTAATGATTTCCCCCCTTCCCTTGAGGCACTGAACTAAGGATGGGATGGGATGGAGTGGGGGGGACTCCACCTGGCCAACACAACCCTTCAATTCCTTCCTTTACTTTTCCCTTCCTCCTTGTCCTGTCAGGCTTCTTCCCATATGCTCTTTTTGTTTCTGTCTCACAGCATTGTGCCTTTTGCAAGGCCCTTGCCCAGGTCTCCTGGGACAGTATGCTCTATACTTTGGAGAATATTGACATGGATATGTATCAAGATTTAATTGTTATTTTCATAACTCATTGTACAACTTGTGATGTACTGTCAACTCCTGCATGCTATGTCAAATATGGCTGTATATGTGCATCATCACTTTTTCAATAAAAATCTAATTATAAAAAAAATTAAATCCTGTAATCCCCAATTAGTGGTTCATATCCTGGTGGACAATGTGTGGAATGACAACATGATCACTACAAAGATATTCACTGACATATTTGGCAAAGAACATAATATCGAAATGTTATTATTAATTATTATTATTAATCTTTATTTATATAGCGCCAACAAATTCCGCAGCGCTTTACAGTAGGGAATAGACATTAAAGTACAATCAAATATGGAGAACAGAAGGATCAGAGGGCCCTGCTCGTGAGAGCTTACAGTCTAGAGGAAGGTAGGTTTGACACAGAAGGAGTAGTTTGACACAGAAGTTTGACACATAGATGTTATTAATTGTCAACCAGTTTGTGTTGTGTACTGCTTACAATAACCCTGTGGATTAAAGCATGCTGGCAAAACTACAAGAAAGTTAAAATCTTGGATTAGAGAACATGTTAACAATATTACAAAAGCAGCTGAAGATTTCAAAGATAATAAAAATGTTATCTCATCAGTGGCTAAGCACTTTTTAGATATTCGTTAATCAAATGCTAGAAATCTCAAGGCTTGGGGAATTCAGAAGGTCACTCTTAGAATAAGAAAAAGAGACAATGCAATGAAAATACATGTATCTTTATTAGAGTCATAAAGTCCATTAGGACTCAATGAGGTAATTAAATTAATTGGACACCTTTGACATTGCATGTACTTTGTGAATCTCTAGCTAATAAGCCATTTTATGTCATCATATGTCAAATTTCTCCACTTTTAGAGAGAATTGGATCTCATATGTTACAGTGTATGTATAGGTGTCCCTGGATATTATTATAACAAAACAGTAAAATGTGTTGGTCCAATTTATTCATGAGCAGTGGTGATGTAACATTTGTGTTGAAACTGTGTTTATTGCCAGTCAGTGAACAAACTGCATGGCAAAACGCACATCAGACTAGAACAGTAACTTCATTATGTCAGAGTGTTGATTCCTTTTGAATAGTATGATATTTTTGTTACCCTTTCACTACAACAATTTTCCTGTCAATTGAATTTTAAGTCATAATAGCCCCTTTTGAGTCTGGCAAACAATAACCCTCATTATGGCTGGTAATACTGGTGGTAATTTTGACTTTTTTCATCATCTTTCCTCCATACCTTTCCATACAGTTTTATTTGGGGTATTTGAGAAGGCAATACGTTATTGACAGTCCTTTTATGGGCTAGTAATCAAAAGCCCTTTCTGGAATTTGGGGTTATTTTTCTGACCTATTGCTGGTGAACAATATTCTGCTGATCTGCATTAATACCCTAAATCTATTAATTATTCTTCATTATAGGTGTAGGTATCCCCCTTTTTTATTGCAATCTATTTTGTAGACTCTTTTTGTGGCAAACCACTCTTCCTGGCCCTGGTAAACATGTTTGAAAGGGTACAGATATTTGCGCTTTTTTTTTTACATACATGTATATATTATTTTCCTCTTTTTATCTAACTATAATAAAATTTACATTTTATGATCTTTCTAGAAGAAGTTAGTATGTGACTAAGTAGGGGTGTACTGAGTACCGCAGGCATATCTTTGTTTCTGGTCTTTTAGTTAATTATATTTAAACTGGAAACACCTTCTTTAGGTCCACTGTACTGCCCTCTCTTATCTTGTTTAGGTGGTTTAGGTGTGCTGTGCACTAAGAGGTTTTTAACCAAGTTTTATTGCTGTGGAGCAATGTGATACACGTATATACACACAATATAAAATTGTGTTTTTGTTTAAAAGTCCCACATTAAAATGGAGATATGATCCTATTAGGTTTATTGAGGCTTGACACATGTCAACATATCTTGCAGCAAATGTAGTTTAACAGTGTACTTTACATCTGTCAATTTTTTAGTATGGGTTTCAGTGGGAAAACATTGAAATCACATTAAATATGCATGTGGTTGTGATTAAGTTTGCTGTTGATCAGCTGTTTATATTGGGAGCAGGATGATGGACAAAAAAGCATACTACAATTTGCATATAAACTGCACATTAAATGCAATAAATACATTAAAAAAAAGACATGAAAAAGCATCCAAGGTGTATCTCATTTTACATAAGATGTCATTGCTACAAAACTGTCACCCATGTGAACATAACTTATGTGTTATGAGGAAGGGTAATGTAAGGCTGAGTTTATAAGCTGTAGTCCTCAAGAATCCCTAATAGAGTAGATTTAAAAGATTTCCCTGCTGGTGCACAGGTTAACTCCAGTAAAACATCCACTAATTACACACGTGTGCTCAGTATAGTAAATCCTCAAAACTGTTTGGGCTCATATGATATTAGCGCTGCATTTTCAGCTCTGTGCTAATGTTAAGTGCCTTAGAACACAGATTGCTTACTATCAAGCTGTCCACCCTGGCAATTTTGTTATGTGTGAAGCAGCCTAATTCAGCAAATGAACCAAAAATTAGTTTGTACAACAAATCCTAACCTTTACCAATAAATAACAGTGACTTACAACAGCTTGCCTGTCTCATCACAGCATTTCAGATTAAGCAAGTTCCTGTGATTAAGTGACTGATACTCACGAAACACGTTAGGTGGATCGTGTGGTCTTTATCAGTTTGTATTCTGCATCTACATGTTTCCTGCTTGGTTCTATAATTGTTGAATAAAGAAACATTTTATCTTCATCATGTGGCTGGTGTTTGCGATCAGGATGCTCAGTTGAGTGCTCCCATCCGGTGTCTTCTAAGTTCCCATCTAGGTCAAATCTGAAGTGAACATAATTTAGTATTTAGTGTTTGCAATTAGAAAGCAGTGATACATCTTACCTTATACTTTCCCTAACTGCATCTAGCACCTGTGGACAAGGAGCTGCAAACCACGAAGGAGGGAGAACCTCCAAAAATACATACAAAGAAATATGAACAAACACTTGGTGAGCACTAGCTAGCTTATCATGCTGCGACTCATCTGTATTCAAATGTTGAGCCAAGTAAGGCTGGGTAGACCAGGTCTCCACAGTGGTTTATGAGACAAAGCAAAGAACATTCATGGTAGAGTCCTGGACATTGCAATGCACTTCAACATCCAATGAATGGATGATCTACATGGGACATAAGTCAATGATATACATATTTACATAGTAATTTAAGTTGAAAAAAGCCATAAGTCCATCCTTTTCCATGGTTTTTCACAGAAAATGAGAACTACATCATTCTTCCCAACAAGAAGATGGGTGTTAATGTATTTACCAGGACTTACCATTTAATCTTCTAACACATACTATAACCCTGTAAGTCCAGTTCTGCTATAAATGTATTTCATTCTCTTGAATGTATCCATTGACAGACCTTAGTGTAAATAACCCCTTCCTATGCTGTACTAGAAACCTAGTTTGCTTAAAGGCTAGTAATACTTCGTTTTATCTTTATTTTATTTTGTAGGCATGAAAAAAACATGAAGAATGATATAAGTTTTATCTCTCAAACCTTTATGGTTTAAGAGATATTCACAAGCAAAGTTTTCTCCTCCCGCCCCTTTTTCCTAGTGTAAGCCATCTCTTCTCAGATGTGAATCTAGTTGTAAGACCAGACAGATAACAGAAGGGGACAATCTTCTTTGTATGAAAACAATGAAAGCCCTTCCCCTCTTGACAAGTTTTTCAGCTTTTCCCCTTATCTTAATTGAAGATTGTCCCTCTCTGCAGTCTACCTGGGCATCTCCCTTCTGATCTGGCTGAACAGGGGGGGATACTTTGTTTGTGAATATCTCTTAAACCATAAAGGTTTGAGAGATAAGACTTATATCGTTCTTCATGTTTTTTTAATGCCTGCAAAATAAAATAAAGATAAAACGAAGTATTACTATCCCTTTAATTGCTGGCTTTCATTTGAAAGATATTTGTAACAAAACGGAACTTTCATCCGCTATAAAGTTGCCCTATTATAATTAAGCAGGTACCGACTAGCTTTAGAATATATCTATTACCTCTGAAATGTTTGCCATTCTAAAGAAATCCATCATTACAGGAGACTGACGGCCGGGTTAGCACAGTCTGTGCTCCTGCGCTGTCAGTTCTTTCAGTTACCATGTGGTACTCTGCAATGCTTCTTACAGGAGACCGGGACTGACAGCGCAGGCACGCAGACAAGATGTCTGTGCTGTAGCCTGAGTTCAGGTCTCCTACAATGATGGATTTCTTTAGAATGGCCTACATTTCAGAGATAATAGATATATTCTAAAGCTAGTCGCTACCTGATTAATTATAGCAGGGTGACTTTATAGCAGATGAAATTTCCGCTTTAAACTTGTGTATACTTGTGCAATGCAGCAAGAGACCCCATGTATTCTAGATAAGGTCTTACCAACAACCGATGTTGTACACTATTGCATCAATACTCCTTGGTATGCAGGATAGTATTTTGTTGATTTTGCTATTGCTTCTGCTATTTGACACTGATCACTATTGCTAAGTCTGCAGTTTACAAGTACGCCAATATATTTTCCAGCAATGTCTCCTTAAATATTTCAATTAAGTTGAAAAGCACCATGCTTATTTGCACTTTCCAAATATATAGTTAGATTTTCATACATCAAATCTCATATTCCATTTATTTGTTCAATCTGTAATTGTATGTAAATCCTTCTGAAGAATACACACACGTGCTGCTCTGAATTTATTTCCTTGCATAATTTAGCGCCATCTGCAAATTTAGAGATTTTGATTTCTAGACCTATAACCAGATCAGTTAACCAGCAGCGGACAGTAATGAACCCTGAGTTACCCTGCTTCCAACTTTAGGTGTATTTGAAAATATTACATTTGCAACAACAGCTAGCCTTCAACCAATTTTCTATCCAGTTTCAAAGGTTTTACCCCAGACTTAATATGCAGTACAACCTCCTGTGCAGTACTGTATCAAATGCTTATGCAAGGTCTAGATATACTTCATCTACTGCTTTGGCATTATCAAGGTTCCTACTTACTTCTGCGTAGAAGCTCAGTAGATTTTCTTGGCAAGATCTATTCCTCATAGTGAATTCCTCTAATGATGCTGACATAGGCCATCCATCAGCCATGTATTTGCCATACCCTCATGTGATTTGACCTCTGGGAGAATGCAGACATATAGTAAGAACAGAACAGGTGACTTGAATGGAGATTTATTGAAAGGTCTATTCAAGTGGCAAATGTAAACATAACCTTAATGGTACTTAACCCTTTGAGTGCCAGAGGGGTATTCAATACATTACTCTGCAATGCATTCCTAATCCTCTGGCACTAAAAGGATTAAGAACTGAGGTTGAGAAACTCTGCTGTAAAGTATTAAAATGCAACTAGGACTTTAACCCTTAAAGGACAAGAGGAGTGTGCAGTGTTATGATGCACATCCCTATGTTCTTTAACTAGTCAACAACAGACTTACAATTTGAATCTTGCGTTAGAGTAATTCATTGTTATGAATGTCGCTGTCATATAGGAGAAGCACCAAGAAAGTGTCTGAATGCAGTTATTTCTTACTGTAATTAACAGGCCAAATATGTCAGTCTCTAATAATTTTCCACAAGCATACAATTACATACATTCATTTAAATGCAGAGTCATATATGCAAGATATATTTTTGTAATTTCCAAGTAATTAAACTGTGTGAAATAAATAATTTATAGTAATGAACTCAGCCAACGGAAACAATTTCTGCGCAACAATATAATAACAATGTTGACGTTTCTTTAAATGTATACATGCATTTCCTACCTAATTAATAACTTCAAGCAATTGTTAGTGTCACTTTTTTCCTATATTTTCCTGAAATAAATGTGTTGCTTCTTTGCTCTATTTTACAAATCTTTTTTTTGCCCTCAAGAATTCATAATCATAAATGAACTGTCTTCAATACAGTGTTAAAAAGGAAAGCTTAGTAATTCTGGAGCAAACCAATTGCTTCAAAGGGAATACATAAAAATTCCCAAAACTCAAATTAATTTAAAATGGGGCTTTCAATAGCTCGAATTCTAGAGAGGTCTCCAGTGCATTTGCATTGCTCCACAGTCCATTAGAGACCTCTAGCATTCAAGGGGTTAAAGCATCATTTATATTATTTGAATTTACTATTTTCCCTTATGGTTCAGTTGGTTTGCCCCAAAATGTTTACAAGTTCGGTCATATGCCCCACTGTCATGATCTGTCAGACAAACTAGGAACTTTTAATATTCTCCAAATTACCTGTGCAGCTGATTTCATTGATTCAAATGGATTACTAGGATCACAAGACACTGACCCTTTGAGTGCCAGAGGGGTATTCAACTCATTGCAAAGGGTTAAGTACCTCCATACTGGTGAGTGGTAAGCCATATGTAGATACCTTGCTCTCACTGCCCAGAGAAACCAGCTACATAATACGGATGAAGACTACAAAGGCAGAAATGTAAATCAGGTATTAGCTGATATTCTTGTGCCGAGGGGATTTGCCTGTCATTTTGTAACTGTGCTGCCCTTTTCGTTTGAACATAGGGTCACATAATCAGAAATTCATATGCGTGGGGGCTAATTCCTATTTTTATAGAAATCAATGGTGAATATAGCCAGTTAGCTATTAATAATCATGTAATTTATAGTGGTAATACGAAAGCATTATAATACAGTAGTCCAGTCGACTTTTTTCATACAAAAGTGCACCATTACAGGCTTATCTCTAGTCATTGATCAGTTTTGATTTAGTCAGTGAGAATGCTGTTTTTAATGGACTGGCCTATTCTACAGAACTGTAGAGTGTCAGTTAAATAATGGTATTTGCAAGGAGCTGGTTAGGCCATAATAGTCTATTAGTTCATGTTTGTTAGTTAATTAGGTCAAAATGTTTTTGTTAGAAATCTCAGCTTGGGCTTAAGCAGACCGCATGTCGGATGCCCATATATTAGGTATTATTACAAATATTTACTAGCATGCAGTAGCTGTGTAGATGATTTTAATGATAGAAATGGATTACTCACCTGTCCATGACACACAAAAAAATATGAAAACGCCTCTGGTTAGGTGTTACATTTGACTAGTAAATAAAGTAAAAATGAATAAATATGTTTATTATTTTAATGGCAATTCAAAGTAATTTAGTTAATGAGAGTGAAAAAAGACATGCCTATCAAATTCAACCTTTGCTTTTGTTGATCCAGAGCAAGGCAAAAAAAAATAATAATGACATTTCTAATTATGCCCCAAGTGGGTAAGCAAAATTCCTTCCTGACTCCAAGAGGCAGTTTAAAGTCAACGTCCTACCTGCACCATAGTCATATATATTGTTCTGAACTACATTATCTGTCAACACAGACTTCCAAGGCAAGGAGTTCCACATCCTTAAAAAAATCTCTGCTTTGGAGTCCAACGTGTCTTTCCCCTATCCTTAACAGGTACCACCTTATTTTTTGCTCAGCTCTTTGAGAAAAGAGTTCCCCAGAGTGTGCCTTGGTTATATTTGTAAATGGTAATCATATCACCCACTAGTTTGGCTATTCTTACTTTACAACTGTGATCTTTCAATCCCTTTATCAGTCATACTGCATGTATCTGTATTTTTATTCCAGTTCAGGAATGGATTTAAAAAATAATAATAATAATAATAATAATTAAAAAGTGTACTCAATAATCTAGATGAGGGAAGAGATCCACTAAGGGTCCATGCTATGGCAACATGTTTGTTGATGTGTGGTGAGCACATCACTTTTGCAATAGAGACACACATTGCCATATGCACTAAGGCTTAGTAATGCAAGGGGAAGGGAAGAGATTTTGATCTTTAGCATATCATTCATTAAACAGTGGTCCTCAAGAGATATGGTCCTCAAGAGATATAGTTCATTGTTTTAGATTGCTATGCTTGAGCCCAGAGGATTAGTAAAGTGACTGAGCCACTAATAACCTACCTATCTTCATGCAGGGATATTGTGAAAACCTGCACTGCTGGTAGCTCAAGAGGACCAGATTTGCATCCTGGTGGACTAACTTTGATTTTATTTGAACTTTAAAGGGATAGTAATACTTTGTTTTAACTTTATTTTATTTTGTAGGCATTAAAAAAACATGAAGAATGATATAAGTCTTATCTCTCAAACCTTTATGGTTTATGAGATATTCACAAGCAACATTTCCCCTCCCCGCCCCTTTTACCTAGTGTAAGCCATCTCTTCTCAGATGTGAATCTGGTTGTAAGACCAGACATATAACAGAAGGGGACAATTTTCTTTGTATGAAAACAATGAAAGCCCTTCCCCTTGACAAGTTTTTCAGCTTTTTTCCCTTATCTTAATTGAAGATTGTCCCTCTCTGCAGTCTACCTGGGCACCTCCCTTCTGATCTGGTTGAACAGGGGGGGATACTTTGTGAATATCTCTTAAACCATAAAGGTTTGAGAGATAAGACTTATATCATTCTTCATGTTTTTTTAATGCCTACAAAAGTTAAAATGAAGTTAAAATGAAGTATTACTATCCCTTTAAGTATTCCCAGGGATTTACTTTGAAACAAAATAGGACCAAAGGTGATATTTTTTTAAACTTAAGTGTCTCACCAATTGTTCTCTCTAATGTGAGAAAATGTGATCATCATAGCACTGAATTAAAAGAGCAATTCAAACTGGACAGAGCTGCATGGTGCATTTGTCATTCCAAAGTTACTCTGCACAAATAATCATATTTACATTTCTCAGTTCTGAAGTACTCATCTTTGATCAACTTAGACTGGATCCACCACAGCAAACATTTTGAGAACCATTGTCTTTGTTAATAAATAACTGTGAATACACACATTCACACACCCAGGTTAAATGTGTAACTTGTATTACAGACTAATAAATTAAATTGAGCTGTTTTCTTATAATTAGTGTTGAGCGAGCACCCCGATGCTCGGGTGTTCGGGTGCTCTGACCGAGCACCCCCTGAGGCTCGAGTGCTCGGCCGAGCACCCAAACCCCATTGCATTAAATGGGAGGACTCGAGCATTACACCAGGCACCCCCTGCTCTGATGAGGGGAGGGTGCCTGGTCAATGCCCCCCTTCATCTCCACAATGCCCCTCTTCCACAATGTCCCCCTTCCACAATGTCCCCCTTCATCTCCGCAATGTCCCCCTTCATCTCCGCAATGCCCCCTTCATCTCCGCAATGCCCCCCTTCCACAATGTCCCCCTTCCACAATGTCCCCCTTCATCTCCGCAATGCCCCCTTCATCTCCGCAATGCCCCCTTCATCTCCGCAATGCCCCCCTTCCACAATGTCCCCCTTCCACAATGTCCCCCTTCATCTCCGCAATGTCCCCCTTCATCTCCGCAATGCCCCCTTCATCTCCGCAATGCCCCCTTCATCTCCGCAATGCCCCCCTTCCACAATGTCCCCCTTCCACAATGTCCCCCTTCCACAATGTCCCCCTTCATCTCCGCAATGCCCCCCTTCCACAATGTCCCCCTTCATCTCCGCAATGCCCCCCTTCCACAATGTCCCCCTTCATCTCCACAATGTCCCCCTTCATCTCCGCAATGCCCCCTTCATCTCCGCAATGCCCCCTTCATCTCCGCAATGCCCCCGTACCTCCAGTCCCTGGTGGTCCAGCGGAGCGTCTGCAAGATCTGTGCCTCCTCCGGCACAGATCCCTGCCACCCGAACATGGCGGGCGAGCACATGGCGGTACTCGTACGAGTACCGCCATGTGCCGAGCAAAGCGATGCTCGAGCCGATCCGAGCATCGGCCGAGCATGCTCGCTCAACACTACTTATAATAACAATTTAGATGGTTTTGAAAATCTCATACATATGTTGTATTAGCCATTAGAGATATTTCCATTTATTTGTTGTATTTATGATGATGTTTATTAATGATGTATTATAAATCCCCATTGTCCCTTTGGACCTGACATTCAGGACTACTTGAAGATTTTATCTCTTGAACAAAGGCACAAGGGCACAATTCATAAGGGCCATTAGGATTTTGTGGAAATAGTAAGGTAAGTCGTTTAGGTGTAATTATTAGGAGGTATTACTTCTCCTTTAACATCAATTTGCTCAAAATGAATGATATTATATCCAGTTTTAACTTAAAAATTGCTGTAAAATATTCTGATCTTCAAATATATGTATAAATACCACAGATACATTAAGTATCATAGCTGATGAGGCTGAAAAAAGACATGTCCATCAAGTTCAGCCCATTCCTTATCACCCCTGTTGATCCGCAGGAAGGCCAAAAATAAACACAGTGAAGCCGTTTCCAATTAAGCTCCAAAATTCCTTCCTGACACGAAATGCCAGTCAAATATTTCTATGGATCAACATCCTATCTGCTTTGAAGCTAACTATCGTCATTCTCAATATTGTTCTGTTCTAGATAGGTATCCATTACTTTTTGCATCCCGAGGCAAATAATTCCATAATTTTACTGCCCTTACTATAAAAATGCCTGCCTTTGTTTTGGTCAAAAGCACTTATCCTCTAGGCTTAATAGATTACCTCCCGTTCTTTGGTCAAGTTTTTGAGTAAATATTTAGTTGATGAGTTATTTGTATTGACCTTGAATGTATTTGTAATTGGTAATCTTATTTGCCCTTAGACATCTCTTCTCTAATGTAAACAAACCAATATGGCTACTCTCTCTTTCTAACTCAGATCCTCCAATCCCTTACCAATTTTTTTGCATGTTTCTGCACATTTTCCAGTTCAATCATTGTATTTTTTAAGAACTGATGCCATAAATTGTACTCCATATTCTAGATGAGGCCTAGCCTAGGATTTATATAGAGGTCAAATTATATTCCCATACAGTTCATCTACACCCTTTTTATGCAGCATAGTACTCTATTTGGTCTTGCAGCAGCTGAATGACAATGCATACAGCTGTGATGTGTCTCATCTATCAGTAGTCTGAAATCTTTGTCTAATGACGATTCCTCAAGTAGCGTCCCATTTAGTGTGTATGTAGCATGTTTGTTTCTCTGCCACTTTTCTTCCCATTCACTTAGTTTATACAAATCAATCTTCTGAGAAAAAGCATCATGCTCTGTATGTATTTCAATACACAGCTTATTGTCATCAGCAAAAACTTAGATATTACTTTCAGAACCCACTTCTAGATCATGAATAAAAATTAAAAAAGCATTGGGCTCAGGCCTGAATACTGTATCACACCACTTAAAATGTTCCATTTACAATAACTCTCTGCCATCTATCATTTAACTAGTTCGCTATCCATGCATAGACATTACCCCCCAGACTGAAGCCTTTTGATACACACAGTAACCTGCAACCTGCAAAATCCAAGTATACTACATCAACAGCAATTTCCTTGTCCAAATACTACTTATCCTTTGGTAAAATGCAAATAAATTAGTCTGACATGATCTATTCTTCATAAAACCATGCTGTGACCTTTTTTTACTACTATTAGTGTCTGTTTGTCTACATGCTAAGGTTAACTAATTACTGACTCAGCATCACCATGGTTATGAACAAAGCATAATTAGCTATTTTCTAAATAGTTAGTCCCCACTTAGAAGCTTCATGTTTTATCTTAGTACAGAAATGCCAGGCAACATTTCTTATTAGGTACAGAAATCCATGGACCCACATATGAAGTACTTTATTCCCTCAGAAATTGCAAATAAAAATAATAATTAAAAACACCAGTCTGTTTTTTTTAACTTTAAAAAAAGTTGAGAAACAGGTAAAAAAAAAAATCCACACATTTTTGTTGTATTACATAAATCTTTTTTGCATTACATAGCCTAACCTGTATTTGTACCATCTTTTAAAAAACACATTTTAGAAATTTAGTATATTTACTTTTCCTGAGATTGCAGCTATTAACTAATTTTGGCTTTATTTTAGATTCTTAGTTTTAAAGTAAAACTGCATTATAATTTAGAAAAAGTAAACATTAAACACAGTTGACTATATAAAGTTTTATCCAAGTAAAACATTTTTTTTTTAAACTTGGGATATCTTAAAACTGGTTTCTTTTTGTTAAGCTTATTATAACGAGTCAAAAGCTAAACTGATCATAAAAGATGTAAACTTAAACACTGATGTATTACATACTAACCTAATTCCTTTGTTTATACGTCACATTGTTTTTATAAGATCGTTTCCAGCAAGGCTTGTTTTTTTCTCCTTTTCTCTTACAGCTTTGAGAATATGGGTTCCTACATGTGGAAGTGTTTCTTAAGAGCTAGAAAATACTGATCCTTTATTTAAAATGTATAAATTTAAGCAGCCTCACACATGTTAAATATTACAATTAGCATGCTGTATTTGTTAGTTTTGTTTTTATTAAACACTAGCAGCGTTCTTCTGTGCTGTTAAAATATACATAAAAAATATAGATGTGAGTAGGTATATACACGATATGTAATAGCATGTGGATAAATTAACAAGGTAGAAATGATAGCAAAATATGAGTGAGTGAGTTATATTTTCTCCACATAAATGATAAATGATGACTTCCCAGCAGCAATTCACATAGAAATTTTATAAAACATATGCTAAAACTTTTTTTTTGTTCTTTTAAATTACACCATTCTTCTCTCATGTTTGGGAGTAGCAGCAGTATAAACAAATTGCACAGGTTTTTCCCAAGCTTCTTGTGCTACCTCCCTTTTGAGTTGAAGCTGTCGGTGGCAGCCTCATTCATATTGGCTTTGCAGATGGGGGCAACATCAGAGAAGGAAAATTGTTGTCAGATTAATTTTCAGACCACACAGCACCAACAGCGGAGGAGTATTTCAGTGTCTTGATTTGAACTTAAGTCTGATGGTATAACACACAACAGTGACACAACTCACTATGCTATATCAAATGCTGAATATCACCTGGTCAGTATAACTGCATATTGATTATTCCTGAGATATCATGCAATCTTGTATCACTCATTATAACTGTATTTCCTGATTGCTGGGACTTAACTTGGAGAGTAAAGAATGGTGAGGGAATATGACTGGGGGTGCTCTTAAACACCACATGTACACCCTAAATTATAATTTGAAGCTGCTGTACAAAGTATACTTGTGGTGGTGGTAATAGTGGGGAGCTCTGCACTAAGGTGTGATAAGGAGGTGGTAACGTGGAGATAACTTAACCAGTGATATCATTTCTTCACAGAGATCTCTCCCACTTCAGAACACTTAGTGTATTGACCCCATAGAATAACATAGATTGGAGAGGTGATTTAATCAGAGTTGTTGGCTCCACTTTATCACCTCATTATCAGGGCCGGATTTACATCTCAGGAGCCTGTAGGCATAGAAATCTGAAGCCGCCCCCCCCCCCCCAAAAAAAAAGTGCAAAAAGTTTCTTGTGCACATGGCATTTTACAGCCCCATGTCCCTTCCATCTGATAGTTAAGTCCTTGCAACTAACGTCCAATCTGCACTGCATTCCCATTGCCCCTGCCATCTTTATTGGCCCCTGTCCCGTGCCACACTCCTCTGTGTTCCTTACACCACATTAGGGTGACTGCCCATTACCTGGATGCCCAGCAGTGTCCAAGCAACTGATATCTGTGAGTGACCATCCCCAGCCTCTTGGTGCGATCTGTGCCGCAGCCTCCTATCCACCATGCCAGCCCTACCAGGCTGCTGTTCCACCCTCTGATCTGTTATGTGTAGTGAGCAACCCTGGCTGTGCCTCTCTGATCAGTACTGCCGGGCCTGACACAAGTTTCCTGTGCTGTGGCTTCCTCTGCTATTTGGTGAGCTCCAGCACCAGTGTAGGGTAGACATATAAAGGAGTCTCTATGTGCACTGAGGCTGTTAGTGCCCCATGTGGAGCTATATTAAACTACAAGGTAAAACACAGGGCAGGATTCAGGAACTTCAGGTGACCCCAACTTGAACTTCACACACCTCGAGAGTTTTTTAAAGAGGCAATGCGCTCATTTCCTCAGTCATCCCCTACTACACATGCCCCTCCCGGTATCCTTTTAAAAAGTCGCACACAAAATAGCGTGTGACTAATGGGTGCATTAAGCATTTCACTGTCTAAAACTCTGCTCTGTATATCTTCTGCTTGTACCATTAACCCTTTGAGTGCCAGAGTGGTACGGAATGCATTGCAAAGCAATGCATTCCATACCACTCTGGCACTCAAAGGGTTAACAACCTTGCAATGATTGCTGCTCCGGCTCTCACTTAACCCTAATGGCATTAATAATAATAATAATATTTGTCTTAACTGCAATATCAGCATTAAACCTCAATATACAATACAATAAATTGTGCTCCTTTCACAATCAGATTTGCCTGCTAAGCGCCGCTCCGGACTCTCTCTCTCCCTCTTCAGGCATTAAAATGAACAGCAAGGGGCATGCCTGAAGAGGGAGAGAGAGAGTCCGGAGCGGCGCTCAGGAGGCAAATCTGACTGTGAAAGGAGCACAACTGATTGTATCGTATAGCGAGGGTTAATGCCAATATTGCAGGTAAGGCAAACATTATTATTAATGCCATAGGGTTAAAGGAGAGCCCAGAGCAGCGATCATTGCAGGGTTGTTGATGGTACAAGCAGCAGATATATAGAGGGACGTTTTACACAGAGAAATGCTTCATACGCCCATTAAGTTATGCAGCGTGTGGGAAGAGGCAGGGCAGTTATGGCAAGTGAGGAGTAATGCTCTTCCGTGACTGTGACTCCAGCTCCTCCAATTCTGACTCACTCACAGTCACACCTGGTAGCGGCGCGCAGGCGCAGCAGGCGCAGCTAGAATTCACCCCCCCCCCCCGGTCCACCAGACATCATGATGATGATGATGCAGCATCATAAGGCAAACAATAAAAAAAATCCCAGTGATAGGCACCCCTCTGTGGGGTGCGCCTGTAGGCAGATGCCTACTCTGCCTTATTATAAATCCGGCCCTGCTCATTATCACACCTTAGTGCATCTCTCCCTGGGAGTCATACTGGAGCAAACCAGCTGCATCACAGGGGATTAATATTTCATTTGATTGAAATGGGACTGTTAACTGCTTAAATGCTAGGGAGATCTTAAATGCAATACATTGGAGATCAGTATAATTCAAAGAGTTAACCCTTTGAGTGCCAGAGGGGTAGGCAACGCATTGCTCTGCAATGTGTTGCGTACCTCTCTGGCACTCAGAAGGTTAAAAGCTTCTTGTATATCAATCTGAATTTTTGAGGAATTTTGGTTTGTCTCCTATAGTGCAGTTGCTTTGTATCAGAATTACTCCAGTCCCTCTTAGTATATAAACCTTATACACACTATGCTTTCCCAGACACGCATACATGTTAAAGAGATAGTAATGTTTAATTTTAACTTAGTTTAACACCTTAAGGACCAGCGGTCCTGGGACGTTTCCATCCCATAAGGACCACTTTGATCCTTGCTGACGTGCCGGTACACGTGACCTGTTGCGTGTATCGGCGTGCCGCTTTGTGGCCTGAAAGACATTGCTCCAGTCTTGGAGTGGTCCATTTTAGGCCTTATTTTTCCCGGTGGAGCGCTGTAAGTAAAAATTACATGATGTACTATGACCGTCATCGGTCCTTAAGTATTTAAGGACCATGACGGTCATAGTACGTCATGTAGTCCTTAAGGGGTTAATATTGTAGCTATTAAAAAAATAATTACATTTTGATATGTCAGGTCTCTCAAACCTTTATGTCTTGAGAGATATAACGGCTAAAGTCCCCCCTTCAGGCCATTTCAGGGAAGTCTGACAGCAGCAGATTCTGCTCCCAGGACCAGCCGGCGGCTCTTCAGCAGAGCCGGAATAGCTTAATCTAAAAATAAATACTTATTTGAAACGGTCTACAAAGTGTGCCTGGTTTGTAAGCACACTTTGTAGACTGTTCAAATTAAGTATTTATTTCTAGTTCACGCTATTTTGTCTCTGCTGAAGAGCCGCCATCTGGTCAAATGACTGGAATCTGCTGCTGTCAGCTAGAGGGCAGACTTCTCTGAAATGGCCTGGAGAGGGGAAGTTTAGCTGTTTATATCTCTCAAATCATAAAGGTTTGTGGGACCAGACTTATTTCAATTTAATTATTTTTTATTAACACCTACATTATTAAACAAAGTTAAAATTAAGCATTACTATCCCTTTAAACACATGAAAATTCATTTATGTTTTCTACATATATGAACACTCTTGTATCTTTGCTTGGTACTAGCTGAATGTATTGAAATATAAATATATGTGGTCCTTCATCTTCATCAGAGCAATGCATTGAAAACCATTCTGGCACACAGATGGTTAAATCATAGAGCATCAACTGTGAAAAAATGGCTTTTCATTTGTGAAATTTCATAAATATGCATAAACCACTTTCGACTCAAGCAAATTTATTGGTAATAGTATTTTATTTATTTAGAAATAAAATAAATATATTCTGATGACATTTAAAGTGTTGATCATTTCTTTTAGCTTCCAGAGTTACTTTATCAGTAATGTGCATGTATTTTCTAATTACTGTGTCTCTAGAGATCATAATCCAGGGAAGTTTTCTTTCATTTTTTTTGTAATCTCTTATTCTCATTCAATGATAAGGATAATAAAATGCTAATATTATGTTCTTATTATTTATGAACTTCATGTATTGAACTTCAACGTCTTCACTTCCATTAAATATGTATGGAACCTATAATATTCTGACAAAGGAAAATGATAGTGTTAATTATGCTACCATTTAACCTTTTGAATGCCAGAGGGGTGTGCAACAAATTGCACAGCAATACATTGATGACACCTCAGGCACTCAAATGGATAAAGGGCAGAATTTTTTTTTATAATAATTATAATTATTAATAATAATAATAATAATAATATGATTTTAGGGTTTAACCCCTTAAGAACCAAGGACGTACATGTATGTCAAGGGCAGAACTTGCCTAAAGGACCCATGACGTACGTGCTGCACACCATTAGGAGATCTCTTATTTTGGTAATTAACCCTTTGAGTGCCAGAGGGGTCTGCAACGCATTGCAAAGCAATGTGTTGTGTATCCCTCTGGCACTCAAAGGGTTAATTGCCAGCCGTGCACATGCACAGCTGGTCCTTAAGGGGTTGCAAGTTCACAAAATGCTTACCAATCAAGCAATGTCACATTTTAAAACAGTAGACAGTGAGACTGATCTTCTTAGAAATGGAGCAAGTTTGATGCAAACCAAGTACAAAATAGGAATCAGATAAAAAATTCAAAATTCAGATTAATTGAAAATGGGGAATTTTGTCACCTTGTAGCAGTGAGTTAGAGACATCACTGTCATTCAAAAGCTTAAAGGAGCAGTAAATTTTTTTAATGAAAAAAATGTATTGTAGGGCATTTCCTGTTGAGTAAAATAAGGGTACTCCCACTGCCACTCATATTTCCAGAGTTATTACTGTTTAACTCCTTAAGAACCCATAACGGTCCTGGACCGTCATGGGTTAAAATGTCCCATCGCCACTGCACAGAGCAATAGGATAGCACGGGCTGGCTGTAACTAAGCGCTCCGATACCTGGGCACTTAGTTTCAACCAGTAGCAACATTGTTGCAACATGTGATTTGCTAGATTAGCGAATCACATATTGCAGATGCAGAATGACAGGGACAGTATTTACAGATACTGTCCCTGTCACATCTCTCTGCCTCCCTCCATCTTACATACTTCTGAGGTGGAGGGAGACAGAGAGAGATCATTTTCCAGTGTTACAAAGCCTGTACTAATATAATAATAATGATAATAATAATAATTCAAAATTAACCCATTGATCACTGGTGTTGCAGTGATCAATAAATCCCCCCCTCTGATCACTTTAACAGTGATCAATTGCTGCAGATCAGCTTTTTGCTGATCTGTGGTACTTCTCTCATCCCCCTTGTATTTTTTTTACAGTTTTTAAAATTAAAAAAAAAAAATTATTATTTTTTTTTAAATAAAAGATAATTATTTAGTGTATTTTAGGTAGTTGGGTAGGTTTAGGCTACGTGTGTTAGGCAAAGGTTTAGGGTTAGATTTAGGTTTACGAGTAGAGTAGGGAAAAGAAAATTATAGTTATAGTTGTAGTTGACTTGGGTTAGGTAGGTTCAGGGTATACGTGGGGTAGGGTAAGGTTTAGGGTTATATTTAGGTTTAGGGGTAGCGTAGGACAAAAAAAAAAAAAAACCCCAAAAGTTTCTTTTATTTAAGCTAGTTTAGATAGGTAGTTGGGTTGGGTAGGTTCAGGGAATACTTGTGTTAGGGTAAGACTTAGGGTTAGATTTAGGTTTAGGAGTAGCGTAGGAAAAAAAAATAAAAAAAAAAGTTTATTTTATTTAACCCCTTAAGGACTGGCCGTGCACGCACGTGGCGGTCACTTAAGGACCACAAAGCTTTTTTTTGTTGTTGTTTCTGGTTCCGAACTCCCCGAACAGTGTGCAGCCGCGGGGGAAGCCTGGAATTCCATGATGGTCATAGTACGTCATGGGTCGTTAACTCAGATCTACCCATGACGTACTATGACTGTCAAGGGTCATTAAGGGGTTAAAAATGTATTTTATATTATAAGCTAGTTTAGATAATTAGTTGGGTTGGGTAGGTTCAGGGAATACGTGTGTTAGGGTAAGGCTTAGGGATAGATTTAGGTTTAGGATTAACATAGGGAAAAAAAATACAAAATACAAAAAAAAAATTATCATAGGAACAGTTACCATTTGGGGTGAGAGTTAGGTATAGTTAGGTATAGAAGATAGTAATTTATTTAGTTTAGAGTAGGTGTATACAATGCAGTGGAGGTACAGTTTAGAAGAGGCGTATTCCTATTTGGCGTCTGACTCAGACGCTACAGACACTGCATCAGATTTTGACATCAGTCAGTTTTCAGAGAGTGAGAGCAGCTCTAGTAGTGATGATGCAGATCCTTCCATGAAAAAAAGATGCACTACTCCAACAGGTGCCCCAGCAACTGCCCCAAGAGCTGTCCCAGCAACTGCCCTGGCAAATGCCCCAAGAGCTGCCCCAGCAATTTCCCAAAGAGCTGCCATAAGAAATTCCCCAAGATCTGCCCTAAGAAACGCCCCAAGATCTGCCCCAAAACCTGCCACAAGTACTGCCACTCCTGCTGATGAATGGGTATCACCAGCCAATTTATGCCCACAAATTTCTGAATTCAAAGGCAACCCAGGAATTCAAGTGGATGTGGCAGGATTTACCTATGTTCAGTTTTTTTATTTATTTTTGGGGGAAGAAATTTTGAGGGAAATCGTGTCTCAAACAAACTTATATGCAGCCCAATATATTTCCGCCAACCCATCAGCATTTGTTTCCAAGGAAGAAATTAGGCAACCCACAGACCTTCTAAAATTCAAGAAATTCTGGGCCCTAACAATGACAATGGGAATAGTAAAAAAAACAAGTATTAGATCATACTGGAGTAAAAACCCTATATATGATACCCCTATATTTGCCAAAACAATGTCCAGGACTAGATACAAAATGATTTTGTGCTTTATGCACTTTAGCAATAATTCCCTGTGCCTCCCAAAAGAACACCCCCAGTATGACAGACTGTTCAAAATTCGCCCCCTAATAAATTATTTACAGGAAAAGTTTTCCCAAGTATATACCCCCCAAAAACACATAGGTATAGCTGAATCCCTTATCAAATATAAAGGCAGGTTAGGTTTCAAGCAATACATCCCCTCCAAATTCATCATTAAATTTTAAAAATCGTGCGAAAGTGCCACAGGCTATACCCAGACTTTTCGAATTTATGATGACAGCCAACTTGACCCTCCTGGTTCCCCCGAATCTCTGGGAACAAATGGGAAAATTGTTTGGGATCTAATTTACCCCTTATTAAATAAAGGATATAATTGATATTTTGAAAACTATTACACCAGCCCCCTTTTATTTAAGTCACTTTTTTATTCTGACACCGTGGCCTGTGGCACTGTCAGGTGCAATTGCAGGGAGATGCCCAAAGAACTTGTAGCAAAAAAAACTAAAAACCGGGACGTCCTCAGCTTTGTGCCAACAAGAGCTGCTGGCAGTTAAGTTCAAGGACAGAAATGATGTCTACATGCTTTCCACCATGCATGAGGACAAAACTGTGGCAGTCTCTGTTCATAGAAGGGGGCAAGTAAGAAAGGCAGTCTGCATCAGAGACTACAACAAACACATGGGGGAAGTTCATCTGTCCGATCAACTCATGCAGCTGTACCTCACCATGCAAAAGTGTAGGGCATGGTACAAAAAACTTGCCATTTACATGATGCAGACTGCAGTATATAATTCTTTTTATTTTGCTACTTTTCCCCCTGAAATATCCTGTTTTTTTATTTTTCAAAACACATCCCTCCTTAGATCTAACACTATCAAAATATAATGGGAAGCACCCTAAGTTTTTTTCCATCTTTGATAATGGAAACACACATGTTCCCTACTGGGCCCAGTAGCTCCCCCAAACCCTGACAAACCTATGCATATGGGGCATTGCCGTACTCAGAGAATGTAACTCACCATTAATGTAAAGCACTTAAAAAATCTGCAAATATCATATGATTGAAATCCAGAGCAATACTAAAATGTAAAGGTATAGTAATACTTAAAATGTAAAAAAAAATATGTTGTAGGGTTTATCCCCCTGAGTAAAACAAGAGTACTCCCACTGCTGAGAGGTGTTTTATTCAAAAGTTATTAATTTTCAAAGTTGAATTTTTTAGGTGCAATATCACAGTGGCCTGAAATTGTACAGCGGCGCTGTTGCTACATGATCCTATGGACAACTCTGGTCAGTTGACCATAAATCTCTATAGGATGGTGTAGCAACAGCACCACTGTACAATTTCAGGCCACTGTGATATTGCACCTAAAAAATTCAACTTTGAAAATTAATAACTTTTGAATGAAAGACCTCTCAGCAGTGGGAGTACTCTTGTTTTACTCAGGCGGATAAACCCTACAACATATTTTTTTTACATTTTAAGTATTACTATCCCTTTAAGTGTGAAAAAATGGTGTTTCTCTGCCTTACTGAAGGTTTTGGGAGGGATTGCTGATATAGTGGCAGTGAAAAAAATGAAGAATTGAAAATAGAATGAAAGCCAGGTTTGTCTACTCTTCTACAACATATACTTTTGGGGGTAAAATTCATTGCAGCATTGCCAAACAGTCTGAAATCAGACAAGGAACCTGCAGTAAAAATGGCATGTCTGTAAAAGGAAACTCACATGTTCCAACTGGGCCCAGTATCTCCCCCAAACCCTGACAAACCTATGCATATGGGGCATTGCCGTACTCAGTAGAAGGAGCCAATCCAGTTTATAAAATCTTCACCTATCCTGTGCTTGAAATTCACATCAACATTGAAGTCTAAGTGTGAAAACCACAGGTTTTTTTTATTTACATCAAGTTTTATGAGGGATTGGTGGTAAAATGGCTGTGTATCAAATTTGAAAACACACCTAAACTGAAAGACTGGGGTGTCTATATTCCAAAAATATACACTTTTGGTGAAAATCTTAGAGAGAAGCACTGTTACATAGCCCCAAATGAGAAATGGCACAAGTGACGCAAGCTGTGAAAATTCAAAGTGTGAACCTGGAAACGCACATGTTCCAATTTGTGCCCCATAGATCCCACAAACCCTGACATACCTATGCATATGGGGCATTGCCGCACTCAGAAGAAGGAGCCAAACACTAAACAATGCATTTTTAAAAATCTTCACCTATCACGTGCTTGAAATACACATCAACATTGAAGTCAAAGTGTGAAAAACGCTGATTTATTTTACTTGCATCAAGATTTATGAGGGATTGGTGGTAAAACGGCTGCGTAAAAAATTTGAAAACATGCATAAAATGAAACCCTGCAGTGTTTACTTTCCAAAAATATACACTTTTGGGGGGAAGTTTTAAGGTGGAGCACTGGTACACAGCCCCAAATAAGACATTGCACAAGTGACGCAAGCTGTGGAAATTCAAAGTGTGAAACTGGAAACACGCATGTTCCAATTTGGGCCCAGTCGCTCCCCCAAACCTTAAGAAACCTATGCATAAGGGGTATTGCCGTACTCAGAAGAAAGAGATGAACAATATGCATTTCTAAAAATCTTCACCAATCATGTGATTGAAATTCACATCAACATTGAAGTCAAAGTGTGAAAAACGCTGATTTTTTATACACTTTTGGGGGGAAATTTTAAGGTGGACCACTGGTACACAGCCCCAAATGAGACATGGCACAAGTGACGCCAGTTTCTGTAAAAATTCAAATTGTGAAACTGGAAACGCGCATGTTCCAATTTGGTCCTCGTAGCTTCCACAAACCTTGAGAAATCTATGCAAATGGTGTATTGCCATACTCAGAAGAAGGAGCTGAATATTAATCAATGCATTTTTTTAAATTTTCAACTATCCCGTTCTTGGTATCAACAGTAATATTGAATGTAAGTGTGAAAACTGCAAAAAAAAACCAAAATATTACCACAATTTTAAAAAATATTTCTGGAAAAATAGCTGCATAAAAAACTCCAACATTCTCTTGATTATTTACCTTATGTTGTCTAGTTTTCAGAAACATACCTTTGTGGGACATTTTTGGTTCTGGCACCGTCAAATAAGCTATGATGGTCACATGCCAATTGTTGAAAAATTACTGTTTGGAAATTATGGAGTCCATCTTGTAATATTTACCTTGTTAATGTGAGAAAAGGATCGAAATACTAGGCATGTGGGGTACTTTTATATACAGGAGAAGCAAATAAATATATGTTTGGGGTATTTTTTTGTATTGAACTAATAGTATGCAAATCCTCACAAGAAAATGTAAGCAACATTTTTTTTTCCTCTTTTTTTCTATTTTAATCAAATTAAACGATGATGTATTCATATAATTGTTGTATCAAAAGAAAGTCCTACTTGTGCTTAAAAAATAGTATATAATTTGTGTGGGTGTACAAAAGGAATTAAAGAGAAAATGTGGTTTAACAAAGACATAGTAAAAAAAGTCAAAATTGCTCAGGTCCTTAAGTGAAAATGACCTCAGATTTTCCCTGTCCTTAAGGGGTTGAACCTGTGTTTTTTAAATTAGCAGTTCCCTATAGTGGTCAAATTCCAATTAGTTATTCTGTTAAATTCTAATGGAGAAGAAAGTCAGTGACATACAGTTCTCTATAGAATGTGACAGAAACTGCCTGTGACTTCCTGTCAGTTAGAACTATCAGGAAGTAAACACAGTAAATTCACTTCCTGATTATTTGGACTGTTATAAAGTTTGAATAAAACAACTGACAGTAGTGGGAGTAACTTTGTTTTACTCAGCAGGAAAAGCTCTATAACATATATATTTTTATAAAAAAAAAAGTTTACTGCTCCTTTAAAGACCCATTTAATAATTTGAATGGACTTCTGCACACATGTGCACTACCCTATGAGCGCTGTTGGAGAGTGCTAAAAACAAGCTCACTCAGCCCCAATAACCATTTGTGTGCCATTGTAATGCATTGCACACCCCTCTGGCACTCAAATGGTAAATCAAAGCAAGCAATGCATGCTTTAGTCTATGTGCTCACCATAAACAACTCACTAACTTTTTATGCATTTTATTACTTGCTTTGGCAAATAATATCTTCCTCTTTAAAAAGGACTTTCATTTGTCCATTGCAACATACACAATACACTGGCAAAATGGATGAATTAAAAACATGGTGTTATGCGTAAAACCAAAAATTTTTATTCTTTCTGCATTCTGGCTGAGCCCTAAAATACTGGATACTGCCACTGCCAATCAAGGATACTCATGCTTTAGGAAAGACAGAGCAAAGTGAGGCAGAGGCATAACCATGTCCACAATAGTATATAAACTTTACTCTTTTTAATTACTCTTGTACTACTATCACATATGAATAAATTGGTGTCAGAAATGGTATTCCTTTCCCAAAACAATTCATAATTGCTGGCATCTACCGACCACTTAATTCCTCAGCACTGTCTCTTTTGGACATAGCCCACCTCCTCATTGAGATTGCCACTTCAAACAAGAAAAGTGAGTTGTTGGTTTTTGAAGTCTTTAATTTTAAATGGCTGGACCCAAGTAATAACAGATTCTGTTCATTGTTTATGATATTCAGTTTATCGCAACTGATCTCCTCCCCCACTCGTATAAATCAAAATCATTCAAACCTACTCTTCTGGACTGGATCATTTCATCCTGCGCAAGCTAAACCCAAGGCATACTAGAAAATGTGTTTAGCGATCACTCCGTAATCTACTATTTTTGCAAAATCAAATCTTAACCCAAATTAATAGTTACTAGATCTTTCAGGAAATGGAATCTCCAGTCTTTCCTAAATGATCTAAGAAATTATCCCATGGAATAGAAGCGTAATACCTGACCTGCACTCAGAAATTCATTCAGAGTTCTTGCATGTTTGTAATACCCATGCCCCACACAGGAGGACCAGGGTAAGGAGGGGCCCATCTAACTTTGGTCACTGCTGAACTACTTGATTTTTAGAACTACCTTATGAGCATAATTTAAATAAATTGACTCTACTTATGATTACACTGCTTACAGATAATTATACAATACCTGTTAAACTCAATATTTTATTGAAAACTTGAACAATAGCATATCAAAACTGACCTTCTTTGGAAGGTTATTAAAAAATATCTAACACCCACCTAACAAATGTCACCTCTCACCTATAAAAATAGGCAAAAAAAATAAAAATAAACAATGACCCATTTCTCATTACACAAAACAAAAGCAATGCAGAAGTAGAAACTTGCACTGCTGAATTACATTTTTGTCAGTATAAAATATTTAAATATGTGACTACCTCTTCAGCCCAAAAATGAAATCACAATCTGGGCCTGAGCAACTTCCAGCAATGTTACTAAAGCTCAGTGCCTTGGTCACTGTCCATCCCATTCTAATTAATGCCTTTTGTCATCTTGGTATATGTCTTGAGCTTGGAAAGTGACTAGATTGTTGCCTATCCACAAAAGTGGCATCAAATTAAAGACCAATATCCTTAATGACCACATTATCAAAAGTCCTGGAAAAATGTGCCCACATGCAACTGTACAGATTTTTCACCCTGGTTCAATCAGGCTTTTATCCAATTCATGCAACATTTATGGCTCCCCTAAATGTGTGCAGAGATATCCAGACTGGCATGGAAATTGGTGAACTTAGTGGAGCCATTTTCCTTGTTTTGCAAAGGCCTTTTGATACAATAGACCATAATAGTATGACAAGAAAGAGCAAATTCTTAAGACTGGATAATTGTTCTCTAAACTGGTTCTGATCCAATTTATCAGACAGGATTCAATACATGTCTATAGCTGACAATATTTCCCTTCCTCTAAAAGTGACAAGTGACATTTCCCAAGGCTCCATTCTTAGTCCTCTTCTATTTTGCCTATTTATAAATGATCTGTCTACAGTTTGAAAAACATCTTCTGTTCACATGTATGCAGGTGACACTATAATGTACACTAAAATTCCAAACATATTACAACTTCAGTCAGTGTTACATGATTATTTATCTGAAGTTGATAGATGTATATCTAAAAACAAACTGTTCTTAAATACGCAAAATAGCTCCAATGTTATTTGGTACAAAGCACAAACTACTTAGACTCTGCTATACGATTTAACCATCATAACAAAGTCTAATAGTAACTTGGCCCTGGTAGTCTCCTACAGATATCTTGGAATGGGCCTTGACCCCAACCTTACTGTGGAGAAACAGGAGGGGAGCTCCTTGTTTCCCCTACTGATAAAAATGTTCACTGTGTTAAGTGTCCCTTCTGTTGTAATTTGATAGATGTTTTGTGTTTCCCTGTATTATTTACCTCTGACCTGTATTTTACTGTGCATTCTGTGTAACTTGTGTTAAAGCTTTGTGTGTTTACTGTGTTTCCAGGTATGCTCAACTAACAGCTTTGCTGAAACAAAGGAATAGGTGGAATGTTGACTGATTCTTGCTGAGGACAATAACCTCCCCTGATTGGTCAGCTGTGATATATCTCTTTCAAGCCCTAATTTGTATTCTTATCCTGATAATTGTGTCTAGAAATGTAGGCCATTCCTTGATTGGTTAAGTGTTCAAAGCCCTAGTATCTATCTGATAAGCATCTGATGAGTGTCTGGAGGTGTAAATAAGAAGTGTGTTTCACCAATAAAGAATGCACAGGTTTCAGCTGCATTTCTGGAGGGGATTTCTGGAGGGGAGTTGGTTGGTGATCCTCATCCCAGCCACTGTAAGAGCTAAATTCACTTGACTCGCCCATCTACCTGCGAGTGGCAGTTATCTGTTCCTGCCTCCTGCCTGATCCAGAGTATCCTGGACAAGAACCCATGGATTGGCACAGCTGACTGCTCAAGCTTGTGTGCTGTGAAATCCACAACTGGTGGTAGTGCTGGGATCAGGTAGTACCAGAGGATGCAGTAGGACAATAGCCAAGATGTCAAGAGGCAACATAATTGTGGCTGACCATGTGCAGGTGATTTTTGCAGCTTTCCAAGAGCAGATTTCAGTGAGAAGGCCTGTCAAAAGACATACATAGTAACATTGTAAATTAGGCTGAATAAAGACACAAGTCCATCAAGTTCAACCTTTGCCTCATACCCCAGTGAATGAGAATTTTATAGCTGTCCTGATACCAAATAAGTATCTTCCTGATCTGCCTGTTAATCAACAGTATAACTCTGTATGTTCCCTTTTGAAATAAATGTATCTAATCTTCTCTTAAATGTATCCATTTTATCTGCCATAACCATCTCCTTGGACAAGGAATTCCACAATTTAACAGACCTTACTGTAAAAAAACCCTTCCTCTGCTGTGGTCTAAACCTCCTTTCCTCTAATCTGAAGCGGTGTCCACTGGTCACCTGATCAGACCTTGGAATAAATAGCTCACCACAGAGATCCTTGTATTGACCTCTCATATACTTGTACAATGTGATAAGGTCTCCTTTTAGTCGTCTTTCCTCTAGACTAAATAAACCAAGTTTGTCTAGTCGTTCCTCATACGTCAAGTTCTCCATTCCCTTAATTAATTTTGTTGCTCTTCGCTGTACCCTCTCTAGTTCTAGTATATCCTTTTTCAGAACTGGTGCCCAAAACTGCACTGTATATTCAAGGTGAGGTCTTACCAATGATTTGTACAGTGGCAAAATAATGTTATCCACTTTTGCTTCAATACCTCTTTTTATGCAAGACAGGATTTTGTTTGCCTTTGCTACTGCTGTTTGACATTGGTCACTGTTTCCAAGTTTGTAGTTGACAAGGATATCCAGGTCTTTCTCTAGCAATGAGTATCCTAAAATGATTCCATTAAGTTTATAAGTAGCCTTGTGATTATTTCCTCCCAAATGCATGACTTTACACTTCCACACATTAAACTTCATATTCCATATGTTTGCCCAGTTTGCCATTTTCTGTAAATCCCTCTGTAGAGAGCAAATATATTGTTCAGAAATAATTACCCTGCATAATTTAGTGTCATCTTCAAATATTGATATTTTGCTTTCTATATCTATTTCCACGTCATTTATAAACCTATGAAAAAACAGTGGACTTAATACTGAACCTTGAGGTACTCCATTCTCCACTTTAACTGTATTGGAGAATTGTCCATTTACAACCACACACTATTCCCTATCCTTCTGCCAGTTTTGTATCCAACTGCAAAGATTATCTCCTAGCCCCAATTTCCTTATTTTATACACAAGCATTCTGTGTGGCATTGTATCAGATACATTTGCAAAGTCTAGATATATTATATTAACTGCCTTGCCATTATCAAGATTGCTGCTTACTTCCTCATAGAAGCTGAAAAGGTTAGTTTGGCATGATTTGTTCTTCATAAAACCA
The DNA here is from genome assembly GCA_037306005.1 of Rhinophrynus dorsalis. Classification (NCBI taxonomy): domain Eukaryota; kingdom Metazoa; phylum Chordata; class Amphibia; order Anura; family Rhinophrynidae; genus Rhinophrynus; species Rhinophrynus dorsalis. The sequence goes on along the minus strand of CM074719.1, from coordinate 70,366,567 downwards.
TGTTGATTCTTGCTAATGATCTTATTTTTTGTGTTGTAATCCTGAATATAGTCCCTTATTATCCCTTCTAGCAGTTTTCCCACTACAAAGGTCAAACTCACAGGTCTATAGTTTCCAGGTTCTGTTTTAGTTCCCTTCTTAAATAGAGGCACTACATTGGCTCTTCACCAATCTTGTGACACTGAGCCTGTGGTGAGAGAATCGTTAAAGAGTAAATATAGGGGTTTTGATAACACTGCACTGAGTTCCTGAAGAACCCATGGATGTATACCATCAGGACCCGGTGCTTTGTCAGTCTTAATTTTGTTCAGTCTTCCCATGACATCTTCTTGAGTTAACACAATATCTGATAATTCATTATTTTATTAGTTACTTGTTGAGGCTCTTCTACCATTCCTTGCTCCCTTGTCTATATTGATGCAGAGAAAGTGTTTAAAACATCTGTCTTTTCCTTATCCTCACAATCAACTCACCCATCTCATTTTTGAAAGTTCCAATACACTCCCTCTTAAGCTTTGTGCTATTTATATATTTGAAAAACTTTTATGGATTGGTCTTGCTTTCCCTTGCAATTCGGGTTTCATTATCTATTCTTGCTACCCTAATTGCCTTTTTGCAATTGTTGTTGCACTCCATGTATTTTAAGGACGAATGTTCAGTTCCTTCAGACTTAAATAGTTTGAATGCTTTTTTGGCATCTTTGGCTGGGAGATGGTAGCCTGGCAGCAGCAGCACAGATGTCTGAGGGACTCCTACACCTGTTTAAGTCTGGATGCAAACCAGCCTCCTCTTTATCTGGAGGCCCTTCTGGACTTGCAAGCAACCTTGTTCCAGAGAGGGTGCAGCATGCTGGCTCTGGAATCCTGGGAGGAGTGGCATTGCCAGCTGGAGAACCTATATCATGCTGAGGGAGAGCTAGAAAAAGACTTACGTGCTTTGTTGCAACAAGCCAGATTTTTGCTCCAATGGTGGGACTCTACTGCTCACCTATGCCAAATAGTCAGTCTGGGTCCCCAAGCAGCCGTCTCAGAAAAGAAACCAGAGAAGTCCTACAGTGAGGATACTAGTGAGGGTGGAGAGAGACAGCTGCCCTTGAGTGTTATGGACCTGGAGAAGGTCCTGGAGGATGGAGGTCAGTGGGAAGATGCTGCTTCCCAACAGCTTCTGCAGGGTAAGGAGGTGGAGGAGCCAGGAGTCCATGGCCAAGCAGAGGAAGATGTCACAGAGAGGGACTTAGTTTCCTGGAAGGGCTGCTATGGGTGCAGGCAGCTGTACAACCCATCAGCCCACCAATGTTCCAGATTCAGGTGGCGGTGCATCTGCAGAGATGGCAGAGGCAGTGCTTCAGATTTCTGCATCGGTCCCTTGGAAGGAGGCCCAGATAGTAAGCCATGGGAGTGTCAAGGAATTGACCTCTCTTGTGATGTGCTGAAAACCTGAATTGCACTGGAGATGGGTGCCAAGGAGTCTCAGTCCAAATGTTTTTCTCGGATTTGGAAGCCATCAGACTCAACACCCATGTTGGAGGATGGCCCAAGGGAGACGGACATACCCAGAGTTTTTTCCCCTGCCTTTTGGATGTATGCTGAGGACCACATGTGGGGGGCGGTATTCATCACCTTTTACCCTAGAGCTGGAGTCCACCACTGACTGTATTTTAGGGCCACCAGTTCAGAGCCAGGATGGCCCTTTTCCCTCAGAGACAACTTTAGCTTCCACTGCTATTTGAACCTTTACATTTTGGATGTAGGGGTGGGATCCATGATGCTTGGTCCAAAGGACTTGGGGTTCAGTACCCTTGGACAAAGGGAGTGAACCAGGAAGAATGAGCCCTGTGTGCATCCTGTACCATTTGCAGTAATATTGCTCTTATTCAGGACTGTTGGAATAGCCAAGATGGGCACCTGGGCCTCCAGCAGGGCTTGGGGGCAACTATGCTTTTAACCCCTGATAAAACTTGTGATTCTGCAATGGGCCTGTCGGAGACTACCCCTCAACTCACTTATCTGGGGCAGGGGAGAAATTGTGGGGAACAGGAGGGGAGCCTCTTGCTAAAAAATGTTGTCCACTGTGTTAAGTGTCCCCTCTGTTATAATTTGGAGGATGTTTTGTGTTCCCTGTGTTATTTACCTCTGTATTGTATTTTTCTGTGCATTGTGCGTAATTTGGGTTAGAGCTTGGTGTATTTTCTGTGTTTTCCAGTATTCTCAACTAATAGCTTTTCTGATCTTCAAAGGAGGACAATATTGTGTCTTTCAGTATAAGGAAAACTGTGCCCCCCCCCCTTGACGAAGGGGAGTAAGGTTTTCCTTATGTTGGAAAACATGGCTAATACAACATATAAATGTGGTTTTGAAAAATCTTTTAAAGTTGTTTTAGGTAATAATGTCCAGTTAAGAAAGTGGAAGTTTCAGTAGCAGTGGACATGGAGAGTGAAGGGTTTTGACCAAGAGCTGTCTCATAATGCTCCAGGCATCTTGTGGAGAGGCAACCTCCCACAAATCAGTGCAGCTATACACCTTGCACATTAAATACCTATGGTATATATGTCAGATCTGACCAATTTCCATGCATTTCATCTCTTCCTGCATGCCATCCTCAGTGTTATAAAAATAAGATGCATCAGTGTCAACTGACACTTGCTATATATCATAAGTCAGTAATAAAGAAAAGACGTCCTTTCTATAACTAAAAGAAATAACCTCTTATATTATAACCATGTGTTTTAGAAATCTTGCTAGTGCTTATTTAGCACTAAGATTCAGACAGATGGTATTTTGTTTGTATAATCATCTGCCTAATTGTTCTGGAATGTGGCAAAAAGTATTGTTTTCACAATTTCCAAACCCCAGAAGATAATTAATGAAAAAGAGAAATAGGTTTAAAGAAAGAAATGACTCAGACTCATTTTAAAATAATTTTACTGCATGAAGCATCTAGTAAAAATGATAAAATCTTACATTTTCCTATAAAAAGTGAACCTCTTGACTGCAAGAGATGTCTCCTGTGCAGTGATTCACATAGTGTTGGACAACTCTAGAACACAAGAGGTTATAAGTTGACCCTTTGAGTGCCAGAGGGGTACGCAAGGCATTGTTTTGCAATGCCTTGCGTACCCCTCTGGCAATCAAAGGGTTAAAATCCTCATGGCGAAATACTGCTTGAAACCACAAATCCATTTTTCATAAATGAATGTACACAGTTATATTAACCCTTTGAGTTATGCCCTTGGATGCTAGACATATCTCCAACAAATTGCTCCACAATGCACTGGATATGTCTGTATTATACAAGCAGGGTTATAGGAGCACCAAATATTTGGTGGCATATAGAATTTTATCCCCTTAAGGACCAGCCGTGCGGGCATTTTATTTTTGGCCTAATGGATTCGGGTGTCCCCAAACAGCAGAAGATTTCCCATCAGGATCCAGGCACGCCATGGGTCCCTAAAGGGTTAAAGATAGACAGTCCCTTGGGGGAGATTCACTAAGGAATGATAAAGAAGTGATAAAGTGGAGATAACTTATCCAGTGATATCACTTCTTCAGCTCGTATGTTATTCTATGGAGCCAATACATTAAGATTTCTTCAACTTTGGATATCTTATTGAATAGGCTCCATAGAATAACATAGTAACTGGAGAAGTGATATCACTGGAGAAGTCATGTCCACTTTATCACCTCTTTATCACCGCTTAGTGAATCTCCCACCCCGTCTCTTACTGAGCATAACAAATGAGCCAACCATCACAAGGAGGGAGATTCACTAAGCGGTGATAAAGATGTGATAAAGTGAAGATGACTTCTCCAACTATACCACTTCTCCAGTTCCTATGTTAATCTATAGACCCTATGCGCTAAGATCTCCAAAGTTGAAGAAATCTTGGTGCATAGGCTCCATAGAATAACATAGGAAGTGGAGAAGTGAAATCACTGGGGAAGTCATCTCCCTATGGTGTTTTGGGATGGAGGGTGAATAATGAGATAGCATGATGGCCCACAAGCATTTGAAAAGATTAATGAAGCTATTTGTGACGTCCTAAGACTATTGGAGTGATACATAAGTCCCTATTCTGAGGAATGGTTAAAAGAAACACTTGTGGTCCTGTAGGCTAAGAGGATAAGTAATAAACATACTTAAGTGGCTGGTATTTAACAGATCCACCTTAACTGCACTAATTACCTTAAAGGATGAATATCCAAGCAGTACTGTATATCACTCCTATATAGAGAGAATCATTATTACTGCTATCATTAAGGAATCCACAAGCCACACAGATTGATGGAGGAACCTATTTTGTTATCAGTGCAGGAAGAAAATTGCAATACAATACAAGGATGTACAAAACATGTTTTATATGTTATGTATCCACTAGAAATGCAAATAGTGTGCTTTAACTGTTTGGTTGAAAGCATAACAATACTTTGGACACCTCTCTGGCATTCAAGGGATTAAATTAATTTCTATGCATGATCCAATATGAATTGTAAAACAATGTATTATAGTCCCCTTGGGCAGCAAAGTGTTTACATTAAAATCAGCTGCACAGACAGAGAAAATAGCAATAAAACTCAGTAGACCTCATTATATTTATTTTCAGCTGCATTTAGCACAGGTTGACATTCAAACAGTTTATGTGTAACTGCAGATTTTTTTCATGGGGGGGGGGAGAAATAAACATATGCTGGGTGGTAAAATACTGAATACAAATACATGCAGCAGCCCACTGGCCATTAACACATTCATTTCTAGATGGGCTTTTGTAACAAGGTGCTGCAATGTATTGTTCATCCTCCTGGCATTAACACTATGCTCTGATTCTACTGCTTACATCTGAACAGCACTGGCCTTGAATAGAGAACAAGACACACACACAGATCCTATGATAATGCAGTTCACTCTGTATCACTTTTTAAAGACAGCAGGTAGAGGGTTTTAACATCATTAATAGCAGAAGAAAAAGAAAAATTTTAATAGTTGATTCACATGAGTACAGAGAATTAAAGAAAAAAGAAAGGTAGTATGATAAATGCATTATTATATACTTCTAAAATGACAAAAGTTAAAAGGAAAATATCACATTTTACATGGCCTACCCAAATGGCAGAAGACTTCATAAGAAACCCTGGCTTACTGTGAAGCCCCAGATCAGCTCCTGTCATCTGTTTAAGGGGGCTGTCAGAAAACTGAGCATCTCGCTCAGTTTCAGTTTTCACTTGGTTTGGAAACAATCCACATTAAGTGCCAGTACTGAGGTTGAAATCCTTTCACTTGAAATCTGCAAATACTGTGGTTGCAAGTGTAATCCCAGCAGACTGATCCATGACACTTTCAAGTCTCATCAGCAGAATCATTCTGAAAGCCATGGTAGTAAGTTTTCTGCCCCCTGTTTGTCACTCCAGCTGATCGACTTTGAATTAACCTCTTAAGGCCCGGGAAAATCTGAGATCGATTTCACTTAAGGACCGGAGCAATTCTGACCCTTTTGACTATGTCTTTGTTCAATAGTGTTTTCCCTCTAAGTACTTTATTTTACCCATGAAAATTATATACTTTTTTACGCACAAATAGGGCTTTCTTTTGATACATACTTATATGGATAGCCCACCATTTATTTTAGTAAAATTAAAGAAAATGTTTAAAAAAAAAGTAAAAAAAAAAGCCTTTTTTTTTATCTTGGGATCATTTGGGCGCAATGGATTAAATTTTTATGGACACTGCATGAAAGATATGACCTGTCAGTCATACCTGCAAAAGTGGTCACTGTCCCCCTGGGTGAAAACCACCATGTCCCCTTTTCCCACCCTATTTCCCACTTTTTTATTGATGACATTTGGCGATGTGTATAAATGTATTTCATGGCTCCACAATAATCAAACTTCCTATTTTGGTAATTGACATGTTTTTTATTTCAATACAATTTTTGTTAAAAAAAAAAAAAAAAGTGTTGTGTCTTTTAAAAAAAAAAAAAAAAAAAGTTAATTTTAGCAAGTCAAAAATGGACCTGTATTTAGCCAGTCTCCAGCACAGCAGTGAAGAGGTTAATACCCCCAGCTGCTGCATTTTATTTGTCCACTAGGTGTCTCCTGTCTGCTTCTCTGTCCCTTACTTTGATGACAAGGGACAGACGGCTGAGAACAGACACTAGAGGCAGTATATAGCATTGCCTCATTCCTTCTTTCACAATGTCACTACATTGCTGCAGCGATCCCATGACTCTGCAATTATGAAAGTGGCTGAGACTGAATGCTCCGGTCCTGGAGTGTTCAGTCTCAGCCGGGAATTAATGATAGAAGTGTGCACAGAGGCGCGCTGCTATCATTTAACCCATGACGGTCCAGGACCATCATGGGTCCTTAAGGCAAAATAACCCATGATGCTTAAGGACCATCATGGGTCATTAAGGGTCAAGCTCTGTGTCCTGCCGCGGATTCACTCATGCACAGTAGAGACTGCCTGAATGTACAGAATGCTCCCAGCACAGAACTCCCAGCATTCTGCATGTTCGGCTAGTCTCTACTGCGCATGACGGCTTCTGACAAACATCCTACCGAATTATTATATAGGATATTTAACTTAAGTGATTAATATGCTCAAATATTTTCATGCTAGTAAACACATGAGATTTCTATGTCACATATAGTTAAACTGCATTGATTGGTTTGAAAATGAATACTGTACCTCGCACTGACACCTTCGGCATCTGAACTCATTCTTAATCATATGTATAAAGGGGTCAGAGCAAAATCAAGGTAAACCATCTGAATCATAGGGTACAAATAAAAATAATCACAAATTGACTTAAATTGACTTAAATGGGGCTTTGTAACTGAAATCTAGAAATCTCAAAGGCATTCTTTTGGCATGCACTGTAGATTTCTCAAAATTCAATTGGTTTAAAACCCTATTTAAATTAATGACAATTTAGATTTTTCCACTAAGATATTTTAGCAAGTATCTTGGCTGGTACAGTTGGCTGAATGTAAAGATTTGCCAGTACAGCTCCACTGGCCTTAGCCTCTAAAATCAGTGCCTGAACCCCAGGGTATGCACTAGAGCCAATGATAATTGTAATGCATACCAATGGGCAATCTACTCCAGCATTAGGACTTTAATGCCAGCAAATCCCGCATGCCAGCACCATAGCATGGACAATTAAACAGAGTAAAACCAAACCATTTCCTCTACTTTTTTTAGTTCGCTGCCTTAAAGGGATAGTAATACTTTGTTTTATCTTTATTTTATTTTGTAGGCATTAAAAAAACATGAAGAACGATATAAGTCTTATCTCTCAAACCTTTATGGTTTGAGAGATATTCACAAGCAAAGTTTCCCCTCCTGCCCCTTTTACCTAGTGTAAGCCATCTCTTCTCAGATGTGGAATGCAGTCTATAGACCAGACAGATAACAGCAAGGGACAATCTTCTTCCTATGAGAACAATGAAAGCCCTGCTCCCCTTGACAAGTTTTTCAGGTTTTTCCCTTATCTTAATTGAAGATTGTCCCTCTCTACAGTCTACCTGGGCACCTCCCTTCTGCTCCGGCTAAACAGTGTTACGTCAGTAAAAGGGGCAGGAGGGGGATACTTTATCATTGAATTAATCTTGAACTACAACTCTGACAGAATTGAAATAACACTCTCCAAAGTCCAAATACTATGATGATTAATTAGAGCTGCTTTTATTATGAAACATTACTATTCCCAGGGCATGGAAGATTTCACGTAATACTGCCCACACATTCATTAAAGCAACCTGTATATATGTCTCCAGCATCTCTGGAGTTAATACGGCGAGAAAAAGATTTCTTGGTGATGTAAGAAGATCTTTCCAAGTCACATAAATATACTGCATTAGCCTTATTTTTTATATAGAAAACTAATTTTTGAGTTATCTAGATTTATAGATTGTGACAATTAACCCTTTGAGTGCCAGAATGGTACGCAACACATTGCAAGGCAATGTGTTGCGTACCTCTCTGACACTCAAAGGGTTAATCCATGATGTGGAAGCAGTTCCTATCATAACCTGTCCTTACCTCCACAGGCTCCGATACTTAACCCTTTCAGTGCTAAAGCAAGCAGCCAATGCATTACTGATCAGTGTCATTATGTGTGAAAGAGCGTGAAGATAGGAAGTGTCTGCAAGGCATGAGTTGATTAGTATAATCTGTGGATCTAAATCACTCAAAAACTAGTTTTCTACATAATAAATAATGAATAAAGTGTATAGGTGATTTGATAGGATCCTTTAATAATATGCCTATCTGACAGACATCAAATTTTTCTTTCATTAAATGTTTATCTTGGCCTTGAGGAGCTTACTGGAGATGGTGGGAATACATTTCCCCACACCTAAGGTTGGATTTCCCATTAGACAGAACAGGCAGTTGCTTAGAGAGCTTAATTGTGACAGATAAGTAACTACATTTACAAAGATAGGTCAGACCACATTTCCTAAACAAAACAACTGGACAAAGGCCATTTCCTTCCAAGTTTAGAGATTTAAGATGATGGGGTATCAATGACATTCACCACTGAAGAAATGGTGTCATAGGATGATGTAGATATTCTCCTTCTCTTACTCTAGAAACGACACAGCTACATATGTCTAAAGGTTCCCTCTTTGAGACTCAAATCACTCTGTCTCTCTTTCCTACCCTAGTATCCCTAATTTTATGAGTTCTGGCTGCACTGTACATATATAAGTGTGTTACAATACTCCACAGCAATAAAACTCAAATTAATGGTTTTTTAGACTTCAGCATACATTTTTTAATAAATTAGTCTGTGTAAATAAAATACATTGGTTTTATTCAAAATCATTTATTTAGTTACACAAAGGGGAGTCAATAGATCATGAAATAACCTAAAAATTTTTAGTAATGCCCTGCCCACCAGCCATGCCTCCAGCAACACCAACTAAAACAAAATGTCCATCTTTGACCTTTTGATATTTTGGGAGGTATACAGCTGCAAGCCTTTCAGAATATATTGAATATTAAATACCTTTGCAGACATGGTGACTAAAGGGTATATTTGTTGGACATGATGTGTTTGATCAAAGATGGCCACATTGCCATTTCCTGCCTTTGACTTGTTCTAAGATGGTCACATTCTCTTTCCTTTTTTTGGTTTTGCCCTTCTCTAAAATGGACATACTTTTCCTAGATGTGTTCTTCTCAAAGATGACTACATAATATTCTAATGTCAGATCAGCCTTTGTCAAAGTTAAATTATGTCAGCACATTGGTCATTGCCTGTCCATGTATAGCCCTATAAAAAGGGGTGTCCTAAATTGCTTAACTTTCTTTACAAACAAGTTCTTGGAGTTGTGTTGTCTGGACCCTTTTGCCAGAGACTTTGAGATGTCTGACTTTGACTCTCTGGATTCAATGTGAACTGTCTTCATATCAACAACCTTGGAGGCACAACTCCCCAGCATACATGGAATGCACTCTGAGGTACATTTTTGTGGCATTATGGTTTTTACGTGGGAGAGTACTTGCTTTTTTATGTTTAACAAGTGTTTCTTTCTTTTTGTTTTTCTCTAGTTCCTGTGGTACCAGAATTTTGTGCCTCCAAGTTTTGTGCTGCACCAGCTGCTATGCTCTTTATTCTTTTACTGCAAGCTGCTGGTGTTGTTGAAGCAAAAGCAGGTTGTATGCTGCACTGAAAAACTGACACTGCATTCCTTGAGAGAGTGAGAGAGATAATTTTGACAGACCTAACTAGCAGGATAGAGGAAGATAGACAATGAAGGAGAGACGGAGATGCTTGCAGTTCGCAAGAAGTGTGAGTGAAATTTGTAGATAGTGACACTTTGAAATTGACAGACAGAAACAGATTTAAAAATTGATTGATAGGTGACAAGCAGGAGAGTCTTCCCCGAGCTGTGACTGAGAGTAACAGTAATGGATATAAACCATACATTATTTTCAGCTAAAACAATACTCCACATGGTGTAGTGTACTTTACAGTAAAAATCAGTACTACTGTCACATCCCCTAAACTGGTTAAGGTCTTGGTAAAGGGAAAAGATTAGGAGGAGAACATGTTGGTGGTAGTAAAGTCATACTACAGAAATAGACGGCTGCCATGACTGCTGCAGCTTGTACAGTAAGTGATGATGATGATCTTCCCCCCTCATGAGGACGCTGTTTGTAAAATTGATATGAAAAGTTCACTGCTCCTAAAATTCCAGCTTCTTCTTCTGGTTTTAACCCTTTGTACTGTGTACTCAATGCACCTAAAAATCCTGCTTCTTCCTCCATCTTCTGTTTTTAACCGATTGTGGTATGTACTCACTGTGCCTAAAAAAATCCTGCTTCTTCCTCCATTTTCTGTTTTTAACCCTTTGTGGTATATACTCACTGCCTCCCTCACGTGACTCTCTCTATGTCTGTTTTATGGTGTCACACCTGATTGCATTCAGGGCATCTCCTTTACAAAATAATTTGTAATTTGCCTCACCCATTCAGTTCAAGAACGGATTTGTAGTTTGTGTAAATTAAACCACAGACTGGAGATCTTTGGCTTTGCTTTATCAGCGGTATTTCAGCTGGCACCTTTTGTCCAAGTGCACTTTTTTCTAAGTATTGGATAGATGGACCATAGAGTAGACAGGACAGAAGGACAGCTGCAGTACAACCACTTCAAGACAACAGTCAAGTAGGCAACACAGGAGGGAGCTAAAATAGCAGGAAAAAGATAAAAGAAACATTACAAATAGAGGACTTTATCCTTCAAAGCAATCTCAGTTAGATTTGACATTTCACCTGTTTGATGAGTTCCTGCTACATCCCCCTCCTATCCTTGTGACAGGCATAAAAAATGAACAAATTAATACTATTTGTTTTAACCCTTCCACTTTTAATCATACTCCTCATTAGCACCATAACATAATTCACCCACATGTGTGCTACCCTGTGAATGCTGATGGAGAGAGTTATAAACAAACTTACCAAGCTCCAGTAATCAACGCAAGCAGCTCACTAAATTCATATGCATTTTATTACTCACCCTGGCAAATTATATAAAAAAATAACCCTGCCAATCAAATTTTAATAAGAGGCAACGCCATTATTTATTTTGTCAATTGCAACATATGCAGTATACTGCCCAAAATGGGTGAATAAAAAGCTTGGTGCTATATGTCCAAACCAAAAATGCTTATTCTCACTGATTTCTGGTTAAGCCCTAACATACCAGATACTGTTACTGCCATGCAATAGGAAAGACTGAGCAGGAGAAGGCATAATCATATACACACAAGAATATATCAACTTTACTCTTTTAAATTCTTGTAACTCTACATATGAATATATTTCTGGCAATATTGTATTTCCTTCCTCAAAACCAATTTAAATTGTTGGCATCTACTGGTCAATATTTTTATGCCAACTTGAACACTATCTTATCAAAACCGGACAACTTTTGGAAAGCTATTGAAAATATCTGCAGCCCCCAACCATTCTCATGCCTCATCTATAAAAATAGGCAATTAAACACTGCAATGTCCCATATCAATAGCTAATGCATTCAGAAATTACTTTGTTTTTGTATGTGCCTCATCCCTAATTACACAAAGCAAAGGTAATTCTGAACTACAAATATGCATTGAACATTGTCTGGCATCTTCTTCCTATTTCAGCAGTATTGCTGAATTCAGTTTCCTACAGTACCAATCAGTGAAGTATCTGATCACCTCCTCAACCAAAGAAATTAAATCACAGTCTGTGCCTGACCAACTTACAGCAAGGTTACTAAAGCACAGTGCCTCGGTCACTGCCCATCCTTTTGCAACTTTAATGCTTCTTTGTCATCTGGGAATGCAAAAGTGGTCGAACCTCCTTAGGGACCTATTGTCTCACCATGTCTCCATAGTCCTCCTACAGGAGACGCATTTTGCAGAAGGCAGGGCCCAAGCCTTGTCCAATTGATTCTTTCAGGTGTACTATAGCAACAATGCTCATGCTAAGTCTAAAGGGGTAGCTACATTATATCCAGGGGTACTCGTTTCACTGAGGTCGAGACACCGGGTGATAGTGAGGGACGATTCTTGTTTCTTAGGGGAATCCTTCAGGGCATGAAATACACAATTGTCAATGTCTATTTTCCAAATTCTGCTCCACTTTCTTTTCTTAACACTGTACTTGCACACTTGACAAGGTTTAGGGAGGGGATATTAATATTTGGAGGATACTTTAACGTGGTCTTGGACACCAGGCTGGACTCTTCATCAGGTACTTCCCGCTTCCCTGACAGCACCCTACGCAAGATGCGGGCCTCTTTGGCATGTCATCAGCTCATTGATTGCTGGCGGACTACACATTCTATTCCTCACCACATTATTCTTACTCTAGGTTGGACTACCTCTTTCTATCCCATAGGGATTTAGATGCTTTTCTATGGGCATCCATTGAACCAATGTCTTGGTCTGACCATTCCCCTTTGAAGTTGCAACTCTCCTCTCCTTTGCCTCTACCCAAACAGTCCTCTTGGAGACTTAATGAATCCCTACTGTTGGATCCACTGCTTGCCTCAGAGACTGAGTCTGTCCTTACATGATTTTTTGCAGAGAATGTGACTCCAGAGGTACCGCTTCCGGTGGTGTGGGAGGCGCATAAAAGTATGGTGAGGGCCATTTTATTGCACAGGGGGCGGCACGTAAGAGGGCTCAGGAGAGACAGATTCGGGTCCTGACTCAAGAAATCCTAAGTCTTGAGCAAGCTCACAAGCAATCCCTTTCCCAGGCTACTTACCAATCCCTGCTGCTTAAACATACTTAACTGGCAGAGGTTTTGACCTCAAAAAATCGGCTCCTATATCAGAAGACGCCGAGGGTTTTTTTTCGAACATAGCAACAAAAGTGGCAGGTTACTGGCCCGGATGCTACATAAATTCCAGACTCTTACACATATCCCTAAAATAGGTCTCCGCATGGAGGGATCGTGCCTCTGACGAAGCAAATTGCGGAGGCCTTTAGGACCTATTATTCTTCCTGGTATAACCTTAACACTTCTCTACTGGGTTGTGATAGGGAGCTCAAAGAGCACGCCATACAGTGCTATCTGTCCAAATACATTCAGCATAAATTGTCACCACAGCAGGCATCTTCCCTGGAGCAAACTTTTACAGATGAAGATCTGGCCGTGGCCATAAAAGCTCCTCGAGTTGGTGGGCACCTGGCCCGGATGGCTTAACTCTTCGGTACTACAAGTCCTTCCCCGCCATACTGGGGCAGCACATGGTATTTAACTCCATACTACAGGGGATCTCCTTATACCCTCATACTCTTCAGGCCACCATTGTGGTGTTACCGAAGGAGGGTAAAGATGTGAAACTTTGTCCTAGCTATCGCCCAATATTGCTTTTGAACGCGGATATTAAATTGCTAGCAAAATTGATTGTGCTTCACTTAGCACCGTTATTGCCCGGGCTTGTTCATCCTGATCAGTCAGGGTTCGTGGCTGGATGAGAGGCTAGGGACAATACCACCAAGGTATTGAGGCTCATGAGTTCTTCCAAGGTTAATGGGACGGCCATGCTCTTCCTCTCCACAGACATCAAGAAGGCGTTAGCCAGGGTGGACTGGTCCTTTTTAATGGCCATCTTATAACATGTTGGATTGGGTCTGAACATGCACATGTGGATTGCTGCGTTGTATTCCTCCCCGTCAGCCTGTGTTCGTGTCAACGGCTTTTTCTCCCGTCCGTTTGCTATCAAGAATGGCACTTGACAGGGTTGCCAATTATCCACCCTCCTTTTTGTGCTGTCCCTGGAATCCTTATTAAATGTGATCCAGCTTAATCCTTCTATTCTTGGGGCTGAGGTGGGGGGGCAAAGTACAAGGTGGCAGCATTTGCAGATGATATGCTGTTTACGGTTACTCAACCGCGGATCTCCGTGCTGTCCCTTGTGAAAGAACTTGAGCGGTTCGGCTTACTCTCTAACCTGAATCTTAATTCAATGAAATCTGAGATTTTGAACATCTCTGTTCTGCTCTGGGAAGTTGATGCATTGCAGAGGTCCTTCCCATATAAGTGGTGCACCCACCAGATGCGGTATTTGGGTGTTTGGCTCACACCCGATCTGGACACCCATTATCAAGCTAAGTACTTGCCCCTGTTATCTAGGGTGCGGACCAATCTCAAATCATGGGCCTTTCCCTCACATTACATGGTCGGGATGGATTGACGCACTTATTGTACCTCTTTCAGACCCTCCCAGTGTTTCTTCCGCTTTTGTTTTTTGCATCACTCCGATACGCAATCTTGACTTATATTTGGCACAGTAAGAAGCCACAACTACTCCATTCCCTGCTGTCTTTGCCTAATGCGGTTGGGAGGTTTGGCTCTGCCGGACCTTGGGATGTATTATCGAGCAAGCCATCTACTTTGCATTCTGGATTGGTCGGTCTCCGGGGATAATAAGCAGTGGGTTCTGATTGACTCACTGAGGACTAGGGGGACCTTACGCTCTTCTATCTAGTTACACCCGACTAAGAGGGACCCTATTTTGAAACAGTGCCCACTTATTCAGGCGACACTGAGGATTTGGACCTCGACTTGCCTTAAGCACTCATTAACTTCGTTCCCCTCACCCATGACCCCTCTGGAATTCGGGGTAGCAAAGTGTTTTCCCAGGGGGACTCCCCTCGGTTCCATATTTTACAGGTTTTACGGGGTGGAGATTTATGGTCCTTATGTGACCTACATTTCTTGATCAGTTTCAGCATCACCAGCTTCGCCACTACATGATGGCCTCTGTTGAAGATGCCGGAAGGCCCCGGGCACATTGCTGTACCTTTGGTGGGACTGTGAGGCTATCAAGCCCTACTGGACAGCGATTTATAAGATACTCACACACCTTACTGATTCGCCTCCTGCATATAGACAAGAGCATCGCCTCTTACACCATACCAATATGGCCCCCTCTCAATACAAGAGGTCCTTGGTCCCCCAGCTTGATGTCTGCTGCCAATAGTCTAATCCCAGTGCATTGGAAGTCTCCTTTGCCACCTCGAGTGGCTTCCTGGGTGGATAGGGTGGAAGATCTGCGACGAATGGCGGACCTTGCCTCCTACACCCCGGAGGCTATAGCCTGTTATACGACCACTTGGTTCCAGTGGATTCAGTTTTTGGAGAGCCCGGACTTTCCATTGCTGACTTCCTAACTCATGAGCTTCGGAGGGCTGGCTGGGGCCCTGACGGACTCTTCTACTGCTTCTGTCTATCTCCTATTATTGGGTGTTCTCAGCTTCCCTGGAGACAACCGCCTGTGGGCTCTTAGTCTTGCTTGTGTAGATCCCTTACAGCTGTAGTGGCTCTAGGTTTACATTAGTAATATGCACACATCCCACCTTCTGTCCTGTGGGGACGTGTGTTCTGTTCTGGCCCTAGAGTGACTACCCTGACTCTGTCCCGTGTACGTCCCTGTGTTCTTTAGGCTGACTTGTGTCTTCTGCAACACAGCTGTGCACTTTTTCTCTACTAAATATGTATATTATGACCTTCCCCAGTTTTGATATTCATACTTCATTTATTCTATTGACCTTTGTTGGGGTTGTCTACCACATTGTCCTATATTGTTTTGTAACTAAGGATAAATTAAGCCGCTCTTTATGCAGATTATGTATGCAACTGTACCACTAAATAATATGTATTTTGTGCTGTCCCTTCCCTTCTCCCCCTTCCCCCATCTCCATATTTTCACTCATTTTTTCTTTCCCTTCCTGTTAGTCTTTTTCCTTTATGTCTTTATATTATGAACATACCAAATAAACAGTTATTGAACCATTTCTGTCTCTTCCACAGATCTCTGACTCTTATTATGATATTGGTAGAGTAAAAATGATATCTTTATTGGTAAACTGAGTGACTCTAGTATGCAAGTTTCAGTACCACTGAAGATAACTAAGTGTAACGGTTTTTTAGGACTCTCAGACCAGTAAGTGAAAATAAAACACACTTTTATTTAAAGTAAAATAATGCTCAGGTTCGCCCTCTAGTGGCGGTAGGTAATACTGAGATCAAGTAAACTGAGATATTACAATAGTAATAGCACAATAGATATACATGCAAGAAAGTATGCAATAGGATGATGTGAGCCCCCAAGGGGTTAATGTCTGGATAACAGTCCGTCTCAGATGTGGAGGTTTGACACGCCCTGGATGTTAAAAGGCTGTGCTGGATAGACAAAGTTCATCAAGTACTGAAGACCGAACTGCCTCGCCAAAGTGTTTGGATATTAAGCAGAATAGGAGTCAACTTAGCCCCCACGGGCGTAGTTACTGGAACTGCTTTGGTTTGTGCAAGTGCAAATAGCCCCCACGGGCGTAACGGGAACCGGCCGGCAATGCAAGAGCTAACAGCCTCCTCAGACTTAGTTGAATGCTGGAATATGAATGCAAGAGCCACTAGCCCCCTCGGGTGTAGTACCGGAATAGCCAACACCGAAGCCTTCCTGCCACCACTCTGTATTACAGATATCGCCGGTAACCGACACCGGAGAGCCTTAGGCGCCCAAACGACCCAAACAATGTGACTACTCTGCAATGGAGGACTAGAGTTGCCGACGGTGAGCGGCCAACTCAGCAGCAGTATCACTGGTATCGAGGCTCGTACTGGAGATAGAGAGAGTGAAATCGAGGCAGCACTGCAAGAGTTAACAAGCACGTTTACTCGAGGCTTCAGCGCTACTGGAAGGCTCTGCACTGAGAGGAAGGCACCCAGATTCAAACACAGCTCTGCACGGGTAGCGAGGCACAGCACTAATCGTGGGTAACACCAGGCAAGGCAGTCACACTGAAGCGGGCAACAGAGACTGATAATGTCGCGGCGGCGACAACTGGAACGCAGGTCACTGGAACAAGCTGGAAGTCGATCTTCGGAGCAGGAAGTCAGCCGGGCCGGGTCGGAGCACGTAGGAGGCAGTCATACAAGCCGGGTCATACACAAGCAGGAACGTCAGCCTAGCCGGGTCAGGATCCAAGGGTGGTACGCAGACGAGCCGGGTCATACACAAGCAGGAACACTGGAGAATAGTCAGGACAAGCCGAATCGGTACACAGGAACTCAGAATACAGGAACACAGCAACAGCACTACTGGCTCAGGAACACCACGAAAGGGCATCTGACAGATGTGATAGCCAGGTATAAAAAGGTCATAAGGAGGCGGGTCAAACCCACTCAGCAAATCAGTGACAGCCACAACTGAGAGTGACAGGAATCACAGGCACTGTGATACTAAGTTGTCTTGACAGTTTGCACCCCTGAGCCACCCTTTATTCTTATTATGATAGCAACTTTCATAGCCATCTCAGAATTGATAGTTCAGGATTGTCTGCAAACAACCAGAGATAAGACAACAGCCTTAACTGCCTTAGCTTTTGTCTCTCATTTCAAAGTGCACAAACAAAATTACCCAGTTGGTATCTATCCAGGAAAGTCTACACATGCATTATAATGCAAGATTATGATTAAATGTTAGGGATCTAAAATAAAATAACTAGTTTTTACACACCTCCTCAATGAGGAAGTACTTGATATTTAATGTTATAAAATCCAATTTAATTTTTAGCTGTTATTATAAAAACTAGACTAAAACTTTTTTTTTTTACAATAAAATTAAGTGTAAATATAAAGAGATTGGGGTTGAGTTTATCATATACCTGTAATTGGATTGCACAGAAGGCAATCACATGATGTTCAGACAAAATTAATAAGAAACTAGCGAGACAATTCTTGAAAAGTTATTTGTGTATTGCATATCTAGGAAGTACTAAGCAGGTTATTACTATTATCATTATATTTATGATTATTGTTATTATTATTATTTAACTCCATTGAAGAGGTTACCTACCTCATGAAAGTGGAACTATCACCTTGAATTGTCTTTACATATTTGAAAACTTCATTCAAAACCACCTTTTTTCATGTTAACCAAAAGTCCAGTAGATGTATAGCTTATGAGATATTCACACTTTTATTTCTGGGAAAAGTGAAAGTAAAAATGTCCTGGCACAGCACAGAGCTTCAGTGACATATGGAACGTCACTGGGAATCTTTATAAGCATATAACACATCACTGAAAAGGCTTCACTAGCACAGGAAATGTCACTGAAAAGTGTAATTGGCATATGAATTATCACTGGTATCTCATGGATAACACAATTAGCATATATTAGCATATGGTAACAAGTATGAATAACTCCTTAATTGTATATTTGCAAACTTGAATTAAGGTGGAAATTCCACTTTAAACTAAATGGAAGTTTTGGGAGTTTTTATTTGTCCCATAAGATCCAGTTGGTTTGCCCCATAATGTTTCAAGTTCTTTTTAGTATATCAGTCTTATATAATTTTATGCAAAAAGCAACAAGATTAGACTTTCTGGAACAAACGAACTGCACCACAGGGGGCTGTTACTAAACCCATAGATTTAAATAGGCCTTTTGATCATTAATCACTTTAGTAGTAGACAGGTGTCTCCTATGGTGCACTTTGTATGGTCAATATTTGTTCCTTTTTCTTTGTATATAAGGCCTATATGGCCATATTCAATAAGCTAAAACAGGTTATTTTCTGGAGCAAACCAACTGCATCATGATGGAATAAAAATGTAATTGATCTAAATGGGGTTTTTAACCCCATGAATGCTAGTGTGGTCTTCAATGCTTCCTTAGCATTCAAGGGTTTAAAAGGCACATTTAAATAAGATGGGATTTTGGGTAATATTCATCTCTCCCCTATGGTGCAGCTGCCAGAATCGCACCTATTTATAAGATTGAATATGGTCCTTAGTGTTTTAACAGGCTGTATTTGGTTTGTAATAATCTCTGAATTAAGATGGGTTTTTATCCCCTTTTTATGATATAATAACCATTAACGGGCTCTTATGACCTTTTTTTCCATATGTGAGCCGTGCAATGAACAATCCAAGAAACAATTTTACAATCTGTCTTCTCAGTAGGGTTAAGCTACAAAGGAGCTAAATTCCTCTATTTGTTTTCATGGACTCTTAGTTTTACACATTTTGTAGCTGGCCTCCTACTGCTCCCATCCAATCCAGACAGTGGGAGGAAATCGGCCTGCTGGGAAAACTCAGTTCATGCTAGTGTTTCTTTTATATGGCAACTCAGATGCCTCTGTTACTATATGACCTTTCACATTTATCTTATTTTAACCTTTTAACAAGCAGAGGGGCACACAACACATTGCAAAGTAATACGTTTAATACACATCTGGCACTCAAAGGGTTCAAGTGGTCATGTCATCTCAAGATAAGATTGGTACATTTTAAAGAGAATAAAGAACTGTCTATATGTTGTGCTAGCCATTTGTTTTACAGTATAAATAGTTTTTGAGAAACATCTATTTATTGGTAGCACAGAGTGGCATTTTATGGTAATGAGTTTCTGTGCTGGGTCACTATTACCACACTGTGGAATGAATGACTCTAGGCATATCCCACACAAAGGTGAATTTCTAATATCACTGCAAGCTGTAACTTTGCCCTTGAACAGAACTAATTAGAGTACTCTGCAGGGAATTAGCATAGAGTGTCACTGTGCCATCAAAACATAAAGGTTAATTTTAATTTACAGAAAAATGACATACAGGCAGATTTAATATATATAAAACTAAACTTCTGCAAAAAAACAACTGCTGCTTATTAACAAATAATATTGCTAATTGATTGAAATGAAGCGTTTCTTCCTTGAATTCAAGAGAGGTCTCCAATAGTCTTGTGCATTTCTTTCATTATGAAAATTGCATGTTTCATGACATTCAGATTAAAATGACAGACAATTGGAATGGAACACACAATTACAGAAACATGAATGACACAGTTATTATTATTATTATTATTCTTTATTTATATAGCGCCAACTAATTCCGCAGCGCTGTTCAATAGGGAATAGACATACACAGGTATTAAATAGTACAATCAGATGTGGGGAACAGGAGAATCAGAGGGCCCTGCTCGTGAGAGCTTACAGTCTAGAGGAAGGTAGGTTTGATACAGAAGGAGTAAGTGCTATTGGGTGTAAGTTCCTCCTGCCACATGAACTGCCGGTCAGTGGGTGGGTGTGAGAAGTGCCGTTGAGTGCAGTAGTCCGTGCAAGGGGTGAATCTTGGTGATGATGTTTATGGAGGCAGTTGATAGGCTTCCCTGAAGAGGTGAGTCTTCAGGGAGCGTCTGAAGATTTGAAGGCTGGGGGAGAGTCTGATTGGGCGTGGGAGGGCATTCCACAGCTCAGGTGCAGCACGGGAGAAGTCCTGTAGGCGGGAGTGGGAAGATGTGATAAGAGCTGTGGAGAGCAGAAGGTCATGTGCAGAGCGAAGATGGCGGGCAGGATTATATTTGGAAATGAGAGATGAAATATAGGGGGGTGCAGTGTTAGTGAGGGCTCTATAAGTTAGCACCAGAGTTTTGAATTTTACTCTGTATGCTAATGGGAGCCAGTGTAGGGACAGTTAATTCATTGAAATCAATTCACATGCTTTCTCATACACTTCCATCGCATTCATATCACACTTACCATGATGTCGATGATACAGTGGTGTTATCGACACCCTGCTCCTCCTACATCCTCTCTCTCCCCCCCCCAAAAAAAAACACAGTCTATGCTACAAAATAAAATAAACACCCTCATAATCCTGCTCAGGCCAATGCCAGAGCCAAACTGAGAAACAAATGAACGGGGATTATCTTTTATATGACAATCCCTGCTCTAATTATTTCCCAAATGCTCAATGGCTGGGGTTTTGAGATTATTCAGGGCATAGAAAATGCCCTGAAGTAATCTTACCTCCCAGCCAATCAGCTTCAAGCTGGAGTGGTCATCCCTCCAGCTAGCCAATTAGGGGCCATGTTATATGCAAAAGCAAATCTCTGTTAATTTATTTTCTCACTCTGGCTCAGGGAATAGCCCGATCAGGATTGGGGGGATTATTTTGTAGTCAGTGGCAGCAAAGTATTAGTTTTTTTTTTTGGTGGGGGAGAAGTTGTAGGACCAGGGAGTTGAGGACACCACCAGAAATTGTACATCAAGGTAAGTGTCATGACTGGGGTGACTTATTCATATTATTGGTGAGTGAATTTTGTCTGTCAATGAAATCTTTCAATGAAATTCTGACTAACCAAATGGTAAGGTAAACGATATTCTTTTCATCAGAAAGATAATTTTGCTGTGCAGAAGTCGTATCTCCAACACACTGAAAATTAGTATGTTGGAGAAATCTTTAGCATTCGAAATAAATGAGAGGCTGGAAATGTTTATTTGTCCCCTATGGTGCAGATGGTTTGCTCCACTGAATCTTTATAAGTGCATATAATATTGCAATCAAAAATATATGAAAGTCAATTAATTATTTATTTGTCAGGTTTTCAATTCAATGTATTAAAAAATATATAAAGATGTGCAACAACCATATAATAACATTGGGTTGTCCAAGCCTGTCCTCAGCAGATATAAGGAGACCATGAGTTAATGATATATTTTCTTGATTAGTGAGGCCTTACCACAGGCAGAGAAGGACAGCTCCATAGTAAAGACTATGGGATTTCTCCTAATACTAGCCTAGACTGGCATGTTCAGAGCCTAGACTCTCAGTACGCAAGTTTATTGAGAGAGACCACCAAGGTCCTAGACTCACTGAGAGTTTTATTTACAGGTTTATTTTGTATTTTTATCTCTCTTTGTGCCTATGTGGCGTGTTTCTGTGTGTGGGTGTTTGCTTTCCCCTGTTTATTTTTTTGAGTGTTTGCTGGGAGTGGTGATGGGTTACTCAGTGGTGGACTTGCAGACCCTCTGTCCCCATGCAGCCTTTTCTTGGCCACAAGAAGGTGAAGCAACCTGCTGACCATTGGGATAAGGAAGGGTCTACTCTCAGGATCAAAATTGGTGAACACCAGATCTCTGATTCACTGCTCCTCCTTGGTGTGGTACAAATGAAGTGGGTAAACCATATCTGGTATACTTTAACAAGAACTGGTTTTGATCTGGCATCAACTAGCTATTGCCTGATTTCTTGCCTGATAGGTACTCGGTCCATCAGGTTTTATGACCAAGTAAGAAAGAGGGAAGCTGGGATATTCAGATATATCTTGAGTTTATGGTTTGGTAATCTGAGTATATGATTGTGCATTGTCCCATAACAGAAAATCAAGCTATATATTTACCCTCATGTACAGGTTGTCTAGACATAATGGTGATTTCATGTCCCAGTTGTTGACTGCAGCCTTGACTCTATTCTTGGCTTGTGGGCTGAAGACCCCAATGACAACATGTGACTGAGTTTCTGAACATCATAGGGTCCATGGAGTTCTCCCAGTTTGTGTTAGAGCCCACACATGTTTGTCCATGGTGTGCCTAGGTGAATTTTTCCTTTATCAACCTATGGGCTGACTATAAGCTGATCTGGACAACAACCTGATGCACTCCGCCTCCCCGCAAGATGCATGACTGCCCTGGGACTTCATGGCTCTAGCCAAAGAGGATGATAGAACAGTGTAAGTTCAATTCAGCCTTGGCTAATCTCTCCCCATTTCATTTCCACTGTTCAGGATGGTGGACAGCTTTACTCATTAAATGTCTTATTGAGGTGATTTTAATTCATTCTTTGCTAATAAAATAAACCTCAGAATTTGGCCTGATAATAGCCATATGTTAGTTTTCAAGTACAGTTTCAACCCAGAAGCAAGTCGTTTCCTGGAACATTTCATGTCATCAACATCCAGGAGCTTATCACTGCCCCTTAAATAGACTGTGGGGTAGTGGATCCATAGTTGGTAGAGCTGGTCACATGAAAAGGGGCTGGTCCCAAGACTATGGTTAGACCACTCCTGAAGCATGCTGGCTAATTACCATCTTGTCTCCTCCCTTCCTTTTCCTAGGAAGGTGTTAGAGAGAGAGAATTTTCACATACTGTGCACATAGCAGTTGTTGATAAATGCACAGTCCTTCTCTGCTCCCAGGGAAATATATTCCAACCCGCTGGTTTAGAGGATTTAGAGTAGGAGAATGATTGGACAGTTTTTCCACAGATGCACCTGAAGTACTTGTGATGCTGCTTTCTCAGTACTAGGACTAGTAGGTACCACCATCATCCCCATAGTCCCACCATGGGGATGATGATGCCAGTTCCAGTCCCACCACAGATAGTACTACCCATGTGTGTGGTGGATAGAAGCCTGAACCTGTGATATTTGACACTAACATGACCCAACAGCAAGAACTAAATTAGCAAACATCATAATGTCACTGGTGGCATAATGTTCAAAAGAGACGGCGGCTTACCTTGATGTAGTAGGCTATTTTAACAATTTTGCTAAAATATTAACATTTGATTATAGTTTTTGCAAAGACTAAGCATTGTGTATGTCACAGTAATGTTTTTCCAACCAACAGCTTGTTAACTAACCCTTCTATAAACATACTTCATGTAGTTACACTTATTTATAAAGGGTTATTTGTGTGGTTTACGAAAAGATGATAAAGACTTATGTTGTAAGTTGCTGATCTACAATACACCTCCAGTACACCTCTCCTCCCTCCACCACCATACTGCCACAGTATAGTCTAATAAGTTTTGGATTGTATAAGTCATATGAGACTGAGTAGTCTGTATTGTTATCCAAATCAAAATACATAACACTCTTGACAGTGTAACTTTAAAATGGAAATAAATAAGACAAAAGAATAAAACAATAAATTAAAATTATAAAGTGAAAATGGAAGGATCTCCCAGTTCCTCCTGGTCCCAACTGTTGTAGATGGTGGCAATTATGGACCCCCCCCCCTCTTCCTTTATGCTACAGTACCATATATGCTGTATGCTCCTTTTTTTTCTTTCAACATCTGCTGCATGATACACTTTGAGCTCTATTCAATTACCTCTGGCAGTAAAACAAAACTAATGCTGGTAGTTTTAAGTCAGAGTTTGGTATTCTATTACCTGTGCTGTGACAAATTACCCGCTGTTAAAAAACATAAGTGACACAAAATAAGCTCCCATTGAAAACAATGAAACAGCATATACATTTGCTATTCATTTACATGCGATGGCTATTCATGTGTTCAGGGACTCTCTTTGCATTATTTTAGCACCAAACAAACCTAGACGTTGAGTCCCTAATGCGTGTTAAAAATCACTGACGTATAATTGAAAATAGTTAAAAAAAAAAAAAAAAAGCACACCTCCACAGTTACTCAATACTATGTATGACGCCCTGGAGGTGGGAATGTTGTCACAGTCCCTAAATGAAGCAACAATAGTTGTACTTCCTAAACCAGGTAAAGATCTGACCAAATGTGACTCATACTGACCTATCTCTTTGCTTACGGTGGATGCTAAGATCCTAGCCAAGGTGTTAGCAAATAGACTCAGTGCTGTGACTCCGGTTCTCATTCACCTGGATCAAACAGGATTTATGCCCGGGAAATCTACGTTCCACAACCTTCAGAGACTATTCTCCCACCTGCACACGAAACTTACTAACACTTGTAACAGGGTTGTGGTCTCACTGGACGTATCTAAGGCTTTTGACTCTATGGAATGGAATTATCTTTGGTGCACACTTCATGGGTTTGGATATGGACCTATATTCTTACGGTGGGTACAGATTCTGCACCAGAATCCAAGTGCTAGGATCCTGACTGCATCCGTCAGGTCTAGACCCTTTGAACTGGGGAGGAGTACGAGACAGGGGTGTCCACTGTTGCCCGGTTTCTTTGCCCTGGCTATTGAACCATTGGCTGTGATGATTCTGAGAGATGCATGTGTCACGATTTATTTTGACTCTCAGACACAGAGTTAAGATAAAAACACAACTTTATTGAAAAGTTAATAAGAACCCTCACAGGTCCTGAAGATACATATATGAAACAGCCACACGACAGGTTCAAATAGTATAGCAAACAATGATACAATATAGTAGGCTCTACCGGCCTTGCCAAATACCGGGCAAGGCAGCCTGGAGACTGGCACAGTGAGATGAAGTAGGCTCTACCGGCCTTACCAGTATACCGGGCAAGGCAGCCTGGAAACTGGCAACACAAGATTAGGGAGGCTCTACTGGCCTTGCCAATATACCGGGCAAGGCAGCCTGGAGACTGGCACAACAATACGAAGGAGGCTCTACCGGCCTTGCCAATATACCGCGCAAGGCAGCCTAGCACGATGACACAGAGTATAGGAGCCCCACTTGTGCTGTAATGGAGATAGCAACAGCAACTGATGATGAATGTGGAGCAAAGTGGTGTAATACGTACTGGACAAACAGGGAGGCCCTACCGGTGCTGTAAAGTTGGTAATGCAAGCAGCCGGTATAATATTGGAGCAAACCAGTACCGTGTACCTGGACAACATGGAGGCCCTACCGATGCTGTAACGGAGGCAGCAAGAAACCGGTGTGATATTGGAGCAAACCAGTACCGCGTACTGGACAATATGGACACCCTACCGGTGCAGTAACGGAGGCAGCAAGCAACCGGTGTGATATTGGAGCAAACCAGTACCATGTACTAGACAACACGGAAGCCCTGCCGGTGCTGTAAATGAGGCAGCAAGCAACCGGTGTGATATTGGAGCAAACCAGTACCGAGTACTGGACAACACGGACGCCCTACCGGTGCTGTAACAGAGGCAGCAGGCAACCGTTGTGATATTGGAGCAAACTAGTACCGCATACTGGACAACACGTAAGCCCTATCGGTGCTGTAATGCAGACAACAAGCAACTGGTGTGATACAGGAGCAAACCAGTACCGTGTACTGGACAACACGGAGACCCTACCGGTGCTGAAACGGAGGCAGCAAGCAACACAGGAATCCATAGGCAGGTGATCACTGACATAGACACACCACGAAAGAGCACTCAAAGGGTGCAGGAGTCCAGTCTATATAGGCAATACTGGGCGGACTAATCACAGGCAACCAATGGAGAGCCCTTACAACTGACTGACAGAAAAAGCCAGCAATCATGGGCACCGTGATAGCGTGTGTGGAGGGGTTTCGGGTGGGCGACAGGGAAGAAAAACTAGCATTGTATGCCGATGACATTTTGTTGTTTCTGGTACAATCTACCAGATATCTGCCCTATGTTTTGGAATTGGTGAACTCCTTTGATGCTTATTCAGGACTGCGGATCAACTGGGAAAAGTCTTCCATCCTTCTTGTGGACCCAGTTGTGGATGGGGGACCCTTGTCATATGTTCCTTTGCGTTGTGAAGACTCTGTGAAATATATGGGCCTCAAGGTGACTGTCTCCTCTATGTTTTCCAGGGATTGCCGGTGCCTATCCCTAGGCAATATTTTGGTGTCATTGATCAGATAATTAGAGTCTTTCTATGGTCGGGTGGACCTTCGAGAATCAAGCTATCTATACTTAAGTGGACGGTGGGGGAGGGAGGAATTGCTCTCCCAGACTTCCACAAATACTACTTGACAGGGCAGGGACAGTATGCTCTGTCATATATATAACCAGATACTCTACAAATGTTTCACAAAATCGATGAGCCCTTGCTTAAGTTAGGGTATTCTATTTCAAATGTCCCTCTGCTTGGAACGGGCATGCTTAGGGATCACCCTGCTACGACTCGACTGACCAACAGTCTGCTTCTGGATATAGGGGGAGGGATCCTGGAGTTCCCCTTTGGGGTCTGGGGGAGCTGGATCACCTTCGACACCTTGAATTTGGAGGACTTTGGCTGCGGCATGGCATATCTGTGCTTGGTCAGCTATATCAGGATGATGCCTTAAAATCATTTGAACAGTTATGTGAAGAATTTAATATTCCTCATGCATTCTTTTTCTCTTATCTGAGATTAATGCACTCCTTGGCTGCTTTATGGGGTGCCGAGATTCCAAGTACACAAGAATTCCCACTGGTCACTTTGGCCAGGAGGAGAAAGTTGCTTAAACCTGTTTCACTAATTTACATTTGGCTAGATAAACATTTGAACAGCGAGCATGCTGGGCTATGGTCCAGATGGGAGATGGACCTGGGCATTCTTGAAGACCATGAGTGGGAAGTGGCCCTGGGGAGCCCTGGAGCGGTATCTGCTACTGCCAGACATCAACTAAAATTCTACATAGATCTTACTATACTCCTGTACGTCTTTTCAGAATAGACAGATTGGAGGGGGACCGATGCAGGAGATGTGGGGAGGCAGGCGCTGCTTCCCTGCAACTCTTGTGGGAGTGCCCTGTGGTTCGAGGTTTGTGGGAATCGGTGCTGCATACTGTCTCAGCTGTGGTACAATGGGCTGTGCCACTCTCTCCGAAGATATGCGCATTCTCCATTCTTCCTGATCAACTTTACCCATGTACTCACAATAGCTTAATGAGGGAACTGCTGGTTATGGCAAGGAAGGTGGTGGCAACATTGTGGACGGCAGACAAATCTCATGAACACACTCAGTGGGTTGTCTTGGTGTACAACAATCTTCCTCATTACAAGGGGCTTTATTTGCATAGGGGCACCCCGGACAAATTCAGTCTTATATGGGGACCTTGGACCTCTTATTGTAATTCCCGAAAACTTTATTAAAATGAAATGACTGATCTGTACTAGTCACTTTCTGTAGTGTATTTGGCTCTCTGGCTATCTAATGACTTTGTTACATATGCTATATGCTATTGCCCATTGTGTTTACTGGCTATTTAGAGGACGGCTGCTCTCGTCTCCCAGGGAGGGTGAGAAGGGGTAGTTGTAGGGCTAGGGTGGGTATTGGGAGGGGGATAGGGTGGTTTAGTTGTTTAAAATTTTAAAAACTGGGACAGGCATATATATGTGCTCTGGTATGTATCTGTGTATATGTGCATTGTACTTTCTGTGCAAATATCCTGTGAATTATTGACTATTTTGTAATGTGTTATTTCTGTCCTCTTTAATAAAAATGATTAAAAAAAACACACACACACACACACATACGCAACTAGCAATCTCTACACTAGTGACCCATGGATGTATAGATATATCAATACATCCAAGTTACCAAAAACATAATTAAAACCGAACAATACAATAATAACCCTTTGAGTGCCAGAGCAGAATGCAAAGCATTGCAGATCATTGAATTATCCCATGGCCAATTCCCCACAGCATTAACAATAAACACTTACCTTGAAGTCAGGGGTCCAGCGGGATCTTCTGCACCCTGGTCTTCCGCTGACTTCCTTTTTAGTTCTTCTTTAAGTCTTCTTGCTTCTTCTGTAAGCCTTCTTTGTTCTTTGTAAATTTTCTTTGTTCTTATGTAAATTTATTTGAAGTTTATTAAAAAAAATTCCAGCCATTAACTTTTGCCGCTGTCACAAGAGAGAAATAAAAAAAAAATCACCCCCATTTTTGTTTCTCTCTGGCGGCGACTGCAATGGCAACAGACGATTTTAATTTTATTTATTTTTTTAATAGAAAGAATAATTACAGAAGAAGAAATATGAATTAAAGAAGAACTAAAGATGAAGACAGAGGAAGACTGTGGTGCAGAAGACTGTGCTGGAACTCCAAATTCAAGGCAAGTGTGGGGAATGAGTCATGGGATAGTGTTAGGGCTAGTATTTTCAAACTTTATTGTTGATGTGGGTGTAGTGTAGGGCTAATGTTTAGGAGAGTGCGGGGAGGGTGATTGTGTTATTAGATCACACTTGATGGTTGACACTGTATCAAACATTGTTTTCTTTGATGTTTTCAAAACCCATGATATTTATTGTGTAGTGAGAACAAAAGCTGCGACGAACGTTGGGCCACAAGTCATTTTTGGCAACAAATGCTTGTTGTGGCTCATGTTGGTCAGGCAATTGAATTCCATGTGTGTATGTATTTTGACCCTAACAAATCATTTACCTTCTCTATTTGAATTGAGCCCCTTGTATGAGATGCTGGTTCATTTTCAAAACGGTAAGTCTACCAACACTGCTGCCAGATAGAAGTGTCCTACATTCATTAACAATATATGCAGTCAATATATATAGTCAACAATAGTGAATGTCGCTGGATTAGACTTGGAAGGGGTGATGTTGAGGATGATGACTGAGATGATGGTGAGTGGGCATTTTTAAGCAAGCCTGTTTGTCAAGAGTCAGATTTTCTAGCTGATTTCTCAAAGATTTTAAAAACTGGCATACTGATCCTTTTCAGTGGTGGAAGATTGAGACATTTCCTTTAAACTAATTTTTTCCATATCATTCTCATTCTTCATTTTATTTATCTTAGAAGGTGAGGAGTAGAGTGGAAGGACATATTCTAAATCAACATCATAAATAATAGGACATCAATAGCAGCATTGACTTTTTCCACACTCCTCTGAAAGTTTTTTGTACTTTTCGACTTAGGTGGTTTCATAAAACATTGACCATTATTTTACAGTGAGTGTTATTGTTACTGTCTGCCACAGCATATTGTCTGCTTGCTAAGTCCTCTTCTGCTATGATAACAACACTAGATTGTGGCTTGCCTTTTTTTTAGCATTGTTAAAAAGTTTAGTAGTTCTACTGGTTCTCACATTTACAAGCAGCTTCTTCAGAGGTAGAAGGATAGTTATAATTTATTGTAGTATGACTTTACCACCACCAGCACATCCATGCATTCTTCCTACTTATTTCCCCTTACCCCTGCACGTAGCATGTTTGGTGGACATAATGATAGCAGTGTTGATGTTCACAGTAATTTAGGCAATAAAGCTGTTATCATGTGGAGTGATGTTTTGTTCATATAAAAATAATGTATGATGTATTTTTCAGTGAAAGACACTAAAGACAGTTAGTCTCGGTCTCAGTCTCAGCTCAGGTGAAGGATCTCCTGTCTGTTTCTGTAATCTATTTTTTTTTTTTTACTGTTCCTGTTGTTCACAAACAAAAATCACACCCATATTCCCTCCAAGTGCAAGCAACTCCAGCTCCCTCTGTTTGCCTTTCTGCTACTACAGATAGCTAATGTCTAAGATTTCAGCAGCAGCTTTCTCTGCCAAATTGATTGCAATGTTATTCCTTAAGTTACAGGCTGAAGAGGAACATGTTATTTTCAGAACCAGCATCTTGCAATATAGAATAAAGTATACTATGCAGCTGCTGCTACCGCCTTGCAGAACTACCACACTTCATTATGTGCTTATCCCTCTTGTTCTTGTGAATGTAGGAGTGAGTCTTTGTAGAATTACACACATAGTATGTCAAGTTGTATCTATGTTTTCATCAAGAATGTAAATGTACTATCTTGTTCTGTCTCTCAGCTTCAGTAGAGTCTCAGGCTCAGTTAGCTCAGGTAGGTACTTGGATCATCTGCCTGTCCGAATGTCACTTATGCATAAAAAATGTGATTGTTTTTTTAATCTCATTCTTCCATTCACACCCACATCCAGGAAACAACTGGTAGTGGCTACCACCAATACCCCTACTAAGCAACTCCAGCTCCCTCTCTTTGCCTTCTATATTCACTAGCTAGCATCCAAAATTAATCTGCTCTTTCTGACTCCCAAGTACAAACTGACAACATGCAATAAACTGACATATTCTTTAGCACTATAGGAATATGTGGGGAGCAGTCTATGTGTGGAAAGACTGCACTTTTCATGGGAATTCCCATGGAAGTTGGGAAGGGCTGTTTTTTTGCATGCTGCACAATAAAACAGTGCAAATTTGGGGATCTTTTGATATCCCCATATGTCACAGTTAACATGACTGATTTGTTCTCTGTTTTTAGATTCCTGAATTTGGCACATTGGTTTAACCCCTTAACGACAATGGACTTACCAGGTACGTCCCACAGAAACTGTCACTTAGTGACAGAGGACGTATCTGGTAAGTCCCGGAAGTCCAGGTCTCCGTGTGGCTACACGCCGGTCGGGGACTCCGGACTTGATTAAAAAGAAAAAAAAAGGAACCATGGGCGTTAAGGTGACAGCCGCGTACGCACGCAGCTGTCACTAAGGGGTTAAATTGTCATTTTAACCTCTTGAATGCTACAGAGGTCTCCAAAGCATCAATTTCTCCCCTATCGTGCAGCTGATCATCTCCAGAACCCCTTTACCCTATGTATATGGGCCTACACGTAAAATAAAAAATACAAAATCTCATCTTACTATATTGGTAGTCCTTTCCACAAAATATTCTTGTTTCACTGAACATTTTTATTTATATTTTAGACGTCTGCTATTAAAACTTACTACTCTGAACTCATAAAAACATTATCCCCCTTGAGGTTATGACTTCTCTAGCATCTGATACTTAGAGGAAATGTATTTTGATAGTTTAGCATAACAAACTGTAAAACAGGATTTAACCCTTTGATAAAACACTCAAAGGGTTAAAAATTCCCATCACTAAATATAAATCATACAAGTCTGTTGTGGCTAGCCATAAGTAACATAAGTAGAGATGAGATGAATTCTCACATGTTAGCTCATCAGAAGAAACCAGAAGGATACACATGGGACAGAAACAAAGTAAATTAATTGTATTCCAGAAAAGTGACAAGAAAACAAATGTATTACTCACAAAATTATTTTATCTTTAACCTCAAAGCTTAAAGGACTTCTCTTAATCATAAACCTCCCCCTTACTTTCCTTGCAATGCCCAGAAAATCCTGATGGCCCCTCTGAATGTTGTGCTTTTGTTCAAAATATAACAATCAGTCCTGGATATCACGTCCATGGAGACAGACATGACAGTTGCTAGCATGACCACAGGATGCAACCATTGCCCACCGCTTAAAATAATCTTAACCCTTAAAGTATCAGCTGCACACCCCTCTGGTCCTTAAAGGGTTACGTAGGTTCATAAAATATTGATATTGGCTGTTCAAGCATTGTATGAATGAACTTCAGCTACCACATATGTAACAAAGAGGACTCACCAGTGGCATCAGAAGGACGGGTACTACTTTATACGGGTACTCCACACTGACACAAATTATCTAGAAATCCACATCGGTGATAGCACTCCACACAAAACATGAGGCACAAGAAACCTCATAAAATAATGGTTTTAAAGAAAAGTTTAAAACAACACATAAAATGGCACTGAAATATGGGACAAAGCAAGGGAAATAAATGTCCTGTGCAGTCTGCACATTTCTTCCTAATGCTAGCACTTCATTGTAGTCTAAAGACATAAAACAGAAATAATGGTAGATACAAGGTTTGTCATAAAACAATCTGTGCAACTGAATCCTGAAGCTTCCAGTCACAGACATATAAAACTCAGCTCAAATCAGATGTCCAGCTGTGCGCACAGTGATAATTACCATTAACCCTTTGAGTTCTGGATGGATGTGCAATGCATTGCTGATTTTTGTACGAGGCTACAATTTAATGCATGTTTATGCAAGACAGAGTGATATCAGTGCTGATTTGACCCTTCGAGGGGTGTCACTACAGCTGAGTAGACCAAGGTGGAATAAACAATGACTCAGGGATAGTCCATAAGTACTAAGGACAAAACACAGGGTATATTAAACAGAGGGCTTTCCAGTTGTCATTTTATACAACTCCCACAGTGATATTGTCTCTTTACCCTTTGAGTGCCAAGCCCTTGTGGGTCATGTTTTTAGCCAACCTTGAGCTCTTCAGCTGTGGTGGTTTACAACTCCCAGCTAGCCATTTGTCTCTTAAGGGATGCTGGGAGTGATATACCACAACATCTGTAAAGCCCACAGCTGACTACACCCTACATTAGTCCCTTAGTACATATGGTCCATTCCTAGATCAGGTGGAATCATGTTGTGCTACCCGGCCTTTGGGGTTTACAACTCCCAGTGTCACCAACTAATCAGTGGGTATTTGGGGAAGTTGTGATTTGCAGACCCCAACAGATGGAGAGCCCAAAGCTTACTACACACTAATTCAGGGATAGGCCACATGTACTAAAGGCCCAATATATTATATAATCAACCATGAGCTCTGCCACTTTTGTGTCCTACCTCTATCCCCACACACACACTGAGAGCTACTGACTATAAGAGGATGCTGGGAATTGCATGCCATTACAGCTGGAAAGGCTATTGTTGACCCTCCACCCCACCCCCCGACATAGGAATAGGACATATTTGCAAAAGACAAACATTCCAATTTTGAGACAAGCAGCGCAGAAAGTTCTCATTACTGTAAATGTGTCTTTACATCCCATGATCATTATAGAGATGGACAATGCTTTGCAGTAGACATTGCTTTCTTTTATTTAGTAATTTTCTTGGTTGACTATTGTGCATTTGAGGTTTATAATTGGTCCATCTTTTTTGGTTCATATGGAAGGTGTTCATGTGTACTCATTATGGCTAAAGTGTAAATATATTTATTTATAAAATGTTTTATCTGGAAGAAAACATTGAGCTTTCTCTTGCTTTCAGAGCAATGAGAGGTCTCTAGCACTGAAGGTGTTAAAATCTCCACTTAAATGTATGGAAAGTTGTTGTTTCTAAAGAGCTTGCAGTGCTTCATATAGAAATGTATTGTGCATGAACAGGCTGGTGGTACTGAGTGCAATAATTGCAATACGAGTTCATAATCTGGGTGGAAAATTGTCTCCTGATGTAATGTGATGGTAGCCAGTGAACATTTTCCTCAAAGTCACGTGTAGAGTATATAGAGTTTGGATTAGTATACCTGTGAACCCAAAGGGTTTGATCCCGAGACTCGAGGTTTTGACCCATATCTCAGCATGTCAAGATGAAGGGCCAAAATCTCAGGGTGAGAGAGAGTCCTTTATTGCCTACTACATGATGTACACTAATTAATTGCTTATTTAGTCTCCGAATTAGAGCCATTCCTACAAGAGAGGCAAACATAGAAGTCCTGGGGGAAGATTCACTAAGCAGTGATAATGAGGTGATGAAGTGGAAATGTCTTCTCCAGTTTATCACTTCTCAAGTTCCTATGCTATTCTATGAAGCCTATGCACTAAGATCTCTAAAACTGAAACAATCTTAGTGCATGGGCTCCATAGAATAATATAGGAATTGGAGAAGTGATATCACTGGAGAAGTAATTTCCATTTTATCACCTCTTTATCACACCTTAGTGAATCCTACCCCCTCCTCTTCTAGTATATGTTTAACCATTCCTTGTCAATTGAATTAAGCATCTGTGGGATAGGGCAACTAGGGATTTATTGCCAATAATCTACATTTTTGGAAATAATAGAGGGGGAGGTTAATATTTCAATGATCTCAGGGTTATCCAATTCAGAAAGGTCCCAGGTATGTTAATTATGCTCCAGAATTTGCATGTAGGTTGGTTAATTAATTAGACGTTAATTGGCCGCAATGTGATAGCAGATGATTGAAACGGCTTTTGGCTGCAATGGTATCTCAGTCAAAAATTCACCCATATCCTATTGGTTTAAATTATGGTTTTAACCCCTTGGATGCCAGTGAGGCTTGCAATGCATTGCTTCTGAGCAGCGTCAATGAGTCTTCACAACTACGTGCACATAATGATGTTCAGCAGCCTTCACACATTGAGCACACAACACTAAGGTACAGAGGGTCCCAAACTGTTATATATGAGAATCAGAGATTCTGATTATAGGGGCCTCCTCCCTACAGTGGACCCTGTGTTGCTGTGCACTTTATTTTTTGCTAAAATGCCCTGTGTGTGTGATTCAGAATGCTTTGTTTTTCTTAAGAACGTTTTACCCTAGCAAACACCTTTTCTGTGCCTGGACTATTTTCTTAATCTCTATGTTTACTTGCATTATAAACACAAAGTGAAAAAGTGTAGGCGCTAATGGTGATGACTTAGGACATTTCCTTGACTGATTCCCTTCCAATGATCAACAAGTATTTTTTCCCCATTCTCTCACACTGGACATGGTGTTTAATTTACACTTAGCAGTCTGGCTATTTCAAGCAAACCCTGACAGCTGCAAAAGTTTTCGTTAAAAACAATAATTTCACTTTTCCCTTCCATCTGGTTGCAGATGGTTTAAATAGGACCCACTGGGAACTCAGCTCCACTATAGAGGAAATGACAGCGAGGCTGATGTACTAAAGGAAAATGGTGTAATTCTGCTACAAAGCAAGTACACCATAGGTGACAGATAAAATGTCCCCCAGTGGTCATTGATTTAAATAGGGCTGTTAACTCCTTCAATGCTAGACAGATTGCTGCAATACATTGGCGACAACTCAAGCATTCAAGGGGTTAACCCTTGGAGTGCCAGAGAGATATCCAATGCATTGCAATGCATTGCAATGCAATGCGTTGGATACCTCTCTGGCACTCAAAGAGTTAAAACATTCATGTTAATCAATGGGAATTTTTATTAATCCCTTGAGGTGCCACTTTCTTAGTACATCAGCCCCAATGAGGTTGATGCAATTGGAGTAATTCTGTACAAACCAACAGCACCATAGGAGAAAAATACAAAAACTGCAAAAATAATAATAAATAGGATCACAACTCATATATACATGAAATATATATATTATACATAGGGAGCCACAAATCCCCAAAATCTATACAAACAAAGAAAAGAAGAAAAAAGGAGACCTAAGTGTGCCACTAGCTAGACCAGTATAGCTAGTATAAAATAATCATAAAAAATAATAATTTAAACCCAAAATTCTGTAAAAATAAATAAATACTTTATTATAGAAAACTGTCAAAATGATGACAAAATAGCATGACAAGCCTGTCCCCAATCCCACATATTGAAATAACATACAATAAATATATACCATAACCAATGAAAATGAGCTCAAAAATGAATACAATAAATCATATAGACCATGCAAACTAACACTGGTGCCAGTCAATATAAATAAAGCCCATATGACCATAATACAGATGAAGGATGAAAGTAGTGAAAAAATAAGAGATGAAGAGAATATCTACAAATGATAATCATCCACAGTTCATCCAGCACAGAGAGTGAATGATCCACATAAACAGTCAAATAATGATGAAAGGAATGGATTATAATCAACTGATGAGATATAAATAGATATCATCAATGTAGCAACTGATTCTGGTCATCATCATCTTAATCTTAAGCTTAATCATAGACAGGCTATCCAGTAACAAGGGTTATAAAGTCTCGCCCATCTTCAGCCTTTACTGACAACAATCAAAGTTATCTGCTGCAGTAACTTCAGTATAATGACACCACTCACAAGTTGCAAGACAAAGTGTCCATATCCCCAAAGTGGTTCCAGTGATGATCATATAAAGAATTTTCACATGAAAGCTCGATAATCACCTTAATATTGTATCACAAATATAGGTCAGCATAACTGGCTCTGTGTAGCTAGGGCCGCATAATTAAATCCACCAACGATTTTCGCCCGCTCTATCGGACTTTGTCAAGGCAAGAAAGATCAAACATATGGGTCATGTTATTTAAATAATTCACACTGGAAGTGATATATATAGTCATGGTAACCAAGATAAACATAGTATACAAAACTAATTCATGGCAAATGTGTTTTCCAGTCAGGAAGGCATCACACATACACACATATTGTATTTCATTTTAGTGACTGTGCATTTTGAGGAACACACTTTCAGGGCAAAAATATATTTTCTTTTTTTGTGAAAATATTTTACCTGGAAGAACACATTGAGATATCTCTTGTTTTTGAGTATGTCTTGGACTCATTTTATCTACCTCAGAAGGGTGAAAGGCTGAGGTGACTTTGACAGGACTAGAACCTGTGACCCTGAGGCTTGAACAGATTCTACAGCTGGTGCATTAACCAACTGTGCCACATAAGAAAGCACATATAGTGCATTTATATCATTCATTAGACATACCAATAGATCTTTTCATTATATGAGACCAACAGAAAATGACACAAATAGAGAACAGCAGAGCATTACCCCAGATCATCAGATCTTTATATCAGTACATGAGCATTGCACCATTATGTGAAATCTACAGGATACTGCAGTGTCACAAAGTGGATGTGGTTCTATGACTTACAGTGGACAGTCAAATATTGTTGGGGTGTCAGACTTATGCTACTACTAGTAGACAGTGTAACAGGGCTATGGTGTCAAAGAATAAGGCTGATGTACTATATAGAAATGTAGAATTTCAGGAGTGAATCAACTGTTCTATAGAGGAAAAATAAAAAAATCCCAAATTTTCTTTGATTTGAATGGTGTAGTTGGTTTGCCTCCAAATGAAATGTGAAGCTTTTTTACCCATAATACAAAAATTGCTCCACAAGTGAGTGATCCCTTCCACTATGCCTGAAACATCTCTTAAAAAGAATCAGTCACAGTGGGTGATGTTTAGAAAGACATGTTGCCATAACTCAAGAGCTGAATGAATGAAGACACGAATAAACTGTAGCCAGGTCTTAAAGGGATAGTAATGTTTCATAATACAAGCAGCTCTAATTAATCATCATAGTATTTGGACTTTGGAGAGTGCTATTTCAATTCTGTCAGAGAGTATACCCCTCCTGCCCCTTTTACTGATGTAACACTGTTCAGCCAGATCAGAAGGGAGGTGCCCGGGTAGACTGCAGAGAGGGACAATCTTCAATTAAGATAAGGGAAAAACCTGAAAAACCTGTCAGGGGGGCAGGGATTTCATTGTTCTCATAGAAGGAAGATTGTCCCCTGCTGTTATCTGTCTGGTCTATGGACTGCATTCTACATCTGAGAAGAGATGGCTTACACTAGGTAAGAGGGGTGGGAGGGGAAACTTTGCTTGTGAATATCTCTCAAACCAAAGTATTACTATCCCTTTAAAGATTAAGTTTAGTGGTGTATGAATGCAAGAGCAATTCTACATGAAACTGGGAAGCTCATCATTAAGTCAGGAGAATACTGGTTGGAGGGGAAAATTAATGGGAAATGATCACACAGGAAGGAGATAGTTTGGTGCTCCTGGATCTGTGAATCTATAACAATCACTCTCCCACCCTATATCTCTGTACTAGCTTGAGATAAGTTAATTTATAATCAAGCTTTGTATATAAGTTAGGCTAAGTGTGTCCAGTTTGCTGCTCTCCTTTTTAAATCTTGAATTTCCCCTCTAATGTAACCCTTGTATAGTAAACAGTGGGAGTCCTATTCTTGATCTAGGGACACTAATTTACATCATGATGGTTTACTACACAGAGTAAGTGGTTAGAGTTACTGTCTCTTATTCTCTTCCATGTCTATGTCCTCCCTTCAACCTCTCCCAACCCAATTATTATGTGTTGCAAATTTATGTAGCCTAAATTTGAATAATGTGGATTGTTGGGAATGTCACCACCTACGTATCAAATTTTCATGTAAATGTATGCATATATTTATCATAAATATATTAATAATAATTTCCACTTAATGCCCAGAGGGAAGGGTAGTCCTTGTAGCCATTGTTCCCCTGAAGTTTTCTTCCACAAATGTTTTTTTCTCTCCTGAGTGCTGAAAGATGATTATTGGAGAGTCCAGAAATAGGTCTATATTCTATATGTTTGGCAGTCCTTTTCATTTCTTATTGTCACAGCTTCAGGAAGACCTTGCCACATACACACATATAAGCTAATTTAGGAAAGCATCCCAGCTTCTACATGGAATGACTGGGAGAGACACTACTACTGCCTCTGTTAAATTACAAAGTATGTTGACACCTTCTTATCTGTGCTCCCCTCACTTGGTGGCAGCAGTAGGATATATATTTAATGAAAGACATCAGGGCATGATACTCCTATGGAATGCTAGTTATAGAAATCTTTCTTCACTATAAGTAGTCTTGGCAAGGTCCTCTTAATTTGTGTCTTCCTGTCCTTGCATTTTAATAAAGCAAGGGGATTTGGCTGGGTGGAATATCCAGAAGTTGGAAGGGCAATTGAGGATTCTACAAGTCATATAAAGTGCAAGCTCAATGGTACTATGAGGGTCACCCACATAACATCGCAAAACATACAGTCTACAAATGCATGACCCATATGACACCACAGTGCTTGCAACTGATGAGGAATTACTCACTGTGGATCATGTCCTGTGCAGTGCAATTTCACTAGTGTCATAAGGGTCACCAGCATGGCACTACTGAGCTTATAATTTATGACCTGACATAGAGTTTAAAATATTTGACCCATATGGCACCACAGAGTTTACAGTCTAAAATGATTTACCCACTGTGAGTCACCTTATGATATAAAAGCTCTGTGGTGACATGTGTGTGAACCTCATGGCAGCACAGAGTTTTCACTTCACACTGTCCTGTGGATAGTTCCATTTAGACAATACACTCTGTGGTGTTAGAAGGATTATTCATATGGTGCCAAAGAGCTTACAGTCTATATTAGAGAGCACTGGACTTCACCAACAAAATAAACTATTTTAAGATAAACTCATGTTGTGGTTCTTTCTGACACTTATCCAGTGACTGCTTCTGACCTGCTGCTGCACCCAGCATGTACCCACTGAAGGTGCAGGGGTGCCATTTTTGGAGATGATATCTAAAATTCCCTATTAGTAGGTAATATTCATGGAAAAGGAGACTCTCCCTTTTGAATTATTTGAAATGTTTATGTTTTGGAGCACGGAGGGCTGAGATATTAACTCTTATATATCCTATACCCACTTCTCTTTCTTTTCTCTCAGTTTTTACCCTAAATTATTTGTGGGTGGTCAGGCAAACACTCAGCAAGAAGCCAACATGCTTAATATTATTTGAAAGGGTCACTTAAGCAGACTTATGCAGGGGGAGCTGAGGTATCCACTCTGATAATGGTGCCTACTGCTACTTGCAAGGGTGTCTCCTACAGCATAGTACCCAATATGGTCGTACCCCCCCCCCCCCCCCACTGCCCTAGAAATTGCCCTGGATCAATCCAAACTGTGCTCAAGCAAAGATATCCTATTAATATGAGCTGTTAGTAGCCCTTGAGTGGAGATAGGTGACAAGTCCTAATTTTTACAAAATACACATCCCTGGTTTAGCGCTCGAGAAAATTAGAAAACCAGCACAGATCAGAGCCAAAAGAAAAAAAAAACATTTATTTTAAAATTTACATTCTTGTTATTTATATCCTAATAGAATATATGTAGGTATACCTGTAGGTACATATTATTATCCGTTAAGTTCACCTCACAGATAAATGCAATTACTTAATCACATAATACAAATGCAATTACTTAATCATATACTACTTGTAGAGAAAAACTATCCCATATTCACAATACCACAGACTAATAATACAGTCGGACGTTGCGAATAAATCCCCTTTAATGCAACCCTAATAGCAATTTCTTTAGATAGAAAAAAATGCAATTAAGGAAAACAATAAATAAAAACCATAAAATATCCTACACTAAAAATTCTTGCCCTATCTACATATACCGGTATATGAAAAAAAAAAAGTTTTTTTAATTTATGTAGAGCTTCAATTTATATGAAAATTATCATTCTTCAATGTTTTTTCACCTTTAAGAAAAAATCCAATGTCTCTTTGCCTTTAATAAAAAATCCTCCAACATAAATGTGTACGATATTTTATGGTTTTTATTCATTGTTTTCCCTAATTGCATTTTTTCTATCTAAAGAAATTGCTATTAGGGTTGCATTAAAGGGGATTTATTCACAATGTCCGACTGTATTATTAGTCTGTGGTGTTGTGAATATGGGATAGTTTTTCTCTACAAGTAGTATATGATTAAGTAATTGCACTTGTATTATGTGATTAAGTAATTGCATTTATCTGTGAGGTGAGCTTAACGGATAATAATACACACCTACAGGTATACCTACAAATATTCTTTTAGGATATAAATGAGAAGAATGTATATTTTAAAATACATGTTTTTTTATTCTTTTGGCTCTGATCTCTGCTGGTTTTCTAATTTTCTCGAGCGCTAAACCAGGGATGTGTCTTTTGTAGATATTGGAACTCAAGGAGTAAAGCGTTCTGGTTCAGCAGCTGAGTAATTTGTAGTCTCTTGTTTTTTCCGTTCAGCGCCACTTGTGTTATATATAAGTCCTAATTTTTATTTACCAGAATTTTCTCTGAAAACCCACAAGTTGCTGCTTTTCTACAGAAATCCCCCCATTTACAAAATTCATAAAATTTCTGCCTGTTTGTTACTGCAACTCTATTTCTCGCAAGAACTTTGCAATTTCCTGCATAAGCTTTCTATGTATTCAATAATTTCCACCTCACTATTATAAACATATGGAAAGTCCCACCATGTTGTGAAGTGTAGTTGAAGTAGAGAGTTGTAGAAGAACTACAGAGAGGAAAACAACTGTTTTGAGTATTAAAACCAGTAGACAGTTGCTGTTGCTGCCTGCTATTGAGTGTGTGTGTGTGATTGCCTGGAAAAAAAGAGTAGCAAGTTTTGGATCATGTGTGAAGTATCTCCATACTGTAACTTTCATAGACTAAGGGGTTCCAGAGGGACAACTACTACTACTGCTACAACCATGGCTAGATGTTGCAATAGTACTAGCAGAAGGTTTCAGTGGCACTGCACTTGGAACATCAGCAGAAGTGCTCATAGACAGTGTTATGGATGTTGGTGACCTGTGTTGCCGCTTAGTCAAAAATAGTGACTGGGTGATTGGACTTGGAAACAGTGTAACTGATAATAATTAAGATGATGATTCTGACTTTTGCAGGCATGTTTACTTATCCAGAGGCAGATGGTCCAGTTTGTCTCTTAAAGTATTTATAAACAGGCATACTGCTCCTGTAGTGGAAGACTGACCCATTTCCTTTCAACTAAGTTTTTCTTCATTTCATCACCACTCTCACTTTTTACTTCAACTGTATCAGAAAAAGGAGAGTCCGGTGGAGGGACATATTCCGAATCACCATCAAAAATTAGGTCAGCAGCAGCATCACCTGCTCCCTCATCACTATTCTCATATTCTTCATTTTTTTTGGGGAGTAAGTAAAACTTTCTTTACTTTTCCCCTTAGAAGGATTTATAGAACATTAACCACTAGTTTTCAGCGGGGGTGTTACTGTTAGTGTCAGATGTTGCAGTTGGTATTGCTGCTTAAACCTCCTCCACTATGATAACAACACTAGAATATGACTTGTCTGTAGTGTGTAAAAGGTTTAGTACTAATGGGGTGATGGTGGTATATGTCATGTCACTTTTACAAACAGTCTCCTTAGAAGGAAGAGGATCGTCATTATCATCATCATTTATTGCATAAACTGCAGCAACTATGACCACAGTCAGTTTCTGTAATACTATACTACTACCATCAACACATCCATGCACTCCTTCTACTGCTTTCCCCTTGCCACTGCCCAAACATTTTTTAATGAAAGTAGAGTTGATTTTTACTGTAAAATACACAATAGATAGGTTAGTGTGTGGAGTGATTTTTTTGTCTTTCTGAAAAAACTACATAAAGAATGTCTCTGTCTCTAGTGTCTGGAAATGTTAGTCTCAGAGCAGGAGGTCCTTGAACTGAGATGTAATTGTCACCTATCAGTCAAAAGTGGGTTTTTTTTGGTTTTTTTTTTAACTGTCAGGTGTCACTGGTTACAAAGAAATCACAGGCATACTCTCTGCAACTGCAAGCAACTCCAGCTCTCACACTTTGGGTGTCTTCCTCTAGAACTAGATAGTTTGAAAATTTCAGCAGCAGCTTTCTCTTATAACTAGATTGAAGTTTTAATTGTTTCAGTACAATACAGGATGAGGCTAGACCTGTTACATTAAGAATAAGCTGCTTGCAATAAAGGAGAAACAGTGCAACACAGCACCTGGTGCAGGAGTGAAGCCCCACCACATGTGGTGTCTCTTTTGTTTTTGCAGATGAAGGGGTGAGTGCATGTGGAAGTATGCACAGTATATCATGTTATACCCATCTGTCTTGAATGTGTGATGTATTTATGACTGTTTACAAAGCATGTTCACTCATTCAGTCAGAGTAGCGGCTCAGCCAGCTCAGGTAGGAGCTTGGATCACCTGCCTGTCTATCACTTAAATGTGTTATTTATTTATATTCTCCTTTCTTCCTTCATCCACAAAGACAGACTGAACACCAACAATACTGCTATCAAGCAACTCCAGCTTCCTCTATTTGGCTCTCGTCTAGCATCAAAAATTCAGCTGCTTTCTATCTCTCTGCCAAGCACAGACTGATAATATGGGGGGGTCTGACACCCCTTTTACAGTTAACACAGTGGGAATACATGTGGCAAAGTCCATGTGGAGGAAAAGCATTATTATAATTGAATGCAATGAAAAAATGCAAAAAGTGCCAATTTTATCATCAGGCTTGATGCCTTGGGAGAAGATCTGCTGAGTGTTGTATTTTGAACCCAGAGGACCAATAGGAAAGCAGAATGGAGGTCTGAAAATAGATCCTCAGGGCTACCTCACTGATACTGCAAAAACAAAGTGAATGCATGACTCACATGGAGGGTCTATGGAGACTGCATACTCAACTAAGTTTGTGGCTAAGACCCTCAAACTTCTGTGTCACATGCCAGCTCCAATGGATGATAGGAGACATTTTCAGGCTGCATAATTCAGTCCCA
This sequence comes from Rhinophrynus dorsalis, assembly GCA_037306005.1. Lineage (NCBI taxonomy): Eukaryota > Metazoa > Chordata > Amphibia > Anura > Rhinophrynidae > Rhinophrynus > Rhinophrynus dorsalis. The sequence continues at coordinate 70,323,114 of CM074719.1, read as the reverse complement.
AACTTTTTACTAAGGTTGCTGAAATAGGAATAGACTTAGTTATTCATGACAATTGCACCTTAAATCAATAAGATATCTTGATCCCCTACAGTGTAGTTGGATTGCCCCAGAATGACTCCACTTTTCCTTTGTGCATAAAGCTCTAGATGATGTGGTAGGTACATAAACACATAACCCCATCTTGGTTTACATACAGTAGGCATGAGAAAGGAAAGCATTCCCCACAGTAGACTGAATACAACCAGAAGTGGTTTATTTACTCAGTGTTTCAATGTAATTTACAGCCTTCATCAGGATTCCATGGAAATGTCAAGTAAATAAACCAGTTCAATTTAGATTTAGTCTGGTGTGCTATGTACTTCCATTCCATTTGATTTAACCCTTTGTGTGTCAGAGGGGTATCCAGAGCACTGGGATGCAATGTGTTGCATGTCCCTCTGTCACTCAGAGGGTTAAATGGGTTGTTTAAACCCTTGGATGCTAGAGAGGTCTCCAGTGTATTACAAAGCAATGCTTTAGAGATCTCTCTAGTATTCAAGGCAGTAAAGCTGCATTTAAATCAATTGACATTTTTAGAATTTTCATGTATGTCCTATGGTACACTTGGTTGGCACCAGAATGTTTGAGGGAAAAACCAACTACACCATAAGGAATAGACATGAACGCAGGTGTGCACCCAGGTGTGTCAATGTATTCTTTGTTTTTTATTCTGATGGGAGTAAGGAATTCAGGACTGAATTTCCCAATAGGCAGAGTAGATAACTGCATTGAGCTTCAAATTTTGAGGCTGCCTAAGCTGTGCTGGCTGCACCAACATTTTGAATTTTTGGTATTGACAGAGTAATCTCAATATCCCTGCACCAGTTTCAAGCCCCTTTATAGGCTTGTAATCAAAGAACCCTGATGTTCTCTGAATGGTGCCGTTTCCATGAATAGGGGTGGGTGAAAAGTGTAAAAAAATTTCCTGCATGACTTTGCGCAAAAACGTGCAATTTTTAGCTTTTCCCGCAAAAAAAGTTTCCTTTCTGCCTATGCAAAAATGTCCTCCTTTTCACCTATTTTAACAAATTTTGGGCCTATGTTAACACATTTTTCGACTATTTTGCCTATATTTCATATAGGTACTACATTTCCCACTGTAATATTACTTCTTCTGAGGGCTGAAGTTTAGAAATAAGTGGCTGAAAGTCAAGTCCTACAGCAACATATGGCTTGAAAAATATGTTAGCATGCAGAAAGCATTTGTCCTTTGCTCACAACACTAACTTCATTCATAAATTACATTGGCACATATTCATGATCCTACATACATCCTACAATGTGGCATATGTGTATTGTAGTGGTGGTAATGGGGGACTGGCTGGTATGGTTGTGATTTGTGCATGTATATAGTTTTTACTATTGTCATTTTTGCATCAAATCTATATCTTCCTTCTCAGATTAGTGACACACATTACTTGTCTCTCATAGCAGTGGTCCCAAGTGGGGTAGATGGTGGCAACCCTTCTTCACATCCCTCCTCCACCTCCTCATCTGTGCTGCTGTTAATATATTTGTCCTCGCTTTGTTTGTCATGTGTGGATTCTGTTACTACTACTACTACTGGAGCTGTATGTTGCTGTAATTCTACTGCCACTACTGCTAGGTGTCAAAGGTGCAGCACTTTCAGCAGCAGCACCAGAGGTACTCCTCATATCTAACACTGTGGATGTTAACATGTGTTGCTGTTGATGGGTACTCAAAACAGGTGTGTGTGGCTGAATGGGACTTGGACTTTGAAAAGGCAATGATGCTGAGGATGACTGATAGGTTGACTGTGTGCTTTTTGACACCTGTACTTGTCCAGGGTCAGACTTTCCAATGGCTTTCTCAAACACTTTATAGACAGGCATAGTGCTCCTTAAAAGTGGTGGAAGATTCAGCCTTTGACTTTCTGCTAACCTTATAGCCCTGTCATCATCTTCACTCTCAACTTCATCTGTATCTGAACAAGAGAAGGATGCTTGAGGGATATATTCTAGATCTGCATCATCATCAGTTATCATTAGGTCATCCTCAGCAGCATCAGCATCACCTGACAGTTCTTGCCCACTACTACCCTTATTTCCTCTAAGCTTTTAGAGGTCTCAAACAATTTCTTTTTACTTTTACTATAACAAAATTTGCTACTACTTTGAGAACAGGTGTTTTGGTGCTTGGTTGTCTCACTGTTTGATGCAGCAGGTGGCTCAGCTGCTACATCTTCCTCTATTATGCCACTGCCAGCATCATCAACACTTGAATGCAATATGTTGTCATCTTCAATGTTCTTCTTGTATGGTTCTGTATTTATACTGGCACTGGTGGTGCTGGAATTAGCTTTGCTGGGACCTTGACAAACTGCATCCTTCCTTGGAGTAGAGGGATCATCATCATTGATTTCACACTCTGCAGCAACCATTGCTGCAGTCAGTTTTTTAACTACTACTTTACTCTCACGTCCCTGCACTGCTCCACCCCTCCCCCTTCCCCTTGTGCGTTTGCTGGACATTACGCAACTACACTGTGTTTTTTTACTGTACGAAACACAACACAACTGATGCAGCTGTATGATGCCTTGCCTAAGCCCAGTCAGTTGTCTGTCACTGTCACCTAAGATATTTAGTTATTTATTATTTTTTATTTATTTATTTATTTTTATTTATAAAAATAAGCCTGTTGACTTATCACAGTCTGTCCAAAAAAAATTATAACTGAAAACAAAATCTTTCCTCAGACTTCCTCACCCAGCACAGAGACAATATCAGCAATTCAGAAAGCAAATAGGTCCCTAGCTGCCTGTGTCTTGCCAGTCACATGGAATTTTGGAGTATTTGGGGGTCAACCTCCTTTCTCACTTCCTATCGACTATTGTGCCCCCAGACTCTCCTAATACAGAGAACAAATGTCCTACCTAAAAGACTCCCTAAACTAAGCTTCAATTCCCCTTTATTTGCCTATCTCCTCTAGCTAAAAACATGCTGCTCTCTCCTCTCACAAACACAGAATGGCTACTGTGAGAGCCTGACAGCCTTTTATATGGCTGTAGAAAACTTTCATGTGGTGGAGAAATAGTTTTCTTCCCATTGATTTCAATGGGCGGAAAAGGTGGAAAAAAGCGGAAAAACTGCACTTTTCGCAGGAAATTATTCGCCAAGCGGAAAGTGCCATTATTTGCCGATTTCAGTTTGAGGCAAACATTTTTTCCCATCCCTATCCATGAATCACCTCTTCTCCACAAACCAGTCGCAGTGCAGCAGTGTTGTAATACCAGCTACATATGTGCAGAGACAAATATTTTGGAATAACATAAATTATGAGGGTGAGGGAGATTTCTAATATATGTTAACGTTTCCTCATAAATACCTACATTTGATTTTATATGAGGACAAACCTCTTCTAATAACAGAGACCAGCTTGCTATTGGCAGAAAATCCAAATGGATCCTTACTAGTGATGATCGAGCACCCCGATGCTCGGGTGTTCGGGTGCTCTGGCCGAGCGCCCCCGGAGGCTCGAGTGCTCGGCCGAGCACCCGAGCCCCATTGAAGTCAATGGGAGGACTCGAGCATTACACCAGGCACCCCCTGCTCTGATGAGGAGAGGGTGCCTGGTTCATAGGAAAAGGTCAGAAAATGATGGAAACACCACAGAAATGGTTCAGGGACAGCATAGGGAGGATGTCTGGATGCATCTTGGACTCCAACGTCGCTGCTGGGAACGATGTTTCGCCCGTAGTACGCCATTTTTACAGACTGACCGTAAAACACACAAAAAGGAAGATAAAAACGATTGTAGGCGAAAAATTGTTACCAAACAGTATTTGCTGTATATTTACTTGTATATCATCTGCAAATTCTGCAAAAAATGTCATCGATTTTTCGGAACTGGGGCCATGATTAAGAGGGAAACGTGCGCAGCGTAAAGCAGGTGTTCAACGTGGTTATGGCCCGGGTAAGGTACAGCATTCAGGAACGGAGGCCGCAGCTACCACAGGTTTTACAACATGTCCGTTTGCCCTTGTTAAGTCCAAAATTTATAGTCGGAACAGTGGGGTCTGATCCATTCAGTAAAAGTGACGAAGTGACTTAGTGGATGAAGCCAAGAACTACCTTCTGCTCTGTCGAACACCCCAGCCCTATTTAATTCAATGGGAGGACCTGAGGCACTCCGATACAACCTGTATATCACAAAATGGAGGGCCTCATTCACATTGTGGTACAATAGTTCAGGTAGTGGTCCAACACTCATAAAGCCTATGCACTAAGTGAAAGGGCTGCCAAAAATTAGACTGAAATGTCACTCCAATACACCCTTTATTACACATAAAGGAGGGCATCATACACACCCTTGAAAAATTAGGATTAATGGCCTGCTGGTGACCCTCTAAAACATTAGGGGCGAGGGCATGCCGCTAAGCTGACCTTCTAAAACATTAGGAATGAGGGTCTGCTGCTGAGCCGACCATCTAAAACATTATGGGTGAGGGTCTGCTGCGGAGCTGACCATCCTAAACATTATATGCGAAGGCCCGCTAGTGAGCTGACGCTATAAAACATTATATGAGAGGGCCCGCTAGAGAGCTGACCCAATAAAACATTATATGAGAAGGCCCGCTGGTGAGCTGACCTATACAAAAAATGTCAAACAGGGCCCGCTGGTGAGCTGGCCCTATATAAAAATTATATCACAGGGCCCGCTGGTGAGCTGGCCCTATATAAAAATTATATCACAGGGTATATGGAAGAGGAGGAGGAGGATGAGAAGATTAAGAGTCAACCATATACCCGTTTTTTGGGTGGAAGGGGTGAATGGGAATACAGAGTATTCCCATCATTGTAAATAACATATCTAAAGTGACTTTATGTTCACCCGGGGCTTTCCTCCAGTGGAGTGGAGAAGTCAGGGGAAATCCAGGCCTTGTTCATTTTTATAAGTGTCAACCTATCAGCATTTTCGGTGGAAAGGCAGATACGCTTATCTGTTATGATGCCACCAGCAGCACTAAATACCCGCTCAGACAGAACGCTGGCGGCAGGGCAGGCCAGCACCTCCAAGGCGTAGAGTGCCAGTTCATACCACGTGTCCAGCTTGGACACCCAGTAGTTGTAAGGCACAGAGGGATCATTGAGGACGCTGACACGGTCTGCTACGTACTCCTTCACCATCTTCCAAAACTTTTCCCTCCTTGTGACACTAGGCTGCGCATCAGGGTGAGGGTGCTGGCGGGGTGTCATGAAGGTGTCCCACGCCTTGGAGAGTGTTGCCCTGCCTTTGTCGGAACTGCTGTGTGCTGCCCTTTTCTCCCCTTCTCGGTTGGCCAAGGTAGCACGTACTCTGCCGCCAGCGTTGTCAGATGGAAAATTTTGGAGCAATTTTTCAACAAGAACCTTCTGGTATTGCACCATTTTGCTTGTCCTCTCCACCGGAGGAATGAGAGATGAGAAATTCTCTTTGTAGCGGGGGTCCAGAAGGGTGAACACCCAGTAATCCGTGTTGTCTAAAATGCGTAAAACGCGTGGGTCACGGGAAAGGCAGCCTAACATAAAGTCAGCCATGTGTGCCAGAGTACCAACAGGCAAGATTTCGATGTCCTCACCAGGAGGATGACTCTCAATCTCCTCATCCTCTTCCTCCTCTTCTGCCCACCCACGCTGAAGAGATGGAAATAAAGTTCCATGGCTACCCTCTGTAGCGGAGGCAACCGTGTCTTCCTCCTCCTCCTCCGCCTCCTCCAATTGTCGCTGAGAAGACGAAGTGAGGGTGCTCTGGCTATCACCTTGTGTAAGCTCTTCCTCCCCCATTTCCACCTCTTCCACATGCAAAGCGTCGGTTTTAATTGTGAGCAGCGAACGTTTCAGTAGACACAGAAGTGGGATGGTTACACTGATAATAGCGTTATCGCCGCTCACCATCTGTGTCGATTCCTCAAAATTGCGTAAAACCTCACAGAGGTCTGACATCCATTCCCACTCCTCACTTCTGATTACAGGAAGTTGAACGGAGAGGCGACGACCGTGTAACAGCTGGTACTCCACTACTGCCCTCTGCTGCACACAAAGCCGGGCCAACATGTGGAAGGTGGAGTTCCAGCGCGTGCTCACGTCACACAGCAGCCGGTGAGCTGGCAATTGTAAGCGCTGCTGCAGCTTCAACAAGCCGGCTGAAGCTGTAGATGACTTACGGAAATGTGCACACACGCGGCGCACCTTCGTCAAGAGATCATGCAAATTGGGGTAGGTTTTTAGAAATCGCTGAACCACTAAATTAAATACATGCGTTAGGCATGGTACGTGTGTGAGCTTGCCGAGCTCCAAAGCCGCCACCAAGTTACGCCCATTATCACACACAACCATGCCTGGTTGCAGGTTGAGTGGCGAGAGCCACTGCTCGGTCTGGTGACTAATCCCCTGCAACAGCTCTGAGGCCGTGTGCTGTTTGTCCCCAAGGCAGATCAGCTTCAGCACGGCCTGTTGACGCTTCCCCACTGCAGTGCTACACTGCTTCCAGCTACCGGCTGATGGGTGAGTGGCGCTGCGCGCAGAGAATTCAGAGGTGGAAACGGAGGAGGAGGAGGAGGAGCCAATAACGTAGGTGCTGGCGGAAACCCTGATGGAGGTAGGGCCCGCAATCCTCTGCGTGGGTAGCACCTGTGCCATCCCAGGGTCCGAGTCGCTCCCAGCCTCCACGACATTCACCCAGTGTGCAGTGAGGGAAATGTAGCGTCCCTGGCCACAAGCACTTGTCCATGTGTCAGTCGTTAAGTGGACCTTCCCAGTAACTGCGTTGGTCAGGGCACGGGTGATGTTAAGGGACACATGGTGGTGTAAGGCGGGGACGGCACACCGGGAAATGTAGTGGCGGCTGGGGACTGCGTACCGAGGGACAGCTGCTGCCATCAGGCTGCGGAAGGACTCAGTGTCCACAAGCCTAAATGGCAGCATTTCGATGGCCAGTAATTTGGAAAGGTGTGAGGTTAGTGCTATGGCCTGTGGGTGGGTGGCTGGGTATTTTCGCTTGCGCTCAAATGCCTGGGGTAACGACATTTGGACGCTGCGCTGGGACAGGGAAGTGGATGTGGTCGCTGATGGTGCTTCAGATGGTACAGGTGCAGGGCGGGAGGTATGCGGGCCTGCGCCTTCGACAGGCGATTGGCCGGCACCGAAAACAGGGGAAGAGGAGGCAGTGGTGTGGCCTGCAGACACAGATCCGGGCGTTCCTCCCACTTATTACGGTGCTTGGATGCCATGTGTCGGATCATGCTGGTGGTGGTGAGGTTTCTAGTGTTCATGCCTCGGCTCATTCAGGTGTGGCACAGGTTGCAAACTACAATTTTTTTGTCGTCCGCACTTTCCTTAAAAAAACGCCATACCGCGGAACACCTAGCCCTTGGCAAGGGAGATTTACGCAAGGGGGTGCTCCGTGGAACATTTGCGGGCCGGTTTGGTGCAGTCCGCCTTCTTTCTTTAGCCACACCACTGCCTCTTCCAGCCTGTTGCGGTGCTGCAGATGGCTCACCCTCAGGACTGCTGTCATCGCTCGGCTCTCCACCTTCCCAGGTGGGGTCAGTGACCTCATCGTCCACCAAGTCCTCCTCCACTTCCTCACTCTGATCATCCTCCTCATTTCTTGATCCCACCACATACTCAGTCATTGACAACTGTGTATCATCCTCCTCATCAAGGTCTTGAGACAGTAATTGTGGTTGATTTGATGGCAACTGTGTCTCATCATCATCATCATCCACTTCCTTTGACCTTAAATGCCGTTCCCCTCTGTCATCTTCTTGTGATTGGGTACCCTCTAGAGGTTGTGAATCAGGGCACAAGATCTCATGTTCCTCTGCAAGCGTGCTTGGAGAGAGGTTCAAATCAAGGATTGGTGATGAGACGAGCTCCTCACTATATCCCAGTGTGGGATCACTTCTTTGGCCAGACCCTCTATGGTGGGAGGAAGGATGATCAGGGTGAGGATTATGTTGACCAGACTCTTGGCTAGTGAGAGTGGACTTGGTGGAAGACAGGGTGGTGCTTAACCGACTGGAAGCAGTATCAGCTGAAATCCAACCGACCACCTGTTCGCAGTGGTCTGACCTCGAGAGTGATGTCCTGCGACGCCCTGTAAACTGAGACATGAAGCTAGGTATGGTGGATGTCTTTCTGTCTTGTGCTCTGGCACCAGGCACAGTTTCTACGCGTCCTGACCCGCGCCCTGAACTATCAGGATCACGTCCACTTCCCCCTCCCTTTTTACCCGCCTTCTTCATATTAAACGGAATATATGCCGCTAATCTGCGGCTAGGCACACGAAACAGAATGTGACGCTAATCTGCGGCTAGGCACAGTGAACGGAATATGTGACGTTAATTTGTGAATTTGCACACTAAACAATATGTGACGTTAATTTGTGAATTTGCACACTAAACAATATGTGACGCTAATCTGCGGCTAGGCACACTAAACAATATGTGACGTTAATCTGCGGCTAGGCACACTAAACAATATGTGACGCTAATCTGCGGCTAGGCACACGAAACAGAATGTGACGCTAATCTGCGGCTAGGCACAGTGAACGGAATATGTGACGTTAATTTGTGAATTTGCACACTAAACAATATGTGACGTTAATTTGTGAATTTGCACACTAAACAATATGTGACGCTAATCTGCGGCTAGGCACACGAAACAATATGTGACGATAATCTGCGGCTAGGCACACTAAACAATATGTGACGCTAATCTGCGGCTAGGCACACGAAACAGAATGTGACGCTAATCTGCGGCTAGGCACAGTGAACAGAATATGTGACCTTAATTTGTGAATTTGCACACTAAACAATATGTGAAGTTAATTTGTGAATTTGCACACTAAACAATATGTGACGCTAATCTGCGGCTAGGCACACGAAACAGAATGTGACGCTAATCTGCGGCTAGGCACAGTGAACGGAATATGTGACGTTAATTTGTGAATTTGCACACTAAACAATATGTAACGTTAATTTGTGAATTTGCACACTAAACAATATGTGACGTTAATCTGCGGCTAGGCACACTAAACAATATGTGACGCTAATCTGCGGCTAGGCACACGAAACAGAATGTGACGCTAATCTGCGGCTAGGCACAGTGAACGGAATATGTGACGTTAATTTGTGAATTTGCACACTAAACAATATGTGACGCTAATCTGCGGCTAGGCACACGAAACAGAATGTGACGCTAATCTGCGGCTAGGCACAGTGAACGGAATATGTGACGTTAATTTGTGAATTTGCACACTAAACAGAATGTGACAATAATCTATGGCTAGGCACATGTTTAAAATGGCCCTTTTTGTCGCTGCGTTGTAAAATATTTGTCCCTGTGCACCTAGTACAATGTCACCTTACTAATATCCCCCCCACAAAAAAAAAGGAAATTGTGCCCCCCCAAACAAAATATAAATGCTGCCCCCACACACAACAGTCCTAAAAAGGACTTTTGGGTCTTGAAAGGGTACCAACACTTTTATTCTCCCTACACTGACTTTCCCTGCCTGATCGCATCTCTCCCTGGCTGAGAATGAGCTGAACTCGCGAGTCGGGTGCTATACAGCACCCGATCACGGGTTCTGGCCAGCCAATCAGTGTAATGCCAGCAGCCAACATGGCTGCAGGCATTACACTGATGTCAGAGCCTCCCCGCACGTTTATTGGCTGCGCAGCAGCCGCAAAACGTGCGGGGAGGAGACCCAAACATGGCGGGCGAGCACATGCGGTACTCGTACGAGTACCGCCATGTGCCGAGCAGAGCGCTGCTCGAGCTGAGCCGAGCTTCGGCCGAGCATGCTCGCTCATCACTAATCCTTACGCCTTGTTGTAAGAAATAACATTTTTGGTCAGTCCTGGATGTCATGTTCATGGAAACAGGCATGACAATTGATAACTGTTGCTTCAGACTGAAGCAGGCAGATTGCAGAAGCCTGCTTATCATATTAAGTACCAGAGGGGTGTGTAAAGCATTGGGTTAACATAACAGTGCACAGTGTGCAGAGCCAGGGATGTAACTAGAAGCCTCCAGGCCCTGGGGCAAGAAGTGCCACACACACACCCCAACATTGGCCCCCCTCAACCCCCTCCACAATGCCCCTCAATCTCCACAATGTCCCCTTCTCCTGCCTCCTACCTGGAGCTCCCGCACGGTCCTTTATGTAATGCAGAGTGCAGGGAGATGATGTCATCTCCCAGCACTATGAATTTCTAGAGCACCGGAGGGAGATTGCGGGCGGCAGGCAGAGGGGTTGCAGGGGGCGGCTGGGCCCCTGGAGTGCACAGGCCCAGTAGCAAGTGCAACCCCTGCGACCCCTATAGTTACGTCACTGTGCAGAGCTTGTGGTCCTGTGCTGTTGCTAGCAACTATGGATGGGCAAAAATGTTCATCTCAAACAGAAATCAGTGGAAAATGGCACTTTTTGCTTGGTAAATAATCTCTCCTGAAAAGTGCCAATTTTCCACTTTTTCCTAGCTTTTTTTGCCTAGCTCATTCCATTGAAATCAATGGGAACATTTAAGTTACACACAACACATAGCAAAATTATTTTATTTTCCAAAGGCATGGCATAAAAGGGGCATGAGGGTGCCTGTGTTGCTGGGGTGTGGAGAAATAATTTGCTGAACAGGGAGTGTTTTTTTGGGGGTTGTTTACTGGGAGGTAGTTAATACTAAACAAATCCTATATACAAATAAAAAAGCACATAAGACGTGGTATAAAAGGGGTCTGAGGAGGATGTCTGTGTTGGTGAATTAATCAATTGAACAGGGAATTAGTTTTGGGGGGTTTCTGGACTTGTATTGGGGGTACAGTTAATAAAAAAAATAAATCAAAATAAAATAAGAAATTTGTATGTAAAGTGATAGAGATAGGAACCTCGTGACATAAGCTGCCACTGGGGTGGACTGATACTTGACTTGATAGAGTATTTTGTAGAGGATGATTTGTTAGATTTGTTGTTAGAGGCCCAAACCCCGATTTGTAGGACTTAGACTTGGAACAAGCCCTGAAGAAGCATTGATTTGTAGGACTTAAGCTTGTTTGGCACAAGCCCTAAGGAAACATTGATTTGTAGCACTTGGGGTTCTTAGAAACAAACCCCCAAAAACTGTTTAGTTTTTTTTTTTGCAGGACTATGATTTTTTTTTGTATTTTTTTGAAAGCACAAGCCCTGAGAAAAAAAAATAAATTCCCTACTGGCCTAGTGTCAGCAGATGATGTCCTGTTGGCCAGTGGCTACTGATCATTGTCAAATGCCCTGATGTAGAATTTGTGACTGCTGTTCTTGCTGCTGCTGCTGCTGCTGCTGAGTTGTTTAAGCAGCAGGATGATTAAGCAGCTGAAAGGGAATGGGATCAACAACAGCAGTAACATGGGTGATGAAGATTCCATTTGCCAAGACTAGGTCCAGTGATGTGCCTGAGGAAGTAGAAGCACTATAACTAGCCCTCACCACGTCTGGTATATGTGTTGCTGCTGGCAAGTGGAACCTTTCCTAGTCCCAGATCACTTGTTGACCCTATTCCCACTGTGTCCACAGTGGTTTATGGCACACTAGCCTGCTCCTCAGCATCCCGCTTTCCTTGCAACTCAGCAGCAGCAGGAATTAGAGCAGTTGCAATTTCCTCATATTTCCAAATGCTCACTGCTGGTTGGAGGAGGTGACGAGCAATGTGACAGAGGGTCCCATAATGTCACACTTGGCATTTCTTGGTGACCTGAAGAAGGCAGACTGGCAGCAGGAGCAGCAGGCACAGGCAGCTGATCTGTGCTCCTGCTGCTGGTGGTGGTATTATTGTGGTGGTGACAATTCTGCCTTCTTCAGGATCATGTTCCACAAGGACAATGCCGTGGGGGGGGGGAAGGGGGCTCCCAGGGTCAGGGGAATGGTGTAGGCTCCATTGACCGCTAGTCTGGATGCTCTCAATTTCTTCCCCTACCACTCTCCTAACACTAGTCCCACTGGTTGCTGTACCACCACTGTTACTACTACTACTAACACCAACCACATCAATTTCAGACCCTGAGTCTTCCTCCACACTGTTAATTGGAGGATGTTGTTGATTACCCCCTCCTTCACATCTAAAGCTAACAATCTGCTGGACCTTAGTAGTAGTAGCATTAGCACTTGGGGATGGCAAGTGTGACTTAGGGTCACCTGCTATCACACTTGGTATCATCTTCTCCTCTCCCCCCCCCGAGTATTACAAGACATACTAGCAGCAGTTTCAGCACTGGTGGCAACAGGTTCAGCTGACAGCAGGCACAGCACTAGTGGAAGCAAAGGCAGTACTGGTAGCAGGCACAGCACTGGTGGTTGCACTGGAAGCAGGGGCAGCACGTCAGGCAGCAGGCACAGGCAGCTGACATGTCCTGCTCTCACTACTAGTACTACCCTTTTGTTCCTTCCTCGACAGTAATTTGCCCAAAAACCCTAGGGGTGATTTAAGCGGACTGGCCAACATTGCTTCTGTAGTGCTCACTTCCTCCTCAGACTCAGACTCAGTGGACCCATAATGATCCTTCTAGTGCCTCCTTTTTTATTTTTAGTCTTGCTCATAGTGATATCAGACACCAGGAGCTTCTCCAGCCTCAATTTTGCCTCAAAATCTTAGCTGAACATCTAAGAACGTCTGTCTCGCTCAGTAGCTGCTTCTATTGTGTTTCACTTCCTGGAACACATTCATATTTTTATAGCGAAAAGGCAAAAACCACATAAATCAATGGGTGGAAACTTTCTAGCCATTGAAAAAAATTTGAAAAATTTTGGCCAATGGGTGAAAAATGCAAAAAAATTTAATCCTCTTTATCACACCTTAATTTACCTTCCCCAAATTATACTTAGTGTATAGCCACAATTAATGAGATAATTTGCCTAAACATCTGTTGTAAGTGTTCTTGGACTGGGAAAGTCTTAGGAATCTATGTAAGATAGGAATGTACTAGGGAGAGCACTGTAAAAATAAATCAGGTCCTGACACACAAGTCGTAAATATGTAGCACTAAGGAGTTAAACTTTGTAAGAGATACTGCATGTTCCATATGTTTGTGAGCCAAAATAGGAAAACAAAAAAGACCCCAATGATGTGATAGATATTGCCCAGGAGGAAACACACATCAGCTGTGGAGAATACTCTCCAGATGTCTCACTCTAATCTCCACCCAGCAAACTATCTGCCTCAAAAACTGAAGTATAATCAAATGAGAACAAACACATCATAATAATAACTCCTACACACAACGCAGAAAATACTGTTGTCCTTGTATCTTTGTTCAAGAGATGACATCTTCAATCAGTCCTTGATTCCATGTCCATAGAAGCAGATATGACAGTTGCAAGCTGGATCAGGAGGCCTAAATCTCAGTTCAATGTACATGGTAATCTTAATCCTTGCTTTAAAGGGATAGTAATGTTTCACAAAAAAAGCAGCTCTGATTAATCTTCATAGTATTTATCCCCATTCCGCTCCTTTTACTGATGTAACACTGCTCACTTCAGAGCAGCAAGACTGTCCGGATGTATCACAGAGAGGGACAATCTTCAGTAAGGGTTAGTAAAAACCTGAAAAAACTATCAAGGGGCAAGGTTTCCTTATACTCACAGTAAGATGATTGTCTCTTGCTGTGATCTGTCCGGTCCCAGGACCAGATTCCACATCTGAGGAGAGATGGCTTACACTAGGTAAAAGGGGCGGGAGGGGGATACTTTACCATTCAATTACTCTTGAACTACAGCTCTGACAATATTAAAATAGCACTCTTCATGACCCAAATACTATGAAGATTAATCAGAGCTATTGCAGCTATTACAAAAATAAACAATCCCAGTCCCATCTCCCAAACCTTTATGGTTTGAGAGATATACAATGCTAAAATCCTCCACTCCATCCCCTTTTACTTATGTCAGCTGTAAGCTGATGACATTAGATCCTGGTCCCGGGACAAGCAAGCAGCTCTTCAGTAGAGCCGAAATAACAAAATATAAAAAGAAATACTTTATTGGAACAGTCTACAAAGTGTGCTTGCAAACGAGGCCCACTTTGTAGACTGTTCCAATGAAGTATTTCTTTTTTACATTGCGCTATTGCTGCTCTGCTGAAGAGCCGCCTCGAGTCCGCCGACACGCATTTCCTGCTGTCAGCTTTACAGCTGAGCATCGTATATCTCTCAAACCATAAAGCTCTGAGAGATGGGACTGGGATCGTTTATTTTATTTTTGTAATAACTGCAATATTACATTTATTTATATAAAGACATTACTAACCCTTTAAGGACCAGAGGAGTGTAAAACTCATTCAATTTTAAAGGGAAAAGAAGCTTAATGCACTGTCATGTCTGCTTCCATAGACTAGACATTCAGGATGTAATGAAGATGTTATTTCTTGAACAGAGGCACATGGACAAAATTTATAGGGGACATTAGGATTTTTTGTCCATTATAATATAAATGGGATTAGCATGTTTTGTTCTCTTTTTAATCTCTGCAAATCTCTTAGCATTAAAAAATATTAGTAGTTCAAAAATGTTTTGCCAACACAAAATTATTAAAAAAAAATTGAATGTCAAAAGAATAGTTCAGAACAAATTAATACATATGTAAAGCAGAGGTGAACAACCTGTCACTGCTCAGTTTTTATATTACAACTCCCCATACCAAGGGAGATAGTAGAAACGCTCCTATGGCTCATACTTCCTGGGTGCTTGTGATGTTCTCTGCAGAAATCAGAGAATCCAAACTGAAGAACGTTCAGGCTTAAATAAACTGACAAATTATATTATTACATGATCAGTGGTTCTATACAGCTACAGAACCTTCATCGAGAACTGTCCTGATGAAGGTGCAGGAACAGCACTGGAATATGAATGCTCTAATCTGCACTAATATATTTTATGAATTTATGCAAGACCGGCAGTGCCATGATCTTCATTTTATGTATTACAACTCTCATTTTCACAATCCAGTAAATAATTACACAGCATTAGCGGATACAACTTTTCTCCAACTCTTGCCAGCTTTCATCTACCCAACCCTTGGATGCTTGAGACATCTCTGTTCCAAACCATTTCAGCATATCCTCTAGTAACAAAGTATATAAATGTGCATCCCATTCACAGTGCTTAGAAGTTCAAGTTCTTGGAATCAGTAACACCACTTAATATGTTTACAGTTATATTTAGAATAGGCATTTACTTTAGTACCAAGTGTAAATGCTTGTCACTATACAAATAAAGAGGCACAAATGCAACTCAATAGCAGTACCTATAGTTGGGCAGCATATATTAATCAGGTAGATAGTTTTCACATCCACTAAATCATGAAGTGGAAACTATGGAAATATGTAGGTAGGTTTAAAGGGATAGTAATACTTAAAATGTAATAAAAAATATGTTGTAGGGTTTATCCCCCTGAGTAAAACAAGAGTATTCCCACTGCTGAAAGGTGTTTCATTCAAAAGATATTAATTTTCAAAGTTGAATTTTTTAGGTGCAATATCACAGTGGCCTGAAATTGTACAGTGGCGCTGTTGCTACACCATCCTATGGAGATTTATGGTCCCGGGACCAGAGCTCTCCATAGGATCGTGTAGCAACAGTGCCACTGTACAATTTCAGGCCACTGTGATATTGCACCTAAAAAATTCAACTTTGAAAATTAATAACTTTTGAATGAAACACCTTTCAGCAGTGGGAGTACTCTTGTTTTACTCAGGGAGATAAACCCTACAACATATTTTTTTTTACATTTTAAGTATTACTATCCTTTTAAGATATTGATTTAGTTGAACTATATCAACACAATGTACAGGGTAGTACGGAATACAAAATATACATGTAATTTTGCCATTATCTGCATGACCAATTAACCTCATCTTGATTTTAGTAGATTTTAGAGTGTTATCTTCCAGATGACATATATAAATGTATAATTTCCCAATAAGGTTTAGATTATATTTTCTTTGATAATATAAAATGCATGTGCAAGGCTTCAGTGTTTTATGATTTTATTGACTATATATCTTACCTACAACATGCTCTCTGTCTTTGTTAAAATGAATATAGTTATTTGAAACATGTTTTTTCTTTTAATAATAGTGTAAAACACATGTAGTTCAATAGTTTAACAATGTTAAGACATAAATTATCTCTATGTTTGATAGAAAGCAAATTGTATTATAAAATAAGGGCAACAGCCCTCTATAGATGCAAGCTAAAATCAGCTGAGCTGTTTCTGAAAGAGTTTAATCAGAGTTCAAGTCTATCTGTGTGGATAGATGGGGGGATGGATGGATGGATAGGGGGATGGATGGATGGATGGATGGAAGGATGGATGGATCAAAGGAAAGGAAGAAGTCCTGGGTCTTTTCAGAAGAGTTTAACTATATTCAGAGTAACTTACACCATCAACAATGTTTCAGTCCATGTTACAGATACTGCAGCTAGACAGACACTTGAGTTGAATATATATTTATTTATACAGCAAAGTGTGCTAGCTTTGCCTAGGGATAAAGGAGAAGAAAGAGAAACAGACAGAGTAATAGGGAACCAAGAAGTATATAAAAACAATTCAATAATCTGACTGGCTTGTTAAAAGCAAATTAAATTATCCTAAATTGACCCTCGCATTGTTCCAATTAGAAAATGATATTTGTTTCAGATCTCTGTCATGGCTTTTGTTACAGATGGTGATACCTTAAAATTGCTTCTCAATGAGGCCTAGATTACATTGCAGTGTTATCAAATGGAACTTTTATCTAAAAGATTGCCATTGGAGTTTACGGAGAACTTGTAGATAAAACCCTTGATAAAGTTGATAACTGCAGTGGAATCCAGGCCTATGTTTTGAATCTGTCTACACCTCTTTGTACATTGTATGGGCAGGAAGTACTGAACTGAGATACAAAATAATAAGTACCATAAATCTCAGGTATAATATGAACCTGTGTATAATACGCAAGTGCAAATTATACCCAAGATTTTATATAAGTTAAATAAATATTTTTATATTTATATAAATATAAATATAAGTTCCTATGTATAATACGCAACCCAAAAACATGAGCCCTCATTGTCCTTTTCCACCAACCTCCATGATTGAGCCACTGAGGAGACAGTCTGGGGATCTGTTCAGTGGGCAAATTGAATGTCTTTGCTGTCCACTTCCTCTCCTGTTGCGCACCCCAAAAATAAAAATATGAGATCTCATTGTCCTTCTCCACCCACCTTCACGAATTAATCCCTGAGGAGGCAGCCTCTAGATCCATTCAGCGGGCGTCATGCTTGCCTTCCTCTACTGACGCTCTCTGTCCAATATATTTGGTATATTAGAAATTGCCCAAGTGCCCTGTCAGGTACTGTGCAGGATGTAGAGTCTGCTCATTGAAACCTGGAGCAATGCAGCAAAAAATTCTGGAGCAATGCAGCAAAAAATTTGGCAAACTCCCGATTGTTTTAACTCTTTGATTGCCAGAGAGGCATCCAACGTATTACGTTGCAATGGGTTTGATACCTCTCTGGCACTCAAACGGTTAAGTTGGGTTATTATATCCTTAAATGTTAGAGATTCCTCCAACAGCTTGACATAATGAATTGGAGATCTCTCTAGTGTTCAAAAGGTTATAAGACCAGTTTAAATCAATGGAAGCAATTACCGGACAATCAAACTGGAAGACAAATAAAAATTCTAGTTGAGTAAATGGCAACTTTAAACCCTTGAATGGAAGCAAGGTCTCCAAAGTATTGCAAAACAATGTTTAAGACACTCTAGCATTGAAGGGGTTAAAATCCCCATTTAAATCAATTGGAATGCTTTTTGTTTTCCATTGTGCAACTGTTTCATCTTCCGTGATTCTACATCATCTTCCCTGATTTGACATCATCTTCAGTGATTCTTCATCATTTTCCCTGATTCAACATCATCTTCAGTGATTCTACATCATCTTCAGTGATTCTACATCATCTTCCCTGATTCAACATCATCTTCAGTGATTCTACATCATCTTCAGTGATTCTACATCATCTTCCCTGATTCAACATCATCTTCAGTGATTCTTCATCATCTTCAGTGATTCTACATCATCTTCCCTGATTCTACATCATCTTCCCTGATTCAACATCATCTTCAGTGATTCTACATCATCTTCAGTGATTCTACATCATCTTCCCTGATTTGACTCATCTTCAGTGATTCTACCTCATCTTCAGTGATTCTACATCATCTTCTCTGATTCTTCATCATATTCCCTGATTCTTCATCATCTTCAGTGATTCTTAGTTTACCAAAAACTCTTCTGTAGCACAATACATAACAGTATTACCTTACTGTTAGGCTTTGTTCCCTACACTAAAATGGGCCCAGATTTATCAATATGTAAGAAAAGAATGAATAAAACCATATAGGTACAACTAGTTGGTTTTCCCAGATTAGTAAATTGAAGCCACATATTCAAAAACTGGTTGTCAATCTTTGGGACTCCAGCTGTTGAAGGCTACAACTCCTATCATCCCAAACCAGACAACAGCTGTTTGTAGAACAGCTGTCAGTCCAAAGATTGACTGCCCTTGTGTTAGGACATGACAATGTTTGAATTTACAGAAATGATGACACAGTGGGTCATATCCACAGAGTAAATGTAGAGAAATTCTGGGGTAAACCAATGGCTTCATAGACTACAAATAAAAATTCATCACATTCCAGTTAATTTAAATGGGTTTTAAACCCCTTAGACTCTACAGAGACAAAGAAATAGCAAAGGGCCACTACATTTTGAAGGAGTTGTGTTAATAAACAAAAGCAGAAAGTTGTTATTCATATAGTGTGTTCACCAACATGTACTGGGTACAAACAGGCTATAGCACTTACAGTGGTTAATAACCCAATGTGGTTGAGACTCCCGATCAGAATCTGGATCTTGTGAAGGAGAAAATGGTATAATTATGTTGGTATAGAAAAAAAATCAACTCTGGTCCAAAATATGTTAAAAAAAACAAAAAAATATAAAGCTTTATTTTAAGTAAATAACAAAATCTAATAAAAATGCAAACTCAGCGTATTTTTAGGCCTGCCGGTCTTTTGATGAGGAGCAAAAGATGTACACATACCATATGGGGAAAATTCCTATTAATCTAAATTAGGGCTTTAACCCCTTAAATAAGAAAAAGATTTGCAACACATTTTCTCAATAGGTTAAAACTTATCTCAAATTCACAGGGTTAAAAGATCCATTTAAATAATTTAAATTTGAGGAATTATTTGTCCCCTATGGTGCAGTTGGTTTGCCCCATAATTGTTTTGGTCTTAATACATTAACCACAGTAACAGAAAATGTGGCAACAGATAAGATCCATTTGGCCCATCCTTTGTTGCCTCTTATTATTACATAGTAAAAACATAGATTTATTGTACAGTTGATTTTCACCATGGACTTGCCTGTATGGTAAGACAACTATAGAACACATGGCCCATAGAAATAAAAGCTATAGAGAGAGAGAGACATTTGTACTAGTCTTACAACATACAGATACAGGAGAAGTAATTGTAGCTTTCTCTCTTTTATAACCATTCATGATACCACTATGAAATATACAATTTCCTTGGATTTAATGGGATTTTTCCACCATTTTGGATGGGATTAGTCTGCTTTGCACATGGGATTGTCTCCTCTGTAATTGTATTAGAGAACTATATATATATAATATGAAGCGTCTGATCACTGACTGGCAATAGAACAAGCAATACCTGTTTATGTTTATTCTCAGTGAGCGTCTCACATATTTCATCTTGAACATACAGATGTAGCAACAGCAATTGTACCCTCACTGTTATAGCTATTATTATATTGCTATGAGTTATGAAACTTCCTTTGACTTGAATGGAATTTTTTTGAAGAGGAATTTTATGAAGAGGAAAATTTAAAGAGGAACTGTACCATATTAATATACCTCCCAACATTTCAAACAGCCAAAGAGGGACACTTTTGGTTTTGATGGTGCCACTGGGGGTGAAGATGGTGGGCGGAGCATTACCTGGAATTTTAGGTTAGTTCATGACCTAGTGACACCTCTTTGTGTAACCGAATAAAATGATTTAGAGCAAGTCAAAAGTATTTTATTTACACAGACTAATTTATAAACACATATTAACCCTTGGAGTGCCAGAGGGGGTCTGCAACGCCTTTTGAAGGAATGAGTTGCATACCACTCAGCATTCAAAGGGTTAATGTGTGTTTTATTGCTGTGGAGCAATGTGATACACTTATATACCCACCACAGTCTGATCTCCTAAAAAGAGGGACACTAGGGTAGGAAAGAGGGACAGAGGAATTTGAGTCGCAAAGAGGGACTGTCCCTCCTAAAGCTCTTAATTTGTTTAACACATTGATTTACATAAATAGATGTAATTCACATAGAAGTCAGTTATATATATCTATATATTTTGCATGGTCTACAGTTTTCTGTATATTGAGATATGTCTGGAAGCCTGCCTCTAGGCCTCAACTCCATAGAGCAAACAATGGGCTGCAGTAGACTTGAATGGATTGTAAGTAACCTTAGTTGTTATCAGATTGATACTGACACAACTAGAAGGAGACTTAAAGGGATAGTATTACTTGAAAAACACTAATTCCTATGTTAAAGCCCTTCCATAAAGATGAAAAATGCCCCCAGCGGCATCTCTCAAACCCTTATGGTTTGAGAGATTATTAGTGATGATCGAGCACCCCAATGCTCGGGTGTTCGGGTGCTCTGACCGAGCGCCCCCGGAGCACCCGAGCCCCATTGAAGTCAATGGGAGGACTCGAGCATTACACCAGGCACCCCCTGCTCTGATGAGGGGAGGGTGCCTGGTCCATAGGAAAAGGGCAGAAAATGATGGAAACACCACAGAAATGGTTCAGGGACAGCATAGGGAGGATGTCTGGATGCATCTTGGACTCCAACTTCGCTGCTGGGAGCGATGTTTCGCCCGTAGTACGCCATTTTTACAGACTGACCGTAAAACACACAAAAAGGCAGATAAAAACGACTTTAGGCGAAAAATTGTTACCAAACAGTATTTGCTGTATATTTACTTGTATATCATCTGCAAATTCTGCAAAAAATTTCATCGATTTTTCGGAACTGG
Source organism: Rhinophrynus dorsalis (assembly GCA_037306005.1). Classification (NCBI taxonomy): domain Eukaryota; kingdom Metazoa; phylum Chordata; class Amphibia; order Anura; family Rhinophrynidae; genus Rhinophrynus; species Rhinophrynus dorsalis. The sequence continues at coordinate 70,301,943 of CM074719.1, read as the reverse complement.
GGCCATGATTAAGAGGGAAACGTGCGCAGAGGCAAATTCTCCCAAAAATTTCCTCGATTTTTCTGAACTGGGGCCATGATTAAGAGGGAAACGTGCACAGAGGCAAATTCTGCAAAAAATGTCATCGATTTTTCTGAACTGGGGCCATGATTAAGAGGAAAACGTGCGCAGAGGCAAATTCTCCCAAAAATTTCCTCGATTTTTCTGAACTGGGGCCATGATTAAGAGGGAAACGTGCACTGAGCCGACCATCTAAAACATTATGGGTGAGGGTCTGCTGCGGAGCTGACCATCCTAAACATTATATGCGAAGGCCCGCTAGTGAGCTGACGCTATAAAACATTATATGAGAGGGCCCGCTAGAGAGCTGACCCAATAAAACATTATATGAGAAGGCCCGCTGGTGAGCTGACCTATACAAAAATTGTCAAACAGCGCCCGCTGGTGAGCTGGCCCTATATAAAAATTATATCACAGGGCCCGCTGGTGAGCTGGCCCTATATAAAAATTATATCCCAGGGTATATGGAAGAGAGTCAACCATATACCCATTTTTTGGGTGGAAGGGGTGAATGGGAATACAGAGTATTCCAATCATTGTAAATAACATATCTAAAGTGACTTTATGTTCCCCCGGGGCTTTCCTCCAGTGGAGTGGAGAAGTCAGGGGAAATCCAGGCCTTGTTCATTTTTATAAGTGTCAACCTATCAGCATTTTCGGTGGAAAGGCGGATACACTTATCTGTTATGATGCCACCAGCAGCACTAAATACCCGCTCAGACAGAACGCTGGCGGCAGGGCAGGCCAGCACCTCCAAGGCGTAGAGTGCCAGTTCATACCACGTGTCCAACTTGGACACCCAGTAGTTGTAAGGCACAGAGGGATCATTGAGGACGCTGACACGGTCTGCTACGTACTCCTTCACCATCTTCCAAAACTTTTCCCTCCTTGTGACACTAGGCTGCGCATCAGGGTGAGGGTGCTGGCGGGGTGTCATGAAGGTGTCCCACGCCTTGGAGAGTGTTGCCCTTCCTTTGTCGGAACTGCTGTGTGCTCCCCTTTTCTCCCCTTCTCGGTTGGCCAAGGTAGCACGTACTCTGCCGCCAGCGTTGTCAGATGGAAAATTTTGGAGCAATTTTTCGACAAGAACCTTCTGGTATTGCACCATTTTGCTTGTCCTCTCCACCGGAGGAATGAGAGATGAGAAATTCTCTTTGTAGCGGGGGTCCAGAAGGGTGAACACCCAGTAATCCGTGTTGTCTAAAATGCATATAACGCGTGGGTCACGGGAAAGGCAGCCTAACATAAAGTCAGCCATGTGTGCCAGAGTACCAACAGGCAAGATTTCGCTGTCCTCACCAGGAGGATGACTCTCAATCTCCTCATCCTCTTCCCCCTCTTCTGCCCACCCACGCTGAAGAGATGGAACTAAAGTTCCATGGCTACCCTCTGTAGCGGAGGCAACCGTGTCTTCCTCCTCCTCCTCCTCCTCCAATTGTCGCTGAGAAGACGAAGTGAGGGTGCTCTGGCTATCACCTTGTGTAAGCTCTTCCTCCCGCATTTCCACCTCTTCCACATGCAAAGCGTCGGTTTTAATTGTGAGCAGCGAGCGTTTCAGTAGACACAGAAGTGGGATGGTTACACTGATAATAGCGTTATCGCCGCTCACCATCTGTGTCGATTCCTCAAAATTGCGTAAAACCTCACAGAGGTCTGACATCCATTCCCACTCCTCACTTCTGATTACAGGAAGTTGAACGGAGAGGCGACGACCGTGTAACAGCTGGTACTCCATTACTGCCCTCTGCTGCTCACAAAGCCGGGACAACATGTGGAAGGTGGAGTTCCAGCGCGTGCTCACGTCACACAGCAGCCGGTGAGCTGGCAATTGTAAGCGCTGCTGCAGCTTCAACAGGCCGGCTGAAGCTGTTGATGACTTACGGAAATGTGCACACACGCGGCGCACCTTGGTCAAGAGATCATGCAAATTGGGGTAGGTTTTTAGAAATCGCTGAACCACTAAATTAAATACATGCGCTAGGCATGGTACGTGTGTGAGCTTGCCGAGCTCCAAAGCCGCCACCAAGTTACGCCCATTATCACACACAACCATGCCTGGTTGCAGGTTGAGTGGCGAGAGCCACTGCTCGGTCTGGTGACTAATCCCCTGCAACAGCTCTGAGGCCGTGTGCTGTTTGTCCCCAAGGCAGATCAGCTTCAGCACGGCCTGTTGACGCTTCCCCACTGCAGTGCTACACTGCTTCCAGCTACCGGCTGATGGGTGAGTGGAGCTGCGCGCAGAGAATTCGGAGGTGGAAACGGAGGAGGAGGAGCCAATAACATTGGTGCTGGCGGAAACCCTGATGGAGGTAGGGCCCGCAATCCTCGGCGTGGGTAGCACCTGTGCCATCCCAGGGTCAGAGTCGCTCCCAGCCTCCACGACATTCACCCAGTGTGCCGTCAGGGAAATGTAGCGTCCCTGGCCACAAGCACTTGTCCATGTGTCAGTCGTTAAGTGGACCTTCCCAGTAACTGCGTTGGTCAGGGCACGGGTGATGTTACGGGACACATGGTGGTGTAAGGCGGGGACGGCACACCGGGAAAAGTAGTGGCGGCTGGGGACTGCGTACCGAGGGACAGCTGCTGCCATCAGGCTGCGGAAGGACTCAGTCTCCACAAGCCGAAATGGCAGCATTTCGATGGCCAGTAATTTGGAAAGGTGTGAGGTTAGTGCTATGGCCTGTGGGTGGGTGGCTGGGTATTTTCGCTTGCGCTCAAATGCCTGGGGTAACGACATTTGGACGCTGCGCTGGGACAGGGAAGTGGATGTGGTCGCTGATGGTGCTTCAGATAGTACAGGTGCAGGGCGGGAGGTATGCGGGCCTGCGCCTTCGGCAGGCGATTGGCCGGCACCGAAAACAGGGGAAGAGGAGGCAGTGGTGTGGCCTGCAGACACAGATTGGCGATCCGGGCGTTCCTCCCACTTATTATGGTGCTTGGATGCCATGTGTCGGATCATGCTGGTGGTGGTGAGGTTTCTAGTGTTCATGCCTCGGCTCATTCTGGTGTGGCACAGGTTGCAAACTACAATTTTTTTGTCGTCCGCACTTTCCTTAAAAAAACGCCATACCGCGGAACACCTAGCCCTTGGCAAGGGAGATTTACGCAAGGGGGTGCTCCGTGGAACATTTGCGGGCCGGTTTGGTGCGGTCCGCCTTCTTTCTGTAGCCACACCACTGCCTCTTCCAGCCTGTTGCGGTGCTGCAGATGGCTCACCCTCAGGACTGCTGTCATCGCTCGGCTCTCCACCTTCCCAGGTGGGGTCAGTCACCTCATCGTCCACCAAGTCCTCCTCCACTTCCTCACTCTGATCATCCTCCTCATTTCTTGATCCCACCACATACTCAGTCATTGACAACTGTATATCATCCTCCTCATCAAGGTCTTGAGACAGTAATAGTGGTTGATTTGATGGCAACTGTGTCTCATCATCATCATCATCCACTTCCTTTGACCTTAAATGCCGTTCACCTCTGTCATCTTCTTGTGATTGGGTACCCTCTAGAGGTTGTGAATCAGGGCACAAGATTTCATGTTCCTCTGCAAGCGTGCTTGGAGAGAGGTTCAAATTAAGGATTGGTGATGAGACGAGCTCCTCACTATATCCCAGTGTGGGATCACTTCTTTGACCAGACCCTCTATGGTGGGAGGAAGGATGATCAGGGTGAGGATTATGTTGACCAGACTCTTGGCTACTGAGAGTGGACTTGGTGCTTAACCGACTGGAAGCAGTATCACCTGAAATCCAACCGACCACCTGTTCGCAGTGGTCTGACCTCGAGAGTGATGTCCTGCGACGCCCTGTAAACTGAGACATGAAGCTAGGTATGGTGGATGTCTTTCTTTCTTGTGCTCTGGCACCAGGCACAGTTTCTACGTGTCCTGACCCGCGCCCTGAACTATCAGGATCACGTCCACTTCCCCGTCCCTTTTTACCCGCCTTCTTCATATTACACGGAATATGTGCTGCAAATCTGCAACTTTGCACACTAAACAGAATGTGCTGCTTATCTGCGGCTAGGCACAGTGAACAGAATATGTGACTTTTATTTTTAACACTTTGCACACTAAACAGAATGTGCTGCTTATCTGCGGCTAGGCACAGTGAACAGAATATGTGACTTTTATTTTTAACACTTTGCACACTAAACAGAATGTGCTGATAATCTGCAACTTTGCACACTAAACAGAATGTGCTGCTTATCTGCGGCTAGGCACAGTGAATGGAATATGTGACTTTTATTTTTTACACTTTGCACACTAAACAGAATGTTCTGCTAATCTGCAACTTTGCACACTAAACAGAATGTGCTGCTTATCTGCGGCTAGGCACAGTGAATGGAATATGTGACTTTTATTTTTTACACTTTGCACACTAAACAGAATGTTCTGCTAATCTGCAACTTTGCACACTAAACAGAATGTGCTGCTTATCTGCGGCTAGGCACAGTGAACGGAATAAGTGACTTTTATTTTTTACACTTTGCACACTAAACAGAATGTTCTGCTAATCTGCAACTTTGCACACTAAACAGAATGTGCTGCTTATCTGCGGCTAGGCACAGTGAACGGAATAAGTGACTTTTATTTTTTACACTTTGCACACTAAACAGAATGTGCTGATAATCTGCAACTTTGCACACTAAACAGAATGTGCTGCTTATCTGCGGCTAGGCACAGTGAATGGAATATGTGACTTTTATTTTTTACACTTTGCACACTAAATAGAATGTTCTGCTAATCTGCAACTTTGCACACTAAACAGAATGTGCTGCTTATCTGCGGCTAGGCACAGTGAATGGAATATGTGACTTTTATTTTTTACACTTTGCACACTAAACAGAATGTTCTGCTAATCTGCAACTTTGCACACTAAAAAGAATGTGCTGCTAATCTGCAACTTTGCACACTGAACAGAATGTGCTGCTAATCTGCAACTTTGCACACTAAACAGAATGCGCTGCTAATCTGCAACTTTGCACACTAAAAAGAATGTGCTGCTAATCTGCAACTTTGCACACTAAACAGAATGTGCTGCTAATCTGCAACTTTGCACACTAAAAAGAATGTGCTGCTAATCTCCAACTTTGCACACTAAACAGAATGTGCTGCTAATCTGAAACTTTGCACACTAAACAGAATGTGCTGCTAATCTGCGGCTAGGCACAGTGAACGGAATATGTGACTTTTTTTTTTAAACTCTGCCCCCCAAAACAAAATATATCTGCTGCCCCCACACACAATAGTCCTAAAAAGGACTTTTGGGTCTTTTTGTTGTTCAAACGCACTTTTTTTCTGCCTACACTGACTTTCCCTTCCTATCCTCATCTCTCCCTGGCTAAGACTGAGCCGAACTCGCTGGTCAGGTGCTATACAGCACCCGATCACGGGTTCTGGCCAGCCAAACAGTGTAATGCCAGCAGCCAACATGGCTGCTGGCATTACACTGATGTCAGAGCCTCCCCGTACGTTTATTGGCTGCGCAGCAGCCGCGAAACGTGCGGGGAGGAGAACCCGAACATGGCGGACGAGCACATGCGGTACTCGTACGAGTACCGCCATGTGCCGAGCAGAGCGATGCTCGAGCCAAACCGGGCTTCGGCCGAGCATGCTCGCTCATCACTAGAGATTATGCTTTCAAAGTTCTCCTCTGGCTGACGTCAGCATTCTAGCTGACAGCCTGGGAATCCGGTACCGGGACCATCTGCAGCTCTACAGCAGAGCCGAGATCGCAATTATAAAAAAGAAATCCTTCACTTAAAAGGTCTTCTACATGTGCTTGAAAACCAAGCACATGTATAAGACCTTTTTAGTGATGGATTTCTTCTTTATTAACACGATCTCGGCTCTGCTGCAGAGCCGCCGGCTGATCTCAGGAGAGGATTCCCCTGCTCTCAGGAGAATGCTGATGTCAGCCAGGGGCAAACTTTGTAAGCAGTTATCTCTCAAACCATAAGGGTTTGAGAGATGATGTTGGGGGCATTTTTCATCTTTATTGGAGGGCTTTATAGGAGAACTACCACCCGACACAATCTTTACCTTCACTAAGTTCCCATCTGGTGACTAGTTGCTTAGTAGAGCTAGTCACCAGAATAATTACCTTATTTAATAGATTTCTCCTATCTTCCATGGGCGACAGGCAGGAAGGAGCGCGGACATCTTGCCATTGTGACATCCATGTGCCTGCACAGCCTAGGAGGCATTGCTAGGAGACATTTGGCTCTGGCTGGGACGATTGCTGGGAAGATTGTTCCTCGTTGTGATTCGATGTCGGATCTCAGCCTGAAATGCTGATGTCAGGAAAAGGGGCTGGAGGTCTTAACTTCAGCATCTAACTACATCATAACTAAACAGTTTTGGAGAATAAGATCATCAGCCGGCAGTACTATTCCTTATGCTGAACAAACTGGGCTGCGTTGTCACCTATCAAATATTATTATGCCTTTAACAGAGATAAAGTGAACACTAAAACAGCAGATAGAAACTTACTTTTTGGGGTATAGTTCCACTTTAACACTGAAAACAGTAAACTAACTCATGCTATATCTGTATATAACATTGGTGTAAATAAATATAACTGGTCATAAATATATGGCATTTATAAAATATTTCCCAAAGAGAAACTAGAAAGCCAGATTGAAAATACTTCAGATAGTAGACTGGGTTCTTGTTTTACAGAACTTAAGGTTCCTAAGCTGAGATAAAGTTATAATGAAATGGAGTAATTCTGGGGCAGATCACCTGCACCATAGGTGAGAAATAGCTTCCATGGATTTAACTCTTTATAGACCAGGGAGATGTGCAACACAATGCAAAGAAATACGTTGTACATCCATGTGGTAATTAAGGGGTTAAATATGGCTTTTAAAAGCAAACTATACCCCGGGATTTGATTGACACATTGACTTACCTAGTCATACAGCAGTCAGGGGTATCTATAGATATTTTGCATTGTAGCTGCAGTTTACTGTATAAAGTGATATCTGTAATCTCCATTTTGCCTCTGATGAAGTTCGGTCTAACCGGATGAAACGCGTTAGGCTGTTAAAAAGGAAAAAGGGGGGGGGGTGTAATGGAAGACATTGGATAGTACTAGTGAGATCAGTAAAAGTTTGAGACAACAGACTCTCAATATAATCGGACAGATACTGAGTACTCATTAAAGTTTATTACTGTGAAATGCAGATGAAGGAGTGCCGTGCTGTGTATTTAGCCAGTGTATGAGGATTCCTTTAAGTCTATGATGAGAACGGGCTAGAGTTTATATTTTTAGAGCACCACTGTATATAGAGTATTTAGCGGCAGCTAAAGGGTTAATATGAGCTAGATTCAATTGATCCCTTTAATAACATTGCTTCCGTTTTGAGTCTACAACGGACTATAGACGTTACTTATGGTGGTGCTCTATATTTGTTGCAAGCTTAATGAAATTGATTACAACGTAGCAACACTTTGCCCCCGTTTTGAGTCTAGAACGGACTATAGACGTTACTTATGGTAGTGCTCTATATTTGTTGCAAGTTTAATGAAATTGGTTACAACGTAGCAACACTAAGTAAACCATAAGTCATGTTCAAGAACAGATTGAGTATCCGTAATTATTTGGCACAAGCCCCTGATCTTTAATGATTGGCAACCAATAGGTTTATAGATTGTATTATGTCTAAGGGACTAGTGAACGGATAATCTGTTCCTAGGTTTAGATAATTCTGTCCGGTTGTGGAGTAAATTAGGGATATATTGAGGGTCTGAGTAGTAGTTATTCGAACTAATTAGGTCTGGGTCTAGTCCAATACATCACCACTCCCCTTCCTTTTTATGTTTTTATTTTCTTTTGCTTTCTTTTTCCTCTTTGTTTTTAATTACCAATAAAGATATGTTTTTATTCTAATAGTGTCCTATTATCAAAGGGTCTTTCTATATAACAGAAGTTAGGTTCTGAGTGCCATTGAAAGTGGTTTCCCTTCCTTCGATGTGTACTATTATTATTTTCCACTTGGCACCGACACCTATTGTGGTGTTCTAACTCAGATGATTTTTTCAACTGTTGCTGAAATATAAATATCTTTGATATCTATGGAAGTATGTCTCTAAGTACCACCTCCTCACAGCAAAAAATGGTATGAAATAGATGAATTCCTTGTAAGGAGCACTAGTTGTTTTTCAGAAGAAATGTAAAAACTAGGAAGAGACTGAAACAGATCGAATACTATCAAAAACAGTAAACAGAATTGTTGTTTCCAGGACAATTACCTTTGTAACTCCTGATAAACAGCTAATGATCCACTGGTTTTTAGAGTATAGTTCCCCTTTAAGTCTTATCTTTTTAGCATTCAAAGGATTTAAAGCCCTACTCCACCTTTTCTTTAATACAGAGGCTCAAAGAATAAAAACGTAATTATCTCATTTTAACCCATTTACATTCATTACAGATATGGAAACACTTTGCTGCTTTTTACCATTTAAAAACATTTCTGTCACACTCACATTATCCAAAAAACATAAAACAGACATTGAGAATGAGATCATCTATATAGAAAGAAAATACTCTATAGCAGGTTTATTTTGAAAGGTGAGCATGTATAGTAATGTGCAAAAGTTTTAGGCAGGTGTGAACAAATGCTGTAAAGTAAGAATGCTTTCAAAAATAGACATGTTAATAGTTTATATGCATAAATTAACAAAATGCATAGTGAGTGAACAGAAGAAAAATATAAATCAAATCAATATTTGGTCTGACCATCATTTTCCTTCAAAACAGCATCAATTCCTCTAGGTACACTTGTACAATGTCAGGGATTTTGTAGGCATATAGTCAGATGTATGATTAAACAGTTATACCAAACAGGTGCTAATGATCATCAATTTAATATGTGGGTTGAAGAAGGAAGGGGAAGACAACGCAAAGTATATTCTCTAAGTGTAGTAAGTTATAATATGCTCATTAAAAAACAACATACAGTGTTTAATAGACATTAAATGAACAAATAAAATCACAAGAAATCTTAAAGAATCAATATTGAGGTTCTCAATAATATATCCACATAGTGAGCATTAGCAATCCCCAATTACATACAGATATAATAAAGTCTTGTATATATATTTTAATACATGTAATAATGGGGAGCGATTCCCAGTGGTGGTGTAGTGCAGGGTTAATAATCTGAGTAGGTGGAATGCTATATCCAAACGAGTGGCAGCTTACAAGAGATCCGGAAGCATTACAGCATTAAAGGCATATAGGTCTCAAATAGAAGTATACATAGAGTGAGGTAGTCTGCTTACTAGAAGTCTTCTTCTACTTCGTGCCCATCATAGCCTCTGTGCTTAGTTTTGGATACTCAGTCCGTTCACCTCACCGGATCCTCAGCACCGCTCGATCACCTAACTCCAAACCCACACTATGTGTTCTCCTCCTGGTAGATGCTTTGCCCACCAGATACTAGCGTCCTTAGTCACACATGGAAACAATTAGCTCTGGCTCAACGCATTTCTGTGCACTATTGCGCCTTCTTCTGGAGCATGGAGATAATCACACCCACTACACTAGCCCTAATTTATCGTGAATAGCACCAATTACATCTTATAAAGATGAGTCTGTTCATACTTTTATCTTTTTACCATTAACTGTGTGTAAAACATGATATGGATAGAAAAAACCCTTTCATATTAAAGGCTTATTTAAATCAATATGTGTTAAATTTATATGTTTAATTTAAATATAATGTATACACTATATGGCTCAAGGATTAAAAGGAGAGCTCAATATATCTTTGGAGAAATAGAGGCGTTGTTTTTTATATATTTGCGCATACATTGTATCTACATATTTCAGAGAATGAGATTTAGCAGCAGTGTGTCTACACATTAGTGACATTGTATCTATACGTACCAAAGAGTAAGATTTAGCAATAGTGTATCCAGATTTCAAGTGTCATAAGTAGAATGGATAGTGCATTGAAATGATAGTAACGAGGTAAGGCTTATGAATTAATAAAATTGATCCGGTGTAATACAATTTTTCAATAAGTGTAATATATTTCTTGGGGGTACTTCTTGGATGTAGGCATAGGAAACAGATTTTCTGTACATGAGGGTGATATAAATATTTAATATTATATATTAAGGAGGAAATAAGTGTGTGATATTGGGAAAGATAGGGCCAGCATGATCAAACAAACCATAAGTCCAGTTCTTCATTTAACTCATTTGGGGCCAAGGTCTTCATCTTATGAATCCAAAAGGTTTCCTGTTTAGCCAGCTTTGTAAATCTATCACCACCCCTTATTTGTTTGGGTATGCGATCGATCACTGATAGTCGCAGACCCAAGAGGTCCTGATTGTGATATTTTTTGAAATGCCTGGCTATACTAGTTTTGATGTTCCCCTTTAGTATTTGATTACGATGTTCCCTGAAGCGTTCTTTAACGGGTCTGATTGTTCTCCCTATATATTTTTGTTCACAGGGACATTCTAAAAGATAGATGACATAGTCCGAGCAACAATTGAGGAATTAATTTATCTTGAAGACTTCTTTGGTAGTACAGGAATGGAATTCTAGTCGTCTATGTTGGATAAACTGGCAAGTGATACAGTTGTGTCCACATTTATAATTGCCCTTAATAATTGTACCATCCATGATACTTCTGGGGCCATCCTGCTTGTTATTTCTCTTTTCTATATCACTCTGTGCCAATCTCCTTTTGGTTTGAAGGTTGAAACACAATTATTAACTGAAACAGAAACAACTGTGTAGGAGGAATACAACTGGGTGAGGAAGAGCCAAACTCCGGTAAGGTAAGGTTGCTGAATACAGTTTAATGTCAAAAGTCATACACATAGCAAGACTGAGCACAGTGACAGACACAAGGTAGTTATACTGCATAAGCAAGGTCTCTCCCAGGCAGGAATTTCAAGGCAGAAGGGGTTTCCAGATGTGCTGTCCAAGATCTTTTGAAGAAGCACAAAGAAACAAGCAATGAGGACAGTAGATGCAGTGGTCGGCCAAGCAAACTTAGTGCAGCAGATGAAAGACACATCATGCTTAATTCCCTTCTCAGTCGGAAGATGTCCAGCAGTGCCATCAGCTCAGAACTGGCAGAAAACAGTGGTAACCTGGTACACCCATCTACTGTCCAGAGAAGTCTGGTCAGAAGTGGTCTTCATGGAAGACTTGCGGCCAAAAAGTGATACCTCTGATTTGGAAACAAGGCTCAGCGGCTCAACTATGCATGAAAACACAGGAACTGGGGTGCAGAAAAATGGCAGCAGGTGCTCAGGGCTGATGAGTCACAAATTTAAATATTTGGCTGTAGCTGAAGGCAATTTGTTCGTTGAAGGGCTGGAGAGAGGCACCAGAATGAGTGAGTGTCTACATGCAACAGTGAAGCATGGTGGTGGTTCATTGCAAGTTTGAGGCTGCATTTCTGGAAATGGAAATTGGTCAGAATTAATGGTATCCTCAGTGCTGAGAAGTACAGGCAGATACTTATCCATCATGCAATACCATCACTGAGGCATTTGACTGGCCCAGAATTTATTCTGCAGCATGAAAACAACCTCAAACATACAGCCAGAGTCATTAAGAACTATCTTCAATGTAAAGAAGAACAAGGAGTCCTGGAAGTGAAATTATGGCCTCCACAGAGCCCTGATCTCAACGTCATTGAGTCTGTCTGGGATTACATGAAGAGAGAGAAGCAAGTGAGGCTGCCTACATCCACAGAAGAACTGTGTTTAGTTCTCCAAGATGTTTGAAACAAGCTACCTGCTAAGTTCCTTACAAAACAGTGTGCAAGTGTACTTGCTGATTTGAAGGCAAAGGGTGGTAACACCAGATATTGATTTGATTTAGATTTTTCTTCTGTTCATTCACTATGCACTATTAATTGATTAATATTAAAAAAAAATATATATATAAAAATATTAACATGCCTATTTTTGAAAGCATTCTTACTTTATAGCATTTTTTCACACCTACCTAAAATGTTTGCACATTACTGTATAAATGAAAGAAAACCTTTATAAAATGTATTAACTTGGCCATTCATTTTTAGTAAAGTTATTTTTACTCTTCACTGTTCCTTTAAATGTAACTGTGGATGATTATCATGGGTATACTCTCTCAAGCACTGAACTCATTCATCGTACTTGAATTCTGAAACTATCCTAGAGTTGTACTCTTAAAGCACCATGATTTGTTAAGTTATTTGTTTAAAGTTCCTGGAGAGCACCAGAAGTGGATTTGGGATCTGAGAAGCCAGAAGAACTATAAGCACCACATACTACAGGAGCACAGGAATGTGTCTACAAATATTCACTTTTTTAAACTGACTTGTCTAGGGGAAGTCTTATTACTGTTATTTTTGTGTGTGTGAAGTTTGTTTTAAATGCTACTTTTAGAGATATCTCTTTGCCTTTGCACTTTTTTTACAGATTTCAAGTTTGCATGTGAATGGAAAAGACCAATTAAGGAGCTGAATGACTCTCTCTAAAAGTAATCCTTTATATAATTATATCTATTGCAATTATATAATCATCTTTGTCTACATTCCATGTGGCATTTACTGTCTTCATCTCAAAGATACTGAAGTGAACTGAGACATTGAAGAACTGTATGTACAGACTAACGTCCTTTTATGACTGACTATACTGACATTCCTCTGGCTAACCACAGAGGAATATTAGATGCTTTTTTTAGACGTGTGTTATGTATATATAGCAGCCTTAAAGGGATAGTAATACTTTATTATTACTATCCCCCATATTGTACATATTTGTAAAATAATGTAATAGCCCCCAGGTTCATCTCTCAAAACTTTATGGTTTGAGAGATAACCGAAGGCAAAGTTCCCCCCTCCCTTCCCTGAAGTCAGCATTGTACTGACTGCAGGGGAAGTCTGTCGTATGACAGGCTTGTGGCTCTGCAGCTGAGCTGAGATCCTGTTAGTGACAAAGAATTATTTCACTGAAATGGTCTTCTACATGTGCTTGGTTTGCAAACACATGGAGAAAACCGTTTCAGTGAAATAATTATTTGTCACTAACGCGATTGCGGCTCTGCTGCAGAGCCGCATGATTAAAGTCAAACCGGATATCCCTGCAGTCAGCACAACGCTGACTTCAGGGAAGGGGGAGGGAACTTTGCCTTCTGTTATCTCTCACATAAAGGTTTGAGAGATGAACCTGGGGACTATTACATTATTTTAAAAATATGTACAATATGGGGGATAGTAATAATAAAGTATTACTATGCCTTTAAAGGGATAGTAATACTTCGTTTTATCTTTATTTTATTTTGTAGGCATTCATAAAACATGAAGAATGATTTAAGTCTTATCTCGCAAACCTTTATGGTTTGAGAGATATTCACAAGCAAAGTTTCCCCTTCCCCTTTTACCTAGTGTAAGCCATATCTTCTCAGATGTGGAATGCAGTCCATAGACCAGGCAGATAACAGCAGGGGATAATCTTCTTTATATGAAAACAATGAAAGCCCTGCCTCCCTTGACAAGTTTTTTCAGGTTTTTCCCTTATCTTAATTGAAGATTAATCTACCTGGGCACCTCCCTTCTGCTCTGGCAGAGCAGTGTTACATCAGTAAAATGGGTGGGAGGGGGACACTTTATCATTGAATTACTCCTAAACTACAACTCTGACAGAACTGAAATAACACTCTCCATGGCTCAAATACTATGAAGATTAACTAGAGCTGCTTTTATTATGAAACATTGCTATGGCTTTAATGATAACTATTACTACATCTGTAATCAACAAGGAAATGTCTGAGAAGAGTTGTGTAGTCAAAGTCTTCAGACACTGCTCCTCCAAGCCCGCCCTAAGAGAATAGTTCTGTATCTAAATCCTTTGGTACATCGACTATAAGACTTAACTTTTATTACCCAATGATAATTAAAACAAACATATACACTAAACATATTAAAATACAATGGAAAAATCCACAGTGGGATCTCCTTAGTGATCATATGTATACAATGTGCTCTGTTGAACCATTGGTCCTTTCATTACTATGTGGCTAAATCGACACTGTATCTCCCGTAACACAAGGCAGAAAGTAACAAAGAAACCCAAGCCAATTGTATTCACCATCAATGATTGAATAATTAAAATTTTTAGCTAAATGTAATATACTAAAAAAGATATATAGTAACGATCACTTTTACAATTGGTATGATGGTTGTTATCTATAAACACTGAGTATACCTCATTTGATTAAGATTTCAAAAGGGACATAGATCCCAATCAACGTATGGACTCAGCATCTGCCTGTCAAAAGGCTAATGGCTTGTCTCTATACACGATGGTCCATATGTTCAAAGAAGTAGCGAAATAGCTTTTGTCGTTTGTAACAACGTTTCAAAGTACAGTGTTGTTGAGCTCATTAATATTTTCAGAGAGTGTCGGTTGTGATTGGAAATATGTCGTTTGTCTTGACTGAAATTGTCATATGTATTGACAAAAAAAGTCTTAACTAATGACAAAAATGTCTTAAATAAAGACAAAAACGTCTTTAAAAATGTCTTTACTAACGACAAAAATATCTTAACTAAAGACAAAAATTCCCATTCCCTCCATTTTTTTCTTAACGTACAAATTTTGTCCTCTTGTAAGACTTTTTTTGTCGCTAGTTCCGACAAATTTTCTTTTCCTCTATACGACACTTGAGAATAGTTTAGCCAGGCCCTTGCCACACCCCTTTGCCCGTCAGTTCTGGAGTTGTGTCATACACAACGGACATTGCTAGTTTTTTGTCGTTAGTCTATAGAAAATATGTCGTTCATACATACAATTATTTATTTTTGTCTTTCATACGACATTTTTTTATCGATATCCCTTTGAACATACTGCCCTATGAGTGTTCCACGACTGATTCAAATTATACAAGAGATGTAGATCCCAGCCAACTTGTGAACTCAGCATCTGCCTATCAGACCATTAACAGCTTGTCTCATACTGAAACACTGTGATGTAAAAGCCCAAATTTCTAGTCACTAACTGTATTGTTGTATTAATGGTATAATAAAAGTGTTCAAGTGTCTTGGCCGTTGTATCTATCCGCTGCAAGTATATCATTGCTTGTTGTTTACATTATGAACAAGTATACAGTTTGTCTCATAGAAAATCACATGTTTCTCACTTTATTCCTAGTATCATGGAGGTCCATGCTGTTTGTAACTTTATTATTAATTGGGAATATTTCAAATATACAGCATTATACTGGTCTTCTAAAGTGTTCATGTGGAATTGGTTGTTTAGTTTCAATGGCTATTCTAACCTACTTCTTACACTTGTTAATTGTGTCCTCAACTAAATCATCCAGCAATTGTAGTACCCTTGATTTACTCAGAAGGAAAAGCCCCATAACATATATTTTCATTAAAAATCTTTGATGGTCCTTTAATAAAATTTCAGTATATAGTCTCTTAAATCACTGCACAATTTATATACACTTTTGAAAAATTTCTAGATTAACAGTTTTGCCTTTTTTATAGATATAAGAAACATTTCACCTCTTTGAAGTAAGAAAAAGGTGAAATTTAGGTTCATATTTTGGCAAAGCTGACTTCACTACATCAATATGTGCATTGTGCCTCTTTCTTTGTATTCAGATAGTCAGTATACAAGGTGCTGAGAGAAAAAGTAATAAAGACAACTATGTAGCATATAGGTTATGGTAAAAGTTATAACTGCCATCTTTACGGGTAAAAAACAGGCAGCCTTCATGTAATAGAAAACTGAAAATAAACTACAGAAAAATGGGTTTACTGAAACTAGGTATAGTTTAAAGAGGAATTACCACCCATGTTAAAGTTTGTGCCAAATAATTACCCATCTGGCAACTAGCTGCTCAGTAGAGAGTGCAGACATGTCTCCATAATGAGGTCTGCACGCATGTATAATTCTCATTCACCAGGTAATTATTTGGCACAAAGCTTAGCATGGGTGATAGTTCCGCTTTAAATAGAAGTAAACTGGATACACTCATTTCACTTCATCTAGGGTTAAAAGCCATAACCATAATTGGTTATCAAGTAGGGAAGCAATTTTAAAATATTGTTATTTCTTATTTTGGCTTGAGATAGCTGAATAGTATCAATAATTGCTGGCTGTTATTGATACCAGCCTATAATGTATTTTGGTTGCAACAACAGCAGAAAACTGTTCTAATCATTTCAGTATCATTTAAACAGCAATTATCTATAAGTAATTTGTCAATGCTATATAACAATAAACTGAACTTACTTGTAAGCACTCTTTTTATATTAATACAAGTAATGTAAAAGACTGTGTACACGGACCAAAGTGCGTAGTCATGTGCAGTAGACTGCCAGATGCAGTCATGTACAGTAGAAACTGTCCAAACGCACAGAATGCTGGGAGGTGTAGTTCTGCGGTAGTACACCTGCCGTGTAGCATTCTGCGCATGACTGCATTGGGCAAACATACATGCCTTTTATATTATAGGATATGTAATGATTGATACACACCTACATTTCCGTACTCCAGTGTATATAGCTATGAAAATAAGATATTTTCTGTAAAAACAGATGTTTACATAGCAGCAAGGGAAACATATCAATACATTATATTTTTAGTCTGTAAGTTATAACAAACAACCTCCAACCAACACCTTGAAGATCCTGGACCTCAGCATGATATATCAGTGGCAACGAAGGTATATATTTCAGAGTGGTTGTCATTAAGGAATCGTTGCCTTTTAACAGCTGCATTTTAACATATATAAGGCTGGAGGTTGGGCTATGATAGGAATGGCAATAATTATCCTGTGAGTTCAGAAGATACATTTTTTTTTTTACTATGTTTTTAATGTATTTATTAACTTACTTGTTTAAAGTGATAGCAATGTTTCACAAACAAAGCAGCTTCTATTCATCTTCATAGTATTTGGACTATGGAGAGTGTTATTTCATTACTGTCAGAGTTGAAGTTCAAGAGTAATTGAATGATAAAGTATCCCCCTCCCACCCCTTTTACCTAGTGTAAGTCGCATCCCCTCAAATGGGGAATCTGGTCTCTTGACCGGACAGGTCGCAGCAAGGGACAATATTCTTACTGTAAGCAAAAGGGAAACCCTGCCCCCTTTGACAGGTCCCTCTATGTAATCCATCCGGACAGTCTTGCTGCTCTGAGTTGGGCAGTGTTACATCAGTAAAAGGGATGGGAAAAGGATACTTTATCATTCAATTACTCTTGAACTACAACTCGGACAGTACTGAAATAATGCTCTCCATGGCCCATGAAGATTAACCAGAGTTGCTTTTTTCGTGAAACATTACAATCCCTTTAAAATGTAAGTGTGCTGGAATCCTTTCAAGCAAAAAAGTAGATCACTAATCTGATCAGTAAAGGGGCATGCTAATGTGTATATTACCTTGTGAAATTTATACACAGATGGCACAGGGATTGCACTGGACCTACTTCAAGTAAGCAGGATAAATATTACATGCACGTCTGGGGCCCTGCCTACTCTGTCTAACTGGAAATCCAGCCTAGGGTTCACCTACAAAACCAAATTAATGTTAGTGAATAAAAGCTTCAATTTAATACTCCTGAACCTTGAATTGAAACAGGGAGACTATAAATTATAGTATGTTTTATTACCACTTTATAAAAGATTTGTTTCAATAATGTTTCACAAACAAGTTCACATTTGGTCCAATTTGAAATTGAAAGTTAACTTGTAATAAAGTTGGCAAAGTAAACATAGAGACCTTCAATATATACTGTATTCAATAAGAAAATATTCCTCCTTTTTCAATATTTAATGAAAATGTCTCTTTCTGCATTATCACACTACACGGACTGCAGCTTAAAGCTTACAAGAAAAAATCTATTAACATTCTTTCTCTCAAGAAAATATTGACTGGGCATTTCCCTTAAAAAATACTACTGAGGTATCAATACAAAAATAAGACTTCTTAGGACACACATCACTTCACAGACATCCAAAAAGAATAATTTTTCTTGTACAAAATTTTTTGTTTTGCCAGTGCTTCTCTGAGACACAGTTCTTGAAACAGAACTTTATGGTTTTACAAACTTTTATAAAAAAAGATGTCTGTCTAAAACAGTTCTTTGTTGCTATACAAAAACATTCCGTATTTCTACAAAAATAGGCACACATGATATGCAAGATACCACTGTCTCTTCTGGGACGATGAAAATTGTAGCTTTGATGAAAATTTTAGATATAAAAAAAAAACAGTTATTTGTTCCAATAGGCTTGAAAAATATCACATTGTTTAAATGTCAATTGCATAAAATGGCTTCTGTATATCCAAATTGTTGATAGTCAATCCAAATAAAGTTTTCATCCTTTCAAAAACTGTAACAAGACGATTACAATTTTCACTGTTGAACAGCAATGTTTGCCAGAAGATAAAATACAGCTGTACTCTATGCTTTTCTTAGAACCAATGAGACTCCTTCCCTTTATCTTGATGCTGAATACCTACAATAAAATGAAACAATGGTCAATAAAATGTTCTCATACAGACATACTGTAAATCTGTATATTTTGCCATAAAAAAATGGTATTTGCTCTACTTTAACACGCAGTACATTTTTTAATCAAATAGCCAATTTTGTAATGTGAAGCAGTTGTTTAAAACAGCACAAAAACAGATTATTAACCCTTGGAGTGCCAGAGGGGTACACAATGCATTGCCTTTCTTTGCAATGCATTGAGTACCCCTCTGGCACTCAAGAGGTTAACTCCTTGAAGACCAGTGCAGTGTGTAACACATGATACAAAATGCCTGTTTCATTTATGACAGCAATAGAACAAACAATAATGGTATAAAAAGAGAATGTAATTCCAAAATACACTCAGGCAACAATAAAATTAGAAATTAATAACATTTTCCCCAAACAATCTAACCCAGCCTAAAGGCATGTACTGTAGGAGCATTCCTGGAGTATATGCTTTGTTGTTGAAGATCACACAATCAGTAATGTATTGTTATAGTGGTACTGGGCTGGAGCATAAACGAATCTAGTCTGAGAATGGGAGCAGCCATGGAACTGGAAAACTGCAAAGGTTTATGTGTTAGTAACTTAACTCTTTCATAATGGGTGTCTCTAATATTTTGCCCCACAATATAATGGAGACATCTCTAACACCTAAGAGGATACAATGACAGCTGCAGTACAGTAATCCAGTCAGTTAGCTATGCTTTCTGTGTAAATAGGTACTATTAACCCCTTACGGATCAGATGGGTGCGCAATGCGTTGAACAGCCCTCTGATCATTACAGAGTTAATTTGTGAAGTTTACATACTAAACATTGCAGCTCTAAATAAGACCACCCTTTATTTACCACATTATAATATTTTGTTTATTATTTCGTTGTCAAACTTGTTGGAGATTCTTGAGTTGAGCTGAGCACCACCATAGTTGGATAGTTCTTTATTCACAGTACACTTGTGAATATGCAAGACCAGTCTGAGTTGTATCTACCTATAAGCAACAGAGGGCCTTATGTCCAATAGAAAAGTGGGACAATTCTGCAGTAGACCAAATGCACCACAGAGGAGATATAAACTTTAAAAAAATTATCATTGGTGTAAATGGGGTTTCTAGACCTTGAATGGTAGAACAGTCTCCAACATGTTGCAAAGCAATATTTTAGTGGTCTAGCTGACATTCCACTTTAACCAATGATAGTTATCCATTTATCTGCTTTGGTACAGTTGGTCTCCCCCAGAATTGCTCCACATTTCTATTGAAATAAGGCTGTATGTTGACAGCTCAAACTGGCCTTTCTAATGTTTGTCCCCTATTATGCAGTTGGTTTGATTTAGAATAGCTCATCTGTTGCTGTTTGCATAAGGCCCTAAAATTCTGCTAAACAATAATGTAGTTTTCCTGTTAGAGAGTGACATCTCGCTAACTCTAATTATTGCAGAATGTACATTTCATGAGGTGCTAAAACCTAAACAAAGAACTCGCCAAATCTCTGTGGGTAACTAGGAAACTTGATTATACCATAATACTGTGGAGATTTTATTCAGTTTGCTTTGCTTATTTTTGAAATCTTTTTCATGTTTGTACATTATGAAATAGTTATTTCATCGTAAGCCTTTCAATTTTGCATTATAGATGTGCAGAGACTCCCCTGATCTGAATAAAAGAAAAATAAACGTCAGAGTGAATCAAGTGCCAAACTGAACCAGGAAAAGTGAAACTAATTCTATAAAAAATGAGGCTGCTTGACAGATGACCCCAAATATAACAGTAGGATGTACCATTGTTTTATGGTTTTTCCATCAGAGTAAACCACTGTTGACACCAATTTGAATCAGGAGTTGGAATCAGTTCTGTCATTCTGCCTACCTAATATCAATGTACTAAGCTACATACACAAAATAAAATTCTCCCCTTAACCCCTTAAGGACTACGTGACGTACTATGACCACCACGGTCCTTAAATACTGCACTGCTCCACTGGGAGTGATGTAAGTAAAAACGGGGCCTAAAATTGACCGATCCAAGACTAGAGCGATCTCTTTCAGGCCCCAAAGCTGTGTGCCGATACACACAACAGGTCACGTGTACCGGCGCGTCAGCAAGGATCAAAGCAGTCTTTATAGGACGGAAACGTCTCAGGACCGTTGGTCCTTAAGGGGTTAAGGCTGCTTACGCTTAAGGCCGTGGACAACTGTGGTGTCCCGTACCTCTAGATCTTGTTTATAGCTACATACTAAACAAGAGGTAGACGAAGTAGCTGAGTGTACTCCATTTTACTAAGCATGCTCTGGGGCAGGAATATGGGAGGGATGGGGCAGAGCAGTGTTTCCCAATCATTTTATTGCTCAATGTACCCCTAACAAGCAATCTGGAACTTTAGGGGCACCCCTGGCACATGTAAAGTAATTTATCAAGGGCATAATAAAGGGTATGATAAACAGTTATTATTAGGTCTCACAATCATGCTAACAAAAATAAACATTTTGTGCAGAAGAATTTCCACAAATAAACAATTACAATTCATAATTTCCGTTTTGTGACAGTCTTCATAGAAAACATAGGACACCCTAAGCTGATGTCCTGGCACACAGTACCACGGCACCCTGGTTGAGAACCACTGGGCTAGAGGCTAATGTCAGTGGGACTGCCCTGGAAATGTTCTAACTCCTTGGGGACCAAAGGGGTGAGCAATGCATTGCTGTGCAATGTGTTGTGTACCCTGTAGTCCTCAAGGAGTTAAAACTCATATACAGAAAAGTATGTGTTTTGAGGCAAATCAACCACACTATATAAAACAAACATTCCCACTGTTTGAAATAAGGCATTTAAGTGCCAGAGTATAATTCAATACATCGTGTAAAGCAATATACTGGATACTTCTCTGGCACTCAAAGGCATATCCACTTGAAGGTTAGTGCGACGTATCTAGCATTGGCAAACTCTCTAAAAGTCAAAGGGTTAAAATTCCCCTTTAACCCTTTGAGTGCCAGAGGGTTATGCAACACATTGCAGAGCAATGCGTTGTATACCCTCTCTGGCACTCAGACTGTTAAATCACTGGGAATTTGGGAATTATAATTTGCCATTTATAATGGAGTGGTTTGCCCCCCCCAATTGCTACTCTTTAGATTTCTGAATACAGGGCAAAGTGTTGTCCAAAATCTGGGAAGAGGAATCCATCATGTCATACCTAGTCAGTGGGGTGGTATTACTACACAATGCAGTTTACTATATCATTCTTAACATTGCTGTAAAAGACCCTGTGCTATAGTGGAAAGTGCTGCTTTTGGATTGCATTGTTTTTCCCTTTTTTAGCCTTCTACATTTATATTTATATCCTTTTTTGGCAAAAACTATCTAAGGCCAAACACACATGCAGTTAACCGAGCTTGCTATTCCTTTTTTTAACTGTCTACAACATTCGGCCAAAATTTCAGCAGAATTTTCCTAATTAAATTTTTCTTTAGTGAAATTAGCTTTTAAATCATCATCCCTCAGGGATAAAAAATGAACTGAAATATAAAGGGGGAATAAAAAGTTAACCCCTTGAATGCTAAAGACAGCTCCAATCAATTGGGTTGAGAATATCACTGCAGATATTAAAAGGGGTAATATACCTTTGGAGTAATTGGCTCAGTTTATTTAACAGAAGCACTTACCTAGGCATATGTCATTTAAACTTCACTCGATTACAGTATATATGTATTTTATGTTTGTTTTTGTTTAGCATTTATACTCTGTTGTAGTCTAGAACCAAGGCTGGATTTAAGTCCCAGGCACCCCTAGGGATTCTAGGCTCCCTTAGTTCCGCCCATAGTCATGCCCCCACTCCTTATATGACCTGGTCCCCAGTCCCATTCACTGCTTCTCTGCACAGAAAATACCCTTGGCCTATAACAAGCAAGTTTTTGAATGCCATAAAATTACATACTCGTGTTTTGATGAAAGAAACATATTAACGCATTGATGCTGAATAGCACATGCTCCTAAATTAACCCCTTAGCTGTCACCTTAACGCCCGTGGTACATTTTTTTATTTTACAAAACGATTCTGGAGTCTCCGAATGGCGTGCAGCCACATGGAGACCCGGAATTCCGAGACTTACCAGGTACGTCCTCTGTCACTAAGTGACAGTTTTTGCGGGACGTACCTGGTAAGTGAATTGTCAGGATGGGGTTAATGGAAAAGTTAACATATGCGCCTAAATCAAGGGGAAAGTTAGCCAGACGTATGAAAATGTGTGCTAACTGCTTTGCTGAATTAGGCACAATTGCTCATCCTCTCACAAAATGGCAGATATTTTAGCCACTCCCACTTTTGGAAACTCATTCACCAAAAAAGAGCAGACATTTGTTATTTCTAAAAAAATAAAAATAAATCACAATTCAGTAACATTTGATGCTAATCATTTTGCCATCTAAAGTACACTGTAAATAGCGATTGCTCTCATTTCTTGCATTCCACGCTAAGTAATTTGGAGTTACGCATATCATCTGAAAATAAATTCCAGTGCCTGATTTACATTTAGCTATTATTTATTCACTGATATGATTCTAGCCAGATACACCCATGATTCCAAAGGGCAGGGTTCCGTCTCTATGGCTTTAATCAGCCCCACTCATTATTCTAAAGGGTGCGGTTCCCTCTCTATGGCCTTAGCCTATTTCACGCATTAAGCTAAAGGGCAGGATTCCTTCTTTTTAACTGTAGCATCTCCAGATTAGAGATTAGATGCAAAATAATTAAGAGTAATTTATATAATAATAAATGACATGAATGTGGAGAGAGCTGTGAAGTTAAGATAGGTATGCCAGGGGTTGGCAACTTGTGGTTCTCCAGCTGTAGTCTTACTACAGCTTAACTTCTAGACCATTCACAGCTGGAGCGCCACAGTTTCTCCGCACCTAATCTATGCTGTGAAAAGCATTTCTGCTTTTAACCCTTTCCATATGACCCAAGAAGTGCAATGGATTGTGAAGCAATACTGGGGTAAAAAGAATGTGGGTCTCCAGCTGTTGTCTTAATACAGCTTGATTTGTAGGCCATTCAGAGATGGAGGGTCACAGTTTTTCCACCCTTTTTTCAACTCTTCAAGCATTACTACAACTACAAATGGTCTTTTTTGAACATGGATTTATGAATTCCCTTTTGGAGATGTTTTCTCCAGAACTGTACACAGAACTCCAGGTACTGCATAGTGGTCTTATTAACTCTCTCTTCCTTCTGCTAATGGTGCGTCCTACACAGCAAAGAACCCAGTTTGCTTTACTGCACTGCTTGCCTACCTTCAAGTCACCTGAAATGATAATTCCCATTTCCCTTTTATCTGATGTGTTTGTTAGCAGAGTACCATTAAGCTTGTAATCCTCCTGTGGTTTTCTGTCTCCTAAATACATTATTTGCACTTTTCATTAAGAAACTTTAGATTCTATACTCTTGTTGATTCCTCTAGTTTTACTAAATCCTTGTGCATTTGGTTTTTTTTCCTCCTTAAGAGAGCCCTGTTACAGATTTTTGTGTCATCTGCTTTATTAAAATCTAAATGTACTACATCTATTGCTCCACCCTGGTCTATCACTTGAGTAACATAGTTATTCATATACAGTGTTTTTTAAAAAACAAAACAAAACAAAACAAAATATTTGTCCTTCAAGAGAAAGGTAGCAAATTATGCAATCTCTTAGATAAAAAGCAGTTCAGTGAGTTCCATTGCATTTATGAACATGAAATAAATTGTAACCCCATCTTATCCACCTCACTGTGTGGTTTCCATAGCAAATTCCTAGCAATAATTACGCTCACAGTGTGTCACATGATATAAAGCATAATAGCAGATCAGTGTGAGAGAGTTCCTGTAGTCCTGTACCACACTATAAATGAGAAATAATATACAGTATCTTATAAACCCCCACACCCATTACCTTACTATGGACAGAGATGCGTAATGACCCCTATGAATTTTGGCTTCATGCCTTTGTTCAAGACCAAAGATCTTGGACTGGAACTCAAAAGGTTAATAAAAATGTAATGTACAACACTACCACTACCAAAACACTTTTGTTTATGTAAGAATTTCTAGGAGAGGTTTTGGCACATAGTAGGGTGAAGGCTCTTCTGAATTTCCTGTCCCACAGTGAACTAGCTTGAAGGTTGGGGAGTTAAAGGTATATTTCAGGGGTGCTTTGTCAGCTACATAGAAATTTTACTGATGACAATGTTAGAATAAACAGATTCTAAAAATAAGACCTAAAAAAAGTGTAGATATAAATAATAATAAAATATGTTGCCACCAGTGTTGTTTTCAGGATTTCATCAATGATGTCATAGAGGATGTAATTAGGAATGCGAAATGTGATGTTATTACAAAAGCTTCTGGTTGGCTGGGAAAGTAAACAATCTGTGCAACCACAGCTATCATAAGTCATGATGCTTTTTAACTCCTTTAGGACCAGGGTGCTGCACAAAGCATTGAAAATGCAATGTTGCGAACTCCTCTGGTCCTGAAAAAAATGATATATAATATATATATATAATGTGTGTGTGTGTGTGTGTGTGTGTGTCACATGACTATTAACTCAGAAGTCACATTGAGGTTGATGTACTAAGAGAACTGGAGAAATTCTGGAGTAACTCAACCGTACCACAGATGACAATATGTAATTTGATATAAATGGGGCTTTTAGCCTCTTGTGTGCTAGAGAAGTCTCCAACACATTACTTCACATTGGGGTTTATGCACTAAGACATAATAAAGAGGTGATAAAGCGGAGATGATTTCTCCAGTGATATCACTTCTCCACTTCCTGTGTTATTCTATGGAGCCTATTCACGAAGATTTCTCAGGTTGGAGAAAGTTTAAGTGCATTGGTTCCATAGAATAGCTTAGGAACTGGAAAGGATATATCACTGGAGAAGTCATCTCCACTTTATCACCTCTTTATCATGTCTTAGTGCATCTCCCCCCATGTGTTGGAGATCTCTCTTACATTCAAGTGGTTTTATTCCCATTTATATATTTTGCTATGGAAACAGTTAAGTCAATACACATGTTTATTTGTCCTCATGGTGCAACTGCTTTTCCCCAAAATTGCTCCAATTGTGTTTTGTGTATATGGCCCAAATTACGTGAGTTAGGGCCAGATTACTTTGTCATTAATAAGTGTAGTCACTGATTTTATCTAACAGAGTCCCACTGAAGTCTATGGGAAAATGTTAAGGAAAACCCTTATAAACTGCAATGGAATCCATGTCTTATTTCGAACAAAATGCTCTTACCTGTTTCAAAGCCAAAACTAGGCACAATGTCAACAGTGCCATGAAATGCTCCCGTCCATGCTGGGGATGCTGTTGTGCCAGTAGTGGAATCTGTTTTTGTAGCATCACACTGTGTGGATGCAATCCTTGGTGCACGTACAGAGGGCATTAGAAGAGGTCCATATCTTGGATCTAGGTGTGAGCTAGGGTGATGATGGTGGTGGTGGTGGTGCATGTGCGGGTGGGCATGGCGGTGATACATGTAAACATCATGCATATGGGTATATGGCGTACTTGTCTGTGAAGCCAGAGGGTAATGCCAGGACTCTGCAGGTGGTGGAGGTGGTACGGTCTGATGCAAGCTGTCGCCGGGCCAGCTGTTATGGTCTGTGGTTGAGAAGGTGCCAGAGGCTGTTGCTGCAAAGTCTGGGTGAACTCCGCTCAAACATGCAGATGGTGGAGTCTGATATGAATTTGTCCATAGGGATGGAGGAATACTAGTCCTTTGGCATGATATTGCTGAACTTTCTGAAACGATAAATAAGCACACATAGGTATATAGTTGTTGAGGCTGAAAAAAGAAAGGTCTATCAAATTTAGCTCCTCAAAGGGATAGTAATGTTTCATAATAAAAGCAGCTCTAATTAATCATCATAGTATTTGGACCTTGGAGACTGTTATTTCAATTCTGTCAGAGTTGTAGTTCAAGAGTAATTCAATGACAAAGTACCCCACAGTTTCAGCTGTTCCCCAGTGGAGTCATGTGACAGAGGCAATGTTCGTAAACATTGCCTTTGTCATTGTTCTCTGCCTCTCTCATCACTCTGATCGTGAGACAGAAAGAGACAAAGAACATATGTCCCAACACATCAAATATTAGGTGGTGTTGCTGGGAGCAGGACTGGTGTGTGGAGCATTACAAAGAATTTTTAGTTTCCTGAATGTTAGCTCATTATGTAATTAAATAAGTTTGAAATAGATTGAAGTATCTTATTCCACAGACTAATTTATTAACACATATACTGACATGTAAACAAACATTCATGTGCGTTTCATTGTTGTTGAGCAATATGATAAACTTATATACAAATTACACATTCCGACTGCATAAAAAGTGGGATACCATAGGAGGAAAGACAGTACATAGGGATTAGGTCTCAGAAGCTGCCCCTCCTAGAGAGGAACACTTGGGAGGGATAAGTGAACATTCATACTCAGTCATATCCAGTCCTTGTTAAAAGATCACTGAGTACAAATCATAACAGGAAATTATTCCCAATTTTTTACATTATCAAACTAAATGATGGCTTATACATATAAGTATGGCATCACAAGAAATATCTACTTATCTTTAAAGGGGATCTATCACTCCTATACATGATTGTCTAAATAGCGACTAGATGGAATAATGTTTTTATTTTATTTTTTTTTTTAAATTGTTATTTTGCCGAAATTAAGCTTGGAAAGATGATCCCTTGTCTTCTTTCTGGACAGAGCGTGGGTACAGCTCAGTACCGCAGTCTGTCACTCTTCCTCTGCTCCCCTCCCTTGCATACCTCCCAACATTTAAAATTGCCAAAGAGGGACACTTTTGTTTTAGGGGGTGTTGCTGTGGACGTGACTGGTGGGCAGGGCATTACCGAGAATTTATAGGCTATTTCATAACCTATTGACACCTCCCTGTGTAACATATTAAATGACTTATAACAAGACAAAAGTTTTTTATTTACACAATCTAATTTATAAAAACATATACTGATGTTTATACAAACATTAATGTGAGTTTTATTGCTGTGGAGAAATGTGATACACTTATATACACATCACACAGTCTGATCTTCTAAAAAGAGGGACATCAGGGTGGGAAAAAGGGACAGAGGGATATGGGTGTAAAATAGGGATTGTCCCTCCTAAAGAGGGACACTTGGGAAGTATGCCCTTGATTCAGCCTCCTCCGATGATGGAGGCTTTCTGAATGTAAGCTGGAGCTCTCTGGCCAATGAGAGTGCTCCAGCTTACATTTAGAAAGCCTCCATAGTCGGAGGAGGCTGGATTGAGGGAGGGGAGCAGAGGAAGAGTGACAGACTGTGGTAGTGAGCTGTACCCGCACTCTGTCCAGAAGGAAGACAAGGGATCATCTTTACAAGCGTAATTAAAAAAAAAAAATACATTAGTCCATCTAGTCGCTATATAAACAAACTTTTTAGACAAACATGTATAGGAGTGATAGATCCCCTTTAAGAAAAACATATATAATTTGTGTGAGTGTACTAAATTTGAAGGAAAATATGTAGACCAATTTTAGAGCAAGCCAACTGCACTATAGGGGTAAAATATCATGTCCCATTGATTTAAATGAAGCCTTTAACCCCCTGGATGCTAGTGTGATCTCCAGCGCATTGCAAAGAAATGCATTGGAGGATCTCTAGCATTTAATGTGTTAAAAAAACATATTTAAATAATTGTGAATGATAAATAGCTTCAACTGTGCTTCAGATGGTTTACCCCAGAATTGTTCCACTTTTCTTTTATGCATAAAGCTCTGTGAATACAATAATAAAACAGAATAACTGAAACCATGAAACAATGAGAATGCCTTTTATAGACAAGTTAGAAGATGGGGAGTAAAATAATCAAGAATGGATACATTTGTCCACAGCATTGCAGCATTTTTCCCTTGTTAGGCGCTCAGCTCACTTATTTTTCTAATTATAAGTAAAATGTCAGCTATTTTAAGGGATACTCTCCCACGAGAGCAGGATTTGATGTCTACAGCAACATTTGCTTTGGATTTCTAACAGATAGGACACTAAAACTCAATGAGTGACAGATCCACAAAAGGGTTCACTTAAAGGAGCAGTAAACATTTTTAATGGAAAACATGGGTATTCCCACTGCTTTCACCCAAAACAAACTCTTTTTAATTAAACTACTAGCAACATTGCCAACCAGTGTCCAAACGTCAAAGGGTGTTATTCATCAAATGAAAGAGGTGCAATTCCAGAGAAAACCAACTGCTCAGGTGGGGGGGTGGGGGTAATGAAAATTCCCAATGAGTTTAATAGGACTTTTAATCCCTTCAATGCTAATTGAGTCTCTAATGCACTGCAATGTGATAGACTCTTCAGATATCTCTAGTATACAAGGCGTCAAATGCCACATTTAAGTAAATGAGGTTTGGAAATCGTTATTCCCCCTCCCCCCACAGTGCAGTTGGTACTCCTGAATTGAGCCATTTTATTTTTTTTATTTTTTTTTTTACAGTTCTCCATAATAAGTAACAGAGACAGCACCACCTGGTGTTCACAACAGGACATTGTAGCTTAATTAAAAAAAGATATAGATAGATTACTGTTTCTCAAAAAAAATACAACCAATATTTATAAGATAGGGCATATGTATGTGTATGTCTGCTACTCACTAACATTATTTGTTATATGAAAGAGTATGTCATTTAAAAATATACAAATATTTAAAACTTTATTTCACTGCATATTTAGCAATCAAATGCACAAAATAACACAGCTGACATAGTATGCCCCAAATTATGACAAAATGGGACTAAGCAACATTAATAAAACAATATGCTTAAGAAATAACTACTTATTGTACATATACAAATATGTACTATGATTTCTTACGACATTTCACAAAATCTAAATAAATGATGTAGCAACAGTTTCCCTTTAACCCTTCAAATGCCATAGAGAGGTATCATATACATTGTGTTGCAATGCAATGGATACCTCTTTGGCACTTAAAAGGTTACAGAAACTTCAGTTCAAATAAATGTCACAGAATCAGCAAGTTCAAATGATAACAATTTACCTCTCCATAAAGAGTTTGCCCCTAGTTTGCTCTTCACTGTTGAATTGTCAGGGTTGCAGGAGCTGATTTGGCTCAAAGCCCTTGAGAAATGTTCATCCACTACTGCTCCAATGTCTCCTTGAAAATATGTAAAGAGGACACAGCGGGAATTCAGATACTCCATCTCTGCAGGCTGTTCTTTCTCATCTTCTTCTTGCTTTGTTGGGAGAGTCATCTCTAATGCTTCCTGCATCTTACTGTATGCAGCTATTTTCTTCTATAAGGAAAAAAAGTGTGTTAAGACACATCATGAAATGTGACATATTATTGTTATTCTGTCTTCAAACACATTTAGAAAAAAAGTATTATTATAATGTATAAGAGCAGTAAAAAGGAGTGACTCCATTGGGGGGGGAGATACACTAAGGCGTCATAAAGTGGAGATGAATTTTCCAGTGATACCACCTCTCCAGTTCTTATGTTATTCTATACAGCCTATGTGTTAAGTTCTCCAAAGTTGGAGAAATCTTAGTGCATTGGCTCCATAGACTAACATAGGACCTAGAGAAGTGATATCACTGGAGAAGTCATCTCCACTTTATCTCCACTTAGTGCATAACCCCCCACACCCCCGGGAGTATATAGTAGATTAGTAGATAGTGCAAATACTTTAAAAAACTGTAGTGGTTCTGCATTTAGCTCAGAACTTTTGGAGTCTGGAAGGAATTTTTTTTTCATCTAGTTAATAATAATTATTGGGCGTTAAATTAGCAGGCCAGCTAGCCACACTGTTATGGACACCATTATCTATACCATAGCTGTCAGAATTTTGTACCTCAGATAACTCATGGACTAGTTTCTTAGTTCCCAATAAGCCATCCCACCTATGTATTTAGGAGTGAGCATAAAACACCATTGCTGTGTATGAGGTAGGATAGCAATGAATGGTTCCTATAAGTTGAAAACTTTTCCCCCACCAGTTTCCTGTTTTGAAGATCAATTATCCAATGAAGTTTTGTATAGTATAACATATTTTCTTTTAATAACTGGAGTGTGGCAGGAGGCATTTTAGTGGTAACATGAGGATGAGGTCTAGCAACTGAATTTGTGATTTAAAGGGATAGCTATGTCCAACAATAATATGCCCTTGTTTGATTCAGTAGTCATGGCCCTGTTTGTACCTGTATCCTTTTGCCGAAATTCTTTGTGAAAGTCTTCCCCTTCTGCCCCTTTTCATTAAACCCCCTGTAAGTTGGTTAGAGCCGACTTGGGGTCGGCCGACACGGATCCTTCAGAGGCACAAACTTCTGTTCAGTCTGTATATAATTCTGCCCCCTCAGCAGTGACGTGTCGCCTCCTCTGCACCCCCACCCATCGGCTAATTCAATGGAGCGCGCATAGAAGACACAGACTTCACGAGCACATGCTCGATCAGAGGATTTTTAAATATGGAGGACGTGCTTCCATTGCCACTAAACTTTGAAGGTTAAAAACGAAAGAATGACTAAACGCTTTTCAAAATTAAAGTTATTGTTATTATTTTTAGTTTTTGTTAACTATCATGAATCACTTTCCCATTCTTCAATGAATCCAATGTATTCATCCTAGTAATCTCTGTTCAGTAAGCACAACATCTCTTTTGTAGATATAATATTTTGGGTTCCAATGCTTTATTTAACAATCTACTACGCTTTGGCATATGTATATGATGGAATGTATTGTTTCAGAGATTTGTTATTTATTATAAGACTTTAAAAAAAGCATTTAAAAATAATAATTGGAAATGGCTTCAATGGGGACTTTTTACATTCTTCTGGATCAACAAAACAAGGGTGATACAGCAAAGGTTGAATGTGATGGACTCTTTTTTTTCCAGCCTTTTTTCACTTGTAACTATCATAACTGGGAACTTCCAAAACTAGCTGACCCTGATACCTTTGTAATATTAACACTTAAAATTCCCTAAAGTATAGATTGTATGTCTGTCCCTGCTTGTTCTAACACGGAGGTGATCCAATTAGCTTTCATGGAACCTTTAACATGCTACAACTTTGATATATCACTGCCTGACTACACACAAGTCAAGCATGACCTCTCCCTCTAACTTCCTAGTAGAAAGAGAGCCAATTTAGAGATTAATGAAGCAGTTAATTGGTGCAAATCATGCACTAGGTAGCAATTGACTCTCTGACCCTGAGAATTTGGCCCTTCACCATGAGACCCTGAGATCTGAGTCACACGCAAAGAGGGAGATTTATAAAATCCGTTCTTCTTACCATTTAAAGAACTGTCCTTAAAACATGGCAAGTGGAGATAACGCCAGGTCTGATTTATAAATGTTTTAAATTAGTTTTTATAAATATGGCGTTACTATGATTATTTTAACTCCTGGAATGCTTAAGAACAACCTACACATGGCATCAAAATCCTAGCGAAAATATTGTCGCAAACTGCCACGATTCTTTATAAATTCACTGACCCAACATTTTCCTTCTCCCTAACGCCAAATTTCTTCATGCTCTACTAGTTGGCGTTACATGCAAGAAAACTGACGTTACACAGTTTATAAATAAGAAAAGGCATTATAACCACACTTTAAAGACAATTTACACGTAACTCCATTTTTATAAATCTCCTTCTAAGAGTTCCCAGGTATGGTTACTATGTCTGTACAAGAAAATAAGGATGTGCATGTGTGAAATGAGGCAGGCATGAACAACATGTGTAACAGTGCATGAAACATACAAACCTTTAATGTGTGCACCTGTATGTGCATATGGAAGTGAAAGTATTAACCCTCTGAGTTCCAAAGTAATGCGTTGCGTACCCCTCTGGCACTCAAAGGGTTAAAGGGCTTAACATATGGCAGCGAAGAACTTAAAGGGACAGAACATTATGTTGTTTGACCCACCGCACCCCATCAGTAGAAATAAGAAATACCGGCATTAAGCCTTTGCTCGAAGCCTTGCTTTGCAATGTGTTGCACCAAAGTGTTAATTTTAAATGATTATTTAACGCTGGCCCCTGGCACTGAGAGGGTTAATAGTGCCAGAGAGGTATTCAACACAATGCTAATTTTGTGGATAAATTCTGGGGCAAACAGCATAATTTCCACTGATGTAAATGGAGTTTTAATGGCTTGAATGCTACATATGTCTCCAGTTCACTGCAGGTTTGGATTTGTTCCTTATGATGCAGCAATGGGAATTTTTATTAGTCCTCTTTGATTGGCTTGCCCCACTATCGAACAGGTTTTTCTGATACTTAACATTTTTTTTGTTTTATGGTGATACACACAAAAACATAAATGGAGAAATATGAGACAAACCATTTGTACTGCAGGAGACTTATAAAATTGTCCATTGACTTAAATGGGGCTTTTAACCCAGTGAAAATGAATTCTGAAGCAGTGTGTTTGAGAGATCTTTAACGCTGCAAACTCTTCTGGCACTGAACGGGTTAATGTGCCTGTGCTTAACATCACTGTTTTGCAGATCAGTGCACTTCTAATTGTTTTGTCTTTCTGTCCTCCCACTCGATTCCCATTTGCACATCCCAGAAGGAGACTTCCTCCAACATGCACTTATAGGGATAATGACAAAGAAGATTGACAGAAGTCAGCAGGATAGACGAAAAGGCTTTTAAAGGGGCTTGCTGGTAGGTATATATTTTAGGTCTTCTTAGCAAAATAAAAGGGTTCTCAAGTTTGGCTGTCTGCATGTTAAAAAGGCAAAGTAATGGAAAGACACAGGAGCCAGTGGGAGGGCTGTTAACCCTTTGAGCAACGATGAAGCAATGTGTTGCACGCCTCTCTGGACTTTAACCTTTTGAGTGCCAGAGAGGTATAAAGAGTTAAATAAGGCACACCTGCCTAATAACAATTTGCTAAATTTCATCCAACAGAATTCCTCCCCTTTATGCTGCTTGCACCAAAGGGATGACAAGGAAGCAATCTAAGTGCTTTGTAATACTTTAGATATCCTTCTGGAGCTCAAAGGCAATGTATGAATGTATCCGTTTGCCTGCTCATGCTATGGGGCTGGCATACAGGGCCTGAAATCTAAATTTCACAGTACAACCTCCTTACCATAAAGTGAATGATAAATTGCATAATACCATAACATAGCCCAAGTAAACCACACCTTTCCACATGGTTCTACAGTCTGCAGAATCAGAAAGTGAAATGACACTGACCACCTATTGACTGTAATACATAACAAAGTATATAATTTTGTATATACAAGAAACTTTAAGAAGGCACTACTCAGATAATTACATATATGAGGTATAACTGTGTATATCATACATAGGGTGCCCCAGTCCTATAACTAATTCAAAAACTAGAAAAAGAGAAAAGAAGCAAAGTAGGACCTATATAGGCACTCAACCTATATAGGTCCTACTTTGTTTCTTTTGTCTTTTTCTACTTTTTATATAATTTTGTCTGACAGCTTTACAAAAGAAAAACATCTCAGTAAATCTTTGTCTTAAACAAATTAACCCTTTGAGTGCCAGAGGAGTACGGAATGCATTGCAATGCAATGCATTCCGTACCCCTATGGCACTCAAAGGGTTAAGAGCCACTTATGACGATGGGTATAGTTCCCCTCTAAATGTTCAAAATAAAGTATCTGATCTGTTAAAGAAGCAATAAAAGAATATTTTAAATCACTGAAAGCACCCTCAGAGTTATAGGAACCAAGGGCAGAATGCAAGAAATGTGCGCAATAGCTATTTCCAGTGTGAAAACCACTAGTGAATAGGTTTGTGCATGATTTTATTGAATTGTGCATGAAAAGTCAAGATTAGCGAAGAGCTGCACATATTTTGTTAGTGGACAGGGTCAGAATTAACAAATCCGTCTGAGTGGAATAGCGAATGCGCCTAATGCAGGCAGTGCGCTTGTGAACAATTTTAGATGTGTTTGTAGTGTTGTCATAAAAGCTAATTTTTTATACGCAATTCAAGAATCGTTTGGTATACGTCTTCCTGGATTAGAACATGCGCAATATCTATCTGCGCAGGAAAAATGCCTTCAGATTATGCGCACGTTTCTTGCACTCCTTCCCAAATTCCCTTAGCTTATAACTCACAGGTCCTCTTTTGGTTTGCCATGCAGATTACCGATATCAGCACCTTACTGGGTGCTCACAGGAGATTTTTACCCTCTCCATGGAAAATCTGTATCTGGTAATCTGCCACCGGTGTGCTTTTAAGGGGAGGGGGTGAAAGCGCCTATGAGCACTGAATAAGGCACTGATGTCATCCAGCTGTGTGGATATATGTTATCTGCTCAGAAAAGAGAGAGAACAGGTGAGTTCTAAACTATGGGAACTGTTTCCATAGCCCTGAGGGCACTGAAAGTGATTTAAAAGGGATATTTATTGACCTTATACTACCTTCTTGTTTACAGGTGGTACTTGGCAGATAGATTTAGAGGAAGTTTCAACGTACCTGTATCTATACAAATTAACCCTTTGAGGCCAGAGGGTTACGCAATGCGTTGCAAAGCAGGAACAACAAACCATATTTGTATTTTAATTAAACCTTTCTTTAACATGACTGATTACAGCTAAAATGATCAAGTGGCAGAAGATTTAACCCTTTGATTGCCAGATGGGTATGCAATGCATTGTGTAACTCACTGGCAATCAAGGATTTAATATGCAATAGGCAGACCTATTAACAAAAGTGGAAAATTCATCAGAGACATTACGATTTTCTGGCTATTTTAAGGTAAGTGGTACCAACTAGCATTTTCATACATTTAATATGATACGTTAATCCCTTGGTTACTAGAGGGTCAAAGAACTTGATTGTTAGAGTTCCACGTGGATTTGATTTGACATAAAAGTCTTCCACTGAAGTTTGAGGCGCACTGTCTTAGTACATCAGCCTCATTGTTATGCAATTTACATTTTTTTCTCTTGCAGTGTATTCCCTCACACAGGATATGGGACCAAAGTTTATGCTGAAATGTCAAAAGGAAAATGCTTTCTCCCACTCACATACTGTGAATACTAGACATGCACACATAACGGTAATGATTGCCACACAATAAACAAAAGACTGATTTGTCATTTGTTAAGATGCAGAACAGTACAGCTTGGGCAGTAATTCAATATAATCCATGAAGGCAATGGTAGCTTGCACCAATTTCAACAATAGTGGAAGAAGGCACCCTGGAGAAGGTTTTTAACTCATTAAGGACCACAGAAGTTTGTACGCATTGTCTTGCTTTGCACAACAGAAAAAAACATATAATGTACATATATTTTCATATAAAAAGTTTACTGCGCCTTTAAAACAGAAGTTCCACAGAATCACTTCGGTATCGGGAAGAATTATCTCACCTTAACGCTTCTCACCCAAAGGTTTCAAAACTAAAAAAGGAGGAAAGTGAGTGGCCATTTTATGCTTTTTTATACATACATTACGGAATATGTATTCTTCTGCTTAGTAAAAAAGGGTGGTCTATTTTGCTCATTTAAAACTTATTACGATTTATACTCTCTTTTTCCCATTAAACTGCTAGTAACATTGACACCTAGGGGGAGGTTCACTAAGGTATGATAAAGAGATGATAAAGTGGAGATGACTTCTCCAGTGATATCACTTCTCCAGTTCCTATGTTATTCTATGGAGCCTATGCACTAAGATTTTTCCAGCTTTGGAGATGCATGGGTTCCATAGAATAACAAAGGAATTGCAGAAATGATATCACTGGAGAAGTCATCTCTGCTTTATCACCTCTTTATCATGCTTTAACCCCTTAACGACTGGCTGTGCGGGCACACTGCGGTCACTAAAGGACCACGGACATGACAGTCATAGCACATCATGGGTCGTTAAGTCAGATCTACCCATGACGTGCTATGACTGTCAAGGGTCGTTAAGGGGTTAATGCACCCCCCCCAGTAGCCAATCAGCATTTCTGTTCTGTTGTTTTGGAGAGCAGAGCCTAAGGATACGCCTCTCCATAGAATGTGACAGTAACAGCTACACCGCTTTGTGAAGGTCTGAACTGTCATAACTTTATTCAGCAGAAAAAGTACTTTAGCATATGCTTTTTTCCATAATAAATTATTTCTTCTTTAACCCTTTGAGTGCGAGAGGGTTAACCCTCTTGAACTCAAAGAGTTAATAAATTGCCTCCTATTTCCAAAGAATTCATTTAAACTTTTTGCTGCTTGTGACTCAGAAAAGGCTATACCATACAATGAACTTCCCACATACAGTACAAACTAGAGACAAGGGTGGCTAAAAAAATTGCAAAACAATTAACAGATCCCAAAAATAATAAATATTAAGCATGGACACACCCACCCACAGGGGTTCTTTGAGTACAGTCAGTCTGTCCAAAAAAATGCACTGAATAGTAATATAGCATCCAAGTAAAAGTAAAGTAAAAATTGTATAAGAAAACATAGATTCACCATAACTGAAGTTGTATAAGACTAATGAAAAAGAATAATAAATGTATGATCAGCAATTATATTAGATTAGTTAAATACTAATACTATCATGATGTCAGTGCAGCTTTGGAATGTAACTGCTGCTTCCTATATCACTGGCTGGAAGGGACACTTCCCATGTAAAGTATGATCTACATGGATAATAATGATAAAACTTCATGGAATGCAGCAACAACACAAGCTGTATTCTCCAATGACTCTGTCTGGGCCAAGTTAGTATTAGCCCCACCTTACACCCACGCTCTCTGCATGCTCACGAGATGCTGTCAGTCTAATAAGGTTATACACATTTTATTGCATGTTACTCTTTCAAAATTAGAATGACTACAAGAAATGGATTCTTCTTTTGTTTTAACCCTCTGAATGCTAAAGATGTATGTATGTATCTATATTTATATTGCGCCAAATATTACACAGAGTGTTACAGAACTAGTAATAGTACAATGCAAAAATGAAGGACTGGGTTAACCCTTTGAGTGCCAGAGGGGGTACACAACGTATTGCAAATGCACTCAAAGGGTTAAGAGCATCAGGCTAAAGTGCGATCGCTGAATTATTAGTGGGGGAAGGGGGGGTGCACCTATGGGAATCATACATTGGGAAAGATATCTCCAGTGCATAGCTTTCCATTAAATTGAAGACATTTCTAGCATGCAAGAGGTTAATTTAGGGATGCACATACTTCCGATCTAATGGTACTACAAACATGCATCAAAAGAGAGTTCATATAAACTATAATATGCAATCTACAACTAAACTAGTAAAGAAATATACAAAGCATTAACTATCTAACTAAATGTTAAAGATCAGGAAAATATCACTTTTTTTGGCAGCATATCACATTTTTATATTATTTGACTAGCTGAAGAGCCTGTTACACGGGTCACAGTGCCACTGCCAGCCAGTTGTGGGGCAGTCATACACAGTAGAGCCTGCCCACACCACGGCTGATACATTGCCAGATGGTCGCAGTGCAGTCATACACAGTAGAGCCTGCCCACGCCGCGGCTCATACAGTGCCAGCCAGTCACGGGGCAGTCATACACAGTAGAGCCTGCCCACGCCGCAGCTGATACAGTGCCAACTGGTCGAGGTGCAGTCATGCTCAGTAGAGACTGCCCGCAACACAGCTGATACAGAGCAGCACGCTCCTTCGGAGCTCCGCTCTGTATCAGCACGCGCAGCAGTCACTACTGCGAATGACTGCGTTGTTACACACGTTTTAGCTAATTATTATATAGAAGGATTGTATTTACAAGAAGAGTCAAATTGGCCAAGCCAAAGTGCCACAAATGGTCACATCAGGGTGCTATAATGGAATCTCAACACATCTCTAGTGTGCAATGAAACTCTTTGGTATTAACAGGGTTAATTAAAGGGAAACTGCCACCTTATAGGTTTTTATAGTATTTTCTGTAATAAATGACAGTGAAATGTAGTTTAGGATATATGTTCTGGATATTCCAAAATGAACAACAACAAGGACAAACTGAGAGTTGTTTCAGATGCTCAGAAACCTCATTGCACTCTGCTCCCTACATCAGATCAGAGAGACAAAGTTGTATTTATCCGAATAGTGAGATGTTTTTGTTGTGGTTGTTGCTCTGTTCTGTAAATTATACATAGTTCTAAAGGGTACTGGCTGTATTTGTGCACTTTGCCTATTGACTGCAAGCTCTGTGACTCATTTGTATCTATACTGTAAACTACATTCTTCTATATAATGCAGACTCCAAATACAGTTCCCCTATTGACTGCAAACTCTGTTATTCAGATTGTACTGTAAACTCTGTGGGCCAGTTCTATAGAGTACAGGCTCCGCGAGTTCAGATACTCTGTTGACTGTAAGATCTATCAGCAATAAACATGTGCGGATTATTAAAAAATATATAAAATTACCTACAGCCACAGGCATTGGTAGGCACCTAGTGATAAGGCTAAAGTCCAAGGTTTCATGATTAAAGGCTGGGGTGTTGTTGTGAGCATGTAATGGTGATATTCATATTACTACTACTAATGGTGCAATTGGACTGCACAGTGTACAAATAGTGTATTAGCTTGGGAACAAAAACAAATCCCCCGTGAAGAGTACACGGACACGCTAATAAACTGTGCTCTCTCTGGAATGATTGTTATATAATCAAGGTGTACATTGTATGAAGTTAAAATGTTGGGAGGTGTGTGAGAAATCTAACGTATGTCGAAAACTTGACTAGTAACCAAAAATCCAAAGGTCTATGCAGTCACTCAACCAACATGCAGACTGGAGCAAGGCATAAAAAACTGATAAATGATCTCCTCTCACAGCACTTCTTCCTGCAAAGATGTGCAATTTATGGAATAAATGTCCTGTTTTGGGCCTTTATCAAGAAGAAGCTCAATCTAGGATCCCAACGTGAAACATGAGACAGTACAAATGCTGTTTCAATAAAACACCATGAGGGGAATTGTATTAAGAGTTCTAACCTTAAGGTTTGAGCAACAGTTATAACTTATGACTACGTACTTGTTTTAATTATCAGCTGCTCCTTTAAAAAGCATCTGCTTTACACTTTGTAAACTGGGGAGACTACAGTGCATTGCAGAGCAATATACTGGAGTCTTCTCTAGCGGTCAAGGGATTAAACACCTAAAATAAAATAATAGTTTAACCCTTTGAGTGCCATGTAAAGCAATGCGTTGCATACCCCTCTGGCACTCAAAGGGTTAAAAAGCTGAATAAAATTCCCCTATTTAGAAGAAATGTAATGGAGACCTGTGAATCTTACTGATATTTGTGTAGCACTATACAGATCCGTACTCATACTTTAACTGGGTTATTTTCTTTTATTCATTTTTTTATATTTTGGAGGGAGTTTGTAAAATTACTGTTTTAATTTGATAAATATTGCTAAAGTGCAGGAAACAGAACGCTACAGGGTATATGCATAATCCATAGTGTCGACACAATTCTACAGTTCAGTAATTATTGGTGATACTAATAAACAAACAGGCAACACCAGACAGGTTATTTTCAGAGTTCCAGGTGCTGTGATGTCTAAGCTGCATTCCAACACCAAGAGGTTACTGCTGGCCACAATTAACTTTTCCCTACATTAGCTTATGATTAACCCCATGGATGCTACAAGCATCTTAAATACATTAAAGAGAAAAATGCATCTACCCTCCAGCAGGACAGAGTTGAGAGTCATTCTTCTCATACACCTTCATTTTTGACTGTACATATCTATTTTAGCCCCAGAGCAGGGGTAGGAAAAGTCTGGGTCATCAGATCTTAGGGGTCTACATTTCTGATGTCTGTAGATGATAGAGTTGTAGACTCCAACAGCTGGAGAGCCAGGGGTTGTCCACCTTTGCCTCCCTGGCCTCTCCTGGCAAAACTGCTGCCCCATGTCGATTTCCTACATGCACTCGGCCCCCCTGCTGCCTCAGCAAACCAGATACAGTTAGATTTATATATATCTCAAAATTTGCACTCGCCACCAGCCAATGGCGAGTGAAAATTTAGCTCTGGTGAGTAGAAATTCAGCCCTGGTGGGTATGTTATGGCTTGCAGTGGCGGGTAACTTTTCAGGTCTGGCTAGTAGCAAGGACTTCAACTTTTAAGGCCTGTAAATATAATAATTCACAAGAAAGTTTGTAATGAAGGAGCGTCCTGCTCTGTATCAGCCACGGCATGGGCAGTCTCTACTGAGCATGACTGCACCGCGACCGGCTGGCACTGTATCAGCCGTGGCGTGGGCAGTCTCTACTGTGAATGTCTGCCCCATGAACGGCTGGCAGTGGCACTGTGGCCCGTGTAACGGGCTCTTCAACTAATTATATATATATATATATATATATATATATATATATATATAAAAACACAGTGTAAAAACACGCTTTTGGGCTCACAGTGTAAAAGATGTAACACTATATTTTGAGAACCGATGCAAATACCTCTTTGAGAACACACAGTTCATATATGTTGGTGTAGGTACAGACACTTTAGGTGAGAAATGTATCAATGAAAAAATGTCTTTAATACAAATGATCTTTGATTCCATTGCAAGTGATACATTTTATGACTTGGTTTTACCTCAGATGCCTAATAAAGGAATGCTAACCCTTTACATACTTGAAAACAAGAGAAATCTCAATGTACTCTTCCTGGTAAAACATTTTTCTAAATAAAATTACAGTAAAAAAAATGTATTTAACATATGGTGTAAGTCCATATTATGTACAGTCATTATTATTTTTTTATCTTCACCTATTTTTTTTCCCTTTTATGTACTTGACAACGAGCTTCCTGGATCTGTCTGCAGATAGCTTTCCAACAGAGAAATAAATGCAGGTCTACAGATACAATATAAAAAGAAACAGTTTAAAAAGAAAGCACACAGAGAATTCAGTGCTGCAGGGAACATGTTGTATTACATCTAGCTTTAATAGTATATCAATCAGGAAACTCTCTGAAAACTAAGATCCAGGGAACTCTCTGTCAGGGACAGTATAAAAGTGAATAAAAATATAAAGTCAAGCTGAAAAATAAATAAAGTAAAATGTGCAGGCAGTTTGACTGTATATAAGATGAACTTGCAGAATATGATAAGTAAATATAAAGGGTTATTATAAGTGGAAATGTAAGTGGTAATGTATATATATGGGACAATCAAGAGTCCTGAAGACAACTTAAAAATGTGTTTATGTCATGCCACTCGGATATGTTTAACACTCTGAGTGACACAGAGGTACGGAACGCATTACAACGCGTTCTCTGGAACTCAGAGGGTTAATTTTTTGGATCTTTCCCTAGGACCATATTTTTGGACATATGCAGTCTGCATTAACCCTTCTATTGCCAGAAGGGCATGCGACACACTAAGCATAAACCCAAAACATTAAATAAATATACATTTTAGTGAGTGTGAAGCAATGTGTTCTTTCTAGCATCCAATAGGTTAAAGTCTCAAATTTGTAATTATCCTCTGTGGTTTGCCCCACTTCCTGTTAGTACATCAGTCTCTGTAAGACATGATTTATTAAGCTAAAATGGTGCAATTCTAGAGGAAACCAACTAAACCAGAGGGGATCAATAAAAATCCCAAATGATTTAACCTTTTGAGTGTCAGAGAGGTGTCCCAATATATTGCATCGTAATGAGTTGGCCACTGGTCTGGGTTAAATGGGACTTTTAACCCCTTTTTATGCTAGAGAGGTTTCCAACACATTGCAAAGCAATGCACTGAAGACCTGTCACATTTAGGAGGTTAAAAGCCTAATTTATATAATTCATAATTTAACCCCCCCCCCCCCCATGGTACAGCTGATCGACTGAGTATGACCTTAAGTGATTCTGGAACAAACCAACTGGCTCACTTGGGACAAATATCATTTCACATTGATTTACATGTTTTTAACCCTTTTCAGTGCTACAGAAGTTTCTAATGCATTGTTTTCCAGAGTGCTGGATGCCTTTCTAGCATTCAACAGGTTAAAAGCACAACTTAAATAAACATGAAACTTTGGTAATTTTCATTCATCCCCTAAAATGCAGTTGGTTGATTCATATTTGCTCCTTTTTATATTCCTGAAAAAGGTCCTACATATTGCCAGGGATAAGAAAGCAGCTAGCTTTCCCATGTGGAGAGGCATACATCAGTGTCTGTCAACCGCTGGTCCATGCCAATTCCAATGGAGGGCCCTGGAATGCTTTATGTGGCCCTGTTCTTCGATAGATATAAATGGCTTGGACTTTGATAGTTGTTCTTGTCCGTTTAGGAAGGAAGCTAACCAGTGCCTATCGTCTAGGTATCTTAGAATCACTGGAATACATCACACCAAGATATGGTACCAACATAGGAATACATTCTAGTTAAGCCCTAGTCATAGCAAATTACATATCCTAATTAATTTTAATCATTATCACATGATGAAATACTTGTGTTATACAATTCATTATTTACATTTGATGCATTTTACCTTAACCCTTTGAGTGCCAGAGGGGTACGCAATGCATTGCTTTGCAATGCATTGCGTAACCCTCTGGCAATCAAAGGGTTAACACTCTATTAGCTTGGTAGTGGGACTTCATGGTGTCATTAGTCTACAGATTTAATAGCAATGTCTTTAAAGTGTTTGGATATACTTTGATATTTATACAATTTTTTGTTGATATTCATATAAGGAACTATGTTCCATAATTATAAAAGCAAACTGGAGCTATTATGGGGTAAAACAACTTTACCATAGGGGACAACGACAAATTCCTGTTACATTAAACTGGGCTTTTAACCCATTGCATGATAGAGAGGTCTCTAGTACACTGCAAAAGTCTATGTCATTCAAAGGTTTAAAATTTCTATTCAGTTGCATGGGAATTTAAAACTTTTTATTAGTCCCCTCTGATGCAGTTGGTTTTCTCCAGAATAATTCCAGTTTGCTTTTATAAATATGGGCCTATGATCCATATGAATAGAAGAAACGTGTTTTTTATCCCTTGTTCAAAGCATGTTTAAATCAATGGAAATTGTAGGATTTTTGTTTTAATTTCTCACATTACAATCACACCACTTTTGTTTTATGGATGAGGCCCTACAGGCTTTATGTATCATTGCAAACTGGAGCAATTACTTGAGAAACCAACTGTACCACAGGGGAAAAATAATGATCCTACAATTCTTCTTGATTTATATGGGCTTTTAATCCTATGGTCTCCAAACACATTGGGGTTTAAAAGCCCCATTCCAATCAGTGCATAGTTGTATTTCTCCCCTATGGTGCAGTTGGTTTATCCTAGAGTTGCTCCACTCTAATTTGTGCATATGGCCGTAAAATGTATAAAAAGCAACTTGTGAAAACATTTTAATCCAACCAGGCAGGTCAGGGCAGTTTGTGGATCTGAAAGACCACAGCTGCTCATTAATCTCTTGAGAATTACTGTGTCAATCACTGTTGTGGTTTTTTAAAACATAGATCATGAGTCTTGACTTCAGGAAAGCAGAATTTACAAGTTCTGCTGG
Source organism: Rhinophrynus dorsalis (assembly GCA_037306005.1). Lineage (NCBI taxonomy): Eukaryota > Metazoa > Chordata > Amphibia > Anura > Rhinophrynidae > Rhinophrynus > Rhinophrynus dorsalis. The sequence continues at coordinate 70,257,831 of CM074719.1, read as the reverse complement.
GCAAGAGGTTCTGCAGCAGCTATACATTGTAATGCCACACATTCTGTGCGGTACAATGCCCAGGATTACACCTTCCCATTGCCAGTCAGTCCAGCCCTTCACTGGTGCACATGAAGCGTAGGTAATGGTAGGGTACTCCAAGAATTTCTTCACTTTTAGTTTTTAACCCCTAAGCGCTACATTGCTTTTAAATGGACTTCAGCATTCAAAAGGATTTAACCCTTTGAGTGCCAGAGGGGTACACAACGCATTGCTTTGTAATGCGTTGGGTACCCCTCTAGCACTCAAAGGGTTAAGTCATTAGCACTCTGTAGAGTGTGGCACCCCACATTTGTCTCTCAATGGGTTAAATACTTATTTCAAAACACTTCTGAGTGCCATCTGGAATTCAAATGGTTTAGAATATGCTTGAGTTTTTAAACAATCAATATATAAATATTGTACTTCAACAATTTCACACTGATTTGTAATAAATCCAGCTGGGCAACTATCAATTTAAAGGAGACTATCTCTGTAGTGTATAAGTACTGTAGATCATTAAAACAAATTAGAGTTAAAATAGTTTCCAGTTCACAGCATATGCATTTGTCAAGACATTTTGCAACATGTAAACGCTTATTTCATGTATGTATTTTCTCTATGGCATAATAATCAGGAACACAACCTACACATTCTGTATGGGGGGACAAAATCACTGTAATTTTAATAGAGAATGTCCTTAAAATCATGAAAAAAATATTTAAACTGGGCAGGCAGATTGTATGTATATATATATATATATATATATATATATATATATATATATATATATATATATATATATATTTATAAATATAGCCATTGAGACCTCTCTAACATAAAAGGGGTGAAAAACCACATGAAAACCAATAGGAATATGTTTTTTCCCCTTATCTTGGAGTTGGTTTGCATCAGATTGTTTTGGTTCTTCTTAAAGTAATGCGTTCCGTACCCCATTGGCACTCAAAGGGTTAAACCAGTCTGCCTGAAAGTCTTTCATTCACATGTTAAAAAGAAATGAAGCAGCGATTAACTATTTTAAACGGACAGTAAAGAGTTACAGCAATTTAATGTGTTTATACAATAACCGATGACTAACCCTTTAACTCTTTGGGTGCCAGAGTGGTACGCAAAGGGTTAATGAACAACAGGGTGTTCAAAGCAGCAGCAGTGCGCAGCACACGCCTCTGTTCCTTAAATGCTTAAGTACAGGTAATTAAAGTATAATAATGGCTTATAGCAATGATACATTCATTTAGAACTGTATATATATATATATATATATATATATATATATATCGTTATTAGTTGGACTAAAACCTCTCTGTCACTATGAGCCATCTCACCTGTTGGTTGTGGTGATGGTGGTAGTAAGCTGTGGTACAAGCTGCCGCCGTGCCAGGCAGATACTGATGCATCCCATACACTTGGTGATGATACATAAGATCCAGGCAACTCATCGCAGTTATCCCACTGAAGTCTTCTCTCCCTAGTCCCCAGTAACAGTTGTCTATATCAGCGGGCTGTTGTGCGCCCCAGACTCTTGCACTTCCTCGCACTGGCTCTCCATAAGTACCTTACCCCCAATGTTACTCCAGCACTCCGTGCTGCATATTAGCATGCACACAAAAGGCATGCCACTGCTCGGCCAATAGGCACAGGCACAGCACGGCTTCCCGGAGCACGGCTTCCCGGAGCACGGCTCGGAGGCGGGTCTGGCTTTTAGCGCTTCCTATTGGTCTGAAGTTTGACACAGGGGTGGGCAGAGATTGGATGCTGTGTGCCGGGAAGGAAGGGGGTGGCAGACACACTGTTGCACGGACTGAGGGTCATTTTCTAGTGAAATGTGACTAATTCTGAACTAAACCAATTGCACCGTAGGGAACAAATAAAAGCTCACAAAACTTCCAACGTGATTACATGAACATTGAAAACATCTTTAGCATTTAAGGGGTTAACATCGATATATAAGTGTACCTGTTTTTACTTTTTTGCTACGTTGAAATTGGCTTGCCCAAAGTTAGTCAATTTCTCTTTCTCTTTATAATACTTGAGTAGTAATTCTTGGAGTATCATCTTCTTTGCTACGGGACGCTAGCATTCTACCGAGTAAAAGCTCAGTGTAAATCAATAGAGATTTTGAGAAATCTTAATTTTGGTTTGCCTCGTAATTGCGCCAGTTTGTTTTTGTACATAAGGCCAAGTAGGACTTTATTGAAAGATATTATAATATTCTATATTATGTATATTTAAAAATAAAGCTGAGAAATTCTATTTAATTCAAACCAGCTGCGCTATAGGTGGGCAATAAAACAGTTCCATTAATATAAATAGGACTTTATCGCCTTCAGTGCTACATAGGTCTATCTAGTGATTCAAATGGGTCTTCGAATGCTAGATATGTATATTCCTTTGACTTATTTGGGTCTTATAAGCTCTTGAATGACAGTGGTCTCCGGTGCATTGCTTAACAATGTGTTGGAGAGCTGTTTAGCATTAAATGGGTTAAATGCTAAATTAAAATTATTTGTAATTGCTACCCACTGATTAAACTACAGCTTTTTGATTTCAGCCCATTCCCCCCCCCCCCTACTTCTCCCTACTCCTTTCTACCCCCTTACTCTTCTTCTTTTCCTCTCTCCCTTTCTGTCCCCCTGTCTCATTACTGGGCGCTCTTTGCTCCATGCATTGCCTAAGTATGTGACTACTGTACAGGTTTTGCATGCATCCTTTATAACCCAGTATTTCTAATCTAATGTGTTCCTATTTTCTCTTTTTGTACTCTGTATTGTTGCTTCTCAATCTTATATAAAGCTTTTGAAAACTTAAAAAAAAAATCAATTGTAATTGTTCCTCTATGGCGCAAATGATTTGGCTTTTTGTATTTATATATAGCTCCCCTACAATGGTGTTTGCTAATATAAATGCAAATTATGTATATTATATATATATATATATATATATATATATATATATATATATATATATATGTAGATGATAGATAGATAGATAGATAGATAGATATAGATATATATCTTTAGTATTAATGGGGTTAACATTAAAGTGGACCTGTAATCCTCAAACAACTTTGTCTCAATCAATAGAAAATACAAAACAATCTAAATGTTATGTTATCATAATCAATAACATAATACATTTTTCATGTACATCTTTAGTTCTCCAGTTAATTACATTTGAAAACTTTACCTGCTGATACAATTGCTGATGTCACCTGCGGCCCCACATTCTAAAGTTCTGTACTGTGGGCTAATTAGTCCAACCCAGTTCCCCGCCCTTGCTGATGTTTCCATCCATTGTATGCCCTCTGATCCGATTGTGCAAGCAGCTTTCACATTAAGTGTCCACTGAATTTGTCACTTCAGCGGATTCAATGCAGAACTAGACGAGGGCCATACATGAGCTTGTCTGAAGCTCTGTTGTATGACAGAGAAAGGAACAGCTGCATTTTACACAGGTTGGGCTAAAGAAACACAATTGTCAGCTAAGCAGAGGAACAGCACTACCAATCATTATGACATAATCAAGATGTTGGTGCTGTCCTTCTGCAACACAGAGCTGAATCAAAGCTAAGATTAGGAGATGGGTGTGAGGTTTGGGGAGCAAAATATGGCTACCTACGCTATAATTGTGCTAAAGAAAAGAATTGTTGGGGAAAGTGGAAAGGTGACAGGAATTTGAATTTTATGGCTAATTATGCTATAATTGTGCTATAGAAAAGAATTGTTGGGGAAAGTGGAAAGGTGACTGGAATTAGAATTTTAGCTGTCCCCTATAGTGTAATTGGTTTGACCTAGAATTGATCCCTTTTGTTTGTGTATATACCTCCCCTAAAGTTACACTGTTGTTTGCTAATATGATTCCATATTATGTATAGCAAACACAGGTCTATGACGTAATTGAAAGAGTAAAGCACCTGAAATGGAAATGAGCAGGCCACATAACAAGAAGACCTGATGGTAGATGGACCAAACATATTTTGGAAGGAATTCCTCTTAATAATAAATTCTCAAGATGAACCCAAAAGACAAGATGGATAGATGAGAATACCAAAGTTGTTGGTATAAAGTGGCACCAAAAGGCACAGGGCTGAAGTTGTTGGAGGCTTGCTGAGGAGGCCTTCATCCTGCTGTGTGTCAACAACATATATGAGTGTGTGTGTATATATATATATATATATATATATATATATATACACACACACACACACACACACACACACACACACACACACACATACACATACTGGAGCACACAAAACTGCCAATGCATGACTTTATGGTGACAATCCCTAATACCACCCCTCTAGCAGGTAAAAAAAATATATATATGTGAACGAGTGCACAAGCTGAAAAAAGCAGATATGTTGGAGGTGAAAATCTGAGCATATCGGTCTTAGGCAGTCACAGAGCACAAAACCATCCCCTTTCGCTTATCATTATTATTATTATGTTTTTATTACTTATTGAGTGCTGGTATATTCAACAGAGAAGTACAACGGGGAGACAAACATTAAAGAGTAAAATATCTATTTGTACATACCAATTCAAGGAATGCACGAGCAATGTGGAACTGGCAAAGAGAAGACACATCATCTGTAAAACAGAGGACCATATCCAGAAAGCTCAAAAGTAGCAATTCTGGGGCAAACCAACGACATCATGGGAGAAAACAAATTCATTTAAAGGGGCTTTTAACGCTATGAATGCTAAAGAGGTCTACAATGAAATGTGGAGCAGTGTGTTGGTGATGTCTTTAGCATTCAAGTGGTTAAACATCCCATTTGACCCATAAGTGCCAGACCGGTATCCAGAAAAGGTATTCAACTCATTACAACGCAATGCGGGGAGATTCACTAAGCGCTGATAAAGAGGTGATAAAGAGGTGATAAAGTAGAGATGACTTCTCCAGTGATATCACTTCTCCAGTTCCTATGTTATTCCATGGAGTCTATGCAATAAGATGTCCAAATCTGATTAACCCTTTGAGTGCCAGAAGGGTACGGAATGCATTGCTTTGCAATGCATTCCGTACCCCTCTGGCACTCAAAGGGTTAAATCCCAGTTCATTGGCTCCATAGAATAACATAGAAACTGGAGAAGTGATATCTCTGGAGAAGTCATCTCTACTTTATCACCTCTTTATCACGACTTAGTGAATCTCCCCCAGTGTGTTGGATGCATGGCATTCAATGGGTTAAATCACTGTGAGTTTTCATTTGTCCTCTGTGGTGCAGTTGGTTTGCCCCAGAATTGCTCCTCTTCATCTTCCTGAATATAGTACACAGTTTTACCTATGAATAAAAGTGGAATATTCCTTTTCATACATCAGCTCAATCAAACACATAGCAATCCCACCACATCGCTACTACATGCTCCCCTTTCAGTGCATACTCCCCTCATAGTGAAAAGGTTAATAAATACAGACAGTATTTTGCAATAACAGTGTTCACTCACATTTTTTTGAGATATAAGACCAGGTCCCACACGCCAGCCACCTGAAATATTAGGGATTACAGAGCTGCTTTTGAGAGGCTCCCCCACCCTCTCTATCCCGAATGTTGCCCAATATCCGGTATGCACAAAACCTGGCAGATTTGCCATTCTTTTACAGTCTTAACCCTTTGAGTGGTGGAGGGTTGTGCAACACATTCCTCAAACCAGTCCAAATACTGATAAGAGAACAGAGGAACTCAGACCCAGATCAGTCACTAGGAAATAGTATAAAAGACAGTGGGGTGAATGTAAAAATTCACCAGTGCAGACCCTCTGATCTTAGCCTCTAATGTAAGTGGCTGCACTTCATGGTATGAACTATATCACATGATTCCTGCAGTGCATACAAATGGAAATCTCCACCAGCATTGGGACTTTTATATCAGTAAATCCTGCATGCCAGCTCCATAGCACATTCAGGGAAATGGAGTAAAATCCTGCCATGCCAACAATGCCTTGCTTAGTACATAGCATTAAACAAGGCAGAGAGGAAAGCAACACACCAGAACACCCATACTCTGTCCTTTTACCCTCCCCTTGGGACATTAAGGAAAATATTGGTGGTATAGGTCAGGGCTGCTTTATCCAATGAGCAAAGTGGGAATCTGCCCAGGGCCCACCATCAACAGTAAGCCCACAGATGATGGCCCTTGTTATATTTAGTTTATCTCTGTTGCTTGGTGTTTTGGATAAAATGACCCTGATTGCATTCTGCCTCTCACATCAATGTCTAGGACACTGATAGCTGTTCACACAGCCATGTGCTTCCATCTGCTGTCACTATCTGCCTTACCAACTCCAATAACTCAGCCAGATGAGCCATATTGCAAGGCTTATACTGGAGAACCAGAAGCATATAGGTAAGACACTCCCTCTGCTTCTCCTACAATTAAATGGCCACACAGTCCACCTGCAAAGTACCTTTTTTGTGTGGGACCCTCCCGTGCTCCTTCTCTCTCCACATACACTTCTCCAGCAATACCAGTCCCTCACAACACCCCTGATATGTTTTCCCTCTGCAGGTTCCCCACAAAATTACAAGCACAACACAATAAAAAACTGTCACAATCAGAGTTGCTAAAGTTTTGTCTCTTTTTATTTAATGGGACAATGGACTGTAAGGGGATTTCTGGGAAATCAGGGACCCTTCTACATTTATGTTTGGGTCCAGCATTGCATTGCTGTGTAACTTATTGTAGTTCCATCTGTTAGAATATGACTTAAAAATAAACAAGGAATACAGCTAATGTGCTTTTAAAAAATACCTCCTGTGGTATCTCCCAAGCGATACAATGGTGGGAATGTATGAATTCACCAGCTCTGCTCACGTTTGTGCCTAAACTTTGGTTTCCTCCTCATGCACCTGCAGCTTGGGACATGCACTATGAGTGTATGATTGCTTAAGGGAATACCAATGCACATAAGCCACCATTGTAATATTTAAAGGAGCACTAAACTTTTTTTAATGGAAAACATATATATTGTAGGGGATTTCCTATTGAGTAAAATAAGGTTACTCCCATTGCTAAGAGATGCACATTTCCAGAGTTATTACAGTTTAAATCTATGTTTTTTTAAATTAGCAGTGTCATCTAATGGTCAAATTCCAATTAGTAATTCTGTTACATTCTAATGGAGCGGAAAGTCAATGACATACAGTTCTCTATAGAATGTGATGGAAACTGCAGAGACACTTCCTGTCAGGACGTAAATTCATAGTAAATTCGCTTCCCGGTTATTTGAACTGTTATAAGTTTTGAATAAAACAATTGGCATCAGTGGGAGTGCCCTTGTTTTATACAGCAGGAAAAGCTCAATAACATATAGGTTTTCATTAAAAAAAGTTGACTGCTCCTTTAAATGAGGGCAATCCCTCTAGCATTCACTTTCTCCATTTTCTTCTGTGCCTTGTAGTTCATAATGTTAAACAAGGTGCAGATGAAAAGTGACAAAGAATGCCCTTACACTTCCCTCTCTGCCCTCCCAATGGCATAAGCAACATACAGAGGACCATTTCCAGCATAAGTAGCTTCGTAAATTGGAGCTAGGCAAAGACGTTGGTTCCAGAGCCCATCTTTGAGTAGAGTCATATTAGTGAACCCTCCTAACTTGATTGCATGTCTCCCAGATATATACTTAGGCTTTCTTTTGCCTTTGGCCCAACTAAGTGCATGCATCCCCCGACATATACACATTGCCACACTCTCACTTTATCCAGCCCCTTCCACAGCCCATACCTCTTCCCTTAAAGGCACAGAAGCAATGTAATCAACAAGCATCCAAGGGGCTAAAAGAAAGTGGACATTTTGATTTCTGAAGAAAGACCATTTGGGTAAATTCAGATTGATAGAAAGATGCTCTAGAGAAGGTTATGAGTACTGAACTATCCAAGTTTTTGCCCCTGCTAATCAGCTTACAAAAGTGGTCCTAGGCCTAAATACATCACTGACGTCTCCTGCAGTGGGATACACATCCTATATAATAATTCGCTAAATCGTGTGTAACGCCGCGACATGTGCAGTAGACACTGCTGCGCGTGCTGCAGTCATGCGCAGTAGAGACTGCCAGCGACACGGCTGATACAGAGCTGGGAGCTCCAAAGGAGTGTCCAGCTCTGTATCAGCCGTGGCACAGGCAGTCTCTACTGCGCGTGACTGCCCCGCGACCGGGTGGCAGTGGCACTGTGGCCCATGTAACGGGCTGTTCAACTAGTTCCTTATAAAGCATTCATGTTTCCAAAAAGTATCGCAGACTGAAATAATTTATAAATGCCATGATAATACATGTGATGTGCAATAAATATTCTACATCATATGCCAACCTGAATGTTCCCCTAGAGTGCCAGTATTCCTTCACCACCATGGATCCAGGGAGAAAAAATCAAAGGGAATATTTGAACGTATCAGATATACACAGGATACTCTGTTCTCTTTCTTGTTGCATTTGTTACATTGCTCACTCTTGACAAGTCCAAATTAACATTGCACATTGCAGCCATTCTGTAAAGTGAGTCTGAGCAGAGCAGTTTAAATTGACTGTTTCCACTTTAGTTTTCCATGCTTTCTGTCCGTCAGGTGGATATTGATACACTGAGCTCTGGTACAGTTGTTTATGACAAATGGAATGCAAAGTTCTCAGTATTTAAAAAAAAAAATCAATTTAGTGGGGATCTAATTATTTTTTCAGAAGAAGGGTGGGACTCAACTCAAATAATATTTAAATTAAGAGCTAAGAAAAAAAGTCCATTAAAAAAATAATAAACTGACAATCCTATGTTAATGTATAGAGTTCAGTTATCCATCCTCTGAAAAAAAATTGCATTTTAACCCCTTGACGACCAGAGGAGAGTGCAATGGATTGCTTCACAATGTGTTATGCACCCTTCTGTCCTCAAATGAGTAAAACATTATTATACATTTTGACCTTCTTGTCATTTGTTTAAAGTTGTTTTTAAAGGCTGCTTACATTTGTGGCATATGCATCAATGAAGGTTTGTAATATGTGCATATTGCCAATGTGTTGGATACCTCTCTGGCACTCAAAAGGTTAAAGGAACACTAATGTTAACCCTTTGAGTGTCAGGGAAGAGCACAATGAATTGCATACTCATCTGGCACTCAAAGGGTTAAGATTTATTTAAGAGCTTCTCCCACTGATCAAAACAGGGGCACTCCCGATGATCGATCTATCTATCTATCTATCTATCTATCTATCTATCTATCTATCTATCTGTAACAGATCCTACCCGTTACTTGAGCCCTTGTCTGGACCTCAAACTATTTAGCCAAAGACTATGGACCTTTTGCCCCTTTTGAACTTAGCTGTGGGCTCTGGCGTACGAACTGGCAAGCCATTTCCTATGTTAAAGGACTTATGTTTCATGTACTGTCCAATGGTTCATGTTTAACATGTGTCGAATGTTTTCGTTATCGTATGTAATGTGTTTGAGGGATACACATTCACCGAATGTGAACTGGTGGTTCCTGGTTCGGTGTTCGAGGCATGGATGCCGCATCTAGCACGTGGAACCAGAGGCTGTGAGTCGACGCCGGATTGGTCGACGAACGACTAACTGCGTGCATTGATTGGCCAGGGTTGAAGCCGCATATTAAAACTAGTGTGTACGTGCTTCAATCCCTGGCCTTGTCCCCTGAATGTTTATTCCTGCCCATCAAGTCTTTGTCTTTGTCTAGACTTAAACAAACCTGTGTATTACAAATGCAATCACATCCTGAGTATCATGTTTGTTAGGTAATCTGCTATTGGCCCTTTGGCTCCATCTTCCATTGGCCCTTTGTCTCCATCTGCCATTTGCCCTTTGTCTCCTGTGTGACATACCTATTGTATTTGATTGGTTCATGGGCCAAGTCAGTATTAGAATACTTGGCCCCTCCCGTCCCCATTGTGGCATTGTGTTGTAATGTATAAAAGATGTGCTGTTATTCAATAAAGTGAGTTATGTTTGGAGTGAACCAGAGTCCTGGAGTTTTGTGTTCCTATGGTTTTAAAGTGGCCACACTGCCGCCCATCTGAGCCCAGGTTCCTGTATCGTTCGTCTGTCTGCTGCCAGTATCCCACTACCCACTTCAGATGCTGTCAGGTGGCAACGTGGACTCTGCCTTGTTTGCTTCCCATTCCAGTAGGATCTTCGATTCGAGCCCCGGAGTGCTGGAATGGCTTGGCAACCGCTACCTTTGTTCCTGCGACATTTTCACTGTTCCTCATAGCCCGGGAGTAGAGGCTCCCCTCTCTACTGCCCGGTGCCCCGGTTCTGTGAAGCTCAACGGTTCGAGAGCCCGTCGATCCCCCTTCCATCCGCATCCTTCAAGGTAGAGTCAACTATCCCGGGGTTCAACGCCACTTTGAGTCGACCACCGGAACGGTTATCTGCCCGACCGGTGCATCCGACGGCGCCAGAGTGGCTCTGAGAAGGAGAGACTGGGGAACAACAGCGGAAGGCAACGCGGTCCCTTCTTAGCTTCCGTTACTCTATCTATCTATCTATCTATCTATCTATCTATCTATCTATCTATCTATCTATCTATCTATCTATCTCTCTCTCTCTCTCTCTCTCTATATATATATATATATATATATATAATTATATATATTGTGAATGGAAGCCACCAAAATTAGGTTAACATTCCTTTTCTCCTTTTTCTCCTTCCTTTTTCTCCCTTCCTATTTGCGGGAAAAGCAATCATATTTATGTTTTCTGCACCTAGAACAGCATCACTCATCCCTGACCATTTGACCACAGAATTAATTTGGTACTTCCACTGTTGTAAGGTACTTCATGTGAAAATTATTGCAGAACAAGCTTGTAGCATTTGCATTTTTTTCCAGTCTACATTATGAATACATTATTGCTGTCCATGGATAGCTTGATTCTGCAACCAGAGTTCCCCATAAACTGCAGCAGCAACACCTGGACATGAACTTGATTAGTTTAAATTCTCAGAAAAAATATGGTTCACACTGTATCAATATTTTGAATTAAACATTATTCAGCAGTTAGATTCTCATTTGCCCTGGCCAATACGTTCATTGTCGAAGAGGTAAATGAGGACGGCGATTAAGAGTTAAATCATAAGGGTACTATTATTATGGAAATGTGCTAATATGATTAGTATATAAAATAGGTACTGGAACCAATTTATGTGTGCTGCCTAAGGAATATTTATTAAACTATCTATTCTGAAAAATGTCTTCTTTGCACCACTTGTTCCAAGGGGAGGACAGTGTGGGTGGATTGGCCATTTGTCCTAACAAGGCACAGAAGAAATAACAAAAAGGTAAGTCAATTTTATGTTGATGTCTTCACCTCGTGCTATAGGGGAGGCATTTGGGTGTTGCTCGCATTAAAGTCTTATTGATGGTGGAGTGCATGTGCTGGTATGCACTATCATGCATGCTTGTACATACCTCATTGTGTAAGAGAGAGAGTTTTATGCTAATGAATAAGTGCAGAATATAAACTGTGCTGACGGATTTATGGGGCCTTGTGTATAATGGCAAATTGCACCAATTCTAGAGCAAAGAGCAAAAGAGGTTTCCGTTGCATTGCTTTTCAATGCGTTGAAGTCCTCTTTAGCATTCAGCGGGTTAAATCCCCCATTTAAATCACTGGGAATATTTATTTGGCCACTATTTGGTTGGTTTACCCAAAATTTGTGCCTTTATTAGTGAGTGTAACACCAAAAGGCCCACAAAATTCCTCCCAAATATAGAAACACCCAAAATAGAGGTAGAGGTAAAAGGCAATAATAGGTTGGCTGCTGTCCTATGTCAGCTAAATGAAACTGAAATAGCATAAACAATGACTGTAAAACATGAAAACAAGCACCATTGTCATTACCAGGACACAGACCATAACAGGCTTGCTGGGTGAATAACCATACCTGTCGCCTAGGGTGAGCATGTTCACCCATATTAACCAGTGCAAAATCGGAGACTGTCTTTCCAGACCCAGACAGACCACCATAACTTACTGCTGACTATGGGAACAGGACAATCCACCATGTCAAACTTTATTAACCAAATACAAAATAATAGTATATACAGGCAATAGTAATTCAATTCAACAAAGCTAGACTAAACCTTCCTGTCTCTCACTAACTGAACTAAACATACAACAACATATCATCTAACAGAACAGCAAATGTACACAAAGTATGCAGTGAAAAAGAAAAAAGTGAATGCAATGACACCCCTTTCCCAATACCCAAAAATAACTCAGACAACCTAACAAACAGGGGTGGGAGGGAATGATGCTGCTCCAACTTGTAGGCTTCAAAGTGGAAGTGCCCAGGTAACACTCCTCTTAAATCCCCCATTCCAACAATCCCCAAAACCAAGAAGAAATAGCACAGCCCATTTCCCTTTCCTTGTTACAACCATTTCCAACAGGGGTGTAACTACAGGGGGTGTATAATGTGCAGTAGTACTGGAGTCTAACATCCAAGGAGGCCCTGTCTATCCCAGGGTCAAATAGATTCTAGCTGTTGTGAAAATACTTTTGTGTTAGAGGGCCCATAAAATTGTTTACAGGGGCCCCTCCACTTTTGTGTTAGAGGGCCCAAAAAAATGTTTGGAGGGGCCCCTCCATTAATTAGTTACGCCACTGACTTCTAGTCAGGATGGCCCTCCATTCTATAACCCTTTCAGTGCCAGTGGGGAACACAACACATTGCAATGCATTGTGTACCTCTCTAGCACTGAAAAGGTTATGTCTTGGGGCCATTTGTAAGGTCCATATACTGCTCCCATTATCTCTAGTTTATGACCAAACAACAATAAACTAGAGATCAATAACATCAAAACATTAACAGCACTGGTACGTTAAGGTTGTGCATCTGAAATACACCTTTTGTGTTTCTTCCATTGATAACAAAGTATACTTTACCGTCCATGTGCACTTTAGTGTTTGTGTTAAGAGAAAACTATATATAGAATTATTTCTAGGTCATCTAGTTTATGCACTTGTTGCCATGTAGTTTTCTTTTACAAGAAAAATATATGAAGAGGAATGTTTATATTCAGATGTAGAAAGTGGTATTGTATCTTTTTAGGTATAGCATGTAAAAAGGTACAATAACTACAGTAGAGTGTGACCTTGCTCCTAATCAGTCACATGTCAACCAATTATGCTTCATTTGTTCACCATGACACTATGCAGCACCACAACTAATCCTATATCCAATGCCTTATACATAAAAAAGAACTGATAAATACCGGGGTAAATCAACATCACTATGTAAAATCCCATAATTCCCAATGCTCATGAAATCGTCTAACATTTCAGGGGTTTAGAAATACAATTTAAATCAATGAAATGTTTTATTTATCATCCATGCTACATTTTGTTTGCCCTAGAATTGCTCTGATTTTTTTTTATTTGTAAAGCCCAAGTCAGGCTCGTATATTAATAAAAACTAGAACAGTTGTTTTGCCCCAGAAATGCTTGGATTTCTTTCTGCAAATGGCCTCAAATGTACATTGCCCTGCCATATTTCATGCACCTGGTTAGGGGCACATTGGTTGCCTTTTGACTTTAGAGCCACACAGTGGCTATCAGAATATGTGCACAAGTCAGTTCAGAGGACCCATAAAATGTAGGATCCATCTGAATAGTAAAAGGGGGGGGGGAGGTGTGTGTGTGTGTGTGGTGGGGGGGTTAAGTGAGGAAGAGAGGGAGGATGTGAGTGTGAGTGCTGGAGTGCTTGGGAAAGAGGTGGGGAGGGGCAGATAAGGGGATATGTAGAAGGGGAGATGCAAAATGAGAATGGAAAAGACAGAGTGGAGAAGAAAGGGAAAGCAAAGTAGGGGGGAGAGTTAAAGGGGAGGCAATAGTTGTTCAGAAGTCCTGTCTGCCTACTAACCCACTGAAGAAGCTTTCCTACTTTGTGTAGATATGTGACATGGACAGGAACCTGTTTTATATCTGAAGGTAAACAAACCAGATTTTTAATGACATCACATGATTGTTTTTCCTGCAATCTGACAACAACAAACAAAACATGAAACAAAGTGCTTGTTTTGTGTCTTGTGAAATGGCATATATCATATGCATTCTGATCTCATCACAGTTATCATTATATTATTTTTTTGCTCCTTTTAAAGGGAACCTTTCACCTAAAAGAAACTTTAGTAAATCTGAAAGAGCTATGTTTCATTTAGAACACTAGTTTTTCTTTTATTTAGATGTATAGATTATGCTAACTAAGGCATGCCATGCAGGCACTTGCGGTCTAAATTACCAGAACACACACAAAAACTGACTAACACTGCTAAACAATGTATTGTCCAGAACTACCAAACAAGCTCGTGGAACGGGCAAGGACTGAAGGAATGACTGGGGATTTATACAGTAAACCTCCAATAGGAGGAAGAGGCAGAACAAAAGTCTTAATGGGCTACAGAACAGAGCCCAACCAGAACAGCACAATACAGAATTCCCAAATGGACTATGACATGTACAATGGGCAAAAGACAAGCCACACTCCCACTGGGCTATAGGACTGAGCCCAATGGAAGAGAGGAAGTAGAGACAATGGGGGGAAGGACCTTAACGTCCACACACAGCGGGCAATGTGACGGCTGCATGCGCACCGGCTGGGGAAGCCGTGAGTATACACGAATTCGCCGAGGCAGGGACCCAGGGGCGGACTGAAGCGGGGACCCGGCGGCGGCCAGGAACAGAGCGATGGAGGCCATGGAAGGTGACAACTATCAGTGGTCAGTTGAACGGGTGGGAGATTTGAGACTGCCCTTACTCAGTCAATCCCAGAATGGAAGTGGATGCTGCCACCCAACAGAGACAAGGACCCCTTCAGAATCCTTGACAAAAGAGAACAAAACAACTGTCAGAAGGGATGCAATATCACTAATCATATGCAGTTAAGAAACAGAGAATGTAACTCGTACTCACAGTTGGAATCTGAGACCGGTTGGTAGTGGACAACGGGTTAAAGGAAAGCAGGGTATTTAAATCCACCCTGCCACGGTGGTACACCTACCATAATAAAAAAGAAGAAATCTTGAATCGCTAGAGTAGTAAAAAGTCTCTTCAATTCAATTATCATTTATGAAACTATATATATTTTTTTACTATATGCATATAACAGTTGGTGACCTTTGCCTATAATATCCTCATGAAGAATGCATTAAACGTTTATGCTTTTATTACAATTGGTTACATTTTTCTTTTAATAAATTGAAGAGACTTTTTACTACTCTATCAGATCAAGATTTTTTTTATTACGGGAGGTGTATCTCCGTGGCAGGGTGGATTTTATTACCCTGCTTGCCTTTAACTGATTGTCCACAACCGGTTTCAGATTCCAATTGTGAGTTACATTCTCTGTTTCTTAATTGCATATAATTAGTGGTATTGAACCCCTTCTGGCTGTTGTTTTGTTACTGTCTAATGCCAGTTGTAAATAAATCTTAGGGTTGCAAATGCAATGAGTCTTTTAATTTCTGCACTTTAACAAACTGGTTGCTAGTGAGGTCTTCACCGAGTCATATTTGTAAAGACAAAAGTAGATTAATTCTGTGCAATAAACAGCAATCTCAGGATCAAATTAGCTTTTATATAAATAAATCCCCATATCCCTTTGATTGCTTCACAATACAAGTGGTTAATTATAGAGATATTCTGCATATTTTTTACCCTACTATTGTTTCTCTGTTTCTTATAGTGGGACAGCTTTATCTTTAGGAAAAGTAGACAGCTGCTTAGTGCACAAAATTTTGAGAGGCGGTGCCTCAGTTGTGGTGGTCATGCCACATTCCCAGAATTCCTGATACAGATAAACACTCACGATTTATGGATACATATATACATACACCTTTAATGGCCACTGTTTAACCCTTTGGGTGCTCGATATAGCTCCAGTGCATTGCCATGCATTTGGTTGGAGACCTTTCTAGTAGCCAAGGGGTAAAAACGCTTTTATTTTGTGTTTTTTCTATGTGCCAGGGAGAAGTGGTTATGACTGGCAGTGAAGCCAATGTACTGTGGGGGTGTGGCTATGGGTGGAGCTAAGATTGCTTAGGTTGCTGGCTAGGAGTGCATGAGATATAAATCCGGCCCTGCCTTTATGCCTGTGCCCTTGCGAATTGCAAATCATTGTAGACCTCTCAAGGATCTACGGGGGTTTAAGAGTTTAAAAAAATAATCCACTTATTAATATACAACAGGCACAATTACATCACTTCATTTTGTATAAAATTCCAGGAAGTAACTTTAACATGCCAAAAAACAAAATTTTTAGAATCCAATTATCTGGTTGTATATTTATTTTATTTAGGCTAATTAAGATGTAAAATATCAAATTCTTCAAAGCCCAAAATTAATCAGCAGTAAATAAATCTAATCCCTTATTTTTTTGTTGTTATGGAAAAAGAACACACTTGTGAAGCCTACAATGGAGGGGCTCCTCTTTTCCTCACTGAGACAAACATATAAAGTAAAAAGAGGGAAAAGAATTAGGAAATCTGGTAATTTAATTAGGTATATTTACTTACTTTTCTATTTCAATTCTAACATGAGCGGCCCCTATCTGCAATTTTTAAAAAGCATCTGTGACCCATATCCACAGTCTTGCTCCTTATTCTTCTTATTCTCATTCTTTATATATATATATATATATATATATATATATATATATATATATAGTGTTCTGCAGCGCTGATTGCAGATGTCTTTAGCATTCAAGGGGTTAAATGACCATTAAAATCAATGTAGTTAGGTCACTCCAAAATTCCACTAAAGCTGGCAGTCATGAGTCCTGAGGCTTTAGACCCCTCAGCCAGCACCTAACAATATTCCTGGCACTATTACAGGACTATATTGCTATGAGCTGCCCAGGTTTGGTAGCTCCGGTTGACTATCTTCCAAGCTGGGCTTCTTCCTCTCACAGTCCCCGGTGATCTCATCTATAGCATTTTTTTTCACAGATTTAATTGATCCTTGTCCTAGCTATAAGTGGAATGTCCATGATCTTCACATTTCATGCCTTCCTACATGTTTCGTATAACATCAGGGAAGCAGAGCCTTAGGCCAATGGTTCTCAACCAAGGTACTGTGGCACTCTGGTGGTACCATTTTCTTGTATGAAACATTTGGCAAAAATGTGAATGTTGAGTTTCAAATGAATATTTTATGGAAATTGTTATGCATATGCTATTTTTTCTCATTCTGATTCTGCGACCCAAAAATAAAAATATATTTATACCTATAGTAATGTGCAAAAATTTTAGACAGGTGTGAAAAAATGCTGTAAAGTAAGAATGCTTTGAAAAATAGATATGTTAATAGTTTATATTTATCAATTAACAAAATGCATAGTGAGTGAACAGAAGAAAAATCTAAATTGGTCAGATGTCTAAGATGTATTCACCATTATATCTCTGTGAATACATCACAAACACGCCAACACTGACATGAATCTACCATGCCTTTGTTAGGTTTATGCTTTTTCCCTGACTTCATCGATAATGGCTAATTTACATATTGAAATGTGCTTTAATAAGCCATTGTAGTATTCATGTGGGTGTCTTTATATGTTAATGTGGCATATGGTGATGTTTATGTATATCAACAAGGCAATGTGCTCGCCACATATCGCCATAACATTGCCCCTTAATGCATCTCCCCCCATAATGAGGTAAGTTTTACCCATAATGTAAATTTTTTAAAATAAAAAAAACAAACAATATAAACTAGACACTCTGTAATATGAGACATTATAAAAATAAGCTCACAAAGAGGAATCAATACTGATCCTTTAAAGGAGCACTAACACTGACTCACTTATGTTTATCTGTGCTGTTAGTCCTAATGGTGGCATGGAACTTCAAAATTAGGTTTTGATTCCATTGTAAACAATATCTTTATCAAGGGTTTCATCTATAAAATTCTCCTTAACGTCAATGGGACAATGTAATCTTTAATTTGTACTGTATATTATGTCCGTGGAGGCAACTATGATTCTTTGTTAGACTCCAGATCCCACTGGGGGCCTCCTAAGAAAATGTCAGTCCAAGGAGTTTGGAAGCCTGCAATACCAATTTTGTTTGGCCCTGTGGACATGTTCTTCACTACCAATTAAATATTAATTCTTGGCAAACAGTTCACACACAATTAATTAAGAGTGGCCATTAGGATTATCTGCCTTATTTAAGGGAATATATGGATTTATTATTAGGAAATTTTAGTGTTCCTTTAATATAAAATTAATCCGCTCTTGAAATCTCTTTGGGCGCAATATTCTAAAAGTCATCA
This sequence comes from Rhinophrynus dorsalis, assembly GCA_037306005.1. Classification (NCBI taxonomy): domain Eukaryota; kingdom Metazoa; phylum Chordata; class Amphibia; order Anura; family Rhinophrynidae; genus Rhinophrynus; species Rhinophrynus dorsalis. The sequence continues at coordinate 70,239,510 of CM074719.1, read as the reverse complement.
TAATGAAAAAATTGTTGGGTTGTAAGTTAAAAGGTAAAAGAGAGACAATATTTTTAGAAGTAGATCTGTCACATTTGAAAACGTGTTGAAAAGAATTCAAAATGACAGTAAGAACTGAAGAACTTGAGGAATATTGCCCTTAAATATTGTGATGTTAAAATGTCTTTAATTTTGTCTTTGAAATTAAAATCTTCAAAGAATTTCAATTTCATTTTTTACTACTGATTCTTACTCCTGGTAATAGTACTTTATTTTTTCTTCTCCAAGTTTAGACCATTTTTATTTTGTTGGGGAAAAAAAATGGCATTAATTAAACAAAAAAGTGATGCTAAAATCATTTTTTCCTGAAAATACCTTGCAATATGTAGGTAGATTAAATCATGGCCACTTTTAAGGCTGCTTTTCTGTTTGACGAAAATGGCAGAACTGGATGCATAAAATGACAGTAATATGTTTGAGAACTGATGGACCATGGTGTAAGAACTTTTTTATTCTTATTACAGACAATTTCAGTTACTACAACTTTTTGAACATCTTGCCCTTAGGCCCCTTTCACAAAAGCTACATCAGAGGTTCTCAACCCATGCCCTCAGTGCCCACTAACAGGCCAGGATTTAGGAATTTCCCTGCTAGAACACAAGTGTGTTGATCAGAGGCTCATTCATATTGATTAACTCACCTGTACTCTTAAAAGGAAATTCTCAAATCCTGGCCTGTTAGTAGCCACTGAGGGCACGGGTTGAGAACCACTGAGCTACATTGTCTCAGCCACATAAACCCATGAAAATAATGTAAATCATTGAATCACTGTGTCCTATGGGGCATTTCACACATGCAACATGCATTTGGATTGTCACAGAGTGATGCAGCATGCTGCAGCTTTCCTTAGAGTGCAATAATGCAGTTACAAATTTGTAATATTGCAGGTAGCTGTGTTTTCCCTGCCATTTTATCAATTCTCTTTCTTTTGAGAGAATGGGACCTGGGGAACCTTTAGTACTCTATAACACACACAATCAATGACTAGTGGGAGGCCAAAAAAAAAAAGCTTTCTCACACATCCCACCAAATTATATGCAATAAGAGGCAGAGCAACAAATAGATGCTTAAATGCAGCACGTGTGAATGTGCAGTTCTTTTGCTAGCAATGACAGGGAGATTACATTGGATACAAATACTTAATACTAGATATAAACATAATAAAAACAGGTCTATAATTAAAAAGAAAACTAAAACCTCCTAATCATAAACTCCCACTTACCTTACGTTGGGCAGTAAATCACATTGACCAGTATTTATCAATATTGCATGGATTGGGTGTCCAAATTAACCCCCACCAAAGCATTGGTAAGAGATGCTTTTGTGATACATCTAGTATTCAATTAGATAATTACTGCTGACTACTATGCCCATGGAGGCAGACAGGATTCTTTGTTGCTTGAGGCAGATAATGAGGAAATAAGTTCTACAGTGTAATCAACTATCCAATTACTGTTTTATTCTATAGAGCCAATACACCAAGATCTCTCAAGCAGGAGAGTGCATAGGCTCAATAGAATAGCTTTCTTACTTGGGTTCAAAATAGAACCAATATGTAACTGATCAAATATTAGAAATATACAAAACTCTAAATATTTTAAAAATTAAAGGTTTTTCCTTGAGCTAAGCATTTAGTATTATTTACATTAACCCTTTAAGTGCCAGAGGGGTACGCAACGCATTTCAAAGCAATGCGTTGCATACCCCTCTGGCACTCAAAGGGTTAATATGTTCCTTCAGTCTCGTGGTGGTCTTTCCAATATATCAAAGATTACATGTGCATAATACTGTATATATATATGTTGTGAATTATATCCATACGTTTTATTTTAAATGATTATGACCTTTCAATGTCAATAGATTCAGCATGTTTTGTAAAATTATAAACTTTACAGCAATTAAAAACTAGTTTTTCTTTCTTGCCCTATCTCTTCTTTAACCATTTCGGTGCCAGGTGGTGCCCTCTGCAAAACAAAGCAAATAGATTGGGCAGGCCTCTGGTACTGAAAGAGCGAAAACACTGAGGATCATATAATAAATATAGTTAGAGCAATTATGGGATAATATTGGATACAATGAAAAAATATATATATTGTAAGGCTTATCCCACTGAGTAAAAGTACTTCTACTGCGGAAAAATGTTCTATTTAAAAGTAATTGCATCTCTGTGGCCAGAAATTTTAAGGTAGTACTGTTGCTACAGAACCTATGGACAGCTATTGTCTGTGACAAGAACCTTGCATGGACTGCTGTAAAATATCAGACTACTTAGATACTGCAGCCAAAAAATGCATGTTTAAGTTGTAATAACGTTTTAATAAGGCATCGCTCAAATAGGAGCGTATTTGTTTTACTAAAAAGCAGCTTACAGTCTAGAGAAAGGGGTATCCAATCTTTAGGAGGAGCTACTTCTATTTGATGAAACATGTAATGAGCTACTTTAAAACATAAAGTGAAAATCTATGAATTTATAACTGTATGTATATATTAAGCCATCTTTATAACTGCTCTTACCTACTCTTCGTCCCTTCCCACACCTTCCAGAAACAACATGCTGAACAGAAAACAAGTGACCTGTTTAACAGCTAAAGTGATAACATTCTGTTGCATGATGTATAATTTTAGCAGACATAATCCATATTCACAATAGAAGACAAAATCTGTGGTTCTCCAGTGAGCCATAGATTTTCTGATTGATAGTGCTTTCCCATCCTTAACAACACTATCCCATATTACTGTACATGTTTACAGTTATTAGTTTATTAAGACATTTAATGAATATAACAGAGAGCTGGGAACTTTTGTTCCAATGGGTGAGTGAATATGGAGTCAGACTGTGACTCATACACTTATTAGATGTCGTCTTTCCAAAGAATGTGGAATAATCTGTAAACAGCTATTATGGCAGTGGGGCAGGGAAACCATTACTATCAGCACTCTGATTGACCACTGCTGGGTACCAGCGATGAAAGCTGTGCTCAGATTGGTTGCAGCCAACTGGGAAACAGATTCAAACCCCTGAACCTGTCTCTGGCCGGCTAGATAGTTTGATAGTAGACAGGACTGGAGAAAGCTACTCACTGGTAGTCAAAGGGCTACCAGTAGCTCAGAAGCAACTTTTTGGAGGCCCTTGATCTAAAAGAAGGTCCCTTTAAAGAGCAAATCAACTGTATCACACGGGACATATCACTGTTCCTAAACTTCCCATTCATTTAAATGTTGGAGAAATGTCTTACACATTGCATCACTATGCAATACTATCTCTAGTATGCAAGAGATTAATGGTCCTCATATAAATAAGAGGGAACTTTTATTTATCCCATATGGTGCAACTGGTTTGGCCCAGAATTGCTCCAGTTCTGCTTAGTACATCAACCTCATCTAGTGCTCACATTTATTTAGTATTTGTATTTTTCTGCAGCATAAACCATATTTAATAAAATTGGTCCCACAACTGGTATATTTTTCTTTTAACCCTTTAAGCTCCCAAGGGATGTGCAATGCATTGCGGAGCAATGTTTTCCCCTCTGGCACTCAAAGGGTTAAATGTGTGACAGTTGTTAAATGTACTAAACTGTGCATTATACTGGGCATTTACATATTTTACATGGATCCTTATTATTCATTTGTAAACTGTCAGAATATTTTGCTGTGCTCAGCAATTAGGGAATACTAATCACAAACATATGACACATTTATAAAAATGAATACAAATGGTGGATGTGGCCCTACTCAAAAGATTTTATAATCTAATAAATTACGAATCTTAAAGGAGCAGTAAACTTATTTTATGAAAACACGTATTTTATAGAGCATTTCCTGCTGAATAAAACAAGGTCACTCCCACTGCTATCAGATGTTTTATTCAAAATTTATAACAGTTCAAATAATCAGGAAGTGAATTTACTGTGTTTACTTCCTGATAGTTTTAACTGACAGGAAGTGACAGGCAGTTTCTATAACATTCTATGGAGAACTGTATGTCTGACTTTTCTGACTTTCCTCTCCATTAGAATCTACCAGGAAATCTAAATAGAATTTGACCACTAGAGGGCACTGCTAATGTAAAAAAAAACATGGGTTTAAACTGTAATAACTCTGGAAATATAAATCTCTCGCCAGTGGGAGTACCATTATTTTACTCAATAGGAAAATCCCTACAATATATATTTTTTCATAAAAAAAGTTTACTGCTCCTTTAAAGCTAAAGCCTTCTTTTTTGATTTTTGTTATTAATAGGTATTTCACATGGAATTGTAACAACCCTTTGTAACATTGCTCTGCATATGACAGGACATGCAGGAGACTAATGCAGTAATAATGATATCTTTATTGGCTAACTGAGTGTCTATAGAATGCAAGCGTTCATGACAACTAGGTGTCTTCTTCAGGTATAATAAGAATGAAGTCTGAATGCACAATATATGACTTTAAAATCCATGTTCTTTATTTTACATGACTACAGACGAGTTACCCCAAGTCTTGGAGAACCAAATGTAGGACAAGTACAGGACATGAGACTGAAAGCTATTTTCCAGCCCAGGCTGTGGTAAAGGTGGATAGCTAGTGTTGCAGTAGGTGTTATAGAACCGGATTGAATTAGTATGTAATACAGGGAAATAGAGGTAATAAGCATTGCTTAATGATAGGCAGCAGACAAAGGGCATAATCCAAGTATAAGAACTAAGGCCATACTTAGCGTAATCAGCAACTTTAACCCTTTGAGTGCCAAAGGGGTACCCCTCTGGCACTCAAAGGGTTAAACGGCACCCCAGGGTTAGCAGGCCAGCTTGATCATGCAAGGGACAGGCACAGATGCAAGGATTTTACTCTTCAGGTGCAATTGTAACCAATTTCTCCTTTCCATTTTTCCAGTATCCTGATTCCTTTTACTTGTTTGTAGTTACAAAAGTCAGTAGCCATATTTATTAAGGGACTTTACCAATAAATGGAAAATAGATCATTTAAATTTACATTCTATATACTTCTAGCCAGAATTTTTCGAAATATTTTTTTCTTTTGCATGAAAGTTCTAAAATTTGATAGATAGATATCTAGATAGATAGCTATAGATAGATAGATACATAGATAGATAGATAGGATTTTGAAAATAGCTGCTAGCACTGATTACCCTTTAGTACCCCATAAAACCCACCTTATTTCTGAATTGCTTTTTTACCTCAAACAAACCATACACATTATACTTTTGACTGATTAGGAGCTTCTATAAAACAAACAAGAGTCAACTTGTCATGCATACAATATATATATATATATAGGAAAAGAGCAATTGTCACATATTTTAGGGCTTATACACCTAAGAAACAATATTTACAAAAGCTGGCTGGGAATACATGATTTTTAAATCGGTATGAACCCTATCAATTTATTAGTGATAACATTCCTTTAAGGTCAGAGTTGCTCCATTGAAACTGACACTTGCTGGGGAAAGGGCAGTATTACAACCACTCCTGTCAGCATTTGTGTTAATTTGCTTCTGACACCTGCTGGTAGAAACACAGAACTGTGCCAGCTTTACACATGCAAATCTTTGAAAAGTTTTTTTGAGTACCCATAAGTTATCACTCCCCAGAAATTTGTGTTCAATTAATTTAGTCTTCTTATTACAGTTAAATTTAACCCTAACCAAATAAATAAATAAAATATTTTCACCCGTTAATTAAACTGGATGGATCTAGACAAGTATTAACATACTCAAAGTTGTGTGACATAAACCGATTAAGGAATTTAATTTGAGTGATACTAGATTTGTAGATTCATTTTAAATAATTTATATTGCATAGATCTACAAAGATGTTAATTATTTCTTATTAGTTTTGGTGTTAATATGAAACATTTAATTTCAAAATACATAAATCCAGTGTTATAAAACAGATTTTTTCTTTACATTTTGTTTTAATGGAACAGATAGCAGAAAACTGATCACGCAGTGTCTAGCAAATAAGAAAAAAAGACACCTCACTTAGACATCAGTCAAATAGGTCTTGTCCAGGACACTCATATAATTAACCTATTGTAGATCAGAAGGGTGTGCTACGCATTGATTTGCAGTGCAGTTCTCACCACTCTGGTCGCCAAGGGTTTAAAGTAGGAGAATTTCTTCAGCAGGTGGCAGGATTGCTGGATGATTTCCCCACCCCTCTCCTACTCCCGACTTAAAGGGATAGTAATACTTGCAAATTACTAATCCCCATATTGTAGCTTTGTTAAAAAGAAACTTATTGCCCCCAGTGTCATCTCTCATACCCTTTTGGTTTGAGAGATGATAGCGCTCAAAGTTCCCCCTCCCTCCCACCTTCCCTGACTGAACACTGACTGCAGGGGAAGCTGTCGTACGACAGTCTTATGTGCATCAGGCGGCTCTGCAGCTGAGCTGAGATCGCATTTATAAAAAAAGAATTCTTTCACTGAAACTGTCTTCTACGTGTGCTTGGTTTGCAAGCACACGTAGAAGACTGTTTTAGTGAAAGATTTCTTTTTTATAAACGTGATCTCGGCAATGCTGCAGAGCCGCCTGATGCAAGTAATACCGGATATCCCTGCAGTCAGAGTTCAGCGTTCAGTCAGGGAAGGGGGAGGGAGGGGGGAACTTTGAGCGCTATCATCTCTCAAACCATAAGGGTATGAGAGATGACACTGGGGGCAATAAGTTTCTTTTTAACAAAGCTACAGTATGAGGATTAGTAATTTGCAAGTATTACTATCCCTTCAATTTTTTCCATGTCCTTTCTCTCTTTCCCACATGTCACACAAAATCCCACTCCCCAATGTGCACTGCCTGCTCCCACCCACTTAATCTCTCTTATATTTTCTTCTCCTTCCAGCTCTCTCCTGCACTCCAGCATCTTCTGCATCCCGCGCCATCCATGTTAGTTTCTCCTCCTTTTCTGAATCAAATGTGCTTGGACCCCACATTTTCTCCAGGTCCATCGAATAAATTAATCAGGATGCTTCACTCATAGCTGCTGCATACGTGTAAAGCACTGTTGATGTGTCTCCACAATCTCTGGAAAAAATTATGTTAAATGTTGCAAAACTGTTTCATAGTAGTGCACATGGCTAACTCATCTTTTAACTAGTAGAATCAAAAAGAAAATAATTGTGCTGTGAAATAATAATATAGCTTCTCCAATAAAATCTGATTGACTAAGAAGTAATGAATTACTCAAATCATAAAGGTGTTGTACAGCAGAAACTGCTTTATCATGCAGAACTGAACAATGAATCAATATCCAGTAACATTTTTTAAATTGTTTTTTTATTAAAGACCTAATGAACATGCAAATTATGTCAGAACAATATTATTAACAGCTTAAGTAATAATTATCCATACATGTATGGACAATATAATTTCAGATACGCAAATGGTTGTCATCTTGCTTTTATTTCAATTAACCATGGACATACCAACATCATCCACCTGCCCTGGACTTAACTGAATAAAAACAGAAACGAGTACCCTAAATCCCGCAGCAGGCTTATCCCCCACCATGTACCATAGAATCACACAGTATATATTATTATGGGTGTGGATTTCTGCAACAACATCTATAGATGGGGTAGGAACATAGGGAGACTAGACAAGTCATATAAATTATATGTGAGAGTATGTAAATGTTAAGGTACATATTCAGTATAGTCTTATCTTGCAAGAAGATCACATTAAAAGTGTTTAACCACATCTGACAAATTCTATCAAATTTCCCTGAATGCCCTCTATGTATATAACATCAAGTAATGTGGAAGTTTTGATCCTCTAGGCTTACTCAGTGATCTTGAGAGGGATTTATCAGACAGACAAACCATAGCTATAACCTTTCATACCATAACTATGGTAATGTTTCATGGATCAGCTGTAGGGTAATCAGGGGTAATCGATAGCATGTCTAACTTCAGGGAAAGGAAAAGTGTCCTGCCCAATATATCAGATAGTGTATTGAAGAGTGTAGTAACCAAGTACCCCTGCACAATCCCATAACACATACATGAATGTGCCATGATTGGCAGCTCATCTTGGACAGCCACTGTCACTTTGTCTACCCATTCTCTGCAACAGAACTGGTGTATAGTAAACCCTATGTATAATTTTAAGCTTAATAGGCTTATATCTAATGTGCATAGAGACTGTGGATGGGCCAGGCATAGCAATGTTCCAAATATCCAATGACTTTAGAATTAAATTAAGTGACCACAGAGGAAAGAGGAAGAAAGCTGACAAACTAAAATTTAATATCCAGAAAGTGAAGCAGCAAGAGTGTTGATCCCAATAGGGAAAAAATGAGAGGAGAGTTCTGCCAATGATGAATATAGAGACCAATGAGCTAAGAAGAATTGGAGAGTTGTCCACTTATGAGTGATAAAGAGTAGGGATGGGCAAACATTTTCGCCTCAAACTGAATTCAGCGAATAATGGCACTTTCCACATGGTGAAAAATTTCCAGCAAAAGTGTAGATTTTATGCTTTTTCCCACCTTTTCCGCCCATTGAAATTAATGGGAAGAAAAGTTTTCTACAGCCATATAAAAGGCTGTCAGGCTCTCACAGCAGCCATTCTGTGTTTGTTTGAGGAGAGAGCAGTATGTTTTTTAGCTAGAGAAGATAGGCAAATAAAGGGGAATTGAAGCTTAGTTTAGAAAGGAGGTTGTCCCCCAAATACTCCAAAATTCCATGTGACTGACAGGCAAGACACAGGCAACCTATTTGCTGCTGATCTTTCTGTTATTGTCCCTGTGCTGGGTAGGGAAGTCTGGGGAAAGATATTGTTAATTTTCTTTTTCATTATAATTTTTTTTTGGACAGACTGTGATAAGACAACAGGGTGGACAACTTAAAAAATAAAATAAATAAAAAAATAAAAAAAAATAAAAAAGAATAAAAAACAAAATATCTTAGGTGACAGTGACAGACAGCTATCTGGGCTTAGGCAAGGCATCATACAGCTCCATCAGTTGTGTTGTGCACTGTACAGTAAAAAAACACAGTGTAGTTGCAGAATGTCCAGCAAATGCACAAGGGGAAGGGGGAGGGGTGGAGCAGCGTAGGGACGTGAGAGTGAAGTAGTAGTTCAAAAACCTACTGCAGCAATGGTTGTTGCAGCGTGTGCAATCAATGATGATGATCCCTTTACTCCAAGGCAGGATGCAGTTTGTCAAGGACCCAGCAAAACTAGGTCCAGCACCACCAGTGTCACTAGAAATAAAGAACCATATAAGAAGAACACTGAAGATGACAACAAGTCACATTCAAGTGTTGATGATGCTGGCAACAGCATAGTAGAGGAAGGTGTAGCAGCTGAACCGACTGCTGCATCAGACAGTGAGACAAACAAGCACCAAAACACCCATCCTCAAAGTAGTAGGGAACTTTGTTACAGTAAAAGTAAAGAAATTATTTGAGACCTTCAAAAGCTTAGAGGAATATAAGGGAAGTAGTGGACCAGAACTGTCAGGGGATGCTGATGCTGCTGAGGATGACCTAATGATGACTGATGATGATACAGATCTAGAATATATCCCTCCAGCATCCTTCTCTTGTTCAGATACAGATGAGGTTAAGAGTGAGGATGGAGACAGGACTATAGGAAAGTCAAAGGCTGAATCTTCCACCACTTTTAAGGAACACTGTGCCTGTCTATAAACTGTTTGAGAAAGCCATTGGAAAGTCTGACCCTGGACAAGCACAGATGTCAAAAAGCACACAGTCACCCTATCAGTCATCATTAACATCATCGCCTCTTCAGAGTCCAAGTCCCACTCAGCCACACACACCTGTTTGAGTTCCCAGAAACAGCAACACAGGTTAACATCCACAGTGTTAGATATGAAGAGTATCTCTGGTGCTGCTGCTATAAGTGCCGCACCTTTGACACCTAGTAGTAGTGGCAGTAGAATTACATCAACATCTAGCCCCAGTAGTAGTAGTGGCAGGAACCACACATGGCAGACAAAGCCAGGACAAATATATTAACAGCAGCACAGATGAGGAGGTGGAGGACAGATGGGACCACTGCTATGACGGATAATTAATGTGGATAGTGTATGACAATGGTAAAAATACATTCAGAAATCACACCATGCCAGTCCCCCCCAAGAAAGTGTTGTGGGCAGAGGACAAATGCATTCTGTATGCTAACACATTTTCAAGCCATATTTTGCTGTAGGACTCACAACTTTGACTTTCAGCCACTTATTTCTAAACTTCAGCCCTCAGAAGAAGTAACATTACAGTGGAAAATGTAGTACCTATAGGAAATATAGGCGAAAAATATCTCAAAATAGGCAGAAAATGTGTTAACATAGGCAGAAAATATGTTAACACAGGTGGAAAATTTGCTAAAATAGGTGAAAAGGAGGAAATTTTTGCATAGGCGGAAAGGCAAACTTTTTTGCGGGCAAAACAGAAAATCGGCACATTTTCGTGAAGTTTTTTTCTCCCACCCCTAATAAAGAGAAGATAACTTCTCCTGTGATATACTTCCTTCACTTTCTATGTTATTCTGTGGCGCCAATGGACTAAGATCTCTCCCACTTGAGAAATCATATTGCATGGGCTCCATGGAATAACGCATGAAGTGGAGAATTGATCTCACTGGAGAAGTTATCTCCTCTTTATCACCACTTTATCACATCTTAGTTTAACCCCTCGTAGCAATTCTACAGCAAATCAATTGCAGTATTAAATAAATAAATAAAGACTCCTTTTAATTTAAACAGTAACAATTAACCCAGTTTCATTTGGTTAACTGATAGCGTGCAAAAATCACAGGAGATACAGAAATATCAGTCATACATTAAATGATAAAAACACACTTCTTCCTCTATATATTTCTTAGCCAACAAAGGCCATTTTACCAAGAACAAGTACAAAAATCTCAAGTCTGTATTCAGTCATCATTAAAACCACATGGTGGTAACTCATTTTAAACAGGTTGATGATAATAGTTTCCTTGGACATAGCAGTTGTCATAATTGGCATTTTTTTATATCCCCTACAGTCAATGCTCAAGTATTTGGTGCAATTGCTGTATTGAGTGTTGTTTGATGTCCAGTTACAAGTGCTGAAACAAAAGGACACATTAAGAATGCATAATACTGCTGTAAATCAGTTGCCAGATACAATACACTAACTTACGATAAAGAGGGATATAATGACCAACATTTTTCATGTATTACCCAGTATAAAGTGGCCCAGATTAAAATAGATCAATGTACACCCAGCAAGCTTTGAGGCATTGTTCACCTGCAGCAGGATATCACAATTAACCTGCAGAGACTATGCTATTCCCAAAGGCCACCTATATTTTATAGAATGGACCTCAAGAACTTTTTTAATTCAGTGAAGTCCAGAGGTTTTTGCAGTGCATTTCTAAACAAAGTGCACACCCATCTGGTCTTCAAATGGATAGGCAGTCAAGTCTACCAAAAATTTTGAGCAGTAGTTATTGTTGCAAAATTACAGAACATTGATAAAAGAGAAATGACTCAGTTCCATGTACCATTCTTGAGCAAGTTCAGAAAAGGGTTACTTACATCCATGCTGAATCTGACCAGGTGAAATATCTACAAAACATTTTTCCATTAAATCTCAGTGGGCCGGTCTGCCTGCTAGTCCATTATAACTCGGTAAATAAATAAAATGCATTATGTTCTGAAGGGTAAGATAGGTTTTAGGACTATGAGCTAATGTATCCAAAGAATCAATAAAACACGTATATGAAATGCAATTCTCTTCTAAGTGGCATAAAGAGTTCTACTTAAGAAGGAGAGTGGGTTTTATGACGTTTTTCACTTTTTATCAGGGAAATTATTGTTTGTTGACAAACGGAAGGATTATTTTTAAGTTTTTACTTGGTAAGAGGAAAATAGCTACCTTTCATTGTGCAATAAGCAAAGAAAAAAACACTGAGCTTTTAAGCAATGTTTTAAGGCTTTGGATGTAAGCATATAAACAGTTGACTACAAAAGTATGGTTGGCTTGGGCCCTAATTTATTGAAAGGATCTACAGTTTACTGCCTTTTAACACACTTTAGGCCTTGTGCATAAAGGGAGAAGCTGAACAATTATTGGGGTAAGCCAACTATGCCATAGGGGATAATATTTTACTTTGATTTAAGTGTTGCCTTTAAGCTCTTGAATGCTAGAGAAGTCTAAACGCATTGCACTGTGACGGAGCCATGCAAAAGAGCTGCTGTGCTTTATTTGTTAAGACATTGCTCTCAGTTCTTAACACCACCCCCCCATTTACACTGAGATTTAAATATTAAGATGCAGGGAGACATTCTCCTTGCATCATCTAACCAATAGACCTGTTGCTGCTTCACACTGCCAAACATTACATTGTTTCACCTGGTCTGGAGTGAAAACATGTGATGTTTGACTGCAGGAAGAAGTCAGTATGGAGCTCTGTTGAGCACACATTACAAGGAGAACTTCTCTCTGCACCTTTACATTTAAATCTCCTATCAGGGTAAATTTAAGGAGGTCTATAAGAACTGTCATTATTGTCTATCATGGTTTACCCAGTCATCCTCAGATGCATTGCCTGCCACATACAGGCCCAAACTCTCAGTCTGCTGCTTCCCAGGATGGATCCTTGTAGCCATGCTTGCTCTCAAACTAACGTCCTTCTGGTTGCAGGTCCTGCACTTTATCATTTGGCCACCAGATGGACATAAGAAAGCATACTTTATTCAGGTGCTTGTCTCAATGACCGGTTGTGTCCACTTGCATCTTGGACCTTCCTCTTGCTAATTAGTTGGCTCCAGCTTTCTTGAGTTTGGGATTTATTTAAATCTCCTTCAGTGCGCTCTCTGTGCTCTGAACCTGTGTTTAGCTGATTGAACTTCTGGGTCCTAACGTTTTTTGAACCTTCAGTTGTGATCTTGTGCTATCTGCCTTTTGACCCCTAACTTTCAATGATAGAGAGGTCTACAATGTATTACTTTGCTATACACTAGAGAATTCTCTAACATGCAAGGGGTTAAAGGTCCCATTTAATGTAATTGGATGTTTCAGTTGTCCCCCTTGTTGCCTTCCTTTTGCCCTATAATTGCTTCATATGTCCTTAGTATCCATGCTGTGTCCCAATAAAGATTTTCAAGAAGCTAGAAGCCTAGCTAGGATTCAAAGGGTTAAAATATAAAGTTAATTCAATGGGATACTTGATATTTGTCCCCCAGAGTGAAGCTGATTTGCTCCAGAATTGCTCCACTATTTTTGTGCACATAGCCCTATGCGTTTTAGGCACATTCTTAGAATATGTAGATCAAGTTTAGTGAATCCTTGGACTTCCAGTTGTTGGGGCTAAAACTCCCATAATTCATTGGCTGGTTGGGGCAGGTAGAAGATATAGTCCTGATCAGATGGAGATCTGACCTGATGAATGTGGTAAAATAGCAGACAATCTCACACACAAATGTTTCATCTTCCTGAGTGTTAGGGAAATGTCATCCACTCAGCTCTAAAATGGTTGATTGGAAACTACACTCACATTCTTTAATTAATGGGCTAAAAACATTGTATAGGACTTTTTTGCCCAGTAACACATGGGTACTCCCACTGTTGGGAGATTATTATATTCAAAATCTATTCTAATTGACCTTTTTAATTAAAGGGGCAGTAAAGGGTCATACAAGACCCTTTCAAATGCTTGGCTGTGCCCCAAGAGCTGCTTTCCCACAGCTTAAAATCCCTCCATTGTGCTCCAGTGCATTACAGATCATGATAGAAACAGAATATGACGGCAGGTAAGAACCATTTGTCCCATCTAGGGGTCGATTCTATTACAAGCGCTAAAACCGGCGTTACAAGAAAAACAAGCAGTGTGAATTTTGTAAATGTGTTACGTTGGTATTCTATTGCAGAACCACAGTAAAACAAAACTGGTGTGGACAGCACTCTTCAGAGTACTAACAAAATTGGCGATGTCTGCTTTTATTTGACTACCACCTACCAAAAACGTGCAAAATGTCATAGTCGAAGGAAATAGGCGTACATCTGATGACAAAAAGATCAAGTTCAGTGTTAGATGTGTTCTCCACATAACAAAATCTGACATAGAGTGCCCCCCTTCGACATATTAACCCCCCTTTTAAAATTCAACTTTTTTCTTCTCGTAATTTTTTTGACATGCCCTCATATTTTGTATTGCAAGATCTGCACATCAATTGAAGAGTGTTTATACTGAAATGTGACAAATTTATTATTAAATAAAGCATGGGTCCATTCCGGACTTTTGGATGTAACAAAGCTGCTTTAATGCTGTAATACGCAGGAGTTCTGACACAGCGTTCTAGCACTCACTGGATTTTACCTGCAGAATCATAAATGCTTACATGTAAGAGACATCTCCATCATTTACACCCCAAAAGAGGATGAGTTACACTCATGATTTTTTCATTGAACACTGCCGATTCGGGGTTACAATGTGCTGGAGTACCGACACAGCAGAGTTCTGACTGACTATACTTGCAGGAATGAAGCGGCTTACAGCAAACTGACCATGGATGACAGTTATAGAGGGATTTACGAACTCTGACACACTTTTTTGACATTATTATTCTTAAACACATTGTGTTTATTAGCAATATAATGCAGCCTCATAGGCGTTGCAATGTGCTGGAGTACCAGCACAGTTCTGCATCCCCAGTGATACTCTGTTGCAATTGACTCAGCTACATTCTACATCACAGTTAGGAGGTCACCCTATCCAAATCCTTCCATAGAGATAATTAGAAAAAAATATATTGATATAAGATGGCTGTGCTTCTAACAGTTTAATAAAGAAAAACAAATACATTTGAACTGTAATAAAGCAGGAGTTGTCTAGTTTTGCTTAGCAAACTGACTACCTCAGCTGGTATCTGCCTAAAGTGCAATCCGGAAGTTTCTGTATGTGAGCAAATAAGTTCACTGATTGCACTCAAACCTCAAAAAAACTCTTTAGCCAGGATGTTCAGAAAGGTCTGGTAAATTAAATTGTTTGTAATTAGTCTAAAAAAGTTTTATATGCCATAGTCTCTTCATTCTTAGACTTATTACTGTCATTTTTTTAATACAGTTCCACCATCTCCTTCAAAGGGAAACATTAGTCCTAAAGGTAGGTGTGGACTAATCTACAGTTATTATAAGGCATTTATATAAAAACTAGTTGAAGAGCCCATGCAGTGCCACTGCCAGATGGTCGCGGGGCAGTCATGTGCAGTGGAGACTGCCCGTGCGCGGCTGATACAGAGCTGGGCGCTCCATGGCGCGGGCAGTCTCTACTGCGCATGACTGCAGAACACTCAGCAGTCTCTACTGCGCATGACTGAGTCGTTACACACGTTTTAGCGAATTATATAGGATATCTTGTTTTAGCTGACACTTTTTTTGTCTGATTTGCATAATTTTTTTCTGACTTTGACAAGACAACGTCAAGTATTATTAGTAAATAGGAGTGAGAATCTGTAGTATGGTGTTAACTGTAAAAAAATATCTTTATATGAAAATTTGTCATTTTAAAGAGAAATTAAAGACATTTTTAAGGTCAGAATTTTTAAGGGCAACATTCATGAAGCTCATCTTACTGCCATTTGTAATTCTTTATACATTTTCAAATGTGACATTTTTACTTCTGAAAATGCTGTCATTCCATTACTGCCAACTCACGATGCAAATTTTTTTATTTAGGATAACATTTTGAACATTGAGCCCTTTGTGTTGGGAGTGGAAGCCTTTCACTAGGGTCTATGGATGCTGTATTCACAGATTAACAATACTTCATAGTTTGCAGTACAGCACACGCAGGGAGATTTCAGTTCAGTCTCTCTTGAGACACTGCAAATGTCTATCATGGGAGAATCAGTTCAGTCTCTCTTGAGACGCTGCAAATGTCTATCATGGGAGAATCAGTCCAGTCTCTCTTGAGATGCTGCAAATGTCTATCATGGGAGAATCAGTTCAGCCTCTCTTGAGACGCTGCAAATGTCTATCATGGGAGAATCAGTCCAGTCTCTCTTGAGACACTGCAAATGTCTATCATGAGAGAATCAGTCCAGTCTCTCTTGAGACACTGCAAATGTCTATCATGGGAGAATCAGTTCAATCTCTAGTGGGAGATTGCAGTTGAATATCTCATGATTTCAGCCTCTCAGTGAATATTGCTATTCATTCTTTCTCACAGGGCCAAAAAGAATGTACCGGGGGGGTCTCTTCTCAGACCCCTGTTCTTCTCTCCATGGGTCAGCAGGTGACTTACAGTGCAGCCATGGATTCAATGGTAGGTATGCTCTCAGTGGGGCAGGACTGCAGATAAGATATTATCCATGTGATAATATCCCTTTAATAAAATTGTGGTGGTCACCCCTCTGGCACTCAGAGGGTTAACCCTATGAGTGCCAGAGGGGTACGCAACACATTGCCTTGTAATGCATTGTGTACCCATCTGGCACTCAAAGGGTTAATTGTAATGTGCTTAGATGGGTTAATAGCATTTCTAATGACTTCCAGTATTTTATATTGCTTTTGATAAAAATTATTTATGACTGTAATAAGGGATGAGTGTCTGTACTTAAATCCGGCTCTATACATAATGTATAGGATATTTTTACATCTTTATGGCCATGTTCCAAAGTAATTAGCTTTGGCTAACAACTTCAATTCCAGATAAATCACTTATTTGAAATAATTTGAAATTAACCTATTATTAGCCAAAGTATTTAATGGTGATAACTAGAAATGAGTGAGCTGATTCACCTTATCATTAACCTATCTCATATCAGCTTTTAACACTTGGATACCTAAAAGATCTGCAGTACTACTCACCAAGCCTGGGGTATAAAGGAGAGCTGGTGCAGGTATGGAACAATTCATCTGCACCATAGGTGTCAGTATAAAGTGCCAGTTATAACCCTTTGGGTGCCAGAGGGGTGTGAAATGCTTTGCTCTGCAGTTCGTTGCCTACCCATCTGGCACTCAAAGAGTTAAACCCTAGAATGCTAGAGAAGTCTCCATACATTACACTGCAGAGCTTGGGTACCTTTCTAGCTTCAAAGAGGTTAAAAGCCCAATTTAAATCAACGGCATTTCTTAGAATAGGGGCGTCAAAGTTTTTTCCTTAAGGGAGAGGAGTTAAAAAGACAGTAAACCCTTATGATAAAATGTATGCACTGCAATGGTGGTCTGTTGCATAAAGCAAGACTACTCCCAGTGTTGGAACATTAATCTTTCAAAGGTTATGACGAGGCTAACCACTGGATTGAGTTCAAGATGTTTTGCTTCCAGGTGACACTCTTACCACACCAGACCCATCTATGGAAAATTTGTGTTGCTGACACTGGGCTGTCACAGGTAGTAACAGCACCACCTTGAACCTAGAGTCTCTGTAAAAATGTTTGGCTGAAGCCTTTCCCTGCAGTAGAAGTACCTTTTTTACTCTTCACACTACGGCATAAATATTTCCATATGGGCTTGTTGCCCTTTTAATCAATGTCCCATTCCTCATGAGTAAGCAACATCAGTCTCAATGTGCTGGAGATCTCTCTAACATCTTCATAGACTCCAAGTGGATCATTGCAGATTTGGGTGGAAAGCAAATGATTTTTGGTCATTTATTTATTTTACATATATTTTTCCAGTTTCTGTAATGGATTTTCAATCAGAAGTGGTTGATTGCCTCTACAACTGAGCAGATTTTCTCATATCTAGGGATGAGTGCGACAATGCATTGTAAGGAGTTCTGGCATTCAGAGGATTAACCCTTTGAGTGCCAGAGAGGTATGGAACGCTTTGCTTTGCAATGCGTTCCGTACCCCTCTGGCTCTCAAAGGGTTAAGAATAAGAATTTGTGGAACTTTTATTTTTAGTCTATTGAATACAGCGCTTTGTTTGCAACTTTGGCAGTTTGCAGAAAAATTGATGTCTGAAAAAGGCAGATCATACTGGGGGCCACATCTCGTACTGGAGTATGCAGAGTCACTTTCTAATGGAAATATTGAATAGTAATAATTAAAATAATGAACTACATAAATGCCAAGGAATGCATGAATGCTCTGGAGATAAAGAAGGTGATCTGCCAGTGCAGCTCCTTTTCTGAACGTATGCATTAGATAATAAAGGCACCGATGCTTCAGTGCATACTGGTAGGGATGAACGAAAAACATTCACCCAAAACGAGAAGAGTGAAAAAATAGTCCATTTTTGCCTTTGAATGGAAAAAAAATGCAGTTTATCCACTTTTATCCTCCAAGACCCTCAGCATTGTTCCACTGTATTAGAACCACATATACCGAGCCCTAGACTTGTCCTACCACATTAGTAACCTGGAAACACACATACTGACCCCCATTCTTTTTTCACTGTAGCCATAGAACCATGCATACTTAACCCAAGTTGTGTCCCACTGCACTGTTAGCCATAGAACCACACATACTAACTCCACCAGCCTTATGCCACAATGACCACAGAATCACACATACTGAACTTCCAACCTTGTCTCACTATGTAGCCATAGAACCACACACACCAACCCTAGCAGCCTTGTCCTACAGAATCACACATACTGCTTTGTCCCATGGTAGTCATAGAATCAAACACATATGGACCACCCAGCCTTGTCCTGCTGTGGTTTGCTAGCTGCTGCAAGGCTACAACTCCCATTGTTCTCTGCCAACCAGCTAAAAGACCTCATGTTCTCAACCACTGATGTGACCCCCAGCCTTGTTCCAAAATAGCCATAGAACCCCACATGCTAACCCCAAGCCTTGTCCCACTGCACTACTTGCAATAGATCCACATATACTAGCACCCCAACTGTGTCCCACAGTTGCCATAGATCCATACATATTAATCCGCCACCTTTCCTCCTCAATACCCACAGAACCAATACCCACAATACTGCACTGGTAGAGCCAAAAAACCCCACCCCATCCACCAGGAAATTTCTTGCAGTTAGTAAAATGGAGGACATGGAAACAGTGGCAAATCGCAGATGGGTGAGCAAGTCTTTAGTGCCATACCTCTATCAAGTGCAGAAGCAAATTTACTCAGTGTCTTGTAGTATATGACAACAAACAAGAAGGAGACAATGAGAACACCCTGAAATGACCATATCCTCCCACATTTAATTTCCTTTGGTACTTTGGTACTTTGGAACAAAAGCCAACATTTTCTGTGTAAATAGATTTCATAAATTGGAGACAGAAATTTGTTTTTGTGTCTATTTTAGATCAGAATAACATTTGTACACTACCCTAAAAGCATTCAATATCCCATCTGTGAAAAATATATCACTTACAGAGATCTTACCAATACTTCACCTCCCTACATTTCATCTCTTGTTTCCTAATACACACCCAGTCTCCATCTTCCCTCTGCAGAGGATCTTCTTCTCTCTGCAGCTCTTGTTACATCCTCCCATTCCTGCCTACAGGACGTCTCTCGTGATGTACCTGAGCTCTGGAATTCCCTACCATGTTGTTATAGTTGGCAAGCAAGACAAGGAGTCAGACGGTATAGTTAAGATCACCTTTATTAGAAATATATAAACAGTAATGCAAATAACAAATAACACACAGAGGGTGATCAAAGAGGCAAGCACAGTATCAGAAATAGCAGTCTTCAAATAGATCCACCACACTGTCCAAGACTAGACCTCAGCCCACTGGAGTCTCATGGTAAAAGGTAACGCCCAGAGGTAGCACTGACTCAGCCTGCTGTCAGTCTAGGAGAGGAGTCTCAATATCGTACGCAACCACCGAGACTACTGACTCAAGCCTGCAGTTAATGTTTAGGAGTCTGATAAAGCCCCAGGTCAGTACTAGGAAGGATGTCTGTGGAACGGAACCAACACACGGAGATGAACAGACAGAGCCCTTTAGTAAGAACCAGATAGGATATTCAGACAAGCCAGGTCATACACGGAGCGGGTAGTCAGCCAGAGCCACAGGCTTGCACCAGATAGGATATCCACTAAACCGTTGTTATGCTGAATACGCAGTGGACAGAGCCCCAGGTCAATACCAGAGTGGGTAGTCAGACAAGCCAGGTCATACACGGAGCAGGCAGTCAGCCATAGCCACAGGTTTGCACCAGATAATATATATCCACTGAAGCGTTAATATGCTGGATGCACAGTGGACAGAGCCCCAGGTCAACACCAGAGTGGGTAGTCAGACAAGCCAGGTCATACACAGAGCGGGTAGTCAGCCAGAGGCACAGGTTTGCACCAGAAAGGATGTCTAAGCTAAATCGGAATGCACAAGGAGAATGGTCAGACAGAGCCACAGGTCAACACCGGCATGGATGGACAGACAAGCCGGGTATCACGGTGCCCGTGATTCTGCCTGAGCGACATTATTACTTCCAGGTTTACCTTGGCTGCTTCTTATTGGCTCTGGGTTTTCAACCCCTCCCAGGGCTTGCCTTTATATACGCCCTTCTGTCGCTATACCGGTGCCCTTTCGTGGTGTTCCTGACCAGACGTTTGTTGCTGTGTTGCTGTTCCGTGTATGATCTGGTTTAGTCTGACCTTGCTCCTTTCTTCGCTGCCCAATTTGTTTACGACCCAGCTTGCCTGACTACGATTCCCGTGACCGATTCCGTTGACTACTGTTCGCTGTGTACCGATCGAGGTTTTGGCTGACTACCACTCTCCGTGTATTGATCCAGGCTTTGGCTGACTAAGCCTCTCTGTCTACCGATCCAGGCTTTGGCTGACTACCGCTCTCTGTGTACCGATCCAGGCTTTGGCTGACTACCGGTCTCTGTGTACAGATCCAGGCTTTGGCTGACCTCCGTTCTCTAGAGTACCGTTTCTGCATTGGCTACTCTTCCAGCATTAGCTTTACCACTAGTGTCCCTGTTGCCTCCGGTCTTGTGTCATATAGCCTTTTGCTCTATGGTAGCCGGTTGCTCTCCATACAGCCTGCAGCTTAGCAGTCACTTGTGGTTGCACTACCTTTCAGCCTGCACCTTCCGTTGCCTCCAGGTACACAACTATACAGCCTGTGCCATAGCTGTTATCTCTGATTGCGTCACCTTTCAGCCTGTGCCTCACTGTTGACTCCGGTTGCGCTACTATACCGCCTGTGCCATACGCTTATCCCCGGTTGCTCTACTAGCTATCGGTATCTTCCTGTTGCCTCCGGTTGTGCTGCTGCACTGCCTGTGCCTTACGATTGCCTCCGGTTGCGCTATACTCAGCCTGTCATTACTGTTGCCTCCGGTTGCGCTGTTCGATCTGTGCCTCACGACTGCCTCCAGTTGCGTTACTATACAGCGTGCCTATTCCAGTTGCCTCCGGGCATAACCTCCGAGTAAGTGTATCTGAGCCGTCACGTGGGCTGCCTATACCTGGTTTTCTGGGAAAGGCCGATAGTATCAACTGTCTCCCTGTTCCATTGGGGATTTCTGCCCTGCAGTACTTACCTCACCTAGGGCACCTCCTGGCCAGTACTGCTGAGGGTTTGTTCCAGTTCCTGTTCCAGTTCTACACTCTGCATTAATGTTGTTTTGTACATACCTGTCTCTGTTGTACCCTGACCTGTGTCAGATCCAAAAGAGCTTATCCTCTGTCTGGGTCTGGACCTGTGAAGGGCATTTCTGTTCTTTATTATTTATTTAATAAAGCTTCATTGTTTTACCTTAACCAAATTGTCTGAGCGTTCATTAAAACCGTGACACCGGGTCATACACAGGAATCAGGAATACCACGTAAATGAACTGCTCAGAACAACAACGTAAGGGTAACTGAGTCAGGACTCAGTCTGCCCTTTAAACCCCTCCTCAGGAAGTAGGTAGGAGGAGCTGTTCAAATGGAGGAAGTAGGTAGAAGGAGACTACAGGCCTCAAACACATAAAACAGAGGCCTGCAATATGCTGAAGTCTCGCTCCTGCAGATGACGCATTTAGCATTGATGCGTCCACCCGTTCATGGAAATGACGCCTGAGCGTCATTGTGAGCATCGCCAGAAGTGGTGGCGCTACAAGGTACTGTGACACATGTCCCATTGAACTGTTAGCCTTCTGAGATTCAGACGCTTCCTGAAAAGTCACCTCTTTAGGGAAGCTTATGAACTACAATTCTAACTGTTATGAGCAAGACCAGATCAATTGCCTGTCCAGCCTCTTTCGTTCTCTTCTACAATCACTCTCCCACCTAAAACCCCATCACAACCTCATTGTTCACATGGAGTTGTTCTCCCAAACAATCCCACAACTTGACTGGACCATTGCACTGAAAAACACTTCTTTCTCCCATCCACTTACTGGCAGTTCATGTGGCAGGAGGCACTTACACCTCATAGTACTTATTCCTTCTGTTTCTCACTTAACTTCCTCTAGATTGTAAGCCTTCACAAGCAGGGCCCTCTGATCCTTTTGCTTTCTATTTTCCATGTGTGATATTAATGTCTTTGTATGTCTATTCTCTATTGTACAGAATAATTTGGTGCTATATAAATAAAGAATAATAATAACAACAGTGAGGATGTGGAGATGCAGTTCTGGAACAAACCATCTTCACCATAGGAGGGTAATTAAAATTCCAATGTATCACATTGGCCCTGGAAGGAAGAATTGGTTTTAGCAGTTTTGTAACTGGTGCATTTTTTTTAATTTTTTTTTTTAAATTTATGTTAAATGTTTTACAGGTATATGAGGACCAGAGCATCTCGGACACATACATACAGTTATATTAAGTTTTTGAAGTTTTATTGAATAGAAAAATTAATATGGGTGAATATACCCCATATTATTTTTTTTTCCAAAAATCTTTATTGAAAGTTCAGACAATACAAATAAGAAGTAAAGCAAGCAATAATAAAAAGAATAGATAAACTTTATATCTAGAGATGTATCTCTAGAAAAACAGTCTAGTAGACAATCAGATAATACAATATTAACCTAAGTCAGTTCTTCTCAGCTGTAACTTAAGATGTAGCATTCTTCATGAAGTGGGAATCGGACTGAAGATATACTAGGAAACATGAGTCAAGGAATCCGGGTTCAACATCTTCAGATACTATCCAGATAAAAAAAGGGGGGATATTAGGGAAGAAGGGGGAAGGTAGAGGATATGCAAATAGTCGCGTCTTCAGCCACCGCAGAAACATGAAACCAGATGAAATAATATCAGGAGAATTTAGATTCCATATTATTTTTTAATTTTCTTTAACACTCCATCCTGTTCTCTCCTGGGAAGACAAGGATGTGGCAGTGGAGAAACTCTACAAAACTGAGGTAGCAAGCAAGGAAGTGGCAGCAGAGAGTATGGGATGAGTTAAGGCAGCAGAAGGGAGGGGTAGCTGGCAACTTGGAACTGGAGCATGTCTAGAAAGGAGGCACGTGCGTTGTGGAGTTGTCACCATCAATCAATACTCCATCTATTTTGAGAGGATATTGCAAATACTATATGTAGTTCATGTACTGTCTGATTTAGAAAACTACAATAGATCATATATTATCATTTATTACTTATATTGAATAGGTTTATATAAGACACATACCAATTTTTTGGGTGGGCTATTAGGATTGGTGGTCAGGGGTTCTACCTGCGTGTGTGGGACATCACTGTGGATGCTCCTGTATACAGGACGCTCCCGGTTGTGGTCTCTCACACACAAAGGTAGTTATTGAAATGTTGGTTATGTCTTAAAGGGGTCATTTTGTATTCAATGTTGCTTTTTATTTGAGAAGTGGATTTGGGGGTGTGGTGGTCCCACACTGAGTTTGTGTGACTATAATTTTCTATAATAAATGTATTTTTTCTATTTTGATACATTCTGAATTTTTATTACTTCGTTAGATACTATATATTTTGGGTCTAAGTGCCAATTTAAGGATCCACTTTTCTTGTCCCTTTTCTTTTTCCTTTTCCTACTTTTTGATATTATGATATTTGAGATCCTTGGCACACTATGTGTGCTACACATGGTTATGACCAAATTATGTACTTATTATTTATATGTGCTCCTTTGATTTATATATATAGGTTCTAGAAAGGAGGCAGCAGCAGGCAGCATGGGTGGAGAAGAGGGGGTGGTGGACAACATGTGGAGATTGGAGAGATAGAGGGTGGGAGTTATTCATCAGTCTTGCTACCCACCAAAGATGTTCCCTACCCTGTTCAGACAAATGACCAGCCAGGAACTGATTCAACTGACAGCTAAAGGTAAAAGAGCTTGCTTTTTTATTTTATGGGCACCACATGATCACTTTTCCTGATATCTGATTGGTTAATTCAGAAAAACAAAATGCAAAATGAAACAGTTGTTGTAAGTGGCATTTTTATGCTAATAGTAAACAAATAATATTTTCACTCATCCCTATTCTCTGCCATCCAATGAGTTAAATAATTTTGAGAAAAAACTGTTGGCTTACTGAAGCAAAGCTTGGCAGAGCTTTTCTGCACAACAAGCAGTCATTTCTGGAGGTACTCAATACATGTATTGTTCAGTTTCCTATTTGGGTATAAAATATCCATCACTAGTTATTAACCTTTCTCCGATCACATGAGAGCCAAATAGAGCAGACCATTACTCTAAAAAGTTTACATCCACAAAACAATATGATTGTGGGTGTGTGTGGGCAGAAAAAGTTCAGCTGTTCCCAAGAGTAACGTCTAACAGATTCCTCCACTGAAACACTTTGACTGTGAATTGATTTAATATTTTAGGGTCAATAATAAATTATAAAACTACATAGGAAACAAGTGAGAAAGAAAACCAAAAATGAATGAAGACAATTTTTTAGGATTGCTTCAACATGTTTTTCTTAAGAAGAAAGGTAAATGTTTAACTGTTTTACAAATGCTCCCATTTTATTAAAGGGTAACTACCAACACACATATAGTTAAATCCCAAGAATTACCCATCTGGCGACAAGCTGAATAGTACTAGTCACCAGAATAATTACCTCCTTACAGAGAAAGTCTACTGCTCCCAATACTGACAGCCAGGAAACAGCGCAGACATTTTTATATAGTGATGTCTGCCTGCCTGCACTGTCAGTCCCTTTCATACGTTGAGGTACAAAGCAATGTCTCTTACAGTGGACTGGGACTGACAGTACAGGTGCGCAGATATCACTATGCAAAGATGTCTGCACTGTTTCCTGTCCGGGAGCAGCGGAATTTCTCTGTAAGGAGGTAATTATTCTGGCGATTCAATTTCTTGCCAGTCTCCAATAGTGAAATATATGACCATCTCCTTAATGCAAAAATGAAATCACAATCTAGGCCTTACTAGCTGCCAGCAATGTTACTAAATCTTAGTGCCTCAGTCACTGTCCATCCCAATCCATCCCTGCTTATGCCTTATCATCTGATTATGTCTAAAGCCTGGAAAGTGGCTATAGTTGCGTCTAGCCACAAAAGTGGTGATACAAATGTGTATCAAATTACAGACCAATTTACTCCCCACATTAAGTCCTGGTAAAACGTGTCCACATGCATCTATAGAAGTATTAGTAACTATCCAGATTGTTCACCCCGTTTCTATCAGGCTGTTGTCCAAATCACTCAGTAATAATGGCCCTCCTAAATGTATGCAATGATATCTAGGCTTTCATGGAAAATGATAAATTTGCTAGAACTATTTTACTTGATTTTGAAAAGGCCTTTGATCCAGTAGGTCATAATATTATGGTAAGTAAGCTCGAAATCTCAGGATTGGGTAATCATTCTTTAAGCTGTTTCCAGGCACAACACAAAATGTGTCTATTGCTGACAATATTTCCCTTCTTCTCAAAGTAACAAGTGGGGTTCACTAAGAGTCCATTCTTGGCCCCTTCTATTTTCCTATATATAAATGATCTGCCCACGGTTTGCAAAGCATGCTCTGTGCACATGTATGCAGATGACACTATAATCTACACTAAAAATCCAAACATATCACAACTTGAGGCAATGTTGTAGGATCATTTTGCTGAAGCTGAAAGATGAATAGCTAAAATGAAATTGTTCTTAAATACTGACATAAAAGTGACAGTAGTATTTGGTACAAGACACAATTAACCTAAACTCCGCAATACCTATTTATCCATCATAACAGTCTAATCATAACTTGTACCCAGTCAATTCCTACAAAAACCCATAAAGATAACTGCTTCTTTGTATCTACAATTATCTACCTGTATATAATGTTTTATGAGTTCGTATTGTTATTTTCTCTATTTTGAGTAGATGTAACTTCTTATAGTAAAAGCTTTCCTGGATATATTTGAAGAAGAGAAAAATCTCAGTGTTTTGTTCCTGGTAAAACATTTTTTTAAATAAAAACCAACAAATAAAGAGTATGTAGAAACTGATCAATTCTGGAACAAATCATCTCCAAAGTAGGGGATAAAAAATTCCCAAAATCGCATTTAAACAAGATTTTTAACCCCTAGAAGGTTAAAAAGGTTAAGTTCTCCAAGACATTGCATTGCAAGTCCAAGAGCACTTGGTGCTGTATATAATTTGCCCCTTTTTGTGTCCCTCACACATCATTCACTAAAGATGCTTTATGGTTTGTCTTAGCACTCCAGTGCCATTCATACATACACACATGTCTTGGATCAATGACAACCAATCTGCATATACTATGAGAAACCAGTGAGGTTAAAGGGATAGTAATGTTTCACAATAAAAGCAGCTGCAATTAATCTTCATAGTATTTAAGCCATGGAAAGTGTTATTTCAATACTGTCAGCATTGTAGTTTGAGTAATTGAATGATAAAGTATCCCCTCCCGCCCCTTTTACTGATGTAACACTGCTCACCTCAGAGCAGCAGGTTGGTGTCCAAGTGGATTGCAGAGAGGGACAGTCTTCAATTAACATAAGGGAATAACCTGAAAAACCTGTCAATGGGGGCAGATCTTTCATTGTTCTCACAGTAAGAAGATTGTCCCTTGCTGTGAGGTGTCTAGTATTTGGACCAGAATTCCAAATCAGAGGGGATGTGGCTTACACTAGGTAAAAGGGGCAGGAGGAGGAGGAAACATTTATCATTCAATTACTCTTGAACTACAACTCTGACAATATTGAAATAACATGCTCTATGGCTCAAATACTATGAAGATTAATTAGAGCTGGTGCTTTTGTGAAACATTACTATCCCATTAAGAACTTTACTGGTACACAACTGTACAGACAGACTGGTACACAAAACAGACATCAGAAATACTGTCTGAGAGCCAGCATGGGGCAATGATTCAGAGTATAGTGCACTAAGTTTGCTGTAACCTTTATATAATAGACTACAAGGAGTCAAAGCTCACTAAGCTCTCTCCTTCCAGTCTTTCCAACTGGGATAGTGGTACATTTTACTACTATCTCTCTCTTTACTGTTCCTGACAATGAGTTGTCTGGAAAGAGATTCAGAGAGCTCACTTTCAGGGACAAGGTAGTTGTAAACAATCAAGTTAAATGGCAAAGGAAGTTTACTATCACTTTAAGGGACAGGTCCACTTGTAGTGTGCTAGAACACTTTCTCAAGCCATGTGTCTGAAGCTTTTGAATATACCAATTCCATCTTCAATTGTTTTGATTGTAATACATAAAATAAAAAATATATATTTTATTTTTCTCTTGATGAATTGTGTGCCTTTATTTGTATGCACAATGAATGCTAAGCCATAAAACTCATGCCATTTAAGGTCACAAGAAATTAAACTGCCTGGGTCAACTATTGCAGTAAGAGAGACACATTTTGTTTCAATGCTTTATGTACCAAGGCAATACAAACCTAAATCCAGGGATACAACTATGATTGGAAACAGCACTTCGATAAAGCAGTGAATGTTGATCATGTGCATTATTACAGCAATAACTAGGCTTTTAATTCAGAACATAAATGCCAAATGCAGTTCATGTAAAACCACACATCACAGAATCATGTTTTCTATTTACTAAAGCATATGAAAAAAATTTATAGTAACTACGTGTTGTTTATTTTTTAAGAAATTGATTTATTATGGTTTGAGCAGCACATTTTTCTCTTCTTTTGTGGCAACATAAGCCCATATCTCTCTCTCTCTCTCTCTCTCTCTCTCTCTCTCTCTCTCTCTCTATATATATATATATATATATATATATATATATATATATATACACAAGGAAATAGGACTTTTTCTGAAGTAAAGCAACTGCACCCATAGGAAAACAAAATAAGAATTTTGTTATATCCGCTCAAGGCAGGAGCGGGTATTGTAACTCGACAGCTGGTTGCCTAGCAACCAGCCAACAGGAAGTGGAAGCTGATGGAGCAGAAGAAGGAAGTGAGCATCAGAGCGCTCACTGGCAGTATTGAGCGGGCCGTGAGACTGGGCGGTCATGCTCCCGAGAGTTCTCCATATATATACTGGGACACCCACCCCCGAAGATTGTCCCTATAAATAAAAGGAGTGTGTCGGTTGCCACTCTGTTACCTGACACATGACTCCAGTGTCCTTATTGAATATACCACATTGGCGACGAGTCTGGGGACTCTGTTTTCCATGGCAGCTATACAGGTTTGAGGCTTCTCTTTCATGGCACTTCGTATATATATATATATTTTTGTTTTACATATTTCTGGTGATAAGTGGGTGTTCTTGCTTTGCTATATGCTCCTGGGGGAAGACAGGTGCTAGAAACACTGTGCTGGTCCTGCTTGCTGACTCGTACTGTAACTTTTCACTGCAAGTTGTCTTTCCTTCAGTCTATTCAAGTGTGGATTTACAAATCACAGTTACCTGTTGTCACAACCCGCCGGACTCCTCCTTCCCAGAGGCATTCTCTCTCCTACTTATTATACTCCTTCACCTGTCTGTGGCCTACTTATATCCGGGACTTTTCTCCTTTCCCTGCCCTTGGGTGGTCAGTGCTCAGCATCCTTGTGTCCTGTGTACCTGCTTACCTGATATCCTGATCTCTGATTCCCGTTGTGACCTCGCTTGCATCTCGTTCATCCAAATTTCTGGTTTCCTGACTTTGTTCTGACTACTCTCAACTCTTTTCTCTAGTTCCTGTTTGCCACATTGTGTATCGAATCCAGCTTGTCCATGACTCTCCACTTGTCAACATTCCCAAGGTTCATACTGTCTCATTTGCTCAACTCCTTGTGTACCGAATCTGGCTTGTCTACGACCCTCTGCTTGTCTACGACTCCAAGGTACCGACTGCTTGACTCTTTGTGTACTGAACCCGGCTTTTCATCAACTCTCCATTTGTCTATGACTCCTTGGGTCGACACCTGCATTATTTGACAACTAGAAGTCGACTCCTGTTCTACCTCGACTCTCCTGTTGTCTTCGATTCACAGTCGACCAATTTCTATCTGCTGACTACTGCCTCACTTAAAGACATTTGATTATCCTCGACTGTTGACCTACTGTTGTAGGGTTCTGACTCTGTGTCGGAGATCGAGCCTTCCTTGCTAGACTGAGAGATAGTGACACCTGTCTATACAAGTGTGGATTTACAAATCACAATCATCTGTCTATTCAAGTGTGAATTTACAAATCTCAGTTATCTGTATATTCCAGTGTGGATCTACAAATCACAGTTCCCTGTCTATACAAGTGTGGATTTACAAATGTCAATTATCTGTCTATTCCACTGTGGATTTACAAATCACAGTTACCTGCCTATACAAGGGTGGACATACAAATCATACATACCTTTCTTTACAGGTGTAGTATTCAAATTTGTGTTCTCCTGCCTATGCATGTGTGGATTTACAAATTACCTTTACTACTTATCCCTACGGGTTTACAAATTGCCCTGTCTGTTTTGCACCTTCCTGGTTCAGTGTCCTTCACTGATTAACCTTGGTCCAGTTTCCTACTTCCTCCTCATCACATCTGTACAAATACCGCCTGTCGAGCCGACATCTGTCCATTTATCATGGTGGCTATGTTCCCTGTGTATGGATCTGTACAAGAATTTCAGGAAGAAGTGGTAACTTGGGCATCTTATGTTGACCATTTGGAACAATTTATGGCGGTGAATGAGATACTGCCAGAGAAGCAAACGTCAGTATTTTTGATGGTAGAGGGGAGAATATCTTTTTCTATTTTGTGGACTTACTGGCCCCTGAGAAGCCAGGTGACAAGGCATTGAAAACCTTGTTGGAGACAAATTATTATCAGCCCGCTCCACTGTAAATTGCTGAAAGGTACTGGTTTTACTCCTGCAGACAAAAACCTGGCATGGTGGACCTTAAATGGCTGGCAACTACATGTAACTTTACAACTCACCTATCAGAAGCCCTACAAGACCAGTTTGTCATGGGTTTTTTTTACATAAAGGTATCCAGAAAAGACTATTGGCAGAAAAAGGATTAACAGACAAATCAGCTTTGGAAATTGCGGCAGCAATGGAGATGCCTGAAAAAGATGCTACTCACCTTAACACTGGGCACACTCAAGGCAGTCCTGCGGTGTCAGACTCTACTCCTGTGTACAAAATCACAAATTCTAATCCACCACCTAAAGCTGGGACTAGTACCCGTAGATGTTACAGGTGTGGCTCTGCTGCCCATGATGCTACTTCTTGTAAAATTAAGGATGAAATATGCTTTAATTGTTCAAAAAGAGGTCACCTTAGTAAAGTCTGTCGCAGTCAATGTTCACAAAGAGGCTCATCCAGAGGCACTAATTTTCTAGAGCAAAGACAAGATCCAGAGGATGCCTTTGAGCCTGTTGAATGGGTGGCACATCTCAGTATTAATGAACTTGGTGATCGCCGGGATGCTTTACTTGTGCACATATCCATTAATGGTCAGAAGGCAGTCATGGAATTGGAAACAGGATCTGTTATCTTGGTTATGACATGGGCTCAAATTCAACAAGATAACATACAGCTGTCTCTACTGGATATGTCTGTTCAACTGAAGACTTATAGTGGCCAAGTGTTTAAACCTCTAGGATATGCCTGGGTACAAGTTCAATACGCAGTTCCTTTGTATATCGTGAAACAAGGGGATCCTCCTTTATTTGGATGCTTATGGATCAAAATTATGGGGATGCCTTCCTGGACTGTTCCAATACACTTAGTTGGTGGGGACCTTCCAGTTCAAAAGGAATCCTGGGTTCGGGATTTGTGTGCTCAATTTCAGGACACTTTTCACCCGGCTCTAGGTAAATTTAAAAATATGTCTGCATCTCTGTCCCTGCAACCTGGTGCTACACCAAAATTTTGTAAAGCTAGGACTGTGCCATTTGCACTCAGAGGCCGAGTTGAACAGGAATTGTCTTGTCTAGAACAAGAGGGTATAATCTCGAAAGTGGCCTGTAGGGAGTGGCCGTCTCCCATTGTTCCTGTGGTGAAGAAATCCGGAGAAATCAGACTTTGTGAAGATTTCAGAGATGCATTAAACCACCAATTAGAAGTGGAGCAGTATCCTTTGCCTAGATTGGAAGAACTGCTTACTTCTCTGGCTGGGGGACAAACATTTACCAAGGAAGTTCACCCTGAGTGCAGAAAATTGCTTACCATCAACATCCATAAAGGGTTGTTTCAATATAACCGCATGGTTTTTGGGGTTGCCTCCGCGCCCGCCATCTGGCAATGTACAATGGACACAATTTTGGCAGATATCCCCCATACTAAATGTTTACTCGGTGATATGATTATCATGACTGCTACTGAGGAGGAACATCGCCACAATGTCATCATGGTACTACAATGGCTACAAGATTGTGGTCTGGGGGAGAATTTAGAGAAATGCCAGTTTTTCCAGCCAAAGTTAAAATTTTGTGGTTATGTGATTGATAAGAACGGCCTTCACACTCAGAACGAAAAGGTTCAGGCGTTTTTGCAGGCGCAGCCTCCAACTGATGCCTCACAATTGAGATAGTTTCTAGGACTTTTGAACTATTATCATAGATTCCTGCCTAATCTTGCTCAAATTCTCCATCCCTTACACCAACTATTGGAATATTGCTGGGTGTGGACATCTCCGTGCCAGAAGGCTTTTCAACTCACTAAAGACATGTTGCACAAATCCAGAGTTTTGGTTCATTATGGCCAAGCCTGTGACTTTGGCTTGCGATGCTTCTCCTTACGGATTGGGAGTGGTGCTTTCTCCTATACTATCTGGTGGCACGGAATAACCAATTGCTTTTTGCCTCCCACTCTCTTTCAACTGCAAAACGCAATTATGCCCAGATTGACAAGGAAGCATTGGCCATCATCTGGGCGCTCCAAAAGTTTACTCTATACTTGTATGGGAGACATTTTACTTTGGTGACAGACCATAAACCTTTGTTGGCTATCTTTAATCCTAGGAAAGGCATCTCCCCGACTACAGCCACCAAGCTTCATAGATATGCCCTGTACTTGGGTGCTTTTGATTATTATTTACAATACCGTCCTCATGATCAACACGCGGATGCGGATGCCATGTCCCATTTGCCTTTGTTTTCTTCTCCTCTGGAAAGTTCTTGGGACTCTTCTCAGTTCCTGTGTCCGTCTGATCATCAGCATGTTTGTTTTACCTCAAGCGATACTTTTCATGAGGTTGCCTTGGCTACCCACCAGGATGATGTCCTGGCCACAGTTTACAAATACATTCAATCAGGTTGGCCAATGGATGTGCCTCTAACATTCCTCCCCTATGCCAGGTGCAAGTTGGGGTTTACCACCAAGGATGGCTGCACCTTATGGGGTACTCGGGTGGTTATTCCACCTCAGTTGCAGGAGTCTACCTTACACATTCTTCATGAAGGCCATCCCGGTGTGGTACGCATGAAACAAACTGCTTGGGCTCATGTCTGGTGGCCCTCCCTGGATGCCGATATCGCTTCATGTGTTTCTTCCTGCTTCGGCTGCAACCAGACCGGGAAAGCTCCTGCACCTGTACCCCTACTACCCTGGCCTCAACCTTCTGCCCCTTGGGAGCACATATATCTGGATTTTGCTGGGCTGGTTCGGGGCAAGATGTATCTGGTGCTGATGGATGCTTTCTGTGTGTCACAAATGGGCTGGCTGAATGTTTTGTGCAAACCTTGAAGTCAGCTTTGACCACTGTACATTTCACCGCCCCTGTTTCTGATGCTTTGGCAACTTTTCTACAGTTGTACCGGAACACACCTCATGCAACTACTGGGATGGCTCTTGTGGTGTTAATGTTTGGCCGACCTCTCCAGTCTAAATTGGACTTATTACGTCCAGTGACTTCTCCACAGTCTGTCATATCTGGACACCCACAGAGTGGTGCCCCCAGGCTACCCGTTATGCCCTGGGCTCCCTGGTCTGAGCTCACTGGTACCGAGGCCCTTTCTGCTGGGTTCCCACCTCAATTGTGGAAGTCAAGGGTTCCCATTCATATATTCGATGCACGGATTCTGGTCTTCAATGCCGCAGACAGCTGCGGCCTGGTCCGCCTGCTGCCCAACCACCTGTTTCCTCTTTCCCTGCTGTTGGTGGAGAAGAAGATGTATTTGAGGGGCCTGCAACCTCAGTTGCTATTTCCACTCCAGTATCAATGCCATCAGATTCAGAAGGGGAGATGGATGAAAGAGAAATGCTGGACTCTGCAGCACAGAGTTCAGAACTTACAGTGGGGGACACGTCTACCCACATCAACCTAAGTGGTCACCCAGCCAGAGACAGACGGCCTCCAATACGTTGGGAGTCAGAGGAGGTGCTGAGGTCCTGGAAGAAGTCATGAGGACCACAGAGTTTTTCTCTCTTTTCCCCTCCCTTATTCTCGTATATGTTGTTTGTGTGTGTTCTCTCATTTTAGGAAAGGAAGGAGGTATTATACCCGCTCAAGGCAGGAACAGGTATTGGAGCACAACAGCTGGTTGCCTAGCAGCCAGCCGACAGGAAGTGGAGGCTGCTGGAGTGGAAGAGGGAGGCGCGTGTCAGAGAGCACGCTGGCAGTATTGAGCGGGCCATGAGACTGGGCAGTTACGCTCCGGAGAGCTCTCCATATACTGGGACACCCATCCCCGAAGATTGTACCTATAAATAAAAGTAGTGTGCCGGTTGCCACTCTGTTACCTGACACATGACTTCAGTGCCCTTATTGAATACACCACAAATTCCTGTTCAATTTAATTGGGCTTTTTACCCCTTGGATTCTAGAGAGGTCTCCATTGCATTGCTTTGCAATGCACTGGCAACTTCACTAGTATTCAAAGGGTTAATAAGCTCTATTCCATTGCATGAGACGTTAGGGATTTTATTATCTCCTATGGTGCAGTTGGTTTACTCCAGAATAACGTCAGTTTACTTTTATAAATATGAACAATTGACCCATAATTATAAATCAAACTGGAGTTACTCTGGAGCAAACCATCTGCATCAAAGGGGACAAAGAAAAATTAACCCCTGAATGTTAATCCCTTAATGACCCTTGAATTGCCAGGACTATCATGACGGTCCCAGCACTTAAGGACCGGTGATGGTCCTGACATCATGGAATTCCGGGGTACACGTGTGGCTGCACGCTGAAAGGAGACCACGGAATCCATTGGCAAACAAAAAAAGTCCCATGGTCCTTAACTGCCGGCCGCATGCTGCAGTGGCTGGTCATTAAGGGGTTAAAGAGGTCTCTACCACATTGCAAATCAATGTGTTGGAGACCTCTTTAGCATTCAAGGGGTTAAAATGATTATTTATCCACTTTGTTGCAGGTGGTTTGCCCCAGAATTGCTCCAGTTTGCTTTTATACAAAAGTCCCATAGACCCATGTTTATATAGCAAACTGAAGTTACTGTGGAATAACCCAACTACATCATAGGGGACTAATACATATCCCTAATTTCCCATGCACTTGAATAGAATGCTTTAACATCTCTCTAGCATTCAAAGGGTTAGAAGCCTAATTCAATTTAATTTAACAAGAACTTTTATTTCTCCCCTATATTGCAGTTGGTTTACTACAGAATAAGTCCAGTTTGCTTTTAAATATGGGCCACAGTGTCTTATGTACATACCTGAGAACACTTTGGATCTGTCCTAGAAACTCTGGGGGAGTTTTCTGTGAAATGCTGTCCAACTTCTCCTCCTTCCTACCCTGTTCCGCCTACATCCTGCCCACTTCTCCTCCTTCCCACCCTGTTCCTCCTACATCCTGCCCACGTCTCCTCATTCCCACCCTGTTCCGCCTACATCCTGCCCACTTCTCCTCCTTCCCACCCTGTTTGTCCTACTTCCCACCCACATCTCCTTCTACTCACCCTGTTCCTGCCCACTTTGTGATTAAGCCCAACCCACTAAATAAGCCCCTCCCCTTTATAACTCAAATCTTGCAATTTGCAGCATATAAGCCCTCTCTGAGGGGCTCAAGAGAATGAAGTTCCCAAGCATGCATATGTCTGCACCATAGAGAAGAATTAAATATTCCCAAATCCTATCTTGATTTAAATGGGGCTTTTAACTTTTTGAATGCTCTGCAATACAATTAAAACTTAGACAGCATTCATGGGGTTAAAAACCCCATATAAATCAACAATAAGTTTTTCTTCTACTCCCATGGTTCAGTTGGGTTTCTCCAGAACTGCACCCCTCTAGCTTTCTTCTTATGATCCTTAGGGCCTTAGGTACAAAAGAAAGGAATAACAATTTCAGATCAAACC
Source organism: Rhinophrynus dorsalis (assembly GCA_037306005.1). Classification (NCBI taxonomy): domain Eukaryota; kingdom Metazoa; phylum Chordata; class Amphibia; order Anura; family Rhinophrynidae; genus Rhinophrynus; species Rhinophrynus dorsalis. The sequence continues at coordinate 70,203,922 of CM074719.1, read as the reverse complement.
AACTGCACCATAGGGAACAAATAAAAAGTCCCCACATTTTCAGTGGATTTAAATGGGACTTTTAATCCACAGAATACTGGAGGTGTATGCAATAGGGTGACCACGGGTCCCGGAATGTCCGGGACTGTCCCTTATTTCAGGGCTATGTCCCGCGTCCCGGGTCATCTTCAACCGGGACAATGAAGTGTCCCGGAATGAAGCCAAGCCGCCCTGGATGTCAGCCTGCAAGCGGTGTGTCACATCATGGACGCCATGAGGGAGCGCTTGGTAGCATAAATCAGCGCTCCCTCGCGGCGTACATGATATGACACACCGCTTGCAGGCTGACATCCAGGGCGGCAATGCAGCTTACCTGATCTCCTGGAGGCAAGCGCTCTAGTAATACAGAGCGCTGGGAGATGACATCATCTCCCAGCGCTCTGCATTACTGAGCACAGCGCGCGGGAGCTTCAGCTCTGTGCCGGAGGAGGCACAGAGCACTTTCCACGCCGCTAGACCACCAGGGACTCAAGGTAGGGCATGAAGGGGCAACTAGGGTGACCACGTCCCGGAATGGCAGAAGGGAAATGTGGTCACCCTAGTATGCAATGCATTGGGATTTTTCCCCTCTCTCTTAACCCTCTGAGTGCCAGAGAGGTACACAACGCATTGCAACGCAATGGGTTCCATATCCCTCTAGATCTGAAAGGGTTAACCTTTTCAGTGCCAGAGAGGTGCTGTTAGCTTGCCTCTGCATAGTGCATAAGCCTCAAGGAAAGCAAAGGGAGGGGGTAGGGCGATGTCTGTGACATGAAATACAAAAGAGAGAGGAAAAAGCATACAACTCGTTTAGTGGTTGAAGGGGTGAGTGTCACGGCTATAAAACGCTTCTGAGTTCATAAAACTATCAGCTGCTTGTGTGTACTCATTCTGTTACCATGTAACAAAAGGAACGTCACATTATTTAATTTACCTACAATTAAAAGATTGGCAATAAAATATTTAAGCTGTATACAGGCATCTGACAATGGCACGTGTAGAAGAGCAGTTTTGTGTAATTAGGCCTTTGCTTTTCTCTTTAGATGGCTGTTTTGTATAAATACAAGGAAGTGTCTCAGCATAATCCAGGCAATTGAAAATAATGGGAGGCATTGAAATAATTATGAAAGGAATAATCTTGTCCAGCTCACATCAGTGTGTGATGGAACATCATTTAGGAGAACACCATGCAGAAAATTTCTGTTTTAAAGTCTCATTAAATTACAAGTGTCTATTAAGGGAATGAGAATGTTTTCAACATAGTAGTTTAGCAAAAGAAGCATTCTGCTGTTTATATAGCAAGTAAACACACACCTGTACAGCAGTTTCACTACTTTTGATTAAAAATAAAGCCAAAAAATGTTAGTGAACTACACTGGTACTTAGGCAAAAAGTAATTTTTTTCCAGTAAAAACATTTTTTTCTTCTTTTCCTATGGGAAATTCTAGCTGTAGAAAAGTAACAAAAAGTAATTTTGAGAATTTTGATGATTTCACCTAGGCTTCTTTCTGTGGTGGGATTTCCAGCCATCATGGAATAAAAATCCTGAAACACCAGAGCAATGACACCACCACCACCTGCAGACAGTGCTTTTGCAGATCTGAGGATGTGGCGCTATGTCACCATGCATTACACATTGCGTGGTGCTAGGACCATACATGGTATTGTTGTGGAAAACAATAGAAGACAGGGCAAAAGCGAGTATCTGCAGATGACATTACCTGCTGAATATGGCAAAGTGATAGCTGAATGGGTACACCATTTTTATTAAATGTACAGCAAATCAATCATGAATAATCAAGTGACTGACTTATAAGTTGTGGGCCTCAGTCATTGACTGGCAGCATGTGATTTCTTGGGGGATGGTTTAACATAACCAGCATCTTGAGGTTGATGTTGAATATTTGGACATGATTTTTGATGTGCCAGTTGCATGATCACAGTCCCCGTCCCTCTTCACAACATTTGTTTAGACACACTTATGCACATTCCATTTGTTGAGAACTGCAGAGTCCCTCCCTGCACCCAAGGAAACATATTCAACCACCTATGAATTAAGGGATGTGGGAGGAAGAGAAGGAGTATGCTGCCTGCACTTGAAGTGGATTATTGTTCTGCTGCTGTTTCCAGCACTAGGTCTAGTACTAGGAAGAACCATGACCGCCACCACCTGTCCCATGTTAATGCTACTCCCACCACCATTACTACCTCTCATCCTGGGCATAATGGATACAGCAGCCACTGTGACATATGATACTCAGGGATTACCTATGAGGATTGAATCGGCTCATTGTTTGCTCTGGATCCTGCCAGCAGGGTTACTATTGATTGAATTAAATTCTGGAACTTGTTGGCCTTCTTCTGAATGGCTGATTTGGATCTGCCATGGAAGATGGGCTGGGGACATTTGGTATATGTTAGTTGGTCTGTTTTGTTTGTTTCTTCGTGGTGAATGAAAGTTTTGGCTGTACTCAGAAGCCTCATGTTCTAGACCTTTTCATGTACTGCCTTGGATGTTCCTGTTCACAGTTGAATGTTGTGCAGTTTCAGTGATATTCCTCATGTGGCAATAAAACTATGTTTCACCATCCTCTTACCTAATCTGTTTAATCTTTCTCAGCATCAAGGAACTCCCAGCAGAGCACCATTAGTTAAGTGCAGGGGTTGTTCAATCACATGCTCCATTACCACACTAGTAGAACACAGAATTGAAAAACAATCATGCAAACTAATGCACACATAAGTGTTTCATACCTTATCTCTTTTGCAAATGTAGAAGCTTAGACAGTTCCCAGAATTCACTCTTCCTCTGCTCTTTATAGCATGGCAAAAATGTTTGTTAAGATTTGATTTCGGACATTTTTTTTGTTGTTCAGATGATCCACATTTGGGACCAGACCTGTTCGACAATAGTCTGAATTATTCGGCCGAATTGGACATACTTTAAAAAATGACTCTCCCTTGTGGTGGCAATAAGGTACTAGGCCTGCCTACACAACTGTGAGACTGGCTGTGTCACTCTGAAAACTATTAAAACAAATTCCTAATATTTTAATATTTTGCACAGGAACAAAGACGACTCTCCCTTTCAGTGGCAATAAGGTACTAATGCTGGCTGCCTGCCTATGCTACCTGCCTGCCTACACAACAACTGGACACTCTCTATCTCCTTCTGCTCTCTCTGAGCTCCAACAATGGACTAACAGGTGTCTGACGTGTCATTAGTCCAACCCACATCATAAAACAAAGAAGCTAATTGGCCTGGAGAGGGAATGAAAGTGTTGTGCGCGTGCTCGGGTAGCTGTCATCCAAATTTCCAAGATTTACGCCAAAGATTTTGACCAGGGCAGTTTGGATTCAGTTTTTAAAAAACTAACGACTTTTTTCCTTTCGGACGAATGACGCCAAATGACCCTTATTCGTCCGAATTCTGAAATCGGCTGAACCGATTCGCACAAGTCTATATAACACAGCAATAAATATATGAGCGGTATCAAGGAGTGTTGTGTATGTGTTCATGTATTTGCATGTGTGCGTGCTTGTGTGTTCATGTGTTCACGTTTGATCATTTATGTGTGTGCATGTGTTCATGTATGTGTGTTAGTGTGTATGTGCAAGTGTGTGTATGTGTTCGTGTGTGTGTGTGTGTGTACATCATCCTTACTGTTTGTTGTAGGACCAGACAATAGTTCAGTAATTCTACAGATCAAACACAACCCAGGGTTTAATCTATTTTACTTACATTATATTTAATTTTACAGTGAAGATATGTTAAATGCAAAGGTGCCAGAAAATCCAAGTTTCTAAATTGTTCATTTTGCAATTGGTCTTACTTTTCTTTAGAGAACATAGTTTAGTGAATATATATTTTGTTTAAAGATTTTTACGCGAAACAATATAAAATAATTCAATTTTCTGCAGTTCCAGAGTTTGCTTAAATCCCTGCAGACAGAATAATGATGGTTCCCATGTGTTGTAGTGGGTCTTCATTTGCTGTAACAGAAGAAATCATCATTGCTTGAGTACCAACAGGCCTGAACACAGATTGCTAACATATTTGTTTGACCATTTTTCATTGTCTGTATCAGTTATGTTGTCTTCTTAGACAATCTAAAAAACAATCCTTTCTTTGCTTATACAAACAAATAAAAAATAGCTTTAAAGAACCCTGAACTAGATTGATTTGTCCAGTTCCAGATCTTCGTGTAGACTAAATTAAAGTGTGTTGGTGCCATCTCCACTGCAGAAGGGATGTCATCAGGGAAAGGGGCGAGATGGGGCAATAATAATAATAATAATAATTGCAATCATCATCATCATTTTTTCCTCCCTCCTTAGGTGAAGAGATATCATCTTCAGTCAGTTCTGGACGTTTTTGCCTCAAAAGAGAAATAGTGAAACAGTGTACAGTTTTCCTGCTTTTTTCACCTAGCTCAGTGGTTCTCAACCAGGGTGCTGTGGCACTTTGGTATGCCATGGACATCCACTTAGGGTGCCCCTTGTTTTCCTTAAAGACTTTGATGAAAATGTGAAAATTGAGTTTCAAATATGATTTATAGAAATGATCATACATAATATGTTTGCTTTTGTTATCCATATTGTGAGACCCAAAATAATTGTATATTGATGTATTATTACCCTTTATTTCTCCTTGACAAACAACTTCTAAAATGTTAGATGTGCCCCAAAAATCCAAAATGCCCTTTAGGGGTACCTTGAGCTAAAAAAAATTGAGAAACATTGACCTAGCTCATTGCATTGAAATCAATGGGAAGACTGAACTTCTACCCACCACATGGCATGTTTCTCTTATTTTCTCACACAGGAACCCTATCAAAGGGATAGCACATTCCAGTATCATGCCATTCTATATTTGTGAGAGGAAGAGAGGGCAGATAATTTTTGAGCTAGTGAAGATAGGCAAATAAAGTAGAGTTAAGGCTTAGTTTAGGGAGTGTTTTAGGCAAGATTTGTTCTCTGTATTAGGGTAGTTTGGGGCACTTTGGGGGAGAAGAGGGAGAAAGGAGGTTGACCCCAAATATCCAAATCACGGTGTGACTGACTGGTAATACAAAAGCAGCCTTGATCCAAGCTCCTTCCTGATCTGGCTGTTATTATTTCTGTGCTGGGGGAGTCTGGCGGAGTGAGAGGGCAGAAAAGGAGGTTGACCCCAAATACCCAAACATTCTGTCTGGCTATTTGATTTGAAAGACACAGGCAGCTGTGGTCCAATTTCCTTGCTGATTTTGCTGTTATTATCTCTGTGTTGGGCTTGTCTGGGAGTGTGAGAAGGGAGCAAAAGTTGATCCCAAATACCTCAACATTCTGTCTGACTGATTTCAATTGAAATACTCAGGCAGCTGTGGTCCAGTTTCCTTGCTGATCTTTCTGTTATTATCTCTGGGATGGACGTGTCTGGAAGTGTGAGAAAGTCGCAAAGTAGGTTGACCCCAAATATGCCAACATTCTGTCCGACGGATTTGAAAGACATATGCAGCTGTGGTCCAATATCCTTCCTGTTCTTGCTGTTATTATGTCTATGCTGGGGAAGTCTGAGGCAAGAAGTTGTAATTTTTTTTGTTATATATATTTTTTGACAGTGTTAAGCTATGGTGGACAGCAGTTTAAAAAGACAGCCAACTTTACCCTAATGTGAGCTGTGTGACTGAGGAAGATGAGAGTCAGTATTTTGTTGAGCATCATCAGCAGTTTGTCACATATATATAGAGAGATATGCTTACTGATTGAATGGAGGCTTGCATTATGGAGGATGAGAGGGAAAAAGTTAGGGCCCCAAAAACTTCTAGACAGCATAGTGAAAAAGAAGGCAGAAAAGTATTTAGAACAGCAGCAGCAGGAGCAGCTACCTCATGAACCAGAACATCCCATATGTACATACACACATCAATCACACCACTCCAGTCCACCACCACTACTACTACCATACACATCTGTCACATTGTAGGTTGCAAGTTTCTTTTTTTCTAACCTTTTGAATGCTGCCCTTTCATTTTGTTGAAAACAGAGGCTTTAAATATTTGATGTCATTTGCTGCACCCTGCTACAATATGTGCCAATGTTACTTAAGCAGGAAGTTAGTGTTATGGGAAAAGGACAAAGGCACCCTGCCTGCTAACAATTTTTTCAAGGCATATGTTTCTGTAGGACTTACAACTTTGACTTTCAGCTATTTATTTCTCCAATGCAAAGTTCTGTCTGGAAATTTATTGGCAATGGTGAAAAAGTACATTTTATGTAGTGCGTATGGGTGAAAACTTTAACAAAAAAAGCAGAAAAGCATTGGTTTTTCTCAAAAAGTTGGGCAGGAAATTTTTCTTACTTTTCGCCCATCCCTAGTCAGGAGCTAAAAAGGGCTAGGGAGCAGGGATGGGCGAAAGTTGTCGTGGTGTTCCCACGAGAAATTTTGTGAAAACCATGGAGTTATCTGCTTTTTAGCAGGAAAATCTGCTTTAAAACTAGCGCTTAAAATTTTCACCTTTCGCCCATTGGCCAAAATCTTTCGCCATTTTTTCAGTGGCTAGAAAGTTTCCGCCCATTGATTTACTTTGTTTTCCAACTTCCGCTATAAAAATGTGATGTTTTAGCTGAAGGCAGACACAATAGAAGCAGCTACAGAGCAAGATAGATGTGCTGTGCTGTTCTGCCGTGATATTTTGCAAAAATTGAGGCAGGAGAGGCTCATAGTGACTCCTACCACTATGAGCAGCAAAAAGAGGAACTGGAACCTTATTATGTGTCCACTGAGTCTGAGGAGGTGGAGGAGGAGGATGTGACTTGCAGTACTGAACCAATGCTGTCCAGTCCCCCTAAATCACCCCAAGGGATATTGGGGAATTTAATAAGAAGGGAGGGAGAAAAGGGAAAGAAGGGAGAAAAGGGAATGGGAAGGGATGGAGAAAAGGGAATGGGAAGGGAAGGAGAAAAGGGTAGTAATAGTGAGAGCAGAATAGGTCAGCTGACTGTGCCTGCTGCAAGACGTGCTGCCCCTGCTGCCAGTGCTGCCCCTGCTGCTACTGCCTCAGGCACATCACTGGAGCCAGTCGTGGTAAGTGGAACCTTCATCATCCATCTTCCATGTTACTGCTATTGTTGATCCCATTCCCTGTCAGCTGCCTAATCATCCTGCTGCTTAAACAACTCAGCAGCAGCAGTACGAACAGCAGTTGCAACTCAGGACTCAGGAGGACATGTGACAGTGGCCACTGGCCAACATGACCTGCTGGCATTAGGCCAGTAGGGCATTTTTATTTTTTCTCAAGGCTTGTGTTTTGAAAATAAATAAATAATAAAAAACTAGTCCTACAAAAAATAAACAATTTTTGGGGGGTTTGTTTCTAACAAGCCTAAGTCCTACAAATCAGTGTTTCCTGAGGGCTTGTGCCAAACAAGCTTAAGTCCTACAAATCAATGTTTCTTCTGGGCTTGGGTGTGAGCGAGGGTTGGCAAGATAGGGGTTGTGTTGCGGCTAATCCACCTAGAGGTGCTGGCCGCGAAGCCAGATGATGTGGCCCCCAACAGAGGAGCTGAAGGGTGACCCAGGATAACCCCTACCAAGACAAACTATACTAAGTAATCCCCAGGGAGAAAAACTAGCACTCCAACAGGATACAAAAAGGTACTCACTCAGGATCCTAAGAACAGGAGATCCCTCTCAGAGATGAAACACCAGAACAGAAGCCTGGAACAGCTGGCAGAAGTATGAAGTTGCTCACAAAGAGAGAGGCTGGCTGAAGATTTATCACAGCAAGGAGAACTACAAAATAAAAACGTCAAGAAGGAGTATAATCAGAAGGTCCAGGTCATACACAGCAGGCCAAAGGTACACAAATCAGCAGACTAGAGAGTAGTCAGACTGTCTGGGGTCATACACAGCAGTGTCAACAAAGCACACAAATCTACAGGAAAGAGAGAAGTCAGTTGGTCCGGGGTCATACACAGCAGAATCAGCGAAGCACAAAACAGCAAGTAAGGGAGATACAAAATGCAAGAAAACCGGCAGAAACCTTGAGGCAAGAGACTCTATAACAATGCGTCTATCACTGGCAAGATCCAGCCTTATGAAGGCCCATAGAGGAAGTGAGCACCAGAGCAAGGCGTGAATGCCAGCAGAAGGAACATAGAGTTGCAGCGACCGGCAGGAAGGAGGACACAAAGCCCAATGCAGCATAAGAGTAGAAGCCAGGAAGGAAGAACAGCGTTGTGACATTGGGCCTCTAATAAGTCTAAGTCCTACAAAGGCCTCTAATAACAAATCAAACAAATCATCCTCTACAAAATACTCTATGCAATCAAGTATCAGTCCACCCCAGTGGCAGCTTATGTCAGGTGCTTTACATACAAATGTCTTCTTTTATTTTATTGATTTATTTTTTTATTAACTGTCCCCCTAATAGCAGTCAAGAAACCCCCGCAAAACAAATTCCCTGTTCAAATGATTCATTCATTTACCAACACAGGCACCCTCCTCATACCCCTTTATACCATGTCTTATGGTTTTTATTTTATTTAGGATTTCTTAAGATTTATTAAGTGCCCTCCAATCCCAATAAACAAACCCCCAAAAATCATCCTATGTTCAACAGATTCTTTCCCCACACCCCACCAACACAGGCACCCTCATGCCCCTTTTATACTATGCCTTTGTGAAATTAAATAATATTTATTTTATGTTGTGTGTAACTTCAATGTTCCCATTGATTTCAATGGAATGAGCTAGGCAAAAATAAGCGGAAAAAAGGGGAAATTGGCATTTATCGCTGGAAATTTTTCACCAAGCAGAAAGTGCCATTTTTTGCCGATTTCAGTTTGAGGTGGAAATGTTTGCCCATCCCTACTAGGGGGTGGCTGTGACAGCAGATGCAAAGGGCAAGGATAAGACTGAAGATAGGAGAGTGGGTTGAGGAGAAAAAGTGAGTGGACAAAGGAAAGCAAATGGTAGTGTGCCAGAAAAAGGTAAGGGAGTGGGCTTAAGGATGGAACGAGGAGTAGGCCTGGGGACATGAAGAAGACACTGATTATTAGGTGGAGGAAAGTGGGAGAGTTAGAGAAGTTGCCTTCTTTGCTCAAATGACTGTTCTGGGCAGTAGCACACTGAGAATTATGTCTTTTTTTAACAAATTTAGAAACAGCTGTTCCACAATATGTTTCTCATTTTGTAAAACAGCCAGTTTTTTTAATGAAAAACTTAATGAAAAACTTAAAGGAATAGTAATACCTCGTTTTATCTTTATTTTATTTTGTAGGCATTAAAAAAAACATGAAGAACAATATAAGTCTTATCTCTCAAACCTTTATGGTATCACGGTGCCCGTGCTATTGCTGGCGATATTCTGTCAGTTTTACTTCCTGCTGCCTCTTATTTGTTGGTGTGGCTTTGCCCCTCCCAGTATTTGTCCTTAAATACTGGGCCTTGTCACTTCTCCGGTGCCCTTTCATGGTGTTTCCATTGCCAGCACTTGTTCCAGTTATTTGTGTGATGTCTGTGTATAATCCAGACTGCCTGACTACTCTGCTGTATCCGTTCCTACTCTGTGTACCGACCCGGACTGCCTGACTACTCTGCTATTTACGTTCCTGCTCTGTGTACCGACCCAGATTGGCTGACTTCCTTCTCTGTGTACCGACCCGGCCCGGCTGACGTTCCTGCTCTGTGTACCGTCTCGGACTGGCTGACGTTCCTGCTCTGTGTACTGACTCGGACTGGCTGACGTTCGTGCTCTGTGTACCGACCTGGCCTGGCTGTAGTTCCTGTTCTGTGTACCGAACCGGTTTGGGCGAACATTGTCCCGTGTATCAGGGCCTGTCTGCGGTCCCATCAGGTATCCGGCTTGGGGCTGTCATCCGGTGTCCTCGGATAGAGCTTCTGTTGCCTCGTTGCTGCTCAGGCAGTCTAGTTACAGTAACCCAGTCACTTATTCTGTTGCGCAGGCGACACTCTGGTGTGGTAGATCCATCTGGTTGCACCACGGTATGCTTGACCTTTTACTGCTGCAAGCTGTGGTTGGTCTCTATGGGCACTTCAGGCTGCTCTCACTCTCTGGCAGTTGACATTAGGTCTGAGCGTTTGTTAGCCTCTATGGGGGTGGTGCCATTTTCCACCGGATTATAGTCATTGCAGTCTCCGTTGGGTGTTCCTCAGATCATACAGTTGCAGTCCTCCGTTACTGCTACGGCAGTCCACAGCTTGTCCTGGGCCTCCGTTTACTCCTGTGGCATTACTCGCTATTCCGTCACTCTCTGCAGAGTTAGAGTCTTGAGGGCCTCGCGCTATTAGGGCCTGTCAGTCTTCCTGGCCTAATAGTAACCATTTCACTGCTGTCTCGTTTGAGTATCACAAGAACTATACCTGACCTGTGTCAGTATATTATTGTTGCTGATATATACATATACTGGACCCGTGTGGGTATTGATTACTGCAACCTGACCTGTGTCAGTACTATTTTGTGTACATATATTACTGGACCTGCGAGGGTTATTATTATTCTGTGTTTTTTCAATAAAACTGTTTTTTATCTAACCTACTGTGTCTGAGTATTAAATAAAACCGTTACATATGCTTTGAGTGATATTCACAAGCAAAGTTTCCCTTCCCGCCCCTTTTACCTAGTGTAAGCCATCTCTTCTCAGATGTGGAATCTGGTTGTAAGACCAGACAGATAACAGAAGGGGACAATTTTCTTCCCATGAGAACAATGAAATCCCTGCCCCCCTTGACAAGTTTTTCAGGCTTTTCCCTTATCTTAATTGAAGAATGTCCCTCTCTGCAATCTACCTGAGCACCTCCCTTCTGCTCTGGCTGAGCAGTGTTACATCAGTAAAAGGGGCGGGAGGGGGATACTTTGTAATTGAATTACTCTTGAACTACAACTCTGACAGTATTGAAATAACACTTTCCAAAGTCCAAATACTATGATGATTAATTAGAGCTGCTTTTATTATGAAACATTACTATCCCTTTAATCTGCAAAATAATTTTCTTCATCCTTAACTGCAACATCGGTTGTCCCCCTACCAACAGTCCATTTTAGAACTTTGGTATGCAGATACCAATCTTAGTGACGATGTACAAACTAGAGCAATTTTACAGAAAACCAATTGCAAATTGCAGAGGGCAAAGTAAAATGTTCATGGATTTAAATGAAAGACAGAAGTCAATCCTGGAATGCTTCATACAAATTACTTAAAGTGATAGTATTACTTCAAAATTACTATCCCTCATATTGTAGCCTTTAATAAACTGAGTTAAATGACACCAGTGGCATCTCTCAAACCTTTATGGTGTAAGAGATAGCCGCTTTCAAAGTTTCCTCTCCCCTGCTGTCAGCATTCTGCTGCCAGCAAGGGAATCCGGTCCCGGGACAGGCGGAGGCTCTTAAACAGAGCCGATATCTCGTTATGGAAGGAAAAATGATTAATTGAAACAGTCTTCTACATGTGCTTGGTTACCAAGCACACGTAGAAGACTGTTTCAATTAAACATTTTTCTTTTCATAACGAGATATCGGCTCTGCTGAAGAGCCTCCTCTTGTTTCACAGACTGGATTCTCCTGCTGGCAGCAGAACGCTGACAGCAGGGGAGAGGAAACTTTGAAAGCGGCTATCTCTTAAACCATAAAGGTTTGAGAGATGCCGCTGGTGTCATTTAACTCAGTTTAGTAAGGGCTACAATATGAGGGATAGTAATTTTGAAGTAATACTATCCCTTTAAATATGAACCCTGCGTAGAGCACATATTACACCAATGTATTAATTCACTTGTTTCAAAAGAATGAGGGGTTTGTCACAAAGTTTGGCCAACGTACATTTAAGCTTACTTTGCTAAGATGCCCCTTTTTAAGCCTTATCTGATATGTATTGCCATCGTTAGGGCTTATGAAAATGAATTTGTATTAAAAGATAAATCTATCTAATGCCCTCATGGCTGAACTGACCTGCTTTCAAACAGGGATCGCTTACAGTGAGTGGGCGGGGACCTCAAGAACTGTAACATTCCTACCAGTCCATTTATACAGAAATCTATTCCACCCACTGCTATAAACTGGATAATAAATCTTTCCAATATGTATTGAGTTTTTCATTTTCATTAACTCAAATTACTTGGACTGATTACAGGCAAACATAAGCTAGCAAGCTAGTTAAACATAATACCATACACTATGTCTTTAAGCTGATGAGATAGCTCAGTGGTATATTCCCTGGCTTTGGAGCCTGTTTAAACCTCAAGGTTTGAATCCTGGTAGGGGCAGCTCAGTCCTTCATCCTTCTGATGTTTATAAATCAGTGCTATTAATTGGATAATAATAGCATCTATTATTTCAGCTGCCTACTTGGTTAATTCTGAGCATGTGCTGAAAGCACTTTGAGTTTCACTAGGAGAAAGGCGCTATATTAATACTTGTTATTGTTATTATAAAAACCACTCATACATAAATACACATTTTAGTGCACTCCATTATATACCATCACTGTTATGGTGAAAAAGCAGCTGCAATAAGGAGAGACTTTTTTTTTTTTTTTTTAGAAAAAAGGATACAAACTCACACTGGTAAATCACCATAATATACGTTAAAAAACCTTTTGTTTGGAGCAGAGTGGTAAATTTGTCTAAAGAGATTACTACTAAGTTTTCCAAATGCTAGCCATCCCAATTTTATTTGTCGCTCAGTTTCCATCATGGTGTTTCCATCCGTTGACGTTTCCTGTCCAAGTTAAACATACTTGTCCACTTCTTCCTTGGTATGATAAATTTGTTAAACATCTGTAGACCAACATTTTTGCTTTCCTGTTGTCGCTCTTCAATATGTTCTTGCAGTTCTTCAGGACTACTGGCAAAGAGTATAATATTGTCTGCACAATGTAAGTAGGTAGTGTCCAATGATCCTAAGTCCTTTTTTGTCCCAATTTAGACTGAGGAAAGTTTCTTATAAACAAGCAGAAAATAATCTTGGGGAGATTGCATCTCCTTGTCGTACACCTTTTTCTGTGTTGATCTGGACTTTATCATTGTTGACCTGTATTGATGTTGTTGCATTTTCATATATTGATTGGAGGATATTGATGTTGCACTGTCTGGATATGGTCCATTGTACTGACACCACTCCTGAAGCTCTTGTTCTTTAGGTTGTGCTGCATTAAGTACTGTGTCCATTCTTCTTGAAAGTACATTTGTGAAAACTTTGTAGACTTATTGGTTAGTAGTCATAAGAATTTGAGTCAGCATTTTATAATCACACCCCAGTAATGCAAGACCTTCTAGACAGACATTTCATCCCACAATGAAGAAATTATTGAGACTGTTGTAGACACTGCCCATGCTCTACTGTGAAACAAGAACAATCTATATGAATATCAAAAGAAACGGCTGCCATGATGAAAATGTGATGAGGAATGAAGCAAAAGAATAGATTTGTAAACAGGGTAGAATATGTAAAAATATGCAAAACCGTAAGGAAGCACATAAAAGAAGAAAGACACAAGTTCAATGTTGAGCTCATCAAAAGGACACTGGAAGAATATTAAGGACCAAAAAAAGAAAAATTAAAAATATCCACACATAGGAACCAAATGTTTGCATTAAAGTGTGAAGAGGGTACAACAGCAAAAACTCAACAACAAATATTAAAAAGAGGGGAAGAATTGTATTTATGTGTAAAGAACCTAGATTAAAAAGAACAAAAAAACAAACAAAAAAAAAAAAACAGAAGACAATTATGTGCTGCTTCATGCAAATAACTTAAATGTGGACCTTGTGTAGAGCATATGTAATACCAACACAGTAATTCCCTTGTTTCAAAGAATGATGGTTTTGTCATATAGTTTGGCTAAAATATGTTTAAAGGAGCAGTAAACTTTTTTTATGAAAACAAATATTTTATAGAGCATGTCCTGCTGAATGAAACAAGGTCACTCCCACCACTGTCAGATATTTTATTCAAAATTTATAGCAGTTTAAATAATCAGGAAGTGAATTTACTGTGTTTACTTCCTGATAGTTCTAACTGACAGGAAGTGACAGGCAGTTTCTGTCACATTCTATGGAGAACTGTATGTCTCTGACTTTCCTCTACATTAGAATCTAACAGAAAAACTAATTAGAATTTTACCACTAGAGGGCACTGCTTATGTAAAAAAAAACATGGGTTTAAACTGTAATAACTCTGGAAATATAAATCTCTCATCAGTGGGAGTACCCTTATTTTGCTCAATAGGAAAATCCCTACAATACATATTTTGTCCTAAAAAAAGTTTACTGCTCCTTTAAACCCTAAAGGGCCACTGGTCCCAGGAAGTTACCTTCCGTTAAGGACCGCTTTGAAGCATACAAACACCGAGCAGGGGTCTGAGAGAGACCACTCCGGTCCCAGAGAAGGCAATTTCAGACCAAGTTTTTACTTACAGCTCTCCAGCAGGAAACAAAAAAAAGTATGTGATGTGCCCCCGTAAGGGAAAAAATTAGTGATGGTCTTGGGTTAAACTCACTTACCTTGCCATGGTACCCAATTTTAATCTAAATCTATCTAATGCCTTCATTGATTTAAATGGGCTTTTAACCTCTTGAATGCTAGAGTGATCTCAAAGGAGACAATAAAAAACAGAGTGAATTGCATGCCAATGAGGATGCCCACATTCTGGTTCTATGCTCTTACCATTTATTTAATACTAGTTGAAGAGCCCGTTACATGGGCCACAGTGCCACTGCCAGCCGTTCGCGGGGCAGTCATGTGCAGTAGAGATTGCCTGCGCCAAGGCTGATACAGAGCTGGCCGCTCCTTCGGAGCATCCCGCTCTGTATCAGCCGCAGCTGGGGCAGTCTCCACTGCACATGACTGCAGCACGCACAGCAGTCTCTACTGCGCATGACTGTGTTGTTACACACATTTTAGCAAATTATTATATAGGATTTGAGTGTCAGAGGGGTACGCAACACACTGCAAAAGCAATGCATTGTGTACCCCTCTGGCATTCAAAGGGTTAAATGGGTTGGAGGCATGAATACAAAATAATACAGCTTCTCAGATGAGCTATGAGTGCCAGAGGGGTACGCAATGCATTGCAAAGCAATGTGTTGCATATACCTCTGGCACTCGAAGGGTTAATTGCCAACAGTATGAAATACCTAGAAGATATTTTTTCTGTAATATTTAAGCATTTTGTGAAGTATGCAGTGTTATTTACATACAATCCTTAGCGTATGCCTTGAGTACAAAGCTCATCATAGAAAAACTCATGTGAAATGAATGCACTAAGAGTATTGTATAGAAATCCAACTGCACCAGAGTGAACAAATACAAACCCCCATTGATTTAAATGGGATTTTTAACCTCTTGAATATTAGAGATGTGTCAAATTCAATGCCTTGAAGAGCTCTCAAGCTTTCAAGGAGTTAAACCTTTGAATGCTGGAGGGGTATGCAGTACATTGTGAATCAATGTGTCGCATACCCCACAGCCACTCAAAGGGTTAAAAAGCCATATTTAAGTGTATGGGAATTTTAATACTGGATTTGTTACAGAATCGTTCTACTTTCCATAGTGTAAGAGCCTTACTGGAGCAGTTCTGGGACAATCCATCTGCACCGTAGGGAACAAATAGAAATTCCAACTGATGTAATATACCTATTGACCCCCTGAATTATAGAAAGGTCTCATAGACCTGTCTGTCTATCTATCTATCTATCTATCTATCTATCTATCTATCTATCTATCTATCAATAAGGCGTTACACAAATCATTTAAAGCCATTTATAATGTTTGTCCCCTGTGATGCAGTTGGTTTGCTCCATCATCACATTACAATGCAATGCATGATCATAACTGTACACTGATCTAATTCTGGGGCAACCCAACTGCACCATAGGGGAAAAATGAACATTCCTTTTGATTTTAATTTTGTTTTTTAACCCCATTAATTAATTGAATATGGAATTTTTTATCTGTTCCCTATGGGGCAGTTGGCTTGCCCCTGAATTGTTCTACATTTACTTATTGGGATGAATGTAAGAATTTGCCAGTGTAACCCAGGTCGTATTAGCGTCTAACACCAGTGGTAATCTCTGCAATTGTTAGAACTGAATTGCTACCAAGCCACGTACTGCAACCTCTAGAATGCACAGTGAAATGTAGCACACACCACTGATTCGACAGATTGTTTAATACAGTGCATCAACCCTTTGAGTGCCAAAGGGATGCACAATGGATTGCTCTGCAATGTGTTGAGTACCATTCTGGCACTGAAAGGGTTTTAAAACATTCACAGACTGCCCCATTGTCTTCCCATTGATGCAAGTATTAAGGGGAAGAATTTCCCAAAAGTAGCTAAGTACATTTACTTTTTCATTTAGCACAGAATCATCATCATCATCCATTTTCTCTGTTTTGTTTTATGAGATAGCTCAATGAATCTGTCTTTTGAGGGCTATCCGTGATAACATTATGCCCTGACTGTAACGCAGACACAATTTTATAAAGATAATTGCAGTAATTTTCCCTTCATGGTTTATTGCCTTGTTTAAAATATTTAAAGGCTGCACTGAATTACTCTTCTCTGAGATTACAATTCTAAATATTTTTAATTACAAATATTTCATTTTCCTAACATACTTTTCAATACAATTTGTATCCTATTGAATGTTTAAAGGGATAGTAATACTTGAAAATAAGTTTATTTTATATTGTAGCCCTTAAAAAAACTTGAAAAATGATATGTCTTATCTCCCAAACCTTTATGGTTTGTTTGATATTTAGAAGTAAAGTTTCCCCTGTAGTGTATCTTTCAAGCCAGGCACACTTTGTAGATAGTTCCAATTAAATAGTTCTTTTCAAAGATCGTGATCTCGACACTGCTAAACAGCTGCGGGTTGCTCTGTGGACCAAATTCCAAATCTGTCCACTAGATGGCAGACTTGGCTGAAACAGCCAGGAAAAGAGCATTTTACTATATTTTACATCTGAATATCTCCCAAACCATAAAGGTTTGGGAGATAAGACTTATAAAATTTTTAATGTTTTTTATGTGCTACAAAATAAAATAAAATTATTTTCAAGTATTACTATCCCTTTAAATTAGTTAATTCCATTATAGAATAGATAATTATTTATTCAGTTTTGGGATTGCTGATGTTTGTAATCAGGAGTCTTATTATTTCTTACTAGGTTTTTCCAAAAAAAATATGACATTGTATCTTACTGGTTGCATTATGCTACAGACGATTATCTATTTTGCAGGCATCTAAGGAAGGACATAAGTACTGTATACGAATTTATTCAAGAAATATTCAAAGAACTCTCTGAGGAACTCTTTACTCAAAGAGCGGAGCCAAAAAAATAGGGGTATCATTTAATAGAAGAGGAAAGGAGATTTTGTCAAAAACAAAGGCAGGGGATTTTTACTTTAAGGTCAGTAAAAATGTGGAATTGTATTCCTTAGGAACTGCAGATATCTTAGGAAAAGTATGTGATACCCCTTGTAGCTCAGAACAATATAGAGAATTACATGTATGACAACTGATTACAGATAGGATGTTAATCCAGGGAGATATCCAACTGCCCTTTGAAGTCTTGGGTATTTTTTTTTACCTACTTGGGGTATCACTGAAAATGGTTTATATATTTTTTCTTTGTTTTCCTCTGGATGAACAAAAACAAGGGTAGTTTGGCAAAGCTTGAACTTTGATGGACTCGTCTTTTTTTAACCTCATCTACTCAGTTACTATGTTACAATGTACTAATAATAAAGTTCTAATACACAAAACAAAAGAAGGGCAATTCTGGGCAAATCAACTACATCAAATCGGAAAAATTAATATTTTCCTTAAATTGTAGAGAGGACTGAATTAATTAAATGACAATAATAATATAGTGTAAGTTGATCCCATACTAATGTATTATTACCCCCAAACCAAATAAACTAATATATATTTATTTATATAGCCCATGCATGTACACAGCTCTTTGCAGAAGTTGAAATAGTACAATATAAAAATACAGAACTGGGTTAAGAGCATTAGGCCAAAGTGTGATCATTGCATTATTTGTGATGGAAAGTACAGGAAGGGAATTATGCACTGGGAAAGGGACCTTTCCCCAAGGACCTTACAATCTAATATGAAGTCCAAAAACAGCATCACTTCCCCTTCTACTTCAGAATCAGCAGGAGGAACTACTGTATTCACGCTAGTCCCACCAGCTGCTTCACTAACAACATCAACTTCAGAATCAGATTAATCACCATCTCCCCCTCCTTTAGCTGCTGTGTTGTAGTAGTAGTAGTAGTGGGACTGCTTGGGGATGGCAAGTGTGACTTAGGGTCCCCTCCTGTCACACTTTCCATCATCTCCTCCTCCCCCCCTCCTTAGTATCACAACAAGGCACACTGGCAGCAGTAGCAGCAGGCACATATCAACCATTAGGATTATTGTTAGCCCCATAACAACATCTGTCTGATCCAGCAGACATTTTTATTTATCTATGTTGCACTATGAATTCTGGGATGGCAGAGCAGGGCAGCTGCTCTGTCATCCCATAATTCCATGATGTGCCAGGACCATCACCAGTCCTTAACAGAGTGTTGGTCCTGGGATGTCACACGTTTTTCACGTGTTTAATATTAGAAGGTGTTAGTGTTATTTTAACCCCTTGGATGCTAGACTCATTTCCTTCATTTCAATGTGCAATGAGTTGGAGGCTTTGCTAGAATCCAAGGGATCAAGATGAATCTTTGAGAGTCAGCCAGCTGTGTCAATAGATATTCACTTAGACTATGACCTGTACTGTGCCAAACTACTGACAGACAAAAATGCACAACAGGTGCTAAATTTGCACCCATTGTACACAGTGAAAAAGTAGATGAATTTGGTATTTAATTACATGTGATGGCTTGTAACACACATTAAGGGACTATCTGTTTTTGTGCTAAAGTAGCAACTAGCAAACCTAGGTGTTGTGTCCTTAACATGTGTTAAAAACCACCTACATGTGTTTGAACAGTGGTTTCTAACATACACACGCATGTGCAGCTAGTGATCCCTACACTAGTGACCCATGGATATATTGATATGGGGCCATAAGTCCTATATCAATACATCCAAACATCCAAAAACATGAGTGATAAGAAAAGAACATGAACCCTATGGCAGTGGAGTATGCAAAGCATTGTAGTGCGTTGATAAACCACTGGCACTCGCAGGGTTAATCCCCCTAAAGGTAACGCCATCCGCTGAAAACACTGATCTGTAAGTCTGCTGTCCAGTGTGGTCTTCAGCACCGTGGTTATCCACTGTAAGTCTTCATCTGTAATCTTCTATTGTCGTATTCTTCTTTCTTCTCATCTTCTTTGTTCAATTCCTCTTTTCCTCTTCTTATCTTCATCTGAAAGATAATGCAATTATAAAGAAAAAAACAAATGTCCAAATTATATATGGCCCCCAAAGATATGCAGGAAAGAAGAGCAAAAATCCCCCCCCAATATATCTCTCAGGCTGTTGCCCGAGCCATAAACACCCCTCCCCCATTTACCTCTCAGGCCATTGCCTGAGCCAATCCCTGTTCAAGATGGTTCACACGTTTCCATTGGCTGGGATGTGGGGTTACGCACCTCCCAGCCAATCAACTTCCAGAGGGATTTGTTGGGGATTTTAGCTCTGCTTTTCCTGCTGCCAGTGGTGGCAACGGTGGCAGTGGTGATGGTGGCAGCATAGAGTTATGGCCTGCATATATAATGGTGCATATATAATGAAATATATTTCGGATGAAGATAAGAAGGGGAAGGTAATAGGAAGAATGAAGATGAGAAGAAAGAAGAAAACAGATTACAAAAGAAGACTTACAGTGGATGACAGGCAAGTATTACAGCTAAGGGGTACAGGTGATAGGATAGTCTTAGGGCTAGTATTGTTTCACTGTATTGTTCATATTAGGGGTAGTGTAGGGTTAGGGTTTGGAGGGTGACTGTGTGTTTAGCTCACTGTTTGATACTGTGTCAAACACAGAGAGTTAGCTAGTTTCCTTTGATGTTCCCACAACTCACACTATTTAGCGTTCATTGTGGGAAGAAAAAACTGAGACAAGCCTTTGGCCGCAACATGAGTATTGGTGACCAATGCTCATTGCTGTGGATGCTGGTCAAGCAATAGGATTCTGTCAGCACAACTGTGTTTACTGGCTGGAACTCCTTTGGCCCCTAACAATGTATTTAGCATTGTTCGTAATATCAAGCCCTGAGTCTGATGTTCTAAGGAGAACAGGATACTTATGCACTAAGGTGTGCTAAAGAGGTGATAAAATAAAGATGGCTTCTCCAAGTCATATAGTATTCTATGGAGTCAGTGCACTAATATCTCTCAAGATGGAGAAACCTTAATGTATGTGTTTCATAAGAAAACAAAGGACTTGGACAGTTTATCATCACACTGTAGAAGGCATCTCCACTTTGTCACTACTTTATCACACCATAGTGCATTTCCCCCTTTGGGTAATTCTGGGGCAAACCATATATCCCACTAATTTAATTAGGCTTTTAAACACCTTGAATGCTAAAAAGAAGTCCAACACATTGCAAAAGCCCCATTTAAATGAATGTGAGTTTTGTGAATTTTTATGTCTGCCCTATGGTGCAGTTGGTTTGCCCCACAATTTACCCATATTTCTTTAATGTGTGTATAAAAAAATAAAGTTATATTATTTCTGATTTATTTTTATGTAACCCTACACTGCCTGTAATATATCAGATTGTCAAACGCTAAACACACTAAATACTTAACAATTTAATCCCAAAAAGGTAATGAACCCATACTACCACACATGCATGAAGAAGTGAAATTAGTCTCCTTTGTACAAATTAGACTTAATTGCTAGATTGTTTGGTAAAACAGAACATCAGTACTGATTACATGGGTCATTTAAGTAATGCCCACATTTTACTATGCGAATGTATTGATTTTCTATGTGTTGCATTCAGCATATTTCTGTAGGTCTATTGCAAGAATGATAATAGATCCACAGTCATTTTATTCTAAAAGTAACATTTGCTTAGGCATCCCACGATTGGCAGCATAAGTTAAAGATGTAAAATTCATCCTTTAATTGCTTATGGTAGCAATAATGTTTCATTCCAGAAGAAACAAATAAGGCTCATTCTGCTAACTAAAACAAGGGTACTAACACAGTTGTGCGGTGCCTTGTTCAAAAGTTATAAGTGGTGAGATGTTTTTAAATGGATAGCTCTACCTTATTTTTACTTTACATAATCATCAAGTGCATAATATGCAAAGTCAGAGTGTCCATGCTATATATATTTATTTTTTTTAATCTTCATTTTTTTTGTTTTTACACTTTAATGTCTGATAGGGAGCTATCTGAATTTGTTTTCAGAGAGCTTTCTGTCTGGAACTGTCAAATCAAAAAGAGTGAAAGAATGTAAAAAGATGCAGTGTAAAAAAGACAGTGAAACAACCTAGACAAGCCTTCTTCTATAGCACAGATCACTCAGAGCTGCAGAAAAACTTCAACACTTTTTAATAAACTACTTTTATCATCTCCTTGTAACAGATAAACATGGGTTTCCATGTCAGTCACATAAAAGTGTAAAAAATAGGCAAAAGAAGAAGAAGAAATAATAATAATAAAAATTATAGGCATTTGACTTTACATGTTATGTGCTTGCAGAATATGTTAGGACAAAAGGTGTAACTATCCCTTTAACCGTTTAAGGATCACCTGATCTGGTGGGGGGCAGCTATTAAGTTCCACAGTGCTGGTTTTTTTTGTTGCAATGAATTCTGGGATGGCAGAGCACCGTATAGCCACACTACCATCCCACAATTCCAGGACCATCACCGGTCTTTAACACAAATTCACTTGTGATGGTCCTTAAGGTGTTAATGAAACTGAAATTTTCATCCTGTGGCACTGTTGCTATCAACAACTGTGGAGAGCCTTAGTGTACGGGGATAAACAAACAAATATTTTTTTTCCTCTGAACACTAATTGGCGCTGTTGTTGGCAACTTGAAAACATTTTATGAACTGCAGTAAATTTTTAAAGTAAAAGTATACTTGTTTTACTCAGCAGAATAATCCATACAAAATATGCTATTTCTGCTTTAAAATTAAATGGCTATACCACAGGGATATTGTCTACAAATGACTATTTACAGTTATTCCTTTGGTGTTAGCTAATTCCAGGCCCATTCCTATAACATGTTTTCCCTGTTGCTGGTCCTTAGAATGGCATTTAGTCATTGGTGCCTGATTTCCCGTTAAGCAGAATAGGAACCCAAATAGAGCAGCTAATTGTATGTCAGCTGCTCTGGAAGCACTCTCTGTACAGAACTGAAAGCATGGACAGGACAGCTACTATGACCTTGCTGCAGGCACCTGTTTTAGTGCAAAGGTAGGCAGACTTTGACTCTCCATCTATGGCTCCCATCATCCCAAGCCAAGAACAACTCAACAACAAGAGACAAAGGATGAGCTGTATTCAAAACTGTATTTGTACATTCATTAACCCCTTGAGGACCAGAGGGATATGCAACCCATTACACACTCCACTGAACTCAGGAATTAACATGCAAGCTAGAGTGGTATAAAAAGAAAACGTGGAAACTGATCTCAAATTTTTTTGTAGAAAGAATATTTCACAACACTCTAGCAAAATAATTTCTAAAATCTAGATAAAGTATGCAGTTCTCTACCATGACAATCCACTTTCCCCATATGTATATTTAACCCTTTGAGTGAAAGAGAGGTATCCAATGCTACCTCTCTGTCATTCAAAGGGTTAACCTACTGGTGAGCAATGAGGTGCACAACAAATAGCAAAGCAGTGTTTTACACACCTCTCTGGTCCACAAGTAGTTATTTTTTTTTGTGAACTGTGGTCACAATGGACTAATGAAGGAAATAATCCCTCAATCTACTGAACTTATTTGCATATCTATTTTATTCATTTTATTTCTTCATCTACCATACTAGATTATGTTTTTATTGTTTGTATTTATTTATTTTATAACAAGAGCTTAATCATTAAACAGTGTAGATTGATGTAACAGCTAGATCTCATTTCCAAACATAAGTAATTAATATTTAGAATTTCATGAAATGTTCACATTAATTAAATTATATTTTTTTTCTCAATTTGGTAACAAATAAACATGGTTTATATCTTTAATCATATTCCATATAATTAACAGCATGCCTCTGTATCTAAAAACATGCCTTGGGGCACATACTAATTGACTTTAACAGTTGGAAATTTCTGTTACAACAATTCACTTGTCATTTATTTTGGAAAAGATAGATGCTGTATGTTCTAGCCAGTGATTGCTTCAAGTTAACCCTTGAATGACGCATTGGCCCTTAAAGGGTTAAAGGGACACGTCCTTGTAACTTTGTTAAAAGAACATTTTCTAATAATAAACCCCCAGCTTATCTTAGGCTGTGTAGAAAATCCCAATTGCCATTATAAATCAATTCCGTGTTGATTGTTTCTCCAAAGTTATTGGTTTATTAGCATCAGACAGCATGTCCATGGAAGCATACATGATTCCCTGTTGCAGCACTTTATATTATGTCCATGGAGGCCGACATGATCCATTTTGTAGAACGCCAGGAGAACAAAATCCTGCTGCTGAAGTTTTTGTGGGAGGTGTTTGTGATCTTGGAATCCTGAAACAGAGAATTATGTCTTCCACCATAGACATGAAATCTAGGACTAATTAAAAATGGGTTTTGGAGAACTAGACCATTCATAGCTGCCTTTTATGTCCAGACTAAGAAATGTGGGACTTATTATTCCAAGGTGTCAGTGTTCCTTTAAGAACCATCTCAACATAAAAGTATACTGTCCAAAAGTCTTAGGCAGGTGTGAAAAAATGTGGTAAAGTAAGAATGCTTTAAAAAATAGACAAGTTAATAGTTTATATTTATCAAGTAATACAATTATAGTGAGTGAACAGAAGAAAAATCAAAGTCAAATCAGTGTTTGGTGTTACCACCCTTTGCCTTCAAAACAGCATCAAGGTATACCTGCACAAAGTCAGGGATTTTGTAGGCATATAGTCAGGTGTATGATTAAACAATTATACCAAACAGGTGCTAATAATCATCAATATAATATGTAGGTTGAAATGCAATCATTAACTGAAACAGAAACAGCTGTGTAGGAGGCATAAAACTAGGTGAGGAACCACCAAACTCAGCTAACAAGGTGAGGTTGCTGAAGACAGTTTAATGTCAAAAGTCATACACCGTGGCAAGACTGATCACAGCAACAAGACACAAGGTAAGTTATACTGCATCAGCAAGGTCTCTCCCAGGCAGACATTTCAAGGCAGACAGGGGTACCAGATGTGCTGCCCAAGCTCTGTTGAAGAAGCACAAATGCAACAGGCAATGCTGAGGACCGTAGACTCAGTGGTCGGCCAAGGAAATTTAGTGCAGCAGATGAAAGACAAATCATGCTTACTTCCCTTCGCAATCGGAAGATGTCCAGCAGTGCCATCGGATCAGAATTGTCAGAAAACATGGATTCCTGGTACACCCATCTACTGTCCAGGAAATCTGGTCAGAAGTGGTCTTCATGGAAGACTTGCGGCCAAAAAGCCATGCCTCAGATGTGGAAACAAGGAGAAGCAACTCAACTATGCATGATAACACAGGAACTGGGGTGCAGAAAATGGCAGCAGGTGCTCTGGACTGATGAGTCAAAATTTGAAATATTTGGCTGTAACAGGAGGCAGTTTGTGTGCCGATGGACTGTAGAGCGGTACAAGATGGAGTGTCTGCAGGCAACAGTGAAGCATGGTGGAGGTTCCTTGCATGTTTGAGGCTGTATTTCTGCAAATGGAGTTGGGAATTTGGTCAGAATTAATGGTCTCTTCAATACTGAGAAGTACAGGCAGATACTTATCCATCATGCAGTACCATCAGGAAGGCATCTGATTGGCCCCAAATTTATTCTCAGCATGACAACGACCACAGACATACAGCAAAAGTCATTAAGAACTATCTTCAGCGTAAAGAAGAACAAGGAGTCCTTTAAGTGATGGTATGGCCCCCACAGAGCCCTGAACTCAACATTATTGAGTCTGTCTGGGATTACTTGATGAGAGAGAAGCCACTGAGCCAGTCTAAATCCACAGAAGAACTGTGGTTAGTTCTCCAAGATTTTTGGAACAACCTACCTTCCGAGATTCTTAACAAACTGTGTACAAAGGGTGGTCGCACAAAATATTGATTAATATTGATTTGATTTAGATTTTTCTTCTTTTCACTCACTATCATTTTGTTAATTGATA
This sequence comes from Rhinophrynus dorsalis, assembly GCA_037306005.1. Lineage (NCBI taxonomy): Eukaryota > Metazoa > Chordata > Amphibia > Anura > Rhinophrynidae > Rhinophrynus > Rhinophrynus dorsalis. Next base: position 70,178,593 of record CM074719.1, on the reverse strand, counting down.
AAAATAAACTATTAACATGTCTATTTTTGAAAGCATTCTTACTTAACAGCATTTTTCACACCTTTTGCACAGCACTGCATATTGCAGAGTTTAGCCTCCTGAGTAAAACAAGGGGTAAAACAAGGGAACTCCCACTGCTGGGAGGTATTCTATTCAAAAATGATTGCGGATCAAATTTTAATTTTTCTAACATTTAAATGGCTAGATATGTTACAGTGGCTTGTTGCTACTCCATCTTCTGGAGATGAAGCAGTCCTTTTCTGGTTCTGTGAGGCCAGTTGTCTGACACGTGTGCTACCTAAGCAATCTACATTACCAGCTCCACGTGGTACACAGTGGAGCTGACTACAAACTTAACTTTCAAGGACTGATTTATAGTCCCAGGCAGTGCTTTACTTCCCTACAACTTCGTACAACTTAGAGGTGTGCTGCCGTCATCACATCTGGAGTCATAGGAAGATATACAGAGAGAGGACACAGCTATGTGGCTACCTAGGGGTTGGCACCCCTGAGACACTTAGGGGTGCTCAATATGGGTATCTTGTGAGTACAATGGGAGAAGGGTTTTTTATTTATGTGATTTTGTTATTGTATATACATGATAGGAAAAAGGAGAAACAAAACACTTAGTGTACTTAGTGCACTCCTTTTGTTTCTCCTTTTTCGTGTCACTGAGCTCTAAATTCTAGACTGGACCTCCCCCTATGAATCTGCTGAACATCCACATGAATCCTCCATGTCTTTGACAAGTTACGATTTTGCTTTGACTAATTTGCATATTGAAATGCAGCTTCATGAGCCATTGTTGTATTCCTGTCGGGGCATTTATATTTGAATATGGCACTTTGCTATATGAACTTAGTTTCGATAGCTGCCTATGCTGTCTGAGTTCACAGTGCTAACTTCACCAACCTGAGATTGACAAAGCTGGGATGTTCCTATAACCCTCTGTGTAGCTAGAAGACAGTTTTCTGTCTCTACTAAAGAAAACTATAAGCAACAGAAAGCGCAATCTAGCAGAACTCTCCTTCAGTGGAAAACAAGAATTTCAGAAATTGAAATTGAAGAGGATGTTAATTGCACACTTAACTAGAAATACTTAGAAATAATAACCTAAATACTCCACACATACTCTATTCACCAAAAATCTGTATGCATATATAATCAGAGAATAGGATCTACAATATATAGGCAGATAGATCAAATAAACATATCTAAATATACACCAATATAAGTAATCATTACCTTAAATGATAAAAATCCATACCTTATGATCCAGAATTGATAAAAAAAACAAAATACACACACACACACACACACACATATATATATAGACACAATCAATAGACAAAAAGCTATCAATAAAATGTCTTATAAAGGTAGTGAAATCAAAGGTACAGCAAAATTAGATTCCCGTTGTGACTACGTTTGTGAGAAGTAGAAGAACATCAAAGTCAATACCTCTGAGTAATCTGAGCAAGGAACTCAATCAACTTGGTAACAGCATTGAGGTTGGGACTCCTCTCTTGTATCTTGGAATAAGAGTTGCTATTGGAGCATGGAAAGAAAATCTTAGAGGTCTGATTGACTTTGATTTCACTAACGTTATAAGACATTTTATTGATAGCTTTTTGCCTATTGTGTCCCACTGCTAGCACACAGCAGCTACACAATACGTAATAGCTAGACTCAGTAGCAGAAAAGAACTGCTGAGACAAAAAACACGCAAATCTCTATAGAACAAGTTGGTGTTCAACACTCAATTTTCTCCACAATCCAGCCCAGTGATCTCCTCTATTAGCAACAACTGGCCGATTGTGAGCAGAGAAAGGATCTTACCACCTATATTTCGTGATGCCACTCTCATTTCCTACAGACAGGGGCATAATCTATGAGATTTACTTGTTAAAACTGATCCGGTTCGTTGCTATTCTTCCAAAAAAAAAACCTGGTTACCAGATTAACCCAGTGGATGCTACAGATGCCCTAACTGTACAACTTGTTCTCACATGCTGACCACATTTCATTAAACTCACACTAATAAACCTATCACCATTAAACACCACCTGTCATGCACATGAACACATGTGGTGTATATCATTACCTGCCCATGCACTCTAATGTATATAGGCAAAACTATTACCACCTTCAGAGACAGGATGAATAATCACAGGTCATCCATCAGACAAGCTTTGAGAGATGGGAAGAGTGACAAGCCGGTAGCACGATATTTCCTGGAATCTAAACATATACTCTCCTCACTACGCTATATGATTATTGACTATGAACCCCCTTCCATCCATGGGGGAGACAGGGGAAAGATACTTCTGCAACGTGAGGCACCCTGGATACATAGACTGAATACACTGACACCATATGGACATAATGAAACTTTGGGCTTGCAATGCTTTTTCTATGAACATCATATCTGGATTCAACTCAATGAAACTTTGGACTTGCAATGTTGTCTATGAATATCCCATCTGGATTGGGAACCCACTTGATAGCTTCTCCCTCCTGACTACATATTTTTTCATTTCCACATTGACTTAAGATGATAATTAAGGGACATCTCTTTTAGACCCCTAGACAAGGATGCAACAATGGGGACCCACCTAAACCTCACCTAACCCTAGACCTGATGTGTATCTTGGGGGCAGTGTTGATCTGATGTGGTCACCTCCGGATCTAAGTGTAGGACTCTAATCTACTTTGGGAACATCATCTACTTTGCTGTTCTCCTGGTCATTCTTGATCACCCCTCCTAGTTTGGAGGACCCCTAGCCATAGATGCAACATTGGGGTTTGACTATACCAGAGAACCAGCTCTTTACTACTTGAACTTAGTGTACCCCTATCCAGTGATGCAATAATGGGGCCACTACAACTCCCAAGGATCAGCAACCCCAACATTAACAGAGAGTCAAATTGCTGTAAGGTGGTCTAAGTATGGACATGCTTTTAAGAATATTATTCATCCACCCATCCTCTTATGTGAGGGACGCCACACTAGACTGGGGTTCACCACACATATTTGATACATTTTCAGTTTTATTTCGCACATATGGACTGGAATGATTTTTTCATTTGTGACCTATTCACAATAGACTATGTTTTTCAGGCTTAGGCTCTGGATAACAGACTCTTTTCATATCGTTTTGGACAATATAACAGTAAAATAAGGAACTTCATAGAGTGATCTGGCTTCATCTGGTTTATATTCTGTATTTACTGCATTTATCTTATTTGTCTTATTTGCACTCCTCTGAGTATTGAACATACTGATTTCCAAGTATGCCCCTATGTAGACACAATTTTACACATTTTCTTGTGCTTAGATTCCTTTTTCATTTTCATTCGATTCACTCATCCTTGCTGTCTATTTATATGCACATAGAAGCTGATCCAGAGGGGACATTGGTCATTCTGGGAGGTGACACATGGAACATATCAAGGTTGCCTCTCCCCAGATATAAATAGCCAAAAATAGCCCCAGGTTGCTACAATTCCTCCGACATTGATACAATGATCATATTCACTCACCTGGCCATATGGCCGTGCGGATCCGGGGCAGCTCCCATCAACCTCGACAAAGGTTTCCACAAACGAGAGGACAACTGGAGGGGAGCGCTCAAACAGATCCGCTGAAGCTGGATACCAGTCAGTCATCAAAAGTGACCATTAAAATTTAAATTTTTATTGAAAAGCCATAAAAAGTGGTACAAGACCACAAAATACTAAGGAGAATAATACATGGCAAGTTAGATGACACCAATCGCCTAACGCGTTTCGTGCAAGGATACACTTGTGTTTACTGGTTGTCTTGGTAAACTACTGCGATCTGTTTTTACAATCTTTTTGACTACCTTGTTTTATCGTAGTTTGCTCGTGGTAGTTTATTTCCAATATGGCCACTTCATTGGTCAGGTGTATGGTTTTGTCCAATGGTCATCGGGTTACTTTGTATCTGTTTTCTATTTAAGATGTGATTGTCTGTTTGATATTTAGCCTATGATTAAGTGTATCCTTGCACGAAACACGTTAGGCGATTGGTGTCATCTAACTTGCCATGTATTATTCTCCTTAGTATTTTGTGGTCTTGTACCACTTTTTATGGCTTTTCAATAAAAATTTAAATTTTAATGGTCACTTTTGATGATTGACTGGTATCCAGCCTCAGCGGATCTGTTTGAGCGCTCCCCTCCAGTTGTCCTCTCGTTTGTGCAAACCTTTGTCGAGGTTGTTGGGAGCTGCCCCGGATCCGCACGGCCATATGGCCAGGTGAGTGAATATGATCATTGTATCAATGTCGGAGGAATTGTAGCAACCTGGGGCTATTTTTGGCTATTTATCTTCTGCATATCGACATTATTAGCCTGGTGTGCTCCCCTTATTTATAGGGTCTTTTATAATTGGTCGCCTCACCTTTTTTGATACCAGTAAATAATTTGTTAGCTTATCGCTACATTTATATCTTTAATGGAGGATAATACAGTCACAGTTGGACCTGAGGCGGAGATCCAGGTCCAACTGTGATCCAGATCCAATGGATGTTTTGCAAGTTAATTTGGTTCGTGTTCGCAGAGCACAGGAAGTTTTCTCACAAGATACCCCTTATATGGGAGACCCATTGTTTGACATAGATGTGTCTTATTCAAAGCTGGAAAAAATGATGGTTAAAGAAGCAAAGACATAGTGGGATATTGCCACCTTGGAAAAACGTCCTACTTATATGAATGAAGATAATCAATTCATGGCGGAATGGTATTCAATATTAAATGAATGTTCAATGAGGTTGATGAATTTGATTTTGAGATACAAACAAACATCTTATACCACGATGCAGAATGAATTATTATCTTTATATTCACATTTGAAAACTGATAGTGATGTTGATCGCTTCTCCACCTTTATTAAAGAAACTCAAGTTAAGATCCAGAAATTGGAACATAATATTACTTTAATCAAGTCTAAAAAGTATACTAGAGACTGTGAGGACTATGCAAAAAATAGGGTTTACTCCTGGCCTGAAGAGAGAAGAATTAGAAGAAAAACCTCTGAGTTATCTAACAAATCTATCTTAAGATCTGATAAACAAGATAAACGTGTTAGTTTCTCTAGTATTGAACAGGTTTCTGCAGAACATAGTCCTGCCTCCTTTGTTTCTTCCCAACAGGGTGAAAGACGAAGGGCTTCTAGTGAAGTTTTTTTGGAAACTCGAGAGAGACAAGGGATATCCAGGGACCGGAGAGCAAGATGGTCCTCCAATCTCCAACAACCACCGTCAGACAATCAGCAACAGATAACTGCAATTGGTGGAATACGAGGAGGGGCTCTAAGGGGAAGAGGAGGAAGAGGGAAACGCTCAAGAGGTCGGGGCAGGCAGTGCTGAACATCTCAACTAAAAATTTGTCTCCGATACAAGAACAAGTTCTATCGAAAGGACTAAGCTTTTCCCCTACTAAGCATTTTGATCTACTAGATACCATCCTTGATGTTAATAATTTTGTGAGAAGACTCACTTTAAAAAAATTTTTTATAAATGAGGATGCATTAAATCAAGGTAGTTTAAGTGCTCATACTAATTTTGGCTCTATTCCTAGAGGACTTCCTATTACAAATACTCATGTTGTTCAGACTCTTGTGACTGAATCTGTTAGTAACGTGTTAGATGTTGCTTCTGATAGTAATTGTTTTGACACCTTTTCGGAACAATGTGCCATTTTGGATTTAGAATCATTGGATCGAGAATATGATCCTAATAGATCCAAATGTATAGGATTGGAAAAAGTTAATAAAAATAAGTGGAAGATTTCATCTTCAGATTTTTACCCTGTTCAATGTAGGGGGGCAGTGGTGGAAACGTTTCAGAAATTGGTTGAACAGGATTTGGTTAGACTGAAAGAAGAGGTTAAGGATAGAACTACCGTGGTCCCTAACAATCTCGCCAGATCTGAGAGAATGGCTATTGAAGAATTGTGTTTGGATGATAGCCTAGTGATTAAGAATGCTGATAAAGGTGGCTGTGTGGTAGTAATAGATGCGTCCCAATATCATCAGGAAGCACTAAGACAACTACTTGATAGGGATTCTTATGAAGTTTTGACTAAAGATCCTACAAAATCCTTTTCCAAAACTTTGTTTCAATTGGTGGAGGAAGGTGTAGCGTTGGGTGTTCTTACTAAGAAAGAAGCTGATTTTGTAAAGGTACAGTTTCCTCGCACACCAATCTTCCATCATTTACCCAAAGTACACAAGCCGGAGCGACCTCCTTTGGGTAGACCAATAGTTTCGAGGATAGGGTCTTTAAATGAAAATCTCTCCGAGCTAATTGATACTTTTTTACAACCACTGGTCCTGAGGTTACATAGTTACACTAGGGACTCGGGACATCTCCTTTCAAAATTATCTAATTTTACGGTTATGCCTGAGTATGCATGGGGGTCCCTTGATGTTACCTCACTATACACAGTTATTCCACACTCTAAGGGTTTAGAGGCCATCTCTTTTCATCTTAATACATATAGTACCTATTCTGAAGATCTGAAACAATTTTTGTTGATGGCAATTGAATATTTACTCCAACATAATTACTTCAAATATGATGATATGTTTTATCTTCAAAAGCGAGGTACATCGATGGGGGCAAAATTTGCCCCTGCCTATGCTAATCTCTACATGGGTAAATTTGAGGAATCTTTTATTTATGGTGCAGATAGTAGGTATCGATGTTATATAACTTCTTATCATTGTTATATAGATGATTTACTTTTTATTTGGACTGGCACTAGAGATTTTTTCCATCTATTTGTTGAATATTTGAACAAAAATGATTTGGGACTAAAATTTACCTGTGAGTTCCAGGAGAAAGAGATTACTTTTTTGGATTTGAGATTGACTCTAGGTGTCAAGTCCATAGAGTCCACTATCTATCGCAAATCCTGTGCAGGGAATACTTTCTTGCATGCACGTTCCTGCCATTTAAAACATACAATAAGGGGTATACCTATTAGACAGTTTTTAAGGGTTCGCAGAAATTGCTCTACCGATATTCAATTTAAGCAACAATCAGCGGAACTGAGAACTCGGCTTCTGGATAGAGGTTACCCTAAAAATTTAGTGGATTCAGCATATGACAGAGCCAAGAATACGGACAGAGATATGCTAATTAAGGATCAACTAAAAGGGAGAAATAAAAAAGAGGATCGGCATTAGATGCACCTACTTTTGTCACTAATTATAGTCTTGAATTTAATCAGATCAGGCAAATAATTGAGAGACATATCCCCATTTTATGGGGTGATAAACAGTTGACAAAATATCTCCAACAAGGGTGTAGGTTTGTCTCGAGGAGAGCACCTACTCTAGGTAACTCTTTATCTCCGAGTTTGTATAAACATACACCTAGACAAAAACCCACTTGGTTGAATAATTTGGGGATGTATGGCTGTGGGGCGCGGGTGTGTCTGGTCTGTAAGTTTGTTAATAGGAGTTTGGAATTTACCAGTTCAGTGACGGGAAGGAGTTATAAAATTAGACAATACATCAATTGCCGAACGAGCTCTGTGGTCTATCTTATTACTTGTTTGAAATGTTGCAAACAATATATTGGTAGGACTATGCGTCCTTTGAAGGATAGAATTAGGGAGCATGTTCTGGCAATTAAACATAAGGATGTTACTAAACCTTTGGGACGACATTTTTTGGAATGCTCAGATGGGGATATCAACTTTTTCTCATTTCAGGGTATAGAAAGGATCCTCCCACATGAGAGAGGGGGAGATCCATTAAAAAGTTTGGATAAGGCAGAGGTCAAATAGATTTTGTATTTGATCACTAGAATCCCATATGGCCTTAATTCAGAACATGATGTCAGCTTATATATTCATAAATAAGTGATTTTGCTTTAGGCATATGTGTTTATATGTTTGTATGTGCCTATATATGAGGAATTCTTTATGAGATTGGTGATAACTTTATATGCTGAGTATGGTCCCTATGGTTAATATTGTTTTTATTATATAAGGGATATATTGATATTCTTTTATATTTATTTTAACTTTTGTTATTCTCTAATGCTCTGTATATCTTAAGCGATTATCCCGATGACCTCATCTCACCATGTGTTTACTGGTTGTCTTGGTAAAGTACCGCGATCTGTTTTTACAATCTTTTTGACTACCTTGTTTTATCGTAGTTTGCTCGTGGTAGTTTATTTCCAATATGGCCACTTCATTGGTCAGGTGTATGGTTTTGTCCAATGTTCATCGGGTTACTTTGTATCTGTTTTCTATTTAAGATGTGATTGTCTGTTTGATATTTAGCCTATGATTAAGTGTATCCTTGCACGAAACGCGTTAGGCGATTTGTGTCATCTAACTTGCCATGTATTATTCTCCTTAGTATTTTGTGGTCTTGTACCACTTTTTATGGCTTTTCAATAAAAATTTAAATTTTAATGGTCACTTTTGATGATTGACTGGTATCCAGCTTCAGCGGATCTGTTTGAGCGCTCCCCTCCAGTTGTCCTCTCTCCCCAGATATAGACCAACTATCATGATACATGTTAATTACTTTCTCATTTCTACATTGTTGTGTGCGATTCATCTTAATGACCCAATCTGTATGAACATTTTTCATTGTGTGTTACGGCTGTATTTTCTCTATACTTTTACACATAACCTAGACCTAACAATACCTATTGGATTCTTTGATCTTAATCTCTGGGTCCTGGGTGTCTCTCCTGATCCGCGATGCTGTGCTATGCGAGGGAGACACAACACTGCCAGATATTGACGGTTGCTTTCAGTATGTATGTACTCTTTTACCCTTGGTTTATGCCTGACTTGACGTTTATCCCACTTATTCACGTACTTTGTGTGCACAATTTTGGTGCTTAGATGTGACTCACATTCGGGTTTCTATATTATTGCTGTCGGCAACAGCACGCGGATGTTGATATAAGTTCCACATATTTGTGTGAATGCACCTTTCTTTTCAGCTTTCCTTTGCCTAGGATCTTTGCATGCCTTCTTAAGATTTGACTAGGAATGGAACCTGAACCGATGATCATGGAACAGCCTGCTCTATTAGCCAATTGCTTAGGTCTCAATGCAACAATGTATCACAGTCTTACTCAATTAGCCTATTTAGTACAGTATCCAATCAAGAGCTACTTTGTTTTGGCGGCCTCTGAGACACCTGTGGGGGGTATATAGTTGTTATCTATATACTGTATACTTTGTGTCTGTTCTTGAGAATGGTGGCATCAGCCACCGAAACATTGACTAAATAAAATTTATTGAAACAAGGTTTTTTTTTTTGCCTTCTTACCATCTGCAAGCCCAGTAAGTGCTGTTGTTACCAGCAAAATGAATAGCAAATACAGTCAAGACATTGACAAGGTTACAAATAATGATTTTTAAATAAAAAAATAATAGTGTCCTTCACATTATTCTTTTGTTGAAGAATCCTCCATTTGCAGAAAATGTTTCCAGCTACAATAGTCATTTACAACATTAGCAATATCTACACTGTATTTCTGATCCATTTGATGCTATTTTAATGGACACAGTTTTATTTTCTTTCAAAAACAAGGACATTTCTAAGTGACCCCAAACTTTTGAACGGTAGTGTATATATCGTAAGCATGTTTTAATTTAAAAACAATAGTTTACAAGATATTTTTTGCTTTATTTATTTGTCAGTTACTGCAAATCCTCCAGGCATGCCTGGTGAACTTAAACATTCCATATAGCTCTACATCACCAACTGTCACTTCCTACCTGTAAGTACTAACTAGCAGTATAAACTAAGAAAAATAAAGCTAAATATCTTAGAAATTATTGCTTGAAATTAAAAATGACTAACACAGATATGGGTGATTTTGGATTCCCTTTTCATTATTACCTATTTGTTACAAAGCGACAGTTCCATTTTAAAAAAAATGTATAGATGAAAGGATTGTCCCAAAATGCGAGACCATCCTATTGTCCTCCCCTTGGCACAATGGGCACTAAGGAAGATGCTGGCATATATAGTGTAGTGAACTTATGTTAGGAAGGTGTAGGGTCTTAAGTCTAATCGCGATGTGTTGCATATGCCTTCAGCATTCAAATGTAAATATTGATTTAGCATGGAATTCCCGTGGCCCAATCACCAGACTGTGCTCTCTAGATAGAATCTACACATTGGGGTCATGTCTCTGGCACTCAAATGGTTAACACAGTGAGGCTGATGTACTAAGCAAAGTGATGCAGTCCTGGAGCAAACTAACTACACCCAAAATTTCCATAGATTTAAATTGGGCTTTTAACCCCTTGAATGCTAGACTCCAATACATTGCTTTGCATGGGATTTAACCCTCTGAGTGCCAGAAAGGTATGCATTGCATTGCTTTGCAATGCATTGCGTACCCTCTCTGGCACTCAGAGGGTTAAAGCCCCATTTAAATCAATGAGAATATTTGTGTTAGCTCCACCCAGAATTGCTCCATCTTTACTTATACATCAGTCTCAGTGAATGATATGTTTAGATTAAGGCACAGATAATTAGCATAATATGCCAGGAATTTGCATAAAGTATCAAACTGTGCCACCAAAACATGAAGGTTAAATTCTTAAAAGCAATTTATTTTACAGAAAAAGACGGCTAGGACAACATATAGGCAGGTTTTAGTACCCAAGGAGGAGTGGGGGTGTAACACTTCTTACAAATGAGTTTATTACATTTGATACATGATAAACATTTGGGGACATTTACTAAAAGGCAAAGCTAGCCCTGAACATACTTCTGTGTAACTTCTCCTGCTTGTATTTTTTGAGAAATACTAGTAGTGAAATGTTAAGTGAGAAGCTTTGCAATGCATTTGTGATATCACATCACAAGCATCCACAGGGTTAAGTAAAGAACAAATATTTTTCCTTATAATGTGCTCTTTCATTTACTTTCCAAAAAAATCCTAATGATAATAATGAGAAATAAGCATCTCTGAAATGGTCGCAGCAATCCTTCTGACAAATGTAGAAAAAAACATTTGATGTACTGAGGAAAAGATGTAAGAGGTGCAGTCAGGGACCTATTTCCCAAAAGACAGAGTCTGCTACTGCCTAGAGCTCCACATTTTGAGGGGCAGTACCTGAGCTGTGCAGGCCACACCCATATTCTGAATTAGGGGTGTGGCTAGAGCAATCTCAGTATCCCTGCACCAGTTTTATACTCCTTTACAAGTTATTATTTAACCCCCTGGATGCTAGAAAGATATCCAGCCAAGGAGTTAAAGGCTTTTTACGTGCTTGTTATAGGGTATTTTCTGTGCCAGAAAAGGTGTATGGGACTGGTGGTGAGGTCATATAAATAGTAAGGGTGTGGTCATGGTGTAATTAAAGGTGCCTTGAGTGCCTTGCCTAGAGGTGCCTAGGATGTAAATCTGGCCCTGGGTGCAGTTCTGGGGCAAACCAATTACTCCATAAGGTCTTTCAAATCCTTGTAAGTAAGATAGGCCTCCAACACTTTGAATTATAGCATTTCATGCAACTCAGAGGCATACCAAGAGCATCATATGGGCAAATAAAAATTCCCCAAATACCAGTTGATAAATGGGGCTTTAAACCCCTTGAATGCTACATACATTTCTAGTTCATTGCTGAGCCTTCAAATGGCACTTAATAAACTGGTAAAGGGCCCAATGGGAGGTGGGTACTGGATTTTAGCTCTGAACAAGCACACTCTATGAGGGCTTGAGACATCATGGACAGAAAGTGAAGTCTAATATTATCGAATTATCAGGGTAATGGCTATGTCACTCTGTAAATATTAACCCCTGATCTACTAGAGCAAATTAGCTGTAGTCAGAGACACAGAGCAGCATTTTAGTACTTTTGGTTAGGGTATACTGTGCTTTCAATAGTATAATTGCATGAGAAAAGCCAAAGTTAGCCCTTTGAATGCCAGAGAGGTTTGCCCCGCATTCCTTTGTAATGCTTTGCAAACCCCTGTGGTACTCAAAGGGTAAAACTGAAATCAAATTAATTTCTTTACTTGTTCACTTTACAGCAAATACTACAAGTAGGGGACTCAATACCTCCTCCCAAGAACTTCATTGATTTAAATAGGAATTTTAACCCCATGAATGTTAGAGAGGTTTCCAATGCATTGTAGACCTCTTTAGCATACCAGGGATTTAAAGCACCATTTCAAATGGAACTAACATGTTAGAATGACCTGGGTGATTTTGAAAGGTTTTTCAAAATCATGTATGTTTATGTTAGCCATTATTTTTTCAAAACTATATTTTATGAGATAATTAGCTTTACTGATTTGTCAGTTTATGAAATTAGCCAGTACTTCCTGGTAGGAAGTGGCAGTGGGGAGGGAGGGAGAATTTGTCAATGCCAGGATGTACTGGTTAATTTTCATGAACTGACGAATAGATAAATGTAACTATCTCTTGACCTATAATTTAAAATAAAGAATTGCTAATCCTATAATATAAAAGGCCAGATGTATGTTTGTCTGATGCAGGCATGCACAGTAGAGACTGCCCAAATGCACAGAATGCTGGCCCGTGTACACGGCTTTTACACTAGTATAGATATAAAATGATTTTGAAAGCTCTTTCAAAATCACCAGCATCAATATAAAGTTAGTTCCACTTTAAATCAATTGGAACATTTATTAATCTCCTATCTTACAGCTGGTTTGCCACATACTTACTCCAGCTCTGCATACACAGCCTCTGTGACTTTTGTATCAGTTTAAAGAACAGTCGCCAGTGGTTCACAGTAAATTGAGGGATAGAATAGAATTCTGTTTGTACTAAGCATTGCTCCAGTGCCTGCTACTTCCAAATCATGCCAGGTGTGTTTTTTAAGTATAATTAATCCAGCAAATGACTCAAAAGATAATAAGCAATATAATGCAGAGAAATATCAAACCGTAATTTAGGAAAAGAAAATAAATAACACTATAAACATTACCTTTTGGGTTATGAGCTAAATGAAGAAAAAATAACTTGCAGCTGTGGCAGCCAAATATAAACTGCAAGAAAGGTATTTCGACTTGATAAGAAACCATCGGGAGTTGGTAATGGTCCCAGCCAAGAAAGACACATTGCTGGCTGAGATACTTTAACAAAGAAGCCAAAAATTCATGTCAAAATGTTTCCAAAATGTAACGTAATGGAAAACAACATGTATGTTGGCAATTCATGGAATAAATACTGGGTAATGTGTACTAAAAAAAAATAAAAAACCTAAAGAACACAATCATTCACTGTGGCCAATGTACAAATTCACTAGCATACCATCATTGGCATTAGCCTCTAACAACCAGGACTGGGTTTACATCCCAGGGGCCCCTAGTAAAGTCAACGTAGCTTTCCTTAGCTCCACCCATGACCACACCCTCATTATTCCTATCATACCACCCCCCAGTCACAACCACTGTTTCTTGACACAGAAAATAACCTTGGCTTATAAGAAGCATGGACAAAAAAGGTTCCGCAATGTGTTGGAGATCTCTCTAGCATTCATGGGGTTAAATAATAGCCTTAACCATTTGGGTGCCAGAACGGTATTGAGAAAATTGCTTTTCAATGCATTACATACCCCTCTGGTGCTCAAAGGGTTAAAAGTGGTATAAAACTTGTGCAGGGTCCTTTTTGCTTTGGCCACATCCATAATTCAGAATGCAAATGGGGCCTGAAAAGCTGAAATCTGGGCCTGATAATAACAGTGACTGTACAACAGGGCATGTTTTAGATCAGGGCTGTCCACGTTCTGTCCTCAAAGGCCACCAACAGGCCAGGATGAAGGATTTCCCTGCTTAAGCACAGGTGAGTCAGTAAGGGGCTCATTTATTTTAACTGACTCACCTGTACTTAAGCAGGGAAATCCTAAAGTCCTCGCCCGTTGGTGGCCCTTGTGGACTGAACTTGGACAGCCACCATAGTAAGATTTTCATGCCAGGAAGCCCTGTACACTAGACCTGTAAAATCACACCATTTCCTCTACACATTGTTTAGTATGTCACCTTAAAGGGATAGTAATGCTTTCATTATACAGTACTTTTTTTAATATTGTTCTTCTTAAATAACTGGTATACTTTTGCAGTAATATCCTTTTTCCTGCCTCACGCCCCTTAAACCAGGCACACTTTGTAGACCGTTCCTCTCATGAAGATACGCTTCCTATACAATGTTATTCCGGCTCTGCAGACGAGCCGTACGAACTGAGGACCAGAATACAAGTTTGTCAGCAATATTGCTGATGTGAATAAAAGGGGCGGGAGGGGGGATTTTACAACAATATTATTGCAAAAGTATACAAGTTATTAAAAAACACTTGGATTGTTTGATTTATTTATTTAAGAACAATATTAAAGAATGTATAATGAAAGTATTACTATCCCTTTAACACTTCAAGGACCAGATGAGTGTGCAACATGGTAAGTTGCACAAAGCCCTGGATCTTATAGGGTTAAAAAAGGCATAGAGATATGAATACCCCCCAAAATACCCATAGAGTGCTCTATTGTCCTCCTTTTAGTGCAAGTGGCACTAAAGGGAGGAAATATGATATAAGTTGGTTAGTAACTTATTGATAAGCAGGTGTAGGGTTGGTTGGCTGCAGATGATGGGCGTTTCAGTTCCTAGCAGCTGAATGACCAGCAGTTGACTAGCATTGCTGTAGGCAGAGAAAGTAATGGAATACCACACACATAACCTCATGCATTCACCAGGACACACCTAGCATGTGTTAGTATGTTGGTCTTAATTCAATACACTTATTGGGTGGGTCTAAGCTTATACATAGATTGATGCCAAATCCCTGGTAACTAGGATATAGATGTTTTGGATTGTTCAGTGGAAATCATAATTCTTGTTAATATTTCTGAGCAATAAGATTCATATGTACAAAAGAAAATGTGGAAACATTTTGGGGCACACTAAACTTTCCTATATGAAATGAATAAAAATTCCCCAAATTCCCACTGCTTTAACCTTTTGAATGCTGGAGAGGTGTGCAACACACTGCACAGCAATGTACTGCATGCCCCTGTTGCGTGCAAAGGTTTAAATTGAGCTTTTAACCCATTTAAAGCTAAGGTGATCCCAATGTTTAATTAGCAAAGCACTGGAGACCTCTCTTGAAGCCAGAGTACAGTTTTGGGTTCCAGTTCTTAAAAAAGACATTATTAAACTGGAAAAAGTGCAGAGACTTGCAACAAAGCTGATAAAGGCATTGGAGGATCTGAGTGATAAAGAGCGACTAGCCAAACTGGGTTTGTTACACATTAGAGAAGAAATGTCTAAGGGGTGATATGATTACCATTTACAAATACATTCAAGGTCAATACAAAGAACTATCCAATGAATTATTTACGCAAAGAGCCCAGCTAAGAACAAGAAGTCATCCATTAAGACTAGAGGAGAGGCACTTTCGCCAAAAACAAAGGCAGGGTTTTTTTACACTAAGGGCAGTCAAACTATGGAATTATTTGCTTCGGAATGTTGTACTTGTAGATACTGTGACTGCTTTTAAAAAAAGAAAAAGCAATGGCTGCCTATCTAGCACAGAACAATATTGAGAATAATGACAGATGGTTCCAATGCAGATATGTTGTTGATCTAGGGAACTAACTTACTGCCATTTGGAGTCAGGAAGGAAATTTTTTCCCATTTGGGACTAAATTGGAAATGGATTTAGTTGATGTTTTTTGCCTTCCTCTGGATTAACAGGGGTGTTAGGCATGGGCTGGAGTTGATGGGAGCATATCTTTTTCAGCCTTGTTAACTATGTTACTATGTTAGCTTCTGTGTCCTTTCTGGGCAAAGAAATCAGGGCCATATGCAAAAGTATAAAGTGGAACAATTTTGGAGCAAACAAGCTGTTTTACAGAATTCCCAATGATTTAAACAAGAATGTTAACACTTTGAATTCAAGGGAGGTCCCCAGTGTATATCTTCACAATTCATTGGAAACCTTTCTAGCACTGAAGGAGTTAAAAACCCAATTTAAAACGATGGGATTTTTTGTCTCAAAAGTAGGAACAAAAGAGGCGAGTGAAGCCTCAAGCTCTCCAGTCGCAGACCAAGTAGGAAAAAACATATTACAGTTAACCCTTTGAGTTCCAGAGTGGTATGCAACACATTAGAAAGTAATGAGTTGTATACCACTCTGACACTCAAAGGGTTAAAATTACTTCCTGAATATGCTGAAAATAATCACAAGCAACTCCTGTGGGCAATGCACTAAGAACAGAGAAGGTTCTTCTGTGAGAGAAATCTCTCTAATTTGGGGTTATTCCATGCAGCCCCTTTTTCATACAGGAGAGAGTTTACATACTGTAGTGCATAAACTCCACACAATATCCTAAAAATTGGGACGGAGGTGCACTAAGATGTGATAAGGATGTTTTAAAATGGAAATGGCTTTTTTAATGTGATAAACTCTCAAATTACTATTTTATTCTATGGAGCCAGTGGTCTAAGTTTTCTCTGGTTTGATAGATCTTAGTGCATATGATTCATGTAATAACATAGGACTTGGAGAAGTGATCTCCTATTTATCACCTGTTTATCACACCTTAGTGAATAAGCCCTTGGAGGAATTCATTTCACTTTGGTGCATCTTCCCCTTATATTCTAAAGGGCAACTGCCACCAGACTTGTGCCCTCTCAGCAGATCTGGTCCTCTGTAAGAAGACCTGCTGGAGTGAAGCTGAGGCTGCATTGTGAGTCCTTGCAAACCAACATGGAGTGTTATCCTTTGTTTAGATACTTCTGTTACCATTACAGTCAATTACCTTACTAGAACTACATTGTGTATAGTTATTGGGGACCCTATACTATTTCCACTGAACTGCAAATCAATCTATTCATATAGCAATGAAACAAAGAAAATATATTTCAGGATTTGGTGTTTAGATGATTACAACATTTTCTAATTTGTATAAGTTAATAGTCAACACCTCATAACTGACAAGAGACCAGTTCAGTGTTCAATAGATATATTGCTTGAAAGAGAGACCGTAAAACTTAAACTTTATTTTGAAGTTTAAGTTTTAAGGTCTCTCACTCAATATATCTATTGAGCACTGAACTGGTCTCTTGTCAGGTATTTGGTGTTGACTATTTAGAAAATGTTATAATCATCTAAACACCAAGTCCTGAAACATATTTTCTTTACTAGAACTGAACAGAATCTTTAGGATTCTAATCTTACTATTAGGTGGGTGAGGACCATTGAGAAAATAAGTGGCCGATTGGCCTTAATCATTCAGTCAGTTAAACCTTTCATATTATACAGTTACTGAGCTTCTCACCTGTAAATTGCCTTCATTATTAATGAAAAAATATAGGTGACGCAGATATAGAAAGAAAAAGAGAGATAACCCCCAAACAGCTTGACGGAGACCTCCAATTCTATAGTCTCAAACAGAAATCAATATAAAGTCTGGCTCACCAGAGGGAAATCCATGCTACATGCACGGATGCTTGTAGTACGGATTTCCCGCTGATGCACCAGACTTTATATTGATTTCCCTTCATTATTAGTTCATCAATATATTTACTATGACAGTGAATCATAAATAGATTAAAAAATATATTCTTAACCATTTGAGTGCCACATAGAAAAGCAATACGCTGCTTACTCTAGAGTTAAATCATGTAGTGATAAACACTTTGATTGTGGTCCTTCGGTAGCCTTTGGATTTGGAGACATATGTAATTCCCAATGCAGCAGGCAATTAATCAGTAGCAGGGATGCCTTTTTACTGGGTCCTTACAAATGTTTCTCTTAACGAATGGTTTCTTTGCAAAGTCACAAAAATTAAGGAACTTATTTTCAAATAAAAAATATGAAGTAGTTCTGAGGTATACCAACTGCATTACTAGGGGAGAAATACGATTCCCAGAATTGTGTGTATTTAATTGTAAATTTCACCCTTTCAGTCTTATTTTAGGTTTCACATTAGATAGCCAAGGAGACATTTGATATACTCTTAAATATTGGAAATGTTGAAATTTGGCAAATAGTTATGAAGAATGTTGAAATACATTTAATCTGAGAACATTGAAATATACCTCTATGGAGAATTGTGAAATACCCAGATTACTCCAATATGCTGGAGCCACTTGAGCTGGTGTAACAGAATAAGTGTAATCTAAGGACTTCATAGAAGCCTAGTAGGACACCAACATTTCGCCAGATTCAGATTGGCTCTGACACTATAGCTCATCTCCTCCAAGGAGAGCCATTGGTTTCCTACCACTGGTCTTTATTGTGAGCTGCCTCAAGCAAGGCCTCACTACCATTAGTTTCAGTCCAGTTCTGTAGGTCACTGAACTTTCTTATCTCCCATATTTGGTAGAGACCTGTAAAATATGGTGATCAATAAATACAATATAATAGTAATACGATTACTATTACTTATCAGGATGATAGAGAAATAATCAACACATTGCAAAATAATGCATTGGAGGCCTCTCTCAAAATCAAGGAGTTAAAACATGTTCACATATGTGATTTGTACATTAGAAGACAGAAAGGCAAATGCTTTAGGTCCCCAGTCATTAAGAACTATTGAAATACCATGGTTTAAGGATGTACCTGCTTGAACACAGGTGGGTTAATTACCATCTTAATCATTTTGATTGCCCCATCTGTGCTCCAGCAGAGAGATCCTTAGATCCTAGCCTGTTAACTGCTCATGAACACAGGGTTGAGTGCCAGGGCCACAGATACAGCAGACAATACAATGTTGCATGGTGAGCTTGGAGATTTAGAAACAGAGGCTAATGCTGCCATCTGTTGGATGCAACATAAATCATCTTGATGTGGATTTGTCATGGATGTTACAAAATGACTTTTTTTTGCATGTTATTAAGTACTGGAAAAAAGCTAAACTAGTTTATTGATTAGTGTATGAATGGATAAACATGCACAGAAAGAAATGTTTCCTTGGTATTTGTATTCCTTAGCTGCATAATCTTATTCACCAGTGTATGATATTCTCCTCCAGGCTGCCTGGCAAGAATCTACTCTGCACCAGAGCAAACAGAAGAGGTTAGAGATACTGCACTTTTGTATTTTTAAACATCAGTGTTGTTCATTTATTTAGGGTGCAACTGTACTACAGGGCATAAATGAAAATCCAATTTGAGTTAAATGAGAGCTTTCAAAACAACATATATGTTGTATTAGCAATTTTTGTTTAGAAAATTCAAATTTTAGTTATTTAGATTTATTGATTAAGCTAATTAAAATGTACAGTGTTAACATTTAACCTTTTCAGTACTAGGGTAAATGGGAAATGCATTGTTGAGCAGTGTTAGTGAGTGTGTGTGTTGGGGGTAATATAGGGCTAAGACAGAAATTGCCTGCATGGTATCTTAATTAGAATAATCTATATATGTAAATAACTAAAAAGAATGTTCTACATTTAACTACAATGTTCTTTCAAAATCACCAATGTTTTTAGGTAATAGGGTCCCCTTAAGAACTATGCCTAACCGGATCAGAACTGCATCAGATTTTGAGTTTGTTGCTGTGTATTAAATGAGATTTCACTTGTTTATTATTTAATGCACCCAAAAAAATATTTTTATAGGCATACAGTAAGTGCTTTTTTCGGAGCATATGTAAATACATATGCCCTATTTGTATATCTGTATATGTATAATGCACATACATAATCTATTAAAGAGAGCATTTTATGAGTTGAGGAATGGGAGGAGTACCCCCTACCAGTGGAGTCCATAGTACTCCAGACGTCCACCAGTCCCACGTCGTCCACCTATCCCTTCAGACTATTAGAGGCCAATTTCTTCTCAGATGAATTCAACCTTATTCTATATATGGCAGAGTCCATGCACATGTTAAAGTTTCCCATAGCTATTACCATGTGGTCGTCCTTATCAGCTAAGTAGTTTAAAGCTTCCTGAAGTACTGCTGGCGAGAAGGGTGGCAGCAGATATATATTCAACAAGGCAGCTGAAGTGTGGAATAATTTACAGGCTAACAATATTTATCTGCCCTTTGAGTCTATCTTGATATCAACAAATTTAAAGGGAAGTGATTTGTTGCTGAGTAGAGACACCCCTCGGGAATGTGTATTATGTGTGGAGAGGTCATGAGCTCCCACCCAGTATTTTTTAAGCGTGAAGTCCTAACCTCTTTATAGGTGTGTTTCTTGCAGCATCACTATGCCTGGTCTATATTTTCTCACATGTTGGATGATTAGTGATCTTTTGACTGGGACATTCCTGGAGAGAAGCCTACAATGATCAATCAACATATATAAGTGCATAAACAATAAGTCAAATGATCAATCCAAGTTCACCCTTACCCCCAGGAGGAAGAGAGATCCCCCCTTTTGAGCATCCCAAAGAATGGAACAGTACAAATTCTTATCCTCCCCTATCACTAACCCCCCAACTTGACAGAGCTCTGATATCCAAAACTAGCCATAATATCTACCTCTCTAGCGAGATGTAATTCCCCCATTACATGACCGTCCCCAAGCAGTCCAGAGCAGCACCCCCCCAACCACAGCCCAGCACTGTGCGTACCATGAGCAGTGATGGAAACCCAACCAGCATCTGTGGCAGTATCTGCCAGCAGTCTAACGGGTCCCGCCACCCCCTTAGGGGGTGTAGAACTGATGTACTATGGCAAGAACAAAGTGAGAAGGTCAGCAGTGTAACGGGATCTGCTACTCCCTAGGCCATTTAGGGAAAACTCTTAGAGCAGATATACTATGGCTGGAACAAAGTAAGGTGGAAGTTTGATAGTAATGTTTCACAAAAACAGCAGCTCCAATTAATCTTCATAGTATTTGAGCCATACTGAGTGTTATTTCAATACTAAGTTGTAGTTCAAGAGTAATTGGATGATAAAGTATCCCCCTCCTGCCCCTTTTACCTAGTGTAAGTCACCTCCCCTCAGATGTGGAATCTGGTACTGGGACCAGACAGATCACAGCAAGGGACAATCTTTTTACTGTGAGGATAAGGAAACCCTGCCCCCCATGACAGGTTTTTCCTTAAGCTCACTGAAGATTGTCCCTTTCTGTGATCCATCCGGACAGTCTTGCTGCTCTGAGATGAGCAGTGTTATATCAGTAAAAGGGGCAGGAGTGGGATACTTTATCATTCGTGGCCCAAATACTATGAAGATTAATTGGAACTGCCTTTATTGTGAAACAGTACTATCCCTTTAAATAGTGGCCCCACTGTCAGCAGGGTCTATAGTTGTAACCCATCCATCCCACCCCCAGAATTTATGGTAGGAGGGGAGCACCCACATCCATCCATGAGCATAGCATGTGCTGCTTATATCCAAATCTCCATTTATGCAAAAAGGTGGGGGGGGGGAGAAAAACAACAACAAAACACTCCAGTAATCAAAACAGGGTTTCCCCCATGCCCATCTGCGAAAGTCAAGTAGGTGGGCCTCCAATGTGCATATAGTAATCAGTATGACGAAGGGCAGACAAATTCAAGATCTCCAACTGGTCCCAGAAACATCCTGCTGCACAATGTAGGTTAGTTAATCACTAACCGAAGATATTTTTTCCATAGTTGGCCACACCCGAGGGCTTCTGCATCTGAGGTGAGGAAGACGGTGCTGCCATAATTATTCTCAATCTGGCTGGGTATATAATTGAATATGGAATATTTTTTCTCATAGCTTTCTTTTGATCTAAAGGAATTTGTGTCTCTGCCTCTGGGCCTCCGCAGAGAAGTCAGGGCAGAACGATATACAATGATTTTCAAATTCAACCGTATCCTTGAGTCTGGTCATGCAAAGTATAGAATCTTTGTTACGGAAATTCAGCAACTTAATTATCATAGGTCTTGGAACTGTGCTGGGTGGTCTAGGACCAGGAGGGATATGATGTGCCTGCTCCACCACTAAAGAAGTAGAGAGACCTTCAGACCCCACAGGGTCTCTGATCTATGTTTCCATAAATGCCTCGGCCTTTTCTCCCCTCAAGTAGGCCTATTATACCGACGTTGCAATGTTGTGACCTGTTCTCCAGGACTTCCATGCTTATTTGGAGGAATTTAACCTTTATGTTCATCAATTCAACAGACTCAGCAACTGTCTAAGGGTGTCTTCAACAGTTGATACTCTGTGTTATTTGTGTGTGATTGTTTCTTTCAGATTTTGTTGGTCGGCTCTTAACAAATTCAGCTCCATTGGCACAGAATCTATTTTATTGGTTAGTGCAGCTCATGGCTGTGACATAATTTCCATGAAATGTGATGTGCTAGTCTCCTCTTATTCAGACAAATGTGCACAGATTCTGATGTTTAAGGAACCTCCAGCAATACCTCCATCTCCTTTTCTGCCATTGGCAAGCAAATTTGCTCACCTTTGTTTTAAACTCACCGGATTTGCCCACGATCAGGAATTGCTGTGGAAGGTAAGTATAGCTAAATTATAGATAATATAAATAATGAATAACCAGTGTAGCCAGCAGGAAAGTAATGTTTGGATGTGATCAACTTTTACATAGGTTAAATCACTATAGGATTACATTAGTGGGCTTGTGTTGTCATTAAATATTCCAAACAGGACAGACTGCAAGTAAAATTCAACAACACCGTCCAGTAAACCAGTGCTGCAGTAGCAACAATAGAAACTGGAGTGGCACTGAGGAGTGGATTCAAGTTATTTGGGATGTAGAATAATGTGGTATCTAAGTTATCAACAGGTTATAACATAAGAAGGAAAGCGAGTATCACGGTGCCCATGATTGCTGCATTTCTATGTCTATTACCTGTAGGGGGCTCCCATTAGCTGTCTGCCTTTAGCCCGCCTCACATTGCCTATTTAAACTGAGTCTGGGCACCCTTTGGTTGCCCTTTCTTGGTGTCTCTGACTGCATCCATTTCCACTATGCTACAGAAGCTTATTGGGCCTTTTGCTGTGTTCCTGGGTTCCTGACTTCCTCCTGTTCCTGAGACTCCTGTCTGCTGCGCTGGTTCCAGTGCCTGTTCCGGTTGAGTCTTCAGAGGTTGCTGTTTCCTGCTGCCAGTCTTCGTTGCCATTCCTGATCCGGTTAACCGTCCTTGCTGGTTCCTGTTCGTCTCCTGTGTCCGATTCCTGCGTCTGTGGCGACTTTCTTCTTTGGTCGCTTCAGCAACATTCTCGTTGTTGGTTCCCAACGTGTGGGCGCTGGTTGGCTCCACAGCCTTGTGGCTATACACTATTAGTTGTTGGTTACCAGCGTGCGGGTGCTGGTTCGCTCCTTTGCCTCACGGCATTATTACACTGATATCTGTTGGCTCCCAGCGTGCAGACACTGGTTCGCTCCATAAGCCTTGCGGCTATACTATACTAGTCTGTTGGTTCCCAGCGTGCGGACGCTGGTTCGCTCCTTGGCCTTACGGCTATATACACAGCTCTGTTGGTTCCCAGTGTGCGGGCGCTGGTTCGCTTCACAGCCTTGCGGCTATTCATTACTAATCTGTTGGTTCCCAGCGTGCGGATGCTGGTTGGCTCCACAAGCCTTGCGGCTATACTATACTGTCTGTTGGTTCCCAGCGTGCGGACGCTGGTTCGCTCCGCAAGCCTTGCAGCTATACTATACTAGTCTGTTGGTTCCCAGCGTACGGACGCTGGTTCGCTCCTTGGCCTTACGGCTATATATACAGCTCTGTTGGTTCCCAGCGTGCGGGCGCTGGTTCGCTCCACAGCCTTGTGGCTATACACTATTAGTTGTTGGTTACCAGCGTGCGGGCGCTGGTTAGCTCCTTTGCCTCACGGCATTATACACTGATATCTGTTGGTTCCCAGCGTGCGGACACTGGTTTGCTCCACAGCTTTGTAGCTATCACTATAGCTTGTAGGATACCAGCACACGGGCGTTGGTTCGCTCCATGACCTGTGGGTTAAATCTATATCCTGCTTGATGGTTCCCAACGTGAGGGCGCTGGTTTACTTCCTTGTCTCTTTACACATGTAGTCAGATGGTTCTCTGTGCACTGTCCAGTCCTAGACAGCTAGTTATTCCTACAGTACACGGGTACTGCAGCGTGCAGACTACAAGGTGAAACCACTGGACCTTGCAGCTTACCGTTTACATCTAGACTGTCATTGCCATCTGACAGTTATTAAGGTCACTGTGGTTGACACCTTCTCTTTTGGGCTACCTTGCCCGGTATATTGGTAAGGCCGGTAGAACCTTACATTATTCCATCCTGAGGTTGCCTTACTCAGTATTGGCAAGGCCGGTAGAGCCTACTACTTTGGTAGTCCATCAGGCTGCCTTGCCCGGTATATTGGTAAGGCTGGTAGAACCTTACGTTATTCCATCCTGAGGTTGCCTTACCCGGTATTGGCAAGGCCGGTAGAGCCTACTATATTGGTATTCTGTTTGGCTGCCTTGTCCGGTATATTGGTAAGGCCGGTAGAACCTTTTCATTATTCCATCCTGAGGTTGCCTTACCCGGTATTGGCAAGGCCGGTAGAGCCTACTACTTTGTGTTTCCGTTAGGCTGCCTTGCCCGGTATATTGGCAGGGCCGGTAGAGCCATCTATTCCTTACTCGCCCAGGCTGCCTTGCCCAGTATATTGGCAAGGCCGGTAGAGTCTGTATTGCTATAGTCTTACTATCTGCCATTTCTATGTATTGTATGTATGTGTTTAAAATCCTATGGGATTATCTTAGTCTTTTCAATAAAGTTGTGTTTTTACCTAACCTTGCTTCTGAGAGTCTTAACAAACCGTGACAGCGAGGTCAACAGTCTGTTGCCGGTCTCCTCAGCAATGGGAGAAGGCAAGACAGTAAGACAGATAATGTTGTCAATTCAGCTGTGTAGGGGTATAGAAGCAATTCTAAACAGGCGTGGGAGACACCTCTTCAGTATTTGCAGGAGAACTATATATAAAATATATCATATGATGCTGGTATCACCAGATAGGTACTGCCCTCAAGCCCCATGATTGTCCACCCAGGGTAAAGGGAAGGAAGAAGTGGTATCTGATGGGGTATCTAACTTCAGTGATTCCAGGAACAGCCAGTGTAACTTGAGGTCATCGTCTCGCTAGTCAGTCAGGCACATACAGGATCAGATCCGCCCACACTGACCTGTAAGTCTCTCGTTGACTGTTCAAGCACGGGCCACAGCCACCCAACTCAGTATCAGGATCCAGAAACCTGTCTGTCCTGTCTCCCTCTCCTCCAATCCTCTAAAGAGCCACCAGCTTCACTGAAGGCCCCAAATCACTCTGACTTATGGCGTTGGAGATCACAGCCTAGGCCATAAACAATTCCAACTCGTCAAGTCATGTATGGATCCTTGGCAAAATAAGCTCTAGTTGCACCCCAGCACCTCCGGAGCAGTATGGTAGGTGCAACAATAGATATTTTTATTTTTTAGGATGTGAATGGCACAGGATTTTAGACTGTGGTATCAGAGTCAAGAAGTATGCATCCTTCCAGTATGGATGCTACTCCATGCCCTTCAGCAATTATATGTTTAAAAATGCAAGATGTACATTATACTTTGAGATTGTAAAATATCTGTATTTTTTCTATTTTTCTATTTATTTTACTAATTTAATATTTACATTTATGAAGGATAAAGGTTGTTGGCAATGGCCTTTACTCCTCAATCTAGGACATGCCCCTGTTCCATTAATTGGCAACCCAAATAAAAAGTTTATTGGGTTCCCCTAACGTCACTTCTTTCCGCTAGAACTTGGATCTCAGCAGTAAGAAGTTAAACAGGCTATCTCAGTGATAGCATAAGTTACCAGGGCCATGCACCGGCATGTCTGTTTGTATGCACAACTTGCACAAATCGATTGTGACATCTTCTTCCTGTCTACATGCAAAAAGGAAAATGTAATACCTAAAGGTCTCATGCTGAAAAATCCTACCCTGGACACATATAAAAGCAGGTTTGCACAGCAACTACGTACCAGGACTTCACAGAGGCTACGCAACAACCTTATTGGGATCTGTTAGAATAGGAAATCAAAGATACAAGCAGAAATATCAACTCTCACAGAACAGCTTGGACCAGACACTGAGGACATGCAACAGGCCCTTCAATAATACTACAGAAAACTACAAATACTCCTCATCAACACCAAGAGGAAGAAACTACCGAGACTGAGATACAAAGCAGGTTTCTCAGCAGAATCTGTAAATCAACCAGAACAGAACTGCATTGTGAACTTTTCCACACACAAACCAAGCAGAGAGGAAGTATCTGCGCTTTCATTCTGTCCCACTAAACGTGTTGACAAGGTATCACTCTGCAGGGACATGGAGGAATTTTTCAGAAAACTCACTCAAGGAATTCTTCCATGACAATATGGATAACGAAGATGCCAACACCACAGAACAACATCATAATATCAATGCACCCACAAAAAGATGCACCTGGACTCCAAAACCAGGTAGTAACCCTACACTGGACATATACATAGACAACTTCATAAACAGTGTAACTGTAGAAATACTGGAGAAACTTTTGGCAGCCATTTTATTTCCCACATGTGCAGTGGATTCTAGAGCTGAGTTTGAGGTGTTGGCAGATGGGTTCTATATCTTCCTAAGATAGTACAACAGCTTTCAGAAAGAACATGTTCAATAACAATATTTGAGACACAGTGCGACCGTGGAATTATAAGGAAGAAGGATTCGAACGGAGGTGAGGCAATCCCTCTATATACGATCATATAGTCAGTTGACTTGATACCAAGTCCTGACCATCTCACAAGGTGAGTGGATTTCTTTCTCCTTTATTGGACAATTAGTGTTATGTATTTCACCATTGGTGCCCCCTTTGTTCTTTGTGCTATTTTCTATATATTTTGCCGCTGAGAGAGAGCGTGTTTTGGGGAGCTGCCTACGCCACCACACCCGAAGATTTATCATCCTACCATATCTGGAGATGGTCCAAATTTCTCCAGTTGCCCACTTTGGCCAGCGCCGGTGTATGCCGTTGTTCACCATAGAGATCTAGTGAGTGCGCACATTGGGGTGAGGTGGCGGTTGCAACCAATCATTCTGATTTACACAAGGAGCGCCCCTTGTTTTCTTATCTCTCCTATTCCTCTACAGTCTATTGATTTAAATTGGGCTTTTAACCTCTTGAATACTAGAGCAGGACTGTCCAAGTTCAATCCTCAATGGTCACCAACAGTGCAGGATATAAGGATTTCCCTGCTTAAGCACAGGTGAGTCAGTCAAAAGTATCTTACCTGTGCTTAACCAGGGAAATCCTTATATCCTGCACCATTGGTGGCCCTTGAGGATTGAACTTGGATGGCCCCTGCTTTAGAGACCTCTCTAGCATTCAAGAGGTTAAAAGTCCAATTTAAAAGAATTGGAATTTGCAGAATTTAATTTTTTCCTCTCTGTTACCATTGGTTTGCTTCAGAATTTCACCTTTTTAGCTTAAGGACTAAATCCTCTTGTCTTTTGTAAGATTTGTCTTATAAAAAATATTATAGTCTAGCTCCCTCTAAGGCAGGGGTGGGCAACCTGACTCCCCCCAGCTGTTGAAGACAATGATTCCCATCATCAGCTGCAGATGATGAGGATTTGGTCCTCAACAGCTGGTAGGCCTCAGGTTGTACAGCTCTGCTCTAAGGGAAATAAAATAACAATTACTGCTAGCACTTTCCTGATACGTGTCAAAAGGCATTTGATATTAACCCCTCTCTAGCGATCAGTTAGATTAATTCAGGGATATGCAATGTGAGGCCCTCCAGCTGCTTCCAAACTACATCTTCCCTCATTTCCCACCAGCCAAGTTGCCCACCACTGGATTAAAGGAGCAGTACTCTTTTTTATGCAAATCTGCATGATATAGAGCTTTTTCTATTGAGTAAAACAATAGTACTTTTACTGGTGTCAGTTGTTTTATTGAAATGTTACAATAGTTCAGAATGTCAGGAAGTGAATAACAGTATGTTTGCTTTCTGAAATTTCATCAGAAGTTTCTATCACATTCTATGGAGGATTGTTTATCAGTGGTTTTCCTCTCAAATAGAATGTAACTGAATAACTAATTGAAATCTGACCACTGGGAGGCACTGCTAATGTAAAAAAACAGAAGTTTAAACAGTAATAATTCTGGAAATATGCATCTCTCAGTAGTGGACGTACCTTTATTTTACTCAACAGGAAAATATTTGTAGCACCATGTTTCAGGGAATGAACAACTAACAACTTTCCTATGTTTGTGTTATGAGGTCAGATATCGCTAGACTTCAGTTATGCCCAAGGAAGCATTTAATTTATACAACCTAGGAAGCTCTTCCAAAACCTTGTTATTTTTAATGTTTTTTTTTCACAATTTCAAGAACTGTTACAAAATGTCATAGAAAAAAATATAACAAATATAAGATCCAGCAGCTAAATGATCAGGTAGTTTACAAGAAGAAATATAGGAAGCTATAAAAAGGACACATCATTAAAGCTCAGCTACGAGAAAGACATTCAGGTAAAATATGACCAGCATCCTCTTAGATAGTCCTTCAGAAACCATATTGTAAACTATGATTGGTTTTATAGCTAAAAGTTCAATTTTCCAATAATTATTGGCGTGCTCAGCACAGTCAAAGCTTTGTGTTATCGTCAGGTAGATATCTGATTTGTTCTTATTTAAGTTTAAATACAAGAAAAAAAAATCGAATTTAGGAAACATATGTTCGTGTGAAAATAGAAAGCTTGCCAAAGGGATTTCCTTTAACCATAATGAGGCAGATGCTCCAGTTTACTGGTATGTGTGCTATATAAGACAGTTATATCATACTTCAATACTTGGATGCATTGGAGACCTCTCTAGGATTCAAGGGGTTAAGACAGGGGTTGTCAATCCAAAGGAGAGCTGGGGATAATGGAAAATGTCTCAACAGCTGAATTTTCAAATGTTGATTTTTCCTGGATTAAGAGGTGAAGCTTACATTCTCAATCTCCTGTGTTCTTAGCATATGTCTCCACCTTTAAGGAAAAATACATCTCACATGTACATTTATATCAGGGGAGCATATGTTGTTTTACTGATATGTGAGCCACCATTTGCATTTCAATAAGATTTTGTACGAGTGTCAGAAGGACATAGAATCAAATTGCTTCTCACAAGGAAGTCATGGTTACATGGGGACTGAAGAAAATACACATTTACCCCAATAAAAGTAAGAGATTATTCTGTACCTATATACACCTTATCAATTCAATAACCACTTACATAATTTAACTTTATTGCATACCTCCAGTCAGATATGATTTCTCACTATACTGGGCTCAGACCTTCCATTAAGAAAACTGCTCTCTCTAAAGCATTCTGGATGCCTATACTAAAGATATACTGAATATAGCAATAGTAGATAAGTGAGTAAAATCATTTCTAAAGTGTTTTCAACAACTGAGCCAATTGTTTCTGAAAGTTAAGTATTCATCAAAACTGGCCTCTTTTGTAAGTCGCAAAATAAATCTAATTGTATATTGTTTTAACCAATAGGATTACAGGAAAAGAGGTCACATGATATGGGAAACAATTTTGTGCAGTACCTCTATGAGTTGTAAAAGAGTACAGTGTAGGCTGCTACTTATGTTGACATGGAAGGAGAAGGGCAAGAACAGACATAAAAACCACACTCTGACAACCACACGTACAAACCTACACACTTTAGAGAGACAGGCAAGCACACGTACACACACAGAGGCACATACAAATACATATAGATCAGTGATCATCAATGTTAGTCCTCGGGACATACCAACAGTGCAGGTTTTCAAGATATCTCTGCTTGATCACATGTGGTTAATAATAGCTCAGTGAGTGTGATGAGTCCATCTGCGATTAAGTAGGGATATCCTGAAAACCCAATCTGTCCCAAAGAATAGAATTTATAATCACAGATATAAGTGTACAGGCAAACTGATGCACACATACATGCACACACAAAGAAAGAAACAGTAGGTGAGGCACTCATAGAGTTCACGTCTTCATAGAATATAGAAGTAATAATCATATGAGGAATGAATACTACTCACAAATGTATTAGCTGCATAGATAATTCTCGGTGGCTCTCAAAGTATATGGAGGATCTTATACTACCCTCCACACAGATTCGTGAGAATGATTGCTCCCCAAAAATCATTCCTCAAAAAGAGAGAAAGAACAACAGAAGTACAAAAAAGGATTGGGGCACTCTTCAGTATATACAAGATCACACATAGAGCACAGCCTTAATTTGGAACTTCCACCCTATATTAGTTCGCCCCCAATTATTAGGCACATGGTGACGAGCTTCTTAATAGTGCTATTATCTCACTCAAGTAGCCTGTTTTGAAGTAATTCATATTCTTTGTAGACTGTCAGCCAGGCTTCTTGTGTTAGAGCCGTCTGAATGCCTGCGCCGTCAGTCCCTTCCGGTGCTTTAAGGCACCATGCAATGCCTCCTAGAGGAGACTGGGACAGACAGCGCAGGCGCACAGACGTCTCTAAGACAAGATGTCTGCGTACAAGCCTGACTTCCGGACTCCCAAGAATAAGGATTAGATTCAGAACTGAGTACCTATGAGAGCTAATAGCACTATTAAGAATCTAGTCGCCATATACCTAATTATTGAAGGGCGACTTTATATAGGGTGGTAGTTCCACTTTAAATGTATCTAAACACATAGAGGAAATGTGCTCAAATTGCTGGATCAAATAAAAACAATATAAATCAACAATGTCAGCAAAAGTTAACAGACTATAAAATAAAATTCAATTATTATAATTTAGAAAGTTCATCTCATGTCATGGATAAGTTAATGTATCCTAAAAGGATGAATTCTACAATACCATGATCGAAAAGAAAAAAATTATCGTACATTGGCACAACATAATAAACAACACAAAATACATATAAACAGATCTGTATAATGACCTGTAAAACCAGCAAAGGTCCCTGACAATGTCATTGTACATCATCCCGCCCACAAGGAACTTATAAAACTTAAAGGGATAGTAATGTTTCAAAATAAAAGAGGCCCCAATTAATCTTCATAGTATATGGGCCATGGAGAGTGTTATTTCAATACTATCAGAGTTGTAGTTCAAGAGTAACTGAATGATAAAGTATCCCTCTCCTGCCCTTTTACTTAGTGTAAGCCACTTCTACTCAGATGTGGAATGTTGTCTTAAGACCAGACAGCTCACAGCAAGGGACAGTCTTCAAACTGTGAGAACAGTGAAAGCCATGCCCCCCTTGACAGGTTTTTCTTTATCATTCAATTACTCTTGAACTACAACTCTGACAGTACTGAAATAACACTCTCTATGGATCAAATACTATTAAGATTAATTGGAGTTGCTTTTATTTTGAAACATTACTATCCCCTTAAAACATAGGATATATAGAGATACCAAAATAAATAAAACCATACTCCTAACCCTCAATATGAGTTAAGAAACCAAAATGTAACATATGTAAAAAATCTCCTTAATGTGAATAAAATGATTATTCCATAAGTATAAATAGGAATGGAAAATTATTGAATTAATTAAGTGTTCCTGAAGTAATTCTTAGTATTTAATGTGTTTGTTAATAGTAAAATGTAATTATCTGAATCCCTTTTCAGATTATAAAAATAATAATAAAAAGAAATAAAAATGTAAAATTATTGTGTATACCTATTAATTACATTCTATTAATATGCATATATAGTATAATAAGGAAGTGTAATGATCCTTTCTGTATAAATGAGGCAAATTGATCAATTATTAATGTGGAAAAATATAATTAAAATGTATTAGTGATTAATATATTTAATAAATATATTAAATTATAATAGCTAACGTCTTATAATACTACAAATTTGCTTTTAACCCCTTTTCAAATTAATAATGAAATTAAATAATTATCCTATAATATAAAAGGCCAGAATGATTGTCCGATGCAGTCATGCGAAGTAGAGACTGCCCGAACACACAGTATGCTAGGAGCACGGAATGCTGGGAGCAAAGAATGCTGGGAGTTCTGTGCTGGGATCATTCTGTGTGTTCAGGCAGTCTCTACTGCACATGACTGCATCGCGTGCACCACCAGTGAGGCGGCAGCAGTATGCAGAGCTGGACCTCTCTCTTTACCTCACCGGTCCTTGATCTGTGTACATGGGCTTTTCCACTAGTATAAAAATAAATTATATGTGATAAAAGGGGGAGAGACATTGTCATATTACTGATTCTAAAGTTTAATTTAGACTCTCACTTGCCATTGTGAATAACCTAAAAGTCCAAAATGCTTCCCTGTTATTTAAAACAGGGTGTACACAGGCCATAGTGCCACTCAGCAGCGGCCGTGGTGCACTCAAGCTCAGTACAGACTACCCGCACCGCGGGTGATAAAGGAGCGGGGCGCACCGAATTCAGACAGTAGCCCCGCTCCATTATCAGTCATGGCTCGCACAGCCAACTGTACTGTGCATGATAGCTTCTGACAAACATACATTTAGTGAAATATTATATAGGATAGTGAATTTATTGCCATAGGATGTTTCTATTGTTTTCTCAATTGGGGTTAAGAATGATCACCATTATGGTGCAATGCACCATGTGTAGACACACTATGCAGATAATTTTTTTTTTTAATCTTTCTGTGATGCTGGTCACATCTTTTACTTAAAGTCTGAGTTGTTCATCCTACTTATTGTATCCCACATATACATACCAGTATTTACATCACTGCGGTTGAGCCACAATTCATATTGTTCTTGATAGAAACATTTTCTGTAATATTTGAAACAAAATGTGTGGCTTTGTGGTCGATAGACTGACATGTTAAGTATCTGTTTTGACCATGCTTAAAACGTCCATTTTGATGAAAGGACCCATCTTTTATTTGCACACTTCTAACTGGTTTGTTTGAAACCTTACATTTTTTATTTACTGGGAGAATGCTCTAGAACAGTGTTTCTCAACTCCTGTCTTCACGACCCACTAACAGGCCAGGATGTGATGATTTACTTGTTACAGCACAGGTGAGTTAATCAATGTGAATGAGCCTCTGATCAACACACCTGTGCTCTAGCAGAGAAATCCCTAAGTCCTGGCCTGTTACTGGGTCCTGAGGGCAGGAGTTGATAAACACTGGGTTAGGGTATGTGTCACCAGTTTACTATCTGTTATGTTAGTATTTGTATTTGGGTATGTGTCACCAGGTTACTATATGTTAGTTTAGGGCATGTGTTGCCTGGTTACTATTTGTTATGTTAGGTTAGGTTACATATCTGTTAGGTTAGGTTATTATCTGTTAGGTTAGGTTATTATCTGTTAGGTTAGGTTAGTATCTGGTTATTATCTGTTAGGTTAGGGCACTATTTCTCAACTCCGGTCCTCGGGACCCACTAACAGGCCAGGATTTGATGATTTCCTTGTTAGAGCACAGGTGAGTTAATCAATGTGAATGAGCCTCTGATCACCACACCTGTGTTCTAGCAGAAAAATCCCTAAGTCCTGGCCTGTTAGTGGGTCCCGAGGACAGGAGTTGAGAAACACTGCTCTAGAAAGTCCTAGCTAGCTCTCCTAAAAGTAACCAATGGTGTGGTGAAAATTTCTGATTTTAAAACTGGGTCTAACAGCAAATTGTTCCAATGTTTCTGTAAGATACCCTTAACTGAACCATATTCAGAGTTATATCTCATTATGAATCTGACTTTATTTTTCTCTCTCTATCTTTAACAGGTTTGGAATTATAGTGAAAAAGTTAGATTTGTCGCAGTTGGTTGCAAATCAGTTTGCCAATCTGATCTGCTTTAGCACACCTCTATGACTTCTTTATTTAAGCAGAGATTTATTCTGTTCTATATAGGAAGACAGGTGTTGCACAGTACACTGGGGAGGAAGAGTCCCCCGTACAGGATAAGCAGGACTGAAGACCCATTCAGTGGTTCTCACCTGAAGCCATACCCTTTGTCAACACTAGATGGTGCAAGTCTGCTATGCTCAGTATATTCCACTGGTTGAGCCATGGA
This sequence comes from Rhinophrynus dorsalis, assembly GCA_037306005.1. Taxonomy (NCBI): domain Eukaryota; kingdom Metazoa; phylum Chordata; class Amphibia; order Anura; family Rhinophrynidae; genus Rhinophrynus; species Rhinophrynus dorsalis. The sequence continues at coordinate 70,144,594 of CM074719.1, read as the reverse complement.
AGTATAGGCAGTTGAGCTGGTGGTGCAGACACCCCTAGTAGAGCCAAAGGTGTCACTGCAATAAGAGAATGACATTGGGAACATGGTGAATTGGCATAAACCAGAGGAAAGTAGTAATGGATAAATTGGCTGAATAGCTGTAGTAGTAGTAGAGCAGACTAAAACCTAGTAAGTGATAGCTGGATGGGGCATAGTAGTACTAAGTGCCAGAGCTAGAACACAGTAGCAGCAGATGGTATGGATGTCTCCATCCGTTTCGACAGCTCGCTTACCTCGTGGCTGCCTCCCTCTCTCTCTTGCTCTCCTGGTGGGTTCCGTTCCAGGTGCTGGCCAGTATGCTTTTTGGCTGTGCATACGCAGGGAGCCGCTGATTCCTACTTGATGCATGTGTCCGGCGTGGCTTCCTATTGGGCAGCAACTGCGTACCAGATTTGGGCCCCTGGTGAGCCCCCCCCCCTCCTGGCTTCTTCCCATTGGCCTCTCCTCATATTTAAATTGGCCACCCCAGGCTATGCGTACCCATTCCACAAGCTATATTGTGTTTGTTCCTCTAATACTGCTTGCTCTGAGTTTTGACCCAGCTTAGTTTCTGACCACTCTAGATCCTGCTTCCTGGCTCCTGACCTTTGGCTACTCTCTTGACCACAGCATTGTCTCCCGTTACCTATACCTGGCTCCTGATATTAGGCTACTCATCTGACCATGGCATCTCTGAACTCCTGGGTCTCTGACCACTGGCTATTCTGACAATGTCTAGACCGAACCCTTACCTCTCCTCCTGTGGATCCACTTTCTGTCACTTCTGTCTTGCTTCCAGCTTGTCCCATCAGCCTGGTTCTCAACTGTTCCCAGTGTACTCCCATCCTGGCTGCACCCCGACTCAACTGGAGTGGAACAATTTGGTTTCGCAACCAGCACCTTTTCTCAGCTTCGGCTGAAGCAAGGAAGTACCTCCCAAGTCTCGCTCTCCAGCTATGCTGCCAAGCTACTGAACCAGTGCTGGCACCACATGGGTCCCTACCCCCTGCATGGTGACAATGGATAAAAGCTAGGCATAGACAAGTTGTTGACAATAGTAGGAACCAGGATCAGGAATTAGGCTGGTTCTGGACAGGTGGCTGGCAAAACTGATAGAAAAGAGGCTGGGTTAAGACAGGAGGCTGACAATAGAAGATAGATAACAAGGTAGAACAGGATAGGTAATTGGCAAATATCAGATGATTAGGAAAAAGGTCTGTACTGGCAATAGCAGATGCTTGGGAAACAGGCTGGATCAGGACAGATGGCTGGCAATAGTAGAAAGTCAGAAACAGGTCCTGTCAGGAAGGTTATAAGGTTAGACTGGACTAGATGATGTCACTGTAGTGATACAAATAAGCCCACTGGGTGTGTACAGTGCATTACTGGCACACACAGATTCTCATAGATGGGTATTTCCTGGGCTGGGCCACCACAGGTAAATTAAAGCTTGGACAGAAAGCATGTCCATAATTGCAGTTGTAGACTTTTTTGTGCATATGATCTGCTATAGATGTACTAATACGATTCAGCAATAAAATAAATGATGGTGCTGCTCCTACCTAATGCTATTTACTAAGTTGTATATGCTGAACGTTGTCTTCTGTACGATGTGTGTGCCTATGAGAAGGCAGTGGAGAAATGTATAGGGGTTTTGGGGCATTAGCTTCTCTTTTGCCTGACTTCTTGCTATGTGCTAACAAAGCGTAGAGGAAACTGGTATAAGATTATGCCATCTTCCTGTGTATACTATAAGGGAGGCATTCAGGGCTTGCTCTTACTAAGACTTTAAGGTAGTGGGGTATGTGCACAAATATGCACTAAAGCTATCTCACCATCACAGAAAATGAGCTACATCAGATGAATCATACTTTCCTCCAATGTATAGATATATTGCAGGAAAGTTTACAGCTTGTTATTTGCCTTGCCTACCTTTAAACTGTCTTTTAAGGTAAAAATTCAGATGTTGTCACTAAGTCAAACAAAGCACCAGCCAGAACGGGTCCCTTTAAGTAAAGGCAGAGACTGATATTTTATGTCTACGAACATCAAATTAGTGCTTGAGGCTCTTGAATTATTTTTTTCTATGTACTTTAGGAAACAGCCCGCATAAAGTTAGTGCCACATATGATGAATACTACACAGACAGATGCTTCTCTGCTTCCAAATCTTTAATCTACACACCCTAGGCTTTACTAATCAATCTAATGCTGCCTCCTATTGATTCAACATCTGTTATTTAATTTAGGTTTACTACTGCTTATAGCTATTTGAAAACATATTCAAGTGCCATAACCATGTAAAATTAACCCCTTTGATGTTAAAGACATCTTCTAAGATTTGCAAAGCAAAGTCTTGCAGATGTCTCTAGCACGCAAGGGGTTAAAAGGAATATGTTACATTAAAAAAAATGTATATTTTTCTCTGAAACAAAATCTTTTGTAGAAGTTGCTGCTAGCGATTGCTAGTGAAAATGTGTAAAATGCTCACTGTGAATGAACACTGTTGTTCCATGGCTAGTTGCTGCTCAGGAGCTATACATTGTAGCAATTTAGTGCCATCACATGTATATTTAAGACTAATCCCACCCAAAGGAGCACCCCAGTTCAGAAATGACAGGAAAGTCGTGCTCATCCCAGATGAATGTTTCAGCCTTCTTGGGCCTCATCAGTGAGGTGTGCCAGGTTTCTCTAGGCACTGAGAGGAAAGTTCATGTCACGACTCCCTTAGAGAGACACCCGAAGGGTTTTAAAAAATCAAGCCATTTTGCTGAATCTTTACCAAAGTCACAAACTCTTTCTTTAGTGTCAGAGGGGTATGCAACACATTTCAAAGCAATGTGTTTCGTACCCCTCTGGAACTCAAGTGGTTAACCATTTGTATACCAAGACAGTCTCCAACACAATGTTTGAGCTTTGTTGAGCTTGGGAAAGTGTTTCTGCAACTCTTTTACCCTTTCAGTGCCAAAGGGTGTGCAAAGCACTGTTTTATGGGCCTCTCTATTACACAAATGGTTAAAGCTTGGACAATTCTTGGGACTCCACTTTCAATGATGCTGAGAATACAGGATAAATATTTTAACCCTTTAAGGACCACATAGTTGTGCAATGCATTGTTTCCCAAAGCATTACACCCCCCTGTTTAAAGTAAAAAGTGGAACAATTTTGTACCATCGTAAACAAATGAAAATCCCAATTGATTTAAATGGGGATGTTAAAGGGTTAGTTACACCCAAAATAAAGTTGATGCTATATGCTAGATTTTACAAAAATAATATATTTGGAAAAAGTCCTGTCTCTCAAACCTTTATGATTTGAGAGATATCCTCTATTAAAGTTCCCCTCTCCCTCCCCTTCTCCTGACGTCAGCTGTAAGCAGGAGTTCCTGGTTTGGGGACCGACAAGCGGCTCTTCAGCAGAGCCGCAATAGCGCAATTTAAACAGAAATACTTCTTTGGAATGGTCTACAAAGTGTGCCTGGTTTGCAAACACACTTTTTTAGACCATTCCAAAGAAGTAATTCTTTTTAAATAGTTCTATTGCGGCTCTGCTGAAGAGACTCCTCGTGTCAGTCGACACGGATCTCCTTCTGTCAGCTTTACAGCTGACATCAGGAGAAGTGGAACTTTAGCGGAGGATATCTCTCAAACCAAATACGTTATTTTTGTAAAATCTACCATATAGCATCAACTTTATTTTGGGCATTACTAACCCTTTTACCTCTTTAATGCTAGTGACATATCTGGGGTAAAACAGCTGCACAATAGGCGATATATAAACACTCCCTATATTCTCATTGCTGTAAAAGGGCTTTTAACAATGTGATTGCTAGGAGTTTCAAACACATAGCAAAGTATTAGTGACCTCTCTTGCAATCAAGGGGTTAAAAGATCCATTTAAATCAATTGCAATTTTGGGAAAGTTTATTTCTGCCTTGTGCTGCAGTTGAAATTTGTAGAAGACATTTTACATTTAAAATGTACAATACTTGGAAAATGGTTGAAATGTGGATATAATTATGATATGGGTAAAGAGTTGTACAGTGTTAGCCATAGGAAAAGCAGGAGACTGGTAGAGTATTCTGGTGAATTCAGCATTCATTCTTATTAGCTCTGTACAAGAGACCTTGTTGTCGTAAAAGCTTGCATCATAGAGCTACTTAGTTATCCAATAAAGTATCACTTTTACTCTACTGGTCTCCTGCTTAGTATAATATGGCTCCTACAATTAGGGCTGTATGTTCAAAAGAAAAGTGGAGGAGTTCTGGGGCAAACCATTTGCACTAGAGGGGAGAACTAAAAAAAATCCCCAAATTCCCATTGATTTAACTCTTTGAGTGCCAGAGGGGTACTCAAAGGGTTAAATGGGGATTTTAACCTTTTGAATGATAGAGAAGTCTTCAACACATTGCTTCACATTGTTCTCTAGCATTCAAGGGCTGAAAATCCCAATTTAAATCAACTGTAATTTTAGTTATTCACTATAGTACAAATGGTTTGCTCCAGAACTCCTCCAATTTTTTATTGAACATAGGGCCCTAATATGTATCTGAAGCTCTGTGTTTGACCTGCTAGTAAAATACAGAATGTTTTCTATCTCTACATCAATGAATCACACTTGTATCTATTAGACTACCTGAGGCTTCCAATTTCATACAAACCTAGACATGGCATTAAAACGCTTTCAATTTCAAGTCATTGAGACAGAGTTTCAGTCTCAAGAGATGTTAATCACTTTATGCTATTACAATTACATGAAGACTAATACAGACTATACAAAGACTGCATCTCAGGAGGGAAGAATAATAGCCTTACCATGGTGATGACTGATTTAAATGCAGCTTTTAACTCCTTGGATGCTAGAGCCTCCAACATATTGCAGAGCAAAGCATTGGAGGACTTGACAGCATCTGAGGTGTTAAAAGCCCAATTTAAATCGCTAGACATTTTGGAAACATTTATTTGTTCCATATTGCACAGTTGGTTTGCCCGTGCAATGCATTAGAGACCTTTCTAGTTTTCAAGGCCTAAAAGCCCCATTTAAGTAATTAGGAATTTGGTCCTTTTTATTTGTTCTTTATAGTGCTGTTGGTTTGTTCCAGAATTACTCTCTTCTAATTGGTCTGCAGTTACAGTGATGGCAAATTCAATCTCGTTAAACAGAATATATGTCTGCAGTGGAAACACTTGTTGAAAGGAATTGGCCCCAAACAGTAGAGATGTGACTATCAGCAGTCATCATCACCATCATCATATAGACCCTGGAGTAATGCAGTCCTAGCACTTTCTCCATTGGTAATGTAATCTTTACAAATGGAAATATTTGTCAGTTGAATCTGTACTATGATGTTGCTTTGTTATGTAGGCGTAGGCAGGTGGGTGGTGTATGTGTGTGTGTGTACATGTAAGTGTAGGTGGACAGGTGGTATGTGTATGTATGTGTGCCACATGGTGTGTGTGTGTGTGTGTGTGTGTGTGTGTGTGTGTGCGCATGTGTGTGTGGTTGGTTGGTTGGTTGGTTGGGGGGGTGTTTGTGCTTGTGGGTGGTTGGTTGATTCGTTGGGTGGTGTGTGTTTGGGAGCAGCATGGTGTGTGTGAATGTGTGTATATGTGTATTTATACATGTAGGTATAGATGGGTGGATGGTGTATGTGTGTGAGTGGTTGGTGGGTTGATTGGTTGGATTAGTGTGTGTGAATGCATAGGGCAGGATCATCCATAATGGCGTCCTAGGCTACTTACTAGGGCCCATGGCAATATGAGGGGCCCTGGTTGCAAGTGATGGGTAACAGACAGAGGCCCTGCTGTTGCTAGCACTAATATCTTGTCTCAGATGCCCTATTTTCTGAAAGAGACCAGCATCATCCAGTTGCTTCCTCTTCCATTAGAGCTACATTGCCAGTACTCTGTGCCAGATGCACCAGATCAAGAGATAATGGGCCCCAAACTGGTACCTTGCCTAGGGCCCTATGAAGCCTTAATCAGTCTCTGTGTATGTGTGCAGCACGGTGTGTGCAAAGCAATGAATAATCTATAAATGCCCAATTAATAGACCATTTCCTAATCTAATTATAATAGTAATAGTTGTTTAATGCAGCTACATTTTGTACACAAAAATGAATGTGTGCTCCAAGGGAATTTCAATTTTAGTTTGATTTGTTATGTACACCTCATGGGACTTAAGTGACTTGACCAAGTTCAGAAAAATCTGACAGTGGTGCTTGTTTGGGGTCTGAGCCTTAAAGAGCTAAGCTTACCATGTGCAATGAGCAGAGTTCGATGTTTGTGGTCTTGCTAGAAACTGTCAAGTTAGCCTTCAAGGACATGACATCCAGGAGCGATTGAATATGTTTTTTCTTGAACAAAGGCGCAAGGGGAACATTAATTAAGATTTTATAGCCATAGTAAGGTAAGTAGAGAGTTATTTATATGAGGTTTTAGTTCATCTTTAAGCCAAATAATATATTTGTTGTAAGACAGTTGTATGAACCCCTGAGGCCCCAGGCAGAATAGTGAATGGAGGACCCAAATGCAGGTTACCATTCAGGTTCCTCTGCTTTCCTTGTCTGTCCTTCCTTTTTGCGAGAAAAACATCCTCATTTATATGCTGTACATGCAGAACAGCCTCACCTCTCACTGACCATCTGAACACAGGCTAAAACTGCTTCATTCCTGTAAAACTGTGACCTTTGTGAATACAAGGTGAAACCACTTGAAAAGAAAGGCAATCAGCGAATGGCGGATATGTCCATACATTAAAATTAACCTGGTTTCTTGTTCCCTGAAAAATAAATATTGTAGTAACATTTTCATTTATATTATTTATAGAGGCCTTTCATAAGATTTACCTTTGCATTGCAAATTTTAATTGAAAATCAGTTTTATTCCAAAAATAATGACGATGTCAATAATGTTGGAGATGCAACCAGGAAGCTGGGCTAGTACTGAAGTTGATAGGATAATAAAACAATTTGTAATTCCCCAGCTTAAAATAGAATAAAAGCTTATTAGAACAATACATAACAGATCTGACATTTTGTTTGCTTCAAGGGCAAAAAGGACAAATGCACTTTTGCTCTGGTAAGACCTCATTGCAAAAAGTTCAAAACGATGGATATGTAACATATTGTTTTAATAACATTTTTGTATTGAGTGTTCAGGTTAATGTACTCTGTTATGCACTACTGGACCACTATCCAGGTGGTGCCACCCATATTATTACATTCATAACCCACTGTATGCTAGATATGTCTCCAATGCATTGTCTTCAATTCACTTATAATGTGCAGTGGTTTACAATTATTTTGCAGCAGCAGAACTCTTGTTTCAAATGAAATACTCAGAACCCAAACAGTCAATCACAGTAACTCCTTAGATGTGAGAGAGGTCTCCATCACATGGTTTTGTCTTGTTTTGGAGACCATGCTATCATTCAAGGGGTTAATATTATATGAAAATAAATGTATTAGTATGCAACTTAGTATCAGTTACTGAAGACTACATATATTAAGCTAAGGTGTTTTGAGTAAGAGACAGCATGCATTTATACCTGATGATATAAATTTCCTGTGACCACAGGGACAGCGGTGGAAGCTGTAGGGCCTCTTCCCTCACACCCAGAAAACCAACAGTTCTCTGCTGCATCATCCCAGGAAGCAATGAAGTACAGAGGCCCTAAATTCCAGGAGCAGAATGAGTTGCTGATTTGTGGCGTTCAGCACAGCAGTACACTCTTCAGCACTGGCCGTAAAAACAAATCACCTAAGTGCAGATCCAGTTGGGTGTGGACACGATCAAAGACAACAAGTGAACCATCAACACACTCAGACGTTGGTACTGAGATGGTAATGTGAAGGTGAACAGGAAGATGTCCCAGGAGGAGATGTCTAAGCATGCCACTGGAGGAGGAACACAATTGGTAATATCGTACAATTCCTGGGAGGAAAGGCTGAAACAGTCAATGGTGCCCAGAATCAACACTGTACATGGCTAAGACCTGCAGGCTCATGGTAAGAAAAACATCTCAAATGCACATGATATTAACCTCCTTGAAGAGGGGTCCTTAAAGAATAAAAAGTGTACTTCTCCCACAGTTTCTTACGTATGCATTCCCAAATAGTTGTCGCTTGTTGCTCAACCTCTTGTAGATCACACAGGAGTGAAAAACATTGCAAATAAATGAGTTGCACATCTCCTGATTCTTCAAGAGTAAAATGTGTACCTGTACCTCAGTTTCCCTAGATTCCATCCCCAAATGATTATTTAACCATGACCCCCAAACCATTTGTGTTAATAGGAATGTTCCATGGCCTTAGGTGCACATGAATATTCTCATTTCAGGCCGGGTTGGGAGACCTGAGGCCCTGTAGCTGTTATGAACTACCACTCCTTTATCCCTAGACTGCCAATGTCTGGCCAGGGATTATGGGAGTGGTATACCAAACTAGATGGAGGGCCTCAGGTTGCATAAATCAGTTTCAGGCAAATCATAGAGGTTAAATTCCAATTTACAAAACAAATGCTATTGTTTGATTAGGCTCCCCATATTGTTTTGCTCTGTGTTGCAGACCTCTCAAACATTCAAAGGGTGAAAAATAACTAGTAAGATGATATTCATCACCCAGTGTAAGTGTGACATCCTTTAAGGTGGCATGCATTGAGGGGTTCAGCATTCTAAGCGAGACATTCCAAGTGAAGTAGACTTAAATCAGGAATATGTTATGTTCTCATCCTCTCCATTTCTTTCTCTTCTCAGGTATGTTTCAACCAACCATCCTTCATCTACTCCCTGTGTCTTGCACCCCATTTGGTTATTAATCACTCAGTGTTCTGAAATACTAAATTCTGTTTACTTTTGCCCTCTGCATCCTGCCGATAGACTGAGGTCTCCACTGGTAATTTTTATTGCATATAGGTGTGAAAGATCTTGTTATGCAACTTATCAAACATATGGTCAGGGTTTGATTTGTTAAATAGCCACTATCAAACTGGCTCATATGAGTAAGATTACTGTATAAAAGTCCCAGTATAAGGGTTTCATGCATTGAGAGGTTCCCATTCTAAGTAAGACATTAAAAGTGAAGTGACCTTAAATCAGGACTTGAGGCAGGACATGGGGTAAGAGTTGGCTGAAAGAAGAACAAGGATCCACTGGACAAAAAACATCTTACATTTGAGAACTCTGCAGTCCTCTTAAAGAGCCAATTTCCAAAATCACCATCAACCTCTGGAGTGTAATACAATATAAAACACTCCTAGCACTTTGACTGTCTGGGACATCATAAGAATCTCTAAGCTAGGATGATCAAACATCTGAAGTGTTTCTGTTAAGGACATAATGGAGTTACATAGACGTTGAAGCAGAGGCAGGAAGTGGGAATGAAGATAGACATCCCTCCCTGCAGCAACCTTTGCTCCTAAAGAATCTTGTTTTGTTTATGTTTTTCTCCTCTACCTGCTCTCTTACCCCATCCCACAATGCAGCCTGTTCTTTTACTTCTATATACAACTGTGTTCTTATACTGTAAAATCCAGCACTTTATTTGCTTATTTCTCCCCACATGCATATTTCCTCCTGCCTACTCTCATCAAATCCTTTTTGCAACCATACCCACACCCTTAACTTAACTCACAAACACACTGTCTTCGATCCTGTACCGGCACTTCTGAACACTTGTGGAGGAAGTCTCGCTCTCATGCAGACTTCACCCAGTAAAAATTTCTCCTGACCTGCTTCAACATTGCTCTATCCTTTGCATAACCCACACCACCTTTTCTGCATCTTCAATTCTCTCCTTTGCCCCTCCCCTCCATATTTCTCCCTCCCCTCCCTAACCCCTCTAGCCTTTGTAGAATTTTTCAAACAGAAGATTGATGCAATACATCAAATAATCCCATCCTTTCAATCTCCACAACTGTATCTTCCTGAATCTGATCCTCCATCCTACTTATTTTATTCCTTTGCTTTGGTCACAGAATCAGAAGTCTTCCTTTTGCTATCCACATCACCACTCACCACCTGCTCCCTTGATTCTATACCATCCCACCTCCTCAGTTCTCTGTTATCCATGTTAGATCCCATTTTAACTTGTGTATTCAACTCCTCCCTATCCTCTGGCATCTTTCCCTACTCCTTCAAACATTCCATAGTATCTCCACATCCCCATCAAACTACTGCCTCGTATCACTCTTGTCCTTTGCCTCTAAGCTCCTTGAACACCTAGCCTACTCTTATCTGCTTACCTTTATCAACTCCCATAACACTCTCACGGACCCACAGCAATCTGGCTTTCGGCCCACTGTCTCTACAGAAACTGCCCTTATGAAAGTAACAAATGATCTTCATATTGCAAAAAACAATGGTCATTTCTGTCTTCTTATCTTTCTAGACCTATCAGCTGCATTCACCACAGTCAACCATACCCTTCTCTCTCAGGTTCTCCAATCACTTGGCATCAGTGTCCTGGTTTCTGTCCTCTCTTTTTCCATGTCATACACAAACACCTCCTATCCTCCTCTCAGTAGGCTTATCCCAAGGCTCTGCTCTAGGCCCTCTTCTCTCTGTATACCTTTATGGGGCAACTGATAAAATCTTTTGGCTTTAACTACCATCTCTATGCAAACATCCAGCAGCGGCTCTCAGATTGCCTTACTGCCATCCATTCCTAGATGGCTCACCGTTGCTTAAAACTTCACATTCCAAGACTGAGCTCCTTATCCTTCCGCCTAAATTCTGCACAATACCTCCATTTTCTAAAAATGTTGATGGCTCCAGAAATTACCCAGTAGACAAATCATGCTGCCCTGGGGGTAACTTTGGACTCTTCTCTTTCCTTCACCGCCAACATTAATGAAGGAACTAAAACCTGTCACTTCTTTCTTCGAAATATAGCAAAAATCCAGCCATTTCTGTCTCACTCCACAATAGAAACTCTCATGCATGCTCTTATCCTTTCTCGTCTGGACAACTGCAACTCTTTACTTATTGGTCTGCTGCTAGCCGTGTCGCTCCACTCCAATCAATTCTTCATTTGGCCACCAGAATACTCTTTCTTTCCTCCAGAACAGTACTTACCCCATCACTTTTAAAATAACTGTCATGGCTTCCCATAAAGCAATGTATTACATTAAAAATCCTCCTCATTAACTTCAAGGTCTTCATCACTTCTCCCCAACCTATATTTCATCTTTGGTATCCCACCATATACCGGCATGTCCTCTACACACCACGCATGGTGGACGACTCTCTTCTTTAACCCTTTGAGTTCCAGAGGGGTAACCACTATCACTGTTTCACAACTGAAGCCTTTCTCCCTTGCTGCTCCCTACTTCTGGAACTCCATAACACCCAGCATTTGCTAAGCCTTGATCCTCAACAACTGCAAATCCAAGCTAAAAGAGCACCACTTAAATGCAGCACTACAGTAATATGGAAACGTTCTGTCACAAAAATTTACTTCCTCCTCTACCTGCTTGTATCTTTATGTCACCCATCATATATTTAGATTGTAAACTGTACAGGGCAGGGACCCTGTATCTTATTGTATACTCACCTGGTGTTCACTTTATGTTTGTCTATATAAGCACTTAATTAATGCACTTATTATACTCTTCTATACTAAAAGTGCTAAGCGAATATGTTGGCACTATAAAAATAAAAATATACATACATACATCTGAACTCTGGGCCCACTAACAGACCGGGAATGAAGGATCTACCTGCTTGAACATAGCTGAATTGATCAGACACTCAGGCCTCGATTCAATAGTGGCCAGTAAAACAGCAGGTAGGGCAAAATTGGATATCTGCTAATGAGGTATTCAATTGCCCTACCAGCTGAAAGCATAACAGATGTTAGGCCACAAAAATGGTCTTGTGGCCAAACATCTTATTTGTGCGTTAAGTTCCCAAGATGCTACTAAATAGCGGAAATATTGGGAACTTCACAGTAAAAAAGCTATCGGTGTCTGACATATTGTCAAACACCGATCGTTAACTTATATGTATTACACTTAACTGTCATCCACTGTCCTTCTCCTTCTGTCTTCGTTCTGTATTCTCTTCTTTCTTCTGCTTTCATCTTTTCTTGGGCTGGATTCTATTGCAGGTGATAAATGTTACCTCCCGTTTTATCAAACATTTTCCTATTGAAGTCTATGGGGAAACCTGGAGATAAAAGCAGTGATAAAATTAACACCTAAAATAGAATCTAGTCCCTTGTCTTTTGCTGTAAAGAAAAAATAAGTGTATTACTACAAGTGTTGATTTTTTTGCAGGAATTTTTTTTTTATAGCACTGTGAATTGAATGGCTTACAGTGCTTGAAAAATTGCTCTCAGAGTTTTTTTGGCCTAATGGGGACAATTGAATCGAGGCCTCAGTCACTGTGAATGACACACACGTTTTCTCAACTTGATAAATCATCATGTCCTAGCCTTTTAGTGGGCTCCAAGGGCACAGTGTAAGGGCCACTAGATGCAAACTGATATTTATTCCCTTTCTTCCTCAGCCTCAACATCTCGTCAGGTGCAGAAGAAGGAGCAGCATAACTGTGTCCCTTCTCCCACCGTCTATGGCCAGTGATAAGGAGGAGGCTGATGAGGAGGAAGAGGCAAAGAAGGCTCTGATGTACTCCCCAGACTCCTCCATAGTATCCCCTCCAGAGAACATTGAAGAAGCCTCACCTTCCGGGGCAGAGGTCACCTTACCTCCTGCTGCACCACGGGTCGTAACCCTGCCACCACCACCAGTCATCACCTGAAAGCACAGGCCATTTCCCTCAAACTATCATTTCCGCCTCCATATGGAACCCGGGCACCTCCAGCCACACAGCAGAAAGCCCTTGAAGGGATGATTCAACTTATGTATGGATGAATTACTGCCTCTAATTTTGGTGTGAAATAGCTATGTGAATTGCCACATACTTTTTTGATATGTTGCTACTGATCACATAGAGATCATAAATATCAATATAAATATCAATATAATTAGGTATTTTTATCAAGGATAACTATTGAGGCCAATAGTTGCAAAAACAGATATGTGACTAGTCCACATAGAACTGAATGTAAAAATTGATCAGACCAATAGGAAAGAATTAGTGACTGATCCACCTCAGAGATGGATATTAGTAACAACTCAAATAGACTGGATAATTTGAGTAGTTAATATACTATTTTAAGAGATTAATGAAAATGTAAACAATGCTGTTTCAACCAATAGTGAACCTGTCAGAACTGTGTATTCTCTTTATGAGTGGATGAATTATGGCCTTACAGTCTAAGGAGAAATAGCATGTGAATCTTTAAAAATTAGCGTGATATAGAGCCATAGTTTCCATAAAGAATACACATATCAATATTCTGTATATATTACATTTACAGATTAATATTTAGTTGGATGTTTGCTATGATTGATATGTGACTAAACTGGAGATAATGAATGTGAATAAACAATATGACTGATTGATCAATAGCTGGAAAGAATTAGTGACTGACTCACCTTGGAGGCAATCATCAGTAGCAACATGGATAGATGGAATGAAGGATAATGTGCTTGGTGGTTTATTAAAATCTAGGTTTGTGTTTGATCCAGATGCTTATTCCACCCTAGAGGTGGGACTCCAATAATTTTAAATATTAGAGAAACTATGGCATCTTTCAGATATGCTGTAATCACAGATATGCTGTAGAAAGACTCTGACATGATGCAGCGTTTTGATTATTTTGAAAGAATTTTTTGTGAGAGGAACTTTGGGTATTTGCTTAATGGTGATATTTTGGGCGATACAATTATAGTCCAGGTATGAAATACACATTTGAAACCTTTTTACAATATCAGAGTTCACAATAGGCCTTTCAAGGGCTGGTAACCGAAAGTTATCTTGTAGTGCTGGCATAAGTTGACAATTTTGACCTCAGTTTACTTCTTTCTATTTCTTTACCTCTTTAATTTTGGTAATTTATAGTGAAAGAGTGATTAAGATCCTGATTAACCCTCTGAATGTAACTTCTTGTCTAATATATATATATATATATATATATATATATATATATATATATATATATAAAATCATGTTTTCATTTTGACCCTGCATATGTAACAGTGGGAGTACAGACCTCTCTCTCTCTTTTTTGTACAAATTTGCCTATACATACAATAGGGTCCATAAGTCTGAGTCAATTTCCACAATAGATGTTTATTTCAGCATTTCTGAAAAACTAATTTATTTGACAAAAAATAATTTTTACTAATAAAAGTAAAAATATGTTTGTTAGTACATACTGAAAATCAAAAATGTTCAATTTTTTGTATTATTATTATTATTATTCTTTATTTATATAGCGCCAACTAATTCCGCAGCGCTGTACAATTGGGAATAGACATACAGAGGTATTAAATAGTACAATCAGATGTGGAGAACAGGAGGATCAGAGGGCCCTGCTCGTGAGAGCTTACAGTCTAGAGAATGACCACCATTTGCCTCACAAAGTAACATTGTTGATGAGCCTGAAAAAAGACATGATCCATCAAGTCCAGTCCATGCCAAATCACCCCTGTTGTTCCACAGGAAGGCAGAAACAATACAAAACTTTGAAGCCATTTCCAGTAAAGCCCCAAGTGGGTAAAAATCTCCTTCTTGACTCCAAATGGCAAACATATATTTCCCTGGATCAACATCCTATTTGTTTTGAAGCCAATTTTCATAATTCACAATATTGTTCTGTGCTAGAGAGGTATCCAATACTTTTTTGAAAGCAGTTAAAGTATCTGCAAGCACAGCATGATCAAGACAAAGAATTCCATAACTTTACTGCCCTTAATGTAAAAAAACACTGCCTTTGTTTTAATCAAAAGCACTTTTCCTCTAGTCTTAATGGATGATCTATTGTTCTTTATGCAGCTCTTTGAGTTGAGTTCCTTGGATAGCTCTTTGTATTGACCTTGAAGCAGACAGAGACTGCTTTAACTCTGGCTGGCATTGATTCTACAAGTTTGTGCAGAATTTTACAATCTGCACAAATTCAGCCCTCCTTTTGACCATCCCGGAGAGTGTCTACAGATGTCAAAGTGTGTTTTGCATTTTCCCTTTCAAATGTTCTCTCAGATGTCCAATGGGGTTGAGGTCCATTGGTTGTGCTGGGAATGCAAATTAGCACTTCTTGCTCTTCATTAAAATTTAGATACTCCTGGCACAGCTTCAATGTGTGTTTAGGATCTTTCTCCTGCTGGAAAATGAATCCTCCAGCTTTAAGCCAGAAGGGATGGTGTGTCTCTGAAGAATGGAATGGTACTTCAAGGTTGTGTTGGTTTTGTGCACGTCACCAACTCCAGAATAGCAAAGCATACCCACACATATACTGCTCTTCTGATAGTGTTCACTTTAGGTCTGTCTGATTTTGGGTGAAAATGATTTCGTTTCAGAAAATCTCTTCAGTATGTGTTGTACTGCCCCTTAGAAATATTCAACTTAGCTGTAATTTGGTGCTGGTAAAATTTTCAGCATTCTAACAGATTAACTAACAGTCTAATCTCCTTTGACATGATTACAAAATGTATTTCAACTGATGTCCTTCTTCAAAGGCCCTAACTGGAGCACTTGCAGCAGCACTAGTACAAGCACTAGACAGATCATACTAATACCAGATGTAAATTATTAAAAGACAAATACAACTCACATGTGTGTTAAACTTTTAATGAAATATATAGTGTCATCACAGTTTTTAAAATGTATACACAAATGGTGTATGAAGAGGATATTCAAAAAATAACAATTTCACATAAAGATTTAACAAACAGATAATAAAAGTTACCTGTTTGGTATCATCCATTCCTCACATGACTTGTGGGGAAGGACATACATGGAATATAGTTTTCTATGTAAGTATTTTATCAATGCAGGCCCTCATGAGCCCTGTATCAGGTAAGTCCTCGCTCTACACCTATTTTTGTTTTTTTTGTTTTGTTATATGTCTGTTGTTTTTAATTGCATTACACTGGGACCCACAAGAAATAAAAACATAAAAATGCCATTTAAAGGGTCCCCACTGACGCGTTTATTATAACATCTTTCCTCAGAGAATGTCTGTTTTTAATTTAGATAGGGCCTCTATAGGTGTATTAGAGTAGGACTTACCGCAAAGTGAGATACCTTGGCGTGGTGGTAAGCTTGCACACTGATTGGCCGATTTGTGGGACAAAACTCTCACTTATTTTCACTTAGATTTACTAAGAGTTATTACATATACTAAATACAGGGCACATATGGTCACAATATATAGAGGGGCGCAGGTCTGTCTTTTTTGTAGATAATAAAAGTAGTTTACTAATCCTATATAATAATTCGTTAAAAGTTGGTAACAACGTAGTCATGCGCAGTAGAGACTGCCCATGACGCGACAGATACAGAGCTGTGCTCTTCAAATTCAGACCGTGGTCCTCTCTGCGCATTGAAGGGTGCGCAGATAGCCACGGTCTGAATTCAGAGCGCCCTGTGTACATGGGCTCTTCAATTAGTTTTTAATAAATGATCAAATACAAACAGTTGGTGATGGTGGACTCACACTTCTGGACCCTATTTTACATGATTTTTATTAAAATTAAGTTTTAATTTTCAGTTAAAGTTATGTTTAATTTATGTTTCCCAAGTTAATAAACTGTAAGGAGTGGAAGTCAAAGTGAATATAAAGTAAGCACTGAATATTGCAGTGATGTCTGTTTTTTCTGGCTTTTGTTGCACTTTAAAGGGATAGTAATGTTTCACAATAAAAGCAGTTCCAATTAATCATCATAGTATTTGCACCTTGGAGAGTGTGATTTCAGTACTGTCAGAGTTGTAGTTCAAGAGTAATTGAATGATAAAGTATCCCCCTCCCGCCCCTTTTACTGATGTAACACACTGCTCAGCTCGGAGCAATAAGGTGGTGTTCAGGTGGCTTGCAGAGAGGGAAAATGTTCAATTAGGATAAGGGAAAAACCTGAAAAACCTGTTGAGGGGTTTTCATTGTTCTCACAGTAAGAAGATTGTCTCTTGTGAGCTATCTGGTCTATGGACCAGATTGCATATCTGAGGTGAGCAGTGTTACACTAGGTAAAAGGGGCAGGAGGGGGTAACTTTATCATTCAATTACTCTTGAACTACAAATCTAACAGTACTGAAATAACACTCTTTATGGCTCAAATACTATAAAGATTAATTAGAGCTGCTGTTTTCGTGAAACATTACTATCCGTTTAATTGCCCAGTGAGCACTGCAATATATTTATAAGATCTCCCTCCTTATTTTAGGAGGTTTAAATGTGCACCGAGAATCTTTTCTTCAGCTAGTTGCAAAGCAATGTGTTGTAGACCTGTCTTAACATTCAGTTGGTTAACCCTTTGAGTGCCAGAGAGGTATCCAATATGTTGCAATGTAATGCAATGGATACCTTTCTGGCACTCAAGGGGTTAACCATTTGAGTACCAGAGGGGTACGCAACACATTGTGTTGCAATGCGTTGTGTACCACTCTGGCACTCGAAGGGCTAAAAGTGCCATATAGATAAACAGCAGCTTCCACGTTTGTTATTTGTCCCCTATTGCTGTCGTTGGTTTGCCCAGAATGTCTCCAGTGTCTTTATACATATGGCCCATAGTGTTTATCTATTTAGTTTTTCCTTTTTCCTTTGTCTAAGTAAAATGGATATACATTTTGTTACTGTGAATTCTAATGGTTTAGTTACGCAGAACTGTGCTGAACTAATGCTATAAAAACGCATTTGTTTAACTGATTTATAATCATAAGTATTCCTTACAAACAAAGACAAAGAAGGAAAAAAATAATTAAAATCCACTTGAAAACTTTCCTAATTACCAGATGTGTGGCATTTACTGTAATGGTTCTGTTGGATGACTGTTATCAGGGGACAGGTGTAATAAAAGCCATACCCAGACTCACAGAGAAGGGTTATGATGGAACCATATGTGTAGCACACACATACATGCACATTTTCGCTCTCTAAAATGTATTACACCTCCTGGGAAAATAAAATGATTAACCTCTTCAGAGCTAAAGACTCTCTTATACGCTGCTTTGCAATGTGTTGGAGACCTGCCTTCTAATGGCTTCATAATTATTGAAGGTTTCATAGCGAGGTCAGCAGTCTGTAAAAATGAATCTACAATGAAACAGACTAGGTTTATCACAGCAAAGTATTCTTAAGGTTCTTTTTTATGAAACATGTTATATTCTCCTCCTTTGACAACCATAACAATAGCTATAAAGGGAAAGGATCTCTTTATACGGAAAATGCATATTTTATAAGGCTTTTTGGTTGCAGTTAAAACTTGAATTTGTTTAGGGATCAGTACTTCAATGGTGTGCCATTTTAGTGTGGCACTGTTGCTACAACAGCCGACAGCACCACTCTAGATCAGTGTTTCTTAACCAGGGTGCGTGCCACGGACATCCACTTAGGGTAGCCCATTTTATCTATGAACGTAAAGTTACAGTTGTATATTTATGGAAATCGCTGTGCGCAATACATTTATTGTAGTTGTGAGATCTAAAAATAACTGTATATTTATGTATTTGAAACCTTCATTACAACCTTTACAAATGGCATAAAAGAATAGGGGTGCCCTGAAATTTCCAAGCTCAGTGGTAGGGGTGTCTTTAGCAAAAAAAGGTTGAGGACCACTGCTCTAGATTGATACACTGTGGAATGCTGCACCCAGTTTGAGTTATAACAACTTTAGAATACCACTGTGTTATCATCAAATAGAGCCCCACACAATACATATTGCACAATACCTTTCCTTTGTGTGCCAGAGAGGTATCCAACACATCGCGTTGCAATGCGTGGGATACCTCTGTGACACTCAAAGGGTTAATAAATATTTGAAGTTACATAGCAAGGTCAGCCAGTTATAACAACAAATCAACAAAGACATAAACCAGTTTATTAGGGTGAAATATTCTTTAGAGTTCAGTTTAATGATAAATCAGATATTCTCTTCCTTTTGGCAATCAATAATAGATTTAAAGGAATATATGTCCTAAGTCGTAAAATTGTGATTTACTTGCTAATATTACATAGACTGTGTGAGCACATATTTCCTTCCCAGAAACTGCCACTTCTTTATTTATAACTTAGGAAACTTATGTAAGCTGCAGCCGTGTTATCATTACTACTTGTTCAAAATGAGGTAGAATTGAGTATTAATAGGGGGATGTACCAATATGATTCAGCACTAAACCCGGGGAGTGATGCAATAAGGTGTGATAAATAAATAAATCTCTAATTCCTATATTATTGTATGGAACCTATGCACAAACATATATGTCCAGAGATATTAGTGCATAGGCTCCATTAAATAACAATTTTTTTGTGTGAATTTTCCTGGAAAATCCACAAAAATTCCCATGCATTGAAAATTCATAACAATTCTACCTTTCCACTACTCATTGACTTTTTAGTGAGAAGTTTGCTTTTTCCCAGATATGCTCTCTATGGCTGTGATAATTCCTGTATCGCTACTATAAAAATCTGGAACTCCCCGCAATTCTGCATGGTGTAGTTGAAACAGAGAGAGCTATAGAAGCAGAAATCTAGAGTAGTGGAGTAGTTATTCAGTGAGAGTTAAGATAGCACTTCTAACTGTGGAAACTGGTCCTTGTACCAGACAGATCACAGCAAGGGACAATCTTCTTTACTGTGAGCATAAGGAAAACCCTGCCTTCCTTGACAGGTTTTTTCTTATGCTCACTGAGGATTGTCCCTCTTGCGATCCCTCTGGACAGTCTTGCTGCTCTGAGGTGAGTAGTGTTACATCAGTAAAAGGGGGAAGGGGGGATACTTTATCATTCAATTTACTCTTGAACTACAATTCGGACTAGTGAAATAACACTCTCCATGGTCCAAATACTATAAAGATTAATTGTAGTTGCTTTTAATGTGAAACATTACTGTCCCTTTAAGGAAAGGCTGCTACTGTCCTTGGTGCTGAAGTCTGAAAATGCATCCTATCTGCCCCCCCCCCCCCACTTCCCTTCCCCGTAACATTGTCAGCTTTATGCTGCCATCATATGCTAATGATTAAAGTGTTTCCCCCTCTCCTTATGAAACACATTTTTAGTTTAAATGGTGAAGTGTGTCATATTTTTCATGGCAAAGTGATCTCCAAATGTTGCTAGACACACTTCACCATTACCTTGACCTTCAGTGCATCTCTCCCCAGCTGTCCAGTAAATAGGACCTTATATGAGTCATAAATACAGTTGAGCTCTTCAAACATTAGGATGCAATTCTGGTGCCAATCATAGGGAAACATAAACATTACAATTGATATAAATGGCGCTTTAACCTCTTGAATGTTAGAGAAGACTCTAACCCATTGTGAAGGAATGAGTTGAAGACCTCTAGCACTCAAAGTTTTGAAAACCCATTCATATCAATGGGGAAGGTTTCATTGTTTCCTATGGCATTTGATTGGTTAACACCAGAATTACCTGGTTCTTCCTAGTGTATTAGTCTCAATGTAGACACCACTCTGGCAGTCAAAGGGTTATTCACCTACATCTCTAAGACTGAGCCACTGTCAGCTCTTTTAGAAGTTGATTTAGTAATTTAAGTTCCATGAGGTGTACAAATCAAAATTAGGCTGATGTCCCCTTTGGACATACTTTGATTGAGGCATGTAAAATATAGCTGCATTAAATAACTATTACATTTATTTGATTATGAAATGATCCAATAATTGGGCATTTATAGTTTAAACCTCTGCGTGCTGGAGGGGTGCGTACCCATCTGGCATTCAAAGGGTTAATCTTTAGTAAATAGGCCCATATCTGTGTCCTGAATCTACTTTAGCTTTTTCAATTAAAAGACCACAATTCTGGAGCAAACCAGCAGCACCACAGGCAAAATGGAAATATTTCACTTGATTTAAATGCAGCTTTAACCCCTTGAATGCTATAATGCTTCACAATATGTTTGAGACCTCTCTAGCTTTCAAGAGGTTAAAAGCCAAATTTAAATCAATGAGAATTTTGGGAATTTTTATTGTGCCCTATAGCGCAGATGATCACAGGGATATATAAAAGTGGCATAAGGGAAGTGTTTGTAAATATATATTATATAATAATTCGCTAAATTTTTTGTCAGAAGCCGTCATGCGCCGTACAGACTGCCCGCACCACAGCTGATAATGGAACGGGGTGCTCTAAATTCAGACAGTCTGAATTCGGAGTGCCCAGCTCCGTATCAGCCGCAGGCAGTCTCTACTGTGCATGACTGCACCGCGCTCATTGCTGGGTGGCACTGTGTCCCGTCTATGTACATGGGCTCTTCAACTAGTATGTATATATATAAATATTTAGTAATTTTTTATGTAGCAACACCAATCAGTTGACTTTTTTGAAAAGTGGAGGAGACATTTGTCCAAATGATCGTAACACATATACCAAGAAATTAGCTAAGTGTGACAAAAATAAAAACTGTTTTAGTGGTTAAATCTCAATGCCAGATATAACCTGTTCTTAATAGAAGTATATAAAATATTAAGTGATAGAAGAATATGTGAAAAAGAAAACTGATTAACAACATATTTTGTGAGATAGAAATATTTTCATAAAGGTGCATTTTATAAAGTAAAAAAGTAAAACAATCCTGGATAACACCAACTGTACCATCGGAGACAAATAAACATTAACAAAATTTCCATTGTTTTAAATGTCTCTTTTAACCCCTAGAGAGGTCTACAACAAGAGGTGATATTTTGGAGGAAAGCATATATGCTCCCATACAGAGATGTAGCCCTCAATACAGTACCTTGTATTGTGCCTAAATATTCCTGTTTTCCCAATACAATACAAATGGATGTTTCTTTGATATATGGGACCTTATTCACAAAAGAATAGAAGAGTCATTCTGGAGTAAACCAATTTCCTCAAAGGAGTCAAATAACATTTCACCAAAATATCGTAGCTCCGGAAACTGTAGGGTAACTAGTGGCCAAAGAAGGTGAGATTGACTGGCTGGTACATGATATGCTATTCACTCCCATTACATACAGTGTGTTTTCTTTGTTTTCACTAGGTCATTTTCATATAAAGTATATTGGATGATTTTCACTTCCTGCATCTGCACGTTTAGAGGGTTAAGTGCGACCTTCAGATAAAATAACATTTCTCAAAGCTCCCACTCATTAACCCCTAAAGGACCATGTGACATGCTATGATCATCACATTGTTTTTGCCTTAAGGTTCAGTGACAGTCAGAGCATGTCACGTACAGGTCCAGTGTACCGGAGCGTCGGAAAAGATTAAAGCGGTCCTTAAGGAAAGGTAACTTTCCTGGAATGCTGGTCCTTAACCACTTAAAGACCAGAAGTCCAGCGAAGTTACCTTCCCTTAAGGACCGCTTTGATCCTTGCAGACGCGCTGGTACACATGACCTGTTACACGTACCAGCGCGCCACTTTGGGGTCTAAGAGAGATCGCTCCAGTCTTGGAGCGGTCAATTTTAGGCTCCATTTTTACTTACAGCACTCCCAGTAGAGCTCTGTAAGTAAAAAGTATGCGACGTGCTATGACCGTCACCTGTCCTTAAGGGTATAAGGACCATGATGGTCATAGCATGTCATCTGGTCCTTGAGGGGTTAAAGAGGCTCCATGCATTGCTTTGCAGTGTTTTGAGGACCAATTTAGATTCCAAGGGTTTTTAAAGCCCATCTTAAACCAATGGGAATTATTATTCTCCTCTACAGAGAAGTTGGTGTCCACCAGAATTGCACCTTTATGCCTTACTCACAAAATAAAATAAGAAAAATTCTGGAACAAACAAACTACACCACAGTAGATAAATAAAATATCTCCTTGATTTAAATGGTGCATTTAACCCCTTGAATGCTAGAGAAGTATCCACTGTGTTGGAGATGTCTCTAGTATTCAAGTAGTTAAAAGCTCCATTTATGTTCCTGGAAATTTTGTGAATTTTTATTTCTCCCCTATGGTTGGTTTGCTCCAAAAATGCACCTCTTTTCTTTTGTGAATAAGGCTAATAGTTCCTTATAAACACAGTAGAATGGATTCAGTAAACTGGAAAGCAGTTATTTTGTCAATTTCTGTTAAAATCCCAAGCAACTTGCATGGCTGCCTCTCAGTTTATCGTATCCGCTCCAGTGTCTCAGACATCGGCTTCCAGCAGTGCTAGTTTGGAAATAGGCAATGGAATAACATGGCCCAAACATATCATTTGCAGGCTACCTTTATGATAGTGAAGAAATAAAACATGTGTTGAAGCAGAATGAAATCTTCAGCACTTCATCGGGCTTGGCAAGGTTTAAATGGCAGGCAGCGTGAGAATGGGAATTTGCACTGGGAAATGGTTGTGAGTTAACCGTCTGTAAAAAAAAAAAACTGGAAATGGTATTAGATCAGGACATTCTGCTGTGTGTTGATTACAAACATTTACTATTCCTGTTTCATAGGGGAGTTGGGGGGAACCTTACCGAATTCAACAAACTGTTCTTGCTTATTTCTGTGGTTTAACCCTTTGGGTGCCAGAATGGTGCGCAACACATAGCTCTACAATGGATTGCATACCACTCTGGCCCTCGAACACTTTCAGTGCCAGAGGGGTACACAATGCATTGCAGAGCAATCTGTTGCATACACCTCTGGTACTGAAAGGATTAACCATTAGAGTGCCAGAGGGGTGTCCTATGTATGGTTTTGCAATGCATTG
This sequence comes from Rhinophrynus dorsalis, assembly GCA_037306005.1. Taxonomy (NCBI): domain Eukaryota; kingdom Metazoa; phylum Chordata; class Amphibia; order Anura; family Rhinophrynidae; genus Rhinophrynus; species Rhinophrynus dorsalis. The sequence goes on along the minus strand of CM074719.1, from coordinate 70,120,852 downwards.
GACATTATACACGAGAAGAGATGGTGCACCACTCTAGGTATTTTGGATGTCTGTTAACCAAAGGGGATATGCTGATCTGTAATGGTAAGAGCAAATCATATAGACAACAAAAAGACAGAATCCTATATAATAAAATGCTAGCAATGTTTGTCAGAAGCCGTCATGCGCAGTAGAGACTGCCCGCATTCAGGCAGTCCCTACTGCACATGGCTGCATTGCGTGGAGCAGTGAGGTAGCGGCAGTACGCAGAGCAGGATTGGAGCAGTGAGGAAGCGGCAGTACACAGAGCAGGACTGGAGCAGTGAGGCGGCGTCAGTACACAGAGCAGGACTGGAGCAGTGAGGCGGCGTCAGTACACAGAGCAGGACTGGAGCAGTGAGGCGGCGTCAGTACGCAGAGCAGGACTGGAGCAGTGAGGTAGCGGTAATACGCAGAGCAGGAGCAGAGCAGTGAGACATCACCCAGACCTTGGCCCGTGTACACGGGCTATTACACTAGTACAGATATAATAGCACCAAACCCACTCCACATGTTGTTGATGCAAGTTAAGTAATGGACTTCTCATGAGGGGAGGATACAGCAACAGAAAACATAAAATATAACTTTTATTAAAAAGAGAAAGAGGCGAATTTAAAATTCTTGAAAATAAAAAAACACTATCTGCCAATTTCTAGGCCAAAATAATGCAGAATTACAATAATACAATGCAGTTGTATTGATTCACTGATCCATAGTGTCTTCCTAATGATATGGTGACACTATGTATTATTAAGTAGCGTGATCTGTAACACTAGTGAGTTGCTTTAGTTTATACCAGTTATGTATATTGCTGGTAATTACCTTCAACAACTATGTTGGATGGAGGGATTGCACAATTGTAATTTTTCTTATTTTGACTTCAATCAAAATTCTATATGAAAGAAGCCATTTGATTGATATTACTGGAGGTCACTCTGGTTGTATTACTCAGCCAGCAGCTCTCTCTGTCGCTCTAATTCAGAGAAAATCCCATCCCATGTTATTAGTTCAAAGTTGATACCTAGTATGTAGTGTACGAGAGAGGCTACAACTGGTATAGGAATTGCAGTCCACCGCTATTTCAGTAAGGTTGTTCCCTTCCTGAGCATTCAGACCGCCACTATGCATTGGACATCCCTCTGTCACTCAAATGGTTAAATTTAATGACCCAGTGATTTTATATTGAATTTAATTACCCAGATTTTATATTAATGCAGCAGTCATTTTTGAATGAAAAAATATGTTAAAGGATTTTTCATGCTGAGTAAAACAAGGGCACTCTCACTGCTGGGAGATTTTTCATTAAAAATTATTACAGCTTGATTTTTTTTAATAATTAATCTGCAGTGTTCTATTCTATTTGAGTCAAGCTCTCCCATAGAGTATAATATGGAAAAATAATTTCCTTTGGACAGCAATAAGCACAAAAGGAAATGGGAAAATGGAAGGATCTGCCAGTTCAGAGCAATTTTTTGTGCTTTTAGCCCAGATGGAAGCAACCTTTGACTCTTCAATTGTTGGGGACTACAACCCCCACCATCCCCAACCAGCTGTTGGGAGAGCCAAAGGCTGAATACTCTTCTTTAGGTTAAAAATATTGGGCTTGCACAACTGCATTTCTGGGGGTGTTATATACAAAGTAAAAGAAGTGCACTTGCGAATAAAAAACAACTCTCCCAAAGTAGAGGGGAAAAATACAATTCCCAACATATCTACTGATTTAAATGGGGACTTTACAATCCTTGAGCGCTAGAGAGGTTTCCAGCGCATTATGAAGCAAAAAGTTGAAGACCACTCTAGCATTCAAGGGGTCAAAAATCCCATTTAAATCAAAGGGAAGATTAATTCCCTATGGTGCTGTTGGCTTACTCCAGAACTGCACCTCTTTTCCTTTGTGCATAAGGCCAATGGTGCATACAAGTGCAGATTATTTCTTTAGTGCTTACCAGAGCACACACTGTGCCACTGGAGCCCTCCCTTGTATTCAAGGACATAAAAAGACCAATTTAAATTAAGAGTAATTTTATTTATCACCAGTTGGGTAGATGATTGCCCCAAAATTGCTTAATTTCATCAATGTGGATGTCCTCAAGAGTCTTCAAAGTCCTAAGTAAATACTTTTGTATTAATATTACTTATCTGGAAAACAAAACTAAAATAAGTCTGAAATTAAAATGTTAACAGATGAAAGTTTTTATCATTTACATTGGGTAATTTCAAAATCTTAAAATAAAAAAATAAAAAAACTTCCTTTGCTTTAGGATATGAGTTAGAAATTGTGCACAGATCCTACTGGCAAGAGACTATATCAATGTATGCAACAATATAACAACTCAGAAGACATTTGCAACAATATATTAAATGCAGAAGACCGAGGATCAATGTAGTAAAAAGCAGATATTTATTCCTCATATATTATATTGCGCATGATACATCCATGTGCATGATATCCATATACAGCACATATAAAGGTAAGGAAATAAAAACTATAATAAGTAAAAATGCTGGGATAATATTTAGTGTCACCAGATCGAGTTAAAGGAAAAGATGTTGCACGTAGATCCCAAATTGTACTCTAATAAATGTCACCATACATATAAACTATGTTAGTAAGTATACTATTTGGACCTAAGAGAACACAAATTCATATTCGTAACCATCATCAATTCTGGAAGGACACACATAAACATACACTGCCATTCAAAAGTTTGGGGTCACTTAGAAATGTCCTTGTTTTTGTTGTGGGAGCAGCTTGACCATATGGTAAGTAAGAAGTGCCCATTAAGCCAATCCAAATTGTGGGAGGTGCTTCAGGAAGCATGGGGTGAACTCTCTTCACATTACCTCAACAAACTGACAACTAGAATGCCAAAGATCTGCGAGGCTGTAATTCCTGCACATGAAGGATGAAGGATTCTTCAACAAAAGTAAAGTTTGAAGGACACAATTATTAAAGTAAAATCTCAGGTATAATATGCACCTGTGTATAATACGCAGGTGTATATTATACCTAAGAATTTAGGGGAAAACAAGAGTTCCTATGTATAATACACACCCTTGTTTTCCCCTCTTATGAAAAAAAGAAATTAAGCCGGCCAGAGCCCTTCCCTCCCTCCCGCGGCCCAATTCGCTCTGACAATAATGCTTACTTGCCCCCACTGACGTCCCCACTGAAGTCCGTGCTGACAGTGAGGCTTAGGGTACTTCCTTCCACTGAAGTACCCATCTTCCCAGCGGGCGGCAAGCTTGCATTTGCCGCCTGCTTCCCTCATGGGCTTTCAGGACCTTCCGCTTCTATTACCATTGGCTGGAGGTGGAAGGTCCTGAAAGCCCATGAGGGAAGCGGGCGGCAAGTTTGCATTTGGGGAAGATGGGTACTTCAGTTGAAGGAAGTACCCTAAGCCTGATTGTCAGCGCGGACTTCAGTGGGGACGTCAGTGGGGGCAAGTAAGCATTATTGTCAGAGCGAATTGGGCCGCGGGAGGGTATCTGTCAGCGCAATTTTTTTTTTAAATAACTCTCGTGTATAATACGCACCCCCCACTTCACATAAGGTGAAATGGGGTAAAATTGTGCATATTATACCTGAAATTTTACGGTATTTAATTTAAAAATCATTATTTCTAACCTTTTCAAGGTCTTGACTGTATTTCCTATTCAGTTTGCAACTCAATTGATGGAAAACAAGGACATTTCTAAGTGACCCCAAACTTTTGAATGGTAGTGGACAACACACATACACAATGACAGAATATATATAAATGTATGTAATATGTGTCCAAGGAATGAAGGTATATCATGAAATGAAGGTGAATCACACCATATATGTCTACACCATTAACTACATGAGACCCATCTAGAAAAATAAAAACTATATACCAGTATATAAAAATATATTAAAACACAGGTGACCTCTGTCAAAAAATGGGTCTATCTGACACTTAGAAAGATTAAAAAGTGATCGATTGCATAAAATATGGCAAGATCCAATGAATGTATCACACCACAGAGAGTCTTCAATTCACATTCGTAGACGTACCCTTTTTATACTAGGTGCTATTTTTATTCCCAGATTTGGAGCCTTAGTGAAAATTATATCTGGTTTATCGGGAAGAATATTATACATCATTTTTTCATCTTTTAATGTATCCCAATGTTTATGAATATTTTAAACTCCCTATATCCTGTATTAAAGCGGAATTACCACGTTAGCTAAAGTCACCCTGCAATAATTAGGCAGGTGGCGACTAGCTTACTAGTAGTTATTTTACCTCTCACAATTACCCCCTTGTAAAGTAATAATTAATCTTCTGCGACCGACGGCCAGGTTAGTGCAGTCTGCGCTCCTGCGCTGTCAGTCCCTTCTGGTGCCATTTGGGCCAGTGCAATGCTGCTGAAGGGAGACTGGGACTGACAATGCAGGGGCGCAGACAAAACGTCTATGCTGATGCCAGGCTTCTGGTCTCGGAAGCTTAAGGATTACTCTAGATGCCACCTGCAGGGCAACTTTCGCTAACGTGGTAGTTCCACTTTAAATGGCGCTATTATTGGGATCCTATTATCGTCTCTATTTTGATGAGTCTTTTAATATCTCACCTCCATCTAAATTTACAATTTCAGATATATGATCCTAAGACCTATTCAGAATGATTTTTCTCTAAAAATCTGTTTTTCAAAATTTGTGCTTGATATTGGAAAGTAGAATTGTCTGTACAATCTCTCTTGAGATATATAGCTATTACAATCCACAGGTTTGAAGAAGGTTTTTGTTTTAATAGATCCCTCCTCTATATATAGAGAGATAAGTCAGGAAAGTTCACCGACAGAGAGCTACAAATTGTGGTTAATTTCAAATTATATTAATTATAATTAATAAACTGTGCTAAAGTGTTTTCCGAGCCACCCCATATAAAAACCACATCATCGATGTATCTGTGCCAGAGCACCAGATTTCAAAATCTCAGCTACGCTTATTGTAGTGCCTTGTGAGATGTAACTAATACTGACTCATTAACAGCCAATTAGAAAAATCTGCAGGAGCAGTAAATAAGCTCTTACTGAGTTCAGATTTTGAAAGAAAGTGAACCTGATGCACAAGTAAAGTGAGCTTGTTGCATACACAGCTTCCAGTCTCATTAAATGTATCGACTTAACCCTCTGAGTCGCAGATACGCAATGCGTTGGATACCTCTCTGGCACTCAAAGGGTTAAACTGCATATAACATGTTTTTTTTATTTTCCAATCAGGATACAAGTATTAGATGTTTTGGATTTAGCAGTTCATGAATCTATTTTACTTTACTAACTCGCGTGTCCAGAAAACCTCTCCACTTTCTAGGCTGATAAGATGGATGGAATAAAATGAGAAGAAGGAAATAAGAATGATGCCTATCCTTTCAATATAGAAGGTAACACTAAGCAGAGGACTTGGATTAGCTGATACGTAGAGATCAACAAAAAGTAAGAAATGTTTCCACAGGAATTGTCATGGAAAATTAGCAACTTCACACATTTTCCTAAAATTCTCACCCATAGAAAATGCATACTATTCCTGCCATTTTGCCAATGAAAATAAGGTTCCCGCAAGATTTTTGACATGTTTCAACTATGCTTTCTATGGCAGAAATATTTCCCACCTCACTACTATTGCTCCTATGGGCTGAAGAAGAGAAATCAACAGCTGAAAGTAAAAGTTGTGTGCAGGCCTCTATAGGAACTCAGTAAGTGTAGGATAGCAGTACATAATGGAAGAACTGTGTAACTTTATTGCTTTAACAACATGAATTGTGGCAGTGGAGGTGGTGAAGGTGGAAGCAGGAATGGACACTGACTCTTGTAGTCTCCTGCATCAAACTTAGAGTCATACATCTCCATGTTTTTGCAGGAGACATGGGTATTAGTGTAAATTTGAATCTTGGCACACTCTGTGATATATCTATAGCACTACTATTATGTACCCCTGAGCCACAGGAACTTTTAGGAGTCCTTCTACTGCTGCTAGCCATGGCACCTCTGACATGTTGACGGTGTGTCTACCATTCAGACCTGTGGTTCTGCTTCAGGTGTTATCTCTGTGAAGATTTGCCTGGGTGTAACCCTGCTTTCCTCCAGCTCATATGCTTCTTATACAGACAACAGACAGCAACATGTTTAGCCTTTAGATAATTAATGAATGATATATATCCATACTGTAGACTTCACAGACTGGGGGGTTCCTGAGGAGCTTTTACTACTGGGGCTAGATGTTGCAATTGTACTTCTAGGTGTCAAAGGTGCTGCACTTCCAACATCAGCAGAAGAACTTATCATAGCTAATGTTGCTAGGGTTGTGGATGTTGATGACCCATGTTGCTGATTATTCAACAATAGTGTTTGTGTGTGGATTGTTGGGGGTTGGACTTGGAAGAGGCGATGATGCTGATGATGACTGACAGGATGATTATATATTTTTAATAATCTTTACTTGATTTCTCAAACAGTTTATAAATAGGTATAGTACTCCTTTTCAGTGGTGTAAAATTGACGCTTTGCTTTTCACCTAATTTCAGAATGTCATCCATAAAATTTGAGACCCCCTACCTCCCAACCCACATACATGAATTTTGGAGGAATTCTGATACAGGCTCTCAAGATGGGATCACTGTTTATACTATATTATTCCCTCCACTAACTTAAGAGCTGTGAATTGTGCTGTAGTCATCACAGATATCAGAAGATTTCATTAGACACAACTGGTGAGCTATGAGGAGGCTGAATTTAGAGACCAAGAAGAAAGATTTGATACAACAAGATAAAACTAACAATTTAAATAGATAAATGTACTTTGTTTTTATTTATAATAAATTGCAAAGTATTCAATAGTGGGATGATATTAGTCCCACTCTATATTACTAGTTTAAAAGTTATTTCTCCCATTCAGGGAGGGGGCTGAACAGGCAGCTGACCAACTATCATGCAAACCCAATCAAGTGCTCACTCAAATGGAGGCATTTTTTTCTGTGTGAGCAAATTTAATGCATCCTAAGCACTGACTAAAGCTCAATCAGTATACAGAATCAGTGTACAAAAAGGAATGAGAGGTAGATTTAACCCCTTAACGACGGATGACTTACCAGGTACGTCCCGTAGAAACTGTCACTTAGTGACAGAGGACGTACCTGGTAAGTCACGGAAGTCCGGGTCTCCGTGCGGCTGCACGCCGCTCGGAGACTCCGGACTTGTTTTAAAAAAAAAAAAATGTTCGGCGGGCGTTAAGGTGACAGCCGCATACGAACGCGGCTGTCACTATGGGGTTAAAGGATGCCAATGCAATTTGACCCCATGAAACATACTACAAATGGTTAAAACTGCAATTCAAAGTACTGCATTAGGTGGTAAGATGTGCTAAGGGACCCAATTTATCGTGGACAATTCTGCACCCAGTTTTTTGGGCGTAGAGTCACTTAGCACAACTTTTAACCGCCAATGCAGGAAATTCATGTTAAAAAAAGTTAAAAAAAACCTAGGCCCCACACAATGTGTATACTGTTATAGAATTAACCCTGTGAATGTGTATACTGTGAGTCCCAATGGGGTACAATTACCCAAATGGCACTCACAGTGTTAATCCGACTAAGTAACAAACCAACAGCCCCTGGAAAGTAACACTTACCATTAATCCTGATGTCCAATGGAATCTTAAGCACCCTTGTCAACTACTGTCCATCTTCTTTCTTCTCTCTTCTTATTATCTATCTCTACTTTCCTTTCCATCTTCTTTCTTCTTGTTGTCCATCTTCTTTCTTCCATCTTCTCTCAATTTACCTGTAAAACAAACAGAGATGTGAATAAATATTCCATACAAAGAACCCACACATCTATGCATAGTTTAACCCCTTGAGTGCTCTTCTATGCATTGCATACCATTCTGGGACTCCAAGGGTTAAACAATGCTTAGATGTGTGGGTCAATATTTTAGAAAATGACCAAAGTCAAAAACATTTGTCCTCATCATTATCCTGTAATGTGTGTGTGATTTTGAAAAATTGAAAAAACATTTTAAAGGGATAGTAATGGTTAATTTTAAGTTGATTTAATATTGTAGACATTAAAAAAGGTGAACATCAATGTAAGTCTTATCTCTCAAACCTTTATGGTTTGAGAGATATAACTTGCTACAGTTACCTTTTCCTGGCTGTTTTACTCAAGTCTGCCATCTAGCTGACAGCTGCAGATTCCAGTCATTTGACGAGACAGAGACTCTTCAGCAGAGCTGAAATCACGCTATTTAGAAATAAATACTTAATTGGAACAGTCTACAAAGTGTGCTTGCAAGCCAGGCACACTTTGTAGACCGTTCCAAATTACGTATTTATCTTTAGATAACATTATATCGGCGCTGCTGAAGAGCCACATCTGGTCAAGTGACCAGAATCTGCTTCTGACAGTTTTACAGCTCATCAAGCAGAAAGAGGAGGGACCAGAGAACTTTATTTTCCTATATCTCTCAAACCATAACCGTTTGAGAGATATGAATAATCTCTTTTAATTGTATATACCATATAGTTAATACTTTTTTTTCTGACATTACTATCCCTTTAAAGTGGAGAAATGAAAATAGGGATAATATTTTTATTTTAAATGTTTTCACTATTTTTAAAATTCATACACACATTACAGGATAATGATGGGGGACAGATGTCTTCAACTTTTTAAAATATTGACCAGCAGAGAGTTATGCAATGCATTGCTCTACAATGCATTGTGTACCCCTCTCACACTCAAGGGATTAAGCTATAGATGTTCGGGTTCTTTTTATGGATTTTTTTTTATATCTCTTAATTTTTCTTACAGTTAAAGATGAACTGTCATATGATTAAGATAGGGCCACAAATCATAGTTACATTAGAGATAGCCACAGATTTATGCTTGAAAATAAAAATCATTGTTGCATTAATGAAAAAATAACCTTTTAACCAGACAGGCACCGGCTGGGATCTCTGCACTGTCAGTCCCTTCCGGCGCCATAAGGTACAGTGGCAGTCAGGGCCGGCGCCACCTATAAGCAAGGTAGGAGCCGGCCTAGGGTGCACATGTACTGGGGGAGCAGCAGAGCCCCACGCACCTCAGCGGCTGCCATATGAAGAAAGGAGAGAGGCACCGCTCTGAAAAAAGCAAGGCAGCGAGTAGAAAGCCACCTCCAACGAGCTTCATATAATGTGATGAAGGGATAAGTTACAGAATGGAACATGGAAGGCAGCTGCAATGCTGCAGAGACGGTTAGGAGATTAATGGGAATCGAGGCAACTGATGTGAGGTGATTTCTGGCAGGGGGCGATGGATGTGAGAAGGTGAGTTAGTGAAAATGTATGTTAAGCAGTGGAAGGGAAAGGTGCTTTATTTGGGGCTGGGGGATAAACGAATGTAGTATGCAAAGGTCTTGAACAAAGAGAGTCTGCAGATAGGACAGATGGCTAGTGTATTTGAAGAAGACGGAGGGGAAGTCCTATCAAACTACAGACCATTATCTGTTTTTGTGTGTGTGTTGATGCCTTAATACTTGTTCAAACCCCCTAATAACTAATAGTAGCCTAAACCCTACAACTAGCCCAATACATTGCTTAGATTCTACTAGCTACGTATGGCTAAAGATAATGCAGGGGCTGCAAATGTCAGCAACATTAGATAAAGAACAATGTGGTGCTATCCTATGTGGGTACCATCCTGGTGTAGTTATATTTTTTTCTGCACCTCATTTGCATCACAAAAACAAGGTGCCAAGGGTGGTTACTGCGGGGGTCTGCAACACATTTCTGCTAAATGTGAATTTCACTCAGAAGAATCTTCAGTCCTACGTGCAATATGTGTACTAAGGGATACAAGTGCAGCAGGGAATACCAGGTGGCATTTTGTCTTTTGGTGGCAGGGATGAAATATGAACACTCACCATCTCCTTTATAGCAGGCTGAAGGGGAAACTTCTGGGGGTTTGTGCACCGTTGCATTGAGGCATGTAGAGTACATAGATGATTTAAGGCTTTATCACTTGGAGTGCCAGAGATGTATCCACGCATTGCAGAGCAATGCGTTGGATACCTTGCTGACACTCAAAGATTTGTACATAATGAATACTATGGGGTTTCAAAGGGTTAACTCAAGCTGTCCTCTAAATTTGTGACAAATAATATCTGTTAATTAGTGCATAAGCCGCTGAGGTATCAATCTTTAAAAGAGGTGGGTATAATTGGGTGGGGCATAAAGGGGCTGGTCACAAGGGGCAAAGCCAAGTGGCAGCAAAACTAAGTTTTGCCTAGGGTGGCACAAATCCTTGCATCAGCCCTGGTGGCAGTCAACTCACCAGTCCTGGAGGTGAAGGAGACGGACAGCGCAGAAGCAGAGATGCCAGCTCTGCAAGATGTCTGTGCTGTTCCCAGGTGCCTGCTTGGTTAAAAGGTTATTTTTTTTGTTAATGCAGCAATTAGTTTTATTTTCAAACATAAATCTGTGGATATTGCTAATGTAACTGTGATTTGCGACGCTATCATAATCATTTGAAAGTTTAAATGACGAGAAGATGGAAGAAAGAAGACGAACCAGAGGAAGAAAGAAGATGGAGAAGAAGTAAGATAGAAGAAAGAAGAAAACAGAAAAAAGAAGAAACATAGAAGAAGAAGGACAGTGGATGACAGGTGCTTCTTAGCACCTTTTGCTAAAGGGTCGTTATCCAGTTTTGCCCTACAGGTAGTTTTAATGGCCTTCTTTAAATCAAGCCCTAAAATTGTTCATACAGAGACAAATGTCCTCCTGGCATGAGTGCTGAGCCAGGTTACCATGGCAAACACTAGACTGGGTGGCTCCTGTCACTCAGAGAAGGGATTACATCAGGATAAGAGATGGGAAGAGAGATGTTAAAACAATGAATGCATTTTAAACCAGTGAGTTTTGATGCGTGTGACTGTCATCAGTCACACTCTTTAACCTTTTGCGTGCCAGCGAGGTATCCAGTGTATTGCGTTGTAATGTGTTGGGTTAATGGGTTAATATTTTGCAATGCATTAGAAAACAAATAAAAACAAGGCATTTCTATCTTTTTAAATTGTCATTATGAGCTTATTCTATCAATTCTCTAAATGCATCTTCTCAGTTTCAATGCAGTTCAGTTTCTTCTGCATCAGTTACGATTCATGGAAATTTATTAGTAGAGAAGAGTGGAAAACAGGAAATTCACTTCATTTGCAGACCCATTTTTGATAATGAATAAGAAAGCGTGTACTGAAACAGAATGGAAATCTTCAGGATTTCAATGGGCTTGGCAGGATCTAAATTGTAAGCAGCGTGAAAATGAGACTTTACACTAAGAAATGGCTCTAAGTTAAACAGCCTGTAACAAGCTAGTAGTAAGCATCGTAATAGAGCAGAAGATTCCGCAGCATGTAGATTAGAAAGAACAGTAGGGGGGAACCTTTGGGAAAGTAAAAGGGGGATAGAAATATGGTCCTCTTCTTATTCACGGCCATGGAATAACCTTTTGAATATCGGAGACATGTGCATTGCTTGGTATACCTCACTGGCCAGTGGGAATTTTAAGCCAGTCAAAGACCCATTACTTTTTCCCCCTGGAATTCCATTAGACTAGCAGAGCATTACATTATCACATGCTAACTTTCTTTTTAGAAAACCACATTTGCCTATAATAATCAAAGGGTTAACATGCAACATGTAAGTATAGTGGTATGTTCAATTTGCAAAACATATAGGCTCATTTTATAAAAGCAAACTGGGGTTATTGTGGAGTAAACCAACTGCACCATGGGGGATGGGACAAATAAAAATTACTAAATTCCCATACATTTAAATAAAGCTTTTTAGCCTCTTGAAGCAATGCATGGGAGACCTCTAGCATTATGCACAGAAGAAAAGAGAACAGTTCTGGGGTAAACCAACTGCACGAAAGGGGAGAAATAAAAATACCTTTAACTTAAATGTGGTTTTTAACCACTTGCATTCTAGAGCATTCTCCAACACACTGCAAAATAACATGCTGGAGACCTACTGAAGGGGTTAAAAGTCCCATTTCACCTAATTGAAATTTGGGGGATTCTTATTTTTCCCCTATCGTGCAGTTGGTGTGACCCACAATTGCAGAAGTTCCTATTAATCCAAATATAAAGATATTTTGAGTAGTTTATATACTGGCCTACCGAATCAGTTTAACCCTTTGACTGCCAGAAAGGTTTCCAATGCATTGTACTGCAATACAATTAGATACCTCTCTGGCGCTCGATGGGTTAACATCCAGTGCTAGCAGTTGTTAGGAGCATACATTGGAGTGTATGGTCACTGTACTGCATACCAGCACACAAGCACTGCATCATTACCCTTCTGAATGCGTTGCAATGAGTTGTGTACCCCTCTGGCCATCAAAGGGTTAAGACTCCAGTGCAAGCAGGCCCTCTATAACTGCCCCATAGCATGGCCATGGAAATAGATTAAACTTTCACCAGTCTTGTTTCACCCTTTGAGTGCCAGAGGGGGAGAGTATTGCATGAAAATCAATGCATTACTCCCCCCTCTAGAAACCAAAGAATTAATATGGGAGGAAAGGAATACCCCAAAACACTCATACAAAGTCCCACTGCTTCCCCTTGGCACATGCAGCATTAAGATAATTTTCCGCATAATTAGCTTAGTAAATTGGCGTTCCACTGGTGTAGAGTTAGATAATTGATCCAGCACCTGTTTCTGTGAGGAATTGTATTCTTACGATCTTTGTGCTGCATACTCCCCTGGCCTTTCAAGCAATTTCTCTGATATATAATACAGAGATACTGGGACAGCCCTAACAACCTACACACAGCATTTTGCTTCATACTTAGTTAAACAGTTCCCTCTTGTTTATTTTTCTATCTGTTCCTTTCCTCCAAACATACACAGGATTCAATCTCATTCAGTCTTCCCTGGAAGGGGAACAACTGTACATGGAGGGGAAGCATGTCATAGGGAGGGTTGAGCCAAAAGATAGAGGTGTGTGTTTGGGGAGGAGTAAGGTGGTAGACTTATAAGGGGTTTGGCAGGAAGTGGTCTGCCATGTGGTGAAGAGAAAGACAAGGAGAAGGTGAAGTCCAGTTGGTAGAGACGTGAGCAGGGTGCCGCATCCTGTGTGAAAAGATTACCTGACTTGGCACCAGGGTCCATGGCTGGTGTTTGGCACTGCTCTGGGGAGGCAGTCTACTAGAGGTTGGATCGCAGTCCCCCTTCCCCCTGTGGCTCTGGCTGCCTGGCGGATGGCTTTGTTATGGTCAGTAGCACTGCCTGGGCTGCTGGGCTAGGGGATGGAAGGCAGGCTTAGCAGAGAGCTTTGAAAGAGGAGTACCCAGGTGGCTAGTGTCTTGTGGGGCTTGAGTGTTGTGCACAGCGCTGGCGAGAGGCTACACATGTTGCTGGGGGCTGCTGCTTCACAGCCACTGCACTGCCGGGATGGAGTCTGCGGTGCCTGGGAGGTGAGTTACAGTGCTTCACGCTAAGGCCTTTCCCTATATTTTACTACCATGCCATATGTGACCTTGACACTGGAGGCACCAAAATAAAACACCAGCAGATTTGGATATACACATGGCGATGGTACTGTGTTTGTCAAGCTGGTGTGATCAACATGTATACATACTCTGAACGGATGGATCGTTGACTTTGATGATAGACTTGAGAGGTGTGTGGTGGATCAAAGTTAATTAGTTAATTAGGAATTTCATGTGATTGGTGGAAGACTTTTTAAATGTAGTGGGTTGATTGTGAGACCTGGTAGTCATGATTAAGCGCCTTTAGCACGAAACGCGTTGATTATGTTTTGTACTGCATATGACATGAGACCTGACCTCTATAGTCCGAAAATAATTTGGTTTTATATTTTTGATTTTTCCAATGAAGTATATTGTTTTACTTTTTCTACCGTTGGATCTCTTGGTTGAAACAGTGCAGCCATTTTTCCTTCATTGTTTACTTGACACTGGAGTCCAGGATGCTCGCTGTGGGCTGAACAGAAGATTGGTGCTATATACGGCAGCTGATCTCTATTATGGGCACCGTTTCTTTCAGCTGATTTGTACAATCCCCTCCTTTGACCATTGGCGTGGCTGACAGTGAGCTCTTTTCCCCCATACTTGCTGCACTGGAGGTTACTCGTCCTTGCTTCAGTAGGCCAGGCCTCTTTTCTTCCCGGTTGGCGGTTCTTCTTCTCACTTCTAGCTGCTTTTTTGTCAGCTCTTCTTTTCTTGCCTTCCATGACTCCTACTCTGTCTGTGCGGGTGATCCTTGTTCATTCTCTTCTGTTGTGTGCCCAGGGATTGCATCCTCTTGCTCTCTTCCCTCTCTTGGCCTCCTGTCCGTATTCTCTTTGTTCCATTTGTTTGCTCCTTCTCCCATTCTTTTCTGCCTCTTGTCTTCTGGACTGCTTGTTTTGTTTTTCCCTCTCTGCCCCTTTCCCCCTTTGCTGGCTATTTTGTTAAGCCTGTGGGCCTTATAGTGGTTCACCCTTGTTCTTTCTCTCTCTTGCCCCCTTTTAGTGTGCTTTCTTTCCCCTTGTCTTTCTGTATCTCCTGTCATCTGGTGCGATTCCTTGGTTATGCCTTCTGGCTATTCCTTGGTTCCCCTTTTTCTCTGTCTCTCCCTTATTCCCATCTTTCTTCTATTTCTTTGGGGATTTTCTAGCTCTCTCCTGGTCTGGCCTCATGGCTTTTGGGCTACCACAGTTGGGTTGTGGTTTACTTCCCCTACCCTGACTCCATAAGCTGTTGCTCCTTTTTCATTCTCAAAAAAATAAATAAATTCTATGGACTGGTGGGAGATAGTTGGGGGGTAGACGTCTCATTGAATATGTCTATATATGTCTGGATATATAGGTATTTCTAGGTGTTTGTGTATGGCTCATTTGCTGACTCTGGTACGTCGGTGCCAGGTGTCTGTTTGTTTATATATATATGTGTGTGTGTGTGTTCCTGTTGATATGTGGTGTGTGGGTTTGGCTTAGTATTAGTTTGTGGGTTTTCATTGTGAATGTGTATCATCTGTGATGAGTGGTTCGTATCAAGGGATTACTTGTCCAATGCTCAGTGCCTGTTTGTTGCACCTATTGGGTGTTGCATGTGTTTGGGAGTAGGGATGACCAAACATTTTCACCTCAAACTGAAATCGGTGAATAATTTTACTTTCCGTTTGGTGAATAATTTCCAGCGAAAGTGCAGTTTTTCTGCTTTTTCCCACCTTTTTCACCAATTGAAATCAATGGGAAGGAATTTTTTTCTCCACCACACGAAAGTTTTCTACAGCCATATAAAAGGTTGTCAGGCTCTCACAGCAGCCATTCTGTGTTTGTGAGAGGATAGATCAGCACCTTGTTTGAGCTAGAGAAGATAGGGGAATTGAAGTTTAGTTTAGGGAATCTTTTAGGTAGGACATGTGTTCCCCGTATTAGGAGAGTCAGTGGGGCACTCTGGAGAGAAGAAGGGAGGAAGGAGGTTGACCCCAAATAATACCCAAAAATTCAAAAATAAATAAAAAAAAGAATAAACTAAATATATTAGGTGACAGTGACAGACAGCTGGATGGGCTTAGGCAAGGCATCATACAGCTCCATCAGTTGTGTTGTGTACTGTAGAGTAAAAATAACACTGTGTAGTTGAATAATGTCCAGCAAATACACAAGGGGAAGGGGGAGGGGGAGGATTGGAGCATTGCAGGGCTGTGAGAGTAAAGTAGTAGTTCAAAAACTGACTGCAGAAATAGTTGCTGCAGCGTGTGCAGTCAATGATGATGATCCTACTTGTCCATGGGAGGTTGCAGTTTGTCAAGGTCCCAGCAAAACTAGTTCCAAGCAGCTCTCACAGCAGCCATTCTGTGTTTGTGAGAGGAGAGAGCAGTATGTTTTTGAGCTAGAAAAGATAGACAAATAAAGGGGGATTGAAGCTTAGTTTTAGGGAGTCATTTAGGTAGGACATTTGTTCTTTGTAGTAGGGGAGTCTGGGGGCACAATGGGGAGAAGAAGGGTGGAAGGAGGTTGACCCAAAATTTGGTGTGACTGACTGGCAAGTCACAGGCAGCTGGGGTCCAGGTTGCTTGCTGATTTTACTTTTATTGTCTCTGTGCTGGGGAAGTATGGGAAAAGAATTTGTTTTTTAGTTATATATTTTTTTTGGGGGACTAACTGTGATATGGTAGACAACTTAAAAAAAAAAAAACATTGAGAATTTAGTAGAGGGCCAAGAGTAAAAACACTCACAGTAGTTGAGTAATGACTAGAAAAGGCACAAGCGGAAGGGGGAAAGGTGGAGCAGTTCAGGGATGTAGGAGTAAAGTGGTAGTACAAAAACTGACTGCAGCAGTCGTTGCTGCAGCATGTGCAATACATCATGATGATCCCTCACCTCCCAGGGTGGATACTGTTTGTTAAGGTCCCACCAATCACACCACGCCAGTCCCCACCATCACTTCCATACACATCTGACACATTGTAGGTTGTACTTTATTTTTAATCACTTGACATCATCATGAATATGTGCCAGAGTCACTTAAGCAGGAAGTAAGTGTTGTGGGCAAAGACCAAAGGCACTCTGCATGCTAACATATTTGTCAAGGTATATGTTGCTGTAGGACTCATAACTTTGACTTCCAGCTACTTATTTCTCCACTACAGCCCTCAGAAGAAGTAATATTGTACTGGGAAATGTTGCACCATATTAAATATAGGAAAAAATGTGTAGGAATAGGAGAAAAATGTGTTGAATAGGCAAAAAATGTGTTAGAACAGGAGAATAATGTGTTGAAATTGGCGAAAAATTTTCTGAAATAGGCGAAAAGGAGACAAATTTTGCATTGGAGAAAAAGAGAAAACTTTAGTGAAAAAAATAAAAAATCAGCGGTTTTTCGCAAAAAGTCATGAAGGAAATTTTTCTCACTTTTCACCCGCCCCTATTTGGGAGTAGATTGTAGTTTTTGTGTGTCTGTATCTATGTATTTGGGTCGGTAGACATGTTTGTATGCGATTGTCGGAGTGGGTTGCAGTCTGGAATGCTTGGGTCTTGGTGTTGTGTGTGTTCTGTTTTTGGTGGCCACAGAGGGGTTGTTTGGCATGTCAGCTAATGCTTATTTGTTGGTTATAGTGTTTTGGCATTCTAATCTGCATGTGATGTACTTAATGGCACTGTGCATTGTCAGGGGGTGATGTAGTGAAAAGCGAGTGCCCTTTATGAGTCTGGTTCACTGTTTTTATCCAGTGGGGTGAGGGTGGTTGGTGACGGGATGTGCAGGGGTGTTTGGTCTGGGTTGCTTGATGAGTTGGTTAACCATCTGTGCTCTGACCCATTAAAGCTAAGGTGAATTGCCAATAGAGCAATTTGATGGAGTCAACCATAAGTGATGATGGATGTTGGAAGCAGAACATGAGCCAGGGCAATTTGGACATGCATGGTTCAAGGAATTTGGTTTGGCAAATTTGGTTAAAATATGGTAAGGTTATGTAGGATTTATCCTCGGGCTGAAGCCCTGTGGGAGCTTTGCACAGGACTTAGGTCGCGGATGGTGATGTTAAATATGGAAGATAAGGACTTAGTGAGATTGCACCGCACTTAGGTTGCGGTGGTAATGTTACATATGGAATAAGGATTTTGGGAGTTTGCACCAGACTTAGGTTGTTGCTGGTTACGATACCCACTGAAGCTTAGGTGGATGGCCAATGGTAATTTGGTGGAGTCAACTGTAAGTGCTGATGGATGTTGGGAGTACAGCCTGAGCCAGGGCAATTTGGCCATGCTTGGTTTAAGGAATTTGGGTTGGCAAGGACTGTCAATTAATGTTTACTTAATGTTTATGGTTAAAATAATAAGAATAACAAAGTAACAATGTGAAGTTAAATAAAGCTGTGACCTGTTATCTCCAAGATTCGTGTCAGTGTTTATTTGGGCATCATACCCTCTCCTTATGACATGCTCTATATATATGCAGTCCTCCTTGAGACCCAGCAGTGCTTTACTTGACTTGAAATATGTCTTGGCACTAAAGAAACTAAAGGACATAGTGCTAATATAGTTTAACACACATTTACTGAACTAAGCCCCCAAACATAGGAAATAAAATATTTTCAAATACATGGTCTATAGTCCTTTGGATCATTTGTAAGCTATATAAGACATTTCACGGATATAAGCTCAATTACTCTTTAGTTTCTATCTGGTTTTATTACATTCTGGGTATAGTTTATGATCTCTGTGGTCATTGTTGTAAGTTGTCTGCAGTTTATACTCTCTAAGATAACAGACAGTCCAGACTACACGTCATATCTAGCATTAACCCTATGGTTTTCTGACACATATCAATTGTTTTTTACTATAATTTTCATATATTGACTGCCATTGTTGTCATTATAGTATAAGAGATCAGAGTCCAATGAGTAATGGAAGTGATTATTCTACGGTTTTTATTTAATTCAAAACCTATGTTTATTAGGATTATCTTGTTTATCCTTTATAAACTATACAAGCAGCATTAATGAGTGTGCTTATTGTGTAGTCATAGTTATATATTATGTCAGACTTTTTAAAGTATTTAAAGTGTATTGTTTTAATGATGGATTACTTTTTACCCTTTCTCCATTTTATTATTGACATTAACGGATCATACTGACTCGTTTTGTGTGCAGTAAAGGTAATATTTTCCTTTCTGTCTCTAGGAAGGTGTTTTTGTGGTCCTCTATTCAGTGATGTATGAGTGATGGTTAATTTATCACTCTACTTGTTAAAGTAAAGCAATGTTCTATTAGGGTTAGTGGCAAATTTCAATGTTGTAATCAATGCACATCACTATGACACAGAAAGGGTTAGGGAGTGATGTTGTTTGTGTTTCTGAAGTCTTAGCACAAACTCTCCATTGGCCCACTGGTCAAGTGTAGGAGCAGAGAGGATGCTATCGAGACTACAGGGTTATTCTTATTCACAAATTCCCTATCTTTTTATTGAGCAATATAAACTACATAACATAGCTAAGGTCAGATGACCCAGAGATCTGGGTCCAAATTCAAATCAACTCTTATGACAAATTGCTTCCATTTGGAAACTTAACAATTTACTATTTGAAAACACTAAATCTGTCTCTTGTCTTAAAGACCAAATCCAAACTATTTTGACTTCCATTAAAAGTAAAAATATTTTATTTTGAACAATATGGAAGACACACAAAGTGTCATCAGGGGTTATTAAGTTAGGGGACCAGTAAATAATAGTCTATATAAAAAAATAAATAATTCAGTCCCTTTATGGATATTGTCTAGTCTAAAAAATATACATAAAAGTTCACTAAATCCAGATGGCTTGCAGGAATTACAAAATGTCAAGATACAATTACCTAAGTCATTAAACATCAGGATTTTCAAGTCCTTTCAGTGGACCAAACAGTGTAATTATGTCAACAGCAACAAATGTGGCAAGATCTTAGCCAGACAGGTTAAAATTAAGCAAAATGCCCTGCACATTGCTTGTGTCAAGGATCAAGCAGGAAATGAATGTACAAAAAAACTCTAGTAAAAAAACAAAAGCGAGGTAAAGAAAAATCCCACAACAGACCCACCCTTATTGTTTTTGAGAAGGTGAGAAAATCTGAGATGGATTGTCGATAAAAACAAAATTAAACCTAACTTTTATTGATGAAACCTAAAAGCATCTGGGGAATTAAAAACAAAACAAAAAAAAAACCACAAAAGACTTTCCAATGTATATATGAGGATATATGCATATGCTGCCATAAAACATGAGGCGCTATCAGATGCTAACTACACCTGCTTCATCTCTATGCAGTGAGCCTAAATCAATAGGAGGTTGTGTTGTATACCGAGCCAAGGGCTTGACACAATAACTTTCCACTGCAAACGTATTATCTAGTGAGGATTAAGCTATCTCTGTGTCTGATAATGTATCAGTCATGTAGCATATCAATTTATGTTAGCAACTTCTTTAGGAGCTGAGTAATGGCTCTTACATACATTCATCCGAGGTAGAAACTACTTAAGACAATTTGTGTATACTGATTACTCTGTTTGCAACTCTCATCTCCAAAAATGATCACCCTTCACGTGGTTCACCTGTTTTAATTACTACAGTGGTATAGTCAGCAAAATTATTTGATAATCAACACCACTTAGTCAGTGATGGTAAAGGCCAAAAAAAAGAGAGCTTAAAGTAGCCAACATCAGATTAGTCGTATAAAGAAAGGACTGTATTGCTATTCATCCTTAGCCCTGACACACATTTCGCCATATATGAGCTTTTTACCACTGCAATAATGAAAACAGGTGAACCATGTGAAGGGTGATCATTTTTGTGGCCTTGGAGATGAGTGTTGCAAAAAGAGTAATCAGTATAAAAATTTGTGCTAATTACCATATGTCTCCGATGAATGTATGTAAGAGATGTTAATCAGATATTGAAGAAGTTGCTAACCTAAATGGATATGCTACATAACTGATTCACTATCAGAGACAGAGATAGCTTAATCCATATGAGATAATAAGCTTGTGGCAGAAAGTTACTGTGTCAAGCCCTTGGCTCGATATACAACACACCTGTAATTGAGTTAGGCTCCCTGCGTAGCAAGGAAGTAAGTGTAGTTAGCATCTGATAGTGCCTCATGTTTAATGGCGTACTAACTGTAGATGCATATATCCTCATATATACACTGGATAGTCATTTGTGGTTTTTATTTTTAATTCACCAGCTGCTTTTAGGTAGCATTAATAAAAATTAGGTTTTATTTAGTGTTTATCGCCTGTCAACCTTGGATTTTCTCATTATCACTTACTGTGTCTCACCATCTTATACACAATATGGGTGGGTCTAGTGCTGTTTCTGGATTATTTTTTCCTTTCTTTTGTTTTTTACTTAAGTTCAATCAATAAATCACAGCACATTCCCTTTGGCAACACTAGCGCCTTAAACATCACATATAATTGTTGGTGCACCTAACATATTATTTACCAAAAAACTCTACCTAAAATTGCAGAACCTGTATTAAGTTCTCTAGTAATCTATACAACCTAATCAACATAACACAGATACATTACCCAGCAAAAAAAATCCTCTGCTGAACTCATATGCAGTGTCCTTGAATCTCACTTTTATGGAAAATGAACTCTTAACAGATCTGAAACAAATCCCATCAAGGGACAAAAAGCCCAGGCCTTGATGGCTTCACAACCTGTTAGAGACATTGTTAACATTCAAGGAGTGAAGAAACCCATTTAAAACAATGGGAACGTTTGGAATTTGTATTTGCTCCCATTGTGCAGTTTATTTGCTCTGGTACTGCACCTCTTTAGCTTCCAGTATTGCCCCTTTAGGGGAAGTCCATTGCTGGATGGATTTCTAGCTGTTAGGATGATGGGCATTGTAGACTCCAATTGACTAGCCTTGCTTTAGGTTAATCTCATAATCACCCAAATATGGAAAGGCTTCAAATTCATTCAAATATTGTAACTCTTTGAGTGCCAGAAAGGTACACAATGCATTGCTCTGCAATGTGCTGTGTACCCCTGAGGCACTCTAAGGGTTAATAATGTGGATAGGCTAAAGGACCTTCTTTGGGTATATTTGTTATCAAGCGTGTTAAATGATTGTAAACAGAAAAAGTGTGTTAGAAATTAAAGCACTTTATTTTCAGTTCACAGACAGCTGTACAGTATATACAAAAGCAAAGTGGGGCAATTTTGGGGGGCAGCCAACTACTTTGTAGAGGTTAAATAACATTTTCCAAAATTTCAGCTAATTCAAATAGGGCTTTTTTTTAACCCCGTTAATCCTAAAGAGTTCTGCAATAAACACTGAAGCAATGTTTTAGAGACCACTTAAAAAGCCCCATATAAAACACGGGAGATTTTATTCCTGTACCCTATAGTGCAGCTGGTTTGTTCCAGAATTGTTCCACTTTCCTTTAGGCTCCTTTTATACAGTATCAGCACAGAGATCCTGTGAGACTGCAGTGCCTTTCTCTCTGGTGACTGTCACCTTTCATGAATGCACTGAAGTCCAGCATTCTATGTATTTACTGCATTTATGTACGAATGCAGTAAAGTTGCTGAAGGGCAGATCTATATAGCAGCCAATGAGACTTCCCCCAGATCCTTCAAACAAACTGCTATGAAGGCTGTGAGGCTCTTAGAATCCTCCAATGAATGGCCAGCCCAAGTGGGCATCAGCCAATAATATTTGGTTGACATTCACATGGACCAACAAGGGGAATGCAAGAAAATATGAGTGAAAGAAAACTGGTGTTTGAAATGTGAAAGAGCCCTTACACCAGAGGTGGGCAAAATACATCCAACTGGGTACTGGTGAAGAGAGAAGTCAAATCAAGATGTGGGGGACCCTACTTTGCAATGCGTTGCAGACCTCTCCAGCATTCATTTGGTTCAAAGTTCCTTGTAAATCTATGAATATGTTGGGCATTTTTATTTGTTTACTACAGTGCAGTTAATCTGCCTCAAAATGACTCCTGTTTTCTTACTATATCTGCCTGAACTATTATTTCCCCTTCTTGTCCTTTGCAGTCTTTTTTTTGTAAGAAACGGCTGCATTTAATTTTTTACCAATTAATTATAAGAACATTAGCCTGGCACAGTTTGAGTGAAGTTAATTAAATGTAGTTAATGCATGCATAAATAAGTATTATACAGCATGATACATTTTTTTTAATACAACACAATTAAAATTAAATTAATGAGTCACGATACTATTAATAAAATTAATAAACAAATTATATTCTTATTGGACTTTATATAGTATTACAGTGAGATGTGCTATTTAACTGAAGAGTCTAATGTAATCACTTTCCTTTATTATAAAGCAAGATATAATATTAAAATTTCAACCTTACAGTCTTGTAAAACATGTCCTATTCAAGGACATATCCTAGTGCCCCCCTATTGTCCCTTCATTATACTTTATTCCCTTGGCAATCTATTTAATTAGCCAAGGATCAACTATTTTACCTACTGCTTGTTACGGGGATTTTAACGCCCTGAGCTACTTGGCTAAAGTATAGAACATATGAAATAACACTCTTGTGATAATAGTTAAAAAGACATGTAGTCAGCACAATATTTTGTAATTTCTTAAATTAGGACTTCAAATTGGCATTGCGGGACAGATTTCCATAGCATGCAGTAAATGTTATTAAAATAATAGTTAATTTAAATTATATTAAACCCAAAGCATTGGTTTGCAGACCTTGCTAGCATGTAAGAGACAAGGTTTATATATTTATATATATATATATATGGAGAAATGAATATGCTTTGAAGTTACATTTAAATAAATAAATATATATATATATATATATATATATATATATATATATATATATATTATGTATTTAATAGTACTGTCTTAGTACTGACTTAATAGTACTGTCTAAGACAAATTTCCACTGCCTCAAGCTAAAGGTTTTTGACAAGTGTGTCCTCCCATTCCTTACATATGGCTGTGAAACATGGACACTGAATGCCAACGCCATACAAAAACTTAAGGTTACAGAGAGAAGTATGGAGCGGCTAATTCTAAGCATGAAAAGAGACAGAAAAACATGTGCGTGGATTCGTCAGCAAACCAAGGTCTATGATGTAATTGAAAGAGAAAAAGTGCCTGAAATGGAAATGGACAGGCCACATAGCAAGAAGATCTGATGGTAGATGGACCAAATGAATTCTGGAATGGACTCCACTTGATACTAAATGCCCAAGAAGAAGACCAAAGACAAAACGGTAGATGAAATTACCAAATTTGTTGGAGGCCTTTATACTGCAGTGGACTGACAATGGCTGAAGATTATATATATAATTTATGTTAGCCTTGTTAGTCCATTGGTGCAGAGGCCAAATTAATGAGTTTTGCAGTATATAATAATTCCCTTTTTATCGGACTAACATTCAGCTATATAGACAAGCTTTCTCGAGCAATGCTCCCTTTTTCAAGTCAAAAGCATACTGGTTTTAACCCCTTAGTGACCGGCTGCACATGCACACGGCCAGCACTTAAAGCCCACTGAACTTTTTGCCCCATTACTTACAACAACTTCCTGGAAGTACATGTCACTAAGTGACAGTTTCTGTGGGACGTACATGTACATCCATTGTCGGGATGGGATTAAAAGAGAAAACATTGCCATGCTAATGAAAACAATAACTGATAAGTAATAAGTCACCTAAGTTATCAACCAATGAATATATATATTTATATGGGAGATTGATCAAACACATTTTGGAATGGATTCCACTTGATATTAAACACCCCTAGAAGAAGACCATAGACAAGATGGCTTGATGAAATTACCAAATTTGTTGGTGCACAATGGCAGCATGAAGAACACTATTAAAATTGCTGGAAATTTGCAGAATCACAATCGTCAAGGCACAGAATTTGAAGAATTACACAACAATTGAATCAAATCACTAGCACCCAAGCTGATGCCAATTGTTCTCTATGCATGTAATCAGGCAAATGCTGTGACTTAGGTGTCAACAATGAGTGCATGATTAGCAGTACAACATGAAAGTAAAGTCATCATTTTTCTCATATTTAGTAGAGGATGGCTTGTAAGATTTGTTGTTAGAGGCCCAAGCCCTGAGGAAACATTGATTTGTGGGACTTAGACTTGTTTGGCAAAGGTCCTAAGGAAACATTGATTTGTAGGACTTAGACTTGTTTGGCACGTACCCTAAGAAAAAATTGAATTGTAGGACTTAGGCTTGTTTGGCACGTACCCTAAGAAAAAATTGAATTGTAGGACTTAGGCTTGTTTGGCACAAACACTAAGAAATTTTAATTTGTAGGACTTAGGCTTGTTTGGCACAAGCCCTAAGGAAACATTGATTTGTAGGACTTAGGCTTCTAGAAACAAGCCCCCAAAAATTGTTTTATTTTGTCTAGGTCTCGAAGGGTTAAGATAAGATATGACAAAATGAGAATGTAAGAGCTGGGCAAAATATAGCCTGTGGGCTGGGTTTATGTGGGCCTTAGGTCTGACTTGCTGTACAGGGAAAAAAAGAGTTTCCTTTTACAGAGGAAAGGGGACCCCCGGAGCACAGTGAAATTCAGGAGGAGGGGGCTTGATGGGGCTAGGAAGGAAGGAGGCAATAGAACAGGAAGTGAGGCAGTTTGGGATAGGATGAAGGTTGTGGGAGGCCCAGGAAGTGACTGCTGTGGGGGGTGTTGGGTCCCGCAGCCATTGTTGGAGGAGACAGCCATGTGGTGAGGAGCTTCGTGTGGAGCTCCTGGATCTTTGATTGGTTGGAGCCATTGCCTTCTCTAAAGGTCTTCTCCGGCTATCTTCTTGTGCAGATGCAATTGAGAAGATCCTCTTCTCCACAAGGGAGGCGGCTTGCTGGGGAATTGCTGAGTGATCTTGACCGATGCCTCCATTGTTTGTCGCTGGGGGCTCTCTTTCCCAGTCCTGCCCTCCCTTTTGTTTCCCTCCTCTCTGTTTCAGTGTCCTCTGGGCCTTGTAGGTGTAAGGGCGGTGGCGGGGTTTGTCCCGGTTGGTCCTATTCAGCCTCCCCACCTCCTTGTCTGTGGTTCTGCCTCACTTCCTGTGTACAGGACCCACCACAGCTGCAACCCTGGAGTGGCCTTACGGAACGGTGCTGGATGTTGCCTGGTGCTGGGCGCAGTCGTTTCCTGCTGATCGATGGCTCTGGTGATGGTGGGAGCAGTCATGTGACGCGGCCTGTGCTTTCAGTGTTCGAGATCATATGTTGGGTGGTTTTTGCAGGACATGGATGATGGCCTGGAGTTTGCCTTGCCACTGGTCTCCTGCTCGGGAACGAATGCAACTGGCATAGCAATACATACACATAGAGTTAATATATATATATTAATATATATATAATGTGTAAATATAAAAAATATATTAATATAACATTTTCCCTTTTATCCTGTGCTCTGCATTATGGAGGAGGCTTTGGGGTTACGGCATTGGGGTTGTCCTCAGATGCCTGTTGGGGAGAGGTGTCTTGGTGTGCTGGTGGTGGTGATGGTGCCTGAACTACATGGCGTCCCTGCGGCAGTTTTTTTCGACTCAGTGACTCTCTGCGGGAGTCTGATGAGTTTCTGTGTTTTCTGTTGGGGAAGAGGTTTTTTGGATCTGTATTAGTTGTAGGGGCTTCTGCGGTTCATAGGGGCATTGGGTGGAGTTGCCATCTTCCCTTCGTCAGTGGCTTCAGAGTAGGGTTCCCGGGTCACTGAAGGGCACTCCTGCTGATCCATAGTTTGGGACACTGAGTATTGGGCATACTGTCAGTTGGTGGGACACTTCTCTGTGGGTTTTTTCCTCTGTCGTTTTACGGTGTCACAGGGCGGTCGTCTACAAGCGGTACGGTTTTGGCTGAGCTGACTTCACGGAGTGGTTGGGTTGTTTCCTGAATTTGATTTTCTGTCTGTAGGGGTGGACTTGGCATGGTTTCTGCTGACAGATGGGTGGTTGTCACACTTTGGAGCCTATAGTTGTCGGCATGGTAGCATGGTGAGAGCTGAATTTTCCTTTATCCCTTGCTACCCATGAGTAGGGTTTGATAGTAGGCTGTTTCCCGAGTTGGCTGGGGTTATTCACCCTCATGGTTTTTTGTATGTGTGTATTGGGTCGTGGGTTTGGATTGTTCTGGAACTTTCTCATCCAGGTTATCTGTGGGTTGGGGTGGTTTTTTCCAGTAGGGGGCAGGTTGGGTACTGGTAGGTGTGGCTTTGCATTGGCTAACTCAGTGTAGTTCGCTGTGTGTTTTGGTGCCAGCGTCCCTTGCTCCCAGGCTCGGTTTGTTTGTTCCTCTGGGATTTTTGCTCGGGTGTTCTTGGGGCAGTTGTACCTGGTTGTGTTGGTATCTCTGCTGGATTGTGATGGCAGGTGCAGATTTCCGCAGACCATCTGTGGGCTGCTCCTTTTACTCCATGGATGCTGCTCTTTGGCTGTTTTGATAGCTTGGCGGGCCTGGGTCATGTGCTGCTGCTGGCTCATTTGGGTTATCTGGGTGTACCTTATTGGAGGTGTGGGTTTCAACTGCGGTGGTTGAAGATTTTGTCGTGGTATTAACTTTGCTTAGTGGGGGAGGTGACCAGTTCATGTGGTCTTTGGCTCTGGTGATTTCTCAGTTGGCTGGAGCCTACTAACGCCTTTGGTCTGTAGGGCGCTGGAGGTTTTCTTGGTTTCATATTTTGTGGGACTTGCGCAGGCCTGTATCTTGGGGGGGAGGCCTTCTGTGTTTTGACAGAGTTGCCTGGAGGTTGGGTTGCCTATGTGCTGGTATGGAGGAGGTCTGCCCACCTGAGGGTATTCTCTTTCCTAGTATGGTTGGGATTTTGTTCTCTCTCACAGCTGTTAATTAGTAGCTCCAGGACAGGTTGTTGCCCTTGGGCTTGTTGGCTTTTTGTTCGGTGCTCATTCATTTTGGTTTTGCGCACAGTTGGAGGTGTTGCTTTGGGGAGAAGTTGTCATGAGTATGTTGGTGTGTTGGATGTTGCTGCATTTTGGCTAATAGGGTGGTCAGTGCTGCTGCTTTGGATCGCAGGTTACTGGTTTTGGTTTTGTTTTCTTTTTCTGGATGGTGGGATTCAGGTGAGGCTCTGCCCGTGGGGTTAACCAGTTGGAGTTTCTTTTCATAGAGCATTGTTTGTTTTAGGGGGCTTAGGTCGGCAGGTGTGGCGGTACGGTCCAAGATTTCTCTGTGTTTGGGCTGGACGGGATTGAGTTCACAGGTGACGTGTGTCCATCGATGGAGGAAGGTGACCTGGGCTGTTGTTTGGGGATGCTGTCCACCTCACTGGTAGGAGGTGGGGCATTTTCTGTGCAGGGCTGTTGGGTATGTGGCGGGGCACAGCCATCTTAAGGTTTCAAGTGGCTGTGCCTTGGTGCTGTGCTTGCTGGGCAAAGCATGGGGCTTCACAGTGATGGTACAGGATTATGGCTATAAGACTTGGTCTTAAGAGTCGTCCATATGGCTGTTGGGCTAACACTTGCCACATTCAAATAGTCAGGGTGGATGGTGGCATGGCCCTCAGTCAAGTAGTGTTAATAAAGTGTGGGTATTAGTCAAGTAATGACTATGTATTAGCAAACACTAGGGGGTTTAAGTTTACGGGTTATGTATTAATTTTCGATTGATAATACATTGAATAGATTTTCTTAAGTATTGTTTTATCTTGGTGTCTGTGTGTGTTTAAAGGGGGGGAAATTTGGAAAGATGACTTGTCGATGCCATGTCAAGTGTTACATTTACAAACAATAACACCGTACATAGTACAGGTAGAGCCTCTAATCTGCAGCAGCACAACTGCAATAGCGTATTAGCGACAGTAATTCTGTATTTTTACTTTACTCATTCTGCAAGTGCATAACACGTAAAGACAAATTACCTCCACTTTACATTATTTTCTTTTTTATTATTGTTTTATTTTCTTTTTCACCTTCACCTTTTTTATTTTTTACACTTAATGAGCTCCCCAGATTTGTTTGCCGATAGTTTTCTGTCAGGTACTATGAGAGCAGTGTAAAAAAAAGATAGCATACAACATACAGAGTACTCAGAGCTGCAGGGATAGTGTTACATTGTATCACTGTTCTGCTTTGACAGTGGTGCAGTTCTGGAGCAAACCAACTACACCACATGGAAAAAAAAATATTAATTCTTCAAATTCCTGATCGTCTTAATGGGGCTTTTAACGTCTTGAATTCTAGAGAGCTCTCCAGTGCATTGCTTAGAATTGCTTAAACACCAGCGCACATGTGCACAGCCGGCACTTAACCCCTTAAGGACCAGCGCACGCACGTGCAGCCAGCACTTGAGGACCACAGGACTTTTTTTTTTCATCTCCAGTTCAGGGCTTCCGGAGCAGCGTGCAGCCGCGCTGGGAGCCCTGAACTCTATGATGTGCCAGGATATCACTGGTGCTTAAGTGCTGGACCGCAGTGACAGTCGGTCCTGGCACGTCAGTGGCCATTAAAGAGTTAAGGACCACGGAGCTTTGTTGTTTGTTTGTTTTTTGTTTACACTAACTGATTCAGGGAGTGCAGCCACGCGGGGAGCCCTGAAATCTATGATGTGCCAGGACCGTCATTGGTCCTTATGGTAAGTTAACCCATAATGGTCCTGGCATGTCATGGGTCCTTAAGGGGTTATACCAATACAAGTTCCTTATGGAGCTTTTGGTTTGTTCCTGACTTGCACCATTTTTACTTAGTGCATCAGCCTCACTGTTTGTTCTGTTCTGATATAGCCTACAACTGTGGCCCTCTGCAAAAACAGAGAAGTGGTCCTCAGGCCAAAACAATTGAACATACCTGGTTTAAGATCTCCTTCATTGGCTGTTTTCTAGTAGGTTTGGGGACATCACTTTTCCTTGAACTCCACGCTTCCTCCTCCTTCTCCCTTAACAGTAGCCTCTGATACTTAAGAGGATCACATTTTATCATTTTATGTAAAACTAGTGTAAATGCCCGTGTACACGGACCAAGGTACGGTGACGTAAAGAGGCCTGCTCTGTGTACTGCTGCCACCTCACTCCCAGCATTCTGTGTGTTCGGGCAGTCTCTACTGCACAGGACTGCATCGGACAAACATTCTGGCCTTTTATATTATAGGATGTTGGCCTGTAGTCCTATTTCAGTATAGGCTCTTTTTTATATAGATATACATATATATAGATATATACACATAAGCACACACAGGTCTTCAATTGTAGAAATCAGAATTTATTGATGTTGATCAATAAATTCTGATTTTTACAACTATTGAAGACCTGTGTGTGCATATGTTATATAGAACCTATTCCATACATGCCCTGACACCAGCACCCAGGCAGAAATGTACCTTAAAGGGATAGTAATACTTAAAATGTAAAAAAAATATGTTGTAGGGTTTATTCAACTGAGTAAAATAAGGGACTCCCACTATTGAATGGTGTTTTATTCAAATGTAATTACAGCTCAAACTTGAATTTTTTAGGTGCAGTATCACAGTGGCCTGAACTTGTACAGGTGTGCTGTTCTAAACCATCCTATAGACATTTATGTTCAACTGACCAGAGCTGTCCATAGGATGGTGTAGCAACAGCGCCACTGTACAATTTCAGGCAACTGTGATACTGCACCTCAAAAATTCAAGTTTGAGCTGTAATAACTTTTGAATAAAACACCTTTCAGCAGTGGAAGTACCCTTGTTTTACTCAGGGGGATAAACCCACAATACATGTTTTTTAGGTTTTAAGTATTACTATCCCTTTGCAACTATTCTACAGTTTTACATGCTTCTTTGGAGGTACTGGTTCTCCAACAATAGAACTGCCCATTGAAAGGTCCAGGTTATTATTTATTAATCATAGTAGTTAATTTGTATCCATTCAGATTTTGTTTGCGTCACTCACAACTGAGGTGGCAACCTTTGTGTGCCGGCGTGGTCTGGAACACTTCAAAGACATCGGTGTTGACATGCCGGGCCGACACACGGGCATGTCTGTAAAGTTTTTTACACCTGCACATTGTGATTATGACATTCATGTTTGTGAAAACGTTATTTAAATAACACACCTGGGGCACTGACGCAATGATGCTAATTGCGTTGGACAGATGGGGGGGATGGTAATGAAGTGTCTGGTTACTGTATTTAAGGTCACACTTTTGATGTATGAGGTTGCCTTGAGAAAGGCTCTTGATGGAGTCGAAACCTTGAACAATAAACCCACAATTAACTTTGATATTAACCCCTTAAGGACCGGGAAAATCTGAGTTTGATTTAACTTAAGGGCTGGAGCAATTTCGACTTTTTTGACTATGTCTTTGTTCAACCATATTTTCTCTTTAGTTCCTTTTGTGCACCCACATAAATTATCTACTGTTTTTTTAAGCACAATAGGGGTTTCTTTTGATACCACAATTATATGAATACCTCATCATTTAATTTGATTAAAATAGAAAAAAGAGGAAAAAAATAAAAATAAAACAACATTTTGCTTACATTTTCCTGTCAGGATTTGCATACTATTAGTTCATTACGAAAAAATACCCCTAAATATATTCATTTGCTTCTCCTGAATATAAGAGTACCCCATATGCCTTATATTTCTCCTTTTCTCACATTTACAAGGTAAATATTACAAGATTGCCGCCATTATTTCCAACCTGTAATTTCTCAACAAATGTCATTTGAGCATCATAGCTTAGTTGACGGTGCTAGAACCAAAAATGTCAAAAAAGGTATATGTTTCTGAAAACTAGACAGCATAAGGTAAATAATCATGATCATTTTGGAGTTTTTATGCAGCTATTTTTCCAGAAATATTTTTCAAAATTGTGGTAATATTTAGTTTTTTTGCAGTTTTCGCACTTACATTTCAATATTACTGTTGATATCAAGCACAGGATAGTTGAAAATTTAAAAATATCCATTGTTTAGTGTTCAGCTCCTTCTTCTGAGTACGGCAATAACCCATATGCATAGGTTTCTCAAGGTTTGGGAGAGTTACGGGGCCCAAATTGGAACATGCGCATTTCCAGGTTCACACTTTGAATTTTCACAGCTTGCGTCACTGGTGCCATGTCTCATGTGGGGCTGTGTAACAGTGCTCCACTCTAAATTTCCCCCCAAAAACACAGCCATTTTACCACCATTTACCACCATTTTCCCCCAAAAGTATATATTTTTGAAAAGTAGACATCCTAGGCTTTCATTTTATGTATGTTTTCAAATTTTTTACGCAGCCATTTTACCACCAGTCCCTCATAAGTCTTGACGTAAGTAAAAAAATCAGCGTTTTTCACACTTTGACTTCAATGTTGATGTGAATTTCAAGCACATGATAGGTGTATATTTTAAAAACTGCATTGATTAGTGTTTAGCCCCTTCTTCTGAGTAAGACAATACCCCATATGCATAGGTTTCTCAAGGTTTGTGGGAGCTACGGGGCCCAAATTGGAACATGCGCGTTTCCAGTTTCACACTTTGAATTTTCACAGCTTGCTTAACTGATGCCATGTCTCATTTGGGGCTGTGTAACAGTGCGCCACTCTAAATTTCCCCCCAACAACACAGCCATTTTACCACCATTTACCACCATTTTACCACAAATCTTGACGTACGTAAAAAAACCAGCGTTTTTCCCACTTTGACTTCATTGTTGATGTGAATTTCAAGCACAAGATAGTTGTATATTTTAAAAACTGCATTGATTAGTGTTCAGCCCCTTCTTCTGAGTAAG
This sequence comes from Rhinophrynus dorsalis, assembly GCA_037306005.1. Lineage (NCBI taxonomy): Eukaryota > Metazoa > Chordata > Amphibia > Anura > Rhinophrynidae > Rhinophrynus > Rhinophrynus dorsalis. The sequence continues at coordinate 70,088,592 of CM074719.1, read as the reverse complement.
ACAACACCCAATATACATAGGTTTCTCTTTGTTTGGGGGAGCTACGGGGCCCAATTTTGAACAAATATTGAATTTTCACATCTTGCTTAACTGTTGCCATTACTCATTTTGGGCTATGTTCCAGTGCTCCACTTTAAGATTTCCTCCCAAAAGTGTATATTTTTGGAAAGTAGACACCCCCAGCTTTCATTTTAAGTGTGTTTTCAAATTTTTTGCACTGCTATTTTACCACCAATCCCTGGTAAACCTTGACGTAAGTGAAGAATTCATCGTTTTTCACTTAGATTTCAATGTTGATGTGAATTTCAAGCACAGAATAGGTATAGATTTTAAAAACTGCATTGATTAGAGTTTAGCCCCTTCTTCTGAGTAAGACATTACCACATATACATAGGTTTCTCATGGTTTGACATGTTGATGTGAATTTCAAGCACAGGATAGGTGTATATTTTAAAATCTGCCTTGATTAGTGTTTAGCCCCTTCTTCTGAGTAAGACAATACCCCATACATAGGTTTCTCATGGTTTGGGGGAGCTACAGGGCCCAATATTTAACAAATATTGAATTTTCACATTTTTCTTAACTGGTGCCAATTCTCATTTGGGGCTATGTTCCAGTGCTCCACTTTAAGATTACCCCTCAAACGTGTATATTTGTGGAAAGTAGACACCCCCAGCTTTCATTTTAGGTGTGTTTTCAAATTTTTTACACTGCCATTTTACCACCAATCCCTCGTAAAACTTGATGTTAAGTAAAGAATTTGGCGTCTTTCACACTTAGATTTCAATATGGATGTGAATTTCAAGCACAGGATAGTTGTAGATTTTAAAAACTGCATTGATTAGTGTTTAGAGTCTTCTTCTGAGTAAGACAATACCCCATATGCATAGGTTTCTCATGGTTTGTAGGAGTTACTGGGCCCAGTTGGAACATGTGCATTTTCTTTTACAGCCATGCCATTTTTACAGCTGGTGCCTTGTCTCATTTTGGGCTGTTTGGCAATGCTGCAATGAATTTTACCCCCAATTTTACCCTGGCTTTCATTCTATTTGCATTTTATAATTTTTTTGCTGCCACACTATCACCAATCCCTCCCAAAACCTGCAGTAAGGCAGAGAAACACCATTTTTCACACTTATATTTTAGTGTTGCTCTGGATTTAAATCAGCTGATATTTGCAGATTTTTTTTAAGTGTTTTATATTAGTGGTGAGTTACATCATCTGAGTATGGCAATGCCCCATATACATAGGTCTGTCAGGGTTTGGGGGAGGGACTGCGCCCAGTAGGGAACATGTGTGTTACTATTAGCAGAGATGGAAAAAAAACTTAGGGTGCTTTGCTTCCCATTATATGTTGATAGTGTTAGATCTAAGGAGGGATATGTTTTGAAAAATGAAAAAACAGGATATTTCAGGGGGAAAAGGGGCCAAATAATAAAAGAAGCTTTACAGCACTACTGCTTTGTGCCTGCATGGTACTGCTTGAAGCAGTCACCAATGCAGAGGCCAGGTTTGAAAGGGCAATCAGGACAGTAAGTGGTGGTGTCTGTCCGTATTCCCTTGCTGTAGCAAACCCTGCAGCACTTCTGTGGTTTGTTCTTTTGGGGAGTTGGGGGGATTTTACAAATAAAGTGTGCTACCCCGGGTCTTGCTGGAATGATTTCTGGTGCACCTTGAGACAAAAATAGGGAAATAAGTTGTAGCTGATACTGTAAAAAAGTACATTTTGGATTGGGGTTTGCCAGTTTGAAAAGTAAAAATGAATTGTGTACTGTAGTCTGCATCATATAAATAGCAACTTTTTTGTACTATGCCCTACACTATCTCATAGCGAGGTATTGCTGCATTAGTTGATCACACAGATCAACTCCCCCCATGTTCTTATTATAGTCCCTGATACAGACTGGCTTTCTCAGTACCCCTCTCCTGTCACGAACAGTGACTGCCACAGTTCTGTCCTCATGCATGGTGGTCAGCATGTAGACATCTTTTCTGTCCTTAAACTTAATTGCCAGCAGAGATAAGGACATCCCAGTTTTTAATTTGGTATCTACAAGTTTTTTGGGCAACTCCCTGCAATTGCGCTTAACAGTGCCACAGGCCACGGTGTCAAAACAAAAAGGAAACTTAAATAAAAGGTGGCTGGTGTAATAGTTATCAACAAATAACTGATAACCTTTATTTAATAAGGGGTAAATTAGATCCCAAACAATTTTCCCATTTGTTCCCATAAATTTGGGGCAACCAGGAGGATCAAGTTGGCTGTCCTTACGCTCATAAATTCGAAAAGCCTGGGTATAGCCTGTGGCACTTTCACACATTTATAAAATTTAACACCAAACTTGGAGCACTTGGAGGAGATGTATTGCTTGAACCCTAACCTGCCTTTATACTTCATTAGGGTTTCATCTATACTAATTTGTTTTGGGGCGTATATATTTTGGCACATTTTTTCTGTAAATGATTTATTAGGGGCGAATTTTGTACAGTCTGCCATACTGGGGGTGTTCTTTTGGGAGGCACAGGGTATTATCACTAAAATGCATGAAGTGCAAAATCACTTCAGATCTGGACCTGGTCATTGTCTTGGGGAATATAGGGGTATCACATATGGGGTTTTTGCTCCAGTAGGATCTTATACTTTACTTTTTTATTATCCCCATTGCCATTATTAGGTCCCAGAATTGCTTAAATTCTGCTATGTCTGTGTGATTCCATACTTCTTGCTTAACAAGGAAAGCTGATAGGTTGGCAGCAATATATTGGGCTGCATACAAATTGATTTGGGACACAATTTCCCCCAAAAATGTCTTCCCCCAAAAACAAATAAAAAAACTGATCACGGGTAAATCCTTCCACATCAATTTGAATTCCTGGGCTGCCGGTGAATTCTGTGATTTGTGGGTTTAAGTTAGTTGGTGATACCCATTCATTTGGATCAAGAGGAGTGGCAGGTCTTGTGGCATTTCTTCGGGCAGGTCTTATGGCATTTCTTTGGGCAGGTCTTGGGGAATTTCTTTGAGCAGCTCTTTGGGAAAGTCTTTTGACAGGTCTTTTGGCAATTACTGGGGCAGCTATTGGGGCAGTTGCTGGGGCAGCTCTTGGAGCAGTGCATCTTTTTTTTCACACAAGGACCAGCGTCATCACTACTAGATCTGCTCTCACTCTCTGAAAATTGCGTTATACCAAAATCTGACGCAGTATCTGTGGCTTCTGAGCCAGGCACCAAAAAGGCATATGCCTCTTCTAAACTATAATGCCGCTGCATTATGAACACCTACCCTGAATTAAATATATTTCTAATTTCTCCTCAATAACTACCCACCCACTGCTTAACTATTACTATGTAAATACTATAGCTATCTCTAACTCCAGATGGACACTATTCCTATGATAATTTTTTTTGTTTTTTGTTTTTTCCCTACACTACTCCTAAACCTAAATCTATCCCTAGGCCTTACCCTAACCCACGTATTCCCTGAACCTACCTAACAACTACCTATCAAAACTAGCTTATAACACAAACTGTATTTTTAAATAAAATAAACTTTTTAGGGTTTTTTTTTTTACTTTTTCCTACGCTGCACCTAAACCTAAATCTATCCCTAAGCCTTACCCTAACCCATGTATTCCCTGTACCTACCTAACCAACTTCCTATCTAAACTAGATTATAACACAAACTCTTTTTTTAAATAAAATAAACTTTTTTTGGTCTATTTGGGGATTTTTTTTCCTACTCTACTCCTAAACCTAAATCTATCCCTAAGCCTTACCCTAACCACGTATTCCCTGAACCTACCTAACCAACTACCAATCTAAACTAGCTTATAACCCAAACTTAAATAAAATATATATATTTTTTCCCCCTACTCTACTCCTAAACCTAATTCTAACCCTAAACCTTTTCCCTAACACACGTATACACTAAACCTACCCAACTACCTACCTAAACTACTTAAATATACAAAAGAATCAGTTTTATTTCAAAAAATTTAAAAAAATTAAATTAAAAAAAAATACAAGGGGGTGGGGGAAGTACCACAGATCAGCAAAAGTTGATCTGCAGCAATTGATCACTTTTAAAGTGATCAGAGGGGGTGGATTTTATTGATCACTGCATTGACAGTGATGAAGGGGTTAATTTTGGGTTTACATTTTTTTTTTTACTTTTTTAACACTGGAACAGCTCTGGAACTTTGGAACACGATGTCTCTCTGCAGAAGTGTCTAAGATGGAGGGAGGCAGAGAGATGTGACAGGGACAGTATTTACAAATACTGTCCCTGTCATTCAACTTTTGCAACATGTGATTCGCTAATCAAGCGAATCACATGTTGCAACAATGTTGCTACTGGCTGTTACTAAGCTCCCCGGTACCGGAGTGCTTAGTTACAGCCAGCCCGTGCTCTCCCATCTCTCCGTGTGGTGGCGATGGGAGACTTTAACCCATGACATACCGGGAACGCCATGGGTCCCTGAGTCACACCTACCCATGACGGTCCCGGTACGTCATGGGTCGTTAAGGGGTTAAGCCCTATGAGTGCTGATTTCTCCTTGTTGGTTATTTAACCACATCCAGTTGTATATTTCAGAGTAGGCATTACACTTTTGCTTTAGTTTTTATATTGGAGTGCCGATTTACACAGTTACAATATATATACTAGCAATGTGGGACGGTGTTGCCCGTCAGGATATATAGGGAATTAATGCACACACATGGATGCAAGACTAACACACACAGAGACACACACACACAAATGCACACACATGCACTGAGATGCATAAAGAGCGACACAGTCATAAACACATACATGCAATGCACAACATGCAGACACACGGAGTGTGATAGAGACATGCAACACACAAAGTGAGGAACACACAGGCACACACAGACACACACACACACACACAGAAGTGAGTCATAAGCGGGTGACTTATGTGTCATTGTAATGAGTTTGTGTTTGTACTTATGCCTCCACTGTGACATTCATTCATGTAGTTGAAATGTAAGTGGTAATTGCACATACTATGGTGGAGGGTGGATTGTGCTGACTCCCGGAGTGTGAGTGAGTGTGTGTGAGTGAGTGGCATTCATTCATGTAGTTGAAATGCATGTGATAATTGCACATACTAAGGTAGAAGGTGGATCGTGCTGGCTCCCGGGGTGTGAGTGACTGTGAGTGAGACTATGGTGGAAGGTGGATCGTGCTGGCTCCTGGGGTGTGAGTGAATGAGTGTGAGTGAGTGCGTGTGAGTGCATGTGAGTGATTGCTTGTGAGTGATTGCGCGAGTGTGTTAGTGAGTGCGTGTGATTGAGTGAGAGTGTGAGTGAATGTGAGAGTGTGAGTGAGAGGGTGTATGAGAGTGAGTGAGAGAGTGTGAGTGAAAGAGTGAGAGTGTGTGAGTGAGAGTGTGTGAGAGTGTGAGTGAGAGTGTGAATGTGTTTAACTGAGTATGTGTGATTGAGTGTGTGTGACTGAGTGTGAGTGTGTGTGTGTTTTTTGGCTGATGTGTTTGTATGTGTGGTGTAGGAGAGAGTGGCAGCCATTTTGTTTTTTCAGTTACTTGGATAGTGGTGGGCAGGCTGGATAGTGGGGGCAGGCCAACTCCCTGCATGATTTAAATCACTCCCCCATTGAATCACCCAATAGAGCAGTAACTCCTCCTTACTTAACCCTTTGAGTGCCAGAGGGGTACACAACACATTGCTTTGCAATGTGTTCCGTACCCCTCTGGCAGTTAAAGGGTTAAGTTATGGTAACATAGCAATATAACACACGGTAGCTCTTCAGTTGAGGCAGCGTAGCAATATGCTGAGGGAACAAATAGATAGTAGTATTTGAGGCTTGCCCTCTGTAACATACAGCAAAGCATCTCTCTCCCTTTAAGGAGACAGGGTGGGAAACAGGAAGTGGAGAAGTGACAGTTGAAAACAGACAGTTAGTGAGGTTGACTGAAGAGATGAACAGTTAAATAAAAGAGTTGCTATTAAGTCTATCCCTGAGTTTGTATTTTATGGAACCATTACACCCTTGTACTGAAACAGAGTGCATGGAGGGGTACAATTATCTGTGGGAGGTGAAACAGTGTGTTTGTGGGGTCATTATCCTGAGTGAGAGTGTGTGTGTGTGGACCAGGAGAAGTTATTGATATCCCCTACTTCAGGAGCGAGTGGCAGCTATATTTTTTTTGTCAGTTGGATAGTGGTGGGCGGGCTGGCGGGTGCGGGCCAACTCCCTGTATGATAAACATGCCCCCATTGAATCACCCAATGGGAGCAGTAAATTCCCCATTGAATTACCCAATAGGAGTTGTGTCTCCTAATGAGACATAAATTATGTAATGAGGCATTCAGTTCAATGTGTGTTTGTTTTCTGAGGAGACATAAATTATGTTCTGTGTGTGAGGTACCATAAATTATGCAATGAGGCTTATTCTTATATATATATATATATATATATATATATATATCTGTAAACATGTTAGAACACAGGCTTTATTAATGTTGGTGAACATAGAGGATAGGCTCTTTAAACCACGCAGACCTTCAGTTCTGTACTGATATATGTTACCTTAGAGATTTTGTAATAAACCGCCACACGGAAGTAAAATATGCCAGCTGTGTTCTAATGGGAAATAGTTTATGTTTATAAAATTCAATTAAGCAGATGCTAACAACATTGAAATTCAGAAAGTGCTATCATCGTCAACTTCATCATTTAAAAACCTTTATGGTGATTAGGTAGTTTGAAATATAATTTCTTCCTATAACTCACTTCAAGGTACAGATTTATTCCTTTATTTTCACCTTTTTCCTTAACCATTTGAGCGCCAGGGGTGTCCATTGCATTGCTTTGCAATGCATTAAGCACCCCTGGCATTTAAAGGGTTACATGCATAAGGTGATATGGTGGTGTTGCATTCTGGAGAAAGAGTGTGTCAGGTGATACACAAAAGGATAAGGAACGAAGGTGACAGGATTTCCCTTTAAAATAGGGACACTAATGAAAACTTCCATCTACAGGAGTGTACAGGAAGCAGTGTAACCTTGTAGTTTTTTATATATGTCCATTATTTAAAGTGATATGTTGTCATTTTAAGTGGAACAGGAAGTAAAGAGGTGTAAATCTGGAACCATAAGGGACCAATAAAAAGTCCTATTCATTTTGCTACTCCATGTCGACTACAGAGTCTTTTACTGATATATTAGTTACCTTTATAGTAAATGGATACCTCTGTAACTTCTCGATATGCTACCTGTACTATGATTCTACATTTACCCAATGTTTTTCTCTCAGTTACTAATTGTGATGTATTAACTGTCTTGTCTTTCCTTTCAATAAAGCATTTGAAACTTTAGAAAAAAAAAGTCCTATTCTTTATTGGCTTCCTGGAGGGGTGACATTATGCACATTCATGACCCCTCCACCAAGATGCTTATTGTCTGGGAGGTGAGGTTACTGCAGGGTTTGTTCCATGCCCTGCAAAACCCCACAATCCCAGGCAATGGGAATGTATTAACTAATTTAAAGTGTTAGCAAACCGCTATGGTTTAAGAGATACAGGCATTTAAAGTTTGATCTCTCCTACTGACAGCTGTAAAGCTGTGCCGCGATCTCGTTATTTACCACGAATCCCTTCATTGGAATGGTCTAAAACGTGAGCCTGGTTTTCAAGCACTCGTTTTAGACAATTCCAATTAAGGGATTTGTGGTAAATAACAAGATTGCGGCACGTCTCAAGCGCCTCTGTGTCGGCCAACACAAATCTCCTGCTGACAGCTTTACAGCTGTCAGTAGGAGAGATCAAACTTTAAACGCTTGTATCTCTTAAAGGGGAACTTTCACCCCGCAATAACTTCAGGTTAACTTATTGCACACCTGGCGACTAGCTGCTTAGTAGCGCTAGTCGCCAGCAATATTACCCGGTTCTTCAGATATCGGCTTTTTGCCGATGGTGACAGGAGCAGGAAGCACGGACGTCTCTTCACAGTGACGTCCGTGCGCCTGCGCTGTCAGTCCCTTTTGCACCACAAAATTTCACATTAATTACAAAATGAATGCACAAGTCTACCAAAGAGTTCTCCAACACATCGGGAAGCAATGCATGAGACAGATCTCTCTAATACACAAAGGGCTAAAAGTCCCATTTACAACAAAGGGAATTCAGATAATTTAGTATTTGTTAACCCTTTGCAATGTGTTGCATACCTCCCTGGCACTTAAAGGGTTAAATATCATGCAAGTTGTTTCCCCTAGAATTTCTCCACTTTTTCCATTATGCATATAACACTCCATCTTTGCATTCTAGAGTATGAATTCATGTATACAGTGAAAGGAGCTCAGGGCTGTATTCAGCAAAACAAATGGAACCATTCTGGAACAAGTCAACTGCATCACAGAGGACAAAAGAAACTTCCTGGTGAAGTAAATGGGGATTTTTACCCCTTGAATGCTAGTGAGGACTCCAGGGCATTGAGAAGTATTATGCTGGATACCTCCCTAGCATTTCAGGAATCGAAATCCCTATTTAACCCTTTGAGTGCCAGAGAAGTATCCAATGCATTGCATTGCAATGAGTTGGATACCGCACTGGAATGCAAAGGGTTACATGAATGTGAATGTGCAGGGATTTTTATTGTGGTGCTGTTAGTTTTCTCCACAAATTCTTTGCTTTAGCTTCATAAATAAGACTAAAACATATAATATTAGTACATGGAAGTGTAACGGGATTACAGTGCAAAACATACACATTATCTCCTATATGTATTAGCAATGCTACAGCATTCAAAAGGTCATGTAAAGAATCCGTATCTGGATAGAAGTTAAGTCTATGTTTATCAGCAGACTGTCCTTACCTCTTAACCCTTTTAGTGCATTGCAATGCATTGGATACCCCTCTGGCACTCAAAGAGTTGAGGCAATGTATATACCTGGGAACTTTAATTTGTGGAGTCCCCAGAGTGGGGGCGGGGCTTTCTAGGGAATCACACAAGTGAGCAGGAAGTAGGAGGAACTGGGTGGGGAAGAAGGAAAAGTGGGAGGAACTGGGTGGGAAGGAGCAGAAGAGGGCAGAGTTTCAAAGAAAACTCCCCACATGTGGAGAATCAGCCTCTGCCCCAGAAACCGTGTAATGCGCTCTCAAAAACAAAGTCACCGGGGCAAATCCAGAGAGTTCCCAGGAATGGCTGTGTAGGAATACTCCAGCACAGCTCCTGTGTGTTAGCTTCTAACTCATGAGGCTGTAGCAGAGCTGTGGTTCTCAAGCTTCTCCTCAGGGACCATTTACAGAACATGTCTTTAGGATTTCCACTGTTTTAGCACAGGTAACATAATTAAGATGGCTGAGTCTTTGATTGGCTCACATGGCTCAAGCAATCAAATCCTGGCCTGTTAGTAGTTCATGAGGATAGGTTTGATATCCACTTTACTAGAGCATAAGTGCATATTAGTGCACACATTTGCTGTTATGAAGACTTTAATGTGAGCAGACGACAAATGTCTCCTATACAGCATGGAAGGAAAATGGTATAAAGTTAACATAGTAAATTAGGTTAAAAAAAGACATAAGTCCATGAAGTTCAACCTTTGCGTCATAACCCAGAGACATGAGAATGAAATAGCTTTCCTGCTGTAAAATAAGTTAGTCTTTTCCAGACCTTCCTGTTTTGCCTACTAATACACAGTATAACCCTGTATGTTCCCTTTTGAAAGAAATGTATCTAATGTTATCTTAAATGTATCCATTGTATTTGTCATAACCACATCCTTGGGCAAGTAGTTCCATAATTTAACAGACCTTACTGTAAAAAACCCTTCCTCTGCTGAAGCTGAAACCTCCTTTCCTCTAATCTCAAGGGTGTCCACTGGTTATTTGATCAGGCCTTGGAATGAATAGGTCACCAGAAAGAACCTTGTATTGACCTCTCATATACATGTATGTTGTGATAAGGTCTCCTCTTAGTTGTCCGTTCTCTAAAGTAAATAAACCAAGTTTGTCTAGTCCAGTGTTTCTCAGCTCCAGTCCTCGGGGCACACCAACAGGTCATGTTTTCAAGATATCCCTAATTAATCACAGGTGAATCAATCACAATGACTGAGCCACTAATTACTCACCTGTGATTAAGCAGGAACAACCTGAAAACCTGCACTGTTGGTGTGCCCCGAGGACTAACGTTGAGAAACACTGGTCTAGTCGTTCCTTATACGTCAAGTCCTCCATTCCCCTAAATAATTTTATTGCTCTTCTCTGTACTCTCTCCAGTACTAGAATATGCCCAAAACTGCACTGCATATTCGAGGTGAGGTCTTACCAACGATTTGAACAAAGGCAAAAAGATGTTATCCACTCTTTCTTCAATACCCCTTTCTTCTGAGCCTTATTAGTACATACGGTGAAGAGGAATGGAATGTCTAAAAAAAAATAAATAATAATACTCCATTGCCCTCCTTTGGAGAATGTGGGGAGAATCGTTTGGAGGAAAGTAGCTTAGTAAATTGATGTTGGGTAGGCATAGCAATAAGAAATTAGTTCCAGTGCATATAGTAGAAGTAAGAAATCATACAAGTAAATCCTCTTCCTATATCTGTGACCCAGTAAAGTACATTTATCTTGATTAAGACATTTGACCAGCCTATGAGAACTCCATACAGGCAATTTTATATATATAAATTCTATCTATGCTTTGGGAATGATAGATTATAGATAGAAAGATAGATAGATAGATAGATAGATAGATAGATAGATAGATAATGACCTTTTAGTTAATATACCACTGTGTGTCATATAATAACAGTTAATTAACATTTTAAGGAACAGGGGGATGCGCAATGCCTTGTGAAGCAATGCATTGCACACTTCTCTGCTCCTTAAAGGGTTACTTATTTACAGACAGACACTTTAGTGCTTGGGGGCTGTGAAAGGCATTTCAAAGAAATATACTGAGCAACTCTCAGGCCTTCAAAGGATTAATAGGCTAATCATTTTCTGTCTGACTCCATATTCTGTTACACTGCATTGATATCTAAGTTTATACTTTAAAAGAAACAACAATGCATTTTCACACTGGTTTTTTGACAAAAATGTATTTCTCACAACATTTTGATATATAGGCCAGGAAATGTTATTTTCTGGTGTCAGTGTAAGGAATTGCTACTTGATACATATGATCTTTGTTGCTGAATTTTGGGGGATGGGGCTAGATTTATACATCTTTTGCTTAGTATAGAGAGAATGGCATTCATCTCCTCTGGAAAATGTGATGCAATAATTTAGCACTAATCTTGACCCATTGTTTATAAATTAGTACCAGTGTCTAACTCAGTAATATTTAACTCCTTGGATGCTACAGAGGCCGACACTAATTAAAATGTACTTCACTCTTCTAGAATTCCACGGATGCACAAGCAGTGACCGGAGGCCAAGGGACATCTTTTGACTGGTTGACAACAAACACTACTGAAGCACCCACCTCCACAGAACACACACCCTCATTTCTTATTTAAAGGAAAAATAACAAATCCTAATAATAAAAAATAATATTTTGTTGGTGCAGAATATACTGTTCATGGGACAAACAATATTCATATTGAAGTACTCCTGGACTACAAAATCTAAACCATAGCAGTTTAGCATTGGGAGGAGTCCAGAAATCCTGTAACAGTGAATTATGTCAGGCTCCATGAGCATTACACCCAGTTTCAATTAAATAATGATTTTGTGGAACCAACCCACACATAGCTGATAAATTTAGATATTAGAGTAATCACTAACAATAATATTCAGGACTAAATTATGATCAACAACATTATTAGTAATCAGCATGGTTTTACAAAGAATAGATCATGTCAAACTAATTTACTTGCATTATGAAAGGGTAAGTGGTGATTTGGACACAACAGGTTACTGCATAAATTAAAAGGTATTGGCTTGGGAGGTAATTTCGGTGCATGAAACTGGTTAAATAAAAAAATGCAGTCAAAATGTTTTAAAGTTGTTAGTGGAGTGCACCAGGGTTCAGTCAAGGGCCCCATTTTTCATAAATTAATTTATTATTAATCTTGAAGTAGGTATTGAAAGTACTCTTTCAGTCTTTGCTGATTATACTAACATACATATCATGATGCTTTTTCACTGCAGAACTACTTGAATATACTGACTGAATAGCAGACAAATGACAAAACTGATCCTTAATCCCTTAAGGACTAATGACATGCCCGGACCATCATGAGTGTCCATGCATTAAGGACCAGTGACCGTCCTGGCATGTCATTACTTTGTTTTATCAAAGTGATCCTGCTGGTGCATTGTGAGCATGATGGGAGTCTGTCTTTTGGTGAGCTGGTGAATGTGATCGCTCAGATGTGCCGGCTCCCCGAATGTAGTATACCTGGTCCTTTAGGGTAAAACTGCCCCAGGTCCTTAAGGTGTTAATATAGATAAAAATAGGTTTATGCATTTGGTTTTCAGAAACAAACATGCTACATGTATAATAAGTGAAAAATAACTTAGGTAATCCTTGTTAGAGGAAGATTTAATGAAGAAATCCTCAGGTCCTGGCCTGTTAGTGGGCCTGCAAGGCAAAAGATGAGACCCACTGATAGAATGCATAGTCTTGGGTAGGGGTGGGCGGAACTTGTCTTCGTGTTCCCGTGGGAAATTTCACGAAAACCCTGTTGTTATCTGCTTTTTCACTGGAAAATCCACTTTAAAACTAGTGGTTAAAATTTTTGCATCTTTCGCCCATGGCCCAAAATTTGTCGCCATTTTTTCAATGGCTATAAAGTTTCTGTCCATTGAGTTTTGTCGTTTTCGCACTTCTGCTATAAAAAGGAGATGTTTTCACTGAAGGCAGACACAATAGAAGCAGCTACAGAGCGAGATAGGCATGCTGTGCTGTTCTGCTGTGATATTTAGCAAAAAGTTAGGCAGGAGAGGCTCATAGTGACTCCTATCACTATGAGCAGGGCAAAAAATAATCAGTGGAGGAGCTGGAAGGACCATTATGTGTCCACTGAGTCTGAGGAGGAAGGGACCACTACTGAACCAATGCTGTCCAGTCCCCCTAAATCACCCCAAGGGATATTGGGGAATTTAATATGAAGGGAGGGAGAAAAGCGAATGGGAAGGAAGGAAGAAAAGGGAATGGGAAGGAAGGGAGAAAATGGAATGGGAAAGGCGGGAGAAAAGGGTAGTACTAGTGAGAGCAGGACAGGTCAGCTGCCTGTGCCTGCTGCAAGATCTGCTGCCCCTGGCAGGCACAGTGCAGTCATCATCAACAATGGTACAATGCAAAATTTGTGACAAGTTAGTGAGAAGGGGAAAGGAGGGAACACACCTTGGCACAAGCTCCCTGATAGCACACATGAAACACAGACACCATGAGATTTATGTCAAACATGTTAAAGCCAAATACCCATTACAAAAATCTAGCACCACAGTTACTGTACCTCCTGACCCTCCAGAAAGGTGGAGATCAAAGAGGAGGAAGAAACCCAGACAGACACTGGAAGTTCCATGATGAGCGAAACAACTAGCTCGCCATCAGCATCACCTTCTTCCTCTAGGATAACAGGTACATCTCCTGCCAGTCCACCTCGTTCATCATTACCTCCCCCGCCAAATGATAGCCACTCTTTTGATGTTAGGACATGGCAGTTCATCTCTACCCATTGCACACTGTGTGGTACACTGACGACACATGCCATTGTGATGGAGGAGAATCGATACCAGGTCACCAGGTGGCATCTGAGGAGATTCCATCCCGCAGAATATGCTAGGATTCTGGCAGGGAGGGTTCATCATTACTATTAAACTGTCAGCAAGTTGCCATGTGTCCTTAGCGGGGTCTGGACAAGGGGTACAGTGACAGCAGTAGTACTTGGTTTCGGGTGTCATGGTGTTTGGATACAGTTGTGCCCCCAGATGTTATTTACCACACACACACACACAATGTGCACATTGCAGTTGCTGATGGAAGCCACAGTTTCTGTTCTCAAGGGAAAAATATATATTATAATAACAACGCACCCATGATTTTGATAGAGGGGCAGATGGAGAAGATTTAATGGCCAACTTCTTATTTTCTCCACATATACTGGGGGCTACTTATTCTTCTGCTACTGAATTAGGCGCATCACTGGAGCTAGTCGTGGCAAGAGGAACCTTCATCATGCATCTTCCATATTACTGCTATTGGTGATCCCATTCTCTTTCAGCTGCCTAATCATCCTTCTGCTTAAACAACTCAGCAGCAGCAGTACGAACAGCAGTTGCAACTCAGGATTCAGGAGGATATTTGACAATGGCCAGTGGTTACTGGCCAACATGACCTGCTGGCACTAGGCCAATAGGGCATTTTTATTTTTTTCTCAGGGCTTGTGCTTTGAAAAATAAAAAATAAATAAATTTAAAAAAAAACATAGTCCTACAAAAAAATAAACAATTTTTGGGGGGTTTGTTTCTAACAATGGAGGGTGGGTCAGCGCAACCAAAAGAAAAAGAACAGAGACAACTGATAGCGTACTAAGTGTAGTATTCAGTCAAAATACAAATGAAATATCAAGGCGATACACAAATCGCTAATCTGCAGTATACAGTGAAAGATATAGCATTAATGGTAAATCAAAGATGATAATATAGATATAGCAGTCAAGAGAAGTCTATGGTGAATAGTACTTGACATATATTGTCATATATATATACTAGTTTAGGATGGAATATTCAAAAAACAGTGTCTAGTATTATAAAAAAAAATAATAATAATAATATTCTGGAACTGTGAAATTAGCGGTGGTGGTATCCAGTTGTGGTTGAACGTGTGATGAGGGCAAAGCATCAGGATATGGCTACTGCGTATTGATGGAGGACTCCGGTGAATGAGGCATAAAGGCAAATGTTTTTCCAATTGAAGGAGAACACGGAGGACAATCTACTTTGATATAATTTCTGCTTCAAGTACCAGGCACAATACATCACAGAGCACAGAATAGACGGAGCCGTTACGAACCTCATATAGACATCAGAGGACTCCTGATCCTGATACAGAATAGACGGAACTGTTGCAAACCTCAGACAGATATCAGAGGACTCTTAATTCTGAGCCAGAAGCACACCCTCGTTCTGTTTCCAAAGATGCTCTCAATTAATTGTACATCTGTACTACTGGTCCTTTTGTATTCTTTGAGGATTGTGTACTGACTATACTACTGATACATAGACACTAATTCCCTTCTAGTAAGGGCACATCGTTTTCATTTTTTTTTAATATATATATATATATATATATATATATATATATATATATATATATTACTAGGCACTGTTTTTTTAATATTCCATACTAAACTAGTATATGTATATGACAAAATATGTCAAGTACTATTCACCATAGACTTCTCTTGACTGATATAGCTATATTATCATCTCTGATTTACCATTAATGCTATATCTTTCACTGTATACTGAAGATTAGCGATTTGTATATCACCATGATATTACATTTGTATTTTGCCTGAATACTACACCAAGGGCTTTATTCTATTACCAGCACTAAAAATAAAACAGGCGTTTTTTTTAAGTCAGTTTTTGCTATCCTATTACCCGACTTGTGAAAACAAAACCAGCGGTAATTATACTTACCGCCAGTCTGAATAAAGCCCATAGGAGACAACTAAAAACAAAGTGCAATTAGTATTCTATTACCCACGCTCAGTATTACCTCCTATTTTGTGGTTACATTTAAGTCAGAAATTTTGCACCTCAGAGGTTGAGGCGTAGAAGCCATAATGACAGTTTCAAAACCATCATTGTTTGAACAAAAGCAGTGCAGAATACAGTACACAGCATAGAAATCCGACATAAAGTGCCCCCCCTCGACATATTAACCCCCCCCTTTTAAAAGTTGACTTACAGTGCTTTCTTTCACCACCTTAATCCAACAAATATTGTTCATAGTCAACAATTAACCCTTCCCCTTCCAAATCCGACTTACAGTGCTTTCTTTCAACATATTAATTAGATGAATATTGACATCTGACATTTTAACACCCCCCATTAAAAAGTCGACTACAGTGCTCCCATGACTTTCTTTCACCATTTTTAGCCGACATTTTTCTTTTCCTATTATATTCGACATGCCCTCTTATTTTGTATTGCAAGATTAACCATATGAGTACCAGAGAGGTATTGTAATGTGTTTACTACCCATCTGGTACTCATAGGGTTAACAGGCAACCTATATATGTATATAAAAAGTGTTTGTTTTTATTATATATGTAATTTGTGTGGAAATGTAATTAAATATTTAATTTATGTGTAACAATGATTTTCTTTTTTTTAATTTTATATGTAATTTGTATTAAAAAAGTAATTCAGACCTCAAGAGGGGTATCATGACCCCTCATGACACCCCCCTAGCATGGGGATGACAATTGCCCCCTTTATTAATTAAAGAGCATATAACCTATGTGAAACATAGGTTATATGCTCTTTAACCCTTAGAGTGCCAGAGGGGTATGGAACGCATTGCTTTGCAATGTGTTCCGTACCCCTTTGGCACTCAAAGGGTTAATTAATAAAGGGGGCAATTGTCACCCCCATACTAGGGGGGTGTCATGAGGGGTCATGATACCCCTCTTGAGGTCTGAAGTACTTTTTTAATACAAATTACAAACTGAGTTTGTTTACATTAAAGAAGAGATATCTCAAGGAGATATGATTACAATTTCCAAATGTATTCAAGGCCAGTCCAAATAATTTTCTGGGGAAACTAATTATTCCAAGATCTAAGCAAAAATAAGGGGTCTGTATTAGAATAAAACAGAGGCAGAGATTATTTACAGTAAGGACAGTAAGAATATGGAATTATTTGCTTTGTGACACTATGTTTGCAGATACTGTAGATGTTTTGGATGCCTTTCCAGATCCAAACAATTTAGAGGCAGCTGATTCAATGCAGATAAGATTCTTATCCATGGAGATATCTGATTGCCTTTTGAGGAAGGAACTTTTTATCCACTTAAGACTACATAGGAAATTACTTCAATAAGTTGTTGGGTTTTTTTTTTGCCGTTTGCATGAAATGATATGGCAAACACTGAACTTGATGGAACGCAATGTTGTTGTTGTTTTTTCAGCCTCATCAAGGGCTAGATTCTATTGCAGGTGCTAAATGTTAACTCCCATTTTATCAAACATTTTCCTATTGAAGTTTATGGGGAAAATTGGAGATAAACGCAGAGGTAAAATTAGTACCTGTAATAGAATCCAGCCCCAACTATGTTACTGTAATCCATAGTGTCCATTCAGTTTAGCTGAACAGATTAAGGGCTTGATCCAAATGTTGGAGTAAAAAAATGCCAGTAGGGCAAAATGGATACCGACCGACAAAATAAAATGTCTTGGTCAGTATTCAAATCTCCTACCGGCATTAAGCACAACGGACGTTAGACCACAAAACTGGTGCTGTGTCCAAATGTCTGTTTTGTGCATTAAGTTCCCAAAACACTGCTAAATAACGACAGTTTTGGAAACTTCAATGGAAAAAAAACTAGCGATCAGTGCCAGAAAATACTGTCAAGCACCAATCGTTAAAAAATCTGTTACAGTTACCTGTCATCCACTGTCTGTCTCCTTCTATCTCCATTCTTTCTTCTATCTTCTCTTGTATCTTCTGTCTTCTCTTGTCTCTACTGTCTTCTTGCAGTAAAACACAAAAAAGTATAAGTTAAAAGCATACATATGCTGCACATTCATACATAGTTTAACCCCTTGAGTGCCAGAGGCTCAAAGGGTTAAATGATGCAGTAGTGTGCTGATTGTTCCAATATAAATGCCCCCATGCATCTTCAATGTTCCTAAGTTATGCCAAGATAATCGGTATTGCCATAAGTTAAATTGTCAAAATTATACTTAGCATTTAGACTTGTTGTCGCTGTCTCTGCTGCTGTGTGAGGCCGCTGAAGCAGCAGCAGAGACAGAATAATGCTCCACACCCAACACCCCCTTCATGTCCACGGGCCGATGCCAACTCCAGTCTGAGGGAATTAGAATTGAGACTGCCCTTATATATGGGCAGTCTTACTTCTAATTCTCTCACAGCCATTGGCTGGGATACGCACCTCCCAGCCAATCAGTTTAAAGTACAGCCTCTCAAAGTTGACTGGCTGGAAGGTGCGAATCCCAGCCAATGGCTGTGAGAGAATTAGAAGTAAGACTGCCCATATATAAAGGCAGTCTCAGTTCTAATTCCCTCAGACCGGAGCGGGCATCAGCCCATGGACATGAAGAGGGCGGGGTGTGTGGAGCATTATTCTGTCTCCGCCGCTCAAAGGGTTAAACTATGTATTAGTGTGCTGCATATGTATGATTTTGATGTACACTTTTTGTGTTTTTACAGCAAGAAGACAGAAGATAAAAGAGAAGAAAGAAGACAGAAGATGACCAGGAGGCTGACGACTACGCTGGACATCAGGATTATGGTAAGTGTTACTAGTAATGTGATGTTTTTTACTTAGTGGGGTTAACCCTATGAATGCCGGCGGGGTAATTATACCCCACTGACACTCATAGGGTTAATTCTACTAACTTTTGAAACATTTTTCATACTTTGGATATATTGATATGGGGCTTAGTGCCCCATAGCAATACATCCACTGAGGACTTAGGTTTTTTTTTTTTTACTTCAAGTTTCTGCATCGGCTGTTTAAACAGACGATAAGGGACTCAAGTTAAAAAAAAATATAGGTCTTAACTTTCGTGCGATAACTTATCGCCTATTCTTGGCTAACGCAGAAATTTTAATTGCTATTTACGATGTTTTCATCATTTTCAATGTATGAAAACACCTCTTAAGGGAGCAGTAAAACTTTTTTTTAAGAAAATACATATTTTATAGAGCATTTCCTGCTGAATAAAACAAGGTCACTTCCATCGCTGTGAGATGTTTTATTCAAAATTTATAACAGTTCAAATAATCAGGAAGTGAATTTACTGTGTTTACTTCCTGATAGTTCTAACTGACAGGAAGTGACAGGCAGTTTCTATCACATTCTATGGAGAACTGTATGTCTCTGACTTTTTGGACTTTCCTCTCCATTAGAATCTAACAGAAAATCTAATTAGAATTTGACCACTAGAGGGCACTGCTTATATACAAAAACATGGGTTTAAACTGTAATAACTCTGGACACACAAATCTCTGGGCAGTGGGACTACCCTTATTTTACTCAATAGGGAAATCCCTACAATATATATTTTTTCATAAAAAAGGTTTACTGCTCCTTTAAAGTGTTAATAATGTCCAACTAAAACTATTTTGTATTGTGTAGAGCTTAAGAAGTAGAATTGAATGCAAAAAAAGGTATCTCTCTGCGTAATGCAAAATAGTTTTAGTTGGACATTTCTAACCCTTTAACTTTAACACACGACGGCTCTTTATTTTGCTGGTATTTTTTCACAGCGCAGACATTTGAATAGCTTACTGTGCTGGAAAAAATGCTGTCGGCAGAAAAAACAGCCGTCTCCAACATTTGGATCAAGGCCTAAGTTATGTGAAGATATAGTATTAGGAATTGTTGCTCATATAGTTTTGTTACAATTAGTAACGATGTAGAAAAATCTAGCATACAAAATATAAAATGGAAAATTATTTAAACAAAAATCAGTGTGCATTAATAAGCAGGTGACAGTAACATGCAACCACATGGCAGCACACATCTCTAATCCCATGTATCTATACAAAAGGTCCTGTTTGATATATATTTTTTTAAATTCTGCATCTGATAGTGATTCAATTGAGACAAAGATAAAGTGACAGCAGGTGCTTCTGGAACAACGTTAAGAAGTGGGAGCATCAGGGATACACATGGAGTAGATCTTAGTGCATAAGCTCGAAATAATAAAATAGGAAGTAAAAAGTACAATAGGTATTGAAAGAAATACCAGGGAGAACTGTACTAAGCCAGGGGAGTCCAGGTTTTTTTCATTTGTAGGCCACAGCATCAGAAAAAGATATGTGTAAGGACAACTTTCATTTTTATTGTTAACAATGGTGATTTATAGCCTGCCAGCTATTCAGAAATATGTATTTTTTAGCAGTGATAAAAAAAAGTATGAAAACAGTTTAATCATCTTTACTCATATAAAGGTGCAGTTACAGGCCTAGTGCTCAAACAGTTCTGTAGCCTACCGGCCTAATAGTTCATGTGGGCTAACCAATTAGGTATAAAATAGTTTTTGTTAAAAATATCAAGTGGGCCGCATATGTCACTCAGGCTGCACGTTGGACGCCCCTGTACTAGGTGTGATAAAGGTGAGATAACATTTCCATTGTGCCAAAAGCTACAATTCCAGTGTTAGTCTATGGAGCCTATTCACTAAGATCTCTCAGACTGTGAGGTGTTAGTTGAAAGGCTCTAAAAACTATCAAGGAAATTGCAGAGTTTATGTCACTAGAGCAGAGGTTCTCAACACGTGCCCTCAGTGGCCACTAACAGGCCAGGACTTAGGAATTTCCCTGCTAGAACACAAGTGTGTTGATCAGAGGCTCAGTCATATTGATTAATTCACCTGTGCTCTTAAAAGGAAATTCTCAAATCCTGGCCTGTTAGTAGCCACTGAGGGCACGGGTTGAGAACCACTGCACTAGAGCATTGATTCTCAACATTAGTCCTCCAGAAACTCCAACTGGGTCCATTTTCAGTACATCCCTGTTTTTTTTCTCACATGGATAATCAGTGGCTCAGTCATTTTTATTTCACTGTCTGTGATTATTTAGGAATATTCTTAATGCTTTGAGTGCCAGAAGGGTATCCAACACATTAAAACTTGGAGCAGAAAATAATTGCACTTCAGAATTTATCTCACCGTTTTCATTCCTTTAAATATAGCCACCATCGAATAATGGTAATCTCACTTTGCAGCTAAATTATATTATTGCACAAACATTGTGAATATCATCACTTTTTGCCCTTGGAAGCAATGCATTAGAGATGTCACTAGCATCGAAGGGGTTAAGCAAACTTTTAATCTTCGTTTTAAAAGCTAGCACAGATTACTGGTTCAATAGCTTTAATTAGTGAACCACTAAGCAAATATTCAATAAGATGACAATTATACACCATAAAAAATAAATCCACCAAGAGCATTAGCTATCATTGCTATAATCACAGTCAAACCCCTCTCATTTCCAGCTATCATCCAAGCTCATTTATTTGAGAAGATTGTTCAAGACATGATAAAAATGTAGTTTTGCTTCCATAATAGCCAGCCATAAAGAGTTAGCAACCTTCAGGCAAGAATTAGTATTAAAAGCTATTATGATTGTACGAGTGTTTAGCATGAGTCCCTGTTGACTCTGCAATTTGGAATAATAAATCTCCCTGGTGCAATCTCCTTCCTCCTAGACAAATGCCTTAAGGAGGTCTTGTAGTCTATGATAAAACACGAACAGAGTTTTTTTTGACATACATAGAACCCTTGCTTCCATGTTTATCCTTGGGCAAAGTCATTGAAAGAGCTGATCTTCTTAACCAATTTGCCTTTGCAGATTCTAGAAGAAGACATTAAGGTGTCCTACAAATTTACTTTCTTACAATTTGCCTTTGCATAATGTATTTGTTTGCTATGGAACGTAAAGTGAACAAATTCTGGGATAAACCAATTTCACCATAAGGGGCGTATAAACCCCCCCCCCCCCAGTAGAACTCTAGTACTGTATTCATTAGAACTCTACCACTGTATTCATTAGAACTCTAGTACTGTATTCATTAGAACTCTACCACTGTATTCATTAGAACTCTAGTACTGTATTCATTACAACTCTACCACTGTATTCATTAGAAACCTACCACTGTATTCAGCACTTGACCCTTTTGTACTCGGTATGTCTCCCATTACCACTTTAGATTGTAAGCTTTCAGGCAGGGACCTCACTTCCAGTGTTTCACTTTGTTAGAAACGTATCACCCTTTATTGTCTAAACCCTTAAAATGTAAAGCACTGTGTACACTTGTGGTGCTATATAAATAAACATATTCATTCATTCATTCAGTAATTTAAATAGGACCTTTTAACCCTTTGAATTTTAGGGAGATCTCCAATTGCATTGCTTTGTGATGCAATACATTGGAAACCTCTTTTCCATCCAAGGAATCAAAAGAACTGTTTAAATCAGGCATGGGCAAAATGAGACCCTCCAGCTGCTGCCAGACTACAACTTCCACCATCTGCTGCCAACAGTTGGCTGATAGGGGATTATAGTAGTTATAGTCTAACAGAAGCTAAAAGGCCTCAAGTTGCCCATTCCCAGTTAAAATGAATGGAAATTGGGGGAATATTTATACGTCACCTATGACTCAATTTAAACATAAACTTGCCTTTAATAAATGACTAAATGGAGAAATTATGGGGCAAACCAAGTGCATTATAGAGGAAAAATAAATATTCTCATTGTTCTAAATGGAGCTTTTAAACCTCTGAAAGCAAGCAAGGTTTTTAATGTATTGTATTGCAGTGTCTGTTCTCATGAAAAAAGGTTCTTTACTCTGAAATGTAAATGCACTGGAGACATATCTAACAAACAAAGGGTTAATGTTCACAATCATAATTTTATTGAACTACGGCCCTTTTGCTGACAGTAAAAAATTCTGGAGTGTATCAACTGCAGATTCTCATCAATTTAAATGGGACTTTTAATACCTTGAATGCTAGAGATCACTATTGCATTGTGTTGGAGATCTCTCTCACATTCAAGGCAATAAAAACCTCATTTGAATTAACAGACATTTGGGGAACATTTCTTTGTCAGATATAGTGCTGTTGCTTGGGCCAGAATTGTTCCACTTTCCCTTTAAACTCTTCAGTGCTTTGCAATGTGTTTGAGACCTTTCTAGCATCCAGTGGGTGAAACATTAGGACCTTTTTGTGAAATAATTACCTCATTTTTATAATACAACAGAGATGACTATAACGGGTGCAGATTCCTAGAGACAGAACAGATTGTTCACAGACAATCAATTATTTCTTTTGTATGAGATTTTTCTGTTTCAGGAACCGAAGGGACTTCTTTGAAAGCCTCTTGATAGTACAATATGACTGCAATAAAACTGAATGATATTTATTTCTGTAGATGCCACTGGAACACAATCCACATCAAATAGGAAGATTGTAAAAAGTATGAAATAATTTATTGTATGATGACCAAATTGTAGTTTCTTTTGTACAGTAATTATGTTCAGCAAATAATTTACTTACAATGATGCACTTCTGAATATATAAATCGCCTTTAATATTAATATGTATGGCAGTAGGCAGGTATATATTATTTCCATGTCTGCATTGGAAACAAAAAACATACCATAAATTTCAGTGAACACAGAGACGCACAGGCAATATACACACACACTGACAAGAACAATAAATGGATCGACAGACGTGTTCACTGTATGGAAGGGTTGTTTGGATGAGATCATAAAACATTAGAGAAACCATAAATATGGATTATTATATCAGTGCAATAGTAACAGTGACACACAAGAGTATTTTGTATGAATCTCTGATCACAGTGTAGCCTGTGAATCAAAAAGACAGACTAAGTTATTCTAGAAAAACTTATTTATGTTTCCATAAAAAAGACATTCTAAGGAAACACAGGAGAATTGCACACAGCTACATAAATGTATCAAATTGAAGATGTTTCTAGATTTGTTATATAAACAACTACGAGGTATTTCTTTTGAACTGAATATTACAATTGTACAAAAAAATAGACTACACTGATTAATTATAACATTTGCATTCACCTTTTTTAATTAAAACACTGCTTTTTTCCTGAGAGTGTTATTTACAGAATGTGTGCAATTCTAATTCAGTATTATTATGACACTAAAAATGACAATCTCAGAAAAAATTATATGATTCTAAGGTGTAATGATGGTGAGATAAACTTTCTAATCCCTTTGTTATTCTATGGAGCCTGTGCAATAAGATCTCAGTGGTTTGAGTGAACTAACTCTCCGGAGAGTTTATCTCACCTTAGTGCATAACTTCCTAGGAGACATAGACTAAGGTGAGATACTTTATTCATAGACTTAACCTAGGTTATCTGATGGATCATCACATGTATTACATCAATGAACATACATCCAGGAGTTATAAAGGATGAATTAAGTTGTATATGTGATTTTATGTTATAAATGTAATTTGTAGATTTATATTAGTTGTTTAATATATACAGGGCATCCCACTTTAATGTAAGGGTATTTACATCCTCAGCTGTGAACTGTGTAGTAATTGAAAGACTTTTTATACATAGTACCTCCATTTTAGGGATCAAAAATAATTGGACGGTTGGTTTCTCAGCTGATTCATGGCCATTTGTGCATTATTGCATTATTAGTTTATGTACAAGAGAGCTAACAAAATGTCTAGAGTGATTCTATATGTGGGATTTGCATTTAGAGACTGTTGCTGTTGTCTCACAACATAACGAGCAACAAAAGCATCAGAGCCAGTAAAGCAAGTCATCTTGAGGCTGAAAAATCAGAAAAAAATTATCAGATACGTAGTCAAAACACTGGTGGTGTCAAAATCAACTTTGTGGTAATTTTTTTAAGAAACAAGAATGCACATGTGAGCTCAGCAATAGAAAATGACTTGGTAGACTGGTTGCATTTGTAAAGAAAAAAAAAATTCAGCTGTCGTACAGATAAATAACACTCACAGGATGTAGATATAGAATTGCCAAAGTGTTCCATAAAGAGAATATTACACCAGCAGAACCTCAGAGGGTTTACCACAAGATGCAAGCCACAAGAACAGGAAGGCCAGTTTGCTAAAAATTACGTAAAAAACTGTAGAGTTGTGGAACAACGTTTCATAGGCAACTGAGACAAAGCTTAAACTGCACCACAGTGATGGAAAGAGGAAAGTGTAAAAAAAAAAAAAAGAAACTGCATATTATCTAAAGCATACCACCTCATCTGTGAAACTTGGTGGAGGTAGTGTAATGGCTTGTGGCTGCCACTGGAACTGACTCAATTGTCTTTGTTGATAATGTAATGTAAGAATAAACTTTGAGGAGTACAGAAACATTGTATCTGCTCAGATACAAACAACTGCCTCATTGGAAGGCACTTCACAGCACTTTCATCATAGCAATGACCCCATACATACTTCTAAAGCAATCAATTAGTTTTTCAGGGCCAAAAAGTGGAATGGTCAAGACTGGCCAAGTCAGTCACCCGACCTGAAGCCAAAGAAGCATGACTTTCACTTGTTGACGACTGAAGGAAAAATGCCCCAAAACAAACAAGAACTAAAGATTTATGCAGCACAGGCCTGGCAGAGCATCACCAAGGAAGAGTCTGATGAATGGTGATAGATATGGGTTGCAGAAATAATAAAAGAGTTAAACAAAGTACTAAATATGTCAGCTTTAATTTAAGATTATGCTATTTGTCCAATTAGTTTTGGACTGTAATTCCTACACTGTTCACAGTTTATGGCTATAAATTCCCTTGGATCTAAGCTGATAGTCTTCTCTTTATCCTCTTAGTCATTGTTTAATTCCAAATCCAATGTGCTGGAGTACAGAGGCAAAATAACAAAATTTGTGTCATTGTTCAAATACTTATGGACTGCACTATATAAGACAATACATATTATATACATATTCAAACACGGCAATATAATTCTTTTGGATTCTCTTATATATATATAGAGAGAGTGATAGTGAGACATTTATATTGATAAATAGATAAATAGATAGATAGATAGATAGATAGATAGATAAGTAGAGATAGATTATGCAACAGATTATTCAATGAATAAATCAAGGGTAATATCGGAAGTCTTTAGTGTGATAAGAATGCTCACTGTGATTGATACATTGGAGCTTTCTGCTGCAAACTAACTATAATACAGCAGAAAAAATAAGTTTCCACAAATTCCCATTGATTTAAGTGTGGATTGTATCCACTATAATGGTCTCCACATCACTGTGAAGCCATATGTTGGAGTCCTCTCTAGAAATCAATGGGTTAAATGCCCAATTAAGTGAAAGGGGATTTGGAGAATTTTTATTTGACCCCTATGGTATAGATGGTTTGCTCCATGACTTCAGGGGGTTGTGCACTAAGGTGTGATAAAGAAGAGATAACTTTTCCAGTGATATCACATCTCCAGTTCCCATGTAATTCTATGGAACCCATGTACTAAGTTCACATTATATCTTAGGGTACAGGCTCCTTAGAATAACGAAGGAACTAGAGGATTGACCTCACTGGAGAAGTTATCACCTTTGTCACCTCTTTATCATACATTAGTGCATCTTCCCCCATTCTGAGTACATCACTCTCTCTTATTTGAATGCCTTCTTTCATTATTGCCTCATCTTAGTACATATCCCTCCTGTAGTTTCCATCACATAAAAGTTGTAAGGGCAAAATATGGTGTAAACAGATTTGCATAGTATAAACTGAAATAATTATATTTTTTACAAAAAAAAAGCTTTGAATTATTTTTAACTGACAACTGTATTCATACTTAAACATCTAAGAATTCTAGACAGCCACTCTTTCATATGTCATTTATAAAGGGATTTTGTGTAGTTACAGATAAATAGTTTCTCTTAGTCCATGAGGAATACAGGAACCATTGGGTAAAACATCTTCTGGCTAGGAGCGCAGGGCTCTTACCTTAAAAGGCTCTAAGAGGGGAAGACTCCCTCCCTGATGTAATTTACCCCCACCAGGCATGCTCAGTTACTCAGTTATAACATAAGCAGAGATTAAAAAATGATGCCATGGTATGACCATCACACCGTACATGATAGTTAGACGGTCCTGGGACCTGGCACAGAACTGAGGAACACTGCAATTTCTTGTTCACTTCTATCTCTGGGATATTAATGCCAGAGAGAGCTGGCACATAAGCCTCCACCCATGTGAGGATCAGCTGAACCTCTGACCATGAGACGCACTTTTGGTCACTCTCTGGTGGTTGAAGTAGACTACAGCCATCTCAATGTAAACTGAATCCATATAGGGGATTCCTGGAGGGACTGAGGCTAGGTGAATCATGCGAAGCTCCAGAACACTGAAAACCCTGATCCAGCTGAGAGCTCAAGGTGGCAACCCCAACATGGCAGGCTGTCATCCACCATAACTATGACCCAATTTGGAATAACCAATGGTCATCCCAGAAACAGATGGGACCTCTGCAGCCACCAGCAAAGGTCCATGTTTTTCTTGTTGGACACTGACATGACACAGGAGAGATAACACTGGTGTCTTGACCAATTCCTTTGAATTTCACAGCTGCAGCTTTCACATATGGAATTGAGGAAATGGAACTTCCTCCAGACAGATAACCCAGCAACTTCATGAGTTATCAAACTCTTACAAATGGGAGAAGTATGGACAGAGACATCTGAAGTAACAACAATAGAATCCTGTCTTCTGGTAGGAACACCTTCCTCAGAAGGGTGTTCAATTTCACACCAAGAAAGTGAAAGACCTGGGATGGAACCAGAGAAGATTTCTTGAATTTAAGAATCCA
The DNA here is from genome assembly GCA_037306005.1 of Rhinophrynus dorsalis. Lineage (NCBI taxonomy): Eukaryota > Metazoa > Chordata > Amphibia > Anura > Rhinophrynidae > Rhinophrynus > Rhinophrynus dorsalis. The sequence goes on along the minus strand of CM074719.1, from coordinate 70,061,033 downwards.
ACAATGCTGCTCCAGAACAGACATGCAAGTCTGAATCTGAAGGCTCAAGTTTCCTCTTAAGGGGCCTTCAGCAAAACATCATCCTGGTAAGGAGTCAGAGAGATCCCGAGTGAATTGATATGCAGATAAGCGTCCATTATGTCTAGGGATGTCAAAAATTCTCCTAGACACGTCAGCTCCTCTTTTTTGGGAACTACGAAAAGGTTGGATTAGAATCCCATGAACCTTTCCTGAGAAGGAACAGGTACCAAAGCTTGCATATCTAGCTGAGAAGAACAGACTACTCCGTACAGCATAACTTGCAACACTAGATGTGAAAAAAATTACAAGGAGGAAGGGACTTGAAGTCTATGCTGTACTCCTCTGAAATTACCCACAAAACCTCCTGGTCCACAACAGAAATGGCCCACATCATGGAAAAGTCATGGGCTTATGGGCAGGGTTTTTGCATGTACAGGCCTGCTTGGCCTCTGCAGTAGAATGCTCCTGGGTCACTGAGGGAATAGGTGTCCTGGGCACATCCCGATTCTGGTGGGCGGCAACAAAAACCCATGTGTCTGACAAAATCTTGAGTGCAAAGCAAGGCCACAGAGAAAGCTAAGGCCTTTCCAGTAAACCTAGCAATGTCAAAGTCTGCTTCAGAAAGATTTACATTAGCTTCAAGGATCTTGTATATAATCTCAACAAAATCCTCCTTAGGTGCATCCACTTGGACTGCATCCAAGAGTTGATCCCCCAAGCAACCATAGCCCTAGTCACCCAAGCAAACACAAAGGTTGGGAGAAAAGCAGAGCCAGAAGGTGCAAAAGTGAATCCAGACACAGCAGAATCCACCAGTGGCAAGGCTGTATTTTTAGCTAGATGATAAATTGGGGGGGTCCGCTGCAAGGGGGGGTAGAAAACTGCACCCTCAGCAGAAAAAAGGTACAGGAGAGAGAGATACACCAAGTAAGGCATAGCCTCCTGTCAGGCGTCCTCCATTCCTCCATGAGTACCTGGTCTAGGGAATGGTGGCGAGCCAAAAAATAACAACCTCCTTTTTGCATCACTTGATAACATCAGGAAAAGAGGAACTAGAATCTGAGGCCTCTTAGACCTTCAGAATCTCCAAGACAGTTCAGATAAGACCCACATCATAAGAACAAGGGTCTTCCTCAAAAGAATTTCTAACAGAGAAGGACAAATTCATATTGTCTGCTTCAGATTCCCCTTGCTCAGCAGAGGATTCCCTAGCCATGGGGGCATCACGCTGTGCCCCCCAAATGTGGCTTTTGGGGGGCACAGGGTGGCCCTGGGATCAAGAGTCAAGGAAATGAGGAAGTGACTATCAGTGGCTATTATTCAAACTCACCTCCCAATATCTGGGGGAGGGTTCCTTGTAGAAAAAAACACAGAAGCACCATAAGCCCCATTACACCCACCATAATGCAGCTGGTGACAAGAGAAGTCCCTTATACACATCTATGTTCCAGACCAATGTGGTTGATGCCTATGCCCTTTCTTAAGGCACTGCGACCCTCCCACTCAAAAAAAAAAAAAAGTTCTTAAACTGAGAAAAAAAGGCTCCTATATATAATGTAAGTGATGGCTCAGACCAGCTTAGCAGATAAAGTGTAAAGGGCTGAAGTATGTAGCCTGGTCCAAACCAATAATGGAGGTCAGAGATAGGAGCTCACCTAATGTGGGATTGTACAGCCCCATCCTAGCAGAATAAAAACAAAAAGAGAAGGCATGCTAGGAGATAATATTTATCCTGCTCCATTCCCATGGAGTCCACTTTTAAAACTGAGCATGCCTGGTGGGGGTACAGTGGATCATGGAGGTAGTCTCTGCCTCTAAGTGCCCTGCCCTCCTGGTTGGACCTATACCCCATGGTTCCTGTAGCCCACAAAAGAGTAAGAGAAATATATATAAATATATATAATATTTTATATATATCCTCAACTTCAGCTGTTGGAAATCTACTACAGGATGAAGGCCTCCTCAGTAAGCCTCGAACAACTTAGGTCCTGTGCCACTTTGTTTCAACAAATTTGGTAATTTCATCTAGCCATCTTGTCTGTGGTCTTCTTCTTAGGTGTTTAATGTTGAGTGGAATCCATTCCAAAATTTGGTTGACTCATCTACCACTGGGTGTTCTTGCTATGTGGCCTTCACATTTCTGGCCCTTTACTCTTTCAGTGATGTCATGGACCTTTGTTTGCAGACGATTATATGCACACATTTTTTGGTCTCTTTTTGTTATGTTTAGAATTTGTCACTCCATTATTCTCTGTGTAACCTTAAGTTTTTGCATGCTTTGACATTAAATGTCCATGTTTCGCAGCCATACATAAGAAATCGGAGGACACAGTGGTCAAAAACATTTCACTTGAGTCAGAGTGATCATACTAAGTTTTCCAAATGCTTGCCATGCCAATTTCATTTGTCACTCAGTTTCCATCGTGGTATTTCCATCTGTTGACATTTCCTGTCCAAGCTAAATATACTTGTCAACTTCTTCTAGTTCTTGACCATGTACTGTGATCTTCCTTGGTATGGTAAATTTGCTAAATATGAGTAGCCTTTTGTTGATATTCATCTTCAGACAAAAATGTTTGCTTTCCTGTTGTAGTTCTTCAATGCGTTCTTGTAGTTCTTCAGGACTACTGGCAAAGGGTATGATATAATCTGCAAAACGTAAGTTATGTAGGTATTCTCCATTGATCTTAAGTCTTTTGTCCAAATTTAGTTAGTGGAAAATTTCTTATAAACAAGCTGAATATAGTTTGGGGGAAATTGAGTCTCCTTGTTGGACCCCTTTTTCTATTATGATTTGGACTTTATCATTTTTTACTCTACTGATGCAGTTGCACTTTCATATATTGATTGCAGGATATTAATGAAAGCTCTCTTAATTCCTTGGTTGATCAAGGCATCAATTATTGCTTGCATTTTCACTGAATCAAAGACCTTGTCAGAGTCAATGAAGGCTAAGCATAATGGAAGGTTGTATTTATTATGGCACTCAAGTCCTGCTTGTTCTTTAGGTTGTGCTGTGTTACGTATTGTGAAAACCTTGCAGATCACTGGCAATTGGCTTATTAATCTGAATTTTTTTTTTAGATCTGCCTTATTACCTTTTTTGTGCAATAGGATGACTAACTGAAAATACATATGATTTTTCAATAGATGGCTAGTGTCAATCCTCACGTTTGTTGACTTTATCATTTTCTTTCTTTCTTCCTTGCAGTCAATTTTGATTTTTGCTCTCACTGAGTAGACAATGAATATGGTTTTATTATTTGCAAGTATGAAGTCACTTTCACTTGTATTACCATTAAAGCTTTACCATGTCTGTTTTCTCTGGGCCCTAATCCTGTAAAATGAAATATATATATATATATATATATATATATATATATATATATATTAGAGATAGTGGCACTGCATCGCCTGTGTATCTTCCAAGCCCCCCCCCCCCGAACAAACTGTTTTATTTGTATTTGTTACACACTCTGTACATACTGACACACACAGATACAGACAGAAAGAGATACACACCTACAGGCATAGAGAGAGAGACACACACACACACATCCAGACACAGAGACACACACAGATAGATACAGACATACCTAGATGCACAAATCCAGATACACATACATATTCACAGAGACAAACAGAGATACACCCAGACAGAGACACAGAAATTATGATTTACATGTAGGGAGGAAGACAAACTGAGAAAGGGAGGGAAGGGGAAAGATCATGGGGTGATAGTGTGTGTGGGAGATTGAAGTGAGGGTGGAGGGGAGGTGGCAAATGTGATCGGTGAGAGGGAGGGCAGATGTCAGTGGTTAAAGGGAGAGGGGATGGAGAGGTGTGAAAGAGAGGGTGGGCATGGGGGAGAGGGTGAATCTGAGGTAAAATCAATGTGATTGCAGAAGCAAGCAAGTTAATCTAATTGGATGTCTATTGTAGCAATTATATGTTTTGTTTTTTCTACGTTGTTGTAGAAATAGCTTTTGCAAACTGTACCTTTTGAAATTGGGCTTGGCACAAAACTGTGCGGCACGTAGATTAACTTGCTTGGGGGTGAAAGTTCCCCTTTAAGCATTGAGACTCAGTGGGAATGTGAATGGAGAGAGGGTGAATATACAGTATACATATATATATTTTATACCCTGCAACATATTGCTTCACTATATTTTACACATGCTCTGGTCCTTAAATTGTTGAATATATATATATATATATATATATATATATATATATATATATACACACAGTCGTGTGAAAAAGAAAGTACACCCTCTTTGGATTCTATGGTTTTACATATCAGGACATAATAATAATCATCTGTTACTTAGCAGGTCTAAAAATTAGGTAAATACAACCTCAGATGAACACATGACACATTACACGTGTCATGATTTATTTAACAAAAATAAAGCCAAAATGGAGAAGCCATGTGTGAAAAACTAAGTACACCATAGGAATTAAGAAGCTAAGTAGCAGACAGGTGCTGTTAATCAAATGCTCTTGATTAATTGATCATCAGCAAGTGAGACCACCTCTATAAAAGCTGAAATGTATTTATTTATTTTCTTTAGAAAATGTTTTACCAGGAAGAATACATTGAGATTTCTCTCGTTTTCAAGTATGTCCTGGAGAAATTTTAGCAGTTTGCTGGTCTGGAGCATTCAGGTGTGTGTTAACACATGCCGAGGAGGAAAGACATCAGCAATGATCTTAGTGAAGCAATTGTTGCTGCCCTTCAATCTGGCCATTTCCAAATATTTTAAAGTCCATTAATCTACAGTGAGAAATATTATTCAAAAGTGGAAAACATTCAAGACAATTGCTAATCTTCCCAGCAGTGGATGTCCCAGCAAATTCACCCCAAGGTCAGACTGTGCAATGCTCAGAGAAATTGCAAAAAACCCAAGAGTTACATCTCAGACTCTACAGTCCTCAGTTAGCATGTTAAATATTAAAGTTCATGACAGTACAATTAGAAAAAGACTGAACAAGTATGGTTTGTTTGGAAGGGTTGCCAGGAAAAAGCCTCTTGTCACTAAAAAGAACATGGCAGCATGACTTAGGTTTGTAAAGTTGCATCTGAACATCCCACAAGATTTCTGGAACAATGTCCTTTGGACAGAAAAGACCGAAGTGGAGATGTTTGGCCATAATGCACAGCGCCATGTTTGGCAAAAACCAAACACAGCATATCAGCATAAACACCTCATACCTACTGTCAAGCACGGTGGTGGCTGGGCTAATGATTTGGGCTTGTTTTGCAGCCGCAGGACCTGGGAACCTTACAGTCATTGAATCAACCATGATCTCATCTGTATACCAAAGTATTCTAGAGTCAAATGTGAGGCCATCTGTTTGTCAGCTAAAGCCTGGCCAAAATACAACACGACAATGATCCCAAGAACATCAGCAAATCTACAACAGAATGGCTAAAATAGAAAACAATCAAGGCATTGCAATAGCCCAGTCAAAGTCCAGATGTCAACCCAACTGAAATGCTGTGGCAGGACCTTAAGAGAGCTGTGCATAAACAAATGCCTGCAAACCTCAATGAACTGAAGCAACGTGGTAAAGAAGAGTGGGCCAAAATTCCTCCATAACGATGTGAGAGACTGATAAAGTCATACAGAAAACGATTACTTCACGTTATTGCTGCTAATGGTGGTTCTACAAGCTATTGCATCATAAGGTGTACTTAGTTTTTTACACATGGCTTCTCCGTTTTGGCTTTATTTTTGTTAAATAAATCATGACACGGTGTAACATGTCATGTGTTGTTGTTCATCTGAAGTTGTATGTACCTAATTTTTAGACCTGCTAAGGAACAGATAATTGTTATAATGTCCTGGTATGTAAAACCACTGAATTCATAGAGGGTGTACTTTATTTTTCACACGACTATATATCATCAATTTTAGAAGCCAATTAAGTAGTTCCCATCTCTAGCAGTAATACTGTACATAGGCTAATTCCCAATCACTATATGGAACTTTATTGTACTCTGCTTCTTAAAGCCTTCCTGCATTTTGATTGTGCTTGTCAAAGGGAAGGAGACATGGTAAAAAAAAAACCTATAATTTATTACAAATCTTTGGCACAAATGATATGTTCATTAAATGTTTTGCAAGTATATAAATACATGGGGAACATTTTTATATGCACTGGAGGCATTTTATGAACGACATAACCCACACATCTGTGCATTATTTAACCCTTTGAGTCCCAGAGGAGTATACAACGCACTCAAGGGGTTAAACGACGCATAGATGCGCAGGATATTTTCAGGGAATATTTATTCATGGATCTTTTTTACAGCTACAAGAAAAGAAGACAGGGGAAGAAAGAAGGACAGTGGATGACAGGTGTAACACAGATAAGCTATTGGCTGGTTCTTAACAGTGTGTCAGGCACCGATAGCTAGCTTTTTTCCTTTGATGTTGCCATTATTGCCACTATTTAGCTATGTTTTGGGAACTTAATGCACAAAACAGACATTTGGCCACAACTCCTTTTCTGTGGCCTAACATCCATTGTGCTTTTAGCTGGTAGGGCAATTGAATAGCTCATTAGCACTTTTTGCTAATGGGACATTATCCAGTTTTGCTTTACTGGCTGTTTAAACAGGCTGAACTGAATTGAGTCCTAAATACTTTAAATTTGTGATTTATTATTATTATATGTATGTCCTAAATTGTTATGTTAAAAGAAAGTATCATAATATGGGCCATACTACCATACACCTATGGGCTTCCCTTGCCCATACTGTTACTGAAGCTGTGTCAGTTGATGACATTTATAGCAAGTGAAGTGTGGCACTTTACATTGAACATAACATTAGCTAGAAGAACTGCTAGACATGAACACATTTAGCTTCAGGATTAGGAGATAAAAATAGGATGTCAGTAGCAAGTGTGAAAATAGCTGCAGTTAGATTAACCATTTAAAGGGATAGTAATACTTCGTTTTAACTTTATTTTATTTTCTAGGCATTAAAAAAACATGAAGAATGATATAAGTCCTATCTCTCAAACCTTTATGGTTTAAGAGATATTCACAAACAAAATATTCCCCCTTCCCCCCGTTCAACCAGATAAGAAGGGAAGTGCCCAGGTAGACTGCAGAGAGGGACAATCTTCAATTAAGATAAGGGAAAAAGCTGAAAAACTTGTCAAGGGGGGAAGGGCTTTCATTGTTTTCATACAATGAAAATTGTCCCCTTCTGTTATCTGTCTGGTCTTACAACCAGACTCACATCTGAGAAGAGATGGCTTACACTAGGTAAAAGTGGCGGGAGGGGAAACTTTGCTTGTGAATATCTCATAAACCATAAAGGAATGAGAGATAAGACTTGTATCATTCTTCGTGTTTTTTTAATGCCTACAAAATAAAATAAAGTTAAAACGAAGTATTACTATCCCTTTAAAGTAGACCTTTCCCCTATATTCTTCATATTCCAATGTAAATAAGAAAGCAAAATCAAGTATACGTTGTGTAGTTATTTTTTAAAAATTGCTGTGTATTGAGATAATTACTTGTACAGTGTGGCATCAGCCAGTAGGTTTCCCACAGTACAAGCTATACCACAGACATCTAATTGCAATGCTGTCCATCCTACAATGCAGAATACACATTTTATTAGTGTGCACTGCGAGCCAGTCCCAGAGAGAAGAGATTGGAGCTTAAAGACTGACAGAGGTTAGGATGGGGTAGCGCTGCCCATCATGTCCTGTGCTGTCAAGATGGCTGCACTCTCCCTCTCCGATAGGCTCCAATAGTAAGCTGCACTTAAAAGATTGGGAAACATTTATTGTTCATAAAATGGGCTGTTTTGGGCTCATATACATATTTAAAACTATGGGAGTTTATGATAGGTGAAAGGTCCACTTTAAGGACCAGAGGGATGTGCAACACATTGCTTAACAATTTATTGTGTAGCTTTTTGGTCTTTAACCCCTTAACGCCCGATGATGGGCCAGGACCATCACGGCTGTTCAGGTGTTAAAGGGATAGTAATACTTCATTTTATCTTTATTTTATTTTGTAGGCATTAAAAAAAACATGAAGAACGATATAAGCAAAGTTTCCCCTCCTGCCCCTTTTACCTAGGGTAAGCCATCTCTTCTCAGATGTGGAATCCAGTCCATAGACCAGCCAGATAACAGAAGGGGACTATTTTCTTTCTATGAGAACAATGAAAGCCATGCCCCCCTTGACAGGCAATGAAAGCCATGCCCCCCTTGGCTGAACAGTGTTAGATCAGTAAAAGGGGCAGAAGGGGGATACTTTATCATTGAATTACTCTTGTACTACAACTCTGACAGAATTGAAATAACACTCTCCAAAGTCCAAATACTATGATGATTAATTAGAGCTGCTTTTATTATGAAACATTACTATCCCTTTAAGATCCAGTGACGGTCCTGGCATGTCATGGAATTCTGGGATCGCAGTGAGGCTGCACACCACCCAGAATGCAATGGTGAAAGTGCTGTGGACCTCTAGAACGCCCCACCCCTGAACCTCGTGGCTCTTAAGGGGTTAAATAAGGGCTTAATAAGACACAAAAATGGTACTAATGCACATGGGTCATAGGACCCATTTAGAGGCTGTCCAGTGCAGCCCCGGGCTTATTACTAACTTCATAGGAGCAGATTTAGTAATATATGACAATTGCCCATAACTTTACTGTATTGTAGTCTCTTGAAAGTTGAATCTCTAGTGATTTAATCTTAATAATGGGAAGTGATTATCTGACTTACAGTTTATATAGATAATAAGCATGGCCCTTGGATATGAATGTGGTGCTTGAACCAACCGAAGTTGGTCAGATTTCTTCACCCTTCGAGTGCCAGAGTGGTACACAACGCATTGATCTGCAATGCATTGTGTACCCTCAGGCAGTCAAAAAGTTAATATACAAATCCAGAAATGATATCACACTCTAAGAGAGAAAATTGAATTAACATGTATTTCTTCATAAGACAAACCAAATAAATCAGAATAGCACTTACCTATATTATGGGGTACCTACACATAGTGCAAACTTAGCATACTAGCATTTTATCTGATAATGAATTAATAATTAACTGAGGATATAATATAGCCTCTTTCTGTGGGCCCTGCTCACACTAATGATGTGAACGGCGCTGCGATGCAGCAATATTGAAACCTTCAATTTGGTGTAACCCATCTCTGAAACCCTCATTCTCCTAGCAATCCTTTCACATAGGTGGACATGTGGACCTGTCAGTAATTGAAGGTTGTGAAGGGCACTGCTACATCCTGTGTCACTTGCGTAAAAATCTGCATGGCGGTCCTAATGACCATTGTGTAGATCTGGCATGCTGCAATTTGTATGTGTTTGTTCTGAAAGTATTAGAAGCATACTGTAGTGGCTTGCAAGATGTGCTACTTAAGCATTACATTAGTCAGCAGTATAAACAGACGTTATATATTTATGCAAATTACCACAGCATTAGGGACTCTGCATTTCTGTTGCATGTGTGAACACAGCCTAACGTTGTTGGATCTTATCTCAGCTCTTTCCTTTGCAACAATGGTACATATACCCTTCTAGTCTACTGAACTAATATAACATTTACAGAAGTCATATGTGTGTAACGAGGACACTGACTGTCATTCTCTAAGAATCATTTTGATAAACTCTGTTATATATGGTAATTTAATGCATTTTTGTAATGGATTTCATTTTTGTAAGGGGCACGAAAAGCCTGGGGCTCAAAACTAACAGCAGGGTCACGTAGCCCACTGCCATGCTTCAATAGATGAAATTCAGCGAGGTTTTATTCCCAGCTGCAATGAATACAAACACGACTACTGGGAGTTACAGTACCAATAAAGAGAACAGGCATGCAAAATTAGTCTATGAACAAAATATGAAGACCCCACAAAAGATTATCATCATTAACCTTCACATTCCATATGATTTAATGTTGACATTAAAATTGTATTAGAATTATCAAAGTGCTGAATTCAATAAGACATGTTATATCATATTTTCTAATTAACCCTTTGCAATGCATTGAAGACTTCTCTATCATCCAAAGGTTTAAATAATTTGCAAATTCAGTATACAAATCTCAGATGTATATGTTGTTTATCAAAAATAAAATTGCTGTCACCTAGCCATTTAGGATAATATTTTTTTTTATCTAATTGATTTCCTAAAACAAAAACATGATTTTGAGCAGAAAATATTTAATTCTTCAGAAAGTACACATTTAAACAACATGAAAAAAAGAGATTCAGATGTTATAGTTTGAAAATAAAGACATGAATTGTCCTCCGTTATAATTCTGTGATAATCTCATTTTAATATTGGATAGCATATTAACTCATAATTGTATCTATCTTGGCTATGATAAAATGAAGTAAAAATGTTTCTTGGTTCATTAAAATAAATAACTATAATAAACTCCTAAAAATCACTGTCTGACTATTATATTTCCATCTGTGTACCTCTTCTGCTGAACTATAAAACAGCCAATTATTTGAAATGACAGGTGGGAAATCACAGCGCTCAGTTAAATCAAGTCTTGTGGAACATTGTCCAATCAGATTGCCTGGCTTTCCGTCCAGTTAGGATGTGTGGCATAGCATCCAATGATCATTTCAAAGAATTCATCAGTTTTATGTTGATTACTAGGCACTTGAAGAATATGTAAAGTTAACAAGAAAAAAAGATGGTTCTGTGTTAGTCATTGGAGTAGATAGGATTCAGTGTAGCAAAAACTCACAAGAGAGGTATAAAGATGATACTGGTTGACTGTCACTTTAAAGATTTTCCATAACTCAAAAGACCAGTTCTGGGGAGGATGTCTTTTTCTATGGCCTCTTAGCTTCTATGAAGCTTAATTAATCTTAATTGGAGTCATAAGATTGAAAAAAAAGGCTTCTAAATTGAGTGCACAGGTCCTGTAAGTACGTTTTTCTACATGGCTGTCACTTAGTCCATAGTGCACTCTGCAGCTGGCTTGGCTTAAAGAAGCATAAGCTGTATGTAGCATTCCTTTGTTCTCTATGACACTGATATGGTGTTTAACACTTGCACTGCTGGTGTTCCTTTGCTCTAGGGGGACATCAGAGACTTTGTGGAAGGAAATACCCCTGCTATTGGAGAATCCTCTCCTGAGGAAGAAACAGATGAGGATGACTTAGATTCATTCTTCTCCATTGGGGACTCTTATGAGGCACACTTAGGCTCATTTTCTGAGGGTCTTTCTTATTAGGGCTGTACTTGAAATCCTTAACCCCTTAGTGTCACCTTAACGCCCGTGGTACTTTTTTTTTTTTTTTAAATGATTCTGGAGTCTCCGAATGGTGTGCAGCCTCACGGAGAACCGGACTTCCAGGACTTACCAGGTACGTCCTCTGTCACTAAGTGACAGTTTTTGCGTGACGTACCTGGTAAGTCGACTGTCGTTATGGGGTTAAGGCATCTCTGATTCTAGTTCTACTTCCCCAGACATTTTAAGAGATGCAAGAAGGAGACTGCAACCCCCCTTTCCCCAATAGTTGTACCTATTGCTGATAAAGGAACGGACGACTCCGGACAGGGGCTTTTTACTTTACTGCATATTTTTCGCCTATATCCTTTTTCTTCTCTGCCACAGTGGGCTACACACACCCCAAGGCTCACCCCCCATTGTCTCACCTTGCTAAGAATACTGTTTTGCTACTGGCTGATTCTTGGGCTCTTAAGGATCAGGTGGACATGCAAGACTCATATTTGCATATTCCATGAAGAAAAGTTTCCTGCATTTTGCCATCCAAGATCACCATTTTCAGTTCATCTCACTTGGATTGGCAGCTGCTCCTCGGGTATTTACAATGGTCATGTCAGCTATGTAGGCTTACATCCACTTACAGAGGATTTCTTTGACTATTTATATGGAAGACCTCTTACTAAAGTCTACTTTGGAGAAGCGGTTGAACACTCATATTGAGTCCTGCATATCCATTCTGGAACAATCAGAATGGAGAAGGCCCATGTCATTCGGATTGCCTGTTTGGCCCTGTCAGGCCTGGTATTCAGATCTTCTCAATATGTCTGTGTTGGAGTCTTTTCTACTCCCTCTTTTCCCACACCTCCTGCATCTGGGACCGCTTTATCATCCACATATGGAGAAGTTGGCTTTGATGGTCTAGCTCTTGAAGCCAGCAGCTTGAGAAGGAAGGGTTTTACTTTTTCTATCATTGCTACCAAGCTACAGTCACGAAAGACAGTTTTTTCCAAGGCATTTCACAGGGCATGGTCCCTGTACTATTTAATGTGTGATGATTAGGGTTTATGGCTGCAACCTTTTCATCTTCTGGTTGTTTTGGCTTTTCTTCTATTAAAATTCAGATTTTGGCTCTTTCTGTCCTTTACCTGAAATCTATTGCCTCATTGTCTAAATTGAAAAATTTTGTTCAAAGGGTGGCTTTATGCCCGCCCAGTGTTTTGCATTTCAACTCCTCCATGGGATTTGAATCTGGTTCTAGGAGCGCTCCTTCTGAGCCTTTGACTTTTGTTTCCTTATTCTTTTGTGTTCTATCACCAATCTGCTGCATTTATATTTTAAGTATCTTTCTTTACTAAACAAAGTATGATTTGGGTTAATTCTGTGTGTTTAACCCTTTGAGTGCCAGAGTGGTACGGAATGCATTGCTTTGCAATGCATTCCGTACCACTCTGGCACTCAAAGGGTTAAAAAAAAAAAAAAAAGCAGATAAGCCAATAATCTGCAGATATACAGTGGATATAAAAAGTCTACACACCCCTGTTAAAATGCCCCTCGACGATTTCAGTTTGTTTTGCAATTGAATTGTTCGCGTTATACGTCACATTAAAGGTGGATAAAGTTCTGACATGATTTATCTTTGTCTCATTCTTTACCATCACAAGAACCTGGCATTTTAACAGGGGTGTGTAGACTTTTTATATCCACTGTACTATCATGAGTTCACATATGTACAGCTAAATAAACAGAGGCACTGGGATTTATCTACTGATTTATTTATTAGTTGGAAATAGGAAAGGCAGATATTGTACATTCTCACTGAGCATGATTTACTTTTACTAGTCTCCTTGTTTTTGCAGAGCAATGTACATTCCTTACCTGTCACAACGTTCCTCTGAGTTGTAACCTGCTGTTATACATCAGTCAGTTATAACAATATATGTTTTGCTTTGTAGCTGTGGTTTCCTATGGTGGTCAATGCATTGCTTTGAAACGTGTTGCATACCCCTTGGCATTCCAACGTTTAGAAACAGAATTGTGTAGGATGATGCTGACTACTTTTTCCACATTTTAATAGTGGTAATGTACATACATTTTTTTCTCTTCTGTGAAATGTGTCCTAACTCCTTTCATAGTAACATAGTAAATTAAGCTGAAAAAAAGACACAAGTCCAACATTTAGAAGTGAATCACCATTTTAAAGGGACAGTTAGTTACAATTTATTTTAACTGTACAACTGTTCTATAAATGCAAAATAACATATGAAATCAAAATGCCTATACTTTTTATTTCTTTTTTTATCTTCACCTATTTTTTACACTGTTATGCCCCTGACCGGTAGTAATCTAAATGTGTTACTAATGGACTTTTTGTCTAGGACTGTGAAAACAGAGAGTGCAACAGTGTAAAAATGAACCAATGTAAAGATAACAGTGAAAGAATGAAGAAAGGACTCTCTCTAAAGCAGTGGTTCTCAAAAGGATTTTGCTGGTGACCCCCAGTGAAGACACCACAATGTTCTGTTGGCTATGCGACCATAGCCATGTCTTGGTGGCCACACTAGGACATTAAGTGTGCAAATGTTAAAAGTATGTACAAAAATAATAAATTTACATCCCAGGTATGGCCATACATTCTTCATAGACATGGATATTTTTTTTCAACACACACATAGTAACATAGTAAATTAGGTTGAAAAAAGACACAAGTCCATCAAGTTCAACCTTCGCCTCATACCTCAGTAACTGAGAATTTTATAGCTTTCCTGCTACCAATTAAATTAGTCTTTATCAGACCTTCCTGATCAGCCTACTGATAAACAGTATAACTCTGTATGTTCCATTTTGAAAGAAATGTATCTAATCTTCTCTTAAATGTATCCATTGTATCTGCCATAACTACCTCCCTGGGCAATGAATTCCACAATTTGACAGACCTTACCATAAAAAAACCCTTCCTCTGCTGAAGTTTAAACCTTCTTTACTCTAATCTCAAGGGGTGTCCCCTGGTCACCTGATCAGGCCTTGGAATAAATAGCTCACCGCAGAGATCCTTGTGTTGACCTCTCTTATACTTGTACAATGTGATAAGGTCTCCTCTTAGTCATCTTTTCTCTAGAGTAAATAAACCAAGTTTGTTTAGTCGTTCCTCATATGTCAAGTCCTCCATTCCCTTAATTAATTTTGTTGCTCTCCGCTGTACCCTCTCTAGTTCTAGTATATCCTTTTTCAGAACCGGTGCCCAAAATTGCACTGCATACTCAAGGTGAGGTCTTACCAATGATTTGTATAATGGCAAAATAATGTTATCCACTCTTGCTTCGACACCTCTTTTTATGCAAGACAGGACTTTGTTTGCCTTTGCTACTGCTGTTTGACATTGGTCACTGTTTCCAAGTTTGTAGTTGACAAGGATACCCAGGTCTTTTTCTATCAACGAGTCACCTAAAATTATTCCATTAAGTTTATAAGTAGCCTTGGGATTGTTTCCTCCCAAATGCATGACTTTACACTTCCCCACATTAAACTTCATATTCCACATGTTTGCCCAATCTGACATTGTATGCAAGTCCCTGTGTAGAGAGAAAATATCCTGTTCTGAATTAATGACTTTGCATAATTTAGTATCATCTGCAAATATTGATATTTTGCTTTCTATATCTATTTCCAGGTCATTTATAAACATGTTAAAAAGCAGCGGACCCAATACTGAACCCTGAGGTACTCCACTCTCCACTTTAACTGTACTGGAGAATTTTCCATTTACAACCACACACTGTTCCCTATCCTTCAGCCAGTTTTGTATCCAATTGCAAAGGTTATCTCCTAGCCCCAATTTCCTTATTTTATACACCAGCCTTCTGTGTGGTACTGTATCAAATGCCTTTGCAAAGTCTAGATATACTACATCTACTGCCTTGCCATTGTCAAGGTTGCTGCTTACCTCCTCATAGAAGCTGAAAAGATTAGTTTGGCATGATCTATTCTTCACAAAACCATGTTGATTCATGCTAATGATCTTATTTTTTGTGTTGTAATCCTGAATATAGTCCCTTATTATCCCTTCTAATAGTTTTCCCACTACAGAGGTCAAACTCACTGGTCTATAATTCCCAGGTTCTGTTTTAGTTCCCTTCTTAAATAGAGGCACTATGTTAGCTCTTCGCCAATCCTGTGGCACTGAGCCTGTGGTAATAGAATCTTTAAAGAGTAAATATAGGGGTTTTGCTAACACTGCACTGAGTTCCTGATTATATTTACACTTTTGTATATATGGGAAGAGATATGACACACGTGGAATGGGGCAACAGGAGGAGGGTTACAGAAAGAAAGTGAGGCATTGAGAGATAATGGTACACTGCAGAGGATGAAGTGAGGTACTGAGAAAACAAGTTTATCAGAGAAAGGTGTGATGAAAAAGCAGAGAAATTTGGCTGGGGAGTCAAAAAGAGAATGACAAGGCATTAGAGAGAGTGTTGGGTGTGATGGGTGTTAGGTGCAAGGGGTAGCATGTCTGAGAGGACATGCTATTCCTTCCACCATGTTCTCCATCCTCTCTGACATGCTAATCACTTTCACCTGACACCCCAACACCCGCTGTGATGTCTGGTCTTCCTCTCTCTCTGACTCTCCATCCTCTCTTAAATACTATCCCTTCCATGTGACACCCCACCACCCCCTCTGATGCCTTGTCTTCCTCTCTCTTACTCTCCATCGCCTCTGACATGCTATCCCTTCCACTCGACCACCCTCTCTGATGTCTGGTCTTCCTCTTTCTGACTCTCCGTGATTTCAGTTTTTTTCTCCTTCCCCATGCTGTCCCATGTCTCTGTAAAAGTATAAATTAAAAAAAAAAATGTAAGTCCATAAACAGTACATATCATAGCCATCTCCTATGTTTTATTATGCCTTGAAAATGAATTGATATACTTTGTAGGCTGTATGATATAAATGAAGCTAAGTTCACAATGCATTCTTTGCACAGTGTTTCATACATTGAGCTAAACATCTGGAATTGTAAACTATTACTGTGGGATGGGCGGGTGACAAATTCACCTCATACCACACAAGCCAAAAAGCAGCTTGCTGGAACTTTCCTGACCCTGCTTTCAATGCAAGATAAGGAAAGATTTATAAGAGCTTACCTGCATGAGGCCTCTGTGCAAATAGTTCACACAAACAATTGTTTTCTGTGTTGCTCGCTGTAATGACTTTATCAGTGGTGTAATTAAATGTTTGGCTAGTGGCCATGCCATCAGCCACCTTCTGGAACTATCCCACCATTGATGGCAACCCACAAATATCAGGCGGGTTAATCCTTAGAGTGCAAGAGGGGTATGCAATGCATTGCAGCTCAGAGGGTTAATAAGGGAGTTTTGCTACAAAGCTGCACTGTCAGATCACCCGACTCAACCTAAACGTATGTGCCTCTGCTGACTTGGTTGGTTCTTGTGGGGTGTACTGTCTGATATGCAATCATTAAGCTCTTAAGGACCAGCACTGCAAGATAGGGCTTTTGCTGGAGACCTACATGAGACATATTGAATGATGCACAGACACTTACCCAAAGTCTTGGAAGTTGTTCCAGAGCAGCCTTGTCCCACTGCCACCTGCAACTCTTCTGCATGCTGTCCACTCTGTTATGCATGATGAGGGAGCTGCAGCTGGGGATGGCAGAATGAGTATTAGCTAGCTGAGATAGTGTCAGCCTGGAAGCCTCAGCCAGTCAGATTTGTACTTTTATCCCATCAGTACAGCAACCATTATGTATTACTGAATTTTTCATGGTGGCCGCATGCAAACACGCTGCTGGCAGCTTGCTGTCATGGTGGCCGCACTTGAGAAACGCCGCTGTAGAGCATGCAAATAAATGTGCTCTGCTCTCAATGTCCCTGACTAGCAATCTTGCTACATACAGAATTTCACAAATAAAATATCTGTTTCACTGGAAAGTGCACCTGTGTTTTAACACTTTTTATCATGGTGAAGTCTATATAGGGTTAACATTTCACCAAGCACCTTTTTAATCATTACAATGTCATGCTCATTTTACAGAAATGAGTGTTTAATTTACTCTTTTCTATTCACTTATATTTACTGCCTTACTGTGTGTAGATGCACCAGCACTGAAGGGGCTTGCATGCATCTATCTGAAAGACAACAGCCTGATGAAGCAAGAATCACTGAGCTTTACGTATCAAGGGAAAGTGGTGCAATAGTGGACGATAAAAATTCCCATTGATTTAAATGGGACTTTAAACCAACTTAATTCAAAGCAATATGCTGGAGACCACAAGGGTTTACAATTCCCATTTAAAGGGGAACTTTACCCTAAGGATAAGTGTATCTTAATTTGTTTAACACTTTGAGTGCCAGAGGGATATGCAATGCATTGGCACTCAAAGGGTTAATAGATTGATTTACCTATGTAGTTGGCCTTCATACATCAGTGGATATTATATCTACAGTTTTATGTACAGTGATCTCTATCCATGCCTGCTTCTAGGACACACCTCCTCAAAGCAAACAATAGGCTTTACCAAATCTTTACCAAATTTTAAGCAAACAACCTACATCGGGCTGTAAGAGAGATTAAAAACAACTTATAACGTAATTAATGCCTGCATTTTTTATTTATGTAGCCCCACAAGTGTACTTATTGATTAACAACTTAAACCATTGAGTTACAGAAAGGTATCAATGTAGTGGGATAAAGGTTTAGAAAATGCAGGGATACAAGTGCTTTGCAATGAGTTGGATAACCCTCTGACACTCAGTGGGATAAAGGTTTAGACAATGCAGGGTTACAAGTGCTTTGCAATGAGTTGGATAACCATCTGACACTCAATGGGATAAAGATTTAGACAATGCAGGGTTACAAGTGCTTTGCAATGAGTTGGATAACCCTCTGACACTCAATGGGATAAAGGTTTAGACAATGCAGGGTTACAAGTGCTTTGCAATGAGTTGGATAACCATCTGACACTCAATGGGATAAAGGTTTAGATAATGCAGGGTTACAAGTGCTTTGCAATGAGTTGGATATCCTTCTGAAACTCAGTGGGATAACGATTTAGACAATGCAGGGTTACAAGTGCTTTGCAATGAGTTGGATATCCTTCTGAAACTCAGTGGGATAAAGGTTTAGACAATGCAGGGTTACAAGTGCTATGCAATGAGTTGGATATCCTTCTGAAACTCAGTGGGATAAAGGTTTAGACAATGCAGGGTTACAAGTGCTATGCAATGAGTTGGATATCCCTATGAAACTCAATGGGATAAAGGTTTAGACAATGCAGGGTTACAAGTGCTTTGCAATGAGTTGGATATCCTTCTGAAGCTCAATGGGATAAAGGTTTAGACAATGAAGGGTTACAAGTGCTTTGCAAAGTGAAACACTGATAGTGGGATCCCTTTTCTAAGCCTTTCAAATTAAAGTGAATAAGGGAGACATACAGAGTACATAAGTGTTAAGTGTGGAATAGTGTTCTGGTCAGGAGTGGGTAAAAATAAAATAAATTATAAATACCAAAAATATCATATAGATATACCTGTGTGCTGTTTTAGGGACATACTCTTTTTGTTAGCAATGTATTCTTAGGGAAAAGTTCTTGTTTAAATCAATTTAAATCATTATTAGTCCACTGTGGTACTGTTGGTTTGCTTCTGGACCGCTCCACTTTGCCTTTATAAATACAGTTCCAGTGTATGACCATCAATCCACTTTGTTAATTTCCTTATAAAACATTGTTTATACATTTTGATTAAAATAAATGGATTCAGAAGGTACAAATGCATCATGTACCATACAGGAAAAATACAATTTATTGGAAAGGGTATTTTAATCCTTTGAATGCTAAATAAAGTATGTCTCCAAAGTGTGTGGAGAAGAATTGCTCCATTTCATCTTAGTACATCAACCACAGAAGTGATTTTAACCTTTTGGGGGTTATGCCCTAAGGTGTGATAAAGAGGTGATAAAGCGGAGATGACTTCTCCAGTGATATCACTTCTCCAGTTCCTATGTTATTCTATAGAGCCTATGCACTAAGATATGGAGAAATCTTAGTACATTGGATCCATAGAACAACACTGAACCTGGAGAAATGATATCACTGGAGAAGTCATCTCCACTTTATCACACCTTAGTGTATAACCCCCTTTAACTGCCAGTGAAGTATCCAACTCATTGATACCACTTGGGCAGTCATAGGGTTAAGCCATGTTAGTAACCAAGTACCTTTTATCGGTGACCTGGTATATTTTGTCTGTGCACAACTTTTTTGGCCCTTTGCCCACCAAGAATAAGATGACCCAGTAGCTTTCTTTTTAGAAAATTACCCCTGACAAGCCTCATGGTATAGCTTAGGGCCAAATGTTAAGAACAGAATGGATGGCCATTTCTGAGCCATGTCTCTTTAATTTGGAGTTCTGACCCAAAGAAATAAATAATAAAAAATGACCCCCACTAAAATTAAGTTGACAGCATTGGAGTAAGATAGCCAGATGGCTCTGTCCAAGCAAAGACCTATTCATACTCTACAATTTTGGCAACCATCTTTCTCTGCTCAGTTCACTGCATTTATGAGAAATGTTTTACTGAACTTAGTGGTCCCAGTGCTGAAAGTACAATGTTGTTTTACTGAAATAATTCTCATAGCACTGAGAGAGGCCAAAATGTACTCTGTGCAATCGTGCCAAGTCTCACTCATCTGTATCAAGTTTCATTCTCTAGAAGGCAATGTCATTTATTTCTGCCATCCAGGGCTGGTCTCACAGGGGTCTGTGTATTATCAGAAAGAAAACTGGCTTTGTTGCAATTATCTCCTTGACCTTCTGCCCATGGCTTCATCAGACATGCATTTTTAATCAAGAGTTTGTTTTACATGATGTAGATGCATAACTTAGAATTTGTTACATAGTGTCAATTATTATGCAGGATATTATAGATTTATCACAAATTCCTGTTGTTATATGTGGGGAGATTTGGGGGCAGTACTCAGGGAGATAAAGAGGAGCAATTCTGGAGAAACCAACTGCACCATAGGGAGAAAAAAACATTCAAATGGCATGGAACATTTTATCCTTTAAAGGAGCTGTAAACTTTTTTTATGAAAACATATGTTATAGAGCTTTTTATGATGAGTAAAACAAGGGTACTCTAATTGCTGTCAGTTATTTCATTCATGTATATCAGTTCAAATAGTCAGCAAGTGAATTTGCTGTATGCTTACTTCCTGGAAGTTCTAACTGACAGGAAGTGACTCAGCAGTTTCTACCACATTCTATGTAGGACTGTAAGTCACCGACTTTCCTCTCCATTAGAATGTAACAGAATAAATCATTGGAATTTGACCGCTAGAGGGCACTGCTAATGTAAAAAAACACATGTTTAAACTGTAATAGTGCTGGAAATATGCATCTCTCAGCAGTGAGAGCACCTTTACTTTACTCAACTGGAAAATCCCATTTAAATCAGTGGGAATTTGGGTAATTTTATTTGGCTCCTGGAGTGCAGTTGATTTGTCCCAGAACATCACCTCTTCGGATAAACCATAGACAGATTTGTTACGTGCAATCAAATCCAGATCATTCTGTATAGCTTTTTCTGTTGCTATTTAACCCTCTTATCACCACAAAACCATGTTGCTATTATTATAGGTTGAACTATTTTTATGTAGATGGATTCACTCTGTTTCCTATGCATATATTAAAGTTGTCCAGTTTCTCGACTCCTTACACCTACTAAACAATTTCAGATTTAGGGACTTACTTTTAAAAGAAAGTGGAATAATTCTTTATTACAGCAACTGTGACACACTGCAAAAATAAACATTTCAATTGATTTAATGGGGCTTTAAACCTCATGAATGCTATTAAGGTCGCCAACACATTGCAGAGCAGTGTGTTGAAGACCTTTCTAGGTTTCGAAGATTAATCACCCCATTTAACCCTTTGAGTGCCAGAGAGGTATCCAATGCATTGCATTGTTAAATCAATCTTTTACCTTTTGTATAAGGCAAAATGTTCAAAATTATACTATCTTACATTATTGTCTAGAACATGTTAGCCTTAATCTTCTTCACCAGCTGACTGGGAAGGGTGGCACCCAAAGTTATGTTATTCACTCCCTCTCCCTACTACATCTCACTTATGGAGTAGTAGTGAGATAAAACTAAATAATGTTTCAGTATTTGAATGTCAAAGATTGTGGTTTATGATTCACTAATATTCTTCAGAAATCTTCCATTGATTTCCTGGACCTGACTCTTAGTGGGGATGTATCATCAGGAGATATCAATGTGAATGTCTTCCGTAAACTTACAGCAGGCAAAATTTTGTTATGTGCAGATAGTCGTCACCCTAGACATTTTATTGACAACATTCCGAAGGGCCAATTTATCTGTCTCAAAAATATCTGTAGCTATTTAAATATTTATCACTTACAAGCTAAATCATTATCAGATAGACTATTGGCCCAGGAATATTCTAATAGTCAAATTTTTAAAGCCAGGAATGTGGTTTATCATATGAGGCATGAAGATCTGATAAAGGAGTCCTTTAAGAAGAATACTTGTTAGTCTCGGAACACTCAGAATTTATCCAGTCAATTATGTTTGTAACAGAATACAGTCAGGAATATAAACATGTCTGCAGTGTTATTAAAGGGCTTTTGCCAATATTATATGGAGAT
Source organism: Rhinophrynus dorsalis (assembly GCA_037306005.1). NCBI lineage: Eukaryota > Metazoa > Chordata > Amphibia > Anura > Rhinophrynidae > Rhinophrynus > Rhinophrynus dorsalis. The sequence continues at coordinate 70,039,073 of CM074719.1, read as the reverse complement.
GAGATGGTAAAAAAAAATCCTTGGTGAGGGCTATATATTCACATGTAGAAAGGACCTATGATAGGAAGGAGTTCGTTTTCTTGGTCAAAAAAAATCTGTGGGTACACAGCTTATCACCATGCTGTTCATTTGCATATGTCTCCAAGACTTTTTAAAGTTCAGTTACTGGGAAGACTTATACCACTGAAAGTTTCATCAGTCGTACTTCTGGAATACTTTAATTGGTTACTTGCAAAGAGTGTCTGAAACAATATGTGGGAGTACTATACATCCACTCAAGGAACGGATCAGGGAACATGTAAATGCAATTGAGAATAGGGATTCTAGGTCAACGATTGCTAGACACTTTTTGTTCCATGGTTCTGGTTTGGAACATTTTGGTTTTGAAGGTATTGGGAGAGTATCCAAACTTACAAGAGTTGGCAAAAATTTGTAATGCCTGGGAAGACGGGAGATGTCCTGGATGCATCAACTCGATACATGAATGTATTGACAGGAACAATGCAGGAAAAAAGATCAAACACTACTGAACTTTAGAAAAGGACACAAATTGGAAAACACTGCAAACAAAGGAAGCTGAATCTGTGGCTCAAATGTCTAGTCTGTAATGCTACAAGAAGACAGAGGACAATGCTGCTGTCTTACAGAGAAATGTTGCCTGTGCTGCACAGGGAGCCAAGATCATCCTGGGCAAATGTGTCTTCAGCTGTTGTGGAAATGGCACCCCGTTGGCCTTGTATGCGCTTACCTAATACAGAACACTAGCCATCTACTGCTGATGGATTTTACTACAAGTTTTCTTTTTCTGAAACCTGAAAGTAGCACTTTTACTTCTACAATTTGTTCTGTAAATGTAAGTCCTAAAGCATCTAAACAGAACCATGTTCACCTAAAATGGATTGTGATCTTGTCCAGTATTTGATTGAAAGGAGGGGAGGATGCTCTACTGAGATAAGTGGAACCTGGAGATAAATTTTGGCAGAAATTCCAGAACAAGTCTGGGAACCATGTCCATAAAAGAGACAGTGTAGGGTTCTTTGGAGGTCAAAATTTGCAGTTCTGATACTTTCCTTACAGAGGTGATAGTAACAAGAAAAGATATCTTCAAGGAAAGCATCCATAAAGAAAAGAGTAATCAGCTCAAGAGGAGATGATCCAAGAGCCCCTAGTACCAAAGGTATGACCCAAATCAGCACAAAGTTCTTTAGTGGAGGGTGACATGTGACAATAGCCTTGAAGATGAAGACAGTAACTCCTGAGATGCCAATCTAGATCCGGTCAATGCAGAGAGGGCAAAAACCTGGATCCTCTGGGAACTGATACTCAGAACTTTGTTGAATCCCTTGGTGAGAAATTCTAGGATCTGGGCATCCAAAGAAAACTATGGGAAATATTTATGGGTTCTGCAAATTGACAGAAAGCTATCTAAATCTATAGAAGGCACTGGAGACAGAGGCTTTTGTAACCTTGAAGAGACAGCATAATGTAGTCGCTGACAGACCATTACCGTTTCTCTACTCAATTTCCAGGCCACTAAGTGGAGAAACTGTGAAGCTGGATGAAGGGTCCAGTGAAAATGTAGAGGCCCTGTGGGTTAAAATAGACCCTGGGGGCATACATAATAAAAATATGCTAATGGGCATTTGATACAAGCCACCTACAAAAGAAAAAGGCTTCTCATCTCAGCCAAGAAATGTATTCATAATGGGAAATTTCAGCTACCCATAAAATTATGTCAAGATTGCTCTCACTCGTACTTGTGATCACTTATCTTCTTTTCCCTGATTAGTTTGCGCTTCCTTTTTATTCATGTATCGTCTGTATTCTTGACCATCATGCCTGCTCCCTCTTCTGAATATATTGGCTGCTATTCTGTGTTTGACCCAGCTCGTTCCTGACTCTACTGCAGAGAGCCGATTCATGTCTTTGCTTATATTTATTCTCTGGTTCCCGATGCTGCCTTGTTTCAATCCCACTTTTGTCTCAGTCGCTTAGCAAGATTGTGTGCTGTCTGACTACGACCTCTGGCTTGACTCTGACTACTCACTTTGTATCTTCCTCACATTCCTGTTTCCCTGGTGCCTACCTAGCTTTGTCTGACCTTGCTACTAGGTCAGCTTCAGCCCAGTATTAGAGACAAGATTGCCCTACTTGAGCCACCATCAGATTTCCTGTTATGCTTTCTCTCTGAGTCCTCCCCCCACTGACTCAGTTCAAACTTAGCGTCTGGTTGCTAGCAACCAGGTTTGCTGGTTTTAAAGGGATCTGACTTCTTGTATTGTCAACAGCCCAGGCTCAGTTTGTTAAATTGTCCAAGACTGTCTCCAGTTATTTTCTAAAAGACTTTGGGCTTATCTGTAAAAATTTGGACAGATATACTCTAGCCTTTCCCCCTCACAGTCTCTATTTACCATCTGCATTTTTGGATCATCTTTGTTATTCATTGTCAGGTGTTTGAGCAACCTCCATGCAGTACCTGGGTGTCTTTATCCTGGTCTGGGTCCCAGATCTTCCAGGGCTGGAATTCCAGCCTTGTGGCCGGCATCTTTACCACTGGCTTCAGACACAGTAAGAACACAGAAGTCCTACCAATGCTTTCAACCAACACACTCAACTCTTTGCTCTCAAGCTCATTAGGTTGTTTACCTCCTAACTCTGAGATTTGTGACAAAGATGAGAAAAATTAAGTTTTAATGTCCCAGCCAGTAGAACAGGCCTTGATGGTATTCTAAAATGGTATGCAATATACAGGTAAGGGAACATTTGGGCAGCAATGACCTCTGTATGGTACCCGTTGACATTTGTTATGAGAAGCCTATTAATAAGGGTATAACCAAAAAGGGACAATTATATAAATAAACTCTAACAAAAATGGAAAATTAATCTGCTAAACATTAGATCTAAGGGTCTGAATGTGCAGGGGACTGAATGTGCACGTAGAAGTGGATGATGTTTTGGGGTATTAGTTATCTCCCCCTTGGAGAACACTGTGGACCAGATGGCATACATCTTCGGAACTTGGTTCAGTAATAGAAAGACATTTATACTTAAAATGTATTGATTCACTATCATTAGGCATAGTGCCTTGTGACTGGAGGAAAGCAAATGTAGTATCATTATTCAAAATGTGGGACAAGATCTTAACCAGAAAATTATAGACCTGTAAGTTTGACTTCTAGTGGGAAAGATATTAGAACAGTTAACTAGCCAATAGTATTCAGGATAATGTAATAACCAACAAAATTATTAATAGAAGTCATCATGATGGAGAATAGATCATGTCAAACTAATGTACTTGTATGCTAAGAAAAGGTAAATACAACAAGGTATTCCTATTGATGTAGTATACTTGGATTTTGCTTTGATACTGTGCCTCACAACAAGTTACCACACAAATTAAAAAGCTTGACTTGGGAGATGATATGGAAGACTATGTTGCTGATGCTCTGGAGAGGGGCATCATTCGCAAATCGACATCCCCTGCTGGTGCTGGATTTTTTTGTTGTCAAAAAGAAAGACAGAGAGTTGCGTCCATGTATTGATTACCGTGGCTTAAACAATTGAATAGTTAAGAATCTTTATCCGATACCACTGTTTACGGAACTATTTGACTGTCTCAAAGGTTCCAAAATTTTCACGAAACTTGACAATCTAGTCAAAATAAAGGACGGCCACAAATGGAAGACATCATTTAACATCAGGAGCAGGCATTATGAATATCTTGCCATGCCCTTTGGTTTTTGCAATGCCCCTGCTGTCTTCCAGGAATTTATCAATGATGTACTGAGAGACCTATTGCAAAGTTGTGTTGTGGTCTATCTGGATGACATCTTCATTCACTCTCCTACGTTGGAGACTCATCATTCGGATGTATCCAAAGTCCTAAGCTTGTTAAAAGAAAACAACAAGTTGGAGAAATGAGAATTTCACAAGCCCCAGGTTACCTTTCTGGGCTACATCATTTCCTCTTCTGGGTTGGCCATGGACCCCCAGAAACTGTCCGCTGTTCTGCAATAGCCTCATCCTGAGGGACTCAAATCTATTCAAAGATTTCTGGGCTTCGCCAATTATTACTCAAAGTTTATTAAGAATTTCTTGTCTATTGTCAAACCTATCACCAATATGACCCATAAGGGTGCTAAGGTTTCAGAATGGTCCCCCAGTGCATTACGTGCCTTTGAAGACCTCAAGGCAGCATTTGCAGCAGCTACTATTTTGGTGCATCCCAATCCCGCCCTGCCCTTTACACTGGAGTTTGACACGTCTGAGATTGGAGTAGGCGCCCTCCTTTCTCAACGCTCGGCTGCAGGGGCGGCCTTATATCCTTGTGGGTATTTTTCGAATAAACTGTCTAAGGCAGAGACGGTATACCAGATTGGGGAGTGAGAATTATTGGCTATTATATTGGCACTGAAAGAATGGTGACACCTCCTGAAGGGTACTAGTTCTCCTGTCTTGATTATTACTGATCATAAGAATCTCACTTACTTGTCTGAGGCTAAACGCCTGTCACCCCGCCAAGCTAGATGGGCGTTGTTCCTATTAAGGTCCAATTTTGTGGTTTCATACTTTTCGGGCTCTATGAATGTGAAGGCAGGTGCCCTATCACACCAATTCTGTAAGCTATCCAAGGAGGAGGTCCCTCTCACACCGATTATTCCGGCTGATCGAATTCTGGCCAAGGTACGTACATGTATTACTTCTCCATTGGGAGAACAAATATTGGCCGCTCAGACAGCCGCTCCGGCGGAGAGGCCTAGCAGGAAATGCTTTGCACCCTCTCATTTGCACATAAAACTGCTTGAGACTTACCATTCCTCCCAAAATTGCTGGCCACACTGGGCAAGACCAGTTGATTTGGTCCTTATCTAGACTGTTCTGGTGGCCGAGCCTTCAATCCGATTGTGCTGTTTTTACCGCAGGATGCACCATGTTTGCTCAAAATAAATCACCTCAACATTTGCCTGTCTGTCTTCTTCAACCGGTGGCCAACGGAGAGCGACTGTGGTCCAATCTGTCCATAGATTTTATGGTTGATCTACCGGCATCCTCTGGTTTCAGGGTCATCCTAATGATCGTAGACAAATTTTCTAAGATGGCTCATTTTGTACCGCTCAAAGGCCTACCATCCACGCAGGAATTGGTGGTGTTTTTCCCTAAAGAGATCTTTCAACTCCATGGCATACCTAAGGTTATTGTCTCAGACAGAGGTAGCCAGTTCGTGTCTCGGTTCTGGAAATGCTTTTGTGCTCAAATGGGGATTCAGTTAGCATTCTCCTCCGCCTACCACCCACAGTCAAATGGTGTGGCTGAACGGTCCAACCAAGCCCTAGAACAGTTTCTCCGTTGTTCTATCTCTGACCACTACGATAATTGGGCTGTTACTTTGGGAGGAGTTTTCTCTGAATTGTGCCATGAACTCTTCTGTTCATGATTAATTATGGGTTTCAGCCCTCTGTTCTTCCCGAGGTCTTTCAGGCACAGGAGATTCCAGCTCTTGATGAGCATTTGAGGGCGCGCCATTCTTCTTGGGTTCGGGTACAGCATACCCTACGTGGTTCCATGCAGAGGCAGTAAAGGCAAGCTGACCGTAGACGTTTTCCAGGTGGGAGAGAGGGTGTGGCTGTCATCCCAAAATCTGAACCTCCAGGTGCCGTGTAATAAGCTGGCTCCTCGATTTGTTGGTCCCTTCCATGTTGTTGCGCAAAATTAACCCTGTGGAGTATGCTCTGGAACTTCCCGCTTCTATGCGCATCCACAATGTGTTCCATTTTTACTTGCTCAAACCTCTGGTTTGTAACCGATATACCACCAATACGGTTCGGCTAGCTCCGGTGAAGGTTGGCAATCACTAAGAATTTGTGGTACAGAGCATTCTGGACTCCAGATGGGTCAGAGGGTGTCTTCAGTATCTAATTCACTGGAAAGGATATGGTCCAGAGGAGCACTCCTGGTCACCTGCCAGTGATGTGCACTCTCCTAGGTTGGTGCGCTAGTTTCATGCCCACTTTCCTGACAAACCCCGGGTAGACCCTCGGAAGTGTGGTCTTTAAAGGGGGGTACTGTCACAGTGCCTTACCTCGGCCTGCGCCATTCGGCCAGGAGCAGAGTCCTAGAGTGATGCTCCGGCGTCACTCGCTGCATTCCTCTTTGCCTGCGGCCTGGTCGTGTATGGTTCCTTGTTACTGTCATCATGAATCAGGCACTTGCCTGGATGCCTGTTATAGGCCCAGCCTGGGGAACCTAATTGGTACCACCTTCTCCTACCCCTTTATAAACTTCTCTGGGCCTGTGTATCATTACCCTTACATTGATGTTTAGTGCAGTTCTAGTTCCTGTTGCTCCTGTATCCAGTGGATGACCCGGCTTGTCTGATTATCCATTCTGGAGCTGATCTGTGGTTCTGTCTGACCATTCTCCTGTGCCCTCCTTTGGCTTTAGACATCCAATCTGGTGCAGACCTGTGGCTCTGTCTGACTACCCATTCTGTGTGTGATCCTGGCTTGTCTGACTATCCAACCTGGTGCTTACCTGGGGCTCTGTCCAACTATCCTCCCAGTGTAGCCTACTATTATTTGACATCCTATCTTGTGCAGACCTGTGGCTCTGGCTGACTAACCGCTCCGTGTATGAACCTGGCTTGTCTGACTATCCTAGCTGGTGCTGACCTGTGGCTCTGTCTGTTCACTCCGCTGTGTGGCTCTGTTCCCCACAGACATCCATCCTGGTGCAGACCTGTGGCTCTGGCAGACTTCGACCTTACTGACTGCAGGCGTGAGTCAGTAGTCTCCATTGTTGCCATCCGTAGTAGAGACTACCTCTTCCTTACTGATTGCAAGCGTGAGTCAGTAGTCTCCCTTGTTGCTATATTACGGAAGACTGTAGGTTCTGTATGCGTTCCACCTACTACCCTGAAACTACCAGTTGGCTTCGGCCTAGTCTTCAGCAGACTTGGTTGACCCATCAGCAGGCTCCTATTTCTGACAGTCGCTAGCCTCTCCAGTCACCCTCTGCTTATAGTATATTCACTTATTGCCTATTGTTTATTATCCTAATAAAGGTGATTTTAACTATACCGTCTGACTCCTTGTCTTGCTTGAGAACCGTAACACTGTGTAAGGAAAAACATACAGAACAGGATGCTTTTCCTCTGAATAATGATTTAGATAAACCAAGTGAATGGGTGGAAAAGTTGCAGATGAGTTTTAATATAGATAAATGTAAGGTTATGCATTTGGGTTGCAGAAATGCTACATATACACTAAATTGGAAAGATTTAGGAGTACTGACAGACAGTAGAATTCACAGCAGTACTCTGATTAATGAATTTGCTACAAGAGCCAATAGTATATTATCGTGTATAAAAATGAGTAAAATGCATGGGATGGGAATATAATTCTACCTCTATACAAATCTTTCGTAAGGCCTCTAAAATTTCGAATAGATTTTTGGGCACCAGTTCTTAAAAAAGCATATAATTAAACTAAAAAAAAGTGCAGACATGCTCAACAAAACAGATAAAGTGCTTGGAGCATCCAAGTTATTAAGATTAACCAAACTGGTTTGTTTTACATTGTAGAAGAGATGTCTATGGGGTGATATTATTACCATTTTCAAATATATTCATTGCCAATAGAAGAACTCTCTGCGGAACTATTTACTCAAAGAACTGAGCAAAAATCAAGAGGTCATTCAAGACTAATGGAAAGCATTTTGACCAAAACAAAGGCAGGGATTTTTTACAGTAAGGTCAGTATATTTGTGGATGCTTGTATTTGAAGACAATGTAGTAGCTTTAAAATAAGCAATCAATAACTGTCTAGCTCAGAACAACTAGAAAGTAACTATGTTACTATGGATGAAGGATTGGTCCCTGATTAAAGAGATATTTCATGCAAGGTAGCACTCATGGCTTCTCACTGCATTAGGCATAGAAATCAGGGTCTCTGAGGCCACATAGGAATGCCAGCAATGTCTCTCATCTCTGTCACTCTGAATCCTCTAAAGAACGCTCTGGATAAGAGGAATGGGTGGAAAACATAAGAGAAAACCTTGGCCCATTTCTGACTCAAGGAACTTACACCCTCCACCTCCTGGAAGAATGTTCTGCAGAAAAATACCCCCTGATAAAGCCTTGCGGCGACACTCGTCAGGATATGTGGCTTATCCTGGAGGGGTGACCGATGTCTGGTGATTGGATTATTTATCTCTGGCTCTCTCTATTCGATCTAGTACACTTACTAGAGGGTATTAAAGGGATAGTAATACCTAAAATGTAAAAAATATGTTGTAGGGTTTATCCCCCTGAGTAAAACAAGAGTACTCCCACTGCTGAAAGATGTTTCATTCAAAACTTATTAATTTTCAAAGTTGAATTTTTTAGGTGCAATATCACAGTGGCCTCAAATTGTACAGTGGCGCTGTTGCTACACGATCCTATGGACAGCTCTGGTCTCAGGACCATAAATCTCCATAGGATGATGTAGCAACAGCGCCACTGTACAATTTCAGGCCACTGTGATATTGCACCTAAAAAATTCAACTTTGAAAATTAATAACTTTTGAATGAAACATCTTTCAGCAGTGGGAGTACTCTTGTTTTACTCAGGGGGATAAACCCTACAACATATATTTTTTTACATTTTAGGTATTACTATCCCTTTAAGTAATGTTTGCACATATTTTTTTGCACTTGTACTTTTGTGGTTTTTCACATATTCGATTGTATTTTTTGTAGTCTTTGTTCACTATATAATCTTTTTAGAGGTGTCTATGTATAGGGTAAGAGAGTATTGTTCTTCTATCCTCCAGATCTCCTATTTAGGATTTACAATAAGCCATTTGGAGACCCTGTTTCTTTATCTATTTCAACCCTGTATTTAGATTTGTTTGTTATACATCTTTAGGGGTAATTTATTTGTTATTTGGTACACCTATGCTCCCCTCCTGGGTGTTATTTGTTTTTACTGATGTTTTAAATGTGAGTCTCTTATTATATAACATTGATGTATATAATAGATGAAATAAACTCTTTTGATATTCTGTTATACTCTGAGTCATGTGCCTCTTTATATAGGACTTCTTTGTTAGGGGTCTTCTATGATTCCTTGAATTGTATGTATAGAATTTTTGTCCTTTGAGAGCACCAGACTATTGTAGTTCTAATATATACTCAGTCTGGATACATATGACTAGTGCGAGCCTTTCCTATGTTTATGGTCAAACATATCTAATGGCACACAGGAGTAAAGAGTTCGTCCAACCCCCGTGCTGCTAAGCCGTAGCAAAACAGACCCTTTGCTGTAATCTCTAGCCAGCAAGAGTTGACCCTGCTGGGACTATAACCTGCAACCATGAGGTTTAAACAAATTCTAAAGACGGTGCATTAATCAACTGAGCCATCTCACCAGCAATAACAGTATCCAATGCATTGCAATGCATTGGATACCTCTCTGGCACTCAAAGGGTTAAAGAAATGTCCTGGTTAACTGAGTCTGCTGTATATATGGTGTGACTGCATAGCCATATTTACAATAATGGAATGATGCCACTCATTCACAAATATATTAAATAAGGTGAAAGGGATTCATTTTGAGACAAACTAAGTATACCATAGGGAACATATAAATTTAAATTCAAACATCTTGAATTCTAGAAAGGTCTTCTTTTCATTGCAAAGCAATGCGCTGGGGAAGACTAGTTTTCAAGTGGATTAAAGCCACAATTTTATCAATGGCAACTGGTTGTTATTGGTTCCCTAAACTGTAGATGGTTTGTTACAGTCCTTAGTACACCAGCATACTATGTACTTGACTAGCAGGTGAATCCCCCCCTAGAATAACATAGGAACTGGATGAGTGATACCACTGTAGGGGTCATCTCCACTTTTCACCTCTTAGTGCATTCCCCCCATTCTCTTTGTAGCAGCACAATAAACTGCTAGACATTACCAATGTCACTTTCACTAACATTTCAAACATTGAGGTGTATTCAACTGTTCCCACTGCTGAAAAACAGAGCATGTTGCAAGGTAAAGCCTCTGTCTGCCACATTTGTTTTCACTGCAATAATGTAATTTCATTATTGTCAATAGTATCATTCCATATCTTGAATTCCAAATCTTGAATGCACTGAGAACCACATTATAATTATATTCATATGGCATATAAATTACACACACTTTTTTGCTCTTTCATGTGTGATTTCAGGATATCAAACAGATCATCAGTATGAATTAAGCCTTAACCCTTTGAGTGCCTTTAATCGATGAGATCTTTATAGCTCCCCTGTGGTGCAGCTGTATTGTTCCAGAACTCAGTTTCTTCAGCCACAGCGAGAATAACCTTAGTGTACCAGGAAAATGCTATTCGCCCATAATACTATCAGCCACCTAATGACTCAATGAGTTGTAGTCCAACAACAGCCGGAAGGCCTCACGTTTCTCAGCCCTGCTATAGACTATATGTCTCATAACTAAGCAGTGACACTCCCCTTTACTACAGTCCAACATTAACAATTTGAAAGCCAGGAGGTGTCCGTTCGAGTTTGACACGCTTCTGGTAATGAAAAGGTTAACAGAATAAGTGTCGGAATTGCGTATAACTCATTATCTGATCCTCCTCGCTTTCTTATTCAAATCTACCCATTGGTTGGACGGAAATATTACAGAGGCCAAATTATTTCATTTTAGCCCATGCTCTCAGGAGTAAGAGTTGGCCCTTTGAGCACAATAGGAGTGTGAAACAGACCACTTCGCGATTCACTGCACACCCCTCTGGTCCTCATACGGTTAACATGCGCCCAGTGACAGGAGGGAAACCCGAAATCTCCAAAGCAACAAGGCGCGTCATGCTCTGGGCGGGTTGGTGTGTGACGTAGAGAGAGGAGTGTCACGTGGTGAGGCGCAGTCGTGGAACCGGTTCCTGGTTCCCGAGTGCATCAGGAAATAAACCTAGTGCAGGTAGAGTGCAGGAAGAGTCAGCCACTGCCGGAGACATGGCCTCCTTGTTCAAGAAGAAGACCGTGGATGGTGAGTGTGCTTTGGCTAGAGGCGAGGTTAGGTACCTGTTCATTAACTTGTATTTATGTAGTTATCCTATTCTTTGCTGCTGTCTCTTTTACCTACTGCATCAGCTCTTACTGGACAGCCCTGTCCAAGTTGTTATGCTGTTAGTATTATTAATGTGCTGTCAAAGTGCCTTCCAGGTAGGCAATCTGAGACCCCCGTGCTGCGGGGGACTGAAATTCGCGTCATTCTCATACTGACGTTAGCTGGCTGAGAATGACGGGAGTTGTAGTCCTCCACAGCTCGGAGCCTCAGATTGCTCATAATTGGTCTAGATGGTGCGTGTCCCCATTCCAGCACAGACAGCTGTGTGCCCCCCCTCACCCTTCCATCACAGACAGCCAGTGTGTGCCCCCCTTTGCCAGCACAGGCAGCCAGTGTGCCCCCCCTTCCCCATTCCAGCACAGGCAGCCAGTGTGCCCCCCTTTTCCAGCACAGGCAGCCAGTGTGCCCCCCCTTCCCCATTCCAGCACAGGCAGCAAGTGTGCCCCCCCTTCCCCATTCCAGCACAGGCAGCAAGTGTGCCCCCCCTTCCCCATTCCAGCACAGGCAGCCAGTGTGCCCCCCCTTCCCCATTCCAGCACAGGCAGCCAGTGTGCCCCCCCCCTTCCCCATTCCAGCACAGGCAGCCAGTGTGCCCCCCCCTCTTCCCCATTCCAGCACAGGCAGCCAGTGTGTCCCCCCCCTCCCCATTTCAGCACTGGCAGCCGGTGTGTCCCCCCCTCCATTCCAGCACAGGCAGCCGGTGTGTCCCCCCCTCCATTCCAGCACAGGCAGCCGGTGTGTGCCACCCCTTCCAGCACAGGCAGCCGGTGTGTGCCACCCCTTCCAGCTCAGGCAGCCGGTGTGTGCCACCCCTTCCAGCTCAGGCAGCCAGTGTGTGCCACCCCTTCCAGCTCAGGCAGCCAGTGTGTGCCACCCCTTCCAGCACAGGCAGCCAGTGTGTGCCACCCCTTCCAGCACAGGCAGCCAGTGTGTGCCACCCCTTCCAGCACAGGCAGCCAGTGTGTGCCACCCCTTCCAGCACAGGCAGCCAGTGTGTGCCACCCCTTCCAGCACAGGCAGCCAGTGTGTGCCACCCCTTCCAGCACAGGCAGCCAGTGTGTGCCACCCCTTCCAGCACAGGCAGCCAGTGTGTGCCACCCCTTCCAGCACAGGCAGCCAGTGTGTGCCACCCCTTCCAGCACAGGCAGCCAGTGTGTGCCACCCCTTCCAGCACAGGCAGCCAGTGTGTGCCACCCCTTCCAGCACAGGCAGCCAGTGTGTGCCACCCCTTCCAGCACAGGCAGCCAGTGTGTGCCACCCCTTCCAGCACAGGCAGCCAGTGTGTGCCACCCCTTCCAGCACAGGCAGCCAGTGTGTGCCACCCCTTCCAGCACAGGCAGCCAGTGTGTGCCACCCCTTCCAGCACAGGCAGCCAGTGTGTGCCACCCCTTCCAGCACAGGCAGCCAGTGTGTGCCACCCCTTCCAGCACAGGCAGCCAGTGTGCCACCCTTTCCAGCACAGGCGGCCAGTGCCCCCCCCCCAATTCCAGCACGGGCGGCCAGTGTCCCCCCCCCCCCATTCCAGCACGGGCGGCCAGTGTCCCCCCCCCCCCCCATTCCAGCACGGGCGGCCAGTGTCCCCCCCCCCCCATTCCAGCACGGGCGGCCAGTGTGTGCCCCCCCCATTCCAACACGGGCGGCCAGTGTGTGCCCCCCCCATTCCAGCACGGGCGGCCAGTGTGTGCCCCCCCCCATTCCAGCACGGGCAGCCAGTGTGTGCCCCCCCCCATTCCAGCACGGGCGGCCAGTGTGTGCCCCCCCCCCCCCATTCCAGCACGGGCGGCCAGTGTGTGCCCCCCCCCCCATTCCAGCACGGGCGGCCAGTGTGTGCCCCCCCCATTCCAGCACGGGCGGCCAGTGTATGCCCCCCCCATTCCAGCACGGGCGGCCAGTGTATGCCCCCCCCATTCCAGCACGGGCGGCCAGTGTATGCCCCCCCCATTCCAGCACGGGCGGCCAGTGTATGCCCCCCCCATTCCAGCACGGGCGGCCAGTGTATGCCCCCCCCCCATTCCAGCACGGGCGGCCAGTGTATGCCCCCCCCCATTCCAGCACGGGTGGCCAGTGTATGCTCCCCCCATTTCAGCACGGGCGGCCAGTGTATGCCCCCCCCCATTCCAGCACAGGCGGCCAGTGTGTGCCCCCCCATTCCAGCACGGGCGGCCAGTGTGTGCCCCCCCATTCCAGTACGGGAAGTCAGTGTGTGCCCCCCATTCCAGCGTGGGTGGCTAGTCCCCCCCCCCATTCCAGAGCGGGTGGCTAGTGTGTGCCCCCCCATTCCAGCGGGGCTGCTAGTGTGTGACCCCCCCCCCCAATTCCAGCTCTGGCTGCTAGTGTGTGCCCCCCCAATTCCAGCTCTGGCTGCTAGTGTGTGCCCCCCCAATTCCAACTCTGGCTGCTAGTGTGTGACCCCCCCCCCCAATTCCAGCTCTGGCTGCTAGTGTGTGCCCCCCCCAATTCCAACTCTGGCTGCTAGTGTGAGCCCCCCCCCCCCAATTCCAGCTCTGGCTGCTAGTGTGTGCCCCCCCATTCCAGCTCTGGCTGCTAGTGCGTGCCCCCCCCCAAATTCCAGCTCTGGCTGCTAGTGTGTGCCCCCCCCCCAATTGCAGCTTTGGCTGCTAGTGTGTGCCCCCCCAATTCCAGCTCTGGCTGCTAGTGTGTGCCTCCCCCCAATTCCAGCTCTGGCTGCTAGTGTGTGCCTCCCCCCAATTCCAGCTCTGGCTGCTAGTGTGTGCCTCCCCCCAATTCCAGCTCTGGCTGCTAGTGTGTGCCCCAACCCCAATTCCAGCACGGGCTGCTACTGCCCCCCCCCCTTTCCAGAGGGAGCGGTTAGTGTGTGCCCCCCAATTTCCAGTGCGGATTGCTAGTGTGTGCCCCCCATTACAGCACAGACGGCTAGTGTGTGCCCCCCCCCCTCATTCCAGCACGGGTGGCTAGTGTGTGCCCCCCCATTCCAGCACAGGCGGCTAGTGTGTGTGCTCCCCCCCCATTCCAGCACAGGCGGCTAGTGTGTGTGCTCCCCCCCCATTCCAGCACAGGCGGCTAGTGTGTGTGCTCCCCCCCCCCATTCCAGCACAGGCGGCTAGTGTGTGCACCCCCCCCCCCTTCCAGCTCAGGTAGCCAGTGTGTGCCCCACTTTCCACCACAGCCAGTACCAGGCACTCAGTGTGCCTACCTCCTACCAAGGCTGTGATTATATTTGTGTATGTTTTGCTCAGACAGTCACAGTGTGGTCCTCCCTTCCATTGCTCAGGGAGTTAGTGAGACTCCCACCTCCACCCAGAAGACACAGTGAGTACTCTCTCCCCATACATTCACATTGTATGCCTTTTCTTAGCCAGCAGTCACAGTTTGTACCATCTTTCCCTTTCCAGGTAGTCGCAGTTTGTGCCCCCTGCCAAAGCAGTCACTATGTGGGCTCCTCTGACTGCCTATGCAGTCTTATTCCTTCCCTGTCACTCAGTATCTCTTCTTCATTTCTGAATGTCACTTTGAGCATTCTCAGTCTTGATATGGAAAACACATACACATGAATTGTCTGCTGTGCTAATTTTGCTTGCAAGGGTTTCACTAGACATGTAAGCAAAATTGCTGGGGGAGGCAAGACCAGGGGGATCCAATCTGGTGCTTGGTGCACAATAGTCAACTTGAAATTAACAAGCATTTTGAGGGCATATAGAGAAAGTGTAAATAGGCTAGTGTTCCTGTGATGCTGTGACCCTTCTCTGATGCATCCCATTACAGTCTGATGGTTATATGTTTCTTTGTTGGCCTCTTTGTATTGAAAACATGCTTCTGATTTCCTATATAACTGTTAGACAAATAAATTAAGTACCACTTAAACCAGGCAAGGACAGCTTTTGGCAACCAATGGTCCATCTTGTTTGCAACTCCGATCATCCTTTGATTTAATTGAGAAACTGGAGAGTCCTATGTTGTTCATCTGCATGCCATGCTGTAGTTTATCTAGTTAAAAAAAAAAGTAATATTACAGATCACTTTTGCTCGCAAGTGCTTGGGGAATTTACAGGACAATAAAACATCTGCATAGTGTATCATTTTGAAGTATGCAAATACAATTTATGAGCAAGATTACTATCTGTAAATGCTACACAATTTACTAAAATTACCAAAGAGGACTTTATTAATTAGGTATTTTGTCTTAGAATTTTTTTGTCTCATTCAAGCTATAATGGATATAGCACAGGTGCACACTGAGGAATATTTCAAAATCAGCAAATTGTGTTCTCCATGTATTGTATCATTGAAGCTATAACTATAAGATCAGGATGCTTGAGTACCACTATTTGGTACACAAAACACAATGAGTTGAGTTTATCTGTTGTATAGGATTTAACTTTAGTTAATATGTTTTATTGCATGTTAACCCCTTGAGTTCCAGATGGGTGGGCAACACTTTGTTGAGGAATCTGTTGCTCACCCCTCTTGGCACACATTGTTAGTTTGTAGAATGACATAGGGGTCTGCAACACATTTGCTCACCTTGTGTGGTACTCAGTGGGTTAACATCTATACATGCCTCTGAGCTATTTTGGATTTGGTAGGTTGTCTGGACCTGTGGAGGGCACTTTGGGGGTTTCCAGTCATTTAAGACTACAATTCCCATCATATTCAGCTATCTGAATGGGGCATTGTAGTCCAGCCTTAAAGCCTTATAACCTGACCTGTTCGTGTATCCTACAGACAGTAGCTGAGAATCACTGGTCTAGAGAAATTGACAAAGTATTAGATTCTGCTATGGTATGCAAGGAATGTATTGAAACCCCTTAGAACAATGTATTCAAATAGCTACTGACTGGTATTGATAGGGCTTTGTTCTCCAGTTAGTGATATGTACAGCACAGCCTGTAAGTTGGTATTGCAATGCATTTTTTTTAAATGAGCCCCTTGAGTGCTAGAGACTTCCCTGATGGATTGCTAAGCAGTACAGTGGGGAACGTCTTTAGCATCCAAGAGGTTAATATCCAGGGCACAGGTAGTGGAACACACATTGTGCAGTTCTGGAGCAATCCAGCTGTACCATGGGGAGTAGTACAAATTCCCAATTAGTTAAACAGACCTTTTAATCCATTGAATGCTAGATAGGTCTCCAACACATTGCAAAGAATTGCATTCAGTTGGTTAAAAACCCCGTTTCAGTCAATGAGAATGTGTATTTCTCCTGCATGGTATAACTGGATTGTTCAAGAGCTGCACCTTTTTTAGCATAGGTGTCATTCAATATCTGTATACACAGTTTGTTTTTAAAGGTTACAATGCATTTAATATCCCTCCGTTTTAGCATTTATTTGTATTAGTTTTACCCTTTCCTTCTTAAATCATTAACCCTTTGAGTACCATAAGGGTGTACAAACATTGCAAATGCCTAGGACACATCCCTGGCACTCAAAAGGTTAAAGCCTTGCTAGAGCGATCTCCATCATGTTACTTTACAATTTGTTACAGTCCTCCCTGCCATCCGAGTTACGTGCCAAATCATATGTTTTTGATATAGTTGCTTTGAGAGTTCTGTGACAAACATACCTGGCAGCAAAAGGCTTAAAGAGACAGTATCACCTAAAATGCTTTAATATAATTACAGCAAACAGAGCAATAATATTGGCACCACTAGCCCCCTTACCTCATTTTAGTAGGTATTCAGCTAGTTAATGGTGAATGGTAGTTGGGGATGTCTGTTGTATCATCAACATGAGCCGAGGACTCCAGTAAGGGTTGACCATTTAGTCTGGTCCGGGAATTCTGGTTTGTCGAAAGTGGAACTATAGACAATTTTTTCGACTTGAATGCAGTCATTTCATTACTAGCAGCTGCGTAAGAGGTGAGGAAAAAAAAAGCAAAAATACGCCCCCTTGTTTCACCTAAAACTGTAAGAGATCCACCTCCCTTCTGTAAGCATCACGTTCACTGTTAATCCTTTGTGTGCCAGTTGCTCATCCCTTCAGTACTCGAAAGGCTAAATATATGGGAACTACTAGAATATTTGGGGAAATGGGGCTATGTAATTTATGACTGGACTGTTCTTGACATATTTACACAATTTTTGTAATGTTGTCTCTCTATGGAACCCCAAGGCATTTTTAAAAGAATACTAACTTGTCCTAATAATAAACTACCATCTTATCCTAATGGCCACTATGAATCAATTCTGAGTGGTTTCATTCACTAAAATGAATCTAAATTTATGTCCGATATCATGTCAGAGGAGGAAGGCATGATTCTTTGTTGCAGACTTCAAGCTTCTCTCATTGAAAGCTTTCTGGGAACACTCTGGGAGGAGTACGAGGTCCTTTAGCCCCTCAGTAAAGAATCATGTGCCTGTATAGGTAGGGTATCCAATACTAATAGCAAATTCTTTTTAGGACCAGTCAACACCTAACTGATTATAGGATATTCTGTCTAGATTAAAGAGATAGTAACACTTAATATGTCTCTCATACCTATCGAATATCAAAAGAAACAGTTGCCATGTTGAAAAAGCGATGAGAAATTAAGCAAAACGGTAATATTAGAAACAGGGTAGAATATGTAGAAATGTGCAAAACCATAAAGAAGCACGATAAAGAAGAAACATGCAAGTTCAATGCTGAGATCATCAAAAGAACACTGGATGAAAATCAAGGGGTAAAGAAAGCAAAACAAGAGATGACCACACATAGGAGCCAAATGTTTGCATTAAAGTTTGAAGATGATAAAACAGCAAAAAATCTGCAACAAATGCCACAATGAGTGAAATCATTTTACTCAAATCTTTATAATGATGAAGGACAATTACTGAATGCAGTGTCAGAGGATGAAGCTGTGCCCGAAGTTTTGGTAGAAGAAGTAGAAGGTACAATAAAATCAATGAAAAAATGGCAAAGCAGCTTGACCTGATAAAGTCACTATTGAAATGTTGAAAGCCGGAGGTCAATCCTTATTCAAAGCCCTAGCCAAACTATTCTCAAAATACCTACTACTTGGTATAGTGCCAGAAACATGGAAAATGCAGAAGTCATCCTACTGCAAAAAAAAAAAAATGTGATAAGGAAGAGCTAAAAAAACTACTGACCAATAAGCCCATTGCCAGTGGTCTGCAAGGTTTTCACAAAGGTCCTATCAAGAAGAATGGACAAAATATTTAACATGATACAACCTAAGGAACAAGCAGGCTTCAGGAGCGGTTTCAGTACAATGGACCATATGGACAGTGAAACAAGTTATAGAGTGACATAATGAATACAACCTTCCATTATGCATATCCTTCATTGACTACTAAATGGCCTTTGACTCAGAGAAAAAGCAAGCAATAATTGATGCCCTGATCAGCTAAGGAATAGATAGAGCTTACATCAATATCTTGCATCCGGTATATGAAAATGCAACTGCATCAACACAGGTAAACAATGATAAAGTCCAGATCAAGACAGAAAGGGAGACCCAATTTCCTCCAAACTATTTTCAGCTTGTTTAGAAGAATTTTTCCACAAACTAAATTGGGGGAAAAAAAAGGACTGAAGATCAGTGGAGAATGCCTACATCACTTACATTTTGCAGATTATGTCATGCACTTTGCCAGTAGTCCTGAAGAATTGCAAGAACTCTTTGAAGAACTAAAACAGGAAAACAAAGATTTTGGTCTGAAGATCTATATCAACAAAATGCAAGTCATGTTAACAAATCTACCATACCAAGGGAAATCACAGTAGATGGACTTGAACGTGAAGAAGTGGACAGGAAATGTCAACAGATGAAATGACATGATAGAAATTGAGAGACAAATATATATACCATTACATTGTATTTGGAAAACTTAGTAGTACTGTCTTTAAGACAAATTTACCACTCTGCCTCAATTGAAAGGTTTTTGACCAACGTGTCCTCCCAGTCGTTATGTAAAGCTGTGAAACATGGACACTGAATTCCAAAGCCACACAAAAACGTAGTTACACAGAAAAGTATGGAGCGACAAATTTTAAGCATAACAAAAGCAGACCAAAAAACGTGTGTATGGACTAGTCAGCAAATAAAGGTCTGTGATGTAATTGAAAGAGTAAAGAGCATAAATGGGAATGGGCAGGTCACATAGCAAGAATATCTGATGGTAGATGAGCCAATCAAATTTTGGAATGGATTCCACTTAATACTAAATGCCCAAGAAGAAAAGCAAAGACAAAATGGGTAGATGAAATTAACAAATTTGTACACAGCGGCAAAGTGGCAACAAAAAGCATAGGACCGATGCCTTTGTCCTGCCGTGGATTGACAATGGCTAAAGAGGATGATGAAATATATATATATATATATATATATATATATATATATATATATATATATATATATATATATATATAATATGGTGTGTGTGTGGGGGGGGGGTTCCTCCGCTGAAAAATATTTTATTTAAAAGTTATTGATTTTCAACCTTATTATTATTATTTTTTTTTTATATTCGGTATCTCAGTGGCCTGAAACTTTACAGTGTCGCTGTTGCTGCATCCATCTTATGGAGGGTTATGGTCAACTGATAAGAGCTACCCAAAGGGTTATGTAGCAACAGTGCCACTGTAACATTTCATTGAGATACTGCACCTAGAAAAAACAAGCTTGAGGTGCAATAACTTTTTCAATAAAACACTTCTTAGCAGTAGTAGTACCTGTGTTTTACTCCGGGGATAAACTTTACAATATATTCTTGACATGTTAAGTGTTACTATCCCTTTAAGATACTTTTCAGAGGGGGGTTATCATTGATATGTGTCCTTTTAAAGAGGACTTTTTACCTTTCCAAATCATCCCCTCAGTGGGGGCTTCCATCTTGAAAGCATTTGCATGATTATTTGTCATCAATTCATTTAGTGGAAACTGACTAGCAGCCCAGGAAAGTGTAAAGAGGGTATTTTTTGGTCATGTGAGTAATTATGCAGCTTTATCTGAGCAAGTCATGGTGCTGAGATTAGATCAAATATCTTTAAAACTATTAACCCAGGGCTTGACAGACCCCAGGCGTCAGATCTACATGGCTATTTGGAATTGCTTCTTGGTGCCTAGGGTCAACTTTACAGCAAACCTTGTGTTTTTATTATTTGAAAAACAATCGGACCTTGTTGGGTAGGCATCATGACCAGCAGTATCGGCTGGAGGGGCAGCTATTGATCTACCAGCCAATAGTTTTGGGAGATCAATGCAGGCAATGCCGAATAGCAAGACTCTCCCTGCTTCTACTCCTACCCAAACCTCGGGGTAGGAGTGGGCAGGATTGGGGAAGCCGCCTCACATCACTGGAGCCAGGGGGTGTGAGGTGGCTAAATGTATTGACCTCCAGGCCTCACTGCCTCTCATAGCCATAGATCCTCCATATCACACTGACCCCCCCCCCCCCACACACGGTTCTGCTCATAATCACAGAACCCCACATACTGTGCACCCCCACCAAGCCTGGTTTCACTGGTAGCCACAGAACTACACTTTACTCTGTCTGACAGTCCAGCCTTGTAGCCAAAGAAACACATACACCTTCCCTAACCTTGTCCCGCTAGACCGGCGGGAGGGAAGGTTCCCCTCCAAAATTCTTGGTCTGCTGCCCCAAAATTGTCAAGTCCTGTATTAACCTGTTTGTAAAACAAAAAAGCAGAAGTTAAAGACTGCTTTCTCGGTCTGGGGTTTTTGCTCAATGCACCCGTAACGACCAGTCTTAAGGAGTAATAAAAGGTACACTTAAACAAATACACAATCAGAATAATATAAATATTATGCATAACAATTTCCTTAAATTATATATTTGAGCCACAACATTCACATTTTTGTCAGTTGCTTTATAGAAATGAAGGGGTACCCTCAGTGGATATCCATGACACACCAAAGTGCCATGGCACCCTATTTGAGGACCACTGTTCTAGATAGTTTAAAGGGGAACTACCACCCAGCACAATCTTTACCTTCACTAAGTCCTCATCTGGTGCCTAGCTGCTTAGTAGTGCCAGTCACCAGAATAACTACCTTATTTAATAGATTTCTCCTCTCTCCCATGGGTGACAGGCAGGACGGAGCGAGGACATCTTGCCATTGTGACGACCGCGCGCCTGCGCTGTCAGTCCCAGCTGGGACTAGGAGGCGTTGCTAGGAGCCATTTGGGTCTGGCTGGGACTGACAGTGCAGGAGTGCGGACGTCACAATGGCAAGATGTTCGCGCTCCGTCCTGCGTGTCACCCATGGGAGGAGAAATCTATTAAATAAGGTAATTATTCTGGCGACTAGCACTAGTAAGCAGCTAATCGTCAGATGGGGACTTAGTGAAGGTAAAGATTGTGTCTGGTGGTAGTTCCCCTTTAAGTAGGTACATTTAATAATACTGAAAGCTGTGTAGGTAGCAGATTGAGTTTCTGTTTTTCAGACACACCCTTTCAGGAAGCTCTCCAGGTTTATTAACTTTTTTCCATTAAGAAAAAAAAATGTGGCAACATACTTTAACAGTGACATCACTAACCATGGCTCTTAACTGACACATCAGGTGATCTGAAGTAATCAGAAACACTGACTCATGACCGACACGCTCAGTTTCTGTAATAGTGTGACAGCCTTCAAGTGCTGATTACTAGGCCAGTGTTTGCAAAGCTTTATTTAAATCAGTGTTTTGGTACAGGCATGGAGAAGGTTTAAATCTGTGTAGAAACAACTTTTTTATTTAAACCTTTTTTTTTTTTTTTTTTTTTTTATAATTAATCTTGATTTAACCTTTAAAGTTTTGAGTGCCAACCTTGTAAAATGTATTAGGTTGGCAAAGAGGGTATGCATGGCCAACCTCACAAATTTTGTGAGGTCTGACATTTTGTGTCATTTCTTCTTCTCTGAAGCTTTTAACTTTAAATCAGTTCTGTATGTTTGTAGTTTTTATTAAACTACAACACGGGGCACATCTGCCCCCACTTCATTTGCATTACTTCCTTTAATGAGTAAGAAGCGATCATGTGATGGAATGACATCTTAACACACCTGAAGGTTTGTGTCTCCACAGCTGAGTGGAGCAACTTGGGGATGCTATGTTATTAAATAAATAGGCCCCAAAGTGTGTCCCACTTAAGTCCCAATTTGACAAGGCGGTACAAAGTTATCCGATCTGTCCTACTGTCTATGGATAAAATATCTGGGGAGGGTAATGGGATCACCAGTGCACAAAGCAAGAGTTCTGATCACTCCTTAAACTCTTTGATGCCTTGTCTTTTTCTCTCTTACTATCCATCCTCTCTGACATGCTATCCCTTCCACCTGACACTCTGCCACCCTTTTTGATGCCTTGTCTTCCTCACTCTGGAGAGACAGAGAGGAAGACAAGGCATCGAAAGGGGTAGTGGGGTGTCAGGTTGAAAGGATAGCATGTCAGAGAGGAAGTAAGGATGAGCAGTGTTTTATGTTTTTTTTATATATATATATATATATATCCTATATAATAATTCGCTAAATCGTGTGTAACGCCGCAACATGCGCAATACACACTGCTGCGCGTGCTGCAGTCTTGCGCTGTAGAGACTGCCCGCGACTGCTCCGTGACCGGGTGGCAGTGTGGCCCGTGTAACGGGCTGTTCAACTAGTATATATATATATATATATATATATATATATATATATATATATATATATATATATATATATATATATTATTATTATTATTTTTTATAATAAGCAAGGCACTCTTCCATCTTACAAATGCTTGCCATCAAATTCTAATTAGATTTCCTGTTATATTCTAATGGAGAGAAAAGTCAGAGACATACAGTTCTCCATAGAGTGTGATAGAAACTGCCTGTCACTTCCTGTCAGTTAGAACTATCAGGAAGTAAACACAGTAAATTCACTTCCTGATTATTTAAACTGCTATAATTTTTTAATAAAACATCTGACAGCAGTGGGAGTGACCTTGCTTTATTCAGCAGGAAAAGCTCCATAAAATGTTTTCATAAAAAAAAGTTTACTGCTCCTTTAAGGATATTTTAACCCCTTGAGGATGGGAGGAGTGTGCCTGGGCTTCAAGGGTTTGAAGAACAGTAGAGAGTTGCCAGAATATGTATTCATAATACATGGTGATTCTGTAACTTGCTGTTGTCTCTTTAAAAAGCTAACCTCTGTCATCCTTTTCTTAGAGTAAGCATCAGAACTTTAAATACCCCCCTCAAAAACAACAAACAAACAAACAAACACTGAGAGCTGTACTTTGCCATCCTGGTCTTCAACGTAAAGTCCAGTAATGTCCTATCCACAGAAATGTTATTACAGATAGTGTATTCCAACCCTAGGGCCGATCAAACCTTCCGATAGAGAGTGTCTGAGCATTATTTTTCATGCTGTACTGAAGTGGCGAGAGACCTGTTGCTTTCTAGCTGTTGTAAAACATTTCATCAGCCTCCTGAGGTTGATGAAAAATGTAGTCCATGAACAATTAAGCCACCTGATGCCCACTCCTGTTATCTGATGACTGGATGAAGCTACGTCATAAATACCAGTATGTAGTGAATGAAGGAATAGTGGTAGAAATCGGAAGAGAGAGAGAGCTTGAGGTGGTGAAGCGTTTGAATCATTACACTGTACTACAGAAAATCACACGATGGAGATGATCAGTAGAACTGTTGGCGTGATGAGTTCCTGCTCTGCAGCTCCTAACCTCCTCAGCATGTGGTGGCTGCGTGTGCATTTATGATGTGCGTATGCGGCCAATCTTAGATAGGGATTAATCTGTGTCTCTCAGGAACAAGCATGCAATGGTAAGATCAGGGGTGGGTGCCTCTGCCTCCTGCGGGGCTTGTGTTACACCACTCTATGGGGAATATGTTGCTGAATCTCAGCTGGAAACATTTGTGCACATTAGCCTAAGTGTGAAATGATAAGTGACCCCTCATTTGATACAGGTTAACATTTACTTTAAAAAATGTGTGTATCTGGTATACCTTTTCTTCATATCTGTAATTTTCTTTTTAGTTATGCCAATAACAGGGATTACGCCCAAGATCCAGATGCCAGGAGTGATGCCTGAGAGAGGAGGATTTCTGGTTAGCATATTTTCAAAGAAGCTGTATGCCATAAATAGCTTCGTATAATTGGCTCACAAGAGGGATGTTGCCAGTGATGCCAGGATTGCTGTAACTGGGGGATATCGGGACCATTGAATCTGGAGTGAGCCACACAAACTAGCCAAGGACAGCCTAGAGCACCTCTTTTCTTGGGGTTATGGGGAGACAACAGAGTCAGTAGATGAGCCAGTTGCGCATTTCAACATCAGTGTCTATCAGAGTACCATCAGATAGTGACTATGTCACGGTCTGACTCTGCCAGGATGGAAGAGACTCCTCTGCACTTTAAAAGTATTCAATTTTTAAAAACTGTTTTGTAGAAAAACATTATTCTCCCTTCCTAACATTACACTTTCTAAACCACCCCAACACAGCAGCACAGATCAGTACAGCAAGTGTGCTGACTGGACTGCTCACAGTGTAAAGCTGTGATCAAAGAGAAAAAAAATGTGTTCTTATTTTTAGAACATTTGATACCTTATCTGCTTTGTCTCTCTCTCTGCCTTATATCAGTGTGAGGTAGAGAGACACCGCAGCGAATACTGTGATTGGTCATAACCGCTATCACTTGACCTGCAACAACTGCAGTTGTTTCCTGGAGGACTGCATTGGTTGCATGGCTGTCCTCTGCTCTGGTACCGGGGAGCCAAGGTTCAGAGAAAATGAGTGCTCTGAAATGCCTATGTTCTTCCTTTCTACACCTCTTTTGGAGCAAGCATCATACAGAGGACATTTTGATGTATCTTAGTAAATTGGCATTAGGCAGGTGTGACACTAACAAGCATGTTCGAGAGCCTAGTTTAGAGCAGATGTGTATTAGTACATCCCCCTTACAGCCGTGTAAATGCTCAAGCTCTATATTGACACCCAACAAATCCAGTGTACAGAAGCACAATTCTCAAAACAAAAAGCACCCACAGTATTTTCCACTAATTCAGACAAGGGTACACCACTCCTGACACATCCCTTTTTCAAAAGTAATTTCAGAGCAAAACTGCACTTTCTTTTTTTTTTTTTTTTCATACACAAGTCTGGCCTTACGTATAAAGTCTAAAGTGGAGCAACTTTTGTATTATAAGTGGCAATATGTGAGTTTAAAACCCCATATATCCCTTTGAGTGCCAGAGGGGTACGCAATGCATTGCAAATCAATGCGTTGCGTACCCCTCTGGCACTCAGTGTTAAAGCAATGGGGATTTTTAATTTGTTTCCCGTGATGCAGTTAGTTTGTTCCAGAATTACTCCATTGTTAATTTTTATACATAAATCCCCATAGCCCTCCCCCTCCACAGGACCACACGCCAAACCAATTACTGCTGCCATTATCCATAGGCAATTAAAATGAAACTCTAAATCTGCAGAGAAGGTTCAGCTCATCAGTAGGGCTAATGAAGGATGAAGCAGTACATTGGAGACCTCTCTGCCATTTGAGGGGTTAAAAAGATCTTTTCAAGTATATGGGAATTTGGGAGTTTTATTTTATCCCCTTGTGGTGCAGTTGGTTTACTCCAGAATAACTCTAGTGTTCTGTATGTAACGGAGTACAGGCAAACGTTCCTGCAACGGTGTTGCAAGGTATCATCATGTCTGCTGCAACAGTCTTATTAAACTGTAATTCATGTAACTCAGGGATGTATATGTCAACCCTTTGCGTGCCAGAGGGATACGTAGCGCATTGCAAAGCAATTTGTTGCGTATCCCTCTGGCACTGAAAGGGTTAAAGTGAAGATGGTAAAATATGTACTTCAGATAGATTTAGAGAGATCTGGGGATGTTGGGTCACCTTCTTTCTCACATAATATGAACACAATAGTTGGAGGGAATGTGTATGAGATGCTCTTCTTGCTGCTCGTGTCCTACCTCGGCATCATTACAAAATCCACGCTGTATTGGACTACTCTGTTGTGTATGGAGCTACTTAGTGGGATGTACAAGACGGAAGAGACTAACTGTAGTGGTCTGCCAATTGCATTCGAATGTGTATCCACAGTCTTCATTACTCATATAGTGAGTTTGGTCCTTGCTCGGGGGGGGGGGGGGGGTTGGTCTGCTTATCCGCATGGGTATAGGGTTGGGGGTTAGGAGTTTTTTTTGTTTTAGGCTGCTGGGGAGCTGTGTTCGGAGAGGTTGGTGGGGAAGGGAGATAAAATAAAAAGATAAAGGGGACAGAGTTGATATTTTATGCTTTGCATTTGTTCTGTGAGATGTATATTATGATTTTCTGTATGCGAATGCTTGTTTGATTGTACATGCCAATGTTGCTCATCTCTGTCATCAAAAAACATATTTAAAAAAAATGGCAAAAGGAGGTTTACTGTCACTTTTAAATGTTTTTATTCTAGTTTGTGCTTATTATACTTTTGGAGTGAGTTTATTAGGTTGTGTTGGGAATAGAACAACACTTCTCGTTTAGCACTCCAGTAATTACTGTAATTATAATGTGAATTACATAACTTTTGGGATTGTCTGACCTCACGAACAATGAAATAACCAATTTGAACAGCTGGTTAGGAATGTGAAGTCAGATATTAGTTTAATCGCTTGAATGCCAGACAGGTCTCAGATGCATTGTGAAGCAATGCGTTTGAGACCTGACTAGTACAGGAGGGGTTCAGTACATATGGATTGTTACTGTGCACGTTTCTTGCAACCTGTCTTCTATAACATCATCTCTCCTATCAATTTCTCAACTGTGTTTCTATTGATCAATGCAAATATTAATAATTTCAGGGACATTGAATTACCATATACTGCCGTATCACACACATTCATTGGCTTGTTCGAAAGAAAGTTGGCAAATTAGCAGCACCATAGGAGACACATATTTCTTCTGTGTCCAATCCACTGCTACTGTGGGATTTGGCTCCGCCCTTCAGCTGGTTGGACCAATGCAAAATTCTTTAAATACTGCTGACTTCCCCCTTGTAGTTATTTGGTCCTGCCAAGCTGGAGGAAGGAGGGACACTGTCTCTGTCCTATCTCCTACAAAGTTTATTGTTTTCTATTATTTGGCTGGCCTTACCACGGTCACATGGGGTGAATCCCCTTAGGCTGCCTCTCTGATCGCTGTGAGTCTGCCTCAATCTTCCCTGTATGTCGGGCCTCCTCTCGAAGCTCAGTCCCCATCATTTCCTCCGCTCCCCAGCGTTCCATTCTTCCCCTAGGCACGCGCACTGCCACTGCACCTGATATTGGTGCGAGCCAGGAAGTAGTCATGCATTCTGCAGTGAAACGCAGCCGGCGTCCAGGAAACAAGGGATCAATGTCAGAGGCATAAAAACAGAGCAGGGAAGCAAGATGACCTCCTTAATTGTGTATTGGACTTGCTTTGAATATACTTATTGCTAGTCATGTCTTCTGAACGAAAGATGGACAAAACTAAGCCCCCTACATCAGGGAAAGAGGACAAACCTGCACCAAGTTAAAAACATGTCTGGATGTGAACAGAAAATCCTTGCAGAGGATTCCTCAAAGCTATGTGCAGATTGCCTTAAACGTGTTGCCACAAGTGAGGTTCCAGGAATTCATGACATGGATGAGAAGCTCTATGCAGGAGACCTTCTCATTCAGGCAAGGAAACATCCAAGGCACTCGGACCCAGATGAAGGACCCTCCATGGTACAGGAGGAAGAGGACGAGAGCTTTATAGAACTGGAGTCTGGTGCTTCCTCTGCTGAAGAAGGTGAACTACTGGAGGGTACTGGCAGTTTCCCATTGGATAAGATTGACAACCTTGTAAAATACATGTGTAAGTCCCTGGGTCTATCTGAGGTCCAAAAGGACCTTAACATCATTGATTCAGCATTTTTGGGTTACAAAAAAGTCTGCCCTCAAGTACCTGTTAATGCTTCCACCCAGGATATCATCACAGGTGAATGCAATGTGACAAACGCAATTCCCTCTCTCATCGCTTTAATCGCATGTTACCCCTTTTCTGAAGAGGATACCATGGCCTGGCATACCCCTCCTAAGGTTGACGCGGCTATAGCCCAGACGTCTAGATGTATAACTATATTACTAGAGAATGGATCTACTCTCCGTGACCCCATGGATAAAAGAGCAGATGGGGTCTTAAAGAAACTATTCTTCTAGGCCAGAATTTAAAAACAGCAACAGCAATGGCCTCAGTGTTCTGCACGATGCGCATCTGGCTCTCGGAACTAGAAGAAAAAATTTAATCTTCTGTTTCTAGGAGCAGAATTTTGAAAGATTTGACCATCTTCAAAGACACACTAAATTACTCATGTGATTCCTCCCTCGACAATATCAGGCTACTAGCAAAGGCATCGGCCTTGTCAATTACGTCACAACGCGCACTGTGGATCAAGTCTTGGGAGGCTGATCCATCATCAAAAAACCGGCTTGTGTCCCTGCCCTTTATTGGCTCAAAACTTTTCTGTGACCAGCTGGAAGAAATAAGCGATCATCAGGAGGAAAAAGCCCCTTTCTTCCTCAATGAAAGAAGCCCAGGAGTCCTACTGCTAGACAGGGACAATATCACCGGCAGCCCTTTCGTGAGGCCAGAAGATATCGACTGGGCAGAGGCTTCAATTCAAAAAGAAGAGGTACAACTCAGAGCCAGAGATCTGGGGATCGGAGAGATTTTCAGTGAAAAAGCCAGTTCCAGCAATGAAATCAGTGTGGTCCCTTCCCCTCCTCCAGTTGGGGGCAGACTGGGGGAGTTCCAGCATGCCTGGGATCATCTACAACAAGATTATTGGGTGCTGGATATCATTCAAAGGGGATTCACGCTAGAATTCCAAACTGTCCTGATACATTACCCATTCATCAAATCCATCATCAAAAGAAAATCTCAACTTCCCCAGATGAGACATTCCATCCACCAGTTACTGGCCAACAAGCTGATAGAGGAAGTTCCAACACACCAACGGTTCACAAGCTTCTGCTCCAGAATTACGCCTCATATTGGACCTCAAAAGATTGAACATCTTTCTTACCAGACATTAAACCTCCGGAAGGTATTAAAACCCATTCCACGAGAGCTATGGCTGCCTCCTGGGCACACAAATCTGCCGCAACCCCTGATGAAATTTGCCGTGCTGCAACCTGGACATCGGTTTCTACCTTTTGTCAAGCATTATCAACTGGATCTCCAAGCATCTGAGGACGCTAAGTTTGGACGGAAGGTGCTGGAAGCAGCAATACCATTGAGTCCAAATCAGCCCTCCCCTTTCATCTGGGTACTGCTTTGGCAAGTCCCAGGGTAACCGTGGATTGGACACAGAGGAAAAGGTGAAATTTACTCACCGATATTTGGTTTTCCTCTGTGTCCTTCCATGGCAACCCTCCCTAATTGGTTCTTGGTATTGTATCGTTTCATGCAGAGTTACAAGATTGATGTATTATGCATTTATATTGCTGTCTCTCACTAACCTCTTATGTCTAGTAGCTTGGACAACTGTATAACTACATGGAGTAGGAAGTCAGCAGTATTTAAAGAATTTTACATTGGTCCTACCAGCTGAAGGGCGGAGCCAAAACCCACAGTAGCCGTGGAAGGACACAGAGGAAAACCAAATATCGGTGAGTAAATTTCACCTTTTCCCAAATTCCTGTTGATTTAAAGCAGAACTACTACCCCTGTTAAACTTTGGCCCAAATAATTACCCATCTGGAGACTAGCTGCTCAATAGTGCTAGTTGCCAAAATTATTACCTGGTTATTGAAAATTCTACACTGCTCTCAAACTGACAGCCAGGAAACAGCGCAGACATCTTTCCATAGTGACATCTGCGCTACTGCGTTGTCAGTCCCTTTTGGTACCGAACGGCTCCTAGCAACGCCTGCAGAGCAGACAGGGACTGACAGAGCAGGTGCTCAGACGTCACTATGGAAAGACGTCTGTGCTGTTTCCTGGCTGTCAGTCCGGGAGCAGTATAGAATTCTCAATAACTAGGTAATAACTCTGGTGACTAGCACTATTGAGCAGCTAGTCTCCAGATGGGTAATTATTTGGGCCAAAGTTTAACAGGGGTGGTAGTTCCACTTTAAATGGGGCTCATAACACCTTGATTGCTAGAGGTTCTTCACGTCGTGTTGAAGACCTAGCATTCAAGGGGTTAAAATCCCACATTAAATCAATGAGGATTTTTATTTTTTTAAATTATCCATTGTGATGCAGTTGGTCTTTCACAAAATTCCTCCACATTTCTTTTGTCCATACGGCCGTTAGGGTGTACCTCTCACCTTCCTAAAACCTAACCTTGGAATGAGCTCCACTTTTTGTAGCTTGTTTTGTTGAGGGGGTTAAGCTGTGGTGATAAAGTGGAGATGACTTTTCCAGTTCCTATGTTATTCTCTGGAGCCTATGCACTAAGATTTTTCCAAGTATGGAGGTCTTGGTGCATAGGCTCTATAGAATACCATACTAGAGAAGTAATTGCTACTTTAACACCACTTAGTGAATCTCCCCCCTTGTCTTGTACTGAATAACTGTCAGAAGACGTCCTGCACTCGGTTAGGTACTGCTGCCAAACAGCCAAATGTGGACTATGTTCAAGTTTCAGGAATGGGTTAGTGGGGATGGGTGGGCCATATATAAGGGTTTGTTATGCATGTCCTTTCTGCCTGCTTTGGTTAAAAAAACAAACAAACAAACACTAACAATTGTCCCAGCTGAAAAAAATCAGATCTTCTCTGTCTAAAATCCATAAAAATAATCGATTCTTTATAACTAAAAACAGTATGTAACCCTATATAACTTTTTAGTATGTATGTCTGTGTGTATGTATATATAATGATTCTCTATTTGTGTAAATATGTAACCTTATAGTGAAAACTATCCAGGACATACTTGAAAAAGAGCGTAATCTCAATGTATTCTTCCTGGTAAAACATCACATCACTAATAATAAAAGGCCAGATGTATATTTGTCCAATGCAGTCATCTGCAGGAGACACTGCCTGAACGCACAGAATGGAGGGAAGTGTAGTTCTGCGGTAGTACACCTGCAGTGTAGTTCTGCTTTAGTTACACCTGCCATTAAATAGCAGTTGATACCTGCAGTGAAGCACTTTGGTCTGTGTACACAGGCTTTTATACTAGTTTTCTAAAGAAATAAATAAATGTTCGCCTTCATGGACGTGGCACCCAGGACCATTTTGAAGATGTTGTCTCTTTATCAAAGATATAGCAGTCATTAGGATTTTTTGGCCATGGTAAGTTAAATGGGGCATATTAATAGAAAGCGGTAGTTCTGACAGGAGAGCATGAATTGCTTTCATCCACAGATTTATTTCTGCAGTTTAATATTGGTTCAGTGTTTCCAATTATCTGAAAAACTCTCTGCTTTTGTAGTAAAATTGGTTCTTACATTTTTAGACTGAAATGGGTCATTTTGACCATGCCAGCTGAGGGTTAGGTTGGTTTCTATGAAGTTCCTTTACTCGAAATGATGGCAATATGTATTCTAGTGATACCAATTGACATCATATTGCATCAACCAGTACCTTGCTCACTAACCACTTGGTACTGATCTGATAAGCAGATAGAATACATTTTCTGGATATGCCTGAAGTGGACCAGTTAACCCTTTGAGTGCCAGAGGGGTGCGCAACACATTATAGTAGTAACAAGGTTTTTTTTTCTTTTAACATGATTGGGCCTTATTCATTTAATCAAAGGTCTGCAATTCTGGAACAAACTGATTAGTAATGAAAATTCTGTTAACCCGTCACGTGCCAGTGGGGTGTCCAACACATTGCCTAAAAATGCGTTGGTTACCCTTATGGACCAAAAGAGTTAATTTGTGTTTATTTGAATTTAACCCCATAAATGCTAGGTCTCCAGTGCACACCCTTCTGGATGTGGAAGGACAAGCTTCTCATGTCTAATGAATTCAGTAATAATAACAATTTCCGTCTGGATCCCAATGATGGCTTGAAATAAATATTTAATAGCTAATGATTTACATACCTTCTAAATTTAAAGTCTTCATCCTTGTGAATCTGCTGCAAAATGTACTGGTAATAAAAATAGTCTGTGGAGAATGCTCTGGGGGGAAATCAAGAATGGGTACAATCTCTTGTGGAACAATGTGCTGCACATCATTCTGACACTCAAACAGTTAAATGCAGTTGTTGGCAACATGTAACTCTCCAGCTGTTTTTTGACTAAAACTCTCATTGTAGTCCAAGGGTCATGTTTTCAAACGAAAAGGAGATTGGTTCCAGAAGTAATCAACTGCCCTACAGGGTAGAACTAAAAGTTTCCATTGATTTTTTTAAATGGGATATTTTAACCTATTGAATACTAGAGCGAGCTCCTGACTGTAGTATGGGAAAGCTAGCATTCATGGGATTAAAATGCTCCATTAAATCAATGAGAGAGCTTATTTGTCCCCAGCAGGTGGATTGCACCAGAATTACTTCAGTTTTCTCCTGTGTTTAAGTCCCTCCAGCTGTTGAGGACTACAGTTCTTATCATTCCCCACTTCCTGTTGGCTGGCAGGGTGTGATGGGAATTCTGTACAAAACAGTAAAAGGGACTCAGGTTTTCCACCTCTGCCATAGTACTTCTCTGTGAATTTTCTTATCTTCTTGTGGATTACATGATGTGAGTGATGTCTGCTACATATTTTATATACAGTCTTTTGAGTGTCTCTGATCCTACAGGTCCTGATCAGGGGCAAACTCCCTCCCTGCTCAAAGCCTGTGCTTAATCTTTCAGTGCGGAACACATTGCTCCCTTCTGCGACCATGGTCAACTACAGTGTTTAAAGCCAACCCATCAATGTAATATAAGTTTAGCTAAATTTAAATATGATAAATGTGTGTATTTAATATATAAGTGTAATAGATATTATATATCATCATCCTCTTCAGCCATTGTCGGTCCACTGCTTTCCTCAGAAAGCATCCAACAGCTTTGGTCCTATGCATTTTGTTGCCACTGTATACCGACAAATTTGTTAATTTCATCTACCCATCTTGTCTTTGGTCTTCTTTTTGTACATTTAGTATTAAGTGGAGTCCATTCCAAAAATCATTTGGTTCATCTACCATCAAGTCTTCTTGCTATGTGGCCTGTCCATTTCCATGTCAGGTGCTTTACACTTTCAGTTACATCATAGACCTTTGTTTGCTGACGAATTCATGCACACGTTTTTGTGTCTCTTTTTTTAGTTATGTTAAGAATTTACTGTTCCATACTTCTCTATGTAACCTTAAGTTTTTGTATGGCTTTGGCATTCAGTGTCCCAAGTTTTGCAGCCATACGTAAGGACTGGGAGGACACACCGGCTAAAAACCTTTCACTTCAGTCAGAGTGCTAAATTTGTTTTAAAGATAGTACTACTAAGTTTTCCAAATGCTTGCATCCCGATTTTATTAGTCGCTCAGTTTCTATCATGGAGTCTTGGAGAAATTCTCTCCTTGTTGGACTACTTTTTCTATGTTGATCAGGACTTTATCATAGTTTACCTGTATTGATGCAGTTGCATTTTCATATATTGATTGCAGGATATTGATGTAAAATCTATCTCTTCTATGGTTGATCAGGGCATCCATTGTTGCTTTTCGTAGTCAATGAAGGCTTTTCATAATGGAAGGTTGTATTCATTATGTTGTTCATAACGTGTTGCACTGTCTGGATGTGGTCCATTGTACTGAAACCTCTCCTGAAGCCTGCTTGTTCCTTAGGTTGTGCCGTGTTAAATATTGTGTCCATCCTTCTTGATAGTACCTTTATGTAAATGTTTCAGACCACTGACAATAAGCTTATTGGTCAATAGCTTTTATATGCTCCTTATCATGTTTTTGTGCAGTAGGATCAATGCAGGATGTTGCTTTGTACTGTGTATTCTTTGCCTGGCTTGCTGCTGCATGTCACTGCCTCCTCCAGGCAGCTGTTTAGACACACTACTGGAGGAAAAGGGGAAGGCAAATGAAGGGGAGGGCTCTTTTTAAATGGATGAAAAATGTCTGCGCTCTCCCTAGTCTCTGCTGAACATCTGGCTTATGGTTTCACCTACAATGAAATTCCTTAGTAGGTGAATCTGGCCGCTTTGGTATATTGAGCATATAAGTAATTGATTCGGGGGGGTATGTTTGTTGACAATTCTGCTTTAAGTGAGGAAAGGATACACTAGAAATATAGTGTAAATGCAGCCATTCTCAGAATACCCTTATGTATAGATGTATGCATGTACATTCTGTGGATTTCTGTGGGATGTGCATGGCTCAACCAGACAAATGGGAATGACAGATTATTTTGGTACCCGCTCACTGATAAATGAATAAGTACCAGGTATAATCTGGCCATTGGGGAATTTGCAAATTCACAAGAAAATATTTCTTTGTCTATTCAGTCATCTGATGCCAAAAGGCATTATCCACGCAAAAAAAAAAAAAAAGTGCACTTCTGGAACAAACCATCTCTGCACCATAGGGGAAAAATAAGCATTTGCCAAATGTTCATTGCTGTAAATAGGCCTTTTAACACTTGAGTGCCAGAGAGGCATCCAACTCATGTGTTGGATACCTGTCTGGTACTCAAAGGGTTAACCACCTAAATCAATGGGAAGTTGTATTGCTCCATTTTGGTGGACATGGTTTGCTGCAGAATTGCTCCCTTTTTCTTTGTGGGTAAGGCCCTAAATGTGGAATAGTGTGCTCTAAGAATCTAAATCCCATGTAAAATCAACCCAGGCCTATCAGTCTCCTCACATCATTTGTGTCTTGCATCCTCCAGCTGTATTAGGACTGTCCTGTGGCTTCTATTACATGTCTCATACAAGTCATTTCTACAGACGCACTTTATCATACAGTTCTGACATTTCTTATATATAGTGTAACCTCCTAACTGACAAGCAGGCATGGTTACTATATTTTATTTATGAAGCAACAATATATTTTGCAGAGATTAACCCCTTGAGAACTAGAGGGGAGTGCATCACATTGTGGAGCAATGCACTATGCACCCATCTGTCCCTCAGGGGATTAACATGGAGAAAAGAAGAGAGTGTTGATAAATCTTGCAGATGAAATGGCTAGCAAAGCTTTGACATCAGAATCCATATGACTGACAAGAAACAAGTACATAGAGATTTTAGAGGTAGACATGAGAAAAAGAACAAGTTTTGCAGATGAATCCTCTGGAATCCTAGAGAGAGGTCTGCAAAGCACTGGCATTAACCCTTTGAGTGCCAGAGGGTACGGAACGCATTGCTTTGCAATGCGTTCCGTACCCTCTGGCACTCAAAGGGTTAAAGGGATAGAAATTTATGCCAATAAATGTAGCTCCAATTAATGCTCATATGTTATGTTTCATCTTGCGTCATGTATAATCATGCCCCACTTGTAGTTCTAAAGCCGGACCGGACAGCAGGCAGAGAGGGACAATCTTCAGTGAACATAATGACAAAACCTGCCCCCTTTTGTTAAGGATTTTTGTCAACGTTTTCCTTATGCTCCCAGCAAGAAGATTGTCCCTCTCTCTGTGAGCTGTCCGGTAAAGTGACCAGATTCCATATCTGCGGGGAGGTGCATACAAGAGGTAAAAAGGGGCGGGAGGGGATACTTTAAACAGAATTACTTTTGAACTGCATGTCGGACATGATTTATATACAGCGCAACATGAAACATAACATTGGAGCATTAATCAGAGCTACGTTTATTGGCATACTTTACTATCCCTTTAAAAATCAATCAAATCCACCCAACGGACGCAGATGTGGTCCTTCAGTCCACACACTTTATGGTTAAAAATTCTAAATAGAGTTGGAAAAAAGTGGATTAAGCCCCTTGAATGAAATGTGCTGGAGAACTCAAGGGGCTAAAAATAATCTCCTTTAAATAATTGGAATGTTTTATTTCTCTCTCCGGCAGTGTAGCTGTTGAATTATACAGTTATTATTATTTTTTTTTTCTTTTTAACATAAGACCGTTTGGGATGTATACCGTAAGCTAAAGAGGTGCAATTCTGGAGCAAACTGCAACATATGGGATAAATGCAAAACAAAAATTCCCAGTAACATAAAAGGCAATTATCCCATTTTACAAAGACTCCTGTGTTACAAACAGACATTAACAGAGCCCAGGGTTGGGCTCAGCAACCCCAAAGCAGCTACTATAAGTATATTCTCATAGACCTGCTTTCCTGATACACTGAGTCTATGGGAACTGGCATCATGCAGGACAATTAACATTTTGCTTGATGCAGCACAGATAGACCAGTGAGCGCGTCAGTGGTCTCTTCCAGACCCTGTTCTGCTTTTCGGTTGGTGCACCGGGGCTCACAGTGGACATCCAGCTTAATCAGCAGGTCTGCTCCCAAAGAAACAGATCTGCCACTAGGTCAAGTATCTGATACTAGCAGCCCTGTAAACAGAGCTTTTTAACCCCTTGGATTCTAGAAAGGTCTAAAGCCTATTGCTTCACAAGGCATTAGAGCGCTCTCTAGCTTTCAAGGAGTTAAATCCCATTTAAAAATCAGTGGAACTTGGTGATTGTTCCCTATAGGCATGTGGTTTGCCTCTGAATTGCACCTTTTACACTATTTGAATGCAGGGCTTAGAGTTTAGCGAAATATAAAAAATTGTCTCACCCGTTGTAAAGAGGTTAAAACCAGCTTTATTTGACAAATTCAAATCAGACATCTCATGGCATCATACGTCTCACGCGTTTGATATTCTGTTCATTCATGAGGATTGGGATCCTTGTCAGCACTGTTATTGTGGGGTTTCAGTGGTGAGTGCGTCTCAGCTATTGAGAGTATTACTTTTTGATACTTCGGATTTGTGTGGTTCTATTGAATCATTTTGCATACGCTTAGAGTTTAGCGAGCCCTCTGTTAAAGGAAAAAAGTGTCATTTCCTAAGTCATCTTCTCTTCCCTTCCAGATATAATAAAGGAGCAGAATAAAGAGCTAAGAGGCACACAGAGGGCCATCACCAGAGACCGGGCGGCTTTAGAGAAACAGGAGAAACAGCTGGTAAGTGGAGTAGAAAAAACTGCCTCCTGTAATAGGTAGTTACACCTCGCTTTATAGAGATGAGATTCCTGTTCAATCGAGAGTAACTTGCAACGAACGAGTCTGAGCGGCATTGCATGAAGGATACGGGAGCACTGTTTCTTGCTGCGTTTGTAACAGAAGACGTGTATTTTATTTATCCTGCAATTTATATGACACTTAGATATTGTAGCTTACCGAAATACTCTGAGCCCATTAGTATTCCCCATGGCTACAAATCTTTCTGCAGCCACAGAAGTCTTCCTAGTGTTATATTTTACACACACTAATAAAACCGATATGATGGGGTGGTACTTTTTTTTTTTTTCTTTTTCTTTTTCATGGGGATATTTGTGGTTATAGGTGCACTGACCATGGAAATATTTACATTACATTAACCGCTTGAATGCTAGAGACCTCTCCAGTACATGGCATCACAGTGCAAAAGAGATGGGATTAGCATCAAAAGGGTTAAGGAGCTGTAAACTTTGATATATTGTTAACCCTTTGAGTGCCAGATGGTTACACAACACAATGCGTTGTGTACCTTTCTGGCACTCAGAGGGTTAAAAAAAATGTTTTCGGCATTGATGGAAATATGACAGAGGTTCACCAGTCTGAGGAAAAACTTACAATCCAGGAAGTGAAAAGTTAAACATAGAGAACAGTATAATTTTTACTAGTCTATTGGAGTGTTTCTTTATGACTAGTCACATGCTAGTGGAAAATTCCATCCCTCATTTATGGATTTTCCTGCTGAGTGAAACGAACAGACCTGCTGCAGGTAGATATGTTATTACAGCTCAAACTATTGGCAGTAATGCACTGTATGGAGATCTTTAGTCATTGACATTGATAACCTTTCTAATATCCAAGCAGTTCAAACTTGCTTTTCAGGGTCAGACTGATGTATGAGATGGCCCTAGGCACAGCAACTTAGGTGGCCCTATTTGTGCTCATAGACACTCCTCATCTGACTTCTACCCCAGTGCTATTTACCAGGCTGTAGCATACAAGCATAAAAATGTTCTTACAGATCAGGTGCACTGTTGGCTTCTAACTGCATGGAGTACTTTATAGACCGTGTCTACATGTACCTCTTTACTGGATCCCAAAACTCCCAGCTCCCTCCTAAATATATTGTCTGCCTCCAAAGGTCTTTATTTTTTGTCCATCCCTGCTTACTGTGAAGTTGGATTGCTCCATCGTTGCTTTTCTTTGGTTTTGGGCATTTGGCCAAAGTTGGGGAACAAAAAGTATTATTGTATGAAAACTAATTTGTGACCCTGCTTGAATGGGACATTGTACACAGAAAGCTAATTCTCACACACATTGGTGTATATGTATGAAGGCAAAATGGGGAAATGGGCAAAGTGGTGTAAAGCAACACACAAGAGGTACAACTGAATGTGCTAAACAGGTCCGCTCTGGAGCCAACCAACTGCACCATGAGGCACACGTAAGTATTCCCCAAAATGTCCATTGATTTAAATGTGGCTACTAACCACCTGAATGCTAGAGGGCTCTTGAACACATTTCTTCACAATGCGTTGGAAACCTCCCTAGCATTCAAGGGTTAACCCTTTGAGTACCAGAAGGGTACGCAACGCATTGCTTTGCAATGCGTTGCGTACCCCTGTGACACTCAAAGGGTTACAAGCCCTGTTTAAAGGGATAATGTTTAATTTTAAGTTGATTTACTATTGTAGACATTTAAAAAAGGTTAACATCTATGTAAGTCTTATCTCTCAGATCTTTATGGTCTGAGTGATATAACTTGCTAAAGTTACCTTATCCGGGGTGTTTTACTCAAGTCTGCCATCTAGCTGACAGTTGCAGATTCCAGTCATTTGACCAGACAGAGGCTCTTCAGCAGAGCTGAAATCACGCTATTTAGAAATAAATACTTAATTGGAAAGGTCTACAAAGTGTGCTTGCAAGCCAGGCGCACTTTGTAGACCGTTACAAATTAAGTATTTCTCTTTAGATATCATTATGTCAGTGCTGCTGAAGAGTCACATCTGATCAAGCGACCAGAATATGCTTCTGACAGCTTTTCAGCTCGTCAAGCAGAAAGGGGAGGGACCAGAGAACTTTATTTTAACTGTTTGAGAGATACGAATAAGTGCAAGTAATCTCTTTTAATTGTATCTACCATATAGTCAATACTATCCCTTTAAATCAGTAATTTCAGTTTCTCCCTTTTGGTGCAGTTGGTTTTACTCCTCTTAACATCACTGAATTGCACCTAATATGTATTAAATTAACCCATAGGATGCTAAAGCTGTTTCCAATACATTGCTTCTTGAAGCATTGCAAATCACTGTAGCATCCAATTGGGTTAACCCTTTGAGTGCCAGAGAGGTACATTGCATACCCCTCTGGCACTCAAAGGGTTAATGTCTCTGATCAGTTGGAGGTTTATTTGTATCTTTGGTGCAGCTGTTTTGTCTGAGAATGGATCCCCTTGTAGCTTTATACATTGGTTTCAGTTGCCCATATTTATAAAACTGGAGTTATTCTGGAGCAAACCAACTGCATCATTGGGGGTCAAATATAAATTCCCATGCACTTGACTAGAGCTTTGTAACACACTGAATGCTGGAAGCAATGCATTGGAGATATCTCTAGTATTCAAAGACTTAAAATCCCAATTTTATTTTAACAGGAATTTTTATTTGTCCCCGTGGTGGAGTTGGTTTAGTCCAGAATAACCCATCTGCTTTAATAAATATGGGCCGTTGTCTCTGCTGTGTCTGCAATAAAAGACTTACCATAGTCTGAATAGGGATTGCACATCTAGCTGAAATGTGACCAACAATCTGTAAGAATGTGCGTGGTTAGGTGAGGAAGTCTCTTAACCCTCTGAGTGCCAGAGGAGAAGCAATGTGTTTTGCAATGCGTTGAGTACCCTGCTGGCACTCAAAGGGTTAACATCACCCAGACCTTGGCCCGTGTGCACAGGCTTTTACACTAGTGTTTAGATAAATAAACTGAGGCTGTTGTATGAAGAATAACTGGAATAAATCTGGCAGCGAACCAGCTGTACCTTAGGGTTCAAACATTGACTTTTAAGGCCTTGAATGTTAAAGAGGGTCTCTATTATATTACTTAGCAATGCATTGGAGAACACCCTAACATTCAAGTGTTTAAAAGCCCCATTTTAATGCCTTCAGGGCAAGAAGGGTGTGTCCTTGGTTTGCTCCATTTCTTCATAGAATATCCGCTTCACAAGGTATAAAAATATAAATTGCCCACTGTATAAAAGAGATCTAGTATCCAATCGGTCATTGTTGGCACACCTGCTTCATATATTGTTATTTTTGGTTTAACAGGAAATGGAAATAAAGAAGATGGCAAAGGCCGGTAACAAAGATGCCTGTCGGATATTGGCAAAGCAACTTGTTCAGCTTCGAAAGCAGAAAACTCGAACCTACGCTGTAAGTTCAAAGGTTACATCAATGTCAACACAGACCAAAGTCATGAGCTCACAGATGAAGATGGCGGGTGCAATGTCTACTACTGCAAAGGTGAGTAGAGAACATTTCTACACAGAACATATTTCCATCCTATCATTTGTTTAAAGGGATAGTAATACCTGAAAAAAAATTGCAGCTGCGATTGATCCTCCTATATTTCAATATTTTCCGTTTTGTAGTTCAACAGTAATTTAATGTGAAAGTATCCCCCTCCCCTTTCACTAATGTCACGCTGCCTTTCTCAGCTAGCCAGATGGAGAGCAGCGAGGGACAATCTTCATTGAGCATAAGGAAAATTCTGCCCTCCTTTGTCAAGGGGGGGGGGGGGCGGGGAAGCAGACTTTTCCTTATACTCAGTGGATGAAGATTGTCCCTTTCTGCACCCTGTCCGGGCCCAGGGCTAGATTCCACGTCTGAGAGGAGGCAGCATACAGGAGGGAGTGGGATACATAAGCATTTAATTACTGTTGAATTATAAAATGGAAAATATTGAAATACAGTGTTTCATGGCCCACATTATAGGAGGATCATTTACAACTGCTTTTTTTTTTCTTCTCAGTTATTACTATCCCTTTAACCCCTTAAGGACCGACCGAGCATGCACGCATTGAATCGGATTCCGGACTCACCAAACTGGGTGCAGCCGCGCAGGGAGCCCAGAATTCCATGACGATCCTGGTACGTCATCGGTCCTTAAAGCAAATCCAGCCGTGACGTACCAGGACCGTCAAGGGTCCTTAAGGGGTTAATCTGGCCACTACAAGAGTAGTTACCACTTCACAGCAGGTCCTTCTGGAAGACTTAAGTGTTAAATGAATGGGGCAATCCAGTAGTTGGAAATCTGAGTTTTAGAGGTTTTGTTTTCAAGATTCAGAGAGGTCCAGATTTTAGGGACCACAAAATCCTGAGTAAATTAACCCCATTGCTGCTAAAGACATCCCCAAAACATTGTATCACAAGATGTTGATGTCTTTAGCATACAAGATATTAAAATAATCACCTAGCCGATCATCTGATTTTCAGCCGATTTCTGCAGGGGCAGGTGAATGAAGTAGAGGCCTAGTTGTCTGTAAAGCTTGCATCTTAGAGCCACTCAGCCAATAAAAGTATCATTTTTAATGTACTAGTCTCCTGTCTGATCTGCAGCTGTCAACTATGGTGTCCAAGGAGGACAAACTTCCTAACTCCTCAAACCTCCTAATACTATTGCAAGAGCCAAAATCCTCTCTGTGTGCAGTTTTATTAGTCACATGGCATATGAGAAGTTCAGAAGTTTTTCCTTCTTCAACCACATACCGACCATTTGCAGATCAAGCAGGAAGCAGAACAACCAGTCTCCCTTCCCTGCAAAAATATAAGTTGGATTGAATGAGTGACTAAGTATTAACCCCTGAGTTACCAGGAGTAAATTAGTTGCAGTTAGACATATGGCCAAATCTGCTATTCCGTTTATTCTGTTTCTTCCATTTTCAGTGATGCAAACTCCAACTAGCTGCAGTCTGTAAAAAGAGTATTTGACATTTCTAGCATCGGAACTGTTTAAAACTTTTTTTTTCTTTCAAAAACTTTATTGATGTCAAAATATTACAACAGCAGACATAATCATACATAGGGAAATAACGGACATGAGGTCAATGAGGTACATAGCTTATAAGAGAAACTACTAATATAGAGGACCTACAAGATTTATAAAGCACGTAAATAGTATTTGGTGTGTGGGCAGAATGTGATAATGGCTTGTTTAAAACATTTTTAACAGTTTTTAAAGCTTTCCTGAACTATGAAAAGCCTCTCTGATTTTAATATTATTAAATCTTTTTGCAGCGTCTGCCATAATAGCAAGATTGATGAAGAAGAACTTGGGGCATTCTGGGTAAAAGCAACTGCACTATAGAAGAGAAATGAAAATTCCTCAAATCTCCAATGAGTTACATATTCATTGTAACCCTTTGCGTGCCAGAGGGGTAGCAAATGCATTACAATGCATTAGCTACTGCAATGTGTTGGAGACCTTTCATGTTTTAAGGCTTTAAAGCCCCGTTTAAATCCGTAGGTATTTTCATTTGTTCCCTATGGTGCAATTGGTTTGCTCCAGAACTGCATTGTTTCAGCTTGCTGATTACAGCTTTTAAAACTGTACTGTCAAGTGGTTTTTGGAAAGTTGGTGGTATATTATCAATATTAATGACACTTCTTTATTACATAGACTATGCAAGCAGTGAACAAAAAGATGGATCCACAAAAAACGCTCCAAACAATGCAAAATTTCCAGAAAGAAAATATGAAGATGGAAATGACAGAAGAAATGAGTAAGTATATACATGTATACACATATATAAAATTACAAATTTGACACCGTTCTCACAGTGTAATCAAAGTGGATTCTTATACCTCTGTGCAGAATCATTTGAATTATATATAGAAAATGGGCTTATAAGATGCAGATTACTTTACTGTAATTATGTATTTATTTACTGTTGTGTAAGTTGCAAGCCTTAAAAAAAGATTTTGTTATAAAATGGCACCCTCTGCTGGCTAGTTGTGTGACATGGCTTAAGAGTTGTAAACTTTTATTATGAAAAAAATATATATTGTAAGACTTTTCCTGACAAGTAAAACAAGGGTACATCCTCTGCTGTCAGTCGGTTTTTCAAAAGTATAAAAGTGATGTTTTAGCACATTCTATGGAGAACTGTCGCACGTGACTCCCCTCTCCCATAGAATTCCGCAAAACAAATGGACATCCTATAAGGTGCATGCACACCAGATCTCACTGTTTATGGAAAAAAAAAGACCAAAAAAAATAACCACAATGTGAAATGTAATGGCATCAGCAGTGGAGTACACGTGTTTTACTCCGCAGGAAAAGCTCTACATTATATGTTTTTCATACTTTACAAAGTAAAAGTAGCAAACTTAGTATAAAGCCCGGGGCTTCACTGTTCAGCCCCAGTACAACTTCTAACAGCCATTCAGCAGGATGGGGGTAAGCTTGGAAAACACAACAACCCCCACCATTTAGCTGAAATGCAGCCAGACGTCAGTGGATCTCAGCCACAAACCCCTTAGCTGCATGCACAGTCCCGATAGATCTGCTGTGCTGCGTCTTCAAGCCCACTAAACACAAGAGTCTATAAGAACCTGCATTGTGCAGGACGGGGAACT
The DNA here is from genome assembly GCA_037306005.1 of Rhinophrynus dorsalis. Classification (NCBI taxonomy): domain Eukaryota; kingdom Metazoa; phylum Chordata; class Amphibia; order Anura; family Rhinophrynidae; genus Rhinophrynus; species Rhinophrynus dorsalis. The sequence goes on along the minus strand of CM074719.1, from coordinate 69,995,291 downwards.
CTCTCATTGCTCCCTTTGGCTTACAGTGCAAACTCTGCTTCACTGGCAGACCTGCTCTCAGGAGAGCATACCTGTTGATTGAGGAACTATTGCATGATGGTTGCTTTTTAAATGGGGCTTTAAACCCATTTTATGCATATATTTATATATAATAGGACAATTAGATGTTGGCTGTAGTATGTAAACAACCAATCATATGCATACACATTTGAGTATTAGTAGTAATAATGCACCTGTCTATGTTGATATTCAGTTGTCGTGCTGTAATAGAGGTGTTGCATGTTCTTTGTATTTTTGCCTGAAGGCAAACTGGGTTCTATATTTGCTGCAGGTTTTAAAAGAATAGTAAACATTTGTTAAGTGAGAATTTTGTTTTGCTCCATACAAAAGTCCCATTTTTCAGTACATGCTGTGGCACAGATGTACGGGTCATGCTGGCATTAAACTCTTAATGGCTGTGGAGTGTGACTGCTGCCATTCACTACATGAAGTGCAGCCATTGGCTCTGGAGGCTACCAGAAGTGCAGCTGTGCTGGTGGATTTCTGCTTTGACCACTCTGTCCTTTTAACCCCTTAAGGGCCACTCTGATGGGGTGCGCTGATAGGCGAACACACTTTTTTATTTTGGCCTGCCGGGTGATCACAGCCTGACTTGTAGGCTTGCTGTGATCACTAAATTTCATGACATGCCAGGATTGTCGCCGGTCCTTAACGCCGAGACCGTTGTGACTGTCCTGTCACATCATTGGTCCTTGTCCTTTGAGTGCCATTTGAGGTGTCTGATGCAGTGCATTGGATACTTCTGTGGCACTTAAAGGGTTAAGGAGGTTTGCTGGTTGAATCATAAGACTCTTAAAATGTTTCTTCTTACTCCAAAGTTTATGGCCATATTTTACATGCCTTTATAGAAATGGACCCCTTCATTTGCCCCTAAAACTCACAGCTCGCTCCTAAAAAATTCTTTGGCTCAGAAATGTTCAATATTTATATTCAACCTTGATTCTGGAGCAAACCAACTTCACCATAGGGGCAAATACAATTTCTCCAAAATCCATTGGTTTAAATAGACCGTTTAACATGGTGGAGTGGTCTCAATCACTTTGCTTTTCAATTAGTTGGATACCACTCTAGCATTCAAGAGGTTAAAAGCCCCATTTAGATCCATTTGATATTTTAAATTTCCCCTGTGATGCACTTTTCTCTCGAACATAAGGGCCTTGTTCACAAAGAATTGAGGATCAATTCTGGAACAATCCATTTGTACTGTACGGGGGCAAATAAATCTTCATATTGATTTTTTTTTTTTTTTTTAACCACTTTGTTGCTAGAGAGGTCTCCAACGCATTTGCAAAGCAGTGTATGGAGACCTCTTGAGCACTGAAGGGGTTGAAAGCTACATTTAAAGCAGTGGCAGTTTTGGGGATTTTCATTTCTCCTCTATGATGCAGAATTGCATTTTGTGAATAAGGGGCCGGAACAATTTAACATCCACAGTGACAAGAAAATGACCTGATCTATGTAATCCCCACAGTTTCTTTTCAATAGGATTTAATAGTTTCATGAACTTTGTCATTGTATTATTTTCTAGAATTCAAAGGATTAAAAGGCTAATGGATATTTGTGTTTGTTTCCCATGGTGCAGTTGGTTTATTCCTATGTATTTATTTTTAACGTTGGGCCGTATTCAGTGAGCTAAAGAAGTGGAACTATGGAGCAAACCTACTTCATGATGGGGGAGAAATGAACAATTCCCAATAATTGAAATGTGGCTTTTAACCCCTTGAAAGCTACAGAAATGTCTAATGCATTAAAATTTTCATTAAAGAGGTTAAAAGCCAATTTAAATTGAGGGGGGTCTGGTGAATTTTTGTTTTATACATTGATCTATAACTGAATTATAATTTGGGTAAGAATATGCCATTTATAATATTTGCTAAACCTTTTTTTTTTTTTTGATCTTCCTCCCCCTCCCCCCTTTAATAGTAAATGACACACTGGATGACATTTTTGATGCTTCAGACGATGAAGAAGAAAGCCAAGACATTGTGAATCAGGTGTTGGATGAAATTGGAATTGAAATTTCTGGAAAGGTACAAGTTCATTTCATTAACTACATGCAATGTAAATCCCAGTTGTGCCTGTTCCAAAAAAGCAAAAACATGCATTGTGCACCCTTCTGGCACTCGGAGGGTTAAATTACATTACATAATACAGTTGTTCACTTAATGTGATGCCATGTTGAACCATGAGATTCACTCACAATTCAGCAGTGGTGAACATCTGTCACTTTACAGCAGTTTTGCTGCACCAAACACAGATGGAGCTGTACATGGCTGTACCTGTCATACGAGTCTGTCTGCATCAAGGGTAATCAATTGTTATACCTTCAGCTGTTGTGGACTACAACTCCTATCATCCCCAAGCTTGTCGGGGATGATGGGAGTTGTAATTTTCAACAGCTGGAGGACCGACATTGACTACTTCTCGTCTTTGCACCTATGCATATATTTAAAAATACACTTTAATTTTAATTATGGCTTTTATCATCTTGAAGGCTAGAGAGGTCTCCAGTGCATTGCTTTGTAATGTGTTGTAGACCCCTCTATCATTTAACTGTTTAGAAATTAAAAGCCTAATTTAAATCAATATAAATTTGGTTGGTGGGGATTTATTTGTTCTGTGGTACAATTAGTTTGTCTCGGAACTAGATTCACTTTCTTAGTACGTCCTCCTCTGCATCTGTGAGATGTTCAGCTGTCAAACGGTTAAGTGAATTGCGGGGGTATAGAACACCTAATTTCTGAAAAGAGCAAATTAACATTTAAAGAACAACAACTTACCTCCTAATTAATACTGCCCCCCCCCCACTTACCTTAATATGGGCATAAATTCCTAATGGCTTCTATTAATGTTGTACTTGCCCCTTCTTCAAGAGTTAACATCTTCAGTCAGTCATAGATGCCTTTTTCATGGAAGCAGACATGACAGTTGCTAACAGGACTATAGGACCTCAAACTCTGCTCATTACACCAGGTAATCTTAACCCTTTAAGGACCAGCGTGGATATGCAGCGAATGGCTTTTAAATGTGTTGAGCTCCTTACTAGTCCTTCAAGGGTTAAGTTGATTCATTCACTCTTCCTGCTTCAGTTTAAAAAAAACTGCCAGCAACTGTCATGTCTGCCTCCATGGGCAACAGGTCCAACTGAAGACATTAACTGTTGATCAAAGGCACAAGGGGAAAACTAATGGGGGCTGTTAGGATTTTCTAGTCATAATAAGGTAAGCTGAAGTTATTAGGAGGTGTTCGTTCTCCTTTAACTCTTTCAGTGTCAGATGGGTACTCAACGCATTGCAAGCAATGTGTTGCATACCCCTCTGACACTGAAAGGGTTAGTAACATAGTGAGTAGCTGATGCAAGGACATTTTTGACCATTTAACTCAAGCCGTTGCTTTGTGTATTTATGTATGTACATGTGTGTGTGTGTGTGTGTGTGTGTGTGTGTGTGTGTTTACTTGTACTGCCAAATGTACTAATTATTTGAGTATAATAAGGGCTTTCTATCGAGGTACTTTCTCCTTACCCCTTGTATCCAAAAATGGGAAATTATGTCAGCGGTGGGGAAAATGCATAATACTACCCAAATTGATTTTCTCTTCAGATCTATTGCATAAGAGACTAAACTTTCATTTAGAAAAGAAGCTGGCTGGGTGCCCCACATCCTCCTCTGTATTCTTTCTCCAGTGCTCGTCATTGTGGTCAGTGTGACACCGACACAGGTCTAGGTTACATGGGCACTGAAGAAGGATAAAGCCAGTGTACGCCAAGAAAAATGCATGTGCCTGCGCACTCGAGATGGCTGTACCAGGCCCCTTGCACAAACTCTAACTCCAAGTGTGGCCCTCAGGCCAAAATATTTGCCCACCCCTGCCCTATGTAGTATTCTCCACTGGAAACAATACACTATGTTATATTGTACTGTTGTCTTTTTTTCCCCAAAAAATGCTTTGTCTGTAATTAGACATATCTAACATTTTATTTTTTACTTTTTATTATCATTGTAGATGGCAAACGCACCATCGGCCGCCAAAGGGCTTCCTTCCGCAGCAGCGTCCAAATCTACTATCTCAGATGAGGAGATTGAGCGCCAACTCAAAGCACTAGGAGTAGATTAACGATTTCACAGTATCAAGCTTCAAGTGCTACTAAATACAGAGGGAGCCTGTGTGAACTTTTTTGAGCTACCATTGGACCTGCAGTTTCTGCTTTGAACAAGAGTGACCTATTTTTAAAGGGGGATTGAAGGAACCCTGCTTGTTTTTGTTTCTAATGGACACTTTCAGTGACCTGTACAATAATGTCTGTATATAGAACAATAATTCATTGCTTATGTATAAATCCCACTTTTTTTTTTCTTACAAGTAACAGAAATGGCCATTCTCAATTTTCATTTTTGTATAATGCTTTTAATGAAAAAGTTTCCCCTATGTCTTTAAATCCGTAAATGCCAGAGCGGAGTCCAGTGCATTGAGCAAGACCTCTCTAGTTTCCTGGTCATTAACCCTTTGAGTGCCAGAGGGGAACGCAACACATTTCAAAGCAATGCGTTGCGTCCCCCTCAGCACTCAAAGGGTTAAACCTTTAAGAACCAGCGGGTGTGAAGCAATGCGTTGCACAAAACTCTGATCCTTAAACAGTTAAAGTGATAGTAAAGTTGTTTATAGGAAGAAAAGCATTTAGTTTATTCTCCTCTGTAAAGACTACTACTGCTGCTGGGTGTGTTCTGTTCAAATTTGTTACAGCTAATTCTTTCATATTTTTTTTTTATTTTATTATTTTTAATTAAGCCTATGTATAGTCCATACTAGGTGTCACACTTGTATCAGCTTGCTATGGAAAACTATAGTCAAGAAAAAATGTTCTCCAAAGTCACTAAAAGGAAAAAATGCAGTCAGCGTTTGGTTTGGTCTGTAATATCTTTGGAATCAACCCTTTGAGTGTCAGAGGTATCCAGCACATTGCAAGGCAATGCTTTGGATACCTCTCTGGCACTCAAAGGGTTAAAGGGACACTAAAGTCCCATAAAAAAATCTTCTAGTTTTGTAGAGGTTAAAATAATAAACTATGTGCCACAAATCCTATCTCTCAAACCGCTATGGTTTGAGAGATATTTGCATTGAATGTCCCCCCCCTCCCCTTCTCCTGACGTCGTCGTCTAGCTGACAACAGGAGATCTGCGGCTCTGCAGCAAAGCCAAAATCTTGTTGTTTCAAAAGAATTACTTCATTGGAAAGGTCTACAAAGTGTGCCTGTTTGGAAGCAGACCATTCCAATGAAGTAATTCTTTTGAAACAACTGGATTTCGGCTCTGCTGAAGAGATTCTTCGAGTCAGCTGACATCAGGAGAAGGGGTAGGGAGGGGGGAACTTTCAATGCCTATATCTCTCAAACCACCCCTAGCATTCAAGGGGTTAAAGTTCCCTGATTTTTCCCCTATAGTGCAAAGGGTTTGCCCCAGAATTCCTCCACTTTTCTTTTGAACATACGGCCCATAGTCATAAAATAATTTTACTATCACTATAAACTTATGGGACAAATACAGTTTCTTTCCACTTGATTAAAAAAAAAAAAAGTACATTCTTCATATAATCAAGCCAATACATTGTAGCACCCAGATTTCATAAACTCAAGTTGTACCTGCATGATGCTTGGGATTCCTAACCTGCATGCTACCAGCTTCACCAGGGTTTTGAGGAATAAAAAAAACACTAAACACTAAACATGTATCACATAATTTGTGTTGTATATCTGACTAGTTGAAGAGCCCGTGCACACGGACCACAGTGCCACCCAGCAATGGCCGAGGTGCAGTCATGCACAGTAGAGACTGCCCGCACCGTGGCTGATACGGAGCAGGGTGCTCTGAATTCAGACCATAGTCCTTTCTGTGCATATCGGTATCGGCAGCGGCTCGGGCAGTCTGTAGTGCGCATGACTGCATTGGGCACAGCCATCTCTACTGCGCATGACAGCTTCTGACAAACACACACTGAGTGAATTATTTTATAGGATAGCTCTTCTTCCACAGAACATCTGACCAATCTGCAAAATTTTATTAGCAGGTGGAAACGTAAATTAATTTAAATACAACTAACACTACACTTGTAGTTTTTTCCCGGATCCCATTCTGTCCTATAGATTAATTTTTCTGTGTTCCTATCAGATTTTCTCCATCGTACTCACAACCTTAAATGCTACATTAAATTACTTGTTCCTGTAGTTCTATTTATTTTAACAATATACATTGTAAACAGGAAGTGGTTGATTGGTCTTAACCCTTTGAGTATCAGAGGGGTACGCAAAGCATTGCAAAGCAATGCTTTGCGTACCCCTCTGTCAATCAAAGGGTTAAATGAGCATCACTTTCTCTATCACTATTCACATACATTACAGTTAATGCTATTTAAAGTCAGTTTGTAACCAGTAACCTGAAGGCACATATACAACACATAACCTCTTAACAGGAAGTAGCAAGTAGTGCTTGTTAGCAGGGGGAAGCAGACACATAAGGCATGATTCATTATCAAGCCTTTGAAGACTGGTGTCAAATTTATTTTAAATAGATTTATCTTTTGCAGCTTTGGCATATGTTACTTTACCATTAAATTAAATATTAAGCTAAAATAAAAGTTGCTCATACACAAGAGTATTATGTAATCCTCACACATTTTTATGTAAAGTATTCATATCTTGATAGAATGAAGACACATGATAAGGCATGCTTTGTGCTGTTTTTGAGCAGGTTAGATGTAGTAGGATTCCTTTGCAGCTCTCTCAGATGGTGAAGTGTTCAAGATGCCACCAGAAGTGATGGTGTAAAGGAAAATGGCTTCCCCTGTCTGCTGTTAAAGAGCAACGTTCATATCCAATATTGTACGTTCTCTCAATGTATAGATACTTTTGCATATGTGCAGGGCTGAAAAATTTCTACTAGTCTGTGACAAGTTAAAGGGATAGTAATACCTTATTAATACTATCCCCCATATTGTACATATTTGTAAAACAATGTAATAGCCCCCAGGTTCATCTCTCAAACCTTTATGGTTTGAGAGATAACAGAAGGCAAAGTCCCGTCCCCCCCTTGCAGAGCCGAGATCCCGTTAGTGAAAAATAATTATTTCACTGAAATGGTCTTCTACATGTTCTTGGAGAAGACCATTCCAGTGAAATAATTATTTGTCACTAACGCGATCTTGGCTCTGCTGCAGAGCCGCATGATGAATGTCAGACCGGATATCCCTGCAGTCAGCACAACTCTGACTTAGGGGGAGGGAGTGGAGAAATTTGCCTTCGGTTATCTCTCAAAGCATAAAGGTTTGAGAGAGGAACCTGGGTGCTATTAAATTATTTTACAAATATGTACAATACGAGGGATAGTAATAATAAAGTATTACTATCCCTTTAAGAAAAGAAAAGAAAAAGACACAACAGCAAATCTCCTCAGCAGTTCATTTCCCTGACAAACCTTTGTGACACAAGCACCTAGCAACCTGCATTTCTAACAGTAGTTTTCTTTTAAATCTATGTCTTGATAGAGAGCAAAGTTTCCCAAATATTTCATTGAAGTTGATAGAAATCTCTAGAAATCTCATTTCACAGTTGTTCATAACCTAGAAAATGATACACTAACTCTTGATAGATCTGTAAGTGGATAATATTTGACGAAATAGCAATAAGTCAAGATACGGTGTGGCGTTTGTACTTAATCTAAAGAACTATGGCCCAAATTTATAAAAGCAAGGGGTTAAAAGCCCAATTTAATTTTAAGAGGAATATTTATTTGTCCCCTATGGGTGCAGTTGGTTTACTCCAGAATAACTCCAGTTTCCTTTTATAAATCTGGGCCTATGGGCTGTATGTATAAAAGAAAACTAGAGTGATGCTGGGGACTTTTTACTTGTAGAGGGACAAATAAATCTTTCCCAGTGATTTAAATGGGACTTTTTCACCCCTTAAACGCTAGAGAAGTCTCCAAATCAATGGGAGGAATATTTTTTTTGTCCTCTGTGTTGTAGCTAAGAATTGCACCACTTTTCATATATATATATATATATATATACATGTGCCATGGTTATTTCTACAAAAGTGGAGCAATACTGATTTAAGTTGGACTTTTAACCTCTGCTTTGCTTGAAAAGGTATCCAACTGATTGGGGTTAAAATCCTGTTCAAATCAATGATACAGCTGTTTTCCCAGAGAATTACTCCATCTTTTTTTATTTATATACAAATGTTTCAATGTGTTATTAATGCACTGTTACTAATTGCACTGAGTTACAAATCCAGCTAACCCCATGTATGCTAGAGCATTCTACAGAGCACTGCAGAACAAAGGGTTAGAGACCACTCTACCAGCTGGGGGGGTTACTGTATCAAAAATTAAATGCTTTCAAGCATAAGGAAGTAATGATAACAGTTTAGGATTTGGTCTTACCTTTTAATTTGCAGGAGAAATAAAACCTTCTAATAACATCCCTCCCCCACTGACACAAGCTCTCTGTGTTCAAAAAGTCCTATTGGTCCTTAAGAATGTTGCCCTTGTGCCCTTGTTCAAGATAAATTGTCTTGGATGTCCTGTCCATGGAGTCCGCCATGACAGTTGCTAGCAGGACCACAGGACATACAGTCTGTCAACTATACATGGTAATCTTAACCATTTAAGGATCAGTATGTTGTACAACACCTTGCTTTTCAATGCACTGCACACCACTCTGGTTCTAAAAGGGTTAAGTAGGTCCTACACACTTCCACCTTCAGTTTGAAAAAATGGTCTTGTCTGTCTCTATGGACATAAAGAGTTATTCACTAAGGCGTGATAAACAGGTGATAATGCGGAATGATGTCACGTTCCTGTGTTATTCTATGGAGCCTATGCACTAAAATCTGCAAAACTTAAGAAATGTTATTGAATTGAATCCATAGAATAACATAAGAATTGGAGAAGTGACATCACTCCTCTTGTTCACCAAGGAGTGATAAAGAGGTGATAAACACCCAATATCAGCATGTCATCTCTTGAACAATGACAAAGTTCACAGTGACTGTGAGGATTTTTTGGCCATAGTAAGTGGCATTGTGGTTATTATTAGAAGGTGTTTAAGTTGGTTTCTGCTTGGTGGAATAAGAATAATTTTATATTTTTACACTCAATTATCTAGCTTAAAGGGAAACTAATGTCCTATAATAAGTTTATGTGGTGTTGTAAATTAAATAAAAAAAATTTGTGCAGAATATCCCATAAAGGTTTGAGAAAGATTTGCATTTAAAGTCCCCCCCCCACTTCTCCTGATGTCTGCTGTAAAGCTAACAGCAGGAGATTCAAGTCAGCCAACTTGAGGAGGCTCTTCAGCAGAGCCGAAACAGCGTTATCTGAAAAAAACTACTTAATTGGAACGGTCTACAAAGTGTGACTGCAAACCAGGCACATTTGGTAGACCGTTCAAATGAAGTAAATGTTTTTTAAATAATGCTATTTCGGCTCTGCTGAAGAGCTGCCGCATGGTCCCAGGACCAGGATATCCTGTTGTCGGTACAGCGCTGACAGGAAAAAGGGAGGGGGGAACTTTTAGATGTGAATGTCTCTAAAACTTTTACGAGATTTTCTGCACATAATTTATTTATTTTTTAATCTAAAATACCACATAAAGTTATTATAGGACATTTCTATCCCTTTAAAAAGTGCTTAGTCAAATATGACTTCAGAGGGGTTTATACATTAAAGCGTGATAATGAGGTGATAAGGCAGAAAAGATTTCTCCAGTGATATCACTTCTCCAGTTCCTATGTTATTCTATGGTGCCTATGCCCTAAGATCTCCGAATCTTAGTGAGTTGGCTCCATAGAATAACATAGGAATTGGAAAAGTGATATCTCTGGAGAAGTCCTTTACACTTTATCACCTGTTTATCACACCTTACTGAATTTCCCCCATGGTCTTTTTTTTTTTTTTTTTTTTTTTTTTCTCGTTTTTAATCATCGGTGACTGGATTAAAACTGGGTTTTGGAATCCTGGGTGATTGAGAATTAATATTTTGACTTCATTTCCATGTGCTGTAAACCTAATTGTGTGCCTTTGTAAAATAAAGCCTTACCATAACCATATATTTACTCTGTATTTTTGTGGTGGTTGTACTTTAGAAATAAACAGACATTTTTCAACCCAAAACATGTATGTGATAACGTAACTATGCGTTAATAGTGTTTTACATCTAATTTGTTTGTGGAAGTCTTCTAGGTCTTGCATTTTGGGACCGTGTAGTATAATGTTGGTAGATACAGTAGATATTTTTAAAATAATACTGGCTATATTTCAGCTCAGAAAATATAGAGAATTATGACTGTTGGATACAGGTAGATAGGATGTTGACCCGTGGAGAGATGTCATTGTCTTTTGGTATCAAGAAATATGTTTTCCTGGACATCCATGGCAGCTGGAATCTTGCGTGAATGAGCTATATCAATTAATGAGATAACCAAGACGTGTTGAACCGAGCTTCCTTGCCAGATGCAAATCCACATTAGTCAGGGTGTAGAAGTTTTAATACGAGTAGCTAAAATTTTGGTGAATAATTTAATATCAACAATGAGAACAGAGACTGGTCTGTAACTAGAACAGAGGGTTGGGTCCTTGCCTTCTTTGGGAATAACCGCTATATGCGCCTCTATCGCCTGTTGAGGGAATGATTGTCCCGAAAGAACAGAGTTAAATATGGTTCACAAGTAAGGTAGAAGAGAATCATAAAACTTTTTATAGTAAATGAGTGGAAAACCATCAGGTCCAGGGCTTTTACCCAGAGCTATGGATCTGATGGTCGGTCTTATATCCTCTTCCGTTATGGGGCATTCAAGAATTGTAGCTTCAGAATTAGATAGTTTAGTAGAGTTGGCTTTCTGAAGAAAAAAATCCAATTTTTGTTTGTATACCCTAGTTTGGGGATTTGGCATAATATTGAGATTATAAAGTTCAGAATAAAAAATTCTTGACGGTCTGCAATCTGAGAAAAGGAGTGATTGGGCTTCCCGTCGGAAGTATGGATCTGCATAATCATGGTAGCGCTATGTTTACATTTAATTAGTCTTGCCAATGATTTACCACAGATATTATCAGAGATGTATTTGTGATATCTGTGCCACATATGTGACCTGAGGACATCCTGTTGCAAAAAAGATTTTAGTTCTTGTTTAAGATCATTAAGTATTTGGAGGTCTGATGGTAAAATGTTTTTTGTACGATACATCAGATTGGTGGATTTTGTTAGATAGGTCATTTATTTAAGCCCATTAGATCTTTTTCCTTCTAGCACCTTCTTTGATAAATAGACCTCTCAGCACACACTTATGTGCTTCCCATAATATAAGTTCTGAAACCTCTTTAGATTAATCAAATTGGAAATATTTTTCTATGTGACGTGAATGAATGGATCAATGTTTGGTGATATAACAAATATTGAACTTCATGGACACATGCATTTTTTTCGTCCTCATCAACTATGATATTCTTGTTCTTTCGAACCCCTTTCAATTTATCAGGAAATCTTAGGGTTCCATGGAACCCAGTTTGAGGATAACTGATCCAGTGTATTATGCAGTCTGGGGCGTGTCTATTGCATGCATCACTGTGAACACAAACTTCCATGACGTCCTGTCATGTGGCGTTAAGGGGTTAAGCTTAATTGTGTGATGTCTGCATCTGCTTTAAAAACAAGCAAGAACACTTCAGTAGCCTTTTTATGGCAGAGCTGTTTATTATTGATGATCGAGCACCCCAATGCTCGGGTGTTCGGGTGCTCTGACCGAGCGCCCCCGGAGGCTCGAGTGCTCGGCCGAGCACCCGAGCCCCATTGAAGTCAATGGGAGGACTCGAGCATTACACCAGGCACCCCCTGCTCTGATGAGGGGAGGGTGCCTGGTCCATAGGAAAAGGGCAGAAAATGATGGAAACACCACAGAAATGGTTCAGGGACAGCATAGGGAAGATGTCTGGATGCATCTTGGACTCCAACGTCGCTGCTGGGAACAATGTTTCTCCCGGAGTACGCCATTTTTACAGACTGACCGTAAAACACACAAAAAGGAAGATAAAAACGATTTTAGGCGAAAAATTGTTACCAAACAGTATTTGCTGTATATTTACTTGTATATCATCTGCAAATTCTGCAAAAAATTTCATCGATTTTTCGGAACTGGGGCCATGATTAAGAGGGAAACGTGCGCAGAGGCAAATTCTGCAAAAAATTTCATAGATTTTTCGGAACTGGGGCCATGATTAAGAGGGAAACATGCGCAGAGGCAAATTCTGCAAAAAATATAATCGATTTTTCTGACCTGGGGCCATGATTAAGAGGGAAACGTGCGCAGAGGCAAATTCTGCAAAAAATTTCCTCGATTTTTCTGAACTGGGGCCATGATTAAGAGGGAAACGTGCGCTGAGCCGACCATCTAAAACATTATGGGTGAGGGTCTGCTGCGGAGCTGACCATCCTAAACATTATATGCGAAGGCCCGCTAGTGACCTGACGCTATAAAACATTATATGAGAGGGCCCGCTAGAGAGCTGACCCAATAAAACATTATATGAGAAGGCCCGCTGGTGAGCTGACCTATACAAAAATTGTCAAACTGCGCCCGCTGGTGAGCTGGCCCTATATAAAAATTATATCACAGGGCCCGCTGGTGAGCTGGCCCTATATAAAAATTATATCACTGGGCCCGCTGGTGAGCTGGCCCTATATAAAAATTATATCACTGGGCATATGGAAGAGAGTCAACCATATACCCGTTTTTTGGGTGGAAGGGGTGAATGGGAATACAGAGTATTCCCATCATTGTAAATAACATATATAAAGTCACTTTATGTTCCCCCGGGGCTTTCCTCCAGTGGAGTGGAGAAGTCAGGGGAAATCCAGGCCTTGTTCATTTTTATAAGTGTCAACCTATCAGCATTTTCGGTGGAAAGGCGGATACGCTTATCTGTTATGATGCCACCAGCAGCACTAAATACCCGCTCAGACAGAACGCTGGCGGCAGGGCAGGCCAGCACCTCCAAGGCGTAGAGTGCCAGTTCATACCACGTGTCCAGCTTGGACACCCAGTAGTTGTAAGGCACAGAGGGATCATTGAGGACGCTGACACGGTCTGCTACATACTCCTTCACCATCTTCCAAAACTTTTCCCTCCTTGTGACACTAGGCTGCGCATCAGGGTGAGGGTGCTGGCGGGGTGTCATGAAGGTGTCCCACGCCTTGGAGAGTGTTGCCCTGCCTTTGTCGGAACTGCTGTGTGCTCCCCTTTTCTCCCCTTCTTGGTTGGCCAAGGTAGCACGTACTCTGCCGCCAGCGTTGTCAGATGGAAAATTTTGGAGCAATTTTTCAACAAGAACCTTCTGGTATTGCACCATTTTGCTTGTCCTCTCCACCGGAGGAATGAGAGATGAGAAATTCTCTTTGTAGCGGGGGTCCAGAAGGGTGAACACCCAGTAATCCGTGTTGTCTAAAATGCGTGTAACGCGTGGGTCACGGGAAAGGCAGCCTAACATAAAGTCAGCCATGTGTGCCAGAGTACCAACAGGCAAGATTTCGCTGTCCTCACCAGGAGGATGACTCTCAATCTCCTCATCCTCTTCCTCCTCTTCTGCCCACCCACGCTGAAGAGATGGAACTAAAGTTCCATGGCTACCCTCTGTAGCGGAGGCAACCGTGTCTTCCTCCTCCTCCTCCTCCGCCTCCTCCAATTGTCGCTGAGAAGACGAAGTGAGGGTGCTCTGGCTATCACCTTGTGTAAGCTCTTCCTCCCCCATTTCCACCTCTTCCACATGCAAAGCGTCGGTTTTAATTGTGAGCAGCGAGCGTTTCAGTAGACACAGAAGTGGGATGGTTACACTGATAATAGCGTTATCGCCGCTCACCATCTGTGTCGATTCCTCAAAATTGCGTAAAACCTCACAGAGGTCTGACATCCATTCCCACTCCTCACTTCTGATTACAGGAAGTTGAACGGAGAGGCGACGACCGTGTAACAGCTGGTACTCCACTACTGCCCTCTGCTGCTCACAAAGCCGGGCCAACATGTGGAAGGTGGAGTTCCAGCGCGTGCTCACGTCACCCAGCAGCCGGTGAGCTGGCAATTGTAAGCGCTGCTGCAGCTTCAACAGGCCGGCTGAAGCTGTAGATGACTTACGGAAATGTGCACACACGCGGCGCACCTTGGTCAAGAGATCATGCAAATTGGGGTAGGTTTTTAGAAATCGCTGAACCACTAAATTAAATACATGCGCTAGGCATGGTACGTGTGTGAGCTTGCCGAGCTCCAAAGCCGCCACCAAGTTACGCCCATTATCACACACAACCATGCCTGGTTGCAGGTTGAGTGGCGAGAGCCACTGCTCGGTCTGGTGACTAATCCCCTGCAACAGCTCTGAGGCCGTGTGCTGTTTGTCCCCAAGGCAGATCAGCTTCAGCACGGCCTGTTGACGCTTCCCCACTGCAGTGCTACACTGCTTCCAGCTACCGGCTGATGGGTGAGTGGCGCTGCGCGCAGAGAATTCGGAGGTGGAAACGGAGGAGGAGGAGCCAATAACGTAGGTGCTGGCGGAAACCCTGATGGAGGTAGGGCCCGCAATCCTCGACGTGGGTAGCACCTGTGCCATCCCAGGGTCCGAGTCGCTCCCAGCCTCCACGACATTCACCCAGTGTGCCGTCAGGGAAATGTAGCGTCCCTGGCCACAAGCACTTGTCCATGTGTCAGTCGTTAAGTGGACCTTCCCAGTAACTGCGTTGGTCAGGGCACGGGTGATGTTACGGGACACATGGTGGTGTAAGGCGGGGACGGCACACCGGGAAAAGTAGTGGCGGCTGGGGACTGCGTACCGAGGGACAGCTGCTGCCATCAGGCTGCGGAAGGACTCAGTCTCCACAAGCCTAAATGGCAGCATTTCGATGGCCAGTAATTTGGAAAGGTGTGAGGTTAGTGCTATGGCCTGTAGGTGGGTGGCTGGGTATTTTCGCTTGCGCTCAAATGCCTGGGGTAACGAC
Organism: Rhinophrynus dorsalis; assembly: GCA_037306005.1. NCBI lineage: Eukaryota > Metazoa > Chordata > Amphibia > Anura > Rhinophrynidae > Rhinophrynus > Rhinophrynus dorsalis. The sequence continues at coordinate 69,980,201 of CM074719.1, read as the reverse complement.
ATTTGGACGCTGCGCTGGGACAGGGAAGTGGATGTGGTCGCTGATGGTGCTTCAGATGGTACAGGTGCAGGGCGGGAGGTATGCGGGCCTGCGCCTTCGACAGGCGATTGGCCGGCACCGAAAACAGGGGAAGAGGAGGCAGTGGTGTGACCTGCAGACACAGATTGGCGATCCGGGCGTTCCTCCCACTTATTACGGTGCTTGGATGCCATGTGTCGGATCATGCTGGTGGTGGTGAGGTTTCTAGTGTTCATGCCTCGGCTCATTCTGGTGTGGCACAGGTTGCAAACTACAATTCTTTTGTCGTCCGCACTTTCCTTAAAAAAACGCCATACTGCGGAACACCTACCCCTTGGCAAGGGAGATTTACGCAAGGGGGTGCTCCGTGGAACATTTGCGGGCCGGTTTGGTGCGGTCCGCCTTCTTTCTGTAGCCACACCACTGCCTCTTCCAGCCTGTTGCGGTGCTGCAGATGGCTCACCCTCAGGACTGCTGTCATCGCTCGGCTCTCCACCTTCCCAGGTGGGGTCAGTCACCTCATCGTCCACCAAGTCCTCCTCCACTTCCTCACTCTGATCATCCTCCTCATGTCTTGATCCCACCACATACTCAGTCATTGACAACTGCATATCATCCTCCTCATCAAGGTCTTGAGACAGTAATAGTGGTTGATTTAATGGCAACAGGCCCGGATTTACATCTCAGGCGCCCCTAGGCACAGCACTTTGTGGCACCCATAGCTCCGCCCCTAACCACACCTTCTCATGTTTAAACACACCCACTTTTGTGGTCATACATCTTAGATCTATTCTTCACCGTACTGTTTTAAGTTTCAAATATTCAAATCAATTGCATCACTAAACCTCATTAATGAATTCAACATATGCACCATCAACTAAAGTTATTCATGATCACAGGCCTTCCAGCTTATTTCCCAAAACACAGCACAGATGAATATACGTCCTCACAAACACATAGCTTTCAACCACACATAAAGGAGCCACCCCCATTCTCTCCCCATAGACACCAGCTCTTTCGCTCACACCTTCTTTCTCCCTGTTTTACTGCTTAATTTTCAACAAAAACTTATAGGTAGTGTCTCACCTTTTTGTCAGTGGTTACCCATGACCTGGCAATATTCACCTCACTTTACAATGCGGGGAGGCGCCAATGGGTGCACCATCCACTCTCACTGGCTCCTGAATATACACAGCCGCACAAGCTATGCCGAGATGCACAGCGTAGTGCGCGGCTGCGTATTACTACGTCGCCCCTCAAGATTTCAAAAGGAGGAGAGTAGAGACTCAAGCGGGGCAGCCCGGGAGGCGCAGTCATGCTGGAATAAGAAAGCTGACTGGCTGATCGATGAGAGCTCACATCATTGCATTTTCCCCCAAAGTGGGTGGGCCAGTAGGCGTGACAGGCCATTGCCAGGCGCCCCTCAAAATCTGGCGCCCTAGGCAAGTGCCTTGTCTGCCTATTGATAAATCCGGCCCTGAATGGCAACTGTGTCTCATCATCATCATCATCATCCACTTCCTTTGACCTTAAATGCCGTTACCCTCTGTCATCTTCTTGTGATTGGGTACCCTCTAGAGGTTGTGAATCAGGGCACAAGATGTCATGTTCCTCTGCAAGCGTGCTTGGAGAGAGAGGTTCAAATTAAGGATTGGTGATGAGACGAGCTCCTCACTATATCCCAGTGTGGGATCACTTCTTTGACCAGACCCTCTATGGTGGGAGGAAGGATGATCAGGGTGAGGATTATGTTGACCAGACTCTTGGCTACTGAGAGTGGACTTGGTGGAAGACAGGGTGGTGCTTAACCGACTGGAAGCAGTATCAGCTGAAATCCAACCGACCACCTGTTCGCAGTGGTCTGACCTCGAGAGTGATGTCCTGCGACGCCCTGTAAACTGAGACATGAAGCTAGGTATGGTGGATGTCTTTCTTTCTTGTGCTCTGGCACCAGGCACAGTTTCTACGCGTCCTGACCCGCGCCCTGAACTATCAGGATCACGTCCACTTCCCCGTCCCTTTTTACCCGCCTTCTTCATATTACACGGAATATGTGCTGCAAATCTGCAACTTTGCACACTAAACAGAATGTGCTTCTTATCTGCGGCTAGGCACAGTGAATGGAATATGTGACTTTGATATTTTACACTTTGCACAGTAAACAGAATGTTCTCCTAATATGCAACTTTGCACACTAAACAGAATGTGCTGCTTATCTGCGGCTAGGCACAGTGAATGGAATATGTGACTTTGATATTTTACACTTTGCACAGTAAACAGAATGTTCTGCTAATCTGCAACTTTGCACACTAAACAGAATGTGCTTCTTATCTGCGGTTAGACACAGTGAATGGAATATGTGACTTTGATATTTTACACTTTGCACACTAAACAGAATGTTCTCCTAATATGCAACTTTGCACACTAAACAGAATGTGCTTCTTATCTGCGGTTAGACACAGTGAATGGAATATGTGACTTTGATATTTTACACTTTGCACAGTAAACAGAATGTTCTCCTAATATGCAACTTTGCACACTAAACAGAATGTGCTTCATATCTGCGGTTAGACACAGTGAATGGAATATGTGACTTTGATATTTTACACTTTGCACAGTAAACAGAATGTTCTCCTAATATGCAACTTTGCACACTAAACAGAATGTGCTGCTTATCTGCGGCTAGGCACAGTGAATGGAATATGTGACTTTGATATTTTACACTTTGCACAGTAAACAGAATGTTCTGCTAATCTGAAACTTTGCACACTAAACAGAATGTGCTTCTTATCTGCGGCTAGGCACAGTGAATGGAATATGTGACTTTGATATTTTACACTTTGCACACTAAACAGAATGTTCTGCTAATCTGAAACTTTGCACACTAAACAGAATGTGCTGCTAATCTGCAACTTTGCACACTGAACAGAATGTGCTGCTAATCTGCAACTTTGCACACTAAACAGAATGTGCTGCTAATCTGAAACTTTGCACACTAAAAAGAATGTGCTGCTAATCTGCAACTTTGCACACTAACCAGAATGTGCTGCTAATCTGCAACTTTGCACACTAAACAGAATGTGCTGCTAATCTGCGGCTAGGCACAGTGAACGGAATATGTGGTTTTTTTTTTTTTTTAAATCTCTGCCCCCCCAAACAAAATAAACTGCTGCCCCCACACACAGTAGTCCTAAAAAGGACTTTTGGGTCTTTTTTTTTTTCAAAATCGCTTTTCTTCTCCCTACACTGACTTTCCCTTCCTATCCTCATCTCTCCCTGGCTAAGACTGAGCCGAACTCGCTGGTCAGGTGCTATACAGCACCCGATCACGGGTTCTGGCCAGCCAATCAGTGTAATGCCAGCAGCCAACATGGCTGCTGGCATTACACTGATGTCAGAGCCTCCCTGCACATTTATTGGCTGCGCAGCAGCCGCGAAACGTGCGGGGAGGAGACCCGAACATGGCGGGCGAGCACATGCGGTACTCGTACGAGTACCGCCATGTGCCGAGCAGAGCGATGCTCGAGCCGAACCGAGCTTCGGCCGAGCATGCTCGCTCATCACTACTGTTTATCCAATCCTTAATGGATTGACTATTTTCAGTGCATGTTTTTTTACAGGGTGTCACCATTTTCTAGTGAGTAGGATCCTAGCAGAAGGCAGGCAAGACTGGGACCACTAAAACATGAAAGTAGACAGAATGACTGACTAAGAAGTCTCACCACATTGTACATGTGAAAATTAAGACATTTCACAAAAAAAGGGAATGCAGCTCAGATTCCCCTGAATTCTGCTACAGGCTTCAGAATAATCTAATGAAAAGTTGAGCTGTATGGCATGTAAGGAAGATTGGTTAGTGCATTTAAGATCCCATGGGGGGTAAAATCATATTAATTGGACTATACTTAATGTTGGGCAAGGCTAGTCAATGCAATCTCCAAACACTGATACTTAAATGAAAACCAATACCTCCCAATAATAGTCCCCAACTTATCAACTTTGGACAGACAGTCCTAATGGCACCTGTGAATTTTGTCTTTGTTCAAAAGATAATCAATGCTGGATACCATTTCCATGGAGGCAGACATGACATGTCCTAAATAGACCAAGTGAATCATAAGTGGGAAATAAAAATTCCTATAATAGTTCAACCCCATGAATGCTAGAAAGGTATCCAATGCATATGCAGGATTTTTATTTCAAACCTATGGTGCATTTGGTTTGCTGCAGAATTACACCTATTGAGCTTGATGAATAAGACCTATAGAAAGTTATATTACAGTATTTTACCTATAAAGTTTTTGCTGGCTTTCGCTGGTTTGTTTTAGTTTCCTAAGGAGAAATCTAAGAATTACTCTCAAGTTGTAAAAAATTATGATATTTCAAAAAAGATAAAATGCACATCTGTATCTAACTGTCTCTCTGTTTATCTTTCCAACCTTATTACCTGAAGTTGAATGTGAAACAATAATGCCCTCTTGTGGTTGTCTTGTATATGACATATTTCAAAATTGTTTTTGTGTAAGCAATTTTGAGTCTTTTTTTCCTAAGTTGCAACAGCAGCCTTGTAATGTTTTAAGCCATTAAGTGCCAGAGAGGTATCAAACACATTGCAGAGGAATTTGATGGATACCAACATCACCTAATATTTAAAAATATGGCTCATACCCTTTTAACCCTTTGAGTGCCAGAGGGGTACTGAATGCATTGCAAAGCAATGCATTCCGTACCCCCTGGCACTCAAAGGGTTAAATATAATGTATAAATATTGGGGTTATGCACTAAGGTGTGATAAGGAGGTGATAGAGAAGAGATAACTTCCCCAGAGATATCCCTTCTCCACATTCTAAAATATCTCTTGAAATATCTTCTTAATAGTTGAAGAGCCCGTTATACAGGCCACAGTGCCACTGCCAGCCGGTCGCGGTGCAGTCATGATCAGTAGAGACTGCCCACGCCGCGGCTGATACAGAGCTCTGTATCAGCCTCGTCGCTAGCAGTCTCTACTGCGCATGATTACAGCACACGCAGCAGTCTCTACTGCGCATGAGTTCGACATTACGCACATTTTAGCAAAATTATTATTTAGGATATAGGCTGCATAGAGTAACATAAGAACTGGAAAAGTGATATCACTGGAGAAGCTATCGCCTCTTTACCACCTCCTTATCACAACTTGGCTCCTCTCCCCCATTATTTCTTTGGTCCGTAATCCATAAACATGATTTTCTCATAATTGTATGGGCAGCTATGCAATACAGATTGCTACCTGTTTGTTTATGCAAACTCCTGAGTGATGATCATAATGTATGTCATATTTAACCCTTTTAAGAATCAGAGTGGTGTGTAATACACATAACTGCAATTTGTTAAACGGTTAAGATAAACTGACAAGAGATGAGGGCCTGAAATGACAAGAGATGGTTGTAATTTCAGCAGAAATGTCTGATACTTTTTTTTTTTTTTTTTTTTTTTTAATTTAAAACAAACAAATGTCACCATCCTAGAATTTAGTATTCTCTATAATTACATGTTTAGGGCCATTTTAACCCTTTGAGTGCCCGAGGGGTACGCAACGCATAGCAATGAGGTTAAATTCTTGAGCAAACCAACTGCACTATATAGGACAAAAGAAAATCTCCCAAATTTCCATTTATTTGAAAGGGGATTTAACCCTTTGTATATTAGAGAGCAGTGAGTTGGTTATATCTCTAGCATTCAATGGGTTACACCCCTATTTAAAGGGACAGTAATGTCTCATAAAAAATGGTTCTAGTTTTGTAGAGGTTAAAAAAATTAAAGTATATGCTACAAATCCGCTTTAGTTTGAGAGATATTCGTTTTCAAATTTCCCCCTCCCTCCCCTTCTCCTGATTTCAGCTGTAAAGCTGACCGCAAAAGATTGGAGTCGTGAGACTCGAGGAGGCTCTTCAGCAGAGCCGAAATTGTGTCATTTAAAAATATTTTTTTCATTGTTAATGGTCTACAATGTGTGCTTGCAAACCAGGCACACTTTGTAGACCTTTCCAATGAAGTAATTATTTTCCTATTACATGACTTCGGCTCTGCTGCAGAGCCACCAGCTGGTCCCTGGACTGGTATCTCCTGCTGTCAGCACAGCGCTGATGTCAGGAGAAGGGGGTGAGGGAGAGGGGGAACTTTGAAAGCGAATATCTCTTAAACCATAGAGGTTTGAGAGAGATGATTTGTAGCATATAGTTTAATTTTTTAACATCTATAAAACTATAGCAAATTGTTAACGGGTATTATTGACCCTTTAAAGGAGCAGTACACTTTTGTTTTCTTGTTGAATAAAACAAGGGCACTCCCACTGCTGAGAGATGCATGTTTCGAGAGCTTTTACAGTTTAAATCGTTTTTTCTTTTGTTTTTTACATTAATAGTTCCCTCTAGTGATCAAAGTTCAATTTGGTATTCTGTTATATTCTGTTTGAGAAAAAGTCAATGACAAACAGTTCTCCATAGAATGTAATAGAAACTACTGAGTCATTTCCTGTCAGTTAGTACTTTCAGGAATTAAACACACAGTAAATTCACTTCCTGATCATTTGAACTGTAATAACATTTGAATAAAACAGCTGAGTGACCTTGTTTTACTCCTCAGGGAAAGCTCTATAACATATAGGTTTTCGTAAAACAAGGTTTACTGCTTCTTAAAGTCCATATGTTGAGTATGGTGCAGTTGTCTTACTCTAGCATGTTGAATACATCCCTTAACCCTCTGAATGCCAAAGGAGTGTGCAAAACCAATAGAAGATTCTTCAAGGAGTAGTACTTGTGAGAACCACCATGAGCATAGGAACGAACCACCCTTCCACCCAAGAAGCAAGGAAAGACAAGGGGGGAGATGCACTAAGGTGTGATAAAGAGGTGACATTGTGGAGATGACTTCTCCAGTAATATCAATTCTCCAGTTTCTATGTCATTCTATGCAGTCTAAGCACTTGTGGCGCGATGCAGGAAACATGTGCAATCGCTATTTCTCGTGTGAAAACCAGTAGGGAATAAGTTTGTGAATGATTTTGGTGAATAGCGCATGAAAATTCAAGATTAGCGAACGGCTGTGTATATTTTTTTGTGGGCATGGCTAAGATTAACGAATCTGTGTGAATGGAATAGTGAATGCGCTTAATGCAGGAAGTGCTATTGAGAATGAATTTATACGTCTGTGTACTCTTGTAAAATAGAATTTTTTATGCGCAATTCAAGAAGCGTTTGGTATTTATCTTCCTGGATTAGAACATGTGCAAAATCTATCTGCGCACAAAAATTCCTTTATCCGATGCGAACGTTTCTTGCATCCCGCCATAAGATCCCTAAAGTCTGAGCGATCTTAGTGCATATGCGTCTTAGAATAACATAGGAGTTGGAGAAGTGATATCACTGGAGAAGTCATCTCCACTTTCCCCATTATGTCCTTGGTTTTCGAGAAGTAGTGCAAGAAAGAGTACCTCAGGAGAAAGCCCTACTGTTTCTGTAGCGCTACTGGACATTTCCTATTAGTTTGCTGTGCTGCAGGTCCTATTTAGAAAACATTCAATGTTCTAATTTTCAAGCCCGTTAGCACCCAAGTAAGTTGTTTCTGCATCACATACACTTCTGTCCCACAAACCCCAAAGATTGTAGACAGGGAGAGATAGAAAGAGAGCTAAAGCAGGGAAGCATTAGATTTAGATATGCATTAGAGATTCCGGAGTCTGAGTATGGACTAAAGTGTATGGTTTATTGACCTCCATGAGCAGAAGATGTCACACTTAAAAATTAGAAAGAAATTAAAACTTTGAATACCATTCTCCCCCATGATGCTGTCAAAGCAATCAACTTTTAGACATGAATAATTGCTTAAAGGGATAGTAATGTTTCATAATAAAAGGAGCTCTAATTAATCACCATAGTATTTGGACTTTGGAGAGTGTTATTTCAATTCTGTCAGAGTTGTAATTCAAGAGTAATTCAATGACAAAGTGTCCCCCTCCCGCCCCTTTTACTGATGTAACACTGCTCAGCCAGATCAGAAGGGAGGTGCCCAGGTAGACTGCAGAGAGGGACAATCTTCCATTAAGATAAGGGAAAAACTTGTCCAGGGGGGCAGGGCTTTCATTGTTCTCATAGGAAGAAGATTGTCCCCTTCTGTTATCTGTCTGGTCTATGGACTGCATTCCACATCTGAGAAGAGATGGCTTACACTAGGTAAAAAGGGAGGGAGGGGAAACTTTTCTTGTGAAATTAGTGCTGGGTATCATATCCATGGAGGCAGACATGATTCTTTGTTTCTAGGACCACAGTCTTTATCCACTGAAAGCTTCTAAAGAACATGTGAGAGGGAGAAGGTTGTTTCCTGTAGTCCTGCAAAAATCATGTTTGCTCCATGGGTGTTATATTTACTACTGAATAAAGGTTAATTTAGAGAACCAACCACAGAAAACTGACTCATAATGATCATTAGGAGTTTCCTCACTGATTAAAATAAGAGTGGGGTGATTATTATTAGACAGTGTTATTGTTCCTTTATACGTTTGCATTTCAGTAAAAATATGGTACATGAACATTAATTCTTTCAGTGTCAGAAGGGTATGGAACGCATTGCAAAGCACTCAAAGGGTTAACTGACAACCATTTTTTGTCCAAAATGAAATTTTTAAAAAATACTGCTATATCTAATGCATTTTTATTTTTGGAATACAATTGATAAGTCTATTAAAATACAACTATTCCCGTTGGTTTAATTTATTTTTAATTTACAAATAAGTTATGTTATAAATTAAATCTAAAATCTAAAACTTTTTAGACATTTTATAACAGAAAATGTTAAAAAAGCAAAGTCACATACAATAACATATTTAACAAAGTAAAGAATAAATAAAAAAGCATATGAAGAATCCACTGATTACAATATTAATATATCCTAGCTCTAAAAGAAAAGTGCATTAGGAATACGATTAACATTACTGGTCTATGAAGTGGAATATGTACATGTAGCATGGAAAGTACATTGAAATAATTGTGACCACCGGCTTTAAACTTTTAACAGGGTCAGGGACTAAGGACAGATGCACTATACACATTGTAGTTAGAAATTAGCCAAACCATTGCTATGTTTTATGTATCGATTCAAAGGACCTGAAGAAAATTCCTGAAATGAGAGGGACTGGGGTAGATAAATTGAGCCTGAATGCACTAGAGGGCAGGGTCCAGCCCTACTGTGACATGGCCCATCACAGCGAAGACCCTGTGAAACCAGCCCTACTGTGACAAGTCCACACAGACCAAGAAGAATCCAAACCCGCAACTACATACCCAACCCGGGAAGATGGAGTAATGAGGCTCAAGCCTCGGTATCCAAAAATGACCGCTGATGGATAAAACCTATCAGCAAGGCTAGAGGGCAGGGAGTGGGGTCATGATGCAGTATTATAGAGGAATCCGGAATCATGGCAAGAGAAGAGGTGACTGTGAACAGTATGGGCAGGAAGGACGCATCAGCAGGGAGCATGATTAATGTGGGGTAATTGAGGGGAAGTGTCAGAGAGGTGTCTCATCACCCAATGAAGAAGTTTCTTAATTTTTTCAATTGAGTGAGCAGTACATGAACCAGTTTGACTGACATCTGAAAGTAAGTGCAGTTGCTGTTCACTCTCATTCTATGGTCATCAAGTGACTGGCTTTCCTTGTATCTGACTGGCTAAAATGGAAACAAAACATTCATTTTGAAAAATGTTTTGTGTCTTTTGAAACAACATGTTTGATATTAATACAGAACTTACAGAATTGTTGAGAAACATTAGCCAGTTATGGGAGTTGTGGTCCAACAACAGATAGTGGGCCATTGTTCAGCCCCCATTTTAAATCAAGCAAAATTTGAAACTAAAGGTGCAATTCACATGGTTAAAAGTCCCATTTAAATTGGTGAGAAAGTATAGTTGTTCCCTATGGTGCAGCTGGTTTGACCAGGAATTACACCAGTTCTGCTTAGTACATCAGCCTCAGCAATGTTAGTGCTTAAACATGAAGTGCAGCAAGGGACTCTCCACAATCCCTACATAAAAACAAACTAGAAAGAAGACAATCTTGCACTACTTCAATGTGATCATGTGTATAAAATATATTTCACTGTCGTCCAATACAGGTCACTGGTACTCTGGGAGGCGTAAGTCCCCTTTAATAGGCAGGAACAACTATGCAAATGATTTGCAAGGGGCGGAGCCTCCCCTCTTACTTAAGCCACCTTCTGGCCAGAGCCACTTTAGATTGATTTGTTCCTGGTGTGCTTGCACACCAGGTAGAGAACATCTATGCATCTTAGTATTTTATTATTTTTTTATTCAAATATGGAATACCACCATTAGGAGGGTGACCATGGCTGTGAATTGCCCTCTTTAAAGTGGCTGGTGCAGCTTCCAGGGATTTTCTGTGGACCATATGCCCTGAAGAGGGGACAGCTTGTGTTAAGCAGCTCCCCTATTGGGGAATTTACCTCTGGTTCTTTCCCTCCTTATCATGGTCACCTGAAGACAGAAGTCCAGCAAGGAAGGTGAGTCACCCATTGAGTGCTGAAGGTCCACTTGTCCCCACAGTGTCCCTTTGATGGGCTTGTATTTGGGAGTTTTAATACACTCCAGCACTCATAGGGTGTTTTTATTGCATTATTACTGTTTATGCAATTTCTGTGTTATTCTCTGAGTTTTGGAGCATTGGGTATTCATTTATTTATGTTTCTCATGTGTTTCATGCTTGTTTGGGCACTTTTTAATGTTTTACTAAACTTTATTAAAAATGGTGTTCCGCGCCTTTAAGCGCGGCTTTTTCCCGCTCAGACGCAAGGGCTCCTTTACTCTCTATGGGAATTCACAGTATGGGACATATCTCTGGAACCGCTTGTCACAGCAACTTCAGAGAGGGCTCATTTTAATTCTAGGCTCCTGCTCTATCATCCGGAATGTGTTTTAGTTATGTGGGGTGTTCAGGGGGGCTTCGGGCACTGTTTGGGGTGCTTGTACAGGAAAACTACATTTCCCATGAGCGCTTGGTTCGCGCTCGTTTCTGATTGGCTGTCATGACGGCCGCCATTTTGTGGTACTTTTCCTAGGCGAGTACACTACGCAGGGACCGAGCCTTCTCTCTCCTCAACAGATTAACCCTTCGCTGGCCAGATAAGTCCGTTTTTAGAACATTTCTGGGGTGAAACTTTAATCTTTCACACTTTTTCTGGGTGATAGTGTTATTAGTGGGGTATATTGACGCTGTGAGCATGTCTACTTCACTGGAGCTAGGGGCTAGACCCAAGTCTAAGGAGGATGGGGGGTCTGCTACCCCCATGGCGTTTTGCTCCTCTTGCCACATTGGGCTGGATGGCGATAATGTGGGGGATCTATGCCCTAATTGTACTGGTCAAGATAGCAACCCTGGGCTTCCCAGCCACGCTATTGAGCCATCTTGGGTGAGGGAGTTTAAAGCTGCCACTAGGGATCTCAGATCCACGCTTCAACTCTTTCCCTCTCAGATACAGGGGGCTCTCCAGGTCTGGCAGACCCCCTCTACTATCAGGACCTCCCTGCCTAAGCCACAGGGAGCTCCTGATATCACTGATTCTTCTGAAGAAGAACTTTTACAGGATTCTGATGCTGAGGAACGTACTGTTATTGAATCTAACAGGTCCATTGGGGACCCCTATGAGTGTGACCCTGAAGTTTCGGCTGAGGGTCTGATCAGAGCGGTTCTGAATACGCTCAACCTTCCTCTGACTCAGGAATCCACTTATGATCCTACTGATGTTTTTCAGAAAAAGCCATCTAAACCAGTTGTTTGTTTTCCAACTAACCCTACTCTTGCCCGTCTGGTCTCTGAGGCATGGAAGAATCCTGATAGATCTTCCTCTGTCTCCAAAAAGTTTGCTAAACTTTACCCTTTTCCTGAGGCGGAGCTGGCAAAATGGGTTCATCCTCCCAAAGTGGATGCTCCTGTGTCTAGACTATCCAAATCTACTGCTTTGGCTGTCTCAGATGCCTCTGCCTTGCAGGACTGGACGGATAAGAAACTAGAGCTCTCTCTTAAGTCTATTTTTGCCTCCATTGGCACAGCCATGCGCCCCACTTTTGCTGTGGCATGGGTTAATAGAGCTATTGCGGCCTGGACTGAACGACTGACTGAAGCAGTTCGCCAGGATGCGCCGGTATCTGAACAGTTGCAGCTTCTTGCTAATATCACTGAAGCTCAGAACTATGTTGCTGACGCTGCTTTTGATGCTGTGCGCATGATGGCGAGGGCCTCCACTTCTTCTGTGGTGGCTAGACGCGCTCTTTGGCTGAAAATTTGATCTGCTGATACAGCCTCTAAGAAAGCCTTGCTTTCCTTGCCCTTTCAGGGGAATTTGCTTTTTGGGTCTGAACTCAAAGAAATGATCAGTGAGGCTACTGGCGGTAAAAGTACTCTTCTACCCTCAGTGCAGGGGTGCAGTCTGGGGTCGCTTCAGTGCTCAGGGGAAATGGGGTCTGGAGGAATCCATGCTCTCCATCAATGTTCTGGAACTTCGAGCTGTCCGGCTGGCCCTGAGGCACTGGGAGTCTCAATTGACCGGTCTTCCGATCAGAGTGGAGTCCGACAACGCCACGGCGGTGGCTTACATCAACAGGCAAGGCGGCACAAGAAGCGGTTCCGCCTGGTGGGAAGTCAAGGATATTTTGTCTTGGGCAGAAGATCACGTGCCTGTCATCTCTGCAGTTCATATTCCAGGCGTGGACAACGTCATGGCAGACTTCCTCAGTCGTCACACCGTCGACAGCGGAGAATGGGCTCTTCACCCAGAGGTGTTTCACATGCTCACTCAACGGTGGGGGATGCCTGTGGTGGATCTGATGGCTACCAGACACAACAGGAAGGTTCCGGTGTTTTGCTCCCGGTTGAGGGACTCCCTTGCTCTAGCAGTGGATGCCTTGTCGATCCCTTGGGACTTCCCTCTGGCTTACATCTTCCCTCCTCTTCCTCTATTGGTCAGAGTTATCCAGAAGTTGAAGAGAGAGCGTTGTCCTGTCATCCTGATTGCTCCAAACTGGCCTCGCCAGTCCTGGTTTCCGGAGTTGATGGCCATGTCAGTGAAGGATCCGATCCCACTTCCAGCCCGTCCGGACCTGCTTCTTCAGGGGTATCTGTGGAAGGAGGATGTTCACTCTCTCCATTTGATGGCATGGCGGTTGAATCCTCGATTCTAGCAAAGAAAGGCTTTTCTCCTTCTGTGGTATCGACGATGCTCAGTGCTCGTAAGCCTGTGTCTTCCAAGATCTATCATCGCATATGGTCAACTTTCGTGACATGGTGTTCTGACAAGAAGTTGTCCCTTGACTTCCATCTTCCCACTGTCCTGGCCTTCTTGCAGGACGGTGTGGATAAGGGGCTCAGTCTGAGTTCCCTCAAAGTTCAGACTTCTGCCTTGTCTGTGTTTTTCCAGGAACGGATTGCTGTCCTTCCTGATGTGAAAGTCTTCTTCCAAGGTGTGACTCATGTTCGACCTGCCTTTAAGAGTCCTGCTCCCCAGTGGGATCTCAATTTGGTGCTGGGAGTTCTACAGCGACCACCGTTTGAATCCTTGGCTTCCATTCCATTACGTCTTGTGACTTGGAAGATGGCCTTCCTCTTGGCTATTGTGTCAGTGCGCCGGGTGGCAGAGTTACAGGCCTTGTCTTGTAAACCTCCTTACCTGGTGTTCCACAAGGATAAGGCTGTTCTTCGCACTACCAAGGAATTCTTACCCAAGGTTGTGTCCAAGTTTCACATCAATCAGGAGATTGTGGTTCCCTCTTTCTGCCCTAATCCTTCATCTGACAAGGAAAGAGATCTCCATCTGTTGGATGTGGTGCGTTGCCTCAAGTTTTATGTTCATCGCACCGAGTCTATCAGGAAGTCTGACGCTCTATTCGTCATTCCTGAGGGGCCTAGGGCAGGGAGACCGGCTTCCAAAGTTACCATTGCCTCTTGGATTAAGGCTACTATCCGTGAAGCCTACAAGTTGAGGAATAAGCATGTTCCCTTCCGGGTGACTGCCCATTCCACCAGATCTATTGGGGCCTCTTGGGCCTACAAGAATCAAGCTTCTGCTGATCAACTGTGCAGAGCGGCCACTTGGTCCTCTGTGCACACTTTTTCTAAGCACTATCGAGTTGATGTACTGGCTTCGGCTGATGCCAGTTTTGGAAGGAAGGTCCTGGAGGCAGTCTTGCCTGTGTAGGTCTTCCGCTCTGTGATCCTTAGTGCTTCCTTACTTTTGAGCCCGGTTGGCTCTAGTTCCGTGTGCTGTGTTAGTTCAGGGATTGTTCCCTTGGTTGGTGTCCGTTGACACTTACAGTTTGGGCTATGTTATCAACTGGTCATAGCAGTTCTAGTGACTTGGGCCTTGCGCCTGGTCCTTGCCTTACTTCCCGCCTCTGGATCAGCTCAATGTTTGTACATCCCAGAGTACCAGTGACCTGTATTGGACGACAGTGAAAATAGGATTTTAGTCTTACCTGTTAAATCCTTTTCACTTAGTCCATACAGGTCACTGGTCTCCCACCCTGTCAAGGGACCAGTCTTGGCTCTCCTGTGGCATTCAGTGGGAGACCATTCGGGCATGCTCACAGGAGTCTTTCTTTTTGCTTACCTGAGGTCAGTTTTAGGGTCTCAAATCAATCTAAAGTGGCTCTGGCCAGAAGGTGGCTTAAGTAAGAGGGGAGGCTCCGCCCCTTGCAAATCATTTGCATAGTTGTTCCTGCCTATTAAAGGGGACTTACGCCTCCCAGAGTACCAGTGACCTGTATGGACTAAGTGAAAAGGATTTAACAGGTAAGACTAAAATCCTATTATATTACTGCTTATAACAGATACAAAACCTCACATTTGTAAAAATGGCTTAACATGTGGGTGTTATAAGCAATAATGCATGGTATACAAGTATAATATAAATGCAACCTCAATGAATTAGTGTGGGGTTGTCTTGTTTTCTAATGAACCCTGTCCACCTCCATGGACACGACATCCACTACTAATAAAATCTACTAATAAAATATTCATATTGGGGAACTAATCCACTCCAAATTGATTCATAGAGGGCAACAGGATTTTCTACCCAGATGAATGAAACCTGGGTTTTTATTGTTAGTAAGTATTAATGTATTAATGTTCTATAAAGGGAAAATATAATGAAATTTGGAATATATCTACTTCCACTGCTGAGAGATGTAATTTCACTTTTTGGATGCAATACCTCTATGCCCTGTGATTGTAGGATGGTGCTATTTCTATTGGTCCCTTTGCATGACTCTTGTCACTGACAATAGCCCTCCACAAACTAATGTAGCTACCCTAAAACTGAAAATCATAGAAGTACTGCACTTAAGAAGTGCACATTTGAACTGTAATATCCTTTGAATGTAACCTCTTACAGCAATGGAAGCACTCTTGTTACAATATATGCATTTTCTTTACTATGGGATACTTTTTCTCTCTTTCAAAATGGTTTTACTAGGCAGCAGAGATGAGCAAACAGGATAATGTGGCTCTCTGAACTGCTGACCATTTTCCTCCAGTTCAGAGTCATTGAAGGATGGTTAACACTCAATTAAACTCCAGGAAAAAATGTAATAATTTGGCAAACTGCAAGCATGATGATTAGGTACTTTGGCAAACCAGCTTGTTGATCTTTCTTAACCTACTGGTTGCTAAAGACACCCCCAATGCAATGACTTTATTCCTATCATGCCTTGTTATGTAATAATAATATAACAAAATAATTATGTATAGTTATATGGTTAATATTTTCTTAATGAGGCATTATGGGGTTAAAGCAGAGCGATTTCAGGGCAAATCAGCTATACCACAGGTAAACATAAAAGTCACAGTGATTTAAATCTGGCTTTTATCCTCTTGAATACTAGAAAGGTCCCTAGTGCATTATGAAGCATCCGAGGGGTTAAAAGCCTCATTTAAATAAATAGGGTATTTTATTTGTTTCTTATGGGGCAGCTGGTTTGTCCCTGAATTACTCACTTTTTTGACTTTTTGCATATGGCACTATATGTCAATAACAGCACTTAGTCATGTGTCCTATACAAAATGGCTTCTTGAGACCTATTGCCAGTTTCATTTAGTTAGTGATTTGTATCCAGCACAGCTTGTTTCATCTACATTCATGGTGCTCCTTAGCGAAAGTGCTGAATGTATTCTGGTGTAAACTTGTTTTCACTCTCTTCTCTCTCTGTCTTCGATTGCAGAACCAAACTCGGACAACTTCCTTTTCAAGATTCAAGCCCTCTGCCATTCTCATAATCTCTTGTGAAGAAGGTTTACTTTGTTCTCCAAAGTGGGATTCTAAAGCTTCTTTTGCAGCTATACTGTAAAAATGAAGTTTAGTGAAAGTCTAATATTAATATTATGGTTAAAAAATGAGATGACCATAGCATGTTGAGATCAGAAAATAAAATAGATTTATGTTTTTATTTTTTGTCCCAACTTTTCATTTTCATATAAAAAATATTAAAAACAGTTAGTAAACCGTGTTTGTGGAGAGTTCAGAAGACAAGCGGAGGATGAGACCAGCTGAATTTCTCGGACCCAAAGAAATGTAGGGTAGGGGGAAATATGAAAAACAAGCTATACATTACTTTCTCTTTTTTGGTCACTCATGATTGCCAGTGATAAGGTCCCCAATACTGTAATATAATTAGCTATACATACTGATATAGATATATTACACACTAGTGAAGGAATCATGGCATTGCCCATTGATGAAGGATGTGCTCTAATTATGTCGGTTCTCTTGTAGATTGTTATACACACACACATACACCAATATTGACACACATTCATTATGTACACATACAGTCCCCACAGTGACACACACAGTAAGACACATATTTGTGTAATATGGGGATTTTAATCCTTTGATTGCTAGAGACATGTACAATGCATTACAAGGCAATGCGTTAGGGGTGTCTTTTTCATGTAAGGGGTTAATAGTTCCATTTAAATAAGTGGTGATTGTATAAGCAGTATGTACTGTTGGTTGGCTACAGAATTCCTTCACTTGTCTGTGAACATGGGAATGTAAGAAAGTTTTACTTCACTGAGAAGGTAGTAGATAAGTGGAATAGCCTATCAGCACAAGTGGTTGAAGTTAATACAGTGATGGAATTTAAGCATCAGAGGATAGGCATAAGGCTGCACTGGACATAAGACAAGACCAAGGAACCAATAAGGTTTGAGGTTTTTATTGTAGGAAAATGGGCAGACTAGATGGGCCAAATTGCTATCTGCAGTCAAACTGACTAATCCAGAAACCATGTAGCAGAAAGAAAAAACAAGACTACACTTTTATATATCCTATATAATAATTCGCTAAGTTGTGTGTAACGCCCGACATGCGCAGTAGACACTGCTGCGCGTGTGGCAGTCATGCGCAGTACAGACTCTCCGCGCCGCGGCTGATAGAGCGTCCAGCTCTGTATCAGCAGTGGCGCGGGCAGTGTCCACTGCGCGTGACTGCCTCGCGACCGGCTGCCAGAGGCACTGTGGCCCGTGTAACGGGCTGTTCAACTAGTATAGATATATTCAAGTAAGATATACTGACCCTTTAAATGTGGATTATATATGAATAGCAGCACCAAAAAGTCTTAAAAAATGATAAAATGGCAATCAGCACCAGTAATGCAATTGAAGTTAGAGTCTTACTCAAATGCCAGAATTAGTTGCTAGTGTAGCAAATACCCCAGTTCCCCGACCTTCCTTTTTGTATATTTATTGTCCTCCATGTGCCCATTATGTCTACAAGTCTTGGAACCCTTTATTTTGCTTTATTTACAAACTTTTATTGTTTAGATTTGTTAAACAAGAAAAAAATGAAAACTTTACTAATCCTATAACAGTTTGCTGGCATCACTAATCAGTATTCTCAGTATATGACATATATCTAAACTTGATTCGGTGCCATATGTTTTAGCAATATATTTTTACTTGAGAAATGTTTCAGTATTTCATAAAATGAAGTCTAACTCTCTTCCTGCCTATCTATAGCCTTGGTTTTGCTCTGCCAGCTGAAACAGCCTTAACAAACATAACCAAGAATTTTTGCACTGAAAGGGACCAAGAACCTATTCCTTATCCCCTCATATTGCTTATCCTCTCTGCTCAAATTGCTTGTGGGCAGCAAATATCTGCATTCATAACAATGGTGTCACTTGTATCTCCTCAAGACATACTGTTCAATGTGTGCAATATGGACTAGTTTCCCATTTCTTTTCTATCTTCTTTTTTTCTTTATTGTCGGAGAAGGTGTGAAGTCAAGAAGATCTCTATAACCCCCCCCCCCAATCCCTCAAGACAAAATCAAGTTCTACTCTCACTTGTGCTATCTGTGCATCCTCAATGACAAAAAAAAGACAAAAAGGGGGGCAACCCCCCACCCCACCAGCTTCTATAATGTCACTTTCACAGCCTTTTTCTAGCGCTAACGTCCAGGACTGGACTACTACTAATATTCTATTTGACCCACAGGCATACACAGGGTCCTACTTCCTGGCACTGCCACTGGCAAATATGCTACCAGTAGACATTTATCCTGTAGATGTAGTTTCTGGCAGCAGCAGGACCTAATGTAGCATAATGTCCATGGTAGTATAATGTTCCAGTCAGGTGGTGGATTGGCCTTCAGAATGCATTGCATACCCCACTGGCACTGAAAGGGTTCATCAATGTTCAAAACACTGATCCCAACTGTTAAAGAATGATGTCAACATGGTAACTGTGAAAATCCCTCCTCCTACTCCTGAGTTCAGCTGTTTTTACATGCCTTCTATCCTTCTCTGTCTTGTATATGTCAAGTGCTACATGACACTTTGATGGTATAAGATGCTGGTTATTATTTTTTTAAGTAAGTTTACTGACACTGCTGCTCTATAGACATGTCCTATAGTCATAAATGATATCACAAGCTGCAATAAAAACCTGCTCTTACTCCACAATTGCTGGTCGACAACTAAGATTTTCCACTGAAGTAGGCCCCAGTGCTGGCCACGCACACTGTTTTGTTTGCTATTACTGAAGTGGGTCGTCATTTCATTCAGTTATTCTATTCTATTCTATTCTATTACATACCCATAGAGCAAGTCCCATAGAGACTTGCCAACAACACCACAAATGTTAGATTGTTGCCGCTGAGACACATGATTTTCTGTGATGATGTCAAGTGTTCTGCAAATTGTTGTGATGTTGTTGATGCTGAGGGTATAATCCTTTTTCAATCATTACTTCCACCTCACTATGCTCCTGTCACGGTTTGTTATGACTCTCAGACACAGAGTTAAGATAAAAACACAACTTTATCGAAAGTTTAAAAAGAACCCTAGCGGGTTTGGCATACACATATAACAACACGTAATTAGTACAATGCAATAGTGAATCGTTGTATAGTGAATGATAGAAAGGCTCTACCGGCCTTGCCAATACCGGGTAAGGCAACCTTAAGACTGGCACAATAAGGAAATAGGTTCTACCGGCCTTACCAATATACCGGGCAAGGCAGCCTGGGGGCTTGCATAACAAAAGAGGAGGCTCTACCGGCCCTGCCAATATACCATGCAAGGCAGCCTAGACTGGCACAATGACAGATGAGGCTCTACCAGCCCTGCCAATATACCGGACAAGGCAGCCTTAGACTGGCACAATGAGAGAGGAGGCTCTACCGGCCCTGCCAATATACCGGGCAAGGCAGCCTTTAGACTGGCACAAGGAGAGAGAAGGCTCTACCGGCTCTGCCAATATACCGGGCAAGGCAGCCTTGCTAGGCCCAGAGAACTGCAAGTACTGGTGCATAAGTGGAGAAGGCCTCAGCGACTAATATGGATGGAGTAAACCAGTCGCCTAACTGAGCACACAGAGGCCTTGCCAGGGCTGTATGGATGTCAAGGAGCACCCGGTAATGATGGAGCAAATCAGTACCCGCGTACTGGACCAACTATGACACCGCCGGTGCTAAATGGAGGTTGTGAGCAACCGGTATATATGGAGCGAACCAGTACCCACGTACTGGACTACACAAGACTCTACCAGTGCTGTGTGGAGCGCAGCAAGCAACCGGTTACACATGGAGTGAACCAGTACCCGCGTACTGGATTACACAAGACTCTACCAGTACTGTATGGAATGCAGCAAGCAACCGGTTATACGCGGAGCGAACCAGTACCTGCGTACTGGATTACACAAGACTCTACCGGTGCTGTATGGAAGGCAGCAAGCAACTGGTTATACGTGGAGCGAACCAGTACCCGCGTACTGGATTACACAAGACTCTACCAGTACTGTATGGAATGCAGCAAGCAACCGGTTATACGCGGAGCGAACCAGTACCTGCGTACTGGATTACACAAGACTCTACCGGTGCTGTATGGAAGGCAGCAAGCAACTGGTTATACGTGGAGCGAACCAGTACCCGCGTACTGGATTACACAAGACTCTACCGGTGCTGTATGGAATGCAGCAAGCAACCGGTTATACGTGGAGCGAACCAGTACCCGCATACTGGATTACACAAGACTCTACCGGTGCTGTATGGAATGCAGCAAGCCACCGGTGATACGTGGAGCAAACCAGTATCCGCGTACTGGATTACACAAGACTCTACCGGTGCTGTATGGAATGCAGCAAGCAACCGGTTATACGTGGATCGAACCAGTACCCGCGTACTGGATTACACAAGACTCTGCTGGTGCTGTATGGAATGCAGCAAGCAACCGCTTATACGTGGAGCGAACCAGTACCCGCGTACTAGATTACACAAGACTCTACCGGTGCTGTATGGAATGCAGCAAGCCACCGGTTATACGTGGAGCAAACCAGTATCCGCGTACTGGATTACACAAGACTCTACCGGTGCTGTATGGAATGCAGCAAGCCACCGGTTATACGTGGAGCAAATCAGTACCAGCGTACTGGATTACACAAGACTCTACCGGTGCTGTATGGAATGCTGCAAGCAACCGGTTATACGTGGAGCGAACCAGTACCCGCGTACTGCATTACACAAGACTCTACCGGTGCTGTATGGAATGCAGCAAGCAACCGCTTATACGTGGAGCGAACCAGTACCCGCGTACTAGATTACACAAGACTCTACCGGTGCTGTATGGAATGCAGCAAGCCACCGGTTATACGTGGAGCAAACCAGTATCCGCGTACTGGATTACACAAGACTCTACCGGTGCTGTATGGAATGCAGCAAGCCACTGGTTATACGTGGAGCAAATCAGTACCCGCGTACTGGATTACACAAGACTCTACCGGTGCTGTATGGAATGCAGCAAGCAACCGGTTATACGTGGAGCGAACCAGTACCCGCGTACTGCATTACACAAGACTCTACCGGTGCTGTATGGAATGCAGCAAGCAACCGGTTATACATGGAGCGAACCAGTACCCGCGTACTGGATTACACAAGACTCTACCGGTGCTGTATGGAACGCAGCAAGCAACCGGTTATGCATGGAGCGAACCAGTACCCACGTACTGGATACACCAGACTCTACCGGTGCTGTATGGAACGCAGCAAACAACCGGTTATATATGGAGCGAACCAGTACCCGCGTACTGGACTACACAAGTCACTGAATGATAAGAATGTCGCCCAAGGCTACCTGAAGGAGGAGACACTCTGCACGCGATCCAGGAGCAGGAACACAGCCAGGACAGGACAGGAAGCAGGAACAGTAACGGCAGCCAACCGGAGCAGGAACGGCAGCAGGATCAACAGCTCAAACCGGATCAGGAACGGAGGCAGGAACCAAGACACCGAGGAAGCTGTCAGGCAGGTACACAGGCGATCTCTGGAGCGTAGTAGAATCAGTCATGGCCCAGGAAGCTCAGGAAAACAGTGCAGGTGTTAGTGACATAGAGACACCACGAAAGGGCAACCAAAGGGTGCCCAAGCCCAGTCTAAATAGGCAATACAGGGCGGGCTGAAGACAGGCAGCCAATGTAGAGCCCAATCAGATAACTGACAGGAAAAGGCAGCAATCACGGGCACCGTGATAGCTCCCTAGTAGTTTTTTTCTGACCCTACATTTCTCCTTCTCATCTTTCTTAATTCAATCTTTCATTTGAATTTCTTAATATGCTTTCACATAATACAAATCATCCGAGTGCTGCTTGAACCTTGGCATCTAGCAGTGTTGCAAGAATGTATTCCTCATTCGTTTTACTGGATACTCTGTGAGTATTAAAGCATTCTAAATTGAATAACTAGTTAGTTCATGTCTGTGTTGTCGTTATTGTGTCAGCCATGTGCTTCAATTTTTTCTGTCATAAATATAATAGTGGAAGTATCTCACTGATTCCTGCACCTGCACAACTAACCAAGGAGGCCTACTTATGATACTAATGTCATGAGGCCTCAGCAGGTCACATAAATCACACATTAGCTGCCACTGACCAGGTGATAAAGAGGCCCTTCCAAAGTCTTTTAAGTACTGTGCACTCAACTAATGATAACCTTACTCTGCTCATACAAACACTCCAGCATGTACAATGTGGAATTCCACCTGTTCGGGGCCACCATTTTAAGCTGGTGATGGGACCGATGGTTATACTCTTATTTGAAATATAATGTGTTGTGGTCACTATAGAACCAGCTACAATGTGCATAGGTGATATTTAACATTTCTTTGATGGTGAAAAGAATACTGTATGCTGCCTGGAATATTATAATAAATCTCCTAGATGGTGTTCTCTCTTACTTTAAATGGAATAATTAGGGAAGAACTTCTTTTAATATAGTGGATGAGACTGAAAAAAACATGTAACCAAGTTCAACTTTTTCATACTACTTCTGTATCAAAAAAGACAAAGGTGACAAAGAAAAGGCTGAACTTCATAGAAGCATGTCTTTTTGTATTGTCTCAATTATATTACTATGGGTGAAAAGTCAAATTATTTTCTTGCAGGGATTTTTGTGAAAACCCCCCTGCTATTTTCCCTAAAATTTTGCTACATATTGAAAATCCATAAAATGTCTTCGTTTTCACTAACCCCAATAAATTTCCCACAATAACGTTGCAATTTACTGCTTCCTGCAGCTGCCTGGTGTAGTCTGGCAGCAGTTGAAGGGTTGGGGATCAGTACGTGTTTCCATATCTACCAGTAATGTAGGACAAGGCTGGAGGATCAGCATGTGGTTTCACGACTACCAGTTAGTGGGACAAGGTGGACACAGCAGGGTGTCATTATGTATGGTTCTATAAATAAGTGGGATGGGTACTCTATCCCCTTATAATTAAATATTGTATATGCTCTAAATGATAAAATATATTGAAATATTTTGAATATTTGAAAACAACAGCAGGACACCAATGAAAATATCTGAATATGTGTATTTGCCTTTGTATAAAACAATATAGGTAAATGATTTATATCAAACCCATATATATATATAGCTAGGGGCCTGGGGGGAAATCTGGGAGTGTCAACTCTGAATGGTAGAAGCAGAGAATAATTTGTAAGAGACTGAGCTTTTAATATATACTTTTTTCATTGCTTCCTTTTATTTGCTTTTTAAACTCAAACTCAATTAATGTAATTAAAATTAATTAAATACACATTAGCTCTCGCCATCTTAAATTAGTATATCGTTTTTTTATTTAGGTGGAAAAATTCAAATTCCATTTTACTGAAATAGAGCCTTTTTGTGTGTTGGTAGGTGTGTGTTGGTATGCATATGTGTGTGTGTGTGTGTGTGTGTGTAAGTATATCAGGTCTGTCTCTCTCTGCACTGTTAGACTGATAGATTGTAACAGATGTATGATTTGTGGTAAATATACCTACCATTCTTCATCTGCAAAGAAATGCAGAGGGGTAAATGTATCAGTAGAACACTGTTGAATGTGTACAGTCAGCCAGACCCAAGGCCCAAATTAAATCAAGATGCATTTTGCCCACCATTTGGTTAATAATCGGAATAAAAATCTCACTCTCCATATGTGAGGAAGTGTGGTATTTACACCTACTGTTTACTTTCACTAACCTTAAATAGAAAGCAGGGAAAAAGGTAAAAATAAGAAAAACATTATTTTCTTTACCTTATAGTTGTCCTGCGTTTTCTTTTCCGCTCATTTCCTCCAATTTTTTCATTATATAAAGCTGTGTAGAAACAACATTAAATAAGGAGAATAAATTTAGAATTTAGTTTTCAGAATAAAGGAGATACTTAAGGCAAAAAGGCTAAAGGAAAAGTAACGTTACTATGGGAAAAACCAGGGGTACCCTAGGGGACAATTACATTTCCCAGTGATTTAAGTGGAACTTATAACCCAGTAAATACTAGAAAGGTTCCCAATGCATTTCTTTGTAGCATGGTAACATTGTTAATGAATCCCTTAACTCCAGCCCATGCCATATCACCACTGTTGATCCAGAGGAAGGTAAAATAAAAAAATGCAATAAAATCAAAATAAACCCCAAGTTGGCAAAAAAAATTCCTTCCTTTAGTCGTAATGGCAGTCACATATTTCCCTGGATCGACATCCTATCTGTTTTTGCAGCCAATCGTTATGGGATATATATGTATTTATTGCTTTTGTGAAAGAAATTACAGTATCTGTAAGAACAGCATCCCAATATTCCATAACTTTATTGGCCTTACTATAAAAAATCCCTGCTTTCGTTTTAGTTAAATGTGCCTTTAAACTAGTCTTAATGGATGACCTCTTGTTTTTCACTCATCCCTTTGAGTAGCTAGTTCCTTTGATAGTTGTATGTATTGACCTTCAATATATTTATACATGGAAATCATATCACCCCTCAGACATCTCTTCTTTAATGTAAACAGACCCAGTTTGGTTTATAACCAGATCCTCCAATCCCTTTTGTTCCAGTTCAATAATATCTTACTTTAAGAACTGGTGCCCCATACTGTGCTACATATTCTATAGGTTATGCCTCACCAAGGATTTATATACAGGTAAAATTATATTCCCATATATTTGCAATGTTTTGTGTCTTCTCTATCACACAAATGGTTAAAAGCCTCGTTTTAGTCAATAATAATTCTTATCCCCTGTGTTGCAGTTGATTTTCTCAAGAATGTCTCCACTTTTGTCTTTGTGCATATTCAGATCATATTTAATTGTACAAGATAATACATTCAGAGTAGAGTTTTCTCTATTGAGAGATGTACATGAAATGCCAGACTGGGCATACAAATGTAATATGATATTCAGTGGTTTAACTCTAGTCATTGGAGGGTCCTGGTGTAAATCTCTTGTTATGTGGGTCCCACACACAAAAAGAATCTATCTCAGCTCATAAGAAGAACCTATTGGACCATGGAGCTGATGGGCATCTTATGATACTGGATCCCCTCACAACTGTACCCTCTGGACCCACTGTAGTTATACCCCCTGATGAGATTTCATGTAAGAAAATGTCATACATTTTAGAAGTACAAATAAGCAGTCTACTTATAAACTTAAAGCGGAACTACCACATCAACCAAAATTGCCCTGCCTCTTAAAAGTTCCCCCGAGTAAAGTTATCAATAATAATCAGAGATTGATGGCCAAGTCAGTGCAGCCTGCGCGCCTGTGCCGTCAGTCTCTTCCAGAGCCGTTCGGACCAGTGCAATGCCTCTGAAGGGTTACAGGGACTGAAAAAGCAGGCATGCAGACAAGATGTCCGTGGTGATGCCTGGCTTCCGGTATCGGAACCTTAAGGATTACTTTACTCAGGGGCACTTTTGAGAGGTAAAATAATGATTATTAAGCTGGTCGCCACCTGGCTAAGTATTGCAGGGCGACTTTAGTTGATGTGGTAGTTCCGCTTTAATGGAAGAATTTTGGAAGACACATTGTTAGACACAGATCTTGGAATATTTTTATTTTTTCCTGTAGCACCACTTTCTGGAAACATTTACGCACACCAGTTTAGGGATAGAAAGGCAAGTGGGTTGTTGTCTTCCAAAATGGTATGCTTTTGCTACCTTTTCTTCATTTCTGTAGTTGGGACAACCATTTTAGTGCAAGCAAGTCATAACTGAAAAAACTTAAGAAAAATGAAAGCTTGTAGTTGGTGTAGTACCTCCCTACAGTAAGTAATCTCATTCCAATGGGGATCCATTTTTCTCGTAAGGGCACTAGCTAATGATAACAATAGCACATTCCATATTTTTCAAAGATTTCAGTACATTTAAAGTGATGGAGATGTAAAATGTCACCTTTGGAAACATTTGTGCACACAGGGCTAAGAGTAAAAAGGTAAGTGGCCCCTCATTTCATGCAGTGGGATATCTATTTCCAGTAAATATTTTCTTTTACATAGTTATCAGTTTGTTTTATGGTGGTGTTACCATGAAACAAATGGAATGTGTACTTTAGTTTCTACAGTTGAAAATACCATTTTGAACTCCTGTCAATTAGGGGTCTGTGCAGGCCATACTTGTAGGCAAAATAATACATTTATGGTATTTTTGTACTCAAGGGGGTTCATTGCTTTTAATTTTCAATACCAACATAAATGTTTTTGCTGTATAGTTTATGATAATGCCAAAATACGTAATTGTGTTACTTTTTTGTATAATTGTGTTACTTTTTTGTATTTATGACACCATAGCTTATAATACAGTGCAAAATATAGTTTTTCTAAGGTGCCATGAAAAAAATGTATTTGTTTTTGAGAAAAAAAAATCAATAAAATATTCCATATATAGATACAAAGTTACCAACAGAAACCATGCCTAACCATATGGATAGCAAAAATGCTGAAAATGTATCCAGCCAGCATGGCAGAGACAATTCCCCAAGCCTCTGGCACTGAAAGGGTTAATCATCAGAATACACTAATAAAGAAAGAAAAGATGGACAGAATAAATCTCAGCCTTATTTGAGAGCCTAAAATGCCCACTGTGTCCTCAAAGAAGACCTGTTGAGTAGTTTATGCTATATGATAGTTTTAAGACATATTTAGTTATGTATTTATTTTGTATTTATTTACTGTTATATGTTTTATTAAACTTCATTAAGAAACAACAAAGTTCCCCTTTATAAGTAGGGTTGTGATTTAACAACCAAGCTAGCTCCAAAAGCTGGATGCCTGCTTAAAGCGGAACTACCACCTATTTTAAACTTTATGGCAAATAATTACCCATCTGGCGACTAGCTGCTCAGTAGTGCTAGTCACTATAATAATTACCTGGTTAATGATAATTATACCATGCTCTGGGGCTGACAGGCAGTAAAGAGCGCAGACATCTTTCCATAGTGACGCCTGCGCTATCAGTCTCTTTTGGAGCTGAACGGCTCCTAGCAACTCCTCCTAGAGCCATCTGGGACTGACAGCGCAGGCGTGCAGACGTCACTATGGAAAGGTGTCTGCACTCTCTACTGCCTGTCAGCCCCAGAGCAGGTTATCATTCTCATTAACCAGGTAATTATTCTGGAGACTAGCACTACTGAGCACGTAGCCGCCAGATGGGTAATTATTTGCAATATATTTTAAAATAGGTGGTAGTTCTGCTTTAATTAAACCTTTGAGTGCCACAGGGGTTTGCAAAGCATTGCAAAGCAATGCATTCCATACCCCTCTGTCACTCAAAGTTTTAAAAACATAATAACTGGTACTCATTATACCACTGCTGCACTGCCACACGTTAATTAACTAACTTAGATGAATACCTGGATACATGTTTACCAAATTTTTTCCCATTTCTTAGACATCATTTTGGATTATTTTTGTGCAGTTTTTACATCTTTGTAAGAGTGGGTTGGCACCACAGAGAAGAACTGTGTAATGTAACATGACTACTACTATTGGTGCTGGTGAAGGTTGTGGCAGTTTGGCAAAGGGTCTGGCACTTGTGGGCACAGTATGAATCTTGTCACCTCCAACTAACAGAGTCATCCTCCTCCATACTAGACATTTGCACAAAAGCAGTAGGAGACATGGGTGTTATTGTTACTGAAGAAAATATTGTCCTTCTCTATGAGACATCTATAACACTACTCTTTTGTGCCCCTCAGACTTGGTAACTTCTAGGAGTTCTTCAACTGCTGCTTGTCATCTTATCTCTGACATGTTGCTGTTGTGCCTCCCAACCTGTGGTTGTGCTTCAGGACAGATCTCAATGAGGATGTACGTAGATATGATACAGCTTTCTCCCCTGCTCACTTGTTTTTTATACAGACAACATATATCAACCTGCATAACTTTTTGATCTTGAGTGATCTATCTCCATACTGGAGATTTCAGAGACTGAGGGGCTTCTGAGGAACTACTACTACTGCTGCTACATGTTGCAATAGCACTAGTAGTATGTAGCAGTGGCAATGAATCTTGAATAGAAATAGAATCACTCATAACTAGGATTGTTGATATTGGCATGTGTCTCTGCTTAGTCAATAATGTGAGTGGGATGTGGGTTTGGATTCTGAAGTGGTGATGCTTCTGGTGTAGATGATGATGACAATATACGACTGAAAACTAGGGGTTGGCGAAAGTTGTCGCTGTGTTCCACGGGAAATTTTGCAAAAACCATATTGTTATCCGCTTTTTCATGGGAAAATCCACTTTAAAACTAGCGGTTAAAATTTTCGCATTTTTTGCCCATTGGCCAAAATTTTTCGCCATTTTTTTCAATGGCTAGAAAGTTTCCGTCCATTGATTTATGTTTTTGCACTTCCACTATAAAAATGTGATGTTTTCGCTGAAGGCAGACACAATAACAGCAGCTACAGAACGAGATAGATGTGTGCTGTTCTCTTGTGATATTTTGCAAAAAGTGAGGCAGGAGAGGCTCATAGTGACTCCTATCACTATGAGCAGGGTAAAAAATAATCAATGGAGGAGCTGGATGGACCATTATGTGTCCACTGAGTCTGAGGAGGAAGGGACCACTACTGTACCAATGCTGTCCAGTCCCCCTAAATCACCCCAAGGGATCTTGGGTAAATTAATGGGAAGGGAGGGAGAAAAGGGAATGAGAAGGAAGGGAGAAAAAGGAATGGGAAGGGAGGGAGAAAAGGGTAGTACGAGTGAGAGCAGGACAGGTCAGCTGCCTGTGACTGCTGCAAGATGTGCTGCCCCTGCTGCCAGTGCCACCATTGCTGTACCTGCAGCCACTAGTGTTGTACCTGCTGTCAGATGTGCTGCCACTAGTGTTGAACCTGCTGCCAGTGCTTAACCTTCTTCCAGTGCTAAACCTGCTGCCAGTGCTTAACCTGCTGCCACCTGCTGCTAGTGTTTCTTGTAGTACTCAGGGGGAGAAGGAGAAAATTATGCCATGTGTGACAGCAGGGGACCCTCTGACACATTGCTCGTCACCTCCTCCAAGCAGAAGTGAGATGTCTGAAATAGAGCAGCAGCACATAGGGACTAGTGGTGGTGGTGGTGGTATTGGAGAAGATGGGGTGGAAGCGACATTGATGGCCTTTTTATCAGAAACTGAGAAGGAATGGGAGGCAGGGATAAGGATGGGCATCACCCCCACCACTAGCAGTCAGCTTTTGAAATTAGCGGAAATTGCAATTGCTCTAACTTCTGCTGCTTCTGAAATGAAAGGGCAGCAGGGTGCTGAGGAGCAGACTAGTGTGCCATAGACCACCGTGGACACAGTGGGAACGGGGTCAACAAGTAATTTTGGACTAGGACAGGTTCCACTTGCCAGCAGTAGCAATACTCCTCCTGATCCTAGTTGCAGTGCTAAATCTGAGGCAGTAGCAACCACAGCAGCAACATTATCCGCTGACACAGAAAGTAAAGGGGAATGTGGAGGACAAGAAGAAAGAGGCCATTCTTGTCCACCTGTTCCCTATCCCCCCCCCCAGAAGTCATGGGTGTGGGACTATTCTTCTCTTCAGGCAGGAACAGTGCAGTCATCATCAACAATGGTACAATGCAAAATTTGTGACAAGTTAATGAGAAGGGGAAAGGAGGGAACACACCTTGGCACAACCGCCCTGATAACACACATGAAACACAGACACCACGACATTTACTCCAAACATGTTAAAGCCAAACACCCGTTACAGAAATCTAGCACCGCTGTTACTGTACCCCCTGACTCTCCAGAAATGTGGAGATCAAAGAGGAGGAAGAATAAAGAAATCAAGAAGACACTGGAAGTTCCATGATGAGCGAAACAACTAGATCGCCATCAACATCATCTTCTTCCTCTAGGGTAACAAGTACATCTCCTGCCAATCCACCTCATTCATCGTTACCCCACCAAATGATAGCCACCCTGTTAATGTTAGGATATGGCAGTTCATCTCTACCCATTGCACACTGTGTGGTGCACTGACCACACATGCCAGTGTGGTGGAGGAGAATCAATACCAGGTCATCAGGTAGCATCTGAGGAGATTCCATCCCGCAGAATATGCTAGGATTCTGGCAGGGAGGGTTCATCATTACTATTAAACTGTCAGCAAGTTGTCATGTGTCCTTAGCGGGGTCTGGACAAGGGGTAAAGGGACAGTGGCAGTACTTGGTTTCGGATGTCATGGTGTTTGGATAAAGTTGTGCTCCCAGATGTTATTTACCACACACACACACTGTGCACATTGCAGTTGCTGATGGAAGTCACAGTTCCTGTTCTCAAGGGAAAAAATATATTCTAATAACAACACACCCATGATGATTTTGGAGGAAGGGCAGGAGGAGAAGATTTAATGGCCAACTTGTTCTCTTCTCCACATATACTGGGAGCTACTTATTCTTCCGCTACTGCCTCAGGCTCATCACTGGAGCCACTAGTGGCAAATGGAACTTTCACCATCCATCTTCCATGTTACTTTTATTGTTGATCCCATTCCCTTTCAGCTGCCTAATCATCCTGCTGCTTAAACAACTCAGCAGCAGCAGTACAAACAGCAGTTGCAACTCAGGAGGACATTTGGCAGTGGCCACTGGCCAAAATGACCTGCCAGTAGGACATTTTTATTTTTTCTCAGAGCTTATGTTTTGAAAAAAATAAATAAATAAAAGAAAAAGAACTAGTCCTACAAAAAAATAAACAATTTTTGGGGGGTTTGTTTCTAACAAGCCTAAGTCCTACAAATCAATGTTTCCTTAGGGCTTGGACCGCTAATAAGTCTAAGTTCTACAAAGGCCTCAAACAACAAATCAAACTTATCATCATCTATAAAATACTCTATCAAGTCAAGTATCAGTCCACCCCAGTGGCAGTTTATGTCAGAGGGTTCCTGCCTCTGCCACTTTAAATACAAATGTCTTATTTTATTTTATTGATTTATTTTTTTATTAACTGTCCCCCCAATAGCAGTCAAGAAAGCCCCCCAAAACAAATTCCCTGTTCAATTGATTCATTCATTCACCGACACAGGGACCCTCCTCAGACCCCTTTATACCATGTCTTAGGTTTTTACTTTATTTTATTTAGGATTTATTTTTTATTAAGTGCCCCCCAATCCCAGTAAACAACCCCCCAAAATCATCCTCTGTTCAACTGATTCTTTCCCCACACCCCATCAGCACAGGCACCCTCATGCCCCTTTTATACTATGCCTTTGGGAAATAAAATATTATTTGTAATGTGTTGTGTGTAACTTCTATGTTCCCATTGATTTAAATGGGCAAAAAAGCGGACAAAAGCAGAAAACCGGCACTTTTTGATGGAAATTTTTCACCAAGCGGAAAGTGCCATTTTTCACCGATTTCAGTTTGAGGTGGAAAGTTTTGCCCATCCCTACTGAAAACATGATGACTGTGTATTGTTAGGCATGTTTACTTGCCCAGTCTTTCCAGTTAACCTCTCAAAGCATTTATAAACAGGCGCATTGTTGGTTTTGTAGGAGCAAGTATGTGTAACACAGTATGTCAAGTTGTACCTGTCATCTGTTTTTCTTACTTTCTTTTTACCCTTCACACCTACACCTCATCTGTCCATGGAACAAGTGGCTTAGAACTAGTGCTTCTAAATCAAGTAATTCCAACTCCCTCTCTTTTTTTGTCTGCCTCTGCTCTAGCTAGTATCAAAAATGCAGCAGCTCTCTCTTTCTCTCTCTCACATACTCTTTCCCTAACAAAAACTGACAACATGTGGCAGACTGACACCCCCTTTTATACTGATGAGTTAGCATGGATAGAATACATGGAATAAACTCTTCAAACAGAGGGAATTATATTATTATCACTGATTTCACTGCAGTGGAAAACTGGCACTTCATTTAAGAATTCCCTTGGTAAGCAGGGAGTAATATTTTGCTCAGCTTTTGCTTTTGAGGTGAAAACTTTCACCCATCCTTCCTTTATTGGGGTTAATCTTGTTTCTTAGCCTCTACCAATTTGGCTGAATGTTGTTCCTTATATTTACCACTCTTTAGAAAAAAAATTAGTGAAAACCTCAAGGGTTTATTATTTTATAATAAGAAAAAAGGCAGAAGACTATACCTCCAACTTGTTCAGCTTCATCCAGCCATTTTGATAATATGGATTTCAGTTTACAAGCATTTTTAAAACTCAGTTGTAAGTTTTCAAACCGGCATATAGTTGTTTGGCTAAATTCTGATCCATGTACCGCAGCAAGAGCTTCTCCAACATTAGTTTGCGTGTAACCTGTTTGAAAAAAACATTAAAGATACAATAAATGTGTGTGTGACGCAGAAGAAAGACATTTAAAACACATATTTCATGTTTTATTAAAGGGGAAAATTATTCTTGAAAAAAGTGACTCTTAATTTGTTTACGATTACCAGAAGGATTTAACCATACAGGTGACATTTAAATAGCAGTCAGGTATCTAGTTTGCTTTTTTTAATATTTAAACTCTGCTGTTATGTAAAACTGAACAGTGACATTTTATGATCCAGATAGAATATTTACATGGAATCATTGGTGGGATACTATGAGTGGCTCTTCCCACTTATTGTAAGGCAAACTTTCCTTTAAGTCTGTCCTTAGGGGACTTAGGTGAGGTCTAGTCAGCTTATCATAAACCTGTGAATGGCAGTAATTTTAGTTACGTTAATTTGTAGTGCAGTAGCGTTGTCACATAATTGCTCCTCTTACTTTGCGCATATGGTGACTATTTCTGTATAATTCCCTTTGGCAAGTGTGCCCCTATGGGACATGTGCAGTTAATTTTGAATCCTAAGACTATGTTTAGGTGGGTATCTTTTCTGAGTCACAATTAACAACGTTTTATATGCAACCTTTGCAATGCTTTGTGAACCCCTCTGCTCCTTAAGCCCTTAATGACTGGCTATCTGCTGGGCTGTCATTGGTGTATTTTTTGCTAACAGAACTCCTGAGGGAGAGCTATCAGCACTTCTAGGGTCTGAAACGGACTGCTCCAAGACCGGAGCTGTCACTATCAGACCCCCGTTCGGCGAGCTGGCACACATGATCAGTCACGTGTGGCGGCTTGCCGAATGAAATCGTGGTCCTTAAGGGGAATCCACTCCCCAACACAGCCATCGCTAAGGGGTTAAAGGGTTAATAAGGCTCAATCACGTTGCCTTCTTCAGTCAGAAAGACTGCCAGAAACCGTCATGTCTGCGACATGGACCTGACATCCAGGACTGATTGAAGTTATTATGTCTTGAACTAAGGCACAAGTGCAAAATTCAGAAGGTGCATTAGGATTTTTCAGACATAGTAAGGTAAGTGGTGGTGATAGTGGGTTATTATGAGGAGGTTTTAGTCCTCCTTTAAGATTTATTTAACAAACTGGTATGAAAGCCCATGTACATGGGCTAAAGTGCCACCCAGCATCCCCAGCTGCTGCCCTGGGAGAAGAGACAGGTGGTGACCCGTTCGGAGCGCCCCGCTCCGGAACAGCGCGTTTGGCCAGTCTCTACTTCACATGACTGCATCATTCCGCCAATCTCTACTGTGCATGTGAGGTTACACACACAGGGAGCTTTGCAGGCTAGCACTTTATAGTATTTAGAAAAGTATAAAATATGGGTATCATTAAAAATATGGGGGGGGGGCATTTCTAGGTCAGCTTTCCCAATAGGCAGAGCAGGCAATTGCCTAGAACACCATATCCTGAGGGGAGCCTCAGCTGTTCTAGCCACACCCACATTCTGAATTGTGGGTGTACCCAGAGCAATCTCAATCTACATGCACCAGTTTTATACCAGTTTATAACCTATTATTTAACCCCTTGGATGCTAGAGAAATCTCCCACACATTGCTTCACATTTTGTTGGAGATCATTCTAACAACTACAGGGTTTTTTTTCTTTTTTGCCTTTCTTGTTATAGGTCAAGGGTGCCAGGAAACAGGAGATGGAACTGGGAGTGGGGTCATGTGAGGACTGGGGGTGTGGTCATAGGTGGACCTAAGAACAAGAGGGGGGAGATGCACTAAAGAGTGATGAAGAGGTAAAGCATGATGAAGCGATGATAAAGCAGAGAAGACTTCTCCAGTGATATCACTTCTCCAAGTACTATGCTATTGTATGGAGCCAATGCACAAAGATTTCTCCAGGTTTGGAGATCTTATTGCATTGGCTCCATAGAATAACATAGGAACTGGAGGTGTGATATCACTGGAGAAGTCTTCTCTGCTTTATCACCGCTTTATCACCACTTTATCACGCCTTAATGCATGATTGCCTAGAGATGCCAAGGATGTAACTCCATCCCTGGTTATTGCAGTGATTCTGTGGGGGCACCACAAAAATGTGTACTACTGCTGTTGTTGTCACCCTCACTAGATCTAAATAGTCAGTCACAGCTCTATGTGACTAAAATACAACGACCCATGTGTATAAAGACAAACTGGAGCAAATCTGATGCAAACTAATGCACCAAAAATATCATTTCCCCAAATATTCATTTATATAAATTGGGCTTTTAACCCCTTAAATGCTAGTGAAGTTTCCAGCACATTGCAACCATACTAGAGGTTAAAAACCCCATTTAAATCAAAAGCATTTTTATTTCTATCCTGTAGTGCAGTTGATTTGCCCCAGAAGTACAATTTATAATGTTTTAGGGGCTTCTCTAACATTCATAGGGTTAAAAGGCTAATTTAAATCAATGAGAAGACTGATTTGTCAACTGTTGCAATTCCAGTTTGCTCCTAATGTAACTTTATTGCTATGAACATAACGTCAACAATTTACTACTAAAAGAAATCATACCCAATTTGATTCTTCTCACTTTGAATTCATTAGCAAACTTTTCCAACTCTCTAATTTCAGGGGAATCCATGTCAATTGGCTCATCAATGGGCTTATTCTTTCTACGGAACTCTTGCTTGAAGTCTGTTGTTGTGACATCTTCTCCCAGAAGAGACTGGTGCAATGGGGCAAAGCTATGACCTAGTGTACAGGAGCTGGCACTCATAAGGCAAGGAGGTAGACTCCCCGTATGGACTCCTGAATAAGAAGAGGAAGCAGAAATTCAATATTTTCAGTACTTTATAACAGACTAGTTGAACAGCCCATTACATGGGCCACAGTGCCACTGCCACCTGGTTGCGGGGCAGTCACACGCAGTAGAGACTGCCCGCGCCACGGCTGATACAGAGCTGGACGCATGACTGCAGCACACACAGCAATGTCTACTGCGCATGTCGCGGTGTTACACACGATTTAGCGAATTATTATATAGGATGGGAGTTGGTACCGTGTTAACCGTAGAAATACAGGAGGTAAATATTGTCAAGTTGATACCATTATTGGCTAACTAAGCAGATTTAGGATGCAAGCTTTCAAGACCTCCTAGGTCTCTTATCAGGCATGTTATACAGATAAATATGAGAGATGTTTGATCTGTGTAACATGCCTGAGGAAGAGACCTAAGAGGTCTTGAAAGCTTTCATCCTAAATCTATTTAGTTAACCAATAAAGGTATAAACTTGACTATATTCACCTCCTTCAATATTTTATGACTGCATACTATAGCATATACATGCTGCTATTAAAAATAATAATAATAATTAGTTATGTTTTAATAGCAACAGCAGTCTAAGCATTATGTATATTTAATGCAAAACTAACATCTCCTAATAACAACCCCCACTTACCTGACCATGGCCAGAAAATCCAAATGTTGCCTCCCTAAGCATTATGCCCTTGTACCTTTGTTCAAGAGAAGATCTGCATCCAGTCCTGGATGACATGACCATGGAGGCAGACATGACAGTTGCAAGCAGGACCACTGATTATCAATCTTATCTCATTGTACATGTAATCTTACCATTTTAAAGACCACTATCAGATCAAAACTATAAACTACAGTAGCAGGAAATAATCACCACTGATATAGGGTGTGGGGTCAGTGTAAATAACCTCCTATGTTAGTGCTTAGGGATTGTGTGAGTATAGTAGCCTCAACATTCAAAAGTACTGTGAAAAATAAAAGTTGTAATACTTAATGTGCCCCAAGCATAGCCCAGGAGTTTATTTGGGGGTGAAGACACTCATTCCCATGCAGGGCCGGATTTGCCAATAGGCAGACGAGGCACTTGCCTAGGGCGCCCGATTTTCAGGGGCGCCTGGCAATGCCCAATCACGCCCACCAGCCTGCCTACTTTAGATGCCCAATTTCCATAATATTTGAATGCAATGTTGCGCGGTGTCATTTGACTGTGACGGCACTTCATTTCTAAATGAATGAATGCTGCACTGCTGGTGTCTGTGCCTGTCTGGGCCGCCCCCTGTGACTCACCGCTAGAGCTCCCCAGGCTCCACTGAGCTGCCGGATCTGACCTCTTCCACCAGTGCCTGCTACGTGACCATCATGACGTCACGTCGCACAGATCAGCAAGTCAGCAACCGGACAACTCCAATCTCTAGACGTTATTGACACCCGGGCAGAGACAGCGGTCAGAGCCGGATCACAGACAAGGCGTCTGCCTAGGGCCCTGAGCTCATCCTGGACTTTGCTTACTTGCTCTCCGAGTCCTGTCCCCCTAAATCTTACTGTACTCTGACTCTCTTGATTGGCCTGGCTGTGGTCCGCCCGGTCAATTAACACAATGGGCAATGCAAAGTTCTCCAGCAGTTGTTAAACTACAAATCCCATCATTCTCCGACTGCCAATACCTGGCGGAGCATAGCATGTGATCTAAAAGGTCTCCAGCACATCGCACATCAGATTGAATGTGCTAAAGTAAAGCGCATGTGGCTAATGAAGCTGTGAGTTTAATCTAAAGCATATATTAGCTATCTGACAGTGATCCTCAGGTGATCACTGATATCAATAGATATTAAAAAAACTAAATAAAGAACAAGAAACCACACAGATCTATATGTGATTACTGAACCTTATAGGTCAGTTAAGTATGTGTGAAGAGCTTCAAGTGTGGCAAAGTGGGTGTGGCAAAGTGAGGGGTGTGGCCAATTGTGGGTGTGGTTATGGGTGGGGAAAAAGAGGGCTAGGGGTGCCAGAGGGTATTGTGCCTAGGGGCGCCTGAGATGTAAATCCAGCCCTGTTCCCATGTTATAGCCTAGGAGTGAATATAGAGATGATCTGTATCACTGTCTAACTCCCAGAACACAACATGAATGGACATATCGTACTTTTCACCCACTCCAGTCTACACACAGTAATCTCTGTCAATCTCCCCAACCCTTTTAGTTCCATAAAAGTGATGATCAGTAGTGTCTTAATAGCACACCTTGCATTGTGGTATCATAAAGATATAAATATTAGTGTTGAGCGAGCATGCTCGGCCGATGCTCGGATCGGCTTGAGCATCGCTCTGCTCGGCACATGGCGGTACTCGTACGAGTACCGCCATGTGCTCGCCCGCCATGTTCGGGTGGCAGGGATCTGTGCCGAAGGAGGCACAGATCTTACAGACGCTCCGCTGGACCACCAGGGACTGGAGGTAGGGGACATGTGGAGATGGAAGGGGGCATTGTGGAGATGAAGGGGGACATTGTGGAGATGAAGGGGGACATTGTGGAAGGGGGACATTGTGGAAGAGGGGCATTGTTGAGAAGAAGGGGGGCATTGCAGAGATGAAGGGGGCATTGCGGAGATGAAGGGGGACATTGTGGAAGGGGGACATTGTGGAAGGGGGGCATTGCGGAGATGAAGGGGGCATTGCGGAGATGAAGGGGGACATTGTGGAAGGGGGACATTGTGGAAGGGGGACATTGTGGAAGGGGGGCATTGCGGAGATGAAGGGGGGCATTGCGGAGATGAAGGGGGCATTGCGGAGATGAAGGGGGACATTGTGGAAGGGGGGCATTGCGGAGATGAAGGGGGCATTGCGGAGATGAAGGGGGACATTGTGGAAGGGGGACATTGTGGAAGGGGGACATTGTGGAAGGGGGGCATTGCGGAGATGAAGGGGGCATTGCGGAGATGAAGGGGGACATTGTGGAAGGGGGACATTGTGGAAGGGGGACATTGTGGAAGAGGGGCATTGTGGAGATGAAGGGGGGCATTGACCAGGCACCCTCCCCTCATCAGAGCAGGGGGTGCCTGGTGTAATGCTCGAGTCCTCCCATTGAATTCAATGGGGCTCGGGTGCTCGGCCGAGCACTCGAGCCTCCGGGGGTGCTCGGTCAGAGCACTCGAACCCCCGAGCATCGGGGTGCTCGCTCAACACTAATAAATATATGTGTAATTATTTTATTTAGTAACATGTAGAGGCTGATGAACTGAATACACGTGGTCTAATTCTTGGGCAAACCATCTGCATCATGAAGAAAACAATTAAAGGGGATCTATCACCCCTATTCAAGTTAGTCTTATTAGATTATTTAGTGAATATGTTTAAAACTGTATTCATTTGTTTTTTTTTAAATGCTATTTGAGTGAAAATTAATGTTTAAAGAGTGCTCTGCACCCTATTTCTGGGCAGACTGTGGTTACCTGCTCTGTCTCATTGGCTAGATATCGATCTCTGCCAATGAGATCGCTCCAGCTTACAGATAGAGGAGGCTGGATAGAGGGAGGAGAGCAGAGGCAGAGTAACAGACTATGGTAAAGAGCAGGTAACCACAGTCTGTCCAGAAGTAGGGTGCAGAGCACTCTTTAAACATTTGCTTTCACCCAAATAGTGTTTTAAAAAAAACAAATGAATACAGTTTTAAAAATATTTGCTAAATAATCTATCTAATAAAACTAACTTGTATAGGGCTAACTGATCCCCTTTAAAGGGATAGTAATGTTTCACAATAAAAGCAGCTCTAATTAATCATCATAGTATTTGGACTTTGGAGAGTGTTATTTCAATTCTGTCAGAGTTGTAGTTCTACAGTAATTCAATGACAAAGTGTCCCCCTCCCGCCCCTTTTACTGATGTAACACTGCTCAGCCAGATCAGAAGGGAGGTGCCCAGGTAGACTGCAGAGAGGGACAATCTTAAATTAAGATAAGGGAAAAAGCTGAAAAACTTGTCAAGGGGGACAGGGCCTTCATTGTTCTTATATGAAGAAGATTGTCCCCTGCTGTTATCTGTCCAGTCTATGGACTGCATTCCACATCTGAGAAGAGATGGCTTACACTAGGTAAAAGGGGCGGGAGGGGGAAACTTTGCTTGTGAATATCTCTCAAACCATAAAGGTCTGAGAGATAAGACTTATATCGTTCATGTTTTTTTAATGCCTACAAAATAAAATAAAGATAAAACGAAGTATTACTATCCCTTTAAAATTCCTTTTCATTTAAATCATGCATTTACCTCCTTGAATGCTAGCAATCTCTTCAAACATTGCTTTCAAAGGTTTAAAAGCCCCACTGAAATTGATAAGAATTTTATCTATTCCCTATAGTGCAGCTGGTTTGCTCCAGAAGTACACCAATTTTCTTAGTACATCAGCCTCATTTTTTGGATATATCTATAAATTATTTAATTGGGTATTTTTCTTTTATAATTACTTCTTGTGCACTGTAACCATCCTTTAGTATTTCTTTGTATTTTAAACTCAAGCTATAAATTCAAAATAAATATACACAAGTTAATTATGAGTTACTACCACTTTAACCCCTTAACGACCACTGTCGTGCTAGGACCGTCACGTCGGTCCGGCACTTAAGAACCAGTGACGGTCTTGGCACGTCATGGAGTTCAGGGCTCCCGGCGTGGCTTCACACAGCTCCGGAAGCCCTGAACCGGAAAATAAAAAAAAACCTGTGGTCCTCAAGTGCCGGCCGCGCGTGTGCGCGCCGGTCCTTAAGTGGTTAATGTGCATATCCTGCAAAAACCTCAAAAAAATCTTCTTGTTAAAGGGATAGTAATACTTGAAAATAATTTTATTTTATGTTGTAGCCCTTAAAAAAACATGAAAAATGATATAAGTCTGATCTCCCAAACCTTTATGGTTTGGAAGATATTCACATGTAAAATATAGTAAAGTTCTCTTTTCCTGGTTGTTTCAGCCAAGTCTGCCATCTAGTGGACAGATTTGGAATTCGGTCCACAGAGCAACTGGCAGCTCTTTAGCAGTGCCGAGATCACAATCTTTGAAAAGAACTACTTAATTGGAACTATCTACAAAGTGTGCCTGGCTTGAAAGCACACTATGTAGACCATTCCAATTAAGAAATTCTTTTTAAAGATGGTGATCTCAGCACTTCTGGAGAGGCACAGCCGTCCGACCGGATTCCAAATCTGAAGGGTGGAGCAATGATGTCACTCCAGGGGAAACTTTACTTCTGAATATCTCCCAAACCATAAAGGTTTGTGAGATAAGACTTATATCATTTTTCATGTTTTTTTAAGGGCTACAATATAAAGTTAACTTATTTTCAAGTATTACTATCCCTTTAAGGGTGGGATTCAATAAAGGTGAGCAGTGGAGGGAAGAAAGAATTAACATTGCAATTGCTGATGATCAGAATTCAATTAGCTGTCTAATAATTTTTGGTAGAATTGCACCAAATCCAGAAATGAATCTTAGGGCTGGATTCAAATGCCGGAGATAAATGTTACCTCCCATTTTATAAAAAAATGTTCCTATTGAAGTCTATGGGGATTCCTGGAGATAAAAGTAGAGATACAATTAGCACCTGCATTTGAATCCATCCCTTAAAGGGATAGTAATGTTTCAAGATAAAAGCACCTCCAATTAATCTTCATAGTATTTGGGCCATGGAGAGTGTTATTTCAATACTGTCAGAGTAATTTAATGATAAAGTATCCCCTTCCTGCCCCTTTTACTGATGTAACACTGCTCACCTTTGAGCAGAAAGGTGGTGTGATGTCCAGATGGCTTGCAGAGAGGGATAATCTTCAACCATCATAAGGGAAAAACCTGAAAAACCTGTCAAGGGGGACAGGGTTTAATTGTTCTCACATTAAGAAGATTGTCTCTTGCTGTGAGCTGTCCGGTCTTAAGACCAGATTCCACATCTGAGGAGAGGGGGCTTACACTAGGTAAAAGGGGCGGGAGGGGGAAACGTTATCATTCAATAACTCTTGAACTACAACTCTGGCAGTATTGAAATAACACTCTCCATGGCCCAAATACTATGAAGATTAATTGGAGTCGCTTTTATTTTGAAACATTACTATCCCTTTAATTTCTCACCTCAATTTATGTTTCTATGGACTAGACAGTATTTCACCTGTGAATTCATAATGATAGTAAAATTGCATTTGACAAAATAGGAACAATTTCACGCTTTCTGCAAACCATGCCCACTTTACTGCCTGACAGACAATTTAATTCTATGTTAGTGCAAGGGCTGATAATCCAAGCACAATTCAAAAACAATGAGTAATTGATTGCATGTTTTCCCACTTGTTTTGGATTGCTTAATCAATGTTTCTTATTTTATTGAGTACATTTGGACATTAATTGTCTGTGATTCCTTCCTGGCTAAAGTATCTGAGGGTGGAGACCCCAATATGATATGATTAGGACATTGACACATATTGTAAATGGTAAAAGTTGAACTAATTTAAAATGGACTGGTCACCTTAAGGTAAGTCTAGTTAATTTTAAAGAGAAAAACTGCCTAAATATTCTG
Organism: Rhinophrynus dorsalis; assembly: GCA_037306005.1. NCBI lineage: Eukaryota > Metazoa > Chordata > Amphibia > Anura > Rhinophrynidae > Rhinophrynus > Rhinophrynus dorsalis. The sequence goes on along the minus strand of CM074719.1, from coordinate 69,938,257 downwards.
CTACTCGATTCTGGACCAAACTAACTGCACCACTGGGAACAAATTTAACTTTGAGTGACAGTGGGGTACACCCACTGCATCCCCCTCTGGCACTCAAAGGGCCATATGTTCAAAGAAGTAGCGAAAAAGCCTTTGTCGTTGGGATCATTAATATTTTCAGAGAGTGTCGGTTGTGATTGGAAATATGTTGTTTGTCCTGACTGAAATTGTCGTATGAAAAACAAGAAAAATGTCTTAACTAAAGACAAAAATTCTCACACCCAGAACTTCACATACCCTTCACTTTTTTCTTAAAGGGACAGTAATGTCCCCCCAAAAAATATCCAGTTTTGTAGACTTATATATATATATATATATATATATATATATATATATGTTCCAAACCCAATCTCTCAGAGCGCTATGGTTTGATTTAGGGATTCAAAGCTCGCCCCTCTCTCCCTTTTCCCTGACATCAGCGTCTAGCTGACAGCAGGAGATCCCGGTCCGGGGACCAGCAGGTGGCTAAGCAGCAGAGTCGGAATCGCGTTACTTAAAAAGAATTAATTCATTGGAAAGGTCTTCAAAGTGCTTGCAAACCAGACACACTTTTTAGACCTTTCCAATGAATTAATTCTTTAGCAATAACGAGATTTCAGCTCTGCTGCAAAGCCTCCTCGAGTTGTACGACTCGATTCACCTGCTCAGGAGAAGGGGAGGGAGGGGGAAACTTTGAATCCGGATATCTCTCAAACCATAGCGGTTTGAGAGATCGGGTTTGGAGCATGTTTATTTTTTTTTAAAGTCTACAAAACTGCATTTTTTGGGGGGGACATTACTGTCCCTTTAACATACAAATTTTGTCTTTTGCAAGACATTTTTTTTTGTCGTTAGTTACGACAAATTTTCTTTTCCTCTATACGACAGTGAATAGTTTAGCCACGCCCCTGTCCCATCCCTTCGCCCGGCAGTTCTGGGGTTGTGTCGTACACAATGGACATCACTAGTTTTTTGTCATATACTCTATAGAAAATATGTCCTTCATGCATACAATTACTTATTTTTGTCATTCATACAACATTTTTTTGTCGTTATCCCTTTGAACATATGGCCCAAAGGGTTAAATTCCATTAACCACTATTCACTTAAATTGGGTTTTCAGATTGTCCAATGCTACTGAGGTCCCCAGTACATAGTTTTGTATTTTGCTGGAGAACTCTAGCATTCAAAGAGTTAAAAGCCCAATTTAAAGAAGATTAATTATTTTACAGCAAAATGAATAGTACAACACCAAGGCAGATTTTAATTCCCTGTAAAACAAATTTTACTAAGGGAGATCAGGTCTTTAAGAATACCATTAGCTGTAATAAAATGGCACACTAGCACATTAATACACAGTACCATATGATATACTGTAGCTGGTGAATTTCCAGAACAACTTGCCTTGCAAAGTACTCACTCCATTGACAACATTGGAAAGAGGCATGCTGCATGTTTGTAAAATTCTTGTCTGGGAGATGCTTGCAGACAGCATTTCGGGAGTGGATGGTTTAATACCTAAAAAAAAGTGAATATACCATAAAATGAGACTTCTAGAAACAAAATACATAGGAGGCTCATTTCATAAGAAACAGATAATTCCCAAACTCTTATTGACTTAAAAGGGGCTGTTAACCCCTTGGAAGCTAGCATTCAAGGGGTTAAACATCTCATTTAAGTAAATGGTAATTTTTATTTGTAGCCTAAGGCTTAGATGTTTTGCTCCAGAATTACTCCAGTTCTTATTAACCCTTTGAGTGCCAGAGGGATACGGAATGCATTGCAAAGCAATGCATTCCGTACCCCTCTGGCACTCAAAGGGTTAAATCATCCTGGATGAGAATTCAGTGTGAATAACTTACAAAACATGATCTGATATAACAAGTGCTATGACATTCAGTTTACTTCACTGATTACACATGAAAGGTAATTCAATTCAGAATATTATTAATAAGAACAATCCTCCGTTCAAGAGCCAATACTTCACATTGTTATTTTTTAATGTGATATATTTGACTGACTGGATATCAGCAATGACACTGGGTAGTCAGTAGCTGGCATCAAGCTGCACATTGCTTTAAGATTATTTAAAAGGATAGTAATGTTTCACAATAAAAGTAGCTTCAATTAATCTTCATAGTATTTGGGCCATAGAGACTGTTATTTCAATACTGTCAGAGATGTAGTTAAAGAGTAATTGATTGATAAAGTATCCTCCTCCCACCCCTTTTACTGATGTAACACTGCTCACCTCAGAGCTGCAGGACTGTCTGGATGGATCGCAGAAAGGGACAATCTTCTGTGAGCATAAGGAAAAACCTGTCAAGGGGGGCAAGGTTTTCCTTATGCTCACAGTAAGAAGATTGTACCTTGCTGTTATCTGTCCGGTCAAGGGATCAGATTCCACATCTGAGGGGAGGTGACTTACACTAGGTAAAAGGGGTGGGAGGGGGATACTTTATTATTCAATTACTCTTGAACTACAACTCTGACAGTAGTGAAATAACACTCTCCATGGTCCAAATACTATTAAGATTAATTGGAGCTGCTGTTTTGGTGAAACATTACTATTCTTTTAACATGAATAGGTTAATACATAAAGCTACCCAAAGAGGATGTTATTGACAAAAAGTGGTGTTTTTGGTTATCCAGCATGCACTTGGAATCTCAGAACTTAAATATACTAACATCTCCTAATAATAATCTCCTTCTTTTCTTACTATGGCCAGTAAACCCTAATAGCCCTTCTAAATTTTGACCTTGTGCATTTGTTCAAGACATAATGGGTGTTATGCACTAAGGTGTGATAAACAGGTAATAAAGTGGAGGTAAATTCTCAGCGATATTACTTCTCCAGTTCCTATGTTATTCTATGGAGCTTATCCACTAAGATCTCCAAAACTTTAAAAAATGTTAGTGAATTTACTCTATAGAATAACATAGGAACTGGAGAAGTGATATCACTGGAGAAGTCATCTCCACTTCATCACCTCTTTATCACACCCAGTCGAATAACCCCCAGTATCTTCAATCAGTCCTGGATGTCCTATCTCTGCAGGAAGACAAGATAGATGGTAGCAGTCTCTGCTCAGTGCTCATAGGGGGGTTGTGCACTAAGGTGTTTCAAAGAGGTGATAACACGGAGATAATGTCTCCACTGATATCACTTCTGTTCCTATATTATTCTATGGAGCCAATGTGCTAAGATAGGAACTGGAGAAGTGACCTCTGTGTTATCACCTCTATATCACTACTAGGTGCATAACCCCATAGTAATCTTAACCCTTTGTGTGCCAGGAGGTACACCATGCATTGTGAAGAAATGTGTGACATTCAGAGGGTTAATTCCTCACAATTAATTGCACACCCTTGTGGTCCTTAAAATGTTAAATAGGCTCATGCATTCTGCCTACTTCAGTTAGAAAAAACTCCCACAACTGACATGACATGCCGGACTTATTGAAGATTATCCTTTGAACCATGGTACAAGAGCAAAATTCACGCGGCCATTAAGATTTTCTGGCTGATAAGTAGCAAGGTAAGGGGGGACTTAGCATTAAGAGGCATATAAATAAACACAAGGGGCGTCAATAGTGCCTTATCACTGGGCAACAATATATATGAAATAAATATATGAAAATTCACTCATGTTTAGATGTGGATGTTAAATGGACTTATGCTCAAAAGCAGTTAGTCAGGCAAACAGAATTTAACCTGGCTATTTTGGGTCCTCATGGATCCGCTTCCACTGGTGCCATTGACAACAAATACGCTGTTACTCTTTACTTAAGTAAGTTGTTTTTATTCCATAAACTTAAAGATTAAAAACTTGGCCACTACTATGCATTTCGCAACAGTAATGTCCCAGTAATAAGGCACTATTGGCTCCCCTTGTGTCTCTCTTTTTGTTTTGTACGTATACTGGGCTCCGTCAGTGGAGTTTTTGGGGGAGCAGCCAATATCCATCACTCCGCTGAAGGGAGCAGCTAACAATCCCCTGAGTGTTTAACCCGTTAACGTCCAGTGACATGTCAGGACCATCATTGCTGTTTTTGCCTAAAGGATCAGTGACGGTCCTGGCACATCACCAATTTTTTTAGTCACAGAGCTCCTGCGGGAGTGCTGTGAGTAGTAGCTGGGACTGTAATTGACCACTCCAAGACTGGAGCGATCACTCTCAGTCCCCTGTTCGGCGTGCCGGCACACGTGATCAGTCATGTGTGCTGGTACATCAAACTTCGCTATCTGGTCCTTAAAGGACCACACCCCCTGGGACTCCTGGTCCTTAAGGGGTTAAGCTAGAGTGCATATTTATTTCCTTGTGAGTAAGGTCCCTTTTGGTGATAATGAGATGATCTGATTGTATTGACGATACTACACTAGGAGCACTTTCTATTCTTTCTTGTGGTCTAGAATTGAGAGGCAGTATAGCACTATTCTAATATAGCGTCTTTCTCCCAGTGGAACTCAAAACGCTTTTAGCGCACGCTCTCAGAATTAACCAAATCGGCAGCTGAATAATAGATGTTATTATTATCCAATCAATGGCACTCATTTTATCGATCACGGAAGGATAAAGGGCTGAGTGGACCCTGCCAGGGATCGAACCTGCAACATTGAGGTTTGAGCAGGCTGTGCAGTCAGGGCATTTACCACTGAGCTATCTCACTATAACTTGCCTACAAGGGTGAGTGCTTCTTCTACCGGGGTGTGTCTTGGTGTTTTGTTTTCCTTACAGTATCCGCTAAGACTTTTCTAGTGGCTCTCCAGATAGTATAATAGGATCTGACATATCACCTCTTTAATTAAAAACATTTTCCTTAACTTCAATATTCTACACTGGGTGTCTTATATACCAGTGATTATCTTGATTGTTCTCAAATTATCTCCTGTTACATCTTATAATTTGCATTCAATATCGTTATTCTCTCCATGGATTTACTGCTTTATTTCTATATGCTAAGTGGGACCTGGCATCATTCATTGGTGAAACACAAAGAAAGAATCAATAGCATACCATAGGAACAGATACACAATGGGCCTTATGTATAAAGCCAAGAGCACTGATTCTGGAGCAAGCCAACTGCACCTCTGGGAACAAACAAAAATTCCAAAATGTCCATTGGATTAAATGTGGGGTTAAACCCTTAAATGCTGGTGAGGTCTCCAACGCATTGCAAGGTATTTAAGGAGTTAAAAACCTCATTTAAATCAATTAAGATGTTTATTTGTCACCTGTGGTGCAGTTGGTTTGTCCAAGAATTGGTGTTTTTTACCTGTATACTTTAGACCCAATATATTCAAAGTAATTCATCAAGGAAGAGTTTCTTACCTGTCATCACCCCGTAGGTAGATTGTTGGTTTCCATAGTGACATGAAGGATTTGGGTAGTGCAGTCCTGATGATTTATTTTCCATATTGGGTTTAGAGAAGCATATGTAAGAGAATTTAGGAATTTGGACCAAAGACAAAACAGACGGGACTGGTAAGAAAATGTACGAGTATTCAAGATACATTCATCAATAATGTAGAATTTTAAGTATTCTTTGATATTACTCATTGAATTAGCATATTCTGCAGACATCATAAAATAAATATATTATATTTACAGGGCTTAAATTTTGAAGTCCTTTGCTACTAGCCAGACCTGAAAATGTACTTGCCACTGCAAGCCATAATATACCCACCAGGGCTGAATTTCTACTCGCCAAGGCTAAATTTTCACTTGCTAGTGGCGAGTGGAAATTTTGAGCCCTGATATTTATATTGGTGGAATTCTTACTTATAAGAAAAAATATCAACTTTTTTCTTAGGTAGTTAGACTTATTGATATTAGCACATTGTACAATACAATACACATTGCCAGGATTCTCTTGCTGTAGAAAAAGCACAAGTCTTTGCGATGTGCTGGATACCTCTCTGGCACCCAATGGGTTAAAGCTGTAGTCATTAAAAATATACATTACAATAGAAAAGCTATAATTTTTAATAAATCATGCCTGGATATTTTATCTTATTATCCTTTTTCTTTTTTTTTACATTTTATCTCCAGACCTGCTATCATGTTCCCTGACAGAAAGCTCTCTGCAAACAAATTGAGAAGACTCATTGTCATGAATATAAAAGTGTAAAAAAAAAAGGTGGATATGAAAAAAAGCATAGGAAATTTGACTCTACATATTATGCACTTGCAGAATGTATAGTCAAAATAAACTGCTACTTGACAGTGACAAGGGCTTTTTTACACTAAATGACAAAAGGAATTTTGGCCTTTTTAGTATACCTTTGTAAAACCATATTTATCCTAATTAATATAGTCCACCCACTCAAATTATATGCCATTATTTTAATGGTAAGTATGGCTTTTTCTGATCCCATATTTATATGTATAACTCATATAAAAATTTAAATATACATTTTATAGGTTTTTCTGTGATGATTTGTGCTCAATTAGCTCATTTTAACAGGGACTGGATATAAGGTATGAATGGTTGTTCATACCTCCAAAGTATCCCTTTTTAGGGGGTACTGTGTATATATAAAGGTATCGCATTGCTGCACAGCAATAACATTCACATTAATGTTTGTTAAAATTCAATATATATTTATAAATTAGTCTGTGTAAATAAAAAAATTTTGGTCATGTTCTAAATCATTTATTCAGTTACACAATGAGGGGTAATAATATAATTTCATTTTTTATTTTCCTAAGCTCTAGCGCCAGTCCTGCTCACAGTACATCAAAAGTGTCACATCTTTGGCCTCTTGAGGCACTGAGAACTCTGTTCTCTGCTTCTTTCTTCCTCATGATGACAATGATGAGAGAAGAAATGTTCACATACATTGGGGGAGGTGATAAAATGGAGATACCTTATACAAGGGGCACTCTATGTCGAATTACAAAGCGGAAGTTAGTATGTCGGAGGGGAGTACTCTATGTTGAATTACAAAGGGGGGGTTAGTATGTCAGAGGGGAGTACTCTATGTTGAATTACAAAGGGGAAGTCAGTATGTTGAAGGGGAGCACGCTATATCAAATTATAAAGGGGGAGGTAAGTATGTCGGATGGAAGCACTCTGTGTCGGATTTCCAACATATTGTTCATCATGGGGAACAACACCATTGTGTGTTATCACCATATACACTGCCTTACACCCCCAGCCTTCTTCCCATGCCCAGGCAGTGCCCATGGGGATTTGTGGATAGCAGTGGGCAAGGGGAAAAGGCTGGAGAGGGTCAGACAGTATACATGAGGATATGTGGTTACCTGTGGTCAAGGGAACAAATCTGGGGGGCAAGCATTGTACATGGGGTTCTATGACTACCATTGGGCATGGGAACAAGGCTGGGGGGCAAGTGGTAGGGGCAAATCCCCAGTTACCCCCCAGTCTTGTTCTCCTGGGACTGTACAACATGTTTAATATATGATACATAGCTAAGGGGATAATTTGTGTCCTATTTGTTTTATTTTGAACCCTTTAAGTGCCACAGGGGTGAGCAATGAACATACCTGTGGCACTCAATGCTGTCCATGGTGTTGAAAGCCTTCTCTTTACTCCCCTACTGGCTAAGTAGGGAAGCAGAGAGAATGCTCTTCAACTTCAGAATTGTCCTAGCGTTGGTGATGTGTGAATGGAGGAAATCCCTTCCACATCGACAACAGGTCACAGTCCTCCCTGCTTATGATTACTTGAGGGCTGTTACTGCATAGGAAAGTCTAGGGAGATCCCAACTTTGCCAACCTCAGGTAGGTGAAGTTGAGACTGCGAAGTATGACAGCAGAGGCTGCTATCGGAGTTTAGTGAATGTGTCGAAGTGTCACATTAACATATCAACACACCCCCTTGCATAGGAAACTGTCTCATTATTCAGATTTTCATATGGAAATGAGTCATTATGCTTAATTTCCATATGGAAATAGGCCATTGTCGATGTGATGAATGAAAATTTGTAAACCTGTTGGATGGATGTCAATGTGAGTATATTTTTGTCTGAGTGATGGTGATGTGATGTCATAGACACTTTAGTGAATGATATCAATGTGCCTTTGACACTGCTCCTACAGGACATCAACATTTTCAGCCCTCTTCGAACTTTAGTGGATCTAGGCCAAGGTATGATGTAAATACTGCCAATGATCTTTAATGCATTGCATACCCCCTCTGGCACTGAAAGGATTCATCTCTTGGGTGCTAGAGAAATCCCCCCAGGCATTGCTTGCTTAGCGGGCTATTTTAACATTGGCTGATTATAAAGAGGAAAAAAATAATAAAAAGGCAAAATAACTGCACTAAAGGGGAGGAACAAATGTCCCAAAATTCTCATTGATTTTAAACAGACTTTTGAATGATAAAGAGGTCTCCAAAGCCACAGAAAAAGTCCATCAATGGCTAATGTCAGGATTAACCCTTTCAGTGCCAGAGGGCTATACAACGCATTTGCAAAGCAATGGGTTGTGTACCCCTCTGGCAATCAAAGGGTCCTTAATAAAAAAACGTGATGGTCCTGAAACATCACAGGGTCATGAAGGCATTAAATATACTTTTTTTTTTAAATAAACGCAAAAAAGGTATGGGGGATGAAGTAATGTGAGAGAAGACATTCAAGTGATTCAAATCACACTGTGGCCACTGAGGGAGATACAGTATTTGCTGATTCAGGCTCCCATACTCTTTCAACTTAAAGGAATAGTAAACTCGAAAAAAAAAGTACAGGCAAATTTATAGGTACAATTAAAACATATTTACTGCCATCATTCCCATCTCTCAAACCGTTATGGTTTGAGAGATGTAATAAAATAAAGGTCTCGACTGTATAGCCGACGTCATGAGTTTCTGCTTCCGGGACCAGAAGGCGGCTCTTCAGGAGTGCTGTTATCAAGATATATAACTATAATTACTTCATCGATATGGTCTACAACGTGTGCCTGTCTTGCAAGCACACGTTGTAGACCATACCGATGAAGTAATTATAGTTAGATATCTCGATGTCAGAGCTCCTGAACAGCCGCCTAAAGTCGGGCGACCGGATTCTGCCTCTGACAGCTTTACAGTTCGTCCAGCAGAAAGGGGGAGAGGACGGAGGACTTTATTTTCTTATTTCTCTCAAACCATAACGGTTTGAGAGATGGGAATTAGGGCAGTAAGTATGTTTTAATTATAACTATAAATTCGCCTGTACTTTTTTTTGAGTTTACTTTCCCTTTAAATGTGCAATTAATTTTGTTTTTTAGGAAAACAAGGGTACTTCTACAACTGGCAGTTTTTTAGTCAAAAGTTATGTGCTCAAAGTGTTAGGAAGTGATTTGCAGTTGCCACTAAGTGATGAAGCTGTCACATTCCATGGAGAACTGTTGTCAGTTAATGAACATTGTATGCATTCCTTATATGATACACCTGTTAAATTCCATGGAGAACTGTTGTCAGTGAATCAACACTGTATGTATTCCTTATATGATACACCTGTTAAATTATGTAAATTGCTGCATCCAATGGTGCTAGAGAAATACATACAAACTTAAATGACATACACATCTCCCCATTCCCTATATTTTTCTATAGAGTCTATTTTTCAGGTCGGAGAAACTTTAGCAATTAGGCTCTGGAGCAGACATGTCAATCTCAGATATAGTTGAGAGTCACATACTCAGAGAGATTCCCTCTGCGTATGTAACAATTCCCTCTACGGTGGGCTGCAACAATGGCTACCAGTGCCTGCATAAGTGTTTTATTGGGGAGGTCTAGAGAGAGGGATGAAATGTATACAGTTTTCTTTGGTGGCTATTCTGATAGTGAGTCTCTAGCTTACCTCTAGAGCAAGGTGATACAACCTTTGGATCTAATGCTGTTGGAGACTACAACTTCACCATCCCCATCCAGTCAACAGCTATAGAGCCAAAGGTTTCCTACCCGTGCTCTAGTATGTGACAGAAAACCAAGCTGATCTAAATCAGAATTTGTACCAGAAGGGTTGCACTGTAATTAAAATGAGAAATCCTGCTAGAGGATGGAGTTTATTATCTAGGGGCTGTATGTGGCCCCAGGCTCACATGTTTGACATGCTTGCTCTACAACAATGATAGGAAATTCTCCCATAGAGTCACATATGTGGCCCAGTCCAGTCCACCAAAGGACTGCACATTTAGTTTAAAAATTCTAAATTGTGTCTGAATTAACGACTTGGATTCTAAGCAGTGGATTGTGAGGCAATATATTGCAGACCTTACTAGCCCCTTAGAGGATGGGGGGTGTACTTTTGGGGGTGAAAATAAGGTGTGTATGATGCGGTAGTGGACAATTATCTCCTCTTTCCACTGTACAAAACACAGACTAGGGAGGCCACTGAAGAAGCTCTGAGGGCCACATGCAGCCCCAGGGCCACCTGTTGCCCACTGTTGCTCTAAAGAATAATACGAACTGAAAAGATTTCTCTCAGTGGAGAGACTTCTCTCTCCTTAGTGCATGGATGTCCAAATTAAGGCCTGGGGGCCATTTGCGAAGCTTGGACATGTTTATTAAATAGAAAAAATATGACCGCCTGTAAAATATAATAACTCTGTTCTTTAGTAATGTGGTAGACATTAGTGTTGAGCGAGTGTGCTCGGCCGATGCTCGGATCGGCTCGAGCATCGCTCTGCTCGGCACATGGCGGTACTCGTCGAGTACCGCCATGTGCTCGCCCGCCGTGTTCGGGTGGCGGGGATCTGTGCCGGAGGAGGCACAGATCTGAAGACGCTCCGCTGGACCACCAGGGACTGGAGGTACGGGGGCATTGAGGAGATGAAGGGGGCATTGCGGAGATGAAGGGGGACAGTGTGGAGATGAAGAGGGACATTGTGGAAGAGGGGCATAGCGGAGATGAAGGGGGACATTGTGGAAGAGGGGCATAGAGTCTATGCCCCTCTTCCACAATGTCCCCCTTCATCTCCGCTATGCCCCTCTTCCACAATGTCCCCCTTCATCTCCTCTATGCCCCTCTTCCACAATGTCCCCCTTCATCTCTGCTATGCCCCTCTTCCACAATGTCCCCCTTCATCTCCTCTATGCCATAGAGGAGATGAAGGGGGACATTGTGGAAGAGGGGCATAGCGGAGATGAAGGGGGACATTGTGGAAGAGGGGCATAGAGGAGATGAAGGGGGACATTGCGGAGATGAAGGGGGACATTGCGGAGATGAAGGGGGGCATTGACCAGGCACCCTCCCCTCATCAGAGCAGGGGGTGCCTGGTGTAATGCTCGTGTCGCCCCATTCAATTGAATGGGGCTCGGGTGCTCGGCCGAGCACTCGAGCCTCCGGCGGTGCTCGGTCAGAGCACCCGAGCACCCGAGCATCGGGGTGCTCGCTCATCTCTAGTAGACATTTATTGCTGCGTGAGTAAGTATATGCACCATAATGTAGGGCAGTTTATTAGGCTCGCTAGGGATTGCATATGATCCTGGTATAAACTCTAATTTTTTTGTGCATGTTTGTATTTAATATGATTATTTTATTTAGTAGTGCCTGGCCTTCGATTCAATGATGGATGTATAACAAAACATTTTAGTAGTATGTTTAAGACTTATACCTAAAACATAACAATGGGTCATACTTGGATTGTAAGCTCAATGGGGCACGGACCTTTTATCCTAATGTAGACTCACCTGGTGTTCCCCTTATGATTGTCTTTATAAGCACTTAGTCACGACACTTAATGTACCCCTTCTATATTAAATGTAAACTGTAAAGTGACAAGTACACTGGTTGGCACTATATAAATAAAAATATACAATACAATACAGGTAAATTTATAAATGTGTCTCTAATGTGTGCTAATGAATTTTGTTTTCTGCCTACATTCAGTCAATTTATTGGTGCAAAAAAAAATTATATATATATATATATATATATATATATATATATATATACTAGTATGAAAGTCCGTGTACGTGTGCTAAAGTGCCACCCAGAGGCCTCGGTTGCTGCCCCGGAGCCTTTCGGAGCACCCCAGTCCGGATCAGCGCATTTGTCCAGTCTCTACTGCACATAACTGTATCGCACACAGGGAATTTCGCAGGCTAGCACTTTATATATACAGATATATATTGTTATGCTGGTCATATTAGAGACACTCTCTTTGTTATGCCAGTTTTATACCCCACCCCCGTTCTTTTCTGAGGTAAAAGGCTTGCACATCCCTGTCAGTGCATGTCTTTGGAGGACTGCAGAGGATGCTCACTGAGGCTGATTTACTATTAAGAACTGGAGCTATTCTAAAGCAAACTATCTGCACCGTAGGGGACAAATAACATTCCTAAAATTCGAGGAGATTGTCACCCTTTGTATGATAGTGATCGCTCTATCATTCAGGGGATAAGAAACAAGTGGGAATGTTTATTTGTCCCATATGATACAGTTGGTTTTCCCCAGAATTACTCATGTTCTTATTAAAGAGCAAGTAACACCTCATAATAATAACCCCTCACTTAAATCCTAATGACCCCTATGAATGTTGCCATTGTTCAGCAGATAACATCTTCAGACAGTCCCGGATGACATGTCCATGGAAGTGGACATAGCAGTTGCTGGAAGTTTTTCTATCTATAGCAGGCAGAGAACATGAGCAAACTTAACCCTTTAAGGATCAGAGAGGTGTAAAATGCATTGTAGACCACTCTGGCCCTTAAAGGGATAGGATTACCATGTGCAGTGGGTGAAGTCTTTGTCCTGGGGTCCTGTTAGCAACTGTCATGGCTGCCTCCATGGACATGACATACATGACTAACGGACAATGTTATCTCGTGAACCAAGGAACAAATAGAGCCATTGGCTTTTCTCGACATAGTAAGGTATGTGTAGGAATATTATTAGGAGGCATTAGGTTCTCTTAGTACATAAGCCTCACTGTGGTTTTTAACCCATCTTAACTACAATTAGGATTATTTGTTCATTCTTACGTTAAATATATGGAGCTAATGGATTTTGTTATCAGATTTAACCCTTTGAGTGCCAGAGGGGAATGCAATGAATTGCGGTGAATGCATTGCAATCCCTTCTGGCACTCAAAGGGTTAACCAGTCATTATAAATAATGCAACATTTCTAACTTTGGCATTGACATATACACACTTAAAGTTGCGTATACTGAGGCTGATATACTAGTTAGAAATGGAGTAATTCTTGTGTAAACAAAGTGCAAAATTGAGTTAAATGGGGTTTTTAACCCCTTGAATGCTAGAAAGGTCACTTTTCCCTATGGCCCTCACAATGCATTCCTGGCTTCATTGTCAGGTCTGCTATCAGGAGGGCAGATCTGCCGATGCAGCACTCTGTTGGTGATAGTGACCAAACCAGGGGTCCTCCACTCTGGTGCTCAAGGCTCTATAGTGGGACAGTAGAAGTGATATCACTGGAGAAGTTATCTGTTTATCACCCCTTAGTACATCTCCTCTCAGTTCTTCTTAGAACATCATCCTCATTACGTGATCTGAGAAACTCTAACGTTTTACTTTCCAGATCTTGACGTACCTAGACAGACCTAACATTTTCTACTGACATATTAATTAATTGTAATGCATTGCTAGTATTCTAGAAGTATACATATGTTATAAATCCATGTTATTCATTGTCAAAAAATCTGTCAGCGTTACACATTCAAAATGTCACTTTAAACTTTAGGCTATAAAGGTCACAAACATTTGTTTTGAGAAGCAATGCATTGGATACCCCACTGGCACTTAAAGAGTTAAGCAACAGATCAGGGGTGGTCAATCTGCAGCCTACCACTCATTGTTTGACTACAATTCCCATCACCCTCAGTCAGACAATAGGCTTTGCAATAACAATTGTAAGGCCATGTTATGCACAAAAAAAGGGGACCAGTTCTGGGACATAGCAACTGTACCTTTACAGACTGATAAACATTCTTAAATTCACATTCATTTATATTGAAACTAATTTTAAATCCCATGTACACGAGCCAACAATGGAGGTCCTGCAGTCATGCCAGTACCGAATGCCCGCGCCGATGTTTATTAGGAGCGGGGCGCTCTGAATTCAGACCAGAGTCCTCTCTGTGCACCTGAAGGCGCCCTGCTCCGTATCAGCCATGGAGCGAGCATTCTCTACTGCGCATGACTGCGTTGTGACAAACTTTTTAACGAATTATAATATAGGATGCCAATGCCAATGGATTGCTTCGAAATGCGTTGCAAACCTTTCTAGCATTCACAGGATTAAAATCTCCAGTTAAGAAAATGAGAATATTTATTTGGCCCCCAGCTGTGCAGCTGGTTTGCATCAGAATTGCTCCTATTTCTTTTTATGTACATAACCCAATGAATAAACATTAAATGTGCAATTTTCAGAGATAAAGAGCTGCAATTATGGAGCAAACTAACTTATTCCCTTTCATTTAAATTGGGCTTTCGATGCTTTGAATACAAGAAAGGTCTCCAACGCATTGCAAAGCAATGCACTGGAGACCTATCAAACATTCAAGGGGTTAAAAGCCCCTTTGAAATCAAAGTTTCATTTTAGGAATCTTTATTTGTCCCCTGTGTTGCAGTTGGTTAGCTCCAGAATTACACCTTATCCTTTTGAGTGCCAGAGGGGTGCGCAACGCATTGCTTTGTAATGCATGGCGCACCCCTCTGGCACTCAAAGGGTTAAAACAGTTTTTTACTACAGTTTGATCCCGTCGAGCTCCACAGGAGTGCATCATAATGCATCCTCTGGATCTGAAAGGGTGAAGTACATTTGTTCAGTGATATAACAGAATGCACAAGTACCTGTGGAAACCACATTAGTTGTGTGGTTGCTGACGGGAAGGTATTCAGCTGCACTGTGATGCATCCTGAGGGGAAAGGTGGCCGAAGAATCAGAGTTTAAAGGTACAAAAGAGTCAGCTGTGACAAAAGCCTGGAAACTCATCCCCCCAGACAGTCTTCTGTGTTTGCTGCAAGGGGTTTGCCAATCAATAATGGATCTTAAAGTAACACCTTTCGCTTGCATGTATACATAGAGGGGGCTACATGGAAAATGCATGTCGTGTGCAGGTATTTATACTGCCAGGAAATCCCTTTATCCATGTTAATGTTCTCTTCCCAGGAGATTGCTTTAGAATCACATCACTAGTCCTTCCCACTAAACATGATAACACCCACCAAATTGGTTTGAGACAGGTGAAACCTGAGATTTGCTGGTGAGTTCACTTTAGAGGTCACTTTTTGCTTTATCATTGTAGCATTAGTTGTTTCTTCTCTTTTACAGAGCAATTGCCATGTTTTACTAAGTTGCTCCTAAGAGAAGACTTACTAAAATTCCCAGTCTGCAATGTTTAGCCTCATAATGGCTCTGGCTGAAACACAACCCAGATGTATGTGGCTCTCAGGCACAAACAGCTGATTTGTGTGCACAGTGTCTATTGAACTGTTGCATAGGGATGGATGAAAAGTCAACATATACCACATTCTCTGTGAAAATTCCTGCTGATAGAAACCCCTCAAAATATTGTCTGTGACTCTGTGATTTTCTGGCTCTACCAGTGCTGAGCGACAAGGCTGGAGGTCGGGGTGTGCAGTTCTGTGGATGCAAATTCAGTGGGACAAGGCTGGAGGTTAGCAGTATGCATGGTCCTTTGTCTATCATGGTACAATGCTGGGTGGCTTAGTGTGAGTGGGTATGTGGCTACTGTGGGGGGATCAGCATGTGTGCTTCCATGGGAACCATGCAACACGTTTGGGGTGGAAGTTAGTGCTATGGCTACCATTGGACTAGGCTGTGGGGTCAGTATGTGAAATTCTGTTGCTACCATAGGAAAAATCTAGGTGGTGTATTGTGTGTGTGGTCTTTGACTACCATGGCACAAGGCTGGGGAGGGGCATAGTGTGTGTGTTTCAGTGATGCTTCTATCTCCTGTCAGACAACAACTCCTATCATTCCCCACTAGCCTTTGGATGATAGGGGCCGATGGAAGTTGTAGTCTGGAAGCATGTGGGGTATCCTATTGAAATGTCACCCTCTAGTAGGCGACCATCAAAAGAGCGACAACAGAATGTCACCGACATCAAAAGGGCAACATTCTGATTTTGCATGCTTAAGGGTTGCCAACTAGAGGGCGACATTACGACAAGCAATGTGCAGATCGATGTTCCCCTGACTGGCTGTGTGCAGACACACTGTATAGTGTGTGAGTTGTGCTAGGCCCTTAAACAGTTAAGATGGTTTCTGGGAATGAGCACTGTCACTTAACCCTTTGAGTGGCTCAGGGGTACCCAATGCATTGCTTACCCCTCTGGCACTCAAAGGGTTAAGTGACCGAAATGGTGCCAAAGAACTCTGAAGCATATATCAGCATATAATGCAATGCATTTTCTTTAGGAGACATACTTAAAGGGATAGTAATGTTTCATAATAAAAGCGGCTTTAATTGATCATCATAGTATTTGGACTTTGGAGAGTGTTATTTCAATACTGTCAGAGTTATAGTTCAAGAGTAATTAATTGACAAAGTGTCCCCCTCCCGCCCCTTTTACTGATGTAACACTGCTCAGCCAGAGCAGAAGGGAGGTGCCCAGGTAGACTGCAGAGAGGGACAATCTTCAATTAAGATAAGGGATAAAGCTGAAAAGCTTGCCAAGGGGGGTAGGGCTTTCATTGTTCTGATAGGAAGAAGATTGTCCCCTGCTGTTATCTGTCTGGTCTATGGACTGGATTCCACATCTGAGAAGAGATGGCTTACACTAGGTAAAAGGGGCGGGAGGGGGAAACATTACTTGTGAATATCTCTCAAACCATAAAGGTTTGAGAGATAAGACTTATAATGTTCCTCATGTTTTTTTAATGCCTACAAAATAAAATAAAGATAAAACGAAGTATTGCTATCCCTTTAAAGGAAGATAGAAGACAAAAGTGCTGTTACAAATGTCAAAATGCTCCTATAATGAATAATAATAATAATGAATGAAAATAAAGTATATATTCCATATAAAGTACTTAAATAGGTATAACTACCTGTCCTGTTTCAAATACGTACAGAAATACAAATAGAGGTGTCTGTAAAAGGTTACCAGTCGCTGTAGTGTACTGGGATGTGGAGGAGACAGACAGCTCTCAGCCATCTCTCAGGTCTGCCTCTCAGTCTTCTCTCTGGTCTGCTTGTCTTTTGCTGAGAGGTGAACCTGAGAGGAGGCTGAGAGGAGGCTGAGAGGCAGCCTGAGAGGAGACTGAGAGCTGTCTGTCTCCTCCTGTAGCCATGGGTGGAGCTAATGGTGCCTAGGGTTGTCTGGGATGTAAATCTGGGACTGAGCTTACTTCTAGAACCAGATATGCAACATTTGTCTGGGTCTGTGTCCACTTTACATCAATCTACAATGTCCTTTGCGATTAATTTGATCAGAAGAACTGGAGCAATCCTTTGGAAATCAACTGAACTATAGAAGACAAATATAAAAATCACTGAGTTTCAATGTGTTGCAGACATTCAAAGGGTTGACAGTGCAATCTTAAACAACTGAAAGCTTTATTTATGTATGCTATAGTTGGCTTGCTCCAGAACTGACACTTTCTTCTTTTGTGAATGTTCCACAAACTGCACAAATAAAAGGCTGCTTTGCACCAAGGGTTGGGCAATGTGGGAGTATACTGGAGCTTTGGGATGTGACATTTCTCTGTACCATGCCTGGGAACTTTCTAGATCTGACCCAGAGACCCCAGTTTTTAAAACTAGTCACCGGGCCTCCATGAACAGAGACTCATTCTCAGAGATCAGTGGCTTCCCTTGTAAGTCCAGTCACTTCAGTGCCAGTTCTGGTCATTATATTGCCATTTAAAGGACAAACTTCACCTTCCCCATCCCAACCCTGCCTACACTAAGCAAGCCCCACCCAGTTATTACATTAATCATTTTAGACATGAACACTCCCACCCCCAGACCATAGGGAACCTCCAGAGGGTTTGGAGAGGAAGGTTCTCAAGTATGCTCAGCATCCTGTGCCACTCCATGCACCAAGAAAGAGCAAACAAAATCATTACAATATTCTTCCTTTACCTTACACTAGTTATGGATCTCTGATCGGGGGTTGAATTTGCTGATCTGCCAACACAAATCTACTGGAATTAGCCTCTAATGCCATTGACAGCTATCCAAGGTATGCACTACAGTGTCTGATTACTTTAGTGCAAAACAGTGGTCATATTTTACTTTTGTTAAGACGGCGAAAAGGTACACCCTGTCCTATGCCCCTTGTTTATAACATGGCATTAATCAAGGTGTAGATTAAAGGAATATGCCAAAAAACACCCATACACTTCCACACTGTCCTCGCTGGTACAGACATCATTAACCTTTTGCGCACAAGAGGGGTATGCAACACATTGCGTTGCAATGCCCTGCACACCTCTATAGTCCTTAAAGGTTTAGAGAAGAATCCTGAGTTTAAGTAGTACACTAGTAGAGTAATAGTGATACATTTGTTGACTGACTGAATACCTTTTGAGTACAAGCTTTCAAGACAACTTAGGTCTTGAAAGCTTAGGTCTTCACTATATATTTCTACCCTATTGTGCAGCTGCAGTCTCTTCACATTTTAGTCTCTTTACCTGCTCATTCCTCTCCCATTCTGACTAAGTACTGACTACTACATGATGCAACTTGTATAGTTAGGACCTGTCTTCTGCAAGGAGTACAAAGATCTCTAAGACAATGAACCACCAATCATTAGTATGTATATAAAATATAGGGAGTCTTCATATAATATGGATATGTTTTCAGGGGAAGATTTAGTACATTATCATCCTCTTTGATGGAGTAGCTCCCAATCTACACTACACAGGGAAGATTATGTTTAGCATTCTTATAATGAGCATGTGACATCAAATGCTACATTTCCATGAAATTATATGGTAGTATGAAAGCAAAGATACTCCAGAATAACTGTAAGAAGGAATCTTAACTTCAAATAGCTTAATGATCTACCATACATTCACTAGTCTTCAGTCTTCACCATAGTATTGTTCTATTGACTTTAGAACACAATTCACTGGCATTAATAATGCTGGGCTTTATGTATAAAGTGGAACAATTCTGGAGCAAACCAAAAGCGTTATGGAGAACACATTCTAATTCCTGTTGATTTAAAAAGCATTTTTAACCCCTCAAATGTTACACAGGCCTTCAATGCATTGAGAAGTAGTGTTTTGGAGATCTCTCTAGTACTTGAGGGGTTCAAAGTCCTATTTAAATCAATGATGATTTGGAGCGATCACATGTACCGGCATTTTGAATGAATGAGGCAGTGTGCCAAGCACACTGCCTCTGTGTCTGCGCTCGGCCTCTCTGTCCCTTACATTCAAAGTAAGGGAGAGAGAAGCAGAGAGGAGACACCTAGTGGTAAAAAAATACAGCAGCTGGGGGTATTAACCCCTTTGGTGCTGGAGGCTGGCTGGATGCAGGTCCATTTCTGACATGCTAAGATACACTTAAAAAAAACCAAACAAACAAACAAAAAAGAGAGAACACACTTTTTTTAACAAAAAACAGATTTTATTTTAAAAAAAAAGAGAGATATCAATAAACAAAATCGAGAGTTTGTTGTGTAGCCAAAATACTGAGGTAAAGAGGCACATGGTGATTTTCACCCGGGGGGGCAGTGCCCACTTAAACTGCCCATTTTGTAGGTATCCTTAGAGGGAAAATACTGTTGAACAAAGACATAGTCAAAAAGGTCAGAATTGTTCCAGTCCTTAAGTGAAATCCACCTCAGATTTTCCCGGTCCTTAAGGGGTTAAACAGTGGCAGCTGTGGTTGGCTGAAGAGCAGGGGGTCACATCCCGTGGCTCCTCCTAAACCAATCAGCATTTTCCAGCCACGCCTCCTGTGTGATATTGAAAGTCAGGGAAGAAAGGAATTAATAATATAACTGAGATGTAAAGCATTTGGAGAATCTTCAGGTACAAACTTCTGTATGAGTACAATGTTCAAACAACTGGAATTCTGAAGGGACAGTTATTCAGCAATATTACCCAAGATCTTACTTAGTTCAAACCAAGGATGGGCAATGCTTATGTAGGAATCATAGACATTTAATGGCTATTTCATATGTTTCCAACAATTCAGTGACAGAGAAGGAAACCTATGAGGATGCACTGAACACTCCATGTTTTTTGGGGGGTATTTTGTAGAGGATGATTTGTTAGATTTGTTGTTAAGAGGCCCAGCCCTAAGGAAACATTAATTTGTAGGACTTAAGCTTGTTTGACACAAACCCTAAGGAAACATTGATTTGTGGAACTTGGGCTTGTTAGAAAAAACGCCCAAAAATTGTTTATTTTTTGGTAGGACTATGTTTTTCTTTTTTTTTTCTTTTTTTTTTTTTTAACAGCATAAGCCATGAGAAAAAAAGCCCTACTGGCCTAGTGCCAGCAGATCATGTCCTGTTGGCCAGTGGCCACTGGCCATTGTCAAATGCCCTGATGTAGATGAGAAATTTGTGACTTCTGTTCTTGCTGCTGCTGCTTCTGAGTTGTTTAAGCAGCAGGATGATTAGGCAGCTGAAAATGAATGGGATCAACAACAGCAGTAACATGGTTGATGGATCATGAAGGTTCCACTTGCCATGACTAGCTCCAGTGATGTGTCTGAGGCAGTAGCAGCACAATAAGTAGCCCCCTGTATATGTGGAGAAAAGAAGAAGTTGCCAGCCATATCGTCCAGTGATGCAAAGCAAACAATGTCAAGTCAATATTAGGGATGAGCGAACATTTTCACCTCAATGAAATTGTCGAATAATGGCACTTCCCGCTTGGTGAATAATTTCATTCAAAAAGTGACCATTTTCCTTTTTTTTTTACTTAGCTCATTCCATTGAACTCAATGGTGACTTTGAATTTATACATAACACATATAAAATATTATTTTATTTCCCAAAGGCATAGTATAAAAGGGGCATGAGGGTGCCTGTGTTGGTGGAGTGTGGGGAAACAATCAGTTGAAAAAGGAATGTTTTTTGGGGGGAGTATTTTGTAGAGGATGATTTGTTAGATTTGTTGTTAGAGGCCCAAGCCCTGAGGGAACATTGATTTGTAGGACTTAAGCTTGTTTGGCACAAACCCTAAGGAAACATTGATTTGTAGGACTTAGGCTTGTTAGAAACAAACCCCCAAAAATTGTTTATTTTTTTGTAGGACTATGTTTTTCTTTCATTTTTTTGTATTTTTTTTTAAAAGCACAAGCCCTGAGATAAAAATGCCCTACTGGCCTAGTGCCAGCAAGTCATGTTCTGTTGGCCAGTGGCCACGGGGCATTGTCAAGTGCCCTGATGTAGATGCTGAATTTGTGACTGCTGTCCTTGCTGCTGCTGCTGCTGAGTTGTTTAAGCAGCAGGATGATTAGGCAGCTGAAAAGGAATAGGATGAACAACAGCAGTAACATGGTTGATGGATAATGAAGGTTCCAGTTGCCACAACTAGCTCCAGTGGTGCACCTGAGACAATAGCACCACAATAAGTAGCCCCCAGTCTATGTGGAGAAAAGAAGAAGTTGGCCAGTAATTCTTCTCCACCTGCCCCTCCTCCAAAATCATGGGTGTGTTGTTATTAGCATAGACATTTTTCCCTTGAGAGCAGGAACTGTGCCTCTCATCAGCAACTGCAATGTGTGTATGTGTGGTAAATAACATCTGGGGGGACAACTGTATCCAAACCATTACACCAGAACCCAAGTACTGCCACTGTCACTATACCCCTTGTCTACATCCTGCTAAGGACACATGACAACTTGCTGACAGTTTAGTAGTAATGATGAACCCTCCCTGCCACCATCCTATCATATTCTGCGGGATGGAATCTCCTCATATGCTGCTTGATGCCCTGCTTGCAATTCTCCTCCACCACACTGACATGTATGGTCAGTGTACCACACAGCTTGCAATGGGTGGACACGAACTGCCAAATCCTAACATCAACAGAGTGGCTATCATTTGGCGGGGGAGGTAATGATGAACAAGGTGGCTTGGCAGAAGATGAAGTTACCCTAGAGGAAGAAGGTTGATGGCGAGCTACACTGTGTGCACAATTATTAGGTAAGTGAGTATTTTGACCATATCATCATTTTTATGCATATTTTCCAACTCCAAGCTGTATAAACTTGAATGATTATTGGATTTAAGCATATCAGGTGATGTGTAATGAGAGAGGGTGTGGCCTAAGGAGATGAACACCCTATGTCAAGGTGTGCATAATTATTAGGCACCTTCATTTCCTCAGGCAAAATGGGCAGAAAAAGACATATAACTGACTGCAAAGTCAAAACTTGAAAAAAGTATTTCAGAGGGATGCAACACTCTTGAAATTGCTAAGATACTGGGGTGTGATCACAGAACCATCAAACGTTTTGTTGCAAATAGTCAACAGGGTTGCAAGAAAAGTGTTGAGAATAAAAGATGCAAATTAACTGCCAAAGATTTGAGAAGAATCAAACATGAAGCTACCAGGAACCCATTATCCTCCAGTGCTGTCATATTCCAGAACTGCAACCTACCTGGAGTGTCCAGAAGTACTAGGTGTTCAGTGCTCAGAGACATGGCCACGGTAAGGAAGGCTGAAACTCGACCACCACTGAACAAGACACATAAGTTGAAATGTCAAGACTGGGCCAAGAAATATCTGAAGACAGATTTTTCAAAGGTTTTATGGACTGATGAGATGAGAGTGACTCATGACAGTCCAGATGGATGGGCCCGTGGCTGGATCAGCAATGGGCACAGAGCTCCACTTCGACTCAGACGACAGAAAGGTGGAGGAGGGGTACTGGTATGGGCTGGTATTATGAAAGATGAGCTAGTTGGACCTTTTCGGGTTGAAGATGGACTCAAACTCAATTCCCAAATCTACTGCCAGTTTTTAGAAGACAATTCTAAAGCAGTGGTACAGGAAAAAGTCTGCATCTTTCAAGAAGACCATGAATTTTATACAAGACAATACTCCATCGCATGCATCGAAGTACTCCAATGCATGGCTAGCCAGTAAAGGCCATAAAGATGATAAAATAATGACATGGCCCCATTCCTCACCTGACCTAAACCCTATTGAAAACTTGTGAGCCCTTCTTAAATGGCAGATTTATGCTGAAGGAAATAAGTACACCTCTCTGAACAGTGTCTGGGAGGCTGTGGTTGCTGCTGCACAAAAAGTTGATTATCAACAGATCAAGAAACTGACACACTCCATGAAAGGAAGTGTTCTGACTGTTATCGAAAAGAAGGCTATACTGGTCACTGATTTTTTTTTTTTAAATGTCTCAAATGTTTATTTGTAAATTTGGAGTTGTTTGTTTAGTATTCTCACTTTTATAGATTAAAATAAACACGTAAGATGAGAAAATTATCGTTTTTCATTTAGTTGCATAATAATTAAATATTCAGGTTTAAGGTTTCTTAACATTTTGGATTGATGGAGAGCACTGTAGTTGTTCGATAATAAAATTAATCCTCAAAAATACATCTTGCCTAATAATTGTGCACACAGTGTAGTTGTTTCGCTTGTCATGGAACTTCCAGTCTCTGCCTGGGGTTCTCTATTCTTCCTCCTCTTTGATCTCTGCCTAACCTCTTGTTGCCTTTCTGGAGAGTTAGGGGGTACAGCAACAGTGGTGCTTGATTTCTGTGGTGGGTGTTTGGCTTTAACATGTTTCACATAAATGTCATGGTGTCAGTGTTTCATGTGTGTTATTAGGGCGGTTGTGACAAGGCCCATTCCCTCCTTTCCCCCTTCTCACTGACATGTCACAAATTGTGCCATTGGTGATGACTGCATTGTGTTTGCCCCAAGAGAAAAATAGTTCCACATCCATGACCTCAGGGGATAGGGATAGAGAATAGGTGGAGAAGAATGGGCTCTTTCCTCTTGTCCTCCACATTCCCCTTCACTGTCTGGGGCAGCGGATGTTGTTGCTGCTGTTGTTGTTGCTTCTGCCTCAGAATCAGCACTGCAACTAGGACCAGGAGTATTACTGCTGCTCCTGGAAGTGGAACCTAGTCCTAGTCCCTCATCCCTTGTTGACCTCATTCCCACTGTGTCCACAGTGGTCTGTGGCACACTAACTTGCTCCTCAGCATCCTGCTGCCCTTGCAGCTCAGCAGCAGCAGGAATTAAAGCAGTTACAAATTTCGCAAAAGCTCATTGCTAGTGGTGGTGGTGATGCCCATCCTAATCCCTGTCTCCCATTCCTTCTCAGTTTGGGCTAAAATGACCATCAATGTCTCTTCCACCTCAGCTTCTCCAGCATTATCATCACCATCACCACTAGTCCCTACATGATGCTGGTGCTCTATTACAGACATCTCACTGCTGGTTGGAGGAGGTGACGAGCAATGTGACAGAGGGTTCCCTAATGTCACACTTGTCATTTCTTGGTGACGAGAAGGAGGCAGACTGGCAGCAGTAACAGCAGACACAGGCAGCTGATCTGTGCTCCTGGTGTTAGTGTTGGTATTATTATTTCTGTACCTGTTCTCCCCCAACAGTTCTGGCCTCTTCAGGATCATTTTCCACTTGGACACTGTAGTGAAGGGAAGGGGACTTCCACGGCCAGTGGAATGGTGTGGGCTCCCTTGACTGCTAGTCTGTATGCTCTCAAATGCTTCCCCTACCACTCCCTTAACACTAGTCCCACCGGCTGCTTCACTATTACTGTAACTTCTACTACTAACACCAACCACATCAAGTTCAGCCCCAGAGTCTGCCTCCTTACAGCCACTTGACTTGTAATATGAGGATATTGATTAACCCCTCCTACACTCCCGACACTAACAAGCCGCTAGTAGAAGTAGAAGTAGTACTAGCACTGGCAGCACTGCTTGGGGATGGCAAGTGTGACTTAGGATCCCCTGCTGTCACACTTGGCATCATCTTCTCCCCCCCCTCCTGGGTATTACAAGACACACTAGCAGCAGGTTCAGCATTAGTGGCAACAGGTTTAGCACTGGCAGCAGGCACAGCACTGGTGGCAGCAGGGGCAGCACGTCTGACAGCAGGCACAGCAATGGTAGTAGCAGTAGCAGGGGCAGCACATCTGACAGCAAGTACAGTAATTGTGGCAGCAGGGGCAGCACGTATGGCAGCAGGCACAGGCAGCTGACCTCTACTGCTCTCTCTACTACTACCATTTTCTTCTTCCCTTCCCATTAAATTTCCCAAGATCACTAGGGGTGATTTAGGGGGACTGGACAGCATTGGTTCAGTAGTGCTCACTTTCTCCTCCTCCTCAGACTCAGTGGACACATAAGGTTCCTTCTAGTTCCTCCTTTTACTATTTTTAAACTTTCTTATAGTGATAGCAGTCACTGTGAACTTCTACTGCCTCAATTTTTCCAAAAGAACAGCACAGCACATCTACCTCGCTCTGTAGCTACTTTTACTTCCGCAAATACGTCACATTTCTATAGCGAAAACATGAAAACCATGTAAATCAATGGGCGAAAACTTTCTAGCCATTGAAAAAATGGTGAAGGATTTTGGCCAATGGGCGAAAAATGGGAAGATTTTAATCGCTGGTTTAAAGTAGATTTTCCCATGAAAACAGTGGATAACAACGTGGTTTTCACTGGATTTGTCATGGGAACATGACAAGAGCTTTTGCCGACCCCAGTTGATATTTCAAAAACCAAAATCATCTCACTGAACAATGTTAAAAGGAACTGAAGTTCTTTTACTACAGACTTAAAATATGTTTTAAGATTTCTGTTGTTTAAAAAGAAAAAAAAGGAAATGTGATATTGAGATTATCAGTTGGTATGATCCATATCTAATCTGCTGTTATGTGCAGAGTGGTATAGGACTGG
Source organism: Rhinophrynus dorsalis (assembly GCA_037306005.1). Taxonomy (NCBI): domain Eukaryota; kingdom Metazoa; phylum Chordata; class Amphibia; order Anura; family Rhinophrynidae; genus Rhinophrynus; species Rhinophrynus dorsalis. The sequence goes on along the minus strand of CM074719.1, from coordinate 69,912,426 downwards.
AACAGGAAATGGTTACTTGCACTGTGTGTGTGTGTGTGTGTGTGTGTAGGCATTTTAAATAAAGTTTACAGTTTTGATGACATGAGCTCAATCTCCTGATATACATGATAAAACACCATGCTTGTATATATATATATATATATATATATATATATATATATATATATATATATAAAAGAATAAGCCTCATTGCATAATTTATGGTACCTCACACACAGAACATAATTTATGTCTCCTCAGAAAACAAACACACATTGAACAGAATGTCTCATTACATAACTTATGTCTCATTAGGAGACACAACTCCTATTGGGTGATTGAATGGGGACTTTACTGCTCCCATTGGGTGATTGAATGGGGGCATATTTATCATACAGGGAGTTGTCCCGCCCCCTCCAGCCCACCCACCACTATCCAACTGACAAAAAAATTTAACTGCCACTCGCTCCTGAAATAGGGGATATCAGTAGGGTTGCCACCCAGCCGGTATTTTACCGGCAGGCCGGTAAAAAATTGGCTTCTGTCCAATGTTAAGTCTATGGAGGGAATGCCATGGCCGGTATTTTTTTGGAGAAAAGGTGGCAACCCTAGATATCAGTAACTTCTCCCGGTCCACACACACACACTCACTCAGGATCATGACCCACAAACACACTGTTTTACCTCCCACAGATAACTGTAACCCTCCATACAGTCTGTTTCAGTAGGAGGGTGTAATGTTCCCATAAAATACAAACTCAGGGTTAAACTTAATAGCAACTCTTTTATTTAACTCTTCATCTCTTCAGTCACCTCACTAACTGTCTCAACTGTCACTCCTCCACTTCCTGCTTCCTGATTCCCGCCCTTTCTCCTTAAAGGGAGAGAGATGCTTTGCTGTATGTTACAGAGGGCAAGCCTCAAACACCACTTTCTATTTGTTCCCTCAACATATTGCTACGTTGCCTCAACTGAAGAGCCACCGTGTGTTATATTGCTATGTTACCTCCACTTAACTCTTTGAGTGCCAGAGGGGTACACCAGGGGCATTTCTAGGTTCCAAAACGATCTGGGGCTAGAGCCCACAGCAAAATTCAACAGAGTGCCTGCCACTCTATGATGATAACGCAATAGTGTGGAGTGAGTTATCCTTACACAACATATATGTTTTTTTACTAATCTATATATAATGCAATGCAAAGAGTTAAGAAGTAAGCCACTTTATGTTCAACTCTTGCCGTTTTTTGTTCTAACTAACTGAAGTTATTGTGGTGTAAACCAACTGTACCACAGGGAACAAATCAAAATTCCTGTCACATTAAATAGGGGTTTTAACTCCTTGAATGCTAGAGCGATCTTCAATACATTGCAAAGCAATGCATTGGAGACCTCTCTAGCATTCAAGAGGTTAAAAACTCTATTCAAGTGCAGTGGATTTTAAGAACTTTTATTTGTCCCCTATTGTGCAGTTGGTTTACTCCAGAATAAAACCAGGTTGCTTTAATACATATGGGCCATTGATGTAACTGAATAAATTATCAAGAGCAACACCAAAGTATTTTATTTACACAGATAATGTATAAACTAATATAACGATGTTTAAACAAACATTAATGTGAGTTGTATTGCTGTGGAGCAATGTGATACACTTATATACACACCACACAGTCTGATGTCCTAAAAAGAGGGACACCAGGGTGTGAAAGAGGGACAGAAGGATTTGGGGCTCGAAGAGGGACACTTGGGAGGTATGCTTATACCCAGCATTGTTCCATTGCCCACTGGTAGCCATAGAACCCCTCATACACTGCCTGATAACCTTGCACTTCTAGCCCCTATTAGCCACACATCCACTCTCTGATACTCCAGTGGTTTGCCACCGGTAGCACCAGGCCCACACATGAACTGATATCTGTCTTCTTCTACTGGCAACTGGTATCCATAGAACCATACATACACTGTGTGATACCCCATCATCGTTCCACTGGTTACCTGTAGCCAATCATACACTGTCTGATTGCCGGCATTTTTCCATTGGCCACTGGTAGCCACAGAACAACGCACATAAACTTTATGATACCACAACCTTGTTCCACTGGCCGCTGGTATCCACTGACTCCCCACATACACTGTGGGCCCCACCAGTCTTATTATCCTGCCCACTGAAAGCCACAGATTCTACACATACACTATATGACCACCACCATCCTTATTCCAATACCCACTGGTAGCCACTGATTCCCTACATAAACTGTGTGACCCCACCAGCCTTGTTCCCCTGCCCTCTGGTAGCCAGCCCACAAATTCTCCACATATACAATGTGACACCCACCAGCCTTGTTTACCTGCCACTGGTAGCCATATATTTACCCCATCTATATTGTCCCTCATACCTTCTCTTCTGCTCTGCCCCATTCTGCTTTCTGCTTCAGTGTAGAGCCATGGGCTCCACACTGCCTCCTCTGGTACTTCAGGTGCATGTTGATGACCTCATCGCAAAGCACCAGGAAGTGCTAGAAGAGCCAGTGTGGAGCGGATGGCTGTGGGCTGAAGCTGAGAACAGAGTAAGGCAGCAGCCTGCTGTTCCAAGCAATATATGCCCACGAGTTGCTGGGCAGCAGCCAGCCAGCCATCCTCAGGATAAACAGCAGGAGGATTGAGTCTGCTGATTGTCTGACATTCGGGGCTGCCCACTGACACACTCGGGGCTTCAGCACCCTTAGCCCACCCCTAGCGACGCCCCTGGGGAACACAACGCATTGCAAAGCAATGCGTTGTGTACCCCTCTGGCACTCAAAGGGTTAAGTAAGGAGCAGTTACTGCTCCCATTGGGTGATTCAATGGGGGAGTGATTTAAATCATGCAGGGAGTTGGCCTGCCCCCACTATCCAGCCCACCCACCACTATCTAAGTAACTGAAAAAACAAAATGGCTGTCACTTGCTCCTACACCACAGACACAAACACATCAGACAAAAAACACACACTCGCACACTCTCACACTCGCGCACTCTCTCACACTTGCACACTCTCTCGCACTCGCGCACTCTCTCGCACTCGCGCACTCTCACACTCGCACTCGCACTGTCACACTCTCACTCTCTCACTCACACACTCTCTCACTCACACTCATACACCCTCACACTCACACACTCTCATTCAATCACACACACTCACACAATCACTCACTCTCGTACTCACACCCCGGGAGCCAGCACGATCCACCTTCCACCATAGTCTCACTCACACCCCTGGAGCCAGCACGATCCACCTTCTACCATAGTATTTGCAATTCCCACATGCATTTCAACTACATGAATGAATGCCACTCACTCACACCCCGGGAGCCAGCACGATCCACCTTCCACCATAGAATGGGCAATTACCACATGCATTTGAACTATATGAATGAAGGCCACAGTAGAGGCATAAGTACAAACACAAACTCATTACAATGACACATAAGTCACCCCCTTATGACTCACTTCTGTGTGTGCATGTGTGTTACTCACTGTGTGTGTTGCATGTCTGTATCACACTCTATGTGTCTCTATGTTGTGCATTGCATGTATGTAGGTATGTATGACTGTGTCGATCTTTATGCATCTCAGTGAATGCGTGTGCATTTGTGTGTGTGTCTCTGTGAGTGTTTGTCTTGCATCCGTGTGTGTGCGCATAAATTCCCTATATATCCTGACGGGCAACGCCGTCCCACATTGCTAGTATATATATGTATATATTCTGTTAGCCCAATAAAAAGGTATTACAAGAATGTTTGTCCGATGCAGTCATGAGCAGTAGAGACTGCCCGGACGCACAGAATGCTGGGAGGTGTAGCAAAGCTGGGAGCATTCTGTGCGTTCGGGCAGTCTCTACTGCGCATGACTGCATCGCGTTGCGCCGCCAGTGAGGCAACAACAGTACTCAGAGCAGGACCAGCCTCTTTACCTCACTGGCCCATGACCCGTGTATACGGGCTTTTACACTAGTCTCTGATAAAGCACATCTGCGGCTGCAATTCTACCCACTGAGGATCCCATCTGATCTGCCCCCCTTGTTCATCATGAGCAGTGCCAGATGAGATGCTTCTTCTTTCAGAATGGGCAAAGATCCTATGGCACCCCTACTATTCTGATTTCCACAAGAGGTTTGTGCACACTTACTGCTCCCACATTGCCATCCTCCTGCCAGCTCTGATTTACCTCTGAAAGATAAGCTGAAGCTGCTGGGTTTACTCCTGATTCCCCCTCAACAAGACATTGCACAGGGGAGAGCCAAGCACTGGGCAGCCCTTGGCACCCCTCTGTTGCACAATGCAGCAACTGACAAGCTGAAGGTCCAAATGCACAGACATGCAGTTTTAAATATAACAGGCATATTTATTTAACACTATCAGTGGGTATAAGCCCATCACAATCACCTATTTTGTGAGTATAATCTACTCAAAGACAGGAAGTGGGGAGAAGATAATGTGTATTTCAACTCTTTGAGGTCCAGAGGGGTGTGCTATGTATTGCATTATGTACCTTTTTGACCCTCAAAGGTTAAATGCTTTAAACCCCTTTGCTGCTGCAGAGATCGTAAAGGAAAGCTAACATCTTCAATTAATAATTCCCCACTTACATTACTATGGCCAAAAACTCCTAAAGGCCCCTATGAATTTTGTCCTTGCTTTTTGGGTCAAGAAACAAGATCTTCAACTGGTCCTGTATGTCAAGTCCATGAAGGCGGGCATGACAGTTGTTGGTAGTTTTTTCAAACTGAAGCAGGAAGAATGTATTAACCTGCTTACTATGGGCAGTTGGAAATCACCTGGTTCTGTCCGCCTCCATGGACATGACATCCAGAACTGATTAAAGAGTTTATCTTTCAATTTAAGGTGCAAGGAAAACATTCATATGGGTAATAATGATATTTTGGCCATAGCAAGGTAAGTGAGAGGTGTTAGGAGCTGCTAGTTCTAATTTAACTTATTGCTTTACAAGGAGTTTAGACAAGTCTGACATTAACATTATTGTTTTTGAGGGGGTTATGGGCATTTTATTACTTTAATCTTTAGTTTATGCTTTTTCTACCTCAAGGACAGCAGTACATTGCAAAGGGATGCACTCCAAAACCTTTCAGCTACTGAAGAGTTAATTTCAAATAATATTGGTTCAGGGAAATGATGGGTATTTTTTTTTATACTTACAGGGGTAATATAACTTTTATATACCATTTTCTATGGCATTATTTATAATGTGGTGTGTTACTGCAATCTATTTTTGGTGCTCTTGAAATATGACCAGCAAACAATTGAAGAAAAGGAATTTAGGTCTGATGATGACGTGAACCCAAAAAGAAGAAATATGAGACCTATTTGTGGCTGTCGAACACAGCACATAGTATCAGGAACATTAATTAAGAAAAGTTGTAAGAGATTTAGTACACATTTATTAGTATTTTACCCTTTGAGTGTCAAAGAGGTATGGCAGCACTGCAATAATGAAAGAGGATAACCCCTTATCATACAGGGAAGGTTGAGAACCCCTATCTCCAGCGATACAAGAGATGAGAAAAAATGTAGCACAATCCTGCAATAAACCCAATTTAATAATAAATAATGTGCATAAGCACAAAAATTTAAAATAAACAGTAATGGAATCCAAATAGAAGAAGGCACTAGAGCACTTGTCTGTGAAAATGATATGGTACACAGGTACCTGTCCAAAGTGAGCAGTAATGTTAGTAGCAGCTTGTTAAAGTGACAGTTGCCCTCCTTTTTGAAAACATATTTTGCAAATGCATTTAAACTAATGGCAAACTGACTACTTTTTTTCACTGTCCCTTCAGCAGCAAAGTCTGCCTCCACTACAGTATGCAGAGTACTCAGCACTGCAGATATAGCACAATAGTGTATCACTATTCCTGCTTTCTCAGTAACTGACTAAAAGGTGTCAGGAAAGAGAAGGGGCTGTGATGCACTGTCTGACTCCCCGTCCTTGTTCCACTGGCAATCTGTCTGACATCCAGCCTTGTTCCATTGTCTGCTGATATTATTATTATTATTATTATTATCATTATTATTATTATTTTACCCTTTATTTATATTGTGCTGTACAATGGGAATAGATATACAGAGACATTAAAATGTACAAATGGAACATAAAAAACAAAAGGATCAGAGGCCCTGCTCGTGAGAGCTTACAGTCTAGAGGAAAACGGATGGGACACAGAAGGAGTAAGTGCTATGGGGTGTAAGTGCCTTCTTCCACATAAATTGCCAGTCAGCGGGTGAGAGAAAGAAGTTCTTTTGAGTGCAGTGGTCCAGTCAAGTAATGGGTCTGTTCTGGACAACAAGACTGTGTGAACAATGAGGTCGTATTCACACAACCATCATTATACTGTGACACCATAGCCCTGTTCCACTGTCTAATTGTAGTCAGATAGCCATCCCTACACCACGACACAGCAGACATGTTCTACTATCTACTTAAAATTATATTAGGCACCCATACACTATGGCTCTCCAGCCTTGTTCCACTATCCATTCCTAGTTACAAAGCTACCCATGCACTGTGACACCCTAGTTCCACTGTCCACGGGTAGTCAAACAGCCACCCATACACTGACACTCTAGCCTTATTCCCTTATTCCACTGCCCACTGAAAATCACACAGCCACCCATGTACTGTGACACCCCAGGCTTGGTTCACTGTTCACTGTTAGTCACACAGCCATGCCTCTTTCAAAATTCCTATTGATGTAAATGGGTGTTCTTAACCTCTTAAATGCTTACGTGGTCTCCAGCACTTTGTGAAGCAATTCATTGTTGATATTATTATTATTCTTTATTTATATAGCACCAAATTATTCCGCAGTGCTGTACAATAGGGAATAGACATACAGAGGTATTAAATAGTACAATCATACGTGGAGAACAGAGGGATCAGAGGACCCTGCTCCTTAGAGCTTACAGTCTAGAGGATGGTAGGTTGGACACAGAAGGAGTAAGTGCTATTGGGTGTAAGTTCCTCCTGCCACCTGACCTGCCAGTCACTGGGTGGGAGGTGATCAAGGAGCAAAAAATCTAATTTACATAAATTATCATTTTCACTTGTCCCCTATGATGAAGTTAGTTTGCTCCAAAATTGTACCAGTTCGTCTTAGCAAATCATCCCCTATGTATCTAAGTGAACTGGTAGAAAATAGTTATATATAAAAAAAACAACACACTTATATGCAAACTATCATTCCATCTTCTTCTCTATGAAAAACATATGTGAAAGATATATATAAGAGAAGCTAATGTAATGAGAAAAACTGCGCACACAGCTAAAAGGAGATTTTAACCCTATGAATGCTAGAGGTCTCCACAGCATTACAACACAACATTAGCATTGTTACAAGCTCCATTTAAAACCCTATGAGTGCCAGACAGGTATCTAACATATTAAGTTGCAATGCATTACATACCTTTCTGGCACTCAAGGGTTCAGTCAATATTTTTTTCTCCTACGGTGCAGCTGGTTTGCACCAGAATGGCTCCATTTTAGTATATCCCTCATAATTTTGGAACAATTGAATTTATATCGATGTGAGTTAATGGTATTGCTTTTATTCTCAGTTACATGGAAACTCAGACGAAGGCAGGTTCTTTTAGAATTTCATGTTTTTGAATTAGCCTATAGAATTGGGCGATTAGCAGGAAGTGCTAGATGCATGGGTGTATAAAATTGTCTGGTCAGTGTAACAAAGATAACAGAAATACAGAGACAATTAGTGGTTTGAAAGGAAGACACTTTCCCATGCAGCTACACAATGTGGTAGGTTTTAGAAAACATATAGATGGCTTATTAGGTCTTGCTGGTGCAGTCTGATTCACTGAGTTTTCAATGCAAGCCAGCTTAATTACATTATAGTTGACAATAGCGTTAAAGCCAGATTTACAGAAAATGGAGATATTAGGTAAGGGACAAATAAAGTTAGACAATTTGTTTTACTGGGCCACCTGTCCATGCTCTCAATTGCCTGTACAGAAAAAAAAATTAATGTACATTCTATGAAAGATTTAGTTCTGGCTTAAAAGATGTTCCCACGGTCCTAATTAAGCATTGAATTGAAAGATGTAAATCAGAGCAAGTAAATACAATAATTATAAGAACATGACTTATGTACTATATATGTTTATGCCTTTCATGTTGTGTATTCACACTTCATACTTGACATTTAATACAATGTTCAAATTGTCAACTTTAATATAGTGTTATTAAAGCTCCTTTAAATGCATCCACGTCAAACAGCTTGCTGACAAGAGTGATTTCTGCCTTGTGTACCACATTCTAAAATCAGCATGCTGCAACTTTAACCCATGCATTGAACACATCCATGTTTAATCATGCCTACTCTGCATGGTGTCCTATGGTATGACATTCAGGTGGGTGGGATTTGAGACATACCTCTGCCATGCCCCTCATGTTAGAGGGCCAGGACATTGGAGGTAAGTAGACCAGGCAGCTTGGCACATGATAAAGTAGAATCACCTGTATGAAGGAACCCTAATAGTAGTTTTCTGAATTCTGGTAATTTTCTTTGTTGATACCATATATTATATTAATTACAGGAAATGGATAAGAATGAATGATATTATTATTATTTTATCAGAAAAAATACTGCATCAACAATTTATTGGTGTAATAGTTTGTAGTCATTTACACAAGTAGTTAATGTCTTGGATACTAGACAGGTGTCCAACTCATTGCAAAGCACCATGGAGTTAAATTCACATTTACAACTAGTGTAAAACCCTGGGCCAAGGTCAGGGTGATGTTAACCCTTTAAGGGGCCAGAGGGGTACGCAACTCATTGCTTTGCAATGAGTTGCATACCCCTCTGGCACTCGAAGGGTTAAGAGGCCGGTCCTGCTCTGCGTCCTGCCGCCGATACAGTCATGCACTATAGAGACTAGCTGAAAGCACAGAATGCTCCCAGCACAGAACTCCCAGCATTCCGTGCTCCCAGCATTCCTACACCTCCCATCATTCTGTGCATTCGGGCAGTCTCTACTGTGCATGACATCTTCTGACAAACATCCTAGCGAATTACTATATAGGATACTCCTTTATGATGGAAAATACTAGAATACTAGTGCCTATTTATTGGTCATATAAAAATAAAGTCAGACTGTCTGGGTTCTCTAAGAACAGTGGTGGGAATCAATATATCAAATATATTCAACTGCAATTCAGTTTTCCATCACATGAATGAAATTGCCCATACTTGGATTTAATGAAGTGCAATCCAAATTTTTCTTGGAGTGTGATGGATTATTTTAGGATGACATACTAGTTTGTTGAAAAAAAAAGTAACCTTATTCCTCTGCAAATGTATTAGGGGAAATGAAAGAATCTACAAGTGCAGCTCATTTACTGTTCTGAGTGACCTTAACATTTTGAGTGCCAGAGAGTTATCCAATACATTGCAAAGAAATGCTTTACATACCCCTCTGGCACTCAAAGGGTTTTAAAGTGCCATAGGGGTTGTCCAAGACATTGCTAAACAATATGTCAGACTCATCTGGTGCTCAAAGGTTTCAAAATTACACCAATGTTTAAATATGACTGCTTTAGTGCATAAAGGAGTACACATCTACATTAGTGATAGTAGATGCCTGGTGTGCCTGGTTTGCAGGCACACATTTTTGACCATTCCGATCAAGTATTTATCTTTAGATATCGTTATATCGCCTCTGCTGAAGACCCGCATCTGTTCATGTGACCAGAATCTGTTTCTGACAACTTTACAGCTCTTCAAGCAGAAAGGGGAGGGAGCTGACAACTTTATTTTCCTATTCGAATAAGTGCAAGTACTCTCTTTTAATTGTATCTACCATATAGTTAATACTTTTTTTCTGACATTACTATGCAAAGGCAGCTCTATCACAATGACTGAACCAATGATTATGCACTTGCACAGGGATATCTTAAAAAACTGACCTGGTGTTGTTTCCTGAGGACTAATGTTGAGAAACACTGATATAGAATAAAGGAACTCATCATAACCCCCCTGACTCTTTATTGTCCTCCATTTTGAACAAGAGGTGTTAAGGGGAGCCCTTCTGGCCTATATATCTTAGTAAACTTGAATGAAGCAGGCATAGTAACTTAACTAATTCTGGATCCTGATTTAGCATGGAATTGCTGTTGTGCATTCACCCAAATGATCTCTATTCTGTGCAACTTTTGTTGCAACAGAGTTGTTGCAATAAAGTCATCCATGTAAACTAGCTTAGTACATAGGTTTTAGGCAGGTTCAGCACAAAAAGGAATCAGTTTTATACAGTTCTTTCCCCTGATTGTTGAGACAAAGAATAAAACTATGTTTGTCAGTAGAATTGACTATGTCAAGATAGGGTCATCGACTTGCCACTGATCCATGAAACAGAGCTGGGCAATCTGGGGCCAACCAACTGTTCAGGACTACAATTCCCATCATCCCCATATATTAAACTTTGGCCTGAATCACACACACACACACACAAACACACACACACGCCTTCCAATATTTCAAATGGCTAAAGAAAGAAACTGGTGTTTTAGGAGATGTTGGCTGGGGGTGTAGCTAGTGGGTGGGGCATTACCAAGAATTTTTGAGGTATTTCATGACATACTGACACCTATTTGGGATTTGGGCCTCAAAGAGTGATTGTCCATCCTAAAGAGGTACACTTGGGAGACATGCACATACATACACACACACACACAGCTCCATAAAACACAATGCTATTCCTATAATTCAGTACTAGTTTGATCAAGAAAAGCATAAGACTTTCTGGATATCCCAAAAAGTCCTATCTTACTCATGTCTATGCTTTTTTGCATGTTTTTAACTTTTGGACAGCTAGAGGGGTACTCAAAGCATTGCTTTGCAATGCATTATGCATGCCTCTGGCAATCAAAGAGTTAACAGATTATAATTAAGCATTGTGTTTTAAGGAACAGAGTGATCTTCTTTGCCAGTGAAGGCGGGTGCTGACCTTCTGAGTACATTGCATATACTTTGTGAAAAGAAACCTGTGCAGCCCTGCACTGACCCCTTCACTGTTAGTACTAAGTCACAATATTTCTTATATATATATATATATATATATATATATATATATATATATATATATAGATATATACATCCTATATAATAATTCGCTAAAATGTGTGTAACAACGCAGTCATGCGCAGGAGAGAATGCCCGTGACGAGGCTGATACAGAGCGGGGCTCTCCAAAGGAGCATCCACCTCTGTATCAGCCACGGCATGGGCAGTCTCTACTGAGCATGACTGCACCGTGACCGACTGGCACTGTATCAGCCGCAGTGTGGGCAGTCTCTACTGTGCGTGACTGCCCCGCAACTGGCTGGCAGTGGCACTGTGGCAAGTGTAACGGGCTCTTCAACTAGTATATATTAATATATATGAATGAGTTAGCACCTAAACACTATTTGATCAATCTGGTGCAAACCAAGTATGCCATAGGGAATAAATACAAATTACCAAAATTCCCATTTATTTTAACAGGGGCTTTTAACACTCTGAATGCTAGAGAAATATATTACTCATTGCAAAGTGATGAATTTAAGTCTTAGCTAGCATTCAAGTGGTTAAAAGCTCAATTTAAACCAATGGGAAAATGTATTTGTTCCCTGTGGGGCATTATTTGCCCCAGTGCTTAGTTTCTTAGTACTTCAGCCTCACAGATATGAAAAGACAGCAGGAGAGGAAAGGAGTGTTAATGAAAGTGAAAAAGATACAGTGGTAAAATGGATGTGTGTGATGGGCAGGAGAGTATGTACAAAAGTGAAATGGAGAAATGGGCATTAAAATGAAAAAACAGAAAGAGAAAGAGGTGCGGAGCTGAAAAAAGAAAAATGTCAGGAAGAGACAGAGAATGAGAGGGGAAAAGCACAAAAATACAACAGGGTTTTAAGAACCTATGCGTTGGATGAGTGAAAAATCACACTTCTTGCCTTAAGGAGAAATTCAGAAGAAATCGTTCAGCTTTTTTCTACTATGACCCTCAGCCTTGTTCCATCACACTAGAACCACATATACTGGCCCACTGCACTGGTTGCTATAAAACCACAAATTCTGACCCAGCCTCATATCACGGGAGCCACAGAACTATACATACTAATCCCCAGCCTTGTTCCACTGCACTGGAAGTCACTGAACTATACATCCTGACATCCAGCCTAGTTCCACTGCACTGGGAGCCATAGAACTGTACATCCTGATCCCCAGCCTTGTTTCACTGGACGAGAAGTCACTAAACTATACATCCTGACATCCAGCCTAGTTCCACTGCACTGGAAGTCACTGAACTATACATCCTGACATCCAGCCTAGTTCCACTGCACTGGGAGCCATAGAACTGTACATCCTGATCCCCAGCCTTGTTTCAATGGATGAGAAGTCACTAAACTATACATCCTGACATCCAGCCTAGTTCCACTGCACTGGAAGTCACTGAACTATACATCCTGACATCCAGCATAGTTCCACTGCACTGGGAGCCATATAACTATACATCCTGACCTCCAGCCTTGTTCCACTGTACTGGAAGCCAAAGAAGTACATAGAAAGTAGGCAGACTGCATGCGTCTACTTAACCTTTTGTGCAACATATTCTTTCACTCACATTGCTGAAAGGGTTAAGATTGGACCTTTGGTTTCTATAAAGGCTAGAAACATACATACTAATCCCCAGCCGTGTCCCACTTCACTGGAAATCATTGAATAACACATCCCAACCTACTACTGCACTGGTATAGCCAGATTCTCCCATATTGAGTCTAACCCCCTGTCTTAATCAGCAAACCAGTGCAGTGGAAAAAGCACATACTGAGTCTAACCCCCTATTAGAGCCAGCAAACCAGTACAGTGGAACAAGGCTAGGGATTAATATGTATGGTTGTATAGCTTCTGTGATACAAGGCTGGGTCAGAACTTGCGCTTCTATAGCTACCAGTGCAGTGAGATAAAGCTGGAGGTCAGTATGTGTGGTTCTAGTGCAATGGAACAAGGCTGAGGGTCATGGTAGAAAAAAGCAGAGAAATGTCTTTGCAATTTCTCCATAATGCAAGAAGTGCCATTTTTTCACTTTTCTCTTTTTTGGGGAAAGTTTTCACTCATCCTACTCATAGGTTCTTAAAACACTGTTCTATTTTTATTGTTTTCCTCTCTGATTCACCCTCTCTTCCTGCTATTTTTCTTTTTACATCTCCACACCTTTCTCATTCTGACCCAGCTTTTATCACGGGAGCCATAGAACCCTACATACTAATCCCCAGCTTTGTTCCACTGTACTGGAAGTCATAGAACTCCCATAGTAAGTCTAACCCCTTGTCTGGAGTTGTTAGTTTCCCTTTAAAGGGATAGTAATGTCTCATAATAAAAACAGCTCTAATTAATCATCATAGTATTTGGACTTTGGAGAGTGTTATTTCAATTCTGTCAGAGTTGTAGTTCAAGAGTAATTCAATGACAAAGTATACCCGTCCCACCCCTTTTACTGATGTAACACTGTTCAGCCAGAGCAGAAGGGAGGTGCCCAGGTAGACTACAGAGAGGGACAATCTTCAATTAAGATAAGGGAAAAACCTGAAAAACTTGTCAAGGGGGCAGGACCTTCATTGTTCTCATAGGAAGAAGATTGTCCCCTTCTGTTATCTGTCTGGTCTTACAACCAGATTCCACATCTGAGAATAGGTGGATTATACTAGGTAAAAGGGGCGGGAGGGGAAACTTTGCTTGTGAATATCTCGCAAACCATAAAGGTTTGCGACATAAGACTTATATCATTCTTCGTGTTTTTTTAATGCCTACAAAATAAAATAAAGATAAAACTAAGTATTACTATCCCTTTAAATGTCATACATTAACATTTTTTAAAACCTGTTTAATTGCTGATCTAGCATTTAAAGAAACCAAAGGTCCAATCTTATTTGTATTCCCCCAAAAAATGTTAAAAAGCCATGCAGTTTGTTTGTGATGCTAATAAAGCTTTTAATAATGACCTTTCCAGTCTTTATAGGTTGTATTTGAATATGTTGATTAAATCACTTTTTCTTGGGAGAGGTTTTGTTTGTTACTGAAACTCTAACCTGCAAATCTACTGAACAGATGATGTTTTTTTTAGTTGACTGTCAAATATTCATCAGTTCAACTAGAGACCTCAGCTGAATTATGAATATAGATGAAGACTTGGATTTTGTGGTAGAACATGTAATAATCTACTTTTGCTATCTATCTCTTGACCAATAAATAACCTTTAGGACTGTATGCTGAAAGCAAGAGATGAGTAATTCTGGAACATACCAACTGCACCATGGGGGTAGAGAGACAATGGGGGAGATTCTCTAAGCGGTGATAAAGGTGGTAAAGGGGTGATAAAGTGGAGATCACTTCTCCAGTTCCTATGTTATTCTATGGAGGCTATGCACTAAGATTTCTTCAGCTTTTGGAGATCTTAGTGAATAGGCTCCATAGAATAACATAGGAACTGGAGAAGTGATAAACTGGAGAAGTCATCTCCACTTTATCACCTTTTTGTCACCGCTTAGTGAATCTCCCCCATTTTCTCTAAATTCCCATTGATTTATGTGGGACCTTCCAGAGAGGAATACTAGAGAGATCTGAAATTATTGCACAGCAATGACTGAGAGTTGTAGCTAGCATGCAGTGAATTAAAGAAGAAGAAACCACAGGGGTGTCCCCTCTCTCCTGGCTTGTTTGCTTTAGCCATTGAACCATTAGCCTCGTTGATACATCAGGAGAGGGACATTGTGGGATGGAAACTTGGAGATAGGGAGGAAAATGTGGCGCTCTATGCGGACAATCTCCTTCTGTTCTTTGGGGACTCCAATGAGTTTCTTTCCATGGCACTCCAGTTGATTGACACATTTGGAACTTACTCAGGCTTAAAAATTAATTGGGAGGAATCTTCTTTGCTGCCTGTCGATAGTTTGCATGGGGATGCACCTGTAGCAGATACATCAGTGAAATGGGTGGATATGTGCCATTACTTGGGAATTAATATTTGAGCATCTCTTGATTGTTTTATTGAAAATAATCTTGTTCCACTTATTAAAACTCTTAGGGAGAATGTAACTGTGTGGATGAACCTACCACTGGATTTAATATGGTGATCCAATTTAATCAAAATGATATTCCAACCCAAGTTCCTCTATATTTTTCAAAATACTTCAATCAAAATTCCCAAGAAATACTTTAGGCAAATAGAAGGGACTGTACAGAGATTTATTTGGGGTGACCATCGGTCAAGGATCCGGCTTTGCAGTTTGGTGAGGAGGATGCAACATGGTAGAATAGCTCAGCCGGACTTTATATTGTACTACTTGGCAGCACAGTGTCGATATGGGGTAGCATATGTCGACCCTCATACATCCTATTCTTTTGTTCAGACAGAAGGGGACCTGCTTTGGCCGGGACTAGACCATTACCATGCACTTGTAGCTGGACCACGGGTGAGCAGGATGCCAACGTTGTTGTCACTGGCACTGTTTGAAGCATGGGGAGAGCTACAAAAAGTGGTGTGATTTATGGCTTTCACATGAAACACTTTTATGGGGCAATGGCGGCTTAAAGGGATAGTAAAACTTAAAATGTAAAAAAAACATGTTGTATGGTTTATCCCCCTGAGTAAAACAAGAGTACTCCCACTGCTGAAAGGTGTTTCATTCAAAAGTTATTCATTTTCAAAGTTGAATTTTTTGAGGTGCAATATCTCAGTGGCCTGAAATTGTACAGTGGCGCTGTTGCTACACCATCCTATAGAGATTTTATGGTCCCGGGACCAGAGCTGTCCATAGGTTGGTGTAGCAACAGCGCCACTGTACAATTTCAGGCCACTGTGATATTGAACCTAAAAAATTCAACTTTGAAAAATAATAACTTTTGAATGAAACACCTTTCAGCGGTGGGAGTACTCTTGTTTTACTCAGGGGGATAAACCCTACAACATATTTTTTTTTACATTTTAAGTATTACTATCCCTTTAAAGTAACTGGAATCTTTGGAATTTGCCCAGGCATGGGCAGTGAGGGGGATTAAGACCCTGGGGCATTTATATCAGAATAATGTTCTTAAAACATTCCAACAACTACACTCTGAATATCAGATTCCAAATACAATGTTCTATTCCTATCTGAGACTGAGACATGCTCTTAGAGACCTATGGGGTGACCGGGAGCCCGAGTTGGCTCGGTTTCCCTTACTTACCCTTTTGACTACTACTCATAGGCCGAAACAATAATCCTTCATATATAATTGGAAGGTGGGGAAGTTGGTGGATATAGATTGGAACATATGGTCAAGATGGAAAAATGATGTAGTACCACTTGAGAACTGGGAGGAGGAAGCATTTAGAGCCCCTTCTCAAGTAGCAACCTCCATGAAACATCACCTGATACAGCTTAAGATACTACACCGTACTTATTATACTCCGATAAGATTATACTCGATGGCTAACACTAAGAGTAAGTTTTGCCATAGATGTCATGTAGAGGGAACGTTTGATTTGGGACTGCCTCTTGGTACACGACTTCTGGAAAATGGTTATTCAAACTGTGAAGAGGGTCCTGGAAAGACCGATTCCTTTGAAACCTAAAGTCTGTGTTCTGTCAATCTTCCCAGATGAGATACAGGGGGGCGAGGTGAAGACACTTCTCAGAGAGCTTCTTGTCATGGCTAGGAAAACGGTAGCTATGAATTGGATAGCAAACAGGGCTCCTTTGGCTTCACCTGGTAACAAAATTTACCACAGTACAAATTGGTACACTTGCACAGGGGTACTCCTCAAACGTACGATAAGATATGGGGCTGTTGGCATTTAAGGTCTCCACATAGATGGGATTGAAGAGGTAAGAGGGTCCACTTGGGTAGACATACACTCATATACATTTTTATACACTGTACCCTTGGTGCTGCTCTGGCATGGAGGGGGAGGTTGGGCTCTATTGCCTTCTCGGGTAATGGGTATGCCTGTTGGGGCCTGGGGTGGGGGAGAGCGAGCTAGGGGAGTGAGGGGATGGGTGGGGAGGGTTACTGGGAAGGGGGGGAGTTTTAAACGGGGGAGGGGAATTTATGAGCCGTGTCAGACTGATTGCATAATTATGTACTCTGTACTTTACTGTCATATATGTATTGAGATCCTGGTAACATGTAACTCATATGCATCTTGTATGCAATTGGCCTGGTATGGCTTGTTAATAAAAACAAAAAAAAAAAAGAAGAAGAAGAAACCACTCCTAATAATAACCCCGCTTACTTTACTATGGCACAAAAATCCTAATGACCCGTAGGAATTTTACGATTTTCTTCTGTTTGAAAGATAACATGGAGGCGGACATGACAGTTTCTAGCAGGACCACAGTACATAAACTCTCTCCATTGCACATCGCAATATTAGCTCTTTCAGCAATGCAAGTGAAAGAATGTGTTGCAGAACCCCCCAGGGCTTAAAAAGTTAAGTAGGTTCATACACTCTAGTTTAACCCTTTGAGTGCCAGAGGGATACCACTGCCCGTAACTGTCATGTTTGTGTCCATGGACATTGCATCCAGGATTAAATGAAAATGATCGGTCTTGCACAGGCAAAAGAAATAGGAAACCTTTGGATTTCAAAGTCATACTAATGTAATTGGAAGGTTATTAGTAGGAGGTGTTACATCTTTTTTAACCCCTTAAGGAGTAGGACCCATGACGTGCTAGGACCGCCATGGGAGAACTTCACTAAAGAACCAGTGGTGGCCCTTGCATGTCATGGATTTCAGGGCTCCCTGCAAGGCTGCACTCTATTGGTAGAGCCCTGAATCAGATCGAGCAAACAAAACAAAACAAAAAAATGCTGGCCATGCGTGCTTTGTTATGGATCATAATTGGACATTCTTCATAATGGCTGTAACCATTTTCATTATTGTCGGTTTTGCTATTTTAACCCATGACATGACAGAAACATCACTGGTCCTTAAAGGACCAAAACCTTTGACGGTCCTGGTATGTCATTGGACATTAAAGGGTTAAGCCTTTAAGAACCACAGAATGCACAACACATTGAGAAGCAATTAACTCCACACCCCTCTGGTCTTTATAGGGTTACCATATTCAGTGTGCAGAGTTTGTGTCCTGTGGTTCTGCTAGCATCTGTCTGTCAAATTCACCTACATGGAAGATTGAAGAATCCCCTCCTGAACAGAGGTGCAAGGGCAAATTAATAGGGACCAGTAGTGTTTTCTGGTCATTATGTACATGGGGGCTTATTATTAGGAGGTTTTAAATGCAAATGGCTGGAAAGCAAAACAAATAAATAAATAAATAAATAAATAATAATAATTAAAAAAAAAAATAAAAAAAAAAAAAATATATATATATATATATCCTATATAATAATTCGCTAATTTGTGTGTAACGCACGAAATGCGCAGTAGACACTGCTGCGCATGCTGCACTCATGGGCAGTAGAGACTGCCCGTGCCGCGGCTGATACAGAGCTGGGCGCTCCAAAGGAGTGTCCAGCTCTGTATCAGCCTCGGCGCGGGCAGTCTCGCGCGTGACTGCCCCGCGACCGGGTGACAGTGGCACTGTGGCCCGTGTAATGGGCTGTTCAACTAGAATATAAATATAAATATTTGATTTCCTTGGACATTAGCCATTTACCAATTCATTATTGGCCGACTGTATCTGGCACTCACTTATTCATCAGTGAGTAAGTGTCAGATAGATCCATCATCCCCATCCCCCAGCTTAACTCTGGGCCATATGTTCAAAGGGATAATGACAAAAAAATGTTGCGTGAAATACAAAAATAAGTAATGTCCATTGCGTACTACACAACTCCAGAATTGCCAGGGAAAAGGGGCAGGGCAAGGGCGTGGCTAAACTATTCTACAGTGTCATACAGTGGAAAAGAAAATTTGTCATATACAATGACAAAAAAATGTCTTGCAATATACAAAATTTGCATATTAAGAACAAAGTGGAGGGAATGTGAAGTTCTGGGTGAGAGAATTTTTGTTTTTATTTAAGACATTTTTGTCATTAGTAGTGTTGAGCGAGCATGCTCGGCCGATGCTCGGATCGGCTCGAGCATCGCTCTGCTCGGCACATGGTGGTACTCGTACGAGTACCGCATGTGCTCGCCCGCCATGTTCGGGTCTCCTCCCCGCACGTTTTGCGGCTGCTGCGCAGCCAATAAACGTGCAAGGAGGCTCTGACATCGGTGTAATGTCAGCAGCCATGTTGGCTGCTGGCATTACACTGATTGGCTGGCCAGAACCCGTGGTCGGGTGCTGTATAGCACCTGACCATCGAGTTCGGCTCAGTCTGAGCCAGGGAGAGCTGAGGATAGGAAGGGAAAGGCAGTGTAGGGAGGAAAAAAACAAAAATTGTGAAAAAAAAGAACCAAAAGTCCTTTTTAGGACTACTGTGTGTGGGGGCAGCAGGTTATTTTGTGTGGGGGGAAAAAAAAAAAAAAAAAAAAAAAATATTCTGTTTAGTGTGAAAAGTTGCAGATTAGAGCACATTCTGTTTAGTGTGCACAGTTGCAGATTAGAGCACATTCTGTTTAGTGTGCAAAGTTGCAGATTAGAGCACATTCTGTTTAGTGTGCAAAGTTGCAGATTAGAGCACATTCTGTTTAGTGTGCAAAGTTGCAGATTAGAGCACATTCTGTTAAGTCTTCAAACTAAAATATCAAAGTCACATATTCCATTCAGTGTGCGTCGCCGCAGTTTAGCAGCACATTCTGTGTACTGTGCAGAGTTGCAGAATAGGAAGAAATACTGTTAAGTCTTCAAACTAAAATATCAAAGTCACATATTCCATTCAGTGTGCTTCGCCGCAGTTTAGCAGCACATTCTGTGTACTGTGCAGAGTTGCAGAATAGGAAGAAATACTGTTAAGTCTTCAAACTAAAATATCAAAGTCACATATTCCATTCAGTGTGCTTCGCCGCAGTTTAGCAGCACATTCTGTGTACTGTGCAGAGTTGCAGAATAGGAAGAAATACTGTTAAGTCTTCAAACTAAAATATCAAAGTCACATATTCCATTCAGTGTGCTTCGCCGCAGTTTAGCAGCATATTCTGTGTAGTGTGCAGAGTTGCAGAATAGTAAGAAATACTGTTAAGTTTTCAAACTCAAATATTAAAGTCACATATTCCATTCAGTGTGTGTCACCGCCGTTTAGCAGCCTATTCTGTGTACTCTGCAGAGTTGCAGAATAGTAAGAAATACTGTTAAGTTTTCAAACTCAAATATTAAAGTCACATATTCCATTCAGTGTGTGTCACCGCCGTTTAGCAGCCTATTCTGTGTACTCTGCAGAGTTGCAGAATAGTAAGAAATACTGTTAAGTTTTCAAACTAAAATATTAAAGTCACATATTCCATTCAGTGTGTTTCACCGCCGTTTAGCAGTCTATTCTGTGTACTCTGCACAGTTGCAGAATAGTAAGAAATACTGTTAAGTTTTCAAACTCAAATATTAAAGTCACATATTCCATTCAGTGTGTTTCACCGCCGTTTAGCAGCCTATTCTGTGTACTCTGCACAGTTGCAGAATAGTAAGAAATAGTGTTAAGTTTTCAAACTCAAATATTAAAGTCACATATTCCATTCAGTGTGTATCACCGCCGTTTAGCAGCCTATTCTGTGTACTCTGCACAGTTGCAGAATAGTAAGAAATAGTGTTAAGTTTTCAAACTCAAATATTAAAGTCACATTTTCCATTCAGTGTGTGTCACCGCCGTTTAGCAGCCTATTCTGTGTACTCTGCAGAGTTGCAGAATAGTAAGAAATACTGTTAAGTTTTCAAACTCAAATATTAAAGTCACATATTCCATTCAGTGTGTTTCACCGCCGTTTAGCAATCTATTCTGTGTACTCTGCACAGTTGCAGAATAGTAAGAAATACTGTTAAGTTTTCAAACTCAAATATTAAAGTCACATATTCCATTCAGTGTGTTTCACCGCCGTTTAGCAGCCTATTCTGTGTACTCTGCACAGTTGCAGAATAGTAAGAAATACTGTTAAGTTTTCAAACTCAAATATTAAAGTCACATATTCCATTCAGTGTGTTTCACCGCCGTTTAGCAGCCTATTCTGTGTACTCTGCAGAGTTGCAGAATAGTAAGAAATACTGTTAAGTTTTCAAACTCAAATATTAAAGTCACATTTTCCATTCAGTGTGTGTCACCGCCGTTTAGCAGCCTATTCTGTGTACTCTGCAGAGTTGCAGAATAGTAAGAAATACTGTTAAGTTTTCAAACTCAAATATTAAAGTCACATATTCCATTCAGTGTGTTTCACCGCCGTTTAGCAGTCTATTCTGTGTACTCTGCACAGTTGCAGAATAGTAAGAAATACTGTTAAGTTTTCAAACTCAAATATTAAAGTCACATATTCCATTCAGTGTGTTTCACCGCCGTTTAGCAGCCTATTCTGTGTACTCTGCACAGTTGCAGAATAGTAAGAAATACTGTTAAGTTTTCAAACTCAAATATTAAAGTCACATATTCCATTCAGTGTGTTTCACCGCCGTTTAGCAGCCTATTCTGTGTACTCTGCAGAGTTGCAGAATAGTAAGAAATACTGTTAAGTTTTCAAACTCAAATATTAAAGTCACATATTCCATTCAGTGTGTTTCACCGCCGTTTAGCAGTCTATTCTGTGTACTCTGCACAGTTGCAGAATAGTAAGAAATACTGTTAAGTTTTCAAACTCAAATATTAAAGTCACATATTCCATTCAGTGTGTTTCACCGCCGTTTAGCAGCCTATTCTGTGTACTCTGCAGAGTTGCAGAATAGTAAGAAATACTGTTAAGTTTTCAAACTCAAATATTAAAGTCACATATTCCATTCAGTGTGTTTCACCGCCGTTTAGCAGTCTATTCTGTGTACTCTGCACAGTTGCAGAATAGTAAGAAATACTGTTAAGTTTTCAAACTCAAATATTAAAGTCACATATTCCATTCAGTGTGTTTCACCGCCGTTTAGCAGTCTATTCTGTGTACTCTGCACAGTTGCAGAATAGTAAGAAATACTGTTAAGTTTTCAAACTCAAATATTAAAGTCACATATTCTGTGTAAGATGAAGAAGGCGGGTAAAAAGGGACGGGGAAGTGGACGTGATCCTGAAAGTTTAGGGCGCGGGTCAGGACGCGGAGAAACTGTGCCTGGTGCCAGAGCACAAGAAAGAAAGACATCCACCATACCTAGCTTCATGTGTAATTTTACAGGGCGTCGCAGGACATCACTCTCGAGGTCCGACCACTGCGAACAGGTGGTCGGTTGGATGACAGCTGATACTGCTTCCAGTCGGTTAAGCACCACCCTGTCTTCCACCAAGTCCACTCTCAGTAGCCAAGAGTCTGGTCAACATAATCCTCACTCTGATCATCCTTCCTCCCACCATACACGGTCTGGTCAAAGAAGTGATCCCACACTGGGATATAGTGAGGAGCTCGTCTCATCACCAATCCTTCATTTGACCCTCTCTCCAAGCACGCTTGCAGAGGAACATGACATCTTGTGCCCTGATTCACAACCTCTAGAGGCTACCCAATCACAAGAAGATGACAGATGTGAACGGCATTTAAGGTCAAAGGAAGTAGTGGATGATGATGATGATGATGAGACACAGTTGCCATTAAATCAACCACTATTTCCGTCTCAAGACCTTGTTGAGGAGAATGTTATACAGTTGTCAATGACTGAGTATGTGGTGGGATCAAGACATGAGGAGGATGATCAGAGTGAGGAAGTGGAGGAGGACTTGGTGGACGATGAGGTGACTGACCCCACCTGGGAAGGTGTAGAGCCGAGCGATGACAGCAGTCCTGAGGGTGAGCCATCTGCAGCACCGCAACAGGCTGGAAGAGGCAGTGGTGTGGCTACAGAAAGAAGGCGGACCGCACCAAACCGGCCCGCAAATGTTCCACGGAGCACCCCCTTGCGTAAATCTACCTTGCCAAAGGGTAGGTGTTCCGCGGTATGGCGTTTTTTTAAGGAAAGTGCGGACGACAAAAGAATTGTAGTTTGCAACCTGTGCCACACCAGAATGAGCCGAGGCATGAACACTAGAAACCTCACCACCACCAGCATGATCCGACACATGGCATCCAAGCACCGTAGTAAGTGGGAGGAACGCCTGGATCGCCCATCTGTGTCTGCAGGCCACACCACTGCCTCCTCTTCCCCTGTTTTCGGTGCCGGCCAATCGCCTGTCGAAGGCGCAGGCCCGCATACCTCCCGCCCTGCACCTGTACCATCTGAAGCACCATCAGCGACCACATCCACTTCCCTGTCCCAGCACAGCGTCCAAATGTCGTTACCCCAGGCATTTGAGCGCAAGAGAAAGTACCCAGCCACCCACCCACAGGCCATAGCACTAACCTCACACCTTTCAAAATTACTGGCCATCGAAATGCTGCCATTTAGGCTTGTGGACACTGAGTCCTTCCGCAGCCTGATGGCAGCAGCTGTCCCTCGGTACGCGGTCCCCAGCCGCCACTACTTTTCCCGGTGTGCCATCCCCGCATTACACCACCATGTGTCCCGTAACATCACCCGTGCCCTGACCAACGCAGTTACTGGGAAGGTCCACTTAACGACTGACACATGGACAAGTGCTTGTGGCCAGGGACGCTACATTTCCCTGACGGCACACTGGGTGAATGTCGTGGAGGCTGGGAGCGACTCGGACCCTGGGATGGCACGGGTGCTACCCACGCCGAGGATTGCGGGCCCTACCTCCATCAGGGTTTCCACCAGCACCTACGTTATTGGCTCCTCTTCCTCCGTTTCCACCTCCGAATTCTCTACACGCAGCGCCACTCCCCCATCAGCCAGTAGCTGGAAGCAGTGTAGCACTGCAGTGGGGAAGCGTCAACAGGCCGTGCTGAAGCTGATCTGCCTTGGGGACAAACAGCACACGGCCTCAGAGCTGTTGCAGGGGATTAGTCACCAGACCGAGCAGTGGCTCTCGCCACTCAACCTGCAACCAGGCATGGTTGTGTGTGATAATGGGCGTAACTTGGTGGCGGCTTTGGAGCTCGGCAAGCTCACACACGTACCATGCCTAGCGCATGTATTTAATTTAGTGGTGCAGCGATTTCTAAAAACCTACCCCAATGTGCATGATCTCTTGACCAAGGTGCGCCGCGTGTGTGCACATTTCCGTAAGTCATCTACAGCTTCGGCCGGCCTGTTGAAGCTGCAGCAGCGCTTACAATTGCCAGCTCACCGGCTGCTGTGTGACGTGAGCACGCGCTGGAACTCCACCTTCCACATGTTGGCCCGGCTTTGTGAGCAGCAGAGGGCAGTAGTGGAGTACCAGCTGTTACACGGTCGTCGCCTCTCCGTTCAACTTCCTGTAATCAGAAGTGAGGAGTGGGAATGGATGTCAGACCTCTGCGAGGTTTTACGCAATTTTGAGGAATTGACACAGATGGTGAGCGGCGATAACGCTATTATCAGTGTAACCATCCCACTTCTGTGTCTACTGAAACGCTCGCTGCTCATAATTAAAACCGACGCTTTGCATGTGGAAGAGGTGGAAATGGGGGAGGAAGAGCTTACACAAGGTGATAGCCAGAGCACCCTCACTTCGTCTTCTCAGCGACAATTGGAGGAGGCGGAGGAGGAGGAGGAGGAGGAGGAGGAGGAAGACACGGTTGCCTCCGCTACAGAGGGTAGCCATGGAACTTTAGTTCCATCTCTTCAGCGTGGGTGGGCAGAAGAGGAGGAAGAGGATGAGGAGATTGAGAGTCATCCTCCTGGTGAGGACAGCGAAATCTTGACTGTTGGTACTCTGGCACACATGGCTGACTTTATGTTAGGCTGCCTTTTCCGTGACCCACGCGTTATACGCATTTTAAACAACACGGATTACTGGGTGTTCACCCTTCTGGACCCCCGCTACAAAGAGAATTTCTCATCTCTCATTCCTCCGGTGGAGAGGACAAGCAAAATGGTGCAATACCAGAAGGTTCTTGTCGAAAAATTGCTCCAAAATTTTCCATCTGACAACGCTGGCGGCAGAGTACGTGCTACCTTGGCCAACAGAGAAGGGGAGAAAAGGGGAGCACACAGCAGTTCCGAGAAAGGCAGGGCAACACTCTCCAAGGCGTGGGACACCTTCATGACACCCCGCCAGCACCCTCACCCTGATGCGCAGCCTAGTGTCACAAGGAGGGAAAAGTTTTGGAAGATGGTGAAGGAGTACGTAGCAGACCGTGTCAGCGTCCTCAATGATCCCTCTGTGCCTTACAACTACTGGGTGTCCAAGCTGGACACGTGGTATGAACTGGCACTCTACGCCTTGGAGGTGCTGGCCTGCCCTGCCGCCAGCGTTCTGTCTGAGCGGGTATTTAGTGCTGCTGGTGGCATCATAACAGATAAGCGTATCCGCCTTTCCACCGACAATGCTGATAGGTTGACACTTATAAAAATGAACAAGGCCTGGATTTCCCCTGACTTCTCCACTCCACTGGAGGAAAGCCCCGGGGGAACATAAACTCACTTTATATATGTTATTTACAATGATGGGAATACTCTGTATTCCCATTCACCCCTTCCACCCAAAAAACGGGTATATGGTTGACTCTTAATCTTCTCATCCTCCTCCTCCTCTTCCATATGCCCTGTGATATAATTTTTATATAGGGCCAGCTCACCAGCGGGTCCTGTGCTATAATTTTTATATAGGGCCAGCTCACCAGCGGGCCCTGTGATATAATTTTTATATAGGGCCAGCTCACCAGCGGGCCCTGTTTGACAATTTTTATATAGGTCAGCTCACCAGCGGGCCTTCTCATATAATGTTTTATTGGGTCAGCTCTCTAGCGGGCCCTCTCATATAATGTTTTATAGCGTCAGCTCACTAGCGGGCCTTCGCATATAATGTTTAGGATGGTCAGCTCTGCAGCAGACCCTCACCCATAATGTTTTAGATGGTCAGCTCAGCGCACGTTTCCCTCTTAATCATGGCCTCAGTTCAATAAAATCAAGGAAATTTTTGGGAGAATTTGCCTCTGCGCACGTTTCCCTCTTAATCATGGCCTCAGTTCTGAAAATCAAGGAAATTTTTGGGAGAATTTGCCTCTGCGCACGTTTCCCTCTTAATCATGGCCTCAGTTCTGAAAATCAAGGAAATTTTTGGGAGAATTTGCCTCTGCGCACGTTTCCCTCTTAATCATGGCCTCAGTTCTGAAAATCAAGGAAATTTTTGGGAGAATTTGCCTCTGCGCACGTTTCCCTCTTAATCATGGCCTCAGTTATGAAAATCAAGGAAATTTTTGGGAGAATTTGCAGATGATATACAAGTAAATATACAGCAAATATTGTTTGGTAACAATTTTTCGCCTAAAGTCGTTTTTATTTTCCTTTTTGTGTGTTTTATGGTCAGTCTGTAAAAATGGCGTACTACGGGCGAAAGATCGTTCCCAGCAGCGATGTTGGAGTCCAAGATGCATCCAGACATCCTCCCTATGCTGTCCCTGAACCATTTCTGTGGTGTTTCCATCCTTTTCTTCCCTTTTCCTATGGACCAGGCACCCTCCCCTCATCAGAGCAGGGGGTGCCTGGTGTAATGCTAGAGTCCTCCCATTGACTTCAATGGGGCTCGGGTGCTCGGCCGAGCACTCGAGCCTCAGGGGGTGCTCGGTCAGAGCACCCGAACACCCGAGCATTGGGGTGCTCGCTCATCACTAGTCATTAGGTAAGATTTTTTTGTCTTTACATATTCAGTCAGGACAAATGACATATTTATGATCACAACCTCCACTCTCTGAAAATATTAATGATCCCAACGACACTGTGCCTTGAAAAGTCGTTACAAACTACAAAAACTATTTAGTTACATCTTTGAACATATGGCCCTCTGTTGGATCCAGTAAAAATTGATGGGGTCAGACAGACATGCTGAATGGTAGCATTTTCTCTGTATATTTATTGTATTTCCCTGCTGACATATGATTTAATATTAATAAATATCCAAAGATATCTGCTAATGACTACGGGAAAGAGCATTGTATCAAATATGTGGCTTTTTCCACTGATTGATGAATAAAGTATTATTTTGAAATTAAAAATAATTCTAATAATCTTACATTAATATATTTATTTCAAATGCATTCAGGTATTTTTCTTTTTTAAAAAAACAGTAAAGTAATTTAAAAACATCAGTGTTCAATTCCAAATAGAAACTGTCTTGCAGTCTCAGAGACAAGGTAAATGTTATACAACAAGATTTTATCAAGGTGATTTATTCTCTTTCAGTTGCCTGTCTTGCAGGATGATTTGATGACTAGACCTAATTAAAAGCTGTTTTAGCTTTAATATCCCCAGATAGGATGTCACTTTGTAGGCTCTGATACCATGTAATAACTGCATGTTGTAGTCTTTAAAGCAAATCTATCTATCTATCTATCTATCTATCTATCTATCTATCTATCTATCTATCTATCTCTATATCAAAGTCCAAATTGGGGCCAAAATATTGATGGATTAAATGTACACTTTTTCCCCCATGGAAAAGACCTGTGAGTGCAATTATTTTCTTGGACTTTGGTGTGCAATTAAACATTTGGATCAGCACCCAAGCTATTGTCTTCTATACTATTGTGTGTGCACAGACTTTGAGATATATATATTTCATATATATATATAAATATATATATATACTAGCAATATGTGACGGCGTTGCCTGTCATTGTAGTAGGGTATGTGTTATGTAGCATTTTTTGTTTGAAATGTTGTAGGTGGCATGTTGAAGGTATTTTGTAAGAATTTTTTGTGTTTGTATTGTACATTTCATTTATCTGTATTGACTGATTTTTTTTGTGTACTGTGTGAAGTAGAAAGAATCATATTGCACATATACATAGACACACACAGATACAGTGACATATACAGACATTGATCATACATACACACGTACACACACACATACAGATATTATTACGGTCCTGTAAGTGCCAGAGGGGTAGGCAAGGCATTGCTCATTGTGTTGCTTAATCCTCTGGCACAGAAAGGGTTAACCAGCTGTCCCAGTATGTAGCGAGAGTCATGGAGTCCACAGTCCCTGAAGTGGACTCTGTACATGCACACTCAGAGGCTTCCAGACAACCGCCGGCTCGGCTCCCTGGCCAGGAAGACACCTCCTGCTCCAGGCCTCGGCCAAGAGCATTACTAAGGACGCAGCCGGGGCACCGAGAGCGGAAACTGAGGAGGGATGGTGTGTGGTTGGAGCAGGGATGGTGTGTGTTGTTGGAGCAGCTATAGTGCGGCATGTATATTTTTTGTGCCAGGGTACTTACACAATGCAGGTGTGTGACAGCGGCCAGAGAGTGGCGGTGAAGAAGCTTATGTGTAAGAGTGTGTACTACAGAGTGGCCCCAGCATGGTCTGACTCCAGCCCCTCAGCCATGGGTAATAGCCGCATCCAGCTTCTGCTTGTAGAGAGCTCCTTGAAGGTCCACATGACTGGGCTGTTGCGGGGTGGAGTGTTGTGCTTCATGAAGGGGGAACATGAAGGATTTGGTACTGGGCCTGCCTGCCTCCGAGCTACATGAAGCAGCTGGGCTTCCTGCAGCAGAAGCACATTGTGCACCAGGAGCCGAAAGCATTGTTGTGTTGCGGATACCAGAAATGAAGGTACACTGGAGCCGATCCCGCCCTCTCTTTGTTGGATCAGCTCATTGTGTGCCTAAGGTTGGTGGAGGGACCCCTGGGGACTCTGTGTGTGTGTGTGTGTGTGTGTGTGTGGCTTGTGTGTGTGTGGCTTTTGTGTGTGTGTGTGTGTGTGTGTGTGTGTGTGTGTGGCTTTTGTGTGTGTGTGGCTTTTGTGTGTTTGTGTGTGTGTGTGTGTGTGTGTGGCTTGTGTGTGAGTCTGTGGTGTAGGAGCGAGTGGCAGACATTTTGTTTTTTCAGTCACTTGGATAGTGGTGGGCGGGCTGGATAGTGGGGGCAGGCCAACTCCCTGAATGATTTAAATCACTCCTCCATTGAATCACCCAATGCGAACAGTAATTTCTTACTTAAGCTGAGGTAACATAGCAATATAACACACAGTGGCTCTTCCGTTGAGGCAGCGTAGCAATATGCTGAGGGATCAAATAGAAAGTGGTGTTTGAGGCTTGCCCTCTGTAACATACAGCAAATCATCTCTCTCCCTTTAAGGAGAAAGGGCAGGAATCAGGAAGCAGGAAGTGGAGGAGTGACAGTTGAAAACAGACAGTGAGGTGACTGAAGAGATGAAAAGAGTTAAAGGAGCAGTAAACTTGTTTTATGAAAAAATATATATTGTAGGGATTTTCCTATTGAGTAAAATAAGGGTACCCCCACTGCCGAGAGATTTATATTTCCAGAGTTATTACAGTTTAAACCCATGTTTTTTTACATTAGCAGTGCCCTCTAGTGGTCAAATTCTAATTAGATTTCCTGTTAGATTCTAATGGAGAGGAAAGTCAGAAAAGTCAGAGACATACAGTTCTCCATAGAATGTGATAGAAACTGCCTGTCACTTCCTGTCAGTTAGAACTATCAGGAAGTAAACACAGTAAATTCACTTCCTGGTTATTTGAAGTGCTATAAATTTTGAATAAAACATCTGACAGCAGTGGGAGTGACTTTGTTTTATTCATCAGGAAAAGCTCTATAAAATATGTGTTTTCATAAAAAAAGGTTTACTGCTCCTTTAACCCTTTGAGTGCCAGAGGGGTAAGCAACGCATTTCAAAGCAATGTGTTGCGTACCACTCTGGCACTGAAAGGGTTAAATAAAAGAGTTGCTATTAAGTTTATCCCTGAGTTTGTATTTTATGGAAACACACCCTCGTACTGAAACAGAGTGTATGGAGAGTTACAGTTATCTGTCGGAGGTGACACAGTGTATGGAGGATTACAGTTATCTGTCGGAGGTGAAACAGTGTGTTTGTGGGGTCATGATCCTGAGTGAGAGTGTGAGTGGACCAGGAGAAGTTATTGATATCCCTACTTCAGGAGCGAGTGGCAGCTATATTTTTTTTGTCAGTTGGCTAGTGGTGGGAGGGCTGGAGGGGTGGGCCAACTCCCTGTATGATAAACACGCCCCCACTGAATCACCCAATGGGAGCAGGAATGTCCCCATTGAATCACCCAATGGGAGTTGTGTCTCCTAATGAGACATAAATTATGTAATGAGGCATTCTGTTCAATGTGTGCTTGTTTTCTGAGGAGACATAAATTATGTTCTGTGTGTGAGGTACCATAAATTATGCAATGAGGCTTATTCTTTTATATATAGATAGATATATGTAATATATATATATATATATATATATATATATATATATATATATATATATATATATATATATATATATATATATACACACATATATATATAGGCATATGAAATATATATGTGAAATTAT
This sequence comes from Rhinophrynus dorsalis, assembly GCA_037306005.1. Taxonomy (NCBI): domain Eukaryota; kingdom Metazoa; phylum Chordata; class Amphibia; order Anura; family Rhinophrynidae; genus Rhinophrynus; species Rhinophrynus dorsalis. Next base: position 69,881,984 of record CM074719.1, on the reverse strand, counting down.
TAAAATATGGTTTTTCTTAGTGCTTGCATTTAGTCAGATATATGAAAATTCAGCTTAGCACCTGGGCAAGTTTGAAAGGTTTATGCGAGTGCCAACCTCTGTTTTGGATATCTATCGATCTGTCTATCTATCTATCTATCTATCTATCTATCTATCTATCTATCTATATCTATCTATATCTATCTATATATAAAGAGTGAGAGAGAGAGTGAGAGAGAGACACCAAACTGTTTCTCTATCCAACAAAATTATATATAATTTTTCAGAATGTAAAAAAAAAATACACATGTTAATTATATTAAACTAGTTGAACAGCCCGTTACACGGGCCACAGTGCCTCAGGCAGCCGGTCGCGGGGCAGTCACATGCTGTAGAGACTGCCCACGCCTCGGCTGATACAGAGCCTCTGGCAGCCGGTCGCGGGGCAGTCACACGCAGTGGAGACTGCCCACGCCTCGGCTGATACAGAGCTGGACGCTCCTTCGGGGCATTACACACAACTTGGCAAATTATTATATAGGATTGTAAAAAATAGCCATTATTTTCTTCAGTGAATATAACTACTCTGTTTATCTAAAAAGTCTAAGATATCATACTGCTGTATACGTTTTTTACCATTTCTTGTTCCCAAACCAGTGATTAATAACCTGAGGGCTTTAAATATTGAGAATTCCCTTGCAATGGATAAAACCACAATGCAAAGTGCTGAAGAATAGTATTGACAAATAACTGTGGATTTCTGTATTCAAATTTAGTTGCAAATTATTCCTTTTAAAATGTGGTATTAATGGTGCTCTGTGTTTCTATGTAAATGTAAAGGTTAAAATCTCTAAGGGCTGTATGTTCTAAAGAAAAGTAGAAGAGTTCTGGGGCAAACCATTTGCACTAGAGGGATGAACTAAAATTTCCAAAATTCCCATTGACCTACCTGGGGATTTTAACCCCTTGAATTCTAGAGAGGTCTCCAAAGTATTGTTTCTCAGTGCATTGTAGATGTCTCTAGCATTGAAGGGATTAAAATCCCCATTTAAATGCATTTTTAGTTCTCTCCTATAGTGCAGATGGTTTGAGAATAGAGATCACTGTATCATACAGTACAGGTAGAATGCAGATCACACTGCATCATAGAGTACAGGTGGAATAGAGATCACTGTATCATACAGTACAGGTAGAATGCAGATCACACTGCATCAAAGAGTACAGGTGGAATAGAGATCACTGTATCATACAGTACAGGTAGAATGCAGATCACACTGCATCATAGAGTACAGGTGGAATAGAGATCACTGTATCATACAGTACAGGTAGAATGCAGATCACACTGCATCATAGAGTACAGGTGGAATAGAGATCACTGTATCATACAGTACAGGTAGAATGCAGATCACACTGCATCATAGAGTACAGGTGGAATAGAGATCACTGTATCATACAGTACAGGTAGAATGCAGATCACACTGCATCATAGAGTACAGGTGGAATAGAGATCACTGTATCATACAGTACAGGTAGAATGCAGATCACACTGCATCAAAGAGTACAGATGGAATAGAGATCACTGTATCATACAGTACAGGTAGAATGCAGATCACACTGCATCAAAGAGTACAGGTGGAATAGAGATCACTGTATCATACAGTACAGGTAGAATGCAGATCACACTGCATCATAGAGTACAGGTGGAATAGAGATCACTGTATCATACAGTACAGGTAGAATGCAGATCACACTGCATCATAGAGTACAGGTGGAATAGAGATCACTGTATCATACAGTACAGGTAGAATGCAGATCACACTGCATCATAGAGTACAGGTGGAATAGAGATCACTGTATCATACAGTACAGGTAGAATGCAGATCACACTGCATCAAAGAGTACAGATGGACTAGAGAGCACTGTATCATACAGTACAGGTAGAATGCAGATCACACTGCATCAAAGAGTACAGGTGGAATAGAGATCACTGTATCATACAGTACAGGTAGAATGCAGATCACACTGCATCATAGAGTACAGGTGGAATAGAGATCACTGTATCATACAGTACAGGTAGAATGCAGATCACACTGCATCATAGAGTACAGGTGGAATAGAGATCACTGTATCATACAGTACAGGTAGAATGCAGATCACACTGCATCATAGAGTACAGGTGGAATAGAGATCACTGTATCATACAGTACAGGTAGAATGAAGATCACACTGCATCAAAGAGTACAGGTGGAATAGAGATCACTGTATCATACAGTACAGGTAGAATGAAGATCACACTGCATCAAAGAGTACAGGTGGAATAGAGATCACTGTATCATACAGTACAGGTAGAATGCAGCTCACACTGCATCATAGAGTACAGGTGGAATAGAGATCACTGTATCATACAGTACAGGTAGAATGAAGATCACACTGCATCAAAGAGTACAGGTGGAATAGAGATCACTGTATCATACAGTACAGGTAGAATGCAGCTCACACTGCATCATAGAGTACAGGTGGAATAGAGATCACTGTATCATACAGTACAGGTAGAATGCAGCTCACACTGCATCATAGAGTACAGGTGGAATAGAGATCACTGTATCATACAGTACAGGTAGAATGCAGATCACACTGCATCAAAGAGTACAGGTGGAATAGAACCCACTGTATCATACAGTACAGATAGAATGCAGATCACACTGCATCATAGAGTACAGGTGGAATAGAGATCACTGTATCATACAGTACAGGTAGAATTCAGATCACACTGCATCATAGAGTACAGGTAGAATAGAAATCACTGTATCATACAGTACAGGTAGAATTCAGATCACACTGCATCATAGAGTACAGGTAGAACAGAGATCACTTTATCATACAGTACAGGTAGAATGCAGACAGAGCAAGGCTTACGATGGACTAAGTGGAATAAAGTAATTCTTGGGCAAACCAGCTGAACCATAAGGGACAAATAAAAACTTCCTTGGTTTTAAAAATGAGTTTAACCTCTGAATGCTAGAGAAGGTTTTTCCACACAAGACAAAGCAATTCGATGGAGATCTTTTCAACACTAATATGGTTAAAATCTCCATTTAAATCAATGGTAATTTGGGGAATGTGTACTTTACTTTTCCCTAGGCTTCAGTTACTTTACTCCAGAAGTGATCCAGTTGTTATTATGATAGTACATAAAGGGGGAGATTCACTAACTGGTGATAAAAAGGTGATAAAGAGGTAATAAAGTGGGGATGAAGTGGCGATGACTTCTCCAGTTTATCACTTCTCCAGTTTCTATGTTATTCTATAGAGTTTATGCACTAAGATCTCCAAAGTTGAAGAAATCTTAGTGAATAAAATAGGAAGTGGAGAAGTGATAAACTGGAGAAGTCATCTCATCTTTATCACCGCTTAGAGAATCTCCCCCCAGGTCTTACTAGTACATCAGCCTCTGTATGTCATATTACCCCTTTGAGTGCCAGAGGGCTACGCAACGCATTGCTTTGCAATGTGTTGCATACCCCTCTGGCACTCAAAAGGTTAAGAAAACAAGCTGTTTAAAACTTTTAGTGTCCACAGCCTTGCTTTGCAAAAATGTGGACACCTCTCGGGCAGTCAAAGGGTTAAACTCAGTGATAAAAACATATTGGACAGTTTTTCAGGTAATCTAGAAAACAAGCTGCTGTTTTGCAACCAACGTACCTCAGCAGCGCAGCTCAAAGTCATCTCAATCTTCTTTTTAATCCAACACTCGTCAGCTGTATCTTCATGTTTGGAAAACATTCCTATTTTGCCCTGAGCTGGGAAATTGGAGAGATTAGAACAAGATTAAGATATTTTTTCCTCTAAGTGTACTGCAGGATTTTTTCTTATTAGAAATGTTTTGTTTCGAGGTAGCAAACTTTATATAGTGAATCAATACATTTATTAAATGAATACTGAATGTTTATGAGGAAAAACTGATTGATATTACTCAGTCCGTCCACCTGTTTTGTTGGTTATTAATGTCATACATTTTTAAGTGATCTATGGCGCAAATTCTTATATCATAATCATATATGCATAGTATTAGCAGCACACTGTGTATTATAAATTACCTTTGTAGCATATTTTTTCTTTCTTAAAGGGATAGTAATGTTTCATAATAAAAGCGGCTTTAATTGATCATCATAGTATTTGGACTTTGGAGAGTGTTATATCAATACTGTCAGACTTGTAGTTCAAGAGTAATTCAATGACAAAATATCCCCCTCCCGCCCCTTTTACTTATGTAACACTGTTCAGCCAGAGCAGAAGGGAGGTACCCAGGTAGACTGCAGAGAAGGACAATCTTCAATTAAGATAAGGGAAAAACCTGAAAAACCTGTCAAGGGGGGCAGGGCTTTCATTGTTCTCATAGGAAGAAGATTGTCCCCTGCTGTTATCTGTCTGGTCTATGGACTGGATTCCACATCTGAGAAGAGATGACTTACACTAGGTGAAAGGGATGGGAGGGGAAACGTTGCTTGTGAATATCTCTCAAACCATAAAGGTTAATGCCTACAAAATAAAATAAAGATAAAACAAAGTATTACTATTCCTTTAAGGTAGACTCTTCTACATTCCCCTTTTACTGCCTATTTCCTATTGTACAATGCCATGGAATAATTTTGTGCTAAAAAAAATAAAGGGTAATAATAACAGACATTTTCCTTTAAGATTAGTTTTGTTTATTTTAAAGAGAATAAAAATTCCCTCAATGTTGTACTAGTCTTTAGTTTGTAATATAAATTATTATTAGAAATTAACCTTTGTTTGTTCGTGGCAAAGTATGGCATGTTATGCCAATGAGTTAACATGCTGGGTCAATATTAGCACACACTGTGCAATAAATTAAGCTAAGCAGAGCACACACTGGGAACATTTCTATTTGCACAATGAGCATGAAGTCTGGTCTTCAATAAAACTACTTAGCATAGTGTGCAGTAGACTTGTGCAAAGCATAAAAAACATGTTTTGTCTGAATGAATCAGCAACTTTTTTTTACTGATCTCGATGAAAACATTTTATTTTCATCCTATTTGATTAGTTAGACTTTAGCGGAACGATTTCCTTGCCAGGCAAGATTTGTTCAGTGACATTCTGATTAAGTCCCCCCAAATCATAACAATTACCTTGATGTTAAATCCTTAATGACTGTCCGATCCGGCATGTGAGCGGCCATTAAGGACCATGGAGCTTTTTTTAAATTTTTATTTGCTCAGTGGATTCTGGGATGGAAGAGTAGCATGCAGCCACTCTGCCATCCTAGAATTCCATGACGTGCCAGGACCGCCATCAGTCCTTAAGTGCTGGAAGCAGAGCGACGGTTCTGACATGTCATGGGTTCTTAAGGGGTTAAAACACCTAATACCCTGTAGGCCACCATCATTGTAACCACAACAAAAAATAAATAAATAAAAATACCCATCACCTAAATCATCTAGCTGGATGGGTCGCGGACACAGGTAACGTCATGGTGATGTTATGCTCATTCGTAACCCATCCAGCTAGATGCTGATTGGCTGGGAGGTGAGATTAGTCCAAGGCATATTCCATGCCTTGCTTAACCTCACAATCCCAGCCAAATGGTGGAAACTAATTTGATCAGGGATGGCCATATAAAAGCCAATCCATTTTAATTTTTTTCTCATTATGACCCAAGCAGGATTAAGAGGTTTTTTCTTTTATTTTTGTAGAAGCAACTGAGATGGTAGTGATATTAGGTTTTTTATTTTTATTTTTTGGGGACAGAAGATGCAGGAGGGCCAGGGTGTCAAGAACACTGCTGCACCTCTGACATCAAGGTACCGGAAAGTATGATAGTTATTATGAATGCTGTATAAGTGTGTAAGCATGTGAATGAATGAAAATTAAAAAATGAAAGGAATGAATGGATGTGTACAAAAGTGTTGAATGTGTGGTTCATCATTCTGTAACTGCATGTTTCATGCCACTGACTTCAGAACTGATCCTATTTTTTGTGTGAATAATACCTTAGCAAGACATTTCAAAAAGATAAGTGGCATTATTGATCAAACCAGTTGCACCTTACGGGACAAATAAAATGTCCAAAATCCCCATAGTTTTACATGAGGGTTTTAACCACTTGAATTCTATGGAGGTCTCCAATACTTTGTGAAACCATGTGTTGGAGAATAAGTTAAAATACCCATTTAAATCAATTAGACTTCTGAGAATTTGTATTTGTCCCTTATGGTTTGTTCAAGAATTGCATATCTTTTACTTAGCACATCAGCCTCATTGTTTTGTCCCAGAATTGCTCCAGTTTTTCCTTATACATATGGACCTCTGAACTGTGTGTGTTGAGCTTAAGTTAACCCTTTAAAGGGATAGTAATGTTTCATAATAAAAGGAGCTCTAATTAATCATCATAGTATTTGGACCTTGGAGAGTGTTATTTCAATTCTGTCAGAGTTGTAGTTCAAGAGTAATTCAATGACAAAGTATCCCCTTCTCGCCCCTTTTACTGATGTAACACTGCTCAGTCAGAGCAGAAGGGAGGTGCCCAGGTAGACTGCAGAGAGGGCAATCTTCAATTAAGATAAGGGAAAAATCTGAAAAACTTGTCAAGGGGGAAAGGGCTTTCATTGTTTTCATAGGAAGAGAAGAGATGGATTACACTAGGTAAAAGGGGCGGGAGGGAAAACTTTGCTTGTGAATATCTCTCAAACCATAAAGGTTTGAGAGATAAGACTTATATTGTTCTTCATGTTTTTTTAATGCCTACAAAATAAAATAAAGATAAAATGAAGTACTACTATCCCTTTAAGTGCCAGAGGGATATGCTTCTCATTTCAGAGCAATGTGTTGCATTCCCTTCTGGCTTTCAAAGGGTTAAGATTAGGGGTTATTGAAAGGTCCCATCATGTTCCCGCTGAAAATTTGCATAAGCCACATGGTTTTCCATTTTTCGCAGGAAAATACGCTTTAAATAAAGCAATTAATATCTTCACAATTTTTTTCAATGGCTTTAATCACTTGTTTTTGCCTTTTCTCTATAAAAACATGCCATTTTCAAGGAAGTGAAACACAATACAAGCAACTACAGAGTGAGTGAGAGGTGATAGGCTGTTGTGCTGTGAATTAATAGCAAAATTAAGGCAGGAGAGGCTCATAATGACTGCTATCACTGTGTGCAGGTTTAATAACAATAAAAGGAGGACCCGGAAGGACAGTTATGCATCCAGGAAGGAAGAAGAGGGTAGTAGAGTGTTCCTGCCAGTGCTGAATCTGCTGCCTGTGTGTCTTGTAATTCTCAGGAGGGGGTGAGCTGGAGATGATGCCAGGTGTGACAGCAGGGGACCCTAAGTCACAGATGCCATCCCAAAGCAGTCCCACCACTAGTACTACTATTTAGAAGGTCCAGCAGCATGTACAAGAGTGAACGAGGAAGGAGGGGGTGATCATATTACTAGTGAGGAGAAAGACTTAGGGACTGAAATTGATGTGGTTGGTGTTAGTAGTAGTAACTGTGATGGTGAAGCAGCTGGTGGGACTAGCGTTACGGGAGTGGTAGGGGAAGTAATGAAGAGCATCCAGACGAGAGGTCAAGGAAGCCCACAACATTCCCTTGACCCTGGGAGTCCCCTTTACCCCATGGCATTTTCCAGGTGTAACATCCTGAAGAGGGCAAAATTGTTGTCTAGCAGCAATAATACCACCAGCACGAGGAGCACAGATCAGCTGCCTACGTCTGCCACTAGTGCTGCCAGCCTGCCTTCTTCAAGTCAACAAGAAATGGCAAGTGTGACATTAGGAGACCCTCTGTCACATTTATCATCCAATCCTCCAATCGGTGTGATGTCTGTAATAGAGCAGCAACAGCAAGGAGGGACTGGTGGTGGTGGTGATGTTGATGGTGAAGAAGATGGGGTGGAAGAGAAATTAATGGCTTTTTTAGCCAAAACTGAGAAGGTATGTGTGAAAGGGATGAGGATGGGCATCATCACCACCACCAGCAGTATGCTTTTGGAATTTGCGGACTTTGCTGCTGCTCTAATTCCTGCTGCTGCTGAGTTGCAAGGGCAGTGGGATCATGAGGCGCAAGCTACTGTGCCACAGACCACCTTGGACACAGTGGGAATGGGGTCAAAAAGTGATGTGGGACTAGGACAGATTCTACTTGCCAGCAACAATTCTCCTGATCCTAGCTGCAGTGCTGATTCTGAGGCAGTAGCCGCAAGAGCAGCATTATTATCCTCTGCCCCAGCCAGTGAAGAGGAATGTGGAGGAGAAGAAGAACGAGGCCATTCTTCCCTACCTTTCCCCTCCACCCTGAATTGCTGGGTGTGGCTCTATGTTTTTCTTGGGGCAGGCACAGTGCAGTCATCAATGAAGGCACTGTGCACAATTTGTGACAAGTCAGTGAAAAGGGGAAACAAGGGAATACACCTTGGCACAACCACACTGATAACACCATGACATTTATGATAAACATGTTAAAGACAAACTCCCACCAAAGAAACTGGGCGCTGCTGTTGCTGTTCCCCCTGACTCTCCCTAAAGGCAACAAAAGGCGAGGTGGAGATAAAAGAATGAAGGATAAAGAAACCCAGCCAGAGACTGAAAGTTCGATGGAGAGAGAAACACCTGCCTCACCATCACCTTCTTGCACTAGGGTAACTACAACTTGTGACGAGCCACCTCATCATCTTTACCTCCCTCACCGGGTGATAGCCATTCAGTAGATGTCTGGATGTCGCAGTTTTGTCCACCCAGTGCACACTCTGTGGTGCACTGAACACACGTGGCAGTGTGGCGGAGGATAATCTCAACCAGGGCATAAAGCGGCATCTGAGGAGATTCCATTCCGCAGGATATGCAAAGCTGGTGGCAGGGAGGGTTTATCATTACTATTAAACTGTCTGCATGTTGTCATGTGTCCATAGCGGGGATTGGACAAAGGGCATAAGATTTCACATTGGGGACCCTAAGAGTCATGGTGTTTGGATAGAGTTGTGCTGGCTGCTTGAAGTGAGTGCAGATGTGCCCACTGTTCCCAGTCCTTCTCTTATTTACCATACACACTGTGCACATTGCAGTTGCTGATGAGAGGCACAGTTCTTGTTCTCAATGGAAAAATTTCTATTCTAATAACAACACACCCATTATTTTGGAGGAGGGGCTGGTGGAGAAGCATTATTTGGCAACTTCTTCTTTTCCCCACATATACCTAAAGTGGTGGGGGCCAGCTGTAGTGCAGCTACTGCTTCAGGCACATCACTGGAGCTAGTAGTGGCAAGTGGAACCAAGATCATCCATCACCCATATCACTGCTGTTGTTGATCCCATTCCCTTTGAGCTGCCTAATCATTCTGCTAATCATCAGCAGCAACAGCAGCAAGAATTACACCGGGGAATTTGACGATGGCTAGTGGGCTTCTAACAACCAGTCCTGCAAATCATTCTTTATAAAGTATTCTATCCTGTCAAGCATATGTCTGCCCCAGTCTTAGCTGGGGATCCCTGTCTCTACCAATTTTTTATTTTATTTTTAATTTAGTTATTTTTTATTAACTGTCCCCCAAATGTCAGTCAACAACCCCCCCAAAAAAATGAGATAAGTGATGGAGTGAAGTTACAATATAAAATAGTTGATATCCAAAATGTCACAGTGCCAGCAGTGAGCAATGTTCTTGGCCCTTTTCACTGTGAAGGTGACTGATTGCTTTTATTTAGGCTCTTTCAGTAGGCAGAGCTGTGGGACATTGTGGAACACTGACACAAACAAGACCAAGACCCTGCTATATTACATTTTCATTTTTGATATTACTTTAAGGACACACATACTGCAGTGGAAGGATGTCAAACTTGGCCATAGTTGAGGGCAGCCTTATCAACATATTTATAAAAGGAGGGCCACAGCAAATATTGTTATTACAAGAGGTTAGCAAACTATCTGCAATTTGTTTCATGGATTGATTCAGAGGTGCATGAAAATTCTTGAATAAAGCTCAGAAAGAAGGGGAGAGCAGGGGAGGGAGGATAAAGTGGATGGAAAATGGAAGGAGGAAAAGAGAGAAGGGGCAGAAATATAGAGGGCAGGGAGGTGGGAGCTGAAAGCAAGAAAAGGCCAATAGAGGGATCAATAGGGACCTGTAAGCGACTGGGCTCCAGGGAGGAAGAGCAGGACATGGGAGAGTGAGAGTGGGGTGTGTAATGTGAGAGGGGGATTGAAAAAAAGGGTTCCCTTTTAAAATGTCACACACAAAAGAGCGTGCGACATAAAGGCAAAATAACAAGGTTGTGAAGATCAAAAGGACAGTATGAGAATCTTGCTCTGCACAAAAAGCTTGAGATTCTCATGTTGCTGTATGAAACGTTGTTTGAACTAGTGGCAAACACTGTTACTCTGCTCTCTCCCCTTCTATGAATAAGAATATAACCCATGTACCAAGCGGCCAAGCAGAGAAAGAGACAGCCAAGCGGAGAAAGAGACAGCCTCACCGAAATTCCCATCATCCTCAGCTGGTCGTAGACTGACAGAGAATAATGGAGGGTTCTCTCTCCCCTTCTCTGCGTGAAGAATGACAGAGAGGAGAATGCAGATAAGGGGAGAGAGAGCCTGGCACAGTGATCCCATTATTCTCTGTCAGTCTACGGCAAGCTGAGGATCATGGGAATTTTGGTCCAATAAAAGTTAGTTGATTCTCTCTGTCCCTCTCTCTGTGAGGCTGTCCCTTTCTCCACTTGGCTGCTTGGTACATAGGTTATATTTTCATTCATAGAAGGGGAGAGAGCAGAGTAACAGGGAGGAGAACGCAGAGAAGGGGAGAGAGAGACTGGAGCAGATAGAGGTACATAGCAAAGAGAAGGGACAAGCCCGGCACAGATAGAGGTACAATTTTAAAAAACAACACCAGATATACCCTTACAGATTTCTTATGGGTGCCATAAAGGCGGCTTACCCAGATTTTCTCCATTTAATTTCTATGCCCATGCCCTTATCTCGTCCCAGACCAGTGCAATGCAATAAAAGTGATGTTTAGTGCCTCAACATGAGGATCTTGTGATTTGGTGCAGTGCGAGATTCTTATGTCACCCTTTTCATCAGGGTGACCTGCTTAACTCGCCTTTATGTCCCACATTGTTTTGCGTGCACCATTTTAAAATGATACTGCAAAAGAGAGCTTACTAGGCCACGGGAGAGTACAAAGAGGGAGACACTGAGAATATGACAAGAGCACAGTAAAGAGAAGAAGGGAAGGAGATGGTGAAGAGAGAGTGGGAGAAAATGAGATGAGGAAATAACAGGAGAGACATCCTCTTCATATGCCCCAAAAAGTTCTCCTACCTTGCTCAGACAACAGACCTCCATTTCTGGATTTCTGATTAGTTAAAACTGAAAATGAAATGTGAAAAAGAAAAACCTGTTTCACAAGACTTGGTCTAGGTCTTTAGAAACAGCCTGTTTTATATGAAATCTAAACTTATAGGATCAGTCTGCTCATTCCTAGTTATTACTATATGAATACTTTTCTCTGTTAAAAACATTTTATGCTACTTTTAAGCTATTTTGAAATTGTGAGATATTTTAATATTATTGTCTCTATATTCAGCAGGCTGATCACACCTTATTAGTCTATAATTCACTCCTGGACTTACTGTTCAGTCATTAGCACAATGAAATCATTGTTGAATAGACCATAGTTTAAGCCTTCTACCCACATAAGCTTACTGGTCCAGTCATTAGCATAACAAAGGGACAGGTAGGAGTGAAACCAGTCTCAAATTTTGTAGGTGTCAATTCAGAAATTTACACATTTATCTATTCCAGAACCTGGAAGATCATTAGACGCAAATAAGTAAATTCAGAGCTTATAAGGAGAAAATACTATGACAGTTGCATGAGAGCCAATTGTGACTTGCAGGCCATATGTTTGGCATGCCTGCTGTAGAGCATTGTATGAGATATTAGGATCTAGATTGATGGGGTAGAACCATGTAGTGATCACCCTGAACTGGAGATGGAACTCTGCTGTGTTATTATGCTTCTTCTTAGCACATTGAAGTAATATAAGTTTACCTAGACAGAGAGTGAAGAGACTATAAGATGGTGATTCCATGATTAATCAGGAATTCCAGGAAGTCCCTGTCACTGTTCAACACCAATTAACTAAGCTATGTACCCCAGAAAGCCTTCCCTAAATTTCACTTATTCCAAGGGGAGGGTAATGATGCAATCAAGTCTATACTGTAGAGCATAACCTTAGGTGCAACCACTGGTATTACAGACTAACTCTAGGCAGCTGCAATGGAAGTTTTGTACATTTGCAACAATCATTCAAACAGTGAGAGGATTCTGAGGTTGAACAAAGCACAATGGCCTGTTCTAAGGCTAGTCACCACTCAGAAGCATCACGTTTTTGCACTCTATTGCCATTACAGAAAAGAAATTTCCACTTACATATTAGACTAATCCCACCCAGAAGGGCAGTCCAGTTCCAAAATGATGGGCAAGTCCCTCTGCATAGGAACACCAGCTAACCCCAGATGTATGTTTCGGCCTTGTTGGGCCTTGTCAGTGAGGTGCAGCTGGATTCCCTAGGCACTGAGAGAAAGGGGATGCTTCTGAGTGGAAAGTAGCCATAGAACAGGCCATTGCGTTGTGTGTTCATCCTCAGAAGCCTCTCACATTTTGTATGTCTGTTTTGTATATTCATCCCAATGTTGTAATAGAATGTTATATTCTTTTTTAATGATATACAGTATTATGAACAGTACAGTATAAAGTTTTCTAACGTGCACCACTATGAACAATATGTAAAAATATGCAGAAACTAAATATAATAATAAAATATAATATTCATACTAGGCTTTAGAAAGCACTTATCTTACTTTTTCTTAGTTACTTCCTAACTTTTATATCATAACACCTTACATGTGATTCCATGAATGTAAGAAAAAATGTTGTAAATTTTAGACTGACTTCAATGCAAATAGTTGTAATTCATGGTGATGTAAATAGAGGATAGCTTGTATGTACATAAACCAAAACTTGTGTTATAATGACATAAATAGCTACCTTTGTGATTCCAATATGTTCCACAAGGTGGCAATACAACATAACTTTGACAATATTAACATATCACAGTGTAGATCGAAAAACAAATTGATTGACACTGGGTGCCCAAAGAAAAGAAATCATTTTCTGTTTGTATTCTAAATTTATAGCAGTACATACGCTGTTTCAAAGACAGTTATACTTTGTATTATTATTATTGAAATGCAATCCTTCCATATTAATTTATAGAACATCAAATATCTTGAATGGTGTGCTGTGCATATTTCTTTTACTAGATGCATGAATTACTAAAGAGAATCAACCAGATTCTAGTTTTATCTGTTCAACTGCAATTGCATTAAAATATTTAGATTTGATTTTCTATAAATGTTAAAGCATGCATTAGTCTAGCATCTGGGAACACAACAAAGCCATGACAGGTTTAATAACAAAATTATGATAACTAGTGTTTCATTCTGTAATGTTTACAGGGGTTAGGGAAATGTAACCCGTCAGATGTAAGGAACGTCTCAGTGCATTACTTTGCAAAGCACCAGAAACCACTGGCTGGCTAGAGATTATGGGATTTGTAGTGCTGAACAGTTGGGTTCCCCAGGCTGCCCACCACTAAGTAAGAGAATGGTTTACACATCTAGAATCTACTACAGCTGTTCCTGGACTAAATGTAGCAAATATATCCACAGCATCGATTTCTGAAACATGCTTTGTCTATCCTAGAAATTCTTACATAAGAACTCTGTCTTAGAGATAAATGGTTTGTAAAGCAAACTATGCCATTGGAATAAGCTGCCCTTCATTTGTTTAATACATCGACTTACCTAGGTGAGTGAACTTTATCAGTAGTAGGATGTATCTATATACACTTTTCATTTTATCTGCAGTTTCCTATACATAGTGATCTCTATTGAAGTCTGCATCTAGGTCACACCTCCTCACAACAAACAATAGGTCACAAAAGACCTGAATGACTCACAAGGGATCCTAATTACTATCAGATTGAAACTGAAACAGCTAGCAGAAGAATAAAGCAGAGATCAAATGAGAAACAGTAAATAGAAATAAACGGCTGCTGTTTGAAGGACTAGTTTATATCAGATTGTAAGTGGAATATAAAAAATTTACTACAAGAAAGATCAAATGCAAATTAACTATAATTACATTGAAAACATCTATCAAGGTATATCCTTCAGGCAAACAAATTAACAGCCTTTTATTCTTAGGGCATAGTTCCCCAATAAATTCCTTTATTATATTTGGTCCTAGTCCTTCTGCCTGAAGTTCATTCCATAAAATTACCAATCTTTGGTTTCTTTGTCATGGGCAACAGAACTGTTGTGTTGTTTTACTCACCTTCTCCTGTGTTCCAATCCTGAGCAGGAGAGGCATGCTTTACAGTCAAACCACCATGTGCATCTGACAACATTACTGGACATACAGGACATCTATTAATTGGAGGTTTCTATATGCAACTCACGTGATCGATCTCATGGCAACCCCATAGGCCACTGTCATAGGACCTTTCCCAGTAGGCAACAAAACCAACACAGTGTCACCCATGTGAAACGGGCCTTTTTGTAAAGTTATACTTACACATATAACTTCTAACAGTAGCTTTTATGGAGAGGAAGGTCAGATGAAAATCTTTCAATAACTTTTATGCGAGAGTCAGCTTTTAACTTTATTGCAAATTTGGAAATATCAGTTAAACTTTAGTACATTGGAAGTGTACTATTAAAGCCATTTTTGTCAGTCTGATAGCTTTTTAGCACTGTATTCAGGAAGCTAAAGATGAGAATTCCGGAGAAAACAGCTGGCCCTTAGAGGACAAATACAAATTCATAGTGATTTAATTGGAACTTGAAACCCATTGAATTCTTGGTAGGTCTCCTATTCATTGCTTTGCAAGGCACTGGAGATTTAACCCTTTAATTGCCTGTTGATCCAAGTGTATTCAACTGCATCCTGATACATCAACGACATTGTATCTATAGACAAATGAGGGGAGTACTGAGGCTCATACAGAGTCTACAGGAGTGACAATTGAAATAGAGACAACATGGGCAGTGGAATTATCTCAAAGCCTAGTAAGCATACCTGGGCAGAGAGCACGTTTTGTGGTGGGAGGGCCTAGTCCTAACATTCTCATTTGGCCCCAAAGGGATATTCAACAATGTTATATGAATTAGTTTAACTTGCTGGACAATATTGTTACTCCGATGCTTCAACTGTAAGTACCCCTATTTTTTTGGGGAGGGGGGTCGGGGGAGGATAAAGTGGATTCTATGGACCAAGAAACTGCTTAAAAATATACATTTATTTTACAAATGTGACAATGTTCAGCCCATTGATGGATGCTAGACTGGGACGCATTCCACCATCTTAATGTACTTACAAGGAGGTGGTAACTGGAGACCTGTCAGCTGTTACTTGACTCCTGAGGCTATTTTTGAGGAACAACAATTTTATCCAAGGAACCTATATATAAATACCATGTTAACAGCAAGCACCGTCTGCTATGGTATGACATATATAAACGTACTGAAAGATACAACAATGCCAAGCAGGCCATACTGCAGAAGTCCACTCAAAGGCGTTAATCTATGTCACCCCTATTAAAAGAATGAAAAATGCAGTTCCACAAATACACCAAGATAAACGTGGCCCTTCATTTCACCAAAAATTGGTGGTTGGGTTGAAAGCACTTTACAGTGTATTCATAATGGTAAAATAGCCAAGAGGAATTGCAATCCACACTGGCCATTACCTTGTCCAGAACTCCCCCATTTTTCTTCAGTCAGTATCACTTATCCCTTAAATTTAAAATCCATTTTCTGCTCCTTCTCTTCCACTTGCTCTTGTGTCTCTTTTCACAGGGACGCATGACAGCTAAATTGCATAATTTCTTTGCAAAATGCTCAGTATTGGCTTTCTATAAAGTGACTGACTAACACATTGATCTAAGGTCATCAAGCACCAAGAAGGATAGCCTCCCGAATGCTACAACATTTCCAATACATTGCTTCTTGGATACGTTTCTAGCATCCAATCAGTTAAAAGAAATTTAACACTCCATAATAATAACCTCTAGTGATGAGCGAGCGTGCTCGGCCGATGCTCGGATCGGCTCGAGCATCGCTCTGCTCGGCACATGGCGGTACTCGTCGAGTACCGCCATGTGCTCTCCCGCCATGTTCGGGTGGCGGGGATCTGTGCCGGAAGAGGCACAGATCCGAAGAAGCTCCGCTGGACCACAAGGGACTGGAGGTACGGGGGCATTGCGGAGATGAAGGGGGCATTGCGGAGATGAAGGGGGACATTGTGGAAGAGGGGCATAGACTCTATGCCCCTCTTCCACAATGTCCCCCTTCATCTCCGCTATGCCCGTCTTCCACAATGTGCCCCTTCATCTCCGCTATGCCCCTCTTCCACAATGTGCCCCTTCATCTCTGCTATGCCCCTCTTCCACAATGTCCCCCTTCATCTCCTCTATGGCATAGAGGAGATGAAGGGGGACATTGTGGAAGAGGGGCATAGCGGAGATGAAGGGGCACATTGTGGAAGAGGGGCATAGCGGAGATGAAGTGGCACATTGTGGAAGACGGGCATAGCGGAGCTGAAGGGGGACATTGCGGAGCTGAAGGGGGCATTCGGAGATGAAGGGGGCATAGCGGAGATGAAGGGGGCATTGACCAGGCACCCTCCCCTCATCAGAGCAGGGGGTGCCTGGTGTTGCCCCATTCATTTCAATGGGGCTCGGGTGCTCGGCCGAGCACTCGAGCCTCAGGGGGTGCTCGGTCAGAGCACCCGAGCATCGGGGTGCTCGCTCAACACTAATAACCTCCACTTTTTATGGGCAAAACAATCCCAATGACCCTAGGAATCTGGCTCTTGTGCCTTTCTTAAAGAGATAACATTTCAATCACTTTATCGATTTCCTGTACATGGAGGCAGACGTGACAGTTGGTAGCAGAACCACATGGCACAAACCCCACCCACCACACATGGTAATCGTAACCCTTTAATGAATTACACACCTCTCTGGTCATCACTGGGTTAAGTAGGCTTTTGCACTCTACCTGCTTCAGCTTCAATAAAATGAGAGCAACTGTCTTATGTGCCTCCATGAACTATGACACCAAGGACTTATCTATGATGTTATCTCTTGAACAAAGGCACAAAGTCAAATTTCAGTGGGCTATAAGGATCATTTTTCTGGTCATAAAAAGGTAAGTTGGAGGTTGATATTAGGTGTTATTCTCCTTTAACCCTGTAGGTGCCAGAAGGGTATCCACCACATTGCAAAGCAATACGTTGGTACCTCTCTGGCACTCATAGGGGTTAAGAGCTGTTAATCAAGGCAAATATATGACAAGCAACCCAAGTACAGGTAATCAGCAGTGTCGCTGCTACTACTGGTTGCTGATTAATTGATTTTATATAGATAGTGGGGAAGGGGAAGTCTGATTACATCGTCACCATTTCCACAGCTCTCAGTCAGCTCCCCGGGGCCAGCTCAGTTGTTGCATATTAATGGTGCATATTTTGCTAGCTGAAGAGGGCAATTTATAATGGAGTCTCTATCTAATCTGTCCTAGGCTCCCCTAGGCAAGGCACTCTAGGTGACTTTAGCTCCACTCATGGCCACACCTCCAGTCCTTACATGGCCCTGCCCCCAGTCCCATCTACTATTTCCTGGCACAGAAAATACCCTTGGCCTATAACAAGAAAAGCCAAATGAGACTCACCTCAACACGACAGCACAGACATCTTAAAGAAGAGGGATCTGTGTACTTTCCATTTCTGCCTGTACTGTGCGGTATAATGCAACCCCCCCTTTGTCAAATAACCTATCAGTAAGGAGACAGGGATGGACAGTGCAGGCACACAGATCCCTCTTCACCAAGATGTTTGTGCTGTCTTGTTGAGGTGAGTCTCATATGAACTTATGATTCCAAATAATATTATAACACTATTTCTATGATTAACACTATACTAACAATTATTTGGGGGGCAATTATGGCTACATGATAGGTCCACTTTAACTCTTTGGTTGCTAGAGAGATCTACCCAAAATAACCCAAAGTCTTTTTTTGACTGAGAAGAGAAAGGCAGGTGATCCAGCTGTGCTGATAAAGCCTGACAGTGATTCCTACAACAGCCACAAGAAATAGGAACAGCATATTTACTAAGGACTATCCTCATTCTGTACTGTAGAAGCTAATATGGCAGTGACATGGGGAGAGAGAGAAAGCAGATGCTGCTGAAATCCTCTTGACTAGGGATGGATGAAAAATTTTCCGAGAAAAGTGCAGTGTTCATACTTTTTTCACCTAGCTCATTGCATTGAAATCAAAGGAAAGACTGCATTTTCCCCACCACATGGCAGTTTTCTCTTCCTTTCTTGCAGCCATATAAAAGGGTGTCAGGCTCTCACAGCAGCCATTCTGTGTTTGTGAGAGGAGAGAGCAGCATGTTTTTGAGCTACAGAAGATAGACAAACAAAGGGGAATTGAGCTTAGATCAGGGAGTCTTTTAGGCAGGACATTTGTTTTCTGTAGTAGGGGAGTCTGGGGGTCACTCTGGGGGAGAAGAAGGGAGGAAGGAGGTTGACTCCAAATACCACAAAATTTGGTGTGACTGAATGGCAAGACACAGGCAGCTGGGGTCCAAATTGCTTTCTGATTTTGCTTTTAATGTCTCTGTGCTGGGGAACTCTGGGGAAAGAAATTGTTGATTTTGCTTTTTAGTCAGGGCAGGATTTATCATAAGACAGAGTAGGCATCTGTCTACAGACACACCCCACAGAGGGGCACCTGTCATTGGGACCTGTTTTTTGTTTTAACCCTTTGAGTGTGTTCCCATCTGGCACTCAAAGGGTTAAAATTAGCCTCACCGCACTCACTAACCCCATCCCCACACAGTGAGGTCTATGCCACAGACCTGTTTCTGCTGGCTCTTTAGTAATGTAGAGAGCTGGGAGATGACATAATCTCCCAGCACTCTGCATTACTGAACAGAAGAACTTGTGGGAGCTTCAGCAGCTACAGGTCTGCACAGGAGGTGGTACAGACCCACCAGCTGCCACACCGCTGGATCACCAGGGAGCAGGGGAGTCCGTAGGAGGTAGGAAATGGACACGGGGGGCAATATGGAGCTGATGGGGCAATATGGAGCTGATGGGGCAATGTGAGGGCAATATGGAGATGATGGGGCAATATGGAGATGATGAGGCAATGTGAGGGCAATATGGATATGATGAGGCAATGTGAGGGCAATATGGAGCTGATGGGGTAATATGGAGATGATGGGGCAATGTGAGGGCAATATGGATATGATGGGGCAATATTGAGCTGATGGGGGGCAATATGGAGCTGATGGGGGCAATATAAAGATGATGGGGCAATGTGAGGGCAATATGGAGCTGATGGGGCAATATGGAACTGATGGGGGCAATATGGAGATGATGGGGCAATGTGAGGGCAATATGGAGCTGATGGGGCAATATGGAGCTGATGGGGCAATGTGAGGGCAATATGGAGCTGATGGGGGGCAATATGGCAATGATGGGGCAATGTGAGGGCAATATGGAGCTGATGGGGGGCAAAATGGAGATGATGGGGCAATTTGAGGGCAATGCAGGCTGATGGGGGGCAATATGGAGCTGATGGGGGCAATGTGAGGGTAATGTGGAGCTGATGGGGGGCAATATGGAACTGATGGGGGCAATGTGAGGGCAATATGGAG
Source organism: Rhinophrynus dorsalis (assembly GCA_037306005.1). Lineage (NCBI taxonomy): Eukaryota > Metazoa > Chordata > Amphibia > Anura > Rhinophrynidae > Rhinophrynus > Rhinophrynus dorsalis. Next base: position 69,862,195 of record CM074719.1, on the reverse strand, counting down.
CTGATGGGGGCAATATGAAGATGATGGGGCAATGTGAGGGCAATATGGAGCTGATGGGGGCAATATGGCGATGATGGGTTTATTAGGGTTAGGTTGTTTATCCTTGGAATGCTTATTAACTATACAGCAGTAACACTGATTGAGATTATTGTACAGTCAGACCTATACATGTCAGACATTTTAACATGTTAGAATAAAGCAGCGTTCTGATGGTCAATAACTCTTTCATTGCCACAGAGATGTGCAATGCACATCCCTGTGGTACTGAAAGAGTTACAGGAGGACATCTTCTGTCTCTGCTCCACAGAGAGCTACAGAGAGATCTCAGCAATGCCAGTCCCAGATCACTAATGTTTGTGACTGCAAACTGTTACAGCTAAGGCAGCAATTGGAGTTTAATGCATGTGGAGATATGGCACATTAACACATAACCACAGTCAAATGAACATGACAATGGCTCATTAACATGCATTTCCATATGCAAATGAGTAATTGTCAAAGCAGTCAGTGCAAAATCTTAAAACTGTAGGAGACATGATGGATTCATGGAGATGACGGTGTATCCGTGTCATATTCAAGGGGATATGATGGGACAACAGTAGTACATACTGTCAATATGCCATCAACACATAATTGACACAAGATTGCTATACTGGTCACATACTGACCTTCAGTGCATTTCCACCCTGGAGTAGTTCTGGGGCAACTCATCGGAGCCAGGGTGATCAAATAAAAAATGTAAAACATTGCCATTGATTCAAATGTGTTTTTAACCCTTTGTGTGCCAGAGGGGTACGCAACAGACAGGGCCGGATTTACATCTCAGGAGCCTGTAGGCACAGAAATCTAAAGCGCCCCCCCCATTAGCCATCTCCACTGGACACCTCCACAATGCTCCTAATGTCCACATTGCCCCCATCATCTCTTTATTGCCCTCACATTGCCCCATCAGCTCCAACTTGCCCCCATCAGCTCCACATTGCCCCCACCATCTTCAAATTGTCCCCCCATCAGTTCCAACTTTCCTCCCATCAGCTCCATGCTACCCTCACATTGCCCTCCATTAGCTCTACATTGCACCCACCATCTCCAAATTGCCCCCCCATCAGCTCCAACTTGCCTCTCATCAGCTCCATGCTACCCTCACATCGCCCTCCATTAGCTCCACATTGCCCCCACCATCAGCTCCAAATTGCCCCCCATCAGCTCCAAATTGCCCCCACCATCTCCATGTTGCCTCCCCATCAGCTCCAACTTGCCCCCCATCAGCTCCAAATTGCCCTCACAATGCCCCCCTTCCGGTCCAACTTGCCCCCACCATCTCCATGTTGCCCTCACATTGACTGCCTCCCTCCCACTGTCCGTTTCCTAGCTCCCTGGCAGGAGATCTGTTGTCTGTGCCTCCTTTGGTACATTCAGTCCTGTGGTTGCTGAAGCTCCTGCGCGGTCTCCTGTTCAGGAATGCAGAGCGCTGGGAGATGATGTCATCTCCCAGCGCTCTGCATTTCTACAGAGCTGACGAGGGAGCTTCAGCAAACACAGGGCTGACTGTACCAAAGGAGGCACAGACAACAGATCTCCTGCCAGGGAGGTAGGAAACAGACAGACCTCCTGCCAGGGAGGTGCAATGCGAGGGAGTCGGTGCAGGTGCAGCCAGCGTGGTGGCCATTTTTTTTTAAATAATTTCAAAGAATGAAAAAAAAAAAAATATCCCATTGCCAGGCGCCCCTCAGTGGCATGCGCCTGTAGGCAGGTGCCTACTTTGCCTTATGGCAAATCCGGCCCTGGCAACAGACTAAGGGCTAGATTTAAAGGCAGGCGTTAAACCAGCCGCTAAGTAAAAAGGCACATCGGCCTGCAAATAACCCATGATTTATGGTGGATTTAAAAGTAAGTCTACAAGAATAACTAATGAGCATAGGCACAACAAAAACGCGTAACACAAAAACATGCATCGCACCTTTTTTCGCATCACCGTAATAAGAACACGAGTCGATAGGGTAATGATTACATGCTACACAGGGGACATTCACTAAGTGTTGAAAAAGAGATGATGGAGAGAAATTAATCCTTACAGTCCCTCACTTCACCAATCCCAGTGTTAGTCTATGGAAACTATTCAATAACATGATTCAAGTTGCTATGGTCCCATTGTATAAACTCCATAGAAAACATTGGAAATGGGGAAATGAGGTCACTGGAGAAGTCAGCATCATGTTCAGTTCATCAGGTCTTCATCCCCGCTTACTGAATCTCAAAAAGGATAGATCAGGTCACACGTCACAGTGCCACTGAGAATAACTGGTTGTATGTGCAACACACAGGTCTAAAAAAATTCAACAGGATTAAAGGAGAAAAAAGTAGGCCTTGGTGTTGTGTATAACTTGAAATTACATATCTCACCTTTGATTCTCACATGGATCGTCAGGAGTGCTGATGCCATGGATGGATGTCACACCAGCCACTATTTGCAGGATACATATGGGAACCAAATATGAACCATTGTAGTTTGGTCACCAACAGGCCATGAATGATGGATGGGCTCATCCTGAAAACAACAGGCCTCAGTCAAAGATATCCTTCACTACTGGTGTGACTGTTCCCCTTCAGGACTGAACTGGAACAGACCTCATGGACAGTATCCTGTGTAGTTTATCAATCTGTGATTGCCAGGGTGGTATCCCATGCATCACAATCTAATGCATTGGATACCATCATGACAACCAGAGAGTCACCTGTAAAATTCAAAATCTTGCATTGTACGGGATTCACTGATAAGATAGGGATGAATACCACTTGAATCCCACTGCAGATCTGTTCCAAAAAGATATGTACACAAAGAAAAACGGTCAGATATGTATGTAGATATGTACCTTTCAAATGGGTACAAATATGCTACAACAAGATGTGAACCCAGACATCAGTTCAGTAGGTGTGAATGCCTTACTGGATATATATGTGCATCCATCACAAAGTAACTCTTATTGGTATCATCAAAATACACATACCTAGTATATCCCACTTTACTCAGATGGTAGATACGAGGTATGTTGTTGTTTATGATATCAATAAAAGTTAGTTTGTGATGGGTGCACATATATAGCCAGTAAGGCAATCACACATACTAAACTGATCTCTGGGTTCATATGGATATATTTGTACCCATATGAAAGGTACATATCCACATACATATCAGACTATTTTATTTCCTGTGTACTTTTAACAGGATAGCAATGGATGATTTCACCGTGATAGAATATTGTAGGCATTGTAAAAAGATGTGGATCAATGTTAGTCCTATCCCTCCAACCCTCATAGTTTGACAGAAATTGCTATATGTGACAGATGGAGATTTCAGTCATTTGACCACACAGAGGCTCTTCTGAAGAGCCAAGATTGCTCCGTTTACAGATTAATACATAATTGGAATGGTCTACAGAGTGTGCTTGCAAACCAGGCACAGTTTGTAGACCATTTCAATGAAGTATTGATCTCTAAATAGGGCAGTTTTGGCTCTGCTGAAGAGCCTCCGTGTGGTCAAATGACTGAAATCTCCATCTGTCACATAGAGCAATATCTGTCAAACCATGAGGGTTGGAGGGATAGGACTAACATCGATCCACATCTGTTTTTCAATGCTTACAATATTACATCAAAGTGAAATCAACAATTGCGATCCCATTAACCCTTTGAGTGCCAGAGGGGTACGGAATGCATTGCTTTGCAATGCATTCCGTACCCCTCTGGCACTCAAAGGGTTAAAGGGATAGTTATACTTCAAATGTGAATAGAGAAATATTTTGGAGGGTTTATCCCCCTGAGGAAAACAAGGGAACTCCCACTGCTGAAAGGTGTTTCATTCAAAATTTATCACAGCTCAAAGTTGAATCTGGTAGGTGCAATATCACAGTGGCCTGAAATAGTACAGTGGCGCTGTTGCTACACCATCCTATGGACAGCTATGGTCCAGGACCTGAAATATACATGAGATGGTGTAGCAACAGTGCCACTGTACTATTTCAGGCCGCTGGGATATTGCACCTCAAAATTCAACTTTGACCTGTAATAACTTTTGTATAAAACACCTTTCAGCAGTGGGAGTACCCTTGTTTACTCAGGGAGATGAGATAAACCCTACTACATATACTTTTCTCTTTGACATTTTAAGTATCACTGTACCTCTAATCCTATCATGGCTATGTTTACTAATCACACCATCTCATTTCTCCAAACAGCTTATGGGCCGAGGCTATTTCACCACCCAGTGAGGAGTATACAGAGGAGGAGACCAGCCGGCGGTCACCATACCCACCATCCACATCTCCTCCAACACAGGCTGCTCCACCCCAATACAGTGGCTGGATGCAACATGAGGAGAGGTGGATGTATTCCACCATCTCCACAAGCTACTACTATCCAGCAGCAGCAACACCACCACCAGGGAGGCAATGGCTGCCCGGGACAGTCGCCACCACACAATATGGGACATATTCCCAACAGATGGACCTACCTTCCTGGATGCCTCCCCAGGTATGATCCCAGGTGGGGCCAAGCACCTACCAGTAGTCAAGGTATAACACTTGGCCACTGGACTGCCAACACCTGGGCCAAATTGGGGAGCCCCAGCGCCTTCTACTGAGGGAAGACATCACTCCACCACCTCCACCAGCACAGACATCAGTGGGCAGCTGTGAGTCACTTGATGTGGTGGGCATATACCCATCATCTGCAGCAGCCACTCCACCAGCTGTCACAGTAGAAGCAGCCACAGAACACTCAGCAGCAGTAGATGTCACAGCAGCAGAGGACTCAGCAGCAGCAGAGGACTCAGCAGCAGCTCCCACAGCAGCAGAGGACTCAGACGCAGCAGGAACCCTACCAACAGAGGCACCGGGCACATCCACCTACAACATTGCACTCCTCATGGGGATGGAGGCAGAGTGCATGGCCCTACAGAGGAACATTTTAAGGAGCCAAAGGGAATCCTGGAGGAACACCTCAAGGAGAGAAGACAGGATACTTGCCCTGGAGTTGGAGCTCACTAGGATAAACACACAACTCCATCAGTACCACACGGGAATGATGGACATGATCGGGCAGGTGCTGGTAGAGTTGAGAGACCACAACTGCAGGGAAAGGCTGAGTGTAGAGAGAGAGAGAGCAGAGTTCCACAGAGGGGTCCACTGCACCCCCCTCTCCCTCTAGTGTGATCCCCTGAAGCCACACCTAGGGTGCAAAGGGTGACCAGGCAATCAGCCAGGGCATCCACCTCAGACACCAAGTAGAAGGTCCCCCCCCAAATAAAATGGCTAACTTGTTATCTTCCCTTCATTTGAATCCTATCTGATACGCTTTGTGTTTAGTGACAGATTGGGTGGCAGAGTTGTCTCCAATGCATTGCCAAGCAATGCAGTGAGCACAACTCCTGCCCAGATAACATGTTTATGGGATGCTACAACATGGATTCACACACACACACACACACGCATACTGCTGTGCAAATTCAACTGGCAATCCATACCTGGAGCCATATAACATGACAGTGTTATATGGCCATGATGTGAGTTGAATTTGAACAAAACATACTTCTCAGCACAACAACTGGTGCAACACTGAACATTCATCTGCATCAATTGGTGTGTTTAAGGGGTTAACCAAACAAACAGTTATTTGAGTTAACAGAGAAGTAACAAGCAGGACAGATGCAACATGCAGCAAAATAGTGTTTGATGCAAACTCTTATCGTGAAACTGACTTTCTGGGGAACACAATGTTCACACTAGGATTTCAATGTGTGTGTTACACATTGTAATCCTAGGGTAAGCACTGGGTTCTCCAATAAGTCAGTTTCACAATAAGAGTTTGCATCACAGCCTAACTTACTGGAGAACCCAATGATTGTCCTGAGAAATCAATGTGTAGCACACACATTGAAACCTTAGGCTGAGCATTGGGTTATCTAGTAAGTTGTGTTGTTGTTTTACTAAGGTTGTAACACACTTCACCAGTGATAACACTTGTCCATTTAATCTGGTTGTTTGTTGATGTAGCCCATGTATTGAGATATGTCAAACTAAAGCAATCTCAGAACATTGATTATAATGAGCAACACAGAAACCGTGGACATGACATTACTATGGAAGTATGTCCCCTGTATCACCTCGTTATCATTCACAACATACATTGGTGTATAACTGCCAACATCTGTTAGCATGAATACATCACAGAGTCCACTAATGACCAAACAAGTAGTGGACTCCTGTGATGTGGGTCAGGCCTTCCCATGTCTGAGGGATACTGTAGGCTTGAGTGTGGTTCCTAATCCAACATGTATTCATACAGACACAGATAGAATAGTGATGGTTCACCTTTATTGTGTCTCAAACTACAGTAAATCTACACGTGTTTTCTGTGTATATTGTCCATATATGCATTGAACACTTGTATGAGCAAATAAAAGATACATTTAAGGTACATATGAATACTTTAGAAACATTACTGAACTGCTCATGTGTTGTCCACAAAGTTTGTTAGCTCTGTAGATGAGCATTCTACTGTACAGGTTTGATACCTGTATGTTTGTACACACATGAATTTGTGTTTGTGCGGATATGTGAATGTTCCAGTAGAGGTTTCTGTGAACATCAGGTCAAACATTGCATCACCAACACAATCACTTCAGGAAGTGAGCTTCATGGAAGTGTTGTCAAGGCTTCAGTCCAGTCACATGGAAACTCTTCTGTTCAAGGATGGATCATGCTACGGATGCCTGTGGGACAAGAGGACAGGATTTGGAACAGCACCCTTGAACAACTTCAACTTCACAATCCCCTTAATCTTTTCTGTTACAGGTGAGTACACAAACCATTGCTTTGTAATGTTTTGTGTACTCGTCTGTAATCCATTATGTAGAGAACTAAGTGAATGTGAACCAGTCCTAGAGACATGTGCCCCTGACACAAATCAACAATTATGTTCTGACAGCTCCATGAAACCAATGACTTTGGGCTGCCACTGTCAGAGTGACAGTGGCAGCCCAAAGTCATTGGTTTCATGGAACTATTAGGACATATTTGTTAATGTGTGTATTCATGTCAGGGACACATATCACTGCACACACACAGGTCAACATGGTGTCCATTGAGTTCTGAACCATGTTTCATGACCTCTATGTTGTTCAACAATACCACTGTGGATCCATCCCTGTGCTGCTGCTATAGGTAACTACAGGTCCCATGTTGACTACAATGGCCCTTTAACCCCTGACGTGACAGAGTGTTATCCAATGCATTGCATCATGGCAATTCACGTTAGTTGCTGTCAACCAAGCTGTGTAAGATGCTGAACATGGGTGATGTGTTGTACCTTGGTTTTCCTGGGGGTGTGCATGATATCCTTGAGTTATCAATTTCAACGTGGAGAAGGGAATGGAAGATGGTTTTGGAATCCCCACACACATATGCCATGTCCATGGTATGGATGAGGTTTGGGGCCAACATGCTTCCAGTGCAGTGCTGTGTCAATTGTCCTGTGGGGTGAAACAGAACATCATGTGCGGTGTGGTTAGTGTGTTGGCACCAATTCACAGGACTGATGGAGGACCTGCATGGATTGTTTGAATGCCTGTATTATACTCACAGCTAAAGTGGTCCATGATGAGCCTGTCTCTGATCTGCACCCCTCTCAGGGTCTCCTCAACGTGGCCGATGTCCATGAGAGCTCCTGGATATCATCCACCAGCCTGGTGTCCACTTCGATGTTGTGCAGTATTGCACATGCCATCATGATGTCACACACTTTTCTTGGGGCATAATGCAATGCTCCCCCCGAGTGGTCCAGACATTGGAATCGAGACTTAAGGAGGCCGAAGGTCCACTCAATGGCATTCCATGTTCTGCCATGAGCCTGGTTGTATCTTTCCTGGGCATCTGTTTGGGGATTGGTGACAAGGGTGAGGAGCCATGATTTGCAGTCATAGCCAGAATTACCTGTGGAAAGTGAATAACATGGTGTGACAGGGAGCACATGTGTAAATTTTGTTTTCTGTGGTGGACGTACTAACTGTGAGTCAGGAGCATGCTGAGCAGTGTTGTGTGTACACCTGTGGATGTGGTGTGATTTAGTATTCTGAACTCACTCAGAAGCCATTCCCCTGTATAAGTTCCATTTTCGAAGTCTCTGTGGACTGAGAAGTTTTGGAGAATGTATGAATCATGAGAGCTGCTAGGATACTTTGCACAGACATTCATAATCCTCATGTTGCTGTCACACACCATCTGCACATCCATGGAGTGGAAGTTCTCCCTGTTGATAAATTTATGTGCGTCACATGTTGGGGGTTTGATACGGACATGGATGCAATCTATAGCACCCGTGACTCTGGGCATGCCTCCCCTAAGTAAAAGTTCTGCTTCAGATGTATCCACTCCATGTCAGTGATGGGGAACTGTATATAGGTACTGGCCTTGCTTTTGAGGGCTGACAAGACCTGGGCAAGCACTCTGGAGAATGTGGCCAGATGCATAACCTTCAGTCGACTGGAAGGCGCCACTTGCCATGAAGTATATGGCACAGAGGAGTTTTTACACCTGCCTTTAAATCTACCCCTTAAAGGGTTAACTTCCTGGGTGTTAGATATGTTTCCAATGAACTGTGAAGAGGCACTTTTGATATCTCTCTAGCATCCAAGAAGCTAAAAGCCCCATTTAAATACAAACATTTTTAAAATAATTTCCAATTAAGCTCCTGACTCTAGAAATCAGTCACATATTTCCCTGGATCAACATCCTGTCTGCTTTGAACCCAACTGTTATTGTTCTCAATAAGAAGCAATAATAATAAACCAGCTGTAGTACCTGTGTAAATCTTGAGATTGTGGCTTCTGACCCTGCAGATTCAGAATTGCATTCTTTCAAGGTCAGTAAAATGAGTGTTTGAACTGGGTAATAGTAACACCTATTTATCAGCCCTTGGAGATGGAAAAGTGCTATATCATTGGGTTTTTACCCCTTTGAAGGCTAGAGAAGAGCAATGCTTGAGCCCTCTCTACCTTCAGGGGGTAAAAATGGTAAAGATTTGTATTTCACCCCTGTGGTATAATTGGTTTGCCCCCAATGTCCTCCTGTTCTTCCTAGCTGCATTGTGTAGCAGTGCACTGGAGATGCTTCTAACCTCCAAGGAGTTAATTTGTGAGAATCACTTGTGTATAATATTTCACTATGTTGTTACAGTATAATTTATATCATACTTCTGTTACATGCACATACATTAGCATCCATAATGCTGTGGTAATATACTTCACATATACATCACAAAATCATATTGATTTATATTCTTTTATTCTTTTATTTGTGAACTGCAAAATGATTAGCAAGTGAGTGCATTGTTAACCACTTACTGTACCATTATTTTGTGTAGGCATACAAACTACACGTATTATTATAGTATATGTATAGATCACCCACAGCATACATGGAGCAAATGAAAAGAGGAACAATTGTGATGCAAACTATCTGAACCTTAGGGGAGAAATAAAAATCCCCATTGATTTACATGAGGCTTTTCACCCTTTAAGTGCCAAAGGTGCATCCAACACATTGCAATGCATCGCATACCACTCTGGCTCTCAAAGGGTTACAATTCCCATTTATTAGGATCTGTGTATAATGCTCAAAGACATCTGGCCTTCACATACAGACTGCCCTAGTTCTTCAAGCAATGGGAAAGGAATCTAAATGTATCCTGGACATCTGGAAAAAGATTCTTCGGCTCAGCTGCAGACAACCTTTAGGTACCTTCATAAAAAAATGAATTATAAGATAATCTCACGTTGGTACAGAGCACCTGTCCAGCTGGTTCAAGCCTACCCTCAACTAGCAGATCTTTGCTGGAAATGCTAGTCTGGACGAGGTACAATGCTTCACTTGTGTTGGCCTTGTCTGGCTATTAATGATTACTGCAAACTGGTTGTTTCAAACATAAATACAGCATTATGCACAGTAATTGGTCTAAATCCCCTTTTTTTGCTTATTTTTCCATGACCCTAAGTACACCAAATCTAGGAACAAACAGGAGATGTTCCTGGTACATGCTCTCTTGAACTTAGCAAAATAAATATTTCCATTAAATTGGAAGTCCACTAAGACTCCTTCGATCTCTGAATGGATTGCCAAGGTCAACTCCTACTCTTCTATGGCTAAATGTCAGGCAGTCATGCTTGGAGATTTACCCACTTTCTATTCAATATGGTCACCATAGAACCTCTCACAGGGTAGCACTGACATTCAGCCTTCAACCCTTTGTGTTTATGGTACCTACTCTACTAATCAAGCCACTGAATGTCAGTCTCGCACATGTCGTTCTGAGGCCCCCTTCCTTCTCTGACAAACAGAATTGTGAGGAGCACCCATCGAGCACGAACAAGGTAAAGTGTCTTGTTCTAGGCATGGTAGCCTCTCAATGGTGCTACAACTCACGTTTTTCACTCCCATGTGCCATTGCAGAGAGGAAATCTCCATGTCCATATCAGATTGGTCCTGCCCACAGACAGTCCAGCTCCGAAATGTCAGGCAAATCCTCTCTGCACGAGAGAAACAGCATAACCACAGCCGTACGTTTCGGCCTATATGGGCCTCATCAGTGCGGTGGCGCTGAATCCCTCTAGGCACACGGAAGCAAGGGCCCATGCCTGGGATGCCCTTATACTTAGGGAGACAAACAGAATTGTGATAACTGTGGTTATGCTGTTTCTCTCGTGCAGAGCGGATTTGCCTGACATTTCGGAGCTGGACTGTCTGTGGGCAGGACCAGTCTGATATGGACATGGAGATTTCCTCTCTGCAATGGCACATGGGAGTGAAAAACGTGAGTTGTAGCACCATTGAGAGGCTACCATGCCTAGAACAAGACACTTTACCTTGTTCGTGCTCGATGGGTGCTCCTCACAATTCTGTTTGTCTCCCTAAGTATAAGGGCATCCCAGGCATGGGCCCTTGCTTCCGTGTGCCTAGAGAGATTCAGCGCCACCGCACTGATGAGGCCCATATAGGCCGAAACGTACGTCTGTGGTTATGCTGTTTCTCTCGTGCAGAGCGGATTTGCCTGACATTTCGGAGCTGGACTGTCTGTGGGCAGGACCAGTCTGATATGGACATGGAGATTTCCTCTCTGCAATGGCACATGGGAGTGAAAACCGTGAGTTGTAGCACCATTGAGAGGCTACCATGCCTAGAACAAGACACTTTACCTTGTTCGTGCTCGATGGGTGCTCCTCACAGTTCTGTTTGTCTCCCTAAGTATAAGGGCATCCCAGGCATGGGCCCTTGCTTCCGTGTGCCTAGAGAGATTCAGCGCCACCGCACTGATGAGGCCCATATAGGCCGAAATGTACGTCTGTGGTTATGCTGTTTCTCTCGTGCAGAGCGGATTTGCCTGACATTTCGGAGCTGGACTGTCTGTGGGCAGGACCAGTCTGATATGGACATGGAGATTTCCTCTCTGCAATGGCACATGGGAGTGAAAAACGTGAGTTGTAGCACCATTGAGAGGCTACCATGCCTAGAACAAGACACTTTACCTTGTTCGTGCTCGATGGGTGCTCCTCACAATTCTGTTTGTCTCCCTAAGTATAAGGGCATCCCAGGCATGGGCCCTTGCTTCCGTGTGCCTAGAGAGATTCAGCGCCACCGCACTGATGAGGCCCATATAGGCCGAAACGTACGTCTGTGGTTATGCTGTTTCTCTCGTGCAGAGCGGATTTGCCTGACATTTCGGAGCTGGACTGTCTGTGGGCAGGACCAGTCTGATATGGACATGGAGATTTCCTCTCTGCAATGGCACATGGGAGTGAAAAACGTGAGTTGTAGCACCATTGAGAGGCTACCATGCCTAGAACAAGACACTTTACCTTGTTCGTGCTCGATGGGTGCTCCTCACAATTCTGTTTGTCTCCCTAAGTATAAGGGCATCCCAGGCATGGGCCCTTGCTTCCGTGTGCCTAGAGAGATTCAGCGCCACCGCACTGATGAGGCCCATATAGGCCGAAACGTACGTCTGTGGTTATGCTGTTTCTCTCGTGCAGAGCGGATTTGCCTGACATTTCGGAGCTGGACTGTCTGTGGGCAGGACCAGTCTGATATGGACATGGAGATTTCCTCTCTGCAATGGCACATGGGAGTGAAAAACGTGAGTTGTAGCACCATTGAGAGGCTACCATGCCTAGAACAAGACACTTTACCTTGTTCGTGCTCGATGGGTGCTCCTCACAATTCTGTTTGTCTCCCTAAGTATAAGGGCATCCCAGGCATGGGCCCTTGCTTCCGTGTGCCTAGAGAGATTCAGCGCCACCGCACTGATGAGGCCCATATAGGCCGAAACGTACGTCTGTGGTTATGCTGTTTCTCTCGTGCAGAGCGGATTTGCCTGACATTTCGGAGCTGGACTGTCTGTGGGCAGGACCAGTCTGATATGGACATGGAGATTTCCTCTCTGCAATGGCACATGGGAGTGAAAAACGTGAGTTGTAGCACCATTGAGAGGCTACCATGCCTAGAACAAGACACTTTACCTTGTTCGTGCTCGATGGGTGCTCCTCACAATTCTGTTTGTCTCCCTAAGTATAAGGGCATCCCAGGCATGGGCCCTTGCTTCCGTGTGCCTAGAGAGATTCAGCGCCACCGCACTGATGAGGCCCATATAGGCCGAAACGTACGTCTGTGGTTATGCTGTTTCTCTTGTGCAGAGCGGATTTGCCTGACATTTCGGAGCTGGACTGTCTGTGGGCAGGACCAGTCTGATATGGACATGGAGATTTCCTCTCTGCAATGGCACATGGGAGTGAAAAACGTGAGTTGTAGCACCATTGAGAGGCTACCATGCCTAGAACAAGACACTTTACCTTGTTCGTGCTCGATGGGTGCTCCTCACAATTCTGTTTGTCTCCCTAAGTATAAGGGCATCCCAGGCATGGGCCCTTGCTTCCGTGTGCCTAGAGAGATTCAGCGCCACCGCACTGATGAGGCCCATATAGGCCGAAACGTACGTCTGTGGTTATGCTGTTTCTCTCGTGCAGAGCGGATTTGCCTGACATTTCGGAGCTGGACTGTCTGTGGGCAGGACCAGTCTGATATGGACATGGAGATTTCCTCTCTGCAATGGCACATGGGAGTGAAAAACGTGAGTTGTAGCACCATTGAGAGGCTACCATGCCTAGAACAAGACACTTTACCTTGTTCGTGCTCGATGGGTGCTCCTCACAATTCTGTTTGTCTCCCTAAGTATAAGGGCATCCCAGGCATGGGCCCTTGCTTCCGTGTGCCTAGAGAGATTCAGCGCCACCGCACTGATGAGGCCCATATAGGCCGAAACGTACGTCTGTGGTTATGCTGTTTCTCTCGTGCAGAGCGGATTTGCCTGACATTTCGGAGCTGGACTGTCTGTGGGCAGGACCAGTCTGATATGGACATGGAGATTTCCTCTCTGCAATGGCACATGGGAGTGAAAAACGTGAGTTGTAGCACCATTGAGAGGCTACCATGCCTAGAACAAGACACTTTACCTTGTTCGTGCTCGATGGGTGCTCCTCACAATTCTGTTTGTCTCCCTAAGTATAAGGGCATCCCAGGCATGGGCCCTTGCTTCCGTGTGCCTAGAGAGATTCAGCGCCACCGCACTGATGAGGCCCATATAGGCCGAAACGTACGTCTGTGGTTATGCTGTTTCTCTCGTGCAGAGCGGATTTGCCTGACATTTCGGAGCTGGACTGTCTGTGGGCAGGACCAGTCTGATATGGACATGGAGATTTCCTCTCTGCAATGGCACATGGGAGTGAAAAACGTGAGTTGTAGCACCATTGAGAGGCTACCATGCCTAGAACAAGACACTTTACCTTGTTCGTGCTCGATGGGTGCTCCTCACAATTCTGTTTGTCTCCCTAAGTATAAGGGCATCCCAGGCATGGGCCCTTGCTTCCGTGTGCCTAGAGAGATTCAGCGCCACCGCACTGATGAGGCCCATATAGGCCGAAACGTACGTCTGTGGTTATGCTGTTTCTCTTGTGCAGAGCGGATTTGCCTGACATTTCGGAGCTGGACTGTCTGTGGGCAGGACCAGTCTGATATGGACATGGAGATTTCCTCTCTGCAATGGCACATGGGAGTGAAAAACGTGAGTTGTAGCACCATTGAGAGGCTACCATGCCTAGAACAAGACACTTTACCTTGTTCGTGCTCGATGGGTGCTCCTCACAATTCTGTTTGTCTCCCTAAGTATAAGGGCATCCCAGGCATGGGCCCTTGCTTCCGTGTGCCTAGAGAGATTCAGCGCCACCGCACTGATGAGGCCCATATAGGCCGAAACGTACGTCTGTGGTTATGCTGTTTCTCTCGTGCAGAGCGGATTTGCCTGACATTTCGGAGCTGGACTGTCTGTGGGCAGGACCAGTCTGATATGGACATGGAGATTTCCTCTCTGCAATGGCACATGGGAGTGAAAAACGTGAGTTGTAGCACCATTGAGAGGCTACCATGCCTAGAACAAGACACTTTACCTTGTTCGTGCTCGATGGGTGCTCCTCACAATTCTGTTTGTCTCCCTAAGTATAAGGGCATCCCAGGCATGGGCCCTTGCTTCCGTGTGCCTAGAGAGATTCAGCGCCACCGCACTGATGAGGCCCATATAGGCCGAAACGTACGTCTGTGGTTATGCTGTTTCTCTCGTGCAGAGCGGATTTGCCTGACATTTCGGAGCTGGACTGTCTGTGGGCAGGACCAGTCTGATATGGACATGGAGATTTCCTCTCTGCAATGGCACATGGGAGTGAAAAACGTGAGTTGTAGCACCATTGAGAGGCTACCATGCCTAGAACAAGACACTTTACCTTGTTCGTGCTCGATGGGTGCTCCTCACAATTCTGTTTGTCTCCCTAAGTATAAGGGCATCCCAGGCATGGGCCCTTGCTTCCGTGTGCCTAGAGAGATTCAGCGCCACCGCACTGATGAGGCCCATATAGGCCGAAACGTACGTCTGTGGTTATGCTGTTTCTCTCGTGCAGAGCGGATTTGCCTGACATTTCGGAGCTGGACTGTCTGTGGGCAGGACCAGTCTGATATGGACATGGAGATTTCCTCTCTGCAATGGCACATGGGAGTGAAAAACGTGAGTTGTAGCACCATTGAGAGGCTACCATGCCTAGAACAAGACACTTTACCTTGTTCGTGCTCGATGGGTGCTCCTCACAATTCTGTTTGTCTCCCTAAGTATAAGGGCATCCCAGGCATGGGCCCTTGCTTCCGTGTGCCTAGAGAGATTCAGCGCCACCGCACTGATGAGGCCCATATAGGCCGAAACGTACGTCTGTGGTTATGCTGTTTCTCTCGTGCAGAGCGGATTTGCCTGACATTTCGGAGCTGGACTGTCTGTGGGCAGGACCAGTCTGATATGGACATGGAGATTTCCTCTCTGCAATGGCACATGGGAGTGAAAAACGTGAGTTGTAGCACCATTGAGAGGCTACCATGCCTAGAACAAGACACTTTACCTTGTTCGTGCTCGATGGGTGCTCCTCACAATTCTGTTTGTCCTCCTTCCTTCTCTACCTTTGATCCTCTAATACTATTTCTCTCTTGCCACCTCTTCTTATTTCCTCTTTTTTCTTTTCCCTCCTACTCCACTTCTTTCTTCATCACCACCTCCCATGTCCACTTCTTCTAATTAGCTTGATCTGTTCGTTGGACACACTTGGCTCCCATTCTTAGCCACCACCGACCATAACGTCTTCACTTAGGAGTCTCCCTGTTTCAAATGTTAATGAGTCTTGTTTATATTCTTTCGTCACGACATTTGTGATGTGAATTATCTGTATAATCTAAATGCTTTCTGCAATGCTGACTACGCTCACATGTTTTCGGCTGTACATTTTTGTTATTCTCTTATGTAACTGTACTACTGAAATTACAAATAAAGCTCTTTGAAAAAAAATCCCATTTAAATCAATGGGATCTGTGGACTCATTTCTTCCCTACGGTGCAGTTGTTATGGCCTAAAATTCATCCTTTTCTGCACAAGCTATAGGGGAGGTGTTCAAGACTTCTATGCATTAAATTCTTAAAGTGAAACTGTCAAGGAACTGTCACTTTGTGACAAATCACCAGTATTTATAATATGGGTAAAGTGTGGTACCCTGTTAGCCAGTTTAGATTAGTAGAGTAAAAATAATACCTTTATAGGATGCCACTCATTTAGACAATAAAGGTATAATTTTTACTCTACTAGTCTCCTATATTTATGTGTCATTTTAATTTCAAACAATGCTTTCTGAGATATTTAGCTGTATTTGTCAATTTATGCAGCTCAGCTAGTACTTACTGATAGGAAGTGACAGTTGCTGAGCAATGCATCGCTCACAGTTCTGAAATGCAAGGGTTTAAAGCTATAGTATAAACACAGATAGCAAGGCCCAGTTTACATATTTATTAAAAGGGAAATATACCAATGGAATAAGTGGCTCTTACTTCTTAATTTTTTTTAACAGGACTTAGCAAGGCAGATGTCATTCATACATAGAAACATAGAATCTGATGGCATATAAGAACCATTTAGCCCATCTAGTGTGCCCATTTTTCCTACTGTAAACTCTTATGTTAACCCTTTGAATGCCAGAGGGGTACTCAACGCATTGATCCACAAATTCATTGCCTACCCTTCTGGCACTCAAAGGGTTAACCATTTCCACTTGCCTACCACCCTCTCAGCGAAGTAAAATGCTTACATTTCATCTAAGCCTATGACCCTCTTGTGTTAGACTTACCCTAACATTTCTACTCCTTTGAAATGTACGTCCCTCCTGCTGAATACCCATATGGAAAATCTATATAATATGGTTTGCATTTAAACTCTACTGTAGTCTATAAATGGCACCTGGCTACCTTCACAGTGTTTACATGAACATTCACAATTGTGGTCAGGGCTCACTGTATCTTTCCTGACATGTACTGCGTATACGGTGTGAAACCTTACCAATGATTTATTTCGCTGAAAAAATGATTCTGCCTAATCTTTCATTAACCCTTTGTTAATATTTTATGGGAAAAAATACATGATACTGTTTCTGATGTACTAAGAAGAACTGAAGTGATTTTGGCAGAAACCAAGTACACCAGAGGAAAAAATAAAAATACCCACTAATTCAAGTGAGACCTTTAAACCCTTGAATGCTAGAGAGGTCTCCAAAGCATTGTTATGCTGTCTAACATTCAATAATTTAAAAGCCCTATTTAAATCAATTGGAATTTTGAGAAATGTTATTAGTCCCCTGGGGTGCAGTTGGTTTACTCCAGAATCACTCCAGTTCTTAGAACATCAGCATCAGTATATTGTTTTCTGTTTCAGCTGCAGCTTAACCCTTTGAGTGCCAGAGGGGTACGCAACGCATTGCTTTGCAATACTTTGCGTACCCCTCTGGCGCTCAAATGGTTAATATTGAGCATGATTGCTAAGTCCTCAATCCACAACTAAAACCTGCTTCATGGATTCCCCTACCTACCGTTAACTACTTGGGAATGATGGGAGTTGTAGTCTCCAACAGCTGGCTCTCCATAAATTGACCACCTCTGCCTTGAACCTATCTAATCTTTATTGAACCTCATTTGTAATTTTCGTGTCCGTCAACCACTTTATTGAAATCCCTCCTGTGTTAAACCAGTTTAGGTTATTTTGAAAGACCTTTTTATAGTCCTCTGTGTTTATGCTAACCATTTTTATTCAAAACCATAATTTAGAAGATATTTCGCTTTATTTATTTGTCTTTTTATTCAGTTGGCTGATAGTCTCTTTTAAACAATCCTCTCTTGCTCCCAACTGTCACTTCCTGTCAGTCAGTGATTTGGTTTGGGTTTTAGTGTGTTTAGGGTTGGCTTTGTACCCATATTGCATCCTTAATGCACCCAGATTGCACCCATATTGCGTCCTTAATGAACCCATATTGCATCCATATTGCACCCATGTTGCACCCATATTGCGTCCTTATTGAACCCATATTGCATCCATATTGCTCCCATATTGCACCCATATTGCGTCCATATTGCGTTCTTAATGCACCCCTATTGAAACCATATTGCTTCCATATTGCACCCATTGCGTCCTTAATCCATCCATTTCGCACCCATTGCGTCCTTAATGCACCCATATTGCATCTATATTGCACCCATATTGCGTCCTTAATGCGCCCTTATTGAGCCCTTATGTGACTCTTTAATGTGCAACATGGTGAATACTCCATTCAGAATGACACAACATGTACAATTTGCGACACTTTAAGACACGACATGCTAAATGCATCATTCGTTTTGGTTTTATTGTGTTTATGGTTGGTTTTGATGTGTTTATGGTTGGTTTTGGGTTGGTTTTAGTATGTTTACGGTTGGTTTTGGGTTGGTTTTTTATGTGTTTAAGGTTGGTTTTGGGTTGATTTTGGTGTGTTTAAGGTTGGTTTTGGTGTGTTTAAGGTTGGTTTTAGTGTTTTTTGGGTTGGGTTTCGGTGTGTTTAGGGTTGGTTTTAGTGTTTTTTGGGTTGGGTTTCGGTGTGTTTAGGGTTGGTTTTAGTGTGTTTTGGGTTGGGTTTTAGTGTGTTTAGAGTTGACTTTGTACCCATATTGCATCCTTAATGCACCCATATTGTGTCCATTTTGCACCCATATTGCGTCCTTAATGCACCCATATTGCGTCCTTAATGTACCCATATTGCGTCCTTAATGCACCTATATTGCTTCCATATTGCACCTACTGCGTCCTTAATCCACCCATGTCGCACCCATTGTGTCCTTAATGCACCCATACTGCACCCATATTGCACCCATATTGCACCCATATTGCGTCCTTAATGCGCCCTTATTGTGTCCTTATGTGACTCTTTAACGCACAACATGTTGAATGCGCCATTCGTTTTGGGTTGGTTTTATTGTGTTTACGGTTGGTTTTGGGTTGTTTTTTGTGTGTTTAGGGTTGGTTTTGGGTTGATTTTGGTGTGTTTAGGGTTGGTTTTGGTGTGTTTAAGGTTGGTTTTGGGTTGGTTTTAGTGTGTTTTGGGTTGGGTTTTAGTGTGTTTTGGATGGGTTTTGGATTGTTTTAGTGTGTTTACGGTTGGTTTTGGTGTGTTTAGAGTTGGTTTTAGTGTGTTTTGGGTTGGTTTTTAGTGTGTTTTGGATGGGTTTTGGATTGTTTTAGTGTGTTTACGGTTGGTTTTGGTGTGTTTAGAGTTGGTTTTAGTGTGTTTTGGGTTGGTTTTTAGTGCAACATGTGCCATTCAGAATAACACGACATGTACAATTTGCGACACTTTAAGACGCCACATGCTAAATGCGTCACTTGGAATGATGCACCCAAACAAATGCAACACTTTACGATGCAACATTTTAAGTGCGCCATTCAAGTAACAATTAGATTTATGACATGAAGCAAGCAGGGCACATCTGGGTAAATGCTCCATTTATGTTATTCTCCTGGCAACTATTACATTGGAACCATTGCTAGATTTGAAAGTGTGTGGTACAAGCCATTTGTCTATGACCTGTTTCAGTTTGTTTAACACATCTACAGCTTTTTGGAATTTTCACTCAAAAGCTCTCCAAGCATAACGTGTGAGAAGTGACAATCAAATAGTCTATATTCTGGGCACTTATCCACTTATCAAAGGTCAGGTGAACATTTTTGCAGTATGATGTTTCCAGTCCTTTGCCCATGACACCAATCACTTGTACAAATCTTTCATAGCCATCCTTGAAAAATAACTGCAGCTTGGGATATGCAGTGATGTGCAACACAAGATATCTGTTCTTTAAAAAATATAGGGCAACATGTCAAATGCCAACATTTTGGCAAGTTCTTTTCCACAGGTGTTCGTTTTGATTATTTTTGTGCATTTTATGGCTTCTTTATAAGAACTCAGTAGGTGTGATTTTTCATTTGAATAAGAGCAGAAGAAGATATAGGTGTTATTTTTAGGGATCAAAATAACATCACAAGACATCTACAACACGACTAGATTTCATAGACTGAGGAGTTCCTGAGCAACTACAATTACAACAGCTACTACAGTGGTTATATTTTCTGATAGTACTAGCAGTAGGTATCAGTGGCAGTGTACGTTAAACAGCAGAAGAAGCACTCATAGCTAGGGGTATAAATGTTGATGATAATGTGTCTCTGCTTAGTTAACAGTGGATATTAATGTGTGGGGGGTTGGACTTTGAAGCATTGACACTGATAATGAATGATGACTGAGATGATTGTGTATTTTTGAGTCTTTTCCTTTTATCTAATCTTTTGGTCATATCATCATAACTCTATCTCTCTACTTCATCTGTATCAAAAGAAGGGCAGGAGAGTGAAGAGACATATTCCAAATCAACATTGTCATCATCATCATCAATAATTAGGTCATCTTCAGCAGCAGCATCCTCTTCCTCTTCACTACTTTCATTTTCATATAGGTTTTCCTAATTCAATAAAATAGTATTTATTGAACATTGTCCACTACTTAGTGGTGGAGTGTTACTATCACTGTCTGACAGCAGTTTGTCTATCTGCTAAATCCTTGTCTGCTATGGCAATACTAGAATGATTTGTTAAAAAGTTAAGTACATAACTGGTGGAGGTGATAGAACATTTCATATAATTTTAAAACAGACTCCTCGGGAGAAATGGAATTTCCATCATGTATTGCAAAAGATGGTCTCAGTGAGTTTTTGTAGTACTACTTTACTACCACTGAAATGTTCACACACTCTTCCTACTCCTTTTCCCTTATTCCCTTCCCTTTGTATGTTTGGTTGACATAATGATAGTAGTGTTGATTTTTACAGTAAAGTATATGACAGCTGTTCGAGTGTGGAGTGATGTTTCATCTATTTAAAAATAATGTATAATGTATGTCTGTGTCTGTTATCTTTCACTATCAGTCTAATTCACTGCTCAGGTGAAGGATCTCCTGACTCTGTCATCTATCAGTCAAAGGTTATTTTAAACTGTCCCTGTCTGCCATTGTCTTCAGCAAAATTGTATCCACAATCCCTGCAACCCCAAGGAAATCTAGATCCCCTCTTTAGCTGTCTGCTTCTACATGTTGATAGTGTCACAATCTAAGCAGCAGTTAACTCTTTCTATCCCAGCTTGACAACAGTGTGAATTATTACAGTATAATACACAATGAGTATAGTCATGTTAGCTTCAGAACCAGAATACTGCAGTAAAGGATATAGTGCACCACACAACAACTGGTTTAGGAGTGCAGTACTACCATACATCAGAATATGCTTGCCTCTCACATTCTTGTGGATGTAGGACGAGGGTGTGTGAATATTACAGTAAGTCAAGTTGTACCCGTCTTTTTGTCTTGGTAGACTCTCAGACTTTCCCAGCTCAGTCTGTCTGATTATCAATTATGAGTTAAAAAAGTTTTTGTTTTATTTAATTATTTTTTTAAAAAACTCAATTCTCCCTTCACAATCACACCCAGAGAAAAACTGGCAGTGGCTACCACCACCTACCAATACTTTTATCAAGAAACTCCAGATCCCTCTCTCTGCCTGTCTACTTACATTACCTAGCATCAAAAAATTCAGCTGTTTTCTTTTTTCTCTCTCCCAAGCATAGATTTTCAACATGTAATAAACTGGCACCACATGGCGGTGATAGTAGTTGTGGTGGTGATGGGGTAGATTATTAGAATTGATTTCAATGCAATTATAAAAGTAGAAAAATTCTACTTTTCAGAGCAAAACTTCTGGAAGGCAGGGAGTGCTGTTTTATGCACATTACACTTTTGAAGCAAAATGTTTTACCCAACTCTAGTCATATCTACAATATAATCAAGGAACACACAGGCATAAGAAAATAAATGCTTTAGAAACTTCTAAACCTTGTAGAGAACACTCCAATTAGCTGAACACCCAGTTAAATACAAATAAGTCTATGTTTAGTAATATTGAAATAATAAGGGACTGTAGTTTGTGATAATGATTAACACATCAATCTTATCCAGCATTCTTTTCATCAGATGCCACATATGATGAACAGACAACTGCAGTTTCTAAATCTTTTGCTTGAAAAATGACATCTGATGAAAAGATCCCTGCTTTTTTGAAAGCCTTCTGTATCACCTAGGCACATTCTTTAAGTAATTTAAAAAACAATAACATCTTACAAAGAACTTGAATCTTTCTGTAACCAGTATATCTACAAGAGGGAATATACAGATGAAAAAATATATACAATAGGTAAGTAAGCTACAGAGTTTTAAGCATTACCGATAAGGGAAAGTTAATTGAATGTGGAAGTTTGGCTTTCACACAAAACAGATCTGATGTCTTGTGAAGCAGAAGTTGTGTTTTTATGCAATGTGTAAAAAAATGTAAAAACAGTAAAAAAATAAAACAAAGTGAAAAACAAAACATGTTCACTTACCTTTAAATGTCATTATCAAAGGAGGTGCACTAACGGTCAATGCTATGGCTATGGGATTTTTGCGATGTGTGTAAAACCCTTCGCCATATGCACTAAACTTGTCCATGTACTAGGGGGAGTGGTCCACTTTCAAAGACATGTCGGATTGCTTTGTCAATCTGGCTCATTAACGTGAGTCTTGTAGTAGTCCTTCCCCATAAAGCTGCCTGTATTACTATTCCCTGCACTACACGGAACGCTACGATGTGATGCCTATGCACTTTATTTTGCATCTAGATCATATGAATATTTATTTGGATTAGAATGTGTTATATCTTTGATTGTATCCTATTTTGAGCTTTGAATTAGATAGTTCAGTGCAACAACTTTAGGGTAGAGATGAGACAGTTCTGCTTTATTTTATTACTATTTCCATCCCTTTTTAAATTTACAAATAAAATTTAGGTTTTAATCCCTTTGTATATGCTAGCCTCTAAGTGTGATCGATGGGGGTAATATATGAGTTCTGATTTCAGAAGGGAAATATGTTTTTTTTCCCTACTATTACGCTTTAACCCCTTAATGACCGGGCGCGCAAGCACGTAAAGGACCACAGAGCATTTTTTTTTTCTTTATTTGGATTCCGAACTCCCCAAACGGTGTGCAGCCACGGGGGGAGCCTGGAATTCCATGACGGTCATAGTACTTCATGGGGCATTAACTCAAATCTACCCATGACGTACTATGACCGTCAAGGGTCGTTAAGGGGTTAAGAACCTTAGTATTGCTTCCCTGCATTGCATTTCTTCTTTCCCCATGGCTGCATCTGATGAGGAGCAACAGCAGCATCCCTCTTCCAGCCAGGAGTATTTAGAGACCATGGACATCCTGAAAGGGATCTGTGATTAGCTCAGGGGCTTCAGATGGCAGCACGGAGATGCCATGGGCCATCTGGAGGCCCAACTGGGGGAAGAGAATAGACTAATCCTTTTGCCTCCTGTTGGGGTAAGGCATACATCCAGGACCAGCCCCCACCTCAAGCAGCTCCTAACCTGACGGCAGCCTGGAGCCATCTGGGGTCCTGCCTGCTGCACATGGTGGTAGGAGTGACCCAGTCAAATGGGAGCCTCTCACAAGAGGGGGAAAACAGCATCCCCACTGACCCCTTTTCATCTCACTTTTATTTATTTATTTTTTATTCTGCTCCTGT
This sequence comes from Rhinophrynus dorsalis, assembly GCA_037306005.1. Taxonomy (NCBI): domain Eukaryota; kingdom Metazoa; phylum Chordata; class Amphibia; order Anura; family Rhinophrynidae; genus Rhinophrynus; species Rhinophrynus dorsalis. Next base: position 69,838,551 of record CM074719.1, on the reverse strand, counting down.
TATTTTTGTTATTATAATTATTATTATTACTTTTTTTTTTACTAATTTACAATTTGATCACAATTGTTGGTGTGCATTTTTTTATTTTCCAACAAGGAGGTGATGTACTAAAGTGTGATAAGAAGGTGATGACATGGAGATGACTTCTTGGTTGTTATTCTATGGAGCCTGCATTGTTTGCTCCATCTTAAGTGATCTTATTGCATAGGCTCCATAGAATAACATAGGAAGTATAGAGTTTATCACGCTGGACAGGTCACCTCCACTTTAGTAATCACATCTTTATCGCCTACCTTCTCCCTTTCTGCACTCTGTGCTACCTTCTCCCTTTCTACACTCTGTGCAGCCTCCTCCCTTTCGACACTCTATGCTGCATCCTCCCTTTCAACACTCTGTGCTGCATCCTCCCTTTCTACACTCTGTGCTACCTCCTCCCTTTCAACACTCTGTGCCATCTCCTTCCCTTCCACAAACTGTACTACCTCATCCCTTGTCATGTTCTGTCCATCTTTCCAGTCCTGAATTTTCCCTTGTTCCTGTACTTTTATTTAACATCAGTTTCCCAGTACTGGTGTGCAAGCTTAACTTTCTAGTCTGTGTGCTAGTTGTTCCCAACCAGTTCCTGTCCTTGTGTTGATTCCTAGTTGATGACCCTGGCCTTGTTTACTGACATCTCTCCTGTCTCTTGCTCCAGTACCTCTATTCAGGGAATTCTCCATTACGACCCACCTCTGTTCTTAGACTATTTTCCAGTTCTGAGACTGTGTACCTATACTTTCTCTTGCAGACCCAGCCTGTGCGACCATTCAGCTTCTGCAGCCCCTGTTACTTATAGTTTGTCTTACATCTCTTCCTGAGTTTTGTCCAGTCTGGTGAGCTGTTTCCTAGCCTGTCTGACTACTCATACCATGGTTCCTGCCTAATAAAACTCTGACTCTTTTGTCCTCTCCTCTGTTCCTGCATCTCTTGTGTTTGACTGCTTGTCAAAACTCAGGCCCAAGTGGTCATTCCCAGACCGTTCAATCTCCAGTTGAGACTTTCTGACCACAGTCAAAATCGACCCCTATGATCCTCAGCTACACCATAGTTCCAGTTGGTCGGATATCTTCTCATTTGACTCTAAGTCAAACCTCTCAGTCCTGGTTATTGTATCTCCTTTGACTCCCTGATTTAGCAGCAAGTTTCATCTCAGATGTCTCCAGTTTCCCCAGTGGGTAGCTACTATACCCTAGATGACTATCCTGGCTGTGGGCCGGCTCCACCAGTGAGCACTAATCTGGCCTTATGACCAGCAACTCTATCTTGACCTAGGCTGCAGCAAGGTCACCTAGGGTAGTCAACGCTAGCCAGCACCATGCCCCATCCAGGATCCTCTAGCATCTGGCCTACTGGGGTAGTTCATAGCCTTGTCCTCTGTTCCCTGTTCTCCTGTTCCTGTCTTATGTACCCCAGTATATATTTGCCTTGGGTCATACCTTTATATATCAATTGCTGTCATCACTTACTCTGCTGAGTTTCTCCTTCACAGAGCCAGGTATCTCTCAGCATACAGTCATTATTGCCAACTTACAGTGCTACTTCCTCCCTTTTGCCACTCTGTGCCACCTCCTCCCTTTGCCACTCTTTCTGTCTGTTTCCCTGACATTCGACAAAGGGCTATGGGAGTGATGCTGTTTGTGGTGCTGAAGTCTGAGCGGATCCTCTGTACCCCCCAGTAGACAAGTGGGGGGGGGCAGAGAGAGAATGCACTCAGACTTCAGGGTTGTCATGCTGCTGACAATGTGGAAGGGATGTAGTACATAAACAGATTTGCACCAGTGACTTAAATAAATATTCATCACTTCCTAAAACCATTGATTAAAAGTATTCACTATTTATTGTTCATAAAGTAAAAAACATACCAGTACAGCAAAACGTGGGATAACTAGTGTGAACAAAAGATGGAGACGTACAGTTTAAGAACAAGCAAACAGGCCTAGCTCACATGAAAAGATCAATGAATTTTGGATGTTTCCCATGCTCACTCATGATCAATAAAGAGTAAGCACAGGGAAAATGCAAAACTCTTTGATCTTTTCATGTGAGCCAGGCCTGTTTGTTTGTTCTTCCCTTATACTTCCCTGATTGAGTATAGCTTGGTTCAGATGAGCCCAAAATTGTTTCTAAGCTTCAAACCCGATGCGCAAGATGATTGGTGGTTGTTTTGGCTATCTCTAATGACAGATGTGGCTCACGTTGGTAACACCTCTACTGATTAAAAACTAAGTGGCTCTGGAGGGACTACACAAAATTCCCAAAATGACATGCATGGAATTGGCCATTATCATTATGTGCATGCATATAACTTGTCACATTACCAAATGCAACCTTCTTTGAATGATATAAATATCCCAATTGGCTTCAATGTAATCAGTGAGATAACCATGACAGGGACACTGGAGTTCTGGAATGTGATAGCTTGAATGAAATTAAAAATCCCAAATAAGTGGGTATTTTCCCTGATGTAGATAAAAAATAGTGTGAAGCACCAATTAGAATAATACCAATAAATATGGAAATATACCGGAAATATACCAATCTCCTGCCAAATAATATGTAACACCTTAATCTTAAAAAGATAAAAGGTTTCTTAAAATGTCGTCAAATGTGTAAGTGTAATAGAATTATACCTGAAATAAATAATGGTAGGGAGCTTAATATAACAATGTCTATATATATAAAAGAAGACTTTGTGCCTGGCAAAACACACCCAGGGGCGGCAGTAAAAAGGATTACTGCTGCCATTGGGTGATTCTGTGGGAGTGTGATTTTTGGCCTGCCCCCACTATCCAGCCCGCCCACCACTATCTAAGGCTGAAAAAAAAAATGGCTGCCACACACTCCTACACCACAGACACATGCACATGCCCTCCCACACACACACTAGCAGACACATACACACATATACACACACGCACGCTGAGGATGATGGGAACAATGTTCAAGCTACAGCTGGAAGGCCATGGTCCAATCTGTATTATGCAGCTTCTTCATTCCCTGTGTTTGAGCCTACACAGCTCTGCTAATTACTACAAGTGAGCTGATTTCTAAACAATCAGCAGGAGAATACTGGCTTGCTGAGAAAGTGGAAACAACGGCAGAGAGGTGATCAGGCAGTGCAGAGCAAGGCTTCAGCTGAGCTGGTAAATGGCAGAGACATGGATGTGACTGTATTTATATATTGCACAAAGAGAGAGAAAGAGAGCAGGTTGTTTGTCAGTCTGTCTGTAAGCAGAGGTGCCAGTTCCTGCAATCATCTCCAGGCTGTACATAGCTCACTGTATAGCATGTATGACAAACTATTTATATATGGTCTGGCATTGTATAGTATACAGTCTGTGTATAAGGACTGGCACTATACAGTATAGGAGGGACAGTCCCTGTTTGACACCCAAATCCCTCTGCTCCTCTATTTAGGAGATCACACGGTGTGGTGTATATACAGTAGGCTGACCAGACCTCACCTTTAACCGGGGACACATAGGAAATAAGCATATTTCAGGAGTGCACCAAAATCAAAGCAGCCCTGCAGTATGCATTTTTCATATGTGTCACTGGTTAAAGGTGAGGTCTGGTCAGCCTAATGTACAAGTGTATCAGATTGCTCCACATCAGTAAAACCCACGGTAATGTGGGTATAAACTTCTGTATATATCTGTTAAATTAGTCTGTGTAAAAAAATACTTTCATCTTCTTCTAAATCATTCACTTACAGAAAGAGTAACTTAACCATTTCAGTGCCAGAGGAGATGCAATGCATTGCTTACCCCCTGGCACTCAAAGGGTTAAAAATTCTCTACAATGGTCTGGCACTGTATAGCAGTGGTTCTCAATCTGTGCCCTCAGTGGCTATTAACAGGCCAGGATTTTAGAATTTCCTTTTAAGAGCACAGGTGAGTTAATCAATATGACTGAGCCTCTGATCAACACACTTGTGTTCTAGCAGGGAAATTCCTAAGTCCTGGCCTGTTAGTGGCCACTGAGGGCATGGGCTGAGAACCTCTGCTGTATAGTATACAGTCTGCATGTGTCTGTGTATAAGGACTGGCACTATACAGTATAGGAGGGACAGTCCCTGTTTGACACCCAAATCCCTCTGCTCCTCTATTTAGGAGATCACATTGTGTGGTGTATATACCAGTGTATCAGATTGCTCCACATCAATAAAACCCACAGTAATGTGGGAATAAACTTCTGTATATATCTGTTAAATTAGTCTGTGTAAAAAAAAATACTTTCATCTTCTTCTAAATCATTCACTTACAGAAAGAGTAACTTAACCATTTCAATGCCAGAGGGGATGCAATGCATTGCTTACCCCCTGGCACTCAAAGGGTTAAAAATTCTCTAAAATACACCACCAGCCACGCCCCCAGTAACACCACCGAAAACACAAGTGTCCCTCTTTGGCCATATGAAATGTTGGGAGGTATGTTACTTACACTGCTCACACTGTATGTATTTATGTTCTGATTTGCAGCTGTGTGTCACTGTTTGTGTTGTCAGTGCATGTGTGTGTATATGTGTGTGTTGCATGTGTCTCTGTCTATCACTGTGTGTACCTTTCTGACACGTACACCCTACGCTATAATTCACTATCATAACATTTATTTAAAAAAAAGAAACATTTCCTGCATAACATGACGGGCAACGCCGTCCCAAACTGCTAGTATAATCTAAAAATGAAAACTATACAATAACTAGGCGATACCAAAAAAGAGAGTTAATCACTAAAATGCCCGCAGGTGTTAGTTTACACAACTGGTGGGGGCAACACTATCGCTCACTTAAAACAGAATGAAAACATAAATCAAAATAATGCATAAAAGCAAATTGGAACTATTAGAAGATAAGAGGAACAATAACATCCATATAACTACCTCATAAGTTTTCTGTTAACTTGCTGTTCAGTGCTTACAGAGTCACCAATCTGGAATCAAACGAATGTCACAGATACAGAATCAAATGCTGAACTCAGACCAGCAAATGACTGATTTGTGCAAAATAAAAAAAACTAAAACTAAAAGAAATATAAAATAGACTAATATTTAAATACCAAAATAAATATGCTCATACCTTTCTAAATGATGGTAAGTGACCATGTTCTATAAAACTAATATCACCCTGTGAATATATTTTGTTTAAAATACAAATATATTCATAGGGTGATATTAGTTTTTGGTATTTAAATATTAGGCTATTTTATATTTCTTTTAGTTACAGTTTTGTTATTTTGCACAATAGATCACTTGCTGGTCTGAGTTCAGCTTTTGATTCAGGATCTGTAACATTCGGAGATGCTACGGCTTTTAAAGAGACTTAAATTCACAGAGGCCAGCTGTAATGTCCCTGCGTATAAGCAATCCGCACGTAGGTGTAAAGTGCGTTATTAAATAGGGATTTATTTATCTATCTTTGTTTGATGTGGCAACTGTTCCTCTGCTACTTAAAAAAAGCTGTAAAACACAGCAAGACATTTTTAAAGTTGACTAATCAGACATGATTTTCAGTATAAAAGAAATCTCTGAATGTTAACTTTAATAAATTGCCATAAAATAAATGAAGAACAGCTGAATGTAATGAAGAGAGCAGTACTCCAAAAATACCAGGGAAACAGTTACAGAAAACATAAATCATTTTACCTTACGGAATTGGATGGAAGTAAATGTCATTTTCAGAATGGAAGATTGTAAAAAAAGTCATAGAGAACTTACTCAAGTTCTGTGTTCAAAACATAACTCTAGAATCACACATCTTTCTAAAGCAGGAGCGTCCAAGTTCAGTCCTCAACAGAGCATGATTTAAGGACTTCCCTGTCTGAGCACAGATGGAACAATCAAAATGAAGGAGTCACTGATTAACTCATATTTGTTTAATGAAAGAAATCCTTAAATCCTTGTCTGTTGGTGCTCCTTGAGGTCGAATATGGATACCCTTGTTCTAAAGAATGGGCATTTCAAGGAAGGCAATGCCAAAATGGCATGCATACGTTATGTATTCTAGTGCTTGAAACATACATTTGATCAGTTTTGACTCTGAAAAATCCAGTTATGTTCCCTTGGGAATTGTCATGAAAATGTCCTGATGTTCCTCTTTTTCTGTGGAAATTCACACCCATAATGAAACCATTGATTTTCCACCATTTTGCTAATACCACAGATTTTACAGCGAGAACAGTTTCTGCCTATATTTTCAAAAGTGGCAAAACCTACCACCACTATAAGCACCTGGAACTTCCCATCATGCAGCATATTGTAGAATAGTAAAAGAAACACACGGAGAGAGAGAGAGAGAGAGAGAAAGTAGAAAATAAGTTGTTTGGTAAGATATCTAGCACAAATGAACTGCAGGAAAAGCTGGAAAAAAGCCGCTGCTGAATCAAAGATGAGAAGCATGAGCAGCAATGAAGGGAGGCCACTTCCCTGTGCCCAAATTATCCCCAGTCGCCCAACATCTTCCTTAGAGATCTTAGAAAACATAATTAAATGGTAGGCACTGCAAAGCAGAAGTCAGCTGCCTGCACCTGCTGCAACTGCTTTTAGTGTGTTTTCTGAGGTGATGGCACGTGTGACAGCAGGAGATCCTCTGTTGCATTTCTCATCACAATAAATCCTGTAGAGCAGCAATAGTCTATTGCTATTTGATGTAAGTGCCTGGTGGTTATATACTTCTCTATATTTCAGCTACTTGGGCTTTTAGATATATATAGTCTCCGGTTTTAGTATATGCATATTTATGCCAGCTGTGCCGGGCCGAAACATTGACATATTATTTAATTAAACTAATTTTTTCTTCCTGAGAAAGTCCTGTGAGTGCCTGAATCCTTTCTTTTACAATACTATTTTGCTGTTCTATAGCACCCAGGCAGTATACTCCAAAAGTGTGTGTGCCTCTACCCAACAATGCTTATATATATATATACACACATTGTGGTTTTTTTTATTTGTATTTTTCTTTTTTTTTTCTTTTTTTGACTTTAGTTTTTTTTGTATATTTTATATCAGCTGTATATGGTTTTGTATGTATACAATAAAATTATATTTGACCAATAGGCCTATCCGTTACTTTATTCTTTTTATTATTACCTTGATGACACTCTGTACACGTTCCCTCTTCTGAGGATAGGGTATTATTCTGTGTGTGCTTTATTGAGATTGAGATACTGTGTATCTTTTATTTCTGTATTGCAGGGCTGTAAGGAGCTTAATAGCACCATGCTTAGGATTTAAAGAGATATTGCCACTTGAGGTCTTATTCGGGAGGTTGGTAATGTCCTTATTCCAAACAAGCACCTCTCTCTCTCTCTCTCCATGCCTGATTTTTTAAATAACAAAGTCAATATAAGTAACTTAATTTTTTTGAATGCTGTTTTTTTCTTCACAAAAATGATTTAAGTGTTATCTGGAAGGATCTTTGAAAATCCACATAGAATGAAGAGGGATCTTTGTTACATGTAGGGAAAAAGCATAAACACTTACTAAAAATACTCAGTTAGCAGTGAGCACCCTATCAAAGTTATTAATGATTGTATTTGCCTTGGTCTGTATAGGCTTCTCTATGTTTTTTATATTTTGTATCAGCTGTATATGCTTTTGTATGTATACAATAAAATTATATTTGACCAATAGGCATCTCCATTACTTTATTCTTATTATTACCTTGATGACACTCTGTACACGCTCCCTCCTCTGAGGATAGTGTATTATTGTGTGTGTGCTTTATTGAGATTGAGATACTGTGTATCTTTTATTTCTGTATTACAGGGTTGTAAGGAGATTAAAAGCACCAGGTTTGGGATTTGCTTTTGTGGTGCGGTGGAAGAGAGAGACCCAAAGGAGCTTGTGTATCCCTTATGATACTGTCTGGGTCCTGACCTACTGAAAGAACTGTGACTCTTGTCTCTAATATATAAGTGAGAACTCAATTCTGGGTAGTACCTTCTCCAGAGAATATATCTGAAGACCTCAAGTGGGTATTGTATCTTGAGGAAGCATATATAAGGAATTATTACGCCTAATGTAGGATTATTAGTAAATTGTGAACCTAAGGTGATGTCATGACAAGTTAAATGGAAAAGGAGTATTTTTTCTGTACAACTTTGCATTTTTTTCCTACCAAACTGATTTGGAACAAATTTGCAGTGTTTTTGGGGAGTTACTCATTATCAAAATTTCAGCTTTATTCATCAAATGTTCAAAAGTGAAGTGTCTAAAAACCTACATCTAACATGGATCCCTTATTTGAACTAAATCTATCCTACCACTCACCTATAATCTATAGGAAAAGTATGGTTATGTATCTAGTAATTAATTATTTTTCAGATCCTATTAGGAAAACATTGTATTTAAGAGGTGGACCCTATATATTTTATATAAAATCCCTTTAATCTTCTGCAACTCTCTGGCCTATAATAAAACTGTAATAGTATATGAAATGTAGTAGTTATATTATAAAACTATCCATAACCTCTCTGGTCCTGAAGGGGTTAAATCATTCTAATAACTATCATTAACTGAAACTGTTTATTACTAGTTATACCATTTACCATGTGCACAAGGGTGTGTTTTCAACAACTGAGTGACAGGGTGTGTGCAACCATTGGGGTGGGGTGTTTGTGTACGAGAGAGAGAATTAACCCTCTGCTGTTATAGAGAGGTATGCAGCCGCATGCGTATTTATATATACGTGAGAGAAATTAGAGTTGCCCTTTAAATAGGAGGGGTATGTGTATGTGTGGGTTTTATTTGTTTGTATGTTTGTTTGTATTTGTATGTGTGTATGTGTGTGTGTGTGTGTGTGTGTGTGTGTGTGTGTGTGTGTGTGTGTGTGTGTGCCAGAGAGTTGTGCAACTACACCTCTAACAGTTAAAGCATTCTATACTTATAGTTCTCTAGGTAAAGATCTGGGCTTCCCCTGCCCTAAGGTAGTTCTTTGAGATCCAAAAAGACAGCTGGTCCTTCCTGTTTGCTGCCATCTACACAGTCAATAGATCTGATTCTGTCACTGGCAGCTTCAACACTTGCAGAAGGTGGGAAAAACGTTTGGGGCTCTAAGATTATGCTTCAATTTACAGAAATGAGAGTAGACAATATTTATTGGTCAAATAATGAGCTTGAAATAAGCTTTTATTTGTGTATTTTTCATGCCCACTACCCTTTACCATGAGTTACGTTGTTTTAATTTTTAACATGTTCTATTTAAAAGTAATCAAAATATCAAAGTAGAAAAAAATCCTATTTGTCAGAATTTTGAGCTCATTTTTCAAAATATTCGTAAGAACCTAATTACTGGAAATTTGCATTTTAAAGTGAAACATTTAATGAAAGCTTAAAAATATCTGTAAAGAAGCTTCTGATCAGTTGAGTGGTCACACAATCTAGGAAAATGTGTCATTATAGTTTTCTAAGATAATGAGTGCTTCTACGATTTGTAAAATAATAGGATTATTATTTCTCTGTAGTTAGGTGATTAATTTTTATGTCTTTTGATCCTTCAAGGACCTTTAGAAAGATATAAGATCTCCCTGGAAGTACTTTCAACTTACAATGACATAAAACATGGACACTACTGAAATTAGCTGTTCACAGGAGTTAATACGCATACAGAATACACAAAAAATAATGAGCAGGAATATATACTCCAAGTAACTAATTAACTAAATCAGCAATAATAATAATAATATCAAATACTTATTCAAGATATTAGAATAAAATGACCACTACTCTATGAACACAAAAAGCAGAAATTAATAATAAATGCATGTGTGAATTGCAGAACAAAGATATATATCAATGATGAACCTGAACAACAAAAATTATAAGAATCATATGGATACTCACAAAGATGAGTGATTATATAACTTACTGAGTGAAACCTAAAGCACTTGTGATGGAAATTCTAATGCCTTCTCTCAGATAAGCAATGGGATGGATCTCCTTCCTGCTAACTCTGTAAAAACTGCACTGCAATACCTGGTGAACATACACAAAAATATTTATGAAGCATCCCTCTAAGTCTTTGTGCTGCTAACTTGAGTAACATGAGTACTCTGAGCCAATATATCTTACTGAAATCAAGACTATAGTGATATGATAGCCCCTCTGTTTTCTTTCTATCTACAGTGCTGTATCATTATCATTACTTAGAATAAGAGTAGTGTCACAGGTAGATGGTCAGTATAGGACATTAGATCTGTAGGGCAGAGAAGGGGATTTTAATGCACCAACCAGGAGATCCAAGGTCCAACTCCTGGCTGGCAATAGATAGATGTTTTTGCAACTATCAGGAGACTAATCTAGTCACTAAGTGTAAAAAGTTTAACAGGACTTACATTTAGAAGCCTCTGTGAAGGTTTCAGTACCATAGGTAGACTAGACTTGCCAAACCAGGATATTAGGAAGAGGGATGTCAATGACACTAACCAGAGAACCTGGGGTCCATATCCTGGTCAGTAATTGCTGGATACTTGTGTACATGGCAGGAGATTGATCTGATCACTAATGGAAAAAACATGGTCACCGAACTTCCAGCCTGACAGTAGTACAGAAGTACTGAACACATGTAGCACACTTGAAGAAACAGAGGTAATGTACATTGCCTGGCACACAGACCTTCAAATCAAGCATAGGATTAATACACAAACAAATATCAAACAAGGACAATTGATTCGTTTTCTAAATATTGCAATTCAGGGCCACTAACAGTGAAAGTATGGTTCTGTAGAGCACAGACATAATGACAGAGCATCAACCAAATATAAACAACTGAGCCGGGTTCACTATTATAAAAAAGTTGTTGGGAGTTAGATGATAGGGTAGTGTCAAGTAAAAAAGTAGATTTGTTTGTCAAAAGTAAGAGCAACATTGTAGGAAGAGAGAATTAATTTATAGTTGAGAAAGTCTTAATTTGAGCAAGGTTTCTGACATGATGCTCAGCAGTGAAAAAACATTTTCTAAGGTAGTGTGTCCTGTTGGTCTGCCATGGTTGATGTTGAATTTGCCTAGTGTAAAGTGGTGTAACAGAAGACAGCTTGTCAAAGAGGAAAGGCAAGTGAGCTGTTGCAGATGAAGGTTGGTTTGTTGGGACAGAAGAGACTCAACATTTTAGTGGGAAGAGACACTAGGAAGGATGAAATCAAGAGGAGGTAAAGGTTTCTGTGTGTGCCTATAGGTAAATATAGGTTTAGCTGAGTCAGTAGTGAAAAGGGAAAATGTAAAAGGGTTAAGTAGAGCAAGAGTGGGTGAATACATGAGTGACCATCATTTTTTAGGAAGGTGGTCCATAGGGTGAGTTTGAATGATGAGAGAAGAAGAAGAAGTTTGGAGAGGTGGTAGAATTTTCAGAAGAGACGTTGAAGTCTACTATTATAAAGAGGATGGAAATAACAGCCAAGAATATAAGATAAGAAGTGTGTTTGGATGGGAAAAACATTTCAGTTCAAAAGCAAAACATTTGAAAAACAGCATTTCCCACCTTCCTTGGGAATTCCAGTGAAAAGTGCTGTTTTTTTGCTTGTTTCATCACCTTGAAATCAATTATAATAATGTAATTTCCCAAAAAATACAGAATTCCCCCATTTGTGGCATACCAAAGTATAAAAGGGGTGTCAATATACTGCATGTTGTCAGTCTGTGCCTACAAGAGGGAGAAAAAGCAGTTGAATGTTTGATGCTGTGTAGTGTAGACTGAAAAATAAAGAAAGGAAGCTGGAGTTGCTTGAAAGGAGTATTGGTGGCAGCAACTGCCAATTGTTCTCTGGATGTGGGTGTCAAAGGAGAAAGAAAATTGAAAAAATAATGACAGATACTACACAGTACAGACATAACTACAAGACAAGCAGACAAAAAACTTGACATATTGTATATACTTATACAAGCACTTTCACTCTGATATATCAACAAGAACAAGAAGGACAAACATATAGTGAGATGTGATAGTGCTGTTTGCCTGCACACTGCTGATTTTGAAGCTAAGAGGTCTATCCTGTACCATACTGTAAAAACGTACACTACAGTAAAGTTGGGTGAGAAAGAGAGAAATCTCCTAGTAAATTTTGATGCTATCTATGTCTACGCGCAGAGAAGCAAAGAGCATTAGCCGGACTTACTTGCAGTTGTAGGGACTGTGTAGGGACTGCAGAAAAAGAAGAGAAGAACAGGAGCGCTTCCATAAATGTATGTGCCGGTTATACACTTATGTGTTATCCAGCAGAAGAACTCAGGGTTTATTAAAGCTGTCCCTTATCCAGCTATCACCATAATAAGTTTGTGGCTGTTCTCCCTCCAACTTCCACTCTCGAAGGATGCAATGCGATCTCAAAAAGACAGAAACAAATAAGGGGCGTCAATAGTGCCTTATCAGACAGACAATGAAACAATATATGTAACAATATATAAGTTACACTCACATCTTCAAATGGCTGTATCAGAACATATGTAAAAACATAGCTAATAAACCATACACGGGTATCTTACCACCCCTGTTCAGTGTGGATCCAGTAGAGTCCTCCAAACTTAATGCAGATCCTTATGAGAACTGAAGGTGTCACCATAAAACATATGTTAAAAAAAATAAAAAAATTAAGAAAAAGCCACTCCAAAATTGTTGTTCTATATCAAAAGTAATTTATTTTAAATAAAAACTAAATATAGATCCTACTAAAAAATGATTTGAAGCGATCCACATTGCTTCTTCAGCACTGTAGGTGCACCTACAGCTGTGTTTTTACATATGTATTGATACAGTCATTTGAAGATGTAAGTGCAACTGACATATTGTTACATTAGTAAATATATTGTAATGTACAACTATAGGCACTTATTTTAGTATTTTTAGTACTTTTCATTTTACTTGCTATAGTTGATGTAAGTATCTATGGTGGTGAGTGGGGGAATTGAATAGAATTCCCAGGTAAAGAAAATTTCAAGACTTTCACTATAGTTGTTGAACAAAATTGAAAGTAGGAAACACCTTCTAATAATAATCCCAAGCTTAACTTACTATTGCCTGACAATTCTAATGGCCCTTTTAACTTTGCCCATTGTCCAAGAGACAAAGGCTGAGCTGCACTAAAGGCCGAAGAGGGCTCCTAATGGTGATGTCTTGCCAGACCAGTGTCGAAGGCACATTGACAGTATGCACTAAAGCACCTTTGACATCATATCCCCATCAATCCAACAATAATCTGCCCACAACAACATCAATCCAGCATGACTTTTATCAGTTTTGTGCATCAACAATGGAAATGCAGGTTAATGAGCCATTATCCTGGTCTTATTAGTGTGTTCGCATGTTAATGTGCCTTTTTACCACCTGCATTATGTCCGAGTTCACAGTCCCAACTTCGTCTACTTGAGGTTGGCAATGTTGGGACCTTCCTGTAGTTTCCTATGCAATAACAGTCCTCAATCAATCATAAACATGGAGGGTTGTTGAACTGCTGGCAATTCCCTCCCTTACAAATCACCCCCAGTAGACAAACATTAAGTTTGACAGCATTCTCTCTGCTTCCCCACTTGATCAGTAGGGGAATGGAGAAGATCCTTTCAGCATCCTTCCCTAGTCCTTTGAGCTCCATAGGAAAAAGTGCACAACCAGTACACAATCATCCCCTCAAGTCTGTGTAAGTTTTTAATAGTCATATTTGTAGTGCACTCCCATCATTAACTACAATGCAGTTTAACCGCTTGGCTGGTAGAGATGTCAAATGTACAATTTAAGTTGTGTTATAGGAGAATGGATCAAGTATATCATGATTTTAGGCACATTTAGAGTTAACTCCACCTTACGCCAGGAGCATTTTGCAGGAATTTATAGAGAATCAGCCTCATTTTGTCAGAGACTCATTTTATGTGAAACTTATATTAGTAATTCACAAATGTGTATTTGTGATATCAGGTCACGTGAATGAAAGAAGTTTGGCATTTCTGAACAATATTTAGAGCCAAATGAGAACTAGGATTTACTGGTGGCACTGCTACTTCCCAGGGCAAATTACCATAATTTAAGGAACAATGTGGTGATGGTGTTTCCCATTATACTTTTTTATGTGTTATTTGTGATTTGTATATGACAGTGTACATGTGGATCTGTGGCTACCAGTCTGCAAGGGAACAAGGCTGGAGGCCAGGCAGCACCCATGGGGATTTGTGCCTACCCCAGTCTTGTTGCCTTGCCCACTGATAGCCATAGAACCCCAGGTACACTGCCTGGCCCCAGACTTGTTCCGTTGCAAGTACCAGACTGAGTCCTAGAAAATTTACCCTTGCAAAAATGAGTTTGCTTTTCTGCCCCTAGAATCATCCCATTCCTTGGACTCAGACTTGGGGATCGATACTATTACCAATATTACCTGTGTTATGACAAACTCTGACAGTTAAAAATCCCAACGGGAGCTAAATTTTTGTGTCTATTGTAAACAGTGAAAAAGTAGATGAATTTGGTATTTAATTACATGTGATGGTTTGTAACACACATTAAGGGACTTTATATTTTTGTGTTAAAATAGCTCCTAGCAAACCTAGTTGAGTTGAGTGCTTAACGTGGGTTAAAAACCACCAACATGTACTTGAATAGCGGCTTCTAACAAATACATGCATGTGCAGCTATTGATCCCTATACTAGTGACCTGTGGATGTATTGCTGTGGGGCTCTAAGCCCCATATCAATATATTCAAAGATCTAAATCTGTGGGTTAAAAGTGGGGTGTTCAATGCATTACAGAGTTTTGCATAGCCCATTGGCACTCACACCTCCTAAAGCTAACCATCCCATGAAAATAAACACTTACCTGTAAGTTTGCGGTCCAGTGGGGCCTTCAGCACTCTGGTCATCCACTTCTTCATATCTTCCTTCTTCTTTCTTCTTATCTTGCTTCTTCTCAAAATATTCTAAAATCATTTTTCCTTAATGAAAAAAAGAAATATAATTTAAAATAATATATGCCCCTAGTTATGTGGCCAAGAAAAGTACACTGCTACTACCGTTGCTGCTGGTGGCAGCGGTAACAATAAATCAGATGAAAGATCACTCCCTATATACCTCTTGGGCCATTACCAGAGTCATAGTGAGGCTCTCTCTTTCATCCCTCCCTCTCATAGCTGTGAGGTGCTTAACCCCACATCACAGCCAGTGGAAACCTGGAAACAATTTTGAACAGAGATTGGCCATATAACAGCCAGTCTCTGTTCAATTTTATCTCAGTATGGCTTGAACAATGGCCCGGGAGGTATATGGGGTGGGGTATTTCATCTTCTATGTGGTATGGGTAATAGGATATTATTAAGGCTAGTATTGTTTCACTTTATTGTTAATGTTAGGGGTAGTGTAGGGTTAGTGTTTAGGAGGGTGACTGTGTTTTAAGCTCACTCTTGATGTATGACACTGTGTCAAACATCTAGAACTGGTTAGTTTCCTTTAATGTTGCCACAACTCATGTTGTTTAGCATGTGTTGTGGGAACAAAAAGCTGCGGTGAACATTAGGCTTAAACATGGGTTTTTGTGACCAACTGTCAATGCAGTGGATACTGGCCAAGAAATAGGATTCTGATGGTACAACTGTGTGTGTACTGCCCGGAACTGCTTTTGTCTCTAAAAACACTTTCACCTCTGTATAGTATATATCCCTTGATGAGACGCAGATAGGAAAAAGGAAGATACCAAATAACTGAGAGCTAACTAATAATTCTCATGAAATATATGAAGCGTGATGTTGCTAATGCATCTAAATTGTCATAGCCTGACTTGCTCCACCTCATAGGATTTCCCCTCTAAGGAAAAAACATGTAACACTCTGACAAAATTTCCAGTTTCACAAGTATCAAGTCATCTTGTGAGACTTCTGCAAATTCATGAGAAATTGTCCCCACTCCCCAGGTCCGATGAATTGAATCCTGCAGGTGGTACCTTGACCTCCTATCAAGCAATGTGCACCATCGTTTAAACAATAACTATGCTGATCTGAATTTTGGACAAGTTAACATTACAAAATAAAGTTATTTTTTCAAACACAACTAGCAAAAAAGAGGGTCCAGAAGAAAAACAATAAACAGCAAACAGTGCATAAGACCATGGTAAACATTTTAAGCTTGATTTGCACTACCTGTGACCTTAATGGAAAATCTGACATGATTCCTTCTGTTAAATGCTCTGCAACAGATTTGTGTGTTGCCTCCTAAGGGTTATACACTGTGTCAACTGAAGGAAAGGTCTTGATGCCTTCAGAACATTTGTTCTTCAGTCCTTTCAGAGGCTGAGTAATCATAAGTATTTGTACATAACCTATCTGGGAGCCCTCCAGTTACACTGGGGGATTCCCTGCTGTTATCAGGTCCACTGTCTCTCAACTTCAGTTAACTAGGAATGCCAAAATGTTAGTCAGAGCTATAGATGCCCATTAGAAGTGCCATGTACATACAGTAACTGGCACTTACACAGTCCCACAGTTACACAGTGAAACACATCAAAATAGTTTAATTAGTGACATGAGAGTGACACACAGTCACAGACATGCTGACACATGCAACAGTCCTACACAAAACCAGTCTTTGGCAGTATCACACACACACAAACACACACACAGTGAAAGTCACACATATACACAATGACTAACAATGATACACACACACACACACACACATAGAATGTAGTGAGACACACACACATTCACAGACAATCACACACTCCCAGTTAGATACACAAACACACATACAGAGTGACTCACAATCACACACATATCCTTATGTGCATACAGTAGAGGTGAGTGTTGAAATTCCCTTCCATCCTTTCCAGGTCAATTGCTCGTAATATTACCAAATAAATCAAATGAATTAAGACCATGGAGCAGCAGGTCAAGTGAGGCTACTTTCAACCCAATCAGAATATATGTACCTTAACATATTCCTATTCTTGTACACATTAAGAAAATATATATTTTATTAAATGTAATTTATTAGTAATTTTCTCACTCTTCATGTTTGACACTTTTGCCTTCACCTGTGAAAATTGAATAAGCAAACTTAATAAAAAGAACAGGAACAATTCTGGAACACATCAACTGCACCACTGGGAACAACAAAAATGCCACCAAATTCCCTTTGAATTAAACTGGGCCTTTAACTAAATGTTAGAGAGCAATGCATTGCTGACCTCTCTAGCATTCAAGGGATTAGAAGCCTCATTTAACACAATGAGAATTTGTTTTTCTCCTCTACTGGGGCAGCTAGTTTGCCACAGAATTGTGTTCTTCTTATTGGTTTGGATATCCCTCTGGCACTCAAATGTTTACATTTGTTTTGAAAATCCATATGAAGCATTACTAATGTCACAGCTCATATACTTGCCATTAATTCACTGAAGCACTCCTATATATGTTGTTATGTGTATTACAGGGATGGAGGACAATAAAACTGAGTGACTCAACAGTTAATTCCTAAATGCTTGTTAAATTAGAATTCAGATGTGAGTGTTTGATTTCAGTTACAAATATTTGTTAGTATGTATACATAAAAAAATCAATACGTATATGAGACATGTCTTTGATAAGTGGATTTTATGTGGTGCACACATTTGCTCTGTGCACCCTCTGGCACTCAGAAGTGTACAGATCATGTTGAAAGGTTACACATATGGAATAAAGAGAAGGATAATGAGAGTAAGATGTTTTTTTTTTTTTTAAATTCTACCATCAGTGGAAAAGACTTGGACTGAGTGACTTCCTTTCTCAATGTTTCTAGTGCTGAGTTAAAAAAAAGACTTGTTAGTAACATAGTTAATGAAGCTTGAAAAAAGCTATGTGTTTTACGCAAAGATCTTGGCCATAAAATTCCAATCCTATCTAACCACACTGATTCACGCAGATCAAGCGGATTTTGTACCTTACCGTGAGGCAAGAGACAATACCAGAAAACTCTTAAATGTACTTTACATTCCCAATAAGACCAAGACTCCAGATACTTGATAGAGTAAATTTATCCTTTCTATCGCAAACTTTGTTGGCCTTTGGCTTTGGGCCTTCTTTCATCCAGTATGTTCTTGCCCTTTATGTTTGCCCCACAGCCAGAGTTAAATCTTCAATGACACTCACCAGGGGTGTCCGTAATCCCCCATATCATTTATACTAGATATGGAATCCTTTGCCCAACATGTACTCCTAAATCCAGATATTAAAGGTATCTCCCATAACAATTCGTAAAATAAACTTTCAATGTTTGCAGATGATGTGTTACTCTCAATAACTCAATTAATAAATCAATTTTTCAAAATCACAGGCACTACTGATCAGCCTACCTTTGGCTATTTTTTCTTCACTCCTCTCTTCCTATCCTTTCAGATGGTCTACCTCATCTATTAAAAATTTGGGTATTTGTCCCTATTTTTTTCATGGCTAGGACATACAAGCATCATTAAAATGACAATCCTACCACAACTGTTATACCTGTTTCAAACTCTTCCTATTTCTCTACCCTACTCTTTCTTCCGTAACCCCCTTAATATCACTTCCACATTCCTTTGAAAATTCCACAGTCCACTTATAAAGAGGGAAATGCTCAGGTGCCCAATGCTATTGGGTGACCTAGGTCTCCCTGACTTCAAGCTGTACCAGGCTTCCGCTATACTCTCTTTGATACCTCACTGGACTTGCAACAGTGTGTCAAAAAGCTGGGTCACTATAGAATGCACTTACTCCCCTCCCCCTCTTCGTCCTGTTCTATTCCAGACACACTGACTTCTCTCTTCCTGCTGCAGAATTCCCTGCCTGGTCAACTAACCAGCTTCTCCGCTTTCATGACCTACTCAATCACTCTATGATCTGCTCGTTTCCTACTCTTCAGACAAACCTCTTCTTATCACCCTGTGAACTCTGGCGGTACCTCCGTATGAAACATTTCATGACGAGCCCCAGTGATGTAACAATAGGGGTCACAGGGGTCGCACCTGCAACTGGGCCCATCACTTCAGGGGTCCGGCCGCCCCCAGCGAACCCATTGCCACTCGCCTGCAGCCCATGCTCGCAGCAGCTCAGCTGTTCTTCTGGTGCTCTAGTAATGCAGAGCGCTGGGAGATGACATCATCTCCCAGCACTCTGCATTACTGAGAACCACGCGGGAGCGGGTGATGGAGGTAGGAGATGGACATGGGGCAATGTGAAGATGGGGGGGCCGCCAGGCTCATGGCAATTTCTGCATCAGGGCCCGGTGGCATCTAGTTACACCACTGACGAGTCCCTTAATTAAACCAACGGCTTCGCTCCCACTTACACCTTTCGAGAATTTCTGTGTTCCCACAGACCTTCCTCACAGTTTTTTGGGGTAAAATTTATTCTATTCTGATACAAACCCTTACAACTGATATACCACCTTATGCCTCTGCTTGGAAATCTGAACTAGACACAACCTTTACTACAGGTGACTCGCAAGACATTTGGAGATTACATAAGGCTTCTTCCATCTCTTCCCAGGTCCTTGAAATGAACTATAAACGTATATATAGATGGTACTTTACTTTGATACGTCTTCATAAAATCAACTCCTCGAAAACCTCTTTGTGCTGGTGATGTTCTCTTCAGGGTTGCACCCACATCCATCTCTGGTGGTCAAGCCTTTCTATCCAGACCTTCTGGTCTCAATGCCTCGCCACATTCATTCCCTATTACAGCTTTCAATTCCTCAAGACCCCCTACCAGTCTTATTCTTCTCTGGTATTCCACCACTAGCAAGGGACAAAATCACTAATACCCGCCCATTGGAGAGATTCCGGTCCCCCAACTATGGCCGAATGGCACTCAAAGGTCAGAGCCCTTTTATTGTTAGCTAAACTCTCTTGGTACAAAACAGGTTTAGACACATCTTACCTTTCTGGGATTCTGAATCACTGGCATTCAACAAGCATGACTTAATTGTTTCTTTAATATATATTTAGCCTCATTGATTGGCTACACTCCACTGGAACTAGCTTTCCATTTCTTATTTCTCTTTGTGTAGTCTCTGCTACTACTTTTGTTTCTGTTTTCTCCTCCACTCTTTCTATCTACTCCTCCCTGTCTCTTCCTTCTCCCCCTCCTTACCTGAGCTTCCCTTCCCCCAGATTGTTTTCCAAATGGGACAAATGTAGCAACTTCTGCAAGCTCAATTATCTTTGAGTACCAATGTTTCTTGATTAATGAGGTTGCATTTAATTATAGATTTTTTTTTACTGCATTTGTACTACTATACACTTCTGCAGCTATATATGTGTACTCTGTATTTGTATTACTGTATTTGTTTTAATAAAAAAATATTTCACAAAGAAGCTATGTGTTTATTAAGTTCAGACCATGCCATATCACCCCTCTTGATCTAGAGGAAGAAAAAACACTGAAGACCATTCCAATTAAGTCCCAAGTGGATAAAAAAAATATTTCATTACCCCAAATGGTAGTCAGATATTTTTCTGGATCAACACCCTATCTGTTGTGAACCAAACAACCAACTGTCATAATTATCAATATTGTCCTGAGCTAGAAAGGTATCCATTACTTTTTTAAAGCAATTGCTGTTTCTTCAAGCACAGCATCCTAAGGCAAAGAATTCCATAACTTTTTCTGCCCTATCTGTGTTTTAGTCAAAAGTGCCTTTCCACTAATCTTAATGGATGATATCTTGTTCTTTGCTTAGCATTTTGAGTAAATAGTTCCTTACAATGTTCTTTGCATTGACCTCAAATATATTTGTAAATGGTAATAATATAACCCGTTAGGTCTCTTATCTAGTGTAATCAAACAAGATGAAAGAGCATTGGTCCTAGTATTGAACCCTATAGCACCCTACTTGCAAATTTAGACTAACTCAAAAAGGATCCATTTACAAAAACCCTCTAACATCTGTCATTTAACTCAATCCATTGCCAGATGCCTCCTCCCAAAACAAAGCCTTTAATTGTATGCAGTACCCTGTTGTGAAGCACGGTATTAAATGTTTTAGCAAAATCTAAGTATACTAAATCAACAGCAATTCCATTGCCCAAATTGCTACTTAATCTTGTAAAATGCAAGTACATTAGTTTGACAAGATATATTCTTGATAAACCATGCTGGCTCCTGCTATTACTAATAATGTTTTTGGTCACCACATAATCCAAAATACTATCATTTCCTACCTCTTCTAATATTTTAACCACAATTGAAAAAAGCACATAGGTTTATAATTCCCTGGGTTAGCTCATGCCCCCATTTTGATAATGGTACTGCACCTGCTTCTCTCCAATCACAGGGTATTGTGCCTGATTAAATTGAATCAATAAATATTAAGTACAAGGATCTTGCTAGTACTGAACATTGGGGGTGATTTATAAAAACCTTAGTATTTTTTATACATTTGTCCTTAAATTATGGCAACTGGCAATATTGTCAGGTCTGATCTATAAATCAGTAAGGATGTTCTTAGAAATATGGCATTATTAGTCTGATGTTAATTACTGGGCTTAGATGCACTAAAGGTCAATGCTGTGTCAATATGATCTTGTTGATGTGTTTGAAACACTTCAGCATTTCAATCTACACACACAAGACATATTCATTAAAATTGTCGGATGCAAAGGAAGGATTGGAGAAGGTCCCTATTAGCATACAGGATTGCCAAAGTGCTGTTAATGTGAAAGGGATGTCCTCCCACATCTCCAACACTATGACAATTCTGAAGTTGAACCGCATTCTCTCTCTGCTTCCCTACTTAGTAAGGAGTGGAGAGAACAGTTTCGGTACCATGGACAGCACTGCTCTCCCCTGTGGCACTCAAAGAGTTAATAGGCAAGGTATGCGGCTGCATACCTTGCCTGTATATGTGTATGTCATGTTATTAATCGTTATAATAAAAATATATAGTTCGGACCTCAAGGGGGGCATCGGGCATACCTGAGAGAAGAAAGGGCAGGAAACCTGAAAGTTTCCTGGAAGAATGGATTGTGGCCAGTCTTGGATCAGAGGGGATCTCTACCAGCTTACATAGAGAGGGCACATAGGATCCCATTGGAGCCACTGCCACCTGGTTCTCCTCCTCGTCCCATGATGGTTAAGGTCCTTAATTACAAGGATAGAGATGTGGTATTGCGATTGAAGGGCAGAATAGAATTTGAAAATAGTTGAGTCTCCATTTACCCAGATTTCTCGCATGAAGTGCAAAAGCAGCGCAAAAAATTTGTGGAAGTGAAGCACAAGCTATGTGATAAAGGCATTATATTTTCCATGATGTATCTGGCTAAATTGTGGGTCATTCACAATTACACCACCAAGTTCTTTATGTCTGACATGGAGGCTATGGGATGGCTGAAAACACTTTTTAACTCCAACACTGTTCCTGGATGGAAGCATTCTTTTACACCTTTGTTGACCGCATCTAGTGTTCACTTGACCTGGCTATGAAACCTGACTTCTGCTGGCTAGTTAGGTGTTGGGATCCCACATGTACTTGTTGATACCCTGCTTTCCTGTATGGCGTATACCAGACGAGAGTCTCTTGGGTCTCTACAAGGCATGCCTGCCGATGCTAACTGTTATTTCCTATGAGGCATCTTGTTATGTTTTATCCTTTGTTATGTTTGATAATATTTGATATCAGACCCCGTTATTTAAAGGTTTATTCTGCACCTGATAATGCATTATGTTCTGTGGTGTGGGATTGTGGCAGTTGGGAGTTTGGGTGGTGGAATGGGTCTGGGGAGACCACAGTTGTGTCAGTTCTGTCATTAATGCACTACATAACACCTAGGCACCCTGTTATATTTACTGTACTTTGAAAATGTCACTGGGGTAGGAGCCTGCTCCAGGTTATAATGGTTGGCTGAAGACTGGAAGAAAGTATTATGGACTGATGAATGAAAATTTGAGATCTTTAGTTCATCACTCAGGGTTTTTGTACACCATTGAGTAGCCAAAAAGATGGTTCCACAGTGTGTGACATCAACTGTCAAACATGGAGGAGGAAGTGTGATTGTCTGTGGCTCTTTTGCTGGATCCAGAATCGGCGACTTACACAAAGTAAGTGGCTCCCTGAACCAATACTCCTACCACAGCATTTTGCAGCACCATGCAATATCCTCTGGTACATTCCTAGTTGGTCAGGAGTTTATCCTACAGCAAGGTAATGACCCAAAACATATATCCAGGCTGTGTCAGAACTACCTTAGAAGAAAAGAACAAGATGGTAGGCTTAAAATCATGGAATGGCCAGCACAGTCTCCAAACTTAAACCCCATCGAGCTGGTTTGGGATGAACTGGACATAAGAGCGAATGCAAAGCAACCAACAAGTGCAACACATTTGTGGGAACTTCTGCAACAGTGTTGGGAAGAACTTTCAGAACAATATTTGATTTCCGTTGTGGAACGAATGCCACTATTGTGTTCGGCTGTTATATCTACAAAAGATGGCTACCTTGATAAGTAAAAAAATTATATTGCATTTTGTTAAGGAAAACGATTCCATGATTTCTTTATAATGTTCAATTGTTTATTTGTTCTATGCTTTATTTTCAGAGTACATTGAGACATTAAAGTGTGGAAATTTCAATAAAAACTAGAAAAATAGGTGTGTTCTAAAACTTCTTTTGACCGGTAGTGTATATATATATATATATATATATATATATATATATATATATGCTAATCATAAGTTCCCAATTAATGTCTAAGTATCTGCGACTAATAATAACACAGTAGGCAGTACAATAAGCTGTACTACACCCTTCCATGTGCCCTGTCAGTGATGAGTAGTTCACAATGAATCAGTGTCCACTATTGTCTCAGATCTAAAACAATACATGCAAAATTAATAAGCATAAGGGGAAGACAGCACAGAGATGTCTCTAAATATAAAAGGTATTATTAAATATCAAGAAATGCAATAAATTAAAATCTATGTAAAATACATTAGAAGTGGTAAAATAGGTAAAAGAGACAAAAATAACAAAAAAAAGCAAATAATTGAATCAATGTGGATAAATAATACTAAAATAATAATAATAAATCATAACAAAGGGATATTCAATATAAATTGCATAATCTTGTTGGGTACTCCACAGAATGGAGCCACACAGCTTTCAGGGAATATATCCAATAGACATATACCATGCATAAGTGAATGTTATAGTGAAAATGTGTATAAACTCATATAGAGGTAGTGAACTAGTACTTAAGCCATTCTTCAATATGGCATCAATACATCAAATAGTAAGATGACAAGTCTCACTATCCAATAATAGTTGTACCTTTTCTTGAAACACCCCTTGGAGTGACACCTTGTAAGTTTATAGAGAGTCTCATTGACGTGTCCAGCTTGGCATACTCTGCCAGGACACATCAGGCTGATGGCTTCACTCCAAATGATGCTGTATCATTGTTTTACTGTTTCTCCCTCTCTCCATTTGGCATCTGTCTCATATGTGTTAAATATTTTCTCCAAAAGAAGGTACAAATTCAAAGAGCCAAAACACATTGAGATTCTTTGCCTATGAGATAGATGGCAAGGAAAAAGAGGAAGAAGCAATGATCTGGCATCATTTGGAGGCAAACCATCAGCCTGGTGTGTCCTGTAAAAGTGTTCCCAGCTGGACTATGAGACTCTATATACCTACAAGGAGTTATTCCAAGATGTGTTTCAAGTAAGGGTACATCCGCTTAGAGAGTTCTTCCCTATGTTGTATTTCTCTTATCTCGGTTTAAAGAGGAACAATATCTATCTTAATCTGTTTGCCAATTATATACTTGTAGAATTGTTTAGCATTTTTCTTGCTCTCATTTGAAATAATTTTCTCATTGTCAATTTTAGCTAGCCTAATTCCTTGTTTACAGATTCAATTTTGTACATTTTCTCAATCAATGTTTTCATTATTAGGTTTCTATTGGAAGTAGAAGAGAACATGGGTACAGTACAGTTCATTAGACAATACATATACAAGCAATAGGAAAGCATTACAGAATATGCAAAGAATGGTACAATCTGTCATAACATATAGCCAAAAGTCAGGATGCAATACATGAACTTGGTGTATCTATGCTTAAAAAATAAAAAAGGGGAATAGGGAGGGTGTGTGTAGGGGCAAAAGGATGAAAGGTATGGGAGAAGAGAGTAAAAAACATTTAAAAAAAAAAACACATTTGACGGAGAGACGGGTGGAAAGTAAAGACTAAAGGGGAAAGAAGAGGTTGGGAGGTCAGAAGACCTCACAACAGTGTAATATGCTTATGAAATAGATATCAGCTTAGAGTATAGTGTAAGAACATAAGAAATGTATTATAAAGGTGAGCATCAGCTACCCGTTCAAGGTCAGGTGTTGGCTTAATGGATAGAGTAAGCAATGAGAAATAACAGGTAGGGTCCAAAAATGTTGTACATTTTCTGAATTAAACCATTTAAAAGACTACTTCCTATTTCTAATTTTCCTTCAAATTTTTTTTTTAATCAAAACACATTGGTCTTTTGCTCCTCTTGTATTTTTTCCCCAATGATATATATTGAAGAGTATATTTATCTAAGAGCATTTAAATTCATCTGTCCTGTGAATTTTTTTGTATTCCATCCCACTGAATGTCCTTTAATACTGTTTTTAGCAATGTACAATTTATCTTTTTAAAGTTGACTGTTTTGGTTAAATCCTTGTTAATGGGTTTCTCATAACACATTTCAGAGTGCTTCTCAAATGTTCCTTTACCTGTATATTGTTTACCATTTTGAAATTGCTTGAGCCCTCCAAGTCCAGCAAGGTCTCTTTTCTGGTTGGCTCCTCTACTAGTTGTGACATGAAATTATCATTAACTATACTAAGAAAATGATGTTCCTTTGTTGTGCTGGGAGTCAAATTTCTCCAGACAGTTTCAGGGTAGTTGAAATCTCCCATTAAGATTACATTTCCTGACTGAGAAACTTTTTTCATTTGCAGTAACAGTTGGGCATCTTCAAACTCCCCAATATTAA
Source organism: Rhinophrynus dorsalis (assembly GCA_037306005.1). Classification (NCBI taxonomy): domain Eukaryota; kingdom Metazoa; phylum Chordata; class Amphibia; order Anura; family Rhinophrynidae; genus Rhinophrynus; species Rhinophrynus dorsalis. The sequence continues at coordinate 69,812,569 of CM074719.1, read as the reverse complement.
GTGGCTTGTAGCAAATTCCCATTAACATATTTTTTATTATGTATGCCCCCAGTGTGTATTTCAACCCAGTGGGCCTCTACATTCTCACCGGACCCTTCATTAATATCTTATTTATAGTATGTTTTAAGGCATGCTTTACATATTTGCATAACTCCACCTCTATTATTATCCCTAGCCCTCCTAAAAAGTTAATAACTCCCTAGATTGACTGCACAGTCATGGGTATCATCATACTGCACATACATTGTACTCAGTTCCAGTCCCCTCTTCTTACCAGCCAGACTATGAACATTTACATGCATACACTTTATGTTACTGCTATTCTGAAGAATTGCATTCTCTGAAATATTGATTTGCTTTTCTCAGTTGAGATCAATGAATCAGCAGTTGGTTTTCCTTGACATAACCTTCTGTAACCAGTATGCTAAACAAACCAGTTCACAATTGCTTATACAGATATAACTAAGAATAAATATGTTTTAAGAATGGAGATGCATGTCCAACAAATCTGAAAATAATGAGACTGATATAGTAAGAAATATTCTGGGTTAAACCAGTTTCACCATTGGACTTTAACCCTTTGAATGCCATATAGGTATCCAATGCATTCTGATGCCATGCATTAGAGACTTCCCTAGCATTCAAGAGCAGGATCGGATTTCCCAATGGGCAGCGTAGGCAGCTGGCTAGAGTTACACATTTTGAGGGATGCCTCAACTGTGGTAGCCACACCCACCAACATTTGTGTGGGTGTATCAAGAGCAATCTCAATGCCCCTACAACAGTTTTATACCCCTAATATTTAGATTAGTGGGAATTTGGGGGGTTTCATTTATCACCTATCATGAAGTTGGTTTGCATCAGAATTTCTTCAGTACTACTTCGTCCTCAAGATCTTCTATAAGCATATCATCTCCAACAAACTGGAAAGGATAAAACTTGTAAAGTGACAGTCTACCTCCTCTGTACAGTCTCTGTAAGTGTATAATGTGTAAAGTCAAACTGCCTATACTTTCTACTACTTCTATATTCATTAATTTATTTATGCATTTACGTTTGTATTAGGGGTGGGCGAAAAGTGTGAAAAATTTCCTGCGAATAATTTTGCGAAAATGTGCTGATTTTTTGCTTTTCCTGTGAAAAATTTTGCCTTTCCACCTATGCAAATATTTCCTCCTTTTCGCCTATTTTAACAAATTTTCCACCTATGTTAACACATTTTTCAGCTATTTTAACACATTTTTCGCCTATATTACCTATAAGTACTACATTTACCACTGTAATATTACTTCTTATGAGGGCTGAAGTTTAGAAATAAGTGGCTGAAAGTCAAAGTTGTGAGTCCTACAGCAAAATATGGCTTGAAAAATGTGTTTGCATGCAGAATGCATTTGTCCTTTGTCCACAACACTTTCTTGCTTAAGTGACACTGGCATATATTCATGATGATATCAAGTAATAAAAAAAGTACAACCTACAATGTGGTAGATATGTATTTTAGTGGTGGTGGTGGTGGGTGACTGGCATTGTGTGATTTGTGTATGTATTTTTACCATTGTCATATTCTATCCTCCTTCTCAGATTACTGACACACATTACTTATCGGTCAAAGCAGTGGTCCCATCTGTCCTCCACCTCCTCATCTGTGCTGCTGTTAATATATTTGTCCTGGCTTTGTCTGTCATGTGTGGTTTCTGCTACTACTACTACTGGAGATAGATGTTGATGCAATTCTACTGCCACTACTACTAGGTGTCAAAGGTGCAGCACTTACAGCAGCAGCACCAGAGGTACTCGTCATATCTAACACTGTGGATGTTAACCTGTGTTGCTGTTGCTGGGTACTCAAAACAGGTGTGTGTGGCTGAGTGGGACTTGGACGTTGAAGAGATGATGATGCCGATGATGACTGATAGGGTGACTATGTGCTTTTTGACATCTGTGCTTTCCACTGGCTTTCTCAATCAGTTTATAGATAGGCACAGTGCTCCTTAAAAGTGGTGGAATATTCAGCCTTCGATTTTCGTCTAATCTTATAGCCCTGTCACCATCCTCACTCTCAACTTCATCTGTATCTGAACAAGAGAAGGATGCTGGAGTGATATATTCTAGATCTGCATCATCATTAGTCATCATTAGGTCATCCTCAGCAGCATCAGCATCACCTGCCAGTTCTTGCCCACTACTACCCTCATATTCCTCTAAGCTTTAGGAGGTCTCAAACAATTTCTTTTTACTTGTACTGTAACAAAGTTCCCTACTACTTTGAGGATGGGTCTTTTGGTGCTTGTGTGTCTCACTGTCTGATGCAGCAGGCACTTCATCTGCTACACCTTCCTCTATTATGCTACTGCCAGCATCATCAACGCTTGAATGCGACTTGTTGTCATCGTGTTCTTCTTATATGGTTCTTTATTTATACTGGCACTGGTGGTGCTAGAACTAGTTTTGCTGGGACTTTGACAAACTGCATTCTCCCTTGGAGTAGAGGGTTCATCATCATTGATTGCATACTCTGTAGCAACCATTGCTGCAGTCAGTTTTTGAACTACTACTTTACTCTCAAGTCCCTGCACTGCTCCACCCATCCCCCTTCCCCTTGTGCATTTGCTGGACATTACACAACTATGCTGTGTTTTTTTACTGTACGGTACACAACACAACTGATGCAGCTGTATGAAAAATTATAACTGAAAAACAAAATCAACAACATCTTTCCCCAGACTTCCCCACCCAGCACAGAGATAATAACTGCAAGATCAGAAAGCAAATAGGTCCCTAGCTGCCTGTGTCTTGCCAGTCAGTCACATGGAATTTTGGACTGTTTGGGGGTCAACCTCCTTCCTCCCTTCTTATCAACTAGAGTGTCTCCAGACTCCCCTACTACAGAGAACAAATGTCCTACCTAAATGACTCCCTAAACTAAGCTTCAATTCACCTTTATTTGCCTATCTCCTCTAACTCAAAAACTTGCTGCTCTCTCCTCTCACAAACACAGAATGGCTGCTGTGAGAGCCTGACAGCCTTTTATATGGCTGTAGAAAACTTTCATGTGGTGTAGAAATATTTTTCTCCCATTGATTTCAATGGGTGGAAAAGGTGGGAAAAAGTTGAAAAATGGCACTTTTCGTGGGAAATTTTTTGCCAAGTGGAAAGTGCCATTATTTGTCGATTTCAGTTTGAGGTGAAAATTTTCGCCCATCCCTAGTGTGTATGTATTTATTTATTTGAGCTTGAGATAGTTTTTGTTTTGTGTTTACACATTTATGTCTGTAACAAGGGAAAAAAGACAGCAAAACAATACAGAAAAGCCTGCTTCTATAGAATACAGATAAATCAGTGCTGCAGGGAGAATGTGGGAAGCAAAAATTGAGAAAAGTTGATACCTTCATTGGCTAACTAAACAGATTTAAAATGCAAGCTTTCACGACCTCGTAGGTCTCTTCCTCAAGCATGTTATACATATAAATATGTAAACATCTCTCTTAAATAAATACAAGTACACATTACATTGTTTATAATGGAAATCAGATAAGAAAGCGCAGTCCAGATACTGATTCTTTGATCAGTCAATGGTAATGGATGTGATTTAAATTGTATTCTTTCTCTGAGGAGTCCAAGGTATTTATGATCCCAGAGGGACTGTTGTAAAGGTTAATCTACAATGTGATAATGTGACAGAAATTATCTGTCTCTATTCAGCCCATAAGTCAAACAATCAAATTGTAGCATTCATTTTACCTCCCATACTTTTCTGTCCCTCTGAGTGAGAAATTGTCCCATCGGTACAGTCAGTCTAATGTCCCTGACACTGTGTCCATTTGGCAAAAAAAGAGCAGGAACTGTGGCTCTCATCAGCAACTGCAATGTGCACAGTGTGTATGTGGTAAATAACATTTGGGGGCACAACTGTATCCAAACACCATGACACCCAAAACAAAGTACTTCCACTGTCACTCTACCCATTTTCCAGACCAGCTAAGGACACATGACAACTTGGTGACAGTTTAATAGTAATGATGAATCCTCCTTGCCACCATCTTAGCATATTCTGCAGGATGGAATCTCCTCAGATGCCACTTGATGCACTGATTGTGATTCTCCTCCCCCACACTGGTATGTGTGGTCAGTGCACCACACAGTGTGCAATGGGTAGAGACGAACTGCCACATCCTAACATCAACAGATTGGCTATCATTTGGTGGGGGAGGTAATGAACGAGGTGGATTGGCAGAAGATGTAGTTACCCTAGAAGGTGAGTTAGTTGTTTCACTCATCCTGGAACTTCCAGTCTCTGCCTGGGTTGTTCTATTCCTCCTCTTCTTTGATCTCCACCTTGCCTCTTGTTGTCCTTATGGAGAGTCAGGGACAGAAAAAGAGGTGCTTGATTTCTGTGGTGGGTGTTTGTCTTTAACATTTTTGGAGTAAATGTCATGGTGTCTGTGTTTCATGTGTGATATCAGGGCGCTTGTGCCAAAGTGTGTTCCCTCCTTTCCTCTTCTCACTGAATTGTCACAAATTGTGTACAGTGCCATTGCTGATGAATGCACTGTGCCTGCCCCAACAGAAAAATAGTCTCACACCTATGATGACTTCAGGGGGAAGGGAACAGCTGGAGAAGAATGGCCTCTTTCTTCTTGTCCACCACATTGCCCTTCATTGTCTGTGGCAGCGGATAATGTTGCTGCTGTTGCTTCTACTGTCTCAGATTCAGCACTGCAACTAGGATCAGGAGTATTGCTACTGCTGGCAAGTGGAACCTGTCCTAGTCCTGTAACACTTGTGGACCCCATTCCCACTGTGTCCACGGTGGTCTGTGGCACACTAGCCTACTCTTCAGCATCCTGCTGCCCTTGCATCTCAGCATCAGAAGTAATTAGAGCAGTTGCAAATTCCTCTAATTCCAAAATGTCATTGCTAGTGGTGGTGGTGATGCCCATCCTCATCCCTGTCTCCCACTCCTTCTCAGTTTCTGCTAAAAAGGCCATCAGTGTCTCTTCCACCCCAGCATCATCACCGCCACCACTAGTCCCTATATGCTGTTGTTGCTGCTGCTCTACTCCAGACATCTTACTGCTGCTTGGAGGAGGTGACAAGCAATGTGACAGAGGGTACCCTGCTGTCACACTTGGCATCATTTTCTCCTTCCCACCCTGAGTACTACAAGAAACACTAGCAGCAGGCAAAATATTGGTGGCAGCAGGTTCAGCACTAGCAGCAGGTTCAGTACTAGCATCAGGTTCAGCACTAGCAGCGGGTTCAGTACTAGCAGCAGGTACAACACTAGTGGCTGCAGTTACAGAAATGGTGGCACTGGCAGCAGGTTCAGTACTAGCAGCAGGTACAACACTAGTGGCTGCAGTTACAGAAATGGTGGCACTGGCAGCAGAGGCAGCACGTCTGGCAACAGGTACAACACTAGTGGCTGCAGTTACAGAAATGGTGGCACTGGCAGCAGGGGCAGCATGTCTGACAACAGGTACAACACTAGTGGCTGCAGGATCAGAAATGGTAGCACTGGCAGCAGGGGCAGCACGTCTTGCAGCAGGCACAGGCAGCTGACCTGTCCTACTCTCACTATCCTTTTTCCCTTCCTTCCCATTCCCTTTTCTCCCTCCCTTCTAATTAAATTCCTCAAGATCCCTTGGAGTGATTTAAGGGGACTGGACAGCATTGGTTGAGTACTGCTAGTCACTTCCTCCTCCTCCTCCTCAGACTCAGTGGACGCATAATAAGGATCCTTCCAGTTCCTCTTTTTGCTGCTCATAGTGATAGGAGTCACTATGAGCTTCTCCCGTCTCAAGTTTTGCTAAATATCACAAGAGAACAGCACAGCACGTCTATCTTGCTCTGTAGCTGCTTCTATTGTGTCTGCCTTCAGCAAAAACGTCACGTTTTTATAGCGGAAGTGCGAAAACACTGTAAATCAATGGGCGAAAACTTTTTAGCCATTGATAAAATGGGGAAAGATTTTGGCCAATATTTTTCTCGCGAAAAAGCGGATAACAATGTGGTTTTCCCGCTGGAACATGGCGACAAGTTTCACCCACCCCTATTCATAATTACTTTCCTTAAAAGGGAAGTCACAACTTGTAATAATAACCACCCACTTATTTTACTATGGTAAAAAATGGTTATGCCCCCTATAAACTTTGCATTGTGCCTTTTTTTCAGGAGACAGACAACATCATCATCCAGACCTAGATGTAATGCAATGGAGGCCACCATTATTGTTGCTGATATTTTTTCTCAAAGGGAACGGGCAGAGTGAACAAAACTACTTAAGCCTTTAAGGACCAGATGGTTAATATTAAATTAGGATAGGGGTTAAGATTACCATGTGCAGTGGGCACAGCTTGTGTCCTATGTTTCTACTAGCAACTGTCATGTCAGCCTCCATCGACAGGACATCCAGGACCGATTAAATATGTTGTAAGGTGAACAAAATTACCAATGCAAAACACATGGGGTCATTAGTTGGGGGTGACATATTATTAGGAAGTGTTACTTTTCCTTTAACCCTCTGAGTGCCAATGAGGTATCCAATGCATTGCAGTGCATTGCAATGGATATCTCACTGGCACTCAAAAAGTTAAAGTCATGTAGTGATTTGTTTACAAATCTTATTTTATTTTGTTTTTTGATTGCATTTTATATCTGCACTGATCCTGTATGTTAATTTATTCAAAGTACATTGCAAACTTGTAAATATTGTATCACTGAGCTTCTTCTGGGACCTCTGTGTCAAGGTATATTGTTTGTTGTGAAAAGACTTTAAAGACTTTTGTCACACCATGATATCTGGAAGCATAATGCTGGCATTCTTCTTCAAAACAGACCTTTAAAAGTGTGTGACCTATTTAAAATACCACTTTTAAAATGTCATCATTGTTGTAACTGGTGAAAATGTTGGTAAATGCCTTTGGCAAAGTTACTAATAAAACAATAAGCACATTGGATTTGAGCACAATGGAGGTTAGTCTGATATTTTCTTCATATTTATAAATATGTTTTCAATGATTTACTGAAGTGTAACATATTTGAGAGGCAAACTAACTGCACCATAGGTGAGTAATGAGAATTATCTGTGGTTTCACTCCTTGAGTGGAAAGGGTTCCCCCGATGCATTGTGAAGCAATGCATTGGATACTACCTGGCAGTAATATGGTTAAAGGTGGTGGTGGGGGCAATGATAGCTGCTGATGAAGATGGAACTCTGGGGCACCAATACTTATACTTACATATTCTCACTTCTATAGCATAAACAGGATTCCAGTTCCCATTCTTTTTTAAACCCTAAAACCCTCTGATGTTGGGCAAGTAGAAGCTCCAATCCCCAAAAAATGTATAATAAGGTATGTGGCTCACTGGAGCAGTTCATCCATAGAGATTCCCATTTGCACAACAAAGACCTTACTGACACCACATGCCTATCACCTCTTCTGTCAGCCTCACCCTTTTTGTCCGAGTGGTTACAAGAAGAAGAAGAGGCTATGGATATGATGGCTTCTCCTTAACTGCCAGAGGCAGCTTTGGCCTCATTTTCTACCAAGGAGGACATCAAAAATGTGGTTGATGAAATCAAAACAGAACAATGAACTGAGTTTCACAAAGAGCACCAACAACTCAGTCAAAGAATAAACCTGGTGAAGGAGTCTAACACAGAAGTATCAGGCCATCTCCCTTCTTAGAGCAAACCTTAGCCAACCAAAAATATTCAATCACAATGCTAACTTATCACCTGGACAACCTTGACAACAGAGGTTGAAGGAACAATCTGCAGGTTTGGAAAATACCTGAGACTACTCTTGCTAAGTATACCTTTCCTGTAATTTTTCTTCTGCCATATTGTCCTTGATTATGCTAATAGAACACTGAGACCAAGAGGCATTCCAGGGGACTGATCACAAGACAATATTTGTAGATGTCACTGTTTTCCAGTTAACGATGGCACAATGACAAGAGCTTCAGCAATGGACTCCAGTATGTTTGCAGGCCTGACTCTCTTTTTGAGATAATAGTTGAAAAACCTCACGAATCATCTTCAGAATTTGGATATAAAATATAAATGGGGTTTTCCTTTCAATGTAATACAAACGGAACAGGAGCACTCTCGATGTCGGTGTCTTGTCGGGTGAATGAATCCAGTATAGATTGTAGTCATTTAAAAACACAAAACTTTCTTCATTTCTTTAAAAGGACATTGTTGTCCGACACGGGGGGAACAGGACACCAAGAAAATATGGCATAGCTTATATAGACACCATCTAACTCGTTTCAAGCTAAAATGCTCTTAATCATAGACACTAATTGAATCCTGACACCCATTTAAAAACTAACGCCAAACGGGGGACTGAAAGAGATTGCTCCAGTCTTGGAGCAATCAATTTCAGTCCCTGCTATTACTCACAGCGTTCCTGCAGGAGTGCTGTGAGTAGAAAGTACGTGATGTGCCAGGACCGTCACGTGATCTAGGACTAGGAGTAATGCTAGAAAGTGGAACCTACCCTAGTCCCATATCACTGGTGGTTGGATCCAGTCCTATGGTGGTCAGGGTTGTCTGTGGCACACTAGCCTGCTCATTTTTATCCCTTTGATGTGACAGATAAACAGTATCTGTTGACTCAGAAGCAGGAATTACAACAGCAGAAAAGGTCAGAATGTTACTGCTAATTTAATCTCTTTCTCCCATTCCTTATTGCTTCCTACCCAAAATATTCTCATACTCTCTTCCACACCAGTTGCTCCACCACCCTCCACCACCCTCACTCTCATCACCACCACCACCACCAGTTTCTTGCTGCTGGGATTGCTTAGTTATGACAAATGTGGCAGAGGGTCTCTTGCGGTCATCCATACCATTAAATCAGAAAAAGACACACTGTCAGAAGTAGCAGCAGGCACAACCATTTGACCTGTTATGTTTATACTACTGTTCAGTGATGACTTCTTTAATATATTCCCAAAGGGAAGCGGTTTGGGGACTGGAGAACATTTAGTCAAGAGAATGTGGATTCACTTTAATCCTGATGCTGCTGCTGAATTTCTCCAACAATGTTTCAGCAGCATTATCAGTGTTTCCCCAGCTACCTTTCCTGCTCGTCATGCTAGCCAACACTCAGAACAATTTTTTTTTACATTTTCCTTCTCTCTCTCGCGCTCTCTGTCTTCTGTAACATGCTTCATGGCAGAAAGTTCTGGAGTTTTATAGCATGGGGGCAGGACATTTCACCAGCATTGCAAACCATGTAGAAAATGTATGTATGAGAGCACTAATGCAGGCAACACAAGTTGAACCTAATAATCTAAAATTTATGAAAACAATTACCACAAAAGAATGTAGACAATTGAAGTTATAAAACACCTACAAGGCCAGTATCAGCTAATAAAAACTAGAATACAACATTAATGTCTGTCACAATATAATACCATACCAGAACATACACCTGATTAAAAATGTATCAAATAAACCCCTAGTCCATCACTGAAATGGAAACCCAGTAATGGACATGAGTAGTCAGAGTCCACTGATATAAAGATCTCTAACATCCAACCTTAAAACTAACCTGCCATATGCAGAACCTGAAAGGTATCTGTCTATGCCAGGCCAGTCAACATACAATAGAATGCAATGAATATACAAACTAACACTGAATGAAGATATATTTCTGATAGAAACACTAGTACTACAATAGTACTACAATGGAAACAGTATTGCTAGGGTAAAGAAGGAAATGCTGAAGCTTAGCAGAAAATATTGAGGGACATCTATCAGATCAGAGCAGAGCTGTTTCTAGGAGCAAAGATATTCCTGCAACTTGGGCTACAATCTCCCTCTGTTATGATGGCCTGACACTGTGGATGGGACTGAGTCCTGTGAGATATGGCTATAGTAATGTGAGTTATTATAGGAGGTGCTATCTATTCTGTAATAAAAAAATTATACCTTTAATAGGCTAACAGAGTGGAGTTGGATGCAAAATTTCAAGACAACTAGGTCTCTTCATCAGGCAGAATAAGAATCAATGATTTCAATGAAGTTTGCATCGAAAGCCACTAAGTTAGCCAATACAGGTATCATTTTTACTCTACTAGTCTTCTGCATTTTCTATGGCTAACACGGTACCACACTTTACCTTTCTTTAATTAGTCTTGCAGTGTCTCCAGTCAATGCTAAGTGTAACCAGTTTTAAAAAGTGTAGTAGAAAAATTATATATATATATATATATATATATATATATATCCTATATAATAAAAGGCCAGAAAGTTTGTCATGATGCAGTCATGCGCAGTGCCTGCATTTGGCCAGTCTCTACTGTGCATGATTGCATCGCGTGAGTGAGGTGGCGCAATCACGTGAAGCAGTAAGGTAACGGCAGTATGCAGAGCAGGCCTGGGTAATGTTAACCCTTTGAGTTCCAGAGGGGTATGCAACAATGCGTTGTGTACCCCTCTGGCACTCAAAGTGTTAACATTACCCAGACCTGCTCTGCGTACTGCCGTTACCTCACTGCTCCGCAGCCCATGCTATATATATATATAAATATATATATATATATATATATACACCACTATGAAAGCCCGTGCATAAGGGCTAAAGTGCCACCCAGCAGCCCCGGTAGCTGCCCCAGAGCCAGGAGCCGAAACAAGATGTGAGCCGTTCGGGGTGCCCCTCTCTGGAACAGCGAGTTCGACCAGTCTCTAATGTGCATGACTGCATCGTTACGGCAGTCTCTACTGCGCATGTGCGGTTACGCAGGCTAGCACATAGTATATAAACAAATGCTTATCAGGAAGATTAGAACTGGCTGATGTGATTGCTGTGAGACATTTACTTTGACACAGTGCCTGGGATGGATTTGATTTACACATTGGCTTTAATCCAAATGCTCAATCACGGAGCTCTCCATAGCTCTGTTATTGAGGGATTGTAGCTTCTCTCAGATGTGTCCCTCTCCTTTCCTCCGTGACCTGATCACATTGCTATATGGGAGCAGAGTGACCTTTGCATTTGTGAAGGTTAGTAATAATAATAATTTTATATGGGATGACTGCCAACAATAAACTCTGCTCCTGTGTTTCTTTCATTTGGGGACTTTAAGCCTCCTGACCCCAAGCCTTCATTATTCTACGTCTTATTGAGACTTGAGGGACCATTGGTTATTGTATTAGACAGAGGGAAGACCTGTAAAAATGGTGTTTGCCTCAAACAACTGCAAATAATATACACCAACAAAGTATATACTCGCAATATATCTCAACAGCATAATTTTATAATATACCAAGATAATGCAATAATTGAAAAAAACATCAGTAAACATTTATGCAGTGACAAACAGTATTTTGCAGTGTACAAAACATAAACAATAATCATGCAAGCACAAGAAAATATACAAGACAATGTGTCAGCAGGTGGCACCTATCAAGAACTACCTTACCATTCTCTGGTTCAAGAACATTTAAAGGAGCAGTAAACCTTTTTTTATGAAAACACATATTTTACAGAGCATTTCCTGCTGAATAAAACAAGGGTACTCCCATCGCTGTCAGATGTTTTATTCAAAATTTATAGCAGTTTAAATAATCAGGAAGTGAATTTACTGTATTTACTTCCTGATAGTTCTAACTGACAGGAAGTGACAGGCAGTTTCTATCACATTCTATGGAGAACTGTATGTCTCTGACCTTTCTGACTTTCCTCACCATTAGAATCTAACAGGAAATCTAATCAGAATTTGACCACTAGAGGGCACTGCTAATGTAAAAAAACATGGGTTTAAACTCTGGAAATATTAATCTCTTGGCAGTGGGAGTACCCTTATTTTACTCAGTAGGAAAATCCCTACAATATATATTCTTTCTTAAAAAATGTTTCCCCTATTACTCAGATGGGTAGCACCAGAACTGAAACTTTTTCGCTTCCAGAATTTCTTTTAGCTTGTTTCCAACCAATAGCAGGGGGCAAATCTTTGGCTTTCCAGTTGGACAGCTAAAGGTTGCCTGTCTCTTGTCTATGGTAATGTTATAGTGAGTTCACAGCAGTTTGGGCAATTTAGAGAAAAGTCTGTTGAATCAGTTGTACTAAGCAGAGCAGGCGCAGTTCTGGAGTAAACCAACTGAACCATAGCGGACAATAGAAATGTTCAAAATTCTGACTGATTTAAATTATGAAGTTAACCCCCTAAATCCTAGAGTGGCTCAAATAAATTGTTTAGGAGACATCTCTAGAATTCAAGGACTTTAAAACAGATGTCTGTTAAAGGGAATTTTTATTTGCCCAACAATGCAGTTGGCTTGACCCAGAACTGTTCCACTTCTTCTTAGTACATTATCTTTACTATATTGAGACATGTGGTTGTATGGTGATGTATGACTTTAGTGCCATGGCCAATCAATATGTTTTGGGACATTCAATGGTTAAGTACATACATTTAAAATATTGTTTTTCTTAAAGGAATGTAATTTGCAGAATGACTAATAGTTAATCACATAGTTTTTTTTTGTACTTTGATTATGCCTAACAACTTTAGAGCACAATGGGGCAGATGCACTAAGGTGTGATAAAGAGGTAATAAAGTGGAGATGACTTATCCAGTGATATCACATCTCCAAGTCCTTTGCTATTCTGTGGAGCCTATGCACTATCAAGATTGTTATTGTAATGGAAGCCCTAAAGAAAGCAGGCACTGGTGCCCCCAGACATGTGTAAGACTATATTTTAGGTCTTGGAAAAACATAGAGAAATGTTACAGAAGCTAGATGGAGTAGAAGGTATTTAAGTGCTTGAGATCATTTTTAGGTGTTAGTGTTCCTTTAAAGTACAAATAATGCCACCTAACAAAATCCCCCACTTATCATACTATGGCCAGAGAATGGTCCAGATGAATTCTGTACTCCTGCTTTTGTGCAAGAGATAACAAACCTCCAATCATTCCTGCTTGCCATGTCCCTGAAGGAGCATTTACATGATACACGCACACAATGCCCATTGCCAATGGTTTATCAAAGATTGGTTCATCCCTGTGGTCCTTATAGGGTTAAGTAGAAGTGTTCACTTCGTCCTCTTCAGTTTAAAAAAACTGCTTGCAACTGTCCTGTCTTGTCCGATGGACATGTCACCCAGAACTGATTGAAGATGGTATCTCTTGAACCAAAGAGCAAGGAAAAATTCCTAGGTGCCAGTATGTATTTCTGGCCATGGTAAACTAAGTGGGAGGTATTACCGGGAGATGATACTTCTCCGTTAAAGTGACCAAGTCCTTAAACAAATGTAGATAGAAATACCTTTTACGGCACTTAATATATGATGGTATATTCAACCTCCATTACCATGCATGGGATTTTTGTTGTTTCTTGTTGTTGGCAAAGGTTAGCAGAGAATATGGTACAAATGACTGTATCCTGAAAGGAGATCCATAAGGACATGGTCCCTCCTCTTCAGATGAGGTATTGCAAGATAAAACAATTAGGTGAGATATTCTGCAGAAAAGATAACAGACAATATCTGACTGATAGTCTTTAACAAGAAGAGAGCACAGAATATTAATCTCCTAATATAAATCACCAAGTAGCAGCTGTCTGGATCCATTTCCTCCAACCAAGACGGTTGCTTTATCACTGTATTCATCTGTAAGAACCATTACTTTTTGCACACACACAAAAATTGAGAATTTCTAACCCCCTCAAAAAAAAAAAAACAGCTACACCATAAGAGACAACATTTTCATGAATTTGAATGGAATTTTAACCTCTTGAATGCTAGAGAGGTCACCAACACATTGCTTTGCAATGCGTTGGAGACCCATTTAGCATTCAAGAGGTTAATACTTTAAATAATGGAATTATTATTTGTTTTCTATAGTGTCTTCGGTTTGCCAAATGATTGCTCCACTTTACTTTATGTGTATGGATTTTAAATTGATTTTCTGCATCTGCATGCAAAGAAAAACAATTTCAAAAAATCTCTTTGCCACATTCTAGCATTCAAATGGGTTAACCCTCTGAGTGCCAGAGAGGTATCCAACGCAAAGTCCCAAATTTTTATTTTTTTCTCTTTCCCCATCTGGTGTATTTGATTAATTACAGAAGTGTTCCTCCATCCTTTATGTCCAGAATACTTAGCAAAGCACAGGGAACAGTATTTCAGTGCTGACTGGCTATATAGTGTACCTTACATATAATTAAAGGGATAGTAACTCTTAGCAGTATACAAAACAAATTCAAGGGTTCACCCACTGCTGAAAGATGGTCTTATTAAGACGTTATTGCAGCTCAGTTTTGCATTTTTTGGGTGCAGTACCTTTATGGCCTGAAATGTTAACCTAGAGCTATTGCAACAGCATCTTATAGAAAATGATGGTCAACTGGCCATGTCTGTCAATAGACTGCTGTAGAAACACCACCATAAAATTTCAGGTCATTGAGGTACTGCACCCAAAAAATGCAAGTCTGAGCTGCAGTTACCTTTGAATTAAATATATCCCTTCAGTGAGAGTACTCTTGTTTTACTCGGCAGAATAAACCCTACAATATGTATATTTTTTCCAATAATAAGTGTCACTATCCCTTTAAACAATATTCAGTAAAATAGCCATACAAAAATGCATTCTGAAATGTTAAAGCCCCTAAAAAGGTACATTCGTAATGACAGCTCTGCATCGCTTTATATACAGATAGCTTGAGAAAAAAGAAGGGACAATTGAATATCATGATGAGCTAAGTTATGATCTATGAAGTTCTTCCTGACTTATTACATGTGTTTCAATGACAGATTTGTAGGCTGATAAATTGCAGTGATTCAGTTCTGGTGTCAGTCATAAACTGAGAATAGAATATCTTAGTCCGCACACTGGTATTATAGAAAGTGATTCATTAGGTGTATTAATATATTCCTATTGATTTTTACAAATTGTTAATCTCTGGACTCTTTTTCAAGATTTGCAAAGAATTCTCTTGTGAATGCATAGAAAAATCATGTTTCAAGGAATAAAGTATGGGAGATTTAAGCTCACTTAATTTAGGGTTATTTTTTGCCCTTCGGACATTAGTAGTTATTGACCTACACTATATGAAGCCTGTTGTTGATAGAATTTTCTGCAGGTAATGCAAATGCTAAGGGCTTATTGGTCAAAATAACACATTCAGAGTAAAAATGTTTATTTGAAAAGTTCATTGTATTAATTGTCTTTAAAATTCTCTGGTGCTTCAAGTTATGTAATCTGAAATGTGTATTTAGTATTGCTGTAAACTTTGCTACATATATTTTTATTGAGAACTAGTTGAAGAGCCCAATACACAGGCCACAGTGCCGCTGCCAGGCAGTCGCGGGGCAGTCATGCACAGTAGAGGCTGCCCGCACCGCGGCTGATACAGAGCTGGACGCTCCTTCGCTCTACTGCGCAAGACTGCGTCTTTTCACGCGTTTTAGCAAATTATTGTATAGGACGTTTATTGCCATCAGAGTGTAATAAACCTCTTATTACTTTGCATTAGCCATTTAACCCTTTGAGTTACTTCGCAATGCGTTGCACACCCCTGTAACAATCAAAGGGTTACTCTGGTAGGGAATTCTGTAAATGTGTTATATGTACAAAACATGCAGTTTTGTAAGATATCACACGTCTTACTAAACAGTTGTTTAATTTCCACTTTTCATTATCCATGTTAACCAATCAGATAGCAGGGAAATTGATTATGTGATGTTAAAAAAAAGAAAACGTTAATTTACCCTCAGGAGTCAATGAACAGGTCCCTGACTGAGTCTCTCTACTATACAAGGCAGGTGAACTTCTTTGGAGGATAGCAATACTGAAGGCAGCACTCTCTCTCTCTCACTCTCCCACTATTCTCTGATCTCTTCAGCTTCTTCTACCACCCACCTTCTCCACACACTCATGGCCTCTGCCACCTCTCTCCAGAGGCTCCAACTCTACTCTCCTCTCTCCACAAGGTCCCCATGCTGCATCCACTCTCCTGCTGCTACTTCTCCCTACCCATGCTACCCACTGCCACCTCTTCTCCCCAATACCCTCTCCTCTCACCATGATTCCTGCTCCTGTTTCTTTTCCCTTTTGTATCTAGTGGATGCAGAACTTTTTTACTACTACCCCTAGCTTGATCTTACTATTCCAGTGGTTTCATTCCTCTCTAGTCAGGTCCAACAAATACATTGTAGAAACAAGACAAAAAAACATATCTTATTACATCATTGAGCTTTGGGATTCCATCTAGATTAGAGGTGGACAACGGAAGGCCCCTGACCGAATTTTGACTACACTTCCCATCATCCCTGAAAGTCAAAGGCTGCCAGAGGATGATGAGTGTTGTAGTCCAGCAACAACTGAAGGGACTCCCATTGTCTACTCCTGATCTAGACATTTAAAACAATTAAAATGTGTCCTAATACCATAACAGATAAATTATATATATACATATATATATAAATTGATTTTCCTTGAGGCAGTATTCAAATCTTTCATTTCAGCAGTTATTTCTGTGAGTGCTTGAATTTGATTAGTGCAATTCTACATCTACAATCAATTACCTCTTCATTTGTTGCTGAAATTCAATTCCTATTATCCGTAAGCAGCCAATGGCTATTGCTGATAGTAGATGAAGTTCAATGACAGGTGGGTGGATTCAGATTGTAAACAGTTGAGTGCAAAGGGAAGTTCTGGGTACTGGAAACCACCTCTCAGTTTGCCTTTATGCTTTTTTGGGGGGGAAAGATGGAATGAGTTGCACTGATGTAAAAACAGAAACTGGAGCAGCTCTAGAATAAATCATTAAATCATAAAAAATTCTCAAAATGCTTGCAATACATTGAAGACTTTTCTAAAATTCAATGGGTTAAAAAAACATTTAAATCAATAGGAATTTTTAAGTATCCTGTGCTGTGCAGTTGGCTTACTAGACAATTACTCCAGGGGAGATTTATATTAAGGTGTGATAAAGAGGTGATAAAGAGGAAAAGTAGATAACTGAGCGAGTTCTCCAATTCCTATATTATTCTATGGACCATCCTGTATAAGTTATCTCAGTTGGGAGAGAATAACATAGGAATTGAACTGATCTCATTGGAGATGTTACCTGCTTTTTATCATCTCTTTCTCACACTTTAATGCATACCCCCTCAGTTCTTAGTACATTAGCATCTGTGAGGGGGATGTATTAAACGGATAGTAACACTTAGGGGTAGATGCATAAGGCTTGATAAAGATGTAATAAAGTGAGATAACTTCTCCAATTATATCATTTCACCAGTTCCTGTATTATTCTATGGAGCCAAAGCCAACTTTGGAGATCTTAGTATATAGGCTCCATAGAATAACATAGGAATTGGAGAAGTGATGTCACTGGAGAAGTCACCTCTGCTTTATCACATCTTTATCACACCTTAGTGCATGATACCCGTAATATTTAAAAAATATGTATTGCACTGTTTATGCTACTTAGTAAAACATGGCTACTCCAAATGATGAGGGATGTTGTATTAAAAAGTTATCGCAGCCTGAGGGAAGATGCACTAAGCAGTGATAAAGTGGTGATAAAGTAGAGAAGGCTGATCCAGTGATATCACTTCTCCTAGTTCTATGTTCTTCAGTGGAGCCAATGCACTAAGATCTCTAGAACTTTGGAGAAGTCATCTCCACTTTATCACTTCTTTGTGGGGAAAATTCACTAAGTGGTGATAAAGATGTGATATCACTTCCCCAATTCATATGTTATTCTATGGAGCCTATGCACTAAGATTTTTTTCAACTTGGAGATCTTAGTGCATAGGCTCCATAGAATAACATAGGAACTGGAGAACTAATAAACCTGAGAAGTCATCTCCACTTGATCATCACTTAGTGAATCTCCCCCTATCACTCCTTAATGCATAACCCCACTGACTGCAGATCTCAATAGAAAGTGATAGTAACAGCATGACATGATGACCACAATGAAGAAAAAAATGCATTTTAACCCTTTGAGTGCCATAGTGAAATCCAACTCATTGTGATACTGATCTGATACTCAAAGGGTTCATAAAAATAATATGATTGGGTTCTAATAACTTTTGAATGAAAAATACACCTGCAGTGGAAGTACTCTTGTTTTAGTCAAAAGAAAAAGTCATATCACCATGTTTTCATAAGAAAAGTTTACTGCTCCTTTAAATAATTGTAGGCTTGTGAAGGGGACAACAATAAGGTTAAGTTAATTTATCATTGATTTCAACAAATTTCTTATAAAAACATTTACAATCAGCTGGTGGAAAAAAATTGTAATAAGTAAATTTTATATCCATCTCTCTTTTTATTATTAAACAGGACTATTCCAGGCTGAAATTCATAAGTAATATTGTAGCTTCTGCATAAATTATTAATTTCATTCTGTTCCACAGTGTGATCAAATTATCAAATTAATTAAATACGTTAGTAGATGTACCATCCATGTCACTTCAATTGCAGCTTTACCCCAAGGTCATCTGTGACCTATATAATGTTTTCAAAATAATTAGTGTCTGAAATGATAAAATAAAGTCATAACTGTTTTCTAAAATTAACATCCTAATTATCCATGTATTCTTTATTTACTAACTAGTGTAAAAGCCCGTGTACACGGACCAAGGTCCGGGTGATGTTAACCCTTTGAGTGCAACAGGGAAACGCAATGCATTGCTTTGCAATGTGTTGTGTACCCTTCTGGCACTCAAAGGGTTAAGAGGCTGGTCCTGCTCCTCGTACTGCTACCGATGCAGACACGCACTGTAGAGACTGCCTGAAAGCACAGAATGCTCCCAGCATTCCCTGCTTCCAGCATTCCGTGCATTACGGCAGTCTCCACTGCACATAACGGCTTCTGACAAACATCCTAGCGAATTATTATATAGGATTTGGGAACTAAAGTAGAAAAACACAATAAAAATAAAATGGAATGATTTTATATGCATTTCTAATTATAAAAGGGTTTATCTAGATGATTTAAAAGGGGTAGTGATGTAATAAGAAAAACTGGGGGTAAAACTAAGGGTGTGATGTTCAAAAAGTGACGGTAACTGAAATTGTCCGTAATCAGAATAAAAATGTTATTACGTCATGGTCGGTCAATTCTTAGACACGTTACCATCATTTTTTGCATCCAATTCCTCCATCTCTACTCAAAGGGAAAAAGCACCCATAAAGTGGGCATGGTTTAATTTACCATCGTAATTTAAGGTATTTTGAGAAAAAAATATTAGTTTAACCCCTTAAGGACCCATGACGTGCCAGGACCGTCATAGGTAAACTTCAAATAAGGACCCATGGCGTTCCTGGCACATCATGGGTTAAATGATAGCAGTGTGCCTCATTGCGCACTGCTATCATGCTACACAGACTGAAACTGGGCACTTGCTTGCAAACCAGGCACACTTTGTAGACCGTTCCAATGAAGTATTTCATTCTACATAGCTCTATCTCGGTTCTGCTGAAGAGCCGCCAGCTGGTCAAATGACTCGGATCTGCTTCTGTCTGATAGAGCGCTGACATCTATGAAAGGGGCGGGAGGGGGAAACTTTAGATGCTTCAATCACTCAAACTATAAAGGTTTGAAAGATGGGAGGTGTGTTACTATAGTTCTATTTTTTATATCTACATGATTGGCATTTGTTAAAACAAACTATTACTATCCCTTTAAATATTAAAAGAAGCCACTGCCAAAGAATACACTGAAACATCACAATTGCAGTGTGTCAAGATCTACAAAGAGCCTGATGGCATACTGAGTTCAGGAGACTGAATCCAGCTGCAGAGAGGTGAATGCTTGTGTGTAAAACCACAGTAGTGGAAGACCTAATGATGGAGACAGAGCCTACATAGTGTGTCCACACAGAAGGACCAAAACTCCATGGTACCAGTCAGGTCAGCAGACGCTGACAAGTTTAGGCAATCCAGTTTATTAGATAGATTTAGATTTTAATATAAAGCATTTTCATAAGCCATACATATGGCAATACGTATTAGATAGGACTCACTTAATATGGGGTACCTTGGAGAGGTAATCAAGCTTAAACATATTTTGGTCAAACTATATGAAGTCCTCATTTTTTGAAGAAAGTTAATTAATGCCTTGGTATAATATATGCTCTAAACAGGTTTCTCAATGAATTTGTATAAAACCATCTTCTGTCTTTGGTTTGATTTTTATTTGGGGAGTGTGGAAGGCCCTCATTCCTTTTTGTTTAACAAAACGCAAATGTCCTTCTCATTCTAGTTGCTTTTTCACCATATTTCACTGTTATAAAGGACAATGATTGTATAAAATGAAGGGCTTTAAAAAATGTTTATTAAATATGCAAAGATCTTTTTAAAGGCATAATAAATGGCATTATTAGAACTAGCTTGTCTAGCTTATGTTTGCCTGTGATCATTCCAGGCTATTTGAGTAAGTGCCAATGAGAAACTCAGTGCATATTGGAAAAGTGTTTTATTCAAGCTTTATGCAATTTATAGTAGTGGGTAGAACAGACCTATATAAATGGACTGGTGAAAATGTTGATGTTTTTGAGGTCGCCACCCACTCACTGCTAGTGATCCTTGTTTGTAATCAAGTAATTTCAGCCATGAGGACATTCAATAGATTTAGTTTTTAACCCATGGAGTGCAACAACTATACAATGTACATACTTGGCCAGTTGTTCCCACTGTGCCAAGCCCGTACATTCTATGTCCGATATGCTGCCACTGCATAAGCCGGTATCACTGCATCACTGCCACTGCATAAGCCGGTGTCTTTCCAATCCTGCCCAATCTTACTTGACACTTTAGATAGGATAGAAGCAGGGGATGCTGCTTCTCTGTGTCACCTCGGTTGATCTCCCATCTAAATCAGCTGGGAGATCAGTGACTGAGAGACCATCAGGAGGCATCCTGATACCCCCAATAAAGTCTGAATTTAACTCTTTGAGTGTCAGAGAGGTATCCAATCATTGCATTGGATACCTCTCTGGCACTCAAAGAGTAAAAATACCCAGAGGGGTGTACAATGATTCCCATTTGGAATTCATACAGACCCCCCCAACCCTCTGATCCACTGCACTCTGGTAGAAACTGTCTTCCTTCCCATCTGATCCCAGTACACTGGTAAACCCACAAACTGGGTTCTACTTCCCACTGGAAGTCACAGATCCACACATACACTGTCAGACACTCCCCTGCCTGGTTCCGCTGTCCACGTTGTTTCATAGACCCCTAGGTACACATTCTGCCCCCCAAGGCTTGTTCAAATGGAATAACACACATATATTGTGTGTTGCCACAGTAGCAATGCTCCTGCCAGCTCTACAGTATGTCAGCCCATACTGTTGGGGTACCATTCTTCTTGGGCAGGTATTAGGTACTGAAAATTTCATGAAATTCCATGTTGTGGATATATTTTAGTATCTTTGTACTGACCAAATTGTTTTTTTCCTATAGTATCATATTCTAGGAGTAAAAAGTAAGTGGGTCAGAAAATGTATACTTTCCAAAGTATTGCCTTACTGACCTTTTCTTCATATCTCCATTTTAGTGCAGGCAGGTATTTCCAGTCACAAGAATGGGCAGTTGTAGTGTCTCTGCTATGTCAACCCATACCAATGGGGTACCATTTTTCTTGGACTGGTAGAAAGTACTGAATACACACAAAATGCCATGGTTTTCATTGATTTTAATAACGAAAAGAAAACACTCCCTATAGATCCACTTTATAAAATAACTGTGCACGCCAGCCTAGGGGTAAAAAGGCAAACATACCCTTATTTGATGCAGGTGAATGTCTACTTTCCAAAATGATATGCCTTGTACACCTTTCCATTATATATGTAATAGTTAGACTCATTTTAAAAGAAGGAAACAGGAAGATGTAATTTTGTGCTTCTTGCACCCCCTACAGTATGTCAAACCATACCCATGGTACCATTTTTCTTAGAAGAGTAGAAGCTAATGAATGCCATAAGAAATTACATAGTTTTCAAAGATTTTAGCAACTTTGAAGGGATGGAAATGTAAAAAAAATAAAAATGCTTGCTTTCTCATTTAGCGCCACATTTTTGCACACCAGCTTAATGGCAGAAATGCAAATAACCCCTCATTTGATGTAGTGGGTTATCTTCTTTCCAAAATGGTGTGCTTTTTCTACATTTGCTTCAATTTTGAAGTTGAAACAACAATTTTAGCACAGGAGGGTCATTTTTGAAAAAAATGCAAGAAAAATAAGAGCTTGCAGATAGTGTAGTTTTATGATTGTATTACCCTCTACATTATGTCAATCTATACCAATGTGGTGCCATTGTTCTCATAAGAGAAGTAGCTAAAGAATATAGTAGGAAATTCCATAGATTTCTGTACAACTGAAGTGGTGAAAATGTAAAAAAAAGCATTAGTGCATGCAAGGCTAGGGTTAGAAAGGCAAATTAACCTTTATTTTATGCAGTGGGATATCTACTTTTAGGGTATCTAGCATTCAATGTGTTAAAAATCCCATTTAATGCATAGGAGGGATTTATTTGTCCCATATGGTGCAGTTGGTTTCTAGAATTGCTCCTCATTTTTTGTTAATAAGGCCCTGGGACCTTATTTGGGAAACTAAAGAACCACATTTATGGGGCAAACCAACAGAGCCCTAGGAGACAAATGAAATTGTCCATTGATTTAAATAGTTTTTAACCCCTTATATCCTAGAAAGTGCTCCAGCACCTTGCAATGCGATGTATTGGAGTTCTCACCTAGCATTAAAGGAAGTAAAAACCCCACTTCAATCAATGAGAATTGTGGGCATCTTTATTTGTACCCTATGTGTAGTTGATTTGACCCAGAACTGCACTTCTTTTGTTTTCTGAATATGTTCCAAGTTTATTTATAGATGTTATTTTTCTCAGTTGACAACATGTACGTTGGGGTGTATGGCTGATATCAAATATTGATTGCAGGAAGACATGCAGTGAAAAACTATTCCTGTTTCACTTGGCCATTGGTTCTAGGATGAACAAATTCAGCTAAATATTTTTTTATTTAACTGAAATATCTCTCAGTTACACAGTTCAGAATTTGTATTTTTGTACCAATGCACAGCAATGCACCCCCACCAGAATTTTGATAGAGCTTAGGAAGAATTAAACAGTGGGAGCCTCCATGTTATCATTAAGAACTTGGACTATTTTGTACATTAAGGAGTAAAATTTCATGTTTCTTGCTATGAGTGTTATATATATAGTTTCACTAGTTTATTGTTCAGCTACCCATGCAAACTATACATTGTTTCTTTTAGAATATAATAAGCTTTCTTTTTGCACCATATATAGGTATATATTAGTCTTCAACTTTTGGTTTGATAATGTATATATATATATATCATTCGCTAAGTCGTGTGTAACGCCGTGACATGCGCAGTAGACACTGCTGCACGTTCTGCAGTCATTTGCAGTAGAGACTGACCGTGCCGCGGCTGATACAGAGCTGGGTGCTCCGAAGGAGCGTCCAGCTCTGTATCAGCCATGGCGTGGGCAGTCTCTACTGCGCGTGACTGCCCTGTGACCGTGTGGCAGTGGCACTGTGGGCTGTTCAACTAGTATGAAAATAAAATGATTATGCTTTTGACGTTGTAAAGTAACTCAAAATAAATACAGGTAGTTTGCTCATTTCTGGAATTACCCTTTATGTGTAGGTATCCATGGATTTTTGGCACGCATGAGGTTAAAAATACACTATTCATATTTCATTTTCTAAATGTACAATCCTTTTATTTAGCTTTTCCATGGAATTATTATTATTATTATATTTGTTTTACAGTTATTATACTTAAGAAGTACAGACTGTTAATCTGGGTTATGAAAAAGAGTGATTCTGTATCCCTTTAAATGTATCACTGTGATTCCATAATTATTACATCTATCTGTATACTTTTTATGGCTAGATACTGATCCTCTCAGTTTGTAGCAGTAAGAGGGAAATGGCTGTCACTAACTGTCAACTTTTCTCACTGGGTGAGCTCGGAAGCATGCTATCACAATGAATAGTGTGCTCTGCTCGGTGAGATGATTGCTGTCAGTAATCTCAGTGGGTTAAAACATTGCAGTCATTACTAGAAGATGAATTAATCAACTCTAAGCAGTCTGTGGGAATTTGGCTGACACAGACAACTTGATCCCTCTATGATCTAATCACTGGAAGTCTGCTGTCACTACTGACAGTCCTGATGATTTACACCAAGACACTCTTTATAACTGGAGCTCAGAGTGAAGACACCAAAACAGATATAGTCATTGCAGTATTATATTAATAAATTAACCCTAGAAGTCCAGAGAGGTAGTACAGATTATTTCTCAATGCATTGCACCCTGGTCTGATCCTTAAGGGTTAAGCTATAAAGTGGCATACACCTTGGGTGACCTTTAAGTAGCAAGGGGACTTGCTGATATAGAGAGGAAATTCAGAAACTCCTGCTGTACTGTAAATATATAAAAGAGTATGCTTGAGCCAAATGGCTGTGACTTGTTCCACCAGTCAATTCTAGGAAACCATTTAAAGATTTTTGTTTTGGTGAATCTTTTCAAGAGCTAATATGAATAGTGTCTCGAATGTTTTGTTCTTCAGTGTCATTATTAGGGGTGGGTGAAAAGCCAGAAAAATTCCCCCCATGACCTTTCGAGAAAAAACAAAAATTTTTCATTTTTTTAATGAAAGTTTTCTCCTTTTCACCAGTGTAAAACATGTCTCCTTTTCTCCACTTCCAACTAATTTTTTTGCCTTTGTTTCCTATGCTGCAACATTTCCCACCACAATATTACTTCTTCTGAGGGCTGCAGTGGAAAAATAAATAACTGAAAGTCAATGTTGTGAGTCCTACAGCAACATTTGCCTTGAAAAATGTGTTAGCATGCAGAGTGCCTTTGTCATTTGCCCACAACACTAACTTCCTGCTTAAGTGACCCTGGTACATATTCCAGCAGGGTGCAACACATGACATCATTTATTTAAAGCCTCCGTTTTCAACAAAATAAAAGGGCAGTGTGATGTCAAGAGATAAAAAAATAAAAAAAAGGTACAACCTACAATGTGGCAGATGTGTATGTTAATGGTGGTGGGGTACTGGTGTGGTGTGGTTGATGTGTGTAAGTATATGTAGATATATACAAATATATGTGAGGATCTTGTTCGTTGCATGCTAACATGTCCTTTACCAGCTGATCCATGTATGCGTTGTCAACTTGACATTATGGAAAGATTCCTCAGCCATGATCCACATTTTTTTCTGCCAGAAATATATCAGTAGTAGAATTTCACTAGTTCCTGCCCATTTGCGACTCACCAGCAGCTCAAATACATTGCAAATTAGTTGCCAATGGCCAGGTGACAAAGAGGCTCTCTCCAAAGCATTCCAGTTTTACATGGTATACTAGCTAATGGCCTTATTCTGCTCATACAAAATGCTCTATCATGTACAGTGTGGAATTCCATCTGGTAGGGACCTCCATTTTCAGCTGGGAATGGGGCAGATTGTTACACTCTTGTATTGAAAATAGAGCATTGGTGTACTGTAGGAGCAACTAAAATGGGCACAAAGTTTGCAGGCAATATTAAGCACCTCTCTGAGGGTTTCAGATTCTGCAGGAATCTGGTCACAACTAAATTTAGCACATGAGCAAAGCAGGGCACATGCACCATATCACCTAGTCTCAATGCAGAGATTATATTGGAGCCATTATCAGTAGACACAAAACCAGATTTTAAGGAGGGGGGTTCAAGCCATTCCCTATCACCTGCTCTAGTTAATTTAAAACATCTATAGCTTTGTTGGACTGTCTCTCAAGGTGGTGTGCCGATGATATGGGTTATCCTGCTGCCAACGTTTAATCACACTGCCAGAAACAGATGCATGATTTCTAGCTGTAACCTGATTCTGTAAGCTCGTGCTGCCCACTGGTGGTGGTGGTGGTAGGAAAACCACTGAGCAATCATAAGCTCATAGTCTGCGCGCTGCCCTCTTGTCCACATATCTGTTGTCAGGTGGATTTTTCTGCCATACACACTTTCCTGCCCTTTGCCCGCAACACTAACCACCTCGTACAATTCAAGCACAGCTGTCCTTGAAAAATAACTGTGACTTGGGATATACCAGCTTGGTGCTACACATGACAGCGGTTCTCTGAAACCTTGGTTTTTTACAAATGAATATGGCAGTATGTCAACTGCCAACATCTTGGCAACCTTGTCATTCTGTAGGAATAATTTGGGATTGTTTTTGTGAAGTTTTTGACTCATTTCCAAGAAGAACCTTGTAACTTTATTGTTTTAACAACAACAACAACAAAATAAAATAAGAAATTTGTATGTAAAGTGACAGAGACAGGAACCCCCTGACTTAAGCTGCCACTGGTGTTGACTGATACCCTACAAGATAGATTATTTTATAAAGTATAATTTGTTAGATTTGTTTTTAGCGGCTCAAGCTCTTAGGAAACATAGATTTGTAGGACTTAGACTATTAGAGTCACAAGCCCAGAAGAAACATTGATTTGTAGTACATAGCCTTTTTTGGCACAAGCTCTAAGGAAAATGTATTTGTAAGACTTATGCTTGTTAGAAATAAACCCCCAAAAATTCTTTATTTTCTTGTTGGACTATGTTTTTCTATTATATTTTTGTATTTTTTTTTTTTTTTTTTTAAAGCACAAACCCAGAGAAAAAAAAATGCCCTATTGGCCTAGTGCAAGCAGGTTATGTCCTGTTGGCCAGTGGCCACTGGCCATTATCAAAAGCCCTGATATAGATGCAGAATTTGTGACTGCTGTTCTTGCTGCTGCTGTTGAGTTGTTTAAGCAGCAGGATAATTAGGCAGCTGAAAGGGAATGGGATCAACATCAACAGTAACATGGATGATGGATGATGAAGGTTCCACTTGCCACGACTAGCTTCAGTGATGGTCCTGAGGCAGTAGCAGCACAATAAGTAGCCCCCAGTATATGTGGAGAAAAGAAGAAGTTGGCCAATAATTCTTCTCCACCTGTTTCTCCTCCAAAATCATGGGTGTGTTGTTGTTAGAATATAATTTTTTCCCCTGAGAGCAGGAACTGTGCCTCTCAGCAGCATCTGCAATGTACACAGTGTGTGTGGTAAGTAGCACCTTAGGGCACAACTGTACCAGACACCATGACACCAGAAACCAAATACTGCAGCTGTCACTATATCCCTTGTTCACACTCTGCTAAGGACACATGACAACTTGCTGACAGTTTAATAGTAATGATGAACCCTTCCTGCCACCAGCTTATCATATTCTGTGGGATGGAATCTCTTCAGATGCCGCTTTATGCCCTGTTTGTGATTCTTTTCCTCCACACTGCCATGTGTGGTCAGTACACCACACAGTGTGCAGTGGGTAGATACAAACTGCCACATCCTAACATCTACAGAGTGGACACCATTTGGCGTGGGAGGTAATGATGAATGAGGTGGACTGGCAGAAGATGTGGTTACCTTAGAGGAAGAAGATGACGGCGAGCGAGTTGTTTCAATCGTCATGGAACTTCCAGGCTCTGCCTGGGTTTCTCTATTCTTCCTCTTCTTTGATCTCTGACTTGCCTCCTTTTTCCTTTCTGGAGAGTAAGGGGGTACAGCAACAGTGGTGCTTGGTTTCTGTAGTGGGTGTTTGGCTTTAAAATGTTTGACATAAATGTCATGGTGTCTGTGTTTCATGTGTGTTATAGGGGCGCTTGTGCCAAAGTGTGTTCTCTGTTTCCCACTATCATCACAGTAAAATAAATAAATAAAAATAAAAAACAAAGTACATAACAACAGTCTACTGATCGCTATGAAATAACCATGACGTACAAAC
This sequence comes from Rhinophrynus dorsalis, assembly GCA_037306005.1. Classification (NCBI taxonomy): domain Eukaryota; kingdom Metazoa; phylum Chordata; class Amphibia; order Anura; family Rhinophrynidae; genus Rhinophrynus; species Rhinophrynus dorsalis. The sequence continues at coordinate 69,784,731 of CM074719.1, read as the reverse complement.
TTTACATACAGTAGGACTTTTTTCAGTGCCACCTGCATTCAACCAGTTCACTTTACTATCAGTAGGTTATTCTATTACATTGTAATGAAAGGTTAGCCCTTGGATACAATTCTCCACAGAATGTGATCGTATCAACTCTTCACTTGAGCTCTAATAAGTTTTAAATTAATAAAGAGCCAGAGGACAGAGTACCAGTGGTAGGAACCCTTCTAGTATGGTACTCATGGGAGTCAAACTTCTTTTACTTCTTTCCTTCAATTATAGAGCACTATGCCTGATACAAAATCTATAGTATAAAAGAACAAGTGGTCAGGTGACCACAAATTCTATTTCCATGCCATCCCCCCCCCCCCCCTCAGGGAGGCAGCTAGGAGGAGATTTGCATATGTCCTCTATTGCCTGGGCCCAGTATTACACACACAATTATAATACACACCCCAGGGCTAGCACATAAGAGCACATATGCAAATCTCCTATAGACTGCCTATGCCCAACATACACACTCAGGGGTGCAGCTTAGAAACCAAAACAATGTCTGATTCTCTCCTCTTGCTTACAAATTTCACCCACCACCAGATTCTGTTTTCTCCTCCAAATATGTTTTTGCTACGACACCCCTCTGCCACTTATCCAATGTGCAGCTACAAATCCGGACTTTTTGCTTCTATATGACGAACGTTCTGCATTCGCTTTCTTCAATATACTTTCAAGTTTGTCACTCCTCCCCAACTGGGGATTTTTTTTTTTTTTTTTTTTTTTACCACTGACTGAGGGAAGGAGGGACACAAATTCACACTTACAGCTTCTGCAATGCTCGACTCACAGCAGCTCTTTCACAGCTGTTTTCATTAACCATTTACAGGACTGGAGGCTAAATAGAGTATAGCCACTGGCAATGCGTTCCCGAGATGACTGACTCTACAGACCACAGAAGGTACCGCTTGGGTGAGTTTAACCCATTGAGTGCCGCATGGGTACTCAACGAATTGCTTTGCAATGTGTTGCGTACCACTCTGGCACTCAAAGGGTTAACTGTCAGGGCCTACAGTGAAATTGGCACAGCTGGGTTGTGGCATTGATCGTCCTGTACAATCCACACAACACTGGTGGCCTTCTATGACTTCTTTTCCTCCTTTTCTCTTCTTACATGTTCACATCTTCAAATGCTGATGACCTACCCTACAACACACTTGCTGCTCAGCTTTTCTTTATTCTCACCCCCTCACAAACAATGTCCCATACCTGTTAACCCTTTTGAGTGCCAAAGGGGTAGGCAAGGGGAAGGTTAACTGCAAAAAAAATGCCCTTTTTTGCCATGGATATCATCATTTCTTCTCCCTCCACATTGGCACCACAGGACTCCCCTCCAGGGAGAGGACACAACAAAGTTCCCAGGTATGTGTATAGCACTTTCTTTCAATTCTGCATTCCACACTTTCAGGAGTTTTGATTTAGCACTTAACCCTTTGAGTGGCACAGGTGTATGCACTGCAATGCAAAGCAATATTTTGCTTACCTCTTCGGCACTCAAAGGGTTATCCCTGTCAGTGCATGAGGCTCACTCTATGGGTTAATACACCTTACCTCCTTAACACTTTTCTAGGCTGAGAGTCATCACATTAATTTTTGATGGTAATATCCCCCTTTCCCTCTTTAATATGTGTCATGAAAGATCAGATTTCATTTTTTGATACTACTATATATGTAATGGATTACCATTGTACTACTCATGAATTAACTTCCCTGTTTGATTTTAATTCAACTTAGGCAATTCTTCTGTCATACTGAATCATGTCCATTAAATTTTGGCATAAAGGTTTTTCACCATAACTACCATAATTAATTGCCATTAGCCAAGCTTAGGGTATAAAATCAGCTCCAGCATCTACTTTAGGGCACAATCATATATTTACTTTCCACCCAGATTGCCTCAGGCAGCTGCCGAGACAAGCACATTGTAAAAGCTGATGTTCCAAAGGTAGGTGTGAGTAATTTAAAATGGAATGTAACTGCACTTGCTGGCAAAATATTTAGATTTCCTTTCTCTATTGCTACCAAATTCCTTTTTCATGACTAGTAAGCCAGCTGGGATGACAGAAATATGGAGAACAATGTGAGAAGGAAAAATCACAAAGAGGAAGAGGAATCACTTTCTTCGCTTCCTATATACTATTGTATACAGTGAAAAAGTGTGCTGTCCATTCACTGTCAGTTGGGGACAAATGGCATTTGTTAATAACTATTAATTCTACTTGTATGTATATTGCCCTCTCTACTCTCACTATCTATATTGTCCTCTCACCTCTCACTGTCTCTATTGCTCTTTCCCTCTCATAGGATAAGAAAGGCCTCTAGGCAATAGGCCTATATTTTGTTACTTTGCAGTAAATAACTATCTTTAATATTGGTTTATTAACCCTTTCAGTGCCAGAGGGGTATGCAATACATTACAACGCAATGCACTGCATACCCATCTGGCACTGAAAGGGATAAACATTTGAGTAACACCTGCAAAACAGCGAGGACCAAACATTTTGCCTTTATCAAAGTATTAAAATATATAAAATACCCACTGCCCACTGGATGACAGGGAGGTTGCCATCACATTGCTTCCAGAGAGTTAACAAGTTATTAACTCCTTTTTTGGTGTCACAGTAGGTTGTACGTCTAAATTAAAGGAAAGTTTCAGACATGACACATTAAAAGTATTGACTGACTCTCTGGCAGAACATGTAAATCAAACCAGTCATCTTACTCACTTAACCCATATTGACACCTTGAATGCCAGGGTGGTAAATGCCTTTCTTTGCAGCCAAATGGTTAACGCTTTAAGGACCAGAGGGGTGTGCAATGCATTGCTCACCTCTCTGGTCCTTAAAGTGTTAAGGCGATTGGGATATGTAAGGTGACTGGTGGTAGCAACAAGGATGACAGGTCACTGTTTATTATAAGGACAGGGTAAGGTGTTTTATAAGGCGACAGTAGACAGGGTTTTGGTAGTTTAACGTCTCATAGTGTCACACAATAGCTTATACCATGACAGGTCTGTCCCACGGCTGGTATGTCTGTATATGAGTACTTAGAGTGGAGAGTGGAATAAGTATGGTATAGCACTGTATGTGGGATTCTGTCACCACCAGCCCCTACTCTTTCTCTGTCCTTTCTGGATTTCATCCTTCTCTTTTCATCCTTCTCTTTCCAGCCTGGATCATTTTCCACATTCTTCACCTATTGCTCCTATACACACACATGTGCCACACTCTCTCTCCCAATTCAAGTTCTTGCTCACTCCACAGGAGGATATGTTCAACTACATTTCGGTTAACCATACCTGGTTTATACAGACAGAAAACAACTACAAAAGTTCAATGTTTACATATGCTCTACACAGGGATATCTTTCTGCTACTCTTTACATTACTAAATACAGAGAAAAAAAACATGATGAGCAAATCCTTCCCAAACTGCTAGTGAATTAATAAAGATTAAGATTAATAGCATTGCTTTTACTGAACTAAGCTCACAAAGCACCTTTAATTTTATGCTTCCAGGTTCAGGTGCTTTATTCATTTAACCCTTCATCAATCTCTTCTGGACTTTGTCCTCACTAAGTGTGACGGTTTGTTAAGACTCTCAGACGTAAGGTTAGGTAAAAACACAACTTTATTGAAAAGTTTAAGATAATCCCATAGGGTTTCATACACATACAAACAATACATAGAACAGGCAGGTAATATATGACAATGCAATACAGGTTCTACCGGCCTTACCAATATACCGGGCAAGGCAACCTGGAAGAGAATGTAATAGGTGGCTCTACCGGCCTTGCCAATATACCGGGCAAGGCAGCCGAATGGAATACCAATGTAATAGGCTCTACCGGCCTTGCCAATACCGGGTAAGGCAACCTCAAGTTGGAGTAATGAAAGGTTCTACCGGCCTTAGCAATATACCGGGCAAGGCAGCCCAAGGGAAGGTGACAACCACAGTGACCTTGGTGACTGTCAGATGGACAATGACAGTATAGATGTAAGATAGAGGCTACTAGGTCAGTGGTTTCACTAATAGTCTGAAACTTAGTACCCGTGTACTGTAAGAATAAGTAGCTGTCTAGGACTGGACAGTGCACTGGAAACCATCAAGTGCATGAGCAAAGAGACAATGGAGTAAAACAGCGCCCTCACGTTGGGATCATCAAGCAGGATATTGAGTAAACCCACAAGTCATGGAGCGAACCAACACCCGTGCGCTGGTAACCAACAGACAGCCAAATATTGCCACAAGGCAGTGGAGCAAACCAGCGACCGCACGCTGGAAGGAACAGACTAGTAATAGCCCAGCCACAAGGCTTGGGGAGCGAACCAGCGTCCGCACGCTGGGAACCAACAGTACAGAGTATAAGGCCGCAAGGCCAAGGAGCAAACCAGCGCCCGCACGCTGGCACCAACGGGCTGTAAGGTGTAGCCGCAAGGCTAGTGGAGCGAACCAGCGTCCGCACGCTGGGAACCAACAGTGCTGCTTATAGGACCGTAAGGCCAAGGAGTAAACCAGTGACCACACACTGGAACCAACAGGCCGTAAAGTGTAGCCTCAAGGCTAGTGGAGCGAACCAGCGTCCGCACGCTGGGAACCAACAGTGCTTTGTATCAGGCCGTAAGGCCAAGGAGCAAACCAGTGTCCACAAACTGAAACCAACAGGCTGTGAAGTGTAGCCACAAGGCTAGTGGAGCGAACCAGCATCCGCACGCTGGGAACCAACAGAAGGAATGTCACCGAAGCTACAGAGGAACAATGTCGCCACGGATGCAGGAACTGGAAACAGGACGAACAGGAACCAGCAGAGATGGTCAACCGGATCAGGAACGGCAATGAAGACTGGCAGCAGGAACAGCAACCTCTGATGATCACAACCGGAACCGGTACTGGAACCGACACAGCAGGCAGGATACTCAGGAACAGGACAACTCAGGAACTCAGCAACAGGCCCAAATAGCTACAGTAGTAAGGTGGAAGTGGATGCTGTCAGAGACACCACGAAAGGGCAACCAGAGGGTGCCCAGACTGAGTTTAAAAAGGCAATGTGAGGCGGGCTGAAGGCAAACAGCCAGTGGTAGCCCCCTACAGGTGATAGACACAAGAATGCAGCAATCGCGGGCACCGTGATACTAAGCCATGCACATAATGGAGGAAATTCTATGATGCCCTCAGATTTCACAGTATCTATCATTATTAATATATTTGTAGACTCAGAAGAAAATTATTTGTTTAAGAGGTTTGCTGTCATCTTATCTTTGCTAATTAATTCACCTGTCTCTGTTTTAATGGGCCCAATATCTGCCTTCATTTTTTTTATTTATATACTTGGAAATGTTTTTAGGATTTGTTAGTCTCCCTTTTGCAATTACTCTCACTTTCATCTTAGCTAGGCTCACTGCATACTTACAGTTTTAATTTCACTCTATAGTTTTTAATCTTATAACAAACAATATAAATTATTATTAACTCATACTGGTCTTAACTTGTTCCTTTTGCAATTATTCACAAATTATATATACTGGTGAGTATATTCATCCGAAAGCATTCTGAATAATGTCTATCTTATCTTTGAATACTACATGCAATTGAATGCCCTCTAATGCTGCTTTTGGCATTCAAAAATGAGCTTTTTTTAAAATTGAACGATCTAGTTGAATGCATGCTTTTAATACTGTTTAGGTATCTTCTCAGGCATGTTATAAATGAATTCAGAAATAACTTGTGTAAATACCATTGCAATTCACTGCACATAAGATTTAGAAGATAATTATCCCACAGTTATGACAGCAAGAAATGTAAACTATATGGAATAATGTGACATGAATACCTTGTTACATTAAAACACAGAAAAAAAGATATAGAAGTATAAATCCAAGAGAGCTTTGGCATTGAACTATGGCCTAAATCATGAAGATAAATGTATGGGATTTATGTCTTATTATTCAATGTAATGGATATTTTATTTTACGTTTTGTAAGATGCAATTGCTTACAAACACTTTGCAAAAACTGCAAATATTAAGTAATTTAAATATAAAAAAATCAGCCAGTGTCAAGTTGTAACATTTCACAAACGTACTCTAAATGAATGAATTATTAACATGTTCTAGCATCAAGACAGTGATAATGAGAGCTATTTATATACTGCATGGATTAACAAAAACAATGTTTCTTCACCTGTAGTACACCAAATATGCTTTGTTTTTAATACAAATCAAATATAAAACTAGAAACAGATTTTGACAGCAATTTGCCCCTCCAGCCCATCCAATCTACCAAATTTTATACATAATTAAAATACCCAATCTTATTTACTTCTCTGAGTCTACTTATATATTCCAGGTATTTTTGAATTCCTTAACAGTATTAGTTCCTATCACCTCTGCTTGTAAGCTGATCCTTGAGTTTATCACACTTTCTGTACAACAGTACTTTTACATTTTACTTTGGAAATCTCCACCCATTCATTTTAGATCATAGCCTTTTTTTATTATTATTTACTTGTAAAAAAAATGTGTCCCTCCTGAACTATATTAAATCCCTTAATATATTTAAAGCTTTGTCTCATTTTATCCCTCTCACTCATTTCTTCCAAGAAATATATATTGTGGTCTTTGAGTCTATCCTGGTGCCTTGTGTCATGAAGACCCTGCACCATATTAGTGTCTCTTCTTTGAACTACCTCCAATTAATTAATGCTGTTCTGGAGATGTGGTCTCCAGAACTGTACACAGTACTCCAGGTGAGACCTTACCAATGATATATAGAGTTGTATTAATACCTCTCTCTTGCTGCTACTAATGTCTCTTCCTATAAAACACGGAACTTGGTTTGCTTTCCCACTTCTTTAAATAATAAATGTTTTCTGTTTTCTTTGGAATGTATGTTGATAATCTCCAGATAATAATGTCCCTCTTCATGTTCCTTGATTCTTAGCTAAGGTTTCTTAGAGCCATCAGTGCCTAGTATCTCATAACATGTTGGCATGTCTTACACTCAGTTACACGTAACTGGGAAGTAGGAACCATTTTGTGACTGTTTTTAAATACCACCACACTGTGCCCTTTGTACTAGTGTAACTAAATAAGCTGAGGCATGGGAAAGGTAGACAGTCAACTCGTGAGCAAAATCAATGATATATCAAGATGAAATAATAGTCCCTATGTATGGCAGGCAGAATGTAGTAGGTACAAGTGTGTCCTGTCCATAAGTGCATCAATCAACCTCATTTCCTTCCAACCACCTACATTTTTCCCTTTAACTCCTTTGTTGCCAGAGGAACCTACATTAAACTGATACACCTATAGCAATCTATTGGTTAAAGTTAATAAATTGATAAATAACATTGACCCATCTTGTCAGAATATTTTGGCTGTAGGACCTCATAGGTCTGTACACTGTGTACAAGTCTGGGGTAGAAGCATGAGGATCCAATGATCAATCTAATCTTCTCACTTCTTAAGTGAAGCGGGGAGGGATTTTTCTTAGCATATTATGTGGTCCTCCTGAAATCTGATCATCTCAGTGAGGGCATAACTTGATGATGCTCTAATGACATCTCCCTACATACATCCCATTTCTTTATGGATGGACCCTGTTGTTATTAATAGAAGGAAGGAGAAAAAAAATACTTTTCTACTTCTTACGTTCATTGGTGTAATGAAGGCTAAAATGTTGTTACTGCTCATTTTCAATACACAAAATGCATGGGTGAAAGAGAGCTTAGGAAATCTAGATCTCCCCCAACTTCTGTTGCCTACTAGGGCTGCTGCCTAATATACACTTTCTCTATCTTCTCCTGCTGTAATCTAATTTCAGCTACCTGGTGGTGGGGCCTCACAAGCAGTTCATAATCTTTTTCTCTTTTCACATAAAATGATATGTCTGTTCTGGTTTTATTTTTATCTTGTACTGTTCCTGCATTAGCCTTTTCTTCCTCTCACCTTTCCTCTCCTCTTTACTCTTCTTTTATTATTTTTTTTTGTCTTTGTCCTACATTTCCCATTTCTTTACATGCATGAATACCTTACCCAGTGTCAAGCAGAGTTCAACATCTCACACGATACAGAGCTACATAAGTTCTGTTCTATTTGCACTAAGATATCCAAAGTTGAATGCATAGGCTCTATAGAATAGCATAGGAATTGGAGATGTGACAAAAACAGAGAAGTCATCTCCACTTTATCATCTCTTTATCCCTGCTTAGCGAGTCTCCCCCATTGTGTTTGTGGTGTTTTTATACACTGGTGGCTATATTAGTAATAATACACTTTGACTAATTTCTTAATATATATATATTCCTTTTTTTTTTAATTAACTTTTTGCACACATTTTCACTATGGCAGTAAATTTAAGGACTTGACAGTTAATACTGATGCATTTATCCTAACATGAGTCTTGGATAGAAGTTGCCTGCTGTGAGCTAATTCTTGTGTTTCACACTTTGCTACACAGCTCATCTATAGAGCCTATTAATCTCTTGGATATATATTATCACTTTTCATTTAGATCAGATATATTGTTTAGCAATATTTTCTCTTGTTTGGTGCCTTAGTGTTATCAGTACTATCCTGGTACTTTCAACAGTGTTTATATTTTCCTTTTTAATTTTTTTAATAAAAATTGTGTTGTATTACTTTCACAGATAGTAACAAATCAAATATAGTATTGTAAACCAAATACTTCATCACTTTTGTTCCCTATTATGTGTCTATGTGTGATTTTTTTCTTTTTTTTCTAGTAATAATTCATAATTTAGCTATGCAGATGCATGGTAACATTACAAATGTTTGTAAAAATAGGCTCTCTTAAATGATTTAACTATGATAATGCTCCAGTTATATTTTTTTATTCTAATTGTCCAATCAAGGGGTTCAGCAAAATATTTAATTAAAATGTATTTGACTAAAATAAAATACAAATTATTTCCTAAAGCTTGTACTTGACCTTAAAGGCATAGTAATGTTTCACAAAAACAAAAAACAGCAGATGTAATTAATCTTCATAGTATTTGAGCCATAGAGAGTGTTATTTCAATATTGTCAGAGTTGTAGTTCAAGAGTAATTGAATGATAAAGTATCCCCCTCCTGCCCCTTTTACCTAGTGTAACACTGCTCACCTCAGATATGGGATCTGGTTGCTTGACCAGACAGATAACAGCAAGGAACAATCTTCTTACTGTGAGAACAATGAAAACCCTGCCCCCTCTTGACAGGTTTTTCAGCTTTTTCCCGTTATCTTAATTGTAGATTGTCTCTCTCTGCAATCTACCTGGGTACCTCCCTGCTGCTCTGAGCTGAGCAGTGTTACATCATAAAAGGGACGGCAGGGGGATACTTTATCATTCAATTACTCTTGAACTACAACTCTGACAGAACTGAAATAACACTCTCCATGGCCCAAATACTATGAAGATTAATTGGAGCTGCTTTTATTATGAAACATTACTATCCCTTTAAAGGAACATAGACTCCAAATAAAACTTGGTAATTTAAAGATGAGTATTCTAACCTACAAATAATGTCTCAAATTGATTAACACATCAACTTGCCAAGGCTTTTATGCACTTAAATGACTCATAGGGTATGTTAGTCTTTATTAGATTGTAAACTGAAACTACTTAGCAGTAGTAGAGTAAAAACTAAACAAAATGCAAATAAAACAGTGAATATAAATAAATGGCTACTGTCTGAAGCAAAAAACCTGCCTAGGTAAATCTTGTTGATAAAAAATACTGAGGCACTTATTCTTAGGGTATTTTTTTAAAGGGATAGTTATAATTAAATATTACTAATCCCCACATTGTAGCCATTTTAAAAAGAATTGAATTGTCCCCAGTGTCATCTCTCAAACCTTTATGGTTTACCCCTTCCCTGAAGTCAGTGTTGAATATGTATACAGAGTTCACTTGGCACATAAATTATAGAGATTTGCTTATTTTTTGAAACTCTTTTTGTATAATGGATTTCTCTCTCACCCCTCTCTTTGCCTCTTTGCCTGTTATCCACCCCCTTCTCCACGTTCTTTGGGGAGTCTCAATCACAACTGCTTATGAGGCACTCGTATAGTATTTTCTGAGCTGGCATTTTTCAAATATGTTTGAACCATTCCACCCCCCACCTCCATCTTGCAATTTTTTGGACATACCTTTAGCATCTAATGGATTAAAGTACCTGAAATTCATTGTGGCACAGGATTTTGCCACAGTGCACTTTGTAGGACTGAATGTGGATCACAATGTGGAGGGGGTCCAGTTAGGACTGAGTTGTCAGTAAGAACTACAGTTTAGCTCAATCATCATAATAGTAATGTACAATATCAGTAACATAATAAGAGAACATAGTTGATGAGTCTGAAAAAAAGATGTGTCCATCAAGTTCAGTACATGCAGTATCACCTCTGTGTCACATCCTCTGATTCTTGGACCATTCTTCCCCCATGTCCTGATTGACAGCCTTCCCTTTTTTAACCTAGCTGACCCTTACCTCACTACCCATTCTTCAAGCTACCTGATTTAAAGGGATAGTAATACTTCATTTTAACTTTATTTTATTTTGTAGGCATTAAAAAAAACATGAAGAATGATATAAGTCTTATCTCTCAAACCTTTACGGTTTATGAGATATTCACAAGCAAAATTTCCCCCTCCCGCCCCTTTTACCTAGTGTAAGCAATCTCTTCTCAGATGTGGAATGCAGTCTATAGACCAGTAAAAGGGGCAGGAGGGGGACACTTTGTCATTGAATTACTCTGGAACTACAACTCTGATAGAATTGAAATAACACTCTCCAAATACTATGATGATTAATTAGAGCTGCTTTTATTATGAAACCTTACTATCCCTTTAAGAGTTTCCTGAGAATTCCAGTGTTGTACCTGTACCATACCTAGCCTGTTTTCCAATTACATCTCCTGTTTGACCCTCTGTATCATTTACTTCAGATACCTGTGCCGACCTTTGCCTGGATATTGACTTTGCCTCCGATTGTTCCTCTGTACCGTGTACCTGATTGATTTCTCAGTTTCTAACCTCAGCCTAAACTCATTTCATTGCATTCATCAACCAAGCACATCACCAAGCAGCGTTTACTGGACTGACATCAAAATACTCCTACTTTTATTAAAATTCTGCATGTGAAATAAAAACTGTATCCCAGCTACATATAACACATATACTTCGGATAAATCAATAATAATAATAATATTAATAATAATAATAATAATAATAAAATGGGAGGCTCTATTTCTGCAGTCAGTTTTTGAACTACTACTTTACTCTCACATCCCTGCAATGCTCCAATCCTCCCCCTCCCCCTTCCCCTTGTGCATTCAACTACACAGTGTTATTTTTACTCTAAGGAACAAATGTCCTACCTAAAAGATTCCCTAAACTAAACTTCAATTCCCCTATTTTCTCTAGCTCAAACAATGTGCTGCTCTCTCTTCTCACAAACACAGAATGGTATGCTGTGAGAGCCTGACACCCTTTTATATGGCTGTAGAAAACTTTCATGAAGGGGAGAAACATTTTTCTACCCATTGATTTCAATGCAATGAGCTAGGCAAAAAATGCGGGGAAAAGCAGAAAAAAACGGCACTTTTCGTGGGAAATTTTTTGCCAAGCAGAAAGTGCCATTTTTCACCTATCCATAGTGAATACTTTTGCAAGGCACTGCATACGCTGGAAACTGATGAAAAATCCTAAACAATTTACATTTTAGGTATTTAATGGCTGGGCCCCATTGATTTTCACCTAACTCTCCAGTTGTAGTAAAGACTGTACAAGAGTAAACAAAAGCAAGGAAATATTGTCAACTAGGGCCAGATTTCAACTAGTTATTCTGTTGCATTCTATGGGAGAGATAAGTCACTGACAACAGTTTTCCGTAGAATGCTAGAGATCCAGCTTTATCACTTCCTGTCAGTTTGAATATTCAAAAAGTAGTAAGCTGTTCTTCAATTCCTGATAGACTGAACTGTTAAAACTTTTCAAATAAACAATTGCCAATAGGAAAGGCACTGGAATAGCTTTTTTAGGAAGCAGGAAAATCCCTGTGACATAAAGGCTTTAATTCCAAGCATTTACTGTACCTTTACGTTAACCCCTTTTTAACAAGAGGGGACTGCAACTCATTGTTTCACAATGTAGTTCACTCCAATCTGGTCCTTAAGGGGTTAAATGGGATTCAACACATTGAATGCTAGAGAGGTCTCCAATGTATTGTGAAGCAATGTGGCAATCAATGTGAAGCTTTATTTGTCCTCTACAGTGCACTTCGTTTGCTTCAGAACTGCTCTACTTTGATTTTATAGATAAGATAAACTGCGCCAGAGCAGATGGCTCACTATACAGTGGGAATGGAATGTATTCAGATCTGACATCATACCCATCCCAATACACTGCCACTTATAAGTCTGATTTTCTTTCTGTAATCTTAGTCCAGAGGAAGCAGAGAGCATGTCCCAATGCACATTGAGCCATCTGGTCTATTGCATTTCACTAACATTTTCTGATGAAAAGTATTATCCTTAGCTCAACACTAAATTAACTCATCTATGATAGAATATAAGATTATCATTCATGCTTCGGGGCTTATGATAAAGATATCAGATCAAAATAAAAAAATGATTACAGTGATTGAAATGACTGAAGTATGCAGCAAGGAATGAAAGGGTTCTCCAGTCCCCCAAACATTGGGCTGAAATCCAAAGTCCAAACAACAAATAAACAAAACTGCACTCCTCCATTCTAATTGTGAAAAGTGAGCCCTGTATTGGGCATATATAATAACACTGTCTATAAATATGGTAATTTAGTTACCCAAATTTTGGCCAAAAGAGGTTTAAGCTTGCCAAACCTATCAAGATCCCTCAATATGTGGCAAGTGCCTACTCTAAACACCTGAAAAACCCTATCAATCTTAAAGTCAAGCCCTGATGAGATGTTATAATAAAAGCATAGGAGGGGACCCTTTAATATAGTATTTATGATGCTTGGGGGTCCCAGTGTAGAAATTAAAAACAAATGACAAACAATAATTTAAAAAGGTGTATATCTGTATCTACATTATTTTAAAATAAAGGATAAGCACTTATTCATTGAATACAGTGTCTACGGCAGAGTGATTCACATAACATTTTAATGGTGGAGTAGTGTAACATTTTGGTCCCCTCTCGGGACCTTTGACAAGCAAGCATATATACACTTATACAATACTGTGCAAAAGTTTTAGGCGGGTGTGAAAAAATGCTGTAAGGTAAGAGTGCTTTCAAAAATAGACATGTTAATAGTTTATTTTTAGCAACTGACAAAATGCAAAGTGAACAAACAGAAGAGAAATGTAAATCAAATCAGTATGTAACATGACCATCCTTTACCTTCAAAACAGCATCAATTCTTCTAGGTACACTTGCACACAGTCTTTTAAGGAACTTGGCAGGTAGGTTGTTCCAAACATCTTGAAGAACTAACTACAGTTTTTCTGTGAATTTAGGCACCTCAGTTTCTTCTCTCTCTTCATGTAATCCCAGACAGACTCAATGGTGTTGACATCAGGGCTCTGTGGGGGCCATACTATCACTTCCAGAACTCCTTGTTCTTCTTAATGCTGAAGATAGTTCTTAATGACTTTGGCTGTATGTTTGGGGTCTTTGTCATGCTGCGGAATAAACCAGAGTTCAATCAGATGCCTCCCTTATGGTACTGCATGATGGCTAATTATCTGCCTGTATTTCTCAGGATTGAGGAGACCATTAATTCTGACCAAATTCCCAACTGCATTTGCAGAAATGCCACCCTAAACTTGCAAGGAATCTCCACCATGCTTTTCTGTTGCCTGCAAATGCTCATTCTTGTACTACTCTCCAGCCCTTCGGTGAACAAACTGCCTTCTGCTTCAGTAAATATTTCAAATTTTGACTCACCACAGTCCAGAGCACCTGCTGACATTTTTCTGCACTCCAGTTTCTGTGTTCTTGTGCACAGTTGAGTCGCTTGGCCTTATTTCCATACCGCAGGTATTGCCTTTTTGGCTGCAAGTCTTCCACGAAGACCACTTCTGACCAGACTTCTCCACACAGTAGATGGGAGAACCAGGGTACCACTGTTTTCTGCCAATTCTGAGCTTATGGTGCTGATGAACATCTTACGATTGTGAAGGGAAGTAAGCATGATGTGTTTTTCATCCGCTGCACTCAGTTTCCTTGGCCGACCAATGTGTCTATGTTCCTCAGTGTTGCCTATTGCTTTCTGCTTCTTCTAAAGAGCTTGAACAGCACATCTGGAAACCCCTGTCTCCCTTCAAATTTCTGCCTGGGAGAGACCTTGCTGATTGAGTATAACTACCTTGTGTCTTGTTGCTGTGCTCAGTCTTTCCATGGTGTATGACTTTTGACATTAAACTGTCTCAGAAAACTCACCTTGTTAGATAAGTTTGGTTGTTCCTCACCCAGTTTTATTCCTCCTACACAGCTGTTTCTGTTTCAGTTAATGATTGTTTTTCAACCTACAAATTAAATAGATGATCATTAGCACCTGTTTGGTATAGTTATTTAATCATATACCTGACTAAATCCCTGCCTTTGTGGAAGTGCAAGTAGAAGAACTGATGCTGTTTTGAAGGCAAAGGGAGGTCACACCAAAATTCATTTGATTTAGATTTTTCTTCTGTTCACACACTTTGCATTTTGTTAATTGACAAAAATAAACTTGTAACATGTCTATTTTTGAAAGCATTCTTACTTTACAGCATTTTTTCACACCTGCCTAAAACTTTTGCACAGTACTGTATATATTGAGGAATTGGTAAGTGCACCCAAAGAAAGAAAAACACATTTTAAATTGCTGGAGTGGACTGCAACCAATTTTAACCAAAATAGTTAATTTTGTTGTGTATCATATGTAATATAAGGAATGTACTGTGTACATTGATCTACTGATAGTTATTTGACTCTGAATTATTTACATTGATTAACTAATCAGTGGCTATGGCAAGATCCAGAATCCACCAACGTCAGGGAGACAAATTTATTTCTTTGAGCTCTGACAACATTGCCAGATATCACAGCTTAGTGCGTTTTTGCGAATACCCACATTAACACATAAGCACATTAAGGAATACAAAAATGTCTCATTATTCCAAATTGTAATATGCAAATGAGCCAGTGCTTAAGTGACACTATAACATCTTCAACTCGGTGAAGGCATGTAGAAAGCATGGTGTTCTAGGTATAATTGAGGTGTAATTGCAGGGATGAGATGGCAAAGACACCTTACTGCATACAACAGGATGGATTAAAGTCCAGTTTTCCACTATATTGCCAAACTGAACCTAAATGTGTGTTTAGTGCATCTTCCTCGTGGTTCTTTATTTTATTTTGACCATTTTGTTTGCAAATAGAACTTTAATTCCAATGAGTTAAGACAAATGGAGGCATCCTGCAAGACCAGGAACCTTGTTGTGCCTTGGCTGTCTTTGGAACCCATGCTTTCCAAAAAGGGCTTTATCAAAAATTAACCCTTTGATTGCCAGAGAGGTATCCAACGCATTGCGTTGCAATGCGCTGGATAACTCTCTGACACTCAAAGGGTTAAATAAATATCCAATAGCAATATCTAGAAATTGTTTAAAGTAATTCTGCTTGTAAAGGATATTGCTACCTGGGCATAGACCAGGGGTTAGAGATCTCTTGCTGTCCTACAGCTGTTGCGTGATGGGATCTGTAGTCTAACAATGACAGCTGAATGAAGGCTTCTGCCAATCTCTAGCATACATACAACATCAGGCATTTATAATTATTGAGTTGCTAAACTGTTCATGTTATATGAGCCATAGAGTGTAAAAAACAAATTTGAGGTAATTTATACAAAGAAAGTTGAACAATTCCAAGGAAAACAAAATGCACCAAATACAAGTAAAATCTTCCAACTTTCTAATGATTAGTCTCTTGAATGCTAAAGAGGACTCCAGCACATTGTGAAGCAATAAGCTGGGGACTCCGTTAGCATTTCAATGAGATAAAAGTCCTCTGTGGAGATTTTCCTTTGTCTCATTATAGCACAACTTGCTTGCCCTTGAATTGTTCTATTCTACTTTGTGTATGTGGTACACTTGACATTTACAATTCTGTCTCAAACCAACTGAACTGAGAGAGAAACTAAGAACTCCCCACATTTTCATTGAATTAAATTGGACTTTTCACCCCTTGAGTGCTAGAGAGGTCTCCAATGCATTGAAGACATACATAGTAAAATAGTAAATTACGTTGGCCTCATAAACCAGAAAAATTAGAATTATATCACTTTCCTGTTGCCATATAAATTAGTCCTCTCTAGCATTCAAGGGATTAAAAGTCCCATTTCAATCAGTTGGGATTTTGGATATTTGCATTTGTCCCTTACAACACAGTGGTTTGCTCCAGAACTGCAGCATAGTGTGAGTTTTTTCTTTGTCACAAAAAATATGCTGCTCTGCATTTATGAATAGAACCCGATGTAGCAATGGAAATGTTGTGATTTTTTATTTATTTTCTTTGATGTCGTTGCTCCAGAATTGCTGCTGTGGGTGATAAAGGGCCAGGGTGGTAATACAGTGGCAAAGTGATATCAATAGCAAATCAACAGCATGCGTTAAGGTGTCTTCACCATCATATCCCTGTGAATCCACAACAATCTGAAACAATACTCCAGCATAGCCATGAATCTGCCATGCTTTGACAGGTTTACCATATTCTTCTGAAGTGGTTCATTTGCATATGGAAATGCAGGTTAATAAGTCATTGTCATATTCATGTGGATGTGTTGTATGTTAATGCACTGGAGGCTGGTGATGTTAGGATCATCCCGTAGCTCCCTATGCAGCCAGTGGACAGTTTGCTGTCTCTGTTCTGGATTTTTGCACTGAACACATTGACAAGGGCCAATTTCCTTATGGAAATGCAGTTTAATGAGCCATTGTCGTATACATGTGGGTGTGTTCATATTTTAATTTGGCTGTTTGCCAAGTGTACTAAATATAGCCGTCTCTGATAGCAGCTTCTGTTATTGGGTGTCAGGCTCTCAAAGCAGCCATTCTGTGTTTGTGAGAGGAGAAAACAGCACTTTTTGAGCTACAGAAGATAGGAAAATAAAGGGGAATTGAAGCTTAGCTTAAGGAGTATTTTAGTCAGGACATTTGTTCTCTGTATTAGGCGAGTCTGGCTGCATTCTGGGGGAGAAGAAGGGAGAAAAAAAGTTGACCCCAAATACTCAAAAATTTGGTGAGACTTACTGGCAAGACACAGGCACCTGGGGTCAAATTTACTTGCTGATCTTGCTGTTGTCTCTGTGCTGGGGAAGTCTGGGAAGTTGTTGATTTTATTTTTTAGATATTTTTTTTTTGGACAGACTGTAATAAGATAGGGTGGACAACTTTCAAAAATGAATAACAAATTAATAATAATAATAATAACAATAATAATAATAAATATATTAGGTGACAGACAGCTGACTGGGAGCCTTATATGAGCTGTGTATCTCAGGCAACCTTGATAGACAGCAGACCAGACTGAGAATTTTGTTGATGGCTAAGACAAGACATCACACTCCATCAGTTGTGAATATGGAAAATAGAGAATCTCTCAAAAGAAGAGACCCGTATTAATGACACTCATCAATTAGTTGAAACTAGATTTTATTATGATTGCTTCAAATATATTATTACACAGAAAGATATGGTAGGGAAAGGGAAGGGGAGGATAATATACAAAAAGAAAAGGAATACTTGAAGTACTGGTGAATATAAGTATTCAGCTAATTGCTGGGAGAGAGATTCATGTATAATTTCTGCTTGTACAATGTCAATATGACTTGTTTTGTGAATCGTATTTAATCCCTTCTCATCAAGTGAGATATGAAGGCAATGCCTCCTTATTGTTATTATCTGGGTTACAGGTATTTGTGCACTAATGTTATATCTAATACACTGTATTTGCTAATTACAATGAGTAGCCTGTGTAGAGATACATCCAGAAAGACACCTCTTATGTGCGGAGGGTTAATTAACAGTTTGGCCTTCACAATCGGCTTTACGCTTTAGTTAGGTTCCTCCCAATTGTGTCTTTTCACTGAAATGGTTACTTGCTTAGATTAAGTTCATTACATCCAGCGGTTGTGTTGTGTACTGTAGAGTAAAAGCACATACAGTGGTTGAGTAATGTCCAGCAAACACACAAGGGGCAGAGGGAAATGTGGAGCAGTGCAGGGATGTAGAAGTAAAATTGTTGCTGCAGTAGATGTAATAAATGACGCTGCTCCCTCTCCTCCCGGGGAGGTTGCAGTTTGTCAAGGTCCCACGAAAAGTTACAACACCACTAGAACCAGTGCGAAAAAAAAAACACATAAGAGGAGCACTGAAGATGACAACGAGTAACATTCTGGTGTTGATGATGGCAATGACATAATGAAGGGAGGTGTAGCTGCTGAACCAACTGCTGTATGTGACAGTGAGACAAACAAGAACCAAAACACCTGTCCTCAAAGTAGTAGGGAACATTATGAAAGTACAAGTAAAAAGAAATTGGTTGACTTTTCTGAAAGCTTAGAGGAATATAAGGGTAGTGGCAAGAAGCTGCGGGCAATGCTGATACTGAGGATGACCTAATGATGACTGATGCAGATCTACTGTAGAATATATCTCTCCAGCTCCTCTTATTCAGAAAGTGATGAAGCTGAGAGTGAGGGATATGATGACATGGGCAGAAAATTAGCAGAAAGGCAAAGGCTCAATCTTTCACCACTGAAAAGGATCACTGTGCCTGTCTATAAACTGTTTGAGAAAATTATTGGAAGCTTTGACCCTGTACAAGCAAAGATGGAAAAAAGTACACAGTCATCCTCATTGATGCTTCCAAGTCCAAGTCCAACTCAGTCACACACACTTGTGTTGAATAACCAGCAGCAACAACAACAACACAGGTTATGAACATCCACAACCTTAGCTATGACAAATGCCTTTGCTGATGCTGGAAGTGCTGCACCATTGACACCCAGTAGTAGAAGCAGTGCAATTGCATCAACATCTAGCCTCAGTAGTAGTTTTAACCCCTCAGGAACCCCTTAGTCCATGAAGTCCCAAGTAGGGAGATACTTCACTCCAAAAGCTAAGCATTTTACTATCTGTTGTCTGTGCAAAAAGCATGTAAGCAGGGGGTGGGAAGCAGGCTCACACCTAGGCAGTGTAAACTCCTTTATGAGCACAACCACAGGTCTGACTGGAAGACACACTATCAGCAGGTCAGAGGTTCCCGCAGCAGAAGCACTCCAAAACGTTCCCATGGCTCTGGGACAGATAATAGAAGTAGTAATGTTGTTAATGTGTCAGACAGTGTGCCACTGACCACAGTTACTTCATTCCAAATAACACCTATGGATCCTGCTGCAGAGGAGTATAATAACTCTGGGTTTGCTGTAGGAGAAGGCAAGAGTCATAGACAGCCCACATGCTGCATCTACCTCCACCACTTCCTCTAGTCATGTTGTTAAAGCAAGAAAGTTTCAGGGTTCTTCTGCCATGTCCTGCCAACTCACACTGACTGAGTTCCTGGGAAGGAGTGAAAAACTTCACAAAAACAATCCCAAAGTACAACTGTGGAAGGGCAGGGTTGCCAAAATGTTGGCAGTGGACATGCTGCTGTATTCTTTTGTAAAGAAACAAGGTTTCAGATATGTGATGTTATGTGTAGCTCCACGCTGGCATATCCCAAGCCTCGGTTAGTTTTTCATGACAACTGTGCCTTAATTGTACAAGCAGAAATCCAGGTCAAATGTATTTATGGTAGCATAGATGAAGAAGAGGGATGTGAAGAAGGGTTGCTACCATCTATCACACTTGGGACCACTGCTATGACCAATAAGTAATGTGTATCAGTAATCTGAGAAGAAGGACAGCTTACATTTGATGCCACCATTACCATAAACATCTGCCACATTGCAGGTTGTACTTATCTCTTGACATCATCAGGAATATGTGCCAGTGTCACCTAAAGGGATAGTAATATTTCAAAATAAAAGCAGCTTCAATTAATCTTCATAATATTTGGGCAATGGAGAGTGTTATTTCAATACTGTCAGAGTTGTAGTTCAAGAGTAATTGAATGATAAAGTATCCCCCTCCCACCCCTTTTACTGATGTAGCACTGCTCACCTCAGAACAGAGAGGTGGTGTCCAGATGGCTTGCAGAGAGGGACAATCTTCAATTAGCATAATTAGCATAAGCCCTTAGAAAAAGTGAGAAGCAGGACATTTTTCTCACTTTTCGCTCACCTCTAATCGTGGGCACTGCAATATACAGTGTCCCACTGCACAGATCTTAAACTGTAGGAGGCTTAATTTTATATATGTATGGGCTAAGAGAGGTCCTGGCCACCTACTTGGTCTTATGTAACTAGGTTGAGGTAACACTGATCACTTTTTCTTATTGATAGTCACATTGAATCTATTTTTATAGGTATACTCTTACACATTGAGGTGTACTGACAAGACAGATTTTATTTTAATTTCATTTTGGATGGAGTCTATGTTTGCATGGTGATTAACCCTTGGATTGGCAGAGGGTGAACAATGCATTGCTGTTCTGCTCACTCCACTGACGCTGAAAGGGATGTGTGAGAACTGCTGAAGTTTATCTGCATCCTGTCTGCTCCTTCCCTCCTCTCCCCAACACACTGAGAATTCTAAACCAGGATTATATGCAGTTGATCAGAGTCTCTCCCCTTCCCTTTGGAACCCTAATTATTAGTGTATATGATGATCTGTGTCTACAGAACCAAGCTGAGGTGTTTCCACCACACATCAACAGACACACGTCACCATAACATCACCCCTTAGTGCATCTCCCACCTTTTCTTCCTTGTACGTTAGTCTCAGAAATTTTTCTTTATACACAGGCCTGAATTAAAATCTCAAATGCTCCTCAGCAAGGCACTCTAAGTGCCCTTAGTTCAACCTATGGCAACACCTCCAATCCCATCCACTATTTAAAGCACAAAGTTTGAATCCTTGATTTGCTAGAGAAATCTTCACTGCATTGCTTTTCAATGTCTTGGAGCGCTCTTCAGCATTCATGAAGTTAAATTTTAACACATAAAGGGGTATATAATCTGATGAAAGGACACTAGATTTATCTGGCCACACCCATGATTCAAAATGTGGGTGTGGCCAGCACAGATGAGGTTCCCCTCAAAATTCAGTGCTCTAGGCAGTTACTTTCTTTAAAGGGAGATTCAGGTCAGTATATGCTTCTCTAACTTGGTTCCAGGTGGTAATTTTGTTTTAACATGCATTTATATACTATAGTACACTATCTGAAGTAACTTCATTTTTAGTTATTTTTATAATTTCACCCCATTGTCCTTTCGTTGTACTCCTTACCTATGAATGACTTCAAAAAGTGTTATGAACAATGATTACTTTATGAAATAAGAGACAAGTCAATAATCTTAAATTCCCATATTGATTAAGAAGTGAATTACAATTTCCTGCTTGATGATATGAGTGTTTCTCAGTGACAAGAAAGTTAAAAGTGACATCCCAGCAGGACCTGAGTACAAAAGCATTACAGATGCTGTCAAACCCAATTTAATTTTGTTAAAATGTATTAATGTTGACATTGTAAGCAAAACATTTTTCAAGGATTATTTCTGTATGGAAACATTACAACAGCATAAAAATTGAACACACCAAGCTGGACTCAGATTCACAATACTTCAAGTCACCCTTTTATTGTAACCTTGCATAGGACATGACACAATGGACCTGGTTTCACTAACATATTTATTTATAACATCCACATTTTGAGGACTCAATACACGTTTTCATTTTTTGCTATAATTAACATATTTTGTACCCTTTAGCTAAATAGCATAATGCAAACTGTTGGTCATAGGAAAGTTCATTGTTGATAATGATGATGATTATTATTCCTTTGTTATAAAATATCAATGTATTCAGCAGAAATATACAACTGGACTCAAACACAGTGAGGTTGATATGAACTTCACTAGTATGGAAACAAACCAATCACACTACAAATAACATTTTGGAACATTACCATTGATTTTAATCCCTGAAATGTTGTACCTACCATGTTTTATTATACAGTTCACCTGTTCTACATCTTCCTTGTTAACCTTTGCTTTCACCCCCTAAACTTTCTACCCCATCTTTTACCATTCTTTAACCTTCTCTCTGATTTTATGAAGTACCTCTGTTTGACCAAACTTATAAGTTTCATTTTTGCTGATGAACTGCTCTTAATTGTAAATGACGCTGAGAAATCATTACAAACCCTAGTTCATCAACATAACAAGTTTAGTTTCTTCCTCAAACTTAGGACCAAAAAATCGCAATATCAATCGCCAACCCTTCCCATTCACACATCAAAAAAGCCACAATTTTAACACAAACAAAACAAAAAAGCATCAACATTCAAATGTGCCACTGACCGCATTAAGAATCTATGGGAAAAATTACCCTGACCATAGTTAAAGTGTTTCTACACTACTATATTCCCGTTCTCAGTAAAGTAACTTCGGAGTTTAAAAATGGTATCAACTTGTCACGAATACTCACTGGTTTCACACATCACTGTTGACAGCCCAAGAGTATCTTTACTGTTATAAAAGCTGCAAGGAAAGGTTCTGGCCGTGAAGTCAGATGTCCAATTCTGGATGAGCCAGAACCCAGACCTGGTTGAACACTACTGGTAACTGTGTGCAAGGAATCTGATTCTTAGGAGCATTTGGATACAGTGGCAGATATGATGGAGGAACAATAATAGAGACACACAGACAGGGAAGGAGAAAAACTTCTGGCAACAGAACTGTCATGAGAGGAGCAGTGATAAGTAACAGGCTCAAGTACTGGCTAAATGAAAAAAGAACACTGTCTCTTTAAATAAAGCAAGAATGGATTGTTAGGAAATGAATAAGCCCTTCTCAATATTAGACTACAGCAGTACCAAACAATCAAAGATGTAGCTAAGAACCAGAAAACAGGGGAGCACGATCTATCCCAGAGAAAGGTCCTAATGGGGAGTGGCTGAATAGGAACAGTAACAGAGTAAGACTAGACAGATTCTGAAAGCTGGGAGATGAGTCAGCAGTGATTGGATAGATACAATAGTAGTGGTCAAAGAAAACAGGGACTGAAAGCTGGGCGATCAATTTGTAGCAAATGATTGAAACAGAAGTGATGGCAGACAAGTCAGATTCAGAAGCACAACTAACATTGGGGGATGGGTACATAGAAAACTGGCCCGGGTTATGCCTTTCACTTTGATGACCAGATGGCATTTAACACATTCCTTCGCAATGCATTGTATACCCCTCATCCTCAAGAGGTTGGACAACACAAGACAACTTTGACCACAAGCCTGATATTCCCATGCACTTGATGTTTCAAATCCTTGTGCCAATCTGGTGACAATTTCAGGAGCCATGAACTGCCTCAGAATCCTTTTCCAGGAGTTCACATCCACTGGTGATCCTCCACCAGTGGTACATCTAGACTTCTCTCTGAACATCTTTTTGATTTCTGCTTTGCAGTCAAGCTACATGTGCTTCAAGATATCTATGGCTGTCTGGATATGCTTCCATGGTGTTTGGCTCTAAGCTGCTGTGGTGGAATGGTCCAGGTTGAAGAGGATTTGGAAGCTGAATGCAAAGCTGTGGATTATCGTCATATTCACCTCCTTGCTGAATAGAGGGCCCCTGTGCTTCTAGGTTTACTAGGATGATGTGGCAGTGGACCATTGGTCTTGCTGTGAAGGAGGATGCTCTTCAGCTTCCTCTTCTATCCCTTAGGTTGTGGCCTTCCTATTTTTTCCCACTCCTCCACCTCCTAAAGGCAGCTTCCACTTTTCCTGAGGTTGACAGTGTTCCTAACTCTAGATGCCCACCTGACATTTCTTTCAGCCTTGCTACATTTCACATTACCTCTACTTTCACTGCTTCTTCAGGGACCCCAATACCTCTTGACTAGCCTGCAACACACTCTCCAAACAAAAGATAAAATCAGAAAATACAAAAAATCATAAACAGAATAAACAGTAACCGTGGTAAAAAGCATGACAAATAAAATGGGGGAGTAATAGGGAAAGTGTGGGCGGGAATAAGAATGTATGAGATTGAGGTTATTGTTTGGGGGAGTGGTAATGTGTGGGGATAAATGGAAGGATGGGTGAGAAGTCCAGTTTTGTTCTGGAAGCATTTCATGTAAAAACTGCAATGAACTGCTTTTTTTCTGTGAGCATTTTCACTGATAAAAACCCCTTAACCCCTTCCTGACAATGGACGTACATGTAGGTCCCACAAAAACTGTCACTTAGTGACAGAGGACGTACATGCACGTCCCGGAAGTCCAGGTCCCCGCGTGGCTGCACGCCGTTCGGGGACTCCAGAAAATGTTTTTAAAAATTCTTAGCTGGCCGTTGAGTGACGGCCGCATGTGCCTGCGGCCAGTCACTAAAGGGTTAAACTCCTGCTTTTTTGCTAATCTCCAAAATGTGTTGCAAGAACTTTTCCAGTTTCTTCCTATGCCAGAGATATTCTGCCAACATGCACACTCAGTATGTATAGTTCTATGGCTATCAGTTCATTTGGGCAACAAGGCTAGGACAGAAGAACAGATTTAGGGAGCTTCTGGGGCTACCAGTGGGTCAAGACTGGAGGTCATGTCACTCTGTGGTTACCAATGCAGAGAGAAAACTGTTGTGGTGGTGGTGTGTGTGGGAGGGGTGGTCATAGGTGTGGTTCTATGACAGTGGTGGGCATTATGAGGCCCTGCATCAGCTACATGATGAGAGTCGTAGTCTGACAACATAAGAAAGTCCTCTCATTCCCCATCCTTATGGCTGCCAATGCAGTGGGTCAAGGCTTGAGGGACAGAATGTATGGTTCTATGTCTATCAGCGCAGTGAAACAAGCCTGGGGGGTCAGTACTTGTGGTTCTGTGGCACCAGTGGGTCAATGCTGGGGATCCGTTTGTGTGATTCTATGCTTACAGTGCCAGGGTACAAGGCAAGGGGGGTAGGGGGTCAGTATGTGTGGTTCTATGCAGTGGTGTGCAACGTGAGGCCTTCCAGCTACTTACAGACTACAACTGTGCTGTTAGTTGGTGGAAAATTATGGAAGTTGTAGTCTGGGAGAAGCTAGAGGGCCTAACATTTCCAGTTCCTGTGGCTAGCAGTGCTGTGGGACAAGAATGAGGAGGTCAGTATGTGTGGTTCTATGGCTATTGTGGGACAGGAATGGGGGCTTGGCAAGCGTGATTCTATGGCTACAGTGGGTCTGGTTCTAATGCTACCAGTGCAGTGGGACATAGCTGGTGTAGTCAATTTGTGTGCTTCTGTGGCTAACATGGAACAAGTATGTGTGGTTCTTTGGCTATCAGTTCAGTGGGACAAAGATATGTGTGTGTGGGGGGAGGTCAGGATGTGAGTGAAAGAAAAAAGTGGAAACATACCCCTTTTTGAAAGGATTATTTCTGAAGGGGAAATGCAGTTTTTTACACATTTCTCTTGAGGAGACTATTTTTGCCCCTCCCTAGATGTGTTTATGTGAGTGTGTATGTGAGTTTGTATGTATGTATTTATGTGTACATTATATTAGTGTAGTGTTGTAAGAATGGATGCGTAAGTATATACATAACTGCAATGCACAATCCTAATCCACAGATCTCTAGTACTAACCTTTAGCTACTGAGAACTGTGACCTACCTCATTAAAACCTAGAACACAGATAAGAAAATGGTATCGTTAATCCCCTTATATAGGATACCCCAGCCTTTCTGCCAAGCATGACGCTCAGATTGGTTACCCACTTTAAATTTTCAGAATCTGAATCAAGTTTTCATACGTTTCCCAACTGGTTAAATCATAGCTAATGTGGCTGAAAAAAACACATGTATCCACACAGTCCATACCATGCCATATCATCCCAGAGGAAGGCAACAAAAAATAAAAATTGAAGCCATTTCCAGTTAAACCCCAAGTCAGTAAAATAATCCCTTACTGATTCAAAATGGCAGCTGGAGATTTTCCTATCTGCTTAGAAGCTGACTGTCATAATTTTTAATATTGTTCTGTGCTAGATAGGTATCCATTACATTTTTGAAAGCAAATACAGTATCTGAAAACAGTATCTGGAGGCAAGGAATTCCTCTTGTTCATTGGGCAGCTCTTTGAGTTACAGTTCCTTGGAGAGTTCATTGTATTGACCTCAAATGTATTTGTAAATGGTAATCATATCACCCCTTAGACTTCTGTTCTCTAATGTAAACAAACCCAGACTGGCTAGTCTCTCTTTATCACTCAGACTCTCCAATCGGTTTTGTACTTTATCCAGCTCAATAATGCCTCAAACTGTACTCCACATTCCATATTCTAGATCTAGATATTCCTAAAAGCACTTCAACCACTAACTGACCGGCAGTTAGAACGTACTCCTTCTGTGACCAACCTACCTTCCTCAACATAGACTGTAAGCTCTCATGAGCAGGGCTCTCTGACCTTTTTGTTTGCAATATTTGATTTGTATTATTTAATTTCTCTGTATGTCTATTCCCTATTGTACAGTGCTGTGGAATAAGTAAAAGGCATTGCCTGTTTTTATGGGAGGGGCTGGAAGAATTTAAACTCACCTAGCTTCCATTCACAGCCTCCGTATCACTATATATATATAAAACTCACAGGGGAAATTGGTTTTTATCTTCCTTACCTCTCGAAGGTAGATAACCACTTCTTTCAACCCACTTGTATTCCACACTTGAAATCACTTATTTCTAACTAAATCACTTACGAAATACCATCAACAATTACCTTTATCTTCCTTACCTCCTCACAGAGGCAAAAGGTTGATAACATATTCATTAACATTGCTATTAATTTAGCACTCATTCAATTCACAAACTTTGTAATCAAATCCCTCACAGAACACTGTTTACAACTAACCTTATCTTCCTTACCTCTTCGCAGAGGTCGCAGATAGATAACTTTTCATTAACATATACACTGCTATTCGTTTAATACTCGCTCAATTCACAAACTTTCTAACCAAATTACCTTTGGAACACCATTAACATTAGTACTTATCTTCCTTACCTCTTCGCAGAGGCTGAAGGTAGATAAAATGTTCCTACTATATATTCTTCAAATTTAAGTTAAAAACAAAATCCAGTTTTTATCTTCCTTACCTCTTCACAGAGGCCGAAGGTAGACATTATATTAAAAAAAAACTTGCAACAAGCACTAATCTATCACTATTTGACATGTCAAATTACAGAATGGAAGAAGCAAACCAACCAGCTATACCAGACACCCTGAAAATGCATCAACAGGAATACCGGCTGCACCCACCAAAAGACCCCCCTATCTGAGAGATTGGACCGTCGCAAGACTCATGGCGGAACTATAACGCCAACCATATTCCTTACTCAGTTTCAGCTCGACAAACCCAAGCTGTTTTACCTCCTCTTCCACCCCTTTTCCAGACCCGCTAAGGACACATGACAACTTGCTGATAGTTTAATAGTAATGATGAACCCTCCCTGACAGCATATTAGCATCTTCTGTAGGATGGAGTCTCCTCAGATGCCACTTGATGCACTGATTGCGATTCTCCTCCACCACACTGGCATGTGTGGTCAGTGCACCACACAGTGTGCAATGAGTAGAGACAAACTGCCACATCCTAACATCAACAGAGTGGCTATCAATTGGCGGAGGAGGTAATTAACCAGGTGGATTGGCAGAAGATGTAGTTAACCTAGAAGGTGATGGCGAGCTAGTTGTTTCACTCGTCCTGGAACTTCCAATCTCTGCCTGGGTTGTTCTATTCCTCTTCTTCTTTGATCTCCACCTTGCCTCTTGTTGTCCATCTGGAGAGTCAGGGACAGAAAAAGCGGTACTTGATTTCTGTGGTGGGTGTTTGTCTTTAACATTTTTGGAGTAAATGTCATGGTGTCTGTGTTTCATGTGTGATATCAGGGCACTTGTGCCAAGGTGTGTTCCCTCCTTTCCTCTTTTCATTGACTTGTCACAAATTGTGCACAGTGCCATTGCTGATGACTGCACTGTGCCTGCCCCAACAAAAAATAGTCCCACACCCATGATGACTCCAGGGGGAAGGGGAAAGATGGAGAAGAATGGCCTCTTTCTTCTTGTCCTCCACATTCCCCTTCATTGTCTGTGGCAGCAGATAATGTTGCTGCTATTGCTGCTACTGCCTCAGATTTAGCACTGCAACTAGGATCAGGAGTATTGCTACTGCTGGCAAGTGGAACCTGTCCTAGTCCCGCATCACTTCTTGACCCATTCCCACTGTGTCCACGGTGGTCTGTGGCACACTAGCCTGCTCCTCCGCATCCCACTCTCCTTGCATCTCAACATCAGAAGGAATTAGAGCAGTTGCAAATTCCTTTAATTCCAAAATGTCATTGCTAGTGGTGGTGGTGGTGGTGATGCCTATCCTCATCTCTGTCTCCCATTCCTTCTCAGTTTCTGCTAAAAAGGTCATCAATGTCTCTTCCACCCCAGCTTCTCCAGCATCATCATCACCACCACCACTAGTCCCTATATGCTGTTGTTGCTACTGCTCTATTCCAGACATCTCACTGCTGCTTGGAGGAGGTGACAAGCAATGTGACAGAGGGTCCCCTAATGTCACACTTGCCATTTCCTTTTGACCTGAAGAAGAGGGTAGACTAGCCCTAGCAGCAGTAGGAGCAAGCACAAGCAGCTAATCTGTGCCCCTGCTGGTGGTGATGGTATTAATTCTGAGCCTGCTCTTCCCTCAACACCAGTTCTGGCCTCTTAAGGATCATGTTCAACTTGAACACTGTAGTGAAGGGGACTCCCCGAGCCAGAGGAATGGTGTGAGTCCCCTTAACCGCTAGTCTGGACGATCTCAAATGTTTCCCCTACCACTCCGGCTGCTTCACCATTACTGCTATTACTAATAACACCAACCACATCAAGTTCAGCCGCGGAGTCTTCCTCCTCAGTCTCATAGTTCACTAGTAATATGAGGATATTGTTGATTACGCCCTCCTTCACTCTTAAAGCTAGCAACCTGCTGGACCTTAGTAGTAGTAGTACTAGCACTGGCAGGACTGCTTAGGAATGGCAAGTGTGATTTAGGGTCCCTTGCTGTCACACTTGGCATCATTTTCTCCTTCCCCCCCTGAGTACTACAAGAAACATTAGCAGCAGGCAAACTATTGGTGGCAGCAGGTTCAGCATTAGCAGCAGGTTCATCACTGGCAGCAGGTTAAGTACTAGAAACAGGTTCAGCACTGACAGCAGGTTCAGCACTGGCAGCAGGTTCAGCACTGGCAGCAGGTACAGTGCTGGTGGCAGCATGGGCAGCACATCTGTCAGCAGGTACCACACTAGTGGCTGCAGTTACAGCAATAGTGGCACTGGCAACAGGGGCAGCACATCTGGCAGCAGGTACAACACTAGTGGCTGCAGGAACAGGCAGCTGACCTGTCCTGCTGTCACTAGTACTATCCTTTTCTCCCTTCCTTCCAATTCCCTTTTCTCCCTTCCTTCCCTTTTCTCCCTTCGTCCGCATTCCCTTTTCTCCCTCCATTCTCATTAAATTCCCCAAGATCCCTTGGGATGATTTAGGGGGACTGGACAGAATTGGTTCAGTACTGCTAGTCAGTTCTCCCTCCTCCTGCTCCTCAGACTTAGTGGACACATGATAAGGGTCCTTCCAGTTCCTCTTTTTTCTGCTCATAGTGACACTTTTTGCAAAATATCACAAGAGAACAGCACAGCATGTCTGTCTCACTCTGTAGCTGCTTCTATTGTGTCTGCCTTCAGCGAAAATGTCACGTTTTTATAGCAGAAGTGCGAAAACAATGTAAATCAATGGGTGAAAACCTTTTAGCCTTTGAAAAAATGATGAAAGATTTTGGCTAATGGGAGAAAGATGTAAAAATTTTAACTGGTAGTTTTAAAGCGGATTTTCCCACGAAAAAAGTGGATAACAATGTGGTTTTCATGAAATTTCTCACGGGAACACGGCAACAACTTTCACCCACCCCTATCTATAAGCTGCCATATGTATACACACTTGGAGCAGCTGTACCAGGGTCCATACCTCTGTGGTAGTTGTGAACGAGATTGAGGGAGATGGGCAATTCAGAAAGGAGTTTTCTGCTCACTAAGCAAGAGGTAGCTGGAATAGGAAGTACTGGGGGAGAGTTTGTCAAAAAGAGGAGCATGTAGCTAGATGGGTTATAGTTAAATGTAGAAAAGGGAACAGTGGAATAGGAAGGACCTGTGTTTGCTCTTCCTTGCTACAATGATTAATGATTTTGGGGGTGTTGGCACAGGAATGTTCTTGCTGGAGAGGACTGTTCTCTCTAACAGCCAGAAGAACAGCTCTTCTAGTACTGATGAAATCTAGACTGCAAACTAATGGCGGTGGTGATAGGGAATTCTATAATTAGAAAAACAGAATAATCATTCACCATAATTGCTACATCTGAACAGTTTGCTGTCTCCCAGGTGCTTGGGTTTGACAAATAGCAGATCAGGTTGATAGATTGTTGGAAAGGGCTGTCGGTGGGATATGGAGTTCCATTTAGAATGATTTATGTGATTCAGGTCATAAGCTTAAGCAAAGGAACTCTAAGGTGGTATATCCTGAAATGATACCTGTGCCATTCTCTGCACCAGGAAGGCAGCAGAAGATTAAAGAGTTAAATACATGATTTAGACAGTTTAGAACAGGAAATGGGATTAGAGAAGGGGCATGGAAGTGGAAGTGACTGGGCTAGTTTGCCTAATAGAGAGGTGCCTATGTTAATGCCTGGTAAAGACAAATAAATATTTGAAAGAATGCATATCTTCAGAACTGCAGTAGCAGAAGACACATACTTGCAAATGTTAGTAGACTGGAAATTAAGATGGGGGAACTGAAACTGAATGCAGTGAATGAGCACTATAATCAACTAGGTGTTACTGAAACCTAGATGGATGATACACATGACTGGACAGTCAATCTAGAGAGAAATATACATTTCTAAGGGTATGGATATAAAAAGGGGTGGGGTATGCCTATATGTAAAGCAATCTTTAATACATAGTAATAGTGAATATACTGTAACCTAACACAATGACGTTTAGGTTTAAGGTTCCCAATGTGAAATCATAACACCAGAAACCAAGTACTGCCACTGTCACTATGCCCTTTGTCCACTCCACGCTAAGGACATGTGACAACTTGCACACAGTTTGATAATAATGATTAACCCTCCCTATCACAGTTTAGGATGGAATCTCCTCAGATGCTTCTTGATGTCCTGGTTTCGATTACCTGTCACCACACTGGCATGTGTGGTCAGTGCACCACACAGTGTGCAATGGGTGGACATGAACAGCCACATCCTGACATCTATTGAATGGCTGTTGAGCGGTGGAATGGAACTCTGACAAGGGCGTCCATATCAGAAAGCCAAGCCTTAGCACAGAAACAAGGATCGGTGCCAAACTTCGTTCTGAAAGACAACATCTATACCTCGCTCCAGTTCCTATCATTAAAATAATAAATTAATTTGTAATAAATATATATACATACGTATATAAATATATGAATGCCTAAAAATACTTAATACTTAAAATGTACTAATCCCCATATTGTAGGCATTAAAAAAAGAAATGAATTACCACCAGTGCAATCTCTCAAACCTTTATGGTTTGAGAGATAATCTCTCGCAACATTCCCCCTCCCTCCCTTTTCCCTGAAGTCAGCGTTCTAGCTGACTGCAGGGGAATGCTGTTGCATGACCACCAGGTGGCTCTGCAGCAGAAACCAAGCACACGTAGAAGACCATTTCAGTGAAGGATTTATTTTTTATTAACGCAATCTCAGCTTTGCTGCAGAGCCGTCTGATGCACATAAGACCGGATTCCCCTTCAGTCAGCTAGAACACTGACTGAAGGGAAAGGGAAGGGAGGGGGGAACGTTGCGATAAATTATCTCTCAAACCATAAAGGTTTGAGAGATTGCACTGGGGGCAGTTAATTTCTTTTGTTAATGCCTACAATATGGGGATTGGTAAATTTTAAGTATTACATATCCTTTTAATATTAAATTGCATTGATAAAAAGTGACTAATAAAATCTGATGTAAATAAAAGATAATGAGTTAAAAACCAAATGATATTAGTAAAAAAAAAAATTGTATAACTTAATCACAACAACACAAACATTTTTTTAAATAGAATAAAACACAACTCAAATAGAGGAGAAAGACAACTGATCTGATGAATAGCAGCAATAGCAAAATTATCCTTACTCTAGCAAGAAAGCACACTGGGTATAGGTGTTACAAAAATTGCTGACTTTCAAATTCTCATTTAATCCTTTAGGGGATAAGGTGTCTAACTGATATATCCAGTATGCTTCCTTGTGACACAGATTGGAAAAATGATTTGCACAAGACAAAGGAATATGATCTATACCAACAATTTTAAAATTATCTATGCCGCCTTTAGGGCAGTTTAAAAAGTGTCTAGGGGCTGAATGTTCTAATTTTTTTTTTCTTTATTAGATACCTATGCTCTCATGAGTGGTCCCTAAGTCAGTTTGTGGTGCCGCCAACATATTGTATGCCACAACCACATGATAGTAGGTATATTATAAATGTGGTATCACATGTGATCATGCTCGTTAAAAAAATAATTCTGATTAAAATGACTTATGAAACTATCCACTTTATTCATGAGGAATTCACAGTTAGTACATCTTATCTGTTGACATCTAAAATTACCTACTAGAATAGGGGACCCAAATATACCCAGATTTTTCTTCTTATCCCTAATGTTTTTGGTCTACTGGGTGCCAGGTGTCCTTGTATATTCCTCACCTTTTTATAAGTTATTCTAGCTTTATTTGTGATGACATTGGTTAAGAGTGGATCTTGTTTTAGAATTGTTTATTAATAATTTTTGCAATAGTATTAGATGCTGCATTATATTAGTTGATGATAGCTTGGGGACGTTTATTATTTTTACGTTTTAACTTGCAACAGACTTTTCCTTTGTAGTTGACTAGCTCTATTGTAAGCTGATTATACCACCGTTGGTTTGTATCCATGCTCTAGAAATAGAGTTTAGCTCACAGCTCTTCTCGTGGAAATCTATATTTTTATTAAAATTTCTGTGTAGTCTGTGGAATTGTCCAAACGGTATATTTTTAGTCCATTTATAATGGCAACTGTCAGCCTGCAAATGTTGATTTCTACATTCTTCCTTTTTGTGGAAGGAACTATCACACTTTCTAGTTTCAAATCCAAGAAGGTGATCGAATCCGACCTTATCTATGAAGTGAATGTGAGACCCATATTATTTTCTCCAAAACCTTGAATTGCCAATTGTAGACTTTCTATCGATCCCTCCCAGATGATAAGGATGTCATCGATGTAGCGGCGTAGAAGTCCAGACTGCCCCTCCACCTCTCCAAGGGCCATACGGGCAAAGGCCCATGAAAATCTGGTCTCCATGGCAGTCCCCATGTTCATTCACCAGAGTGTTGTCCCCCTCTAAGAAGTACATCACGACCTGGATAACCAGTTGATGATCAATACAAGTATACAAAGAGCCCACATCTAAAGTGGTCCACAGATAATCATGTTTCCACTGGATGTTAGCCATCTTGTTAAGTACATCCGGGGAATCCCTGATGTACGCAGATAAGACCGCAACATATTTCTGTAAGAAGAAATCAATATATGATGACAACTGAGATGTATGTGACTAGATACCTAAAATAATGGGTCTTCCTGGTGAGTTTTTTTATCTTTTGCAATTATGGTATGTGATAGAAGAATGGTTTAGTATTAAACTGTTGGAAAATGTATTGGTACTCTTGTTTATTTAGAACACCAGTCTCTATACCTTAGAAAGTCCTTTAAGAGATCATTAAATACATTAGTGGGATCATAAGACAATTTAGCATAGGAATTTGTGTCTGAAAATAATCTCCTTGCTTCTGATAGATACACAGATGTCTCTTGTATAACCAGGGCTACGCCCTTATCTGCTTCCCTAATTGTAATATTCTGATCCTTAGAAAGGATTTTTAAGGCCTGCCTTTCTTTCCTTGATATATTATCTTTTTTGTAGATATTCATTTTCTTAATATTCAGTCTAAATTCCTCCATCAATACCTTAAAAAATGCCTCAGCGAATGGACCCTTAAAATGAGTGGGGAAAAAGGATGAATTTTTCTTTAAAGTTGTGTGTTTGATTTTTCCACTGATGTTTTCCATATCTGCTTAATTTTCTATGCTCAACAAAGATTCCAATAACACTACGTTATTACTATTTTTCTGCAATTCTTTCATTTGTTCTTCCAGTTGTGTTTTTCTATACTTAAAAAATATCTATGCAACAATAATTCCCCTGTAAATTAAGTCCAAGAAGAAAGAAAATTCATCCGTGGGCATGTTGGAGCAAATTTTAGTCCTTTCTCCAACAAAGAGGTCTTTTCTTTAGTAATAATTCTAGAGGATAAATTAAAAACCAAGCCCTTCGAATGTCCAGGTATAATTTCTCTTTTCCATTTTGGTTCTTCCTCCTCTTTCTCTTTTTCCTCTGTGGACCATCTTTTTCGTCTCATCCTGTCCTTCTTTTTTTCTAAATTTTTATTCAACTCTTTTGCTTTTTTTCCTATTGATAAAAAATTAACCTGTGCAGTATTTCCACTGAAAGGAAGCGGAGTGCTTAATATGGTTATAGAAGCATTATCCAGTTCTTCAACATTACTTGAAAGTATTTCATATGTATTTTTGAGGAGTAGGGCAAAAGATGGCAGTTTAGATGCTATAAACTGCAAGTTGGATGATGTAGATGATTCAGAGCCCTCAGAACTAGGGACATAAATAATTTTTGTGTGATATTTTTAGGAGGACTTCCTAATGCCTTGTAATTTATCTATTATTATTTGTTTTGCATATATTTTTTTGAATTTCTATTTATGTTCCTTTTTGAGATGTTAAATCTAGACCATGTTTTGACCTTGTCATTATTATAGTCTAATTGGTCCCTATTCATTTTTTTATTTTTCTGTTTCTTAAGAACCTTTTCTAAAGAATCTAGCTTGTGTTGTACCCTACTATCTAATTCTTTAAAAATGGAATGTTGTTGATGTTGCTAGGACATGGTTCCACTTGCCAGAGCCAGCAATACTCCTGAACCTAGCTGTAGTGCTGAATATGAGGCAGTAGCTGCAACAGCAGCAACATTATCCGCTGCCACAGACAGTGAAGGTGAATGTGTAGGACAAGAAGAAAGAAGCCATTCTTCTTCATCTGTTCCCTCCCCCTGAAGTCACGGGTGTGGGACTATTTTTTTCTTGGGGCAGGCACAGTGCAGTCATCAGCAACGGCACTGTTCACAATTTGTGACAAGTCAGTGAGAAGAGGAAAGGAGGGAACACACCTTGGCACAAGTGCCCTGATATCACACATGAAACACAGACACCATGACAATTATGTCAAACATGTTAAAGCCAAGCACCCACCACAGAAATAAACCAATGCTGTTGCTGTACCCCCTGACTCTCCAGAAAGGCAGCATGAGAATAAGGTGGAGATCAAAGAGGAGGAAGAATAGAGCAACCCAATAAGAGACTGGACATTCCATGACGAGTGAAACAACTAGCTTGCCATCACCTTCTAGGGTAACCACATCTTCTGCCAATCCACCTCATTCATCTTTACCTCCCCCACCAAATTATAGCCACTCTGTTGATGTTAGGATGTGGCAGTTCATCTCCACCCATTGCACACTGTGTGGTGCACTGACCACACATGCCATTGTGGTGGAGGAGAATTGCAAGCAGTGCATCAAGTGGCATCTGAGGAGATTCCATCCTGCAGAAGATGCTAATATGCTGTCAGGGAGGGTTCATCATTACTATTAAGCTGTCAGCAAGTTGTCATGTGTCCTTAGCGAGGTGTGGACAAGGGGTATAGTGACAGCGGCATTACAGATGTTTTTACCACACACACTGTGCACATTTCAGTTACTGATGAGAGCCACAGTTCCTGCTCTCAAGGGAAAAAATTATATTCTAATAACAACACACCCATGATTTTGGAGGATGGACAGGTGGAATAGAATTATTGGCCAACTTCTTCTTTTCTTCACATAGACTGGGGCTACTTATTGTGCTGCTACCTCCTCAGACGCAGGTAGGTAGTGGCAAGTGGAACCTACATCATCCATCACCCATATTTCTGTGATTGTTGATCCCATTCCCTTTCAGCTGCTAATTATCCTGCTGCTTAAACATCTCAGCAGCAGCAGCAAGAACAGCAGTTGCAAATTCTGCAATTATGGTATCAGACTCAGGAGGAGGACATTTGACAATGGCAACTGGCCAACATGGCCTGCTGGCACTAGGCCAGTAGGGCACTTTTTTTCTCAATGCTTGTACATTGAAATAAAATAAAAAATAAAAAAACGTAGTCCTACAAAAAAAAATTTGGCGGTTTGTTTATAACAAGCCTAAGTCCTTGTCACGGTTTGTTAAGACTCTCAGACGTAAGGTTTAGGTAAAAACATAACTTTATTGAAAAGTTAAAGGCAATCCCACAGGGTTTTCATACACATACAAACAATACATAGCAGATAATGACAATAGCAAATAGGTTCTACAGGCCTTGCCAATATACCGGGCAATGCAACCCAGGCGAGTCTGGAACAAGAGGCTCTACCGGCCCAGCCAATATACCGGGCTGGGCAGCCTAACGGGATACCAGTGTAGTAGGCTCTACCGGCCTTGCCAATACCGGGTAAGGCAACCTTAAGATGGAATAGTATGCGGTTCTACCGGGCAAGGCAGCCTGACGGAATACTAACAAGTAGGCTCTATCGGCCTTGCCAATACCGGGTAAGGCAACCGTAAGGTGGCAAAGTGAAAGGTTCTACTGGCCTTAACAATATACCAGGCAAGGCAGCCCAAAGGAAGGTGACAACCACAGTGACCTAATGACTGTCAGATGATAATGACAGCAAGATGGAATATAGAGGTTACCAGGTCAAGTGGTTTCACAGTAATCAGAAACTCTCGTGCCCATATACTACAGGAATCAATGCTGTTAGGACTGGACAGCGCACTCGGAACCATCAAGAACCTGACTGCAAGTCAGGGAGTAAACCAGCGCCCCATGTTAGGAACATACAGGCAGAATGAGAGCCGCAAGGCTTAGTGGAGCAAACCAGCGTCCGCACGCTGGGACCAACAGACTATAATGTGAGCCGCAAGGCTAATGGAGTGAGACAGCGTCCGCACGCTGGGACCAACAGACTGTAATGTGAGCTGCAAGGCTAATGGAGTTAAACCAGAGTCCGCACGCTGGAACCAACAGACTGTAATGGGAGCCGCAAGGCCAATGGGGCAAACCAGCGTCCGCACGCTGGGACCAACAGACTGTAATGAGAGCCGCAAGGCTAATAGAGCGAACCAGCGTCCGCACGCTGGGACCAACAGACTGTAATGAGAGCCGCAAGGCTAATGGAGTAAACCAGCGTCCGCACGCTGGAACCAACAGACTGTAATGTGAGCCGCAAGGCAAATGGAGCAAACCAGCGTCCGCACGCTGGAACCAACAGGCTGAATGTGAGCCGCAAGGCTAAGTGAAGCAAACCAGCGTCCACACGCTGGGAACCAACAGGAGGAAATGTCGCCGAAGCGAATGAAGAACAATGCCACCACAGATGCAGGAACTGGAAGCAGGAAACAACAGGAACCAGCAGAGAAGATCAACCGGATCAAGCGCGGCCAAGCAGACTGGCAACAGGAGCATCAGCTACTGATGAGAACAACCGGAACCGGACTGGAACTGACAAAGCAGGCAGGAACTCAGGAACAGGTTAACTCAGGAACTCAGCAACAGGCCCAATCAGCTACTGCAGTAAGGAGGAAGTGGATGCTGTCAAAGACACCACGAAATGA
This sequence comes from Rhinophrynus dorsalis, assembly GCA_037306005.1. Classification (NCBI taxonomy): domain Eukaryota; kingdom Metazoa; phylum Chordata; class Amphibia; order Anura; family Rhinophrynidae; genus Rhinophrynus; species Rhinophrynus dorsalis. Next base: position 69,746,686 of record CM074719.1, on the reverse strand, counting down.
CAACCAGAGGGTGCCCAGACTGAGTTTAAAAAGGCAATGTGAGGCGGGCTGAAGGCAGACAGCCAATGGGAGCCCCCTACAGGTGATAGACACTGAATTGCAGCAATCGCGGGCACCGTGATAGTCCTACAAATCAATGTTTCCTTAGTGCTCATGCCAAACAAGCTTAATCCCTACAAATTCAGGGCTTGAGCCTCTAATAATCCTACAAAGGCCTCTAACAACAAATCTAACAAATCATCCTCTACAAAATACTCTATCAAGTCAAGTATCAGTCCACCCCAGTGGCAGATTATGTCAGGGGGTTCCTATCTCTATCACTTTACATATATATATCTTATTCTATTATTTTATATCAACTGTCCCCTCCAATTCCAGTCAAGAACCCCCCCAAAAAACAAATTCCCTGTTCAACTGATTCATTCCCCAGACTCATTTTATACCATGTCTTATGGAGGTTTTGTTAATTGTATTTAGGAGTTATTTTTTATTAACTGCCCCCAAACCCCACAAAAAAATTCCGTGTTCAACTGATTCTTTCCCCACACCCCACCAATACAGGCACCCTCATGCCCCTTTTATTATATGTCTTTGGGAAATATAATAATATCTACTTTGTTTTGTGTGTAACTTCAATGTTACCATTGATTTCAATGTAATGAGCTAGGTGAAAAAAAGCGGGAAAAAATGGAAAATTGACACTTTTTGCTGGAAATTATTTGCCAAGTGGAAAGTGACATTTTTCGCCAATTTCAGTTTGAGGTGAAAATTTTCACCCATCCCTACTTAAGATTTCCTATTAATTAATTTATACAAAAAATATACTGCTTTTGCATGTAACAGCTAGCTGATGTAGGTTTAGTTTAGGTTTGGGGGAGGAGGTAGCATAGGTTTTCTCGTCTTGATGTTCTGTTGATTTAGGTGTGCAGGTCTGTGGTAATGCTTTGCTCCCTGCACTCATGGGGTGTGCACATTAGGAAATAAATGACACTCGATCCACATGTAGTTGATATATAGTGACCATCTGGATTATTAGGAGATGTTAGTGTTCTTTTAACCACTTGAGGGCCAGAGAGATGTGCAATGTTTTACTTCACAATGTGTAGCTCATCTTCCTGGTCCTCCGCAGTAATGGCGGATAGGAACAAGGTTGGAATATTAGATGTTGGATGTGTCTTATTTTGACAGTAAAATGAGAAATGTTGGTTTCTGAAACATTTCACTTGAAATAAACTGTTAACCCCTGTCAGAGGGGGTTAGCAACCAATCTGGCACTCAAAGAGTTAAATTAGCCCCCTTGAATTAAAACAATTATAAAAACAAAATACAATGCTTTTATCTTATATCTGTTAACCAATAGATTTAACCCTTTGAATGAGTGGGTTAACCAATGCATTGCATAGCAATGCATTGTATACCGCTCTGGCAGTCAAAGAGTTAAGTATACAAATGTAATCATCACTCAATTACCAATAACAACTAGTACTAAAATATATTTGACATGATTGTATCAATACTGATTTAACCCCTTGGATGATAGAGATGTCTCAAACGATCCATTACAATTCAAACATATATCCCAAAGCAATGCATTGATTCACAAGGGAAATACCAAAATTAAAAGTAGTAAAAGGTACATAAGATTCATGTACCTCCATTCATTCCTTCTAACACTTAGTAACACCTTCATTGCCTTAAAAAATCCAACTAATAGTATCAGGATTAATAATGTAGCCATGTATAATACTTTGCCTCTCGGCCACTGCCATTTTTCTCCATGATCTATTTACCACCTTGATGATCAGAGTGGTATCCAATGCAATGCTTTGCACACCCCTCTGTCCCTTTAATAGATAACCTATTGGATGCTAGATTTGTCACCAATGCATTCCAAAGCGATGGCTGTAACATTCAATGAGATAAAGGGGGTTATGTACTAAGGTGTGATAAACAGGTGATAAAGTGGAGATGACTTCTCTAGTGATATCACTTTTCCATTTCCTATGCTATTCTGTGGAGCCAATGCACTAAGATCTCCACAATTTAAGAAATGTTAGTGAATTGGCTCCATAGAACATCACAGGAATTGGAGAAAGCTGATGGAATAAAAAAAAAAAACACACCAATATTTCAATGGGGGTTATTCACTAAGGCATGATAAAGAGGTGATAAAGTTTCGTAAGTTTTGGAGATCTTAGTGCATTGGCTCCATAGAATAACATAGGAACTGGAGAAGTGATATCACTGGAGAAGTCATCTCTGCTTTATCACCACTTTATCACACCTTAGTGCATAACACCATTTTTATTCCATCCTCTTTTTGGTATAAATACTTTTAGGCCACAAAGATCATATTATCAAGGATTTTATAAAAGTTTAAAAATGATTCAGTGCTTTTGACTAATATTTAAATGTGCTTTCATTACACCATTTGAATGTGAAAACAATAAAAAAAATGTACTTACTGGGTTTATTATTCTGAAACCTCATTGCAGTCTTTAAAAATATGAATGTCAACTTCAATTTTATCATCAAACTGTTTTTCACATGGCGCTGTTATTGATTCATATTTTCATGTTAAAGGATAACATTGTGATTAGATAGAATCAGACATTTCCATTTCCATGTATATTATACTAGTGTAAAAGCCTGTGTACACGGGCCAAGGTACGGGTAATGTTAACCCTTTGAGTGCCAGAGGGGTACGCAACGCATTGCTTTGCAATGCGTTGCGTACCCCTCTGGCACTCAAAGGGTTAAGAGGCCGCTACCTCACTGCTCCACCCGATGCAGTCTTGCGTCTCCTCACTCACGCAATGCAATCATGAGCAGTAGAGACTGCCCGAATGTGAGCATGACTGCATCATGACAAACATCCTAGCAAATTATTATATTGGAAGGATCATAAAAGGAATAGTTTGAAATGGATTTATTATTTACAGAAGGCAATATTCTGAAGGCAATAATCTGGCACAGCTGCATGCTAGAATATGGAGTTTACTGTGGCCAATGATATAGAAAGAACTAGAGCATTTCTGGACTAACCCAAATGGATCATAAGAGACAAAAAAAAATCCTCATTGTTTTGGATTAATAAACTTTTATTGATAGAAAAGCATATTCTGTAAGGCTTTTCTCTTTGAGTAAAGCAAGGATAATCCCATAGCTGGGAAACATGTCATTGCAGAGTTTCAACAGTTTAGGTTGTTGTAGTTGTCTTTTTTTCCCCTTTAACATTAGCAGAGCCCCCTAGTGTCTATAAAGTTCACCTGCAGATCATCTGTTGTTCAGACAGTTATTCTATTGCATTCTCTTTGAGAGGTTTCAATCATTGGGACTTTTGTTAATGTTTATTTATCACTATGGTTAAATTGGTTTGTTCCAGAATTATTATTCTTTGTACATCAGCCTTAATATATTCTAAAAATGAATTGACAAATTGACAATGCAATATAATTACCCTTTGAGTGCTGGCATTCAAAGGGTTAATTGACTTTACTTGCTAATAACAATCTTAAGCCCTTTATATTAGAGACATCTCCCATGCAATGCTTCATCGAGCATAAGAGATGTCTCTAATACTACTCTAGACAGAGTAAAGCCAACAACTCTAAGATTCCCGAACATTGTCTAAACCAGTGGTTCTCAACTTGTGCCCTCAATGGCCCCTAACAGGATTTGAGGATTTCCTTGTTAGTTCCAGGTTAGTTAATCAATTTGAATGTATTGCATACCCCTCTGGCACTAAATGGGTTAAATGCTCACTTAGGAAGAGACAAATTAGAAGGAATTATTTTTGGCACAAAAAAAAAATTGATTTTCTGTACTTTATTGTACTTTTTTTTTTAATAAACTCTACCTCTTCACATAGTTTTGTTTTATATACTGTGAAAAATAGAATGAATAGGAGAAGAAAACATACTGACATTCAGGAACCTTAGCAAGAGATGGAGGAAGAGACTAAATGGACCATATACACAAGGGAACAGGGAAGCAATTCTGGTTCAAAACAACTGCAAAATATGCAACAAATAAACATCTACCTTGATTGAAATGGGGCTTTTAATCGCTTTAATACGACACACTGCATTCGAGAAACCAGAATTGCTCATCTGTTGTTTTATATGTGTAAGTCATTACATTTGGATACAGAATGCTTATGCTAAATAATTACACAGATGTCACAATGTATTGGATACCTCTCTGGCACTCAAAGGGTTAAAACCAAGCTCTCTGGCATTCAGAGGGTTAATGTGCTTGATGTTCTAAGACACAGGAAAAGTCCTTGGGCATATCAACTGCCCCATAGAGAACAAAAACGTTCATTTAATTTGTACTTTTAATCCTTTGAGTGCCAGAGTGGTGCACAACGCATTTTGTACCCCTCAGGCAATCAAAGGGATAACCCACTAAATGCTAGAGAATTATACAGCATATTGCCTAACTAGTATTCAAAGAATTAAAAGTTCCCTTTAAATCCATGTGACTTTTTATGTCTCCCTTATGGAGCAGTTGGTTTGCACAGAGTTGCTCCAAGTCTTCTTAGTACGTCAGTCTTAATGAATAACAAATAGCACAATTGTCTGTTATCAGCTAATACACAATTCAGCTCCTAGTCAATTCCCATGTGAGCATGCAAGGCTGACGCTTGTAAGTGACCCATAGAACCTAGAGGGTACAATATAGTAATGGGAATTCTCAAGGAACTCAGGCTCCATCGATTTGTATTCATCCAAATGTAATACATTTCTATGCACTTTCTGTGCATCCATGTTTATGAGCAAGTGTAAATTCACTTTCATATATTTCCAAGGAATGAGCAGGTGACCTCCTTTGCCTGCCATTACACTGAAAATATAAAGAAACTATTTTAACAAACATTACTGAGACTCTCTGTGCTGCAGATAAACAGATAAATGTGCCATCCTGCCTAGCAGCCAGGACTTGATTACTATTTAGCGTTCTAGTCACATTCTTCAACCAGTTTTCTTCTGGAATACTAAGTACAATCTGCGTTATTTACATATGGTCATCTTCTTGACTGACATCTTATGCCCCTATTCAGCTGTTTAAAATATACATGGAAGTAGATTATAGGGGAAACAACTATACATGTGTACTGCAGCTGAAACAACGGGTTTTATTCACCAAGATAAATGGTTGCAATTCTGGGAAAAATCAACTGTACAATGGGATTGGGATGAAAATTATATATATCTACTTTGACTTAAATGAGCTTGTAATCGCATTGAATGCTAGAGAGGTCTCCACTGCATTGCTCTGCAATGCATTGAATGCTTCATTAGCATTTAAGGGGGTTAAAAGCTCACTTAAACTAATGGGAATGTTCATATGGATGAGATGGCTTAGTTGGTTAATGCACCAGCTGTAGAATCTATTCACAATACAAGGTCACATGTTCTCTTCCTGGCAAGGTCAGCTCAGCCTTTCACCCTTCTGAGGTAGATAAAACCAGTTGAAGACATACTTAAAAATGAGAAACAATCTCAGTATGTTCTTCCTGGTAAAATGCTTTCACCAAAAAAAAATGTATATCCCCCATTTGGTTCACTCCATAATGAACTACTTTAGTATGATGTTGAATATGGCTCATATTTATCTAGTAAATGCTGGGATGCAGCCTTTTGTGTAATATTGCCATGGCATTCTTAAATGAGTTCAAGAATTATATGTGTGCACTTGACACTTAAGATCAATACAGATTCATGTTAACAAACTGTATGAAGCCGTTTAAAATAAAAGCTAATTTTACTTTTATAATGAGTCCATTTATATCTGCTTTAAAATACCAATACTATTTTGCTTTTTAACCCTTTGTGCATCAGAGGGGTGCCCAATGCATTGTGAAGTAATACAACCTTCTGGCACTCAAAGGGTTAAATCACCATTATAGCTCTCTTTTATATAATTAAAAAGTACTGAAAAAGTGTACGTTTATCAAAGTATTATAAATAAATATTGTGAAGGAATATTTTTTTTCAGGCATTTGCATTTGAACAAAAATTTGTATTAACACTTTAAGGACCAGAGTGATATGCAACACATCGCATGTCCCTTTGGTCCTTAAAGGGATAATCTAATTTAATAGCATAGATATTCAAGACATCTCAAGACTGTTATGGTTAAAGTTGAAAGCTGTAATGGAAATGGTATAAAGAAGGTCCTGCAAATGGGGCAGCTTATATGGGGAGGGAAAAAAATAATATATATATATATATATATATATATATATATATATATATATACATATATATATATATATATATATATATATATTTATATAAAACAAGTAAATCGTGTTGCCATAATATACAAGAGCACACACAGGTCTTTTGTAAAATAAAATTAAAAAATGTTATTAGGTTAAAGCGGAACTACTACCTTTAAACAACTTTGCTTCAATAACTCCCCATCTGGTGACTAGCTGCTTAGTAGCACTAGTCGCCAGAATTATTACCAGAATTATTACGGAAATATGATGCCTCACATCTATTTATCTAATACATCTGGTTGTTTATTGAGGTACCCACCGAACACAGAACCCCAACATGGGACTCCATGACATCTGCCAAAGGCAGTACATGTAGAGCCAAGGACTGTGTTAGACTTGTTCACGATCATACATTGCGAACTAACGGGATTTAACCTTCACAATCATCTCTACAATTACCACCAACGGGTGGAGGATTATAACACTAAGGATGATGCCTCTATGGCAAACACATTAACTCTACATGGCAACTACAGGATATGCCTTATCCGGACACTGTGGATTATAACACTTCACGAGTTACAGGGATTAACCCCATTGGGGGCAATTCTGACAGCTGTATATGGACAGATAGGTATAACCATCACCGTAAACGCAAGTACAGATGTTTAAATGTTACTCATCTTGTTCTTTTGAAACAATGTCTGACTTGTATTATACTGTATATGCTCCATGATTGTTACAGTAGCATGTTGTTGTCCGCCGCATATTTATTTGGTCCTCTTGCTGACATGTACATTGGGTGGTCATGTTATTCATATTTATTTTAGCTTTATTACTATTTTCACTTATAATGTTTACTATAATCGTTTAGGCACTTCTTTTGAATACGTTAGATTACTAATATGTACGTAAAATTTAGATACCATGTTTTAACTCGCTGACTGGGAGAGTGGTGATACAGAGCCAGCCAGGGTACTTCAGGCTATTTATGTTTACTTTTCTGTAGTGATCCTGCCATCTAAAGGTTAAGTCTCGCATCTTGGTGGTTCTTTGAGGTGCATTGCACAATGACATCATAGGGCCTTTGTCGTGCCCCCCTAACGCCACTCCCCAGATATTTCTGTATTTAAGATTTGTTGTATAACATACTGGTTGTCTTGAGAAAGGCTCTACAATGGAGCCGAAATGTTGATGATTTAACCTAATAACATTTTTTTATTTTATTTTACAAAAGACCTCTTTGTGCTCTTGTATATGGTGGTAACACCAGGGCTCAAAATTTCCACTCGCCACTAGCCAATGGCAAGTGAAAATTTAGCCCTGACGAGTAGAAATTCAGCCCTGGTGGGTATGTTATGGCTTGCAGTGGCGAGTAACTTTTGAGGTCTGGCTAGTAGCAAAGGACTTCAAATTTTAAGCCATGTTAACACTATTTACTTGCTTTACATACAATTTTCCAAACAGCACCCAGGCAGGTTACACCTTCTTACCTAATGTATTGGAGTGCCCACCTACGGCATTACATATATATATATATATATATATATATATATAATCATCATCATCATCTTCAGCCATTGTCAATCCACTGAAGGATGAAGGCCTTCTCAGGAAGCCTCCAACAACTTTGTTCCTGTGCCAATTGTTGCCACTTCGATAACTACCCATCTTGTCTTTGGTATTCTTCTTGGGTGTTTAGTATTAAGAGTAATTTATTCCAAAATGCCTTTGGTCAATCTACTGTCAGTTCTTCTTGTTATGTGGCCTTGTCACGGTTCCCTAGAGATGATCAGGAGTCAGTACAGTATAGTAAAATGCAATTTATTAAACAACAATAAGGTAGCAAACAGAGGAAAATAGCAGGTACAAGAAAAGGGTCACAGCCAGCCAGTGCTACTACCAGAAATAGTACACTGCCATGGAGGACCACTCTATTACAGACTAGGCTGAAGCCACTGGTAGTCTTTGCTGGAACCAGGAGCTGGAACAGGAACAGGAACTGGAACTCAAAGCCTTGATCCAAGGTAGCAAGAAAATCTGACTCACGCCTGCAGTCAAAATGGAGCGTATCTCTGACTCATGCCTGCAGTCAGTATCAAAGCTAGTCTGCCAGAGCCCCAGGCCTGCACCAGATAGGTTGTCTGCCATATACAGGAGAAAACCAAAAGACTAGTCAGACAGAGCCACAGGTCAGCACCAGAGATGGTAGTCAGACAAGCCAGGTCATACACAGTTCAGGTAGTCAGCCAGAGTCACAGGTCTGCATCAGATTGGGTGTCCACTTTAAGGATAAGACAAAGGAATAGTCAGACAGAGCCACAGGTCAGCACCAGATTGGATGGAAGACAAGCCAGGTCATACACAGAGTCCAAGGTAATAGAACTGCTTTGAACAACAACACAAGGACAACTGAGCCAGACTTAGACTGCCCTTTAAACCTCTCCTCAGGAAGTAGGTAGGAGGAGCACGCTCAGAGGAAGGAAGTAGGTCGGAGGAGACTACAAGAAGCGTGGCATAAAACAGAGGTCTGCTTCACTCTGAAGCCTCGCGCCTGCAGATGATGCGTGGAATGACGCCGAGCTTCGCTTGAAACAAGGTAAGTTGTGACTGGCCTGCCCATTTCCATTTCAGATGCTTTCTCTTTCAGTGATGTCAGACCTTTGTTTGCTGACAAATCCATATGTTTTTAAATCTCAGTCTTTAACTAACTAATCTTATGTCAGCCTTCAGTATTCAGTCCCTTCTTAGACTTAGACTTCTCCTCCCTAAACTGGTCCTATGATCTCTGATGGCTAATGAATAACATAGTTGATGAAGCTAAAAAAAGATGTGTCCATCAAGTTCAGCCCTTGCCATATCACATTTGTTGATTCAGAGAAAGGCAAAATAAACTGTAGAAACAATTTCCAATTAAGATCCACTTGGTTAAAAACAACAATTTCTGACCCACAGTGCAGTCAGATGTCTAACGGATCAAAATCATATCTGCAATGAAATCAACTGTTATGATTGTCATTACTATTCTGAGCTAGAAAGGTATCCTATTCTCTTTGAAAGTCTCTTCAGTATCTGCAATCACAGTTTTCTGAGGCAAATAACTTCACATTACTTCCCTTACTGTAAGAAAAAATAAATAAATAAATCACTGCCTTTTTTAGTCTAAGTAACCTATGCTGTGGTCTTAATCAATGACATTGTTTTACTCTTTCCTTGTGTTAGAAACATATAAAATAGATTATGACAGTAGAAAATAACCATCTGGCCCATCAAGACTGAACATTTCCCTATCCTACTTCTTAGAATAGACTTATGTTTATCACATACATTTTTATAGCCCCAGCAGTATTTGCCCCACCACTTCTGCTAAATTTAGATCAACATAACCTCTTTTCTAGTATGCATCTTTTTTTGAAAAATGCTTCTTACCTGAACTATAATCCCTATATATATTTAAAGGGTTCTATCATATAACCCCTTCCTCCTTTCGTCCAAGAAGTACATACTAAATGGATAGTAATGTTTCACAAAACAGCAGCTCCAATTAATCTTCATAGCATTTGGACCACAAAGAGTTTTATTCAAATTGTATGTCAATACCGTATTTGTAGTTCAAGAGTAAATGAATGATAAAGTATCCCCCTCCCTCCCCTTTTACCTAGTGTAAACCACCTTCTCTCAGATGTGAAATCTGGTCCCTGGACTAAACAGATCTCAGCAATCTTCTTACTGTGAACATAAGGAAAACCCTGCCCCCCTTGACTGTTTTTTCAGGTTTTTCCTTATGCTCATTGAAGATTGTCCCTCTTTGTGATCTGTCAGGATGGTCTTGCTGCTCTGACGTGAGCAGTGTTACATCAGTAAAAGGGGCAGGAGGGGGATACTTTATTATTCAATTACTCTTGAACTACAATTCTGAGAGTATTGAAATAACACTCTCCATGGCCCAAATACTATGAAGTTTAAAGGGATAGTAATATTTTATTATTACTATCCCTCATATTGTATTATTTGCAAAATAAGTTAATAGCCCCCAGGTTCATCTCTCAAACCTTTATGGTTTGAGAGATAACTGAAGGCAAAGTTCTCCCCTCCCTCCCCCCATCCCTGAAGTCAGCTTTGTGCTGACTGCAGGGATTTCCAGTCTGTCTTTCATCATGCAATCGCATTAATGACAAAGAATTATTTAACTGAAACGGTCTTCTACATGTGCTTGCAAACCAAGTACATGTAGAAGACTGTTTCAGTGAAATAATTCTTCTTCACTAATGGGATCTCGGCTCAGCTGCAGAGCTGCAAGACTGTCATATGACAGACTTCCCCTGCAGTCAGCACAAAGCTGTAAGCAGAGGATACCAGCTTGTGTGTGTTTATTGAATGCAAGAGAGGTCTACAATGCAGACTCCTATACACCACACTGATATATGGAGGCAGATGTATGAGGATGAACCAGAGTGATTCTAGAGTAAACAAGTACATAATAGGGTACAAATATAATTTCACAAAGTTCCCACTTATTTAACCTTGCATGATAGAAAACACTCCACAATGCACTGGAGATCTCTCTATGATTTATGAGGTTAAAAACCTCACTTAATTGAATGGAAATTCTTATTTTTCCCCTATGGTGTTGTTGATTTACTCCAAAATTGCTCCAATTTGTCCTAGTACATCAGCCTTCTTATCTTATCATAAGATCCTTTATTCTTTTATTCATTTACAGTATGCTCTCTTCATCCCCACTGGAGAATCGAGCAGGGCCTAATGACATAAGTGTACAAATGCACTGTGCATTTCCTGTTGAGTAAAATAAGGCTACTCCTGCTACTGAGAGATGTATATTTCCAGACTTACAGTTTAAACCTATGGTTTTTTTTTACATTACCAGTGCCCTATAGTGGTCAAATCCCAATGAGTTATTCTATTACATTCTAATGGAGAGGAAAGTCGGTGACATACAGTTCTCCATAGAATGTGATAGAAACTGTGGAATCATTTTCTGTCAGTTAGAACTATCAGGAAGGAAACACCGTCAATTCACTTGCTGATTATTTGGACTTTTATAACATTTGAATAAAACATCTGACAGCAGTAGGAGTGACCTTGTTTTACTCAGCAGGAAAAGCTCTATAACATATAGGTTTTCATAAAAAAACTTCCTGCTCCTTTAAAGGTATGGGATTTTCAAAATGGTCCTTAAAGAATACTGGAATCTGCATGGACAATATAAATTTTTTATTTATATATTTATTTATGTAATAATAGAGCATTTGTTCTTTATACAGAAGTTCCAGAAGGAAAACAATAATTCCTATGACAGAAGTGACGTCACCTTGCATGTTCAAACATGTCATCATACAGGAGGACAGACATATATGCTGTACCACTTTGCATACACCACACATTCACACTGTGATCATTGCCATAGGAAGTCATAAGCAAAAATGTAGTTCCCGGGAAACTAGTGAAGATGTTTGTTTTTTTGCTTTTGTTCCTGTGACAAGATTTTTCACCTATCCCTAATAATGGTCTGTATTCAAGAAACTTTAGGAGCAAACCACTGCATTGTAGTCAACAATTAAAAAATCTCCCAGATTTCCATTAATTTAAATTAAGCTTTTTATCTCACTAGAGTGGTCTCTAACATATTGTAGAGCATTACTTTGGAGACCTCTCTTGTATTTAGTTGTTTAGAAGCCACATTTATATTAATGGCTATAGGTATTAGTTCCCTATGGTGCAGGTCATTTGTTCCAGAATTGTGCCCTTTTAGCTTCTTGAATAAAGACCAAAGGGATTTACATATAAAGAAAACTGAAGTAATTCATGGTAAAACAACTGCTCCGTAAGGGAGCAGTAACACATCCAACAATTGATTTAATCATGGATTTTTACCCCTTGAATGCAAGAAAGGTCTCCAACACATTTCTTTGAAATAAGGATTTTATGTGTCCCTTGTGGTATAGTTGATTTGTCCCATAATTGATCTATTTTGATTCTATATATATAAGGCTGATTGTCCTTTGATTATAGTTAACTAGTGTAAAAGCCTGTTTACAAAGGCCAAGGTCCGGGTAATGTTAAGAGACTGCTACCTCACTGCTCCACCTGATGCAGTCTTGCGTCACTTCACTCACGCGATGCAATCATGCGCAGTAGAGACAGTCCAAACGCGGGCAGTCTCTACTGCGCATGACTGCATCGTGACAAACATCCTAGTGAATTATTATATAGGATTACACCCAACAGCATAGAAGCAAAGTTGGGCAAACTGCTAGTCTGTTACTAACACTGGAACATATGTAGACAGAAGTGGAGTAATTCTGGTGGTACACTTGAATGGGTTGTTTTGCTTTTGTTTTTGCTGCAGCTCCTTAACCTCTTAAGAACCCATGATGTGCCAGGACATGTAATAAGGACCCTGTAATGGTTCGTACAAATGAATACAAGACAGGTACTTATAGGTAACAATCACTTTATTAAGCACAAATAATAGATCAATAAAGCAGGTATCAGCAATAAACGGTAAAATATGGGATTCGTAATAAACGGAGCAAACATCACCTATCAGAAGTTGGAGACTGCCTTCTTGAGAGGCACTATTAGTATGGCCCAGAAGCTGAAATGAATGCATAGTCTGCAGAGCCACAGGTCCACACCTGGAGGATACCAGACTATAAGGAAAGACAATCAGGAAGAATAATGGTCTGAACCCCAGGTCCGCACCTGTAGCGAAAACCAGACGTAATCGATAGGCAGCAGTAATAAGGAATGTCTGAGCCTAGGTCCACACCTAGAGGATTACCAGACAAACCCAAAATTAACAAGGAATGGATAGTCTACCAGAGCCGCAGGTCTGCACCAGATTGGTTGTCAGACACGCCTAGGGTCATACACGGATTGCATAGTCAGACAGAGACACAGGTCAGCACCAGAATGCGTAGTTGAACAAGCCAGGGGTCATACATGGAACAGGTAGTCGGAGAGAGCCACAGGTCAGCACCAGATCGGGTAGTCAGACAAACCAAGTAATACACAGAGCTCAGGAAACACAACTGCACTGGAACACCACGAAATGGCGACTGATGTGGTGTCCAGGCAGTTTAAGTACCAATTGCTCCACCTCCGGAAGGTGGAGCAATTAGGGTCCTATGCCTTTAAGGGCTGGGTTGTGATGTCACAGGGGAATCCCTTGACGCGCGCCCGCATATGCAGACTGAACACAGCACTGCCGGAAGCAGGAATCAAGAAGCTGACTGCCCACCAGGAAACCAGGTGGCCAGCTACCGGGGAACTGCCGCGAGGCATCACACAAGAGACCGACTGCCCACAATGCCCAGCGGCCGTCTCAACAGGTAAGTGGAACGCTTACAGACCCATGACGGTCCTGGCACATCATGAATTTCAGGGCTCCCCACATCACTGCATGCTGTTCAGGGAGCCCTGAATCAGGTAGACAAAAAAAAAACGCTCCGTGGTCCTTAAGTAAAGGCCGCTTGTGCAGCTGGTCCTTAAGGGGTTAAAGGGAAAGTAACACCATAAAACAGCATAGACTAGTTTACATATCCTTGTTAAATTAGACTACTGTAGCAATTACAAAATTTTCTAGCCATGGAAAAAGTAATTACTGCTCCCTGAGAGCATATGTAAGATTAGATTTTAGCCCCAGAAAACAATTAGAGAAATGAAGTGTATGGTATTTAAAGGTCTAGTAATACTTAAATTTAACTATAATTCATCTTGTAGCCCTTAAAAAACAAATTAAATGACCCCAGCAGAATTTCTCAAACCTTTATGGTTTGAGAGATATCCACTTTCAAAGTTCGCCCCTCATCTGACGTCAGGGTTCTAGCTGACTGCAGGGGAATCCGGACCTGGGACCGGTGGAGGCTCTTCAGCAGAACCGAGATCGCATTATGGAAAAAGAAATCCTTCACTGGTACGGTCTTCTACGTGTGCTTGGTTTGCAAGCACATGAAGAAGGTCATTTCAGTGAAGGATTTCTTCTTCAATAATGCAATCTCGGCTCTGCTGAAGAGCCTCCACTTGTTCAAGGACAGGATTCCCCTGCCATCAGCTAGAGCGCTGACATCAGGAAAGGGGGAACTTTGAAAGTGGATATCTCTCAAACCATAAAGGTTGGGTAATTTAAAGGGATAGTAATACTTCGTTTTAACTTTATTTTATTTTGTAGGCATTAAAAAAACATGAAGAATGATATAAGTCTTATCTCTCAATCCTTTATGGTTTAGGAGATATTCACAAGCAAAGTTCCCCTCCCCTCCCCTTTTACCTAGTGTAAGCCATCTCTTCTCAGATGTGAATCTGGTTGTAAGACCAGACAGATAACAGAAGGGGACAATTTTCTTTGTATGAAAACAATGAAAGCCCTTCCCCCCTTGACAAGTTTTTCAGCTTTTTCCATTATCTTAATTGAAGATTGTGCCTCTCTGCAGTCTACCTGGGCACCTTCCTTCTGATCTGGTTGAACAAGGGGGGGATACTTTGTTTGTGAATATCTCTTAAACCATAAAGGTTTGAGAGATAAGACATATCATTCTTCATGTTTTTTTAATGCCTACAAAATAAAATAAAGTTAAAACGAAGTATTACTATCCCTTTAATTTGTTTTTTTAAGGGCTACAAGATGAATTATAGTTAAATTTAAGTATTACTATCCCTTTAAGTGTATATAACCCAGTCTTCATAGGTTAGCACTACTAAAATGACAGGGAAGCAGATTCTCATCTACTCTTATGGTTGAACAAACAGAAAACAGAATGAACATTGCTGCACTGTAGGTTTGTGCCAGGTTGTAGTAACCTCTTATCATAAAGATTTTAAAAATAATTATGAAAGCTGAAAGAAAGTACAGCGTAAAAAGATGTTCTTTAAAAGCAGATAACTTGAAGAGACACTGCAGGAAAAAAATTGGGCACACTGTTAATCAGGTATAACACTGTGCTAATTAGAATGCTTTTATGGTTCATTAAAACAAACAATCTTGGCAGCATTTCATTATCTCTACACAGCACTCATTCACATTGAAGCTGATGTACTAAGAAGAATATGAACAACCAGCAGCAAGCCAGCTGCACCATAGGGAATAAATACAAATTCCCACTGATTTAAAGGAGAACTAACACCTCCTAATAATGAGCCCCACTTACTTTACTATGTCTTGACAATCCTAATGGCCCCTGCTGTTGTTGGGCAGATAGCATATTCAGTCAGTCCTGGAGACAGGCCCACAATCAAGGGGAGGAGGAACTGTGGTCCTGAGCCCATATCAGGAAGAGAGCCAAACCAGACCGGAATACACATTTGTAGAAGTCATAGAGCCACAGATAACACTTTAACATACATAGTAACATTGTCGATGAGGCTGAAAAGTTCAGCCCATGCCAAAAACACCCCTGTTGATCAAGAGGAAGGCAAAAAAAAACCCTCTGGAGCAATTTCTAATCTTCCTGATTCCAAATGGCAGTCAGTTATTTCCCTGGATCAACATCTTATCTGTGTTGAAGCCATCTGTCACAATTTTCAATATTTTTCTGTGATAGGCATCCATTGCTTTTTTGAAAGCAGTTGCATTATCTGCAAGTACAACATGCCGAGGCAAATAATTCCATAGCTTAACTTCCCTTACTGTGAAGAATCTCTGCCTTTGTTTTAGAAATATACACATTAAACAGTTCCAGAGGAGTGTAATACCAGTAACAAAACTAATGAGAGCCTGAGTGTCTCTGACTGGTTTATGGTCCTTGTGAACATCTATAGAACTATTTACTATGTATGAATAGTAATGTTTCATAATAAAAGCAGCTCTAATTAATCATCATAGTATTTGGACCTTGGGAGTGTTATTTCAATTTTATCAGAGTTGTAGTTCAAGAGTAATTCAATGACAAAGTATCCCCCTCACGCCCCTTTTTCTGATGTAACACTGTTCAGCCAGATCAGAAGGGAGGTGCCCAGGTAGATTGCAGAGAGAGACAATCTTCAATTAAGATAAGGGAAAAACTTGAAAAACTTGTCAAGGGGGGCAGGGTTTTCATTGTTTTCATAGGAAAAAGATTGTACCCTGCTGTTATCTGTCTGGTCTTACAACCAGATTCCACATATGAGAAGAGATGGCTTACACTAGGTAAACACTTACTGTTTTTTTAATACCTACAAAATAAAATAAAGATAAAATAAAGTATTACTATCCCTTTAAGACAGACTCCTTATACCACTCCAGAAGAGTCACCAGTCAGTGTGGTTTATTATACTGTTAATGTCAGTGAGTAACCACACTAAACAAAGGTCTTAGTAATTGGTTAGCAGAGAGGAGATTGTCTTATGGTACGCATAGACCATGGGAACAACTGAAAAACTACATTTTATGTGCCAGTTAAGTCTGTATCAGGCAGTTTAACAAAGGTAAAAGAAAAAAAAACAATATGGTTCTCAGGAGGTGGGTTCTGCAGTCAGGAAAGAGTCAAGAAGGTGGGTCATGATCCAATGCCTAATGGTCCTCTAAAAAGCAGCCTTACAGAACCACCTTCCTATCTCCTCACTGCCACATTCATATACATTACATTTAGCTCAAACAGGAGGTAAGTTGGAGGGACTCATTTTATTAACACATTCAGTGCCAGAGGGGTATGCAACGCATTGCAAAGCAATGCGTTGCATACCCCTCTGGCACTGAAAGGTTTAGACGCTTTATAACAGCTGATCATTACTGGTGGGATTAACCAGAATGATCCGCTCATGAATTCATTCATTTCTCTCACAGGAGCTGTAAAAATGGGGGGACACAAGCAGCAAATCTTGTTCTGGTCCCATAATTTCTGATGGAGTCCCCACCCCTATACCATGTCTATGGAGGCAGACAAAAAGGTAGAAGGACCACAGGGCATCAAACTTTGTTCAAGATAGACAGAAATCTTTAGGCGTCATTTCAGAATCACCTGTATTTAGGTTGCTTTATTTATTGTTGCTTTATTTAATTGTCAGCATATGCCCATTAGACAGTAGTGGCTGGCATATCAACCAGATACTAACATTTCACACTGCTCCCTTGCCCAATGTTTATTTTTGCTGGCTAGTATTAGATCATTTATTTAAACTGACAAACATAGTGAGCTAAGTATCTCAAACTATTTCTTGAAAAAAATAATAGTAGGCTCATGTACTCTACTGGTTCAGTGTGAAAAAACTGCCAGAAGCACTGTCGCCACTCACAATAAAGCCCCAGTGGATAAAAAAATTCCTTCCTGACTCCAAATCGCAATCAAATATTTTCTTTGAGCAGCATCCTATTTGATCTAAAACCAACTATTATAATTATCAATATTGTTCTGAGCTGAAAAAGTATCTATTATTTTTCTTAAAAGCCACCGAACTATCTTCAAGCACAGCATCCCAAGGCAAAGAATTCCATAACTTTTCTGCCCTTTGTTTTAGTCTAATGTAATTGTCCACAAGTCTTAATGGATGACCTCTAGTTTTTACATGTACATTTTTATTAAGGATTGAAGAGAAAAATACAGTTACAATGCTGTTTCAGTAAACACTTACATAATATCTTATGGCCTTGACCTCTAGTTTTTTATTCAGCTCTTTGAGTAAATAGTTCCATAGAGAGTTCTTTGCATTGACCGTCAATATATTTTGTAAATGGTAATTATATCACCCCCTTAGACATCTCAAGAATCAATGCACGATGAGATATTGCAGGGATGAATAATCTAATCCTTTGCTGTTAAGTAGAGAGTGAAGTTGTGATGGGTAATAGGGCTGCATAAGATAGCTGAGTTAGGATCTTTCTTTAGGTCAAACTGAGCAGACTGTAAATTCAGTCTTGATAATCCTGGTTTCTTGCATCACGTCTTCAGAAGTTTGGGTAAAAGATGCAAATGTCAGTGCTTGTTGAAGAGAAACATTCCTTTGGTCTGAATCCAGCAAAAGCAGTACTTTTGTTGATAGCAATCTGTCCACAGTCCATACTCTGTCCAACTCTCTAGCTAGTTCTCATAAGGAGACTTAAAACCTGACTTTCAAACAGACACAAGGCAGCAGTTACACACTACTGTTTCTGAGGAGTTATAAAGTGATCAGCAGTTTTTTATTTATCTCTGGGATGAGTGACTACTAACATACACAGGGAGCTTAGTCTCCCAGTGTTTGAATGCGACCCCTCATTTCAATGTACGGATTTTACTGTAGTGGTTGATTATGGTTTTATTACCTTTTCAATATAGTTTCAGTGATGCTAATTAAGTGTATAATGCCAAATTTGATGTGTGTATTTTATTATCAATAAATATAATAGCATTGCATTTTAAACCATTTTCAGGTACCATTCTTTATTTTTTTTTAGCTTGGAGCTTTAAGCCTGATATAGTTCTATTTAAAAGGCAAAATGCCTGCCCATATATTTCAATGTAGGTTTTGTGTATAAATATGTGTGGTTTGTTCCAATAAAGGCAGTTCTTGTGTTAACCTACACTGGTGTTGTCTGGTGAGGTAAAGCTTGCTTTCTGGGGTCAGACAAGGTTGCCCTCTCTCACCTCTCCTTTTTGTCTGTTGTATAGAGCTCTTCACTGAATGTATGAGACGGAATCCAGAGATCAGGGGGATCACTGTACCAATACGTGGCAGACAAGAGGCAAAGTGCTCACTGTACATGGACGATGTAACCATCTTCTGCGCTGACCAGCAATCAGTGAAAGAGCTCGTTCAGACATGTAAGGACTTTGGCAAAGCTTCGGGTGCAAAGGTCAACTGTGGGAAGTCAGAGACCATGCTCTTCAGGGAATGGCACCTGTCTTCTTACCCCTTCCCCATCAGGACAGGCCTCATCAAAATCCTGGGGGACTGGTTTAGTGGAAAAGACACGACCCTGAAGTGTTGGGATGAAAGACTAGCAAAAGTCAGACAGAAATTTGGACTATGGAGCCTCAGGGACCTCACCATAGAGGGAAAAATACTGATTCTGCAGAATGAGATCCTTCCAGTTCTACAGTATATGGCCCAAGCTTGGCCACCCTTGGCAACAATTTGCAGAGCCATCACAAGGGCAGTGTTTCACTTCATCTGGGGCTCCAAAATGGACAGAGTGAAGTGTGCGGTTATGTACAAGGAGCCCCACAAAGGGGGAAAGGGGGTGCCAGACATCCCCACCATGTTGCGGGCCTTCTTTGTGTGCAGCTGTGTGTGGAAGACTTTAAGAGAGAGCGGCCAGGGATCTGCCAGTAATGCCATGTCCCGTTTCTTCCTGCTTCCTCTTTGGAAGGGACTCAGTTGGGACAGGTGGGACAGCTCCATCCCTTACAACTGGACTACCCCCTGGTTCTACCAGAATGTTGGTAGGTTTGTGAGGGAGAACCAACTGGAGGGTGTTAAACCAGAACTGTGGACCCCAAAGGTCATATATAAGCTCATCAGAGCAAAAGACATTATAGAGACAATTTCAGGACTCCCAGCTGCCACTTCCAAGATGGTATGGCAGAACGTGTCATCAGGGAGACTAACCAACAGACACAAGGACACTGCATGGATGGCCATTCAGGGGGGGTCTGTCTCTCAGGTCACTCATGCATGAAAGGAACCTATGCAAGTATAAACACTGCCCTAGAAGATGCGTGGCAGAAGAAACTGCCCTGCATGTTTTTTGGCAGTGCCCCTTTGCCCAAGCTCTGTTGGATGACCTGAAAAATTAACTCAAAGACTCTGTTCCAAAGAGACACTTGTCGTACTACTTGGTACTGTATGGACTATTTCCAGGGACACACTCATATGGTGCCATCCAGGAAGCCTGGCGCATCATGTGCTCTGTCAAAGACGCTCTGTGGTTTGCAAGGAATCGTCTGGTGCTGAGGAGAGAACAGGTGACAACACAGGACTGTCGCAGATGGATCCAGAGTCTGCTAAGAGACTGTAACATCTTGGACAGCCCTGAAGAGGAGGACTACATCCCCTCCAATGGCTCAATATCACTGTCACCTCCCCTTGGCCCCCTGACCCACCCTGACCCATGCCCCATATCCCACCCCCCCTCACACACCCAATCCCCCAGGCGAATGGCCACAGAGACTTTAATACAGGTATTAAGAAGGTTATTGTTTTAAATGTATGAATGCACTCTGTATTGGAAAGCATTACTGTACAAAGAAATGTTGTATTGTATTTTCCATGTCAAAATAAAGATTATTTAAAAAAAAAAAAAAAAAAAAAAAGATTGTTGTATGCAGAGTGTGTGCTATTGGTACCCTGACATTAGTTTTGCCTAGTTTGGTGTATATTGCGGTATGCTGTTGGATGTCCATCTGGCTCGTAGCGGAAGAAGTGACCATTGACGGGGACACCAAGACTGCTGTGTCCACTGGTACCATCACAAAAGGGACATTATTAAAGAATAAAATCTGTGCTTTAATAAAAAAGTAAAGTTGCAATAGCTTATGTGCAAGTGCAAGAGGTAATCAATGCAATTAATGGGTTAAAAGAATATAGCTACCGTACTCCAATTACTGAGCAACTTTATCTTTTATAATATGCATTTTATTTTATAGTTGGATGGTACACTATGTGATTCTCTGCAACACCAGTAATAATGAATTTGGCTAGCTTAAGCATATGTTGATTTTTGAATGTTCTTTTGTTGTCATAACAACATTGCTTAGAGCAACACTCTAAAGCCAATTTAGGTAAATAAATAGGATCCTGAGATGCCAGATGAAATCTGCTCTTGCACTTCAGAATAAGTACCCCATGCTAATCATTTGCCGATCAAATAGTTCTCATCTAAGCTGCCAAAGCCCTAACTTTTATGGTATTTACACAGGCTCCTCTTTGCCTGGAGATTTCTATAATTGATCTCACTAGGGAAGATCTGTTAACAATTATCAGTGGAATGGAAAACATCATAGAACTGTAAGTATAACAGCCATAAGCACCGTGATGTGCTATCAAAAGATATGTTATCACAGTATTCCATAAACCTAATTTAAGAGCAATGTGGCACAAAATAATGACACATTTTTGTAGCTGAATCATAATTTGATAATGTTTGGTTAGGACATTTTTCAAATCAAAGAAGATTTATTTTAGCAAAAAAAGACATATGAATCATTTGTTAAGAACATACTGTGATGTTCTGCTCTAACTTCCCTTTGGCAAAGAGGTTCTAGCAATGCTTTGGAAAACAGCTGGACAGCCACCTTTTTTACAGGAAACACATCATAGGAAAATAGAAAAAAGAGAGACACTGCTCGCTCAACCAGGTGTACACTATATGGGCTAGAGAGAGGTGGCTAGATCTTATATAACTGATAGGATAACAGCTATTTATTGTGAAACATAAAAATATAACGTTATATATACATATACACAAGTGTATTATCTCTTGGTGGTATAGAGAAACCCCAGAGTAATTGTTCTGCTGTATATGTCATTTTAATTTAGAAGATGGAGCACATGTATTTAAATTCATACACAACTAAATTAATATATGGCTGTCCCTATATCTATACTTGTTAGATAGGCGATAGACTCTCTCGTATATGCAGCTGGTCTATAGTCAATTCATGCAACAAAAATCCACAGAAGGCTCGTTGTTGGACATGTAAATCAAAGAAGAAAGAAGGGGGGGTAGGAAGCACAAAGAGTATCCTCTAAGTGTAGTAGGTCATTCATATAAAGTATATGGTCATAGAATATTGTATTTATATTTTATATTTAATATATTTATATTTAATAGGAATTAAATACAAGAAATGAACAAACAAGTACTTGCATATGTCTCTAGAGAGAAACCAGGAAAAACAAAATATATACACATAAAATAGAAACAAAAAGCTAGGATCCCCTAGTTCGTGTTTTGCAAGAATAGAAAGTATTCACAGTCCTGTGTGCAAATAACATGAGCATGACAGTTCATATCTATATATATATATATATATATATATATATATATATATATATATATTTGTTCTTATAGTACAGCTATGGGGGAAACAAAATTCCCGTGATGGTAGTTATTAAAGGGATAGTAATGTTTCATAATAAAAGCAGCTCTAATTAATCATCATAGTATTTGGACTTTTGGAGAGTATTATTTCAATTCTGTCAGAGTTGTAGATCAAGAGTAATTGAATGATAAAGTGTCCCCCTCCCGCCCCTTTTACTGATGTATCACTGCTCAGCCAGAGCAGAAGGGAGGTGCCCAGGTAGACTGCAGAGAGGGACAATCTTCAATTAAGATAAGGGAAAAAGCTGAAAAACCTGTCAAGGGGGGCAGGGTTTTCATTGTTCTCACAGTAAGAAGATTGTACCTTGCTGCGAGCTGTCTGGTCTATGGAATGGATTCCACATCTGAGGGGAGGGGGCTTACACTAGGTAAAAGGGGAGGGAGGGGGATACTCTATCATTCAAATACTCTTGTACTACAACTCTGACAGTATTGAAATAACACTCTTCATGACTTAAATATTATGAAGATTAATTGAACCTGCTGTTTTTGTGAAACATTACTATCGCTTTAAGGACTGTACGGTAAGAAAATGTGGAGTGTATATCCAATCGAGTGGCTGCTTACAAGAGGTCTGCAGATTTTGGACACTTAAAGGCACAGTGGTCCCGAATGGGAGTTAAATATGATTAGTAAAGGTATCTGCTTACTAGATTTCTTCTTTACTTTCTGCCCATCACAGTCTTTTTGCCAATCTCTTGGTGTCCTCGTACCTTTGTACAGGATCCCTGGTGCCGCTAGATCTTGTCTCCTACCGCACAATGTAAGTCCTTCACCTGGTAGCTGTTTCACCCACCAATACTGGCGTTCTCATTCCTACATGTGGAAATGGCTAGAAAATAACATGTGACTCAACGAGCCAGTCTATTTTCATATAATGAAACAGCAGTTAGATATCTCTCACAAAACAAATCTAAATACTGTGGAAGTTTAAAGGTGCATACAGCAAAAGCAAAACACTTGAAAAAAATCAGATAGGAAAATTATATCCTATTCTTAATATAATAATTCAAAAGATTCAAATTTATTTTGGAATCTTACTGCATCTAAATTCATTCCATGCGGTGTGAAGAAAATTGACTTGTTTGTCTCTTTTTCTAGGTTCCAAAACTGAATCAATAAATTGAATCTTCAGCTACAATGCCTTGTGTTCTGCCTCTAGGAACTTCATTGTAACTGGAGAGGTTTTTATTTTTGAACTTTTTTTTGTGTTCTTGTATGCTGTCTTTCAAAGGGTGGGAGTTCCTCTACTCATATTTTACTGCAAGGACATTTGACAAAGGAAAGAGCAAAAAGTCCCTTTTTCCCCCCCTGGGATTTTTGAGAAAAATCCACAATTTGTTACTTTTTCTATGGAAATATATGCTTATAGAAAGTCCATAAATTGTCTCCTTTTTCACTAACCTCATAAATTTCCCAGCAAGAACATTGCCAGTTATCTTTATTCACTGAGACTTCCTTCTGTGGTTCAGTATGTGTAGCTCTATACAAGGTTGGTACTCCATGGACAATATGTGTTGCTGTCACTACCAGTGTTGTAGTACAAAGCTGGGGGGGTCAGTATCAGTATGTGTGGTTCTAACTATCAATGCAGGAGAACAAGGCTGGGGGTCAGTATGTGTGATTCTTTGGCTATTTTGTGCAATGCTGGTGGTTAGGGTCAGTAGGTGTGATTGTGTGGTTTCCATTGCAGTGGGAAATGCTGAAGGACAGTATGTGTGACATTATGACCACAGTGCATTGGGAAACATCTGGAGAGTCAGTATGTATAGTTCTATGGCATTGGTGGGCAAAGTGAGGTCATTCAGCTGCGGCCATACTACAACACCCGTCAATCTCTGCTGCCTGTTGGTTGGAGCGGAATTATGGGTGTTGTAGTCTGGAAGCAGCTGGAGGGCCTCATATTGCCCATCCCTATAGCTACCAGTGCAGTAAGACAAAGCTGGGGGCGGGGCAATATAAGTGGTTCATCTGGTACTGTCGGACAAAGGCTGGTGGGGTCGGCATATTGGATCTTATCATGGTGAAATTGATATGCATGGAAGTTTATCTGCAGAATATTTCTGGGGTCTCAAATTAGCTTTTACCACCCCGAAAAATGTCATAGCTGCATCTGTGCTATCTACAGGAATATATACAAAATAGTTATTTTGAATATATATGGGCATGTTCAAACATATCCATGTCGATATACACATATGAAACATCTACTTTCAGCCCTTTTGTATTAACCCTCATATTTTGGTAAAAACAATGACCAAGCATAAAGTTTGAGAAGATCAATCAGAATTTTGTATTATATTAGGCTGGGTTGGGATCAGTATATGTGATTCTTGCAGTGGTGGGTAAAGTGAAGCACTTCAGTTATTGCCAGACTACAACTCCCAACATTTCCTCCAAGCTGTTGGCGGTACAAGAAGAAATTGCAGTTGTAGTCTGGCAGCATCTTAAGAGCCTCACATTGACCATCCTCATGGCTACCAGGTCAGAGGGACACTGCTGCTGGTGACAGTATACTGTACATAGGTCTATGGTCTATTTGTGACTATGATTGTCAATGCAGTGGACAAGACATCAGAGGAACAGCAGTGCTAATCCATTCACAGTATAATCAAAATTGTAAAGTGATTGCACTCATCCTACCATCAAACCATTAAAAAAAAAGGTAGTAACAACTTTTATTTCATGTTAAAAAAAACTGTAATGGCTATTCAGAATGATGTCTTGCACATTACCTTCTCACCCTCAACAGTATGTGAATGCCAGACTACATGTGAAATTAAAGGAGAAGAGACCTTTGTAAAATGTTTTCTCTAAACAATCTGATGCCGACTGCATAGCAATAACACAAGGTTGAATATTTAGACTGAAATATCATATTACATATTATAAACAAAAGTCCAGGTAAAACAATATGAACAATTTTTAATAATAAAAAAGTGAATATTATGAGCAGAGTGCTATCAAGGACTATTACTTCACCAAAAATTAAACTAAGATATTCAAATTCTTATACTCATTGTAGACTGTCACACTCAGGGAGCTTACTACATACATAACATGTAAAATCTTGTTCTTTATTCAGTCCCCCTGGTAGTCTGTTACAGAGGGTAAATATTCAAAATGCTTCTCTCTGAGAGAGCCTTAAAGATGCCTCATCCTCTAATGGTTTTGACTATCCTACCCTGAGCAGAGAACTCTGAGATCGGAATCATTCAAGACAAAATTGTTGTGCTAATCCTGTCTTGTACTATTAACATGTGATTTTACTCAAATTCTCTCTAATACATTCTCTCAGACTGAAACCTGTTTACCTATGTGACATACACCTCATTTCTGGTTGCACAATTAATATAGTGCCTCATGTCATAAACTGCAGTCATAACAGACTGAAATGTTTTAGTTGAATTAATCCATTTACAGCTTCTACATTTCTAGCTTCCACACCTGTATATGTATCTTTTTTTCCTGTCTCCCAAATATATCATGGGAGACAACTGGCTAGCAAGCATTAGAGCCTTTCTATACACAAACTGTCATACTGTCTGAAACATGGCACTTAAACCTTTATTCTCCATATGACCCAGTAAATATTTTTTAAATATTTATTTTTACCTATTTATATATTAAACTCACTACTATAAGATTTACTGAAAACCAGTGGTGGCACTACATTATAGAATAAGCAGCCTGCTTAGTACCACTACTGCATTTAACAAAAATCAGATGGTAATCTATTATAGAAATACTGATGTGGGAGAAAAGGGGGACCCACAGGAATTTTACCCTTAGGGCCCCAAAAAACCTAGAGCCACCCCTTAATCTCAGAAGCTGATCCAACAGCTTACTCCTGATGGTATTCTGGAGATGGAAACTATATGCTTGTAATGGAAACCCAAGTCCCCTTGCTGACTTGGACCATCATGCCGGGTTTCTCCCTCCTGGGTAGCCACTCTGGTCTGCTGCAGGTCTTCTTCCTAGAATAGGGGTAAAAAGGAGACACTTGATACCAATCTGAGACAGAAAGACAGGGCGCTCTTTCAATTGCAGAATGAACTCCATTTTTTGTAACACACAGGGTTATTTTATAGTAAAACATCACACAATAGGACAATGGGGCCAGGGCATGGAAAGAATGGCTGTGTCAACATAGTAGGGGCACACAATGATGCAGGGACATGGGGACAATAGAACCATATACAGTGGAACAATGGTAACAATTTAATCTTGCTGCTCCAATTCCCATCCAATGGGAGTTGGAGCAGCAAGCGACAGCTAACCAATCAGGACCAGGCCATTATTCTCCATAGGAGATGATATTACCTGGGTCTCACAAAATGTTCAACTAATGAAATTATATAACTCCAGTTCCTCAACCAATAGGAACTGGAGCTACATACTAGATGGACAGGTGGCGACCAATCAGGAGGATGCCTACCTGACCAATGCACCTTCTATGCAATAGTGTTTAACATGGGAGGGTAAGAGACCTATCAGAAAGCCTCCTTCTTTCAGTCCACAGTCTCTTCAGCCAATCTCAAGTCCGCCTACCTTTTGAAAAGGAAATCCAGCACTTTCCTTTAGTTCTTGCGTGAAAACAGTCTTTGGCATCTTTCTTATAGGCATTGACAAATGCAGTCCATAGCCTTCCAGTAACAGGCCCACTCCCATTATAATGCTCTTTAATAGAGATGGGTAAAACGCATTGCCTCAAAACAATATAAGAGTGTGTGAAATAGTTTGCATTTTTCCACCTTGATCATTGCATTGAATTCAATGGTAATAATTAATTTCCACTACATGGAAAGTTTCCCTTCTTCTCTAAGGAGTTTTAGTCTTATTTATGTCTATACATACATTCTCTTATTTGTAATAAATATGACCAAAATGAATACTATACATAGTGTATATTGTCCACTGTCCTACCCTACCCCTCAATTTGTGATCTGTGTCAGGGAAGACTGGAGGAGTATGTAGGGAGAAAATAGATTTACCCAAAATTCCCCAAAATCTTGTTTGACTGAGACAGGTAGGTGATCCAGATTCCTGAGCACTGTGCCTGCCTGACTGAATAATTTGTCAACTGATACCCAAGAGACAGACCAGTACAACTGACACTGCCAGATTAAGTTGAAAGTGAGAGATGCATAAATTTATCTGAAAGGAAAAGGCTTCAACCACTGAAGGAGCACTATGCCTGAGAGATCAATCAAAACGTCGGACATGTATAGATGTCTAAAATACACAATCATACTGTCAGTCATCAACATTATCCCCTCTTCCAAGTCCAACTCCCACCCATCCGAGAACACTCTGTTGTTAATCCCATCTTTTATACCCCTACAAAAGATCATTTTTACATAATCACACAATGCAATGAAGACATATATATAGTAATGTATTGCAAACAAAGCATCCTTCCTAGATTATGTTTGTAATATGATCATGTTAAGTCTCTCATTGCCTATATCAAGAAAGAAAGAAAGAAACACATATATACAGAGTATGCACACACTAGATAGATAGATAGATAGATAGATAGATATAAACAATTTGAAATTAATACATGCTTATAAACCATTTCCCCATTTTATTACTTAAAATTATAAGATTGAAAACAACACCATACCCCATACATACAACAGAAGAGAATGAAGAGTAAGAAAGGGAGAGAGTAAATGGCATAGAAGAAATAAAGAGAGCAGCACCTGTGGGGCTTTTATATAGCAATTTATATATATATACAGTACCGTGCAAAAGTCTCAGGCAGGTGTGAAAAAATGCTGTAAGGTAAGAATGCCCTCAAATTATACATGTTAATACTTTTATTTTTATCAATTAACAAAATGATAGTGAGTGAACAGAATAAAAATCTAAATTCTTCTAGGTACTCTTGCACACAGTTTGTTAAGGAACTCGGCAGGTAGCTTGTTCCAAACAGTCTGGAGAACTAACCACAGTTCTCTGGATTTAGACAGTCAGTTGCTTCTCTCTCTTCAAATAATCCCAGACAGACTCAATAGATGTTGAGATCAGTACTCCTTGTTCTTCTTTTTGCTGAAGATAGCTCAGAATGACTTTGGTTGTATGTCTGGGGTCATTGGCATGATGCAGAATAAATATGGGGTCAGTCAGATGCCTCCTTAATGGCATTACATGATGCATAAGTATCGGAATGTACTTCTCAGCATTAAAGGGATAGTAATGTCAGAAAAAAGCGCCAATATAACCATATCTAAAGATAAATACTTCATAGGGATGGTCTACAATGTGTTCTTGCAAACCAGGCACACGTTGTAGACCATTCCAATGAAGTATTTATTTTTAGATATCGCTATGTCAGCGCTGCTGAAGAGATGCCGTCTGATGCAGGAACAAGAATCCGCTTCTTACAGCTTTATAGCTCATCAAGCAGAAAGGGGAGGGAGCAGAGAACTTTATTTTCCTATATCTCTCAAACCATAATGCTCTGAGGGATACAAGTAAGTGCAAGTACTCTCTTTTAATTGTATCTACCATATCATTAATACTTTTTTCTGACATTACTATCCTATTAAGATACCATTAATTCTGACCAAATCCCCAACTCCATTTGCAGAAATGCAACCCATAACTTGCAAGTAACCTCCACCATGCTTCACTGTTGCCTGCAGACACTCATTCTTGTACCACTCTCACGCCCTTCAGCAAACAAACTGCCTTCTGCTACAGCCAAATATTTAAAATGTTGACTCATCAGTCCATAGCACCTGCTGCCATTTTTCTGCACCCCAGTTCCTGTGTTTTTATGCATAGTTGAGTCGCTTTGCCTTGTTTCCATGTTGTAAGTATGACTTTTTGGCCGCAAGTCTTCTATGAAGATCACTTCTGACCAGACTTCTCCGGACAGTATATGGGTGTATCAGGATCCCACTGCTTTCTGCTAATTCTGTGTTAATGGCACTGCTGGACATCTTCTGATTATGAAGGGAAGTAAGCATGATTTGTCTTTCATTTGTTGCACTAAGTTGCCTTGGCCAACCACTGCATCTACGGTCCTCAGAGTTGCCTGTTTCTTTGTGCTTCTTCAAAAGTGCTAGGACAACACAGCTGGAAACCCCTGTCTACCTTAAAATTTCTGCCTGGGAAAGACCTTGCTGGTATAATATAACTATTTTGTGTCTTGTTGTGCTCAGTCTTGCCATGGTGTATGAATTTTGACATTATACTGTCTTTAGCTGTCTCACCTTGTTAGCTGATTTTGGCTGTACCTCACCCAGTTTTATTCCTCTTACATAGCTGTTTCTGTTTCAGTTAATGATTGTGTTTCATCCTGCATATTAAATTCATTATCATTAGCACCTATTTGGTATAATTGTTTAATCATACACCTAACTATGGGCTAGATTTAATGGTAGGAGTTAACATAGCTGGTAGGGCCAAAGTGAATACCGGCTGTTAAACTAACATGTTTAACACGGTATTTAAAGGCCCTACCAGCTAGAACTCCAAAGGACGTTAAGCCACAAAAACAGTGTTGTGGCTGAACATCCGTTTTGTATGTTTAGTTCGTAAAACGCCACTAAAAGCAGCAATATTGGGAACTGAACAGTGAAAAACAATTAACTATCGGTGCTTGACATACTGCCAAGCACCGATCGTTAACTGATGCATGTTACACTTACCTGTCATCCACTGTCCTTCTGTCTTCTCTTCTTTCTTCCACCTTCTCTTCAGTCTTCCCTCTTCTCCCTGTAAAAGAAAAGAAACCAAGTATTACCAAGCATGAACGAATACATTCCAGAACCCTTTGAGTGACAGTGGGGTACGCAATGCATTGCAAAGCAATGCTTTGCATACCTCACTGGCACTCAAAGGGTTCAATAGTAGTGCGCCCCAAAGATACCCATATATGCCTCCATGTAATGTCCCAAAGAATACAAATGCCAAGAAATAATACCAAGAAATTAAATGATCCACATAGACATAAATCAGTTCTATTCCTTAATGCCCAGTATGACACTTAGCTTAAAGATTCGTGTCTCCACCGCTAGGAGTGACCGCGAGGGCGGCAGCAGCAGAGACACAAATGTCCCACTATGCTCCCATTCAGCTGTGTATGGGCTGATGCCGTTACACACTGAGGGCATTTGAAGTGAGTCTTCCTTTATATATGGGCAGGCTCACTTCAATTGCCCTCACTGCCATTGGCTGGGATGTACTTCACATCCCAGCCGATCATGCTCATGCCGCTCGAGTACCCTTGTTTTACTCAGGGGGATAAACCTTTCAACATATTTATTTTACATTTTAAGTATTACTATCCCTTTAAAGCATTCTTACTTCACAGCATTTTTTTACACCTGCCTAAGACTTTTGCACAGCACTGTATTTTGTGAAATACTAAAGAAGCACCCAAAAATTACAATTCTGATAGTCTCCCTTTTCATTACATGAGATTATAAAATATCTGATATATACTATTACTATTGTTACTTTGGATTATTAGTTCTACTTCTGATTAAATTTAGGGAAAGAAAACTATGTATCACAAAGGGTTATGACATTTGGCGAATCAAATGATTTACTACTTTGGTGCACTTGGTTTGTTTAACCCTTTCAGTGCCAGAGGGGTAAGAAACACATTACAAAGCAAAGTGTTGCATATTCCTCTGACACTGAAAGGGTTAAGACTTATTTCAGTATTTCTCAGTAAATCAGCATCAATAATCAAGGATGTGCCTATATGACTATTATACTAACTTATATTTTACCTTGTCATTCCTTTTCATATATTGATCTTTAGTTTATATATGGTCATATCATTTATTAATTTAATTTAATTCCTCTCCTAGTAGGACCCCATATGGACCCCTGATCTAATTAGAATGGAGAGATAGGGTTTTTGGGCACCAGACCTGACGTAACAGAGTAGTTAATCAAAGGTTTAAATGGTATAGCAAGGTGTGGCAGGGGAATTTATTGTTCCTGTGTTAGTTAATCTCTCATTTGGTAGAGTGCAAATTTGTGCCAATCCAACAATGAAGGGATTATCAAGGGAAAGTGTAGAGAGATTTTGAAGATAATAGGATTTAACTATAGTATCAGACAGGGGACCAGGAGATGACAATGACTGTTCCCAATGACCTTGTTTTAAGAGCATTTGTGAGAGTTTTCATAAATCATCAAGTAGAGTTTAAAAAAAAACAAAAAAACAAACAACAACAAAACAAACAAAGACCCTCTGTTCATGAATCTAATTGCCACGCTCAGCACCAATGTAATGTCCCATTTAACCCACCAAATGCATCCTCTGATATGAAAAAAACACCCATCCATAAATAATTTCGACTTTAATGTAAGTGAGGCCTTTGCTAGGTATGTGTTATTCAAAAAGTCTTCAGGTATATTTATATTTTTTTGCATTGTATCTGCTGTTTCTGTATATAGTGAACATTATTGAAGTCTTCCTCCAGATCAGAGTGTCTCAATCACAGTCAGTCCTCTAGTACCCTGACAGTGCAGGATTTATGAATTTACATTTGCATATGCACAGGTGTTTAAAGGAATAGTAATATTTCATAATAAATGCAGCTCTAATTAATCTTCATTGTATTTGGACTTTGGAGAGTGTTATTTCAATTCTGTCAGAGTTGTAGTTCTACAGTAATTCAATGACAAAGTATCCCCCTCCTGCCCCTTTTACTGATGTAACACTGCTCAGCCAGAGCAGAAGGGAGGTGCCCAGGTAGATTTCAGAGAGGGACAATCTTCAATTAAGATAAGGGAAAAACCTGAAAAACTTGTCAATGGGGGAAGGGCTTTCATTGTTTTCATAGAAAGAAGAGTGTCCCCTGCTGTTATCTGTCTGGTCTATGGACTGCATTCCACATCTGAGAAGAGATGGCTTACACTAGGTAAAAGGGGCGGGAGGGGGAAACTTTGCTTGTGAATATCTCTTAAACCATAAAGGTTTGAGAGATAAGACTTCTATCGTTCTTCATGTTTTTTTAATGCCTACAAAATAAAATAAAGATAAAACTAATTATTACTATCCCTTTAATTAATTAATCAAGGAAATCTGTACACCCTGCACAATTTGAGGTACTGAGGACTGCAGAAACTTTGCTCTAAAACAGAGGTACTCAAACCTTCCCAACGGTACAGGTTTTCAGATATCCTCACATGAATCAATTTGTGGTACATTCATTCTCAGGTATCTGTCTGAATTAATTGAGGAGATCCTGAAAACATGCATTGTTGGGGGGTAGGTGTAGGTTGAGAACAGGTTAGAGCCCCTTCTCTAGATCATACTTCCATACAGCAAACAATACACTTCAATAGATCTAAATGACATGTGTGGGTAACTAGTTTTAATCAGATTATATACTGAAACATTTAGCAATATATTACAAGAGATACCAAAGCAAATAAACATATATAGATGTATCTGACTGATATATGAAGGACACCTTCCTAGGGAGGTCAATCTATTAAACAAATTAAGAACCTCTTATTTGTTGAAGACAATTCCCTTTATTTTCTGTTAGTCTATATGAATGTAATTTAATGTGTAAGAAAACCTTTCAGATTATGTAATATTCAGTACATTCCATTTCTTATTAAATCTTTATTCTCATAGGCACTGAATTGTAATTATGATCTACACATTTTAATATTACGGCATGTTTCTTTTCTTGTTACCTGATATTAATTTGGCATCCTACGCAATGTTCACTACTCACTCTTATTAAAGGGAAAATAATATCTCCTAATAGTAACCCCTACTTTCTTTACAAAAGAAAATCCTATTCACCCCAATGAATTTTGCCCTTGTGGCTTTGTTCAAGAGATACATTTTCAATCAGTCTTGAATGTCATGTCCTTAGAGGCAGCAATAACAATGTTTTAACCCTTTGAGTGCCAGAGGGGTATGGAACGTGATTGTCTTATGACATTGCCAGTTCAAAGATATGACATATATACCTTTAAACTGTTATACAAGATACCAATGAATAATTGTCATTTTTCCTACAGATATCCATGAAATGACCCAGCATGTAATCATAGGCCAGAAGGATGCACAGGTTACCCCTGAGAGATGATGATATCCCTTCTGCTTAACCACTGTTCCTGATCCTTGTCACTGCTCATAAATGTTGACACTGTATGGCAACATGTGATGTCATGTGAATGAGATGAGCCATATGCTATGAACTAAGGTGGACAATTCTGTTCCTGCACAAATGTACCCAAGGGTAGACATGACAAATCCCCATGATTTGACTTGGGCTACCAATATGATGAGTGTTGGAGAGGTACTCAAAACCATGAAGAGGCAATGTGTTCTAGACTCATCTAACATACAAGGGCTTGAGAGCTCAAGTGAAATCATTTTGAACCCCCATATGTCCCATGTGAAACATTTTGCACAATTCTGAAATGCACTTCTCCAGCTCAGTGCAATGTGTAACAAACCTTTCTCCAGCCTTCCACAACAGTGATGTTTGCCTGGATCTCCTTTAATGATAACAAGTAGATTTAGCATTGGTTTGAGTACCCTAACCAACCCTATCGCATTACTTTGTTATGCATTGTGTAGCCCTCTGGTATCAAAAGGATTCACTTATCCAGATGTTCTACCGAACAGGCACACCAGTGATTGATATCCAGGATGCACACTTTTGGCTGGTAGGGATATGTGTGTGTGTGTCTCAAACACTGGCCATGTGTATTGTGGAGTTTGTCTGAGTGTGACCTTTGTGTCATTTGGCATACACAGTGCTATTCTCATGAGGTGTACCTTTGTGTTGATGCAGTGCTAGTGTTCATGTGTGGGAACCCTGATCCTGTTTGAGACCAGGATTAGCTAACATGTTGCCCATCAGCTATTGTTGAACGCCAACAGACATGATACCGAGTAAATATATTTAGGATTTGTATGTTGCTGAGTTTGTTGTGAGTTAAAATTGAACAACGGTGGATGAGTTGTGTTTGTCTACCACTGCCCAATGACTATCCCACAACAGAATATATACCAGGGTGGCATTCAATGTATCATTTTTCAAAGCTTTGGAGACACCTCTGGTACAGAACATGTTAAGCACCTGAAAGGAACACAGATATGATGGTTGAACAAAGTGCATATTTATTGAATATTTTTTTCTTCTTTGGAGGAGGTGCAGAAGTGGATGCCCTCAGTGACCATCTGGTCACTATTGTTTGTTGTGGTTTGTCAAGGTGTCACAGTTGATGAGAAGGTGGTTGCTGTTAAATCCTCAGTTGACTGTTGTTTTCTCTCCACCAGCTGTCTCCAGATGCAGTTAGACTTGCATAACTCTACAAGAAGCTATGTCACTCAAGACAGTCCTAATTACTGTATCTCAATGAAGGCAGTGGCATGCTGTGATTCCAGGCCACTGATGTTAGCAGCAATGATCTCAAGGGTGTAAAGGCACCTCCTGATTAAGCATCTGATCTCCTTCAGCTGCCTACTTTGGATGACAATGTACTACATCTACATCCTGGTTTCAGTAGCTACAGTAGATGATGATGCCATGGATGCTGCATATTCAGGTGCTGCTGATGCATCTCCTTCTTGATATGTGGGTGCCCCCTGATCAGTTGGTGCCTCAGATGTTGCAGATACTGCTGGTGTGCCAACTGTGGTATCTGTTGGGGAGATAGGGCCAGTATGTGATGCAGGTGAGGGTGACTGGTCTGCCCTCACCACATTGATGCTCTTCTCACTGCCTGCATAATTTTGTGCACATGGTTCTGGTTGTGGCGGTGTGTATCAGGTCTATGGTTGTGGCATATCTGGCTCAACCATGTGCCTAGTATGCTGGTAGTCCAGTGGCCATGTGTCATACTCTGGCCACATTGGTGATATTCCTCCCCAAATGGTGCTGTGGCTGTAGGATGCTCTGTTGCTATGAGGCATCCAAATGTGAGCTGCTAATGGTGGTGTTGCGGGTCAGAATGCACCATGGTACTGTGTGCTCTGAATCTAGCTGTGCGGCAGGGAGGTGGAGTTATCCAGTCCTGAGCATGGGCTGCTGGCATTCAATACTCTGTGGGGTGTTGTGGAATCCACTGCTGGGACTGTTGTGCCATCCATAAATGTGATGTTGTTGATCTCACCCCCTTCTGTGACTGTGGTGGGGGTAGTGGCATCCAGCTACTGCCCTCTGCAGGATCCAGGGTGCCTGGGGCACTGTGTGTTTGTTTGTACTCCTGCACGCATTCTTCCTGCTCTGTTACAGACATGGATGCTGTAAGGGAAAAATGATAGCTTGTATTTAGTGACCTGGGCAATTAAACCTGGGAGGCAAGACAGTGAAATTCATTTGTAATAGCAGTATTTTGTCTTGTGCATTGAAGTTAATAGCCTAGTGTGATTGACGTTTTGGGATCATATGTATCTGTAACATTGAAGATGGCAAGGAGAGATGCATTAATGATTGAGGACTTGTTATCTGACATGGACAGAACACAATTGTCTGAATCCTGAGGTGGTCAACCTTGGCTCGCCAACTGATGGGGACCATAATTCCCAGGATCCACAGCCATCCACAGACTTCTAAGGAAAATCTATTTAAACTTTTGTGAAATAGTAAAATGGAGCACCCAAAAATTCTGATCTTTTCTCTTTTCGTTAAATGAGATTATAAAAGATCTGAAATGGAATTAACTCAAAATGTCAACACTTCATATTGTTTAAATGACAACTGACAATATTGCTGAAATTCAGGCTTTTCTACAAGGGGTAGCATATGTGGTGCCCCTTTACAAAGATATTACCCCTATGTGATTTAAATCTGGTTTTGGACCCATAAAGTATATGCCATTTGATCCAGGGCAACAGAATTTCGAAAACACTTGACATGTAAAACACTATTTCCATCATTTGATGAGTATTTGATTGAACTCAGTGCTCTTTCATGCAAGTCACCCTATCTCACATTTTATCAAAGTAAAGCTTTATTGGAAACATCGCCTTCTTTTCAACTCAAGGTGATTGCTTCGTTTCCTATCAAGCAAGGACTTCTTTTAGTTTTTCTGCACCTGAAAATGAAAGGAAAAATGACTACATGGTTTAGATGTGATTTAGTGTCTAAGATACTATGTTCATTCTAATAGAACCATACTAGAACCATATGACAATTTGACTCATTTTTCATTATACTTGATCAAAAAAAGATTAAAACAGGCTGCTAAGGCTATAATTGTCTCATAGATAAAAAAAAGCATATATTCTTAAGCTCCAACACGTACCTTTCAAAGTGATGTCCATTCTACTTGCTCACTAAATATGTTATGGGCCTATTCTAAGTCAGGTTTCCGCCAACACCAGTTTTGGATAAAAGGTTCAAAATCCAATCCAATCCAAATTTTTCTCCCGCATCTCATGTTTTTGTGGCCGCTTTGTGACATCCCCTTGAGAAACTAAGATGTATATACTCACCAATAAATTATTTTCTCTTTGTCCATTGGGGGAAACAGGGCATTAAACATGTCCAAAATATTTTACAAAGTTAACTATAAAGCACAAATGGCCTTAAATACATTTTTATGGGTGGATAAGGTGATTTTTATACCCTCTGATAAATCCTTTTAACCTTGTCCATCAGGGAACACAGGGACCATAGGGTAAAATTCCCTTTCACCAGAAGGCAAGGCCCTTTAACAGTAAACCACCTGGAAAAAACTCCTTCCACTCGACTGAGCTACTTTACCTCTGTGGCTCTGCCTACAAATCCACCTATAGCAAAGTATAGATATGCAAAGTTACCAGAGTAGAAAGGACACAATATGGCAGAGCATCCCAAACCCAGACAGTAGCAGATTTTTATCAGGGCCAGATACACTGTTTCCCCAATGGACAAAGAGAAAATAATTTATCCATGAGTAAAGCATTCTCGGCAAGTCCAGCAGATGCGGATTTAATGGTGGGCCTAGTTGGTACAGTATGGTGGAATAGTTAAACTTTATTTTTTGGTCAAGTTAATCATTTATTTCCAGTAAGATGTACAATGTAGGACCAGAATAATAGCTTCCAGTGTTACTGTTGGCATTTCTGTATATATATTTCCCGAACTGACAAATTCAGGATACATATTAGCCATAATGGAAACTCAGAAAAGGGAAGGAAAAGTATTTTTCCAACTTTTTACTGGCTGAACTTCTAGCCATTTCTATGTATATCGAATTGCATAGTTCAGGGTACGTAACGGCTGACATCTGTCTTTATAAACAGCACAAGGAAACATTAAATTGATTGAGTTTAAATAGGACAGTCTACACATTCTTTTAAAAAATACAAGTTTAGGATTAGATTTTAGAGTTCTAACATAAAATCAATATATTTTTTACAGATACTAGCTGTAAGTACCTGCTATTTAAAGGTATATCAATTAAACTTATTTTTTGTTTTTAGAATTCTTATACTGTTTAATGTTAACTTTACATATTCTGCAACTACAAAATTCCTATACATTTCATAAGGTTTTTTCTCATCTATTTGTAACAGTTGTATTTGCTATTTCAGAGCTTCTCTCTCAAATGTAGACTCTGCTTCAAAATTGTCTAACCAGAGATGTAGCAATAGTGGAACAATGTACCATTACGCCTAGTAAACAAAAGATTTGTGAGCTTGGGGGGAGCTCTATCGCTCCAGTCTTTGGCCACTCATAGGGTTAATTAATATCACAGTATACAAACTACTTATCTTTCTGTACACTGCCTATTTTCTTTTTATACTACTGGGGTTCCCAATATATAATTGAAACATCTGGGGATACCTTAATTAATATTCACTGGAGTGATCTTGTTTATATTGATACCAGTACGGTGGCCTTAATAATACATCTATATGTGTATTGCAGCACTGTTTTCTGTTGCATCTTTGTGAATGGAGCACTCAACACTGCCACCTAACAGAGCTTTACTAAATATACACTGCACGGCACCGTTGTATGAAAGCCAAGCCACATGTATTATCTTAAAATAGTGGTATAAGAAGTCATTGCCAGTCCTAGGTGCAAATATTTTTTTGAGCCCCATAACACCAATATGTTTTCACAGAGGCTTAACATAAACCTATTGGACACTTGGGTAGATGCCCTCCCCCTTGGTTGCTGAGTCTTGGAACAATTGCACCTTCTGTACCCTCCGTAATTACACTCCTTAATAAAAGCAGGTTTACTTCTCCAACCTGTTGTCATGAGGACCACAAGTTTAGTTTGTATTTTTCCTAATGAAACCCCCACACCACTAAAATCAGATGAAGATCTGTTTATTCAGTTGACATCAAAGGACACAGCTTAAAATGAATCAAAGAAACAGCAGCCAGCTGCTACCATCAGAATCAATCTTCTGAAATTGCAGAAGGACAAGACAGGAAATAGATTATTCAAGCTAGTCCATCCTGAAAATCCTGAATTGTGTTATAAGAGCTACAAATTGTGCAGACACTCAATAGAAGTTCCACGTTTTCTAAACCAAATGCTAGCGATTTGGTCTGCTTACAGGTGCAGGAATAAAATAAAAAAAAATTGATTCTTCAGAAAGCAAAAGAGGCACAGTTCTAGAGGAATCATACTACAGTGGAGAAATAAAATTTCCCCAACTTCCCATTGATTTAAATTAGGCTTTTAACCCTTTCAGTGCCAGAGGTATAACCAATGCATTGCAAAACAAAGAAAATGTTGAGTTTTAAATGTATATTTATGGAAATAGTTAAGCACTATATGATGGTCTTTAGTTATTAATATTTGTTTAAATTTTATTTTTCCACTTTAAAAGGATAGTAATGTTTCACAAAAAAAAGCAGCTCTGATTAATCTTTATAGTACATGGGCCATGGAGAGCATTATTTCAATACTGTTAGAATTGTAGTTCAAGAGTTATTGAATGATAAAGTATCCCCCTCCCACCCCTTTTACTGATGTAACACTGCTCAGCTCAGAGCAGCGAGACTGTCCAGATGGATCGCAAAGAGGGACAATCTTCATTGACCATAAGGGAAAAACCTGTCAAGGGAGGCAGGGTTTCCCTTATGCTCACAGTAAGAACATTGTCCCTTGCCGTGAGCTGTCTGATAAAGAGACCAGATTCCATTTAAGGTAAGTTGTGTGCATTGTACACTACATGATGGCAATGTACCATTTTTCTGGAATATTATAAAAAAAAATAAAGTGTCAAAACTTTATTCCCAAAATACCACAGGAATAGTGGAACTTTTTTGTGATTTTAATTAAGTGATTAGTACCCTACAACATGTTTTCCGTGAACTTTGGGGTCCATAGATTCAGTAGTTGTTGCTGTAAAAATGTTTATTCCACACAACTGGCCACAATAGAAATGCCAGTTTAATTAAGAGAAAAAGGAAAAGATAAGAGAAAGTTTGTGGTATGATAGCATGACTCATCTCCAAGAGTGGGCGAACCCTTATTTTTTTTTTTTAAATATAATTTACTATCAGATCACTCCATACACATACAGAGAAAAAGGAGTACATATAAAATCTTTCAAGTGCAACAGGAGTATGCAAACATTTATGATAATAAATCATGTGCAAGTATGTGCCTCGAACATTGTCACATCTATGGCAATGGTCAGTACCAGAATTCCCCATTTTAAACAATCTTATTGGTGTATAATAAATTCTATGTAAAATATTCAGCTGTATCATTTGATGCCTAGTCGATGTCGCCACCAAAGCTGGCACCTCCTTAGCCATAGTCCACTCCCAATCCTCCAATGGACCCAAATCCAGTTCCCATTTATTACATGAGGGAAACTCCTGGTACCTCATATAAGATTCCAACCACTGGTAAATAAAAGAGAGAGGTCTCAAAGGTTCAATGGTCATCAATCTAGTAAGAAGCGGGAATGTAGTAATCATTGGTGCTCATTCACCCCACTGGGCTCTAAGAGCATGTCTGGCGCATAGATAAGAATAAAAAAGATTGTGTGGCATACGATGGGCGAACCCTTATTTTACTCAGAATGAAAAGCCTCAACCACAATTAAACATTACTGCTTCTTTAAAGTGGAACTGTATATGTTATGTTAGATGTGATGTATTTATTAAAATTATTTTCAAGATATTAACATTTTACTTTATTTGTGCTATGCAGACCCTACTGGCACAGCAGGCACAAATTACTTCCCTAGCTCACCTGATCTACCACCTGTGTAGTCCTCTCCCTCCCATCTTACACCCATTGTGTTCATTGTCTATGGGTACCGTGAAGTAATTAATTTCACATCTCTTTGGCACTCAAAGGGTTAACACGTTATGAACTTGAGCCAAATCTGCCTCTCCCTATGTACACATCCAGCTCTGCCACTAATCCATCAATCAGAGAAGTTTCCCATGACTATTCAGTTAGAAATTGCAACACATTTCTAATGTAATCTTGAAACACTGTATTTTATACAGGGAAACTAAATGCTTATCAATAGTGTATTATAAACTCCTATCATTTGAAAGAGTAAAATACAAGAATGACCAAAGTTAACTGCTATTGAATAGGGATGGGCGAAACATTTTGCCTGAAAAACAAAACAGGAGAAAAATGGCACTTTCCACCTGAGTATTGTTATAAAGTAAATGGTAGAAATGCATTTCCCCCCAATGCAATGGTTATTCCTAGTGCAGTATAGTATGGTAGTATGAGGGTGTCAGTGCCCCGTAGGTTGTCATCTGAGCTTGAATTGAGAGAAATGAGCATACTGTGATTAATCCAATCTCCTCTTGAAACATATGAGAGCTGTTTGGAGGTGATAGAGGAGTGTTGACACACTACCAGTTGTTTTCCAGGTGACAAGGATCGGCACCTCCCACAAAAAAAAGTGGTCGAGTAAGTGGCAAACAGTCAGCCATTATGAAACTAAGTTGTGTGACACTAACAGATATCACCAGATAATACTTCTGACATGACAATTAAGACAAATGTAAATAATGATTTCAGCTTAACATACCATGTGTATTATTCATATTCATCCACAGTAGAATGCATCCAAAAACATTAGAGGGGATAGGAAAGATACAAGGAGATTGTTTTTGTGCTTTATTATTTTAATGTAGGCTGTAGATTGTTTTTCTGAAGTCAACTCAAGTCTATCATGTACAGTACTGTAAATATCCCACTGAAGTGGAGAAAAAGAGAATTGTGATACTACCTGTAAGTCTACAGGCAAATGAGGGAGTGAATTGGTTGTGGTTGTAGGGAGTGTAGGTGGTTGTGAGTTCAGTGACTGACAAACTGGGGCAAATAAAAAAACACAATAATAAACTAAAGAAAAAATTAAAAAGTATCTAAAAAAAAAGGCATTGACAGAGACAAGAAAGATTGTTTTTGGTGTGAGCTACTAAGGATGACAGTGATAGTGACATAGATTATACAGGTGATATACAGAGGGATAAAATATTATAACAAATGACATTAACAATAATCAATATT
Source organism: Rhinophrynus dorsalis (assembly GCA_037306005.1). Lineage (NCBI taxonomy): Eukaryota > Metazoa > Chordata > Amphibia > Anura > Rhinophrynidae > Rhinophrynus > Rhinophrynus dorsalis. The sequence goes on along the minus strand of CM074719.1, from coordinate 69,704,985 downwards.
GTTATGTCTACCAAACCTGGCAAGGAAAGGATGCGAGGCAGACTCAGGACGACAGCAACACTGGAGATGTAGCCAGGACTGCAGAACACTGGAGCAAGCAGGACTCAGTAAATACATGGATACAGCAGCAACTGAGGATGACTGGTGTGAGGCAGACTCAGGACGACAGCAACACTGGAGATGTAGCCAGGACTGCAGAAAAAATGGAGCAGGCAGGAGTCAGTAAATACATGGATACAGCAACTGAGGATGTCTGGTGTGAGGCGGACTCAGGACAACAGCAACACTGGAGATGTAGCCAGGACCGCAGAACACTGGAGTAGGCAGGACTCAGTAAATACATGGATACAACAGCAACTGAGGATGACTGGTGCGAGGCAGACCCAGGACGACAGCAACACTGGAGATGTAGCCAGGACTGCAGAACACTGGAGCAATCAGGACTCAGGAAATACATGGATACAGCAGCAACTGAGGATTACTGGTCCGAGGCAGACTCAGGATGACAGCAACACTGGAGATGTAGCCAGGACTGCAGAACACTGGAGCAGGCAGGAGTCAATAAATTCATGGATACAGCAGCAACTGAGCATGACTGGTGCGAGGCAGACGCCAGCAGAAAACCGCAGAACACTGGAGCAAGCAGGACTTAGTAAATAGATACCGCAGAGCCAGACTGAACAACCTGTATAGTGGGACAACAAAGTAGACTTTAAATTCCCCCCTGAGTCCCACCAAGTCAGGGGGGTGTCCTCTGCCCAACCAACCAATGTCCTAGAGCTGGGTAAACTGGAGAGCTCAGCATATTATGTTACTATGGTACTTTTTTTCTTCTAATCTGCATCAAACCTGAGAGCAGGGTAACCCAGCTTTGGCAGGTTGACTTTTAAAAAAGGCATTTGCTCCATGAGCTGGGGGGCCAATTGAGAGCGCTGTGGTCTAAGTATATTTCCAGTAACAGAAAATACCCACTCACTCTGAACAGTGCTTGCGGGGCAAGAAAGCAACTCCTGGGCTATCAGGGACAAAGTAGTCCAAACAGCCCTCTTGTTATCCCAGAAAGTCAAGGGATCTGTACTTGGAGGCAAAGAAGGTTCTGCAAGGTAAGCCTTAACCTCAAACCCAGCACTTTTTCTACTGATTGGGAGCTGTTTATTTTGCCCGAAGCATAATCTGTCCATTGCCTCAGCATAAAAAGCAGCAGCTGCTCCACTGGCAGAAGATGACGTGCTACTGGTGCTGCTACTGATAGGTTCCGGAAGACCACCACACTCCTCCAGCTCATCTGCGGAATCTTCTCCTGCCTAGTGTGACTGCATCCTGTGTTTCCTTTGCCTCTCACGCACCCTCACTATCAATTGTTCCCTCCAGGCAGTGAGTGAATTGGAAGTACTTGCTATCTTGCCTTTGACTCGTGGATCAAGCAAGCATTAACTCAGGACAATTGTCCATGCACTCTTCCATGTGCCGAGTCAGTTCCTTCTTCAGCCTCATTAGAAGGGCAGCAACATCAGGAAGTATTTTACCATCAGCACCAGGCAAGTGTTCCCTATGGGGAAGAAAATTGTCCAATTTTAAGGAGAGGGGCTTGAAGAGGAGAATAACTTCTGCCAGGCAAACGTTCTCTTTCCTAAAAATTTCCATCAAAGCACGGAAAGGCGTAAGGACTGTCACAACATGTTCCATCAGGACCCAGTAAACCCTGTCCAGTGTTCTGTTACTGCCAATGAAATGGTGACATGACATTGCGTGAATTGTCTTTTTCTGCTCTAGGATACACTCTAGCATATCTAAGGTGGAGTTCCACCTGGTCACAGCATCTTGTTTTAGGTGGTGCTCTGGGAGGTCTGACTTTTCCTGTTCCTCCTTGAGGAGCTGGCTATCTTTGACACTCTGATGGAAGTGGCAAGCAATTTGTCGGCACGACTCCAGAAGTGCTGGCAACCTTCCAGTGTTACTGCCATCCTTGAGAGCAGGCTTCAATACTAGATGCAGGACAAGTGTTGAACAGCGCACACCCACAAATCTGCCATCCCGGAGAGCCTTGTTCATGTTAGCTGCACCATCAGTAACCACAACATGATGTTGCTGTCGGTGTGTCTTGCAACACATTAGGCTGCAACCAATTCGCCGTCAATGACATGAAGCCATGCTGGCCACTTGGAGCACTCCATAAGTCAGTGGTAAAGTGCACTGACTGGCCAGCAGCCTTTCCTAGCAGGTCCTACGAAAGTCCAATGCATGACCAGTAGAGTGAGGGCACTATATTTCTACTAAATGTGGTGCTGGATGGAATTTTATATTGGGGTGTGGGCTGTGGGCTGTGATTGTCTGCTGCTCTTACTGGGACCAGATGTGGCATGATCCCTCTGTCCTTTCTCCTGCTGCCTACTGGTGGTGGGTGTGACACTGGCATATGCCGTACTAGTACTGCGACTTTCTGCACTTATCAGCACAGACTTGTGGTAGTTGTTCAGGTGTTGGGTCATCCCGGAGGTGGTCAGATGACCCAACACCCGCCCACGGCTGACTTTCCTGCCACACAACTTACATTTTGCTATCCGTCCATCGCCAACTACCACAAAATGGTCCCACGCTTTGGAGCGACGGATGACTCTGGAAGGTGGTGGAGAAGATGAAACTGAGGTGACACTTTCTTCATCTTCACATGCTGGAGCAACCTCACTTTGTTTTTTATTTCTAAGTACACTTACAGGGATACCAGTAGACCTAAAGATGGCAGCAGGGAGGTTGGGACTGGGACTGGAGGAGTAATGTGGAGTAACAGTGGTATTGGTGGAGGAGACACTAGCAGCTACTACCTGGCTGGGAGACTCAAATGGAACTAGGGAGGCAAGTGTTGACTTGTCAATAGAAGACACAAGTGTAACTGGAGAAACAGGAAGAGTACTATGGGAAGCAGGTGAAAAATAATCAGGGGAATAATCAAGGTCACTGTAAAAATCAAGCTCAAGGGACAAATCAAGCTTAGGGGACTTTGATCCTTCAGATACTTCTTCTACCTCATGTAGATTTTGCAGGGAGGAAACATCATCATCAGCAGCAGATTTTGTGGAAACCTGCTAAGTTTCCTCTTCTGCCTGGTGACTACCGGGAAATGGAAAACTATATCCCTCAATAACATTTTCTGGTGTGGATATGCTCTCAGTGGCAGTGACAGTGGTGGCAGGAAAAATGTTATCCAAATACTGCTATAATTTCTGTTTGGGCTGCTTCCATGGACTTTCGCTATAAAAATCCCACGTTGATACTGACTGCAGTGTCCGACCAGTACTATTACTAACACTAGGTGTCCCCAGGTTTATACAACTGACTGTAGTGGAGGTGGTGACTAAACTGCCAGTGGCACTAGTCTTTGTGCAGGTGGTTCTGGGGGGATCATCTGGGGGATCCAATAAGCTGGATTTTTAATTTTTTAAACAATGGAACACTGATGAGTCTCCCTTGTGGTGGCAGTGAGACAGCAGGCCCCCCAGTCCCTACACAGCTCTGAGGTGGTATCACTCTGCAAATTGTTCAAATACACACCTAAGTTGGATTTTGAATTTTTTAAACAATGGAACACTGATGAACCTCATTTGCGATGGTAGTGAGACAACAGCCCAGTCCCTATACAGCTCTGAGATGGTATCACTCTGCAATTTATTCAAATACAATATTAAGTTGGATTTTGAATTTTTTAAACAGTTGAACATTGATGAGTCTCCTTGTGGTGGCATTGAGACAGCAGGCCCCCCAGTCCCTACACAGCTCTGAGGTGGTATCACTCTGCAAATTATTCAAATACACTCCTAAGTTGGATTTTGAATTTTTTAAATAATGATGATTCCCCCATGTGTTGGCAGTGAGCTGCTAGGCCTCCCAGTCCCTACACAAGTGTGAGATTGTGTCACTGCAAATTATTCAAACTCCTAACTTCTTCTATCTCCAAGCTCCAACAACAAAATGCGCACTAACAAGAAATGCAGGAGCTGTCTGGGTGTCTGTGATGTCATTAGTCCAACCCCCATCATGAAATGAAGAAGCTAATTGGACTAGAGAGGGACAGAAAGTACAAAGAAGCTAATTGGACTAGAGAGGGAGGAAAAGTAGCACATGCACGGGGAGAACATCATTCAAATATAAGAATCTTATACCGAAATTCTGCCCAGAAATGTTTCGGATTTGGGTTCTTAAAACGAATGGCTCTAAGATTTTTGCCATGTCCAAATGGCTCCGAATCAGCCATATTAGTCCGAAATCCGAATGTGTACGAACCGAATCGCACAAGTCTAATATGTATATGCTACACAGAGTTACGTGTAACTCTGACCATGTAGCATAATGCTTTTGGGCTCTATTATATGGGCAAGACTACAGATCACAGCATTTGAGGAAAGAATGGCAAATCACCATTCTAACAACAGGTTGGCTTTTGTAAAATAAAAAATCAGACAAACCGGAACTGAACCATCCATTACCCTCACTACATTCCATGATCACTGACCACATTCCGCCACTAAGATGATGTGGCAATAGGCACTTCTCCAACATGAAACTAAATTGATCTACTGTAGCTGCATTGGGACTAAGGGCCAGATTCTATTGCAAGTGCTAAATGTTAACAACCGTTTGATCAAACATTTTCCTATTGAAGTATATGGGGAAAACAGGCGATAAAAGCATGGTAATCCTTGGCAGGACACCACAAGTCTACCCATACATGCATCTGAGGATCATCCTGGCCCTCTGGACCTGCCTTTCTTAGCCTTGGCAGGTGATCTTCCACATTTGGGTATTTTTTATCCAAGTAGCTGCATGTATAATAGGGAAAACAGAGGTGCAGTATATTAGCCTTTGCTAATATATTAGCAGCATATTAGCAGCATATTAGCCTTTGCCTCTCCTTTCTGCTATGTAGATGGTCTTGCTTCACTCTTTTTTTTTTGTTACAATAGTACATATGATGTATGTGCCTTGTCCTTCTGGTCTGGATTGCTATTTTTAATCCTATGATGCAATTTGCTCAGCCTACGCAGTTCCCCCCTGGATCTGACACATTATATAAGCCCCCGCTGGGACATAAACTATTCATTATGGTTATATCCTCTCAGCCTGGTCTTACTGTATAACTTACACCTCTTATTCACAGTGGACCCTAGTGACATGTTGGATATAATATACATTCACTTCCACCCAGATATCCCTCCACTTCATATTGTGTGGACCTGTAACAGTACTGACCATTTTTCCGACATATTGGGGATGTGTGTTACATTTATTCAACTGTGGGTGCCTGCCCCATTTATACTTGTAGAATTCATATCCTCTTTGTAGCCTTTGGTATTTTCAACCTCCTCATTGTTGTTGTCTTTATTTTTTACTGTGCATACTCAGTCTTCCGCTAATTATTAGACTATACAGGTTCTCTGCCACTATATGTCTTTATCTCGTTATTTGGAATTGGCTACATATTGTCCCCTGCATAAATGCCTCTCATCCAATTTGCTGATATCGCCCAGTAGAAGCTTTATCATGATACTGAGCTAATTATCTGAATAATATTGGATGATGGTATTGTGTTTTGTACTCTTTGATACAGTGAGTTATCAACAATGGGTAATTGTACATATAACTTATCCAGTCCTTGCCTGTGTCTGTATTTCCCCCCATGGTTTTTGTAGTGCTTTGAGTGTCATTTGCCATTCTAAACACTTTGCATTCTGAATCCACAACATGTACTCACATGCACTGTGATGCACAGGAGTCATGCTGCACCAAATCACTATAAGTATGGACTGGCTGAGGATACTCAATGTGCACAGTGAGATAACCACGGGCCTATGTTGATTAATTGGGTATCCTTCTCAGATATAGAGCCGCTTAAAGCGACATACACATTTTGCGACTCCCTTACGCGCACCATATCAAACTCGCCATTAGGAGTGACGCGCCTATACAGATGCGCCATTCGGAGTGACGCGCCTAAACAGATGTGCCAATTCAAGACGCGATATTCAGCGGACGACATATCGATAGTAAACCGATTAATTGTACACAATTTATGGCTCTATTATTTCCCTTTTTACCATTTTTATGTTTCATGTTGCTTAATATTGTGATACTATGCTTATGGTCATTGTATTTAACTTTTATGTATTGCACTTCACCTTCTGTATAATTTAAATGACTGACTCCTCCTACTTGCAGGGAGATGCAGATTTTGGCGCTTGTTTTTCTTGCATTTAGGGAATGATTTCACATGTTTTCTTGTCTTGAGAAAGGCCAGCTAGTCTGATCAAAACATTGACAATAAAACTTTAAACAAAATCCTGTGAGTGCTGTTGCTTCATCTTTTTGCATCTATGACTTACCCTGCATACTGCACACAGGTATTAATCCTCTACATTGAGAGTGCTTCCCATCTTGCATACTCTCTCTCTCTCTCTCGCTATATATATATATATATATATATATATATATATATATATATATATATCCCTAAAAATTCACCACCATTGTCGCCACCATTAGAAAATTAAGAAAAAAATAAACAAACAGCAAATCCCTCCCCCCAGTCCTTTTTGATTGATTAGACGGGTCATGCCAGTGTTCCTTCTAAGATGGACAGGTGTGACCGACACAGCACTGCAAGCAATTAAGATAAGGCAGTGCTGCAAGGTGCATCTGTTATTCCTCTTCAGCTCTGCATAAACAGTCCTCTTTAACCCTCTCTGAGCTGGGTTGCTCCCCTGTGTATACCTTAGAGGGAACATTTACGCATATCACGTCTAAACAGATGGATAACAGCATGTTGAAAATGTATCTAATCTCCTTGGAAGAGAAAAAAAGAAAACCTCTAGCACTCCAAGGGTTAGATATTATATATGTTAATGAACTGATTAATTGAATAATGTTTAACTAGTGCTAGGTGCTTGCTTATTAAAAAATAGCTTTATGGGACAAAAATATTTTTCAAAGGCCAATATTAATTAACTGTCTAAAAAATCCATTTTATTTTACCATAACATCAATTTAGATTAATATTGCTATTATAAAAAATACTTACTTGATTAAATAACCCCTTTGAAAATAACATTTACTACATTTGAAACATATCCAGATGCATAAGCACTGACAGATCTTTTCTAGAAAAAAGTAAAATATATGTTTATAGAACCTGACTGCAAGTTATCTACATTTATTGATAGGAAGCTTTATTAAAATGTCATCCTAATGGAAACATACGATGGCTATAACTTAATTAAAAAAATTGTTAATAAATAAGGATGAATTTTTTTAAATGTACCTGAGCTCCTGATTTCATTGCAAAAGAGAATAAGAGAAAGTTCTAAGAAATATATTCTATTCTTTTAAGTCTAGTTTTCAATTTGGAAAGGTTCATGCACTGCATATATCCCCATATTCTTTCAGCTTTTTCAGCCTAATTTCTAGTTCTGTTCAAGTCTGTTTGCCACAGCTTTTTATGCATATTTGATCTATAAATGCAAACATTCGTTATTTCTCATACTGCCTCAAGTCATGGTCCTTTATTGCACGAATCAGCCTGCCCTATACCAAGCTTCAGTCTTCTCCAAGTCAAGGTTCTCAACTGGTACAAGAAACATTCTGCCCTTTACAGAACTTCAGTCAGTTTCACATCAAAGTCCTCAACTGCTGCAAACACTAATCTGTCTCGCCTCAAACTTCAATCTGCCTTATGTCAAGTTACACCTTTACTCCAAGTTTTAGAGAGCCATAGCTAAATCATTTGTTTCATGGCTGCTAAAGTTTTCATGTTCTCTCTACTGTACTACTTCCTCTTCCATATAATAATTATTAACTCCCAGGTGTCTTACACTATTGTACTAGCCTCTACTCCAGTTAGTCTTTACTCCCTCAGCCACCACTAGCTGTTGTCAGATTCTCTTCTGTAGTATGGCTCTCCAAACATTTCTACTTTCAGTTTACATAGCTATCTATCCAAAAATGGACTCAGCTCTAAGCTGCACTAAACTTAGACAATCAAGTAACACCAATATGGAACACAGACAGAAACCATGGGAGAAAAGTTTCCTTCTCCGGGAGGGCAGGGCACTTCAAAAAAAGTCTCTGAGATGGAGACTACTTCCACCCTTCTACTTTACACCCTCCTGCTAAGTTCATCATTAAGTGACCTTCAGGAGATAGCATGGGTACAGTTTTCTTAGCTTTTTTTATTAATTCTAATGGGGGCCTGAAGACTGAAGATTATTTGTAAGTTAACCTGATGAGTAGGGATGGGTGAAATTTCCCACGGAAAAAACAACACATTTTTCCATTTTTCACTAAAGTTTTTGCTTATAGACAACAAATAAAATATTCTTTCCTTTTTGCAACTGCCAATAAATTTCATACTTCAGGTGGGATCTCATAGAGGAGGTTTCTAGGTTTCTGCCCATTTGTTTTTACACAGACAACAGATAGCAACATGCTTAACTTTTGGATGCTGTGTGAAGTATCTCTATACTGAGGACTTCATGGACTGAGGGGCTGCTGCTACTACTAGTGGGACTAGATTTTTTTGCAATTCTACTCCTACTACTACTAATAGGTATCAAAGGTGCAGCACTTCCAGCAGTAGGAGAGGCAGACATCATAGATAAGATTGTGGATGTTAATAACCTGTGTTGTTGTTGTTGCTACTGGTGGTTACTCAATACTAGTATGTGTAACTGAATGGAGTTAGGACTTGGAATCAGTGATTATGCTGACGATGACTAACATAGTAACATAGTAACATAGTAGATAAGGCTGAAAAAAGACATGCGTCCATCAAGTCCAGCCCATGCCAAAAACACCCCTATTGATCCAGAGGAAGGCAAAAAAAGCCCTCTGGAGCAATTTCCAAGTAGACCCAAGTGTGTGTGTGGGGGGGAATTATTCCTTCCTGACTCCAACTGGTAGTCAAATAGTTTCTGGGATCAATACCCTATTTCCTTTGAAGCCATCTGTCATAATTGTCAATATTGTTCTGTGCTAGATAGGCATCCATTGCATTTTTTTAATGAAGTTGCATTATCTGCAAGCACAACATCCCGAGGCAAAGAATCCCATAGCCTTACCACCCTTACTGTAAAGAATCCCTGCCTATGTTTTAGTCGAAAGTGCCTTTCCTCAAGTCTTAATGGATGGCTTCTTGTTCTTAGCTCAGCTCTTTGCATAAATAATTCATTTGATAGTTCTTTGTATTGACCTTGAATGTATTTGTAAATGGTAATCATATCACCCCTTAGACGTCTCTTCTCTAATGAAAACAAACCCAGTTTGGCTAGTCTCTCTTTGTAACTCAGATCCTCCAATCCCTTTATCAGTTTTGTTGCACGTCTCTGCACCTTTCCCAGTTCAATAATGTCTTTTACTGACAGGACTGACAGGATAACTGTGTATTTTGGGGCATCTTTGCTTGTCCAGGGTCAGACTTAACAACTGTTCTTTTCAGTGGTGGAAGATTGAGCCTTTGCCTTTCAGCTAACTTTCAGATCATGTCATCATCTCTCATTCTCTCTCAGCTTCATCTGTATCCAAACAAGTTGAGGATGCCAAAGGGATATATTCTACAGCTACATCATCATGAGTCATTAGGTCCTCCTCAGCATCGCTCACCTCTTCTTGCTCACTACCTTTATATTCCTCTAAGCTTTTAGATGTGTCAATTTATTTTTTATTTTACTTTCACAAGGTTCACTAGTACTTTGAGGATGGTGGTTTGATTCTTATTTGTTTCACTCTCAGATGCAGCAGTTGGTTGAGCTGCTACACCTTCCTCCATTATGCCATCATCAACACTTGAATGCGGCTAGCTGTCATCTTCAGTGTTCTTCTTCCATGTTTTTATTTACAGTACTGGTTCTGGTGGTAGAATGTTGGTGGGACCTTGACAAACTGCATCCACCCAGGGAGGAGAGGGATCATCATCATTTGTTGCACACACACTGCACCAACCATGGCTGCATTCAGTTTTTGAACTACCATTTTAGTCCCATGTCTCTGCGCTGTTCCTATTCTTTTCCCCCTCTCCCTGCCCCTTTGTCAACATTGGCAAGCAAGACTGGAGTCATACAGTATAGTGAAATTCACCTTTTTTAGAATGACACAACAAGTAGAAAAATACAGTGAGCAGAGGGTGATTGAAAGGCTAGAACTCTGTCAGCAATAGGAGCAGCCTCAGTTCCACCACAACTGCAAGAGACTAGGCCGGAGACCACTGGAGTATCAACACCCTGGGAAAGACTCGAATAAGAACCGGTGGTCTCCTGAAATGGATGGCAGCAGGGAGACTACTGACTCACGCCTGCAGTCAGTAAGGCCAGAGCCCACCAGAGCCACAGGTCTGCACCAGATAGGATGTCGACTGTCAGGAGGCAACACTGAGGACTTAGCTGGACAAAGCCCCAGGTCAGCACCAGGATGGATAGTCAGACAGCCCAGGGTCATACACGGAGTGGGTAGTCAGCCAGTGCCACAGGTCTGCACCAGATAGGATGTCCACTCTCAAGAGGAAATACAGAGGACTTATCTGGACAAAGCCCCAGGTCAGCACCAGGATGGATAGTCAGATAAGCCAAGGTCATACACAATACTAAGGAACAAAAAGCACAACAGCACAGGACAAAAAAGTAGGTGTAACTGGATGGGAATCCAGTTCCCTTTACATACCCAGAGCCAGGAAGTAGAGAGGAGGAGACTGACCCTGTATAAAGTTGGAGCCTGTGTCATATAGAGATCTTGCGCAAGTAATTGACGCATCTTGCAGAGGCGTCATTTCAGGCTATACAGCTCCAGCACCAGCCAAATCGACTCCGCTGGATACAGGTGAGCTGTGACATCGTTGTACACTTGCTGGATGTTGCTCAACTACTGTGTGTGCTTGTATTGTAAAGTACACAATAGAACAGAGTGTGATGTCTTTCATTGGTCCTCAATAAAATACTCAATCTCGTCTGCAATCAATCAAGTCTGCCTCAGTCACACAGCTCACATCGTGGTCCCAGTCAGCTGTCACCTTATTTTTTTTTAACTATTGTCCACCTTATCCTATCACTATAAAAAAAAACTGTTCAACAACTTATTTTCCCTGACTACCCAGCACAGAGATAATAATTACAAGATCAATCAGTAAGGAACTTTGTCCACAGCTGCCTGTGTTTCTCCAATCAGTCACACAGAAAGTTGGGATATATGGGGTAAACCTCCTTTGCTCCCTTCTCACACCCCCAGATACGTATAACACAGAGATAATAACAGCAAGATTAGCAAGGAACTTGGAACTTGTGTCTTTCAATTCAAATTGGACAGACAGAATGTTGGGGTATTTGGGGTCAACCTCATTTGCTCCCTTCTCACACCCCTAGACACATATAACACATAAATAATAACAGCAAGATCAGAAAGGAACTTTGACAGCAGCTACCTGTGTATTACAAATCAAATTGGTCAGACAGAATGTTGGGGTATTTGGGGTCAACATCCTTTCTCCCTTTCTATCACCCAGACTCCCCTAATACAGAGAACAAATGTCCTGCCTACAAGACTCCCTAAACCCCTGTCTTCTCTAGTAGGGATGGGTAAAAACTTTCTCCTCAAATCAAATTTGGCGAAAAATGGCAATTCTCACTTATGAATAATTTCCCATGAAAAGTGCCATTTTTCATGCTTTTTTGCCTAGATCATTGCATTGAAATCAATAATAAACATTTTTCCCCACCACTTTAAAGTTTTCTCTTCATTTCTACAGTTATATACACGGGTGTCAGGCTCTCACAGCATGCCATTCTATGTTTTTGAGAGAGAAATCCGCACATTTTTGAGCTAAAGAAGATAGGCAAATAAAGGGGAATTAAAGATTAGTTTAGGGAGTCATTTAGGTAGGACATTTGTTCTCTGTATTAGGAGTGTCTGGGGCACTCTGGGGGAGAAAAAGGGAGGAAGGTGGTTGACCCCAAATACCCCAACATTTGATGTGACTGACTGGAAATACACAGGCAGCTGGGGTCCAAATTTCTTGCTGATTTTGCTTTTATTATCTCTGTGCTGGCTGAGGAAGTCTGGGGAAAGAAGTTGCTGATTTTGTTTTTTAGTTATAACTTATTTTTGGACTGACTGTGGTAAGATAAGGTGGACAACCTAAAAATTAATAAATACATAAAATACAAAATATGAACGCATAAATAATTAAACAATAAACATATTAGGTGACAGACAGATGACTGAGAGCCCGATGTAAGTTCTGTGACTAAGGAAGACTTGATAGAAGCAGACAACATTGAGAATTTTGTTGAGGGCCAAGGCAAGACATCACATAGTAATTGAGTAACACACAAAGGGCAGGGTGAGGGGGAAAGGTGGAGCAGTGCAGGGACATGGGAGTAAAGTTGTAGTTCAAAAACTGACTGCAGGAATGGTTGCTGCAGTGTGTACAATAAATGATGATGATTCATTTCCTCCCAGGGAGGATGCATTGCAGTCAGTACTCTTGCATAATTTTAGACACCTTTCTACTGTTATGACTGTCATTCACACTGTTTTGTGGTGGTCTTCTGACTATGGCAGAACATAAGGGATACATGGGCATGTCCAAGGCTAAGGAGTCTAAGGACCTACATGAATGCCTTTAACTCATTGCTCTTTATGCCAGACTGGGCTTCCTAGGGAGGATTCTGGTACCATATCCTCTTGCACTATGGCCCCTACACCACCTCCAGGGCGTTCATCTGCTGACCAGTTTCCTCTTCCATCCCAGGGGTCCAGAGGTCTTGGTCTGAGGGACAAGCCCCAGTAGGCACTTGAGTTCTGTACTGGGGGCAGCACACACATCTTTGGGGATTCCTCAGCCGAGGACAGATAACTGAAAGTGATTATTTAGGCTCATCTCTTTCCCGGATGATTACTATGAGGATACCCTAGCCACTCAACAGATGGACTTATTCAGGTGGACCTGAAGACACTTGATATATAAGAGGCCCCAGATTACAGCCCACAGAGAAATAGCATACCACTACCCAAGCTAACATCAAACTATATGATGGCTATTAACTCCAGTCTGCATTGATATAATCTACAACCACTGACTTCAAGTGTAAATCATATGATCATGTTCAGACTTTAACCCAGTTTAGCATGGAACATTTGATCCCTGGCTGCTTACTGGTTACGAACATCTGTTCACACATTGCAAGATATGGATTGTGCCATCTGATAACTACTTATATTCAATATTTGCTAATATATTACAGCAGGGAAGCTGCATCTGATTTTTTTTTAGCAATTAACATCTACTCCTCTAGAGTAGTAATGTCCATTACTTGCTAACAATTTATGTTTATCAGCTATGTAATTCTAGGTTCAATAAACCAACTTTTTTTAATTTTTAAAGTGTTAGTAATGTCCACAAAAAAGTTTTTTTTTGCATTTAGAAGAGCTTAAAAAGCTGAGCTAAATGCAAAAAAAAAACAAATCTCTCAAACTGCTATGGTTTAAGAGATACAGGCGTTTAAAGTTTGATCTCTCCTACTGACAACTGTAAAGCTGTCAGCAGGAGATCCGTGTCAGCCAACACGGAGGCGCTTGAGCAGAGCCGCAATCTCGTTATTTACCACAAATTCCTTCATTGGAATGGTCTAAAACGAGTGCTTGAAAACCAGGCACATTGTATCTATGTATCTCTTAAAGCGTAGCAGTTTGAGAGATACTTTTTTTGCATTTAGCTCAGCTTATTATGCTCTTCTGAATGCAAAAAACGTTTTTGTGGAAATTACTGACACTTTCAGTGTACATCTATATTGGGATTAAGTCCAGTGTAACATTATATTTAATTCATTCACTGGCTACAAACATTGATATTAATTTATGTACTTGAATTATAACTTTTGTTTTTCAGTGATCAGAATTTGGTTAAATTATTTTTCTGGATTATTATATACCAACCAGAGTTTGTTTGGATTATTTATTAATCTATAGTTGACTTACCAATCATAAATGCCTGTAGTGTAGTATTGTTTGATATAATTTAATTGCATCACATTAGAACATTTTTAATTATATTATACAGTTAATGATTTGTATATAGGCCCCAATTGTGTTTTTAATTCTTTAAATATTTTAATTTATTTTGTTTTTAATTGTATTCATTAGTATTATTGTTATTATTACTGTTACTTATAATTACAATAAATCACTTTTTACTTGCCCACTATCTATAGCTCTGAGGTTATGTATATATGTGCATTTGAATGTAGCACTCCTTGACATTCTATCTAATGGCATATACAGTTCAGAGTGTTTCTATGTAAAATATGAGATGTATGTCGCTGTTAGTTCCCCCACATTCCAGGATATCAGAAGGAAATAATTGTCACTTTTTCCCTAAATTCTGTTTGATGTGTTAGCCAGTAATAGAGCAAGACAGTAAATGTCATATGTCAAAACACACTGAACAGAAAAGACACCTAATGTGCAAAATTCTGGAAAAATCTTTCTGTGTACTAAAACACAGTAATTTTCTCTCATTTTCCATGACATGCCACTGCCTGTTCATTTCACATGAAACTGATTGAAGAAAACCCTGACTTTGATTTATTTCCCCATAGTTTTTCCAAATTGTGTTCTAAAACCATATGATTGGAAACATTATCTTTCCCATAAACATTCGATTTGCTTTTCTATTTTTAGATTACATTTCTATAGATGTTTGGAATATAACAAATTTAGGGGTAGTAGTTATTTCTGTGGTTCCTAACTGTTTCCTCAGGGGAACCTAACAGGGGAGTTATCAGCGGCCAAGTAATTTCATTAACTCACTTATATTCAGATCAGGAAGTCCTAAAACAATCAATCTATCAATATGCTGTATCTATTTATTCTGTACATCTATCTATATATCCTTCTATCTATCTACACTGCAATATAGGAGACATTGTGATGACATTCAGTTCCTTCATAGTAATGCCTGATGGTTTTGAAATTGTATGTAATTGAGAATTTGTAACACCATTCACTTGCTGTCACTTTCTATATTATATATATCAAAGCTTACAATATATTCATCATTTGTATCTCAAAAAAGATTGTTAGATCTGAAAAGAAGGAAAAGAAAAGAAATTGCAACACCAAGAATTTGATAATGGATTTGGATTAAAGGATAACGAACACCTCCTAACCTTGCTAAGTTAACCATCATCTATGTACACAATGGAATCACATGATACTTAATAAGATGAAAAACAAAAAGTTAAAAACAAAATCTCATATCCCCAAGCAGACATATTTGATGCATTGTATAGCAATATATGATAAATCAATTAAAGTCTCAAACTAGATGTAATAGTGATTTCAAAAGAAGCTTCGGAAAATAATATAACACTAAAGCAAGTTTCAGTCGATCAATGTCCTAAATAGTAAACTGAATGCAGAAATCGATTTGCTGATCAAAGAGGATCAACACTGATCTATTGCTTAGACATAGTATTTTTTAATGTGCCGAATAAACAACTACGGTTAAATAGTTTCCTGTTAATTTTTGAGGACGTTGTGGAGGTTAGCAGCAACCACAGTTCATATACCCTTTTATTATCTTCATTTGCCTGGCTTAATATTTGATACTGAATTGGATTATGGTCACTATCAGAATCATTATTGTACTCTGAAACTTTTCTAGTGAAGTAGACTTAGCCTAATCTGTAACCACTGATACTGAATCCTTCTAGCCACCATAACTGGACTCCCTCTGTATACATAGTAGCAACCATTCAGACCATGGTTGGAATGGTGTTTTTGAGCAATTTCAATTTTCTTGGTATCTGCTGGTATGAAAATCCATGGATTATGGGCTGACACCAAAATGGGCCACCCAGTCATCTGAGGTTGTGCACAGCTTCTCAAACTCCTGTGTCACTAGTGTAATTGATCTATATGTTTGCCCTATGGGCCCTGTAGGTATGATGAAACCTAGATGCCCACAATGCATGAACTCACCCACGGCATGCTGGACTCTGTTATGAGAAGTGAAAAATGTGTGAGCTGCACAATGGTGCACTACTACAGAATTAGTAACATTGCAATTAAGTCACACTTGTGAATACGGCCTTATACAGTATAATTTGGAGTTTTCAAGTTACTCCAAAAATATTAGTTTTTATTAAAATATAGCAGAAACATCTTCAACAAAATCTACCTTATAAAAATAACCTTAAATGAGTGCTAACATGTCCTCTTACTATAGATTTCATAGAAAGTCTTTGATGGAAGTAGTTTTAGGTCCCTTAGTCTTGTAACCAGGGCCGGCGCCACCTATAGGCGAGGTAGGTGCCGGCCTAGGGTGCACAAGTACTGGGGGCGCGGGCATGCAGCGGAGAAGAGCTGCGCCCGCACCCACCACACCAGAACGCAACACAGTCAGGTCTGTGTTGCTACTGCGCTCCCTCATCGCGGTCGCTCTTTAGTAATGCAGAGCGCGCTGGAAGTCTTGATCTCCCGGCGCACTCTGCATTACTGAAGAGAAGATGGCGCAGGAGCTACAGGTATGTGATGGGGGGCAAGTTGGAGCTGAGGGGGCATAGTGGAGCTGCTGGGGGCAAGTTGGTGCGGATGGGGGGCAAAGTGGAGCTGATAGGGGCAAGTTGGAGCTGAGGGGGCATAGTGGAGCGGATGGGGGGCATAGTGGAGCTGGGGGCAAGTTGGAGCTGATAGGGCATAGTGGAGCTGCTGGGTGCAAGTTGGAGCAGATGGGGGGCAAAGTGGAGCAGATGGGGGGCAAAGTGGAGCTGATAGGGGCAAGTTGGAGTGGATGGGGGCAAATTGGAGCTGGTGGGGAAAGTTGGAACTGATGGGGGGCAAAGTGGAGCTGGTGGGACAAAGTGGAGCTGGTGGGGGCAAGTTGGAGCTGATAGGGGGCAAAGTGGAGCTGGTGGGGCAAGAAAAGAGGTGGGGTATAAGTAGGCGGGGTATAAAGGGGTGGGACACAAGGGGCAGAGCCAAGGGGCGGTAAATGTAGGTTTTGCCTAGGGTGGCAAAAATCCTTGCACCAGCCCTGCTTGTAACAAAAATTGTGTCTGTCTCCTTGGACATGGAATCCAGTACTAATTAAAGATTCAGGTTGGAGAATCAGCCCACCCAGAATTGATACATTGCTGTCATTAGGATTGTTTGCTTAAATTAATGGGTCTGTTTAACAATAGATTAGAAGTATTGCAGTGCTGCTCTTTTTTTTTTTTTTGCTTTAATATTTCAGAAGCACTGGAATTTATTACAGTACATTCTATTTGTGCGCATTACACGGAGATGTTCCCCATGCCTCACTTACCATCAGACATGAATGGTGCACGCTTCCTGCATTTGCAGTGAGAAACAGATGATTCAATGAGATGTTGGGCTACAGAGGTAGGAAGCAGCCATTATTCAGGTCTGATGGTAAGGCAGGCTTTGAGAAAATCTCCATGCAAAGCATAGATATGGGGGGTATAATAAGCACCAGCACTTCTGAAGTGTTAAATAAAGTGCAAAAACCATCATCTATGTACACAGTGGAATCACATCTCAAGTTTTAGCAGTGCTGTCATAGCTGTAATCTATTAAACAGACACCTGAGATAAATAGGGGTTTACTGTTAGGAGGTGTTCATGTTTTTTTAACCCCATGGATTATGCATAAGGACCTCTTTGATGTAATTCAGCGACCCGGCACATGTGACTGATCACATGCGCAGGCTCACCAAACGGGGGCCTGATAGTGACCTCTCCGATCTTGGATCAGTCAGTTTCAGACCTTGGTAGTGCTCATAGGCTCCCGCAGGGGAGATGTGAGCAAAACAACCCATGAAGTGCCAGGACCATCTTCGGTCCTTTAGGGAAATCTACAGATGGTGGTCACAGCACATCGCCTGTCACTAAGGGGTCAATCCACTGTTGTCACTGGAGGATAGCAGATCATTAAAAAAAATTTCAAAAGAATATTTAGAATAATTTAGATCTGCAGCTAAGGAGGCATGTAAAATAAAGATGCTGACGAACACCATTTAATTGTGCTTTCTACGCTTTTCTACTTACATTTAGAGTAGAAGTGACTGGATAAATTAAAATTACATCTGCTAATGCAAATGAGGGGTTTTATCCATGTTTCAATGACCATTTAACCTTCAAGCTGATAGAAATGCATAGAAAAACCAAGACAGGAAAGTATGTGCCTTCAGATTTGCACTCTCTACAAATTAAAGTAATACCTCCTAATATTAACTCCCCGCTTACTTTACTATAGTCAAAAAATTCTAATGGCCCCTATGAATTTTGCCTTTGCACCTTTGTTCAAGAAGAAATATCCTGTATGCCATATCCGTAGAAATGGACATGACAGTTGGTAGCAGGACCACAAGACACAAACTCCAAATATTGCACATGGTAATCTTAACCTTTTAAAGACACAAGGGGTGTGCAACACGTTGAATCTCAATGTATTGTGCACCATCTGGTCCTTAATTCATTAAGTCCCAGAGAGGTATCCAAGGTATTGCACTGGCAGTCAAAGGGTTAAAGGGTTACGAAGGCTCATGTACACTGTCTGTTTCAGGTTGCAAAAAAACTGGCAGCAGCTGTCATGTCTGCCTCCACTGACTATACAAAAGGAAGGCAGGCACAGGTAAACACCCCATGGACATAGTATGATACTGGGAATTCTCCGGATCTCTTAGAGACTTCAGTTTTCAGACTGTATTACCAGGTCACCGGGTCAGTGGCTGATTCTCCAGTGGTAGAGAGTGTCTTCTTCTTCCTTCCCACTTCCCTCCCAATTATCCTCCTGCCCACCCTGTTCTGTCGACTTCTCTCCCACTTTTCCTCCTTCCCACCCTGTTCTGCCCACTTCCTTCCCACTTCTCCTCCTTCCCACCCTGTTCTGCCCACTTCCCTCCCACTTCTCCTCCTTCCAACCCTATTCTGCACACTTCCCTCCAACTTCTCCTCCTTCCCACCCTGTTCTGCCCACTTACCTTCCACTTCTCCTCCTTCCCTCCCTGTTCTGCCCAGTTCCCTCCCATTCCTGTACTGCCCACTTCCCTCCCACCTTGTTCTGCCCACTCCCCTCCCACTTCTCCTCCTTCCCTCCCTGTTCTGCCCACTTCCCACCCACTTTACAACACACAGTAAGTATTGATTATTATTAGGAGGTGTGAATTTCTCATTTAACCCTTTTAGTTCCAGAAGGGTATCAAGCTCATTTCATTTCAGTGCATTGGTTACCTATCTGGCACTCAAGGGGTTAATCCACTGCTAGACGTACACATAGACTGATTTACTAAGAGAACTGGGGCAAACTAACTGCACCATAAAGGAAAAATACAATTTCCCATTACATTCAATTGGTACTTTAAACCCTTGAATCATAGGGGTCTCCACCTTATTGTAAAAGCAATGCAACAGAGTACTTTCTAGCATTCAATGAGTTAAAAAAGTATTTAATTCAGTTGGATTTTTTATTTGTTTCATATGGTGCATTTGATTTGCATCAGAATTGCTCTTCTTTATATTTATACTTATATTGCAGTTTTATTACATGTGCCACTAAAGATGAATTAATGAAATGGTTTGATGCAGAGTGAAGTCATTGTATCTGACGCTTGGTCATTCAGCAATCATTCACTAGATGGATTCCATAGAAGTACTGGGGAGTTCTGGGACAAACCATTTTCTCTATAGAGAAGAGCTAAGAATTCCAAAAATCCCCATTGATTTAAAAAGGGATTATAACCCATTGAATGCTAGAGAGGTCTCCAAAGTATTGCTTCTCAATGCATTTGAGACCTCTATAGCATTAAAGGGTTTAAAATCCCAATTTAAATCAATGGGAATTTTTAGTTCACCCCCTACAGTGAAAATGGTTTGCCCTAGAAGTCCTCCACTTTTCTGTTAAAAATATAGCCCACAGACTTGCATATGTGCATAGACAGAATAGAAGCACTTATTCATTTTTTTTATCTTATACCCCTACCTTATATGTGCAAGGTAGGAAAATATAACGAATCACTGATAAATACCTGAAGGTCTATGTTATTGATCTCAACAAAGTGCAGCATATCTCTTCCAGCAGCTGGATGTATCCTGGTTATATGTCATTACCATATATTCAGACTGCTCATTCACACTTCTCTCTCCTATGTTAAGTTAAAGGGATAGTAATACTTCGTTTTAACTTTATTTTATTTTGTAGGCATTAAAAAAACATGAATAATGATATAAGTCTTATCTCTCAAACCTTTATGGTTTAAGAGATATTCACAAGCAAAGTGTCCCCCTCCCGCCCCTTTTACTGATGTAACACTTCTCAGCCAGGGCAGAAGGGAGCTGCCCAGGTAGACTGCAGAGAGGGACAATCTTCAATTAAGATAAGGGAAAAACCTGAAAAGCTTGTCAAGGGGGGCAGGGATTTCATTGTTTTCATAGGAATAAGAGTGTCCCCTTCTGTTATCTGTCCAGTCTATGGACTGCATTCCACATCTGAGAAGAGATTGTTTACAGTAGGTAAAAGGGGCGGGAGGGGGAAACTTTGCTTGTGCATATCTCATAAACCATAAAGGTTTGAGAGATAAGACTTATATCATTCTTCATGTTTTTTTAATGCCTACAAAATAAAATAAAGTTAAAACGAAGTATTACTATCCCTTTAAAGGCACCAGATGCAGGGAGGGACCACAGTGGGTGTTATTATCAAAAGAAAAAAAGAACAATTCTAGAGCAAAACAACCACATTGCGGAAGATACATATTCTCACATTTTCCATGAATTTAAATGGGGTCTTTCAACACCTTCAGTGACAGAGTCTCTAAAACAAAAAAAAGTTTTTCAACCACATACTTCAAGTGCCTTAACAGTACAGGTTTTCAGTATTTCACTGCATACTTACAGATCAGACAAATCAGAATGTCAGATCTAATAATTATATTCCTGTACTCAATCAGGATTATTCCAAAAGACTGCACTTTACCATAAGATGGTGACGGTCATGGCACGTTACGTACTTTTTACTTACAGCGCTCCTGTGGGAGAGCGCTGCAAGCAAAAACGGGGTCTGAAATGGACTGCTCCAAGACCGGTGTGGTCTCTCTCAGACCCCCACTCAGCACATTGATAAACACAACAGGTAATGTGTGTCAGCACGTCTGCATACTTGAATAAAATGTTCATTATTTCAGTTAAATCTTCCTGAATCCCACTAAATATCTTATATGGCATAATCCTCTACTTCAAAATATCTACACTTGGATCAGTAATAGAAGATTGTGGACAAATTATAGCTTTGAAGGGAATATAAAAAAAAGAATTCTCATGGGTGCAGCAGATGTCTTCATCATATTGAGAAACAAAGTGTAAGGGATATTTTAGCCTTTTGAGGACAAGAGGGGTGTGAGGTGCATTGCTCTGGTCCTGAAGGGTAGGGATGGACAAAAATGTGCTAATCTGCAGATCACCTATAGCTCACAGACCCTGCAAAATAATATACAGATTATCCCAAAGACTTTGCTGGCAGACAGCTGTAGATAACGGAGGCTGGGAGGCACTGCTGGAGCATCAATGATGACGGTACCAGAATTGTTGGTGTACATAGTAGAATAGCTCACAAGCACAGCTGTGGGAAAAAGACTGTACAAATAGCAGCTCACAGACATGGATGATAAATAGAAAAATTAGTAGTCAAAAAGGAAAGGATAGCATGCAGTAAAGCAGACAGACATCTAAATAGGGATCAAGCCAAAAAGCAGAAACAGCAGAGAGGCCGGAGAGACAATCTAGTACCCAAAAGGGAAACAAATAGTAAAACACAGAGAGGCTGCTACTATAGAGAGGACAGGAGATGCAAAAACTGATATGGAGTACATGTATGAGTATCAGGGAGGTCAGGCAAGCCAGAGTCAGCAACCAGGAATCAGTTCAGACTGGTGAAGATACAAATGGAGCAGTCCAAAGTCACCGTTGAGGAACCAACAATCAAGAATATCTGGTAGAAGTACTAGAGGAGAAGGCAGAAGTGTGATCAAAATGATAAGCCAAAGATCAGAAGCTGGGTAGTCACAGAACAGAAGGCTGAGGGAGAATCAAAAGAGTGGCCTATGGGAAGCCATTTTGGAAGCTTGTAATAGCAACAAGAACAGGAGTGTAGTCGCACCAAGCCGGGGTCTCTACCAAGATATCAGCAATATAGAGAATAATCGGAAGACATGAACAAAATTAGAAGTGAGAAGCTGGGTCAAAATCCAGATAATCAAGCAGAGAATTTAAACAAATTAATGGTCAGGAAGCTAGTAGAATAATCAACGTCAGCATGAGTGTGCTCATGCTATAAACTGCAATTGGCCAATGAGAGTGGTTGCCATTATCTTGGCAACTAGTAAACAAAAGAATTGGAACAGGAGCAACAGGTATACAATACACAATCAAGGAAGAATTTGGGCAATATGGTTAGGAATGGGCGAACATTTTCGCCTCAAACTGAAATCGGCAAAAAATGGCACTTTCCGCTTGGTGAAAAATTTCCATTGAAAAGTGCAGTTTTTTCCCACTTTTCCCCCTTTTTTCACCCAGCTCATTGCATTGAAATCAATAGGTAGAAAATTTTTTCTCCACCTCATGACCGTTTCCGACAGCCATATAAAAGGGTGTCAGGCTCTCACAGCAGCCATTCTGTGTTTGTGAGAGGAGAGAGCCTCATGTTTTTGAGCTAGAGAAGATAGGCAAATAAAGAGGAATTGAAGCATCGTTTTAGGGAGTCATTTAAGTAGGACATTTGCTCTCTGTAGTCTAATTTTACAATAATATAATTTAAAATATATATAACAGTGTTCCAAGTAACTATTATGTGGACGGAGGCCTATTAATATTACAGCCACATTAGGAGGCTGATGTCTTAAGCAGAATTGGAACACTTTTTAGGCAAACCAACAGCACCAATAGGAACAAATACAAATACTCTTCATGTAAATGTGGCTTTTAACCACTTGAATCCTACAGAGGTCTCCAACATGTATCAAAAACTCAATTAAATAAATGAAAATGTTGAGAATTGTATTTTTTGCCTATACATACTCTCAGGTGCTACCAAAGTGATTATTGGAAAACATCAATCAACCAAATATACCAGATGAAATATAACAAGACAAGATAGGTTTTTCAAAATAAAAAAAATAAAAAATATTCTTGGTGCTTATTATCATGTGTCCATGAATAAAGCATCCAAAATATATCAATAACAAATCTTTGAATATCAAAAAGGGGAATTCGATTGGTCCTAATTTCATGGCTGCATCTATTCCAAGATAATTTTTGGTAGTAAAGACATGTACCCAATCTATAATCTCAAAATGAATAAAGCCATCCATGGTAAACTACTGCGATATGTATATATTCAAAATCCACACTATACATCAAATAAACAGTAACCCTCTCTATGGTTCCACTAACCTCTCAAACTTTGCCTTTAGGTAAATACCAGGAATCACTATATCCAGCCTTGTCAAACAGCTAAACTCTGAAGCAAGAGAGTGATATTGTCACCTCAAATTACCTATCACTCCTATATCCCCTATAATTATCCAGATGTCCGAATACAATTATATAAAAAAACGATCGATCATAAAAATTAAAATTAAAAATACATATAGTCCTGTTCAGTTACACTCGTATACAGCCATAATATGGACATTATTTTTTCAACATTAGCATGCAATTTATTTTAGAGACAAGCTGAATATCTGTAACACTAGCAACTTTTGCAATCTCTTTTATTTTCTGAAGCCAGGCTAAATTTTTGTACCACCATTGTTCCGGTGGACTCTTACATAGTATATATATAATCAATGTATGTTTCAAGCAGATTCAATTGTTTGTTTTCATGCCACGTATTCAACCAATGTTATATCTGCCACTATACAAACTATAAATTTGTCAACATCTTAATTCACAAAGGTCATTTTTAAACTCTTATGTTAATCACTCACTGTTTATCCAGAAATAACACTGGTTCAATACATTATGGTTGTTATATTACTGTGCATAGTCATAACAGACATTGTTATGGAATACAGAGTAAAGTAGGGAAGCATTAGAAACATTGCAATTGGTTGGATACATCAATGACACTCAAAGGGTTATTATGCTGCTTATTTTTTTTCCAAACTCATTCTTGTTTATACCAACCCCTCTGACACTCAAAGGATTAATGGGGAATAAGACTAGCAACCAATAGACCTCTCCATGAATAATTTTTTTTCTGGCTAGTGGAACAGGATTATATATTTAATTGTAGGAACCCATTTATTGCACAGATTAAGTTATGGATTATAGTGATGGCATTCTCATCCATTGGGATAGGAGTGTCATCCATTTATATTGCTTTATAAAATATCTCATTGTTAATAACTGCAATATGCACTCCACATCAATATTTGGGAGAGATTACTGATTTATTATATAGAATAAGTTATGGGTTACATATATCTACCATGACATCTTCATTATTTGGGATGGAAGTGCCTGATTTTGATTGCTTTTATAAAATACGTCAGTGCTAATAACTGCAATATGGATTTCACATCATACTTGGAGGAGATCATATTGCATTTACCCATTAAAAATAAGGATCAAACATTAATCATTAGGGGCTTTTGCAATATGACAGCAACGAATGCATGTTTTTGTAGGTTCAACTTCTATCTAGAAAAGTTAGCAATCTCATTTAGCCAGTTCAGTAGATTTAAATGTATTAGTGAAAATGGTGATACTTCCTTGTGCAGAAATGTCAATGGTAAAAGTTTTGGCTCAAGGCTATTGAAAAAAATAAACATTAAAAACATTAAGTTCTGAGACTCTTCGGGCAGAAACTATAGCAGTAAGAAAAATTGTCTTAAAGGTGCATCCCTGATAGAGGCTGATGATAAGGGAGAGGACTGAAGAGCCTCTAACACTAAATTCAAATCACATGGTGGGATAGGATGTCTATATGGGGGAACTATCCTGGTGACCCCTTGAAGGAAAGTTTGAATCACTGAAAGAGAGCTGAAATTTGGACTTTCAAAGACTTAACCCTTAGACCCTTTTCAAGACCTTGTGGCAGGAACTCTAGAAGAGATGTAAGATGGAAGAAAGAGAGAACTTGTTTTTTCATGGCACAGAAGGAAAGATTCTCAAAAATCTGTGATATATTCTAGATGATACGGCTTTATGAGACCTGAGCATGGTTTGTATCACAGAAGAACTGAAGCCTTTGTCCCTAAGAATTTGGGTCTCAAGTTCCACGCCATCGAAGCGAGAATGTGTAAGTTGTGGTGGAGAATTAGTCCTTGAGAGAGGAGGTCTGGAATCTGAGGTAGACGCCATGGCTCTGTCCATGACATGTCTTGGAGATAGTGAAATCAATACCTTCTTGGTTAGAATGGTGCTAGGAGGATGGTGTGCACCATATCCTCTATATATTGTGAAGAGTTGTGACACTCATAGGTAGTGAAGGGAAAATGTACACAAGTCTGTAATTCCATGGGATTGTTAGGGCATCCACTGCTATTGCCTGTGGATCCCTTACTCTTGCATAGAAGGTTTGTAGTTTTCTGTTTCCTCTTGATGCCATTAGGTCTATGACTGGAATGCCTCATCACTGACTTAGCTGAAGGAACAGCTCTTGGTTTAGTTCCCATTCCCCTGGGTCTATGATCTGAATGCTGAAATAATCTGCCTCCTAATTCTCCAATCCTGGAATGTAAATGGCTAATAAAGCTGAAACATGGTTGTCTGTCCAGATAAGAATTATCTGTACTTCCATCCAGGCAGCACTGTTTTTGTCCCTCCTTAATGATTTATGTATGCCACTGCTGGGAAGATTCTTCAGAATGGACGCCTATGCCAGAAGTGCATTGTAATTTGCACATATTTCCAAAATGTTTATGGGAATATGGGCCTCTGATGGAGTCCATTGGCCTTTAATGGAGAGATATTTGTAGAAATAGAAAAAGTAGGGTGCTACACATTGACGTGTTGGTAATAATAAGCACAGGCACAACTGTTAATAGGGACTCACCGGCAGTCAAAGGGTGCTCACCAAAACAGCGCTCCGACGCTGTCAATCAGAAACAATACATGCAAAAGAAGGTATCGGGAGCACTCACCATACTGCATGTCATATATCACTCTAAGGTATCTGAAAAAAAAAATGAACCCACATACCTCGGGCCAGCTGTATAATCAAACTTCTTTATTGATACATTAAAAACTACAGATATATCCAAATCCAATGGGAGCAAGACGTAAATGCACTTAGCAGATGATTGCCTTGAACACGTCTAACATGTTTTGTGCTAGATAGCGCTTAAACATAGACTCAGTGCACCAAACGTTGAGGTTTAATTTAAAAACAAATACCACAACCCTGACTGGACACTTCAAAACAATTACAATATAATCATCCAATCCAAAGGCAGAAATCCTCCCTCCCCAGATCTATGGCTCGCCATCCCCCCTGCACCCCGGCACCATGTACATCTCACAGCATTAACCCCCATGGTGCTGGGACACAGACAAATGGACAGCATGAACCACATCTCCAACACAAATAAAGGCTAAGTCTTCTCAAAATAGGAAACTCATAATAAAATCCTAAATAACAGAAGAAAATATCCTGTAAAATAAAAATAAATAAATATAATGAAATCAAATTGACAAAATACAATACCAGAATTCCATTAAGCCCCGAAACACATTGTAGTCTCAAACCTATCTATTGTAAAAGAGACCATACATATTGATGTGTTCCTGGTATATGTACACCTGCATACAAAATAACCAAAATATGTCTGCCCCAAGGCTAGATATAGGTGTACACTAATATTGGTATGCAGTATACTCCATGCACCAAAGAAGGAATCAATCAATCTATATATATAAAAGAAGACTTTGTGCCTGGCAAAACACACCCAAGGGCGGCAGCAAGGAGGAGTTACTGTTCCCATTGGGTGATTCAATAGGGGTGTGATTTTTGGCCCGCACCCACTATCTAGCCCGCCCACCACTATCTAAAGCTGGAAAAAAAAATGTCTGCCACTCACTCCTACACCACAGACACACACACATGCCCCCCACACACTGGCAGACACATACACACATATACACACACTCATACAGAGACACACACACGCACGCTGAGCAGCTGAGGATGATGGGAATTATGTTCAAGCTACAGCTGGAAGGCCATGGTCCAATCTGTATTATGCAGCTTCTTCATTCCCTGTCTGTGAGTCTGCACAGCCATGCCAATTGCTGCAAGTGAGCTGATTTCTAAACAATCAGCAGGCAGGATGCTGGGGAGCTGACCTGCAGAGAAGCTGGGTAAAGTGGAACAATGGCAGAGGCATGATCAGACAGTGCAGAGCAAGGCTTCAGCTGAGCTGGTAAGTGGCAGAGACATGGGTGTGACTGTATTTATATATTGCACAAAGAGAGAGAAAGAGAGCAGATTGTTTGTCAGTCTGTCTGTAAGTAGAGGTGCCAGTTCATGCAATCATCTCCATGCTGTACATAGCTCACTGTATAGCATGTATGACAAACTATTTATATATGGTCTGGTACTGTATAGTATACAGTCTGTGTATAAGGACTGGCAATTTACAGTATAGGAGGGACAGTCCCTGTTTGAGACCCAAATCCCTCTGCTCCTCTATTTAGGAGATCACACTGTGTGGTGTATATTAGGCTGACCAGACTTCCCCTTTAACTGGGGATGCATAGGAAAAATGCATACTGCAGGACTGCTTTGATTTCAGTGAAACACTGAAAAATGGCTATTTCCTATGTGTCCCCGGTTAAAGGAGAGATCTGGTCAGCCTAGTGTATATACCAGTGTATCAGATTGCTCCACATCAATAAAACCCACAGTAATGTGGGTACAAACTTCTGTATATATCTGTTAAATTAGTCTGTGTAAAAAAATACTTTCACCTTCTTCTAAATCATTCACTTACAGAAAGAGTAATTTAACCATTTCAATGCCAGAGGGGATGCAATGCATTGCTTATCTCCTGGCACCCAAAGGGTTAAAATTTCTCTACAATGGTCTGGCACTGTATAGCAGTGGTTCTTAACCTGTGCTCTCAGTGGCTATTAACAGACCATGATTTTAGAATTTCCTTTTAAGAGCACAGGTGAGTTAATCAATATGATTGAGCCTCTGATCAACACACTTGTGTTCTAGCAGGGAAATTCCTAAGTCCTGGCCTGTTAGTGGCCATTGAGGAAATGGGTTGAGAACCTCTGCTGTATAATATACAGTCTGCATGTGTATATATATATCTGTCAAATTAGTCTGTGTAAAAAAATACTTTCTTCTTCTTCTTAATCATTCACTTACAGAAAGAGTAACTTAACCATTTCAATGCCAGAGGGGTATGCAATGCATTGCTTACCCCCTGGCACTCAAAGGGTTAAAAATTCTCTAAAATACACCACCAGCCACGCCTCAAGTAACACCACCTAAAACACAAGTGTCCCTCTTTGGCCATTGGAAATGTTGGGAGGTACGTTGCTTACACTGCTCACTCTGTATGTATGTATGTTCTGATTTGCATCTGTGTGTCACTGTTTGCGTATGTCAATGCATGTGTGTGTGTATGTATGTGTGTTGCATGCTTCTCTATCACTGTGTGTGTCCCCTGTATATGTGTGTGTTTGCACATGTGTCTGTGTATCACTGTGTGTGTACCTTTCTGACAGGTACACCCTATGCTATATTTCACTATCATAACATTCATTAAAAAAAAAAACATTCCCTGCATAACATGACAGGCAACACCGTCCCAAACTGCTAGTTAATCAATAAGAAGAAGATAAAATAGCCCTCCTGGTGCCAGAGTGGCGCAAAAACCCCATAACACGGAACACCCCAATTGACCAGACATCTCACAGCAATACAACACATAAAGGTTGAAAACATAACACACAATTCATCTCAAAAGATATGAGCTATATCCCATTCCGCATTGAGATTGGTCTGTATCCTGGTTGGGAGGGTCAGGATCAAATTAGCCTCCCACTCATTCGGGAGCCTGGATAGATTCCCTCCTCTCCAGAGCAAAAATACCCTCTCAATGCCAACAAACTGCAAACAACCTAAATCTCCCCCACGGGCATCATGAATATGCCTCGCTCTGGCAGAGTCAGAGATACACTTCTCAGTTTGATAAACGTGCTCCCTGATCCTCTGATGCAGAGGTCGTTCAGTGCGTCCCACATATTGGATATAACATTTAGTACATGTAAAAAGATATATAACACTATATGTAGCACAATTAATGTAACTACCTATAGTATACTCAACTTCTCTGACTGAACTCCTAAATGTTTTGACTTGGGATACATATTGGCAAGTTTTACATCTCGCCACTCCACACTTGGAAAAGCCTTTATGTTGCAGCCAGGTCGGCTTAGCTTTACGTGACATAAAGAGACTAGGTGACACAATATTCCCAATCGTTAAGCCTCTCATTTCCACAAAACCATTTCCCTTGTTTACAATACTACACAAGTTATCATCTGCAGCTAACATCAGTAAGTGCTTCTTCACAATATTGTAAATTTGTTGATATTGAGAGTTGTATGTGGTAATAAACCTCACTTCATCCCTTGGTCTCTTATGATTCACCTTTCCTGATCCAGTCAGCAATTAATTTCTAGGTATAGTGGAGACAGATTCATATGCGTTCGCGAGCAGACCCCCTGAATACCCCCTCGCTTGAAACCTCCGTCTCAGTTCCTTGGAAGATGTAAAAAAACCTTCATCTGTAGAACAGTTCCTGCACAAAAGCAGAAACTCTCCTTTAGGGATGTTATTAATCTGGAACCGGGGGTGAGATGAGCGGGCATGCAGGAGGCCATTGCCCGCTACAGGTTTACCATAATTATGGGTAATAATCTCCCTGAAGTAACAATCTCCCATAAGCACCAAATCAAGACAGGAGATGCTAGACGGCTCATGAGTGAAGATGAATTGTAAATTGTATGTATTATTATTTAAGTAGCCCATGAAGGACACCACCTCCTCCCCCAGATGAACAAAAGGTCATCAATATACCTCCCATACCACAAAATTCGCTCCCGACGGGTTTTCCCAGCCCCAAAGGTGTGGACCTGCTCCCACTATCCCATATATATTCGCCAGGGAAGGGGCAAAATTTGCCACCATCGCAACTCCACACCTCTGTAAGTAGAAAACCCCATCGAAGGCAAAAAAAATTGTGGCATAGGAGTTATTCTACTGCCTGGACCAAATAACAATCAGACTCTCAGAATACCGTGAAAGAGATGCCAACTGGTATCTCAGAGATGCCACTGCTAACTGGTGCGGTATGGAAGAATACAAAGCAGCAACATCCGCTGATACCCATGAGCTAGATGGCTCCCATCGAATGCTAGACATCTCAATAAGAACCTGTTTGGTATCCCTGACAGTTGGCCATAGGGACAAGAGCTGAGGAATGGGCCAGTCAAGCGGTGAAGGGACAAAAGGGAGAGATGCAGGATATCAGCTATAAAACAGTTAAACAGTTGCATGCCAGTGCTGGAGAGGCTGAGTCTGCTGTAGGGACGAGAGGGACAGTGATACCTAAAAACAGTTTGCAGAGCCCGGTGCAGCCATGCTTAATGCAGTGACATGAGAATCTCGTGGTTTTTATACAGGGCGAGATTCTCATGTTGTCCTTTTAATCACAGCTATATGGTTAATGCACCGTGTAGCTGCACGCTGTTTTTTCTGCAACATTTGTAAAGGATATTTTTCTAGGAATTGATGGCTAGCCTGAAAAAAGACTACCTGAAACTTCTCTTCATTTGGTACCATGGAAATGAAAATCCTACAAGGTGGAAGACTTGTGAAAGACATTCTGTACCCTTCTTGAATGAGTTGTAGAACCCACTTATCTGAAACTGACATCCTCCATTGATAAATGAAATAGTGGAGCCTTCCCCAGAGGATGATTTGAGGGAGAGACCACACTTTTGCTATATAGGGTTTGGAGTCTGAAGCCTTGGACACAGATTTCTTTTGTGTCCAGGAAGGTTTTGTTTTGTGAAAATTAAAGAAACCTCCAAAAGACTGATTATAAGGCGGACTGGAGGATGTTTTGCCTCTGTAAGCAAAAGACCTCTTCTTGTTGCAAAATTTTTTAGGTTTATTTTGAAGCAAAAAGGTACTTTTACCTCTAGTGGTGTGGCTGACTATTTTGTCTAACATGGACTAAAAAAGAAGGCATCTTTTGAAGGGTAAGGTGACAGAGGTGGTCGAAAATCTAGATGCCAATTTAGCTATCTCCAAGGCAGTTTCCCCAATATAGGAGGGGGACTCTTGGAGGTAGCCTATAAGAGGGAATATACCCTCACAAGGAGCATTATCTTGCAAGGCTTGAATAATTTGAGCTTGTCAGGTTTCAGCAGCTCTGCATGTCCAGGCTGATGCAAAGGAAGCTCTTCTCCTAAATCAGATAACATCTGTTTGTTCAAGGAATCAACTTTTCTGTCAGCAGAATCTTTAAATGCTTCTGCAGATGGAACAGGAATACTATGTGTAGATAGTCTGGATATAGCAGGGTCAACTGTTGTCGGTGTAGACCGAAGGTCAGCTTTGGGTTTAGTAAAGGGATACACCTTAGACAATTTTTTATAAATTACTACAGATTTATCTGGGGTTTCCCACTCATCCATGATTATTTGATCAAGTTCATCATAGTCAGGGAACTTGAATGGAGATTTCTTTTTACATTAAAAAAAAGACTTGATAGAGGACTTAGAGGCTTGGCTTCCAGAAACCTCCAAAACATCAAGTACAGTTTTAATTAAGGAGTCTATTGATTCTGAATCTGAATCATCAAATTTCTAGTGCTGTTCAAAAGATGAAGAGTGTTCAGAGCAGTCATTGAATTCACCTTCATCACCAGAAGTATCTAAGGGTGAAAGAAAGATAACTTTTAAGGGCTTTTTGAATCTAGGTCTTTTAAGAGGTGTACAAGGCACTTCAGTAATCCATTTGTCCAGAATCCTCTCTAGTTTTGCAAGTGAGCCAGGTAAGGATTTGCAAAAAAAAAGAAGAAGGGACAACAAGTAGAGGGGTGCTACAAACAAAGATTATCCTGTTTGTAGTGTTACTGGGCTTGTGGAGCTTTGAGAAAGTGGTGGTAAACCGTGAAACGTGTTAGTGTTTACGGCCTTATATTTATATTTTAAATTATTTTAATAAATGTATTTCTACTGAAAAGAACCTCCACCCATAAATATCAAATCTATTTCATATGGAAACACGTCAGATGCTAGACACTGGTGATAGACCCGAACGGAGATGGGTAGATTCTCTCTGTGTGCTCATATGTTAAACTGTCTGATAGCAGCAGACTAACCAATCCACCTGTTACACTATTGGGTGCATCTCCTTTCTTTTGAGTTCTGTGGAGATACAGGTAAGGATTTAACCCAGTCTGGTTCAAGCATAGAGGGTGCATCAATAGATGTGGAAGACCTGTTAGCCTCTAAGTGTGTACATTTAGCGCACAGAGACAAATTATTTATAACTATAACAATGCATTGTTTACATGTATACATATTACTTTGATTGCTCTTAGTTTTCTTCTCCTCCTTGTCTGCCGTATTGGTAATAAAGAAATGAACAATTTAAATCTCAATGTTAGCAGTAAGCCCTGATGGAGAAAATTCAACTCCATCTAATAAATCACAGTGAAATACACAGTGTCGTAAAGATATAGTCCAACAACATAACATATAATGTGTCACTGAAGAAGACCACTGCTATAATAATAATACAGGTCAGACTGAATTCCTCACAAAACCCCCAATACAGTAACAGACTGTGGCCCCAAAGGAGCTGGCAGTGAAGGGGTTAAAAGTTAAAAGTAATGCTGCTCCTCGAGAGTCAGGTAAGCGAATGGCCAAAATCTCAGAACTACAACAAATGAATGAGTGCCCTGCCCCTATGGAGCATTCTAACCTGACAGGCTAGTCTTTTAACCCCTTCAGTGCCAGAGGCTTGGGCCATTTCCTGTACCCTGCAGGCCAGACACTTTTTCAGCATTTTTGCTATCCTTCTGTTTATGCTTGATTTCCACTGGGGATTTTTAGTTAAATATGGAAAACTAAATATTGTTTTTTTCAGAATGAACTGAGCTTTCTCGTGGTACCTTACCTGAAGAGAATTTTACATCATGCAAAAAGCTATGATGTCGTAATGACAAAAAAAGGGATTTCAACAGAAAAAGATAAATGTAGTTTTTAATGGCAAACCTTGGATAAAAATTGGAGAGAGCAGAGAAAAGACAGGGACTAGTGCAGATCTAAGTGTAGCATTTATTCAAATAAATGAAGACAAATCAAACATTTCACAAATAATTACTCACATATTGACATACTGCCCGCCTCCGCTTTTATCTCGCTGCCTTCCAGCCGGTTCTGGATTCAGTCCTCTGGCTGCCTCTCTGTGTCCTCTTCTGGGTCTGGCTTCTCGCGCATGTGCATTACCAGCGGATCATTCGGCTCTCTCCTCTCTATGATCCGGCCAGCATCCACGCCTCGTTCCCATCTGTACTTCTCGTCCTGGGCTATTTAAACCTCTTCCTTGTTCTCTCTGATGCATTATTATCACGTCTAACTATTGCCTTGAACCTAGCCTTGAACCTAGCCTGTGTGTGACCCGGATCTCTGCCTGACCTTGCCTCTGCCTGCTCTTTCTGTCCAGTTAAGTCCAGCCAGTGTATGACCTGGATCTCTGCTTGACCTTGCCTCTGCCTGCTCTTTCTGCCCAGTTCAGTCCAGCCAGTGTATGACCTGTATCTCAGCCTGACCTTGCCTCTGCCTTCTCCTTCTATCCAGTTCAGTCCAGCCAGTGTACGACCCGGATCTCTGCCTGACCTTGCCTCTGCCTGCTCCTTCTGTCCAGTTCTGTCCAGCCAGTGTATGACCTGGATCTCTGCCTAACATTGCCTCTGTTTGTTCTTTCTGTCCAGCCTTGTCCAGCCAGTGTATGACTTGGATTACTGCCTGACCTTCCTTTTGCCTGTTCTTGTTG
This sequence comes from Rhinophrynus dorsalis, assembly GCA_037306005.1. NCBI lineage: Eukaryota > Metazoa > Chordata > Amphibia > Anura > Rhinophrynidae > Rhinophrynus > Rhinophrynus dorsalis. Next base: position 69,670,866 of record CM074719.1, on the reverse strand, counting down.
GGGGATCCATCATGTCAGTCATGGGGCGCCTACCTTCGACCAGCATCCTGAGTGAGTACCACTGTTCCTGTTTAGAGTGTTTGCCTATTCTCCCTGGAGATTGCTTAGTATAGATTTCCTTGGGTGAGGTTATCCAGGGTCACCCTTCAGCTCCTCTGTTGGGGACCGCAACATCTGGCTTCGTGGCCAGCACCTTTAAGCAGCTTAGCCGCAGCACAGCCCTGTCCACGGCAACCCACACACTCAAGCTCCGCTCTCCAGCCTCGCTCCCCAACTACTTGCTCAGTAATCCCTTGTTGGAGGAGTCTTCTATTCCTCTCCTGGGTACTTGGGATCTACCTGTCCCTTTAGACGTAGAAGTCTGACATTATAATAATGCCACACTTTCATGGACCCCAAGGAGTTGTCCTCTACATGGTGGCAACAGGGCGCAGTCCTGGAACAACACGCTGGACAAATTGCTCTTTTGGACCAGAAACTGGATACCATCATCGGTCTGTTGCAGCAATTGCAGCAGGGTCCGGAACCTCCCTGTACTGCGTCTGTTGCTCCCTTGCTGGTTGTTTCCTTGTTGTGTGTAGCAGCTTGCCTGCCCCTGCTGCCGCCTTACAATGGTAATCCTAAGGGGCTATGGGGGTTCCCTAATCAATGCTCCCTCCATTTCCACTGTTTGCCCGAGACCTTCACTTCTCATCAGACCAAAATTGCCTTTGTTGTGTCTCTGCTTCAGGGCCAGGCTTTGGCTTGGGTCTCTCCTCTTATGGACCATCAATCTGCGGTGCTAGAAGACTTTGACGCCTTTCTTTCAGCATTCCGCTTGGTCTTTGACACTCCGGGGAGGCAAGAAAAAGCCGCACTCTTGGATCTCCAACAAGGCCAGTGCTCCCTCAGCCAATATGCGGTTCAGTTCTGCACCCTGGCCTATGACACTGACTGGCCTTGACAGCGCTCTGAAGGCCAATTTTTACCACATTCCTCGTTCCCTAGAGGACCTCATAGAACTTTGTTCCACTCTGGAACACTGTTTTCAGGAACAACGGCTGGAGAGAGAGTGGGATCAGAGCCGTCATCCTCCTCCTCGTCCCCTGGTTCCCTGGCTCCCAGGTTCCAACCTCCTGTCTCTTCCGAGCCAGCTTCTGAGCCCATGGAGATCAGTTGTGTTTTCCCGTCTCTCCGAGGCCGAAAGGTCCAGACAGCATTCCCACGGTTTGAGCCTCTATTGTGGCACTCCTGGACACTTAGCTCAGCTCTGCCCCAATAAACAGGGAAACAGCCAGACTTAGAGGGTAGGGGACCATCCCTAAGTCGACTGCCTGTCCCCATTCCCTCTGCTCAACGCCTGTCAGTTTTTGTCACCCTTTCCTGGTCTCCTTCGTCTTCTGTCTGCCTTCCTGCATTCATTGACTCTGGGGCTGCCGGTCTCTTTCTTGACTCTGACTTCGCCCTCAGACATGGCATACCTGTGGTGCCATGCACCCCTCCTATCCAAGTGGTAGCCATTGATGGTACACCTCTTCAGTCTGGGAGTATCAACAAAACTACCACTCCTCTTACTCTTCAGGTTTCCTCTGGTTATGTCGGGAAAGTGATCCTGGACCTTATCTCTGCTCCTCAGACACCCCTGATACTGGGGTATCCCTGGTTGTGTGAGGCCAATCCCACCATCAATTGGCTTACCGATATGCTTTCATTTTCTGGTGCTTCTGATGTATCCACGATCAACCAGCAGGAGAAACCTGCTTCCGTTTCCTTGTCCGAGGCACTTCCTGAGCCCTATCTCGCTTTTGCCGACATGTTTTGCAAGAGTAGGGCTTAAACCTTACCTCCTCACCGGTCCTTCGACTGCATCATCGATCTGCTTCCTGGGACTGTACCCCCACACGGTCGTATGTATCTGCTCTCCATTCCTGAGAATAGGAGTTTGGAGGACTATATTAAGGACAACCTAGCTTGCGGTTTCATCCGCCCCTCCATTTCCCCTGCTGGGGCGGGATTCTTTTTCATGTCTAAAAAGGACAGCTCTCTCAGGCCCTGTATAGATTACAGAGGTCTGAACGCTATAACCCACCGCAATTCTTATCCGCTAAGCCTCATTTCAGAACTCCTTGATTGTCTTAGAGGTTCCATTATTTTTTCCAAGCTGGATCTTCGGGGTGCGTACAGCCTGGTCCAGATGCGTGAGGGGGAGGAATGGAAGACATCATTTAACACTCGTTTTGGACAAGTATCTTGTCATGCTCTTTGGGCTTCATAATGCGCCTGCAGTCTTCCAGGCTTTCGTCAATGACATCTTTAGAGATCTCCTCCTGACTACAGTTGTCGTTTACTTAGATGACATTCTTATTTTGTCCTATAATTCTTTATTGCAGACTTTGCTGGGCTGTTCGCCCTTCTTTGCGGCCTTGGGCTATAACCCTCGGACTCTTCTGTTATCTCCTGGATCATCTTAATTACCGTCAGCGGAGTCTAGGGTTCTGTCCCTGACTCGCCACTGGGCCGCTCTTCGTGCTTCTTTGCTTTCCACCCAGATGCGCCAAAATGTGGCTACTGACCTCCATCGGGGTCCTGCTCCGGTCTTTTGTCCAGGGGAGAAAGTCTGGTTGTCTGCTCAGAACGTGCGTCTGAAGCAACCCTCTGCTAAACTCGGTCCTCGCTATCTGGGTCCTTTCCGTATTACCAAGCGTCTTTCTCTGGTGGTCTACCGGCTGGTGTTGCCTCATACTCTGCAGATTCATCCTGTATTTCATGTCTCCAAGCTCAAACCCTGGATTCTGGCCCAGTTTCCGCACCCCCTTGCTTCTACTTCCACTCCGGTCACAGTCCAAGGACAGGAGGAATTCGTCATCAATGGCATCCTGGACTTCCAGTGGGTATGGGGTCACCTTCAATACCTAGTTAACTGGAAGGGTTACGGCCCAGAAGAGCGCTCATGGGTTCCGGTGCAGGACCTTCATGCCCTGTCCCTGCTGTGCTGCTTTCATTTGCTGTTTCCTGACTGGCCCTCTTAGTCGCCCCCGGTGGTGGCCTTTGGGTGAGGGATACTGTCATGCTGCCCGCCTCCGCTTTTGTTTCACCGCCTTCCACCTCTCTGCCTTTCAGCCGGTTATGGATTCTGTTGTCCAACTGCCTCTCTGCTCCCTCTCCCGGGTCTGGCTTGTCGCTCATGCGCATTACCGGCGGATCAATCGGCTCTCTCCTCTCTATGATCCGGCCGGCATCCAAGACTCGTTCCTATCTGTAATTCCGGTCCTTTGCTATTTAAACCTCTTCTGGTTCTCTCTGATGCATTATTATAGTGTCTAAATATTGCCTTGAACCTAGCCTTGAACCTAGCCTGTGTATGGCCAGGATCTCTGCCTGACCTTGCGTATGCCAGCTCCTTCTGTCCAGTTCAGTCCAGCCAGTGTATGACCCGGAGCTCTGCCTGACCTTGCCTCTGCCTGCTCTTTCTGTCCAGTTCAGTCAAGCCACTGTATGACCCGGATCTCTGCTTGACGTTGCCTCTGCCTACTCCTTCTGTCCAGTTCTGTCCAGCCAGTGGTGTATGACCCAGATCTCTGCCTGACAATGCCTCTGTTTGTTCTTTCTGTCCAGCCTTGTCCAGCCAGTGTATGACCCGGACTGCTGCCTGACCTTCCTTTTGCCTGTTCCTGTAGGGGGGATCCATCATTCCAGTCGTGGGGTGCCTACCTTTGCCCAAGATCATGAGTGAGTACCTCTGTTCCTGTTTGGAGTGTTTGCCTATTTTCCCTGGTGATTGCTTAGTATAGATTGCCTTGGGTGGGGTTATCTGGGGTCACCCTTTGGCTCCTCTGTTGGGGACCACAACATCTGGCTTCGCAGCCAGCACCTTTAGGCAGCTTAGCCGCAGCACAGCCCCGTCCATGGCAACCCACGTACTCAAGTTCCGCTCTCCAGCCTCGCACCCTAGCTACTTGCTCAGTAATCCCTTGTTGGAGGAGTCTTCTAATCCTCCTTCTGGGTACTTGGGATCTACCTACCCTTTTTGGCGTAGGGGTCTGACACCTATTCCCTATCTTGGAATATACTTCATTATGGTCCCTGCCCCCTTTATAGCCATTCTCTTGGTCTTCAGTATCTTAATACAGAGATTTATCCTTAAAGGGATAGTAACATTTCATAATAAAAGCAGCTCTAATTAATCATCATAGTATTTGGACTTTGGAGAGTGTTATTTCAATTCTGTCAGAGTTGTAGTTCAAGACTAATTCAATGACAAAGTGTCCCCCTCCTGCCCCTTTTACTGATGTAACACTTTTCAGCCAGAGCAGAAGGGAGGTGCCCAGGTAGACTGCAGAGAGGGACAATCTTCAATTAAGATAAGGGAAAAAGCTGAAAAGCTTGTCAAGGGGGCAAGGGCATTCATTGTTTTCATTGTAAGAAGATTGTCCCCTGCTGTTATCTGTCTGGTCTTATAACCTGTGTCCCTATCTGAGAAGAAATGGCTTACACTAGGTAAAAGGGGCGGGAGGGGAAACATTGCTTGTGAATATCTCATAAACCATAAAGGTTTGAGAGATAAGACTTATATCATTCTTCATATTTTTTTAATGCCTACAAAATAAAATAAAGATAAAACTAAGTATTACTATCCCTTTAATGGAATTCAGTCAGTCACCAAAACAGAGCTTTTTTCCAGGATTCGCTCAAGCTGTTGCAAAACAAATAAATATTAATATATTTAAATTCATTAGTAAATTATTAAAATATTAATACCTAATATTAATATATAATGCAATATATTAAAAAATATTAATAAATAAAGCCACAATAAAACCCTTGAAAACAATAGCAGTGAACAAAGCACTGGGAAGTAATGTGCTGCATACCCATCTGTTCTGTATGTTATTAAATCATTGGGAATTTTGGGAATATTTCATACATATGTCAACAACACAATGCACTTTTTATACAATTCTATGAAAAGTATATGTGAAACAGAAGCCAATTAGTTTTATATATACTTATAGATGAATTTTATATTACCAGTACTAGGTATTCTATAAAAAGAGGAAATTCTTCTATCTGCACTGCAATTACTCCCATTCCCCTTACATGTGCAGTGACACATTTGCTGTGATACCTTCAATGGTTTTAATCTTAGTTACTGATGCATATAAAAACTCAGGAAAGCAGTTTAACTAGGAACGTTCCGTGTTAGAGTGTGAAATACAAAAGGTGCAGAATAATGGGAAAGATAAGGTAGAAGGATAAGCTGAGAGTTCTCATCTGAAAAAAAGGTATCCATGCACTCCATTTTAACCCCTCTGCTAAGTATTTTAACAAGTACTATGGAGAAAAAACTCATTAAAGAAAGCTGTAAAAAGTGATTGACATGATAAAGACTGGATTATTCACTTCTAAAAGTTAAATAGGTTCAGAAAGTCAATCGAAAAGGAAAATATACATGTTGGCTTAGATGGGTTTTGATTTGTTTCACAGAAGGTTTGCCTTTTAAAACAAGATGTGACAATCATGATATAATATGCAATAACGTATTGCATAAGATTTTTGTGAAACCCAGGAGTTTTTTTATTTATTGCAAGGAGGTGGATGTAAAGGAACAGTAAATTGACTTTATATATTCTATAAGTGCATAATATGGAAAGTCAAATTGTCTATACTTTTCAAAAACACTTTTTTCATCTTCAACAGTTTTTTAAAACTTTTATATCCCTGACTTGAGCTTTCTGCATCTGCTAAAAAATGTAAAAAAATTTATTAAATATACTTTGTAAACAAACATATCATACAGCCTACACTGCAGGAATAGCGTTACATTGTATCATTGTCCTGCTTTGATGGTTGACAAACCAGAAAATTCTCTAGAAACAGTGATGCAGGGAGCTCACATGAAAAATTGGTGAAGATGAAAAATATATATAAAAAATATAGGGACAATTTGACTTTCAATTTTATGCAATTGCAGAAATATGTAAAGTCAACAAGGTGATTGACTGTCAATGCCACCCTGGTGTCTATCATGTACACAGACAGAGTACAGTTATGGTGGATGAAGGGATTCAATACCTGTGAGTTACCAACCTATAAACAAAGAGAGGAACAAACTGCACTATAGGGAGCAAATAAAATATCGCTTTGGATTTTTAATCCCTTGAATGCTTGATTGATTTTGAATACAGTACAATGCAATGTAATGGTGACTGATCTAGCATTGAAAGGGTTAAATGTCTCTGATCTATCTGATAAAGCTGCATAATTAACAATTCACATGTCTTGATAATCAGTATCTTCTACTATCGCCCTGAGTAAAACAAGGATACTCCCACTGCTGAAAGATGTTATTACAGCTCAAAGTTGAAATTTTAAGGTGCAAAATCACATTGTCCTGAAATTGTACAGTGGTGCTGTTGCTACACCATCCTATGGATAGCTCTGGTCCCGGGACCAGAGCTGTCCAAAGGCTGGTGTAGCAACAGCTCCCATTGAGGGGAACTTGGAAAGGTAATATGTCCTCTTTAAATAAAAAAGCACTGTATCTTTAAAAAAATAAATAACTAAATACATAATGTAAAGTAATTTTTCTCTTTTAGTTAATACACAAAGGAGTTTTCAAAGAGAATCTGCTTTATCAAAGAAAACCATTTACATCTGTAGGTTTACTTTCTACTCATGCAGAGGATGATGTACTAAGAAGAAGGGGAACAGTTCTGGAACAAACCGGCTGAACCAGAGAGAATAAATTCAATTATTACTGATTACATTGAGTATTTGAAACCTTTCAGAGGTCTCCATTGCTCTTGAAGCAATGCATCAGTGACTGTTCTAGTGTTCCATGGGCTGAAAACCCCATTTAAATTAGTTCTTCCCAATGGTGCAAATAACTTGATCAAAAATACTTAAGCATTATTTTCTCTTTAATCAATTCTTTATTTGTATGTTGAAAAACCAATTATATGCTTGAGCTACCGTAAAAATTTTTATTAAAGTATATAAAAAATAATTATTAGATTGTTTTATAACTTTTATTTAGTTTATGACATCATTAATGTTTGCAGATTTCAATCAAAGAAAGCTTCTTTCACATATACCTAAATTAAACCTTTAGGGTCTGAACCATGTGTCAGACATGCTAATAGTTTATATTGATCAATTAACAGAATGCATAGTGAGTGCACACAGTTTAAGGAACTCGGTAGGTAAGTTGTTCCAAACATCTTACATCTTACACAGTTCTTCTGTGGATTTAGGCAGCCTCAGTTGCTTCTCTGTCTTCATGAAATTCCAGACAGACTCAATGATGTTGAGATCAGGGCTCTGTGGGGGCTATACCATCACTTTCAGGACATTTTGCTCTTCTTTATGCTGAAGATAGTTCTTAATGATTTTGGCTGTATGTTTGGCGTCATTGTCATGCAGCAGAATACATTTGGGGCAAATCAGATGACTCCCTGTTGTTATTGCATAATGGATAGGTATCTGCCTGTACTTCTCAGCATTGAGGATGCCATTAATTCTGACCAAATCCCCAACTCCATGTGCAGAAACACAGACCCAAACTTGCAAGGAACCTCTACCATGATTCACTGTTGCCTGCAGACACTCATACTTGTCCCACTCTCCAGCCTTCAGCAAACAAACTGCCTTCTGCTACAGCCAAATATTTCAAATTTGACTCATCATCATCGATCCAGCACAACTTCTGCAATTTGTTTGCACCCTAGTTCCTGTGTTCCTGTGTTTTGTGCATAGTTGTGTTGCTTGACCTTGTTTCCACGTCGGAGGTCTGGCTTTTTGGCCGCAAGTCTTCCATGAAGACCACTTCTGACCAGACGTCTCTGGACAGTAGATGGATGAACCAGGGTTGCATTGTTTTCTGCCAATTCTGAGCTGCTGCTGCTGCTAGATAGCTTCAGATTGCAAAGGGAAGTAAGCATGATGTGTCTTTCATTTGCTGCACTTTCCTTGGCCGACCACTGTGTCTACATTCCTCAGTGTTGCCCGTTTCCTTGTGCTTCTTAAAAACAGCTTGCACAGCACATCAGGAAAGCCCTGTCTGCCTTGAAATTTCTGCCTGGGAGAGACATGCTGATGCAGTATAACTACCTTGTGTCTTGTTGATGTGTGCAGTCTCGCCACGGTGTCTGACTTTTGACATTAAACTGTCTTCAGCAACCTCACTTTGTTAGCTGAGTCTGCTCCTCACCCATTTTTTTTTCTTTGTAAGTTTATTAAAGAAATAAAAGTTGTACATCGACAAATTATGAATTCTTCCAGTACATAGTAGAAGCATAGTGGAACACTGAGCTCACTAAACAGTTGTTTAATTAACATGTACAAGTGTAGAACTAATTGGGCTCAACTGCAACAGTCCAACATTCCTTATGATGGTGATTGAATCAGAAGATCTCTAATAAAAGAACTCTAGCGACTATATATGAGAAGAGGAGAGACAAATTTATGGTGAGATAGGACTAGGAGTGGAGACAGCGGCAGAAGGGGACAGAAAAGAGTGTAGAGAGGGGCTCCTCACACAGTTTTATTCCTCCTACACAGCTGTTTCTGTTTCAAGTAATGATTGTGTTTCAACCTACATATTAAATTGATGATAATTAGCACCTGATTGGTATAATTGCTTATTCATATACCTGACTATATTCCTACAAAATCCCTAATTTTGTACAAGTGTACCTAGAAGAACTGATGCTGTTGTGAAGGCAAAGGGTGGTCACACCAAATATTGATTATGATTTAGATTTTTCTTATGTTCACTCAATATGTGGTTTGCTAATTGATGAATATAAACTATTAACATGTCTATTTTTGAAAGCATTCTTATTTTACAGCATGTTTTCACCCCTGCCTAAAACTTTTGTAACTTACTATATATTTAGGAAGATAATCAGCACTGGATTTCCCATTAGAGCAAACAACTACAGAGACAACCACATTTTGAGGGGCTCCTCAGTAGTGTTGGTCACACCCATATTCTTAATTGTGGATGTGGATTGTTCAACCCAATAACCTAGAAGCAGACACCCTGTTATGGTTTATGATGAGAGCTTGCTTACAGGTTTATATACTAATTTGCTAATGTTATTTACCAGTTTACATAACCTATTACTGGCCATAATTGAACATTTTGGTTGCAAAAGGAGTCTCCAATACATTATGAAATAATGTGTTGGAGAACTCTCTAGCAGGGGTTAAGAGTTTTATTGTGCTTCCATTTTAAAGGGGATCTCTAACCCCTATAAAAGTTAGGCTTATTAGGCAAAGTATATAGCGCTAATGTTGAAAACGTTATTTATTTAGTTAAAAAAAAAAACACTATTTGGGCCAAAGTTATTGCTTATAGAATGCTCTGCACCCTACTTCTGCATACACTGCTCTTGCTGCAGTTTGTTGCACTGCCTCTGCTCCCTTCCCACGACCCAGCCTCCTCTGATGATGGAGGCTTCTGTCTGTAAGCTGGAGCGATCTCATTGGCAGAGATCAATATCTAGCCAATGAGATTGCTCCAGCTTAAAAGCAGAAAGCCTCCGTCATCTGAGGAGGCTGGGTAGTGGGAAGGGAGCAGAGGAAGAGCGGCAAGAGCAGTGTATGTGGAAGTTGGGTGCAGGGCACTCTATAAGCAATAATTTCAGACCAAATAGAGTTTTTTTTTTTTTTAAATAAATAACATTTTCAACATTAGCATTATATACTTTACCTAATAAGCCTAACTTTTATAGGGGTGAGAGATCCCCATTAAAGGTATTTTCTATTTTGGGTCATAGTGAAAAAGATCAGGGTCATGGAAAAATTAAGATTCCACCAGTGTAACTAAAAGTGCTTAGGGAGTCTAAGGGAGCCTGAGATATAAATCTGGCCCTGAAGGTAATAGGTTATAGCTATATTTTAGCTACCCAGAGAAGTAGAGAGAAGCATAATAGACGGGGTAATGGGGACCTTAACAGAAATAAGCTACAGCAAGAGAGCTAGAAAAGCGGAAGATAGCTGGAGCAAAGAATACTCATACCTAGGGATGGACAAAAGTTTTAACCTCAAAAACCAAAAGTCAGAAACTCCACTTTCCAACTTAGGCTGAAATTTCCATGAAGAGTGAATATTGTTATGCTTTTTTTTCATTACTTTAAAATCATTTGCAGTACTCTAATTTCCCTGAATTTTTGCTGTATTTTTGAAGAATGTCACTGGATGGGGTATGGGAAGGGTCTGAAAAAGATAAAGGAAGAGGGCGAGAATCATCATTTTAATCACATATAGACTCCCATTTAGTGAGGTCTTGTTTTACTTTTTGAAGTAGTGGGAGACAATTCAAACTATACAATGAAGAAAAATTTGGGGAAATTTGCGTCCCTAAATACGAAAGTGAAGAAGAAGACCACTTTCGAGGGAAAGTGGAAGTCAGAAGTGAGAAGGTGTTGAGGTCTAAGAATATAGGTAGAGCCTCAGATTTCTGAAGGTTGATTTTAAAATCAGATACTCTGGAAAAAAGATCCAGCTCTTTTAGAAATTCCGGAATAGATTGTCGTGTAGAAGAAGTGTTTAGGAGTACATCATCTACGAAGATGGATAGCTTAAACGTGGTATCAGCCACTGTAACACCAGCAATTAAAGGATTGGATCATACATGTTGGGCAAGAGATTCCATCACAAGGATGAATAGTAGAGGGGACAATTGACAGACTTGTCTAGTGCCGTTCGAGATGGGGAGAGAGGCGGATACAGTAACCCTAATGTTAGCATTAGGGTTATTATATATAGCGCCTGAACATAGGATATGAATTCTGGGGCAGGACCAAAATGCTGTAGAGAGGAAAGCATGAAAGACCAGTTTACTTGATCGAATGCTTTTTCCGCGTCAGTGGTCAGGAAGACTGTTGGAAGTTTAAGTTGTTCGACATGATGGAGTAATGATAGTACTTTCCTCATGTTATCCCTCGCCTCTCAGTTAGGAGTAAAACCCATTTGGTCCAGATGAATGAGAGATGGTAAAGCAAGTTTAAGTCTATTGGCTAAAATGTTCGCATAGATTTTGATATCTAAATTGAGAAGGGATATGGGCCTATAGTTCGAACATAAAGTATGATCCTTCCCTGGTTTTGGTATAACAGTTATGTGGGCTTCAGTCATATTGGGATGATCGTTGATCTTCTTAGGTAGGGCTTGAAAGCATTTAGTCAATATCAGGGTGAGTAGATCATTATACACCTTGTAATAGGCCTGAGAGAAGCTGTCCAGCCCCGGACTGCAGCCTATAGGGAGAGACTGGATTGCCCTGTGACCTCCTCTTCAGAGATCAGAAGTTCCATGGATTGGACCATGGATTGGTCTAAGCGGGAAATTTTAGCACTACTAAGATAAGTGTTGATGTCCAATATGTCCGGCGGGGAGGTTGAAGAGAACAGATGAATATTGATGGATATTGTAAAGTCTTTCATAGTAGGAACGGAAAGAATCCACAATATCATCCGAGGAATGTTTCAAAGAACCTGAGGCATCTTTAATAGAGGGAATATATGAACGCTGACGTTTTACCGGAAGTTGTTTGGCCAGAAGTAATCTTGATTTATTTCCCTGTTCAAAAAGAGTCTGACGCGATCGAAAAAAAGAGCATTCCACTTTGTGGAAAAGAATAGATTTAAGCTCTTGACGAAGAACAGTGAGACAGGAAAGGGTAGACCCTTTCAAGGTTGCTTTATGGGAAGATTCAAGTAGATTAATTTATCGAAGTATATCTTCACTGGAGGCGCGCTCTCTTCAATCGTGCCGCATGCATAATGATTTTGCCTCGTATCACACATCTGTGAGCTTCCCATAAGGTAAATGGAGAGATGTTATCTATCGCGTAAACAGAGATATACAACTCAAGGGTTCTACGAATATCATCAGACACGGTTTTGACAGATAGAAGTTGTTCATTTAGTCTCCATTGTGGGGGGGAGCGGAAAATGAAAGCAGGTGTAGAGAAATCATTACAGGGGCATGATCTGACCACGTTATGGTACCTATATCAGCTGATTTCACCATAGAAATAGAAGAATGAGGTATCATAATAAAATCAATTCTAGAGTAAAGGGAATGAGGGTTAGAGTAGAAGGTGTAGTCCTTAACAGTTGGGTGTAGTATCCTCCAGATATCTACCAAGCTATAATCAAATAGAATTTGACGGAAGGTTTTATGTACAGCTTTAGAATGGGAAGAAACCCCCGTAGAACAATCAAGGGCAGGTAGCAAAGGAAGATTGAAGTCTCCACCAATCAGTAGAGTACCTTCTTTAAACACATCAAGTTTATCTAGGGTTTGTGATATGAAATGTAATTGGTCAACATTAGGGGCATAAATTAAGGCAATAGTGATCATTTGGGAATGAACGTGACCCTTAATGAAAAGAAATCTACCCCCAGGATCCTTTTGTATATCAGAAAGCACAAAGGGTATCCTCCTATGAGTATAGCAATTCCCCCTTTTTTCAATAGGGCAGAGCTGAGATAAGCATTAGAATAGAATCTATTAGTCAGATTCATCTCTTGACTACATTTAAAGTGCGTTTCTTGGATCAAGACTATATCTCCTTTTAAGAAGTGGAAGTCACCAAATGCAACTGACCGTTTCTTAGGCGAATTTAGAGCCTTCTCGTTTTGAGACAAAATACGTAAAGGTGTGTAAGTAATGTTAGGATTCATTACAATTTCTATAAATTAGTAGGTGAATACCATAATGAAAAGGCCTTGTCAGGATATAAGCTTTACGGGATAAACTATACAGTAGGAGAGGAAACCCAGACAGACCCCCCCCAGAAGATAAACTGGAGAACCTCTGGTAATTCTAGTGGTGCAGAGCTCTCAGGAGTAAGCTCCAGAGTGGATGGTAGTAGAATGTCGGTTGTATGGAAAGCTGAATCTTACAGGGGTCTATAAGACTAAAAGAAAGGTAGTATAAAGAAAAATAAGGAAGAGAGTAGAGAAGTCAGTCCTCGTCAGTCTCGGGATTACTGCAACATAGTGGTACGTTTGGCAAAGTAGGTGTACAAAGGAACAGGTGACAGCAATGTGTAATAGCGCATTGTTTAGAGGATAGTAATAATGTAGGTGCAACACACCGGGGCTGGAATGATGTCCTCCAGCCCCGGAGTGCTCTGATGGCGCTATTGCATGAATAACAACATATAAGATTGTAAGGTCAGTAGAACAGGTAAAATAAGAAAATGAGATACAAACACCTTAATAGCCAACATGTTTAGGAATAACCCAGAGTTGTCAGAAGCAGGGGTAAATCCTGAGATATACGACAACGATCATTTTGAGTTGTATAGACAATAAAGTTAGTTAATCGAGAGAAACTACAAGACATCCATACATAGTTGTTCAACCATCTGATTGTCGGGCACATTTCGCAGCCACTAGAGGAGAAATGGGGGAACCAGGAACTCTTCTTTTCTTGGTAGAAGCAGACCATGTAGATTGGACATCCATTGTGCATTCCCAAAAGGGCACATCAGGAGCTAGATGAACTGGGTCATCGGACAGTTGTAGATGTAGATCTGATACTAATTCCTTGTAGTTACCTTTGTAGTGCAGTGTATAGGTACGTCCATCTTTGGTAGCAATCAGCATTAGAGGAAAGCCGATCTGTAGCAGATGTTTTGTTGTCACAGGGCTTGGGTGATGGGTTTAGCGGAGAGAGATCTCCATAAATCGCGATTTTGAAATGAAAGAATGACATCTCTCGGGAAATCTGGCACAGACAATTTGGGACGAAGCGCCCTGTGTGCTCTCTCTCAATCTCAAAGTAGGTTGAGTCATCAGAGTTTGTCACAAATTGGAATAAACGTTGGAGGAAGTCCATAAGGAGGTCAGGCTCAACATCCTCAGAGATACTGTAAATGCAAAGATTATTTCTTCTCTGACGGTTCTCTAGATCATCGATTTTTAACAGGAGATCTATCTAGCGATCATACATTGCATTTGTCTTTAGGATCATCTCTTGCTTGAAGGTCACTATTAGATCCCGTTTGTCTTCAAGCGCCTCAACTCTTCCACCAAGTTGTGTGATGTCATGTTTAACATCAGCCAATTCATCTCAGATGAAAAGCTTAAGATTGGCCAATAGATCATGTAGGTCCTTCTTTCTGGAAGGGTTGTGCATGTCTTTGCCCTCAGAATCATGGTCAGAGGTGCTGCGATCGGTATGTGAGGCAAATAGTTCCCTCAATGGCCTACAATCTGTGTCTTTTCTTGTACACCCAGACTCGGCAGCCATCTTAGATCGATGGGGAGAGGTTATGTCTTCAGCCTTTTTATAAAAATAGTCCTTCACATCCTTATTTTTCTTTGAAGATTTGTTTCTGGACATTGTCCATATGTTGGGATGTGTACAGCTTTAGTGACATAAAAATAGCTCTCAGTTTCTGTCTGCAAAAGCCTCTGTGTCAGAGCTGGAGAGTTAAGCTGCCATCCACGTGCACAGCCAGGCCATGCCCCCTGTACCCTTTTTTTTTACTCAGGGCGATAAACACTAGAATATATATTGTTTTACATATTAAATATTACTATCCCTTTAAGCAGGCTGTCAGTTTAATGCATGTTCCCAGTTTGTGCTTGGGAGAAAGGGAAAAATCTGCTGAAACCTTGGCAGTATAAAAGCTGACAGGCAAAGTCAATTATCTGTTCACATTGCAAATTATTTTTATTAATTGTTAAGAATGAGTATGTCCCATCAGATGCCAATCACCCTGCTCCCACCAAGAGACACTTGTTGTTGTCAATTATCAGTCCACCAGCCCACCACCACCAAAAAGTAAAAAAATGCTATGGACTTGAAGAAATATATATATATTTTTTCACAATAGTTATTTTGGGAAGGAATAGGTTGGTGAAAAACCAGACGGTTCTGTACTGGAGGGTTTCACACTCATCCATCATCACTCATACACTTATGTCATAAGTCACACTCATAAACTCAACTGCTAATGTACACACATACTTTCACTCATCACCATGGAAAGACATAAGGGGAAATACTTTTCTTATGTGAGGCAAACTGGATATTTCTGCCAATTTCTTCACGTGGCTAAATTCTGTTCCCCCATCCCTACTACTGTTGACTACAAAACAGGAAGGGAACGAGTCTAATAAGAATACCCCATGCAAGGCATGCAATTATAAGGATGATGATAATAATCTATGGTACAGGTTTGGAAGAGATATACTGCTGAGATGTGAAGAAGGTTTCTAGAGAGAAATGGAAAATTAATCTTAAAATGTGTTTGTCTATGGAAATTGTAAGAGAGAAATGAAAAACAATTCATGTGCGCAGATCATTAGAAAATAATAGAGGGATGAAGAAGGTTGAATATTTGAGAGGAAGAAAACACTATATAATGAGTGCTGCTAGAGAAATGAGGATGAGTTAAAAATAGCAAAAAAAACATAATTTGAAAGGTATTGAGTCAATTGTTATAAATTAGGATTTATTAATTATATTCATTTTACAATAATACTGAAACTTTGGATGGATCTGCCAAACACATGATACTTATTAACAAACTTGCTTGTAAGCTACATACAGTACATAGGAATATTCACAGATAGACAAATTGGGTTGTGTTTTTTTTCCTTTTATTTAGAAAGCTTGTTTTTGTGTTACTTATATTATGCTAATTAAGACATGTCATGCAGGTACTTTCTGCCTTAGCTCCATGCTACCTCCCCAACTCATTTGCAGTGGCACATAACCCTTTCACTACTAAGGGAGGTGGGTAATGCACTGCTGATAAGTGTAGATAATATAGGGGTAGGACAGGAAGCACATAGAATGCCTGAATTAGTATGTTCTATATGGTTAAGTAACACAAAAATTAGTTTTTTAACCCCTTAACGACCAGCGGTCGCGGGGTGAGTGGTCCTTTAAGGACCAGATAGAGAATTTCAGCGTGCTGCCCCACGTGACTGATCACATGGTGCGGCACGCCGAACTGAGGGACTGAAAGAGATCGCTCCGGTCTTGGAGCGATCAAATTCAGTCCCCGGTATTACTCACCGCGCTCCTGCAGGAGCGCGGTGAGTAATAGTACGTGACGTACCAGGACCGTCACTGGTCCTTAAGTACCGGACCAGCGTGACGGTCCGGGTACGTCACCGGACTCTAAGGGGTTAAATAAACAAAAATGGTTGATATAAATATACATGATTAAGAAGATTCTTTCAAATTCACCAGTTTTTAAAGGTGATAGAGTTCCTTTAAATATGCATACACACACTATGCAAAGATAGCAATATGTTCTGCCATATAGTACAAAAACAGTGCAGTAATTATTGTTAGACTATGAACATTTTTCTTGACGGTAATAATTATCTTGCAGATTATGGGGTTACAGTTGGGACCCTCCAATTAGGTGGGCAGAGGAATAAGCAAACTGAATATATTAGGAGAAAATTGATGTTCCATGATAGCTGAACAACATACAGCATAAATGCAAGAAAAAATGTTCCAGCTGTGTATCGTCCGTGGCAGCAGGTAATATAGCATTAGATGTCACCCATTATGATTTTTGCTTGTACTTTCTGTGAGGTGTTGTGCTCCCAGCATGTCTTTCTGTAATTGGTGCTCCCCTTCTCAAACTGAACAGTAATCATCAGATTCTTAGTTTGCTTGCAGGAGGCACCTCACTGGTTTTAGTAAAAAATAACTGCAAGCAGTTTTCTTGTGTATTTAGCCTGTTTAAATATAAATTACTGAATAATCTTGTTTCGCCTAAGTGAATGTTGTACAACTTGAGTCCCTCCAGCTGTTCAAGACTATAATTCCCAAGATAACTAGTCAGACAAAAGTTGGCTGGGGATCACGATAATTATAGTCCTAAACAGCTAGAGTGCCTCAGGTTGGCCAAGAAGTGGAACTAGAGGTGATGCAGCTGATGCAAGGCACTGGGGTCCACGGACAAAGGTGGGTCTGGAGACAGGAGGTGTTATGAGCTGACTCAAGAGTCCCCAAATATATTCTGAAGTAGTATTCAATGTTTGTATGTGCTTCAGATCCAGACCTTCAGCCTCTCTCTTTAACTCTCTGAATGCCAAAGATACATTGCAATGCAATGGAAACATTTATCATTCAAAGGGATTAAGTACCCAAAATCAAGTATTGTGCAGTGCAAATACTTGGGGCAGTAAGTGGTCATGACAGGATCTTGTCCTGCCATTAGATTGTTCTATTCTCCAATATGAGGAAGAACAAATAGCATGTGGTGTGCAGGAAGGATCTGGCCAGAAGTAAGCCGGTGAAAAGGAGAATTGTTCCTTTGTCTTATGCTGTGTTTTCTCTGTGCTAAATATATTACAGGGGGTTGTTGGCCACTCTGTAGATCACCAGCTAATGTTAGACCATAATTTATTCATGATGGGAGTTGTAGTCCACCAGCAACAGAATGTCCACAGGTTGCCTATCCTTGAGGCACTCTCAGCTACTAGTCATGTCATAAATGTGTGTACATGACACAGCTCCATAGAAAGCAAGATGTTCCTGGGTTCTTCTACTCTCGTGCTATGATAATTTTCTCTATATTCTCAGGGCTATTACTTACATTTTCCTATGCTAAGCGGATCAATGCTGAGAATGCTGCAGATGGAAGTTGGTTCAGAGTGTACGGGGAATATGATGGAAATATGAGTGTGCCAGAGACTGATATAGAAAGCACACAGGAGCCTCCAGATTTCTAAAGAGCGATGCATTGATCACAAACTGAGTGATAGCTGTGAGTACCTCATGGATGGGCAACATGTGGCTCTCCAGTTCTTGTTGGTTTATAGCTTCCATCCTTCAGCTGGATCTTGGTTGGCTGAGAATGATGGAAGTTGTAGTCCAGCATCAACCAAGGCCCTCAAGTAGATCATTCTGAGTAAAGGACATATATGAAAGACAGAAGGACCTCTCTAGCTACCTCTTCTCCTTTTTCCCTTCCCCCCTTTCCTCATCACTTTCCTCACTTAATTCCCCTTCCTCTCTGTGTCCCCTAATTCCCTTCTTTCCTTCCTCCCTTCATTCCACCTCTCTTTGTCCTTTTGACCCCCTTTTCTTCATCACCCTTTCCTATCACCATACTCTCTACGCATTATCCCCTTCTCCAATATCCACCTATCCTATCATCTCCCCCCAATCATCACTCCCCTTTGTAACCTTCATGAGTCTCTTCAAACATTATCCTCCTATCCTGTTGACAATCATCATTCCCCTCTCCAGTCTCCATCTCTACATTCATACTGCTCTTTCCCATACCTGATATGTTTACCTGATATGTTTGTCCCCTTATTTTTACTTCCATCTCATCCTGTCCCCTCTCATCTCTACAGCTCCTCTTTCCATCCAATCTCTCCCTTTTAGTTCCATAGGGATATGCAACACATTGATTTTGCAATGTGATGCATGCACACTCATCTAGCACTCAAAGTGTTAAAGTTTAATTATAAATAGTAAATAGTATATGTTGACAAAGGTGTTGGTTAGGGTGGATAGTGAGTGTAACGGTGTCCAACCTCATATTATGTCCTCAGTCTTATTAGTTTCTTGTTATGCCCTTGGGTTGCAGTCCAAATGAGCTAAGTCCTCACTAAAAAAGGGGTATTCAGCTGGGTAGCCCCCCACAGAGCACCACTGTCTGGTGGGTTTTTCATAAAAAAAAAATCATAAACAAACTTAGCATCTTCAAGGGGAGTTGTTATTTCAGCCATCTAATATTAAATTAACAGTCAGTTACATCTTGGATTTCATTCAAACCGAGTTTGTTTCCAGATGTGGGATTTTTCAGTTAGGAAGACTTTGCCATTACATGGCCACACATATTGAGAGTTTACTTTTTTAGATAAAATGCTGTCACTGGAACATTTGGATATGCATTCATGCTTTTTATAGTGTAAACTATACCTCAGTTTAAGAGAATAGTCTGTCTAGCTAGGTGTCTTTTCGGTCAGGTATCATATTACCAAAGTTGCTGAGGTGGAAAAAGATTTGCCTCCATAAAGTTTACCTTTGTTGATCCAGAACAAGGCAAAAAACAAAAACCCTACTGAATCTGTTTCCAGTTATGCCTCAAGCAGGGTAACACAATTGCTTCTGGCACAAAAAGGCAGTCAGATAACTTCCTGTATCAACAGCCTATCTGCATTGAAACCAACTCTCATTCTCTATAATAGTTATTAGATACTTTTGAACACCTCTATAGTTTGTGCAAACAGCCACCAATGGCAAATAATTCCATACCCTTACTTTACTGGATTAAAGGAGATTAAGAAAGGTAATGTGAAAAAATTAGATCCAATTTCAGAAGTATTTGAAAGAACCAAACAGGAAAATGTTTTCAAAACTAGACCTACACAGATACATATGAGTCAGATCAGGAAGGGTGATAAGTGTAAAACAGCTTTCCACTCTATCTCTGTGAGCCAATATTTCATAAATGCCAGTATTTTATAAATTATATATTTATGTGTATGTATTTAGATGACCTACTGGTTTCTTCTGGTTTCTTCTTCTCTTGTCTGGTTTCTTCTCTTGGAGAAACATCACAATAATTTTAATGAAGTTCTTACCTCAGGAGTAGAGATGGCTGAACTATGTAGCCTCAAAAGCAGAAAGGCCAAAAAAATGGCTTTGCAAAAAGTGCAGATTTTCTACTTTTTTGCCTATATTTTATATTGAAATCAATGGTAGAACTAAATTTCCCCTTTAATGCTTTGAGTATTCATGCAGTGTTAGTATAGATTGTTAGGGTGTCAGCTTCCCACAGGTTGTCAAATTTGTGCTTGGACTGGAGTAAGGAAATGCAGCATACTGTGATTTCTGGCTACTTAAAAAAATAGACAATAAAATGAGATGTTTGTGGATGTGTTAGAGGTGTTTTAGAGAGACACTGCCAGCTGTTTTCTGGGCGAGGGCAAGAAGGGATAGTTAACCCAGGCCCCCCACCCCTGTAAAAATTCAATGACGAGCAGCCATCCATCCTGAGGCTGAGTGACAAACCACTGACAGATACCATCTACAATACATCTGACATGAAAATCAAGAAAAGTATAGAAATGGGGATCAGCTTAACATACTGTGTGCTCTGTTCATCTGCAGCTGCATTCCAATACATCTGCAAGAAATAGACAGTATAGAATTCTATACTGACGTGTGGTACTGCACTGATGCACTAGTGATTTCTTTGAGGTTTATTTTATTACAAGCTGTAGAACTTGTTTCCTGAAGTCAGCCAAGTCTATCATGTACAGTACTGTAAAAATGTAATTCTCTTGGAAGAGAAAGAGAATTGGGACAAAATATTAGTCTGGACACAAAGAGGGGAGCTATTTGCTTGCAGCTGCAGGGAGTGTTGTTGTGTCCCAATAAATTGTATACCGTGACAGACAGAGACAAAAAAAAAGTAAAAAACTGATTCATAGGAAGAGACAAGCAGGATTTTGATTAATGTCATGTGCATGGATGTGATGGTGATAGTAAAGTGGTACTCCAAAAATTTAGTGCATCCAAGGTTGCAGTATCTGTTGAATCAAGTCATGACAATGAACCTCTTCTGCTTCATAAATCCATTAGTAAAACTATTGTGAAGATTAGCTACTATTACAAAGCCTAAAGATGTTGATGAGCAGTGTCATTATATTGTTGTTGCCACAGCAGAGGAGGTGGATTTAGCATTCGGACCAAGTGCTACAGTAAACAGTGATTACAACATCTCACTGGCAATGCAAATTAATGTTTAAGCTTGTGTAAATTTGTCCCCAGAGAAAATGCGACATATTTTTTAGAAAAAGATAAAGAATATTAATATGGTAGGGATGGGGTATCTGGTGGGGATAGAAAGAAAGAAAAGGTGTGAACTTATCTAAGAGCATATTTATATTGTAGCCAAAATATAATAAAATGCCCCCCCTACAAATTCAAAATGCACCAGATAGATGATAAATATCAGCATATAGAGTTAATAACCACCATTGAATAATCTCCTCTGGACAGCCCAGTAGTGATTCTTCAAAGTGAGAGATGTTTACGATCTGTTGGTGAACACAACGTTCAGTTTTTTCATGAATAACAATAGAGGCAATGTATTTGCCACATAAAACAACAGTAATTATATACCAGTGCATATAACAATATCTAGATGCCCAACACATTTAATATCTATACTGGATATTTTATCAGGGGCTCAGTGTATTTTGCACAGCATAATAAAAAATACTAAACATTTCAGAGGTATATATACCTTATTTTGATCCTCCGTGTTAAGCTCAGCTGGACTCCATGTTGTTCATACTCTTAAGATTTTCGGTGGTAACAGACTCATCGTACCGGCGTCACATCTTGTCAAACAAAGCAACAAAGATGCCGAAAGGAAGCTTGAGTGCCACTCTTGTAATGCACTCGGATCACATGGTATAAACAGGAAGGGCACAAAATTAAATAACCAAGGGAAAAAAAATAATAAACTGTTCAAAAATATAATAAAATATTATATTAATATATACATTTATAACAAATATAGTAATAGTAAACAATGGGGAATTGTTAATAAGAAATAACAAAAAATAAAAAATACCAACTAATGAAAACGATATAATGATATTAGGATAGTAATATTATATATTTGGTTAATACATGACCCAATCTACATATAAATATATTGGAGTCATGCTGAAACACTAAGAGGAAAAAGAAAATAAGGTACACAAAAAAAGCATATACAAACAGAAAACATATATGGGAAAAAAAAAAAAAAAAAAAAAAAATATATATATATATATATATGTATGTATTAAAAACAAGTAAATCTAGTACTCATGCTGAAATAATTTAAATCTCATCAAAATTATATTACTCTACAAACTGCTATAAAAATTAATCTGAGAGTCTTTATCTTAAATGGCATAAATCTATTTCTTTGTTAAGCCCCTTAGGTACCATGGTACCCAATTATATACAAAAATACTCTCTCCTGCTGTTACGGTTCAGTACACTCAGACACGGTAGATGTTGGTAAAACACAATTTTATTGAAACACACAAGGAATAATGTAACCCTCACGGGTTCAGTAAATAGCAGCAATAACTGACACAAGACAGGTTACAAGCAGGTTAACCCACACGGGTCCAGTACGGATATACAATCACAATACTGACACAGGTCAGGTAACTAGATTGATACAGTGTATGAAAGTCCAATGTGAGCTATGGAGCCACTGACTAAGTAGCCAGGATAGCGGAGGCCCAATGTCGCCTATAGGCAGCAGGAGGCGACAGTGACAGGACTGCAACAGCAAACAGGCAAGGATCACCTGTACGGAGGATACATCGGTGGACGCCCACCGTAGGCTACACAAGGCAGGTCAGAGCTCGTGCCAAAAAACGGAGGCCCTACCGAGACTATCCACCAACGTGTGCTCTTGCTACCCACGAAGGGTTAATGTGCGTATAGATAAAATGGATGGCAACTGGAAGCGCCCAACGGTACTTATATGGAATCACAAATGCACAGATAACGGAGCCCAAACAACACTGGTGTAGCAAGTAGTAGAACGAGGCACCACCCACGAAGGGGTTAATGAACACTATGGACTGGATAACGGCAGACAACCGGATGCGCCCAACTGAACCAAAGTGTAAGACCAAGCGATTACTAGCACGGTGTGGAGGAGCACTGGCACACTGAGACTCTGAACCCCAAGACTGGATGGAGCAAGATACCGGAGTACCGTGACACAGAGAGACACAGCAACAAGAGAACTGTGCCAGGTAGTCAGCAGCAGGAACAGCACGGTATTCACCCAACCGGGTACTGAGAAAGCAGGAACCACCGCCAAGCCAATTCAGTACACAGCACAGGAATGTCAGCCAAGCCGGGTCGGTACACGGAGCAGGAACGTCAGCCAGGCCGGGTCAGAACAGGAAGCAGGAACGTCAGCCAATCCCAATTGGTACACGGAATCAAGAACAAAGACAATGGTGTGATCAGGCAGTCCGGGGTCATACACTGGTATCAGGAAATCACAACTAGCGCTAGGCATCAGGTACACCACGAAAGGGCAACTGCAGAGTGACAGCCCAGGGTATAAAAAGGCTGTCTCTACTGCACATGACGGCTTCTGACAAACATCTTTAGCAAATTATAATATAGGATGACTGGAGGTCTTGGGAACATTCTTTTAACTCTGCCATTATTAAGTAGAATTATTTGGAGCTCTTTTGAGATTTTATGCAGTACTTTAAACTGTGGGTTGTAGGTGACTACTAATGGCACCGTTGTTTTCCTGTTGTTGTTTCTATTCAGGAAATGTATTCTGGGTATACTGGTGGCTCTCTGAACTTGGATGTCTGTGACCTTGGCATTACATCATTGTCTGATAAAATCTCTCCTGAGATTTTTATGTTGATCTTGGTCAGAAGTCCAAGAGCACATGCAGTTATAACTTAGGGCCGGGCTGTAAACAATAGAAAGATCATGAACATTACTGCTCTCATAAACTCACAAAAATACAGTTTAAACTGTAATAAATTTTGAATGAAATATCTTCCAACAATGAGACTACCCTTGATTTACTTAGTATGAAAATTAAAGTGTCATTTTTCCAAAATACATTGTCCTGTCACTTCAGAAAATAATTTAAAAGTGCCTAATGTCACATTACATAAAAAACACAACTGATTCTTTTTTGTAATACTTCCCAATGAATCAGCCAGGAACACAATTACATCAGGAGTCCTGACAAAGCAGGGCATGTCTGCGCCTCCAGATACCATGGCACAGTATGTCAGACTCTATCAAATTAGACAAGTCACAACTGCTCATGGACTGTGTTTCCAAGGAAAATAAATCACACTTTGCTATGATAATAGACCATTTTCTCCAGATTGTTTCTCTTTGGCTTTGATGCATAGCTCCTTAATGCTTATGCATTTTAAATGTCCTAGTGGAGTTTTTCCATTAATTGCAATTAATCCTCTCCTTCTGGCTCATAATCCCTGTTATATCCAACAGATAATATTTACATTTAAAAGATAAACAATGCAGATACTGTAACAACCAATTACTCTTTGCCAGGCATATCACACATAAAAAAAAAATATTATATTAAAATACAGAGATGCAGATGTATTCTCCTGAGTGCCAGATGGGTATGCAACACGTTTCTGAGCAATGTGTTGCATACCCCTCTGGAACTCAGAGGGTTAATGGAGCTCTTAACCTCATGAATGCTAGGTAGGCATCTGTTTCATTACCAAGCGATGCATTGGAGTCCTCTCTGGCACTCAGTCAGTTAATATCCCCATATAAATCAGTGATCATTTTTATCTGCCTATCCACCTATTCACTTACTGTAGCTGACTATATATATTTGAACAAGATAAATAATAAAGATGGATTAAAAAAATTATAGGAATCAATGGAAGATCTGTTTTCCTCCTCAAAGGAATTTCCATGGAAAAAATAGGGATGGGTGAAGATTTTCGCCTCTTACTGAAATCAGTGAAAAATGCTGGGTGAAAAATTTCCCACAAAAGTGTACTTTTTCCTGCTTTTTTCGCCTAGCTCAATGCATTGAAATCAATGGGTGTAACATTTTTTCTCCACCTCGCAAAAGTTTTCTACAGCCATATAAAAGGCTGTCAGGCTCTCACAGCAGCCATTCTGTGTTTGAGAGCAGAGAGCAGCATGTTTTTGAGCTAGAGGAGAGAGACAAATAAACGGGAATTGAAGCTTAGTTTTAGGGAGTCTTTTAGGTAGGACATTTGTTCTCTGTAGTAGGGGAGTCTGGGGGCACAATGGGGAGAAGAAGGGAGAATGAAGGCTGATCCAAAATACCCAAAAATTTGGTGTGACTGACTGGCAAGACACAGGCAGCTGGGGTTCAAATTGATTGCTGATTTTACTTTTATTGTCTCTGTGCTAGGGAAGTCTGGGGAAATAAGTTGTTGATTTTGTTTTTAGTTATGTATACATTTTTTAGGGGAAAAACTGTAATAAGTTATGGTGGACAACTTAAAAAAAAAAAAACAAAAAAAAAAACATAAATTACACAAACAAATATATTAGCTGATTGGGAGCTCTGTGACTAAGGCAGACTTGAAAGACAGAAGACGACATTGAGAATTTTGTTGAGGGCCAAGGCAAGACATCACATTCCATCAGTTGTATACTGTATAGAGTAAAAACACAGACAGTACTTGAGTAATGTGTAGCAAATGCACAAGCGGAAGGGAGAAAGGTAGAAGAAGTGCATGGACGTTGGAGTAAAGTGTTAGTGCAAAAACTGACTGCAGCAATGGTTGCTGCTGCATGTGCAATACATGAAGATGATCCCTCTCCTCCCGGGGTGGATGCAGTTTGTCAAGGTCCCACCAATCAAACCACTCCAGTCTCCCACCACCACTACCATACACATCTGCCACATTGTAGGTTGTACTGTATTTTTTTTAATCACTTGACATCATCATGAATATGTGCCAGTGTCACTTAAGCAGGAAGTAAGTGTTGTGGGCAAAGGACAAATGCATTCTGCATGCTAACACATTTTTCAAGGTATATGTTGCTGTAGGACTCACAACTTTGACTTCCAGCCTCTTATTTCTCCACTGCAGCCCTCAGAAGAAGTAATATTGTGCTGGGAAATGTTGCACCATATTAAACATAGGAAAAAACTATGTTGGAATAGGAGGAAAATGTGTTAGAATGTGTTAGAATTGGAGAAAAATGTGTTGAATAGGTAAAAAATTTGTTAGAATAGGTAAAAAATTTGTTAGAATATGTGAAAAATTTGTTAGAATAGGAGAATAATGTATTGGAATAGGTGAAAATTTTCTGAAATAGGCAAAAAGTTGGAAACTTTTGCAATGGAGAAAAAGAGAAAACGTTCATAAAAAAAAAGCAAAAAATCATTCTGTTTTCGCAAAAAGTCATGCGGGAAATTTTTCTTACTGTTCGTCTACCCCTAGGAAAAAGGACTATATTTCTCAAGAGAAAATACTGGCAAAATGTACCATTAGAAGGTGTTCCAGCTCAAGCTTCCTGGGGGAGATGCATAAAGAGGGCTCATAATGTTGATATCCTGTTGGAGCAATGTCAAAGACATCAACAGTATGCACGTAAGTGTCTTCAACATCATATCCCTATTAATCTGACAAAAATCTGCCCACACTGACATCAATCCGACATGCCTTTGACTCGAAAGTTTTCAATCATCACATCGACAATGGCCTATTTTCATATGGGAATGCAGCATAATGAGTAATTTCCATATGGAAATGTAGGATAACAAGCCATTATTGTATTCATGGGGGGTTTTTATATGTTAACGTGGCACTTCACACATGCACTAAATTCCGATGGCAGCCTCTGCTGTCAGAGTTCACAGTCTCAACTTTGCCTACCTGAGGCTGGCAAAATTGAGATCTCTCTGTAATTTCCTATGCAGTAGCAGCCGTCAATCAATCAGAAGCATGGAGGGTGTCAAAGTGCTGGCAATGTGAAAGATATGCTCTCTCTCATACATCCCCATCAGAAGACAACCCTGAAGTTTCACTCTGCTTCCCTTGCTCAGTAGGGGACTGGAGAGGATCCTTTCAGCACCTTGAACAGCATCACTCCCTTAAACTTTGAGTGCCATAGGGATGTGCATGTCTCACCCCTATGGCACTCAAAATGTTAAAGTACACCAATCAGTACACAATAATCCCCTCAGGTCTGTATCATATTTCATACTCATACATGTTGTGCACTCCCAATTTTGGAGAAAATGAAATGCATTATAGTGGACAAATTAAAATTTATCAAACTATCAAATATTTAATTAGGGATTTTACCGCTTGAATGATTTTAGATATCTGAAAAGCATTCCAAAGCAATTAATTGGGCACATCATAGCATTTATTTGGTTAAATATCCTATTTAAATGAATTAAAATTTTTATCTGTCTCAAATGGTTAGTTTGCTCTAGATTGTTGCTATTATATCAGAATGTATGCATCTTTTGTGAAACGAATTGCCATAATAATGTTTTGGTAGACATGATTTTGGTAGGTTGTTTAGAAGAGAGACTAGTGTAATACAGTATTGTATCTATTTAACCCCTTAAGGACCCATGATGGTCCTGCACCATCATGGGTTGTTATACCCTTAATGACCCATGACGGTCCAGGACCGTCATGGCTTAAATGATAGCAGCGTGCCTCCGTGCACGTTGCTATCATTAATTCCAGGCTGAGACTGAGCGCTCCGAGACTGGGGCGTTCAGTCTCAGCCCTTCCTGCTTGTGCCACTTCATGTGATCACCGTAGCAGTGATCACATGTACCGGCATAGTGACAGACAGAGGCAGCATGCAAAGCATGCTGTCTGTGCCTGTCTCGTCTGCCTCTGTTTCCCTTGCTATCAAAGTAAGGAAGACAGAAGTAGACGGGAGACACCTAGTGGTAAAAAAAAAAACAGCAGCTGGGGGTATTAACCCCTTCACTGCTGGTGCAGGAGGCTGGCTAAATGCAGGTCAATTTTTGACCTGCAATTATACACTTTTTTTTTTTTAATAAAAAAAACACAACACACTTTTTTTTTTACAAAAAAAAAATATATTTAAAAAAAAATCTATATAACTAAACAATATCGCAAGTGTGATTGTTGTGGAGCCATGTAATACACTTATATACACCACCAAATGCCAGGTATAAAAAAGTGTCAAAATAGGGTGGGAAAAAGGGACATGGGGATTTTCACCCAGGGGGGACAGTGTCCACTTTAAACTGTGCATTTTGTAGGTATGACTGACCGGTCATACTTTTCATACAGTCTCCATAAAAATGTAACCCTTTGTGGCCAATTGATCCCAAGAGAAAAATCAAAAATGGTGTTTTTATTTTACTTTTTTTTTACATTTTTTTACATTTTCATAAAGTAAATGATGGGTTATCTATATAAGTGGGGTATCAAAAAAAAGCCCTATTTGTGTGTAGAAAAACAGTATATAATTTATGGGGGTGGAATAAAAGCCTAAGAGGGAAAACACTGTTGAACAAAGGCATAGTCAAAAAGGTCAGAATTGCTCCGGTCCTTAAGGGAAAACAACTTCAGATTTTCCCGGTCCTTAAGGGGTTAATAAAGTCTTTAGAGGTTAAAGTATCCTTACTTCAAAAAGGATACATCATGAAGTATTGTAAAGTCCAAGTCAGTGACTATGGGGATTTGTGGCTACCAGTTGCCACCCAGACTTATTCCCTTGCCTACTGTTAGCCATTGAACCCCATGTACACTCTCAATTGCCCCTAGTCTTGTTCCATTGCCTGCTGGTAGCCACAAATCCCTATGGACACTGCCTGGGCAAGGGAACAAGGCTGAGTGTCAGTCAGTGTATGTGGGATTAGCACACAATGTTTAAGTTCCCCATGCTGCCCCACAAAATTCATATTCGACATGCTGACTCATAATATCCATATTAGACATTCTTCCCCATAATATTCATATTCAACATGCTACCATATATATATGATCACTCCTGTTCGTATGGTAGCGATCGTGTGTATATATTAAAACATGCACATAGTACAATATGCATAGTTTTGTTTTTTAAAGAAAATCAGACCTCATGGGGTACATCAGGACTCCTCCTGATGTCCCCCTGGCAATAGGAGAGGTGATCATTGTGGAGACCGGGAAGGTCATCAATGCCTTCCCCTACCACCTCTTCTTCAGCTCGGCACTTTATGAATGGCCGGGTTGAGTAGGAAGATCCTCAAACCCACATGTTAGGGGAGTGATACGGTTTGTGGTGCTAAAATGATCTTCTCCAATCCCCTACTAACCAAGAGAAGAAGCATAGACAATTAGCTCAGACTTCAGAATTCATGCAAGGGAAGAAATCCATTCCACATTGACAGCAGTTGGAAAACCTTGTATGCTAATGGGGACCTTCTCCTCCCCTCCCCTTGCATTGCTAAATTTTAGTGAATATGGAGATGTGTGTCTACATCAAAAAGTCCAAGTGCTTTGGACATATAGATAAAATCATACCACCACAGCATCGACCTTTGGTGCATCTCCACCTTGGTTGCTGTACTGAGTCCCAGTAGTCCTCTACAGTTTTTCTGACATGCTATCACTCATACACTCATGCATGTACATCCACACACTCAAACCAGCCTGCAGACCGCTCCTTTTTCTGCCAATTTCTTTTTGCACTGCAGAAAATTACACATATCTGTAATGTAAGGCATGCTGTATTATTGGATTAAAATTCTGTCTGGGTTTGAGAAGGAACCAGTGAAACCTGAACAGAAGTCAGAAAACTGGACAGGTGGCGACCCTAGTGTGGGGAAAGGTGAAATAATGTAATCCAATGAGGATTTCACAGTTGTGAATATGCACAGGGATATAAAGGCATGCATTATAGTGACCACGTGACCCAGATTGCCCAGGACACACCCGAACTTTAAATGTGTGTCCCATGTCCCATGCAGCCCTGTTCTGGGGGCAATACAAAGTCCCAACATCAAAGGGATAGTAATAGTTAATTTTATGTTTATTTAATATTGTAGTCATTAAAAAATATGAACAATGATGGAAGTCTTATCTCTCAAACCTTTATGGTTTGCGAGATATACCTTGCTAAAGTTAGCTTGTAAGAGTTGCAAACCAGGCACACTTTGTAGACCATACCAATGAAGTATTTATGTTTAGATTGCGCAATTTGGTCTCTGCTGAAGAGCCTCCATTAGCTTGTAAGAGTTGCAAACCAGGCACACTTTGTAGACCATACCAATGAAGTATTTATGTTTAGATTGCGCAATTTGGTCTCTGCTGAAGAGCCTCCATCCTGTCAAATGAGTGGATTCTGCAGTCAGCTAGAGCGCTGACTCCTCTCAGGAGGTAACTTTAGCATGGTATATCTCTCAAACCATAAAGGTTTGAGAGATAAGATTTAAATCGTTGTTCATATTTTTTTAAATGACTGCAATATTAAATAAACATAAAATTAACTATTACTATCCCTTTAAACTCCAGAGAACAGAGTTCTAAACAGTATAATGGACACCGCCCATTGTTTACTGTGACAGAAAGTAATGTCTCTGCTGGGCTACAAAAATGGCTTCTAGAAAGAGAACTAAACAAGAGAGAGAAAGCTGAGCCTTGAGTATGACATAAAGCAGGAGCTGCAGTAAAATTTTGTTGTAGTGTAATGTTAGTCTTTGGGCATGATGGAAATTATATTGTAGCCCACCACAGGCATCTCATTCAGTCACAACAGTCCATGGGCAGTTCTCCTTCTAGTATCTAGAACTCTGTGGTGTGCCAGAGAAAGAGCAGCTTGTGCACTGATGTCCAGTGATGTATAATGTCCCCTCCTGCATAGCTGCACTAGAGCCAAGAACAAGTACTCTGTTGCTCTCATATTCACAATGTCCCTGAATGGCAGAATTGAAATGTGATGACTACAGCATACACACACAGTGTGAATATGCACATAGATATAAATGCATACACACAGATTGTGAATATACACAGATATATAAATACATACACAATGTGAATATACACAGAGATATAACTGAATATACACACATTGTGAATATACACAGATATATAAATACATACACACAGATTGTGAATATGCACATAGATATAAATGCATACACAATGTGAATATACACAGATATATAAATACATACACAATGTGAATATACACAGAGATATAACTGAATATACACACATTGTGAATATACACAGATATATAAATACATACACACAGATTGTGAATATACACAGATACATAAATACATACACAAACATTGTGAATATACAGAGATATATAACTGAATATACATACTTGGTGAATATGCACAGATATATAAATGGATAAATATGTTCATTTTGAATATACACAGATATATAAATGCATATACACATATTGTGAATATACACAGATATATAAATACATACACAAACATTGTGAATATACACAGAGATATAACTGAATATACATACTTGGTGAATATACACAGATATATAAATGCATATACACAGATTGTGAATATACAGAGATATAAATACATGCATACACATTGTGAATATACACAGATATAAACGCTGACACACACACACACACACACACACACTGAAAATACACACAGATACAAATGCACACACACACATCACAAATATACACAGAGATATAAATTTATAGCCACATATTGTGGATATACACAGATGTATAAATGCATACACACACACACAGCATAAAGATCAGTTTCATAAAATGAGTTGGCAGTCTGTGACTCACCTGTGGTCTAAGGGCAGCTGCAAATGTCATATATATTGCCTATTTTACACTTCACCTTCCCCACATCACCCAGAAGGTGGCAGTACAGATTCTAGAGAAGCTATCCCAGCTAAAGGAAGGTTATATAGGAGCATCTGATTCAGAGCTTTAGGTTCTTGGGCTGGCTGCAAGTCCTACAGTGTTTGCCTTATCCTTCCTACAGTATTTTCCTCATCTTCTCTAGCACTTGGAGAGCTGTCACATTTCTGTTCATTCTCTCTAAGCACTCCCATGGATTAACAAGGTGTGCACAGGAATGCAGACAAAACCTTCATATCCATTAGTTCTCATTTTGACTATGACAGGAAAGTTGTATCAGGTTATTGGGGACTGTTAGCTGGACTGTGTGGTCAGGTGAGTGAATTCTGTTTATTGCTTTTATTTATACAAGGTACGCCTAAAGCAGGTAGGTGTTTTCTCATTACAAATAAGGTGCAATTCTGGAAAATACAGAGGTGTTATTCTGGAACAAACCAACTGCACCTTAGGGTAGAAATGGAAATGCCAATTGATTAAAATGGTGATTTAACCCATTGAATAACAGAAAAGTCCTCAACACACTGCATTGTATTGCTTTCTCTATTTAACCCTTTGAGTGCCAGAGAGGTAGCCAATGCATGGTGTTGCATTGTGGCACCCAAAGGGTAAATCAAGGGGGATTTTAGAAATGTTTATATATTCCCTGTGGTGAAGTTGGTTTGCACGAGAATTGCACATCTTAACCCTTTGAGTGCCACAGAGGTATCCACAACACCTCTTTGGCATGCAAGGGGTTAAGCTTGAACAGTTGCACTTCTAGTATGAGCATTGGCATTTAAATAAATGCACATACAAAATACAGCTAATACGTTACATTTCTCTGTACATATTGACATAATTATCATGCTGCTCTGAAATCAGTCATGCTTTTTCATGTATATATACGTAGATATCAATGTTTTCTAACTCTCACAGTGATGTTACAGTTTTCTTATTTTTTGAATTGTATTTTACAGTACACTGCCAATACTTTAAAACTTTATTTATACATATACAGCTGTAGCCATCCTTACCTGCCTTCTTTCTGAGTTAAGCCCTCATGATCTAATAAGCAACAGAAATGTACACACAAGAGAGAAAAATCATGGGCAATAAGCAAGGCTACATCATATGTGTGTATATGTTTATATATACATATCACTCACTGCTAATGCATGGCATGCCTTGGCAAAAGTTAGTAAAAGTGAGGCACAGATGACTGGATGCCATTGAGATATACAGACACTATTGATGCATTTAACAACTCTAATATGCATAGGGTTAATCCCTTCCCTGCATACCCGGGAACAGCTTCTCCCTATGCCCCTGGAGAACTAGGAAGTGATGGAATGGAACTGTCATAAAGATTTCATTCTAGTTGTGACTGGGGTTGGGGTTGAAGTACAATGGGTGGTGTACAAGGGAGGTTAGTAGGCAGAGTTTAAACCAAAAGTGGCAGTAATATAGTAACTGAGTGGGCAGTACAAATCAGTTAGTGAGTGGGTTTACTCCAGAACCCTTTAAAGGGGGATCTATCACCCTTATTCAAGTTTGTCTAAAAAGTAAGTTTATATAGTGACTAGCTGGTATACTATTGTCTTTTTTTTTTTAATTGTTTGTTTGGCTGAAATTCAGCATTTAACGATCTTGTGCCTTCCTTCCGGACAGATGGTGGTTATAGCTCTGCACCGCAGTCTGTCACTCTTCCTCTGCTCCCCTCCCTTTATCCAGCCTCCTCCAATTACGGAGGATTTCTGAATGTAAGCTGGAGAGCTCTCTGGCCAATGAGAGTGCTCCAGCTTACATGCAGAAATCTTCTATGATTGGAGGAGGCTGGATCAAGGGAGGGGAGCAGAGGAAAAGTGACAGACTGTGGTGCAGATCTGTTACCGCAGTCTGTCCAGAAGGAGGGCACAGGATCATCGTTCAACTTTGAATTTCAGCAAAACAAAGAATTTTAAAAAATGACAATAGAATACCAGCTAGTCGCTCTATAAACTATATAAACTTTTTAGACAAACTTGAATAGGGGTGATAGATCCCATTTATGCAGGAGGTAGTAGTTCCATCCCAGGAGACCCATACGAAATAAGAAAACTGGTGTCTCTGGGGCAGATCTGGAGAGTTTCCATGTTTCTCTCCCTGTCTTCCCTCTTACTGACCAAAGCAGAGAGGTGGTTAAAATATAATGAGAGCCTTGTGGTTTGGTATTCAGTAGTGTTGAGCGAGCATGCTCGGCCGATGCTCGGATCGGCTCGAGCATCGCTCTGCTCGGCACATGGCGGTACTCGTACGAGTACCGCATGTGCTCGCCCGCCATGTTCGGGTCTCCTCCCCGCACGTTTTGCGGCTGCTGCGCAGCCAATAAACGTGCAGGGAGGCTCTGACATCGGTGTAATGCCAGCAGCCATGTTGGCTGCTGGCATTACACTGATTGGCTGGCCAGAACCCGTGGTCGGGTGCTGTATAGCACCTGACCATCGAGTTCGGCTCAGTCTGAGCCAGGGAGAGCTGAGGATAGGAAGGGAAAGGCAGTGTAGGGAGGAAAAAAAAAAATTGTGACAAAAAAGAACCAAAAGTCCTTTTTAGGACTACTGTGTGTGGGGGCAGCAGGTTATTTTGTGTGGGGGGAAAAAAACAAAAAAAAAAAAAAAAAAAAAATATTCTGTTTAGTGTGAAAAGTTGCAGATTAGAGCACATTCTGTTTAGTGTGCACAGTTGCAGATTAGAGCACATTCTGTTTAGTGTGCACAGTTGCAGATTAGAGCACATTCTGTTTAGTGTGCAAAGTTGCAGATTAGAGCACATTCTGTTTAGTGTGCAAAGTTGCAGATTAGAGCACATTCTGTTTAGTGTGCAAAGTTGCAGATTAGAGCACATTCTGTTAAGTCTTCAAACTAAAATATCAAAGTCACGTATTCCATTCAGTGTGCGTCGCCGCAGTTTAGCAGCACATTCTGAGTACTGTGCAGAGTTGCAGAATAGGAAGAAATACTGTTAAGTCTTCAAACTAAAATATCAAAGTCACATATTCCATTCAGTGTGCTTCGCCGCAGTTTAGCAGCACATTCTGTGTACTGTGCAGAGTTGCAGAATAGGAAGAAATACTGTTAAGTCTTCAAACTAAAATATCAAAGTCACATATTCCATTCAGTGTGCTTCGCCGCAGTTTAGCAGCCTATTCTGTGTACTGTGCAGAGTTGCAGAATAGGAAGAAATACTGTTAAGTCTTCAAACTAAAATATCAAAGTCACATATTCCATTCAGTGTGTTTCACCGCCGTTTAGCAGCCTATTCTGTGTACTGTGCAGAGTTGCAGAATAATAAGAAATACTGTTAAGTTTTCAAACTCAAATATTAAAGTCACATATTCCATTCAGTGTGTTTCACCGCAGTTTAGCAGCCTATTCTGTGTACTCTGTACAGTTGCAGAATAATAAGAAATACTGTTAAGTTTTCAAACTCAAATATTAAAGTCACATATTCCATTCAGTGTGTTTCACCGCAGTTTAGCAGCCTATTCTGTGTACTCTGTACAGTTGCAGAATAATAAGAAATACTGTTAAGTTTTCAAACTCAAATATTAAAGTCACATATTCCATTCAGTGTGTTTCACCGCAGTTTAGCAGCCTATTCTGTGTACTCTGTACAGTTGCAGAATAATAAGAAATACTGTTAAGTTTTCAAACTCAAATATTAAAGTCACATATTCCATTCAGTGTGTTTCACCGCAGTTTAGCAGCCTATTCTGTGTACTCTGTACAGTTGCAGAATAATAAGAAATACTGTTAAGTTTTCAAACTCAAATATTAAAGTCACATATTCCATTCAGTGTGTTTCACCGCAGTTTAGCAGCCTATTCTGTGTACTCTGTACAGTTGCAGAATAATAAGAAATACTGTTAAGTTTTCAAACTCAAATATTAAAGTCACATATTCCATTCAGTGTGTTTCACCGCAGTTTAGCAGCCTATTCTGTGTACTCTGTACAGTTGCAGAATAATAAGAAATACTGTTAAGTTTTCAAACTCAAATATTAAAGTCACATATTCCATTCAGTGTGTTTCACCGCAGTTTAGCAGCCTATTCTGTGTACTCTGTACAGTTGCAGAATAATAAGAAATACTGTTAAGTTTTCAAACTCAAATATTAAAGTCACATATTCCATTCAGTGTGTTTCACCGCCGTTTAGCAGCCTATTCTGTGTACTGTGCAGAGTTGCAGAATAATAAGAAATACTGTTAAGTTTTCAAACTCAAATATTAAAGTCACATATTCTGTGTAAGATGAAGAAGGCGGGTAAAAAGGGACGGGGAAGTGGACGTGATCCTGAAAGTTCAGGGCGCGGGTCAGGACGCGGAGAAACTGTGCCTGGTGCCAGAGCACAAGAAAGAAAGACATCCACCATACCTAGCTTCATGTGTAATTTTACAGGGCGTCGCAGGACATCACTCTCGAGGTCCGACCACTGCGAACAGGTGGTCGGTTGGATGACAGCTGATACTGCTTCCAGTCGGTTAAGCACCACCCTGTCTTCCACCAAGTCCACTCTCAGTAGCCAAGAGTCTGGTCAACATAATCCTCACTCTGATCATCCTTCCTCCCACCATACACGGTCTGGTCAAAGAAGTGATCCCACACTGGGATATAGTGAGGAGCTCGTCTCATCACCAATCCTTCATTTGACCCTCTCTCCAAGCACGCTTGCAGAGGAACATGACATCTTGTGCCCTGATTCACAACCTCTAGAGGCTACCCAATCACAAGAAGATGACAGATGTGAACGGCATTTAAGGTCAAAGGAAGTAGTGGATGATGATGATGATGATGAGACACAGTTGCCATTAAATCAACCACTATTTCCGTCTCAAGACCTTGTTGAGGAGGAAGATATACAGTTGTCAATGACTGAGTATGTGGTGGGATCAAGACTTGAGGAGGATGATCAGAGTGAGGAAGTGGAGGAGGACTTGGTGGACGATGAGGTGACTGACCCCACCTGGGAAGGTGTAGAGCCGAGCGATGACAGCAGTCCTGAGGGTGAGCCATCTGCAGCACCGCAACAGGCTGGAAGAGGCAGTGGTGTGGCTACAGAAAGAAGGCGGACCGCACCAAACCGGCCCGCAAATGTTCCACGGAGCACCCCCTTGCGTAAATCTACCTTGCCAAGGGGTAGGTGTTCCGCGGTATGGCGTTTTTTTAAGGAAAGTGCGGACGAATTGTAGTTTGCAACCTGTGCCACACCAGAATGAGCCGAGGCATGAACACTAGAAACCTCACCACCACCAGCATGATCCGACACATGGCATCCAAGCACCGTAGTAAGTGGGAGGAACGCCTGGATCGCCCATCTGTGTCTGCAGGCCACACCACTGCCTCCTCTTCCCCTGTTTTCGGTGCCGGCCAATCGCCTGTCGAAGGCGCAGGCCCGCATACCTCCCGCCCTGCACCTGTAGCATCTGAAGCACCATCAGCGACCACATCCACTTCCCTGTCCCAGCACAGCGTCCAAATGTCGTTACCCCAGGCATTTGAGCGCAAGAGAAAGTACCCAGCCACCCACCCACAGGCCATAGCACTAACCTCACACCTTTCAAAATTACTGGCCATCGAAATGCTGCCATTTAGGCTTGTGGACACTGAGTCCTTCCGCAGCCTGATGGCAGCAGCTGTCCCTCGGTACGCGGTCCCCAGCCGCCACTACTTTTCCCGGTGTGCCATCCCCGCATTACACCACCATGTGTCCCGTAACATCACCCGTGCCCTGACCAACGCAGTTACTGGGAAGGTCCACTTAACGACTGACACATGGACAAGTGCTTGTGGCCAGGGACGCTACATTTCCCTGACGGCACACTGGGTGAATGTCGTGGAGGCTGGGAGCGACTCGGACCCTGGGATGGCACGGGTGCTACCCACGCCGAGGATTGCGGGCCCTACCTCCATCAGGGTTTCCACCAGCACCTACGTTATTGGCTCCTCCTCCTCCGTTTCCACCTCCGAATTCTCTACACACACCGCCACTCCCCCATCAGCCAGTAGCTGGAAGCAGTGTAGCACTGCAGTGGGGAAGCGTCAACAGGCCGTGCTGAAGCTGATCTGCCTTGGGGACAAACAGCACACGGCCTCAGAGCTGTTGCAGGGGATTAGTCACCAGACCGAGCAGTGGCTCTCGCCACTCAACCTGCAACCAGGCATGGTTGTGTGTGATAATGGGCGTAACTTGGTGGCGGCTTTGGAGCTCGGCAAGCTCACACACGTACCATGCCTAGCGCATGTATTTAATTTAGTGGTGCAGCGATTTCTAAAAACCTACCCCAATGTGCATGATCTCTTGACCAAGGTGCGCCGCGTGTGTGCACATTTCCGTAAGTCATCAACAGCTTCAGCCGGCCTGTTGAAGCTGCAGCAGCGCTTACAATTGCCAGCTCACCGGCTGCTGTGTGACGTGAGCACGCGCTGGAACTCCACCTTCCACATGTTGGCCCGGCTTTGTGAGCAGCAGAGGGCAGTAGTGGAGTACCAGCTGTTACACGGTCGTCGCCTCTCCGTTCAACTTCCTGTAATCAGAAGTGAGGAGTGGGAATGGATGTCAGACCTCTGTGAGGTTTTACGCAATTTTGAGGAATCGACACAGATGGTGAGCGGCGATAATGCTATTATCAGTGTAACCATCCCACTTCTGTGTCTACTGAAACGCTCGCTGCTCACAATTAAAACCGACGCTTTGCAT
This sequence comes from Rhinophrynus dorsalis, assembly GCA_037306005.1. Lineage (NCBI taxonomy): Eukaryota > Metazoa > Chordata > Amphibia > Anura > Rhinophrynidae > Rhinophrynus > Rhinophrynus dorsalis. The sequence continues at coordinate 69,632,784 of CM074719.1, read as the reverse complement.
GTGGAAGAGGTGGAAATGGGGGAGGAAGAGCTTACACAAGGTGATAGCCAGAGCACCCTCACTTCGTCTTCTCAGCGACAATTGGAGGAGGCGGAGGAGGAGGAGGAGGAGGAGGAGGAAGACACGGTTGCCTCCGCTACAGAGGGTAGCCATGGAACTTTAGTTCCATCTCTTCAGCGTGGGTGGGCAGAAGAGGAGGAAGAGGATGAGGATATTGAGAGTCATCCTCCTGGTGAGGACAGCGAAATCTTTCCTGTTGGTACTCTGGCACACATGGCTGACTTTATGTTAGGCTGCCTTTCCCGTGACCCACGCGTTGTACGCATTTTAGACAACACGGATTACTGGGTGTTCACCCTTCTGGACCCCCGCTACAAAGAGAATTTCTCATCTCTCATTCCTCCGGTGGAGAGGACAAGCAAAATGTTGCAATACCAGAAGGTTCTTGTCGAAAAATTGCTCCAAAATTTTCCATCTGACAACGCTGGCGGCAGAGTACGTGCTACCTTGGCCAACCGAGAAGGGGAGAAAAGGGGAGCACACAGCAGTTCCGAGAAAGGCAGGGCAACACTCTCCAAGGCGTGGGACACCTTCATGAGACCCCGCCAGCACCCTCACCCTGATGCGCAGCCTAGTGTCACAAGGAGGGAAAAGTTTTGGAAGAGGGTGAAGGAGTACGTAGCAGACCGTGTCAGCGTCCTCAATGATCCCTCTGTGCCTTACAACTACTGGGTGTCCAAGCTGGACACGTGGTATGAACTGGCACTCTACGCCTTGGAGGTGGTGGCCTGCCCTGCCGCCAGCGTTCTGTCTGAGCGGGTATTTAGTGCTGCTGGTGGCATCATAACAGATAAGCGTATCCGCCTTTCCACCGACAATGCTGATAGGTTGACACTTATAAAAATGAACAAGGCCTGGATTTCCCCTGACTTCTCCACTCCACTGGAGGAAAGCCCCGGGGGAACATAAACTCACCTTATATATGTTATTTACAATGATGGGAATACTCTGTATTCCCATTCACCCCTTCCACCCAAAAAACGGGTATATGGTTGACTCTTAATCTTCTCATCCTCCTCCTCCTCTTCCATATGCCCTGTGCTATAATTTTTATATAGGGCCAGCTCACCAGCGGGCCCTGTTTGCCAATTTTTATATAGGTCAGCTCACCAGCGGGCCTTCTCATATAATGTTTTATTGGGTCAGCTCTCTAACGGGCCCTCTCATATAATGTTTTATAGCGTCAGCTCACTAGCGGGCCTTCGCATATAATGTTTAGGATGGTCAGCTCTGCAGCAGACCCTCACCCATAATGTTTTAGATGGTCGGCTCAGCGCACGTTTCCCTCTTAATCATGGCCTCAGTTCAATAAAATCAAGGAAATTTTTGGGAGAATTTGCCTCTGTGCACGTTTCCCTCTTAATCATGGCCTCAGTTCTGAAAATCAAGGAAATTTTTGGGAGAATTTGCCTCTGCGCACGTTTCCCTCTTAATCATGGCCTCAGTTCTGAAAATCAAGGAAATTTTTGGGAGAATTTGCCTCTGCGCACGTTTCCCTCTTAATCATGGCCTCACTTCCGAAAATCAAGGAAATTTTTGGGATAATTTGCAGATGATATACAAGTAAATATACAGCAAATATTGTTTGGTAACAATTTTTCGCCTAAAGTCGTTTTTATTTTCCTTTTTGTGTGTTTTATGGTCAGTCTGTAAAAATGGCGTACTACGGGCGAAAGATCGTTCCCAGCAGCGATGTTGGAGTCCAAGATGCATCCAGACATCCTCCCTATGCTGTCCCTGAACCATTTCTGTGGTGTTTTCATCATTTTCTGCCCTTTTCCTATGGACCAGGCACCCTCCCCTCATCAGAGCAGGGGGTGCCTGGTGTAATGCTCGAGTCCTCCCATTGACTTCAATGGGGCTCGGGTGTTCGGCCGAGCACTCGAGCCTCAGGGGGTGCTCGGTCAGAGCACCCGAACACCCGAGCATTGGGGTGCTCGCTCATCACTAGTATTCAGTGAGAACACGTTTAATGAATGGAGGCCATAGGATGAATAGGTACATTTTCATTTCATGTAGCTTACGTAGTACATCTCTAGTCAGCTAGAGCCTTTTTGCTGCATGTATAGACTACTTTACTTGTGTCTCAAATCTTGCATATTAATGGAGTTTGTATAGTACAACTGTCATTCATAATGAGTGTAGACCAAGGACGGCAATAAATACAGTAAGTTCTCTATGTATTCTCACTACCAGATGGAGGCTGGTAGATGTGAAGGAACCCAAGTGTCCTTTCCTGCATTCATTTGGAACTCAGAATGGACAGACTCCCTTGCCTTCAATCCACATGGAAGTCAATGTGGGCACATTCTCCTATGCCCTCGATTCATGCAGTAGTCAATATAGGCACACACCCATATCCCCCATTCACTCCTCAGTCCCACAATCACAAATGAAGATATGCTGTAAAATCCATCAATAAAGAAACATTCTCAAAATTTCCTTTGATTTGAGCATTCCAGCGGTTTTTAACATTTAAATTAAAAGTTCCATTTAACCCTTTGAATGCCAGAGGGGTAAGCAACGCATTTCTATGCAATGCATTGCGTACCCCTCTGGCACACAAAGGGTTAAATCAAATAGCATTTTTATTTGTTCTGTAATAAAGTTGGTTTACTCCAGAATTATTTTACTTTCTTTATGCTTTTGGCACAAAGTCCATTGACTGTATATTCACATAGAATGCTGCAACTGTATTATGTGATTTACTAAAATAAAATTAAAAAAACAACCTCACTAGGATTAATATAATAAAAATGCTATTTTATAATATTTGTACTTAACCTCTTAAGGGCCAGTGGGCTGTAAAATGCGTTGCTTAGAGGGTTAAAGGGACCTTATCACCTAATTTCAACTTTTTTTTTTTTCAAAATCGTCTCTGTGGGATTATCCATTTTTTATTTTGGAAACTTGTTTGTTATATAAATGTATACATTATGATAATTAAGGGGCGACATGCAGGGTCTTCCTGATTTAGCCCTATATTACATAGTAACATAGTAATTTAGGTTGAAAAAAGACTTGCGTCCATCTAGTTCAACCCTTTTCCTATTCCTGTTTACCATCGTTGATCCAAAAGAAGAGATTTCTCCCTGGATCAACAAGCCCTAACTAAATATTAATCCCAATACTAACGTACATAGCCCTCTATGTTATGCTCTTTTAAATAAGTATCCAGGCCCCTTTTAAAGGCATCTAATGTATTTGATAGTACCACCTCCTCAGGAAGTCAATTCCATACCTTTATTGTCCTTACCGTAAAGAAATCCTTCCGCTGTTGTAGATTAAATCTCCTTTCCTCAAGTCTAAGCAGGTGGCCCCTTGTCCTGTGTACTGTTCTGTTAATGAACAGGTCTTTGGCGAGCCCTTTATATGGGCTTTGAGCATACTTATATAGTGTTATCATATCCCCTCTAAGACGCCATTTCTCTAGTTTGTACAAGTTTAATTTTTCTAGCCTTTCTCCATAAGTAAAACTTTGCATTCCCCTTACTAGTTTTGTAGCCCTCCTCTGCACTCTCTCTAGTTCCATAATGTCCTTTTACAGAAAGGGAGCCCAGAATTGCACAGCATATTCTAGGTGGGGTCTTACCATGGACCTGTAAAGAGGCATAATTACTTCCCTTATTTACAGTGCTCAGGGATACTTTATCCACCTCCACTTGCACCGAAAGCCTTAATGTCCCTGAGTGGGGGAATTAGTATAATCTTTTAATCTAAGTAACTGAAAAAAAATCCTAAATAAAAATTGTTAATACAACATATACCGCTGAATGAATAGATGTCCTGCGCTGCACTTCACCTGCCAAACATACACAGTTTATTCCTGTCACACACTATATCAACCTAATCAGAATAAAAAGTACACACATACATTCTGATTTATTGCGTTTGTATGATATCCAGTGTATCTACTCCTTTGAGAACATCCCAGGTCACTGTTTCCTCCTCCATGGCCTCACATCCACGCATCCACAAAATTCACTTCCCTAATGCTCAGTAGGAGTAAGCTGGCAGCCAGATTTAGTAATGGCAATTTGGCAGTATTATTATGGGACAGTGGATTCCATAGTCTTGGGGAGAAAGAGTGAGTTCAAGCCTGCATTCCCCAGATTCAAGGGATAATAATATTTTAATAAGCTTTAATATTGTTCTAATAAAATAAATAAAGCAAAATATCTTACTCTTATTTTTATAACTTGTACAGTTTTCGTGGAATATTGTTCTAAAGTTCCCTCCCTCTTGCCCCTTTTAACTACATCATCTCTGTAGCTGACAAACTTAGATTCTGGTCATGAGACTGGACAGCTCTTCTGCAGAGCCGAAACAGCATGGCATACAAACAGAATCTTCATGCGAACGGTCTACAAAGTGTGCCTGCCTCACTAGTGGGGTCTGAAATTAACCACTCCAAGACCAGAGTGGTCTCTATCAAAGCCCCGTTCAGTGCACCAGTACAAATCATTAATCACATGTGTCAGTGTGTGATATAGATCAAAATGGTCTTTAAAGGAAGTACACTTCCTGACTGCTCTGCGTTAACTGGTTAAGGATGTACAATGCATTGCTTTCAAGTAGGCTCCTAAACTCTGCATGCTTCATCAAGAATGTATCTGCATTGAAGGGTTGATGTTTACGGATCCTGGGATCAGATGTCTGCCTTCAGCCACCATTATATCGCCCGTGCCCCTTGGCTGGGTGAGCTGCTCACACTATCCCTCATCAGATGTCCCCAGTTCTCCGAGTTGTCTCCTTCACCTCACATGCATGGCCGCAGCAATGCATGTTGGGTGAAGGCGACAGCACAGAGAACCAGAGATATCTGATGAAAATAATAACAGGATGATGAGGAGCACTGGGGGGGGGGAGTAGGAGTACTTGTGCTGCCTGTACCAGCCTTAACATGGATGACAAGGTCTGGGGGTACAACCAGGACAGCTATGACTGGCTGTGAGAGTCCCCTGTCACCAGGCTCTTTTGTCACATTTACATAGCCATGCTTGCAAACAACTTTGCTGTAATGTGTACAACACAAACATAACTACAGACTACCGTATACTTAGCGCAGGAGGGTGGCTGTGGGTGAGCATTCTCCTCCTCTCATCCTGCGCTTGCCACACATAAGAAAGCACTTCACTCCCGGGTGTAAGCGCCACATCTATTACATGGCCACATCAGACAATCCAGCCTCCACAGCCCCTGTTAACCCTTTCTTTGCCTGCAGGTTCACAGATGCAACACGTGCACTCCCATATGGGACTCCAGCGCACTGCACAGCCTGATGGTAAAGACGTACAAATTTGGTTGCAAAACTTGAGCCTCAAACTTAAACCCTTTCACTGCCGCAGGGGAGTGCAATGCATTGCACACCACAGCAAACCGTTGTACATCCCTGCAGCACTCAAACGCTTCAATTTCGACCCTAAAGTTTTGTTACCAAATATCAACTCTACCATTGTCATGTCGCCCTTTTTTTTTTTATAAACACCACATGATGAATGTGCTCTTACTTGAACACATACATGCCTTACACTTCACAACATACATTATATTGAGCCGCCCATATGATGGATATTGTAGTGCACATTTTACATAATGTGTGCAATGTGTTACATAACCAATTATAATACTACACATGTAAAAAAGAACTCTTACAATTACAAAGCAGCCACATGATAAGGTCCACATTTTCATGCACTGCAATATTGTCATGTACCTGCTTTCATAACTCTAGCTGCTCAATGCCGTATAACTTCAACATATAAAACATCTGTGCCCCACACATGAACAACATTTATCATATTCAGATGCACCTTCACTAAGGATGATGGCAGTTATACTGTACATTCTACATGACATCCAACTCACATGCTGTCCTCCAGTTTCTACATATGTCACAATTTACTTCTACCCTACATACATACACAATAACATTATGACATATATAAACACACACCTATAAACATACACACACATATCAACACATATCCATCCAATAACACACACACAGACACACACATACTGTCACACACACATACTTACACATATACACATTCACATACCCTATAAAACACTTTTTAAACATATTATATTTGAAATACAAAATAACACAAATACAAACCCATGACAGGCATCGCCATCCAAAACTGCTAGTCTGTTATAATTCTCAATATTATTATGTTCCAGATAGTCATCCATTGCTTTTTTGAAAGCAGTTACATTATCTGCAAGTACAACATCCTGAGGCAAAGAATTCCATAGCTTTACTGTAAAAAATACCTGCCTTAAAAAAAAAAACTTTCCTCTAGTCTTAATGCATGTCCTCTTGTTCTTAGCTCAGTTCTTTGCGTAAATAATTCATTGGATAGTGTTTTGTATTGACTTTGAATGTATTTGTAAATGGTAATCATATCACCCCTTAGACATCTCTTTTCTAATGTAAACAAACCCAGTTTGACTAGTCTCACTTTATAACTCAGATCCTCCAGTTCCTTTATCAGTTTTGTTGCACATCTCTGTACTTACTTCAGTTCAACAATGTATTTTTTAAGAACTGGTGTCAAAAACTGTACTCCATATTCCAGATGAGGTCTAACCAAGGATTTATATAGAGCTGAATAATATTAGCATCCCTTGCATCTATACCTCTTTATCTGCAGGCTAGTACCCTATTTGCTCTTGCAGCAGCTGAGTGATACTCCAAACTGCTGTAAAGTCTAAATCTTTCTCTAAAGATGATTCCCCAAGTTGTTTCCCATTGGGATTATATGTAGCATGTTTGTTTTTACAGCCCAAATGTATGACCTTACATTTATCTACATTAAATGTCATCTGTCACTTTTCTGCCTATTTACTCAGTTTATCTAAATCCTTCTGCAGAGAAAAAAACATCCAGCCCTGTATGTATTTCCTGGCACAGCTTAGTGTAATCAGCAAAGATTGAGACTCTACTTTCAATTCCCACTTCTAGATCATTAATAAACAAATTAAAAGCATTGAACCCTGTGGCACCCCCCTTATAACTTTATTATTTCAGCTGCCGATTTGGTTAATTCCGAGAGCATGTGCTGAAAGTGCTTTGAGTCCCACTGGGAGAAAGGCGGTATATAAATACTAGTTATTATTATTATTAGACTAAGTTGAAAAGCTTCCATTTACAAAAACTCTCTGCCATCTACCCAGTTCTCAATCCATGTACAGATAACACCTCCCAAACAGAAGCCTTTTAATTTATGCAGTAACCCGTTGTGAGGCACTGTATCAAAGTCTTTTGTAAAATTCAAGTATTTTACATCAACAGCAATTCCCCTGTCTAAATTACTAATTACTCTTCCATGAAATGCAAGTAAACTAATCTAACATGATATATTCTTCATAAAACCATCCTGACTCGTACTAATAATATTGCTTGTCTTCACATAGTTCTGAATACTACCAGTTAGTAAACCTTCTAATATCTTTCCTACTGTGGAAGTCAAGCTCACATGTATATAATTTAGTGGAGTGGATGTTGCCCCATTTTTGAACAATGCAACTACATCAGCTTTCCTCCAATCACAGGGCGCTACGCCTGATGAAAGTAAATAAATAAATATTAAGTGTTGCTATTACTGAATTAAGCTTCTTAACCCCTTAACGACCGGCCGATAGGCGCGGCGCGTTCACTTAAGGACCACGGAGCTTTTTTTTTTTTTTTTTTTTAAGATTCTGGTTTCGGACACCCCAACGGCGTGCAGCCGCGGGGGGAGCCTGGAATTCTATTACGGTCATAGTACGTCATGGGTCGTTAACTCATATCGACCTATGATGTACTATGACCGTCAAGGGTCGTTAAGGGGTTAAGTACCCTTGAGTGTTACCATCAGGTTCAGGTGCCTTACTCACCATAACCTTTTCCAGTCATTTTCCATCACTTGTCATTTTCCTTGTTTTTCTTTACACAAAGATAGTTCTTAATGACTTTGGCTGTATGTTTGAGGTTGTTGTCATGCTGCAGACAAATGTGGGGCCAATCAGATGCCTCCCTGAAGGTACTGCATGATGAATAAGTATCTGCCTTTACTTCTCAGAACAGATACTGTTGTATCTGATGGCATATTTTTTATATATGATGGAGTTCTTTTTGTGTTCTGGGTGGGAGCTTTTGTTTTCAAGGTAGGTTGGTTTGCGATACAGGGACATGTGGATGGAGTTGTTCTTAATACTGAAAGTAGTGGAAGTTAATGTTTGTGTGTGAGTGACTGAGTGTTAGGTTGATACTGGGGTGGAATGCATTGTAGTTTTCGTGGAATTTGTTCCTTTTCACTGGCAGCCCAGATGATAAGAATATAATATATGTAGCAGAGATAGACCAGGGGTTTTGTCTGAAAGGAGGACAAGAAGTCCTCTTCTAATTTTGCCACAAACAGGTTGGCATTTTGTGGTGCCATTTGGGTACCAATTGCAGTCCCCATTTTCTGCAGGTTGAGGTCATGTGCAAACTTGAAGTAATTGTGGGTGAGTATAAATTGTATGAGTTTTGTTACCGGTTCCGTGGCTGTGTTGTTTTGTTCCACATATTCTTGGCATACTGCTATGCCATCTGTGTGTGGAATGTTATTTTAAAGGGATTTAAATATCCATAGTGGCCAGGATGGTGCTCTCTGGAAATGGGGCCCAAGTCAGCTAGTTTGTTTATGAGGTCTGTGGTGTCTTGAAGGAAGCAGAGTGTTCATTTTACCAGGTGTTTCAGGGTGTTTTCTACCCACCCAAATATATTCTCTGTGAGTGTGCCAATTCCTGAAATTATGGATCTTCCCATGTTTCCTTCTTAGTGTATTTTTCGTAGCACATAGAACTAGCCCACTTTTGGATCTGCTGGTATCAGACGCCTTATCTGTTCTCCAGTACTGGAGGGCAGTTCTTTTATGATCCTATTAAGCTGTTTTGTATATTTTTTGGGGAGATCAAGATAAGATGATACCAACACCACTATGACTAAGTTATTCAAAACAATGCATTGAACATTGCTGGTCCTCAATGGGTTAAGCACAAGTGAGATAATCAGATATTGAGCTGTAACACAGAAGACAAATAAACACTCCATTTGATTTAAATTTATACTTTAACACTTTGAATGCTTTGCAGACCTCTAACCTTCTAATGTATACAAGTGTATTTTGATTGAATGTAATCTATTTTGCTGTATACTGTATTGTTACAGCAGCACAGTGGGCAAAACTACACAGTGAGACCCTTACCTGTGAGCATTCTGAGACTACCAAGTAGCACACACCCATATGACACAATGGTAGAAGTGTGAAATGGCATCCTGACTAGTGGTGAAGCAGAGTCAGAAACATACAGACGGTTCCTGACAAATGGACAACTGGCAATTGAGAGATTCAGGCTATTCCAGTATGCAAGGAGAGCCCTAACAAAGTGAGTGCTTCCTACAAACTGACAATTACCGTGAGATTGATATGTATTAACTACAACAACATCATAGTGGACAACAGGTTTCTACTGGCAGAGGAGCTCTTCACAGGATGGTGGTTGAGAAACTCCACTAATTTTCTTAGGGCTGTACTCAATAAGGTTTGGACCATCTTTGACATTTAAAGTGCAACCATTTAGAGTTTGTTTTGTAATAAATGTGTGTTTTCTCTTGTTACATATTTCTCTTGATTACATAGACATATGTTTCCGGGATATCATATGGGTTATTATATAATACGTTTCTTACCACCAGTGGAGAGATATATTTGTAATTGTACCAATAATTCTTGATGCAAATATTTGGGATTGTTATGCATAATAGCAACTGTATAATTTTAAGGTAGCATAACATTTATATTCCTGGTGCAAAAAACCTCAATGGGTCTGTAAAGTGAGTATATGTGAGGGTTTTTAATTGCACCACATTGGGACCCACAAGTATTTTAAAGAAAGTATTTAAAGGGTCCCCCTCCTGTAACATCTCATCAGGGAATTTTAAATCTAGATAGGGTTTTTTAATTGTATTAGTGTAAGACTTGCCGGAAGTGAGATATTGTGGTGTGGTAACAAGCTTACCCACGACTCCTCACTCTATTTCTAAGAGATATTATACATGCACATTACAGGGCACATATTTAAGTTTATATAGACGAGCGCAGGTTTGTCTTTTTGTTTTTCTTTAATAATATGTAATCCCTTGAATTGCCAAAAATGGACCTGTCACCTTAAGAAGTTTAGTTTGCCTGAATATTGTACTATCCAAGTTTCAGTTAAAACAGTTTTTTTTTTTTTTATTAAATTAACCTTTGTGTGTTGGTTAGGATGACCAGACTTTTCCTTTAAATAGGGATAAAAATGAGAAATACATATTGCAGGACTGATTTGATTTCAGTGAGAGTTGGCCAGCTTAGGGTTGGTGGCATATTATGTTAATTAGTTCTCCATTACACTAAATTCTCTTGGAATGCTATTTGATATACCCTATTTCTGCCTTTGCAATGCCTGACAGAAAAACTGTCAGAAAAGTAATACATGGAGCTCGCTGTCTGGTATATAAAATTGTTAAAACAATAGTTGAAGATAAAAAAAAAATAAAATAAAATGTATATGCATTTTGACTTTCTATATTAATGTATTATACACTTGCAGAATATGTAAAATTAAAATAAAAGTTTACTATCACTTTAAGGTATCTTGTTAATTATCCAGATACATAATATAATTTATGGATGCCAGGTGTAACACTCCTGCAAAAGAATTAAGCATCACATGTTTATTCTGATTAATTCGGTGTTTCAAACACAGCTGTGAGGTAAATTAAAAACATCTATATTCCACAATTTCATTCCTTTTTCTTTGTCGCTGTTTCTGCAATTTTTATTTGAGTGTATTGCTTTTCAATCTGTTAACTCAAAGGATTTACAGAAATACATTTTGCATGGGAAACTGAGATTTGGTGCAAACTGATTTTGGATTTTCTCTGAATTTGCATAAACAATTTATAACAGGGATTCCCAACTCCAGGCTCCAAAAAAAAAACACATTTTATAGATGTAAATAGCTTCTAGGGAGCATAAATGAATGTCACTTGCACAGGTGGATGTCGTTATCACAGGTGGATCAGTCAAAAATGCTTTTATCTGATTGATTTGCCTGAGCTCATGTTATGTTAGGTGATCCTGAAAGCCTATTGTACTCTATACATCTCTACGTTAGTCTGCTCCTGGGGATCTCAACCATTTTTGTTCAGGGAACCCCTAATACACAAGCTAGATTCTTTGGGGCACACCTAACATTTTATGTGTCAATTATCAAGGATGTTATGAAGGGTACAAATAAGTAATATATAGTTATTCTCTGGTCTCCCAATCAAAATAACAACAAAAACAAATATAGTGCATACATATTTCAGTAAATATATATTTGAAATTTCTCATTCACATTTTTGTCAAAGACTTTATGAAAAACATGAGGCACCCTAAGTCGATGTCTGTGGCACAACAAAGTGCCATGGCACCCTGGTTGAGAATCACTGCTCTACTCTATCACATACAGTAACAGGCTACATCAGTACTGTACCAGACTGTAACACTACTCTACCATATACAATAACAAAGTAGTAGTACTTTACCAGATAAACTAACACAGGCTGCATCATTAGTCTATTCTACTCACTACTCAACAAAGGTGACATCAGTACTTTTTCTTCCAAATACAGTAACACAGGCTACATCATTACTTTTCTCTACCTGCTAATGTAACACAGGCTACATCAGTACTTTACCAACTGCACTGACACATGTTTCAGTGTTCTACCATATACAGTAGCACAGGCTACCTCAGTACTCTTCCAGACACAGTAACATAGGCTATGGCGGAATTTGTGTACATGTTGCATGTACATCATTTCACTGCTTATGCTATGGAGCTGACAGTAGTTTTTTTTGGTGGACTGTGTCTGCTCTGATCATAGCTGTAGTGTATACCATGGAGTGTAGCCAGTTGCATTATACAATAATACCAATGTTGCTGTACTGATTGATTTATACATTAAAGCGGAACTTTCACAACGACATATCTATCAGTAGTTTGCAAGTTGTATAAACCATAAGCATGATGTTAAGTATATTAGCCACCTGCTATCCACTTATGTTGTTACATTTACCTTTTCAGTGAGCTGTGAGACCAGGGAGAGCGGCGCCATCTTTCCTGAAAAGTATAACAGCGCATGCGCCAGCTCTCCCTGTGCCTTGTAAGTCACAGTGGAAGAGACTGCCCCTTTTTTTTTTCTTCTTCATGCTCGGCACGACACGTGCCTGTGCACGAACAGCAATGAGATTCGGTAAGACTGGCACTGGCACTACAATTAAAATTCTGCTGATTTATATACAGTGCGAGCGCTGTTCATGAACGCGCTCGCACCAAACAGACAAGACCTGAACGCTCACGATTCAAGGAGCGCGCCAGGTCACATGCTCTAGAAATGAATGACGTATGATTCAGAGGCTGAGCGGACTATTCACTGCCAACCCCTGTGGGAGTGTCTTCTGCACCATACGGTGCAAGAAGTTTCAGCTCTAAGGAACGGTACATCACCAGGTAAACTATTACTGCATCTGTTGCTTAATTGCTATGTAGTTTTACGCAAAAAAACACAGCACTATATACATGGAACATTAAGGAATGAATAAAGCCTGGAACATACAGAGGTGAAAGTTCCGCTTTAAAGGGATAGTAATACTTCGTTTTAACTTTATTTTATTTTGTAGGCATTAAAAAACATGAAGAATGATATAAGTCTTATCTCCCAAACCTTTATGGTTTAAGAGATATTCACAAACAAAGTATCCCCCCCCCCTGTTCAACCAGATCAGAAGGGAGGTGCCCAGGTAGACTGCAGAGAGGGACAATCTTCAATTAAGATAAGGGAAAAAGCTGAAAAACTTGTCAAGGGGGGAAGGGCTTTCATTGTTTTCATACAAAGAAAATTGTCCCCTTCTGTTATCTGTCTGGTCTTACATCCAGATTCACATCTGAGAAGAGATGGCTTAAAACACTTTCTTTGCATCAGTATATACAAGGGAGCAAGGAATGGTAGAAGAGCCTCCGCAAGTAACAAATAAAACAATACAATTAATAGATATTGGGTTAACTCAAGGAGATGTCATAGGAAGAATGAACAAAATTAAGACCGACAAAGCACCGGGTCCTGATGGTATACATCCAAGGGTTCTTCAGGAACTTAGTGCAGTGTTAGCAAAACCCCTATATTTACTCTTTAAAGATTCTATTATCACAGGCTCAGTGCCACAGGATTGGCGAAGAGCTAACATAGTGCCTCTATTTAAGAAGGGAACTAAAACAGAACCTGGGAATTATAGACCAGTGAGTTTGACCTCTGTAGTGGGAAAACTTTTAGAAGGGATAATAAGGGACTATATTCAGGATTACAACACAAAAAATAAAATCATTAGCACGAATCAACATGGTTTTATGAAGAATAGATCATGCCAAACTAATCTTTTCAGCTTCTATGAGGAGGTAATCAGCAACCTTGACAATGGCAAGGCAGTAGATGAAGTATATCTAGACTTTGCAAAGGCATTTGATACAGTGCCACACAGAAGGCTGGTATATAAAATAAGGAAATTGGGGCTAGGAGATAACCTTTGCAATTGGATACAAAACTGGCTGAAGGATAGGGAACAGTGTGTGGTTGTAAATGGAAAATTCTCCAGTACAGTTAAAGTGGAGAGTGTAGTACCTCAGGGTTCAGTATTAGGTCCGCTGCTTTTTAACATGTTTATAAATGACCTGGAAATAGATATAGAAAGCAAAATATCAATATTTGCAGATGATACTAAATTATGCAAAGTCATTAATTCAGAACAGGATATTTTCTCTCTACAGAGGGACTTACATACAATGTCAGATTGGGCAAACATGTGGAATATGAAGTTTAATGTGGGGAAGTGTAAAGTCATGCATTTGGGAGGAAACAATCCCAAGGCTACTTATAAACGTAATGGAATAATTTTAGGTGACTCATTGCTAGAAAAAGACCTGGGTATCCTTGTCAACTACAAACTTGGAAACAGTGACCAGTGTCAAACATCAGTAGCAAAGGCAAACAAAGACCTGTCTTGCATAAAAAGAGGTATCGAAGCAAGAGTGGATAACATTATTTTGCCATTATACAAATCATTGGTAAGACCTCACCTTGAGTATGCAGTGCAATTTTGGGGACCGGTTCTGAAAAAGGATATTCTAGAACTAGAGAGGGTACAGCGGAGAGCAACAAAATTAATTAAGGGATTGGAGGACTTGGCATATGAGGAACGACTAAACAAACTTGGTTTATTTACTCTAGAGAAAAGACGACTAAGAGGAGACCTTATCACATTGTACAAGTATATGAGAGGTCAATACAAGGATCTCTGCGGTGAGCTATTTATTCCAAGGCCTGATCAGGTGACCATGGGACACCCCTTGAGATTAGAGGAAAGGAGGTTTAAACTTCAGCAGAGGAAGGGTTTTTTTACGGTAAGGTCTATCAAATAGTGGAATTCATTGCTCAGGGAGGTAGTTATGGCAGATACAATGGATACATTTAAGAGAAGATTATATACATTTATTTCAAAAGGGAACATACAGAGTTATACTGTTTATCAGTAGGCTGATAAGGAAGGTCTGATAAAGACTAATTTAATTTAGTTACTGAGGTATGAGGCGAAGGTTGAACTTGATGGACTTGTGTCTTTTTTCAACCTAATTTACTATGTTACTATGTATTAACCCTAATGTGTTGTGCTATAGATAAACCATAGATAGGTACTGTTTGCATATTGTTATGCCTAAGTGAAGAGTAGTTAGAAGGTGCAGAGTCTATTGGCTTGCATTGTGCAGTAGGAAGCAACAAGCACAGGGTTGCAGAGAGGAGAGTTTCCCTACTAGCTAGCTGAAACTCTGCCACAGTCCATGTTGTGGTTGGTGAGTGATATACCTCTCTGTTTAATTGCTGCCTATGAGTGAGTATGTTTGTCTGAGTCTCTAGTTGTGTGTATGTCTATTAGAGCATGTGTTTCTGTGTTCTGGTGTATATCTGTGTGTGTGTGGAGTATAAGCATGAGTTCATATTTCTGAGTTTGCTAATAATGTCTTATTCATCATGAAAATCAAGCTGATAACCATTTCCACTACTTTCTCACATCTCCCTTACAAAAATGGTAATATTTTTGTATATTTTTTTTAATTATATGGTCCTACCATGAAGAATAACAGATATTATCTGTGAAATGTAAAAAGATGTTTAAAAACATGTTAGTATGGGATGTGAGAGTGTGATTCTTTGTGTGTTGGTATTCAAGTGTTGTTCTAGCAATATAACAGATGGACTTACTATAGCTTCTGCTCTTGCCCACTGCTAGGACGGGATTGTTATCATTTGTAGAAATGTATCATTTGTAGAAATGTTAAAACACAATTGCAGGGGTACTTGCTGCTGAAATGGTTGAGAAACTATAATAATATGCTATTTTTTCTATATTTGGAGATAAGTGTAAATCAACTGTTGATGCTGTGCATATGTTTATATAGTTGTAGGTTTGATGCTGTTATCCACCTTTCCCTGCATTCAGCAATATTATTTTACATATAGTATCTGCACAATTCCACTTTCTGAGGCTGGTGGGATATTAATTATGTAGCTGAATATCACCACTCAAACTGTTAAAGACAAAACCTTTTAGTATCCTGTATCAACGCAACCTTTTCATTCTACTAATCTGAAACAATTGTTAATTTCAGAAAGGAGTATAGGGTGAAATATTGATGTGCATGTATGCATATATATATATATATATATATATATATTATTTATTTATTTATTTTTTTTTTTTTGTATATTTGTTTATATAGCACTATACATGTACACAGCACAGAAACAGTAATAGTACAAAACAAACATACAGGACAGGGACAAGAACATTAGCCTAAAGTGTAGGAGGATGATAAGTGCAGGTATAAGGTGTTTGTAATGGAAGTGCAGAATGACTTCCATGTGACTGATATGCCTCCTTGAGCAGACAAGTTTTAGGAGATGCGTGAAAGTGATGAGTGAGGAAATTGCTGAATGATGATAGGAAGCACATTCCAAACTTAAGGGACAGACAGTGAAAATCATTGCAGCCAAAACATAGCTCAACTTGTATAAGGAATGGAGAGGGGAGAATAACAATGTAGAATCCAGTATAATCCCATTTTCTATGGAGTGAATGGTGCAGTTTTTAACTGTGATGGTGAAAATGGTTGGGGAGGGGTTTAGAAGGATATACAACAAGATCTGTCTTAGCAATACTGAGTTTAAGATGGTGGTTTTCCATCCATGCATGTTCACCATAAAATCTTATTATTAATACAGGCATAATTAAAAAATAACTACACCACTAGCAATAAGTGACTCAGACTTACCTAGTCAAGAGTCCTTCATACAGCGGTTAGCTCTGTCTATCTGTCTATATATTCATCTATTAGATCTGTATCTCAGTCTATTACTGGTTACACCCCTCTATCATAGTATGTTGACTGATAGGTGGGACTTTTCTCTACTGTGACCTCTGTCTGGGGGATTCTTACCTAGGTTAAGTCCTGCCACTAAGCAGATTTTTTTTCCTGCTAGACTGAGATCCAGGACTCTACTGGAATGCAAAACACAAACAGTCAGAACTGATTATTTCTGATGATACAACTGATATAGAGTCTTTTTGTTGACTTCAGATAGACAATACTTATGTTGCTGTTCATGGAAGAAAAATAACTAACCTAGTTGAATGAAGGCAAATGCACAAAATTAAATAAAAACATGTCAGAAGTTAAAATAAACGAATAACCACCATTAAATAACAAAATGTAACCTAAAGAATAACTCTTTAAAGAACAGTCAATAAGGACTGAGTGGTCAGGGGGTGGGGCACTCTAGAGGACCATGCAACATTATTTTTTTTGCAAGGAAATGATCTATGATCACAGCGTAGCGTGTAGCTGCTCTGCGATAACAAGCTTCTGTGATATTCAAGTACTGTCACCTGTCCTTATCACGTGGAGAGCTGTGATTTTCCTGGCATGTCATTGGGTATTAAGGGGGTCAGTACACAACTGTCAATCCAAAGAAAAATTAAATACTTTCTATGACCGGGGCTGGATTTACATCACAGGGGTCCATACAACTCCTTACAAGGCCCCACCCCCAGTCCCATCCACTATTTCCTGTCAAAGCAAATACACTTAATTCATAACAAGCAAGCACAAAACAAAAGGAAGAAAGCAAAAGCTTTAACCTTTTGATTGCTACAGAGCTCCCCAATGCATTATATTGCAATGTGCTGTAGATCTCTCTATCAGCCAAGGTGTTAAATAATAGCCTGTAAAGTAGTATAAAACTGGTGCAGGGAATGATATGGCCACACCCACAATTCATAATATGGGTGTGGCCAGCACAGTTGAGGCTCCCCTCAAAATTTGGAGCTCTAGGCAGCTGCCTACTCTGTTTACTATAAAATCCAGCACTGGCTATGACTTACCAGATGGCACCTGAATCAGCCAGACCAGGAGAAATTGACTTATAAACTCGCTCTCAGCAGGCAGTTTTTAATTCTGCTTTTAGCCTTTTCATGTTTACTGAAGTATGATATGAAGAATCATATGGCCTGGGAAGATCCTTTCATTAAGGGAATAAAAGATAAGTCACTCCAACAATACAGTAATTACTTTGGTTTACATGGAAAATTTGATGAACTGGATTATTTGACTTCATTAAATTTATTAAAACTGACAGCATTATATCCATAAAAAACATTGGCAAATCTTTCTTATTTTTAATTCTCCATCTAAAAATAACTAAATAAATATTAATTTAGCTTGCATGGAAGGAGAATTTCTTCTTAGTGGTTAAGTGGAGTTTTTGTGCCCCATTTGATGTGCTGGAAATGTATCTGGCATCCAGTGGGTTAAAGGGCCAATAAAATACAATTATATACGCATATTAACTCCATGAGGTCCCGAGGCATGCACAAACCAATGTGAAACAGTGTGCTGCACCTACCTGATGCTCCAGGGATTTAAGAGCACCATTCAAATTTTACTTAAAGGGATAGTATTATCAAAAAATAAATATACATGTGATCGTTCAATATAATTTTTTTATGATGATTAATATGTTCAGAAAACCCTGTACCATCGTCTTCGGCTTCAAAATCCAGTTAAATGTTTCCACCTCCTGCCCCTTTTCAGTATGTCATGCAGTCCCCCCTCAGATCCGATAGCTGGTCATTGACTAGACACATCACAATGAGGGACAATATTGTGTGTCAGTGTATGCTGACGTAATTGTCCCTCATCGTGATCCGTCCAGACTGGCTTTCTGACCTAAGGGGAATCTGCATGACGTACAGAAAAAGGATAGGAGGGGGAAATGTTTCATTGGATTTTTAAGCCGAACATGAAGGTACAGGATTTTCTGAACATACTATTCTTAATAATAAAAAAAAAAAAAATTACACGGAACAATAACATGTATATTTATTTTTTAACAATACTATCCCTTTAAAAATATTAATATTTGTATACAGTGATCCAAATATGTTTTGAAAATGTATCCAGCTTGCAAATAGTTAATGTATACTTCAGATACATATGTGCTTATTACAGATCAATGCATTCCTTAATAATCAAATAAACAGGAGGCAAGAGGCTCTGCCAATTCAAAAGTACATGGTTTTAGCCCTTTGAGGGATATGGAACGCATTGCAAATCCTACACCAGATAACTGCTTTTGATAACAAATACAGAAAGAAAGCCTGAAGCCATCCTACACCTCCGTGTACTGCAGGCACGTGCACACACAGACACCAAGGAGGGCTTGAGCACCTGCCCTTTTTGTCCAAAGTGCCCTTGTGCCCTTTTTCATTTGAGCCCCTGCCCCCCAAAATGTCTGTGCACATCCCTGGTGTACTGTAGTTTTTCAAATGTTTATACTAAGGGAATCATTTATACACATTCTAGAACATCTGATATTTAAATGGGATTGAAGCTTTTTCTTTTGTCCCTTTAAAAAAAAAACTGTAGTTTCAATCAGGGCCGGATTTCCCAATAGGCAGAATAGGCAACTGCCTAGAGCTCCACATTTTGACAGGCATATCAGCTGTGCTGGCCACAACCACATTCTGGATTGTGGGTGTGGCAAGAGAAATCTCAGTGTCCCTGCACCAGTTCTATACCCTTTTATAGGCAATTATTTAACCCCTTTAATGCTAGTAAGATAATTGCTTCACAATCTGTTGGAGACCTCTCGAGCAACCAAGGGGTTAAAGCTATTTTTTGGTTCTTGCTTGTTATAAGCCAAGGGTATTTTCTGTGCCAGGAAAAGTGGATGGGAATGGGGGTGGGGCCATGTGAGGAATGGGGGCAGGGCCATGGGTGGAGCTAAGGATATCTAGAGTGCCTTGCCTAGGGGCATTTGAGATGTAAATCCAGCCCTGTAGTTCTTATTCATACAGCAGTATATATTGTGTCTACTGGGCATGTATAGTCTTTCTTGCCAAGAAGCATGACGTGTAGGTTTGGGAAGGGCCAGTATGATAATCAGCCAATATTTCCACTGGAAGGAAGAATACAACCCCTATTAATGCTGAAATATTTGCAAGTTGGAAATTAGACCTAACTCAAATCCCTAGTAATCATTTTGAATGCAAAATCTACCAGCATTAAAAGTACCTTTGTTTTACTTGCATTAAAATAATTACAATATACTTTTTTCTTAAAAAAGAATGTTTTTTTTTTACTCATAATCTAAAGCCAGTAAGAAAGCTACATTTAAATATGGTGCAAGAAAATTGTATGCTGGCTGATCTTTGGTACTAAACAGATTTAACATACATACACATATGATCAGAAGCTGAGCACATTTTACAGTCTACCATTCAACAGAAGCAACTGAAGCAGTGATCTGTGCACTAATGTAGTTAGTGTATTACAACAGTAAGCAAGAAGTCGATTATTTTTCTTATGAGACAAAATTGCAAATAGATGTCTTGTTTATTTACTATGCCTCAAAGGGTTTTCTAAAAGAGCAGTCATGGAACCATTAGGCCACAGGCAGTCATTATATATAGTCCTCTAATGTAATACTGGGGCACCAAGTGAAATCGTCCTTTTGTGCATTAGTATAGGATACTTATGGTTTAATCTGGTTCTGGGAGGCAATGTCTGTCAGAAAGAAACGTCCAGCTCTCTACCCCTTATTGGACTAGATCAGGTTTAAGCATCCTTTGGCTTTACATCCAATGGGGACTACAACTCCTATCATGATGATGGAACTTGTAGTACTAAATAGATAGACATCCTTAGGTTTCCCAGTCTTCGACTAGATCATAGCTTTGTAGTCATACAGCTGATAAAGAGACACAGCTAGTTTAAATAGGGGGCTTCATTAGGGATGCAGTAAATAGTTGATAAATATTTAAAATCTTGAAACTTCAATCCTTACTGTCATTCAATGTCTATTATCTATTAGTAATTCCATAATGAGATTAATGATAGAAAGGATACTGCTTGTGATTTGCTATAACATTTGGAAAGTGAGAGGATGAGACTAAACACAGAAGGTTCTAAATGCCATCTGACGTGATGTGGTCAAGCCACATTGTTGCAACTTGCTCCTATTAAAGAGTACTGGAGCTGTTGCCTTTGGGAATCAAATGGATCGTGCAAAAGGGTGGCTATCCCTAAGGGAGGATAAAAGGGCTTTAACTATAACTAAAGAAATATGGAAAACCTGGTACAGAAGGGTCTTCTACATTAGTGGATCTCAAAGGTATCCTCAACGAGCACAAACAGGCCATGTGTTTAGGTTTCCCTACTCGAGTACAGATGAGATAATCTGGGGCGTAGTCATTTTGATGAACTCACTGTGCTCAAGAATAGACATTTTAAAGACAATATATGGTCTGTAAAGAGAGTGTTGGGAACCATTGCTCCATATGAACTGAAAACACAGAGTGATATGTGCAAATAGTGCAAGAACTGCAATTCTGTAGTGAACAACTGTTTTATCGAAATGCCCAGTTGATATCAATAGGGCTTTGAAGCCTTTGAATTTTTCAGAGGTCTGCAGTGCATTGTGAAACCCATGGATCAGTTTCTTTGATCTAGAACTGCATTTCATAAGCTTTTTATAAGGAACACCTATAAATTCACCATATTTACATTGATTTAAAAGGGTATTTTAAACCCTTGAATGCCAGAGAGGTATCTGTTGCAAATGTCTCTAGCATTCAAATGGTTAATGTACCCCATTCTCACTTATCACTATAACTTGCCTTGTACTACTTATGTTCTTACACATGTCAACACATGTAAGGTCCCTCATGCAGAGCCCTGTTTTATGCATTTCTTCAGTGTGTCATGTTTGTAAAACATTTTTAACAATGTCACTAATTGTACAGGGTTGCATTATATGCAACTGCTGTAAGAGAGCTGACACAAGAAGGATGCGTCCCACTCCTGTGAATTATCAATCGCTGAGTTCACCTTTGCTGAAAGCAAGCTCTGTGGGTCAGTTCATGTTTAAATGTTCTGGGCAGATTTTGTTTTCCTTTTGATACAAAACTGTGTTTTTAATCACATTTGTCAGATTTTGTGTTCAATTCAAGCTGTCATTTAGTTTAAATAGACTGCAAACATTCTGTGAGTGCACTTGCTGATTGAAATGAAGATAATGAGAGTCAGCTATATATTTCAAACTGAAATTAATTCTCTGTAGATTTTAAAGTCTATAAACTAGTGGGTCAGTTACAGACTTTGTGGACTAGTTCCTTTATAAAAATACTAGATGAAGAGCCCCTTACACGGGCCACAGTGCCACTGCCAGCCGGTCGCGGGGCAGTCATTCACAGTAGAGACTGCCCGCTCCGCGACTGATACAGAGCTGGATGCTCCGAAGCGGCGGCACTGGGTATAAGGTACACGGTGACACCAAGGAAAAGGTGCTAGACACAAGGCTAGTTCAGTGCTGGCTGGTGATGCCGGCCCACACCCACGATAACTGTGTAGGTATAGGTTTTCTTTCATGGATTTTTGCGAAAAACAAACTATTTTTATCTTTTTTCGGGAAAGTTTTTTTCTTTTGTCCAATGCAACATTTTCCTCCTTTTGGCCTATTCCAGCAAATTTTTTGCCTATTCCAACACATTTTTCTCCTATTCTAATAAATTTTCACCTATTCCAACACATTATTTTCCTATTCTACACATTTTTAGCCTATTCAACACTTTTTCTCCTATTCAACACATTTTTCTCCTATTCTAACACCTATTTCACCTATTCAACACATTCTTATCCTATTCTAACACATTCTAGCACATTTTTCTCATATTCTAACACATTTGTCTACTATTCCAACACATTTTTTATTATTCCAACACATTTTTCTCCTATGTTTAATATGGTGCAACATTTCCCAGCACAATATTACTTCTTCTGAGTGCTGCTGTGGAGAAATAAGAGGCTGGAAGTCAACGTTGTGAATCCTACAGCAACATATACCATGAAAAATGTGTTAACATGCAGAGTGAATTTGTTATTTGCCCACAACACTTACCTTGACACATATACATGGTGATGTCAAGTGATTAAAAAAAAATAAAGTACAACCTACAATGTGGCAGATGTATATGGTATATCAAGTCTGCCTCAGTTACAGAGCTCCTAGTCAACTGTCTAATATTTGTATTTGTTTAATTATTTATGTATTTTTTATTATTTCTTTTTTTATTTATCTTTTATTTTTTTAAGTTGTCCACTTTATCTTATAACAGTTAGTCTAAAAAAATATAAATATAAAAAAGAAAATCAACAACTTCTTTCCCCAGACTTCCCCATCACAGCGACAATAAAAGTAAAATCAGCAAGCAATTTGGACCCCAGCTGCCTGTGTCTTGCCAGTCAGTCACACCAAATTTTGGGTTATTTTGGATCAACCTCCTTCCTCCCTTCTTCTCCCCCATTGTGCACCCAGACTTACCTACTACAGAGAACAAATGTTCTACCTAAAAGACTTCCTAAACTAAGCTTCAATTCCCCTTCACTTGCCTATCTTCTCTACCTCAAAAATGCTGCTCTCTCCTCTCACAAACACAGAATGGCTACTGTGAGAGCTTGACAGCCTTTTATATGGCTGTAGAAAACTTTCATGTGGTGGAGAAAAACATTTCTACCCATTGATTTCAATGCAATGAGCTAGGCGAAAAAAGTCTGAAAGAGGAAAAATCGCACTTTTTGTAGGAAATTTTTTGCGAAGCAGAAAGTGCCATTTTTGCCGATTGCAGTTTGAGGCGCAAATTGTCGCCCATCTCTAGATAATATCTACAAGGTTACAACAACAGAATCGGCAACAGGGTACCTTACTTGAATGAAGAGACAGACTCGAATCACTGCTATACAGGATCTGTAGATGAACTGACGGTCAAGGAGTTGAACATCAACTGAGCAGACATAGATAGTCAAACTCTGACCAAATAATGATTTGACTGAAGTCGAAGGAGTTGAACACTGACTGAGCTGAAATGGTGAAATGACTGATGGTTGGAAGAGTCAAACTCTGACTAAGCAGGAACAATAAATACAGATGGTCAGACTAGAAGGGTCATCAACAGAGGAGCAGGGGAGGTACAGAATCCCCAGGCTGAAGGATAGTCAAATAGGAGAGCCTGGGTCGACAATAGATAATAACGGTATATGTACAGAATCAGCAGACTGGAGGATTGTCCGTAGAAGAGCTTGGGTTGGCCACAAGGAATCACAACAGAGGATAGGGAACAGGAACACAGGAATCAAGGACTGAACTCAAACACTCACAGGAATGCTAAGATTGAACTCCAGTACTTCATTAATAAAGGCACTGGAACAAGCAGACAAGGAATAAGGAATTTGGCAAGTCCTAAGGAACAAAATAAATTCCATACATAGAGTGAGCAAGGAAACACTGGAAACCAGGAACAGAGTGTGACAGTGACAGAGGCTCTTTTGCAGGGATAGAGGGAGTTCTCTGTAACCTGCATATAGGTGATAGACATATCAGTCTCCTTAAAAGGGAACCATTGTGGA
Source organism: Rhinophrynus dorsalis (assembly GCA_037306005.1). Taxonomy (NCBI): domain Eukaryota; kingdom Metazoa; phylum Chordata; class Amphibia; order Anura; family Rhinophrynidae; genus Rhinophrynus; species Rhinophrynus dorsalis. The sequence continues at coordinate 69,608,589 of CM074719.1, read as the reverse complement.
TTATGAGACTACAAGCAACTGCTTATTGGGCCTCAATAATAAAAATAAAATGTTTCCCTTTTTGCTGTAGTTGTGGATTTGGTTTTAATCATTTGTTACCTTTTACAAATGTGTTTATGTGTGTATATTATGAGTGATTGCTGCATGTTGTGCATGTTTGATTACAAACCCTGGACCCTTGGATAGTGAATGGAGGACCTTTAGGTCCGGTACCATATACAAGGCCCAGGGAGTGCAAGTATGTAAAGCCATATGTAATTATAGCGATATGTGCAGCAACTGCCCATAGGATTATCCTTCTCCTTTAAATTTGTTTGTAGAGACAGGGGGAGTGACCTGAGGGCCTTTAAACCTTAAGAAATGTATCTGAACAATCTTTCTGTGCCTTGACAAAGTGCCTTGATGACACGAAAAAGCTGTCGGCTTGCAGTATATGTGTAAGACCACCATACCCTGTCTCAGGTACCAGAACACACAATAAAGAAAAACTTTTTAATGGGTGAGTGCTGGCTCCTTTTTCTATTTGTGTTAAGAGTTATGTTATGCCCTCATAAACAAACCCCCTAAGGAAGCATTTACAAACTGATCAAGTAAGGATACATTTGTACTGGAATTTTGCAAACTGTTAAACTGATCCTGAATACAATCTGTTTGCTGTAGCATTCAGTGTTGATGTCTGTAGGCCACTCTATCAATACCTATTCTGTGTTCAATATACTTACTGACAGTCACATATTCAGCTCTATAAAGGATCATCTATATCTTTATGTCTTTTTATATACATATATTTATGTGTGTATATACAGTTTATTAGAGTCTTGTCATTCAAAATCTTCCACTGCATATTTGACCAACAGTACAGCTGAGATTTCCATATAATATAGGGAGCCTAGATTACACTCATATTTCTTATTTTATTTTTTATTTCTTTAGGCATAGACCAGTATTGTCTGTGGAGGCCACCATATAATGTCCATCATCCTATATAATAATTTGCTAAGTGTGTGTTTGTCAGAAGCTGCCATGAGCAGTAGAGACGGCTGTGTGTGCTGCATTCATGAGCAGCACAGACTGCCAGAGCCACAACTGATTACAAAGCGGGGCTCCAAATTCAGACTGCAGTGCTCTCTGCGCTCAGAAGATGCGCAGAGAGGACTACGGTCTGAATTCGGAAAGCCCCGCTCCATATCAGCCCCGGTTCAGGCAATCTGTACTGTGCATGACTGCACCTTGGCTGTTGCTGGATGGCACTGTGGCCCATGTACTTGGGCTCTTCAACTAGTATTAATTAAAGAATTAAACTTTTGTTTTAATCTTACCCTGTTCAGTTGCTATTTAACAGTTTGATCACTCTCATTTTATATAACATTTGAATCCATTGTTATCATTCTACCAAGTGTGTCTTTTTAATAAGTGCAAAGATATACCTTTAACTCCCTATTACACTAAGAGGATTATTGTACTCTACTTCACTTTCTATATTGTCTCTTTTACCAAGCTTTTACCTGGTACAGACAAATAGTTCATCCACTCATTCTCACAATACCCTCCCTTTGGTGCACATGGAGGAAAATGTACCATAATTGGTTCAGTTGTTTTTAGTAAATTAGCCTCAAAAAGCATTGTACATAGGTGCAAAGAAGACATAGAAGTGTTTTGCGTTTAGAAATCACCATTTGCACCTTTAAATACACTCTGTCATGATAGTATATGCACACCAGAGTAAGGGATGGGGGACGAGCATAATTGTTTCTGTGGTTGGACCCAAATTTTTTGCTTATGGATCTCTGTCTGCTATGAACTGAATACCTTTCTAAAATACAAGTCGTTAATATATATATTAAACCTCCCCTAGAAATAATTCCACATAGACCAGCTTTCCGTAAAATCTCAGTAAATCTAATTAAAAATTAATTTATGAAAAATCCATTTTAAGCATGGGTGATTATGTTTTATTCATTGTTTAGTAAGCAGTATAATTAGAAATAGAAGGCATTTCTTTAATTGTGCTAATTATAACATATTATAGTGGATTTTCTTAAGTTGCTCGCAATGCTATTAGCAATAAAATATTTCAATACTTCACCTGCACCATAAAAAGAAAAATGAATTATATAAATTATATAAACCATTGTATCTTAAAGAGATAGTAATGCTTCACAATAAAAGCAGCTTCAATTAATCTTCATAGTATTTGGGCCATGGAGAGTGTTATTTCAATACTGTTAGAGTTGTAGTTCAAGAGCAGAGTTGTAGTTCAAGAGTAATTGAATGATAAAGTATCCCCCTCCCACCCCTTTTACTGATGTAACACTGCTCACCTCAGAGCAGCAAGACTGTCCGGATCGATCACAGAGAGGGACAATCTTCAATTAAGATGAGGGGAAAACCTGAAAAACCTGTCAAGGGGGGAAGGGTTTTCATTGTTCTCACAGTAGAAGAAGATTGTCCCTTGCTGTGAGCTGTCTGGTCTGTGGACCAGATTCCACATCTGAGGGGAGGTGGCTTACACTAGGTAAAAGGGGCGGGAGGGGGAAACTTTATCATTCGATTACTCTTAAACTACAACTGTGACAGTACTGAAATAACACTCTTTATGGCTCAAATACTCTGAAGATTAACCCCTTAATGACAATGGACGTACATGTACGTCCAAGGTGGATGTCCATAATGACAAAGGACGTACATGTACGGAAATCCGGGTCCCTGCACAGCTGCATGCCGTACGGCGACTCCTGAATCGTTTGCAAAAAAAAAAAAGTTCCGCGGGTGTTAAGTGACGGCCGCGTGCATAGCAGCTGGTCACTAAGGTTAATTGGAGCTGCTGTTTTTGTGAAACATTACTATGCCTTTACAAGTGGCGAAAACTCAGGAGATGGAGAGGGTCCATGCTTTCTGTACAAACAGAGTTCAACACTATGAAAAAATTTTCATAGAAACAGAATTTGACAACAGATAAGAACCATTCTGCCCATCTAGTCTGTCCATTTTCCTACTGTAAAAACCTCAAACCTTATTTGGTCCTTGGTCTTGTCTTATGTTTAGGACAGCCTTATGCCTATCCCATGCATGCTTTAATAACAGTTGAATCCCATAAGCAGGAAATACAAAGAATCTTAAACATTTATTTTATTCATTATAGTTATGTAAGGGGCACTCATTGATCACTCGCTGCAATTTCAACGAAAACTGTCACTTCTTAATAATAACTACTAGTGTTGAGCGAGCATGCTCGGCCGATGCTCGGATCGGCTCGAGCATCGCTCTGCTCGGCACATGGCGGTACTCGTACGAGTACCGCATGTGCTCGCCCGCCATGTTCGGGTCTCCTCCCCGCACGTTTCGCGGCTGCTGCGCAGCCAATAAACGTGCAGGGAGGCTCTGACATCAGTGTAATGCCAGCAGCCATGTTGGCTGCTGGCATTACACTGATTGGCTGGCCAGAACCCGTGGTTGGGTGCTGTATAGCACCTGACCAGCGGTTCGGCTCAGTCTTAGCCAGGGAGAGATGAGGATAGGAAGGGAAAGTCAGTGTAGGGAGAAGACAAGCAAATTTGTGAAAAAAAAGACCCAAAAGTCCTTTTTAGGACTACTGTGTGTGGGGGCAGCAGTTTATTTTGTGTGGGGGGAAAAAAACAAACAAAAAAAAAAATTCATATATTCTGTTTAGTGTGCAAAGTTGCAGATTAGAGCACATTTTGTTTAGTGTGCAAAGTTGCAGATTAGAGCACATTCTGTTTAGTGTGCAAAGTTGCAGATTAGAGCACATTCTGTTTAGTGTGCAAAGTTGCAGATTAGAGCACATTCTGTTTAGTGTGCAAAGTTGCAGATTAGAGCACATTCTGTTAAGTCTTCAAACTGTAAAATATCAAAGTCACATATTCCATTCAGTGTGCGTCGCCGCAGTTTAGCAGCACATTCTGTGTACTGTGCACAGTTGCAGAATAGGAAGAAATACTGTTAAGTCTTCAAACTAAAATATCAAAGTCACATATTCCATTCAGTGTGCGTCACCGCAGTTTAGCAGCACATTCTGTGTACTCTGCACAGTTGCAGAATAGGAAGAAATACTGTTAAGTCTTCAAACTAAAATATCAAAGTCACATATTCCATTCAGTGTGCTTCGCCGCAGTTTAGCAGCATATTCTGTGTACTGTGCACAGTTGCAGAATAGGAAGAAATACTGTTAAGTCTTCAAACTAAAATATCAAAGTCACAAATTCCATTCAGTGTGCGTCACCGCAGTTTAGCAGCACATTCTGTGTACTCTGCACAGTTGCAGAATAGGAAGAAATACTGTTAAGACTTCAAACTAAAATATCAAAGTCACATATTCCATTCAGTGTGCGTCACCGCAGTTTAGCAGCACATTCTGTGTACTCTGCACAGTTGCAGAATAGGAAGAAATACTGTTAAGTCTTCAAACTAAAATATCAAAGTCACATATTCCATTCAGTGTGCTTCGCCGCAGTTTAGCAGCATATTCTGTGTACTCTGCACAGTTGCAGAATAGGAAGAAATACTGTTAAGTCTTCAAACTAAAATATTAAAGTCACATATTCCATTCAGTGTGCTTCGCCGCAGTTTAGCAGCATATTCTGTGTACTGTGCACAGTTGCAGAATAGGAAGAAATACTGTTAAGTCTTCAAACTAAAATATCAAAGTCACATATTCCATTCAGTGTGAGTCACCGCAGTTTAGCAGCACATTCTGTGTACTCTGCACAGTTGCAGAATAGGAAGAAATACTGTTAAGTCTTCAAACTAAAATATCAAAGTCACATATTCCATTCAGTGTGCTTCGCCGCAGTTTAGCAGCATATTCTGTGTACTGTGCACAGTTGCAGAATAGGAAGAAATACTGTTAAGTCTTCAAACTAAAATATCAAAGTCACATATTCCATTCAGTGTGCGTCACCGCAGTTTAGCAGCACATTCTGTGTACTCTGCACAGTTGCAGAATAGGAAGAAATACTGTTAAGTCTTCAAACTAAAATATCAAAGTCACATATTCCATTCAGTGTGCTTCGCCGCAGTTTAGCAGCATATTCTGTGTACTCTGCACAGTTGCAGAATAGGAAGAAATACTGTTAAGTCTTCAAACTAAAATATCAAAGTCACATATTCCATTCAGTGTGCGTCACCGCAGTTTAGCAGCACATTCTGTGTACTCTGCACAGTTGCAGAATAGGAAGAAATACTGTTAAGTCTTCAAACTAAAATATCAAAGTCACATATTCCATTCAGTGTGCTTCGCCGCAGTTTAGCAGCATATTCTGTGTACTGTGCACAGCTGCAGAATAGGAAGAAATACTGTTAAGTCTTCAAACTAAAATATCAAAGTCACATATTCCATTCAGTGTGCATCACCGCAGTTTAGCAGCACATTCTGTGTACTCTGCACAGTTGCAGAATAGGAAGAAATACTGTTAAGTCTTCAAACTAAAATATCAAAGTCACATATTCCATTCAGTGTGCTTCGCCGCAGTTTAGCAGCATATTCTGTGTACTCTGCACAGTTGCAGAATAGGAAGAAATACTGTTAAGTCTTCAAACTAAAATATCAAAGTCACATATTCCATTCAGTGTGCGTTACCGCAGTTTAGCAGCACATTCTGTGTACTCTGCACAGTTGCAGAATAGGAAGAAATACTGTTAAGTCTTCAAACTAAAATATCAAAGTCACATATTCCATTCAGTGTGCTTCGCCGCAGTTTAGCAGCATATTCTGTGTACTGTGCACAGTTGCAGAATAGGAAGAAATACTGTTAAGTCTTCAAACTAAAATATCAAAGTCACATATTCCATTCAGTGTGCGTCACCGCAGTTTAGCAGCACATTCTGTGTACTCTGCACAGTTGCAGAATAGGAAGAAATACTGTTAAGTCTTCAAACTAAAATATCAAAGTCACATATTCCATTCAGTGTGCTTCGCCGCAGTTTAGCAGCATATTCTGTGTACTGTGCACAGTTGCAGAATAGGAAGAAATACTGTTAAGTCTTCAAACTAAAATATCAAAGTCACATATTCCATTCAGTGTGCGTCACCGCAGTTTAGCAGCTCATTCTGTGTACTCTGCACAGTTGCAGAATAGGAAGAAATACTGTTAAGTCTTCAAACTAAAATATCAAAGTCACATATTCCATTCAGTGTGCATCACCGCAGTTTAGCAGCACATTCTGTGTACTCTGCACAGTTGCAGAATAGGAAGAAATACTGTTAAGTCTTCAAACTAAAATATCAAAGTCACATATTCCATTCAGTGTGCTTCGCCGCAGTTTAGCAGCATATTCTGTGTACTGTGCACAGTTGCAGAATAGGAAGAAATACTGTTAAGTCTTCAAACTAAAATATCAAAGTCGCATATTCCATTCAGTGTGCTTCGCCGCAGTTTAGCAGCATATTCTGTGTACTCTGCACAGTTGCAGAATAGGAAGAAATACTGTTAAGTCTTCAAACTAAAATATCAAAGTCACATATTCCATTCAGTGTGCGTCACCGCAGTTTAGCAGCACATTCTGTGTACTCTGCACAGTTGCAGAATAGGAAGAAATACTGTTAAGTCTTCAAACTAAAATATCAAAGTCACATATTCCATTCAGTGTGCTTCGCCGCAGTTTAGCAGCATATTCTGTGTACTCTGCACAGTTGCAGAATAGGAAGAAATACTGTTAAGTCTTCAAACTAAAATATCAAAGTCACATATTCCATTCAGTGTGCGTCACCGCAGTTTAGCAGCACATTCTGTGTACTCTGCACAGTTGCAGAATAGGAAGAAATACTGTTAAGTCTTCAAACTAAAATATCAAAGTCACATATTCCATTCAGTGTGCGTCACCGCAGTTTAGCAGCACATTCTGTGTACTCTGCACAGTTGCAGAATAGGAAGAAATACTGTTAAGTCTTCAAACTAAAATATCAAAGTCACATATTCCATTCAGTGTGCGTCACCGCAGTTTAGCAGCACATTCTGTGTACTCTGCACAGTTGCATAATAGGAAGAAATACTGTTATGTCTTCAAACTAAAATATCAAAGTCACATATTCCATTCAGTGTGCTTCGCCGCAGTTTAGCAGCATATTCTGTGTACTGTGCACAGTTGCAGAATAGGAAGAAATACTGTTAAGTCTTCAAACTAAAATATCAAAGTCACATATTCCATTCAGTGTGCTTCGCCGCAGTTTAGCAGCATATTCTGTGTACTGTGCACAGTTGCAGAATAGGAAGAAATACTGTTAAGTCTTCAAACTAAAATATCAAAGTCACATATTGCATTCAGTGTGCGTCACCGCAGTTTAGCAGCACATTCTGTGTACTCTGCACAGTTGCAGATTTGCAGCACATATTCCGTGTAATATGAAGAAGGCGGGTAAAAAGGGACGGGGAAGTGGACGTGATCCTGATAGTTCAGGGCGCGGAGAAACTGTGCCTGGTGCCAGAGCACAAGAAAGAAAGACATCCACCATACCTAGCTTCATGTCTCATTTTACAGGGCGTCGCAGGACATCACTCTCGAGGTCCGACCACTGCGAACAGGTGGTCGGTTGGATGTCAGCTGATACTGCTTCCAGTCGGTTAAGCACCACCCTGTCTTCCACCAAGTCCACTCTCAATAGCCAAGAGTCTGGTCAACATAATCCTCACTCTGATCATCCTTCCTCCCACCATAGACGGTCTGGTCAAAGAAGTGATCCCACACTGGGATATAGTGAGGAGCTCGTCTCATCACGAATCCTTCATTTGACCCTCTCTCCAAGCACGCTTGCAGAGGAACATGACATCTTATGCCCTGATTCACAACCTCTAGAGGGTACCCAATCACAAGAAGATGACAGATGTGAACGGCATTTAAGGTCAAAGGAAGTAGTGGATGATGATGATGATGAGACACAGTTGCCATTAAATCAACCACTATTACTGTCTCAAGACCTTGTTGAGGAGGAAGATATACAGTTGTCAATGACTGAGTATGTGGTGGGATCAAGACATGAGGAGGATGATCAGAGTGAGGAAGTGGAGGAGGACTTGGTGGACGATGAGGTGACTGACCCCACCTGGGAAGGTGTAGAGCCGAGCGATGACAGCAGTCCTGAGGGTGAGCCATCTGCAGCACCGCAACAGGCTGGAAGAGGCAGTGGTGTGGCTACAGAAAGAAGGCGGACCGCACCAAACCGGCCCGCAAATGTTCCACGGAGCACCCCCTTGCGTAAATCTACCTTGCCAAGGGGTAGGTGTTCCGCGGTATGGCGTTTTTTTAAGGAAAGTGCGGACGACAAAAGAATTGTAGTTTGCAACCTGTGCCACACCAGAATGAGCCGAGGCATGAACACTAGAAATCTCACCACCACCAGCATGATCCGACACATGGCATCCAAGCACCGTAATAAGTGGGAGGAACGCCTGGATCGCCCATCTGAGTCTGCAGGCCATACCACTGCCTCCTCTTCCCCTGTTTTCGGTGCCGGCCAATCGCCTGTCGAAGGCGCAGGCCCGCATACCTCCCGCCCTGCACCTGTACCATCTGAAGCACCATCAGCGACCACATCCACTTCCCTGTCCCAGCGCAGCGTCCAAATGTCGTTACCCCAGGCATTTGAGCGCAAGCGAAAATACCCAGCCACCCACCCACAGGCCATAGCACTAACCTCACACCTTTCCAAATTACTGGCCATCGAAATGCTGCCATTTAGGCTTGTGAAGACTGAGTCCTTCCGCAGCCTGATGGCAGCAGCTGTCCCTCGGTACGCGGTCCCCAGCCGCCACTACTTTTCCCGGTGTGCCATCCCCGCATTACACCACCATGTGTCCCGTAACATCACCCGTGCCCTGACCAACGCAGTTACTGGGAAGGTCCACTTAACGACTGACACATGGACAAGTGCTTGTGGCCAGGGACGCTACATTTCCCTGACGGCACACTGGGTGATTGTCGTGGAGGCTGGGAGCGACTCGGACCCTGGGATGGCACGGGTGCTACCCACGCCGAGGATTGCGGGCCCTACCTCCATCAGGGTTTCCGCCAGCACCTACGTTATTGGCTCCTCCTCCTCCGTTTCCACCTCCGAATTCTCTGCACGCAGCGCCACTCCCCCATCAGCCGGTAGCTGGAAGCAGTGTAGCACTGCAGTGGGGAAGCGTCAACAGGCCGTGCTGAAGCTGATCTGCCTTGGGGACAAACAGCACACGGCCTCAGAGCTGTTGCAGGGGATTAGTCACCAGACCGAGCAGTGGCTCTCGCCACTCAACCTGCAACCAGGCATGGTTGTGTGTGATAATGGGCGTAACTTGGTGGCGGCTTTGGAGCTCGGCAAGCTCACACACGTACCATGCCTAGCGCATGTATTTAATTTAGTGGTTCAGCGATTTCTAAAAACCTACCCCAATGTGCATGATCTCTTGACCAAGGTGCGCCGCGTGTGTGCACATTTCCGTAAGTCATCTACAGCTTCAGCCGGCCTGTTGAAGCTGCAGCAGCGCTTACAATTGCCAGCTCACCGGCTGCTGTGTGACGTGAGCACGCGCTGGAACTCCACCTTCCACATGTTGGCCCGGCTTTGTGAGCAGCAGAGGGCAGTAGTGGAGTACCAGCTGTTACACGGTCGTCGCCTCTCCGTTCAACTTCCTGTAATCAGAAGTGAGGAGTGGGAATGGATGTCAGACCTCTGTGAGGTTTTACGCAATTTTGAGGAATCGACACAGATGGTGAGCGGCGATAACGCTATTATCAGTGTAACCATCCCACTTCTGTGTCTACTGAAACGCTCGCTGCTCACAATTAAAACTGACGCTTTGCGTGTGGAAGAGGTGGAAATGCGGGAGGAAGAGCTTACACAAGGTGATAGCCAGAGCACCCTCACTTCGTCTTCTCAGCGACAATTGGAGGAGGCGGAGGAGGAGGAGGAGGAAGACACGGTTGCCTCCGCTACAGAGGGTAGCCATGGAACTTTAATTCCATCTCTTCAGCGTGGGTGGGCAGAAGAGGAGGAAGAGGATGAGGAGATTGAGAGTCATCCTCCTGGTGAGGACAGCGAAATCTTGACTGTTGGTACTCTAGCACACATGGCTGACTTTATGTTAGGCTGCCTTTCCCGTGACCCACGCGTTATACGCATTTTAGACAAGACGGATTACTGGGTGTTCACCCTTCTGGACCCCCGCTACAAAGAGAATTTCTCATCTCTCATTCCTCCGGTGGAGAGGACAAGCAAAATGGTGCAATACCAGAAGGTTCTTGTTGAAAAATTGCTCCAAAATTTTCCATCTGACAACGCTGGCGGCAGAGTACGTGCTACCTTGGCCAACCGAGAAGGGGAGAAAAGGGGAGCACACAGCAGTTCCGACAAAGGCAGGGCAACACTCTCCAAGGCGTGGGACACCTTCATGACACCCCGCCAGCACCCTCACCCTGATGCGCAGCCTAGTGTCACAAGGAGGGAAAAGTTTTGGAAGATGGTGAAGGAGTACGTAGCAGACCGTGTCAGCGTCCTCAATGATCCCTCTGTGCCTTACAACTACTGGGTGTCAAAGCTGGACACGTGGTATGAACTGGCACTCTACGCCTTGGAGGTGCTGGCCTGCCCTGCCGCCAGCGTTCTGTCTGAGCGGGTATTTAGTGCTGCTGGTGGCATCATAACAGATAAGCGTATCCGCCTTTCCACCGACAATGCTGATAGGTTGACACTTATAAAAATGAACAAGGCCTGGATTTCCCCTGACTTCTCCACTCCACTGGAGGAAAGCCCTGGGGGAACATAAAGTGACTTTATATATGTTATTTACAATGATGGGAATACTCTGTATTCCCATTCACCCCTTCCACCCAAAAAACGGGTATATGGTTGACTCTTAATCTTCTCATCCTCCTCCTCCTCTTCCGTATGCCCTGTGATATAATTTTTATATAGGGCCAGCTCACCAGCGGGCCCTGTGATATAATTTTTATATAGGGCCAGCTCACCAGCGGGCGCTGTTTGACAATTTTTGTATAGGTCAGCTCACCAGCGGGCCTTCTCATATAATGTTTTATTGGGTCAGCTCTCTAGCGGGCCCTCTCATATAATGTTTTATAGCGTCAGCTCACTAGCGGGCCTTCGCATATAATGTTTAGGATGGTCAGCTCCGCAGCAGACCCTCACCCATAATGTTTTAGATGGTCGGCTCAGCGCACGTTTCCCTCTTAATCATGGCCCCAGTTCAGAAAAATCAAGGAAATTTTTGGGAGAATTTGCCTCTGCGCACGTTTCCCTCTTAATCATGGCCTAAGTTCAGAAAAATCAAGGAAATTTTTGGGAGAATTTGCCTCTGCGCACGTTTCCCTCTTAATCATGGCCTCAGTTCAGAAAAATCGAGGAAATTTTTGGGAGAATTTGCAGATGATATACAAGTAAATATACAGCAAATACTGTTTGGTAACAATTTTTCGCCTAAAGTCGTTTTTATTTTCCTTTTTGTGTGTTTTACGGTCAGTCTGTAAAAATGGCGTACTACGGGCGAAAGATCGTTCCCAGCAGCGATGTTGGAGTCCAAGATGCATCCAGACATCCTCCCTATGCTGTCCCTGAACCATTTCTGTGGTGTTTCCATCATTTTCTGCCCTTTTCCTATGGACCAGGCACCCTCCCCTCATCAGAGCAGGGGGTGCCTGGTGTAATGCTCGAGTCCTCCCATTGACTTCAATGGGGCTCGGGTGCTCGGCCGAGCACTCGAGCCTCCGGGGGTGCTCGGTCAGAGCACCCGAACACCCGAGCATTGGGGTGCTCGCTCATCACTAATAACTACCACATACTTTGTAATGGTCAGACATTTCTGATGATTTCTATGAATTTTACTCTTGTACCTTTATTCAAGAGATCATATCTTAAAGGGATAGTAATACTTGAATGAAAGTTGAGGTCCAAGTCTTCTTTATATTTTTTAAACACATAGCAGTATATTTCAATACTTGCAGGTTTGTAGTCCAAGCGCTATTCAGTCATAAAGGATCCCCCTCCTCACCCTTTCCCCTGCATCACTCTGCCTCAGTCTGTTCTGCATGGAGCATGGTGAGGGACGATCTTCAGTAAACAACAGGAAAATCCTGCCCTCCTTCATCAAGGGGGGGGGGCAGGGTTTCCCTTATACTTGCTGTATGAAGATTGTCCCTCGCTGCATCCATCCGGTCCCACACTCAGATTCCAGATCTAATGGGAGGTGGCCAGAAGATGCTGAAATATAGTGTTATGTGTTAAAACATATGAAGAAGACAGACCACAACTTTAATTCAAATATTACTATCCTTTTAATCTGTCCTGAATGTTGATCCAGGGAAATATCCAACTGCCATTTTGAGTCAGGAAGGAATTTTTTTACCCACTTGGGGCTTAATTGGATATTGCTTCAATTTTTTTTTGCCTTCCTCTGGATCCATAGAAGTGATATGGCATGGGCTGTCCTTGATGGATGCTGATCAACTGTGTTACTATATTACTATGGATGTCATGTCCCTGATGGCAGACATGACAGTTGTTGGCAGTTTTCTTACACTTAAACTTAAACGTAAGTACCAAAGGAGTGTGCATAGTATTGTTAAGCAATGCGTCGCGCACCCCTCTCATTAAGAGGTTAAGAAGATAACCCTGTACATTGGGAAATGTTTGTGTCCTGTGGTCCTGCAGGAACTATTATGTCCAGCTCCATTACATGACATTCAGGAATGAGTGAAGATGTCATTTCTTGAACTATACAGCAAGGCAAAAATTCATAGGGGTCATTATTATTTTCTGGTCATAGAATGAGAAGTGTAAGGCTGTTATTCAAAGGGGTTGGTTCTAATTCCTGTCTGCTTCTTTCATGTCTGCACTTATAAACATGACATCCAGGACTCCCTGAACCAAGGCAGAAGGTCAAAATTCATAGGGGCCATCAGGCTTTGCTAGCCATAGTAATTTAGAGGTTATCTTTAGTAATTGTTCGCTCTTCTTTATTTACATCAAATCCACCAATTCAATAATGGACACTGTAATCCTATTAATTGTTCTTTTCTTAATTACACCTCCCTTCCCATCCTCAAACTCTCTCTCCTTCTCTTTTCTTACACTCTATTGGCCCATTGTATGAGGTCCCTTAGTGTATTTTTTATTTTCTATTAGTTTAGCATTAAAACATGTTATAAGCTGAAATCCTTTTTATGGCCATCAGCTTTGATAGAAATCCAAGTTCACTCACTTTGTATTCTTTATATCACAATATATGAATAATAATAGAATAGTGAAAAGAGCTCACAAAGAAAAGAACCCTGTAAAAATAGCACTCAAATGCTCAAAATACTCCCAAAGTGTACTGGTGTCAGGACATTGATTAAAATATAACTTTTATTATCAAACAATAAAATATGATGTTGGAACTCAACCTATTTACCACAAATATTAAAATAAATGAGGCTCTCAGAAGAATAGTTCAAATAGCCACAGGCTAATGAGGGCTCTCTTTGATGTCCATTAGCCTGTGGCTATTTGAACTATTCTTCTGAGATCCTCATTTATTTTAATATTTGTGGTAAATAGGTTGAGTTCCAACATCATATTTTATTGTTTGATAATAAAAGTTATATTTTAATCAATGTCCTGACACCAGTACACTTTGGGAGTATTTTGAGCATTTGAGTGCTATTTTTAAAGGGTTCTTTTCTTTGTGAGCTCTTTTCACTATTCTATTATTATTCTACTAGTTGAACAGCACGTTACACGGGCCACAGTGCCTCTGGCAGCCGGCCGCGGGGCAGTCACGCGCAGTAGAGACTGCTCGCGCCACTGCTGATACAGAGCTACACGCTCCTTCGGAGTGCCCAGCTCTGTATCAGCCGCGTCGCGGGCAGTCTGTACTGGGCATGACTGCCGCACGCGCAGCAGTGTCTACTGCGCATGTCGGGCGTTACACACAACTTAGCGAATTATTATATAGGATATCTACCTGGAGCACCAATTGGCTCTTACTCCTTTAATAGTGTTACATTTTGTCTCTTTGTGGATATTTTGAGTGCGTGGTTTTGTGTATATTATATCACAATATGCAATACCTGTGTTTGAATCAATGTACAAAACATAATAAATTTTGGTATCATATTACGTAAACTTTCTAAGACAAAGATTCCATTACATCAGAATGGAAATTCATCTAGTCAGAGTAGGTAAAAGGATTTTTTTTTTGCCTTTTTACTACTTCAGCCATTCTGTTTTGGCTGGTATGTATACTGCATATCGCAGTTCATTACACATACCAAAAGGGTTCAAAATAACACTGCAAATGTCCATTCTTCTACTACATTACTAAACATGTACCTTGTACCACAAACCCATACATACCCATGCAAAGCAATGCGTTGCCTACACCTCTGGAACTCAAAGGGTTAATGCAGTTTGTGATTTTGTTAGTTGAAGCTGCTGGGATGTGATGGCGGCAGGGGACAGATGACATGGGTTATCTGTGCACGGAGGTTGGAGGCACACAAAGGATAAAAGCTTAAGTTATGCAGGCAGTGCGAGCAGTGGATGAAGGTGATGTTTTAGGCTGCAGCAAAAGAATCTTGCCCTTTTGATTCAGGTGAGATTCTGATGTTGCACTTTTCAAGCTGGCAAACTGGTTATCGTACCTTCATGTCACAAGTTTTTAAAGTGAACCTAACATGTTACTGTTCAGGTTGCTGGCAAAGTTTTGCTTTTTGGCTAGTTTTGTTTGCTTTGTGCAGATATTCTGCAATTGTCTATAGTGTGATGATAAGATGAGTCAGTTTGTTTAAATTTTTCCCAAAAGGCATCTCTAAAATAGCATAACTCAATAAGGTCAGCTGTAACCCAGGATTGATGGGCACCCTTACCCTATGTTTAGTGTGGGTAAAGCGTACTACCGTGTTAGCCATAGAAAATATTTACTCAGTTAGCCAGTAAAGGTATCATTCATACTGTAAGTCTCCTGCTTATCCTTAGTGTGGCATAGGTATTAAAGAGCAAAAATAGTGAATTGCAGATTCTAGGCACTCAGGATAAGATATCAATGGAATAATTTAGGAAAGATTGGAGATTACATTCCTTATATAAGTAAAAAGTATGTGACCTACCAGGACTGTCACAAGTCCTTACAGGAAAAAAATGGTGATGGTCCTGGCATGTCTCACTGTCCTTAATGGGTTAACTATGGCTTTGGGGCATGATTTGATTGGCTTTATTTTCTAAAAGCAGTATCCAAGGGAGTGACCACTAAATACTTTTGCTAGTATCCCAAATCCTGGATTCTACTTGAGCAGGATGAACGCATCCTGTCCAACAGAATATGGCTGGATGTTTTTGAAATCTGAAACTAGGGGAGAATTACATTTACCGTTTTCAAGAATTAACTGAATTTGCTATTTTTGGGGGTCCAGCCAGTTAGTAGGGGAGAATATTAGTTGTAAGTTTAGTGTATTAAAGAATGAACTGTATTTGATATTTCTGAGGTCTAGCCAATTAACAGAGTTTTGAAGAACCAAAAGCTTCTTGTTTTGAGTGTCAGTCCCACTGAGGAAGTGGGCTATGTCTGAAATGGACTGTGCTGGGCTACTAGGTGCTTGGTAGAAGCCAGCAATTATGATTGGCTTTGAGAAGGGAAGTTCAGTTTCATATGTAGCAGAGGTGCATCATTAATTTTATTAGATTTATGTCTATACACTCTTCAGTGTACATGATTATGACTCATCTGTTTGCTTTTTCTAAACCATGAGATTTCTTGAATAGCAATGGCAATATCTGATATTTTACTGCTCAGGAAGGATTCAGTCAGAACAATGATTTTCATTTTGTACACATATAACATGTTTTTAATTAATATACTGAGAATGTTGCAAAGTACAAAAGAAAGTCATTTTTAAAGGTGAAGGTACTTCCTGATAGGGACAAGGATTAGATTCTACATAATTTGCCAGGGCAAATAGTACTGAAACATAAACATTTAGTGAGTGCTTAGGTTCAGCATATATTGATTGCTTTGATTACTGGTGTTGGTTGAGGGATTTTAGCACTCTTCACTAGCATTCAGAGGGTAGTGCACATGTATGCAGAAGCACATGATAGATTAGTATATTATGGTATAAGTGAATGTTTGTTTCTTGGGCCATTTTCAGGAAGCTAAAGATGACCAATTCTAAGACAACCAACAGCATTATGGGGACAAATACAAATTCCCTAAATTACCAATAATTTAAATAGAGCTTTTTTATTTACTAGATTTTTATTACATTTTCCAAAACCAAAGTTACACCACAAAAATATAAGTATATCGGATGATACAATGATAACTGATTACAGCAGAGAGGTAGGAAATTGTTCTAATCCATCATGTACACACTCAGAGACATAACACATACAAGTAGTAAAAAAACTAAGAAGATATAAATCTATAAAAGTAAGGAAATAAAAAAGAGGGGGGTTGTCTTGATTCAGGGACCACAAAAGTAATAATCAGGCTCAGAGTATAATAATGAGGTTTTTAACCCCTTGAATACTAGAAAGGTCTCCACTGCATTTTTTCACCCCTGAACTATAGGGTACACATAACAAGTCTCACTGATTTAAGTACACATCAGTGCCAAACTGATAAATAATGAGTCAATGCTTTACAATTGTATGTGACACCTTAGGGCTTTCTTAGTCAAATTCAACCCCTTGTATGCTAGAGAACTCTCAAGTACATTGCTAAACAATGAATTGATGGCCACTCTAGCACTCAACATGTTAAAAGACTTGAAACTGAAAGAAGACAACAAGAGACCTTCAACAGCACCAATCCCACCTTCCTATGCGAGATCTAAGTTACCTTGTAACTAAACTAAGTCAGGTAGACAAGTTTAACTTTAGTACTAATCTATGGGATGTCTGGGGGGGTTAAAAATACACTAAAAATAAAAAAGTGTGTTACACCTGTAAGGCATCAGTACTATTTGTGCAATGATCATCATAGGACCAAGCAATACAAGTTGCTAGATATTACATAATCCATTAGCAATAGCAGAGTTTATTTTAAATTCACCTTTCATATTTTTAAGATATGTATGCAATAAAAGTTATTTTTTTATTTTGTTTTTAAATATACCCTATACCTATCCTATTCACATCACCATTTCAAGCTAACTTAGATCTCGCATAGGAAGGTGGGATTGGCGCTGTTGAAGGTCTCTTGTTGTCTTCTTTCAGTTTCAATTTTATTAGACTGACCATAGCACATTCCCTTTGGTTCACTATCACTACCGATACTCCTTCTGGGTGGTGCACCTCATTATATTCTTTGTGTTAAAAGACTTATTTGAAACTACATGAGTTTTCATTTCCTTCATATGGTGCATTTTGTTTGCTCCAGAATTGCACCTCTTTAGCTTGTTGAATAAGCCCTTGGGCTGAGATCCCAATGCAGATGAAAGTATTTGCCGAATGAGTATTTTCTGATTCTGCAGATATTTCCAGCTGGTCAATTCTGCAATCATATTCTGACCAAAGCTCACAACTGATTTCTGTTTTTAATCCCAAAAATGAATAATTTGAATTCTTAGTTCTGAAAAATGCTCCAAAATTACCTCAAAGTACCCTGGCAGCAGCCCAGGCAGGATTGTGAAGGGGGTGCTGTTTGACTTATTATCTTTGCACAGGTGGCTAGTGTGGTACCAAGATTTCAGGGCTATTTTTTTCTTCAGTTTATTGATATTGAGCATCAGGGTGTCACAGAGAGGCCTTCCCCATTGGAAACAATACTGAATACATTTCATTGTGCAGCTAAAACTTTTTCGAAATTCTGACTGAATGTAAGGCAAATGAAGTTCTTTTCTCTGAGCGTAAAATAGTTTTTTGCACAAATGACTGGGACAAAACAAATTCCCACCCTAAACAAGTCTAGTGGCTAACATTAATACTCCTTAACCCCTTAAGGACCCATGACATGCCAGAACCATCATCGGTAAACTTCCCATAAGGATTCATGACGGTCATGGCATGTCAAGAGTTAAATGAGGGCAGTGTATCTCAGTGCACTCTGCTTTCATGCTTCACAGGCTGAAACTAAGAGCTCCAGGACCTGAGAGCTCAGTTTCAGTCCATCTCTGTTCCACTGGTATTAGTGATCGCTCCTACAGCGGCCACATGTACACATTTTTTCATTCACAAAGGCAATTTGTAAGACTGTTCGCTGCCTCTCTCTTCCTTACTATGAGAGTAAGGAAGAGAGATGCAGAGAACAGACAAAACGTAAAGAATATAGAGGCCAAAGTTGCGGGTATTCAGTGCTGGATCGGTGTGCAGAATGAATGCAGGTCCATTTATGACTTACCAACAGCAATTTCTTTTTTCAATAAATATGAGCAAGCTAAAAGACCAATGTATAAAACACATCTGCCATAGTTTAAATAAACATTAATTTGAATTTTACTCTTGTGGAGCAAAGTAATGCATTTAAACACACCATACAAATATATATAAAGCGATTTGAACAAGTCCCACGGGTGCTGCACTTCATTACTCTTCATATCACTTCATTTTGGGGAATGTACACCTGGGCAAAAGACTTTTATTTAAAGAGTGAGTGCTTTCATCTAAACACTTAAAAATATATACGTGTGTGTATATATATATATATATATATATATATATTGTATTGTATATTTTATTTATATAGTGACAACCAGTGTACATTACAGCTTACATTTGATATAGAAGGGGTACAATAAGCAGTGATTAAGTACTTATAAAGATAATCATAAGGGGAACAACAGGTGAGTATACATGAGGATGAAAGGTCCCTGCCCCATAGAGCTTACAGTCTAAGAATAGGATGGGTGACATACAGATAGGATCTGGTAAAGGAGGAAGTGCAGTTTTTGAAATATGAGATACTGTTTTCATATTACATTGTTGCTATATTTAAAAGGGGCTCTTTTAATTTAGATTTAAAGTTGTTGAGTGTTGATGCTTGGCGAATACGGGGTGGTAGGGCATTCTAGAGGTAGGGAGCAGCAAGTGAGAAAGATTTCAATCGTGAAACAGCAAAAGTGGTTAAAGGAGCAGAGAGTCATCCTCCATGTGTTCTACGTAGTTGAGTGCATGAATATGGCGAGATATCAAAGATGAAATATAAGGCGCGGACAAGTGATGGAGAGCCTTGAAGGTAATGAGGATTTTGAATGTGATACACTGCCTTATGGGAAGCTGGTGATTTTATACGTGGTGGGGTGAGTACTGTTCTGTAGGAGAGGAAGTGTATTCTGGTTGCTGAATTAAGAACTGATTGAAGAGGAGCGATATGGTAAGTAGGAAGACCAATAAGTAAAGAGTTGCAGTAGTCCAGGCGATAAAGGATAAGAGCATGTATGAGGGTTTCTGTTGTAGAGTGAGAGAGGAATGGCTGGATTTTTGCTATATTCCGAAGAAAGAAGTGACAGGTTTTGGTTACGTCATTAATGTGGGTGGAGAAGGAAAGAGAAGAGTCCAAAGATACCCTGAGGCAGCGGGCCTTGTCTACAGGGTAAATTGTGGAGCCTTCGACAGTTGTAGTGAATGGAGGTGTTGTGCAGGATTTAGGAGGGAAGATAAGGAGCTCAATCTTGGACATGTTAAGTTATAAGTGACGATGAGCCATCCAGGAAGAGACAGCAGTAAGGCAATCTGAGACCCGCTGCTGTATTTCAGGTGATATTGAGGGTGCGGAGAGATATATTTGCGTATTGTTTGCATAAGGATGATAGTTAAAGCCAAAGGATTTTATCAGTCGCCCCAGAGAGAGTGTATACAAAGAAAAGAGAAGAGGTCCCAGAACAAAGCCTTGAGGTACGCCTACTGAGAGGGGAATCGGATGTGAGGAGGTGTTAGTGTATGATACAGAGAAAGACCAGTGAGAGAGAAAGGACAGAAGCCAGGCCACAGATGCCAAGTGATTGGAGAACCTGGGAGAGAAGGGTATAGTCGACTGTGTCAAATGCTGCTGATAGGTCTAAGAGGATAAGAATAGAGAAATGGCCATTGGATTTTGCTATGTGGAGAACGTTTGTTACTTTGATAAGGGCAGTTTCTGTAGAGAAAGTGGGCCGAAAGCCAGACTGCAGTGGGTCCAGAATGTTATGGGAGTTGAGGAAGGTAAGTAGACAAGAGTAGGCTAGGCGTTCAATGAGCTTAGAGGCAAAAGGCAGGAGGGATACGGGGCGGTAGTTGAATGGGGAGGTCGGGGTCTAATGAACTTTTGTTGAGGATTATATTTTAAGTGGGAAAATAGGGAGGGAAAGACGGACATGGGGATTTTTGCCCCAGAGGGACAGTGCCCCTATAAAACTATGCATTTTGTATCATATGAATGACCGGTCATAACTTTCATGCAGTCTCCATAAAAAAATTAACCCATTATGCCCAAATGATCAGAAGAAAACCAACATTTTTTTCACAGTTTTCTTTAATTTTAATAAATTAAATGGTGGGTTATCCATATAAGTTGGGTATAAAAATAAAGCCCTGCTTATGTGCGAATTAACTTTATATAATTTGTGGGGCTGGAATAAAATACTTAGAGGGAAAATACTGTTGAACAAAGACATAGTCAAAAAGGTCCAAATTGCTCCGGTCCTTAAGCGCAAACCAGCCCAGATTTTCCCAGTCCTTAAGGGGTTATATCAACTAACTTCAGGTCCCTCGATGTATCTTTCTGCCTATACTAGATATCATGAAAAATATTGTAAGGCCCCTTGGCCCTTTAACCTTATGGTTATTGAGCCAAGGTGCCTGATCTCAACTACTGGTTTTCTCCATCAGCACCACACAGTTACTGGACCAAAGTGCATACAGAATTGCATCTTGTGTTGTGTAAAAGTAGGCTAAGCTACATAGAAGGTCTTTAATCAAATACTGGCATGTATATCTATCCAGAAGTCTTATTAACAGGATGTTATCTGTTGATAAATTGAATACGTTTGCCAGTTCTCCATGAAGGATTCATTACTGATCTCTCTGGTGTACTGTAAGTGTAGCAGAGAACTCTGTAAACTGTAAAATGTGAATTTTCAAACAGATACACTGCAAAAATACATATAACAGTAGCTTAAAGTGTTGATGTCTCAAAGATTTATTTTTCCACAATGAAACATAACAAAGCACTTGGATTTTCATTAATTGTATGCTGCCTGAAGGAAGGTGGAATTAATCACTGTACAACACCATTTTTGAATCCTAGAGAGACATCCCATTGTTTCTACAAGTTTTGCACACTGAATATAAAATATCTATATTATCTTAAAATATAGTTGCACATTATAATAAAAAGTATGTGTAGGAATATTTAAAAGTGCTTAAAAAGAGATTACATGGAAACATTTTAAACATTCAAATTAAGTTCAATGGGGGGATGCAAATACGATTGGCATGAAAAAAAGAACTGGAATCCATTTTCTGGCTACTTATTGCAAAAATTCTTACTGCTGTATGCACAAAAGTAGGGCAGTTGAGGTAGTCTATTGCCTTTCCAGGTCTTAGGTTACTCTATGCTTTAAGACAATTTATTAAACAAAGCACAGAAGAACTAGTATAACTTCATCCATTTTCTGTGCGTGCTATGGGGAAGGCATAGGGGGTTGCTGGCATTAACGTCTTAAAGAGATAGTAATACTTCATTTTATCTGTATTTTATTTTGTAGGCATTAAAAAAACATGTAGAACGATATAAGTCTTATCTCTCAAACCTTTATGGTTTAAGAGATATTCACAAGCAAAGTATCCCCTCCTGTTCAGCCAGATCAGAAGGGAGGTGCCCAGGTAGACTGCAGAGAGGGACAATCTTCAATTAAGATAAGGGAAAAACCTGAAAAGCTTGTCAAGGGGGGAAGGGCTTTCATTCTTTTCATACAAAGAAGATTGTCCCCTGCTGTTAAAGGGATAGTAATACTTAAAATGTAAAAAAAATATGTTGTAGGGTTTATCCCCCTGAGTAAAACAAGAGTAATCCCACTGCTGAAAGGTGTTTCATTCAAAAGTTATTAATTTTCAAAGTTGAATTTTTTAGGTGCAATATCACAGTGGCCTGAAATTGTACAGTGGCGCTGTTGCTACACGATCCTATGGACAGCTCTGGTCCTGGGACCATAAATCTCCATAGGGTGGTGTAGCAACAGCGCCACTGTACAATTTCAGGCCACTGTGATATAGCACCTAAAAAATTCAACTTTGAAAATTAATAACTTTGGAATGAAACACCTTTCAGCAGTGGGAGTACTCTTGTTTTACTCAGGGGGATAAACCCTACAACATATTTTTTTTTACATTTTAAGTATTACTATCCCTTTAACTGTCTGGTCTTACAACCAGATTCACATCTGAGAAGAGATGGCTTACACTAGGAAAAAGGGGCGGGAGGGGGAAACTTTGTTGTGAATATCTCATAAGCCATAAAGGTTTGAGAGATAAGACTTATATCATTCTTCATGTTTTTTTAATGCCTACAAAATAAAATAAAGTTAAAATGAAATATTACTATCCCTTTAATGACAGCAGACGTGTGTGCACTGAAATGCTCTCAACAATCCTGTTCTTTACATACCCTGAAGTTCAGCCATTGGCGTCAGAGGCTAACACTAAAGCAGCTGCGCTGAAGGAGTGAGACATTGATTCAATTATTCATCTCATTTGCTGTTATTACTGCTGTATTGATTGCAGTGATTAGATCATCAGACCAAAGCTTCTTTCACCTACAAACATAAAAAAACCCTTATAAATCAATGAGAGTTTTTCTTTCTTTTCCATAGTGCAGATGGTTTGCCTCAGAATTGCTGTGCCTCTACTTTGTGCATATAACCAGCTGTAGTTGATATAGTTGCAATACAGCTTATCCAGCTCTGCACTTTTTAATCCCTTAAGGACCGGACGTTATGGGACATTTCCGTCCCATAACGTCCGCATAGGGGCACTTTGACGAGCCGGTACACGTGACCTGTCACGTGTATCGGCGCGTCACTATGGGGCTTGAAACAGATCGCTCCGATCTTGGAGCGGTCTATTTCATGCCATATTTTTACTTACAGCGCTCCCGGTAGAGTGCTGTAAGTAAAAAGTACGTGACGTACCAGGACCGTCAAGGGTCTTTCGAGCAAATTTACCCTTGACGGTCCTGGTACGTCAAGGGTCCCTAAGGGGTTAACTCCAGGGTTCTAAAAATGGCATATCTGTGCAGGGGTAATGATATAATATAAAACACCATGTAAGTCAACCCTGTGAAAGGCTTACTTTCCTATCAATGGATTGCTAAAGGAAAATATATTCTTAAGGCGAGATGTTCAGAAACTGGTGGTAACGGAAATTGTCTGTAATCAGAATAAAAAAGTTCTTACACCATGATCCATCAATTCTCAGACATGTTTCCATCATTTTTTGCATCCAATTCTGCCATCTCCGTCTGACATAATAAAAATGGTCTAAACTTGGAGAAGAAAAATGAAAGTACTGAGAAGCAATTTTTCGTTTCAAAGACAAAAAGTCTTTGTTTCTTTGAAAATTTTTGTTTCAAAGACAAAATCAAAGGCAATTTTTTACGGCAATGTTCAATGAGATCGCCTTACCGTCATTTTTAATTCTTTAGATGAATTTTCAAATGTGACGGATTTACTTCTGAAAATATTGTCCTTCTTTTACCACCAACTAATGATCAGACAAGTTTTTCATTATAACAACTTTTTGAACATCTCACCCTTAGAGTTGTATTTTGAAAAGCAAAGTGCAAGAAATCTGGAGAGTAGCAAATCAAATGCACTATGGGAAGAACTAAACATTTCCATTGATTAAAATGGGGATTTAACTCCTTGAATGTTAGAGAGGTATCCAATGCAATCAATGGGAATTTGAGGATTAGTTTATTTTATTTTACCCTATGGTACAATTGTTTTGCCCCAGAATTCCTCCACTTTTGTTCTCAACAGAGCCAGGTATGTGTAAACCAGGGGTTCTCAGCTTGTGCTCTCAGGGCCCACTAATAGCCCAGGGCTTGAGTATTTCTCAGCTTTAGCACAGGTCAGTTAATCCAAATGACTGATCCTCTAACTGACTCACGTGATCTATCAGGGAAACCTTAAAATCCTGGCCTGTGTTTGGGCCCTGAGGGCACATTTAACCCCTTAGGGACCCTTGACGTACCAGGACCGTCACGGTCCTTGAAATACTCAAGGACCAATGACGGTCATGGTACGTCACGTACTTTTTACTTACAGCGCTCTACTGGGAGCGCTGTAAGTAAAAATAGGGCATGAAATAGACCGCTCCAAGATCGGAGCGATCTCTTTCAAGCCCCATAGTGACGCGCCGATACACGTGACAGGTCATGTGTACCAGCGCGTCAAAGTGCCCCTATGCGGTCATTATGGGATGGAAATGTCCCGCGACCGCTGGTCATTAAGGGGTTAAGAAGCACTGGTGTTAACAATGCATAGCTGTGTTTCTTTGAACTTCAAATAACTTTCTAGAGTTACAGTTATATTGTTCAATGTGGTATGCATTTTCTTGTTAGACAAAGGTATCTATTGGCCCGTTGAATACTGATAATTTATTATTTCTGCACATGCCAAAACTACATAATTTAGTCTGTCTCTAGGAATGATATAATTCTGTATCTGCTAAAGGGATAGTATAGCA
This sequence comes from Rhinophrynus dorsalis, assembly GCA_037306005.1. Classification (NCBI taxonomy): domain Eukaryota; kingdom Metazoa; phylum Chordata; class Amphibia; order Anura; family Rhinophrynidae; genus Rhinophrynus; species Rhinophrynus dorsalis. Next base: position 69,583,943 of record CM074719.1, on the reverse strand, counting down.
CAATGTTTTAACTATCTATCTACATATATTACCACTATATTAAACATGAAGTTTTAGTCACATAACATGGCCCTAGCATGCTAAGCTTGCCACCATGAAAAGGTACCCTGTTATTTGCAAGATCTAACCTTGATTTGATTTATCCTACGAGCCAAATTCTCTTGCTTCACTCATTTACTAACCTTAATTTTATTTATCCTGAGAGCCGAACCTTTGCCAGACTCTCTGAAAACCATTTTATAGTGTTCTAAAGCAGTGGTTCTCAAAGGATTTTTTCTTGTGGCCGCCAATGTAGCCACAACAATTTCCTGTTGGCTCCACTGTGGCCACAGCCATATCGTGGTGGCCACACTATGATATTACATGCACAAATGGTACTATAAGGGAATAAGACCATACAAAAAATTGCATATAAATATGTGCAACAACAATAATTTTAAATCATACTACAATTTCAACAGAAAAAGTCTGCTAAGGTCTTGAACAGTGGATGTTTTGCCATAGACTTTTCAACAACCAGGAATAGCATGTCAGAGAGGATGGACAGTCAGAGAGAGGAAGACAAAGCATCAGAGAGGGTGGTTGGGAGTCAGGCGGAAGGGATAGAATGTCAAAGACGATGGACAGTCGGGGAGAGGAACACAAAGCATCGGAAATACTGATGGGGTGTCAGGTGGAAGGGATAGTATGTCAGAGAGGATGGACAGTCAAGAGAGAGTATCCATCCTCTCTGACAAACTATCCTTTCCACTTGACATCCCATCAGCATCTCTTATGCTTTTTCTTACTCTCTCTGACTCTCCATCTTATCTGACATGCTACCCCTTCTACCTGACACCCCAACACCTTCTCTGTTGACTTGTATTCTTCTCTCTTTGACTCTCCATCCTCTCTGACCAGCCATCCCTGTGATGCATGTGTGGTGGGAAGTCTATGAAAGAGCATCCACTCTTCAAGACCTTGGCAGACTTTTGCTCATTTTTGAGATTCCTGAGCTTGGATTCCACATTTGATACAAATGTCCTTCTGCTGAATTATGCATGATTTTGTGTGTCATATCTTTTTTCTGGGAACATAGACCCTAGATGACAAATACTGGAAGGGATGAAGCACATGTAATTACCCGTTTGGCCAGTGCAGCCTTCTCCCTCTTCCACCTGCAGCTCATCTGTGTGCTGTCCGCTCACAGACGCATTATGATGAAGCTGAAGTTGAGGAAGGTTAGACAAGGATTGGCTGGCTGAGGAAACGTCAGGTGGGAAACCTCAGCCAGCCAGAATTTTACTTTTTATTAAAATGGCAGCAATCATTATGTCCATGCGGGGCTGCGGCCAACATTTCTGCATGACCATGCCATTGTGGCCGTACTTGAGAACCGTTGTCCAAGAGATAATAAACAATGCACCTGGGGGGTGGAATGGGTGCTTGGACAAATTGAAGCTGGTCAATACTTCAGAATATACAATTCCAGTGCAGGTGTTTGTAGGCACACCCAAAGAAAAAAACACATTTAAAGTTTCTGGAGTGCAACAAACATTAACCAAAATAGCTAAAAGGAAAAACACAAAATATCATTGATGCACATCCACACTCAGTATTAAGCCTTTACTCTGTGGCATATTGCCTGCATATCTCCACTATATTAAACATAAGATTTTATGTATAAATATACTGAAAACCCACCTTATGCAGTGGAATGGTAGGTGCTATGCCACTGGTTTTTTTAGGTAGACACTTTTCTTTAAGTGTATACCTGGAATATTGATTGTCATTATAGGGTCTGTAAGTACAATTGCTGGCTACAGAGACTCTATCTTGCTTTACTCCCATTGCACTTTTGGTATAAGGGACAATTGTTTACTATATATTTATGTATTTTTGTATGTCAAAGAGGTTGCTCTATTACTTTATATTTTTAATGTTATACTAGAATCCCCATAAAATATTAGACTCATCTTCAATGTGACATTTATATGCCAATCCAATGAGTAGTTAGATCCTTTGGGGGGGGGGGGGTCTGGCCAGCTGTGGAGTTGGTTTATATTGTAGTCTCTCCCACCTCTGCAAAACCAAATATCTAGTTATATCTTTTGAACAAAACATCTCTCAACTGTGAGGTTAACATTGTGGTACTCAGCAGCATACTGCCTCTTTAACAATTAAAGGTCCTGATGCACAAAAGAAAAGAGGCCCAATTCTGGATCAAAACAACTGCCCTATAGGGGAGAGATAAGCACTCCTAACCCCCATTGATTTAATTGGGGCATTTAACCCTTTGCTTTGCAAAGCGATGGAGAACTCTCTAGCATTCAATGGGTTAAATGCCCCATCTAAATCAATGGGAAGTTTTATTTGTCCTCTATATTGTGGTTGGTTTTTTTTGTGCACAAGATCCAAAGGGGGACATTTAAAAAAACTGGAGTCTATAAAATTATATAAAACTAGTGTAAAAGCACTCAAAGGGTTAAGAGGCCGGTCCTGCTCTGCGTACTGCCGCTATCTCACTGCTCCACTTGATGCAATCATGCACAGTAGAGACTCTACTGCGCATGACGGCTTCTGACAAACATCCTAGCATTTTATTATTTAGGATTTACAGAATGAGATCTACAAACATTAAGCAACATTTTCGCTAAATACTAACACCGGTAAGTCAACTTTTTTGAAAAGTGACATAGAAATGATCTTGTCTAACTAAGAATTGTGTTGCAACATATTTATAAAGCAACTGCTCCAAACATAAAAGCGGTTTTAGTGCTTAGTATAACCAGTTTGTAATAGAAGTATATATTGATCATTATATATCCAAAAAATATTCTCAGATGGGAATTTTCTGTTAATTTTTTCAGAATATTTTCAGACTGACATATTTCTAAACTTGACTCAGCTTCTTTATAAATGTGACCTGACATGAATTTTAGAGACAATTCTTAAAATTGCACTAAGGATGCTATTTATAAATCTCCCCCGATGTATTTAATATTATATTGCTTTTGCTCTACTGTCCATTTATTCTTTCTAAAAGGGTGCAGAAACATGTGGTACATTTTTATAAAAGCAAACTGAAGTTATTGTGGAGTCAACTTGCTGCATCATAAGGGACAAATAAGTATCCCCATGCACTTGACTAGAGCTTTTTTAACCTCTCCAGCATTCAACGGGCTAAAAGCCCAATTCAAATTAACAGAAAATTGTATTTTTCCCCTAGCCTGCATTTTGTTACACCAGATTAACTCCAGTTTGCTTTCATACATTTGGGCCATATTTTTCTGTTTCAACATACCAAGGTTTATTCATATATTCATATAATAATGGAAAGAGATGACCTTGACACTGGGTGAAGGTTGAATTCTTTACTGGTTCGTACAACCTGGTACAACACAAAGTATTTACCTTGCCATGGACATTTATTGTGTCTCAGCATTGGTTGACCTAAACAGTTAATTTCAAAGAATGTACAATGATGGGAAACCCATGAGAAGCATTTATAATACAAGGGCAGCGTTTGAGAGCTACTACCTTGACAGAGCTAAAGTTCTCCTTTTAAAAATGTAATAGTAGTTTTCAAAATAAAGAAAATGTCTGAGAAAATAAAAATAATAAAACAAAATCAAGAGTATAAATTAAAAACAATACGCATACACTTGTATTATATATATAATACACTGCACAGTTAGATTAGGCACTTAGAGGGAGATTTATAAAATGCATTCTTAATCCTCTGAGTAGGAGAGGGGTATGGAACGCATTGCTTTTCTGTGCAGCAAGGGACAATCTTCTTATTGTGAGAACAATGTACACCCTGCCCTCTTTACAGGTTTTTCAGGTTTTTCCCTTATGCTAATTGAAGATTGTCCCTCTCTGCAATTCATCCGGACAGTATTGCTGCTCTGTGCTGAGCATTGTTACATCAGTAAAAGGGGCGGGAGGGGGATACTTTATCATTCAACTACTCTTGAACTGCAACTCTGACAGTATTGAAATAACACTCTTCATGGCTCAAATACTATGAAGATTAATTGGAGCTGCTTTTATTTTGAAACATTACTATCCTTTTAATAAATTTGCTGCACCATTTTTTTTTCACCCACTCTAAAGTAATTTCTACAAAAGCTCAATTAGAGATTGTTATGATTTCCCAAACTGGCATTGGCAATTTCATGAATGCCAACTTAAGTTTTAGCACAGATTACGTTCTTTAGTCTCTTAACACCAATTTTATAAATCTCCCCCATAGGGCCTTATTCATCAAACTAAAGAGGTAATTCTGGAACAAGCCAACTGCACCATAGGTTTGAAATTAAAATTACAATAGTAATTACCATTCTTTTAATGGGAGCTTTTATCCCCTTAAATACTAGAAAGGTCTCAAATACTTTGCTTCACAATGCGCTGGACACCTCTCTAGCACTTTTAAAAGTGTCATTTAAATCAATGAAAATGTTAATTTCCCTCCATGATACACTTGGTTTGCACCAGAATTGTACCTCTTTAGCTTGATGAATAAGTCCCAATACAGCAGCAAAAGGGACAGAGGATGAGGGTTGTCATACTTGTGAACCAGCAGAGGAGAAGTTGCAGAGTGATGAACTGGGGAAGAAAGGGTGGCAGAGTAGCGAACTGGCAGAGGAGGGGTGGAAGAGTGGTGAACTGGGGGAGGAAGGGTGGCAGAGTGGTGAACTGGGGGAGGAAGGGTGGCAGAGTGATAAACCGGCGGAGGAGGGGTGGCAGAGTGGTGAACTGGTGGAGGAGAGGTGGCAGAGTGATGAACGGGCAGATGAGGGTTGGCAGAGTGGTGAACTGGTGGAGGAAGAGTGGAAAATGCCCAGAGGAGGGGTGGGTAAGTTATTGTCTCCTTTTTCTCAGTTTTGTTACTATAAAGCTGCAAATCATGTAATGTACTTTTGTACCTAAGACTCTTTCAGTTCAACTCTGTAGGTCAAGTGTGCTTCATACATGCAGGAGAGGGAGAAGCTGTGTTATTTCCACACTTTTTTAACCCTTTGGTTGCTTGAAGTGTCTCCAAAGAGACATCTCTACCAGCCAAGGGGTTAAGATCCATGTTTTACAACAATATGCGTACATTATTACACAGCGGCGTAACTAGAAGCCTCCGGGCCCTGGTACAAGAAGTGCCACGGGCCCCACCACCACATTGGCCCCCCTGGACCACATTGACCCCCTCCACAATGCCCCCATCTCCTACCTCCTACCTGGAGCTCCCGTGCGGTCCTCTTAGTAATGCAAAGAGCAGGGAGATGATGTCATCTCCCAGCTCTCTGCATTACTAGAGTGCCGGCAGGAGATTGTGGGGTCGCAGGGGGAGCCCTATAGTTATGCCACTGTTATTACAAATATCAATAAAAGAAAAAAATGACCTAGAGGTGATGATTATGTACTAGTCAGTATACTGTACTGTGCTAGCCCTTTGAGGGCCACAGGGATATGCAATGCACATCCTTATGACACTCAAATGGTTAAGGGAGTGACACTATTTGTGGTACTGAGGGAATACTCTGCTACCCCACTAAGCAAGTGTGAAAGCAGAGAGGATGTTCTCAGACTTCAGAATTGTCTATTGCTAGAGATGGGTAAAGGAGGGTAGTATGACACCCCTACATAGTTACATAGTAGTTTAGGTTGTAAAAAGACTTACGTCCATCAAGTTCAACCCTTTTCCGTCTCTTGTTTACCACTGTTGATCCAAAAGAAGGCGATTTCTAATTCTGCTTTGAATGGGGGAAAAAATTATTCTTGACACCAAATGACAATCAGATTTCTCCTTGGATCAACAAGCACTACATAAAATTAATCCCAATTCTAACATACATAGATCTCAATGTTCTGCTCTTTTAAAACGTATCCAGCCCCTTTTAAAGGCATCTAATCTATTAAATAGCCCTACCTCTTCAGGCATTGAATTCCATACTCTTACGGTCCTTACCGTAAAGAATCCCCTCCATTGTTGTAGACAAAATTTCTTTCCTCAAGTCTTAACGGGTGACCCCTTGTATTTTGTACCGTTCTGTTGTCTGAGGACTGTTACTGCATAGCAACAGGTACATCCCAGCATTTCCATCCTCAGGTAGGTGATGCAGGGACTGTGAACTCTGACAGCTAAGTATGCAATGATCACACTTTATAGCTGTCCTGTGTTTTGCATTGTGCTATTACTGTTTCTGTAAAGTTCTGTGCACATGTATGGTGCTATGTAACTAAAGATACATATATACATACATTGATGGATATTGCAAAAAGGCAAAAGTGAAGGAAATCTGTGTATTCATAAGAAACAGATACCAGTCTCTGTTGATTTGAATAGGGCTTCTAGCACCTGTAATGCTAGAAAGGTCTCAAAATATTGCCCCCCCCCACACACACACCTTTAATGTTCATTTCTTTTTCCAGAAATTGTGAGTTGTTAGACTACTTCCCCACATTTCTTATGAGTCTTCATCTCTTATGTTCATTTTTATTTTGCCATAAACATATAGGTTTAATTTCAGAAAACTCCAGCTTACTCAGATTTCTAAGTTTGCATGTAAATAACATACTTCTTTGTGTCCCATACTGCCTAACTTGGCTCTTTACATGTAAACTGCTTTGCAAACCTATGCAAAAATACAAATCAGATGAAAATAATTCAGCAGAACAATCACACTGGCCAATTATTGCATCTGCTCAACTGATTTCTAACCCTAATTTCTGCATACTGCCCTAAATTGTTTAAACCAAATTTAACATAATAATAGAAAATAAAACATTATATCTAATAGAGTTACTAATCTGTGGGTCTTTCAGTTTTATGTTTTGTAAACAGAGCAAAAAGCTGGTTCAATCACTTTAAATTACCTAGAGGCTAACTGAGCAATTTGTTGTCACTTGAAAATATCAATCTCTTGTTAAGGGTCTTTGAGGACTGGAATTATAACTAATTGACTTGAGAGGTTTGTTTACCTCTTTGTTATCAAAGCTTATTTAAATGCATTTTGTTCTTTTTAACGTATATATCATGTTTTAATATAGTTTGTTTATGAGTGCTTCATGTCAAAAGGGGGTTATATTTATTGATTAGTACTGAAACATACAAGGGTCTGTTCCTCAAATGCTGGATGGCTCAATATTCAAGAAACGTACCTGATCTGCTTGTGTGTCCAGCCATACTTTATTGCTTTCCAACCAGGTTATTATTATGCACTTTGGTGCACTGTAAACAACTGCTAAGGATGCCCTTGATTTGTACTATAATGACTTTGAAAAAAATATGAATGAGTAGGGACATTGTTATGCAGAATGTTTCTGTTTTTGTCATTATGATAGCAAAACCTTAGAATAACTATATATTTGTGTATTTCCCCACTCTTTATAACACAGTTGACAAGTGAAATATACAATGTTATCTGAAAACCAAAAATGATTGAAAACCCCTGCTCGAATTAATTTATGGCTAGACCATATCTAGCATTTGTCATTCCCATCCACCATCTTCATGCTGATGGGTCCCATAGGGGTGAACCCATCATACATATTAGAAAATATCTGAAACAAGAGTGAAGAGCCTTAGCTTACAATATAGAGGAATGAGAACATATTATGGTGTTGAAGTTTAAGATAGATTCAATGCAAAGTGGTGGAGTTGAGTTTAGAGTTGTTATGATTCAGATGTCCGATTATGTGTTAATTATGGGAGTGATGCCAAGATCTGGGGAGCAATCAGCACAGAGTAGGATATGCAGTTGGAAAGAGGAGAGTAGGAGAGGAATGTGCACGATTTCCTTTGGGGGGCAGAATAGCAATTAGTGTGTGGGTCTGGAGGTTGCACAGTGAGAGTGATAACAGAGTGAGGGATATGAGACGGGAATGACCATGGAACATTTTGTGGGAAAGTCAGTGTTAAATACAAAATAACAGGACAGAATGAAGTAGTAAGCAAAGATAAAATGATTATTGTATGAGTTAGTGTTAAGAAGGTGAGCAGCTAGAAAATAACATCAGTGAACAACATCACAGTGTAGCCCTTTGGATGCCCTTCGATTGCTGGGAAGTCAGCCACCTTGGGGTGAAGTCAGAGAGACAGGTGGGCAATTGAGGCACCAAACAGATGAATTTATATTAAGTGAGGCAACACACAGATGGATGCCTATCATAACTGGAATGTTTGCTGTGTCAAAAAAACTGAAAACTATGCTGTTGGGGGCAAATACTCCTGGCAGGGTAAACCAAGGTGGACAGATCAAATTTAAAACCAGACTAAATCGATATAGAATGTAACAACCCACACTAGACCAGCATGGAAGCTTATGGTTAATTAATTTCGTCACAATAAAAAAATGGTCCTCACTCCCATGAGGCTTGTGAGCTACTTCCTATAGCATTGGGAAGACCAGCTTATTGGCAGAGGTTGATAAGAAACACTGGACTCTCTCAGTCTGTCTTTGTTTTTTAGACACTGGAATGCTGAACAGTTGATCTATAAGTATGGTTTAACACTTAGAAGAACTAGTACAAGAACTGAATAACATCAGTTGGGACATTATTGGCTTATTTAAGTCATAAAAAAGATGACATTTTAGTCAGATTAGAAGATGGACACTGGCTATACTATAAAGAAACCAATGATGGATGATGTGAAAGAATCTGTTTTTTTATTAACAAAAGACTGACAGACTCAGTTGTAAAATTATTAAGTATTTCTGAATGAATTGCTTCCTGTGCCTTAATACTAAACAGTTGATTTGTTCTTCAAATCATTAAAGTTTATTGCTATACAAGTAGCCACAGTGATGAAGAAGTTGAAGAATTTTATAACGATTTATTGTAATATAAGTGAAATTTACTTAATTCTCACAAATAATAAAACCATATTTAATGACGTTCTACCACTTACCCTCCTGAGGGACCCGACTAGACTTACACTGGAATATCTTACCTCACAGATTGCATCTTTATCTTCCACAACTCCCAGACTTTTTCCCAGTTCGACTCCACTTTCTTGGCTTACAGCACGTCAGACCCTGCTTTGTTTGGCAAAATTAGCTTGCTCACCTCCGCACACTCGGACCTTGCTTCCCATTGAAACACACCTCCGGAATAGATAGCTTCTCTTTCATCCACTCTCCTTTTGTCATAGTCTCATAACATCATCTTATTCTCGGACTAAGCACTATTTTTTCCGTCTTTGGGAGAAGGCATTGAATATAGTACTTGAAACATCCACTTGGCTCTCTATCACTACTAGGCTACACAAATCAGCCAGGGACATAGCCATCAGAGAGCTCAATTACAAATTGATCACCAGATGGTTTTTCACCCCACAATGTCTGTTGCACTTCAAGCCGACAGCATCATCCCACTGTTGGCAATGTGTACTATTTCCCGGATCGATGTCCCATTTGGTGGTCTTGATTCAAAATATCCTCCTTTTGGACCACAGTGATAGATCATATAAAATGCGCATTTCATACCTCACTCCCAGTTGACCCTATTTTTTGCCTTTTCTTTCACTTTAACAACCCTTAGGACAAGCCCCAGAACAATTTGTGGTTCTGTATTAGGACCCTGTTAAACGCAGCTAAATCTCTTATCCCCCTTCATTGGGGCTTAGACTCCCAACCACCCTTATCGGAATGGTTTGCCAAAACACACATTCTATACCAACTGGAAACTCTACATTCCTTCTGCTCGAACAACATGTATACACTCTCATCTTTGTGGTCGGATTGGATCTCATATTCCTCCTACAGCATTTAGACAACCCTTGGGTTGAGCGACTCTGTATCTGTTTGACGAGGATGAGGATGGGACCAGTCAACCTGTGGGTGCTGATCCATCCCTTTGGTCCTGCTTGCGACAAGGCCAGCTGTGAGGATGGCTCTGTCTAGGGAAGGGGACGCGGGGTACTGCTCTGAGGCTGGAGATCATAATGAGTGGAGTTGAGGAGAGGCAGACGTATCCCCAATTTTTTTTTGTTTGTTTGTTCTCCCTACCTCCTGTTACAGTTACCTAGTTCCAGCGACGCTGCCGATGAGGACTCATGAGGCGTCGATATGTAGTGGTTGTTTCCTCCCAGATGTCGCTGACTATGCCTGGTTTGAGTGCGCCTGGCAGCATCATTGGCCGCCCATGTCTTCTTGCCAACTAGATTTGTCTCTCGTGTTGACGCAGGTGCAGGCCGCTGGTTTGATGCATCGCGGCAGAATGCATCATTTACAGACGTGAATCGACAGAATGACGCAGACCCCTGTTTTGTACTGCTTGGCTGTATCTCCTCCCATCCACTTCCTGGGCTGGGCTTTAAGAGGGAACTGAGCCAATTCTCAGTTGCCCTTGCTTAGTTGTTCTACACAGCTGTGTTTCCTTGGGCTTTGTGTATGACCATCCATCCTGGTGTTGACCTGTGGCTCTGTCTGACTATTCTCCTGCCTACTCCTTGTGTATAGTGGACACCCAATCTGGTGCAGACCTGTGGCTCTGACTGACTAACTATTTTGTATACGAACAGGCTTGTCTGACCATCCATCCCGGTGCTGACCTGTGTTTCTTTCTGACTATTCTCCTGCCTACTCCTTGCTCATAGTAGACACCCAATCTGGTGCGGACCTGTGTCTCTGGTTAAGACTAACATTTGATTTCATACCCCTTGGAACCCCACAAGCCATCCAGTACCCCACACATCCAGTACCCCACAGGACATCCAGTACCCCCACAAGCCATCCAGTACCCCACACATCCAGTACCCCACAAGCCATCCAGTACCTCAAACATCCAGTACCCCCCAAGCCATCCAGTACCAGCACAAGCCAATACCCCCACAAGCCATCCAGTACCTCCACAAGCCATCCAGTACCCCACACATCCAGTACCCCCACAAGCCATCCAGTACCCCACACATCCAGTACCCACACAAGCCACCCAGTACCCCACACATCCAGTACCCCCACAAGCCACTCTGTACCCCCACACATCCAGTACCCCCCCAGGCCATCCAGTACCCCACAAATCCAGTACCCCCCAGTCCATCCAGTACTTGTTTACTGTCACTGCTGGTGCTCTGATTCGTTCCCCAGTAGTCTGACTCTGACTCCTGATCCTGCTGCATGTCCTCCTTGGCAGGCTAGGTGGTCTTGTGATGTCCAGTGAGGTCCCCTGTGATGGTCTGGCTCTGAGTCCCACTCTCCCCTCCCCCAGCATCATCACGCGCCCCTGCGGGCTGTGATGACATAAATGTGCATGCTGCGTAGGCATGCATAGAGAAGAGGAAGAGGCTCAGCCGGGAGAGAAGCTCTTGCTGCCAGCAGTTACCAGTCAGTCACAATAACTACTCCAGCAGTGAGTCTGGCTGAGTGGCTCTGGACTCTGGCAGCAAGCGGTGTGGTGTGGATGATCATAATGAGGACGATGATCGATCTTGCGCCGCATGATGGATGCATTGGATGGGAAGGGCCAGGGATCAGGCTTTATACACTGAGGCCTCAGTGCCTCACGTAGCATAGTGTGGAGGCTGATTTAAATAGTTGCTGGTGGGCCCTTAAGGCAGACAAGGGGCTGGTTGGCACATTATCATTGCTGGTGGTGGCGAGCCCCACTGGATCGCGGGTCCTCGGTCCATGACCGAATGCCCAAATGGTCAGTCCACCCCTGACAATAACACTGATGTACTAAAGAGAAGGGGTGCAATTCTGGGGCAAACAAATTAAATATGCCTTTTAACCCCTTGAATGCTACTGAGGTCTCCAATACATTGCTTTGCATTCAAGAAGTTAACCCTCTGAGTGCCAGAGGAGTATCCAACGCATTGCAAAACACTGCAAAGGGTTAAATCCAAGGTGCATTGGAATTTTATGATTATATTTTTAGATGTAATTTTATATTATTATAATATATTATTATAATATATTATATATATTATAATAATATTATATAATATTATAATAATATATAGTATAATATATTAACTATTATTAATTTTATGATTTTTTATTTTTACCTGTAGAGCAGTTGGTTTGCAGAAATGCACCACTTTCTTAGTACAGCACCCCCAGTGGGTAATACACATAAAGACAAATGTAAACAAATCACCAGCTACAGAAGTTACTAAATTGCCATTGATTTAAATGGGGATTTTAACCCCTTGAATGCTAGGCAGGTCACCACTAATGCACTACAAATCAGCAACTCTTATAGATTGTTGTCAGGGGCTTAAGTACAGGGGGTTCAGTGGGTACAGTTGAGTCGAGTCCCAGCACCCAAGGGGTAGCCTATCTGTCCAGGGTCCAATAGAGTCTAGGTGGGGGGGGGTGCGAAAAGTGAGAAAAATGTTTTGCATGACTTTTCATGAAAAATGGATGATTTTTCTTCTTATTTTGTAACAGTTTTCTCCTTTTCTCCAATGCAAAATTTTCCTCCTTTTTGCCTATTCCAGCAAAAGTTTCTTTAATTCTAACACATGTTTTGCCTATTCCAACACATTTTTCTCCTATGTTTAATATGGTGCATCATTTCCCAGCACAATATTATGTCTTCTGAGGCCTGTAGTGGAGAAATAAGTAGCTGGAAGTCAAAGTTGTGAGTCCTCCAGCAACATATACCTTGAAAAATGTGTTAGCATGCAGAATGCCTTTGTCCTTTGCCCACAACACTTACTTCCTGCTTAGGTGACACTGGCAAATATTGATGATGATGTCAAGTGATTAAAAAAGAAAGTAGAACCTACAATTTGGCAGATGTGCATGGTAGTTGTGGTGGTGTGGGGACTGGCATGGTGTGATTGGTGGGACCTTGACAAACTGCATACACCCCGGGAGGAGAGGGATCATATTCATTTATTGCACATGCTGCACCAACCATTGCTGCAGTCAGTTTTTGTACTAACACTTTACTCCCACGTCCCTGCACTGTTCCACCTTTCTCCCTCCCGCTTGTGCATTTACTAGACATTAATTACTCAACTACTGTGTGTGTTTTTACTCTCTACAGCACACACCTGGCCTTGGCCCTCAACAAAATTCTCAATGTCATCTGCTGTCTGTCAAGTACTCCTCAGTCACAGAACTCCCAGTCAGCTATATTTATTTGTTTAAGTATTTATGTATTTTTTTAAGTTGTCTACCCTATCTTCCTTAGTCCAAAACTATATAAATATATATATATATATACAAAACAAAATCAACAGCTTCTTTTCCCAGACTTCCCCAGCACAGAGACAATAAAAGTAAAATCAGCAAGCAATTTGGACCCCAGCTGCCTGTGTCTTGCCAGTCAGTCACATCAAATTTTGGGGTATTTTGGATCAACCTCCTTTCTCCCTACTTCTCCCCCAGACTCCCCTTCTACAGAGAACAAATGTCCTACCTAAACGAGTCCCTAAACTAAGCTCCAATTATCCTCTCTGCTCTCTCCTCTTACAAGCACAGAACAGCATACTGTGAGAGACCTAAAGGAATAAGTGGCTGTTACTATGTTCAAGAAAACAGGTTTCCTATACACACACAGGCTGCATCAGGCAATAGCTGGCAGATTTATATTTTCCTTGAATTACCCTCCCAACCAGTGTAAGTCTACAGCTATAAGCAAATGCACACTTCTGTTGCCTCCCTCTTCAAAACTAGTTTAGATAGATAGATAGATAGATAGATAGATAGATAGATAGATAGATAGATAGATAGTGATTTTTTTAACCCCTTGAACACTAGCGTGGTCTGCAATGCACTGTTTCTCAAATTTTGGAATTTTTATTTTTTCCCCCTACATTGCAGATGGTTTGCCCAGAATTGCTCCAATTTTCTTTTATACATATGGCCCTAAATTTGTTTAATCCTTTGAGTGCCAGAGGGGTACACAACGCATTGCAAAGCAATGCGTTGTGTACCCCTCTGGCACACAAAGGGTTAACCCCTTATGGACCCATGATGCTCCAGGACCATCATAGGTAAACTTGCATGAAGGACCAATGACGGTTCTGGCACGTCATGGAATTCGGGATTCCCTATGCAGCTGCATGCCAATTGGGGACCCCTGAAGCGAGGTAAAAAAAAAAAGCTCTGTGGTCCTCAACTGTCAGCTGCCCAGCTGAGTGCCCTGTCATTAAGGGGTTAAACTTTAGCATTTGTTGTCTCCTTTGTAAACAAAGTCCAAATAGGGGAAAGAAAAGACAAAACATAAAACCCATGCAGGGCAATGAATTTTACCTCGGGTGACAGAGTAAAACATAGTAGACAGCTGTTTTTCATATCTGCTCACTTCTCCTTACAGGTACCTTTTTATAATGAGTCACCATTTAGCTCAGGCCATTCAGAGATAAGCATATGTTGTCAGTATAAAAGCACATTAAGATCATTTATCATTAAATCCCCCTATTTGTACAAATTCTAGTCTTGCCAACCAGTCTAACCAGAAAAATCATTTATGATTAACAACTGTGGTGATTTACCACCTTTTCTATGATTATATTAATAGAGGGCAAATGGATGGATTTATCAGTATAGTCACATTAGCTTTCGTATCTTTATTTTCACCATATCCCATCATATACCTTGCTTAATACATTTGACCCATACCTCCCAAGTCTCCCTCTTTAGGAGATCAGATTGTGTAGTGTTTATATGTGTATTACACTTCTCCACAACAATAAAACTCACATACACTTTAGTATAAATATCAGGACAGTGTTTATAAATTAGTCTGTGCAAATAAAATACTTTAGTATTGCTCTAAATAATGTATTCAGTTATACAAAGAGGTATCAATAGGACATGAGATGACCTAAAAATTCTCAGTAATGTCCTACCTATAAGCCATGCCCTTGACAAAACCATCTAAACCAAAAGTGTCTCATGTTGGTCATTTGAAACGTTGGAAGATATTGACCTCAGCAAGGCACAGAGCAAAGGCATTACCCAATACTCCCACAGACTGCCTCAATATTCTTATCTTGACATAAGTAGTGTTATAGGATGGCTTTTTCAGCATGCTTAGCTTAGTGAAAGGATGTTACCCATGTGTAGTGCCAGAATACTGATTCCAACATCTGATATTGCATGGCATTAGCAGTGTACATTTAGCCCAATAACCTTTTATTCTGACTGTACACATTCTGCAAGGATATAATAAGCAAATTCAAACTGACTATACTTTCTTTATATTCTTATTATTACACCTATTATTTACCATTTTATATCCCTGACATTAACCGTTTGAGTGCCAGAGGGTCCCCCAACACATTACTGTGCAAAACATTGGACATGCGTCTGGCACTCAAATGATTAAGCTCCTTGGATCTGTTGCAAGAGAGCTTTCAGATTATGGAAGCAGGAATAATGATAATAGGTAGCAAACAGGATACAGAGCACTCTGTGCAGCACTGTTGTATCACTATTCTTTGTCGGGTGACTGGTCAGAAAAACAGAAAGTTCTCTGGAAACAGATATCTTGGCAGCTTACTGTCAGGGACATTTAAAAAAAAGGTGAAGATAAAAAAACTGTAGTCAGGTTACTTTACCTATTATAGGTAAAAGATGGGACCGTGTTAGCTGTGTTAAAACAGGGGACTGGTAAGTAAATGTGATAGCACTGGCTGAGTAGCTTAGAGTACAAGCTTTCAAGACCACTTAAGTCTCTTCATCAGGCATGTTATGGTAACAACCCTGACAAAGAGCCCAAATTGGTCTTGTAAGCTTGTACTATAAAGCTCCTCAATAAGTCAATAAAGTTATCATATTTACTCTAACAGTCTCCTGATTTTTTCCCATCATGCACTTGTAGAGTAAAGCCAGGTTAAAGGGTTACTGTCCATGTGTTCACCCTTTCAGTGCCAAAGAACCTTAGGTGTTTCAGGTCACCATCATGTATTCTTGTAAAAAGCAATTTTCTACACATAGTGTAGACAGTACTCGCTATGAAAGGAAAGAGTAAGAGAACACAAGAGGGCTATTCAGAAAGAATAATAGTGACCTAAAAATAGTAAAGCATTTTACAGAAGAGCAGGTTAGTGACCCTTATCACCTATGTCACTGTGAGGTACTATAAATTGCCCTATATTGCACTGTATTGTTGGATTTTACAATGCTGCCCTATTTGGACTGTTTTTAATAACCCCCAATTTAATTTATTATAACAAGACTAGTTGAACAGCCCGTTACACGGGCCATAGTGCCACTGCCACCCGGTCACGGGGCAGTCACGCGCAGTAGAGACTGACCGCGCCACAACTGATACCCGCGGCACGGGCAGTATCTACTGCGCATGACTGCAGCACACGCAGCAGTGTGTACTGCGCATGTCGCAGCGTTACACATGATTTAGCAAATTATTATATAAAATAATTTGATTAGCCCTTATGAATTTTGCCCTTGTGACTTTCCTCAAGAGATAATATCTTCAATTAGTCCTGGATGTCATGTCCGTGGAGATGGACAGGACAGTTGCAGCAGATTTTTTTCAAACTGAAGCAGTCAGTGTACATGGGACGACTAAACCATTTATGAACCACATGAATCAACAACACATTACAAACCAATGCATTCCCCTCCCAAGCAGTCCTTAAAGGGCAAAGGTTATTATGTGCAGAGTTTGAAGTCCTGTGGTCCTACCAACAACTATTATGTCTGCCTCCATGGATGTGACATTCAGGAATGATTGAAGATGTTACCTCTTGAACCAAGGAGCAAGGACAAAGTCGTACTGGGTATAAGAACAGAACCTGTGGTCCTGCTAGCAACTCTCATATCCACACTCACAACATTCAGGGCTGATTGGAGATATTATCTTTTGAACATAAAGTGCCACACTGTACCAACAAAGTATAATGGTTCATTTCTCAAAACATTTTTTTATTTACAGAAAAATGGCCAATATAAAATATAGGCAGATTTTAATGCTCTGTCATTGGGTGTTAGTTCCACCTTAACAGTCCTGAATGTCCTGTCTGTGACAGTTATTACATGAACCACTGGACCACACACTCTGTGCACTGCACATAGTCATTTTCACCCTTTAAGGGCTACTGTGTGCAATGCATTGATTTGCAATGAGTTGCATACTACTCATACTTAACTCTTTGAATGCCAGAGGGGTACACAATGCTTTGCGAATCGATATGTTGCACAACCCTCTGGCATTCAAACGGTAGAAGGATAAAGACAATGCGTATTTTAGTGTGAAGAAAAAAATATTCATGCATCCATTACAGTATTCTGTCCCAAGTAAGTTATGTGTATGTGTGTGTGTGTGTTTGTGTGTGTGTGTGTGTGTGTATGTGTGTGTGTGTGTATGTGTGTGTGTGTGTGTGTATGTGTGTGTGTATGTGTGTGTGTGTGTGTGTGTATGTGTGTGTGTGTGTATGTGTGTGTGTGTGTATGTGTGTGTGTGTGTGTGTATGTGTGTGTGTATGTGTGTGTGTGTGTGTGTGTGTGTATGTGTGTGTGGGGGGGTATTAGGAGGTGTTAGTTATTCATTAACACTGCTTTTCAGTGCATTGGAGACATCTCTAGCATCAAAGGGGCTCATTAAGCTGCTAGAGTGGTGAATTGCTCATCATGGGCTCAATTCTACTACCAGCGCTAAAAACAAAACAGGCTCTATGTCAGGTTTTTGGTATCCTATTACCCAATTTGTGAAAATAAAATCAGCGGTAATTACACATACCGCCAGACAAAAAAGAAAGCCCATAGGAATCAAGTAAAAACAACGTGCAAGTAGTATCCTTTTACCCACGCTCAGTATTAGCACCTGTTTTGTTTATACAAGTTAAGTTGTAAATTCTGCGCCTCAGAGGTTGAGATGTAGAAGCCATAACAACAGTTTCAAAACCATCGTTGTGCGAACAAAAGCAGTGTATAATACAGTATACAGCATAGAAATCCAACATAGAGTGCCCCCCCTTCAACATATTAACCCCCCCTTTAAATGTCGACTACAGTTATTTTCTTTCACCACATTAATTCGACAAATATCGTACTCAACACTTTAACCCCCCCTCCCCACTTTAAAATTCGACTTACAGTGCTCCCATGACTTTCTTTCACCATTTATATCCGACATTTTTCTTCTCCTTTTTTTTTACAT
Organism: Rhinophrynus dorsalis; assembly: GCA_037306005.1. Lineage (NCBI taxonomy): Eukaryota > Metazoa > Chordata > Amphibia > Anura > Rhinophrynidae > Rhinophrynus > Rhinophrynus dorsalis. The sequence goes on along the minus strand of CM074719.1, from coordinate 69,565,883 downwards.
GCCCTTGTATTTCAATGTGTTTTCTACCTCTCTGGTACTCATAGGGTTAATCTTGCGATACAAAATATGAAATTGTAGAAAGGTACATTGGAATTACAGCAGATGTTGATTTTTTTCTTATGATTGCACAAAAAGGAAAGTATTGTATAATGGTTGGTGCTGGGTTGTTGTAACCTCACATCCCCAAGATTTTCAAAAGGATTCCTAAAGAATACTGGAAGCGGCTTGGCAGTATAAAGTAATGGGCTGTATTCAACAAGCAAGAGATGTAATTCTGGATCAAATCAACTGCATCATATGGTAAAATTACATAATCCTCTTTGATTTGGATGCATAATTAACCCTTGACTGTGAGAAAAGTCTTTGACACATTGGAAGCAATGTGTTGGAGAATTCTATTGTATTCACTGAGTTAAAAGCTACATTTAACCCTATCATTGCCAGAAGGGAAAGTGACATATTGCTCTGCAATGCATTGCATACCCATCTGGCACTGAAGGGGTTAAATAATTGGGGTTTTTAATATCTCTCCTAGGGCCATATGTTCGAAGAAGTAGCAAAATAGTTTTTGTCGTTTGTAATGACTTTTCAAAGTACAGTGTCTTTGGGATCACTAATATTTTCAGAGAGTGTCGGTTGTAATCAGAAATACGTTGTTTGTCCTGACTGAAATTGTCATATGTAACGACAAAAATGTCTTAACTAACTACAAAAATGTTTTTAAAAATGTCTTTACTAACCACAAAAAAGTCTTAACTAAAGACAAAAATCCTCAAATTCAGAACGTCACACTACATCCACTTTTTCTTAACGTACAAATTTTGTCTTTTGCAAGACATTTTCTTTTCCTCTATACGAAACTGGAGAATAGTTTAGCCACACCCATTTGCCCATCAATTCTGGAGTTGTGAATACACAATGGACATTACTAGTTTTTTGTTGTACACTCAATAGAAAACTTATTTTTGTCTTTTATACGACTTTTTTTTGTTGTTATCCCTTTGAACATACGGCCCCTAGTGTGCAGTTGGTTTGCACCAGAATTTCACTTCTTTAGCCTTTTGGATATGGTGCAATGAAGTAACATTATTAAGAAAATGGCCAAACTGTTACTAACACTGGGGGTTGTGCAGAAAGGCAAATCTGGGGCAATTCTGAGGATAACTACACCATAAGGAACAAATGATCCCTCCCCCCAAACAGCAACCAAGGAGAGGAAAAGAACAGGCATTTATTGAACAACATTGTTATGTATTGATTATTACTACAGTGCTACTATAACTGTGAATTCTTCTGCACATAAGCTATATAATTTATTTGACACTGAGTCTTGCATCAACTGTATTTTAATTTAACAAAAAACCTTATTCAGCTCAACACTCTCTGTTGGACATACTTGACATACTTGAAAATGACAAAAATCTCAATGTATTCTTCCTGGTAAAACATTTTCTAAATAAATAAATTTACTACATAATATGTACTGTTATGTATGGGGATTTAAAATATTGAACATGGGATACATAGAACTTTTAGTAATTTACCAAACTCCTTGACATAAAATTGTAATCTCCAGCTTATAATAAAATTCTTTGTACATAAGCCCCCCTGCAAACCTCCACATAGTGGCCAAACTTCCATTGCACCCTTTTTGGAAGATGACGGAATTCCATTCTTCTATGTATCCCTCTACTTCCATAGCACAAAACTCTCTGCTCATTAAACCTATGGCCAAAGTGTTCATAAAACACCTATTCTTTTATTGACATCATTACCTGAATTACCAGGATTGTTGCATGAATTTACTTAGTTTTTATGCATTTTTTGCTATTTTCTTTTGTTTCTTATTCTCTCTTATTTTACCTCCCTTCCTCTACTTCTCCTAGAAGTTACCTGCCTTCTAATTACCTACCTACCTACCTACTAGTAGATACTTTTATTAAAGGGATAGTAATACTTTGTTTTAACTTTATTTTATTTTGTAGGCATTAAAAAAACATGAAGAATGATATAAGTCTTATCTCTCAAACCTTTATGGTTTAAGAGATATTCACAAACAAAGTATCCCCCCCTGTTCAACCAGATCAGAAGGGAGGTGCCCAGGTAGACTGCAGAGAGGGACAATCTTCAATTAAGATAAGGGAAAAAGCTGAAAAACTTGTCAAGGGGGGAAGGGCTTTCATTGTTTTCATACAAAGAAAATTGTCCCCTTCTGTTATCTGTCTGGTCATACAACCAGATTCACATCTGAGAAGAGATGGCTTACAATAGGTAAAAGGGACGGGAGGGGAAACTTTGCTTGTGAATATCTCATAAACCATAAAGGTTTGAGAGATAAGACTTATATCATTCTTCATGTTTTTTTAATGCCTACAAAATAAAATAAAGTTAAAACGAAGTATTACTATCCCTTTAAAGTAATAATTATATTAATCCACAAATAAAACAATTTACAGACTGAATTAATTTTTATTAGAGCATATATTTCTATCTACCTATTATAAACATCTCAAATAGAGAACAGTTAATGTATATTTTCCATTTAAATATCCTCTATCACAGATATATTTAAAGAGTACTATTCAACTCTTTGCAATCTAAGAGATAACCCTTCTGCTGCCCAGATTGGTTGGGGGTAAGTTTGGGCACTTGGGAATTTCTAACTCTCTTGAGTGAGAAATAGAACTATACAAGATATGCCTTTTAATTAAGCATATTCCTCTAGGAAAACTGAATATATATAAAATATATACTAAGCTGCAGCCGTTGTTGATCCACTGTAAATTGAAGGCCTCCAAAGCAAGCCAAGCTGAGCAAATAGACTAGACTTGTGAAACGCAAAAAAATTTATTTAGTCTGGAGCATTCATTAAAAAATGTTTTAGTTGTTCAGCAAACACTAATTTTGTTTACTATTGCATTCAGTTAGTCAGAATTTTGTTGACAATTTTTATTGCTGGACAACATTTGCTCAGCACTTTTTTCCAATTGGGAAGACCCCTGCCAGTGTCTCTGAACTAACGTTTGAGTAAGATTCATTCAAATAAATTAAATCACTTAAAACTTGGCCCACTTAATTTGCAAAATACAAATTAAAGTAGTATTAGCAGTAGTAGTGAAAATTGCTAGTATGGTGATTAGAGGTGGGCGAAAAGTGTGAAAAATTTCCTGCATGACTTTTCGCGAAAGTGTGTCAATCTTTGATTTTCCCACGAAAAATTTCACCTTCCCGTCTATGCAAAAATGTCCTTCTTTTCACCTATTTTAACGAATTTTCCACCTATGTTAACACATTTTTTGCCTATTTTTCGTCTAAGTACTACATTTCCCATGGTAATATTGCTTCTTCTGAGGGCTGAAGTTTAGAAATAAGTGGCTGAAAGTCAAAGTTGTGGGTCTTACAGCAACATACTGCTTGAAAAATGTGTTAGCATGCAGAATGCATTCGTCCTTGGCCCACAACACTAACTTCCTGCTTAAGTGACACTGACACATATTCATAATGATGTCAAGTAATAAAAAAAATAAAGTACTACCTATAATGCGGCAGATGTGTATTGTATTGTTGTTGGTGCTCGACTGGCATGGTGTGATTTGCTTAGATGCTTACTAAACAAGTAAACTAAGAGTGAGTGTGCATTTGTCTTGTATGTCTTATGGATTACTATTAAAGCTACTACGCTTAGATATATTTTTATCTCTGTCTCTTCTTCCCTTTTGAGCGCTGATTGTCAAATTGAGTTCTACTATATTTGATGGCCTGTACATGTCCATATGCGTAAGCTGCACAAGGGATACTGATATTGTTCTAATTGGAGACTGAAACACCGAGATTGTGATTGCTTCATCTCATCTCATCATTCTTTCATCTTTTTCATCTCATTTCATCGATCATTCCATTCATCATCCATCATTTTTTGCATCCTCTTCATCTTTATCTATTATATTGGACTAACAGGTACTGAGTGATTCTCTAGATTCTACCATTTAAGTTTTATTGGACTGTTATCTCATCATTTCAGGGACTATTACTCACTGCTTTCTGTATATTGGACCATCATTTACATTATTGATTTTACGCTGCTTATCTATATATATATATATATATATATATATATATATATATATATATATATACATATATATATATATATATATTTTATTATTATTTTTTTTTCTTCTCTCTCTCTCTCTTTCTCTCCCTCTTTCTTTCTCTCTCTTTTTCTCAATACGGTATCTGCTGTCTATTAATATCCCGGTTCCCCAGAATTACTTTTTTGCTTTTGGAAGTGGGGTATTTTTAGAAGAGTGGTTGGTGAGCAATATTTGTGTAATATGGTGTGATTTGTGTATGTATATTGTTTTTACCATTGTCGTATGCTATCCTCCTTCTCAGATTATTGACACACGTTACTTATCGGTCATAGCAGTGGTCCCAAGCAGGGCCGGATTTGCCATAAGACAGAGTAGGGACCTGCCTACAGGTGCACCAGTTTTTTTTAATATATTTACAGCGCTACCGCGCTACGCACAGTAACCCGCTGCCCGGCCGCTCCTCGCTTACTAAGGTCTGTGCCGAAGGCTGTAGCTGCTGTTGCTCCCCCTCGTCGGCTCTAATGCAGAGCGCTGGGAGATGACATCTTCTCCCAGCGCTCTGCATTCCTAAAGAGAAGACCGCACCGGATGCAACAGAAGCTGCAGGTCTGTGCAGAAGGCGGCACAAACCTCTCCTGCCGCTGGACCACCAGGGAGGTAGTAAACGGATATGGGGGGGTGCAATGTGGAGCTGGTGGCAATGTGAGGGCAAGTTGGAGCTGATAGGGCAATGTGGAGCTTGGAGCCGATGAGGGCAAGTTGGAGCTGCTGCGGGCAAGACAGTTGGAGCTGATGGGGCAAGTTGGAGCTGATGGGACAAGACAGTTGGAGCTGATGGGGGCAAGTTGGAGCTGATGGGGGCAAGTTGGAGCTGATGGGGCAAGACACCATATTTACTGTACATATGGTGTTGTGGTGTGTGCATGTTTAATTTTTTTACTTTCATGTAGTACCACACTTAGCCTTTTACAGATGAATAAAAAATAACATGGGAGTAAGCTGTCCTCATAATGTGCAGATACAGATGAAGTTCAGAGTGAGAGAGATAATGACATGGCCAGAAAGTCACATGAAAGACAAAGGCTCAATCTTCCAACACTGAAAAGAAGCACTGTGCCTGTCTATAATCCGTTTGAGAAAACCATTGGAAAATAAGACCCTGAACAAGCAAAGATACCTAAAAATGCACAGTCATCCTGTTGGTCATCATAGGATCATCACCGCTTCCATGTTCAAGCTCCACTCAGCCACACACACTAGTGTTTAGTAACCAGCAGTAACAACAACACAGGTTATTAATATCCACAACCTTAGCTATGATCTGTGCCTCTGCTGCTGCTGCAAATGCTGCACCAGTGACACCTAGTAGTAGTAGCAGTAGAAATGCAACAACATCTAGCCCCAGTAGGAGTAGTAGTAGCAGCCGTTCAGGAATCTTGCAGTCCATGAAGTCCACAGTATGCAAATATGATAAATGAACGGGCAAATATGTATGGATCACGGATTAGTGGTTTATATTATAGTAATGATCAATCTGCTCGTAATATTGATAGCTGGCCTATTGGATTTTTTATACAATATGAGCAGTATGTAGGGTTAATTCCTACATGTTGACAACACTTGACTGATAAGTGATGTTATGGTCCTCTAGACCAATGGTTGATTGGAGGTGGATCATTGTGAATTTTAAAAATGACCGCGAGATTGCACTCAGGTTCTTTTGTTTGTATTGACTTTGAGAAAGCTTTGATGCGAAATGCGCTTCAGTCTAGTCTAACATTTTAGGGATTTGGCTATTATGCTGAGATCCTAGTAGATGTTTTTTCTTTTTTGTCAGTGTTTGATGTTTTTTAACACACATTGTTTTCTAATGGTAGAAGGGTAATTTTCCCTTTTTTCCGTATGTTGGATGGGAGATCCTCGTATCTGAGGAATTTATTACAGGATTAACCCTTACAGTACTGTAGTATTGGATGAACTTAGATGTTATTTATCTTAACATTGTTGCAGCTGTCAGATATTTTGCATTAGCTAGTACTTTTGGCAGTCCGGATTATACACCGGTAACACTTGAGTCAGGGTACAGACTTTATATCTTTCACTATTCCTCCATAGGTTTAAATTGGGTTATGTTTTTCCTTGTTTTCTACTATCCAACATAGGAGAAAGGGTGTATTTCCTTATATAGGTATTCTGTGAGGATTAGACCCTTCTTTTATACATTATTGTAGGAGTCTTCCTATTTTGACCACATATCCATATAACGCTAAGAGAAGCTACATTGTATGAGGATTTATTAGACAGCTCCTATTGGCAATCCGGATTATGCCCTGGTAACATTTGAGTCAGGGTACAGACTCTTTTTTGGACTTAGGATTGTCTATAAGTTTTGAAAATACAGATACCATGTAGGATTATTGGATATGAGGTGACCTTATAAGACCCATCCCTTTGATGTTTTAATATAATAAGTAAAGGTTAAGTTTTATTTTATTTTCGATGAATGCACCTTCATCCCATTTTGTGATAATTTTGGAAGAGTGCTAGTTTTGCAGGTTTTCTCTGTGGTTCTGTTTCCACAGTATGCAGATACTTCACTCAGGATAAAAAAACTAAGCATGTTGCTATCTGCTGTCTGTGTAAAAAGCAAGTGAGCAGGGGGAAAGCAGTCTCACATCTAGGCACCTCCTCCCACCTGAAGCACAACCACAGGTCTGGCTGGGATACACACTATCAACAAGTCGGAGGTGCCACAACTAGCAGCAGACAAAGCACTCCAAAAAGTTCCCAGGGCTGGGGCAGATAAGAGAAATAGGGATGTTATTGATGTGACAGATAGTATGCCATTGCCAACAGTTAGTTAATTCCAAATAACACCTATGGCTCCTGCTGCAGAGGAATATGATGACTCTGGGTTTGGTGTAGTAGATGATAAGAGTCATAGATTGCCTGCACATACTCCCTCCACTCCCACCATCTCCACAAATGATGTCGCTAAAGCAATACTGTTCTTTTACTATGTACTGCAGTTTACTAAGGAAATGTTGGCATCTATTTGTTGACCACAAAAAGGGTGACTTCTTAATGTTACCTGCATCAAAAGGGCAATATCAGAATGTCATCCACTGAAGGATCACCGTGCCTTGGCCAGAATGTCGCCCTCTTAAGGATAAATTGCCTGTGCCCTCATTTATGTGGCTCCTTATAACCCTGCCTGTTTCACAAACAATAACTTAGTAGGATTTATTTGCGATGTGCAGGAAACCCTACTAAGAGCCTTCACAAAACATTTACCACATAAAGTATAGAAAATTCATTAAATAACAAATTACAGTGAAGAGAAATAATGTATACACGCTGGCAAGGAAGAAGACCTTGCAGAGCAATGTGCTGGTGACCTGCACTGAACTTACTGCCAATTACCATTTTTTTGTCATTTTCTTAATGGGTATTCCCTGCTCTCAGTGTTTGCTGGTAATTGGTGGTGAGTTCATTGTGGGTCGTGCCATTGGGATGGCTGACATGTCAAGAGACTATTTGCACTGGGTAAATGACAGAGGCAAGATTCTTCCTAGAGGACCACTGATGCTGTCTCCTAGCAGCCTCTTCTCTGCATTCCACAGGTATCACTGTTTTATTCTGAATACGATACATCTCATAATACATGATTATGTGATGCAAAATATTAAACATCTAAGAAAATCACGTCGAGTGACAACAATAATCCTCTGGTGTAAATCTGTTTTCCATTGGTAATGCTACAAATGTGTGTATGTGGTAAGCTGTAGGGTTCAACATTTTATACATGAAATAAATATATATTTAAATTAGTGCAATCATGTTAAGTGCTGCTGTGATTCATAATGCTCACTTCTTTCTCAGAGATGTAAAATCGCAACAATTGAAGCATTGAATGCTTTACAATCTTATTAGCTTTTGTTTTACTTTTGGTGACAGTTTATGTAAAATAATTGCAATGCGTTGGATACTTCTCTGGCACTCAGACAATTAAACACTGGAGAATTGACAGTCATTACAGAAAGCATAATGCCCTGAGAAACTTGTATAAAAGCAAAGTGTAGTAGTTTGGGGACAAATCAGCTATACTTTAGGGGACAAACAAAAATTCTATAAAGCAATGCCTTGGAGAGTATTCAAGAGGTTAAAAAGTCCCATGTAAAATAAATGTACATTTGGGGAATGCTTTTTGCCTGCTGTGGTGCACTTGGATTGCTAAAAGCAAATGCACAAAATATTGGTGCACATCCAAATTTTCATCTCCATTAACCCTTTACTCTGCGGCATTGTGCCTGCATATCATTACTACATTAAAGATGAGGATTTAGTCACATTATATGGCCATAGAATGCTAAGCTTGCTACCAATGCGAAGGTACATCATTTTTGGCAAGTACCTAAACTTAATATGCTTTGTCTTATGAGATGAATGTCTCCTATTTTAGGCATTTACCAACCTTAATTTACTTTATCCTGAGAGCTGAAACTTTGTCAGCTTTACTCATTAATGGAGAGAGACCCTCTGACAGGCATTATATAGTGTCCTAAAGACAATACGCATTGCACCTGGGGTGGGAGCAGTGCTTAAACCAATAGAAGCTGGTCAAAACTTCCAAAAGTACAATTCCAGTCCAGGTTTTGGTAAGCACACCCAAAGAAAAAAAACACATTTAAACTTGCAGGAGTGACTAAATCCTCATCTTTAATATAGTAGTGATATGCAGGCATAATGCCCCAGAGTAAAGGGTTAATGGAAATGAAAATTTGGATGTGCACCAATATTTTGTGTATTTGCACTTGGATTGCCCCAGAACTGTTTGACCTCTGTCTTTGTGCATATGGGCTCTGCTTTTCTACAGAAGACAGTTATTTTAATTAACTATAGCTCATCTGTTTCATTGCAGTATCTTTAATTATATTTTAACTAAACGGACAAAACATTTACCACTTAAAGTATGGAAAACAAATTAAAATTAAAAATTTCAGTGAAGAGAAACAATGTATATATACTGGCAAGGAAGAAGACCTTGCTGAACGATGTCCTGGTGACCCGCACTGAGTTTGACACCAATTACCATTTTCTTGTCATTTTCATGGTCACCAGCACATTGCTCAGTGAGGCCTTCTTCCTTGCCAGTATGCATACATTGTTTCCTTTCGCTGTAATTTGTTATTTTCTGTGTTTTCTGTACTTTATGTAGTAAATGTTTTGTGAGTGACAGTGGCTCTTATTAGAGTTTCCTGCGCATCACAAAGAAATCCCGCTAATTTTTTGCTTCTGAAACAGGCAGGGTTGTAAGGAGGCACATGGATAAGGGCACAAGCAGTTTATCCTTAAGCAGGCAACATTCTGGACATGGCACCATGACCCTTCAGCGGGCAAGATTCTGATGTTGCCCTTTTGATGCAGATGACATTATGATGTCACCCTTTTTGTGGTCGCCAAATAGGCGCCGACATTTCAATAGGATACCTATACTGCCATCCCACATTTACTTAGTTCTTAGAAAGACGTCAAACCCTGCACAAACATAATGCAAAAGTACACCTATGGAATAGTAAACTTGCCAAAATGTTGGTGGTTGACATGCTGCCCTTTTCTTTTATTGAAAACAATGGCTTTAAAGAACTGATGTCATGTGTTGCACCATGTGGAATCCCAGCCTTGTCCCACTGCACTGATAGTCATGAAACCACATACTAACCCTTCAGCCTTTTCCCATATCACTGGTAGATATAGAAACAATTACTGACCCCTAGCCCTCCAGCTGCTGCTAGACTGCAACTCCCATAATTTGCCCAGCCTTTGGCTGGCAGACAATGACTGCGTTGTAGCCTGGAAACAGCTGAAGAGTCTCCCATTTCCAATGGTAGTGTAGAACCACACATACTGACTACCCTTGTTTCATTGGGTAGTCACAGTCTCGCACACACTTACCTCCCAGCCTCGTCTGCTGCATTGGTAGCCAGAGAACCATGAATGTTGTCCTCCCAAGAGTCTCAGCTTTGTGTCACTGCACTGGTAGCAGTAGAACTACAACTGAGTCTGCATACATCTGGAATTCTAGAGGAAAATGACAAATTTCTCACAGGAAATGTATTTCAGTTAGCAAAAAGGAGGACATTTTATTAATTTTCAATGTGCAGGGAATGTTGTGGAAAAAGTTGGAGATCATGTGTTTTTGTGAAATTTTCTGTGAGAAAAAAATCTAATTTTTTGCCCATCTCAAAAGGAAAATGACATCCACTTATGTAATTTATTGGCTTATTTAATTCATAGGTTTAAACAAATCATAGACGAAAAGAATATTCTGAAACAACCACACATTGTCTCATTGTCCTCCCGTTGGTACAAGCAATCATGTACACTGTTTAGTAAACTGACATTAGTCAGGCCTAGGGACTGAATATTGATTTACCATGGAATTTCCATGGTACATTCACCCCACAGATCCAGGGAGTGTGCTGCCAGGAACATAAAAGTTTAGAAAAAAATAGGAGATTTAAAAAAAATAAAACAAAAAACTGTGTAGGCAAAGTATATGTTATACACTTTCAGAATATGTAAATTCAACATAAATGGTTACTGTCATTGGGAAAAAAAGTCAGCATTTTATTAACATAATTTAAAATGTCTCATTACAGGAAACTGTCAAATATATTACAAAGTTACATTCAAATTTATTACCATGTTGTTCGAGGTCACAATTTTTTCCAGTTGGGAGTAAATCATTGTTAATCTATGGTTTACCAATACTGTTCTACTTTCTTCATATTGGCTTTTAGCTGATTATTAAGAGAGCATGGATTCAGTACAATATTAGTTTTAAGTTGTATCTGCTTCATAAAAAGCCATGGCTTAATGGGGTCATTTGTATTATAAAGCTTTATAGATCAAAATAACCTATACAGAACATGAAGTAATAAAGATATACCTTTAAAGCTACTTTTTTTATAAATAGGATCACCAATGTTTTCATAGAAGTTCTTATATTTATAGTATCTTCACACAATTTTGCACTTACTTTAACAGCTTGATGACCAGGTGGTTTGGAATGCATTGCTTTGCAATTGGTCACCCCTAGTGTTGAGCGAGCATGCTCGGCCGATGCTCGGATCGGCTCGAGCATCGCTCTGCTCGGCACATGGCGGTACTCGTACGAGTACCGCATGTGCTCGCCCGCCATGTTCGGGTCTCCTCCCCGCACGTTTTGTGGCTGCTGCGCAGCCAATAAACGTGCAGGGAGGCTCTGACATCGGTGTAATGCCAGCAGCCATGTTGGCTGCTGGCATTACACTGATTGGCTGGCCAGAACCCGTGGTCGGGTGCTGTATAGCACCTGACCATCGAGTTCGGCTCAGTCTGAGCCAGGGAGAGCTGAGGATAGGAAGGGAAAGGCAGTGTAGGGAGGAAAAAAACAAAAATTGTGAAAAAAAAGAACCAAAAGTCCTTTTTAGGACTACTGTGTGTGGGGGCAGCAGGTTATTTTGTGTGGGGGGGGAAAAAACAAAAAAAAAAAAAAAAAATATTCTGTTTAGTGTGAAAAGTTGCAGATTAGAGCACATTCTGTTTAGTGTGCACAGTTGCAGATTAGAGCACATTCTGTTTAGTGTGCAAAGTTGCAGATTAGAGCACATTCTGTTTAGTGTGCAAAGTTGCAGATTAGAGCACATTCTGTTTAGTGTGCAAAGTTGCAGATTAGAGCACATTCTGTTAAGTCTTCAAACTAAAATATCAAAGTCACATATTCCATTCAGTGTGCGTCGCCGCAGTTTAGCAGCACATTCTGTGTACTGTGCAGAGTTGCAGAATAGGAAGAAATACTGTTAAGTCTTCAAACTAAAATATCAAAGTCACATATTCCATTCAGTGTGCTTCGCCGCAGTTTAGCAGCACATTCTGTGTACTGTGCAGAGTTGCAGAATAGGAAGAAATACTGTTAAGTCTTCAAACTAAAATATCAAAGTCACATATTCCATTCAGTGTGCTTCGCCGCAGTTTAGCAGCACATTCTGTGTACTGTGCAGAGTTGCAGAATAGGAAGAAATACTGTTAAGTTTTCAAACTCAAATATTAAAGTCACATATTCCATTCAGTGTGTTTCACCGCCGTTTAGCAGCCTATTCTGTGTACTCTGCACAGTTGCAGAATAGTAAGAAATACTGTTAAGTTTTCAAACTCAAATATTAAAGTCACATATTCCATTCAGTGTGTTTCACCGCCGTTTAGCAGCCTATTCTGTGTACTCTGCACAGTTGCAGAATAGTAACAAATACTGTTAAGTTTTCAAACTCAAATATTAAAGTCACATATTCCATTCAGTGTGTTTCACTGCCGTTTAGCAGCCTATTCTGTGTACTCTGCACAGTTGCAGAATAGTAAGAAATACTGTTAAGTTTTCAAACTCAAATATTAAAGTCACATATTCCATTCAGTGTGTATCACCGCCGTTTAGCAGCCTATTCTGTGTACTCTGCAGAGTTGCAGAATAGTAAGAAACAGTGTTAAGTTTTCAAACTCAAATATTAAAGTCACATATTCCATTCAGTGTGTATCACCGCCGTTTAGCAGCCTATTCTGTGTACTCTGTAGAGTTGCAGAATAGTAAGAAATAGTGTTAAGTTTTCAAACTCAAATATCAAAGTCACATATTCCATTCAGTGTGTATCACCGCCGTTTAGCAGCCTATTCTGTGTACTCTGCAGAGTTGCAGAATAGTAAGAAATAGTGTTAAGTTTTCAAACTCAAATATCAAAGTCACATATTCCATTCAGTGTGCTTCGCCGCAGTTTAGCAGCACATTCTGTGTACTCTGCAGAGTTGCAGAATAGTAAGAAATAGTGTTAAGTTTTCAAACTCAAATATCAAAGTCACATATTCCATTCAGTGTGTATCACCGCCGTTTAGCAGCCTATTCTGTGTACTCTGCACAGTTGCAGAATAGTAAGAAATACTGTTAAGTTTTCAAACTCAAATATTAAAGTCACATATTCCATTCAGTGTGTGTCACCGCAGTTTAGCAGCCTATTCTGTGTACTCTGCAGAGTTGCAGAATAGTAAGAAATACTGTTAAGTTTTCAAACTCAAATATTAAAGTCACATATTCTGTGTAAGATGAAGAAGGCGGGTAAAAAGGGACGGGGAAGTGGACGTGATCCTGAAAGTTCAGGGCGCGGGTCAGGACGCGGAGAAACAGTGCCTAGCTTCATGTGTAATTTTACAGGGCGTCGCAGGACATCACTCTCGAGGTCCGACCACTGCGAACAGGTGGTCGGTTGGATGACAGCTGATACTGCTTCCAGTCGGTTAAGCACCACCCTGTCTTCCACCAAGTCCACTCTCAGTAGCCAAGAGTCTGGTCAACATAATCCTCACTCTGATCATCCTTCCTCCCACCATACACGGTCTGGTCAAAGAAGTGATCCCACACTGGGATATAGTGAGGAGCTCGTCTCATCACCAATCCTTCATTTGACCCTCTCTCCAAGCACGCTTGCAGAGGAACATGACATCTTGTGCCCTGATTCACAACCTCTAGAGGCTACCCAATCACAAGAAGATGACAGATGTGAACGGCATTTAAGGTCAAAGGAAGTAGTGGATGATGATGATGATGATGATGAGACACAGTTGCCATTAAATCAACCACTATTTCCGTCTCAAGACCTTGTTGAGGAGAATGTTATACAGTTGTCAATGACTGAGTATGTGGTGGGATCAAGACTTGAGGAGGATGATCAGAGTGAGGAAGTGGAGGAGGACTTGGTGGACGATGAGGTGACTGACCCCACCTGGGAAGGTGTAGAGCCGAGCGATGTCAGCAGTCCTGAGGGTGAGCCATCTGCAGCACCGCAACAGGCTGGAAGAGGCAGTGGTGTGGCTACAGAAAGAAGGAGGACCGCACCAAACCGGCCCGCAAATGTTCCACGGAGCACCCTCTTGCGTAAATCTACCTTGCCAAAGGGTAGGTGTTCCGCGGTATGGCGTTTTTTTAAGGAAAGTGCGGACGACAAAAGAATTGTAGTTTGCAACCTGTGCCACACCAGAATGAGCCGAGGCATGAACACTAGAAACCTCACCACCACCAGCATGATCCGAAACATGGCATCCAAGCACCGTAGTAAGTGGGAGGAACGCTTGGATCGCCCATCTGTGTCTGCAGGCCACACCACTGCCTCCTCTTCCCCTGTTTTCGGTGCCGGCCAATCGCCTGTCGAAGGCGCAGGCCCGCATACCTCCCGCCCTGCACCTGTACCATCTGAAGCACCATCAGCGACCACATCCACTTCCCTGTCCCAGCACAGCGTCCAAATGTCGTTACGCCAGGCATTTGAGCGCAAGAGAAAGTACCCAGCCACCCACCCACAGGCCATAGCACTAACCTCACACCTTTCCAAATTACTGGCCATCGAAATGCTGCCATTTAGGCTTGTGGACACTGAGTCCTTCCGCAGCCTGATGGCAGCAGCTGTCCCTCGGTACGCGGTCCCCAGCCGCCACTACTTTTCCCGGTGTGCCATCCCCGCATTACACCACCATGTGTCCCGTAACATCACCCGTGCCCTGACCAACGCAGTTACTGGGAAGGTCCACTTAACGACTGACACATGGACAAGTGCTTGTGGCCAGGGACGCTACATTTCCCTGACGGCACACTGGGTGAATGTCGTGGAGGCTGGGAGCGACTCGGACCCTGGGATGGCACGGGTGCTACCCACGCCGAGGATTGCGGGCCCTACCTCCATCAGGGTTTCCACCAGCACCTACGTTATTGGCTCCTCCTCCTCCGTTTCCACCTCCGAATTCTCTACACGCAGCGCCACTCCCCCATCAGCCAGTAGCTGGAAGCAGTGTAGCACTGCAGTGGGGAAGCGTCAACAGGCCGTGCTGAAGCTGATCTGCCTTGGGGACAAACAGCACACGGCCTCAGAGCTGTTGCAGGGGATTAGTCACCAGACCGAGCAGTGGCTCTCGCCACTCAACCTGCAACCAGGCATGGTTGTGTGTGATAATGGGCGTAACTTGGTGGCGGCTTTGGAGCTCGGCAAGCTCACACACGTACCATGCCTAGCGCATGTATTTAATTTAGTGGTGCAGCGATTTCTAAAAACCTACCCCAATGTGCATGATCTCTTGACCAAGGTGCGCCGCGTGTGTGCACATTTCCGTAAGTCATCTACAGCTTCGGCCGGCCTGTTGAAGCTGCAGCAGCGCTTACAATTGCCAGCTCACCGGCTGCTGTGTGACGTAAGCACGCGCTGGAACTCCACCTTCCACATGTTGGCCCGGCTTTGTGAGCAGCAGAGGGCAGTAGTGGAGTACCAGCTGTTACACGGTCGTCGCCTCTCCGTTCAACTTCCTGTAATCAGAAGTGAGGAGTGGGAATGGATGTCAGACCTCTGCGAGGTTTTACGCAATTTTGAGGAATCGACACAGATGGTGAGCGGCGATAACGCTATTATTAGTGTTGAGCGAGCACCACGATGCTCGGGTGCTCGGGTGCTCTGACCGAGCACCCCCTGAGGCTCGAGTGCTCGGCCGAGCACCCGAGCCCCATTGGAATGAATGGGGCAACACCAGGCACCCCCTGCTCTGATGAGGGGAGGGTGCCTGGTCAATGCCCCCTTCATCTCCGCTATGCCCCCTTCATCTCAGAATGCCCCCTTCAGCTCCGCAATGTCCCCCTTCAGCTCCGCTATGCCCCTCTTCCACAATGTGCCCCTTCATCTCCGCTATGCCCCTCTTCCACAATGTGCCCCTTCATCTCCGCTATGCCCCTCTTCCACAATGTCCACCTTCATCTCCTCTATGCCATAGAGGAGATGAAGGGGGACATTGTGGAAGAGGGGCATAGCGAGGATGAAGGGGCACATTGTGGAAGAGGGGCATAGCGGAGATGAAGGGGCACATTGTGGAAGACGGGCATAGCGGAGATGAAGGGGGACATTGTGGAAGAGGGGCATAGAGTCTATGCCCCTCTTCCACAATGTCCCCCTTCATCTCCGCAATGCCCCCTTCATCTCCGCAATGCCCCCGTACCTCCAGTCCCTGGTGGTCCAGCGGAGCTTCTTCGGATCTGTGCCTCTTCCGGCACAGATCCCCGCCACCCGAACATGTCGGGCGAGCACATGGCGGTACTCGACGAGTACCGCCATGTGCCGAGCAGAGCGATGCTCGAGCCGATCCGAGCATCGGCCGAGCACGCTCGCTCATCACTAGCTATTATCAGTGTAACCCTCCCACTTCTGTGTCTACTGAAACGCTCGCTGCTCACAATTAAAACCGACGCTTTGCATGTGGAAGAGGTGGAAATGGGGGAGGAAGAGCTTACACAAGGTGATAGCCAGAGCACCCTCACTTCGTCTTCTCAGCGACAATTGGAGGAGGCGGAGGAGGAGGAGGAGGAGGAGGAGGAGGAAGACACGGTTGCCTCCGCTACAGAGGGTAGCCATGGAACTTTAGTTCCATCTCTTCAGCGTGGGTGGGCAGAAGAGGAGGAAGAGGATGAGGAGATTGAGAGTCATCCTCCTGGTGAGGACAGCGAAATCTTGACTGTTGGTACTCTGCCACACATGGCTGACTTTATGTTAGGCTGCCTTTCCCGTGACCCACGCGTTATACGCATTTTAAACAACACGGATTACTGGGTGTTCACCCTTCTGGACCCCCACTACAAAGAGAATTTCTCATCTCTCATTCCTCCGGTGGAGAGGACAAGCAAAATGGTGCAATACCAGAAGGTTCTTGTTGAAAAATTGCTCCAAAATTTTCCATCTGACAACGCTGGCGGCAGAGTACGTGCTACCTTGGCCAACCGAGAAGGGGAGAAAAGGGGAGCACACAGCAGTTCCGAGAAAGGCAGGGCAACACTCTCCAAGGCGTGGGACACCTTCATGACACCCCGCCAGCACCCTCACCCTGATGCGCAGCCTAGTGTCACAAGGAGGGAAAAGTTTTGGAAGATGGTGAAGGAGTACGTAGCAGACCGTGTCAGCGTCCTCAATGATCCCTCTGTGCCTTACAACTACTGGGTGTCCAAGCTGGACACGTGGTATGAACTGGCACTCTACGCCTTGGAGGTGCTGGCCTGCCCTGCCGCCAGCGTTCTGTCTGAGCGGGTATTTAGTGCTGCTGGTGGCATCATAACAGATAAGCGTATCCGCCTTTCCACCGACAATGCTGATAGGTTGACACTTATAAAAATGAACAAGGCCTGGATTTCCCCTGACTTCTCCACTCCACTGGAGGAAAGCCCCGGGGGAACATAAACTCACTTTATATATGTTATTTACAATGATGTGAATACTCTGTATTCCCATTCACCCCTTCCACCCAAAAAACGGGTATATGGTTGACTCTTAATCTTCTCATCCTCCTCCTCCTCTTCCATATGCCCTGTGCTATAATTTTTATATAGGGCCAGCTCACCAGCGGGCCCTGTGATATAATTTTTATATAGGGCCAGCTCACCAGCGGGCCCTGTTTGACAATTTTTATATAGGTCAGCTCACCAGCGGGCCTTCTTATATAATGTTTTATTGGGTCAGCTCTCTAGCGGGCCCTCTCATATAATGTTTTATAGCGTCAGCTCACTAGCGGGCCTTTGCATATAATGTTTAGGATGGTCAGCTCTGCAGCAGACCCTCACCCATAATGTTTTAGATGGTCAGCTCAGCGCACGTTTCCCTCTTAATCATGGCCTCAGTTCAATAAAATCAAGGAAATTTTTGGGAGAATTTGCCTCTGCGCACGTTTCCCTCTTAATCATGGCCTCAATTCTGAAAATCAAGGAAATTTTTGGGAGAATTTGCCTCTGCGCACGTTTCCCTCTTAATCATGGCCTCAGTTCTGAAAATCAAGGAAATTTTTGGGAGAATTTGCCTCTGCGCACGTTTCCCTCTTAATCATGGCCTCAGTTCTGAAAATCAAGGAAATTTTTGGGAGAATTTGCCTCTGCGCACGTTTCCCTCTTAATCATGGCCTCAGTTCTGAAAATCAAGGAAATTTTTGGGAGAATTTGCAGATGATATACAAGTAAATATACAGCAAATATTGTTTGGTAACAATTTTTCGCCTAAAGTGGTTTTTATTTTCCTTTTTGTGTGTTTTATGGTCAGTCTGTAAAAATGGCGTACTACGGGCGAAAGATCGTTCCCAGCAGCGATGTTGGAGTCCAAGATGCATCCAGACATCCTCCCTATGCTGTCCCTGAACCATTTCTGTAGTGTTTCCATCTTTTTCTGCCCTTTTCCTATGGACCAGGCACCCTCCCCTCATCAGAGCAGGGGGTGCCTGGTGTAATGCTCGAGTCCTCCCATTGACTTCAATGGGGCTCGGGTGCTCGGCCGAGCACTCGAGCCTCAGGGGGTGCTCGGTCAGAGCACCCGAACACCCGAGCATTGGGGTGCTCGCTCATCACTAGTCACCCCCCTTAGTCCTCAATGGATTAACTTCATAGAATGCTATCTGTTCCCACCTGGGTACACACAATTAACTTCATCCATGGAAGAAAAAGAGGAGCAATTCTGGGGCAAATGAAGTGTAACAAGGGTAACAAATTTGAATCTTCCTAATTTCCATTGTTTTAACCTTTTGAGTGCCAGAGGCTTCTCCAATGCATTGCAAAGCAATGCATTGGAGAAGCCTCTGGTGCTCATGGGGTTAAATGGAGATATAAATCTGTTGAATACTAGAGGTCCCCAATTAATTGTAAAGCCCCATCTAAACCAACAAGCCTCTGTATTTGTTCCATATGGTCTAGCTGCATTGCCCAAATTCCTCTGTTCTTTTGTACATAATGCCCACAAAGCTAAGTTACAATAGCTGAACAATTCTGAATTTTCACACTCACCTTCACAAAATGCTGGGTTTTCATACCTAATTTCACATATTAAATTGTTTTCCCCTTGATCGTCAGGGAGAGGGAGATCCAGAGAGCTCAAAACTCTGATTTATACTTTGGTGCACTGGCTAAAATTAATACTCAGTTCAACAAATAGCATGGAGGCATATGAATAAATTCAAAATTGGAACAATTATGGGGAAGACCAACTGCACCATGGGGAAAAAACACAGAGACAATTTAATTTAAATCTGGCTTTTAATCCTGTGAATCACTGCATTGGAGGACACTCTAGGAATCAAGTGTTTAAAATCCCACTTTAAAGTACCAATAATACCTCCAAATAATAGTCTTGCTTTAATGTGGATAGAACATTCTAATGGCCAGTATGAATCAATGCTGCTTGGACTGAGGCCCAAAGTAAATCATTACTTAAAACAGGATATATACAGAGATTAACATGGTGTTATGTTGTTGTACTCCAGGATACCAGACTATGACTGTTACTTCCATTATAATAAGACTTGAGTGGCAGCAGTTTGGCATTGAGTCCAGCAATGATGTCTCCCTCTACTGACTTAACATGCAATTTTAATTAAAGGCTTATTTTTGGGACCCAGTCCACCCATAATTGATTCATACTGGCCATTTGATTTTTTTTCCCAGATTAAAGTAAGCATGGGTTTACTATTTGGAGATGTAGGTGTTATCAATTGAAATGTTCTTTACTTGTTTCTTATAGTGCCTTTGGTTTACCCCTGCAATTACATAATTATATGGCAGTAACACTCAAAAATATAAAGCTACAGATAATACAGTTCAGAAACTCCATAGTGCGTGTCACATAACAGTTATATAAACATACTCATCTGCATTCACCTTATCTGTTACACGCATGTGTCCCTACTCCCATCCCTTGTTGTGGGATCGAACACATTCTCTCTCATCCTCTACCCCTGTCTTTCTCTGTAGGGATAAGATTAGAATTTGAAGTGAACAGAGTTTGTAGTCCTGTTGGTCTGCTAAGCAACTGTCATGTTCAACCCCAATCACATGACAGCCAGGACTGATTGAATATGTTATCTCTTGAACCAAAGAGCAAGGGAAAATTCATAGTGGCAATTTGGATTTTTTGCCAGTAGTAAGGGAAGTAGCAGATCATTAGGAGGTGTTAGTTCTCTTTAATGTTCTATCCTATAGCATAGGTTATTACAAGTATCTCCTACTGTGAAGATAAATACATTTCTACCCTCCTGGGATTTTGCAGTTTGAGAGTATAATTTGTCTTCAGGGTTCGTAATACCTGTAAGAATCTTGATATATTAAAAATCTTTAAATATGATTGTGTTCAAGGTAACAAAAATCATTTACAGAGAAATATGGTGCCTTGGGATTTTCAGTCTTTGATCAATATGAAACATGTTACATAAACTTCCTATTTCAAGTAAGAGGATATATTAAGTCATGCACAAATCTGAATTGTATTCACTTCATTTATTCTGGTACATTGTGAAATGAAGACAAGAAGGGCAAAATGTGCATGCTGTGTATTTTATTTTTTAGGCCCAAATAATTCCAGAGAAATTGAACATTTCTAAAAACCTATATTTTTAAAGGAACACTAACACAAAAATCAACTGGGGTTATATAAACATAAATGCCCTGTATTTCATGGTAATTAGTGTTGAGCGAGCACCACGATGCTCGGGTGCTCGGGTGCTCTGACCGAGCACCCCCTGAGGCTCGAGTGCTCGGCCGAGCACCCGAGCCCCATTGGAATGAATGGGGCAACACCAGGCACCCCCTGCTCTGATGAGGGGAGGGTGCCTGGTCAATGCCCCCTTCATCTCCGCTATACCCCCTTCATCTCAGAATGCCCCCTTCAGCTCCGCAATGTCCCCCTTCAGCTCCGCTATGCCCCTCTTCCACAATGTGCCCCTTCATCTCCGCTATGCCCCTCTTCCACAATGTGCCCCTTCATCTCCGCTATGCCCCTCTTCCACAATGTCCCCCTTCATCTCCTCTATGCCATAGAGGAGATGAAGGGGGACATTGTGGAAGAGGGGCATAGCGGAGATGAAGGGGCACATTGTGGAAGAGGGGCATAGCGGAGATGAAGGGGCACATTGTGGAAGACGGGCATAGCGGAGATGAAGGGGGACATTGTGGAAGAGGGGCATAGAGTCTATGCCCCTCTTCCACAATGTCCCCCTTCATCTCCGCAATGCCCCCTTCATCTCCGCAATGCCCCCGTACCTCCAGTCCCTGGTGGTCCAGCGGAGCTTCTTCGGATCTGTGCCTCTTCCGGCACAGATCCCCGCCACCCGAACATGTCGGGCGAGCACATGGCGGTACTCGACGAGTACCGCCATGTGCCGAGCAGAGCGATGCTCGAGCCGATCCGAGCATCGGCCGAGCACGCTCGCTCATCACTAATGGTAATATATAGTGATGATCGAGCACCCCGATGCTCGGGTGTTCGGGTGCTCTGGCCGAGCGCCCCCGGAGGCTCGAGTGCTCGGCCGAGCACCCGAGCCCCATTGAAGTCAATGGGAGGACTCGAGCATTACACCAGGCACCCCCTGCTCTGATGAGGGGAGGGTGCCTGGTTCATAGGAAAAGGTCAGAAAATGATGGAAACACCACAGAAATGGTTCAGGGACAGCATAGGGAGGATGTCTGGATGCATCTTGGACTCCAACGTCGCTGCTGGGAACGATGTTTCGCCCGTAGTACGCCATTTTTACAGACTGACCGTAAAACACACAAAAAGGAAGATAAAAACGATTTTAGGCGAAAAATTGTTACCAAACAGTATTTGCTGTATATTTACTTGAACTATCAGGATCACGTCCACTTCCCCGTCCCTTTTTCCCCGCCTCCTTCATATTAAACAGAATATATGCCGGTAATCTGCGGCTAGGCACACGAAACAGAATGTGACGCTAATCTGCGGCTAGGCACACTAAACAATATGTGACGCTAATCTGCGGCTAGGCACACTAAACAATATGTGACGTTAATCTGTGGCTAGGCACACTAAACAATATGTGACGCTAATCTGCGGCTAGGCACACGAAACAGAATGTGACGCTAATCTGCGGCTAGGCGCACGAAACAGAATGTGACGCTAATCTGCGGCTAGGCACAGTGAACGGAATATGTGACGTTAATTTGTGAATTTGCACACTAAACAGAATGTGACAATAATCTATGGCTAGGCACACATTTAAAATGGCCCTTTTTGTCGCTGCGTTGTAAAATCATTGGCCCTGTGCACCTAACAGAATATGTCAGCTTGTTACTGCACTGTGAAATATTTGTCCCTGTGCACCTAGTACAATGTCACCTTAGAACATGTCCCCCCCCACAAAAAAAGGAAATTGTGCCCCCCCAAACAAAATATAAATGCTGCCCCCACACACAACAGTCCTAAAAAGGACTTTTGGGTCTTGAAAGAGTTTCAACAATTTTATTCTCCCTACACTGACTTCCTGTGCATCTAGTGTTATATGTCACCTTAAAAATATCCCCCCCACAAAAAAAAGGAAATTGTACCCCCCCAAACAAAATATAAATGCTGCCCCCACACACAACAGTCCTAAAAAGGACTTTTGGGTCTTGAAAGAGTTTCAACAATTTTATTCTCCCTACACTGACTTCCTGTGCATCTAGTATTATATGTCACCTTAAAAATATCCCCCCCACAAAAAAAAGGAAATTGTGCCCCCCCAAACAAAATATAAATGCTGCCCCCACACACAACAGTCCTAAAAAGGACTTTTGGGTCTTGAAAGGTTTCAACAATTTTATTCTCCCTACACTGACTTTCCCTGCCTAAGCACATCTCTCCCTGGCTAAGAATGAGCCGAACTCGCGCGTCGGGTGCTATACAGCACCCGATCACGGGTTCTGGCCAGCCAATCAGTGTAATGCCAGCAGCCAACATGGCTGCTGGCATTACACTGATGTCAGAGCCTCCCCGCACGTTTATTGGCTGCGCAGCAGCCGCGAAACGTGCGGGGAGGAGACCCGAACATGGCGGGCGAGCACATGCGGTACTCGTACGAGTACCGCCATGTGCCGAGCAGAGCGATGCTCGAGCCGAACCGAGCTTCGGCCGAGCATGCTCGCTCATCACTAGTAATATATGTAAAACTTCTCTATTTATTTCCCAAGGATTAACATATTGTCTTAATATATTCCTAGGGCTTCCATTTATTCTCCAGGATTATCTGTGAATGGATAAGATAAAATAACAAGATGAGATAAAATAACAACCTTTCAAAATTCATGAGCAGTGGGCACTACTAATCAGCTAGCTCTAAATGATTGATACAATCAGCACAAAATTGAATGTTCACTGTAAAGAACAATTTACAGAAATGTAACTTTAGAAGTGTGTTTTTACGATCTAACATATGACTAATTAATTATACATATGGTAGCTGTAAGTACATAATCTTTAAAGTTGTATTAAAAAAATGTATTTTGTTATGTGTTTTAGTGTTCCTTTAACCTCTGCACTGTTACAGATAGTGGTGAATTTAAGAGGTGGGTTAAGTGACATTCTTAATGTCACTTGTCTGTATCCACAAATTAAAAAGAGGAGAAATTTACGCGTGAACTAGCTGCACTATCAGGGCCCCACAAAAAATGTGCTTTGCTTTGTAATGCACTGGGGAGTTCTACGTCATTTATGTGTTTTAGTGTTCCTTTAACCTCTGCACTGTTACAGATAGTGGTGAATTTAAGAGGTGGGTTATGAGACATTCTTAACGCTGTATGCACAAATTAAAAAGAGGAGAAATTTACGCGTGAACTAGCTGCACTATCGGGGCCCCACAAAAAATTTGCTTTGCTTTGTAATGCACTGGGGAGTTCTACGTCATTTAAGGTCTGAAGCCACATTTAAATTATATAGTAATTTAAGGATTTTTCCCCCTATGGTGCAGATGGTCTCTCCAGAATTGCCAAACTATTTATTTGTACATAAGGCCTTTATGGATGTATTCAATAATATGAAGAAGAACCATTCTACATTATAGTAAGTTATAGTAATAGCACCACCTAGTGAACATAATAAACAATTGTTTTTTTAAAGCCAATCTCAAAAGCAAACCATTGTTTTACTCAAAGAAAAAACAAGCTAAAGTTTATGAGAGGCTCTGAAGTTGAACAAAAGCCTTTTCTATGGCTAGCCTCTGCTCAAGAGTATCAAGTTTTAGATCTCAAGTGCCATTACAGAGGGGACATTTCCATGTGTATATATTAGACCAATCCCACTGAAAAGGGCAATCCACTTCCAAAATGTTAAGTTACCTCTGCATGGGAAATACCAGCTAATCCCAGAAGTGCGTTTTGGCTTTGTTTGGGTGTCACCGGTGAGGTGTTGGTTTCCCTAGATACTGAGAGAAAGGGGTCCATTTCCTTCACTCTCAAACAAGCCAAAGTATGTTAAAGGCTCTGACGATGATCAAAAGCAATGTTGCCTGTTCTGCAACTAGTCACCACTCAAGAGCATAACATTTTAGCTTTCTAGGCTAGTGTCATAACAGAGGAGAAATCCCCACATACACATTAGACTAATCACACCCAAGAAGTCAGTCCAGTTCCAAAATGATGGGAAAGTCCCCTCTGAATGGAAAACCAGCTAAACCCCAAAAGTATGTTTCAGTCTTGATCAGGCCTTATCACTGAGGTGCACCTGTTGTCCCTAGTCAGTGGGAATAAGGAGTCCACATCTGAATTACCCTTCACTCATAGGCAGACACCTAAATACGTTTTCAAAAAACCAACCCAAAGTATGTGAGAGGCTCTGGCAATGAACAAAAATAATGTTGCCTGTTCTGTGGCTTTGATTTACTCGGGGAAAAGTCCTATACCATAGCTAAATATTTCATAAAAAACATTTATTACTTCCTTAAATGGGGCTTTTAACCTCTTGAATGCTAGAGAGGTGTCCAACATATCGTTTTGCAACGCACTGGAGAACTCTCTAGCATTCAAGGGTTTAAAACAGCAATTTAAACTAATGGGAATTTGGGGAATTGGCATTTGTCCCCTGTGGTTCATTTCAATTGTTTTCTAATTACTCCATTTTAACATTTGAACATAATGCACTTATGTGTATTTTTATCTGTAATAATGGAAATGTGTGTCTTCTACAGTCCTTAACCCTTTGAGTGTCGGAGTAGTGTGCAACGCATTGCAAAGCAATGTGTTGCACACCCCTCTGGCAATCAAAGGGTTAAATACAGATCCTAGCCTGTCTGTAAATAAACTATTGTTGATACATTGTTCTAGTGATCTGAATTACAATTTGTCTATTATCCTAGTTTTTAAAGCCACTCTAAATAGAATTCCAGCTGGTATAATTTAATTTCCTGCAGATTACAAGCTTGGTTTGGTTTTTTGTATTCCTGTTAATCATTATTTGGGTGATCGCGGCATCTCCCTCTTAATTTAATCAGCAAGTTTCAACACACATTCATTGTGTAGTCACATATTCTGTACACGTGACAAGAGTGGTAAATAGGCTTAGGAACACACATATGTGTTCATAGGCACTGATTCTTTTTTGCCAGTTATTGACATAGGCAATTTTATGCTTTGTCTTCAAAATTACTTTTTCCATTGGTGTATAATAATGTAATAAAGTCATATTAGTATTATATGATTCTGTAACAGAAGTTCATGGGGGAGATTCATTAGCAGTGATAAAGAGGTGATAAAGTGGAGATGACTTCTCCAATTTATCACTTCTCCAGTTCCTAAGTTATTCTATGGAGCCTATGCACTAAGATTTCTTAGTGCATATGCTTCATAGAATAACATAGGAACTGGTGAAGTCATCTCAGCTTTATCATCGCTGAGTGAATCTCCCCCCATGTCTTACATTGCTTGAAAATTATTGTTTTAAAGCTAAAATCAAGTGAAGCTGTCACCCTACCACCATAACACAAGTTGGTGTTTATTTTACAGAGAACTAATATCTGCCTATAGGATGCACTAATCATTTTTCTGGAAATCAAACACTTTTATAGAAATGTAAAAGTATTTTTGATGGGACAGTACTGCACTGTACACTAATATACTGTGCAATATAATAATTAGTTATGTTCTAGGCCAAACGTAGCACTTATTATGCTATTAGAACTGCCCCCTGTTTCACAGTTCTGCCTAGATCTATCCACAGCACAGTGTGTGGTAATGTTGGATCAGTACTTAAACTAATTAGCATAAGGTGACAGACTTTGCCAACAAAATTAAGGTTAGTTTCTCAAAAATGATTCTTATTACAAATAAATGGCTAGCAAAACATATATGCATTTTTAATTCCCTTTAAAATTAACTAAATTTGGCATTTCTACTTTAGGTTAATGGGTTCAGTATTCAACTTAGCCACTGGCATTAGCCTCTAATGCCAGGGGCTGCACTTTGGGGTATGAGCCAGATCACTTTAGGGCATACCAATGCACACACTCAGACTTTAATGTGAGCAATCCCTCACAGCAAAATTGAGTAACGTTACAGTAAAGGTGTTATACATGATATTATACAGGGTGTTATACAGGGTGCTAAAAAAAGTATAGAAAATAAACTCCCCAAAATGTCCATACCCTTTCCTCTTGCCCTCCCTTTGGCACAGTCAGCATTAAAGGTTCATTTTTCATCTTAAATAGCTTAGTCTATTGGAGTTAGACAGGAGTAGGGCTATGAAAATAATTTCCAGTGACTGATTCTTCACAAATCATATTCATACAATTCCCCCAATGAGTTTAAGTAATAGTTTCCATACCTCAAAGTGACTTCAGCTTCTGTCTAATACTAACCTAGGATATCACAGGACACAACCACCCTTGTCTCTCTCCACTAGCATGAGTTTCCATAGCCCATCTCTTTAATTTGTTGGTTTTACCTTCAGGTGTGGCTTCTCTTTTTGATACCCTCTTTGGTGGGAAAACAGACACCTTAGCCTATAGGTCCAAGGGTATTGCCCAGGTAGCTGACTGAAGAAATAAATTATTCTCCAAACTTCCTGATAGGCTTCTTATTCATGTTATAATACATGTGGCAGAAGAATTCATATGACAGTGTTGAGCTAAATCCACAATAATTATTTCACAATTCCATCAAGACCCAGGGAAGTGGCAGCCATTGATTCACAATGAATTGGAGACCTCTCTATCATTCAAATGGTTTAAAGCCACATTTTAATCAAAATAGCTATAGAAAAGGAGCACAAAGGAGAACATCTAATAGCATCAATTTATTTATGATAACCACATGCAAGGAATACGTAATACACTCACCAGAAGCCCCGCGTTAATATACGTATCTGCTCCCGGCTTTTGCAGCTGCCAACAGTCTGCCCGCAATCCTCCGGTTCTCTTATCTCTTGCTCATCCACAATACTCAACTGAAGTTCTTCCAATTGTCCCCGCAGTCCTTTAAACCCTTATCAGGGGAAAATTTGCAGGAGGACGGGTCAGTATTGTCTTTATAAAGCAGTTTCGCTTCCACTATCCATTGTTAACGTACTTGCTACAGGAGTGCAGGCAAAGACTGGGGATGTGACCAGGAGTTCTCTCACAATCACAAAGAGGTCTGGAATCAGAATGACCCGCTTATTGTGGCTACACTTGCCACTTCCCTGAGGAAGTATCACGGTGCCCGTGATCCTGGCTGCTGCGTGGTGAAATTCCTACTTCCTTGTTTATGATGCTGGATTCTTATTGGTCCCTGGACCTGACTCCACCCAGGGCCAGCCCTTTTATACCCTGTCATGTCGTTATTCGGGTGCACTTTCGTGGTGTACCTGAACCTAGCGATAGTTACTGCTGTTTCTCTGTTGGTGTATGACTGGGCCTGCCTGACGACGTTCCTATGTATCCTGTACCTCTGCCACATCTGTTGCTGATTGGATTGGCTGAGAACCCTCATCCGTTGCTGACTGGACTGGCTGAGAATCCACTTACGTTGCTGACCGGACTGGCTGAGAAACCGCTTACGTTGCTGACCGGACTGGCTGAAACCCGCATCCGTTGCTGACAGGACTGGCTGAGAACCCACTTACGTTGCTGACTGGATTGGCTGAGAACCCGCTTACGTTGCTGACCATTGGCTGAGCACCAGCTTCTCTTGCAGTACTTTACTGGCTTCAACCGTCTCCGTGGTGGTGTGCACATACAGAGTACCAGTTTCCGTGCTGTCAACAGTTGGGCTGAGTTACTCGTTCACCTTACTGATGTGTCCGGTGTTACCACTGTCACTAGCTGTGCTCACTCCTGGTTGGGAGTCAGAGGCAAATCTCAGGGCATTATACCACCCTGGTTGAACCTCGCTATCACCCTAGAGTTCTAGGTCCGGTTCACTATCTCTCCTTGCCTACTGTACCGCTGTGGCCTAAGGGCTCTAGAGCCAGCTGTAGTGTGGTGGTTCTTCCCCTGTACACATACGTACTATCGGACACCCGTTGCCTTACGTGGTCTGTTGCCTCCATCTCACCCTAGCGTTCTAGGGTCTCTTTTGCCATACCAGCGGGTTAGTTGCCTCCTTACAACCCTAGCATTCTAGGGTGCTTGCTGCCAGTATCCTTGAGTCTTGTGCCTCCTTTCAACCCTAGTGTTCTAGGGTTCTTGCTGCCAGTATCCGTGGTCTGTGTGTCTCCTTACAACCCCTAGAGTTCTAGGGTCCTTGTTGCCAGTATCCGTGGGTCTTGTGCCTCCGTACCACCCTAGTGTTCTAGGGTCCTTGCTGCCAGTAGCTGTGAGTCTTGGGCCTCCATTATTACCCTAGAGTTCTAGGGCTCCAGTAGATGCTACCAGCAGGTCACTGCCTCCACCTTACCCTAGAGTTCTAGGGTTCCTGCTGTCAGTCTCTTTGTCTGTATGTAGTTTTGATATACTGTTCCTACCTGACCTGTGTAAGTTGTGGGAAGTACCTGTACTGTCTCCATCTGGGCCTGTGTGGGTTGGGAAAGTATTTTTTGATTATTACTTTTCTATAGATATTTTGTTTAAGAAAGAGATAAGGTTCTCTGTGGGGATGCAGCACTGGAGGACATCGGGGAAAACCAAGTATTGTTTATATCAACAGCTTTCTGAGAGATTTTGAGTAACAAACCATTCATCGTTTTATCCTACCTCTCCATCTATTCATCTAACATCATACTCATCTTCACCTGTACTAACAGTACAGTATTAGTTAAGTACTGATGGATTATTACTTATTAAGTACTGACTTATTAAGTACTGACGGATTATTACTTATTTTTTCTATACATATCATTAGAGTTTATCTTGGACACTGAGACTGTTTAATTCTCTCCCTATTTATTAGTGCAACTGACCTGTGCACAGGTTCTGTGTTTGTGGCCATTATTTGGGTTTGAGTAAGAAAAGATATCCCATATACGACCCCACACACATTTTTTGGATTAGACAGTTTAATCAAAGGCAACATTTATTTGTCCTCTTTGGTGCAATTGGTCTGATTCAAAATGTTTCCTCTTTTCTTTTTTTCATAAGCCCCATCCTATATTTTAGAGGCGCTCTGTGCATACCCTGGATAGGTCTACATGACCAAATGAGGCTCTCCGTAGCCACAGGTCTCAACACTCTCCCCCTCCATTGACACCATGACATAAATAATACCAAACCTTGATGACAGTAAATAAGGCTGTGACTTATTATTCTCCAGTCAACCCTATCCTAGTTGGTAACATAAAAATTATTCCTCTCTCTACCTCCCCAACAAGCAGACAAGTAGCTGTGTAAAGAAATACAAAATCAATCTGGAAGACCTTAAAGAGAAGTTGTGTTAAAGGGATAGTAATACTTAAAATGTAAAAAAAATGTTGTAGGGTTTATCCCCCTGAGTAAAACAAGAGTACTCCCACTGATGAAAGGTGTTTCATTCAAAAGTTATTAATTTTCAAAGTTGAATTTTTTAGGTGCAATATCACAGTGGCCTGAAATTGTACAGTGGCGCTGTTGCTACACCATCCTATGGAGATTTATGGTCCTGGGACCAGAGCTGTCCATAGGATCATGTAGCAACAGCGCCACTTTACAATTTCAGGCCACTGTGATATTGCATCTAAAAAATTCATCTTTGAAAATTAATAACTTTTGAATGAAACACCTTTCAGCAGTGGGAGTACTTTTGCTTTCTCAGGGGGATAAACCCTACAACATATTTTTTTTTACATTTTAAGTATTACTATCCCTTTAACATGCATGCAAATCAATTTAAAAAAGGGAGAGGGGGGATGCTGCCCTGTTCAAACTGTCTGCTGGAAAAGGAATTAGACACATTTTGCACTAGATGTAACTGTCTTCCCAGTATATCTCGGAAAATGAGAACTAAACATTCTTCTCAATCCAAGATGGGCGTTAGTCTATTACTAGAACTTCCCATTTAATTTGCTAACACATGGTATAACCCCATATGCCTCATTTTGCAAGAAATATATCTGATCCTCTCTTGAATATATCCTCCATATATCTTTTGTTGAATATATCTACCATATAAAGGAACCCTTTTCTCAGCTCAAGTTAAAACCTAATATAATACTCATATCATATGAATATAATATGCTCAGGTACAATTTGCTTGTTAGAAGTTAGTTTAACTGTTCCTGTTGATTTAATATGACATTGTAACTTAGACATAAGGAATTGCACATTGAAAATCCAGGTAAAACTTGAATTTGGCATCAAAAGTCCATTAAAGTACTAGACCCCTTGTTGTGGGTAGTCAGACCAATTAATGGTGGATTTTCCACGTATCACTTCACTGAGAATGCTTGAAATGTCACTGTCCCCTTGCTGCAGTATATCATCTCATTTAAGCAGAATGTTAGGAAAACATCCAAAAATGATGTAGTCCAAAAAAGTTCAGATTCTGTCTCTTTTAGCATCTGGTTTCAGTTCTACATGACCTCTCTGGTTATTTTTGAATATACAAGAATTTAGATACAGAATACTTTTATAAGCTAAGTTTAAACTTGTTTTTACATGCCTGATCTCTTTTCCTGATACAGTTTAGCCTAAGAATGTAGTTTTAAGTTAGAGTACCAATTAGCATTATAATAATTGTGATACTGAAACAAAGTTAACCTCTTGAGTATTAGCAACCAAGGTGTTAAAGGATTTGAGTTTAGGGATCCACTGATAATTTAAAATAAAATTGTTCATCTGCTGCAAATGTTTTGGAAACCATTGGCCTTGGGAAGAGTGTTATGTTTTTTCATAGGCTGCTCTTTGGAATGAAGGCACGGATTTGGGGACATTTGTTGCACAGACCAATCTTAGTACAAAAACAGTCCAGTAGTTACTGCAATGGCAGTCATGGGGGGAGATGCCCTAAGGTTCTGTGCTGTAGTGATGCATATCTGGCAAGTGTGGCCAACACATCATCTTGGTGATAGAGATGTATGTTAAATTAGTGATGCCAGGGGAGGGGGGGATATCCCCACTACCATGCACGATTGTCAGATTGTTGGTGATGTGGAAGGGATGCCCACCCTTACACATTGCCAGCAGTTCAACAAAGCGGAAGTCTTAGCACATCCTCCTCCACTTGCTCAATTGGGTGAGTGGAAATGATCTGCTCAGACTTAAGCACTACAAAGACCATCAATCTCTTAATCCTTTCAGTGCCATAGGGATTGCACATCCCTGTGGCACTGAAAGGGTTATGTCTATGAATGATGTAATAAGAATGAACAGATGAAAGGAATTCAGTGGAGATGACAATTAGTTGAAAGTTGTGACTTTGTTCAAATCACCAACTCTTGTTATGTAGATTGGGTTAATAGTGATATCACAATATATTATATTACACTAATATTCATAATCAATAAATATCAAACACATAACCTAATCAATAAATCCAAAAAATGGTTATAATCATAAGAATACTATCTTTTCCTCTAACCAGCTTGCTGGTGAGGAAAATACCAGTCACTCCATTGTGAAATTTTATAACAAAGAATACCAAAGATAGATTACATTCCAATAAAAAAGCTGAAATCAAAAAATCATCACAAACAAATGATGAAAAAAAATCAGAGCAATATACTATGCTAACAACCAAAATAATAAATTACTAGCGCTGGAAAATTAATATGCACTTACATCCTATGTGGATGGCAAAATTAACTACTGCTGTAATCTTCAATTGGATAATACATCTTAAATAAGCATTTTAATAGGATCATTGGTATCCAGTGAGGTAGCCCCTTTGCAGAGTACCTGCTTACATGAATTTGCCAATATATTTATGATAATGAGATGGTGTTGGCATCTGGTTGATGATGATGGAAGTTGTAGTCTCCAAGAGCTGGAGAGCTAAAAGTTGTCTAGTTCTTGTCTAATTTAAACTAAATATAATGTGTGTTTTGGGGATACAAATGGGATGGGTGTGACTTGGTTGAGGGAAATTCTCTTTTTTTTCTTTTTCTCATCATAGAGCCAGCTGTGAGGGGCAGGAGAGGCCTTTAAGGTCTGCAGGCAGTCACAAAGCCACCCGGTGCCCATTACTGATGTAAACAGAATTGGTGATAGAAATGTGCCATGAATTAATTTTGAAAAATAAAGCTATTTTGTATACAGAACACAAATAAAGGATGCATTTAATAGTGTTCCACATCAGTGGAGCTCATTGTTTTGTGGTTACAGGGAATTCAACCCACTGAGTGTCTAACCCAAAAGAAACAATGTATTCAGTAATTAGGAACATAAACTGAAATAAAGGTTTTATGTGTTTGCATTTTATAATTATTACAAAAATGATATAAACACTTTGAAAGTAAAAGCAATGCACCTACAAGGAATTTTAGCAATTCTTGGACAAATAACTGACCTAAAATGGGCAATTATCTGTTTTGATCCAAATGAGGATTTTAAGCAACCTGTGACAAAGGAATCACTTGCGAGGGAATGCAGCCCTAAATCAGCTTCAGTGATTGGTATTGCAGATGGCATTGCATTGCCTTGATATGTAAGCATATTGTCTTTACATGTAAACATATTTTATCCCAAAATACATTATGTGTGAAAACATTATTCAGCCTGTGCAACACTGTACAATGATAAAAACTGTCAATTTTGCTAATTTAGAGCTTTATGCCATGTTAGTACATTGTCCACAGTGTGTGTTTGTGTGTTGAGGAAAAACAACATGATGATGATTATTATTTTAAGCCTTCAAGGACAAGAGGGGTTTGCAACGCGTTGCCATATCGGATCAAGCATTAGACATGCATTATAGATGTTGACACGTTGGTATCTCACTCCTTCTTGTTTTCATGCTATGGCCTGACTCTCTAACCCCCAGTGCTAGCAATGTAGGGACTCCGTCCGATACTTATCTTTTCTTGTTGCATTACATTTTTGAGGATTTCTTTTATCTAGTCCCTATGGTGCAAAGAGTTTTCTCTGGAAATGTTCAGTATAATGTATTTTAGGGTCTAATTCATCAACCCAAAGTGGAGTAAACCACCTGCAGAATAGGGGAATGCCATTTCCATCAAAGGGAAGTTTTATTGGTGCCAATATTGGTTTGCCAAGAATGATTTTTTTAGGTCTTTATTCATCAAGCTAAAGAGGTACAATTCTGGAGCAAACTAACTGCACCATAGCGACAAATAAACATTTCCTTTGATTTAAATTGGACTTTTAACCCCTAGAATTATAGTGAGATCTTCAATGCACGGTGAAGCAATGCACTTAAAACCACTCTAGCACTCAAGGGTTTAAAATGACCATTTGAATTGATAGGGATTCTAGGAATTATCATTTCTTCTCTGTGGTGCAATTGTCTTCTCTGATAATTGCTCCTATTTAACTTGATGAAAAGGCTGTGTGTGTCCTTCCGCTCTGCCTCCCTCTCTATCTCTCCCCCTCTCTCTGGTATTAGTGCTACCTCTCTAAGCTGATTAAAATTTTTGTTAGCATTCTGTATATTCATTTCTTTATGTGACTATAGTTCAATTATCTGTGGATATGTGAATTTATTCACAGTAGGCATCAGCGTCATCTTTGTGGAATTGTGAATTTAGTGAAAAGAACTGCTCCCCTCTGAGATCAATTTGCTTTATCTATCTATAGACCCTTAGTACTATATAGAAATGATCAGTCCGCTTGCTGTGTGGGTCACAGAATTGTTTGTCAGGTTTGGATTAGCCGAATGTGAGTCAAATCCATTTAAAGACAACAAAATATAATAAATTAATCTAAATGTAATAGCTGAAATCCCAGTTACTCTTCAGTGAATATTGCCTAGGTATCCTACAAGGAGGGTGTCAAAGCACCAAGATGGGAGGTTATTAGGGATTAATGAAAAATCCAAGATTCATATCATGCATTGTTTCTAAGACCTATGAAAAATTCTGGTTCCATCCAAGTTGATCTGGTACAAATCATTGATGATCAAGCATGGAGAGACAGGATGAGCGTGACAGAAGAAAAGGGAGAGAGGGGAGGTGGGAACAAAGAAAGTGTGAGTCTGAAAGGGGTGGAAATGCAGAGGAGAGAGAGGGTGGGAGTGTCTGAGGGAAAATGGGGCTAGGAATGTGAGAAAGAGAAACAATGAAAGTGCAGGGGGAAATGGAAGAGAAAAGCAGGAGAAAAATATGGACAGTGAATGATTTACAGAGCAGTGAACATGTTATTCAATGGGTTAAAAATGTAACTAATGGGAATTTGGGGAATTTAAATGTGTCCCCTATTGTACAGTTGGTATGCTCCACAATTTATCCTCATTATATGAATATATGGCTCATATGATACAATTATTTTGCTCCAGAATGTTTCTACATTTGTCTTCTCAACATCAAGCTTTCATGATATCCCCTCGCTGTCCCAGTCAGTGTACTACTATCATTATTAGACTCTTGATCTTTAAATCCTCCCTCCTGAGTTTACCCAGGAGTATTCAAGGGTAAGTATTTCGTGGAGATAGAAGCAAGAGCAGACCTTGTTCTTGAATCCCGAGTATTGCTTGTTTGACCTGCTGCTTGACTTACTATCCTTGATACCTGTCTCTGAGAGCACTGTTATCCTCTGTTTCACTGACTTGTTTTGTACCCCTCCTTGTACCCTTGTACTCCTCTAAAGCATTTCCCTACCTGGATATACTATACTGGTGCCTGTGTTGTGTTCGCTTCCTTTAACCCTTTCCCTGTGGACACTTCTTCCTCGTGTAGCCTGACTCAGATACTCAGTAGATTCCCTCTCTTCTGCAGTCCCTGCAGTCTCTATGTAGCCTAATTATGCTCCCCTTGGAGGCTTTCCACTTTCCCTGCTAGCCTCTTTGTATTGTGTTAGCCTACCTTTGGTGGCTGAGTCTTCTTCCTTGCTTTGTCTTTTTTCCCTTTCTGGAGTATCTACAGTGCCTGTTGCTAGGCATATCTCTCTTTCCTCTATCTCTCCCCTTCTGCTCCCCAACTGGCAAACTTCAATATTGCAGCTGTTTCCAGAGGAACTACCATCATCTACTTCCATCTTCTGGCCTGTTGCTTCTAAACTTTAGGGATGAATCTGGTACATTCACCTCACATAACCCTTCTTGCAATTATTCTGACCATTCACCATCTCAACTGGTGTCTTGAAGTCAGAACTTTTATCCCCAGCAATAGCTGCAGCAGGACCACAACAGGTAATCATCTATACTCAAAAGCCATGCACTCAAATGATTATTCCAAGCCTATAGGTGGCAACTGTGCCAAACCTCCCATCCAATCCTAGATGTTCAATAGATCTTTATACATGCAGCTCACTGAATCTAAATGTATTAATTGAAAATAATGAGCAAGCCTTTGTGAAGCTCTTAGACTCGTTTTCAATTAAACTGAAATGTCAGCCATCTAGTTCACGCATATATGGTAGTAAAGCTCAGTGCTGTTTGAAAAAAAGATTGATTTAGCTTGAGAAAAAGAGTTAAAACATCCTAGACAGACATCCACATAATTAAACTGATTGGTGTTGTCTTGGCAATGAACAGTGAAATTCAAAATTAGGATCTTATACATACTAGCTCAGCACACTCTTTTCCAAAAACACATTGCTGCCTGGCCAGAAAGTGCTTATGTTGTAAAATTCTCATTATCCTCTATCCTACTTAAAGTATATGGTGTCAAAATAGAGAGTAATTTAACTGCACATTACTTTTTTGGCTTATCCCAGTCACAAATGATTGACGTTAAAGACACACTCCATTAGCTACTATATCCATTTCTGTGGTCCATAATACAGAAGCTGACCTTTAACAATGTGGAATACAGAAAGAAGGTAAGGCACCTTATAGAAAGATTTTAGATCCAACTAGTGAGATCTTACATAATCATAAGGCTACTGGAGTAATCTCAACTGAAGTGACAGCACAAGTGGGGGATATTATACTGCCTCCACACATCATCATCACTGTTGCTCTCCACTAAAATGACAACTCCCCACTTCAAATAAAGGAAGGAAAGAATGAGTAACAAAGAAATCTTATGCTGGTAGTACAGAAATTTTCTTGGTGAAAAAATATGATACGCTTTGAAACGTTTCACGTTTTAGCAGTTTGTTATTTTAAAAATATTTTTATAATATAAAGCTTTTTTAAAAGAATTATTTTATCGTTTGTTCACTATTTGATTTTGTCCTCAGAGAGATACCTGGTCAAGGGAAGGATTTGATTTCCCTGACTCTTTCAGGTAGTTTGTAGCAGACACAAACCAGCTGGGATCAATTCTAAGTAACATCCATTTTTTTGGTATTTAATTTAGGAAGAAATATTGACACTATAGGGAGGAGGAGTAGGCTTAGGGATGGAAGATTGGAGTGAGAGGAGTGCAAGTAAGTGGCAGGCCTATGGGAGCAGATCTGAGGAGATGAAGGGATAGAAGTGGGAATAAGAGATGAAGGGAGTAGACTGGTACTGCAGAGAAAGCTGGCCTATGAAAATACAGTAGAAGTTTGGGGAGCAAGTCTGTGTAGATGGGTGAAGAAATAGAAATGTCAAGAGTCATATCTATTATTCTTTGATATTTTGAGGTTGGAACAAACCAATGAACCATAGGGGAAAAATAAAAATTCCTGCACTTTCCATTGATTTAAAAACAAGTATTTTTTTAAAAAGTGTTTTATTTGGGTTTTTCCAAATAAGTAAAACAAACTTACTGGGAGAATCAAATGTTTTTTTCTTGAAACCCCTTGGATGCTAGTGAGATCTTCATGGCATTGCTTTGGAATGTGTTCTCCTTCCATCTGCATCTCCCCTCACTGTTAGCTTTTCAGGCTACGATCTTGCCCACTATTTTAAGTCTAAAATTGAGACAATCAGGTCAAATATCCTTCAGCAGCTACATGTGAGCCCCTCTCCACAACTAAAAACACACTCAGTTAATTCCTGTCACAGAAGACAAAGTGTCTGCCCTCCTTTCATTTTCTCATCTCACAGCCTGCCCACTCGAACACATTGCCTGTGACCTTCTCCCTTCTCTCTCTTTTGTTTGTACTCCAACATTAACACATCTCTTCAATCTGTCACCACTGGCACTTTTCCATCTTCCTACAAACAAGCTCTCATCACATCCATTCTAAAGAAGACCTCTCTTGATTCTACCTTTCTATCCAACTATTCCCTTGTATCTCTACTCTACGTTATTGGAACGGCTAGTATGCAAACACCTATCACACTTTCTTTCTTCTAACTCTATTTGACCCCATACAATCTGGATTCTGTCATCAACATTCTATTGAAACAGCATTCACCAAATGATCTCCTTGCATCCAAGCCAAGGCCCACTTCTCCCTTCTCCTCATTATTGATCTCTCTTCTGCTAGAGAGGCTAGTTTATCATGTTTTAATCCTAGGAACCCCTTTAACCCCCTGTATGCTTTAGGGAAGTATAAATCATCAGATATTAACCCTTTGCATTCCAGAGAAGATTACAGCAATATTCTGTTATTAACCCACTGGATTCCTCATATGTGCAGTGCCTCACTGATTAACCCCTTGCATGCTAGAGAGGCATAATTCATCAGTAACTGACCCCTTTTGTACTACAAATGTGAATAAAGGTGTTAGTTATGCCTTTTTAGCACACAAAGGGTTACTCATTGAGGTACACATTCCTGTGCAATGTGTTGTGCACCTATGAGACATTCAATGGTTTAACGGCTAAACACATTACTGTACACCTCTCTGGCATACAAGGGTTTATAACTGATAATTTATTGCATACAGTAGGTTAAGGGGTTAATAGATAAGCATTTATGCCTCTTTAGAAAAGTGGTGTGTGTGTGTGTGGGGGGGTAATAGGCTGGAGCAGGAGGACAGAGTGTGGAAAAACAGTTGCATTTATGCCTCTGAGTGCAAGAGGGGTGCACGGCGCATTGCTGAGCAATGCACTGTGTAAAACCCCCACAGTGGGACAGGTAAAAAAAAATCCCCCGGGCTGGTACTGCACCACAATCCGCCCCTGGCTGCTACTACTACTGGGGCTAGATGTTGCTGTAATTCAGCAGCTACTACTACTAGGTGTCAAAGGCGCATCATTTCCAGCAGCTGCAGAGGCACTCGTCATAGCTAACATTGTGGATGTTAATAACCAGTGTTGCTGTTGATGTTGCTCCTGGTTGCTCAACACAAGTGTGTGTGATTGAGTGGGACTTGACATAGAAGCCGTGATGATGCCGATGATGACTGACAGGATAGCTGTGTACTACTTGCCATCTTTGCTTGTACAGGATCAGAGTTTCCAATGGTTTTCTCAAACAGTATATAGATAGGCACAGTGCTCCTTTTCAGTGGCAGAAGATTGAGCCTTTGCCTTGCTTCTAAATTTCTGGCCATGTCATCATCTCTCAACTTCATCTGTATCTGAACAAGAGGAGGGTGTTGGAGGGATATATTCTAGATCTGCATCATCATCAGTCATCATGATGTCATCATCAGCATCACCCACCACTTCTTGCCTACTACCCTTATATTCCTCTAAGCTTTTAGAGGTCTCAAACAATTTCTTTTACTTCCACAAAGTTCTCTACTAGTTTGAGGATAGATGTTTTGGTGCTTGTTTGTCTCACTGTCAAATGCAGCAGATGGTTCAATTGCTACCCCTTAATCCATTATGCCATTGCCATCATCAACACTAGAATGTGACTTGGGAGGAGAGTGATCATCATAATTTATTGCACATGCTGCATCAACCACGTTTTGTGAACTACCACTTTACTTCCAGGTCCTGGCAATGGTCCACCTTTCCCCCTCGCCCCTGCATCTTGTGAGTTTGCTGGACATTACTCAACTACTGGATGTGTTTTTACTCTACAGTACACAACTGATGGAGTGTGATATCTTGTCTTAGCCTTCAACAATATTCTCTATGTCGTCTGCTGTCTAGCAAGTTTGCCTCAGTCACACAGCTCACGT
Organism: Rhinophrynus dorsalis; assembly: GCA_037306005.1. NCBI lineage: Eukaryota > Metazoa > Chordata > Amphibia > Anura > Rhinophrynidae > Rhinophrynus > Rhinophrynus dorsalis. The sequence goes on along the minus strand of CM074719.1, from coordinate 69,526,496 downwards.
AAGGCTCCCAGTCAGCTGTCTGTCACTATATATATATATATATATATATATATATATACATTTTTAATATTATTATTTTTATTATTATTATTTGTAACAGTTGTCCACCCTATCTTATCACTATCCAAAAAAGAAATAATAACTAAAAAACAAAATCAACAACTTTTTTCCCCAGACTTCCCTAGCACAGAGACAATAACATAAGATCAATAAGGAAATTGCTTGGACCGCATCTGCCTGTGTCTTTCAAATCAAATCAGTATTGAAATAACACTCTCCCTGTTAATCTCCAGATTAAATGGAGCTGCTGTTTTTGTGAAACATTACTATCCCTTCAAGGACCTGTGGGGTGTGTGCATCATATTGCTTTGCGATGAGTTGTGCACCCCTCTTATCCTTAAAGGTTTAACAGTTAGCTGTATTTATCCATTGGATATGAGGGCAGAAAATTGAAAAAATAATGTTTTTAGACAAACTTATGTTTAAAGCTCAAATCCCCCTGTTTGCATTTTGCTTTATCTGAAAACATCTTGATTCAGACCCAGAGCATATGCTTTACATCAGCATCTTGCCCCAGGCACCTAGGGAAAACACTCTCCACTCTGGTCACAATGTGATGTACATTTGCATTTCTCTGTATTCAAATACACTTGCATAATTGTTCTTTTTTTCTGCTCAGTTTTATGCACAGTGAAATTATAGACAAAATCATTAGAAAGTGGTTACCTTGTTCAGTTTTCAACCCACAGTCATGGCAATACTATGTATTTGTGCCTTCTGTTGCTGTTCCTGAAAGTCATACATATGATTAGCATTAAAATCAGCCACCCACAGCAATGTGTTCAAAAGACTTGATATACCTACTGAAATGAATCAACAAAATGAAAACTTCCAGAATAGCAAAGCTTATTAATATGCATAACCTCTGTTTAGCAGAAGGAGAGGAAAATATGTTCCAGGTAGAGCAATTTACATTCTTAAATACAGAATAAATGAATATTGTAGTGGTTATTAGGATATATTATTGGTCTGCCAGTCAAGTACAGCAGAAGGGGTTTATGAGATGCCTCATCTCCAAACCTGGGGACCTTCATGGTCCAAGCCTCTAAGGTCTGGGGTGGGAGTGTCCAAATGACGTGATTTGCACCATAAAGTGGGAAGGACTTGATTGGAGTGGATGGGATTAGGAGGACGGGAGGCGGAGTTCACACTTAAAATGGGCAGAGAGTGGGGAGAACAGGGCAGAGAATGACCTCCAATAGCAGTGAAGGGAAGGGATACAAGGGAATTCAATAGGGGAGATTCACTAAGGTGTGATAAAGAGGTGATGAAGTGGATATGACTTCTCCAGTGATACTTCTCCATTTCTCATATTATTCTATGGAACAAATGGCGCGATGTAAGAAACATTCGCATCAGATAAAGACATTTTTGTGCGTAGATAGATTTTGCGCATATTCTAATCCAGGAAGCTAAATACCAAATGCTTCTTGAATTGCGCATGAAAAATTCCATTTTCCGACAACAGTACATCAACGTATAAATTCATTCGCAATAGCAGTTGTTGCATTAGGCTCATTCGCTGTTCCACTCACACAGATTTGTTAATCTTAGCCACGGCCACAAAAAAATAACTATACCCAGCCATTCGCTAATCTTGAATTTTCATGCACAATTCAACAAAATCATGCGCAAACTTATTCCCTAGTGGTTTTCACACGGGAAATAGTGATTGCGCACATTTCCTGCATCACGCCAATAGGAACTAATATTTCTACAGCTCTGGACATCTTAGTGCATAGGATCCATAGAATAACATAGGAACTGGAGAAGTGATATCACTGGAGAAGTCATCACAACTTTATCACTTCCTGATCATGCCTTAGTGAATCTCCCCCACTGAGTCCAGAGAATCAGATCCTGTCCCCAGAGACCCAGTCAGATCCAGAGAATTATCAGATATGCAGATCCCCTTGTGAAGTCTGGTGAACTACTATGGAACTATGAACAAGGACAAAACTGGAGAAGTTCTGGAGCTAACCAATCTCACCGTAAGGGGAAACGTTAAATATTTCAGTTGATTTAACACTTTACCCTTTGAGAGTAAGACAGGTGTTCAATGCATTGTTTTACACTCCTCAAGTAGTTAAAAGATCAGTAAACTTTTATTGAAAAATATATCTTAAATGCCTTTTCCTTTTCAGTAAAACATTTTTCATTCAAAAGTTATTACAGCTAAGGCTTTTCTTTTTAAATAGTAACACCAAGTTGGGGAGATGCATGAAGGGTCAGTAAGGAGCTAGCTTGCTGATGGTGTAATTGCTTTCGATTGATCACAACATCTGCCTCAATCCACCGGCATCTCCATGAATCAACCATGCCATTGCCAGGTTTACTATAGTGCACTGACTAATTGGACAATGCCTCATATGCATAATGAAATGCAGCTTAAAGTGTAACTACCACCCGACAAATTCTTTAGCTTAACTAAGTCCCCATCTGGTGACTAGCTGCTTAGTGGAGCTAGTCGCCAGAATAATTACCTTATTTAATAGATTTCTGCTCTCTTCCATGGCTGACAGTAGCACGGAGCACGGACATCTTGCCATAGTGACATCTGCTCGCCTGCACTGTCAGTCCCAGCTGGAGCCAGATGGCTCCTAGCAACACCTCCTAGACCCAGCTGGGATTGACAGAGCAGGCACATGGACGTCACAATGGCAAGATGTCCGCGCTCCGTAGAAGAGAGCAGAAATCTGCTCCATAGAAGAGAGCAGAAATCTATTAAATAAGGTAATTATTCTGGTGACTAGTGCTACTAAGCATCTAGTTGCCAGATGGGGACTTAGTTAAGCTAAAGATTTTTTCGGGTGGTAGTTCCTCTTTAATGAGCCATTGTCATATTCATGTGTGTGTGTTCATCACCACATGCACTAAGCTCCGATAGCTGCCAGTGCTGTCAGAGTTCTTCCTATAGTTCTCTATGGCACTTTTTCTGTCTCTTCTGGAGTGGAAAGACAGCAGTTGCCCTTATTTAAGCCTTTGAATACTCCAAGGGTTAACACTTTCAGTACCATAAGAATGTGCCTTGCAACATTAAAAACAATTGTCAGCATTGATTTCTGCAGTCAGATAACTGGCTGATACATACATCAGATACCTCTGTACCATTCAAGGAGTTAAAAGTCCCATTTAATTTGTGACCTATGGTGCAGCTGTTTTGCCCCAGAATTGCCCTTTGTGCAAAAGACTCTTTGACTAGTGAAATTTGCTTGAAGCAGATCTTGACTAAAGTGACCAGTATCACATGTTGCTTTAATTAGGGCTGCTAATAAGAAACGCGCACCGAGGAGTTAGACTGATTCCTGTGCAGTCCGCAGAATGCAGCACCCCTGATTTAAAGAGATATGTTGTTACCTTAGCTACCTGAAAGACTGGCAAAAATAATGCATATTTATTATAATAGTTAAATTATTATAGAACAGTAATCACAGAAAATACATAGAATCCTTAACTAGTCCCATAGGATCATAGTTATTAGGCCATGATTTCAAAAAAATGGCTTTTAAGAAATGTAAGTCAGTTATAACATTACTTTTATAAACTCAGCTTTTGAAAATATGATGGCAATAGCAGCATTTTGTCAGTGAATAGAGGAAAAAAGAGTTACTATACACACATTACAAAACTAGTGAGCAATTCTGTCTCCAAACAACAAAACCATAAAGGACAAATAATAATACCCATTGATTTAAATGGGGTTTTTAACTTCTTAAATGCTAGAGGTGTTTCCAGTGCATTGCTACGCATTCAAGGGGTTAAAAGGCTAATTTAAATAAATGGATATTTACAGATTTTTTTATTACTCCCCTATGGTGAAATTAATTTGCCCAGAAGAATTCCATGTGTCTTTAAGGAGTGATAAAGAGATGATAAAGTGGAGATGACTTCTCCAGTAGTATCACTTCTCCAACTCCTATGTTATTCTATGGAGCCTATGCACTAAGATTTCTCCAACTTTAGAGATCTTAGTGAATAGGCTCCATAGAGTAACATAGGAATTGGAGAAGTGATATCATTGGAGACGTCATCAGCACTTTATCACCTCTTTAACACTCTTTAATGCATAACCCCCCATGTTTCTTTTAGAGCCAATTTTTAATTTAAACTGGAGTTAATCACATAATTATTTAGGACATATGACTTGTTTTGATGGTAAGTTTGACCACTAAGTTTTAAAACTACTCTAAAATTACCATTGATGGCATTAATAATTACAAAAATATTTTTTGGCTGAAAATATGTTCTTTAACCCCTTCACGTCTGATGACGTACCCGGACCATCACGCCGGTCCTGCACTTAAGGACCAGTGACGGTCCTGGCACGTCAATGGTTAACTGTCCCATCGCCGCCACTGTGCACTATGGGAAAGATGCGGGAATGCTGTTACTAGGTGCTCCGATATCGGAGCATCTAGTTTCAGCCAATGTCCGCATTGTTTATACATGTGATTCGCTAAAATAGTGAATCACATGTATAGAATGCATATGACAGAAGCAGTGTTTTCAAAACACTACTTCTGTCACATCTCTCTGTCACCCTCCTCCTCAGACACAAATCTGAGTAGAAGAGAGACAGTGAGATCATTACAGTGTGTCCTGTGTTCCAGCTATAGTTGCAGAGTTGCAACTTTGTTTAAAAAAAAAGCAAAAAAAAGCTTTTTTTTTTATTTGATCACTGTAATACAGTGATCAATTGATCCCCCCGCCCCCTTTCTAATTAATTTAATGATCAAGTATTTTTTTGCCCCACCCATTGAAATCCCTTTTTTTTTTTTTTACATTGATTTTTGTTTTTTTACATTTTTACGTAGTTTAATAGTTTAGTTAGGTAATTTTAGTGGGGCTAGGTAGGTTTAGAGGGTACATGGGTTAGGGTAAGATTAGTGTTGAATTTAGGTCAGATTTAGGTTTAGGGAATTATTATTATTATTATTATTTTTAATAAAAATATAATTTATTAAAATATGTAGGCTTTTTCGGTAGGTTATAGTAAGATTTAATATTGAATTTAAGTTTAAAGATTAGGGTTTTGTAAAAAAAAAAAAAATATATATATATATATATATATATATATATATATATATAGTTGTATTGTAGGAATAGTGAGTATTTGGGTTAAGTTAGGTAGGATTAGGGTTGACGTGTTTTAGGGTAAGGTTTAGGGTTAGAACTAGGCACAGAAAAAAAAATATATGTATAGTTGTATTGTAGGAATAGTGAGTATTTGGGTTGTTAGGTAGGATTAGGGTTGACGTGGATTAGGGTAAGGTTTAGGGTTAGAGCTAGGCACAGAAAAACAAACAAACAAAAAAAAGTTTAGTTTTATTGTAGGAATAGTGAGTATTTGGGTTAAGTTACGTAGGGTTAGGGTTTACGTGGGTTAGGGTAAGGTTTAGGGTAAGGTTTAGGGTTAGAGCTAGGCACAGAAAAAAAAATAGTTTTATTGTAGGAAGAGTGAGTATTTGGGTTAAGTTAGGTAGGATTAGGGTTGACGTGGATTAGGGTAAGGTTTAGGATATGGTTTAGGGTTAGAGCTAGGCACAGAACCCCCCCAAAAATAAAAAATATCGCTTTATTGTAGGAATAGTGAGTATTTGGGTTAAGTTAGGTAGATTAGGGTTGACGTGGGGTAGGGTAAGGTTTAGGGTTAGAGTTAGGCACAGAACAAAAAAACAAAACAAAATTAGGGTAGGTATGTTAAGTAAGTTAGAAGTTATATAGAAAAAATTAGGGTAGGTTAAGTTAAAAGATGCAGCAGATGTATTCTGAGGAAGAGGTGTATGCCTTTTTGGCTTCAGATTCAGAAGCCACAGATACTGCCTCTGATTTTGACATATCCCAGTTCACAGAGAGCGACAGTGATAACTCCAGTGATCATGCTGGGCCATCTCCTAAGAAGAGACTTACTGCTCCAAGAGTTGCCCCACAAGCAGCCCCAAGGCATACCCCAAGAGTTGCCCCAAGACATGCCCCAGAATCAGGCCCAAGACATACCCTAAGATCTGCCCCAAGAACTGTACCAGAAGCAGCCCCAAGACATGCCCCAGAATCAGGCCCAAGACATACCCCAAGAGCTGCCCCAAGACATGCTCAAAGACCTGCCACAAGACCTGCCCCTCATCCAGAGCCTTGGGAATGGGCCCCACCAGTAGGATTAAGTCTAGAAATACCAAATTTCACAGGTAGCCCAGGAATAAATGTAGATGTGGCTGGTTTTAACCAGGAACAGTTTTTTAATTTATATTTGGGGGAAGACATTTTGGGGTAGATTGTAGCGCAAATATTTACGCAGCCCAGCACACTGCAGCCAATCCCACACGCTATATTTCAAAGAAGCAATCATGGTACCCCACAGATGTTGATGAATTCAGGAAATTCTGGGCCCTAACTATGGTTATGGGGATTATTAAAAAGCCAAGCATCAGGTCATACTGGAGCAAAAATCCTGTATGTGTTAGCCCCATTTTCAGCCAAACAATGAGCAGGATATGCTATGAATTGCTTTTCCGCTTCATGCATTTCAATGATAACACCCTGTGCCTCCCCAAAGATCACCCCAGTATGACAGGCTGTATAAAATTCGCCCCCTTATAACTCATTTGCAAAAAAAATTTTCAGAAAACTATACCGCCCCAAAATAAATATCTGTTGATGAGTCCTTAATGAAATATAAGGGAAGGTTGGGTTTTAAGCAATATATCCCCTCCAAGTACTCCAATTTTGGCGTAAAATTGTATAAGTTGTGCAAAAGCTCCACAGGATACACCTATGCTTTTCGCATTTATGAGGGCAAGGAAAGCCAGCTTGATCCTCCTGGTTGCCCTGAATATCTGGAAACCAAGGGCAAAATTTTTGGAATCTCATTTCCCCCCTATTAACCCCTTAACGACCCTTGACGGTCATAGTACGTCAAGGGTCGATTTGACTTAACGACCGATGACGTACTATGACCGTCATCGAGTTCCGGGCTCCCCCCGCGGCTGCACGCTGTTCGGGGAGTCCGGAACCCAACGGAGCAATAAAAAAAAATTGCTCCGTGGTCATTAAGTCACTTCCCCTTCCGGATTCCCCGGTCGTTAAGGGGTTAAATAAAGGATACCAGTTATATGTAGGTAACTATTATACAAGCCCCCTTTTATTTAAATCACTTTTTTATTTTGACACTGTGGCCTGTGGCACTGTTAGGAGAAATTGTAAAGAGATGTCCAAACAAATGAGAAAACTGCAAGCTACAAAAGGGAACGTCCTTAGCTTTGTGCCAAGAGGAGCTTCTGGCAGTCAAGTTTAGAGACAAAAAAGGATGTGTACATGCTGACAACTATGCATGATGAGGTAACTGTGCCAGTCTCTGTCTGTAGCACGGTCCTCAGGAAACCAGTCTGCATCAGAGACTACAATAAACACATGAAATCAACTCATGCAGCCTTACCTCACCATGAGGAAATCTATGGCCTGGTATTAGAAGGTTGCCATTTTCCTGATGCAGACTGCCATTTATAATTCATATATAATTTTTAAATTGGCAAACCCCACTCAAAAAATCACTTTTTTGCAGTTCCAAATGCATGTCATTTCCTGTTTTTTGTTTGAAGGGGCAACAGCAGTTTTACGGCAGAGACCCCGTTTAGGACACTTTGCATTTAAAATCCCCCTAACTCCCCCAAAGAATAAGCCACAGAAACGCTGCAGGGTGTGCTGCGCCAATGGCAAACGGACAGAAACCATGTTCTACTGTCCTGATTGCCCTACAAATTCTGGGCTCTGCACTGGTGACTGCTTCAAGCAGTATCACGTACATCCAGTGCACTAATTCTGTAATTTCATTATTTGGCAATGCTTTCCCCCTGAAATATCCTGTTTTTTTTCCCAAAACACATCACTCCTTAGATCTAACATTATGAAAATATCATGGGAACAACCCTGTTTTTTCCATATCTGAAAATGGAAACGTACATGTTCTCAACTGAACCCAGTAAATCCCCCAAACCCTGACAAACCTATGCATAAGGGGCATTGCCATATTCAGAACATGTAGTTGAATTGTGGACAATGCATATTTACAAATCTCCAAATATCCTGTACTTGAAATCCACAGCAACACTGAAATATAGCTATGAAAATACAGGGTTTTCTTTCTTACTACAAGTTTTGGGAGGGATTGGTGATAAAATGACTAAGAAAAAATTGCCAGAATGCACCTAGACTAAAACCCAGGGTTGTATTCCTTTCTAAAAAATATAGTTTGTGGGTAAAATATTAATTGCAACGTTGCTAAACACCCCAAATAAAACAAAGGCACTAGTTAAGCGAGCTGTAAAAATGCCACGTATGAAAATGTTCCCAACTGGGTCCAGTAGATTCCCCAAACCCTGACAAACTTATGCATATGGGGTATTGCTGTACTCAGAAAAAGCAACTGAACATTAAGCAATGCATTTTTTAAAATGTTCACCTATCCTGTGCTTGAAAATCACATCAACATTGAAACCTAAGTGTGAAAAAAGCTGAATTTTTTACTTACATCAAGTTTTACGAAGGATTTGTGGTAAAATGACTGCGTAAAAAATGTAAAAACATGCCTAAAATGAAAGTCTGGGGTGCCTACTTTCCAAAAATATAAATTTTTGAGGGGAAATTTTAAAATGGAGCACTGCTGCACAGCCGCAAATGAGACATGATACCAGTTAAGCAAACTGTGAAAATTCAATGTTTGTTCAAAAGTTGGCCTGTAGCTCCCCCAAACCTTGACAAAGCTATGCATATTAGGTATTGCTGTACTCAGAAGAAGGAACTGAACACCAAACAATGCATTTTTAAAAATCTTCACCTATCCTGTGCTTGAAAATCACATCAACATTGAAACCTAAGTGTGAAAAAAGCTGAATTTTTTACTTACATCAAGTTTTACGAAGGATTTGTGGTAAAATGGCTGCATAAAAAATTTGAAAACACACCTAAAATGAAAGCTGGGGGTTTCTACTTTTGGGGGGAAATCTTAAAAAAGAGCTCTGTTACACAGACCAAATGAGAAATGGCACCAGTAATGGAAGCTGTGAAAATTCAAAGTGTGAAACTGGTAAAGCATATGTTCCAATTTGGGCCCCGTAGCTCCCCCAAACCTTGAGAAACCTAAGCATGTGGGGTATTGCCGTACTCAGAGGAAGAATCTTAACACTAAACAATGCATTTTTAAACATCTTCTCCTATCCTGTGCTTGAAAATCACATCAACATTTAAACCTAAGTGTGAAAAACTCTGCATTTTTTACTTAAATCCTTTTACAAAGGATTTGTGGTAAAATGGCTGCATAAAAAATTTGAAAACATACATAAAATGAAAGCCTAGGGTGTCTACTTTCCAAAAATGTACAATTTTGGGGGTAAATTTTAAAGTGGAGCACAGATATACAGCCCCATATGAGACATGGCACCAGTGACGCAAGCTGTGAAAATTCAAAGTGTGAAACTGGAAAAGAGCATGTTCCAATTTGGGCCCCGTAGCTCCCCACAGACCTTTGAGAAACCTATCCATATGGGGTATTGCCATACTCAGAAGAAGGAGGTGAACACTAAACAATGCATTTTTAAAAATCTTCTCCTACCCTGTGCTTGAAAATCACATCAACATTGAAACCTAAGTGTGAAAAACGCTACATTTTTTACTTACATCAAATTTTACAAAGGATTCGTGGTAAAATGGCTGTGTAAAAAATGTGAAAACATACATAAAATGAAATCCTGGTGTGTCTACTTTCCAAAAATATAAAGTTTTTGGGGAAAATTTTAAAGTGGAGCACTGATACATAGCCCCAAATGAGACATGACCCCAGTGACGCAAGCTGTGAAAATTCAAAGTGTGAAACTGGAAACGTGCATGTTCCAATTTGGACCCCGTAGTTCCCCCAAACCTTGAGAAACCTATGCATATGGGGTATTGCTGAACTCAAAAGAAGGAGCTGAACACCAAACAATGCATTTGTAAAAATCTTCAACTATATTGCCACAATTTTGAAACATATTTCTGGAACAATAGCTGCATAAAAACTCCAAAATTCTACTGATTATTTACCTTATGTTGTCTTCTTTTCAGAAACATATACCTTTGTGGGGCATTTTAGGGTTCTGGCACCGCCAACTAAGCTCACATGCTAATTGTTGAAAAATTTTGGGTTGGAAATAACGGTGTCCATCTTGTAATATTTACCTTGTAATTGTGAGAAAGGTGTTGAAATACTAGACATATGGGTTATTCTCATATTCAGGAGAAGCAAATGATTATATTTAGGGATATTTTTTGTAATTAACTAATAGTATACAAATCCTGACAGGAAAATGTAATCAAAATGTTGTTTTTGGGGTTTTTTTTTTTTCATTTTTTTCTATTTTAATCAAATTAAACGATGAGGTATTCATATAATTGTGGTATCAAAAGAAAGCCCTGCTTAAAAAAACAGTATATAATCTGTGTGGGTGTATTAAAGGAATGAAAGAGAAAATATGGTTGAACAGACATAGTCAAAAAAGTCAAAATTGCTCCGGTCCTTCTGTGAAATCCACCTCAGATTTTCCGGTCTTTAGGGGTTAAAGGGATAGTAATATTTCACAAAAACAGCAGCTCCAATTAATCTTTATAGTATTTGGGCCATGGAGTTATTTCAGTACTGTCAAAGTTGTAGTTCAAGAGTAATTGAATGATAAAGTTTCCCCCTCCCACCCATTTTACCTAGTGTAAGCCCCCCCCCCAGATGTAGAATCTGGTCCACAGACCAGACAGCTCACAGTGAGGGACAATCTTCTTAATGTGAGAATGAAATGACAGAATGAATGAAGGAAAGCCCTGTCCCCCCTTGACAGTTTTTTCAGGTTTTTCCCTTATTTTAATTGACGATTGTCCCTCTCTGCAATCCACTTGGACACCACCCTGCTTCTCTGAGCTGAGTAGTGTTACATCAGTAAAAGGGGAGGGAGGGGGATACTTTGTCATTCAATTACTTTTGAACTCAACTCTGACAGTACTGAAATAACACTATCCATGGCCCAAATAATATGAATGAATTAAAGCTGATTTTATTATGAAACATTACTATCCCTTTAAATACAAAAAGTAGTGATGTTAAAATTGTCTTTTAAATACCTCTCAGGTACCCAGATTGCTAATTCTAGCTTTTATTTTGAATACCAAGTCCATTGAGTATAATAAAAGAGACATGCACGCATTAAATTCTGCTTTTACATCCTATATCCCTATATATTCTGATTTGTTATTAAGGAGTCCAACCTATGCTTGAAAATTAGATGCTTTTGGTAGTAAATTACATTTATTACAGGCACTTTTAATAAAGAACCCTTTACGTTGAAGAAAGTAGATTCTTACTTTTTCTAATCTCAGTAGGTGACCTTTTGTAATCTGAATAGCTATGTTGATGAAAAGATCCTCAAAGAGTTTTTAATACTTCCCCTCATATATTTGTAAATAGTAATAACATCATTCCATAGGCACTTCTTTTTTGAGAATAAACAAGCCCGGTTTGAAAAGCTTTTCCTCATAAAGTTCTATTCTTTTATTAATGTTGTTGCCCTTTTCTGAACTCTTTCAAGATCTAAAATGTCTTTTTCAATGACTAATGCCAAACACTGTACTGAGTACTCAAAGTGAAGTCTTAATAAAGATTTATAGAGGCAAAATTGTACTTTTTTTCAGCCAGTCTATGTCTATTTTGAGGCACATGCTAATATCTTTCAGGCTTTTGATGCTACTGATTGCACTAGAGGAAGCAAGTAAAATAATCCATTACCTTCTCCTTTTATTATTTATTGAACCACAAAGTACATGTTTTACCACTGACAGATATATATGTGAAAGTTTCTTTATGGTTTTTCATCAGGGAGAGGCGGGGGAATTTATTTTTGTACTTGTCGCTTCTTGATTAGGAAACTGTAATCTACTATGAAAATGTGAAGACAAAAATTAAATGATTCACCCTTTGTGTTCCAGAAAGGTAGCTAACACATTGTGCATTGAATACCTATCTACCACTCAAAGGGTTAAAACAGAACTAACATTGGCTGTATGTTGAATTAACCATTCTTCTGTAAAATAAATCATTTTTGAATCATTAATCTTTATAGTTTGGTGGCACGCTGTGGCACTGGATATTAATTCACTGCATAATATGCTAATTAGAACTGCTTGAGACAAAACCTCTCTCTCTGTGCCATAAGAAGTTCTACCAAACTGTGTTTTTTGTCTAGATTTATTGATAGCAGGGTATGTGAGTATTGGCACAGAACCATAGCTAATTAATACAAATGCCATATTGTGACACCCATATACAGGCAGTTTTTAAAGGGGATCTCTCACCTATATAAAAGTAATGCTCGTTAGAGTATTTATCCAAAAACATTTAAAACGTTGTTCATTTAAAAAAAAAAAAAAAATTATCAGCAGCCTACTTCCGGTTTGCCGAAGCTTTCCGAACAGAGGCTGCTCCCGTCCCACTACCCATCATCCTCCGATGACAGAGGCTGTCTGTCACTAAGCTGGAGCAATCTCATTGGCTAGACATTGATCTCTGCCAATGAGATCGCTCCAGCTTAGAGAAAGAAAGCCTCCGTCATTGGAGGATGTTGGGTAGTGGGACGGGAGCAGAGGCTGTGCTGCAAGCAGGAAGTAGCTGCCGGACACTTTTTAAACACACATTTTTGCGCTGATAATTTTTTTTTTTTTTTAATGAACAACGTTTTAAATGTTTTGGCTAAATGCTCTAACTAATGAGAATTATATATAGGTGAGAGATCCCCTTAAATCTCATTAAACTTATTAGGTTCACTAGTATACTTTAAAAACAACTGATTTAGTAATCTCGCTGGAAAACGATCTGCTAAGATATGTTAAATCAAATGTAATACCAGTACATGGATAACAAGGAAATATCTGTATTTTTCCCTTTGGATTCTAAATATTTCTTCATAGCATCATAGACATCTTTAGCACACAAAAGGTTAATATATGTTAGAATATCTGATGTACTGTATTATGTGGTTTAAATATTAAATATGAAGATATTAAGGAGCTTAAGGCCAAATGTTTTATCTTTATATCTTTAAAACATAAAAAAACATATCTTAAATTGCATGAAATCAGTATATTCTACAAAGCAGAAATTTGAAACGTGAATAAATATTTGGTATCATTACACACTAGGATTTGGTTTCATGCCATTAAAATGCTTTTATCTTCAGCAGTCTATCATTTATTAACCATAGAAAGTAATAAACTGCTAAGGGGCATTTTATAAATATGAATATGTAATAGGAATGTAACTGAGTATTATTAAATATTGTTGTACATTTGAAGGCTCAGTTCAATTGAGCCCAGTAAAACAGCCAGTAGGGCAAAATTGGATACCGGCCCATAATGGACATCGGGCCATAGAAATGGTCTTGTGGCCAAACATTCGTTTTGTGTTTTAAGTTCTAAAAACGCTGCTAAATAGCGGCAATAATGGGAATTTCAATGGAAAAAAGCTAACTAACTCTGCCTGATATACTGTCAAGCACCGATCATTAACTAATCTGTGTTACACTTACCTGTCAAGCCTAAATATATTTTCCTAAAATAATCCATACACATACACATAGTTTAACCCCATTGAGTGCTCAAAGGGTTAAACCATGTATGAGTGTGTGGGTGATGATCCAAAAAGATGCCTCCAGTTAATAAAAATGTTCCACTTTTGTTAATATAATGATCCAATATATGTGCCAAATAAAGATATACTTCCCTATCTCCCCCCCACACCGGAATATATTAAAAAGTTAAAAAACAGATGTACTAATACAGTAACCTGAAAATGTAACGCGTTTCAGGAATCAGCCTTTCATCGGACAGAACAGGCTCATAGAACAATGTAGTACATTTGTTTTGTAAACTTTTAATATATCCATTAAAGGAATACTATTTATTTTATTATTTTACTTCGGTCATCTTTGTTCTTTCTGATGACATTGTTGCTTGATAGCCACGTCCTATGGTCATTGACAATGTAACTAGCTGCACTGAAAACCCGCTCAGACTCAAAGCTTGCTGGAGGGCAACTAAGGGTTTCCACTGAAGTACGTGCCAATGCTGGTCACACACACTGCTTGATTGCCAGTAGTTCATGAGGTCATTGTTTCTGCCTAGAACACAGCTATCCTGCAAGTATACAGAAACCATCTCATATGCAGTGGGGCCACTCCTAGGAACTACACTGTGTTCCTGTGTGTCAGTTACCAACTCATACTCAGGAAGCAAGTCCCAAAGAGATTTGCCACCACCAGTGCCACCACCACCAACATCAATGTTAGATTTTTGAAGGCTCTGCTGAGACCCATGACTTGCCCGATCTTTAGAATACGATGTTCTGGTTGATGATTTTGTGAGAGAAAAGAGGGGGAAGAAAAAGACCACAAGCTCCCCTGTGTGGGATCAATAAGGCATTAATGGCCACCACCAACACCCAAAAAGTGCGTACTCACAAAGATATTGGCTGGATAATGGTATATACCAATTCCATCATACAGGCAACTGAGGAGTAATAACTGCCCTCAGACACAGTATCTATAGTTGGACTCAGCGTAGTGACAGGCTGCTCTTATATTACTCGCTTTCCCTGAGCGACACAGAAACTCCAAGGATCATAAAAAACAAAAAAGAAGAAAAGAGCACCTAAAAGTGTAATACAATAATATCAAATAGTTATTATACTTAAAATAAATTGTACTCACATTTCTAAATGGTGAGATAACTGATACCAGAAAATCTGACACTAGAGCCTATGGAGAGATTAAACCCAGGACGATCCACACTCTAGAACGCGGAATGAAAACACAGGGGCTGCTTCCACAAGGTATAAAAATACTTTAATCCAGTATAAAAATCAAATTAAAAACAATAAGTATGAAGGCTTAAGGAATCCTTGTGTCTGTTTATAGACTTTATTGCTTTGATAAAGCAGCATTATCACTGCAAAATGTGTAAGCATTTAAGCCTTCATACTTATTCAATTTAATTAGATTTTTATATCGGATTAAAGTATTTTTATACCTTGTGGAAGCAGCCGCGGTGTTTTCATTCCACGTTCTGGAGTGTGGATCGTCCTTAGTCCGAGTGGAGGTGGGTTTAATCTATCCATAGGCTCTAGTGTCAGATTTTCTGGTATCAGTTATCTCACCACTCAGAAATATGAGTGAAAATTATTTTAAGTATAATAACCATTTGATATTATTGTATTACACTATTGGACGCTCTTTTCTTCTTTTTTGTTTTGTATGATCCTTGGTTGATGATGTAGCTGCTCCTGCTGCTGTTTGTCAAAATGCTTTTGCGACCTTCTTTTTTCACTGTGCTGTCTAAAGTTTTTGTGCTCTAACTTGCTCCGTGTAATCCTTCACAATGCAACCCAACACTTAATCAGAAAGATTAATCCGATTCCTCAGAGAGATGATGCTAATTGTCATGACTCCTTGTTGTGACAAAGTGCTTATGGTGCATTAGCAGAAATTCTGAAATTTTGTGTTTAAAGTGGGGTTCCTGCAAAGTGGCAAGAATGTATTCCTAGTTGCTTTTAATGGGCACTATGCAAGAATCTTGTTCAAAGCATGCTAACATGTCCTTTACCAGCTGGAGCATTTCTGTGTAGTCATTATGGTAAGATTACTTAGACATACTGCATGTTTTTTTCTGCCCCATGTGACTCACCAGTATGGTTGTCTCCTCAAATAGTTTCAGCAGCTCACATATATCATACATTAGTTGCCATTGGCCAGGTGACAAAGAGGCTCTCTCCAAAGCCTTCCAGTTTTTCATGGTGTACTCGCTAATTGCCTTATTTTACTTGTAAAAATGCAGTAGCATATGGAATTCCACCTGGTAGGGACCTCCATTTTCAGCTGGTGATGGGGCAGGTTGTCACGCTCTTGTATGCAATGTAGAGTGTTGAGTGCACTGTAGGAACGACTAAAATGGGCCAAGATTTTGCAGGCAATAGTAATATATATATATTTGCATCTAACCCCAGGTTTCTCTCTCTTCAGATTGCTTAATTATTAAACCCTTAAAGCGGAACTACCACCGAAAAAAACTTTAACTTAAATAACTCCCCATCTGGTGACTAGCTGCTTAGTAGCGCTAGTCACCAGAATTATTACCTTGTTAAATAGACGTATCCTTTCTTCCCAGGCTGACAGCAGGACGGAGTGCAGACATCTGGCAATAGTGACGTCTGCGCTCCTGCGCTGTCAGTCCCAGCTGGCTCTAGGAGGCGTTTCTAGGAGCCGTTCTGCTCCGGAAGGGACTGACAGCGCAGGCATGCAGACGTCATTATGGCAAGATGTCTGCACTCCATCCTGCTGCAGCCCGGGAAGAAAGGATACATCTATTTAACAAGGTAATAATTCTGGCGACTAGAGCTACTAAGCAGCTAGTCGCCAGATGGGGAGTTATTGAAGCTAACGTTTTTTTCAGGTGGTAGTTCCACTTTAATTTTCTGCAACTTTCTCATTGTTCTTATTTCTCTTTACATCAAATAATCACCGCTATATTAAATTAGTCATAACTTCTGTGCTGGAATCCACTGAAGCAAGATAAAAATACATTATCTTCAAGATGGTTGCAAAATGAGTGACAAAGAGGTGAGAAATATGTGTTATACCACAAACAGTGAGTGAGAGAGTGAGAGATGAGTTAGAATCCCCTATGCAAAAGTGAATGCAAAATGAAACACTGATAGAGTCTCTTCCCATTAAATAGCATTAATATAATAATATAATAGCCTCTCTTTCATTCTTCCTCCTGTGTTACCATCTGCAGTTCTAAGTGATCCCTGGCCCTCCAGTTTGACATGTCTTAGCAACTGTTTGGTCCTTCAACAGTGATGCTTCCCAACACCACTGTTCTAATTAAAAATCCACGTAGTTCAGTCTTTGTTATTGTACTAAAAATGTCTCATTACATCTAAAACAAAAATTGCAACATGTAAAAAAAATGTTCACATAGAAATATTGGTCCCTTCAGATGCCTTGGAACATTTGATTTTAGCTTACCTTCATTTTTGGAAGCCATGTAAATTGTATATTCATAATAGAATGTTTCTATGAGCAATGCAAATTTTTCTCTTCATAAGAAATGCAAATGTTTTTAGGAACAAAATAATTTTTAACTTTTATAGAAAATAATATAGAAATGTTTAAGACATCCTCATTTCTTAATGAAATAAAGTCCATATTTAAGAATCTTAATAGAACAAACCCTTGGGACTTGAAGCTTCTAATCATTTTTATAATAAATATGTTAATATTCTGCCTCCCCACCAAATCACACTAATTTGTTAAACTATAGATACTGTGGGAGGAAACATGCTAGAAGGAATAATTACAAGAATCCTCAAACTTGGTGAAGACATTTCATATATTACAGTGTTCATCAACTATACAACTGTAGCACATTGTATCTTCCATTATGCTCAACATATGTATATTTCCCTATATGATATAGTGCTTTGTAATCTCTGTGGCCTGAGCTACACATGTATCTATTTATTCACTGGTGCTTGCAATGTAGGTTCATGGAAAATTATGTGAAATTTGATTATGGCCAATCATGTATTTTACTACCCCATAGGGTTTTCTATAATTTTGTGCCATACATCTAAATACATCAAAACATAGATTACATCTGTATTTTGCAATATTATAGCTAAGAAAAAAAGATATCGAGGCTGATTTACTAAGGACAATTGGAACAATCCTGGGGCACACCAACTGAACTATAGAGTATGGATGCGTGTGTCTGTAGACTTGCATGAGTGAGTGTGTGAGCACAAAAACAAGTGATTATGAACAATATTCTGTACTATACTATAGAGGTCAAATACATTTGTAATTGATGTAAATGGTGTTTTAACCTCTTGTTGAATAATAGAATAGTTTTCAAGAGTCTGATTTCATAAAAATAACTGGAGCAATTATGTAGCAATCCAACTGCGCCAAATGGGATAAATAAATATTCCCAAAATTCATGTTGAACTAAATGGGGACTTTTAACCAGTTGAATGTGAGAGAAGTATTCAATGCATTTGTAATGCAAAATATTAAAGACTTCACTAGGATTCAAGGAGTTAAAATCCCCATTTAACCCTTTGAATGCCAGAGGGATACACAACACATTGCAAAGCGTATACATAACCCACCTTGCTGTCAGGCCCAAAGGTGTCCTCAACACATCTGCAATCTCTGGCCATTTCCCAGAGAACTGTAAAAAAATAAACAGGTTCTAGTTTATACAGAGCCAATCCCTGTTTAAATTTCCTCCAACTCTCCTACTGGCTGAGAGGTGGAGTTACTCAGGACACTGTTCATTGAAATAACATCCTTCACCAGCAAATCATAGAGGTCATATACGGTATGCATGAGACATGACCCTTTCCATTATCTGCTGATTTGATAGCTGAGGGAGTCATATCTTGCACATGTGCGACTCTCTTCTTGTCTGTGATTAGCTGAGTAGAGAGGATACTCCAGGGCATGTACAATGCCTTGTGTAACCCCCCCCCCCCCCATTCAGTGAGTGCATTGAAGACATTTAAACAGCATTGGCTTATTATTGTT
This sequence comes from Rhinophrynus dorsalis, assembly GCA_037306005.1. Classification (NCBI taxonomy): domain Eukaryota; kingdom Metazoa; phylum Chordata; class Amphibia; order Anura; family Rhinophrynidae; genus Rhinophrynus; species Rhinophrynus dorsalis. Next base: position 69,507,786 of record CM074719.1, on the reverse strand, counting down.
AAGTATAAGCACAACACCCAGGGAGCTCTGAAGAGTCAGGGAATGTATTAACCATTTGAGTGCCAGATGGGTATATAATGCATTGCAAAGCGATGCATTGCGTAACCCTCTGACAATAAAAGGGTTAAGCTCTGGAATTCTCATCACATAACTTCAATCAAGGTCTTCTTACAAATCAATTACGTTGCAAAAATAACACTAGTGGATCAACTCACTGGAAAGGTGCCCAAACTTTTGCACATCTCAATCTATTAAATTCAGCTAATAAATAGTAACTGTGCATTACAATGTGTCAAGTTTAAATTTGCTCAGGGCAGAGGTTGTGTTAACTTCTTTTCACTTAGAAAATAGACAAAACGTGTAATTTAGCCAGGGCTGCCCAAACTTGTGCATACAACTGTACATCCCCCAATGATAAGGTCCTGATTCAACAACCTAGACTGGAGCAAGTGTGCAGCAGAGAAACTGCACCATAGGAAACAAATTAAAAATCCCATTGATTTAAATGGTGTTTTAACCCCTTGCATGTAAGAAAGGTCTCAGATGCATTGCTAAGCCCAGAAAGTCATAATTTAAATGTATACTTGCTACTTGATTCAAGAGCTAACCTCTTCATTCAGTCGTTGATGCCATGACCATGGCGAAGATATGACAGTTGGTGGCAGTTTTTTTTTTCAGACTGAAGCAGGCAGAAGGCATGACCCCACTTAACCTTTTAAGGATGGGAGGGAGAGTACAAATTTAGGAAAGCAATGCATTGCACACTTTTCTAGTCCTTAAGAGTATCAAGTGCAGTCAGCAGAGTTTGTGTCCTGTGGTTCTACAATCACTTGTCATGTATGTTGCCGGATCTTTCCAGTTATCTGCCCTCCACTATTCTTTCAACTGCTTTCAGGGTTCTGTGTTCTGAATTGTTATGTGATTCCATGAATACACAAAAATATAGCCGTTTTGACATCTAATTTAGAAGCTGTGAATTACATGTGAAAACGTAAAGGTATTTCTTCTCAGCAGTCTCGTTTATAACATCTCCATCTCTCTTTCTGTTAATGCCAACGTCATCTCATGAAATGAAGAGCAATTTCTTTTTGTAATGTAAAACTCCTTTCTCTGTCTTCCAATTCAGGTTACTGGTAACTTTGGGTAGGCGATCTGCCCCTTTTAGTAGGAAGGAACAATTCTAGAAGTGAATGCAGGGGTGGAGCCTACCTTCCCTCCTTGGCTGCAGCTAGCCAATCAGCCCCAGTAAGATTTCCTTGGTGAAGACATAGTACAGTACAGACTCAGAACAGTTCTGCTATAGTTTTAGCTAATTTTTTATTTTTCTGTTTGATATGGAATACCACCATTAGGTGGATTACCATAACTGACAATGCCCTTAGATGTGGTTAGCTAAGTATCCAGGTGCTTTTTGTGGACCTTAAGCCCTGGGGGGAAAATCTTGAGTTCAAGTTCTTTCCTCAGGAGTTTCCCATTGAGGCTTCTTCTTAATACATGATAATCTGGAGACAGAAGATCTGCAGGAAAGGTGAGCAACCCTTTGAGTGCTGCAGGTCCACATGTCCCACAGTGCCCCTCTGCACAGGGGTTTTTCCTTTGGAGTTCCTTTTGCACACTCCTGCACTCATTGGGTTTATCTGTATGTCTGTTGGGTGTTTTGGAGCAAATTTCTGTGGTAACTTAACCCTTTAGCTGCTGGTTTTGCATCTTTTGGGGGTTATTGGCACTTTCCCTACTGGGTTCAGTGTTTTTTGGGTCTGTTAACATGTTCTAGTGATGTTTCATGTAATTTTAATTCACAGTTTCAACTTTGGAAAATTTGTGTTCCTCACTTTTACTGCATAGACACCATTGCTCTATTCACTTCTATGGGACTGTACATTTTGGGACATATCTCTGCAACCGTTCAACGTAGCGACTTCAGAGATGGCTCATTTTAATTGTCTGCCCTTGCTCTGTCATCCGGCTAATGTTTTATGTGTGTTGGGGGGCTCAGGGGGCTTCAGGTACTGTTGGTGTACATTTTATGGAAAAACTACATTTCCCATGAGTGCTTGCTTCACGCTCTCGTTTCTGATTGGCTTCCACCACGACAGACATTTTTTGCCTTTTCCTGAATGAGTATCCTATGCAGAGCTTGGGCTCTCCTCCTCTCCACTGCAGATTAACCCTTCGCCTACCAGATAAGTGCATTTTAGCGATTTCTGGAGTGAAATTTTAATCTTACACACTGTATTTGGGTGATTCCTTATACTCTAAACATTTTGACACTGTAAGAATGTCTAATCCATTAGAACTTGGGGCCAGGCCTAAGACTAAGTATGCTGGGGTCTCTGTGTCCCCTATTGCGTATTGCTCCTCATGTCATTCAGGGTTACCTAGAGAATTCTCAGGTGATTTATGCCCAGCATGTTCTGATGTCCCTGAGTCACTCCCAGGGACTTCCAGCCATGAATTAGAGCCAGTTTGGGTGCAAGAGTTCAAGGCTGCTTCTATAGACCTCCGGTCTACATTGCAACTCTTTCCATCCCAGTTACAGGGGGTCTTACACTCCTAGCAGACCCCTTCTTCCATCAGATCTTCCCCGCTGAAACCGCAGGGAGTACCTGACGTATCAGATTCCTCTGAGGAGGAACTGTTGGTAGATTCGGATGTTGAGGAATGTTCTGCTGTGGGCTCTTCTCAGTTTTTGGGGACCCCTTTGAGGCTGATCCTGACCCCTCGGCTCAGGACATGATCAGAGCCATCTTAACTACCCTAAACATTCCCTAGTTCAGGAGGTTTCTTCGGATCCCTCTGATGTATTTCAGGAGCCTAAAAGGTCCTATACTTGTTTCCACCTAACCCCACTCTTGACTGCCTTGTGTCTGATAAGTAGAAGTCTCCTGACAGGAAACCTTCTGTTTCCAGGAAATTTGCCAAGCTTTTCCCCTTCTCTGAGGCAACACTTGCTCAGTGGGTTCATCACCAAAGTGGATGCTCCTATCTAAGTCCACTGCCTTGCCAGTTGCTGATGCTTCCACTCTGAAAGACTGGACTGACAAGAAACTTGAGGTCTCCCTCAAGTCCATTGTTGTCACTGCTGGTACTGTTATGCGTCCAGCGTTCACTCGGCATGGGTGAACCAGGCTATTGCAGTCTGGACTGGACAGCTCACCCTGGCTGTCCGTCAGGGTGCTCCTACTTCGGATATGTTGCGGCTTCTTGCCAACATTTCTGAGCCCAGCACTATGTTTCTGCTGCTTTATTTGATGCCATCCGTTTGGTGGCAAGGGTTTCCACCATGTCTGTGGTTTCCAGACAAACTCTTTGGCTCTTTTGCTTACACTGCTTCCAAGAAAGCTTTGCTCTCATTGCCTTTTCAAGACACTTCTTTGTTTGGGCCAGATCTTAAGGATCTGATTAGTGAGGCCACAGGGGGCAAGAGTACCCTTCTGCCTATGGTCCCCAGGAAGAAGATGCCTCTCAGGCGTAATTGGCTTTTTCATTCCTCCCAGACTGAGACACATCCGGCGAACCAGGTGGTTCCCTCAGCTCCGCATTCCTCCTCCAAGCCCAAACAGCAATGGAAGCCCAAGATCTCCTCCAAGCCTAAGGCTTCCAAGCCTTCTTTGGCATGACTCACCAAACCCAGGTACCCACTCTGCTGTGGGTGGCCATCTGCGTTACTACCACAGCATCTGGGAGGATTCAGTGGCAGACCCATGGGTTTTACAGGTGGTGACGGAAGGGGACAGAATTCCTTTCACCTCTCTTCCTCCCTTTCAGTTTTTCCCCTCTCATATGCCCCAGGGTATAGAGAAATGCCGTATGTTCAGTGGTGCTATCCAGGCCCTTCTAGACAAGGATGTTCTGGAACCCGTTCCAATTCGGGACAGAGTATGGGTTTTTACTCAAACCTCTTTGTGGTCTCCAAGAAGGATGGTGGCTGTAGTCCCATTTTGGATTTGAAGGATCTCAATTCCTTTGTGATCAAGACTCATTATCAGCAGGAGTCCCTAGGGATGGTGATTGCTGCTATGTCCCCAGGGGAATTCCTTGCCTCTCTGGATCTTCAGGACACGTATCTACTCATCACCATTCACCCACAGAGTCGGCAGTATCTCAGATTTGCCTGCACTTTCAGTTTTCAGCTCTTCCCTTTGGTCTGACTACAGCTCCTCAAGTCTTGAACCATGTCCTGGGAGCTTTAGTAACCGTCCTCCATCAGGATGGCATCAGAGTTACTCCCTACATGGACGACCTGCTTCTGAAAGCCCCTTCTGTGGAACTTCTTCTTCAGCAGGTTCAGGACTGCATCCATGGTCTCACCCATAATGGGTGGATCATCAACATGGACAAGTCAGATCTTGTCCCATCCCAGCATCTGGTCTTCCTGGGCCTTCTCTTCAACACCCAGCAGAGCATGGTGTTTCTCACAGATGAGGTGGCTTACCAGATCACCCACAAGGTTTCTGCTGTTCTGGCTCATGATCCAGTTCCAGCCAAGAGAGCTGTCCTCTCTAGTGGGGAAATTCATCTCCACCATAGAAGCGGTCCCATTTGCCATGGCTCACACCAGGGAACTCCAGAGGTTTGTCATCCAGGTGTGCAGGGGTCAGCCGGACCTTCTGAAGATGTCAGTATCCCTCCCTCTTCATGTGGAACTGAGTTTGTCGTGGTGGCTCAACCTCTCCAATCTCCTGAAGGGCAAGTCCTTGTATCCTTCTGGACCACGGTGATGACGGATGCCAGCCTCTCTGGCTGGGGAGCGGTCCTGGGTTGCCTGAGTGCTCAGGATCGGTGGTCTCCGGAGGAATCTCTCCTTCCCATCAACATGTTGGAGCTTCAGGCGATATTTCATGCCCTTTGCCTCGCCACTTAGTTAGAGGTCAAGGCTGTTTTGTCCTGGGCAGAAGAACATATTCCTGCCATAATCGCAGTGCACATTCCTGGTGTAGACAATGTCATGGCAGACTTCCTCAGTCGACACACGGTGGACAGCGGAGGGTGGGAACTGCCCCCAGAGGTGTTCACCCTCATTGATCAGAAGTGGGGTCTTCCATTCATCGACCTGATGGAGACAAGACACAACCATAAGGTTCCGATGTTCTGCTCTCTCTGGAGGGATCCTCTAGCTCTAGCGGTGGATGCCATGTCCATTCCTTGGTTATTTCCTCTGGCTTACATCTTTCCTTCCCTCCCCATGTTGCACAGAGTGTTATGGAAATTGAAACTGGAGCACTGTCCAGTCATTCTGATTGCTCCGTACTGGCCTAGACAGGCTTGGTTTCCGGAGCTTCTGGATCTATCAGTGGCGGAGCCATTCCGGCTCCCTTGCCGTCTAGATCGTCTTCTACAGGGTTACCTGTGGAAGGAGGATGTTCATCGTCTAGCTTTGAAGGCTTGGAAATTGAATCCTCAATACTAAAAAATAAAGGTTTTTCTTCTGGTGTGGTGGCTACTATGCTTAGTGCCTGCAAATCTGTTTCTCCTAAGGCCTACCTTTGTGTCTGGTCGACCTTTCTCTCTTGGTGTGCTGATAGGGACCTTTCTCAGGATTATGATCTGCCTACGGTCCTGGCTTTCTTGCAGGACGGTGTGGATAAGGGCCTCAGTTTGAGTTCCCTTAAGGTTCAGACTTCTGCTCTCTCTGTTTTCTTTCAGAGGTGAATTGCTGTTCTTCCTGATGTCAAGGTTTTTATCCAGGGAGTTGCTCATACTCGTCCTGTTTTCAAGACTCCCGCTCCTCAGTGGGATCTTAACTTGGTTTTGGGCGTCCTTCATCGCCCTCCCTTTGAGTGCTTGGCTGCTATTCCTCTACGCCTGCTGACGTGGAAAATGGCCTATCTCCTGGTGATTGTGTCTGTTCGCCATGTAGCAGAGTTACATGCTCTGTCTTGTAGACCACCCTTTTTGGTGTTTCAAGACTCACAAGAGTCTTCTTTCCCTTCTACTGTCAATAGTTAGTGTCTCAAATCTTACTGGAGCTGGTTGTCTAGCTGCAGCCAAGGAGGGAAGGTAGGCTCCACCCCTGCATTCACTTCTAGAATTGTTCCTGCCTACTTGAAGGGGTGGATTACCTACCCAAAGTTATCAGTAACCTGTATGGACTAAGATAAAAGGATTTAACAGGTAGGACTAAAATCCTCTTTTATCTTGTAGGGAAATGTATGGCCATTTCTCTGTCTCTAAAAGTTATTGATAAATCAATGAAATTCATCACAACAGATTATATGGGTTCTCACACAAACTGACACACAACAAAGTGGCAGTTAACAAAGTGGCAAAAAAGTGACAGTTAACAAAGTGGCAGTTACATTTTCAGTCATTTAAATATCAGTGACATTAGTGGAGGGCAGATAACAGGAACGTTCCATGTTGCCTAAGCAGGAGCGTAACTATGGGTGGGGTGGGGTGCAGAGGGCAGAGCTGTGATGGGGCCTATCATTCAAGGACCCAATCAGCCCTAGGGCAGAATAGGTTCTAGTTATGCCCTGGGAGAATATTTTTCTGTTAGTGGGTAAAATAATTTTTGTACCAGGGCCCTCCAATGACTAGTTACACCACTGCGTCAATGACTGACTGACTGACAATGTTATCCCTTGAATCAGATAGCAAGGAACACATTCAGAGGGGCCATTAGGATTTTACGTCCATACTAAGTGGAAAAGTTATAATTCCTTTTGTTACTTCACTTTTGTCCTTCATATCCTACAGAGGTCTCCAACATATTTTTTCTCAATGCTTTGGAGACATCTTTGGCATTTAAGGGGTTAAAAGCCCATTTAAATCAGAGAGCATTTGGGGAATTTTTAAATGACTCCTGTGACACAGTTGGTGTGTCCAGAATTAATACTGTCATTTTTAATACATCAGCTTCATAGCAAAGCAATTCTTTAGAGACTTCTTGAACATCCAATGAGAAAACGAGATTCAAACATGTTCATTTAGATGTTTTAGAAAGTGGAAGCATATTGTATTGTTTATGGAGATGAAAGGAGAATCAAAAGAACCAGAGGGAAAACAAATGTACACACAAACTAGGATGGGAATGAGATGTTCATTGTTTTCGACATCCTGTGTTCAGCTGATAACTTGTTATTGCGGCTCAGAATCAGACACATATTACTGCTATTGTCTTTCACCTTGTTTGTAGAGACATTCCTGCTAGACGATGTAATATATGTTTGATGCATTCAGCAAAATTGTCTTTTTTTATATATTCATCAACAGCAAATAAGTTAGACATCCAGCAATAGACTGGACCAGGAAAAGCTACAATATTTTAACCTATCAAGGACAAGAGGTAAGTGCAACCCACTGCAAAGCAATGCATTGCATACCTCTATAGTCTTTAAAGAGTTAATGTAAGTAGCATGGTGGGGAGAAGATAGGAGATTATAAAAGAATCATCCACTTCCTGGATTAACCCCTTGAATACCACATGAATGTTCATCGCATACCTTCACAATGTATTGGGTACCACTCTGGTCCTTAACCCCTTGAGTGCCAGATGGGTACGGGATGCATTGCAAAGCAATGCATTCCTGTACCCCCCTGGCACTCATTAAGATATTAAGGAACTGAGCAGAAGTAAAAGATGATTTAGAAGCAGAATCCTTTGCAGGTGATAAATATAATCACTGGTTTTATCTCACAGATTTCTATTGTCTGTGAGGAAATCTGTAGATAAAACCAACAAAACCTTAATCACATGAACTGAAGCAGTTCTGGGGTGAACCATGGGGAAAAAAAGCCTCACTGATGTCCAAGCAAGTTTAACCCCTTGAATGCTAGAGAGGTATCCAATGCATTAAGAACATATCTCTAGCATTCAAGGGGGTGCCCCATTTAAATCAAAGGGAAGATATTTTAATATGTCCCCTAAAGGGGCATTTACATGTTATCACTGTCTTTTTTTCTTACAGATTCCCATACTTGGGAACTTTTCCTTGTGGATTCCCCTAAGAGGGGAGACCTGTGGTGCAGCTGGGGGAGATAAATGATGTGATCTGCGTCAAAATGGAGCAGGGCTTAATCGCGAGAGGGGAGCTTATAAACTGTAGCAAAAGATTGAGGAATAGGCAGATGAGGGAGGAGAAGTGGGCGGGGAGTGGGAGGAGAGTGGGAGGAACAGTCTGAGAAGGAGGAGAAGTGTGTAGAGTTTCATTAGAAACTCCTCACATCCGGAGAATCAGCCTCTGCCCCAGTGACTGCCCCAGTGACCCGGTAATTACCCGGTAATTACCTCCAGGTCAAATCCGGAGAGTTTCCAGCTATGCAAATTCCTATTGAAGCATGTGGGAGAATTTGGAGATGCAGGAACACTCACACCTCCCTGAGACGGCATCTAAGCAGCACATATTATTAAAGCCACAGGGGTATGTAACACACTGCAAAGCAACACATTGCATACCTCTATAATCTTTAAAGAGTTAATATAAGTAGCATGGTGGGGAGAAGATAGGAGATTATAAAAGAGTCATCCACTTCCTGGATTAACCCCGTGAATACCACAGAAATGTTCATCGCATTCCTTCACAATGAATTGGGTACAATGATGGTCTTTAAAGGTACAGTAATGTCCCAAAACATTTTTTTTACAGTTATGTAGAGTTTAAAATATTAATCAAATTGTTCCAAAACTTATCTCTCAAACTGCTATGGCTTGAGAGATATAGAGATTAAAAGTTCTCCACTCCCTCCACTTCTCCTGATGTCAACTGTAAAGCTGACAAAAGGAGAATCGAGTCGTACGACTCGAGGAAGCTCTGCAGCAGAGCCTGAATCGCAGTACTTAAAAATAATGAATTAATTGGAAAGGTCTAAAAAAGTATGCCTGGTTTGCAAGCACACTTTGTAGATCTTTCCAATAAATGAATTCTTTTTAAGTACCGCAATTTTGGCTCCACTGCAGAGCTGCCTGCTGGTCCCCGGACTGGGATCTCCTGCTGTCAGCTAGACGCTGACATCAGGAGAAGGGTAGGGAGGGGGGGATTTTGAATCCCTATATCTCTCAAGGGAAGTAGAAAAGTGAAAAAAAAGGAATATCCGAAAGGTGGAGAGCTCATTAATTGACAACCCAATTACTACTTAGGGTCTAATATTAACAAATAGGAAACAAAACAGAATCATTACTAATATCAAATTACACAGTGGTAGTAGTGATGAAAAATAAAGTTTACAAAAACATATAAAGAAAATGAGTACTAGTAATAAAATAACAAAATGATGTCCTAGAAGGAAAGTCAGCAATAGTATAAACCCACAGTTCTTTGACTGAGATGGAGATGAAATGAGATGGAATGGATGGAATGATGAAATAATGAATTCAATGAGACGAATGGAAAAGAGGAACTGATGCAGTGCTGCAGATGAGGTATAGTGGCCTTGTCCACTAGTCATGAAAACTGGATCTGGAAATACTCTGAACAGCACACATAACACAGAGAGATAAGGATAAAGATAAGATATTCCTTGTCTCTCTGTGTTATGAGTGCTGTTCTGAGTATTTCTAGACCCTATATCTCTCAAACCATAGCAGTTTGAGAGATAGGGTTTGGAGCAATTTGATCAATATTATAAGCTCTACATAACTGTAAAAAAAAAATTTGGGGACGTTACTTCTTTCACATATTAAGGAACCAAGCAGAAGTAAAAGATGATTTAGAAATAGGATCCTTTGCAGGTTATAAATATAATCACTGGTTTTATCTCACAGATTCCTATTGTCGATGAGGAAATTTGTAGATAAAACCAACTCAACCTTAATCACATGAACTGGAGAAGTTCTGGGGCAAACCAGGGAAAAAATAAAAAAGTCCACTGATATCAAAGCAATTTTGACCCTTTGAATGCTAGAGAGGTATCCAATGCATTAAGAACATATCTCTAGCATTCAAGGGGGTGCTCCATTTAAATCAAAGGGAAAATATTTTAATATGTCTCCTAAGGTGGCATTTGGTTTGATCCAGAATTGTTCTAGTTTGTTTTATCATGGGCTAGATTCCACTGAATGTGATACATGTTATCACTGTCTTTTTTTCTTACAGATTCCCATACCTGGGAACTTTTCCTTGTGGATTCCCCTGAAGGGGGCAGGGCTTAATCGTGAAAGGGGAGCCTATAAAACATAGCAAATGATTGAGGAATAGGCTGATAAGGGAGAAGTGGGCAGGGAGTGGGAGGAACAGACTGAGAAGAAGGAGAAGTGGGCAGAGTTTAATTAGAAACTCTTCACATCTGGAGAACCAGCCTCTGCCCCAGTGACCCGGTAAAAAGCAGAAAAAAACTGAGTCTCCAGGGCAAATCCAAAGAGTTCCCAGCTATGAAGTATGTGGGAGAATTTGGAGAAGTAGAAACACTCACACCTCCCTGAGACAGCGTCTAAGTACCACATATTATTAAAGCCCATGTAATGGGCTTTTATACTTGATATTGTATGTTCCTATAATTTAAATGTTTGAGTGCCACAAGGGTTTGAAACCATTGCACAGCAATACATTGCACACTCCTCTAGCCCTCAAAGTTTTCCATTTGTTTTTAACTATGGGTTATTGAAATCACAAGTGTGGCTGTTTCTGTAGCCATTAGTGGGAGAAATAAGGGGATTACGAGTGCTTTGAAGGCGGGAAAACGCTGAAAAGCACTCAGGGGGAGATGTATAAAATGTGATTCATTAAAAACGTGTCCATAAAATTATCTCAGAGGGAGGATGTGTAAAAAGCATTCTTAAAGTATGTTCAGGAATTGTCGCTAAAATTCACAACAGGTCTTATTTATAAAGAAGCAAAGTCAAGTTTATAAATATGTCTGAGAATATTCTGAGAAAATTCACACGTTCAAATATTTTTTCTCAAACATAGCTGTCACTTTATACTTCCATTGAGAACGTGTTATATCTGGTGTTAAGATTTAATCACTAAAATTGCTTTTATGTTTGGTGAAATTAGCAAATTTCTTTAGAAATATGTTGCAACAATTTTTATTTGGACAAGCCCATTTCTACTTCTTTTTTCATAGCTCCTAGTGAAAATGTTGCTAAATATTTATATAAATACTTATGTCTCTTTATGGCAATTTTTCAGACACTTTCTTTAGGACTTCAGCTTTATAAATCTCCCCAAAAGTGACATAAGCATACCTAGGAAATCTCCAGATTTGCCACCAAGACTCCTGTTTTGAGACTGAATATCTGGGTTTCCGGAGCAGAGGCTGAGTCTCCTGATGTGGGTAGTTTACTTTTAAACTCTGCCCACTTCTCTTTCCCACCCAGCTCCTCCCACTTTTCCTCATCCCCTACCCAGAAAGCCCCTCCCCCATTCACAGGTAAACCACATACCTTTTTACCACGATTCATGGCAATTATATTCCCAGAAGCACCAGAGAGGATGTTTATGAATTTTACCAACATTTTTGCCAAGTACTAACTCCAGTCAGTTGAATTTTTGGAAAAGTGAAGTATATATGATCTTGTCTGAATAAGAATTGTGTAGTAATGTATTTATTAAGAAATTCACTAATTGTGCTAAATATAAAGGCAGTTTTAGTGCTAAAACCTGTTCTTAATAGAAGTATTTAGTGAGAGTTTTATAGGTGCAAAAATATTCTCAGAAAATTCTCAGACATATTTATAAACTTGACCTGACTTCTTTATAAATATGACCCCACATTGCACGGACAATGCATGGACACTACCCCTGCATGACATCATGCATCACTTGACTACTGCGTCTCCTTGTGAGAATTTTAAATGACACAGACTGAATGTAGTGTGAGTCTGAGGCAGCTTTCACCAACCTATATTCAGACTAGGTTAGAATACGCTTGGTAACAGAGTGGTGGAGATTTTTTTAAAAAAAAAAACATCCTTAGTGTACATGTAAGAATTGTCACTAAAGTTCACAGCGTCTGGCTATATTTATAAAGAAGTAAAGTCAAGTTTATAAATATGTCTATCTGAGAATATTTGCAGAACATTTTCAACTGAGAATATTTTTTTGCATTCATATCTGTCACTATATACGTCCTCTAAGAGTAGATTATACCTGCATTAAGATTTAATCACTAAAACTGTTTTTATTTTTGGCATAATTAGCAAACTTCTTTATAAATACATTATATCAATTTCTGACATGGTCTAGACTAGGGGTGGGCGAAAGCTCTCGCCATGTTCCCGTGAGACATCCTGCAAAGACCACGTTGTTGTCTGCTTTTTATGCAGGAAAATATTCTTTAAAACCAGAGACTATATCTTTGTATTTTTCGCCCATTGGCGAAAATTATTCACCATATTTTCAATGTCTAGAAAGTTTTCTCCCATTGATTTACGTGTTTTTTGCCTTTTTGCTATAAAAACATGATGTATTCCAGGACGTGAAACACAATAGAAGCATCTACAGAGAGAGGTAGACATTCTGTGCTGATCTGCTATGATCTTTTACCCAAACTGAGGCAGGAGAGGCTCATAGTGACTGCTATTATTATGAGAAAGTTTAAAAATAGTAAAAGGAGGAATTGAAAGGACCCTTATGTGCCACTAAGTCATAGGAGGAGGAGGAAGTAAGCACTACAGAACCAATGCTGTCCAGTCCCCCAAATCACCCTTAGGGATCTTGGGGAAATTAATGGGAAGTGAGGAAGAAGAGGGTAGTAGTGAGAGCAGAACAGGTCAGCTGCCTGTGCCTGCTGCCAGACTTGCTGCCCCTGCTGCCACCATTGCTGTACCTGCTGCCAGATGTGCTGCCCCTGCTGCCACTATTACTGTGTCTGCTGTTAGACGTGCTGTCCCTGCTACTACTACCACCATTGCTGTGCCTTCTGTCAGATGTGGTGCCCCTGCTACTGCTACCACCATTGCTGTGCCTGCTGTAAGAGGTGCTGCCCTGCTGAAACTAGTGTTGTGCCTACTGCCAGATGTGCTGCCCCTGCTGCCGCCAGTGCTGTGCCTGCTGCCACCAGTACTGTGCCTGCTGTCAGACATGCTGCCCCTGCTGCAACCAGTGCTATGCCTGCTGCCAGTGCTGAACCTACTGCCACCAGTGCTGAACCTGCTGTCAGACGTGCTGCCCCTGCTGCCACCAGTGCTGAACCTGCTGCTAGTGTGTCTTGTAATACTCAGCAGTGGGGGGAGAAGATGATGCCAAGAGTTACAGCAGGGGACCATAAGTCACACTTGCTATCCCCAAGCAGTCCCACCAGTGCTAGTACTACTGCTACTAAGAAGGTCCAGTAGCTTGTTAGTGTTAGGTGTGAAGGAGGGGTAATCAATAGCCTCATATTAATAGTGACCGTGAGGATGAAGACTCTGGGGCTGAACTTGATGTGGTTGGTGTTAGTAGTAGTAACAGTAAAGGTGAAGCAGCCGTGTTAGGGGAGTGGGAGGGAAAGCATTTGAGAGCGTCCAGACTACCGGTCAAGGGAACAAAACATGGCCTGCTGGCGCTAGGCCAGTGGGATTTTTTTTTTCTCAGGGCTTGTGCTTTAAAAAAAAAATACAAAAAAAGCATAGTCCTACAAAAAAATAAACACTTTTTGGGGTTTGTTTCTAACAAGCCTAAGTCCTACAAATCATTGGTTCCTTAAGGATTCTGCCAAACAAGCCTAATTCCTACAAATCAATGTTTCTCAGGACTTGTGCCTCTAATAAGTCTAAGTCTTAGAAATCAATGATTCCTTAACCTTAGGATTTTTTGCCAACCAAGTCCTACAAATCAATGTTTCTTTACCCTTAGGGCTTATTCCAAAAAAGTCTAAGTCCTACAAATCAGGGCTTGGGCCTCTAGCATCTAACAAATGATCCTCTACAAAATACTCTATCATGTCAGGTATCAGTCTACCCCAGTGGCAGCTTATGTTGGGGGGTTCCTGTCTCTATCACTTTACATACAATTTCCTTATTTTATTTTATTTTTTTTTTATTTACTGTCCCTCCAATAGCAGTAAAAAAAAAAAATCCCTGTTCAAATGATTCATTCCACCCACCAACACAGGCACCCTCCTCAGACCCCTTTTATACCATGTCTTATGGGGTTTTTAAGTGTATTTAGGATTTATTTTTTTATTAACCACCTCCAATCCCAGAACCCCCCCCCCGCACAAAAAAAACAATCCTTGTTCAACTGATTCTTTCTCCACACCCCACCAACACAGGCACTCTCATGCCCCTTTTATACTATTCCTTTGGGATATAAAATAATATTTGCTATATATTGTGTGTAAATTCAATGTTCCCATTGATTTCAGTGGAATGAGCTAGGTGAAAAAAACAGAAAAACTGCACTTTTTTCAGGAAATTATTCGCCGATTTTAGTTTGAGGTGAACATTTTCACCCACCCCTAGTCTAGACTATTTCTACTCCAATTTCAAAAAAGTCAACTGACTGGAGTTAGCACTAGAGAAAGTGGGGGAGGGGATCTATAAAAAGCCTTCTTAGTGTATAGTTAAGAATTGTCGCTAAAATTCACAACACCTGGTCATATTTATAAAGAAGTAAAGTCACGTTTAAAAATATGTCTATCTGAGAAAATTCTCACCTGTGAATAATTTTTCACACACATACCCATCACTATACACTTCCATTAAGAACAGGTTATACCTGTAAAACTGTAAACATTTGCAATTAGCGAATTTCTTTATAAATACACTGGACACATTTCTTATTTGGCCAAGAACATTTCTACTCCACTTTTCAAAAAAAGTCAACTAACTGGAGTTAGCACTAAGCAAAAATGTTACTAGATGTTTATACATCATTGCTTTCAGACAATTTTACAGACACTTTCTTTATAATTCCAGTTTTATACATCTCCCCCAATGTCACTAAATGTTTATACATATCCTTAAGTCACTTTGAGACAATTTTAAAGACACTTTCATTATAACTCCAGTTTTATAAATCCCTCCATTGTACCCTCACTGTTGTAGAGAAGTGTTTCTCAACTCCTGTCCTCAGGACCCACTAACAGGCCAGGATGTGATGATTTCCTTGTTAGAGCACAAGTGAGTTAATCAGTGTGAATGAGCCTCTGATCACCACACCTGTGCTCTAGCAGAGAAATCCCTAAGTCCTGGCCTGTTAGTGGGTCCCGAGGGCAGGAGTTGATAAACACTGTTGTAGAGGGAAGGCTTGGCACACTGTGAAGAAGGAAGGGAAACTGAACCTGATTCAAAGCAATACGTTGTGTACCCTTCTGGCACTCAAAGGGTTAAGTTTTCAACTGCAATAGAATACAGCCCTAAATCTGCCTTTCAAAGTGAATTAGTAGTTGGCATCAGCAGCTAAATCAGGTACATGCCATAGTATTTCTAGTGTCTAATTGCAATTTCGATTATTTACACTGCAGTTGCATATAATGGATGAATGAAGATTCTTTAATTGCTTACAATTGTTGCAAGATTAGAAATATCAAGATTACAAGATGTTTTAGTTTTCAAAGCAATTAAGAGTCATGCAACTCTAATTTGCCTGTTTAATATTTATACCACATCTCTCTTTGTTATCATTCGGATGTTAAAGACATTTCACACTGAATATATTGCTAGAATTAAAGGAATTGAGGTAGTGTTTCTTAGTAATAGTTATCAGCAACACCAACAGGTCAAGTTTTCAGGGTATCACTGCTTAATGACAGATGGATATTAGTGGCTTGGTCATTGTGATTTACCTACCTGTGTTTAAGTAGAGATAGCCGTAAAACCTGACCTGTTGGTATACTCTAAGGCAGTGTTTCTCACAGTTAGCCCTCTGGGCCTACCAGCAGGTCAGCTTTTCAGGATTTATCTGCCTAGTTCCACATGAGTAATCAGTGTCTCAATTATTGTGATTGTGCGGCCTGTTCTGAATTAGGGATATACTGAAAACCTAACTTGTTAGTGTAGGTCTACAACTGGAATTGAGAACCATTTCTCTAAGTTCAGGAGTGGAGAATCAATGAGTTGACCTATTTAAGGCCAGACAGATGAGCTGCACACACCCATTAGTTTTCTGGGGCTTTACGTATTTTACAAAAGCAGTGATTGGGAATTATGAGTGTTGTCGTATAAACAACAGTTGGAGGTCCAACAAATGAATACCCCTCTTTAAATTTAAAAAACATGTGAGCAGAGTGAAAGCAGGATCACATCTAGGCATATCCACATTTAGATCCCACCTTAAAAACAATCATAGGTTTGACTAGGAGACACACACTAACTAAGTCATTGGTATAATATCAGTTAAAGCACTCTTAAAGTGATAGTAATACTTAAAATGCAATATATTTAGTTCTGTAGATTTTTAAAAAATAAATTAATTGTGTCATTTCTGATCTCCCAAACCTTTATGGTTTGGGAGATATCAGTCTGCAAAGTTCCCCTTTCTCTCCCCTTGTGTTGATGTCAGCTTTCAAAGTTACAGATGGAGATCTCAGTCCACAGACTGTCCTTTGGCTCTTCAGCAGAGCCGTGATCACGGTAGTTACAAAGAAATATTTCATTTGAACAGTCTACAACGTGTGCTTGCAAACCAGGCGCAATTAATTTATTTTTTAAATATCTTCAAAACTAAATCTATTGAATTTTAAGTTTTACTATCACTTCAAAGGCGCATGGGGCCAGACCTGACACTTCACCGCCTACACAATGTCACAGTTCCTTACCTCGGCCTGTGCCATTTGGCTGGGAGCGGGGTTCTGAACTGACGTTCCGGTGTTACTGGCTGCGTCCCTCTTTGCCTGCTGCCTCCTCGAGTATGTTTCTCGTTACTGGCATCTTTGATCAGGCACTTGCCTAGACGCCTGTTATAGGCCCAGCCTGAGGGACCTAATTGGTCCCGCCTTCTCCTACTCCTTTATAAACCTCTCTGGGCCTGTGTTTCATGACCCTTATGTTGTTGTTCAGTGCAGTTCTATTTCCAGTTGTTCCTGTATCCTGTGTATGACCCGGCTTGTCTGACTATCCATTCTGGTGCTGACCTGTGGCTCTGTCTGACCATTCTCTCTGTGCGCTCCATTTGTCTTAGACATCCAACCTGGTACAGACCTGTGGCTCTGGCTGACTACCTACTCCGTGTATGACCCTGGCTTGTCTGACTATCCATTCTGGTGCTGACCTGGGGTTCTGTCCTAATATTCTCACAGTGTTACCTACTCCTAGTGGACATCCTATCTGGTGCAGACCTGTGGCTCTTGCTGACTACACGCTCCGTGTATGAACCTGGCTTTTCTGACTATCCTAGTTGGTGCTGATCTGTGGCTCTGTCTGTTCACTCTGCTGTGTGGCTCTGTTCCCCACAGACATCCATCCTGGTGCAGACCTGGTGCTCTGGCAGACTCTGGCCTTACTGACTGCAGGCGTGAGTCAGTAGTCTCCATTGTTGCGATCCTTATTGGAGATGAGCTCTTCCTTACTGACTGCAGGCGTGAGTCAGTAGTCTCCCTTGTAGCTACGTTACGGGAGACAGTAGATTCTGTGTTGCATTTCACCTATTACCCTGAGACTACCAGTTGGCCTCGGCCTAGCCTCCAGCAGATGTGGATGAACCGTCGGTAGGCTTCTATTTCTGATAGTCTCTAGCCTCTCCAGTCACCCTCTGCTTATAGTATCATTAGTATTTGCCTACTATTTATTATTCTAATAAAGGTGATTTTAACTATACCGTCTGACTCCTTGTCTTGTTTTGCAAACCATAACACACAACTAATAACAATCATGTTGTTAAAGCAATTCAGATACAAAATTTGTCTGCTGTCAAGCCACACTTAATGAGTTCTTAGAAGTAAAAAAAAAAAATGCACAAAAATAATCAAAAAAGTATTCATGTGAAATGGATATATTTCTAAAATATTGGCAGTTGACATGCCACCCTTTTGTTGAAAACAAAGGTTTTAAAGAACTGATGTCACATTTCACTCTTTTGGCATATTTCAAGCTACAGTTATTTTTCAAAGACGGTTGTGCTCGTGTTAGTGTAATGGGCAAAGAGTTGGAAGCATCAAATGGAAAAAAAACAGACAGATATGCAGATTATATGACTGTCACTGATCACTGGGTATCTTTTACATCAGTAGGCAGCAGCGTGCAGCAGTTCATTGCCAATGTTGTCAGCTGGTCATTTAGGGGTGGGCAAAAGTTTTCCCCTCAAAAGCAAAACAGGAGGACAAATGGCACTTGTCACCAAGCAGCAACTTTTTCGCAAAGAGTTTTTCCACTATTTTTGCCTAGCTCATTGCATTGAAATCAATGGGAAGATTGAATTTCTACCCACCAAGTGACAAGTTTCCCTTATTTTCATGCAGGCATTGTATAAAAAGGGTGTCACATTCACACAGCATGCCATTTGATGTTTGTGAGAAGACAGTACGTTTTTGAACTAGAGAAGACCGGCTAATAAAAAGGAGTTGAAGCTTAGTTTAGGGAGTCTTGTAGGAAGAAAATTTGTTTTCTGTATTAGTCTGGGGCACTCTGGTGGACAGGAAAGGCAAAAGGAGATTAAACCTAAATATCCCAAAATTCTGACTGGGAATACACTGTGAGCCGTTATCCAAGTTCCTTCCAGATCTGGCTGTTATTATCTCTGTGCTGGGGGGATCTGGAAGTTCTGAGAAAGGAGCAAAGGAGATTTACCCCAGTTACCTCAACACTCTGTATGACTGATTGCAAAGACACAGGCAGCTGTGATCCAAGTTCCTTCCTGTCTGTTATTATTATCTATGTGCTAGGGGAGTCTAGGGTAAGAAGTAGTTGTACTGTTTTTTTTATTTGTCTTTTGTTGATAGTGATAGGGATGGGGGCAAACAGTTAAAAAATGTAAATAAAAAAAAAACAGAAATATTGATAGGTGACATGAGCTGTGGGACTGAGGAAGACTAGATGAGACTAAATATTTTGTAGAGGGCCAAGGCAAGCTATCACACTTCCTCAGTTCTATCGTGTACTTTACAGTAAAAAAAAACATAGTAGTTGAGTAATTTCCAGCCATGGTTGCTGCAGTGTGTGTGCAATAAATGATGATGATGATCCTTCTACTCCTGAGGAGGCAGTTTGTCTAAGTCCCACCAAAAGTTCCACCACCACACCCACGAGCACTAGTAATGTTAAAAAGCTATGGAATAACACTGAAAATGCCAACGAGTTGCATTCTAGTGTTGGGATAATGGAAGAAGGTGCAGCAGCTCAACGAACGGAGAGACAAATAAGCACAAAAACACCTATCCTGAAAGTAGTAGCGAATATTGTGAAAATAAAAATAAATTGTTTGAGACATCTAAAAGCCTAGAGGAATATAAAAGTATATATATATATATATATATATATATATATATATATATATATATATATATATATATATATATATATAAAAGTAGTGGGCAAGAAGTGGTGGTGAGTGCCACACTCACAGCAGCAGGTTTGGGCTCAGGATGAGATAGCTGCAATTCTGAGCTGACACTGCTTATTGTATCCCTGGGAAAAACATTTTATCATTTTCAAATTTAAATCTCAGAGTCCTGAGGTCATGTGGTGGAGGTGGAAGCATGATCTGTTGGGCTCTGGGCCCCACTGTGGCTTGTGACATTTCTAGTGAATTCCTTTTCATCATCAATGCCAGCGTACAGTATACACACTGCACAGTTGAGCAGGTAACTGCAGCAACACAGACTACAACAACAAACTATGTTTTAAAACCAATAGCTCTGTTCCCTCTTGGCTTTTTCTCTCAACTATCTGTCTCTACCTAATAAACTATACCTCACAGCTTGGCGAAATGTTCCATGCTTTTATATTATTGGGACCATAATTTTCATAGTTATAGAAAGCATAGGCACAGGAATGTCATTGATTGTAATAAAAAAGCAGACATTGTATGGGATTTAATGCTTGGGTATTTTCACTAAACAAAAAACAGCATGCGCATTCCCTTTGAAAATCCCTGCAAAAATAAAGGCCTTTTCACAAAGCCTTGCTTTGTGCATGACATATAGGATCCTTCTATCTAGGAAAATATAGTATAGGAAGAAATGTGCATGCTGACCCCTATGATCTTTCAATCCTTGTGCAATCATATTCCCAATTATCTGTTCTCACTGAGATTTAACATTATGTGCCCTCATATAACTATTTTTTATTAATTGACATGTTCCATTTTTAGCATAAGCAGTTATAGTTCAAATAATATAAAGTGTACGTGCTTGTGTGTAAATGTATGTGTATACTGGTCAGTGTTAACTTCCGTATCAGGACCTAATGACATTATTTATACAGACGAAACTGAGCAGATGTAGCTATGTGCAGGAGCTATAAAAATTATTTACTAAAGTTATTGTTTCAAATAATTTAGAAGCATTATTCAGTGCTTTGTTTTACCTTTGGAAACCATTTGTTCATCTTTTAGGGGGCATGATAGAGTGATATTAGTGACTAATGTTATTGCATCTACTGAAAATATTAACTGGAGATTTAACATATTCATGAATTTGATGGGAAAAAACCTACATAGCTTTAAGTGACTGGCGTCATTGGACCTTTTGAAACTATTTTCTGGTGATTTAACATATTCATGAATGTCATAGGACCTACACAGTTCTTTCATATTAGAGTAAATTTAATTGCATGATTATTTTCCTTTTAAGTACATGTAACATGTGTAACATGTAATATTCAAGGTAGCTGCCTAGAACTTCATTCTGAGTGGTAGTTCCCAAAAGTATTAGCTGCCAAGTCTGTGATCCTTATAATAAAATCATTGTCAGTCAGTCCTATGAAACAGCCTACTAATCTTCTTCAGGCTTGCAAGGAAGCCAAAATTGTATTTCTGTTATAATTCAGACCTTAGTAAAAATAATAAAAATAAATTATATGCAGGCTTTGACATAATTGTCCAGCTACTAATGGATCTTTAGCCGCAACAGGAATAGTAGTTCTCCATTAACATATATTTGAAATAAGCTAGTCTAGAGGGTTTCTCCTTTAAAGTGATAGTAATGTTTCACAAAAACAGCAGCTCCAATCAATCTTCATAGTATTTGAGCCATAGAGAGTGTTATTTCAATATTGTCAGAGTTGTAGTTCAAGAGTAATTGAATGATAAAGTATCCCCCTCCTGCCTCCCTAGTGTAAGCCACCTGCCCTCAGATGTGGAATCTGGTACCTGGACCAGACAGTTCACAGAAAGGGACAATCTTCTTACTGTGAACAAAGGCAAACCCTGTGTAAGGGCTACTCTGGGAGGCAGTTCTATTTTTTGGAGGCTGTCAGTGTCACGGTGTCTCCTCCTTCTGGTGCTGCTGATTGGTGTTTTGACAGTTTTCTGCTAGCCAGCCCTGGGCTCGTTGCTCGATTATTCGTGCTGTTCTCTGTTAGTGGTGTTTCCGTTCTGATTGTTGTTCCGGTTTCTTGACTCCTGATTTTGGCCTGACTTCGACTTTCTGCCTGCCAAATTTGTTCCTTCTGTTCCTGATTCTTCTGGACTGTTTTGGATTGCTCTCTGGTTTGCCCTTGGATGTCCCAGACGCTCCCAGTAAGACTTTGGCATGTTTTTGACTATTCTACTGTCCGCTTGCAACCAGTTTGCTGCCGGCGCCCTGGCTTGTCTTGATTCCCTGGGGATTCAGACACCTCATATTTGCTCTTGTCCTGTTGCCTATTCCTTGTCTCTGCTCTGGGCCTCTGCCCCTAGTTGCGGTCCCCTCTCGACACTCACCTGGTCGCTCCTTCCCGTTGTACCGTGACTGACGGTGGAGGAGGAATCGGCTCATTGGCCCTACCACTGGCTAAGTTCCATCTCCTGTGGCTTGTTCGGGGTGCTGGACTTCATTGCAACCTGTCTGTTCTGTACCTGTACAGTCAGGCTTGTGGCGAGACTGGCCTCCAGGAAGGGCTGGTCTGGGTGGTCTTGCCGAAAGCATCTGTTCCATCAGCGGATCCTCTTTGAGCTAAGACCCAAGCCTTGGTGGAGTTCGCAGAGTGCTGTTACTGTCGCGGTGTACCTTTGGGCAACGGCAGCTGAGTCTTCCCTCCCCCTCTCGGTTCATCCTCAGGTGAGGAGGGGATCTCTTATCCTCTAGGGGGCTGGGGTTCTGGGGTTCTTCTGTTCAGTTTTCCTCCTGTAATTGTGTGTTGACGTCCTGAGTCCCGTTGGGGGGTCTTAGCCTGTGGGTTCCATTTTGCTACCCTCTCCTTTGTCATTGGGAGGAGGTCTTGGTTCTGTTGCTGGACTAGTCAATCACCAGGTCTTTGGGGCCCCGAGATCTGTGTAGTTTTCCACGGGGGTTGTGGCCATTCTAGCAGACGTGCCTTTTCTTGGGACTATGATCCTAGTCTTCCTGTGGGAGGATCCTGAAGACTTCCTCTCCGCTCCCCTTGCTTCACTCAAGTCTGAAGTTGTCCTGAGATCTCTTCTACCCTGTTTCCCGTGAGGGATTCCTTCCTGAGGCTTGTGGGGATCTTGTTTCTGCATCTAGATCCAGTTTGCAGTGGAAGTCCAGGAGTACAGTGGGCACTTGCCCCTATCCTGGTCAGGGTCCCGGCTCAACCGGGGTCAGACATCTGGCTTTGTGGCCAACACCTTTACTTATGGCTTAGGCCACAGCAAGGAGGTAAGTGTCATTGTCACCGTTCCCGAGCATCGTACCCCAGAGTCGCACCCCAGCATCTTATTGGACTTCCAGCCGATTGGTGACACCCTGCCCCCCTTGACAAGTTTTTCAGGTTTTTCCCTTATGCTAATTGAAAATTGACGCTCTCTGTGATGCACTGCCTTGCTGCTCTGAGGTGACAAGTGTTACATCAGTAAAAGCGGCGGGAGGGGGATACTTTATCATTCAGTTACTCTTGAACTACAACTCTGACAGTATTGAAATAATATTCTCCATGACCCAAATACTATGAAGATTAATTGAAGTTGCTTTTTATTGTGAAACATTACTATCCCTTTAAATGAATATCACTCTGCATATCATAGCTGCTCAAAGGGGTAATTTATCTTAGAGCAGATGTACAGTGGAATATTATGGGAAGGAGATACAAACAGATCTATGTTTCCCCTATACATCTCTTGCTCACATACAAATATGTAATCAGTTTCCAAGTTTCTTGTGCTGCTGACAGAGTTCTTGCTCTTAATATCCCTACTTCCCTAATCTCACCTATCCCTCTCACCTCAATAACCATTGACTGATCATGAAGAATATATGTAGTGTCCAAAATTAAATGGGTAGTGCCTCCTAGGTCAAAACTGTGATATGTTAAATAGCATCTTAAAGGAAAGAAATTAAATAGATCTGTGTTTTTTATTTTTATCTTATGATTTTTGTTCCACTAAAATATATAAAACCACATTAGAAATAATTTTAGTAGTATATTTTGTTTTCTAACACTCCTTTGGTAAGTTAATTTCCTTAAATCCCAAGCAGCTTTGTCAACCCATGCAAAGAGCTGAGCTAAGAATGAGAGGTCATCTATTAAGACTAGAGGAAATGTGCTTTCAACTAAAACAAAGGCAGGGATTTTTTTCCAGAAAGGGAAGCATAGTTATATAATTTTTTGCCTTGGAATGTTGTGCTTGCAGATACTGAAGCTGCTTTCAAAAAAGCAATGGATACCTATTTAGCACAGAACAATATTGAGAATTATGAAAGATGACTTCAATTCAGATAGGTTGTTGATCCAAGGAACTATCCGACTACAATTTGGAGACAGGATGGAATTTTTTACCCACTTGGGTCTTAATTGGAAATGGCTTCAGGGTTTTTTTTTTGCCTTCCTCTGGATCAACAGCACTGTTTTAGCATGGGCTTGGCTTGATGGATGCATGTATTTGTTCTGCCTCGTCAACTATGTTATTATGTTACTATGCTACTATGCTGCTCATTGAATTTTCTTTTTGTGAGCTTCTCTGATGTCATGAGTAGATGGTATAAATGATAGATAAACATTTGGGTGTCGTTATAAACTGCAAACTTGGCAATCATGACCAGGGTGAAACAACAGCAGCAAAAGCAAACAAAATACTGCCATTCATATAAAGGAGTCTTGAATCAAGCGTAGATAACATAATTTTGCCATTATGCAAGCCATTGGTAGTACCACACCTGGAATATTCAGTGTAGTTTTGGGCACCAGTTCTAAAAAAGGATATTCTAGAGCTGGAGGGCGTACAGAGAAAAGCAACAAAATGAATTAATGGAATGGAGGAATTGAAGTACGAAGAATGTCTAGACAAACTTTGTTTATTTAATCTAGAGAAAAGACTCCTAAGAGGGGATCTTGTTACACTGCATACGTATGTGTAATGTAAATTCAAAGATTTCTATAGCAAGCTTAAGAGAAGATTAGATACATTTGTGGCAAATGGAACCATATGGGCGTATACTATTGATTAGTAGGTTAAATAGGAATTTCTGGTAAATAGACTAATAACCCATCTTGGAGTTGTTAATGATTCAGTAATTCCTATTTTCTGAGTTACACTCTGGAAAAGGTCTTACTTAATGTGTCTTTTTTTCAGCCTTATTTACCAGGTAACTACTAGGTAACTATGCAAGAGTGAAGGAAGATGAAGAGGCTACCAGACTCGAAAATGTGGTCATGTAAACCTTAAAAATGTATAATATGTGTGTATATATATATATATATGTATATATATATATATATATATATATATACAGGGCTCAAAATTTCCACTCGCCACTAGCCAGTGGCGAGTGAAAATGTAGCCCTGGCGAGTAGAAATTCAGCCCTGGTGGGTATGTTATGGCTTGCAGTGGCAAGTAACTTTTCATGTCTAGCTAGTAGGAAAGGACTTCATATTTTAAGCCCTGATATATATATATATATATATATATATATATATATATATATATATATATATATATACACACACACATATTTACTAGTTGAAGAGCCCATTACACGAGCCACAGTGCCACTGCCAGCCAGTCGCGGGGCAGTCATGCGCAGTAGAGACTGCCCGCACTGCGGCTGATACAAAGCTGGACAATCCCAAACATAGGTACCACTTATGTTTATAACTGTATACATGCCTTACATATTTTATTATTTTCTCACATATAGATTTATTGTTTTATTCTGCTCTTCATTGACAGGTACTGCATCGGAGGCATTGAGATGCCCTGGGGACCTGTGTGTCCCCATTGGCCTCACGGCCCTCTGGTGCAAGAAGAGTGTGTTAGTTCTTGTGAATCCTATTTATTTTATTACTCATGACTAGGTTGTGGATACTGGCAACTTCATTTTGGTGTAGATGTATTGTATGGAATGTGCCTCAATGCTGTGGATAACAGTTTATCTCTGATCTGCACAGCTGCTCTCCCCTGCACATATCAGTGCTGAGTAGCTATTCACTTTGGATTGAGAGATGTTTTATATATGACTGATGTACCACTTATGCACTCATCATTTGTTATAATTGTTATCTTTATGTGATTTGATCTTTTTGATTGGATTCATGCAATTCGGTATATTTTCAAATGGCATCAGCTTTCCATGCACCTAATGGGGTTTGTCCTCCCCGCCTCCAATGGGTGGTGGTGGTTTGATGACATTATTGTCAATCGGACTGCTCTTGAACTTTGTTAAAGTATAAAATACAAATTAGCTGCAGTGTCCAGATGTCTTGAGAAAGGTCCCTTTGGGGACCAATACGTTGGCAACTTCTTGAATAAAATGTAATGCATTAAAAAGTCCCTCAGGTTCTGCACCTTTCTACATCTTTTATATATAGTTGTGGGTGGTGAAGGCACTCATTCTTTGTGAACTATTGCACAGGTGCACATCCCTAAAAGGAAATGGACAGCAAACAAAAAAGGAGTGCAGCACCAGTGGGTCTTTTTCAAAGGGTTTATTTAGGTAATATGACAGACCAATTACCTTAATAATCCTTTGGCAAAGACCCACTGGTGCTGCACTCCTTTTTTTGTTTGAGATAGATAGATAGATAGATAGATAGATAGATAGATAGATAGATAAAAGCACAGCATGGTCTAAGCTGGATATGTGGAATTTCAGATGCTGACATCACCAGATGCAGAATTATTGAGACCAGTTTTCCTTCTAGGTTGAGCTCAGATGAGCAGCCCAGCAATAAACTAGTTAAAAGAGTGATTAAAACTGTTCAGGGCAGGATGGTGCATCTATTACCGGCAGACACATTCTTCTGTACTTACCCCAGTTTTGTGCTGGGAGGCACTACCCTTTCAAGCTTCATTAAGAAAAGTATTATTTTCATCTAGTAGACACTTCCTCTTTCAAATAAGCTATTCTTGTGGCTTTTTAAGATAGTCATTGTAGATTATTATGAGACCTCAATCAGAGCTTTTCATAGGGGTGTAATTTATATTTTTATGCTAAGTTCATTGCATACAGAACCATGCTTTCCATTCCTGTTGGATTAGGCATCATCTAAAGAGACTATAGACATGCTCTCCCCTTATAGTGGGGGGGTTGTTTTAAGTGGTGTCTAAAATATGTCCTTCATGGTGAATATACCTATTTCCAGGTCTTTGAATAGCACAATACCATGTTGCAGTACAGGAGATAGATGGGTGAATGTATGGCAGCAATTACACACTAAAAGCCAGTCTATTAAGCTAAATACACCAAGAAGCCTCCTCTAAATGCCTCTTGCATCAAAAGAAGGGCAATAAGGAAGTCTGTGGGCATTTTGGTGCTTTTATTTAGTCAGTGCCAAATACTGCTCAATGTATTAACAAGGCAACGGCAGCTTGTACACTATCTCTGTCAGTTTCCTCTGCATGCTATGGAGCAGTTATAGGGATATTGCTGGTATTAAGTCTAATTCTGGAAGAGGCTGGCCTGCATTGCAGAGATCATACACTGCAGTGTACACCTTTGAGTGCAGCTTTTAGTGATAGAGGCTACCTCCATTGCACAGCTCCGGAGAACAGTCTGAGACTGTTATACTAAGAAGAAATTGAGCAATTCTTGGGTAAGCCATCTGCAACATAAGTGACATCCCTTTGAATGATTCACAATGTTGGAGAGCTCTCTAGTATTTATCAAGTTAAAAGCTGCATTTAAATCAAAGTGGATTTTTGGCAATTTTAATTTTCTTCTATGGTGCTGTTGGATTGCTCCAGCATTGTTCCATTTCTTCTTAGTGGCTCATTTTCAGGGTTGCCTGTCTCTAATATGTAATGATATATTGGTGAAGCAATGCATTGGAGACATCTGTAATACCCAAGAGGATAAAATACAGTACATAACTGAAAATAGCTCTTGGATATACATTAAAATTGCATATTTTATTAGCTCTAATCTGTAACCTGAATCCAAAAATAGAATAGTATCAGTTCCATATTAAATGGATTTAATGTCTTGCTGATTAACTAGCTCATACAAACACCTTTGGGAATAACATGCCAATGCTACAGATGTATCTCATCTTAGTCCTTGAATCTCGATACGTAGTGTTCTACATTTAGTTCTCAGAATCAGGAGAGGTTCTTCTAGAAGAAATGCTAGGATTCTAAAATAACAAGGGTTTGGGGCAACCTAATATATTGTTATTAGACACAGGCTAAAGTTCCCATTGTATTCCCATAAAAAATCAGCAAAAAACAGTGGCTTTTTAGAGGGAAAATCAGCCTTAAACATAGCCCTTCAATTATTTGCCATATTTGCAAAAGTTTTTGCTATTTTTTCAATGTTTTGAATAGCTACAAACTTTTCGCTGCTATTAATTGTACTTATGTGGTGGAGGATAATCACAACCAGGACATGAAGCGGCATCTGAGAAGATTCTATCCTGCAGAATATGGTATGCTGGTGGCAGGGATTGTTCATCATTATTATTAAAGCACAACTATTACCATATTAACATTGCCCCCAAACACTTACTAATATAGTGATAGGTAAAGCCATAGTTTCATTAGGCTGAATAAGACTGCGTTATTGATGAAAAACACTTCTTCAGCAGGCATCAGCTGCACAGAGATTACAAGAGAAGCTCTGTACGCCAGAGTAGTTTCTGGTACCTTAGAGTACCAAGGAACACAACTCGTCAATGCTGGCAGTGATCGGGACAGACATTGCAGACTGAGATTTAGCTTTTCTCCTAGATGTCTGCGATGTTATCTGCTGGTTCCTGCCAAAGAAGTTGTATTTCCTCAATAATGAGGACTTAGTCAACTTAATGAAAGTATGACTTGGCCTATCACTATATTAGTAAAGGTTTGGGGTGCAATGTTATTATGATGATATTTCCACTTTAAGTCTGTAAGTTGTAACATGTCCTTAGTGGGGAGCAGACAAGGGACATACTGACAGCAGCAGTATTTGGTTTCTGGTGAGATAATTTCACATTGTGGACCAAAGCATCATGGTGTTGGGTTACAGTTGTGCCAGTTGTTTATGTGAGTCCTTTTTCCTACACACACTGTGCACATTTAAGGCACAGTTCCTGCTTTCAAGGGAAAATGTCTATTCTAACAACACGCCCATAATTTTAGAGGAGGTGCAGGAGGAGATGCATTATTGGCCAACTTCTTTTCTCCACATATACCTGAAGTGGTGCGGCTAGTTGTGATGCTGCTACTGCCTCAGACACATCACTGGCGCTTGTAGTGGCAAGTGGAACCATGATCATCATCACCCATATCACTGCTGTTGTTGTTCCCATTTCCTTGGAGCTGCCTAATCATCAACTCAGAATCAGCAGCAAGAACAGCAGTTGCAAATGCCACAATGACACCAAGGCATTTGTCAGTGCTCAGTGGCCAATGGCCACCATAAAATGATTTGCTGGCACTAGGCCAGTAGGGCATAATTTTTTTCTTAGGGCTTGTTCTTTAAACATAAACAAGACGCCTACAAAAATAATTTTGGGGGGCTTGTTTCTATCAAGCCTAAGTCCTTCAAATCACTTATTCCTCCATTATAATTTTAACTTTTCTGAGGATTAAGATTAATAATAATAATTTGTGATTTTTATAGTGCTTTTCTCCCTGTGAGACTCAAAGCGCTTTACAATTCTATAAACAGACATAAAATGTAAGGGTTACATCACAGTGATAACATGGGGGTCATTTAAGCAATTCCCAATCTATCTACAACTTCTGTTCTAGTGGTGAGATTACTGAGATATTTAGTTCTTTCCTGTTAAAGTTCTATATTTGTGATATATTTACACATGAGCTAGGGGTTCAGACTGTTATAGCTGATGCTTTATCTCGCTTGAAGAAGATGGCTCGAGGTGAAGACTGGAGATGGCAGGAGAAAGATACCTGGATCTTCTTTGGAAACTGGTATCTGAGCCTTAACAAGTGTATTTGGAAAATGTATAGCAAGTAATGGAATGTTTGGTTTCAGTTGTCAGTTCAGGCTGGTCAGGGGATGGCTCACTTAGATATTCTCTTCTAGAACATTGCTAAGATGAGGAAAGAAAGGTTATCAAAAAAGGAGTTGGCATTTTTGTTTAAACAGATAGTATAGGAGAATCTCACCAAGAAATGTATTGTTTAATTGGCCCTTAGTGGGTTACTTAGGGCTCTAATTTGATAGACTCATGTCAACATATCACTTTAAAGTATTTAAGGGCTTGTTTTCTCAATGGTTTACAGATGTATCCAGTGTTTTGGTTTAGATTAGGGGCATTACTGTTATCTCTCATATGAACTGGGCTGGAACGGTGCAGCTGTGTAGGATATATACTATTTTACTATTATACTACTTTAGATCATATGTTAGACTGAGTATGGTGGAATGGTGATTATCAATGTGTTAATTTATGCTGGGGTTTTGATTTTCTATATGACTAATGCTTTTTTTTCATATATTTGTGTGTGGTGATCTGATGAGTAAGTCTGGGTTCCTAGGGCACTCAGGTCTACTGGGAAGGAAGAAAAGATTTGGTTCATCCTGGTGGCAAGAAACTCAGCTACAGAAGAAGAAGTTGCGATTACTTGGCTATCCAGGTTTTTTGGAAAAGGCTTTTACTTGAAATGGTGGGGCTTGCTGATATAATGAGTCATCCTAATATTCTGTTTATTCATGTGGGGAGATTGAATAGCGGTGTTATCCTTAAAAATTGTTAATTAACCATTAATGCATTGCGTACCCCTCTGGCACTCAAAGAGTTAAGGATATGAAAAGTGTTGAGCTTTTGTTCTCAGGCAGATTATGGCACATTAAAGAGGTGTTTCAGTTGTCCAGAAACATGGCATTTGCTGAAATACCATTTGAACATAGAGAGGCAGCACTGTCTTTTCAGGTCTGATAGATACATTTAAATGAGACTGGGTTGGATACCTTTAGCTTGACAGAGCAGGATGGTATTATGGTATTAAGCAAGCATTGGAGGCCTGGATGCATAGCAGAGGCTTCAGTATCAGGTTTTTACAGGCATCTTTGGACATTAAAGATAGGAAATAGGTTAATATATTTAAGGGTTAACGGGTTTATAGTATACGTTTGCCCAGGCTTATCTAAGGGCACAGTGCTTGAGAAGTACAGTAGAACAATACGTAGATATAAGGAAAAGGGGTTGGAATTGGAAGCAGTCCCATTGACTATGGCTGAGGAGATCCAAGAACAGCTTCAAAAGTCATGAGACAATCGGGAGTTGTGAATGATCCCTATATAATACTATGTAATACTGTTATTCATCATATTTTATTATTATATATTATTCCTAACCAGCACTTCCTTTGTATAATTAATACAATTGATGTGGTATTTACGCAATACAATACCACTTGAATCAGTGCCATTATTCTGGTATTTGGAGGGGGCATGAGGTAAGTAAAAAGCTGTGGGAAAACTATTGCACATTGCCTTAGTCATGCATTGTCATTATGTATAGTCATTATTATTATTACACACACACTAGAAGCCATCACAATAAGGGAACCTGAATAGGATTATTTTAACCATTTGAGTATTGGAGGGATATCAAATGCATTGCAAAGCAATGCATTGAATACCCCTCTGACACTCCAAGGGTTAAAGTTTTTGAATGTGAGAGAAGTTTCCAAAGCAATGGGTCTTATGTGTAAAAGCATACTGGAACAATCTGGGGAAAACTGTCAGCACCACAGAGGACTGAAAACCCCCACTGAATAGGGAATGTCACCCTTTGAGTGCCAGATGGGCAGGCATCGCAATGAGTTGCATATCCCTCTGGCATTCAAAGGGTTAACCCCTTGCAAGTATGGGGATAAACATGGTTTCACATGTCTGTTTTCAGACTCATCAAGTATGTTACTATGCAGATCTCTCTACCAAATTAAAGGGACAGTAATAATTTATTATTACTATCCCCCATATTGTACATATTTGCAAAATAATTTAATAGCCCCCAGGTTCATCTCTCAAACCTTTATGGTTTGAGAGATAACCTAAGGCAAAGTCCCCCCTCTCCCTCCCCCTTCCCTGAAGTCAGTGTTGTACTGACTTCAGGGCTATCTGGTCTGACTTTAATCATGTGGCTCTGCAGCAGAGCCGCAATCGTGTTAGTGAAAAAGAATTATTTCACTGAAATGGTCTTCTACATTTGCTTGCAAACCAAGCACATGCAGAAGACCATTTCAGTGAAATAATTCTTTATCACTAATGGGATCTCGGCTCTGCTGCAGAGCCGCAACCCTGTCGTACAACAGACTTCCCCTGCAGTCAGTACAACGCTGACTTCAGGGAAGGGGGAGGGAGGGGGGAACTTTGCCTTCAGTTATCTCTCACACCATAAAGGTTTGAGAGATGAACCTGGGAGCTATTAAATTATTTTACAAATATCTACAATATCGGGGATAGTAATAATAAAGTATTACTATCCCTTTAAAAGTCCTATTTAAGTCAGTAGGGATATGGGGAGTTATTAAATTGTTATTTTGCCGTGTGGCGGAGCTGGTTTGCTCTGGAGTTGGTTCACTTCTTATTGCACATCAGACTCGCTGACTGCAACTCATACTTTCATTATAATCTCTGTGGATTACTTTACAGTACATTGGGGCATTTCCTAAAATCCAATGGATTACAAAGAAAAGTAAAAACAATATAATGGCACAATAATCATTCTATCAATGTAGCTCACAACTATGGCCTGGATTAAGTTCAGTGCCATTGGCTTGATCCAAAATTGTACCTCTTTAGTTTAATTTAAAGGTCCATTAACCCTTGGATGTTCGAAGACATCTCCAAGTGTTAGAATACATGACATAATAAAATAAATGTAGAAAAAAAAGTATAACAAAGTTTTACAAACCATCTATCCTAGCATTCATTCTACCACCAAACCTGAAACAAAAATGAGACAACAGAACGCTAAACAGATGTCTAAACCACAAAATTAACACAATACAAACAGTGCCAGGGCAACAGTAATAAACTCACAACATTATAATAAAATGAAACATGTATATTTCCAACTTATATGTCTGTAGTGGCCAAATTAAAATGCAGTCGTTATGGATAATGACTGGCCATTATCAATTCTAGTCAATGATGTTAATGAGACACATGTGTGACTTGCAGAGCAATGCACTAATTGTATAACAGTCTGCGCTGGCTGCCGTCATCGGCTTAATCTTCATAGAAACACAGTGAACAGGCTGACAGTTTCCTCAGAAGGTCAAAGTTTAATTGTGAAAATTCCACTGTACTGAAAAGGTGTGAGAAAATGTACATACATAGCTATTTCTATGCATATCTATTTTTGCATTAAATCATTAATATTTTCATTACATAGAAAATACTCTCAAATCATGAAAGTATTTATTAAAATCTTTCAACATTATGCAGCCTGTGGAAATGATCATGCCTTTTAGTGAAGTTATGCTGCAGTGCTAGAGGCATACACTTAGTATTTTGCCAGGCTGTTATATAACAACAAGTACTCTGACAGGTACAGCTGGTTGAAAGAAAAGTGCAGCACACATGGAGATCCACTACTGACATTCATTTACCTGCCACTCTGCTTCTCTTACTGTTTTAAGAGCAGGTGATTTAAGGGATATAAATGTTTCACAACAAAATTTCCCCTCCCGCCCCTTTTACTGATGTAACACTGCTCACCTCAGAGCAGCAAGACTGTCTAGATGGATCACAGAGAGGGACAATCTTCAGTGAGCATATGGAAAAACCTGAAAAACCTGTCAAGAGGGGCAGGGTTTTCTTATGTTTACAGTAAAAAGATTAAACACTAGATTCCACATCTGAGGGGTAGGTAAAAGGGGTGGGAGGGGGATACGTTATCATTCAGTTCCTCTTGAACTACAGTTGTCAGTATTGAAATAACATTATCCATGGCACAAATACTAATCGGAGCTGATTTTTTTTTGGGAAACATTACTATCACTTTAAGATGAATAATAATGTAATGGAGAAGTCTCATGCATGGACACTAACAAGAAGACTACTTTTTGATGATGAGCAACCATACAGAAAACCAAGACAGCTGCACAGGGCATGGAGGTGCATGGGGTGGTAGTCAACAAAGGCATGCAATGCATGCAGCAAAAATATTTTCCTCTGCAGCTACAATTTATACTTCAGATAGTACCAGCCATCCCTTCCCTCCCTCTCCCCCACTCAGCTAGTCCCATTTAGGGATGGGCAAAAACTTCCACCTCAAACCAAAATCGGTGAAAAATGGCACTTCCCACTTGGCGAATAATTTCCAGCAAAAAATGCTTTTTACCTGCTTTTTTGCACCTAGCTCACTGCATTGAAATCAATGGGAAGAAACATTTTCCCCCGTCACATGAAAATTTTCTCTACTTTTCTACGGCCATATACAAGGGTGTCAGGCTCTCACAGCAGCCATTCTGTGTTCGTGAGAGGAGAGAGCAGCATGCTTTTTGAATTAGAGAAGATAGGCAAATAAAGAGGAAGTGTCTTTTAGGTAGGACATTAGGGGAGTCAGGGGGCACTTTGTGGGAGAAGAAGGGAGGAAGGAGGTTGACCCCAAATACCCCAAAATTCTCTGTGACTTACCGGCAAGACACAGGCAGCTGTGGTCCAGTTTCCTTGCTGATTCTGCAATTATTTTCTCTGTGCTGGGAAAGTCTGGGTAAAGAAGTTGTTGACTTTGTTTTTAGTTATACATATTTTTGGACTGACTGTGATAAGATAGTGTGGACAACTTCAATAATAAAATAATAAAATAAAAAAAAATAAAAATAGAATACATAAATAAACAAGTACAAATATTAAGTGACAGACAGCTGACTGAGAGCCTTATGTGAGCTCTGAGACTGAGGCAGACTTGATAGACAGCAGACAACATTGAGAATTTTGTTGAGGGATAAGACAAGACATCACATTCCATCAGTTTTGTACTGTAGAGACTAAAAACACACACAGTAGTTGAATAATGTCCAGCAAACTCACAAATGGCAAGGGGATGGGGAAAGATGGAGCGGTGCAGGAATGTGTGAGTAAATTGGTAGGTTACTGCAGCATGGGCAACAGATGATGATCATCCCTCTCCTTCCAGGGTGGATGCAGTTTGTCAAGGTCCCACCACTCACACTATGTCAGTCCCCCAGCACCACACTACCATACACATCTGCCACATTGTAAGTTACACTGGAAAAAAGGAGAAAACTTTTGCAAAAAAGAAAAAAATTGTCCGATTTTCATGAAAAGTAATTTGGGAAAATGTACTCACTTTTTGACCACCCTTAGTCCCATTGATCCCATCCCTCTATCACAGTCTACCTTAGAGGTCTGGGCTATCCTGTGCTTCCTTCTTCTGTGGTGTGTCGGCCGGCATAGTTGCAGCCACTTCCCCATTGCTGACATCATGAAACAGGCACTGGCGTGGATGCCTGTTTATGAGCTTATTCTGTATGGCCCAATTGGTCCTGCCTTTTCCTGCTCCTTTATAAACCTCCCTGAGCCTGCGAGTCATTGCCCTTACGTGGTATTTCTGATATTGTCTCTTGTGCTCTGTTGTGACCTGTGGACTCCTGAGAATCCGCTCCGTGTATGATCCCAGCTTTTCTGACTAACTACATCAGTTCTAACCTGTGGCTCTGGGTGACTAACTCGCTCCGTGTATGACCCCAGCTTGTCTGACTACCCACATCAGTTCTGACCTGTGGCTCTGGCTGACTTACTCACTCCATGTAGTCCCCAATTTGTCTGACTTCTGGCTCTTCCTGCCTATCGCAAAGTCTAGTCCCTGTCTTGTCTGACCTGTGACTAAGGCTGACTACTGGCTCTATACTCTCCGTACTTGCCTAACTATCAGTCTCAGTGTTTCATGGTTCAAGTCTGTTCTTGCTCCCTGTTGCCTCTGGTCATGTGACCCAGGGTGGAGACTTGTATCTCAGTTACCATTCCCTCTAGTGTTCCACCCGCACTACTGTCCTAGTCTCCAGTATCTTGCAGTAGTGCAGTGTGAAGCTATAGCTATGCTATTATTACTGTACTTTTTAAATAAAGGTGGATTTATATTTTATATTTGTGTCTGTCCTTCTTTGCCTGAAAACCATGACACCCTCCCTCTCACCTACACAACCAGTACCAGTCATCACTTCCCACACACGCAGCTAGTCCCACTGATCCCTTTCCTCTATTTTATCCACTAAATAGTTCCAGAAATTCCTTCCCTCACTCTCAACCACGTAGCTAATACCAGCCATCCTTTTCACCCAAGGCTAGTACTAGCCATAACTTCCCTCCTTCTTACCTACTCAGCTAGTCCTAGCAATCCCTTCCCTATCTGTCACCCTACCATCTAGACTTAGCCATCATTTTCTCTATCACCAACTCAGTTAGTCCATGCCAGCCCTACCTGTTACCCACTCAGCTAGTTCCATTGATCCCTTTCCTCTCCCAATCAGATAATTCCAGCCATCCCTTTGCTCCCTCTCATCCATCAAAGAGCTCTAGAGGTCCTGCACTGAGGAAACCATTATGTCCCTCCTAACCATCTGGAACTTTACTAGAAAACATGTGTGGTTATCCCTAGCATATGTTTTGTATTATTGAGGTGACACCTGTTTTCTAGTTATTTGAAATGTATGCATGTGGAGTTGAAAGCAAAGGTGTACAAAAAGTGAGGCAGTTGATAAGTTTCCTCCACAGATCTGATTCCAGTAGGAACCACTGGCCACAGTGAAAGAATATGTGGTACCTCTAAACAGACACCTTGTGCTAGGAGTATCAACAGAGACAGAGCTGATCTCGACTGGTTGAGAACAAATTCCCACTGTTAGATTATCAAAGTCAGTGGAAAATGGAGGTCTGATAAGAAGGATTCCAGGGATATAAGCTTAAGCAGAGGACCTCTAAGGTAGTATTTTCTGAAATACTACCTGTGCCACTTGCTACATTAGATAGGCAATGGTAGATTAGGGAGTTAAATGCATGGGTAAAGAGTTGGTGTAAACATGAGTAGTTTGGGTTCCTAGAGCACTGGGCGGCCTTTTCCCTTGGGGACAAACTCTATAGCCGTGATGGATTGGACCTTAGTGGAAGACGGGCCCCGGTGCTGGTTAGAGGACTGGAGGAGACTTTAAACTAGAAATGGGGGGGAGGGTGCTGCAACACAGTCTGGGGAAGGTAGTATAATTGAGGCAATGGGTTTAGAGAAGGGGCATGGGGGTGGAGAGGGGGAATGGGCTAGTTCATCTAATAGGGAGATGCCATTGTTACACCCTGATAAAAGACAAATACATTTGACAAAGAATGAAATCGTTAAGAATGGCAAAAAGATAAAATGTATGCATGAAAATGCTCTTAGTCTGGCTGATAAGATGAGAGAACTAGAAATGATTGCAGCACATGAGCAGTATGATATGATTGGTGTGTCTGAAACCTGCTGAGATGACACATATGACTTAGCAGTCAATCTAGAAGGTTATTCACTTTTTAAGATGAATAGGGTTAATAAAAGGGGAGGAGGGGCATGCCTATATGTAAAACATGTCTTAAAACCTAGTTTAAGTGAAGATATAAAAGAGGCCTTGTGAGTTGAAATACACACTGTGGGCACACATAATAAAAAGATGCTAGAGGGGGATTTTTCTACAAGCCACCTAATACTGGAGAGTTGGAGGAAGCCCACTTGTAGGCTTCTAGGTCAGCCAAGGTAATTATAATGGGAGATTTCAACTATCTTGAAATTGACTGAAGCAATATGACTTCCAGCACAACAAAGGGAAATAATTTTTTAAGTATGATAAATGATAATTTTATGTCCCAACTAGTAGAAGAGCCAACTAGAAAAGAGGCCTTGCTTGACCTAGTGCTCTCAAACAATTCTGACATGATAAACAATGTACAAGTAAGGGAACATTTGGGCAGCAGTGACCACAATATGGTATCCTTTGCAATTTGTTATGAGAAACTCAATAGCAAGGGTTTAACCAAAACATTCAATTTTAAAAAGGCTAATTTTACAAAACTAAATAAGTATTAAAGGATATTCAGTGGGATGCAATTTCAAAGATAAAAATGAGCAAGAATCAAGGAATGTGTTTAAAATGCTCTTAGACAAATACACACGTCAATATATACCATTTGGGAATAAGCACAAGAGGAGTAAAGTGGATTAATAATGAGGTTTGCAGGGAAATGAAAATTAAGAAACAGGCTTTTAAAGTGTTTAAGTTAAACGGGTGAAAAATATAAAGAATGTAATATACTCTGCAAACAAGGAATTAAGCTAGCTAAGATTGAAAATGAGAGAAATATTGCAAATAGACCAAGACAAAACCATAAACAATTCTACAAGTATATTAATAACACAAAAGTTAAGGTTGATATTGGTCCTCTTAGGACTGAGACATGTGAATTGATTAGTGAGGATAAGGCTATGGCTGACACCCTAAATACATTATTTGCTTCAGTATATACAAAGGAAGCAGCAAAGACAGGCTATGGGCAAACAGACAAAACAACAGAGTTTACTTCATCATGTACATAGCTTACTGAGGACAAGGTCCAAAAGAGACTGGAAAGGGTTATGGTGAATAAAGCAGCCTGGACCTGACGGTATGCACCCAACGATACTTTGTTCAGTAATAGCAAGACTATTTATCAAGGGTGCCCGTGATTGGTGTTGTTCAGTGTCAGTCACTTGCTGAGTATCATGATTGGCTGTCTGTGATTAGCCCTCCTCACACAGCCTTTTTAAACCCAGACTGAGCACTTCCAGGTTGCCCTTTCGTGGTGTTTCTGACTGCTTGTCAGGCTTCTGGGCCTGTTCCTGCTGTTCCTGCTGTACTTGCTGATCCTGTGTTCCAGTGTTCCAGTGTTCCTGTATGCTAGTGTTCCCGTGTTCCAGAGTTCCAGTGTTCCTGTGTTCCAGCACCTCGCGGGTTAATCTTACTGAGTTCCAGTGTTCCTGTGTTCCAGCACCTCGCGGGTTAATCTTACTGAGTTCCTGAATCTCCTGCTCCAGCCGTCGCTCTGGCAACATTGTTCTTCTCGCTGCTGATCATACTTTGTTGGTTCCAGCATGCGGACGCTGGTTTACTCCACTAACCTGGTTGCGATATACATTGTTGGTCCCAGTGTGTGGACGCTGGTTTACTCCACTAAACCTGGTTGCGATATACATTGTTGGTCCCAGCGTGCGGATGCTGGTTTACTCCACTAAACCTGGTTGCGATATACATTGTTGGTCCCAGCGTGCGGACGCTGGTTTACTCCACTAAACCTGGTTGCGATATACATTGTTGGTCCCAGCGTGCGGACGCTGGTTTACTCCACTAAACCTGGTTGCGATATACATTGTTGGTCCCAGCGTGCGGACTCTGGTTTACTCCACTAAACTGGTTGCGAGATACATTATTGGCTCCAGCGTGCGGACGCTGGTTTGCTCCACTAAACCTGGTTGCGATATACGTTGTTGGTTCCAGCATGCGGTCGCTGGTTTGCTCCATTAAACCTGGTGGCGCTATTACCATTACTCCCAACGTGCGGACGTTGGTTTGCTCCTGAACATCCAGTACTGTGGTCAGTCGATGTCCACTTCCTTGCAGTTGTCTGAGTATCCCTGGCAATAGACTCCTGCTGAGTAAGACCTCTATACTTATGCTCTATGCTGTCTTAGTCACC
The DNA here is from genome assembly GCA_037306005.1 of Rhinophrynus dorsalis. Classification (NCBI taxonomy): domain Eukaryota; kingdom Metazoa; phylum Chordata; class Amphibia; order Anura; family Rhinophrynidae; genus Rhinophrynus; species Rhinophrynus dorsalis. Next base: position 69,468,782 of record CM074719.1, on the reverse strand, counting down.
TGACAGCTGGTCTACTTGCTCAGGCTGCCCTGCCCGGTATTGGTGAGGCCCGTAGAACCTTGACGATACCATCCTGTAGGTTGCCTCACCCGGTATTGGCAGGGCCGGTAGAGCCTACTCCAGTACTCCTTTGGGCTGCCCTGCCCGGTATTGGTAAGGCCGTTAGAACCTTGTAATTCACTATCTTTAAGGTTGCCTTACCCGGTATTGGAAGGGCCGGTAGAGCCTACATTCAGCATTCCGTGGGGGCTGCCTTGCCCGGTATTGGTAAGGCCGGTACAACCGGTATATTTCATCTCACGGTTGCCTTACCCGGTATAGGCAAGGCCGGTAGAGCCTGTCATTAAAACTGTCACTTGGGTTGCCTTAACAAAAGAATATCAAGCGCTCCGGAACAAGGAATATGTAAATGGAAAAAGCAAAAGATAATAAAAAGATCTAAGTGTAGTATTATTGATTAATGATGTGTAAATACATGAATCTCAATAAAAACATATTTTATTACTGAGAAATATCGTCAAAAAATACACATAAAAAACTACTGTTCCTACTATCTGTTCCTATTGTATTTTTATTTACGTTTTGAATCATCCATCTATTGAGCGCTTGTATTTCACATCCGCATCAGCAAGTTTATTATGCTACTTTATAACCAAGGAACTTAAACACTGTATTGTATTTTGATTTAGCGTATTCATTTTAACCCACCTGTATAGTGAATCCACGCTAAAACGGCAATTATTGCCGATCATCCTTGATTATTCAATTTAGAGTACTGAGCTATCTAAATTATCATCACTATTGTATGGGGATAGTATTCTTTTCTGTCCATCATTTCTGTTTAGCGATTCCTTGTTCATTACCCTGATGACATTCAGCCTATACGTTGCTTTCTAGTTGAGCGCCAGTTACCTTCTTCTCCTTATCATTTACTTGGGTTGCCTTGCCCGGTATTTAGGCAAGGCCGGTAGAACCTATTATATGTTCTATTACTGTTGTATTGTTATGTATGTTTACCCTATGGGGACTGCCTTTAACTTTTAATAAAGTTAAGTTTTTACCAAACCTTAAGTCTGAGAGTCTTCAAATCCGTGACAGTACGAAAGGGCCATGACCTCAGACAGTAAGAGTGACGGTAACGCACAGAATATCCATTGGAGGATGGATACGCTCGAGCAACATTTGGATCAGCTAGCGGTTGCTATCCAAACTATTCTTGAACGCAGTTTGGTACTTGCTGATAAGTCCGGTTCTAGCCCCCGTGGTCTCGCCAATTCAGACACCGGAGAATGAGTCTAGGTCCCCAGGGACCGCAGTCAAAGGGTTAACGGATTCTGCACCCTTGCCGCTGAGATAAGACGGTGACCCTCAACTATGCAGAGGGTTTATCAATCAACTTGAAATATTTATGGAATTGACGGCACACGCATTTCCTAGTGATCGGAGCAAAGTTGGGTTCATGATATCCCTGCTGACTGGCAGAGCACTGGCTTGGGCTAACCCACTTTGGGAAAACGCTAAACCCTGCACAGAGAATTTCTGTGATTTTGTGCAATCCTTTCGAAGAGTTTTTGAGCCTCCTGGTAGAACTACCTCTGCTGCTAAACGTCTCATGGAGATACAACAGGGCAGGCGCACTGTTGGCGATTATGCCATTGAATTCCGCACCTTGGCAGCAGAGGTAGGATGGAATAACGAGGCCCTGTTGGCAGCCTTTGCTCAAGTATTGAGTAACCAGATTAAAGGTAAGATCGCAGCAAAAGATTTACCTACTGACCTAGATAATTATATCGAATACGTGATTCTAATTGACTCCAGAATACGTGAAAGATTAACCGCCAGAGAGCGACGAGTACGGTTAAAAGATAATGGGTCCAGTAGCATATTTTGCCCACCCAACCCTCCCTCTGCGTCCAAACCTAGTGAATCCATACAGGAAACATGTGAACCTATGCAGGTGGGTTTCACTAGGTTAACTAAGGAGCAGAGAAGGTATCGCAAGAGACAAGGATTATGTCTGTATTGCGGTAAAAATGGTCACCTGTTAAGATCTTGTCCGGTACGTCCGGGAAACGAACACACCTAGGGTACCTTGGGGGACAGGCCCTAGGTGGTGTCCAATCATCCCCATTGTTTGACACACTTAAACCCACCATACAGGTGGCATTGTCATGGGCACAACGCTCGGTTGAGGTTTTGGCCTTGGTTGATTCTGGTGCAGCTGGGTATTTTATGGACAATACCTTTGCTGAATTGCATGGGGTACCACGGATTCAGAGAGAAACCCCTCTTGCTATTGAAGCAATTGATGGCAGACCTTTGGAACCCGCCCAAGTTACTTTTGAAACGATGCCCTTGTCCATGACTATTGGGGCTCTTCACAAGGAAGAGCAGCAGTTCCAATTGATTAATTCTTCTCACCATGCCGTGATTTTGGGCTTTCCTTGGTTACAGTTGCACAACCCACAATTTGATTGGCAGAAATGTGAGATTGCTGCTTGGTCTCAGTTCTGTATGGATAAGTGCGTTACCCATCCTGTTAAGGTCTTGTGCATCTCCCCTTCACTACCTGATGCCTACCAGCAGTTTAGCGACGTTTTCAGTAAGGGAGAGGCTGGCACCCTACCTCAGCACAGACCATATGATTGTCGCATAGAACTGAGTCCTGGAGCAGTACCACCGAGGGGACGCACGTATCCATTGTCTTGTGAGGAGAACCAAGCTATGGAGGAATACATAGCAGATGCCCTCAGTAGAGGGATCATAAGGAAATCTACTTCTCCGGCCGGTGCCGGGTTCTTTTTTGTTAAGAAAAAAAGTGTCGAACTGCGACCTTGCATAGACTATCGTGGGCTGAATAAGCTGATGGCAAAAAATGCCTACCCAATACCACTCATCACCGAGCTGTTTGATAGACTTAAGGGGTCCTCGATTTTCACCAAATTGGACTTAAGGGCAGCCTACAATTTGATACGTATCAGAGCTGGTGATGAGTGGAAAACTGCCTTCAATACGAGATCTGGGCATTATGAATACCTAGTCATGCCATTTGGTCTATGTAATGCTCCTGCAGTATTTCAAGAACTGATCAATGACGTTCTTAGAGATATGTTACAATCTTGTGTTGTAGTCTATCTTGACGACATACTTACCCACTCCAAAGACCTGTCACAACACATCAAGGATGTGTCTGAAGTCTTGCTGCGCTTACGAAAAAATTAATTATTCTGTAAACTGGAGAAATGCGAGTTCCACAAAACCAGTGTACCGTTTCTAGGGTTTATAATTGGCAAAGACGGCATTGACATGGATAAAGAGAAATTGACGGCAGTCTTACAATGGCCTAAACCCAAGAGCCTCAAAGCCATCCAACGATTTCTGGGCTTCGCCAATTATTACAGGAACTTTATTAAAAACTTCTCCTCTATCGTGAAACCTCTGTCTGACCTCACGCATAAGGGCGCTAACCCATCCCTCTGGCCGGTGGCTGCTGAAGAGGCCTTTGAGAAGTTGAAGGTAGCCTTTGCTGAAGCGCCTGTGTTGTCCCACCCTAATCCAATACTCCCCTTTACTTTGGAAGTTGATGCCTCAGATATTGGGGTCGGGGCGGTGCTCTCTCAGCGACAGGTTAAAGGCGGTACACTCAGACCCTGTGGATTCTTCTCAAAAAAACTGACTAGTGCTCCAAGTCATTACGAGATTGGTAATCGAGAATTACTGGCCATTATCCTCGCTATCAAAGAATGGCGTCATTTACTTGATGGCACAAAAAAACCCATTTTGATTCTAACTGATCACAAGAATCTGATGTATCTTTCTGAGGCCAAGAGATTGTCTTCTCGCCAGGCCAGATGGGCACTGTTTCTATCCCGATTCAATTTCGTTGTATCATACCTGCCGGGATCAAAGAATGTTAGGGCTGATGCTCTGTCTAGACAATTTGAAGCAGAGGTTGACAGAGAAGAGGTACCAGCCCCTATCATTCAACCAGATCGAATATTGGCTACCATACGTACTAGTATTACTTCACCTCTAGGGGAGGAGATTTTGGCATCCCAAGCCTCTGCTCCTCATGAGACTCCAGTGGGCAAATGTTTTGTCCCTGAGCCATTCCGTACTCGATTATTTGAGACCTACCACTCCTCTAAGGCTGCGGGACATATTGGTAGGGATCAATTGTTCTGGTCTCTCTCTCAGCTATTTTGGTGGCCTTCTATGAGAGCAGATTGTGCCAATTTTACGAATGCCTGTGCCACCTGTGCCCGTGCCAAAACCCCTAGACATCTCCCTGTGGGCTTGCTTCAGCCAGTGCCTAATGGTGAACGCCCTTGGTTTCACATCTCTATCGACTCTATGGGAGAATTGCCCAGGTCTAGAGGGTACTCCTTCATATTGATGGTGGTAGACAGGTTCCCTAAAATGGCACACTTCGTACCCCTCCGTGGCCTTCTTTCGGCCAAGGAACTGGCAATGGTATTCGTTCGAGAAGTATTTCGGTTACATGGAGTACCCAGGGTGCTGGTGTCTGACAGGGGGAGCCAGTTTGTGTCCAGATTCTGGAGGGCATTTTGCGAACAGATGGGCATACAGCTATCATTTTCCTCGGCATATCATCCCCAGACTAACGGGGGCGCTGAGAGGGCCAATCAAGGATTGGAACAGTTTCTGCGATGTTTTGTGACTGACCATCATGATAATTGGGCCGACTTGTTGCCTTGGGCAGAGTTCGCCAGGAACTGCGCAGTTAATTCTTCCTCCGGGAGCTCTCTGTTTTTGATCAATTATGGGTTCCAACCCTGTCTGCTCCCAGATTCCTTTCAATCACAGCAGATTCCAGCTCTGGATGAGCATATAGAGCAACTCCGTTCCACATGTGCACAAGTTCAGAGGGCATTGGGCCAGTCTTTTCAGCGACATCAGCGTCATGCCAATCGCAGAAGGCTTCCAGCAGTTTCCTTCCGAGTCGGGGATAGAGTATAGCTGTCCTCCAAGAATCTAAAGCTCAAGGTCCCATCTAATAAGCTGGCACCTCGGTTCATTAGTCCGTACAAGATCATTCGCAAAATTAACCCTGTTTCCTATGCCTTGGAATTACCTGCTTCTATGCGCATTCATAATGTATTCCATGTGTCTCTCCTTAAACCTCTGGTTTGTAACCGTTATACTACCACACCTGTGAGGCCAGGTCCTGTTGAAGTCGAGGGGCAGGAGGAGTATGAAGTACAAAACATTATTGATTCCCGCAGAGGTAGAGGAGGGGTACAGTATCTGGTGCATTGGAAAGGTTATGGTCCTGAGGATCGTTCCTGGGTAGACAGTAAGGACCTTCATGCACCCAAGTTAGTACGAATATTTCATGCCAAATACCCTCAGAAGCCTAGACCCTACTCTGGGAGAGGGGGTCTTTGAAAGGGGGGTACTAACACAGTGCCCGTGATTGGTGCTGTTCAGTGTCAGTCACTTGCTGAGTATCATGATTGGCTGTCTGTGATTAGCCCTCCTCACACAGCCTTTTTAAACCCAGGCTGAGCACTTCCAGGTTGCCCTTTCGTGGTGATTCTGACTTCACTCTGCCTGACCTGCTTGTCAGGCTTCTGGGCCTGTTCCTGCTGTTCCTGCTGTTCCTGCTGTACTTGCTGATCCTGTGTTCCAGTGCTCCTGTATGCTAGTGTTCCTGTGTTCAAGAGTTCCAGTGTTCCTGTGTTCCAGCACCTCGTGGGTTAATCTTACTGAGTTCCAGTGTTCCTGTGATCCAGCACCTCGCGGGTTAATCTTACTGAGTTCCTGAATCTCCTGCTCCAGCCGTCGCTCTGGCGACATTGTTCTTCTCGCTGCTGATCATACTTTGTTGGTTCCAGCGTGCGGACGCTGGTTTACTCCACTAACCTGGTTGCGAAATACATTGTTGGTCCCAGCGTGCGGACGCTGGTTTACTCCACTAAACCTGGTTGCGATATACATTGTTGGTCCCAGCGTGCGGACGCTGGTTTACTCCACTAAACCTGGTTGTGATATACATTGTTGGTCCCAGTGTGCGGACGCTGGTTTACTCCACTAAACCTGGTTGCGATATACATTGTGGGTCCCAGCGTGCGGACGCTGGTTTACTCCACTAAACCTGGTTGCAATATACATTGTTGGTTCCAGCGTGCGGTCGCTGGTTTGCTCCATTAAACCTGGTGGCGCTATTACCATTAGTCCCAACGTGCGGACGTTAGTTTGCTCCTGAACATCCAGTACTGTGGTCAGTCGCTGTCCACTTCCTTGCAGTTGTCTGAGTATCCCTGGCAATAGACTCCTGCTGAGTAAGGCCTCTATACTTAGGCTCTATGCTGTCTTAGTCACCTGACAGCTGGTCTACTCGCTCAGGCTGCCCTGCCCGGTATTGGTGAGGCCCGTAGAACCTTGACGATACCATCCTGTAGGTTGCCTCACCCGGTATTGGCAGGGCCGGTAGAGCCTACTCCAGTACTCCTTTGGGCTGCCCTGCCCGGTATTGGTAAGGCCGTTAGAACCTTGTAATTCACTATCTTTAAGGTTGCCTTACCCGGTATTGGAAGGGCCGGTAGAGCCTACATTCAGCATTCCGTGGGGGCTGCCTTGCCCGGTATTGGTAAGGCCGGTACAACCGGTATATTTCATCTCACGGTTGCCTTACCCGGTATAGGCAAGGCCGGTAGAGCCTGTCATTAAAACTGTCACTTGGGTTGCCTTAACAAAAGAATATCAAGCGCTCCGGAACAAGGAATATGTAAATGGAAAAAGCAAAAGATAATAAAAAGATCTAAGTGTAGTATTATTGATTAATGATGTGTAAATACATGAATCTCAATAAAAACATATTTTATTACTGAGAAATATCGTCAAAAAATACACATAAAAAACTACTGTTCCTACTATCTGTTCCTATTGTATTTTTATTTACGTTTTGAATCATCCATCTATTGAGCGCTTGTATTTCACATCCGCATCAGCAAGTTTATTATGCTACTTTATAACCAAGGAACTTAAACACTGTATTGTATTTTGATTTAGCGTATTCATTTTAACCCACCTGTATAGTGAATCCACGCTAAAACGGCAATTATTGCCGATCATCCTTGATTATTCAATTTAGAGTACTGAGCTATCTAAATTATCATCACTATTGTATGGGGATAGTATTCTTTTCTGTCCATCATTTCTGTTTAGCGATTCCTTGTTCATTACCCTGATGACATTCAGCCTATACGTTGCTTTCTAGTTGAGCGCCAGTTACCTTCTTCTCCTTATCATTTACTTGGGTTGCCTTGCCCGGTATTTAGGCAAGGCCGGTAGAACCTATTATATGTTCTATTACTGTTGTATTGTTATGTATGTTTACCCTATGGGGACTGCCTTTAACTTTTAATAAAGTTAAGTTTTTACCAAACCTTAAGTCTGAGAGTCTTCAAATCCGTGACAGTACGAAAGGGCCATGACCTCAGACAGTAAGAGTGACGGTAACGCACAGAATATCCATTGGAGGATGGATACGCTCGAGCAACATTTGGATCAGCTAGCGGTTGCTATCCAAACTATTCTTGAACGCAGTTTGGTACTTGCTGATAAGTCCGGTTCTAGCCCCCGTGGTCTCGCCAATTCAGACACCGGAGAATGAGTCTAGGTCCCCAGGGACCGCAGTCAAAGGGTTAACGGATTCTGCACCCTTGCCGCTGAGATAAGACGGTGACCCTCAACTATGCAGAGGGTTTATCAATCAACTTGAAATATTTATGGAATTGACGGCACACGCATTTCCTAGTGATCGGAGCAAAATTGGGTTCATGATATCCCTGCTGACTGGCAGAGCACTGGCTTGGGCTAACCCACTTTGGGAAAACGCTAAACCCTGCACAGAGAATTTCTGTGATTTTGTGCAATCCTTTCGAAGAGTTTTTGAGCCTCCTGGTAGAACTACCTCTGCTGCTAAACGTCTCATGGAGATACAACAGGGCAGGCGCACTGTTGGCGATTATGCCATTGAATTCCGCACCTTGGCAGCAGAGGTAGGATGGAATAACGAGGCCCTGTTGGCAGCCTTTGCTCAAGTATTGAGTAACCAGATTAAAGGTAAGATCGCAGCAAAAGATTTACCTACTGACCTAGATAATTATATCGAATACGTGATTCTAATTGACTCCAGAATACGTGAAAGATTAACCGCCAGAGAGCGACGAGTACGGTTAAAAGATAATGGGTCCAGTAGCATATTTTGCCCACCCAACCCTCCCTCTGCGTCCAAACCTAGTGAATCCATACAGGAAACATGTGAACCTATGCAGGTGGGTTTCACTAGGTTAACTAAGGAGCAGAGAAGGTATCGCAAGAGACAAGGATTATGTCTGTATTGCGGTAAAAATGGTCACCTGTTAAGATCTTGTCCGGTACGTCCGGGAAACGAACACACCTAGGGTACCTTGGGGGACAGGCCCTAGGTGGTGTCCAATCATCCCCATTGTTTGACACACTTAAACCCACCATACAGGTGGCATTGTCATGGGCACAACGCTCGGTTGAGGTTTTGGCCTTGGTTGATTCTGGTGCAGCTGGGTATTTTATGGACAATACCTTTGCTGAATTGCATGGGGTACCACGGATTCAGAGAGAAACCCCTCTTGCTATTGAAGCAATTGATGGCAGACCTTTGGAACCCGCCCAAGTTACTTTTGAAACGATGCCCTTGTCCATGACTATTGGGGCTCTTCACAAGGAAGAGCAGCAGTTCCAATTGATTAATTCTTCTCACCATGCCGTGATTTTGGGCTTTCCTTGGTTACAGTTGCACAACCCACAATTTGATTGGCAGAAATGTGAGATTGCTGCTTGGTCTCAGTTCTGTATGGATAAGTGCGTTACCCATCCTGTTAAGGTCTTGTGCATCTCCCCTTCACTACCTGATGCCTACCAGCAGTTTAGCGACGTTTTCAGTAAGGGAGAGGCTGGCACCCTACCTCAGCACAGACCATATGATTGTCGCATAGAACTGAGTCCTGGAGCAGTACCACCGAGGGGACGCACGTATCCATTGTCTTGTGAGGAGAACCAAGCTATGGAGGAATACATAGCAGATGCCCTCAGTAGAGGGATCATAAGGAAATCTACTTCTCCGGCCGGTGCCGGGTTCTTTTTTGTTAAGAAAAAAAGTGTCGAACTGCGACCTTGCATAGACTATCGTGGGCTGAATAAGCTGATGGCAAAAAATGCCTACCCAATACCACTCATCACCGAGCTGTTTGATAGACTTAAGGGGTCCTCGATTTTCACCAAATTGGACTTAAGGGCAGCCTACAATTTGATACGTATCAGAGCTGGTGATGAGTGGAAAACTGCCTTCAATACGAGATCTGGGCATTATGAATACCTAGTCATGCCATTTGGTCTATGTAATGCTCCTGCAGTATTTCAAGAACTGATCAATGACGTTCTTAGAGATATGTTACAATCTTGTGTTGTAGTCTATCTTGACGACATACTTACCCACTCCAAAGACCTGTCACAACACATCAAGGATGTGTCTGAAGTCTTGCTGCGCTTACGAAAAAATTAATTATTCTGTAAACTGGAGAAATGCGAGTTCCACAAAACCAGTGTACCGTTTCTAGGGTTTATAATTGGCAAAGACGGCATTGACATGGATAAAGAGAAATTGACGGCAGTCTTACAATGGCCTAAACCCAAGAGCCTCAAAGCCATCCAACGATTTCTGGGCTTCGCCAATTATTACAGGAACTTTATTAAAAACTTCTCCTCTATCGTGAAACCTCTGTCTGACCTCACGCATAAGGGCGCTAACCCATCCCTCTGGCCGGTGGCTGCTGAAGAGGCCTTTGAGAAGTTGAAGGTAGCCTTTGCTGAAGCGCCTGTGTTGTCCCACCCTAATCCAATACTCCCCTTTACTTTGGAAGTTGATGCCTCAGATATTGGGGTCGGGGCGGTGCTCTCTCAGCGACAGGTTAAAGGCGGTACACTCAGACCCTGTGGATTCTTCTCAAAAAAACTGACTAGTGCTCCAAGTCATTACGAGATTGGTAATCGAGAATTACTGGCCATTATCCTCGCTATCAAAGAATGGCGTCATTTACTTGATGGCACAAAAAAACCCATTTTGATTCTAACTGATCACAAGAATCTGATGTATCTTTCTGAGGCCAAGAGATTGTCTTCTCGCCAGGCCAGATGGGCACTGTTTCTATCCCGATTCAATTTCGTTGTATCATACCTGCCGGGATCAAAGAATGTTAGGGCTGATGCTCTGTCTAGACAATTTGAAGCAGAGGTTGACAGAGAAGAGGTACCAGCCCCTATCATTCAACCAGATCGAATATTGGCTACCATACGTACTAGTATTACTTCACCTCTAGGGGAGGAGATTTTGGCATCCCAAGCCTCTGCTCCTCATGAGACTCCAGTGGGCAAATGTTTTGTCCCTGAGCCATTCCGTACTCGATTATTTGAGACCTACCACTCCTCTAAGGCTGCGGGACATATTGGTAGGGATCAATTGTTCTGGTCTCTCTCTCAGCTATTTTGGTGGCCTTCTATGAGAGCAGATTGTGCCAATTTTACGAATGCCTGTGCCACCTGTGCCCGTGCCAAAACCCCTAGACATCTCCCTGTGGGCTTGCTTCAGCCAGTGCCTAATGGTGAACGCCCTTGGTTTCACATCTCTATCGACTCTATGGGAGAATTGCCCAGGTCTAGAGGGTACTCCTTCATATTGATGGTGGTAGACAGGTTCCCTAAAATGGCACACTTCGTACCCCTCCGTGGCCTTCTTTCGGCCAAGGAACTGGCAATGGTATTCGTTCGAGAAGTATTTCGGTTACATGGAGTACCCAGGGTGCTGGTGTCTGACAGGGGGAGCCAGTTTGTGTCCAGATTCTGGAGGGCATTTTGCGAACAGATGGGCATACAGCTATCATTTTCCTCGGCATATCATCCCCAGACTAACGGGGGCGCTGAGAGGGCCAATCAAGGATTGGAACAGTTTCTGCGATGTTTTGTGACTGACCATCATGATAATTGGGCCGACTTGTTGCCTTGGGCAGAGTTCGCCAGGAACTGCGCAGTTAATTCTTCCTCCGGGAGCTCTCTGTTTTTGATCAATTATGGGTTCCAACCCTGTCTGCTCCCAGATTCCTTTCAATCACAGCAGATTCCAGCTCTGGATGAGCATATAGAGCAACTCCGTTCCACATGTGCACAAGTTCAGAGGGCATTGGGCCAGTCTTTTCAGCGACATCAGCGTCATGCCAATCGCAGAAGGCTTCCAGCAGTTTCCTTCCGAGTCGGGGATAGAGTATAGCTGTCCTCCAAGAATCTAAAGCTCAAGGTCCCATCTAATAAGCTGGCACCTCGGTTCATTAGTCCGTACAAGATCATTCGCAAAATTAACCCTGTTTCCTATGCCTTGGAATTACCTGCTTCTATGCGCATTCATAATGTATTCCATGTGTCTCTCCTTAAACCTCTGGTTTGTAACCGTTATACTACCACACCTGTGAGGCCAGGTCCTGTTGAAGTCGAGGGGCAGGAGGAGTATGAAGTACAAAACATTATTGATTCCCGCAGAGGTAGAGGAGGGGTACAGTATCTGGTGCATTGGAAAGGTTATGGTCCTGAGGATCGTTCCTGGGTAGACAGTAAGGACCTTCATGCACCCAAGTTAGTACGAATATTTCATGCCAAATACCCTCAGAAGCCTAGACCCTACTCTGGGAGAGGGGGTCTTTGAAAGGGGGGTACTAACACAGTGCCCGTGATTGGTGCTGTTCAGTGTCAGTCACTTGCTGAGTATCATGATTGGCTGTCTGTGATTAGCCCTCCTCACACAGCCTTTTTAAACCCAGGCTGAGCACTTCCAGGTTGCCCTTTCGTGGTGATTCTGACTTCACTCTGCCTGACCTGCTTGTCAGGCTTCTGGGCCTGTTCCTGCTGTTCCTGCTGTTCCTGCTGTACTTGCTGATCCTGTGTTCCAGTGCTCCTGTATGCTAGTGTTCCTGTGTTCCAGAGTTCCAGTGTTCCTGTGTTCCAGCACCTCGTGGGTTAATCTTACTGAGTTCCAGTGTTCCTGTGATCCAGCACCTCGCGGGTTAATCTTACTGAGTTCCTGAATCTCCTGCTCCAGCCGTCGCTCTGGCGACATTGTTCTTCTCGCTGCTGATCATACTTTGTTGGTTCCAGCGTGCGGACGCTGGTTTACTCCACTAACCTGGTTGCGAAATACATTGTTGGTCCCAGCGTGCGGACGCTGGTTTACTCCACTAAACCTGGTTGCGATATACATTGTTGGTCCCAGCGTGCGGACGCTGGTTTACTCCACTAAACCTGGTTGTGATATACATTGTTGGTCCCAGTGTGCGGACGCTGGTTTACTCCACTAAACCTGGTTGCGATATACATTGTGGGTCCCAGCGTGCGGACGCTGGTTTACTCCACTAAACCTGGTTGCAATATACATTGTTGGTTCCAGCGTGCGGTCGCTGGTTTGCTCCATTAAACCTGGTGGCGCTATTACCATTAGTCCCAACGTGCGGACGTTAGTTTGCTCCTGAACATCCAGTACTGTGGTCAGTCGCTGTCCACTTCCTTGCAGTTGTCTGAGTATCCCTGGCAATAGACTCCTGCTGAGTAAGACCTCTATACTTATGCTCTGTGCTGTTTTAGTCACCTGACAGCTGGTCTACTTGCTCAGGCTGCCCTGCCCGGTATTGATGAGGCCCGTAGAACCTTGACGATACCATCCTGTAGGTTGCCTCACCCGGTATTGGCAGGGCCGGTAGAGCCTACTCCAGTACTCCTTTGGGCTGCCCTGCCCGGTATTGGTAAGGCCGTTAGAACCTTGTAATTCACCAGCTTTAAGGTTGCCTTACCCGGTATTGGCAGGGCCGGTAGAACCTACATTCAGCATTCCGTGGGGGCTGCCTTGCCCGGTATTGGTAAGGCCGGTAGAACCGGTATATGTCATCTCACGGTTGCCTTACCCGGTATAGGCAAGGCCGGTAGAGTCTGTCATTAAAACTGTCACTTGGATTGCCTTGCCCGGTATTTAGGCAAGGCCGGTAGAACCTGTTATATGTTCTATTACTGTTGTATTGTTATGTATGTTTACCCTATGGGGACTGCCTTTAACTTTTAATAAAGTTAAGTTTTTACCAAACCATAAGTCTGAGAGTCTTCAAATCCGTGACACTATTATACTTAATATTTATGGATTCACTTTCATCAGGCATAGTGCCCTGTTATTGGAGGAAAGCTGATGTAGTTCCATTGTTTAAAAAGGGAACAAGATCCAAACCAGGAAATTAAAGATCTGTGAGCTTGACTTCCATAGTGCGTAAGATACTAGAAGGGTTACTAACTGACAGTATTCAGAACTATGTGAAGACAAACAATTATTAGTAGGAATCAGCATGGTTTCATGGAGAATAGATCATGTCAGACTAATTTACTTGCATTTTATGTCGACATGTCGATGCTGCTGATTTATAAAATAACAGCAGGGAGACAGTGGGGAGGCAAGAGGCAGTTAAACAGGGAAGGTTATGTCGGTAGGAGTGAGAATAACATTGACTCTGAGAATAAAGGGAAAGAACATGACAGGGAAAGAGTGTGGCAGAAAGCATGTGGACGCTGCCACCGTAAAAGTAAAAATTATTTTCTTGGAAATAGCCATCACAATGTGCATTCTAGTGCATACATGTGTGTGCCAGGGTGTGAATGTGTTTGCTAGTGAATGCATGCATGTGTGTGTGTTCTAGTGTATGTATGTGTGTGCGCCAGGGTATGAATGCATGTTGAATGTGTATGCATGTATGTGCCAGTATGTGAATGTGCGTGCTAGTGTTAGTGTATACACGTGTATGTACTAGTGTGTGAATATGTGTACCAGTGTGAATTTGTGCACTAGTGTGTGTGTGTGTGTCAGTGTGTGCATGTGTGTTAGTGTGTAACAAGAAGAGGAGGGCAAATAGGTTATCATTTGTGCACAACATATCAGCTATACGAAAATCATGTGTAACTCACCACCAGATGTAACCATCCGACTGGTGCAGGTTGTCAGTACTGTTTATTCTCATGATAATGTGATGTACAGTAGACTGCACTCAAACCGGAAGAGAGCCACCATAAAAGTAAAAAATAATTTCTTGGAACAGTCATCAAAATATTTACATGTGACATCAGGACAAAATCCAAGCAATCTAACAAGTTCTGCACTAAAGTTCGTACTCATAGATCTATGAGTGAGCACCTTTAGTGTGAAATGACAATTTCCAAGAAATTATTTTTTACTTTTATGGTGGCTCTCTTCCTGTTTGAGTGCAGTCTATTGTACATCAAATTACACCTGTATACCTGATATATTATGCATAAATGATGCCCCTATTTGCCCTCCTCATCTTGTTACACACTAACATACATATAAACACACACACTATTGCACAAATTCACACACTGGTGCACATATTCAACACTAGTACATACACGTGTATACACTAGCACACACACATTCACATGCTGGCACATACATGCATACACTGACACACATTCACACACTGGTACAAACTAACACACATTCACACACTGGCACACATAGTACACATATTCACACATTAGTACACTCATTCACACACATTCATACCCTGGCACATACATGCATACACTAGAACACATATGCATGCACTAGCAAACACATTCACACCCTGGCACACACACACACACATTAACACATTGACACACAGTCACAAAGATGCATACACTAGCACATACATTCAAAGATGTCAAACACATGCATATACTAGGACACAAATTCACACCCTGGCAGATGTATGCATACACTAGCACACACAGTCACACACTAGAATACACACATGCATATACTAGCACACACATTCATTCACGTGCATCCACTAGAACTTCCATTCACACACTGGCACCCCCTTTTTATTAATCAAATATAGGCTATGGCTTGGGGTGGGTGGCCTTTATATCTTGACTTTGTATTGGACTTAGCAAGTCTTATTTTGTAAAACTGAAGACATAGAAAGGAAAAGGAATAATGGCAAATCCATCTTTGTTTTAGTTCAAAGTCTTTAATTGAATTTCATATCACCTGGTGATTTCACATTTATTGAAAATGATGCCAGCATAACTTTCTGTTGGTATTTGATTCAGGTGTTTTAGTAGTCTTGGCTCATTTATTAATTTTCAGCAATACTTGCTATATATGTTCAACCCCACATTCACTATGTTCACTCCCACAACCGTTTGAGTGCCAAAGGAGTATGCAACACATTGCAAAACAATGCATTGCATACCCCTATGGCATTCATAGGGTTAACAACACTTCCTACATAGGTATAAGTTGCATATGTCTGTATTATTACCACTGCACTTCAGCTGCATACAGAAGCCATGCAGCCAGCCACCTGCTGTGTGATTTCACTTTCCCTGTTGGCCTGCTGCATAAGTACCCATGGGTTGCCAGGCAACCAACCGCTCACCACACCAAAGTCTCTCTCCAGTCAACATCACAGTTACCTTCTTCTGTCCCGCATTGATGGTGGCCCGGCAGCCTTCCGATGGTAGCAAGTGGGAGTTGAAGGGAGGCTGTGGCCCACCGTCCTCCTTAGCACCGGCAGGCTCTGCTGCTGTCTGAGTCCCACAGTCCCCTCACTGCATCACGAGCCTCTGTGGGCCATGATGACATCAATGCACATGCTGCGCAGACCAATTGGTCGCGTAGCATGCGCAATGAAGAGGAAGAGGCACAGAAAGAGAAGGCAAATCGCTTGCTGCCAGCAGAGAGTCTGGACTCTGGCAGAATGGCAGCAAGTGGTGGATCTTGTGTTTGGGGCAATGTGGCATGAGGCCCCGCATAAATTATACTTATTACGCTGCCTTGTTAAGCATGATGGCAGGCAGTATATTACTGAGGCATTAGTGCCTCAAGGAGCACAGTGCGGCCGGTGGGAATCATATTAACATTATATAATTGGCAGTGACGGGCCCCCCTCAGACGTGCAACACATCTGATAATGGGATTGGAGGATCTGAATTATAAAGAGAGACTAGCCAAACTGGGTTTGTTTACATTAGAGAAGAGAGGTTCAAGGTCAATACAAAGAACTGTCCAATGAATTATATATCCAAAGAGAACAAGATGTCATCCATTAAGACTAAAAGAAAGGCGCTTTTGACTAAAACAAAGGCAGGGATTCTTTACAGTAAGGGTGGTAAAGCTATTGAATTCTTTGCCTCGGGATGTTGTTTTTGCAGATAATGCAACTGCTTTCAAAAAAACTATGGATGCCTATCTAGCACAGCACAATATTGAAAATTATGACAGATGGCTTCAAAGTAGGTAGGATGTTGATCTGGGGAACAATCTGACTGGCATTTGGAGTCAGGAAGGACATTTTTTTCCACTTGGGGCTAGATTTGAAATTGCTCCAGAGGGCTTTTTTTTGCCTTCCCCTGGATCAACAGGGGTGTTTTTGGCATGGACTGGACTTGATAGACGCATGTCTTTTTTCAACGTCATCAACTATGTTACTATGTTATGTAGACCTTGATATCTGATTGTTTTGATTAGTATGTCATCAGCCAATCATATCAAGTGAATAAAGTGGCAGCTGAGCAGTGCTAGTATGCTCTCTTTCTGCCCCATTCTCCAAAACATGAGAGTATGTCAGTTTTCTACCAAACAAAATAGTATCCTTGGGCCTCAATAATTAAGTGTGTGTGTTTGGAGCTGGACACAGGTGTACAGTATATGCTGCCCATGCCTCAATTTGAGTTTGGCATGTGATACTCTGTCCCCAGTCTTGTAATTGAATAGCAGAGTGGGGACCAAATCGTTGTGAAGCAATGACACTCTACTACACAAAGTATGAGGAACATACATTGTGATTTGTGCCTGTTTCTCCACTTTCTACTCTTATTTTTTGGAAAAATATTGCGATCTTATGAGGCTTATGGCTGCAGGTACAGCTGATTGTGGGCACTTGTAGACCAGTGCGAGGTCTAAGAAGGGTAACATGGACTCCGTGAACCTGTCCATCAAAATTATGTTGTACACTGTGACTACTAGGAAGTGACAATGTGCTTAGTTTGATCTAATGGAGTCTAGTACTAGAAGCATCTGCTCCAACTGTATGCTACATAAATGAACTGTTAATACAGCCCATAGTAAATATGTTTATTTAAGTGAGGAGGAGAAATTTTGTTAAAATGTACATATTAAAATATTTAGTGAAACATTTGGTTGTCAGAAGATAATAGTAATAAAACATACTGAGTGTGTTTTAATATTGGATAATGTCATAAAGGGATGTGAGTGTTCCTTTGAAATGAAATGGGTCTTTTACTTTCCCATGCCATCATGAAGGTAACATAATCATTTTTAGCAATTAAAAAGACTACCAATGAATGAGTCTTCTCCGTATGAGAAATTGAATAAATTATACAATGAAAGCTGGACATTACATTCTTCAAAGCTTCATTTTGTATATATTTCCTGCATTAATTATATCCATACATTTCCGTTGGAGGCTTGCTCTGACATAAATGCTTCATATTGACTAGATGCAGCTTATTTTATCATTAATTACATTTTCCATTGGGCATAGAGATGTTAACCTACAGACTGAATGTCCATCATTTTGTCTCATGTTTAAACATGTGTTATATATATGCCTTTTCTAACAAGGGACAGATATATGCTTATAGTATTCACTGAAGTATAAAAGAGTATAAGAAATTATGTCTAATGGCAAATTGTGCAGAGGAGTATGAATGTGAAAGGACATCATTTTATGTCAGTGATAAGAAAATGTCAATCTCCTTATCTCTGATTTACTCTTCATTTAATAGTGCTAGAGAATAATTTTAATACAGGTATTTTACATCTCATTCACTGGATTAGTTTGACATATATTAAACTTGTATTCTTGATCCTGATGTAATTTTATATATGAAATAAGGTACAATTTTGTATAAATTATATATAAGAGCCTATCCAAGGCCATTTGCTTATTATAAGGTGTTTTTGTTTGCTTGTTTGATTTTTATAGTTTATCATGCTTTCTTGTTGTTAGGTGCTTTTTTTACCCTTTAAAGGGATAGTAACACTTCGTTTTAACTTTATTTTATTTTGTAGGCATTAAAAAAACATGAAGAATGATATAAGTCTTATCTCTCAAACCTTTATGGTTTATGAGATATTCACAAGCAAAGTTCCCCTCCCCGCCCCTTTTACCTAGTGTAAGCCATCTCTTCTCAGATGTGAGTCTGGTTGTATGACAGTACAGATAACAGAAGGGGACAATTTTCTTTGTATGAAAACAATGAAAGCCCTTCCCCCCTTGACAAGTTTTTCAGCTTTTTCCATTATCTTAATAGAAGATTGTCCCTCTCTGCAGTCTATCTGGGCATCTCCCTTCTTATCTGGCTGAACAGGGGGGGGATACTTTGTTTGTGAATATCTCTTAAACCATAAAGGTTTCAGAGATAAGACTTATATCATTCTTCATGTTTTTTTAATGCCTACAAAATAAAATAAAGTTAAAATGAAGTATTACTATCCCTTTAAGGAACAAAGAGCTATGCAATGCATTGAATATCCCTGTAGTCCTTAAGCAGTTAACTGGAACCTACTGGGATAGCTTCTGTTAGACAAAAATATGTAAATATAGTTTAAGTTCTTTAATGAAAGTCTCAAACAAATTTTAATATCCATCTCTCTAAACTTTAGTGGGAAATGTCACAATATGTTTTTTTATACTTTTTTATATATTTGCTTCAAATTCATTTTCTTCTACTCACAGTTTGCTTGAATACTGATTTTTGTAAAAATTGGTTCTCACTATGAAACATTGAACAATGCTTACACATTTATAATAGGTAGGTATACAATATTTATTGGGAAATTGGCATCAATATTCAGTGGGCTTGCAATGTTGCTCACAGTATGAATGGCCCCCTAGACATATAAAATAGGACTTTCATGGAGCTGTAGAAAAGGAAAGTTGATTAATTTTAATTTAATTCCTGAGGTAAAATATACCTACATTTTTGGAGGGAATTTGTTTCCAGGCAGAAGTTGTAACATAGATATTTTATTAGCTGCAAGCTCCACCCTCCCACCAGGTAAGGTTTTGGAGAGGTGGGAAATTTGGGCATATAGGTGCTAATGCTAACTGTTATTGTCCTTTAACCCCTAGTCATCTCAGTTGCAGAGAAAATGCAAAATAACTTAAAGCTGAAATCACCTAAGCAGATGACTGAGGGTCTGGAATAGGGATGGGTGAAAATGTTCACCTCAAATTGAAATCAGCAAATAATGTCACTTTCCGCTTGAATAATTTCCTGCAAAAAGTGCAGTTTTTCCACTTTTTCCTGCCTTTTTCGCCCATTGAAATCAATGAGAAGAAAAATGTTTCTCCACCACAGGAAAGTTTTTTACAGCCATACAAAAGGGTGTCAGGCTCTCGCAGCATACCATTGTGTTTGTGAGAGGAGAGAGCAGCATCTTGTTTGAGCTAGAGAAGGCAGAGAGGGGAACTGAAGTTTAGTTTAGGGAATCTTTTAGGTAGGATATTTGTTTCCTGTATTAGGAGAGTCAGTTGGGCACTCTGAGAAGAAGAAGGGAGGAAGGAGGTTGACCCCAAATACTCCAAAATTCCATGTGACTGGCAAGACACAGGCAGCTAAGGACCTATTTGCTTGCTGATCCTGTTGTTATTGTCTCTGTGCTGGTTGTGGAAGTCTGGGAGAGAACTTGTTAATTTTGTTTTTCACTTATAATTTTTTTGGACAGGCTGTGATAAGACAACAGGGTGGATAACGTTAAAAAAAAGAACTAAATATATTAGGTGACAGTGACAGACAGCTAACTGGGCTTAGGCAAGGCATCATACAGCTCCATCAGTTGTGTTGTGTACCATAGAGTAAAATAAACACAGTGTAGTTGCGTAATGTCCAGCAAAGGCACAAGGGGAAGGGGGATGGGTGGAGCAGTGTATGGACGTGAGAGTAAAGTAGTAGTTCAAAAACTGACTACAGCAATGGCTGCAGCAATATGTGAAATCAATTATGATGATCCCTCTACTCCAAGGGAGGATGCAGTTTCTCAAGGTCCCAGCAAAACTAGTTCCAGCACCACCAGTGCCAGTAGAAATGAAGAACCATATAAGAAGAACACTGAAGACGACAACAAGTTGCATTCAAGTGTTGATGATGCTGGCAATAGCATAATAGAGGAAGGTATAGCAGCTGAACCACCTGCTGAATCAGATAGTGAGACAAACAAGCACCAAAACACCTGTCCTCAAAGTAGTAGCACATTTTGTTATAGTAAAAGTAAAAAGAAATTGTATGAGACCTCTAAAAGCTTAGAGCAATATAAGGGTAGCAGTGGGCAAGAACTGTCAGGTGATGCTGATGCTGCTGAGGATGACCTAATGATGACTGACGATGATGATGTAGATCTAGAATATATCCCTCCAGGATCCTTCTCTTATTCAGATACTGATGAAATAGAGGGTGAAGATGATGACAGGGCTATAAGGTTAGCAGAAAGTCAAAGGCTGTATATTCCACCACTTTTAAGGAGCACTATGCCTGTCTATAAAGTGTTTGAGATAGCCATTGGAAAGACTGACCCTGGACAAGCACAGAAATAAAAAAGCACACAGCCACCTTATCAGTCATCATCAGCATCATCGCCTCTTCAAAGTCCAAGTCCCACTCAGTCACACACACCTGTTTTGAGTACCCAGCAACAGCAAGACAGGTTAACATCCACAGTGTTAGATATGATGAGTGCATCTACTGCTACTGAAAGTGCTGCACCTTTGACACCTAGTAGTAGTGGCAGTAGAATAGCATCAATATCTAGACCCAATAGTAGTAGTAGCAGCAGCACCACCTCAGGAGCCCCTCATTACATGAAGTCCACAGAATGGAGATACTTCACTCAGGATCCTCAAGCTAAGCATGTTGCTATCTCTTGTCTCTTCAAAAAGCATGTGAGCAGGGGGAAAGCAGCCTCACACCTAGGCACCTCCTCTATGAGATCACACGTGGAGCACAACCACAGATCTGACTGGGAGACTCACTATCAGCAGGCCAAAGGTATCACAACTACAACAGCAGAAGCACTCCCAGAGCTCTAGGGCAGAAAAAAAGAAGTAGTGAAGTTATATAAGTGTCAGAGAGTGTGCTACTGGCAGTGCCAACAGTTAGTTTAATCCAAATAATACCTATGGTTCCTGCTGCAGAGGAGTATGACAGACAAAGCCAGGACAAATATATTAACAGCAGCACAGATGAGGAGGTGGAGGAGGGATGAGAAGAATGGTTTCCACCATCTACCCCACTTGGGACCACTGCTATGAGTGAAAAGTAAACATGACAATAGTAAACATGACAATAGTAAAAACTATATACATACACAAATCACACCATACCAGCCAGTTCCCCACCACCACAACTACAATACACATCTACCACATTGTATTTTTTTCTAAATCTCTTGACATCATGAATATGTGCCAGTGCCATTTAAGAAGGAAGTTAGTGTTGTGGGCAAAGGACAAATACATTCTGCATGCTAATACATTTTTCAAGGCATATGTTGCTGTAGGATTCACAACTTTGAGTTTCAGACACTTATTTCTAAACTACAGCCCTCAGATGAAGTAATATTACAATGGGAAATATAGTACCTATAGGAAATATAGGCAAAAATGTGTTAAAATAGGTGAAAAATTTGTTCCAATAGGTGAAAAGGAGGACATTTTTGCATAGGTGGAAAGGTGAAATCTTTTGTGGAAAAAGCGAAAAATCGGCAAGTTTTCACTAAAAGTCATGCAGGAAATTTTTCACACTTTTCGCCCACCCCTAGTCTGGAAGAGCTTCTTGATTGCACTAGTGCTCAGATGATATAAGAGGACATTACCTGTCTCAGAGGCTGTCTACAAGAGGCTCCATCTACTTCAGCTGAAGAGGATATGGGTACCACATCGGTAGCTGAAGAAGTTTTAACATTTAAAGAAGAGGTGTGGCTGCTGCTATCTGTGAGTGATGCAGATGCTCTTCAAAAGGCTGCCTCCATCTCAGATCAGCCAAGGCAGCAGTTGTGAAGAGATAACTGTTGATCTGCAACCAGTTACCTTACAAAAAAGTTAAGCCCATAAGTGGCCACCTCCATGCTCTACAGATGAAATATAAATGGGGATTTCCATTTCTCCTTTCTACCATGTTCAATGGAGTGACCACCACCCTGAAAGACCCAGCAGATATCCCGTTTCTTTGTCTCTACCTGAATATTGCAGTCTGAGAGCATCATGGAGATGTCACGTCCTAGGCCTGAGAGATAGCTGGCACTTAGCGCCATACCAGCACCCACACCCTGTCGGATCTCACGCTGGTACTATGAACCCTATCCTACTTTCACAGAACATTACATGTAACTTGTCAGCACCATGGACCAAAGGGGACGTCTGTGTTCCATTAGACCTCAGAGTCCCTCATTTACAGGTTCTGTTTGTTACCCTGGTTCGCTCCCTTGTGCTTCAAGCCTTTTATGGAGTTTTTAATGTTTGTTGTTATGTTCCACTAACAATGTTCTGTGTTTATTGTGTGCTGATGATTCCTTTCCTTCTTTTTATGATAAGCTATACAACCTCAAGGACTATAAGCACCAGCCATCCTCTTTGCATCTTTTCTTTTTTATCAACTCCTTCTTTGAGGAAATAGTTGTAGTCCCCTTGCCCAATACTTGGAGAATCTGTTTACAGAACAGGAGTGCTTATCAGTTCTTAAGGCTACCCACTCATGGAAAAGCCCATTGGCCTGATGGGTTTACTATCACTTATTTCAAGATGTTCAAAGATATCCTTTTGCCATATCTCCTTGATATGTTCAGTTCAATTCTCAAATAGTTGTGATATCCAAAGAAGGGAAAGATGCTACACTATGCTCCAATTATTGCCTTTTCTCTTTACTGAACATGGATGTAAAGCTCTCAGCTAAATTGATAGCGGAGTGCCTTAAAGGGATAGTAATACTTCATTTTAACTTTATTTTATTTTGTAGGCATTGAAAAAACATGAAGAATGATATAAGTCTTATCTCTCAAACCTTTATGGTTTAAGAGATATTCACAAACAAAGTATCCCCCCCCGTTCAACCAGATCAGAAGGGAGATGCCCAGGTAGACTGCAGAGAGGGACAATCTTCAATTAAGATAATGGAAAAAGCTGAAAAACTTGTCAAGGGGGGGAAGGGGTTTCATTGTTTTCATACAAAGAAAATTGTCCCCTTCTGTTATCTGTACTGTCATACAACCAGACTCACATCTGAGAAGAGATTGTTTACACTAGGTAAA
This sequence comes from Rhinophrynus dorsalis, assembly GCA_037306005.1. Taxonomy (NCBI): domain Eukaryota; kingdom Metazoa; phylum Chordata; class Amphibia; order Anura; family Rhinophrynidae; genus Rhinophrynus; species Rhinophrynus dorsalis. Next base: position 69,445,369 of record CM074719.1, on the reverse strand, counting down.
AGGGGCGGGGAGGGGAACTTTGCTTGTGAATATCTCATAAACCATAAAGGTTTGAGAGATAAGACTTATATCATTCTTCATGTTTTTTTAATGCCTACAAAATAAAATAAAGTTAAAACGAAGTATTACTATCCCTTTAAGCATTTTCATGGAGGCTTAATATACCACAACCAGTCTGGCTTTGTTCCATCCCAAGAAGCGAGGGACACAGTTGATGAGGCTGAAAAAAGGCATGCATCCATCAAGTTCATCCCATGCCAAATCACCCCTGTTGATCCGGAGGAAGGCAAAAACAAACCCATTGAAGCCATTTCCAATTAATCTCCAAGCAGGCTTAATTCCTTCCTGACTCCAAATGACAGTCAGATATTTCCCTGGATCAACATCCTATCTTCTTTGAAGCCAACTGTCATAATTTTCAATATTGTTTTGCGCTAGCTAGGTATCCTGTTACAGTATCTGTAAGCAAAGCACCCTGCCGCAAAGAATTCTATAACTTTACTGCCTTTACTGTAAAAAATGCATGCTTTTTGTTTTAGTAGAAAGCTCATTTCTTCTAGGCTTAATGAATGACTCATTCATAGCTCTGCTTTTTGAGTAAATAGTTCATTGGAAAGGTCTTTGTATTGCTCTCAAGTACAATACAACTAAGTACAGTACAACTAGTGGTGAGTGAAAAGTGAGAGACATTTCTCTCATTAATTTTTATGAAAATAGATGATTTTTCAATTTTTTTTGCGAAAGTTTTCTCCATTTCTCCAATGCAAAATGTTCTTACTTTCCAGCTATTACAGCAAATTTTTAGCCTATTCCAACACATTTTCTCCTATTCTAACACATTTTTCTCCTATTCCAATACATTTTTCTTCTATTCTAACACATTGTTCTCCTATTCCAACACATTTTTTGCCTATTTTTCCTATGCTGCAACATTTCCCAGCACAATATTACTTCTTCTGAGGGCTATAGCGGAGAAATAAGCAACTGGAAGTCAAAGTTGTGAGTCCTACAGCAAAATATACCTTGAAAAATCTTTTAGAATGCACAGTGCATTTGTCCTTTGCCCACAATACTAACTTCCTGCTTAAGTAACACTGGCAAATATTCATAATTAAAAAACAATAAAGTACAACCTACAATAGGGCAGATGTTTATGGTAGTGGTGGTGGGAGACTGGTGTGGTGTGATTGGTTGGACCTTGAAAAACCGCATCAACCCCAGGAGGAGAGAGATCTTCATCATTTATTGCACATGCTGCAGCAACCACTTCTGTAGTCAGTTTTTGGACTAACAATGTATTACCACATTCCTGCACTCCTCCTCCTTCCCCCCACGCTTGTGCCTCTGCTGGACATTACTCAACTATTATGTGTGTTTTAACTCTCTGCAGTACACAACTGATGGAGTAGTGATGTCTTTCCTTGGCCTTGAACAAAATTATCAATGTCCTCTGCTGTTTATCAAGTCTGCCTCAGTCACAGAGCTGTTTAAATATTTATGTATTAATTTTATTAATTTTTATATTTATTTATTTATTTATGTTGTCCACCCTATGTTATCATAGTCAGTCCAAAAATATATAACTAAATAACAAAATCAACAACTTTTTTCCCCAGACTTCCCCATCACAGAGACAAAAAAGCAAAGAAATTTGGAATCAAGCTGTCTGTATCTTGCCAGTCAGTCGCAGCAAATTTTGGGGTATTTGGATCAACCATCTTCCTCTCTTCTTCTCCCCCAGAGTGCCCCTACCTAAAAGACTCCTTAAACTAAGCTTCAATTCCCCTTTATTTGCCTATTTTCTCTAGCTCAAAAACATGCTGCTTTCTCCTCTCACAAACACAGAATGGCATGCTGTGAGAGCCTGACACTCTTATATATGAGTATAAAAGAAGTAGAAAAAATATTTCATGTGGTGGGGAAACATTTTTCTTCCCATTAATTTCAATGCAATGAGCTAGGTGGGAAAATTGCCTTTTTGCTGAAAAGTTGTTGCCAGTTTTGGTTTGAGGTGAAAGCTTTTGCCCATTCCTAATCAGAACCCCTAAATCTTTCTCTAATGACGATTCCCATTTATTGTATACTAGTTTAAGAGCCCGTTACACGGGCCACAGTGCCACTGCCAGCTGGTCTCGGGGCAGTCTTGCACAGTAGAGACTGCTAGTGCCGTGGCTGATACAGAGCTGGACGCTCCAAAGGATCAGCCGCGGCGTGGGCAGTCTCTACTGCACATGACTGCAGCACACACAGCAGTCTCTACTGCACATGACTTTGTTGTTACACACGTTTTAGCAAATTATTATATAGGATGTAGCCTGTTTGTTTCTATAGGTCAAATACATAACCTTACATTTATCTACATTAAATGTCACCTGCCACTTTTCTGTCCATTCACTCAGTTTATCTAAATCCTTCTACAGAGAAAAACACCTGTGGGATTTTATTAGAAGAAGCTCTCTTTCTTTATCAGAAATTCTTTGGAACTAAGCACATGGTCTACTTTTATCTCAGCTTTAGAATATTGGTTTCAATATTTTCAGATTTTCAATGATTATGAAAAGTCATAAAGTCAAATGTTCTATTTCCATTGAATTGCTTGGACAAATTATTCTATTCTAGTTATGATATTATTTAAGATAGCTTTCATTTTAGCATTTTTGGAGCTTTGTAAATTGGAGAGTTGATCCCTGCCAGTAGATTCAGGATGGGTACAGATGTTGATCACAGGGATAAGAGCAGTTTTTATTTATATTAGAAGATCAAAAATGGATCAATTTGGAAAAGGTTATTGGATTGCTTTGCATAACATTCAGGTTGATGGTTTATGGACATAATCTGCAATGGCAGAATTTATTAAGCTATATCCAGGTCATACATAGTAACATAGTAACATAGTAATTTAGATTGAAAAAAGACTTGCGTCCATCTAGTTCAACCCTTTTTCTATTCCTGTTTACCATCGTTGATCCAAAAGAAGAGATTTCTCCCTGGATCAACAAGCCCTAACTAAATATTAATCCCAATACTAACGTACATAGCCCTCTATGTTATGCTCTTTTAAATAAGTATCCAGGCCCCTTTTAAAGGCATCTAATGTATTTGATAGCACCACCTCCTCAGGAAGTGAATTCCATAGCTTTATGGTCATTCTGGAGTGTTTTTGTATTCATCTCAGTGATTCATCTTTGACTAAGTTTCGGTTCTCTAGCATTCCTTTCAAATTGGAACAGCCAATAAAGCTGCTTGTCTAAGTTTCCATGAAGGAGTACAAAAAAAAAATAGGGAGGTGGCAGTCTAACAGACTTAATTTGCATATTCGTTGACATCTACTGAAGCCATATTCTGTGGTAGTAACAGCTTTGTTTATTCTTTTAAGAATGGATACTGGAGCATTCCTTCATTATTCGGGTTTGGAAACAGTCACTATAAGGACTTATGGGGAGAATCTGATATTTAATTTGTTCAAATGCCAATTCTGGTGGCATGGTATAAGATGTCTGAAACTACACAGGGTAAAAGAGGAATTTGAACAGTGCTTAGTTAATTTTCTTTATCCGGATATAATTATTCTGCATGTTGGTGTTAATGACGTTCTTTATCTTAAATCGGTTCATGTAGTATTTTAGCTTAATTTTGCAGTTTATTTTGTGAATTTTTTTTTTTTCAGAAACAGTCCCCCACTTTTGTTGGCTTGCGAAACCTCATATGAAATCAGTGGAGAGAGTCAGGGGAAAAAGGAATAAATATATGTTTTCTGGTGTGGGAGTTTTTCATTCAGACACGAGTATCTTGAGAATGGTGGAAAAGGCTTTTACCATACAGACTTGATGCATTTACCAAGTGTAGGCAATGCTATTTTTAAAATGGGTCTTCAGAATGCCATTGTACCAAGTGGGGGGCAAGCTTGCCGATGAACAGGCAGTTTGGCCATGGAGGGTTTATAATAATGAGCAGTTGGTATGGTTTTAAGTGTTAATATAAATAGTATGAGGTTGTATTGGTTAGCGCCTGGCTAATGGAGCGGAGTGAGTTCTCAGTGTCTACAGTTATTTATTGAACGTGTGGCTCTTAGTCTAACAAGGCTAAGAGCCAAAACTATGGTCATTATTTGATCATTTATTTGTTTATTTATTATGCATTGCTTTAATATATAACAGCTGAGGCCTTTACCTCCAGTTCATGTGTACCTGTCTTTTATGTTTATGTTGGTCAGTCTTTTAAGGTCATGATGTACAGGTTATACCATATTCCTTATAGCTCACATGAATGGTTCCCATATAAGATGGGGCCATCATGGATTTATAGGAATGGAAAGGATAGTTATTAGTGGCTCTGGAGGGGATAATAGCAGGTTAGTTCATTTCTGAGATAAAAATTACCTATGTTATTGGAGGGAATTTGTTTCTAGGCAGAAGTGGTAACATAGGTATTTTATTCACTGCTAGTTCTGTTCTCAAGCCAGGTAGTCTTTTGGGGAGGTGGGAAAGTGGAGCATATAAGTGTTTGTGCTAATAGTCATTGACCCCTGGTCATCTTGATGGTGCAGCATACCTAGTAAGTTTATTAACCCCAATTTATAAGAGTGTTTAATGTGATTTTTTAAAATAAATAAATCAATAAATACATGTAAAAATCATGAAAGGACTAAATGAGCAAAAGTAAATATATATATTACACATTAAGCCTGATTTATGCCTAAGAACCATAAATATGGCATCAATTTGTTTAATTGATTGTTTATTCAGTTATTTAGTATATATTACTTGAATAAATATCAGCTGAGGCCTTCACCACAAGTTCAGTTGTACATATCTGTTTTGTTTTGGATAGTTGTTCTTGTAACCCCTTAATAACCGCCGGATCCGGAGTGAGGCAGCCATTAAGGACCACTGAGCTTTTTATTTTGTACAATGAATTCTGGGATAGCAAAGTAGCATGCAGCTTTGCTGCCATCTCAGAATTCCATGATGTGTCAGTACTAGTCCTTAATGCAAATAGAAGGTCCTGGAATGTCACCAGTCCTTAAAGGGATAGTAATGTTTCATAATAAAAGCAGCTCTAATTAATCATCATAGTATTTGGACTTTGGAGAGTGTTATTTCAATTCTGTCAGAGTTGTAGTTCCAGAGTAATTCAATGACAAAGTGTCCGCCTCCCTCCCCTTTTACTGATGTCACACTGTTCAGCCAGATCAGAAGGGAGGTGCCCAGGTAGATTGCAGAGAGGGACAATCTTCAATTAAGATAAGGGAAAAACCTGAAAAGCTTGTCCAGGGGGGCAGGGATTTCATTGTTTTCATAGGAAGAAGAGTGTCCCCTTTTGTTATCTGTCTGGTTTATAGACTGCATTCCACATCTGAGAAGAGATTGCTTACACTAGGTAAAAGGGGCGGGAGGGGAAACATTGCTTGTGAATCCTATATAATAATTCGCTAAAACGTGTGTAACAACGCAGTCATGCGCAGTAGAGACTGCTGCTTGTGCTGCAGTCATGCACAGTAGAGACTGCCCGCTCCTCGGCTGATACAGAGAAGTGTCCAGCACTGTATCAGCCCTGGCACGGGCAGTCTCTCCTGTGTATGGCTGCCACGTGAACGGCTGGCAGTGGCATTGTGGCCCGTGTAACGGGTTCTTTAACTAGTATCTCATAAACCATAAAGGTTTGAGAGATAAGACTTATAACACTCTGCATGCTTTTTTATTGCCTACAAAATAAAATAAAGTTAAAACGAAGTATTACTATCCCTTTAAGGTATTAAGGTCATGATGTAAAGGTTATACTGTTTTCTTATAGCTCTCTGCTAGCTCTGCTCTCAAACCAGGTAGTCCTTTATTAAATAAATACATGTAAAAAAATTATGAAAGGACTAAATGAGCAAAAGTTAATCTATGTCTTGTACAATAAACCGGATTTATGGATAAGAGTTACAAATATGGTATTGATTTATATAATTGATTATATGATTATTTATTTGGTTATTTATTATGTATTACTTTAATAGATATCAGTTTATCAGTTGTGGCCTTCACCAACAGTTCAGTTGTACATCTCTTACTTCTGTGTTAGTTATTCTCTTAAAACCATAATGATCAATGACATGCCTGGTCACGGCTGTTTGTCACAGCACATTATGGAAGTTTGCGATCGCAGCATGGCTGCAAGCTGCGCTGTGATCTCAGATCACTTCTATAAAAAAAATAAATGTGCCTTGTTCCTCCAGAGCACCCCAGCCCTGGACTGCGTGGTCCTTCAGGGGTTAAGGTCATGACCTACAGGTTATACTGTATTCGTTATAGCTCACATGAATGGCCCACTAGACATGTAGGATAGAACCTTCATGGAGCTGTAGGAAGGTAAAGGATGGTTTCTTAGTGGCTGTGGGAGAATTAAAATGTACCTATGTTTTTGGAAGGAATTTGTTTCTACGCATAAGTAGTAACATAGGTCTTTATTCACTTCTAGCTCTGCTCTCATATCAGGTAGTCCTTTGGGAAAGCGAGTTATATAAGCGTTCATGCTAACAGTTATTATGCTTTGACCCCCTGGTCATCTCAATGGTGCAGCCCACCCATCAACCCAATTTGTAATAAGAGTGGTCAATGTGATGTTTGTTTAAAATAAATAAATACTTGTAAAAAAATGAGGAAGGGACTAAGGCATCAATTTAATAGACCCCGTTAAAAAAAAAGAAAGCACCATCCACAGTTTTAAGTTACAATCAGGTATGCAATTACCTAAAAGTTAAAAAAAAAGTTTAAATCATATATGCCCCATAGTGTAGTTTGCTCACTACATATATATGCTGCCATCAGAAAAGCAGATGAAAAATGATCCCCCCATGTACCTCTTGGGCCGTTGACCGAGCCACACTGAAAGAAATTTGAAAAGAGACTGATTTTATATGGTCAGTTTCTGTTTTAGGATATCATACTATGTGTATATACTGGCGTATGTATAAGTGTTTAACATTGCTCCACAGCAATAAAACTCACATTAATGTTTGAACTTCAGTGCATAGGTTAATAGTTAATAAAATGGTTTGTTCCTGCTCAAAATCATCTATTCAGTAACACAAAGAGGGGGCAATAGGAAGGTCATCAAATGGGTTTAGCCATCAAATAATAGGAGTGAGAGGTCTTTCACACTTAGCACAGCAAGTTATACATCCTTGTACAGGAATCACTGTGACACATAAAGAGTCTGTATTTTGCAGTAAAATTGGAGAGGATACAATGTTGAATGGGAGCAATATTATTTGAATTAAAATGGAGAAAGAAGGTCATAGGAACACTATAAGTCAAATTTTAAAGGGTAAGGGTTAAAATGTGGAATGTGAACAATATATGTCGAATTTAAATGGTGAAAGAAAGTCATGTGAGCACTTTAGTCGAATTTTAAAGGGGAAGGGGTTGAAATGTGTAATGTGAACAATGTGTTGAATTTAAATGGTGAAAGAAAGCACTGCAAGTCGACTTTTAAAAGGGGGGTTAATATGTTGAAGGGGGGCACTTTATGTCAGATTTCTATGCTGTATACTGTATTCTGCAATGCTTTTGTTCGAACAACGATGGTTTTGAAACTGTTGTTATGGCTTCTACGCCTCAACCTCTGAGGCACAGAATTTACAACTTAAATGTAACCACAAAACAGGCACTAATAGTGAGCGTGGGTAATAGGATACTAATTGCTAATACTAATTGTTTCCTATGGGATTTTTGGCTGTCGGTAAGTTTAATTACCCTGATTTTGTTTTCACAAGTTGAGTAATAAGATACTAAAACCTGACTTAAAAAAAAACAACTCCTGTTTTATTTTTAGTGCTGGTAATAGAATCGAGCCCCAGGGCTGTTTGCTATAGGTCTTTAGACCTGAATGGTATTACCATCTCCCGGCAAAAAGTGCCTGCATACACCCTCCCGCTCTCCCGACCTCAAAGCAAAAAGCTTCAGTCCCTCTTAAATGTGTAATTGTGTCTCACTGGGAGCAGCTGGTTTGAGGGGTGCCCCACTGGTGGCAGCCGCTGGCGCTTTGTATGGTTTGTGCAGCTACCAAGGCTCACTGGGTATATGCTGTGCCAGGGATACCCCTCTGATGTCAGCAAAGATGTTAGTGTGCAGAGCGGAAGAGAGTTCAATCCAATGCATTATGCTATAAGAATCTTGTTAAGTGAGCAAAGGACTGTCTTTCAGTTCAAGGGCTTATACACCCCAAAGACAAACAGTTATAATGGGCTTGACACTATTGAAAGATCTTATCTTATGAGTAGTCCTTATCCAATGTTTCATGCCTACTGGGCACTTCCTCAGGGAATACCTGTTACACAATTAGTAGTGGATTACAATTATCACTCACTTTAAAAGGTGCCACACAGGTTCAAATAAAAGAATGCAGAAATTATACATTGCTTAGTTTTGTGACTATGTTGTTTTCCACTCATGTCTTTGTTGCTCAGTTATAAACTGATGAAAGAAACGACCAGTCATTTTTTAGGCCATAATAATAAATGCAAAGCAACAGACAGGCTTGTGAATCAGTGATCCAAATTATTTGGGACAACACTGCCTCTGGCTGCAGCAGTTAAGCTGCGCGGACTGGGAGAAAGCCTTGCAACAAGAGCAATACACTCTGTACTACATATTTCTGTTTAGTTATTTTAGCATTTCTCGCTCCGCTTCGCAATTAGTGTGCAAACATTCTAGGCCTTAATCATCATATTAACTCTCTGAGTGTGAAAGAGGTATCCAGTACATTTAAACCTGTCTAGCACTCAAATGGTTAAAGAGTTGCATTGCTAGAACAAGCCATATGCACCCAAGGGGGAAATTAAAGTTTACAGTGATTTTAATCCTTTGAAACTTACAGAGGATTCCAATGCATTACAAACCAAAGCGATGGAGATCTCACTAGCAATCACAGGGTTAAAAACCTAATTTAAATCAATGTACAGTTGTATTATTTTCTTTTCCACCCTGCAGAGCAATTGCTTTACTCATTATCTGGATGAATAAGGCCCTTTGGGTTTCAGGAAATATCCAGTTTTTTAAAGTGGTAGTTAGACTTTTTTTTTATTAAAGTCTATTGTGTTTTAAAGGGATAATAATGTTTCACAAAAACAGCAGCTCCAATTAATCTTCATAGTATTTGTGCCATGGAGAGTGCTATTTCAATACTGTCAGAGTTATAGTTCAAGAGCAATTGGATAAAGTATCCCCTCCCGCCCCTTTTACCTAGTGTAACACTGCTCACCTCAGATGTGGAATCTGGTTGCTTGACCAGAACAAGCAAGGAACAATCTTCTCACTGTGAGAACAATAAAAACCCTGCCCCCCCCCTTGACAGGTTTTCATCTTTTTTCCTTATCTTAATTGAAGATTGTCCCTCTCTGCAATCTACCTGGGCACCTCCCTGCTGCTCTGAAATGAGCAGTGTTACATCAGTAAAAGGGGCAGGAGGGGGATACTTTATCATTCATTTACTCTTGAACTACAACTCTGACAGAATTGAAATAACACTCTCTAAGGCCCAAATACTATGACGATTAATTAGAGCTGCTTTTACTAGGAAACATTACTATCTCTTTAATTAATATGAAATGGTCACCCTTAAGAGTTGTTCTTCATACATCAGCCATGTGTACTATAAACTGTTTTAGTTGTTTCAATCTTTTGTTTTCTAATTATTTCTGTTTACAATCTTATAAGAACTTGCGTCCCTTATGGTCTATTCTGGTCTAATCCATAGTTTGCTTTGATAGGCAGACTTCAACGGAGATCAGTATGTACAGGAAACTGCAGACATAATTCATGTAAGATATGAATGGCTGCTGTGTCATAGTAAGTATATTAATCTATTGAACAAATGAAGAGTCCAGTTAATCCTAGGTCACAATTTCCCTTGACCCATTGCGTTCCAGAAGGTTCCGCAATGCACTACTTTGCAATGCATTGTAGACCTCGCTGGCATTCAAAGGGTTAAAAGAAGTTTTATTTGTCCCCTGTGGTAGAGTTTGTTTGCCCAAGAGTTGCACCTCTTAAGCCCCTAGTGTTTTAGCACTGATGTAAAACTATTGCTTTATTTTCTATTCATGATGAGGCATATATAGTAACTATATATAACTATCTACTTTTCTTTATGAACATTCTTGTGATAGACCACCATGATATCCACCTGGAGTTCTTCACGGGTGTACTATAGTGGTTATTAATCAGGGTGCCATGACACTTTGATGTGTCATGGATATCCACTTAGGGTGTCCCTTGTTTTTTTATAAAGACTGGCAAGATTGTAAATATTGAGTTTCCATTACATATTTATGGAAACTGCTATGCATAAATTCATATATATATATATATATATATATATATATGTTTTTTTAATTTGAAATGAAGAAAATGGAAAATAGGTTTTGTATGTATTTATATGTTTTAAGCTATAGCCCCTGCAGGAAACAGCTGGGCAGTGATTTTGTTGATTTAAATAAATGGTGCGGAAGTACAGTTGTCCTGTTGTTGAGCACAAATGCATCATCCTCGCTTTGGTGGGGAAAAAGTGTAGCCCAGCAACAACTGGATAGGTGCAGGTTACCCTCTTGGTAAGTATAAATCATTAAATAACAGTCATGATGTGTATAGGACATTTTGTGCACATAGTGCTGGCGGATGCATAACCAAAAACCTCAGATTTCAATGAGGGGACAAAGCCTTAATGGCCACATAACGGCAGGCTCCTGGTGTCATTTTGTTATGAGGTCCAGAGCATATTTTAAGAGTTTTTTTGACAGACAGTTGTGGAGCCAATTCAGAGGAGGGCTGCCACAGCATCAAATGTGGTATTGTGTGAAGGGTGATCTGAGCTGTTCATGGTTAAACTTATTAGTGGTTGGTGAGAGAATGCAGTATATGAAGTGTGTATAAGGCAGCTTGAGGGTTCTGTCTTGCAGGAAGAGAGTGTAAGGATGTCTGACTCTGAAGTAAAGTACAGTAGCTTACCTTACCTTCAGCCAAGGCTTCAGTTTATCCACGGCCGGCACATAGAGAATAGCAGTGAGCTTCTAATTACCCTGCAGTATATCTCCTTCTCCAGCTTACCCACTCTTTCACTAAATACCCTCAAGTTTTACCTACCAGGCTGATTCTTCTCCTAAGTATCCTTCAGTATGGCAAACTCTAAACCTAACTACCCCCCAGTACAGCCCCTTCACCAGACTGACTCTTCACTTAGATACTCTGCATAATGGTTCACTATGTAAATGTCGCCCACTATCAGGTGACCAACCAAAAGGTGCATTAAACATGTCGCTGGGTTCAAATAAGAATATAGCAATATCAGAATGTCAACACGTAGGCTTCACGGAGCCTGTGGCAGGAGCTAAAGTGTACTTTTTCTTGGATTTTTGTTTTGTTTTGTGATGATTCCATTTTATAGTGGCACTCTTACAATTGCTGTCTATGAAGAGCTGAGTATTGCAATAGACTGTAATTGTAATTACTCCACTATAAACTAGTCACAGGATCAAAACTCAAACACTCACAAAAATGTGTTCCCTGTAACAACTTTAAAGGGTTAGTAATACTTTGTTTTAAGTTTATTTTATTTTGTAGGCATTAAAAAAACATGAAGAATGATATAAGTCTTATCTCTCAAACCTTTATGGTTTATGCGATATTCACAAGCAAAGTTTCCCCCTCCCGCCCCTTTTTCCTACTGTAAGCCATCTCTTCTCAGATGTGGAATCCAGTCTGTAGACCAGACAGATAACAGAAGGGAACACTCTTATTCCTATAAAAACAATGAAAGCCCTGCCCCAATTGACAAGCTTTTCAGGCTTTTCCCTTATCTTAATTGAAGATTGTCCCTCTCTGCAGTCTACCTGGGCACCTCCCTTCTGCTCTGGCTGAACAGTGTGACCTCAGTAAAAGGGGCGGGAGGGGGACACTTTGTCATTGAATTACTCTTGAACTGCAACTCTGACAGAATTGAAATAACACTCTCCAAAGTCCAAATACTATGATGATTAATTAGAGCTGCTTTTATTATGAAACATTACTATCCCTTTAATGAATGTTGTAGTATTGGAAATACCCTTGAATTATTCATGAAGAGAATCCCCTCAAAATATGTATGTTTTAAAATAAGTGGTAACCAGCACCTCCTAATAATAACCCCCAATTCACTTACTATGGGCCCTATGGATTTTCATTGTTCTTTTGGTTTAAGAAATAACATTTTCAATCAGACTGGATATCATGTCCATGGAGGAAAGCATGACAGTTCTTTGTACAGAATTCAAACTCTGCTCACTGCACATTGTAATCTTTAATTCAGTAGTGAGTAATATTTCAGACCAGGACATGCAAACATACATCACTGTGATTGTATCATGTTGATTTCAAGAAACTAATTGCATTCACTCGTACACCAGTAACAGAGTTAGGATGCTGGCTCCATACTCATCATGACTCATACACTACTTGATATTTTGCCTCATTAAAGGTTTCATATAAAAAGTAACAATGGCTTCCTACGTTTCATAAAATTGCTGTATTCCATTAGCAAATTAAGTAAGTGCTCTTAACAGTCTTCTTGGGCTGTGCCAAACCTCTCTGAGATTGACTGTCTTTTTTCTAACAACTGCTAATTTTCAGATTATAAAAACAATTCCATGAACTACTAATGGTTTCAGAAAATCTTTCTCTTTCCTGTTCATGTTAGGAAATGTACTAATGTCGAAGCTAATGTGCAAACAATTAATATAACAGAACCAGATTTGTTTTAACAAAATGCATCAGCTGTTTCCTAATCAAACCATTTTATGTATGTTAACATACCACATATTAAAACATTTCCACTATCAGATAACATTGGGCATTATGTACAGAAGCAAAGTGCACAAACGCTGGGACAAAGAGAACTCTTAACACTATGAATGATGAGTAGAGGTTTCTAATGCATTATGAAGCAATTCGATGGTGACTTCTGTAGTGTTAAAAATCCCCATTAAATTCAATGAAGATTTTTATTTGCTCCCTATCATGCAGTGGTTTTACCCGAGAATTGGTCCTGTTTTATACATAAGATTCACATTGTTTATATAATTATGTGAATAGGTTAAAGAATGAAGTTTTTTTAATTATTTCATTAAATAGCTAACTAACTAGCTAACTACCTATAATTATATGTATATAGTATGTATAGTATCTGCTGAACAAAACAAGGGAATGCTACTGCTCAGACATGGGCTAGTTCCGAAAATTCACTTTTTCTGTTTTAAAATATATAGCTTTTACTCACTGACAAAGCTCTCTATAGACAGCAATACAAGCTTTATCTCATGATGACAGACCACAAATTGCAGTTTGGTTAGCCTTTTGAGGATCAGAAGGCATGAGTGGAAATTATTGTCTAGCCAAACTAAGTTTATTTAAAATTTCTAACCACAAGGCTGTTAAGGTTTTATAGGACCAACAGAATTTGAAATTTAAAAATATAATAGTAACTTGTCCTCTAATTTTCCTTAATCTTAAATCATTATCACAAGCAAAAATAATAAATTTATTGCTCAACATATATGTATATATTGCATCAATGTACTCTTCCCTCCCCAGTCAATCAGTTATATATATTTTAAAAGTGCATGATCACCTACAAGCAAATTTGATGATTTTCAAAATTATCTATATGACCTATTAGCCATTTTGTATTTAGAAAATGTGTTTTTGTGTTATTTGTACTAATTAACGTGTGCTGTGCAATCATTTTAATTTTAAGAAAGAATAGAAGTAGGGAAAAAAGTACCACGTAATATGGTTAGGGGTTAAAACATTAACACTTAAGTGAACATGGCCTGTAGTAAATAAATAACAGCAAGGAGAAAGGAAGAGAAAATAACTACCTAGTAGGCACGCTAACTAACCCTATAACTAATCAATATAGTAGTCAAAAGACACAATAGATGCTACTAAACTTAACTTTTATTAGCAGCAAAAAACAAACGAAAAGGTGAATACAATGTTATAAAAAATTTAAAATGTTGGTAGAAATTATATCCTCAATATGGGAATTAGTTTAGCATAAATCAGTAATAGTTGATACTAAGGATTTTCATCAAATAAGAAAACTGTTCCCTCAGAGTGTAATAGAAATAACAGGTATTCATCAGGTTGCTACACTATAGGGATAATGATAAATCAACCTATATGTAATAAATATAAGACACAGTGATCCTGTAACATTGGTAATCAAATATATTATTCATATAATAATAGTGGCTAAAGCACAGAATGTGACTACCAAGACTCAGACTACTATGCCCTAAACGGACTAACTCACTGTTTATTATAAAGGGATACACTCATTCCTTTTATAGATTATGTAAAGCCTGACAGCTCTTTCATCAAGTAGTGGTCTGAACTAGAATCACACAATCATGGATTTAGTAATTAGTCATATAGTGTTTGGAATTGGCTAGATTCCAAATCATTCACTAGCAAAAAGAATAACTCACTGCCATTTACTGTAATCAGCAGAGGGTTCTATACCCCAAAGTAAAATGCCTACTGTGTTTCACTGGTTAAAACCCGCTTCATCGGCAGGGCCGGATTTACATCTCAGGAGCCTGTAGGCACAGACATCTGAAGCGCCCCTCTGCCCATTGGCCATCTCCTCTGGACACCTCTACAATGCTCCTAATCTCCACATTGCCCCTATCATCTCCATATTGCCCTCACATTGCCCCCCATCAGCTCTATATTGCCCTCACATTGCCCCCTATCAGCTCCAACTTGCCCCATCAGCTCCAACTTGCCTGCCCATCAGCTCCATATTGCCCTCACATTGCCCCCATCATCTCCATGTTGCCCTCACATTGCTCCCCATCAGCTCCATATTGCTCCATCATCTTCACATTGCCCCCATCATCTCCATATTGCCCTCACATTGCCCCTTCATCTCCATACTACCCTCACATTGCATTGCCCCCCATGTCTGTTTCCTACCTCCCTGGGGGTCCAGTGGCAGGAGAGGTCTGAGCCTCCTTCTGCACAGACCTGTAGCTGCTGGAGCTCCCATGCGGTATTCTCTTCAGTAATGCAGAGAGCTGGGAGATGATGCCATCTCTCAGCACTCTGCATTACTAAAGAGCTAACGAGGGAGCTCAGCAGCTACAGGTCTGTGCCGAAGAAGGCACAGACCTCACCATGTTGCTCCGCCGGGCAGGGGAGTCTAATTTAAAAGAAAAAAAAAGATCACAATGACAGGAGCCCCTCTGTGGGGTGCGCCTGTAGGCAGATGCCTACTCTGCCTAATTATAAATCTGGCCCTGTTCATCGGTAAATGGCACTGATTTATGCTTTTTTGCTGGTGGATTATTTGGAATCTGGCTAAATCCAAATACTATATGACCGATCATTAAATCTATGATGGCGTGATCCTAAACTTCTGTACCACAAACCCTTTCAGTGCCACAGGCATGTGAATTGCATGCTCCTGTGGCACTGAAAGGGGTAAAACAAGTTGTGGTAAAAGCTGAAGCTGAGAGGACAGATTGGGAACTCAGTAACGTGCACACTTCACAACTGGGAGCCTCAGAAAGACAGGAATTCCACTTAAATCATACATGCACAGTTTGCCTGTGAAATGTAAAGCCTCCATGAGAAATATCAGACTTGTTACATTGTGTTTTCATTTGTTTGAACAGAAGCTATGCAGTTATTTCACCAAGCTGCCCCACTAGCATCCCCTCACATCGCCAGCTTGCACAATGTGTCTGACAATGTGAGTGGATGTGATTTTGCCAAGTGAGGCAGCAGTATAACCACATTCTCTTTCCCTCCCCTTTGCTTCTTCACCCTCCTCCCATCCCCCCCCCCCTTTCCCTCACTACCTGGTCATCCATTCATACTTCCCCTTCCACAGTACCTTCCACCCCTGTGACTGTTCTGCTCCTCCCACCTCCATTTCTTCTTCTGCTACATGTGCCCTACAGGTCAGTGGGGGAGACGTGGTTTTAAAGCTTGGAGAAGTCACATTTGCTCACATCGCCAAACACACCGTGCAAGCTGGCAATGTGAGAGGATGCCAGTGGCGCAGTTCTGAGAGGTATTCGCACAGCTTTTGTTCAAAGAAAAATTCACACAATGTTTGCAAACAAGTCTGATATCTCTCTTAGAAGCTATACATTTCACAGGCAAACTGTGAGTGAATTCTTTCCTGTCTTACTGAGGCCCCCAGTTGTCCCCTATCTAGCTGCTCAGTTTCTGCTTTTACGACAATTTTTTTTTACCCTGTTCAGTACCAAATGGGCATGCAATGCATACCCCTATACCACTGAAAGGGTTCAGGAAGGGCAGTTGCTGTCTCTGCTCTCAAGAGTAGGGAAAGCAAACTTTCCTCTGGTTCCATAGGGAACTATAGGGAGATCCCAACATCTCCAACCTTTGGTACTGTGAACACAGACATCAGAGGCAGATATTGGAGCTTAATGCGTATGGAAATATGTCACATTAACATATAAACACAACCACATGTATACGACAATAGCTCATTAGCCTGCATTTCCATATGCAAATGAGATATTTCCAAACAAAACAGCAAACCTGACAAAGGCATGGCAGATTCATTGCAATTTCAGAGGATTGTGTTGGATTGGTGGTGCATTCACAGGCATTATGATGGTGAAGGCACCTTAGTGCATGCTGTTAATATGCCATCAACAACACTACACTACCATATTGCCAGTTGTGCCCCTTACCGCCTCTTAGTGCATCTCCCGCCAGATGATTTTCTTTGATGCTGTTTATAATGCCTTGAGCCACCCATCATTTGTTTGTAAATTGTCTATGATTCCTCTACTTCAGATACATTAAAATATTGCTTAACAAGACGCATTCAATAGCTATTATTCTCTGTATAAAATGGCATAGATTGATATACTTTGTATGACTGAGTGACACACAACTACATTTGAGACAACCTACATTGTTTTTAATTATTTTGAAAGGTGGCATGCATACAGTAACACTGATGTACCAATTCTGGACGATAAATTAAAATATACAAAATATTCAATTTTGAAACCTAGTTAATATCTGTAACATCACAAACATTTCTTGATGTGACTCTATATCAAATAAATAAATAAATCCAATAAATAATAATAATGTCTAAGTTCACACTTCTTCAATGATATTTAATTGTTTGAAAAACATGAAAAAGTCATCTTTCTCTATGTCTAAAAGAGTAATCGCCTTTTTCCTATTAGAACTAAAGATACCACGTGAGAAAGGTTTAGAAGTATTCTTTAGTCTATCAGTTGTTTTCTATATGTTCTATATTTCCAATTGGATTAAGGTTGTAGGATAACTTGTTTCCTTTAAACTTATGATACATTTTCTATAGATGTTTGATGTTGGGCTTTCCAAGATTATAATAATAGGTACAAAGGGAGTAGTATGACAATTATTTATATGTACTACATATATATGAATATTTTTTGTTGCTATTCCCTTGTTTGTGATGATTAAGGATATTTAAATAAGTTTTGTCAAATTTTGTTGAGATGAGATTAACTTCATCCTTGCCAATAAATATCTATTTAAGAAAAGATGTGTTAAAAACTTCCAGTAAGGTAAGGAGGGAGTTAATACACTACTTGATTGTTAAAACAGGATGTCATTTCCAAGGGTTTAAATCCTTGGCATTTTGTTTGAAATCACTGTTACCATAATTTAGCTCCTGAGGAAAAAATGTATATGTTTTGAAACGCGTTGAGCTTTGTATTATTAAACTGAGATATACGTTTTTTTAATTTGTTTTGTAATAAAAGTGCTTTTAAAATGCACAACGACTGTACATACAATTTTGATATTTCTGATTCGGAGTGACAAGCTGTTTTCCTGGATATCATCTCCTCCAGACGGGACACAGATTGACTGAGTGCGGCTGTTTTAAAATTCCCCACAAGCTTTGAAAGTCCTGGGTATTTGAAATCTCCTTCCCAGGACAGCATCGACTGTGATTTAACCCATGGGGTATTACTTAGAAATATGTGCATAGCTGAGTGAGGGCAGCTGATTTAATAACCCCACCCACAAATTAGCCTGACTTGCTCATTATGACCTGTCAAGCTTATCCCTTTAAAAGTGAGTTTGAAACGGCTTACTTCTTTTTATTGAGATATATGACCTTCAGATACCATACTAAGACAGCAAGAATTTCTGATTACTATTAATATACTACATACTACATATACTAATGTAATATAGCAAGAATAATCCAAAAAATAAGAATTGCACCCACCTGATATAATGGGCAACAGAGGGCATAACCAAAGCTGACCATACAAGCATACAGAGATATCTCACCATCTCCAGCTAGTGCTTCATAGGTTCCTGGAACTGCTACACCACATTAACCATTTGAGTGCCAGAAGCACGTTGCATACCCATCTGTCACTCAAAGGGTTAAAAAGGACTTTTGAGTAATTTTCAGCTCCAAATATATTAAATTAAAAATACTTAAAAAGTGTATAGAATTCTAAACTATTAAAACAATGTTGTTGATTAACAGGTGGTGAGCTTGCTTGATATATTTAAAGAGCCGTTGTGAGCGGCCGCTGACATCTATGTATATCGACTGGCTTTGAGAAAGAAGTGTTAACTGAGAAACCATTAGCCTGTTAATGAAAAACATTGTTTTAATTGTTTATATTGTTATACTCTTTTATAATGTTGTTAATTAAATGTACATGGAAAACAATATTACTCAAAAGTATTTCTTTTAATGTGGGGTAGCACATTATGAGTACCCACAAGTGAGTTGTCTGCTTGGTGGCATTCAAACAAGAATTAATTGCAATAGGGCCCTTCTTTGTGCGCGACACACACACAATGCCTGCTTCACCAGCATTGCTTCACTAGGCCACAAGGGAAGGTTCTCCTCTGATGCAGAGTATGGCTCCTAAATGTTTGGTCTTGCTTCTAGAGTCAACCCAAATTGGCCAAGCCCTTCTTTATTCATTGTGTATTAATAAATGTTGCTGCTGGGTTGATTATATTGTAAAGAGTTAAATACATCCCAATTTTAGTACCAACATCTCCATTAGGAAAGCTATATAATATGGCTATTTGAAACTTCCCGATTTATGGGTCCCTGGGTGTAGAAGACAATCTTGAACATATTTTTTCTAATCTATGTAAACAAACCTCATCTTGAATAATAAGATGTGTCTATTGTATGTAGGCAGTAAAATATTATATGCATTGGTTCATCTGGAAGAATTTACTGCAAAAGGAAAGACGGCAATGAGAAGACACTTGAGGAAAAAATACAGCATGAGCCTTTTTTCTGTAATTATAGTCACATTTAAACAATAAATGGAGTGCAGCTTATGGAAAAAATAACTATGAGCAAAATGACACATAACTAGTGTGCATCTTTGTCTTTTCTGATCATAACTAATGTTATCATATTAGCATCACTCCAGTTACTGTACAAATGTATATTTTCAGTTTTATGTATAAAATGAATGATTTAATATTTTTGCTTTATTATACTGTATATTTTTAAAACCTTTTGAGTGCCAGTTCTATAGATGGGTCCATTGAGGTTTCCTTCACCTGTTTGTACCACTGACTATGAGAAGTAACTAAATACACTGTGGTTTAAAATACCACCCATAGACTTACATATTCCATCCACTTCCTTGACCTGTAGCTTAGCAGTCATAAAAAAATCTCAATAACACATCTGTCTATATTAGCCATATATTCTAATATTCTGATTCACCTTCAGTTTTGTGTGTACTTGCAGCAGTCATTTTATGGCCCCACCCTCCATTTGGTGTGTACTTGTAGTAGTCTTAAGGTTTCTCTTCCCTCCATTATGTGTAACTTGCCATCCATCCATGTCGTGTAACTTACTTTCCTATTTTGGTATATTGCCCTACCTCAATTTTGTACAAAGTGATCTCCCCTCGTTTTTTCTCTCTCTCTCCCCCTCTCCTTTTCTAGTCTCTAGTTTACTCTTCAACCCATTGCTAAAAAATAAAGACGAATTTATGACAACAAGCTTTGACCACTGATCACAGGGTATGTGGAACCAGCAATTTACCTACTGGGCTACAGATTGCACATTCTCTGGATGTTGCTGGATTTTTCTATTAATTTCTTTTCCATTGTACACTTTCTTCTTAGCTCCAAGAATAATTTCTATTGACCTTTACAAGAAGAATTATTTTCTCATGTTCTTTGAGAAAACAACCTGTCATTTATAAATATGCACAAAAACAGTAAAAACACAAACTTAGTTGAGTGCTAATTATCACAGAAATATAAAAATTCCAATTTAACACAGAAAAAAATAATAATGTGACATTCACCTGCAGTTGCTGCTGTTCTCTTGTGGACCTCCGGTAAAAAGTCCTCCAAAAACTTAAAAAAACAAACACACACAAAAAGAGAAAGCGCACACATTTTAAGTACAGACTGTTGAAATACAAATGTTAGACTCCTCCACCGAGTGTATTACTGAGTGTCTCCTAATTCACCGTGGCAAAACACATTTATAAATGGATGGATGATGGACAAAAATCAGCCTCTGGGTGTATCTGTCTTTACTGGATAACCCCCAGTATCGGTATCAGTTGGTATCTCCTCCTTTTCTTTTCTCCATTCATACTCCTAGTTAGCATCCAGATACTGGCATTCTCCCTACTGTTCCAAAAAGACCCTCTGTCTAGGGCCTAATGGCTCTCTTTCTGCTAGGGAACTCTCTACTGGATTACTATAAGTATGGGTTAATTTGGGGTAAGGCACAATAATGTGGAACTGACACCAGTGCTCAAAATATGAAAATGTATTCCTTAAATATGGGTAAAAATAACAGTTTAAAAATAATACCTGTACCGATACTACTTGAAAACGAGAGAAATCTCAATGTATTCTTCCTGGTAAAACATTTTCTAAATAAAAATAAAATAAATAAAGCATGAATAAATATAAATCAATGGGAAATACATGCTCATTGCCCAGCTTCACACTGCTTACTTAGGGGCATAAAATATCATACAAATGACCACATATACTTCTTTTTATGATTTCTCTTGAAATTCTTTTCTCACCAAACAGACCAGCTGCAATGGCTGTTAGAATGTCATGTATACTTGAGTTTCTATCACCCTTATATCAGCAGTAGCAGCAGCAGAGGCACATTATGTTAAAGACAGACAGTATGAACGTTGGAAATCCTTGTGAGAAAACAACACTGTATACCTTTTCAGAGAAGCAGCAGATACTTCAGCAAGCTGGATGCCTGCTTGGCAAAGCATGCACTGCCAGCGGAGACCCTGCTTGGTGAAGCAGCAGATTCTTCACCAAGCTGGGTGACTGATTATGAACACATCACATAGTATGCAGTGATGTTTTCTCACAAGGCTTTCAAAGGGGCATGTTCATTATATCTGTGCTTTAACTTAATGTGCCTCCACTGATGATACTGCTTATATAAGAAACCCAAGTAGCCTGCTGCAAATTATCACATGATGTTCTGTACATGAACTAGAGTTAATCAAAGAGCATGAGAAAATAAGTCTTCTTGAAAAGCTGAATAGAAATTATCCCTGGATAATTAGATATAGATATTAATAGAAAAAGATAAAGGGGTCTCTTTAGCAACATCTGCAGAGAGTACTGTCTGTACTCTAGTGAAATACTGGCACCACTGAGACCAGGGTTTGATGTTGCCCTTTTTTTTTTTAATAAATACAGGTAACATTTTAAATTTAAGAAATATTAAAAACAACAAAAATTGTTAGTAATGCAGCTTTTAACACTATGCTATTTGTGGTGTTGAATGAAGTCTGAGAGGATCCTCTCCACTGGACAAGAAAGGGAGCAGAAAGAATGCTTTCAGACTTGAGGATTGTCGAACTGCTGGCATGTGTAAGGGATGGCACCCTTTCCAAATTGCCATCTTTTGGACAACCTTCCATGCCAATGATTTAATTCTCTAAACCTCCCCTTGAATATTTCATTCTTAGTGCATATGATGATGTGTATCTCCTTTGCAAGTCCATGTGCTCAACACACAAAGACAAGCATGAGTCATCAGTCTGAAAACAACAGGAGTTGGTGGTAGTCTGCTGGTGTACATTATATTATTTCAATGTCTGGTTTGTTTCGGTGCATTGGATGCTTCATAGTGGCTTTCCATTAAAAATTTAGGAAGTATGAATATTGACCAATATGCAGTGAAATAGTCCTTACGAGATGATAATATTAAACTGAAAGTTGAGATGAAAAGGTTGTTTATATCTGTGTGCTATGTGGAGTTACCATTTTTTAAGAGTTATAGAAATAATTAATCGAGCAACTTCATGTAATATTAGTGTCAGTTGGAACTGGTTCTTCTGGGAGAGGTGTATTTACTGGGTAGGTGACATGAGGATATGGGACAAGATCTCTCTCTCTCTCTCTCTCTCTCTTTCTCTCTCTTATGCCTGCCCTCCCCACCCATCATGGTAGTTCCACACTTGTTTTCTGAATGCCTCTCCTTTAAAGGGATAGTAATACTTCATTTTATCTTTATTTTATTTTGTAGGCATTAAAAAAACATGAAGAACGATATAAGTCTTATCTCTCAAACCTTTATGGTTTAAGAGATATTCACAAGCAAAGTTTCCCCCGCCCGCCCCTTTTTCCTAGTGTAAGCCATCTCTTCTCAGATGTGAATCTGGTTGTAAGGCCAGACAGATAACAGCAGGGGACAATCTTCTTTGTATGAAAAGAATGAAAGCCCTTCCCCCTTGACAAGTTTTTCAGGTTTTCCCTTATCTTAATTGAAGATTGTCCCTCTCTGCAGTCTACCTGTGCACCTCCATTCTGATCTGGCAGAACAGGGGGGGATACTTTGCTTGTGAATTTCTCTTAAACCATAAAGGTTTGAGAGATAAGACTTATATCGTTCTTCATGTTTTTTAATGCCTACAAAATAAAATAAAGATAAAATGAAGTATTACTATCCCTTTAAGCCAGTTCAGGAACCAAACTGTAGAAAATTTGTTTTCCACTAAGGGCTCCTTCACATAAGATATTTTTATAGTTGAAGACCACAACTAAAGGAGATATATATTAATCAACTGCATTTTTATGTATTGCTATCTCTTTAAAAAAAATGCTGAACTGAGTCCTGGCTTGCTTGTTTTCTAAAATGCAAGAAAATATTAAGTGGTATCCTGGAGCTGTGAATATTAATGCAAACGTATTATTTGCAGTAGAAACATTTTATTTGGGATATCAGTGAAACTAATGAAAACTGGCATGTGTAAAGATTTGAATCTTTTAGAAAGATATTTATTATGAAGAGGAACTTTAAGGATTACACTCTAATAATATTCTTTGCAATTTTCTCTTGCAGCCAGAAAATGGCAAATTTTTGTATCTACTGGAAATATCACATATTCATTCACCCTTAGTACTATCAGTTTTAATTTTTGTTCAGCCACTATCTCAGCTTGGATCACAGAAAATAATAAACCATGGGATATAAGGCTATAAGAACAGTTATGTTAAAAATATTTTCAATTTTAAAGCCACATCTTCCACCTTTAAATGTTTTTAAAGACCACTATATATTATACATTAAGTGGACCTGTCACCCAAAGACTAGTTCAGTTTTTTACAGGAAAAAAAATCTGCCTATATTTTGTACTAGCTATTTTATTGTAAAACAAATTAACTTTTATTTGTTGGAAGCAGTTTGGCATTTCATGATAATATAATTAGTAGGAGTGGGTGAAAGGTCTCCTCAAAAAGCACATAGTTACCCTATCAGTCATCAAGCAGCAATGTTGAGAGACTAACATTCCTAAAAATGAACAACATCTCATACGAAGTACTATTATAGTGGGAAATGTAGTACCTATAGGAAATATAGGTGAAAAATGTGTTAAAATAGTCAAAAAGGAGAACATTTTTGCATAGGTGGAAAGGCGAAATTTTTTGTGGAAAAATCTAAAAATCGGCAAGCTTTTTTGCGAAAAGTCACGCAGGAAATTTTTCACACTTTTTGCCCATCCCTAATAGTGACTGCTATCACTATGAGAAAGTTTAATAAGGAGGACCTGGAAGGACCTTTATGCATCCAATGAGTCTGAGGAGGAGGAAGTGACCACTACTACCAACATGAAAGGGTCTGGATGCCCTGGTTCCCCAGACCCAGTGCTGGCCAGTCCCCCTACATCACTCCTGGGACCTTAGGGAATTTTTTGTCAAGGGCAGAGGAAGAACAGGGTAGTAGCAGGACAGGTCAGCTACCTGTGCCTGTCACCAGTTTTGTGCCTGCTGCCTGTGTATCTTGTAAATCTCAGTAGTTGAGGGGAAGATGATGCCAAGTGTGACAGCAGGCACACTTGCCATCCCCAAGTAGTCCCACCACTAGGACTACTACTAAGAAGGTCCAGCAGATTATACAGAGTGTTAGAAGTGAAAGAGGGGTGATCATATTACTAGTGAGGAGGAAGACTTAAGGACTGAAATTGATGTGGTTGGTGTTAGTAGTAGTAGTAACAGTGATAGTGAAGCAGCTGGTGGGACTAGCATTAGGGGAGTGATAGGGGAAGTAATGCAGAGAGTCTAGACTAGTGATCAAGGGAGACTACAACATTCCTCTGACCCTTGGAGTCTCCTTCCCCCCATTTCATTGTCCAGGTGGAACATGATGATGATGGTGGTGGAGAAACTGGAGTGGAAGAGTCATTAATGGCCTTTTTAGTCCAACCAGAGAAAGAATGGGGGGCAGGGATAGGGGTGGGCATCACCACCACCAGCAGTGTGGTGGTGATGCCCAATTTGAGGAGTTTGCTACTGCCCTAATTCCTGCAGAGATGTAAGGGCAGCAGGATGCTGAGAAACAGGCTAGTGTGCCACAGACCACCGTGGACACAGTAGGAATGGGTTCAACAAGTGATGCAGGACTAGGATAGGTTCCACATGCCAGCAGTAGCAATACTCCTGGTCCTAGTTGCAGTGCTGATTCTGAGGCAGTAGCAGCAACAGTAGCAACATCATCATCTGCCCCAGTCAGTGAAGGGAAATGTGGATTAGAAGAAGAAAGAGGCAATTCTTCTCCACCTTTTGCCCTACCCCTGAAGTCCTGGGTGTGGAACTATTTTTCTCTTGGGGTAGTCACAATGCAGTCAACAGCGACGGCACTGGGCACAATTTGTGACAAGTCAGTGAAAAGGGGAAAGGAGGGAACGCACCTTGCCACAACCACCCTAATAACACACATGAAACACAGACACCATGACATTTATGTGAACCATGTTAAAGCCAAACACCCACCAAATAAATTGGCTCTGCTGTTGCTGTACACCCTGACAAAAGGAAACAAGAGGCGAGGCGGAGGTCAAAGAGGAGGAAGAATGGAGAAACCCAGGCAGATGCTGAAATTTCAAAGGCGAGCGAAACACCTGGATCACCATCACCTTTTTGCTCTAGGGTAACTACATGTTCTGGAGATCCCCCTCTTTCATCTTTACCTCCCTCACCAGTTGATAGCCTTTCAGTAGATGTCAGGATATGGCAGTTTGTGTCCATTCATTGCACACACACATGGCTGTGTGGTGGAAGATCATCTGAATCAGGGCATAAAGAAGCATTTTAGGAGATTCTATCCTACAGAATATGCTAAGCTGGTGGCAGGAAGGATTCATCATTACTCTTAAACTGTCTGCAAGTTGTCACATGTCCTTAGCATGGAGTGGACAAGGGGCAAAGTGACAGCAGTGGTACTTGGTTTCTGGTGGGGGGGCAGTGGAACTTTCATCATCCATCACCCATGTTATTGATCCCATTCCTTTTGAGCTGCCTAATCATCCTGCTGTTTAAACAAATCAGCAGCAGCAAGAACAGCAGTCACAAATTCCACAATTACACCAGGGCATTTGACAATGGCCAGTGGCCACTGGCCAACATGACATGACCTGCTGGCACTAGGCCAGCAGGGTATTTCTTTTTTTCTCAGTGCCTGTTCTTGAAAAAAAAACAAAAACAGAGGACTACAAAAAAATAAATAAGTCTAAGTACAAATCAATGTTTCCTTAGGGCTTGTGCCAAACAAGTCTAAGTCCTACATATCAATGTTTTCTCAGGGCTTAGGCATAATACAAGGCAAATTTCCTACAACTAATCAATGTTTCCTCTGGGCTTGTGCCTCTAATAAGTCTAAGTCTTACAAATCAATGTTTCCTCAGGGATTGGGCCTCAATTAACCCGTTGAGTGCCAGAGTGGTATGCACCTCTTTGCAAAGCAATGCTTTGTGTACAACTCTGGCACTCAAGTGGTTAAGTCTAAGTCCTACAAATCAAAGTTTCCTCAGGGCTTGGGCTTAACACAAGTCTTATTTCCTACAACTAATCAATGTTTCCTCTGGGCTTCTGCCTCTAATAAGTCTAAGTCCTACAAATCAATGTTTCCTCTGGGCTTGGGCCTCTAACAACAAGTCTAAGTCCTACAATTCATCCTTTACAAAATGCTTTATCCTTTCAAGTATCAGTCTGCCCCAGTTGCAGCTTACATCAGGAGGTCCCTATGTCTGTAATGTTACATACAAATTTCTTATTTTATTTTATGTATTTATTTTATTAACTATCCCCCAATACAAGTCAACAACCCCCCCAAAACAAATTTCCTGTTCAACTGATTCTTTCCCCAGACTCTACCAGCCAACACAGGCACCCTCCTCAGACAACTTTTATACCATGTGTTATGGTTTTTTTTAATTTATAGTATTTATTTTATTATTAACTTCCCCCAATCCCAGTAACTCCCCCAAAAACATGCCCTGTTCAACTGATTCTTTTCCCTCCCTCATACCCCTTTTATACTATGACTTTGGGAAATAAAATAACATTTTCTATGTGTTGTGTGTAAATTCAATGTTCCTGTTGATTTCAATGCAATGAATTATATTATATGCCGATTTTGGTTTGAGGCGGAAATTTTTGACCATCCCTAATCACTAATAATTAGTTGAATTTAAAGTCAAACATCACTTACTGTGTTGTTGTAAATACCACCCCCATGTATTGCCCAGTACAAACATTAATTAACATGAAGTGTCTTACTACTTTATTCCTAATTCCTATACAACAAATACATGACTGGTACAACATAGGCAGTGTTTACTTCAATATATAATGAATTTAACTCACTGTAACTTAGATGGCAGGTCTACTTCAAAGTGACGGTCAATCTCCTTTATGACTTTACATATTGGACAAGTTCATGATGTATAAATTAAAGGCAAACTTCTTGCTCTCATGTGAAAATGGAAGCAAAAAAAAAAAAACAATAAAGTCATGTAATTTTTTTTAAAAATTGCTCTGTTTTTAGAAAAAACACATACAAAATCCAAACATGAGTTCATTGTTCAGCTTGCCTGAGGCACAAATGGTGCCACAGTCATGTAGTTGTACTGCCAGCAGACCCCTTGTGGCATTTTATACCCACCCACCACTTTCCCCTTTTCATCCCCTCTTGTGTCTAAACAGCTGCCTGTAGGCAGCAACTACATGAAGGAGCAAGCCAGACAATGAATAAACAGTAAAAAGCAACGTTCTGCACTTATTAGTTCAGGACATTGCTTTTTACTGTGTATCCATTGCCTGGCTTGCTCTTTCATGTCTCTGCTGCATGCAAGCAGCTTTTTAGACACAGTCTGGGAGGAAAGAGTTGCCTGATGGAGAGTTAACATTTGCAAGTGGTTGAACACAGTTAGTACATTACTCAGCTGGATACATGCATAATGAAGAAAGATAAATAGGATTAGTACATAGATTCAATTGACAGCTAATTGAGTTTTTACATTGCATTCATGAGCAAAATTATTATTATAATTTACAAAATTATCCAAAGTTAAATATTTGAGTATTTAAATTAATGCTTATTTAACACCTTAAGGACATATGACATGCCAGGACCATAACGCCGGTCTGGACTTTATGGACTGATGACTGCCATGGCGCATCAATGAATTATGGAAACAGCAGCATGGCTGCACGCCACTTTGCCATCCACAACTCATTGAGATGAAAAAAAAAGTGCTGCGGTCCCTAACAGCTGTCCACTGCTGGATTGTGCGGTCGTTAAGGTTCCTTTAGCTAAGAATTCTATTACTTCTATTTTTAACTTCAAACTGGGGTTCTTAGACAGTTATTTATGTTACATTGTTCCCTATTTGTCTCATCATTTCTTGTACACATATATGTCCTTATCTATTAACCCCTTAAGGTTGTTATACCCTTAAGGACCATGATGGTCCTGGATCATCATGGCTTAATTGACAGCAGCGTGCCTCCGTGCATGCTGCTATCATTAATTCCAGGCTGAGACTGAACACTCCGAGACCGGGACGTTCAGTCTCAGTCCTTCTTGCTTGTGCCGGGTCATGTGATCGCCATAGCAGCAATCACATGTACCGGCATTCTGAGTGATAGAGTCAGTACGCAAAGCATACTGCCTCTATGTCTCTGCTCTGACTCTGTCTCCCTTGCTATCAAAGTAAGGGAGAGAGAAGCAGAGAGGAGACACCTAGTGGAACAAGAAAATACAGCAGCTGGGGGTATTAACCCCTTCACTGCTGGTGCTGGAGGCTGACTATATGCAGGTCAATTTCTGACCTGCAATGATACACTTTAAAAAAAAAAAAAACAGAAAACACTTTTTTTTTTTACAAAAAAAATTTTATTTAAAAAAAAAAAATCTCATTATAAACAATATTGGAAGTGTGATTGTGGTGGAGCCATATAATACACTTATACACACCACCAAATGTCATAGATAAAAAAGTGACAAAATAGGATGGGAAAAAGGGATATGGGGATTTTTCCCCCAGGGGGGACAGTGGCCACTTTAAACTGCACATTTTGTAGGTATACCTTTCATGCAGTCTCCATAAAAATTTAACCCTTTGTGCCCAATTGATCCCAAGAGAAAAAACAAAAATGGTGGGTTTTTTTACCTTTTTTTTTTTAGCTTTTTTTTAATTTTAATAAAGTAAATGGTTATCCATATAAGTGGAGTATCAAAAGAAAGCTTAAAAAACAGTATATAATTTATGGGGGTGGAATAAAAGACTTAGAGGGAAAACACTGTTGAACAAAGACATAGTCAAAAAGGTCAGAATTGCTCCAGTCCTTAAGTGAAAATGACCTCAGATTTTCCCGGTCCTTGAAGGGTTAATACAATGTGCCCCACCCCCATCTGCTGGTCTAATAATTGCCACTGTTCTCTTTCAGCTCTTTTAAGGCACGTTTTTTGTTTCATTGTTTTCAATTCTAATATTTCTAAATTGTCTAGCACCATTTTTTTAAAAACTGTCCATATAATGACTTGAGCTATTCAAGATTTAACCCTACATTCAGACTTCCAGGTTAAAGGGATAGTAATACTTCGTTTTAACTTTATTTTATTTTGTAGGCATTAAAAAAACATGAATAATGATATAAGTCTTATCTCCCAAACCTTTATGGTTTAAGAGATATTCACAAGCAAAGTGTCCCCCTCCCGCCCCTTTTACTGATGTAACACTTTTCAGCCAGGGCAGAAGGGAGCTGCCCAGGTAGACTGCAGAGATGGACAATCTTCTATTAAGATAACAGAAAAACCTGAAAAGCTTGTCAAGGGGGGCAGGGATTTCATTGTTTTCAAAGGAATAAGAGTGTCCCCTTCTGTTATCTGTCTGGTCTATGGACTGCATTCCACATCTGAGAAGAGATTGTTTACAGTAGGTAAAAGGGGCGGGAGGGGGAAACTTTGCTTGTGAATATCTCATAAACCATAAAGGTTTGAGAGATAAGACTTATATCATTCTTCGTGTTTTTTTAATGCCTACAAAATAAAATAAACTTAAAACGAAGTATTACTATCCCTTTAAAAGGATAGTAATGTTTCATAATAAAAACAGCTCTAATTAATCATCATCATAGTATTTGGACTTTGGAGAGTGTTATTTCAATTCTGTCAGAGTTGTAGTTCCAGAGTAGTTCAATGACAAAGTATCCCCCTCCCGCCCCTTTTACTGATGTCACACTGTTCAGCCAGAGCAGAAGAGAGGTGCCCAGGTAGACTGCAGAGAGGGACAATCTTCAATTAAGATAAGGGAAAAACCTGAAAAGCTTGTCAAGGGGGGCAGGGATTTCATTGTTTTCATAGGAATAAGAGTGTCCCCTGCTGTTATCTGTCCAGTCTATGGACTGCATTCCACATCTGAGAAGAGATGGCTTACACTAGGTAAAAGGGGCGGGAGGGGGAAACTTTGCTTGTGAATATCTCATAAACCATAAAGGATTGAGAGATAAGACTTATATCACTCTTCATGTTTTTTTAATGCCTACAAAATAAAATAAAGTTCAAACGAAGTATTACTATCCCTTTAAAGAGTGAAAAAAGAATCCCAAAGTTCATTTTGACTTAACTTTTGAGTGCTAGGAAGGTATCCAGCATATTACAATACAATGGATCAGATACACTAAGGCATCCGCGTGATAAAAAGGTGATAAAGTAGGAATGACTTCTCCAATGATAGCACTTCTCCAATTCCTGTTATTCTATGGATCCAATGCACTAAGATTGCCAAAGTTGGAGAAATCTTTGTACATAGGCTCCACAGAATAACATAGGAACCGGAGAAGTGATATCACGGGAAAAGTCATCTCCGCATCATAACATCTTTATCACACCTTAATCATAAACCCCAATGTGTTTGATGCCTCACTGGTACTCAAAAGGTTAAACAAACGTTTAACCTTTTGAGTACCAGTGAGGCATGAATGAAAATGCTTATATTTTCAAAAGAGAAAGTGTCTCATACATTAATAATTAAAAATTAGAGAAAAGGGGATGCACTTCAAACACTTAAAATGATTATTAAATATAATAGATCAGAGAGCTGAATTTGTAAAACCAGAGTTTGAACTTGAAAGCCATCTTCAGTATTCTAAATAATACAATAATTCTTCATGTAATTGTATAAAGGTCTTTATTCATCAGACTAAAGCAATATACTTTGAAAGAGAAACATAATATTTTAATTTAACTGAAATAGCAACTATCTGTCTTAAAATAGATTTACACAGTGACATATCCTTAAATTAAATTAATGCTGTGCTTAAAGATCTAAATAAAAACAAAGCTATAGACGTTGTGGCTTACCATGTTGAGATTCTTGTTACTTTATATAAGCGATTTTTATTTTAAAGGGACTTTTTTAAAAACATGGAGAAAGTAATGATGTTTTATACAGCACTAGATCTGCATTTGCTACTCAAAAATTAAAGGGGATCTCTCACCCCTATAAAAGTTAGGTTTATTAGATACAGTGTATAGCTATAATAATGAAAACGTTAATTCATTTTTTAAAAAATATGCTATGTGGGCTAAAACTATTGATTACCTAGTGCCCTGCTCCCTACTTCTGCATAAACTGGTTTTGCCACAGATTGCCGCACTGCCTCTGCTCCCAGCCTCCCCCGATGATGGAGGCTTCTGTCTGTAAGCTGGAGCAATCTCATTGGCAGAGATCGATATCTAGCCAATGAGATAGCTCCAGCTTATAGAAGGAAAACCTCCTTCATCGGAGGCTGGGTACTAGGAAGGGAGCAGAGGCAGAGCGGCAAGACCAGTGTATGTGGAAGTAGGGCACAGGGCACTATGTAATCAGTAGTTTTAGCCCACATAGTGCATTTTTTTTTTAAACTAATTAATGTTTTCATCATTATAGCTATATACTGTATCTACTAAGCCTAACTTGTATAGGGGTGAGAGATCCCCTTTAACAGAAAGTAGAAGGCAAACAAGAGTTTTAGTAGCCAGAACTGAAATACAATATTTTTCCCCTCACACACACAACTTTATATAAATCCCCTACTGATTACCCTTAAAGGGATAGTAATGTCTATATTAAACTTTATCTCTGAGTGTTCCATAAGGTCTTTATAACATATTTCGCTATGATTAATTTCTTACATGTTCGTATTTCATAAGATATTAAAGCTGAAAGGATCCACCTCCCTCCCCTACTGGCCACCTCCCTTTAAGCTGCAATCTGGTCGTGGGGCCAGTCGGATGCAGCAAAGGACAACCTTCTCTCAGTAAGTATAAGAGAAACCCTGTCCCCCTTGATGAAGGAGGGCATGATTTTCTCTTTGCTTACTGAAGATTGTCCCTTGGTGCATCCATCCGGACCAGACTGAGAGGCAGCGTGATGCAGCAAGAAGGGGCGGGAGAGAGATCCTTTCAGCTTTAATATCTTATGAAATACAAACATGTAAGTAATTAAACATTGCGAAATATGTTATGAAAACCGTATAGACAACTCGGAGATGAAGTTTAATATAGACATTAATATCCTTTAAATTATGTACAACTTGATGTGGTATTTTGTGGTTTTGGGCATGTGGATCACATAGCAATAGGTGGACAAGCCAAGCAATGCATTAAGCATTAAATTAGCTGTTAATTTATGCAGTTTATTATATTAAAATGTATTTTGTATTTTATTGTTTTTTAAATATTTGGGTTTTTTGGGGGTGTCTGCCTTATTTTTTATTGTTAATTGATCTAGCCAGTTGAAAAGAAAATGTCTAGAGCTGTTAGGTTCAGTTGTGCTGATGCAGCATACTTTCCTCGGTTGCCTTCCTGGTTCCAGTATATTCCTGTACACTTGAGTTGCAGCATTCTATAAGTTTACATTTACTTCCTAAGCAAAAGCTATGTTATTACTTGCCCTGGGATTTTTCAATTACCTTTTGCTATGATAGAACTATGTGTTCCCATCCTAATGGATATGTGCTACTAGCAGGAATTCTTTTCTAAACACTATAGGCCACCTTCAGAAGGGCAACTCAAATATGTGTTGGATCTGATGCCCATATTGAATGGTAACATACTGGGGTATGGTGCCTCTTATACAGACAACTATAATCTAGCATAATCACTCAAAGTCCACCATGCTGCAACTTTGTACATTCTTACAGAAATACAGTAAAGTTAGTAAGGCTTATGGGTCTGAGGGCATTTCTGTCACCCATTTAAAATAGTTTTAGAAGGATATCATTTTATGCTGGGCTGTATCAGTAATTGGTTATTTATGATCCAAATGTACGTGTTGACTTGAAACTCTTTCTATGATGCAAAGTTTGAAGAGAAGATATATTGGTAATTGATATCTAATTATTTGCTGTGTTAGGTGTGCTCTTTTCTTTGGTGGTGGAGGTGCAACATACTCCTTGGCAGAGATTCATGACAGTGATATAAAGGTGAGGGTAGTCCAATGAAAGGAAGTGCTCTCTTTCCTATTTATTATCTGGAGCTTCTCACTTTGGAGAGATATCCCACAATTTATTGTATAGGCTCTTTGATTTCAGAGTGCAGCAAGAGCAGCATTTTAAACCAATGTATACTGGCACTTTAGTATGCCTTTGGCACCAGCTTAAGGTGTCACATTTTTTATAAAGACTGCCAAAAATAAAATGTAGTTCTAAATGTATATTTATGAAAACTGATATACATAATATGTTCAGTTTTCCCATTCTAACTGAGAATATTTGCGTACTCTCTTTATACCCTTGCCAAAAGACTTATACAATTTTAGTGATGCCCTGAGAATTCCAGAATGGGTTTAGGGGAGCCCTAAGCCAAGAGAACCACTAAGCTAGAGGTACTAAACCACTGGAGAGGAGCAACAGTGATGTTTGCAGTAACTAGGGGTGAAAAGATTACACAATGTAATACTAGCTACTGACCACATTAGTGTGTTTCTAGAATTGGCTTATGTGAGGTCATCTTTAGCATTGTTTAAAATACATATTGTGCAACTTTTATTGTGCCATGAAAAACATTCCTTATTCTTATTTCTTTTTTTAGAGAGGGATGTGTAATTGGTGGGAAATCAAATAGAATTTGGATGGGAAGAAACATGAAATATGTATATTTACAAGATAACAATGTGTATGTGAAGCATAAAAGGTGGGAGGTGATGATGGCATTATATGTGGAGGAGTGCAAGTAACATGTCTATTTTTGAGCTTATGGTGGACAGATTTTTCTCTCTTAATGATGGTTTACTAGATTAACTAGCTGGAATCAATCAACTAGTCCCACACTGATGACAGACAGCAGATTGAAACAGCTTTCTATGGGATAGTTGATTGGTTTATGCATTTCCAACCCATGTTTTGTTATTATAAGCTATAGGTTTGGAATCTTAAAAGAGAATGAACTATGTACTTTCAATTGCATATTGCTGCATGAAATTCTGGGAATGCTGGGGAAAATTGTAAGTGTTGGATTCTTTGCTGTCAGCAGGTTTTACAATTGTTTTCAGTTATGCAAATGCTTTTTCAAGTGCATTACATACAGTAGCTTCTCTTTGGAGTACAAAATGAATGTATGGTTTAAAGAGATAGTAATGCTTCAATTTTACTACCCCCCAGCTTGTAGCCCTTAAAAAAAAAATTAAACAAGCCCAGTGGCATCTCTCACACCTTTATGGTTTGAGAGATATCCGCTTTCAAAGTTCCCTCTCCCTTGATGTCAGCGTTCTAGATGACAGCAGAGGAATCTGGTCCCGGGACCGGCGGAGGCACATGTAGAAGACCATTTCAGTGAAGGATTTCTTCTTCCGTAATGCGATCTTGGATCTGCTGAAGAGTCTACGTTTGCTCAGGGACTGGATTCCCCTGCTGTTTGCTAGAATGCTGACGTCAGGGAAGAGGGAATTTTGAAAGCAAATATCTCTCAAACCATAAAGGTTTGAGAGATGCCGCTGGGCTTGTTAAATTCATTTTTTAAGGGCTACAATATGTGGGGTAGTAAAATTGGAGTATTACTATCCTTTTAAGGATGAAGTTTATGGATAAAAACTGAATGTGAAGAAGTATTTAACCCCTTGCAGACTGGAGCAGGGTGCATGAGACTGTAAGATATTTTTCTATACCTGAATTAATTGATGAGAATGTTTTAGGGATTTATTGAAGGTCCAATACATTTCTTAACACCTTATTATTTATTTATTGTCCCTGGGGCTGCCTCACCACTATTGGAATGCCATTTAAAGGGGAACTATCACCCCTATACAAGTTTGCCTCAGTGTGATCTTCATATAGCGATAACCTGTAATCTTTGTTTTTGGTTTTTGGTTACACAATGCAGGCTATGGTGACATTTACATTTTTCAAAATAAACCAGGGCATTACTTCATGACAGACTGCGGGTACACCTCTGAACTGCAGCCTGTCAATTTTCTTCTGTTCCCTCCCTAAGTATTGTCTCTTTCCAAACAGCTTACATGGAAAAATCCTCCGTCATCGGAGGAGGTTGGAAAGTGACAATACTTGGGGAGGGAACGTAAGAAGATAGAAAGACTGCAGTGCAGAGCTGTAAACGCAGTCTGTCCTGAAACAAGGCCCCGGCTCATTTTTCAAAATGTACATTTCGCCACTGCATGACTTGTATAACAAAAGAAAACAACGATTAAAGGTTAGCGCTATATGAAGATCACACTGAGACAAACTTGTATAGGGGTGATAGTTTCCCTTTAAAAGAAAGAGGAATAGGAAAGCAGCTGTTGATATTTGATGCACTACCAGAATTAATACTGAATTTTTATTCTTTTTTGTGCAATAAAATATATATATAGCAGGACTCAAAAAATTAATTTAAAAATAATGGGAGCCTCCAAACTAGGATAATTGACAAGTGCTTAATTGGTAGATCTTGACCACTCAAGGGACAACAGATATATGAAATGGCACTTATCTCTGTAGGGCATTATAAGCCCACTGTTATGTTAACAAAAACTATTCCAGAGAGAGCACATTGAAAAGCATCATACCCTCTTCTGGTTGAATTAAGTACAACAGCTGTATTTATCTCACTGCCGAGAAGTTTATGTATGAGTTCGCTGCTAATTGATAGCAGATAGTAGTGTGGCAGCCAGAGCACAACTGACTAATATAAATATACAACAAACTAAGTGGGCAGGGAAGCACTGGGAGTACAAAATGAGCAGGCAGTTTTAAATAACATTGATATATCAGTTGGCTGACACTCTCCAGAAAAAATAAAGGTAAAGTATGTTCTCTGCAATAATGGGAATGAATCTCAGTCTAGAGATGAATCTCAACCAGCTGGGGAAAATACATTGATTCTTCTGACTGAATAACAGTGCCAGTTGGGTTGCCCCACATACTGGTTTCTCCAATTACTGTGGGTCACAAAAAAATCTTACAGTTAATCTACTTGTAACACCTAAGTTGGTGTGCTTCAGAGGTGCAAAAACTACAGGTATTTATGCTTTGAAAAGATGCATTGGGTCCTAAAACCTTTCCTATTGAACACCATACTGCTGAGTGAATATATGAATGAAGTATAAATAGGTCGTATGTATTACTGCCTAACAGTTTACAATGTACAACATACACATTTCATAGGTATTGAACAAGTAATAATATATTCACTGTGCCCTTGCAGGGCTGGCAGGATACTTATGTAACACACACAAGTATTATGAAATAGACACTTCGTAGGTAAGTTATAACATATTCCGTGCGCCCTTGCAGGTTTGGCAGGATATTTGTTACACAAACATATATGACAAAGGCACTTAATAGGCAGTGTACTTACTGTATTTATAATAGATTCAGTGTGCCATACCAGAGCTGACAGGATATTTATTTTATGTAAACATATATCATGGCATCATATGTAGTGTAGTAAGTTATTATATATCCAATGTGCCTAACAGAGGAGGGAATAACTTGTGTAAGACCAAGCGCTGTGTTGGACACAAGCAAAAGAACATATCCGGGAACCTACATCATAGCATTCCTGCTCAAACTCATATTAAGGAGACTGAAGCCCATCATGCTTTCTTTCAGTCATCATGCTCAGAGGGTACAGAAAGCTTAGCATAATAAAATCATCAAACAAATATTGTGCAGCACACAAAATATTACATTTGCATTGCTATATTAGGGCCCTTTCATTGCAAATATTCAGTGTTCAATGCGGCTGTCTTTTGGAGACAGTGTTGATGGTATTTCCATTTTCTGGAGACATGTGAGGATTTGACTTGTAATAGTTTACAATCAGAGTTTGTTGTGTACCCTGAACTTGGAAATAAATATATTCATTATAGTATATTGGTTTAATGTCTGCCATTCTTTATTATATCTATTTTCTTGGGGTCTTCTTGAGGACCTTCTTGGATCATGAGGATTAACTATTAAAATTTTGATTTTTTTTTATATTTTATGAGTCACTATTTTTTTTTATTCACTGTTTAAGCGCTGGAATATATATTTAGTGAAACTGTATGAATTTGCAATATACTTGAGCAGTTTATTTGTATTATTTGATTATGGTAGCCTTTTCTCACTGCTAATACCACAAGCTACTATTGGTACAATTTCAATATCTCATTAAATGTGAGTACATATTAATCGCTGCTTACGTCAAATCATGTAATATTTAGGGTTAACCAATCAAAGCTCTGTGTTAACTCTATGATTGTATATCAAGATTACTACATAGCCTGTGGAAGTCCACATTTGTGATTGCATTGTAGAGTTGTTAGCCACCTTAATCAAAGCAAATTAACACACAGTTACTGTGAAAGTAGCCTCAAACATCCTAGCTGAACAGCCCGTGTACATGGGCCACAGTGCCAGGCAGCAACGGCCAGGGTTCAGTCATGCACAGTAGAGACTGCCCGCGCCAGGGCTGATAAAGGAGCGGGGAGCTCCGAATTCAGACCGAAGTCCTCTCTACGCCCCTCTGCTCAGAGAAGACTACAGTCTGAATTCGGAGTGCCCCGCTCTGTTATCAGACCCAGCACGGGCAGTCTGTACTCCGCATGACTGCAGCGCACGCAGCTGTCTGTACTGAGCATAACAGCTTCTGACGAACACACATTAGCGAATTATTATATAGGATATTAATTTCCTGGATTGGAGTTACCATGAATAACTCATATTCTATTTACCAATACATTATTTGATAGAACTGTAATATAATGTTATCCTTGATTGCATGCACATTTGTTTAAATAAATTAGTGTAAAGTCATCTCATAATACATTTTCTCTCTTGTGACACTATTTTTAAATGTGTAACATTATCACTTTAACAACATGACTTATGGCAGTGGAGGTGGTGGTGGTGGCAGCAGCAGGTTTGGACACACTATGACTCTTGTAATCTCCTCCAACACTCCAACAACCTCAGGATCATATTTCTTCATGTTCTGCATTTGCAGAACAACAGCAGGAGTCATGGGTGCAAAATCTTTGCACACTCTCTGATATATCTAAAGCACCAATATTATGTGCCCTATTGTACCAGGAAATTTTAGGAGTGCTTCTATTGCTGCTAATCATGGCACCTTTCACATGTGAATTTGCTTCAGGTGGGATTTTAATGCGTATGTGCCTGGGTGTGAACCTGCTCTCCCTCTGCTCACATGCTTCTTACACAGACAACAGATAGAAACATATTTTGCTTTTTCAGTGAAATACCTCTATACTGTAAATTACATAGACTGAGAGGGTTTCTGATGGAATTCTACTTCTAGATGTCAAAGGTGCTTCACTTTCAAAAGCAGAAGAAATACTAATCATAGCCAGGGTTGTGAATGTTGCTGATTACTGAACAATAGTGTAGGTGGCTGGGTGTGGTTGTACCTGGAAGTGGTGACAATGCTGATGATGACTGACAGGGTGATTGTGCATTTTAAGCATCTTTACTTGTCCACAGTCACATTTTTCAATTGATTTCTCAAACAGTTTATAAACAGACATAATGCTTCTTTTCAGTGGTGGAAAATGGAGTCTTTCAGCTACTTTTCTGGCCATGTCATCATCCCTCTTACTCTCAAATTTATCTGTATCAGACAAAGAGGAGGATGCTGGAGAGATACATTCTAGATCAACATCATCATCAATAATTAGGTCATTGTCAGCACCACCTGCAGCTACTTCCCCACTAGTTTTATATTCCTCTAGGCTGTTTGAAGTCTCAGACAATTTCAGTTTACTTTTCTGATTAGAGGAATTTTCAGAATGTTTTCTACTACTTAGTACTGTACTACTACTACTTATATTCTGTTATGTTACTTCAGATGCAGCAACTGTTTAAACTGCTACTACTTACACAGTTATGCCATCAACACTAGAATGTGAGTCATTATCATCTTCAGTGTTTTTACATGGTTTATTAGTACTGTTGAAATGTAGGAACTATTTATTTCACTTTTACAGGAGGAGAATAATCATTATCATTTAATGCACACACTGCAGAAACCATGGCTACAGTCAGTTTTTGGATTGCCAATTTACTAACACATTCTGTTTCTACTCTGTTGCCCCTGCCCTTAGAGTGTTTGCTGATTATTAGCAAAGTAGTGTAGATATTAACAGTAAAATACACAACAGAACTATATGTATATGATGACTTGCCCTCTACAAAATACTTCTTAACTTAATCACAGCTCACAGCTAACTGTCCCTATCCGTCACTCCCTCCATGTGCAACTGCTTCTACCCTTCTTTGTATGTAGCTAGTGCCAAGAGAATTTTAGCATTTGCTTTTTTATCTCCCCATATCACTGCAATCCTAATATTTTACAGTACAAGATGAGGATAGACATTAGTCAAGAATATGCTGGTTCCTCTTCTTCTGGAGTCAGTGTTATCTGTACTAGTCTGTCTCATGGGTTAAAGCCTGTAAATAATATCTGTCATTTACAAAGGCTTAGTTAGTTTAGGAAGGAACTTGGATCACCTGTCTATTTCGTCTCAGTCAAAATAAGATTCTGGGGTATTCTGGGTAAATCCCCTTTTTTCCTTCATACTGCCCAGACTCCTCTAACACAGAGAACAAATTAGGTGTTCACAAGACTCTCTGAACTAAACTTCAACTCTACTTTCTTTTCCTATCTTTTCTAGCACCAGAAATATGCTGCTTTCTCTCTCTACCAAACACAGAAAGACATGCTGTGAGTCCTTTGCATCCCTTGTATACTGTCCATGTGAAAAAAGAAGGGAAACTATCCATGTGGGGAAAAAATTCACTCTTACCATTGACTTCAATGCAATAAGAAAAATGGGAAAAAAATTGAAAATCTGCAGTATTTATGGGAAATTTCCTGCTCAATGAGAAGTGCCATATTTTTTTTCAGGAAATTTAATGGGCAAAAAATACAGTTTGTTGCTTTTTCCATGTAAATTCTCACACATCTGTAACATTTCTACCTATTCACTAGTGCTAATGCATTTCTTGTGTGACTTTTGCATTGTTTCACCTATGTTTTCTATGGCTATGTGAATTCCCACTGCAATACTAGAAGTCAGACTCAGTATGTTTGGTTCTATGACTATCAGTGTAGTGGGATAAGACTTGGGGGTTAGTGTGTGTGGTTCTGTAGCCACCAGTGGGGAAAGGCTGTGGAGTCTGTATGTGTGGCTCTGTGGCTACCAGTTGGATATGGCTGAGGAATCCAGCATCCCCCCCCCCCCACATGCAGACAATGAAGTAAACTTTTATAGTGAGATTGCATGTGGGAATACATGAAGAAAACTCTATATGTGGGAGTGAACTGCATTGTTAACATTTCTCTCAATGTGTGAAAAAAGTGGCAAAAGGGTATTTTCCATAGGAAATCCTTTACAAGGTGAAAATTGTAAAGACAATAAATAAATATAACTTTAGATTTTTTGAAGAACATATACCTAAGTAAGTCTTTCTGATATACAATTTAAGATCCATTTATTCTATATATAAAATTTGTATATATAATGTCACCCACTGAAGTAAATAAGTATACTAGCCTGTACCAGATGTAGTAAATTTGTTTAGCTGGCTAAAGGGCAAGTGGAGAGAGGTTTCCAGTTGCCAAGAAACACTGCTTACCGTCTTTTGCTTCTAGCAGATCAAAGGGGATTATGGGAATTGTACTCCAGCAACAGCTAGAAGGAATTTACAGGCTGCCCAACTCTGACAATAACTTATGCACAACGGCAACTAACATTTCCCAATTGTGGTGTCAAAGCTTTATCTTTCTCTTGTCTGGTAGGAGGCAATACTTATTTTATTTTCTGGAAAAAAATACTCTGAAAGTCCTGTATTTCCTTCTATGGTAGCTGTATCAATGTATGCATACCTTTACTGTATGACTGAGTTTAAATCCATTCAGAAACTGGAAGCGACAATATGCTGAGGAATCTATGTTTTTCTTTGTGTTTAGCATTTGAAGGTTGATGACTGAACCTCAATGAAACAAAAGTGTACTACTCTATTAAGCATCAGATAAAAAATTCACAAATAACATTGGAGTTTATCAGAACAAATGATTAAGAAAGAAGATGAAAACCTCATAAGAGTATGTTTATATGCTTTTCTCAAACAGGAAATACTTATTAAATATATAAAAATATGTTTATGATTTTGAAGGGCATATAAGTATATAAAAAGAACATTGTTATAATTTCCCTTTAACAAATAAATCTAGCAGTAGCTCAAAGGCATAGTGAATTTGTGGACCTCTATCTCCTTTAGACTGAAACTCCTATCATCAGTTGCCAATGGCTGGTTAGAGATTAGAATCCGGGCCTTCTGCAGGTATATCCATAGGAAAAACTCTTTCTGTCAAACTCTTCCACATGCGTGCATAGTGATGACTATGAGAACCCTGGAAAAGCTATGTGGGAAAATGAGAACACAATGCTGCAAAGGAGCATGGTTTTGCACCTTTTGGACGTAAACATCTCATTTCAGTGGAAAATTCCCAAAAGGAGGAAATTCTAACTTGCACAACCCTACTAGAGATGATGGCCTCTGTAGCCTCCAACAGCTGAATATCCAAAGAGTAACTACTCCCCACTTTAATGACATGAGGTTCAGAAGGGTGTGCAATGCATTGGTCCAGAGGCGTGTGCAAAGCATTGTGAAGCAATGTATAAGGGTTAAAAGAACTTGGTTAGTCATTCGATTGCATTCGATCTGACCTCTTAGCTGCTCTAAAAAATGGACCATGGAAAAATATTTATTATAAATTTATATAGTATTTGGCCAACAGTGATACAGAGGATAACAGAAAGCCATACCAATCAGGGAACTGTCTTGTGCTCCTAAATCATTTATAAATGACATAGGTACATGCTGAAAACTATCCTTTCATTACTGCCAGCTTTGTTTTGACATCATTCTTACAGAAACATTTTCTTTTGTAAGCATGGCTGTGCTTCCTTTTCTCATTACTTTGATTTGCTATATTATTTCAACAGCTATTTAGGTGAAGACTCATGGGTTTCCTTTTAATAGTATACCTCTAGCAAAGCATAAAACATTTCTATGGCAACAGTCTTCATAGAATCAAATAACCTGAAAGAGAATTGCTGCACATTTGCTTTTATTTACCTTATGTTCTTGTATACGGAATGCTTGTTAAGCGTATATAGTATCAGTATAAAAAACTATTTTAAGATCACAGAACAGATGCAGCACCAATCAACACACTGCAAAATGTCAGAGTACATACTTATCACTTTAAGTTGTTCTGTGGATCATCCCTATAGGATAT
Organism: Rhinophrynus dorsalis; assembly: GCA_037306005.1. Lineage (NCBI taxonomy): Eukaryota > Metazoa > Chordata > Amphibia > Anura > Rhinophrynidae > Rhinophrynus > Rhinophrynus dorsalis. The sequence goes on along the minus strand of CM074719.1, from coordinate 69,402,736 downwards.
AACAAGGAACATTAAAACGTCCATGAGTTTTGGCTCTAATATTTTTTGTATCTATATATATATACACACACACATTTGAATGGGAAAAGTGGCTTTGTTTTTTTTTTCTACCACTTGACTATGCCAATAAAAATATATAAAAACATTGTATTAAATCAACAATATTAAACTCTACAGATGGCATAGGTTGTTAGATGCTAAAGCAACAGTGACACTGCAACTGTTCTTGTACTTCAACTCCAATTATCCTCAGCCAGCCTTTGATTGATGGGATCTGTAGTCCAGTTGGAGAAACCTTATTGCCCACCATTGACCTAAATACATTTTTTAGGGGCCTTTCAATTTGTGTTATCTTAAAACAGCTTATAATGTCAACAACAGGCACCATCAAACATGAGTGGAACATTAATGATTCAAATAATATTTTCTTTAACTTCTGGCATTTAAAGGAGCAGTAAACTTTTTTATGAAAACATACATGTTGTAGGATGTTTCCTGTTGCGCAAAATATAGGTACTCACACTGCTGAGAGAAGCATATTACCAGAGCTGTTACCATTTAAACCTGTGTTTTTTTTACATTAGCAGTGCCCTCTAGTGGTCAAATTCCAATTAGTTATCCTGTTAAATTGTAATGGAGAGGAAAGTCAGTGACTTACAGTTCTCCATAGAATGTGATAGAAACTGCCTGTCACTTCCTGTCAGTTAGAACTATCAGGAAGTAAATGCACAGAAAATTCACTTCCTGAATATTTGAACTGTTACACATTTTGAATAAAACAACTGATAGCAGTGGGAGTGACTTTATTTTACTCAACAGAAAAAGCTCTATAACATATAGGTTTTCATAAAAAAAAAAGTTTACTACTCCTTTAAATATGTCAAAGACCATATTCCCACTCCTGACATGACACAAAACATTCTAGCCTACAACATAGAATTACCTTTGGATACACTGGTAAGCTCACAATTTGGTGAGGGAGGTCCACAGAGCTAAAGAGCCCTCGCATTTATTTGGGTTACGCTTTTCTCTATTCTAATCAATGGGAAATCTGACCCTGCTGGTTTTTATTCACTATTTGTTTTTAGGATTTTTCAGAAAAATATTTAAGCATCTAAATATTGCATATTGTAGATTTTTAATTTCAACATCAGTGAAAATATTTTTATAAACGTTGCTTATTAATGTTGAGCGAGCGTGCTCGGCCGATGCTCGGATCGGCTCGAGCATCGCTCTGCTCGGCACATGGCGGTACTCGTACGAGTACCGCCATGTGCTCGCCCGACATGTTCGGGTTGCGGGGATCTGTGCCGGAAGAGGCACAGATCCGAAGACGCTCCGCTGGACCACCAGGGAATGGAGGTACAGGGGCATTGCGGAGATGAAGGGGGCATAGCGGAGATGAAGGGGGACATTGTGGAAGAGGGGCATAGACTCTATGCCCCTCTTCCACAATGTCCCCCTTCATCTCCGCTATGCCCGTCTGTCACAATGTGCCCCTTCATCTCCGCTATGCCCCTCTTCCACAATGTCCCCCTTCATCTCCTCTATGCCATAGAGGAGATGAAGGGGGACATTGTGGAAGAGGGGCATAGCGGAGATGAAGGGGGACATTGTGGAAGAGGGGCATAGAGTCTATGCCCCTCTTCCACAATGTCCCCCTTCATCTCCGCTATGCCCCTCTTCCACAATGTCCCCCTTCATCTCCTCTATGGCATAGAGGAGATGAAGGGGGACATTGTGGAAGAGGGGCATAGCGGAGATGAAGGGGGACATTGACCAGGCACCCTCCGCTCATCAGAGCAGGGGGTGCCTGGTTTGATGCTCGAGTGCTCCCATTCATTTGAATGGGGCTCGGGTGCTCGGCCGAGCACTCGAGCAGCAGGGGGTGCTCGGTCAGAGCACCCGAGCACCCGAGCATCGCGGTGCTCGCTCAACACTATTGCTTATCAAATGTCTTACAATATGGAACAATACATTATCCAACAATGCACAGTTAACCACATGTGCAAATGTACAAATCTTCCAGAACAATTTCCTTTCCTGCATGTAAGCCTCTAAAGCATGCAGCTGCACATCAGGGAATGCACTATAGCATGTGACTGCATTATTGCATGCTGGTGCATACATTCTGTCATTGTTAAGGCTTTAATGCAGTCAAGGCCATGAACAAGAAAATGGTGTAAAGTTACTCCACTTTCTTTTGAGCAGTCTTAGTACATGGCATTATACATAGTGCAATGGAGTGGCACACCCCAAACCACCCTTACAGTCCCACACAGCCTTCCTCTTAATGCAAGGGGTACAGCAGAGATAAACAGGGTTCTTATTTACATAAAGCATAATACTATGCCAAAATATTTTGCTATCCATTAAGGATTAAATCTCTGTACTTAAGAAAGGGCTCACTATTGATTGCTAGGTTAGAGACAGTCAGCCTCCTTTTTGACTTTCTATATTCTGCCAGGTAAATTACCTATCATCTTTAGTATTAATTTTTTTATCTTCACTTATTCTTTTGTACCTGACAGTGAGTTCACAGACTTTCTATTTCCAGCAAGTTCTCAGTCAAGAACTGTGAAAGCAGGGATAATGATCCAGTGTACAACTGTCCACCCAGTGCTGAATGCTCTGTCTTCTGTATTTTCTGATACAGGTATAGTATTACATTTCATCAGTATCCCCTAGGTTCAAAGTCAGTAACAGAAAGCTCCCTGGAAACAGAAATGCAAGGAGCTTACTATCAGGGAGATATATGGACTTGAAGGAGGTTGACTGCCACTTTAATGCACATGTTGGTGAGTACTACGTTCTTAAAGTCATAGTAATATCTCATAATAAACTCCCCTTATCTTATTATGGACAGAAATTATTTTCCCTTGTGTCGCTTCATTCTGCCTTGGATTTCATGTCCATTGAGATAGACATGTATAGACTCCACCCTCTGCCAATGGTAATATTACCCCTCAGGTCATTTAAGTGTTAAGTTGTCTCATGGACTCTGCCTGCTTTAGTTTAAAAAAAGTGTCAGCAACTGTCATGTCCAGTCCACCTGCATGGACAAGACATTAAAGACATTAAAAATATTCCCTCTTGAACAAAGGCACAAGGGCAAAATTCATCAGGGTCATTAGGATTTTCTGAACATTGTAAGGTAAACTGGGGTTATTAATTATATCTCACTGTATGGGGACCATTAAATATACACCCAGGGAAACAAAATAAATATTTGAATCTAGAGAGGAAAAGCAGGGAAAAAAGAGACAGGACCCAATGAGCATGACCAGGCAGGCCAACAGGAGAACAAGACTGGTGCACAAGTCAGGTAGAGCAATGCAAGCAGACATCTACAGAATAAGACACAGTACTAACTAAAACTATGACAATGTGAAACAGATGTTAAGGGATAGGCTCAGTACTAAAAGGATATTTTTTAGGTAGAGGAGGAGGACATATCTAAGCTTAACAAAGCATTCAGGATACAGGCTGGACCTTGGAACAAACCTCATTGGTCTGGCCTGATGGACAGGAAGAAAATAAGATTAACCTTTTAACCTTTGAGTTTCAGAGAGGTATCCATTGCTTTGCAATGTGCAAGATACCTCTGTGGCATTCAAGGGCTTAAGGAATAGAGGGGGTGTAACCGGTAACAAAGTAATACATCACATACCCCTCTTGCCCTTAACCCTTTGAGTGCCAGAGGGGTACACAGCACATTCCAAAGCAATGCGTTACGTACCCCTCTGGCACTCAAAGGGTTCAACTGTTAAGTTCCTTATGTATAAAGGCAAAGTGTAACAATTTGGAGCATTCCAACTGTACCATTGGAGCAAATAGATTTAGATGGAGCTTTTAAGCCTGAATGCTACAGAGGTCGCCCTTGCATTTGATTGGCCCAACACTGTTCCACCTTTTACTTTAAAGGGATAGTAATGTTTCACAAAAACAGAAGCTCCAATTAATCTTCATAGCATTTGGGCCATGGAGAGTGTTATTTCAATACTGTCAGAGTTGTAGTTATAGAGTAATTGAATGATAAGGTATCCCCCCTCTCGCCCCTTTTACCTAATGTAACACTGCTCACCTCAGATGTGGAATCTGTTTGCTTGACCAAACAGATAACAGCAAGGGACAATCTTCTTACTGTGATAACAATGAAAACCCTGCCCCCTTGAGAGGTTTTTAAGCTTTTTCCCTTATCTTAATTGAAGATTGTCCCTCTCTGCAATCTACCTGGGCACCTCCCTGCTGCTCTGAGCTGAGCAGTGTTATATCAGTAAAAGGGGCGGGAGGGGAATATATTATCATTCAATTACTCTTGAACTACAACTCTGACAGAATTGAAATAACACTCTCCAAGTATCACAGTCGACCTTTGAGGCCTAAAGCGAGCCTGTGCTCTTACCTCTCTATGGCCGCCAGCCGGCATGGCCTCCGGCCAGTTCCTCATTGCTATAGTCATGTTTCAGGCACTGGCACGGATGCCTGTTTATGGGCCTATTCTGTTGGGCCTATTTGGGTCCCGCCTCCTTCTGCTGCTTTATAATCCTCATTGAGGCTAGGACCTGTTGCCCTTTCATGGTGTTCCTGTGCGCATCGAGTTTGTTCCTCTGACCCTTGCTTGGCTTACGTTGTCTCCTGGTGTTCGATCCTTGGCTTGTTTGACTACTCGCTCCAGTTGTGACCTTGGCTGTGGCTGACTTTCTGATCTGTGTATGACTCTGGCTTGTCCGACTACCCGCTCCGTGCTGACCTTTGCTGTGGCTGACTACCCGATCCGGTTCCTGACAGTGGCCTGTCTGACTGACGCTCCATTTGTGCCTCGCTTCTATCCGACTACCACTAGGCCGATCCAGGGCGGGCTCTTTTACCTAGTAGCTCAGCCATCAGCTGATCGCTTGCAGGTTGCCTCCGCTTGGTGCCTTCCGTTTGCCTCCGGGAAGCTAGTGCAACTTAGTCTTGCTCCTGGGCACTCACCTCTTACGCTTACCTGTTGCCTGGCTTAGCACTTGCGGTGCTACCTATGCTCTGTGCCTCCTAGTTGCCTTTGAAAGACAGAGTACAGCTTGTCTCGCTCCTTGTCTCTGTAGTGTGCTCCTATCTTGCTGCATCTATCTAAGCACCTATCTGCAGTAAGTCAAAGCGCAAAACAAAACAAAAAACCAGAGAGAGATAAAATCCAAACTAAGTGTAGTATTTTAATAAACATATACCAAATATAAACAACAAATATTGCACTCACATTTAGCCCCTCTTGGGCTTGATGCATATAAGAGGTCGCACCTCTACTAGCCTTCGAACTGCGTCCCAAAACAGTCTCCTTAGTCCAGCCTCCGTCTTTAAAAGATGGTTATAGATAGAATTTTTCTACGATAGGTCAGTCCTTGTGATAGAGGAAGAAAGGAAACATCCGTTCTAAAGTTCTCCAAATATCCCACACGGGAAGGTAAATCTCCCAATCTATCCTCTCTATGATGTAAGTCACAAGGCAAAAGATCCTCCACTGGTGAAGGTATCACCTCGTGGTCTGCCGAGAAACGCTAGAGACACTGACCCGGTGTGCACCGGCTGGAAGAGGCGAATGGGAGAACTCGAAGGGGGCGTAGGCGAGACCAATAGCGTGAGTGCCGTACTGGTGATAACCCGACACGTATCGTGGAGTTATCGCTCCACTTCCTCAGGGGTTTATTGAGAGAAGTGACACTGAACTATATTCACTATATATACAGTTCGTCACTCCGCTATTGGACACGGGTCAAAGGATTGTATCTAACCTTAAATCTTTAAAAATTGCATTCATAAGCAGAAAATAAGGACATATGTTCAAAATGAGATAAAAAATTAAAATAAAAAAATAATGAAAAATGATAATAATAAAAAATACTCAATAAAACATAATAATTGAATCAAAAATGAAAAATGAATACAGGCAATGAAAACAGAATCCTACAATAAAAATGATAATAATAATATTTAGACAGTGCAATAGGCAGAATAACATACACCATTGGAATAAAAATCCCCACAAAAAGGAAAGGGGTACATATTAGGATTAAATTTGGAAGAACACCTGTATAGATGTTGTAAATCACCATAAAAAACAAGCAGTAAGTGCATATAAAATACATAAGCTAAAAAGTTTCAATGATAGAACCTGTAACATGATTGTTACACAGAAACCTTAATTGCAACAATATAAAATATATTGTGTATAATTGTATCATTCTATAAGAAAGCGCTGAGATCAAACTCAATATTTAACCCATTAGGCTCCAAAGTCTTTAATTCAAAAATCCAAAAAGACTCCCTCTGTCTCAGCTTCAATAATAAATCCCCTCCTCTATGGGTAGTGGTAATATGTTCTATGCCCATCACTTGGATATTTTTATGTGAGCAACCATGTTCTTCTCTGCAATGTTTTGAAAGACTATGTGACTCCAAGCCATTGGAAATATTACTCAGGTGTTCACCAAATCTGGTTTTAATCTTCCTTTTGGTCCTGCCAACGTATTGGAGCCCACATTCACATGTAATGAGATAAACCACATATGTACTGTTACAATTAATAAAGTTCTTAATTGTATATTCTTTTCCGGTGTGACTAGATCTAAAGGTGGAATATTTGGATTTTGACATATGTGAACACAAACTGCATTTTGTTTTACCACATCTATGCATACCTTTTGAAACTAGAAAAGTGGTAGTAGGTGCCTTAACACTGGAGGTGGTTTTGTAATAGGTATCGCTGGGTGCTACTCTATTTCCTATATTGGTGTTTTTCTTAAAAACCACTTTTGGTTCGTCACCCAAAATCTTATATAACGTGGGGTCCTGAGTTAAAATGTGCCAATGTTTTTTCAATACATGTTTAATTTGGGCAGCTTTGGTGTTGTAAGTGGTGACAAAAAAAGGTGGATTATTCGTACTCTGTTTAGATTGAATTTTATTCTTATACTGAAGAAGATCCTGTCTCTTTGTGGATAGACTTCTTTGGAAGGCCTGTTCTATGACTGCAGTTTCATACCCCTTTTCCTTGAATTTCTTTTTGAGAATCTCTGCTTCTTTCACAAAGTCCTCTTCTTTACTGCAATTACGCCTAATTCTTTGGAACTGACTGAATGGAATATTGTTAATCCATCTTTTATGATGGCCACTTTTAGCATGAAGGTAACTGTTCCCCTCACAAGATTTTCTGAAATTGGAGGAAAGGACTTGATTGTTTTCATGATAAAGCAAAACATCCAGAAATTGTATTTGATGCTTGTTTGTAGTGTAAGTAAACTTCAGACCCAATTGGTTAAAATTCATATGGGATACTAATTGACTAAAACTTTCATCTGTTCCCTCCCATATAAATATAAGATCATCTATATATCTTTTATAAAATTTGATGTGATCGGAAAATGGATTATTACTAAAAATAAAAACATTCTCCCACTGATTCATATAAAGATTTGCATATGACGGGGCAAAAACTGAACCCATGGCTACACCTGATTCCTGCAGGTAAAAACATCCTTCAAACAAAAAATAATTATGGAATAGAATAAACTCTATACATTGTACCAAAAAGTTAATTTGGTTATGTGGTAAAGTGTTGTGTTGATGTAAAGTCTTTCGTATAGCCTCTATACCTGCTAAATGGGGAATACTGGTGTAGAGACTGCTAACATCACAGGAAGCCCAAATGTATTCGTCTTTCCAAACAAAATGTTCTAGATCTTTCAATAAATGGATAGTATCTTTGAGATAGGAGACTTGGGAACTGACCAAAGGTTTCAGATATTCATCAACATATTGTGAGATATGGTTAGTAAGAGAGTTAATTCCTGAAATAATAGGCCTACCTGGGGGATTAGACAAAGATTTGTGTAATTTAGGCAGATAATAAAAAATTGGAATTGTAGGATATTCATTGAACAGAAAGCCAAATTCCCCTCTAGTGATAATTTGTGATGTCAAAGCTGGAAGAAGTAAAGCCTTAAGTTCAATGAGAAAATCCTGTGTTGGATCCTTGGCTAATTTTCTGTAATTATTTTCATCCATCAGTAGGCGTAAGGCTTCCGCAATACGCAATACGCGTCGGGTTATCACCAGTACGGCACTCACGCTATTGGTCCCGCCTACGCCCCCTGCGAGTTCTCCCATTCGCCTCTTCCAGCCGGTGCACACCGGGTCAGTGTCTCTAGCGTTTCTCGGCAGACCACGAGGTGATACCTTCACCAGTGGAGGATCTTTTGCCTTGTGACTTACATCATAGAGAGGATCGATTGGGAGATTTACCTTCCCGTGTGGGATATTTGGAGAACTTTAGAACGGATGTTTCCTTTCTTCCTCTATCACAAGGAAAAATTCTATCTATAACCATCTTTTAAAGACGGAGGCTGGACTAAGGAGACTGTTTTGGGACGCAGTTCGAAGGCTAGTAGAGGTGGGACCTCTTATATGCATCAAGCCCAAGAGGGGCTAAATGTGAGTGCAATATTTGTTGTTTATATTTGGTATATTTTTATTAAAATACTACACTTAGTTTGGATTTTATCTCTCTCTGGTTTTTTGTTTTGTTTTGCGCTTTGACTTACTGCAGATTGTTCCATTGGGTGTACAAGGACACCAAACGTTATAGCAGCATCAAACTAATAACGGAGAGACTTGGAATTCCTTCATCTTCATCATTTTCATTCATCATCGTCCTTTATCATTTTCATTCTTGGCATTTCATCATCCTTATCATTTTCTCATCTCATTCTCATCTATGTGACTTTATTTGCTATTTGCGACTTGGGATTATTGTCCGGAGAGACTTACATTATATTATTGTTATTATATCATTTGCATTTATTTGTGACCTTGCATCATTATTTTATATTTTCTGATTTCCGGTACCATCCGATATACTGCTGCATATCTATCACGGTGCCCGTGATTTGCTGCAGTTCCTTGTCTGTCACCACTAGGGGGCTGCTATTGGCTGTCTGCAGATAGCCCGCCTCTTATTGCCTATTTAAACCTGGATTGGGCACCCTTTGAGTGCCCTTTCGTGTTGTTTCTGACCTTCTTGCTATCACTATGCTAGTGATAGCTGGTCCTCTGTTCCAGTGTTCCTGAGTTCCTGATCTCCTGTGTTCCTGAGTTCCTGATCTCTACTGTTCCAGTGTTTCCTGGATGCTGAGTTACTCCAGTCCTGGTTCCGGCCTAGTCTCTGGTGTTGCAGTTACTGCTGAACTTCTCTGCTGTTTCCTGACCTGACTGATGGTTGCTGGTTCCTGTCATCTCATCACCTGTCTTCAGTATCCTGGCGACCTTCTGCCTGGTCGCGTTGGTGACATTGCTACAATTCCGTGTTGGTCCCAGCGTGCGGACGCTGGTTTGCTCCTAAGCCTTGCGGCTATACAAACTCGCTTGCTACACCAGTGTGCGGTCACTGGTTTGCTCCAAAGCCTATCAGCTATACAAATCTGTGTTGGTCCCAGCGTGCGGACGTTGGTTTGCTCCTAAGCCTTGCGGCTTTACAAGCTCGCTTGTTACACCAGTGTGCGGTCACTGGTTTGCTCCAAAGCCTATCATCTATACAAATCTGTGTTTGTCCCAGCGTGCGGACACTGGTTTGCTCCTAGCCTTGCGGCTATACAAGCTCGCTTGTTACACCAGTGTGCGGTCACTGGTTTGCTCCAAAGCCTATCGGCTATACAATTCTGTGTTGGTCCCAGCGTGTGGACGCTGGTTTGCTCCTAAGCCTTGCGGCTATACAAACTCGCTTGCTACACCAGTGTGCGGTCACTGGTTTGCTCCAAAGCCTATCAGCTATACAAATCTGTGTTGGTCCCAGCGTGCGGACGTTGGTTTGCTCCTAAGCCTTGCGGCTTTACAAGCTTGCTTGTTACACCAGTGTGCGGTCACTGGTTTGCTCCAAAGCCTATCATCTATACAAATCTGTGTTTGTCCCAGCGTGCGGACGCTGGTTTGCTCCTAGCCTTGCGGCTATACAAGCTCGCTTGTTACACCAGTGTGCGGTCACTGGTTTGCTCCAAAGCCTATCGGCTATACAATTCTGTGTTGGTCCCAGCGTGCGGACGCTGGTTTGCTCCTAAGCCTTGCGGCTATACTACTCACTTGTTACTCCAGTGTGCGGTCACTGGTTTGCTCGCAAAGCCTAACGGCTATACTATTCAGTGTTGTTCCCAGCGTGCGGACGCTGGTTTGCTCCAAAGCCTTGCTGCTTAACGATTCTGCTAATTTGCCAGTTTCATCTGACTGCTGCTAATATCTCTGGGCTGCCCTGCCCGGTATTGGTAAGGCCGGTAGAACCTTTTGCCACATTCCATCTGAGGTTGCCTTACCCGGTATTGGCAGGGCCGGTAGAGCCTACATTGTGTATCTATTGAGGCTGCCTTGCCCGGTAATTTGGTAAGGCCGGTAGAACCGTTATGCTATTCCATCTGCAGGTTGCCTTACCCGGTATTGGCAAGGCCGGTAGAGCCTAAAGACTGTCCTGTCCGGTATATTGACAGGACCGGTAGAGTCTGCCTTCTGTATGTGCTATATTCTGTATATATATATATATATGTATGTTATTGCCATCCTAAGTTATCAATTTATTATTTCAATAAAATTGATTTTTTTTACCTAAAACTTGTGTCTGAGAGTCATAATAAACCGTGACAGTACGAAAGGGCCATGACCTCAGACAGCAAGGGTGAAGGTAACGCACAGAATATCCATTGGAGGATGGATGTGCTCGAGCAACGTTTGGATCAGTTGGCAGTTGCAATTCAAACGATCCTTGAACGCACGGTACCCGCTGACAAATTGAGCTCTAGTCCGGTGGTCTCGCCAAGTCAGACACCGGAAAGTGATACCAGGCCCCTAGAGGGTACTGTTAAAGGGTTAACGGCTTCTGCACCCTTGCCGATAAGATATGATGGTGACCCTAGTCTCTGCAGAGGGTTCATCAACCAACTCGAAATCTTTATGGAATTGACGGCACACGCATTTCCCAATGATCGTAGTAAAGTGGGGTTCACGATATCACTGCTCACTGGCAGAGCATTGGCTTGGGCTAACCCCTTGTGGGAGAATGCTAAACCTTGTACTAAGAACTTTAGTGAATTTGTGCGTTCCTTTCGAAGAGTGTTTGAGCCTCCTGGTAGAACCACCTCTGCTGCCAAACGCCTTATGGAGATACAACAGGGCAGGCGTACAGTGGGCGACTATGCCATCGAATTCCGCACATTGGCAGCAGAGGTAGGTTGGAATAATGAGGCATTATTGGCAGCCTTTTCTCAAGGCCTGAATGACCACATTAAAGACGAAATCGCTGCTAAAGATCTACCTATTGATCTAGATGATTACATTGAGTATGTTATGATAATTGACTCCAGAATACGTGAGAGATCAATTGCCAGAGATCGTAAGTTACGGTCAAAAAATAATGAGCCTAGTAGCATGTTTTGCCCACCCATCCCTCCCTTGGCATTGAAGTCTAGTGAACCAGTACGGGAAACAAGTGAACCTATGCAAATAGGCTTCACTAGACTAACCAAGGCAGAGAGACTATATCGCAAAAAACAAGGGTTATGTTTATACTGCGGTAAAAAAGGGCACTTGCTAAATTCCTGTCCGGTACGTCCGGGAAACGCACACACCTAGGGTACCTTGGGGGACAGGCCCTAGGTGGTGTACAATCGTCCCCAGTGTCGGGCATAATGAAACCCACCATACAGGTGGTATTGTCTTGGGCACAACGCTCTGTGGAGGTTTTGGCCTTGGTTGACTCTGGTGCAGCAGGGTATTTTATGGATAATACCTTTGCTGAATTGCACGGAGTTCCACGCATTGAAAGAGAAAACCCCTTGACTATTGAAGCGATTGATGGTAGACCCTTAGAACCGCCTCAGGTTATATTTGAAACTATGCCATTGTCTATGACTATTGGGGCACTTCACAAAGAAAAGCAGCAGTTTCAACTGATTAATTCTCCGCACCATGCGGTAATATTGGGATTTCCGTGGTTACAGTTACATAACCCACAATTCGATTGGAAAAAGTGTGAAATTGCTGCTTGGTCCCAGTTTTGTATGGACAAGTGCGTCATCCAGCCTATTAAGGTCATGTGCACCTCCTCTGCTATACCGGATGTGTACCAACAGTTTGGTGATGTTTTTAGCAAAGGAGAGGCTAGTATGCTACCCCAGCATAGACCTTATGATTGTTGCATTGAATTGCAGCCTGGTGCAGTACCTCCAAAAGGACGCACTTATCCATTATCTTGTGATGAAAATAAGGCTATGGAGGATTACATTTCTGATGCCCTTGCTAGAGGGATCATACGAAAATCTACCTCTCCAGCTGGGGCTGGGTTCTTTTTCGTAAAAAAGAAAAATGGCGAATTAAGACCATGCATTGACTACCGGGGCTTGAATAAACTAATGGCAAAAAACGCATACCCAATACCACTCATCACCGAGCTTTTTGACAGGCTTAAGGGCGCTTCGATATTTACCAAATTGGACCTACGGGCCGCTTACAATCTGGTTCACATTCGAGCAGGTGATGAGTGGAAAACTGCCTTTAATACTCGAGCTGGGCACTACGAGTATCTAGTAATGCCTTTTGGGCTGTGTAATGCACCCGCAGTTTTCCAGGAACTGATAAACGATGTTCTGAGAGATATGTTACAGACATGTGTTGTGGTGTACCTCGACGATATACTGATTTACTCCCAAAACATGGCACAGCACATCAAAGATGTATACGCAGTATTGCTACGACTCCGTGAGAACAAATTATTTTGTAAAATGGAAAAATGTGAGTTTCATAGAACCAGTGTGCCATTCTTGGGGTTCATAATTGGCAATGATGGCATTGCCATGGACAAAGAAAAGTTGTCAGCTGTCCTACAATGGCCAAAACCCAAGGGTCTTAAAGCCATACAGCGTTTCCTGGGTTTCGCTAATTATTATAGGAGGTTTATTAAGAACTTTTCTTCCATTGTCAAACCTCTGTCCGATCTTACACACAAGGGTGCTAATCCTTCTTGTTGGCCGGTATCTGCTGAGAAAGCCTTTGAGAATTTGAAGCTGGCATTTGCTGCGGCTCCTGTGTTATCCCACCCCAATCCTTTACTTCCATTTACGTTAGAGGTTGATGCCTCAGATATTGGGGTCGGGGCAGTACTTTCGCAGCGACACGAGAAAGGTGGAACTCTCAGACCTTGTGGGTTTTTCTCTAAAAAGTTGACTGTCACTCAAAGCCACTATGAGATAGGTGACAGAGAATTATTGGCCATTATCCTCGCTCTTAAGGAATGGCGTCATTTGCTTGAAGGTACTAAGAATCCTGTCTTAATCCTAACAGATCATAAGAATCTGACCTATCTCTCGGAGGCCAAGAGATTGTCCTCTCGTCAGGCCAGGTGGGCACTGTTCCTGTCTCGATTTAATTTCATTGTATCATATTTACCAGGGTCAAAAAATATCAGGGCTGATGCACTGTCAAGACAATTTGAGGCCGACAGTGACAGAGTGGAAGCACCAGCACCTATAATCCAACCTGATAGAATACTGGCTACTATACGCACGAGTATCACTTCTCCTCTAGGGGAGGAGATCCTGGCCTCTCAGGGGTCCGCTCCCCATGAAACCCCAGTGGGCAAATGTTTTGTCGCTGAATCATTTCGTACTAGGCTGCTCGAAACCTACCATTCCTCTAAGGCTGCGGGACATATTGGTAGAGACCAATTGTTATGGTCCCTTTCTCAGTTATTTTGGTGGCCTTCCATGAGAAACGATTGTGCCGAATTTACGAATGCCTGTGCCACCTGCGCCCGCGCTAAGACCCCGAGACATCTCCCAGTGGGTTTGCTTCAGCCGGTGCCTAATGGCGAATGCCCCTGGTCTCATGTTTCCATTGATTTTATGGGAGAATTGCCTATGTCTAAAGGGTATTCCTTTATATTCATGGTGGTGGACAGGTTTTCTAAAATGGCTCATTTCGTGCCCCTCCGTGGCCTTCCTTCGGCTAAGGAATTGGCAATGGTGTTCGCCAGAGAAGTATTCCGGTTTCATGGAGTGCCTAGGGTACTGGTGTCTGACAGGGGGAGCCAGTTTGTGTCGAGATTTTGGAGGGCATTTTGCCAACAGATGGGCATACAGCTGTCCTTCTCCTCTGCCTACCATCCCCAGACCAATGGAGCCGCTGAACGAGCTAATCAGGGCTTGGAACAATTTATCCGTTGTTTCGTTACTGACCATCATGATAATTGGTCCGACTTGTTGCCTTGGGCAGAGTTCGCCAGGAACTGTGCGGTCAATTCTTCATCTGGGAGCTCTCCGTTTCTGATTAATTATGGGTTTCAGCCCTGTTTGCTTCCAGATTAATTTCAGACGCAACAGATTCCAGCTCTGGATGAGCATATCGAGCAACTCCGTTCCACATGGGCACAAGTTCAGAGGGCACTTGGTCAGTCATTTCAGCGTCATCAGCGCCATGCTAATCGCAGAAGGCTTCCAGCGGTTTCCTTTCAGGTTGGGGATAGAGTATGGCTTTCCTCCAGAAATCTCAAGCTGCAGGTTCCGTCTAATAAGTTGGCTCCCCGGTTTATTGGTCCGTACAGAGTTATTCGTAAAATTAACCCTGTCTCCTATGCACTAGACCTACCTGCATCCATGCATATCCATAATGTGTTCCATGTGTCCCTTCTTAAGCCTCTGGTTTGCAATCGCTATACTACCACACCTGGGGTGCCAGGACCTGTTGAGGTCGAGGGCCAGGAGGAGTACGAGGTTCAGAGCATTATTGATTCCCGTAGGCTTAGAGGAAGGGTACAGTACCTGGTACATTGGAAAGGGTATGGTCCTGAGGATCGATCATGGGTGGATAGTATGGACCTTCATGCACCTAGGCTAACTAGGGTCTTTCATGCCAATTATCCACAGAAACCTAAACCCTATTCTAGGAGAGGGGGTCTTTGAAAGGGGGGTACTATCACGGTGCCCGTGATTTGCTGCAGTTCCTTGTCTGTCACCACTAGGGGGCTGCTATTGGCTGTCTGCAGATAGCCCGCCTCTTATTGCCTATTTAAACCTGGATTGGGCACCCTTTGAGTGCCCTTTCGTGTTGTTTCTGACCTTCTTGCTATCACTATGCTAGTGATAGCTGGGCCTCTGTTCCAGTGTTCCTGAGTTCCTGATCTCCTGTGTTCCTGAGTTCCTGATCTCTACTGTTCCAGTGTTTCCTGGATGCTGAGTTACTCCAGTCCTGGTTCCGGCCTAGTCTCTGGTGTTGCAGTTACTGCTGAACTTCTCTGCTGTTTCCTGACCTGACTGATGGTTGCTGGTTCCTGTCATCTCATCACCTGTCTTCAGTATCCTGGCGACCTTCTGCCTGGTCGCGTTGGTGACATTGCTACAATTCCGTGTTGGTCCCAGCGTGCGGACGCTGGTTTGCTCCTAAGCCTTGCGGCTATACAAACTCGCTTGCTACACCAGTGTGCGGTCACTGGTTTGCTCCAAAGCCTATCAGCTATACAAATCTGTGTTGGTCCCAGCGTGCGGACGTTGGTTTGCTCCTAAGCCTTGCGGCTTTACAAGCTCGCTTGTTACACCAGTGTGCGGTCACTGGTTTGCTCCAAAGCCTATCATCTATACAAATATGTGTTTGTACCAGCGTGCGGACGCTGGTTTGCTCCTAGCCTTGCGGCTATACAAGCTCGCTTGTTACACCAGTGTGCGGTCACTGGTTTGCTCCAAAGCCTATCAGCTATACAAATCTGTGTTGGTCCCAGCGTGCGGACGTTGGTTTGCTCCTAAGCCTTGCGGCTTTACAAGCTCGCTTGTTACACCAGTGTGCGGTCACTGGTTTGCTCCAAAGCCTATCATCTATACAAATATGTGTTTGTCCCAGCGTGCGGACGCTGGTTTGCTCCTAGCCTTGCGGCTATACAAGCTCGCTTGTTACACCAGTGTGCGGTCACTGGTTTGCTCCAAAGCCTATCGGCTATACAATTCTGTGTTGGTCCCAGCGTGCGGACGCTGGTTTGCTCCTAAGCCTTGCGGCTATACAAACTCGCTTGTTACACCAGTGTGCGGTCACTGGTTTGCTCCAAAGCCTATCATCTATACAAATCTGTGTTTGTCCCAGCGTGCGGACGCTGGTTTGCTCCTAGCCTTGCGGCTATACAAGCTCGCTTGTTACACCAGTGTGCGGTCACTGGTTTGCTCCAAAGCCTATCGGCTATACAATTCTGTGTTGGTCCCAGCGTGCGGACGCTGGTTTGCTCCTAGCCTTGCGGCTATACAAGCTCGCTTGTTACACCAGTGTGCGGTCACTGGTTTGCTCCAAAGCCTATCGGCTATACAATTCTGTGTTGGTCCCAGCGTGCGGACGCTGGTTTGCTCCTAAGCCTTGCGGCTATACAAACTCGCTTGTTACACCAGTGTGCGGTCACTGGTTTGCTCCAAAGCCTATCATCTATACAAATCTGTGTTTGTCCCAGCATGCGGACGCTGGTTTGCTCCTAGCCTTGCGGCTATACAAGCTCGCTTGTTACACCAGTGTGCGGTCACTGGTTTGCTCCAAAGCCTATCGGCTATACAATTCTGTGTTGGTCCCAGCGTGCGGACGCTGGTTTGCTCCTAAGCCTTGCGGCTATACTACTCACTTGTTACTCCAGTGTGCGGTCACTGGTTTGCTCGCAAAGCCTAACGGCTATACTATTCAGTGTTGTTCCCAGCGTGCGGACGCTGGTTTGCTCCAAAGCCTTGCTGCTTAACGATTCTGCTAATTTGCCAGTTTCATCTGACTGCTGCTAATATCTCTGGGCTGCCCTGCCCGGTATTGGTAAGGCCGGTAGAACCTTTTGCCACATTCCATCTGAGGTTGCCTTACCCGGTATTGGCAGGGCCGGTAGAGCCTACATTGTGTATCTATTGAGGCTGCCTTGCCCGGTAATTTGGTAAGGCCGGTAGAACCGTTATGCTATTCCATCTGCAGGTTGCCTTACCCGGTATTGGCAAGGCCGGTAGAGCCTAAAGACTGTCCTGTCCGGTATATTGACAGGACCGGTAGAGTCTGCCTTCTGTATGTGCTATATTCTGTATATATATATATATGTATGTTATTGCCATCCTAAGTTATCAATTTATTATTTCAATAAAATTGATTTTTTTTACCTAAAACTTGTGTCTGAGAGTCATAATAAACCGTGACAATATCTGTGACTGACTTAGATCTTTATTCTTGACCTGTTGAGTTAGTTTTGCGCTAGCATTTTTTTCTGTTATCTAAGCACCTAGTCTGCTGCCTCGAGTGGTACTATCAGTTACGCTATTGGTATCAGTGGTCTATTCGCTCTGTGCCTCCACTGGGTACGTTCTTGTACTAGTCTTATTGTTCCTTCCTGTTGTGGTAGACCCAAGTCTGGTTCTTAGACTCAGTACAATAAACCTACGGTGATTCAGTGTCAGCTCCTGGGTAGTGGACAATACACTGTCCTCACGTCTATCTCCCCTCTGACTGAGGAAGTGTTCATTATTACTACTAGAATTCTTATTATCTATTGCTCAATAAACTGGTTTAAATTCACTTGTACTGTTTTGTGTGTTTCTTTACTGAAAGTCCATGACACCAAGGCCCAAATACTTTGATGATTAATTAGAGCTGCTTTTATTATGAAACATTACTATCCCTTTAAATACATAGCCCAATTGTTCTGTTCTTAGATTACATTTTCTCAAGGAAGCTACTATTACATTTTACCTAAAGTTACCTAGTCAAGGCAAGGTCCAACCACCAGGATAAATGGAGGAAATTAATGTTGCTGTTTTCACAAGCTGCCAGATTATGAAAACTCGTATGACTGCTTCTCCAGCAACTGTGAAGGTCCTGATCTCTTTACCATTCAAGCAGTTAAAAGTAGCGATGTAAAAAAACTTTAACTTTTTCATCTTTTTCATTGCACTGGATTCAATGATAATAATGTATTCCAACCCCCCACCTCCAATGTGGAATTTCCACCATTATTCCTGCTGTTCTAAATAGGGATGGGCAGACTTTTTTGCTGGAAAAGCAAAATGTAAAAATAGCACTTTTTGCCTTACTTTAGAATTCCTGCAAAAAATGAAGGTTTGTTCCAATTTTTTTCCACCTAACGCAATCAATGATAGTAATGTAATTCCCTCCCATGTGAAGAGTTTCTTCATGTATTCTTGTAGTTAGCTTTCAGTTAGTATACTGCATTGTTAGTCTAGGCTGGAAGAGACAAAGACACCCCAACCTTGTCCAGTTGGTAGCCATATAATCAAACATGCTGACCAACAAAACCTTGTTCCTATGGTAGCTATAGAAAAATACAAACTTATCCCACTGGTATTCATACAACCACAGATACTGAACCCCAGACTTGTCCCACTGGTAGTCAGCCACAGAACCACACATTCTGACACCAAACTTTGTTTTACTGGTAGCCATAGACATACTGACCCAATAGCCTTGTCCCACTGGCAGCCACAGACCTTTTGCTCATCCCTAGTTTAAGGCTTTATTTAAATTAATGGGAATCTGGGGAATGTTTATTTTCCCCTATGATGCAGTTAGTTTACTCAGGAATCACTCCACTTTTCTTCTGCATAAGGCCCAAAGACACAGAGCCATACATACAGTACATTGTCTGCTACTCCAGGCTTGCTTGCTGACCTTCATTAATTGCATTTGTTCTATAGCACAAATTAACTTCTTCAGTGACCTGATCTGAAGCATTGACATCATAGATTCAGAAAAAAGTTGAATACATTTTATTGATGTGCTAGAGCACTGTATTTTGTTATTATGACTATTTATATGAGATTTATGTGTGCCTATAACACTTATAGAGCAGAAAAAGACCTTTAGAGCTCTCCTTGGAAAAAAGGATGTGTACATAATTCTTGCAATCAAATCAGAACATGATCACTGTTTCAACAATTATGTATATGGCTTAAAATTGGCCTTTAATTAAGCCAATTGAGATCCAGCTGCTTACCCTTAATAAAAAAATTATCTTCTCTGGGTTTTCTATAAATATCCTCAAGCCTGATATTTTATATTCTGTAGCTCCTTTTTATGTCATAGAGAAGAAACTACAAATACATTCATATAATTACAACATAATTGTATGTTAATAACATTCCACTATTGCATTAAAGAGTAAAATTAAATTAAAAGAACTCTATAACACAAACAATGATATGTAAGAAAATATCAAGAGAGAAAAAGTGAATGATATTAATAAGGGTAGATTTACAAAAACAATATAAAGAAGAGGTAGCAGATAGAGAAAAAGAACAGAGAGGACCATAATAATGTTTCGCTTTGACGATAATAACATTGCATTACTATGTTGTTTTTCAGATTTTCTTTATTACACAATTGGAGCAATTAAATTAAAAGAGTACTTTAGTCCTGGTGATACCTTTGTATTTGGGCTAAATTTTTTTTCTCTCAAGCTTGAAGAATATCTTGTCCTTTCATCAGGTCAGATGATACCACCTGATAACCACTTGACCTGACCTGACGAGTGACAATGGAAGAAGATTTCCAGAAAGCTTGTCTGAAAATATAAACTATGTGGGCCTTACTTTCTAAAAAAAATTTGAGCAATTCTAGGACAAAGGAACTGCACCATAGGGGAGAAATAAATAATTTCCCTTCATTTCAATGTGACTACAAAGCATTTAAGGGGTAAAAAGCCACATTTGAATCAATGGAAATTTGGGGATTGTTTAGTTTTCCCCAAGTTGTAGTTGGTTTGCTCCAGAATTCCTAAACTTTTCTTTTGAACATAAGGCCCTTAGTCAAAATACTACCAATATTAAGGTACTCGTATATTTGCATTATTTCAGTGATGGCTACTGCAGATTTCTTTATTGGGAGAGAAGGAATATACCAATTCTGGGACAATGCAAAGTTTATACAAATGCAGAGTGTAGGCTTGCATTGTAATGGTGTTCACAGTGTATGTGTTGAAACTTTGTATAATCTCTATAAAATTAGACTTTGTCTACAATTTAGGGGTGTGCTTGTCCATTTTCATCTACTTATTAACACTTATATATGCTTTTAATTAATCAATTACTAGAGAAAAATGTATCCCAAAGAAAAGTAAATACACAAATTCAAGTTCTAAATTGGATAAAACAAATCTTTGGACTTTCATCTGTTGGAGACTACAATTCCTAGTGTGGGCTGCTTGGGCATCATGGCAATTGTAGTTCCCATCAACTGGAGGTCCAACAATTAACTTTGTCTACTATAAAGTAAGGACTACAGACTTTCTAGTGGGCCACTGAGGGTTTCACCAGAAGTAGCAGGAGCGCTGCCCACATACACTGTTTTGGTTGCCAGTATTCAAGTAGGTTATAATTTGGCCCAGAGCATAGTTATCCTGAAAGTATGCTGTAACCATCTCACATGCAGTGGGGCAACTCCTTTGAGGTAGACGGTATTCATGTGCCTCAGTTACCAACCAATATTCTGGGAGCAGATCCCATAGATATGTTTTAGTACCAAGACCACCGCTTTTTATACTGTGTTCCCTAAGACACATTAATTGTTTTCTGTGATGATGCCATGTGTTCTTCCGAATGTTGTGTTGTGGTTGTTGAAGCTGCTGTTAATGACATAATCATTTATTTTGCTTCCTTTTCACTATGCTGTTTACTAGTTTTTTAACTACATTTCTCTCTCTCTTAAACTCTAAAATGCAATCTAAATCATCTTTATATGCTTTCAAAGAATTGAATTGTTCAGAGTGCTGCTGCTCAGACCTTTGCTCAAATTCAGAAAAGTTATGTTTATAGTTGGAGTCCAGCAATGTAGACAGAATGTATTCCTTATTCCTTATAATGGAGAGTATGTAAGGATCCTGCTCAAAGCATGCTAACATGTAATTCACCAGCTGGTTCAAGTTTGTGTTGTCGTTGTTGTATGAATCATTGTCCATGCTCTTCATTTTTTTCTGTAACAAACACACTAGTAAAAGTATCTCACTGATTACTGCACTGGTTTATCAGCAAGGAGGGCTCCTCTTTAGGCTTCAAAAGCTCACATAACTCACAAACTAACTGCCATTGGCTAAATGTACCCTTCCAGTTAAGAATTGTATAATGACAAGTGGTCTTATTTTGTTCATACAAATGCTCCAGCTTGTACAATGTGGTATCCCACCTGGTAGGGACCTCTATTTTAACACTATAAACCTTTAAATTCCAGAGGGGTATGCAATGCATTGAAAAGCAAAGCTTTTCTGAACCACTCTGGCTCTCAAAGGCTTTTTCTGGTGTTGTAACAGGTAGTTACATTTATGAAAGACATGTAATGCATTGCATGCGCTCTAGGATTGCAATAAAACATGCACACATTTTGTGGGTGATATTTAGCATTTCTTTTAGGATTTCAGATTCTAAGAGGAATCAAGTAACAATTACATTTAGAACATGGACTAAGCAGGTGACATGCCCCATATCAGCTATTCTGAACGCTATAATACTGGAGCCATTGACATCAAATACAAAGCCTGCTTTTAAAGGGATAGTAACCTCGAAACAAAAGTACATGCAAATGTATAGGTACAATTAAAACATACTTACTGCCCTTATTCCCATCTCTCAAACCGTTATGGTTTGAGAGATGTAATAAAATAAAGGTCTCCGCTCCTTCCCACTTCTCATGTGTCCGCTGTATAGCGGACGTCATGAGTTCCTGCTTCCGGAACCAGATGACGGCTCTTCAGGAGCTTTATCATCGAGATATATATCTATAATTACTTCATCGGTATGGTCTACAACGTGTACCTGGATGGCAAGCACACATTGTAGACCATTCCGATGAAGTAATTATAGTTAGATATCTGATGATAACGCTCCTGAAGAGCCACCTTCTGGTCCCGGAAGCAGGAACTCATGACGTCCGCTATACATCGGACACATGAGAAGTGGGAGCGGAGACCTTTATTTTATTACATCTCTCAAACCATAACAGTTTGGAAGATGGGAATGAGGGCAGTAAGTATGTTTTAATTTTACCTATACATTTGCTTGTACTTTTGTTTCGAGGTTACTATCCCTTTATACTTTTACTGGCAGAAAGTGGACTAAACTAACTAAAATGCAGAGAATGAAAAGTGTGATCTGTGTTATCCTTCATAGTATGACTTTTTATTTATGTGTAAGGAAATAAAGTTGAAATACCTTGTAATCTACTTCAGTTTTGAAATGTAATTCTAGTAAATGGAACAGATTGCAGTACAAATATATGAATAGAAAAATCTTAAGAGGGAGTGCATTGGACCTTTCAAAAATGAGATGGGTGAGTTGATTAGAGAGGATAAGGAAAAGGCAGATGTTCTAAACACTTTCTTTACATCATTATATACAAGGGAACATGGGATGGTAGAAGAGCCTCATCAAGTAACCAATAAAACAATACAATTATCAGATATTGGGTTAACACAAGAAAAGTTCATGGGAAGACTGAACAAAAGCACCAAGTCCTGATGGTATACATTGAAGGGTTCTTCAGGAACTCAGTGCAGTGTTAGCAAGACCCCTATTTTTACTCTTTAAAGATTCTCTAACCACAGTGCCAAAAGATTGGCAAAGATCCAATGTAGTGCGTCTATTTAAGAAGGGAACTAAAACAGAACCTGGGAATTATACACCTGTGAGTTTGACCTCTGTAATGGGAAAACTGCTAGAAGGGATAATAAAGGACTATATTAAGGAGGATTACAACACAAAAAACAAGATCATTAGCAGGAATCAACATGGTTTTATAAAAAATAGATCATGCCAAACTAACTCTTTAGCTTCTATGAGAAAGTAAGTAGCAACCTAGATAATGGTAAGGCACAATTTGCAAAGGAAATTGATACAGTGCCACACAGAAGGCTGGGGTATAAAATAAGGAAATTGGGGCTAGCGGATAATGTTTGCAATTGGGTAGAAAACTGTTTGAAGGATAGGGAACAGCGTGTGGTTGTAAATGGAGAATTCTCCAATACAGTAAAAGTTGAGAGTAGCATACGTCAGGGTTCAGTATTAGGTCCACTGCTTTTAACAAGTATATAAATGACCTGGAAATAGATATAGAAAGCAAAATATCAATATTTGCAGATGACACTAAAATTATGCAGGGTAATTAATTCAGAACATGATATTTGCTCTCTATAGAGGATTTACATAAAATGGCAGATTGGGCAAACAAATGGAATATGAAGTTTAATGTGGGTAAGTATAAAGTCATGCAGGGAAGAAAAAAATCCCAAGACTACTTATGAACTTAATGGAATCATTTTAGGGAACTCATTGCTAGAGAAAGACCTGGGTATCCTTGTAAACTACAAACTTGGAAACAGTGACCAGTGTCAAATAGCAGTAGAAAAAGCAAACAAAATCATGTGTTGGATAATAAGGGGCATTGAAGCAAGAATGGAAAACATCATTTTGTCATTTTACAAATCATTGGTAAGACCTCACCTCGAATTTGCAGTACAGTTTTGGGCACCAGTTCTGAAAAATGATATTCTAGAACTGGAGAGGGTACAGTGACGTGCAACAAAATGGAGGACTTTACTTGGTTTATTTACTCTAGAGAAAAGACAACTGAGATCTTATCACATTGAGAGGTCATTGAGAGGTCAATACAAGGATCTCTGCGTTGAGCTATTTATTCCAAGGCCTGATCAAATGACCAGGGGACACCCCTTGAGATTAAAGGAAAGGAGGTTTAGACTTCAGCAGAGGAAGGCTTTTTTTTACAGTAAGGTTTGTTAAATTATGGAATTCCTTTCCCAAGGATGTGGTTATGGCAGATACAATGGGTACATTTAAGAGAAGATTAGATACATTTTTTTCAAAAGGGAACATACAGGGTTATATTGTATTTTAGTACGCAAATCAGGAATGTCTGATAAATGACTAATTTATTTGGTAGCAGGAAAGCTATACAATTCTCATGTCACTGGGGTACGAGGCAAAGGTTGAACTTGATGAAGTTCTGTCTTTTTTCAACCTAATTTACTATGTTACAATAATAAGATGCCCACAAGAATAGTACATAGCGAACATCAATTGGTACCCTGTGCCTTTTACACATGTTTTTCTCCTGTAGGTGACACAGGGGTTTACAATGCACATCCCTATGGAACTGAAAGGGTTTGTGGTGCTGATGTCTGAGCAAATCCTCTCTGCTCTCCCCAGTCAGGGAGCAGAAAGAATGCAGTCAGACTTCAAGGTTGAGTGAGGACATCCCTTCTAAATTGCCAGCAGATCGACAAGATGATATGCTATAATATATAAAAGGCCAGATGTATGTTTGTTCGATGCAGTCATGTGCAGTAGAGACTGCCCGAACTCAGGCCAGATGTATGTTTGTCCGATGCAGTCACATGCTTGGCCCGTGTAAACAGGCTTTTACACTAGTAAGCTATAATTGAATACAATCTCCCCACTGGAGTAATTCTGGAGTAAACCAACTGTGCCATGGAGGACAAATTAAAATTCATGTAAAATTAAATTGTGCTTTTAATCCTTTGAATGCTAGAGAGGTACCTCAATGTAATGGAATTCTTTGTAACATTCAAGGGTTTAAAAAGTTCTGTTTAAACGGACAGTAAACATTTTTTATGAAAAAAATATATATTGTAGGACTTTTTCTGTTGAGTAAAATAAGGGTACTCCCACTGCTGAGAAGAGCTGCATATTTCCTGACGAAATAGCCCAGTAGGGTTATGAAACGCTTTGAGTGATTTGTGTAACTATATTTTACATAGTTACATAGTTACATAGTAATTTAGGTTGAAAAAAGACTTGCGTCCATCCAGTTCAACCCTTTTCCTATTCCTGTTTACCATCGCTGACCCAAAAGAAGGCATCCGACTCCAAATGGCAATCAGATTTCTCCCTGGATCAACAAGCCCTAACTAAATATTAATCCCAATACTAACGTGCATAGCCCTCTATATTATGCTCTTTTAAATAAGTATCCAGGCCCCTTTTAAAGGCATCTAATGTATTTGATAGCACCACCTCCTCCGGAAGTGCATTCCATACCTTTATTGTCCTTACTGTAAAGAAACCCTTCCGCTGTTGTAGACTAAATCTCCTTTCCTCAAGTCTAAGCGGGTGGCCCCTTGTCCTGTGTACTGTTCTGTTAATGAACAGTTCTTTTGAAAGCCCTTTATATGGGCCTTGAACATATTTATATAGTGTTATCATATCCCCTCTAAGACGCCGTTTCTCTAGTGTGTACAAGTTTAACTTTTCTAGCCTCTCTTCATAACTAAAACATTCCATTCCCCTTACTAGTTTTGTAGCCCTCCTCTGCACTCTCTCTAGTTCCATAATGTCCTTCTTCAGAAAGGGCGCCCAGAATTGAACAGCATATTCTAGGTGGGGTCTTACCATGGACCTGTAAAGAGGCATAATTATATCTTCCTCCCTTGAGTCAATACCCCTTTTAATACATGCCAATATCTTATTGGCCTTTGCAGCTGCCAGCTGGCACTGCATGCTACTGCAAAGTCTATTGTCTACCATTACTCCTAAATCCTTTTCATTAGTAGATTTCCCCAGAGAAACACCATTTAAACTATATGTTGCATTTTTATTATTATACCCAAAATGCATAACTTTACACTTGTCTATATTGAATCTCATTTGCCATTTGCCTGCCCAGTTACTCAATTTGTCCAAGTCCTCTTGTAATGAAGACACATCCAGTTCAGACTTTATTACCTTACTTAATTTTGTGTCATCGGCAAACACTGATACATGGCTTCCTATGCCCTCTGGGAGGTCATTAATAAACAAATTAAAAAGAAGAGGCCCCAGGACAGATCCCTGAGGCACTCCACTTATCACGTTTATCCAACTGGAGAACTTGCCATTTACTACCACTCTTTGCATTCTATCTTTCAGCCAATTTCCAATCCACTCACAAACATTTTGCCCTAGTCCTATTTCATTCAATTTGTACAGTAACCTCTTGTGTGGAACCATATCAAATGCCTTGGCAAAGTCTAAATAGATCACGTCAACCGCCTCTCCCTCATCTATATTATTACTTACTTTTTCATAAAATGCGATCAAGTTCGTTTGACAAGACCTATCTTTCACAAAGCCATGTTGGCTATTGCTAATGATATTCCTGTTCCAGCAGAATTCTTGAATATATTCCCTTAGCAACCTTTCAAACAGCTTCCCTACCACAGATGTCAAGCTTACGGGTCTGTAATTTCCTGGCTGGGACTTTGATCCCTTTTTAAATATGGGCACCACATCTGCTTTACGCCAATCCATGGGCACCATACCAGAAATAAAAGAATCCCTGAAAATCAGATATATCGGTCTGGCCAGGGTCTGGCCTAGCTCCCTAAGTACCCGTGGGTGTATACCATCTGGCCCCGGAGCCTTGTCTACCTTGACACCATTCAATTGTTTTAACACTTTTTCTTGTGTTAGCCAGTCCCATGCTTGCTGTGCCTGTTCTGTAAAAGTAGTTTGCAGATTCTTGTCCAATGGGTCTTCCTTGGTAAAAACAGAAGAAAAGAAATGATTTAAAATATCTGCCTTCTCTCTGTCACCTTTGACCATCTCACCCGTTTCAGCTAACAAGGACCCAACATTATCAGACTTTAATTTTTTGCCATTAATGTATTTAAAGAATTTTTTTGGGTTGCTTTTGCTCTCCTTAGCAATATTTTTTTCATTCTCCAGTCTAGCTAATTTAATAGCCTTTTTACAGGTTTTGTTGACATTTTTGTATTCTGCAAATGCCTCTGCTGATCCCTCAGCTTTGTAATGTTTAAATGCCGCTTTCTTGTTATTTATTTCATGAATTACTTTACTGGTTAGCCACATTGGTTTCAATTTGCTTCTTTTGTATTTGTTTCCAACAGGGATAAATTTATATGTGTATTTTTGCAATATTATTTTGAAGGCATTCCACTTACCTTCTGTGTTTTTTCCTGAAAACATTTTATCCCAGTCAACGAGACCAAGGGATGAATTAAACCTGCTAAAGTTGGCCTTTTTAAAATTCAGTGTTTTGGTGGAACTCGTATCAACTTGTTTTTTTGAATTAATCTCAAACGATACCATGTTATGGTCACTATTCCCCAAGTGCTCCCTTACTTGGATGTTAGAGATAAGTTCTTCATGGTCAGTTATTACCAAATCCAGACATGCATTCCCTCTGGTTGAGGTCTGCACTAGTTGTGACAAAAAATTGTCATTCAACAAGTTCAGAAACTTGCTGCTTTTAGCAGAGTTAGCTATTCCATTTTTCCAGTCTATTTCTGGATAATTAAAATCCCCCATAATTATAGTTCTCCCTATTTGGGAAGCCTTTTCTATTTGCATTAATAGCTGTGTTTCTTCAAGGTCACCAATGTTTGGTGGTTTATAACAAATACCCACTAATATTTTCTGGGCAGTTTTATCCCCAGTGACTATTTCAACCCACAGGGATTCCACATGTTCACTACTGTCCTCACATATATCTTCCCGCAATTGAGGCAATAATGCTGGTTTGATATACAGACAGACCCCACCACCTCTTTTGCTTGACCTATCTTTTCTAAATAACATGTAGCCCTCTAAATTGATTGCCCAATCATGTGTGTCATCCCACCATGTTTCTGTTATGCCTATCAAGTCATAGTTTTCAATTTCAGCTACCAGCTCCAGTTCCCCTATTTTACCAGTTAAACTTCTGGCATTTGCAAGCATACAATTTATGCCACTGCTGTGTTCCATTTGTGATTTAATTTTGTTGTGGCTTATAGTCTTCTCCCTATCATCTGTACTAACCCCGCCCCTAGATCCTCCCACTTGGTTATTAACTACATCGCCTTCCCTTTCTATACTATCTATCCCAGTATTTATTGGCCCCTCCCCCCCCCTTCCTAGTTTAAAATCTCCTCCAACCGTCTGGTAATCCTCTCCCCAAGCACTTGAGACCCTCTTGCATTCAGGTGCAATCCATCCCTGCTATAGAGATTGTACCCCAAAGCAAAATCAGCCCAGTGCTCTAAAAACCCAAAGCCCTCCTTCTTACACCAAGACTTCAGCCATGCATTGAGCTCCCTAATCTCCCGCTGTCTCTCTGGCGTAGCGCATGGCACAGGTAGTATCTCTGAGAATACTACCTTGGAGGTCCTGTTCCTAATCTTACTGCCTAAATCCCTATAGTTTTTAAATAAACATTTTTTATATCCACTTGGAGTTTCATATTTCCATAGGAATTGTAATACCATTATTGACTACAAAGGAGTCCAGGAATAGTTAGACTGAGTGGGAACTTTTTTTTAATTTTCCCTTTACACTGTAAGCCGAGAGTGGCAAAGAAACCCTCAGTATAGTCAATCTGTGTCAGTATTATTATACATTGCACTGTTACTTTGGAGACTGTTAACAGAGATTGGATTGGTTGTTGACTGAGTGAGGGCAGTCCATATATCCCCCACGAGCCTCTCTAGGCTCTCTGATGGATTTGTCAGCCAGGTAGAGATCTAAGACGTTAGTTACTCTCATAGAATTTGAAGATCGGCTGGTACTTTTCCTTTGTATCCTTATACTGTAAAGGGTTTTGTAAGTACAGCCTTTCTGGTGTCAGTTGCACTTGATATGTATTTTTTACAACTTGTGTCTTATTACAGTAACATCATATGTTATTTAAAAGGGGATTAGATCACATTTTCTAAATATGGGCCATTGTTCTTCTATGTTGTTCTTAGAAACAATTGAAAACAGCACCAAAATAATAATCATAAAGTATGTCTGTAGAAAGGCAAACTTGCCAAAATATTGCCAGAATGGTCACACAGGTTCGGACATTAAAGGGATAGTAAAACTTAAAATGTAAAAAAAATATGTTGTAGAGTCTATCCCCCTGAGTAAAACAAGGGCACTCCCACTGCTGAGAGGTGTTTCATTCAAAAGTTATTAATTTTCAAAGTTGAATTTTTTAGGTGCAATATCACAGTGGCCTGAAATTGTACAGTGGCGCTGTTGCTACACCATCCTATGGAGGTTTATGGTCAACTGACCAGAGCTGTCCATATGATCGTGTAGCAACAGCGCCACTGTACAATTTCAGGCCACTGTGATATTGCACCTAAAAATTCAACTTTGAAAATTAATAACTTTTGAATGAAACACCTCTCAGCAGTGGGAGTGCCCTTGTTTTACTCGGGGGGATAGACTCTACAACATATTTTTTTTACATTTTAAGTATTACTATCCCTTTAAGGACTGCATTTCATGGAATTCTGGGATTGCAGCACAGCTGCATGCCACTCTGCCATCCACAAATTAATTCTAATTTAAAAAAGTGCCGTGATCCTCAAAGGCCACCAGCCCCCACATCAGGCGGTTGTTGAGGGGTTAAAGAACTGATTTGATGTGTTGTACCCTGCAGGCATATCCCATCCCATATCCCATACCTATGCCAAGGTTGTACAAGCAGATGATTAGTGTTGCAGGCAAAGGACAAATTCGCTATTTTAAAGGCTTATGTTGCTAACAACTATTACTTTCAGCTTTAGATTCCTCCACTCTGTGCTCAATGGCGGTAGTATTGCAGCAGGAATTCCTGAACCTATAGAATGAATAGGCGAAAAACTGCAAAGTACTTGCAGGAAATTCATTGAAGTTGGCATTTTATTTATTTTCTATGGGTGGGAATGTTTGAGAGAAGCAGAAATGTATGAGTTTTTCTGTGAAAATCCTGAAGAAAAAAATTGAACTGTGGAGATACAGTGCTGAAAGTCCATTAGTTTAGTCTACAGTCATGGCCAAAAATTTTGAGAATGACACAAATATTAATTTTCACAAAGTCTGCTGCCTCAGTTTAGATGATGGCAATTTGCATATACTCCAGAATGTTACGAAGAGTGATCAGATGAATTGCAATCAATTGCAAAGTCCCTCTTTGTCATGAAAATGAACTCAAAAAAACATTTCCACTGCATTTCAGCCCTGCCCCAAAAGGACCAGCTGCCATCACGTCAGTTATTCTCTCTTTAACACAGGTGACAGTGTTGACGTGGATAAGGCTGGAGATCACTCTGTTATGCTGATTGAGTTAGAATAACAGACCGGAAGCTTTAAAAGGAGGATGGTGCTTGAAATCATTGTTCTTCCTCTGTTATCCATGCAAGGAAATAAGTGCTGTCATCATTGCTTTGCACAAAAAGGGCTTCTCAGGCAAGGATATTGCTGCTAGTAAGATTGCACTTAAATCAACCATTTATCAGACCATCAAGAACTTCAAGGAGAGAGGTTCAATTGTTGTGAAGAATGCATCAGGGCATCCAAGAAATTCCAGCAAGTGCCAGGACCATCTCCTAAAGTTGATTCAGCAGTGGGATCAGGGTGCAGAACTTGCTCAGGAATGGCAGCAGGCAGGCATGAGTGCAACTGCATGCACAGTGAGGCGAAGACTTTTGGAGGATGGCCTGGTGTAAAGAAGGGCAGCAAACAAGCCACTTCTCTCCAGGAAAAACATCAGGGACAGACTGATATTCTGCAAAAGGTACAGGGACTGGACTGCTGAGGACTGGGTAAATAATTTTCTCTGATGAATCCCCTTTCCGATTGTTTAGGGCATCAGGAAAAAGGATTATCCAGAGAAGACAAGGTGAGCGCTACCATCAGTCCTGTGTTATGCCAACAGTAAAGCATCCTGAGACCATTCATGTGTAGGCTTCCTTCTCAGCCAAGGCTCACTCACAATTTTGTCTAAGAACACAGCCATGAATAAAGAATAGTACCAACACATCCTTCAAGAGCAACTTTTCCCAACCATCCAAGAACAGTTTGATGATGAAAAATGCCTTTTCCAGAATGATGGAGCACCTTGCCATAAGGCAAAAGTGATAACTAAGTGGCTTGGGGAACAAAATATTGAAATTTTGGGTCAATGGCCAGGAAACTCCACAGACCTTAATCCCATTGCGAACTTATGGCCAATCCTCAAAAGGCAGGTGGACAAACAAAAACCCCAAATCCTAACAAACTTCAAGCATTGATGATGCAAGAATGGGCTGCCATCAGTCAGGATGTGGCCCAGAAGTTAATTGACAGTATGCCAGGGTGGATTGCAGAGGTCTTGAAAAAGAAGGGTCAACACTGCAAATATTGACTCTTTGCATAAACTTAATGTAATTGTCAATAATAGCCTTTGACACTTATGAAATGCTTGTAATTATGCTTCAGTATACCATAGTAACATCTGACAACAATATCTAAGAACACTGAGGCAGCAAACTTTGTGAAGTCCAATACTTGTGTAATTCTCAAAACTTTTGGCCACGACTGTGCTGTTTCAGCTCTTTGATGATATTTCATATGATTTGGGTCATTTGTGATATCACCAATGATGCCATTGATGAGGTAATTTGTGATGTAAACCCATTATTTAATTTATAATTTTGCATGTGATGTCATCTGTGTATCATTGATGATGTAATTTCTTATGTCATATCTAATATCAACAAAGCATTTGGAGGAATGGAGTTTCCCATGCTTTGTGTGTGATCAGTTTGTAAAATGAAACAATTGGCAGTGGACAATGAAAGAGATCAAAATAACTAAAATAGAAAGTCATTCTGTTAAAAAAAAGTGCTACTTATTCCTAGAATACAGCTCACCCTTAAAGGGATAGTAATGTTTCAAAATAAAAGCAGCTCCAATTAATCTTCATAGTAATTGGCCATGGGGAGTGTTATTTTAATACTATAAGATTTGTAGTTCAAGAATAATTGAATGATAAAGTATCCTCCTTCTGCCCCTTTTACCTAGTATAAGCCACCTCCCCTCCAATGTGGAATCTGGTCTTAAGACCAGACAGCTCACAGCAAGGGATACTCTTCTTACTGTGATACTGTGAATTATTCTAAATACTCTGACAGTATTGAAATAATATTCTCCATGGACCAAATACTATGAAGATTAATTGGAGCTGCTTTTATTTTGAAACATTACTATCCCTTTAAGAAAGGTCATGTATTCTTAGAATACATTGATATTTCTCTTGTTTTCAAGTATATCCTAAATAACCTCCTAGTAGAAGTGACAGAGTTCAGTCTATTCATCTGTGCTTGGACAGACATAGATAGAAGTCAAGGACTCAAGTACTGAATGGATTCAAGAGAGAGTCAACCTTTGAACCTTCAGCTGTTTTAGCTACTATAGGCTTGTTGGGAATAATGAATAATGAATAATGGAACATGTAATCTCAGACAGCTGGAGAGTCAAAGCTTACCCAAGCATACCTGTAACTGGTCTATTGCTTAGGTCTCATATGTCACTCTTATTTGCTCCTTTTGTTTAAAAACAGTCCTTTTTATTTAAATTATATACTAGTCATGAATGATGAAGAACTAATGCTCATCTACCTGTTATGTATAATTATGTATAAGAATATTGCAGTTACACAGTTTATTATATATTGTGATTACATCAACACATACTTTTTTTCTTGGATATACATATATTAGACATATTAGTTTAATAATAGTTTCTCATTAGAAGGGTCTGAGGTTATATATTGTGGTCTATTTTTTAACCAGATTTTATAGTACAGGAGCCATTGGAGTAAATAGGCCATCTGTATAGAATGATTTCATTCTATAATTGCCATATATCACCATGTATGTTTGTAGCTTTTTATGAATAAATTATTTTTTATACATATTTTTATTTTATTTTTATATCTTTGTGAGTGGTCTTTAGCACCTAGATTTATATCTGTAAAACCCAATGTATTGTATTGCAGTGCTTTTGATACTTCCCCGTCATTCAAAGAGTTAAATTATGGCTTGAATATGTTGTTTTCTTTTTAAGGAAACAAAATACTTCTCTAAATAGGCATATCTACATATGTATTTGTTTGCATTATGACTAAAGTTTGCTGTATGTAGTGCTCTCTTCTGAAGTTTGCTTCAAGGTCATACCACATTAATAGCATGGTAAAATGATTATGAAAATATTTGTATTCAGAGATTTTTCTGGTGAGTGAAAGTAAGTGTACTTCTATTGCTCACATAGACTTCAGTCAAAAGTCATTATAAAGCAAACACATTTTCTGAGAGTTTGAGACTATTGCAGAGATAATATTCAAGTAAAAAGCATTGAATATATACATATACCGCATTGTTGTTTGATGGAAACCTACCTTGGTAAGACCTTCTGCTAAAACATATGTTTCCTTTTTAGTAGCCAGTTTCCATGTTTCTAGCTTGCCTGCCTGTGGATTCTTCTTGAAATCACATATTTACTTAACACAGCATTTCTCGAAATGTTGTAACTGCAGTGTGTGTCTATTATGACCCTTATTTATATACTCAAAATTTACTGCGAGATTATGAATTTGAATTGATTCTTGTTTGAATATAATATATTTATTTAATTAATGTTGCTGAGTAGGCCAACATTTTCATTTTTCTAGGGTCTTTAAACATAAGCTATACACTGGCAAATCCCTGTAGTTTATGAGCCTATTAAGAAATGAAGTGCCAATAACAGTTCCAATAACATGATCACATATTGGGGAAACAAATATTAATATATATTTGCTAATGTTTGTTTTGATCTGTCTTGTTATTAAATGGTAGCACTTCATATTATCATTTTGAAAAGACAAATTTTCAGTATGTAGTATTATTATATTGACTAACACTCTAATCTAGACATGCCCTGCACCTTTTTCTATATGTCTCTTGGCTGGGTAGAATAAATCTTGTTAAGATGATAGTTCTACCAAAGATTTTATATCTTTTTAAAGCTATCCCACTTGCAGTTCCAAGATCCCTGTTGTAGAAACGACATTCAACTCGCTTATACTAGCTTATATTTGGAAATATAAACATCCTAGACTGCATCCTACTCACATCTATTGTTCCCCCTGCTTAGGTAGTGTACGTTTTCCTAATGTCTATGAAACTGCTGCACTATGTAGGCTAAGAGAACAATATACGCCTGAACAGAAGGAATGGGTTACGTGCGTTCAAACATTTGCAGATGGTGTGGATCTCTCACATTTCCTTTGGATAGATCCACCTTTCTTTCCAACCTCTTTGCTTACCCATCCTATTATCTCTTATCTTCTTTCGACTTGGCTTAAAATAAATGGTAGGTACAAATTCATACTTTATTTTTTATGGTTTGGCGCATAGGTGTAGGACTTAAACAATGTGTACCAAATAATCACTTACACAAGAAAAACCCACCACTATAATAACAATCGTTATCTTTAAAATTCCAATATTTATTGGAGCATTTATATACAACATACACTTAAAACATATATTTTCTTTCAACAATATTTTTAATTTATTGTAATGGGTATATCATATAAAACTTGATATCACCAATCACCAATCAGATTGGGAAAAGTCAAGCACTATCCCAAATTATATTCTATTATTCTCATATAGTGCCTAGAAATCAATCCTTGCATTTAATGAGAAAAAAGCACAATATTATTCCCCATATATAAAAGAGAACGTCCTACACTGTCTCTCTACCCCTTAAACCCTATATCTATCTAAACGATCGATCGTTTGAAAAAAATAAAAAATTAAATCTTTGTTCACAGCAATTGTTCACATACGTGGTCTTAAAAAATGTATATGTATATTTTCAACGTTATTCCCAACTTATGCGCTAACTCTTTATACAAATATATGGAAACATGTATCTGGCAACCCCTTCCTCTCCTTTAAGGAGGTCTCCTTCTTCTATGCAACAACAGTGTTATTCATTGGCCATTAGAAACATGCAACAATGTTGCTGGTACACTCCAATTCCGCTCCCAATCTCCTACTCCATACCAGACTCTAATTCTCCCAAACATACGGAGCTATTCACTGGTTATCTATACATTTGCAGGAAAATGGAACGTCTTACCGGTAACCTCAACTTCGTATGTATCAGACCAGACTTGTACCCCCTTCTTACAACTTAATGTTGCCTCCTCTTTCGTTTGATGTTAGTGATCTCTCCAATCACTCGATCACCGGAGCTACATTCTCCTCGGATAATATCTGTGTTTACAATGTTGCCATCTTCATCACAGGTATTAATATGAAGCGCATCCATATCAGGTATTCAATCCTCTTGCCACGTTCCTCCAACGCGTTTCGAAATCACTCTATTTCTTCGTCAGGGAGATACTCTTTAAGTGTATGTTGTATATAAATGCTCCAATAAATACTGGAATTTTAAAGATAACGATTGTTATTATAGTGGTGGGTTTTTCTTGTGTAAGTGATTATTTGGCACACATTGTTTAAGTCCTGCACCTATGCGCCAGACCATAAAAAATAGTGTATATTGTTTTCAGAATTTGTAAAGTGAAATTATAGTCAGGCAGCAAGGTGAAGGATTGGTTTATCTGCAATTTCCATTTTTGCGCCACTAATATATATATTTTTGACAAATTCATACTTCACACTGTAGGATCCCTTACTACTGCTTAGGGCATTACCCCTCTACCAACTCTTAGGGCTCGAGGGCTTCCCACATCTGGTGCAATTGATTGGCAATACAACCAAGTGCACCATACTCTTTTGTCAATTCTGTGTTATTGCTTCCAAATTAGATTGGATACTTCCTTTGAACTAATTTTTACCTCCATGGAGATACAGACACTTACCTTGTCTAAGTTTTACAAACTTAAACCACTAAACCATACTTTCTATGAGAATGGGATAAAGAACTGGGTATTTCATTTTCTACTGCCCAATGGTGTGTTATTCTGATTAAACTGCACTCTTCAGCAGTGGATACTGTTACTAGACAATGTAACTATAAAATTTATACTAAGTGGTATTATACTCCCCAGCGGCTGTCAGTCATACACCCAAGTTCAGTCCCCACTGTCTGTTGGAGGTGCTCTTTGGACACTGGCACTTTTTTTGCATATGCGGTGGTCCTGTCAGGCCCTTTTTGGAAATATGTCCTCTCAGTGATTAACACCATACTTAAATTGTGATTACCCATGGCCCACTCATTCTGTTGTTTGCTACAAACTTTCCACCTTCCCCCTCAATAAACAAAGAAGCTATGTCACTGTTTTATTTCCTATCAAATACTGCAAAACTTCTGATTCCCCTCTAGTGGAAGTCCTCCTCACCTCCAAATTTGGACCAGTGGACAAGGCGGGTTAATGCCACCCTTGACTTAGAGAAAGTCCCTGCTCTATCTCGTAACCTCGTGGGAACATTCCTTTCCATCTGGTCCCCGTGGATGGACTATGTTTCGACAGTCGGTCTGAAATAACCTGACACCTTGTAAAGTAATTATTAAGGCCCGGTCTCTTCATTTTTGTGTTCTACTGACCTTGGTACTCTGTCTCTTTCCTTTCTTTCTTCTCTAACCTCTTTTCTTTTCTACCTTTTCTTTCCTTTTTCTTCTTCCTTATTAGATTGCTGATAGACAACTTGGCTACTTCGTTTTCTTTAGCCTATCTGTTTAACAACCCTTTAAGCACACGCTATAGGGCACATTTAGAAAAATTATTCCACAGGTTGTCCTCTGTTGCAAACTGAAACGGAAGCTGGAGGGGACCGCGTCACCCTCAGCCGTCGTTCCCGGGTCTCTCCTTCTCGACAGCGGATTACTCAGCCTGGTTCCTACCGGTCGAGCAATGACCAGCTCGATCGAACCTCCACGGTGTCACAAACTCCGTATCAAAGTCAAATGAAAGTGGTAGCAGCATCTAGTTCGTCTCGGAATCGGAAGAAATCCAGGTGAGCAGGGAAAGAGTCAAAGAGACTCACAGCCAGAGTTGGGTCGCAAACTGGTACCACGGGATGTAGAGAGTGAGGCCTCTACTCCTGTTCGAAGGATAGCTGGGTAAAGTGTAGCAGGAACCAAAGGAAGGTTGAAGACGGAGTCCACGTTGCCGCCTGACAGCATACGAAGTCGGGTCGCAGGTAGCTGGCAGCAGGCGATCGACGATTCAGGATACTTGGTGCAGATGGGTATCAGAGTGGATACTTTAGACCATAAGCAATACAAGACTCCAGGACTCCTTGATCACTCAGAATAACTCGACTTTATTAACCAACACACCACATATTTATACAGTTGACCTACATAGACATTACATGGGTAGGCAGGATACAATAGGTGAATCACAGAGATAATCCATTCATAATACAGAACACAAAGAACCCACAACAACTGGTTCAGGGAAACATAATAGGGGAGACGTGATTGAATTAACACACAGCGGGGGGTCCTTCTGCAGTTCACAAACATACAATGGCTGGAGTGACTAGAATACACATTTTAGGGACAATGGCCCAAGGTTGGAGCTTTGTTTGATTACTTTGAATTTCCTGCTCCAACCTTGACCAATCACTGAGCTGTCTACTGTTCTCTATGTTAGGCTATGGAAGATATTTCCGTGTCCACCTCAGGGATTCGTTCCAACAAGCCTTCGCCTCTTGCCCCCCACCACCAAGCGTTCGACCCGATGGCGATGATCGTACACCGAGCCGGCAACCTCTGACTGGTAGTCAGAGAATGAGTAAACCTCGAACACGACAATACATTAAACATAGACTATTTGACAGTCTCTCCTCCTAGAGTGTTCAACACTCTGAACACAGGGCAGTTCTGTGTATTAAGTTCTTGTTCAACACACCTGCCTATTCACATAAGGGCTCGACACAGTCTTTTAATCCAGTCGAAGGGCTTGCAAGGTCGTACGACCAGGCCCAAAGGAGTGTCCAAAAAGGGCAAAATGTCCACAGTCTCTTGTGCTCTTTGTTTAACAGTCTCAAGCCCAGACAAGGGCTCCAGTAACGAAGTAGGATCCATTACACAAACGATTGTATATCGATTGTAATAGGATGTGATTAGAGTGCATGCTAACTTGCTGTGTAATTGTTTTACTATCTCAATCATTGGTTGGGACTGTTTTGATAAGTTTTACATTATATTGTTTTATCACAGTCTTATATATCTGTATAATTGGACAATGTATGTTATGAATTAAATTTATTTTCAATATAGTTTTTTTTTTTCTAAAAAAGGCCCAGATGTAAAGGAAATACATTTAGTTTACTCAAACTTGTTCATAAATAGTTCTTTTCCTCACTAATTAACCTTTTGAGTGCCAGGGTTTACACAACACATTGCAAAGCAATGAGTTGCATATCCCTCTGGCACTCAAAGGGTTCATGTTTTCTGGCCAACAAGAGTACTTCCACTGCTGAAAGGTGTTTCATTCGAAAGTTATTAATTTTCAAAGTTGAATTTTTTAGGTGCAATATCAAAGTGGCTTGAAATTGTTCAGTGGCGCTGTTGCTACACCATCCTATGGAGATTTATGGTCCCGGGACCAGAGCTGTCCATAGGATCGTGTAGCAACAGCGCCACTGTACAATTTCAGGCCACTGTGATATTGCACCTAAAAAATTCAAATTAATAACTTTTGAATTAAACACCTTTCAACAGTGGGAGTACTCTTGTTTTACTCAGGGGGATAAACCCTACAACATTTTTTTTTACATTTTAAGTATTACTGTCCCTTTAATACTACAGTTTTACTGCTGCTACTATATATTAACAGTGCTATTTTTAATCAAAATAATCATTATCACAATTATTGTATTAAAGTAACTGTAATCCACAATATTAACTAGGTTTAATTTAAAGACCATGTTGCCTTAACTATCACTAGCTTGTTCCAATGACAATGTTAGCTGATGTCTTCCTCTTCTGATTTAATTGTCAACTTAAATATGGGGTCTGAGTACTGACTAGTGTTGAGTGAGCGTGCTCGGCCGATGCTCGGATCGGCTCGAGCATCGCTCTGCTCGGCACATGGCGGTACTCGTCGAGTACCGCCATGTGCTCTCCCGCCATGTTCGGGTGGCGGGGATCTGTGCCGGAAGAGGCACAGATCAGAAGACGCTCCGCTGGACCACCAGGGACTGGAGGTACGGGGGCATTGCGGAGATGAAGGGGGCATTGCGGAGATGAAGGGGGACATTGTGGAAGAGGGGCATAGACTCTATGCCCCTCTTCCACAATGTCCCCCTTCATCTCCGCTATGCCCCTCTTCCACAATGTCCCCCTTCATCTCCGCTATGCCCCTCTTCCACAATGTCCCCCTTCATCTCCGCTATGCCCCTCTTCCACAATGTCCCCCTTCATCTCCTCTATGCCATAGAGGAGATGAAGGGGGACATTGTGGAAGAGGGGCATAGCGGAGATGAAGGGGGACATTGTGGAAGAGGGGCATAGCGGAGATGAAGGGGGACATTGCGGAGATGAAGGGGGACATTGCGGAGATGAAGGGGGCATTCAGAGATGAAGGGGGCATAGCGGAGATGAAGGGGGGCATTGACCAGGCACCCTCCCCTCATCAGAGCAGGGGGTGCCTGGTGTAATGCTCGTGTCGCCCCATTCATTTGAATGGGGCTCGGGTGCTCGGCCGAGCACTCGAGCCTCAGGGGGTGCTCGGTCAGAGCACCCGAGCACCCGAGCATCGGGGTGCTCGCTCAACACTAGTAGTGACCAATGTCCTCCTTGTTTAAACCCTATCTTAATACTGAGTATGAGTAAAACGTAGATGTTCCAGTTGTGTACCTGCAGTTGTAATGCTGGTTTTGAGCAGTGAAGAAATTTGTCCCTGTTCATACCCCATATTACTAGTTTCCTGATCAGACTGAAAGAAGAATAAACCTTTAACCAACTCTGCAGTTATCAGCTACTGGATCTGTTGGGCAGCTCTGTAAGGATCACATTTCAAGTGACTGGAAATATATATCACTAGTCAATACAAAATAGACGGCAACATAGCCTTTCTGTCAATTTAAGTTAGATTTGGAGTTTCCTATTGGTTTACTAAATTACCCCCATGTGGCTAGGTTTACCAATGTATCCCTTTAAAGGGATAGTAATATTTCATAATAAAAGCAGCTTTAATTAATCACCATAGTATTTGGACTTTGGAGAGTGTTATTTCAATTCTGTCAGAGTTGTAGTTCAAGAGTAATTCAATGACAAAGTGTCCCCCTCCCGTCCCTTTTACTGATGTAACACTGCTCAGCCAGATCATAAGGGAGGTGCCCAGGTAGATTGCAGAGAGGGACAATCTTCAATTAAGATAAGGGAAAAACCTGAAAAACTTGTCAAGGGGGTCAGGGATTTCATTGTTCTCATAGGAATAAGATTGTCCCCTGCTGTTATCTGTCTGGTCTTACAACCAGATTCCACATCTGAGAAGAGATGGCTTACACTAGGTAAAAGGGGCGGGAGGGGACACTTTGCTTGTGAATATCTCTCAAACCATAAAGGTTTGAGAGATAAGACTTATATCGTTCTTCATGTTTTTTTAATGCCTACAAAATAAGATAAAGATAAAATGAAGTATTACTATCCCCTTAAAACCAAACACATAGAAAAGTTGTATGTGTGCATGCTACATGAGAACCATTGCAGTAAAGGAGAACAACTGCAGCCCTCCGGCATAAATATTCCATACATTTTCAGTTTTATTATGAGGTAACACCATCATATGTGACCCATATTTAACCATTTAAGTGCCAGAGGGGTATCCAATGCATTGCTTCACAATGCTTTGGATAACCCTCTACCCCTCAAAGGGTTAAATCGTGGGAGGTATATGTGGGCAACAGACTGATAAAGCAGTAGCGAGAGGTGAGAAAAGATGGACAGATCTTATATGACTTAACTGGAAGCTTTAGAACTAAAAATGATCTGACAAAATCCCTCTTCCTAACCTGTCAGCTGCCCTGGATATAGTTGATAAACGGGTCTGTGAGACAGATTCAGGTCAGTAAAAATAAATAATTGCTAACTTAGGACTTTGAAGGTTCTACCACAAAATGAACTGCTTGCACTTTACACATCTAAAATGTTTGTGATAAAATAAACAGCTCTATATTTACAGTATAAGGGATTATGAAATGTCTCTATTTATATTAAGCTA
Source organism: Rhinophrynus dorsalis (assembly GCA_037306005.1). Taxonomy (NCBI): domain Eukaryota; kingdom Metazoa; phylum Chordata; class Amphibia; order Anura; family Rhinophrynidae; genus Rhinophrynus; species Rhinophrynus dorsalis. Next base: position 69,361,726 of record CM074719.1, on the reverse strand, counting down.
TTCTATTAAATATATTCCTTAAAGTGTCAAATTAGTTGTGACACGTGTGTTTGTGTTTGAGTTTGTTTGTGGAAGAGAGAGAGGATCATGTACTAAGAAATACACCCAATTTACAGTATCAGGGGGTTAGGAAATGTCTCCATATATGATACTATTATATGAAATATATTCCTTAGAGTGTAATTTTCATTGAGAAATGAGTGACTGTGTGTGTGTGTATGTGTGTTTGTGTGTGTGTGTGTGCGTGTGTGTGTATGTTTGTGTGTGTGTGTGTGTGTGTGTGTATATATGTGTGTGTGTGTATGTCTGTGTGTTTGTGTGTGTATGTCTATGTGCATGTATGTGTGCGTGTCTGTGTGTGTATGCTTGTGTGTGTATGTGTGTGTGTGTGTGTGTGTGTGTGTGTGTGTGCTTGAGAGGCTGCTGTACTGAGACACTGGGCCAATTTACAGTATCAGGGGGTTAGGAAATGTCTCCATATATGATACTATTATATGAAATGTATTCCTCAGAGTGTAATTTTCATTGAGAAATGAGTGACTGTGTGTGTGTGTGTGTGTGTGTGTGTGTGTGTGTGTGTGTGTGTGTTTCTGTGTGTGATGTGTGTATGTATGTGTGTGTGCTTGAGAGGCTGCTGTACTGAGACACTGGGCCAATTTACAGTATCAGGGGTTTAGTAAATGTCTCTATATATTATGATATTCTATAAACTATATTTCTCAAAGTGTCTTATTCATTATGTCACAAGTGTGCGTGTGTGTTGTAGTGTATGTGTATTTGTATATTTGGCGTGCATGTGTGTCTGTTTGGGCTTGTATTTGTGTATGTGGTGTGTGCCTGTGTGTATGTGGTGTGTGCGTGTTTATGTGTGTGTGTGTGTGTGTGTGTGTGGATGGATGTGGTGTTTGTGTGTGTATATTCGGTGCACATGTGTGTATGTGTGTAACGCTACAGAAGGAACAAACCACAGACAGATGTATAATAAATTAAATACTTCATTAAGCAAAATACAAGAGTATAGTGACACAGAACATACAGAACCCAGCAGGGATCAAACACATATACTAGTCCAGCTAAGGAACTGGAGTCAGAGGAGGTAGTCACTAAGCCAGGTGTCAGAGCCAGAGGAGGTAGTCAGCCCAGCCAAATGTCAGAGCCAAAGGAGGTAGTTAGCCAGGCTAGGTCTCAGAGCCAGTGGAGGTAGTCTGCAGAGTCAAAGAGAGTACGCAACCGAAGCAAGGGGCAAACCAGAGCACAATAAGTATACCAGCACTAGCACCATGTAAGGGCGACTAGTGTGAGAAAAGCTTCCAGCAGTGCGATCCACATCCTGAAGGTAACTGTGACAGTACCCCTCCCTCAACTACCTCTTCCCCAAGGAAGAGGACCAAGTTTGTGCGGAAAACGGGAATGAACGGTACAGAATAGGAGCATGAACATCGTGAGAGGGTACCCAGGAGCGGTCACATATCATCTCCTCCTCCCCCCTCCTGAATATCACAACAAGACACACTGGCAACAGTATCAGTAGGCACAGTTAGCTGACTTGTACTGCTCTCACTGCTACCTACTACTTCCTGTGCCTGTGCCACTATTTTCCCCCAGATCACAACAGACAGTGTTGGGGAACTGAGCATTATTTGATCTGGGGAATCAGGTATTCCAGACCCGTCAATGCCTGTGGTGGTCACTTCCTCCTCCTACTCAGCCTCACTGGATGTATAATGGTCCTTCCAGTTTGTTCTTTTCTCTGTAATCCTGGTGCTCATAGTGGTAGCACACACTATGAGCCTCTGTTGCCTTAATTTTTCTAAATAAAGCACTGCAAAACAGCCTAGCATACTCTCTCCCTCTCTTTCTGCTTGTATTATGTTTCATTTCCTGGAAATGTCACATTTTTTGTGCGAAAATGCAAAGTACAGGTAAGTGAAGGGGCAAACTGCGTGTGTAGCCAGTGAAAAATAGTGAAAACGTTTTGGCAGTATGCGAAAACGGTGAAGATTTTAAGGGCTTTAAGGTGGATTTTCCCTTGAAAAGCAGACAACCATGTGGTTTTCACAGTTTTTTTCACAGGAATACAACAGAACCTTTCACCATCCCCTAGGCGGGAGGTATGAATGGCCTGATGAGCAATCTAAAGTGGGATCTAATGGAGAGTTGAAATCACCATTCCCTCTTGAAATGTTTTAAATTGTTCTAGTGTGTGTGGGATATAAAAGAAAATTGGTTAAAATTTGGTGCATAAATAGTAGCCAGTGACCACAGTAATTTTCATTTTCATACCTGGGAACTTTCAGTTGAGGGCTACCCGGAGGGTAGTCCTCTGTTCAGCAGGGGGTAAGAAAAAAAAGGCTAATCGCGTCAAAAAGGGGCGGGGCTTAACTTGAGTGTTTGGGGGGATTTAACCCTTTGAGTGCCAGAGTGGTACGGAATGCATTGCAAAGCAATGCATTCCGTACCACTCTGGTACTCAGAGGGTTAAATGTGTCACACAGAAGGCTGGGGACGGAGGCAGAACGGAAGAAAAAGCAGATGTGGCAGAGTTTCAATAGAAACTCTCCACATCCGGAGGAATCAGCCTCTGCCCCGGAGACCCGGTAAAGCTCTGTCAGAACCGGAGTCTCCGGGGAAAATCCGGAGAGTTCCCAGGTATGTTCATTTTGAAATCCATATCACAACCAGAGCTGGATTAGGCAAAGTAGGCAACTGCCTAGAGTGACAAATATTGAGGGGTGGTGTAGATGTGGTGGCCACAAACACATTTTGAATAGTGGATGTGGCCATAACAATCTCAGAATCCCTGAAGCAGTTTAAATACCCCTTTGCTGTTGTGACTATGGAAATTGTGTGTATCCTGCAGAAAAAAAAAAGAGAGAAAAGAAAGCATGAGGTGCCCCTTTTTTAAATCCTCTAATAAATCACCATCTGGTGGACTGGGTCATGTGTGGAATGGGGTGTGGTCATGGGGGGAGAAAAGGATACGTGGCATACCTTGCCTGTGGGCACCTTGGATGTAAATGCAGCCCTGATCACAATAGGATTTCTTTGCTGTTACATTGTTCCAATTCATTATCACCATGCATTGTTATATGATCTTTAGCAGTAAGACAAAGATGCTTACTAAACCCTTTCTATTTTCCCAACAACAAAATGAGTTCACAGGTTACCAAGTAACAGTACAGAATCCGCAGAAGGAACAATATATAACTCTTTGAGTGCCAAGGGGTATTAAAAACATTGCGAATAAATGCGTTGGATACCCTTATGCCATTCAAAGGGTTAATGAAAAGATGGTGGAAAGAAAAACAATTATAGTCATTTTTTTAGGAAGCAGATATTTGCTAAGTAAAACAGAGGAACTATGTATAAAGGTAAATTGAAGGTATTCTGGGGAACGCTAACTAGTCTACAGGGAAGAAATAAACATTCCAGTTAGGAATTTTTAAACCCTTGAATGCTAGAGATATCTCCAGCGTGATCCATCAAGAATAAACAACAACCCCCAATAAAAAAAAACTCCATTTACATCAGCATGATGGTTTACCCCCAAATTGTTCCACTTTACTTTCACATAAGTCCCACTAACTACACCATAGTGGACCAATCATTGCTACCCATATTCTCATTCATATAAATGGGGAGATAAGCCCCTTCCCAGTATATTGTGAAGCAATGTGGGTTATGCACTGAGGTGTGTATTTCATTTCTCCAATTCCTATGTTATTCTATGGAGTCAATGCCCTATGATTTCTCTAGCTTTGGAGATCTTGGTGCACGATCTCTAGAGAATAACATAGGAAATGGTGAAATGATGTCACTAGAGACATCATCACCACTTTATCACCTGTTTATCACTCCTTAGTGCATAACCCCTAATGTGTTGGAGAATCTTTGGTATTTAAGATGTTCAGAATTTTAATTTTTCTCCTGTTGAGTAGAATTACCCATCTTTAACAGATATGGCCTATGTCTAATTTCCAATTAATTATAATCTACTCCTAGCCCTTTTTGGTATAAAAGTGCTAATGTTTTTCATAAATGAATAGAGGCTACAGACCTGGTAAAACCAGAGATAACTGATTTGACATTAGAACCCTTTCTTTCTAGTTCTCAATCAATCTTATATCCTATTTGTCTGTGTAATTCCATTCTGACATACATTGTACTTATCACTTTATGATTAAGCACATGTATGAACAACATAGTTTCATATAATTTGTATGTTTATCACAAATTATGGGGTTTAAGAATAGAAAAATTATTTTCGTTATAAATGCTAGCTTGAAATATTTTAAAGGTTGTAAATCCTGTTCATAATTTCCATTTAACTGTTGCTTCCAGGTCTTATGCTTCTAAAATTATCAATGTGTGTACTAAATGGTAAAGCAGAATTTAAATATATTTGAATTACAAATATTCAAAGTTTAAATGTACATGTGGAATATTAACATTAATATGTTAATCGTGACATTCTTCAGTTATAAAGAATGCTAAAAGTTGTGAAGGAAACCACAGTGCTGGCAGATGAGTAAGACAGTGAAATGTTGTGCTCAATATGTCACTAGCATAGATTAGTCAATTTTTGTAGTATTAATGCTAAAGTGAAATTTTCAGTTACTGAGACAGGGACGGTAAGCACAGAATTTGAAATGAGCCCATCATTCCACAACATAGTCTCAATAAAGGTATCTGTTTAAGTTGCCTATAGCTTGTGATTTGTTTTCTTTCAGTTATTGTAATGGTTTTCAACTAAAACAAAGTCAGGGATTTTTTATAGTAAGAGAAGTAAAATTATGGAATTCTTTGCCTCTGGATGTTGTGCTTGCAGATACTGTAACTGCTTTCAAAATGGATACATATCTAACACAAAATAACATTGAGAATTATTACAGTTGGCTTCAAACCAGATAGGATGATGATCCAGGGAGTCAGGAAGGAATTTTTTTTTACCCACTTGAGGATTAATTGGAAATGGCTTCAATGTTTGTTTGTTTTTTTGCCTTCCTCTGGATCAACAGGGATGATATGGCATGGACTGTGCTTGATGGACGCATGTCTTTTTCAGCCTCACCAACTGTTACTATGTACATTTTAGTTTAGTAATTAGAGACTCTTTAATCATGGTAGAGCTGTGTTCTCTGTGATGTGTGGCACAGGCTCCATAATTAATTGCTCACCTGTGCTGAAATTACCTCCCTTCTCCTCACACTTCCTGTCGAGACTGCAAAAAATATATCCGCTTCCACAGAAGCAGTGGACTAAAACAAAAATCATGTAAATCCTGTCAAGATGGATACTCCCACTGAGGTGAGGATTTGAAAAGTTGACAAGTACAGATTGAAGACTCTCTCTTCAAAAGTGAACCATTTCCTTCTTACATGGAAATTTCTGTTAAAAGTTCTGTTCCTCTGCAATTTCCACTGCATTCAAATTAATGATAATAATGTGATAATATTGTATCCACCCCCCAATAGAGAGTTTCCCTCATGTATTCCCTCTATGATAAAGTATAACAGGGTTATAAGTTTACATATTTTCAGTCTGTGCTTGGTAGACAGAGAGAGGGAAAAAGCAGTTGAATGTTTGATGCTAGCTAGTGTAGTCAAACAGACAAAGAGAGAGCTGGAGTTGCTTGATAAAAGTATTGTCAGTAGACAGTTGTTCTCTGGGTATGGATGTAAAGGGAATATGGAATATTAAAAGAAACACATTTTTGGCTGATAAGTGACAGTGTCAGGCAGGTAGTTCACTTTCCTCCCTGAGCTGGCTAGCTGAGCCTGAGACTATTTATACTAAGTGACAGATATAACACAGGCAGACATAAGTATAGAATACTTTCCAGACAAGAAAAATAGACACTTGCAAATTAATCTTGGCATACTGTCTTACATATAAACACTCATTCCTACATCTATATACCGAAATCTGCTGGTTCTGTAGTAGTATCAGCTGCTATGTGCTTAAAGCGGAACTACCACCGCACATCTTTAGCTTAATTAAGTCCCCATCTGGCGACTAGCTGCTTAGTAGCTTAGTAGCTTAGTAGTGCTTAGTAGTGCTAGTTGCCAGAATTATTACCTTATTTAATAGATTTATACTTTCTTCTATAGCTGACAGTAGTACGGAGTGTGGACATCTTGCCATAGTGACGTCCGTGCGCCTGCACTGTCAGTCCCTTTTGGAGCCAGCTGGCTCCTAGCAACGCCTCCTAGACCTGGCTGGGACTGACAGCACAGGCGTGCGGACATCACTAAGGTAAGATGTCCGCGCTCCATGCTACTGTCACCCATGGAAGAAAGCTTAAATCTATTAAATAAGGTAATATTTCTGGCGACTAGCACTACTAAGCAGCTAGTCACCAGATGGGGACTTAATTAAGCTAAAGATGTTGTGCGGTGGTAGTTCCACTTTAATCCTTGAAAATTGTTGTTTCTGTTTCTAACAGGTCTATCCTGTGCTATACCATGCTGTGCAATGTTTTGAAAACTGTCTGGTATAAGAGGGGTTAACTATGACAAAAAATAAACGTACACTACCCTGGCACCCACCACTAACCAGGCCACCACTAACCTATCAATTGTCAGTTTGTCTGGAAATGCATTGCAATCAATGTATTCTAGTAGGCACATCAAATGAAGGGATAAACTTATTAAAAATTAATGATTAATTAAATATCAGTCCAAAATACCTTACATTCTTGGAATACTGAAGTGACAATATGTTTGTAGGTCTTTTATTTTATTATATTCCTTTCAATATCTGGAGCAGAGGATCAGGGTGACACTGATGGACCTCAGACATCAAGGTTAGTATTTGTTTTTTTTTAACATACACGTGATATCCGAGGGGGTAGAATGGGTCCCGGGACCCCTTACTGGATTTTTTTAATATGGTGGCTCTGTACCCCATATAAATTTTATTTTGGGGGTCATATTCTTGAATATGGCCAATTAATAGACATAGACATTTAGAATTGAGTAGAATACATTACAAAATGTATTTGGTCTATCTACCATCAGGTCTTCTTGCTATGTGGCCTGCCAACTTCCATTTTAGGTGCTTTACTCTTTCAATGACGTCATAGACCTCTCTTTGCTGATGAATCCATGTACACATTTTTCAGTCACTTTTTGTTATATTCAGAATTTGATGTTGCATACTTCTATTCATTGCACAATTTCCATCATGTATTTCCATCTGTTGATATTTCCTGTTCAAGGTAAAAATACTTGTCCACTTCTAGTTCTTGTCTGTCTATTGTGATTTTCCTTGGTATGGTAAATTTGTTAAACATAACTTGCATTTTGATGATATTCATCTTCAGATGCATTATTGCAGTTCTAGAAAACACAAAAAGAAAACAGCGCAAGGGATTCCTCTAAGTGTAGTATATATGCACTCTTGATCCTTCACCTTCTCCATGTGCACAAGAATGGTACTCACTTATTAGAGAAGTTTTGGCAATAAAATCAATGCAAAAGCAGCTAGGGGCTGGATTCTATTGCAGGTGATAAATGTTAACACCCGTTTTATTAAACATTTTCCTATTGAAGTCAATGGGGAAAACTGTAAAATAAAAGCAGCGATAAAATTAGCACCTGCTATAGAATCCAGCCCTTGATCTCATAAAGTTATTACTGAAATGCTGAAAACAAGAGGTTAACTCTTATTGAAAGTCCTAGCTAAATTCTTTTTAAAATGCCCACTCTTCGGAAAAGCGCCGGAAACATGGAAAAATGCAGAAGTCATCCTACTAAAGGTTTCAAGGCGGCACTAAAAAAACTGTTGACCAATAACCATTTGCCACTGGTCTGCAAGATTTTCACAAATAGACTATCAAGAAGAATGGAAACAATACTCAAAGGGCCCAACATAAAACAAGCAGGCTGAAGGAGTCGTTTCAGTACAATGGACATATCCAGACAATGCGACAAGTTATAGAGCAACTTAATTAATACAACCTTCCATTACTCATAGCCGTCATTAACTGAGAAAAGGCCTTTGACTTAGTGAAAAAGCAAGTAAAAAGTAAGCAAGAATCGATCCTCAGATCAACCAAGGAATAGATATAGCTTACACCAAAATCTTCCAATCAATACATGAAAATGTAACTGCATCAATACAGGTTAACAATGATAAAGTAGAGATACAGGAGGCAAATATAGTTTTTGATACATTTTATTGGCTAAGCAGATTTAAATGCAAGCTTTCAAGACCTTAGGTCTCTTCCTCAGGCATGTTATACAGATAAATATGAAAACATCTCTCTTAAATACAAGTACACATTGCATTGTTTAGCATGGAAATCAGATAAGAGAACTCAATCCAGATATCTTTGATCAGTCAGTGGTAAATTGCACTCTTCCTCTGAAGCTTTAGAGGTATTTACAGTGCTCTTGGGTCTGTTGGTAAGGTCAATCAACTAAGTTGTAATGTGACAAAAACTCTTTGTCTCTATTTAAACCACTACAAATTGCATTAAATTTTAACATTAATTTTACCTCCCATACCTTTCTGTCCCTCTGAGTGTGGAACTGTCCCATCAAAATATTGATTTGTAGGACTTAGGCTTGTTAGAAACAAACCCCTCAAAATTGTTTTTTTTTTTCTAGGACTATTTTTTTTTCTTTTATTTATTTTTTTTTTTTCAAAGTACCATCCCTGAGAAAAAAATAAAAATGCCCTACTGGCCTAATGCCAGAATGTCATGTTGGCCAGTGGCCACTGTCAAATGTCCTCCTGAGTTGCAACTGCTGTTCATACTGCTGCTGCTGAGTTGTTTAAGCAGCAGGATAATTAGGCAGCTGAAAGGGAATGGTATCAACAATAGCAGTAACATGGAAGATGGATGATGAAGGTTCCACTTGTCATGACTGGCTCCAGTGATGAGCCTGAGGTAGTAGCAAAAGAATAAGTATCCCTCAGTATATGTGGAGAAAAGAACAAGTTGACCATTAAATCTTCTCCACCTGCCCCTCCTCCAAAATCATGGGTGTGTTGTTATTAGAATATACATTTTTCCCTTGAGAGCAGTAACTGTGGCTCTCATCAGCATCCTCAATGTGCACAGTTTGTGTGTGTGGTAAATAACATCTAGGGGCACAACTGTATCCAAACACCATGACACCCAAAACCAAGTACTGCCATTGTCACTGTACCACTTGTCCAGACCCCACTAAGGACACATGACAACTTGCTTACAGTTTAATAGTAATGATTAACCCCCTCTGCCAGAATCCTAGCATATTCTGTGGGATGGAATCTCCTCAGATGCCACCTGATGACCTGGTATCGATTCTCCTCCACCACACTGGCATGTGTGGTCAGTGCACCACACAGTGTGCAATGGGTAGACATGAACTGCCATATCTTAACATTAACAGAGTGGCTATCATTTGGCGGGGGAGGTAACGATGAATGAGGTGGATTGCAGGAGATGTACTTGTTACCCTAGAGGAAGAAGGTGATGTTGATGGCGAGCTAGTTGTTTCACTCTTCATGGAACTTCCAGTGTCTGTCTGTTTCTTTATTCTTTCTCCTCTTTGATCTCCACCTTTCTGGAGAGTCAGGGGGTACAGTAACAGCGGTGCTAGATTTCTGTAAAGGGTGTTTGGCTTTAATATGTTTAGAGTAAATGTCATGGTGTCTGTGTTTCATGTGTGTTATCAGGGTGGTTGTGCCAAGGTGTGTTCCCTCCATTCCCCTTCTCACTAACTTGTTACAAATTTTGCACTGTACCATTGTTGATGATGACTGGACTGTGCCTGCCAGAAGATAATAATAGTCCCACACCCATGACTTCTGGGGGGAGGGATAGGGAACAGCTGGAGAAGAATGGCCTCTTTCTTCTTGTCCTCCACATTCCACTTCACTTTCTGTGACAGCGGATAATGTTACTGCTGTTGCTACTACTGCCTCAGATTTAGCACTGCAACTAGGATCAGGAGGAGTATTGCTACTGCTGGCAAGTGGAACCTGTCCTAGTCCCGCATTACTTGTTGACCCCATTCCCACCGTGTCCACAGTGGTCTGTGGCACCTAGCCTGATCCTCAGCACCCTGCTGCCCTTTCATCTCAGCAGCAGCAAAAGTTAGAGCAGTTGCCATTTCCACTAATTTCAAAAGCTTACTGCTAGTGGTGGTGGTGATGCCCATCCTCATCCCTGTCTCCCATTCCTTCTCAGTTTCTGCTAAAAAGGCCTTCAATGCCTCTTCCACCCCAGCTTCTCCAACACCACCACCACCACCACTAGTCCCTACGTGCTGATGCTCTATTCCAGATATCTCCCTGCTGCTTGGAGGAGATGACGAGCAACGTGACAGAACGTCCCCTGCTGTCACACATGGCATAATTTTCTCCTTCCCCCCCAAGTACTACAAGAAACATTAGCAGCAGTCAAAGTATTGGTGGCGGCAGGTTCAGCACTTGCAGCAGGTTTAGCACTAGTGGCAGCATATCTGACAGCAGGTACAACACTAGTGGCTACAGGTACACCAGTGGTGGCATTGGCAGCAGGGGTAGCATGTCTTGCAACAGGCACAGGCAGCTAACCTGTCCTGCTCTCACTAGTACTACCCTTTTCTCCCTCCCTCCCTTCCCATTCCCTTTTCTCCCATCCTTCCGATTCCCTTTTCTCCCTCCCTTCCTATTAAATTCCCCAAAATCCCTTGGGGTGATTTAGGGGGACTGGACAGCATTGGTACAGTAGTGGTCCCTTCCTCCTCAGACTCAGAGGACACATAATGGTCATTCCAGCTCCTCCATTGATTATTTTTTACCCTGCTTATAGTGATAGGAGTCACTATGAGCCTCTCCTGCCTCATTTTTTGCAAAATATCACAAGAGAGCAGCACAGCATGTCTATCTCACTCTGTAGCTGCTTGTATTGTGTCTGTCTTCAGCAAAAACATCACGTTTTTATAGTGGAAGTGTGAAAACAACGTAAATCAATGGGCAGAAACTTTCTAGCCACTGAAAAAATGATGAAAAATTTTGGCCAATGGGCGAAAAATGCGAAAATTTTAACAGCTAGTTTTAAAGTGGATTTTCCCGCAAAAAAGCGGATAACAATGTGGTTTTCGTGAAATTTCCCGCAGGAACGCGGCAACAACTTTCGCCCACCCCTACTAAATAGAAGCCAGCGGCAGCCAACTGACAAATATTTGGAGCTTCCAGAACCCTGTTCCTTATTGTGAACCTGCCATGGCAGAACAATGCAACTGAAGAATGAAATATTTTTTGGGCCCTTTGGGATTTTACCAAGGTCACTAGATCCAACAGTGTAGCTGGTACATATACTAAAGCTGCAGAACTCTTTCCTGCCCTCTTCCTCTCAGTGTATCCTAGTTCCCTATTTTTAGTCCCAGAGGTCATATTTTGTGTTGCAAAGTCAGATTTAATTAGAGGAATTTTGTTAGGCATAAATTATACCCACCTAAATACAGTTTGATTGTGCTCATGGACAGGGATGGGTGAAACTTCCTGCCTCAAAAAGTGAAAAAGGCAGGAAATGGCACTTTGTACCATGAGTGAACTTTTTAATGAAAAGTATCAATTTACTGTTTTACATTGAAGACAATCATAGATCTAAATTAACCCCCAAAGCTATGTGTATTCCACGGTGCTAATATATAAAGGCATCAGCATCTCACAAGTTGATGTGTGTGTTTAGGAGTGAGTGAGAGAGAGAGAGAGAGAGAGAGAAAGGAGCATAATCTAATTTCTGGTGCCTTAATCCCCATCCCCCAACAAAACAATAAAGATGTAAGAGTGTTAGGTAAACAATGCCAGTTGTTTTCTGGGTATGAGTGAGAATATGGGAAAGTTAGCTCACCTAAACAAAAAAAAGTGATTGATGTAATACTGAGATACCGCAAGACAATATGGGCTCAATCCAAATGTTAGAGATAAAAAAGCCGGTAGGGCAAAATGAATACCAACTGACAAAAAAAATTGTCTTGGTCAGTATTAGTGATGAGCGAGCACCCCAATGCTCGGGTGTTCGGGTGCTCTGACCGAGCATCCCCTGAGGCTCGAGTGCTCGGCCGAGCACCCGAGCCCCATTGAAGTCAATGGGAGGACTCGAGCATTACACCAGGCACCCCCTGCTCTGATGAGGGGAGGGTGCCTGGTCCATAGGAAAATGGCAGAAAAGGATGGAAACACCACAGAAATGGTTCAGGGACAGCATAGGGAGGATGTCTGGATGCATCTTGGACTCCAACATCGCTGCTGGGAACGATCTTTCGCCCGTAGTACGCCATTTTTACAGACTGACCGTAAAACACACAAAAAGGAAAATAAAAACGACTTTAGGCGAAAAATTGTTACCAAACAGTATTTGCTGTATATTTACTTGTATATCATCTGCAAATTCTCCCAAAAATTTCCTCGATTTTTCTGAACTGAGGCCATGATTAAGAGGGAAACGTGCGCAGAGGCAAATTCTCCCAAAAATTTCCTTGATTTTCAGAACTGAGGCCATGATTAAGAGGGAAACGTGCGCAGAGGCAAATTCTCCCAAAAATTTCCTTGATTTTCAGAACTGAGGCCATGATTAAGAGGGAAACGTGCGCAGAGGCAAATTATCCCAAAAATTTCCTTGATTTTATTGAACTGAGGCCATGATTAAGAGGGAAACGTGCACTGAGCTGACCATCTAAAACATTATGGGTAAGGGTCTGCTGCAGAGCTGACCATCCTAAACATTATATGCGAAGGTCCGCTAGTGAGCTGACGCTATAAAACATTATATGAGAGGGCCCGCTAGAGAGCTGACCCAATAAAACATTATATGAGAAGGCCCGCTGGTGAGCTGACCTATATAAAAATTGTCAAACAGGGCCCGCTGGTGAGCTGGCCCTATATAAAAATTATATCACAGGGCCCGCTGGTGAGCTGGCCCTATATAAAAATTATAGCACAGGGCCCGCTGGTGAGCTGGCCCTATATAAAAATTATATCCCAGGGCATATGGAAGAGGAGGAGGAGGATGAGAAGATTAAGAGTCAACCATATACCCGTTTTTTGGGTGGAAGGGGTGAATGGGAATACAGAGTATTCACATCATTGTAAATAACATATATAAAGTGAGTTTATGTTCCCCCGGGGCTTTCCTCCAGTGGAGTGGAGAAGTCAGGGGAAATCCAGGCCTTGTTCATTTTTATAAGTGTCAACCTATCAGCATTGTCGGTGGAAAGGCGGATACGCTTATCTGTTATGATGCCACCAGCAGCACTAAATACCCGCTCAGACAGAACGCTGGCGGCAGGGCAGGCCAGCACCTCCAAGGCGTAGAGTGCCAGTTCATACCACGTGTCCAGCTTGGACACCCAGTAGTTGTAAGGCACAGAGGGATCATTGAGGACGCTGACACGGTCTGCTACGTACTCCTTCACCATCTTCCAAAACTTTTCCCTCCTTGTGACACTAGGCTGCGCATCAGGGTGAGGGTGCTGGCGGGGTGTCATGAAGGTGTCCCACGCCTTGGAGAGTGTTGCCCTGCCTTTGTCGGAACTGCTGTGTGCTCCCCTTTTCTCCCCTTCTCGGTTGGCCAAGGTAGCACGTACTCTGCCGCCAGCGTTGTCAGATGGAAAATTTTAGAGCAATTTTTCAACAAGAACCTTCTGGTATTGCACCATTTTGCTTACAGGAAGTTGAACGGAGAGGCGACGACCGTGTAACAGCTGGTACTCCACTACTGCCCTCTGCTGCTCACAAAGCCGGGCCAACATGTGGAAGGTGGAGTTCCAGCGCGTGCTCACGTCACACAGCAGCCGGTGAGCTGGCAATTGTAAGCGCTGCTGCAGCTTCAACAGGCCGGCCGAAGCTGTAGATGACTTACGGAAATGTGCACACACGCGGCGCACCTTGGTCAAGAGATCATGCACATTGGGTAGGTTTTTAGAAATCGCTGCACCACTAAATTAAATACATGCGCTAGGCATGGTACGTGTGTGAGCTTGCCGAGCTCCAAAGCCGCCACCAAGTTACGCCCATTATCACACACAACCATGCCTGGTTGCAGGTTGAGTGGCGAGAGCCACTGCTCGCTCTGGTGACTATCCCCTGCAACAGCTCTGAGGCCGTGTGCTGTTTGTCCCCAAGGCAGATCAGCTTCAGCACGGCCTGTTGACGCTTCCCCACTGCAGTGCTACACTGCTTCCAGCTACTGGCTGATGGGGGAGTGGCGCTGCGTGTAGAGAATTCGGAGGTGGAAACGGAGGAGGAGGAGCCAATAACGTAGGTGCTGGCGGAAACCCTGATGGAGGTAGGGCCCGCAATCCTCGGCGTGGGTAGCACCCGTGCCATCCCAGGGTCCGAGTCGCTCCCAGCCTCCACGACATTCACCCAGTGTGCCGTCAGGGAAATGTAGCGTCCCTGGCCACAAGCACTTGTCCATGTGTCAGTCGTTAAGTGGACCTTCCCAGTAACTGCGTTGGTCAGGGCACGGGTGATGTTACGGGACACATGGTGGTGTAATGCGGGGATGGCACACCGGGAAAAGTAGTGGCGGCTGGGGACCGCGTACCGAGGGACAGCTGCTGCCATCAGGCTGCGGAAGGACTCAGTGTCCACAAGCCTAAATGGCAGCATTTCGATGGCCAGTAATTTTGAAAGGTGTGAGGTTAGTGCTATGGCCTGTGGGTGGGTGGCTGGGTACTTTCTCTTGCGCTCAAATGCCTGGGGTAACGACATTTGGATGCTGTGCTGGGACAGGGAAGTGGATGTGGTCGCTGATGGTGCTTCAGATGGTACAGGTGCAGGGCGGGAGGTATGCGGGCCTGCGCCTTCGACAGGCGATTGGCCGGCACCGAAAACAGGGGAAGAGGAGGCAGTGGTGTGGCCTGCAGACACAGATGGGCGATCCAGGCGTTCCTCCCACTTACTACGGTGCTTGGATGCCATGTGTCGGATCATGCTGGTGGTGGTGAGGTTTCTAGTGTTCATGCCTCGGCTCATTCTGGTGTGGCACAGGTTGCAAACTACAATTCTTTTGTCGTCCGCACTTTCCTTAAAAAAACGCCATACCGCGGAACACCTACCCTTTGGCAAGGGAGATTTACGCAAGGGGGTGCTCCGTGGAACATTTGCGGACCTGTTTGGTGCGGTCCGCCTTCTTTCTGTAGCCACACCACTGCCTCTTCCAGCCTGTTGCGGTGCTGCAGATGGCTCACCCTCAGGACTGCTGTCATCGCTCGGCTCTACACCTTCCCAGGTGGGGTCAGTCACCTCATCGTCCACCAAGTCCTCCTCCACTTCCTCACTCTGATCATCCTCCTCAAGTCTTGATCCCACCACATACTCAGTCATTGACAACTGTATAACATTCTCCTCAACAAGGTCTTGAGATGGAAATAGTGGTTGATTTAATGGCAACTGTGTCTCATCATCATCATCATCATCCACTACTTCCTTTGACCTTAAATGCCGTTCACATCTGTCATCTTCTTGTGATTGGGTAGCCTCTAGAGGTTGTGAATCAGGGCACAAGATGTCATGTTCCTCTGCAAGCGTGCTTGGAGAGAGGGTCAAATGAAGGATTGGTGATGAGACGAGCTCCTCACTATATCCCAGTGTGGGATCACTTCTTTGACCAGACCGTGTATGGTGGGAGGAAGGATGATCAGAGTGAGGATTATGTTGACCAGACTCTTGGCTACTGAGAGTGGACTTGGTGGAAGACAGGGTGGTGCTTAACCGACTGGAAGCAGTATCAGCTGTCATCCAACCGACCACCTGTTCGCAGTGGTCGGACCTCGAGAGTGATGTCCTGCGACGCCCTGTAAAATTAGACATTAAGCTAGGTATGGTGGATGTCTTTCTTTCTTGTGCTCTGGCACCAGGCACAGTTTCTCCGCGTCCTGACCCGCGCCCTGAACTATCAGGATCACGTCCACTTCCCCGTCCCTTTTTACCCGCCTTCTTCATCTTACACGGAATATGTGACTTTAATATTTGAGTTTGAAAACTTAACAGTATTTCTTACTATTCTGCAACTGTGCAGAGTACACAGAATAGGCTGCTAAACGGCGGTGACACACACTGAATGGAATATGTGACTTTAATATTTGAGTTTGAAAACTTAACAGTATTTCTTACTATTCTGCAACTGTGCAGAGTACACAGAATAGGCTGCTAAACGGCGGTGACACACACTGAATGGAATATGTGACTTTAATATTTGAGTTTGAAAACTTAACAGTATTTCTTACTATTCTGCAACTCTGCAGAGTACACAGAATAGGCTGCTAAACGGCGGTGACACACACACTGAATGGAATATGTGACTTTAATATTTGAGTTTGAAAACTTAACAGTATTTCTTACTATTCTGCAACTCTGCAGAGTACACAGAATAGGCTGCTAAACGGCGGTGACACACACTGAATGGAATATGTGACTTTAATATTTGAGTTTGAAAACTTAACAGTATTTCTTACTATTCTGCAACTGTGCAGAGTACACAGAATAGGCTGCTAAACGGCGGTGACACACACTGAATGGAATATGTGACTTTAATATTTGAGTTTGAAAACTTAACAGTATTTCTTACTATTCTGCAACTCTGCAGAGTACACAGAATAGGCTGCTAAACGGCGGTGACACACACACTGAATGGAATATGTGACTTTAATATTTGAGTTTGAAAACTTAACAGTATTTCTTACTATTCTGCAACTCTGCAGAGTACACAGAATAGGCTGCTAAACGGCGGTGACACACACTGAATGGAATATGTGACTTTAATATTTGAGTTTGAAAACTTAACAGTATTTCTTACTATTCTGCAACTCTGCAGAGTACACAGAATAGGCTGCTAAACGGCGGTGACACACACTGAATGGAATATGTGACTTTAATATTTGAGTTTGAAAACTTAACAGTATTTCTTACTATTCTGCAACTGTGCAGAGTACACAGAATAGGCTGCTAAACGGCGGTGACACACACTGAATGGAATATGTGACTTTAATATTTGAGTTTGAAAACTTAACAGTATTTCTTACTATTCTGCAACTGTGCAGAGTACACAGAATAGGCTGCTAAACGGCGGTGACACACACTGAATGGAATATGTGACTTTAATATTTGAGTTTGAAAACTTAACAGTATTTCTTACTATTCTGCAACTGTGCAGAGTACACAGAATAGGCTGCTAAACGGCGGTGACACACACTGAATGGAATATGTGACTTTAATATTTGAGTTTGAAAACTTAACAGTATTTCTTACTATTCTGCAACTGTGCAGAGTACACAGAATAGGCTGCTAAACGGCGGTGACACACACTGAATGGAATATGTGACTTTAATATTTGAGTTTGAAAACTTAACAGTATTTCTTACTATTCTGCAACTCTGCAGAGTACACAGAATAGGCTGCTAAACGGCGGTGACACACACTGAATGGAATATGTGACTTTAATATTTGAGTTTTAAAACTTAACAGTATTTCTTACTATTCTGCAACTGTGCAGAGTACACAGAATAGGCTGCTAAACGGAGGTGACACACACTGAATGGAATATGTGACTTTAATATTTGAGTTTGAAAACTTAACAGTATTTCTTACTATTCTGCAACTGTGCAGAGTACACAGAATAGGCTGCTAAACGGCGGTGACACACACTGAATGGAATATGTGACTTTAATATTTGAGTTTGAAAACTTAACAGTATTTCTTACTATTCTGCAACTCTGCAGAGTACACAGAATAGGCTGCTAAACGGCGGTGACACACACTGAATGGAATATGTGACTTTAATATTTGAGTTTGAAAACTTAACAGTATTTCTTACTATTCTGCAACTCTGCAGAGTACACAGAATAGGCTGCTAAACGGCGGTGACACACACTGAATGGAATATGTGACTTTAATATTTGAGTTTGAAAACTTAACAGTATTTCTTACTATACTGCAACTGTGCAGAGTACACAGAATAGGCTGCTAAACGGCGGTGACACACACTGAATGGAATATGTGACTTTAATATTTGAGTTTGAAAACTTAACAGTATTTCTTACTATTCTGCAACTGTGCAGAGTACACAGAATAGGCTGCTAAACGGCGGTGACACACACTAAATGGAATATGTGACTTTAATATTTGAGTTTGAAAACTTAACAGTATTTCTTACTATTCTGCAACTCTGCAGAGTACACAGAATAGGCTGCTAAACGGCGGTGACACACACTGAATGGAATATGTGACTTTAATATTTGAGTTTGAAAACTTAACAGTATTTCTTACTATTCTGCAACTGTGCAGAGTACACAGAATAGGCTGCTAAACGGCGGTGACACACACTGAATGGAATATGTGACTTTAATATTTGAGTTTGAAAACTTAACAGTATTTCTTACTATTCTGCAACTGTGCAGAGTACACAGAATAGGCTGCTAAACGGCGGTGACACACACTGAATGGAATATGTGACTTTAATATTTGAGTTTGAAAACTTAACAGTATTTCTTACTATTCTGCAACTGTGCAGAGTACACAGAATAGGCTGCTAAACGGCGGTGACACACACTGAATGGAATATGTGACTTTAATATTTGAGTTTGAAAACTTAACAGTATTTCTTACTATTCTGCAACTCTGCAGAGTACACAGAATAGGCTGCTAAACGGCGGTGACACACACTGAATGGAATATGTGACTTTAATATTTGAGTTTGAAAACTTAACAGTATTTCTTACTATTCTGCAACTGTGCAGAGTACACAGAATAGGTTGCTAAACGGCGGTGACACACACTGAATGGAATATGTGACTTTAATATTTGAGTTTGAAAACTTAACAGTATTTCTTACTATTCTGCAACTGTGCAGAGTACACAGAATAGGCTGCTAAACGGCGGTGACACACAGACTGAATGGAATATGTGACTTTAATATTTGAGTTTGAAAACTTAACAGTATTTCTTACTATTCTGCAACTCTGCAGAGTACACAGAATAGGCTGCTAAACGGCGGTGACACACACACTGAATGGAATATGTGACTTTAATATTTGAGTTTGAAAACTTAACAGTATTTCTTACTATTCTGCAACTGTGCAGAGTACACAGAATAGGCTGCTAAACGGCGGTGACACACACTGAATGGAATATGTGACTTTAATATTTGAGTTTGAAAACTTAACAGTATTTCTTACTATTCTGCAACTCTGCAGAGTACACAGAATAGGCTGCTAAACGGCGGTGACACACACACTGAATGGAATATGTGACTTTAATATTTGAGTTTGAAAACTTAACAGTATTTCTTACTATTCTGCAACTCTGCAGAGTACACAGAATAGGCTGCTAAACGGCGGTGACACACACTGAATGGAATATGTGACTTTAATATTTGAGTTTGAAAACTTAACAGTATTTCTTACTATTCTGCAACTCTGCAGAGTACACAGAATAGGCTGCTAA
Source organism: Rhinophrynus dorsalis (assembly GCA_037306005.1). Classification (NCBI taxonomy): domain Eukaryota; kingdom Metazoa; phylum Chordata; class Amphibia; order Anura; family Rhinophrynidae; genus Rhinophrynus; species Rhinophrynus dorsalis. The sequence goes on along the minus strand of CM074719.1, from coordinate 69,342,298 downwards.
ACGGCGGTGACACACACTGAATGGAATATGTGACTTTAATATTTGAGTTTGAAAACTTAACAGTATTTCTTACTATTCTGCAACTGTGCAGAGTACACAGAATAGGCTGCTAAACGGCGGTGACACACACTGAATGGAATATGTGACTTTAATATTTGAGTTTGAAAACTTAACAGTATTTCTTACTATTCTGCAACTGTGCAGAGTACACAGAATAGGCTGCTAAACGACGGTGACACACACTGAATGGAATATGTGACTTTAATATTTGAGTTTGAAAACTTAACAGTATTTCTTACTATTCTGCAACTGTGCAGAGTACACAGAATAGGCTGCTAAACGGCGGTGACACACACTGAATGGAATATGTGACTTTAATATTTGAGTTTGAAAACTTAACAGTATTTCTTACTATTCTGCAACTGTGCAGAGTACACAGAATAGGCTGCTAAACGGCGGTGACACACACTGAATGGAATATGTGACTTTAATATTTGAGTTTGAAAACTTAACAGTATTTCTTACTATTCTGCAACTCTGCAGAGTACACAGAATAGGCTGCTAAACGGCGGTGACACACACTGAATGGAATATGTGACTTTAATATTTGAGTTTGAAAACTTAACAGTATTTCTTACTATTCTGCAACTGTGCAGAGTACACAGAATAGGCTGCTAAACGGCGGTGACACACACTGAATGGAATATGTGACTTTAATATTTGAGTTTGAAAACTTAACAGTATTTCTTACTATTCTGCAACTGTGCAGAGTACACAGAATAGGCTGCTAAACGGCGGTGACACACACTGAATGGAATATGTGACTTTAATATTTGAGTTTGAAAACTTAACAGTATTTCTTACTATTCTGCAACTGTGCAGAGTACACAGAATAGGCTGCTAAACGGCGGTGACACACACTGAATGGAATATGTGACTTTAATATTTGAGTTTGAAAACTTAACAGTATTTCTTACTATTCTGCAACTGTGCAGAGTACACAGAATAGGCTGCTAAACGGCGGTGACACACACTGAATGGAATATGTGACTTTAATATTTGAGTTTGAAAACTTAACAGTATTTCTTACTATTCTGCAACTGTGCAGAGTACACAGAATAGGCTGCTAAACGGCGGTGACACACACTGAATGGAATATGTGACTTTAATATTTGAGTTTGAAAACTTAACAGTTTTTCTTACTATTCTGCAACTGTGCAGAGTACACAGAATAGGCTGCTAAACGGCGGTGACACACACTGAATGGAATATGTGACTTTAATATTTGAGTTTGAAAACTTAACAGTATTTCTTACTATTCTGCAACTCTGCAGAGTACACAGAATAGGCTGCTAAACGGCGGTGACACACACACTGAATGGAATATGTGACTTTAATATTTGAGTTTGAAAACTTAACAGTATTTCTTACTATTCTGCAACTGTGCAGAGTACACAGAATAGGCTGCTAAACGGCGGTGACACACACTGAATGGAATATGTGACTTTAATATTTGAGTTTGAAAACTTAACAGTATTTCTTACTATTCTGCAACTGTGCAGAGTACACAGAATAGGCTGCTAAACGGCGGTGACACACACTGAATGGAATATGTGACTTTAATATTTGAGTTTGAAAACTTAACAGTATTTCTTACTATTCTGCAACTGTGCAGAGTACACAGAATAGGCTGCTAAACGGCGGTGACACACACTGAATGGAATATGTGACTTTAATATTTGAGTTTGAAAACTTAACAGTATTTCTTACTATTCTGCAACTGTGCAGAGTACACAGAATAGGCTGCTAAACGGCGGTGACACACACTGAATGGAATATGTGACTTTAATATTTGAGTTTGAAAACTTAACAGTATTTCTTACTATTCTGCAACTGTGCAGAGTACACAGAATTGGCTGCTAAACGGCGGTGACACACACTGAATGGAATATGTGACTTTAATATTTGAGTTTGAAAACTTAACAGTATTTCTTACTATTCTGCAACTGTGCAGAGTACACAGAATAGGCTGCTAAACGGCGGTGACACACACTGAATGGAATATGTGACTTTAATATTTGAGTTTGAAAACTTAACAGTATTTCTTACTATTCTGCAACTCTGCAGAGTACACAGAATAGGCTGCTAAACGGCGGTGACACACACTGAATGGAATATGTGACTTTAATATTTGAGTTTGAAAACTTAACAGTATTTCTTACTATTCTGCAACTGTGCAGAGTACACAGAATAGGCTGCTAAACGGCGGTGACACACACTGAATGGAATATGTGACTTTAATATTTGAGTTTGAAAACTTAACAGTATTTCTTACTATTCTGCAACTGTGCAGAGTACACAGAATAGGCTGCTAAACGGCGGTGACACACACTGAATGGAATATGTGACTTTAATATTTGAGTTTGAAAACTTAACAGTATTTCTTACTATTCTGCAACTCTGCAGAGTACACAGAATAGGCTGCTAAACGGCGGTGACACACACTGAATGGAATATGTGACTTTAATATTTGAGTTTGAAAACTTAACAGTATTTCTTACTATTCTGCAACTGTGCAGAGTACACAGAATAGGCTGCTAAACGGCGGTGACACACACTGAATGGAATATGTGACTTTAATATTTGAGTTTGAAAACTTAACAGTTTTTCTTACTATTCTGCAACTGTGCAGAGTACACAGAATAGGCTGCTAAACGGCGGTGACACACACTGAATGGAATATGTGACTTTAATATTTGAGTTTGAAAACTTAACAGTATTTCTTACTATTCTGCAACTGTGCAGAGTACACAGAATAGGCTGCTAAACGGCGGTGACACACACTGAATGGAATATGTGACTTTAATATTTGAGTTTGAAAACTTAACAGTATTTCTTACTATTCTGCAACTGTGCAGAGTACACAGAATAGGCTGCTAAACGGCGGTGACACACACTGAATGGAATATGTGACTTTAATATTTGAGTTTGAAAACTTAACAGTATTTCTTACTATTCTGCAACTGTGCAGAGTACACAGAATAGGCTGCTAAACGGCGGTGACACACACTGAATGGAATATGTGACTTTAATATTTGAGTTTGAAAACTTAACAGTTTTTCTTACTATTCTGCAACTGTGCAGAGTACACAGAATAGGCTGCTAAACGGCGGTGACACACACTGAATGGAATATGTGACTTTAATATTTGAGTTTGAAAACTTAACAGTATTTCTTACTATTCTGCAACTCTGCAGAGTACACAGAATAGGCTGCTAAACGGCGGTGACACACACACTGAATGGAATATGTGACTTTAATATTTGAGTTTGAAAACTTAACAGTATTTCTTACTATTCTGCAACTGTGCAGAGTACACAGAATAGGCTGCTAAACGGCGGTGACACACACTGAATGGAATATGTGACTTTAATATTTGAGTTTGAAAACTTAACAGTATTTCTTACTATTCTGCAACTGTGCAGAGTACACAGAATAGGCTGCTAAACGGCGGTGACACACACTGAATGGAATATGTGACTTTAATATTTGAGTTTGAAAACTTAACAGTATTTCTTACTATTCTGCAACTGTGCAGAGTACACAGAATAGGCTGCTAAACGGCGGTGACACACACTGAATGGAATATGTGACTTTAATATTTGAGTTTGAAAACTTAACAGTATTTCTTACTATTCTGCAACTGTGCAGAGTACACAGAATAGGCTGCTAAACGGCGGTGACACACACTGAATGGAATATGTGACTTTAATATTTGAGTTTGAAAACTTAACAGTATTTCTTACTATTCTGCAACTGTGCAGAGTACACAGAATAGGCTGCTAAACGGCGGTGACACACACTGAATGGAATATGTGACTTTAATATTTGAGTTTGAAAACTTAACAGTATTTCTTACTATTCTGCAACTGTGCAGAGTACACAGAATAGGCTGCTAAACGGCGGTGACACACACTGAATGGAATATGTGACTTTAATATTTGAGTTTGAAAACTTAACAGTATTTCTTACTATTCTGCAACTCTGCAGAGTACACAGAATAGGCTGCTAAACGGCGGTGACACACACTGAATGGAATATGTGACTTTAATATTTGAGTTTGAAAACTTAACAGTATTTCTTACTATTCTGCAACTGTGCAGAGTACACAGAATAGGCTGCTAAACGGCGGTGACACACACTGAATGGAATATGTGACTTTAATATTTGAGTTTGAAAACTTAACAGTATTTCTTACTATTCTGCAACTGTGCAGAGTACACAGAATAGGCTGCTAAACGGCGGTGACACACACTGAATGGAATATGTGACTTTAATATTTGAGTTTGAAAACTTAACAGTATTTCTTACTATTCTGCAACTCTGCAGAGTACACAGAATAGGCTGCTAAACGGCGGTGACACACACTGAATGGAATATGTGACTTTAATATTTGAGTTTGAAAACTTAACAGTATTTCTTACTATTCTGCAACTGTGCAGAGTACACAGAATAGGCTGCTAAACGGCGGTGACACACACTGAATGGAATATGTGACTTTAATATTTGAGTTTGAAAACTTAACAGTTTTTCTTACTATTCTGCAACTGTGCAGAGTACACAGAATAGGCTGCTAAACGGCGGTGACACACACTGAATGGAATATGTGACTTTAATATTTGAGTTTGAAAACTTAACAGTATTTCTTACTATTCTGCAACTCTGCAGAGTACACAGAATAGGCTGCTAAACGGCGGTGACACACACTGAATCGAATATGTGACTTTAATATTTGAGTTTGAAAACTTAACAGTATTTCTTCCTATTCTGCAACTCTGCACACTACACAGAATGTGCTGCTAAACTGCGGCGAAGCACACTGAATGGAATATGTGACTTTGATATTTTAGTTTGAAGACTTAACAGTATTTCTTCCTATTCTGCAACTCTGCACACTACACAGAATGTGCTGCTAAACTGCGGCGAAGCACACTGAATGGAATATGTGACTTTGATATTTTAGTTTGAAGACTTAACAGTATTTCTTCCTATTCTGCAACTCTGCACAGTACACAGAATGTGCTGCTAAACTGCGGCGAAGCACACTGAATGGAATATGTGACTTTGATATTTTAGTTTGAAGACTTAACAGTATTTCTTCCTATTCTGCAACTCTGCACAGTACACAGAATGTGCTGCTAAACTGCGGCGACGCACACTGAATGGAATATGTGACTTTGATATTTTAGTTTGAAGACTTAACAGAATGTGCTCTAATCTGCAACTGTGCACACTAAACAGAATGTGCTCTAATCTGCAACTTTTCACACTAAACAGAATATTTTTTTTTTTTTTTTTTTTTTTTCCCCCCACACAAAATAACCTGCTGCCCCCACACACAGTAGTCCTAAAAAGGACTTTTGGTTCTTTTTTTTCACAATTTTGGTTTTTTTCCTCCCTACACTGCCTTTCCCTTCCTATCCTCAGCTCTCCCTGGCTAAGACTGAGCCGAACTCGATGGTCAGGTGCTATACAGCACCCGACCACGGGTTCTGGCCAGCCAATCAGTGTAATGCCAGCAGCCAACATGGCTGCTGGCATTACACCGATGTCAGAGCCTCCCTGCACGTTTATTGGCTGCGCAGCAGCCGCAAAACGTGCGGGGAGGAGACCCGAACATGGCGGGCGAGCACATGCGGTACTCGTACGAGTACCGCCATGTGCCGAGCAGAGCGATGCTCGAGCCGATCCGAGCATCGGCCGAGCATGCTCGCTCAACACTAGTCAGTATCCAAATTTCCTATCGGCTTAAAGCACAAAAGAGATTAGGCCACAGAAAAAGCCTTGTGGCCAAATGTCCATTTTATGCGTTAAATTCCCAAAAAGCCGCTAAATAGCGGCAGTATTGGGAACTTCAAAGGAAAAAAAGCTAACGATCAGTGCCTGACATACTGTCAAGCACCGATCGTTTAATAATCTGTGTTAAACTTATCTGTCATCCACTGTCCTTCTCCTTCTATCTTCATTACAGCCTTCTCTACATTCTTCTCTTCTTTCTTCTATCTTCTGCCTTCTCTTCAGTCTTCATTCTACTTGCTGTAAATATAAAAAAAAGTATTAATAGAAAGAATAAACTATTACATCATTTAACCTGTTGAGTGGCAGAGGAGTACTTAATGCATTGCATTGTGGACCTCTCTGGGCTCAAAGGGTTAAACAATGTATTCAGTGCCCAGAAATATATAAATATGCCATCATTACGTGTCTTAAAATAAGCCATCATACTAATAAAACGTGCGCCAATAAGATATGTAAAACAAAAATATATATAATAATAATATTCTTAGCTTTATTAACTGTCTCTGCTGCTGTGTGCGGCCGCAGAGGCCTCTCAGGCCGATGCCCGATCTACAATGAGGGCATTTGAACTGAGACTGCCTTTATATATGGGCAGTCTCTGATCCAATTCCCTCACAGCCCACATGCACATCCCAGCCAATCAGTTTAAAAGCACAGTTGCTAGAATCTGATTAGACAGGATGTGCGTAAGCACATCTCAGCCAATGGCTATGAGGGAATTGGATCAGAGACTGCCCATCTATAAAGGCAGTCTCTGTTCAAATTCCCTCATTGCGGATTGGTCATCAGCCCGAAAGGGAGAGGAGGGGAACCCGTGGCACACGGCACTGTTTCCACTGCCCCCGCCTCTAAGCATTACATTATTATATATATTTTTGTTTTACATATCTTATTGGCGCACGTTTTATTAGTATGATGGCTTATTTTTAGACACGTAATGTTGGCATATTTATATATTTCTGGGCACTGAATATATTGTTTAACACTTTGAGCCCAGAGGTCCGCAACGCATTGCTTTGTAATGCGTTGTGTACCCCTCGGTGTACCCCTCTGCCACTCAAGGAGTTAAATGATGTAATCAGTTATTCGTTCTATTAACCCTTTGAGTGCCAGAGGGGTACATAATGCATTACTTTGCAATACATTCCGTACCCCTCTGGAACTTAACCCTTCGAGTGCCAGAGTGGTACGGAATGCATTGCAAAGCAGTGCATTCTGTACCACTCTGGCACTCAAAGGGTTAAAGGTTTAATACTTTTTTATATTTACAGCAAGAAGAAAGAAGAATGAAGAGGACAGAAGAGGACCAGGAAGCTGAGAACTCCGCTGGACATCAGGATTAATGGTAAGTGTTACTTTAAGGGGATGTTGTTTTTAACTTAGTCGGGTTAATCTTATGAATGCCAGTGGGGTAATTATACTGGCACTCATTGGGTTAATTCAACTAACTTTTGACATGTTTTCATACTTTGGGTGTATTGATATGAGGCTTAGGGCTCCATATCAATACATCCACTGATGACATAGGTTTTTTAAACTTTTTTTCATTCAAGTGTATGAGTTGACTGTTTGAAGAGCCGATAAGGGACCTGCAATAACTTGATTCTTATCAGATCTTCATTGTTAACGCAGACATTTGAATTGATCATTACGGTGTTTTCATCATTTTCTATGGGAGAAAACACCTCTTAACTTCATCACACGACTGGCTCTTTTTTTTGCTGGTATTTTTTCACAGCACAGACATTTGATTGAAAAAATGCAGTTGGCAGAAAAAGAGCCGTCTCCAACATTTGGATTAAGCACTATATATACAACAATAAACACTACTATAGCTTTGTCCATCAAACATGCCAATGGTATGGGTAAAGGGAAAGAAGGAGTAGGAGGAATTCATGGACATTTTGCTGCTAGGCTAGCAACGTGGTACTCCAAAAATTGATCGTTGCCATGGGTGCAGTATCTATTGAAGCAAGTGATGAAGATGAATCTTCTCCTCATGAGAAGGAAACCATTAGTAAAATTGATATGAACCTTTCCGTTACCAGTAGTAGGACTAGTAGTTCTACAAGGTATAGAAAAGATAATGATGATGAGCAGTGTCATTCTAGGAATGTGCAACCTCCAAGCAGCCAGAGTAATCATTTGTAATACTAAGTATTTTTTAAGCAAAATATTTATTAAGAATTTAAAAATATAATTAAAAGAATAATGCAAGTTAAAAATAGAAAGTGTAACCAGAAAGAACAAATACATACATGTAAGTATACAATTAATTCTATAACTAGATATGCATTCTTATTAGTAAAGGAATTGTTTAGCCAGGGTGACAAAAAAGACATTTTTCATAAGAGTAATTTTCAATGAAGCATAAATATTAATGAATACAAATATATTCTATTAACATCTATTATTTCAGTTACCGATTTGGTTAATTCCGAGAACGTGTTAATTCCGAGAAAGTGCTTTGAGTTCCACTGGGAGAAAGGCGCTATATAAATACTATTTATTATATAAATACTAATTATTATTCCCAAGATCCACTTCCAAGGTTTGAGATCAGTCTTCCACTGGGAAGCAATGCAGATACTTTTTCTCAAACAGATCAACACTGAAAGTCTGTCCTCATGTTTTGACAAATTTTCAATTTATCTTCCTAACAAAGCTTCCCAAATACTCAAGATAACAGTTTTATGAAAAAAGCTTAGCTAATACATTTGAGATCCTTTTCCAATCCACTTTGACTTTGGGGTAGTACCTCCAGATATGTATAAAGGATCCCACATCGCCACAGTTACAGAAACAAACATTCTGAATCATCATCATACATTTTGGCTATCCTCTCTGGTACCAAGTATGTCAGATGTAACATACGAAAGGCCTGTTCACAACGATTTAAATTTATACTGCATTCTTCATCGCTCCTACTACACGCCAATAGGACTCCATAAAATGAGCAATACACGTGCAATGACTGCCCTAGTTGCGTTGGGAATGGTGGTTTATTTCTACATCTTATGTGGGATTGCCCGCCAGTTGCTAAATTCTGGAAAGAGGTGATACAGACTATATTCTTGGCTCTCAACAGGCCACTTCTTATCACCCCTAAGGTATGTATTCTGTCCGTGTTCCAGGACGATTTGTCTAGCATGGTAGAAACATCTCTTCTACAGGAACTGCTTGTGATGGCTTGGAAAGTGGTGGCAATGCACAACACATAAGGCTTGGTTGCACTTAGTATCTCAGAATATGCCTCATTATAGACTTGTTTACATACATGGGATACCCCTCATAAGTTCGGTAAGATATGGGGAGGATGGCAGTCCAGATGTGGGAGCATTCAGTCTCAGCAGACATCTGTGGTGGCTGGACACTGGGTGGGTTGGCCATAGGTGGGGGGGACAGTGGATGGTGCGGGAGAGAGAGAGGACAGGTGGAAGTTTGGTTTGAGGTTGGGAGCGAGAGTTGTTAGGGGTGATTTAATTAAGAAACCAGGAAGTCGGGCTGGCATATTTCCACGCTGTGATCTCAGTGCATTTTACAGATACTGTAACAATTTTATTTTTTATTCTGTCATGTCTTGTATATACATGCGATACTTCATGTGGTACCAGCTTGACTTCTTAATAAAAACAGTTAAAAAAATGCATTATAGATCCTTCCCACCCCCTAGAGGAGTGTTGCTGTTGCTACTGCTGAAAGCATAGAGCCTACTGTTTTCACCAACATCTAGCCCCTCTAGTTGTAGTATTAGTCTGTAGTCTGTCAAAACAACTGATACTGAAATTTCGTGTCTGGTGATAATTCACTCATGATCCAAAATACATAAGTGTGCCTATTTGTTGTCTGTGTGAAAACAAATGAGCAAGGGGAAAGCAGGATCCCATTTAGACACCTCCTCATAGAGCTCTCTCCTGAAGTACAACCTCATGTCTGATTGGGAGGAAGAACAGAGGCACATTAGAGGGGTCACTAGTAGCAGCAGAAGCACTCATAAAAGTGGAATGGACCAAGTGGCATCTTTTAGTAGTGTTAGAGAATTGTCAGGGAGACAACAAAATAACAATAACACCAACTTTATCGTGCTGGTTTTATGGAAGTACAATGTATGGAGGAGGATGACCCTGAGTTAATAGACAGAGTTGACAAAAGTCTTAGATTGCCAACTGCCAACACGATCACTACTACCACCTGCTCTGTCAGTAGAAGGAAAGTCCAGCTACAGAGTAGCCCATACCATTGGCATGTCACTTAAAGTATAGAGAGCTTTGAGAGACAGTCCTATGAAGCTATAGCAAGATGAATGACTTGTACCATGCTGCCTGCAACCTGGATTTGTGTCTGCTTACAATGGCATCATAGATGCCCTGAGAATGGTATATATGGTCCATATACCCTGCTATGACCATGTCCTCAGTCTTGTAGTCACTCACTTTCTATCAATCTGAAACCATCAGAGAAAGGCTGAATATTCCCAGCAAAGTCTGTGCACATTTTAGCCAGTCCTCCTGTTTGCACAATTCATTATATTCCATACATGAGCATAACTGGAAAGGTTTGTAGGAGGATATTTTGTCACCTGGCCAATGGCAGCTTATGTCAGATGTCCGTCAGTTCTTGAAGCCATTTGACGAGGTCACCTTGTTGGTTAGTAGTGCTGCTGTAGGGTTAAGTGAAATACTTCCTCTTATTTATTTATTTATTTATTTATTTATTTATTGCATGGCCAATAATTATGTTCATAACAAAACAGATATAAACCATCTGGTGACTGATAAGTTATCATGATTTGAGCAGGATTCTAGAACAGTATCTATAAAATGCAATGAGGAATACTTTCTTGCTACAGTTAAGAATAAAATGCAACAATTTGAGCCAAAGCATGATCAACATTTCTCTGACAAAGCTTATAAAGGAATCATTATAGATGAAATTGAACATTGTATTAGGTAGGAAGACTGACAAAACATTTTGAGCCCAAAAAGAAATTAAAAGTATTGAGAAGTAAGAAAAACGATTATACCCTCAACAGCCACAAGATCCCAAGAATTTCACTAACAGGGTGTTATTAATAGTGATGCAACCATGAAAGTGTTCTTTGAGGGCGAAAAGTGAAGATTGGATGAGAGATCTGGAGGGACAGGGTACCACTACAATGATCTACTGAAATTATGGAGTTATCCTCAAATTTGTTTCCTTCTGCTTGTCTTTAGATACCAGTGATGATGATCATATGTCACAGCAGAAACAGTAAGAATAGCATGAGCCTCACCAGGCTGTTGATAATGAATCGACCTTACCCACCATGAGTGTAAGTTTTAGTGGTAGTAGCAGTGGTGACAAAAATGGTTATAGATTTCCACTTTGTGGCTGTAGTGACATGGGGCAGGCGGTGGTGAAAAAAGCTTCCAATTCCTAGTTCTAGCAATAGTACTAGTAAGGCAGCAGCAGGTGCAGCAAGTACACAGATGTTGCAGATGCCTAGCATATGTTCCTGGTTGGTACTGGTGTCATTGGCATACAACTAGCTCAGCTTCCACCAATTGTTTTTAAAGGTTTGACTTGCCGTATAAACCTGTTCCTAAATGCTTGTAAATGATTTCAGGCTTTGAAGTGATTATGTAATCCTACTCATAATTTTTCTCTCTATATATATCTCTTTAAATTTACCTATATGGATCTACGGAAATCTCAGAGCCGTTCAGCAAAGGGAGAACTTTAGAATTCTGATAATGTGACAGTGGGAAATCCCACCCTATATAGAAACATAAGCTGAAAATGTCAAACATTAGTTGAAAATAGAAACAAAATGTGTTTTATATGAGTAAACTTTCCAGTGGGAAAAGCTAATGTTTTTTTGCTCGTGGGAACAGAATTTTACTTTTGACCCATCCATTGCCATGGACACAGTATTGTGGTGTCTTTTTTTAATTGTATTATAACTTCTGTATTTATGTTTTGTGTTAAGTGAGGGGGGGTTTCATTAGATTCAAAGTATATTTAATGTTATATTATGGGGATGTGCACAGGTCTGTGGTTGTTATAGTATTTTAATTAGGTTAAAAGTATTTTACTGGTAATAGGTTCTTAATAGGTTCAAGGCCATAGCTGAATCATTTACTAGTGCAAGTATGCCTGCAATGAAAGGCCATTGTTCCAGTGAACAATGTAAAACACTACAGGGAGTCCTCAGGCCTGAATGGATTACACGTGGCAATCAAATAAGTTGATTGTTTGCTCTGGAGATTGTCATTGGGGGTTCTTATTGATTGAATTCAAGCTTAGAACTCCTTGGGAGTCTCCTCACTGGCTTGTTTGGATCTCCCAGGACAGATGGGCTTCAGGAGTGTGGGGATATATATTGGAGACTTTGACTCAGTGGAGGCAGTAGTCTGTGGGTGTAAGCCAATTAATCTTCATAGTATTTGGGTCATGAAGAGTGTTATTTCAATACTGACAGAGCTGTAGTTCAAGAGTAATTGAATTATAAAGTATCGCCCTACCGCACCTTTTACCTAGTGTATGCCATCTCATTCATATATGGAATCTGGTCCTGGGAAAAGACAGCTCGCAGCAAAGGACAATCATCTTACGGTGAGCATAAGGAAAAACCTGAGAAACCTGTCAAGTTTTCTCAGGATTTTCCTTATGCTCACTGAAAATTGTCACTCTCTGCGATCCATCCAGACAGTCTTGCTGCTCTGAGGAATAATTTGAGGTACAGATAAGTAAAGCTGGGTGTTATCTGTATAGAGGTGATATTTGAGACCATGTGAGTTAATAAGCTCTCAAAGTGTTATTGTGTATACAGAGAGAACAAAAGCAGTCCTAGAACAGAGCCTTGGTGAACACCAACAGAGAGGTGGATAGGAGAGGACAAAGAGGTGGCAATGGAGACACTGAAGGACCGTTTAATTAGATAAGAAGATAGCTGGTTCAGGGCTGAGTTACGGATACTGAAGGAGTAAAGAATTTGGAGGAGGAGATGATTGAAAGTGTCAAAAGCAGCTAAGAGATCAAGCAGGGGACTTGGATAATCATTTTTAACCAATATTTTGTTAAGCCCGCGGAAATCAATACATGGACGTAGCTCGCTGTCCTTCTTTTTAACAAAAAAAATCCGGCCTCTGCCGGAGATGAGGACTTACGGATGATGCCTCTGGCCAGCGCATCAGAAACATACTCCTCCATGACTCTGTTTTCCTCTACCGACAAGGGATAGACACAGCCCCTAGGAGGTGATGTGCCAGGCACAAGCTCCAGTGCACAATCCTATGGCCTGTGTGGTGGTAAGGCCCCGGCCTGACTTTCACTGAACACCTCCTTAAATGGTAAGTACTCCTCAGGTTATGCTGGAGAGGTGGCATTAGTCAGTCTCACAGGACAGGAGAGACATGATTCATAACATTGTGGGGACCAGGCCAAAATTTTGCACATGTTCCAATCCATCCTAGGGTTGTGCCTTTGTAACCACTGAAACCCCAGTACGATGGCGTAATGTGGGGAGTTAATTACCTGAAACTTCAGGGTTTCGGTGTGAAGGGCTCCCACCTTCAGGGTTAATAGAGTGGTCTCCTGCGTAATGTGAGATGGTAGCAGGGGTCTACCATCAATAGCCTCTACGGCCAGTGGAAAAGAGCGGGACTGCAATGGATCCTCTTTACTGGCTGCAAATTCTGCATCGATAAACCAATCCACAGCACCCATATTGAGTAGTGCTGGGACAGAGACCGACTTGGGCTTATCAGAAAAATTTTTTGGGGACTGCGATATGCCACCTAAGATCTGTCCCTTACAGGATCTTGGGTGCAAGCGTTCTCCCGGGCGTACTGTGCAGGACCTCAGCATATGTCCTGGTTTGCCACAGTATAGACATAGTCCTTCCCCCCTCCTGAAGGCCCTCTCCTCCTTTGAAAATCAGATAGCACCTACCTGCATAGGTTCTTCCCCCTCAGAGACAAGTCCAGGAGGCATGGGAGGTGAGGGAGGATAGGGTGGGCCACTATTATCAGGAGAAAGACTGCCCGGAGCCCTCCGCAGGCGATACTTAAACGAGGGTCATTCTCTGAGTCTGGTATCTATAAAGATATAGAACAAAATTAACTCATCCAGTACGTTTTGGTAAATCACAGGCTGTGATTTCATCCTTCATGGAGTAGTTAAGCCCCTGGAAGAAGGTGGCTACCAGGGCCTCGTTATTACAGCCTACCTCGGCTGCCTGAGTGCGAAACTCAGTGGCGTACTCTGCCACAGTACGAGCACCCTGGCGAATGGTCAATAGGTTCTTCAAAGCCAAGACCACTCTGCCTGGCATGTCAAACACTTTTGAACAACTTCACAAACTCTGTGAAGTTATGCACAATTGGTTTCTCAGTCTCCCATAAAGGATTGTCCCATGCCAATGCCTTGCCCATGAGTAGAGAGATAAGGAAGCCGACCTTACTGCTCTCAGTAGGAAAGGCATACGGCACCATCTCCAAATATATGGCAATTTTGTTGAGGAACCCACGACACGACTCTGGGTCTCCCCCATACCGCGGTGGGGGTTGAGTGGAACAAGACAACCTCTTGATCGTGCCTGTATCATGAGAGGTAGACACCACCGTGCCAAGGGGGGAAGCCACCATTTGTGGGTCTAGTCGTTCGAGATGTGCAGTGCGCTGCAACCAGGTCTGTAAGGCAAAAGACAACTGATCAATAGGTTGATCTTGTGTCTCCATCCTATCCAGGATGCTTTGGGAAGCTGAATTGCTATTACCGTCCGTATTCATGGCCCTTGCGTACTGTCACAGATCCCAGGAATAAACCAGGAGTCAGTACGGTAAAGTAAAACATTTTTTTATTAGAATAATCACAGCAATGCATGTAAACAGATAACACACAGAGGGTGATCAAAGAGGCAAGCACTGTATCAGAAAGAGCAGTCCGCCGATAGATCCACCACACTGATCGAGACTAGGCCTCAGCCCACTGGAGCCTCGAGGTAATTCGCAACACCCAAAGGACTAGCACTGACTCAGCCTGCAGTCTGTCTAGAAGTCTGATAGAGCCCCGGTTCTGCACTAGGAGGGATGTCTGTGGAGCGGGGACCAACACATGGAGGAAACAGACAGAGCCCCTAGTCAGCACCAGAAAGGATAGTCAGACAAACCGGGTCATACACGGAGCAGGTAGTCACCAGAATGGATGGTCAGACAAGCCAGCTCATACACAGAGCCCAAGGGAAACTGAACTGTATTGTACAACAATGCAAGGGCAACTGAGTCAGAACTCAGTCTGCCCTTTAAACCCCTCCTCAGGAAGTAGGTAGGAGGAGCAGCTCAGAGGGAGGAAGTAGGTAGGAGGAGACTACAGGAAGCAAACACATAAAACAGAGGCCTGCTACATGCTTGAAGCCTCGAACCTGCAGATGAAGCTGAAACCAAGGTAAGCTGTAACAAGGGGTCAAAAGACATATTAAATCATATTAAAATCAAAGTTGATTTTTATTTTTCCTTTATTTTTGCATCTTGTTTGCCTTGAATTACTGCACTTTTCTTTTGAATGCAACATCCAAACATCCTATGATGCAGTAAAATGCAGTAATTCAAAGCAAACCAGCTGCATAAAGGAAAAATAAAAATCCAGTTTGATTTTAATGTGACTTTTGACCTCTTAACAATAGAGGTCTCCAGTGAATTTATTTGTAAAGGCATCAGTGACCTCTAGAATTCATTAAAAATTATGTATATTTATACATAATTGTGACCTAAATTAAATAATAATATCCCATTCAAAACAATATAATAAATTAACTATTATAATACCTGAATTCTCTGCCAGGAAGCAATTGATGTGAGGTGATGCACTACAAAGCATTGAGAAGAATAGAGGTGTCTGTTTACTAATCTATTGTCTTTTGTTCTAAGCTCTCATTAATGTGGAGTGCATATCTCTTTCTCAAATACTTGACCTTGTACATTTCTTTTTGTTTTTCATTAGAACAGTTTCCTTTTTATTGCATGTGATCAGCATACCTGGGAACTTTCTTTTATGGAGTCCCTAGAGGGGACTCCTCTGGTGACCCAGGGAGGTGGGGCTATCCACAATTAATTAAGGTGAATCTCGCCAAAAAGGGGTGGGACTTACCCACAAGTGGGGGCATGGGCTAATGAACATCTTACAAAAGTGGGCAGGAAGTGGGAGGAACAGTATGGGGAAGGAGGAGAAGTGGGAGGGAAATGGGAGGAACAGGCTGGAAAGGAGCAGAAGTGGGAAGAGTTTCAGTAGAGACTCCCCACATCCAGAGAATTAGCCTCTGCCCTGGAGATCTGGTAATTCCGTGTCAAAACCGGAGTCTCTGGGCAAATTCGGAGAGTTCCCAGGTATTGTGATCAGGGATAAGGATAGATTACAATTGTTATGATTAAACCTATAAAATTTAGAATATTTTTAAATGGATTAGTAATGCATCTGCACATCTGCACCAACAAACTCAGTCATACTCCTGTATTTTCAGAACAGTAGCAGGAGCCATAGGTGTTAGTGTAAATGATGGAAATCTTGGCACACTCTCAGAGACATCTATAGCACTTCTATTATGTGCCCCAGAGCCAGGGAGCCTAGGAACTTTTAGAAGTGCTCACCTCTGGCATTTTTATGGTTTTTCTCCCAATTTGATTTGTAGTTGTGCTTCAGCTGAGATCTCATTGATGAGGTTCCTAGGTGTAGACCTGCTTTCCCCAAGCACACATGCTTCTTACTCAGAAAACAAGTAACATGTTTAGCTTTTGGACTAGGAGTAAAGCATCTCTATATTGTAGACTTCTTACACTGAGGTTTTCTGCAGGCTAATACTGCTACTGGTATTATATATATTGCAATTGTACAACTATTACATGTTAAAGGTGCTGCACTACCAAAAGCAGCAGAAACACTCGTCCTGTTGATTATAGAACAATAGTTTGTCTGGCTGGGTGGGGGTTGGACTTGGAAGCTGTGATGATTGTTTATTTTTAGGCATCTTTACTTGTCCAGAGTCAGACTTTCCAATGTATTTCTTACTTAATAAACAGGCACGGTGCTCCTTTTCACTCGTGGAAAATTGAGCCTCTTCCTTTCATCTAATTTTATGGCCATGTTATCATCTCTCTCACTCTCAACTACATCTGTATAAGAAGAAGAGGTGCTGGAGGGGTATACTATAGGTCAACATCATCATAAATAATAAGTCATTGTTGGCATCACCCACCTCTTCTTTCCAATTACTTTTATACTGCTCAAGCTGTTTATTTTAACTTATTCCTTTAGAGGGATTTTTAGAATGTTCACTGCTAATTTCAAAACAGGTGTTGTATTTGTTATTCTGTCAAACACAGCAGTTGGTTGAACTGCTACACCTTCTCCTCTATGTAGAGGAACAAACCAAAAGCAATTCCCTTTGATTTAACTTGGCTTTTAAACCGTTAAATTCTACAGAAGTCTCCATTGCAATGCACTGTAGAAATTTCTAGCATTGAATGGGTTTAATGTCCTGTTTAAAACAATGTTGATTTTCTTTTTTCCCAACTGGTTTGACCCAGAATTGCTCTAGTTGTTATTAATGCCTCGATTCCATTACAGTTGAAAACGTTATCAGGGGTTTTATCTGCACATTTCTTCAGAGATTTCAGATGGAATCTGTTACATAAAACCAATGACTTGTTAACTGCAATGTTAACTGCAATGTAATCTAGGCCTAAATCAGCCTAAATGAGACTTTGGGGACTTTTTCTTTGTCCCCTGTGGTACAGTTGATTTACCCTACAATTGCTCCAGTTTTTCGTGGCATAGCATCTTCAAAGGAGATCAGAAGTATGATACCTTTGGCTCCCCAGCTGTTGTTGATTACAAACCCCATTGTCCCCAACCAACCATATGTTGGTTGGGGTTGATGGGAGTTGTAGTCCACAACTGCTGGAGAGCCAAAGGTTGCATACCCCAAACTAAGTCATCATTCTGGTCTACATAAAGACCTCTGCTGTTTGTGAAAATTCTCTGCACTCAAAGGGTTAAAGCAGAATTATTCCAGAATGTAATATTCACAAAACATTTATGACCAACACTTGTCCAAGAAAGCCAAGCATGGTTTTAAGATGTTTGAACTTGTAAATGTTGCCTTTTCCTTCATTTATATATCGTCAGGGCTGAGGATTCTTCTCAGTTGTGTCAGTTTCTTTGTTAAAGAATAAACTCTTATAACAATAGTTTGCATTACCCTGCATTTTGTGTTATATTCTTTTCTTGACTACGTTGCAGGAGTTCAGAGATTTTTCTCATGTACTGCAGATCTGTACACAAAGAGATGATCTATAATGACTTCATTACTTGTCTTATATTCAATGGTCTCATGTGGCTTCTTTGAAAGATTTATTACAGAAGAGTGAGTGCTAAATATTCCTCTTGTTAGATGTTACCATCACAGTGACAAGTATAGTCCACTCTATATTTTATTTATTGAGCTTTAGCTGCCAGAATCTACCTCATGCTTTCAGTGTACTGAAATACTTTACTTTGAATTGTCCTGCTTTAGGTTCCTGTCCAAAAAGAATACTGCTTGGGCTACTCTTCTGTAAACCCTCTTCTTTCATAGCCCTTCATATGTCTACTATTCACTATAAAATAAAATGTTGCTTTCAAGTTAAACCAACTATTCAAAAAGATGATTCATTTTTCCTGCACCAAAGGCACTGGACTAAATATGGATTCCTCTCACATTATCAAAATTTCATATAACATTACATATATTTTCTTCTAGTTCATACTGACCCATCTTCCTCAAGTGATTATTTTATGTTTGTGTATAATTAATGTATCTCTCTATCCCCTCTTTGCCTGCCATCTACCCTCTTCTCTACTTTCTTTTTACAGACTAATGGATTTTATGGTTGTAAACTGGCGTGATATGTAGTTTTATTTTGTGTTTTCTTTACCCATATATTGCTTTTCTCACCTGACTTAAGTGATTAGTATTGCTTGATAAAGGGAGGTGACTCAAAAGTTCATTTTGAAAATTGATCCTCCCTTAGCTTTTTGTATTAATACCACTGGACTAACGCAGCTACCATATATAAGAAATCTCCTCCATACTGCCAATTCAGGAGATACAGGGGGGGCATGATTTTGACAGGAGTGGCCAGGGGGCCACGCCTGTCAAAATTTCTGTAAGAAGTTAGCTCGTCCTCAAATTTAGTCTCAAAAGAAAAAAAAAAACATGGCCAACCCACACAAGCATATACATACATACTCCACTCACTCTGACCTCTCCTGCCCACCTTCTGCTCCTGTTGTCCTTGCTACTGCCCTCAAATGTACATTCTCCATTCACTACCCTATAGACACACACACACACACACAGCATTATTAACCCTTTGAGTGCTTGAAGCGTATGCAACGTATTGCTCTGCAATGCATTATGTAACTCTCTGCCACTCAAAGGGTAAATGATTTCCACACAGTGTGTATAATTTACTGTACCTGGAAACTGCTTAATTTCCTGTGTGGCTCAAAACAAACAATGCCACATTGGTATCCAAAGCAGGAAAGTGGAACTCTCACCTCATGTGTCTCCAATACATCTTCAATTTTTTTTTCTTTAAATTGTTAATGTAACAAAGTTATAAGCCTTTACAGTTTTACCTTGTGACATCGCTGGTTGGCGCACCATTGTGGTACAGCTCGGTACCGAATGGCCGTCAATCACCTCCCTTTGTCCTCCCATTTTGTGTCTCGTTCCCACCTCCTTCTCAGATGCACACTTTGCATCCACATGACCTGGACATGCATTGGCAAGACAGAGCGCCAAGTCACATGAGCATTTGGGCATCTGAGAAAGAGGTGGGAAGGAGGCACGGCAGGGGAAGAGGAGGGGAGGTGATTGACAGCTGCTTGGTACTGAGCTGTACTGCGGCAAGCCAACCAGTGATGTCAGAAGGTAAAACTTTAAAGTCTTATAACTTAAAAAAAAAGATTGAAGCTGTATTGGAGATACATATTGAAGTAGTGATCACTTTATGAGGTGAGTGTTCCACTTTGTGTGCCAGATAAAAAAAAAATAACAACATTTTCTATACACACACATGGATGCTGCCACCTACATTCATTGAATTTCAATGTTTGTTTTTTAACCAATGATTAATCCTTTGAGTGGCAGAAGGGCATGCAATGCATTGCAATGACTTGTGTACCCCTCAAACACTCAAAGGGTTGATGTGAGGATGTCACAGGACTGAATATAGAATTATATTAATGTACACCCTCAACGCACAGGACTATATAACATGTATATTAATGTACACAATCTACGCACATGAGTGTATATATAATGGATATTAACCCCCTTAAGGATCCATGAAGTGCCAGGACCGTAATGGGTAAACTTCCCATAAGGACCCATGACAGTCCTGGCACGTCATGGGTTAAATGATAGCAGTGCAACTCAATTAATTTCTGTTCTTCTCTCTTCTGCAAGTACAAGTGATCGCTCCACCAGTGATCACAGGTACCGGGTTTTCCATTCACAAAGACAATGTGTTTTATACATTGCTTTTGTGACTGCTCTCTGTCTCTCTCTTCCTAACTATGAGAGTAAGGAAGAGAGAAGCTAAGAGCAGACTTAAAATAAAAAAATAGGCCAAAGTTGAGGGTATTAACCTCTTCATTACTGGTTCTGGGGCAGGATAAATGTAGGTCTCTTTATGACCTACTTACACCACTGATTATTTTACAATTATGTTGTGAAAGATCAAATCACTTTATTTACAAAATTATATTTTAATACAGAAATAATAAATAAAAAAGTTTATAATTTATTAATGTGGAACACAGTAATACACTTCTATACACACCAAACAGTGATGTATAAAAAAATGGAAAATCTGTGAAGGAAAGAGTGACATGGGGATTTTCACCCCAGAGGGACAGTGCCCCCTAAAACGGCACAATTTGTAGGTATGAATGACTATTTATACCTTTCATGCAGTCTCCATAAAAAATTACTGTGCACACTGTGTACATTAATATCCATTGTATATACACTCCTGTGTGTGCACTGTGTACATTAATGTCCATTGTATATACACTCCTGTGTGTACAGTGTGTACATTAATATACATTATATATTCTCCTGTGTATATATATGTCTATATGTATATATATATATATATATATATATATATATATATATATATATATATATATATAGCTAGTCACATTGTGCTATGCACCTATACTGCTAAAACAAAACCTTTTATGCATCTGTATATTTCATTTGAGCATTACGGAGCATAACATACAAATATTGAAACATATTAAGACATAATTTTAATTGTAGTAGATCATTTTACTTGTGAAAGGAAAATATATCTTACATTATTTTATTTTTGTAGGTTTATATGTGCATCCGAAAATCATTTATCTTTTGAAAATCAAGAACGTGTAGGCTGAGACTGAGATGTACAAAGCAAAGAAGACCAAAAAGAAATCTTTCAAGAAATGTTAAAAAAGAATCGTCATCAGTCACTGATAATGGCAACCAAACATGAAGGTAACTTATAGTTTCACATTTCATTGAGGTTGATTTACTAAGACAAACCGGGGGAGATGCACTAAAGTGTAATAAAGAGAAAATAATTTGCATGTTAGATAAACTCTCCAGTTCCAGTGTTATTTTCTAGATCCTATGCACTAAGATCCCTCTCACCTCATCCAGTCCAGAAATCTAGCACTGTATTCTGTAGATAACCCTTATGTTCTCTGTGTGTCTCCATTTACCACTTTAGATTGTAAGCTTTCGAGCAGGGACCCCACTTCTATTGTTTCACTTTGTTAGACACTTATCACCTTGTATTGTCCAAACACTTAAATTGTAAAGTGCTGCATACACTTGTGGCGCTATATAAATAAACATATTCCTTCATTCATTCTACATTGGAGACTTTAGTGCCTAGGCTCCATAACATGGCATAGAAATGAGACAGTTTATCACACTGGAAACTTTACCTCCTCCTCCCGCCTGTAGGAATTCTGGAGTAAACAAGATACAGGGACAAATACAAATTCCCATTGAATTAACTGGGGTATTTAACCCTTTGAATGCCAGAGGGGTACGCATTTCATTGAAAAGCAATGCACTGAATATTGAGTACCCCTCTGCCATTCAAAGGGTTAACTTCTTGAATCCTAGAGAGGTCTCCAGTCTATTGCTTTGTAATATGTTGGCAACATCTGTAGGGGTTAAATGGCCCTTTTAAATCAATGGGAATTTGGGGAATTTTTATTTCCCCCCTATGGTGCATTGGTTTGCCTCAGAATTGGTCCAATTCCCTTAGTACATCAGCACCAGTGTCTTCTTTTGCAAATTGAAAGGGAATTAAATTTAAAGGGATAGTAGTGTTTCAAAATAAATTCAGCTCCAATTATCCTTTAAAGTTTTTGGGCCACACAGAGCAGTATTATCATTCTCT
Organism: Rhinophrynus dorsalis; assembly: GCA_037306005.1. Lineage (NCBI taxonomy): Eukaryota > Metazoa > Chordata > Amphibia > Anura > Rhinophrynidae > Rhinophrynus > Rhinophrynus dorsalis. The sequence continues at coordinate 69,319,958 of CM074719.1, read as the reverse complement.
TCGATGTGTAGTTCCAGAGTAATTGAATAATAAAGTGTACCCATCCCTTCCATTTTACCTATTGTAAGTCTCCTCCCCTCACATGTGGATTCCTTCTTGACCGGACAGCTCACAGTGAGGGACAATCTTCTGGTTGTGAGCATAAGGAAAACCCTAGTCCCCTTGAAGGAGGAGGGCAGGTTTCTCCTTATGCTAACAGAAGATTGTCCCTTGCTGTGATTCATCCAGACAGTATTGCTGTGCAGCTTTACATAGGTAAAAGGGGAGGGAGGGGGATACTTTATGATTCATTTACTGCACATTGTAGAGAACGATAATAATGCTCTACATAGCAAAAAAAATATAAAGAATAATCAAAGCTGCATTTATTTTGAAAAATGACTATCCCTTTAAAGGAATACGTTTAACAGAAGGACTTTCCCAAGAATGTGTCCTTCTTAAAGCAGTCACTTTTATATATTAGCTTTGTTTTCATTGTAATTGTGTTCTATTATATAGCAAGACAGTGGCTTTTTACTTTGTAACATAGTAAATTAGGTTGAAAAAAAGACACAAATCCATGAAGTCCAAACTTTGCCTAATAACACAGAGAAATGAGAATTATATAACTTTCCTGCTACTGTATATAAACTTCTCTTAACTGTATCCATTGTATCTGCAAAAACCACATGCTTGGGCAAGGAATTCAAAAATTTAACAGACCTTACTGTAAAAAAAGAATTTCTCTGCTGAAGTTGAAACCTCCTTCCCTAAAACCTCAAGGGGTGACCCCTGGTTATTTGATCAGACCTAGGAATGAAAATTCAGCAAAGAGATCCTTGAATTGACCTCTCATAGACCTGTGCATTGTGATAAGATCTCCTCTTAGTCTTCCTTTTCTAAAGAACCATGGGCTGTTGTTTTTTCTATAAGACTTTTCATTCAGTCTGTTAAACCTATTGACTTTTGTCAGGAAAGGTGTGTGAACTAAATTAAAACTAAAATGTAACTTAGTAAATACAGTCAATGGCAAATGCAAGACAAACATATAATTAGCATACCTGGGAACTTTTGAAGCAGGGCTACCCTGCGTCATAAAAGGGACGGGTCTTAGTTGCGGGGGGGCAGGACAAAAAAAAACCCCTGCAAAATGGAGGTAAGAGGACAGGGAGTGGGAGGAACCAGGAGGGATTGAGCACAACTGGGTACTTAAACTCTGCCCACCCGGTGATTCACACATTGCCCTGGAGACCCGGTAATTCAGTTTGAAATCCGGAGTCTCCGGGGCAAACCGGAGAGTTCCCAGGTATGATAATTAGATATAACAGGACTGATATATGAAGGTCTATTACCTAAGTTAAATATAAGAGCCATTTAATACTACATATATTTCATCTTTCAAATAAATATATCTTTCAAATAAATATATGAACTGTTTTAAATACAGAACATTTATACCAATAAATACACAAGCAGTATATTTTTTTTCTCTTGCAGCAAAGGAAATCCAAATAAAATGAATGCTGACAATACAATAAATAATATCCAGTAAATATGCAGTCTTTACCGTCTGAATTATAACTCTGTCAGCATTTAAAATTTATAGTATAAATATTAAAATACTTTATGTGAAGTAAAAAATAAAGTATTAAAAATATACAGACTATTTCAGCAGAAATATTCAGAACAGAAAGTACTAGTATAAGGTGACATCTATTAATTTACAAGGATACTGCTATGCAACAAAACAAAAGGTAATCAAAGGCAGGAATGTCAGCACTTTTACTGTCGATAGCTAAAAAATGTTCTGAGACCCTTTTTCTTTTACTGGAACATGGAATGCCATGGATTGCCATATTACTTCATCCTCAGTCGCTCTGATATAATGTAGCTCGAGGTGAGCAGCCTTTGACACTCTAGCTGTTGAGGACTCCAACTCCCATCATCGCCAACCATTTGTAGTCCCCAACAGCTAGACCAAGATGCACTAAAGTTTGATAAGAGTCCAGATTGACTATCTTGCGTTGTATTTTTGTTCATGTTAATATGCCACAAAGGTATCCTATTGAAATGTCGCCATCTATTGGGCAACCATCAATATGGCACATTAAAAATGTCACAGGAATCAAAAGTGCAATATCAAAATGTCTCCCCAATCAAAAGAGCGACATTCTGATGTTGCTCTCTTAAAGGTCACCAAATACAGTGCCATAAATACACCAACACTGCCATGAATCTGCCTTGCCTTCAAACTGTTTAAGATTTTGCACTGACCACTTCAACAATTGCTCATTTGCGTACTGAAATATAGATTGATGAGCCATTGTCTTATTCATGTGGGTGTGTTTATCTGCCTATGCATAGCTGACTATGCTGTCGGGGTTCACCATCCCAACATCACCAGCCCATGGCTGGTGAAGTTTGTATCTCCCTGTAGCTTTCTATGTAGCTACAGCCATGGTCACAATTAGGGACAGACGAAAGTTGTCAGCGTGTTCTCATGAGAAATGTTGCAAAAACCACGTTGTTATGCACTTTTTCGCAGGAAAATCCGATTTAAAACTAGTGGTTAAAATTTTTGCATCTTTCGCCCATTGGCCAAAATCTTTTGCCATTTTTTCAATGGCTATAAAGTTTTCGCCCATTGATTTACATTGTTTTCACACTTCCGCTATAAAAACGTGACTTTTTCGCTGAAGTCAGACACAATAGAAGCAGCTACAGAGCGAGATAGATGTGCTGTGCTGTTCTCCTGTGATATTTTGCAAAGAGTGAGGCAGGAGAGGCTCATAGTGACTCCTATCACTATGACCAGCAAAAAGAGGAACTGGAACCTTATTATGTGTCCACTGAGTCTGAGAAGGAGGAGGAGGAAGTGACTGGCAGTACTGAACCAATGCTGTCCAGTCCCCCCTAAATCACCCCAAGGGACCTTCGGGAATTTAATGAGAAGGGAGAGAGAAAAGGGAATGGAAAGGAAGGGAGAAAAGGGAATGGAAAGGAAGGGAGAAAAGGGAAGGAAGGGAGAAAAGGGAATGGGGAGGGAGGGAGAAAAGGGTAGTGCTAGTGAGAACAGGACAGGTCAGCTGCCTCTGCCTGCTGCAAGACGTGCTGGCCCTGCTGCCAGTACCACCATTGCTGTTCCTCTTGCAGCCACTAGTATTGTACCTACTGCCAGATGTGCTTCCCGTGTTGCCAGTGCCATCACTGCTGTACCTGCAGCCACTAGTGTTGTACCTGTTGCCAGACGTGCTGCCCAGTGCCACCACACCTTGGGGAACACACCTTGGCACAAGACCCTGATATCACACATGAAACACAGACACCATGACATTTACATCAAACTTGTTAAAAACAAACACTCACTACAGAAATCAAGCACCGTTTTTGCTGTCCATGACTCTCCAGAAAGGCAACAAGAGGTGAGATGGAGATCAAAGAGGAGGAGGAATAGAACAACCCAGGCAGAGAATGGAAGTTCCATGATGAGTGAAACAACTAGCTTGCCATCACCTTCTAGGGTAACTACATCTTCTGCCAATCCACCTCGTTCATTACCTTCCCCGCCAAATGATAGCCACTCTGTTGATGTTAGTATGTGGCAGTTCGTCTCTACCCATTGCACACTGCATTGTGCACTGACCACACATGCTAGTGTGGTGGAGGAGAATCTTAATCAGTGCATCAAGCGGCATCTGAGGAGATTCCATCCTGCAGAATATGCTAAGTGGTGGCAGGGAGGGTTCATCATTACTATTAAACTGTCAGCAAGTTGTCATGTGTCCTTAGCGGGTCTGTAAAGGGGGTACAGTGACAGCGGCAGTACTTGGTGTCGGGTGTCATGGTGTTTGGATACCGTGGTGCTCCAGATGTTATTTACCACACACACTGTGCACATTGCAGTTGCTGATGAGACCCGCTGTTCCTGCTCTCAATGGAAATAATATAGTCTAATAACAACATACCCATGATGATTTTGGAGGAGGGGCAGGTAGAGAAGATTTAAAGGCCAACTTCTTTACTCCACATATACTGGGGGCTACTTATTGTGCTGCTACTTCCTCAGGTGCATCACTGGAGCCAGTTGTGGCAAGTGGAACCTTCATCATCCATCTTCCATGTTACTGCTATTGTTGATCCCATTCCCTTTCAGCTGCCTCATCATCCTGCTGCTTAAACAACTCAGCAGCAGCAGTACGAACAGCAGTTGCAACTCAGGACTGAGGAGGACATTTGATAGTGGCCACTGGCCAACATGACCTGATGGCATTAGGCTAGTAGGGCATTTTTATTTTTTTTTTTCTCAGGGCTTGTGCTTTAAAAAAAATTAAAAAAAAACTTTATTAAGTGCCCCCAATTCCAGTAAACAACCCCCCAAAAATCATCACCTGTTCAACTGATTCTTTCCTCACACCCCACCAACAAATGCACCCTCATGCCCCTTTTCTACTATGCCTTTGTAAAATTAAATAATATTTATTTTATGATGTGTGTAACTTCAGTGTTCCCATTGATTTTAATGGAATGAGCTAGATGAAAAAAGCAGAAAAAAGTGGAAAATCTGCACTTTTCGCGGGAAATTTTTTGCCAGGCGGAAAGTGCCATTTTTCACCAACTTCAGTTTGAGGAGGAAATTTTCGTCCATCCCTAGTCACAACCCCCTATTAACTTTTTGAGTTCCAGTGGGCTAAGCAACACATTGCAGAGCAATGCATTGCTCCCCACTCTGTCACTCAGTGGGTTAAATGCTGAGTGCCTTAATAATCTTAGCAAATTTCTGAATAAAACTGTGCAACTCACATACAATGCAAGGGAAAACAATGTATTTTTTAGCAGAAAATAATGAAAAGTCAATGTTCATCTTGCTAAAAATATGTCTCTAATGTAGTGGGGAAATAAGTCTTTCTTTAATCCCTATGCTGGAAGTTAAGAACCACTGTGTTTTTTTTTTCTTTTTATACCAGGGATGTGGGCTTAGAGGATAGGAATAGGAGGAATACTTTACATTAGTTATATGGTAACTGTAATTCTTTTGTTGCCAGAGGAATGAACAATGTATATTTTACTGGTCACTGTCATCAAAAGGGTTAACCCCCTTGACTATTAGCGACATTCCCATCTCACTGGCCTAAAGGATACATCTCATGTTTTCTAAAAGCAAAATACAAAAATCTGGTTCTAACATACCTACATCCACTCACATCACAAGACATACTGCACAAGTACTGAAAAAGAGAGCAAGGACATTCCTAAACAATTCTACAAGTATATAAATGGCAAAAAGATTAAAATTAGCACTGGTCCTCTTAAAACTGTGACAGGTAAATTATGTTGTTAGGATAAGGCAATGGTGGACACCTTAAACCAGTGCTGTATATGTTTTTTAACTGGTGGGCCACATAATTAGAAATCAATAAATGGGAAGGCCACTTTTCTGTTGATTACAATGGCAGATTTTAAGCTGTTGGCTTTTGATCAAGTCGTTAGTCAATGAGAATGCTTTATTTAACATACTGAACTATTATGGGTAACTGGAGTCTCAGTTACACAACTGTAGATCTGGGCAGATAATTAAACCCTACTAGTTCATATGCACTAATTAATTAGGTAAAAAAATGTCTTAGTTAAAAATCTCAGTTGACCCACACCCTATGATCAAGTGAGGCACAACTGACCCATGGGTTGCATGTTGGATACCCATGCCTGTAAAACATTTTTTTCTTCTGTATATACAAAGAAAGTGGCATGCTACTGGCAAGCATGGAGAAGGTTGGTCATACTAATTCACTATCATCACGCATAGTGCCCTGTGACTAGAGGAAATCAGATATAGTACCATTATTCAAGATCTAAACCAGGAAATTATAGACCTGTGAGCTTGTCTTGTAGTGTTTAAGATATTAGAAGGGTTACTAACTAATAGTATTCACAACTATTTGATGACCAGAAACATTACTAATTGGAGCCAGCATGGAGAACAGCACATATCAAGTTAATTTACTTGCATTTTAGATTTTGCAAAAGCCTGTGATACTGTACCTCACAAGTTACTGTATACATTAAAAGTCTTCAGTTTGGGAAGTGATATCTGTGCATGGATAGAGAATTGGTTAAATGCTAGATGGCAGAGAGTTGTTGTAAATGGAACCTTTTCATGTTGGCCTAAAGTTGTAAGTGGAGTGTCACAGGATTCAGTACTTGGCCCAATGTATTTTACTTGTGTATTAATGATCTAGAAGTGGATATTGAAAGCAGTGTCTCAATATTTGCTGATATCATTAAGCTGTGCAAGGAAATACATGCAGAGAAGGATGTTTTTTCTCCACAGAAAGATTTGGATGAATGATCAGAAAAATAGCAGATGAGATTCAATACAGGTAAATGCAAGGTTATTCATTTGGGCTGCTTAAACATGCAACACAATGTATAAACAAAATGGGAAAGTACTTGGGGAATCCTCATTAGAGAAAGATGTAGAAGTACTGATAGACAATAGATTTCACAGCGGTGTGGAATGTCACTCAATGCTGCTGCTAGAGCCAATAGGGTGCTATCCTGTATAAAAAGGTGTATATATGCACGGGATGGGAATATAATTCTACCTCTATATAAATCCTTGGTAAGGCATGATCTAGAATATGAAGTATAGGTTTGGGCACCAGTTCTTAAAAAATATATTATTGAACTGGAATATATGCAGAAACTTGCAGCAAATCTTATAAAGAGATTGGTGGATCTGAGTCATAAAGAGAGAATAGCCAAACTGGCCTTGTTTTCATTAGAAAAGAGACATCTAAAGGGAGATATGATTACCGTTTACAAATATATTCAAGGTCAATCTATTTGTGAAACAATGTGTTATATATGCCCCTGGTCCTCATGGTGTAAATCTTTTTTCAGAATACATTTTTGCTCTGCTAACTCTACAGGGTGGCATGTTGAAAACTCCCATACAATGTATAATATTGTAAAAAAGTGTTTGTCACAAGAATGCACAAAACCTTCACACTTCTCACTTTTATAAATCAAATGTTGTAGGCATGTTTTATTCTGTATTATAGTATTTGAAAAAAAGAACAATGCACAAAAATGTGTGTAGAGATTGAGTTCATTATCACAGGAAGAGTGCATAGTCAAAACCTAACGTCATGACCATAAATAGATAATTAGATGTGATCCATAATGATGGCACAATATAGCTCTTCCATTTTGCAAAGTAAACCATGAACCTTTACATTTACTTGAAGAGATTAACATAATGATGATTCACATTTATATCTTCATTCTTGGATGCTAAAGAGGTCTCTAAATGTAGTGCTTCACACGGCATCCTTGGGAGTAATTTGATTTAGGTGTCCATTGCAAATGCCTGAATATTCATTTAAAATGACAGTGAATACAATTTAACAGTAACAGTTGATGAGGCTGAAAAAAGAAATGCTTCCATGAAGTTCATGTAAAAAGAAAAAATAGGAGAATCACATATCAATATGTTTATGCATAGTGGTGTATTAACTGTGAAAACAATATAAACTATATATATAAATTTTATACAAAATATAAGCATTGGATGTAAAGTCCCAATGTCTAAAAACAGTTCAGAAAGTGATGTTAATAGTAAAAATAGGTGAAATTTGAGTGAAGCAAAATGTGGATGACCTGATAGGAGGTTTTGGGGGATGGACACAGAGAGGTGCTAATATAGGGAATAATCTCTGGAAATCTCTGCTAAGATGTTTGGGTCTGTTTTAAATGTGAGATGTGGCAATTAAGGGGATTGCTCCTATGAGGCTAGGCTCTGCTTATGAATAGATTCTTTCCTTGTTGATTAGACGCTTACATGATACAATATTGCTTAAAAGGATAGTAATGTTTTATATATTGGAAAAATATATATAATGCAGTGTTTATCCTGCTGAATAGAATAAGGATACTGCAGCAGCTGAGGCATGTTTTAGTCAAATGTTCTTCAGCTTAAAGGAGCAGTAAACTTTTTTTATGAAAAAATATATATTGTAGGGATTTTCCTATTGAGTAAAATAAGGGTACTCCCACTGCAGAGAGATTTATATTTCCAGAGTTATTACAGTTTAAACCCATGTTTTTTTACATTAGCAGTGCCCTCTAGTGGTCAAATTGTAATTAGATTTCCTGTTAGATTCTAATGGAGAGGAAAGTCAGAAAAGTCAGAAACATAGAGTTCTCCATAGAATGTGATAGAAACTGCCTGTCACTTCCTGTCAGAGCAATCAGGAAGTAAACACAGTAAATTCACTTCCTGGTTATTTAAACTGCTATAAATTTTGACTAAAACATCTGACAGTGATGGGAGTGGCCTTGTTTTATTCAGCAGGAAAAGCTCTATAACATATGTGTTTTCATAAAAAAAAGTTTACTGCTCCTTTAAAGTTGCATGTTTTTAGGTGCACTATCACCAAGGCCTGATATTTTACTGAGGTGCTGTTGCTACAGCATTCTGTCTAGATTTGTGGTCAGCTGACACTGATGTCCATAGATTGCTATGGCAACAGCTCAACCATAACATTTATGGATGTACTATACCAAAAAAATTCATACTTGATCTGCAGTGGTAGTGAGTATCCTTGTTTTACCTTTCATTTGTCCCTTATAATTAATGGATTTCAGTGTTCAGTAAGAAAAGAAGTGTAATTCCACTGCAAATCATCTATACCAGGGACACTAAAACCTCTCTTCAGTCACCCCCACACCCACCAAAACAGTGCAGGTTTCTGCATCTCCTCACATGATCAGAGGTGAGTAGTTCAGGGCCGGATTTACATCTCAGGAGTCTGTAGGCACAGAAATCTGAAGTGCCCCCCCTTGGCCATCTCCACTGGACACCTCCACAATGCTCCTAATCTCCACATTGCCCCCATCATCTCCATGTTGCCCTCACATTGTCTCCCCCCCGTTGTCTGTTTCCTACCTCCCTGGCAGGAGAGATCTGTCATCTGTGCCTTTTTTGGCACAGTCCTGTAGCTGCTGGAGCCCCCACGTGGACTTCTCTTCAGGATGTAGAGCTCTGGGAGATGATGTCATCTCCCAGCGCTCTGCATTACTAAAGAGCCGACGAGGAAGCTCAGCAGCTACAGGACTGTGCCAAAAGAGGCATAGACCTTTCCATAGACCTTTCCTGCCAGGGAGGTAGGAAATTGACAACGGGGGGGGGGGGGGCAATGTGAGGGCAACATCTAGCGGGCACCGGGTGGGGAGATTGTTATTCCACTGTGCAGCCAGCGAGGCTAATATATATATATATATATATATATATATATATATTTTTTTTTTTTTAAAAAGCGATTCCAATGACAGGCGCCGCTCTGAGGAGTGCTCCTGTAGGCAGATGCCTACTGTGCCTTATTGTAAATCCAGCCCTGAGTTCAATCATTCTGAAGGATCTGCATGGGTTAACATCATGCGCTTGTGTTTAATTGATGAGATCCTGAAAACATGCACTACTGACAGAACTTGATAAAGTTTACTCGTGTTTGCTTTAAATGGGATTTAACCCCTTGAATGATAGAGAGGTGCTCTAGTGCTTTACTTTGCAATATTATGGCGTCCGTTCTAGAATTAGGTGGTTTAATTGCTCCAATTAAATAGCCCCATTTGGTATTTTATTTTTTCCCCTATGTTGCAGTTGGTTTGTTCTACAATTGCAGCTTTTCAGCTTATTACTACTCATAGTGTATTATAAATATTAATTTCTATGTAACGCTGAATCCTCATCACTAAAAGGTAGGGAGGCTGATGCCCTAAGAAGCATTTTGGATCCTGAGTGAAATATATCCATACCATCAATTTCATAGATGTGAGGTTCCTGAGAGGCTACTACTACTATTACTACTAGTGGGGCTAGATGTTGCTGAAATTGTACTACTACTAGGTTCCAAAAGCTGCTGAACTTCCAAGAACAACAGAGGTACTCACCATAGCTAAGGCTCTGTTTGTTGATAACCTGTGTGTTGATTACTCTACACTATTAATATAGGTGGCTGACTGGGACTTGGACTTGAAAGCAGCGATGATGCTGATGATTACTGACAAGATGACTGTGTACTTTTTACCTCCTTTGCTTGTCCAGGGTCAAACTTTCCAGTTGTTTTCTCGAACAGTTTATGAACAGGTACAGTGCTCATTTTCAGTGCTGGAAGACTGAGCCTTTGCTTTTCAGCTAACTTTCTATCCATGTCATCATCTCTTTTATTCTCAACTTCATCTGTATCTGAAGAGGAGGAGGATGCTGGAGGGATATATTCTAGATCTGCATCATCATCATCTTCAGTCATTAGGTCATCCTCATCATCACCCACTGCTTCTTCCCCACTAATTTTATATTCCTCTAGGCTTTTAGAGGACTCAAATAATTTCTCTTTACTTTTCCCTTTTGAGGGATTTTCACATCTGCTACCACTGCTTTCAGTACAGGTGTTTTTGTGCTTGTTTGCCTCGCTGTCAGATGCAGCAGTTGGTTGTGCTGCAAAACCTTCTTGCAGTATGCCATCAACACTGGAATGTGACTCATTGTCATTTTCAGTGCTAGTTGACTTAGTAATAGTACTGGTACTGGTGGTGGTAGAACTTTTGGGTGGGACAAACTACATCTTCCTTTGGAGAAGAGGGATCACTATCATTTATTGCACATGCTGCCGCAACAATGGTTGCAGTAAGTTTCTGGACTACCACTTTAATAACACGTTCCTGCATTTTTTTTCTAATCTTTCCACCCTTCCCCTACCCCTTATGTGTTTGTTGGACATTACCCAACTACTGTACGTGTGTGTTTGCTGTAAAGTTCACTGTAGAACTGATTGTCTCTATCACTTATCAATTTTATTTATTTATTTATTTATTTATTTATTTCATTTAACTGCCCCTCCTATCCCTTTCACTGTCAACAAAAAAACATACTCCTTCTTCAACTGTTTTCTTTCCCCAGACTCCCCTAGGACAGAGATAACCAGATCAGGAATAAACTTGGATAAAGGTTGACTGTGTCTTCCCAGTCATAATTTTAGGATATTTGGGGTAATTTTCCTTTGCTCTCTTCTCCCTTGCACAGCTATAACATCCCGATCAGGAAGGAACACAGCTGTCCATGTCTTTCCAATCAGTCCAACAGAATGTTGGGTATTTGGGATAATTATCCCTTCTCACACCCCCAGAATACAAATAACAGCAAGTTCAGGAAAGAACGTGGATCACCTCTCCCTGTGTGTTCCCAGTTCCATTGAATTTTGGGGTGTTTGGGGTCATTCTTCCTTACTCACTTCTCATGCCCCCACACTCCCCTGACACAGAAATAACTGCCAGATCAAGAAGGAACTTGGATCACATCTGTCTGTGTCTACTCAGCCATTCAAAATTTGGGGGTATATGGGGTAAACCTCCTTTGTCCCTTTTCACACCCCCATACTCCCATTTCACAGTCAGTCACACAGGATTTGGGGATATTTGGGGTCAGCCTCATTTCTCCCTTCCTGTCTCCCAGAGGGCCCCAGACTCCCCTAATACAGAGAACAGATTTTCTACCTACAAGACTCCCGAAAACTAAGCTTCAACTCCACTTTTTTAGCCTGTCTTCTCTAGCTCAAAAATGTACTGCTTTCTCTTCCTCTCACAAACACATAATTGCATGCTGTGAGAACCTGTCACCCTTTTATATGCCTTCAGAAAAAGAAGAAAAACTTGTGATGAGGTGGGGAGAAATTCTGTCTTTCCACTGATTTCAATGCAATGAGTCAACTGCTGTGTGCAAACACTGTAAAAACATCTCACCCAACAGCACACACACTGCAGGAACCGTCAGCTCCTGAACTCTCCAGCTCATTACAACAAGTACAACATGGGCTGTACTGTAAAAATATGTATCCCATTAACTGCATACACCTTAAAGTCTGTTCTCCAGTGTTTTCACCCTTCCCTCTACTCACCTCCCCGCACACTGTTATCCTGTCTGCGCCATCAGGGAGACACTGAAATGGTGACCGCATTACTTCACCATCAGACACCATTACAATCTCTCCCCTGGCCACTGCACACATACTAACCCCTTCAGCGCAAGCTCCCACCACCACTCAACTCACCTGAACTCTCAAGCTGCCAAATACAGACAGCTCCCTGTCATACTCTGTGTTCTTTCACCTACCACTACTGCACTGAGTCTGAACACTTACATGCCAACACCATAGCTCCATGCTACCTTCACAGTCTGCCCCTTCACCCCCCTGCTCCATCATAACTCATCCCCTTGTGTCATCATAATTCACCCCCAGCACCCTCATAATTCACCCCCTGCTCCCTCATAATTCCACCCCCGCTCCTCATTATTATGCATGCACTAATTACCTGACAGCAACATCTTTGCACTGGTGACAAGCCATCACTAATAGCTCGCATAAACAAATACTATCATTGCTTAAAAAATACACAGATTGACAATTTTGACTTACCTACATACAGCCCATTTCAACACAGTGTTTTTAACCTTTTGAGTGCCTCACAGATATACAACATATTGTGTTGCAATGTATTTGATACCTCCAGCACTTAAACTGTTAATGTACTCTCATACTGCCCACTTCATGTGCATTTTCTCTTCCATTGCATAGTATCCAAGATCCAATAAAAACTCAACTAACACCATGTAATGTCACTTCTTTAACCCTTTGAGTGCTAGAGGGGTATGCAATGCATTGCAAAGCAATGTGTTGCGTACCCCTCTGACACTCCAAGGGTTAACTCCTACACAATAATAATCACACAAATCTGGATCTCACCATGGAAGGACACACCAAAGCTACTCCAACCACACTTACACAGATACACATTGTTGTTTCACACTTTGCAGTGTCTCTGGGGGAGGTTTGCTCTCTAAGGCCCATCCTTAATACATAGCCCAATCAAACACAACACCTCATAACTGCAAATCTCAAAATCACCTGGGCAACTCTGTGCAATATTTGCTGGTATATTATAAATATATCTTCTGCAGTTTCTGTGCAATTAAGGCCTTGTGTATAATGTCAATTTAATACTATTCTAGAGAAAACCTTCTGCACCACAGGGGACAAATGCAATTTTCATTGCCTTAGTTATGCATTTTAACTCCTTGAATGACAAAGAGGTCTCCAAACATTGCTACAGAATACACTGCAGACATCTCAAGCATTCAGGGGTTTAAAAGACCTATTAAAACAATGGGAATTTTGTTATTATTTATTTGTCCCGCTGCTTATGGTTTTACTCAGAATAGCAGTACTTTTCCTTTATATAGAATGGCCATTTGTTTACAAGTAATAGTTTTTAAAAATATTAAGCAAGTTTGAGCAATTCCTTGTCTGAGCATACATATACAGATGTTACAGAAGTAATTGTAGCAAGTAATTGTAGATTATGCTAGCGTAGTGTACTGATAATCTTAATTTTATTAATGACAGGAGGCGAATATTTTGCAATACTTTCTTTACTAAAACTCCATAGCAGCACAGATTTACATACCCAATCAAAAGTGAGAACAAAGTCTACATAAGACCCCTCTTAACTAACCCCTCCCTCTTTCTTTGCAAACATAAACAAGTAACACCCCAACATCTGTAACGAAAAAAAAACCGTCCTCCTCAGCCTGCGGGTCTAGGTCCTTGACGTTGAAGTTCTCTCGACGGAGCGACCCATAAGCAGCAATCACACTGAAAGAAAAGAAATGTGTGAAAGAATCTGAACTTCAGACACATGGCATCAGACATAACAGCATCTTAAACTAAACATTAGTAGAAAACATGCCACAGATACAAGGACGTAGCATCCCTGCATCTAAAGTAATATCCTATATCGCTAACTGTATACAATCTGAACCTTTCCAGGGTGGGAAGAAAAAAAAAAAAGGGAAGGGAAAATATTCGCCTCCTGTCATTAATAAAATTAAGATTATCAGTACACTACGCTAGCATAATCTACAATTTTATTACATAACAGGAGGCTTCATATTTTGCAATTTTAACGCTGCGCCATCAAAGCAAAAGATGCATGAGAGGATGGTCGAAAATAGAAAACCCTAAAGGTTTCTTCTCTGGACCAATCCGCCGAACGCATAATATCCGCCACCGAAGCTCCTGCCGAACGAGCACGCGTAGCAGCAGCGCCCCTGACCGAATGGGCGCCAAAAGATGTCTCAATCCCAGCCAACGTAAGGACCCAACGGACCCATCTAGCCAAAGTAGTTGCCGCAACCGGTTTATGAGGTCGTACATACGAGACAAGCAGTTGACCCGATTGAGAGACTCTTAAAGGAGCCGTCACCTCCACATACCTAAGCAATACCCCAACTACACAAAGTTGAGGAACTTCCCTGAAAAAGGGGTAAAAAACTGAGGGAGAATCCGATTTTGTGCGCCTAGAAATAGTAAACGATACCCCCTCTGGAGACACAGAAAAGCCATCAACATCAAATGCCCTAATATCCGACACCCGTCGAAAGGACACTAAACAAAGCAATAATGTAAGTTTGGCGGAAAGTTGACGCAAAGACAACAAGTTATTAGAAGGCCATTGGCGCAGAAACTGAAGCACCACGTCCACATCCCAAAATCGATCGTATTTGGGTTTAGGTGGACGAGCCAACCGAATGCCCCTCATCAGACGACAAATCAAGGGATCCCGACCTACCGGAACCCCCGAAAACGGCACATGGGCAGCTGAAATGGCCGATCTGGAAACATTAATGGAACGATAAGAACGTCCCAAAGAAAAAGGGTCTGACAAGAAATTTAAGATCATAGAAATAGGCGCCGTAAAGGGATCGCCGTCCCTTTCCACACACCAGCGAGACCAAGCGTTCCAAGCTGAAACATAGCTGCGTCTTGTACCAGGGGCCCACGAGTCCCACAAGAGATCCTTAGTTGTCTGCGATAGGCCCTCGACTGCCCAGGAACCCCTGAAAGCGTCCAGGCCACCAGAGATAGACGATCCTGCACCACCAATGGGTGTAACTCCCCCCGAGGACCGAGAAGAAGACGTGGAAGCAATGGGAGAAGAAGAGGATCTGCGCAGGACAGTTCCAGAAGATCCGGGAACCACGGCTGACTCGGCCACCAAGGCGCAATCAGTAACAGCCGCACCTTCTGTCGTCGAGTGTGATGAAGCACTCTTGCCAGCATGGCGAACGGCGGGAACGCATATGCCCCCCGTGTCGGCCACTGTTGAAGGAACGCATCCACTGCCAAGCACCCCGGATCCGGGAGCCAACTGAAGTACCTCTCTATCTGAAAGTTGGTGCGAGAAGCAAAAAGATCTAAGTCGAGAGGACCCCTCAGGTCGCCCAATCTGCGAAACACGCTGACGTCCAACTTCCAGTCGCTGCTGTCTCTCCAATGTCGGGAAAACCAGTCCGCGGAACAATTGGAGACACCTGGAAGATATTCCGCTCGCAGCGAAATGTTGCGTTCGAAGCAAAACCTGTAAATGTCTTTTGCAGCCTCCGTAAGATCTCGAGATTTGACCCCCCCTAACTTGTTGATATATTGGACCGCCGATATGTTGTCCATCCGTAAGAGGATGCAACAATCTGAGCGGTCTCTGGCTAGACTGCGAACCGCAAAGGATCCCGCTATCAATTCTAGACAATTGATGTGCAGACCCCATTCGTCCTGAGACCAAGGACCTCCTGTGGATGAATCGACGCAATGGGCTCCCCAGCCCCACAGACTGGCGTCCGACTCTACCACAAAGTCCGGAGATCGACCGAAAATCGCCCGACCGTTCCACGCTTGCATGTGGAGCAGCCACCACCGGAGCTCCGAGCGAACCTCCGATGAAAGGATCACCTGATGATCGTACGAAAAACCCGCACGAAGGTGACGTGCTTTCAAACGCTGCATCGCTCTGTAATGTAAAGGTCCCGGAAATATCGCCTGTATGGAAGACGATAGAAGACCCACGATGCGCGCTAGAAGGCGTAAAGAGACCGAGGTCTGACGTAACACTCGGCGAATCTCTTTCCGAATAGCAGAGACCTTGGAAAGCGGAAGGCGCAAGAGGCAGTGAACGGAGTCTATTTCGAATCCCAGGAACTGAATCACTTGCGAAGGGATCAACGCTGACTTGTCCCTGTTGACTACAAACCCTAGAGATTCCAAAAAATCTATAATAAAGGTCGTTTGCGATTGAAGCAGAGAGGCGTCGTCGCAAAAAATCAGGAGATCGTCCAGATAAATTAGACAACGAATCCCCTGAGCCCTGAAATGAGCTACGACAGGTTTCAGTAACTTCGTGAAACACCACGGAGCTGAACTGAGGCCGAAGGGAAGACACGTGAACTGGCACATGCGACCCTTCCAACGGAACCTGAGGAACCGGCGACACTCCTCCGCCACCGGAACCGAAAGATACGCGTCCTTCAGATCCAGACGGGTAAACCAATCGCCCTCTAGCAAGAGATCGCGTAACAGATGGATACCTTCCATCTTGAAATGACGGTACACAACGAAATCGTTGAGTTTCCTCAAATTGATGACGGGACGAAAATCCCCCGTCTTTTTCCGCACCAGAAAGATATTGCTGACGAACCCGCCAGCGTCCGGAGCGTACTGCACCGCGCCTTTGGAGAACAAAGCTCGAACTTCTGCGTCTATCAACAGTCTGCCTTCCCTGGAAACTACCGCTACCGGAGGTGGAAAACTCTGAACGGGAGGGGAAAGAAAATCTATCACATAGCCCTTTACCGTCTGTAGTACCCAGGCGTCCGTGGAAATTCGTTCCCAATTCTGCAAGAAAAGAGAAAGTCTGCCTGCCGTTAGAGTTACAGAAGGACAAGTTTGGACAACACTCACCGGAGTTGAACTTCCCGCGACCACGTCCACGAGTCCCTCTGCCTCTATCCGTTCCACGTTGAAAGGAGCTGGTCCGATACTGGGAGGATGGGAAGAAGGATGCGGATGGAGGATTCGCTCTGGGACCTGTCGACCAGAATCTGCTGGCGGCACGGCCCCGCTGCCGGCCAGCACGTCCAAAAACACCTCTGTTAGCAGATGGACGAAACACTTGCTTTAAAGACGTCTGCGCCTTGTTGAGAGTGGTAAATAGATTGACATGTTTCTTCAGCTCCATAATAAAGGATTCACCAAACAAAAGACCCTTTGCAGCCGGGCCCAAATCTCTGGATCCTAATTCTGCCAACTTTGCATCAATGCGTAACAAGGCCGCCTTCCTGCGCTCAGTGGATAGTGCAACGTTGGCATTGCCAAGTAAGCAAATGGCTCTCTGCGCCCATTCTCGAATGGCCCCAGCGTCCAACCCTGAGCCATCGGACATAGCCAGATCCGCAAAATATAACACCTGAGCCAGCGGACCCAGCACATCCAATAATTTATCCTGGGCCGTCTTCAGGCCCTTCTCGATCCCCTTCCGCGGATCACGACCAGATCTGGACATGAAGGTTAGCACTGTGGAATCAAATTCAGGAGTCAGAGCCACTTTGTCCGGAAGGGAAGGTCG
Source organism: Rhinophrynus dorsalis (assembly GCA_037306005.1). Lineage (NCBI taxonomy): Eukaryota > Metazoa > Chordata > Amphibia > Anura > Rhinophrynidae > Rhinophrynus > Rhinophrynus dorsalis. Next base: position 69,302,468 of record CM074719.1, on the reverse strand, counting down.
GGGGCATTCGGCCCGCAGTCGATTTCGCACCTCTCTCTCAAGGGGTTTACGGATCCAATGATGAACATAGCGAGCCAGATGATCCGGAAGGCTCCACTCTGACGACTTCGGGTGACGCAGGAACCGTGGGTCAAACAAAGGATTACCCTGACGGTCACACAGCATTTCCTCGTCCGCCCCGTCTGATTCCCGTTTAGAGCCTGACGGGATCCCGGAGTCATCCACAAACGATTCTTTAACATATTGGGATTCAGGAAAGGGAGAAGAGTCCCACTGAGGGTCATCCCCCGAAGCGGGAGAGTCGGCTCTCCATTCATCAACAACGGCCAAGCCGGGGTTGTTCTCCCCGTCTTCATCCGACGCCGGGGACCGGGCATGAGTGGAGTCATCCAGTAGCGAATGGCGCGGACGTTTCAAAGAAGAAGTGGACGAAAGCCCTCTGGAAGTGGAAGCTGTCCCCTGCCACTGTCGTTTAGCCGCCAAGAAATCTTCCCTCGCGGGTACCGCCGAGTCTTCGTGGCTCTCCAACTCCACAGGAGCAGAAGAATTCAAAGCAGAGGCAGATTCAGAAGATCGTTGGGTAAACATCCTCGCCAACGCCTTCTCCACCGAGGCCGAAACCGCCTCATTAATAAGGGATTGGAAATCCTGTGAGTCCGCCATGAGGAGACGATCTGAAGAAGAAGAAGAAGAACACGTAAGTAGCTACCCCCGTTGGTCAACCAAAAACCAGGGGTAACCACCTGCGTAGCACAACCGGGGCTCACCCAGCAAATCTCGTATAACAAACGAGAGGCTCACCGAAAAAACACTCTCCACCACTATCAGAATTGTGGTGATAGCAAAATAATTTTTTTTTTTTTTTTTTTTTTTTTTTTTTTTTTTTTTTTTTTTTTTTTTTCTTATACACCTTTATAAGGGTATATGGACAGTAAGGGGGCTCACCCCAGTTGCACTGCAGGAGGCACCCCTGCTACACAACAGAGCAAGACAAAAGGATAAAGGGTAGGGACGGAACCCCCCTCCAGGGCACACCCCACGGGTAGAAGAAGAAGGAGGCAGCCAACACCTGCACTGGGGGCTCACCCCAGGAAAAAGTACCTAACAGTACCAATAAAGGCTCAAATAATTAGAGCAATCACGAAAAATGGGGCTCACCCAAACGTGGAACATGCAAAACAGAGGGCTCACCCCTGAAATGAAGCAGCCAGAACCGCGTGTGCAGGCACCGTGGGGCTCACCCCAGTGAAAGAGCAACAGATCTGCCAGTGGGAAATAGCGGTACAGAGGCCTTAACTTACCGCAATATCCACCACCAAATAGGCCCATGGGTGACCGGAACGGGAGTACCAAGATGGCCGCCGAGAATCCCGTAATCTCGCGAGATCCACTCAACGGCCATGCAGTACCCCCGGTCCGGGACAACGGCGCGGATGAACCGCAGTGGCCCGACCGCCTCCCCGAGGATGCGGCCGAAGTAAGTGCGGGCACACACAGCCCAAGGAGCAAACTAGCCGCCCCCAATGCTCAACGGAACACCTGGTAGGAAGCACCAACCAGACAGGCTCGAGCCTGCACCTCCTGCCCAACGCCGAAAAACGCGTTAGAAGGCAGGAGGACACATGCTCAACCCCTGAAGCAGAGAAACTTGCGAGGTAACACCAAACAGCAAATAAAAGCACATAACATCTAATAGCCTTAAAACAAAGACAAGAAAACTGTATTAGATAACTAACAGTATCCAGTATAACACAGCATTAGGTAGTAATAAGAAAGACAAAAGTACTCTGACCTGTGCACTTGTTCTGGAGCAGCAAAGAAAGAGGGAGGGGTTAGTTAAGAGGGGTCTTATGTAGACTTTGTTCTCACTTTTGATTGGGTATGTAAATCTGTGCTGCTATGGAGTTTTAGTAAAGAAAGTATTGCAAAATATGAAGCCTCCTGTTATGTAATAAAATTATTGAAATGTGGTATCTACATTCCATGGTGTGACATGAAAAGGACAGTTCATTAGCTGCCTGCTGTGCTGCTATTTAGCCACACATAAACTAATGTACTAACAAGAGCTGAAGAAAACCAATTACACCAAGTAAAAAATTCCCTAAATTCTGATTGATTAATCTAAGGCTTTTAGCCACACTGAATGTTAGAGAGGTCTCCATCTCTAATGCATCGCTAAATGGAGGTCTATAGCTACTGTATGCTGCAGCTTATATATATATATAACCCTTTGAGTGCCAGAGGGGTACGCAATGCATTGCAGAGCAATACGTTGCATACCTCTCTGGCACCCAAAGGGTTTCTGTGAAGAATTTTTGTGGAACATAGTAACAGCCAATTATTCCTGTAGGTATAGTCTCAATTCAACAACAGCCTATAAGTGTTGAAGGAAGATTTACAATATGTTATAGACTTTTCTACCATTCAAGAGGTTAAAACCCCCATTAAAATAAATATAGGTTTTCGAAAAGTCACCTACAGTAGAGCTGGTTTGCTCCAAAACAACCCCAGTTAATCTTAGCCTCACTATAAACAAAAGTCACCTAATTAGCCATAGGGTATACAAAGGTCACCTAATTAGCTGCATGCTGTGCTAGGACTGAGAAGCACAATGTACAAAGAGTGCCCTATTACTTATATGCTATGCCACATAATAACACAAGTCTCAAATCTGTATTACTTCATTCCATTCCGCAAAAATACTTTTAAGAAGGATAGCAACAAAAAAGTACATTAACCTTTCCTAGATCTATATACTAAGAGTTCCAGCCTGACAATTTAGGGAAAATACAATTCTGAGAGTGCAACTCATCCAGAGCTGATTCCTTTTCTTCTATACTAGTACCTACTAGTACTCAAAACTCCACCTATTGGCTTGAAAATCCAGGACTGGTACCTGTTCTTATGTAACTGTTCTTATCAGGGTGTATTAATACACCCTGGTACTCATAACTTTACCAGCACATCACTTTAAAGGAGAATTAACATCCTCTGAATAATAACCCTCACTTATCTGACTATGGCCAGAAAATCCAAATGGCCACTATGAATAAGATATAAGATATACAACCCTGAATGTTATGTCCATGGAGGAAAACATAATAGTTGTTGGTGGTTTGTTTGTTTTTTGTTTGTTTTTTCAAACTGGGGCAGGCAGAGTGTATGCCCCACCACTGGAAACATAGACCCTGGATAAATTCATTCACCCGCATGCTACACACCTGTTGTTGAGTTGTAGAAGGTCTTTGGGGAAAGTCTTATTCTTTGGATGACTTCTACCATTATAAGTTAATCCATGTTTTAAGGCAGCTCTCACCCAGGCTTAACAACACTACTTTTCTAGCCCAATCACTACTCAGACCCATATAACCCATGTCACCACTTTAAATAAAAATCTTTGATTCTCTTCTCAAAGCCCCAGCTGTAAACTGTTTCTTCATCTCCAGTACACCTCAGGACTTTGCTGAGTTTTTCAAGATAAGATGCAGTCTATTCACAGAACTATACTCTTCACACTCTCCTCCTGTCCCTTTAATTCCTAGCTCATCCTGAGCCTCCTTCAGCTCCTACACTATTGTTAAAGAGGAGGAGGTATTTCTGTTATTATCCCACTCTCCGCCTACTCGTGCCACATGGATTCCATACCCTCTCACCTCATCAAGTCTCTTGCAGATACTTTTGTTGCCAGGGTACTAATACCTTTGAAGAGATGAGGAACTGAAAACAGAGTTGGGTCATAGGAAATAAGCAGGATGAGATAAGGTGGCCAGAGAAATGGGTACTGTTACCAGGACAGACTTTAGATTCAGATTGCTAAGCAAGGTCCAAGTAAGACTGAGGAAAAGTTGAAAGAAAGGTGATGAGAAAGCAAAAAGGGAGGAAAGGTGATGGTATGTGGGGTGGCTACAAGAGAAAGTGTTTTTTTCTGGGTGAGGATCAGGCATTGGGGTTGGATGTAAGGTCTAAAGAGGGAAAGAGAAACATGAATTGGCTAAAGTAGAGGAGGCCATGAGGGATAATGGAAGAAGACAAGAAAAGTGAGTTTCCTTTGATATTATACACACAAGAAAGGGAAACTATACCAACTGGAATAGGTGGTTACTAATTTGTTACTTAGGTAGAATTCATTCATTCAACAATCTAACATATATATTTTTGTAATATAAATATGCAACTGCCATAAGCTGTAGAAATCCATCAATACCCTGTGTATTTATATAAAGAAAGAAAAAGTCATTCTCAGTTGCTACTGCATCATGCAGCCCATTTGCACATATTGCTTGTAGATACATTTCCCCAAACTTAGAACAATCCTAGCAGGGTTGCACTAAAGGTTGAAAAGAGACCAATTTGATGATCTTGTGTTGTACTTGTGCCAATGGCATGCGAACACACGGTGTGCACTAAGGTGATATTCACCATCATATAACTGTGAATATGACACAAATACACCTACATCTCCATGAATCCACCCCGACTTTGACAGGCTTGCAATTATTCACTGATTACTTTGACAATGGCTCATTTGCATATGGAAATGCAGTTTAGTGAACCATTGTTGTATTAATGTGGGTGTGTTTATATGTTAATATGGCACATTGTCACATGCACTAAGCATCATTAGCAGAATTTGCTTTCGGAGTTCACGGTCCCAACGTCTCACCATCTCTAATGGGACAAGGCAGGGATGTCCCCTATACCCCATTCTTTTTATTTTGTCCCTAGAACCCTTATTAGCAGCTGTGAGAAGTAACAGTGACATTAAGGGAGTCCCACAGGGCCACTCATCTAAGATTGCCAGCTTTGCAGATGACATTCTATTTTTTGTCACATCCCCTGCCACCTCTCTCTCCCTTATTGGCAGCTTTAGATGAATACAGCGAGGTAAGTCAGTTTAAAAAATAATTTGCAAAAATCTGAAATTTTAAATATAACACTCTCAGATGCAGAAATAATGTCCATCAAGAACATGTTTTCTTTTAGCTGGGCTGATTCCCATATCTCATACTTAGGAGTGTCACTCACCGCACAGTTACCCACTTTGGTAGACATTAACTTTCAGGCCCTATGTATCAAATTACAAGAAGAACTGCATAATTGGCACAAGTTATATGTATCATGGTTGGGTAGAATGAATCTAATTAAAATAATAGCTTTGCCTCAAATATTGTACTTTTTCAGTTTTGTCCTGATCTCAATTCTGTGCATGTATTTGACTGAATTGCAATCACTTATAAATAAATACATTTGGGCCTTCAAAAAACCGAGATTAGCTGCCTCATATTTATCACCTCCCCACCCATCTCAGGGTGGTTTGGGTGTGCCTAACATCATTAACCCTTTGAGTGCCAGAGGGGAACGCAACACATTGCTTTGTAATGCGTTGCATACCCCTCTAGCACTCAAAGGGTTAAGCTGTATCAGGCTCCTCTTTTGCTAGACTGTTGTGAATCATTCCGGAAAGACTGGGTACTCTCCATGCAGATGCACTACCCTGCTCTATGCCCTGCCAATTTCTTATGGATGAAACCTGTTAGACTTTCAGAGTTTCAACATCTAATCTTGCAGAGGACACTTTCAGTATGGTTTTTAATCTTGCAAATATATTTTTGTGCTCCTTTCCCCTGTCCTTTTATGACAATTTATGGGCACCCGGATGTTCTTCCGGGACAATGCTTAGACCCCTTTTCTCTGTGGGTAGCTCTTCAGATACACTTAGTTGAGAAACTTCTTTCCTCTGGGGCTATTATTCTGTTTGATACCTTGCGGAAGGATTTCTCACTTCCAGCTTCCCACTACTGGCAATATTATCAAGTCTCTCACTTTCTACAGATATTCGCAACAGGAAACTTGTTTGGGCATCCCTTAACGTCCTTCGAGGAAGAACTTTGAAAAGGCTATTTTAAAACTCACACGGTTTTGAAATTATATAAGCTTATTAATGCTGCCCCCTTGAACTCGAAACCTTTCTTCCTCAGGCAATAGGAAAGTGAATTAGGTCTTTCATGGACGATGGTGCAATTGAGGGGAATAATGCGCTCCTTACTCTCCTGTACACGGGACTTGGCTGGCAGAGAAGCAAATGTTTAATTCCTGAAAAGATGGTATCTCACACCACATAAACTTGCTGCAGCTTTGCCATTGTGCCTCCCCCTGCATGCTGGAGGTGTAGCTTACATGTACTACTATGTTTCATATTTGGTGGGACTGCCCACTCATTACGCCGTTCTGGTTGTAGGTAGCCAAGCAGATTGGTGATGTTCTGGATATCACTCTCCCTTTGACACCGGCTCTTTTCTTTCTCCAGGTTTGTCCTACTCACATAACTGTTTCTGCTCATAAGAACTCTCTCTTTAGAATTCTTTCCACGACAGCCAGGCAACTTGTCGATCTGCATTGGAAGAGCAACACTCCACCTACCATTGGGGAATGGCAATCTAGGGTTCACCAACGAGTAAAAATGGAAAAGACTCATGCGGTGGTGATAGGGAGGTGGAACAAGTCTCATAATATCTGGGACACATGGTTGGGGAAGGGGATATCCCTGAGAGATGTGGGCTCTGAGAGGCTGACACATGTTAGTCATGAAGTCTAGTTATATATAGGTAGCATGGTAGGACAGATTCAACTAGACCACTACCACTACCACTACTGCCAAGTACTTCCTTCCCCACTTAGGGATGTTCTTACTCTACCCCCCGCCCTCCTTCCATTCTCCCACACACACACCCCCTTCCTTTCTCGATGGCGCTTAGGCCTGTTGAGGTGGGTGGGATGATTGGCTTGGTTCCCTCTGGCTTCTAGTCAACGCTACACATTTGGATGACTGGTCTGCTCAGTTTCTTTTCTTATATCCTTTTCTTTATCTTCTTTCCCTTTGGGCTGTCTGATTCTGACTGGCCTGCTTTTCTATCTTCTTACTTCTTTATTTCTCCTCTTAATTGGAAGTTCTAATTGAGGATCCAGAAGTTGCTCCTGGACTTTAAGACCTATGAAATGCTTGAAATTATACTCCATGTACTCTCATGCCAATTTATATGCATTTCGCTTCTTGTGATGGTTTACTGCCTAGTTCAATGATATGTATAGGTATACATTGTTAACAATCGAATGTGATTTTATTGCTCCTCTCAACTATATTGTAACTTGTTAATCTATCAATAAAGAGATTTTAAAATGGAAAAAAAAATAAATAAAAGGAGGAACTGGAAGGACCCTTAAGTGTCCACTGAGTCTGAGTCTGAGAAGGAAGTGAGCACTACAGAACAAATGCTGGCCAGTCCCACTAAATCACCCCTAGGGATCTTGGTGAAATTAATGTCACGGGAGGAAGAAGAAGGTAGTAGTGAGAGCAGAACAGGTCAGCTGCCTGTGCCTGCTGCCAGATGTGCTGCGTCTGCCATCAGACGTGCTGAGCCTGCTGTCAGACATGCTGTACCTGCTGTCATATGTGCTGCCCCTGCTGCCACCAGCGACGTGCCTGCTCCCAGTTCTGCCCCTGCTGCCACCAGTGCTGTGCCTGCTGTCAGTGCTTAATCTGCTGCCAGTGTGTCTTGTAATACTCAGGAGGGGGGAAAGGAAAAGATGATGTCAAGTGTGACAGCAGGAGACCATTAGTCACACTTAAATCACATTCCAAAGCAGTACTAGTACTACTACTAAGAAGGTCCAGCAGCTTGTTAGCATTAGGAGTGAAGGAGGAGGTAATCATCATATTACTAGTGACTGTGAGGAGGAAGACTCAGGGGCTGAAACTGATGTTGGTGTTAGTTGTAGTACTATTGACAGTGATGGTGAAGCAGCTGGTGGGACTAGTGTTAGTTTCTGACAAGTCTAAGTCCTACAAATCAATGTTTCCTCAGGGCTTGTGCCTCTAACAACAAATCCTAAAATACATCCTGTACAAGATATTCTGTCACATCAAGTATCAGCCTACTCCAGTTGCAGCTTACATCAGGGAGTCCCTTTCTCAATCATGTAACATACACATTTCTTATTTTATTATATTTCTTTATGTTTTATTAACTGTCCCCTCAATACCAGTTAACAACTCCTCCCTCCTGAAAAAGAAATTCCCTGTTTAACTGATTTGTTACCCAGATTCCACCCACCAACACAGACAGCCTCCTCAGACCCCTTTTATACCATGTCTTATGGGGTATTTTTAATTGTATTTAAGATTTATTTTTTATTAACTTCCCCCCAATCCCAGTAAACAAACCCCCCAAAAAACATTCCCTGTTCAACTGATTCTTTCCATACACCCCACCAACACATGCACCTCATGCCCCTTTATACTATGCCTTGGGAAATAAAATAATATATATGTTGTGTGTAAATTACATTTTCCTGTTGATTTCAATGGCATGAGCTAGGCGAAAAAAAGTGGAAAAATGGCACTTTTTTTGGAAAATTATTTTGGAAAGTATGTTAAGGCCACCAATACTTTCTGCTTGGCAGCAATATGTTTTTCTTGCCTACTGTAACCATTACCTGTTTGTATCTGCCACCTTTTGATTTTTGGGATATTACACTCCCTGTTCACTGGCCTCCTAACCACTCTCCCATCTCTTCCTTGGGCTGGCATTCTCCTTTTCCGCTCGCATCCACCTTTGTCTTTCCTAGAGAGCAGAGAGAATATGCACTGACTTCAATATTGTCATAATGCTCGCAATGTGTGAGGGAGGGCATCTCTAACACATCACCAGAAGTACCACAACCCTGCATGCTAATCCATAAATTCCCCCCCCATTGCATACTTACTTCTTAGTGCATATGTTGATGTGTGTGTCTGTCTCGATAAGGTGATGTTCCTGCCACATATCACCATAACATCATCCCTTATTATACTCTCCTTCTGGAGCTATAGCCCCATCAGCCAGTAGATAGCATAGCACCTGATGATACCAGCTAATAATTCCTGCTTTATAAATTAAGAACCAACTTTTCTTATTGGTACATTTTCCCTTTACTTACCAATTTAATATGGGTTTATTACAATTAAAGTAACCACAGTACAGAAAACAATTCAGGTTCATAAACTGGATGATTCACTCTAAGTATGCTTTCAAATATCCTCAAACACTGCTGTCAACAGCCAGTTCTATCAGCAGTCCCAAGGAACAGCACTCCCACCAATCTCTCTGACTTCACATATATGTGCTGGACACTCAAAACATTAAATTATTTCTGAGCTAAATTGTTCATTTGTTTATCTTTTTACAAGGAACACAGGAGAAAATGATTAATTTCAATACAATGAGAAACATCACAGCATTTTGTGTTTGTGGCTTAAATGCAAATATAGTTCAGAATGTATTTCATTAATTGGTCTGACAGCATTCAGAGCCAATAATAGGTACCTGCATAGTTATAGCTACCATAACCTAGATTATAACAACAACAAAATGCATGTTTTACCCTCTGTGGATTTAAAGGAGCCAGATGCCATTAAATTGTCCCAGTTCACCTACAGCGCTCAGCAGCATGGAGGGCATATAGCCCCCTCCCTGCTGCCATAGCATTCAAAGGCAATTAGGCTATACCCCACAACCTTGCCTGTGGACAACATCACAATAGTGCTTGCGTGTGATGTTATGAAGTATATGATATCAAGGTGTTGTGTTCTGTGATGTCATTATGTTCTGACATCTTGTGATGCCCATTATCACTGCTAAGGAGCTACAGCTGCTTAGTAGGATATACATTTACCACATTTACTTACCCTTGTGTGGTTCTTTGATTGTGTCCAGTACCAGTAGTGTGCATCATTGTTCCAGCTGTGACCTGCTTTGTTTCACTTATCCTGTCTTCTGGTATCATAACCTTGGTTTCATTTAATGTTCCCTGTGTTCTAGTACCCTGATCTTTGCTTTGTTTTGAGTTCCCTTTCGTCTAGTATTCCTACTTTGGTGTTTTCTGTCTTCCAATGTTCTGACCTTTGGCGTGCTTCAGGACTATCCATAATGCTATTACACTGGTTTGCTGTCTACCGTCTTTCAGTTTTCTCCTCCCTAACAGAATGTGCGGTTAATGGAGGTATCTGGTGGATCAGCAAGATCCTTGGCCACTGAAAAGTGGTTGGATGATGAAGAACTCCAATTAGGTCACAAGGGTTCCAAGCTCTTCACACAAAGTAAAATAGTGCATTTTCAATGTCCTGAATGAGTGCTGAAAATAATCTTCCATCCTTCCGCCTGTCTAATGCATACCGTGTTCTAAGCACCTGGAAGCCTGGAAGATCCAATTTAGTAAAAATCCTAGAACCATGTGTTCTGGTACCCTGATCTTTGCTTTGTTTTGAGTTCCCTTTGTTCTAGTATCCGTACTTTGGTGTTTTCTGTCTTTCGATGTTCTGACCTTTGGCGTGCCTCAGGACTATCCATAATGCTATTACACTGGTTTGCTGTCTACCGTCTTGCAGTTTTCTCCTCCCTAACAGAATGTGTGGTTAACTTCAGAGATGGCACAAATATTTGTTATAATAATTATTTTCAACCTCTGGTAATTTATATAAGAGTGCAGATTTCCTTCTTTTTTTGTCAAGAAGAAAAACCCGATCCAGGATAGAATGGAGATTTGCCTAATGAAACCCTTTCATAGGTTGTTTTTGAAATATTCTTCCATAGCCAGTGTTTCAGGAACAGACAAGAGGTAAACTATCCCTCAGGGAGAAACTGTCACAGGAAGGAGATCAACAGGACAGGCATATGGTTTGTGAGGAAAAAGTGTCTCAGACTCTTCTTTGTTAAATAAATCAGAATATGTATGGAATGACATTAGTGAGTGTGGTGATTGAGACCATTTCGATAGGTCATGAGATAGGTAAACATCAAACCTGATAGGAAGGCCCCCTTAACCCCTTAATGACAGGGTTTTTTTTCCCCCATTATAGCGAATGACTTCCTGGACTTACCAGGTAAGTTGCCTGTCACTAAGGGATGATTTGCTTAGACTCCCAACCTATATGGGGGAATGTGCAGGGAAAGCCTCTTGGGGTAAATTTCCCACGAAAAGTGCAGTTTTTCCCATTTTTTTTGCCTAGCTCGTTGCATTAAAATCAATGAGTAGAAAAATGTTTCTCCATCACACGAAAGTTTTCTACAGCCATATAAAAGGCTGTCAGGCTCTCACAGCAGCCATTCTGTGTTTATGAGAGGAAAGAGCAGCATATTTTGAGCTAGAGAAGATAGGCAAATAAAGGGGAATTGAAGCTTAGTTTTAGGGAGTCATTTAGGTAGAACATTTGTTCTCTGTAGTAGGGGAGTCTGGGGGCACAATGGGGAGAAGAAGGGAGGAAGGAGGTTGACCCAAATTACCCCAAATTTTGGTGTGACTGACTGGCAAGACACAGGCAGCTGGGGTCCAAATTGCTTGCTGATTTTACTTTTATTGTCTGTGTGCTGGGGAAGTTTGGGGGAAGAAGTTGTTGCTTTTGTTTTTTATTTATATATATATATATATATATATATATATACTAGCAATGTGGGATGGTGCTGCCCGTCAGGATATATAGGGAATTAATGCACACACACGGATGCAAGACAAACACACACACAGAGACACACATACAGACACATAGAGTGTGATACAGACATGCAACACACACAGTGAGGAACACACAGACACACACAGAAACTCACACACACACAGAAGTGAGTCATAAGGGGGTGACCTATGTGTCATTGTATTTAAATAACACTTTCCATGGCCCAAATGCTATGAAGATTAATCACAGCTGTTTTTTTTTTTTTGAGAAACATTAATATCACTTTAATTAACTCCATACCTTAAAAAAATTATAAGAAAAATATGCCACCAATAATTGCATTATATACAGATTATTTTGTTAAGAACATGTATAAAACACATCATATTAATCCTCTTACTTTTTTGTGTGGGATGGAGTATGAAGCTTTATCTAATGATAGATAAAGATATCTGACCTTTAATGTAGATAGAAAATCATTTGTATGAATCTTTGATGTGTAACACAGTGTGTTGGAGAAGAGTCTGTGTGAATGGATCCTAATATAGCAGCAAAAATTAAATTGTGATTTATTAGAGATAATAAAGGAAATCTAATTTTCAAATATGTTGTATAGATAAGTTCAATCCATTCATTAAATAGGATCTTATTTCATCAAAAGAAGATTTCTCCTGTAAACCCTTTGAATGCCAGAGGGATACACAATACATAAAAATGTGTTGTGAACCATGTGGCACTGAAAGGGTTAGGAATGCTAACAGCTCCTAATAATAATAATAAACCCCACTTACCTTAACCCCTTGAGCACCAGAGAAGTGTGCAATGCATCACTTCACAATGTATTGTGCGCCCCCTCTGTTCCTCAAGAGGTTAATCTGATAAGAAAATCCTAATGTGATTTTCAGGAGATTTGTAACATAGTAACATTGTAAATTAAAGGGATAGTAACACTTCGTTTTAACTTTATTTTATTTTGTAGGCATTAAAAAAACATGAAGAACGATATGTCTTATCTCTCAAACCTTTATGGTTTATGAGATATTCACAAGCAAAGTTTCCCCCTCCCTCCCCTTTTTCCTAGTGTAAGCCATCTCTTCTCAGATGTGAATCTGGTTGTAAGACCAGACAGATAACAGAAGGGGACATTCTTCTTTGTATGAAAACAATGAAATCCCTGCCCCCCTTGACAAGCTTTTCAGCTTTTTCCCTTATCTTAATTGAAAATTGTCCCTTTCTGCAGTCTACCTGGGGGGGGATACTTTGCTTGTGAATATCTCTTAAACCATAAAGGTTTGAGAGATAAGACTTATATCATTCTTCATGTTTTTTTAATGCCTACAAAATAAAATAAAGATAAAACAAAGTATTACTATCCCTTTAAGTTAAAAAAAAGACACAAGTCCATCAAATTCAACCTTTGCCTCATAACCCAGATCAGGGCCGGATTTGCCATAAGGCAGAGTAGGCACCTGCCTACAGGCGCACCCCACAGAGGGGCGCCTGTCATTGAAATAATTTTTAATTTTTTTTTAATTCACAGCAGTTTTTTTAATATATATTTACAGTGCTACCGGTCTGCGCACAGTAACCCGCCACACACCCCGGCCCACCCCTCGCTTGCTAAGGTCTGTGCCGAAGGCTGTAGCTGCTGTTGCTCCCCCTCGTCGGCTCTAATGCAGAGCGCTGGGAGATGACATCATCTCCCAGCGCACTGCATTCCTAAAGAGAAGACCGTGCGAGGTGCAACAGAAGCTGCAGGTCTGTGCAGAAGGCTGCACAGACATCTCCTGCTGCTGGATCACCAGGGAGGTAGGAAACGGATACAGGGGGGGTCAATGTGGAGCTGATGGCAATGTGAGGGCAAGTTGGAGCTGATGGGGGCAATATGAAGCTTGGAGATTATGGGGGCAAGTTGAAGCTGAAAGGGGCAAGACAGTTGGAGCTGAAGGGGGCAACCCAGTTTGAGCTGAAGGGGGCAAGCTGGAGCTGATGGGGGCAAGTTGGAGCTGATGGGGGCAAGACAGTTGGAGCTGATGGGGCAAGACAGTTGTAGCTGATGGAGGCAAGACAGTTGGAGCTGATGGGGCAAGTTGGATCTTGGAGCTGTTGGGGGCAAGTTGGAGCTTGGAGCTGATAGGGGTAATTTGGAGCTGATGGGGGCAAGACAGTTGGAGCTGATGGGGGCAAGTTGAAGCTGATAGGGGCAAGACAGTTGGAGCTGATGGGGGCAACCCAGTTTGAGCTGAAGGGGGCAAGTTGGAGCTGATGGGGGCAAGACAGTTGGAGCTGATGGGGCAAGACAGTTGGAGCTGATGGAGGCAAGACACTTGGAGCTGATGGGGCAAGTTGGAGCTTGGAGCTGTTGAGGGCAAGTTGGAGCTTGGAGCTGATAGGGGCAAGTTGGAGCTGATGGGGGCAAGACAGTTGGAGCTGATGGGGCAAGACAGTTGGAGCTGATGGGGCAAGTTGGAGCTTGGAGCTTATGGGGGCAAGTTGAAGCTGAAAGGGGCAAGACAGTTGGAGCTGAAGGGGGCAACCCAGTTTGAGCTGAAGGGGGCAAGCTGGAGCTGATGGGGGCAAGTTGTAGCTGATGGGGGCAAGACAGTTGTAGCTGATGGGGCAAGACAGTTGTAGCTGATGGAGGCAAGACAGTTGGAGCTGATGGGGCAAGTTGGATCTTGGAGCTGTTGGGGGCAAGTTGGAGCTTGGAGCTGATAGGGGTAATTTGGAGCTGATGGGGGCAGGACAGTTGGAGCTGATGGGGGCAAGTTGAAGCTGATAGGGGCAAGACAGTTGGAGCTGATGGGGGCAAACCAGTTTGAGCTGAAGGGGGCAAGTTGGAGCTGATGGGGGCAAGACAGTTGGAGCTGATGGGGCAAGACAGTTGGAGCTGATGGAGGCAAGACAGTTGGAGCTGATGGGGCAAGTTGGAGCTTGGAGCTGTTGAGGGCAAGTTGGAGCTTGGAGCTGATAGGGGCAAGTTGGAGCTGATGGGGGCAAGACAGTTGGAGCTGATGGGGCAAGACAGTTGGAGCTGATGGAGGCAAGACAGTTGGAGCTGATGGGGCAAGTTGGAGCTTGGACCTGTTGAGGGCAAGTTGGAGCTTGGAGCTGATAGGGGCAAGTTGGAGCTGATGGGGGCAAGACAGTTGGAGCTGATGGGACAAGACAGTTGGAGCTGATGGGGCAAGTTGGAGCTTGGAGCTTATGGGGGCAAGTTGAAGCTGAAAGGGGCAAGACAGTTGGAGCTGAAGGGGGCAACCCAGTTTGAGCTGAAGGGGGCAAGCTGGAGCTGATGGGGGCAAGTTGTAGCTGATGGGGGCAAGACAGTTGTAGCTGATGGGGCAAGACAGTTGTAGCTGATGGAGGCAAGACAGTTGGAGCTGATGGGGCAAGTTGGATCTTGGAGCTGTTGGGGGCAAGTTGGAGCTTGGAGCTGATAGGGGTAATTTGGAGCTGATGGGGGCAGGACAGTTGGAGCTGATGGGGGCAAGTTGAAGCTGATAGGGGCAAGACAGTTGGAGCTGATGGGGGCAAACCAGTTTGAGCTGAAGGGGGCAAGTTGGAGCTGATGGGGGCAAGACAGTTGGAGCTGATGGGGCAAGACAGTTGGAGCTGATGGAGGCAAGACAGTTGGAGCTGATGGGGCAAGTTGGAGCTTGGAGCTGATGGGGGCAAGTTGGAGCTGATGGGGGCAAGACAGTTGGAGCTGATGGGGGCAATGTGGAGCTGATGGGCCAAGACAGTTGGAGCTGATGGGGATAATGTAAGGGCAATATGGATATGGGGGGTAATGTGGAGATTTGGAACATTGTGGAGATGGCCAATTGGGGGGGCGCTTCAGATTTCTGTGCCTATAGTCTCCTGAGATGTAAATCCAACTCTGACCCAGATATATGAGAATTATATAGCTTTCTTGCTGCCAAATAAGTTAGTCTTTATCAGACCTTCCTGTTTTGCCTACTAATATACAGTATAACCTGTATGTTCTCTTTTGACAGAAATGTATCTAATCTTCTCTTAAATGTATCCATTGTATCTGCTGTAACCATATCCTTGGGCAATGAATTCCATAATTTAACAGACCTTACTGTAAAAAAACACTTCCTTTGCTGAAGCCAAAACCTCCTTTATTCTAATCTCAAGGGGTGTCCCCTGGTTATTTGATCAGGCCTTAGAATGAATAACTCACCAGAGAGATCTTTGTATTGAGCCCTTTATATATACTTGTCCATTGTGATATGATCTCTTCTTAGACGTCTTTTCTCTAAAGTAAATAAACCAAGTGTGTCTAGTTGTTCCTCATACGTCAAGTCCTTCATTTCCCCAGTTCATTTTGTTGATCTTCGCTGTACTCCCTCCAGTTCTAGAATATCCTATTTCAGAACTGGTGCCCAAAACTGCACTGCATATTCAAGGTGATGTCTTACCAACGATTTGTACAAAGGCAAAACTGTATTATCCACTCTTGCTTCAAAATCCCTTTTTATGCAAGACAGGACTTTTTTGCTTTTGCTACTGCTAACTGACACTGATCACTGTTTCCATGTTTGTAGTTTATAAGAATTCCCTGTTTTTTCTCTAGCAACGAGTCATCTAAAATGATGCCATTAAGTTCATAAGTGGCACTGGGATTTTTTCTTTTCAAATTCATGACTTTAAACTTTCCCACATTAAACTTCATATTCCATCTTGGTTACCAAAGCTACCATTTTATGTAAATCCCTCTGTAGATTGCAAATATCCTGTTCTGAATGAATTATCCTGCATCATTTAGTTTCATCTGCAAATATTGATATTTTGCTCTCAATATCTATTTCCAGGTCATTTATGAACATGTTAAAAAGCAGTGGACCAAGTACTGTACCCTGAGGCACTCCACTCTCAACATTAACTGTATTGGAGAATTGCCCATTTATAACCACACACTGTTCCCTATCCTTCAACCAGTTTTCTTTCCAATTGCAAAGGTTATCACCTAGTCCCAATTTCCTTATTTTATACACCAGTCTATAGTCAGAATCATTTTAAGCCACTATCTGGCAAAGCACAAAGCATAAAGTAGTAGAATGCTTAATGCCTTAGATCAGTGGTTATTAACGATGGTGTTGTGGCTCTTTAGTACACCAAAAATGCACTTAGTGTCCCTTTTCTCTAAAGTACACTTTGATAATAATTTTGAAGCTCAAATGTATATTTAGGGAAATTGTTATGCACAATATGTTTGTGTTTAGCATTCTGATTATGAGACATAAAACTAACTATATTTTTATGCATTTGTACCTTTCACTACATGCTTGATAATGTCATATAAAATGTAGGTGTGTCACAAAAAAGACTAAAAAGGATTGAGAACCACTGCCTTGGATCCTGAAGTGGTCTCCAATACACAAGAGACCACTCTATAACTACACCTGTTTCCCCTACTGTTTAACATATGTACACAAGCTTATAGTAGCTAAATACATGAAATTAGCTTGACAAAATACTGAGTGTTGTCATTTTGCTTCATTCAGTACTGAGTATTTACATCTGGTTTCACACATTGATCTGTGTCCCCCAAATCATTGTTGTGAGGGAGATCTAGAAGGATAAAACAATGAAATGTTACGGAACTGCTGCATTGCACAAGACGGTACAAAATGAATTACTTTTGAAAACCTAACTCTCAATTAAAAAGGTATTACAAAATGAATTAATATTTCAGGAATTAGTATGTATAACTCTAGACTTAACCTGGCTACCGCTAGCTAACCTAGACAACTAATGCATTACACAGATGATCCTTGATATACTTGAATAAAAAAAAAATCCGAACTTCATAATTTTAAGTGTATTTGTATGGGATAAGGTAAAAAGCTAAGTCTTAAGACATATGCAAGTACTTGACCTTTACTTTTAGCTAAAACATCATTTATATGAATCTTGATGTGCAGGTTTATTTATATCAATTAGCTTGACAGATGTATCACATCATATTTTGGTCTAGTGCCTGAGTGAAATACTCTAGAAAAATGGATCCTAATACAGTAGCAGACAATTAAAAAAGTATTTATTATAGGAAATAACTTCAAGTTTTCAAACATGTGGGGAGATAACTTCAATTCATTAATTCTCTCTCTCTCTTCTTCAGGAATAGAGATGCTGGATATGCAAACTTGCTCATATCAAAACTTGAACACATTTTGTTATCCACCTGCAGCAACAAATAGCTAGCTTACTGCTACATAGATGACATCCAGTTAAGATGGACTGCCTGAGAACAGTAACTTACATAATGCCGTGTCAGATTTAAACAGTTCCACCCAGCCATTAACCTTACCCTGAACTACTCTGTCGAGCAAACATTTTCTTGACATCACAATCTAAATCAAGGTCAAACTTATACAGACATCACTGTATCACAAATCAATGGACAGACTTTCACAAATATGATAGTTTTCACCACAAGCATACCAAGCACTTCATCATCTACAGCCAAGCTATACCATACAACTGCATCTGTTCAGACATTAGGGACAGGAACCAGCATCTTCATTCACTAAGGTGGTGACCTTAGGAAAATGAACCTCTATTGCTATACAGTAAATAAATGAAAGACTGACACACCAGTGGGTCAGCACTTTTGCAGTCCAAAATATTGTATAAAAAATATGAAGTTCACTGTACTCAAAGGGAATTTTAGAGCACAGTAGGAAAGCAAAAATCTGGGAATTTAAATAATGGCTTTATTTGACAAGTTAAAAGCATGGAAATGGGTTTCATGTCCCATTATAACAGACAGGACATCTATTAACAGAGCATCTATTGTAAATATACAATGTCTTGCCAACTCCAAGACTAACGGTCTCTTCACATCTCTGTGCCAATTAACAGTTCCTTGTTCCTAGGAATTTGATCTAACCCTAAGCATATCATATCATATTTGTACAGACTGTACAATATAATTTATTCCAAATGTATGTCATACTCTGTATATGTAAACACAGTGCTATTCCAGCTTCATTTGTTAACTCATGTCTGAAGAAGGGACCTTAGTGTCCTGAATCCTGAACTTTCTATGTTTTCAGTTAAGCATTAAAAGGTATCACCTGTACATCACTCTTGTTCGTTATTAGAAAAGCAATTTGAATCCCATATTATCTGCCACAACAAAGATAAACACTAACTGAAGGTATCCAGATACCTCACTCTAAAGAAAACGTTTTCAACTACATTCACTTTCAGCCTGTCTGAACTAGGGGAGCACCTCTAAAACCTTCACTGGGGGTTGTGCCCTTGGCCAGATGATCTTTATTGGAGATTGTACCAAAACACTTAATGCACTTACACTTAATACACTTAATATAGCAGAATACTGATTAAAATGCAGAGTGTGAGGCACATTCATAGAAATATGAATATGTATCAACAAATGAATATAGAAGGGCACCCAATAGTGTTATATTGTCAAACATGAATACTCCAGTTAGAGAAATATTAGCTCTACTCACATTTTCCTTTGAAAAAAAGGTTTGTTTGTTTATTGTGCATATATTGGCCATAGGCTTTGAAATGCGGCTATATTAATCAACGGGCTATATATACATTGTTTTTAAAATTATTTGTATTTTTTTATGCATTAAATATTATACAATTTTTTTCATTCAGAGCAGCTTTACTTTATCTTATTTTATTTAAATTAATTTAATTATTTTTTAATTTTTATTTAATTTTTGTTATTTAGATTTTTTATTTTTATATTTTTCATTATTATTTAATATTTGTGCATTTCTTCACAAGAGACAGGCCAAACCTGAGTGGAGACAGGTTTGTGATCTCCATAGGCACATTTGGTTGGGGGTAAAGCTCTAATCAAAGGAAAATGTGAGTAGAGTTAATATTTCTCTAATTGGAGTGTTGATGTTTTACAATATTGCACTATTGGGTTCCCTTCTATTTTCTTTTGTTGCTACATGTTTATATTTGTTCCGTGGTGGGAGACGAGATAGTTGAAGGAGCTGCCTAGAGAGAAAAGTGAGATCATCATAATAAGAGTTGTTGCTGTTATAAATTAACACCTCGGCCAATACTGTTGTGAGTATAAATCCACCGGGTGCATTGTGGTGGTGGTGGTCAATTGAACTTAAAAAGTTTTCTATAGGAATGGTTTCCTACCCAGGGTGCAGTCTCTTTTAGCTCAATAGTTCCTTTCACAGACAGGAAATATCCTAAAGCACATCATACTGATCCTGTCAATATAGAAGTCCAGCCACTAAATGTCAGGCAATTCCTTTGAACAAGAGACGCAGCCAACCCCAGACATTTTCAAATAAGTTTTATTAACCTGCCTGATCCTGAAAATGAAAAGTTTCCTGGAAAACAGTGATGCTTTACAGAGCATCAGGTTATATCCAGAAGTTGATAATCAGGAGGCTAATCAGGAGGCTGAAGGTCTCACCCCAGAGTACAAGCCACCCTCTGTGTCTCAAGGGTAAAGGAAAAGATAGCTCATAAAAATTACAAATTGGGAACTTGGAGGCACAAGCATGTCCACAGGGTGTGTGAGATGCAGAATAAGAGGAGCATGTTCATGGAAGTAACGTTGTATGAGTTGAACATAGAGATCCCCTGCAGCAGCAGTAGCAGTAGTGCCACCAAGCTGTCCTAGTCCCCAGCCCTCCCACATGTGCACCATAACAACACTACTACTAGACTGACAGGAGCAGAAGCTTTTTTGGCTGAGGCTTTTGATAAATTGGTGGGTAAGTTTGATGCTTCATAAAGTGTGAGTAGCACCTCATAAATGGCTAGAACCTACAAATTTCCACTGCCTTCTACTGCTGACACCTAAAGCTACTGGGACCATAATTCTGTTATCTGGCCAGCCCTCTTCTTTGTGGTCCAGGAGCTACTTTCATGTCCACTCACCAGTGTATAAAGAGAAAGTTTTCTTAGTAACTGTCAACATCCTCGGTCCTCAACACCAGATTTCCATGCACTTAATGGAGCTGATGGCATTCTTAAAAGTCAGTCTGTTCAATTCTGGATGCCCAGCTCTGAATTGTCAGGCTAAGTGAGACTATTATCCCACCCACTTAATATTCATATATTAGTATGACAAACTTTTCTAGTCCATATACAATGTTGCTGTGTGCATCTAACCATTGATCTAATTCTGCTGCTTATGCTACTGCAATGCAAACTTGGCTCTGTCACCTCCTAACACCTATATAGTACTTCTGAAGTCAAGGATGCTGCTGCTTCCTTACTCTCAGAGATCAGTGTATTTTGTTTGGTGGGTGGAACTTTCTGTTATAAGATGACCACCAGTTCTTACTCAGTAAACAGACTTTTGCAGCCCATATACCATGCTGTTGTATGTGTCTGTATATTGGTCTAGTTCTGCTGCTGCTGGTGGTACTGCAATGCCAAGTCTCATCTCTGTCACCTCCTGACCCCTACCTCCTTGCTCTTTGAGATCGGTGCATGTTTTTGGGAGGGATTTGCTCAAGGGCAGGTTCCTTATGCACACTCACTGTAAATATGAAAAAAGAAAATAAATAAAATAACAACGAATGTATTTATTTATAGCTATTTTTATTATTTGTTCATGTACACTGATGAAAACACAGATGGAACGGAGGTTGAAATGTTGCTGGGACATATAATAAATATATATTTTCAGTTGAATGAGGGTTCATAAGGAGCCTTTTTTAATTTGTACTTGAACTTTATTTGGGCAAAGCAGGTCAGCCCTATTATTCCTGTTTTGCACCTCTCTGTTGTTTTTTTTTTTTTTTTCTTAATTATAGGTGTATAGGACTCTTTTGCTTAGGTTTACTCACTTCTACTAGCACTGTCAGAGTAAAAAAAAAAAGGTTCATAAACATTAATGCATTGCATATCAGTGCCTCTAAAATTAACAGATTTCACCTGGCATTGAAATTCTGAATTTTGAGTGTGTGTATGTGGGGGGAATGTACACTCACTGTCTGAGGTTCTGTCTGCACCAGTACTGTGGTATAATGCTGAGAGGTCAGTATGTATGGTTTTCTGGATATCAGTACAGTGTGACAAGCCTGGGGGTCAGTATGCATGGTTCTATAACTACTGTGTAATAAGGCTTGTGGAAGTAGTATCTGTGGTTCTACTGCAAGTGTGGGACAATGCTGAGGGTCACAGCAGTGGTGGGTAATATAAGGCCTTCCATTTGCAGCCAGGCTACATCTACCATCATCTCTCACCAGCCAACAGAAATCGTTATCTGTCAGCAACTGGAGGGTCTCATTTTGTCCATTCTGGTGGCTATCAGACAGCGGGACAAGGCTGGGTGGTCAGTATATATGGTTCTGTGGGACAAGACTAGAGGAGTTTGGTGTTTGTGGGTCTATGACTACTAGTGTGGTGGAGCAAGGGATCAGTATGCCTGGTTCTAGTACAGTTTTACAAGGCTGGGGTTTCAATGGAAAAAACCCTGAAAAACTGCACTGTTCACCAGAATTACTGCACCACTAGCCATTAGCTCCAGTGCTAATAAGGCAGCAGCACTAAAACTACCTCCCGCCACACACACACACACACACGCACACTTCAGATGCACATAGAGAAAATACGTTTGCCAATAATTATTCTCCTCCTGCAACTGTTCCAAAATCATGGGTGTGTTGGAGTACTATTTTTTCCCTGAAACTGCAAAGTGCACAGTATGTGTAAGAAAACATTGTGAAATAGGGGAAGGACTGGGAACAAATGACAACAGGAAACAACTGCAACCAAACACTGTGACGCTTAGGTCGGCAATATAAAACCATCCTCCAAGAAATCAAATACTACTGTCACTACGGTCTTTTTCCACTATACTAAAAAGTAGACAAGAATACTTAGTAAAACAACAAAAAGACTCAGTAAAAATAATGAATCCTCCCTGCCATCAGAATATCGTATTCTATGGGATGGAATTCCCCTGATACCCTGCATCTGATTGCTCTTCACCATATTGCCATATGTGGTCAATGCACAACACAATGTGCAATGGGTGAACACAAACTGCCACATTCTTTCATCTACAGAAACACTTTCAGCTTGTGGGGAGGTAACACCAGAAAAGGTGGTGCTGACTGGGGACAGTTGGTATATCTTGCCACTCCCGGACACTAGACCAAGAAGCTGAGGACAATGCAGATATTACACAAGCCAATCTTCCTCTTGGATTCTCACTGACGGCTCTCAATTTCTTTTTTGTGGAGTTTGGCTTTAACATGCTTAACATCAACATAGTGGTGTCTGTGTTGCATGTGCTGTATCAAAGGGGTTGTGCCAAATTGTTTTTCCTTCTTTCCCCTTATCACTACCTTGTCACATATAGTGCACAGGGCAGTCATTGATGACAGCACTGTGCCTACCACAAGAGAATATTCCCACACCTATAATTTCAGTGAGGAAACAGGTGGAGAATAATGGCCTTCTTCTTCTTCACAGTCTCCTTCACTGGCTTGGGCAGGAGATGCTGCTGCTGCCTCAGAACCAGCACTAAGATTAGAACCAAGATTATTGGTGGCAAGCAGGACCTGTCCTAGTCCCAAATCATTACTAGAGGAATCCAGTGCCATGGTGGCTATGGTTTACTCTTCCATAGGCGTACTTTTGAATTATGTTTGTGCAGGTTTTGAAGTCTTTCAAAGAACTCAGTAAGTGTGGGATGGCAGTACATAGTAGAAGAACTGTGTAACTTTAAAGCTTTAATGCCATCACTTGTGTAGGTGGTGGTTGTGTGTGTGGGGGGGGGAGGGTATGTGTAGGCACTCTACGACTCTTGTCATCTAACCCAGATCATCATACTCCTCTGCAGCTGGAGCAATAATTGTTATTTGGAATTAACTAACTGTTGGCATGTACATGGTGTGTCTCCCAGTTAGACCTGTGGTTGTGATTCAGGTGGGATACCATTGAGGAGGTGCCTAGGTGTGAGCCTGCTTTCTCCCTGCTCATGTGCTTTTTCCACAGACAACAAATAGCAACATGCTTAGCGTTTGGATCCTGAGTGAAGTATCTCCATAATGTGGACTTCATGGACTGTGGGGCTCCTGAGTGGCTGCTACTACTACTGGGGCTAGATGTTAATGTAATTCTACTCCTACTACTACTAGGTGTCAAAGGTGCAACACGTCCAGCAGCAGCAGAAGCACTCATCATAGCTAGGGTTGTGGATGTTAATAGAGATGGGCACAAATTTACGACTCAAACCCAAATCAATGAATAATGGCACCTCCTGCTTGGCGAATAATTTCCCACAAAAAGTGCAGTTTTCTGCTTTTTTTTGCCTAGTTCACTGGATTGAAATCAATGGGGACATTGAATTTACACACAACACATAGCTATTTTTTTATTTCCCACAGGAATTGTATAAAATGGGTCTGAGGGTGCCTGTGTTAGTGGAGTGTGGGGAAAAGAATCAGTTCAATAGGGAATTTATTTTGGTGGGGGGATGTTGACTGGTATTGGGGGAAAGAAAAAAAAAATAAATCAATACGTAAATAAATACAATTAAAATAAAAAAGATATGGCATGAAAGGGGTCATGTGGAGTCTGTGTAAAGGTTTGTTTGACACACAGACACAGTAGGTTTGGATAAAACACAATTTTATTGAACAATGATAATAACAATAACCCTCACGGGTTCTGTAATATATACACAATATAGTACAGGCACAAGACCAGTATATGCAGGTAATTCAGAGTTCAATATACTGACACAGTTCAGACAGTTCTCGTGTGATTCTCAGTTGAACAGCACTGAATGGGTTACTATTAGGCCGAGAGTACTGACAGGCCCTAATAGTGCAAGGCTCTTTAAGAAGCTCAATCAAAAGGAGAGAGCACAAAATCGAGTAACGCCCAAAAGTAATGGTGACCAGAACAACTGGTGGACTGCCATAGCAGTAACTGAGATTAAGCAACTTGTGAACTGCCATAGCAGTAACGGAGACTGAGCAACTTGTGAACTGCCGTAGCAGTAATGGAGACTGAGCAACTTGGGTACTGCCGTAGCAGTAACGGAGACTGACCAACTTGGGCACTGCCATAGCAGTAATGGAGACTGAGCAACTTGGGCACTGCCGTAGCAGTAATGGAGACTGAGCAATTTGGGCACTGCTGGAGCAGTAAAGGAGACTGAGCAACTTGGGCACTGCCGTAGCAGTAACGGAACTGAGCAGCTTGTGGACTGCCATAGCAGTAACGGAACTGAGCAGCTTGTGGATTGCCGTAGCAGTAACGGAACTGAGCAGCTTGTAGACTGTCGTAGCAGTAACGAAACTGAGCAGCTTGCCCTGAGAGGCACCCAACCAAGAACTGCACGGAAGTGAGGACGCACAGAAATGTCGCCTGAGTGACACAGAAGCAACGGAGACCAGACTGCAGCGAGCTGTCCGGAGACAGCAAGATCCTGACACCACCCAAACTGGAGACCGGATAAGACATGCAGGAGGGGTATGCAACCACAGTAGCCCAGCCGGGCCTGAACCACACACAGAGCAGGAACGTCAGCCAATCCAAGTCGGTACACCAAGCAGGAATGTCAGCCGGGCTGGGTCTGTACACGGGCAGGAACTGTAGCCAATCCGAGTCGGTACACAGAGCAGGAACGTCAGCCAATCCAGGTCTGTACGCAGAGCAGGAAAATCAGCCAGGCATGGAGCAGGAACGACAGCCAATCTGGGTCAGTACACAGGCAGGAACAAGATGCAGAATAGTCAGACAGTCCTGGTCGGTACAAAGGCAGGGACAAGATGCAGTGTCGTCAGGCAGGCCGGGTCGGTACACTGAGATCACACGAATAACAGGAACAAGAGCTGGTACTAAAACACCACGAAAGGACACTGGAGAAGTGCCAGAACCCAGTATTTAAGGACAAATACTGGGCAGGACAATGACAGTGCAGCCAATAGGCATAGGCAGGAGTGGAAACTGACAGAATGTCGCCAAATAGCACGGGCACCGTGATAGTCTGGGGAAAAAATCGGTTGAACATTGAATTTTTTTTGGGTGGGGGTTGTTGACTGGATTGGGGGACAGTTAATAAAAAAATAAGATTAAAAAAATAATAAAATAAGGAATTTCTACATAATGTGACAGAGACAGGGTCCCCCATGATGTGAGTGGGGCAGACTGATACTTGACAGCATAGAGTATTTTGTAGAGGATGATTTTTTAGGACTTACACTTGTTGCTAGAGGCCCAGGCCCTGAGGAAACATTGATTTTTAGAACTTAGACTTGTCTTAGGCACAAACCCTTTGGAAACATTGATTTGCAGGACTTTGGCACAAGCCCTAAGGAAACATTGATTTGTTGTAGGACTTAGACTTGTGTTAGGCACAAGCCCTGAGGAAACATTGATTTGAAGGGCTTAGACTTGTTTGCCAGAAGCCCTAAGGAAACATTGATTTGTTGTAGGACATAGACTTGTATTAGGCCCCAGCTCTAAGGAAACATTGATTTGTTGCAGGAATTAGACTTGTGTTAGGCCCAAGCCCTGAGGAAACATTGATTTTTAGGACTTAGACTTGTCTTAGGCACAAACCCTTTGGAAACATTGATTTGCAGGACTTTGGCACAAGCCCTAAGGAAACATTGATTTGTTGTAGGACTTAGACTTGTGTTAGGCACAAGCCCTGAGGAAACATTGATTTGTAGGGCTTAGACTTGTTTGCCAGAAGCCCTAAGGAAACATTGATTTGTTGTAGGACATAGACTTGTGTTAGGCCCAAGCTCTAAGGAAACATTGATTTGTTGCAGGACTTAGACTTGTGTTAGGCCCAAGGCCTGAGGAAACATTGATTTGTAGGACTTATACTTGTTTGGCACAAGCCCTGAGGAAACATCGATGTGTAGGACTTAAACTTAGGCCCAAGCCCTGAGGAAATATTGATTCACATAGGACTTTGGCTTGTTAGTGTCACAAGCCCTGAGGAATCAGAGATAATTTTTATCATTCAGTCTTGTTAGCATCACAAGTCCTGAGGAATCAGAGATAATGTTTAGCACTCAGGCTTGTTAGCATCACAAGTCCTGAGGAAGCAGTGATTTGAATGACTTAGGGTTATTAGAAACACATCCCCAAAAATTGTTTTTAGAAGGCCTGTGGTTTCTGTTTACAGAGCAAGCTCTGAGAAAAAAACTATGCCCTACTGGCCTAGTCCCAGCAGGTCATGTTATGGTAGCCAGTGTCCACTGACCATTGGCAAATGTCACTGTGGAATTTGTGACTGCTGTTCTTGCTGCTGCCGCTGAGTTGTTTAAGCAGCAGGACGGTTAGGCAACTCCAAGGGAATGATATCAACAAGAGCAATGATATTACTAGCTCCAGTGATGCGCCAAAGGCAGTAGCAGTACCACAACTAGCCCCCACCACTTCAGGTATATTTGGTAAAAAGAAGATGGCCAATAATGCTTCTCCTCCTGCACCTCCTCAATAGCATTCATGGGTGGGTTGTTGGAATATAAATGTATACCTTGAGAGCAGGAACTGTTCCTCTCATCAGCAACTTCAATGTGCACAGTGTGTGTAGGAAATATAGCAAGGACTGGGAACAATGGGCACATCTGCACTCACATCAAACAACTGGCACAACTGTAACCAAGGTAATATAATTCTACCTCTATAAATCCTTGGTAAGACCTCAGCTAGAATATGGAGTACAGTTTTGGAAACCAGTTCTTAAAAAAGGCATAACTAAACTGAAAAACCTGCAGAGACAGGCAACAATGCTGATAAAGGGATTGGAGGATCTGAGTTATAAAGAGAGTGTAGCCAAACTGGGTTTGTTTATGTTAAAGAAGAGACATCTAAGGGGTCATATGATTGTCATTTACAAATATATTCAAGTTCAGCACAAAGAACTATCCAATTAAATTATTTACCAAAGAGCTGATCTAAGAACAAGAAGTCATTCATTAAGGCTAGAGGAAAGTAACTTTCAACTAAAATAGAGGTAGGATTTTTTATAGTATGGGTAGTAAGGCTATGTAATTATTTGCCTTGGGATGTTGTGCTTGGGGTCAACCTTCTTTTCTGGGATGGGCTGGACTTTGTGGATGCATTTTTGTTCAGCATCATCAACTATGTTACTATGCTACTATTTAAGTTGATGGACAGGTGGGAGATCCTTCTCCTGAGCTGAGATTAAGCAGTTTCCTAATGGGAAAAGTAAAAATAACTTTTATGAGACTTCAAAAACATAAATGAATATGAAAGTAAAGGGACGGAAGTGGTTGATGCTACTTGTGCTGCTGATACTTACCTAGTTATTGATGATGGTGATGATGCCATTTGGAGTCAGGAAGGATTTTTTTACTCACGAGGTTTATTTGGAAATTACTTCAGTTGTTTTTGTTTCTGTTTTTTTTTGCCTTCCTCTGGATCAACATGGGTTATTTGGCATGGGCTGGACTTTATGGACACATGCCTCATCAACTATGATACTGTCATGGACACTAATTAAAGAAAAGTGAAGTTTATAGAGCAATAGATAATCAGAATACTTGTAGTAATAATGAACACTTCCTCAGTCAGAGGGGAAATAGACGTGAGGACAGTGTCTAGTCCACTACCCAGGAGCTGACACTGAACCGCTGTAGGTCTATGGTACTGAGTCTTAGAACCAGACTTGGCTCTACCACAACAGGAAGGAATGATGCGACTAGTACAGGAGCGTACCCAGCAGAGGCACAGAGCGAATAGACCACTGATACCAGTAGCGTAATTGGTAGCACCACTCGAGGCAGCAGAGTAAATGCTTAGATAGATGCAGCCAGATAGGAGCACACTAATGAGGCAAAGAGCGAGACAAGCTGCACACTATCTACACTAGGCACAGAGCATAGGTAGCACCGCAAGTGCTATGCCAGGCAAGAGGTAAGCGAAGAGGCGAGTGCCAAGGAGCGTGACTAAGTTGCACCAGCTGCCCGGAGGCAAACAAAAGGCACCAAGCGGAGGCAACCTGCAAGCGATCAGCTGGTAGCTGAGCTACTAGGTAAAGGAGTGTGCCCTGGATCAGCCTAGTGGTAGTCAGACAGGAGCGAGGGACAAACAGAGCGTCAGTCAGACAGGCCACAGTCAGGAACCGGATCGGGTAGTCAGCTACAGCAAAGGTCAGCACGAAACGAGTAGTTGAACAAGCCAGAGTCATACATGGATCAGGAAGTCAGCCACAGCCTAGGTCACAACCAGAGCGAGTAGTAAGTCAAGCCAAGGATCGAACCCCAAGAGACAACATATGCCAAGCAAGGGTCAGAGGAACAAACTAGGTGCGCACAGGAACACCACAAAAGGGCAACAAGTCCTAGCCTCAATAAAGCTGCAGAAGGAGGCTGGACCCAATTAGGCCCAACAGAATAGGCCCATAAACAGACGTCCGTGCCAGTGCCTGAAACATGACTAAAACATGAGGAAGTGGCTGGAGGCCATGACGGCCGGCGACTGTACAAAGTTAAGAGTACAGGATCGCTTTAGGCCTCAAAGGGAAACTATGATAGATACTACACTGATGATTATGATGATGATGATGGTGGTGGTGATGTTTTGGATTTAGAATATGTCCCTCCACTGTCCTTCCATTCTTCTGATACACAACACCTCATGTTGATCCAATAATACTTCTGAATTTAAACTTCATATTAGTGATAAATGACCACCTCCTCCAAAAAAAATTTAATTGTAATCTGGGCCTGAAGTACTAACAGCAATGTTATTGAAACTCAGTGCATCCCTTTGCATCCTTAATTAATGCTTCTGATTATAACAAAGGCTAGAAAATAGCTAGAGTTGTACCTGTTCAGAAAAGTGGTAATATAAACTTGGTATAAATTACAGACCAATATCTTTACTCCCCATTTTATCTAATGTCCTGGAAATATGTAAATACACTTATCTATGCAAATATTACCAACTGCCCAATTTTCTCACACCGCTTCACTCTGGCTTTCATTCAGATCACCCAACATACTGCCCTCTTAGGTGTATGCAGTGATATTCAGAATGAATATAGTAAACTAAATTATTTAAGTAGATTTTTATTTAATCAGTATAACATCAGATACTGTTGTCTGAAATAACATAACATCATACTAGTTCCTTGGATTTTGCCAAGGCCTTTATTACAGTACACCATAAGATTCTCTAAATAAGCTCAAAAACTCAGGCACAAGTAGTGATTCACTAAACTGGTTTCACTCTTACTTATCAGATAGAACTTAATATTATTGTGTTTTGCAAGGGTCTATTCTCTGACCCCCTTCTGTCTTCATTATTTATAAAGTATGTATCTACACACACTTTGCAATACTTGTGTAAATGTATACAATTGACACCATAATCTACAAAAAATTCCAAACATACCACATCTTTATTACAGAAGATTTCTTTGAGGTTGAAAGAAGCATTATGAAAAACAAACTGTTCTTTAAAGGGAAACTATGACATTTGTACTTCTTGCTCCCAAATGAAAATGGAAGCAAAAAAAAAGGTAAAAAGTTATTTTTTACATTTGCTCCATTTTTTAGAAAAGCTTCTTACGAAAATCCACTATTTGTCTGAGGCACTGGCAGTCCCCCTGGTGCATTATATGCAAACCTACCACCTTTCCCTTTTCCTCCAGTAGTGTGTCTAAACAGTAGGCAGCAGCGACATGAAGGAGCAAGCCGACCAATGAATACATAGTAAAAAGCAATGTCCTGCACTTATCAGTGAAATTGTTTAGTAGGGGAAACGGGACGCTTTGCTATATTGAGCATATAAGTAATTCATTTTTTAGGGGCTATGTTTGGTGACAGTTCCTCTTTAATACTGATAAAACAGTCACAATGGTGTATATATATATATATATATATATATATATATATATATATATATATATATATATATATATATATATACACAGTCCTTTGCTACTAGCCTGACCTGAAAAGTTACTCACCACTGCAAGCCATAGCATACCCACTAGGGCTGAATTTCTACTCACCAGGTCTACATTTTCACTTGCCATTGGATATATATATATATATATATATATATATATACCGTAACAAAGCCAAGTCACAACTTCAACACAGTCAACTCTATAAATGTCTTGGTATGTAGCTAGTACGACTGTATCGTCAACACCATGCATTCTTCCTAGTCCTTTTTCCATCATCGACCACATTTGGTTGACATCATCATGACAGACAAATTGCACTTTTTCATAGGAATTCTCTCAGATGGTAAGGAGCATTTTGTTTTTTGTTTTTTTTTGGGGGGGGGGGTTTTGCATGTTTTGCTTTTGTTCTGAAAAATGTCACCCATTTCTGCTAAATAGGTCTCCAATATATTCAAAATCTTTTATGTGCTTTTATTTGATAGTCTAGATTTCTGTACTAGGTAACAGAGGGGAGGGCTGAGGGTATGCTCATGTGAAGAGTGTGGGGGAGGCCCTAAGTGTGGCTAATGGCACCTAGGATTTATTTGGCTATTAGTACTTAAGATATAATCCAACTCTAAATGTGGGGTGAGAAAGATGGCTAAATTTGAACCACCATGGGTTAAAAAAGAATACTATTTTTTATTTTACTTGTAGACTTGTACAGTGGTGACCAATGCCCTTAACTAGGTAACACCCTTGGTGTGTCACTGAGTGTAATCTATAGTCCATATCTCAGGCCAAAGTAAACTGCATAATACTCAGGGTTGTTTGCTGAAAGCAAAATCTCATTTATGAAAATTTTCATTTATGCCCTATGGTGCAGTGAGTTTGCTCATATATATTCGAATATGGCCCTGAGTCTCTTGTCCTTTGCTAATGATAAGCATTTATTTATGTAGGGATTTTCATTTTATCACCTAACACTGGGCACTGTTGGGTGAAATAATGTGGAATCCAAGAATAAAAATTGGCTTTCTAATGGGGTAGTTATCTTATTCTAATTATTGCTTCATTAGATTACAAGCTTAGAGAAAGCAAATCAGTCATAATGAAAACTTAAAATTAATCAATTGTGAAAGTTTAATCTATGAACCTCAGAGCATCATATCTTAGAAATTCAGAATGTATAAACACATTGTACACTATGCTACTGGACTAGAGTCATGTAACCAGAGAACACATATAAATTAATAATAGAGCCAGTCTGCTCATCTTGTATCAGATAATACAGAATTGGAGCATACGATTGGCTGGATGAGCCCTGATGTTGCATTTTTAAAACACTGAATTTCTTTTTTTTTTTCTTCCATAAACTGAATTACACAGCTGCAGCACAGGAAACAAATAAAAATTCCCAAATTCCTTTTGATTTAAATGGTGTTGTTAAACCATCGTATGCTAGAGTACAGCACTGTGGAATTAGTTGGTGCCATATAAAGAATAATAATAATAGAGATATCTTCAAAAGTGTATTGTAACCCTTTGAGTGACAGAGGGGTATGAAATGTATTGCTTTGCAATGCGTTGCGTACCCCTCTGGTACTCAAAGGGTTAATAGAACTGTTCAAAAAACAATCAGGCTGATGCACTAGAAGAATGGGAGCAATTCTGGAGCAAACCAACTACACCAAACAAATAACAAAGGGCTCTATTTATAAAAGAAATCTGGAGTTATTCTGGAGTAAACCAACTGTACCTTAGGGGTACATACAAAATATTCCATAGGGGTTTTAATGCCTTGACTGGTAGAGAGCTTTTCACTGCATTGTAAAGCAATGCACTGGAGACCTTTCTAGCAATTAAGGGGTTAAAAAGTTCTATTCAAGTGCATGGGAATTTAGGGATTATTACTTGTCCCCTATAGTGCAAATGGTTTACTCCAGAATAACTCTAGTTTGCATTTAAAAATATGGGTAATAGAAATCTCCCCACTTCACAATTAAATGGGGCATTCATTTCTGGAAGGTTAGAGAAGAACCTAGCGCATTGTTTCACAGTTAGTTAGGGCTCCATCCAAATGTTGGAGTAAAAAATGCCGGTAAGACAAAATGGATACCGACCGACAAAAGAAAATATCTAAGTCGGTATTCAAATGTCCTACTGGCATTAAGCACAATGGACATTAGGCCACAAAACTGGTGTTGTGTCCAAACGTTCGTTTTGTGCATTTAATTCCCAAAAAGCCGCTAAATAACGGCAGTTTTGGAAACTTAACAGTAAAACAGTTAACCATCGGTGCCTGACATACTGCCAAGCACTGATCATTAACTAAAGTGTCTTACACTTACCTGTCATCCACTGTCCTTCTCCTTCTGTCCTTCTCTTCTTTCTTCTGTTCCTTCTTCCTGTAAAATAAAAAAGATATGAGTATTACAAAGCATTAACATTTAAATCATCTAACAATGCATTGTGTACCTCACTGGCACTCAAATAATATACAACATCATAAATTACTCCATTTAGTGTCCCAAGGTTTAAATATTCCATATAAATAATATATATATATATATATATATATATAGAGAGAGAGAGAGAGAGCAGAGAAATATGTAATGCAACAGTGCTAAGTAAATGAACTTGTCTTGTGAGCATCTCTCAGAACTGAGCCTGTTAAAGGTACCTCGAGGACTGATCATTTCTGGGTTAGTACAAACACTGACAAAGCACCTAGAATCTACGTTCTTGTGAGCATTAAGGGTTCATTTTTCAAAGATCTCAGGGTGAGCTCATTTCAAAACTTGCTATAAGGATGGCAACTTGGGGTTGCTCACATTAATGTCTTAATGCTAATGAAGAGTGTGCCCCAGCAGAGCCGGATCATGGGCAAGGTGGGCAAGGTGCCTGCCTAGGGCCTGGTTAGGTTGGGGGGCCCAAAAAGCTGATGTTAGCACTAAGACTCAGTGCAGCTTCCTGACAGAAACTATAACAGCCAATCGCAGTGTGTGATGCAGATATCTGGGCGGGCTTAAGATCTCCGGTTGAACACTGAGGGAAGAGCATGCTTGGCTTGGGCACTCTGTGGAGTAGCTGCATGGAGCTGCTTATCCTTCCCTCCCTGCATGGATTCACTAATGTGAGCACCGTGAGGGCAGAGAATAAGGAGGGAGGGCAGAGGGAGACCCAAAATAAGTGTGTGTGTGTGTGTGTGAGAGAAGGGTTATGACCGGCATTACGTTAGGTACAGCTAGACATGATTTATTCATTTTATGTTGAGGGAAGGCAGACGGTACCATTCTTCCTAGAGGCTCACTGTGTTTTTTAAACTGTTTTAACTGGTCTGATCTAACTTGTGCATGTTGGTCTTCCTCCAGAGGTAAAATGCAGCTTGAAGGGGTTAACATTTTACTGTCTTGATGGATGTTAGGAAAGTGTTCCCTTTCAAGAAATATTTCGTCCCTGGAGGAGGAGGGACAAAATGATTCCATTAGTTCAGACCAGTCATAATCTGTTACATTTAAATAAAATGAGTGGAACCTGTCAGAAAATGTTATCTTTCATGAAGGAGAGGGTGGGGGGATGCTTCAAAATGAGCAGCAGGCTGCGCACAAGTCAAATACGATGTTAAAACCTTAACAGTTTGAGTACCAGAGGGGTGCTCAACACATTGATTTGCAATGTGTTGCGTACCTCTCTGGCACTCGAAGGGTTAATATAAACTCTGCACAGGCTACACAGCTTTCCTCCTTATTCCCCCATCAGTAATATCTACTGTGCTTCCCCGCAACCACCAGCCAATCAGTGTCTGTGCTTACCCATCAAGCACAACATAGACTGAAGCCTCTGACTGGATGGAGGATGTGGCTCTGATTGTACCTGTTCATGTTGTTGGGTACTTATCTGGCAACCAAAGGCTTACATGCTTAAAGGGATAGTAATACTTTATTATTACTATCCCCCCATATTGTAGATATTTGCAAAATAATTGAATAGCCCCCAGGTTCATCTCTCAAACCTTTATGGTTTGAGAGATAACCGAAGGCAAAGTTCCCCCCTCCCTCCCCCTTCCCTGAGGTCAGCATTGTACTGACTGCAGGGATATCCAGTAGCATTAGTGAAAAATCATTATTTCACTGAAACGGTCTTCTATGTGTGTTTGCAAACCAAGCACATGTAGGAGACCGTTTCAGTGAAATAATTCTTTTTCACTAACGCGATCTCGGCTCAGCTGCAGAGCCACAAACCTGACGTACGACAGACTTCCCCTGCAGTGAGTACTACGCTGACTTCAGGGAAGGGGGAGGGAGGGGGGAACTTTGCCTTCGGTTATCTCTCACACCATAAAGCTTTCAGAGATGAACCTGGGGGCTATTAACTTATTTTACAAATGTCTACAAAAGGGGGTTAGTAATAATAATGTATTACTATCCCTTTAATGTAATAGCAATGTGGGCTCAGCAGATTACTAGGTTTACCAATTGTAAACTCTGAGGTATAACTCCATATCAGTTGTAAGCTCTGTATATCATTAGTGTAGCTCCATTTGAATTTTAAGCTTTGGAATCAACTGTGTAGCCCCATTTCAGTTATACACTCTGGGGAATTACTAGTGTATTCCTGTTTCCATTGTAAGCTCTGTGATATAATGTATAGCCCTATTTCAGTTGTAAGTTATGTGGTATCACTTGTGTATTCTCATTTTAAGTGGAAGCTCTATGGAGTACCTAGTGTAGCCTCATTTCAACTGTACACTCTGTGATGCATTTTAATATATTTACCCCCTTGGATGCCAGAAAGGTGTACAATGCATTGGTTTGAAATGCTTTGGTGACCTCACTGGCATCCAAGAGGTTAAAGCATTTATTATTTTTTGTCTTTTATTAAGCTAGTACTACTATACCTGACTAAAAAAAAAAGCAATGAAAAAACTGAGGTTTGTGGTAAGGAGGCCCTGTGGAGTCTTAATCTGGTTCTGTGCCCCAGTATGCACTAAATGGATTGTACACTGAAGTTCAGCCCATGATTTCTATGCGAACGTGTTAGAGACTTCTTGAGCATCCAATAGGTTCAATTTAGCAGGCATTTCTGTAGGGATAAAATGACAGCGGTCATTGCACTGCCATTGCATAGAGCTGTGTGTGGACTTCCAGCCTCACTGCTATTTCATGTGGGACATTACACATGTCATTGGTCATTTTTAACCCTTAGTTCTGGCAGCAAGTGATTTTACAGACTGGATAGAACTCCACAAGCAGAAGTGAAATACACATTGGTAGCACACAGAGGATGGAAGATGTAGACATCATTCACATACTTCAGTGATTAACCAAAAAAGGGATTTAGAGATCAAAACCTGGGATTTGGTGCCCTTACATAACCATAAAGATATCTGTTGAGCATTAAAGTGACAGTGCTAATCTTCACTGACCAGCATAAATGTGCTCCAAGATTTACAAGTAATTTTGATACACACATTTAGATTGGTATAGATCAGAGTCTGTTAGGCAATTTGGAGAAACCATCTGGCCGTGTTTTCAGGATATCCATGCTTGATCACAGGTGGGTAATTAGTGGCTCAGACATAGTAATTATCTATATGTACATATGCTAAATTAGGGATGTCTTAGAACCAGACCTTTTGGTTACGATGAGGACTGGAACTGGGAATCACTGTTCAGTTGAGCAATAGGTATTATTTGTTTTCATGGCAATGGAGAACATTTTCTGTATGTATATACTAGTGAAGATGTGTAAAATACTGAAACCATAATGTACTAGTTTGATGGCTAGTGATCACCCAGTAGCATTATGTTTAGCTCTTTTATGCCCTTACAGAGAAATGTGCATACACCTATAAGTATTATCCTGCCCACAAGGGTAGTTGAAATGCCAGGCATATTTCCTTTGTACAAGACTACCAGCTAAACCCAGTCACGCATTATAACCTTCTTAGTCCTTTTCAGGTGGTTCCTTAGGCACAGAGCAAGGACACCACATCTGGATTGCCTCGTACCCTCTGGGTAGAAATGGGAAAAATTTGGGACAACATGCCAGATAAAGCCACTGGGACAATTTGATTTGGCCCTTGGGTATGGCTGGCTGTGCACAAACAGCAGTGCTTCTGTAAAATGAAATATCACTTCTGACTTTCTCTGCAGAGTAAGAGTGATACGTTTTAATATAAAGAGCAACTGTAATGCAAAGTTTCACTCTTCCAGTGCTGAGAGAACTTAAAAAGACATTTTATCTGCAGCAAAACAGCTGTTACTGTACTGAGTTATCAGAAGCACAAAGATAGACAGACATAGCCTTGTGTCATTTTCATTCCCAAATAACATCTTTTTCTCAATCAGTCCCTGTTTTAAGTCAGAAAGGGGTATTAGTAATGGAGAGTGGATATTTGACATGGGTTTGTTGTGTTTGAAGATGCCATACAGCTATGAAACTCAAAGATGTGGTCTTCAGAGACGTGGCCAACATAATTTCTAATCACTGCCGTGGGGAGATGCCCTAACCTTTCTCAAATGCAAGCTTAAGAAGTGTGAAATACTGAGAAAACAAACACATGTGTATTGCATGCTTTATGTTTTATCTCTCCGCTGCCATTACAGAGGAGAATTGTCCATATGGTTGTATATCTGACCTAGCAGTAAGGGTATGGGATAATCCAGAAGTCTATCCCTTGTTTCACTGCCAAGAGAAACCAGAAGCAACTCAATTAAGAGGCCCAATAAAACTTAGCTGTATTCTCTTGCCTGGCATTTCTGAGCAAAAGTTTCTTTATAGTTGGGGTTAGACTAATGGAAAAGTTTCCTCCTAAATGCAACAAGAGAGATAAAACATGAAACTCCTGAGTTGCAACTAACAGGTGATAAAAAAAATGTGAAATTGTACTCTTCTTAGCAAAGCAGATTATTAAGTGCAGCTTTTGGGAGGTGGGCTCCCCATTCACCTAGTGAATTTTCTTTCTGCATGTCGGTGACTTGCCATACATAAATCTATTCATGCTTCTGTTCATTTTGCCATTTTACATTTCTTTGGCTTGTATGTCTTTTCTGCCAGGAAATGTTTCATATTTTTGTATGTTTTAAATTTCAAGTCAAATTGTTTATAGTCGTATGGGTTCTAAAGAGAAAAAACAAACACTTTAATAAGAAACCTCTCACAATTTGAAAGTTCTATACATTATTGAAAACTATTAAATTGGGCAATTAAAAAGTATCACCAACTTGTGCTTTTTAAAATAAATGGGCACCTTTTATTTTAAAATGTTTTCACTAAGCTTCATTTAGTACCTCACACCACCTTTTACGTTTGGACACCCACACACATTTGTTGATTGGTTATATGTTACACACATTATTATTTTTTTATTGTACATTTGACCTAACCTGATGTAAAAGCAGCAGATGGATCAATGTTGCTATTGATACAGAGTGACAAAATTAGGTTACCATGGATACTCAGCAGTAATAGTAAATCCTACAGGAAATCAGCAGTTTCCCCAGGTTCCTGAAGGTAAAAATAAATACAATGAAGTGGATCTATTTAATATAGTTGCTCTATCACAGTGCAGAAAAACATGTATGGTATTTTATTTAATTGAATGAATTAGCACCAGTGCTTATTACCTACCCACACATTCACTTTGTGGAACATGATTTGAGGGATGCAGGGAGCCATCCTCCATAGTGTCTGCCTGAAGCTCCTGCAGCCATTGTGTTAATTCACTCTGGTCTGAGTGAAACATAGTTCGGCTGCAGAAAACAGAAGTAGTCAGCGTGGAGGTCTGGTGGCAAGAAGGCACATGGAAAATGTTTTTCTGAAACCTCAGTCACATTTTCCTCAAAGAGTATATATGGGAAGCCAGTAAATGCTGGTACTAATTCATTGTATTAAATGAAGTACAACAAATGTTTTCACTGCTCTTTGATAATACAAATCTAATGATGATTTACTAAGAAAAACTGAAGCAATTGTGGAGCCAACGGACTGCACTAATGGGGATGAATAACATTTTCCAAAATTTCTATTGATATAAATTGAGCAAACCAATGTGTTGAGATCTCGCTAGCATTCCAAGGCTTAAATTACCCATTTAAAATAAATTATAATGTTTCTTTGTCCCCTGTAGCAGGCCAGGATTTCCCTGATTAAACACAGGAGGGTCAGTCACAATGAATGAGATACTGATTAGCTCAACTGTGTTTTTTTACAGAAATCCCAACCTGTTAGTGGCCCTTGAGGACTGTACTTGGACATACATTTGTGGAGATTCACTATGGAGTGATAAAGAGGTGTTAAAGTGGAGATAACTTCTCCAGTGATATCACTTCCCCAATTCCTGTTATTCTATGGAACCAATGCACTGAGATTTCCTGAACTTTGGAGATCTTAGTGCATAGGCTCCTTAGAGTAACATATGAACTGGAGATGTGATATGTATCACTGGAGAAGTCATCTCTGATTTATCACCTCCTTATCTCTCTTTAGTGCATAACCCCCTAGTTAGTTGGTTTGCTTCAGAATGACTCCAGTCTATCTTAGTACATCAGCCTCAGAGGAACTGATTTCCTGCTAAAAGTTAAAAACTGTTACTTGCTGAAATTCACATAGTTAGTTTGAACTGAACCCTCTTATCTTTGTATTTTCTTGATATTGAGTAAGTACCTTTTAGCACTTTAGATGCCAGAGAGGTTACCAACATATTGCAATGATTTGGATACCTCCATGGCACTCAAAAGGCTTTTAAACCTTCATGTGACAGAAGACAGTCCAATGCATTACCAAGCAAGGCACTGGCCATTACTTTGACACTCAAAAGGTTAAATAATTAGTTAATAAATATAATTTCGTTAGCTTTACAAACCGTGAATTTAGCAAAATCTGATTTAACACTTCCAGTGCAACACAATGCATTGCACTTCCCTAGGCCACTAAAACTGATAAAAAAAGAAGTTGAAAGTGTTATTAGTAAAAAAATGCCCATGGCCCATAATATGTAAATTACTGAGGTATTATATTAAATAGCAAAAATGTGAAATATC
This sequence comes from Rhinophrynus dorsalis, assembly GCA_037306005.1. NCBI lineage: Eukaryota > Metazoa > Chordata > Amphibia > Anura > Rhinophrynidae > Rhinophrynus > Rhinophrynus dorsalis. Next base: position 69,263,056 of record CM074719.1, on the reverse strand, counting down.
AAAGGACACAGCCCAAAAATATAGGTTATATTTTTTACCTATAGCACTAACACTTACTAATAATTAACCCCCACTTGCCTTAAACCCTTTTGGTGGCAGATGGGGTATGAAACACATTGCTAAGCAATGCGTTGCATACCCCTCAGACACTTAAAGGGTTAATCTGGACAGAAAATCCTAATAGCCACTATGAATTTGCCTGTGGGATATGGATTTTGCTACAGTACTCCACAACCACATGCTCCTCCCTCTTAACTCATTCCTTCCTACGAACATTTTAGTGAGATCAGTTTGGAATATTGCAATGGAGAATCATGTCCACCACCAAGGCCATGATATCCAGTGGTAATTAAAGAGCAATTCTGAAGAAGCAGTCTTTTCAGAATTGATTGATAGTTTGAGAGATGAACCTGGGGGCTATTAAATTATTTTACAAATATCTACAATATGGGGGATAGTAATATAAGAAGAAAGACAAAGCAATACAACAATGCTCATTTCCTGGATTCTAGAACATCTCAATTCCATTGTGAGGCAATGCGTTCAAGACATCTATGCCATATGGAGGTTTAATAACTCTTTGGCAATCAAAGGGATAAAGAAGATACTATGGTCTGGCCAAGCAAAAAAAAAAAAAAGTTGATTTCAGTTTTATCTTTATTTCACTAAATTTAGAATGTACTTGTCAAGCTGTCAACAGAACATTTCACACAACACCAATTGCATTTAAATGGAATGATATTTGATAAGAAAAAAAAATCTGTTATTTGAAATCACATCAGAAAATTGTGTGTTAACCCTTTAAGGACCAAAGGGGTGCACAAATCTGGTTAAAAAGATTTTGGGAAACCTAGGACCTTTTGGGGCCAGATGGGTATGCAATACCTTTTCTCTTTAAAAAATTAAGATTAATTTGACATGTGGATAAGGAAAGTTGATCATTAGAAAGTGTTGATTCCATAAGAACAGCAATAATGTTTTCACAACAATACCAAAATCACTTTGCCTTATTTTCTAAATGTTAAGATCAATTTCCTTTACATTCTTTGATGTTTCACATGTCTGAAGATCAGAAGTGTCCAAGTTTGATCCTCAAGGGCCACCAACAGGCCAGGATTAAAGGATTTCCCTGATTAAGCATTTGTGAATACATCAGTGGCTCATTCATTTTGATTGGCCCAGTTGTGTGCAAAAAGAGAAATCCTTAAATCCTGAACTGTTGGTAGCTCTTGAGGACAAATCTTGGTACTGCTTCTCTAAATCATTGCTTCATAGAAATCTCTGAGGAGTGCTTTACTGAAAGGTTTAGGCAAAAAACAAGGGTCATCCTTAAGATTAGATAGTGTAAGGGCAACAGCAAGGCTGTTGAATTTATTGCCTTAGGCGACTTCCTTGGTGGATGCTGTATATACTTCCAGAACAGAATTGGATACATTTTTAGCTAAGAACAATAAAGACAAGTGTGCATTTGATTTCCAAAGGTTTGATGTTGATACAGGGAGAAATCTATTTGCCTTTTGCCTGTTTGAGACATAATTGTAAATAGTGTAAATAGAATTTTGTTTGATTTTCACTGGATCAACAAAGAAGATCTCGCAAATGATTGACTCATGTCTTTTTCAACCTCGTCAATTATGTAACATTTTTGTCCCTTTTCTCTTTTATGGTGATTTTCATGTTATTACAGTCTATGGAGAGCTCTGACTACTGCCACACAACATTTAAGTTTGAGCTAAAATAGCTTTAGAATACAGCACCTTCAAGCAGTGGTGATACCTTTGTTTTATCTAAAAAAATATCTATATAATGTTTATTTTTCATAATAAATGTTATTATTTCTTTAGTTTTTAGTCTAAAATGTCACTCTGGCCACCAATAAAGAACATATGCATGCTGACACACTGAATAATAGACATATTACCTCATTTCACCACCTTCCTTCTAGGCCATGTAGGCGTTCCATCTGTCCGGTGCTAAACCGTCCCAGTTCTCCATTAGCCAGGTCACATGATGCAATCGACGGAAGGTTACAGCTGCACTCAGACATCCAATCAAAGATACTTTCAATATGTATAAAACAGCCTTTATTAGGTATTATTCAAAATCTAAAACAAAACAGAATTGGGTTGGAGTGCGGTAGACATAGATGGGGGGGATCCCACAGGTCTTGCGCGTTTCGCACTACATTGTGCTTACTCATAAACTAAACACACTATCAAAAACACCAGTTAACATAAACTCCCATAGAGGGATGACTGGTTAAAATTCAAAAAGGGGACACCCAGAAGGAGGAAACCCTCCTCCCCCTATCTATGTCATCACAAACACATCTGAATGAAATTGTATACAACAGAACACAATTGTATTAAAAATAGAGCTATCCCGAAAGGTATACACACAAAAACACCACCAATGCCAATTTCTATCTCTTCAATATTTTTGGGCTAGGTAGAAAGTAGCTTGGAACCATTATTATCCATTGTAGATCAGAACATGGGAAGGTTTCTTAAAACTTAACCTTTATAATTAAAAAGAAAAAAAATGGTGAACTGAGAAAAATATAAAATAAATATCTAGATCATGTAATTGATACATAAAGTATCAACAAATTCTAACTGCGCAGATAAGGGAATGGAAAGGAAGGGAGAAAAGGGAATGGGAAGGGAGGGAGAAAAGGGTAGTACTAGTGAGATCAGGACAGGTCAGCTGCCTATGCCTGCTGCAAGACGTGCTGCCCCTGCTGCCAGTTCCACCATTGCTGTACCTGCAGCCACTAGTGTTGTACCTGCTGCCAGACATGCTGCCCCTGCTGCCATTGCCACCAATGCTGTACCTGCAGCCACTAGTGTTGAACTTGCTGCCAGATGTGCTGCCCCTGCTAGTTCCACGATTGCTGTATCTGCAACCACTAGTGTTGTACCTGCTGCCAGATGTGCTGCCACTAGTGTTGTACCTGCTGCCAGATGTGCTGCCCATGCTGCCACCAGTGCTGTGCCTGCAACCACCATTTCTGTACCTGCTGCCAGATGTGCTGCCCCTGCTGCCACCAGTGCTGTACCTGCTGCCAGTGCTGAACCTGCTGCCACCAATACTTTGCCTGCTGCTAGTGTTTCTTGTAGTACTCAGGGGGAAGTAGAAAATGATGCCAAGTGTGACAGCAAAGGACCCTAAATTACACTTGCCATTCCAAAAGCAGTCCCACCACTGTTAGTACTACTACTAAGGTCCAGCAGCTTGTTAGCCTTAGGAGTGAAGGAGGGGGTAACAAAAAAAGCGGGAAATCTGCACTTTTCGCTGGAAATTTTTCACCAAGAGGAAAGTGCCTTTTTTACCAATTTCAGTTTGAGGCAGACATTTTTGCCCATCCCTACTACTAAAGTAATTCAAACGAGAACCGATAGTGTCAATAGGGTTGTGTGAAAGGGTTGAGTTTACTGGAAGACATTAGATGGCAAAATACGGCCTTCTGCCTCCAGCTGGAATTCCACCAACATCCTCTGTGATACAAACCTGATATTGTACTGTGTGTGTGTGTGTGTGTGTGTGTATATGTGATCACATGAGTCTGTAATGAATATGTTCATGAGTGCCTGATATTGTTTTCGTCTGCTTGATAGCCTGTGTGCAAAAAGCGGAGTAGAAACACGGCACGGAAAGGTTTTGCTCTTTAAAATAAAAGGGCATAACCTTCCTCAGTTTTCACCAAATTTTACTTCATGTGGGAATATTTATAGAAAGGAGAAACATTGTTACCTTTTCTTGGAAATTCCTGTGGGAAAGAAAATATTTTTTTCATACAGTCCTTCCTTCAGACAAAGGAAACATCATAGTAAAGAAACACAGGTCTACCAGGTATATTATCATTTATTAAAAACTAGAATACGTAAAAAACAAACATCATGCATCATCCACCCAAGAAGATATAGCCTGGGAATCAAAAGATGCAACATAGAAACAAAACAGGTCAGCTAACTTCAGACCTCAACTTCAGGCTCTACTGTTCCGTGATCATTAACTTTTATTGTGTTATCTGCTCTTATATCCTGCAGAAGAAATATGAAGTCCAGTAGATTTGTTCAAATGGTGGAAAATCAGCTGTAGTGTTAGTGGGGCCATATACACAAAATCAAAAGTGGAACAATATAAGCAGTGTTGAAAAGAGAGATAGCAAACGTGGGACATCTGAAGCAAATTTTATTGCCACAAAATTAGATACACAGTCAACGTTTTGGTCTTATAGATCTTTATCAAGACAATTAACATAGGCATAAATGGTACTATTTAAAGTTTGGGAAATCCCTGGTGGGGAGTAAAAAGAGGCTAATTATGCCATCTCCTTCAGTCAGATAATTGACTGCAGAGGATGACATCACTCCTACAGTAACCAATGAAAAATTAGAAGCTAAAGAATACATTATATGAAAAGAAGAAATAGCTAAAAAAGAATACATAGAAAAATAATAACTAAAAGTGCAAAACACAAAACAACCAATATCAGGAACCACAAAAAAACTCTAGGTGTGGGAGGAAAACTAGTGCTAGTATGGTGTAAGTAGAGGGATACTGGTAATAGAACAATCTCCGCTAATGTATATGTTGTGACTGGCCTTCAAAGAGAAAACAACAAAATAACAAAGGAAAAAGAAAAATCATTTATGGGAGGTAGGCAATAGCGGTATCCCTCTCCAGCGGTCAACCCACCAACCCCCATCAAGATGCAAGTTAGTTATGGACCAATTGTACATGAGGAACCTCATTGTCCCAATGCATCCCATGACAGCATGAACATGTAAAAACTATAAAATCTAGCTGCTCCAACCATACGTCCACCAACAAGTGTGGACCCAGCTTGAAAGAAATACCTAAACAAGGGGTAACTTGCTTGCTCCACATGGAGCTACTGTGTATGCAGGAGTCAGTGTAAGGGAAAGTCACGGCACATTGCAAAACACATCTCAGCTACTGGAAAGCCTAAAGATAGTGATATAAACTGTGGAAACAATTTAAACACTTATTCTTAATTGGAAATGCCGGGCATCTCAGCACACAGTGTGAGTGTATTCACCCCACTGAGAACCAGTGTGGTTGTATGCCACCAGCAGTGAGCAGAGGATGCTCAGCATACTAGTGGCAATTACTTAAATTGCAAGCAATAGACTGTCAAGATTAACAACATGAGGCAATACAGTAGTGAACTGGGAAACACATCAGACAATTGCCACATTAGTTGTACAACACAGAACATCTGAGTCTAAAGATATAATACAATCTGTATTGAAGTTTAAAGGTGTCACTTTACTATTGCTATTGTGTTCCATTGCAAGTAAAGTATTAAACTGGTCAGAAAGTTGAGTTCATTGTATCGAATTTCCATCAGAGGATGAGTCAAGCTGAGAACCAATGTTGCAGAGACAACTAAGTGGTTCATAAGTGAAAAAGAATACATAAACAATTATGCAGAATGACCGCATCAGAACTCAAATGGTTACCTTATAAGGGACTGAATTGTTATATGTGAGGTGAAATAGGCATAATCTAGCTTACCGGTATGTGGAGTTTATTGTCTCGTTATGTGTAAAAGTATGAATCCAGCTTTAAAGGGATAGTAATACTTCGTTTTAACTTTATTTTAACTTTATGGTTTAAGAGATATTCACAAGCAAAGTTTCCCCCTCCTGCCCCTTTTACCTAGTGTAAGCCATCTCTTCTCAGATGTGAATCTGGTTGTAAGACCAGACAGATAACAGCAGGGGACAAACTTCTTTGTATGAAAACAATGAAATCCCTGCCCCCCTTGACAAGCTTTTCAGGTTTTTCCCTTATCTTAATTGAAGATTGTCCCTCTCTGCAGTCTACCCGGGCACCTCCCTTCTGATCTGGCTGAGCAGTGTTACATCAGTAAAAGGGTGGGAGGGGGATAATTTGTCATTGAATTACTCTGGAACTACAACTCTGACAGAATTGAAATAACACTCTCCATAGTCCAAATACTATGATGATTAATTAGAGCTGCTTTTATTATGAAAAATTACTATCCCTTTAATATGTCAAGGTGACCATTCGGTATACATTCAAAGAGGAATCTCAGGCATATTTACTCTGGTTATAAGTGGGCTAATGGCGATCTATAATATGGAAGTAAAAAGAAGACCCCAATGGGTAAAATAATATTTTATATTTTTTTGCCAATAAAATTTTCAGAAGTCCCATGAGTGCTGCCACTCTTTATAACACTGTCTGTTCATCCTACTATGGAATTGTGCAGCTGGGCAACTGTACATGAAGAGTGAATATATATATATAAATACAGTAGGGCTTATCCTACTGTACTAATAACACAATTTGCAGGAAAACATATACGCCACAAGGTGTAGTATAAAAACTTATAAAACAATTTGTAGGGAAAATGATTGGTGAAATAAAATGGATTTTTAAGGCACCAAGATGTGTTATATTAAAGCTTTACACCATTAGTATTAAAAAGGTGATAGCTTCTTCACAATTTTAGTTTTCTACGTCTCCTCAGTCACTGGGCTATATGTATATAGAGAAAGAGGAGCTTTTCGGAGGCAATCTGAACATAGAATAGGCACCAGTTAACTATTCCTATTGCTTTCAATGGAGCTTTTAACCTCACGAATGTTTGAGCAATGCTTCATTGATGTGTCAGAAATCTCTCTAGCATTCAAGAGGTTAAAATCCACATTTAAATTAATTGTATTTTTTTTTTTTTTATGGATTGTCCCAGAATTATTCCACTTTAAAATGCACCTTTTTAAACCTAGAATAAAATGTAGATGTTCTTAGATTTCTTAACCCTTTAAGAACCAAAGGGGTGTGCAATGCATTGCTTCGCAATGCGTTGCATACTCCTCTGGTTCTTAAAGAGTTAAACATCATTATTGACATAAAAAGATCCATAGTCCTCTAGCATCTGGAACTCTCCTACGAACAAGAGAACTCAAACTTGAGCTCACACCCCTCCAATAGTGCAGGTTTCTACATCTCCTCACATGAACACAGCTGACTCAATCAGTGTTATGTTCATTCTGAAGGATGTGCCAAAGTTAACAAAGTACACTTGTGTTTAAAGGGATAGTAATGTTTAAATGTAACTTTATTTAACCCCTTACGGACCAGTGGTCCCAGGGTGTGCGGTCCTTTAAGGATCAGATAGGAAAGTTTGACGTGTCGGCCCACGTGACTGATTACGTGTGCCGGCACTCTGAACTGGGGACTGATAGAGATCGCTCCGGTCTTGGAGCCATCAATTTCAGTCCCCGCTACTACTCACAGCACTTCTGAAGGAGCGCTGTGAGTAAAACATATGTGACGTGCCAGGACCATCACTGGTACTTAATGTAAAAATACCAGTGATGGTCCTGGCACGTCATTGGACGTTAAGGGGTTAATATTGCAGGCATTAAAAATAAGTACAACTGTGTAAGTCTTATCTCTCAAACCTTTATGGTTTGAGACATACAACTCGCTAAAATCCCCCCCAGTCCGCTTCAGCGTCTATGGGATAGCAGCAGATTCCGGTCATTTAACCAGCCGGCGGCTCTTCAGCAGAGCCAAAATCGCTCTATTTCAAAATACTTAATTGGAATGGTCTACAAAGTGTGCCTGGTTCCAAAGAAGTATTTATTCCGAAATAGCGCGGTTTTGGCTCTGCAGAAGAGCCACAGGCTGATTTCGGGATTGGAATCTGCTGCTGTCAGCTAGATGGCAGACTTTTGTGAAGCAGTCTGGAGAGGGGAATTTAGTGAGTTATATCTCTCAAACCATAAAGGTTTGAGAAATAAGACTTACACAGATGTACTTATTTTTTTAATGCCTACAATAATAACGTTAAATTTAAACATTACTATCCCTTTAATTGATGATAACCTGAAGACATGCACTGTTGTTGGGGGGGGTGAGAACAGTTTTGAGCATTTCTAATCTCAGACTACTTTAATGTTTCAATGATGCAGACGTGAACTGTTATTAATTTTCCTCCTGATTAGCAATCTGTAACAATCTATAAATAGAATATAACAGAAAATTGGAATATTTCAATCCTTGTTATTTTCCTAGTTACTTTGATACTTTATGTAACTGTATGTAGATTAGAGCCCTATTTCAGGATTAGCATATCTTTTTATTGATAATTACTAACTGACCATCATAGCCCCATACACAACACATTATGGACATTGTTATCCTTGTATAAAAAAAAATCATAATAAATAATTCAATTTCATATGAGATTACTAAATCATACAAGGGGGATACATTTGGTTATCAAGGATTATGGCAAATGTTGGCTCTTTAAAGTGACAGTAATGTCTGGTTTTATGTAATTGTTATTTTGTAGATATTAAAATTTAGTTATGCTTACCTATAACTCTATGTACTCTGAAACTTTGATAATCTGATTTTCATTTACTATATATACTTACTCTAAATAAAAATGAAATATAAAAAAAATAATAATAAGTTCATTGATGTTAGTCTTGTCTCTCAAACTTTTATAATTTGAGAGATAAACAATTATAAACTTCCCCCCTCCCTCCCTCATGAGATCCTAGTCCCAGGACCTACCGGCGGCTCTTCAGCAGAGTCATAAGAGTGCTATGTAAAAATAAATACTTAATTGGAATGGTCTACAAAGTGTGCTTGCAAACAGTTGCGTAACTTTAGGGGTCGCACCTGCGACCGGGCCCGTGCACTCCAGGCAATCTCCGGTCGGCGCTCTAATAATGCAGAGTGCTGGGAGATGACATCATCTCCCAGTGCTTTGCATTACTAAGAAGACTGTGCGGGAGCTCTAGGTAGGAGATGGGGGCATTGTGGAGGGGCCCCATGGCCCGGAGGCTTCTAGTTACACCTCTGCTTGCAAACCAGGCACACTTTGTAGACCGTTCCAATTAAGTATTTATTTTTACATTGAGCTATTTCAGCTCTGCTGAAGAGCTGCCTCAAGTAGACTTACACAAATCTCATGCTGAGAGCTTGACAGCTGACATCTCTGTAAGGGGATGGAGGGGGGAAGTTTATAATCATATATCTCTCAAACTATACATGTTTGAGAGACCAGACTAACATCAATGGACTTATTTTTTAAAATCTACAATATAACACTTACATAAAACCAGACATTAATATAACTTTAAGTGGGCAAATCCATTGTACCATAGGGTCAGATAAAAAAAAACCTTACATTCCCATGTCATTAAAATGGGGCTTTTAAATACTTGAATGCTAGAGAGGTCCCCATTGCCTCCAAAACTTCTCCAGAATTCAAGGGATTTAATCCCCCCCCCCCCCGAAATTAATAGGAATTTTTAACTGTCCCATTTTGTGCAGTTGGTTTGCTTCAGAATTTATCCAGTAACTTGTAGTATACTGCATTCAATGGCAGTGGCAGTCAATAAATAATGCTAGTCCTTGTACCTTGCTTAATAAACCCTAAAGGAGAATTCAAGCTGCTATGTTCTATTCTTAATGCTGAACATGAGACTCAGTACTCTGTCATTCTGGATAAAAAATCTCAAAGGCTCTAATGCCTGTCACATCAGAACTGGACCTTGTCAAAAGATAATGATGCCATCAATAAAACAGTTACAAGTTCACAACACTGAGGCTATTATTGCATATCTGGAAATGTTACAGTGTTGCAATCCAGTAAGCTAAACAGGTATATTTCTTGATTATACCTACTGTATTGGGGAGAAATAAAAATCCTCATTGATTTAAATGGGCTTTAATCCTCTATAATGCCACACACAACTCATTTGCATTCAAAGGGATAGTAATACTTCGTTTTAACTTTATTTTATTTTGTAGGCATTAAAAAAACATGAAGAATGATATAAGTCTTATCTCTCAAACCTTTATGGTTTGAGAGATATTCACAAGCAAAGTTTCCCCTCTCCCCCTTTTACCTAGTGTAAGCCATCTCTTCTCAGATGTGGAATCCAGTCCATAGACCAGACAGATAACAGAAGGGGACACTCTTATTCCTATGAAAACAATGAAAACCCTGCCCCCCTTGACAAGCTTTTCAGGTTTTTCCCTTATCTTAATTGAAGATTGTCCCTCTCTGCAGTCTACCTGGGCACCTCCCTTCTGCTCTAGCTGAACAGTGTGACATCAGTAAAAGGGGAGGGAGAGGGACACTTTGTCATTGAATTACTCTGGAACTACAACTCTGACCGAATTGAAATAACACTCTCCAAAGTCAAAATACTATGATGATTAATTATAGCTACTTTTATTATGAAACATTACTATCCCTTTAAGAGGTAATGTTTCACAAAAAAGCAGCTCTGATTAACCTTTATAGTATTTGAGCCATGGAGAGTATTATTTCAATACTGTCAGAGTTGTAGTTCAAGAGTAATTGAATGATACAGTATCCCCCTCCCGCCCCTTTTACTGATGTAACATTGCTCACCTCAGAGCAGCAAGACTATCAGGATGGATCACAGGGAGGTACAATCTTCAATGATCATAAGGAAAAAACAGAAAAACCTGTCAAGGAGGGCAGGGTTTTCATTGTTCTCAAAGAAAGTAGATAGTCCCTTGCTGTGAGCTGTCCGGTCATGGGACCAGATTCCACATCTGAGGGGAAGTGGCTTACACTAGGTAAAAGGGGTGGGATGGGATACTTTATCATTCAATTACTCTTGAACTACAACTCTGACAGTATTGAAAAAACACTCTCCATAGCCCAAATACTATGAAGATTATTCAGAGCTGCTTTTTTGTGAAACGTTTTAATCACTTTAAGAACCACAATTAAAGCAATGAAAATTTTGTGAATACTTTATTTGTCCTCTGTGGTGCAATTGGCTGACTCCAGAATGGTACCTGTTTAGCTTATTGAATTGCACCTCCAGTGTCATATCAAAAAATGTATAGCACATAAAAATATATGTAAAAACAGAACATATTTCAGGACTTTTACTGCTGAAATGAATATTTCCATAGTTATTACATTTTAACCATTTGAGTGCCCCGAAGGATATGTAATGCATTACTTAGCATTGAGTTGCATACCCCTCTGGTACTCAAAAGGTTAATACATGTGTTACAAAACTGGTTTCCAACAAATAAAAGATTAACCTTATGAGTGTCAGAGGGGTATGCAATGCATTGTACAGCATTGCATACCACAATGGCACTCATAGGGATAATCTACCAAGAGATAACATGTCCTGACAAATAAAAACTTACCAGTAATCCTGATGTTCAGTGGCATCCTGTCCATCTTCTTCTTTAATCTTGTCTTCTTTCTTCTTATTCACTTCAATCCTGTGAAAAAAAAACATAATTTAGTTCTGTATTTAAAAAATAGATAAATAAATACCTTGTTACCTTGTTTCCACGTTGGAGGTATGGCTTTTTGGCTGTGAGTCTTCCATGAAGACCACTTCTGCCCACACTTCTCCAGACGGTTGATGTGTGTACCAGAGTCCCACTGTTTTCTCCCAATTCTGAGCTGATGGCACTGCTGGACAGTGATCACATAAGTATGTTTTGAACATACTTAGAAAACATACTTTTTTTCTAACTTACTTAGAAAAAAAAAGTACACTGTATAAAGCAATTATTGAATTCTGTCCATTTTATCATAAATTGTCAGCCAAGGCAATGAGACAACTCATTTCTACATTCTTTAACCCCTTAAGACTAGCGATCCGAGAAGTGAAATTCCCTTATGGACTGATCTGAAGTAGGTCAGCGCACCACACACGTGACTGATGACATGTACCTGCATGGCAAAAAGAGGTGTGAGAAAGACCGCTCTGGTCTTGGATAGGTCAATTTCAGACTCTGCTAGTGCTTACAGTGCTCCAACAGGTGCACTGTAAGTACAAAATACGTGAAGTGCCAGTACCGTCACAGGTGCTTTAGGGTCATTAAGGGGTTAAAGCAAAAAACAAATAAAATTTTTTATGTGCACATACAAGGATCTCATAAACCCTTTCAGGACCAGGGGGATGAAAAGCAATGTGTTGCACTACCCTATAGCCCTTAAATGATTAAATCAGTTGAGGACTTATCCCCATGGAAACAAGAGGCATGTTCAATGCATTTCAGAAGTCGATAGCAACCAAATGGTATAGGTGCCACTAATTGTAAGAGGCTTAATGTTTCATTGTACCAGTAGGTTAAATAAATATCACATTAACAATATAGCAAAGATAAAAATAAAACAGGAAACTGCAGTGTGACGAGGAAACCATAAAACCATTAGTTTATGTGGCATCTTTCAGAATTAAAGACAGTGGTCTTGTTGCTAGCTTGATGCGTGTTATTGTGCCAGTCTCCCTTAAATAATTGGTAAAATTGGACTGCACAGTGCAATAATAATGCTTTGGTTGGCCTAAGCCCTGTATATTTTAAGGAACACCTTTGGTTTTTGGAAACTAAGAAACTCCCCTGCTAGAGGTGCAGTAAGGTCTGACTTGGGGCTGAAATCTGACTGGTAATATGTGTAGGGAAATTTTCCTCCTCATGACAGATCTCAAATCGCAATATACACTTAGCGCCATAGGTTTAAAAAGGAAAAGTGGAGGAGTTCTGGGGAAAACCATTTGCACTCTAGAGGAGAACAAAACATTTTTTAAAAATGCTGATTGATTTAAATGGGGATTTTAACCCCTTGCACGCTAGAGTGGTCTCCAACACATTGCTTCGATATGCATTGGAGATGTCTCTAGCATGCAAAATCAATGGGAATTTTTATTTCTCCCCTATAGTACAAATGGTTTGCCTGAGAACGCCTCCATTTTTCTTTAGAACATATAGCCCTAAGAACTATGTATTCATAGCAAGGTGTAGTGGCATTGGTAATTAGTACATTATGTAGGTGTAAATCTTGCCTGCACTTCATGATTGTAATTTTTACTTATAACTGGATAAGTCTAAAGTGAGGTTAAAAACCAGGCTAATGTCAATCTTCTTAATAGCAGTTTATTTCAAAGGTTTCCTCAGGATTGTATTTCAATTTCCTCCATAATGGTTTAATGATAATCTTCACCCTTTCACATTTCACATTAGATTGCTATGGAGTAGTTTGAAATATACCGCTGTGGATAATTGTGAAATACGCCTCTATAGAGATCTTAGAAGTACACTTCTTTGTAGACCTATACAGATCTTAACCCTTTGAGTGTCAGAGGTGTACTGAACGCACTGCTTTGAAATGTGTTGCATACCCCTCTGGCACTCAAAGGGTTAAAAATACACTTTTACCTAGATATTATATAGCTTTGCGGAACAGCCTGCCTTTGCCAATGCAGACATACATTTATGATCACAAATTATGATTCAGACTATGATTTACACCAGCATCATATGCTATGGTCTTATGAGGCAGTGTACTGTACTTGGACAAGAATAATGTGAGGTTTGCATAGAAAGCTATGATAAATTCTAGTTTGCTCCTGCGTCAGAGAGGCAAGATTTCTGTGAGCTCTGACACAATCACCAGCAATTTGATATCATTGGACCAGGATATATATTTGCATAACATCATTATCATACTTACAGGCCTGCATAAATACATAAATCCATTGTAATCATGGCATAAATGAGGCAAACATGAACTGAAAAAGGGAAGGAGTGAGAAGTGCTTAGTGCATACAAGCAGGCAGTGTATTGACAAATTTGCAAAGGTATCGCTGAGCAAAAGCCTTATTGGACCTCAGTGCATCTCCCCACATGGCTCTTAACCCTTTCCCTTTGAGTTTCAGAGAGGAATTCAACGCATTGCAGTGCAATACGATTGATACCAACCTGGCACTCAAACGGTTAATTGTAATGGAATAAATTAAGGCAATGTTTTTCAAATTATATGCTCTGGTGCAAGGGAACTAAATATATGTTATATACTGCAAGCTGTCATATCTATTATTAAAGATACATTGTTTAGAATTAAATAGTTATTTATGTTTTATTGTTAATAAATGCAAGTGTAGAACACTGGGATTATACAATAAGGTGAGACAAACTCTTTGTTATTGAATGGATCCTTTGCAATGAGGTGCTGGATTTAAATGCAGGTGCTAATTCTCTCTCTGCGTTTATCTCCAGGTATCCCCATAGACTTCAATAGGAATTTTTTTTTATAAAACAGGAGGTAACATTTATCTGCAGCATTAGATTCCAGCCCAAGATACCTCTGTCTTGAATGGGAGCCCCCATAGAAAATAATAGAATAGAATAGCATCAGCATTGGTTTATCTGACCTTTATCTCAACTGGATTTCTGTTCTATACAGTCACTGTTTGATTAGTTTTGTGTGTGCAAGCTCATACAAGATCTAAGACCCAGAACTCATCCACTTTTTTGGAACATATGACCCTACCCTCTCTAGCATTCAAGTAGTTAAAAAAATCCATATATATCAGTGGGGGTTTTTTTTTTTTACTTTTGTCATATGGTACAATTGGTTTGCCTCAGATTTCCTCTACTTTCCATACACACAAACACACACATACAGCCTTATCTACACAAGAGGAGTGATTTTGGAGCAAAGAAACAGGACCATAGGGGAGAAATAATATTCCACGCAAAATTGTCATTGATTGCTATTGAGGTCTTCAAACCATTGAGAAGCAGAGTTGAAGATCTCTCAACCAATATCATTCAAGATCTTAAAGTGATAGTAATGTTTCACAATAAAAGCAGCTCCAATTAATCTTCATAGTATTTGGGCCATGGAGAGTGTTATTTCAATACTGTCAGAGTTGAAATTCAAGAGTAATTAAATGATAAAGTATTCCACTCCCGCCCCTTTTACTGATGAAACCCTGCTCACCTCAGAACAGCAAAACTGCCCGGATGGATCGCAGAGAGGGAAAATCTTCAGTGATCATAAGGAAAAACCTGAAAAGCCTGTTAAGGGGGAAGGATTTTCCTTATGCTTGCAGTAAGAAGATTGTCCCTTGCTGTGAGCTGTCCGGTCCCAGGACCAGATTCCACATCTGAAGGGAGGTGGATTACACTAGGTAAAAGGGGCGGGAGGGGGATACTTTATCATTCGATTACTCTTGAACTACAACTCTGACAATATTGCAATAACACTCTCCATGGCCCAAATACTATGAACATTAATTGGAGTTGCTTTTTTTGAGAAACATTACTATCCCTTTAAAAGATTCTTTTAAATTAATGGGATGTTTCAATTATCCCCTATGGTGCAGCTGGTTTGCTCCAGAATTGTACAATTGTTTAATGAATAAGGCCTGTGTGCTGAAGATAAGATCCCATTTGGGCCTTTTCTTGGTAAATCAGCGAGAGAAGCACTAAGCTGTGTTGAAAAGATTATAAAGAGGAGATGATTTGTCCAATGATATCACTTCTCCAGTTCCTATGTTATTCTATGCAGCCAATGTACTAAGGTCTCCAAAGCTGGAGAAATCTTAGTACATAGGGCCATATGTTCAAAGGGATAACGACATAAAATTGTCGTATGAAAGACAAAAATAAGTCCTTGAATGCATGAATGACATATTTTTATAGAGTATACGACAAAAAACTAGTAATGTCCATTGTGTATGACACAACTCCAGAATTGACGGGCAAAGGAGCGTGGCTAAACTATTCTCCATTATCGTATAGAGGAAAAGAAAATTTGTCGTAACTAACGACAAAAAAATGTCTTTCAAAAGACAAAATTTGTACATTAAGAAAAAAGTGGAGGGAAAGTGTTCTGAATGTGAGAATTTTTGTCTTTAGTTAAGACATTTTTGTCGTTAGTTAAGACATTTTTAAAGACATTTTTGTTGTTAAGACATTTTTTAAGACATTTTTGTCTTTAGTTAAGACTTTTTTTGTCGTTCCATACGACAATTTCAGTCAGGACAAACGACATATTTCCAATCACAACCGACACTCTCTGAAAATATTAATGAACACTGTACTTTGAAAAGTCATTACAAACGACAAAAGCTATTTCGCTACTTCTTTGAACGTATGGCCCATAGACTCCATAGAATAACATAGGAATTGGAGGAGCGATATCACTGGAGAATTCATCTTCACTTGATCACCTATTTATTACACCTTAGCACATCTGCCCCTGTTGTAATTGCTTTGCTCTTCATTTACTAAACCTTGATACATAGTTACAAAGTGTTACATTATTGTATTTTATATGTTTCAATTGCAAAAGAAATTACTCAAATGAAGAAACATTTTTAAACATATTTTCTCTCTTGCTTCTTGTTTCCTTAGGTAACCTCTTTACTCAATGAATCTGAAGTCTAGAGGAAACATGGATATAGTAAATATAACAGAATACAACTGCACTACAGTACAGCTATCAAAAGGGATTACAAGCAAAATCCTTATTACACTTACACTGTCAGTATTGACATTGATGACTACGGCAATAAACTCCCTTGTAATTGCTGCAATAATTGTGACACGAAAACTTCATCATCCTGCCAACTATTTGATATGTTCATTAGCAGTTACAGATTTTCTAGTTGCTGTTCTGGTGATGCCGTTCAGCATCATGTACATAGTAAAGGAAACATGGATTATGGGTCAAGCTGTTTGTGACATATGGCTTAGTGTAGATATAACGTGTTGTACGTGCTCTATACTGCATCTCTCAGCCATTGCGCTAGATCGTTACAGAGCAATTACCGATGCAGTGGAATATGCCAGGAAAAGAACATCACGGCATGCTGCATTCATGATTTCAGTGGTGTGGATCATTTCAATTTTCATTTCTATGCCACCTTTATTTTGGAGACACCAAGGAAACAATAGAGAAGATGAATGCATTATTAAACACGACCACATTGTTTTTACTATTTATTCTACATTTGGAGCCTTTTATATCCCATTAGCATTGATTCTTATCCTTTATTATAAAATTTATAAGGCAGCAAAATCATTATATCATAAACGGAGTGTTAGCAGAGTTGAAAAAGAACAAAATGGTCAGGTTCTCTTGGAGGCTTGTGGGAAAAGTTCTACGTTATGTATAACAGAGAAGTCTTTTTCAGATCATTCCACAGATTTTGATAAAATCCACATTACAGTGAGGAATCCAAGAGTGGAAATGAAGCAAGAAAAAGCATGGAGAAAACAAAAAATATCCAGCACAAGAGAGCGTAAAGCAGCAACGACTTTGGGATTAATACTGGGGGCCTTCGTCATATGTTGGCTACCATTCTTTGTAAAGGAAGTCATTGTTAATATCTGTGTAGCATGTTACATCTCCGATGATATGTCCAATTTT
This sequence comes from Rhinophrynus dorsalis, assembly GCA_037306005.1. Classification (NCBI taxonomy): domain Eukaryota; kingdom Metazoa; phylum Chordata; class Amphibia; order Anura; family Rhinophrynidae; genus Rhinophrynus; species Rhinophrynus dorsalis. Next base: position 69,245,805 of record CM074719.1, on the reverse strand, counting down.
CTCACGTGGCTTGGATACCTCAATTCCCTTATCAACCCACTAATTTATACCATCTTCAATGAAGACTTTAAAAAAGCATTCCAGAAACTCATGAGATGCAGGCATTATCTTTAAAGGAACAGTAATCTTTTTTTATGTGTGAAAAATCTATGATATAGGAAGTTTTTCTGCTGAGAAATACAATATTATTTCCAATGCGGGGATATTTTTAACCCTTTGAGTTAGCATACATTAGAAAACAGTACCAAGTATCAATATCTCCTTAACTGAACATTTGCAGGTCTTTTGGCTAACATAACACTTAGGCAGTTTTTAAAGTGGAAGTGTCACCTATGTATAACATAGCATAAACAGGGTACATATTAAATACTACTAAAACGGTCTTCATTTTTTTTTTTTTTTGCGGAAATAGCTGCAGCCCATACTTTATAAGTTAAATTTAAATGAAATAAAACGTAAAAAAAAAAAATGAAGACCGTTATAGAAGTATTCAAAATGTAGCCTATTTATGCTACGTTATACATAGGTGACATATCCACTTTAATGCAGTATTCAAATGTGCAAACCCGGATGAAGGTGAAAGATCCATTTTAACCCTTTGAGTGCCAGAGGGGTACGGACCGCATTGCTTTGCAATGCGGTCCGTACCCCTCTGGCACTCAAAGGGTTAAATCCACTGAGAAAATGTACAAATACAAATCTGCACAAAAATAATGTGAAGAACTTTGGCCCATATTTATAAATGCAAACTGGCATTATTCTGGATTAAACCAACTGCACCATAGGCAATACGTAAATATTCCTGTTAAATTGGCCTTTTAACCCCTTAAGGACAGGGAAAATCTGAGGTGGATTTCACTTAAGGACTGGAGCAATTCTGATCTTTTTGACTATGTCTTTGTTCAACAGTGTTTTCCCTCTAAGTACTTTATTTTACCCATTATATACTGTTTTTTTACGCACAAATAGGGCTTTCTTTTGATACCATACTTATATGGATAGCCCACCATTTATTTTAGGAAAATTAATGAAAACCGTAAAAAAAAATGTAAAAAAACGCCATTTTTTTTTCTCTTGGGATCATTTGGGCACAATGGGTTAAATTTTTATGGACACTGCATTAAACATATGACCGGTCAGTCATACCTACAAAATGGGCAGTTTTAAGTGGTCACTGTACCCCCTGGGTGAAAAAACCCCATGTCCCTTTTTCCCACCCTATTTTCCCAATTTTTAATTGATGACATTTGGCGGTGTATATAAATGTATTACATGGCTCCACAAAAATCACACTTCCTAATTTGGTTATTGAAAATTTTTTTATGTAAATAACATTTTTGTTAAAAAAAAAAAAAAAAAGTGTTGTGTCTTTTTAAAAAACAGCTGCTGCATTTTATTTGTCCACTAGGTGTCTCCTCTCTGCTTCTCTGTCCCTTACTTTGATAGTAAGGAACAGACAGCTGAGAAGAGACACTAGAGGCAGTGTAGAACACTGCCTCGTTCATTCTTTCACAATGCCAGTACATGGGATCGCTGCTGCAGCGATCCCATGACCCGGCACTTGTGAAAGTGGCTGAGACTGAATGCTCTGGTCCTGCAGCACTCAGTCTCAGCCGGGAATTAATGATAGCAGCATGCACAGAGGTGCGCTGCTATCATTTAACCCATGACATACCAGGACCGTCATGGGTCCTTAAGTCAAATCTACCCATGACAGTCCTGGCATGTCATGGGTCGTTAAGGGGTTAACTCCTTGAATGTTAGAAGGACTCACTGGAGACCTAACTAGCCGTCAAGTAAAAAAGCTCTAGTCAAGTGCATGTAAATATAGGAATTTTGGCCCGGATTTATAAAAACAACCTGTATATGTTGCGTAAACCAACTGCACCAAAGGGGTGGGGGGAGAATAAAAATTCCTAATTTACCATGCACTTGAATAGAACTTTTTCACATGTTTACAACAGTTTCACATGTAAGTAAGAACACGTTCTAACATAATCATCAGTCATTGGGAAGAAAACCCCTGGCACCAGTGTGTCGGGTATAAAGCTAAGGAGAAACACCGGGGTAACTAAATCAATTGGACACATAAGCTTTGTCGTAATATACCAGAAGACCTTGGTCCGGAAGGAATAGACATGTGGGCAGGAGTAGTGAATAGAAATTTTTAACCCCATGAATGTTAGAGTGGTCTCCGCTGCACTGGAGAATTTTCTAGCATTCAAGGTGTTAAAAGCTGAGTTTAATTTAACAGGAATCTTTATTTTTCCCTGTGGTGCAGTTGGTTTACTCCAGAATAAATCCAGTTTTTATAAATATGGACATTTATTTTTACTCTAAATGGTCCAGCCCCTATGTAATACATATTATGTACATAATGTTTTTGTGCAACTAACTGGCTGCTTTGCACATCATACACAAAGGCATGGGCATACCTGGGAACTTTGTGTCCTGGACTCTTGTGGTGCCACTGGGGGATATAAATGACGAGATTCACATCCAAAAAGGGGTGGTGGTTACTTGTGATATGCAGAGGGACACAGGATATGTACAAAATGGGCTTACTAAAAAATTGGGAGAATGCACTTAAGAATAAATTTAACCCTTTGATTGCCAGAGAGGTATCCAGTGCATTGCAATGGGTTGGATACCTCTCTGGCACTCAAAGGGTTAAGACATTTTACATTAATGGCAATGCAAATTTAATACACAATGTTTCAGGAGGAGATTATCCTCTCTTCATCAGGTATAGTACGCACAATTTTGCGAGACAGGGGAAAATCAAGGGTGCGTATTATACATAGGCACTCTTGTTTTCCCCTAAAATCTTGGGCATAATATACACCTGCGTATTATACACAGGTGCGTATTATACCTGAGATTTTATGGTATATATAACTGGTGCAGAGTGAGTGATCCCTTCTCAACATGATTGATATTGGAGATGCATTGCCCTTAATATATGGGATACAATGCTTTGAATTTATGTTTGAGTGCTTTTTCCTAGTTCTTCATTTAGTCTAGCTATTCTTCACTAAGGAAGCAAACCAAACCCAGTGGGATCCTGCTCAAGCACAGTCAAATTTAGTGCACCAAAGGTTGAGCTATGCTGGTTAGTCCCACATTCTGAGTTCTAAGTGGGCTCAGAGGAAAGTCAATGTCACTTAAACAGGCAATAGTTCCTGCTTTTATGGTGGCTAGTTTATTTACCAATTTATATAACTTTTTATTGTCTATAATTTAACCCTTGGGTGCTAAAATTGTCTCTACCACACTGCAAAGCAATTCACTGAAAGACTGTCTAGGAATCAAGGGGTTAAGAAGACCTCCATCTGAGCATGTGTGTTAAAGGTTTATGGCATTTTCTGTACCAGGAAAAAGTAGATGGGACAGGGGCAGATGAGTACTGGGAGTGTGGCCATAGGAATAGCTAAGGCTGAGTAGGATGTCTTGAAGATGGGGGGGTCCTGAGATATAAATCCAGCCCTGTGCATGAGCAACATTATCTCTGTACAAGCAGTAAAGGGGCAGTAAACCCTAATTATGAATACAAATATAATGTAAGACTTTTCCTATATAGTAAAACAAAGGTAAACCCAATGCTTTCAAAAGTTATTAATATTATAATTTAGTATTTTTCTGACAGTGTTTTTCAGCCAGGTGGTGGTGTTGCTACATCCATCTATGTGAAACTTGAGTCTGTTGTACTCAGCTTTTAACAGGCTTCAATAGCAACAGCACCATCTAGCTGCAAAGCATCTTGAATGCAAGTTGTCAAAGATATGCACAAATCATTGGAGACCTCTCTAGCATTCATGGGGTTAAAATCCCTATTTAATTTAATAGGAATGTTTATTTGTCCTCCATTGTGTAGTTGATTTACTCCAGTTTGCTTTTATAAATATGGACCATGGTATCTATTTACTTTAAAATACAATACGGCACTAACAAATGGATTAACTAAGCTGGGTTGTAAAGTTCCTGTTGATTATTGTTATTAATTATTATTATTCATTTATTTGTTTTTTTTTGGGTGAGAGATGTTTGGAATTGTACAGATGATTTGTTGTGTTTTGATGCGTAAAAAAACAATACAGAATTGAACTGAAATTCAAAGCTTTTGTTAAAATACTATTGTTTTTCTGTGTTTGCATTTTATTTTATAGTTTGCTGTTGGTGATTTTATTTTTTCCAAACTGATTTGCCAATTGTGAACCATCAGGAGCCAGTAGAGTCCGAAGGCCGGTCTCACACAGCTGACAGCACTTAACACTAGTAGTCTTTTCCTATTCTTGGACTGTTATGGCAGTAGTCATAGAATATTATCCATGCAACCACATAGTCTAGGCATTTGTAATTGTCAGCTATATCACATTTCATAGTTCATAGTTTTTAGGGACTCTGTTTAAAGACAAAGAAAATGTTCTTTTTTTACTCTATAAGTGGCCCAACTGCAATATTTCTGTGTTGCTCATTTAACCTTTTGAATGGCAGAGGGGTATGCAATGCATTGCCTATTGCATGGGCATTCAAAGGGTTACCACTTTGAGTGCCAGAAGGACATCAAATGCATTGCTTTGCAATGTGTTTGATACCCCTCTGGCATTCAAAGGGTTAAAGGACAAGTCCCCCATGAGAGCAGACTTACCAAAAACATTGGGGCTGTACAGCTACAAAATGGCTCCTGCCATCTGTTTGGTAAGAGCACCATCTTTGGCTGGCAGCTTGCTGGGATATAACCTGGAATCTGTGGCTCGTAGCCACTAACATTATGGGGTGCACTTAGAGCTCCCATAGTCCCCTAATGTCAGGCTTGTAAAGACCCTTCACTAACTCCTACAAAGCTGTGAATGCAGCCAGTGACAGTTCAAGTCTCACTGATAAGTATCAGATCAGCATGGGACCACTAGGAGGTATCTTCACAGCCCCCATTCAGCTTCCCTGCTGGTCAGCTCTTAATGCAATCATGACTCCAACAACAAGGCTACTACTAGGGGAGCGGAGCTGCCAATAAAACACAATCCACATAACAATTACCCTTAGAAGAGGAAAAATAACAAAAAATGTCTTGTGTGCTTATTTTCCTATATTACCATTGGCCATGGTGTTGGTATGAAATGTATACTTGAATGTATCATAAACAAAAATGACCTCATACGTCTATAGGAAAATCACAAACTATCTGATTTAACTCTGTGAGCACCAGAGATGTGAGCAGCACGTGTAGCAGAAACAATGGGAGGAATTGAAGTACTGAATTCCTCTTACTTTAGAAAATTATTTAACTTCTTAACGACGAGCGGTCGGGTAAGTGACCTTTCCTTAAGGACCACTTTGATCTTTGTTAGAGTGCTGGCACACGTGACTGATGATGTGTACCAGTGCCCTGAATGGGGATCTGAGGGAGTGTTCAGTTTCAGACCCCTCTCGTGCATGCAGCACTCCACAGGAGCGTTGTAAGCACAAAGTACATGACATGCCATGACCATCACCGATCCTTCAGGAACATAAAATTGTGACGTCCTGACAAGTAACCAGTCATTAAGGTGTTAAAAATATCTTAAATGAGTAATAAATAATTACAACACACAAATATATACTTTTGTGACTCTTTTTCTTACCTCTAAGAAACCCTTTCTTATTTTTAAGAGGAGGTTTAACCCTTTGAGTGCCAGAAGGGTACAACGCATTGCTTGCCCTCAAAGGGTTAAAGGAAAAGTAACAAGTCCTAAAAAAAACACAATGGCCAGAAAATCATAACAGCCACTGTGAGCTTTTCCCCTGTGCCTTTGTTCAAGAAAAGAACATCTTCATTCAGTGCTGGATGTCAGGACAATGGAGGCAGACATCACACTAGTCATTTTTTAAACTGAAGCAGACAGAGAGCATGAGCCAGTTTAACCCTTTAATACCTGAGTGGTGTGTAATGCATTAAGAAGGAATGTATTGCACACATTCTGGTCCTTAAAGGGGAACTCTCACCTCTGTTAAAATACTTCTTATATTAAAGTGCTATAATAGTTTACCATCCATCCTTATTTTTTTTAATGTAATGCAGTATAGCCTGTGATGTCAGTTAAGGACAGGCTGCAGTTCAGTTCTGTCCCACAGCCTGTCAATCTTCATCTCTTGCTCTCCCCAGCAGCACCTCGTTCTTGCCTTCTACTCTGACAGAGGTTTCCTCCATGTGAGCTGGAGCTCTCTCATTAGCAAGAGACCACTCCAGCTCACATGCTGGAATCCTCTGTCATCAGAGGAGCAAGGCACTACTGGGGAGGGGAAGAGGCGAAGATTGACAGGTTGCGCTACAGATCTGTACTGCAGCCTGCCCTTAACTGACATCACCAGCTTATTTTTAAAAGGTAAAATCTCAGGCTTTACTGCATTACATTAAACAAATATAAGGGTGGAAGATTAACATGAGAAGTACTTGAACAGAGGTGAGAGTTCCCCTTTATAGGTTTAAGACCTCCTATGTTCCTGCTTCATAGACCTGACCTCAGGACTGAGGACGTTATCTCTTCTGTGAAAGGCATAGTTCATTTTCCTTTCACTCTCTTCTTAAAAATAAGGCGAGGTTATTATTTTTTCTCCCTATCTTGGTAATTGCACCAGGATTAATGTATTAACCCTTTGAGTGCCAGAGGCGTATACAGCACATCGTGGAGTTGTGGCACCCAAAGGGTTTACATATTTGTATTATTGAAACTACTGACTCTAACATTTTCTAGAGGGGGGTAAACAAAGCATTGTAAAGCAATGAGTTGTGTATCCCCTGGCACTCAAAGGGTTAATAATAAACAACTATAGGAGTCAATATTTTCACTAATGTAACTATGTTAACCCTTTGGGTGCCAGAGGGGTTAATAAGAAAGAGATGCACCAAGCTGAGAGAAGTGACTTCTGGGAGAGAAATGTCTTTCCTTTCTTGTTCAATGGAACCTCCTTTAGAGCATAGATTCTCTAGAACTGGAGAGATTTCTGTCACTGAAGGGATTTCTCTCACTTAATTCACCTACCTCATGGTGTATAAAGGCAACAAAGACTGGGAAACTGAGGTTTTTATTTTTGCTTTGATAAATTGTACCTTAAAGGAACAGTAATGTTAGTAATGGTATTATATTTTTGATTATTTTACACGCTTTCTTTTTCTTGAATTGTGTGCACTTCCCTTGTATGAGATATTTAAGTCCTTCTCTTCATTTCACTATCGATAACAAAAGTGATTTCTCATGCAGTCTGCAGTTATAGTCAATGACAATGCTGTATCTGCAAAGGATCATAATAGCTTTGTCTGTCTCAGTCTCTATTCTCTTTCTATTCTCTGTTCTGCTGAAAAAATGCCTTACTCCAATAGAGACACAAGCGCTCAGTTCTTTTGATCCATTGCAGACACATTTGAGTCACTGACTATTTTAACTGATTGCAGCTAAAGGGTGCTGATGTTAATGAATATGTATGGTAAAACTGAAACTGCAAGGAAAAAGTTAAGTACATGCAAAGAAAATAAGCTGCATTGCAATGTGTTGCATACCCATCTGGTGATCAAGGGGTTAAAGGAGAACATTCACATTAGAAAAACTTTTGTCCATGGGCTTTTGTCAGTACAACTATATCAGCATTGGTATTTTTTTTTTATTTACTTAGCTACTGTTGAAGTTATGAAGACTTAACCCTTTGAGTGCCAAATGGGTACGCAACACATTGCAAAGCAATGTGTTGTGTACCCATCTGGCACTCAAAGGGTTAAAATCGGGAACTTTCACGTTCTGTGGCATCCTGTATGCGAGGCACAAAGGCGCAGGACTTCCCACCTCCCAGCTCGTTCACACTTCCCTTCATGGTGGCATTTATGTGGGCTATCGTTACAGCAAGTGCCATTTGAGCTTCAGTAGCATGGCAAACAGAGCTTGCTGTAACAATAGCTATAAAATAATGTATAATAGTGCTCACTATATATCTCCTGAAATATAATCCAGCTGCTGTTGTCCACTGTGACTAGGGAGTAATTAGTCACCACTGAAAAAAACAAGTAAAGAAAGGGAAAATCTGGACTATGTGCTTGGATTATATATTTTACATGTATATATCAAAAGATGGCTCAAGGATAGTATATAAATAGTATGTTTTAATACATATAAAAACAATACATTTAATAATAAATGCTCTCTAATAGTGAATCTATATAAAATATATGAATGAAAAGTTCCACAAAATGAATCTGGTAAACCAGGAAATATTACCAGTGTATAAATGGTAAATTCTATGAATGTTCCGTTTAGCCGACAAGGAGTCTGTTATATTCAGCTGGCAGGGTTCTACTCCTCCCATCTTGTATGATGTATCTATGTATAAGTCTCTTATACCAAAGTAAATGTGTATCTACCTCCATAGGGTCATGTGGCAGATTGGATTGCCTCTTGTAGACTCAGATAAAGAAATTGGAGGGAAGTCTTTAGGCTCTCTATGCCGGCTATATAAACGGAAATCTTCAAATTATCCTGGCTCCAAATAAGAACTGTAACGATAGCCCATATAAATGCCATCAAGAAGGGAAGCATGAACACGCTCCCTGGGGCAACTGGGAGAGAGGTGGGAAGTCTTGCGCCATTGTGCGGCACATACAGGGTGCCAAAGAACTCCTGATTTTCAGTCTTTATAACTTCAATAGTAGCTAAGTAAATTTTTAAAAAATACCAACACTGATATAGTTGTACTGACTAAAGCCCATGGACAAAAGTTTTTCTAATGTGAATGTTCCCCTTTAAATAGAAAACTGAAAACAAAAAATGAACATTCTATTAAACTTTTGACACCTGATGCATAATGTAATTACTGAAAAGTATATATATAATGGCCCATGCTATTGCATAATTTGGTGTGATACAACTTGTTTTGACACAATAGTTTTTGTCATTTGCCAAAAGAATAAACAAATCCCTGCATTACACTGCACAGTAATTGTAGAAAATACATTACTGTGCAAAAGTTTTAGGCAGGTGTGGAAAAAATGGCTAAAAGTAAGATTGCTTTCAAAAATAGACATGTTAATAGTTTATTTTTATAAACTGCCTTGAAATTTCTGCCTGGGAGAGACCTTTCTGATGCAGTATAAATACTTTGTGTCTTGTTGCTGTGCTCAGTCTTACCATGGTGTATGACTATTGACATTAAAGGGATAGTAATGTCAGAAAAAAAGTATTAACTCTATGGTAGATACAATTAAAAGAGAGTACTTGCGCTTATTTGTATCTCTCAAACCGTTATGTTTTGAGAGATATAGGAAAATAAAGTTCTCCGCTCCCTCCCCTTTCTGCTTGACGAGCTGTAAAGCTGTCAGAAGCAGATTCTGGTCGCTTGACCAGACACGGCTCTTTAGCAGCTCCAATGTAACGATATCTAAAGATAAATACTTCATCGGAATGGTCAACAACGTGTGCTTGCAAACCAGGAACACATTGTAGACATTCCAATTAAGTACTTATCTTTAGATATCGTTATATCGGCTCTGCTGAAGAGCCGCATCTGGTCAAGCAACCAGAATCTGCTCCTGACAACTTTACAGCTTGTCAAGCAGAAAGGGGAGGGAGGTCTTCAAACCATAACAGTTAGAGAGATACAAATAAGTGCAAGTACTCTCTTTTAATTGTTTCTACCATATAGTTGATACTTTTTTTCTGACATTACTATCCCTTTAAACTGTATTCAGCAACCTCACCTTGTTAGTTGAGTTTGGCTGTTCCTCGGCCAGTTTTATTCCTCCTACACAGCTGTTTCTGATAATGATTGTGTTTCGAGACACATATTAAATGATGATCATTAGAAACAGTTTGGTATAATTGTTTAATCATACACCTGACTATGGGCTTGATTCTATTACCCCCGCTAAAACCGGTGTTACAAGAAAAACAAGTAGCGCAAATTTTGCAAACGTGTTACGTCGTTATTCTATTGCTGAACCACGGTAAAACAAAACTGGTGTAGACAGCACTTTTCAGAGTAGTAACAAAACTGGCACTGTCTGTTTTTTTCCACCTACTGCCTACAAAAAACACACAAAATGTCAAAGTCCAAGGAAATAGGCGTACATTTGACCACAGAAAGATCAAGTTCAGTGTTAGATGTGTTCTCCACATAACAAAATCCAACAGAGTGCCCCCCTCGACATATTAACCCCCCCCTTCTAAAAGTCGACTTACAGTGCTTTCTTCCACCACATTAATCCGACAAATATTGTTCACAGTCGACAATTAACCCTTTTCCTTCCAAAGTTGATTTACAGTGCTTTCTTTCACCATATTAATTCGACGAATATTGTACATCAGACATTTTAAACCCCCCTCCCCCTTGAAAAGTCGACTACAGTGCTCCCATGATTTTCTTTCACCATTTTCATCCAACATTACTATACTCGACATGCCCTCGTATTTTGTATTGCAAAATTAACCCTATGAGTACCAGAGAGGTATTGTTATGTGTTTGCTACCCCTCTGGTACTCATAGGGTTAATAAGCAACCTGTATATGTATAAAAAAAGGTGTTTGTTTTTATTATAGATGTAATTTGTGTGTAAATGTAATTAAATATTTTATTTATGTTTAACAATGATTTTCTTTTACTATATTATATATGTAATTTTTATTACAAAAGTACTTCAGACCTCAAGAGGGGTATCATGACCCCTCATGACACCCCCCTAGCATGGGGGCGACAATTGCCCCCTTTATTAATTAAAGAGCATATAACTTATGTGAAACATAAGGTTATATGCTCTTTAACCCTTTGAGTGCCAGAGGGGTACAGAACGTATTGCTTTGCATTGCGTTGCGTACCCCTCTGGCAATCAAAGGGTTAACCCTGTCAGCATCAAATGAGTAACCATTTGAGTGCCAGAGAGGTATCCAACGCACTGCATTGCAATGCGGTGGATACCTCTCTGGCACTGAAAGGGTTAATAGTGGAGAGGCATTGGAGGAAGCGGGTGGAGGTGAGCAAAGCATTGGAGGAAGCGGGTGGAGGGGAAAGAGGCATTGGAGAAAGCGGGGTGGTAAGCTTGTATTTGCTGCCCGCTCATATGTCTATACGTACGAGTGAGGAGGGACGAAGACATTCAGTGTGCCACTCAAAGTCGACGAGTGAGGAGGGGAGAGAGAGAGGAAGCGGGCTGCAAATACAAGCTTACCACCCCGCTTCCTCCAATGCCTCTCTGCCCTCCACCTGCTTTCTCCAATGCTTCGCTCACCTCCATCCGCTTCCTCCAATGCAGCACCACTATTAACCCTTTGAGTGCCAGAGAGGTATCCACCGCATTGCAATGCAGTGCGTTGGATACCTCTCTGTCACTCAAATGGTTACTCATTTGGCGTTAACAGGGTTAACCCTTTGAGTGCCAGAGGGGTATGCAACGCATTGCAAAGCAATGCGTTCTGACCCCTCTGGCACTCAAAGGGTTAAAGAGCATATAACCTATGTTTCACATAGGTTATATGCTCTTTAATTAGGGGGTGTCATGAGGGGTCATGATACCCCTCTTGAGATCTGAAGTACTTTTGTAATAAAAATTACATATATAATTTAGTAAAAGAAAATCATTGTTAAACATAAATAAAATATTTAATTACATTTACACACAAATTACATCTATAATAAAGACAAATACCTTTTTTTATACATATACAGGTTGCCTATTAACCCTATGAGTACCAGAGGGGTAGCAAACACATTACAATACCTCTCTGGTACTCATAGGGTTAATCTTGCAATACAAAATACAAGGGCATGTCGAGTATAATAATGTTGGATGAAAATGGTAAAATAAAATCATGGCAGCACTGTAGTCGACTTTTCAAGGGGGAGGGGGGTTTAAAATGTCGGATGTACAATATTCGTCGAATTAATATGGTGAAAGAAAGCACTGTAAGTCGACTTTGGAAGGGGAAGGGTTAATTGTCAAATATAAACAATATTTGTCAGATTAATGTTGTGGAAGAAAGCACTGTAAGTCGACTTTTAGAAGGGGGGGGTTAATATGTCAAGGGGGGGCACTTTATGTCAGATTTCTATGCTGTGTACTGTATTATACATTGGTTTTGTTCGAACAACGATGGTTTTGAAACTGTTGTTATGGCTTCTACACCTCAACCTCTGAGGTGCAAAATTTCTGACTTAAATGTAACCACAAAACAGGCAGTAATACTGAGCCTGGGTAATAGGATACTAATTGCACTTTGTTTTTAGTTGTTTCCTATGGGCTTTTTTTAAACTGGCGGTAAGTATAATTACCGCTTGCTTTCACAAGTCTTGTATAAGTATAATTACCGTTTGCTTTCACAAGTCTTGTATAAGTATAATTACCGCTTGCTTTCACAAGTCTTGTATAAGTATAATTACTGCTTGCTTTCACAAGTCTTTCACAATGACTTGCTTTCACAAGTCGGGTAATAGGATATCAAAAACAAATCTCTGACTTTGTGCAAGTGTACCTAGAAGAATTAATGATGTTTTGAAGGCAAAGGGTGGTCATACCAAATATTGATTTGATCTAGATTTTTCTTCTGTTCACTCACTATCATTCTGTTAATTGATACATATAAACTATTAACATGTCTATTTTTAAAAGCATTTTTACTTTGCAGCATTTTTTCACACCTGCCTAAGACTTTAGCACAGTACTTTATATGTATAGTTTCCACCTAATTTCATATCTAAATGCAATCTCTTAAACCTACAGGTGAAGTGGCACTTAATACCCTCTAGAAGTATAGTTTTGGTCGCTGATAAATGACCTCTCTATAGGCCTATTGTTGATTGCTAATTAACTTCAAAGATTTTTTTAACACAAAAAGAATAAATAAAAACACATCTGGACAATAAGGGTCTATTATAAGTAATGGCACTTAGCTTCTATAGGAAAATAATTGCATCAAAGGGGAGTCTTCAGATCAATTCATTTAGAGCACTGTTACATGCTACAGAGGCTCAAATGTATTGTAACGTGGACAATAAATGATTCCACCTCTAATTATCTACTGCTAACCATCTTTAATAGCTGCAGCTTTATTTTGATCTGTTCCTTCTACAAATGTGTTTTAATTTTATCTTTTGTTAGTTAGTTAGTTACGTCAAAAAAGGATTTTACGTTTTTCTTTCTAGAAGAGGTTAAGAAGTACTTGTTAACCCTTTGAGTGCCAGAAAGGTGTGAAATGCATTGCTTTGCAATGCGTTGCACACTCCTACGGCATTTAAAAGATTAACGGACAATACAAAGTTACAACATAACCTTTGATATAAATACATACTTGTTGTAACATCTATAACCCTTTGAGTATCAATTTATATAAAGTCTTAAGCACTACTTAAAAAAATCCTCCATGACACCAACTCATTTAAATAAACAGGTACAATTATAAACTAAAAGTTTTCCTGGAATTTCATGCTTAATAAAGAAAACAGTTTTGAAAAAAAATCTGTGTTTCTCTTTCTTAAATCAATAATGGTTTTAATAGAATTCATATGCAACATTTTCAAACATGCTTCTGCTTTTGATGTAGCTCTCAATTGCGAATGCATTAAACAAGGGGGCATTAACTAGCTGATACTATAGGATGTACAGAGTAAAGGAGTTGTCCATTAGGTCCATGATCCTAACAACCTAGGGTGGGTAAATACTTTTTTTCGATGGGAATTTCCACAAAAGTGAGTCATTTCTTACAGTTCTGCTGTCGTTACAGCAGGACTGAAATGTATGATATTGGCTGGATTTTAATAACTACCCTCTCATTTTCAATACTTCCTTCTCTGTCAATTGACAGGTAAATGAGACTTGGTGCATACTGCAGGGTATTAAATTAGGCTGTTTCCATTATGAATTTCAAAACCAATGAATGAGCCGATCTGTTGCAGTGGCAAAGATCATGCAATGCAGATTGGCTGTGGGAACAAGAATTGTCAGCTGCAAGCTTCTGATTGGTTGAAGAGGATATGCTGGGTAGCATGTGCATAGTGCCATGAAAGTGGAAAATCACAAAGAGGGACATGAGCAGTTTTCAATTAGAATTCTACCAGAAGGCAGAACTTACTATTTTCTGTAAATTTCCTACAACAATTGCAAACTTTCCCCTTCTCTAAAATCATTTGTATTATGCAGTCAGAGCCATTGTTCCTAGTATATCTAAGGATAAGCAACTTGTGGATTTTAGCTGCTGTTGCAAACAATGACTGGCTGAGGATGATGGGAGTTGCGGTTCGACAGCAGCTGTAGTGCTGCTACTTCTGCTCTGAGCTAGTAAATGAGATAGTTAACATTTTTTTCGTAATTTATTCAGCTTCGTATTGTTAAACTGTATCTATTGACACCAGGTCCAATCTCTTCAGGAATAATCTGTTTCCAGGCTATAAAAGCAGGGACACTGGAACAATGTATTACCATCTCTGCTGCAGATAATACTGGAGTAAGGGAGCTTGGGGAACTCTCTCACCAGACTGTTATATACAGCATACAAAGGACCCAGAGGCTGGTAGAGTAAAAGTGTTACTTTTATTGGCTAATAAATGTATCACTTTTACTCTACCGGTCTCCTGCTTTTTTTGCAGCTAATATGGTGCAACCTATTACCTATTCAAAGCACTAAGTACTCTGTGTCCTGTATAATTTGTCTAAACCAAGTCTGCCAAACATTGGTCCTGCATCTGAGTGACTCCACTCATGCATCTTTGTACCTACAAGGTCTTTAACCCTTTAAATGCCAGAGGGATATCCAACACATTGCTTCGCAAAGCGTTGGATAACACTCTGACACTGAATGGGTTAACAAGCCTCAACGGCTTCTTGCTGCACACGTCTATTGTTACAGAAATCTAAGAAGGAATAGAAGAACAGGGAAACAGGGACAAAAAGCTAGGTACTTAAACAGCTCTCAGACCATTTAAGCAAGTAACAAAACAAAGTGTCATAGAAAAAAAATCCAAATATTTATTACAGACAATAATCAATATAAATAGCAGAAAAATATAATTCTGCACTCCCCACCCCAAATATACCAATATACATAATCATAAAAACAGCAACATTGCAGAAAGCAATTCCTATCCAGACCACCTATGCATATGTATATAGGACTAGATAATTCCAGAGTCAGCAGTGCAGTCATCCCAGATATCACAATGATGACAATCACTGTCTGACTCTGACACGCCCACCATTCAAATACACTCATATCCCTAAATCAACTAGAAGCAGTCCCAAAAAGCATCAAAAGCAGTGGTTAATGGGTTAATGTTCATCCATGTTTGTAAAGATATAGAAGCAAACGTGTCCACATAAAAGTAGACAAAGTATATTAGTTGTCATACGAAGCAATAGGCAATATTATAGGCATATAGGCAAACATATTACAAAATTACAGAAAAAAATTCATATGTTATTTTTTCGCTAAGTATAAAAGCACTATAGGTGAAATACAATAAACTAATTAAGTGTAATTCTGAAACAAACCAAACCATTGCATCATAGGTAATAAATTGCAATTCTCAATTATTTAAATTGGGTTTTCAAACACTAGAATACTAGAAAGATTTCCAGTATTTCACAATGCTTTATTAAAATCTCTAGCATTTGAGACTAATATTTGGGGACATTTTATTTTTCCAGTTATTTCAAGCACAAACCATCACTCAGTGATTTTGTCTACTCCATATGAAAGCATATTTTTAGTAGACTGTATTTTAAAATCGGGGGAGATAAATGCAAGTTCTGCAACAGCATTCTGTTGTTTGGCACATGTTTATTTCATTCAATTTTAAATTATAATGTCATAAAACATGCCTTTATATGGCATACATGAAATAACTGAGTAATGGTTTGTGTGTCTGTGCTTGAAATAATTGGATTCAGGGGCTGACTTACCATACGGTGAGGACCCGCGACCGAGGGGGGCCCACCACAGCCAAATTCCCAATTATTATGTTAAAGATGGACTTCATGTCCTCTTGTCTGTAAGGGCCCGCCCACGCATATTTAAATCGTCCACACTGTGCTCCGTGAGGCATTGAGAGGCCTCAGTGTGAACAGCTCTGACCACTGTCCCAGTGGCGTACTAAGGGTGGTAGGCATTAGAGGGGTGCAGGATTTTGCCCTTAGTTCCAAAGCAGCAGCAGTACCAGCCAGCAGCTGCTGCCTGGAAGGAAGAATCCAGAAGTCTCACTATCATTTTCCCACCTGACCAACGAGCCAGCCAATTGCATCGCAGGACACAAGGAGCAGTAGAAGCTACCAGTGAGTGGAGACAGAGTGCGTTACCAGTGAGTGGAGACAGAGTTCATTACCAGTGAGTGGAGACAGAGCGTGGTGAAACAGAGATACTCAGCACCACAGTCCAGCCAGAACCAGTGTTGGCTGGTAAGTTAATTAAAGTCATTGATTAATAATTGGCATTTCAGAACATTAATGCCAATTATAAAGTTAGAAAAAAAGGTATTGGCTGGGTTGGTAGGCTGGAGCAATAATTTGGGCATGGGACAAAAATGTTGGTGGGGCATAACTGGGGCTAAGTGAAGGGGGCACATTACCTCCACTTTCCCGGGGTCCCAGGGTGCTGTCAGTCCGCCCCTGATTGGCTTAATGGAGGAGGAAGTACAAAAATTTAATGTGCACCCATCACTTTTTTGAGCTTATTCTGGAATTGAGTGATTAAGAACCCTTTTTATTTACATTTATGAGATATTTTGGATGAATAAGAAATATGGCAACACCTTTGTGAAAAATATAAATTTTTTCCCTGTGATGCATTTGGTTATATCTAGATGTGCACCTTTCTAGCTTATTTAAGTACACCTTTGAATATTTTCAAATTGGTGGAAAAATACCTTTGGGCATAATGTACTATTTTGTGAGAGTTTTAATGAGACACCAGGTACAATAACAATTCCTACATCTATAATTGGGAAATCTTTGATATTAAGAGTCTGATCATTTTCAACAATTACATTTCAAGTGTTCTTTGCAAGAAATTGGAAGTTACTGAGAAATAAAAGAACAGAAAAAAATGGAAAAGAATAGCTAACCTAAAAAGTTGATTATGCGAACAGGCACTGATATCTGATTTGTGTGATGAAGAAATTAAAGAATCTCATGTAAATTTCACTGCAATTATATGACAATGAGAGAAGGAATGAGGTTTGCTGCACAGTGGGATTTAATGACATTGTATATTATTCAGCAATTGATTAATGTGTGGAATAAGTATCCTCAACATATTTTGTAATGTCATTTTAATGGTATAATAGGCAGACATCTAATTATTTTATTGAAATTGACTTTTCATCTAAATAACATGAGTTCAACCTATCTAATCATAGTTTTATATTACTTTAGCCTTTTCGGATTTTTTAATTAATTACTCATGAATAGAATTGGGTTCTATTATCAGCATGAAAAATATCAGATCAGTCTAGCGTATACTAAACAGTATAAGTCATGCTTATTAACTCTTTGCATTGTAATGCATTGGAACTGACACATTTTGCCTGCATCAGATATTAAAAACACTATCGACTTAATGTTCAAAAGAAAGAGTATTCTTAAAAGATATTATTAACATCAGAATTTTATTTTGTCTTTAAAACAACACATTTACAAAAGATCTTAAAAGTGGGAGTGGTCAGTATTAAATCTTAGAGTGCCAGAAGGGTATCCAACGCCTTGCAAGTTCTATACAAATGAGGTATACTGGGTACCTAGCTAACATTTAAGGAGTTAAAATTCCTATTTAAATCAATGGGAAATCTTATTTACTCTTATGGTGTTGTTGTACTGCCCCAGAATTGTTCCTTTTATGTATCTGTTTGCATCTGTTTATAGATACCACCATTTTAGGACTAACTGGTACTAATGGGGAAGGGAAAACAGAGAAAAATACAGACTCGGACAATATAATATTTATTAAAATGAAGACACATACATATCTTATATAAAATAAATAAGAGAAACTTTACCTTTTGAAAACCTGAGGGCTTTGCAATTCACTCAAAGGGTTCAAAGACAAAAATATGTATAAAAGTCAAAATACACAGAGACATATAGACATAAAATCATTTATAGAAATACTGATACTCTAAGAGGAACCAGCTAATAAAGTAGGGTCATATGTGGAAACCAAGCTATCAGGAGGTCATGTGTGGAAACCAAGCAATCAGGAGGTTGTGTGTGGAAACCAAGCAATCAGGAGGTGTGTGTGGAAACCAAGCAATTGGGAGGTCATGTGTGGAAAACAAGCTATCAGGAGACAGTAGCTCTCATGTGTATTTCATCTGTGTGATAGAAAAAAAATGAAAGGAACAAATAACAAAACTCAAATAATGAGGACTGAAATCATGCTTCCTGAGTATGTACCCAAAGGCCAAGGATGACCTTCATCTCCCCATTCTGTTATTGTCTTTTCAAGTGACTATGTATCTTGGAGGATTTGAGACTTATCTTTAAGACTTTTAAAACCCATTGGTGGAAATTAAATGATATTGTTTATACACACAAAACATTCATTTATACTGTACCTGTCTTGAGAAACCATATGTATAATAAGTTAATTAATCTATCATGTATATCCCCTTCTCCACCTCTAAAACCACTGTGAAAGTTTTGAGCACCAGCATTTATATATAATTATCAATATTATTATAATCATTATTTGTATTTATTTTTGTTAAATGGTACTAATCGTCATATCTTTCTTTCTTTCTTTCTTTCTTTCTTTCTTTCTTTCTTTCTTTCTTTCTTTTTCTTTCTATCTTTCTTTCTTTCTTTCTATCACAGTGACTGTGTGTGTGTGTTTAAAGTATACAAAGTGTCTGTCTGTGTCTGTGTTCCTGGGAAATTAATGCACATGCAATGCAATACTTTGGTCAGTTTTGCTCAGAGTGGTGTTATATTCCTTAAACTGGGTGTGTATGAGAAAGAGCACCGGCCACACTCTACTATACCTTTCCCCCCACCCCTCTTTGCACATGGGCAGCGTTGTGGCTCACTTGTAAGTAGATATATATACTAGTTTAAAAGCCTGTGTACACGGGCCACAGTGCCACCCAGCATCCTCAGCTGGCTCCCGGAGCCTCTCTGCTCACTGCAATCATGCGCAGTACAGAGTGCCCGAACATAATACGGAGTAGGAAGCACCGAATTCAGACCAGAGGCCTCTCTGAGTACCTTCATGGGACTAAGTGGTCCCAGGAGGGTTTTCAGAGAGGACTCCTGTCCCAATTCGGAGCGCCCCACTCCGTATCAGCCGCGGCACACACGGGCACTACTGTGCATGGCTGCAGCGCGGGCAGTCTCTACTGCACATGACGGCTTCTGACAAACATCTTAGTGAATTATTATATATGATATATATATATATATATATATATATATATTATACATTTCACATACAACCATTTTCTGATTGGGAATAACTGTAGTCACCAAAATGGTTGAGGCTTGAAAGATTTACTACCCCATTCTAAAATATCTGTAAATAAATTTAAATGTACATATTGAAGTCTGAGTACATTTTTTTAATGTAAAAAATATGTCATATAAGCTTTTCTTGCTATGTAAAACAGTGTCTCCTACTGCTAGAACATTTTTCATTAAAAAGTTATTACAGCTGAAAGTCATTTTTTATACCAAACTGTTATAAACATCTCCAAATAGTGCCCAAAAGGTACACTGACTTTCTATAATGTACTTTGTTGCAGAACATGAGTCATGGACTGCGATTCTACATAGTAATAGGTAGGAACAGTACCTCCTCATGTCCACACAGAAAAATATCAATAATACCAAAGAGGTAACAATACAATACAATGCAATGTGTTAAATACCTCTCTGGCACTCAAAGGGTTAATCCACACCTCCAATAACCTCCAGGCCACTACCATCAGTTCCCTTATGTTTCCAAATTGCAAGAAAGAAGTGAGTAGATCTGCCTTCTCCTTTAGAGCTCCACAAAGTTAGATTAATTTATCAGAAAATATAAAATATCTGCCTATTTAAAATCCCAAAACTTATCTGCTTCTTTAGATTTAAAAACAACAGGTAACTGTTCATAAATACTACTTTGGGTTTTTTTTTTATTTTCTTGGGTTTTTGGTGGATAAATGTGAAATTTAATATTGTAAGTGATCTACAGGAAATACTTGAGAACGAGTGAAATCTCAATGTATTCTTCCAGGTAAAACACTTTCTAAGCGGATTATAAAT
The DNA here is from genome assembly GCA_037306005.1 of Rhinophrynus dorsalis. NCBI lineage: Eukaryota > Metazoa > Chordata > Amphibia > Anura > Rhinophrynidae > Rhinophrynus > Rhinophrynus dorsalis. Next base: position 69,225,569 of record CM074719.1, on the reverse strand, counting down.
AAATAAATGTATGTAAAAAAGGGAAATTTGAGCAGTAATAGGACTCAATTTAAAGGCAACCGACGCCAAAAAAAAAACAGCTGACGGCATCATGTAGATGAGTTTTGGCCCACTGAAAATAAAAAAAATGCCACAAGTTGTCATTTAATAGACTACGTTAGACCTAAAGATCCGATATGCATGAAATTTAAAACCAAGTTTTTGTTTTTTTTTAACTAAAGTCCCTAATCGGATTTTTAGTCAGCCGATGGGCAGTCTCTGTTCCAATTCCTGCACTGCCATTGGCTGGGATGTGCTTCAGCTTTGAGTGGCAGTGCTTCAGCTTCTAGTGCCAGTGCTTCAAACTAATTGGCTGGGAAGTACGTAAGCACATCCCAGCCAATGGCAGTGAAATAATTTGAACAGAGACTGCCCGTATATAAAGGCAGTCTCTGTTCAAATTCCCTCAGTGTGGAACAGGAATCGGCCCGCAAGAGAAGGGCAGGGGGTCTGTACCACACATCACTGTCTCCGCCACAGCAGCACTGCAGCTGCACACAGCAGCGGAGACAAAAAAGCTGAGTTATATTTTTTTTATCAAATTTTGGAATACTTATTTTGATATAGTTGGAAACATTTTAATGACAGGAGGCATGTTATACTATGTTTGTCTGCACACTAATACATGTTTAACCCTTTGAGCCCCAGAGAGGTGTGCAATGTGCACCACTCTGGCATTTAAGGAGTTAAACTATGTATAAGTGTGTAGCTTATTTGTTTTATTTTACAGATAAAAGACAAGAAGAAAGAAGGTACAAGACAGAAGAAAAGAGAATACAGACTGAAGATAGAAGGAGAAGGACAGTGGATGACAGGTAAGTGTAACACATATAAGATAAGGATTGCTGCTTGAGAGTATGTCAGGCACCGATAGTTAACTTTTTCTTTTGAAGTTCCCAATATTGCCGCATTTTGTGGAGTTTTGGGAACTTAAAACAAAAAACAGATGTTTAGCCACAAGGCCATTTCTGTGGCCTAACATCCGTTCTGCTTTTTAGCTGGTAGGGCCTTTGAATACCAACTTAGACATTTTATTATGTCGGTTGGTACTCAGTTTGGTCCTACTGCATATTTTATCGCATTCCTTTAAATCAAGCCCATAATGTGTAGGAAACCTCTTCTAGCAGTGAGAGTGACCTTGATTAATTCAGCATTAAAAACCCTACAATATATGGTTTCCATAAAAATGGTTACTACTCCTTTAAGTAATCATTTAATTTTCTTTCTTATTTTATCTTCCCTTTGCCTTTTGCAGCACTTTGATACATATTCCAATAACTATCCATCATCTAAAGAACATTAATGTGTAAAATTCCAGCATCATTGCCTTTAGTTCAGAAGGAATTACCTCCAGTGTCTCTTTATCCTTGCACAGCACAGTACTTCGATAATCCATGTCTGCAGAGAAGATAGCCAGCTGTGATTTCCATTATAGTTTAAGAAAATCTTTATTTCTCTTCAGTCTCATTTATTATAAAAAAAGACAGGAACATGTTCATTCTTGTGAGGTCTGATCAAACATCTACAGTGGAAAGACATTCTTTAAAAGTTATTGATTTTATGCAATGCACCTTGTCATTTGTCTGCAAACCACAAACAGTTGTATACCACTATGATACAGTAAGAAAAAACATGAAATGTTACACTACCTTTAGAAAGGTGACTTTATTGTTGATGGTCTTTTATATGCAGATTAGTTGTTTGACAGTGGCACAGCATCCACATAATCACAAATGCAATATTTATTTTAAAAGGATAGTAATGTCAGAAAAAAGTATTAACTATATGGAAGATACAATTAAAAGAGAGTACTTGTACTTATTCTTATCTCTCAAACCATTATGGTTTGAGAGATATAAGAAATAAAGTTCTCCGCTCCCTCCCCTTTCTGCTTGACAAGCTGTAAAGGTGTCAGAAGCAGATTCTGGTCGATTGACCAGACCCGGCTCTTGAGCAGCGCCGATATAATGATATCTAAAGATACATACTTCATCGGAATGGTCTACAACATGTGCTTTCAAACCAGGCACACGTTGTGGAAAGTTCTGATTAAGTATTTATTTTTAGTTATTGCTATGTCGGCGCTGCTGAAGAGCCGCCGTCTGATCCAGGAACCAGAATCTGCTTCTGACAGCTCATCAAGCAGAAAGGGGAAGGAGCGGAGAACTTTGTTTTCCTATATCTCTCAAACCATAACAGTTTGAGAGATATGAATAAGTGCAAGTACTCTCTTTTAATTGTATCTACCATATAGTTAATACTTTTTTTTCTGACATTACTATCCCTTTAAGATCAAGTTTGCAATTTTTTGTTTGAAGGTTAAAAACACTACAGCAGAACATGTATGGCTTTATTCACAAAATAATTCTGGAGCAAATTAACTTGAAAGGTTAAGTAGGGAAGAATAGGGAAGATAAAGAAGAATGTGAATGTCTGTAAGGTCCTACAAACTTGAAGGCTGCACTCATTTGGCATTATTATTTGGCATTGTCTGATTAAGACAATGACAACCCTGCTCCTGGGAGATGCTGTATTCAAAAGTTATTATAAAGAAATATTGCATTTTGTGGAGAAGGTGGTGTTTTTCATGGCATTTAACCCTTCAAGTGCCAGAGGTCAGGCATGTAACTACAGAGAGAGCAGTGTTGAGTGGGCCCAACATCCCAGGTGGCCTCATCACAGAGTTCCCTTTGATTTAAGTTGTTTTTAACCACTTGAATGCTACACAGGTCTCTAACTCATTGTGAAGCTCCATTTAGATCAATGAGAATTTTTCTTTGGCTTCTATGTTGAAGATGGTTTGCTCCAGATCTGCTCCAATTTGCTTTGATACGCAAGGTCATATTCAAAACAAATAGGAACAATTCTTTATAAAACCAACTGCAAGACAGATAGACAGATAGAGAGACAGATAGGTAGATAGATAGATAGATAGATAGATAGATAGATAGATAGATAGATACTAGCAGGTGTGTGGCACAGCTTTGCCTGCATGGTGAACCTTGTTTTTTTAATATCATTAACACCAGACATCACGGTGAGGCATCAAGACCCCTCCTAATGCCCACCAGTGATTGACCTTCCAGTCTAATTGGCTGGGAGACTAATAGAGGTGACACTGGAGAACAAGAGGTCTCCCCTGCTTCCATCCTACCCTACTACTGGATAGAAGTGGTTGGGATCAGAAAACCCTTTCACATCAATGTGAGGGAATTTCTCTATCCTGCTACTCCTACCTGGGTACTCTGGGTAGGACAGAAGCAGGGGAGACCTCTTGTTCCCTTGTGTCACCTCTATTGGTCTCCCAGCCAAATTGGCTGGGATATCAGTAGCTGGGGGGCATCAGGATGGGTCCTGATGCCCCTCTATGAGGTCTGAATTTTAATACAATTAAAAAAAACAAAAGGTTCACCGCACATCCAAAGCAGTGGCACACACCAGATTGGCTGGGAGATCATTAGCTGGGGGGCTTCAGGAGGAGTCCTGATGCCCCACCACGAGGTCTGACTTTTTTTTTTTTTGCAAGCAGTTGTATGAGAAGGCAGGAGGCTTTGTAAGCCACTGGCAAACTTTTATTATTAGTATTATTATTCTTTAAACAGTGGTATTGATTTAAGTTGAGTTTTTAGCCCTTGAATGATAAGTCTCCAGCACATTGCTTTGCAATGAATTGTAGACCTCTCAGGCATTCAGTGGGTTAAGAGCCTCTTTTAAATCAATAAGAAAATGTGTGATTATTAGTTGTGTCATGTGGTGGAGTTGGTGTGTATCAGAATTGCTACCGTTGTCTTTTGTGCAAGAGGTCCATAGGGACTCATATAGGACTCTAAGGATGCCCATTTCTGTAGCAAACTAATGAACCATAGGGGACAAGCTGCATGAGAGCAGATGCTTTGCCAAATTGTACCTCTGGCATCCTCTCACATCTGTTATGATGTGAGCTTTTCAAAGCATTAGCTCTCATCCACAAAGTGGCCTCTGTTCACAAAATGTATGGCCCATTGGCCCCTTTAATTTGTAGTTAATCTAGTGCAGAGAAGTTCAAATTGTACTTGGTCAGCATTGCTGCTTTTTGGCCATTATAGCAATAAGCTGTATTTCTGGATGTAGCTACAATGAATACACAGATCCTGAGAATAGCCTAGTTAAGTGGCATTAATGAGGAAAGCTTGGTTTAATCAACAAAACAGCACACATTTCAGCTGCTCCAAAACAACTATGCAATGGATCATGTAAATGTCCCTTCCTGAGGATACTCACAGCTTCCTTCATATCCTGAAAAAACATACAGTATATGTAAAGTTTTATAAAGTGAAGATTAATGTACAAACTGAAGATTCCCTTCCATTCTCATACTGCACTAATGATACATATAGATGTCTTCTTCCAAACAGTAACAGTCATGTGGAAAGATTAAAAACATTAACACTTTTGTATATAACAAAAGAGTGAAAACACGATAGCTCCTCCTTTTGTAATATCTTGATAACACTTGACCTCCACCAAAAAGCACCCAACAAATAGATACTCACAAACGTAGATGCTGTTATTATACCTATGCAGCAGACAGCAATAGAGCTTCTTTGGAATATTGCACTGTCCCAACACATTTATTGGATCAACTTTGCAAAGGTGGGCTGCTCTTGCTCCAAATGGCCAAAGTATACAGAGTCATGGAAAACAAAAAAAAATATAGTGCCCCATAGTGCAAAACTGTTGATAATTCAAATTTGAGGAAGATGTAATGGTACTCACAGTCAGTTGGTCAGTTAAATCTTACTAAGCCAGCAGGTGGAGATATTTCCCCGTCTCCACTCAGGTTTCTCTACAGTCAATCAGGAATCCTCAGTATGTTTCACCATCAATATACAAATGGTCTTTGATGTTGATGCAATGTAATTAGAACTAATAAGACTAGTCATACACCAAAACAAAAGTAAATAAAGGAAAAAACAAGAAAAAGAAAGAAAATAGTTCAAAATTAATATGAAAACTATTTATTATACAAAATTTATATTCATGCAATGGACTAATAAATAACAAAATATAATATATATAAAAGGGTCTAACACGTTTTGCTGTGCTAACCCACTGCTTTATCAAAGACAAAAGAAGACACGCCACCGATAAACATATCTAAATAGTCTAACAAGAGCTCTGATTGGCCAAATTGACATATGCATCACCGATCCGATGACAATGGGTTTGGATCAAAAGTGATGTGTCCGACAACACTGGGAATGCAGTAGGGAGCAACATTCACGCCACAATAAAGGGTTAATTACTATTATCATGCCCCTACGTGTGGCGTCAGATGTCTCGCAGGTATCCAGCCATCAAAACCTCAACTCCTAATGGATAGGAGTCAAAGAATGCAGAGAATCAAACAAATGGCAATCTACAAAGCATCTGATAACCACATATAGTGAAAGATATGGATATGAATAAAATCATATGCTATTTAAACTCCAAATGTATTGTTACCGATCTATTAAATACGCCCCTGAAATGTGTATAAACATAACAATAATTGAAGTCTTCATGGTATTAATGTCAAAATAGATAAATTCAAAAATATTGCCACTTGTATATATACGTGATCTCCTGGATCCACTGCTGAATACCAGACGTTAAATAACAGATGTTGAAAACAAGAGAAACATAAATGCCATTTGTGATGTATATGTATAATCCACAAATATATGATCATGCTGACATGACCTATAAAGCTATCAGCGGGAGATTCTGGTCGCGCGACCAGATGGAGGCTCTTCAGCAGAGATAAAATAGCACGATTGTGAAACAAATACTTAATTGGAACAGACTACAAAGTGTGCCTGCAAACCAGGCACTCTTTGTAGACCGTTCCAATGAAGTATTTGTTTCTAGATCCCGCTATTTTGGCTCTTCTGAAGAGCCTCCATCTGTCCTGGGACCAGGATATCCTGAAACCGGATTTACAGGTCATGTCAGAGAAGGGTGGGAGGGGACTTTATCTTCGTTTATCTCTCAAACCATTATGGAGCTTATACTGGTTAGTTTATTATTGTAATAGCTACAATATTAGATTTTCATAACTTTCATATCTTTACTATCCCTTTAAAATATGTGCTCCCAAACAGAGAAAACTTAAGTGCCCAAAAAATATGGAAAAGATGTCTTCTTCACCGCTGTCAGCGAGCGTGGAGGTGGTGGAGAAAGATCCCCCTTAGTACCTGATAGACCAATGCTCGTTCATTTGTGATGGTATTTTGAACAGAGACTGCCTTTTTATATGGGCAGTCTCTGTTCAGAATGACTCACAGCTATTGACTGGGATGTGTGCAATAGCTGTGAGTCATTTTGAACAGAGACTTCCCATATAAAAAGGCCTATATAAAAATTCCCTCATAATGGAATGGGCTTCAGCTTGTCAGGTACTGGGGGGGGTCTACTCACTTGTCCTTTCGCTTTACAATGCATTAAGTACCTCTCACTCAAGGGGTTAAACTATGTACAGACATCGGAGCTATATTTGGACACACATTTAATATGTCTGATTTCTTTTTTCATAGGAATGATGGAGAAGAAGATGGAAAGGAGGAAGAAAAAAGAGAAAAAATAGATTAGAAGATTAGAGAAAAAAGAAGAAGGAAGATAGAAGAAGATGGACAGTGGATGACAGGTAAATGTAACACAGATGAGCTAACGATCGGTGCTTGAAAGTATCTCAGGTACTGATCATGAACCTTTTTCCTTTGATGTTCCCATTATTCATGCTACTTAGCATGAGTTTTGGGTACTTATCACACAAAAAAGACGTTTGGCCAAAAGTCCTTTTCTGTGGCCTAACATTCGTTGTGCTTTCAGTCAATACCGGCTTCGACATTTTATTCTGTCAGTCGGTAAACAATTTAGCCCTACAAGCTGTTTTATCTCACAGCATTGAATCGAGGCCTAAAAGTGAAAAACCTCAATTACAGGTTAAGCCCCTAATATGTAAAAACAGTTAAATAATTGACATTTTTATAACCTAAATATCACCACATAAAAGGGAGTGTATAATCTAAGGAAGATCATAAATTCAATCACAATATCTATAACAAAGGTAAATCAAACACAATGTAAATTATATATATATATATATATATATATATATATATATATAGTAAAATGCAATTTATTAGACAACAATAAGGTAGCAAACAGAGGAAAATAGCAGGTACAAGCAAAGGATCACAACCAGCAAGTGCTGCTACCAGTAAACTGTCATGGAGGACCACTCTACTAGAGACTAGGCCAAAGCCACTGGTAGTCTCTGCTGGAACCAGGAGCTGAAACAGGAAACGGAAATCGAAGTCTTGATTCGAGGTAGTGAGAAAATCTGACTCACGACTGCAGTCAGAATGGAGCGTATCTCTGACTCACGCCTGCAATCAGTATAAGGAAGCGATACTTGACTCACGCCTGCAGTCAGTCTTAAAGCTAGTCTGCCAGAGCCCCAGGCCCACACCAGATAGGGTGTCTGCCAGGTACAGGGGAAAACCAAAAGAATAGTCAGACAGAGCCACAGGTCAGCACCAGAGAGGGTAGTCAGACAAGCCAGGTCATACACAGTTCAGGTAGTCAGCCAGAGCCACAGGTCTGCACCAGATTGGTTGTCCACTATAAGGATAAGACAAAGGAATAGTCAGACAGAGCCACAGGTCAGCATCAAATTGGATGGAAGACAAGCCAGGTCATACACAGAGCCCAAGGTAATAGAACTGCTTAGAACAACAACGCAAGGGCAACTGCCTTTAAACCCTTCCACAGAAAGTAGGTAGGAGGATGTTACGGTTTTTTAGGACACTCAGACCAGTAGGTGAAAATAAAACACACTTTATTTTAAAGTAAAATAATGCACAGGTTCGCCCTCTAGTGGCGGTAGGTAATACACAGATCGTGCAAACTGAGATATTACAATAGTAATAGCACAATGGATATACATGCAATACATTAAGCAATAGGGTGATATGAACCCCCAAGGGGTTAATGACTTGATAACAGTCCGTCTCAGATGTGGAGGTTTGGCACGCCCTGGGTGTTAAAAGGCTGTGCTGGATAGACAAAGTTCATCAATTACTGAAGACCGAACTGCCTCGCCAAAGTGTTTGGATATTAAGCAGAATAGGAATCAATTTAGCTCCCACGGGCGTAGCTACTGGAACTGCTTTGGTTTGTGCAAGTGCAAATAGCCCCCACGGGCGTAATGGGAACCGTCCGGCAATGCAAGAGCTTATCAGCCTCCTCAGACTTTGCTGAATGCTGGAATATGTATGCAAGAGCCACTAGCCCCCTCGGGCGTAGTACCGGATGAGCTAACACTGAAGCCTTAAACTGCCACCACTCTGTATAACGGATAATGCCCGGTAAACGACACCGGAGAGCCGTAGGCGCCCAAACAATGTGACTACTCTGCAATGGAGGACTAGAGTTGCCGATGGTGAGCGGCCAACTCAGCAGCAGTATCACGGGTAACGAGGCTCGTACTGGAGGTAGAGAGAGTGAGATCGAGGCAGCACTGCTAGAGTTAAAAAGCACGTTTACTCGAGGCTTCAGTGCTACTGGAAGGCTCTGCAATGAGAGGAAGGCATACACATACAGACACAGCTCTGCACGGGTAGCGAGGCACTGCACTAATCGTGGGTAACACCAGGCAAGGCAGTCACACTGAAGCTGGCAACAGAGACTGATAATGTTGCGGCGGCGACAACTGGAACGCAGGTCACTGGAACAAGCTGGAAGTCGATCTTCGGAGCAGGAAGTCAGCCAGGCCGAGTCGGAGCACGTAGGAGGTAGTCATACAAGCCGGGTCATACACAAGCAGGAACGTCAGCCTAGCCGGGTCAGGATCCAAGGGTGGTACGCAGACGAGCCGGGTCATACACAAGCAGGAACACTGGAGAATAGTCAGGACAAGCCGAATCGGTACACAGGAACTCAGAACACAGGAACACAGCAACAGCACACTGGCTCAGAAACACCACGAAAGGGCATCTGACAGATGTGGTAGACAGGTATAAAAAGGTCACCAGGGGGCGGGCCAAACCAACTCAGCAAATCAGTGTCTGCCACAAATGAGAGTGACAGGAATCACAGGCACTGTGATTGAGGAGCAGGCTCAGAGGAAGGAAGCAGGTAGGAGGAGACTACAGGAAGCATGGCATAAAACAGAGGCCTGCTACACTCTGAAGTCTTGCGTCTGCAGATGACGCATCTTGCTCTAATGTTTCCAACCGCTGCCATCTTCCTGCATCATCCATGCAGCATGAACGGCCACTGAAACCAAGGTAAGTTTCGACAGCTTGTTTCAAAAATAGACATGCGTGAACAAAAGAAAAATCTAAATCAAATCAATATTTGTGGTGACTACCCTTTGCCTTCAAAACAGCAACAATTCATCTAGGTATACTTGCACACAGTTTGTTAAGGAACTTGGCAGGTAGTTGTTCCAAACATCTTGGAGAACTAACCACAGTTCTTCTGTGGATTTAAGCAGCCTCAGTTGCTTCTCTCAGTTCATGTAATTGTAATGGTTTTCAGTACACTCAGAGGCAGGCAATTTGGTAAAACACAGTTTTATTGAAACCAGACAGAATAAAGTAACCCTCGCGGGTCGAGCAATAGAACAAGCAGTACTGACACAGGACAGGTTACTAAATCACATTAACCCACACGGGTCCAGTATACATGTATCAGAGAGCAATACATATACTGACACAGGTCAGGAACAGTTCGTGTGATATAGTGAGACACTCATGGTAAATGCTATTAGGCCAGGAGGCTGGGAGCCCCTAATAGCAAGGCCCAAGAAACACTCTCTGAGGATGAGTGCCAAAATAGCGACTAGGCCCAGGAAGGGTGAGTGAATCCCCCCAAGAAGGATCACGACTACCAGTACTGCAACCAGAGGAACAACGGAATGCCCAGGAATACACACAGACTGCGACCCAGGGTAAAGGTACCGGACAATAGATGTAATAACGCTAGGCTCGATGGCAACTGCCGGGTGACAGAGCCGAATGTGGCGCCCTGGAGACCAACCTCAATAACGGAGTAGACTAGCCAGCGTATAATGCGCCTGGTAACGGGCGCTTGGCTTGTTTGCGACTGACAAGAGCGGAGACTAACTGTGGCGCCCAGGAGACCAACCACAGTGGTAACAATAACAAGCCAAACGTATAGTGAGCAAGCAACATCAGCATCAGTCCTGGGTAAGGAGGAAGCAAGGCACAAATGGGTCGCAGTCACGGAATGGTAATGCAGTACTCGAGACAACCAACTGGGCCAGCACGCTCAAGACAGTGCACAGGAGATACTCTGTACCGGATGCGGTAGTGCACCGGACTGGAGGCACAGAACAGGAACGTCAGCTAGGCCGGGTCGGTACACGGAGGAGGAACGTCAGCCAATCCAAGTCGATACGTGGAGCAGGAACATCAGTTAATCCAAGCCGGTACACGGAGCAGGAACATCAGCCAGACCGGGTTGGTACACGAAGCAGGAATGTCAGCCAATCCAAGTCGGTACATGGAGCAGGAACGTCAGCCAGACCGGGTCGGTACACGGAGCAGGAACAGGATGAGAGAGAGTAGTCAGGCAGTCCGGGTCATACACAGGATATCACACGTTAACAGCAGCAAGCTCTAAGCAACGGGAACACCACGAAAGGGCCCTGTATGAGTGACAGGGCACAGTACTTAAAGGCTACCACTGGGTGGAGTAGTCACACGCTAGCCAATAAGAAAGCATCAGCAATCATGTGTCAAAATGTCGCCAGCAATACACGGGCACCTTGATAGTAATCCTAGACAGAATCTATGATGTTGAGATTACGGGTGGGTAAAATGTCCCGTTGTGTTACCGCAAAAAAAAAAAAAATCCACGAAAACCACACTGTTCTCTGCTCTTTTGTGGGAAAATTCACTTTAAAAAACTATTAAGATCTTCACATTTTTCACCATTTGGCAAAAATTCTTTGCCATTTTTTCTATGGCTATAAAGTTTCCACTCATTGATTTAAGTGTTTTTCGCCTTTTCACTATAAAAAAAGTGATGTATTTGAGGAAGTGAAAGACAATAGAAGCAGCTACAGAGCGAGGTAGATGGGTTGTGCTGTTCTGCTGTGATCTTGAGGTAAAATTGAGGCAGGAGAGGCTCATAGTGACTGCTATCACTATGAGCAGGTTTAAAACTTATAAAAGGAGGAACTGGAAGGACTCTTATTTGTCCACTGAGTCTGTGGAGGAGGAGGAGCAGATTCACAGAGGTGTTGGCTTTGGACAAAGTACCCAGTGAGGACCCCAGATGCTCACACTCAACCAAAGAGGATATGCCCAAGATAGCAAGCGGAAACTGCTTAAAGTTTGCCAATAAGGTAATAAAGACTAGCCCTTTAAGTGCAGCAGGTTTGTACTGCTTAAGGTTTGCCCCAACCGCGTAAGGAATATTTCTTACCATACAGTGGTGGTGGAGATGGAGTCTGACAGCAATGAAAAGTGTGAAGGACTTCCAACCACAGCTCTAACAGAATATGACTGGGATTGACAAAACTCGAATAACCCCATAGATAGAGTAAAGTGGAGCACTACCGCCACCAAGTGATCGACTAATATTAGTATGACTCCTACACCACCAGTACCCAAAGGGATATAGAGTAACAACATCAAGGCAACAGATCGACAAGGTGGATAAATATACTCATCCCTGCTACCTCTGACACCTAGGCTAGGACCACAGCTATAGCAGAGCAACCCTGAACCCTGAGAAATGGGACCACTGAGAAGTGCGGCACACCTGGTTTTGACTTGCCCTGCAGTAGAAACACACAGTCAAGCTGAGTCAGCCAGGGGCCACCTAAGCAGGTATAGGAGCCCAAATCAAAGGTAACTATAGGGGTGTATGTAGGAGAATACAATAATAGTGCCTGTCGCCTGGGTCAGAGGAAACATTGACATATAATTAAAATAATGAGTACAATAAATTCCCTCGGGCCCTGAGGCCCAAGGTACGAATGTACCAGATGGTGTGGATGGAATCAAGTTGAAGAATAGTCAAAACAAGCCGAGGTCACCAGAAGCATATGGGGTATAAGAGATAAGCAGAATCTGTAGTCAGGAGACGTAAGCCAGGGAGTAAACAACCAGGAGGACAATCCAAATATACAAGCAGAGGTTGAAGTACAAATGAAGTCAGGTCTATCCACAAACAAGTAATTGGGCCAGGAGGTCACAGAGGCCTAAGGCTATGAACCCTAGCTGACCAATAGGATCCCAGGAGGAGGAGGAAGTGATGCAAGGAGAGACAGACAAAAAAGGTGCAAATGGAAAAAACAGACACAAACAGTCCAGAAGGGTGAACAGTACAATCCTAACACGGTGTCGGTGGTGGTGGAAGTAGGACCAGGATCATCATCCCCACAATCTGTGGTGGGGGAACCAGCACCAGCTTTAATGTGGGACAGGTGGTGGTTCATACTAGCATTAATGCTGAGGCAGCAGCAGCACCACAAAAAAACACCACCACTTCAGATGTATCCAGAGAGAAGTTGTACAATCATCATAATCCAGATCCACCGCCACTGAAATCGTGGATATCAGAATATTTTTCCTTGGGAGCAAAGACTACAGTATACAAGGTGTGTGAAAAAGTAAGAGGGGAAAGGAGGGATCACACTTTAGCATGTCTGTTCTACTTAAGCACATCCAACATAACCATCCTGAGGATTATATTGACAATGTTAAACTGGGCTCCAATTAATCAGGCACTTTCACTGTGCCCTTTATCTATCCGCAACAAAGACAACATGCCTCAAAATCCAATAAGATAACATCATCATCTGCTGCATCTTCTGCTAGAGTTCAAGACCAATCTGGTAGTAATATCCCAAGTTCCCCCAGGTGCCCACAGGTTCCTCCCTGACACTGACATTGCCATTACCAGTACCAATCTCAGATAATGATTCTGCAGTTGTGAGACTATAGCATTAACTACCACCAAAACTCAAAGCAACTCTATCTCCCTCCCTTTACCTGTCTGCCTACACTAGCTAGTATGATAATTTATCAAATCTCTCTCTCACTCTCTCTCTCTGAAGCACAGACTGACAACATGCAGTAAACTGACACCCCCTTTTTACTGCTAGGTTAGCACAGTAGAATACCTGCTGAAGGGGGGGATTCAATTATTATCATTCATTTCAATTTGAAAAAACTGCACTTTTCTAGAGTGTGGTTTTTGCATGTTTTGCTTTTCTGCCAAATATTTTCCCCCATCTCTAGTTAAAATGTAAATAAACAGCATCACTGGTACAAGTGAATCTTTTTTAATGAGATTTCATTTTCCTATTATGTCACATGAGTTCACTTCTCTGCTTCACTGAATATTATATAACAATTGCATCATTACTACTTTTTGACTTTTGCAGTCATTTTTTTCTAATAAAAACTGGTTTAAGATTATTTGCCAATAATACAGGAAAGCACTAGTATTGTAATGTCTTCCCTCATTATTATTATTATTTTTATCATTCTTTATTTATATAATGTCAACTTATTCCACAGCACTGTACAATAGGGAATGGACATACAGAGATATTAAATAGTACAAATTGAATTTGGAAACAAAAAGATCACAGGGCCCTGCTCATGAGAGCTTACAGTCAAGAGGAAGGTAGGTTGGACACAGAAAGAGTACGTGCTATGGGGTGTGTCTCCTGCCTCATGAATTGTCGGTCAGTGGGTGGGAGAAAGAAGTGCTATTGAGTGTTGTGGTCAAGGGGAGCGGTGGTTCTGTTTGGGGGAAAGACTGAACAATGAGGTCATGATAGGGAAGTAGGTAGTAGAGTGAATTTTAGAAGAGAATGAGAATGAGCAGGAAAGGCTGTTGGTCTCATCTTGCTCTTGGTGGTTATGGAAGTAGTTGACTGGCTTCCCTAAGAGGTGAGTTTTCAGGGAGCGTCTGAAGATCTGAAGGCTGGGGGATAGTCTGATGGGATGAGGGAGGGAATTCCAGAACTCAGGTGCAGTACGGGAGAAGTCCTGTAGGTGGGAGTGGAAGGAAATGAGAGATGAAATATAGGGGGGTGCAGTGTTAGTAAAGGCTCTGTAAGTTAGCACCAGAATTTAGAATTTAATTCTATATGGGAGCCACTGTAAGGACTGGCAAATGGTGAGTGAGGTAGATTAGTCTTGCAGCAGAGTTTATTACGGCCTGTAGTGGGGTTAGTCGGGTAAAAGGAAGGCCAGTTAGTAGTGAGTTACAGTAGTCAAGACAAGACATGATGAGTGTTTGGATTCGAGTTTTAGTAGTGTCTTGGGTGAGCAAAGGTCGGATTCTAGAGATGTTACAGAGGTGGAGGTGGCATGAGTTGGAGAATGACTGAATGTGGGGAATGAAGGATAAGGCAGAGTCAAATGTGACCCCCAGGCAGCATGCTGTAGGGGTTGGTGTGATGGTGGTGCTGTTAACAAGGAGGGCAATATCTGGGGTAGGTATGGTTGGAGAGGGAGGGAAAATGATGAGTTTGGTTTTGCTAAGTTAAGTTTGAGATAATGGGAGGACATCCAGGAATACAGAGCAGTCAAACAGTTAGACACCTGGGACAGGAGGGAAGGGGAGAGGTAGAGAGTAGTGATGATCGAGCACCCCGATGCTCGGGTGTTCGGGTGCTCTGGCCGAGCGCCCCCGGAGGCTCGAGTGCTCGGCCGAGCACCCGAGCCCCATTGAAGTCAATGGGAGGACTCGAGCATTACACCAGGCACCCCCTGCTCTGATGAGGGGAGGGTGCCTGGTTCATAGGAAAAGGTCAGAAAATGATGGAAACACCACAGAAATGGTCCAGGGACAGCATAGGGAGGATGTCTGGATGCATCTTGGACTCCAACGTCGCTGCTGGGAACGATGTTTCGCCCGTAGTACGCCATTTTTACAGACTGACCGTAAAACACACAAAAAGGAAGATAAAAACTAATCTGCGGCTAGGCACACTAAACAATATGTGACGCTAATCTGCGGCTAGGCACACTAAACAATATGTGACGTTAATCTGCGGCTAGGCACACTAAACAATATGTGACGCTAATCTGCGGCTAGGCACACGAAACAGAATGTGACGCTAATCTGCGGCTAGGCACAGTGAACGGAATATGTGACGTTAATTTGTGAATTTGCACACTAAACAATATGTGACGTTAATTTGTGAATTTGCACACTAAACAATATGTGACGCTAATCTGCGGCTAGGCACACTAAACAATATGTGACGTTAATCTGCGGCTAGGCACACTAAACAGAATGTGACGCTAATCTGCGGCTAGGCACACGAAACAGAATGTGACGCTAATCTGCGGCTAGGCACAGTGAACGGAATATGTGACGTTAATTTGTGAATTTGCACACTAAACAGAATGTGACAATAATCTATGGCTAGGCACACGTTTAAAATGGCCCTTTCTGTCGCTGCGTTGTAAAATCATTGGCCCTGTGCACCTAACAGAATATGTCAGCTTGTCACTGCACTGTGAAATATTTGTCCCTGTGCACCTAGTACAATGTCACCTTAGAACATGTCCCCCCCCACAAAAAAATGAAATTCTGCCACCCCCAAAAAAAATTAAATGCTGCCCCCACACACAACAGTCCTAAAAAGGACTTTTGGGTCTTGAAAGAGTTTCAACAATTTTATTCTCCCTACACTGACTTCCTGTGCATCTAGTATTATATGTCACCTTACTAATATCCCCCCCACAAAAAAAAAAGGAAATTGTGCCCCCCCAAACAAAATATAAATGCTGCCCCCACACACAACAGTCCTAAAAAGGACTTTTGGGTCTTGAAAGAGTTCCAACAATTTTATTCTCCCTACACTGACTTTCCCTGCCTGAGCGCATCTCTCCCTGGCTAAGAATGAGCCGAACTCGCGCGTCGGGTGCTATACAGCACCCGATCACGGGTTCTGGCCAGCCAATCAGTGTTGGCTGCTGGCATTACACTGATGTCAGAGCCTCCCCGCATGTTTATTGGCTGCGCAGCAGCCGCGAAACGTGCGGGGAGGAGACCCGAACATGGCAGGCGAGCACATGCGGTACTCGTACGAGTACCGCCATGTGCCGAGCAGAGCGATGCTCGAGCCGAACCGAGCTTCGGCCAAGCATGCTCGCTCATCACTAGTAGAGAGAGATTTCCTCATCATACCCTTACGCCCAACACTGCCACTGCTGGAACCTGCATCATTCAAGATGTATTACACTTCAAGCTTTTTTTTTCTTCTAAACAGTGCCACATGGCTTCCAGTGAGTTCACCTAATAATGGACAGTTGTCTTATTGGACTATGTCGGAGAAATAAGCCACTGGCTACAGTACACCACTGAATGCAAAAGTAAAAGTGCATAATGAACTGCAATGTCTTCTGATTATAGCAACTGCCAACATTGAGATAATATATATTGTACTCGGCAGGACTAGCCGTAAAATACACACTGTTGCTTTTTTCATAATAAAACTTTACCGATAATGTAAGCATAATAACACTTTGAAGTTTAATTCAGGTTCTACTCCTTTGGGGCTACTGAAAAAGCTCAAGAAGCACAAACATACTAACAGAAATCCATAACATTCATCAGCCTTGTCAGCAGACTGTCTACTGACCTTTAGTTGCACTCAAGGGTATGGGTGGATTTAATATTCTGAACATTATACCTGGATTACAATGCTGACTTCATGCTTTAAAACAAACTGCTCTCTACTCTCCCACAGGGCACAGACATCAGTGTCTATAAAGAACAACATATCAGTCAATTGTCTGTTACACTTGAATCCTAATGAAACTGTAGTATTGATATACTTGTACACTACTTTATTGTCTTGTTCCATCCATCAAGTAGATAATGGGAAAAGTGCTAGCGGTATATGAGGCAGCAACTAGATGGGACCATATGGTTGTGACTGAGATGTCAGCTTCCCAGTGTCTCAAATATACTACCTTAGGTCAAGTCATTGGATACCAGAAATGCATTGAAGAAGTTTCTAGCATCTAAGAGGTTAAAACAGAGGATTATTGGCAGATGATAGATAGATAGATAGATAGATAGATAGATAGATAGATAGATAGATTTAAAAAGAAATAATTCTCCAACTTCAATATTTTATTTTATCACCAGTATTTCTAAAACAAGGTATTTTTAATTATTTGATAAAGGAGAGATGACTTCTTATGTGCTATCACTTCTCCAAGTCCTATGTTATTCTGTGGAGCCTGTGCTCTAAGATTTATCCAACCTTGGAGATCTTAGTAAATAGACTTTATAGAATAACATAGGAACTGGAGAAGTGCTATCACTGGAGATGTCATGTCCACTTTATCTTCTCTTTATACCACCTTAGTGCATAACCATCCAGAAGTTGGATATTCCTAAAGATGAATTGATGCTATTTGCTTCCGAATTTGTTGGCCCACAGTCACAATATCCTATATAGTAATGCGCTAAAACGTGTGTAACGCCACAGTCATGTGCAGTAGAGACTGCTGTGTGTGCTGCAGTCATGCGAAGTAGAGACTGCATGTGACGAGGCTTAAACAGAGTGGGGGTGCACCGAAGAAGCGCCCTGCTCTGTATCAGCCGCGGCGCGGGCAGTCTCTACTGGGCATGACTGCACCGCGACCAGCTGGCAGTGGCACTGTGGCCCGTGTAACGGGCTCTTCAACTAGTATGACAATAACAGAAAAAGCCACTCAATATCCCTCTTAGTGCAGATTTTCCAAACAATAGACTGAATCTTCATAATCAGCAGATTTCCACAGTAATTCCTTATTGATTTGTATATGTAAGTGATCAGTCAACCTTGCACACAACCAGCAAAATTGATTCCAAATGGGAAAATGAAAAGGTTGACTAAGCACTTAGATATACAAGCCAATGATGAGTAATCTGGAAAGGAAGCAGATGGAGTGTCCAAGAGCTAGAGAAGGAGATTCTAAACTAGCTGTAGAGATGCCAGGAGAGGAAGGTGGTAGAAGAAGCTGGAGTGGTACCTGTAATAGGGATCATCCAGTAAATGTGAAAGATCCTGAGAAGGCCAAATAGCCTCGCAGAAAAGTGAGGAAAGAGTCCAGAGAAGTCTGCTAATTATGAAGAATCATTAAATTGTTTGCAAAAAATCTGTACTTACAGGGATGTTGTGCAGAGCTTTCTTTTTCTGTTGCATACTAATGTTTACCATCACAGCTCTATGTAAAACATACTTCTTATATACTGTATAAAATACATTATAAGTATATAGCATGTATCATTAAAAGTGTCTAAGGGCCTTATGAAGAAATCAGGAGCAATTCTGGGTCATCCAAACTGCAAAATGGGAAAGAATTTTAAAAAATTCCAAGGGACATTTAACCCTTTGAATGCTAGAGAGGTCTCAAACTAATTGCAAGAAGTGCATTTGAGACCTGTCTCACTTAGGATTTTAAAAAGAATTATTAGATCAACTGACATGCAAGTATATACTATATATATATATATATATATATTCAATTATACACTTGGCTTGTCCCACAATTTTTCATTTTTCATGTTTTGGATAAGGTCCTAAATAATTTATTTTCACATAATATAAGAGCTGTTTATATGGGCTCCTCCTGTATTTTAAGTGAAAATTTAAAAGGTTATAACACTCACAATAAGCAGAGGGTAGAAGTGCTCAATCACAGGGGTTCACTGACAGTGCATACCCTGGACCAAACAGGAGGTATAGGAGACAGTGTCACTCTGCAATGATGTGCAATTGTATGGAAAAACCAATGGTAACACTGCTTGACATCACCTAGAGTGCTGTCCCCCATGCTCCTTGGTTCAGTATTTTAGTAAAGCACACCAGCATCCTAATCTGTTCAATTTTAAATTCAAAAGCAGAAGATTATAATTTTGCCAGATACAAATAACAGCGTAAGGAGATACTTTACATTGCTTATGCCTAATTAATCACAGGTTATCTTTTAGGCATCTAAAAGCTGGCAAAAAGGAATAATAGAAAAAATCAAAGGAAAGCATTTTTCCTATGTCCCTGGTTAATTCTTACAGTATTGCATACTTTTATATTATTACTACTATTCCTTTGTATTACTTATATTTTTATAGATTGATTTTAAATTGGGTTCTGTTTATTTTTCTCTTGTATATATACATGTTCTGGTTCTTCCTTCTTTTATTAGTGACTTATTAGGGTTCTCCCATCCACTGGGAAAGATGAAGGTGTGAAATATGGAAACTTCAAGATCTGAATCAGAACTGGTAACAGTTTTTGTGATTTTAACAAGAGGCCGTCCTAGCCTCCATCCAATGTGATTATAACTCCGAGGTGGATTCAGTAATGGCTCATGATTTTTACTGTTGCCTACTATACTTTTATGCCATTATTTCTTTTGATTCCTTTATATAAAGGGATAGTAATGTTTCATAATAAAAGCAGCTCTAATTAATCATCATAGTATTTGGACTTTGGAGAGTGTTATTTCAATTCTGTCAGAGTTGTAGTTCAAGAGTAATTCAATGACAAAATATCCCCCTTCCTCCCCTTTTACTGATATAACACTGCTCAGCCAGAGCAGAAGGGAGGTGCCCAGGTAGATTGCAGAGAGGAATAATCTTCAATTAAGATAAGGGAAAAACCTGAAAAGGGGGGCAGGGATTTCATTGTTCTCATAGGAAGAAGATTGTCCCCTGCTGTTATCTGTCTGGTCTATGGACTGGATTCCACATCTGAGAAGAGAAGGCTTACACTAGGTAAAAGGGGCAGGAGGAGAAACTTTGCTTGTGAATATCTCTCAAACCATAAAGGTTTGAGAGATAAGGCTTATATCGTTCTTCATGTTTTTTTACTGCCTACAAAATAAAATAAAGATAAAATGAAGTATTACTACCCCTTTAAATTGGGTGTTGTTTATTTTGTTGTTGTTTATTTTTCTCCTATACATACACATTATTTTATTAATGACTTATTAGGATTCACCCATGCACTATGAAAGATGAAGGTGTGAAATATGGAGATGTCAAGTTGTGTATAACAACTGGTAAGAGTTTATGTGATTTAACAAGAGGCCACCCAAGCCTTCATCTATGTATTACTCTGAGGGTGATTTCACTGCTGCATACTTCACTTAGATCCCAATTTTTCTTTCACTTCTTTAATCTTCCTGAGAGAAAATTAGTGATAAACCCCTATGTATGACGCAAGAAAGAATCCCTCAAAAGATAACTGAATATTAAGGAAACCCACCTAGAGGAACTGTAATTTGCCATGATTATGAGAGGCTGTTTTTAGTCTCTATTTCATGTTAGTACAAAATCAAAATGGTGCCTATGGAGGTGGATATTTAAATACAGAAAACTCCTGCTCTTAGATTGCTGTGTGCTTATCTGTTTTTACTTTCATATTCATATTGAGGTCTAGAGATTGAAGGACGAGGAGGTCATCCCACTGAAGTCGAGCAGCACATTTCATGGGAATTTGGAATTCTTCTTATAAGGACATTTTCATTGTTGTTTTGGATTTGGTGATCCTCAGTAAAATTATAGTGTATTATTTCTAAGTTGTTGAACGCCCAAAATATATTTTTTTCCTTCTTACCTGTCTCTTGTCTTTGTTCTGTTTTTTCCAAACTTTGATCCTACATTTGTCTTGGTTCTGGCACAACCGTGCTACTTTCCAGTACAGTTTCAATCCTATCTGTTGTATTCAAAAACTTACTAAATGGAATGTAGTAAAACAATTCCATACTAAAATAGTAAATGACATTGCTTTTTTTAGTGCTGTACCTGCCAATTTACCACAGTTCTAATACCAAAAGTTGCCTTTTTATTCAGCTTGTACCACGAGGAATGCAAAGGGGAACTGTATGAGTGTTTAGTTACACCAAATTCTTCTGTGCCTTGTTTAACCCTTTGAATGCCAGGGGAGTATGCAATACATTGTGAAGCAATGAGTTGCATACCCCTCTGGCACTTAATGGGTTAATATAATCTGCTAATGAGGAGCAGTAGAAATTGGTGTACTCCATCATACTGTATGCTATAGGTGGGAAATTTGAGGCTTACTTACAGTAAGTAGTGTGTGCGGAGTGTGTGCCTGTATGCACAGCAATGATCATACACTCTCAGACATACCTACAAGGAGCATGTTCACGGTTTAGAGACTAATGTGACAGTGAAGAAAGTGAACTGCACTGATGGATTCATACATACCACCAATTCCAATCATGATTTTCTCTAATATTTAAGGAGGTTCTGTCTCAGTCTGACAATTTTTCTTATGCTTTTCTCTAGGGAGCGTGATTTCATAAAGTATACGATGCTGTAACTTGCTCCATGCCTTCCACAGGTCAAGGTTGAAAAAATAGTTATTACTGTAGGAATTTGTTTAATAAATACTACCTTGAGCTACTGCATGTTCCTAATTACTTAATCCATAAACATGTCAATGGATCAAAGCATATAAAAATAATGCTATAGGACAATACACAGGATAGTAGTAGCATTATTACTGTATATTAATGGAGTGGTAAGCTTTATTATAAAAAAACATATTGGTAGGGTAATCATGTTAAACATTTGGCCTCCAGGCCTCATACTTGTGGTCCTCAATAGAGAGAAACTTATTAAGGGCTCTGAAGCCCACCATCTACCCCCCCACCCTCCTTAGCTCAGCCTAGGGTTGTAGTGTAATGGTTTTAATGACACTCAGACTCAGTAGGTGAAATAAAACACAGTTTTATTGAACAGGCTTAGCGAATATAACCCTCACGGGTCCAACAGTAAAGGTAACACAATACGGTACTGACACAGGACAGGTTATGGCAATAATACAATGTATACCCACGCGGGTCCAGTATATGTGCAATACAGGTCAGGCTATGTTCGTGTGAACTCAAACCGAGGCAGCCAGGAATGGGTTACTATTAGGCCAATACAACGAACAGGCCCTAATAGTTAGAGTCCCTTGAGACTCCTACTCTGCACAGAAAGTGCTTAAATAGCGAGAAACGCCCAGTAGACAACGGAGGCCCAGGATAATGAAATCTGCCTTAGAAGAAATGGAGGACTGAGACAGTAAACCCGGATGGGTGCCCAACTGAGACTGCACTGTGAATAACCGGTGACAAGTAACACCTTCCCCGAAGGGGTTAACGAACGCCAAGACCCGCAACGACTGCCTGATGGAAGCACAGCCTGAGGTGCCCAATGAAACACCAACCTCAGCTAAAGGCAGGAAGGAGGGTCAAGCGTACCTTGGTACAGAACAGACACAGAAAAGCACTCCTAAATAGTCTCTGTCAAATCAAATGAATGAAAGATAAATATGATAAATATCCCAAAAAAGGACTTACACGTAGGCTGCTCAGATCAGGGTGTTCTTGGTACCACCTGTCATATATAATATACAACAAAAGAAAAAGAGATCGAGCGCCAATTAGCCTATATCAAAGGGATAGATAGTCAATCAATGTTCTTATTGGTATTAATAATGTCTCAGATGAAATAAAGGCGTCAAAAGAGATCTTGTGTTAACTTGATAGTGGTATGGGTCTTGATATAAATACTGGCCGGCTTCTCAATGTAATTCTTCACTGTAGAAACACACAGAAAAGATTGATTCTAAGAGTAGATCTGCATACAGGTGAGTATCCAATTATAGGCCCCCATACAGGTAAAACACACCAGATATATAACTTGAGTGTGTATCTAAGAAGCCCGGCCCGGCTTGTTCCAATATCCTCCAATGTATCAGACAGTAATGTGAAGTGGGCTCAAGTGGTGGGTACCTTGGGTCTCTTCAAAACAAGAACACACAGAGCGGCATATCTGAGAGCAAATCTATATAGAATAGAATTCTAAACAATGTCCCCAACAGATCCAGACGCACCAGATAAATGCAGCGTGTGTGTGTGTAAAAGACCCGGTCACAGCCCACAAGGAATTCAGCAGAAACAATCCACGTGGAATGATAAATATTAAATTTATTTGTTAAATTTCCCTATGCGCTTGGACGCTTAACCCATATGTTCCGTTGACTTAGCTATCTCTGGCTCAATACTGGACTTCATTGGAGCATGAAAAAAGGCAATAAATCTTGTTTGCATTTTCCAGTCCACTTCAAAGAGACTCTAATAGAGAGCTCAATGAGACTTTACTAGAGCCTAGAGAATAATTTATGTTTAGTACTGATAAGAATATTACTGCTAGTAGAATTTAAATGTTAAAATAATGTGCACGAGTTTTAAAGTTATGTACTGTGCATTCAGCCTTCATTCTTATTATGCCTGAAGATGATACCTCATTTTCAGTTAGCCAATAAATGTATCATTTTTACTCTACCAATCTCCGACATTTGCTATGGCTAAAACAGTAACATATTTTACCCATCATCAGCATTGTTACTGCTTCCAAATCCAATTCCCATCCAGCCACACACACTAGAGTGTTGAGTAACCACCAGCAACATAGGACATAAACATTTGGTCCAACGCTAGGTATGATAAGTGCTTCTGCTGCTGTTGGAAGTGCAGCACCTTTGACACCAACTAGTACAATTGCAACATCTAGTCCCAGTAGTAGTAGTAGTAGTAGTAGTAGTAGCCCCTCAGGAACTATGAATTCTACAGTATGGAGCTACCTCACTCATGATTCAAAAGCTAAACATGTTGCTATCTTTTGTCTGTGTAAGAAGCATGTGAGCAGGGGGAAACAGGTTCAGAACTAGCCACCTCTTCACTCAGATCCCACCTCAAACACAACCACAGGTCTGACTGGAAGAAACACCATCAACATGTCACAGGTGTCACAACCAGCAGCAGCTTAAGAACTCCAAAAAGTTCCTGGGGCTCTGGGGCACATAAAACGATGATGTGTCAGAGAGTGAAATAACACCTATGGCTCCTTCTGCAGAGAAGTATGACTCAGAGTTTGTTTTAGGAGATGATATGAGTAATAGACTGCCCGCACACACCTCATCCACCCCCACCACCTCATCAAGTCATGTTGTAAAACCAATAAAGTTACACAGTTCTTCTGCCATATTCTATCAACTCACACTTTCTGAGTTCTTGGGAAGGAGTCAAACACTTCACAAAAATATTCTCAAAGTACGCCAGTGGATTGACAAAAGTTGCCAAGACGTTGGCAGTTGACATTCTGACTTATTATTTTGTTAAAATTAGGGGTTTTAAAGAATTGATGCCATGTTTTACACCTCACTGCCTTATTTTTCAAGGATGACTGTGCCAAAGGTCTACAAGCAAGTGGTTATTGGGGTATGCAAAGGGCTGGAAACATCATGCAGAAGGAAAATTAACCTGACAACAGATATGTGGAAACGTGGGCAGAATACAGACTATATGACTTTCACTAATCACTGGGTTTCCCTCCCACCAGTGGGCAACAGTAGCTTGCAGCATCAGGTCACAGCCGGTAATCTTTATTAAAAGACAACAGCAGGCTAGCCCAAACCATCAGAACCCCATTTTGTGCAGAGTTTTTAGAAACAATCCTATAAAGTCATAGATGTGTTAAATAATCTAGTTGATAGAGGAATGGCTTGTACCTGCTCCTTAAAAGCTGGTTTTGTGTCTGCTGGAGAGCACATTTGTTACATGGGCAATGCTAACTAATTTGAGACCTATGTGAGCTTCTGAAACATTTTGAGGAGGTCACTTTGTGAGTTAGTTATATATGGGCAAGTAAAATTCCTCCACTGATATATTTACTGCAGGAAAAAAAAGCTGAGGAGCATGGCTGACAAATCGTATAACAAAAACACAGACATGAATCATTTTGGCATGCTTTAAGCAGGTTCTTTGCATACTGTCCATTAACACCAATTAGGAATACATTATTGCTACTTTGCTGGACCCCCAGTTTAAACATGGAATATCTGAATTTCTGCAAAGGCATGATCAAAAGCATCTCTCTGAGGAATCGGTTTGTGTGTAAGAATATAAAGATAAACTGATAAATACAGTGGAGGATTGCGTTGTGAAGGATGACAAGGGGGGGGGGATAACAGAAAGCACAGTGAAAAATGCATAAGCAAAGGATTTATACCACCAGCAAAAATGAGCAAGAACATCCAAAAATGTTTCAGAATACCTGTCATCATCATCAATACAGAAAGTAATTAATGTATCTCAGGTGTGGCAATCAAACATTAGTGGTAATGGTTGCACATCTCTATGGGACTTACTGCAAGAGCATTAGTTGCTAATTGATACACACAAAGACTGTGCAGCTCTTAGGAGTGGTCACACTGCATGTGATACGGTTACAGTATACCTGTAGGGTAGCTAAATTCTAGGCTGAAAAGATTACCTCATTGACTATTAACAAACAAAACAGTGGGTGTGTATGTGGCCAACACTGATGCATACTGTTATCAAAACCCTTAGTTTCTCACCAGCATGCCTACAGTTTGAGTGCGTTTTCAGTGCATCTGGTTATATTGTTAATGACCATAGGACACGTCTATCAAGTAGCAGTGTAGGGAGACTTCATTTCAGATAAAGGACCAGCATCTAATACCATCTGAGTAGGGGTGGGGGAAAGTGTGAAAAATTTCCAGTGAAAATTTTTGTGAAACCTTGTCGATTTTTTGCTTTTCCCGCGAAAACTTTCGTCTTTCCGTCTATGCAAAAATGTCCTACTTTTCGTCTATTTTAACAAATTTTCCATCTATTTTAACACATTTGTTGCTTATATTTCCAATAGGTACTACATTTTCTACTGTAATATTATTTCTTGTGAGGGCTGAAGTTTAGAAATAAGTGGCTGACAGTCAAAGTTGTGAGTCCTACAGCAACATATGCCTTAAAAAATGTGTTAGCATGCAGAATGCATTTGCCCTTTTAGATATGACAAGTGCACAACACTAACTTCCTGCTTAAGTAACACTGGCACATATTCATGATGTCAGGTAATAAAAAGTAAATAAAATACAACCTACAATGTGGCAGATGTGTCCACCTCCTCATCTGTGCTGCTGTTAATATATTTGCCCTGGCTTTGTCTGTCATCATATGTGGTGTCTGCTACCTGATACTCAGATGAGATGAGATGTTGGTTCATTTTTAAGAATGTTAGTCTCCCAACATTGCTGCTTGATAGCCGTGTCCTGCGGTCATTGACAAGATAACCAGCTGCACTAAAAACCCTCTCAAACTCAACGCTTGCTGGAGGACAACTGAGGCTTTCCACTGCAGTACATGTCAATGTTGGCCATGCACACTATTTTGCTTGCCAGTAATCCATGGGGTCATTGTTTCTGCCTAAAACATAGCTATCCTGCAAGTATGCAGAAACCATCTCACATGCATTGGGACTACTTATAGGACCTACACGGTGTTCCTGTGTGTCAGTTACCAACCCATACTCAGGGAGCAAGTCCCAAAGAGAGGTGCCACCACCACTACCAATGCTGGGTTTTTGCTGCCTCTGCTGAGACCCATGAATTGCCCTGTGCTCCAAACGGGATATTCTGGCTGATGTAGCCGCTTCTGATGGTTCAAATGCTTTGCTGCCTTCCTTTTCACTATACTGCCTAGATGTTTGTTGTGCCTTCACTTTCTCCCTCTCATCCCCCACAATGCAACCCTCCACTCGATCAATAAGCATGTCACAATGTCATGAATGTCAGAATCCAATTCCTCAGAGAATTGCTGATGATCGCCATGACTCCTTGTTGTGACAAACCACTGATGGCTCTTTTGCAGAAATTGTGAAATTTTGTATTTAAAATGGGGGTCCAACAAAGTGGAAAGAATGTATTCCTCATTGCCTTTAATGGACACTATTCGAGGATCTTGTTCAAAGCACTCTAACATGTCCTTTACCAGCTGGTGCATGTCTGTGTTGTCATTCTGGTAAGAATCCTCAGCCATGCTCCTCATTTTTTTCTGCAATAAAAATATCAGTGGTAGAATTTCACTAATTCCTGCCCCAATGCTACTCAGCAGCCTGGGTGGCTCCTCAAAGGGTTTCAGCAGCTCACATACATCGCACATTAGTTGCAATTGGCCAGGTGAGAAAGAGGCTCCCTCCAAAGCCTTCCGGTTTTGCATAGCATACTCGCTAATGGCCTTATTATGCGCATACAAATGCTCTAGCATGTACATGGTGGAATTCCACCTGGTAGGGACATCCATTTTCAGCTGGTGATGGGGCAGGTTGTTACGCTCTTGTATGGAATATAGAGCGTTGCATGCACTGTAGGAGCGACTAAAATGGGCACAGATTTTGCGGGCAATAGTAAGCATGCAGGGCACATGCACCATACCACTAATTCTCAAAGCAGCGATTATGTTGGAGCCGTTATCAGCAGACACAAAACCAGCTTTTAAGGAGCTTGGTACAAGCCATTCCTCTATCACCTGCTCTAGCTTACTCAGAACATCTACAGCTTTCTGGGATTGTCTCACAAAACTCTGCATGCACAAGGTGGCATGACGATGGTATGGGCTATCCTGCTGCTGTCGCCTTTTAATCACAGTGCCACAACCGGGAGCACGATTACTGGCTTTCACCTGATGCTCTAAGCTAGTGTTGTCCACTGTGAACAGTCACAGTCATATAGTCTGTGCTCTGCCCACTTTTGAAGGTCTCAAACAAGTTCTTTTTACTTTTACTGTAACAAAGTTCCCTACTATGGGTGTTTTGGTGCTTGTGTGTCTCACTATCTGATGCAGCAGGTGGTTCAGCTGCTACGCCTTCCTCTATTATGCTATTGTCAGCATCATCAACACTTGAATGTGACTTCTTGTTGTCTTCAGTGTTCTTCTTATTTGCTTCTTTATTTCTACTGGCACTGGTGGAACTGGAACTAGTTTTGCTGAGACCTTGACAAACTGCATCCTCTCTTGGAGTAGAGGGATCATCCTCATCACTGATTGCACACGCTGCAGCAACCATTGCTGCAGTCAGTTTTTGAACTACTACTTTACTCTCACTTCCCTGCACTACTCCACCCCTCCCGCTTCTCCTTGTGCGTTTGCTGGGCATTACGTGTTTTTTTACTGTACGGGTACACAACACAACTGATGGAGCTGTAGATGCCTTGCCTAAGCCCAGTCAGCTGTCTGTCACTGTCACCTAATATATTTAGTTCCTTATTCTTTTTTTTTTTTAAGTTGTCCACCCTGTTGTCTTATTACAGTGTGTCCGAAAAAACAATTCTAACTGAAAAACAAAATCTTTCCCAGACTTCAACACCAAGCACAGAGACAATATCAGCAAGATCAGTAAACAAATAGGTCCCTAGCTGCCTGTGTCTTGCCAGTCAGTCACATGGAATTTTGCAGTATTTGGGGTCAACCTCCTTCCTCCCTTCTTCTCCCCAGAGTGACTCACTGACTCTCCTAATACACACTTACACAGAACAAATGTCCTACTAAAATATTCCCTAAGCTAAACTTTAATTCCCCTCTCTGTCTTGTCTAGCTCAAACAAGGTGCTGCTCTCTCCTCTCAAAACACAAAATGGCAAGCTGTGAGAGCCTGACAGCCTTTTATATGGCTGTAGAAAACTTTTCTTCCCATTAATTTCAATGGTCGGAAAAGGTGGGAAAAAGCAGAAAATCTGTACTTTTTGCGGGAAATTAGTCGCTAAGCGGAAAGTGCCATTATTTGCCGATTTCAGTTTGGGTGAAAATTTTCGTCCATCCCTACATCTGAGTATCAGGTAGGAGAAGTGAACAAAACTACAGAAATCAGGGAAACCCGTTGCACATGTATTATTAACCCTTTGCAATGCGTTGCGTACCACTCTGGCACTCAAGGGGTTAACAGCAGCACCAAGGAGGAGAAGGAGGAGAAAAAAAAGGGATTTGAGGGTTTGCTACCATTTACCCTAACTTGGGACCACTGCTAAGACAAATTATTGTTTATGAATATTATAACAGTAATGGAAGTTTAAAGTGGAATCAAAGATGGTAATGCAAATAATTTGACTAGAATTAATTCCTATGAATGAGGATATTGCAAAGATGTATTTACGCTAATCACACCCCCACCCCCACCCCCATACACATCTGTCACATTCAGTGTAACCTAATTTTATTTTAAAATTAAAAAAATAATGGTTAGTAATAGCATGGCAGCAGGATAACAGAAAGAAAAGTTTGATATTAATTTTTGGCAGGCTTACTGAAATTGAAACTTTTAATACATTACAGCAGGCTGGGTTTGAAATAATTGATTGAGGGCTTCAAACAAGGCTAGCCCTGAAAAAAAATAGTTTGCAGGCATCAGGCTTGCAACAAACAAGTTTGAAAATCTTGTTTCATTATGGCATCTTCACCATTCTCATCATCCTGTCACTTTAGGAAAATCCAAATTCCAACAGTATGGCTAACTAGCAGTTTATATTTACCATGTATTAAATATATATAGTACTGTGCAAATGTCTTAGGCAGGTGTGAAAAAATGCTGTAAATTAAGAACACTTTCAAAAATAGATATGTTAATAGTGTATGTTTATCAATTAACAAAACACATAGGGCCCGATTTAAAGGCAGCCGTTAGTAAAAAAAATCACTAACGGGTGCGTTAAGTGTCATGTTGCAATTCAAAGATCCGTCTAAACAACAGCTAACGGCAGTTGCAGAATCCTAACGGCCGATACACTTACGTGCATTCAGACGCATTCAACAACATACCCCAGAGCTATTCAAAGGCTTGAGGTACTGATAACGGCTGAAAAAAAGACACACCTAACGGCTAAAAGTTAAGACCCACTTTTCTTAGCCGTTAGACACTTAACGGCCAAAACAAAACACCCGTTACATAGGAAAATACACAAAATGCTTACCGCACAACCATGTAAATGGGAAAATTAACCCGTGCAATGCCAAAACACAAAAACATGCACACACAACACAAATCACTCCACACACAACAACAAACAACACCACAGGGACAAAGACACACAAAAAAACACCAGCAAAGCATGGCACGGAACAATGGGGGTTATCACACAAAGCGGACACCTGCAAATACAAGCTCACCTGGGCAACATCAACACGCGACCTGCACCCCACAACTGCACACCCACAAATGGCACACACATAACAAGCACAACACACCACATCTTATAACACACACACACCTGCAAACACTTACCTGGACAAAAACAACTCTCCACTGGTCAGCACTCACCTCATCACCACACCAACACAACGCCCTAGCAAGTACTTAAAGGGACAACTCAACACACTCACTTGTGGCTTGTTTTCCACTCAGGGAGGGAGAGAGAGAGATAGAGAGACAGAGAGATAGAGGGAGAGAGGTAGAGATAGAGATAGAGAGAGATAGAGAGAGCAAACAGTATGTTGGGTTACATATTGTTGCGAAGGCTGCGGAGAAGGCGTGCAAGGGAGAGAGCTGGGGAACATCAGCAACCTCCAGGCACGCCTGACCAACAGCCTCCACCTGTTGCAAGTGAGGAGGCTCTGGCTCAGCAGCCACACAGGAGCCCATCCCCACCCGGAGGACACCTGCCTGCAGATGCACAGCTGCAGCAACAGGATGCTAACCATCAACAGGATGCTCCCCAGCTGCCACAGGGACCCCTGCAGCAGCCCAGG
Source organism: Rhinophrynus dorsalis (assembly GCA_037306005.1). Lineage (NCBI taxonomy): Eukaryota > Metazoa > Chordata > Amphibia > Anura > Rhinophrynidae > Rhinophrynus > Rhinophrynus dorsalis. Next base: position 69,194,893 of record CM074719.1, on the reverse strand, counting down.
ATGCATAGACGACCACCAAGGCCCAGGGTATACCGCCCAAGGGTCACTCTCTTTGGAATGACCGATGACGAGGTTATTGACCGCTACAGGTTGAGGCCACACAGCATCATTGCCCTGTATGAGGTCATCAAGGATCAGGTGGATCCCATATGCACCCACAACCATGCTCTAACTGGCCTTCAAAAACTCCTGTGTGCCATACACTTCACGGCATGTGGCGCCTTTCAGTCTACAGAGGGTTACGCATCTGGCATGTCCCAGGCCACATTTTCCAGGGTGCTGGCCCAGGTCTTGCCAGCCCTCAAAGGCAAGGCCAGTACCTATATACATTTCCCCATCACCGATATGGAGTGGACACATCTGAAGCAGGGCTTCTATGCAAGGGGAGGCATGCCCAGGGTCATGGGTGCAATAGATTGCACCCATGCCCGTATCAAAGCACCAGCACGTCAGGGACATATGTTCCTGAACCGCAAAAACTTCCACTCCATGAATGTGCAGATGGTGTGTGACAGCAACCTGGCCATCATGAATGTCTGTGCGAAATTTCCCCGGGAGCTGTCACGATTCACATATACTCTGAAATTCATCTGTGCAGAGGGATTTTGAAAATGGGACCTATACAGGCAGATGGCTTCTGGGTGAGTTAACAGCACCAAATGACACCACATACACATGTGCTAGTACGTTCACCACATAAAACATCATTCACACAATATGTGCTCCTTGTCACACCATGTCACTCACTTTCCACAGGTGATGCTGGCTATGGATGCAAGCCATGGCTCCTCACCCCGGTCGCCAATCCCCAAAACAATGCCCAGGAACGATATAACCAGGCTCATGCCAGAACAAGGAATGCCACTGAGCAGACCTTCGGCCTTCTGAAGTCCCGATTCCGATGTCTGGACCAATCGGGGGGAGCATTGCAGTATGCACCAGGCAAGGTCTGCGACATCATCATGGCATTGGCCATCCTACATAATATCGCGGTGGACACCAGACTCATCGACGATGTCCATCCCCCACCCAGACCTGAAGACCCTGTGGATATTGTTGAGTGTGAGGAAACCCCAACAGGGATGCAGACAAGGGACAGATTGATCAGGGATCACTTCTGCTGTGAGTATAATACATGTATGCATACAATCCATGCATACACACCCACCACAACACACATGTTCTGTTTCACCCCACAGGATCAGTGACACTGCCCTAACACTAGCTGCAGTATGGACCACCAGCATCAACTATTCCGTGGACCAGTCAGATTGAGCCTAGAGATTCCGATTACATCTGACAACCTGTCGTCCATGTTGATACTGCTACCTCAAGGATATCATGCATGCCCCCCTGGAAACCAAGGTACAACACTTTAACCTTGTTCAGCATATCCCACAGCTCCCTAGGCACCAACTAAAGTGTTTTGCTAGGATCAGACCCATAGCAACCATGGTACCCCTGTAGCGAGGGAGTCTCATCCAAGCCAATGCATCAGAGAGCACTCTGTCATATAAGGGGTTCAGGGGGCATTCGAGGGGACATGGGACCAGTAGCTTGCTACAGCTGAAGAAAGCAGCAGAGGGGTGGATCTACAGTAATAGTGTGTTACACAACATGGAGCTCATGAAATGTGGATCACATCTCCAGGGACACCATGCTGCCCTGTGTGTGTGTGTGTGTGTGTGTGTGCAGTAATATGTGCCCCAGAAAGAAATACACACGTTAACAAATATGTCCTACTAGCTCCATGAACCAAACATATTTGGTCTGTCTCTGACAGTGGCAGCCCAAATATATTGTTGTCAGGAAGCTATTAGGACATATTTGTTGATGTGTGTAACCATGTCAGGGGCAAATATCCCTAAGGATGGTTAACATCCCCTTAGTTTCCCCCATGATGGTTCATAGACCAGTACACAACACATTACAAAGCAGTGGTTTGTGTAGACTTATGTAACGAGAAAGATTAAGAGGATCATGATGTTGTAGCTGTTGCATGACGATCACTTCGAGGGTGATGTTCCAAATCCTGTCCTCTTGTCCCACAGGCATCCATAGCACGATCCATCCTTGAACAGAGGACTGAAGTCTGGACAACACTTCCATGAAGCTCACCCCTTGGTGTTTCAAGTGATTGTGTTGGTGATGCAATGTTTGACCTGATGTTCACAGCAACCTCTACTGGAACATTCACATATGGACACGAATTCATGTGTGTACTAACATCCAGGTATCAGACCTGTACAGTAAGACTGCTCATACACAGATGCCAAACTATGTGGACAACACATGAGCAGTTCACTAGCATTTCTAATGTATTCCTATTTAGTTCAGATGTACCGTTTTGTGCTCATACAAGTGTTTAATGCATATTGGCTAAATACACAAGAAACATCACTACTCAATCCGTGTCTGTATGAATGAATGTTGGATCAAACACCTGTCAATGTGAAACCATACCCAAGGCTAGAGTATCCCTCATACAAAGGAAGGCATGATTTACATCACAGGAGTCCACTAGTTGCCTGACCATGAGTGGACTTTGTGATGTATACATGCAATGACATGATGGCAGTGATACACTGATGTGTGTTGTGAGTGATTAGCTGGTGATACAGGGGACACACTTCCACTGTGATGTCCATGGTTTGTGTGTTGCTCAATATAATCAATGTCCTGAGATTGCTGTAGGTTGTCATATCTCAGTACATGGGCTACATCAACAAACAACCATGTGGACAAGTGTTATCACTGGTGAAGTGTGTTACAACCTTAGTTAAACAACAACACAACTTAAAGGGATAGTAAACCTTGAAAATAAGTTTATTTCACATTGTAGCCCTTTAAAAAACATGTAAAATGATATGTCTTATCTACCAAACATATATGGTTTGGGAGATAAGACTTATATCATTTTACATGTTTTTTTTAAGGGCTACAATATAGAATGAACTTATTTTCAAGGTTTACTATCCCTTTAATACATAACCCAATGCTCAGCCTAAGGTTCCAATGTGTGTGCTACACAGTGAAATCTTAGGAAGATCATTGGGTTATCCAGTAAGTTAGGCTGTGATTCAAACTCCTGTTGTGCAACTGACTTGCTGGAGAACACAATGCTCACCCTAGGATCACAATGTGTAACACACACATTGAGATCCTAGGGTGTACATTGTGTTCCCCAGTAAGTCAGCTGCGAAATAGAATTTTGATTTAAAGACCATATTGATGCATGTTCCATCTGTCCTGCTTGTTATTTCCCTGCTAAGTCGCATAGCTGTTTGTTTGGTTTTCCCCTCAAACACAACAATTGATGCAGACGAATGTTCAGTGTTGCACCAGTTGTTGTGCTAAGGGGTATGTTTTGATCAAATCTGACACACATCATGGCCATGTAACACTGTCGTGTTATATGGCTACAGGGATGGGTTCCCACGTGAATTTGGACAACGGTGTGGGTGTGTGTGAACCCATGTTGTAACATCACACAAACATTTCCCCCAGGCAGGAGTTGAGTTCACTGCATTGTTTGGCAATGCATTGGAGACAACCCTGCCACCCAATCTATAACTGAATACACAGCAGATCAGATAGGATTCAAAAGCACAATTTTCCTTTATTGAGGGGGCAGATGACAGGTTGGGCCTTTCATTTCTTCTTTTTTGGGGGGGGGCCTTAGACTTGGTGCCAGAGGTGGATGTCCTGGCTGATTGCCTTGTCACCCTCTGTCCCCTAGGTGTGGCTTCTGGGGTAACACTGGAAGGGTTGGTGGGTGCAGCGGACCCCTCTGTGGAACGCAGGTTCTCCCTCTCCATCCTCAGGTTCTCCCTGCGGTTAATCTCTCGCAACTCCACGAGCACCTGTGCAAACATGTCCATCATCCCCGTATGGAGCTGGTGGAGTTGTGTGTTCCCCCTGGCAACCTCTGACTCCAGAGCTTGGATTCTGGTCTCCAACCTGTTCGTGTTCCTCCGGGATTCCCTCCGGTTCCTCGTGAGGTTGTCGTTGGTGGCGTGGGTTGCCCGGAGCTGTCCTCTTTGAAGGGCCATGCACTCAGCCTCCAGATCCGTGGTGCGTTGACTGCTGGAGATGGGAGTGCCCGGTGACTCATGTGCTGTCTCCCCAGCTTCAGCTGTCTCCTCAGCCTCTGTTTCCCCAGCTTCAGCTGTCTCCTCAGCCTCTGTTTCCCCAGCTTCAGCTGTCTCCTCAGCCTCTGTTTCCCCAGCTTCAGCTGTCTCCTCAGCCTCTGTTTCCCCAGCCTCTGCTGTCTCCTCTGCTGGTACTGGGTGTGCTGTGGCTGCTACTGCTGTTTCTGTTGGTGGAGTGGCTTGCACAGACGGTGTGTGGGTGCCCACCACATCAAGGGACCCACTGCTGCCCACTGATGTCTGTGCTGGTTGAGGTGGTGGGGTGAACAAGTCCCTCGGCTGAGGGCGCTGGGGCTCCCCAATCAGGCCCAGGTGTTGGTAGTTAAGTGGCCAAGGGTCATACCTTGGCCACTGGTAGGTGCTTGGCCCCCACCTGGGATCATACCTGGGGCCATGCTGGGGAGCCATCCTGGAAGGTAGATCCATCTGGGTGGAATATGGCCCAACCCCTACAGAATGTTGCCTGGGGGTCACATTCAACTCCGCCCTATCATTTATTCCTCACATCCAGTCAATCTCCAAATCATGCCGCCTCCACCTCCGCAACATCTCTAGAATCCGACCTTTCCTTAATGAAGATACCACTAAAATTCTAATCCAAACACTCATCATGTCCCGTCTTGACTACTGTAACTCACTACTAACTGGCCTTCCTCTTGCCTGCCTAACCCCACTACAGTCCATAATGAACTCAGCAGCACGACTAATCTACCTAACCAGCTGCTTCTCCAACACCAGTCCCCTCTGCCAATCCCTACACTGGCTCCCATTAGCACACAGAATTAAATTCAAAATCCTGGTGCTCACCTACAGAGCCCTTACTAACACCTCACCCCCCTATATCTCATCTCTCATTTCCAAATACACTCCCACTCGCCATCTTCGTTCTGCACAGGACCTTCTCCTCTCCACATCTCTCATTACAACCTCCCACTCCCGCCTACAGGATTTCTCCCGTGCTGCACCCAAGCTCTGGAATTCCCTCCCCCACCCCATCAGACTCTCCCCTAGCCTTCAGATCTTCAGACGCTCCCTGAAAACTCACCTCTTCAGGGAAGCCTATCAACTACCTCCATAAACATTATCACCAAGTACCACCCCTTGCCTGGACCACTGCACTCACTAGCACTTCTCACTCCCACCCACTGACTGGCAGCTCATGTGCAAGGAGGCACTTACACCCAATAGCACTTACACCTTCTGTGTCCTACCCACCTTCCTCTAGACTGTAAGCTCTCACGAGCAGGGCCCTCCGATCCTTCTGTTCTCCACATATGATTTGTACTATTTAATATCCCTGTATGTCTATCCCCTATTGTAAAGCGCTGCGGAATAAGTTGGCGCTATATAAATAAAGATTATTATTATTATTATATTGGCTGGTGGCCACATTCCCGGGCAGCCATTGCCTCCCTGGTGGTGGTGGTGCTGCTGCTGGAGGGTAATAGCTCCCGGAGGTGGTGGGATGCATCCATCTCTCCCCCCTGCATCCAGCCGCTGTACATTTGTGGAGCATCCTGTGGTGGTGCAGCCAGTTGAGGGGCAGCCAGTTGAGAGGCAGGCAGTTGAGGGGCAGGCAGTTGAGAGGCAGGCAGTTGAGGGGCAGCCAGTGGTGATGCAGCCAGTGGTGATGCAGCCAGTTGGGGAGGAGGTGTGGTGGTTGTATACGGTTCCCATTGGCTAGTCCCCTCCTCTGTATACTCCTCACTGGGTGGTGTGGTTGGCTCCTCCACGGGCTCCTGCTGCAATGGAGGCCCATAAGCTGTGTGGAGAATTGAGATTGTGTGATTAGTAAACGTAGCCATGATGGGATTAATGGGATACTAATACATGATATTGCAGAAAGGGAAATATATGTTGTGTGGTTTATCACCCTGAGTGAAACAAGGGTACTCCCACTGCTGGAGGGGGTTTTTGTTCAAAAATTATCCCAGCTCAGAATAGAATTGCTTTGGTGCTATATCCCAGTGGCCTGAAGTTCTACATTGGCACTGTTGCTACATTATCCTATGGGAATTTATGGCATCTGGACGTAAGCTGTCCATAGGATGGTCTAGCAACATCGCCATTGTAGAGTTCCAGGCCACTGTGATATTGCCCCTGGAGTAGTCAACTATGAGCTGTGCTACTTTTTGAATGAAACACCTTTCAGCAGTGGGAATACCCTTGTTTTGCTCGGGGGATGAACCCTGCAATATATTTTTCTTTTCACATGTTAGGTATTACTATCCCTTTAACGGAATAGCAATGGTTAATTTCACCATGATGTAATATTGTAGGCATCGTAAGAGATAGATGTGGATTGATGTTAGTCCTATCCCTCTAACCCACATGGTTAGACAGATATTGCTCTATTTGACAGTCATTTTGACATGTTTGACAGTCATTTCACCACACGGAGGCTCTTCAGCAGAGCCTAAATTGCCCCATTCAGAGATGTAAACTTCATTGGAATGGTGAACAGAGTGTGCTTGCAAACCAGGCACACTTTGTTGACCATCTCAAAGATGTATTCATCTCTGAATGGGGCAATTTAGGCTCTGCTGAAGAGCCTCCGTGTGTTCTAATGACTGAAATCTCCAGCTGTCAAATAGAGCGATATCTGTCTATTCATGAGGGTTGGAGGGATAGGACTAACATCGATCCACATGTTGGTGAAATTAACAATTGCTATGCCATTACAGTTACATACAAGGAGAAATGGTCATATATGCATGTGGATATGAAAGGCTATATATGTGCACCCATCAAAATATACATTGGATTAATATGATGGATATGAACATACCTCGTATATCCCATCTACGTAGAGTGGGATATACTAGGTATGTGTATTTGGATGGTATCAATGTAAGTTAGTTTCTGATGGATGCACATATCTGGCCAGTAGGGCAATCACAGGCAGTGAGATGATCTCTGGGTTCACATCGTGTTGGGACATATTTTGAGCCATTTGAAAGGTACATATCTGACCATTTTCCTTTGTGTGCATATGTTTTTTGAACAGATGTGCAGTGGGAATCAAGTGTTATTCAACCCTATCTTCTTAGCTGATCCCGTACAATGCACAATTTTTCATTACTTGACAGGTGACTCTCTGGTTGTCAGGATCATATCCTATGCATTGCATTGTAGGTCATGGGATACCACCCTGGCAATCCGAGATTGATGAACTGGAAAGATCCTGTCCATGTCGTGTGTTCCAGTTGAATCCTGAAGGGCAACAATCACGCCAGTAGTGAGGGATATCTTTGATTGAGGCATGTTTTTCTTTGAGTATGAGCCCATCCATCCTTCTAAGTGAGGCAACTGTACTCAATCCGAGATATCCATCATTCATGGCCTGTTGGTGACCAAGGTACAATGGTTGATATTTGGTTCCCATGTGTATCCTGCAAACAGTGACTTGTGTACCATCCATCCATGGCATCAGCACCCCTGAGGATCCATGTGGGAATCAGATGTGAGATATGTAATTTCAAGTTAGAGTAAATGATTGCAGACACAACACCAAGGCCTACTTTTTCCACCTTTAATTCTGGGGTATTGTTTGAGGCCTGTGTGTTGCACATACAAGCAGTTATTCTCAGTGACACTGTGATGTGTGACCTGCTCCATCCTTTTTGTGATTCAGTAAGCGGTGTTGTCGACATGATGGAGTGTACATGATGCTGACTTCTCCAGTGATCTCATTTCCCCATTTCCAGTGTTTTCTATGGAGTCTATATGATGGGACCTTAGCAACTTGATTCATGTTATTGCATATTCTCCATAGACTAACACTGGTATTGGTGAAGTGAGGATGTGTAAGGGTGAATTTCTCTACACCATCTGTTTGTCACCGCTTAGTGAATGTCCCCTGTGTAGCATGTGATCGTTGGCCTATTGACTTGATTGTTGTCTGGTTAACCCTTTGAGTCCCAGAGGGGTTGCCAAAGCATTGTTGATCGATGCATTGATGATCCCTCTAGCACTCAAGGGGTTAAGTGCTGACTTCCCAGTGGGGACATGGGTGACATTGTGTGTGAACAGTGATGATATTTAACAGACGACATTTTGAACAGCATGGTTTGTGTATTGTGTGTAATGAGCACAGCGACAGGAGGGTTGAAGTAGGACTTGGACAGGATTGTTCCAAGTTGGACCTTGATATTTGTCCTTGTGTTGTGTCCTGTTTTTAACCCTCAGGGTGCTGTGTTGGTGCAGTTGTGTGGATGAATGATGTGCATGTGTTGAGGTGTGACTGTGTGTGCAGCTGGTGTTGGTTGCTGTAGTGTGTTGTTCTGTAGTGTTGCACTTACCGGTAGTGTGGAGGCTCCTCTCATCCCCAGTGTCAGCTCCTCCAACAACCCCCTCGATCAGGGTTGGGGACATATTCTGCCACACCATCTCCTCCCAGCCGCAGAAGGTGATAGGGACAGGTGGGCCACCTCCAGTGCCTCGGGCGTGCTTGGCGAGTTCTGACAGCTTGTTCTTTACAACCCTCCGGCAGTCGCCCCATCGCTTTTTTATGGACTCCACGTCCCGCCTGCATGGAGCCACCGCGTTGACCAAGCTGCAGATCTGGTTCCAGGCTGCCTTCCTCCTCGCTGACAGGCCAGGGACCTTCGCTGTCAGGTGGAGAACACTCTGCCTCTCCAGGACAGCTTCCACGAGAGCCATGTTCTCCTCCTCTGTATACTTGGGGGATCCTGCCCTCGTCACCTCCGGCATGGGATGACTCAGAGCCGGAGTGCCCTGCCTGGTCTGACCCTGACTGTGTGGGGTGCTCCCCAGCAACTACCCCTCATCCCACTGCAGGTTCTGTCCCTGTCCTGTGTGTTCCTGCTCTTGTGGGCCGGGTCCCCCTCCACCCTGCGGATCTCCCTCTCCCACCCCTGCTCTGCTGAGAGATGCCCTCCTGAGCTTCGTCCTCCTCCACTACTCTCCCCATCCCTCTCTCCTGTCCTCCTCTTCTTACCATCACTCACCCAGTCACACCCAGGCACTCCCACAGGCCCTCACAGACACACTCGATCCACTCACTCTCTGTCACACACTTTTACGCACAGATTCACACTGTCAAAATAAAAAGTAAAATGTGTAAGGTGTTATAAAAAAAAGGACTATGTGTATGTATGTGTTTGTGTTTGTATGTGTGTATGTAATATGTGCAAAAGTGTAATATGTGTATAGTAAGTGCACCTCTCTCCAAACTCCAAACTCAAAAATCTCCTTCTACCTCCAATGAATGCTCCTTTCTCCCTCTCTCTGATCACTATCCTCCGCTCCTGGGTCCTGATATCTAGCTCTGAAGAACTCGATAACAGACAGTGTGTGACGGTTATTTTTGGGTATATATAGGTGTATTTGAAGTTTTTTGATACATTGGGGCTTTGTGATTGGCTGTGTGTTTGAATTTGTTTTGGCATCAATCATGGTTGCTTGACAACGGCAGCCGTTATGTTAGATGTTGTTTTGAGCGCAGTTATCGTATGATTTGGCCGCCCGTTGTGCATTAACATGAGCGACAACGGCTTTTGTGTTACGTGTTTTGTGTGTGCCTACGCTCGATAGCTATTCTTGTAGAGTAGCTATTGAATCTGCCGTAACTCCTGTATTATTTGCGAGCGATGTGCCTTTTTCACTTAGCGGCTGGTTTAACGGCTGCCTTTACATCTAGTCCATAGTGAGTGAACAGAAGAAAAATATAAATCAAATCCATATGTGATGTGACCACCCTTTGCCTTCAAAACAACATCAATTCTTTTAGGTACACTTGCACAAAGTCAGGGATTTCGTAGGCATATAGTCAGGTGTATGATTAAACAACTATACCAAACAGGTGCTAATGATCCTCAATTTAATATGTGGGTTGAAACACAATCATTAACTGAAACAGAAACAACTGTGTAGGAGGAATAAAACAGCCAAATTCAACTAACAAGGTGAGGTTGCTGAAGACAGTTTAATGTCAAAAGTCATACACCATGGCAAGACTGAGCACAGCAACAAGACACAAGGCAGTTATACTGCATCAGCAAGGTCTCTCCCAAGCAGAAATGTCAAGGCAGACAGGGGTTTGCAGATGTGCTATCTAAGCTCTTTTGAAGAAGCACAAAGAAACAGGCAACGTTGTGGACCATAGATGCAGTGGTCGGCCAAGGAATCTTAGTTCAGCAGATGAAAGACTCGTCATGCTTACTTCCATTGGCAATTGGAAGATGTCCAGCAATGCCATCAGCTCAGAATTGTCAGACAACAGTGGGATCCTGGTACCCCTTCTACTGTCCTGAGAAGTCTGGTGGATGTGGAAACAAGGCCATGTGACTCAACTTTGCACGAAAACACAGCAAATGGGGTGCAGAAAAATGGCAGCAGGTGCTCTGGACTAATGAGTCAAAATTTGAAATATTTGGCTGTAGCAGAAGGCAGTTTGTTTGCTGAAGGGCTGGAGAGTGGTAAAAGAAAGAGGCAACAGTGAAGTACAGTGGATGTTCGTTGCAAGTGTGGGGCTGCATTTCTGCAAATGTAGTTGGTATTTTGATCAGAATTAATGGTATCCTCAGTGCTGTGAAGTACAGGCAGATACTTATCTATCATGCAACCATCAGGGAGGCATCCGAATGGCCCCAAATTTATTCTGTAGCATGACAACGACCTCAAACATACAGCCAAAGTCAATAAGTAATCTGAAGCATAAAGAAGAAAAAGGAGTCCTGGAAGTGATGATATAGCCCCCACAGAGCCCTGATCTCAACATCATCAAGTCTAACTGGGATGAAGAGTGAGAAGCAACACAGGCTGACTAATCCACAGAAGAACCCCATATCCCATACCCCTACCCGTACATGGTACGTGTATCATACTTGACCGAGTGTGTTTGTACAGTTATCTTTTTGATGGTAGCGCATCTTAATGCTAGGTAGTTAGTTCCGTGTGACCCATTGGATGCTGGGGCGAGGCGCAGTGTTTTTTCTCGCCCAGATCGCTGTGATTCCTAGGGCTCAGATAAGGCTATGCGGAGGTCTTATATTTGATAATTTGTATCAGTTTTTAGTACGAATTGGAATCAGAATTAGATAGTTTGTGTTTTATATGATTATATCAGTAGTGTTTTCATGTTGTACTGGAGTCCACTGGATTGATTGGGTCAATAAGACTCCTTTCGGAGTCATCAGCCCAAATTGATTCATTATAAGTTTGTTTATTAGAACGTCAGTATTAATTATTGGGCAGGGGATCACACTCCGTGGTGAGTGACAGCCCAATCAACCTATTATGGGCTCCATGAGAATGTTTAAATGTTAGTGCTGTTTAGCGGCAGCTCTTTGTTCTGTATGTTTTTTAAGCTTTTTTTATCAGGTTATGATATTATTGCTGTGATAAAGAGGTGTTTGTTATCCTCGAAACGCGTAGCATTTTTAAACCTGTGTATTTTTATATATGTTTTTGAATTTTTATTAAACACAACAGAAGTTTATATATGAGCCTCCGCCTGTCAATATTTAACTGAATACGGTCAATGCCCGAACGGAGACGGGGTGATAGTCTCCGTAAGCCCTTGAGCCGGTATCCTTGATATCAAGTTACTGGCATTCACTAAATGTGAGTAAATATTATTTTGTTATAAAATTTATAATATTTCAATAACTTTATTGCACCATTGGCGCTCCTTCTTTGTTTTATCCTTTTTATATTTCTACAAGAATATAAATGGCAAAAAGATGAAAGAAGATATGGGTCCCTTACAACTGAGACAGGTGAATTAATTATGGAGAATAAAACAATGGCTGCCACCTTAAACAAATCATTTTTTTTTTTTCAAAAGAAACAGTAATGACAGGCTTTCGGGAAACCAGTATCATCATTGCATTGCCTCATGGCGTATTAAGGAGGATAAAGTCCAAACAAGACTAGAAAAAGACTATGTGATGACCATTATCCTATATAATAATTTGCTAGAAAGTTTGTAACAACGCAGTCATGCTCAGTAGAGACTGCTGCTCGTGCTGCAGTCATGTGCAGTAGAGACTGCCCATGACGAGGCTGATACAGAGCGGGGCACTCCGAAGGAGAGTCCAGCTCTGTATCAGCCATGGCGCCGGCACTCTTTACTGAGCATGACTGCAATGCCACCAGCTGGCACTGTATCAGCCACTGCAGTCTCTACTGTGCATGACTGCCCCACGATCGGCTGGCAGTGGCATTGTGGCCCGTGTAACGGGCTCTTCGACTAGTTTGTAATAATCAGCATAGTTTTATTAAATTATACAGTGCAGAGAGTTGTAAATGGAACCTTTTCAGGTTGGTCTAAAGCTGAAAGTGGAGTGCCTCGGGGTTCAGCTCTGATCCCAATGTTTTTTTCATTTGTTTATTTAGGGTCTTGAAGTGGAAATTGAAAATATTTTCTCCAGGTTTGCCAGTGATATAAAAGCTTGTAAGGAAATACACACAATGTAGGATGTTTTTTCTCTGCAAAAAGATTTAGATAAAATGAGTAGTGTTGAGCGAGCATGCTCGGCCGAAGCTCGGTTCGACTCGAGCATCGCTCTGCTCGGCACATGGCGGTACTCGTACGAGTACCGCATGTGCTCGCCTGCCATGTTCGGGTCTCCTCCCCGCACGTTTCGCGGCTGCTGCGCAGCCAATAAACGTGCAGGGAGGCTCTGACATCAGTGTAATGCCAGCAGCCATGTTGGCTGCTGGCATTACACTGATTGGCTGGCCAGAACCCGTGATCGGGTGCTGTATAGCACCTGACCAGCGAGTTCGGCTCAGTCTTAGCCAGGGAGAGATGAGGATAGGAAGGGAAAGTCAGTGTAGGGAGAAGACAAGCAATTGTGAAAAAAAAAAAAAGACCCAAAAGTCCTTTTTAGGACTACTGTGTGTGGGGGCAGCAGTTTATTTTGTGTGGGGGGGGAAAAAAAAAAAAAAAAAAACTTCATATATTCTGTTTAGTGTGCAAAGTTGCAGATTAGAGCACATTCTGTTTAGTGTGCAAAGTTGCAGATTAGAGCACATTCTGTTCAGTGTGCAAAGTTGCAGATTAGCAGCACATTCTTTTTAGTGTGCCAGGTTGCAGATTAGAGCACATTCTGTTTAGTGTGCAAAGTTGCAGATTAGCAGCACATTCTGTTTACTGTGCAAAGTTTCAGAATAGGAAAAAATTCTGTTAAGTCTTCAAACTGTAAAATATCAAAGTCACATATTCCATTCACTGTGCGTCGCCGCAGTTAAGAAGCAAATTCTGTTGACTGTGCACAGTTTCAGAATAGGAAAATATTCTGTTAAGTCTTCAAACTGTAAAATATCAAAGTCACATATTCCGTTCACTGTGCGTCGCCGCAGTTAAGAAGCAAATTCTGTTGACTGTGCACAGTTTCAGAATAGGAAAAAATTCTGTTAAGTCTTCAAACTGTAAAATATCAAAGTCACATATTCCATTCACTGTGCGTCGCCGCAGTTAAGAAGCAAATTCTGTTGACTGTGCACAGTTTCAGAATAGGAAAAAATTCTGTTAAGTCTTCAAACTGTAAAATATCAAAGTCACATATTCCATTCACTGTGCGTCGCCGCAGTAAAGAAGCAAATTCTGTTGACTGTGCACAGTTTCAGAATAGGAAAAAATTCTGTTAAGTCTTCAAACTGTAAAATATCAAAGTCACATATTCCATTCACTGTGCGTCGCCGCAGTTAAGAAGCAAATTCTGTTGACTGTGCACAGTTTCAGAATAGGAAAAAATTCTGTTAAGTCTTCAAACTGTAAAATATCAAAGTCACATATTCCATTCACTGTGCGTCGCCGCAATTAAGAAGCAAATTCTGTTGACTGTGCACAGTTTCAGAATAGGAAAAAATTCTGTTAAGTCTTCAAACTGTAAAATATCAAAGTCACATATTCCATTCACTGTGCGTCGCCGCAGTAAAGAAGCAAATTCTGTTGACTGTGCACAGTTTCAGAATAGGAAAAAATTCTGTTAAGTCTTCAAACTGTAAAATATCAAAGTCACATATTCCATTCACTGTGCGTCGCCGCAGTTAAGAAGCAAATTCTGTTGACTGTGCACAGTTTCAGAATAGGAAAAAATTCTGTTAAGTCTTCAAACTGTAAAATATCAAAGTCACATATTCCATTCACTGTGCGTCGCCGCAGTTAAGAAGCAAATTCTGTTGACTGTGCACAGTTTCAGAATAGGAAAAAATTCTGTTAAGTCTTCAAACTGTAAAATATCAAAGTCACATATTCCATTCACTGTGCGTAGCCGCAGTTAAGAAGCAAATTCTGTGTACTGTGCAAAGTTGCAGATTTGCAGCACATATTCCGTGTAATATGAAGAAGGCGGGTAAAAAGGTACGGGGAAGTGGACATGATCCTGATAGTTCAGGGCGCGGGTCAGGACGCGTAGAAACTGCGCCTGGTGCCAGAGCACAAGACAGAAAGACATCCACCATACCTAGCTTCATGTCTCATTTTACAGGGCGTCGCAGGACATCACTCTCGAGGTCCGACCACTGCGAACAGGTGGTCGGTTGGATGTCAGCTGATACTGCTTCCAGTCGGTTAAGCACCACCCTGTCTTCCACCAAGTCCACTCTCAGTAGCCAAGAGTCTGGTCAACATAATCCTCACTCTGATCATCCTTCCTCCCACCATAGAGGATCTGGTCAAAGAAGTGATCACACACTGGGATATAGTGAGGAGCTCGTCTCATCACCAATCCTTAATTTGAACCTCTCTCCAAGCACGCTTGCAGAGGAACATGACATCTTGTGCCCTGATTCACAACCTCTAGAGGGTACCCAATCACAAGAAGATGACAGAGGTGAACGGCATTTAAGGTCAAAGGAAGTGGATGATGATGATGATGAGACACAGTTGCCATTAAATCAAGCACTATTACTGTCTCAAGACCTTGATGAGGAGGATGATATACAGTTGTCAATGACTGAGTATGTGGTGGGATCAAGACATGAGGAGGATGATCAGAGTGAGGAAGTGGAGGAGGACTTGGTGGACGATGAGGTGACTGACCCCACCTGGGAAGGTGTAGAGCCGAGCGATGACAGCAGTCCTGAGGGTGAGCCATCTGCAGCACCGCAAAAGGCTGGAAGAGGCAGTGGTGTGGCTACAGAAAGAAGGCGGACCGCACCAAACCGGCCCGCAAATGTTCCACGGAGCACCCCCTTGCGTAAATCTCCCTTGCCAAGGGGTAGGTGTTCCGCGGTATGGCGTTTTTTTAAGGAAAGTGCGGACGACAAAAGAATTGTAGTTTGCAACCTGTGCCACACCAGAATGAGCCGAGGCATGAACACTAGAAACCTCACCACCACCAGCATGATCCGACACATGGCATCCAAGCACCGTAATAAGTGGGAGGAACGCCTGGATCGCCCATCTGTGTCTGCAGGCCACACCACTGCCTCCTCTTCCCCTGTTTTCGGTGCCGGCCAATCGCCTGTCGAAGGCGCAGGCCCGCATACCTCCCGCCCTGCACCTGTACCATCTGAAGCACCATCAGCGACCACATCCACTTCCCTGTCCCAGCACAGCGTCCAAATGTCGTTACCCCAGGCATTTGAGCGCAAGCGAAAATACCCAGCCACCCACCCACAGGCCATAGCACTAACCTCACACCTTTCCAAATTACTGGCCATGGAAATGCTGCCATTTAGGCTTGTGGAGACTGAGTCCTTCCGCAGCCTGATGGCAGCAGCTGTCCCTCGGTACGCGGTCCCCAGCCGCCACTACTTTTCCCGGTGTGCCATCCCCGCATTACACCACCATGTGTCCCGTAACATCACCCGTGCCCTGACCAACGCAGTTACTGGGAAGGTCCACTTAACGACTGACACATGGACAAGTGCTTGTGGCCAGGGACGCTACATTTCCCTGACGGCACACTGGGTGAATGTCGTGGAGGCTGGGAGCGACTCGGACCCTGGGATGGCACAGGTGCTACCCACGCCGAGGATTGCGGGCCCTACCTCCATCAGGGTTTCCGCCAGCACCTACGTTATTGGCTCCTCCTCCTCCGTTTCCACCTCCGAATTCTCTGCGCGCAGCGCCACTCACCCATCAGCCGGTAGCTGGAAGCAGTGTAGCACTGCAGTGGGGAAGCGTCAACAGGCCGTGCTGAAGCTGATCTGCCTTGGGGACAAACAGCACACGGCCTCAGAGCTGTTGCAGGGGATTAGTCACCAGACCGAGCAATGGCTCTCACCACTCAACCTGCAACCAGGCATGGTTGTGTGTGATAATGGGCGTAACTTGGTGGCGGCTTTGGAGCTCGGCAAGCTCACACACGTACCATGCCTAGCGCATGTATTTAATTTAGTGGTTCAGCGATTTCTAAAAACCTACCCCAATCTGCATGATCTCTTGACCAAGGTGCGCCGCGTTTGTGCACATTTCCGTAAGTCATCTACAGCTTCAGCCGGCCTGTTGAAGCTGCAGCAGCGCTTACAATTGCCAGCTCACCGGCTGCTGTGTGACGTGAGCACGCGCTGGAACTCCACCTTCCACATGTTGGCCCGGCTTTGTGAGCAGCAGAGGGCAGTAGTGGAGTACCAGCTGTTACACGGTCATCGCCTCTCCGTTCAACTTCCTGTAATCAGAAGTGAGGAGTGGGAATGGATGTCAGACCTCTGTGAGGTTTTACGCAATTTTGAGGAATCGACACAGATGGTGAGCGGCGATAACGCTATTATCAGTGTAACCATCCCACTTCTGTGTCTACTGAAACGCTCGCTGCTCACAATTAAAACTGACGCTTTGCATGTGGAAGAGGTGGAAATGCGGGAGGAAGAGCTTACACAAGGTGATAGCCAGAGCACCCTCACTTCGTCTTCTCAGCGACAATTGGAGGAGGCGGAGGAGGAGGAGGAGGAAGACACGGTTGCCTCCGCTACAGAGGGTAGCCATGGAACTTTAGTTCCATCTCTTCAGCGTGGGTGGGCAGAAGAGGAGGAAGAGGATGAGGAGATTGAGAGTCATCCTCCTGGTGAGGACAGCGAAATCTTGCCTGTTGGTACTCTGGCACACATGGCTGACTTTATGTTAGGCTGCCATTCCCGTGACCCACGCGTTACACGCATTTTAGACAACACGGATTACTGGGTGTTCACCCTTCTGGATCCCCGCTACAAAGAGAATTTCTCATCTCTCATTCCTCCGGTGGAGAGGACAAGCAAAATGGTGCAATACCAGAAGGTTCTTGTTGAAAAATTGCTCTAAAATTTTCCATCTGACAACTCTGGCGGCAGAGTACGTGCTACCTTGTCCAACCGAGAAGGGGAGAAAAGGGGAGCACACAGCAGTTCCGACAAAGGCAGGGCAACACTCTCCAAGGCGTGGGACACCTTCATGACACCCCGCCAGCACCCTCACCCTGATGCGCAGCCTAGTGTCACAAGGAGGGAAAAGTTTTGGAAGATGGTGAAGGAGTACGTAGCAGACCGTGTCAGCGTCCTCAATGATCCCTCTGTGCCTTACAACTACTGGGTGTCCAAGCTGGACACGTGGTATGAACTGGCACTCTACGCCTTGGAGGTGCTGGCCTGCCCTGCCGCCAGCGTTCTGTCTGAGCGGTATTTAGTGCTGCTGGTGGCATCATAACAGATAAGCGTATCCGCCTTTCCACCGAAAATGCTGCTAGGTTGACACTTATAAAAATGAACAAGGCCTGGATTTCCCCTGACTTCTCCACTCCACTGGAGGAAAGCCCCGAAGGAACATAAAGTGACTTTATATATGTTATTTACAATGATGGGAATACTCTGTATTCCCATTCACCCCTTCCACCCAAAAAACGGGTATATGGTTGACTCTTAATCTTCTCATCCTCCTCCTCCTCTTCCATATGCCCTGTGATATAATTTTTATATAGGGCCAGCTCACCAGCGGGCCCTGTTTGACAATTTTTGTATAGGTCAGCTCACCAGCGGGCCTTCTCATATAATGTTTTATTGGGTCAGCTCTCTAGCGGGCCCTCTCATATAATGTTTTATAGCGTCAGCTCACTAGCGGGCCTTCGCATATAATGTTTAGGATGGTCAGCTCCGCAGCAGACCCTCACCCATAATGTTTTGGATGGTCGGCTCAGCGCACGTTTCCCTCTTAATCATGGCCCCAGTTCAGAAAAATTGAGGAAATTTTTGGGAGAATTTGCCTTTGCGCACGTTTCCCTCTTAATCATGGCCTCAGTTCAGAAAAATCGAGGAAATTTTTGGGAGAATTTGCCTTTGCGCACGTTTCCCTCTTAATCATGGCCTCAGTTCAGAAAAATCGAGGAAATTTTTGGGAGAATTTGCCTTTGCGCACGTTTCCCTCTTAATCATGGCCTCAGTTCAGAAAAATCGAGGAAATTTTTGGGAGAATTTGCAGATGATATACAAGTAAATATACAGAAAATACTGTTTGGTAACAATTTTTCGCCTAAAGTCGTTTTTATCTGCCTTTTTGTGTGTTTTACGGTCAGTCTGTAAAAATGGCGTACTACGGGCGAAAGATCGTTCCCAGCAGCGACGTTGGAGTCCAAGATGCATCCAGACATCCTCCCTATGCTGTCCCTGAACCATTTCTGTGGTGTTTCCATCATTTTCTGCCCTTTTCCTATGGACCAGGCACCCTCCCCTCATCAGAGCAGGGGGTGCCTGGTGTAATGCTCGAGTCCTCCCATTGACTTCAATGGGGCTCGGGTGCTCGGCCGAGCACTCGAGCCTCCGGGGGTGCTCGGTCAGAGCACCCGAACACCCGAGCATTGGGGTGCTCGCTCATCACTAAAAATGAGTGAATTGGTGGAAAAGTAGTACATGATTTTTAATATAGATAAATGTAAAGTTATTTACTTGGGTTGCTTAAACAAGCATGCTAAATACACTCTAAATGGGAAACTACTTGGTGAATGCTTGTTAGAGAAGTATTTAGGAGTACTGATAGAAAAATAGTCTTCACAACAGTATAAAGTTTCACTCAGCCACTGAAAGAACCAACAGGGTACTATAAGTTATAAAAATTGGTATAGATGCATTGGATGGGAATTTAATTCTACTTCAATATTATTAATGATTATAAAGGCACTTTTCGTTAAGCTTCAATGCTTTATTTGAAAATATCAGTGTTACAATGTGCAACAGTTCTGGGTATTGACAGGAAAAGATAAACATTGTATATCATTAGGACCACATTACAAAGTGATAACATAAGAACAATAAGTGTTGTGAATTCTGAGACCGGTGAATCATCAGAGTATGTCATAATAAATACCAAAATTTGGTTTAAGCACCTTGAGTGGAAGATATATTGCAGAGAAAATGGAAAACTTAGAGAGTGACAGAGTATGGAGTAGTGAGTAAGGGAAGAGGTGGGTGGAGGCGGGGGGAGAAATGAAAAGAAACAAACCCGGTCAGGAGGAGGCCATGCTGAGGTCAGGAGCAGATAACCAAAGGCTGCTAGGTATCCCCACTCATCTAAGTGGGAAATATGTTGATGTGTTGGTAACCACTCTCACTTTCCCAGCACCACCTAAGAGAAAACAGGGTAAGGAAATCACTCTTGTCAAAACAACTACCAGTGAAAATTGTCCCACAGGCTAATGAGATGTCTGCCACACCACCCAAGAGAGCCAGGGAGACCAGGTCTCCCTAAAGTTAACCAATTGGCCTGTGATGCATGCATGAAGTCTAACTGACGACATGATAGCAGCCATCTTGTTCGGTGGTTGCACCGCCCCCATAATAAAGGCACTTTTGACTAAAATAAAGACAGTGATTTTTTTATAGCAATGACAGTAAGGAGGTGCAGTTCATACTCTGGATAAGCTGTTTACAGATACCGTAGATGTTTTCAAAAAATTATTGGAAACCTTTCTAGCACAGAACAATACTGAAAAGTATGACAGTTGATTTTTATGCAGATAGGATGTTGATCAAGGAAATATCAGACTGTGTTTTGATGTCATGAAGGAATATTTTTTACCCACTTGAGGCTTAATTAGAAATTGTTTCAAATATTTTTTTCCTCTATCAACCAGGGTGATATGGCAAAAGGTGAGTTTGAGGTTTTTTAACTTTATCAACAACTATGATACTACACAACAAACGAAGTTTACATTTTAAAAGAAGAACTGAACAGATTGGTAATTTGTGAATACTGAAAATACTGTGAACTGACTTTTATGAGAATGCGGCTGAGCGATGGTCATGTTGATAATACTCCACAATGGATATTATGTTATTTTTTGCAAATAAACTGTGGTTAGAGAAATACTATATTCTTCTCTTATTTGAATTTTTAATCTAGAGTATAGTTTGATCTGGTTTTAATAGGACACAGAAGAAGGGAATCTGTAAAGGATACAAATATGTATGAAGTGATTTGAATCAAAACATAGTAAAGTTGCAGGATTTGCAACTCAGACATGTAAATCAGTAAGTGTAGTAATGAACAGATAAGTAAATGCAGTCACAAAGATGTGGTTTAAAGTCCAAGTAAAGAGAAATAACAGCAGTGGCACATCAGGAGTCAAGTGCAGTGCCAACAGTATGTTAGGAAATAAGCTTGTTCAGATGTCCAGGGCACAGCATGGTAAGTAACTAAACAGATGTGAGATTTCTCTATATGCAAGCAGAATCTGAGGATCAAGCTATATTATAAAAGGTTTGTTCAGCATTTCAATGTGAAAAAATGGTAGTAGATACAAAGAGAAAGAACAGAAGGGAAAAGAGACGGAGAAAAGTGGAAGATAAACAGTATGTATATATAGAAAGATATATATATATATATATATATATATATATATATATATATATATATATATGTGTGTGTACATGGTGTGAAAGAATGCTGTAAAGTAAGAATGTTTTCAAAAATAATTTTTATCAATTAACAAAATGCATAGTGAGTGAACAGAAGTAAAATCTAAATCAAATCAATATTTGGTGTGTCCACCATTTTCCTTCAAAACAGCATAAATTATTCTAGGTACACTTGCAGTAAGTCAGGGATTTTGTAGGCATACAGTCTGGTGTATGATAGAACAGTTATACCAAACAGGTGCTAATGATCATCAATTTAATATGTGGGTTGAAACACAATTATTAACTGAAACAGAAACAGCTGTGTAGGATGAATAAAACTGGGTGAGGAACAGCCAAACTCAGCTAACACAGTGAGGTTGCTGAAGACAGTTTAATGTCAAAAGTCATATACCATGGAAAGACTGAGCACAGTCACAAGACACAAGGTAGTTATATTGCATAAGCAAGGTCTCACCCAGGCAGAAATTTCAAGGCAGACAGGGTTTCCAAATGTGCTGTCCAAGCTTTTTTGAAGAAGCACAAAGAAACAGGTAATGTTGAGGACCGCAGACACAGTGGTCAGCCTAGGAAACTTAGTGCAGCAGATGAAAGACATATCATGCTTACTTCGCTTCACAATCAGAAGTCCAGCACTGCCATCAGCTCAAAATTGTCAGAAAACAGTGGGATCCTGGTATATCTACTGTCCAGAGAAGTCTGGTCAGAAATGGTCTTCATGGAAGACTTGTGGCCAAAAAGCTATACCTCTAACATGGGAACAAGGCCAAGCGACTCAGCTATGCACAAAAAACACAGGAACTGGGGTGCAGAAAAATTACAGCAGGTGCTCTGGACTGATGAGTCAAAATTTGAAATATTTGGCTGTAGAAGAAGGCAGTTTGTTCACTGAAGGGATGGAGAGCTGTACAATAAAGAGTGTCTGCAGGTAACAGAGAAGCATGGTGGAGGTTCCTTGCAAGCAGGGGTGCATTTGTGCAAATGGAGTACAGGCAGATACATATCCATTATGCAACCATCAGGGAGGCATCTTACTGGCCCCAAATTTATTATTCAGCATGACAAGGATCCCAAACATACACAAAGTCATTTAGAACTATCTTTAGAGTAAAGAAGAACAAGGAGTACTGGAAGTGATGGTATGGCCCCCACAGAGCCCTCAACATCATCGAGTCTGTCTGGTATTACATGAAGAGGGAGAAGCAACTGAGGCTGCCAAAATCCAGAGGAGAACTGTGGTTAGTTCTCCAAGATGTTTGGAACAACCTACCTGTCGTGTTCCTTAAAAAACTGTGTGCAAGTGTACCTAGAAGAATTGATTCTGTTTTGAAGGCAAAGGGTGGTCACACCAAATATTGATTTGATTTAGATTTTTCTTCTATTCACTCACTATGCATTTTGTTAATTGATAAATATAAACTATTGATGTGTATTTTTGAAATAATTCTTACTTTATAGCATTTTTTCACACCTGCCTAAAATGTCTGCACATTAATCTAGCTCAGCAGCCAGTGGGAAAATGGGGAGGACACATAGGTAAACTTCAGCTACAAAGAGAGGTACATTGGATCAGAATAGTTTACTTTTTTCCTGAGGGGTTAAGTGAACATATGTCTTATTCCTGTTTTCTATAGAAATTATTGTTGGAGGAACTAGAAGACTGAAATGTTGATACTATACAGATGTCATCATGTATTTCACCCCTCTGAATTAACATGGGCAGTAGGTTTCTTTGGGTGGTAAAATGTGACAGGGATCATTGATCATTGATGGACCATCAGGCTCTGTCTCCCAACCCTTCCCATAACAATGGATTACAAATAACCAGCTCTGAAACACTGGGGTTTAAAGGGGCCACCATTGTCTGTTAAGGGTGGATTATGGACCAGAGCATACATAATATAGATGAGTCAGTCCTGAACAGCAGCAGCATAATGGTTTATTCCTAGTGGGTTACTTGTGATGGATATGGATAACTCTGAGTCACATAGTAAAATTGTATAGAATGGACATATATGACTCCAGATAATCTAATTAGAATTATGAAACTAAGTACTCTGAGACTCTGTTGCATTTAATACATGTTGCTTTCATCACATGAGTCACCAGGGTGGAGCTTTGTGGCACTGCAAATCACGTGGCTGATTTGCAAACATTTTATGTGAGACTGCTATATACTCATAAGCTATAAATCATATCTCTTCTATGCTTCCTTCAATGAGGGATATTCCATACAGACTCAACAAGTGCACAATGCAGAGCAAATCTAAAACATCCATCATCCCTTAAAACCCATGCATGGTTATCCAAATCTACAGGGAAATACAATCTCATAATAACGATGAACTTAATATAAATAAGTAAGTACCTACGGAGTGGGTGGCTTGAAACAACTGTTGATATGACTCTGATAGACAGAGGAGATTGAAAAGCTAAAATTGTACTAGTGGTTCTTTCTTCAGGAATGAGTGGGACACCAGAAACTGCATGGCCTAATGATTAACATATGTTAATCGTAAATAAGCTGTTGTGACACTCACAACAGAGGGACTTTGACTAGAAGTGGGCAAAATATTCCATTATGTTCCTGCAAAAAAATCCACAAAAACCATATGGCTGTCCTCTTTATCACTTGAAAATGCACCTTAAACAAATCTGTTAAATTGTTCTCCTTTTTCGACTATTGCTAAAATGTTGTAGCTATTTTTTTCAACGGCTATAAAGTTTCTACCCATTTACTTATGTATACTTTGCATTTTTGCAGTCCCACTACTACCACACAGTATCTAGAGAGTTTTTTAGGGGTGAGGGAGGGGGTGATGATGGTGATGATAATTTTGATGAAGCAACTGGTGGTGGGACTAGGGTGACCGATGTAGATCCTCCTTCTGAGGTGGAAGGGGAAGTGAAACTTATGATGCTGAGTAGCCAGACTAGCAGAGCAGCCAACAACACCCCCCTGACCCTGTGATTCCCCTATCCCTGGCATTGTGCTTCTGGGACATGATGCTGAGGAAGGCAGAACTGGCCAGCAGTATTAGCATCAGCACATATGAGCTGCCTGTGTCTGCTGCTAGTGCTGACAGTCTGCCTTCTTCACCTAAAGAGATGGCAAGTATGACAGTAGGGGACCCTCTGTCACATTTGTCATTATCACCAACCAGTGTGACTGTTACAGATTCCTTGGTTCCAGTACTGCAGCTTCAGGCGATGCTCGAAATGACACTTCGGCATCAGCGGTCTTCCATGCCACACGGATGTTGCCGGTATGATGCATGGTTGGACACATCAAAGCTAGATGCGTCATCTGCAGGTGCGAGGCTTCAAGCATGCAGCAGGCCTCTGTTTTATGTGTTTGCTTCCCGTAGTCTCCTCCTACCTACTTCCTCCCTCTGAGCTGCTTCTCCTACATACTTCCTGAGGAGGGGTTTAAAGGGCAGACTGAGTCCTGACTCGATTGCCCTTGCGTTGTTGTACAATACAGTTCTGTTTCCCTTGGGCTCTGTGTATGTCCTGGCTAGTGTGACCATCCATTCTGGAGCTGAGCTATGGCTCTGTCTGACTACTCTTTTGCCTGCTCCCATTGTGTAGTGGGCAACCAAACTGGTGGGGATCTGTGGCTCTGGCTGACTACCTGAACTGTGTATGACCCTGCCTGTCTGTCCATCCATTATGGTGGTGACCGGTGGCTCTGTCTGACCATTCTCCTTGTACGTTTTGGCTTAGACATCCTTTCTGGTGCAAACCTTGGCTCTGGCTGATTACCCGCTCAGTGTATGACCTGGCTTGTCTGACTACCCACTTTGGTGTTGACCTGGGGCTCTGTCCACTGCGCATCCAGCATACCAACGCTTCAGTGAATATCCTATCTGGTGCAAACCTGTGGCTTTGGCTGACTACACGCTCCGTGTATGACCCGGCTTGTCTGACTGTCCTTCCTGGTGCTGACTAGGGGGCTTCTGTCTGTTTCCTCCATGTGTTGGTCCCCGCTCCACAGACACCAATCCTAGTGCAGAGCTGGGGCTCTATCAGACTCCTAGCTTACTGACTGCAGGCGTGAGTCAGTAGTCTCCTTGGTTGCATAGATATTGGAGACTTCTCTCCTAGACTGACTGCAGGCTGAGTCAGTGCTAGTCCTTTGGGCATTTCGAATTAAATTGAGGCTCCAGTGGGCTGAGGCCTAGTCTCGGACAGTGTGGTGGATCTATTGGTGGACTGCTATTTCTGATACAGTGCTTGCCTCTTTGATCACCCTCAGTGTGTTATCTGTTTACGTGCATTACTGTGATTTTTCTAATAAAAGATTGTTTTACTTTACCGTACTGACTCCTGGTTTATTCCGGGGAACCATGACAGTGACTCACATGGAACAGCAGCAGCAGCAAGGAGGGAATAGTGGTGCTGGTCGTGATGAGGGTGATGGTGGAGCAGCTGGGTGGAGGAAACATTAATAGACTTTTTAGAAGGAAGTGAGAAGGAATGGTAGGCTGATATATAAATGGGGATGGGCATCACCACCACTACCAGCTGTGACATTGCAGAGTTTGCTGCTGCTGTAATTCCTGCTGCTGCAAGGACAGAAGGCTGCAGATGAGCAATATAGTATGCCACAGACCACCATGGGCATAATAGGAATGGTATCCAGCAGTAGTGATATGGGACTAGGACAGGTTCCGCTTGCCACCAATAATCCTGGTCCTAGTTCTAGGGTGATTCGGAGGCCACAGCAGCACCAACCTCTGATCCAGCCAGTGAATGGTATTATGAAGAAGAAGAAAGAGACAATTCTTCATCACATTTCTCTTCCCCGCTGAGGTCATGGGTGTGGGACTATTTTTCCCTTGGGGCAGGCACAGTGCAGTCATAATAAGTAATCAAGGAGGAAATGCACCTTGGCGCAACCACCCTGATAACACACATGTATTATATATATATTTATGTTAAGCATGTTAAAGCCAAACCCCCTCAAAATAAATTAGAAGTTGCTGTTGCTGTACCCCTGTCTCTCCCCAAGGGCACACAGTAGCTAGAGAGTTCTGAGGGTGAGGGGAGGGGTGAAGATAATTGTGATGAAGCAACTGGTGGTGGGACTAGCGTAACTATTGTAGATTCTCCTGCTGAGGTGAAAGGGGAAGTGAAACTTTGATGCTGAGTAGCCAGACTTGCAGAGGAGCAAACAACATGCCCCTGACCCTGTGATTCCCCTTTCTCTGGTATTGTGTTTCTGGGACATGATGCTGAGGAAGACAGAACTGGCTAGCAGTATATGCATCAGCACATAAGGAGGGGATGCACCTTGGCGCAACCATCCTGATAACGCACATGAATTGCAGACACCATGACATTTATGTTAAGCATGTTAAAACCAAACCTCCACAAAATAAATTAGGAGCCGCTGTTGCTGTACCCCTGTCTCTCCCCAAGGGCACCAAGAGTTGAGGTGGAAATCGAAGAGGAAGAAGAATAGAGAAACCCAGCCTGAGCCTGAATGTTCGATGGCAGGCAAAACACCTGACTTGCCATCAGCTTCTTGGTTAGGGCCCGGAAGACATAGCAACATATTCTGGTGATCCACCTCTGTCATAGTTATCTCTCCCACCAGCTGATAATGATTCTGTTGATGCGAGGATGTGGAAGTTAGTGCCCACCCATTGAAAATTGGGTGTACATGAGCTGCACAGTTCACTAACAGGACCATAAGGAGATATTAAAAGATGAGCAATTCTGCAGCATGACAATTGTGCTCTAGGCTGGCAATATATATTCCCCAAATTTCCATTGATCTAAATTGGGCTTTAACCACTTAAATGCTAGAGAAATCTTTAACTTAATGCAAAGCAATGTTTTGGAGATCCCTGTATCACTCATGTGTTTAAATCAACGGGATGTTTTATTTCCCTCTTGTGGTATAGAAAACATGCTCCAGAATTGGTCAACATTTACTTTCTGGCTAAGACCCAACTTTGTCCAACTCACAGGTCTCTCGCACATCTAGTGATTCCAGAAATTCACATTTTAATTAGGCCTTTTAATGGGTAAAACCTCTGCAAAAGAGAAACATGAAAAAATGCAAAATTATTATCATTGATGTAGCATTTCCCCCATGTATACCCATAGGCTAACATTATGAAAGCGAATGTGAGTTTACCAAGTTGTCAGTCTATACTGGGACAGAGAAAGAGAAAGAGAAAGCTGCTGAAAGTTCAGACACCCCAGCCTTGTTCAACTGGTAGCCATAGAACCACATCTACTGACCCCCCCCCCACCTTTATCCTCCCAGTAGCCATCAACATACTAACCCTAAACTGTTTCCCATTGTAATATCAAATATGACCACCAGTATTTTGGCAGGAATTCTCACAGCCACTTGTAAAAAATAGGTGCAAATTGCATGAATTTTCAGTGCTCTGGAATTTCCACAAAAAAAAAGCATCAAACGTTCATCCTCCAGAAGTGTCTTTACTTCTTTACCTCCACTGTATGGTGTTGCCTTTGCATTTGCTTAAAAATTTGCAATTATTCATCAATGTGATACATATGGAAGTGCAAGAGTAAAAGATAAAGGCTTATGTGGCCCAAAGGAGATGGGGGTCTATAGGTTCCAAATCTTATATTATATTAAAGCATCGTTAACTTGTACATATGGTGGTGCTTCTACTGCCTGCACTCCTCCCCCACAAGTGGGCACAGCTAGCAAGGTCTCTAACCTCACCTTTTCCATACTACAACATATACTGTGGCTCAGGGCAGTGTGAGCTGTTAACATCAGCACATAAAGATGTGGTGAAGAACAAAATGGTGTTACTTCTTGCCCATTTTCCTGAGCCTTTTGACATTGGACTACCCCCAAGATTACTAATGTGGAGAACTGGCATAGGAAGATGACTGAAACTGTGTCACATTTACTTCAGGGTGGGAAGTTTCTTCCATGATTAAGGATTTACTGAACTTATGTGTTATGGTGAAAGAAAATATAACTTACTCCAAGAAGTCATGTAAGACCCTGTTCCATGTTACTCCATTCCTTCCTTGTATTTTATATAACACCTGACCTGGATCTTGTGATTCCATTTCTGGCTTTCATTTTTTCTGTTTATCCTTTAAATTATGGTCACTGGCTCACTTTTGTGCTCATTAAAACTGCCCCTTACTGATTCCAGTAAGCCTATGTTTCCAGTTTTGACCTCTGTTGCACTGACTTCTCCACTGCCTTCTGATTTGGATTATTCACATGGTGTACTTTCCTCATGTAGGCTTCAGGCTATAATTTTTTGCTTTTCAGCTTTGTGCCTCTCCTGGTCTCAAGAAAATTCATATACATTACTCCATGTCCCCTTACAATTTTCCACTGCAGATTTTCTGGCTACAGCTACTAAGAAATCTGTTTTTCCAGTAGCATGGTCCTAGAAAGGCAATACTACTTAATTATTCTAGCCAAGTCTTAGAATTGAAATACTTCTCGGCTTCTCCAGCAAGGCACCAGTACAGCAATAAACCTTAGCTGCTTTGGAAGGACAATGCTCCTTACCCCCTCTCTAGCCAAGCCCTAATGGGACAAAACTACTCAGCTTTTTCAGCCATAACCCAGAAGGCCAATAATCCTCAGCCTTTCCAGCCAGGTCTCAGAAGGGCAATACTCCTCAGCCTCTAAAGTCAGGGGCTGAAAGGGCAGTAGTCCTCAGTCTCTCCAGCCAGGTCCCACAGGGCAGTATTTCTCAGCAACCCCACCACTAGGGGTTCCCTTCTGTCTGTCTCAGGTACTGCATCCTGAAAGAGCCCCTCACCCCAAACTCCTGCTGTCTACTTGATTCCTCATGATAGTCACCATAGTTGTTTGCTAACTCCTGTACTTACCCCTCTCTCCTCAATCACTGCTGCAGGTATTCAGACCAATCACCAGTTCAACTGGTGCTTGGTATCCAACAGAAGAAATCTAACAGTAGTGTTTACTCAAAAAGTTTAAACAGGAATATGAAAAGGGTTGAACTAGATGGACGCAAATCTTTATTCAACCTAAATTACTATGTTACTATGTAACACACATATAGAAATGTGCTTACAGACAGTATGAAAGTACCCTGCCTTAAACCTGGGTATTAATGCCACATGGCTGTGTCTCGCTACTCCCAGTGTTCTGCCCTCATCACTTATCAGTCTCCTCCATAAAGCAATGTACAGAAGTTCATCCAAAAATAAATTTACCAGTTCTCATCCAATAGTCCTTCCCCTTTTAAACCCACATGTAGAGAGTATATACTACTTAGCTCAGATGTGGCAAGGGAGGGACAGGAGAAATCCATTGGTGGCGTACCCAGGAGGGAGAACTGCTACTCTGTCTGCTTTCTCAAAGGTCTAAGAGAGCCCTGTATTGAGCCCTTTACATATCCACTGAGTATAATCAATTATCTTAAAATGACCTACTAACACACATTAACATAAAATGTTACACACCCTTACAAAATAAAATGTTACACACCCTTACAAAATACTACAAAAAAGTAAAAATCCCCAAAACATGATTGGAAAAAAAATGTTACTATTTATATATAAAATGAAGGTTAATACAGTCTTTCTTCACTTATTAAGAATAAATCAAATCTGACTGACAAATTCAACTCGGTCTAGTTCCCCTGATCCAATCACAGACGGGCTAAAAGGATCTTATTATGAACTGCCTCATCCACTAGCCTCCCTTTATTCTCTCTTTTATTTCTCTCTTCTCTTCTGGGTGATCAGGAGGTCATATGAATACAGAGAGTCAGGGATTTCATTGCTGTAGGCTAGTAATTTTCATCTCCTGCCCTCAGAGCACAACATCAGGTCAGGTTTTAAGGATATCCCAAATTAATTGTAGCTTAATTACAATAAATGATCTGGTGATTACTGACAATCTGCACTGTTAGTGTGCCTGGAGGACTAACACTGAGAAACACAGCTCTGGACTACAAGTTGCTATTGCACCATGCCTGTTATGTAATTGTCCTGTACCTCCAGCAACCTTTCTGTATCAACGTCTATACTTAATAAAACTTATATTATAAAAGTCCTGTTTAAATTAATGAGACTTATGGGAATTCTCCTGTGTTCCCTGAGGTGCGGTTGGTTTGCCCCAGAATTACTCCACTTTTATTTTGTGCATATGGTAAAACATTTCTAAAAATGTCTTGTCCCTTGCAGGCCAGGTAATAATCCATATATTGGGAAATGTGGCTACCTTCAAAGTGTTAAAATGAGACAGAAATTGATCTGTTTTAGAAAATGTGCTTTGTGGGGGAGAATAAATGGAAAAATCTATTTTGTGTGGATGTTGGCATCTCCAAACATCATGCACAGAGCAGATATTAATCAAGTCTCTGAATTGCCTAGATAGCCTTATCATCTCTGATCGGCTTTTGTTGTGTTTCTGAAAGGCAGAATCTGACTTGGGATCTATAATTACATGTATCTGTCCTTAACTGCACAGTTTCTGAGTTAAGCCATGTTGATCTGATAAGCAAGTTCCACTGACTTGAATGGGAATCTATGTTTACTTCCCAGCTCTCATCTGTTATGTTTACTTCAACACAGAACGTTAAAGATAAGTGAGAGAAATCATGGACAATATATATAAGGCTACATTTGTATGTTAAAGTCCACGAATAAAATGTAACATAGAAATAAAGCTGACGAAGCTGAACAAAAGACGTGTTTATCAGCTTTAACCTTTTCTGCATCATCTCTGGTTTTGTTGAAACAGAGGAAGGCAAAAAACGCCATTTCCAGTTATGTCCCACGTCTGTAAAAAAAAACCTGGCTCCAAAAGGCAGTCTGAAATCTCCTTGGGCCAACATCCTATCTGCATTGAAAAAAGTAGCTTTTGATAAAAGAGTTCCAAAGACAGTGCATTGTATTGGCTTTGAAGATATTTGTAAATGGTGATTTCACCTCACAGATACCTTTTCTCTAAACAAACCAAGTTTTGGCTTGCCTTTCTTTATAACTAAAATCTTCCAATCCTTTAAAGGGATAGTAATACTTCGTTTTATCTTTATTTTATTTTGTAGGCATTAAAAAAACATGAAGAACAATATAAGTCTTATCTCTCAAACCTTTATGGTTTGAAAGATATTCACAAGCAAAGTTTCCTCTCCCGCCCCTTTTACCTAGTGTAAGCCATCTCTTCTCAGATGTGGAATCCAGTCCATAGACCAGACAGATAACAGCAAGGGACAATCTTCTTCCTATGAGAACAATGAAAGCCCTGCCCCCCTTGACAAATTTTTCAGGTTTTGTCCCTCTCTGCAGTCTACCTGGGCACCTCCCTTCTGCTCTGGCTGAGCAGTGTTATATCAGTAAAAGGGGTGGGAGGGGGATACTTTGTCATTGAATTACTCTTGAACTACAACTCTGACAGAATTGCAATTACACTCTCCAAAGTCCAAATACTATGATGATTAATTAGAGCTGCTTTTATTATGAAACATTACTATCTCTTTAATCACCAGCTCAATAAAGTTGTTTTTAAGAACAGGTGCCCAAAACAGTATACTGTACTTCAGTCTTACCAAGAATTTATAGAGGAACAATTATATTCCCATCTGATGCATGTATACCTCTTTTTATAAGTGATTGTATCATATCATGTGTCAGCAGAGTAACTCTGTACACTGTTATTTAGTCTACTGTCTACAGTACACCCAAATTTTTCTGTACCAGTGCTTTTCTAAGTAGTTTCCCATTAATTGTTTATGCAGCATACTTGTTTCTGCAGTCCAAATGCATAACCTTACAATTCTCTATATTAAGCTTCATCTGCCACTATTCCGCCCATTAAATCAGTTTATCCAGATCTTACTGTAAAGAATAAACATTTTCTTTGTCTATATTTCCTTAGATTGCTTAATGTTGTAAAAAAGACGCTAATTTCAAAACCAGTTTCAAGATAATTAATAAATCAAAAGGCATTGAACCCAGAACTAAACCAATAGGCATTCTACTTACTTAGGACTCAGTATGTGTGGTTCTGGCTATACCAATGCAGCAGAACAAGGGTAGAGATTGTGGTGCTATGGCTACCAGTGAAGTGGGGTGAAGCTGGGGGTCATTATATATAGTTTTATGACTATCAGCATTGTGGAACATTGTTGAAGGTTTTTTTTATATGTTTCTATGGCTAGAGTGACTGTGATGCCCCATCAACCTGATTGCAGGGGCTTTGTGTGAGTAGGATCAGTGTAGGGAAAACGTAGCAGTGCCATTCCATCAATTAACCCTTTGAAAGCCGCATCACAGCCCCTGCAAACAGGTCGATGGGGCATCACAGTCTTGCTCCTCTGTTCATTCAGATCAGCTTGGTATACTTTTTCCTCGGTTCATTTAGGCATGTTGTACTTGTAATGCATGCGAGATTCTTATGTCGCCATTTTTAACCTGGATACATATTTAATGTGCCCCTGGGTTGGTCGCCAATTTGAGGGTGACATTTTGATAGTGAAACCCCTATTTCAAGTGAGTTCTATCTAACACACATTATAATCCCTATCTAAGTTTAAAAATATCTCTGATAAATTCTTATGAGTAGATGCATCAGACTTAAAAATCTAGTCAGAGCCCCTGAAAAGGCAGGAATGACTGCCCCCACAGAGCATATGCAAATCTCAGTTTTGGGTTTCTGCAAAAAAACATAATTTTTACATATGCTAACATGAAGTGTAGGGTATGCAAATGAATATAACCCCCAATCGTGTTTACTTGCAAGATACTTTTGTAAACAGTTTTACTAGTAAATAAAATAGAAACTCCCCTTTAACCCTTTGAGTGCCAGAGCAGTACGCAACTTATTGCTTCGCAATGCATTGCATACCCCTCTGGCACTCAAAGGTTAACAGTCTGCTGAGGCAGGAAATGGTACTGTATAATGTTAAATGAAAGACATTCAGAATTAATATGGTGAAAGAAAGTACTGTAAGTTGGATTTGGAAGGGGAAGGGTTAATTGTCGACTATGAACAATATTTGCCGGATTAATGTGGTGGAAGAAAGCACTGTAAGTCGATTTGGAAAGGGAAGGGTTAATTTTCGATTATGAACAATATTTGTCGAATTAATGTGCTGAAAGAAAGCACTGTAGTCGACTTTTAAAAGGGATGGTTAATATGCTGAAGGGGGGCACTTTATGTCCGATTTCTATGCTCTATACTGTATTATACACTGCTTTTGTTCGAACAACGATGGTTTTGAAACTGTCATTATGACTTCTACACCTCAACCTCTGAGGAGCAAAATTTCTGACTTAAATATAACCACAAAACAGGCGGTAATACTGAGCGTGGGTAATAGGATACTAATTGCACGTTGTTTTAGTTGTTTCCTATGGGCTTTTTTTAGACTGGCGGTAAGTATAATTACGGCTGATTTCATTTTCGCAAGTCAGGTAATAGGATAGCAAAAACTGACAAAAAAAACCACCTGCTTTATTTTTAGCGCTGTTAATAGAATCGAGCCCATAGCGTTTATTTGCTATGGAACTGGGTTTCCTCACAGATTTTGCCTGAGTCTTAACCTGTTTATCTTCACCTGACAACATATGCATTTTATTTGGGGAATTGAGATCTTTATCATTTAATGACATGTATTCCCATAGCAGCATGGATTAGCACCTTCTGATAAATTATCCAAATGTGTCATCATGATTGGAAAGTAATCATGCTGAACAAGCATTTTGTAAATACCAAAGCAGTAGCTGACAAATATAACTAATACACTGAAAAACTATTATCCATCCCTGATCACAGTTTGCATGCCTGGTAGGCACACATGAGGAAATATAAATTAGCATTTTGTGGAGTTGATTCCATTCTCTGTGAAAATGCTTTATTCTCCATTACTGGCATTTTTAAAATAGAACATTTTGGGAAGTAAATGTATCTGACTAAAAATAGTAACTTTTGTCTGTAATTTTTGGAGTAATTAGGAAGCAGACAGAATAGCCAAACAGAACAGAGATCTTATTAAAGGGATAGTAATGTTTCATAATAAAAGCGGCTCTAATTAATCATCATAGTATTTGGACTTTGGAGAGTGTTATTTCAATTCTGTCAGAGTTGTAGTTCCAGAGTAATTCAATGACAAAGTATCCCCCTCCCGCCCATTTTACTGATGTCACACTGTTCAGCCACAGCAGAAGGGAGGTGCCCAGGTAGACTGCAGAGAGGGACAATGTTCAATTAAGATAAGGGAAAAACCTGAAAAGCTTGTCAAGGGGGGCAGGGATTTCATTGTTCTCATAGGAAGAAGATTGTCCCCTGCTGTTATCTGTCTGGTCTATGGACTGCATTCCACATCTGAGAAGAGATGGCTTACACTAGGTAAAAGGGGCGGGAGGGGAAACTTTGTTTGTGAATATCTCATAAACCATAAAGGTTTGAGAGATAAGACTTATATCATTCTTCATGTTTTTTAATGCCTACAAAATAAAATAAAGTTAAAATGAAGTATTACTATCCCTTTAAGAAAGGCATATTAGACATTGTGAGGCTGATGTGCTGAAAAGAGTTAGAACAATTCTAGGGTAAATAAATAGAAAAAAGGGCCGCTTTATTTACAGAATGATGAGATTCAGACGCTACACACACTGTGATAGTCAGCGTGTGTAGCGTCTGAATCTTGTCATTCTGTAATTAAAGCGGTTTTTGGTTTTTGAATACTATGTTGGAGTGCGCCCCTTTTATCTATTTATTTGCTGCTTCTTTAGGGCTTGGAACCCTTGGGACCTGCACCACGATATGAAAACCTTTTAAGGCGGTGAGTGATTCATGATTTGATGCAATTTGTCTGGGACTCACTCTCAAGCGGTGCCATTGCTTTTTTGTTTACAATTCTAGGGTAAATAAATAGAAAAAAGGGCCGCTTTATTTACAGAATGATGAGATTCAGACGCTACACACACTGTGATAGTCAGCGTGTGTAGCGTCTGAATCTTGTCATTCTGTAATTAAAGCGGTTTTTGCTTTTTGAATACTATGTTGGAGTGCGCCCCTTTTTTCTATTTATTTGCTGCTTCTTTAGGGCTTGGAACCCTTGGGACCTGCACCACGATATGAAAACCTTTTAAGGCGGTGAGTGATTCATGATTTGATGCAATTTGTCTGGGACTCACTCTCAAGCGGTGCCATTGCTTTTTTGTTTACAATTCTAGGGTAAACCAACTACACCATATTGTACAAATACACATTTTCTAAACTTCCAATGATGTAAATGGGCTTTTAGCCCTTGAATGCTGGCATTCAAGATGTAAAAACCCTACTTAAATAAGTTGGATTTTTTTGTCCCTTATGGTATAGCTGTTTTTCTTCATACCTATTCCAAGGAGATTACACCCTAAAGTGTGATAAAGAGCAGATTAATTCATTAATGTGATAAACTTTATGGTCTGTGGTCTCACAGTGGAGAAGTTTTATCATTTTTATCACGCCATAGTGCATCTCCCTTTTTAACCCCTTAACGACCCTTGACTGTCAAAGTATGTCATGGGTAGATCTGAGTTAACGACCCATGACGTACTATGACTGTCATGGAATTCCGGGCTACCCCCGCGGGTGTACGCCATTCGGGGAGTCCGGAACAGGAAATAGCAAAAAAAAAAAAAAATGCTCCGTGGTCCTTAAGTGACCACGAAGCTCCGAGCGACAGGGCGTTAAGGGGTTAAGTACATCAGCCTCAGTCAGGTTTTGCAGGAGTCATAACCATAAGGGAAGAGCACAGGTAGTCAATCATAGTACTGATCTTATAACCAGCGAGTGAAGATTAGACATAGGCTGAGCAGGAATCATAATCAGAAATGAGGAGAAGACATATTCAAAAGGCAAAGTAGTCTTATTAATCCTTTAAGGACCAGAGGGGGAGCACAACACGCTGCAAAGTAATTCATTGTATACCCCTCTGGTCCTTAAAGGGATAACAAGGAGCAGAAAACAGTCATAGCCAGGATCAAACCTGCACAGAAGACATCCAGAAACCCAAGGCAAGATCAGTGCTGTAAGGTTCAATAATCTGGCAAAGATATAGGGTGAGATGTTCAAAAAGTCGTCATAATGAAAAACTTGTCGGATCATGAGTTGGTGCTAAAAGAAGGACAATATTTTCAGAAGTAAATCCGTCACGTCTGAAAATTCATCTAAAGAATTAAAAATGTCAGTAAGAAGATCTCATTGAACATTTCCGTTAAAAATTCTGATCTTAAAAATTGTCTTTGATTTTGTCTTTGAAAAGAAAACAAAAAATTTCAAAGAAAGAAAGACTTTTTTTTCTTTGAAACAAAAATTTTCAAAGAAACAAAGAAATTTTTTTGTCTTTGAAACGAAAAATTTCTTCTCGGTACTTTAATTTGTCTTCTCCAAGTTTAGACCATTTTTGTTATGTCGGGAAGAAATTACATTAATCAGACAAAAAAATGATGTTCAAACGAATATTTTTTCTGAAAATACCTTACATTATGATGGAAGATTAAACCACACCCACTTCTAAGATGGCTTTTTCCTTTTGACGGAGATGGCGGAATTGGATGCAAAAAATTATGGAAACATGTCTGAGAATTGACAGATCATGGTGTATGACCTTTTTTATTCTGATTACAGACAATTTCAGTTACCACCACTTTCTGAACATCTCGCCCATAGTGTGTAGTAATAGTATATAACGGAAGACAAGGGACAGCCAGAAAGTACTGTAATATGTTAGACTATGGGATATTTTAGGATTGATCATGATAACATGATAACATTACTGTCATCAGGAGCTGTCAAGCATCTAAGATTGAACAGTGAGTAGAATTTTGCTGCTTCCCGTATGATCAGAACTGACTCCAAATTATGAAAATATTGTTTATGCCTCCACCACTGCCCAATATAGTGTATATCCTATGAATGTCAGCTACACAAACAAAGATGTGGGGGGAGGTAGAGAGACCCCACTTGTTAATGAAAGGTCAGATAAGTATTAAACAAAGTTATAACATTTATTATTATAATTTTTACCATAAACATTCAGATTTGGACAAAGTCAGAACATCCACCACACTGAATTAAGTAATCATAATGTAAATGAAACTCTTAAATTAGCAAATTCATGACAATTATAGCTACAACTTGTAGTTATGAGAGCATACAGATAGTCTAAGGCAGTGTTTCTCAGCTCCTGTCCTCAGGACCCACTAACAGGCCAGGAATTAGGGATTTGTCTGCTAGAGCACAGGTGTGGTGATCAGAGGCTGATTCATATTGATTAACTCACCTGTGCTCTAACAAGGAAATCATCAAATCCTGGCCTGTTAGTGGGTCCTGAGGACAGGAGCTGAGAAACACTGGTCTGAGGGAATTGTGCTGGGAGGACATTGTTCAGGCACCCAAGAGGTTAAAGGGATAGTAATACTTTAATATTACTAATCCCCATAGTGTAGCTATTTCAAGAACAATTCAATTGCCCCCAGTGTCATCTCTCAAACCTTTATGGTTTGAGAGAAAACCATAAGCAAAGTTCCCCCTCCCTCCCTGTTCCCTTAAGTCAGCATTGTACTGACTGCAGGGATATCCGGTTTTATTTTAATCAGGCGGCTCTGCAGCAGAGCCAAGATCGCGTTAGTAAAAAAAAAAATATTTCACTGAAACGGTCTTCTACGTGTGCTTGCAAACCAAGCACACCTAGAAGACCGTTTCAGTGAAATAATTCTTTTTTACTAATGCAATCTCGGATCAGCTGCAGAGCCACAAGCCTGTCGTACAACAGGCTTCCTCTGCAGTCAGTACAACACTGACTTCAGGGAAGGGGGAGGGAGGGGAGATATTTGCTTACGGTTATCTCTCAAACCATTAAGGTTTGAGAGGTGACACTGGGGGCAATTGAATTATTTTTTAAATAGCTACACTATGGGGATTAGTAATATTAAAGTATTATTATCCGTTTAAGAACAGAGATGTGAGATGCAGAATAATATGTTTCTCAGAAGTAATGTGGTTTGATAGATAAAGAAGAGAAGAGGAGGATGGGATGTGTATGTGATACACAGAAGTTCATAGAAAGGTAAAGTAGCCTCAGGGTAGGAAAATGAGTGTGATGTGTTACTAAAATGCAATTAACTGCACAGATGTAATGTCCTTTCCATATATGTTTGTTTCTTTGTTTGAAACTTTCTATGGCTCTGGTTAGAATTGTATAAATCCTGTGTGTGGCATATCAGTCTCCTGCAGACTGCATGTAATAAAGCTTTACATATTTAATCCCTATGAATCTGAGTGGACATTTAGCTCGTTAATAATTCCACAACAGTTTCTGGTGGTAGAGGTGGGATCCCAACATCACAGTAGGCAGATGTAAATCTGACTTTCTCCCTTCTCTGGAACCCCAGATTGGTGCCATCCATAAACGAAAGATGCCTTTTGCAATGTCTGTTATCTGGGCTTCCTGAGTTGGAGGAAGGTCTGGGTAAGTGTTAATCTGGGGTGACGGATCCAAGTGGGTTATAGATCTAATTGTAAATGGATATATATACATATATATATATGGACCTTATCCAAGGTATCTCATTAGAGTGGCTACTGATATAGTGATATTAATTGCAATTTGTTATGAGAAAACATATTTAGGCACTGAGGGAACTTTTACTTATCATAGCTGAGATAGGAGTTTAACTGAGGATCAGAGAGAGTCCATAGCTGGGATAGGAGCTAGAAGGATGCAGGGTACAGAGCAGTGCTGGGATAGGAGCTAGAAGGATGCAGGGTACAGAGCAGTGCTGGGATAGGAGCTAGAAGGATGCAGGGTACAGAGCAGTGCTGGGATATGGGCTAGAAGAGGACTAGAGAGAGCACAGCTGGCATAGGTGACTCTAGGTTGGTGCCCATCCTGGATAAAGGAACACCAGCATAATAATGGACAGGAGAATGCCAGTGACTGGGAAAACTGACACTGGGTTACTAGGGAAACCCAGAGAAACAGTTCCCAGGAAAAATGTGGTGTTCAAATTGATATTCTAGAACAAAAGCTCTATTAAAAGGAAAGGGCAAACCTTCTCAGAACAATGGAGTCAGTATCTTAACTGGTGGAGGAAACTTGAGGTATCTTGAAAGAAAATAATAGGATTAAATATTTGAGAAAAAAAAGCTACTTAATCTTGGTAATTTTTGGTAATGCATGACACAATGGAATCTAGATGACTTTCACTGGTTTGGAATATTGTGTTATCAACGACAGGGAAGAACTCACCCTGTTTTTTACATAGTTACACACTTGCTATTTTTAGCAAGATGACCGAGTTACAGTGTAAAGAAAACAAAACAAAACATTTTTTTCATAGGTCAGGCAAAATTAAAGCTACTTCCTCTTCATCATCATCACCCCAATAGATGTGTGGGGTCAGGTGGAGAGAAAGGCAAACCTCTACTGAGGAGAAGATGGGATATTATGGGTTAACTTTATGTCTTCTCACAGCAGACAGACTGAAACCTACCCAGCAGCATTAGCCACCCCAACTTTCTCTTTGCTCACAATGACAGCATGAGTTATGGTTAAATCTCTATAATTGGTCAGAAAAGGAAAAAATTAATGAAATACAATTTACAGACATTCATTATATGTTTGGGTATTCTTTAAATAAAATATAGTCTTGTGTTTTTTCCCATTGCATTGTTTATACTTTAGTTTATGTGTGTGTGTTTATGTTTGTGTGTTTAATATTCACAGCCTTGTATAGGTATATAAGTTGCAGTTGTTTGCAGGGACATCAGGGGGTCAAGGTGGAGTAATTTCCAACCTCCCTGGACCATCTGTCAGAACTCGGCTATGTGTATGAGTGCTGGGCCATGTGCATGGATGGTTGTGTATATATGTGGCTTAAAGGGATAGTATTGCTATAATTTCACAAAAATTAATATTGTAGACATTATAACCCTTTGAGTGCCAGAAGGGTGTGCAACGCATAGCAGAGCAGGATTAAACATGAATAGAAAGATCTATGTCCCATCAATCAAACTTTTATAGTTTGAGAGATGGAAGCATGTAAAGTTCTGGTTTCCCAGAAGTCTGCCACCTAGCTGAGAAAAACAGAATCCGATCCCGGGACCATCCTGCTGCTCTTCAGCAGAGCCGAAATAGCACAATGTAGAAAGAACTACTTCATTGGAATGTGTGTCTGGTTTGCAAGCACACATTGTAGACCATTCCAATGAAGTAGTTCTTTCTACGCTCTGCTGAAGAGCCACAGGATGGACCCTGGACCGAATTTTGTTTTTCTCAGCTAGGTGACAGACTTCTGGGAAACCGGAACTTCACATGCTTTGATCTCTCAAACTATAAAAGTTTGAGAGATGGGACATAGCGCTTTCTATTCATGTTTATAATGTCTACAATATTAATTTTTGTGAAATTATAGCAATATTATCCCTTTAAGGAAATAAATATACTGTGTTACTAATATGTATAGATGACCTTCTATTACCTTCTCTCTGTATAGAAACTTGTAAAACCTGCAAGATTCCTTAAACTGTCTAACTGCTTTAGTTGGGAAGCAAAGTCTTCTAAACATAAACTGTAGCTCTGCTTCCTAGGGTACTCTATTTGGGACAAGATCTTTCTTCACAGTACTGCCACCTCACTGACAGCAGAGTAGAGGCCATGTTAGAGGCCCTTAAACCTATTTCTGTGTCCTAGATTTGCCCCTTTTTTGGGAATGATTGAATTCTATCATTAATTGATCTTGGGCTATGCTTTTTTTGCCAAATTGTTGCAAAATCAAACTTATTTTAGTTTTATGTTTTCTGTCTGTTTTGATTATCCTTATTGTTTCCTGCTTTGTACATTTGTTTGGACCATGGCTATGATACCTTGTATGTTATGCTCTTGTCCTTTTATGCATAGCACTTGTTAATAACTCCTATGGGCAGTGCCGTAACAATATGGGTCCAGGGGCTCCAGGGGCTCGGCCACCCCCTGTGACCCTCCGCCCGGCGCAACGGACATCAGTTAGCTGCACTCTCCTTTGTTGGTACTCTTGTAATACAGAGAGCTGGGATGACATAATCTCCCAGTACTCTGCATTATTGGAGAGGTCCATGCGGGAGCATCAGGTCTTCATAGAGGTTAGTGCAGAAGGAGGCACAGACCTCTACTGCCACACCACTGGACCACCAGGGAGGTAGGAAATGGACAGTGGGGGCAATGTGTAGAGTTGGGGGCAATGTGGAAAGGAGGACATTTGGGGCAAAGTGGAGAGTTGGGGGTAATGTGAAGAGGTGGATATTGGGGGGCAATGTGGAGAGGAGGACATTGGAGCAATGAGGAGAGATGGGGGTAATGTGGAGAGGTGGACATTGGGGGCAGCGTGGAGATACTCAATAGGGGCAATGTGGTCAGGGGGGCCCATGGCAATTTTTGCACCAGTGACTTCTAGTTATGCCTCTGTCTATGAGGACTTTATACCTATATATTCCATCCTCACTAACATCACTAATTGCTATGTGTGTAGTCACATGCCCTCTTAGCTCTAAAAGAGGACCATCCTTTATCCAGTTCCTATTTATTCTACTGAATTCTGCATGTACTTCTTTCTTCAAAGGAATGATAATATGAATGGCTCTGGTTTTTGTGGTAAGAGTAACCTAACTTAATAGGCCATTAGGGCCACATCCCTGCAGAATAGGCTATATTTACATGTTATTCTAGCACAAAAGGGAACGTTTTGCAAATTGGATGGGACCAAACGTTGTCCTTATTTACCTGATGCTTTGCATCATGTAGCTGAGGCTATACAACACATGGAAGATGGAGTGAAATAATTAAATTAAAGTTAGCTCGGTTGGAATCTAGGAAATTGGTTGTGAGATTTAGAGGCTAAGACAGCTTCTGGATAAATAGATGGTCTACTTGTACTAATTCCTATCCTCTCTTGCATCCTAGGTCTTCTCTGCAAGTGCACGGACTCTGCCATCTCTACCTTTCACCTGAAGCTCAGGACAGGAGACTATAAGCCACAGACAACCATATAAAAATATATCAAAATTTAGAAAACTATCTGGAATAAAATCCCAGATTTAAATAAACAGAATCTAACTATTTATCTACTGTTTTCAATATTGCTTACCTTCTGGATAAAACATATAAATCGCATTTATTATTGTCAATAATAGATTAAACCAAGAATATACTCAGAAATAAATCTAATATTATTTGTTAGAAATGACAGTTAAAACTCCATAGAA
Source organism: Rhinophrynus dorsalis (assembly GCA_037306005.1). Classification (NCBI taxonomy): domain Eukaryota; kingdom Metazoa; phylum Chordata; class Amphibia; order Anura; family Rhinophrynidae; genus Rhinophrynus; species Rhinophrynus dorsalis. The sequence goes on along the minus strand of CM074719.1, from coordinate 69,152,719 downwards.
CATATATCATAAAACTAACAATAGCAATCCTATTTGTTATACCTTCACAGCACTTCAAGGGTTAATCCACAGATTATACGGTATATGGTGCCCACCCCCCAAGAAGGCGTCTTCTTTGCTCTATGAGAGGACTACTCTCAACAGACCAAAGTTAGGCCAAAGCACACATGCAACAAAGAAATTCTTTGAAACACACACCAAAATAGACAAGCAGCAGCTAAAGGGTTAATTAAAGAATTCAGAGAATTCATCAGATCAAATATAAGCTCAATAACCTTTCAAGAACACAAATATATGATTCTATAGGTATCAATAATTAGATTGACTAATATATACAATGCTACATTTATCTAACTGCTATCAACTATTTCACAATTATCTGGATAAATATATTAATTAATTATGTTTAGTTCCCAGAATACACTACAGCCAATATAGGCTTATTATAATAATTCTAAAAATGGGTGGCCAGTCCACTTAAGAAAAATTAGGAAATATATATTTCTTAGGACTTTGTAGAATTAAAATAAACAAAATATATAATTACCAGACAACCAAGGTGTGTTCTTAGAATTTGTAGATGGTATTTCAAGGAAGCTAGCAAACTGAAAGAGTTCTCTAAAAACATTAACTTATAAAGTAAAGATCCCCTTATCAGAACTCACATCTCAACCTCCTCTGATTGGATATAATTATAATATGATGTAATTCTTCATTATCTGGACTATCTGATTGGTCAAACCCAATATAATATTGTTTTGAAATTTTGGAATTCTTGTAACAATGTTTCTATTTTTCCTGAAAATGGTGAAACAATACCATATTAAAAACTGCATATAAAATGGCATTACCAGGTGTGAACTTTCAACTTTAGTGATAACTGTGGCATCCCTGGAATCTGTACTCCCAGTCTTTCATACAAGTTAAGAACAAAAATCCCAGATATTTTATCTTTCCCGATAGCTATTAGACAATGGTTGTCTGCATCTCAGCCTATAATAGCCCATAAATGTGACTCAGATATTTCCACCCCTCCATTGAGGCAAATAGACCATTGTCTCTAAAAAACACATAAGGATTTAAGAAGACATTTTAAAAATCAAGGCTGGTTTTCTAAAAAAAAATAACCATTTACTTTCCAGTCATGGCAAAGTCTCTGACAATATGAAGGTATGCTGTCTGATGAAAGTCAGGAAGTGACCACTCAATCTTGGACTGATTTCATAAATTGAGTAATATGGAACAGTAATCTTGCCCATAACCTCCCCTCTTGATGTTTCTTACATGGATCTTTGCGTGAAATTTTCACAACCTCATGGATGAACATGGTTTGTGGATACCACTCCTTGGTCGTTATAAGGAGTGGAAAAGGGAGGACTTTGGTTATGAGCACATAGAGATAATCTGTGGGGATTGTGCTAGTAGGACACTGTCCAGGCACCCAAGTGGTTAAGAGTAAGACCAGAGATGTGAGTTGCAGTATATGTTTTCTGTACAAGAATTAATGTGGTTAGATAGATAAGGAAGGGAAGTAGAGGATGGGCTTTGTATAGGGCCGGATTTACATCTCAGGAGCCTGTAGGCACAGAAATCTGAAGCACCCCCCCCATTGGCCATCTCCACAATACTCCAAATCTCCATATTGCCCTCCCATTGCCCCATCATCTCAACATTGCCCCATCAACTCCATATTGCCCTCACATTGCCCTCATCAGCTCCACATTGCCCTCATCAGCTCCACATTGCCCTCATATTTCCCTATCATCTCAACATTGCCCCCATCAAATCCATATTGACCCCAACAGCTCCACATTGTCCTCTCATTGCCCCCCATCAGCTCTTCATTGCCTCCATCAGCTCTACATTGCCCCATCAGCTCCACATTGCCCTCATATTGCCCCATCATTTCAACATTGCCCCCATCAGCTCCACATTGCCCTCACATTGCCCCCCATCAGCTCTACATTGCCCCATCACCTCTACTTTGTCCCCCATCAGCTCTACTTTGCACCCCATCAGGTCCACATTGCCCCATCAGCTCCACATTAAGCCTCACATTCTCCCCCCCCATTCGTTTCCTACCTCCCTGGTGGTCCAGTGGCAGGAGAGATCTGTGCTTCTGCACAGTCCTGTAGCTGCTTCAGCTTCCGCGCGGTCTTCTCTTTAGTAATGCAGAGCACTGGCAGATGATGTAATCTCCCACCGCTCTGCATTACTAAAGAGCCAGGGGAGCTCATCAGATACAGGTCTGTGAGGCACAGACCTTACCATGCGGCGGGCGGCGCAGCGCAGAGCGGCATGCCACGCCACTTCAAAAAATAAAAATAAATCAAAATAAAATATGTTGATTGCAATGGCAGGCACCCCTCTGAAGGCTGCACCTGTAAGCAGATGCCTACTCTGCCTTATGGAAAATACGGGCCTGGCTTTGTATAAACAGACTGTCATAGAAAGGTAAAGTAGCCTTAGGGTAGGTAAAAGAAGAGTGCTATGTTCCAGAAATGCAGGGTTATACTGTGTATTAGTAGGTAAAACAGCACATTCTGGTAAATTGACTAATTCTCATTTTGGAGGCAGGAATTCTTATTTAATTCTCATTTTTTTCTGGGTTATAATGAGGCAAAGGTTGAACTTGATGGACTTTACTATGTTCAGAGTTGGGTTAATGGAACATTAATGAGTAACCAAGTTGATTTACGTAGAGGAACCTGAGTAGTTCTGAGGCAAACCTACTGTACCTTCAGAGGCAATTACCAATTCTCATTGATTTATAAGCACTCTAGAGACCTCTCTAATATCCAAAGGGTTATAAATTGCTGTTTAAATCAATGGTAATTTGAGGAACATTTATTTGTCCCCTATAGTACAGATGTTTTACCTCAGAATTGCACCAGTTCTACTAAAGGCATTGGCCTCAACTCATATAGTACGTTTATATGTCAGAATAACTTGCTGACTAATTTTAATTGTAATAATTTGTAACAGGCACTAAAATAAGTGAGGTGAAGATAGTTTATTGAAGATAACAAGTGAAACCAAACAATAACACTCGGCAGTAAATATATGCAGCAATAAATATATACAATATGACAATAGTCTTGATCCGAAGTACTGGTACAGGAATACAGGAACTGATGACTTCAGGAGTACAGCAGACAACTGGAACCAGAGCACCGCAAATAGATAGACCAGGACCCAATAATACGGATCTAGTCTGAGTATGACCACAGGTAAGGTATGGTTGGTACCTCAACCTCAGGTAATAAGCACACCAGACGCAACCCTGAAACAACGATAGACCCCAAACCTGAAGAATTGCTAAATGGGAGGTAGACCACCACCACAGTCGTCAATAGTGAGCTCAAGCTTCAACAACAATGCCACTCCAATTACTGAACGCACACCAGCAGTTCAGCAGGTCTCATGGCCAACGAAAGCAACGGACAACCAAGCTCTCAATTATGTTGCCTAGTAGGGGAGCAACCAACGGAGCGCGACACTGAGCAGCTGATAACTGAATGAATATGCTCACAGGTAAGGCCAGGATAGCCAGAGACCAAGACCGGAGTACAGGCAGAAACGAATAAAGGTGCGCAGCGGATCGGAACAGGGCAGACAAAAGTGCAAGTCAGGCCAGTCCTTTAACTAGGAAGGCTTAAGCCAACCCCTGGTAATGCTCAGAACGGGAACGCAGCAATGACTGGGACTACACTGAGGAGGGATCGCAACCAATACCCAGATCGAACGGAAACTTGACAGAGTCGGTCATACGCAATCGGGTTCGCAGCCAAAAGCCTGGGTCATACACAAACGGGTTCGCAGCCAAAAGCCTGGGTCATACACAAACGGGTTCCCAGCCAAATGCCTGGGTCACACACAAACGGGTTTGCAGCCAAATGCCTGAGTCATACACAAACGGGTTCGCAACCAAAGAACTGGATCATACACGGATCGTAGAAGAAGTAGTAATGGCCAAGTAGCAGGTGTTGAGCGAGCTCAGAGTACACCAAGCAAGGGCCACTGGGAAACTAGTGAGCCCGACTAATGAAGTCTACCCAACCGGAAGTAGCAGGGCGGGGAACTTCCAGAAGAAGCTAAAAAACTAGAAACGAGGTAAGTAAATATTCAAAAGGTCGCGTCATGCTGTTCCAGTATTACAGCCCCTCACACGGACACGGACTCCACAGGAACACCGTGACAACACGGCCAGGGACCCAGCAGAATGCCCACAATGAACGAACACCCACAGCAAGCCGAAACTGGGTAGTTCACCATCAAGAACGCTCAGCTGGAAGTTAGGTACCATGACATAATTCAAGAAAGAAAGAAAGAAAAAAAGAAAAGAAAAATAAACCATTATTAAGCTCTAATTTTAAAAGGCATGTGATATTAGAGAACAACATACTCAGTCAATTTGACATGACTTTGCTATACCACCAGACATTAGAAGTGTTATGCACAAGAGTAAAGAAATGCTAATCTGGGGCAAACCCCTAAGACCTTCCTATGCATTTGGACTTTTAAGCCCATGTACACTATAGAGGTCTCCAGCCAACTGCAAAACAAAATACAGGATTAATAGTTAGTATACAAGGGATTAAACTCCTCCTTAACAGTTATGGAGTGTTGGGGAATTTTTATTGGTCCCCTATGGTACATTTGTTATTCTTCGGAAGTGCTCCTTATTTCCTTTGTGTAACAGGTCTTACAGTTTCTTTTAGCCCCAGCTTCTTAACAGTTTTTGCATCCCACTACAGTGAATTGATACACTTTGTTTTTCCATCCTTTGAGACAAAAATATTCTCCAGAGCTTTGTGTCTCATGGTAACTAGGCATTTTGAATTTATTTGTTCCAGGAATTTCTGTGGAAATTCTCACGGAGAGAAAATTCAGATGAAACTTGCCTGGAAAAGCCCAGTGGAAAAACTTCCAGTAGCATTTTCCTGCATGATGTGCCTCCATTATAACATGCACACCCTCATGTTCACCACATCTACAGACATACCTGCACACACACACACACACACACACACACATACTACATCTTTTTTGTCACACAGAAGACTTCTCAGAAAAGGTTTTCTCCCAAGAATTCCTTCTAAAGGTGAAAGGCCCTGGTTTCCACTCAGCCCTGACAGTAGCACAGTGTGTTTGATGGTTGCAAAGACTCTCAATATAGCGAAGGAGGTAAACTTGAGACAAATCCAGTAAGGGGGGGGGTTTCATGTTTTTCAGTCAACAAAAAAGTTTACTATCCAGTCTAAAGACATATGGCAGCATAGGAAAATTAATATAATCAAAAAAGAAACAAAAAGTGGAGTCAGTCTGTAGCAAACAAACATCTAACAAATATCACTAATAAGGAGAAATAAAATGAGTTTAAACACCCCATTTAAATAAATAGCGTATTGTATAATTTTATGTTTTCACTATAGAAAAGCTGGCTTACCCCGGAATTAAACACAAATGCTAATGTGCATAAGATACAGGAGGTCCCAAATCTGTTCCTTTTTAAATTTAAAAAATGGTAATACCTCAGTGCATGGGTAGTTGACAAACTGATGCTAGTTTGGATGCAGTGATCAATGAATAATGGATGCTGGAGAGTCAAATAAAGTTCATGGTAAGATGGATAATTTATGATGAATACACATTCCTCCCAGGCTGTAGCCTTACAAGCTTCCAATACACAACTCCACAATGGATAAAGTGCTACCGGTCCTTTCTTTAGGTATGTTTGAACACCTCAGTTTACACAAAATTTCTTAATATATAATACACACGCATATATATATATATATATATATATATATATATATATATATATATACATATATACATTTCTATATATTTATACATATATATATATGTGTGTGTGTGTGTGTATTTCCCTACTGACCATGTCTTCTCCGAGCAACATTTAAAATAAGGTTTTTAATGAAAGTAAAACAAGAGAGCAAGAAAATACCTGTCAAAGTGCATTATACTGTTACTGCATATTCAGCCAAGTGTAACATAACAAGTCAAATGTTTCATAAAAGATCTTTCAGATTTTTGTGGGGGATTTTTTCTTTGCATAGTAGTAATAATAGATGAGTTTTTTGGCACTTTCTTGAAGTCAAATCTCTGACTAATCCACACCTGTACAAGAGGTATAAATAAATCTTTATAATATTGTACTCAGATTTAAAATGTAAGGCAGAACATTGCATGGTTAAACAACAACAGGCTGTCCTATACATGTTTACCAGGCAACGTCTCAGTTTAACAGAGCATGTCATTTTTCTGAATTTTTGTAGCGTGAAAATGTGCATGTTGAATTCTCCAAAAACACTGAACTCTTTTAGATTATGCCCCAAGCACAATAGTGTCTGTACATTTTACTGGATGTAGTTTGTAACTGATGATTTACTGTCAAGTGCAACTAACTGAAAAATAAAATATGTGCATGTAGCAAAAAATATCTTATTGGAAAGACTTTGGTCAATACATGTAATATTTTACTTGTATTTGTTAGCTGTTTGAATGTCATTCAAAAGAAACTTACATGGTTGGCCTAAGAATGACAGCCTTCGGTCATACCCTATTAAAACACATTTTTATATGTTTTATTAATTATTAGTTTTAAACAGAGGCGTAACTAGAAGCCACCGGGCCCTGGTGCAAGAATTGCCATGCCCCCCCCCCCCGACCACATTGGCCCCCTCATCTCCACATTGCCTCTTCCACAATGCCTCCTTCATCTCCACATTGCCCCTTCCACAACGCCCCCTTCATCTCCACATTGCCCCCCTTCATCTCCACATTGCCCCTTCCACAATACTCCCTTCATCTCCACAGTGTCCCCCCTTCATCTCCCAATTGCCCCTTCCACAATGCCCCCTTCATCTCCACAATGCCCCCCTCATCTCCACATTGCCCCTTCCACAATGCCCCCTTCATCTCCACAATGCCCCTTCCACAATGCCCCCTTCTTCACATTGCCCATTCATCTCCACATTTCCCCTTTATCTCCACATTGCCCCTACCTCAAGTCCCTGGTGGTCTAGCAGCGTGGCTTGACAGATCTGTGCCTCCTTCAGCACAGATCTCTACAACTGAAGCTCCCGTGTCCCGCTCTAGTAATGAAGAGGCTGGGAGATGATGTCATCTCCCAGCGCTCTCTATTACTAGAGCAGCACGCCAAGTGGGAGATCAGCTAAGTGACTGCTGCAGGCGAGGGGGTTGCAGGGGGCGGCCAGGCCCCTGGAGTGACGGGCCCGGTCGTAGGTGTGACCTCTGCACCCCTATTGTTACGCCACTGGTTTTAAAGCATCTACAGCTCCTCCCTCCCAACTGTGACTTGGAGGGAGGCACTCCTATAAAAAGTCCCTCACAAACAAAAGGATCACAATCACTTTTATCAATACCTGTTAATGGCAGTCAGAACAGTAACCAAAGACTCCTGGGGGAGATTCACTAAGAGGTGATAAAGAGGTGATAAAGTGGAGATGTCTTCTCCAGTTTATCAGTTCTCCAGTTTCGATGTTATTCTATAAACCCTATGCACTAAGATCTCCAAAGCTGAAAAAATCTTGGTGCATAGGCTCCATAGAATAACATAGGAATTGGAGAAGTGAGAAAATGCAGACGTAATCTTCACTTTATCACCTCTTTATCACCGCTTAGTGAATCCCCCCCTGATTGGTAGCTGTTGTACTAACAGGAGAAAATCTGGAGCAGGCCAACTTCACCATAGGGGATAAAAATTAAATTCCCAAAAATACCATTGATTTAAGTGTGGCTTTTAAAACTCTGAATGCTAGAGAGTTTCCAAGTGGTTCAGCAGATGACATCTCTATGACTTCCCAGGTACCAATGCACAATCTGGTTGAATGTAGTGCCACTACTGACATTGCTGGGATCAGTAATAGCATGGCTCGCTGCATATAGCATTCCACACAACTCACTGTGTAGAGATGCAGAGTAACAGAGAAGCATCGAAAACACGGTGGCCCATGTAGTTATTCTGTGGCAAACCAACTGCACCTTAAAGGAAACATAGGAATTTCTAAATTCCCATCCACGTGAATAGAGCTTTTTAACACCTTGAATGCTACAGAGGTCAACAGTGCATTGCTTGACTCAATTTAATGTAAAGGAGCAATACACTTTATTAAAGGGATAGTAATACTTCGTTTTAACTTTATTTTATTTTGTAGGCATTAAAAAAACATGAAGAACGATATAAGTCTCATCTCTCAAACCTTTATGGTTTGAAAGACATTCACAAGCAAAGTTTCCCCTCCCCGCCCCTTTTACCTAGTGTAAGCCATCTCTTCTCAGATGTGAATCTGGTTGTAAGACCAGACAGATAACAGAAGGGGACAATTTTCTTTGTATGAAAACAATGAAAGCCCTTCCCCCCTTGACAAGTTTTTCAGGTTTTTCCCTTATCTTATCTCTGCAGTCTACCTGGGCTGAAGATTGTCCCTCTCTGCAGTCTACCTGGGCACCTCCCTTCTGATCTGGTTGAACAGGGGGGGATACTTTGTTTGTGAATATCTCTTAAACCATAAAGGTTTCAGAGATAAGACTTATATCATTCTTCAAGTTTTTTTAATGCCTACAAAATAAAATAAAGTTAAAATGAAGTATTACTATCCCTTTAATGAAAATGTATATGTTATATAGCTTTTCCTGCTGAGTAAAACAAGGTCACTCTCACTGCTGTCAGTTGTTTTATTCAGAAGTTATCAGGAAATGAATTTACTGTGCCTTTACTGATAGTTCTAAGTGAAGGAAGTGACAGGCAATTTCTATCCCATTCTATGGAGAACTGCAAGTCTTTGACTTTCCTCTCCATTAGAATGTAACAGGATAACTAATTGGAATTCAGCCACTAGAAGGCACTGCTGATGTACATGAACATGGTTTTAAACTATAATAACTCTGGAAATATGCATCTGTCAGCAGTGGGAGCACCCTTATGTTACTCAACAGGAAATGCCCTAAAATATGTTTTTCATAAAAAAAAGTTTACTGCTCCTTTAACAGGAATGTTTATTTATCACCTACTAGATGAAGAGCCTGTTACACGGGCCATAGTGCCACAGCCAGTCGGTCACGGTGCAGTCATGCTCAGTAGAGACTGCCCACACCACGACTGATACAGCTGCGGCAAGGGCAGTCTCTACTGAGCATGACTGCAGCACGTGCAGCAGTGTCTACTGCGCATGACGTAGCGTTACACGCGATTTAGCGAATTATTATATAGGATGTTGTAGGTGATTTAATCCAGAGTAACTCCAATTTGCTTTTATAAATAGGGACCATTGGGCTGTATTCAGAGAGAAAACCAGCTGTACCATAGTGGATAAGTACACATTTCCCAAATTCCTATTGATTTAACCCTTTGAATACCAGATAGGTATTAAATGCATTGCAAAGCTAGTGCTGATGAAGAAGCAGAAGCAGCAGTACTACAAGCCACTTCATGTGCTATCAGTGAGATGTGTATAATTAACATAATTCTCTGCCCCTCCCCTGCCCCATGATATCATGAGTGTGGGGATACTTTTACTGGAGGGCATGGACTGTGCAATTGTTCACTGTCATCAGCACTAGTGCTAGTAGGAAACATTACATTACTTCACCAAGTATGGAGTTAGAGTGGGTTTTCAGTGTTGCTGGCTATATTGTTAATGACCATAGTACACATGTATCAAGCAGCAGTCTTGGTTGACTTACATTTCTAAAAATGTACCATCATCTACTAATACTGTCTGAGTAGCTATTCAAAAAAGTGGACAAAAACACACAAGAAAGAGAAGGTATTTTAAAAGTTGCCCCCATCTAATACAGTTGCTATGACCAATTTTTAACGATTGACAATAATATAATAAAGATGATGAAAAGTTATACTGTCTAGCATTCCTATTCTTTAATAATTCATCTATTTATTTATTTATATATCTGTCTATTTATAACTTCATCAGAACCAGCATCCACATCTATCACATTAAATTCAACCTTTTTTTATTATCATTTTGAAAATCATGGTTAGCAGCAGGCTTTAATAAAGAAAATACTTCAAAATAATGAAATGAATCCTTCAAAATATTACTGTAATGTTAACCTTGAAGAAATTGATTGCAGTCTTGCAACATGTCAAACTGAAAAAACATTGTCTGTAGGCTTCAGGTTTGAGAAAAAACAAGCCCTGGAAAAAAATTGTTTGTAGGCTTCAGGCTCGCAAAAAACAAGCCAAGAAAAAAAAATGTGTGCATGACTACCAGCAATACTAGCAATAGCCACCACAAGAAACATTATGCCTCTCAGTTACACACATCCACCACTGACATTATAGCATTTGCCATTGATCTAATTCCTTCTGCTTAGTCCTCTGAGCATCAGTAATAGGCTGCTGTAAGGGACCAGGATCACCAGCAGTGAAGTGAGATATGTGGTGGTGTGATGATGGTTCTACTTCTTACCAATCCTACTGCTGCTGAGGCAGCAGCAGCAACACAACAAATCACTACTTTAGGTAAATCTGGTGAAATTAAGTTGGTCAATCATGCTCCTCTTCCTGTACTATCACAGTGCCAGTGATTTGCTTGCCTGCAATGCTATCTGGTGGTGTGGTACTGGGACTTGCTCCTCTGGTCTGTCGCTATCTGCGGGGTGCGCGTCTCTGACATCTCACTCGCTACTTTGTAGCTTACAGTCTGCCCGCGAACTGTGCTTAATCACCCTTTCATGGTGTTTCTGTGCATATTCCAGTGTTGCTCTTTTTGACCCTTGCTTGGCTTCCAATATCTCCTGGTTCTTGATCCTTGGCTTATCTGACATTCCGATCTGGTTTTGACCATTGGCTCTGTCTGACTATCTGATCTGTGTATGACTCTGGTTTGTCTGACTACCCACTCTATGCTGACCTCAGATGTGGCTGACTACCAGATCGGTTTCCTGACTGTGGCTTGTCTGCTACTCATGCTCCTGTCTGACTACCACTGTCTACAGGCATGCTCTACCTATCCGGTACAACTACTACCTTGCTGATAGCATTGCTAGTTGTCTCCTCACAGTGCGATCCCATTGTCTCTGGGCTGATAGCGTTACCTGTATCTCTCAATCTGTTACTTCTTGGTACACTACCATATACGATTCCTTGCTGTCTCTGCCTGTACTCACCCTGAATCCTTCACTGTGCTACTGCAATCCCATCTCTGGCAGCCTGCTAGTGTGCCTTCGCTGTGTGGCCTTCTGTCTGTACCATTCAGGTACTCTAGCTGCCCAAACTGTCATCTGACATCCCTCTCTGGAGGTTATCTGTGTACGCTCTGTTACTGATCCCTGGGGTTCCAGGTTCCTATCTGTCGGTGAGAGTCAAGTCTGGTTCTGTACCCTTCATATCAACCGTACCGATTGCGGTTCAGTGTCAGCCCTTGGGTAGTGGACTAGACACTTGTCACAGTGTGCCTTACCTCAGTTCCAATGTCGCTGCTATGTGCCTGGGTTTCGGGAGTGACGCTCCAGCGTCAGTGCTCAGTTCTCTCCTGGCTTGCGATCTGGCCGTGTCTGGTGTCTTATCAGTGGCTAAACGTCTGTCGTCCTGGCAAGCCAGATGGGCATTGTTCCTTTCTAGGTTCTAGACTCTCAGTGGGTCAGGGGGCAATTACAGTATTTGGTACATTGGAAGGGGTACGGTCCAGAGGAACGCTCTTGGATACCTTCTAGAGATGTGCATGCCCCTATCTTGATGCATAAATTCAATGCTCAGCTTCCCAACCCTGTCCACGGAGGAGGGGTCTTTAAGGGGGGGTACTGTCACAGTGTGCCTTACCTCAGTTCCCATTTTGCTTCTGTGTACCTGGGTTTGGGAGTGATGCTTCGGCGTCAGTGCTCAGTTCTCTCCTGGCTTGCGGTCTGGCCGTACCTGGTGCTTTTAGTGGTCTTTCGTGTCCTTTCCCCAAGCGGCACGGAGGATTCAGGTGACACAGGCATGGAAGCGAGCTTTGACGCGTCTCTCGCTTCGCTGCGTCATGTTCGGGCGCGAAATAATAATGATATGCAAGCGTCAGTTTTATTCCTTGGGACACTGGAGACTCCACCCTCCTACTTTCTGGCTGGGTATAAGAGAGCTCTGGACACTGACTTCAGTTGTCCTTACGTTGGTGTCTGATGCAGTTGTTTATTTCTATTGTGCGTTCCGTGTATGACCTAGGCTTGTCTGACCATCCATCCTGGTACTGACCTGTGGCTCTGTCTGACTATTCTCTCTGTGTTACGTCCTGGCATAGTAGATACCCAGTCTGGTGCAGACCTGTGGCTCTGGCTGACTACCCGTTCCGTGTATGACCTAGGCTTGTCTGACCATCCATTCTGGTGCTGACCTGGGTCTCTATCCTACTATCCATCCTGTGTTGCCTTCGGCATAGTGGGATAACTATCACGGTGCCGGTGATTCCTGTCTGCGACATTGCTACTTCCTGATTTCCATACTGCATTCTTATTGGCGATCCACACTGACTCCTCCTATTGAGTGCCTTAAATTCCTTTCATGGTGTACCTGTGGTTCCTGTATATCCTGTGTATGACCCAACTAGACTGACTACGTTCCTGATTTATCACCAGTACTGACTTCTGTTGTGGCCTGGCTTGGCTGACTATCCTGCTCCGTGTGCCGACCAGGCTTGGCTGACTATCCTGCACCGTGTGCAGGCCCGGCTTGGCTGACTATCCTGCTCCATGTACCGGCCAGGCTTGGCTGACTATCCTGCTCCGTGTACCGACCTGGCTTGGCTGACTGTCCTGCTCTGTGTACCGACCCAGCTTGGCTGACTATCCTGCTCCATGTATCGACCCGGCTTGGCTGACTATCCTGCTCTGTGTATTTACCCGGCTCATCTGTTGTTCCTGCTCCGAGGGTTCCATTCCAGCTCTGTTTGGTTCCACTCCCTAATGACCTGTATCCCCCGGTTACCTTGTGCTGCCTAGTCCCTGGCACTCCGGTGTTGGAGATCTACCCCTGGCACCCTCACCTGTTGTACGCTTGACCTTGCACAACCTGTAGCTCCATCACTATGAGGTTGGCTGCTGCTTCCCTGGGCACCTCGCTAGTTCCCTGTCTGTTCGGCCTTAGGGCCTGGTTGGGTCAGAAGCGTTTGTTCACCCTAGCTCTAAGGGTTTTGTGCGTGGGTTTCAGCGACTCATGAGCTGGTTGCATTAGTCCTTTGGGTTGATCCAGTTGCCTCACCTAGTCCCTGTTTGAGCTACCCTAGTGTTTTAGGGTTCCTGAGTGCCTTGCTTGCTGTCAGTATTGATTTACCACCTAGAGTACTAGGGGTTCGGTTGCCTCACAGCTTACTGTCAGTATTGATTTATCACCTAGTGTACTAGGGATTCGGTTGCCTCGCAGCTTACTGTTAGCCTCACTGACAGCCTCTAGACCATCTGGGTTATTCCCTGGATACATTCCACTGTCTGCTACCTGTTCCTGTGTCAGTTGTCTGTATTACCATTGTATTATATACTGATCTGTGTGGGTTGCAGTACTTGCCTTTCTCTTAATAAACTGTGTTTTACTAAACCATGCGTGTCTGAGTGTCTGAAAACCATAACAATAACCTATCTGGTGCTGACATGTGGCTAGTCCTAGTACCCACTTGATCTTGACCATCGGCTCTGGACGACTATCCACTCTGTCTCATCCCAGGTGGTCTCTACTAAGTTTACTGACTGCAGGAGTGAGTCAGTAAGAGTCTCCCTTGTTTCACTATCCTGTGGGAGAACTCTGGTGCTCTGCATCTGTGGTTGCCTTACTCACTACTCAGAGACTACCATAGGCAGTCTGCCTAGTCTCTAGCAGAGAGGTCTACTCCAAGCGGCCTCCTATTTCTTGTAGGAATCGCTGGCTTCTCCTGTTACCCTCTGCACTGTGTTGTTATTTTACTACCTATTATATATTACTGTTTAAATAAAAGTGGTTTTACTATACACAGTACTGACTCCTGATGTATTCTTGAATAACTGTGACAACACTGTGCTTACGCCGGACTCCCCAAGGTTGAGGAAGTGTTTGGTCCTATTGTTATTCATATTCTTCTTATTATTAATATTATTATTTGCTTCAATAAACTGGTTAAAGTCACTTGTACTGTGTTGTGTGATTATTTGCCTGAATTACCATGACATGTACATACTTTAAAATCATAGGTGTGTTGGAAACATTATTATTTTCCTAGAGAACAGGAAGAAACTGTGCAGTTGTCATCAGCAACTACAATATGCACAGTGTGTGGACTGGAAAAAAATCACACTTGGCACACTCTCATAAAAAGCAATAAGCACAACTATAACCACCATCTTGGCTATGTCGATAGTGTTAAACCATTCACAATGCTCATCCTGCTGCTGTGACAGATAAGAGAGTAGAAAGGGATAAGAGAGATAAATAAGAGACAGAGAGAGACATGAGATAGAAGAGAGGTGAGTGAAAAAACAGAGAAAGGCAGAGAGAAGAGGAGGGAATTTGAGAGTAGAGGGGGGAGAGAAAGAACCAGAGAGCACAGAAGAGAGTGTGTGAAGAGATTAGCGAGAGAGAAAAAGATATGAAGAGAGACAGAGAGAAGGGATGTAAAGTGAGTGGGGCCTGCTTATAGAATAAGTAAGTTGCCATTCCAGCATTTCTTCTACCTTGAAGAGAGGAGTGGGGATTTAGACAGGAACCTATTTTGAGAGTGTATGAATCTGCTAATTTTTCCTGTTATCTAATTTTCTTAAAATGCACATGAAAGGAGAAATGTAACACAAGATGGGTTTCAAGCCTTGTTCTTAGGAATACCAAACAGTCCTGAGTATTATAAGAAATCTCTACCAAAAACTATTTTTAAATAAGAAAAATCTAGCCCCTGCCATTCGCAGTGAGAGGGGTGTGCAAACACAGCACCTGCCTCACTGTTTACCTGGAGGCACACTATTGGTGGACAGTTGATGAGAGAGGCAGGCTTCACCTCCCCCCTACAGGTGTACAACACCATGGTTTGATCTGGGCACCCTATGGATACCTTCCCTGGAGACTCCTTCAACTTTAGGCCGTGGCTTAGGCCTACCGTGCCATCGCGACCGCTGGCAGATGCCACTACTCGAGGCCACGGCTTCGGCCTGCTCAGCGTTCACAGAGCATCCAGGAAGCCCCCAGCAGCGGTGGATGGCTGGGACATGGAGGTAGGAGCTAGAGGGGCATAACATATAGGTAGTACTTTACACTCTCCAGATTACATGCTATATCTTGATCTGCCACTCCTCATCTCTCTCCCCCGTGATGCTGTGCCGCTTTTGTTCTTCTTAGGTCTGCCGTGGCTCTCTGTACTTTGGAAACACATTATTATCCATGCTTATGGCGGATAAATCATTGATCCACCTACACTGGCTAGATAAAACTCCCCCTTCCTACTCTGAAAGGCTCTCGAAAGAAGGATATTACCTGTTGCTCGTCAGGCTTACCAGTCTTAAATGGGGCCAAGATATAACTCCCTTCAACTCCTTCTTAACTAGATGGAGATCCTCCTGTGCAAACATGGCAGATTTGTAGCCTTTTTCCTGCTGTAGGAATGACAATTGATCCTATTTTCTCTCTCTCCTTTCTTTTTCTCTTTCCTTCTTATTTCCTTTCTCCATTCTCTTTCTTCCCTCCTCCTTTCCCATTCCTCCACTCTCCCCATTCCTTTCCTACTCCCTTATCCTCTCTACCTAAACCACACCCCTTCCCATTCTGTTATACTCAAACCTAAGTCAGCGGTGAACAATTGTACTCTTCTGCAATGCGTATTAGAAGGCCTTTTCTCAAAGTCTACTTAACTTGACTGATGTACTCATTTTTTCCTTGTCTCTTGTTTCACAGTCAATGTCTTACTTTCATTGTTCATACTTTATGTTATTGTACATTGTTGACTACAATAAAAATGTAATAAAAGAAAAAATACATTGTTTGTTTGTATTGCCCTGTCCTTTCATATATGCTTTTTGCTGCCTATGTACTTTTCTTAGCCCTTAAGGACAAGAGACGTATGCAGCACACTGAAAAGCAGTGCATTGTACATCTGTTTGGTTGTTAAAGGGTTAATAAATACCCCATAGGGGAGTGTATCTCTGACATTCCTAAGTGACCCCGTAAGCCTTAAAATTTTAGTTACTTTTTGATATTTTCACCCTTCTGTTGGGACTCTATATTCGACTGGCCTCTTCTTCTTTCTGAGACTCTTTTCATTTAATCCTCCCACTGATGATCAAAGATGAGTCGACTGAATTAAATATAAAGAAGCAGTATGAGCTGAAAGCGCAGGGTGGGAATTGAGCTGCTGACATAAACACAAGAGAAAAAATTAAGAGTAAAGAATTTTCTCATTTCCATAGCAGAACAGACATCTGGTTAAGCTGTTTTTAAAATGTTTATGTGAATAAGCAATGTGAAGACAAAATAAAAACACTGAACTGATTTATTTTTTATTTTTATTTTTTTAAAGAGCCTCTAACACCTAAAATGTGCTAGGGTTATATACACTTAAATGCATTGTAGTTCATGAAGCATCAGTAAGAAAAAAAATCTGTTGTCCAAGACCTAAAATCTAGTCTTATATATGCTCCATTGGAACAGACACTCCTGCT
The DNA here is from genome assembly GCA_037306005.1 of Rhinophrynus dorsalis. Lineage (NCBI taxonomy): Eukaryota > Metazoa > Chordata > Amphibia > Anura > Rhinophrynidae > Rhinophrynus > Rhinophrynus dorsalis. Next base: position 69,136,069 of record CM074719.1, on the reverse strand, counting down.
TTTGCTAGGGCTCCAGGCTCCCATTACTTGACTAGGATCATCTATGAATGGCTAAGGATAAGATGAGTATAAGATGAGTGGGCACTAATCACATCAGTTAACTAAATTTACATTCTGATGTCTCAATACAAACATCACAAACAATGTTAAAAATGTTCTCTGAAACAGGCTTAAAATGCCCATTTAAATCAATAGGAACTTTAGGAATATTTATTGGTCTACAATTTGCTCCATAAGTGTACAACTTTTCCTTTGTAAGTAAAGCCTGATGTTTTGAACCTTGAACATCTTAGAGTGAGAATGAGAAATCCTTACTTTTAACATACAATTATCACAGTTGTATTTAGTTATACCAAAAATTCCTGTGTGGCAGGCAGTAGGGATGGGTGATATCTTTCACCACTAAATAGAAACAGGAGAAAAATGGTACTTGCGAAGCGGTAAATTTTTTGCGAAAAGTGCAGTTTTTTTATTATCTCATTGCATTGAAATCAGTGGGAAGACTGGATTTCTCTTCACCAGGTGGCAATTTTCCCTTCTTTTCCCAAAAACATAGTATAACCCTTTGAGTGCCAGAGGGGTACACAACGCATTGCAAAACAATGCACTGTGTACCTCTCTGGCACTCAAGGGTTGTCAGATTCCCAGAGCATGTCATTCTGTGTTTGTGATAGGAAGATAAAGCAGCACATTTAGAACTTGAGAATACAGGCTAATAAAGTGGAGTTGAAGCTTCATTTAGGGAGTCTTGTAGGCAGGAAATCTGTTCTCAAGTATTATCAGAATCTGCGGGACCCTGGGGGACAGGAAGGAAGAAAGGAGGTGTGAGAAGGGAGCAAAGGAGGTTTACCACAAATACCCAATTTGTTGGGTGACTGAGTAGACACAGACAGCTGTGATCTTAGCTCCTTCTTGATCTGTCTATTATCCCTGTTCTAGGGAAGTCTGGGGATGTGAGAAGGGAGAAAAGGAGAATTACCCCAAATAATCCTAAATTTTGTGTGACTGACTGGGAAGACACTGGCAACAGTGATACAAGTTTTTTTCTGATCTGGCTGTTTTCTCTGTTCTAGGGGAGACTGGGGAAATGAGTAGTTGAAAAGGGATTGGGTATCTTTGCTTTTTTTGTTGACAGTGATAGGAATAGGGGACAGTTAATTTAAATAAATAAAATTAATAAAATGATAGGTGAGAGAGGCAGGGACCCTGATGTGAGCTGTGACTGAGGCAGAATGATACTAGATGAGACATGAGTATTTCTGTAGAGATACAAGACAAGACATCATACACACAATCACCTCTATTGTGTACTTTACAGTAAAAACACACACAGTAGTTGTGGTAGGGGTAGAGTGAAAGGATTAAGAGCAGTGCAGGGACATGTGAGTAAAATGGTAGTCTAAACAGTGACTGCAGCCATGGTTGCTGCAGTGTGTGCAATAAATTATGGTGATTCTTCTTCTCCCAAGGAGGATGCAGTTTGCACCAAAAATTCCACCAGCCCCAGTACAATTAGCAAACAATCTAAAAATGAGTTGCATTCCAGTGTTGACGGCATGGTGCATGAAGTTGTGGCAGCTCAACCAACTACTGCATCTGAAAGTGAGGCAAACAAGAACAAAAACACCTATCCTGAAAGTAATAGCAAAAGTTGTGAATATCCCTCAAAGGAGAAAAGTTAAAAAAAAATTGTTTGAGTCATCTAAAAGTCTAGAGGAATATAAATGTAGTGAGGAAGAAGCGGCAAGCGATGTTGAGGATCACCTAATTACTGATGATGATGATGATGATGATGTAGATATAGACTATATCTCTCCAGAATCCTCCTTTTCTTCAGATACAGATGAGTTTGAGAATTAGATTGATGACGACGTGTCCAGAAAGTTAGCTGTAAGGCAAAAGCTCAATCTTCCACCACTTCCACACACCTGTCTATAAATAAACTGTTTGAGAAAACAATTGGAAAGTCTGACCCTGGACAAGCAAAAATGCCAAAAAAATACATAGTCATCCTGTCAGTCATCATCAGCATCATCACATCTTCCAAGTCTAACTCAGCCACACACACTGCTAGTGTTGAGCAACCAGCAACAATGTAGGTTATCAGCATCCACAGCCTTAGCTATGAGGGCCTCTGCTGATGTAGAAAGTGCAGCACCTTTGACACCTATTAGTAGTACAATTACAGCAACATCTAGCACTGGTAGTAGTAGTAGCAGCCTCTCCGGATCCCCACAGATTATGGATTCCACAGTAGATATTTCACTCATGATCCAGAAGCTAACCATGTTTTTATCTGTTGTCTGTGTAAGAGATATGAGATCAGGGGAAAGCAGGCTCACACATAGGCAGCAGAAGTGCTCCTAAATGTTCCTACGACTCTGGGGTACATTATAGAAGTGCTGTTGATGTGTTAGAGAGTGTGCCAAGATTTTCTGCTGCAAAGGAGTATGACTCTGAGTTTTTTTTGGAGTTGACAAGAGTCATAGGGTGCCTACACATACTGCCACCACCTCCACAAATCATGGCATAAAACCAGTAAAGTTACCCATTTTTTCAACTACTTACTGCCATGCCACACTTACTAAATTCTTAGAATAAAGACAAAACCTGTACAAAAATAATGAAAAAGTATGCCTATAGAATAGTAAACCTGCCAAAATGCTGGCAGTTGACATGCTGCCTTTTTCTTTTGTTGAAAACAGAGACTTTAAAGAACTGGTGTCAAGTTTTGCACCTTGCTGCAATATCCTAAATTTCAGTTATTTTTCAAGGATGGTTCTGCCAATGTTATCTAATCAGGAATTTAGTGTTGTGGGCAAATGACTTAGGCAATCAGCTTGCTAACAATTTTTTCAAGGCATATGTTGCTGTAGGACTCCCAACTTTTACTTTCAGCTATTTATTTTCCATTTCCGATCTCAGAAGAAGTAATATTGTGCTGGGAATTATGCACTCAGAAAACATAGGAGAAAAAAGGCAAAGTTCTTGCGGGAAACTTATTGTCAGAGGAGAAAAGGCAAAAATGTTATGTATTTTCTATGGGTTAGACTTTTTACAAAAAAAGCAGGGAATTGTTTTTTCATGACAATTCCTGCGGGAAATTTCTCTGGCAAAGTGGGCATTTGCCAAGAGCCCACCATCAACATGGGGCCCACCAACAGAGGCCCTGTTACATATGAGAGTAGGAACTGTTGGCTCTCCATCCAATAAGACTCACAGTCTTCAATTCTATTTGAAGCAGCAGATGCTGGCTTCTTTTATTTAAGGAAGAAGGGGAAAGACAGAGGACAGCTACTTATCAGTCTGGGAACTTGCCAGCCACCACTTACTTTTATTGGAATGTTGGGCTTCCAGGACACCACACACGTGCAGCTATGTAACTCCAAACACAGGAATCAGATCCTCAGACCAGAGCTTCCTTCTGGCCATGGTGAATGCTGGAGGGGGAATGTCAGGTGCTTGCTTGTCATCCACTCAGTGCAAACTTTCCAAGCAGCTATGATTCTGAACACCACGGGCCTGTGTTAAAAAGGGGCCCCACCTTGTCCAATGGTAAAATGCTAGGGTCTCAGTGGCATTTTGTGTGATTTATTTTTACAGTGGGATTGTCAGGGGGCCTGCTAACATGAGTTTTGCCCAGGACCCAACTGAGTCTCAAAGCAGCCCTGATGGTAGGGAAGATAAAAGGGAAGGTGACTTAATGGAACAGTGCCTCTGAAGTAAATAAACTATTCAGCATTTTAATTTTTACCCTCAAATCTCCTAATTAAATTATGTTTACAAAAAGTTTTAAATAATGTTTGCATTGCTATGACAATAGGTAGCTTTGCATTCAATTCCTTCTACTCTAGTGATATCAGCTGTTGAAATCCCACCCAGACATTTTGGCATATGCTGCTCTTTTACATATCCTTCAGTGAGACTGGCTTTTGAACATCAGTGGGAAATTTAAAGGAATAAGGGCAGAAGGAATGAGAGACTGTATTAATTTAGATGTCCCATGGAAATTAATATAATTGTGAAAAAAAATGAAAAACTATAAGCTCCAATGCACAAAAGGAAAGTTGAGCAATACTGGGAAAACAATTGCACCATAAGGGAAAAATAATATTTGCAATTATTTAAACGAAACCTTGAAGTCTCAGATGCATGAGAAACAATGCAGAGGTTAGAGACCTTGCTAGTTTTCAAAGGTGAAGGGGTTATGTGCCCCATTTAAATCAACAGGATTTTAGGAATGTTTATGTCTCCTCTGTGGTGTAGTGTATTTGTACCAGAACTGTTTCTCCTTTCATTTTTGCATAAGGAACTAAATGAGCAATTCTGGAACAAACCAACTGCACCATAGTGGAGAAATAAAATTGTCTATTGATTTAAAAAGGGTTTTAACCCATTTGCATTGTGAAGCAATATTTTGGAGACTTTTTTACATTTAACCCCTTAACGACCAGACGTTATGGGACATTTCCGTCCCATAACGTCCGCATAGGGGCACTTGGACGCGCCGGTACACGTGACCTGTCACGTGTATCGGCGCGTCACTATGGGGCTTGAAACAGATCGCTCCGATCTTGGAGCAGTCTATTTCATGCCCCATTTTTACTTACGTACCAGGACCGTCAAGGGTCTTTCAAGCAAGTTTACCCTTGACGGTCCTGGTACGTCAAGGGTCCCTAAGGGGTTAAGGTGTTAAAAGCCCCATTTAAATCAGTGGGAGTTTGGATGATATTTACTTCTCTCCCATAGTTGGATTGCTCTAGAATTGTCTCTCATTTCTTTTTTGAATTAGGCCCTAAAAGTACATTTTTAATCTTGTTAAGGCAACTTAGGGGTGTCAGGAATACACTCTGGAAAGCGTGTTTTATTAAGAGAAGAATTTTTTATTATTGTTATTATTATTATTATTATTATTATTATTATGAAGTCCTGTTCCTTTAACATCAGGTTAACCCTTTGGTCTATTGGGTGCAAAGTAATACTTAAAATGTAAAAAAAATATGGTGCATGGTGTAGGGTTTATCCTTCTGAATAAAAGAAGGGTGTTCATGCTGCTCTAAGGTGTTTTACTCAAACGTTATTAAAGCGGAACTACCACCCCTTACAAACATGGCCCCAAATAATTACCCATCTGGCGACTAGCTGCTCAGTACAGCTAGTCGCCAGAATTATATCCCGCTTAATGAGAATTATACACTGCTCCTGGACTGACAGGCAGGAAACAGCACAGACATCTTTCCATAATGACATCTGTGCTCCTGTACTGTCATTCCCATCTGCTCTGGAGGCGTTGCTAGGAGCCGTTCGGCACCAAAAGGGACTGACAGCGCAGGTGCGCAGACATCACTGTGCAAAGATGTCTGCTCTGTTTCCTGGCTGTCAGTCCGAGAGCAGTGTATAAATCTCATTATGCGTGATATTAAGCTTAAACTTTCATTTTATAGGTACAGTATCACAGGGCCCTGAAATTATAACATGGCACTGTTGCTACACCATCTTATGGACAAGTCTGGTCAGTTGACCATAAATCTCCATAGGAAGGTGTAGTATCAGCGCCACTTTACAATTTCAGTCCATTGTAATACTGCACCTAAAAAATTCAAGTTTGAACTGTAATAACTTTTAAATAAAACAGCTTTCAGCAGTGAGATTACCCTTGTTTTATACAGGGAATAAACCCTACAACATATATTTTGTACATTTTAAGTATCACTATCCCTTTACTAACTAAACTAACAGTTGTCCAGATATCAAATCATATCTGCCTCTTTATTTACTGCCACTGTTTTTGTCACTTAGATACAATGTTACATAAAAGCATCATTTTAAGCCTTGCTACACCTTTACCCTTTGTGTGCCAGAGGGGGATCCAGTACTGCCTCTCTGACACTCAAAGGGTCAAAGTTGTATTAGCCTGAAGAAACATTTGGAGACATACTTGCTTAATTCCAGAATAAGTGGTGCACTCAGGGCACTGATTTGTGTAAGTGAACTGTGAAGCCAGCGATAGACAGAAACACTGGTAAAACAGCAGTGAAATTAACACGTACCTGTCACAGCTCCAGTTGCAGGGCAAATTACTGTCTAATTTTGGCATCACATGGTGAACAATTATTAATATGAGAGAGATTTGTGAGTGACCTTTGCATCTCTTTAATACCAGTAAGCCTATTACCGTCCTGAATAGAAGCTCGGATGAGTGGCTACACAATTTTACTAGTATACAGATGTCAAGGTGGTATGACCTTACATTGCTTTGTGACCTTATGTCATTTTCAGTTCAGTCCATATTTATAAAAGGAAACTGGAGTTATTATACATTAAACCAACTGTACCACTCCTAAACTTACATGTGCTTGAATAGAGATTTTTAACCCCTTGAATGACAGAGAGATCTCCAAAGCATTGTGAAGCTTTCAGGGGGTTAAAAGCTAAATTTAATTTAACTGGAATTTTATTTGTCCCTATGATGGATTACTCCACAAGAACTCCAGTTTGCTTTTATAAATATGGGGCTTGTGTCTTATGATAGTATATAGGATGGGTTTTGTTTTACTAATTAAAAGCTGACCTTTATATAAAGATACACTTATGAAAACTGTAACAAAAAGTTAGAAATTGCCTTAGGAGAATAATTAAAGTGGAACTACCACCCCACCTAAACTTGCCCCTAAAGAATTACTCATCTGGCAACTAGTTGCACAGTAGTGCTAGTTGCCAGAATTATTACCTCCTTTTAGAGAATTCCTACTGCTCCCAGGACTGACAGGCAGGAAACATCTTTGCACAGTGACATCTGTGCGCCTGTGCTGCCAGTCTGTTCTAGGAGGCGTTGCTAGGAGCTGCACGGTACAGAAGTGACATAGCGCAGAAGCACAGACATCACCATGCAAAGATGTCTGCGCTGATTCCTGGCTGTCAGTCTGGGAGCAGAAGGAGGTAATAATTCTGGTGACTAGCACTAATGAGCAGCTAGTCGCCAGATGGGTAATTCTTTAGGGGCAAGTTTGGGCGGGGTGGTAGTTCCACTTTAACTACAAAATATAAAACGTTGTTACTGAGTTTGGGAAACATATTTAAAGGGATAGTAACTTTTATTTGGCCATTGCATATTCTGCAATGCACATAACATATAAAATCAATTGCCTGTACTATTTATTTATTATTTTTTCCCATCTTCATCTTTTTTGTTAACAAAAAACAGCTGGTCGACTATCAAACCCAGATAATGTAACACTATCCCTGCAGCACTATATGCTCTCCCATCTTACATCTTATATGTTTTCATTGTTTTACTGTACATGCTATCACAATCCTTGACAGAAATCACTGGAAATGGATCTAAGAAGCTCATTGTCAGTAACATAAGAGTGTAAAAAAAAAAATAAAGTGGGGATTAACTATGTGAGTGCCAGAGAGGTATGTAACACATTGCAATACAATAATAACTCAAAGCGTTAAAAAGGGAATAATAAATTTAAATATATCTGCATCCAATATCAATTCACTGCAGGATGAAGGCCAGTTATGCACAATAATCTGCCAAGCTGTCCCTGCCAGGGAATAGACCCAGCAACCCTAAGACTTGAGCAGATTCACAGCTGGTGCATTAATCAACTAAGCTATCTCATCAGGGGCATTGCATGTAGTTGCAGAATATGTTAGATGGGTTACTGCCCCTTTAATGTTTTACAAATAGACTGAGGCTAATGTTTTAAGAAAAACTGTTGTAATTCTTGAGCAAATCAACTGCACCAAAGGGTAGGCTGACCAAACTTCACCTTTAACCGGGGACGCATAGGAAAAATGCATACTGAAGGACTGATTTGATTTTGGTGAAATACTGAAATATGCTTATTTCTTATGTGTCCCCGGTTAAAGGTGAGATCTGGTCAGCCTACCAAAGGGGATGAATACAAATTTCCCAAACTGCTAACCCTTGAATGTCGAAGAGGTATCCAAGGTGTTGCTACGCAATCAAAGGATCTTGTTTCTGATTGGCTTGACTAGCCTTTGTATTACCTTTAAGGTTGTTATACAGAGTATATTACTTTGCAGTAAGGGGTGGGAAGCACCTATAAGGAACAGGGGTCCCTACCATTTTCCCACTGTGTGAGTCAATCTGACAAAGAGTCCTCGGGATGTTTTATTTTATTTATTTAGTTAATTACTATAGAGCAGTGCAGGATGTTTTTAATTGTCTTGCTTTTACTCTATGTTCCTAGTTTGGGGACCTGGAGAATCCCCTCCTTCTTTGCTGCACTCTACACCTTATTCACGTGTTTTCGTATATATATAGATAGATAATGAAGATCAGCACTCTCAGGACTACTCTTAGGGAAAACAAAAAAACAGCTTTATTAGATCTATATAAATATATACACTATAAACAGTATATATATATACAGTAAAAGGAAGCACTCTCACATTGAATGTAAAATATAATACCTGGGTGCTTACTTAGGCTAATGTATTTACAATGAAAGAACACTAAGCACCCACAGGGTTTGAAAAAAATGAAAGAAATAGTTTATTCCATGTTCAATGTTTCAGCCAGGCTTTGCTGGCCTTCCTCAAGACCAAGTCTTGAAATAGGGGCAGCTGGTAACATTAATGCATTTGCCACCCGCTTCTTCCGACTCCTGGAACTCCTCTGATTATCCCGATTGCCCTGTCAGGACCTACCATAGGTTCAATGTGCACGAGCATGCGCATTGAATCTATAGTAGGTCCACTCCTGACAGGGCAACCCGGATGCTCAGAGGAGTTCCAGGAGCCAGAAGAAGCAGGTGGCAAATGAAGATTGTCGCCCGCTGCCCCTATTTCATTGCTGCCTCCAGAAGGGGGGATTCTGGTTATAAAGGTGGGTTTTAAAAATATTTTTTCAGTAAGGCAGCATAGAGGAAGGGGGCGGTGAGCGCAGGAATGCTGCCCACTACCTCCAGATTGGGGGGGAGTCCTGGACATCATAGGGGGGCCTAATTGAAGTAAATAGGGCAGTCAAGTATTAATATTGAGGTGGGGGAGCCTGGCTTTTGGGGGTGAGTATTATACATAAGAACTCCTCATTTACATAAAATCTTGGGTATAAGTTACACCTGTATATTATACCTGAGATTGAGGGGGGTATTGAGGTTGAGGGGGTATTTTAATTTTTTTTTAGCATTTTGTATTTTTTTTCACTCATGTATAATACACACCCCTCACTTCCCATAAGGTGAAATGGGGTAAAAATGTGTGTATTATACCCAGGATTTTACGATAATTATACACATGTATTCGTAGCTACATAGATAAATATGTCTATATCCATATAGATACAGACATATATGCATACATAAACACAACACATATACCTCCACAGGCACAAATCCCTGTTATAAGTCATATTTGATAAATCTGGCTTTCTTACAGGAAGGACTGGAAACAATGGGCACATCTGCACTCACATCAAACAACTGGCACAACTGTAACCAAACATCATGATGCTTAGGTCTGCAATGTGAAATCATACCACCAGAAACCAAGTACTGCTGCTGTCACCTTGTTGACTACCTGCTAACGACATGTGACAACTTGTACTCTTAATAATAAAGATGAACCCTCCCTGCCACCAGCTTAACGTATTCTATGGGATATAATCTCATCAAATGCCGCTTGATGCTCTGGTTGTGATTATCCTCCACCACATTGCCATGTGTGGTCAGTACACCACACAGTGTGCAATGGATGGACACGAACTGCCACATTCTGACATCTACAGCTGGTGGGTAACAATGAATTAGATGGATTGTAAGAAGATGTTGCTATGTCTTTCCACACCTGGACCCTAGAACAAGAAAGTGATGTTGAGCCAGGTGTTTCACTCACCACTGAACAGGCTGGGTTTCTCTGTTCTTCTTCCACTTTGATTTCTGCCTCGCCTCAGGGAGAGACATGGGGTTAAGCAACAGCAGTGCCCAATTTATTTGGTGGGGGTGTGGCTTTAACATGCTTCATGTAAATGTCATGGTGCCTGTATTTCATATGTATTATAAGAGAAGTTGTGCCAATGTGCATTCTCTCCTTTCCCCTTTTCACTGATTTATCACAAACTGTCCACAGTGCGTCACAGTGACTGCAATGTGCCTGCCCCAAGAGAGTAACAGTCCAACACCAAGGACTTCAGGTGGGAGGGAATAGGTGGAGAAGAATGGCCTCTTTCTTCTTCTCCTCTGCATTCCTCTTCACTGGCTGGGGCAGAGAATGATGTTGTTGCTGTTGCTGCCTCACAATTAGCACTACAACTAGGACCAGAAGGATTATTGCTGCTGGCAAGCGGAACCTGTACTAGTCACACAGCACTACTGCTGGACCCCATTCCCACTGTGTCCATGCTGGTTTGTGGCACAGTAGCCTGCTTATCATCAGCCTGCTGCCCTTGCAACTCAGCAGCAGAAGGAATTACTGCAGCAGCAAACACAGCAATGTTGTCACTGCTGCTAAAAGTTTTGCCAAGTGCAAGTTTTTTTGGGAAAAGTGCAGTTTTTTCACTTTTATTTTGCCAAACTCATTGCATAGAAATCAATAGAAATGCAGAATTTCTCCCCACCACTTGGCAAGTTTCTCTTCTTTTCCCACAGGCATAATATAAAAGGGTGTGAGGTTCTCACAACATGTAATTCTATGTTTGTGAGAGGAAGATAAATCAGCACATTTTGAGCTAGAGAACGCAATTTAATGAAGTAGAGTTGAAGCTTAGTTTAGGGAGTCTTGTTGGCAGGAAATCTGTTATCTGTACCCCAAAATTCTACTATTAATAAGCCATCTAAAAACACTAGAGACAACGAGTTGCATTCCATTGTTGATGCCATAGTGCAAGAACATGTAGCAGCTCAACAAACTGCTGCATCAGACAGTGAGACAAACAAGCACAAAAACATCTGTTTTGAAAGTAGCAGTGGACGTTGTGAAAACCCCTCAAAGGGGAAAAGTAAAGAAATTGTTTGAGACCTTTAAAAGCCTAGAAGAATATAATAATAGTGGGGAAGAAGAGGTAGACAATGCTGAGGATGACCTAATTACTGATTTGCAGTGGTAGTAGCAGCCCCTCAGGAACCCTGCAGTCTATGGAGATAATTCATTTACAAGCCAAAAGCTAAGCATATTGCTATATGTGGTCTGTTTAACCCCTTAAGGTCCTGGACCGCCATGGGTTGTTATACACTTAAGGACCCATGACGGTCCTGAACCATCATGGCTTAAATGATAGCAGCGTGCCTCCATGCACGCTGCTATCATCAATTCCAGGCTGAGACTGAGTGCTCCGAGACGGGGGCATGCAGTCTCAGCCCTTCTTGCTTGTGCCGGTTCATGTGATCGCCGTAGCAGCGAGAGAGGAGACACCTAGTGGTAAAAGAAAATACAGCAGCTGGGGGTATTAACCCCTTCACTGCTGGTGCAGGAGGCTGGCTAAATGCAGGTCAATTTTTGACCTGCAATGATATACTTGATATAAGTGACAAAATAGGGTGGGAAAAAGGGACATGGGGATTTTCACCCAGGGGGGACAGTGGCCACTTTAAACTGTGCATTTTGTAGGTATGACTGACCGGTCATACTTTTCATGCAGTCTCCATAAAAATGTAACCCTTTGTGCCCAATTGATCCCAAGAGAAAAAACAAAAATGTTGTTTTTTTACTTTTTTTACATTTTCTTTTAATTTTCATAAAGTAAATGGTGGGTTATCCATATAAGTGGGGTATCAAAAGAAAGTCCTATTTGTGCTTAAAAAAACAGTATATAATTTATGGGGGTGGAATAAAAGACTTAGAGGGAAAACACTGTTGAACAAAGGCATAGTCAAAAAGGTCTGAATTGCTCCGGTCCTTAAGGGAAAACGACCTCAGATTTTCCCGGTCCTTAAAGATTTAAGAAGCATGTGAGGCTCACACCTAGGCACCTCCTCAATGAGATCCAACCTGAAGAACAACCACATGTTTAACTGGGAAACACAGCATCAACAGGGCAGGGATGACACAACTAGCAGCAGCAGAAGTACTCCAAAAGGTTCCCAGGCTCTGGGGTACATAAAGTAAATGCTGTAAATGTGTTAAAGAGTGTGCTATGTTTTTCTGCTCCTACGGCAGAGGAATATGACTCTGAGTTTGTTTTGGAGAAGACAAGAGTCTTAGAAGGCCTACACATACTGCCACCACTCCCGCCACCTCCACAAGTCATTGTCACAGTACCTACCCTAGGTCCAGCGTCCTCTAGCTGGACATTGCTGGGGAATTGTGCTCTGGCGTCACTGAACCGCACACTTGGAATGCCTCAACCCCCAACCGGTGGCCACTCTCACTTCATCCCCAGCACCTGCGGTCCCTGCCACTCCGGAGGTAGGCATGAGCAGAGGGTTGTCAGGCTCAGCTCTGCTTCCCCAACGTTATGAGGGGGATCCTGAGTTATGCCAAGGGTTCCTTAACCAGCTGGGCATATACTTCGAAATGGTACTGCATGCATTTCCGACTGAACGCGGTAAGGTTGGGTTTATGATACGCTATTGAATTTCATACCTTAGCAGCTGAAGTAGGCTGGAATAATGAGGCCCTGGTAGCAGCTTTTTTCCAGGGACTGTGCAATACGATTAAGGATAAAATTGTTGTCCGTGAATTGCCTGAAGGTTTGGATGATCTAATCTCATTCACTATTCTGGTTGATACCAGGGTCAGGGAGCGACCCTCATACAAGAAGCACCTGCAGAGGCCTTCATCCACACCGGCTCCTCACTTTTCTCACACACCCTGTCCTCCCTCACCTCCCATGCCTCCTAGTTCCGATTTAGGGGGTAGTACCCATGCAAGTGGGTACTACCCACCTTTCAGTGGAGGAGAGGGCTTTCAGAAGGAGGGAGGGACTGTGTTTGTACTGTGGCAAACCATGTCACATGCTGAAGTCCCGGTGCGTCCGAGAAACGCTCGCGCCTAAGATTCTGTCGGGGACTGGTCTTGGGTGGAACTTCTCAGTCCCCAGAAATCACCTCAGACAAACCTATCCTGGAGGTGATACTATCTTGGTTCTATTCGTCTGTCTCTACCCCAGTGTTGCTGGATTCGGGTGCTGCTGGTTATTTTATTGATGCAGAATTTGCAGCCAAACATGCTATTCCATTGCAGTTTCTCATTCCTCTCCTTTGGCACTGGAGGCCATTGATGGTAGACCCTTTTTACAAGAGCACATTATGCAGGAAACATCCCTACTAACCTTAAAGGTGGAGGCACTTTATAAGGAGGTTCTGAAATTCCAGGTGATCAGTTCTCCTCATTATGCCATCATCCTGGGGTTTCCGTGGTCGCAGACTCACAACCCCAGAATCGATTGGCACACTTGTGACATTATGGCCTGGGCACCGCAGTGTTTAGATTCCTGTCTCCCTCGTCCTATGACACTGGCTTGTGCCAATACCTCAGTCTTGCCTGAGGAATATTCAGTGTTTAGTAAGGTATTCAATAAAGTTCAGGCTGGGGCGTTACCGCCACATAGGCCTTATGATTGCTCCGTGGAGCTGATGCCTGGTACCACACCTCCTAAGGGTCACATTTACCCTCTGTCTGTGGAGGAGAATAAGGCTATGGAAGAATACGTTTCCGATGCCCTTTCTAGGGGCATTATTCGAATGTCCACTTCCCCTGATGGTGCAGGATTTTTTTGATAAAAAAAAGGATGGAGAATTATGCCCGTGTATTGATTTCCGTGGACTAAACAAATTGATGGTAAAGAACGCTTATCCGATAGCCCTGATTACGGAATTGTTTGACCGATTGAAGGGTTCCAAAATATTTACGAAACTCAATCTAAGGGTTGCATACAACCTTATCGGAATGAAGGAGGACCACGAATGGAAGACAGCAATCAACACCTGGAACGGGCATTATGAGTATTTGGTTATGCCTTTTGGTCTTTGTAATGCTCCTGCTGTCTTCCAGGAATTTATCAATGACGTTTTAAGGGAATTGCTGCAAACTTGTGTAGTGGTCTATCTGGACGACATTCTAATTCACTCTCCTACGCTTGACAACACCGGTTGCATGTGTCCACAGTATTACTCTTACTAAGGGAGAATAACCTTTTTTGCAAGTTGGAGAAATGTGAATTTCATAGACCTCAGGTAACATTTCTGGGGTATGTCATTTCCGCTTCTGGGTTGGCCATGGACCCTCAGAAGTTGTCAGCTGTATTACAGTGGCCTCGTCCAGTAGGACTCAAATTGCTCCAAAGATTTTTGGGGTTCGTCAATTACTACCGTAAGTTCATCAAGAATTTCTCTACTTTGGTCAAACCGCTGACTGATATGACCTGTAAGGGTGCAAAGGTCTCGGAATGGTCACCCAGTGCCCTGCTCACCTTTGAGAACCTCAAGGCTGCATTTGCAGCAACTCCCATTTTGGTTCACCCGAAGCCCACACTACCCTTTACCCTGGAGGTTTACGAGTCTGAAGTAGGAGTTGGTGCCCTTCTTTCTCAACACTCGGCTCCAGGAAAGACCTTACGTTCATGTGGCTATCTCTCAAGAAAACTGTCCAAGGCTGAGAGGGTATATCAGATTGGGGACAGAGAGTTACTGGCTATCATCCTGACTGATCACAAGAATCTCACATATTTGTCCGAGGCTAAACGTCTGTCATCCCGGCAGGCTAGATGGATTTTGTTCCTTTCTAGGTTCAATTTCGTAGTCTCTTACCTTTATGTCTCTAAGAATGTTGCGGATGCCCTATCACACCAATTTTGTAATCAATCTAAAGAGGAGTATCCTCCTACACCTATAATTCCGGCTGACCAGATACACACTACGATACAAACCTGTATCACCTCTCCTCTGGGAGAGGAAATTTTGTCCACCCAAACATCCACTCCGGTGGAAAAACCCTGTGGGAGGTGCTTTGTACCTGTCCAATTACACACTAAATTTTTGGAAATTTACTATACTTCCAAGATAGCTGGCCACATTGGGCAAGACCAGTTGATTTGGTCTATCTCTAGATTATTCTGGTGGACGAGTCTCAGATCCGACTGTTCTGCTTTTACAGCTGCATGTAGGACATGCGCTCAAAACAAATCACCTCAACATCTGCCTGTTGGTCTTCTCCAGCCAGTGGCCAATGGAGAACCTCCTTGGTCGCATTTCTCCATTGGCTTTATGGTTGTTCTTCCGGCATCCAAGGGTTTCATGGTCATCCTGATAATCATGGATAAATTCTCTAAGATGGCTCACTTTGAACCACTTAAAGGCTTACCATCCGCTCAAGAACTGGTGATGATGTTCACTAGAGAGGACTTTCGGCTCCATGGCATACCCAGGGTGATTGTCTCTGACTGGGGGAGCCAGTTCTTGTCTTGCTTCTGGAGATGCTTTTGTGATCCGGTGGGGATTCAGCTAGCCTTCTCCTCTGCATACCACCCACAGTCTAATGGGGAGGCAGAGAGATCTAACCAAGCCATGGAACAATTCCTTTGTTGCTATGTGTCTGACCACCATGACAACGCATCTTCACAGAATTCTCCATTCTTAATCAATTATGGGTTCCAACCCTCTGTTCTTCCTGACAATTTCGAAGAACAGGAAATTCCTGCTCTTGACGAGCATTTGAGGACGCTCCGTTCCTCTTGGTTGCGGGTACAGAATACCCTACGTGGTTCAGCACAACAGCAGAAGAGACAGGCTGATCGTAGACAGTTGCCGGCTCCTACCTTTCAGGTGGGGGAGAGGGTTTGGCTGTCATCTCGCAATCTTAATCTCCAGGTGCCTTGTAAGAAATTTGCTCCTAGATTCATTGGCCCCTTCCGTGTGCTGCAGAGACTTAATCCTGTGGCTGATGCTCTGGATCTTCCGGCCTCGATGCGCATTCATAATGTATTCCATGTATCTTTACTCAAACCTCTGTTTTGCAACAGGTACACCTCGTCTGTGGTTCGACCAGCACCCGTTAGGGTTGGTAATCATGAGAAGTATGTGGTACAGAGCATATTGGACTCACGTTGGGTCCGGGACAGTTACAGTAACTGGTACACTGGAAGGGCTACAGTCCAGAGGAACGCTCCTGGATACCCTCAAATGATGTTCATGCCCAGATCTTGGTAACCAGATTCCATGCTCGTTTCCCTAGTAAACCCCAACTTGGCCTGTGGGAGAGGGGCCTTTAAGGGGAGGTTACTGTCACAGCACCTACCCTAGGTTCGGCGTCATCTGGCTGGACGTTGCTGAAGTACTAGCGGTGGGAATGGCACTCTGGTGTCACTAACCACGTCTCACTGTGCCTGCGGCCTGGCCGTGTCTTGTACCTCCCGTGTCTGGCCTTGTCCTTTCCCCAATTAGTGCAGTATGTCGCTGGAGGTGACGCATCTCCTCAGTCAGCGGCATCACTTGCAGGAGCATATTTGTATGTATGACGCAAGTACCTTTTAATACCTTGGGCAACTTGAGATTCCTGCTACTTCCTGTAGGGGTTAAAAGAGGAGATGGACTGCTAGTCCAGTTTCCCTTACGTTGGTGTTTGTTGCATTTGTTTATGTTCTTTGTAGCGCTCCGTGTATGACCTAGGCTTGTCTACTACTACTCTTCCTGCATTACCCTTTGGCTTAGCAGACACCCAATCTGGGGCAGACCTGTGGCTCTGGCTGACTACCCGACCTGTGTATGAATTAGGCTTGTCTGACCATCCATCCTGGTGCTGACCTGTGGCTCTGGCAGACTTTCCGTGCTTGCCATTCTGAGACTACCACTGGCGTCTGCCTAGTCTCTAGCAGAGAGGTTACTCTAAGCAGCATCCTATTTCTGGTAGGAATTGCTAGCTTCCTCGGTACCCTCTGTGAATGCTACTGTTTTATTATCTGCATTTATTACTCTCAATAAAGGTGGTTTTACAATTAGAGTACTGACTCCTGGTGTATTCTTGATAACCAAGACAGTCATGTAGTTAAAGCAATAAACTTACAGAGTTGTTCCACTATATCACACAGTTACTAAGTTCTTAGAAATAAGTTAAAACATGCACAAAATAATGCAAAAGTACACCTGTGGAATAGTAAACTTGCCAAAATGTTGACGGTTGACATGCTGCCCTTTTCTTTTGTGAAAAACAGAGGCTTTAAAGAAAATGGGGTTCTGAACTAAGGTATGTTTAAGAGGTGTTAAAGTAGAGATGACTTCTCCAGCGATATCACTTCCCCAATTTGTATGTTATTCTATACAGCCTATTCACTAAGATCTCCAAAATTTGAGAAATCTTAGTGCATTGGTTCCATAAAATAACATAGAACCTAGAGAATGATATAATTGCTGAAGTCATCTCCACTTTATAACTTCTTTATCATGTTTAAGAGACACCAGTAGTTAATTTCACAGCCTATACTGTAGTGACACAGATTTATCACAGAAAACCAAAATACAGTGGTTAATTATTAGATTGCAATGATTCTCATGTATCAATTCAGCAGGCATTTTTTATGTGTCCTCTTTTAAAGGGATGATCTGGCAACCGTACAGGCTGTTGAGGAATACAATTCTCACAATGCTTGGCCAGCCATTGGGTGGCTGGGCTGGTGGGATTTGTAGTCCTCTATAGTCAAAAGAAAAGTGAATGAATTCCGATGCAGCCCGACTGCACCATGGGAGACAAATAAAAATGTACATTTATTTAAATGGGGATTTTAACCCCTTGAATGCTAATGAGAACTCAAACTCATGCTATGCAATTATATATATATATATATTTAATGTTCCCTCTAAATTAAACAAACAATACTCCCTCTGCTGTGAGATGCTTTATGCAATGGTCATTACAGCACATCAGTTTATTTTTAAATCAAGGTCGTAACCCCTTTGAGGACAAGTGTCAGCGCCATCACAGAAATCCATCCTTTGAGGGTGGATGGAGATCCTGGCACGTCATGATTTAATAATGGCAGAGCAACCCTGGCTTGCCGTGATCAATGCAGGGAGCCTGTAACTGACTGCTCCAAGATCAGAGCAGTCAGTTTCAGCAGTTCAGTAGCTATGGAGCCACATGTCAAAGGCAATGTATGTAAACATTGCCTCTGCCATTGTTCTCTGACTCTTTCCTCCTCGGTGTGAGGAAGAGAGAAGCAGGGAACTGAGATCCCAGTGCCTCAAAGGACCAAAGATGAGGCAATTTTGTTGCACTGGGAGCAGGACTGTTGGGGAGATCTTATTAAAAAAAACATCCATGATGTATTGATCCCTCATTGTATATCTGAATAAATGATTTAGAGCAAGACCAAAGTATTTTATTTACACAGAATGATTTATAAATTTATATATACTGACATTTAAACAATAATTAATTCGCGTTTTACTGCTGTGGAGCAATGTTATACACTTTTATACACACAACATAGTCTGATCGCTTAAAAGAGGGGCACCAAGGTGGGAAAGAGGGACATGGGTATTTTTGCCTCAGTGGTGCAGTACCCCCCTAAAAGGGACATTTGGATGGTATGAATGAATGTTCATACCTTTTATCCAGTACCTGTTAAAATTCACTAATTGAGTACAAAGAAAGTAGACTACAATAGAAGGAGCTCATAGGATATACTCTAAAAAGATCAATAAAAAAATAATGCTGTAATCATTTGCAGCTAGACAGGCATGTGAGGGATCTTATATTTGCCCACCACACAGATTCTTCATGGCTGCACCTTAAAAGAGAACAAACTGAATCCGGAAAGGAAATAACACTGCAGGGGGAATACCTACCCCTGTTCATGGATCTCCGTGGTGAACTGGAGGGGTGAAAGAGCTCCTGAATGATGATCAGTGCCAAAATTAAACTTTAAAATCTGCAATTTATTTTGGTTTAAATACAATTAAACAAAGTCCAGTCATGTGTTTTATGACTGCTCCTTTCTGCAAGACATGCAGGCTTATACTAATTGAGCAAAAATCATCACAGGAAAACCCCATGCGTCCCAAACACCCATTAAAACATAACTTAAAGGGATAGTAATACTTCATTTTAACTTTATTTTATTATGTAGGCATTAAAAAAACATGAAGAATGATATAAGTCTTATCTCTCAAACCTTTATGGTTTAAGAGATATTAACAAGCAAAGTTTCCCCTCCCCGCCCCTTTTTCCTAGTGTAAGCCATCTCTTCTCAGATGTGAATCTGGTTGTAAGACCAGACAGATAACAGCAGGGGACAATCTTCTTTGTATGAAAACAATGAAAGCCCTTCCCCCCTTGACAAGTTTTTCAGCTTTTTCCCTTATCTTAATTGAAGATTGTCCCTCTCTGCAGTCTACCTGGGCACCTCCCTTCTGATCTGACTGAACAGGGGGGGATACATTGCTTGTGAATATCTCTTAAACCATAAAGGTTAGAGAGATAAGACTTATATCGTTCTTCATGTTTTTTTTAATGCCTACAAAATAAAATAAATATAAAATGAAGTATTACTATCCCTTTAAGTCAAAATGTAACATTACGGCTGGCGTTGGCTAGCAACCCTGATAGATGCACAAACAACATTCAAACCTACAGCCAATCCCAAGGCCCCAAAGTAGCAAAAATGTTCAAATACACCTATGTATACCCCAAAATAATATTCACACCTTGTCTGTGTTTCGAGTTTTGGTGAGATAGATCAAAGTATCCAGTAACAGTGGATAGCGTTTAGAGGGAGGGAGAAAGGAGCGTACATTGGAGGTAGAAAGAGTTTTTGGAGTTTGGAGAGACAAGAGCATTGCACTATACACATATCACACTTTTGCACATATTACATACACCCATACAAACACATACACATCCATACACATAGTCTTTTTTTTCACAACACCTTACACATTTTTTAAACTTTTTTTGACAGTGTGAATCTGTGAGTGAAAGAGTGTGACAGAGAGTGAGTGGGATTGAGTGTGTCTATGAGGACTTGTGGGAGTGCCTGGGTGTGAATGGGTGAATGATGGCCAGGAGAGGAGGACAGGAGAGAGGGATGGGGAGCGTAGTGGAGGAGGAGGAAGGAGAACAGGACATCCCTGTTGAGAGTAGGGGTGGGAAAGGGAGATCCGCAGGGAGGAGGGGGACCAGGCCCAGAAGAGCAGGCACACGGAGGCCAGGGACAGAACCTGCAGTGGGACGAGGGGTAGTTCCTGGGGACCACCACACACAGGCAGGGGCAGAGTAGGCAAGACACTCTGGTTCTGACTCCTCACATGCCGGAGCTGAGCAGGATAGAATCAGGGATCCCCAATATATCGAAGAGGAAAACACGGCTCTCGTGAGGCTGTCCTCAAGAGAGAGAGAGAGAGAGTGTCCTCCACCCGAGGGAGAAAGTCCCTGGCCTGTCAATGAGGAGGAAGGCCTCCTGGAACCAGATCTGCAGCCAGGTCAACGTGGTGGCCACATGCAGACGGGACGTGGAGTCCAAATTGAAGCGATGGGGCAACTGCCTGAGGTGGTGAAGAATAAGTTGGCTGTCATCGCACCGGAGGTGGCCACCTGTCCCGGTTATGTTCTGTGGATGGGAGGAGATGGTGTGGCAGAATATGTCCCCTGCACTCATCAAGGGGGTCCCTGGAAGATCAGACACTGGAGATGAAAGGAGCCTCCACACTGGTAAGTGCATCATAACATAACCACCCAACCATCACACAGTCACATCTCAACACATGCCCATCATTCATCCACACAACTGTACCAACACAGCACCCTGAGGGTTAAAACAGGACACCAGACAAGGACAAATGTCAAGGTTCAACAAGTCCCAAACCTGTTCAACTTCCTGGTTAACCCTCATGTTGCTGTGCTGATTTCATCAATACACAAGAATCATTCTCATAAAAGTGTTGTATGTTAAACATCATAACTGTTCCAACACAATGTCCCCCATGTACCCACAGGGAAACCAGCACATAACCCCTTGAGTGCTACAGGGATTATCAAGGCATCGCTCAACAATGCTCTGGTGCAGGAATCATAGATCTCCATAGGATGATGTAGCAACAGCTCCAATGTACAATTTCAGGCCACTGGACTATTGCACCAAAGGAATTAGACTTTGAGCTGTGATACGTTTCGAATTAAACACCCTTCAGCAGTGGGAGTACCCTTGTTTTACTCAGGGGGATAAACCCTACAACATATATTTTTCTTTTCACATTTTAAGTATTAATATCCCTTTAATCCTATTATGGCTATGTTTACTAATCATACAATCTCATTTCTCCACACAGCTGACGGGCCTCCAGCACAGCAGGAGCCCATGGAGGAGGCTACCTCACCACCCAGTGAGGAGTATACAGAGGAGGGGACCAGCCGGTGGCCACCATACTCACCACCCACACCTCCTCTACAGCTGGCTGCTCCCCAACTGGCTGCACCACCACTGGTTGCTCCCCAACTGGCTGCTCCACTGGCTGCTCCCCAACTGGCTGCACCACCACTGGCTGCTCCCCAACTGGCTACACCACCACTGGCTGCTCTCCAACTGGCTGCTCCCCAACTGTCTGCCCCCCCACAGGATGCTCCACCCTATTACAGTGCCTGGATGCAACATGAGGAGAGGTGGATGCATCCCACAACCTCTAGGAGCTCCTACCATCAGGCAGCACCACCACCAGGGATGCAATGGCTGCCCGGGACTGTGGCCACCACCCAATATGGCCCATATTCCTCCCAGATGGACCTACCCTCCTGGATGGCTCCACAGCATGGCCCCAGGTATGATCCCAGGTGGGGGCCAGGCACCTACCAGTGGCCAAGGTATGACCCTTGGCCACTCAACTACCAACCCCTGGGCCTGATAGGGGAACCCCTGCAACGTCTACCGAGGGAATTCTTTACTCCACTACCAGCACAGACATCAGTGGGCAGCAGTGAGTCACTTGATGTGGTGGGCATATACCCATCATCTGCAGCAGTCACTCCACCAGCTGTCACAGCAGCAGCAGCCACAGCACACTCAGCAGCAACAGAGGACACAGCAGTACCAGAAGACACAGCAGCAGCAGCAGCAGAGGACTCAGAAGCAGCCGCCACAGCAGCATAGGTCTCCAACGCAGCAGGAACCCCACCAGCAGAGTCACGGGCACATCCACCTCCAGCATTGTACGTCCCATGGCGATGGTGGCAGAGCCCATGTCCATACAGAGGAGGTTACTCCGGGCATGTTGCAGTACAGACCAGAAGATCTCAAGGAGCCAGAGGGAATCCCAGAGGAATACCTCCAGGATAGACGAAAGGCTCCAATCCCTGGAGTAGGAGGTGACAAGGATCAACACACAACTTCATCAGTACCACACGGGAATGATGGACATGTTTGGGCAGGTGCTGGTGGAGTTGAGAGACCACAACTGCAGGGAGAACCTGCATGTAGAGAGCGAGTTGCGGTCCACAGAGGGGTCCACTGCACCCACCACTCCCTCCAGTGTGATCCCTGAAGCCACACTTAGAGTGCAAAGGGTGACCAGGCAATCAGCCAGGGCATCTACCTCTGCCTCCCAGTTGAAAGTCCCCGCCCCCCAAAAAAAAATAAAATGCCCAACTTGATATCTTCCCCCTTAATAAAAATAACATTGTGCTTTTGAATCCTGTCTGATATGCTTTGTATATAGTGATAGACTGGGTGGTAGAGTTGTCTCCAATTCATTGACAAGCAATGCAACAAACACAACTTCTGCCTAGGTAACATGTTTGTGGGATGTTACAACATGGGTTCACACACACCGTTGTACAAATTCAACTGGCAATCCATCCCTGGAGCCATATAACATGACAGTGTTATATGGCCATGATTTGCGTTGAATTTGAACAAAAAATACCCCTTAGCACAACAACTGATGCAACACTGAACAGTCGCCTGCATCAGTTGTTGTGTTTAAGGGGTTAGCCAGACAAACAGCCATTTGACTTAGCAGAGAAATAACAAGCAGGACAGATGGAACATGCAGCAAAATAGTCTTTGATTCAAACTCTTATTGTGCAACTGACTTACTGGGGAATCCAATGTTCATCCTAGAATTTCAATGTATAGAAGAGAGTGACCCTTGGGCGGTATACCCTGGCCTTGGTGGTCGCCTATACATCCTCCGCTGCTGCAGGGGTCCCTGTGGCAGTTGGGGAGCATCCTGTTGCTGTGGAACATACTGTTGCTGCAGCTGTGCATCTGCAGGCAGGTGCTGTCCTCCAGGTGGCAATGGGCTCCTGTGTGGGTATTGAGCCAGAGCCTCCTCACTTGCAACAGGTGAAGGCTGGTGAAGAAACAAAAAAGCCCACAGCGCTAGCTCACCATAATAAATACATGTAGTGTATAAATAAAAAGTGTTAAATAGCTGGCATCTGGATAGCAGCAAGGAATGAGGGGTTCTCCAATCCCCCCAAAAAACATTGGTCCAAAACCCAAAGTTCACATACAAAACAAAGAACAAACCTGAGCTCCTCCACTTTGGGTTTTGGCCCAATGTTTTGTGGGGGATTGGAGAACCCCCTCATTCCTTGCTACTATCTAGATGCCAGCTATTTAACACTTTTTTATTTATACACTACATGTATTTATTATGGTGAGTTAGCGCTGTGGGCTTTTTTTTTCTGCTTTTGTTTCTACAATTCTCCTTTGCTCATTCAAGCTGCTTTTCACCCTTTTTCACCACTAATACACATATAATGAAATTTCAAAACATTTTTTCTCTTAAAGGTCCTTAAAGGCATGTTATTTGGCTTGCTTTATATTTAAATACCTTGTCTGTCCAAAGTTGTTATTCCTTATTTGGCCTGTGGGGGTAGTAAACACTGGCTTATAAATGGGATTGAAGGACCCACAATCATCTTTTGCCAGTGTCCACATCCTGCAGGCCAAGGAAGTTTTATACCAGGCAAGTACCCTCTTACACCTTTTGAATTAGTAGTGTGTTCTTTTGTTTTTAATTGCACGCACTGTGTTATAGAATTAGGTACGTGTTTACTTATAACATCTTCAGCTGCTTTATCAAACCCAGAATTTTAATCTGTTTTAATGTTAGATAGGAATTAAAGGTGCAGTAGTGTAGGTACTTGCCAGAACTAGAGATACCTTGACGGGCTTGGCAAGCTTACATTCTTTGGTCAAATGATGGTATAAATTCTCAATTTTTAATAGTTTAGTGTATATATATCTAGGTCAGGATACATATATACACATTTTTATTATTATATATGCCTAAGCCAGGGAACACATTTACACATAGTTATGGAGCAGTGCAGGTTCTTTGTTTTGTATGGAGCTTACTGGTGTTCCCTAGCTCTTGCCCTTGCACGCCTTCTCCGCAGTCTTCTCATCAATAAGTATCCCAACATACTTATTGTTCTCTCTCTATCTCTCTATCTCTCCCTGAGTGGAAAACAAGCCACAAGTGAGTGTGGTGAGCTGTCCCTTTAAGTACCTGGTAGGGCGTTGTGTAGGTGTGGTGATGAGGTGAGTGTTGACCAAAGGGAAGGTGTTTGTTGTTCAGATAAGTGTTTGCAGGTATGTCTGTGTATTAAAATATGGTGTTTTCTGATTGCTGTGTCTGTGTCAGTTGCGGGTGTGAAGTTGTGGGGTGCAGGTTGTGTCTGGATCGTGTGGTGATTTTGCACAGGTGAGCTTGTTTTGTATTGGCAGGTGTCCATGTTGTGTGATAACTCCCCCATTGTTCTGTGCCATGTTGTGTTAGTGTTCTTTTGGAAGTCCTTTTCCCTCTGGTGTTTGTTGTTGTGTGTGACAGTGATTTGTGGTGTCTGGCCATGTTTTTGTGTTAAGCATGCGGTAAGCATTTTGTCTGTTTTCCTATGTAACGGGAGGTGTTTTTACCATTAATTGTCTAACGGCTACGAAAAGTGGGTCTTAACTTTTGTCCATTAAGTGTATCTTTTTTCCGCCGTTAACACTAGCACACTCCTTTGAATGGTTCTGAAGAACTTGTTCCATGCCTCTCAATGCACGTAAGTCTATCGGCCGTAAGGATTATCAAACTGCCGTTAGCTGTTCTTTAGATGGATCCAGAGGCGTAACTAGAAGCCTCCAGGCCCTGGTACAAGAAGTGCCACGGGCCCCCCCACCACCACATTGACCCCCTCCACAATGCCGCCATCTCCTACCTGGTGCTCCTGTGCGGTCCTCTTAGTAGTGCAAAGCGCTGGGAGATGATATAATCTCCCAGCGCTCTGCATTACTAGAGCGCCGGCGGGAGATTGCGGGTGCCAGGCAGAGGGGTCGCAGGGGGAGGCCAGGCCCCTGGAGTGCACGGGCCCGGTTGCAGGTGCAACCCCTGCAATCCCTATAGTTACGCCACTGGATGGATCTTTAAATTGATAAATACATCTTAACGCACCCGGCAGTGCTTTTTTTTGCTAACGGCTGCCTTTAAATCTACCCCATAGACTCTCAATGGTATTCTGTCCTTTGTATAACAGAGATACATAGAAAGGGATGCTAGCAGGTATTCTTTGAACTTTTCTAATGTTGAAATCACTTTAACCCCTTGACTGCTAGAGATGGCTCAATTCACTGCAAAATCTCACTTATAATATTCACAATTTTGCTCCCTTTCACTTTATGTGAAGTGGGGGATACATATACACAAAGAAAAAGATATTATCTTTATATATATTTATAAGGCATCTTGATATATATAATATACACAGGGCACTACTGTAGTTTCAGTGAGCAGAGGTCTATGCATTGGGTCTATGGTAGGGCCTTTCGAGGACTTTCAGGTCCTCAGAGGGTACTACTATTATCTTGAATTAACAAACGTCCTCACAGGGAGATGCGGGAAGCTTGCTGAAAATGCATGCATGCCGCCCACTGCGCAGATATCCCATTTGCCTCTAAAGGGGGTGAGTACAGAGAGAGGAAAGCATACCTCCCAAGTGTCCTTCTTTAGGAGGAACTGTCCCTCTTTTAGACCCAAATCGCTCTATCCCTCTTTCCCACCCTGATGTCCCTCTTTTCAGGAGATCACATGGTGTGATGCATTTATAAGTGTATCATACTGCTCTACAGCAATAAAACTCACATTATTGTTTGTTTAAATGTCAGTATATGTGTTTATAAATTAGTCTGTGTAAATAAAATACTTTGGTCATGTTATAAGTCATTTATTAGGTTACACAAGTTTGTATACATAGGTCATGAAATTGCCTAAAAATTCCTGGTAATGCCCTGCCCATCAGCCACGCCCCCAGCAACACCCCCTAAAACACAAGTGTCCCTCTTTGGCAATTTAAAATGTTGTGAGGTATGGGAAAGTGGTAGCATATTGAGGTGGGTAGAGGAAAGGATGCAGACAAGGAACACATTTTTTTTTGTGGTTAAATGGAGGGAAAACAAGGTTGGGTAAAAATCTTGATTATAATTTACACCTGTGTATTTTACACAGAGGAATATTATACCTGAGATTGCAATAAAGCAATAAGCAAATGCACTGAATGTGTGTGGCAACTAGTGTGTTAATGTGTATACATGTTAGAACATCTGTTGTTTAAATTAAACTTTAATTAGATTAGTCTTCTTGTGTATCTTAGATATGTACACAAAACAGAGAATTCACATCTAAAATTGAATAATTAAACATCTAAACAACATTGCCCTCTAATGGATAACACTTAAAATACTACATAATTGATATGTCAAGAAAAGCATAGCGAATGCATACCATGCACCACAACATCAAGTTGAACATTTCTGCATATGTAACACTAGATTTTAAGCTTTAGGAAACAAACAAATGTTTTGCAGATATATACATGGAGTACAAGTAGATAACCACAGATTAGTTTAAGGTGTCAGTGTTCCTTTAAAATATGAGCTGGAAAAGTCAGGGGTCATTTTGACCCAAGCTGCCACCTTCACAATACTGTTGTTGAACATTAACCCTCTGAGTGCCAGAGAGGTGAGCAACTCATTGCCAAACAATGTGTTGCTCAACCCTCTGGCACTCATAAGGTTAAATGTTCCCCGCTAGTCAACCAGAAGCAGCTTTCATTTACACTCATGAAGGATTACTGTGTATAATGTATATGTATAGTTTGCTGCTATTTCCCATTGCAGAGCTAATGAACCCATCTGTGGCAAAGATACTACACGGCAGAATGAACACACATACATGCTCAATAACACATGATACAGTAGAGATAAACTGCATTCCTGTTAGTAACAGAAGCTTCTGGAATCAGAAGATGGGAGAATAGTAAGGGTCTTGTGCACAAAACAAACTCTGGGGCAAACCTAAAGCACCACAGGGGACACATGAAAAAAGGAGAAATGTACTCACCAATATTATTCTTATGTAACTATCTACAGCAAGAAAAATGGCATTGACTCCACCTCTCAGCTGGCAGGACCAATCAATTTACTGCCATTAGAAAAGATACGGAGCTGGGTATAACAGTGTCACAAATGTAGACACGCACATATATATACACACACACATATATGCATGCAGCAGTCATGGAGACACAAACACACATACACAAAATAAGATATGCACACACACACATATACAAAGTGAGACATGCACACACACACACACGCACATATACAAAGTGAGACATGCAAACACTTGCACACACACAGAAATGCACAATGAACATGGGAGCTGTAAAGACACTACTAAGAACCAGTGACCTGCTCCGTGCATAGGGCCACACATGCACAACCCTGTCAATGCCACAATCATGAGAAATGCATTGCCATGCAAAACACCTCCAACTGCATGTTTGTTCCCCCCAAATGTATGATCCATGTTTTTGCCCCCTCCTCCATCATTCCATACCACCCATACTTCTCCATGTTTCTGGCCCAAACTACATGTTTATTTCGCCCTCCTCTTCGATGCCCCCATCCATGTTTGTCTCCACCTCAAGTGTTCCTCTGAGTGTTTCTGTAGCCTTCCTTCTACATGTTTCTGTCACCTCTCTGCATGACTCCCATCCCCCTCCTATTTGCTTTTGGTGTGAGTGTGTGTGTGTGTGTGTGTTAACTCTTTCAGTGCCAAAGGGGTACACAAAGAATTGCAAATGAATGTGTTGCTTATCCCTCTGGCACTGAAAGAGTTAAGGAGGTGTATGTATGTGTTGTGGTGTGTGAAATCCTGACATCATAAATAAAACCTGTTCTTCAGTGCAATCAAGCCTTCCTGTAGGTCTCTGCTTCTCACAGCAATGAAAAAGGCTTTGAGCCACAGGACAGAGAAGCATGAAGTGAGGGAAGCATCCTCCAAACAGTCACACAATACACTTGACTATCATAGACTTACATATGATGGGCAGCATTGGGGGGGAGAGTCTTACCAGTGCTCTCACCATAGCCTTGCATATTATGTGGGCACTTGTAGAACTGTCCCCCTGGTGCCACACTGTGTTGTCTGCCCAGCATATGGAAGTCTACATTGTGACACTGGCCACAATATGCAAGTGTATCATGTCACCGTTTGGAGGACGTTTCCCTCATTTCATGCTCCTCTGTCCTACAGTACAAATGTTAACACACATGTAAAATTGAAAGAATTAAGGCCTTCCTTAACCCTTGAGTGCCAGAGGGGTGCTCAACGTATTGCTGAGCAATGCGTTGCTCAACCCTCTGGCACTCATTGGGTTAACGGTATACCTGATGGCTGTTGGGATTAGTTAACCCCTTGAGTGACAGGACATTATCCTGTTCCTCCAGGTTCCCCTTGGTGGCTGTATTACAGGTCCGGCTGAAGCCACTGGGAGTCAGAGTGAGTGAGTGAGAGTGCGTGGTATGTATATGTGTGTGTGTGTGTGTGTGTGTGTGTGTGTGTGTGTGTGTGTGTGTGTGTGTGTGTGTGTGTGTCAGCCATGTTGTTTTGGGGAGTGGTTCCAGCCTGATATTGAGGGAGGGCAGACTCATTGCAGAGATTTGGCCCCTGACCACTCCTGTCAAAATCATGCCTCCCTGTATCTCCAGGACAGGCAGTATAGAGAAGATATGAATATCTCCTTCTTACTGCCACCCCAGGGTGTATTTGCCTCCTAAGGAGATCACACACACACTATAATTATAGGAAGGGAGTACTGTGGACAGACAGAAGAAAAATAAATATCGGTTAGTACATTTTCACTTTTCTTCTGTGTCCTATCTAAGGCAAGGAAAACTGGTACTTATAAAGCCGCACTATAAAGGGGGGAAATGACAGGCAAAGATCCTACTCTTAATCTGAATCTACTGCCTGGAGCACTTTTCTCCTGAACTTTGCATCAGCAGAAACCTGTATGTTCAGCTGACGGTATTTTATGAATGTAAACAGAGATGACTAGGTTGCTGTCTTACACATTTCTTTTGGTGAAGACACTGCCTTTTGTTCCCATGAAGTAGTTATGACATGAGTTGATTGTACTTTAATCTTAATAGATGAATCTCCTCATGCTGATTTGAAAGACTGAATTATGCAAGTCCTTACTCATCTGGCAATGGACGGTTTTGATGCTACTGTGCAGAAATGGATGAATAATTTGTCAGATTTTCTGATTTCTTTGGTGTTGTCCAAATAAACAAATATACATCATACTAGATCCAGATTATGTAATTGTTTCTCTTTGTCAATTGTTTGGATTAGGATAAAATGTCTGCACACAATCTCTTGTTTGAGATGGAAATTTGAAACCACCTCAGACATTAATGCTATTAATACTATTTTGTCTTCATGTATAACCAGGTATGGATTACATAACACAGCCTGAATCTCACTCACCTTCCTGGCAGAAGTAACTGTTGTTATGAATTTCTTAATGAAGCATCATGTATAAGCTCTAAATCTGTACTAGTTGAAAATTGCAGATGGATGAGATTCAAGTCCCATGAGGGCACAATTTTCCTAATAGTTGATTTCATTTTTGAGATGATACATCTCTGAACAAAATAAACATCTGAGAAAGGAGTAGCCAGAATCGCAGAAAGAAAAGATTAATGTACTTTAATCAATGAAGATTTTAATGGCTTTTGAAATCCTTCCTGAAGAAAATCCAGTAATACATCTACTGATATATGCTCTCTAGAAATGTTTTTTCTTTTGCACCATTTCATCAAGATGGACAAAATTTGTAATATTTCTTGGACCGCTATGCTCCTGTTCCTGCTATGATAGTTTCAGAAAAATAAACCTCTTCAAAGAGCTTGGTTCAGTCTCCAAGCCGTTAGTTTCAAGAAGTCTGAGTTTGGATGGAGAATTAGGCCCTGAGAGAGTACATCCTTGACTACTGGAAGAGCTAGTGGAGGAATAACTGACCTTCCTATTTAGGTCCAAAAACCAGATCCTTCACAGCCACCATGGAGCTATGAGAATGACATTTGCTTTTTCTCTCTTTATCTTGTATAATACTTCCAGCAAGAGAGAGATTAGAGGGAATACAAATGAAAGCAGAAAAGACCATTTTACTTTGAATGCATCAAGTCCCATTGTTGCTTTCTTGCTGTGAAGAGGAAGAGACTGCATTTGTTCCCGACAATGCATTGGACTTTTCCAATTGGAGGTTATGTCCCTGAATATGCCTATATTCAGGACCATTCCCCTGGGTCACGAGATATCGTTCTGAGACAGTCCGCTTCTTTGTTCAGTGCCCCTGAAATAAGGGTTGCTTATGGTATCATTTAAAAATGTTGCACACAAAAGAACGTGCAACTACCCTGCGCATTAACCATTTGATTAAAAGGGCAACATGAGAATCTCGCTCTGCATCAAAGCATGAGATTCTCATATCCCAGCATGAAATGTCACCTTCTCTATACGGGTGAATACATTAAGGGGGATTGTTTCACTCTTCATGGAAGCTTGATGATCTCTCTCATCATATATTTGCATTGAGGTCCTACAATCCTTTATAGAGAAGCTGATCCTCAGCGGTCACCAGACGGTTAACAATGGTGGAAGCTGTAGTGCAACACATGTTTCTGAACACAGCAGCAGCTCTTTAATTCATTCAAACATTATATCGCTATATATACACCCAATCAAAATCTGCAAAATTGGAATTGAAGGAGACGTTTCATGCAGCTACATGAGAATCTTGCGCTTTCATGCAAGGCGATATTCTCATGTCACTCTTTTAATAACAGCAACAGGGTTAATGCACCCTTTGCAAAATGTTTAAAGTGAACTGTTGCTGATAGAGCCAAAGGAATCTTTTATGCCCATAGCAGACTCTGAGCTACCTGCTTGGTGAGTGTTTGGCTTCTCATGCCTCCCTGGATGGCTATATACATTAAAGCTGGCATATTGTCTGACCTGATCAAGATCGATTGTCTCCTGAGGTTGTGTTAAAAACTTCAGGCATCAACAAACTGCTATTAGCTCCAACACCTTTATATGGAGAGTTACTTCTTCTCTTGACCAAAGACTCTGAATTGTCTTTTAACTCCTAAAATCATCTCCAGCCTTTCTTGATGGCATCCTTTATTAGAATCTTCTGGCTTTTCTAGCATTCTCCCTTTGAAATATTGCTGTGTCTCAAGCACCACTGCAGTTCTCTCTTGATTGAGATCTTCAGTGGCATTTTCTGAGAAATGTTTTTTAACTCCTTCTTCCAAATTCTCAAATAACTTTCCTGGGTTTTCCTGATATGAGATCTCATGCAAGGGACTGTCTGAATAGCTGATTGATTAAACAGGAGTTTTAAGAATTCCAAAGCTGAGTGATTCTGTTGAGAAAGGAGTATTGTTACACATTTATGCAATTATTTTTAAGCACCACAAATAAAAAATTATTGTTTTCTGTACCCTTTGGCTCAGATGTGTTGCTCATTTTATGGGTATTCTTTTTTGAGACTTATTCACCACAGTTTTCCTGGGATGAATTCTTCACATGTTTTGTGTGTACCCTTAAGTAACTTTGGCACACCCTTAGGCCACAAATAAGCTTGTGTTCCACCTTGGTGTTTCTCCTTCATTCCAGTTTTAGTTACTGAATTCTTCAGATGCTCCAATGTTGCCAAGACGCTGTCTTAGACATCATGGAACATTGTGTGTTCCATGTTGAAATGTGGTTGACACTATACACTGATAAACAATGACAGAAATGCAGAAAACCATATGGGAAAACTGCAAAACCCCCAAAATATTGTCCAATGTGTCCCTCATGTCTGGAGGTTATCTGAACAACCTAGGGATCAGATGTCATACTATGTAACCTACTATGTTTGCATGATTCATAAACATCCCGAACTTAAAATAAATAAAATTCTCTATGTCCTGGTCTAAGGAGGTATTTCTTACCTCTGTCCACCATCTGTCCACCAAGGCCTGGACAGCCAGGATCTCCTCTCCCAGGGGAGACATGATGCATGTACGTATGGTCACAAGGGTCCGGTCAGCAGGAATAATCAGGGTCAGTGGAACCTCCTCTGGAAAGGCTACAGAACTTTCAAGACAACGCTTCTGCCTTCACATTTTTGGAGCCCAGGAGGTAGGAGACCACAAAATTAAATCTGGACAGGAACAGAGCCCATCTAGCTTGCCTAGAAGACAAGTGTTTAGCTTCTGATAGATAAATTAGATTTTTGTGATCCGAAAGTATCAGGATCGGAGAGGTAGTACCCTCTAGGAGATGCTGCCACTCCTTCAGGGCCAAAATAATGGCCAATAATTCTCTGTCCCTGATTTGGTACACCATCTCAGCTTTGGACAATTTCCTCAAGAAATAGCCACATGGGCGTAGAGCTTCACCAGGAGCTGAGCGTTGGGACATTAGGGCGCCACTACAATCTCGGATGCGTCCACCTCCAGGGTAAAGGGCAGGGAGGGATTCGCGTCTACCAGAATCGGGGCTGAAGCAAATGCTGTCTTCAGTCTTTCGAATGCCATTATGGCTGTCTGGGACCACTCAGTGTTCTTGGCACCTTTACATGTCATGTCCGTCAGAGGTTTGACAATAGTGGAGAAATCTCTAATAAATTTCCGGTAATAATTTGCGAACCCCAGAAATCTCGGAATCGCTTTGAGTCCCACAGGACGAGGCCACTCCACTACAGTGGCCAATTTCTGGGGGTCCATAGCGAACCCAGATGCAGAAATAATGTAACCCAGAAAGGTTACTTGAGGTTTGTGGAACTCACACTTTTCGAGTTTACAATACAAGTTGTTCTTACTTAATAGGCTCAATACCTTGGATACACCCGACCGATAGGTCTCCAACGAGGGAAAATGAATCAAGATGTCATCCAAATACACAACAACACAGCACTGTAAGAGTTCTCTTAGCACATCGTTGATAAACTCTTGAAAGACAGCTGGAGCATTGCAGAGTCCAAACGGCATCACCAAATACTCATAAAGCCCATTTCTTGTATTAAAAGATTAAAAGCTGTCATCCACTCGTGGCCCTGCTTTATCCGAACCAAATTATAAGCAACTCTTAGATTGAGTTTCATAAAAATCTTAGACCCTTTGACACGGTCAAAGAGTTCGCTAATCAAGGGAATTGGATGAGTTTTTAACCAATATTTTGTTAAGCCCGCGAATATCGATACATGAACGTAGCTGTCAGTCCTTCTTTTTAAGAAAAAAAATCCAGCCCCTGTCGGGGATGAGGACTTACAGATGATGCCTCTGGCCATCCATGACTCTATTCTCCTCCACCTACAGGGGCTAGACATGACCCTAGGAGGTGATGTGCCAGGCATAAGCTCCAGAGAGCAATCATATTGCCACTGTGGTGGTAAGGCCCAGTCCTGACTATAAATAAACACCTCTTTGAATGGTAAATACTCTTCAGGTAAAGCTGAAGTGGTCACATTAGTCAGTCTCACAGGACAGGAGAGACATGATTTATAACACTGAGGAGACCAGGCCAAGATATCACACGTGTGCCAATCTATCTTAGGGTTGTGCATCTGCATCCACGGAAACCCCAACACAATGGACTAATATGGAGAGTTAATCACCTGAAACATCAGGGTTTTGGTGTGAAGGGCTCCTACCCTCAGGGTTAACAGAGTGGTTTAATGCGTAATGTGAGATGGTAGCAGGGGTCTACCATCAATAGTCTCCGTGGCCAGTGGAGAAGAATGGGACTGCAACGGAACCTCTTTACTGGCCGCAAATTCTGCATCAATAAAGAAACCCACAGCATCCGTATCAAGTAGTGCTGGGACAGAAACCGACTGGTCAGCCCAAGAGATCCACACCCTCAACATGGGCTTATCTGAAAAATTTTCTGGGGACTGAGAAATGCCACCCAAGATCTGTCCCCGGTAAGATCTTAGGTGCAGGTATTTCCCGGACGTACCGGGCATTACCTCAGCATATGTCCTCATTTGCCACAGTACAGACACAGTCCTTCCCTCCTCCTGAAGGCCCTCTCCTTGTTAGAAAGGCAGGTCGTACCCACCTGCATAAGTTTGCTCCCTTCAGAGACAAGTCCAGGAGGCATGGGAGGCGAGGGAGGAAAGGGTGGGCCAGTATCATGAGGAGATAGTCTGCCCGGAGCCCTCTGCGCCCGCTCCCTAAACGAGGGTCGTTCTCTGAGTCTGGTATCTATTACGATACAAAGCGAAATTAAGTTATCCAGAATGGTAGGTAAATCACGGGCCGCAATTTCATCCTTCATGCAGTCGTTAAGCCCCTGGAAGAAGGCGGCTACCAGGGCTTCATTATTCCAGCCTACTTTGGCTGCCTGAGTGCAAAATTCAATGACGTAGTCTGCCACAGTACGAGTGCCCTGGCAAATGGTCAGTAGGTTTTTGGAAGCCAAGACCACGCGGCCTGGCATGTCAAACACACTTTTGAACAACCTCACAAACTCCATGAAGTTATGCTCAATAGGTTTGTCTGTTTCCTATAAAGGGTTGGCCCAGGCCAATGCCTTGCCCATGAGGAGAGATAAAAGGAAGCCAACCTTACTGCGCTCAGTTGGAAAAGCATGCGGCAACATTTCAAAATATATGCCAATTTGGTTGAGGAACCCACGACACGACTCTGGGTCTCCCCCATACCACTGTGGGGGCTGAGCGGAACCAGACAACCTCTTGATCGTGCCTGCATCGGAAGAGGTATGAACCACCAGTGCTGAGGGTGGAGGGGGGGAGGCCACCGTTTGTGGGTCTGCTCGCTTGAGATGCGCAGTGAGCTGCAACAAGGTCTGTAAGGCAAAAGACAATTGATCAATATGTTGATCTTGTATCTCCATCCTATCCAGGATGCTTTCAATGGCTGAATTACTATTATCATCCGTATTCATGGCCCTTGCGTACTGTCACAGTTTCCCAGGAACAAACCTGAAGTCAGTACAGTATAGTAAAACAATCTTTATTGAATAAATATAAATACAGTAAATCACAGAACAATGAGTAAGTAAATCACTGAACAATGAGTAAGTAAATCATAGGACAATGAGTAGAGGTCCTTCTACTGGCCAACGACTCTATCAAAAATTGGAGTCTGCCAAAGTTGGAACTCTCTTAAAGAGACCGGCAGAAACCTCTGGAGTCTTTATATAATGAAGGCCCAGCAGGAATCCCAGTAAGAGACTAACTGAATCACGCCTACAGTCAGCAGGTAGATCTAGGGATCTACCTAAAGATGATACGGTAAGGGAAAAGTACTGACTGAAGCCTGAAGCCAGTAAGGAGAAGGCCGTCTCCTTTCTCAGCGGCACCACAGCGATCCTGACTCACTCCTGAAGTCAGGGAGTAAGGTCTTAACCAGAGCCACAGGTCTGCACCAGATTGGGTGTCTATTATACACAAGGATCTGGCAGGAGAATAGTCAGACAGAGCCACAGGTCAGCACCATATCGGATAGTCAGACAAGCCAGGACATATACAGTTCAGGTAGTCAGCCAGAGCCACAGGTCTGCACCAAATTGGGTGTCCACTACACAATGGGAGCAGACAAAAGAGTAGTCAGACAGAGCCACAGGTCAGCACCAGATTGGATGATCAGACAAGCCAGGTCATACACAGAGCCCAAACTAAACAGAACTGTTTGTACAACAACGTAAGGGAAACTGAGTCAGGACTCAGACTGCCCTTTAAACCCCTCCTCAGGAAGTAGGTAGGAGGAGCAGGCTCAGAGGAAGAAAGTAGGTAGGAGGAGACTACAGGAAGCATGGCATAAAACAGAAGCCTGCTTCACTCTGAAGCCTCTCGTCTTCAGATGACACATGGAATGACACCGAGCGTCGCTGAAGAAGCAAAGCTGAAACCAAGGTAAGCTGTGACAGTTTTACAGAGGCTGGGGTTAGATGGCCAACATCCCTAGTACTTCTAGGCCAGGTGTAACTGAACGAGGAAGCACTAAAGATCTGTACCACATGACAGCAGCATCTGTGAAACACAGCTGCCTACTGCAGAAGTATCAGAAGAGGTCTGGGAAACAGTTAATGGAATACATTATATGTGTACTGGAGTAATTGTTTTAAGCAAGTGTGTGTATGCAGACATTATTTGTTGTAGTCATGATGTTTTATAGTTACATTGTTCCATTTTTGTTTGTGTGATTGTGTGGCTGAGGGTCAAGCATGGCTGACGTTTTTTTCATTATTTGGAGGCAAAGAAAGTTAGAGGGGCAACCATAGGGAATATTCTTTCACAAGAATGCAGTGGTCAATCAGAGTGAGAAACTGAGAAACGCAGAGCAGCAAATGGTAGGGAGTAAGAAAGCCACCTAAAGCGCCAGCAGGGCGGGAGGGCAAAAGAGCCAGATTGAATGGGAAGGAGGACAAAGAGGGGCAAAAGAGAGAGAGAAAAGGGTAGAGGGGTGAATGTGAGTGTCAAGCAAAGGGAATGTAATGGACATAGGAAAAAGGTACAAGGCAGAAAGTGAATGGGGGCCAAAGGGAATCTAATTGGATGGAGATACAAGGAATGGTGAATAAGAGGGGCAAATGTGAGTGCTGAGCAAAGGAAATTTTGTTTTTTTTTGCTTGCTTAGTGTAAAGTTATTCAGTTAAGTCAGTGCCGAGCAGAAGGAATATGTGTTTTTATTGTTTGTGCTTAGGCTCTACCATCAACCATTCCATTGGCTATAGAATGGGGAGTTTTCCATAACTCCTCCTTTTTGCTGCTCCTGGGCGTGGCTGACAGAGAATCAGAATGTCTTAGATTTTTATATATAAAGACTCTCCTAAGGGCCAATCCAACTTTATTATAGGGACTAATCAATGGTGTTCTAGGGGACAAATACATTTTCCAAATTGTCCATTTATCTAAATGGGTCTTTTAACCCTTCAGTGCTTGAGAATACTCCATTGCATTGCTCCACAATGAGTTGGATACCTTTTTAACATTCAAGGGGTTAAACACTAGGGGTGAGCAAAAGGTCCTGTTGTGTTCCTGAAAAAAATCAGCACAAACCATGTGGTTGTCCACTTTCTTGGGGGAAAATCCACTTTTAAATAAAGAAATTTTAATCTTCGCCATTTTCAACTATTGCCAAAACGTTTTCACTATATTTTCAATGGCTATATACTTTTCACACCTTTACTTACGTTCTTTGCTTTTTTGCTATTAAATGGGATGTTTCCAGGATGTGAAACACAATACAAGCCGCTAGAGAGAGAGAGAGAGAGAGGGTGCTAGGCTGCTGTTCTGTGATTTATGTAGTGAAATTGAGGCAGGAGAGGGTCATAGTGTGTGCTATCACTATGAGAACCCGGAATAGAAATAAAGAGTTGGAAAGACTATTATGCATCCTGTGAGTCTGAGGGGGAGGAAGAAGTGTTCTTCGAAATTACCGCACCATCTTCAAATAACACAACTTCAGACAATATAAAATACATGTACCTTTATTCTTGGATGTTAATAACAATATGCTTCGAGACCACACAGAATTGGAGGGCAGTTAACAGGTTGTTGCAAGATGACAAACTCGATCTACATGTTTCGTGTCTTAACGCTTAATCATGATGTGGTTTGTCTTCCATCACTTCCGTCTATTTAAAAGACACATTACCAATAGGGAACAATGTAGCAACTCCATCCACATACCAATAGGGAACAATGTAGCAACTCTATCCACATGCCAGTAGGGAACAATGTAGCAACTCTATCCATGTTCCCTTCCCCCAATAGGATCGAGTGAACATTGCTCAACATAATTAACCCTATCTTTACCTATTTATCAAACAGTAATAGCTTATGTTCACTTATATATACATAGGGGCACATCATCCTAACCCTAAAGGTAAAGTATCTCAAACAATTTGAAACAGTTTATTAACCCTAAATTTACTTTACATGTCTCATATACCTCATGTGTCTTTTAAACATACGGAAGGTTGGAATACTTTAAACCCCTAAACACAATATTAATTGTTGTATATACCAAGCCCTTGATAGTTATAAAATAGAGGGGAAAAAGACAGAAAAATTAATCACATATATTCTACTTATTCGTATTCTTATCCATACTCATCATACTCAATACTATTGGACAAAACAGGAAACATCATAGTTCTTATTTAAACTGTGAGGATGTCTAGTGCCTAAGGTGAAGATCCAAAAAGCCTCACGTCTCAATAAACGGCCATCCAGATCTCCTCCCTGCACTCCCAAGCTCACTTTTTCTATTATCTGTACCTTCAACATATTGGTTTCTCCCTAATGTACGCCTTTAAAGTGACTGGACACTCCTGACTTGAACCCCAAATTCCTTACATCACTGAAGTGTTCACTTAATCTTTCCCTCATTGTACGGACGCTTTTCCCCACGTATTGGATGTCACAGGTGCGGCAAGTAAGTAAATATATTATTCCACGCGTGGCACAATTACCATACATTTTATTACTATAGTCAATCTTTGTAACACTGGAAGTAAATTTGGAAGATACATCCAAATACAGCATTGACACCGACTACTGCCGCATCGATAAGTTCCAACCGTGGCTACCCATGTTTTACAATGTGTCCTTCTGTCACCTATATACATACTAGGTGAGAGAGTATTCCCTATAGTTGCTGCTCTTCTAGGTACAAACATAAAACCCTCTTCTATTATTCTTTGCAGCTGAGGGTCTGCTTTTAAAACTGGCAAAGGATTTTTCAATATTTTACATATTTTATTATATTCTATACTATATTCCATAGAAAAAACTATTTTACCAGTTTGTTGGGTTTTTCGTTGTGAATCATTCTTTTTATAATTTAAAAGGATATCCCTATTCTCATCTTTAATGATCATAGGACTTCTTCAATATCCACTCCGGATATCCTCTCTGTAAAAATCTTTTATACAACTTCTTTGAATGCTCAAAGAAGGCATCCTCTGTGGAGCAGTTTCGTTTTAAGCGTTTAAACTGCCCCACAGGAATGCCTCTTATAGTGTGCCTTCCAAATAAAAAGGAAGTCATCGATGTACCTCCCAAACATCACAACCCTCTCTGTAGGGGATCCCCACCCCAAAGACGCGGGACTCCTCCCACCACCCCATAAAGAGGTTGGTGTAGGAGGGCGCAAATTTTGCGCCCAAAGAAGTCCTGCGTCTCTGGAGATAGAACCCACCATCAAAGAGAAAGTAGTTGTGTGTTAGAAGGTACTCCGTGGCCTCTAAAATAAAGTTCTTAAGATCTATTGCATAATCACTATACTTGTCAAGGTGATACCTCAGAGACATCAATCCATATTTGTGGGGGATTGATGAGTACAATGCCTTAACATCGCAAGTAACCCACAAAAATTCTGGGAACCATTTGATATCCTTCACTAGATTTAACACTGTTGTTGTATCTTTCAAGTAGCTATATACTCTGGCTACCAACGGTTGTAAATGTATACCTATCCACTCACAAAGGGATTCATTAAGCGATCCAATTCCCGAGACAATGGGTCTGCCTTTTACTTCCAAAATGAATTTGTGAACCTTGGGCAAGTGATGAAAAATGGGGACAACTGGACTATGAACTTTCAATATCTCTGCTTCCCTCAAACTCACCACCCCCAAGGCTACCCCTTCGTCTATCAGGGAATGGATCGCCAAACTAAACTCCCTGGTTGGGTTACACTTTAATTTTTCATAAGCCTCCTGATCTCCAAGCTGTCTATTTGCTTCATTATAATAATCTGATGTACCCAAGATTACCACCACATCTCCTTTGTCGGAGGCTTTTATTACTATTTCCTCCAAAGACCTCAAATGTTTCACTGCCATAATTCCATCCTTACTTAGATTAGAGGTGTAATTATTGCTCAGAGTGTCCAGCTTTAACTTCTTCAAGTCCTCCTCTACCAGGTGTTGGAATGTATCCAATACCATCCCTCTACAACTGATAGGATAAAAAGAGGACTTTTTATAAAGCTGGACTTTCAGAGCTTGTATTCTAACCCCCGTCCCTGAGTTCAATACACTTTCATATTCAATATGTTCCATATCTGTCAAACAACAAAAATCCTTAAAAGTAAAATCCCTAGATCTATTGGTAGAAATAAAGTTGGTATTGTTATCCGCATTTTCAGTTAACTCTATATCATCTTTACTAAAATATTTCCTTAATGTAAGTTTCCTTACAAAGCGGTTAACATCTACCAACGTATCACTGGGTTTATCAACTAATATATAGTGTTGTATACACAAGATTTCTATTCAGAGAAATATAAAAGTTATCCCTGTATTCGATCTGAGCCGCTATCCTACTTTTGAGAAGGAAGAAGTGACTACTACCAGCATTGAAGGGTCTGCATGCCCTGATTCCCAAGACTCAATGATGGCCAGTCCCCCTAGATATCTTGGGGAAACTTGTGTCAAGACCAGAGGAAGAAGATAGTAGTGTTAGCAGGACAGGTCAGCTACCTGTGCCTGCTGCCAATGATGTGCCTGCCAGTGTTTGATGTGATTATCAGGAGAGGGGGGAGGAGATGATGCCAAGTGTGACAGCAGGGAACCCTAAGTCACACTTGCCACCACCAAATAGTCCCACCACTACTACTACTACTACTACTACTAAAATCCAACAGCTACAGACTCAGAGTATTAGCAGTGAGGGAGGTGGTGATTCTAGTAGTGAGGCAGGCTCAGAGACTGAAACTGAGATTGTAGATTCAGGATGTGGCAGTTCGTGTTCACCCATTTCACACTGTGTGGTGCGCTGATCAAACATGGCAATGTGGTGGAGGATAATAATAACCAGGGCATAAAGAGGGATCTAAGGAGATTCTATCCCACAGAATATGCTAAGCTGGTGGCAGGGAGGTTTAATCATTAATATTAAAACTTCAAGTTGTCATATGTCCTTAGCGGGGAGCGGACAAGGGGCATAGTGACAGCAGCAGTACTTGGTTTCTGGTGGGATGATTTCACATTGGGGACAATAAGCATCATGGTGTTTTGGTAGAGTTGTGCCAGGTGTTTGACATTTCTGCAGATTTGCCCATTGTTCCGAGTCCTTCCCTTAGTGTGCACAACTGCAATGTGCACACTGTGCATGTTGCAGTTGCTGATGAGAGACACAGTTCCTTTCTGCTCTCAAGGCAAAAATATATATTCCAACAACTCACCCATGATTTTGGAGGAGGGGGCAGGTGGAGAAGAATTATTGGCTAACTTCTTTTTTCAACATATACCTGAAGAGGAGGGGGCTAGTTGTGATGCTTCTACTGCCTCAGGCGCATCACTGGAGCTAATAGTGGAAAGTTAACCATGATCATCATCACTCATAG
Organism: Rhinophrynus dorsalis; assembly: GCA_037306005.1. NCBI lineage: Eukaryota > Metazoa > Chordata > Amphibia > Anura > Rhinophrynidae > Rhinophrynus > Rhinophrynus dorsalis. Next base: position 69,094,455 of record CM074719.1, on the reverse strand, counting down.
CACCAATGTCATTGATCCCATTCCCCTGGTGCTCCCAGATCATCCTGCTGCTTAAACAACTCAGCAACAGCAGCAAGAACAGCAGTCGCAAATGCTGCAATGGCACCGGGGTATTTGCCACTGGCTGCTATAACATGGCCTGCTGGCACTAGGCCAGTAGAGCATATTTTTTTCTCAGGGCTTGTACTTTCAAAACAAACCAGAGGCGTACAAAAAATATTGGGAGGAGGGGGCCTTTTCTCTAAGCCTAAGTCCTACAAGTCATTGATTCCTCAGGGCTTGTGACGCTAAGCTGAATTGATTAAAAAAATTGTCTCTGATTCCTCAGGGCTTATGACACTAACAAGCTGAATTGATTAAAATGATCTCTGATTCCTCATGGCTTGTGATGCTAACAAGCCTGAGTGAAAAAAATGATATCTGATTCCTCAGGACTTGTGATGTTAAAGAGACAGTAATGTTTAAAAAAAATTTTTTACAGTTATGTAGAGCTTAAAATAGTAATAAAATCGCTATGGTTTGAGAGATATAGGGATTCAAAGTTCCCCCCTCCCTCCGCTTATCCTGATGTCAGCATCTAGCTGACAGCAGCAGATGCTGGTCCGGGGACCAGCAGGAGGCTCTGCAACAGAGCCGAAATCGCAGTACATAAAAATAATTCATTCATTGGGAAGATATACAAAGTGTGCTTGCAAAGCAGGCACATTTTTTAGAATTTTCTAATGAATTAATTCTATTTAAGTAACGTGATTTGGGCTCTGCTGCAGAGCCTCTTCGAGTCGTATGACTCAATTCTCCTGCTGTCAGCTTTACGGCTGACATCAGAAGGGGAGGGAGGGGGAACTTTGAATCCCTATATCTCTGAAATCATAGTGGTTTGAGAGATAGGGTTTGGAGTAATTTGATTAATATTTTAAGCTCTACATAACTGTAAAAAAAAAAATTTTGGGACATTACTGTCCCTTTAACAAGCATGACAGATAAAAATGATCTCTGATGTGATTCCTCAGGGCTTGTGACACTAACAAGCCAAAATCCTACAAATCAATGTTTCCTCGGGGCTTGGGCCTAACACAAGGCTAAGGCCTACAAATCAATGTTTCCTCAGGGCTTGGGACTAACACATGTCTAAGTCCTACAAATCAATGTTTCCTCAGGGCTTGGGCCTCTAACAACAAATCTAAATCCTACAAATGTTCTAGTATACCAGAGACAGATTTGGAAATAAAACAAAATTGTCCTATTGTGACAGGTCAACTTTATGCCTTTAACACTCAGAGGGAGACATGGCAGTTTAGATGGACCAAAGGTTTCTAACATGCCATCAAATTTTATGTTTAGAACCACAGGTACAGTTTTGGAGTAAACCAACTGCTCCACAGGGAAGAAATAAAAATTCCCTATAAATTAAATGAGTCTTTCAACACCTTGATAAATAAAGAGGTCTGCACCATATTGCTTTGCACTATGTTGGAGACCTCCCTAGCATTCAAAGATGTAATATCCCCATTTGAAGGAGCAGTACATTTCTTTTTATGAAAAAATATATATAAGGATTGTCCTGCCGAGTAAAATAAGGATACTTCCACTGGCGAGAGATTTATATTTCCAGAGTTATTACAGTTTAAACCCATGTTTTTTTTATATTAGCAGTGTCCTCTAGTGGTAAAATTCTATTTAGTTTTTCTGTTTTTCTGATTCTAATGGAGAATGAAAGTCAGGAAAGTCAGAGACATACAGTTCTCCATAGAATGTGATAGAAACTGCCTGTCACTTCCTGTCAGTTAGATCTATCAGGAAGTAAACACAGTAAATTCACTTCCTGATTATTTGAACTGATATAAATTTTAAATAAAACATCTGACAGCGGTGGGAGTGACCTTGTTTTATTCAGCAGGAAATGCTCTATAAAATATGTGTTTTCATAAAAAAAAGTTTACTGCTCCTTTAAACAATTAAAATATGGGGGGAGGGTATTTGTCACCTTCAGTGCAGTTGGTTTGGTCCAGAATTGTACCTCTTTAGAATACACTTGTAAATAGACTTTTTAATACCTCCTTTTAACCATTTGAGTGCCAGAGTGGTATCCAAAGCATCGCGTTGAATACCTCTTTGGCAGTCAAAGCGTTTAAACTCTTATAAATAACTTCCGAAAAAGTCATACAGATTAAACTAATTATATTTAGTACAGTTTTCAAGATAATACTGTTCTAAACTTGGATATTCAACCGCATTATCCCCCAAGGATTATGATTGATAGTTTAATTTCTTTTTTCCATCTTGATAAAAAAAAAGTTTAATTTGAACATAACATTTTTTGTCAAAATAAATAAATAAGCAAAATACCAGAAACTCCAAATGGAATTTGTCAGCATTCACATGGAAAAGCTGTTTGAAAATAACATTTCTCTTCTCTGATTTGTTACAGTTTATTTAATAATTTCATGCTTGTCATCTTTGTGATTATTTTAAAGAGAAAATTAGCATATCCATTGCTTATGATTTCTTTTTTCAATTAGCATAAAGATGCAAATATTCTTTTATCTGTTCATCATTGAACAGCTACTCAATCTAACAGCTTTAATTTATTACAGACTGGGGAAAGCAATGCAAAACGTAACTCCAAAATTTAGTTATAGCTAAAATAATATCCTACTGTGCATTCAATCCCCTGGTCAAGGGTTCAAAAATAATTAGTAATCACTTTGTAGTAATAATTTTTAACACAACTTCTCTGTGACTGACGTGGTACTATAAATGAGTCAACACATCTCACCCATTATGGAATACAAACTTAAGATCCATTCTCCATGTTGTATAAATAAAGACAGATTTTTTTTACCTGTAAATTGTTTTTCCTTCATGGTCTCCATAAGTAAAAAATGGAAGAGTCCTGCCTCTCAGATAGGACACGTTAACCCTTTTAGGACCCCTGATGTTCCTGGTACATCATGAGTTGGTGAGCCGTAAGGACCCAATACGTACCAGGACCGTCAGGGATTTTCAGGGTGGTTGCCCGCTGTTCATGGAGCCCTGAACTGGATTCACTAAAAAAGATGGTCCGTGGTCCTTAAGTACCAGCCGCATGCATGCGAGGCCAGTCCATAAGAGTGATTCAACACAGTCAAACCAGAACATAGTTGATGTTTAATTCATTAATGCCAGAGGGGGTGTCCACCGCTTTGATTCTGAAGGCGTTGGACACCCACCTGGAGCTGAAAGGCCTATATCAAACATTTTAATACAAAATATCAGGATGAAAACAGGAAGGGAAGTTCCATGCTACCTATAGAGACCATGAAGGAAAAAGATTTTTACACGTAAGAAAACTGTGTCTTTCCTTTAGGTGATAGGTCTCCCAGTAGCATGCCTGAGAGAGAGAGATAACAAAGTTATACCACCTGTCAACTGTAGCCTAAGCCCAACTCATGTTTTGTTCAACTCTCTTCAATTTCTCCTCTCTACCAAATCTGGCCACAACATGTTATCACTATACTCTCAAGAATTCCCGGTAGAACAAAATCAGGTAGGGGAATCATGTCTGTGGACAGAGTCCCAGATCAACAGTGAGAAAGGGGGGGGGGCTAGGTCTAGATGATTATAGGAAGGAGTGAAGATTTATAAGGAAGAAACAAGTGGGAAAAATATACATTTTGTTACCTGAAAGAAGTATCTTAGTAGTAGTGAAGAGTTTGGAATCGAGGGCAGGGAATTTATGTCAGCATTACTGGAAGAATTTCAGACAATGTCAGAAGTGAACAGCAGAGCCTGACTGAGAAATGGAGAGGAGACCAGCAGTACAAAAAGAAGAGAGGAGATCCGGGAGACCAGTGTGCAAGATGAGAGCTCCTCTGTCTGAGAGGCTGAGCCCTTAGGTGATGGTGGCAAGGTCCAGAGAGGAGGATAGCAGGAGAGAGCCACTCATCAGCAGAAGTGATTTCCCCAGGAAGGAAGAGATGCTGGGAGGAGCTTCTACTCAGAGAGCGGGTAGAGGCAGAGGGAGAAGGAGGCATGAGGAGAAGAGAAGAAGGAGCCATTCACCAGATTCCTGCAGTCAGGCTTTGCGGTTCAGGAGAAAAAAGGTAGTGGGACAAATGGAGTCTCGGCAGCAGATTTAAGTAATGCAGGTGGAGGAACGTGTAAGGGGGTAATGAAACATATAGAAGCATAGAATTTGATGGCAGATAAGAACAATTCAGCCCATCTAGTCTGCTTATTTTTCTACTATAAAAACATCAAACCTTATTTGGTCCATGGTCTTGTCTTATGTTCAGGACAGCCTTATGCCTATACTGTGCATGCTTAAATTCTGTCACTGTATTAACTTCTACCACTTCTGCTGTTACTAGTGATGAGCGAGCACCCCAATGCTCGGGTGTTCGGGTGCTCTGACCGAGCGCCCCCGGAGGCTCGAGTGCTCGGCCGAGCACCCGAGCCCCATTGAAGTCAATGGGAGGACTCGAGCATTACACCAGGCACCCCCTGCTCTGATGAGGGGAGGGTGCCTGGTCCATAGGAAAAGGGCAGAAAAGGATGGAAACACCACAGAAATGGTTCAGGGACAGCATAGGGAGGATGTCTGGATGCATCTTGGACTCCAACATCGCTGAGTATTCCCATCATTGTAAATAACATATATAAAGTGAGTTTATGTTCCCCCGGGGCTTTCCTCCAGTGGAGTGGAGAAGTCAGGGGAAATCCAGGCCTTGTTCATTTTTATAAGTGTCAACCTATCAGCATTGTCGGTGGAAAGGCGGATACGCTTATCTGTTATGATGCCACCAGCAGCACTAAATACCCGCTCAGACAGAACGCTGGCGGCAGGGCAGGCCAGCACCTCCAAGGCGTAGAGTGCCAGTTCATACCACGTGTCCAGCTTGGACACCCAGTAGTTGTAAGGCACAGAGGGATCATTGAGGACGCTGACACGGTCTGCTACGTACTCCTTCACCATCTTCCAAAACTTTTCCCTCCTTGTGACACTAGGCTGCGCATCAGGGTGAGGGTGCTGGCGGGGTGTCATGAAGGTGTCCCACGCCTTGGAGAGTGTTGCCCTGCCTTTGTCGGAACTGCTGTGTGCTCCCCTTTTCTCCCCTTCTCGGTTGGCCAAGGTAGCACGTACTCTGCCGCCAGCGTTGTCAGATGGAAAATTTTGGAGCAATTTTTCAACAAGAACCTTCTGGTATTGCACCATTTTGCTTGTCCTCTCCACCGGAGGAATGAGAGATGAGAAATTCTCTTTGTAGCGGGGGTCCAGAAGGGTGAATACCCAGTAATCCGTGTTGTCTAAAATGCGTACAACGCGTGGGTCACGGGAAAGGCAGCCTAACATAAAGTCAGCCATGTGTGCCAGAGTACCAACAGGCAAGATTTCGCTGTCCTCACCAGGAGGATGACTCTCAATATCCTCATCCTCTTCCTCCTCTTCTGCCCACCCACGCTGAAGAGATGGAACTAAAGTTCCATGGCTACCCTCTGTAGCGGAGGCAACCGTGTCTTCCTCCTCCTCCTCCTCCGCCTCCTCCAATTGTCGCTGAGAAGACGAAGTGAGGGTGCTCTGGCTATCACCTTGTGTAAGCTCTTCCTCCCCCATTTCCACCTCTTCCACATGCAAAGCGTCGGTTTTAATTGTGAGCAGCGAGCGTTTCAGTAGACACAGAAGTGGGATGGTTACACTGATAATAGCGTTATCGCCGCTCACCATCTGTGTCGATTCCTCAAAATTGCGTAAAACCTCGCAGAGGTCTGACATCCATTCCCACTCCTCACTTCTGATTACAGGAAGTTGAACGGAGAGGCGACGACCGTGTAACAGCTGGTACTCCACTACTGCCCTCTGCTGCTCACAAAGCCGGGCCAACATGTGGAAGGTGGAGTTCCAGCGCGTGCTCACGTCACACAGCAGCCGGTGAGCTGGCAATTGTAAGCACTGCTGCAGCTTCAACAGGCCGGCCGAAGCTGTAGATGACTTACGGAAATGTGCACACACGCGGCGCACCTTGGTCAAGAGATCATGCACATTGGGGTAGGTTTTTAGAAATCGCTGAACCACTAAATTAAATACATGCGCTAGGCATGGTACGTGTGTGAGCTTGCCGAGCTCCAAAGCCGCCACCAAGTTACGCCCATTATCACACACAACCATGCCTGGTTTCAGGTTGAGTGGCGAGAGCCACTGCTCGGTCTGGTGACTAATCCCCTGCAACAGCTCTGAGGCCGTGTGCTGTTTGTCCCCAAGGCAGATCAGCTTCAGCACGGCCTGTTGACGCTTCCCCACTGCAGTGCTACACTGCTTCCAGCTACTGGCTGATGGGGGAGTGGCGCTGCGTGTAGAGAATTCGGAGGTGGAAACGGAGGAGGAGGAGCCAATAACGTAGGTGCTGGCGGAAACCCTGATGGAGGTAGGGCCCGCAATCCTCGGCATGGGTAGCACCCGTGCCATCCCAGGGTCCGAGTCGCTCCCAGCCTCCACGACATTCACCCAGTGTGCCGTCAGGGAAATGTAGCGTCCCTGGCCACAAGCACTTGTCCATGTGTCAGTCGTTAAGTGGACCTTCCCAGTAACTGCGTTGGTCAGGGCACGGGTGATGTTACGGGACACATGGTGGTGTAAGGCGGGGACGGCACACCGGGAAAAGTAGTGGCGGCTGGGGACCGCGTACCGAGGGACAGCTGCTGCCATCAGGCTGCGGAAGGACTCAGTCTCCACAAGCCAAAATGGCAGCATTTCGATGGCCAGTAATTTGGAAAGGTGTGAGGTTAGTGCTATGGCCTGTGGGTGGGTGGCTGGGTATTTTCTCTTGCACTCAAATGCCTGGGGTAACGACATTTGGACGCTGTGCTGGGACAGGGAAGTGGATGTGGTCGCTGATGGTGCTTCAGATGCTACAGGTGCAGGGCGGGAGGTATGCGGGCCTGCGCCTTCGACAGGCGATTGGCCGGCACCGAAAACAGGGGAAGAGGAGGCAGTGGTGTGGCCTGCAGACACAGATGGGCGATCCAGGCGTTCCTCCCACTTATTACGGTGCTTGGATGCCATGTGTCGGATCATGCTGGTGGTGGTGAGGTTTCTAGTGTTCATGCCTCGGCTCATTCTGGTGTGGCACAGGTTGCAAACTACAATTCTTTTGTCGTCCGCACTTTCCTTAAAAAAACGCCATACCGCGGAACACCTACCCTTTGGCAAGGTAGATTTACGCAAGGGGGTGCTCCGTGGAACATTTGCGGGCCGGTTTGGTGCGGTCCGCCTTCTTTCTGTAGCCACACCACTGCCTCTTCCAGCCTGTTGCGGTGCTGCAGATGGCTCACCCTCAGGACTGCTGTCATCACTCGGCTCTACACCTTCCCAGGTGGGGTCAGTCACCTCATCGTCCACCAAGTCCTCCTCCACTTCCTCACTCTGATCATCCTCCTCATGTCTTGATCCCACCACATACTCAGTCATTGACAACTGTATAACATTCTCCTCAACAAGGTCTTGAGACGGAAATAGTGGTTGATTTAATGGCAACTGTGTCTCATCATCATCATCATCATCCACTACTTCCTTTGACCTTAAATGCCGTTCACATCTGTCATCTTCTTGTGATTGGGTACCCTCTAGAGGTTGTGAATCAGGGCACAAGATGTCATGTTCCTCTGCAAGCGTGCTTGGAGAGAGGGTCAAATGAAGGATTGGTGATGAGACGAGCTCCTCACTATATCCCAGTGTGGGATCACTTCTTTGACCAGACCGTGTATGGTGGGAGGAAGGATGATCAGAGTGAGGATTATGTTGACCAGACTCTTGGCTACTGAGAGTGGACTTGGTGGAAGACAGGGTGGTGCTTAACCGACTGGAAGCAGTATCAGCTGACATCCAACCGACCACCTGTTCGCAGTGGTCGGACCTCGAGAGTGATGTCCTGCGACGCCCTGTGAAATGAGACATGAAGCTAGGTATGGTGGATGTCTTTCTTTCTTGTGCTCTGGCACCAGGCACAGTTTCTCCGCGTCCTGACCCGCGCCCTGAACTATCAGGATCACGTCCACTTCCCCGTCCCTTTTTACCCGCCTTCTTCATCTTACACGGAATATGTGACTTTAATATTTGAGTTTGAAAACTTAACAGTATTTCTTCCTATTCTGCAACTGTGCAGAGTACACAGAATAGGCTGCTAAACTGCGGTGACACACACTGAATGGAATATGTGACTTTGATATTTGAGTTTGAAAACTTAACAGTATTTCTTCCTATTCTGCAACTGTGCAGAGTACACAGAATAGGCTGCTAAACTGCGGTGACACACACTGAATGGAATATGTGACTTTAATATTTGAGTTTGAAAAATTAACAGTATTTCTTCCTATTCTGCAACTGTGCAGAGTACACAGAATAGGCTGCTAAACTGCGGTGACACACACTGAATGGAATATGTGACTTTAATATTTGAGTTTGAAAACTTAACAGTATTTCTTCCTATTCTGCAACTGTGCAGAGTACACAGAATAGGCTGCTAAACTGCGGTGACACACACTGAATGGAATATGTGACTTTAATATTTGAGTTTGAAAACTTAACAGTATTTCTTCCTATTCTGCAACTGTGCAGAGTACACAGAATAGGCTGCTAAACTGCGGTGACACACACTGAATGGAATATGTGACTTTAATATTTGAGTTTGAAAACTTAACAGTATTTCTTCCTATTCTGCAACTGTGCAGAGTACACAGAATAGGCTGCTAAACTGCGGTGACACACACTGAATGGAATATGTGACTTTAATATTTGAGTTTGAAAACTTAACAGTATTTCTTCCTATTCTGCAACTGTGCAGAGTACACAGAATAGGCTGCTAAACTGCGGTGACGAACACAGAATGGAATATGTGACTTTAATATTTGAGTTTGAAAACTTAACAGTATTTCTTCCTATTCTGCAACTGTGCAGAGTACACAGAATAGGCTGCTAAACTGCGGTGACACACACTGAATGGAATATGTGACTTTAATATTTGAGTTTGAAAACTTAACAGTATTTCTTCCTATTCTGCAACTGTGCAGAGTACACAGAATAGGCTGCTAAACTGCGGTGACACACACTGAATGGAATATGTGACTTTAATATTTGAGTTTGAAAACTTAACAGTATTTCTTCCTATTCTGCAACTGTGCAGAGTACACAGAATAGGCTGCTAAACTGCGGTGACACACACTGAATGGAATATGTGACTTTGATATTTGAGTTTGAAAACTTAACAGTATTTCTTCCTATTCTGCAACTGTGCAGAGTACACAGAATAGGCTGCTAAACTGCGGTGACACACACTGAATGGAATATGTGACTTTAATATTTGAGTTTGAAAACTTAACAGTATTTCTTCCTATTCTGCAACTGTGCAGAGTACACAGAATAGGCTGCTAAACTGTGGTGACACACACTGAATGGAATATGTGACTTTGATATTTGAGTTTGAAAACTTAACAGTATTTCTTCCTATTCTGCAACTGTGCAGAGTACACAGAATAGGCTGCTAAACTGCGGTGACACACACTGAATGGAATATGTGACTTTAATATTTGAGTTTGAAAACTTAACAGTATTTCTTCCTATTCTGCAACTGTGCAGAGTACACAGAATAGGCTGCTAAACTGCGGTGACACACACTGAATGGAATATGTGACTTTAATATTTGAGTTTGAAAACTTAACAGTATTTCTTCCTATTCTGCAACTGTGCAGAGTACACAGAATAGGCTGCTAAACTGCAGTGACACACACTGAATGGAATATGTGACTTTGATATTTTAGTTTGAAGACTTAACAGTATTTCTTCCTATTCTGCAACTCTGCACAGTACACAGAATGTGCTGCTAAACTGCGGCGAAGCACACTGAATGGAATATGTGACTTTGATATTTTAGTTTGAAGACTTAACAGTATTTCTTCCTATTCTGCAACCCTGCACAGTACACAGAATGTGCTGCTAAACTGCGGCGAAGCACACTGAATGGAATATGTGACTTTGATATTTTAGTTTGAAGACTTAACAGTATTTCTTCCTATTCTGCAACTCTGCACAGTACACAGAATGTGCTGCTAAACTGCGGCGAAGCACACTGAATGGAATATGTGACTTTGATATTTTAGTTTGAAGACTTAACAGTATTTCTTCCTATTCTGCAACTCTGCACAGTACACAGAATGTGCTGCTAAACTGCGGCGAAGCACACTGAATGGAATATGTGACTTTGATATTTTAGTTTGAAGACTTAACAGAATGTGCTCTAATCTGCAACTTTGCACACTAAACAGAATGTGCTCTAATCTGCAACTTTGCACACTAAACAGAATGTGCTCTAATCTGCAACTTTGCACACTAAACAGAATGTGCTCTAATCTGCAACTGTGCACACTAAACAGAATGTGCTCTAATCTGCAACTTTGCACACTAAACAGAATATATGTTTTTTTTTTTTTTTTTTTTTTCCCCCCACACAAAATAACCTGCTGCCCCCACACACAGTAGTCCTAAAAAGGACTTTTGGTTCTTTTTTTTTCACAATTTTGCTTTTTTTCCTCCCTACACTGACTTTCCCTTCCTATCCTCAGCTCTCCCTGGCTAAGACTGAGCCGAACTCGCTGGTCAGGTGCTATACAGCACCCGACCACGGGTTCTGGCCAGCCAATCAGTGTAATGCCAGCAGCCAACATGGCTGCTGGCATTACACTGATGTCAGAGCCTCCCTGCACGTTTATTGGCTGCGCAGCAGCCGCAAAACGTGCGGGGAGGAGACCCGAACATGGCGGGCGAGCACATGCGGTACTCGTACGAGTACCGCCATGTGCCGAGCAGAGCGATGCTCGAGCCGATCCGAGCATCGGCCGAGCATGCTCGCTCAACACTAGCTGTTACGCTATTCCACTATTCTACTACTCTCTCAGTGAAGTAAAACTTTTTTACATTAAGTCCAAACCTGTTTCCCTCTAGTTTTAGACTGTAGCCTCTTGTCCTAACATTTTTACTCCTTTGAAGTGTACTTCCCTCCTGCACTTTGTTGGATCCCTTCATGAATTTGGCAAAGTGCAGGAGGGACCATAAAGATGAAAGGGGATATGGCCAGGAATATGATGGCCTAGACATCCAGCAGGTGTCAGAAGGGGTGACAACTGGAGATGTTGCCCTTACGTGTAAAATTTTAAGTTTCAGGAAGAAATGGTACAAAGAGTGATTAGAGCGGTAAGAGTAGAAGAATTGGAGAATACGCAGTCTGTACCTCAGTAAAGTTTGATGAACCCGCCAGGTACAGGACAACCAACTGAACAAGGTGGGGGGGGGGAGGGTAGTATTGTGGAATTGTGGGGAATGGTAAGACACCTGATGGGTTATGGTGACTTATGGGACTACATATATGTGTTGGTTGGTGCCCCTATGGTTCCACCTAAAGATGGAAGTCAAGGAAAAAATTTGGAGGAATTAATATGTGAAAATCTATTCCTTTTTGCCACTGGAGGATGCTCCTCTAGACGAGAAAGAAGAAGAGGTTGAAAAGAAGGAAGAGATAAGAGAGGGAACAAAAATGGTATTGGAAAATACCAAAGGTCTTTGGTAATTGGATAAGGATGTTCGTAATATTAGCAAGTGTAATGGGTGAACATTTCCCGCACAAGTGTTCCACGCTGTTTTACTACTAGGACACAATATGGAGGGTTATCATGGTGGAGATATGATGAGCAATTCCACCAGAGGATGACAGTGCAAACATTGATCACATGGGATCAAATGAAAATAGGGCTAAGGCTACCAATTTTGAAATGCCCGATGAATTTCCAGTGAAGCATGTCATCGTTTCAGGCAGGTACCTGGGATTGGGGCTCCCCAGTATTCAATGGGCAGCAAGAGAGGCAGGGTATTGCTGGAAGTTTAATTAACGGCATTGCAAGTGGGGAGAAAACTGCAAGTTTCAACACAAATGCAGCGGCTGCAATGGATCCCATACATCATTGAGATGCTTGAAAAGAGGGGGAGAAAAAGGAGGTGAAGTGGGCAGAAAAGGCAAAGATGCCAGTATGCATGGAAAAAATGCTCCTTTAGCTAAGGTAGTATAAGGACAAGACAGTGGCTTGACTTACTGAGGACGAATTCAGAGAGGGTTTCAGAATTCCACTTAGGGAGAGGGTGAGAATCTGGGAAGGGGAAAATGTAAAATCGGCAAGGGAGCAGCTTCAAGTTCTGACCCTAAAAATGGAGAAGGAGCTAACAGAAGGTAGAACGGTGGGACAATTTGCGACCCCCACCATTCAAAAACCTCTGGGTCTCCCCATTAAGGATCATTCCAAAATGGGAGGCAGGAAAAGTCTGGCTTATACATCACTTGTCTTTCCCCATGGGGAATCAGTCAGTGATGGCATTGAAAGGGAGCTGTGTACAGTTTCCTATACATTCTTTGATAAATCGATACTTTGGGTCCAGAGAGCAGGCAGAGGAGCATGGATGGCAAAGGCAGGCATCGAGTCCACCTTCAGATTGTTACTGCTACACCCTGAATGTCACCACTTATTGGGATATAAAGTGCGGGATCAATATTATGTGGGTCTCTGCCTGTCATGTTCTTTATTTGAGACATTCAGCATGTTTCTGGAATGTATGGTGAAGAGAGAGTCAGGATTCAACCCTATCCTACACTACTTGAACAACTTCTTTTGCATAGGCCAGGGAGGCTTGGAGGTGTGCACGGGATTGCTTGACACCCTCAAATGGGTGGCCCGGGAATTTGGTGTGTCATTGGCCAGAAAAAATGTAAGGTCCCACAACTTGTCTGACATTTTTTTAATAGATATGATCAAAATCAGGTTACCAAGAGAGAAGGTAATGGATCTTGCGGAAACAGGCAACGTGGTAAGGGCCTACAAAGTTAATCTCGGACAAGTACACTCCTTACTGGGAAAATGTAACTTTGCCTGTCCCATCATTCCATTGGGCAGGGTGTTCAATAGCAGATTGGCCCAGGTGACAGAAGGTGTGTTGTGACAGTACCACCATATCCATATACTCTGACAGTTGTTTTGGATCATTTGTACATGGATACGGCAGGATCATGCGGATTTGGTTCCATCACTGAGCTGTGATATTGTGTGTATAAATGTTGACCTTCTGGGAAGCATGGCCTGCAGCGAGCAAAGAAGGAATGATGTGCCCGCAGCCATTATGGGAGCTTAGATGGGAGACATTTCCAGATTGCAGTGGCCCCAACCACTTGGGTGAAGTACAAGGCTGCAAGTGTAAGCTTGCAGAAGAAAGTGGGTAGATGGCACAGTGACTCAGAAAGGGTGGAAGGTCTGTTATGTGTCACAGCTTGCTGTACCTCTAGGCCAGCGTAGTTTTGCCGGTTACTGATGCCTGGCTGGGGTCAGGACTGACGCTCCTTCATCAGCATCTCTCTGCTCACGGCCTGGCCTCATCTGCTGCCTCTCGAGGTCGGCCATGTCCTTTCCCTGGGCAGCGCAGCTGGGTTCCTTCGTCCAGGCGACGCAGGGTTTGACACATCTGTGCCAGTTGTTGCAATGTTTTCGGGCACGTGTCAGTGGGAGTGACGCACTCACCAGCTTTATACCATGGGCCATGTGAGACTCCTCCTTCCTACTTCCTGGCAGGGTATATAAGGGCTGTGGACACTGAGCTCAGTAGCCCTTACATTGGTGTCTGATACATTTGCATTTCTCCTAGTTGTGTTCCGTGTATGACCTTGGCTTTGTCTGACCATCCTATCTGGTGCTGACCTGTGACTCTGTCTGACAATCCACTCTGTGTTGTCCTTGTTATGGTTTGACACCCAATCTGGTGCAGACCTGTGGCTCTGGCTGTCTACCCGCTCCGTGTATGACCTTGGCTTTGTCTGACCATCCTATCTGGTGCTGACCTGTGGCTCTGTCTGACTATCCACTCCGTATTACCCTGGTATAGTTAGATACCCAATCTGGTGCAGACCTATGGCTCTGGCTGACTACCCTCTCCGTGTATGACCTGGCTTGTCTAACGATCCATCCTATTGCAGACCTGTGACTCTGGCTGACTACCCGTTCCATGCTTTGACCTTGGCTTGTCTAGCTACCCATTCTGGTGCTGACCTGTGGCTCTGGCAGACTTCTTGTATATTTATTTGGGCAACCCAGTCTTTGAGAGAGAACCCCAGTCTCTTACTTCTTATAGGACTATCTTGCTCTGTGGTGGGGTTTATCTCTACCTTATTCTGTACTGATTTACTGATATTCTATTATCTGTTTGCCTTTCTTAAATAAAGTGATTTTACTCTAAGTACGTGTCCGCAAGTCTTTTGGGTTCCGTGACATTATGGCAGGTATGGTTGTGGGCAGGATGGGGGTTATGGCCATCGGCGATATCGGGAAAAGTGGCATTTAGGTTAAAATTAAAAGGATACAGGAGTTTAACTAAAGATGTATTGCAAATGGCTCTACACAAGCTGACAATGGGGACTGTGGGAAGGGAGGCACAATGCCCAATCTCTTTCCATCTATTGAAGGAATGAATTGGAGTCATGGGGGAGGTGTGTGTAAATAATTTGTATGCTTTGTTGTTTTGTACGGCTTTTTCTCTCACATTATTTGGGGCAATGAGGATCAGGGGATGGGTTAGCAGCAGCAGTATAGCTTTCCCAGGGGGATTCAGTGGAATAATATTAAGCTATGGATAATTCTTTAGCCTTTAAAATATCTAGGTCCAAAACAGACACAAGAGGGACACGGGATGTGTTATTTGGAATTAATTGGACATTTATTCTTTACAATTACTGCAACAATTTTTAGAGGTAAAACCACTGTTGATCCATCAGAATAGTGTCCTGTTGAATTGTTTTCAATTTAATAGAGTGTTTAATCCCTTAAGGAACCATGAGGTGCCAGGACCATCATGGGGAAACTTCCCTAAAGGACCAGCAATGGTCCTGGCATGTCATGGATTTTAGGGCTCCGCTCATGGCTAAAAAAATGCTCAGTGGTCCTTAAGGGGTTAAGATGAGTTTGGCAAGGCTGGGGGTATGAGAAGGCAAATTCAGGAACCACTCTTTTCTAATAGGCATGGCCGCTGAAGTGGAGCGCATGGGTTGTGCAGAGGATGTCATAAAACGCATCGGGAGATGGGAGTCGGCTAGTTTCAAATTGTAGGTTCTGATGATGGTCTGATGAGGTTTGGCTGTAAGGATTATGGTTCTAATTTTGTGTTCTAGGTACCCTCCAGCTCCAGATTTGGATAGTAGGCCATTCATTCATTTACTGGGCCAGGAAACGAGTGGCACTGTGGTTAGATGGAATGCAGGTGTCTGTTGATAGATTGGCGGCACGTTTTTCCTGGTTTGGTACTCGTGGAATGAAATGGAAGCAACTTCTTCTACTGATTGAGGAAGAGTTTCAAGTACGGTAGAGGGCCCACAAAGAGCCGGATCATGGGCAAGGCACCTCAGGTACCTGCTTAGAGCCCAGTGAAGTTGGAGGGCCATGCACCGTTGAACAGGGGCATCAACTTTCTCTCATAAGAAGTCAGCTGCAGCAGTGTGGGGGGACTATATATCCCATCATCCCTTGTCTGCAAACAGCAGCGGTTGGATGGCCTCATGTTGCCCACCCCTGGATGACCATTAGAGCCTGCTTCCAGAGCAGTCTCCTGTGAATCTCCCAAACTGAAAGTAAGCCCACTAGAATAGAAAGTCTGCTATGGATCTTCACATCTTGAATCCCTGGGTAAGTCATATAACATTTTCTCCACGTGTATATAACAGGCCACAGGGGTATTCAGGGTCACCACCGCAGAGGGGGTTTCAGGAGAGACTGGTATGTGCATACTGAAAATTATTTATCCCTTTGAGTGCCAGAGGAGCCCACATTGCATTGTGAACCCTTCTGGCACTGAAACAGTTAATGTCTTAGTCTTTCACTTCTATTTTGGCACACACTGTGGTGAGCATGGGAAGCTTCCCCATGCTCTCACAAATCTGTAACATCCTTGTCCAGGTTACATATTATCAGAATGAGATTGAGAGACAACTTACTCACTGTGCAGCTTCTGTGTGCACTGTGCTCCACCTCCTCCCCTGCCTCTGTTGTGGAGCTCCATGGCTGTCTCCTCAATGAGTTCTATCCTGTCCCAGCTACTATATATAGTGAGCCTCATGGCTCCCATTGTCCTCATAAGTCTGTCCCTGAAACAAGCCCATTTTCACACTCGCTCCCATTTGAGACCAGGCAGTGCTCTGTTTCTCAGGGCTCCAAGGACTGAGAACACCAGTCATCCCAATATCAGATTAGATTTATTACATGCTGCTCCAGAGAACCTGGGGGAGCTCTGCAATTAAAAGTCTTTCAAACAATTGATCACCTAAGATCACCTAAGTGATACATACTGCATGTTGGAGATGTGGGAAATGTGTAATAGAGCATAATTGTAGACGAGCATTATTTTAAGGATAGTTGTTTGCTATATAATGCAGTCTTTATACTGATTAAAAAAGGAAAATAAGGCAGAATGTTATCTAGTCTCGTTTTCATCAGTCGTCCATGGAAGCATAGGATTCAGGCTTGTATATTGGTCAATGGGATTTTGCCTCTCTTCTGTTTGCATCTATGGAGGCATAAGATAGAGCCTTGGTTTTACTAAACCAAGTCTCGCTTTCATTTGCATAAGCAGAGGCGTAGGACCAAGCCTCGTTTTGAAAAAGTGACACATAAAGGAAAATATTCCATTAGGGATCTAATTGGAGGCCTCACTTTCATGCACTTTTTTTGAAAATGATTTGTTAATTGGCTGCAATGTCAGATACCGGAAGTTTAAAACTTGGATGGTATATTCATGTTTTTTTGTATCCTGAGGAAAGAGCAGATGTAGCCCAGAAAAGTATTGATTTGATACAAGTGTTTTTTGTGGTGATCGATTGCCCAATCAGGGGCAGATTTGATACCCCTGTAGCGCTAATCCAGTTTGTGCTGCAAAAAAAACTGGAGGGAACAACACATGAGTACAGAAGTTTGGTACTTAATTAATACCATATTAATGTATACATGCTAAGAGCGCCCCTACCTATGTGCTATTAGCAGCTGACTGTGACTGTGCAATGTGAGTCTGATGTACTAACAAAAAAATGAGAACCGATTCTGGAGGAAACCATCTGCATCATGGAGAGCAAATAAAATGCTTTGGAGACCATTCTAGTGTTACAGAGCATAAAAGGCCCATTCAAATGTTTATAAGAAGAAAAAAGGCACACAACATGGAAATAATCGCTTTAAGGATAAAGGCCAGATAAGATTTGCTGTAAATCTTCTGTGCAAACTGCACTTAGTCATGATCACAACAAGCCGGCAAATAAGACATTGGTCAAAAAGGTTGAGAGGCAAAAATAGGTTCCAGTGGTTACAAACATACCAAGTGCTGTTTCAAACTATATAATAGATTTATTTATGAGAGACACAGTATCTTAAATCTTTTTATTTGTTCCCTCTGATGCTGTTGGTTTGCCACAAAATTCCCTGTATTCTTTAGTATACGAGCCTTACGGCTTTGAAATCTATTAACTATTAAGGGCCCATAGACAATGCATAACATTTTCTCCTTTTCACCACTAGGGGTGAGCGAAAGGTCCCGTCGTGTGCCTGCGAAAAAATTTGCGAAAACCATGTTGTTCTCCGCTTTTTCACAGGTAAATCTGCTTTACAAACAGTGTTTAAAATCTTCGCATTTTTCGCCCACTGGCAAAAATTCTTTGCCACTTTTTCAATGGCTAGAAAGTTTCTGTCCATTGTTTTTTTTTGCCTTTTTGCTATAAAAACGTGACGTATTTCAGGAAGTGAAACACAATAGAAGCAGCTACAGAGTGAGGTAGAAATTAATGTCAAGGGAGGAAGAAGAGGCTTGTAGTGAGAGCAGGACAGTTCAGCTACCCATGTCTGCTGCCAGACTTGCAGCCCCTGCTGCCACCATTGGTGTGCCTGCTGTCAGAAGTGCTGCCCCTGCTGCCACCAGTGCTGCGCCTGCTGTCAGACTGCTGCTCCTGTTGCCAGTGCAATTGAGTCTTTGGAGTGAAGAAGGGTGTAATCATCATATTACTAGTGACTGTGAGGAAGAAGACTCAGGGTTGAAATGGATGTAGTTGGTTTTAATGGTAGTACTAGTAACAGTGATGGTGAAGCAGCTGGTGGGACTAGTGGTAGGGGAGGCAATTGAGAGTGTCCAGACTAGTGGTCAAGGGAGCCCACACCATTCCCCTGACCCTAGGGGCTAGATTTAAAGGCAACCGTTAAACCAGCCGCTAAGTGAAAAAGGCACATCGCTCGCAAATAATACAGGAGTTACGGCAGATTCAATAGGTACTCTACGAGAATAGCTATCGAGCGTAGGCACACAAAAAACACGTAACACAAAAGCCGTTGTCGCTCATGTTAATGCACAACGGGCGGCCAAATCACACGATAACTGTGCTCAAAACAACATGTAATATAACGGCTGCCGTTGTCAAGCAACCATGATTGATGCCAAAACAAATTCAAACACACAGCCAATCACAAAGCCCCAATGTATCAAATAACTTCAAATACACCTATATATACCCAAAAATAACCGGCACACACTGTCTGTTATCGAGTTCTTCAGAGCCAGATATCAGGACCCAGGAGCGGAGGATAGTCATTAGAGAGAGGGAGAGAGGCACGTTCATTGGAGGTAGAGGAGTTTTGCAGTTTTGGAGAGAGGAGAGAGGTGCACTAAATATACACATATCACACTTTTGCACATATTACATACACACATACAAACACATACATATACATACACATAGTCCTTTTATTTTATAACACCTTACACATTTTACTTTTTATTTTGACAGTGTGAATCTGGGAGTGAAAGTGTGTGACAGAGAGTGACTGGATCGAGTGTGTCTGTGAGGGCCTGTGGGAGTGCCTGGGTGTGACTGGGTGAGTGATGGCCAGGAGAGGAGGACAGGAGAGAGGGATGAGGAGAGTAGTGGAGGAGGAGGAAGCTCAGGAGGGGATCCCTCAGCAGAGCAGGAGTGGCAGAGGGAGATCTGCAGGGCGGAGGGGGACCCGGCCCACAAGAGCAGGCACACGCAGGACAGGGACAGAACCTGCAGTGGGACGAGGTGTAGTTCCTGGGGAGCACCCCACACAGGCAGGGTCAGACCAGGCAGGGCACTCCGGATCTAAATCCTCCCATGCCGGAGCTGATGAGGGCAGGATCAGGGATCCCAGATATAGTGAGGAGGAGAACACGGCTCTTGTGGAAGCTGTCCTGGAGAGGCAGAGTGTTCTCCACCCGACGGCAAAGGTCCCTGGCCTGGCAGCGCGGAGGAAGGCAGCCTGGAATCAGATCTGCAGCCGGGTGAACGCGGTGGCAACATGCAAGCGGGACGTGGAGTCTGTGAAGAAGAGATGGGGCGACTGCCGGAGGGTGGTCAAGAACAAGATGTCTGACATGGCCAAGCAAGCCCGAGGCACCGGAGGTGGCCCATCTGTGCCCATCACATTCTATGGCTGGGAGGAGATGGTGCGGCAGAACATGTCCCCGACCATGATCGAGGGGGTCGTGGGAGGAACTGACACTGGGGATGAGAGGAGCCTCCACACTACCGGTAAGTGCAACACCACAGAACAACACACTACAGCAACCAACACCAGCTGCACACACAGTCACACCTCAACACATGTCCATCACTCAGCCATACAACTGCACCAACACAGCACCATGAGGGTTAAAAAAAGGACACAACACCTGGACAAATGGCAACGTCCAACTTGGGACAAACCTGTCAAAGTCCTACTTCAACCCTCCTGTCGCTGTGCTCATTACACACAATACACAAACCTTCATGTTCAAAATGTCAACTGTCATAGATCATCACTGTTCACACACAATGTCACCCATGTCCCCACCCCCACCCTAACCCCTTGAGTGCTAGAGGGATCATCAATGCATCGATCAACAATGCATTGGCAACCCCTCTGGGACTCAAGGGGTTAACCTTACAACAAACAAGTCAATAGGACAACAATCACATGCTACACAGGGGACATTCACTAAGTGGTGACAAACAGATGGTGGACACAAAGTAACCCTCACACACCCTCACTTCACCAGTACCAGTGTTAGTCCATGGAGAATATGCCAAAACAAGAATCAAGTTCATAGGGTCCCATTGTACAGACTCCATGGAAAACACTGGAAATGGGGAAAGGAGATCACTGGAGAAGTCACCATCATGTTCACTTCATCAGTTCAACATCACCGCTTACTGAATCACAAAAAGGGGGCATCAGGTCACACATCACAGTGTCACACAGAATAAATGCTTGTAGGTGCAACACACAGGCCAAAAACTATTCCACAGATTTCAAGCTGGAAAAAGTAGGCATTGGTGTTGTGGCTGCAATCATTTACCCTGACTTGAAATTACATATCCCATATCTGATTCCCACATGGATCCACAGGGGTGCTGATGCCATGGATGGATGGTACACCAGCCACTCTTTGCAGGATACACATGGGAAACAAATAGCAAACATCATTATACCTTGGTCACCAACAGGCCATGACTGATGGATATCTAGGATTGAGTACGGTTGCCTCACACAGAAGGATGGATGGGCTCATACACAGAGAAAAAACAGGCCTCAATCAAAGATATCCCTCACTACTGGCTGGATTGTTGCCCTTAGGATTCAAATGTTACCAAATATGTTACAACACGATGTGAACACAGAGATCACTTCACTGGATGTGATTGCCTTACTGGCCAGTTGTGTGCACCCATCACAAATCAACCTACACTGCTACCATCCAAATACACATACATAGTATATCACACTCTACGTAGATGGGATATACGAGGTATGTTCATATCCATCATATCAATACAATGTCATGTTGGATGGGTGCACATGTATAGCCAGTACGACAATCACACCTACTGAACTTCCCTCTGGCTTCACATCTTGGAAGGTTATTACTCTATCCATATGAAGGGTACATATCCACATACATATATGACCATTTCTACCTGTGTGTCACTGTAATGGGATAGCAATGGGTAATGTCATCAAGATGTCATATCATTGCCATCGTTAACAGATGTGTCTTGATCTAAGTCCCATCCCTCCAACACTCATGGTTATACAGATATTGCTCTGTGTGACAGGTGGAGATATCTATCATTTGACCACACGGAGGCTCTTCAGCAGAGCCAAAGTCGCAACATTTCGAGATAAATACCTCTTTGGAATGGTCCACAGAGTGTGCTTGCAAACCAGGCACACTCTGTACACCATTCCAATTAAGTATTGTTCTCTAAATGGGGCGATTTGGGCTCTGCTGAAAAGCCCTCGTGTGGACAAATAATGACTGAAATCTCCATCTGTCACATACAGCAATATCTGAACAACCATGAGGGTAGGAGGGATAGGACTAACAGCGAACAACATCTGTTTTCACAATGTCTACAATATGACATCAAGGTGAACTTAACCTTTGCCATCCCCCTGGAGGGATAGCCATCCCTACAAGTTGTGAAGATAAATATATGTTGTTGGATTCACCCCCCTCCCCCGAGTTAAACAATGGTATTCCTACTGTTGAAAGGTGTGTTGATTCAAAAGGTATCACAGCTCAGAAATGGATATGTCAGGGCCAATACCCCAGTGGCCTGAAATTGTACAGTGGTGCTGTTACTACACAATCATGTGGACAGCTCAGGTACAGGGACCAGATATCAACATGGGAGGGTGTTGAAACAGCCCCACTGTACTATTTCGGCCCACTGTGATATTGCACCTCAAAATGAAACCTTCACCTGTAATAACTCAAACAACACCTTTCAGCAGTGGGTGTACCCTTGTTTACCCAGGGGGATTAACCCAAGCACATATCATTTTCTTCACCACATATCAAAGTATAACTGTCTCCACAAACATATGGCTAAGGTCACTAATCACAACATCTTATTTCTCCACACAGCTTACAGCCCTCAAGCCCAGCGGGAGACAGTGGAGGAGGCAATGTCACCCCCCAGTGAGGATGACACAGAGGAGGAGACCAGTCGGTGGTCACCTTACCCACCATCACCATCCCCTCCAACACAGGCTGCACCACCACCTACTGCACCCCTTCAAGCTGCACCACCACAGGCTGCACCCCTTCAAGCTGCACCACCACAGGCTGCATCCCTTCAAGCTGCACCACCACAGGCTGCACGCCTTCAAGCTGCAACACCACAGGCTGCACCCCTTCAAGCTGCACCACCACAGGCTGTGCCCCTTCAAGCTGCACCTCCACAGTACAGTGGCTGGATGCCACAGGAGGAGAGGTGGACCTATCCAGCCACCTCCACCAGCTACTACCCTCCATCAGCAGCACCACCACCGCCAGGGAGGCAATGGCTGCCAGGGACAGTGGCCACCACCCAATATGGGCCATATGCCTCCCAGTTAAACCCACCCTCCTGGATGGCTCCACAGCATGCCCCAAGGTATGATCCCAGGTGGGGTCCAAGCACCTATCAGTGGCCACCATATGACCCATGGCCACTGGACTACCCACACCTGGGCCTGATTGGTGAGCCCCAGCGCCCTGTACCCAGGGACATTTTCACACCTCCACCAGCACACACATCATTGGGCAGCTCGGAGTCACTTGATGTGGTGGGCATGTGCCCATCATCTGCACCAGCCACTCCAACAGCTGTCACAGCAGCCACAGCACCTCCAGCAGCACCAGAGCAAACAGCACCCTCAGCAGCAGAGGAAATAGCACCCTCAGCAGCAGAGGAAACAGCACCCTCAGCAGCAGAAGACTCAGCACCCTCAGCAGCAGAGGAAACAGCACCTCCAGCAGCACCAGAGGAAACAGCACCCTCAACAGCAGAAGACTCAGCACCCTCAGCAGCAGAGGAAACAGCAGCACCGGCCACATCCACCTCCAGCACCGCACGGTGGATGCGGAGTGTATGGCCCTGCAGAGGAGACTACTCCGGTCGAGCAGGAGTACTGACAACAACATTACAAGGAGCAGGAGGCAATCCAGAAGGAACATTGCTCAATTGGAGAGCAGGATCCAAGGTTTGGAGTCAGAGGTGTCCAGGGGGAATACACTACTCCAGCAGCTCAGGACTGGTGTGATGGACATGTTAACACAGGTCCTTGTGGAGTTGAGGGAGATAAACCGCAGGGAGAACCTGAGGATGGAGAGGGAGAACTTGCGTTCCACTGAGGGGTCTACTGCAACCACCACCCCCTCTAGTGTTACCCCTGAAGCCACACCTAGGGGGCAGAGGATTACCAGGAGTTCAACAAGGGCATCCACCTCTGGCACCCAGGCTAAGGCCCCCCACCCAAAAAGGAAATAATGAAAGGCCCAACCTGTCAACTTTCCCCTCAATAAAAAAACCTTTTTTTTGTATTCCTGTCTGATCTGTTGTGTCTTCAGTTATGGATTGAGTGGCAGGGTTGTCTCCAATGCATTGCCATACAATGCAGTGAACACAACCTCTGCCTGGGTGAAATGTTAGTGGGATGCTACAACATGGGTTCACACACACACACACCGTTGTACAAATTCAACTTGTAATACATCCCTGGAGCCATATTACACCACTGTGTTATATGGCGGTGTTGTGTGTTGAATTTGAACAACAAAACATACCCCTTAGCACAACAAATTGTACAACACTGAACATTTGTCTACATTATATGTTGTGTTTAACCCTTTGAGTGCCAGAGTGGCAGACAACGCATTGTAAAGAAATGCGTTGGGGACCACTCTTGCACTCAGTGGGTTAATGGGATAACCAGACAAACAGATCTGTGACTTAGCAGGGACATTATAAGCAGGATAGATAAATGGGACATGTATCCATTTTGACTTGGATTCACACACTCATTGTGCAACTGACTTACTGGGGAAGCCAATGTTTTTAACCTAGGATTTCAATGTGTAGCACACACATTGATATCCTGGGCTGAGCATTGGGGTCTCCTGTAAGTTGAGTTGCTGTTTCCCTAAGGGTGTAACAGACTTCACCAGTGATAACACATGTCCACTTAGTCTGGTTGTTCGTTAGCCCATGTACTGAGATATGTCAAAGTGGAGCAAAATCTCAGAACATGGATTATACTGAGCAATACAGATACTGTGGACAGGTATTCACTGTGGAAGTATGTCCCCTGTATCACCTCTTCATCACTCCCACAACACATTGGTACATCACTGCCACCATCATCTGTTTGTGTAATGGACAGGCTAGAAGCAACTAAGGAGTAGGAGTACCAGAGGGCAGGAAAAGGGTACTCCTCCAACAAGAGGCCGCTGAGCAAGATGCTAGGGTGCGGCGCTAGGGAACGAAGCTAGGGAGCGTAGGTTGCCTGGGCCAGGGTTGTGCTGCGGCTAAGCCGTCTAAAGGTGCTGGCCGCGAAGCCAGATGTAGTGGCCCCCAGCAGAGGAGCCGCTGGGTAGCCCCGGATAACCCTAACCCAGACAAACTATACTCAGAGGTCCCCAGGGAGGAAAGAAAACTCCAAAAGAAGTAAGTACTCACTCCGGTCTTCTAGGAAGAGGAATCCCACGAGGCAGGTACAGCAGATAGAACACACCTGGGCAGGCAGAGTAAAGGGCACGGACCAGAAGGATCCCCAGGAGGCTGGAACCAGAAGAGGCAAGGACACAAGCAGGTCCAGGTAATACACTTCAGGTACAGCAGAGGGTAGGCAAAGGCTAGGTCGCAGGCAGGTCCAGGTCATACACTAGAAGCTCAGCAGAGGGTTAGGCAAAGGCAAGGTCACAGGCAGGTCCAGGTCATACACTTGAAGCTCAGCAGAGGGTTAGGCAAAGGCAAGGTCACAGGCAGGTCCAGGTCATACACAAAGCTCAGCAGAGGTTAGGCAAAGGCAAGGTCACAGGCAGGTCCAGGTCATACACAAAGGCTCAGGGTCAGGGTCAGGCAAAGGCTGGGTCAAGCAGGACTGGGTCCAACACAATCAGCTACTCACATAGGAAGCTCTGAGAGACGCTATACTAACGCGTCTCTGCAGAGCTGGATGCAGGAATAAAAAGGATCCCCCGCCGGAAGGAGCTCTGAAGAGAGGCAAGAGAGTCGGCGGACCTTCAATCAAGACAACTCTATGGTCCGCCGACATGCGCATGCGCGCTGCCTCAGGAACCGAGCACAGTTCACCAAGACGCGCGGGGACCAGGAAGGCAGCCCGGAGCAGGATGAACGCCATGGGTATGACGCCGGGTGAGCGGACGTTACAGTTTGCATGGATACATCACAGAGTCCAGTCACTGGCAAACAAGTGGTGGACTTCTGTGATGTGGGTGATGCCTTTCCATGTATGGGGCATACTCTACCCTGGGTGTGGTAACACATTGACATATGTGTTCTCAAATATATCCTCCTACAGACACAGATAGAATGGTGATGGTTCATCTTTATTGTGTCTCAAAGTACATTTGAATGTACATGTGTTTTGTGTGTGCCTATATGCATTGAACACCTGTATGAGAACACTAAATGTACTTTGAAACTAAATCGTAATACTTCAGTAACACTGCTGCCCTGCTCATGTGTTGTCCATGAGGTTTGACAACTCTGTAGCTGAGCATCCTGACTGTACAGGTTAAAACACTCAAGAATTAGTGTTTTCTGTGTCTCTATGAGAATGTTCCAGTAGAGGTTTCTGTGAACCTCAGGTCAAACTTTGCATCACCAACAACATCACCATAAACAGCAAGGGGTGATCTTCATGAAGGTGTTGTCAAGACATCAATCCAGTCACATGGAAGATCTTCAGTTCAAGGATGGATCATGTTACGGATGCCTGCGGGACAAGAGGACAGGATTTGGAGCAGTAGACCTGAACTGATCATCAAGCAACAACAATTTAGTCTTTTTCATCCCCTCAGTTTTCACAGTTACAGGTGAGTGCACAAACCATTGCTTGACAATGTGTTGTGTACTCATCTGTAACCAATTCTGTGGGGAACTAAGGACATGTGCATCAGCCCTAGGGATATGTGCCCCTGACATGTATACACACATTAACAAGTGTTCTGAGAGCTCCATAGAAGTAATGACATTGTGCTGCCACTGTGAAAGTGACAGTGACAGCCCAATGTCACTTCTTCCATGGAACTGTTAGGACACATTTGTTGATGTGTGTATTCATGTCAGGGGCACATATGTCTGCACATTCACATGTCAGCATGGAGTCCCTGGTAATCTGATCTACATGACCTCTACATTGTGTGCCCATACCACTGTACATCCACCCCTGTGCTGCTCTTCTCAGCTGTAGCACAGTACAGGTCCCATATTGAATCTTTGAATCTGATGTCCCTTCTAATGCATATCATTAGATAATACTCTTTCGCTACTGGGCTAGCATGGTTGTTCAGGCTATAATCATGGCATATTCAGTTAGTTGCTGTCAATCAAGCCGTGTAAGGTGATGAACATGGGTAATATCTTGTACCTTGTTTCTCCTGGGGGTGTGCGTGATATCCTTGGGGTCTGTATGTCAACGTGGAGAGTGGAATGGAGGATGGTTGTTGAGTCCACACACACAATTTTCCACGTCCACTGCCAGTGCAGTGCTGTGTCACTGTTCCTGTGGGGTGAGACAGAACAAAATGTGCAGTGTGGTTAGTGTCACAGGACTGATGGGG
Source organism: Rhinophrynus dorsalis (assembly GCA_037306005.1). Taxonomy (NCBI): domain Eukaryota; kingdom Metazoa; phylum Chordata; class Amphibia; order Anura; family Rhinophrynidae; genus Rhinophrynus; species Rhinophrynus dorsalis. The sequence goes on along the minus strand of CM074719.1, from coordinate 69,067,745 downwards.
GACTTGCATGGATTGTTTGCATGCATGTGTTATACTCACAGGTGAAGTGTTCCGTGATGAGCCTGTCTCTGATCTGTGCCCCTCTCATGGTCTCCTCCACATGCCCGATGTCCATGGCCACTTCCTGTATGGGGGGTCCGGGATGTGCTCCAGCAGCCTGGTGTCCACTGCGATGTTGTGCAGTATTGCGCATGCCACAATGATGTCACACACCTTAGCCGGTGCATACTGCAGTGCTCCCCCAGAGTGGTCCAGACATCGGAATCTTGACTTGAGAAGTCCAAATGTCCGCTCAATAGCATTCCTCGTTCTGGCATGAGCCTGGTTGTACCTTTCCTGGGCATGTGTTTGGGGATTGGCCAGAGGGGTCAGTAGCCAGGACTTGCATCCATAGCCAGCATCACCTGTGTAATGAGAGTGACATGGTGAAACAGGGAGCACATGTTGTGTGAATGATGTTTTGTGTGGTGGACGTAGTAGCTGTGGGTCAGGTGCATGCTGAGCTGAGTGGTGTGTACGCCTGTGTATGTGGTGTGATTTTGTTTTGTGAACTCACCCACTAGCCATCCCCCTGTAAAGGTTCCATTCTCAAAATCTCTGTGGACTGAGGAGTTTTGTAGAATGTATGCATCATGTGTGCTGCCAGGATATTTTGCACAGACATTCATGATCCTCATGTTGCTGTCACACACCATCTGCACGTTGATGGAGTGGAAGTTCTATAGCAATCTATAGCACCCATGACCCTGGGCATGCCTCCCTTTGCGTAAAAGGCCTGCTTGACGTGTATCCAGTCCATGTCGGTGGTGGTAAAATGTATATAGGTACTGGCCTTGCTTTTGAGGGCTGGCAGGACCTGGGCCAGCACTCTGGAGAATGTGGCCTGTGACATGCCAGATGCGTAACCCTCAGTGGACTGGAAGGCCCAGCTTGCCATGAAGTGCATGGCACAGAGTAGTTTCTGCAGGCCAGTTAGGGCATGGTTGTGGATGTAGATGGGATCCACCTGCTCCTTGATGACCTCATACAAGGCAATGATGCTGTCAGGCCTCAACCTGTAGCGATCAATGACCTCGTCATCAGCCATTCCAAAGAGTGTGACCCTTGGGCGGTATACCCTGGGCCTTGGTGGTCGTCTATACATCCTGTGCCCTCCAGGTGGGGATGGACTCCTGTGTGGCTGTTGAGCCAGAGCCTCCTCACTTGCAACAGGTGAAGGCTGTTGATGAGGCGTGCTTGGAGGTTGCTGATGTTCCCTAGCTCTCTCCCTTGCACGCCTTCTCCGCAGTCTTCGCAACAATATGTAACCCAACATACTGTTTGCTCTCTCTATTTGTCTCTATCTCTCTCTCTCTCTCTCTACCTCTCTCTCTCTCTCTATCTCTCTCTATCCCTCCCTGAGTGGAAAACAAGCCACAAGTGAGTGTGTTGAGTTGTCCCTTTAAGTACTTGCTAGGGCGTTGTGTAGGTGTGGTGATGAGGTGAGTGCTGACCAATGGTGAGTTGTTTGTGTCCAGGTAAGTGTTAGCAGGTGTGTGTGTGTTATAAGATGTGGTGTGTTGTGCTTGTTCTGTGTGTTCCATTTGCGGGCGTGCAGTTGTGGGGTGCAGGTCGCGTGTTGATGTTGCCCAGGTGAGCTTGTATTTGCAGGGTCCGCTTTGTGTGATGACCCCCATTGTTCCGTGCCATGTTGTGTTGTTGTTTTTTTGTGTGTCATTGTCCCTGTGGTGTTGGTTGTTGTTGTGTGTGTAGTGATTTGTGTTGTGTGTGCATGTTTTTGTGTTGTTTTGGCATTGCACGGGTTAATTTTCCCATTTACATGGTTGTGCGGTAAGCCTTTTGTGTCTTTTCCTCTGTAACGGGTGTTTAGTTTTGGCCATTAAGTGTCTAACGTGTGTGAAAAGTGGGTCTTAACTTTTAGCCGTTAGGTGTGTCTTTTTTTCAGCCGTTATCAGTACCGCAAGCCTTTGAATAGCTCTGGGGTATGTTGTTCCATGCGTCTGAATGCACGTAAGTGTATCGGCCGTTAGGATTCTGCAACTGCCGTTAGCTGTTCTTTAGACGGATCTTTGAATTGCAACATGACACTTAACGCACCCGTTAGTGTTTTTTTTTGCTAACGGCTGCCTTTAAATCGAGCCCTAGGAGTCCCATACTGAGAAGGAATGGGAGATAGAGATAAGGATGGGCATCACCACTAACACCACCAGAAGCAGTGAGCTTTTGAAATTTGCAACTGCTCTAATTCCTGCTGCTGCTGAGTTGCAAGGGCAGCAGGATGCTGAGGAGCAGGATAGTGTGCCATAGACCAGTGATGCGGGACTAGGACAGTGTCATGGTCTGCCCCGGACTGGGCAGACTTCCAGGCGTGATCGCCCCTTTGGAGGGTGAAGGTGGACTTGAACCAGAGTCCTCATGTACTCTGGTCCTGCTTTCTTGCCTTTGAGCCACTGCTGAACCTGTTCTATCAGTGTGGTTCTAGCCCTGAATACCTTGCCTAGCTTGCAGCACTGCTGCTATCAGAATTCACCTGTCATTCAGAGTCCATGGGGTAGATTTAAAGGCAGCCATTAACCAAAAAAATCACTAACGGGTGCGTTAAGTGACATGTTGCAATTCAAAGATCCGTCTAAAGAACAGCTAACGGCAGTTGTACAATCCTTACGGCCGATACACTTACGTGCATTCAGACGCATGGAAAAACATACCCCAGAGCTATTCAAAGGCTTGCGGTACTGATAACGGCTGAAAAAAAGACACACCTAACGGCTAAAAGTTAAGACCCACTTTTTTTAGCCGTTAGACACTTAACGGCCAAAACAAAACACCCGTTACATAGGAAAAGACACAAAAGGCTTACCGCACAACCATGTAAATGGGAAAATTAACCCGTGCAATGCCAAAACAACACAAAAACATGCACACACAACACAAATCACTATACACACAACAACAACCAACACCACAGGGACAACGACACACAAAAAAACAACAACACAACATGGCACGGAACAATGGGGGTCATCACACAAAGCGGACACCTGCAAATACAAGCTCACCTGGGCAACATCAACACGCCACCTGCACCCCACAACTGCATGTCCGCAAATGGCACACACAGAACAAGCACAATACACCACATCTTATAACACACACACACCTGCAAACACTTACCTGGACAAAAACAACTCACCATTGGTCAGCACTCACCTCATCACCACACCCACACAACGCCCTAGCAAGTACTTAAAGGGACAACTCAACACACTCACTTGTGGCTTGTTTTCCACTCTGGGAGGGAGAGAGAGAGAGAGAGAGAGAGAGAGAGAGAGAGACAGATAGAGACAGATAGAGACAGATAGATAGAGCAAACAGTATGTTGGGTTACATATTGTTGCGAAGACTGAAGAGAAGGCGTGCAAGGGAGAGAGCTAGGGAACATCAGCAACCTCCAAGCATGCCTGATCAACAGCCACCACCTGTTGCAAGTGAGGAGGCTCTGGCTCAGCAGCCACACAGGAGCCCATCCCCACCTGGAGGGCACAGGATGTATAGACGACCACCAAGGCCCAGGGTATACTGCCCAAGGGTCACCCTCTTTGGAATGACCGATGATGAGGTAATTGATCACTACAGGTTGAGGCCTGACAGCATCATTGCCTTGTATGAGGTCATCAAGGAGCAGGTGGATCCCATCTACATCTACAACCATGCCCTAACTGGCCTGCAGAAACTACTCTGTGCCATGCACTTCATGGCAAGTGGGGCCTTCCAGTCCACAGAGGGTTACGCATCTGGCATGTCACAGGCCACATTCTCCAGGGTGCTGGCCCAGGTCCTGCCAGCCCTCAAAAGCAAGGCCAGTACCTATATACATTTCCCCACCACCGACATGGACTGGATACAAGTCAAGCAGGCCTTTTACGCCAGGGGAGGCATGCCCAGGGTCATGGGTGCTATAGATTGCACCCATGTCCGAATTAAGGCCCCAGCACGTGACGCACAGATATTCATCAACAGGAAGAACTTTCACTCCATCAACGTGCAGATGGTGTGTGACAGCCATATGAGGATAATGAATGTCTGTGCAAAGTATCCTGGCAGCTCACATGATTCATACATTCTCCAAAACTCCTCAGTCCACAGAGATTTCGAGAATGGAACTTTTACAGGGGGATGGCTTTTGGGTGAGTTCACAATACAAAATCACATCACATACACAGGCGTACACACAACGCTGCTTAGCATGCTCCTGACCCACAGCTACTACGTCTACCACACAAAACATCATTCACACAACATGTGCTCCCTGTCTCACCATGTCACTCACATTACACAGGTGATGCTGGCTATGGATGCAAGTCCTGGCTACTGACCCCACTGGCCAATCCTCGAACACATGCCCAGGAAAGCTACAACCAGGCTCATGGCAGAACGAGGAATGCCATTGAGCGGACCTTTGGCCTCCTCAAGTCAAGATTCCGATGTCTGGACCACTCGGGGGGAGCACTGCAGTATGCACCTGGAAAGGTGTGCGACATCATTGTGGCGTGCGCAATACTGCACAACATCGCAGTGGACACCAGGCTGCTGGAGCACATCCAGGCCCCCCCCATACAGGAAGTGCCCATGGACATCGGACACGTTGAGTAGACCCTGAGAGGGACACAGATCAGAGACAGGCTCATCACGGAACACTTTACATGTGAGTATAACACAGGCATGCAAACAATCCATGCAAGTCCCCCATCAGTCCTGTGACACTAACCACACTGCACATTTTGTTCTGTCTCACCCCACAGGAACAGTGACACAGCACTGCACTTGCAGCGGACGTGGCAAATTGTGTGTGTGGACTCAAAAACCATCCTCCATTCCACTCTCCACGTTGACATACAGACCCCAAGGATATCACGCACACCCTCAGGAGAAACAAGGTACAACACATAACCCATGTTCATCGCCTTACAGGGCTTGATTGACAGCAGCTAACTTGATTTGCCATGAGCATAGCCAGAGCAACCATGCTAGCCTTGTAGTGAAAGAGTGTTATCCAATGCTATGCATTGGATAATACTCCGTCACATCAGGGGTTAAAGGGCCATTGGACTCAATATGGGACCTGTACTGTGCTACAGCTGAGAAGAGCAGCACAGGGGTGGATGTACAGTGGTATGGGCACACAATGTAGAGGTCATGAGACGTAGATCAGATTACCAGGGACACCATGCTGACCTGTGAGTGTGCAGACATATGTGCCCCCGACATGAATACACACATCAACAAATGTGTCCTAACAGTTCCATGGAACAAATGACATTGGGCTGCCACTGTCACATTAACAGTGGCAGCCCAAATTCATTACTTCCATGGAGCTCTCAGAACACTTGTTGATGTGTGTATCCATGTCAGGGACACATATCCATAGGGCTGGGGCACATGTCCTTAGTTCTCCACATAATTGGTTACAGATGAGTACACAACACATTGTCAAGCAATGGTTTGTGTACTCACCTGTAACTGTGAAAATTGAGGGGATCAAAAAGACTAAATTGTTGTTGCTTGATGATCAGTTCAAGTCAACTACTCCAAATCCTGTCCTCTTCTTCCACAGGCATCCGTAACATGATCCATCCTTGAACTGAAGTTCTTCTATGTGACTGGATTGATGTCTTGACATCACCTTCATGGAGATCACCCCTTGCTGTTTATGTTGATGTTGTTGGTGATGCAAAGTTTGACCTGAGGTTCACACAAACCTCTACTGGATCATTTTCATATAGACACAGAAAACACTAATTCCTGAGTTTTATAACCTGTACAGTTAGGATGCTCAGCTACAGAGTTGTCAAACCTTGTGGACAACACATGAGCTGGGCAGCAGTGTTACTAAAGTACTATTTTTTTGTTTCAAAGTACATTTAGTGTTCTCATACAGGTGTTCAATGCATATAGGCAATACACAGAAAACACATGTACATCCTAATGTACTTTGAGACACAATAAAGATGAACCATCACCATTCTATCTGTGTCTGTAGGAGGATATATTTGAGAACACAGTTGTCAATGCGTTACCACACCCAGGGTAGAGTATCCCCATACATGGAAAGGCATCACCCATATCACAGGACTCCACCACTTGTTTGCAAGTGAGTGGACTCAGTGATGTATTCACGCTAACAGATGGTGGCAGTGATACACTAATGTGTTGTGGGAGTGATAAAGAGGTGATAAAGGGGACATACTTCCACAGTGAATTCCTGTCCACAGTTAATGTGTTGCTCAGTATAATCAATGTTCAGTGATATTGCTCCACTGGGACATATCACAGTACATGACCAAGTGGACAAGTGTTTTCACTGGGGAAGTCTGTTACACCCTTAGAAAAAACAACAAGTCAACTTACTGGAGGCCCCAATGCTCACCCCAGGATATCAATGTGTGTGCTACACATTGAAATCCTAGGTTGAAAACATTGGCTTCCCCAGTCAGTCTGTTGCACAATGAGTGTGTGAATCCAAGACAATATGGATACATGTCCCATTTATCTGTCCTGCTTGTTATCTCACCGCTAAGCCGTTTGTTTGGTTATCCCCTTAACCCTCTGAGTGCCAGAGTGGTACCCAACACATTTCTTTGCAATGCGTTGCCTACCACTCTGGATATCAAAGGGTTAAACACTACATATGATGTAGATGAATGTTCAATGTTGTACGAAATGTTGGGCTAAGGGGAATGTTTTGTTATGCAAAATCAACACACAACATTGCCATATAACACAGTTGTGTAATATGGCAACAGGGATGTTTTTACAGTTGATTTTGTACAACGATGTGTATGTGAACCCATGTTGTAACATCCCACAAACATCTTACCTAGGCAGGAGTTGTATTCACTGAATTGTTTGGCAATGCATTGGAGACAACTCTGCCACCCAAATCTATGACCAAATTCAAAGCAGATCAGACAGGATTCAAAAGCACAATGTTCCTTTATTCAGGGGAAATTTAACATGTTGGGCATTTTATTTTTTTTTCTTGGGGGGGGGGGCTTAGACTGTGTGGCAGAAGTGGATAACCTGGATGATCTCCTGGTCACCCTTTGCCCCCTAGGTGTGGCTTCGGGGGTCACATTAGAGGGGGTGGTGGGGGCAGTGGATCCCTCTGTGGAGCGCAGGTTTTCCCTCTCCAAACGTAAGTCCTCCCTGCGGTTCAGCTCTCTCAACTCCACCAGTAGCTGTGCAAGCAGGTCCATCACCCCCGTGTGTAGCTGATGGAGTTGAGTGTTGATCCTCATGACCTCCGACTCCAGGGCATGGATCCTTGCCTCTATCCTGTTAGTGTTTATACGGGATTCCCTACGGCTCCTGGTGATGTTGTCATTGGTGCGGAGGCTTGACCTGAGTAGTCTCCTTTGCAGAGCCATACACTCAGCTTCCATCCCCGTGGGCGGTTCACTGCTGGTGATGCTTGTGCCTGGTGAATCAGCTGCTGCTGTGTCCTCCTCTGCTGGTGCTGTATCCTCCTCTGCTGGTGCTGTGTCCTCCTCTGCTGCTGCTGTGTCCTCCTCTGCTGGTGCTGGTTGTGCTGCAGATGGGTATGTGCCCACCACATCAATTGACCCACTGCTGCCCACCGATGTCTGTGCTGGTGGAGGTGGTGGGGTAAACACGTCCCTTCGCATAGGCTGTTGGGGCTCCCCAAGCAGGCCCAGGTGTTGGTAGTCGAGTGGCCAAGGGTCAAACCTTGGCCACTGGTATGTGCTTGGCCCCCACCTAGGATCATACCTGGGGCCATGCTGGGGAGCCATCCAGGAGGGTAGGTCAATCTGTGGGTATGGCCCGTATTGGGTGGTGGCCACATCACCGGGCAGCCATTGCCTCCCTGGTGGTGGTGGTGGTGCTGCTGCTGCTGGGGGATAATAGCTCCTGGAGGTGGTGGGGGGCATCCAGTCACTGTAATAAGTCGGTGCAGGCAGAGTTGGTGCAGGCAGAGTTGATGCAGGCAGAGTTGGTGCAGGCAGAGTTGGTGCAGGCAGAGTTGATGCAGGCAGAGTTGGTGCAGGCAGGGTTGGTGCATCCAGCTGGCCAAGAGGTGTGGATGTCGTTGGGTACGGTGCCCACTGGCTGGTCCCCTCCTCCAAATACTCCTCACTGGGTGGTGAGGTGGCCTCCTCCATGGGCTCCTGATGTGCTGGAGACACATAACCTGTGTGGAGGATTGAGATTGTGTGATCAGTAAACTTAGCCATGATGGTGTCAAATTGATATTAATACTTGAAATGTGTAAAGGAACATATATGTTGTATGGTGTATCCCCCTGTGTGAAACAACGGTACTCCTACTGGTGATGGGTGTTGTATTCTACATGTATTGCAGCTCAGAGTTGAATTCCTTTGGTGCCACATCCCAGTGGCCTGAAATTGTACATTTGCGCTGTTGCCACATCATCCTTTGTGGATATCTGTTCCCTGGACCAAAGCTAGCCAGAGGATGGTCTGGCAACATTGGCATAGTACATTTTCAGGCCATAGTGATATTGTCCCTGGAATATTCAACTTTGAGCTGTTATACTCTTGTGATGAAACACCTTTCAGTAGTGGGGATACCCTTGCATTACCCGGTGGATCAATCCTATGACATGTATTTTTCCTTTCACATTTTAGGTATTACTATCTCTTTAACGGGATAGCAATGGTTAATTTCACCTTGATGTAACATTGCAGGCATCATAGAGAGATGTTTAGAAAGATGTTGCTGTATGTGACAGCTGGAGATGTCAGTCATTTGACCACACGGAGGCTCTTCAGCAGACTCCACATTGACCCATTTGGAGATAACTACATCTTTGCCATTGTCTACTAAGTGTTCCTGGTTTGTAAGCACGCTCTGTGGACCATGTCAATGATGGATCCATCTCCAATTGTTTCAATTTTGGGTCTGCTGAAGAGCCTCCGTGTGGTCATATGACTGACATCTCCAGCTGTCACATACAGTAACATCTTTCTAAACATCTCTTTATGATGCCTGCAAGGTTACATCAAGTGAAATTAACCATTGCCATGCCAAGGTACACAGTGAGGAATATGGTCTGATATGTGTGTATATGTACCTTTCATACGGGTACAAACATATCCTTGATAGATATGAACCCAGAGATCTGTTCAGAACATGTGATTGTCTAACTGCCTATATATGTACAGCCATCACAAATGAACTTTCATAGATACAAGTGATACCCATCCAAGTAGGTGTAATATACTGGGTATATGTACTGTGATGATGATATCAATATGAGTTATTTTGTTGAGGGTGCACATATATGGGCAGTTGGACAATCACACGTACTGAACCGAACTCTGGGTTTACATCTTGTTGGGACCTATTTGTACCCATTTGAAAGGGACATATCCACATACAAATCTGGTTGTTTTTCTTTCTGTACATATCTTTTTTGAATAGATCTGCAGTGTGATTCAAGTAGTATTCATCCCTATGTTATCAGTTCATCCCGTACAGTGCTGGATTTTGTCAGATTAGACATGTCCCTCTCTGGTTGTCATGATGGTATCCTATGCATAGCATTGTGATGCATGGGATACCACCGTGGCAATCAGGGATTGATGTACATTACAGGATTCTGTCCATGAGGTCTGTTCAAGTTGAATCCTGAGGGGCAACAATCAAGCCAGTATTGAAGGATATCATTGATTGAGGCCTTTTTTTTCCTGGATCAGCCCATCCATCCTTCTGTGTGAGGCAGCCAGACCCGATCATAGATATCCATAATCCCTGGCCTGTTATTGACCAAACCTCAATGGTTCATATTTGGTTCCCATATGTATCCTGCAAATAGTGTCTGGTGTACCATCCATCCATGGCATCAGCACTCCTGAGGATCTATATGTGAATCAAATGTGAGCTATGTAAATTGAAGTTAGAGTAAATGATTGCATACACAACACCAAGGCCAACTTTTTCACCTTTACTTATGTGTGATTGTTTTTGGCCTGTGTGTTGCACATACAAGCATTTATTCTCAGTGGCACTGTGATTTGTGACCTGATCCATCCTGTTGGTGATTCAGTAAGCGGTTAAGTGGACCTGATGAACTGATTATGATGCTGACTTCTCCGCTGACCTCATTTCACCATCTGCAATGTTTTCTATGGAGTCCACACAATGGGGCCTGTGCAGCTTGAATCCTGTTATTGGATGTTCTCCATAGACTAACATTGTAATTGGTAAAGTGAGGGTATGCAAGTGTCAAATTCACTACATCAGCTCTTTTTCACCGCTTAGTGAATGTCCCCTATGTGTCATGTAATTGTTAACCTATCGACATGTGTTTGTTGTATGGTTAACCCTTTGAGTACCAGAGGGGTTGCCAAAGCATTGTTGATCGATGCATTGATGATCCCTCTGGCACTCATGGGGTTATGTGCTGGATTCCCTGTGTGAACATGGGTAACACTGTGTGACAACAATTGTGATGTTTAACATACAACACTTTACTGAGCATGGTTTGTGTGTATTGTGTGTGATGAGCACAGCAACATGAGGGTTAACCAGGGAGTTGGACAGGTTTTGGCCTTGTTGAACATTGACATTTGTCCTTGTCTTGATCCCTGTTTAAACCCTCAGGGTGCTGTGTTGGTGCAATTGTGTGGTTGAATGAAGAGCAGATGTTGGGATGTGAGTGCTTGTTTGTGATGGGTGTGTGGTTTGGGGTGGTGTGTGGTTTTGGGGTGATGCACTTACCGGTGGTGTGGAGGCTCCTCTCCTCCCCAGTGTCTGATCCTCCAGGGACCCCCTCAATGAGGGTAGACGACAGTGTCTGCCGCAGCCTCTCCTCCCATGCGCTGTAGGTGATGGGGACAGGTGGCCCACCTCCGGTGGCTCTGGCGTGCAGGGCGGCATCCCCCATCTTCCTCTTCACCTGCCTTTTGCAGTCGCCCCATCTCTTCTTTATTTAGTCCACATCCCGTCTGCAGGTGGCCACCGCATTAACTCTGCTGCAGATTTGACTCCAGGCAGCTCTCCTCCTCGCAGACAGGCCAGGGAGTCTGTCCCCCGGGAAGAGGACACTCTCCCTCTCCAGCACAGCCTCCACGAGGGCCGTGTTTTCTTCCTCGGTATATCGGGGATCCCTGAGCCTGTCCCCCTCAGCTCCGGCATGCGAGGAGTCAGACCCGGAGTGTCCTGCCTGCTCTGCCCCTGCCTGTGTGTGTTGGTCCCCAGGCACTACCCCTCGTCCCACTGCAGGATCTGTCCCTCTTCTTCTTTGTGTGCCTGTTCTTGTGGGCCTGGTCCCCCTCCGCCCTGCGTATCTCCCTCTCCCACCCCTGCTCTGCTGAGGGATCCCCTCCTGACCTTCCTCCTCCTCCTCCACTAGTCTCCCCATCCCTCTCTCCTGTCCTCCTCTCCTGGCCATCATTCACCCAGTCACACCCAGGCACTCTCACACGCCCTCACAGACACACTCGATCCCACTCACTCTCTGTCACACACTTTCACTCACGGATTCGCACTGTAAAAATAAAGTTTAAAATGTGTAAGGTGTGATGAAAAAAAAAAGACTATGTGTATGTATGTGTATGTGTTTGTATGGATGTATGTGCTATGTGCAAAAGTGTGCTATGTGTCTATTTAAATGTAACTCTCTCCTCTCCAAAATCCTTCTACCTTACTCCTCTGTATGCTTCTCTCTCTCTCTCTCTCTCTCTCTCTCTCTCTCTCTCTCTAAATGCTATCCTCCACTCCTGGGTCCTGTGCTCTAGCTTGCTGAAACTCGAAACACAGACAGGGTGTAACCGTTATTTTGAGGTATATATAGGTGTATTTGAACATTTTTGATACTTTGGGGCCTTGGGATTGGCTGTAGGTTTGAATTTTGTTTGTGCATCTATCAGGGTTGCTAGACAACGGCAGCCGTAATGTAACATTTTGAGTTAAGTTGTGTTTTAACGGGTGTTTGGGATGCACGGTGATGCAAAATCAGGTGCGACGCTGGTTTTTGTTTAACGTGTTTTTGTAGTGCCTACGCCCGATAGCTATTCTTGAACGCTTACCTTTGAATCTGCCGTAAAACATGTGTTCTTTGCGGCCGACGTGCCTTTTTTACTTAGCGGATGGTTTAACGGCTGCCTTTAAATCTAGGCCCATGTGTGGCAGCTTGCTAATTAAGCTGCTCATTACGTGGGTATATAACATTGCCTCTCCCTGAGGGCTGGATCAGTTCATTGTTCCTGTTTCTGTTGCTTATTTCCTAGATTTCCAGACTGACTTGGCTTGTCACCCCTGTGCCTGTTCTCTGCCTGCTCCGACCTATAATAGATGAGAGTTGGTACCGTGTTAGCCGTAGAAATACAGGATGCAAAATTTTTTTGTAAAGCTGATACCTTTATTGGCTAACTAAACAGATTTAAAATGCAAGCTTTCAAGACTTCTTAGGTCTCTTCCTCAGGCATGTTATACAGATGAATATGAAAACTTCTCTCTTAAATACAAGTACACATTACATTGTTTATAATGGAAATCAGATAACAACGTTAGTCCAGATACCAATTCCTTGATCAGTCAATGGTAGAGGATGTGATTTAAATAGCATTATTCCTCTGGGTCCAGGTATTTATGATTCCAGAGGGACTGTCGTAAAAGTTAATTCACCATTAAGTACTGTGTCAGGAATTCCCTGTCCCTGTTCATGCCATAGGTCAAAGAGTCAAATTGTAACATTAATTTTACCTCCCATAATTTTCTGTCCCTCTGATTGCGAAATTGTCCCATTAGTACAGTCAATTTAATATCCCTGATACTGTGCCCACTTTGGCAAAAATGTTCTCCCACTGGTGTCTCTGTCTTTTTGTTGTTAATACTGGATCTGTGGGAATTAAACCTCTTATGTAATTTCTGTCCTGTTTCCCCCACATAGAGAGCTGTTGGGCATTTTGCACACATGATAAGGTATATTACATTGGATGATTTGCAGGTGAAATTACCATTGATTTTATGGTGTAACTGGGTGTTTGGGATGGGTATCTTGTCTGTGGTATAAATGTGTGCACAGGTTTTACACCTACTTTGTAGGCAGGGTAATGTGCCATTTTTTGTATTTTTGTTCAGGGCACTCCTTACCATCAGTTGCTTTAAATTGGGAGGCACAACAAGTGGCACACGGTTTCCCTTATGCTGTTCTTTGTAGCTCAACAGATCTTTTCTTGGTATGTGAGTAGCTTTCTGTATCTGACTGTCAATAATCCTTGCACTGTAACCCTGTCTTACAAAGTCTCTTCTGAGTTTCTGGAGGTGCTTGTCACGGTCCGCCATGTCAGAACAGATGCGATTATATCTGATGGCCTGGCTGTATATGATGGAGTTTTTTGTGTGTTTTGGGTGAAAGCTATCATTCCTCAGGTAGGTTGGTCTGTCTGTTGGTTTACGGTACAAGGATGTGTGGATGGAGTTGTTCTGAATACTGATAGTCGTGTCTAGGAAGTTAATGTTTGTGCGTGAGTGACTGAGTGTTAGATTGATACTGGGGTGGAATGCATTGTAATTTTTGTGGAATTTGAGAAGTTCCTCTTCACTGGCTGTCCAGATGATAAGAACATCATCTATGTAGCGGAGATAGACCAGGGGTTTTGTCTGGCAGGTGGACAGGAAATCTTCTTCTAACTTTGCCATGAACAAGTTGGCATATTGTGGTGCCATTCGGGTACCAATTGCAGTCCCCATTTTCTGGAGGTAGAGGTCCTGTCCAAATTTGAAGTAGTTGTGGGTGAGTATAAAGTGTATGAGTTTTGTTATTGGTTCCGTGGCTGTGTTATTTCTTTCTAGATATTCTTGGCATGCTGCTATGCCATCTGTGTGTGGAATGTTGGTATAAAGGGATTCTACATCCATAGTGGCAAGGATGGTGCTCTCTGGAATGGGGCCCAAGTCTGCTAGTTTGTTCAAGAGATCCGTGGTGTCTTGAAGGAAGCTGGGTGTTCGTTTTACCAGGGGTTTCAGGGTATTTTCTACCCAGCCAGAGATATTTTCTGTGAGTGTGCCAATTCCTGAAATGATGGGTCTTCCCGGGTTTCCTTCTTTGTGTATTTTTGGTAACATGTAGAAAGAGCCCGCTTTTGGATCTGTTGGTATTAGGGGCCTTATCTGTTCTCCAATGTTTGAGGGCAGTTCTTTTATGATCATGTTGAGCTGTTTTGTATATTTTTTTTGTGGGATCCTCTTGTAGTTTCATACAGTATCTTTCATCAGAGAGTTGCCTATTTGCTTCTTGAATGTAGTCTGCAGTATTCATAATAACAACAGCTCCCCCCTTGTCCGCAGGCTTAATAATAATGTCCTGGTTATTCTTTAGTGACTGTATGGCTTTCTGTTCCTTGTGGGTTAGGTTGGGTGTTGGTTCACACTGTTTCTCCAGTATGTCTGTAGTTACTCTGTTTCTGAAGATACCTATGTATCTGTCCAGAGTAGGGTTACTACCTGGTTTTGGAGTACAAAAAAATTTTGCATCCTGCTCTGACCTATGGTACAGTGCCTGACTTCTCTCCTGGATTTGCCCTTTTTTGATTCTATGTATCCGGTTACTGTTCCTGCCAAGCCCCTGTGCACAGATTCACAGCCCAGGTGGCTTTTTACCTGGTCACCTTGGGTTGTGTTTATTTGCAAAGGTGAGCGACATCTCTGCACTACAGACTCCAACCAAGGTAAACTGTTATAGACAGGTTCCACTTGCCAGCAACATCAATACTCCTAGTACTAGCTGCAGTGTTGATTCTGAGGCAGTAGCAGCAACAACATCCTCTGCCCCAGACAGTGAAGGGGAATGTGGAGGAGAAGAAGAAAGAGGAGGAGATCAAAGAGGAGGAAGAATAGTGAAACCCAGGCAGAGGCTGGAAGTTTGATGATGAGCAAAACAACTAGCTCGCCATCACCTTCTTGCTCTAGGGTAACTATATCTTCTGCAAATCCACCTTGTTGATCATTACCTCTCCTGCCTAATGATAGCCACTCTGTATATTTTAGGATGTGGCAGTTCATGTCCACCCATTGCACACTGTGTGGTGAACTGACCACACATGGCAGTGTGATGGAGGAGAATCACAAGCAGGTCATCAAGTGGCATCTGAGGAGATTCCATCCCACAGAATATGCTAAGATGGAGGCAGGGAGGGTTCATCATTACTATTAAACTGTCAGCAAGTTGTCATGTGTAGTGATGAGCGAGCACCCCAATGCTCGGATGTTCGGGTGCTCTGACCGAGCACCCCCTGAGGCTCGAGTGCTCGGCCGAGCATCCGAGCCCCATTGAAGTCAATGGGAGGACTCGAGCATTACACCAGGCACCCCCTGCTCTGATGAGGGGAGGGTGCCTGGTCCATAGGAAAAGGGCAGAAAAAGATGGAAACACTACAGAAATGGTTCAGGGACAGCATAGGGAGGATGTCTGGATGCACCTTGGACTCCAACATCGCTGCTGGGAACGATCTTTCGCCCGTAGTACGCCATTTTTACAGACTGACCGTAAAACACACAAAAAGGAAAATAAAAACGACTTTAGGCGAAAAATTGTTACCAAACAGTATTTGCTGTATATTTACTTGTATATCATCTGCAAATTCTCCCAAAAATTTCATCGATTTTCTGAAGTGAGGCCATGATTAAGAGGGAAACGTGCGCAGAGGCAAATTCTCCCAAAAATTTCCTTGATTTTCAGAACTGAGGCCATGATTAAGATGGAAACGTGCGCTGAGCTGACCATCTAAAACATTATGGGTGAGGGTCTGCTGCAGAGCTGACCATCCTAAACATTATATGCGAAGGCCCGCTAGTGAGCTGACGCTATAAAACATTATATGAGAAGGCCCGCTGGTGAGCTGACCTATATAAAAATTGGCAAACAGGGCCCGCTGGTGAGCTGGCCCTATATAAAAATTATATCACAGGGCCCGCTGGTGAGCTGGCCCTATATAAAAATTATAGCACAGGGCATATGGAAGAGGAGGAGGAGGATGAGAAGATTAAGAGTCAACCATATACCCGTTTTTTGGGTGGAAGGGGTGAATGGGAATACAGAGTATTCCCATCATTGTAAATAACATATATAAAGTGAGTTTATGTTCCCCCGGGGCTTTCCTCCAGTGGAGTGGAGAAGTCAGGGGAAATCCAGGCCTTGTTCATTTTTATAAGTGTCAACCTATCAGCATTGTCGGTGGAAAGGCGGATACGCTTATCTGTTATGATGCCACCAGCAGCACTAAATACCCGCTCAGACAGAACGCTGGCGGCAGGGCAGGCCAGCACCTCCAAGGCGTAGAGTGACAGTTCATACCACGTGTCCAGCTTGGACACCCAGTAGTTGTAAGGCACAGAGGGATCATTGAGGACGCTGACACGGTCTGCTACGTACTCCTTCACCATCTTCCAAAACTTTTCCCTCCTTGTGACACTAGGCTGCGCATCAGGGTGAGGGTGCTGGCGGGGTGTCATGAAGGTGTCCCACGCCTTGGAGAGTGTTGCCCTGCCTTTGTCGGAACTGCTGTGTGCTCCCCTTTTCTCCCCTTCTCGGTTGGCCAAGGTAGCACGTACTCTGCCGCCAGCGTTGTCAGATGGAAAATTTTGGAGCAATTTTTCAACAAGAACCTTCTGGTATTGCACCATTTTGCTTGTCCTCTCCACCGGAGGAATGAGAGATGAGAAATTCTCTTTGTAGCGGGGGTCCAGAAGGGTGAACACCCAGTAATCCGTGTTGTCTAAAATGCGTACAACGCGTGGGTCACGGGAAAGGCAGCCTAACATAAAGTCAGCCATGTGTGCCAGAGTACCAACAGTCAAGATTTCGCTGTCCTCACCAGGAGGCTGACTCTCAATATCCTCATCCTCTTCCTCCTCTTCTGCCCACCCACGCTGAAGAGATGGAACTAAAGTTCCATGGCTACCCTCTGTAGCGGAGGCAACCGTGTCTTCCTCCTCCTCCTCCTCCTCCTCCTCCTCCTCCGCCTCCTCCAATTGTCGCTGAGAAGACGAAGTGAGCGTGCTCTGGCTATCACCTTGTGTAAGCTCTTCCTCCCCCATTTCCACCTCTTCCACATGCAAAGCGTCGGTTTTAATTGTGAGCAGCGAGCGTTTCAGTAGACACAGAAGTGGGATGGTTACACTGATAATAGCGTTATCGCCGCTCACCATCTGTGTCGATTCCTCAAAATTGCGTAAAACCTCGCAGAGGTCTGACATCCATTCCCACTCCTCACTTCTGATTACAGGAAGTTGAATGGAGAGGCGACGACCGTGTAACAGCTGGTACTCCACTACTGCCCTCTGCTGCTCACAAAGCCGGGCCAACATGTGGAAGGTGGAGTTCCAGCGCGTGCTCACGTCACACAGCAGCCGGTGAGCTGGCAATTGTAAGCGCTGCTGCAGCTTCAACAGGCCGGCCGAAGCTGTAGATGACTTACGGAAATGTGCACACACGCGGCGCACCTTGGTCAAGAGATCATGCACATTGGGGTAGGTTTTTAGAAATCGCTGCACCACTAAATTAAATACATGCGCTAGGCATGGTACGTGTGTGAGCTTGCCGAGCTCCAAAGCCGCCACCAAGTTACGCCCATTATCACACACAACCATGCCTGGTTGCAGGTTGAGTGGCGAGAGCCACTGCTCGGTCTGGTGACTAATCCCCTGCAACAGCTCTGAGGCCGTGTGCTGTTTGTCCCCAAGGCAGATCAGCTTCAGCACGGCCTGTTGACGCTTCCCCACTGCAGTGCTACACTGCTTCCAGCTACTGGCTGATGGGGGAGTGGCGGTGTGTGTAGAGAATTCGGAGGTGGAAACGGAGGAGGAGGAGCCAATAACATAGGTGCTGGTGGAAACCCTGATGGAGGTAGGGCCCGCAATCCTCGGCGTGGGTAGCACCCGTGCCATCCCAGGGTCCGAGTCGCTCCCAGCCTCCACGACATTCACCCAGTGTGCCGTCAGGGAAATGTAGCGTCCCTGGCCACAAGCACTTGTCCATGTGTCAGTCGTTAAGTGGACCTTCCCAGTAACTGCGTTGGTCAGGGCACGGGTGATGTTACGGGACACATGGTGGTGTAATGCGGGGATGGCACACCGGGAAAAGTAGTGGCGGCTGGGGACCGCGTACCGAGGGACAGCTGCTGCCATCAGGCTGCGGAAGGACTCAGTGTCCACAAGCCTAAATGGCAGCATTTCGATGGCCAGTAATTTTGAAAGGTGTGAGGTTAGTGCTATGGCCTGTGGGTGGGTGGCTGGGTACTTTCTCTTGCGCTCAAATGCCTGGGGTAACGACATTTGGACGCTGTGCTGGGACAGGGAAGTGGATGTGGTCGCTGATGGTGCTTCAGATGCTACAGGTGCAGGGCGGGAGGTATGCGGGCCTGCGCCTTCGACAGGCGATTGGCCGGCACCGAAAACAGGGGAAGAGGAGGCAGTGGTGTGGCCTGCAGACACAGATGGGCGATCCAGGCGTTCCTCCCACTTACTACGGTGCTTGGATGCCATGTGTCGGATCATGCTGGTGGTGGTGAGGTTTCTAGTGTTCATGCCTCGGCTCATTCTGGTGTGGCACAGGTTGCAAACTACAATTCTTTTGTCGTCCGCACTTTCCTTAAAAAAACGCCATACCGCGGAACACCTACCCTTTGGCAAGGTAGATTTACGCAAGGGGGTGCTCCGTGGAACATTTGCGGGCCGGTTTGGTGCGGTCCGCCTTCTTTCTGTTGCCACACCACTGCCTCTTCCAGCCTGTTGCGGTGCTGCAGATGGCTCACCCTCAGGACTGCTGTCATCGCTCGGCTCTACACCTTCCCAGGTGGGGTCAGTCACCTCATCGTCCACCAAGTCCTCCTCCACTTCCTCACTCTGATCATCCTCCTCAAGTCTTGATCCCACCACATACTCAGTCATTGACAACTGTATAACATTCTCCTCAACAAGGTCTTGAGACGGAAATAGTGGTTGATTTAATGGCAACTGTGTCTCATCATCATCATCATCATCCACTACTTCCTTTGACCTTAAATGCCGTTCACATCTGTCATCTTCTTGTGATTGGGTAGCCTCTAGAGGTTGTGAATCAGGGCACAAGATGTCATGTTCCTCTGCAAGCGTGCTTGGAGAGAGGGTCAAATGAAGGATTGGTGATGAGACGAGCTCATCACTATATCCCAGTGTGGGATCACTTCTTTGACCAGACCGTGTATGGTGGGAGGAAGGATGATCAGAGTGAGGATTATGTTGACCAGACTCTTGGCTACTGAGAGTGGACTTGGTGGAAGACAGGGTGGTGCTTAACCGACTGGAAGCAGTATCAGCTGTCATCCAACCGACCACCTGTTCGCACTGGTCGGACCTCGAGAGTGATGTCCTGCGACGCCCTGTGAAATCAGACATGAAGCTAGGTATGGTGGATGTCTTTCTTTCTTGTGCTCTGGCACCAGGCACAGTTTCTCCGCGTCCTGACCCGCGCCCTGAACTTTCAGGATCACGTCCACTTCCCCGTCCCTTTTTACCCGCCTTCTTCATCTTACACGATATATATGACTTTAATATATATGAGTTTGAAAACTTAACAGTATTTCTTCCTATTCTGCAACTGTGCAGAGTACACAGAATAGGCTGTTAAACGGCGTTGAAACACACTGAATGGAATATGTGACTTTAATATTTGAGTTTGAAAACTTAACAGTATTTCTTACTATTCTGCAACTCTGCAGAGTACACAGAATAGGCTGTTAAACGGCGGTGAAAGACACTGAATGGAATATGTGACTTTAATATTTGAGTTTGAAAACTTAACAGTATTTCTTCCTATTCTGCAACTGTGCAGAGTACACAGAATAGGCTGTTAAACGGCGTTGAAACACACTGAATGGAATAAGTGACTTTAATATTTGAGTTTGAAAACTTAACAGTATTTCTTATAATTCTGGAACTGTACAGAGTACACAGAATAGGCTGTTAAACGGCGTTGAAACACACTGAATGGAATATGTGACTTTAATATTTGAGTTTGAAGACTTAACAGTATTTCTTCCTATTCTGCAACTCTGCACAGTACACAGAATGTGCTGCTACACTGCGGCGAAGCACACTGAATGGAATATGTGACTTTGATATTTTAGTTTGAAGACTTAACAGTATTTCTTCCTATTCTGCAACTCTGCACAGTACACAGAATGTGCTGCTAAACTGCGGCGAAGCACACTGAATGGAATATGTGACTTTGATATTTTAGTTTGAAGACTTAACAGTATTTCTTCCTATTCTGCAACTCTGCACAGTACTCAGAATGTGCTGCTACACTGCGGCGAAGCACACTGAATGGAATATGTGACTTTTAAATTTTAGTTTTAAAAACTTAACAGTATTTCTTCCTATTCTGCAACTCTGCACAGTACACAGAATGTGCTGCTACACTGCGGCGAAGCACACTGAATGGAATATGTGACTTTGATATTTTAGTTTGAAGACTTAACAGTATTTCTTCCTATTCTGCAACTCTGCACAGTACACAGAATGTGCTGCTACACTGCGGCGAAGCACACTGAATGGAATATGTGACTTTGATATTTTAGTTTGAAGACTTAACAGTATTTCTTCCTATTCTGCAACTGTGCAGAGTACACAGAATAGGCTGCTAAACTGCGGTGACACACACTGAATGGAATAAGTGACTTTAATATTTGAGTTTGAAAACTTAACAGTATTTCTTCCTATTCTGCAACTGTGCAGAGTACACAGAATAGGCTGTTAAACGGCGGTGAAAGACACTGAATGGAATATGTGACTTTAATATTTGAGTTTGAAAACTTAACAGTATTTCTTCCTATTCTGCAACTGTGCAGAGTACACAGAATAGGCTGTTAAACGGCGTTGAAACACACTGAATGGAATATGTGACTTTAATATTTGAGTTTGAAAACTTAACAGTATTTCTTACTATTCTGCAACTCTGCAGAGTACACAGAATAGGCTGTTAAACGGCGGTGAAAGACACTGAATGGAATATGTGACTTTAATATTTGAGTTTGAAAACTTAACAGTATTTCTTATAATTCTGGAACTGTACAGAGTACACAGAATAGGCTGTTAAACGGCGGTGAAAGACACTGAATGGAATATGTGACTTTAATATTTGAGTTTGAAAACTTAACAGTATTTCTTCCTATTCTGCAACTGTGCAGAGTACACAGAATAGGCTGTTAAACGGCGTTGAAACACACTGAATGGAATAAGTGACTTTAATATTTGAGTTTGAAAACTTAACAGTATTTCTTATAATTCTGGAACTGTACAGAGTACACAGAATAGGCTGTTAAACGGCGTTGAAACACACTGAATGGAATATGTGACTTTGATATTTTAGTTTGAAGACTTAACAGTATTTCTTCCTATTCTGCAACTGTGCACAGTACACAGAATGTGCTGCTACACTGCGGCGAAGCACACTGAATGGAATATGTGACTTTTAAATTTTAGTTTGAAGACTTAACAGTATTTCTTCCTATTCTGCAACTCTGCACAGTACACAGAATGTGCTGCTAAACTGCGGCGAAGCACACTGAATGGAATATGTGACTTTGATATTTTAGTTTGAAGACTTAACAGTATTTCTTCCTATTCTGCAACTGTGCACAGTACACAGAATGTGCTGCTACACTGCGGCGAAGCACACTGAATGGAATATGTGACTTTTAAATTTTAGTTTGAAGACTTAACAGTATTTCTTCCTATTCTGCAACTCTGCACAGTACACAGAATGTGCTGCTACACTGCGGCGAAGCACACTGAATGGAATATGTGACTTTTAAATTTTAGTTTTAAAAACTTAACAGTATTTCTTCCTATTCTGCAACTCTGCACAGTACACAGAATGTGCTGCTACACTGCGGCGAAGCACACTGAATGGAATATGTGACTTTGATATTTTAGTTTGAAGACTTAACAGTATTTCTTCCTATTCTGCAACTCTGCACAGTACACAGAATGTGCTGCTACACTGCGGCGAAGCACACTGAATGGAATATGTGACTTTGATATTTTAGTTTGAAGACTTAACAGTATTTCTTCCTATTCTGCAACTCTGCACAGTACACAGAATGTGCTGCTAAACTGCGGCGAAGCACACTGAATGGAATATGTGACTTTGATATTTTAGTTTGAAGACTTAACAGTATTTCTTCCTATTCTGCAACTCTGCACAGTACTCAGAATGTGCTGCTACACTGCGGCGAAGCACACTGAATGGAATATGTGACTTTTAAATTTTAGTTTTAAAAACTTAACAGTATTTCTTCCTATTCTGCAACTCTGCACAGTACACAGAATGTGCTGCTACACTGCGGCGAAGCACACTGAATGGAATATGTGACTTTGATATTTTAGTTTGAAGACTTAACAGTATTTCTTCCTATTCTGCAACTCTGCACAGTACACAGAATGTGCTGCTAAACTGCGGCGAAGCACACTGAATGGAATATGTGACTTTTAAATTTTAGTTTTAAAAACTTAACAGTATTTCTTCCTATTCTGCAACTCTGCACAGTACACAGAATGTGCTGCTACACTGCGGCGAAGCACACTGAATGGAATATGTGACTTTGATATTTGAGTTTGAAAACTTAACAGTATTTCTTCCTATTCTGCAACTGTGCAGAGTACACAGAATAGGCTGTTAAACGGCGTTGAAACACACTGAATGGAATATGTGACTTTAATATTTGAGTTTGAAAACTTAACAGTATTTCTTACTATTCTGCAACTCTGCAGAGTACACAGAATAGGCTGTTAAACGGCGGTGAAAGACACTGAATGGAATATGTGACTTTAATATTTGAGTTTGAAAACTTAACAGTATTTCTTCCTATTCTGCAACTGTGCAGAGTACACAGAATAGGCTGTTAAACGGCGTTGAAACACACTGAATGGAATAAGTGACTTTAATATTTGAGTTTGAAAACTTAACAGTATTTCTTATAATTCTGGAACTGTACAGAGTACACAGAATAGGCTGTTAAACGGCGTTGAAACACACTGAATGGAATATGTGACTTTAATATTTGAGTTTGAAGACTTAACAGTATTTCTTCCTATTCTGCAACTCTGCACAGTACACAGAATGTGCTGCTACACTGCGGCGAAGCACACTGAATGGAATATGTGACTTTGATATTTTAGTTTGAAGACTTAACAGTATTTCTTCCTATTCTGCAACTCTGCACAGTACACAGAATGTGCTGCTAAACTGCGGCGAAGCACACTGAATGGAATATGTGACTTTGATATTTTAGTTTGAAGACTTAACAGTATTTCTTCCTATTCTGCAACTCTGCACAGTACTCAGAATGTGCTGCTACACTGCGGCGAAGCACACTGAATGGAATATGTGACTTTTAAATTTTAGTTTTAAAAACTTAACAGTATTTCTTCCTATTCTGCAACTCTGCACAGTACACAGAATGTGCTGCTACACTGCGGCGAAGCACACTGAATGGAATATGTGACTTTGATATTTTAGTTTGAAGACTTAACAGTATTTCTTCCTATTCTGCAACTCTGCACAGTACACAGAATGTGCTGCTACACTGCGGCGAAGCACACTGAATGGAATATGTGACTTTGATATTTTAGTTTGAAGACTTAACAGTATTTCTTCCTATTCTGCAACTGTGCAGAGTACACAGAATAGGCTGCTAAACTGCGGTGACACACACTGAATGGAATAAGTGACTTTAATATTTGAGTTTGAAAACTTAACAGTATTTCTTCCTATTCTGCAACTGTGCAGAGTACACAGAATAGGCTGTTAAACGGCGTTGAAACACACTGAATGGAATATGTGACTTTAATATTTGAGTTTGAAAACTTAACAGTATTTCTTACTATTCTGCAACTCTGCAGAGTACACAGAATAGGCTGTTAAACGGCGGTGAAAGACACTGAATGGAATATGTGACTTTAATATTTGAGTTTGAAAACTTAACAGTATTTCTTATAATTCTGGAACTGTACAGAGTACACAGAATAGGCTGTTAAACGGCGGTGAAAGACACTGAATGGAATATGTGACTTTAATATTTGAGTTTGAAAACTTAACAGTATTTCTTCCTATTCTGCAACTGTGCAGAGTACACAGAATAGGCTGTTAAACGGCGTTGAAACACACTGAATGGAATAAGTGACTTTAATATTTGAGTTTGAAAACTTAACAGTATTTCTTATAATTCTGGAACTGTACAGAGTACACAGAATAGGCTGTTAAACGGCGTTGAAACACACTGAATGGAATATGTGACTTTGATATTTTAGTTTGAAGACTTAACAGTATTTCTTCCTATTCTGCAACTGTGCACAGTACACAGAATGTGCTGCTACACTGCGGCGAAGCACACTGAATGGAATATGTGACTTTTAAATTTTAGTTTGAAGACTTAACAGTATTTCTTCCTATTCTGCAACTCTGCACAGTACACAGAATGTGCTGCTAAACTGCGGCGAAGCACACTGAATGGAATATGTGACTTTGATATTTTAGTTTGAAGACTTAACAGTATTTCTTCCTATTCTGCAACTGTGCACAGTACACAGAATGTGCTGCTACACTGCGGCGAAGCACACTGAATGGAATATGTGACTTTTAAATTTTAGTTTGAAGACTTAACAGTATTTCTTCCTATTCTGCAACTCTGCACAGTACACAGAATGTGCTGCTACACTGCGGCGAAGCACACTGAATGGAATATGTGACTTTTAAATTTTAGTTTTAAAAACTTAACAGTATTTCTTCCTATTCTGCAACTCTGCACAGTACACAGAATGTGCTGCTACACTGCGGCGAAGCACACTGAATGGAATATGTGACTTTGATATTTTAGTTTGAAGACTTAACAGTATTTCTTCCTATTCTGCAACTCTGCACAGTACACAGAATGTGCTGCTACACTGCGGCGAAGCACACTGAATGGAATATGTGACTTTGATATTTTAGTTTGAAGACTTAACAGTATTTCTTCCTATTCTGCAACTCTGCACAGTACACAGAATGTGCTGCTAAACTGCGGCGAAGCACACTGAATGGAATATGTGACTTTGATATTTTAGTTTGAAGACTTAACAGTATTTCTTCCTATTCTGCAACTCTGCACAGTACTCAGAATGTGCTGCTACACTGCGGCGAAGCACACTGAATGGAATATGTGACTTTTAAATTTTAGTTTTAAAAACTTAACAGTATTTCTTCCTATTCTGCAACTCTGCACAGTACACAGAATGTGCTGCTACACTGCGGCGAAGCACACTGAATGGAATATGTGACTTTGATATTTTAGTTTGAAGACTTAACAGTATTTCTTCCTATTCTGCAACTCTGCACAGTACACAGAATGTGCTGCTACACTGCGGCGAAGCACACTGAATGGAATATGTGACTTTGATATTTTAGTTTGAAGACTTAACAGTATTTCTTCCTATTCTGCAACTCTGCACAGTACACAGAATGTGCTGCTAAACTGCGGCGAAGCACACTGAATGGAATATGTGACTTTTAAATTTTAGTTTTAAAAACTTAACAGTATTTCTTCCTATTCTGCAACTCTGCACAGTACACAGAATGTGCTGCTACACTGCGGCGAAGCACACTGAATGGAATATGTGACTTTGATATTTTAGTTTGAAGACTTAACAGTATTTCTTCCTATTCTGCAACTCTGCACAGTACACAGAATGTGCTGCTACACTGCGGCGAAGCACACTGAATGGAATATGTGACTTTGATATTTTAGTTTGAAGACTTAACAGTATTTCTTCCTATTCTGCAACTCTGCACAGTACACAGAATGTGCTGCTAAACTGCGGCGAAGCACACTGAATGGAATATGTGACTTTGATATTTTAGTTTGAAGACTTAACAGTATTTCTTCCTATTCTGCAACTCTGCACAGTACTCAGAATGTGCTGCTAAACTGCGGCGACGCACACTGAATGGAATACGTGACTTTGATATTTTAGTTTGAAGACTTAACAGAATGTGCTCTAATCTGCAACTTTGCACACTAAACAGAATGTGCTCTAATCTGCAACTTTGCACACTAAACAGAATGTGCTCTAATCTGCAACTTTGCACACTAAACAGAATGTGCTCTAATCTGCAACTGTGCACACTAAACAGAATGTGCTCTAATCTGCAACTTTGCACACTACACAGAATATATATATTTTTTTTTTTTTTTTTTTTTTTTTTCCCCCCACACCAAATAACCTGCTGCCCCCACACACAGTAGTCCTAAAAAGGACTTTTGGTTCTTTTTTTTTCACAATTTTTGTTTTTTTCCTCCCTACACTGCCTTTCCCTTCCTATCCTCAGCTCTCCCTGGCTCAGACTGAGCCGAACTCGATGGTCAGGTGCTATACAGCACCTGACCACGGGTTCTGGCCAGCCAATCAGTGTAATGCCAGCAGCCAACATGGCTGCTGGCATTACACCGATGTCAGAGCCTCCCTGCACGTTTATTGGCTGCGCAGCAGGCGCAAAACGTGCGGGGAGGAGACACGAACATGGCGGGCGAGCACATGCGGTACTCGTACGAGTACCGCCATGTGCCGAGCAGAGCGATGCTCGTGCCGATCCGAGCATCGGCCGAGCATGCTCGCTCAACACTAGTCATGTGTCCTTACCGGGGTGTGGACAAGGTTCATAGTGACAACAGCAGTAATTGGTTTCTGGTGATGGACTTAAGTCCGTCAATTTCTCCTCTTATTATGGACATATTGCACTTCTATTACTGATTGATCATATAATTTGGAGACTAACAAAATTATTGATTGTATTATTATAATTTTTGATATTATATAAACAGATCACACTATGTAGTCCATCGATTTCTCCTCTTATTATGGACATATTGTGCTTCAATTACTGATTGATCGTATAATTTGGAGACTAACAAAATTATTGATTGTATTATTATTATTATAATTTTTGATATTATATAAACAGATCACACTATGTTTATCGAGCATTAATAGAGCTACTCATTGGATGCAAATCTTTGGAAGAACACACACATCATTTATATATTTGCAAGTGCTCCTGATTTTTGATATTGATTTTATCTACTATACATAATTGTATTATCTATGAATGTCATCATCAGTAGAATATATTGATATTTTAGACATATGATTGTGTCTATTTGCTGTTGGATTGCACCTTATTGTCTAACTATATATTTAGTTATTTTTATTTTTACTTTTATTTATATATATGTGTTTTACACTAAGGCACATTTAATATGCCAAGAGCTCACCTATTTTTTCATTATTTAATTGCACTCTTACTTTTGGATAGAGGTTTTGAGCAGCTGCTTCAACACTTCTCATATTTGAGACCAGTTACACAATTTTATTATTTTTTAGTTTATTTTACTCTGTTTTATATGTTTGCTTCCTGTAGTCTCCTTCTACCTACTTCCTCCCTCTGAGCTGCTCCTCCTACCTACCTCCTGAGGAGGGGTTTAAAGGGCAGACTGAGTCCTGACTCAGTTGCCCTTTCATTGTTGTACAATACAGTTCTATTTCCTGGGGCTCTGTGTATGACCTGGCTTGTCTGACCATCCAATCTGGTGCTGACCTGTGGCTCTGTCTGACTATTCTCCTGCCTTATCCTTAGATAGTGGACACCCAATCTGGTGCAGACCTGTGGCTCTGGCTCACTACCTGAACTGTGTATGACCTGGCTTGTCTGACTACCCTCTCTGGTGCTGTCTGACTATTCTCTTGTTTGTCCCCTGTACCTAGCAGACACCCAATCTGGTGCGGACCTGGGGCTCTGGTAGACTAGTTTATAATGACTGCAGGCGTGAGTCAGATATCCGCTTCCTATTACTGACTGCAGGTGGGAGTCAAGTATCCGCATTAGCTATACTGACTGCAGGCATGAGTCAGGTATATTTCTTGCTCATTGGATCAAGACTTATGTGTTCCAGTTCCTGCTCCTGTTCCATCCCTGTTTCAGCTCCCGGTTCCAGTTGAGACTACCACTGTCTTCGGCCTAGTCTCCATCAGTGTGGTCAATATTGGCAGTTTACGATTCCTGATAGTAACGCTTGCTGGCTGTGTCCATCTGCTTCTTCCTGCCTTACTACCATTGTATGCCATCTTTATTCTTATTTAATAAATTTTACTATACCGTACTGACTTCTGAACATCTCTGGGGAACCGTGACAGTACACAAGGGCCATGAATTCAGACGGTAGTACTAATGAAGTTCTTCAAAGCATCCTGGACAGGATGGAGAGATTGGATCAATGTATTGACCAATTGTCTTTTGCCATACAAACCTTGTTGCAGCGCATGACTCAACTCGAACACTCTAATCCACAAGTGGAGGCCATTCCCACTCCCTCCCAGGCACCAGTGGTTCAAAACCCTTCTGATGCAGGCACGATCAAGGGGTTATCTGGCTCTGCTCAGCTCCTACAGCGGTATGGTGAGGACCCAGATTCTTGCCGTGGTTTCCTCAATCAACTCGGCATATACCTGGAGATGGTTCCACATTCCTTTGCCTCTGAGTGCAGTAAGGTTGGCTTTCTGATCTCTCTCCTCACTGGCAGGGAGTTGGCATGAGTTAACCCATTGTGGGAGACTGACAAACCTATTTTATTTAACTTTAAGGAGTTTGTGGACTCCTTCAGGACAGTATTCGATAGGCCAGACCGCTGGTCTCGGCTTATAAAAACCTTATGACCATTTGTCAGGGAGCACGTACTGTGGCGGACTATTCCACTGAATTTCGCACCCTGACTGCAGAAGTAGGCTGGAATAATGAGGCCTTAGTAGCCTCCTTCTCACAAGGTCTGTTACATACCTTGAAAGATTTACCTAATGAATTGGACAAATTGATTTTGTATTGTATCCTGATTGATACTAGTCTCAGGGAGAGACTCTGAGGGCACAGAACCCAGGCAAGTGGGTGTTCCCCGGCTTTCGAAAGAGGAGAGGGCCTTCAAGAGGAGGGACTTTGTCTGTACTTTGGCGGATCTGGACATTTGTTGCGGTCCTGTCCAGTCCGGGGACGAATCCTTGGCTGTATTTCACTTTCCCCAGAGACTGTTTCAGATAAGCTTATGTTGAAGGCCTGCATTTTTTGGGCAATTAAGTCAATCTCAGTTCCAGCGTTACTGGACATGGGGCTGCTGGCTACTTTATTGATGCAGAATTTGCAGCCAGTAATAATATCCCCTTGCAGCCGCTTGCTTCTCCTCTGGCCATAGAAGCCATTGATGGGAGACCCTTACAGCCCTCACACATTAAACCGCCTTGTTAGCCCTGAGGGTGGGAGCCCTCCACACCGAAACCCAGAGATTTCAGGTGTTTAAGGGGTAGATTTAAAGGCAGCCGTTAAGCTAAAAAAACACCATCGGGTGTTTTAATATGTATGAAACCATACAAAGGGCCATGTAATGAACTGCTAACTGCAGTTCATCAAGTATTACGGCCGCTATACTAACGTGTGTTTTGGCCCATGTTAAAAAAGAAAACATTACATTTTGCCATTTAAAGGGCTGCGTTAGATGAAAAAAACCAATAAGGGACTCGCTTTCCGCACAAAACCTAAGACCCAGTTTTGTTAGCCATAAAGTCCCTTATCAGATCTTTTGCCAGCTAACGCAGCTGTTAACTGGTAAAAACCCCCAATGTCCACAGTGGATGTATTGATATGGGGCCCTAAGCCAAAGTTAGTAGGATTAACCCTATTAGTGCCGGTGGGGTATAATTACCCCAACGGCATTCATAGGGTGAACCCAACTAAGTAAAGCAACATTGCATTAACACTTACCATTAATCCTGATGTCCAGCAGAGTCCTCAGCTTGCTGGTCCTTCTGTCCTTCTGTTCTGTCTTCTTTCTTCTATCTTCCGCCTTGTCTTTTCCCTGTAAAATAAAATAAAAGTATAAAAATCAAGCATGAACGAATACATTCCAGAACCCTTTGAGTGGCAGAGGGGTACGCAACACATTGTAATGCAATGCATTGTGTACCTCACTGTCACTCAAAGGGTTAAATATTAGTGCTCCATAAATATACCCATATATACCTCAATGTAATGGCTCGAGTAATAAATGCCCATGAATAAAAAAGCTCCACATATACATAAATCAAAGCAATTCATTAATGCCTAAAATCTAACTTAGCTTTTAACTGTCTCTGCCGCTTGGAGCGGCTGCAAGGGCAGCGGCGGCGGAGACACAAATGTCCCATGACACTCCTCTTCAGCTGGGTACTGGCCGATAGCTGTAACACACTGAGGGCATTTGAAGTGAGCCTGCCTTTATATATGGGCAGGCTCACTTCAGTTGCCTTCACTGCCATTGGCTGGGATGTTCTTCACATCCCAGCCAACCAGATTGGAACAGCTGTTCTTGAAAATGATTGGCTGGGATGTGAAGAACATCCCAACCAATGGCAGTGAGGGCAATAAACTGAGCCTGCCCATATATAAAGGCAGGCTCACTTCAAATGCCCTCAGTGTGTTATGGGCATCGGCCCATACACAGCTGAAGAGGAGTGTCGTGGGACATTTGTGTCTCCGCAGCCCAGAGGCGTAACTAGAAGCCACCTGGCCCTGGTGCAAGAATTGCCATGGGTCCCCCACGACCACATTGGCCCCCTCATCCACATTGCCTCTTCCACAATGCCCCCTTCATCTCCACATTGCCCCTTCCACAATGCCCCCCTTCATCTCCACAATGCCCCCCTTCATCTCCACATTGCCCCTTCCACAATGCCCCCTTCATCTCCACAATGCCCCCTTCATCCCCACATTGCCCCTTCCACAATGCCCCCTTCATCTCCACAATGATCCCCTTCATCTCCACATTGCCCCTTCCACAATGCCCCCTTCATCTCCACAATGTCCCTTCCACAATGCCCCCTTCATCTCCACAATGCCCCCATCTCCACATTTCCCCTTCCACAATGCCCCCATCTTCACATTTCCC
Organism: Rhinophrynus dorsalis; assembly: GCA_037306005.1. Classification (NCBI taxonomy): domain Eukaryota; kingdom Metazoa; phylum Chordata; class Amphibia; order Anura; family Rhinophrynidae; genus Rhinophrynus; species Rhinophrynus dorsalis. The sequence continues at coordinate 69,036,720 of CM074719.1, read as the reverse complement.
CTTTATCTCCACATTTCCCCTTTATCTCCACATTGCCCCTGCTTCCAGTCCCTGGTGGTCTAGCGGAGTGTCTTGACAGATCTGTGCCGAAGGAGGCACAGATCTCTAGAGCTGAAGCTCCCGCGTGCCGCTCTAGTAATGCAGAGGCTGGGAGATGATGTCATCTCTCAGCGCTCTGTATTACTAGAGCGGCACGCCGAATGGGAGATCAGCTGAGCGACTGCTGCGGGCAATGGGGTCGCAGGGAGCGGCCGGGCCCCTGGAGTTACGGGCCCGGTCACACGTGCGACTGCTGTGACCCCCATTGTTACGCCACTGCCTCCGCTCTTGCGGCCGCTCCAAGCGGCTGAGACAGTTAAAAGCTAAGTTAGATTTTAAGCATTAATGAATCACATTGATTTATGTATATGTGGAGCTTTTTTATTCATTGCATTTATTATTCAGGCCATTACATGGAGGCATATATGGGTATATTTATGGAGCACTAATATTTAACCCTTTGAGTGACAGTGAGGTACGCAACGCATTGCTTTGCAATGTGTTGTGTACCCCTCTGCCACTAAAGGGTTCTGGAATGTATTCGTTCATGCTTGATTTTTATACTTTTATTTTATTTTACAGGGGAAGACAAGGCGGAAGATAGAAGAAAGAAAAGAAGACAGAAGGACAGTGGATGACAGGTAAGTTTAACATGGATCAGTTAACGATCGGTGCTTGGCAGTATGTCCAGTAGTTAAATGTTTTTCACTGTTCAGCTCCCAATATCGCTGCTTTTAGTGGCGTTTTGGGAGCTAAATGCACAAAACGGACGTTCAGCCACAAGACTGTTTTTGTGGCTTAACGTCCTTTGGAGTTCTAGCTGGTAGGGCCTTTAAATACCACGTTAAACATGTTGGTTTAACAGCCTGTATTCACTTTGGCCCTACCAGCTATGTTAACGGCTGGCTTTAATCTACCACTAACTCTCTGCATTATGCCATCGTTCTGGGGTTTCCTTGGGTACAGAAACATAACCCCAGGATGGATTGGCACACATGTGACATTGTGGCCTGGTCTCCTCAATGTACTAAGTCTTATCTGTCATGTCCTGTCAGACTCACTTACGCCATTGCTCCACTCTTCCCAGAGGAGTATGACACATTTAAAGATGTCTTTAGCAAAAGTAAAGCCGGGTCCTTACCACCACATAGGCCTTACGACTGCTCTCTGGAATTGTTACCTGGTACTACACCTCCTAGGGGTCTTGCTCTGACAAGAGGCATCATTCGTAAATCCATATCCCCCGCTGGTGCTGGATTTTTCTTTGTTAACAAAAACGACGGAGAGCTCCTGTCTGTGCATTGACTTTCGTGGTCTAAACAAACTGTTGGCCAAGAATGCATATCTCATACCTTTGATTACTGAACACTTCGACCGGGTTAAAGGGTCTAAGGTATTTACAAAACTTGATCTGAGAGCCGCTTACAATTTGGTGCGAATAAAAGAAGGGTATGAATGGAAGACAATCTTTAATACTCAGAGCGGGAACTATGAATACTTGGTCATGCCCTTTGGTTTGTGCAAAGTCCTGGCTGTCTTCCAGGAGTTCATCAATGATGTCTTAAGAGAACTCCTACAAAGTTGCGTGGTTGTTATTTGGATGACATCCTTATTCACTCTCCAACGCTGGAGATCCATCATTCGTATGTATCCAAAGTCTTGTGCTTATTACGCGAGAACAACTTGTTTTGCAAGTTGGAAAAGTGTGAATTTCATAAGCCCCAAGTAACGTTTCTGGGGTATATCATTCCCGCTTCTGGGTTCACCATGGACCCTCAAAAGTTATCTGCGGTACTCGATTGGCCTCGTCCTATGGGACTCAAAGCGATCCAAAGACTTTTGGGGTTCGCAAATTACTACAGAAAATTCATAAAAAACTTCTCCACTATTGTCAAACCACTTACCGACATGACTTGTAAAGGGGCCAAGACCTCTGATTGGTCCCAAGCGGCTATTCTGGCTTTTGAAAATTTGAAGGCAGCCTTTGCTGCAGCTCCGTTATTGGTGCATCCCAATCCCTCCCTGCCCTTTACCCTGGAGGTTGACGCATCTGAGATTGGAGTGGGCGCCCTGTTGTCACAACGCCGCTCAGCTCCTGGTGAGGCCTTACGCCCTTGTGAATATTTCTCCAGAAAACTGTCCAAAGCAGAGATGGTATATCAAATTGGGAACAGAGAGTTACTGGCAATTATCTTGGCCCTGAAAGAATGGACCAATTGATCTGATCCTTGTCTCGAGTATTGTGATGGACTAGTCTTCGGTCCGATTGTGCTGCCTTCACTGCTCCTGCACAACCTGTGCTCAAAATATGTCACCTCAACACCTGACGGTGGGCTTGTTTCAGCCAATGGCCAACAGGGAGAATCCCTGGTCACATCTATCTATCTATCAATTTTATGGTCGATCTTCCAAGTTCCGTGGGTTGTACAGTCATACTGATGATTGTGGACAAATTTTCAAAGATGGCTCACTTCGTGCCACTTAAGGGTTTAACATCTGCGCAGGAATTGGCAGTGGTATTTGCTAGGGAGGTTTTCCAACTCCATGGCATACCCAAGGTAATCGTATCCGATAGAGGAAGCCAATTTGTGTCCCACTTCTGGAGGTGTTTCTGTGCTCAGATGGGAATTCAATTGGCATTCTCCTCTGCGTACCACCCGCAGTCTAACGGTGCGGCAGAAAGGTCAAACCAAGCCTTAGAACAGTTCCTCCGCTGCTATATCTCTGACCACCACAACGATAATTTGGCTACCCTGTTACCTTGGGCGGAGTTTGCCAGGAATTGTGCTGTTAACTCTTATACTCTGAGTTCCCCGTTCTTGGTCAACTAAGCCTTCCAAACCTCGGTTCTTCCTGAGACCTTCCAAGCACAAGAGATTCCGGCTCTTGACAAGCATTTGAGGGCACTCCGTTCCACTTGGGTTCGGGTACAGCATACCCTACATGGTTCCGTGCAGTGACAAAAAAGTCTGGCTGACCGTAGGCGACTTCCGGCACCTTCCATCCAGGTAGGAGACAGAGTGTGGTTGTCTTTCCGTAACTTGCACCTCCAGGTTCTTTGTAACAAATTGGCTCCTCGATTCATTGGTCCTTTCTGTGTGTTGCGCAAAATTAACCCGGTGGCTTATGCATTGAAGCTCCCTGCCAATATGCGCATTCATAATGTCTTCCATGTTTCTCTGTTAAAGCCCTTGGTCTGCAACCGGTATACCTCAGTTCCCATCCGTCCTGCTCCCATGAGAGTTGCAGATCACGAGGAGTATGAAGTTCAAATTATTCTGGACTCCCGTTTGTTTCAAGGGTGCCTTGCCTAGCAGCATGTCTAGTCACTACTTGTCTGATGGCCTTCCTGTTTGCATCGCGCGTCACTACAGCGCACTCACTATTTTGTACCTGCGGCCTATTGGCCAATTGATGTCCCGCCTCTCCGGTAGGCCTTATATGCAGCCTTCAGACCTAGCTTCAGTGCCCTTTCATGGTGTATCTGTGCACTGCTAGTATTCCATTTTCCGTTGTGGCCCGTGCTTGGCTGCTGATTCCTATCCATGTATGACCATTGGCTTAGTCTGACTACCTGATTCATGTCTGAACCTTGGCCTTGTCTGACTACTCGATCCATGCTCGATCCTTGGCTCTGTCTGACTACCCAATCCGTGTATGACCCCTGGCCCGGCTGACTACCCACTCCATGCTTGTACTGTGGCTTTGTCTGACTACCCAATACGTGTATTACCTTGTTTTTGGTTTTGTGAAGGGCTACTGAGGGGTGTGGAAAATATTGTGCCTATGCATGTTGTAGTCAGGCAATGTGAGGAGATATGCAAATCTCCCAATAGCTGCACCCTAGGATGTGTATGTTGGACTCAGGCAGTGTGGAGGAGATCTGCATATCTCCTTTTAGCTGCCAAACCGGGATGTGTGCATTAAAATCTAGTGTGTAATGATGGGCTCGGGCAGTGTGGAGGAGATATGCAGATCTCCTCCTAGCTCCCTCCCTGGGGTATGTGAGGCGCTGACATAGAATTTGTGGTCATACGACCACTTCTTTTATAGTACAGTTTAACAGTGCACTAGATTTTAGACTTTATCATTAGTAAATTATCATAACTTATTATACAAAGTTGTATAAGGAACATACCAATTTTGGCTCAGCACTCAGCTACCCCTTTTTTGTTTGAGATTGGGCCTATTGAAATTAGTCTCAGGTCCTAATGTTCAAAAGAAAAAAAGAAAATCTGTGGCCAACTACACCACAGAAAAACAATTCAAATTCTCATTGTTTTAAATGGGTTTTTTAATTAGTAAAATAAGATTTTCCTAATTATGAGCATGTTTTTCTACTTGCATTGCAAACACAATGGTACTATACTATTTTTGAGTAAGTTTGCCTAAACAATAAGTAAAACACACAGTAAAAAAATAAATATTTAATGACTTACATGTGTTTATGCATCAAAAGCAAAAGAAAATGAATTCAGCTGTCAGTTGAAATCCAAATACTGTGTAAATATTAATTTGTAAGTGTCATGCTAACTTTGATGTCTCAGATCAAATGTGACCTTGATTTTGTGTTAGAAACAGGCCCTCAAGCAGGTCTCGTGGAAGACACGTTATTATTCAGTGCCAAGGATTTCTAGCTGAAATGAAAGGCTTGTGTGATTTCCCAACATAAATCATCTTAAACAGAACAAAATACATGTAAAGTACCTTTATGTTTACCTGAAACATTATTTCTGCTTCAGGGAACCAACATTTCCCTAATGTACCATACATACTTTCAACTTTTCTCTCAAAGGGGAAAAATATTGATTTATGTGTTGATTCATTTGATTGATTCTATATTACCCAAAACGTCTGATTATTTTTGTAAATTGGAAGAGAATAGCACAACTATTCATGAGATGGGCAACATATTCTAAATCCTAATAGGACCAGAGGGATGTTTAATGCATTGTTTCACAATGCAATTAGTGCATCTCTGGTACTCAAATAATTAACAATTCATAATATTTACATTTCTAAATGTCTAACATAAACAGTCCTTTATTTTATTTTATACATGCAACATCACTGATATCACTTCAGCTGCATCCTCAGTCATTAATTATCTTAGGGCATTGCTATGGCTTGCTTGATCCTGTTGACTTGAGAAATCTGATTGTTTATCTTCTCTGAAGGACGAAAAGATTTGCCAAGGGCAGCATCCAAGATGAGTCCCAGGAATGTATTTCTCGGTTTTGGAGAGAGACTTTACTTTTCAGAAGCCAGTCATCTAGAGAGGGAACAATTTGAACCACAATAAAAATGACCTAGGCATTCACCTATAGTTCTCTCTTTTTCATTAAAAATACTATATTTGTATGCACATGTACATAAAATGCATATATACAGAAAATATATAGCCAAAAATAGAAAATAATAAAAGATAAAAGAAAGAACATAAAACCCTTAGGAATTTGGTGTTCTTATCTGTTAAATCCTGTTCTCTATAGTGCATATGGAATACAGGAATGCATGAGGTTGAGTAACTCCTCTGGAGGGCAGAACAAAAGACAGAATCTCATAGATGGAGACTCCCAGCCACTCCTCCAGCTTAACTCCTCACCTATAGTCCCCAGTATGAATGTGACTGAAGCAACACTAATAAGGCAAATGAGAGAAGAAGAAGGAAATCTCCTGAGAAGAAAGAATCTAAGAGGACTACAGGCGAGACCAACAGAGGTCTCTTTTGGTAAGCAGGAGACCTGTGTTCCATATGGACTACAGAAAAAAGGATTTAACAGGTTAGAACACTAAAACACTATTTTCTCTTATGTCCAATATGGAACACAGGTACAATGGAGATATACAAACACTAAGGTCCCACAGATGGGGAAAAGAGTTGAAAGGACATCACGTCTGTCCCCATGATTCCGTAGGACTATCCAGAATCGGAATAGCCCACACATAAAAAAGTGTTAACAGACACTGAACTTAAACAGCACACAAGAACAAGAGCCAATGGGCTCAAACAGCTGAAAAACAGTAAGGCAACCATGTATGCAGGTCCTAGACAGGCAGAGCTACTTGCAGGACCATCCGCCCAAAGCTGGCTTCAGCCAAAGCCAGAACATCGACAGTGTCGAATAGTGCTTAGCAAAGGTGTACAAAGATGACCAAGTCGCTGCCTTGCACACCTGCTGAGCTGAGGCCTGATACTTGTAGGCCCAGGAGGCCCCCGCAGACCTAGTGGAATGTGCTGTGATCTTAAAGGGAACACTTTCTTTCTGAGCTCATACGCCTGGTGTGTTGTAGCCTTAATCCAAGAGGCCAAGTGACCTTGGCTTGACCTGCTCTGTCACCCTCAGGAACGACAAACAGAGAGTCAGTCTTATGACAAGGCTCAGTATAATGCACAAAAAAAATAAGGCTCTGCACCATGTCCAACAAATGGAGATCCTTGTCAGGCTTAGAGTCACGACAAAATGAAGGCACAATAATCTCCTGATTGATGTGGAACTCAGAAACTACCTTAGGAAAATTCCTGAGAGGTTCAAAGTACTGCCTTGTCTTTATGAAGAAACGTGGTTTACAAGATAAGGCCTGCAACTCTGCAGACAGAGACTACTGCCAAAAGAAAAGCCCTCTTAAGCATCAACTGACACAGAGGAATGGAAGCAAGGCGCTCAGAAGGAAGCCTCTGCACAACTCCCAAAACCAAATTAAGGTCCCACGGATGAGTGGGAGCTTTAAAGGCAGGGAAGGAATGGGCCACCCCCTGAAGGAACACCTTGACATCTGGAATGGTGGCAAAACATCTGAAAGAATATAGAAAGAGATGAAATTTGAACCTTCATGGAGCAAAGAGCTCAAACTGAGCCCCTTGTTCAATTCCATCTTGGAAAAAGGATAACACAAAGGAAGATCAAATTCATGCAAAGACTCAGACTTGTCCACACACAAAGAATGAAAAGGAGACCATACCCCATGGTAGGCCTTGGAAGATCATAGTGGAAATGACCTCAGTTAAGAACCATTTTCACCTCAAGATGTGAGCTTCAACAGGCATGCTGTCACAGCCATCTTTTCCATGTCCTGTTTCCACAGGCAACCCTGAAGAAGGAGGTCCAGTCTGGGAGGGAGGTGGAGTGGGTCCCGAATGGAAAGACTGACCAAGTCTGCAAACCATGCCCTCATGGTCCAAGGAGTGACAGAATTGACTGTCACACTGTCCACCCTGATCTTCTGGAGTACCCAGGGTATAAGAGGAATTGCTGGAAAGATATAAGCGAGGTGGAAATTCCATGGAAATGACATTGCACCCATGGCAAAGGCCAGAGGATCTCCCTCCTGGGAACAGAAGGTCAGAACCTTCTGTTTTCCCTGGTGGCCATGAGATTTATCGTTGGCACTTCCCACTCTTGCACAATCAGGTAGAACACCTCAGGATTGAGTTCACATCTCTGGGATCCATGTCTTGGAGAGTTAGGAAGTCTTCCAGAATGTTGTCTACTCCTGGAATGTGAGCAGTGGAGATGACCAGTACATGGGCTTCTGCCCAACCTAGAATGTACTTTAACGTGAACAGGTGGCAGCACTTTGAATGCCCCCTTGACGGTTGGTGTAAGCCACGGCCATGGCATTGTCTAACTGGACCCACACTGGCTTTCCCCTCATGAGGGTGGTCCAGTACATGACAGCCAGATGGATTGATCTGAGTTCTAGGACACTGATAGACTGAAGGGACTTCTCCACAGTCCACCTGCTCTGGACCCCCAGGTGACCCAGAACCACACCCCATGCACTCAGGCTGGCATAAGTCCATTCTGGCATCACAAAGGGTTTCCCCTCTTCCAGGTTGGGTCAGTGCAACCACCAATGAAGGTCCCTGCTGTCCTCCAGAGAGAGGGAGATCTGCCGATACAGGTGTGCTGGATTCCCAGACCAACTCTGGATGACATGTCTCTGAGGTACCTGAGAGTAAGGCACAGGCTCTAGTGTTGACACTAGCTTGCCCAACACTCTCATGTACTCCCTGATAGTGGTCAAGGGCCACTTCAGCACCTGAGACACCTCCTGCATTAACTGAAGGACCTTCTCCTCCAGTGGGAAGTCTTTCCCTAGGCAGGTTTTGAACTTCAGTCCCATGAATACCAGCTCCTGGGAAGGTACGAGAGAGGATTTTAGCATGTTCAGGATCCACCGTGGTGGACCAGCAATCGAGCACAGTCTTGGATGTGCTGGCTTAGGAGCTCCTGGATGTGCTGTCCAAATTATGTGATTTGTGTCATAATGTGGGTGGAGCTTAATTGGAAGGAGGGGGAGGAAAGGCAGAATTTCACCTCCAATGGTAGGAAAGTATGTATGGGTGGGGAGTGAGCAGAATGGGTGTAGAAGTGGGCAGGTTTACCCTGGACACTCAGCAAGACAGAGAATCGGCCTCTGTTACCCAGAGACTCTGTAAATATGTCTAAAATCATGAGTCTTAGGGGGAGGTCCAAAGAGTTTCTAGGTACAGTATATCAATGTTGTTGAGAGACCTTTATGGTATTCAGAGGGTTAAAAGCCCATTTAAATGAATGGGAATTTTAATTATTACTATTTCTCCCCTGTGGTGCAGTTTCATTTGAACATAGTGCTCAAAATATTTTCAAGGTATATACATGAACGCATGTGTTGATTTACAGTGACATCTTGAGGTCAGTTCAGTGAATTATACTAAGAAATATTTCAGTTAGTGCAAACAGATTTAACTTTGCTTAAATTGAATCGTTCAATATATTCTAATCTTTTTAATTTTTTATTGCTGGCATGCTACGCTGGTCTCCATGACATTGCAAAGACATCTCTAACATCCACATAAATTTTATTGTACTGTTCAACTTTATTAATGTACCAGTTTGTTTGCATAACATTTTATGGTCTATGGGGCACACGTGAAACAGCCACAGGTTTTGCAAGAATAATTTTGCTAAAAAACAGAAGGACTATGAAAAGTGACGTGTCTGTAACAGTGGTTTATCATTTGAAACAAATCACATATCAGTGATCAGTGGGAGGAGTTACTGAAACCTCTGTGTTGTCAGTAACACCACTGTAAAACAAATGTGGATAATATTTATTAACCCTTTGAATCCCAGAGGGAAACGGCAATGCATTGCTCTGGCACTCAAAGGGTTAAAGAGATGCAGAATGTTTGATAAAAATTTCTTAAAGGGGAAGTAACTCTGCTTTTGCAACAGCATGGGCAGGAAGACCAATAGAAACCTGGAGGGAAGAACTTGCTCAGTCAATAAGATAATGTGCCCACAAAGAATTTTTATAAATAAACTATAATATATAGGATGCAAATTAATTCTGTTGTGATGTGGCACTAAAAACTGCCCATGTAGAGAGGGGGGTGGAGCCAACTGCGGACCAAGATGGCTTCAATACCTTTTAGTGGGGCTTGCTTCTTCTCATTACTTACACATATTGCTGTGGTTAATATCTGGAATACGGAAAAAGGGCAACGATCGGCTCAGAACTAAGAAAATCTCAGATTAGCTCCCTGTCATAGATTTGCGCCCTGATCAGACACTGCTAATCATGCTAGTTACCCAGACGGTGCCTACTGTGCCTCCAGAGGTGGCCATGCTGAGGGACACTACATCAGCCGCACATCTTGTTAGGGAGGATTTGGCAGTTTTTATGACCAAGGATGACATGAGATCCTTCATGGCAGAAATAAAAGCAGAGCTTAAGATCACAGTCAAATCGGAGATAGCTGTTCTTAAAAAGGATTTGACCCAGTTAGGGTAATGTATCTGCACCCTGCAAGATGACCAGCCGCTAAGTGAAAAAGGCACATCGCTCGCAAATAATAAATGAGTTACTGCAGATTCAATAGGTACTCTACAAGAATAGCTATCGAGCGTAGGCACAGCCAAAACGTGTATCACAAAACCCGTTGTCGCTCATGTTAATGCACAACGTGCGGCCAAATCACTCGATAACATAGCTCAAAACAACTTGTAACATAACGGCTGCCGTTGGCTAGAAACCCTGATTGATGCAACAACAAATTCAAACACACAGCCAATCCCAAAGCTCCAAAGTATCCAAAAACTTAAAATACACCTATATATACCCAAAAATAACCGGCACACACTGTCTGTTATCGAGTTTTTGAGAGCTAGATATCAGGACCCAGGAGCAGAGGATAGTGATCAGATAGAGGGAGACAGGAGCGTTCATTGGAGGTAGAGGAGTTTTTGAGTTTGGAGGGCATTGCACATAATTCGACACATATCACACCTTTGCATATATTACATACACCCATACAAACACAAACACATACACATACATACACATAGTCCTTTTTTTTTAATACACCTTACACATTTGAAATTTTATTTTCACAGTGTGAATCTGTGAGTGAAAGTGTGTGACAGAGAGTGAGTGGATCGAGTGTGTATGTGAGGGCCTGTGGGAGTGCCTGAGTGTGAGTGGGTGAGTGATGGCCAGGAGAGGAGGACAGGAGAGAGGGATGGAGAGAGTTGTGGAGGAGGAGGATGGTCAGGAGGGTATCCCTGAGCAGAGCAGGGGTGGGAGAGGGAGATCCGCAGGCGGAGGGGGACCCGGCCCACAAGAGCAGGCAAACAGAGGACAGGGACAGAACCTGCAGTGGGACGAGGGGTAGTTGCTGGGGAGCACCCCACACAGTCAGGGTCAGACCAGGCAGGACACTCCGGCTCAGGATCATCCCATGCCGGAGCTGACGAGGGCAGGATCAGGGATCCAAAATACACCGAGGAGGAGAACACGGCTCTCGTGGAGGCTGTCCTGGAGAGAAAGAGAGAGTGTCCTCCACCTGACAGCGAAGGTCGCTGGCCTGTCAGCGAGGAGGAAGACAGTCTGGAACCAGATCTGCAGCCGGGTGAACGCGGTGGCTACATGCAGGCGGGACGTGGAGTCCATGAAGAAGAGATGGGGCGACTGCCGGAGGGTGGTCAAGAACAAGCTGTCTGACATAGCCAAGCAAGCCCGAGGCACCGGAGGTGGCCCACCTGTCCCCATCACCTTCTGCGGGTGGGAGGAGATGGTGTGGCAGAATATGTCCCCGACCCTGATCAAGGGGGTCGTTGGAGGAGCTGACACTGGGGATGAGAGGAGCCTCCACACTACCGGTAAGTGCAACACTACATAACCACACACTACATCAACCAACACCAGCTGCACACACAGTCACACCTCAACACATGCCCATCATTCATCCATACAACTGCACCAACACAGCACCCTGAGGGTTAAAAACAGGACACAACACGAGGACAAATGTCAAGGTCCAACTTGGGACAAACCTGACAAAGTCCTAATTCAACCCTCCTGTCGCTGTGCTCATCACACACAATACACAAACCATGCTGTTCAAAATGTCGTCTGTTAAATATCATCACTGTTCACACACAATGTCACCCATGTCCCCACAGGGAAGTCAGCACCTAACCCCTTGAGTGCTAGAGGGATCATCAATGCATCGATCAACAATGCTTTGGCAACCCCTCTGGGATTCAAAGGGTTAACCAGACAACAAACAATTCAATAGGCCAACGATCACATGCTACACAGGGGACATTCACTAAGCGGTCACAAAGAGATGGTGGAGACAAAGTAACCCTCACACACCCTCACTTCACCAATACCAGTGTTAGTCTATGGAGAATATGCAAAAACAAGAATCAAGTTGATAGGGTCCTATTGTACAGACTCCATGGAAAACACTGGAAATTGTTCACTTCATCAGTTCAACATCACCGCTTACTGAATCACAAAAAGGGTGGAGCAGGACACACATCACAGTGTCCCAGAGAATAACTGGTTGTATGTGCAACACACAGGCCGCAAACAATTCCCCAGAATGAAAGGTGGATGAAGTAGGCCTTGGTGTTGTGACTGCAATCATTTACTCTAACTTGAAATGACATATCCCACATCTGATTCCCACATGGATCCACAGGGGGGCTGATGCCATGGATGGATGGTACACCAGCCACTGTTTGCAGGATACACATGGGAACCAAATATCAACCATTGTACCTTGGTCACCAACAGGCCAAGACTGATGTATATCTCGGATTGAGTAAAGTTGCCTCACACAGAAGGATGGATGGGTTCATACACAGAGAAAAACAGGCCTCAATCAAAGATATCCCTCACTACTGGCTTGATTGTTGCCCTTCAGGATTCAACTGGAACACACAACATGGACAGGATCTTGTCAAATTCATCAATCTGTGATTGCCAGGGTGGTATCCCATGCATCACAATGTAATGCATAGGATATCATCATGACAACCAGAGAGTCACCTGTTAAGTAATCCAAAATTGTGCATTGTACAGGATCAAATAAGAAGATAGGGTTGAATAACACTTGAATCCCACTGCAGATCTATTCCCAAGAGATATGGACACAAACAAAAACAGTCAGATATGTACCTTTCAAATGTTTCAAAATATGTCCCAACACGATGTGAACACAGAGATCAGTTCACTGGATTTGATTGCCTTACTGGCCAGATATGTGCACCCATCAAAAATTAAACTACATCGCTACCATCCAAATACACATGCATAGTATATCCCACTCTACGTAGATGGGATATTCGAGGTATATTCATATCCATCATATCAATCCAATGTATTTTTGGATGGGTGCACATATATAGCCAGTAAGGCAATCACACGTACTGAACTGCTCTCTGGCTTCACATCTTGGAAGGATATTTTTGTATCCATATGAAGGGTACATATACATACCATTTCTACTTGTGTGTAACTGTAATGGGATAGCAATGGGTAATTTCATCATGATGTAATATCATTGGCATCGTAAAAAGATGTGTCTCGATGTAAGTCCTATCCCTCCAACCCTCATGGTTATACAGATATTGCTCTATGTGACAGGTGGAGATATCTGTCATTTGACCACACGGAGACTCTTCAGCAGAGCCAAATTTGCAACATTTTGAGATAAATACTTCTTTGGAATGGTCCACAGAGTGTGCTTGCAAACCATGCACACTCTGTAGACCATTCCAATTAAGTATTGTTCTCTAAATGGGGCGATTTTGGCTCTGCTGAAGAGCCTCCGTGTGGACAAATGACTGAAATATCCATCTGTCACCTAGAGCAATATCTGAATAACCATGACGGTAGGAGGGATAGGACTAACAGTGAACAACATCTGATTTCACAATGCCTACAATATGACATCAAGGTGGACTTAACCTTTGCTATCCCCTTGAAGGGATAGCCATTCCTAAAAGTTGTAAAGACAAATAAATGTTGTAGGATTCACCCCCCGAGTAAAACAATGGTATTCCCACTGCTGAAAGGTGTGTGAATTCAAAAGGTATCACAGCTCAAACATGGATATGTCAGGGGCAATATCCCAGTGGCCTGAAATTGTACAGTGGTGCTGTTACTACACTATCATATGGACAGCTCTGGTACAGGGACCAGAAATCTACATGGGAGGGTGTTGCAACAGCCTCACTGTACTATTTGGGGCCACTGTGATATTGCACCTCAAAATGAAACCTTTACCCGTAATAACTCAAGTATCAAACAACAACTTTCAGCAGTGGGAGTACCCTTGTTTACCCAGGGGGATTAACCCAACCACATATACTTTTCTTCACCAGATTTCAAAGTATAACTGTCTCCTCAAACCTATGGCTACATTCACTAATCACAACATCTCATTTCTCCACACAGCTTATGGCCCTCAAGCCCAGCGGGAGCCCGTGGAGGAGACTACGTCACCCCCCAGTGAGGAGTACTCAGAGGAGGGGACCAGCCGGTGGTCACCATACCCACCATCCCCATCTCCTCCAACACAGGCTGCAAAACCACCTTCTGCACCACCACAGGCTGCACCCCTCCAAGCTGCACCACCACAGGCTGCACCCCTCCAAGCTGCACCTCCCCAGTACAGTGGCTGGATGCAACAGGAGGAGAGGTGGATGTATCCAGCCACCTCCACCAGCTACTACCCTCCAGCAGCAGCACTACCGCCAGGGAGGCAATGGCTGCCAGGGACAGTGGCCACCATCCAATATGGGCCATATGCATCCCAGATCAACCCACCCTCCTGGATGGCTCCACAGCATGTCCCAAGGTATGGTCCCAGGTGGCGTCCAAGCACATATCAGTGGCCAACATATGACCCTTGGCTACTGGACTACCCACACCTGGGCCTGATTGGGGAGCCCCAGCGTCCTCTACCCAGGGACAATTTCACACCTCCACCAGCACACACATCATTGGACAGCTCAGAGTCACTTGATATGGTGGGCATATGCCCATAATCTGCACCAGCCACTCCAACAGCTGTCACAGCAGCCACAGCACTTCCAGCAGCAGCAGAGGAAACAGCACTTCCAGAAGCAGAAGAGGAAACAGCACACTCAGCAGCAGAGGACACAGCACTCTCAGCAGCAGAGGACACAGCAGCACCAGGGTCACCGGGCACATCCACCTCCAGCACTGCATGCCTCACAGGGATGGAGGCAGAGTGTATGGCCCTGCAGAGGAGACTACTCTGGTCGAGCAGGAGCACAGATGTGAACATCACCAGGAGCCGGAGGGAATCCAGGAGGAACACAGGGAGATTGGAGACCAGAATCCAAGCCCTGGAGTCGGAGGTGGCCAGGGTGAACACACAGCTCCACCAGCTCCAAACGGGGATCATGGACATGGTCACACAGGTGCTTGTGGAGTTGCGAGAGATCAACCGCAGGTAGACCCTGAGGATGGAGAGGGAGAACCTGCGTTCCACGGAGGGGTCTACTGCACCCACCACCCGCTCCAGTGTTACCCTGAAACCACACCTAGGGGGCAGAGGGTGACCAGGCGATCAACAAGGGCATCCACCTCTGTCGCCCAGTCTAAGGGCCCCCCCCCCAGAAAAAAAGAAAAAATGAAAGGCCCAACCTGTTAACTGCCCCCTCAATAAAGAAACATTGTGCTTTTGATTCCTGTCTGATCTGCTGTGTCTTCAGTTATGGATTGGGTGGCAGGGTTGACTCCAATGCATTACCATACAATGCAGTGAACACAACCTCTGCCTGGGTGAAATGTTTGTGGGATGCTACAACATGGGTTCACACACATACACACACACACACCCCGTTGTCCAAATTCACCTGGCAACCCATCCTTGTTGCCATATAACACAACAGTGTTACATGGCCATGTTGTGTGTTAGAATTGTTCTGAACATATCCCTCATCACAACAACTGGTGCAACACTTAATATTCACCTGCATCAATTGTTGTGTTTGAAGGGGAAACCAAACAAACAGCTATGTGACTTAGTAGGGTAATAACAAGCAGGACAGATGGAACATGCTTCACTATTGACTTTGGATCAAACTCCTATTGTACAGCTGACTTACTGGTGAACACAATGTACACCCTAGGATCCCAGTGTGTGTGCGCTACACATTGGGATCCTAGGGGGAGCATTGTGTTCTCCAGTAAGTCAGTTGCACAATAGGTGTTTGAATCACAGCCTAACTTACTGGATAACCCAATGATTTTCCTAAGATGTCAAAGTGTAGCACACACATTAAAAACTTATGCTGGGCATTGGGTTATGTACTAAGTTGTGTTGTTGTTTAACTAAGGTTGTAACACACTTCACCAGTGATAACACTTGTCCACTTGGTCTTGTTGTTTTTTTGATGTAGTCCATGTACTGAGATATGTCAACCTACAGCAATCTCAGGACATTGATTAAATTGAGCAAGACACAAACTGTGGACGTGACATCACTGTGGAAGTAATGATGTCCCCTGTTTCACCTGTATAACTGCCATCATCCCATTGCATGAATACATCACAATGTTCACTCATGGTCAAACAACCAGTGGACTCCTGAGATGTGGGTCATGCCTTCCTATGTATGAGGTATACTCTAGCCCTGAGTATGGTTCATAATTGAGAGATGTCAAATCCAACATTTATTCATACAGACAGACACATACAGAATAGATGGTACTCCTTCATTGTGTCTCAAACTACAGTAACACATACATGTATTTTCTGGGTATATAGCCTATATGCATGAAACACTTGTATGAGCACAGAAACGGTACATCTGAACTAAATAGGGATACTCTAGTAACACTGGGGAACTGCTCATGTGTTGTCCACATGGTTTGTCTACTCTGTGATGAGAAGTCTTACTGTACAGGTCTGATACCTGGTTGGTAGTACACACATGAATTCGTGTCTATATGTGAATGTTCCAGTAGAGGTTGCTGTGAACATCAGGTCAAACATTGCATCACCAACACAATCACTGGAAACACCAAGGGGTGAGCTTCATGGAAGTGTTTGTCCAGACTTCAGTCCAGTCACATGGAAACTCCTCTGTTCAAGGATGGATAGTGCTATGGATGCCTGTGGGACAAGCGGACAGGATTTGGAACATCACCCTCGAAGTGTTCATCATGCAACAGCTACAACATCATGATCCTCTTCATCTTTCTACTTACATGGGGCTACACAACCATTACTGTGGAATGTGTTGTGTACTAGTCTATGAACCATCACGGGGGATAACTAAGGGGATGTTAACCATCTTTAGGGATATATGCCCCTGACATGGTTACACGCATCAATAGATATGTCCTGATAGCTTTGCCTTGGATAAGACTCTCTCACTACAGGGGTACCACGGTTGCTATGGGTGTGATCCTAGAAAAAACACATTAGTTGGTGCCTGGAGAGCCGTGGAATATGTTGAACAAGGTTAAAGTGTTGTAACTTGGTTTCCAGGGGGACATGCATGATATCCTTGAGGTGGCAGTATCAACATGGACGACAGGGTGTCAGATGTAATCAAAATCTCTAGGCCCAATCTGACTGGTCCATGGAATGGTTGATGGTGGTGGTCCATACTGCAGCCAGTGTCAGGGCTGTGTCACTGATCCTGTGGGGTGAAACAGAAGATGTGTATTGTGGTGGGTGTGCATACATGTATTGCGTGCATACATGGATTATACTCACAGCTGAAGTGATCCCTGATCAATCTGTCTCTTGTCTGCATCCCTGTTAGGGTTTCCTCACCCTGGACAATGTCCAGTGGGTCATCAGGTCTGGGTGGGGCTGTACATCGTCGATGAGTCTGGTGGTGACCGCGATATTATGAGGATGGCACATGCTATGACAATGTCGCAGACCTTGCCAGGTGCATACTGCAATGCTCCCCCCAATTGGTCCAGACATCGGAATCGGGACTTGAGGAGGCCGAAGGTATACTCAATGGCATTGCGAGTTCTGGCATGAGCCTGGTTATATCTTTCCTGGGCATCGGTTTGGGGATTGGCGAGTGGGGTGAGGAGCCATGGTTTGCAGCCATAGCCAGCATCACCTGTGGGAAGTGAGTGACATGGTGAGACAAGGAGCACATGTTGTGTGAATGCTGTTTCATGAGGTGAAGGTACTAGCACGTGTGTATGTGGTATGATTTGGTATTGTTAACTCACCCAGAAGCCATCCGTCTGTATAGGTCCCATTTTCAAAATGTCTGTGCACAGATGAGTTTCTGAGTATATGGGAATCGTGACAGCTTCCAGGGTATATTTTGCACAGACATTCATGATGGCCAGGTTGCTGTCACACACCATCTGCACATTCGTGGAATGGAAGTTTTTTCGGTTGATGAACACATGTTCCCGACGTGCTGGTGCTTTGATTCTGACATGGGTGCAATCTATTGCACCCATGACCCTGGGCATGCCTCCCCTTTCATAGAAGCCCTGCTTGAGATGTGTCCACTCCATGTCGGTGGTGGGGAGGTGTACGTATCTACTAGCCTTACCTTTGAGGGCTGGCAAGACCTGGGCCAGCAGCCTGGAGAATGTGGCCTGGGACATGCCAGATGCGTAACCATCTGTGGACTGGAAGGCACCACTTGCCATGAAGTGTATGGCACACAGGAGTTTTTGCAGGCCAGTTAGGGCATGGTTGTGGGTGCATATGGGATCCACCTGATCCTTGATGACCTCGTACAGGGCAATGATGCTGTGCGGCCTCAACCTGTAGCGATCAATGACCTCATCATCAGTCATTCCAAAGCGAGTGACCCTTGGGCGGTATACCTGGTCCTTGGTGGCCGTCTATGCATCCTGGGCTGCTCCAGGGCTCCCTGTGGCAGCTGGGGAGCATTCTGTTGCTGCAGCTGGGCATCTGCAGGCAGGTGTCCTCCAGGTGGGGATGGGCTCCTGTGTGGCTCATGAGCCGGAGCTTCCTCACTTGCAACAGGTGGAGGCTGTTGATCAAGTGTGCCTGGGGGTTGCTGGTGTTTTCTAGCTCTCTCCCATGCACACCTTCTCCACAGTCTTCGCAACAATATGTAATCAAACATACTGATTGCGCTCTCTCCGTTTAAGTAGGTGGTGGGACGTTGTTGAGTGCTGACCAATGGGAAGGTGTTTGTTGTCCAGGTAAGTGTTTGCAGGTGTGTCTGTGTTTACAAGTGTGCTGTGTTGTGGTTGCTGTGTCCCTGTCAGTTGCGGGTGTGGAGCTGTGGGGTGCAGGTTGTGTTTGGATCGTCTGGTGATGTTGCACAGGTGAGCTTGTTTTGTGTTGGCAGGTGTCCGTGTTGTGTGCAAACCCCCATTGTTCCATGGCATGTTGTGTTGGTGTTTTTTTGTTGGGCCATGTCCATGTGGTGTTGCTTGGTTGTTGTGTTGTGTGTCCCAGTGATCTGTGGTGTGTGGACATGTTTTTTGTGTTATTTTGGGATTGCACGGGTTAATTTTCCCATTTGTATTCTTCGGCGGGGAGCAGTTCGTCTGTTTTACCATGTGGCGTTTTTTTTTTTTGTCCATTAGATGTCTAACGTCTAACAAAACTGTGTCTTAACTCTTGGCCGTTAAATGTATCTTTTTTGCTGCTGTTAGCAGTCCCGCACTCCTTTGAATTGCTCTGGGGAATTTTGTTCTACGGGTCCAAATGCATGTAAATGTATCGGCCGTTGTGACTTGTGCTGAACATAACACGGACCTTTGAATGGCTTACTGTACCGTAACGCACCTGTTAGTCTTTTTTTTGGCTAACGGCTGCCTTTAAATCGAGCCCCATGTGTGATACATGATGTTTATCCTTCATTAAAATGGAACTCTCAGATAATAGCCAGTCGCCATGCATTCATTAAATACATGGTGACTAGCTTGAAAATAGATGTCTTACCATAAAAAAATAGATGTGTCTAAAGGAATCCTTCCCATTTCAGTACTGATGGGCAGGTTAGTGGGGTCTGTGCGCCTGCGCCATTAGTCCCTTCCGGTGACCATATGGCGCAAAGCAGTCTACTCATTGGAGACCGGGACTGACGGCGCAGGTGCACAGACAAGATGTCTGCACTCTAGCCTGGGTTCCGGTCTCCAAACGGGACAGATTCCTTTAGACACATCTATTTTTTTACGGTAAGACAACTATTTTCAAGCTAGTCGCCATGTATTAAATGAATGCATGGCGACTTGCTATTATCTGAAAGTTCCGCTTTAACAGCTCATTGTTGACAATTTAACTTGGACGTAGGCACTATGTTACATATATGGTGGGAATACTCAGGTATTACTCCATAATGGAGTGAGATTATTGCACACCTCAGTGTCATATTCACAGTCCTTCTTCCTATGGATCCCCTCATATGCCTGTTTGTCTTCAGTCCCCCTCCCCACATACTTCTTGCATAACTCAAACACTAAGTTTCTTCTCCTACAACTTCTGAATGCTGCCAAATGCACTTTTCCTTCCTTATGGAGATCCACTACACCTTCACAGTGGCAACTTTGGTCCAAAGTGTCTCTTTCTTTTGTAACATGCAAAAGCTTAATATGCTTTTGACTAATACCATACCTCTCTTCATGGCCAGATGGCAGCCATGGGTTTTGTATTCCACCCGTTTCCCAAAACAAGGTATATTGACACCCCATGAGAGCGGTAGTGGCCCTATGGACTCCTCCCTCTCCCCCTATCACCTACTTCCCCCTCTCTCCCCTTCTTCCCCCTCCCGATAACCCCCACCTCACTCTCATAAACCAGCGCTCCCTTTCTCTCACAGGACCACCCCACTTCACCCATTATTCTCCTCTCCCCTCTAAACCATCCTATTGCACCTTTGTACTTCCCCTCCTTCCCTACATCCATCCTTACCCCTTTCACCTCCACTTCCCAATTACATCCTCTCTCCCTTCCCACATAATCCTTGTTCCTCTTTCTCTTTTTCCCCTCCTTTTCCATTCTCGTTTCTCCTTCTGTAGAACTCAATGAGTTCACAAACTAAGTCACCCCTTTATCCCATCTATAGTATCTACTGGCGTAAAGTGACAGTGTATTATTTACCTCTCGCCAATGCCACCTCTTGCACAGATGATATTTTATGTTTGTAAGCAGACACCTGTGTCTATATTAAGTCATGGCTGTATTGTTTCCTGCATCTTTTACAGGCTTGTATTATAATCTTGCTATTTTGGAGCACTGTTTTGTTATACAGTCATGTGAAAAAGAAAGTACATCCTCTTGATCTTTCAGGATTTGTGTGTTTTGTTTTTTTTTTGTTGTTTTTTTCCCCTCCCCCTTCCCTCTGTACTCTACCAGACTGCCTTTTCATCATTTGTTGAAATATATATTTTTTTCCTCTCGATTGCTGTGTTAGGACTAGAGGTTATCTATCAGCTTCAGCTTCATTTTGTAATTTGGTATCTCTCATGTTTTTCTATTCTTTGCATGTGTTCACACTGTATGTACCGTTTATTACTTTGTACGATATAGCTGAACGATAAACTCTGTAAAACAAAAAATTATCTGTTCCTCAGCAGGTTGAAAAAGTAGGTAAATACAACCTCAGATGAACAACAACAAATGATATATTACACCGTGTCATGATTTATTTAACAAAAATAAAGCCAAAATGGAGAAGCCATGTGTGAAAAACTAAGTACACCTTATGATTCAATAGCTTGTAAAATTACCTTTAGCGGCAATAACTTGAAGTAATCGTTTTCTGTATGACTTTATCAGTCTCTCACATCGTTGTGGAGGAATTTTGGCCCACTCTTCTTTACCACATTGCTTAGTTCATTGAGGTTTGCAGGCATTTGTTTATGCACAGCTCTCTTAACATCCCGCCACTGCATTTCAGTCGGGTTGAGGTCTGGACTTTGACTGGACAGGACAAAACCTTATGTCAAATGTTATACTGAAGGTATCAGATATCTTTTTCTGTATTAACCCCTTAACTACCACCCAATCCGGCACGTGGGTAGCAGTTAAGGACCCCATTTTTATTTTTTTTTTTGTTCATTGGAATTCCCTGATGTGTCAGGATCATCACTGGCATTACAGTCTTGGCACGTCAAGGGTCCTTACGGGGTTAAAGAGAATTAAAATGGTGGTAGAGAAAAATATTTACATATTAGTAGAAATACAACTATTGTAAAAGGAGGAAGAGTAAGACTTCCAACAACAGGTTTTTTTTTCATACTCATTTGAACCCTTAATAAATATCATTTCAGTAATGGCCAGACCACTATACTTGATATTTATTGATTCACTGTCATCAGTGCTCTCTAACTAGAGGAATGCAGATCTTCTACCACCATTCAAAAGGGGGGGACAAGATCTAAACCAGGGATTTATAGATCTGCTAACTTGCCTTCTGTAGTGGGCACAATATTAGAAGGTGTACTACTAATAATATTCAGGAGAATATAATGAACAACAATTAGTAGGAGCCAGCATGGTTTTATAAAGAACAGATCATGTCAAACAAATGTACTTCCAGTCTATGAAAGGGTAGAAAGTAACCTGGTCAAGGCTATTGCTGTTGATATAGTATACTTGAATTTTTCAAAAGACTTTGATACTGTGCCTCACAACATGTTACTGCAAGAATTAAAAGGCTTTGGTTTGGGAGGTGATATCTGTACATGGATTGAGAACTGCTTAAATGATGGATGGCAGAAAGTTGTTGTAAATGGAACCTTTTCAAATGGGTCTAAAGTTCTAAGTGGGGTGACACAGGGTTCAGTCCTGGGCCCAATGCTTTTTAATTTGTTTATAATGATCTAGAGGTGGGTATTGAAAGTAATGTCTCAATCCTTGATGATGACATTTTGCTGTGTATGAGAATATTTTTACTCTGCAGGAATGTTGGGATAAAGTGAGTGAGCAGATGATGTTTAAAATAGATAAATGTAAGGTTATGTATTTGGACTGCTACATATTCACTAAATAGAAAACTACTTGGGGACTCCTCGTTAGAGAAGCTTTATGAGTACTGATAGACAACCAATTTCACAGCAGTGTGTAGTGTCAATCAACTGATGCAAAAGACAAAAGGGTACTATCCCGTATAGAAAGAGGTATAGAGGCATGGAATGGGAATATAATTATACCTCTATAAAAATCTTTGGTAAGGCCTCATTGACATGGAGTACAGTTTTTGGGCACCAGTTCTTAAAGACAATATTGAAGTTTGAAAAGTGAAGGGATGTGCAACAAAAACAATAAACGGATTGGAGGGTCAGAGTTATAAAGCAAGACTACCCTAACTGGATTTGTTTACATCAGAGAAGAGAAGGCTAATGGGGTAATATGATTACCATTTACAAATATATTTGAGGTCAATACAAAGAACTCTTTGAGGAACTATTTACTCAAAGAGCTGACCAAAACAAAAGCGTTCCTTCATTAAGATTAGAGGAAAGGCGCTTCAGTCTAAAACAAAGGCAGTTACCTTTTTACAGTAAAGCTGTTGAATTCTTTGCCTTGGGACGCTGGGTTTGCAGACACTGTAGTTGCACTGAAAAAGTAATGGTTACCTTTCTAATTCATAAACAATACAGAGAATTATGACAGCTTGTTTCAAAACAGGTTTGATCAAAACTGAATTTTGGAGACAAAAAGGAATTTTTTTACCCAGTTGTGGCTTAATTGGAGATTTCACCAATAGGGTTTTATTTTTGCCTTCCTCTTGATTAACAAGGGAGTATATTAGGGTTGCACCGATACCGATACTGGTATCGGTATCGGTGCCGATACCAGCATTTGCGCGAGTACTTGTACTCGCGCAAATGCGGCCGATGCCAGCACCGATACCCTGTGTCAGGGTCGGTGCGGCAGAGAGGGAGCCCCGGGGAGCTGCTCACAATGCTCCCCGGTCACCTCTCTCACTCCTACAGCGTCGGAGCATTGCCGCGGGTTACCATGGCAACGCTCCAACGCTGACCTCTGCCGGGGCTCGCAAGAGAACAGCGAGCACCCGGCAGAGGAGCGTTAAGGAGGCAAGATGGGACAGGGGGTGGTGAAAGAGGCAGACAGTGGGGTGAAGAGGGAGAAAAAGTCAGAAGGAGGAAGGATCAGGAGACCAAAGAGGGGGGCCAAGAAGAGGCAAAAGGAGGGGTGATCAGGAGGGAGAGAGAGGCAAAAAGGTGAGTCAAGGAGGAGTGGGAGAAAGGGGGATCAAAAGCCAAGACAAAAGAAGGGGGCTCAAGGGGGTAGAATGACGCAAAAGGTGGGAGAAAGAGTCAAAAAGGGAGAATCAAGAGGTGGTGTGTGTGTGTGTGTGTGTGTATATATATATATATATATATATATATATATATAATTATAATATTTTTCAAGTACTCACCAATACAAATTACCAATACTTTTTTTTTGCGGTCATTTGCCAGTTTTCCAAGTACCTAAAACATGTAGGTACTTAGAAAACTGGCAAATGACCGCAAAAAAAGGTATCGGTAATTGGTAACGGTGAGTACTTGAAAAAAGTATCGGTACTTGTACTCGGTCTTAAAAAATTGGTATCGGTGCATCTCTAGAGTATATGGCAAGGGCTGAACTTGATGAATACATCTTTTTTCAGCCTCATCAATTAAGTTACTATGTAAAAAACTGAAGGCTGCTGCTGGGTGGGGTTAAGTGGAGTTGGGAGGGAGTTTCAGACTCCAAAGCACTTTAGTTTGCAAGTGCCCTGCCTCCTAGTGGTAGCAACTTAACCCCATGGTTCTTTTGTAACACAGTGGACAAAAGTGAAAAGGGGATTTTTTTTTTCTACTTAACAATAATTGTTTGATTTTTTTTTACTTAACAATAATTGTTTTTCTCTTAGTCCATTGGGGGACACAGGGTGTGCCGCAGCAAGAGAAAAATATCTATTGGGATCCAGGGATGCTCTGTTGCTTCTTTGCTTTCTTTCATGGTGGAATTAAATATTACTTTTTACTAGATGAAAACTAACTGTGTGGTCAAGTGAAGTGGTAAAATAAGCTAAGATATGAAATGAGTTTCAAATTAACTGGTATTAACTATCAAGCACCCTGGGTGGAGAACATTTTACCTGTGTTTCCCAAAGCACTAAGAGAAAAGGATTTATTGGTAAGTAAAAAAATATTCCTTGTCACCTACTGAGCACTCTAATTTGATCAAGAATTGCTCCTTACGAAGTTTATTCATATGACCACTGTTACCTACTATAGGAGTGCTTCTTTAGTCTGTTAATTAGTTACATTCTTCCTCAAAGACAGTAGAGGAGTCCTGTTTGTTTTGTGTGTGTGTGTGTTCTAGCAGTGATATATCTAAGCCAGTGATTCTTAGTGCTAGTCAATGAGCGCACCAACAAGTCAGATTTTCAGGATACCCCTAATTAAGCACAGACAGCCCAATCACAATAACTGAGCCATTGATTCCTAAGCCACTGATTTTTCTGAAACGTTGACCTGTTGGTGTACCATAAGATGAATGGTACTAAACACTTCTCTAAATTAAATAGTAACATAGCTGACGAGGCTGAAAAAAAGACATGTATCCATTAAGTCCAGCCCATGCCAAAACACTCCTGTTGATCCAGAGGAAGGCAACTCCCCTGAAGCTATTTCCAATTTAGCACCAAAATGGGGAAAAAAATACTTTCCTGACTGCAAATGTATCATGGAATCCGTGATTGCCTCCAGTGGGGTGCTGTTATACTAGCAACATTGTTCTTGCCTTACCTGTCGCTCAACTACTACATGCTATTTTTATAGGCCACTGGAGGATGATTAGTGGTCTCCTCCCACATGCTAGGCCTTATAGGCCTCAGACCTACTATACACCTTTGCCCTTTCGTGGTGTACCTGAGAGTTGTGCTTCTGTGTTCCGTTTATTGATTCATGTGTATGACTCCTGGCTTAGTTTGACTACCCGTTCCGGCTGAGACCTCTGGCTTCGTTTGACTACCCGTTCCGGCTGAGACCTCTGGCTTCGTTTGACTACCCGTTCCGGCTGAGACCTCTGGCTTTATCTGACTACCCGATCCAGCTGAGGCCTCTGGCTTCATTTGACTACCAGATCTGGCTGAGTCCCCTGGCTCCCCATGAACATACTTTCTGGCTTTGGTTGATACTTGCTCTGCTGCTCTTCTGACTCAGGTTGACTTACCACCTATGGCCTAACCAGGCCTGGCTGCCTTCCTCCCTTGGTTTACTAGCCTGCTGCTACCGCACTACTGCTTCCTGGCAGTACATGTGCTTGTTGCCTAATCTGTTGTCCACCTGTGGCTTATCCTGGGTAGCCGGTTATATCCCCTAGTGTTCTAGGGTATGTCACCTCTGTCTGTCGGTTACCCTTAGCCGTCTAGGGGCAGTCACCATTGCCTGTCAGGGTCCCTAGCATTTAGGGACTATCCGTAGCCTAGTCATCTCCTGTTGGAGATATGTTTTCACTCTTTGTGGTCCCCCAGCATTCTGGAGTGTAGTCGGTGTGCCTTACTTCCACCCGTCTAGTGAAGGCTTTTGGGAAGTGTCGTTACACTGTCCCTTTACCTGAGCTCGTGAAGGTGGAGATTGTGCTCTCACTCCTGGTGGTGCTCCAGCGTTCTGGAGTATATTCTGTTAACTTCTCTTCCATCTGTCTAGTAAAGTGTTGAGGAAGTGTCTTTACACTGTCCTATACCGGGCCTCGAGAGGGTGAAGGAAAGTGCTCTCGATCCTCCAGCGTTCTGGAGTATATTCGGTTCACCTCTCTTCCACCTGTCTAGTGAAGTGTTGTTACACTGTCCTATACCGGGCCTCATGAAGGTGGAAAACGTGCTGTAGCTCCTGATAGATACTCCAGCGTTCTGGGGTATAGTATTTCTCTGTCTTCAAGCCTGTCGAGTGAAGGGTTGGGGAAGTGCCGTTGCATTGTTCCTACCTGGTCTAGTGAAGGTTCTTTATTAATAAAGTTAATTTTATTGTATTTGTGCTTGTTGAGTGTTGTTATTTCACAGTCACCCCCGTGACAAAATGGCAGTTAGCTAATTCCCTGGATCTACAAATGGTCTGCACTGAAGCATCTGTCATAAATTTCAATATTATTCTGTGCTAGATTTTTTTTTTTTGTGAAAGTATTTTACCAGGAAGAATACATTGAGCTTTTCTCTTCTTTTCAAGTATGTCCTGGACTCATTTTATCTACCTCAGAAGGATGAAAGGCTGATCTGACCTTGCTGGGACTATAACCCGCAACTTTGCAGCTTAATCCCTTAACAACCCATGACATGCCAGGACCTTCATGGGTAAACTTCCCTTAAGTACCCATGACGGTCCTGGCACATCATGGGTTAAATGACAGCAGCACGCCTTCGTGCATGGTGCTATCATTGAGTTCAAGCTGAAATGCAGTGCTCTGGTACCGGAGCGCTCTGTTTCAGCCCATGTCTCTTCTGCTGGTATATGTGATTGCTCCAGGAACGATCACATGTACCAGCATTTAGATTGGAAAAGGCAATGTGTCCACCACACTGCCTTTGTGTCTGATCTGTGCCTCTCTCTGCCTTACAAAGTAAGGTAGAGAGAAGCAGAAAGGAGACACCTAGTGGTCAAAAAAATGGCAGCACCTGGGGATATTAACCCCTTCACTGCTGGTGCTGGAGACTGGATAGATGCAGGTCCATTTCTGACCTGCTAAGAGACACTTTTAAATTTAAATTAAAAAAAAAACACACATTTGTTTTAAAAATAACAGCTTTTATTAAAAAAAAAACTAAGTTTCAAGAAACAATATTGGGAGTTTGATTGTTGTGGAGCCATGTAGTACACTTATACACACTGCCAATTCTCATCACTAAAAATATGGGAAAATAGGGACATTTGGATTTTCACCCAGGGGAAACAGTTCCCACTTAAAACTACCCATATGACTGACCAGTCATACCTTTCATGCAGTCGCCATAAAAAGTTAACCCACTGTGCCCAAACGATCCCAAGAGAAAAAATAAAAATTGTGTTTTTTTACATTTAACTGTTTACTTTAATTTTAATAAAATAAATGGTGGGCTATCTATAGAAATGTGGTATCAAAATAAAGCCCTACTTGTGCCAGAAAAAAACTGTATATAATTTGCATGGGTAAAATAAAGTACTTAGAGGGAAAACACTGTTGAATAAAGACATAGTCAAAATAGGCAGAATTGCTCCAGTCCTTAAGTGAAATCCACCTCAGATTTTCCCGGTCCTTAAGGGGGTTAAACAGATTCTACAACTGGTGCCTTAACCAACTGAGCCATAGTCATTCATGGCTTTTTTTTTTAAGCAGTTACAGTATCTGCAGGTACAACATCCAGAGGCAAAGAATTCCACAGCTTTACCTCCCTTAACCCCGTAACGACTTGTGCCGTACTATGACCGTCCCGGTCCTTGAAATTCTCAGGGACCGATGACGGTCATAGTACGTCACGTACTTTTTACTTACAGAGCTCTACCGGGAGCGCTGTAAGTAAAAATAGGGCCTGAAATTGACTGCTCCAAGATCTAAGCGATCTCTATCAGGCCCCATAGTGACGCGCCGATACACGCAACAGGTCACGTGTACCGGCTCGTCCACGTGGTTCGATGCGGTCCTTATGGGACAGAAACGTCCCAGGACTGCCGGACGTTAAGGGGTTAATGTAAAAAATTCACTGCCTTTGTTTTACTTGAAAGCTCCTTTCCTACAGTCTTAATGGATGAACGTATAACTTTTTATGTTCTTTGATGACTGATTGGAGTACCTCTGGGTTACACAAAGCAAGGAATATATATTGCTTATAATGTCCCTTATGGAGAGAGCTAGGTGTTAATATTTCAAATATCTCAAAGTTAATTGATTTTGAAAGTTCCCAGGTATAAGGACACTACATTTGAAAGTCTCTAGTTCCGTTCAGGATTATTTCTAATACACTGGCACACTACTACTTACTGAATGCTTAAGAGGACTGAACTATCTTTACGCTACAAAGGAGGGCAACGTGAGGTCCTACAGCTGCTGTCAGACTACAATTCCCATAATCCCGGACTGCCTAGGAATTGCAGTCCGGCAGCAGCTGGAGAGCCTATTACTGCCCACACCCATCACTGAGTACCTGTGTCGTGCACAACGTATTCGTAAACTCCCCCGGTACTCAAGATGCCAAAGACTAACCACAGTGGAAGGGAAAATAATGACAGCCTAACTCCAGCCACTCAGCAGCAGTAGAGATCTTATGTTTTCTCCTTCCTTAGACTGGCTGTTGACGGATATAGCAGATATCCAATCAGCGAGCTCAGTAAATTCCCTTGCCTTTACGACCCCTCCCATATCCAAAGTTATTTCGTGATTGCCAACACACTCTGCCAATAGAAGTTTAATATGGGCGGAGCAGGAAGGGGAGGTGGCGGTTGCCTGGCTGTAGCAGTACGCGCAGGTCGAACATAGCAGCATGGCGGAAGACGAGAGTGATCAGGAGTCGGAGAGGCTAGGAGAAGAGCTGGAAGGCATAGCAATAGAAGACCTGCAGGGTATCGAACATTGTGGGCTGCGGAGCAGGGAATACTGCCGGCGGTTTTGCGAGGTTAGAGACGTCAGAGCTATAGAGAGAGGCTTTAGTCAGGAGGGAAGTGCTGGGCTTGGGGCATGTCACATATCTGCCGGGTGCCACACCAGGGCCCTAGGTCCAGTTCGGTAACCTAACGAGGTTAAAGTTCTGGTGCAAGCCAACTGTACTATAGGGTATTAACACAAAGTGATTTGCATTCTGTGTAGTAAAACCCCTTGAATCTTAGTGAAGTCTCCAATGCTAGCACCACAGTGCGTTGGAGAACACTGCAGCAAGCACGGGGTTAAAGTCCCTTTTAAATCAATTGGGATTTTCCTTTGCCGCAATTGTTCCATATTTCACGTCTTTAGTTTATTAACTGCACCTCCTGCGTCTTGTCATTCCCGTGGTTACACACAAAGGCAGTATATCTAACTCTCACAGCTCCATTGTTATCTACACACAAGCTGTTTGTCTGTCTGGAAACATTTCACCCGTTTAAAGAAGAACTATAGAATCCTAGTAATACTCCACTATACTTATCTTAATAATGGCCTGTATGAATGTTGCACTTGTGCCTTTTTGCTGAAGAGTCGACATCTCCAGTTATGACTGGATGTCATGTCCGTGGAGGTGGGCATGACACTTGCTGTCAGGATCACAGGTCCACAGTCTCTGCTTACTGCACATGATCTTAACCCTTAAGGAACAGAGGAGAATGCAGTGTATTGCTTCATAGGGCATTGTACACCCACTTAGTCTTTAAAGGCTTAAAGTGTTAGTAATGTCCAACAAAAAGTTTTTTTGCATCTAGATGAGCTTAAAAAGCTGAGCTAAATGCAAAAATCCGTATCTCTCAAACCTCTATGGTTTAAGAGATACAGGCGTTTAAAGTTCGATGTCTCCTACTGACAGCTGTAAAGCTGTCAGCAGGAGATTCGTGTCGGTCGACACGGAGGCACTTGAGAAGTGCAGAGATCTCGTTACTTACAAGGAATCCCTTCATTGGAAAGGTCTAAAACGTGTGCCTGGTTTTTAAGCACATGTTTTAGACCATTCCAAAGAAGGGATTCCTTGTAAGTAACGAGATCTCGGCACTTCTCAAGTGCCTCCGTGTCGATCGACACGAATCTCCTGCTGACAGCTTTACAGCTGTCAGTAGGAGTCATCGAACTTCAAACGCCTGTATCTCCTAAACCATAGCGGTTTGAGTGATACGTTTTTTTGCATTTAGCTCAGCTTTTTAAGCTCTTCTAAATGCAAAAACTTTTTGTTTGACATTGCTAACACTTTAAGACCTCTTTATGCAGCAGTTAAAACCATCAGTACTGTCATATTTGCCTCCATGGGTATGACATTCAGGACTGTTTAAAGATGCTTGGTGCGATGCAGGAAATGTGCGCAATCGCTATTTCCAGTGTAAAAACCCCTAGGGAATATGTTTGCGCATTATTTTGTTGAATTGCACATGAAAATTCAAGAATAGCGAGTGGCTAAGATTAACGAATCTGTGTGAGTGGAATAGCAGATGCTCCTAATGCAAGAAGTGCTATTGCGAATGAATTTATACGTCTGTGTACTGTTATCATAAAATTGAATTTTTTATGCCAAATTCAAGAAGCGTTCGGTATTTAGCTTCCTGGATTAGAATATGCACAAAAATTCCTTTATCTGATTCGAACATTTCATCGCTCCAGCTTCTCTTGAATAGAAGCATGATGACAAGATTGATATGAGTCATTCAAGTTTTCTGGTAATAATAAAGTAAGGGTGACCGTTATTAGGATGTGTTTGTTCTCAGTTAAGGACTAGGGGGATTTGTAATAGAATGTGTTGCGTTGCACACTTTTCTCATTTTGAAAGGGTTTAATAAGATACACAGGCTGGCTGACTTTAGTTTAGCATGCAAACTGTCTTTCTGGGATTATGTCTGCAGCATACCCTCCCTTTTTCTAATAATGCACAGTCTGTCCAAAAGAGCCCAGTTATTTATTTTCCCTTCTTGGATCCTAAAGGTATCATCAGTGCATTTCTTTGCAACACATTGCAGATGCCTCTAGCATCTATGGAGTTAAACTATTTATAGCCTTTGTTTATGTATGACAGTCTGCTTACCTTTCTCACACATAACTAAGCACAATCACGCTGTATATTTATTTGATCCTGTCTTAAGAAACTGGCATCACCTGAGTTTATGACCCCCTCTAACCCCTTCCTGCATTTTATCACTACCTTTCCTGTTCTGTTTTTTCTACTTTGGCAGATTATTAAACAAGCAAAAATATTTATTGTATGAGAGTATGTTATAAGCTTTGCAGAAGCTTGTTATATTGTTCATTACTTCCTGGTCAGAAAATGTGAATATCAGGAAATAGTGCAAATGAAAACAGCCTCCTGCAGCTTTCTACAAAAACATATGTACTAAAAATATATTCTGTTCTATCAGCTTATAGAAAATGTAAATGTCAAAGCATGGTCTTTGTTGAAGTTTATTTGTGGTTGGGTCACTATCTGGTACCTAATCCTTAAGTGTCTCTGATCTAACAAGATCACAGAGTCTGTCAGTTGGATCCCTACCTCTGACATGTCAGTACAGATAGTGTTAAACGCACTGGATGCAACATATTGTAGACCTGTCTAGCATCTAATGGATTGAGGAGCTCTTGTTAAAGATGCAGTACATTTTTTGGGAGTCTTAAACCTTTGAGTGCCAGATGGATACACAACTCATTTGGGTACACAACACATTGCTTTACAATGCGTTGCGTATCCCTCTGGGACTCAAAAGGGATTAATATGGAATGCTTTGTGTTTTTGTTTCATAATTTTTTTTTCCCCATGGGCACAATGTGACGCTCAGCTTTGTGCCAGAAGAAAGTGTTAAAGGATTCTAATATAGCTCCACTTAAGGGAATAGTAAATTTTTTTTTGAAAACACATACATTGTAGGGCTTTTCCTGCTGAATACAACAAGGGTACTTGCACTGACAGCCGATGTTCCAAAGTTACACGATTTTTAAACCCTTTTTGTTTTTTGATACAGTTATCCATATAATGTGATAACCATTTCATTGCTTCCTGACAGTTTAAGTATAACTTTTTGAATAAAACAGCTTGCAGGTGGGCTACCTTAGTTTTACTCTGCAGTTAAAGCCCTCCAATATGTTGTTCTCTCACGCGCGCGTGTGTGTATGTATGTGTATATATATATATTGTACAAGTCATTTATTAGTAATATATATAGCTCTTGAGAGATTAATCTTTATTAGTGGCAGTTTATGCTAATTTGGTTCTGTGCTGGTACACCAATGCTACACAATCCTATATAATAATTTGCTACAAAGTTTGTAAAGACACAGTCATGCGCAGTAGAGACTCCCCATGACGAGGCTGATGCAGAGCTGGGCGCTCTGAAGTCAGACCTGTATGAGCCGTGGCGCGGGCAGTCTCTACTGGGCATGACTGCACTGTGACCGCCTGCCACTGTGGCCCATGTACACAGCCTCTTCTACTGGTATGTTATAAATGAATCTAGACAGAGCACAAGTAATGTGGCATGTTTAATAGCACAAGTAATGTGGTAAGTTTGGCCTTGAACAGAACTAACTCAAAACCTAAAGCTTAATTTCTCAAAAACCACTTAATTTACAGAAAATTTGCTTGTGCAACTTATTTTATCACTTATTTATAAACGCCAACAGATTCCGCAGCTCTGTATAATTGTTGAACAATGCAGTAGAATAATGTGCAGTGGGTTGAAATAAATAAAGAAGTTTACAATCTATAAAAAGACAGATTTTGTTTCCATACTAAAGGGATAGTATTGTCTCATTTTAATAAAATTGAATCTTGTAGCTATTAAAAATCTGAAAATCCCAGTCCAATCTCTCAAACCTTTATGGTTTGTTAGATAGCATCAGCTAAAGTTCCCCCCTCCCCTTTCCCTGACGTCAGCACTCTAGCTGACTGCAGGTGAATCCTGTCCCGGGACCGGCGGAGCCTGTTCAGCAGAGCAGAGATCGCGAGACATGAAAAGGAATACTTCACTGGAGCGGTCTACAAAGTGAACTTGCAAACCAGGCACACTTTGTAGACCGTTCCAACGAAGTATTTCTTTTTATGTCTCGCGATATCGACTCTGCTGAAGAGCCTCCGACAGATTCCCCTGCAGTCAGCTAGAGCGCTGACGTCAGGGAATGGGGAGGGGGGAACTTTAGCTGAGGTTATCTCTCAAAAAAAATACCTATATGTTGTGTTAGCCATTTGTTTGCAAATTAAATAGTGTCTGAGAACTAAAGCTGTATTAGTTAGTGGCACGTCATGCTAATTAGCTTCTTTGCAGTGACAGAATTGTCACACACTGTGCTATAAATGAATTTAGAGCCCACACACTGAGGGTATTTCTAATAGTACAGCAAGTGGCAAGTTTGTTTCAAACACAGACAAATAGCCGTAAATTTGCATATAGTGGACACTGTTGCATCAAATGATGGTTTCTTTTCTCAAACTACTTATTTTTTATCAATATCGGTATTGAACCATGTTGGTAGTTTTTTTTTTTTAATCCGTTGTATAAAATGAACAAAACATGTTTTATGGTGACAGGTCCACTTTAAATGGGGCTTTTAATCCTTAGAATGCGATGGGAGTTATTTATCCGGTATGGTGCAGTTGATTTGCCATCGTATCACTCAAGATTGATGTTTGAACATAAGGCCTTTAGTGTTCCTAAGAATTTGTACTGGTATGAATAAAGGCTAAATTACCAGTTGTAGATGGTCGATGATTAAAGGGACAGTAATGTCCCATAAAAAATTATGCTTGTT
The DNA here is from genome assembly GCA_037306005.1 of Rhinophrynus dorsalis. Taxonomy (NCBI): domain Eukaryota; kingdom Metazoa; phylum Chordata; class Amphibia; order Anura; family Rhinophrynidae; genus Rhinophrynus; species Rhinophrynus dorsalis. Next base: position 69,003,024 of record CM074719.1, on the reverse strand, counting down.
TTGTAGAGGTTTAAAAAATAAGTTACTTGCCACAAATCCTACCTCTCAAACCGCTATGGTTTGAGATATATTCGCTTGAAAAGTTTCCTTTTTCCTGCTATCAGCTGTAAAGCTGACGGCAGGAGATTTGAGTCGTGTCACTCGAGGAGGCTCTTCAGCAGAGCTGAAATCACATTATTTAAAAAGAAAAACTTAATTGGAGCGGTGTACAAAGTGTACTTGCAAACCAGGCACACTTTGTAGACCTTTCCAATGAAGTAATTCTTTTTAAATAACGCGATTTTGGCTCTGCTGCAGAGCCACCGGCTGGTCCCCGGACCGGGATCTCCTGTCAGCACAGAGCTAATGTCAGGAGAAGGGGAGGGAGGGGGAACTTTACATACGAATATCTCTCAAACCGTAAAGGTTTGAGAAATAAGATTTGTGCCAAATAACTTACTTTTTAATCCTCTACAAAACAAGCATAAATTTTTTTATGGGACATTAGTGTCCCTTTAATCAGTTGGTTCATCCAGTCTGCATATTTTCCTCAGTTTTGTTCTCAGAACAGATATGGCTATCTCAATAATTTTTTAGTTCCTTTTACTGCAGGGATAGTCAACTGTTGGATTTCCAACTGTTGGAGACTACAGCTTTCATTATGCTCAACCAGCCAAACAGCTTCAGGTCTAACTACCCCTGCTTTACTGTATTTCCCCACATATTACATCTGCTGGGAGGCTATTACAGGAATCTGTCATTTTTACCATAAAGAACCATTCAGTGCACTCTACTTTTTGAATCTTTCATGCTTTAACTTTAGATCAGTCCTCTTGTGTTAATGTTCCTTTCTTTGACACATTCTTCCTTCCTGATCTTTTATTAAATTTCTTAACCCCTTGATGATCAGCACATTGCAAAGTAGTGTGTTGTGCATCCCACTTATCGTAAAGGGTTTGTCATATATTCACCCCTTCCTTTTCTAGAAGCTATACAAAGTAATCTAAAGATATCCCTTCATTGCAAGTGTTAAAGTACATTATTATTGGCCATGTGTCCCAGACTACTGCTGATTTAGACTGGTAGCTCAAGGGTTAATGCTTATAAAGAGGTTCTTCCAATTATGTTCCGATTCCTAGAGGGTAGGATGAATAACTCCTCTGCTTCCTGCTTGATTAGCAACTGGGTATTATGGTGGCTGAGTGACAAACTTTATAACTTCTCAAGCACCGTTGATCTGTGCAGCTCCAAAACGTCACCTTTCTGCTATTGGGATGTTGGGGGGCGTCAGGAACTTCACCTCCTTGGCCAGGACACAAACCAGAAGTCTGTCTTGCTCAGCCACAAAAGCCTGGTTTTTGTGAGCAATCCCCATTGACCTGCTGTGTCAGCCTTTCATGCCTGATAAAACTGGTCTATGGAGACCTGCATTGCTAAGAAAAGGAAACCTGTCTTTGAGCAGAGATACTGAGTGAGGATTAGGGGTCTCTTTTCAGATCTCATTCTTCTTCGTTGTTGGTGTTCAAGAACTTGCAGTGCAGCTCCAGCTAATTGGCAGTTATGGGGAAGCAAATCGGCTGATAGGGCAACCATCAGATGATGGCTGCCCTTTGAGACTCTATTTTGTAAGCGTTCACATTCAACAGGCACTTGCTCGTGAAACACCTTCATCTATTTGTAAGTGCTCTTTTTTTCCTGCTTCATCCACAGCACTTTTACACAGCCCTTCAATCAAGAGCATATTGTGCTAGCAGAAATAATTATTTCTTTGTAGAGTCACTCTCTGTACATGATTTAACTATAAGGGTGAAATTATGGTGAAAAAAAAAAATGTTTAACTATAAATGCAGTATAGCTGGCAGCCACTCTTGGTACATGGAGTGAATTAGGTTTTAATGCTTTGAGTGCCAGTGCGGTGCCCACAGCATTGCTTCACAATGTATTTGAGACTCCCTGGCACTCGGTTAACTGTCCCTAAATGAGAAAATTATTTTAAAATAGACTCCCAACACCTAAAACCAGTGTTTCTTCGTGTCCCCAGACAAGACTGGACTCCATCACCATTTTTATTTTCTGTCACTTAGTGTGGAGCAGGTTCTGCCCCAGCGAGGCTTATCTGTTCTGATGGGAAAGCCAATTGAATCCATAACAGACCTGTCATCATGGAAAGTCCTCTTTCGTATAGCCATCCTAACAGCAAACATTATTAGTGATTTTTCATGAAAATAAGGCAGTCCTCAGGATTAGATCTGATTTACTTTGCAGGTTATATCTGGTTTTCATTTCAGTGAAGAGATTATAGTTCCTTACTTGCGCTGTAATCCCAAGAATGAGGAGGAAATACTTTTGAACGTTGAATTTGGTGCTTCTTTCAGAACATGTCCTTCCATGGATCAGAATCTCTATTTGTTCTTTTATAAGATGGAAGCATTCAAGACAGTTGTTCAATGGATAACATATTCTATTACTCAGGTCTATAATGAAAGCCCTTACCAGCACTCATCTGGACTCACTTTGCCAGGGCTCTCAGCACTTCATGGACCAGTAAACACGAAGCAAAGCAGCAATGTGTTCTTCACTTAACAAGTTTCACAAATTCTACAAGGTCTGTTTTTTCCTCCTCCCATGCAAGTTTTGGAAGGATAGTTTAAGAAAAAAAAATGTTCCTACCCTCCCCATTTAAGTTTTTACTGACTCTGCTTTTTCAGTTTGCCCACAGTTCCTGTGACCCCAGTGAGATGTGAGAGGCAGTGGGCTACATCTGTTCGCCAACACTTTCTTTTCTTTAGGCTTTTGGGGGACAAAGGGCATCCTTTCCTGTAAATATTTTTTTCTGTCACATAGAGATACCCTGTCTGTGGGTTTTCCTTTTATATCTCTAGAGGGCTTTTGCTGTTGGATAACTATTAACATTGGTTAATATAGTTAGTAGGAGGAGCAGGACAGCCAAGTTTTGCAGTGGTCTGCCTTCTAGTGATGGGAAGCTATAACACCAGGTTCCCTGTGTCCTCCAGTGGACAAAAGCGAAAATAATTTCTGTAAGTACATGGGTGTCCAATGAGCAGCCCATCTGATATTTTTATTAAAATCCTAATTAAATAATAAGCCAATAAGCCATAACCAATTGCAGTTCAAGAATAGTTGTCTGGTTAATAGATGTATTATCATTGAGTTGATGGATAAATCCATATTTTTTGAATAGCCAACAGGCTATATTTACCATTACTATTTAAAAATAACAAAGCAAGAATTGGTAATCGACAGACGTCACCCAATAGGGGTAAACATTCCTCTCTCGCCAAATGAGACCAGTTCAAGGTATCAAAGATGAGTAAAGTCTATAATAATGATCTTTAATACTTAGATTTAGTCTTTTTAATAGTACAATTAATAAACCTATCATTAAATCCTATATTAGTATGGATAACATTAAAATCAAGAGCGTCAAACCATCATATGTCTGACTACCATACAACATAAAACTAAAACCAACACCGTGTTTGAAATTTGTATGGTTGTCACAACTATTCTGTATTAGTAGAAAAGTGTGTTGATTCTCTACTATTAACCAGTTTTGTAAACTTTGTGTAAAGACACTCTAGCCGCAAAACCAAATATTTATCCAAGTTTCATTATGTACACCCCTTTATTAATCTGGTAAAAGTGCAGCTGAATTATGTTTAAACATATTTCGAGTGCTATTTATTTTTACTCTGTCATTCACAGCCCACATTGATGTTGACAGTAGCCGCTTGTGTAGTCAAGTCAATCAGTTACAATTGACATGAATTTTTATGCTGCTTGCTAACTTTTACTGGAATCGGTGTAATATTCTGGTCTGCTCTGATGCTTCATCTCTATATTAGCAGGAAGACAAATACTGACTAACCAGCATTATCTAGACCTACACGACGATACTAAGTAATTCTTTTTTTGCCTCCGTATCTACGTACTCCATGTAATTGTGACGTGCAGACTAACAGCTGCTTTCAACACAGGCATATGGCGGTTTATGACCAGGTAGGAATGGTTACCACTCTGTTCACTTTCTAGGCTAACACTGCCACATTAGCAGCATAAAAATCCATGTCCACTGTAATTGATTGACTTGATTAGACAAGTGGCTGCTGTGAACATCAATGTGGGCTGTGTATGACCAAGTAAAATTGTAATTCCACTGTGAAACAACACTGCATAGATCAGTTCATCAAAATTGAATCTTTAATTTGTTTTATGTATCGATTCCTTGTTTTAGGACTCTAGGACCTCAAACTCCATTGAATGATTCTCAAGGTAACTTGATTAGGAGGATTTGGGAGTCCTGCAGTACTGTAAAAATATTGCTGGTCTCATGATCATGATAACTGGTAATGATTAAATATTAATTTTGTTGAACCAATCCAAGCAGTTTCAATTCAAATTAACTATTAGAATTTGCTTCCCAAGGTAAGTGCTGGTTTATTATTAGGAAGTGTTATTGGCCCTTTACAAATCGCCAAATATCCATGGTTTCCTGCTTCTCTACGACATGGGATGAACAACCTGTGACCTACCAGTTAATGCAGTACTCATGCTATCCTCAGCCAGAATGTATCATACAAACTTTGTTGGATACCACTCACTCAAAGGGTTGAGGAAGTTGTAGTCCAGCAGCTGGAGAGTCAAATGTTGCCTAACCCCCACAATCTGCATTAGGATGTATTTAACCCTTTGAGGGCCACATTGGTACGAAATGCATTGCTTTGCAATTTATTCCGTACCACTCTGGCACTCAAAGGGTTAAAGCTCACATTCACATTTTCATCACAATGGGATCATACTTAAAAGGAAAAAAAAAATAATCTGCGTCCTCTCACCCTTGTTGCTGAGGAACACAGACTTGTCTTATGTAACTGGAAAAACGTGCATTCAAGGGCCACTTATCACCTAGTGAAGAGGATAGAATTGCAGCATCTTATTGATCCTAATGTTTGTGCCTCCACTCGGCTTAATACCATTTATTTCTCTCCCTAGGTTGTGGAAGACTATACTGCACGATGGCACGTTCCATTACCCCAGCTCCAAGTACTTCAGACTGCTCTTTGTTGCTTCACATCTGCCAGCACATCTTTTCCAGCTGAATGTGAGCACGTACAATATGTTTTGAGTAGACTAGCTTTGTAAGTACACTTTTACTATTAACACGTTGGATTAATTTGATATTAAGGTTTCATTGTATTTGTTATGTATTGTACTGTCATAGTCCCAAGAAATGAAAAAACTGTACACAGATCTAGGTTGGGGGGGGGGGGGGCAGAGATGGCTTCACACAGAAAAGGGGGTGGTGATTTTCACAGGAGTTGGCATGGGGCAAAGTCCTCCTGCCCACAACTGTGAAAATCTCTGAAGCAAGACTCACTCGTGCAGCAGTCCAGTGGGTCACCGACGTGCATGTCGTGCCAAGTCGAACTGGCAAAGCTGTGCACAATTGTCTAGTATAAAATAAACTGAGCAGACACTCAACTGAAATCAATAGCAATGACAGTTACGATCTTGACTGCATATTACCTGGCAACAAACTACTGCTTTTCACATGATGAAGAACATTTTATACTCTCCACACACATACGACAAATTAAGTCCCTAACCACAATGAGTTGAGAGGGAAATGGACACTGAAAAAAGTTTTAATAACTCCTGCTTTGCACTGGTGTATTTGTGCTAGGGTTACTGTTTTAATATAAACTTTACTGCACTCCACTTTGGACCTTAAAGGGTTAACTCAGATTCTTAATAGGAAACTAGAGTGTTGGGGGCTAGAATCTTATTTCAGCTGGGACATTATGCATAGATATTTCACTCACATCATTACTTGTGAAGAATATCTAATTCGACAATAAGTAGATACTGAAAACTTTATATGTGTAACTGATATTTTTAAAGTGAATCTATCGCATATAGAGAAGTAATGCTCATTAGTTAGAGCATTTAGCAAAAAAGTTTAACATGTTACTCATTTTTAAAAAAAAAAAAACGTTATCTGCGCAAAAATTGTTTAAAAAGTGCCCAGCAGCCTACTTCCGCTTGCCGCAGATTGCCGCACAGAAGCTGCTCCTGTCCCACTACCTAACATCCTCCGATGAAGGAGGCTGTCTGTCTCTAAGCTGGAGCGATCTTAATGGCTAGATATCTATCTCTGCCAATGAGATCTCTGCAGTTAGAGAAAGAAAGCCTCCGTCATTGGATGATGCTGGGTAGTGGGTCAGGAGCAGAGGCAGTGCTGCAAGCCGGAAGTAGGCTACTGGGCACATTTTAAACATTAATTTTTGCGCCGATAACGTTGTTGTGTTTTTTTTTGTTTTTTTTTTATGAGTAACGTTAAACTTTTTCGCTAAATTCTCTAGCTATTGAGCATTACTTCTCTATATGTGATAGATCCACTTTAATGGTAGATCAGATATCTCCACATAATCTAGAAAATTCAGGCCATATGATGATGTTAATTAATCAGAGTCACTGGAGAAAACCAGCTGCACCATAGTGAGCCAATTAAAATTTCCTAAATTGCAGTTAATTGTAATGGGGCTGCAATGCTAGAAACCAAACATTTACAGAGTTAAAAGTCCCATATAAATCCTTGGGAATTAGTGGTATTTTAGTTGGCCTCTATGGTGTATTTGGTTTGGTTCTGTTCTCCCCACTTTTCTCTCCTGACACGTCTCCCACTTAGCACCTGTTGTGTTCTATAAAGCGGAACTTTCAGATAATAGCCAGTCGCCATGCATTCATTAAATGCATGGCAACTAGCTTGAAAATATGTGTCTTGCCAAAAAGAAAAAAAAACTTGTTTGTAAAGGAATCCGTCCCGTTTCGGGAATGACGGGCAGGTTCGTGCGATCTGTGAGCCTGGGCCGTCAGTCCCTTCCGGTGACCATATGGTGCAAAGCAGTCTACTTTATGGAGACCGGGGCTGATGTTGCATGTGCACAGACAAGATGTCTGTGCTCTAGCCTCCGTTCCGGTCTCCAAACGGGATGTATTCCTTTAGAAACAAGTTTTTTTGTAAGACATACATTTTCAAGCTAGTCGCCATGCATTTAATGAATGCATGACGACTGGCTATTATCTGAAAGTTCTGCTTTAACCATTTGAATGCCAGAGGGGTACGCAATGCATTGATACTTCAATGTGTTGGAGTTGTTGTATAGCGGCTCTGGTCTGCTTCTTAATGAGAATTTTTTGTTTCCATTGTATTTTCCCTTATTTATGTGTTTAACTGGTCCTATTAATGTATGTATCTAATATTTAAACAATAATTGTAAACTGTGTTACAGGAGTTTGTTTGAGTTGCTGCTGTTTTTTGGAAAAGACGAATTCTATGAAGCACCTTTAAAAGACCTTCTTGGTTCAGTACAGGTAATGAATAGTTGATTTTAAATTATTGTTTAAAACTACTACAAAAGTGTGAGTACAAGGGAATTGTTAGTAGTTTGGCACAGGCAAAGTGGCAACAGTTGTCTTAATGATAATGCTACATATCTAATCAACCAAGTTCTATTCTTTGTCAAGTAATGAACACCCAGCAATGTTGTCTAGTAAGACACATTAGTCAGTTTCAAGTAGATAATGGGCATAGGAATGTATACAGGAAGCCCTGTGAAACAATGCATCAGAGTTCTCTAGCATTCACGGGGTTAAATACTCCATTAAAATCAATGGAAAATTTTTTAAATTCTCTGCCTCAAATGGTGTAGTAGGATTGTCTGATTTGGTGCACATTACCTTTTATACATAAGGCCAATTGTTTCTTCGTGTGCAGAATACATCTTCCATCGTCCCCAATTAGACAGAGGCCAGTTCCCAAAGGTTGCTTAACCCTTTGAGTTTCAAAGCATTTTTGCAGTGCATTTAAGCTTTTAATATGTTGCACACCTATACCTAGTGTTGCCATTTTTACCGAAGCAGTTTTTGAAGGGTTTTTAATGGAGCAGTAAACTTACAGTAACAGTGCCTTCCTGTGGTAAGATTCCAGTCAGTTGTTCTGTTGCAATCAGTAAGAGAGGTGAGTCGCTGACACACCTCTCCGCAGAATGTTCATTTTGAAATTTCAGGAATAATCACGCTGTAATGCACTTCTGGATAATTTGAATAAACAAACATTTGGAAACATTTGTGCAAACTAGGCTAGGGGTAGAATGACAAGTGACCCCTCATTTGATGCAGTGGTTTCTGCTTAGCAGAAATATATAGCTTTATTATATAGTTATTCTGCTGTTGTAGGCTAGTTTTAACATGTAACCACTCGAATGTGCATTTTAGTTCATAAAGTAGAAAATGCTAATTTGCACACCTGATAATTAGGGGGTCTGTGCATGCCATGCATGTTGGTAAAACTAAAACTTATACATGTGTGGTGTCTAGTTTTTATGAGGTGCCATGAAAACAGAATTTTGTTTTCTGAAAGAAAAAAAAAAAAAGAGATATGGTTTTCCATGCGTAACTAGAAATTTTCAATCAGAACCATATCTAAACAGATGGCAAAAATGCTGAAAATGTCTTGCCAGCAGGGTACAAAACATTTCCCAAGCTTCTGTCACTGACTGGGTTAAGGAAAAAGGATCATGAACCTGTGACTTTATATTTAAAGCATCGCACGACTTGAATCTCTCTGTCAGCTTTACAACTGATATGAAGGAGGGGTGAACTTTAGCGGCGAATATCTTTCAAATCATAAAGGTTTGAGAGGACTTTCTTCATATACTTTATTTTTGTAACATCTACAATATTTTCTAGACTTAAATTTTGGCATTACTAGCCCTTTAAGCCCCATGTGAGTAAAAAAAAAATATATATTTCTTGACTCCAAATGGAAGTCAGATATTTCCCTGGATCAGCAATCTATCTGCTTTGAAGCCAACTGTCATCATTCTCTATATTTTTCTTGCTAGATAGGTATCCATTAATTTTTGAAAGCAATCACAGCAAAAAGAGCCAAATAATTCCATAGCTATACCATTCTTAATGTATAAAATCCCTGCCTTTGTTTAGTGGAAAGAACCTAACCCTTTTACTGCTAGGGGACATGAACAGCATGGCATGCTGTAATTATGATAAAATATAAATATAGATGACTAGTTTTCTGAAAAAAAAAAAAAAAAAAAATAGGTAAATACAATGTGTAGGTGATTTTTGAAAACTTTAAAAATCAGAATCGTTTTTCAGCAATGGACTCTTTATGGACAAGAGGGGTGTGTAACACACTGGACACCACTCTGGCCCTTAATGGTTAGTATTTGTTGAATGCAATATGTTAAATTCTTTCCCTTCTAGAGAAAAAGTAAATCTTAATCTAAGTAATACATTGGCTGTGTCTGTAGCTATGATTTTTAATACTTAACTCTTTTCATGGCTGATCCTGCACGCTATTCTAGAGTAGTGAGGAGAAAGCAGCACGCAGCTTCGATCACTGAACAGCATATGGACTTTTGGGGGGGGGGGTCTGATGTCTCAAGCACTCCTAAAATCAGTGCTCTTGCTCCGAGCTAAAATTCCACTGATTGTGTGGGGTTTGAGACATCAGTCCTATCTCCTATAGCACCGTTTGCCAATCAGAAGTTGAAATTGGAGGCTACTTTCCCCTATCCTGCAGAAATAAGGTACAGAATCTGCCATGAGACATGATAATAGTAAGGTGTACACATGGGCAATCCTTTAGTTAGATGAAGGCTTTAAGATTTGCTTTTCCCTAGGGAATTGTTGTAATGTGAAGCAAACTATAACAATATTTGACCTTGACAAAACTTTTGTCTAATGTGCAGTTTTCTGTTTCCAGCTAGCATGGTGATTTTCAGACAGTGTTCTATCTTAAATTTGTTACTCGTCATAAATGTCTCCTGCATAGAACAATAGTATCGCACAATTGAGAATACAGGCTGCTGATCAGAATTTCAGGGAGATGAACATGCTGACAGCTTGATAGGAATGTCCAAGTTCCAGAGTATTCTAAAGGTGAGGGGAGTTTTAGGCACGAGTATTCTTGCTAGAGTACACTTAGACATGAGAACACGCTGCTTTTAAGCATTTCTACTACTTTAAAAATCTACTACAAATATTTCAGTACAATGAACATTTCTATTCAAGTAAATCTGGCATATAAATAGGTTTTCGGTAAATGAAATAATCAGATGTATTTATTCTAACATACTTTAGCTCAGGGGTAGGCGGCTTTGAGAACAACTTACATCATCCCCAACCAGGGATGATAGGAGTTTATATAATATAAGCTGGAGAGCCAAAGGTTTACATACTCCTAGTATATGTTTGTTAATATTTAAAAAAATTTTCAATGATTTCGATTAAACCGTAAAGGAATCTGCACCAAATACATAAATATGTAATAGATGTTTAGTGGATATTGAATTATTATACTAGATTCAGGAATTGTAGTTCCTTTATTGTTTTGGCTTGTAATTACTTAGTTGAGTGTACTTTTTCTTATGTGTCCGATCCACGGGATGTACAAGTGGGTCATGACTCCTCCCACTGGTAGGACCAATAGAAAATCGCTTAAAGACCTCTCCTCCCTCCACCATCTCCATTATTATAATCCTACCAGCTGGAGGGACTGGAGGTTTTTTGTTTTTTTGAGAGGGGGGTTTTGCTTACCTTCTGTGTCTGGAATGGAGGGATTGTTTGCATGTTCTTTCCTGAAGCCCTTGGTTCTGCTTGCACTCACCAATGGAACATCTCTAATATAATGTTTCAGTCCTCCATCCTCACCAGCATCTGTGGAAGGTGGACAGAAGAAAATGGGCATGTAGCAAGAGCAAGACCTTACCTTAACTTGCATTACATTTTGACGAGCGTGTCTGCTCTTGCATTCCAGAGTGGAACGCACGTTTGTCTGATGCATGGTGTCCTCTGGTGGAATTGGAGTTGTATCATGCCTACCCTTTATGCCTTCCTGCTCTGTGAAGCTTCTGGCGTTCATGCATTCCAGCAGTGAAACGCACACCCGTTTTACGGATGGCGGAATGGTCTCAATTGGTGACTTTGCTGTTGTCTATTTTCCTGAGTTGGTCTTGTCTTGTACAACATGTCTTATAACCCTAAGCCTGCTTCTACATTGACAAGGTGCCTTCTGTCAGTAAAGAAAACTACAAATTTAAATTGTGTTGTGAGGAGTTGCCAGACTCTAACTCTGCTAAGCTCTGCCAGGATTGCTTAATCCATTAAGGACTGGCTGCGTGCACAACTGTGCTGAGAGCCCTGAATTCCATGACGGCCATGGCATGTCATGGGTCCTATTGGCTCGCCAACACATGACATGCCAGGGCCGTCAAGGGTCCTAATGGAGTTAAAGAAGGCAGCTGGCCAAGAGATGCCTTCCCAGTTCCAAGATTTTCTTGCATAGATGTGCTCTTCCATGCAAGAAACCTTTTCAGCTATGCAGGAGGCAGCTAATCCTAAAAGTCAATGCTTGGATGACCCTGTTCTGGGTACTTCTAAGGAACCAGCAGGAAGATATTCCTGTTAATATTAACATGCAAGATTTGGCCTCTGACTATTCACCTGAAGAGGAAGTAGGCAAATTTGAGGAGTCCAGATCATTTAACTTCGATAATATGGAACCATTTTTGAAGTATTGCCAAAAAACATTAGGATTATCAGATTAAAAGAAAGGATTAAGCATTATGGACGCTGCTTTCATATGAAACTAGAAATCTCCTCCTTCCTCTCAGATTCACCATTCCATTTCACACCTAATCAGCTCCGAAAGGCAAAGGGCAGATAAGAGATCGGCAGTTATTAAGGTTTCCTAAGATCCTTTTGATGAAGATCCAGTCCTTCCCTCTTAAGGTAGGTGTGGCTGTATCCCATATCTCTAAGCATATCACAATTCCTATGGAAGACTGCTCTTCTCTTAAAGACCCCATGGAGAAACAAATGGATAGCACTCTAAAGAAACAATATTTGGCTATTGGTCTAAATCTAAAAGCAGCTACAGCCCTGACCTGCGTCTCTAGAACCATGCACATCTGGCTCTCCTCATTACAAGAGAAGCTAGTCATCTGTATCTAAATCAAAACTAATGAAGGAAGTATCTGTTATCAAGAGGATACTAGCTTCTCCTTTGACTCCTCTTTAGACTTCATCAGAATTTCTGCAAAATCTTCAGCTATCTCGGTATCGTCCAGAAGAGCTCTTTGGCTGAGATCCCCTGGGAGCTGCTGCTTCTTCTAAGACTAAGCTGGTGGCTCTACCCTATGAAAACAAGATGTTTCATCCAGCGTCTGGAAGATGTTATTAAAGAGATGTCAAGGGGAAAAGTACCTTTTTACCCAAAGATGGGAGACCTAGATCACCTCATCAAGGATGATCAACATCATTTAGGTCTAGAAGATATTTCTTTCAGGATTCCAAGAGGCCTTCCTCAGGAAGACCATATGAGGCTAGGAAATCCACAGGAAGACCATATGAGACTAGGAAATATGCATGTCGCCAGCCATCCAGATTATATTTTGGACAAGATTTAACCTGTAAATCCCAATTCAAGAAGGAGTTCCAATGAAGGTCCGATGGCCCTGCCTCTAGCACCAGTGGGAGGACAACCGGTGAATTGTTTTCAATCCTAGATTCATGCCACCATCCCAGACAATTGGGTATTCCAGTTTCTTCAGGCATGTTATCTGCTGGAATTTAATTTAGTGCCTTATTTAACCATATTCAAGAAATCAAGGATTCTTCCCAACCCCTCAAAGGCTCAAGAATTAATAACAGCAGCCCTATATTTGGCTAAAAATCTAGTTACAGAATCTAGTTCTCTCAGCAGAGAGAGGTTCAGGTAGTTATCTACTCCATTCTCTTTATAGTTTCCAAGGCTTCTGGGGGTTTCAGGGCATTTCTGGATCTGAAACACCTCAACCAATATATAGCTGTCAAACATCTCAGAATGGAGTATTCATCCTCCATGTTAAAGGCTGCGTGCCTGTGACTTATTTAATATCAATAGATCCTCAGGATGCCTATCACCATATCCCAATCAGTCTGCCACAGGGAATTTCTGAGATTTGCTCTAAGGATCTATGTTACCAGATCAGAGCCTTGCTGTTCACGCTTTCATCAGCCCCCAGGGTTTTCTCCAAGATTCTGGCAGTAGCTCTGGAACCCCTCACAGAAAAGGATATCACGTTGATACCTTATCTGGACAATCTATTGTCTAGTGGCAGACTCAGAAGACCTTGCAAGGCTCCAGGATTGCTCTAAAACATCTGTAGAACCTGGGTTGGCTTGATAAACCAAGAAAAAAGTCAGTTAATTCCTTTTCAAAACCTATTTTTATGGGAATTTATTTTGACATTCAGAGAGGTCTCTGTCATATCAGAAGACAGAATAAGGAGACTAATCTTAAAAACTGGAGTCTTCAAGTCATTAGATTCATAGCATCCCATGGGCAAGATTCCACATTAGAAGGTTACAAGGCTTCTTCCTCAAATTTTGTAACAAACATCCTCTGAATACTGCACAAAGAATTATCTGCCTGTCCAAAACAATGGAAGAGCTGGTGGTGGTTGAACAAAAGCAATCTGACAAAGGGTATCCCTCTTCAAGGTATGGCATGGGATTTGGTAACCACAGATGCCAGCACCACAGGTTGGGGGAGTAATATGGAGCAATACAGTGGCTCAAGGAACCTGGTGAAGACAAGAACTCAGTTTTACACACAAACTTGTTGGAAATAAGGACAGTAACAAATGATCTGTTAAAATTCCATAATTAATCTAAGAGGGGAAAACAGTTCATATCTGGTCTGACAACACAACAACAGTTATGTACATCAGAAATCAAGGGGTCACAAGAAGTGTATCTATCCCTCAAAAAGGAAGTATCAAAGTACAGCATTTTCTTCACCAGACGGGAGGACAAGAGGGCCCTGGGTCAGGATGCATTTCAATTTCCCTGGAATTTCTCTCTAGCGTACATTTTTCCTTCTTTTCCTCTCTTAGGCAGTGTTCTAAGGAAGTTAAGAGGAGAGAGAGTGGAAATAATCCTAGTAACATGCAGAAGGCCTAGAAGGGCCTGGTTCTCAGAAATAGTCAAAATGGCGATCAACTATCCATGGCCTCTACCTCACAGGAAAGACTTGTCACAGGGTCCAATTTTTTTTTTTCCATCCGAATCCAGGATTCTTCATGTTAATGGCATGAAGGTTGTGCAGGCATATTTAAGGCTCATGGGTTTGTCTGATCCAGTTATCTCTACCATCTTGATAGGTCGCAAACTTTCTGCCTCTAATGTTTTACAGGATATGAAAAATATTTTGTGAATGGTGTCCAGAGAAGAATATTTCCCATAAAGACATCCGTGTTGCCAAGAGTTTGGATTTTTTGCAGATGGGTTTTGAAGCAGGGCTTAGTCCTGTCTCTTTAAAGGTCCAAGTGTCAGCTTTATCTGTTCTTTGTAATTTCCTTGTGGTCTTATCCCCACTTGTTTTTCCTTCACTATGGGCCCTCTTATCTGTTCAGGGGTTTAGTCTTCTCCCACCCTATATTATTGCTTGGTCATGTCCCACTTGTACATGCTGTGGATCAGACACAGAAGAAAGGGTGAAATTTACCTGATATTTCAGTTTCTTCTGTCTCCATCCTTGGCACACCCTACCTATAATCTTGTATGTTTTCTTGTAGCTTGTCCAAAAGGATACCTGAGTTGGTGGGGGAGGAGAAGTCTTTAAGTGGTTTCAAATTGGTCCTGCCATCTGAAGGGGAGGGGTCATGACCCACTTTTACATGCTGTGAATGAACAGAGAAGAAAAGGAACTATCAACTAAATTTCACCCTTTTTAAAGCATGTGAATGCCAGGTAGGTTAATGCATTGCACTGGATACCTCTCTGGCACTCAAAGGAATAATATAGTTGTGTAGCTCATTAGAATTTAAAGAGCATGCATTAATCAATTGTTTTATAGGAATGTCATGACCACCTTGTCCGGTATGATAACACAGACCTCAGGATGGTTACTCATGTAATTAAGGATGGAGGACCATGGGAGCATCCAGTGTTACAAGCTATACTCAAGGGGAAATCTGAGCCTCAAGATACAGGTAAGTGATCATATGTATAACCTTAGGCCTAGGTTACAGCATTGCGTTTCACAGAATGGATACACTTTTCTATGGAATAGTTTACTTGGGTGACTTACTCCCATAATGATTTTCAATGGTAACCTTGTGGTGTTGCAACAGAGTTACCCATGTGAACAAGGACTTATATTTAAGCAATTCTGGAGCAAACCACCTGCACTTTAGGGGACAAATAGATGACTCAAAATTCCCACAGATTTAACCCTTTGAGTGCCAGAGAGGTACCGAATGCATTGCAAAGCAATGCATTCCGCACCCCTCTGGCACTCAAAGGGTTAAATGTTTCCTTTAACCCATTGACTGCCAAAGATGTGTCCAATGCATTGCTTGGGAGACCATTAGCATTGAAGGTGTTTAATTCCCATTTCAATATATGGGAATTTGGGGTCATCTTTATTTGTCCCCTAATATATAGTTGGTTTGATCCAGAATTGCTCCATTTTTTTTTTTTATTTGTGTATATACCAGAAGTATTTTACAAGTTCCTTTTATCATGTGAACGCAGTATTCTGCACTTGTTAAAAGCACATTGGGGGTGAGCGTGCAACAAATTGCAAAATCTATTGTTTTTCTTTTTTTATGACCTACCTACACTTAAATGTTTTTAACAAATACATTCAAGAAGAAATGGCATACCATTTTGTAAAGAAAACAACTCCCTGTATCAAAAGATGCCTTTCTATCCTTTAGCCTGGTGTGCACAAATATTTCCAGAAGATGGGACTAATCCCCCCCCCCCCCCCGATCTCCAACCCTTCAGTTGTACCAAAATCTTTGAAAACTATCTGATTACCCATTGTTCATTAGCAAGAGAAATACTACTCTATTAGTAAGAGATGATTAAAAAATAAGGAGTACTAGAAGCATAAAACTAATCTTATCAAATAGTTTTTTTCTTCCATTCTTCAAATATGACCTGGTTGTGACAGCAATAGAGATAAAGAAATGTTACACCCAGCACACCTTCTTAGAAGATAGACCACTAGCCAGGTAAAGGGTAGAAGTGTTAGATTCTGGAACAGAGAAAGCTACCTTTAAATATCAACAAGATGAAAATTCCCATTCTTATCAATTTAACCCTTTGAGGACTAGATGGGTATGCAACACATTACAAAGCATACCCTTGTGCTCCTCGAGGGTTTAAATGGAGCTTTTAACCCTTGTTAATGCTTCAAAGGTCCTCAGTGCTTTGTATTACAATGAGTTGAAGACCTCTCTAGCATTGACGTGGTTAAAAGCCTTACTTAAATCTGTGGATATCTGAGAATTGCAGTTGCTCAGAAATGTTTTTTTTTTTTTTTTTATTGCATTTAACACATTGCATATTATATTATGTCTCTTGTGCAGTAGAAATTTACAGTCTTAGTTGTTTTTGTTTTTCTAATTGTAGTGAACAAGTATCTGATGTCTGAAAATGAGCTTTTCTTTGAATTGCGTGTGAGATACCTCATTGCCTGTGAACGCATTCCCGAAGCGGTGGCTCTCATCACAACTTGTCTAAGTCATCCTGAAGTCAGTAAAAATCTGTATTACCATCAAGCTTATTTTACGTGTCTGCATATGACACGTTTAACCGATCAGCTTTTCCATGAGGTTTGATACTTCACATTTCCTTGTTGAAATATGGGGGGTGGGAGGTTTGACATGTCCTGTAGAACTCTAGTTTGCTACGTCTATTTTAAAATCCTGTATACTCATGGCCGGATTTCCTATTAGACAAAGTAGGCAACTGCTTAGCGTTAGTGCTAACTTAAGTTCTGTGGGTTGCCTCCGCTGTGCTGGCCATGCCCATGTTCTGAGATGTGGGTTTAGCCAGAACAATTCCAATGCTTCTGGTTTATGGAGGCCAGTTTATTTACCAGTTAATACACCCATTTACTGGCCATCATTTAACTCGTTGGATGCTAAAGAGGTCTCCATAGTGTTGCGGCTATGTGCATTGACCACCTCTGTAGCTGCCATTGGGTTAAAGCGGACCTTTCACCAGAATAATATAGCGCTGCAAATTATAATTACATTAGCGATATCCACAGACGTAATTTAATTTTCAAATATAATCGCTGCATTAATGAAAAAAAAAACAAAAACCTTTTATGCAGACAGGCAGTGGGAAACAGCGCAGACATCTTGCAGAGCCGGCATCTGTGAGTCTGCGCTGTCCGTCCCCTTCAGCTCCACAATTGGTGAGTTGAATGCCTTTGTGCCAAAAGGCACCACAAGAGACTGACGGCACCAGCGCAGAGAGCACAGCCAGATCCCAGCTGGTGCCTATCTGCATAAAAGGTTCTTTTTTTCATTAATGCAGCAATTATACTTGAAAATAAAACTAAGTCTGTGGATATCGCCAATGTATTATCATTTGCGGCGCTGTGTTATTCTGGTGAAAGTTCTGCTTTAAGAGTTTTCTATTTGCTTGTATGTTATCGATTAAGAAGATTTTCTATACCAGTAACCAGTGGATTTGCTAGGGGGTTTGGCCATGGGCGGAGATAAGGACATTAGATATAAATCTGGCGCAGTGTGTGTGTATGTATGTATGTATGGGTGTATATAAGTGTGTGTGTGTGTGTGTGTGTGTGTGTGTGTGTGTTTTTAACCCCTTAAGGACAAGTGACAAGCCAGGACTGTAAATGTGACAGTCCTGGCATGTTGTGACTCTTTTTTGGATGTGGGCATGCTGTGATCACAGAGCTAGTATAAAATTGACTGCTCAAAAACCAGAGCAGTCAGTTTCGCTCACATGTGCCAGCTCCCAGAATGTAGTCTATCTGTCACTTAGGGTAAAAATACCCTAGGTCCTCTGGTCTGTAAGGGGTTAAATCAGTGCATTGTCATTTGTCCCCTGTGGTACAGTTGTTTGGCTCCTGAATTGCCCCTCTTATTTTGTTCATATTATCTTTAGAACTGTATGCATTATGTGATTGTACGTAATTTACCTCCTACAGTTTTTCCTCCACTAATAGTCTGTCCATGGTTGTTTTGCTTTATATCTGCAGTAAGTAAAATTTGTTGATTTAGCCATATTGGTCCTGAAGTTGATGATGACTTTTAATGGACCACTTTAATAGAGCATCATAAAGTAAAGAAATTTGGAATCCACAGAGTCTGCTTCAAGTGTTGTGGAGCAAAGCAAATGTGTACTAGTGAACACCTGATGAAGAAAGCTCTTGGTGAAGAGCTATTAAGTAGGGCTGTTTATAGATCTCAATAAAGCCAATACATTCTTTATCTCTTACAGTTGTAATCAGTAGTGCAGGGTCGATTTTTGCTTCCTGTAGTAAATAATTGAACACAAATATGCACTGTCCATTCACTTTGAAACGTTACATTTTTGCAATGCATGGAGCAGAGAAATATCTGAAGCCAACCCAAAACAGATGGTGATGCACTAAGAAGAATGGGAGAATTTTGTAGCAATGCAACTGCATCATAGATTACCATTTATTTTTAAAGTGGCTTTTACCTCCTTGAATGTAAGAGAAGTCTCAGTGAGTTGCATTGGAGATCTATGCAGCAGTCAAACATTTTAAATGCTCCATTCAAGTCAAAGAGAATGTTTTGTCTCTTATGGAGCAGTTGATTTGCCCCAGAGATGCATAAGTTCTTAATTGTTTCCGATTCAGTATTTGAAAGGGCATGTCACTCTGCAATGTGTTGTGTGGCGTAGGGTTTAGGAACGCCAATTCTCAAGGACCACTAACCATGTAGGTTTTAAAGGATGCTTAGTCCTGCACCCACGGGGCCTAATCAAATGATCTAAGCCAGTAATCACATCTGTTCTCACCCAAAAAAAAATTAATTTCTTTCATCCAGTGTTGGACCCAGGAACAGTCGGACAAAGTATCCTCTTGTCGGAGGGCAGGACACTAGCCTTAAAAGGCTCACTGAAGGTGGAGACTCCCTACTCCACTAAACCGACGCCAATCCAGCTCCATTTTAAAAACTACCTCAAAGAAGTTGGATCAGGGCAAAGATTATATTAGCCTCTCCCCCACCTCGTAGAAATGGGGCTGTGTAAAACCCCATTAGATGGGCTTCTATCATTGGCCTCCATTGTCGATTTGAATGGCAGACTGAACAGGACATGGGTCTGTTAGATGATGGCTGGCCCTAACAAAATATCTAATTTATGTTACTGAGGAGAACAAGATCTCCAGTATTCAGTGTGTGCAGGTTCAGTCCCTGTCTTTGTGTAGCAGCAATATTCACACTGTATGTATTAGAATTGCTAGACTTGCACTCTGCTCCTTTCTTTCCCTCTCCTCTCTGGTGGGAATTTTACCAACACTGAATTCAGTTTAGTCAGTTTTAGCCTTTGGGTCTGCAGTGCTTTTAAAAAAAAAAAACTGAAATGAGCGACTGCAATATTGAAAGGGGCTAGTCAGTTGAGTTATCTTCTGCTCCAGGTGGATTCTGATGGGTAAAATGGGGCATATTCCTCTACTCTTACTACTTTTATGCCACACCCTCAGAGCGGGGAGGCTATTGAACGCCATGGCTGGAGAGCCACCATACCATTTTCATTTAGGAGGAAAAACAGAATTACATTTCCCATAATGCCTGGCTTCTTCTGTACTGTTCTTCTGTACTGTATACATTACTGTTCAAATGTCCAGTTTCCTTGTTTTCTATGAAAACATACATCAGATGAGTTGTAAAATGAATAGGAAATACAATCAAGATGTTTACAAGGTTCGAAATAATGTTTTTTAATTTAAATAAAATTTTGTCCTTTCAAACTTTGCTTTCGTCGAGGAATCCTCCATTTGCAGCAGTTTCATCCATGCAGACCTTTGGCATTCTAGTTGTCAATGTGTTGAGGTAATCTGAAGAGATTTCACCCCTGAATCACCTCATACAATTTGGATTTGCTTGATGGGCACTTCTTAACTACCATACGGTCAAGCTGCTCCAACAACAGCTCAATATGGTTGAGATGCGGTGACTGTGCTGGACACTCCAATACAGACAGAGTACCAGCTAACTGCTTCTTCCCTAAATAGTTCTTGCGTAGTTTGGAGCTGTGCATTGGGTCATTGTCCTGCTGTAGGAGGAAATTGGCTCAAATCAAGCTCTGTGTACAGTGTATGGCAGGGTGTCGCAAAATGGAGTGATAGCCTTCCTTCTTCAAGATCCCTTTTACCCTGTACAAATCTCTCACTTTACCACCACCAAAGCACTCCCAGATCATCGTCTCCTCCATGCTTGTCAGATGGCATCAAGCACTCCTCCAGGATCTTTTCATTTGGTCTGCATCTCATGAATGTTCTTGTTTGTGATCAGAACACCACAAACTTGGATTCGTCTGTTCATAATACTTTTTTCCAATCTTCTTCTGTCTAGTGTCTGTGTTTTATCTTTTTTTTTTTTGCTTTTTTTTTTTTTTTTTGTCAGTTTGAGATATGGCTTTTTTTCTCTGCAGCACTGATTAAAAAGCCAGCATCCCGGAGTCGCCTCTTCACAGTTGACATTGAGACCGTGTTTTGTGGGTACTATTTAATGAAGCTGCCGGTTGAGGACCTGTGAGGTGACTGTTTCTCAAACTAAACATTCTAATGTACTTTTCGTCTTGCTCAGTTGTGCACTGGGGCCTCCTACTTCTCTTTCTGTTCTGGTTAGAGCCAGTTTGCTCTTTTCTTTGAATGGTTTAGTATACAGCGTTGTATGAGATCTTCAGTTTCTTGGCCATTTCTTGCATGGAATAGCCTTCATTTCTCCGAACAAGAATAGACTGACGAGTTTCAGAAGAAGGTTCTTTGTTTCTGGCCATTCTGAGCCTGTAATTGAATTGTTAAATACTGATGCTTCAGGTGCTCCGCTAGTCTAAAGAAGGCCAGATTCATTGGTTCTTTAATTAGCAAAACCGTTTTCAGCTGTGCTGATGTAATTGCAAAAGAGTTTTCTAATGATCAATTATCTTTTCAAAATTATAAAATTAGATTGAAGAAGTCAGAGATGCTCAGCTAGAATCTTGAGCTTGCAAGGGTATGCAAAAGCTCACTGGGTCTGCGTCCTAATACCCAGGGTGCAATCTCTCTTAGCTCACAAATGCTATACGCAGAGAAGAAATATTCTGAAGAATATCATACAGGTCCTGCTAAAATGACAATCACAAAATGCCAGACAATTCCTCCATGAACAAGGAAGCAGCTAACCCCAGATGTACGTTTCAGCCTTGTTGGGCCTCCTCAGTGAGGTGCAGCTGATAGCTCTTTGCACTTGTGAGCAAGGGGTCCACGTCTGGATTCCCCCATATAGATATCTATATCTATAATAATATAAACTTTGATTAGCTAACAAAATGTGCCATTGGAACACCAGAGTGATGGTTGCTGATAAGTAGATATTCCATTAAAAATCAGCCGTTTCCAGATACAATAGTCATTTACCCGTGTCTACACGCTATTTCTGATCCATTTGATGATATGTTAATAGACAATTTGCTTTTCTTTAAACACATTTCTATGTGACCCCAAACTTTTTTGAACTGTAGTGTACTTTTAGTACACCAGGGCTGCAAGGGTTTCCCTATTAACCTTTTTCTATCTTATGTCAGATTGGCCTTCTAATGGACATTTCTGCTACTTTCTGGGTATTAGGGTTTTCTCTGTTAACAGTTTCTCGTCATATCCGACTGGTCTTCTAAGGAACTTTGCTGGATGTGGGGGATCCTTCAGATCAGGAATGGGACATGATGAGACTAACTTTTGATTCCTCATTTACTCCTGGGGATGACCGTGTATAATCTGCTGACTGTTTTAGCACAATGCTTTATAGAGAACCTTAGGACATCTGCAGTCTCTCACTCTGCTTCCCCCCCCCCCAGATACTTTATGAATTTTCGCTTGAGGGATGCTCTGCTTCAGTCCGTGGACCAGTTATTATTAAGGGAAGGGAAGTCGCTTTTCATTTTTCTTTTTCCGAGACCGTGTTCTCTCTGTTACTCTCTCTGTAATGCCGTAGCATGTGCTGTAGGGCATTATGGATCAGGCAGATCAGTGCCTGGATTCTTTCCATACTGTGAGGTTTTTAAGGCTTTCTGGTGCCGCTCTACATCCCACCTTCATGGTTGCAATGGTGTCTAGGGCCATAGCTGTCTGGAGGATATCGCTCTTAGTGTCCGGGTGGTCTTGACAGGAAAGGGTGGTGTAATGTCTGTTTTTGAGTTACTTGAGGCTAATACATATCTTCCTCAAGTGTCTTCTGCTTCATCTAGGCTTACTGGGAGGGCCTTGGCACTACCTGTTGCTTTGCATCATTCCCCTTGGCTAAACCTATGGTAGGCAGACTTCCAAGAAGTCCTTATTTTATCACTTTTGTCGGCAGGCAGTTGTTTGGCCCAGAACCAGAGAAATGTATTAACTATGCTTCTGGGTGTGTGGATGTACTTATACCACTAGGATATCACCAAGCCATCCTTTTTTCCCATCAGAGATGTGTGTTTTGTTACCCCCACCAATTTGAGTATGCATCCAGGGTGTCTTCGCCCACAGTGGTGCAAAGGAGTCCTATCCTAACACCCACCTAACAAACAAGACAGCAACAGAAGCCCTACCTGGTCAGGTCCATCTCAGGTAATATTGAGTCCATCTGTATCTTCCATGGCTGCTGTATGTTCCTTGTTCTTCTAGTGGTGTGCAGATCAGAGTTTGCAGCTGTGTTCTTTGGTCTTCCAGTGTTTACACTTCTTCAGGATGGTCTACAGGAAGAGCTTGGTCTTATCTCCTATTAAGGTCCATGTCACAGAAACAGGACCATCCTGCCTGTTTTAAAAGGCACCAGCCATTGGATTTTACCCAGGTTGCTCTGGGTGACGAGTTTAAAAGTCTCTCGTGGACTTTACATGGGGAATAGTAGGTGACACCAGATGGAGTGATTTGGGACTATACCATTTGAAATGTCGATCACTGTGTTGTACATTGTGTGACATGGTGTACTAATGTGTGTCCTGTGGAGGGATTTGGTAGTTGGGAGCCAGAGTGCAGAGAGAATGGGGGTTTGGCCCAGCACTCTTGCTTGGTTACAATATACTCCAGGTGTGTAACTTGTGCTCAGGAATGATTGGAATGTTGATTGACTTCTGCTGTGCTTCCTTGACTAATCAGGGGAGGTTATTTTGGTCCAGGTAAAAGGTCCCTTTTTCAAACCCTAATTTGTCTTCTTATCTTGATAAGGGTGTCTGGTCATTCCCTGATTGGTCAAGCGTAGCAAAACTGTCGCAAGCCCTAGTTTACATTCTGATCTTGATAAGTCTCTGGAAGTTTATATAAGCATTGTTTCATTCAATAAAAAGTTCTAATTCTAACCCTTACACTGGTTGTGCCTGGTGCTTGGGGTTAACTTCGATATTCCAGCGGAGAAGCCTTGCTCAGGATTGAAGGAAGCGGCAACTGACTGGGACACACAGAAGGGGTGTTCACTGTTAACATCACATTTAAAAGCACATACACCAAAGGTCTGAACCTGCGGTTCCTCTCGTACTGAGCAGGATTACTATTGTGACAACACATCATCAGTAGGGTAAAACTAACCTGTCTCACGACAGTCCAACCCCAGCTCACTTTCCCTTAGGGATGACTTTCTATAGATTGCAACGAGGTAGTTGCTCTGCTACGCGCAAAACCCTGACCCAGAATCAGGTCATCTACGAATGATTTAGCCCTTGGTTCCCCATAAACATGCGGTGAGCTAAGGAGAGAGGCGACTCACTTTTGTCCTCACTCCAGTCCTGAGGCGAGCAGCTCTGCTCACTGGTCCCGCACTGCGGTATGGTCACATTTAGGGGAGATTCTGACTTAGAAGCATTCAGTCATAATCACACAGATGGTAGCTTCGCCCATTGGCTCCTCAGCCAAGCACATACACCAAATTACTGAACCAGCAGTTCTCTCATACTGAGCAGGATTACTATTGCGACAGTCCAGTATTTATTTCAAGATGTTAATAGTATTATAAAGTTTTTAATTTTCTTTTTGCTTTTACTAATGCTCTTGTTGGGTGACCTTTTATTGACTTTTAGAATGTGAGAGGTGGGAAATGTCCTGTAGGAGGTGGAGCTTTGCTAATACAGCATAATGGTTGTGGCTCAGACCTAGTATTAGCTGACAGTAGATTTACAATGTGAAATGCTTCAGATCCTTGCTGAACAGTTATGGCACTGCACTTTGACTGTAATAAAGTGGGTCCCAGTTAGTGCTGTTGCCAATGGAAGATTACTGGAGCTATGGCAAGGGAGCCCAAACAGCACCAGTAGCAACTGTATTGTAAAGCGCTGTGTACACTTGTGGCGCTATATAAATAAACATATTCATTCATTCATTCATTCATCACTTTCTTTTAACTTGTGCCAATGGACAGTTACAAATTTTCCCATAATGGATCAGTGATGTAATTCCTTAAAGGAAACACTGAAAATGTACCTTTTGTTTTAAATGTTATTTTTTAGGGCTGCAACAACTAATAGATATTATCAATAAAAATCGATTATGAGAATCATTGTCAACGATTCTCATAATCGATTAGTTGCAGCCCCAGACTGCCGCCGCCGCCAGTATCAATATGACAAAATCCATCCGCCAGCATCATCACGCGCCCCTGCGGGCCGTGATGACCTACAGACAGAGAAGAGGAAGAGGGCAGAGGCACCGGAAGAGAAGCGCTTGTTGCCAGCAGACTGATTGTTAATGTCTGGCAGCAAGCGCTTCTCTTCCGGTGCCTCTGCCCTCTTCCCCTTCTCTGTATGTATGTCATCACGGCCCGCAGGGGCGCGTGATGATGCGGGCGGGCAGGAGGGAACTCAGAGCCAGCCAGCCACAGGGGACCGGATGCCACTCAGATTACCCCCCAGCCCGCCAACTCAACGCAGCAGTGAGATGGAGTTCGACAGTGACAGTCTAGTGGTACAAAGGGGAGAAAGAGAGGCGCAAGGGGGGAGAAAGAGAGGCACAAGGGGTAGAAAGAAGTACAAGGGGGAGAAATAGAGGTGCAAGGGGGAGAAAGAGAGGTGCATAGACCCCATAGTAAAATAATAACAATGACGCATGTTAAATGTTTAAAGTTTTTTATTCTGCTGTTTGTTTTTAACACTCAGTTTGTTCATTTAATCATTTTAAATAATGAAAAATTAGCATATTGTTTGTTTTTTTTATCCGATTAATCGAAAAAATAATCGGACAACTAATCGATTATCAAAATAATCGTTAGTTGCAGCCCTATTATTTTTTAACCCCTTGAATGCAAAAGACTTCTCTAATTTTTCAGTTTAAGACCCATTTAAATGCAGGTATTTGAAGAATTCATGTATCTTAGCTGCAGTCTTTGTGCTCTAGAATCGCACTGTTTTCTTAGTACATCCTCCTCATGGTGCTTTTCTTAGAATGTTTTCCCCCTCAAGGTCCTTATATATGTGTGTTTTGTTTGCCTTTGTGCAGCATATATTGAGGATAGACTGTGGAGATGCAGTCCAAATTATCTGTAACACGGAAGAGGAGGGTAAAACTGCACTGGCACTGCAGATCAGTGAAGCATTTCTCATCATGCAGTTACAAGCTGGAAAAATGTACTGTCTTTGGTAAGTGTTGAAAAACTAAAATTTAAATCTAAACCATTTGCCCCTCGGCCCTCTGGAGTGGATAGTATTAGCATTTGTTAAATGTAGCAATCATAGACTTGATTTTATATTGTCTTAATGGGGAATTGTACCCTAGGAATATGTAAGTGTACCTTTAAATAGTCTGTTACAAAAATATACTATATATGCATTTTGATCTTTTCCATATATAGACATTTCACCATGCATCTAGTATTCAGGATGCATGGAAACACCTTATACAGATACAGTAGCTCCATGTGAATAAGCTCAGTTGGATTGCCATGGCAACTGAACAGTGCAGGTCAGCCCCTTCACAGGAGATCATCTAAATTACTGTGTATTAAAGAGTTTAAATGACATCAACCACTCTCTCTAATACTTTAGAATGGATTTAAAAATATAGTAATGCTTGAATTTATTACCTTTTCTGTGGTATAGTCAAGATGAGAAAGTCTATAAACTATTCAGTTCATACATTGTTTATAATTACATGTAGATGGTAATATCCAGATATACTTCATGCAATATTTTAAAACTGAACACTGTTACATTTTTTTTAAATCTATACTAAAATGTAATTGATATGTCAAGAAGACTTTACACGTGAAGTGAGATTTTGACTCTGTCCAATCTAAAGACCTTTCAATGTCAATGAAATTGTAGCTTGTGTATAAAAAAAAAAATACCCAAAGTTCAGTATTCTAAAATAACTTTTCCAGTTTCTTATAATGTGGTTTTAGCTTGTTCTTCGCTTTCCTACAGTGCTAGATGCATATGTCAGATAAAAGGATTATTCAGACTTTTTTGAATGAGGTGTGTGAGAAACCACCTTGAAAAAAAACAAAGACTTGATGTGTAACTAATAATGTCAGACCTATGGAAAATAAGCTGGGATTCAAGTAGACTGCCCAGGACAGTTACAGGGGGTCTTCCTTTCTTGGAAGACCCCCTCCTCTGTCAGTTCTTCCCTGCCAAAATCTCAGGGTGTACCTAACGTGTCAGAAAGAAAGCATTGCTCTCCTTACCTTTTCAAGGCACTTCTTTGTTTGGGCCAGATCTTAAGGATCTGATCAGTGAGGCCACAGGGGGTAAGAGTACGCTTCTACCCTTGGTCCCTAGGAAGAAAACACCGCTTAAGCGTAACTGGTATTTTCGTTCCTGTCAGAATGACATGTCTGACTAACCAGATGGTTCCTTCAGCTCCACATATCTCCTCCAAGCCCAAACAGCAATGGAAGCCCAAGGTCTCCTCCAAGCCCAAGGCTTCCAAGCCTTCTTTGGCATGACTCACCGGACCCGCTTCCGCACTCTGCTGTGGGTGGTCGTCTGCGTCACTATCACAGCATTTGGGAGGATTCAGTGGAGGACCCATGGGTTTTACAGGTGGTGACGGAAAGGTACAGGATCCCTTTCGTCTCGCTTCCTCCGTTTCGCTTCTTTCCTTCTCATACGCCTCAGGACTCAGAGAAGCACCGTCTGTTTGGCGCTATTCAGGCTCTTCTGGACAAAGATGTTCTAGAGCCGGTTCCAGTTCAGAACAGAGGTATGGGTTTTTACTCAAATCTCTTTGTGGTCTCCAAGAAGGACGGCGGTTGTCGTCCCATTTTGGTCTTTAAGGATCTCAATTCCTTTGTGATCCGGACTCGTCACCAGGAGTCTCTACGTACGGTGATTGCTGCCATGTCCCCGGGGGAATTCCTTGCTTCCCTGGATTTCAGGACGCATATTTACACATCGACATTCATCCAGAGAGCCGGCAGTATCTCCGATTTGCCTGCGACTGGGGGCATTTTCAGTTTTCAGCTCTTCCGTTTGGTCTGATGACAGCTCCCCAAGTCTTCAACCGTATCCTGGGAGCCTTAGTGTCCGTCCTCCACCGGGATGGCATCAGAGTTACTCCATACATGGACGACCTGCCTCTGAAGGCCCCCTCTACGGACCTTCATCAGCAGGTTCAGCAACGCATTCATACTCTCACCCATCATGGGTGGATCATCAACTTGAACAAATCAGATCTTGTTCCATCACAGCTTCTGGTCTTCCTGGGCCTCCTCTTCGACACCCAGAAGAGCATGGTGTTTCTCATGGACGAGATGGCTCACCAGATCGCCCACAGGGTTTCTGCTGTTCTGGCTCACGATCCTGTTCCAACCAAGAAGCTGTCCTCTCTCTAGTGGGGAAATTCATCTCCACCATAGAAGCGGTCCCATTTGCCATGGCCCACACCAGGGAACTCCAGAGGTTTGTGATCCAGGTGTGCAGGGGTCAGCCGGACCTTCTGAAGATGTCTGTGTCCCTCCCTGTTCATGTGGAACTGAGTTTGTCATGGTGGCTAGACCTCTCCAATCTGCTGAAGGGGAAGTCCTTCCTGGTATCCTCCTGGACCACGGTGATGACCGATGCCAGCCTCACCGGCTGGGGAGCAGTCCTGGGTCACCTGAGCGCTCAGGGTCGATGGTCTCCGGAGGAATCTCTCCTTCCCATCAACATATTGGAGTTTCGGGTGATATTCCATGCCCTTCATCATTGGACATTTCAGCTGGAAGACTGTCCAGTCCGGGTATAGTCCGACAATGCCACGTGGCTTACATCAACAAACAGGGCGGAACAAGAAGCCTCGCCGCTCGGTTAGAGGTCAAGGCTATTTTGTCCTGGGCAGAAGAACATATTCTTGCCATAGCCGCAGTGCACATTCCCGGTGTAGACCACGTCATGGCGGACTTCCTCAGTCGGCACACAGTGGACAGGGGAGAGTGGGAACTGCACCCAGAGGTGTTCACCCTCATTTTTCCTTACTTCGACCTGATGGGGACAGGACACAACAGGAAGGTTCCGAGGTTCTGCTCTCGATGGAGGGACCCTCTAGCTCTTGCAGTGGATGCCATGTCCATTCCTTGGTCATTTCCTCTGGCCTACATCTTTCCTCCCCTCCCAATGTTGCACAGAGTGTTACGGAAATTACGACTGGAGCACTGTCCAGTCATTCTGATTGTTCCATACTGGCCTCGCCAAGCTTGGTTTCCGGAGCTTCTGGATCTGTCAGTGGCAGAGCCATTCTGGCTCCCTTGCCGTCTGGATCTTCTTCTACAGGGTTACCTGTGGAAGGAGGATGCTCATCGGCTAGCTTTAACGGCTTGAAAATTGAATCCTCAATATTGAAGAAGAGAGGTTTTTCTTCTGGGGTGGTGGCTACTATGCTCCGTGCCTGTAAACCTGTTTCTTCCAAGATCTACCATCTGTCTGGTCGACTTTTCTATCTTAGTGTGCTGATAAGGACCTGTCTCAGGAATTTGGTCTGCCTACGGTCCTGGCCTTTTTGCAGAATGGTGTAGATAAGGGCCTCAGCTTGAGTTCCCTTAAGGCTCAGATTTCTTCTCTCTGTTTTCTTTCAGAGGCGCATTGCCATCCTTCCTGCTGTCAAGGTTTTCTTCCAGGGCGTTGCTCATACTCGTCCTGCCTTCAAGAATCCTGCTCCTCCGTGGAATCTTAATTTGGTTTTGGGCGTTCTTCAGCGCCCTCCATTTGAGTCTTTGGCTACTATTCCTCTACGCCTTTTGACATTGAAAATGGCTTTTCTCCTGGCGATTGTCTGTCCGCCGTGTCGCGGAGTTACATTCTCTGTTCTGTAAACCACCCTATTTGGCGTTTCATAAGGACAAGGAGGTGCTTTGCACCTCTCTGGAGTTTCTCCCGAAGGTGGTTTTAATCAGGAGATTGTGGTGCCCTCTTTCTGCCCTGACCCCACCTCTGACAAGGAGAGGGATCTCTACTTGTTAGACGTGGTGCATTGTCTCAAGTTTTATGTACATCGCACTGAGTCTATCAGGCAATCTGACGTGTTGTTTCGTTATTCCTGAGGGCCCTAGGGCAGGAAGACCTGCATATAAAGTGACTATTGCTTTTTGGATCAAGTCCACTATTCATAAGGCTTATGAGCTGAGGAAGAAGCCTGTCCCTTTCAGGGTCACAGATCATTCTATACGATCTATTGGGGCCTCCCGGGCTTACCAGAATCAGGCCTCTGCTGATCAGTTGGGCAAGGCTGCCACCTGGTCGTCTGTGCATACCTTTTCGAAGCACTACTGTGTTGATGTACTGG
Source organism: Rhinophrynus dorsalis (assembly GCA_037306005.1). Classification (NCBI taxonomy): domain Eukaryota; kingdom Metazoa; phylum Chordata; class Amphibia; order Anura; family Rhinophrynidae; genus Rhinophrynus; species Rhinophrynus dorsalis. The sequence continues at coordinate 68,973,233 of CM074719.1, read as the reverse complement.
CATCAGCTGATGCTGGCTTTGGAAGGAAAATCCTGGAGGCAGTCTTGCCTGTCTAAGATTTCCTTCGATTCTTGGTGTTTCCTTCACTTTTGAGCCCTGTTGGCTCTAGTTCGGTGTGCTGTGTAACAGTTCCTGGGGTGGTGTTACACCTGTTCAGTGTCCATTGACACTTCAGTTGTTTTTGTTGGGCTATCTCTGATCTGATGGTTCATATCCTCACTGGTGACTTTTGGGGGCCTTGCGTCTGGTCCTTGCCTTACTTCCGCCTCTGGGAAACTCAATGGTTGGACATCCCAGAGTTACCAGTAACCTGTATTGGACGACAGAGAAAAGAGGATTTTAGTCTTAACTGTTAAATCCTTTTCTCTTAGTCCATACAGGTTACTGGTCTCCCACCCTGTCAATGGACCATACTTGGCTCTCCTGTGGCAGATCATGGGGGTCCTTCAGGGTCATGCTCACGGGAGTCTTCTTTCCCTTCTACTAGCTAGTCAATAGTTAGTGTCTCAAATCTTTCTGGAGCTGGTTGGCTAGCTGCAACCAAGGAGGGAAGGTAAGCTCCACCCCCTGCATACAATTCTCGAATTGTTCCTGCCTACAATTAAAGGGGCGGATCGCCTACCCAAAGTTACCAGTAACCTGTATGGACTAAGAGGAAAGGATTTAACAGGTAAGACTAAAATCCTCTTATACCTTTTATGCTTTTTGTTTTTGTTTGGTATGTAATGGTATTTTGTTTATTGGTTTAGTAGTTAGGGACTCGCTGACAGATTTTCTTTAAAGATTAGTCAATTTGTCTACAACACACAGTGCTCATACTTGCTAGTCAAGGTGGTAGCCACCACAGTCTTCCCATCTCTCATCACATCCACAACCAAACCAAAGAGTAATTGAGCCAAATCCTTATCGGAAATCTAACATAAGGATAATAAGTATGCAAATCCTAAATATATTGCCAATTAACAGCCATTGTTCAAAAAGAGAAAAAAAGTCATTTTCTGTGTCGAAATAATAATAAATCCTTGTTGAATTTAAATTCTCAAATGTTAATATCTGTATTGAAAACATTTAAATGTAATTAGAACCTTAGATCATTTTGATCTTAAAAGTAGTCGTTTTCAACATCAAAGCAGCTTGTGCCCAAGTGATATCAGTTAATGTCAAACATTGCCAAAAAATCCTGACATTTACAGGTATATATCATCACACTTTCTTTCTCTCGCTCTCTATTCTCTTTCTCATTATTTCTCTCTCATCAATTTTTGATTTGCATAGTACACAACTATTCAAATATCAGGTAATCGGTGGGTGGATTTTGATTATGTGCTTCTACGGAAGGACTAAAATGTTAATTTATTGGTACAGGTAAATCTTTATTTTTCAGTTGATATAAATGTAATATTTGCCTTTATACACTCGGGTTAAATTTTCCCTTCTATCCTGAATGCCTTTCATGCCAACTGTATGGTTATTAATCTGTGTGATGGGGAGGTTGTATAAATGCAAATATATTTTTCTTTAAATTGGTTATTATATTCAGTTTCTGTCATTCATGAAAACAAATCAATATCAAAGATCTGTGTTTTGAAGATGGTTCTCTAACACATTACTTACAATTTTGTTTTCAGGGACTTGATTTTTGTTTGGAGTAAACTTCAACTGAAAGTGAACCCATCAAAGGAAGTATTTGTAGAGCAGTGCTATCAAATGTTAAGGATTGCAAGAAATGTTAAGGCGATATTTCCCTTTATGAAAAGAATCACAGATGAAGTAAGTAAATGTGTCCATTACAGTATTTATAATTGTAGCTGGAAAAATAGTTGGATGCATATAAGAAAAAAAAAAAATGGTTACTGCCCAGATACATATTAAAGAAACCACTTACTGGCTGTCAGCTTTCAAGGGTTTAAAGGGGCAGTAAAGGGTAAGAACAAGTTACCTTTAGGTAAAAAGATAGATCATAATGGCATCAGCAATGACTTAGTTGATGTTTCTTCTTTAGTTTAGCAGCTTTACTCTTCCAAAGGCGCTCTTTTTTCTTCAAGTAGAAGCATGAAAGATACATATCCATACTTTGGAAGTACCCTTGTTTTACTGTATAATTAAAGCCTTACATCGTATTTTCTCATACATCTTGGGGTGGGGGGAGGGATCACAAGGGACCATGGTTAAGCTTCCTCGACATTATGGCTGGGCAGTTTTAGCAAAAGGTTTCAAGGGAAGGAAACTCTCACTCAGCCTTGCTTAACCTTCCACCAAGCTCTTCTTGTCTTCTGTTTTAAAAATGCTCAAGAGTGCAGAGCAAGAATATTTTTTATTTTTCTGATCTACAGTGAAGTGAGAGGAAGGATCAGGGGCCACAATGGTGTCTGTGTCATTCTATTCCTACATGGAATCTGCTTTACTGATTTATTCCCTCTTTCTGCCATGGGAGCTGCTATTGGAGGACTTGGATCAACAGCAGCCGGATAGTGAGAGCCTGCAAAGTCATTCATGGTCCTGTGGTCATGAGTAGTATGGATGTGTCTATCTGTGAACGTATCCTCCTGTGAAAGCCACAGGCTGAGGTCTGACCTTCAGGACTCTTGACTGTACCCCCACCCTTCCTGCCTCAAGGGATCTCCATTCCCCTAATCTTCTTCAGGGATAGCCTCTTCTTTATTTTTTCTTGATGGCGGTACTTGAGGAAACTCCCTATTTGCATGGGACCCTTATCCCTTACTGTTGTTTTTTTTTTTTTTGTTTGTTTGTTTTTTTTGGGGGGGGGGATACTGTCCCTTTAAAATTGCAGTGATTGTATTTTTTTTTTTTTTTTTTTTTTTTTTTTTTTTTTTTTTTTTTTTTTTTAAATCAACAGCAACTGTCTAAAGGACAGAACAGTTTTGGCCACTGGGCTTTGACTATACCACCTGACATCTATCTGGTGACTGTAGGGCTCAAATCAGCAGGTGATAATGGCATTTCCTGAGCAGATGGCTTTTGTTCCCTCAGGAAGGATAACTGTAGTGTAGAAATTGAAAAGAGAAATGTCCAGGACTCGTCTTTGTGTTTCGAGCACCCATATTTCCCCCCATGGGTTAATGGTCTCATTCATCCATGTCTTATGTATGCCCATATTAACAATTACATGATAAGATTTTCTCAGTTTGTGCTCATAGCTCACCCTACACCACTGCCATGTAATTGTATGTACAGTTTGCTCTGTATTGTATGTTACTGACTGGCTTTGTGATGCAGATATGCAGAGTTAGTATTGTTGTGGCATACCATATCTGTCCATCAATATGTGCCTCATTTTCACTATTAACACAGTTATATGTACATCGTCTGATTCTATGATGGTATTTCTGTATTCAGTATATGCTTTGCTCTTACTTGGCATTTTGAGGTCACTCTCGCGTATTAGAGGTATCCTACTGTGTTTTTACTTATGTCCTATAAGTACCATATTCCTCAGATGATTCTATTATCTTTTATTAGTGCGCTGCAACTGATACGGAGTGGGCCGCTCTGACTTTGGACTGGAGTCTTCTCTGTGCACCTTCCTTGTACCTCTTGGCGAGCAGAGTGGCTCCGGGCACCATTCAAGGCTGCTGGATGGCACTGTGGCCTGTGTACACAGGCTTTTAAACTAGTGTGTGAATAACTTGTTATCGTTTGGAGCTCTGTAACAATGATAGTCCCTCGTTTGATGGCTGTTCCGACAGGTCTAACAATTCAGTATCCATCTTTGCTCAACTCTGGAGTAAACCGTGTTCTTGCTGGGGATTGGATTTTCTATCCCAATTCAGGCCAAAGTCTTTGCTGACATAGATGTCAGCAGGCTGGCTGTTGATTAGCCTGGTTTCTAGACCTAACCCTAGTGGTCATTTCCGTTATAGAGCAGATGGCATCCTGATGCAATGCAATTCGCTTTTAATACTTCGTCTTAGATATATATTCCCCAAGGTGGTGGAAGTGGATGGCTGTGTAATTCATTGGATGTAATGCCGGTGAGATAGCTCAGTGGTAAATTCTGTGGAGCCTATTCAACCTCAGGGTTGCAGGTTCGAATCCCGGCAGGGTCAACTCAGCCCTTCATCTTACCGAGGTCGATAAATGAGTACCATTGATTGGGCAATAATAACACCTATTATTTCAACTGCCGATTTGGTTAATTCCGAGAGTGTGCGCTGAAAGCGATTTGAGTCCTACTGGGAGAAAGGCACTATATAAATACTAGTTTATTATTATTATAACAATTCCTGGCATGTCTGTCTTCAGCTGACCATGAATTTCTGGAACATCGCTGTACTGAGATGGAAAAAGAACTTGCTTTTCTTCCTTATACCAGCTTTACCCTCACAAGCATGGTCTTTTCTTCTAGTGGGACTCCCAACAATGGAACTTTGAACTCCATTGCCATGCATGAGCTCACTCAATGTTCCATGTATCTTGTCTTTCGTGGCATGGACTCCTAAATAAAATGCAAGGGAACCAGTGAGTTTAGCCCTCTGAGTGCCAGAGGGTTAAAGATTGATTCGGTCTGCATATTGTTTTTTTGTGTTTTGAGGACAAATGGAGTCTGTCTTCACTTTATGTATTTTTTCTTCACCAGTGGCTAGAGAGGTGTTGTCTCTTCCTCAGCTCTCATGTTTATTGTCTCAGTTTTGTTCCAGCATTAGATTGTGTAGGTTCACACCCATGATTATTATTCTTTTTATTTTTTCCCATGTGGTGTCATGTGTGGTATCTCCTTCTAGTCATTCTACTCTCCTTTGAGACCAGATCTTGGACCTGGGGGTGTCTCTTGCTGTTCTTCTCCTTTGATCTCCAGCCAAAGGTGGTGTCAGTATTTCTATATAAAACAAAATTACTGTGATTTAAAATTGCCTTTTTTAAATCTATTGTGTGTTGGAGATCCCTCTAGCATTGAAGGGATTCAAAGTAACAAGTGTAGTTACAAGGAGTGATGAGGAAGGAAATCCAGCCATAAATTTCTGATCACAGAGATAGAAGAAACTAAGAGAACTAAAGGTGACTTTTACATGCTTTATCCCTTTGAGTGTCAGAGGGGTACGGAACGCATTGCTTTGCAATGCGTTCCGTAACCCCTCTGACACTCAAAGGGTTAAATGTACTGTAGAACAAAACAGCACAGCTAATTTATACCAGGCCTCATATTTCATCCCCTATAAAATTAGCACAACATATTCTGCATTAAAGGGATAGTAATAGTTGCAAAAAAGCAGCTCCAATTAATCTTCATAGTATTTGGGCCATGGAGAGTGTTAATTCAATACTGTCAGAGTTGTAGTTCAAGAGTAGTTGAATGATAAAGTATCCCCCTCCCGCCCCTTTTACCTAGTGTAAGCCACCTCTCCTCAGATGTGGAATCTGGTCACTTGACCAGACAGATCACAGCAAGGGACAATCTTCTTACTGTGAGCATAAGGAAAACCCTGCCCCCCTTAACAGGTTTTTCCTTTTTTCCAACTACTATGAAGATTATTTGGAGCTGCTTTTTTGGTGAAACATTACTATCCCTTTACAGGTTCACTTTATTTTGAAGTTTTCACACTGTGAAAATATAATTTTCTTTAATTCTGTCCCTTGATATGCATCTTTATAAATGCAATTTATTCATTTTTATTTATATATAAAGCATTTTATTATTCCAAAAAAACCATAGCTTTTAAGGAATAATATGTGTTAATGGAACGAGTATATTGAAGGGTTTTCCTGCTGAGAAAAGCAAGATTTACTCACAGTTCTGAGAGTTTCTTTATTCAAAAAGTTATAACAGCGTCAAAATAATGCACTTCTATTTCGGAGTCTGGAGAGCTTTATAGACTACCTAAATTGTCCATAGGAAATAATTTACAATTTGTTTGTGCAAAGAAAAAACTGGAGATCGAAAATGACACATTTGAACATGAATGAATTCTATCCCATCAGACTGAAACCTTGTCATAAATTTATCCGTTAAGTAATAAAGTGAGGCTGATGTAATAAGAACTATTTGAGCCATTTGCAAGCAAATCCACTACATCGTAGGTGACAGAAATTTCCCAAAGTTTCACTGATCTAAATCGCTCACCAACAGATTGCAGTGTGTCAGAGACACAGTAGTTCTTATTAGTACATCTGCCTCTGTGAGTTTGCTTTCTGTATCATAAATACTCATTTTGACAAAACTTGTCTACTTCCAGGTTGGAGAAGTTGGCGTGCAGTTGGCTGTCGAGCTATGTGGATGTGCTTTACAACTAGATCTTCAGGATGATACAGAAACAAAGTCTTTAATTTATAAAACTATTGCTTACCTTTTACCCACTGACTTGGAGATCTGCAGGATCTGTGTTTTATCTGTTTTCTTTTTGGAGAGGACCATGGAATCCTATTGTGCTGTTGAACGTTTGTACAAATGCTCTGATGAGGATTACAATGAGTTTACAAGCCATGTTGAGAATCGCGTGCGGTTTGAGTTGCTTCCAATCTTAAAGAAGGGTTTATTATTTGATCCAGAATTTTGGAATTTCTCAATGATCCAGAAAAACTGTGCTATTCTGCTTGGAGGTTCAGCTTCCATTCCATTATCCAAGTCAAACACACTGGATAATGCAGATCAGCTAAACTTGTATTCTGCAGCCCCTAGTATGGATTTGAAAAATGGTTTGATTGAGCATAACGTCTCAAGAAAAACAAATTCTAGAATACATGTAAACAGAAAGAGAAATCATTCTGTGCTTAGACCATATAAAATAGACCATAGTGTTCCAAGGCATCAATGTACATTGTGCAAGAAGGAGTTTCTTGGTGGACATATATTTAGGCATGCCCGGGTGCATCAGAAAATGGGTTGTTTTTCTTGTGTTCTGTGTGCCAGAAGGTTCAGAAATGGGGTTAATATGCTTAAACATTTAAAGAATCATATAAAGAAGATACAGAGACGACCAATGACTAATCATGCTGCTCCAAATGAATCTCCTTTAGAAACCAACAAAGCAATTTCTTTAGTAACATCATATTTATCTTTAGAAAACAGAAACTCTGATAGTTCTGCCAGTGACTTATTAACTAATGTTGTAAATCAGGAGTCTTGCCCTGAACCTTCAATTCCTGCTGAAAATCATAAAATTGATTGCAGCAACGAAAATCTTATTCATCCAACACACTTAAATCATTCAGGTGATGTGGTTGCGTTAAGTGGAAAGTCGCATGTTGATGGCAGCTCAAGTAAAAGTTTGCCTGAATGCATTAAAGTTAATGGGTCTTTGGGTCCTTTTAGTGGAGATCAAGTTAAAAACCACCAAGAGAATTACAGCTGTCCTGCTCAGGGATGTGTTCGTATTTTCAAAAAGGTAAGGTCACTTAATAAACATGCAAGGATTGCTCACCCAAACGATAAAAAAGTACAGCTGCATATAATGAAGTGGAATAAAGGCAAGTGCCGTTTCTGCCATAGAAAGTTTGCAGATCCAAACCATTTTTTTGACCACCTTAAACAACACGTCTACCCAAATGTCCATTTCTGTCAGCATATAAACTGCAATGAACGGTTCAAGCTAACAGCTCAGCTCACAGAGCATATGAATAGCCATAAATCATTCAAAGCTCAGTGCAGGTTTATTAACTGCTCAGAACTTTTTGAAGAACTATCCAAGCTTTATGAGCATGAAGCTCTGCACTATAAGCAGGGAGACATTGAGTTACCTGGAAACAATGCTCCTGTAGATGACAATCTTGTAGACAAAGTGCAGGATTCGGCACTTGCTCGCAAGATATCTCCTGGACTTTGTAATGAAAAAAACGCTTTAAAAAAGAAAGAAATGTTAGAATTGCCAGTTCCTGTTTGGAAGACAAGATTAGATGCAGCTGAACCAAAGACTTACACGCCAGTAGAGAGGAGGTTAAACAGTGACACTCAGAATCGTGGGGAAATCTCCCAAGAGTGTTCTGATGTGCCAGTGATAACTGACTTGCAGGATTCAGTTCAAGAAATGCACTCTAAAAGTATAACTGAGGAGAGGCTTCCCAATGGACACGTACAAGAACAGACTGTTATGCAAGCAGCTTGCTTGGAGTCTGTACTGAATACTGCACAGACTGGTACAAAAGACCATAGTACTTCAAGTACAGCACCAGACTTTTCTCTAGAAAACAGCGCAACAGAACATACTATCAGTACCTCCAAACGAAATCCAGTCGCTAGTGCATCATATGGTGCAACTACACCTAGGCCATTTATCAGGCCGTTGCCTCCAAGTTACCTAGATGAACGTTACATCAGCATGCCAAAACGCAGGAAAGCGGATGAGACATGCACACCTAAAACTGATATGGTTTCCGAAAATCCAGTGGAGAAATTCAAATGTGTGAAGTGCCTAACAAATTTCTGTAGCTCAGAAGCACTTGAGGAGCACCTAGCACAAAAGAAATGCCAGTCTTACTTTGGGTTTGATTCAGATGATGAAAGTAAGTAAACAAATAGAACTGTTTTACCTGTAGCATATCAGTACTTGTGCTTTGAGTTGAAAAACCATGATTGCTTTTAACCCTTTATGGAGAAAGAGGGGCATGCAGTACATTGGTTTGCAATGTGTTGCACACCCCTTTGGTCCTTTTAGTGGGTTAAACAGTAACTATTGTGTGGTAGCTGCCTTTTTTTGTCATGTCATTCTTTGGCAGTAGACCTGCCAATGAACCCAGGGTTGCATCCTTGGTAGATCAGCAATAGATCAAATAAGAGTCAGGAACATTACCCTGTGTCTTTCTTGTGGCTCTTTTGAGGGTGACTTGATGAAACTTTGTATTGCAGTTCCAAGTAATGTAGAAATCAACTCACAGTCCTCATAGACTCCCAGGTCTAAACTGACTCAAGCAGTCTATGGAGCTGCACTAGGAGCACACCAAAGTTAGTTTAATGATACGCCCTCAGCCCTAGCCTTATTACTAGGTCAGCTCCCATAGAGCGAACTTGATAAAAATGTTATGATTTCCCTATAGAAAACGATCCTGTTTTCTTTTAAATGTATGTATTGTCATGTAGGTCTGTTATAGAAAAGAAGTTCCAGTGGTAGAACTAATTGTTGCAAGCCTGTGTTGATCAGATGTTTATGTCCAAAAACAGGATCCCTTACTCGCACATCTAAATAATTGCCTCTCTGTTCAAACCAAGATAATAAGCTCAAAGGGATAGTAATACTTCTTTTTAACTTTATTTTATTTTGTAGACATTAAAAAAACAAGAAGAATGATATAAGTCTTATCTCTCAAACCTTTATGGTTTAAGAGATATTCACAAACAAAGTATCCCCTCCCCTGTTCAACCAGATCAGAATGGAGGTGCCCAGGTAGACTGCAGAGAGGGACAATCTTCAATTAAGATAAGGGAAAAAGCTGAAAAACTTGTCAAGGGGGGAAGGGCTTTCATTGTTTTCATACAAAGAAAATTGTCCCCTTCTGTTATCTGTCTCGTCATACAACCAGATTCACATCTGAGAAGAGATGGCTTACACTAGGTAAAAGGGGCGGGAGGGGAAACTTTGCTTGTGAATATCTCATAAACCATAAAGGTTTGAGAGATAAGACTTATATCGTTCTTCATGTTTTTTTAATGCCTACAAAATAAAATAAAGTTAAAACGAAGTATTACTATCCCTTTAAATAGGCTTGACATATAGCATTACAGATGTTAGCTATAAAAGTCAAGTGCTAGTGCAGATTAATTATATTTGGCACTATATATGCATATCTCATACCGTTTACCACCATATAGGTTGCAAATTTAAAATGTTCATTCAAAACTGTTCATGTATCATGTGAGGAAAAGCAGTTGCTTCATTTAGGATTTACTAATATTTTCATTGGATGGTGATTGTGTGTAGCATTTTTTAAGAATATGGTGCTGTATAGAGAGCAATCCACAAACAGAAATAAAAGCAGTATTGTCAGCTGACTCAGGTGATGTCAGGAGGGTTCCCTTAACCCACCTACTCCTACCTAAAAGTTCGGGTTTGAGTAGAAGCAGGGGAAAGTCTTGTCGTCGCCTGTATTGCTCTTCCAGTGCTATAGGCTGGGAGATCAATAGCTGGGGGCCTCAGGAGGGGTCCTGATACCCCTCCAACAAAGTCTGATTCATTTAATAATAAAAAAAACAAAAAAAAACTTGCCATGAAGGTGAAACCTTAGGGAACAATTCCTAGTCATCATGACGACCTGGCACCTCCAGTGTGGAGCCCTGTTTTAACATTAAAGACAAGTTTAGATCTAGTATTGATACCATAGCAGAGTAGGACTTAGTAGTGAGAAAAAACTGCAACAACAGATAATGACACCCCACCACAGTCTAATGGCCAATGGCCTATAAGTCCCACCAAGGGGGGAAAAAAAGAAAAAAAACTTGAATATTAGAGTAGTGTGGATGGAAATGGTTGAGAATGACCTTACTTTTGATGATATGGATTTATAATATGTCCTTCCCCCATCCGCCCCTTCTTCTGATACAGATGGTTTGAGCAGTAATGATGATGATCAATCCAAAAATTAGGCTATTGGGCTCAGTCCTCCACCATTTGAAAAATCATGTGGAAGGCCTTCCTCTGGATAAGTAAACATGCACAATCATAATCTGTCACCATGAACATCATAGCTTCCAAGTCTATCATCCCCCACCCAGTCATGCTCACTATTGTTGACCGAGCAGAAACACCAGTCATAAACATCCGCCACCCTAGCTATACACACACCTTCTAACACATACCATTATATTATCTCTTTCTCCCCTCTCTCTCAATAGCCTGCTATTGGGATGAGAATGTAACTTCTGCTGCATTCTAATTTAAATAGCAAAAACACACCTAAAAGTGAAAGACCCAAAGAAGAATAATTGAGGCACTCAACCATGGGTGTCCACCAGGGGTGAGAGATGAGCGCGCAAGATGGTGCACCTGCCCCCTACATTTGGGACTGGGAAAGCTGGCTTGGGGGGGGGCATATTATGGCTTTGCTGCCCCCTGGAATAATTTCTGCAGCTGCCCATGCACTCAACCCAGGAATATGGATACATTTAAAAAAAGTGTATTCAGACATTGATATACAAAATTAATATAACAATTCTAAATAGATAAAAACAAGCACACATCAAGGGAGATAGGTAGTGCCCAAATATACCAAATTCAATAGTCAGTGATGAGTACAGAAATCACAAAATATACATCTGATCTGGCTACAAATAAGATTAATATAATTCCTTATACAATCACACAATCATAAATAAATGATTTAATTAAAGAGATGCTACAAAGTGTACCCTAAAGAGCAAAACGCTACAAGTAGCAATTAATATCAGTAATTATGATGCTAACAAGGTGTAAAAACAGTGCAAACGCATATACAGGGCTCAACATTTCCACTCGCCACTAGCCAATGGCGAGTGAAAATTTAGCCCTGGCGAGTAGAAATTCAGCCCTAGTGGGTATGTTATTTAGAAACTATAAATTGAAAAACCTAAAATGCAAAGGAAAAGGAATAAGTCTCTCTGCCCAAGCCCAACGTGTATCACCATGCAACTGGCTGCATCAGTGTATTCTCCAACTTCGTACCTTGTGTCTTTGAATTTATATTTTTAGATGAGTATATGTGTTATATATATTTGCTTTTGCACTTTGTTAGCATCATAGTTATTGTTATTTATTGCTATTTGTAGTGATTTGCACTTTAGGGTTACTTTGTAGCATCATAGTAATTGTATCATTTACTTATGATTTCTTTGTTGTAGGAGGAATTGCGTTCGTCTTATGTGTAGCCAGGTTTTGCATCTGTGAAGTATTTTTGTACTTACTGCTGGGGACATTATTATTGGGCACAACCTGTTTCCTTTCACGTGTGCTTATTTTAGATTGTAACAACTCTATATAGATAAAAATGTTTATTTTGTATATCAACATCTAAATAGACATATTTTTGTATTTACTCTTATTCCTGGGTCTTCTGTGACGAATAGAGCTAAAAAAAAAAACAGATTTGCCCAACAAATTGCTTTGTAGTGTTTTGAAGATGTCTGACATCCAAGCGATTAAATAACTGTATTTAATATAAATCAAAAGCAGTGTCTTGACCAGATTGGGATCTGTGAGCATGTGTGTTTGAGCAAGTGTGCCTGTATGAAACATACTGTACGAAAGGGGTGCTCAACATGTGACTCTGTAGGTGTTATTGCATTATAACTACCACAGTACTAAAGATAATGGAAATTGGAATCCAACAGGAGTTGGTGGAACCACAGGCTAAGCACGCCTGTATGTTAGGCATTAAAGCAACTGTGAAAGAATCCAGAGAGCTCACTTGAGTTGAGTGCTGGCTCTTTGCTGTGAAGAGGAGGAGGGATTTGCACAGTTGCATCCAAATGTGACAGTTGGTACCAGTGCAGTGAACATTGATGACATTGATAACACAAGGTAGTATTGGAAACTGACACTTCCAATGGATCGTTATCTCTCAATAAAAGTAACTGATCCTCCCAGATATAAGTTTGGTGTATTCTGCAGGGTGGACAGTGTGTGCATCCTCCCTTAACCCCTGCATTTTATTGATCACCACCACATTGCCAAGTTTGGTCATTTCACCACACAATGCACAGTGTGTGAAGAGATATCAACATCTACAGATTCACTGTCTGGTGGTGGTACTAATGGCAAATTTGTCAGTGGCAGTGCTTAGGAGGAGGACCCTGTGGGTGCGGGAGGACAAATGAGATGTCTGAGTAGCCTAGCCCCTGGATGCTAGAACTAATCACGATGACACAGGTGATGTTGAAGTTCTAAGCTGGTAGGGGGTTGCCTCACACCTTTTTTTGTAGGAGTTTTATTTTTCACAAAAAAACCATTGTTCTTGTCGTTGGGATGGACAGTTGGCACAGTGACCGTTGCAGCTGATCATTTTTCTTGGAGGGGGTGGGGGTGTAGTTGCACATGTTCCACATGCACCTCAGGGAGAATATGCTGCATATGTTTTATTAGAATGGATGTGTAGATTGCAGTTGTGGACAAATACACAGTCCCTACCCCCAAGGAAAAATATTCCCATACCTATGATTTCAGGGGAAAGATAGAGAAGGTTCTTCTTGACTGCACATCTTCTTCCCAACTACACCTGAAGTGAATTGTGGTGCTGATGCTTCCTACTGATTCTCTGCACTAGTAGTAGGAAGTGGAACATCCACCTGTCCCAGATCACTGCTGGTACTTCCATTACCACCAACACAGTCTGTGGCAGCGATGATGATCCCACTCCCAGTCCTGCTGTAACATTTGATGCTGGTAAAACTGGGAATTGAATCATTCAGTAGCAGCGAGTTCAAGCAACATAATGACATTGCTGGTGATCCACATTCTTGCTATATATCTGTCCACATTCTTGGTTTGCCTGAGTTAAGAAAGCTATCAGTATGTCTGATTCATCAGCACCACCACTACCATATTCTTTCTTTCTCTTGCTTGTGGTGGTAGTAGTGAGAGTGACAGGTGTAGGCTGTACACCTGGTATTATACTTGCAGCATCAGGCCCAGGCAGCTGCAAGTCTGCCATACTACTCCAGTATACAGCAATCTGGGGAAAATAACACATTTTCTCCTTTTAGAAACTCCTTTTTGGGCCCTGGGGATGTTGTGAAGGTGATTGCATCTCAGTCACAGCAGGGTATGTGGTGGGGTGGCTGCAGCATTATCTGCTGCTTATGTTCTCTGCTGATTACAGCTGCTACTACTATAACTAGTTACTTGGTTCCTCCACACCAGCAGCAGACAACTACTCCAACCTATACTTTCTTTTCTCACTGTAGTTCCTTCTGCATCTACATCTCTGTCTCAACTATACCTCACAGTACTGTGGAAGGTTGTGGAATTTTATAGTAATGGAGGGTATTATTGTGACTATAGAAAGCATAGGTAGGAAACTGAAAATGTCTTATAGGGAATACGCAAATGACAGAGAAAAAGGTGAAAATTGTATTCATTTTCTATGTGCTGGAGTTTCCCCACAAGAGGCTTTTTCCCCTCAAATTGCTGTCGGGAGCGAACACGTCCCATCTCAAGTATTTTTAAATTTTTTTTCCTCTCTATAGCCCCACATTCTGGAAATATTTGTGCACACTGGCCTAGGGGAAGAAATTCAAGTGACCTCATTTGATGAGGCTGTTGTCTGCTTTACAAAATGCATGTCCTTTTTCTTTCTTTCTGTAGTTGTTACAACCATTTCAGTACAGGCATGTGTGAAGAAAAGTGAGATTGTACTCAGCATATATTTTTTAGCTTCTGGTATCATACCAATGGGATGCCATTTTTCCCACAAGAGCAGTATCTAATGAATATAGTTGGAAACGCAATCAAAGATCTCAGCACCTTTGAAGGGGTGGAAATGTAAAAAAATACTATTTTCTCTTGACTGCCATTCCCAGGAAAAATGTATCCACACCAGGCTAAGGGTAAAAAAAAAAAAAAATGGGAATGAATGAAAAGACAAAAAAATCTTTCCATGGAAATTTTGTAAAAGATTAGTAATTTCCTGTGAAAATTCCCACCTATAGAATATATATGAGATTTCCTCCTTTTTGCCATCACCAATAAATTTACATTTTCACCTATGCTTTCTATGGCTGCAGTATTTCCCACGTCAGTACTTCTGCTGAGGACTGAAGTAGAGAAATCAGCAGCTGAAAGTAACATGTGGCTTGGAAAAATGTTAGCAGACTGAGAGTCCCTTTGTCCTTTGCCCACCACTAACTAACAGCTTGTACAACACTGGCATCTTTGAAAGATGACTGTAGCTTGGGATATGCCAGCAAGGTGCTACGCATGGTATCAGTTTTTAACAAAAGAAAAGTCAACATGTCAACTGCCAGCATTTTAGCAAGTTTACTATTCCACTGGTTTAATTTGGGATTATTTTTGTGCTCCTTTCTAAGAGCTCAATAAGTGTGGAATGGCAGTACAAGTGGAAGAACTGTGTAATTTTATTGCTTTAACAACATTACTTGTGGTGGTAGCGGTGGCAGGTGTTGGGACTTTGACTCTTGTAATCTCCTTCAACAAACATGGCTATGCTCGTGCATGTTTTGTTTTTGCAGAACAATAACAGGAGCTATTGGTGTTGTAAATTAATTAAATATTGGCACACTGACACATATTCAGCACTACTATTATGTACCCAGAGCCACAGGAACTTTTTCTAGTTCTACTTCTGCTAGATGTGGCACCTCTGACATTGATGGTGTGCCTCCCACTCTGTATCCTTTTAAAAGGTTACATGTTAAATATCACATGGCTGCACACCACATTTAACATGTCTCCTGGATGACGAAAAAGGGAAACCTGAGAATCTCACCCTTCGTATAAGCGCGAGATTCTCATGTCACTTCCTTCAATACCGCAGCATACCTGAATTTGCATCGAGCTCTCTGTAACTCCCTCGGACAAGTAAGGTGTACTGCTGCTGTAGAATCATTACAAGGTACTTGTAGCTGGCTCCTGTACTGCCTACAATCTCCTGGTAGGCAATTGCATTTTTTGGTGTGGCACTCAAAGGGTTAAGCCACATATCGAATAAAGGAGTAAACATCCTAGATATGTTTGTTTGATATGTGGCTTAACCCACACCAAAAAATTTAATTGCCCACCAGGAGATCGCAGGCAGTACTTTAGCCAGCAGGAGTTAGAGGGCTGGATCCAGATTCAGGTATGCTGCAGTATTGAAGGAGGAGACATGAGAATCTCGTGCTTATATGCAGGGCGAGATTCTCATGTCGCCCTCTTCATCCAGGCAACATGTTAAATGCGATGTGCAGCTGCACCCCATTTAACATGCAACCTTTTGAGAGTGAACCCTCCCAATCATACTTATGCTTAAGCTTCAGATGACATCTCAATGAAGATGTGCCTGGGTGCGATCCTGCTTTCCCCCTGTTCACACACGTTTCTGTCTATCCTGTAGACTTCACAGTCTGAGGGACTGCTGGTGCTGCTGCTACTACTACGTGTAGGTGTCAAAGGTGCTGCTCTCTCAACAGCAGCAGAAGCATTTATCATAGCTAAGGCTGTAGATGTTGGCAACCTGTATTTCTGATTACTTAACAATAGTGTGTGTGATTGGATGGTGTTTGGACTTGGAAGTGGTAACAATGCTCATGATGTTTGTGTGTTTTTTGGCCTCTGTACTTGTCAGTCACACTACAGTTGATTTCGCAAACTGTTTTATAAACAAGTCGTATTGCTCCTTTTCAGTGGTGGAAAACTGAGCCTTTTCCTTTCGGCTAATTTCTGGGCAATGTCATCTCTCACTCAACTTGATCTGTATCAGAAGAAGAGGATGCTGGAGAGATATATTCTAGATCAGCATCATCATCATCAATTAGGTAATCGTCAGCAACGCCCGATGCTTCTTCCCATTACTTTTATATTACTCTAGACATTTCAACAACTCCCCCCCAAGATTGTTTTTCAGAATGTTCTCTACTACTTTCAGGACATGTGTTGCATTTATTACTCTTACTGTCAGATGCAGTAGTTAGTTGAAATGCTATGCCATCAACACTAGACTGTGTCTCGTTTTTCACAGTTTTAGTACTACTGGATGTCCATGCACTAGTCCCTGTGGGATATTAGTCAGAAGACAAACTATTTCACCCAGTGTTTTTCTTTTTAACTAGTCACATTCAACCGAGCATTTCCAGAGATGCCTTCCTTAGGAAATAGTCACTTTGTCTACATTTCCCCTTATTTGGCTTGGTTCACAAGGGCAACTTGTTGATCTCAATTCCAGCTTGGGTCAAGTCACCCATGTTTACTTCTGATATTACTGGCTGTCAACCAGCTGGGTTGTCCAGACAGAAGAGTCTATGAACACCATAGCAACAGCCAATGTTGCTTCTGTGAATGGACTGTGCTGTGGCCCATATGCTGCTATAACTATTAGGCATGCTGAAACGTGGATTTCTTCAATGTGTTAATGTATGCAAGTTGCAGCATTATGCTTATGGTGAGTCATGATTCCTCATGTAAACAGCACCGTACAGAGCAACTTGTTTTGCATCACTAAAATCATGTGAACTGGGCTTTGTTCCACTGGCATTATGGATAGTCAACAGTTGGATCACAGGCTATCGGGAACAAACAACTGGAGGTCCAAAAGTTGACTACCCCTATATTAAAGGGATAGTAATGGCTATAATAAAGTTGTGCTCTGAATCGTCTACAGTGTTTTTATAAAAAATGCAATGCTAAGTTTGGTAACTTACTGTTCAGTAGCTTAAATGATTCCCTTCCCGCCCCTACTGGCCTCCTTCCACTTAATCTGCAGTCCGGTCCTGGGACAGGACAGATGCAGCAAAGGGACAAACTTTAGTGAGTGAGTATAAGGAAAACCCTGCCTACCTTAACAAAGGAGGGCAGGATTTTCCTTTTGCGTACTGAAGTGTGTCCCTCGCCGCTCTCCATCGGGACTATGCTCATAGGCAGCATGACCAGGTCAGAAGGGGTGGGAGGAGGATCATTTTAAAGGGATAGTAATACTTCGTTTTAACTTCATGTTTTTTTAATGCCTACAAAATAAAATAAAGAATGATATAAGTCTTATCTCTCAAACCTTTATGGTTTATGAGATATTCACAAGCAAAGTTCCCCTCCCCGCCCCTTTTACCTAGTGTAAGCCATCTCTTCTCAGATGTCAGTCTGGTTGTATGACAGTACAGATAACAGAAGGGGACAATTTTCTTTGTATGAAAACAATGAAAGCCCTTCCCCCCTTGACAAGTTTTTCAGCTTTTTCCCCTTATCTTAAGGGAAGATTTTCCCTCTCTGCAGTCTACCTGGGCATCTCCCTTCTGATCTGGTTGAACAGGGGGGGATACTTTGTTTGTGAATATCTCTTAAACCATAAAGGTTTCAGAGATAAGACTTATATCATTCTTCATGTTTTTTTAATGCCTACAAAATAAAATAAAGTTAAAATGAAGTATTACTATCCCTTTAAGCTTCAATATCTTTTGAACTACTGAACAGTAAGTTATCAAACTTGGCGCTGCATCTTATAAAGCTATTGTAGAAGACTCTGAGCGCAACCTTATTACAGACATTACTGTCCCTTTAAAGTGGAACTCTCACCTCCCATAAAGTTATCTGTAATCAAATATTCTTCTCCAATAGAGCTTCAATATGTTTTTTTTAATCTGTATGGTAATGGAGATGTTAGATGTTGGATATCTGATGTCGTCGCTGGAGGGATTGCTGCGGTACAGCTCAGTGCCGAAAGCTGTCAATCACCTCCCCTTTTCTTTCTTCAGAGACCCACGAATCTTCATGTGACCTGGTGCGCATTGATTTGTGAGTCTCTGAAGGAGGAGGAGGGAATGAGGCACAACATGGGAGGAGGAGGGGAGGTGATTGACAGCCTTTCGGTACTCAGCTGTACCGTGCCTATCCCTCAGGTATCGTCATCAGGTATGTCTTTATCTTATAATATCTCCGTTACCATACAGATTAAAAACAAAACACATATTGAAGCTTTATTTGATTACAGATTCCTTTATAGGAGGTAAGCGTTCTACTTCAAGCCTTCATAGATGAAGAATACCTGAAACAAATGATGATTAAAAGTGGTGAGTGAACTGTGCCCACCAGCAGATATTGCCAGTTCTAACCAACTTGCTTTTTCTAGAACTCCATTAACTATGCTTACAGTGTGAAGTACTAATATATTTCTTCTTTTCTAGGTGCCTGGTAAAAGCTTGATGGCGGAAGAAGAAACAGCATGTACAATTTCTTGTTTAAAACTGGCCTTAAAGAGTAGTATTTATCAGCTTTCACAATAACCTTAACCCCTTGAGGGCCAGAGCACTGTGTTGCTGAGCCCTCTGATCCTCAAGATGTTAATAACAGTTGAGAGCTAGATGTGAATTTCAAGTCCAGAAACACGTTTGTTTGCACAGTTAACATTGGGAACAAAGAGTGCCATGTGATTTTTGACAGTGTATACTGACTTGAAGATTGAACTTAAAATAAAACTTATTTTATATTTACCAGCATTGCTTTTCTGGAAATATCCTGTTCTGTTTTTCAGTAATAACTTAGTTTATTTGCATGTATCAATTTGCATATTGATATGATGCTAAAACTGTCACTAAGAGCACTATGCACAGATTAAACACAGAGCAACCAGTGCACCATGGGTGGTGGGGCAATACAAATTCCCTTTTATTTTAATGGATCTTTTATCCACTTGAATGCTATAGAGGGTCCAATGCATTGGACCCTCCTGCAGTAGTGCTGTGAGTAATAGCGAGGACTGCAGTTGACTACTCCAAGACTAGATCGATCTCTGTCGGTCCCCCATTCCGTGTGTTGGCACACGTGATCAGTCATGTGGGCCGGCACGTAAAATTTTCCTATCCAGCAGTCCCGGGGTGTGTGGTCCTTTAAGGGGTTAAGGTTTTCACTGACTTTACATTTGTTAATAATTAAATTATGTGATACACCAGGAGACTTTAACTTTTCCCACAAAAATAAGTATGAATATTTCCTAAACTATACATCTGTTGAACTTTTGGTTAACGTAACATAGACCGTTTTGAATCAACTTTCCAAATGTGTAAATTCAAGGTTACAGGGCCACTTTAAACACCTTGAATGCTATAGGTCTCCTACATTGCTTCACAGTTAATAGAGGTGGTGGGGGGAATATGCTGTACTTCTGTGGAAATTGACTGTTTCAATAAGGAGAACACATCCTATGTTTTGAGGTCCCTGCCCAATCACTGCATGTGTGCAGGTCAGTGTAAGCCATAAATGCGTTAGGTAGCTAATTAACACCTACTTCATATAAATTAATCGTGCAGCGCCGATTTGTCTTTTGTTTGCTTTTTTGGGGGCATTGCAGAGGGTCCCCTCGTTCATTTCAGCACTTAATACTCTGTCTACTTAACTCTTAGCACTAGACACCATAAGATGCATATACAAAGTGTCCTTTTCTTTGTTTCCCTTTATAGAATGTGATTTTAATTATAGGCTGTAGTTGTAACAAACTAATGTCATTACTTTTCTGTTGACTCATATTGTACTTTTTTTTTTTTTTTTTTTTAAGAGAGGAAACACTAGCATAGAGGTAAGCAATTTTTGTTCAGCTGTTAGAGAATACATCAAGCATCGCGGCAGCTTGGGGATGATAGGGGCTGTACATCAGCTATGTTCTTACTCCTAACCTTGTATTATTTTCTGCACACTCTTATTTTCAATATTGTTGCTGTCAATCTGTTTAGAAAAGATAGGGATTTCCACACTGTGTGTATGTTTTTTCCTCTTATACTAATCATAGGAACATCCTGATTAAATGAGAAACCACTGATTGAACATTCGCCTCCATTAAATTAAGGTTCTACTAGCCCCAAAAAATGTATTTTACCTGCACATTGTATCTAAAGCCATGACAAGCTGGAAAATGGAGGAACCTGCCACCTTTGTGGAATGCCGGGCATCCTGACCTGAAGCCTCTCCCTCATATGCAGAATAAGCAGTCTTTTAAAGTGTTGTAACTGGTGATAACTTTCGTGCTTACTGGGCACAGTGGATGTTTACCTCACCAATTTGCAGCTTGATTTTTATTTTCATATGCAAAGTCTGGGGGGGTTACTTCCTACACTTTTACCTAATACTTGGAAATGCTACAGTAGTGTACAAGTAAAGCTAGTCAATGATGTTTTATGGTGTTACATCCCCTTTACTGTATAATAAGGACTGTATAGGGGGGAGGGGGGAGTATCAATTCTGGAGCTAACTAACTGCATAAATAAAAATTCCCATTTGTTTAATTTGGATTTTTAACCCAAGCTAGAGGCCTATAGGGCATTGCTTTGGAGACTGCTTTAGCACTGGTATTAGTGGCCGTCCATTTTGACATTCAGCAGTTATAGGCTTGAACGCCCATCATCCCCAGCCTCTAAACTGCTGGAGGCCCAACAATATGCATACCCTTGGTGTAAAGGGAGGTTTTTTTTGTTACCTTTGGTTTGCTCTAGAATTGCTTCATTTTATTTTGTGCACAGCACCATAAATGTTACATTTTTTTTTTTTTTTTTTTTTTTTTTTTTTAAACCATAAGCCCTACAACCCTGCTGGGGTAAAAATAGGTGTCTATAACATGGGCTAAACCCCTGCTATTTAGTGATGTTTGAAGTGGTTTAGAGACGTTGGTAAAGTGAGACAGCCTTACCAGGTTTTTTTTTTTTAATACACTTCAGTTCACAATATTGCACTTTCTGAAGTTATTTTGGATGGAAAAAATTTTTACTGGAATCCAGTTGGAATCGTCTATAACATTTCCATGGTAATCCTATTAATCGGGTTACTTTTTGTTTGAAATGTGCCTTCCAGTTATATATAGATAGTGTATAATGACTGCTGTCATTATACAATATCTATATAATATATATATAATATATATATATAATATATATATATTGTATAATGAATGCAGGTATAGACAACACATTTGCTACAAAGGGCTGGTGCAATTCTGGAGTAAAATAACCTTACAGTAGGGGAACATTTTTGTGGACCTCTGGCACTGAAACTGTTAAAATCTAGACTGTCATTCCTTATCTGTTACCTACTAGCTTTAACCCCTTAAGGACCAGCCGCGCACGCATGCACACGGCAGTCACTTAACCCCTTAAGGACCATTGCCGTGCCAGGACCGTCACGGCGATCCGGCACTTAAGGACCAATGACAGTCCTGGCACGGCATGGAGTTCAGGGCTCCCAGCGTGGCTGCACGCTGCTCCGGAAGCCCTGAACCAGAAGTTTTTTTTTTTTTTTTTTTTTTTTTTTTTTTTTTTGTCCATTCATTCTGATTGCTTCGTACTGGCATCGACAGGCTTGGTTTCCGGAGCTTCTGGAACTGTCAGTGGCTGAGCCATTCTGGCTCCCTTGCCATCCAGATCTTCTATAGGGTTACCTGTGGAAGGAGGATGTTCATCATCTAGCTTTGAAGGCTTGGAAATTGAATCCTCAATACTGAAAGGTTTTTCTTCTGGTGTGGTGGCTACTATGCTTAGTGCCAGCAAACCTGTTTCTTCTAAGGCATACCATCGTGCCTGGTCAACCTTTCTCTCTTAGTGTTCTGTTAGGGACCTTTCTCAGGATTTTGATCTGCCTACTGTCCTGGCTTTCTTGCAGGACGGTGTGGATAAGGGCCTCATTTTGAGTTCCCTTAAGGTTCAGGCTTCTGCTGTCTGTTTTCTTTCAGAGGCGCACTGCCATTCTTCCTGATGTCAAGGTTTTCTTCCAGGGCGTTGCTCATACTTGTCCTGTTTTCAAGACTCCTGCTCCTCAGTGTGATCTTAACTTGGTTTTGGGCATCCTTCAGCGCCCTCCCTTTTGAGTCCTTGGCTACTATTCCTCTACGCCTGCTGATGTGGGAAATGGCCTGTCTACTGGTGACCTGGTCTGTTCGCCGTGTCGGTGAGTTACATGCTCTGTCTTGTAGACCACCTTTTTTGGTGTTTTCACAAAGACAAGGCGGTGCTTTGCACTTTGCAGGAGTTTCTCCCAAAGGTCGTCTCTGAGTTCCACATTAATCAGGAGATTGTGGTACCTTCTTTCTGCCCTGACTCTACCTCTGACAAGGAGAGGGATCTCTGCTTTTTAGATGTGGTGCATTGTCTCACCTTTTATTTACATCGCACTGAGTGCATTAGACAGTCTGATGCGCTGTTCATTGTGCAAGGCTGCCACTTGGTCATCTGTGCACACCTTTTCGAAGCACTACCGTGTTGATGTGCTAGCTTCGGCTGACGCCAGTTTTGGGAGGAAGATCCTGGAGGCAGTCTTGCCTGTCTAGGATCTTATTCGGTTCTTTGGTGCTTCCTTCACTTTTGAGTCCTGTTGACTCTAGTTCAGTATGCTGTGTAACAGTTACTGGGGTGGTGTTACCCCTGTTCAGTGTCCGTTGACACTTCATTTGTTTTCTTGGGCTATCTCTAATCTGATGGTTCATATCTGCTCTGGTGACTTTGGGGGCCTTGCTCCTGGTCCTTGCCTTACTTCCCGCCTCTGGGTAACTCAATGGTTGGACACCCCAAAGTTACCAGTAACCTGTATTGGACGACAGAGAAAAGAGGATTTTAGTCTTACCTGTTAAATCCTTTTCACTTAGTCCATACAGGTCACTGGTCTCCCACCCTGTCAAGTGACAATGCTTGGCTCTCCTGTGGCAGACCGTGGGGGTCCTTCTGGGTCATGCTCACAGGAGTCTTCTTTCCCTTCTACTGTCTAGTCAATAGTTAGCGTCTCAAACCTTAATGGAGCTGATTAGCTAGCTGCAGCAAAGGAGGGTAGGTTCCACCCCCTGCATTCACTTCAAGAATTGTTCCTGCCTACTTAAAGGGGCTGATCTCCTACAGTAACCTGTATTGGACGACAGAGAAAAGGATTTAACAGGCAAGACTAAAATCCTCTTCTTCTTTTTTTTTTTTTTCTTTTTTCTATAACATTTTTCCTTTTAACATGCGTTTTTTTTTTTTTGTTTTTTTAATTAAGATATTAAAAATCTTATTTATCTTTCATCCATTACTGAACACAGAAACCATGGGGTTAAGTACCTACCACTAGGAGGCAGAACACTTTCAAACTAAAGTTTTCTGGACAATGGGACGTCCTCCAAGATCCATATAACATCCACCCAGCAGCATCCTTCAGTTTTAGTGCCCTGCCTCTCAGAAGAGTTTTTAGCTTCTGTGGGCATAAGGGGCACATACCAGTTCAAATGTACCATAATCTATTCTTTTTCTTTTCAGGATCTCCATTTCCAATTTATAGCCCTTCCCTTTAGTTTGACCTCCAAGCAGTGGGTTTTCCAAATTATGGTGCCATTGTCCTCCTATTTGTCACAAGGGAAGAAGGCATCTTCAGATCTGTCCATTATGGGAAGAGTACAGCTGGGTGATTAGCTTCAGAAAGTCTATTTTTGATCCCATCCCAATCTCTAGACTTTCTTGGCATGCAATTTTACACCCTTCAGGGGCTGATCTTCTGTAAGGGGAAAAGGTCCAGATGTCCTGGCATGTCTTAGGCTTTGGCCTGCTTAGTGCCCTATGCCTTATGGATCCTGCAGCTGGACATGCTGAGAAATTGGTCCAGGGAACCTTTGTAATCTCTCCTGCATGATGTCCCTCTCATCCCACACAAGCATAGTTCTACATATGTGACTTCAGGAAACCCATTTGATATTGGGACCCTGTTTGTCATAGTGGACTGGCCCATAGTGACAATGGACACAATCTGTTTGTCACTTTCTATACCCATATGGCACGGGGCCTCTGGAGTAGCCATGGGCGTCGGTTTTTGATCAGTGTGCTGGAGCTTCTGGTGATTAATCTGGCTCTTCAACACTGGTCCTTGTCATTGCACAGTATTCTGGTTTGGATTCAGTGTTTCAGTGCAATGGTGGTGGCTTAAATCAGCCTTCCTGGAGGGAACCAGAAGCCTGGCCACATGCTCTGAGGTTCATCTGATTCTCTCCTGGACCAGAAGCTCCAGGAGTAGACAATGTGGTGGCAAAGTATTGTCAATACTTGGAACCAGGGGAATGGGAACTAAAGCAGACCATTTTGGACTCCATTGTCTGCTGTTGACCTCATGGTGTCTCAAATGAATCACAAGGTTCCTCAGTTTTGCTCCAGGTCCCAGGATCCCCTAGTCTTTGCAGTTGAAGCGATGGTCATTTCATGACATTTCCCTCTTGTGTATATTTCTGTCGTCCTATACAGGTTACTGGTAACTTTGGGTAGGAGATCAGCCCCTTTAATAGGCAGGAACAATTCTGAATAGTGACTGCTGGGTGGAGCCTACCTGCTCTCCTTAGCTTGCATCTAGCCAATACACAACCAGTAAGATTTGTTCCTTGGTCAAGACACAAGCAAGAGAACAGTTCTGCTATAGTTTTAGCTTTTTTTAATTATTTTTCTGTTAGATATGGAATACCACCATTAGGCAGATTACAATCACTGACAATTCCCATCACCCAAATGTGGATAGCTCAGTTTACCAGGTGCTTTTGTGGACCTAAACCCTGGGAGGGAAATCTTGGCTGTAAGTTATTTCCCCAGGAGATGCCCACTGAGGCTTCTTCTTGATATATGGTAATCTGAAGACAGAAGACCTGCTGAAAGGTGTGCACCCTTTGAGTGCTGAGGTCACCATGTCCCATACTTTCCCCTCTGCACAGGGGTCTCATTTGGAGTTCCTATTACATACTCAGGAACTCATTGGGTTTATTCTGTATGTCTTTGAGGTGTTTGGAGCAAGTCTTCTCTGCCTAAACCGCCGGGTGTATCTGATGTGTCCGATTCCTCTAAGGAGGAATTATTTGTGGACTCGGATGATGATGACTGTTCAGCTGTTCCTTCATCTCAGTTTTTTGGGGACCCCTTCGAGGCGGACTCCATTCCCTTGGCTGAGGGCCTGATCAGGGCTGTTTTGTCTACCCTGAACATTCCCTTGGTGCAGGAGGTGTCTTCTGACCGCTCTGATGTTTTCCAGGAGCCTGTTAGGCCCCATGCCTGCTTTCCACCTAATCCCACCCGTGACAGCTTGGTGTCAGAGGGGTGGAAATTTCCAGACAAGAAACCATTTGTGTCTAAAAAGTTTGCTAAACTCGATCCGTTTTCTGAAACGACCCTTAATTAGTGGGTTCATCCCCCCACTAAGTGGATGCCCCCAGGCTTTCTAAGTCAACTGCCTTGCCAGTGGCTGATGCCTCTGCTCTTAAGGACTGGACTGACGAAGCTTGAGACTTCTCTCAAAGCTATTTTTGTGACAGTGGGCTCTGCTCTTCGCCCTACCTTTGTTGCTGCATGGGTAAATAGGGCTGTGGCTGTTTGGACTGAACAGCTCAATTCTGCTGTCCGTCAGGAAACCCCTACTTCGGACATGTTGCGTCTTCTCGCTAACATTGCTGAGGCTCAGCATTATGTCTCTGCCTCCCTGTTTGACGCTGTGCGTATGGTAGCCAGGGCATCTACCATGTCTGTGGTAGCCAGACAGGCTCTTTGGCTTATGATCTGGTCAGCTGACACGGCCTCTAAGAAGACTCTGCTGTCTTTGCCTTTTTCGGGTTCTCCCCTGTTCGGGCCTGAACTCAAGGATCTCATCAACGAGGCCACTGGAGGGAAAAGTTCTCAACTGCCAGTGGTCCTAAGGAAGGAGGCATCTGTTAAAAGGAATCAGCTTTTTTTTTCCTTTCAGGCAGACTCGTGCCAAGTGACCCAGACGGTCCCTCAGGCTCCGCACTCCTCATCCAAGCCTAAGCAGCAATGGAGATCCAAGTCCTCCATGAAGCCTAAAGCTTCCAAACCTCCTTCTGCATGACTCACCGAACTCAGGTCCCCACCCGCAGGTAGGTGGTCACTTACGCCACTACTTTTCAGCTTGGCAGGCCTCTGTGGTGGCCTCAGGATACGGGATTCCCTTCACCTCTCTTCCTCCTCCAAGGACCTTTGTTTCTCGTTATCCCTTGGGAGCAGAAAAGAGACCCTTTTTGAGGAAGCTATACAGGCCCTTCTGACAAGGCGGTCCTGGAGCCAGTTACCTTTAAGGAGAGGGCCTTGGGATTCTATTCCAGCCTCTTTGTAGTTTCCAAGAAGCATGGGGGCTGTCGCCCCATTTTTGGTGTTGGGGCACTTGAGTGTTCAGGGCAAGTGGTCTCAGGAGGAATCTCTCTTTCCCATCAATGTCTTCGAGCTTCGGGCGATGTTTAATGCCCTACATCACTGGACACGACAACTCAAGGATTACCCGGTCAGGGTGCAGTCGGACAATGCCACAGCAGTAGCCTACATCAACAAGCAAGGTGGCACAAGCAGTCTCGCAGCTTGGCTAGACGTCAAGGCTATTTTGTTTTGGGCAGGGGAACATCTCCCTGCCATTTATGCAGTTCATTTTCCTGGCGTAGACAATGTTCTGGCAGACTTCCTCTGACACACAGTGGACAGCGGAGAGTGGGAGCTGCATCCAGAGGTGTTCAAACTCATCATCCAGAAGTGGGGTCTTCCATGCATCAATCTGATGGCAACCAGACACAACAGAAAGGTTCCAACATTCTGCTCTCGCTGGGTGGATCCCATGGCTCTGGCAGTGGACGTTTCCTCTGGCTTACATCTTACCTCCTGTTCCCCTGTTGAACGGAGTTCTTTGGAAGCTGAGACTAGAGCGCTGCCCAATCATTCTGATTGCTCTATACTGGCCACAACAGGCTTTGTTTCCGGAGCTTCTGGACCTCCCAGTGGCGGAATCTCTTCGACTTTCAGACCTCCTTCTACAAGGTCTTCTCTGGAAAGAAGATGTTCGTCTGGCTTTGATGGCATGGAGATTGAATCCTCTATTTTGAAAAAGAGGATTTTCTTCTGGTGTGGTGGCTACTATGCTTAATGCCTGTAGGCCTATCATCGAGTTTGGACTACTTTTCTGGCTTGGTGTGCTGATAAAGATTTATCTCAGGATTTTGACCTTCCTACAGTTCTTTCTTTCCTTTAGGATGGTGTGGATAAGGGTCTCAGTCTGAGTTCTCTTAAGGCTCAGACTTCTGTGCTCTGTCTTTTTTTCAGAGGCGTCTTGCTATCATTCCTGATGTCAAGTTTTTCTTCCAGGGTGTTGCTCATACCAGTCTGGTGTTTGTCCCCTGCTCCTCAGTGGGATCTTAACCTAGTTCTGGGAGTACTCCAGCATCCTACTTTTGAGTCTTTGGCTACCATTCCTCTACGTATGCTGACATGGAAGATGGCCTTTCTCTTGGCGATTGTTTCTGTTCGCCAAGTTGCGGAGCTGCATGCCCTGTCTTGTAGACCACCCTTTTTGGTCTTTCACAAGGACAAGGTGGTGCTTTGCACCTCACAAGAGTTTTGCCTGAAGGTGGTGTCTGAGTTCCACATCAATCAGGAGATTGTGGTTCCTCCCTTCTGTCCTAACCCTACTTCTGACAAAGAGAGGGCTCTTCATCTGTTCGCTGTCTCAAGTTCTATGTGCATAGCACTGAGTCCTTGAGGCAGTCTGACACTGTTTGTTATTCCTGAGGGTCCTAGGGCAGGGAAGCCTGCTTCCAAGGTTACCATCACTTCTTGGATTGAGTCCACGATTCGTAAGGCTTACGAACTTCGGAAGAAGCCTATCCCCTTCAGGGTTACGGCCCATTCTGCGAGGTCTATTGGGGTTCTTGGGCCCACAAGAACCAGGCCTCAGCTGATCAGTTGTGCAAGGCGGCCACTTGGTCATCTGTGCACACTTTTTCTTAACACTGTCGTGTGTATGTGCTGGCATCGGCTGATGCCAGTTTTGGGAGAAAGATCCTGGAGGCAGCCTTGCCTATCTAGGATCTCTTAGTCTCTTGGTACTCTTTCACTTTTGAGCCATGTTGGCTCTAGTTCAGTGCACCGTGCAACAGTTCATGGTGTTTGTTTTACCCCTGTTCTGTGTCCATTGACACTGCGGTTAGTGTTGAGCTATTCATGATCTGTAGGCTCACTGGTGCTCTAGTGACTTTGGGGGTCTGCGCCTGGTCCTTGCCTTCCCACCCTGGGGAACTTAATGGTTGGACATCCCAAAGTTACCAGTGACCTGTATTGGACAACAGACAAAATAGGATTTTAGTCTTACCTGTTAAATCTTTTTCTCTTAGTCCATACAGGTTACTGGTCTCCCACCCTGTCAAGGGACCATGCTTGGCTCTCCTGTGGCAGAACGTGGGGGTCCTTTTGGGTTCGTGCTCACAGGAGTCTTCCTTTACCTTCTTACTATCTAGTCAATAGTTAGTCTGCAAATCTTAATGTTTGGGGATTGGCTAGCTGCAAGCTAAGGAGAGGAGGGCTCCACCCAGCAGTCACCTCTCAGAATTGTTCCTGCCTATTAAAGGGGCTGATTGCCTACCCAAAGTTACCAGTAACCTGTATGGACTAAGAGAAAAGGATTTAACAGGTAAGACACAAATCATTTTTCTCCTCTTATCCCCAGATTCCTGTTTTGTTGGGAAAGGCCATGATGGACTTGGGTGGATGTGATCCTGATTTCTCCATATTAGCCTTGCAGAGCTTGGTTCTCAGATCTGATCATCATGGCTGTAGATATGCTGTTGAGTCTCCACTTTTTACAGATGACTTGACTCAGGGCCTTCTGTGTCATCCAGACAGAGAGCCTAGCTTTGATGGTGAGGCTCTGTAAACTGATATCCTGAGGAAGAAGGTTTTCTTTGAGCCAGTCATTGCAACTATGCTTAATAACCATAAGCCGATGTATTCTAAGGCTTTATCATAGGGACTGTTCTTCAGGTGTTGTGAAGAACATGGCTCATATCTGCATTTGTGACCTGTTTGTTTTGAACTTTTTCCGAGATGGCCTCCAAAAGAAGATTTGTCTTCTCTGTCAATCGGTGTCCAGATCTTGGCCTTGTCAGCTCTTTTTAGAGGTATATTGCTCTATTGCCAGATGTTCAAAATTCTTTGTGCCTACTCCATATTTAGGGATCCACTTGGGTAAGGAGTTCCTCAGTTTAACAGACCTTGCTGTATTTAAAAACACAACCTTGCTCTGCTGCAGTTGAGGTTTGAGTTCTGGGCAGATGTGTGCTTCAGGTTCTGTGGTATAGTAACTGACTTCCTGCCCTACTTTTTTCTTGCATATTTGCTATATGTAAAAACTAAATGCTACTGGGTAGGGGTTAAGTGAAGCTGGGAGAGAGTCCACTCTTTCAGAGAGCTTTAGTGCACAAGTGACCTGCCTCCTACTGGTAATTTCTTAACCCCAATAGGTTCACAAAGACTAAGTGAAAAGGATTTATTGGTATATACACAAAAATCCCCTTACTTGAGTAATATTTAGGCAAACTATATATATATTTATGATGACTGGTGGAATAGACACTTTTGGGTACAATTTGCATCTTAATCCCATGAAGACAAGAGGGGTGTGCAATGCATCGCAATATGTTGCATACCTGTCTGACCAATCACAATGAGGGACAATCTTTAGGCTGTAGGTATATGGGAAAACCCTGCCCCCCCCCCCCCCCCCGACAGACAAGCAAATGCAAAAGGGGCAGGAGGGGGACACTTACTTACACGAACTACAGAGCTTATACAATTGTAATAATACTCTGCGTGGTACAAAAACTATGGTGAATGTTCAAAGCTTAATTTATGTAGAAACCTGGATTATCCCTTTAACTTCACAGGTCTACAGCGATGCTGAAGACGCTGAACAAAATTGCAAGCAAAACTGGAACGTTGCTTGACACAGCATAACTCAAAGGAAACAAGGAAGGCAGATAAAAACATGGACCAGAATGTCTGCAAGTAGCACAGCAACTTTGAAAGTAGAGGAGCAAGTGGATTAGACTCCAGACTCTGGACAAACATTAAGGAGAGTAAGGGCATGAACTGGAACAATTTCTTGTAACAGAACAGAACTTAGAAGGACACAAAATGCTTGACAGAAAGCAAAGTCTGGAACAACTTGAATCCAACTGCAGCAAACAGGATACACTCTAGCTAGGAATAGACATTAAACATGCACCAAGCAACCGGGGGGTGGGGGGAGAGATTTAAAGGTATACAGAGCAAGATATAAAATGCAGTAAGGACAAGGGCAGAAGGAAAGCCTGGAAGTTGACACTCTCAAAGAAAATATAGCTGTTATTATTTCTCACTAGATTGGAAAGGCAGGACTAACTCTTGTTTAATGTGGAAGCCTGACACCTTTGGTGAAACAAAAACCGTACATTAGACTACTTTTGTTCTAAAATATAGGTAATCTACAAGATAAAGCAGTTCTGAAATTTTTATCGTTGATACTATGGTGGTGAAGAAGATGTTTTTACAAGTCTGATGATTGATTTACAAGGGATGGTCTTGTAATCATAGAACTAAATTAACCATTTGATGCCGGAGGGAGATGCAATGCATTGCTTTTGAAATGTGTTGTGCACCCCTCTGTAACTCAAAGGTTTAAGGTCTCACTGTGAGGTCAGTCTCTGAAAGATAGATCCACATGGGCTAAAAATTGGGGATTCTCAATTAACTTCACTGAAATAGATAATGCTGAAATCTAAACTCCACTTTAAACCTTTCTCTAGACCTATTTTAAGGAAATCCATTAAAATAGATAATCTGTATTTGATTGGCTCTAAATTGGGATTTTTAGAACTTCTGTATGCCTGTTTTGTGATAGGACTTGGAAGACACCCATTCCCTGGGTTTGAATTTAACATGCTTTGAATAGCAGAGTTTTTTTGTTTTAGAGTGTTCAGGTTCAGTGTGGACCAGAACTGGATGACGCACAGGACCTTGTTTTAATTGATCTGGTACTACAGGAAGACCCCATTGTTCTAGTATGGGCATATCTTGTAAGGGGTGAAATCATGCTTGTTGGAGCTATTAGATTGATGTGAGCAGTTTCCATTTAGAGCTTTGAGAACTCTGGGGCTCGTGGCTACTGAAGGAAACAGAGGTGAGTTTGTGGTTTCAAGGATTTAACATTGCATGTATTGCCGCTTCATTGTATTTTATCAGGATGCCATGAAATCCATTTCTTGAAGACTCCATCTATTCACTACTGCCACTAGTATTTCCCAATTGAGCTGTCTTTATCGTAGATGTAATGTCCTCCAGCTGAAATTATCTGCTTCTCAGTTTAACATGCCTGGAATATAAACTGCTGAGATGATTTGGACATCCCATTCTGACAATTTCAATATTTTAAGTACTTCCATCCATGCTGCTTTGTTCCACCTTGGTGGTTGATATAGACCATGGTGGTAGTATTGTCAGATTGCATTTGGACAGGATAGTCCTTTAAATTGATCATCCAATTCAAAATGTCTTTGTTCTAGTATGCAGACTGGTAAAGTTGTTTCTTGCTCTGGCCATCACTCCTGAACAGAGAGTTGGTTGTTAACTTCTCCCCATTCTGTTGGACACACACTGGTGGAAATCACATCCATGTCTAGACTACAAAACAAATATATAAGTAAGACCTTTGTTCAAAACATCTAATAGAAGATGTCGATGGAATTACGAGAACAGTGCCATTTCTGTTGTGGCAATCACAGTACCCACTATCTGCATAGTGTTGCTCTTTTGTCCTGATGCAGGTATGGAACTCTGCCTTTAAATGAGATGATCTTCTCTGGGGCACAGTGTGACTCTATGAATAACCCAGACATATCAAGCTAGTTTTGCATATAAATGAGACTGAAGGACTGCCACCATCATAATCTGACTGTTCTTTGAGGCTGAATATTTTGATTATTTCTTCCATTGCCAAGAAGTCTTGGACTCCTTGGTAGGGACCATCTGCAATAGGTATTGACTAAATGTGACTGGTCTTACAAAAAGGATAAAAAATGGTTCTCCTCCCAAGATTCTCTTACTGTTCCTGTCCATGCTACAACAAAAGATTTATTGAGAATTGCCCCAGTGCTAGAAAAAATATATCCATTTCCACAGGATCATGTGACTCTATGAAAAGTTTTACCTTGAGCTTTCCATTCTTCTCTTATAATCTGTTCTAATCACTGACAGACAGGAAACAGTGAAATATTTTTTTTTTTTTTATTTTAAAGATGTTGCTAGTTGGCTTTAATCAGACTTTGTATCCTGATATTTCAAAATGTTCTGGATCCCCAGTTTGGAATTGTTCCCCATATTAATCAGAACCTTTGCCACCTTCTTCAACTGAACTGGATTTTAGTGAAAAAGAGATTTTGCACTAAATTGGGAGATGGTGCCCTTTTACTGGAGGATTTAGGTATACTTAATACTTGTTCAGTGAAAACTGGGATAGCAGCAGTGGTCTAAGATATTAGACCACTGTCTAAGATATTAGATATTAGCAGTGGTCTAAGATATTAGATATTTCTCAATCAGGATCAACACTAGATGTCAAAGGCTGGTAATAAACTGAAGAGGAAGACTGAGAAGCAACAATTGATTCACATAATCTCCACTGTTTAATCTCCATTTTATGCTTGCATGATGTGCAAGCAAAAAAAGGATACTATGGTGGAGCTTGGTGATTTTAGTCTAGATTCTGACATGGTGACCGAACCTTGACCTATGAAACCACCTCCTTATTAAAACAATCAAAGAAATCACCATGAAAGAGGGCAGGTTTAAAAAAAGGATATCCCGACAAATGAAGATTTCTATTGGCTCTAGTCTAGAAGAGTTCAAGAATAGATGTTGGTTATATATCAGTATCATGACTGACTTGATAAAAACTAAATCCATATTTCTGAATAGCTGACAGGCTAAAATTCACTAAAATAATCATAATAATAATGTGGACCTCCTACTTATGGCTTCCTGATCTTGTGACCCACGACTGAAAGAAACTGACAACCCTACAGTAGTTAATTTTTTTTTTTTTTTTTTTTTTTTTTTTTTTTTTTTTTTTTTTTTTTTTTTTTTTATATCATTGGCCCATTTATATGCAAGAGTCCTAGTTATTATTCTATTGACATTATTCAAAAAAGTAAAAAATAGTTGATTTTGAAGGAGCTTTCAAAAGCACTTATACTTTTTTTTTTTTTTTTTTTTTTATCATTGGCCCATTTATATGCAAGAGTCCTAGTTATTATTCTATTGACATTATTCAAAAAAGTAAAAAATAGTTGATTTTGAAGGAGCTTTCAAAAGCACTTATACTTTTTTTTTTTTTTTTTTTTTTATCTTAAACAATAGTTTAGGAGATATTTAGCTTTATTATTTGTCAGCTTATACAAATGAGCTAGTACTTCCTGGTCAGAAGTGACAACTGGGATGGGAGACAGTGTCTAAAAGATTTGCACTAACCGACAAATAAATACAGCTAAATATATCATAACCGGTTATTTACATAAGTGATTTTGAAATAAAACTTTTTTTATTTGTTACAAAGGCACAATAATTAAGTCACATAAGGCCTTGTTGATCAAGTGAAAGACTATCAAATCTACTGCATCTGTAACAGGAAGTGAAAATTGCTATTGATCTAAATTTAGAGTTTTAACCACTTGAATGATAGAGAGGTCTCTCTCGGCATGGTAAAAAACATGATGAGTTATGTCTCCCCCTTCCAGCTGTTGTAGGACCAATCGAAATGCTTATAAGGAAGCCGGATACTTCCTCTAGTAGTCTTGTTTTGGTCCTATGGACAGCTGGAAGTAGGAAGCTGAAGGTCTTACTGGCTGCAAGATTAAAGAAACTTCAAAAGCTTACCTCCGGGTGGAATTTTGCAGCAAGTATTTGGTTAGGTCCCCTGGGCTGCATTCATTGCCTCCTGTGGCCAGGGAAGGTTTCTGATGCTCTGGCTCCGTGCTATACTGGTCAGATAAACTCTGCAGAGGTAAAGTGAGTGGGGACTCACAATGACTCCATGTGGGAGGAAGTACATATGCGTTCCATTATAGAATGCAGGACATGGATGCAGCGTTCCTTTTCCTTCCCAGTGCAGGCAGCCTCTCTAGCAGCAGCTCAGACTTTCACATACAAAACAGTGGAAGACAAGGTAAGAAACCTTTTTTATGTCATGGCATGTGTATTCTGGCGGGCCTCTGTGTTCCTTCTTGGAAAACAAGCCAAATAGAACGCCTATATTTGTACAGTTGACTATCATTTGCTGAAGCTTGATGTTCAGGAGCCTATATTTTATGTGATTTTTTTTTTTTTCTTTTTTAATAAATTCAATAAAAGTTAAAATTCAATAGTTTACTGTTAGTAGTCCCTGAAGAAGTATCTCTGTGATATGAAATGTGTAGGAGTTTATTGAACCCCTCATAGTTACTGACATCCAGGACAAGTTCCATAAATAAGAACAACTACACAGGAAGTTGTACCATCATCTGTATTGGTGCAATTAGTGAATAAGATCCACATGGGAGGTTGCATCACGATCCTTTGTTCACAAAGGTGTCGGCTGCTGTTTAAACCTTGATCCACGCCACATATATTCAAGACATGAGGGTTATTCAACATCTGATTTGAGAATTGTGAACTTAAAATCCCTGCCCACTGAAGTGATGCTACAGCGCTGGTGGTCACTCTAAACAACCTACAATTGAAAGGAGTCATAATTTGGTTGCATCATATATACTTCTCTGCCCGCTGAAGGACTCGGCAGTTATATTAACTGCATTAAAGCAACATTGTCTTCATTAAGGACGGGAGAGAAGCCACAGATTTTATCCACCAGCAACAGTGTGAGTATATAGTCTGTGTCAGGATCCGGAGGGAGGTAAAGACTAGGCCCGAAGCTGGGGTGCGATGCTAGGGATCGTTGCTTCGGATCTCCTTGCTGCGGCCATAGCCGAATTAAAGGTGCTGGCCGCGAAGCCAGATGTCCGATCCTAGTTGAGCCAGGACCCTGACCAGGATGAAGACCAGGAGGGGACTGTACAGGGACCTAGTCCTACCCAGATGAGAGGACCTTTGAGCAGAATCTGCGACCAACAGGAACCCAAGAACAGGAATCACCACAAGGAACTGGACTCGGGAGAGGAGGAGCCCCAAATACCTCCTCAACAGGAATTGGAAGGAAAACCTCGCTACAGCAGACCTGTAAGAGCTAGTGCCAGGCTCTGGTCTACAATGGGTAAATCAGAACAGAGATTGATCAGGCCAAGGCTGGCTGGGACAACCAGAGACTCCGCCACCCTCCTAGGAACCCACAACCAGGACTGGACAACAAAAGGAAGGAGCTCCACCGGAGACAAGAATGGGCCGGCAACAACCCTTCCCCCCTACTCTGATGCCCTCCAGGAGGAATGACCCCAGGGCTCCCCCCTGCCGGACCAATGGGAAGGAGACGACCCAGCCGAGACTACCCTAGGAAACAACGGGCGCACCCCAACAGGGGGAAACAAGACAACAGAGCCCGTCACTCAGCAGGAAGCCACAACGCAGCAGACCCCCAACAGTAGGAAGATACCACAAAGGAAGCTGAAAAACTGGCACCCACCTCTTCTAAGAGACACGGGAGGGAGCCTCAGCCTGAGGGGGGCTCGCCCAGACCAGCAGACCACTCCAAGCCTGACACACCAACCGGATACCGGGCCCACCAACTCTCAGAGGGGAATAAGCCGCAAGCGACTGCGGGCTGGGCCGCCGAGAGCTGAGGGAACCCAGAGTACTGCCCAAATAACGAGAGGAGGAGGTGGAGCCACAGCAGAAACAGGTCTCGTCTGGAACGCGGCCCAAAGGACAGAGCACCCTGCAGAGGCTGAGAGGCACAGAACCAAAGAGTGGCGAGCCCGAGAGGTGACGCCTGTAAAGGCAGACCCTAGGCAGCGGAAGGCACAGACAGACGCCGGAGCGTCGCAGGTAGTAGGTGGGCCAAGGTACCGGAGGCAACCAGGGACGCCAGAGAGGGAGAGAAGGATGACAAACACTGGCCAACACTTACCGGGAGCAATGGGAACCACGGAGGGTGAGCGGAGGACAGTCAGACCAGCCAGGTAGACGGGAGTCAGCAGCCTAAACGAAAACCAAAAGCAGGTCAAAAACGTAAGCAGAGGTCAGAAAACACCAAAAACGGCAACAACCGCCAAGGAAACTAACTTAGCACGAATAATCGAGCGCCGAGAAAAGGGCAGACCAAACTATATACTTCCAACCTCCAATAAAACCCAAGCAAGGAAGACAGAGCAGTAATGAGGTAGTTTAAGGCATCCTGACAGTCTGTGCTTGAGACATTAAAGTGTTACAACCAAGGATATACATTATAGTACCTAAAGGTGTACAAAATCATCCTATACAGTTAGGAAACTTGATCAGGGATGCACGTACCATCGAGGAACTTTGTCCATAATTTTGCTGAATGTTCATTATATAACACAAAATCTTTAATACAGAGGGGAGTTACATAATATGTTTTTATTTATCTCTATGTTCTGTGTATGAATACAATTTGTATTTTATTATATAGAGAGACTTGCGATTTCCTTACTGTATATATTTTTTGTTTGTGCTTTTTTTATTCTATACACTGATAGAATTACAGGAAAGCAGCAATTAGTCTTCCCTATATTTAACGGAGTTTTATTTAAGGGTATCTATAGATCCAGGGGGAGCACTTTTTGCCAATAATAGTGGGTTTTTTTTTCTTAAAGAACATGATATCCCTGTCCTCGACCAGCATACAGACCATAATCAAGAGTCTGGATATTCAGGAGAGCGACCGTTTACACATCCCAGGACTACATGGAAATCCAAGGAACCATGACATCCTCAGTTCAGGTAGTACCCTGGGCCAAGTCTCAAATGAGACCCCTACAGAATTGGTTCTTAAATCACTGGAACCAAAACTCCAACACCACATCTCAAGGAATTCTTCTCCCACTCAAGATTCAGAAAGAACTAGCGTGGTGGACAAACCCGAAGAATCTTCAAAAGGGAATTCCATTACATGACCTATTCTGGCAGAGAATCTCAATGGATGCCAGCCTATCAGGATGGGGAGGTTGCTGGAGGAACAAATCAGTACAGGGAACCTGGTCAGCAGAGGAAACTAAACTATATATAAATATCCTGGAACTAAGAGCGATAGCCCTCTGATTGAAAAAGTTAAAAGTATATATAAGAAACAAGCCGTAAGGTTTGTATTGGACAGCATGATTGCTGTCCTGTACATAAAAAACCAAGAGGGATCAAGAAGTTGGCCGCTAAATGTGGAAGTATGGAAGATCCTAAACTGGGCAGAAAAGAATCTGGTGGCCCTCTCTGACATTCATATATATTGGGCAACAGGAATCTACAAGCTGACTTCCTCAGCCGCAACAGGTTGGATCCTGGAGAATGGTCCCTAAATCCAGACATATTCAACATCATTGTAAAGAAATTGGGTCTTCCAGTAGTAGATCTCATGGCATCTTATTCCAACAACAAGATACAAACATTTTTTTCCCCGGAATCCCCATCCACGAGCCTTGGGCACGGATGCCCTGAATCACAAGTGGAATTTCAGCCTGGCGTATCTATTCACTGCAATTCCCATGATTCCATTAATCCTCAGAAAAATCAGACAAGATCACGCCTAGAAGGATATGGTTCTCAGACCTGGTAAAACTATCAACAGATCAACCATTCCTTCTGCCTCCAGTAGAGAACCTGCTAACTCAGGGTCCAATTGCCCATCTGAAATCCAGGTTTACTGAAATTAACAGCTTGGAGGTTGAAAGGAGATCCTTGATATCCAGAGGAATTACAGAGTCCATCATCAGTACCATCCTAGCAGGTAGGAAAGCTTCAACCTCCAAAGTTTATTACAGAATCTGGGAGACTTTTGCAAAATGGTATGGCAGCATTGATTTAGACAGATCATCTATCAAATCTTCTCATGTTCTAAGTTTTTTACAAAAAGGCTTTGAGTTAGGCCTACGTCCAGCATCTCTGAAGGTTCAGTTGTCAGCAATTTCAGCCTGTCTAGTGAAACAATTTTCTGAAGATGATTTAGTTAAAAAGTATCTAAGGGCAACTGATAAAGCAAGACCCAGAATCAAGTGTGTGATCCCACCTAGGGACCTGAACATCTTGTTAGATCAATTGACCAGATCCCAAAAGTTTGAACCATTGGATCAAGTTCATATTTAGTTCCTAACTCTGAAAAACATATTTCTAATGGCTATCACATCTTTCAAAAGGATTAATGAAATTCAAGCCTTATCAGCAAAAAAGCCTTTCATAATTTTCCACCAGGACAAGGTTGTACTACGAACAGAATTTAGGTCCAAGGTAGTATCCTCTTTTCATCTAAGCCAAAATATTGTTCTACCTTTATTCTTCACCAGATGGATAACAGATTGCATCATATTGTCATACTTAGAAGCAGGTAAAGATCTGCCACAAATCCTGAAAGCTCACACTACCAGGGCTGTGGCAACTTCACTGGCTGTAAAACCAGAAGACCTATGTAAAGCAGCAACCTGGTCATTTCAACATTTATTAAACATTGTGTTGATGTTCAGGCTTCAGCTGAAGCTAATTTTGTCAGAAAGCTCCTCACAGCAGCAGCCGTTCCAGGCAGGTAAGACCTTTCCAGCTTTTTTTCTATTTTATATTTCTACTATATAGATATTGAGTATATTCACATTTTTAATATCCAGGTCACTGGGGTCCATTGCTTTAAATCTGAAGAAATTTTAGTTATAGCTTACCCTCTTTTCCCACCTGAGCA
Source organism: Rhinophrynus dorsalis (assembly GCA_037306005.1). Classification (NCBI taxonomy): domain Eukaryota; kingdom Metazoa; phylum Chordata; class Amphibia; order Anura; family Rhinophrynidae; genus Rhinophrynus; species Rhinophrynus dorsalis. The sequence continues at coordinate 68,934,018 of CM074719.1, read as the reverse complement.
CTGCTTTGGTACATCCCATCATGTTTTTTACCATGCCATGGAGGGACACAGGAGAAAGGGAGACATTTTTCTTATCGACATTTTTCCTGTGTCCCTCCACAGCACTCCCGACCCATTAACATCTTTATTTGATACGTTCTAACTCTGATAAAAGATGACTACCAGAGGAAGTAACCGGCTTCATTATAAGCTTTCCGATTTGGTCCTACAACAGCTAGAAGGAGGAGATATAACCCATCATGTTTTTTACCATGCCGTGTATAGACACAGAAGAAAAGGAAATGTCAGTAAGAAAAATTTCTCCCTTCATCTTTATGAATAAGACCCATATTTATAAAAGCAAACTGGAATTCTCTTAAAATAGAAATTTCCTAAAATCCACTACTATTAAAGTTGAAGTAACAGCATATGACAGCTTAAGTTCATTTGAAATCACCTGTTTTCTTAGACATTTTTGTATTTATATAAATTATTTGAGATGTTTATATTTATTCATATGTCTGCTTATGCAAGTTAGACAAAACTAGTTGGCACAGCCGTGTGCCAGATACTAACATTCCTCACTGCTCTCCCACCAAACTGCCACTTCCTCATGCTACTCCTTCCTCCCTACTACTTATTAATGCCTTGAGCGCCAGAGAGATATCTAATGCATTCCAGCACACCTCTCTGCAGTAAAAAAAAAATGACTAAGTTTGTTTAACGCTCTGAGTGAAATTGTTGTATGTCCCTCTAGAACTGAATCTACTTATGTGTTATTAACCCTTTGAGTACCAGAGGGGTACGGAACACATTGCTTTGCAGTACGTTCCGTATCCCTCTGGCACTCAAATGGTTAAGCTAGGGGAAATTATCTCCTCATTGATGTATATGGGAAAAGCATTATCCATCAACTAACGGCAGGGTCATGTGAACACACCACTTACACACCTAGAGTGTGAGGAGGTGCTGATACATCGTCTCGACTGGTTCAGTTTTGAGAGATGTCCAACACTCTGGCGCTCAAAGAGTTAAAATTAACTTTGTCATAATTTTGTTTTTACTTGAGAGGTGGCTTTTGGGCAGCTACACAGTATTTTCTAACTTGCATAAATTGACACAAAATAAAGCTAAATATATCAGTCTATTATTTTATGGAACGCATGGTTAACAAATGTAATTCTGAAAGTTCTTTCAAATAAACCCAAGTCAGCATAACTTTAAAAGTACACCTAAGTGGACTCTTTGGCTATGAACAAATAATGTTTCTATTTGCTTTAAAGCAGAACTACCATCAAAATTAAATTGCCTCCCAAATCCTTATTAACATAGCGATCTGCATATTCATAGTTTCATTATGCTAAAAAAGTCCAGCATTAGTGAGAAATACAACTCGTTCGGCAGGCATCAGTGGGCAACCTGTTCACCTTCAGAATTGGGGAATGGAGTTCCTTTTTACCTTAAGGTACTGGAAGGGACTGATGGAGCAGTAGCAGAGACAGCCTAGTTCTGCTTTAAATGACATTATTTTGCAAAACACAGTGACAGTTAATGTGCTTGTAGCAACACTTGTCTCCACCAAAATGACTCTGCAACTCCTGCAGTGGAGAAAAGAAGGAATGAGAAGATGTTAAAGAGGATGCAGTCAGATTATCCTGACACCTGTGGTGACCAGGAACCTGTGAAAGAATGAACAGCTAGGGACACACAGGATTGTAGTGTATAGAAGAAGCTGTACCTTGAAGAATCTGACACAGACAGCGATGCAGAACAAAAAATTGATTATGGAAGAAATGGGAAGCTCCCACTCATGTCAGTCAGGACTGCAGTTGATACAGGGATCTGTACCCACAGGAATTTCAACCAGAGAAGGAAAGCTATCCTTTAAAGGGATAGTAATACTTAAAAATGACTATCCTGCACCTTGTAGCCAGTAAAAAACTGAATTAAACGAGCTAAGCGGCGTCTCTCAAAACTTTATGGTTTGAGGGATATCCAATTTCAAAGTTCCCTCTCCCCTGATGTCAGCGTTCTAGCTGACAGCAGGGGAATCCAGTCCACAGACCAGCGGAGGCTCTTCAGCAGAGCCGAGATAGCATTATGGAAGAAGAAATACTTCACTGAAATGGTCTTCTACGTGTGCTTGCAAACCAAGCACACGTAGAACACCATTTCAGTGAAAGATTTCTTCTTCCATAACGTGATCTCGGCTCTGCTGATAGCCTCCGCTTCCTCAGGGACTGGATTCCCCTGCTGTCAGCTAGAACGCTGATGTCAGGGGAAAAGTCAAAAAGCAAAACTTTGAAAGCAGATATCTCTCAAACCACAAGGTTTGAGAGATGACGCTGGGCTCATTTAACTCATTTTTTACCGACTACAAGATGCAGGATAGTAATTTTTAAGTATTTCTATCACTTTAAGAATTGGGCAGCTCAGAATGCATACATGGATCTGTATCCAGCAGAAGCTGACCCAGGCAGAGATGGACAAGGAACGTGGTCCTGGAAGAAGAAGAATGATGGTATTCCTGACTGACATCGCAGTGGGTACAGGGATCTGTATGTAGCAGAACCTGACGCAGACCGAGATGAAGAAGGAATGATGTTCTGGAAGAAGAATAAGGATACAATATTGCTTGACTAGAAACCTCCATAGGATGTGTAGGAACAGCACCACTGTAAAATGGCCTTTGAGATACTGCACCTAAAAAATGTAAGTTTGAACTTCAATAACATTTGTGTAAAACACTTCTCAGCAGTAGGAGTACCCTTGTTTAACTCTGGTGGATAAACTACAAAAGATAATTACTATCCCTTTAACAGAGTAACTTAGCTAGGTAACACTCTGAGTGCCAACTAAGTATCCAACTCATGTATGTGTGTATGTATGTATCTTTATTTATATAGCGCCATACATGTACACAGCGCTTAACAGAAGTTGAAATACAATACAAAAACGACAGAACTGGGGTTAAGAGCATTAAGGTTAAGTACAATCATTACATTATTTGTGAGGGAAAGTGCAGCAAGGGAATCATACACTAGGAAAGGGACCCTGCCCCAAGGAGCTTACAATCTAGGCTGAATTCATATTGACAAACAGAGACACTAGGAGGAGTATTATAAGTTCAGGTACAAGATGTGGTGAAAGAAGTGCAGAAGGATTCTGATGTGACTGTCAGTGTGCAGAAGGAGGACATTGCTATTGAGATGCCTCCCTGAGCAGGTGGGTTTTGAGGAGTTGCTTGAAAGTGATGATTGTGGATGATTGGCGAACGGTGATGGGGAGGGCATTCCAGAGTCGAGGAGCAGCCAGTGAGAAAGATTGTAGTCGAGAGATGGCTCGAGTTGTGTAGGGAGAGGACAGGAAGAACCCTTGAGAAGACCGTAGGGGATGGGAAGCGGTGTAGCGGGAGATAAGGGCAGAAATGTAAGAGGGTGCTGAAGAACAGAGTGACTTACAGGAGAGGAGGAGAATCTTGTAAGAAATACGATACTTTATAGGTAGCCAATTGAGGGATTTCAGGAGGAGATGAGATGGAAGGTATCTGGGAGCAAATGTGGTGATTCTCGCGGCTGAATTGATAACAGATTGAAGTGGAGAGAGATGAGAAGCAGGAAGACCAGAGAGTAGAATGTTGCAGTAGTCAAGTCTAGAGAGAACAAGTGCCTGAGATAGTGTTTTAGCTGTTGATAAGCAGAGGAACGGACGTATTTTTGCAATATTTTTTAGGAAGAAGTGACGAGTTCTAGTGACAGCTTGGATATGGGGGGGAGAAGGTTAATTTAGAATCAAGTATGACCCCAAGACAGCGTGCTTTGGATGCTGAGTGTATAACACAGTTTTCTATTGTGATGGAGAAGGGGGTTGGTGGATGGGTTTTAGGAGGAAATACCACCAGCTCTGTCTTAGCCATATTAAGTTTAAGGTGGCGGTGGGCCATCCATGATGAAATGGCTGAGAGACATTGAATGACTCGAGACTGCACAGCTGGAGTGAGGTCAGGGACAGAGAGATAGATTAGTGTGTCATCTGCATACAGATGGTAATTAAATCCAAGAGATGAGATGAAGTCACCAAGTGAGAGTGTGTAGAGTGAAAAAAGAAGTGGTCCCAGGACTGATCCCTGAGGTACACCTACCGAGAGGTCGGGGGGAGACGAGAAAGTGTTAGAAAAAGAAACACTGAAAGTACGTTTAGAGAGATAGGAGGAGATCCATTCTAGAGGTGTGTCACGGATGCCAAGTGTATGCAGTGTGTCCAGTAGGAGTGCATGGTCAACAGTGTCGAAAGCAGCAGATAGATCTAGTAGGATTAGTATACTAAAGTGTCCTTTGTCCCTTGCTGTGTGTAGATCATTTGTGATTTTTGTTAGAGCTGTCTCGGTGGAATAGTTGGAACGGAAACCTGACTGTAAAGGGTCGAGAAGAGAGTTCCTATTGAGAAAAGAGATTAAGAGGGAGAATACCAGGCGTTCCAAGATCTTAGATGTAAAGGGGAGGAGAGAAACCGGACGGTAATTTGAAAGGCAGGTGGGGTCGAGTGAGGGCTTTTGGAGTATAGGTCTGACTATTGCATGTTTGAATGACGATGGAAAAGTTCCGGTAGAGAGAGAGGAGTTAAAGATATTAGGCTGGGAGCAAGAGTACTAGCAAGAGCCTTAAGAAGGTGAGAGGGCATGAGATCTGAGGGGCAGGTAGTGGGTGGAGAGGAGGATAGTAAGAGAGATACCTCCTCTGTTATAGGGGAGAATGAGCTGAGGGTTGCTCGGGGTGGACTAGGAATCAGAGGCATAGGAGGAGAAGATGTAGAGCCCATCGTTTGTTGGATGGACTGTACCTTGTTTTTAAAAAAGTCAGCAAAGTCCTGTGGAGTGTTGGAGAAGGAGGAGCAGTTCAAGGTTGGGGGTTTGAGAAGAGAATCAAAGATTTTAAAGAGGTCACGGGGGTTAGATTTGTGGGTAGTGATAATCTGAGAGAAGTATTTCTGTTTAGTCTGGGTGAGAGCTGTGTTAAAACAGGATAGCATGAATTCGTAATGGTGGAAGTCGGCAAAAGAATGAGACTTTCGCCAAAGACGTTCCGCAGCTCGACAGCAGGTGCGTAGCATGCGGATTGTTGAATTTAGCCAGGGTCTGGGATTCCTGGGGCGGGAGTGTCGACGTTGAAGGGGAGCATGCAGGTCCAAGGAGGACATTAATGTGGTGTTATATTCGTGGACCAGAGTGTCTGTTAGTAGTAGTAGCAGTAGAGCAGAGAGAAGAGAGGGAAGTCTGCACAGTCGATATCAGGTCTGGTAGTTTGATCGAGTGTAGGTTCCTTGTTAGGACGGGTGATTTAGGGAGGGCAGGGGAAGGTGTGAAGATAGTGTGAAGGAGATAAGATGATGGTCAGAGAGTAGAAATGGGGAAATTGTGAAGTCAGAGACTGAGCAGTTTCTAGTTAGAACTAGATCTAGCCAGTGACCATCCCTGTGAGTGCTGGCAGCAGTCCACTGTTGAAGGCCAAAGGACAAGGTCAGTGAGAGAAAGCGGGAGGCACTAGATGAGGATGTATCATCAGTGTGTAGGTTGAAGTCTCCAAGGAGTAATGTGGGAGTGTCTGAGGACAGAAAGACAGAGAGCCAAGCTTAAAATTCAGAGAGAAAGGAGGAAGGGTTGCTTGGGGGCCTGTAAATCACGGCTACCAGAAGAGGGACAGGGGAGAAGAGCTGGACTGCGTGCACTTCAAAAGAGGTGAAGGAGACTGAGGGAGGAAGGGACAGAGGCCTGGAGCGGCAGAGCTGAGAGAGAAGAAGTCCCACACCCCCACCCTTGCCATTAGGGCGAGGAGTGTGGGAGAAAGATAAGCCACCATAGGAGAGAGCAGCTTCGGCAGATGAGTCCGAATGTGAGAGCCAGGTTTCAGTGATAGCAAATAGGTTTAGAGACTTAGAGAGGAAAAGGTCGTGGGCAGTGTGGAGTTTGTTTAGTAGAGAGCGAGCGTTCCGTAATGCACAGGAGAAGGGTGGAAGGGATGGGGGGAGGCAGGGAACAGCCAGCAGCTGTTGCAACTCATTGCAACACAATACGTTGGGTACCTCTAAGGGCACCATAGGGTTAAACATTTTTTTGCAAGGGTTCACTGCACGGGAAAGCCGTACAACAACTGCTTGTATCTGTGTATTATTTTAGTTATTTTGATGTCTTTTCGAATATTCTGTTTACTATCTGATCAAGACTAGAGTCCCTAATGAGTCGTTTAGGTCTATTGGAGCCAATTGTTTGATAGAAGGATGTATAACCTAGAGGCTGGCTTTACTATAGATCATTATATGAACTAAATATAACAGACTACTGTATGAAGGTCGTTTAGCCAAGTAAGTTTATCTGCATCAGCGACAACCTCGGTCTAAAGGAAAAAGCAGAAGCTGCTGCATGAAAATAATGTTCCAGCCACAGCGGGAACCTCAAGCGAGAGCATGGAGTTGGTGGTGGTGGGGGAAGATAGCAAGAAAGGGAGAAATTTTTCTTACCGACATTTCCTTTTCTCCTGTGTCCCTGGAATAATAAAACATAATGGGTTCATGTCTTCTTCCAGCTGTTGTAGGACCAATTAGAAAAGCTTATAAAGGAAACAGGTTACTTCCTCTGGTAGCCATCTTTTGTCAGAGCTAGAACATACAAAATAAAGATGTTAATGGGTCGGGAGTGCCATGGAGGGACACAGGCGAAAAGGAAATGGTGAAAAAAATGTCGTCTTTATTCCCGTGTCCCTCCACAGCATAGCAAAAAATAATGGGAGGTACCAAAGCCATGTACAAGTGGTGGAAAAAATAAGCCGAACCCAAATTTCCAGATTTAAGGCAAAAAACCCTAGTGAGCTGAATATCAAAAAGTGTGGTACAAGGATTTATGTATTCACAGGGCGAAGGAGCATTTTGATGCCCCCACCCCCCTCCGACCCGGACACAATCCCCTGACCGCCCACATATTCACCCCCACACTCTGCCCAGCTCCACACTGCCCACCCCATCCTCCTCCCCACCTCCACATTGCCCACACTGTTCACCTCTTTTAAACGTGTTATTAAAGAATAATCCGTAATTGCAAAAAGTACCTGGTGACGTCTTCCTCCCAGAAAAGCGCATTGCACACGTCAGTACAGAGCCGACCGGCTCTCTTCTAACTCCTCCTGGCTACACGAAAACACCTACATCATCAGCTTTAGATTCTCAGACCAGCAGGAGAATCTAAAGCTGATGACGTAGGTGTTTTCGTGTAGCCAGGGGGAATTAGAAGAGAGTCGATCGGCTCTGTGCTGACATGTGCAATGCGCTTTTCTGGGGGGGAAGACATCACCAGGTACTTTTTGCAATTACAGATTATTCTTTAATAACACGTTTAAAAGAAAAAAATAATTACACAGCGCGTTATAACGGATTATAGCACTCTAATTGAGGCTGCATCGTGTAGGGGTGTTAGTTCTGCTTTAATGGCTTCCTGAACCTGGACACAAAGCAGATTATCTAGACCATGGGTGTCCAATGTGTGGCCCATGGACCAAATGCCGGACTTCAGGGTGATGCCCATCTAAGATTTAAAGAAAACCTATATTTAGACCTAATTAACGATTGTACATGAACTAGTAGGCTGATAACACCTAATCCTGTGTTTCTCTGTACTGTAGAGTGTCTAGGGGCCAATTTTTCACTGCCTCTATGATCAATAAATAGTTTTAGTAAAACCAAATGATAAAATATTCTCCAGGAGCGCTAAAAACAACTGTCCCTCTGGCCATAAGAGAGAAGTAAAATAGGCTGAGAAAGTTTACAGCCTTGTGGGGAAGGTAGTTTACCCTGTGGTCCCTGTCTCTTCCAAACAAATGCAAGAAAAATGTTTATACTAGCCCTGGGTCAGCCATTTGTCAGAATGATCCAGTCACTTATTTGAATGGCCTACACTATGGAATGCTATGTCCATATGTATCTAGCTGTTTCCAATTTAGCTAGTGCAATGTATAAAAAGCTACCCTTTCCAATTAACTATTTAAAGGGATAGTAATGTTTCAAAATAAAAGCAGCTCCAATTAATCTTCATAGTATTTGGGCCATGGAGAGTGTTAAACTGTCAGAATTGTAGTTCAAGAGTAATTGAAAGATAACATTTCCCCCTCCCACCTCTTTTACCTAGTGTAAGCCACCTCCCCTCAGATGTGGAATCTGGTCCACAGACCAGACAGATCACAGCAAGGGACAATCTTCTTACTGTGAGAACAGTGAAAAACCTGCCCCCACCCCTGACAGGTTTATCCCTTATGGTAACGGAAGACTGTGCCTCTCTGCAAGTCATTTGGACACCACCGTTCTGTTCTGATGGTATTTCCAAATAATTTGCAAAGGGTTTGCATGGTAGTGCACTGCCACCAAGTGGTTAAAAGAAGGAAAAAAAAAAATCATGTCTTACTCTGTTCCACCAAGTGACATACTACATGGAGAATGGTGGATTTAATATGCTTTTTATTTCCTTCAGTATGCGTGTGTAATTAAGATAACTAAATGCATAGTATGCATTTAGAGACTATAATATATTAGACTCTGCAGAGAACTCTTCTGCTTTCTTGTTTAAAGGCTGATAACTTATTTTTATAGGAATTGGAATAAATACTGAGCTGCAATAATTTGGTAGTGTTTTCTTTAAATAACGTTTTGTATATTGTAGATAGATTTGTTCAATAAAAGATTTATTTGCTGATACTAAGGGTGTGTGTGGTTTCTCTGGTATATAGTTTCATATCTAACTAGTTGAAGAGCCCATTACATGGGCCACAGTGCCACTGCCAGCCGGTCACAGGGCAGCCATGCACAGTAGAGACTACCCACTCCGTGGCTGATACAGTGCCAGCCGGTCTCGGTGCAGTAATGTTCAGTAGAGACTTCCCGCGCCGCGGCTGATACAGAGCAGGGCGCTCCTCAGCCTCGTCACAGACAGTCTCTACTGCACATGACTGCAGCACACGCAGCAGTCTCTACTGTGCATGACTGCGTCGTTACACATGTTTTAGCGAATTATTATATAGGATATGTAGATCAGTGTCTCTCGAACAGGGTGCAGAGGAATTTTGGTGTGCCACAGATATCCGTTTTGGGTGTCATTTCTTTTCTATAAAGAATGTGTACTGTTGCATTTCAAATATATATTTATGTACAATTGTTCTGCACACAACATATTATATATACTAGTTTGAAGGCCCGTGTACATGGACCAAATTGCTACCCAGCGGCCTCGGCTGCTGCCGTGGAGACAGTCAGTGGGCCGTTCGGAGCTCCCCGCTACAAATCAACAATGCCTCTGACTGGAGACTGGCACATTCGTCTCTGCTGCTCACTTTTACTTTCTTAAATATTCAGGTTTAAGGTTTTTTAACATTTTGGATTGGCGGAGAGCACTGTAGTTGTTCAATAATAAAATTAATCCTCAAAAATACAACTTTCCTAATAATTGTGCACACAGTGTATGGTGATGTGTGCCAACTTCTCCTTGGTGATGTGTTCCCTACACAATGCCACAGCAACTGAACCTTAGTGCATCTCCCCCATAATGTCCAACCAGTAAATGGCTGGCTGGTGATTAAGTGAATTGTAATCTCCACCAGCTGTAGGTCCAGTGATTGACTACCCCTGCTTTACATAGACAACAACACATCAATATCATCAAGGACCAAAAAAATCTGAAAGGGAAAATTTGCTAAAGGGCAGTAAACCCTAATTATGAGAAAAATGCTATTGGGCTTTTCCTTTAGAGTAAAAAAAAATGGTATTCACAGTGTCTGCAGATTTTTGTTTCTTTCAAATTTATTAAAAAGAGAACATGGCATTTTCCTAATAGAGTTCAATACATTTTGCAGCAAGGTGGCACTGTTACTATTACAGATGGTGAAAAATGTCACAGGTATAGTATTACAATAGGCTCTATGGCAATATCCCATGAGCACTAAAACAATATGTGACATCATCCTGCTTGAAGCAAAAACATTTGAGTATAGCTACTGAATCAATGAAGACACAGCAATGACTATCACATAATCCAGATAGGATGGAAGCTGGGGATCAATGCTGCTCCCCTGCGTCGCCTCTAATGATCTCTCAGCACTATCAGTTGGGAGATCAGTAGCTGGGTGAACATCAGGAGGAGTTTCCGATGACTCCCCTTCCCATGAGGTCTGAATTTAATCCTTTCAGTGCCAGAGAGGTATGCACAAATTTCAATGCACTGGATACCTCTCTGGCACTCAAAAAGGTTAAAATACATTTAAAAGAAAAATGTAAAAATAATAATAATAAAAGCATGCCCGAGGGGTGGCCAGCACATTGATTTGCAATGCATTGGACACCCCTTTGGAATTCACACATACACCCCTAGCCAGCTGATCCACTGGAAGCCATAGCTTTCCACTACCCGCTGGTAGGTACAGATCCCCACATGCACAGTCAGACCCCCAAGTCTGGTTCTACTGCCCACTGGATATCACAGACCCCTGCATACACACTGCCCACCTCCCCCAAGTCTTGCTCCACTGGTATTCATGGATTTGCACATATAATGCCCCCCCATAAACCTTTAAACACTCACCTTTGCTTAGTGACCTCATACTAATAAGAACGGTATCCGTTTATCACTAGAGTGACCAATTGTCCTGGATTGTCTGCGACAGTGCCTTATTTTGGACATTTGTGCCTGGCCCCAAATACTGTCCATGAAAATTAGGCATTGTCTGTGCAGCGTAATGTCAGTAATAACTATGAGATTGCCACTAGTGCTGTGACAGATGTGGAGAGAGGTAGACCATAATAACATCTCATGGGGGGGGGGTGCTGATGCTTCAAGCCATGGGCCACATTGATAGGTCACCAGCAAGCCGGTGACAGAAGAATATTGTCATGACATATGCCTTTCTCATTGGCAGTGTGGTGTGAGAGCAAGCATGACAAATAAAATATCTAGATTGATAGAAGTCTGTGGCCTTGTGGCAAGGAAAGAACAAGCTAGGTCCGATGTTTATCTGCTACTACTCACCTTCGCTCCTCTTCGGTGGTTGGTTAGGAGAAAATGTAACCCAGTGCTGATCTTAATGATCACACTGAGAGCCTGAGATGCTGGTAAATTAAACAGTTAACACAACTGTCTTATAATGTGCAGTTGGTTTGCTCTAGTTACATTTTCTTTAAACATGACCCCTTATTTATGGTACATGTATCCCTCTGTGATTAGAACACTAGCATTCAGAGGAAATATCAGATACCAAAATGACATCTAGGGACAGCCAAATAAGGTCACATGGTTTTGGTATGCCATGTGAATCCATCCCTGAATGACAAAAAAGGAAATGTGGTCACCCTATTTTCATACCTCCTGATTCACGGAAAGGAACACTAACACATCCTAATACTATACCTAATTTACCTTAATTATACAGAAAATCCTAATCCCAAAAACTAATTTTAATTAATACTGTTGATCATGTCCGCATAGGCAGACCTAATTCTATGTTACTGTACTACATATACCCCAAACATCTCCCACTACAGTTTTTTCTTAAATGTATCCATTATATCTGCCATTACCACATCACTGAGCAAAGATTTCTGCAATTTAATAGACCTTACTGTAAAAAAACAAAACCAAGAAAAGCACTTCCTCTCCTCTGCTGAAGTTGATACCTCCTTTCATCTAAACTTAAGGGTGGCAATAGTTATTTGATCAGGCCTTAGAATGAAAAACTCACTACTAGAGAGAACTTTGTATTGACCTTCATTTACTTATACGTTGTAACAAAACTTCCTCTTAGTCATCTTTTCCTCTGTATCCCTCCTCACGGCTTACAAGTGTGTATAGTCTTCTTCCGATTAGCTGATGTAGGGCCAATTAAAAATTCTTCCTCCCCCTGTTCCGTTAGTCTTTTTGCCCTACAGCTGCATTAGGGAGGAAGTGGTCAGCTGCGGGTAGCGTCTTACCTATTCGCTCAGGATCTGTATGCGGCTGCATCCGTTGCTGCCTTGGCCAGGAGGACACTAGGTGTACTCCTCCTGAGGTCCTGACTTCACCGTTGGGTTGGTCAGGAAGCCTATCTTTCTCTCCCCGTGCGTCGTAGACAGGACACCGGACGCGTAAGTGACGGATCACCAGGGGTTCAGCGGGGAGTCTGGTCTGAGGTCTGGAAAGGAAGACAGACCGATAGAAGACGGAAGGAGAGGCACCTGCTGCTGGCTTTCTCGGTAGAGCAAAAGGGGCAGGTATGTGCAAGGATAAGTTTTATACATACTTATTTGGCGGGCCAATGCATTCCACAGTGAAACGCAAGCCACAAACTGCTTATTATAAAAGTTTAGGATGTACAGAGTCTGCTGGCTAGTTATTTAGAGGAATTTTTTTGTGCATAGAGATCTGATAGGTTTCTTTTTCTTTTATAAAATTTCAAAATAAAAGTTAAGTTTTAGTATGTCAGCCTCTAAGCAGTCAGCATCTAAGGATAAGGGTCCTTCAGAAGCTAAAGAGGACAAGGGTACTCAAAATCAAAAACCCTGTTTAAACTGTCCTAATCTTTTGCCTATAGCAGATCCTAATAGGCTATGTATGGAATGCCTTAAGAATATTTCAGGTCAGGGAGTGCAAGGACAATTTTCGGATTTTTTTAGCATGGATGAGAACCTCCATGCAAGATACTTTTACAGCTATGCAGTTAGCACCCAGAAAACGCCAAAGAATGGATGACCCAGGAGAAGTTACATCGGCAGGAGGTATAGATTTTGAAGAAGATAGCGGTCTAGAACTGTCTGCTTATTCCTCAGAAGAAGAAGGGGAAATATTTGATGAAGAAGGCTGTTTTAACTCAGACAAGATGGAAAGCTTCTTGAAACAAATAAGAAAGTCACTGGGGTTGATGGAGGAACAAAAAGAGCTCAACATTATAGATGCCGCTTTTATAGGAAAGAAGAAGCTAATTTCTGTATTCCCGGTACATCAAGTGGTTACGGAAATCATAAACTCTGAATGGAGTAAGGCAGAGAAGAGAATTTCGTTCTCTAGATTTCAGAAGATGTATCCTTTCAGTGAAAAAGAAACAACTGGTTGGTCAGATCCTCCTAAAATTGATGCAGCAGTAGCACAGATTGCCAAAAGAACTACAAGACCAATGGATGATGGCTCTTCACTGAAGGATGGCATGGACAGGAAGATGAAGGCAGCACTCAAGAAACAATTCCCCTTCCTGGAGGTATCAACAGCCATGGCATGAGTTTCCAGAGCAATCAGAATTTGATTATCAAATTTAGAGGAAAGCATTGAATCCTCAGTCTCAAGGTCCAAATTATTGAAAGAAGTGGCTAATATTAAGGAGGCTATTGGTTTTTCTTGTGATGCTTCTATGGATGCAATCAGACTGTCGGCAAGAGCATCATCATTATCAGTCACTACAAGAAGAGCCCTTTGGCTGAAGCCTTGGGGTGCGGACCAATCATAAAAGGCAAAGTTGGTATCTCTCCCGTTTTCAGGAGGTTTGCTATTTGGAGACTGCTTAAGTGAATTAATCTCAAAAATGTCAAGAGGAAAAAGTTCTTTGTTACCGCAGGAAAGAAGACCAAGAGCTTCTCTGCAAAGAGCATCCTTCAAGACCCGGAGGCACTCCTTTTGTGACTCAAAACGTTTTATATCCTCCAGACCATATGAGCAAAGGAAATAGCCAGTACAAAGACAAAGAGGAGGTTATAGAAGGGACAAGCCTCGCAAGAACTACAGAAGAGACCCCCAATGAGGATCACAGGGCCCAGCTTCCATCTCCAGTAGGGGGGCAACTGGAGTTATTTGCCCATGCACGGAAAAAGTTGAAAAATCTGGACAGATGGGTATTGCAGAATCTGGAAGCTGGGTATCCTTTAGACCTCCAAGACAATCCGGAAAAGAATTGGTTCATTCCATCCAAGATACCAGTAAGTCCCAGCAAAAAAGAAGCTTTATTCAGACTAATTCAGGAATTAGCAGACAAAAAGGGTAATAGAGCCAGTCCAGGAAGACTTTAGAAAGAAAGGAACATATTTGGTAATGTTTCTTGTTCCAAAACCAGGGGGATCTTACAGAACAGTCCTAGATCTACAGAGAGTGAATGCCTTCATAAGACCCAAGACATTCAAGATGGAAACGGCTTCATCAGTCCTCAGAGTGGTAGCCCCAGGGAATTTTCTAACAACGATAGACCTGAAAGAGGCATATTACCACATTCCAGTAAAAGAATCTCACAGGAAAATCCTCAGATTTGCCATAGCAAATCATCATTGGCAGTTCAGGGTGCTCCCTTTTGGTCTTTCATCAGCACCAAGGATTTTTACAAAGAATTGACTGCAGCACTACAAACCTTGAGGATGGAGGGAATATCCATAGTCCCGTACCTGGACGGCCTACTCCTGATATCAGAATCCAAAGCACATTCACTCAGGGAGACTCAGAGAGTAGTATCCTTCCTGCAACAATTGGGATGGATCATAAATTGGAAGAAAAGTCATCTAATACTATATCAGCGAGCAGTATTCATAAGGATACAATTCAATACCAAGGAGGCGATAGCAACCCTCTCTCAACAGAGGAAGAAAAATCTAAGGAAAGGAGTAAAACAGTTCTTTAGATCAAAGTTCTGCACAGCAAAGGACTTCATGGAAATCTTGGAAACCATGACTTCAACAATTCAAATAGTACCATGGGCCAGAGCCCACATGAGACCCATCCAGAGTTATTTTTTAAGCAATTGGAACAAGGATTCCCGGAATACCTCACAAAGAATCCATCTTCCTCAGCGAATAAAGAAGGAACTGAAATGGTGGCTAGACCCCAGAAATCTAGAAAAAGGCAGATCACTTCAAGATCATCCATGGGAAGTGGTGACAACGGACGCCAGTCTCTATGGATGGGGGGACACTGGTCCGGCAGGTCAGTCCAGGGAAAGTGGTCAAGGAAAGAACAAAAGCTTCATATAAACATTTTGGAGTTAAGAACAATGAGATTCTGCCTGCTTAGACTGGAAAGTTTCTAATAAGGAAAAGAGTAAGGACCCAGACCGACAATATAGCAGCGGTTATGTATGTCAAGAATCACGGAGGAACAAAAAGCGAGACTTTCAGCAGGGAAGCCCACAGAATCCTCAGTTGTGCAGAAAGAAATCTGGAAGAGATATCAGCAGTCTACATTCCAGGAAGGGAGAATGTGCAGGCAGACTTCCTAAGCAGAAATATAGTGGACCAAATAGAATGGGAACTGAATCAGCAGATCTTCCAGAAAATATGCAAGAAATGGGGAAATCCTACAGTGGATCGATGGCATCTGCAATCAATTAAAAATGCCAGAAGTTCTTCTCAAGATTCCCTCACCCAAAGGCACTGGGACAGGATGCCATGAGCTTCAAATGGGACTTATACACCAGTCCTATCTTTCCACCGATTCCATTAATCCCTCAGGTATTGAAGAAGATAAGAACAGAAAGGGTAAAGGCGATAGTGATTGCTCCGTACTGGCCCAGAAGAATATGGTTCCCAGAACTAATAAAGATGTCAACAGAAACCCCATGGACTCTACCCTGCAATCAGAACCTTCTACATCAGGGACCAGTTCTCCACCCAAATCCATCTTTTTTCAAGCTAACGGCTTGGAAATTGAAAGGTGGTCTTTGAGGCAAAAGGGATTGTCAGACCCAGTGATAGAGACAATCATAAAAGGCAGAAAAATGTCTACATCCAGTATATACTGCAGAGTATGGAACACCTTCAGAAAATGGGGTATAAAGAACAATATTCAGGATAACCCAATATCGGCTCCAAAAATTCTGGACTTTCTACAGGATGGATTTGAACGGAGTCTGAGCCCAGCATCATTGAAAGTTCAGGTATCGGCATTATCGGCCATATTAGCACAGCAATTTTCAGAAGATATCCTTATCAGGAGATATCTCCTCATGGTTTCAAAGGTGAGGCCAAGAATCAAAGACACTGCCTCCATGGGATTTGAATGTAATCCTAAAATACTTAGCAAAATCAAATACATTTGAGCCGTTGGATAAAATCCCTCTAAAATATATCACTCTTAAAGCGGTATTCTTAACGGCTATAAAATCAGCCAGAAGGGTTTGTGAAATTCAGGCACTATCATCTAAGTCACCGTACTTGATTGTCCATCAGAACAAGGTGGTCTTGCGAATGAAGCCAGAATTCAGGTCTAAGGTGGTATCAGAGTTCCACTTGAATCAAAACATAGTACTTCCCTCTTTTTTCCAGAATCCGAAAACAGAAGAAGAAAAACTTCTACACAATCTAGATGTGGTTAGATGCATCTCTGCTTATATAGAAAGAACAAAGGAAATAAGGAAAACTGACACTTTGTATGTTTCCAAGGAAAAAGCAAGGGCTTAGCCCTGTCAAAATCTTCCATCGCTAGATGGATTACAAACTGTATAAAAATAACCTATTTAGAAGCAGGATTAAATCCTCCAAAAATTCTCTGGGCCCATTCCACCAGGGCAGTATCAACTTCATGGGCATCAAGAGCCTCAGCTTCTGCTGAAGACATTTGCAGGGCGGCAACCTGGTCTTCAATTTCTACATTCATAAAACATTATCAATTGAATATATATTCAGCAGCAGAAGCAAAATTTGGAAGAAAAGTTCTGCAAGCAGCAACAGACCCAGGAGTGGTAAGAGGGTCTGTGACCCACTCTTGTTATCCTGTAAGATGTATATGTAAAGTATCTTATGTATAATTATATTAACTTTCTCTTATATGATAATTTGGTTAATCTAGTTCAATTATATTGCTTCCCACCCTATATGCTCATGGCTTGCGTATGTTGCACTTGTAAGGAGTGAGGGGGAAAGGATGAAATTTCTTACCTTTATTTCCTTTTCCTCTGTGTTCCCACCATGGCGTCCCCTACCCTTTAACCTATTTTTGCTTTATTTTTAAGCTTTGACAAGAGATGACTAACCGGAATAGGCGGAGGAAGCATATTTATTGAGAATTTTTAATTGGCCCTACATCAGCTAATCAGAAGAAGACTATACACACTTGTAAGCCGTAGTGGGAACACAGAGGAAAAGGAAATAACGGTAAGAAATTTCATCCTTTCTCTACTGTAAATAAACCAAGCTTGTCTAGACATTCCTCATGTGTCAAGTCCTGCATTCCCTTAATTTTGTTGCTTTTTGATACACTTTCTCCAATTCTAGAATATCCCTTTTCAGAACTGGTGCCCAAAACTGCAATACATATTCGAGGTGAGGTCTTACAGTGTACAGTGCAAAATTACATCACCCACTCTTGCTTCAATACCCCTTTTTATGCAAGACAGGACTTTGTTTGCTTTTGCTACTGCTATCTGACTGGCCACTGTTTCCAAGTTTCTAGTTTACAAGGATTCCCAGGTACTTCTCTAGCAATGAGTCTCTTAAAATGATTCCATTAAGTTCATAAGTAGCAATGAAACCTTTTCTTCCCAAATGCATAACTTAATACATTCCCACATTAAACTTCATATTACATTTGTTTGCACAATCTGCCATTTTATGTAAACCACTCTGTAGAGAACAAACATCATGTTCTAAATTTATTACCCTACATAATTTAGTGTCATCTGCAAGTATTGACATTTTGCTATCTATCCCTATTTCCAGGTCTTTATATTGCATCTACTGCTTTACCATTATCTAGGTTGCTACTTCTTCATAGAAACTCAAAAGATTAGTTTTGTAAGATCTATTCTTACAATAGAGAATATTAGTGTTATATAACTGTAAGAGGAGGTATTCAAATGAAGATTAAGCGTAAACCAGGTGCACATGTAGCAAACACAGGCCTAGATTCCACTGCAGTTGATTACTTTGGCAAAGGTTTTTATCTATGCATTTCTCCATACACTGCAATAGGAATAATGTACACAAAACTAGAGCTAACACTTTCAACTGCAGTTAAATCTAGGCCATTACTGATTTTTTTTTATTATTATTAATACTGACCATAAAAAAGAGGTTGATCCCACACTGTGGTGCACACCCCTTTGGTCTTTTTAAAGGGTTAAAAGCATATCCTTTCACTGTACCTTTTTTGTGTTCTTTTACCTTAGAAAACAATATTTTTTGTACTGAGTTCATGCTGGAAGTTAGAGATATTTAGACACAGGACTACAGACATCCACTGTAATGAGAGTGAATGTATAAGAAAATATAATTGGCTGTTGCCATTGCATGCGCACCGTTGATGTAGGCAGATAATGAGTATTTTGGCAGTTACATGGACATGCCTCGACAGTATCCCTCAGGATGGACAGTCTTTCACACACATCCCTCCTTTCCACCCTGGTGTCCCTCATTTTAGGAGATCGACTATATGTGTATCATATAGCTCCACAGTAATAAAATTCACATTAACCCTTTGAGTGCCGGATGGGTACGCAACGCATTGCATACCCCACTGGTCTGGCACTTAAAGGGTTACTGTTTAAATTGCTGTATATCATTGTATAAATTAGGTTGTGGAAATAAAATAACTTGGCATTGTTATCATCATCTACTGAGTTAAACAAATATGAGTTAATAATATGTCATAAAATAAGCTAGACATTCTATTTTGTTTTTTTGAAATGCTGAGACTTGTGTTTGAAGAGAGCTGCGATAATGCGGAAGATATGAAAGCCGCATTTCAGTCAAGTAGAAGTTTTATTCGTCCTATAAGATGAAGCTAGCTGCAAAATAATTTCATTTATCTTTTAAAAAAAATAGGCCATATAAAGACGCCAAATCTTTTATTAGAGTAATGTTCTGTGACAACTCAGTCGCTTCTTTTCCCGAGTTGCCTCTGTTCTTGCCGACGTCACCGGATCTTCCTGCTAGTGGAACGCGGAAGTGCTACGCTTTGGGTCTTGTCTATCCTAGAATAGCTGGAGTGGTCCAGCCTGTCATTTTTCTGCTCTTTTCCTGCCTTCTTTCTTTTGTCGGGTTTGTATATACCCGAGCAATGGTGGGTCTGTGTGCTCGGGAAAAAACGGGCTGCCGGAAGCTGCTGGAGGAGCTGCAGACCCCAGACTTGATATCTCTTGCAGAGACTGTCACAAATCGCATGATCAAAGTGTTCAGCAGGGAAGGTAAAAACCTATATATTATGTAATGGGCATACCTGGGAACTGTCAGGGTTTGACCCTGAGCCTCAGGGTTTTGGCCCAGATCTCAGGGTCTAGAGCCAAAATCTCAGGGTGAGAGAGTTCAGTGATCCCTGTTATATATTCTGCTCCAGTTAAATGCTTCTTTAGTCTATAAATGGGTGCAACTTGTACCAGAAAGGCAGAGGGAGAAGTCCTGCTTGTTTTGTGTGTGTTCATGCAGTGATATTTGTAAGTTGTTGTGTATTAATGGCTCCTTGAATGTTGATTGGCGTGGCTCTCGATTACAGTGATCAGGGATATATCGCAGATAATCTATATTATGGGAGATTTTAGGGTTAATATTTACACAATCTCAGGGTCAGCTCATTTTGAAAGTTCCCAGGTATGGTAATGGGGATAGTCAGGGCTGGCGCAAGACATTGTGCTGGCTGGGTCCAAGGATGAAATGCTGCCCCCCCCCCAAAACACACCCACCAAAACACACCACATCCTTAATTATATCAACCCCTCTCCTGCCCCTAAAACCACATAGAACTGTCATGTTTTTTAGGGTTGCACCGATACTGGTATCGGTATCGGTGCCGATACCAGCATTTGCGCAAGTACTTGTACTCGCGCAAATGCGGCCGATGCCAGCACCGATACCCTGTGTCAGGGTCGGTGCTGCAGAGAGGGAGCCTGGGGAGCTGCTCACAATGCTCCCCGGTCACCTCTCTCACTCCTACAGCGTCGGAGCATTGCCGCGGGTTACCATGGCAACGCTCCGAAGCTGACCTCTGCCGGGGCTTGCGAGAGAACAGCGAGCACCCGGCAGAGGAGAGTAAAGGAGGCAAGATGGGGCAGGGGGTGGTGAAAGAGGCAGACAGTGGGGTGAAGAGGGAGAAAAAGTCAAAAGGAGGAAGGATCAGGAGACCAAAGGAGGGGGGCCAAGAAGAGGCAAAAGGAGGGGTGATCAGGAGGGAGAGAGAGGCAAAAGGGTGAGTCAAGGAGGAGTGGGAGAAAGGGGGATCAAAAGCCAAGACAAAAGAACGGGGCTCAAGGGGGTAGAATGAAGCAAAAGGTGGGAGAAAGAGTCAAAAAGGGAGAGTCAAGAGGTGGTGAGTGTGTGTGTGTGTGTGTGTGTGTGTGTGTATATATATATATATACACATAATATTTTTCAAGTACTCACCAATACAAATTACCAATACTTTTTTTTTGCGGTCATTTGCCAGTTTTCCAAGTACCTAAAACATGTAGGTACTTAGAAAATTGGCAAATGACCGCAAAAAAAAGGTATTGGTATCGGTGAGTACTTGAAAAAAGTATCGGTACTTGTACTCTGTCTTAAAAAATTGGTATCGGTGCATCTCTAATGTTTTTGTTTACATCACTTGTGCCTCTTTTTTCCCCTCTTTTCACCCCTTGTGCCTTTTTCCCCTTTTCACCCCTTGTGCCTCTTTGTTCCCCTCTTTTCACTCCTTGTGCCTTCTTGCTGCGCACGAAATAGCATGCCTTGGGCGGCAAATTGCCGCCCCTGTCAGTGTGCCGCCTGGGTCCATGGCCCCACCGGGACCCATGTAAGGGCTGCCCCTGGGGATAGTCAGTTGTAGGACATCCACGCTTTGGGGACAGCGACTCCCATCCTTCCCAACCAGGTGCTAACTGGTTGGATATCATGGGAGTTGTAGTCCCCCAACAGCTGGAGGTCCAGCAGTTGTCAAAATCTGTACTAACCAATACGATACATGTGACTTGGGTGGATGCTAACAGAGCACAGTAGGGCACGTCAGCTTGAACCTCTGAGTTCAATGGCTGGCTGAGGATCATGGAAGTTGGAGTGCAGCAACTGGTTAACCACGGGTTCTCTGTATGTGCTGTAAACAAGAGTAAAATGTTGTGCGTCTCAGTAGCTGAACATTTTAAAGACTAGAATGGTGTGTAAATCATTGATTCACAGTGAATTGCACCTGGTCCCTAAAGCATTAATGGAGTAGTTACAGGCAATTTCCTGCAGAAGTGCTTTCAGTTGCTGGCACATTTTTCATTGAAAGGTCTCTACAGTTTTAACGTTACCAAATGTTGTCTAGAAGGCATTTATAATGCACTTTATGGGAGATCTTGAGACTCATTTTAAGTGATAAGAATACTGCCATCTAGTGACCACAGTAGAATTTGACATTTAATGCTAAATATTTTTACATAGTAACATAGTTTGAATATATTTTTACTAGTTGAAAAGCCTGTTTACATGGGCCACAGCTGCAGTTATGCGCATTAGAGACTGCCCGCACCCCAGGTGATACGGAGCAGGGCTCTCCAAATTCAGACCGGAGTCCTCTCTGAGCACCTTCCTGGGACCACTGGTGGGGTCTCTTTGATTCTAGGGCAGCCCTTAAAAACATTTTCTGCATTAACCTCCTTGAGGACCAGAGTGATGTGCAACATATTGATTTGAAATGTGTTGCATTCCCATATAGCCTCAAAGACTTAATTGGGTGGTCTGATCACCTTAGAGCGCAAGGGATCCTTCACCACACAGTCTTGCTTATTTACAGTTATGCTTATAATATAATTTTAGGGAAAATGTCATCCAAAGATGTATGTAAATAGCATTAAAATAATGTGTTTTAACCCTTCAAGTCCCAGTGTAGTATTTAATGCATTACAAAGCACTGAAAATGTTATACACAGATTATCCAAAAACCCGTAAGTGAAGAAGTTTAAGGCACAAATTAATAACAGACTCAATCTGCCTTTTTTGTTTGAGCTCCTGGTTAAGGTAAGTTTCTATTGAGGTCTACTGGGTGCTGTTCTTCGATTAAGCACAATGCACCAAAAGATTGTACACCTGTGTAAAATCATAAACATGCACATAGAATTTGAACTCCTTAATGAATAATAATCTTTATTGCAGGCAGTGGTTGACATTTTTGGAACTGTATTAAGTCATGTAAGTGCAAGCTTAGTTTAATATGATGCTTTTCTTTACATTAATTCCTGGACATTTCTTTAACCCCTTAAGGACTGGGAAAATCTGAGGTTGATTTCACTTAAGGAGCGGAGCAATTTTGTCTTTTTTTTTTTTTTTTTTTTTTTTTTTTTATTGTCTTTGTTCAACCATATTCTATCTTTAATTCCTTTTGTACACCCACACAAATTGCATACTGTTTTTTAAGCGAAGTAGGGTTTTCTTTTGATACCACAATTATATAAATACCTCATCATTTAATTTGATTAAAATAGAGCAAAAAAGAAGAAAAAATTAAAAAAAACAACATTTTATTTACATTTTCCAGTCAGAATTTGTATATTATTAGTTCATTACAAAAAAGATACCCCTAAATATATTCATTTGCTTCTTCTGAATATGAGAGTCGCCCATATGCCTAACATTTAAATCTTTCTCACATTTACAAGGTAAATATTACAAGATGGACACCGTTATTTCCAACCTGTAATTTTTCAACAATTGGCATGTAAGCATCATAGCTTAGTTGACGGTGCCAGAACCAAAAATGTCCCACAAAGGTATATGTTTCTGAAAAGTAGACAACATAAGGTAAATAATCAGGAGAATTTTGGAGTTTTTTATGCAGCTATTTTTCCAGAAGTATTTTCCAAAATTGTGGTAATATTTTGTTTTTTTGCAGTTTGCCAAGGTTTGGGGAGCACTACGGGGCCCAAATTGGAACATGCACGTTTCCAGTTTCACACTTTGAATTTTCACAGCTTGCGTCACTGGTGCCATGTATCATTTGGGGCTGTGTACCAGTCCTCCACTTTAAAATTTCCCCCCAAAAGTGTATATGTTTGGAAAGTAGACACCCCCCGGACTATCATTTTATGTAAAAAAAATTTTACGCAGCCATTTTACCACCAATCCCTCGTAAAACTTGATGTAAGTAAAAAAAATTCAACGTTTTTCACACATAGATTTCAATGTTGATGTGAATTTCAACCACAGGATAGGTGTACATTTTAAAAACTGCATTGATTAGTGTTTGGCTCCTTCTTCTTAGTCCAGTAATACCCCATATGCATAGCTTTGCCAGGGTTTGGGTGAGCTACTGGGCCCAGTTGGGAACATGTGAGTTTCCATTTACAGGCATGCCATTTTTACAGCTGTTATTTTGGGCTGTTTGGAAATGCTGCAATAAATTTCAGCCACAGACGTATATGTTGTAGAAGAATAGACAACAGTGGCTTTCATTCTATTTGCATTTTAACAGTTTTTCTTCTGTGTCCCTCCCCGGCATTATAGTGGGTTATTGTCTCCGCCCTCCAGCTGGGTAGGACTTCTGCAAAAACTTTAAATATCTGCTTCCTGCTCCCCAATTCAGTTTTGTTGTTCTACCCAGCTGGATGGAGCTTTGTTGTTTTTCTCTCTGGAGAATGCAGTCTATAGTGCTGCCTTGATAATGCTATGCAGAGGAATGGGGACGAGATCGGTACCTGCATGCATTATGTTTTGACTCCCCTTCCTTGCCCTCAGTAGATGGCGAGCAAGATGTTAATAGTAAGATTAATATCAGCAAAGTTTTCCCTTGCCTTCTTTCTGCGCTACCTCCTTGCCCTCTGGTACGGTGAGCAGGTTCTACCTCCAATCTGGTGATGAGCAAAAGAAACAGGAAGTGACATAGATTCCTTTGAAGCCTATGCGTGTCATGAGTGGAACGTACACCACCAGAAGTGCTGTAGTGATGCCAGAGCAGGTCTGTCACCGGAGGAGGATGGCCCTAATTACCTGTATAGGTATTTAAGGTAAAGGGCTGGGGCTATATCGGTAATATTGTTTGTATGTACTTGTTTTACTGCTAGTAGCTTTGTGCTATGTCTGCCCCTAAAAGCAAGGATAAGGATAAAGAGAAGGAGAAGCCAGTCTCTCTTTCTCCCTGTAAAGAAGATGAAGGCTCTGCTAAACCTAAGGGCTGCTTTTCTTGTGAGGCAAAATTGGGACCCCTTGACAATGGGAAACTTTGCCAAGACTGCTTAAAAAGGCTGATGGCACAGATATGACCTCCCAGTTTACAGGTTTCCTATCCTGGATGAAGGTATCCATGCAGGATACCTTCAATGCCATGCAGGAAAGGGAACCTGCTAGGAAACGCTCTTGAATGTATCCAGGAAAAGGTATTTCCTCTCAGCAGGAGGAATATATCCTTGATCAGGGCCTTTTTGATTCTGAATCTGAATTATCCTTAGAACAAGAGGGTGAGATTTTAGATTACTCAGGTTCCTTTGGTCTAGACAAAGTAGATTGCCTGGTTCGGTTAGTTAGAAAGGCATTAGGCATTGAGGAAGTTCAGCAAGAACGAGATGTAATGGATACTGCCTTCCCTGGGAAGAGAAAGGAGGTCCCTGCCTTCCCCATTCACCAGTCTATTTTTGATCTAATTAATTCTGAATGGAAGATTGGGGATAAGAGGTCCAGCGTTTCCAGACTCTTTTCAAAATTGTATCCCTTTATGGAAGAGGAGGGGAATCCCTGGGTACCCCTCCCATAATTGATGCTTCTGTTGCTCAACTCGCAAAACATACTACTCTCCCTCTGGAGGATGGGACATCTCTACCAATGGAAAGGAAACTTGACGGGATTCTCAGACGTCCGTTTTCTGTATTGGGGCAGAACCTAAAAGCCTCTACAGCTATTGCATGTGTAACCCATGCCATGCGTATATGGCTGACCAGCCTAGAAGAAAAAATTTAGTCCAATGTTTCTAGGCAAAAATTGATGAAAGAGGTGGCAATCATGAAGGAAGCCACGAATTTCACTTGCGATGCCTTAGATATCATATGCCTTAATGCTAGAGCATCTGCTCTATCAGTTGTGGCCCTTAGGTCATTATGGCTGAAGTCTTGGAACGCTGATACCTCATCCTAAAGGGAAATTGATAGCCTTACCTTTTTCTGGGACATCTCTGTTTGGCGAACACCTGGAGGATATCATCAAGTAGGCCTCGGGGAAAAAGCTCCTTTTTGCCCCAGGAACATAGAGGCCCAGAGCTTCATCACCCAGACCCTCAGGTTCTAAGGTTAGGCATACTTCCTTTCGTGAGCAATCCAAGTTTCAAGGGAGACCTTATTACAAGAAGAAGCAAGGATTTGCTCACAGTTCAAGAGGGGGCTACAGAAAGGAGTTTTTCAGGAAGCCCCAGAATAAAGCTAAATTCCAATAAAAGCAAGCAAACCCTAACTCCGGGCCCAGGCTAAGTCTGTCCCCGACTATTTCTTTCTGCATGGGATCATCTGACGGAACCGGACCACTGGATCCAGCAGATTTTGGAGTTAGGGTATTCGCTGAAATTCCTCAGTGCCCCAAGAATGCCTCATTTTATCAAGTCCAACATTGCTTCCAATTCAGTAAGGAAAGCAGCCTTCAGAGATCTATCAAGAGCCTGCTCATAGACCAGGTGATAGAGCCAGTCCCATGTCATCTACAGGGTTCTGGGATCTATTCGGTTCTATTTATAGTACCCAAAAGTTTGGGGGGATACCGGACTATTCTGGGTCTGAAAGCATTGAACCAACACCTCAGAGTGGCTCACTTCAAGATGGAGTCTACCGCATCAGTGATGAAGACTATTTTCCCAGAAGCCTACATGACCACGGTGGACCTCAGGGAGGCCTATCATCATATTCTAGTCCATCCCTCCCACAGGAAGTTCCTGAGGTTTGCAGTGGGAGACAACCATTTTCAATTTCGGACCCTACCCTTCGGGCTATCAACAGCTCATGGGGTGTTTTCAAAGATTTTAGCTTCTTCCCTTCAACCCTTGAGAAGACAGGGCATTCATGTGGTCTCATACCTGGACGATATTTTGATCCTAGCAGGATCTCACTCCAGGGCAATACTACACAACAGTCCAACTTTGGAACATCTGTCTCGTCTAGGTTGGATGATAAAGAAGGACAAAAGCCAACTGGCTCCTTCCAAAATTGTAACCTACTACAAATAAATTCCCATGCAAGGGTAGTCCACCTGACGGAGGCCACAGTCAGATGGATCATCAGGAAAGTGAATCTATTCAAGAAAAACCTGAGTCATACATCTCAGGACTTTATGGAACTACTAGGCAACCTAACATCAGCAGCACAGATTGTTCCTTGGTCAAAATTACAAATGCAGCCAATCCAAACAAATTTCTTGGAATTCTGGAACAGAGATTTCGGGAATCCATCCCAAGGAATACCCCTCTTACCTTCAACACGGAAGGAGTTTATACGGTGGCAAGAAAAGAAGAATCTCATGGGGTGTTCCAGTCTAGAGGAACGTGATTGTGAAATCCTGACTACCGATGCCAGTCTATCAGATTGGGGAGGAACCTGGAAGGAGGTCATGTTTCAAGGCACATGGAAGCAATCGGAAAAGAAATTGCACAAAAATATATTGGAAATGAGGGCAGTGTGGTTCTGCATTCAGCACATAAGAAGACGTTGCAGGAAAATGGGTGATGATTCACTCCGACAACTTTCCCACGGTCAAGAATCTACAAAATCAAGGAGGCACAAGGAGTATCAGCCTCCTCAAAGAGGCATAAAGAATCCTCTTATGGTCAGAAGCCAACCTCAAAGGGATCTCAGCATCTTACATTGCAGGGAAGGACAATGTTACAGCAGACTATCTCGGCAGACATCATGTGGAGGTAGGAGAATAGTCTCTAGACCCTCAGGTTTTCAATCAAACCTGCAAACGTTTTGGTCTAACGAAAATAGACCTGAAGACCTCAGAAGACAATGAGAAATGCCTACTGTATCTATCCAGATGGAGGGACCAGGATGCAACAGTGCAAGACGCTCTCCGGTTACCATGGAATTACAGCCTAGCCTACATATTTCCTCCCTTCCCGATCATCATGGGTGTCATCAGGAAAATCAGAAGGGACCAACTGGATGTCATCTTGATAGCACCCAATTGCCCAAAGAGGCCCTGGTACTCCTTTCTGGTAACAATGTCCATAGCACCTCCATGGGAGCTACCTTTAACTTCGAAACTTCTGATAAAAGGGCTGGTGTGTCACCCAGACCCTGCCTTTCTACATCTGACGGCCTGGAGACTGAGAGGCGCATACTGATAAGTAAAGGATTATCAGAAGTGGTAACCAACACAATTATCGCTTTACGCAAACCGTCCACCTCAAATTTATTCCAGAATTTGGTCCACCTTCTCTAACAGGTTCAGATCCAAGTTTCCTCAGGAGTCTAATATTTCTATTCCCAGGATTTTAGTTTTTTTGCAGGAAGGTTTAGAGAGAGGACTCAGAATGGCATCCATTAGAGTGCAGGTACCTGCTTTATCCTCTATTATGACTAGGCATTTGGTGGAGGATGATTTGATCAAGAGATTCCTAAAGGCAATCTCCAAAATCAGGCCCACTGTCCACAGTATTATACCTCCATGGGACTTGAACATAGTCCTTGAACAATTATCTATATCCAAGTCTTTTGAACCTTTGATGGACATTTCCTTGAAGCGCCTTGCGTTTAAAGTGGTTTTCCTTACAGCCATAACTTCATCACGCAGGATCAGTGAGTTACAGGTTTTTCCTGTATAAGTCCGTTTTTAGTCTTCCACAAAGATAAGGTAGTGCTGAAACCTAAACCTTCCTTCAGAGGGAAGGTCATATTGGATTTAAACCTTAACCAAGATATCATTCTGCCTTCTTTCTGTCATAATCCTGTTACGGCTAAGGAAAGACCGTTCCATAATTTTTATTCATTTATTTTCAAGGCACACAGCACACTAAAAGGCAAGGCGGCTTCTAAAACCTCCATTGCCAGATGGATCACCGATTTGTATCAGATTGGCTTACTCAGAAGCAGGTTTACAGGCTCCAAAGAACCTTAAAGCCCATTCCACAAGAGCTATTTCAACTTCCTGGGCCCGGAAGGCTGATGCTTCTCCTGCTGATCTTTGTAAAGTGGCTACATGGTCCTCCTTATCCTCTTTGATTAAGCATTATCAGTTAGATGTCCAGTCGTCTTCAGACGCCAAGTATGGAAGGAAGGTTCTGGAAGCTGTGATTAGGACTTGGATCTGGTAGTATATTCCTGTATTTCCTTCATGTATAATAATATGTTTGTTCTTCCCTCCCTTTTTGTGGGTACTGTTTTTTAAGTCCCACTATAATGCCGGGGAGGGACACAGAAGAAATGAAAACATTTTCTTACCGTTATTTGTATTTCTTCTGTGTCCCTGCACAGCATACCCTATTCTTCTTAACATGTATACTTGATATTTTTCAGCTTGGACAAAAGTTAACTGAATCAGGGAGCAGGAAGCAGATATTTAAAGTTTTTGCGGAAGTCCTACCCAGCTGGAGGGCGGAGACAGTAACCCACCATAATTCCGTGTAGGGACACAGAAGAAATACAGATAACTGTAAGAAAAATGTTTCATAATGGGTGCTTTGCTTCCCATTATATTTTGATGGTGTTAGATCTAAGGAGGGATGTGTTTTGCAAAATAAAAATGCTGGATATTTCAGGGGGAAAAAAGTGGCCAAATAATAAAATAAACTTTAGAGCACTACTGCATGGTACTGCTTGAAGCAGTCATCAAAGCAGAGGCCAGGTTTGGAAGAGCAATCAGGACAGTAAGTCATGGTGTCTGTCCATATTCCCTTGCTGTAGCAAACCCTGTAGCGCTTCTGTGGTTTGTTGAGTTGGGGGGGTTATATAAATAAAGAGTGTTACCCTGGGTCTTGCTGGAATGATTTCAGGCGCACCTTGAAACAAAAATAGGGAAATGAGTTGTAGCTGATACTGTAAAAAAAAAACAAAAAAATACATTTTGGATTGGGGTTCGCCAGTTTGAAAAGTAAAAATGAATTGTGTACTGCAGTCTGCATCATATAGCTGACAACTTTTTTGTACCATGCCCTACACTTTCTCATATCAAGGTATGGCTGCATTAGTTGATCACACAGCTCAAATCCCCCTATGTTCTTGTTATAGTCTCTGATGCAGACTGGCCTTCTCAGTACCCCTCTCCTGCCACAGTTCTGTCCTCATGCATGGTGGTCAGCATGTAGACATCTTTTTTTGTCCTTAAACTTAACTTTCAGCAGCTCCTGTTGGCACAAAGATAAGGACGTCCCAGCTTTTAGTTTTTTATCTACAAGTTTTTTGGGCAACTCCCTGCAATTGCACCTAAAAGTGCCACAGGCCACAGTGTCAAAACAAAAAAGAGACTTAAATAAAAGGGGGCTGGTGTAGTAGGTATCAACAAATAACTGATAGTCTTTATTTAATAAGGGGTAAATTAGATCCTAAACTATTTTCCCAGAAATTCGGGGCAACCAGGAGGATCAAGTTGGCTGTTCCTGTCCTTGTAAATTTGAAAAGCCTGGGTATAGCCTGTGGCACTTTCTAACAATTTATAAAATTTAACATCAAACTTGGAGCGTTGGAGGGGATGTATTGCTTGAACCCTAACCTGCCTTTATACTTCATTAGGGATTCATCTATACTAATTTTGTTTTTGGGGTGTATATACTTGGGCAAACTTTTTCTGTAAATTATTTATTGGGGGAGCATTTTGTACAGTCTATCATACTGGGGGTGTTCTTTTGGGAGGCACAGGGTATTATCACTAAAATGCATAAAGTGCAAAATCACTTCAAATCTAGACCTGGTCATTTTCTTGGAGCAAATAGGGTTGTCACATATGGGGTTTTTGCTTCAGTACGATTTGTTACTTGGCTTTTTTATTATCCCCATTGCCATTATTAGGGCCCAGAATTTCTTAAATTCTCTGATGTCTGTGGGCTTCCATACTTCTTGATTAACAACAAAAGCTGATGGGTTGGCGCCAATATACTGGGCTGCATACAAATTGGTTTGGGACACAATTTCCCCCAAAATGTCTTCCCCCAGAAACAAATAAAAAAACTGATCATGGGTAAATCCTTCCACATCAATCTGAATTACTGGGCTGCCTGTGAATTCTAGGATTTGTGGGTTTAAATTGGTCGATGATACCCATTCATTAGGATCAGGAGGAGTGGCAGGTCTTGGGGCATTTCTTTGGGCAGTTCTTTGGGAAGGTCTTTTGGCAGTTTCTGGGATAGTTGCTGTGGCAGCGCTTTGGACAGTACATCTTTTCTTTACAGAAAGCCCAGCATCATCACTAGAGCTGCTCTCACTCTCTGAAAATTGCATTATATCAAAGTCTGACGCAGTGTCTGTGGCTTCTGAGTCAGATGCCAAAAAGGCACATGCCTCTTCTAAACTATAATGCCGCTGCATTATGTATACCTACCCTAAACTAAACACATTTCTAATTTCTCCTAAATAACTACCCACCCGCTACTTAACTATTACTATGTAAATACTATACCTAACGCTATACCTCCTGTACCTAATTCTAACCCCAAACAGTCACTATTCCTATGATATTTTTTTTTATTTTTATATAAATTGCTACTCTTAACCTAAATTTATCCCTAGGCCTTACCCTAACCCACGTATTCCCTGAACCTACCTAACCAACTACCTATCTAAAATAGCTTATAATACAAACTCAATTTTTAAATAAAATAAACTTCCTAACCCTAAAATTTGCTAAAAAAAATCTATTTTTTATTAAAAAAAAAAATAAATAAATAAATTAATTACAAATTTTAGAAAATACAAGGGGATGGGGGAAGTACCACAGAGCAGCAAAAAGCTGATCTGCAGCAATTCACTACTAAAGTGATCAGAGTAAGGGGGAATGTATTGATCCTACAATTACAGTGATCAAAGGGTTAATTCAGATTTAACAGTGTTTTTTTCCACAGGAACGCTGGAACAGGATCTGGAACACAATGTCTCTCTTCACCTCAGCAGTGTGTGAGATGGAAGGAGGCAGAGAGATATGACAGGGACAGTGTTTGTAAATACTGTCCCTGCCATTCTGCTTTTGCAATATGTGATTCGCTAATCAAGCGAATTGCATGTTGCTAGTGGCTGAAACTAAGTGCCCCGGTATCGGAGCACTTAGCAACAGCCTGCCCTCGCTCTCCCATCTCTCCGTATGGCAGTGATGGGAGATTTTAACCCATGACGTACCAGGACCGTCATGGGTCCTTGTGGCAAATCTACCCATGACGCTCTTGGTACGTCATGAGTCGTTAAGGGGTTAAACCCATGATGTACTGATGACATTAATGACTGATAAATTATCCCATTAATAATTATGCCATGCCAGCTGAACAGAGTGATTGTACAGAGGTCAGTTGAGGGTGCTGTGCGTTTTATTTCAATAAGAGCTGGAGAGCTACACATTTCCCTTCTGTATATGACTAGACATCCGTTAGCCCTTTGAGTGCCAGAGTGATACGCAACGCATTGCTTTGCAATGCGTTGTGTGCCCCTCTGGCACTCAGAGGGTTAAGGTTTCTCTTTAGTTGTGTGTACTCATGTATCTTTCTTTTCAGAAGCCATAGATGCAATAATAACGTACAGTGAGAGTGCCACCGAGCTCTTGAAACGGAGGAAAGTTCACCGTGAAGCAATTTTTAAATATCTTGCCTCCCAGAAAATTTCTGTGTTGCCAACAAGTGAAAAGAATCAACTTATCCAAACTGCAGTGGAACTTTGGAGAGAGCCAGTGGTAGAAAAGAGATCTACAGCAACACAGGTCAGGACTGTAGATAGACATGTTGTTATCATGCCAAACATCAGTTAGGAGAAGGGGGAGGGGAGTACAACATACATACTCTGAGAACAACTAAAATGTAACAGTTTATGGTTGCAGACGGTGCCATTGCAGTTGCTGCACAGTCACATTTTTTACTTCTTTTTGCCATTATGGAGAATACATTTTCTGTTCATATTAGAATTCACTGATGGTCCAGAACCAAAATGGCAGGTTTTCTCTACACAAGGGCCCTTGATCTGTGTGTGCCTAGAGGGAATCAGCAGCATCTAATTGATCAGGACCACTAATATATGTAGGACTTTTGCTGTTTCCCTCGTGCAGAGAAGATTTGGTAACTATTGACTGGAGGGTTATGATGGAAATGCCTCTTTCTTTTTACAGACTCTGTTATTTGCTATTTGTCAATTTACTGCAACTTTATAGTAAACTCTTATTATTTAGAAGCTTCCATAAACAGGTGTTAAATAGTTACGCAAAAGCTGGAAATTTCTACCAGTCTGTGAAAAAGAAAAGAAAATCAGCAGTCAAGTAAGAAATTATGCTGTTCTCAGTGTTTACTATTAGGAGGCCTATTCATTTTTCACCTCTCTTCTATTAAGTTTTTTCACTTATTAGTGATTACTATTGAGATACATATATATATATATATATATATATATATAATATTATAATTATATAATTTTATAAGTTTTTTTTTTTTTTTTTTTTTTTTCCTCTTGTCCAATGGAGGGCATAAGGACCATGGATGTAACGTATGCTGTCCCAGGAGGCGGGACACGTAACAGTTATTGTTCCAATCTAGAAGCGACTGCTTCCCTTCCCCTGCCTTGCTTAAAAGAACAAACCAAAGTTACAAGTTTAAAGGGGATGTTTACCCCCTTCACAACTTTGGTTAAATCGTTTCATTATCAATATGTCACTCAGACAAATTAGGTAAGATTAATATCAGATTTATTGAAAATAAACAGTCAGCAAGGAGTTGTATCAACCTACTCGGGCCCAGATAGGGACAGTACAGTGGTACTTCCCAAATCTGTCTCAGGTCAGGAAAACAGAAATAATATGCAAACGAAAGACGATACTAAAGATAAACTAAGAAGCCTTGATCCGAAGGCTGGACACTGGAACAGGGCACACTACAGCAGCACCAAGGCCGCGGGAAGGCACACGGAGACTAGCGGTAGGTAACTACAGGGCAATTCCCTAGAACGCTAGGGAGTATAAGAGGTAACACACAGACTGGATACTG
This sequence comes from Rhinophrynus dorsalis, assembly GCA_037306005.1. Taxonomy (NCBI): domain Eukaryota; kingdom Metazoa; phylum Chordata; class Amphibia; order Anura; family Rhinophrynidae; genus Rhinophrynus; species Rhinophrynus dorsalis. The sequence continues at coordinate 68,900,999 of CM074719.1, read as the reverse complement.
GCAAGTGACCAGATCCCTAGAATGCTAGGGATTATAGGAGGCAACTCACAGGCAGGACACTGACAAGTGACTGGATCCCTAGAACGCTAGGGAGTAGCAGCAACGATAACTACTCTCAGCTCAGTCTCCCAGGTATGCTTGAGAGTAGCAGACGGGAGAAACGGCAAGAGCAAAGGTGCAGCACGCAAGATGCTAGGAGCTGTAACGGAAGCTGCTGAGTGGTACTGAGAGCGAGAGTTAACGGAGCTGAAGGTAACGCCCACTGAGGAGTCAGGAGCCAGAATGCCAGATCGGTACACACGGAGTAGTCAGTCGGGCGCAGTCAACAACGGAAACGGTTCTCAGCCAAAGCCAGTTCGGTACACACGGAGGTAGTCAGCCAGTCCTAGTCAGCAACAGAAGTGGAATCAACTCCGGAACAAACAGAAGCGTAGTCAGGCAAGCCGGGTCATACACAAGCAGGAACATGCAGCAACTCAAATGCTAGGTACTGGTACACCACGAAAGGGCGCTGAAAGAATGACAGGGCTGGGTATAAAAGGTCTAGCCCTAGGCGGAGTCAGAACCCAGTGACCAATAAGAACCGTGCAGGGTGAAACCTGGAAGTAGCAATGTCGCCATGTAGAAAGGATCACGGGCATCTGTTCCTACTTCTGGCAGACAGTGCTAACTGGATCTGTACCGTAGTGTGAGCTTCTATCCAGCCTCCTCCGATGACAGAGGCTGTCTGTCTGTAAGCTGGAGCACTCTCATTGGCAGAGATCGAGACAGAAAGCCTCCGTCATCGAGGAGGCTGGATAGAAGCTCATACTATGGTACAGATCCGGTCAGCACTGTCTGCCGGAAGTAGGAACAGAGGTACATTTAAACTTAGAATTTCTGCAAACGGGCGGATTTTTTTTTTTTTTTTTTTTTTTTTATAAAGAGAACACAATTTCCATTAGTTATTGGTAATGAAACGATTTAGCCAAAGTTGTGAAGGGGGTAAACATCCCCTTTAAATATCATATACTTCCAGCTAGCATGTGCAACATTTTTATTTTATTTTAGATTCCTAAAATCTAATCCTAATCTTTCAGACTGTCCTATATAAACATAATTTGGTTTATTGTTCATGCACAGCTAATTCAAAGCAATTATATAAGGATATAAATGACAAAAAGATTAAGGCTGAAACTGGGTCTCTTAAAACTGAGCCAGTGAAATTAATTAGTGAGGAAAAGGCTATGGCTGCCTCCTTTTAAATATATTATTTTTCTTTTGTATATACAAAGGAAGCAACAATGGTAGTCTATGGGGAAAACAGAGTCACAGAATTTCCTCCATCTTGTACATGGTTTACTGAGGACAAAGTCCAAAAGAGACTGGAAAACGTTACAGTGAATAAAGTAATGACCCGATGGCATACACTCAGTTGTATATATGGGACTTAGTTTGGTAATGGCAAGACCCTTATACTTAATATTGATTTCGCTATCGTCAGCCTAGTGCTAATTGATTGGAGGAAAGCAGATGTAGTACCATTATTCAAAAAGGAAGGAATTATAGATCTGTGAGCTTGACTTAGTTGGTAAGACATTATAAGGGTTACTAACTGATAGTATCCATGCCTGCGTAACAAGCAGCAACATTATTAGTAGGAGCCACCATCGTTTTATGAAGGATAGATCATGTCAAATTAATGTACTTGCATTTTACTTAAAATGTTAGTAATGTCTAAAATAACTTTTTTGCATTTAGAAGAGCTTAAAAAGCTGATCTGAATGCAAAAAACCATATCTCTCAAAGCGCTATGGTTTAAGAGATACGGGCGTTTAAAGTTTGATCTCTCCTACTGACAGCTGTAAAGCTGTCAGCAGGAGATTCGTGGCGGTCGACATGGAGGCGCTTGAGAAGTGCCAAGATCTCGTTACTTACATGGAATCCCTTCATTGGAATGGTCTAAAACGTGTGCCTCAACACCACCTGATCAGCTTTTTAAGCTCTTCTAAATGCAAAAAAGTTTTTTTAGACATTACTAACACTTTAAAGGTAAGTAGTAATTTGGATAAGGTGTTGCTGTTGATGTAGTATATTTGGATTTTCCTAAAGCTTTTAATACTGTGCCTCACTACAGGTTAGTGGATAAATTAAAAGGTTTTGGCTTGAGAGGTGATTTTCTATGAATGGATAGAGAACTGGTTAAATGAGAGATGGCAGAGAGTTGTAAATTGAACCCTTTCAAGATGGTCTAAAGTTGTAAGTGGGGTGCGACAGGGTTCAGTCCTGAGCCCAGTGCTGTTTAACTTGTTTATTAATGATCTGGACGTTTGTATGGAAAGTAGCGTCTCACTCAGTCTTTGCTGATTCCACTAAGCAGTGTAAGGAAATACATACAAAAGCAGGATGTTTTTTCTCTGCGAAAAGATTTGGATAAACTGAATTAATGGGCAGAAATGGGCAGGTGAGTATTAATATAGATAAATATAAGGTTATGCATTTAGGCTGCAGAAATAAACCCACTGTATATTCACTAAATAGGAGCCAACTAGAGGAATCCTCTTCAGAGAAATATTTAGAAGTACTGATACATAATAGACTTCATAGCAAAGTGTAGGTGTCACTCAGCTGCTGCACGAGCCAGTAAAGTATTATCATGTATAAAAAGGGGTATAGATGCATTGGATGGAATATAATTCTACTTCTGTTTAAATTTTTGGTAAGGCCTAATCTAGAATGCGTAGTACAGTATTGGGCACCATTTCTTAAAAAGATATTACAGATCTGGAAAAAGTGCAGAAATGTGCAAACTTATAAAGGGTTTGGAGGATGAAGGTATGAAGAGGAAGTAGCCAGAGACATATAAGGGGTGATATGCTTACCACTTACAAAAATATTCAAGGTCAACAAAGAACTCTCTAAGGTACTATTTACTCAAATAGCTGAGCTAAAAAACAAGAGGTAACCTATTAAGAATAGAGGAAAGGCAATCTTGACTAAAAAATAAGACAGGGCTTTTTTAACATTTAAGGTAGTAAAGATATGTAATTATTTGGCCTTGGAAAGCCGTGCTTGCTGATACGGTAGTTGCTTTTAAAAATAATGCATTCCTTTCTAGCTCAAAACAAAATGGAGCATTATAACATATTGTTTGGAAGAAGATAGGCTGTTCATCCAGAGAAATATCCGACTGCCATTTGGAGTTACAAAAGATGTATATATATATATATATATATATATATATATATATATATATATATATATATATATATATGATATATATATATATGTTATATATATATATATATATATATATATATATATATGTTATATATATATATATATGTTATATATATATATATATATATATATATATATATATATATATATATATATATAATTTTTTAAACCCACTTCGGGCTTAACAGGAAATTTAAATATAACACAAATGGTGACGCTATATGGAGGAGGGTGCCAAATTCACATGTAATTGCTGCCTAGGTAAAAGATCTGAGATACTAGTCTCAAAATGAACAATATTTACAAATACTAACCAGTACCACTGGTGGTGATAATCTTCTCTCTATCACCAGTGGTAGCACCGGATAGTATTTTTATTAATTGTAAATTGTGTTTTTGTTTGCCTACATCTGGATCAAAAGGAGTGATAGGGCATTGGTTGAACTTGATGGACGCATGTCTGTTGTCAGCCTCATCAACTATGTTACGGCTAATACTGTAATGTATTTCGATTAGTACCCACTGCGTCTCCATTCCAAAAGGAAAAGGGAAAACCCCCAGCCTTTCATCAAGCAATATAATCTCTCATTTTAGGAGTTATTATTCCACGTCATAAAGAACAAAAATTCCAAAGGCTTCCATTCAAGCTTTTGGTTGTTCATAAGAAAGATGCAAGGGGTTGTTTTGACCAGTCCTCCATCTCAAGTTTGACAACAAATGCTTGAAATGTCACAAATCAAGCTGGAATCCATCAGGTCTGTAATAAATGCCATGGAAATGGAAGAATTAATTTCTTCCTTGCACATAAAGATGCTTATTTGCTCATTTTGAGCAGAGACAAGAGCTATCGGTACCTTTTTGGATACCAAAACAATCATTATTAGTTTGCAGGCCTACTATTCATCTTGCAACTGCTCCTTGTGAATTTACAAACATTTCTCCTTCTTTGGTAGCACACGTAAGGAAAGGATATCTCAATGACCTTTTGATCAAAGTCAAGTTGATACCTCTTCTACAACACATTCAAGTGACAGTGTCTACTTTGATGAATCATGGGTACATTCTCGTCCTGGATAAGTCAAACCTGAAACAAAGGCACTGCATTATTTTTTTAGATCTAGGTATCAACATGATACAGCAGAAAGTGTTTCTGCCTCAAAATAAGATATCATTAATCAAGTCCAGGATCCTCGCTTTCCTTTTGGAGGGAATCAACAGTCAGGAACTGCATGTGGATTTTTGGAACCATGGTATCCACACTGGGAGCAGTTTCATATGAGACTGCTACAACTGGAGCTCTTTGTTGGTATAGAACAAGAAGGCTCAATCATTGAATCGCCATATCCATATATCCCCAATGACTCAACAGTCTCTAGATTGGTGGCTGAATAACTTTGGGCAATATTCGAGGCCTTTGAGCTTTGTCGACCCTCTGGAAGGGACATCCCATTTGTATTTAGTCCAGCAGTGGCATATAGGAATCACCAAAGCAGAACCAAAATCAAAGCAGAAGATCATACAATAAGCAGAGAATCATGATCTAACCCAGTCAACTATTTTCATCCTGGAAAGCAGGTTATCTCAGAAGAACAACTATTGATGCTAATGAATTGGAACACATGGTCCCACTCTGAATCCTAATCCACCTAATCTGGCAATAATGGCATGGCATTTGAAGTCACAATACTAAAACAGAAAGCTTTCTCTGACGAGGTAATTCTAACAGTGATGAAAACAAGGAAGCATTGTCTGGAGAAATGTTATCAGTAGTAATAGGATCCTCAGGCCTTCAACGAACCACTTCTTGTGTTCCTTCTAACAGTATTAGAAACAGGACTTAAGCTAAGTTCCTTGAAAGTCAAGATATCAGCACTATTGGTGTCCTTTCAAAGTAGCAGACATTACAGAAGGTCGGACATTTCTGCAAGGCATAATTCACATGGTTCCTCTTTGCAAAGATCTTACTTCTCCTTGGGATTTGAAATTGGTTGCAAAGGTTTTACAGGAAGAATCCTTTAAACCATTATGTTCAGTATCTCTCATTTATATTGCTTAAAATACTGCTTTTATAACTGCCATTTATTCAGCCCATCTAAGAACATGCTTTATATTAAACCTGCCACATAAAACATGTATGTGGAACATGGGGTGCCATGGATTTTTAAATAAAAAAATCTAATTTAAAAAAAAAAAAAAGTTATTCTGGTTATGTAATTCACCCCCCTGTCAAACCCCACATCTGCAATAGGAATAAAACACTATCCTGTAATACTCATATATACCTGTTCGAGAATAGATGAACAGTAAACATGGAAGTGTGTAGTACAAGTAGTTAATAAACACATCATTATTATTATTATATTAAACTCAATAAATTAAGCAGGGCTCAAAATTTCCACTAGCCAATGGCGAGTGAAAATTTAGCCCTGGCGAGTAGAAATTCAGACCTGGTGGGTATGTTATGGCTTGCAGTGGCGAGTAACTTTTCAGGTCTGGCTAGTAGCAAAGGACTTCAACTTTTAAGCATAAGTGTTAAAATAATATCTAGTAGCAAAATTAATAAAAGTCAGGCCCATATAATGGTAAAAGAAGGAAGCTGATTGCACTTAAATTGGGCATCCTAATTCACTGAACCAGAGAAATTAATACAGTTCAAGACAAACAGAATGGTTCGGTCTCATAAGAATGTCCTGTTTGCTAAATCTTAAAGCTCTTTCTTAACCAGTCTGGAAACTGTCAGCCTCCATGTCCTCTGTTGCTGCTGAGTGAAAACTGTGTCTTTCAAAACCTGCTGGCAGATGATGCATATGGAAATCAACAATAATGTGACAATACTGGTTATACGATAAGGAGCAGGATTAAGAGGATTGCATGCTCGAATGCCTGGAAATGGTATATCAGAAGATGTCCAGTATATGGGATAGAAATAATAGCGTATCTCCAGAGAAATAGAGGTGGTTTAATGAAACAAATGCATTTTTCCCATAATACATCTGGCTTTATCAAGGCAACAAATAAAGCCTGATGTAGTATGGATGAAACACAGTGGGGCTAACACTTTGGAGACCTGTCTAGCATTCAAGAGGTTAATAGCCCCATTTAAATCAAAAAAAATTTATTTCCTCCCTTTTATATAATTGGTTTGCTCCAAAACTACACTTCTTTAACTTGATGAAAAAGTATTGGGTATATGTGTAACAGTATGGAGTAGATGAATTCTGGGACAAACCAACTGCGTGATAGACAGCAAATAAACCTTCCATTGTGTTAAAAAGTGTGTCAGTTTTCTGCTAATGCAGAATACATGAAATCCACTTGCCTATATTGTTTGTTTTTAACTTTTTTTTTTCTTTTACTTTTATACTACACCTACTGATATCACCATTCCTGTATAGAGAGGGCCTAGGGCCTAATTCATCAAGTTGAAGTGGAGCAATTCTGTGGAAAACCATCTGTACCAAACAAATTAAGGTTCCCTTGGATTGAACGGAGGCTTTTAACTCCTTAAGGACCAGTGGGGTGTGCAGTGCATTGCAAATCCATGCATTGCCCACCCCTCTGGCTCTTTAAGGGGTTAAACACCTGAATGTGAGAGAGGTTTCCAACTCTTTGCTTTAAACGCTTCAGAGACCTCTCTTAGCATTAAAGGGAACTACCAACTTAGTTAAAGTCACCCTGCAATAATTAGGCAGATGGCGACTAGCTTAATAATAGTTATCTTGCCTCTAAAAACTACACAATGCTACAGAAAGCCTTAAAGCGGAACTACCACCGCTAACAAACTTTCTCCCCAATAATTCCCCATCTGGAGACTAGGTGCACAGTAGTGGTAGTCTCCAGAATTATTACCACTTTAATGAGAATTATCCATTGCTCCGGGACTGACAGGCAGGAAGCAGCGCAGACATCTTTCCATAGTGATGTCTGTGCGCCTGCGCTGTCAGTCCCTTTCGGAGCTGATCGGGTCCTAGCAATGCCTCCTAGAGTCTGCTGGGACTGACAGCGCAGGTGCGCAGACATCACTGTGGAAAGATGTCTGCGCTCCTTCCTGCCTGTCAGCCCAGGAGCAATGGATAATTTTCATAACGCGGTAATAATTCTGGTGACTAGCGCTACTGAGCAGCTAGTCGCCAGATGGGGAAATATTGCGGGGCAAGTTTGTTAGTGGTGGTAGTTCCACTTTAATCTTCTAAGACCGGAAGCCAGGTATCAGCGCAGACATCTTGTCTGCGCACCTGCGTTGTCAGTCCCTGTCTCTCTTCAGAAGCATTGCACTGTGCCGAACGGCATCAGAAGGGACTGACGACGCAGGCGCGCAGACTGCACTAACCTGGCCGTCAGTCTCTGAAGGTTAAGGATTCCTCTAGCATTGTGTAGTTTTTAGAGATAAATATTATTAAGCTAGTTGCCATCTGCCTAATTATTGCAGGGCGACTTTATTAAGTTGGTAGTTCCGCTTTAAGGGGTTTAAACTCCATTAACCACAGTGGGAAATTGGGGAATTTTCATTTTCCCCTGTGGTGCAGTTGATTTGTTCCACTTTAGATTGCTGAATTAGGCCAGTAGTCCAAGATTATAAAAGACGGGATAATGGTACAATCCCTATTGAAGAAAAGACTGGATAATGTTCAAAAGAAAACTGAAGGAATTTTAGGGAAAACTAATTGCACTACAATAGAGCACTAAAAATTTCCATTGATTTAAATTTGTTTTTAACCTCTTGAATGCTAGAGAGGTCATTTTAGACCTCTCTAGCATTCACGGGGTTTAAAATACCCATTTAAATCAATGGGAATTTTTTGAGTGTATCCAGATCTCCAAAACTGTACACAGTACTCCAGGTGAGGCCTTACCAGTGATCTATAAAGTGGCATTAATACCTCTCTCTCTTCCTGTACAGCCATCTATCTGGTAGGCTTTTCTCACTGTTTTGCTGCACTGCTTGCCTACCTTCAACTCATCTAAAATAACATCTCCCCTTTGGGCTGTTGTCTGGAGTTGTGTGGATCATATTTGTCAGTATTGGGTTGGTTGGAATAGAAGGGAGTGCCATGTAGCTAAGCTGCACTCAGCAGAAGCTTTTACTGGTATATGTTTATGGGTTACGAGTAAAGAGGCATCTGCCTAAATGATGTAGAGGCTAGTAGGCGGGCACGTGACTGTCTGTACTTTGCCTTATATGATGATTTTTATTTGTCCCCTGTGGTGCACTTGTTTTGCCCCAGAACTGCTGCTCTCTTACTTTCTGAATTCATTGTGGAATTGTTTATAATTTGTATGTATTTACGTATTCATTCATTTATTCTTTTTTAGCAGGCAAAGAAGGAAAACCGGTCACAGAATGAATCACTTGATTATCAGATGCTTGGAGAACAATTCTGCAGGTGGTTCTACCAGCTCCTGAACTCTCAGAACCCCTTATTTGGACAAGAAAGGGGTGACTGGGGACCCCAGCACTTCTGGGAGAATGCTGTACTTAAGTTTGTGTACTGCACAACAGAGCAAAGCATGGAGGAGTACAGTGGAGCGCACATGGCAAGCCTGCGTCTGCTCGCTCTTGCACGAGATGAGAGACTGTTGTTTAACCCTAACATAGATCCCAGAGGACTAAAGTGTGTGACTTCCCCACATGGACTAGTGGTGGTGGCAGTTGCTGGTACAATCCACAGGGACAATTCATGTCTGGGAATTTTTGAACAGGTCTTTGGACTAATCCTCTGCCCACTTGTTGAAAATTGGAAAATTAAATATGTTAACCTCAAAGTCTTGGGACAGAGTGCTTTAGGTTCAGCAGAGTCTATGTCTGCGCCATCTATTAAATACAACACAAGTGAATTGGAAGTTTTTTATAAGTGAAAATTATGTTTTCTGCCTTTTTAAAGGAGAACTATCAAACCAAATAAAGTCACCCCACAATGATCACCCATATAGCGATAAGCTTACAAATAGTCATATTATCCAACATAATTAACGTGTTAGGCAGAAATCCTACTTTTGCCGAGACTGATGGCCAGGCAACAGAGCAGACATCTTTGTTTACAGACATCTACGCACCTGCGCTTTCAGTCCTGGTCTCCTCAAGGAGGAGCTGCATGGTACCTTTGGGTACCAGAAGGGACTGACGGTGCAGGCACATAGATACCTCTAAAGGAAGAAGCCTGGCTGTCAGTCTCTGCAGAAGTAGGATTTTAGACTAAAGCATTAATTATGCTGCATATTATGACTTGGTAAGCTTATCGCTATATGGCTAATCATTGTGGGGGGACTTTGTCTGACCTGATAGTTCCCCTTTAAAGGCTTCCCAGTACAAAAAGTGCAACATTGTTTTTATTACCGAGGTTAATGTATTGACGAAAAGTGGTGCAATTCTGGGGCAAACAAACTGTACCATAGGGAGCAAGTAAAGTGTTCCATTGATTTTAAATGGGGCTTTTAACCCCTTTTTCAGTGTACTGGGAACCATTCTAGCATTCATTGTATTTAAAGCCCTATTTAAATCAAAGGGAATTTTGGAAAGTTGTATTTTTACCCTTTGATGCAGTTGGTTTGCTCCAGAATATCTCAACATTTTGTTCATATACCAGCCTCATTGTGTATACACTGATTACAACAAAACCTTTCTTGATTTAGGAGGAAGATAAAGTAATTGTTCTATAATTACAAGGGCCACATTTTCCTTTAGACAAACAAGGGAACTGCGTAGAGAGGTGGTTCTCAGTGTTGTGGGTGTTCATGTTCCAGGCACACCTACACACAGTCTGGAATTTTTATGGTGCCCATAATATTGGTCATATTTGTGAAGATAATTAACCCTTTGAGTGCCAGAGGGGTATCCAACCATCTGGACTAAAAGAGTTGTATGTACAGCTATAAATTCATAGTTATTATTAGGACTTAATAATTTCCAAAAATATGCAGTTAAAACCAAATATTCAAATGTTTGTTAGTCTTCATAGGAAAAAAAGTGGCACCCTGGGGTTGATAGGGGTACTAAATGAAATGGCACAATTCCAAGGAAAAAAACTACACCATAGGCAACAACTACAAATTTCCTTTGGTTTAATGGTATTTTTTTTTGTCATGCAACAGAAGTCTTGGGATGAAGTCATGTGAGGAGTGGGGATGGTGTCATAGTCAGAGCTAAATACGCCTAGGGTGCCTTTCCTAGGGTGCATAGGATGTAATTCCAGGCCTCATGATGACTCGTTAGTGTTTTATTTAAATTATGATTTAAAAAAAAAAAAAAAAGATTTGTTCAAGGAAACATTGTTATTGGTATTAGAGGTATGATCTATATATATATATATCCATATTGCACATAGTTCAGTTGGATAGAAATATTTACCTTTGAGTGCACCATAGACCACACGTTCTCCACATGTGACCTGAGCCCAGGAGCATCCAAGTTGTTTCAGTCGTGGCCTATGTGATCAGAAAGCCCGTAGTGCGAGGGATGCATTTTTATAACAGTGGTGAACTATATCTTATAAGCTATGCGAATATTTATTTATTCAGTCAATGACAGTTCGGATATGACAGTACTGATATTGAACAGACACTTGTTCTTTGAACTGTACGGTACTGGCAGATGGGGATTCGTTTGTATTGACCTACTAGTTCATGTGTGCTAGTAATTAGGTAAAAAGTATATTTTTAAAAAATATCGGAGGGTTCCACTCATTGGAAGGCCATGGTCTAAAACATAGTTCTACTTTGTAATAACTTTAAAATAAGGCTCTAACATCAGTGACAATAACCTAAGCTGAAAAATGCCTTCAATATACATTTTATGGATATGTATACATGTATGTGATTACCATAACTTTTAAATGAAAAGCCACATATTCCGTTACAAATAGTTCTATTTTAAATCTTTTCATTTGGAAAGTGAACATATTTCGTTTTAAAAATAAATCTTATTCAGTTTTTGTAACATATTTGATTTGTTCACATTTACTTATTTTCATAAATGTAACCATTCTTGCACCAGTGATGTCTCACAGTTAGGCTGACCATACTTACCGTTTTAAAAGGGACAGTACCATTTTTTTCATTTTTCCAGACTGTCCCGTCTTTCTTTAATATAAATGTCAATTTTGTCCTGTTTTTTAATATAATTTTATAAATAGTTTTTAATTTTTTGTAAAAAACTGAGCGCGGCTTGTTTATTTCTCATAAGACAAAGTAAATTGGAACTTCCTTTCATCCCACTAGTAGTTTTACTGTACACATTGATTAACATAGAGACTTATGACTCGAGTGACTCATAACTGTCTAAAACTCTCCAGTCTATCTTAAATTACCATACAGTCTCTTAGACAGTGATATGATGAAGAGTCATAAGACTCTATGGTAATCAATGCTTACAGTAAACCCAGTAAAACCACTAGTGTGACTGACGAAGAGAGGAAGTTCCGATTTACTTCAGGGTCAGGCTTTTTGGCCAGAGAGCGAGAACACCGCTAGTAAGAGACAGAGAGAACCATTCTCGCTGCTTGCAGCTTACTGCGATCGGACTCAGAGTGACGGAGTCCCACTGTCCGTCTGTCCCACACCCCCTTCCCATTTTTGTCTCAAGGAAATATGGTCAGCCTCATGCTATGCTATGCTATGGAGTTGGAGATCTTGTGACATCAGTGTGAACCAGGGGGTTAAGGCTGAAGGCTACATGGGTGTTGGGTATATTTTAAATCTTATCTTGATTACATTTTATGTTTTCTTTTGCTTTAAGTAGAAATGAGGGAAGATCAACTCTCTTAGGACCAGTGCAACACACTACTTTACAGTGGTTTGTACACCCTTCTACTCCATAAAGTATTAAATTATGTTGCAAGGTGTGACTTTTGTCTTTCAGGGTAAGTGCACGTGTGGGAGGCTCAGGGGGATCAACCCTAAGTCGGGTTGTACAATTGAGTACCATCTGCTCTCCAGAATGTGATGCAACAATTTAGCTGCAATGTAAAATTTAGGTCAAGGCTTTGCTATGGAACTGTTCATGCAACACTGTTTGATATTCATTGGCAGTCACTGGCCACAACATATTGTCCCACTATGAGACCTCTCTAGCATTCAATTAGTTAGATTTCCCAGTTAAAGCAACATAATTTGATTTCTGTGGTACAGTTGGCTTGCTCCAGAATTACACTACTTGATGAAAAGTGGTGCAATTATTTTGCTAACCAACAGCACCAATTTGATCATTTGAAAAACTATGGAAATTCAATGACAACAAACTTTTGTTGAAGCCACAGTTAAAGGGATAGTAATACTTTGTTTTAACTTTATTTTATTTTGTAGGCATTAAAAAAACATGAAGAATGATATAAGTCTTATCTGTCAAACCTTTATGGTTTAAGAGATATTCACAAGCAAAGTGTCCCCTCCCGCCCCTTTTACTGATGTAACACTTCTTAGCCAGGGCAGAAGGGAGCTGCCCAGGTAGACTGCAGAGAGGGACAATCTTCAATTAAGATAAGGGAAAAACCTGAAAAGCTTGTCAAGGGGGGCAGGGATTTCATTGTTTACATAGGAATAAGAGTGTCCCCTTCTGTTATCTGTCCAGTCTATGGACTGCATTCTACATCTGAGAAGAGATGGCTTACACTAGGTAAAAGGGGCGGGAGGGGGAAACTTTGCTTGTGAATATCTCATAAACCATAAAGGCTTGAGGGATAAGACTTATATCATTCTTCAGGTTTTTTTAATGCCTACAAAATAAAATAAAGTTAAAACGAAGTATTACTATCCCTTTAAGATCTAACTCAAATGCACAAAAGCCAGAAAACACAGATTTAATTTGGAAGAAGGTAATCTCTGCACACATGTACTTTTTTGTATGTTTGAGTGAGAACTTAATTGTGGCTTTAATAAAAAAAAACCCTGTTTGTATGTCTAACCTAGAATGCCACATTAACTAGAATTGCTACAAGAGGTCTTAGTACTAGTGTTGTAGAATATCCAGTAATTTAGTAAAGCTGATACCTTTATTGGCTAACTAAACAGATTTCAAATGCAAGCTTTCAAGACTTCTTAGGTCTCTTCCTCAGGCATGTTATACGGATAAATATGAAAACTTGTCTCTTAAATACAAGTTCACATTACATTGTTTATAATGGAAATCAGATAAGAACGTTAGTCAAGATACTGATTCTTTGATCAGTCAGTGGTAGAGGATGCGAATTAAATTGCATTCTTCCTCTGAGTCCAGGTATTTATGATCCCAGAGGGACTGTCGTAAAAGTTAATTCACAATGTGATAATGTGACAGAAACTCTCTATTCAGCCCATAAGTCAAAGAGTCAAATTGTAGCATTAATTTTACTTCCCATAATTTTCTGTCCCTCTGAGTGTGAAATTGTTCCATCTGTACAGTCAGTCTAATGTCCCTGACACTGTGCCCACTTTGGTAAAAATGTTCTCCCATTGGTGTCTCTGTCTTTTTGTTGTTAATGCTGGATCTGTGGGAATTAAACCTCTTATGTAATTTCTGTCCCGTTTCCCCCTCATAATGAGCTGTTGGGCATTTTGCACATGATGAGGTATATTACAATGGATGATTTGCAGGTGAAATTACCGTTGATCTTGCGGTATAATTGGGTGTTCGGTATGGGTATCTTGTCTGTGGTGTAAATGTGTGCACAGGTTTTACACCTACTTTGTATGCAGGGTAATGTGCCATTTTTTTTGTATTTTTGTTCAGGGCACTCCTTACCATCAGTTGTTTTAAATTGGGAGGCTATCTGAAGGAGAGTAAGGGAGGCTGTGGGAATATGTTCTTGTCTTTCATCTGTAAGGTTGCTTGAAGTTCTCTTGATATTTTGCGCAGAGCTTCAACCTGGGGGTGGTAAGTGACCACAAGTGGCACACGGTTTCCCTTATGCTGTTCTTTGTAGCTCAACAGATTTTATCTTGGTATGTGAGTAGCTTTCTGTATATGACTGTCAATAATCCTTGCACTGTAACCCTGTTTTATAAAGTCTCCTCTGAGTTTCTGGAGGTGCTTGTCACGGTCCGCCATGTCAGAACAGATGCGATTGTATCTGATGGCTGTATATGATGGAGTTCTTTGTGTGTTTTGGGTGAAAGCTATCGTTTTTCAGGTAGGTTGGTCTGTCCGCTGGTTTACGGTACAGGGATGTGTGGATGGAGTTGTTCTAAATACTGATAGTCGTGTCTAGGAAGTTAATGTTTGTGGGTGAGTGACTGAGTGTTAGATTGATACTGGGGCAGAATGCATTGTAATTTTTGTGGAATTTGAGAAGTTCCTTTTCACTGGCGGTCCAGATGATAAGAACATCATCTATAAACAAGTTGGCATATTGTAGTGTCATTCGGGTACCAATTGCAGTCCCCATTTTCTGAAGGTAGAGGTCCTGTCCAAACTTGAAGTAGTTGTGGGTGAGTATAAACTGTATGAGTTTTGTTACTGATTCCGTGGCTGTTATTCTTTTCCAGTTATTCTTGGCATGCTGCTATGCCATCTGTGTGTGGAATGTTGGTGTAAAGGGATTCTACATCCATGGTGGCAAGGATGGTAGAATATCCAAGCTCAATCTCTTCACCTCACCATCCAGCAGAGGCACCTTCCAGATTTCCATGGGAAACATACTCTGTCTTCCTGCCAGAGAGAGGTCTATCCAAGTTGGATCTGTAAGATTGAGAGTCCATTCGACCTCAGACTCTGTAGCTAGGTTTTTGCATACCGTAATTGAGGCTACAAAAAGAAACAAGTCCATCAATTGTTGGAGGCCTGCAAATATAGGGATATATTTATTTAGAATCTCTTTAAAGGAGTAGTAAACCAATGTATGAAAACAAAAACATGTAAGACTGTATGTTCCAAAGAAAAGTGGAAGCATTCTGGGATACACCAATTGCACTATAAGGGACAACTAAAAATTCTCATTGATTTAAATGGGGATTTTAATTCCTTGAATGCTGGAGAGGCTTGGAGATGTCTCTACATTCAAGGGGTTACAATTTCCATTTAAATCAATGTGGATGTTTTTGGAAACTTTTTAGTTCTCCCCTATAGTACAAACCCAGAATCCCTCTACTTTCTTCTGTGTCCACTCCCCAGCAGTAGAATGGGTTATCTCCGCCTTCTAGCTGGTAGGATCAATCAAATAACTTTAAAAAGTCTGACCCTGCATTTCGTCAGTTACTATGGTCCTACCTAGCTGGTGGATGGAATGATTCTCCCATATACATCTTTTATTTTTTCTGACAGGATTCAGTTGGGCTAAATTTTAATGTTGTTCCCAGTTTTGCCAAAACACTTTTTTCTCTTATGTCAAATATGGAACACAGGTACCCTGGGGGTAGAGTCCATCCTCTTGGAGGGAAGGACACATATCAAAAGACAGAGTCTTATGGGTGGAGACTCCCTCCTCCTCCTCCTGCATCTCAACCCTCTCCCACCCTGCAATTACCCAGAATTCATGTGTCCTGCATTGAAGAAGGAAGGCAGGATACACTCTTTTAGTGTTTTACTATTTTTCACATTAGATATGGTACTGTATAATCCCCCATTAGGCTGGTTAACATTACTGGGCTTCCCTAGAGTGGACTGACCAGTGTGCAGGTTTTGGCCCTTGCAGCCCTGTGGAGGGAATCTTGCTGACATGTTTTCCCTCCCAACCAGTATTCTTTATCCTTTGGCACAGTGGGCTTCACCGTCAACCATGGACCTCACTATTTCCAAGTTGGCTAAAACTACTGCTCTGCCTCTGACAGATGCATCAGGATTGAAGGAACCAACTGACAAGAAACTGGACTGAAGAAACTGGGTGAACAGAACTGTTGCTGTGTGGATTGAACAGCTGGTAGAGGCTGTCCATGCTGATGTCTCCAAGGAGGATTTGTTTGTTCATGTGGCCAACATTAAAGATGCCAAAAACTATGTTTCTGAGGCTCTTTTTGGTGTAATCAGGTTGTCTGCTATAGGCTCTGCCTTTTCTGTTGCTGCGCAATGCACCCAGTGGCTTAAGATTTGGACTGCGGACCAATCTTCTAGGAAGTCACTGGTTTATTTGCCATTTCAGGGCAAGTCCCTGTTTGGCCCAGAACTGAAACAGATTATCAGTGATGCTACTGGTGGTGAGGGCACGTTGTTGCCGCAAATGCCCACCAAACATCTGGCCATGGTGCAGAAACTGCATCTTCTTCTTCCTCCCCCCCCCCCGCACCAAAAGGAAGCCATTGGGTTTGCAGGCCTCTCACATGTATGTGCTCCGCCTCAAAGCCGAGACAGCCTTGGCAGCTGAAGCGTACAACTACAAGGGCTAAGCCTGTCAAGCACTCTTGGGCATGACCCGCGGAATCCTGGTCCAATGTTCTCTGTAAGGGGTCGTCTCCGCCTTTTTTGGGACACCTGGCAGTCCTCTTTCGGAGACCAGTGGGTTTTGCAGGTAATCTCAGAAGGGTACCTCATATATTTCAGGTCCCTTCTTCCATATCATTTCTTTTTATGGCCAGGGTGCCAAAAGAGCCAGACAAAGCACAGCTGTTTCAGGAGGCAGTGGATTCACTGCCAAAAAAGGATCTGACTCCAGTACCTTTCCAGGAGCATAGTTCAGGTTTTTATTACAACCAATTTGTGGTTCCAAAGAATGACGAAGGCTGTCATCCCATTTTGGACCTCAATTCTCTCAACAAGTATGTGGTGACTACGTGCTTCAATATGGAATCTTTGTGTTCTGTCAGAGCACAGGGTGTCACTGGGCCTTCAAGATGCATATCTATACATTTCTGTCGCTCCGGACAGCTAACACTACCTACTTTCTGCTTTCGGCTCGGATCATTACCAATTCACGGTTCTGCCATTTGGCCTGGCTTCTACACCTCTTGTGTTCACCAGGACCATGGGGGCCTTTGAGGCCTTCATCCACATCCAAGGCGTTTCCATTACACCCTATCTGGACAATCTTTTGCTGAAAGCTCCCTCAGAGGAGCTCTTGGTCCATCATGTGAAGGGATGTGCCTGACTACTGGTCCAGGGAAAAGCCTTCCTGGTGGAGAAGATTTTTTGTGATGCAAGAAGTATATCAGGCCCTGGAGTAGGGCCTGTTGGGCAGACTGAAGCCTGAGCTGCTGAGGTGCTGTTCTGGGTCACCTTGGGGTTCAAGACAGGTGGACTCAGGAAGAGGCTCTGCATTCCATAAATGTCTTGGAGCTCTGGGTGATTCGGCTGGCGTAAGTGTACTGGAACTCACTCTTGAAGGGTGAGGGTTCAGTTGGACCTTGCCACAGCTGTGGATGTAGATCCAGGCGATTGGGAATTCCTACCGGAAGTGTTCTACCTGATTGTGCAACAGTGGGTTGTGCCAACAATAGATCTCATGGCCACCAGGGTAAACAGGACGTTTCCAACCTTATGCTTCCGGAGGAGAGATCCTCTGGTCTTTGCTATGGATGTGATGTCGATTCTATGATACTTCAACCTCGCCAATGTGTTTCCTCCATTTCCTCTCATTCCCAGGGTACTCTGGAACAGGGCTCAAAATTTCCACTCGCCTCCTCTCATTTGGCAATTTAAGCCCTGTATGAAAATGGCCCCTTTCCCATGGCCTGTTTTAATGTGCTCATGCTGTCCTGATGTGGTGCGCGAAGGTACCGGGCCGTGTGCGGAGTTGCAGTGAGTAAGATGTTGCTGCCTCTGGTATCACCAGCCGTCATCTGCAGGAACTCGCATGTGCTTACACTGCACAGGAAATGATGAGCAGAGGCTGAGGCAGAACTAGGAGCAGCCAACCAAGAGCACTGGAGGCAGAGGTGGTTGGAGCAGCACTGGAACAAAGCACTTAGCACTAGGTATGGTTCAGTGGAGTTAGAGGAGTAGCGGAGCACTGGCAATCAAAGGGTTACTCTGTATCCTGTTAGTAAAGACACATGAGAGGGTGACAAGGGATGTGTCTGACTGACTGACTGGCTTTGAATAGCACCTTCTCAAACACTTAGATTCAAACAGTAAATGAAATGGCACTACAGGGTTAACTTGGCCCTCAAAGGGTAAATGTTTCCTGTCATTAAAGACAAATGAGAGGATTGAGAAGCACTGGGTGTCTGACTCGCTTACTGAGCCCTTCTCTCTACTCTTATCTGTCTTTAATGACAGGAAACATTAACCTTTTAAGGACCAGATTAACCCTTCAGTGACAATTCATTTGAAGTCTTAGTGTCTGAGAAGGGACTGAATGTAAAGTGGGCCAGTTAGACACCCAGCCCTACTCTCTCCTCTTATTTGCCTTTAATGACAGAAAAATGATTAACCCATTGAGGGCTAGATTAAACCATGAGTGAAACCAATGCACTGAGAAGGGGCTGAATGTAAAGCTAGTAAGTTAGACAATCAGTCCTTCTCTCTCCTCTCATCTGCCTTTAATGAAATGAACCAGACTGACCCTTTGAATGCCAGTGGTGCATGGAGATTAGTCAATGCTGTGCAAGCATTCACCAGTAAAGGAGTAAAATACAGTTCCTGGCTGCTATTTGATATATTTAAGCTTAAAGGATTAGTCTTAAAGAGAAAGTAATGTTTAAAAATATAGCAAGCTTGATTCTTCAATATAGTTTTTTTTATAACAAAATGTACCATTCTAAATGTTCAAAACATTGTGGTGTTCATTTTATTTTAATTTAGATTGTCCCCCTACCACCCCTTTCCATATGTAATGCTACCTCCCCTCAGAGCAGCAAGCTAGTGTGAAAAGGGACAATTAAAATAAAACAAACCACAGTGTTATGAGCTGTTAGAACAGTATGTTTTGTTATTAAAAAAAACTGTAATAATTATACAATTGTATTAAATAATAAAATAATAGACTGCTCTCACTCTTTAAAATAGGCCCTACCCTTTCACCTTGTCATGTCCCTGCCATCTGCTGAGGTGGTCCACCTCTTCTGTGTGATACCTGGGCACAGCTCAGAGTGGCACTTTACATGGGGGGCATAAAAAGATGCCCCCCCTTTGCCCACTGTGATGCTTCCAGGCACTGCCCACATCCTTGTATTGGGGAGATGTCAAAAATTGGACTTTGAATGCACGTTGCGTTATGTGCACCCAAACACTCTTTCATGCCTAGTCGGAGTCCTCCTCCAGCAGTGAGTAAAGCACGTGGACTCATGAGTCTTACTCATGAGTGCCAGAGAGGTACCCATGAAACACTGTGTGTCAGGCCCTGAAGAAGGTGTGCTTATAAATGGGGCTGACAGATGTATGGGCTGTTTCTTCTCACAGTAGTTTGTAACTACGTTGGTGTGTCTCTGTGGAAAACTGCATCAATAGACAGATTAGGTGAGCATAAAACCAACCTTTACTCTAAGTGCTAGAGGGGTATGTGTTTCATACCTCCTAGCACTCAAATTGGTTAAATGTGCTAGATTACAGACTGAAAATAGTAATGAAAAAACGTTTAATCTTGTTGCACTGAATTTTGTGAGAGGCCATAGAATGTATAATCTTTGAAGTGCCGGCATTTAACCCTTTAAACAAGATGAAGATAAATTCAGCCACCTCCTGGAGCTACACATTACATCTTGTTCTATGTCATGAATCATGATGGAAGTGTGAGAGAGATTCTGTAGAACACTGAGTATATATTGCATAGTGTGACCTAGTTGAAGACCATGATGTAAGAAATGGCACTCAGTCGGTTGTGTGAGAGATCTGCAGAGCAACTTGCATTTTGCAGTTGCAGACAAACCACTAGTTGCATTTTCATGCTATGAGAGAAAAGGATAGTAGGAGGGAAAAAAGCTACCAAACCTTTCTCAGACAAAATACTTTTTTTTTTTTTTTTTTTTTTTTTAAATCCATGCCATCTCATCAATGCTGCAACAAAAGTTGCCTGTATGAACAATACATTCTTGATAGTTTATAAAGTTATATGGTATCTTAGTTCTGTGAGTGACTATTCCTTTCCAATATATACACATTTGCATACCTTCAAAATGAGCTGACCTGAGATCTTTGAAATATTAACCAATGATGTTCCTCAAAACACAGTTCTGGGTGATGGGTCCCTGTTTGCTCTAACCCAGGGTGTACCAGTCAGTCCTTAAAGCGGAACTCTCAGTTACTAATAAGTCGCCCTTGAATTATTAAACATATGATGACTAGCATCCTATTACATGTATCACCTCTATAAAGTGCTGCATTCTAAAGAAATTTTTCATCCTAGGAGACTGATGGCCAGATTACTGCAGTCTGTGCGCCTGCTCCATCAGTCCTTCCGGTTACCACGTGGCACGCTTTAATGCTTCTTACAGGAGACCGGGACTGACAGCGCAGGCATGCAGACAAGATGTCTGCACTGATGCCTGGTTTCTGGTCTCCTAAGATGAAAGATTTCTTTAGAATGCAGCACTTTACTCTGTCTTGCTGGTGGATGGAATGGAATTTTCAGATTAATTTCACATCCTAATATCAGAGTTTATATTAATACATATGTAGCTGGGAAAGGTTTGTTTGTTTGTTTTTTTGTGGGAAGCTGATTGCATTGAAACTAGCAGGTGTTTCTCGTAATGTTTGCTGTGGTGGAACCCTGATTGGCACACCTGGTCAGACCTTGGGGAACACTGATTTGAACACATGGTTTAGTTACACCTTGAGGGTAACACTGATTTGTACACCTGGTAACCAGGTATACAAATCAGTGTTCCCCTCAAGGTGTAACCATGTGTACAAATCAGTGTTCCCCAGGGACTGACCAGCTGTGCCAATCAGTGTTCCTCACTTCCCCTCCAAGGTGTGACCAGGTGTATATTTTTGTTAATTTTATTCTGAATAAAACATAGAACAACAGTGTAATTTCATCAAAGAGAAGTTGTGATGGGTGGGGTTAAAAGCGGGGAGATGGGTGGGCATATGGGTGGGGTTAGGTGTGGAAACTGGTGGCGAGTAACTTTTCAGGCCTGGCTAGTAGGTCAGGACTTGAAATTTTGAGCCCTGCTCTGGAAGATCAGGGTAGATGGTGCAACCGTCATTCTGGTCGCCCCTTACTGGACCAGGATGGGGTATTTTGCAGACCTGGTCAGTATTTCGATTTAGGATCCGCTCCACCTTCCTCCCAGGCCAGATCTCTTGCTGTAAAGTTATCTGTGGCAGGAGGATGTGGGGAAAATGGCTTGGATGGCGTGGATCTTGTAGACAACATCTTTCTCTGCAAAGGTCATCTCCATTATGATTCAGGCCAGAAAACATGTCTCTTATGAGGCCTACCATAGGGTCTGGTCTGTTTTTCATTTGTTGTGCAAGGACAAGTCTGTGTCCTCACAGGTATTTGACCTCCCCTGGTGTTCTCCTTTCTCCAGGATAGAGTGAACAAAGGACTCTCTTTATCACCTCCTTGAAAATACAAATTTGTTTCAGGTTTTTTTTCACAATTCGGGAGGTAAAGGTTTTTCTTCAGGGGATGGCTCATGCCTTACCTGCCTTTAGGGCTCCCACTCTTCCATGGGATCATACCTTGGTCTTGGGAATCTTGAAAAGGCCTCACTTTGAGCCCCTTTCTTCCATTTCTTTGCATCAGTTGACTCTCAAGATGGCCTTTCTTTGGCAGTAGTCTCTGTACTCAGTGTCGCTGAGTTGCAGGCTTTATCTTGAAAACCATCTTTCCTTGTTTTTCACAAGGATAAGCGGGGCTTTGAACCTCCATGAGTTTCTTCCTAAGGTGGTCTCTGAGTTTGTGGTGCCTTCTTTCTGCTGTGACCCTAAGTCTGACAAGAAAAAGGATCTCCATATGTTGGATGTTGTGCATTGCGTTAAATGTTGTGTACTGTACTGAGCCTTTTCACAAGGATTCTTCTCTGTTGATCATTTCTGATGGTCCTAGGGCAGGGTAGATTGCTTCCTAGGTCACTGTTGCCTCTTAGATGAAAGCTGCCATATGCCAAGAATATGAAATGTGGAAGAAACCTGTTCCCTTCAAGGTCACAGCACATTCCACTAGGTCTACGGGGGCCTCCTGAGCCTAAAATAATCAGGCCTCACCTGAGCAGTTGTGCAAGACAGTGACTTGGCCCTCCTTTCATACCTTTGCTAAACTCTACTGTGTCAATGTTCAGGCTCAGTTAAAGCCAGCTTTGGCCAGAAGGTCTTGCAGATGGCCCTGCCTACCTAAGGACCTGCACACTTGGTTGCCATACTGTTGTTCAGTAGTTTGAGCCCCACTGGCTCTTGTTGTTGTGTGCTGTGTAAGTTCAGTGTCCATTGACACTTACTGTTTGGGTTGTCCAGGTACCGGATAGGCCTAGGGAACTCTGGTATTATAAGGATGGGTGTGAGGTCCTTTCTCATTTTTCCCACCTCTGCGAGCTTATTGTTGGTATATCCCTATGGTACCTGTGTTCCATACAGGACATAAGAGAAAATAGAATTTTAGCATTCTTACCTGTTACATCCTTTTCTCTTTAGTCCATATGGAAAACAGGTCTCCACCCAAAGTCAAATGAGCTTTCAGAATAGATGAATATATCCAAATCAACTCCTGAAGTCCTATTCTTGTGGAATGGAAAATAGGCCTGCATTTTAAAACCATCTTCAATATAATCATATATTGTTTCTTCCATTCCGAATTTTGTTAAAATGGTTGTATAACACATGCACTATAATAGCATAATAGAGCACCAGTTATTCATGATGTTGTTAGTGATGCTCCTAAAGGGCTTATCTGCTGTAATGTAATCAAGGACATTATATTTTCTATATCAGTGGATCTAAAACCAGATTTCATGGAATCTTAATGCCCACTGAAGAAGTAAATGTGTTTCCTTGGAGCGCATATAAGTTGGGGGACAGAATAACAGTGCTGGGATGGTAGACAGTGTATGTATAATTCTATGATTGCCAGTGGACTTGTGGGTGATTGGGACAGTTTTATTCTCTGTTTATATTTATCTTGTAACAAGTCCTATAATCTAGCTGATTCTAAGAAGAAATATTGATTATATTAAATTATATCTAACTTGTGTGACAAATAAAGCTGAATACCATAAACTACTGTTTAAAGTGGTAGTAAGGTTCTCCCCCAAAGCTGAGAGATATTTTATTCAAAGACTATTGCAGCTTGAACTTACTTTGTTTGGGTCAATACCTCTATGGCCTGAAATTTCATTGGTGTTGTTAGAGCACACTATCGAGTTTTACGGTCAATTGAACAGAATTGTTTATAGACTGCTGTAGCAAAGTTCCACCATAAAATTTCAGGTCAGGGAAGTTGTGCTCATAAAAATGCATGTTTAAGCTGCAATAGCTTTTTAATAAAATGTATTTCAGATCTTTTTTTACTCAGGTCAGCATGATAAACCCTGCAATTACTGTTTTTTTTCAATATTTATTATTACTAACTCTTTAGAAAGAAATAGCTTATATAACATATAGATGAATCTGAAAGCTCCTTCAAGTGAACTTAAATGGTCCAATGTGCTACTTCCAATTTAACTGTATATTATATGATATTCTAGAGCAGGGATGGAGAACTGGAGGCCCTCCCACTATTGAGAACTTCAGTTCCCTACACCCCCTGCCAGCCAATGTTCATTTCATTCAGAACCTGCATTGCTATAAAGTCTCAGAGAAGAAAAATAATTTTCAGTGCTTTTTCCAGGGAGAAAAAAAAGGTGCCAGTACTATATAAAGTATATATAAAAGTTTTGGAGTGTGCTACTGTAGTTCTGGAAAAAGGTATTGTTATGGTACCAGCTGACACACTGCCTGGGTGTCACAGTCAGTCGCAGCTTCCTCTTCTCTGGAACAAGAAAAACCTCCGCCGGTATCCCACAGATCACCCCAATCACCAGGCAACACTAGTGGTAGGGCAAACATGAACTGATTTATTGTAGAACACACAGGGTTTATATACACACATAACAAGTTATCCACACATTTTAGCATCCAATAGGACACAGGTACTGCAAACCACGTATGGCTGGTGGTGGAGGGGCACATAATATAAAGAGGTACAATGCCAATACACATCTTTACAAAGGGTCAGTGGGTGGGTGGAAGATACAGTAGTGTAGAAACATAGAGTACAATGAATACAATGGAAGTGTAAACAAGCTGTGTGATGAGACAGTGGGTAGGTGGCAACAGAATACAATGGGCCAGACATGAGTGAATTAACTATACAGTGGGACAAAAGAATAGGGCTGGGTAAAAGTGTCGCAGAGGGACCAGAATACAAAAAACAGGGTAATTTATTTTGCTGAAGCATCTTTTACATCTTCCAAAGTAATTACAGTCTTTTGGGAGGTCTGGTATCCTTTAGCCTGACAAGGTTTGGGATACAATAGTTATGAGGAAGATGCCAGAGGACCAGGGCATCGAGTAAACCACTGGACCTCTGGCATCAAGGTGAGTGATATGCTTGCTAAACGTGTGGTACATAGATTAGTGTTAGATCTGGTGGTGTATTGTATTGGTAGTGTTAGATGAAGTGTGTGGGAGGGTGATTTTGGAGTTAGTGCTTGGGAGGGTGGATGACACTGTCAAACATTGAGCCTAGCTAGTTTATTTTGATTTTCCCTTGTCTAACGCTGTTTAATGTTAGTTGTGGGAACAGAAATCCACAGTGAGAGGCCACAAAATGAGTTCATGCGACCAATGCTCATTACAGAGGATGCTGGCCAGGTAATAGAATTCCAGCGGTATAATGATTCTGTATAGCAGCCTGAACTCATTTTTTGCACTAATGTCTGTTTATATATATAATATTTGTATATCAGCTTTTTGTTTTTAAGATATTATTTATACAGGAAATTGTAATCTCTTTAGATGCTACAAATATATCCAACACATTGTAAAATAAATGTGTTATAGATCTCTCCTGCATCCATATGGTTAGTTTACTTATTAGCAGTTTCACTAACAGAGTCATATATACCTTGGTTAGATATTTTTATATAGCAACATTACAAAACTGTAATATGAATTGCTGAGCATGTGACCACCAGAGGGCAGCACACGCCTTCTATAAAACAGTGATTCTGTATGGTTAAAGCTGTGCAGATATTGACTAAACTAGAACTGTATGGAATTATATGCAATTTATACAAAATAATGAATATCATTCATTAATCTAGAGAAATATCCAATACATTACTTCATAATGCATTGAATTCTCTTGAGTATTCAAGGGGTTAAACATGTAATACTGTTTGGGGTTTGTTTCTACTGTTCATAGTGAAATATAAACTTGCTCACTCTCTGCTCTTGTCCTTCACCCTCACTGGCCCACTCACAAAGCCCACTTCATGGGCCATGAGTTCAGCTACTGCCCCTGCAATACCTGTTACACTGATGCCTGTAAAATGATTCATTATAAGTGAATCAGCCCCCTGCTCACCTTTTGGGGCCATCCAGCTGCATGCTGGCCTGTGTCATCTGGATCTTCAATCAGAAATAGCCATTGTAGTTATTGTAGGTTTTGGGAAGGTCATGGTAACTTCTACCTCTTTCTTGGGTTAGGTGACATATAAGATACGATGTATATATAACCCAGCTCTGAGACTTCATGCACAAGATCAACATAGTAATAAAGGAGAACCATTTCTTAGGAATACTTACATTTTCATCTGGTAATTACCTTAACTTCAAGCAGACATTCTATTTAGAAACATCTGTATATTTTATCCTGCATTCAATCTCTGTTGTAATCTACTTTTAGTTGTTTAAATGTACAGTCTCATAAAGACAACTGGCACATTCACAAGGTAACAGTGATGAAAAGGGTGACTTGAGAATCTCGCCCTGCATCAAAAGCATGAGATTCTCATGTTGCTGGCTTAAACCTTTCTTCATGGTGGTGGTGGATCTTGGAGCTCCTTGGCCGCGAGGCAGTATGCAGCCCTCGCTCCTGTCTTATCCCCCTGGGCCCTCATTGATCTCGCGGCTCAAGTGCTGGATTAGAAAGATGCAGCTATAACGTAATCAGTGCATGGCGGTGTCTGATTCTCACGTCTCCCTTTTCATCACTGCAACATTGTGAATGTGCTGTTTCATTGGACGCACTTTTCAGTGCAACATTTTAAAAGGATACCAAGACAATTGACCCTTATGAACCATTCAGTTTTACTGAAGTCCATTGTTTGTTGAAAACACAAATATAGGGTAAACTTCAGCAGACATTATTATATATGGGCAATGGATAAGGCACTATGCAAAAAAACTAAAAATAGCTATTCCAGATTGCAGTTTGAAAGGCATCAATGTTGGTAAAACTTTCTGTTACATTAAGAGTAATGTATTCTGATAGTACAATTCACCTTTAATTATATAAGAAAGTTTTTACTGCTTATAATATTGATCACAAGTGATCAGGATGGTCCAATGGTCAGGACATTATCTAGCCAATAACATGATGACACCTGCTTACTCGGCCCCGCTTTGATATGCCTATGTTATCTCTGCGGTTGTCTCTGGGGTATTCAAGTTGATGGGCTGTACATGTTGACTTCAATATGAATGGCTAATGCTCATGTGGACCTCCATTCATTGTGATCACCACAACAATACAATCTCCTACGGGAACATTCTGCATGGTGGCACCTACCCTTCAGGACAGCTTTGCTGCATCCTCATTGAAATATACAGGCAATGCAGTATGATACATTGGGTGATACTTAAAATTATGACTAGCATATGACTTTTGGAGATATTTAATTAAATTATTTTTTTTTTAATATTTAAATATTTTTTCATAAATTATGGCAATACATTTAATGTAGGAACATTTAATGTTATACATTAAGTCTGCTACTAATGAACGCATTCTTGGAGACATGTTGCTGAAGAAGATCACGGCAACAGTGAACAGTGTCAAGCAAAATACTATCATGTATAAAAAGGGGTGCAGATGCATAACTGTAAAAAATAGAGGTGCTCTAGAGGAAACACAAACTTGGTCTAAAACCCTAAACATTCCATGCATTCCAAGCACAACTCAATGTGGGTAGGAGGAATAGTATGCTGTGCTTTCCATCATTAAGGTTTCCAAAAGGTTCGGTGCCAGACTTTTCCAGACATCAAATACTATTGGAATTCATCACTCACAAGATATATAAAAAATGACAATACATAAAATTAAAATCATTATTACAAATCCATTAAAATGACACGCACATATCATAAGAGTGATAAACAGACTCCACTACATCTTACATATTTCACGTCAAAGGGTGCTTAATCATGGATAAACTGACAATCATTCCACAAAGCATTTAAATTCTCCCTCCAAAGTGATTTAAAACCTGATTAGATAAAATCATTGGAAATGTATATAAATAAACTGGTCTACTACAGGATTACACTAAGGCCAACGTTACATTAGTAGGAAAAAAACTAAAACTGATTGGATTACATAATATGAATGCTATCTCATTCAGAATTTAAGCCTTTTAGGGTTCTAGTTTACAAAATTAAAATCCAATAAGCTCTAGTGCTGATAAGACTGATAATACCCCCCTCCCCCATGCCATGGTGTGTAACCCTTTCAGTACAAATGTTGGATATGAGCACTGCGTCAGGATGCCATAGCAACTGTGCTCACGTGATTGAACAGCTGAATCAGCCCTTTCAATACAGAAGACATTGATGTCAGGAAAGAGTGTGGTGGGGTTTAACTGAGAATGTCTTTAAAACTACTTAGCATTAAAGAGTGTGACAGACATCAGTGACACTTTTAAATATTGGATAATGCAATAAAATATTGAATTATTCCTATCTATTTATGATTAATTAACCATCTACCTTCCCCCTTTACCCTGTAATAGATATTTACTCTGTGGCATGTGGTGTATTCTAGTGTCCACTTTTCTGTCTATTCACTATTTGTTTTTATAATACCGTATTCATGAACAGTAGCATGAAATTCACAAGATCCAAAACATATACAAAATATCCATGACATGGAAACTCTGCCATATTTACATTTGTGGTTGTTCATCATAAAACTGTATTATGTTCTGTTTTTTGTTTTTCTGGTATAAAGGCAAACATACCATCTAACTCAGAAGTCTGCAGTCAGTTGCATACTTAACCCTTTGAGTGCCAGAGGGGTACGCAACGCATTGCTTTGCAATGCGTTGCGTACCCCTCTGGCACTCAAAAGGTTAAGTTTGCTGTCTTGCATTAACCCTTTGAGTGCTAGAGGCTTATGCAACGCATTGCTCAAAGGGTTAATCACTTGGATACCAAAGGAGTTGACAGTGCCTTATGAATCATTGCGTTGTAGATCTGTCGATTATCCATGGGGTTAAAATTGAACATATTGTAAGCAAACTAGAAATCTATTGGTATTTTAAGAGTCAGAGACGCTCAACTAGAAATGAACCTGCAATACAAATTTGCAGGCTCTCGAGGATTGGTGTCCTACCCAGGGTGCAATCCCTTTTAGTCCACTAGTGCGTTCACAGAGAAGAAATATCCTAAAGCACATAATTCTGGTCCTGCCATAACAGCAGTCCAACCACGAAATGCCAGTCAATTCCTCTCTGAACAAGATAAGCCGCCAGTGGCGTAACTATAGGGGTCGCATCTGCGACTGGGCCCGTCACTCCAGGGGCCCAGCCGCTCCCTGCGACCCCTCCACCTGGCGCCCGCAATCTCCCTCTGGCACTTTAGTAATGCAGAGCGCTGGGAGATGACATCATCTCCCAGCGCTCTGCATTACTAAGAGGACCGCACGGGAGCTCCAGGGAGGTAAGAGATGGGGGCATTGTGAAGATTGAGGGGCATTGTGGAGGGGGTCAATGTGGTCGAGGGGGGCCAATGTGGTGGGGGGGGCGTGGCACTTCTTGCACCAGGTCCTGGAGGCTACTACTTACGGCTCTGGAAGCTGCCAATCCCACACGTACATTTCGGCCTTGTTGGGCCTCATCAGTGAGATTCAGCTGATCTCTCTAAGCACTGTGAGCAAGGGGTCCAATGTGGATTTCCCC
Source organism: Rhinophrynus dorsalis (assembly GCA_037306005.1). Lineage (NCBI taxonomy): Eukaryota > Metazoa > Chordata > Amphibia > Anura > Rhinophrynidae > Rhinophrynus > Rhinophrynus dorsalis. The sequence continues at coordinate 68,871,842 of CM074719.1, read as the reverse complement.
TATTACCCTTGGGGTGACTAATCCCAAGGGTAATTTGCCTCTGTGGGCCCCTTGTTCGAAATAAAAGAGGAGTAATTCTGGGGCAAACCATCTACACTGCAATGGAGACAAATCATTTCCATTCATTTGCAGTTCATTGGAGTCCTCTCTAGCATTCAATAGGTTAAACACCCCATTTAAATCAATGGAACTTTGGGGAATTTGTAATTGTCCCCTGTGGTTGGTTTGGTTAAGAAAGACTTAACTTTTTATGGTAACATACTACCCCTAGGTATTTAATAAAAGTTCATGACAGGAAAAAGAGAATATGTAATGTCATTGTTACAGTTGAAAGAAACAGAATCATATGTTACAGTTTTGCAATGCTTTCAGGCAACAACTGCAGTTTGCCTAATTTCAGTATGATCAGCACATTTTTAATTAGGACAAAAGACGGCAATCAAGTAAAAGCAGTGTATGGCTTGCCAACGGCATTCTTTTTGTCTCCTAGTGCGGGGGCACTCAAACCTATCCTCAAACCCCCCCAACATGTGTTCAGGCTATTATCAGTTAACACAAGTGAATGTTGTTAGGCAGATCCTTTAGAATGAGTGAACCTCTAATTGATTCACCTGTGTTCATGTGAGGGGCTCCGGAACATCTGCACCATGGGGGTGGAGGGGGGGTGTTGAATGCCCCTGTCCTAGTGTAAAAATCCTAGTACTGATATTCACCTACAGACAACAATATATAACCTTCAGCTGCAAAAGTTTGCATGCAGAAACCAGCATATGAAAAAAAAAAAAATAGTTGTTGTGCTTATGACGGAAAGCTGTTCTTAAAGGGATAGTAATGTTTAATAATAAAAGCAGCTCTAATTGATCATCATAGTATTTGTACTTTGGAGAGTGTTATTTCAATTCTGTCAGAGTTGTAGTTCCAGAGTAATTCAATGACAAAGTGTCCTCCTCCCACCCCTTTTACTGATATAACACTGCTCAGCCAGATCAGAAGGGACTTGCCCAGGTAGACTGCAGAGAGGGACAATCTTCAATTAAGATAAGGGAAAAACCTGAAAAGCTTGTCAAGAGGTACAGGGCTTTCATTGTTCTCATAGGAATAAGAGTGTCCCCTGCTGTTATCTGTCTGGTCTATGGACTGCATTCCACATCTGAGAAGAGATGGCTTACACTAGGTAAAAGGGGCGGGAGGGGAAACTTTGCTTGTGAATATCTCTTAAACCATAAAGGTTTGAGAGATAAGACTTATATCATTCTTCATATTTTTTTAATGCCTACAAAATAAAATAAAGTTAAAACGAAGTATTACTATCCCTTTAAAGGGATAGTAACACTTAATATGTAAGAAAATATATATTGTAGGGTTTATCCTCCTGCGTAAAATAAGGATACACTTACTGCTGAGGTATTTTATTGAAAAGTTATTGCAGCTCAAAGAAAATATTTTAGGTGCATTATCTCAATGGCTTGAAATTTAACAGTGGTGCTGTTGCTACACCATCCTATGGAGATTTATGGTCAACTGAGCAGATCTGTTGATAGGATGGTGAAGCAACAGCTCCACTGTATAATTTCAGTCCACTTTGATACTGAACCTAAAAAATGCATGTTTTAGCTGCAATAACTTTTGAATAAAAGACCTCTCAGCAGTGGGAGTATCCTTGTTTCACTCAGGAGGATATATCCTACAATATGTATGTTTTTAAATATTAAGTGTTACTATCCATTTAATACTTTGAGCACCAGATGGATGAGCAACACATTACAAAGCAATGCGTTGCTCGTATCCTGCACAGATAGGATTAAAAGAACACTAACACCAAAAAAATTAAATTGGTTCACATTCCTTTAAATATCAGGTACTTCTATGTAGCATTTTAAAAAAATATTTATTTTATATTATATCCCTAAAATACCATCCTTAACTTCTATTTTTAATGCAAGTTGTATATTGTCCTCTTTAGATACCAAATGGTTAATTTTTGATTGTGCTTTTTGTAATGAGAGATATTACAAAGAAGATCACAGTGGCAATGAGCATAAATTGCAGTGCCATACTTGTTTAAAATTGTAAGTATGTCATATAAATAACAAAGGATAAACATTTGAATATAAACATCAGAGTAAATATATTTAGTGCTGAAAACAGTGCTACAGTACAACTTACCATCCACGTGAATATAGAAGATACAGGAAACCAGGAAAGACAAAGTAGAGAAGAGATGAGAATGGAAGAGGAGGGAGTATGTGGAGAAGAAATAAAAGGGACAATTGGGACGTGGGGAACAGGATAGGAAAGGGGGAGGAAGGAAGACTGGATCCCTAAGCCCAGCTCCAAACCCCGCACTGAGAGAGGTGAATTAGTCAGTGAAGTCCTCTCTAATCCTCTCTAGAGAGAACTTCCAGATATTTCAAATGTCTTTGTGTTTAGATAAAGTGTCATGTCAATCTTTCCATATATTTCATGTATCCTATGTGAGTAATCAAGAGTGGTAGAATAGATGCTAGTTATGATTTGCCATAGTTTAGAATAAAGCATAGTCAAGTTGATACCTATTGTCTAAGCAGATTTAGGATGCAAGCTTTCAAGACATCTTAGGTCTCTTCCTCAGGCATGTTATGTATATAAATATGAAAACATCTATCTTAAATACAAGTACACATTACATTGTTTAGAATAGAAATCAGATAAGATCAGCTCAGCCCAGACCCAGGTTCTTTGATGAGTCGGTGGTAAAGGAGTGTGATGTAGATTGCACTGATCCATTGGAAGTGTCAAAGTTATTTACACTTCCAGTGTGACTCATTTGTAAAGGCTAATCCACAATGTGATAATGTGACAGAAATTCCCTGTCCCTATTCAGGCCATTATTAAAAGTATTAAACTGGAGGATTAATTGAACATCCCATATTTTTCAGTCCCATCAGTACAGTCAGTTTAATGTCCCTGACACTGTATCCATTTTTGCAAAAATGTTCTCCCACTGGTGTCTCTGCAAATCATCCAATGTAAAATGCCTCATCATGTGTGCAAAATGCCCAACACCTCTCTATGTGGGTGGAACAGGCCAGCCATTACATAAAAGGTTTATTTCCCACAGATCTAGTGTTAACAACAAAAAGACAGCTGCTTAGTTAGCCAATAAGGATATGTTAAATATGGGCAGATTTAAGTCTTATGACTGATATTGTGCTAGCACTCTGTGGTCAAGGGGAAGTTCAACAGTTATTGCAATTTTAATGGAGATATTTTCTTTTTATGAATGGACATCTCCACCAGATATGAACCATGTCCCAATTTTAATGTACTGCTCCAACAAAGAGATTATGTGTTTGGGAATGCCTTATGAAGTCTGGATGGGGTACAGTACCATCTAAGTAAAAGTGTAGATATATTCTTCATAGTGGTTGCACAGATGAAGATGTTGGCAGCATGACACCAAACTGTTGACCTTTACTTATCAAGTATATCCATTCACAAGTCTCTCCTTCAGGCAACCACGTGTTTGTATTTTAAAGGGAAATCCCTGTGTGGCAGAATGCTACAGATTTTGGAGATGAGGCTTTCTGTGCACCTAAGTTGGAATGTTTCAAGTGTAGAAAGCTAGGAGAAAGTCAGCAAAGAGGAAAGGGTTTTGACAAACATTTTGATTTGCAAATAAGATATTTTCTCAGTAACTGAAAGGTCAAAGTAATCCTTAAGATTCTCAAAAGATGTTAAGGAACCATCTATGATAAGTGTGATAACATATTTTACATGAGAGTTGGCAGGTATTGTGATGTGTTCATGTGGCTTTCGCCAATAGACAGGAAGGTGAGAGACATCAGGAATTAGCTATAAAGACTGAAGTACAAGTATGAGAGTTCTTCTTCTCCTTGCTGTTGGTGGCCCAGTCTACCCTCACTCTTGTGTCTAAAACTAGAGGGACCTATGTTTAGATGTAATTTAAGAAAGTTTTACTTCATTGAAAGGTGGTAGATAAGTTGAATAGCCTACCAGCAGAAGTAGTAGATGTTAGTACAGTGATGGAATTTAAGCATGCATGAGATAGGCAGGTATTGTGATGTGTTCATGTGGCTTTCGCCAATAGACAGGAAGGTGAGAGACATCAGGAATTAGCTATAAAGACTGAAGTACAAGTATGAGAGTTCTTCTTCTCCTTGCTGTTGGTGGCCCAGTCTACCCTCACTCTTGTGTCTAAAACTAGAGGGACCTATGTTTAGATGTAATTTAAGAAAGTTTTACTTCATTGAAAGGTGGTAGATAAGTTGAATAGCCTACCAGCAGAAGTAGTAGATGTTAGTACAGTGATGGAATTTAAGCATGCATGAGATAGGCATAAGGCTATCCTGAACATAAGACAAGACCAAGGACCTAATATGGTTTTAGTTTTTCTACAGTAGGTATAATGGGCAGACTAGATGGGCCAAATGGTTTTTATCTGCCATAAAATTATATGTTTATATGTTAAGCTCTATCAACTTTGCGCCGTCGGATAGTAATTAGGATCTATGCAGTAGAAGGTAAGTTGTCAACTATGAACTCTTTAACCATCTGGAAGGGGTCATCGAGATTTGGGAGAGGGATGCCTGGGATACTAATTGGTTATTGGTGGAGAGTAATAGATTTTAAAAGAAATGTGGATATAAGTGAACGCAGGGCTTATAATTTGAAGTCCTTTGCTACTAGCCAGACCTGAAAAGTTACTCGCCACTGCAAGCCAAAACATACCCACCAGGGCTGAATTTCTACTCGCCAGGGCTAAATTTTCACTCGTCATTGGCTAGTGGCAAGTGGAAATTTTGAGCCCTAAGTGAAGTATTAAAATCAGTGAATATTGTTTTTTGAAAAAGGCAGTCTACGGGTCGTTAGCTGCAGTATAACTTCAGATACAACTGAGAGCATATACTGTTTTGCTTACATATAGGGAAATAGATGGTTAGAAGGAAGTTCATAATTGTATGTCTGAAATAGCCAAAGGAAAAGATTTGGAGGATTTCAGAATTTATCAGTTGACCAATAAAGTGTATTCCTTTATTTGCCCATTGTTGAAAACTAGAATCAGATTGGCCATGTTGGAATTCTGGTTTCTTTGCTAGTGGAAAAGAGCACAGCATAGATTTAGTTTTGAAAAGGCTTGGTCTTGTGAACTGCTGTAATCTGACAGTGTTAGTTATTAAGGGGTTAGAATGGCAATGTGCTGGAACTTGGAATAATTAAGTTAATGTGGGGCACAAAATTCTTATCCCAGTGGGGATAACGAGATATATATATATATATATATATGTATATATAGTGGTTTGATTGATCCAATGCCTTGAATGTTGTAAAATACTTGCAATATTGAACAGTCTGATATTGATGAGATTAATCCCCCACTGAATTTGGGCTAATTAAGACTTATCTTTGGTCATTTTCCATTCCATATAAAATGTTGACTTTTTGGTGTACGGTTTGTGCATAATTATTAAGGCAGCATTTGTAGTTTATATAAGAGACAAGGTACAGTAACCATTTTAACATGATTTATTCTCCATATAAAATTCAAGCAGAGGGTTTTACAATTATTTAGTTGTAGAGTTAATCTGTCTATTGTTGGTGTTATATTTAAATGACACAGTAGACAGCCGCATCTAGATAAGTGGATGGCTAACATTTAACTGAACCTTGTGACCATTTGAAGAGAAATTTAGTTGGGTCTATAGAGGATGGTTGTGTAGACAACCATGAAACCTCTTTTTTGTCAAGGTTGATGAGAAAACCAGGGGGGAGATTCACTAAGCAGTGACAAAGAAGTGATAGAGTGGAGATTCACCAAGATCTCCAAAGTTGAAGAACTCTTAGTACATAGACTCCATAGAATAACATAGGAATTGGAGAAATTATATCACTGGAGAAGTCAACTCCACTTTATCATCTCTTTATCACCCCTTAGTGAATCCCCCCTCAGGTATCTCCCTAAAAGAGTGAAGCATCTGAATGATGGCTGGTAGAACAGTCTGCGTATAGAGATGGATTTTGATATTCCATCTGAATTCAAGTTGTTTTTTCTTTTTAAGTTCAAGGCTGAATAGGGAATCTTAATTGGGAGAATTTGGAAATGATAGAGTCGTAGGGAAACCATACATTTTAAAAGAACAGGACCTAAAACCAGAAAATGTTGATTTAAAGGGATAGTAATACTTCATTTTAACTTTATTTTATTTTGTAGGCATTAAAAAAACATGAAGAATGATATAAGTCTTATCTCTGAAACCTTTATGGTTTAAGAGATATTCACAAACAAAGTATCCCCCCCCTCTTCAACCAGATCAGAAGGGAGATGCCCAGGTAGACTGCAGAGAGGGACAATCTTCAATTAAGATAATGGAAAAAGCTGAAAAACTTGTCAAGGGGGGAAGGGCTTTCATTGTTTTCATACAAAGAAAATTGTCCCCTTCTGTTATCTATACTGTCATACAACCAGACTCACATCTGAGAAGAGATGGCTTACACTAGGTAAAAGGGGCGGGGAGGGGAACTTTGCTTGTGAATATCTCATAAACCATAAAGGTTTGAGAGATAAGACTTATATCATTCTTCATGTTTTTTTAATGCCTACAAAATAAAATAAAGTTAAAACGAAGTATTACTATCCCTTTAAACAAAGAAGGATAGTTGGCATGATATAAATCTTCAAAGTTGCAGGTAATATACACTCCCACATAGACTGGAGGGGAGATACCACTGACCCAGAGAATCAAATAGTTTTTTTTAATTTTATAGTCATATGAGGATCCAAAATGCAGCAATTAACATACTGAACTTAGTAGCCAAAATACTGTTATTTTATCACAAGTCCTTTACAGACAGTATTAAAAGAAGGGGGAGAAAGAGAACAGCATAACACAGGACCTTTAACGTTAGCTGATAAAAAAGGCATTATTTGTTTGTAAAATGATGTATAACGAATAACAAAAAGGACTAAAAAAACTTAAAATAAAACTCTCATACATGCCAAGTCATGCCTTCTCAGGCATGTAATAAGAGGGAATATGGTGGGGTAGTGCCAAGTTAGGACATTCCATTGGCTGAATGAGGATGATGGAAGATGTAAGGTTAGGCAATCTTTGGCTTTCCACCTATTGGGGACAGCAACACTAATCATTGCCAACCAGTCATTGGTGGGAGTTGAAGTTCCTAACAGCTGGATCAGTAGATCAGTAGTTGCCAAACATCTCCCCTGAGGCACCTAACAAGCCAGATATTTAGGATTTCACTGCTTTTGCACAGCTAGGTTAAGTAAAAGTCTGAGCTCCTGATGAACTCACTTGTGCATAACCTAGGAAAACCTACATACAGCCTGTTAGGCGCCAGGAGTAGAGAGTTTGGAACCACTGACCAAGATCACAGTTTTACATCTAAATTCATGTGCAATTACTCTGTTTTTCCACAGAGAGGCAGGATTGTTACAATTATAATGATGTTCTTCTTAATCAAAGAGTATTTGTAAATTACTTTGTCAAATTTGTTGAGAGGAGATAATTAAACCTGCCTCATGATTGGGAAGGTTTATACTCACTTGGGGATTTTTATGAATGAAGATAAGCTCCTGATTACTTGTTGTTCACTGGATACTCAAGTTAGGTAACATACTTGTGTGATACAAAGAAGTACATACTGATGAATACTGTATAATATGCTTGTTCTGTATGACTTACATTCTTAATCATATAATGATAAAAAACTGCTTTAACCATTTGAGTGCCAGAGGAATACACAATGCATGGCTTTGCTTTACCCTCTGACATTCAAAGGGTTAAAGAATTATTCAATTGTATAATACTGAAAGGGCTTTCAAGATCATCCATATGTTGTATAAGCCATTTTTTATGTAGTATCATTTAGTAACACAGTATCATATATAGCACACTCAGAAAACTCTTTTTTAATTTATTTTGAATTAATTTATTTTGATTTATTAAGGTATGTTGCACAGTCACTTTCTGCCTTAGAATTACATTACCTCTCACACTAACTGCCACTTATCCCTCTAGTTGCCAGAGGGATACACAACTCATTGCTTTGTAATGCGTTGCATAACCTTCTGGCACTCGAAGGGTTAACTCTTTCAGAGATAGGAAAGGGAATCATTGCATCAATGAGAACTATCAATGAGATGGAAAGGTAATGCAGGGCTAAGACAGGAAGTGTCTGCATGGCATGCTTTAACCCTTTGAGTGTCAGAGGAGTGCCCAATACATTGTGAAGCACTTAAAGGTTTAATTAGTATAATCTATGTCTATAAGGTAGTTTCTAAATAAAAATGGCTCATGCAACCTATAGGTGATTTATTTCAAAATGATCACCATTGCTTTTAGATAGGGTCCCTGTAAGAAATTCTGAGGCCCTTAGTGAAATAGAGAAAAGAAGCATAGGAGTATAGGCATGTTTTTTGGATCCCTGTAACATCTCCATTGAATTGCTTTGCAGAGCGTTGGGCATGTCTCTACCACCAAATGGAATAAATAAAAAGGACCTTAGGCCCTTTAACCCCTTAATGACTGGTGATGTGTCTGGACCGTCACCATTTTTTCCCCTGAAGGACCGGTGATGGTCCTTGCATATCATTTATTTTGTGTTTACAGAGCTCCTGCGGGACCTCCTAATGGGGTCTGAAATTGACCGCCTCATGACCAAAGTGGTCACTCTCAGACCCCCGTTCAGCGTGCCAGCATGCCGACAACGGTCAAATCGGTCCTTAAGAGAAGCTCACTTCCCAGGACTACTGCTCATTAAGGGGTTAATGTTTATGGGCAAAAGTGACAACTTTAAGTTGTTTTCCCTTATTAATAACCATCTGATCACAATATGAATTGTTAGATTACCTTCCAGTTGATACATTTTTTCGGTTTTATCTACATATTTCCCCATAGACTTTAACAGGAATCTGTATGCATTATCTCAAAAGTATACACACCACTTAAGTCATATCCAACAAATAGCCCCAGTATTTAAAAACATCAAATGCTTTATTCTGGAAATCGGAATAAAAATAACTTTCAATTTCGTAAGTCCATTAACCTGTGCAAAAGGAGAGACTTTCTGGATCAGGTGCAAGACTGTTGTGCCAAGAACCCATGGTGAAACTGCCTTTAAAGGGATAGTAATACTTCTTTTTAACTTTATTTTATTTTGTAGGCATTAAAAAAACATGAAGAACGATATAAGTCTTATCTCTCAAACCTTTATGGATTATGAGATATTCACAAGCAAAGTTTCCCCCTCCCGCCCCTTTTACCTACTGTAAACAATCTCTTCTCAGATGTGGAATGCAGTCCATAGACTGGACAGATAACAGAAGGGGACACTGTTATTCCTATGAAAACAATGAAATCCCTGCCCCCCTTGACAAGCTTTTCAGGTTTTTCCCTTATCTAAATTGAAGATTGTCCCTCTCTGCAGTCTACCTGGGCACCTCCCTTCTGCCCTGGCTGATCAGTGTTACATCAGTAAAAGGGGCGGGAGGGGGACACTTTGCTTGTGAATATCTCTTAAACCATAAAGGTTTGAGAGATAAGACTTATATCATTATTCATGTTTTTTTAATGCCTACAAAACAAAATAAAGTTAAAACAAAGTATTACTATCCCTTTAACAGAAGAGGTTTCCTGTAAATGATGGGTATGCCCATGAATTCAAAAACCCAATATTAATACCTGGGCACACCTGGATCATGCTTTAATTTGCCGGTGTGTCCTTGAATTCCTTTACCTTGTTAATTCGTGGGTTGCACATGCACAAGTCATAGTGCATGAAGTCCCAGGAGAGACGCAATCTGGGGAAGAAGTTACAATTGACAAGAAAGTGACAAAAACAGTGAATAAGTAGATTATTTAATCTATGTTTGTCCTGCCTGTTGCCATTTGCAAATTTGTCAAATGGTTTGTACTCACTTGTTTATCATTGAGAGAGTACACAGATAAGAAAAGCAAATATACTATTTCCATATGTCAGGTTGTGAAAGGCATATCTCATTGACTTCAGCTGAGACATGAGCAGTGTATGCACATGTACAGATAAAATACAACTGAGACATGAGTGGTATATTCATATGTATAGGAAAAGTAGAACTGAGACATGAGCAATGTATGCATATGTGCAGGCAAAGTAGAGCTGAGAAATGAGTGGTGTATGCATATGTATAGGCAAAGTAGAATTGACATGAGTGGTGTATGCATATCTATAGGCAAAGTACATCTGAGACAGGAGCAGTGAATACATATGTGTAGGCATAGTGCAAGTGAGATTTGAGCAGTGTATACATAAATGTCACAGTACAATGTGGCAATATGGAGCTAATGGGGGGTAAGTTGGAGCTGATGGAGGGCAATGTGGAGCTGATGGGGGGCATTGTGAGGGCAATGTGGAGCTGATGGGGGCAATATGGAGCTGATGGGGGGCATTGTGAGGGCAATGTGGAGCTGATGGGGTCAATATGGAGCTGATAGGGGGCATTGTGAGGGCAATACAGAGCTGATGGGGCAATATGGAGCTGATGGGGGGCATTGTGAGGGCAATATGGACCTGATGGGGAACATTGTGAGGGCAATGTGGCACAGATGGGGGGCATTGTGAGGGCAATGTGGAGATGATGGGGGGTAACATGGAGATTAGGAGCATTGTGGAGGTATCCAGTGCAGATGGCCCACGGGGGGGGGGGGGTGCGCTTCAAATTTCTGTGCCTACAGGCTCCTGAGATGTAAATCCAGCCCTGTGCATATGTACAGGCAAAGTACAACTGAGACACGAGCGGTCTATGCATATGTTTAGGCACAGTACAACTGAGACTTCAGTGGTGTATACATACCTTTAGGCATAGTACAACTGAGACATGAGCAGTGTATACATATGTGTAGGCAAAGTACAACTGAGACATGAGCGATCTATGCATATGTGTAGGCACAGTACAACTGAGACATGAGTGGTCTATGCATATGTGTAAGCACAGTACAACTGAGACATGAGCAGTTTATACATCCAAAAAGCAAATATACTATTTCCATATGCCTGGTTGTGGAAGACATATCTCAATGACATCAGTGGAGACATGTGCAGTGTATGCATATGTGTAGGCAACGTACATCTGAGAGATGAGCAGTGTATGCATATGTGTAGACAAAGTACAACTGAGACATGAATGCTGTATTCATATGTATAGGCAAAGTACAACTGAGACACAAGCGGTTTATGCATATGTGTAAGCAAAGTACAACTGAGACACGTAATATTACTTCTTCTGAGGGCTAAAGTTTAGAAATAAGTGGCTGAAAGTCAAAGTTGTGAGTCCTACAGCAACATATGGCTTGAAAAATATGTTAGCATACAGAATGCATTTGCCCTTTGCCCACAATACTAACTTCCTGCTTAAGTGACACTGGCACATATTCGTGATGATATCAAGTAATAAAAAAAATAATGTGCAACCTACAATGTGGCAGATGTGTATGGTAGTGGTGGTTGTGGGGGGGGGGACTGGCATGGTGTGATTTGTGTATGTAAATTGTTCTTACCATTATCATATGCTATCCTCCTTCTCAGATTATTGATACACATTACTTGTCACATAGCAGTGGTCCCAAATGGGGTAGATGATGTCAAACCTTCTTCACATCCCACCTCCACCTCCTCATCTGTGCTGCTGTTAATATATTTGTCCTGGCTTTGTCTGTCATGTGTGGTTTCTGCTACCTGATACTCGGTTGGTATGAGATGATGGTTCATTTTTAAGAATGTTAGTCTCCCAACATTGCTGCTTGATGACTGATAGGGTGCTTTTTGACATTTGTGCCTGTCCAGGGTCAGACTTTCCAATGGCTTTCTCAAACAATTTATAGACAGGCACAGTGCGCCTTAAAAGTGGTGGAAGATTCAGCCTTTGACTTACTGCTAACCTTATAGCCCTGTCATCATCCTCACTCTCAACTTCATCCGTATCTGAACAAGAGAAGGATGCTGATGGGATATATTCTAGATCTGCATCATCATCATCAGTCATCATTAGGTCATCCTCAGCAGCATCAGCATCACCTCACAATTCTTGTCCACTACTACCCTTATATTCCTCTAAGCTTTAAGAGGTCTTAAACAATTTCTTTGTACTTTTACTTAACAAAGTTCCCTGCTACAGGTGTTTTGGTGCTTGTTTGTCCCACTATCTGATGCAGCAGGTGGTTCAGCTGCTACACCTTCCTCTGTTATGCTATTGTCAGCATCATCAACCCTTGAATGCGACTTGTTGTCGTCTTCAGTGTTCTTCTTATATGGTTCTTTATTTCTGCTGGCACTGGGGGTGCTGGAACTAGTTTTGCTGGGAACTTGACAAACTGCATCCTCCCTTGGAGTAGAGGGATCATCACCATTGATTGCACACGCTGCAGCAACTATTGCTGCAGTCAGTTTTTGAACTACTACTTTACTCTCACATTCCTGCACTGCTCCACCCCACCCTCTTCCCCTTGTGCATTTGCTGGAGATTACTCAACTACACTGTGTTTTTTATTGTACTGTACACAACACAACTGATGGAGCTGTATGATGCCTTGCCTAAGCCCAGTCAGCTGTCACTATCACCTAATATATTTAGTTCGTTATTCTTGTTTATTTATTTATTTTAAGTTGTCCACCCTGTTGTCTTAACACAGTCTGTCAAAAAAAAAAAAAATATAACTGAAAAACAAAATCAACAACGTCTTTTCCCAGACTTCCCCACCCAACTCAGAGACAATAACAGCAAGATCAGCAAGCAAATAGGTCCCTAGCTGCCTGTGTCTTGCCAGTCAGTCACATGGAATTTTGGAGTATTTGGGGCCAACCTCCTTCCTTCCTTCTTCTACCCAGAGTGTCCCACTGACTCTCCTAACAGAACACAAAATGGCATGCTGTGAGAGCCTGACAGCCTTTTATATGGCTGTAGAAAACTTTCATGTGGTGGAGAAGTTTTTTCTTCCCACTGATTTCAATGGGTGAAAAAGGCGGGAAAAAGTGGAAAAATGTCACTTTTCACGAGAACTTATTTGCCAAGCAGAAAATGCCATTATTCGCCAATTTCAGTTTGAGGCAAACATTTTCACCCATCCCTAGTAGTCAGTTGAAAAGTGTAAATCAACAGTGGTTATTCTGACTGGGGTTTGCATGGGCCCAGGAGGTGTATTATGCTGCGTAACAAAGGACACATCAATAAGCCGTCCAGCAGCACCAGAGTCCAGGAAAGCCTTGGTTAAAACACACCTATCTGCCAAAGACAGGGAAAGGTGGCAATAGCCAGTGATTCTTGGTTCTAACTGAGATGGAACAACTAAGACTTGGGATATTCCCAGCTTCAACTGACACGGAGCAGGCTAAATGACCAAAAGCAGCACAGTATAAGTGGAGATCTAAAGCGTGCCTATGCTACTTTTAATATTGGGAGAGAAGAGTCAGATGTCCTATCTCCATAGGCTCAGAAGGTGCTTTAGATTCAGAATGTCTGGGTTGTTGAGCAAGGAGAGGGCTTACATGAAAACTATTTGTGCCCCTTTTATCCGGAATAGTACAGAGTGAGATCAGGCCTTCGAGTGTCTTTGGAAGGTCATGAACCCCTAACTCATCTTTTAATTTCTCATACAGTCCCTTTCTGAAAGCTGCCTTAAGAGCACTTTCTCCTTAGTCTACATGATAAGCCAGTATACCAGTGTGTGATACTCTATGGCATATGGAGCCAAGGGATTAATTCCTTGCTGAAGGTCCAGAATAGCAGCATCTGCAGCATATTGCCTGTCATGGTTGGAAAATAAAGGTATGTAAATGTTCTAGGATTGTAGAGACACAGTCTGAGAGGGGACAAACCCAAGCTAGTGCTTGCCTTTTAAGAAGGAAATTCTTGCATGCCGAGTAGAAGAAGTATCAGGCTGATTTCTAAAGTGCAATACACACTGATTAGGGAAACTCCTAAGCTATTTGGGGTTGCCATTGACGCATTTAGGCAAGGGGATTTGGGAAGGCTTGCCAGGGAGTTGCTGTGGAGTTGGAGCAATTGAAGCAGAAGTGGGAATCTCCTTATACTGCAGAATTTGTAGAAGCCCAGTAATACAATCTAGCTTCTGATCTTAATTTGTAAAGAATGCTGTCCAAGAAATGCTCCCAGTTGTGCAACAGCCTTATCAACCTTTGTGGGGTCTGCAGCCACGGCACCTGTATAATCTATCACTCTGGCTAATAGACCAAGAGGCAAACCACAGGGCAGAGAGAGGTTATAAGGCTGAATAGATGTAGAAACATATACTGAGGAAATAGTAAGCAGTGAATCAATAGTACTGCTCACTTATAGAGAATAACAGGATGATGGGTGGCCACGATAGACAAAACTAACTTTCAAGGCTGCTGCTGCTGCTGTAAGCTACTTGACAGCAACGCTAGGGTGTGAAGCTAAGGAGTGGTGTTGACTGCAAATACCACCCTGCTTGTCACATACATGGTGTATAGGAAACCGTGTGGTGCTGGCTCAGGTTAAGGTGCCAGCGTGCGAAGCTGGAGTGGGGAGCTCGTGAGCGGTGACAGCGTGCTAGGTACTCCCTTGTTGCAGCTGAAGGTGCTGGTCGTGAAACCAGATTGTTCCACCCCGGTTGAGCCGGGGTGCAACCAGGATAGGAGTACCTAGGAATCGTTGGAAAACCAGGCCAGCAGGGCGGGCGAGATACCAAGCAGAGAGAGCTGGGCAACAGGAATGGTCAAGCGTAGCCAAGGTTCAAGCCAGGAGCGGAGATCAAGCATGGTCAGGAGTGGAGCCAAAGGTCAAGCCGGGAATGGAGATCGAGAGTGGTCAGGAGCAGAGCCAAAGGTAAAGCCAGGAATGGAGATAGAGAGTGGTCAGGAGCAGAGCCAAAGATCAAGCCAGAAATGGAGATCGAGAGTGGTCAGGAGCAGAGCCAAAGGTCAAGCCAGGAATGGAGATCGAGAGTGGACAGGAGCAGAGCCAAAGGTCAAGCCAGGTATGGAGATCGAGAGTGGTCAGGAGCAGAGCCAAAGGTCAAGCCAGGAACACTGATCCAGCGTAGACAGACAAAAGGTCCAGAGCCCAGAACCTAGCCAGAAACAAACTTGTGGAACAGGCGCCCTAAGCCTGGGGCAGCCCATTTAAATACTAGGGATAACCAATGGATCTGCTGTGAGAGAGGGGCTCGACTGGGAACCGCACGAGAGAGGAGGACATTTGACAAATAGAGCACTGGGCTGGGCGCATGTGCATCCACCAAGCTGAAGGCGGATGAGAACTGTACATGCGCAACCCGATTGAGCGAGACCCGGAAGAAGAGCCGTCGCGTGAGAAAGAGAGACGCGGCCAGGGAGAACAGCCGTAACGGTGACACTGCTGCAGCTAAAAGCCATTGGAAATTTTGTTGGCTGCAAAGACTGCTTGAACTGGACCTGGACCAGGATGGTCACACTTGCTAGTTGATAGAAAACAGCATAAGCAAGATCGTCACACAGGAGATAACCGGACTAAGAGCTCACAAGCAAACCAAGATTAAAGGATGAAAATCAGAAAACAGAATTAGGTCTGAAAAGAAGCTGAGATCAATATGCTAAGATTACAAAGCCAGTTCATATACTGCAAACAGGAATCACAGAACTGTAACACTTAGAGAATAAGACACTACTCACGGTTCCCAGGAATATACCAGGAGTCAGTACGGTAAAGTAAAATAATCTTTTATTAGAATAATAACAGTAATGCACGTAAACAGATAACACACAGAGGGTGATCAAAGAGGCAAGCACTGTATCAGAAATAGCAGTCCGCCAAGAGATCCACCACACTGTCCGAGACTAGGCCTCAGCCCACTGGAGACATGATGTCTAAGCCAAATCGGAACACACAAGGAGAATGGTCAGACAGAGCCACAGGTTAATAGCAGAATGGATGTACATACAGGTTGGGTCATACACAGTTCAGGTAGTCAGCCAGAGCCACAGGTCAGCACCAGAATGGATGGTCAGACAAGCCAGGACATACACAGAGCCCAAGGGAAACAGAACTGTATTGTACAACTGGAAGGGCAACTGAGTCAGAACTCAGTCTGCCCTTTAAACCCCTCCTCAGGAAGTAGGTAGGAGGAGCAGCTCAGAGGAAGAAAGTAGGTAGGAGGAGACTACAGGAAGCAAACACATAAAACAGAGGCCTGCTGAATGCTTGAAGCCTCACGCCTGCATATGGTGCTGAAACCAAGGTAAGCTGTAACAGTACCCTCAAAGCCCCCCTCCGTGGAGCTGGCCGGGGTTTGTCAGGGAATCGAGCATGAAACCTGCGTACCAATACAGGAGCGTGGACATCACTGGCAGGTATCCAGGAGCTCTCCTCAGTACCATAGTCCTTCCAATGTATAAAATACTGTAAGTGCCCTCTACTCACACGGGAGTCCAGAATGTTCTGTACCTCATATTCCTCGTGATCTGCAACTCTCACAGGAGCTGGACGAACAGGAGCAGAGGTATTCTGGTTGCAGACCAAGGGCTTCAACAATGATATGTGAAATAGGTTGTGGATACACATATTGGCGGGAAGATCAAGAGCATAAGCCACAGGGTTAATCTTGTGTATCACTCGGAAGGAACAAACAAAACGAGGAGCCAACTTATTACATAGAACCTGGAGGTGCAAGTTTCGGGAAGACAGCCATAATCTATCTCCCACCTGGAAGGAAGGTGCCGGCAGTCGCCTACGGTCCGCCTGACTTTTCTGCCACTGTGCAGAAGCACATAGGGTATGCTGTACCCATTCCCATGAGGAACAGAGTGCCCTTAAATGCTCATCCAGAGCCAGAATCTCTTGTGCTTGGAAGGCCTCAGGTAGCGCAGAGGGTTGAAACCCATAATTGTTCAGGAATGGCGAACTCCAGGAGGAAGAATTGACCGCACAATTCCGGGTAAACTCTGCCCAGGGCAAAAGGGTAGACAGTTGTTTTGGTGGTCGGAGACATAACAGTTGAGGAATTGCTCTAAGGCCTGGTTGGACCTTTCTGCCGCACCATTTGACTGAGGGTGGTAGGCGGAAGAGAATGCCAGCTGAATTCTCATCTGAGCACAAAAGCACCTCCAAAACCGGGACATAAATTGGCTTCCTCTGTCAGACACAATAACCCTGGGTATGCCGTGTAATCAAAAGACCTCCTTGGCAAATATCACTGCCAATTCCTGCACGGAAGGCAAGCCCTTGAGAAGTACGAAATGTGCCACTTTCGAGAATTTGTCCATGATCATAAGTATGACCGTAAAGCCCATGGAACTAGAACGTTTGACCATGAAATCGATAGATAAATGGGACCATGGACAGTCCCCATTAGCCACAGGCTGCAGCAAGCCGACTGGCAAGTGTCAAGGAGTCTTACACTTCGCACAGGTCATGCAAGCAGCAGTAAAAGCCGCACAATCCGATCTGAGACTTGGCAACCAGAAGACTCTAGACAATGACCAGATCAATTGGTCCCGTCCAATGTGACTTGCTATTTTGGACGTATGGTAGGTCTCCAACAGCTTAATACATAACAGAGCCGGGACAAAACACTTCCTGTCCGGGTTTTCGGCTGGAGCCGAGGCCTGGGCAGCCATGATGCAAGTCTGTATGGTCGCAAGGATCTGATCAGCTGGAATAATTGGTGGAACCTCCTCTCTAGAAAGGCTGCAGAACTGGCAGGACAATGCGTCTGCCTTCACATTTTTGTAACCCGGGAGGTAGGAGACCACAAAATTAAATGGGTACAGGAATAGAGCCTATCTGACTTGCCTGGAAGACAAGAGTTTCACCTCCGATAAATAAATCAGATTTTTGTGATCTGTAAGGATCTGGATCAGGGAGGTAGTGCCCTCTAGGAGATGCCGCCACTTCTTCAGAGCCAAAATAATGGCCAACAATTCTCTGTCCCCAATCTGTAACACCATCTCAGCTTTGGAGAAATACATAATTCCAGAAAGAAAAAAATCTGATATCCTTTCAGTGTGTATAAACAATGTAACCTTTAATTCAAAAAGGTTTAGTCTTTCGGGATGTGCAGTGTGCTGCAACAAGGTCTGTACGGTAAAAGGCAACTGATCAATATGTTGATCCTGTGTCTCCATCCTATCCAGGATGCTTTGGAAAGCTGAATTACTATTACTGTATTCATGGCCCTTGCATACTGTCACGGTTCCCAGGAATAAACCAGGAGTCAGTACAGTAAAGTAAAACAATCTTTTACTAGAATAATAACAGTAATGCAAGTAAACAGATAACACATAGAAATAGCAGTCCGCCAAGAGATCCACCACACTGTCCGAGACTAGGTCTAGGAGTCTGATAGAGCCCTAGGTTCTCTATAGGATGAGTGTCTGTGGAGCGGGGACCAACACACGGAGAAAACAGACAGAGCCCCCTAGTCAGCACCAGAAAGGATAGTCAGACAAGCCAGGTCATACACGGAGTGGGTAGACAGCCAGTGCCACAGGTTTGCACCAGATCGGATATACACTGAAGCATTAGTATGCTGGAAGCGCAGAGGACAGAGCCCCAAGTCAACACCAGAGTGAGTAGTCAGATAAGCCAGGTCATACACGGAGCGGGTAGTCAGCCAGAGCCACAGGTTTGCACAGATAGGATGTCTAAGCCAAATTGGAACGCACAAGGAGAATAGTCATACAGAGCCACAGGTCAACACCAGAATGGATGGACAGACAGGCCGGGTCATACACAGTTCAGGTAGTCAGCCAGAGCCACAGGTCCGCACCTGATTGAGTGTGCACTACACAATGGAAGCAGGCAAAAGAGTAGTCAGACAGAGCCACAGGTCAACACCAGAATGGATGGTCAGACAAGCCAGGTCATACACAGAGGCCAAGGGAAACAGGACTATATTGTACAACAATGCAAGGTCAACTGAGTCAGAACTCAGTCTGCCCTTTAAACTTCTCCTCAGGAAGTAGGTAGGAGGAGCAGCTCAGAGGAAGGAAGTAGGTAGGAGGAGACTACAGGAAGAAAACACATATAACAGAGGCCTGCTGCATGCTTGAAGCTTCACGCCTGCAGATGATGCTGAAACCAAGGTAAGCTGTAACAATTATACATGTGAGCTGAAATGTTTGTAAGGTTGCTTGATATAAGCCTCAGTGGGTCTGTCCTGGAAAGCAGACTCGAAGACAGGTAATAGAAGAGCTTGATTAATTGGAGCAGGTGTGTCCAGAAAAAAATGCAGAACTGCAAATAATAACAGAACAGGGCTTTCTGGACTGGGTTCTTACAGTGTGATTATGTGACTACTAGGGGGACAAGGCTGGGGAAGTAGACAGTGTATGGGTGATTCTATGGGTACCAATGGACAGTGTAACGAGGCTGGGGAAGCAATTGGTATATTGGGTGGTTCTGTGGATATCAGTGGATAATGGAACAAGGTTAGTGAAGCAGAGTGGTTCTGTGGATAGCAATGGACAATGATGTGGCCCTTCAAGGAGGGAACTGTTGGGCATGGGCATCTGACTGTATTTGAATTTGACATTCCTGTGCTACATAAAACAAATTTGCTGTCTGTGCACCAAGTGGTAGTTTAGTTGAAAAAGGAAAGCCTGTAAAATATTTTGAATGAATCATCTCTAACCTGAGGGAGTTTCCTTGTTTTACTCAGCAGGAAAAGCCATGTTGTGTGTGTGCGTGCTTGTGTGTCTGTTATAAAATGTGCATTGTAGAAGCTCACTAAGGCTTCTATAGTTCGCTTATAACAAAGGTTCCATTTTATTTGGCCACAATGTTTGATTACAACAGCTAAATTGACTGAAATTTCAGATTCCTGGTCTGATTGACAGTCCCTACAAGTTTCATAAAAATTGGTTATGTTGTTCCCATGAACCAAGCTAGTTTATAAGAAAGTACATTTTCTCCATTTGGTGCTATTAAAAACATTATTCTGATCAGAACCAGAAATATTTACCTTTTTATATCACAGAACAACCCCCTCCCAAAAAAAACAAAACAACCCCCCCCCATATATATATAGTATGAAAGCCCATATACATGGGCTAAAGTGCACCCAGCGGCCCCTGCTGCTGCCCCGGAACCGAGAGCAGAGACAGGTGGTGAGCCGTCCGGAGCTCCCCGCTCCGGATCAGTGCGTTTGGCCGGTCTCTGCTGCACATGCTGCATCGTTCCAGTAGTCTCTACTGTGCATGTGTGTTTTATATTATTTAATATATATATATTTATGGCTATAATGTAATTGGTGTACATGGTCAGTAGACTATGGCTACTATAGGTACTACTATTTAGGTTATTGTAAGTACAATCTCCTCATGATCGATGGAATTGGCCTCTGAGGTGTTTAAAGGAGTAGTAAACTTTTTGTTATGAAAACCTGTCATATAGAGCTTTTTCCTGCTAATTAATGTTATAATGATTCACATTCTCAAGAAGTGAGTGACAGTGAGCTTACTGCCTGAAAGCTCAAACTGACTGCATGACTTAGTTGTTTTTAGCACATTCTGTGGAGAACTGTTTGCTGGCAACTCACCCTTCAAATTGAATGCAACAGAATAACTAAGTGAAATCTGACAACTAGATGATGCTTAAAGTAAAAAAGAAAGGTTTTAACTATAATAACTTAAAATATACACCTGCCAACAGTGGTTGTATCCTTGTTTACTCAGCATGAAAAGACCTACAATTTATGTTTTTTTCTTAAAAAAATGTTTATTTGTACAATTCGTTATCATCCCACACTCATTATATTTGCTACAATTAGATAAGCTCTAACACAACACTGATGCTATCCCAGTTTTCTGCCAAGGGAATTTTTGAAGATGTCTGGCAAGTTGATTCTTTTCCCATGAAAATTCTTGCATCTTGATGATAAAGTCTAAAAATGTCACCTTTTCTCTAATCCTCTGAAATTTTCCCTGGGAATGGACAAGGGAGTATTAGACTCAGCAGTATGTTTCTAAGGCTACAAATGCACTGGACATGCTTATATACAGAAAGTGTAGTTGTGTGTCTTGGACATTTCTGGGTTACCCTGGGAAAGGACAGGGGGGACCCTGTGTGGTTCTATGTTTACCATGGTACAAGCCTTGTGAGGTGGGAGGTTTTATACTTACTATGGACAAGGCAGTGGGGGCAGTGTTTGGTTCTATGGTTACTGGCAGATGAAGTTGGGGGGAGAGTGTCTTCTACAGTCAACATTGGCCAAGGCTGGAGGGAGAGTGTGTGTTCCTATGGCTGCAGTGGAGGTTGAAACAGAAAAAAAGTGCAAAAACTGTACTTTTCATGGGAATTCCTGCCTAAGGCCAAAAGTGCCATTTGTCCACACACTTTGCCCACACATGCTGAGTTACCCAATCAAACTCAATGAGGCTGATGTACTGAGAAAGTGGTGCAATTCTAGGCCAAAGCAATTGCACCACAGGTAAGATATATAAAATATCTCAAATTGTCATTGATTTTGATTGGGATTTAGAGGTGTCCAAGGCATTGCAATGTATTGGGCACTATCTAGCAATAAAAGCATTCAAACTATTTTTAAATTATTGGCAGTTTTTACTTGCTCTCTAAGGTGTAGTTTGGTTGCCTCAAAGTTGCACCACTTTTTGATAGTACATCAGACATTCATTACAGAAACACACACGTAGGCCTGGATTCATCAAACTGTGGGAAAAGAAGCATATCAAATAAGCTACTCTTTGCTGCGATCATTGAAGGATACCTGCGAAGCAGGGAAACTTTTGTAAATTGGTCAGTCATGGTGAAAACACACGTATACGCATAATCGAAAAAGTGTATGTGTGTGTTCGGCCCATGAATTCAAATGCGATACTCCGGCTTGAAGCTAGCGGATCACATTTGTAGATCTATCTGGACATCGCTAATTGAAGAATAACTAATGGCCAGATACAATCTGAAAGTTGCTGAATGGGTGAATGGGTAATACTCAGAGAAATCCTCTGATTTTCCTGCATATTAATCCATTTGCACCTTGATGAATCCAGGCCTTAGTGTCACACACACAGTAAAGTGTATTTACACTTTCTTTACACACTCACACAAATACGGTTACACATGGCACCCCCAGCCTTGTTCTACTGTCCACAGAATCACACATACTTTATCTGCTTTCTCAGCCTTTTTCCTCTGTAATCTGGTAGCCTCATAACCACACATACACTATTTGCTTCCTCTGCTTGTTCCTCTGTCCACACTTGTTTCATTGGTAGTCACAGAACCACACCCAAACATTCTTCCACTGTCTTACTGGTAGCCCTAGAACCACACATGCATTGTCTGCATCATCAACCTTGTGCAGTGTCCATTGGTAACCTCAGAACCACAAATACTCTGTGTCTGATTACCCAGCTTTGTTCCACTGTCCCACAGATAATAAATAGTCACAAATGCACTCTGACACTCCAGCCTTATATGCTTAAGACTATAAGACAGTTTTGTTTTTTTTTACCAATCATGGGTTCGATTAAAATACCTGTGCTAATTTCAGACTATTTGCCAATATTACTTATGCATGCTATTCAAAATTTTGTGTAGTCCTTTTCAATTAATTTCTTATCTTCTGGACATCGCTCACTAAATGCTCACTCAGGCATACATTAGCAATGCATGTAAAGCATTAATGAAGCTTAAAGGGATAGTAATACTTCATTTTAACTTTATTTTATTTTGTAGGCATTAAAAAAACACGAAGAATGATATAAGTCTTATCTCTCAAACCTTTATGGTTTAAGAGATATTCACAAGCAAAGTTTCCCCTCCCGACCCTTTTACCTAGTGTAAGCCATCTCTTCTCAGATGTGGAATCTAGTTGTAAGACCAGACAGATAACAGCAGGGGACAATCTTCTTACAGTGAAAACAATGAAAGCCCTGCCCCCCTTGACAAGCTTTTCAGGCTTTTCCCTTATCTTAATTGAAGATTGTCCCTCTCTGCAATCTACCTGGGCACCTCCCTTCTGCTCTGGCTGAGCAGTGTTACATCAGTAAAACGGGCGGGAGGGGGACACTTTGTCATTGAATTACTCTAGAACTACAACTCTGACAGAATTGAAATAATACTCTCCAAAGTCCAAATACTATGATGATTAATTAGAGCTGCTTTTATTATTAAACATTACTATCCCTTTAATGTCCATACATTTTATGGTCTTGATACTATTCTGGCCGTTAAAACAATCATTCTAGTAAATCCAAGTCCCGCCAGGCAAACATAATAGTGCCTACACTCAAAGTAATAGAACTCCTACTCCCACACTCACCCCAAAAATCCCCATTCTCTCCACCCTCCCTCCAAAAAAACCCCAAAACATTCCAGTTGATAGAGCAACCTTCCCTCCACTCACTCACCCAAAACAATCCAGCATGTCCAACAACAGGTCTTCCTTCCCCCCATCCACCCAAGCTTCACCAATATATCCCGCAATGAAGACCCATAGATGCTTGAGTGGTCTGCGAAGCCTTGTTTCTGAAGGTTTAGAAGACCGCTCAAGCATCCAGGGGATTAACATAGCATCAAATATCAAATGTCTTGGAATTATAATTTCTACAGCTAAGACTAAGACTGATGGCATATGTTCAAAAGAAAGTACATGAATTCTGGAGGAAACAAGCAGAATTATAGGGGAGAACTAAAAAGTCCAATTAATTTAAATTGGGATTTTAACCCCATGGATGCTAAATAAGTCTTTAATACACTGCAATGCATTGAAAACCAATCTTGCATGCAAGGGGTTAAAATTCCCATTCCAATCAATAGGAATTGTTTAAAAATGTTTGTTTTTCATCTATTGTGTGGTTAGTTTGCCTCAGAATTCCTCTGACTAACTATAGTGACTTGTAATGTTCTGGGAACACTTTTATACTTTCTACACTCCAACTCGACTTGACTATCCACTGAAATTTGTTCTGTTTACGTCTTCATGGAATACAGTTTGAGAACCACTGTACTAACTGTTTGTTTTTTTTATAATGATCTTCATAAATTTCTTCTTAAAGGAGCAGTACATTTTTTAATGAAAAAATATATATTGTAGGGATTTTCCTATTGAGTAAAACAAGGGTACTCCCACTGCCGAGAGATTTATATTTCCAGAGTTATTACAGTTTAAACCCATGTTTTTTTACATTAGCAGTGCCCTCTAGTGGCCAAATTCTAATTAGATTTTCTGTTAGATTCTAATGGAGAGGAAAGTCAGAAAAGTCAGTGATATACAGTTCTCCATAGAATGTGATAGAAACTGCCTGTCACTTCCTGTCAGTTACAACTATCAGGAAGTAAACACAGTAAATTCACTTCCTGATTATTTGAACTGATATAAATTTGAATAAAACATCTGACAGCGATGGAAGTGACCTTGTTTTATTCAGCAGGAAAATATGTGTTTTCATAAGAAAAGTTTACTGCTTCTTTAAAATAAGCAGAGACGAGCACTCTAAATACCCCACCTTTTCATTATTGTCATGACTTGCACAAACTATCAATTGTCCTCAATATTTCTTACTTACTTTGGAAAGAAAAATTCTGAAAGATAAGCAATCACATGGACAATTATCTGAAATGTCACTTTTTTGAACATTCAAGTATCTAAACATTAAGATCCCAAAACTCTTCTCCTTGTCTTTCTATAAAAACAATAAAACTGTGTACAAAAAAGTGATTGGAAGCTTTTAGAAAATTACACTTTTGCATGAAGAAGGGGTTTAGCATAAAGACAGCTTGCAGTCCCCCTTTCCTGTTGGTCATTAACTCCTCTGGATGTGAGAAACACTTCCAGTGTATTGTGAAGCAATATGTTGGAAAGAGACATCTATTGCATCCAAGAGGATTGAGATATGCCTGTTACATCACATGTTATGCTTTTTTTTGCATTGCCAAAGTTTTTTCTTGCATCTGCACTAATGGCTAACATGATGATATCCTGTGTCAGCTAGAATGTTCATTTTATATTTTCATTCTTCTTTTTTTTTACATGACATAATGTCTGGTCAGATCATTTTTCAGATAATCAATTCATGAATGTACATTTCCCTTTACATATGCTTTCATAACTGATTCATCTAAGTCTCTTGTACTTTCCTTTTGACAAAAAGATATCTGAGTCCTGCACAGAGACAATTAGCTAAGAAGAAATCACTATTCTGTATCTGTTTACAAGGGTATTGAATAGCCAACACATTATAGGTAATACTGCTAAAGGTTTACAATAACTAGTAGACACAATACATCAGGCTACATTCATAATCTCAACTGAAAGAACACCCAGGGAGAACTATCATGTGACCTGGGGGAAGAGAGAGTAATGGATTTGTAATAACAGGTATTGACTCTCATTTTCCGACCAGTGTTATTTTAGCTGAGTTGGTTCCTAGCCTTTTCCTTTGTTTGGTGACACATTATTACCCCCTTGGATGCTAGAATATTCAAAGGTCGATATTTAAAATATAACATATTTGAAAGAATTCACAATCAATCTAAAGGTCCTATGATAAAAATAAAAAGTGGTGTTAAAATGTCATTATTAGTGACAAAATAATGTGTTTTCCAATCAGTTATGAAAGAGATAATGCCACTTATGAGTTAAGACCATGAAATATAATATAAATGGTCTTAATAGTGGGCATAATCAAAATTAATATAAAAATAAATAGTATTAAAAATATTGACTGCAAAATATCTTAAACAGTTCTAATATTGAAATTTCTATATAATTATACTAGTTCCTGTATATATCTTCTGTATGTCAAATACTGTTTTTTCTGCCATTTTCCCAATTTCAAGTGTGATGTTATACTTTTGAACATACTGCTCTAAAAGGTGTTACTAAATCAACTTTAAATTTAAATTAGAATTTCAAAAGCCATGTTTTTCACATGCTACTAGTTTAAAGAGATAGTAAAACTTTAATATTACTAATCTCCAAAGTGTAGCTCTTTAAAAATAATTCAGTTGCCCCAGGTTCATCTCTCAAACCTTTACGACAGTCTTGCGGCTCTGCAGCTGAGCCGAGATCGCGTTAGTAAAAAATAATTATTTCACTGAAACGGTCTTCTACGTGTGTTTGGTTTGCAAGCACATGTAGAAGATCCTTTCAGTGAAATAATTATTTTTTACTAATGCGATTGCGGCTCTGCTGCAGAGCCATCTGATGCAAATAAGACAGGATATCCCTGCAGTCAGTACAACGCTGACTTCAGGGAAAGGGGAGGGAGGGGGGAACTTTGCTTTTGGTTATCTCTCAAACCATAAAGGTTTGAGAGATGAAACTGGGGGCAATTCAATTCTTTTTTAAAGAGCTATACTATGGGGATCGGTAGTATTAAAGTTTTACTATCCCTTTAATATATAGGACACATTTAAAATACAGTAACATTGTTCTTATGGAATATAATTATAAAAATGAATTAAACACAAAAAAACCAACTATTAAAAACATTAGAATGAGGTACCCAAGTGTAAGAAAAAAAACATAAAATGAACATTTAAAGAGGCACTTAAAACAAATTAGAGAACTATAGATGCTAACATCTTCCTTATGCAATAATTTATGCAACAAATATTTAATCCAAAAATGTATGTTATTATAGTGCTCACAGTTCTTATCTATAGCTGGACACTTACATGGGCAGCAACTGACAAGAGGATATTTACTCAATCTCTCCAAAGATTTAGCAGAAATAAGAATGAAAAGAAACATGATTTCACACATAGTGTTATAAGATCTGATATGGTAATTAAATTAACATTATAAACAGCAATGCTCACATTTTGTGGCCCATAAGCCCTTAAGCTGATTTGTTCTGTGTGTATCAGCCAGCAATGTCTAAATGTGAATATTATTGTTTATATGGTTAATTTAATTACCATATCAG
Source organism: Rhinophrynus dorsalis (assembly GCA_037306005.1). Classification (NCBI taxonomy): domain Eukaryota; kingdom Metazoa; phylum Chordata; class Amphibia; order Anura; family Rhinophrynidae; genus Rhinophrynus; species Rhinophrynus dorsalis. The sequence goes on along the minus strand of CM074719.1, from coordinate 68,844,941 downwards.
ATCATTCAACACTATGTGTGAACACATGCTTCTTTTCAATCTTATTTATGCGATTGGCCATTTGCCTTCTGTTAGGAGAAAACTAATGCACACTAATTAGAGATGTGGTAGGGCAGGGATAGGCTGTTGACTGTAGGGGTATGATGGGAGTTGTCATCTAGAAGCATCATAATCGCCTTATATTGCAGACTCCATTTGTAGGGGGTTTAGATTTGGAGGATCTGAACCTACTTTTCTGTCAGGGTTCAAACCCAGGATTTTCAAAGATGGGTTTCCAAATATAAAATATGTAAATTGTCATTACCTAGAAATTGATTACTATGTTTCTCTGCATGCAAAAGCAATTAATGGTACTGCTACAGTTAATGAAAAATACTAACTAAATGTTCCTATTATTGAGATGCTAAAGTTTTGTCTCTCCCTAATCTGACTGGACAACATAGTTTAATGGGAGGTGGTTCATGACATCTGGGTTACCCTTGTCTTTAGTAGTTAAAGGAACACTACATAATTAGAATAATAAAACCTCACCTTATATAGAACAGATAATCCTGATAGACAGATCCACAATGCGCAACCTCTGGTGTGCTAATGTTTCCAAGATGTGGAGATCCCCGACCCCTCCCTCCATTTAGGTTGTGCTATTAAAATGGAAACAGTTTACTACCTTTCTACAGCCACACTCACTAGCTTCAATGCAGATTTTGATATATAGCTCATATTTACTTTGGTTGAGGTATTGTGTGTTGTGGGTTCATTTCCCTGTGGTTCCTGACGTTGGTTGCTTGGTCCCCTTCTAACCTTCTCTCTGCTTTTGTTTATTCCGCCCCTTTCTCCTTACTACTTCTACTCAGCTCCCTCTCTTATCCTTTCAACCTCTCCATTCTTCTCTTGTCTACTCTTTCTTTTATTTCTTCTCTTTTGTCAGGCTCGTGCTCACGCGTCTCGCTCCTGGCAGCCGCCTCCTTGCTCTGTGCGGGGGGGAGGCTGAGGTCCTTCTCCTTCCTCCGTGTCGCGGTGGCAAGCATACGCATGGCGAGTGACGTCATCACGATGCACCATTGACCTCCGTGACACGGAGAGGCAGCGGGTTGCTTTGCTTCCTGGCCCAGAGAGCCAGTAAGGGGGTTGGCCGGCTGGGCACGTGAGTGGCGCGGTGAAGTCACGCCCTCAGTGCCTTTATCCTCTCTCTGCACCCTCTCCCAGTGCTTAGTTGTTAAGCTTCCTTGGGTGCTGTTGTGATTACCTACTCCTCCTACAGACCTGTGTTTCCCTGGACTTCTGTTGCAGCATTTCTACTGTCAGCTTACCCTGCATTACCCTGGATTCCAGACCTCAAGCATAGTATATACTCTACCCAGACCCCTGGCTATTCGTACTGACCAACGCTGTCCTCTCTAACACTGATCTCTGGCTATCCATATTGACCAACGCTGTTCTCTCCAACACCTGACCTCTGGCTATCCATATTGACCAACGCTGTCCTCTCTAACAATGACCTCTGGCTATCCATATTGACCAACGCTGTTTTCTCTAACACCTGACCTCTGGCTATCCATATTGACCAACGCTGATCTCTCTAACCCTGACCTCTGGCATTTCATATTAATTAATGCTGATCTCTTTACCCTGACCTCTGGCTATCTACAGTTACCACTGTGGCTCTCTCTTACCTCAACCTCTGATTATCCTTCATACCACCATTACCAGCATCCTCCTCTCTTCTGGCAGTGTGGTCTTCCTGGACTCCTTGGCTATTAGCCTTTGTGATCACACTTCACCTGCTCTACACTACCTGCCCATGTGTTGTGGCCTACGTCCTGGGAGTCTGCCATCTAATCAGCCTCCTTCAGTTTGTGGTGCTTATATACGGGTGTGCACCTACCGGCTATCGGGCTTCAGTTACCTGTCTCAACTGCAGCGCCTTACATATACATATCAACTAAGCCACTATGGAGCCTGCGGGTATGGCGCAGGCCGTCAAACCGTCAAAGACTTACAATCCGGCCAAGCCAATTTACAGCACCAATTACAGGAGATGCGTTCCGATATGGCTACACATCCTGAAGGGCCTGCTCCACTACTACCTTTGCCACAGGTTGAGGGCTCCACTGGTTCCGCAGAACCAGCGGTTGCCCTTACCGAAAAATTCTCAGGGGACAGAACGCGATTCTGTTGTTTTCTCACCTCTTGTCAGGTTCTCTTTTCGTTAAAACCTTGCACCGACTTGTCTGACTTTGTGAAGATTCGTACTGTGATTTCTTTGTTAACCGATGAACCTCAAACATGGGCACATCATCTGCTGCAAACCAACAGTACTCTTCTGGAATCGTGGTCTACGTTTTACCATGCTTTAGAATTACTATATGAAGGCCCCTTCAAGACTACTACTGCTCAAGCCTCCTTGCGAGCTCTCAAACAGGGTCGTCGTTCGGCTGAAGAATATGTCACAGACTTCAGACGCTATGCCCTGGAGACAGTTTGGAATGAACCCGCATTGGTTGACCAATTCAGAGTTGGCTTGTCAGACCCAATCAAGGATGAGCTTGCCCGGATCGGGATGCCCACATCCCTTGAGGCCCTTATACATCTGGTCATTCAACTGGACAGACGTCTCAGAGAGAGACACCAAGAGAGAACCCTAGTGCATAGCCCGCCTCGGCGGCGCCCTGTCCACCCACCCGCAGCTCCTATAGCATCTCCTGCTGAGACAGAAGAACCCATGCAGATCGGTCTGTTTCGGGCACCCATCTCAGCGGCAGAAAGAACAAGAAGGAGGGATCAGGATCTCTGTCTCTGTTGTGGAAAACCAGGTCATCGACTCCGCGACTGTAAGGACAGACCTCAAAGATGTAGAGGTAAGCTATTAGTCCATACGTCAATGACCCCTGTTCCTTCTGGGACAACCTCTCCTCATCTTTCTGTTCCTCTTTTTCTACAGTGGACTAAGGAGACCATCCCCATCCATGCCATGGTCGATTCTGGAGCTAGTGGGTGTTTCATCGATCACAGTCTCGTCCTCACCCTTGGTATACCTATTGTGATGAAGGCATCCCCCCTTCAGATACAGGTCGTGGATGGAAGTTCACTGAAGTCAGGCCCAGTTACGCAAGAAACAGTCCCCTTACAAGTTTCCTTTGGATTTTGACATGTGGAGACCCTGCGATTCGACGTGGTGCCTACTCCTTTATTCCCCCTGATATTGGGGTTGCCTTGGCTCCGTCTCCACAATCCTCTTATTGACTGGGTTGATGGCACCATCACATTCGCTTCTACCCACTGCTAACAACACTGTTTTCTTCCTACCTCAGATATCTGCCTTAGCGTGAAACCAAGAGAGTCCAGAGAGGGGGGTCCTTCCGTGCCTACTATGTACGCTGCATTCCTGGATGTCTTTGAGAAGAAGGGTGCAGAATCATTACCACCTCATCGTCCTTACGATTGTCCCCTTGACCTCCTCCCGGGAGCACCCATACCCTTTGGCAGGATCTTCCCTTTGTCCGAACCGAGACTGAAAATCCTCAAAGAATACATTGACGAGAACCTTAAGAACGGATTTATACGTCCATCCACATCGCCAGCAGGGGCCGGTATATTCTTTGTGGGCAAGAAGGACGGAGGACTACGTCCTTGTGTGGATTTCCGAGAACTAAACGCAGTTACAGTGAGGAACCGATATCCACTGCCCCTCATTTCGGAACCACTCGACAGGTTGAGTACAGCACATGTCTACTCCAAACTGGACTTGAGGGGTGCTTACAACCTGGTACGGGTTAGAAAAGGCGATGAATGGAAGACTGCTTTCCGCTGTCGGTATGGGCACTACGAATACCGGGTTATACCATTCGGCCTTTGTAACGCGCCTGCTACCTTCCAGTATTTTCTTAATGATGTGTTCAGGGATTCCTTGACATCTTTGTTGTCGTCTACCTTGACGATATACTGGTCTACTCCACCACTATGGAAGAACATCAGGAGCATATGATGAAAGTACTCTCACGTTTACGCCAACACAGACTATATGCCAAGTTGGAGAAGTGCGTTTTCAACACAGACACCGTAGAGTTCCTGGGTTATATACTATCGCCTAGTGGTCTCCAGATGGACCCTCGAAAGGTAACTGCAGTTGTGGATTGACCACCACCTACTGACAAAAAGGGGATTCAGCGCTTCGTGGGATTTGCTAACTTTTATCGCAGATTCATCCGTGGCTTCTCCCATATCATTCAAACTATCATGGCTTTGACTGCGAAATCCACACGTTTCCTATGGACGGACCAAGCACAGGAGGCATTTAATACGCTGAAACACCGTTTTACCACAGCACCTGTGTTGATGCTTCCTAACCCCCACAATCCATATGTGGTGGAGGTTGATGCCTCCCAAACAGCAGTAGGAGCTGTCCTTTCCCAGATAGAGGGAGAGAAGGAGTTACTCCATCCTGTGGCATACTACTCCCGTCGTCTTACTAATCCTGAAAGGAACTATGATGTTGGGGATAGAGAGCTCCTTGCTATAAAACAAGCTTTGGAAGAGTGGAGACACCTACTAGAGGGGGCCTTACATCCAATTGTCATCTTTACAGATCACCGGAACCTGGAGTACCTCCGCTCAGCCCGTAGACTCTGCCCTCGACAGGCTCGTTGGGAACTATTCTTTAGTTGATTCCAGATGCATATCACCTACCGACTAGGTTCTAAAAATGGGAAGGCAGACGCCCTATCCCGAACCAAGAGTACTGAACAGGAACCCTCCAAACAGGCTGAGACTATCCTCCAGCATGAACACTTCTTGGCGGCCTCTTCTACTGTTTGGGATCGTATCCGGTCACATACGGACAGCAACCATTCCTCAGTTCCCAGAACGGAGTACTTATGTTCCAGAACCGTATCTTTGTTCCTCGTGCAGTCCGACTGGAGGTCCTGCAGATGTTCCTTGATTCCCTTCTGGCAGGCCATGGAGGACAGAAAAAGACAGAGGAATTGATCACACGATCTTTCTGGTGGCCTCAGATTCAACGAGATATCATCCATTATCTTGCTTCCTGACCTAGTTGTGCACAATCCAAGGACCCACATACTAGACCCACAGGTTTCCTGCAGCCCCTATCCATCCCAGACCGACCCTGGTCTGACATCTCCATGGATTTCATAACAGACCTTCCTCCTGTGTCGAGATATAATTGTATCTTTGTAGTGGTGGACAGGTTCTCGAAGATGGCCCACTTCATACCCACCAAGGTCATACCCTCTGCCATGGAGACAGCCAATTTATTAATTAAGGAGATATTCCGCCTTCATGGTTTTCCACAAACTGTGGTCTCAGACCGAGGAACGCAATTCACCTCACGCTTCTGGTCTGCCTTTTGTCAAGCCTTACGTTTCCAGAGGTCTCTGTCTACTGCCTATCACCCCCAGACCAATGGCCAGACAGAGCGCGTCAATCAAGTGTTGGAACAGTACCTTAGATGCTTCACAACGCATCTCCAAGATGACTGGATCCAGCTTCTCCCCCTGGCAGAATTTGCCTACAACAATCAAGTCCATCGATCCACCAACATGACTCCTTTCTTCATTAATACTGGTCTTCATCCCATCACGTTCCCAGGGTCTCCGGTGCCTTGTTCCCTTCCTAGCGTTACAGAACGCCTACGGGCTATGACCCAGGTCAACTTATGTCTCTGAAGAGCACTGTTAACTGCCCAACGCAGGTACAAACATTATGCTGACAAAAGGCGGTCCTCTGCTCCTACCTACCACGTCGGAGACAAGGTTTGGCTCTCCACCACTAATCTGCGCCTCTCTTGTCCTTCCAAGAAGCTGGGGCCTCGCTTCATTGGACCCTTTGAAATCACTCAAGTGCTAAACCCTGCAGTGGTACGTCTACTCTTGCCTGGCACCATGTCCATCCATCCTGTGTTTCATGTCTCTCTGATCAAGCCCTGGGTAATGAACCGGATTCCTGGCCGGCAACATCCTCCACCAGGACCTCTTGTCGTTAAAGGGCAGGAGGAGTATGAGGTGCACGAAATTGTGAATTCACATCTACGCAGAGGTAGATTGGAGTATCTGGTCCATTGGAAGGGTTATGGCCCGGAGGAGCAGTCCTTGCCAACATTCATGCTCCTGTCAAGGTTCGTGCTTTTCATCGTCTGCATCCCACTCGTCCTGGCCCTGTATGCTCCCGGAGGCTCGTCTAGGGGTGGGGGTACTGTCAGGCCCGTGCTCATGCGCCTCGCTCCCGGCAGTCGCCTCCTTGCTCTGTGCGGGGGGAGGCTGAGGTCCTTCTCCTTCCTCCGTGTCGCGGTGGCAAGCATACGCATGGCGCGTGACGTCATTGCGATGGGCCATTGACCTCCGTGACACGGAGAGGCAGGGGGGTTGCTTTGCTTCCTGGCCCAGAGAGCCAGCAAGGGGGTTGGCCGGCCGGGCATGTTAGTGGCGCGGTGACGTCATGCCCTCAGTGCCTTTATCCTCTCTCTGCACCCTCTCCCTGGTGCTTAGTTGTTAAGCTTCCTTGGGTGCTGTTGTGATTACCTACTCCTCCTACAGACCTGTGTTTCCCTGGACCTCTGTTGCAGCATTTCTACTGTCAGCTTACCCTGCATTACCCTGGATTCCAGACCTCAGGCATAGTATATACTCTACCCAGACCCCTGGCTATTCATACTGACCAACACTGTCCTCTCTAACACTGACCTCTGGCTCTCCATATTGACCAATGCTGTTCTCTCCAACACCTGACCTCTGGCTGTCCATATTGACCAATGTTGTTCTCTCCAACACCTGACCTCTGGCTATCCATATTGACCAACGCTGATCTCTCTAACCCTGACCTCTGGCTATTCATATTGACCAATGCTGTTCTCTCCAACACCTGACCTCTGGCTTTCCATATTGACCAACGCTGATCTCTCTAACCCTGACCTCTGGCTATTCATATTGACTACCGCTGGTCTCTCTAACCCTGACCTCTGGCTTTTCATATTAATCAATGCTGATCTCTCTACCCTGACCTCTGGCTATCTACAGTTACCACTGTGGTTCTCTCTTACCTCAACCTCTGATTATCCTTCATACCACCATTACCAGCATCCTCCTCTCTTCTGGCAGTGTGTTCTTCCTGGACTCCGTGGCTATTAGCCTTTGTGATCACACTTCACCTGCTCTACACTACCTGCCCATGTGTTGTGGCCTACATCCTGGGAGTCTGCCATCTAATCAGCCTCCTTCAGTTTGTGGTGCTCATATACGGGTGTGCACCTACCTGCTATCGGGCTTCAGTTACTTGCCGCAACTGCAGCGCCTTACATCTTTATGTAGTCCATTTGGCTGCTTGGCTAATTGCTCAACCAAGTTAACTTTTATTTTAGTAAAAATACAGCAAAATTAAATTAACATGGGATATGTACATACCCCATATTAATGCATTAAAAACAAAACCTTATGGGAAAAAGAGGAAAGCCTCTTCCTTTGGCCTCCCTAAGGGAAAATATGCGCCAAAATCAATTAATATAGGGTCCCTAGCCCCCATACTAGTTTTTAACCCCTTGAGTGCTAGATAGGTAAGCAATGCATTGCGTACCCTTCTGGAACTCAAAGGGTTAAAAAACCTTGAAGGTGGTCTTTGGAACCCCTTCCATCTCACCCCACTCATCCCCCCAGGTATGGTATGCATCTATTGAAAAACATCTACTCAGCTTGATATTGGATGTTCTCCACACAATTTACACTCAGAAATAAAATAAATAAAAAAATAAAAGCCCTAAAGACCCACTGCTGTATTCACTCCTGCTAAGAACAATAAATAAACTGAACAGCCCCTTTCCCAGTGCTGCCTGGGTCATCACTTACACCACTGCAAGAAAAAAACATAAAAAAATAACCTCACTTCTCAGCCAATCACAGATGGATGAGGAGTCTTGAATATGAGTGACCCCCTTTCCTAATCTACAATTGGCTGGGAAGTGAGGTTAAACTGGGATTGGTGGTATATAAGTCAATCCGTGTTTTTTTTCTTACAGTGGCTTAGGAGACAGCTCAGGTAGGACTAGAAAACTGAATTTTAGAAGGCAATCTTTCAAGACAACTTAGGTTTCTTCTTTTTGCATGTTAGAGAATGAAGGCTGAATACATATTACATGACACGTATTGTACATTCCTGACTCTGGGAAATGCAAGTTCCTGATTAATTTGAATTATACTTTTATAAATGCAGGAAGTTGCATTTCCTAGAGTCACCCAAAAAGAAAAAGAAAAAACACAGGGGGTGCCAATAGTGCCTTATCACTCTAATAATTTGATTGATAATAAAACAATGGATGCACTCATATTAATATATGGCTGTGTGTATACTTATGTACAAATACAGCTACTGTAGCTTACAGGGAATTTCTTACCTTCCCTGTACTGTAGTGCACTGGCATTCCACACCAAATCCTAGATGGAAGATGGATTCAGGACCCCTGATGAGGATTCACACCAACTGATCCAGGTAATGCCGGGAGAAAAGAAGAAGAAAGCCCCTCCAACAACGTTCTTCACTGGTTTTAAAATGTTTTCACAATAAAATGAAATATAAAAAAAAATTAAAATCCCACACTACAACATGTTTCGTAACGATTCACGTTACTTTCTCAAGTTCTGTAGGTGATACAAACATTTTTCCAAACTCTTTCCTAGAGTCAGGAATGTAAAATCTGTCATGTATTTTGTATTCATTTTCTAACAAGCCTGATGAAGAGACCTATGTTGTCTTCAAAATTGCATTCTAAAGCTGCTCTGCCAATAAATCCCTTTTGCTTTACTAGTCATCTGCATTTTTCTATAGCTAACACACCTTTTACCTATATGACCTATAAATGTGGATATCTCATGCCTGTAGAGTATCGCTGTGATATTATATAGAAATACTTTAATTTGTGCCTTTAAACCAGGCCTGTTGAAGTTTTATTATCAAGGGCTGAAGACAGGCCAGAACTTAAGGATTCCCCTCACTAAGTACAGGGGAGTTAATTAGTGACATTCATTTTGATTTACCCATCAGTGCTTAAGCAGGAAAATCTTTAAATCCTGGCATGTGTGCTGCACATAAAGACTGATCTTCAATAACTCTGCTTTAAACTATTTGTGAAATTATGTAAAATAGTGTAAAATTGCAAAAAAAGGGTTTAATCCTTTTAGCATCAAGGGCATGTGTAATGCATTGCTTTTCAATGCATTGCATACTTCTCTGGTCCTTAAAGAGTTATTATTTTCCAACCTTATTTTAATCATTTAACTTATATGCGTTCCTTAAGTTCAAAGCATAGCAGTCTGGTGTTGTTTTATGGCAGCGTTTTCCCCATAGAGCCCTTGTGACCTTTACTATCATTTGATCTATATGGGGAAAATAGAGGAACTCTATTATTGAATCAATATAAGTAGAATATTAGGGATCATTCACATGGCTGTAGTAGTAGTAGTCCCCTACTACATTTCTGTCATCCTTGTCTTTTCACTCCCCTTCTACTGCATTCCCCCTTCTGATCTTGTCAAGGGGGTCGTGGATGATTGTTGCTTGATGACTAATTGGGTGGGTGATTCATTGGAGGCTGCAATGAGCATTGCAAACCACAATGCTGCTCCATATGCTGTCCTGTAATAAGCACTTCTACAACTTTATTGCATTCCTGAATTAGCACTGTAAAGTTGTAGCTTGCTACATTTTGGTGGTGCCATGAGTGTGAAAGGGGTCATAGAGATTTATTTATCAGAGGGGAAGAAATAAGAACAGGACAAAATTTAACTCAGGATGCATGTGTTGAAATTTCATAATTTATGTGTATTTAGTACAGCAAGACTCCAGTACTTTTTTATATGTATTTATTTAAATTAACACACAAGCAGCAAATCTAAATATGCTTTACCTGTGCATGTATTAAATGCGTAAACCAGAAATTCAATCATCCCACTTAAGTGAAAGACGATTAAGGAATTGGTATAAAGATTATGTATATGAATATTTCAAAACAGAAAGTCAACCAACACTAAACCCACTAAATAACATTTACAGGCTGAATTTTTACATGTTAATGTTGGTTTACTTGCTGAATTGATAGTATGTGTTTGGAAACCATCCATATTATAATATTTGGGATTGATTTTCTTTTAGTGATTAAACAAAGTAACTAAGGTCATCACACTATTAAATATGAGATTACATCCATGAGATTGATTATAATCTTTGTAAATCCTTTTGATTTAAAGATTAATCTTTATTCTTTGCTTTGAATTTATTGTCCATTTGATTTCTTAATTAAAATGAAGACGAAAGATAGATAGTTGTGAAACAACTTTGGGTGATGATGCTTACTTTATAAAATACAACATATTTTTCATGACTGTTTTCCAAAGTAAGTTGTCTGGAGCAAGTATATTAATTCAAAGACAGCGCAAGATAAATGTTATAATTCCATTCCTGCAAATCTCTTAACTTATTAGAAAGTTGATTGTAAGAAAGTCATATTTTGTGACATAGGCTAGCAAGAGTTCTAAATCTCTAGTTCATCTTCCTGGTTCTGATGAGGAAACTCCCTCTTAGCCTTGCTTAACCCCCATCCAGTTCTCCATAGCATTAGGAGGTGTGACGCAAGATGGTTTCTCTTTTTTTTTTGCTTTTCAGTCAAGCTAGAGAATGACTCAGCGGCCACTGCAGTTTTGGCCCTCTTCCATACTTCTACATGGAATCTGCTCCACTGATTAATGGGCGATTCAGACAGGCAGCAGCCAGATGGTAAGATAGACTACAGAGTGAAGCAGCTTCACATCCATTATGGTTGTGAGTATGGATCTATATGTCTCTCACTTTGTGTGCATCCACAATCTGAAGATGCCACTGGAGTATAATGGGGGCTCTTCTCTTTTACTTGGATATTGTAGGACACTGTCCCAAACGAGAGTGCTAAAGGGGGCTACCAGTGCAGCGTTACTGCTCAGCTGATGACATTTTATTCTCCCTCATTAGGCATTACTTCAGGGGAGTAATGAAACAGAGAACCCTCCATGGGGGGGGGGGTTCTCTGATATGAGGACCAATTTGTCTGTAGCTGGAGAGCCACCATCTTTGCATACTGTTTTGTGTGATGATTTTAAAGCCTTTGTTCATGTTTTGCAATGAGAGGAGATGGCCCCACATTCTATTTGCTATGTCTCCTGGGCACTGGAAGGGTAAGGGGAGGTTCTTTCTGCTTCTCTTCCTTTCCTGCTCTGCTCTGTGCTCTGCATTATCGCAGGCTCTCTCTCAGCTCTCCTGATTGCAATTTTCAGATCTTCTGATATTTTACTATTTATTCTTTCCAATCATTGTGTCTGAAACCATGGGGAAATCTTGACAGACACAGGACTGCCACATCTTTCCCAGCTAACATTCCCTTGCCATGCCAGTACTGAAAATCCAAGGTGCCTCCAAATCATTCTGGCCCTATATTTTCCTCCTGTGCTGTGGGCTCTTCATGAAATGGTCAGTGGAAACCTTTTCTCATTGTCCCTGATTTGTCTTTTTCTAATGCCTATGGGCTAACCTCACTTTCTGATTCTATTACTGGTCTCAGGGAACTTGGTAATCTTTATTATCCTTTGTCTTGACTACAGGGTAGACCACTTAATCCTCCTCTCTGGAAAAGGTTTTAAGTAGATTTTATTGTCACCTACTGCTTCTGGGACAGAGAGCTCATTCTTCCATGGAGAGTGAGAATTTTTCCATAATGAGACTTCTCTGGATGAAGAGGAGATGGAGAGTGAGGAAGATGAGGATGATTTATCACATACCACAGAATCACATCTAGGGAACCTGTTGAGGATTTGATTAGGGCTGAGTTTGACACTCTGCAGATCTTTGAGAGCTAGCTCATGGGTTGTTCATATGCATTATTTTGAAGGAGAGGAAATATGCTGATAGGAAATTGTATCTTTCTAAGAGTTTCAATGTCCTGTATTCTTTTGCCATGGAAGCCATAGAACTGGTGTTCTGTTTATGGTGTGGAATCCGCAGTGTCCCTTCTGTCTAAGTGGAATGCTATTCTGGTTGCAGATTCAGTGACTTTTAAGGACCCTGTGGACAAGCATTGATTATCCTGTTCAGAGTCCAGGATTTCTTCACTGGGTGGTATATTGGATCAGTAATGGGTAAACTCAAAATCTTACCTTTCAAAACTGAGAAACATGAGTCTTGAACAAGGCACATTGAACTCAAGAAACAGTTCTGCTGGTGTTTAGCTGCCCAGCCTTCATTACACTATGGTATATGGCTGCTTAAATGTGGCCATGCTTTATGTTACCACACATGTTAATGTCCCTTCAAGAGATTGTTAGTGTTTAGGACTACAATGGTTTGTTAGCAGCCTAGGAAACTTCTCTACAAACTGTACAGTAAGCATTTTGGTAAAGAGCAGATAAATACTACTACATAGTCTCATATATTCTTAGTACTGACAAATGCCTCTTAGCTCAAAATAAATATATATTTTCCTTAATAGTCCTACATTGGCGAACCATTCCTCTGACAATCCTAAGTGTACTCACAATCCTAACAACTGCTAGAATATATATATACTGTATATTCTTTCTTTCTTTCTTTTTTGGAGGGCTGGGAGTGATTTCAGCAGCTTACATCACCAAAGAAATAAAACTTCGGAGCAAAGAATCTCTTCATTGCTATAGCAACACTAGGAGCTAGTTGTTTGAATGGGTGATGGGAGGACAAAAATAAAATCATAGACTTGACTTATTTTCCCCCAGCATGGCACACAATTATCTTGAGTTTTCTCTAGGAGCTACTGCTGCTTTAACATAGCTTAGTGTGGGCTCTCCAGGAGATTATAATTGTTTCTGTTGTGCCTGTACTGTTGCAACACTTGTATGAAGTTGCAGTTCTCCCCAGGCAAGGACAACCCCCTTCACCAGAGAATGAGTTACAACATAGGATATGTCCGATTACCTTAACTTGCTTCTTGGTTCAAGAAACGACATCTATCCTGCATGTCATGTGATGTCCATGGATTTAAACCTGATTTTTGCTGGCAGGACTATTGGACCTCAAATTCTGACCACCATGCCTTGGTAGTTTTCTTTTGCTCATGCACTCTGCTTGCTTCAGTTACAAACAAATATCAAGCATGTCCATGGTCATGACATGAACAACTGATTGAAAATACATTTCTTAAACAAATGCACAATGGTAAAAATTCATAGAAGAGATCAGAATTTTCTGTCCATAGTAATGTAAGTTGTAGTTTATTGTTAGAAGGTGCTATTGTTCCTTTAATAACCAGGTGTCTAGCTTGTGATATTCAAAAACAGTTTAATATTTTAGAAGCACTGCTTAGGTATGAAGCTGAGATCTTATAAAGTGGCCAAGATGATGCTGTCATACCCAGCTGCAAGGATTTTTTTCCCCAATTGTGACTAGAAAAGTAGAATACTTTGTCCAGGAATATTATGAACACTATTTTGCAAATGTCAGATGGATGCAAGTTGAAGAACTTGAAGTTTTCCTGAGTTTTTACAATATTTTGTATTAATAGATATGAAAGATAGATAGATAGATAGATAGATAGATAGATAGATAGATAGATAGATAGATAGATACTCAAAGGAAATTACAATGATATCTAAGAGAGAAAGATATTTGAAATAAACATGATTAGCTTTCTCAGCACCAAAGATACTGAACTAAATATGGATTCCTCTCACATTATGAAAACCTCATATAACATTTTCTTTACTTTCTTGTAGTTCATATTCACCCATCTTCCTCATATGATTGTTTTTAAACATATTTGTTTGTGTATAATGGCTTTATCTCTTCTACTGTCTATCCTGTCATCCACCCCTTCTCCACATTTTTTTCACCTAGGGATTTTACAGTCCTGTAACTGGTGTGATGTGTAGTATATCAGTTTTTGTTTTCTTAACACATGCATTGCCTCTCTCATTTGGCTTGGATGTTTAATTTTGATGATTAGTATTGCTTTTGAAAAAAGGCGATTGCTACTTGTTAGGGTATTATCACATACTGTGATACTTATTCATTTTGCATCTACACCACTGGACTAACATGGCTAATGCATAGATGTAGATATAAATATTAGACTTGTGCATGGCAAAAATTTTCGGTAAAATTCGATTTTGGACTAATTTTTTTTCCCATTAGGAGGATCCAAATTTCGGATCAGACCTGTTCGACTCGGATGAAATTCGTCAATAGTCCGAATTATTCGGTCGAATTAAAAAAAAAAAAAAAAAAAAAAAATATATATATATATATATATATATATATATATATATATATATATATATATATATATATATATATATATATATATATATTCAATACACAATTTAAATTAAACAAATAAAAATAAAAAAATACATTAAACTAAATTAATAATAATATTAAATCTCTAATGAGACAGGAAGGGGTATTTTATAAACCCCTACACACTGAGTGGCAGAAATGTAACATGGCTTTGTGATACAAATGAATATACAACAAACACACAAAATAAAGCCCTGCGCTCAAACTCTCAATACTCCTGGGCAGCAGCAATGGCTATAGTATACATCAGCCTAAAATATATAGTACAAAAACAAAAAGATTTACCTGCACTCTGTCCCAAATCCCTTGGCACCTTTAAATAATTGGAGGCTTTTAGTTTCACTCCAATGGACATTTGAATGTAAGCTCACCTGTCACGCCAAGGCAAGCCTCATAGTTGAGTCTATTAGAACAAATAAATTATTTTGAATGACTTTTCTTAAGCTGCACCCATTATGTAACATATTATTACTGCCAAAACTATAAAAAAGTGTTTTTTTTCATTTTGTAATTTTTTAATTTTTTTAATAATAAATGAGAATTCATATATGTATATGTCAAATCAAATTAAAGCCCTTTCTGCCTTAAAAAAAAAAAAAAAGATATATAATAAGTGTTTGTGGTTGAACACACACATAGCAAAAAATGCCAGAATTGCTTGTGTCCTTATGTGGTTAATATCTGCACTTTGCATGAACTATAAAGCACCTGTTTTACCAGATCTATTTTTAGCAGCATGTAGCAACAGGAAGGAAAGCACCGTGCCGTCTATTTTTAGTAGCATGTAGCAACATTGTAATAGTTTCAGGTGGGAAAGCACCGTACGAATTTCCAGAATTTACACCGAAATTTCGGACTAAGTCTGTTTTGGATTCTGATTTTTTTTTGCGCGCGGACCTTGGCTTTCAGAAGGTTCGAATGATGCAGAATACACCTTATTTGTCCGAATTCGGAAATTAGCCGTATCTCACAAGTCTAATAAATATATACCTCTATCTATCTATCTATCTATCTATCTATCTATCTATCTATTTATTTGCATATCTATCTATATATTGTTCTTGTATTTAAACATTTAAAACATTTGTATGAAAAATAAAATATTTGCATGATTTCTACAAATCATATTTCATCCCAGTTCACTTCTTGCATGTGTTGAGTTAGCTTGCTTTTATTTGTAAATTCTTCTTTTCATGTACACTTTGACTTGCATTCACATGAAACCAAATTTATTACATTCACTCATGGGCAAACATTTTCCTGCTTGAATTTACATAAAATGGGAGACCTATTTCTACTCTCTGCTGAAGTTTCAACAACTTTCCTACTCATTAATAAATATGCAACTAAATGAATGGTTAACAGCATGAGACTACATATATAGGGTTTCTACTTGTCCAGTTTTGACCAGTACATACTGGTTTTAGGATCCCCTGTCCAGTTTTCCCAACACTTTCAGGGTTTCAGGACCACTGCCTAACCGATTCAGGGCTCCTCGAACACTTGCAGCCACGAGGGAAGCCCTCAAATAAATGACGTGCCAGGACCATCATGGATCCTTATCGCACATTGGACCCATGATGGTCCTGGCACGTCATGAGCATACCTGGGAACTTCCAGTTGAGGTCTACCTGGAGAGGAGTCCTCTGGTGCAGTAGGGGCTGACAATAATGACGCCAATCATGTCAAAAAGGGGCAGAGCTTGACGCGAGTTGAGGGGGCAGGGCTTAAAGGTGTCACACAGAAGGCTGGGGAAGGAGGAACACTGGGAGAAACAGCAGATGTGGGCAGAGTTTCAATAGAAACTCCCCATATCCGGAGGAATCAGCTTCTGCCCCAGAGACCCAGTAAAGCTCTGTCAAAACCGGAGTCTCCAGGGCAAATCCGGAGAGTTTCCAGGTATGGTCATGAGTCTTAAGGGGTTAAAGCACACATCTATCACCAGAGTACCAAATCTAATTAGCTTGTTGTGCAGCTGCCTGCTGATTTGAATGGGGTTTTTAACCCTTTGAACGCCAGAAGGGTATGCATCACATTGCAAAGAAATGCATTGCATACCCCTCTGGCACTCAAAGGGTTAACCTTTTGAATGTTAGGGAGGACCCAATGCATGGCTTACATTAAACAGACCTACAGGGCATAAATGAAGTTTCCCATTGGAAGAATTAGAGAGAGAGAGAAATGAAACACCAAACATGAGGCGTACTGTTCTGCATTTAGCACAATGCATTGTTCTCTGTTCAGTGTTGGTAAGAGTAAAAGGTGGCAATCCTGTACATGTATGTAGCTTCAATTCCTCATCCTATATAATAATTTGCTAGGATGTTTGTCAGAAGCCGTCATGTGCAGTAGAAACTGCCCGAAAGCACAGAATGCTGGGAGCACAGAATGCTGAGAGCGCAGAATGCTGGGAGGTGTAGGAATGCTGGGAATTCTGTGCTGGGAGCATTCTGTGCTTTCGGGCAGTCTCTACAGTGTATGACTGGGTCGGCGGAAGTACGCAGAGCAGGACCAGCCTCTTAACCCTTTGAGTGCCAGAGGGGGTACGCAACACATTGCAAAGCAATGCGTTGCGTACCCCTCTGGCACTCAAAGGCTTAACATCACCCAGCACTTGGCCCGTGTACACAGGCTTTTACACTAGTGTGATAAATATCAGCCTTACTATAATAGTCTTTAGCAAAATAATAATATTGATTGACAGAAATAGCGTTCCATTTTTATAATTTCAACATTCTTTTTTCAGCACCAATTATTAAAGTCCAATTCACTATGCTAAATATAGGAGAACAAACCACTGTTAGCAGTAGAGTGCACTTGTTGTGGTTGAATAGAGTTCAGATTAAAGCATTTGTTCTTGTAACCTCAGGCACAGCACTTGTTATCCATGTGCCTTAGGCAGGAATTTGTGCTGAATGAATTCTACAGAAAGTGCAGTATGGACCTCTGCACTTATTGCTATGGTAAATGTAATGCCAGACAAGTACAGGTGACAATTGAATACTCAAGGGCCAGCTCAGTTACTCTTACTTAAGCTGTGATATATATAAATATGCAGATTTTCTAGAGTGTAAGATATGTAGATCAGGGTTTGAAATGTATGTAGATTAATGTATTCAAATAAATTCAAATATATGCAAGTTTTCTGATGCTGTCATCACATCCATGTGCAGATTCCTCTTGAAATGAATAGGCAGCTGGGAATTCTCGGAATAAAGATGTTGATGACACATTGCCAATGCAGGCAAGTATCAATGTCTGTGAGATTTATTATTTAGATTTCTCATATACTGTATGTAACAGTATACAAGTACACAGCACTTTACAAATGAGATATGTGCAGGAGACCTAAAGAAAGCATTGGGAAAGTGCTTACTGCCTGATTTTGCATTCTAATTCTTCATAAGAGGAACTTACAGAAAGTGATCTCCTTATTCAGGCAACTGTGCCATAGGGATACATTTAAATTCCAGCTGATTTACCCTTTAAGTGCCAGAGGGGTATCCAACACATTGCAAAGAAATGCGTTGAATTTACCTCTGGCGCTCAGAGCGTTAAATTGAATTGTACTTCTCCACTTTTACACATATGGCCCCTTGATCCACATTTATAAAAGCGTTACTATGAAGTAAACCTACTGTGCCATTGGGGCAAATACAAATTCCTAAATTCTCAATGCATCGGAGCCCTGCATTCAAGGTGTTAAATAACCAATTTAATCTAGCAAGAGCTTTTATTTGTTACCCATGATGCAGTTTACTATTCATCCAGATGCAATTCTGGAGCCAACTAACTGCAGGATAGGGGGGTGGTTGGGAAATTAAAAACAGCATGGATTTAAATGATCATTTAACCCTTTGAGTGCCAGAGGGGTACACAACACATTGCTTTAACCCTCTGGCACGCAAAGGGTTAAACCCTTGAATACTAGAATTCTAGAATTCAGGGGTTAATAGCCCTATTTAAAGGGATAGTAATACTTCGTTTTAGCTTTATTTTATCTTGTAGGCATTAAAAAAACATGAAGAACGATATAAGTCTTATCTCTCAAACCTTTATAGTTTGAGAGATATTCACAAGCAAAGTTTCCCCTCCCACCCCTTTTACCTAGTGTAAGCCATCTCTTCTCATATGTGGAATCCAGTCCATAGACCAGACAGATAACAGAAGGGGCCAATCTTCTTCCTATGAGAACAATGAAAGCCCTGCCCCCCTTGACAAGTTTTTCAGGTTTTTCCCTTATCTTAATTGAAGATTGTCCCTCTTTGCAATCTACCTGGGCACCTCCCTTCTGATCTGGCTGAGCAGTGTTATATCAACAAAAGGGGTGGGAGGGGGATACTTTGTCATTGAATTACTCTTGAACTACAACTCCGACAGAACTGAAATAACATTCTCCAAAGTCCAAATACTATGATGATTAATTAGAGCTGCTTTTATTATGAAACATTACTACCCCTTTAAATCAGTGGGATTATAGCAATGTTGATTTCCCCCTATGGTGGTGCATTAGGTTTAGCCCAGAATGACTCATCAGCCTTGTGAGATCAGGCCTGAGAGCTTTGTGTTGTCAGTGCTGGGTTACATTCTAATTATTCATCTCAGAAACCTACAGAGGACTAAAGAGAAGCAGCACCAGAACAGCTCTTCCATAGGGGACATATGAAAAGCCCCAGGGATTTAAACTGGGATTTAATCTCCTTCAGTTATAAAGAAGAAATGCATTGGAGACATCTTCTAGCATTCAAGGGGTTAAAAACCCAATTTAAATCAATGGGAATTTTGAAACTGTTTAATTGTCCCCATGGTGCAGTTGATATGCTACAGAATTGCTCCTCTTTAACCTCCTTGAGGGACAAGGGGTATAAAAGTTTGTAATGCTTTGCACACCTCTCTGGTCTTCAAGGGGTTAACTTCATGAATCTGTCTCGAAGAGCCTTGTTTTTAAGGTGGTGAATGGAGAATAAGCATGGGTGTCTGGGTGGGCAAGGAGGGCTGGGTTGCTGGCCTGGAGGTCATATTATCATTCCTCCCAATATTTTAAATGGCCAAAGAGGGACACTTGTGTTTTAGGTGGTGTTTATGGGGGTGTGGCTGGTGGGCGGGGCATTACTGAGAATTTTTAGGCTATTTCATGACCTATTGACTCCTCTTTCTGTAACTGAATAAATTATTTCGAGCAAGACTGAAGTATTTTATTTACACAGAATCATTTATAAACACATATATTAAAGATTAAATACACATTTATGTGACTTTTATTGCTGTGGAGCAATGTAATACACACTTCCCATTCTGATCTCCTGAAAAGAGGGACAAAAGGGTAGAAAAGAGGGACAAAAGGGTAGAAAAGAGGGACAGAGGTATCTGGGTCTCAAAGAGGGACTGTCCCTCCTAAAGAGGGACAATTGGGAGGTATGTATTATATGAGGAGGAAAGTAATTTTTACCAGTTCGGCTTGTTAGAGTCACAAGCCCTGAGGAATCAGTGATTTGTATATTTATTTTTGCACACCTCTGTTTTTTGTCGTAAGGAAAAAAGTATATTTGTCTCAAACCAAAATCGTTGAATAATGGCACTTCCCGCTTGGTGAATAATTTCCCTCGAAAAGTGCAGTTTTTCAGCTTTTTTTTGCCTAGCTCATTCCATTGAAATCAATGGGACCATTGATTTTATTCACAATACATAGCAAATGTTATTTTATTTCCCAAACACATAGTATAAAAGGGGTATGAAGGTTCTTGTATTGGTGGAATATGGGGGAACAATCAGTTGAACAGGGTATGTTTTTGGGGGGGTTTGTTTACTAGAATTGGGGGAGAAGTTAATAAAAAGGAAATAAATACAATAAACCCCCCCCATAAGACATGGTTTCTGTAAGTATGCAGAAACCATCTCACATGCAGTGGGACCACTCCTAGGAGCCACCCAGTATTCCTGTGTGTCAGCTATCAACCCATACTCAGGGAGTAAGTCCCAAAGAGATATGCCACCACCAGATCCTTGTATTGACCTCTCATATACGTGTACATTGAGATCTTCTCTTTGTAAATAAATTAATTTTGTCTAGTCATTCCTCATACGTCAAGTCCTCCATTCCCCTAATTAATTTTGCTGTTCTTATCTGTACTCTCTCCAGTTCTAAAATAAAGAAAATATCTAGAACATCCTTTTTTAGAACTGGTGTCCAAAACTGCACTGCATATTTGAGGTGAGGTCTTACCAATGATTTATACAATGGCAAAATGATGTTATCTACTCTTGCTTCAATACCCTTTTTTATGCAAGACAGGACTTTCTTTGCTTTTGCTACTGCTATTTGACACTGGTCACTGTTTCCAAGTTGGTTATTTACTAGGATTCCCAGGTCTTTCTCTAGCGACGAGTCCCCTAAAAGGATTCCATTAAGTTCATAAGTAGCATTGGGATTTTTCTTACCAAATGCATGACTTTATACTTTCCCACTTTAAACTTCATATTCCATTTGGTTGCATGGTCTGCCATTTTATGTAAATCCCTCTGTAGAGAACAAATATCCTGTTCTGAATTAATTACCCTGAATGATTTAGTGTCATCTGCAAATATTGATATTTTGCTTTCTATATCTAGAAAGGAGGGAAGTGAAGAGAGACATAAAAGTAAGTCTGTGGTTGTGAGGCAGTACAGACTCTAGTAGATTTTTAATTCTGAGGTTGCATCTCCTCCCTCTGTTAGAGGTGAGTGATAATATCGTGTTCAATGATGAGTTACTCCAATGTGGTGGCATGATCCTCAGCAATGGCTTTGTCTTCTTCTAGGAGAGAGACTCTCTGGTTAAATTGATTGAGCTCCATGCGGATTGTCACAATCTCTGTTTTTTTAGAGTGGTTTTCATGTCCTCCATAAACATTTTGTGGTTCAATTTGGTCGGGAGGTCTGCCAAAAGGCTCAGAAGGTCTGTCTTGGAGACAGATGTGTCCCTCTGTGATATGGAAGCTGGGATGTCTGCAATTAGTGGTGAATCTCCCAGAGTGTGAGATGACGCCGACATGGTTAACTCTTTAGGCACTTCCTGTTTCTGTGATAGCTATGTGTTAGTGTCTTGTGGATGTTGGGCATGTAAGGCTGCGCAAGACTCATCTCTACTAGAGGGTTTTTTCTTGCCTCTTATCTCTTTCCCAGGTATATGCCTCAGTTCAGCATTTCATGCTCAACATCCACAGGATACTGACGCACAGCTATCACAGGAAAATCAGAATCCTTGTTCACTAAAATAAGTTTAGTCACTGTCATCGGTACTGATGTACAGACCATCTATGTTTTTGTCAGCTGAATACCCAGATATTTTATTTATATAGTAGCCCAACAAAATGGAAGTTGTATTAGCAATTGAGGGATAGGGCTCCCCCCAACCACAATGCCTCTGATTTATCAAGATTTATCCTCAGGCCAGAGATCCGACCAAGGTGCTCAAGTGCATTCGGAATTGCAGGGATTGCGTCCTCTGGGTTTGATTTGTATAGTAGCATATCATCTGCAAAAGCAGATCTTAATCTCCATGTCGCTCATCTCCAAACTTTGAAGGTGTTAAGTTGATGAAAGTAGTGTATTAGGGGATCTAATGCCAAATTGAATAGTATTGGAGAAAGTGGGTATCCTTAACAAGTGCCTCGGTGCAAGGTAAAGACTGGGGAGTTAAGGGTAGTGACAAAGGCTTGGGGTGTTGCATAAAGTAATTGATCGTATGTCAAGAATTGCTGTCTGAAGCACTTAACAGATCAAATAGATAACTGCATGAAATGGAATCAAAGGCTTTCTCAGCATCTAGGCTCAGCAGCAGGAGATAGAAGGGAAATTTTTATCCTGTACCACAGACACCAGGGCCTTACAGACATTTATGGTGGAGTGTCAACCTATATATATTATTTATGTATTTTTATTTTTTGATATTTTACTTTTTCTCCATATTTACCAGTGGCTTTATGTGGGAATTTTTTTTGTCATAGTAGATTGGACTTCATTGGTGACCAAACCATTTATCAGTTTCAGTGTTGGCTCCCAAGTTGATTGTATTGTTTGGCTTGGGGCATACGTGGACCTAGTTTTAACCAGTTTATATGGTGTCTGATCATGATTATCTGGTCTAATCGGTCTGTTTGGTGTCTGTGGCTGCCGCGTATCTCATGGTATACTATTAGATTGGTATTCATTGTATTTTTTATGACATTTTATTTTATTGCCAATTTAGTAACCCAGTGTCTCTGGTATTGGTTTCTTATCTATTGTAGCTTGTTGTCTGGCACGGACAGACCTGGATTAACTAGTTTGCCTTGTGGTCATTTTATCCTACTTGGCTTTGCTGGTCTGTCCAGAGATCGTTAGTGCCATACACCCAAGTTACTTAAGTATATTTGGGGTTTATACCTCTAGTATCAGGATTTATTCCATCTACTTGATTTATACATATACTTGTATATATATATTTATTATTTATTTCTAGGGTTAGTTTTACATTATTGAATATTGTAGTTCCTCTAGAGGTGAGCCTGTAGGGATTGTTGGTGGGGACGCTGGGTCATTTCTTAGCGTTGTTTCATGTAGTTACTGAGTTCTTGGATTAGGTCCCAACATCAGGGTTTCCCCATTGAATGGATCATTCAAAATTTGTAGGCGTTGCATGTTGAGTTATGTGTGGATTTACCTTCTACTATCAGGTGATTTCTCTTTTAGGTGAATGATATATTAGTGATTTTACTTTTGGCAAAGGAATATATTCTCTCTAAATGTATCTGGTAATGTCTATATTTTATAAAGATGATGTGTTTTTAGTAAACATATTATGATTGTTATCTTTATGTGTGGATACTGTTTTCTATACAGATATGTGTAGTGCTTGATACATATTTGGAAATTTTGGATTTATATTTTGCACCCTGGGAGTTGGGGGGGGGCTTAGGAACTGAGCTGGTTACAGATTTGTTAGACTTGGATGTTGGTTACTTTGCGCCACAATTGGATCTACATAAAATAATGCACCCTGGCCTTGTTCCATTGTAGTCATAGAACCACATGGAACCATCCTTCCTTCTCCCATGATAGCCATAGAACCATATATATTGACCACTCAGACTTGTCCTGTTGTCTCATAGCTGAGATCAACAATGTGGGGCCCTGCAACTGCTGCCAAACTACATCTCCTACATATCCTTCGTGAATGATGGGAGTTGTAGTCTGGCAGCAGCTGGAGGGTCTCACAGTGCCCACCATTACTGTGACTATAGCCTTGTTTAATGGTAGCCACAGAACAACAAATACTAACACCCAGCCTAGTCCCAATGCGCTAATAGACATGGAAACCCATATACTAACCCTATTGCCTTGTCCCACAGTAACCATAAAACCCCACATACTGATCCCCAGCCCCACTGCATTGATACAGCCAGAATCTCACATACTTAGTCTAACCCCATGCAGGAGCTGGCAAAGTTCCTACTGGAATTTTCACTCAAAAAGTGGCAAATTGCCTATTTTTTCAATCCTAGTATTCAATATCCTACATTGTACTTTTCTCCCTAAATAAAAAATACATTGTGTAGTATCAGAAACAACTGTTAACGAAAAATAGGCCTGCATAAGCTAAGAATGTTTAATTTTTTCCTCTACAGTGAGTGTAGGGGATAAATTATATAGAACATATTTATTGTTTTTATTGATAATATACAGAAGCAGGTACTTTTTGCACCTTATAAAACATAATATGTAATTTTTTTCTCTCAAAAGTTTACTTTATCTTTGAATTTGCATTAACTTTGAAATGTGCTTTGTGATTAATTGAAGGAAAATCTTAATTAACATCTTGGGTTGAGTGTAATATGCATTTCCTTCCTTATCTATGACTTTGAAATTGGCTTCTTTACATTATTTCTAGCTGAGCACTAGTTTGTATTCTATATATAGATTTAGCTCCATTAACAGTCAAAGTGAACCTGTCACCTTAAGGTAAGTTAGTTAATTGCTAGCTGCTTAATTCTTATATGTTGTACAAACCATTTGTTTGTTATATAGTTTTTGAGAAACTAACCTATATTTTTTGATGGCACTTCATGGTACTTAATTTCTGTGCTGGACCAATATTCCCAGGCATTCCTAATAGCACAGTTATGATAAGTTTGGCCTAGGACAGAGATTATATGGATACTGTGCAGGAAACTAAAAAGAGTGTCCCATTGTGCCACCAATGTAGAAAAAGATTATTTTTATCAAAAATGTGGCTTTTCTGAAAAATGTTTAGCACAACATTTAGGTAGTGCTAAACATTCTGAGGCTAGTTGGAGGAAAAATCAAGAAAAACATTAGAAAATATTATTTCACTGAAAGAGTAGTAGAAACTTGGAACAAACTTCCAGCAGAGGTGGTTGATAAATCCACAGTAACACAATTTAAACATGCCTGGGATAAACATGTATCTATCCTAAGATAACAATAAAGGAATACTAAAGGGCAGACTAGATGGACCAGGTGGTCTTTTTCTGCCGTCAATCTTCTATGTTTCTATGTTTCTATGTTTCTATGTTATTTAACTCAGGGTGATAAGTCTATTTTAAGGCTGTAAACCAAAGTGATTTATTTTTATCTTGATAATAGATGATTTCATTTGATAATAATGTCCTAAAAAAGCCATGTGTGCTATTTGTTTTTCTTCTTGGCATAAAGAAACTGAATCAAACAAAAATGCATTGCACTCCCCTGGCACTGAAATGGTTAACCCTTACTTGTTATTAAAGGGGCAGTAAAAATGGGCTGGACTAAGTGGTTGCAGTTGCTTGGAATTTATGAAATGAAGTTGACATAGCTCAAAACTGTACAATGCTCTCTTCTTTTCCCTTCAGATATATGTCATCTATAGGGCTGGATTATGTCAGTTCTTCATTCAGTTCTTCTGGGACAGTTCTAGTCTCTTTATTGGAGCCCAATGTCAGCAAATTCACCAACATGAGCTTCAGTGGAGAGCATAGCGATATTGCTTCCTCTCCCAGAAGCACTCAGTGGGGGAGATTCACTAAGCGGTGATAACGTGGAGATGACTGTCCAGTTTATCACTTTTCCAATTTCTTTATTATTCTATGGAGCCTATACACTAAGATTTCTTCAACTTTGGAGATCTTAGTACATAGGTTCTAAAGAATAACATAGGAACTGGAGAAGTGATAAACTGGAGAAGTCATCTCTCCTTTATCACCTCTTTATCCCCTCTTAGAGAGATGATGACATGACCAGAAAGATAGCTGAAAGGCAAAGGCTCAACCTTCCACCACAGAAAAGGAGCACTATGCCTGTCTATAAACTGTTTGAGAAAACCATTGGAAACTCTGACCCTATACAAGCAAAAATGACTAAAATACACAGTCATTCTGTAGGTCATCATCAGCTTCATCATCGCTTTCAAGTCCAAGCCCCTCTCAGTCACACACACTTGTGTTGAGTAACCAGCAGCAGCAACAACAACAACAAAGCTAATTAATATCCACAGCTATGATGAGTACCTCTGCTGCTGGAAGTGTTGCACCTTTGACATCTAGTAGTAGAAGCAGTAGAATTGCATCACCATCTAGGCTCAGTAGTAGTAGCAGCCCCCCAGGAACCCATGAAGTCCACAGTATGTAGATACTTTACTTAGGATCCAAATGCTAAGCATGTTGCTGTTGTCTGCAAAAAGCACTTGAGCTTGGGGAAAGCAGGCTCACATCTAGGAACCTCATCCGTGAGATCCCATCTCAAGCACATCCACAGATCTGACTGTGAGACACACTACCAGCAGGTCAGGGGTACCACAACTAGCAGAAGCAAAAGCACTCCAAACACTTCCCTGGGGGTAGATAAGAGAAGTAACAATGTTATATATGTGTCAGAGTGTGCTACTGCCAACAATTAGTTAATTCCAAATAACAGCTATGGCTCCTGCTACAGAGTAGTATTGTGACTCTGGGTTTGCTGTAGGAGATGGCATGGGTCATAGACTGCCCACACATGCTGCCTCTACCTCCACCACCTCATCTAATTATGTTGTTGAAGCAATAAAGTTAGGGTTCTTCTGTCATGTACTGCCAACACATGTTTTCTGAGTTCCTGGGAAGGAGTCAATAACTTCACAAAAACAATCCCAATGTACACCTGTGGAATGTGCAAGGTTGTCAAGAAGTTGGCAGTGTAACAATCTGCCCCATCACCAGCTGAAAATATAAGTTCCTACCAGGTGAAAATCCACTCTGTACATACTACGGGCAGAATAAGGCCATTAGCAAGTACACAATGTAAAACTGGAAGGCTTTGGAGGGAGTCTCTGTCGATTTATCCAGTCAGACAAAAAGATAATAAATTAGATTTATTAGAGAGATCACGGCACACAAACATAGGACAATAATTACCGGCAAACAGGGGTAAAACATAAAAAATACAAAATTCTGCTGTTCTCTTCTTGGTATGCCAGCAAAGTTGTACAGATTGCCAGGGGTTCCACATAATACAGGCCATTTTAGCTTTATACTGGCGCTTACACATAGTCCCATTAGAAGGAAAATAAGAAACCAAGGAATCGCACTACCCTAGTATAATTAATTAAACACCTAAGTGGTAAATTCAAATCGAAAGAAGAAAATGATCCCCTCCTACAGAAGGAAGAGATCAGAAATAGTCACCACTTAATTGCACACCCTAATTGTACTGAGTATACAGTCCAAAATTGGACTATTAAGTATGGAAAGGACCAATAACAAAAAACTAAAACATAACTTTTATTTGCAATGTAATAAAAAAAAGGAAAACAAATATATGAAAGATGTTTTGGTTACTGTAAATATAAAATGAAACAGCGGTAATAAAAACAAGCACTGATAATTAGACAGTGATACAAGTCCCTTTGATTTTAAGAGGTTAAAATAGTAAATCCCTTACATAGATGGTAAATCTCTGTCTAAATGTCGCCTTATAATACAGGAGGTTAAAATAATAAAACTCCTGCATTAATGGTAGGCATCTATCTAAGAATTAATGCTGTTATTCTCAGTCGGAAATCATGTGATGGGATCAGATTGTGACCATACTGTATATATGTCTTTGGTGATTATCACAAAGAACTTCCCGTGAACAGCAAATAATACTATCAAGGATAATTAGACATCGGTATGGAAGTAAAACGAAATGCACTCAGAAATTCTGTGTCTTCAAGGATTATTAATCTAGCGGCTAGATCTCGCTAGTATTTTATTGACATTGTATACAACCTCTAAATCTTGGGTGAGTCTTCCAATGATAGAGGACACCTATGCATTGCAAAGGCAGCTGAAACTTGCTTGAGGAGCTGCCACTATAATTGGCTGTATACACTTCCCCTTAATTATGCCGGATCTTGTCCGATCCAGGCAAATAGATTGCCAGAAGTAACTCAGTGGTTATTGCCTAGCTGTTAGAGATAATACCCAATCTAGGCAAGTAAATTGTCGACAGTAACTCAGGGATTAAGTGCTTAACAGTTAAAGGATCGTGTCCGATACGGGCGAGTGAAATACCAACAGTAATACAGGGGTTAATTACCTAGCAGCTGGTCTGATGATAAAAAGCATCAATATGTTATCAGACAATAACTTACCGGAGTAGAGCTACTATATATGGATGGAGCTCCTTCTCCAGAGTTAGTTAGTGAGCTTCGTTTAATCTAGGTTTGAATACCTAGCAGCTAAAGACTCACTGCTGCTAGGATGATGGAATTAAAACCCCTCATGGTGCTGGATTGCATGAGGTTTCTTTGTATCTAAGCAATTCTAATATGCTTCATCTTAGCATTAAGCTTGAGAAGCTGAACCAGCCATATACTGCACCGAAATCATGTTACCTTAGATTTAACACATTGTAACATAGTGAGTTATATAAAAAGGGGTGGGCCAGTCTCAGAGCACAGACCATTAAGTGTTCAGAAGCTGTACCATCACTCATGTTGAAGGAGCATATGAGTAAATAGCCAACATCTTAGCACAGAAGTGAGCTGCTCTGACTGATTTGTAAAGATGTAGATAGACATAACTTAATTTTCTGTGTTTAACCCTTTGAGTGCCAGAGGGGCATGCATCACAGTGCTTTACAAGTTGTTACCATACTCCTTTGACACTCAAAAGGCTAAGTTATCTTGTTCTGCTAAGCAATTTCCATTGAATTGCATGGGATTTTTTTCTTTTACCCAAACCCTTGAGGACCAGAGGGGGTTAACAACTCATTACTTCACAATGTGTTATGTGCCCCGCTGGCTTGGTGGGTTTTCCCAAACATAGTGTGGGAAATCTGAATAAATCACAAAGGTAACTCTGGTTACATCTGTACATTCCTTCAATGTCTGCTTTAATACAACTCATTGTTGTAAAGTAGTGAGATGTTCCTTTAACCTCGGTGCACACATATATAGATTTGTAGAAAGAAAGAAATTATCTTGATATTTAATTTCAGATAATATATTCAGTATATATCAGCACAAGAGCTAGTCCTATTGTTTAAAGTGTAAAGTGCAGAACAGTTGGGTCATGGACAATTTGTACAAATTAGAAGAGTTCACACAGTTAAACAAATACTTGGGGCAATTCCCATCCCTCCCAGAATGTCTACTTCGTCATCTAAGAAAAATTATATCTAGCTCTGTGAGTGACAGTTTGGTTTGTAGAGAGGTTAAATAAGCAGAGAGGGTCAACAGAAACTAAATATCACAGGACCGGTTACAAAGAAATGATATGTATGAGAAGGAAATAAATATCAAATCTTAATTGCACTTACAAAAATTGCACTTAAATATCAATTAACTTTTCTGTATCTGTAAAACTAATTAGCTTCCACAATACATCTGCCAAAAAAAATAATTTATTGCTGCGCTGGATCCATGAAAAATGCATATCTCCTGCCATTTTTGTATGAGCTGGGACTAGATTGTTGGAATAAGTGTAACCCATTTTGTGCTAGAGCTCATCATATTTTAACATATTTTAACAATTTTTTTTAACCAGTGCCGGCCCAAGACATTGTGCTACCTGGGTCCAAGGATGAAATGCTGCCCCCCCAAACCATGCCAACCAAACCACGCCCACATCCATATTTAGTCTAAATATCGGTTATGGTCTTACACTTGGTTGGTGTCTACAGACATATTGGGGTCTTGTGTCCATAGACAGAGATTAAGTCAATGGGGCTGTATTTCAGCCAGTAAATATGATGTTAGGGTCTTGTGTCCATAAACAGCTTAAGTTACCAGGGCTGTAAATAATAATAATAATAATAATAATAATAATAATAATAAAGGATTATTATTATTATTATTATTATTATTATGTTGGGGTCTTGTGTCCATAAACAGCTTAAGTTACCAGGGCTGTAAATATGCACTCTGATTTACAATATGTCTGTAGACCCCAACCAAGTGTAAGAGCATAACTGATATTTATAATTTTTTATTGTCAACCTAATAAAATTATTTAAACAAAAAGTATCCCTTTGGAATTGTTTTTTCTCAGTGGGCCATATGAACATTACAAAAATGGAGAAATCTGGGTGAACCAAGTGCATCGTATTAGGGAAGTGAAAGTCGCTGGAGAATATCCTAGCATTTCAGGGGATACAAGTCCATTTAAATCAGCAGGAATTAAGGAAATTGTTACTTATTCTCTATGGTACAGCTGGTGTGAATCAGAATTGCTCTACTCTTGTCTTTGGTTCAGTGTCTAATGTGGTCTTCTTTAACTCGTTAAGGACAAGTGCAATGCAATGCTTCGTTGTGCATATTATTTTAGGTTATTTCATGGGATGCTCATTTTCAATGAGTTTAAATAAATTAATTAATAAATAAACTAATTGCAGTCAGTGTGCTTATATCTATATGCATGCAAGGACTGGTATACTAGTATCATCACAATAAGGTGGTACTTTAGGAACAAACGATAATAATCAGAAGAAGAAAAGGAAGATGAGTCCTCTGGATACGATCACAAGTGTTCTTTTTGGAGATCCAAGTAATATACAAGAGTTAGACAACTCCAGGAATGTAGAGAAGTAACTGGATGTTTATTTTAGCATTGCATTATAACCTTCACCTATGCCCTTCGGTCCTGATGAAGGCACAGGTCAAACGGAATCAGTGAAATAGCATCCAGTAGCTTTTTCTACATTCCTGGAGTCATACAGTTCCACTTTCTATTATGGGTAATACATAATAAAGATCCCAATAACTTCTACTTAAAGAATTAGTAAAAATGCTATAGGGCTCTACATACATATTTCAGTCTAAGTCTTTTTTACTTTCTCAGCCTTTCCTTCGCGATGCATTTTAGATTTGGCCATAATCACCTTCCTAGATATTTATTGTCAGCCATGGTGCCAGTACAATGAGGCTGCAGTGACGGTAATGTGTAAAATCCCATCACAAACCCACGCATATTTACTATATATGCAGCAACTTCATTCCAGGCAGCTCCATAATACTGTCTGTAATAAAACTGCCACGTTCACTAATCCATATGTGCATTGCCTTTACAGCTCTCTTGCCTGCCCTGCAGTGCTGCCTGGGCTGGAGTGACATCATATTCCGGCTCCCGACACCTCTAAAGGGTGCACAAAGGGAGCTGTACAGGCAATGCATGTATAGATCGGCGCTCCCTCATCGGCCATAGGCTTCCCCCCCAATTATGCAAAGCAGCAGGAAGCTGACACTCGGTACCGGGCAGAATATTTAGACCGGCTGCTCAGAGCCAAGGGAGAGCAACACAGACAGACATGGCGGCTGTGCACAAAATAAACATGCTTTGGGGCAGCAAGTTGCTGCCCCTGACAAAGTGCCGCCTGGGTCCATGGCCCCACCGGGACACATGTAAGAGCCGGCCCTGGCCCGAACGCACAGAATGCTCGGAGTTCTGTACTGAGAGCGGAATGCCGGGAGTTCTGTGCTGGGAGCATGGAATGCTGGGAGCACAGAATGCTGGGAGTTCTGTGCTGGGAGCATTCTGTGCTTTCAGACAGTCTCTACAGTGCATGACTGCATCGGTGGCAGGACGCAGAGCAGGACCAACCTCTTAACCCTTTGAGTGCCAGAGGCGTACACAGCATTACCCAGACCTTGGCCCGTGTACATGGGCTTTTACACTAGTTAATAGCATAGAAGAATTGTGCAGTTCTATAGTCAGTACTTAGGTCCGTATGTTCAAAGGGATAATGACAAAATAATTTTGTATGAATGATGTATTTTCTATAGAATACACAGCAAAAAAACTAGTAATGTCTGGGCAAGGGCGTGGCTAAACTATTCGCCAGTGTCGTACAGAGGAAAAGGAAATATGTCGTATACAATGACAAAAAAATATTGGGCAAATGACAAGTGGAGGGAATGTGAAGGTCTGAATGTGAGAAACCTATAATAATTGATGGAAACACAACACAAGCACAATTATCATACCTATATACTGACATTTTTGTCTTTACTCACAAGATTTTTGGTGTTACATATGACAATTTCAGTCAGGAATCGTACTTCAATGACAAAATTACATATTTCCGATCATAGCTGGCACTCTCTGAAAATATAACTGAGCCCAACGACACTTTGAAACCTCAGGTGCTGATGAAGGGAAGATTTCCCCGAAACGTTGTGCAAATGGTGATTAATTAACAAGCTCAGTAGAGCTTAAACTACAACTCTGTGTGCAGACATCATCCTTCCTTTTTGCTGAAGATTTAGTTGCCAGCTTAATCACAGTAGAAGTTGTAGGAACTCACTAAAACAGTTCTCACACCTTGCTCTGACCAGCATTTTTTGATTGACATTGAGAGAATACATTCCTGCTCTTTTTATTTTTTGCATGTTATGTGATCATATTTCCTATAAATTGATTAGTAAAAATGACAAAGGAAACAACAAACATAGTAGTTATTTCACAAAACCTGGTTTTTGATAAATACTCATTTAACAGAATACTTTTATTCATCCCCACCCAAGAATTCCTTACGGAAGTGCTTCACAGATGTAGCAGGAACATATTTGAACTTATAAAGGGTATAACATGCTGAAACGTACACTTGTAGTGGGTCCTCAGCTCACAGCCACATTACAGCAACAGTCTGTGCAAGTCTTATGGTTCTAATTTGTTTCAAATGCCTCTCTGTCAGTCAAGGATTTAACCTTGCTATGCCTTAGAGATTTCCAATTGGTTAATGTTTTTAAGTATGTTGTCTTTAATTACAATGTTACATATATGATGTTGAAGAAAAGAGACACGGTCTTTAAAGGCAACTTTGGCTATATCTCCTCTGTCTTGATCCAGAGAAAGGTAAACACAAATCCTCATAGAAGAAATTAGCAATGTTGTCTCAAAGAGGGAACAAAATATAGTTCAATGATGGGATTTACATTATTCAATGACTCAATTTCCCTTCACATGTTTAAATTAATTAGCTTAATCCTAAATAACTCCTTCTTCTAAATGCTAAGTGTTTCCACAAAAATATCTAGCCTATCTAGTAGCACATTATACTGAAGTGTGAATTCTACAACTTTACTGCCCCTACAATAAAAAATAAACAAAAAATTAATCATTGGCTGAAGGAGAAACCTCTTTTCTGCTAATATGTTGGCAGTTGCACAAAAAATACTTTACATTAAAGGGATAGTAATGTCAGAAAAAAAGTATTAACTATATGGTAGATACAATTCAAAGAGAGTACTTGCACTTATTCGTATCTCTCAAACCGTTATGGTCCCTCCCCTTTCTGCTCGACGAGCTGTAAAGCTATCAGAAGAAGATTCTGGTCGCATGACCAGATGACGCTCTTCAGCAGTGCCAATATAAAGATATCTAAAGACAAATACTTCATTTAGAACTGTCTGGTTTGCAAGTACACTTTGTAGACTGTTCCAATTAAGTATTTATTTC
The DNA here is from genome assembly GCA_037306005.1 of Rhinophrynus dorsalis. Lineage (NCBI taxonomy): Eukaryota > Metazoa > Chordata > Amphibia > Anura > Rhinophrynidae > Rhinophrynus > Rhinophrynus dorsalis. Next base: position 68,811,657 of record CM074719.1, on the reverse strand, counting down.
TAAATAGCGTGATTTCAGCTCTGCTGAAGAGCCTCTGTCTGGTCAAATGACTGGAATCTGCAGCTGTCAGCTAGATGGCAGTCTTGAGTGAAACAGCTAGGAAAAGTTAACTTTAGCAAGTTATATCTCTCAAACCATAAAGATTTGAGAGACAAGACTTGCATAGATGTTAACCTTTTTTAATGTCTACAATATTGAATCAACTTAAAATTAACCATTACTATCCCTTTAGCCTTGAATATATTTGGAGAGGTAGGATGACCATAGTAATACTTATGTAGTTTTTAAAGAAAATATGTCAAATTTGACTATTATTTTCACACTCATTCTTTAATTTAATTTTAAAGTATTTGTTTTTCTCCAAATTATGTGGGATGGCAAAATGTGTTTTATAAAGACAGGATTAAAAATGTTACTTTTATAGTCAAGGATTTATAAATCAGCAAAAACAATTTTATCTTAAATTGCATCTAAAAAGAGCTTTTGGTTTGACATTGATCACTAATAATCTTGTCTCAAGTATGAGTGGAGAGTGGCAGTAATGCTGCCATTATTCAATCTTCCATTTGAATTTCTTGTGTTCCCTTTGTGTTTCTAAAGTAATCCCATCAGAGGGATAGATTGTCAGATTACTGGCCTGTGTTATTTCAGCCATACATGATTGAATAATGTCCATTATTGATGTGCTTCACAAAGAGTAGAATAAACTCAATCAACTTTGATAATAATCTGCATGGTCCCATAGGCCATCATGCAGATCTTTACTGCTTTCAACTTCCCTGTAAACTATATTTATTACAGATATGGTGCAAAATGTTGCATTCAGCCTAGTTCACCTGAGAAACTTTGTCACAGCAAGTATGTTGCAAGATGTTGCAGCAATACAAGGGCCTAGATTCACTAAAGATCAATGCTACGATGGAATGATTTTCTCAATGTGTTCAAACCACTTCGGCATTTTGCTCTACATACACATCAACATATTCACTCAAATTTTTGGATGCAAAAGGAGGTGTGGAGAAGGTACCTATTAGCATACTGGATTGTCAAGGTGCTGTTAATGTGGAAGGGATGTCCTCCCTTCACACATCACCAACACTATGACAATTCTGAAGTTGAAGATCATTCCCCCTTATCCCTTTGAGTGCCATAGGGATGTGCATTGTGCACTGCGGCACTCAAAGGGTTAAAAAAATGACACCAAGCACTATACAATTTTCCCCTTAGCTCTGTACCATATACGATACATGTTGTGCACTCCCAAGGGAACAAGGCTGTGGGTCAGGCATGATCTGTGGGGATTTGTAGCTACCACTATCCCCCCATCCTTGTTCCCTTGCTAACTGGTATCCATAGAACCCCATATGCATTGCTTGGCCCACAGACTTGTTCCCTTGACCACTGGTGGCCACAGATCCCCAAGTTCACTGTCTGACCCTCTCCAGTCTTTTCCCCTTGCCCACTGCTAGCCACAAATCTCCATGAGCACTGCCTGGGCAAGGGAAGATGGCTGGGGGTGTCAGGTAGTGTATGTGGTGTAAATGGTGTTTTTCCCCATGCTGTACAACATTCTAAACATCCAACATGCTGTCCACCCAGCTCAATCCGATATGTACTGCCCACCTTTGACACATACCACCCTGCTCCGATATATACTGCCCCCCCAGTTCAATCCAACATGTTCTGCCTCTCCAACATATACTACCCCCTTGTTCAACTGAAATGTACTGCCCCCCTGACATATACTGCCCCCCCGTTCAATCCGACATGTACTGCCTCTCCAACATATACTGCCCCCCCTTGTTCAATCCAAAATGTACTGCTCCCCTCTGATATATACTGCCCCCCCCTTGTTCATTCATACATGCACTGCCCCCTCCGACATATACTGCCCCTCTTGCTCAATCCCACGTGACTGCTGTTCACACAGTTAACCCTTTGAGTACCATGCTGTATAAATAAAATGCAGACTATATAAGGACTGTCTAAGTACTGTGAGAAAGAAAGCGATTGATACATTTGGGTATGACACTTTGGGAAAGGGGGTCACCTATATTGCCCAGTAATTTCTAGTTACGTATAGTCTGCTTCATACACAGGTGATAGTCTCCAGTGTGAACAACACAAACTGTTCTGTGCAGGATCATTGAACTGACATAATCAATGCATGAATCCATTATGCAGCTTTATCCTCCAATGTAATTATACAACCCATCATTGTGATAGGTATGAAGAACTAAATTAGCTAATACTCGAATCTAGAGTGCCCTTCACTTCTCTTGCATGGTTTATAACCACTTCTCTAGAAAACTTCCACACTACCCGATCAGTATGCTCACTCCAGGTCTCCATATTAACTATAACCTCTGCTCCACTGCTAACAACTCACTGAGTATACCGCACTACAAGAAAGAATCCGGTCAATCTGACTTTTCCTTCAGAGCTCCAAAAGTCTGGAATAACCTACCTGAAATAATCAGATCTTCTCCCAGTCTAAAATCCTTAAAAATAACTGCTTCTTTATATCTAAAAACAGTATACAACTGTAATATTACATTTTTAGTGTGTGTGTGTGTGTGTATATATATTTATTATGTCTCTGTATTTGTGCAGATATGTAACTCTTGCTGTATACTCTCCAGGACATACATGAAAACGAGAGAAATCTCAATGTATTCTTCCTGGTAAAACATTTTCTAAATAAATAAATAAAAATAAAGTGTTGTTAACATACACAACTTCTCTAAAAAAGTCTGCATTAAAAGGTTTGTTTTGAGCCACCGATGTGGTAGCTGGCAGAGCTAGTCCACACTTAAAGTACTTGTACTGCCAGTCTGCACATCCCTTTTGTACAGGAATATATACTATACACGAGATGCCTGATAAAGACGAGAGCAGTAGTTTGAAATGTGCGCATAAAGTAGAAAACCTTGTAATAATAACTAGAGATTGGCAAAGAGTCCAATTTTTTCATATAATTTTCCTCTTTCTCCTCATTACTCAATGCATTGCACACTCCTCCCTTTGATCCATAAAGGGTTAGAATTAGAAGAGCAGAGTTTCAGGTCCTGTAGTCCTGCTAGCATCTGTCATGTCCTCCTCCATTCACACTTCCAGGACTGGTTGAAGATACTCACACTTCCAGGACTGGTCGAAGATACTATCTCTTGATTCAAGGCGCAAGGAAAAATCATAGAGCTCATTAGGTTTTTCTTACTATATTAAAGTGAATGGAGGGTTATTATTAAAGGGATAGTAATGTTTCACAATAAAAGCAGCTCCAATTAATCTCCATAGTATTTTGGCCACGGAGAGTGTTATTTCAATTCTGTCAGAGTTGTAGTTCAAGAGTAATTGAATGATAAAGTATCGCCCTCCCGCCCCTTTTACTGATGTAACACTGCTCAGCTCAGAGCAGCAAGGTAGTGTCCAGAAGGCTTGCTGAGAGGGAAAATCTTCAGTTAGCATAAGGGAAAATCTGAAAAACCTGTCAAGGGGGGCAAGGTTTTCATTGTTCTCACAGTAAAAAGATTGTCCCTTGCTGTGAGCTGCCTGGTCTGTGGACCAGATTCCACATCTGATGGAAGGAGGCTCAAAAGGGGCGGGAGGGGGAAATTTTATCATTCAATTACTCTTGAACTACAGCTCTGACAGTATTGAAATAACACTCTCTATGGCCCAAATACTATGAAGATTAATTGGAGCTGCTCTTTTTGTGAAACATTATTATCCCTTTAAGAGGTGTAAGTGCCAGTTTGATAAAAATTTGAAAGAGAATTTGTCGTTATTTCTACCTATTCAAAGTGTTTACTGTCTCTGCAAAAAAGAGAAATAATATTACAAGTTGAATTCTTATTACTTCTACCCAGATCTTCCTTTAGTTAGGTAGGAGCAAACCAATTTTGGAAGTTCAGTTTTTTCTTCACAAATCATATTTTGTGCAATGGGTCTTTAATTTTTGCATTGTATTTGTCACCTGACCAAAAAGCAGAAAAAACAATCAAAATGTTCATAAAAATTAGCCTTTATTACTTCCAGCCACCAGTCACTGATGCACTATGGAAAGATGGTGTAATTCTGAGACAAACCAGGTAGACACTAGAGATTTAAATGAAAATTTTAACTGTTTGAATGCTACAGAATCTCCAATGCAATGCTTCAAAAGGTGTTGTTGTCCTATCTAGATCTTAAGGGGTTAAAAGCCCAATTCCAATCAAGATAAGCAAAAATGTGTTCACATTGGTGCAGTTGGTTGCTCCAGAATTGTATGACTTTCTTCTGTTTATCTCTCAAGGAATTTAGAACAGTGGGCTTGTATCCACCCTCCAGCTGGGTAGGATAAAAAACATTAAAAAGGCTTTGAAACATATGCCTTCGCTTTCTTTGTTCCTACCCAGATGGCAGGACAAATGTGAGTTCTAATTTCCTGGCCACCATGAGTGCTGCCCACAAAGGGGAAGGGATTTCCAAGGGGCAAGAACCAGCATCACATAGCTTTTCTCCCCCCCCACCTTCATGTTGAGTGTGATGGAGTTTTTCTCTGCTCTTTCTAGCTATGGATCCAGGCATCCTAATATGATGGCGGCCTCATTCCTCAGCTTCTGGCATTGCAAAAGTGCAGAATCAAGTGTTCTATCAGAGTTCTGGTGGAAGTGAGCTTGCATTCCACTGCTGAAACATACCAATGATCTATGGATCAACATTTGTTGAAGTGTGTACCACTCTTGAATGCTTGCTAGGAGTCATCTGGTTCTTTGCACAGGAAGCAAGTTCTGACCCAGAAGGGTTTGCTAGGAGCAGGAATACCTATTTAAATAGCTTTAAGGTTGAAATCTAATTTTTGCCCTTTATATTTTGAGTACTTAAACGGATAGTAATACTTGAAAATAAGTTTATTTTATATTGTAGCCCTTAAAAAAACATGAAAAATGATATAAGTCTTATCTCCCAAACCTTTATGGTTTGGAAGATATTCACTTGTAAAATATAGTACAATTCTCTTTTCCTGGCTGTCTCAGCCAAGTCTGCCATCTAGTGGACAGATTTGGAATTCGGTCCACAGAGCAACCGGCAGCTCTTTAGCAGTGCCGAGATCACGATCTTTGAATAGAACTATTTAACTGGAACTATCTACAAAGTGTGCCTGGCTTGAAAGCAGACTTTGTAGACCATTCCAATTAAGAAATTCTTTTTAAAGATGGTGATCTCAGCACTTCTGGAGAGGCACAACCGGTCCCGGACCGGATTCCAAATCTGAAGGGTGGAGCAATGACGTCACTCCAGGGGAAACTTTACTTCTAAATATCAAACAAACCATAAAGGTTTGGGAGATAAGACTTATATCATTTTTCATGTTTTTTTAAGGGCTACAATATAAAATAAACTTATTTTCAAGTATTACTATCTCTTTAAACTCAGGCCAGCATGTCAGTTCCTTTCTAAACTCAGACTAAGGATAAGAATGCTATAGATATTTCTACTAAAAAAGAAACAATACAGCCTAAGAACAAAGTATGTTCTGGCTGTGATAACAAGCTCCCAGCTTCAGAATTGTCCAAATTATGCCAGGGACTGTTTAAGGAAAGTTGTTGGGATTGGGATGTCATCCTAGTTCCAGGAATTTTAGCCTGGATGAAATCCTGGAGACTTTTATGGCCATGCAGGAAGGGTAACTAATCTGCAAAGATGCAGAAGATGATACATCTTCACTCTGGGAAGAGAAGATGAAGATCTGGAATCCAGTCTTCAGGATCAAGAATGACATGTCCTCTGAAGAAAAGGAAGATGTAGCAGAAGATTCAGGAGTCTTAAACTTGGACAGGATAGATTCTTTTGTGAAGAATGACTTTAGGAATATCAGAATCACAACAAGACCTCAACATAATGTATACAGCCTTCCTGTGTAAGAAAAGATCTGTACCAGTTTTTCCTGTCCATCAATCTATCTTGAGTTAATAAACACAGAATGAAACATGGGTGAAAGAAAATCAGCATTCTCCAGAAGAATCAAAAAAGATGTTCCCTTTCAATGACGAGGACTTAAAGAACTGGACTATGCCTCCCAAGATAGATGCAGCAATTGACCATCTTGCAAAAAGAACTCTCCTTCCTCTGGAAGATGGTAATACTTTGCGTTACCCCATGGAATGCAAACTAGATGGAATCTTGCAAAAGCAATTCTCAATTCTAAGGAAGAATATGAAAGCAACCACATCAATGGCATGCGGGCACATACAATACGCATTTGACTCACAGAATTGGGAGGCAAAACAGATTAATCTGTGTCCAGGTCCAGACTGTTGAAGAAAGTTGCCTTAATAAAAGAAGCTACAACCTATTAATGTGATGTCTCCCTTGATATAAAGAGATAGAAAAAGTGGGAAAAGTTGAACCGGGATAAAGAAAAGGGGAATCTATCTATTTATGAGACACACCTACTAATCTTATAGTGTATACTTTAAGGATATTATATACTATAAGGATATCTACAAGCAGCAGTGACTGGTAGGAAAAAATCTAAAGGGCTCGCGTGAACGCTGGACTACATTCCCAGAATATGGAAGAAAGAAAAATTAAATGATCTCATTTCCACATGATAAATATTGTGAATTGTGTAAAAATAAAAAAACAATAAATATGTAAAGGAATGTTCCTAATATTCTCATTTTATATATAAAAGGGTATACCTGACATATATATTTTTTCTAAAATTACCCATAACCAATGATATAGTATATAATAAAAACAATATAAAAAAAAATATAAAAAAACACAGAAATGCTGAAATAACAATAAAAAAAATACAAAATAAGGTATACCGAAATAAAACAGTCTCTACCAGAGAGGCAATAACACTTTTTATCTTATATCAAATGATGATAAATGAGACAAAATGGTCCAGTGATGAAATTAAATGGAAATCCTTATCATAACGGCATCTCTTAATTAAATCACTTACTTGAGCTCTCCAATCCCCTTGTGCATGCAACTGGAAAAAAGGTAGAAAACTCAGAGGAAAAAAAGTGTAAAAGCAGTGTTTATTAGAATATAAATTAGAACAGACACAAATGCACTTACAGGATTTTAGTCTTAAAGGCGTTCACCACCCTCCCAGCTCTGTAGTTGTGTAGCCTTATGGTCCTTTCACCTTAGTGCCAGATTCCTTACTTGGATTCTCTCTCTTTTTATTTTCATACATTGTATCCTAATGACGAGTCATCCTTTTAATAGTCTTGATGACAATTGTACTGAATTGTATTGAAGGATGTTGAATTTTATAAAGCTCTTTACCATGGTCTTGCCAAGCAGAATCAGGGAGACCCAGGGTGCAGGCGACGGTCTCCTTCATCACGGCTATCGGAAGCGTGCTTATCCCACAGGGGGTGTGGCTGGGACGGACCAAAGTCCATGATACTTGCAGTGATACCTAACATGCAGCATGGATCCAAACTGTCCACTTACGCAGGGGCTTACAGAGTCATGTATGTGGCTCTCTAATATACCAAATTGCCAACCATATATCAATGATAAAGTACACATTATTAAAATGACTTTTCACATTCATGTATATATATATATATATATATATATATATATATATATATATATATATATATAAACTAGTTGGAAAGCCCGTGTACACGGGCCACAGTGGCACCCAGCAATCTTGGCTGGTGGCCGGATTCTGTTGGGCATGCTGCAGTCATGTGCAGTACTGACTGCACCGAACGCACCATGGCTGATAACGGAGAAGGGAGCTCCGAATATCTGCGCACCTTCCTGGGACCCTTGGTCACAGGAAGGTGCGCAGAGAGGACTACTATCTGAATTTGTAGTGGCCCTCTCCATTATTAGATGCGGTGTGGGCAGTCTCTACTGCGCATGACTGCATCACACTCAGCCATCTCTACTGCACATGAAGTCTTCTGACAAACATACTTATATATATCTATATATATATATATATATATATATATGTATATGTATGGTCTCAAAAGATAGTGCCCCCATTAAAAATAGTTCCAAGTATTCCATCAATGACCGATATAATATGTCTAGATGCTTTAATGGTGGTTATAGAGGTATCTGATGGAATGTACCCTACCATTGGTAGTGGTTTGAAAAATGGATCTACTTTTTGTCAGTAGAAGATTAGTCATATAAGACTTTGATAGGATGCTGGGAAAAAATACATACATACATGCAAATTTGAAACCTGAAGAGAAAAAAGCCTTGATGTTCTCAAAAATTATTTCACCATTATAATCAGTCAGACGGATAAAGGGGGAGGGTAGTGTGTGTACAAAATAAAAAGGATTACATCAAGGAAGCCATAGGTTGTTGGGACATGAATGCACAAGTAGGAGATTAATGGGAGATCCTACTCTAGAGAATCGGCAGTAGGGGTGGGCGAAAAGTGTGAAAAATTTTCCGTATGACTCTTCACTAAAACTTGCTGAATTTTCTCTTTTTCAGCGAAAGTTTTTGCCTTTTTGCCTATGCAAAAATGTCCTCCTTTCTGCCTATTTTAACAAATTTTTCACCTATATTACTTCTTCTGAGGGCTGTAGTTTAGAAATAAGTGGCTGAAAGTCAAAGATGTGAGTCCTACAGCAACATATGCCTTGAAAAATGTATTAGCATGCAGAGTGCATTTGTCCTTTGACCGCAACACTAACTTCCTGCTTAAGTGACACTGACACATATTCATGGTGATGTCAAGAGATAAAAAAAATACATCCTACAATGTAGCTGATTTGTATTGTAATGGTGGTGGTGGGGGACTGGCTGGTATGGTGTGATTTGTTTATGTATATAGTTTTAACTATTGTTATGTGTCACGGTTTTCAGGCAAAGAAGGAGAGTCACGAATATAAAATATAAATCCACCTTTATTAATAAGTACAGTAACAATAGTATAGCCCACACAACCCCAGAACACAGGATGATAGGACCAAGGACCATGGTGCGAGTGGAACATCAGAGGGAAGGATAACTGAGGCACAAGTCTCCACCTTGAGTCACGCGACCAGAGGCAACAGGGAGCAAGAGCAGACCTGAGCCATGAAACACTGAGACTGATGGTCAGGCAGGTTCGGAGAGTATACAACCAGTAGTCAGCCAGAGCCACAGGTCAGACAGGCCGGGTACTAGACTGAGCAATAGGCAGCAAGAGCCAGAGGTCAGACACACCGGGGACTACACGAAGCAAGTAAGTCAGCCAGAGCCACAGGTCAGAACCGATGTGGGTAGTCAGACAAGCTGGGGTCATACACGGAGTGGATTCTCAGGAGAGCGCAGGTCACAACGAAGCACAAGAGACAATATCAGAAACACCACGTAAGGGCAATTACTCCCAGGCCCAGGGAGGTTTATAAAGGAGCAGGAGAAGGTGGGACCTAATTAGGCCACACAGAATAGGCCCATAAACAAGCATCCTAGCCAGTGCCTGTTTCATGATGTCAGCAATGCAGAAGTGGTCGCAACTATGCCGGCCTACAAACCACAGAGGAAAGAAGCACAGAATAACTAGGCCTCTAAGGTAGACTGTGATATGTCATGTTTGCGTCAAATCTCTGTCCTCCTTCTCAGATTATTGACAAACATTACATGTCGCTCATAGCAGTGGTCCCAAGTGGGGTAGATGGTGGAAATCCTTCTTCACATCCCTCCTCCACCTCAGAATCTGTGCTGCTGTTAATATATTTGTCCTGGCTTTGTCTGTTATGTGTGGTTTCTGTTACCTGATACTCAGATGGTATGAGATGTTGGTTCATTTTTAAGAATGTTAGTCTCCCAACATTGCTGCTTGATAGCCGTGTCCTTTGGTCATGGACAATATAGCTAGCCGCACTGAGAACCCCCTCAGACTCAACGCTTGCTGGAGGATAACTGAGAGTTTCCACTACAGTACGTGTCAATGCTGGTAATACACACTGCTTTATTTGCCAGTAGTCCATGGGGTCATTGTTTCTGCCTAGAATGTATCTATCCTGCAAGAATGCAGAAACCATCTCACATGCAGTGGGACTACTTCTAGGAACTACATGGGGTTCCTTTGTGTCAGTTTCCAACCCATAATCAGGGAGCAAGTCCCAAAGAGATGTGCTGCCATCACGACCACCACCACCACCAACATTGGGTTTTGCACAGAAAACAAAATAGCAACATGCTTAGCTTGAGGATCCTGATTGAAGTATCTCCATACTGTGGACTTCATGGACTGAGGGGTTCCTGAGGTGCTGCTGGTACTACTACTACTACTGGGGCTAGATCCAATTCTACTGCCACTACTACTAGGTGTCAAAGTTGCAGCACTTGCAGCAGTAGCAGAGGCACTCGTCAAATCTAACACCGTGGATGTTAATAACCTATGTTGCTGTTGCTGCTGCTGGGTACACAAAACAGGTGTGTGTGGCTGAGTGGGACTTGGTGATGATGTTGATGATGACTGATAGGGTGTCTGTGTGCTTTTTGACATCTGTGCTTGTCCAGGGTCAGACTTTCCAATGGCTTTCTCAAACAGTTTATACACAGGCACAGTGCTTCTTAAAAGTGGTGCAAGATTCAGCCTTTGACTTTCTGCTAACATTATAGCCCTGTCATCATCTTCACTCTCAACTTAATCTGTATCTGAACAAGAGAAGGATTCTGGAGGGATATATTCTAGATCTGCATCATCATCATCGGTCGTCATTAAGACTTCCTCAGCCGCATCAGCATCACCTGACAGTTCTTTCCAACTACTACCCTTATATTCCTCTAAGCTTTAAGAGGTCTCAAACAATTTCTTTCTACTTTTCCTGTAACAAATTTTGCAACTACTTTGAGGACAGGTGTTTTGGTGCTTGTTTGTTTCACTATCTGATGCAGCAGGAGGTTCAGCTGCTACACCTTCCTCTATTATGCTATTGCCAGCATCATCAACACTTGAATGCGACTTGTTGTCATCTACAGTGTTCTTCTTATTTGGTTCTTTATTTCTACTGGCACTGGTGGTGCTGGACCTAGTTTTGCTGGGACCTTGAGAAACTGCATCCTTCCTTGTAGGAGAGGGATCATCATCTATTGCAAACGCTGCAGCAACCAATGCTGCAGTCAGTTTTTGAACTACTACTTTACTCTCAAGTCTCTGCACTGCTCCACCCCTCGCCCTTCCCCTTCCCATTGTGTGTTTGCTGGACTTTACTTAACTATTGTGTTTTTACTGTACACAACACAACTGATGGAGTATGATCTCTTGTCTAAGCCCAGTAAGCTGTCAGTCAGTCACTGTCACCTAATAATATTTAGTTCTTTATTTCTTTATTCTTTTTTAAACACTTTTTTTATTTTTTTTTTGTATTTTTTTTATAAGTTGTCTACTCTGTCATATCACTGTCACAGTGTGTCCAATAAAAAATTATAACTGAAAAACAAAATCAGCAACTTCTTTCCCCAGACTTTCCCACCCAGCACAGGGACAATAACAGCAAGATCAGCAAGCAAATAGGTCCCCAGCTGCCTGTGTCTTGCCAGTCAGTTAATCTGAATTTTGGGGTATTATTTGGGGGGCTACCTCCTTCCTCCCTTCTTCTCCCCAGAGTGCCCCACTGACTCTCCTAATACAGGAAACAAATGTCCTACCTAAACGATTCCCTAAACTAAACTTCAATTCCCCTCTCTTCTCTAGGTCAAACAATGTGCTGCTCTCTCTTCTCACAAACACAGAATGGCTGCTGTGAGAATCTGACACCCTTTTATATGGCTGTAGAAATCTTTCATGTGATGGAGAAAAATTTTTCTTCCCATTGATTTCAATGCACAATGAGCTAGGCGAAAAAAGCATGAAAAAGTGGAAAATCTACACTTTTTGCAGGAAATTTTTCACCAAGAGGAAAGTGCCATTCTTCACCAATTTCAGTTTGAGGCAAAACTTTTCACCCATCCCTAATCACCAGAAACTTGTGTCTCTTTTAAGGGAATATAAAGAACTAAAAGTGATTAATGAAGAGGAATATGGTTTCCTTGGGCGAATCCATTTAAGCATACTCATATTCTACCATCTTCCCAAACTGCACAAGAATACCTGATATCTTCCAGGTAGACCAATTGTTTCTGGTATAGGCTTCCTACCTTACAAAGTATTCTAATAGTTGGACCTCTTCTTATAGACTTTGGTGTGTTTGCTCCCCTCTTTTCTTGGAGACACTTTACAAGTGCTCCAAATTATGGAAGATATGATTTTAAATTGGTGACATTTGATGTTTCATCCCTGTACACCTGTATACCTTATGAGAAATAGAGGACTCCTGTAGAGTTCTTTTTAAAACATGATGGGATTCTGCCACAAACCCAACAGGAGTTCATTATCAAAGCTATCGATTTTGTACTAGCGCACAATTATTTTTCTTTGAAGATACCTTTTTCCAACAAATGACTGGATCTGGGTTGTGGCTTTGCCCCATCTTAAGCCAATATGAATATGGAAAATGGGAACATGAATATATATATATAGAATAACAATAAATTCTGCAGTAACTTGAGTTAATACAGATGGTATATCAATATCATCATCTGGGATCTAGAGAGTTTAGGATCATTTTTCAAGTACATCAACTGCAATATTTTTGAGCTGCAGTGTAAAAGTACCAGTAATATACATATGATAGAGTTCTTGGATATCCAATTATATAATAAAGGGCAATTTTAGCTAGAAACTACAGAAAGAGGGTAGATAATAATGGATATTTCCACTATGATAGTAGTCATTTACAGAGATGGAAAGATAACATCCCTGTAGGTCAGCTGCAGCAGATAAATAAAAAATGTTGAAAGGAAGAGAAGTTTAAATGTGAAGCAGAAGTCATTATAAACAAACTTCTGGAGAAAGGATACAATAAATATCTTTGTGAGGAAGCCTTAGAGAAAGTTAATAGGATGGAGAGAAATGAATTGATTATGTATAAAGAGAAACAAATGGATAAGAAAGATGATGTAACGCTTCTCTTTCTTAGCGCCAGGTATAGTAGTTGTGTAAATAAAATTAAATCTATTTTATGAAGACATTGGCATATCCTCCAGAAGAACCTTATAGAAGAAAGAATGTTAAAAATATATTAGCACCCAGTGACATATGAGTTGACAGAGGAAATAAGAGAAAGAAGAATAATTTTGATTTATAGTGTGGTAGAAAGAGATGCTTGGCATGTCATTTTGGATGTAATAATGGAGAAAATAAGAAAAAAGATTAGTTCTAAGGTAAATGGGAAGGAATATGGAATATGGAATTTGAATTTTAAATTGTGACTCCAGTTATGTGGTATATTTACTCACCTGTCCTTACGACCTACAGTATGTAGGCTGTACAAAAATAAAATTAAAAATAAGTTTTAGAGAACACCTGTGGAGCATCAAAGTGGGACTATTCACATACAAATGTCTTCAAAATGTATCCAAGGAGCATGGGGAAGAGTGGGTACACAAAACAGGTGTGTGTGGCTGAGTGGGACTTGGTGATGATGTTGATGATGACTGATAGGGTGTCTGCGTGTTTTTTGACATCTGTGGTTGTCCAGGGTCAAACGTTCCAATGGCTTTCTCAAACAGTTTATAGACAGGCACAGTGCTCCTCAGGGGAGGGCTGGCCTGGGGGGCAGAGGGGCAATTGCCCCTTGGCCAGTCATATGTCTGAGATGGCGGGCCACTCCCTCTTTTTGCTGCACATGTAGCTACAGTAGTAATACCACAGAGCTTACAATTGAAATGGAGCTACAATCCAAGTGGAGCTACATTAGTAGCATAAACCATTTCTCTTGTAAGCTCTATAGTATCACTAGTGCAGCTTTTCTTACATTGTAAGCTCTGTAGTTGCACCAGTGTAACCCCATTTCAATTGTAAGCTTTGTGGTATTGCCTGCCTTACTTTACAACACTAGCCCTTTGTGGCATACCCCCTCTGGCACTCAAAGGATTAATGGCAATTTTAAACTCAACAAAAGCTGGTGGGCTGGGTCAGAGGGCTGGAATGATGGTAAAATCGGGCCACCTGATTGCAGCTGCCCTCCAGGCCACAAAATGCCAGCCCTCCCCTGGTGCTCCTTAAAAGTGGTGGAAGATCCAGCCTTTGACTTTCTGCTAACATTATAGCCCTGTCATCATCCTCACTCTCAACTTCATCTGTATCTGAACAAGAGAAGGATGCTGACGGGATATATTCTAGATCTGCACCATCATCATCAGTCGTCATTAAGTCATCCTCAACAGCATCAGCATCACCTGACAGTTCTTTCCAGCTACTACCTTTATATTCCTCTAAGCTTTAAGAGGTCTCAGACAATTTCTTTCTACTTTTACTGTAACAAACTTTGCTAAGACTTTGAGGACAGGTGTTTTGGTGCTTGTTTGTTTCACTATTGATGCAGTAGGCGGTTCAGCTGCTACACCTTCCTCTATTATGCTATTGCCAGCATCATCAACACTTGAATGCGACATGTTGTCATCTACAGTTTTCTTCTTATTTTGTTCTTTATTTCTACTGGCACTGGTGGTGCTGGAACTAGTTTTGATGGGACCTTGAGAAACTGCATCCTCCCTTGTAGGAGATGGATCATCATCATTGATTGCACACGCATCAGCAACCATTGCTGCAGTCAGTTTTTGAACTACTACTTTACTCTCACGTCCATGCACTGCTCCACCCCTCCCCCTTCCCCTTGTGAATTTGCTGGACGTTAGTCAACGTTACTCTATAGCCATGATAGAAACTGGATAAAGTTTCTATCATGGCTATAGAACTAGTAAGGGTCTACAGAAGAGGTAGGGATAGATTACTGAAACTATGTTGACGTGAGACTTTTTGGATTCATTAATTACAAACATTGATGCCTAAATAATTTTATAAACATAGTTATGAATACTGGTAGCTCTCACAGAAGCTAAATACATGGAGGGTTGGGTGCATCTTTGCACACGGTCATGGTGACTTTGTTTTATATGGACAATCAGTGACGGCGGGGATAGGAGCACTATTCCTTCTCATCCACTTCTATACTTCTATATATCTTATATTGGTATTTGTAGATTTTAAAATTCTAGATCTGATTTATACCATAAATAAACGTAGACCTGCTTTATATAATAAATTTATACATATAATTCATGTTTTTAGAAATGTAAGTTCTTATAAAATATTTGATTTAGGTAATATACTAGTGCACAAAGTAATCAAGAAGAGTAAATGATAGATTCGAGCTTTATCCTACAAACCTCTATATTTGAGTATTCACCAGGATAAAATAGTTTTCAGAGAGAATATAAAACAATTCTATCCAGCGCTTCCAATGGTAATATTATCAATTCTCTATATAGATCACATACAATATACCACAAATCAAAAAACATTAAATGTATTAAATGTCCTCTCTGCCATATGTCCATGACTTCAGCAAACAGATATTAAGAGAAGATGTAACATATAAAATCGCAATAAAGGAAAAGTGATATCATCTACCCCAAAATACCTTTTGGTAGTGCAATCACATACAAAAAATGTATTCTAAATTTCAAAACACCCACAGTAAAAAGTGCAATGTATGAAGGATAAACTGCAATTGCCTTTAACAGAACAAATACCCATCTGTTACTCCAGCTAACTTCTGGTCAAAAAAAGATGGTAATAAACTGTACACCAGAACACAAAGGGTCCCCAAGCACAGCACACCTGTCTGTCAAACCAATGCAGTGTTTGTAAGCAAGAGAAACGGAACTGTTATAACTACCTGCATGCCCTACTTCCCTCAAATCTATCTTATACCAAAATGCATAAAATGCTCAAAAGATAATAAAAAGTAAGTAAAACATGAATAAACTATTGATTGTAAAAAATAACAATAAATAAAAATAATTCAGACGATTGAAAATGATATACATCCTCAGATTATGCGCATGTGACTTTGTCTTGATCTGATTTCACACACTCCAAACCACAATAACACAGTTACCTCTCCAGCAAATATATTCTTGATCCCTTTGAGTGCCAGAGAGGAATGCAATGCATTGCAATGCACACAAAGGTTTTTATCAGTCGTATGCAAGCTTACATTGGGAGGCTCAAATACTATAAAGATTAACTGGAGCTGCTTTAATTGTGAAACATTACTAACCCTTTAAAGAATTAACTCCTCATTATCCAAAATAGAATCCCAAGCAGCAAAGATGAGCACTGAATAGAAGAGAGTCATTTGCAGGTTGGGGATTGTGGGAGTTCTAGTCCACAACAGCCAGATCTTGCAATTGACTACTCCTAATGTGAAGGGAATATCTTTTTTTAATCCCTTTTCTATCTAAGGAAATTGAAATTGAAACAACCAGGAGATGCAGAGATCAAATGCAAACAAAACCACTAAAATGAGATAAGTAACTGTTGTTTGAATGACACCTACGTAGGTGAGTTCATCTGATACAATAAGTGGAATGTATTCTTAGATTAGAGTTCCCCTTTAAGAAGTCCATTTAAATCCATGGGGATTTGGAACATTTTATATGTACCCTATGGTGCAGTTGACTTGTTCTAGAGATGTGTTAACCCCCTTAAAGGGATAGTAATACTTTGTTTTTTCTTTATTTTATTTTGTAGGCATTAAAAAAACATGAAGAACGATATAAGCCTTATCTCTCAAACCTTTATGGTTTGAGAGATATTCACAAGCAAAGTTTCCCCTCCCGCCCCTTTTACCTAGTGTAAGCCATTTCTTCTCACATGTGGAATGTAGTCCATAGTCCAGACAGATAACAGCAGGAGAAAATCTTCTTCCTATGAGAATTATCTTAATTGAAGATTGTCCCTCTCTGCAATCTACCTGGGCACCTCCTTTCTGATCTGGATGAACAGTGTTACATCAGCAAAAGGGGCGGGAGGGGGATACTTTATTATTGAATTACTCTTGAACTACAACTCTGATAGAATTGAAATAACACTCTCCAAAGTCCAGATACTATGATGATTGATTAGAGCTGCTTTTATTATGAAACATTACTATACCTTTAAGGAGCCATGACGAGCCAGGAATGTCACTGCGGTTCTGCACTTAAGGATCAGTGATGGTGCTGGCACTTCATGGAATTCAGGGGTCCCCGCGCAGTTGCACACTGCTCGGGGACCTCTGATTCCATTGCAATAAATAAAAACAAATACAGGCCGCTTTACATGTTGCTGGTCATTAAGGGGTTAAGGTGTAATAAAGAGGTGATACCATCTCCACTGTGAAAAACTCTTGCATGCCTATGTTACTCTATGGAACCTATGAACTAGGATTTCTTAACTTGGATTGGAGAGTCTGTTATAGTGGAGAAGTTATCGCCTCTGTATCACCCTTTACCATACCTTAGTGCATCTCCCCTAAGTTCCCCTTAGAACATCATCCTAGTTATCGCCCACCTAATTACAGTGAATCTATCTGCTCAGTATAATAATACATTAAGAATAAACACATCACCACAAACAAATCCATTTTGACAGCTTGTTTTCAGTATTTAATTGAAGTGATAGATACACTTGACTTTTTTCTAAACCGAGAAAAGATTAAAATGTTTCTCTTCATGGAGTTTTATATTAATAGAGGTCACTGCTTCTAAAAAACAGTCTTGTAAATTAATAGTGTGATAATTCTGCTATACATAACAATGCCACTGAAAACTTGTGCTTGCTGACAGATGAAAGTCATTTGAATGCTAATTGACACACTTTCTTACTAATACGCTTTTATCTCTCTCGGATGCTTGAGGTCCTTCACAATGTAGTGGAAAGGTTACTAGCATTCAAGAGGTTAACTCTTTGGATACCAGTGGGATTTGAAACGCATGATGAAGCAGTGTGTTTGCACTCATACGGTAACGTTTATATTGAAAATATTCTCATAGCTGTCGATAACCCAATTTCTACATCACATCTAAGGGGTCCAATTTATACTATAAATTAGAGGTAGCCAATTGTTGGACCTCCAGCTGTTTGGTTACTACATCTCCTATCATTCCAGTAAGCCGCCATGGTTCAGGTCAGGTTGGGGATGTTGGTTTATTGAAAGCCCTCAAATAAAATACTCCTGCATATTACCTGTACACTTTGCTTTGATGCATGATAAACCTAGTATAGTTGACTGATTCTGTTCCCTTTGTGTGCCACTGCTATCTAGCATGGAAGGGGTTAAATTCAAATTAATAGCAATGGGAATTTGGGGAATGTGTATTTCATTGCTATACTGCATTTGGTTCACCCAGTTGTCACTGAAAGTGCCCAGAGGCTAAATCCATCCAAAAAAAACATTTCCAGGCCACAAGCAACTTCTGCAGCCTATGTAGCAGGTAAGTACAAAGCTCTGTGCATGCCTAGATGGATGATTTGTGCAGGGTGGGCAACATGGGAGTGTATGGCAATATCAGGGCATACCAGTTCTCTGCACCCAAGTATACACTATGTACAATCTGGGCACCCAAAACAACTGCATTATAAGGAACAAATAACAGTTCCTATTTATTTAACCCTTTGAGTGCTAGAGAGATGTGTAACGTATTGCTTGCAAAATATTGCGTACCCCTTTGGGTAAAATTGGGGCTCACAATGCATTGAGGTCCTCTCTAGCATTCAATGGTTAAAATCCTCAGTAGGAATTTGGGGAAATGTTATTTATTCCCTGTGGTGCAGTCAGTTTGCTTCGTAATTGCATCCATTTTTTAGTTCATCAGCCTCACTGATGCTGATGTACTAAACCGCACTGATGCTGATGTACTAAACCTCACTGATGTACTAAACCACGATAATGTACTAAACCGCGCTGATACTGATGTACTAAACTGCACTGATGTACCATACCTCATTGATGTAATAAACCTCACTGATTCAGATGTACTAAATCTCACTTATGCTGATGTACTAAACCGCACTGATGTCCTAAACTGCACTGATGTTGATGTACTAAACTATACTGATGTACTAAACCACGCTGATGCTGATGTACTAAATCTCACTTATGCTGATTTACTAAACCGCTCTGGTCCCTTAACTGCACTGATGTACTAAACTGCACTGATGTTGATGTACTAAACCATACTGATGCTGATGTACTAATCCACACTGATGCTGATGTACTAAAGTGTACTGATGCTGATGTACTAAACCACACTGATGCTGATGTACTAAACCGCACTGATCCTGATGTACTAAACTGCACTGATGCTGATATACTAAACTGCACTGATGTTGATGTACTAAACTGCACTGATGTACCAAACCTCACTGATGTAATAAACCACACTGATTCTGATGTACTAAATCTCACTTATGCTGATATACTAAACCACACTGATGTACTAAACTGCACTGATCTTGATGTACTAAACCATACTGATGCTGATGTTCTAAACCGTACTGATTCTGATGTACTAAATCTCACTTATGCTGATTTACTAAACCGCACTGGTGCCCTAAATTGCACTGATGTACTAAACTGCACTGATGTTGATGTACTAAACCATACTGATGCTGATGTACTAATCCACACTGATGCTGATGTACTAAAATGCACTGATCCTGATGTACTAAACCGCACTAATCCTGATGTACTAAACTGCACTGAAGCTGATGAACTATGCAGAACTGGAGTAATTCTGGGTGAAAACTATACCACTGGGTAGGGGGGGAAATATAAAACCTGAATTTCCCATAGATTCAAATTGGGTTTTTAACTCCTTGAATGCTTGAGAGGTGTCTGGCACATTGTTTCTCAAGTACTTTGCAAGTAAATATTCCATAGATTTAACCCCTTTGAGTGCCAGAGGTGTATGCAGCGCATTGCAAAACAATATGTTGCGTACCCCTCTGGCACTCACAGGGTCAAATGAGGCTTTTTTCCCTTTCAATGCTAGACAGGTCTCCAACGTATTGCTTCGCAATGCGTCAGAGATGTCTCGAGCATTTAAAGGGTTAAATGCATCATTTAAATATATGGGGAATTTTTCTTGCCCCATACAGTACAGCCAGTTTGCTCCAGAATATCTCCAGTTATTTTTAGTACATCAGACTCACTAAAGCTAACCCAGAGATAAGTCAGATCTTACATTTGGGGAATCCATTAAACTTGATGGCCATTAGTACTTAACCCTTTGCCAGAGAGGTACCCAACACATTGCAGAGCAATGTGTTGTGTACCCCTATAGCACTCAAAGGGTTAACAGATGATCTTTTTGCTTTACCTCTTCTTAATTAAACAAGCCAAAATGTGTGCTGAATCACCATAGTAGCATTAAAGGGGCAGTAATGCCCCATAGAAATATTTTTTGTTTTGTAGATTAAAGAAAAATAAATTATGTGCACCAAATCCTATCTCTCAAACCTTTACGGTTTGAGAGATATTTGCCGCTAAAGTTCTCTCTCTCCTGATGTCAGCCTAAAGCTGACAGCAGGAGATCTGTGTCGGCTCTTCAGCAGAGCCGCAATAGCGTAATTTAAAAATAGACGCTTCTTTGGAATGGTCTAAAAAGTGTGCTTGCAAACCAAGCACACTTTGTAGACCGTTCCAATAAAGTATTTCCTTTAAAAATGTGCTATTGCGGCTCTGCTGAAGAGCCACCTGTTGGTCCCCAGACTGGGAACTTCTGCTGTCAGCTTACAGCTGAGGTCAGGAGAAGGGGAGGGAGGTGGGAACTTTAGGACCAATGGGATTTGCAGCACAAAATTATTTTTTCTTAATCTACAACATAAGAAAACATTTTTATGGGACATTAGTGTCCCTTTAAATAACTGGGAGACAAAGAGTTGTGAGGAGCACCCATCAAGCACAAACAAGATAAAGTGTCTTGTTCTAGGCATGGTAGCCTCTCAATGGTGCTACAACTTTGTTTCCCTTTAAAGAATTAACTCCTCATGATCCAAAACAGAAACTATCACAAGCAGCAAAAATGAGCACTGAATAGAAGAGAGTCATTTGCAGGTTGGGGATGGTGGGAGTTGTAGCCCACAACAACCAGATCTAGCAATTGACTACGCCTAATTTGAAGGGAGTATCTTTTTTAACCCCTTTTCTATCTAAGGAAAATGCATTTTTACATATATGCATTGCAGGCACTTATTTCCATAGATTAAAGGGATTTGAGAGGTTAAATACATTGAACACTTCCTGTGCCATCACAAACAATAAAATATTAAATACATATACATTTTTTATTTTGTTCAGTACCATGGACAGGGAACATTATTATTCTGACTGGCATAGAAGCAATTTCAGCCTTTAAAGAGATAGTAATACTTTGTTTTATCTTTATTTTATTTTGTAGGCATTAAAAAAACATGAAGAACGATATGTCTTATGTCTCAAACCTTTATGGTTTGAGAGATATTCACAAGCAAAGTTTCCCCTCATTGACCAAACGGTCAAGTCTGCCATCTAGCTGTCAGATTTGGAATCCGGTCCGCAGACCGACCGTGGCTCTGCAGCAGAGCTGAGATTGCAAGATATAAAAATAACTATTTCATTGGAAGGGTCTAAAAAGTGTGCTTGCAAACAGGCACACTTTATAGACTATTCTTATATCTCACGATCTCGGCTCTGCTGCAGAGTCATGGCCGGTGATTCCAAATCTGACAGCTAGATGGCAGACTTGACCATTTTGGTCAGTGAGGGGAACTTTGCTTGTGAATATCTATCAAACTATAAAGACTTATATCGTTCTTCATGTTTTTTTAATGTCTACAAAATAAAATAAAGATAAAATGAAGTATTACTATCCCTTTAACAAGGCTCAAAATTTCCACTCGCCACTAGCCAATGGCGAGTGAAAATTTATCCCTGGCGAGTAGAAATTCAGCCCTGGTGGGTATGTTTTGGCTTGCAGTGGCGAGTAACTTTTCAGGTCTGGCTAGTAGCAAAGGACTTAAAATTATAAGCCCTGCCTTTAACATTTAACCCTTTGGCTGTATGAGGCATCTATTAAGTATTGCTTCACAATGAGTAGAAAACGTCTACAGACTGCAACTAAAATAAAAAATGTTCTTCTCCCAAATTTCCAGTCCTGCTTCTCCTTCTTCCTTGGCCGTGGGGCAAGAAGTGCATAACCTACCAAATTATTATTATTATTTTTTTTAATTTTATTAAAGAGGACAGTAATAAGTCATTACAAAATCATTAATAATTCATATAGTATTCAGATAAGAGATACAATGCAGATACAACCAAATGAGCATTATAACTCAGGGATATAGCTGTCCCATTTTAATTTTTATGAATACAAAACTAGAACCCTCTCCCCCATCCCCAACACCCACCATACCCCAACCAGCTCCCCCCTACCGTCCTCCTGCCCTCCCTGGGAGACAAGTGCAGCCTCTCTCTTTGTATCTATTAAACATAGCAGATAACAGCATAGGCAACAAACAGCCAGGTAAATAAACAGCCAGACGCCATAGGTACACCACCTAAACTGCAGAGAGTGAGGAGGATATATCCCGCAACCCTCATTAGTAAAGTGTTCTAGAGTTACAATAAGAGGTCCATAAACCCCATATGAGGTTAAATTTAATCGGTGTTCCCCTATGCAGATAGAGTTTTTTATAGTGAGGAAGATTATTAGTCACCAGGGCAATCCAGTAGGTATGATTGGGGGTGATCTGACATCCACATTTGTGCCACCACCTTTCATGCCATAACCAGCAGCTCCCTCATCAGTAAATCATGAAAATTTGAGTGTAGTTGATCGGGAAGAATTGAGAACACACATATCTTTGGAGAGAGTGGCACATCCCACTGCACCACAGCCAACATTGTAATTAACACAGCTTCCCAGAATCCCTGGACCTCAGGACACTCCCACAGAAGGTGCAGGAAAATGACGCCAGCCTGCCCACACCTCCTGCACCAGTCACTCTCCACCCTACCCATTCTGAAAAGACACACGGGGGTGTAGTAAGATCTATGTAGAATTTTACGTTGAATAAGTTGATGTCTGGCTGTAGCAGCTACTGCTCCAGGACTCATCAAAGCCATTTCCCACCCATAGTCCTCGAGACCATCCAAATCAGTCTCCCATCTGGACTGACGCCCATCAGCTTCACCTACAGACATTTTGTCTAACCACGTGTATATTAACAAGACAGGTCTCAGGGACTGTCTCTTCTTAGCCAAAGTAACCAGTGGAAATTCTTTTATGTTTGGTGTCTCAGCACCCCACAAGGCAACCAAAGCGTGTCTCAAACGCAAATATGAGTAAATGAAAGTATTAGGAACATCAAACTCCTCACTGAACTGTTTGAATGTTTTCAAGACATTACCCCGGTATAACTGACCAACTGTAGAGATGCCATGTGTCAGCCAGAGTCTTCCAAACTCAAGGTGCCAGAGATGTACCATCCCCTCCTGTCCCCAGAGGGTAACTTCAGGGTCTCTTGCCCCAAAGCCTGAAGCAGATTGAATAATTGACCACACACTGCAAGCCGTCTGAGTCTTGACAGGGGGGATCCCTAAGTATATCTGGACCTAGCAAAGGGACATGCGGAAAAGAGTATCCCGATTTGAGCAGGGACTCATCAATTTTGTGGATCGTATGTAGGGTACCAGGTAGAACGTATGCCAGAGCATACTGTCCCTGCACAGCCAGGTAATATTTATAAAAATCGGGGAGGGCTATTCCACCCTCACTCACCGGGCACATAAGAATGGATAATTTAATTCTAGATGGGCCACCCGACCAGAGAAAGTTCCGGATTATCTTATCAATTATAGTGAAGTATCACTTTGGGATAGGTATGGGGGAACCCTGAAATACATATAGAAACCGTGGAAGAAACACCATTTTGATCAGGTTGGAGCGACCAATAACCTTTAGCAGGAGTATAAGCCAGGATGTAGTTTTACACTTAAATTGTTCAATTATCAGCTCTAGATTGTCCCTAATCAAACTTCCTGTGGAAACAGCCACCATAAGACCTAGATATTTCACCAATTCCTCGTATCTAAGAGGAGCAGACAATATAGGACCCCCACTCTCAACCTGGTCCACAGGTAGTATGGAAGACTTGGCCCAATTTATTTGTAAGCCTGAATAATTATCATAGGTGTTTACCAAGTCAAGAACCCGGGTTAGAGACCTGGGGGATTGTCCCAAAAACAATAATATATCATCAGCATATAATGCTAGTTTTTCCTCCCTATTGCCCACCCAAAACCCCTCTACTGACGTGTCACTCGGAATCAGCATAGCCAAAGGTTCAATAGCTAAGCAAACAAACCCCGCGACAGTGGACATCCCTGTCTTGTACCTGTCAAAATCTTACCACTGTGCAAGAGGGTCTCCTGAAGCAGCAGACTGTCTGGCTTGTGCTTTCTAGCATGGTTCAGAACTAGAGAGCGTTTAGACCCCTGACATTCCAGGAAAGAAAGGTGACCAATTTATTAACCATAGCCATTAGAGTAACTACATGCAGCTCGCTCGTCTCCCAGACAGCAGGGATTCACCCAACTACAAACTCTCCGCATCCCAATTCCCAACCCTTTATGAAAGACTAATCCCCCCTCCCTGTCCCCATCCAACCCCAACCGGAAGAGGACCCATACCCTAACAGGAACCCCTAGGGAAATCCCAAGTCAGACCTGGGACGCCTCCTGCATAGTTAACAGTACAAACTAAACAGTTGAAATAAGAAACAAGGAACAACTACGGAGCATACAAGAAGTCCCATGGGTGTCCATGATGACTCACAGCAACTACATCGCCATATCACCCGACACCGTCAGGCGACACAGCAACGCAATCGGTATGATTATCCATGTTATATAGATTACTATAAACTAAAGAACAGTACCCCCTAGATTCCCTCCCAAGCAACCCAGCTCCTCATTAAGCAAGGATCAAGGGTGGCAATGTGTGATGACCCCACATCCTCCCCTCTGCCACACATTACCCCACTCCCCATTCACTGTGGCCCAAACCAGGCCAATGGCCTCTATATATCAGTGCGTCAAAGGGGGCAGAGGCCGGCCATCTATCCCAGAAACCACACCCAACACATGTGTTCTTAGTGTTAAAGCAAAACATTAGGGGTGATGACAAAACATGTGAACCCACAGCCCACATCAATTATAAGGAGGTCTCCCTTCTATCCATGTGATATTCTATATTAGAAATCACTATTATGCAAGGTAGTATGGATGACAATGGAATATATGGTCCCGTAATTTGTTCCAGGTGTAATTGAAATATCCCATAGACCTCGGGGTCACCCCTACTTCACATGACCCAGGAATCTTCGCTACACCATCATATAAATTTCGATAAATTCCCACAGCATGCCCATAGACACACATAACTAAGGGACATATCCGTACATCTAGAGAACAGAAACTATGTCCCTCTATACATTGACAGGTGTGTACTTGAGAATATTCACATATTGTATCATCACAAATACTGTTACAGACCCCCATATCGGATCAGCAATTATAAATATGTAGAGGGTATAAACGTATATCTAGGAGCATGCTTCATAACCCTTTTTCCCACAGCATGTCCATAGACACACATATCTAAGGGACATAACCTTACGTCCAGAGAACATAAAACACATCCCTCTATACATTAACAGGTATGCATTTGAGACTATTCACATATTGTATCATCATAAATACTTTCACATACCCCCACATCAGATCAACTAGTACATATATGTAAGAGGATATAAATGCATATCTACGAGCATGCGTCATAGCCCCCTCTAGCCCACTAATTTCAAATATGGAATTGGTGACACATTATATCTTACTCCAACAGTAAAAAGTCCCATGACATTGTAATCATGTATTGGAATCTTAGGTGAAAAGTGGGCATAGAGTAATCCGAATTTGCGCTAACTCCATATGAGCAGATGCGTAGCAATTCTTCATAGAAAGCAACTACCGAAGTCCTAGGAGATAATTGGGCAAATAAGACAGCCCCAAGATAGGAACCGTCCATATATCCACGTTGTTCAGGCACCCGTATTCATATCAATACATATGGGGTACAGTACTTGAAAGACCAAGGAGCATCACTGTATGTAAAATAGCATTGTGAAATTTAAGCCACCATACATGGAGATAACTCTCATCTACAAAGCTTTGATCCAATTCATAGCTTCAACCTCAGACGTGAAGAAGGATGTGTTTCCATTGTGAACTATGAGAAGTTGAGCTGGGTACAGCATGGTATATTGGATATCCTTCTCACACAATTTGCACTTTACCTCTTGGAATTTCATTCTTTGGCATTGAGCGTCCATTGAGATATCTGGGTAAATGGAAATACGGGTATTGCCTTGCATAACAGGGCTATTAAGGCGAGCCATTCTCAGTATTGCAACTCTGTCCCTGTAGTTGAGGAGCTTGGCAATCATGGATCTCAGAGCGGCCCCTCGAGGTGGGCGCTATGAGGGAATTCTTTGTGCCCTCTCCACCACAAAGGAGCCTGAGAGATCCTCTGCACCCAACTTCTTCCTCACCCAGCCTTCCAGGAATTGTTCCGGGTTTCATTCCTCACTATTTTCCGGTAGAACAATAATATGGATATTGCAGCGGCGAGATCTGTTTTCAAGATCGTCTGCTTTTTTCTGTAGTATCTTAACTTGTTGCTTCAGCGCTTCAAGCGATTCACTAATAGGGGGAAGAGAGTCCTCTACTGTAGAGACCCGTCTCTGGGTATTCAGCACCTTTCCCCTCATATTTTGTTGATCAGCTTGTAGCAAATTCAATTCCATTTGTACAGAATCAATTTTAGTGGTTAGGATGAGGTCTCCTCAGGTCAGAGGAATGAGAAGGTGAAGACGGGGCCAAAGATTGCTCCATAATGGCCTGAACCTCACCCTCCTCCATCTGCCTCCTAGCAAACTGGCTAAGCCTGTTTTTAATATCACCTGTTTTGGACCTTTTACCCATAATGTCCAGTCCTATAACAGGGACAGATCGACAGTGAGGTAAGTATTGTGAAAAATCAAGGCTATGCAGTGAAAGGCTGAACACCCTGGGACATCAGAAGAAAGTTACTTCATAGCTACTGAAGCATCTAGTGTCATGTTTTGAAGGTGGAGTCAGTTGAGAGTGACACAAGGATGCTGTGTGAAAGTGTGTCCGATGGCAACTCGATCCTGAGGTACACCTCGAAGTCTCAGCGCCAAAGTGATGAGTTGATATATAGATGGCAGGAGGTCTCAATTATACATGGGGTAGAAGGGGTCACATAAACAGGATAACAAGAAAAACAGGGGTTGGAGTATATAGTCGCCTATATAATTCAGGCAGCAGCCTCTGGACTGAGGATAGAGGCACTAGGCCCCACACTGAGTAAAGTCTCCACTTCTCGCATCCAAGGTGTTCATCAAAAGTTAACCTCCAGATGGAAGAAAAGGTAATGATATCCCAAATTGCAAGAGTGATACAAGGGTGTTGTGTGAAAGTGTATCCGATGGTAGCTTTATCCTGAGGTGCACCCCAAAATCTCAGTACCAGAGTGATGAGTTGATGTAGAAATGGCAGAAGGTCTCAATTATACATGGGGTAGAAGGGGTCACATAAACAGGATAGCAAGACAGAGAGGGGTTGGAGTGTATGGTGGTCTGTACAAATCAAGCAGCAGCCTCTGAATTGAGGCTAGAGACACTAAGCTCCACACTAAATAAAGTCTCCATTCTGCATCTAAGGTGTTCAGCACAGATTAACCTCCAGATGGAAGAAAGGGAAATGTTGTCCCAGACCACATTACAGAAATTCAGTGATTCGTTGGTGGAACAGCAGACAAGCAGCAGGTAGCCTTAACCATACATGGGAGAGATGGGGGGTCACATGCATGGGGAAGAGGGCAAACAGGATCTTTGATGAGTAATGGACAATGTAGTTTCTACAGAAGCTCCTGAATTTCCAAGGTGGTAAGTGCAGATTAACTTCCTGACTGGATAAAGGGTAATGTTGCCTCAATTCACATCTCAGAGATTCAGTGAAATGTCAGTGGAACAACAGAAAAGAGGCAGATAGCTCCAACCATACATGGGAGAGATAGGGATCACATATATAGGAGAGAGAGACAAACAGGGTTTCAGGTGATTGCTGGTCAGTGTAGTTCCCACAGCGACTCTCTTATCAAGGCCAGAGGAACCAGGCCAGAAGCTGAATGTAATCTGCACCTCTGGCACTCAGATTGGTCTACTCGTAGCACCAGTGTGCAGTAGGCCTATCGGGAGGGAGGGGGAACTAGGTCAGAAAACAAAAAAAAAGGATGGTGCTCTAAGGGGGTGATGCAGGGAAAGACGGGCATTGGTCAGGAATTCACTGCAGTGGATGCAGTGCCAGGTCCACCAGGGATATGCCACTCATAATGTTTCCAGGAGAGCCAGCAACGAGAGGAACGCTGCACGCCACCGTCAGTAATAAGTACAATATTTCCCAGCACTTTACCTCCCACTCCTATGTCAAAGTCCAGTATAACACCTTGTCTCTGCAGCTGATTTTTGGAAGCAGTGTTCACTGCACGTCACAGGCCCTGCTGGCTCAATTAGTTTGGAGACGGAGGGCACTTTCCCCTACGAGTAGTGGGATGGACTTGTATCAGGCCACCCAGGTCACAGATATAATAAATCGATGCGCAGCTGTTAGTCCAAATACAAGTATATAGATAATGTCAGCGTGCTGTATACCTCCGCAGCAGTTCTCTGAAGACAGTGTTCGCCGCGTGTCTAAGGCCTCATGGGCTCGATTAGTGTGGAGGCGGAGGATAGTCTCTCAGTTGAGTAGCGTGACAGAGTTATATCAGGCCGGGCTTGTATCTAGCTGAACGGGCCACAGCTACAACACATAGATGTGCAAACAGGCACATCCACAGGTGAGGTTCACCTCTGGTAAGTTCAAAACAGCTACGATATATATCGCAAGGCCACAGCCGCGGCCTACCAGGCCTACCTCCTCCACCACACTTGCATCCAATGCATAG
Source organism: Rhinophrynus dorsalis (assembly GCA_037306005.1). Classification (NCBI taxonomy): domain Eukaryota; kingdom Metazoa; phylum Chordata; class Amphibia; order Anura; family Rhinophrynidae; genus Rhinophrynus; species Rhinophrynus dorsalis. The sequence continues at coordinate 68,782,683 of CM074719.1, read as the reverse complement.
ATTCCCCGATCAGTACAATATTAGCATCAAACTGTGCCGTCTGACCAGGAGAGCACTATGATGTCCTTTGAAAGTAGATTCAAAGTCAGTCGATGGGTAGATTAGTCCAGATTGTCCTTTTTACTTGCAGAGCAATGCAAGGAGACGTCCACCTGGTCCGGCTTCTGGCCACGCCCCCGCTACCAAATTATTATTAGTATATTAGGATAGAAGCATTTAAGGCAGGGATGGGAAACATGAGGCCCTCCAGCTACCACACCAGCCATTGGACAGGAGTTGCAATCTGGCAGCAGCCGGAAGGCCTCACATTGCCTATCACTGACTTGGAGATTCTGGAGCAAATCAGTTGCTTCATTGAGAACAAATAAAAATTCCTCAAACCCCTATTGACTTCAATGATAATTTTAATTTGAATGCTGGGACGGCTTCCACATATTGCAAAGCAGTACTTTGGATAACTCTCTGGTATTCAAGGGGTTAAAAACTCCATTTACATCAATGGGAATTTTATTTATCCATATATGTTGCAGGTGGATTGCTACCATAATTGCTTCCCTTACTTGATGAATATGTCTTGTAAAACTTTAGTAAAGATTAAAAGATGAGCAATTTTGAAGCAAAACAATCCTATTTAATAATTTGCTAATGTATGTTTGTCAGAAGCTGTCATGTGCAGTACAGGCATCTGCACGCCCTGCAGTCATGCGCAGTACAGACTGCCCGTGCCATGGCTGATAACAGAGCTGGGCGCTCTGAATTCAGACCATAGACCTCTCTACGGCGTGGGCAGTCTCTTCTGTGCATGACTGCACCGCTGCCGTTGCTGCCTGGCTCTGTGGCCCGTGCACACGGGCTGTTCAACTAGTTGCATCATAAACAACAAATAAAAATTCCCCAAATGCCCATTAATTTAAAGGGATAGTAATGTTTCATAATAAAAGCAGCTCTAATTAATCATCATAGTATTTGGACTTTGGAGAGTGTTATTTCAATTCTGTCAGAGTTGTAGTTCAAGAGTAATTCAATGACAAAGTGTCCCCCTCCCGCCCCTTTTACTGATGTAACACTGCTCAGCCAGAGCAGAAAGGAGGTGCCCAGGTAGATTGCAGAGAGGGACAATCATCAATTAAGATAAGGGAAAAACCTGAAAAACTTGTCAAGGGGGGCAGGGATTTCATTGTTTTCATAGGAATAAGAGTGTCCCCTTCTGTTATCTGTCTGGTCTATGGACTGCATTCCACATCTGAGAAGAGATTGCTTACACTAGGTAAAAGGGGCGGGAGGGGGAAACTTTGCTTGTGAATATCTCATAAACCATAAAGGTTTGAGAGATAAGACATATCATTCTTCATGTTTTTTTAATGCCTATAAAATAAAATAAAGTTAAAATGAAGTATTACTATCCCTTTAAATCGGGCTTTAACATCTTAAACACTCCATTGGAGACCTTCAATTTGTCAAAAGTCTCACTTTAATAAATGGTAATTGCACCCCCCATGCTGCAGTTGGATTGTTCCAGAATTGTTCATTTTATCCCATCTGCAAAGGCCCTAAAGTTTTAAAGAGGCTGAATAGAAAATATATTTAAACCCCTATAACAGGAAATGACAAAAGAAGCATTAAAAGCTGGTAGCTTGTATCTAATGCTATGTATCCATGAAGGCACTGAACTGAACTAAGCTGTGCATTATGTTCTGGGATTTAAGTAGTCTGCATGTTAAAAGAAGCATTCCCTTTTGTTTTGATGTTTTGGTAGTTTCGTGATTGGTACCAGTTTCCTGCAGTCAAAACATAAATTTGTCATAACTTAAGGCCTGTGAAATCTAATTGAAATTAATCAGCCATGACCACTTAGGACCAATTGTGACAGTTAGAGAGCTGTAATGGAACATCGTAATTAGTGGTCTTTACACGGAGGCGCACCTGAATTTTTTTGCACAAATTTGGGCACACTGGATTGCTTAAGTAAGTATTTGCACGCAAAGTAGTGATATTTGATCTACCTCTGTGTCAAGTGCTTCCATAACTTTAAAAATTAAAGAGGCAGAAATTCTCAAGTGAGTTTCCGTCGGCAGTTTGATTCAGATTTTATTATCAGCAATGGCTCTATAATAAGCATGAACTGTCCTCTCAGGTTAGTGACGCTTCAGTAGTTCATCGCTTTCTGCCCCTCCCCCACCTCATTCCAGCCGTGCATTACTCTGAAAATGGCTTGTAGGGTGGAGGTTCTCAGGCTTCCAGCTAGCAACTGGCTTTCACTTTGACGTCTTCAGTTTTTTTCTTGTATAGAAAATAAATACAGTAGGCCTTGCAATGAATATCTAAAATCTAAATATATATATATATATATATATATATATATTGATGTTATTATAAAATTCAAATTAGTCAATTACTCTTTATCGGTCATCACAATCTTTGTTTTATATCTTTAAAAATATTAAGGTATTTAACAATGTTCAGGAATTAAGAATTTTTCAGAAGAAGAGGAATGCTAGTATAAGAGGACATGGTTTTAAGGGACTTAAAAGCTCACAAGGAAATATGCTTTCTCACTGTAGGAAGTTACCTGACAGCTATGGCAATGAGTTCCCATAACTAGAAATTCTACCATAAGCACTTTGTTCCCCCTACATATCTCAGTGATCTGCAGGGCTGGGTAATGTCATTGCTTCACTTGGTGTTTCTGGAAGATTTCTATCCTCTCTGATTAACAATCACTTCACAACCTGAATGGGAGGGGACAGCTAGCAGAGTAAATACTTCCTCTTACACACATGCAATAAAAACCGTGAATCCAGAATCATCTCATTTAAAAATTACAAAATGCAATAGGATGTAAACATTTTATAAGTTGTGCTTTTTGTGTTATAAATGTAGATAAAACACATTTACATCTAAAAGTAAATATTCCTCTTTTGAACTTATAATATGAATAAGATGGTTAAATATGGATTATGAATAGCGAAATCTAGCCTGTACAAGTTACTAGCAAGCTAACCTTTAACCCTTTGAGTGCAAGAGTGATAGGCAATACATTGCTTTGCAATGTGTTGTGTACCCCTCTGACACTCAAATGGTTAAAGGGTTAGTAATGCCCAAAATAAAGTTTATTCTGTACTGTAGATTTTACAAAAATAAAGTATTTCAAGAAAGTCCTATCTCTCAAACCTTTATAGTTTGAGCGATATCCTCCTCTAAAGTTCCCCCTTCTCTTCCCTTCTCCTGATGTCAGTAAGATTCCGGTTTGGGGACCAGCCGGCAGCTCTGCAGCAGAGCTGAAATTGCATTATTGGAAAAGACTGGAAAGGTCTACAAAGTGTGCCTGGTTTGCAAGCACACTTTGTAGACCATTCCGCTGAAGTAATTCTTTTCCAGTATCACTATTGCGGCTCTGCTGAAGAGCCTCCTCGTGTCGGCCGACACTGATCTCCTTCTGTCAACTATACAACTGACATCAGGAGAAGTGGAACGTTAGCGGAGGATATCTCTCAAACCATAAAGGTTTGAGAGATAGGACTTCTCCAAATACTTTATTTTTGTAAAACCTACCATATAGAATAAATGTTATTTTGGACATTACCTACCCTTTAAGACAATCCCTGCTTGAGCATGTGTCAGTAAAGATAGGATACTCTTAAAACCTGACCTGTTATTGGTTCTTTAGAACAAGAGATGTGCATCACCTATAATAAAAGCAACATTCTAAATACATATAAGAGATTAATCCTTTGAATGCCAGAGGGATACGAAACGCATTGCAAAACAATTTTAGACTTAGGTTTAGACTTTTTAGCTCCTGTTAGCACAACTTTAGCATCCAATCCATTAAAATATTATTAAAAAAAACAGGAAATGAATCAATATTATAGAATGAAGCAAATCCTTTAAAATATAACTACAATCAAAGTTAATAATTATTGTTTAATCTTTGTATTTGCATTATATTTCACTAGTGCAAAACATATTTACCATAAAAGTATGATTTTTGGTGATATCTTGTTTAAAAACATATAGCAACGTCATGATGTGTAGCGGATAAAACAGATTCTCTAAACTGCATAATGTTTGTACTCAAATTAGAATCTGAAAACATTGTAATTTCAGTTCATTACTGTTTTTCTTAATAGATTCCCAGTGCAGTCTATGGATACATTTACAGATAATTCCCTTGATAAAGTTGTCAGCTTCAATGTAATCCAGGCTTGTAAATGATCTCATTTAATTGTGAATGTTCTCATCTATAGAAGAACCTAATTAATTATTTGACTGTCAACATGCATTTAAAAGTATAAACTACATCATAACAGTTAATATAACTTCCTGTTTTCTGGATAATCCATCATCTAAATAATAAAAATGCTATAACAGACTAAAACTATGGTGATAAATTAAATTAGGAATAGAGGATGTTAAGGGTCTAGTTAATAAAAACGAGTCTTAAAATTGTGGGGCAGATAGGTAAGGTGCTTAATTTAATAATGCTTTTAGTGCCAGCTAAATATATTTTCTTTGCATCTAAAAAAAAATTAAAACACAAAAACATGCAGCTTTTGATGCTTGAAATATTTTACTAACATTGCTAACTTTTCTTAGAAGCAATGAGAAATGTTATTAGTATTAATCTAAGTTTTTATTAGCATTGCCATTTTTTGTACAAATGTGATATTTTTATTATCGTTGCTTATTTTTCTTAGAAACAATGTGAATTTCTGTGAATATTGCTAATTTTTCAGAAGCAATGCCAAATGTATCAATTAGCAATGCAATTTTTTTATAAGGTATGCACATTTTATATAAGATTCAAACTTACTTTCTATTATTAGTAAATATGACAAAAGCAATCATAATCATTATTTGTTTTGTTCTTTGTTTTTAAAGCGCAATTTTATTAAATAAATCCCATAAAGGAAAAAAATTACATAAAAATAAATGTTTCAGTCTACCAAGTATATTACAAAATTCCTATGTTTAAAAGAAAAGTGAAGCTATTCTAGTGCTAACCAATTGCACCATAGGGGTCAAATTAAATTTACGTTGATTTAAATCGTCCCTTTAACCCTTTGAGTGCTCGAGGGATGTGCAACACGTGACTTTTATATTATTTTAAATAAATGAAAAGATGTAATTCCCATCTCATAAACTTTGCTCGTTTAAGAGATATAATCTTCTAAAGTTTCCACCTCACACCCCTTTTCCAGACATTAGCTCTCTAGCTAACAGTTTGAGATCCTGGTTCCTGGACCGGACGGCCCTTCAGCAGAGCCAAAGTAGCGTTATCTACAAATAAATTCTTCATTAGCACACTTTGTAGACCTTTCTAATGAAGAATTTATTTATAGATAATGCTACTTTGGCTCTGCTGGAGATCTGTCTCTCCTGGGACCAGGATCTCAATCTGTAAGCTAGAGCACTGACGTCTGGAAAAGGGACAGGAGGTGGGGACTTTAAATGCTTATATCTCTTAAAGGGATAGTAATACTTTATTATTACTATCCCCCATATTGTAGATTTTTTTTAAATAATATAATAGCCCCCAGCTTCATATCTTAAACCTTTATGGGTTGAGAGATAACCGAGAGATAACCGAAGGCAAAGTTCCCCCCTCCCTCCCTCCCTCCCTCCCCCTTCCCTGATGTCAGAGTTGTACTGACTGCAGGGGAAGTCTGTCGTACGACAGACTTGCGGCTCTGCAGCTAAGCTGAGATCCCATTAGTGAAAAATAATTATTTCACTGAAACGGTCTTCTACATGTGCCTGGTTTGCAAGCACATGGAGAAGACCGTTTCAGTGAAATAATTATTTTTCACTAACGCGATCGTGGCTCTGCTGCAGAGCCGCATGATGAAAGCCAGATTGGATATCCCTGCAGTCAGCACAACGCTGACTTCAGGGAAGGGGGAGGGAGGGGGGAACTTTGCCTTCGGTTATCTCTCAAACCATAAAGGTTTGAGAGATAAACCTGGGGTCTATTACTGTCCCTTTAACTAGCAAAGTTTAAGAGATGGGACTTACATGTTTTCATTTATTTATTTAATATGCACAGTTTTAGTCATTAAAATGAAGTAATACTATCCCTTTAACTACTGTATGTGTTTTTATTGTAAAGTACACAATAAGACTGATTATGTGGGAAGTCTTGCTTTGGCCATTTACTAAATACTCTGACTTCTAGTATCAGTTTGCCTCAGTCATAGCTCTTATCAGGGTCCCTGTCTCTGTCACCTATCATTTGTTTTCTTATTTATTTGATTTATTTTTAATTTACTTCCCTCCTATCACTATCACTGTCAACTAAAAAACAAAACAAATAAAAAAAAAAACAATTCCCTGTTCAACTGCTTCTTTCACCAGACTCCCCTAGCACAGTGATAATAACCAGATAAGGACTAAACTTGGATCATGGCTGCCTTTGTGTTCCCAGTCATACAGAATTTTGGAGCACTTGTGGTAATTCTCCTTTGCCCCCTTCTCACACCCCAGATACCCCTGACACAGAGGTAACAGCCAGATCGGGAAGGAAATTGGATCACACCTGCCAGACTTGAATTACAGCCACCTGTGTCTTCCCAGTCAGTCACACAGAACTGGGCATTTGGGGACAACCTCCTTTCTCCCTTCCTGTTCCCCAGATTCCTCTAATACAGAGAATAGATTTCCTACCTACAAGACTCCACTTTATTAGCCTGTCATATCTAGCTCAACAATATACTGCTTTCTCTTCCTCTCACAAATACAGAATGATATGCTGTGGGGACATGACACCCCATTTATATTATGCCTGCGGTAAAAGAAGGGAAACTAGCCAAGTGGTGGGGGAGAAATTAAGTCATCCCATTGATTTCAATGCAATAAGGTAGGCAAAAGCACAAAAACTGCACTTTTCATGAAAAATGTAGAACGCTGCAAAAAGTGCCTGTTTCTCTTTTGAGGGGAAAACTTTTGCCCATTCCTACACTAAAGTAACTGAATGATAGAAAGGCCTCTGTAGCATTCAAGGGATTAAAAGCCCCATTTAACTCAATAGGTACTTTTAGTTGTCCCCTGTAGTTGGTTAGTTCATGAATTAGTTCTTCATAGTCCCTCAGCTACTTTATTTCTGCCATTCACTTTCTCTCTCACCCTGACAGATATATATTTATTTTCCAGTCCTATTGCTATCTTAAACACACACCATGCAGTATTTTCTTGAATATCAACTATACTGGGTTAAATAGAGTCAGAGGAGCATTTTTGCTAGATCTTTAAATACAAGTCCCATAAGTTTTGGGTACAAACCAGCTGCACCATAGAGAACAATACAAATTCCACTAACCACCTTTGATTTAAAGAAGCAGAACTTTTTTTTTTAATGAAAACCTATGTGTTATAGAGCTTTCCTAGTGAGTAAGGTACTCCTACCACTGTCAGTTTCAAATGTTATAACAGTTAAAATTGTCAGGAAGTGAGTTACAGTGTGATCACTTCCTGAAAGTTCTGACTTTCCTCTAATAGAGAATGCAACAGAATAACTAATTGGAATCTGACCACTAGAGGATACTTTTTATGTAAAAAAAGAGTTAAAACTATATTAACTCTGAAAATATCCATTATATATATATATATATATATATATATATATATAAATCTAAAGTAAACATTTCAAGATAATTGCATTATTGTACTTCTAGTTCAGAATTACATTAATGGATGTATTACATAACTGATATTTACACCTATATTTTAGAAAAAAACACTCACCTGATAGTTTAGAAAATTCCCTTCTAGTATTAGGCATTACATCATTTTTTTACAATGTTAGATAATAATATCAGTTTTAAGGTGAATTAGCATCTATTTATACTAACCCTCACTTGCCTTACCATGTCCAGAAGATCCTAATGGCCACTGAGAATTATTCCTTGTGCCTTTGTATCTCACACTGAAAGAGGCAGACATGACAGTTGCTGGCACTTGCACGGACATGACATCTTGGACTGATGAAAATGTTATCTCTTGAAAAAAATGGGAAAAATTTGCAGGGCCATTAGAATTTTCTAGCCATAGTAAGGTAAGTGAGTTTTATAATTAAAGGGATAGTAATACTTAAAATGTAAAAAAATATATGTTGTAGGGTTTATCCCCCTGAGTAAAACAAGAGTACTCCTACTGCTGAAAGGTGTTTCATTCAAAAGTTATTAATTTTCAAAGTTGAATATTTTAGGTGCAATATCACAGTGGCCTGAGATTGTACAGTGGCGCTGTTGCTACACCATCCTATGGAGATTTATGGTCCCGGGACCAGAGCTGTCCATAGGATCATGTAGCAACAGCGCCACTGTACAATTTCAGGCCACTGTGATATTGCACCTAAAAAATTCAACTTTGAAAATTAATAACTTTTGAATGAAACACCTTTCAGCAGTAGGAGTACTCTTGTTTTACTCAGGGGGATAAACCCTACAACATATTTTTTTTTACATTTTAAGTATTACTATCCCTTTAAGTGGTGTTTATTCTACTTTAATGCATATTATTCCTATATGTATAATCAGGGCTACAACTTTCCAGTAGTCCACTAACCTGTAACTAATAGTAAAATGATGTTACTCTGTATTTAACATTATTGGACAAGTAGTATCATTTACTCACTGACTATTACATTTTTCTTTCTAACTGTTGAACCTCATTGATATTTGCCCAGCCCTGCATATTGTTCCTCTTTTAGATATGTAATCATAGACCTGTGGTGGCAAGTCAAAGAGACACTAATAACAGCAAAACATATACAACAATAATCATTTTCAGTAAATCCTAAACGTGATTAAAAATAAATGCATATTCTTAGGGATTTTTCTAGACACAATAAGAAGGAATTTGTCCAATAATAAAGTGAATATATGTTGCATAGGCTTACTGAAACATCCAGTGATATTCTGTATTTATTAATCCTCTCCATTTTTTTTTTTTACATTTAATTGTACTCCCGGAAATCATGTATCGGAGTCCTGCTATTTGGTAGATACTGCTTTTGATGCCACTCTTTCATCTTATTAATGCCCCACAGAGTCTGGTATACTGGTGGTCTGTGCATGCCTGCACATGCATATTACATTCAGAAGTGTGTTATGAATGTCAATGTGCCAGGACAGTGGTTCCTACCTGGAATAGCATACTCTAGCACAGTTATTTCCAATCTTTTTCTTAGATAAGCTTAACAGGTTATGTCTTTATGAATTAATCAGGTTCTCAGTCATTTTTGAACTGTCATGTGCACAAGCAGGGAAAATCTTAAGTCATGTCCTGTTAGGGACCCCTGAGGAGAGGGTTGGGAACCAGTGCTCTAGCACAAAGGTAGTCAGTTGTTGGACTTCTCGCTGTTGGGGACTACAACTCCCATCTTCCCTACCCAGCTGTTGCTGGGTGGGGATTATTAGAACTATCATTCCCAAAGCTGGAGGTGCAACAATTGACTACACTTCCCTAGCATACACTAGGATTCATAGTGATGTCACATTGGGGGATCATCTGAAGGGATCACTTTGCCCTTTGAGTGTCAGAGAGATGTGTAATACGCTGCACATGCCTGTGGCACTCACAGTGAAGGGATAGAAATAGATCTATAAAGGCATGTTTTACCTATAACACAATAGGGAATATTTTATTTAGGAAATATTATAATATGTAGAGATTTGTAAGTGTACAGTCAAATACTGCAGCAAATATGAATTCATGTTAACCCTTTGCATGCTAGTGGTATTTCCAGTACATTGTAAAGCAATGCAATGGAAATGTTTCTAGCATCCATATGGGACTTGCTGTAATGCTTTTATAAAAACTGTATGTAACGGATCCTACTCGTTACTGAGCCCTTGTCTGGACCTCAAACTATTTATTCAAAGACTATGGACATTTGTTACTGTTTGGACTCTGTGCTGTGCCTTGGCGTACAAACTGGCCAGCTATTCCCTAAGAGAAAGACTTAAATTCATAGACTTTGGATCACATAGTATGTTTAATGTATGGCGAACATTTTAGTTATTGTATATAGTATGTTGAGGGTTTACTCCAAGGGAATAGGCAGTGAGGGGTTAATTATTTCATTATGTATTGCAGACTCCCAAGCCTTTTGCTTAATTATTCAACCCCTGGCCATTGTTAAGGAAATGAATATTCTGGCCACTCAAGTCCTTGGAGTGAGAACTGTCCTGAGACCCCCTGCTGTGTGTGTTAATCCATTCACACCCCTCAGTCTGTGAGTCACCTATTGTATAGCCTGAAACTCTGTTGCCAGCCCTTTGTATTATGTTGTGAGTTGATTACCTCTGTGAATGCTCTCATTGTGTCAGCCCTTGCCTTTTGTCTGATGTGTTTGATTTAATCATGTTCCCTATTGTACCAGGTTCCCCATGTGATCCAATGTACTGTACTGTATATAAATATCTGTAGTTTGTGTCAATAAAGAGAGTTCTGTTTTGGAGTGAACAAGGAGTCCTGGAGTCTTGTATTGCTTATGGTCTAAAGTGTCCACTCTGATACCCATCTGCGCCAAGTATCCTGAATCGCTGACCGCCTGCTGCCAGTTTCCTGCGACCTAACTTCGTGGACTGTCAGGCGGCGACGTGGACTCTTCCCTGCTTCCAGCGATCCTGCGGCTGCTTCCAGTGACTGTCCATACTCCAACTGGTGCATCCGACGGCGCTTATCTGCGTCAAGAAGGAGAGACCCGGGAACGACGGCGGAAGGCGGCGCAGTCCCTTCGCAGCTTCCGTTACACTGTACTTTTTAACCTCTTCTTATTTTCATCACTCCTCCACCACTAGAGAAAAAGAAAGAAGAGCGCGCAAAAAATCTGAGAGCGGCTGTAGATAAAATAATGTAAGTGCGCAAAGAAATGTACTTACCGTAGTACAACTTGTTTGATTGTCAAAATATAAATATAATATAAACAAGTCGTGCTACAGTAAGTACATTTCTGTGCGCACTTATATTATTTTATCTACAGCCGCTCTCAGATTTTTTGCGCCCTCATCTTTTTTTATCTATGCATGCCAGACAGTGATGGCTCCACTGAGGACATCAAACAAGAAGCTGCAGTCTGAAACCAGCACTAGAGAACTTTAAGACAACAGACTATATAGTCCAAATTTAGGGGATTTGTGGATTGGAACAGGAGCGCTTAAAGCGATAGTAATACTTCGTTTTATCTTTATTTTATTTTGTAGGCATTAAAAAAACATGAAGAACGATGTAAGTCTTATCTCTCAAACCTTTATGGTTTGAGAGATATTCACAAGCAAAGTTTCCCCCTCCCGCCCCTTTTACCTAGTGTAAACCATCTCTTCTCAGATGTGGAATGCAGTCCATAGACCAAACAGATAACAGCAGGGGACACTCTTCTTCCTATGAGAACAATGAAAGCCCTGCCCCCCCTTGACAAGTTTTTCAGATTTTTCCCTTATCTTAATTGAAGATTGTCCCTCCCTGCAATCTACCTGGGCACCTCCCTTCTGCTCTGGCTGAGCAGTGTTACATCAGTAAAAGGGGCAGGAGGGGGATACTTTGTCATTGAATTACTCTTGATCTACAACTCTGACAGAATTGAAATAACCCTCTCCAAAGTCCAAATACTATGATGATTAATTAGAGCTGTTTTTATTATGAAACATTACTATCACTTTAATTCTATTGTTTCCTTGCTCCTCCACCAATGCATTTGAACTTCTTGGAAGCTAAAAACATATTTACAGTAAATTGAAGACAACGCTAGGGTTCAAGGGGGGTTATGCACTAAGGTGTGATAAAGAGGGGATAAAGAGGAGGCAACATCTCCAATGATATTTGTTCTCCAGTCCTTATGTTATTCTATGGAGCCTATGCACTAAGATCTCTCCAATTTGAGGAATCTTAGGCATAAGTTCCATAGAATAACATAGGAACTGGAGATGTGGGGGTTATGCACTAAGGTGATATCACTTCTCCAGTTCCTATTTTATTCTATACAGCCAATGCACTAAGATCCCCAGAGCTGGAGAAGTTTTAGTGCATAGACTCCATAGAATAACATAGGAACTGGGGAAGTGATATAACTGGAGAAGCCATCTCACCTCTTTCTCACTCCTTAGTGCATCTGCCCCATGATATTACTGGAGTTATCTACTTTGTATCACTGCTTTATCACACCTTAGCACATTTCCCCCAAGGGGTTACTAGAGAGAGAATTAATTTTGCCTTCTATGGTGTACACAATTGCTCCAGTTCTATTTAGTACATCAGCCACAGTATCCCTGCAGCACTGAATCTTCTGTATACTGAATGTTGTCTTTTTTTTTTTTTTACATTGTATCTTTTTTAACCCTTTGAGAGCCAGAGGGGTACCCAACTAACTACAAGAGAAGGGAAGAAAATAAATGAGATCTGTGTGCGTCTTCCCCCTCATATATTTTATTCACATTTAATATTAAAGGGATAGTAATGTTTAATTTTAACAAAATTTAATATAGTAGGTATTAAAAAAAGAACTACATTGATGTAAGTCCAATCTCTCAAATCTTTATAGTTTGAGAGATATACCCGGCTAAAGTTCCCCCCTCCAGGCTGTCTCACAGAAGTCAGTGCTGTAGCTGACAGCATGAGATTCTGGATGTGCCACCAGATGGCGGCTGTTCAGCAGAGCCGGAATAGCGCTATCTAGAAATAAATACTTCACTGGTTTGCAGGTACACTTTGCAGACTGTTCCAAATGAAGTATTTGTTTAACAATCTCGCTATTTCGTCTCTGCAGAAGAGCCGCCGGCCGGTCAAATAACCAGAATCTCATGCTGTCTGCTAGAGTACTGACTTTTGTGAGACAGCCTGGAGGGGGAACTTTAGCCGGGTATATCTCTCAAACTATAAAGGGAGAGACAGGACTTACATCATTATTAAATGATGTTAAAAGTAAATATTATTATCCCTTTAAACCTTTGAGTGCCAGATGGGCACTCAATGCATTGCAAAGCAATGTTATGCATATTACTGTGACACTCAAATGATTAAACACATCTTGTGTTACTGTGGCAATGGGTAAAGACTTTACTCTCTATTCCTTCTATTCTGGGCATGTAAGTTAATCAGCCCCCTTTGGTTCTTCCCCTCTTTCAATGTGTTTAGATTTTGATTATCAGTGAAAGGTTCAAAGGAAGAAGAAATCAGCTTAATTTAAAGGCACCAGAGAAATTCATATAATGGTGAAAATATAAAAAAACAAAATGTAAGTTTTCAGTGTATGTATGTATATATGTATGTATGTATGGTTAATTAAATAGCTATACACGTACACAGCACTTGAGAAAAATACAGGACAGGTATAAGAGCATCAGGCTTAAAGGGATAGTAATACTTTGTTTTATCTTTATTTTATTTTGTAGGCATTAAAAAAACATGAAGAACGATATAAGTCTTATCTTTATGGTTTGAGAGATATTCACAAGCAAAATTTCCCCTCCCGCCCCTTTTACCTAGTGTAAGCCATCTCTTCTCAGATGTGGAATGCAGTCCATAGACCAGACAGATAACAGCAGGGGACAATATTCTTCCTATGAGAACAATGAAAGCCCTGCCCCCCTTGACAAGCTTTTCAGGTTTTTCCCTTATCTTAATTGAAGATTGTCCCTCTCTGCAATCTACTTGGGCACCTCCCTTCTGATCTGGCTGAGCAGTGTTACATCAGTAAAAGGGGCGGGAGGGGGATACTTTATCATTGAGTTACTCTTGAACTACAACTCTGACAGTATTGAAATAACACTCTCCAAAGTCCATATACTATGATGATTAATTAGAGCTGCTTTTATTATGAAAAATTACTATCCCTTTAAGCATGCTCTAGGAAAATAAATCTGTATTTTCAAATTGCTTATTTTTACATGTTAATGCAAATAATATCTGCTGAATTGTTGAACTGTACTATATTTTTTACAGTGTGGGGAAAGGTTTCTGTCTGTGTTTCTTTTCATGTTGTAACAGGACTGATATAAACATTGACTTATCAATTATGAATGCAGAATTCCAGATGCTGTTTTTCTGTTTGCTTCAAGTGAAAGAACTGTACACACCTCTAGCCTATTATCATAGATTTGAAGGGATAATAATTATTTAAAAGGCCCATATCCTCTGTTGTTCTTTTAGTGCAGTATGGGAAAAAATTGTGATACATTACTAATAAAATAGGAATGTTTCTGCACAGCTTAAAATAAGTTACCAAAATACATTCACCTTTAAGTTTGTGCACATAAATGTAGAAATAATTATTTTTGTGTGCTAGAAAATAATGTTTATTAAGGTCAAGAGGGGTTGTGCAATACATTGCTTTTTAGTGCTCCTCTTTGGTCCTCAAGGAATTAGTTAAATATTATATTTTACTATGTAAATGTGAATGTATTCTTTAAGAATACCATTCCCCAAATTTTATTTTGCAATTATATGTTAGTAATCCTCTTGCTTTAAGCAACAATTCAAATGTTTTTTGACTGTGCTTACTATAAGATGAGGAAAAGTATTCAGCAATCCTGTTTTCTCTTAAAGGGATAGTAATACTTCGTTTTATGTTTATTTTATTTTGTAGGCATTAAAAAAACATGAAGAACGATATAAGTCTTATGTCTCAAACCTTTATGGTTTAAGAGATATTCACAAGCAAAGTTGCCCCTCCTGCCCCTTTTACCTAGTGTAAGCCATCTCTTCTCAGATGTGGAATGCAGTCCATAGACCAGACAGATAACAGAAGGGGACACTCTTATTCCTATGAAAGCAATGAAAGCCCTGCCCCCCTTGACAAGCTTTTCAGGTTTTTCCCTTATCTTAATTGAAGATTGTCCCTCTCTGCAGTCTACCTGGGCACCTCCCTTCTGCTCTGGCTGAGCAGTGTTATATCAGTAAAAGGGGTGGGAGGGGGGTACTTTGTTTGTGAATATCTCTTAAACCATAAAGGTTTGAGAGATAAGACTTATATTGTTCTTCATGTTTTTTTAATGCCTACAAAATAAAACAAAGATAAAATTAAGTATTACTATCCCTTTAAGAAATAGGCTGTTTTGCAAGACCCTAAGCACATTCTGAAAAACAGGTGTTTTGTTCCAGCATTTCATTTTTAAACTAATCATATAGCTGCAAAAGTAATTGTGTGATGTGATGTAAAAACAATTGGTTTTCGATTGACAGACAGATCCAACTTTTACTACGGGTCTTCTGGATTGATCTGAGAAATGAATAGCAGGCATTTTGTTCATACCTCGTATTTACAAAGCAGCAAAAATAGTCACAGGTCTATTTTTACCTCTCTGCTTATTGAAACAGCAAAGAAAAAATTATGTATTATCTAAAGTGTATGAAATGTAATTTCCTGTATTTTTTGGAGCAGAACAAAAATAATAATAAAAAAATAATGTCACTATACATGGTTGTTTTATTAATTAATTCATGTATTTATTTTTGGGGTGAGCATAATATTTGATTCAATTAATATTCTTGTATTCTACTGTCTTATTCATACTCATCCTACTCCTCATACCCTTCCTATTTTCAAGGCCAACTATTCCAAAATAGCCAAAGTTATATGCTAGAAATTTTAAATTCTGAATTAGTCCAAAGTTGAGGTGACTGGAAAACATGCAGCTTCATGCTGAGAAGTCAATGCTGAAAAATGACATAATTTGTGATTATTTAGTTTTGACTATGAACCTGATCCAACATATTTTTATATTCACTATTGTTTATTTATGAAGCAATAACATATTAAAAAAAAAACAGTGTTGAGTCGAAACTGGAGATGTTATTAAGACTAATATCAAGCTTACAGATGTTCTACCTGAAGCCAGGTGGTGCCAGGTAGGACTCCACAAGGTCAAGTGGGCATTCATCAGGTTCTGGAGGGGGGGATTACATCTCTGAAGGGCAGGGAAGACCTTGATTAAAGCAGTCATGTTGATTTAACACAGTTTTGCCTATTAACTAAAAGTGAAAACATTACTTTAGTAGTCTGCATCTTGAAAGGATTTGCACAATCCCCCCTCTGGTGGAAACATATTATAGCAGCCTAAGAATAGAGAGAGGTGATTTAATAGACATGCGATTGATTAATTAATTCAGTATGCTTTATCTGACCAAGTCAGAGAACAAAGCTCTTCTGAGATTACATTCCCCAAAATACTAGATTAAAAATCTCTAAAACTAGTAACCTGTTTGAAAACAAAAAGCACAAATGATAGGTAGTTGAAATAGATACATTTAATGAGACTAAAAGCTGTATAGGTAACAGGTCCACCTTAAGCAAGACAGGGAAGTCCATATAAAGGGAAACTCAAAAGAAAAGTTTTATGGGTGAAAGGGGAAAGACACATATATTACGTCACTATCAGAATGCAAGGAGCGTGTGGATATATATTTGTAGAAAAAAAATGAGTTGTGTGAACAAGCTCCATTGTCAAGAAATTGAAGGACTGAGTTAGAACACAGAAATTAATTCTGGAGAAAATTGGAAACCAATGAAGTTATTTGCATAGTGGATCAATATACATGGAGGTAGGGGATGGGAGCAGAATTTGATAAAGAATGGAATGGGGATAATTTAAGGAAACACCACATTCTTATTAACATGGATAGCATTTTATCATTTTGATAAACCTAATATAATGGGTTTGAATCAGTTTTGTTTTTACCAACGCCAAATTATTAAATAAATGCACGTACAATTCTTGAGTAAACCAACTGCACCAGAATAAGCAAATACAAATTTATCAAACTGCTATTGATTTATATGTGGCATTTAACTGTTTGAATGGCAGCAAGGTCTCCATCTAATTTTCACAATTTGTTGAACCCATATCTAGCTTTCAAGGTGCAGGGGCATTTTAAAACAGACTAATTCAGGGCATTACAGAACCATATAAATCAATATAATTTTCAGTTCCCACCTATGGTGCACATCTTAAACTTATTGAATTGCTCCTTACATTTATTAATCAATTTAAAGGGATAGTAATGTTTCAAAATAAAAGTATCTCCAATTGATCTATATAGTATTTGATCCATATAGAGTGTTATTTCAATACTGTCAGAGTTGTAGTTCAAGAGTAATTGAATGATAAAGTATCCCCCTTCTGCCCCTTTTATCTAGTGTAAGCCGCCTCCCCTCAGATGTTGAAACTGGTCTTAAGACCAGACAGCTCACAGCAAGGGACAATCTTCTTACTGTGAGAACAATGAAAACCCTGCCCACCTTAACAGGTTTTTCCCTTATGTTAACTGAAGATTGTCCCTCTCTGCAAGCCATCTGGACACCACCTTTGTGTTCTGAGCTGAGCAGTGTAAAAGGGGCAGGAGGGGGATACTTTATCGTTCAATTACTCTTGAACTACAATTCTGAAAGTACTGAAATAACACTCTCCATGGTACAAACACTATGAAGATTAATTAGAGCTGCTTTTATTACTATCCCTTTAAGAAGTAAATCTGTCAACATTTTTAGCAAACTTTCAAGAGACTAAAAATATTAACTAATCTTATTGTTAATTCATAGATGTTTTCTTAAACAGCTAGATACAAAATGCCCATAATTTACAGCAAGGCAGAATGTATTGGCACAGACGATATTCTGAGTTGTATAACTTTTGTTACTTATCTAAATATATATTAAACAGTATATAGTCAGACAGAAACTGCAGAATGCCCATATTTCTATCTTAGAAAAAATATTGAATTCCACAATGCAGGTTTATTTCCTCTGTGAATAAAGAATGGCACTTTTATGGTTATAAATACATAATAGGAAATGCTAATACCCATCTAAAATAGGAGTATAACATGCAGATGTGTATGGATTGGCAACATGTGGCCCTCCAGCAGTTGCTGGATTATAACTCCAAGCATGCTCTGAGTTCTCTGCCTTTGCTTGATTCATGTTTAACAGGGATGACCAAGGTAATGGTGACCTTTGTGCTAATGTTCATGTTTATGTTTGCATGTAGAGAATGGTATAATTCATTTTAACCCCTTGAGGACCAGGGGGTAAGCAATGAGTTGCACACCCTCTGGTCCTTGAGGGGTTACAGAAAATAAAAAAAAAATATTTTTCTACTTATATTGAGGATGATGTAATGAAAAAGATTGGATGGAGACCTCACTAGCATTCATGAGGTTAAAAGGTCCATTGAAATAAATGGTTATTCTTATTTAATCCCACATGATTCAGTTGGCTTGCCCAAGAATTACTCCAGTCGTTCTTAGTGTATCAGCCTCTATATGTGTGTCACCATCAGAAGCAATGGGTGGATATTCCACACATTCTCAATCTTCCATGCACATTAGACATTAACTATAAGTGGGCTGGTTCCTCAAAGTCTATGTTCACAGTGAATAAGGCTGAATGATGTAAGGCAGGTGGAATTAGGATGGTATAAACTTAACCCTTTATGTGTCAAACATGTATCTAACATATTACATTGCAATGGGTTGGATACTTCTCTGGCAATCAAATTTGTAAAATATTTTATGAAAGTTTATTAAATATAGCCGTCCAACAAAGAGCATGCTGACAGGTAGAATAGTGATGATCATATTGTTCATCTCTACTCAGCTTGTTGATACATTTTTTTTTATTCATGTATATGTCTACAACAGTATTCTATAACATTTTCCTTATGAATCCAGTGAAGCAACAGATCAAATGTAATTGTAGACATATCTTAAAATAATTAGAAGTCTTCTTAAAAACATTACTTAGGTCATTATCCTTATCATTATAGCAAAGCAGTGCCTTCCCTGCCATTCAAAGTCCATCAAGTTTAGCCATTACTAGATTTCTTTTCTGTTGATTGAGACATTTTCCTTTGAAACATATTTATTTCAGCGATATACCATTTTTTATTGCACCTAAAGTATATTTTTGTATTCTGCTTATGAAATGTTGACATTCAAAACCTTAATACTCTGGATGATTAATATGTTGACATTCCTTTTTAAAAGTGAAAAGTATCTGAAGCCGTAATGACTAAAAATCATGATACTTTATGACATTCAGTTATTCTTGCATGTGTTTTAAAATGCACACCTGCAATGTCTTGTTCATTTTAATTTAAAGTAATGTATTCCCTCTAAAAGCTTGAAATAATTTTGGATGAATAATTTGTGATAGACATTGCTAAAATAAGTTACATACCTCAGTGTTCTTATACCCTGGTCAGGAACTACTGTCTTAAAGGTGAAGTCATGCCTCTAATAATAAACTCCATGATATTCAGGACTTATTCAAGAGGTTATCTCTTGAACAAAGACACAAGTATAAAATTCTTAGGAGCATTATGATGTTTAGGGGTTGTTACTTCTCCTTTACAATTGAGCTTCTCATATAAGTCAGGGCTGTCCAAGTCCAGTCCTCAAGGGGCACCAACAAGCCAGGATTTAAGGATTTTCCTGACAGGTGAGTTAATTAGTGACTCATTTGTTTTGGCTGACTCACCTGTGCTTAAAGGGATAGTAATACTTCGTTTTAACTTTGTTTTATTTTGTAGGCATTAAAAAAACATGAAGAATGATATAAGTCTTATCTCTCAAACCTTTATGGTTTATGAGATATTCACAAGCAAAGTTCCCCTCCCCGCCCCTTTTTCCTAGTGTAAGCCATCTCTTCTCAGATGTGAGTCTGGTTGTATGACAGTACAGATAACAGAAGGGGACAGTTTTCTTTGTTGATAAGTTTTTCAGCTTTTTCCATTATCTTAATTGAAGATTGTCCCTCTCTGCAGTCTACCTGGGCATCTCCCTTCTGATCTGGTTGAAGAGGGGGGGGGATACTTTGTTTGTGAATATCTCTTAAACCATAAAGGTTTCAGAGATAAGACTTATATCATTCTTCATGTTTTTTTAATGCCTACAAAATAAAATAAAGTTAAAATGAAGTATTACTATCCCTTTAAGCAGTGAAATCAATAAATCCTGGTCTGTTGCTGGCCTTTGAGCACTGAACTTGGACAGCCCCAATGTAAATGAACAGTAGTGTATTAAAGGGATAGTAATACTTTATTATTACTATCTCCCATATTGAACATATTTGCCAAATAATTTAATAACCCCCAGGTTCATCTCTCAAACCTTTATGGTTTGAGAGATAACCGAAGGCAAAGCTCCCCCCTCCCTCCCCCTTCCCTGAAGTCAGCATTGTGCTGACTGCAGGGATATCCGGTCTGACTTTCATCAGGCGGCTCTGCAGCAGAGCCGCGATTGCGTTAGTGACAAAGAATTATTTCACTGAAACTGTCTTCTACATGTGCTTGCAAACCAAGAGCAATCCAAGCACATGTAGAAGACCATTTCAGTGAATTAATTATTTTTCACTAACTGGATCTTGGCTCAGCTGCAGAGCTGCAAGCCTGTCGTACGACAGACTTCCCCTGCAGTCAGTACAACGCTGACTACAGGGAAGGGGGAGGGAGGGAGGGCAGGAACGTTGCCTTCGGTTATCTCTCAAACCATAAAAGTTTGAGAGATGAACCTGGGGGCTATTACATTATTTTACAAATATCTACAATATGGTGGATAGTAATAATAAAGTATTACTCTTCCTTTAATTTAAAGAAAACATTGCTGTGATACTTACGAGAAGTAAAGGTTATGAAATGTTCTGAATATTTAGGGATAATAAATGGTCTTGAAATTATCAAACACCCTTTTTTCCGAAATGTAAATATACTTTATATTTTTAATCAAATAGTTTTAATTTGGTGTGTCATCATATTATGACTATTAAACATATCTTAAAATAAAGCAGTCATAAATGGAGATATAAGCAGATTTATTTTTCATGGACATACATTGACAAATCTCAAAGAACACACTAAAAAAAATCAGAGTAAGAGACATGACAAATCAGTTTTCTCACTATAGTGCATATTTTGCATATCCTTGGAGAATAAAAATACATAATAGTGTTCTATAAAAATAAAGTGATAAAGAACATTTAGGGCGAGATGTTCAGAAAGTGGTGGTAGCTGAAATTGTCTGTAATCAGAATAAAAAAGTTCATACACCATGATCCGTCAATTCTCAGACTTGTTTCTGTCATTTTTTGCATCCAATTCCACCATCTCCGTCAAAGGGAAAAAGCCGTCTTAAAAGTGGGTGTGATTTAATCTTCCATCATAATGTAAGGTATTTTCAGAAAAAAATATTCATTTGACCTTCATTTTTGTGTCTGATTAATGTCATTTTTTCCCGACATAATAAAAAAGGTCTAAACTTGGAGAAGAAAAATTAAAGTACTGAGAAACAATTTTTTGTTTCAAAGACAAAAAAATGTCTTTGTTTCTTTGAAAAGTTTACTTTTAAAGACAAAAAAAGTCTTTGTTTCTTTGAAAATTTTCATTTCAAAGACAAAATCAAAGACAATTTTTAAGTTCAGCATTTTTAACAGCAATGTTCAATGAGATCTTCTTACTGTCATTTTTAATTCTTTAGATGAATTTTCAAATGTGACGGATTTACTTCTGAAAATATTGTCCTTCTTTTACTACCAACTCATGATCCGACACGTTTTTCATTATGATGACTTTTTGTACATCTCTCCCTTAGAGATAAACAGCCACATTATAGACTAACTGAATGTTCTACTAGTAGATGAATCCAAAGTTGCTCAACCTTTTATGCTTTTGTGTGTATTTTAGTATCAGGTGAATTTACCAAATAGTGTAGTCACAATGTTTTTCATTGATTTTGGCAGCCACATGGCTAATATATTCCCATTGTATAAACAGTGTGTAATGTAACATGAAATCTCCAATGTTGTTGAATTAAAATATATAGACATATAGATCGCACTTGAACATGCTCGCATTTTAGGCTTAACCAAATTTATAATTAAGAGAATGCAATGTTTTTGTTTGGCATGTTTGGCATGGAGTAGAATGTAAAATGCAACTATACCTTTCAAAATAAATGGCTCTTAACCCTTTGAGTGCCGGAGGTATATGCAACGTGTTGCATACCTCTCTGGCACTGTAAAGGTAAAAGTGGTTCTATCACCCAAAGTCTAGTTTAGTTAATTTTATAGATAATTAAAAAAATGTCCTGTATGTTGTACTATCCATTTGTTTGTAATATAAATAGTTCAGAGAAAAGTAGTTTTATTTGTTGATGGCATAGTTTATGCTAATTAGTTTTCATCCCAGGCCAATATTTCCACATACCGTTCTATTAATTAATCTAGATATAAACCATTCACTGGGATCATTTCAACTAAGATATCAAGTGGTAAATGTGGCCTTAAGAATAGCTAATTAGCATAGAGTTACAGGAATTTGCTTAAAGTGCTACACTGTTTAACATGTATATCACACTAAACTGGACTTAGAGTAACTGGTCAACTTTAAATGGTTTCAGATGGACTTGCTTTTTAAGAGCCTTTCATACACAAGTCTATTTATCTATTTTTGTATTGTTTAATTTGTATTATGTCCTTATTTATTTACTTATCTCTATTGAAGTCTGCTATAAGTTCAGACCTCTTATAAAAGGTTCTACATTCTGAATGAGAAATCCCATGCACAGAAAGACAAAGGCATGATTTGAAGGACCAGCTGTCTTTAGCAAATTGTTAATTGATCAGTTATAGGCTACCATAGAGTTCTATGACATAACTATTGTGTGACAGTCTTTCTGTTAAATTAATTAGTAGTAGATTATTTCTATACCAGTTTATAGTTCCCTATTCCTCTTTAAATATTGTTAAAAAACGGTGAAAGACAAAAATGTACTTAATGTTTTTGAATGTCTCACTGAATTATTTGTTTCTTATTCATAATTTGTTTTTTAAAGTTGTTTAAATTATTACTAAAATACATTCTATTCCAGAGAAGCAACAAAACACACATTCAAAAATGTGTAAAAATAGGATTATGGCATTAGTTATTTAGGTCACTAAAAAAGCACATGTTCTTTTAGAAATTACTAAATAAAAATAAATTCAATGAGCAACTCCAGTATAGCTTTTTAATTGAAGCAACACCATGAGCAACTCCAGTGTAGCTTCTTAATTGAAGATCTTCTAAAAATCCAGTAAAGATCCAGCAAAGTGTCTCATAAGCTTTAAAGAACAAGGATTGGTAACTGCCAAAGCAATCAGTACAAACATTGTAATAGAATGTTTCCTTCTCTAACGATTCCAAAATAAGTAAACAATCTATTTTTAGATTGTATACACAGCCTACTTGCTTTATAGCATGTACGTTAGCTGTTGTGAAAATAATTTCTACTTCCAAATGTTTGCAATTGTAACAAAGTACAAAATATAAACTTGATGCGAACACAAATCAACTATATTTAAAAAAAATGGAAAATGTTAGCATATTCATGCTAATTTAACAAATATCAATAATATTATTGCAGACATTTTTCCATGAGTGTATTTTATTAAACTTGTCTATATATGGGGGTATGGAAAAGGGGTGGAATTGAGCCAAACAATTCAATAAAAATAATATAAAGTATACAGCTAAAGCTACTTAATCCAGATGCATCTACAGAAAGATTTTAAACAAAGTGGTAAAAACAATAAATGTTTTACATAACAATGAAATGTCATATAATTAGCAGTTACTGCTCAATATCACGGACACATCCAAATTGAAACAATATGATTAATTGCAAAAGATAAATATTTTGAAACTCAAAACAAAGGAACTTTTGTTTCTATGTTTCATGAAAAGGCAAACAATGATTTTTGGCATGTTTTGACATGTCCAGTCTCTGTTCATTTGTCTAAGCCCTGCTTGAAATAGATCCACTTAATAAATTCCTGCAAAGTCATCTTTTCTGGAAATGCTTATATGCAATTCCCCTAATCATTAATGACAACTATCTAATTAATTTTGTCACTCCAATCTTATGTTGCCCTTGGTATTCCTCTTCTAGAGGAGCTGAAATTGTCAAAAGTCACTGAATGGGCAATAAATTAACATTCAGAGTAATTCACTAACTCCTTCCTCATTTGTGCTATGCTTCTCATTTACACCTTTCTCAAGATTAAACTATTTACTACAATGATTGAGAAATAAAATGACCTGGATTTTATTCATTATTTTTCCTATCACGTCATAAAATACTAAAAATATTTCATCTGGTCTAAAATAATGAACTAAAATGATGCCACATACAAGGTAGTAATTTATTACAGTACTTAATAAGGGCTGATTAAAATGATAATGTACAGTCTAGCCTGATGCAATGTGGACTGTAATTAGGACAAGGCCCTTAAAATATAATCTACCCAAGTATTATACATTGCTAGTCACAGCTGTAAGAATAAAGGATAGCTTTTTAAAACTGAGTAAATATTCCTGATTTTGGTAAAATTATCTGGTTAAGATACTTAAGCAAATGTTCCCTCTGAAAAAACACAAATATAGGAAAATAATATTTAAGTACATTAAACAAGTGATTAAATAACCACATATTATCAATGTGAATATTTTACAGTCTCAAATAAGTTATCTAAATGTATCAGTAGCATCTAGCAATTTCTGTTTATCATTGGCTAAAACAAAAGCTCCCTGAAGAGAATTCAGTAGGAATCAATGTTATTTCAACGGTGTTTCCAATCCCTGTACTAAGCCTTTTAATTAAATGTGCTGAATAAAGTTACTCAATGAATTCTTGCTGTCCAGTAGGAATCTACATTCATAGCTACTTGTGGTGAGCAAACCTACATCCCTATACTTACTATGTATTTCTAACAGTGTCAATGATACTGTGTTAATTTGAAGTGGAACTTATACCTTTTAACAACTTAGGTGATTTTGAAAGAAATCATTGGGTGAAACATGACCATGCCTTGAGCAGGTAGAGAAAATTATCCATAAATCCCATTTTTACAGGAATGTTGTTATCTGGGGACAAAATGAGTGAGTCTGAACACTCTCAATCTGTAGTACGTAGAAGTGATCACACTAATACTCAGGGAGTGAGTATGAGACGATCCCCACTCTGTATCAGAAGTCACTGTAATAATGTAGAGGTTGGTGATCACACTCTCCCCATTCTATTGAAAAGTAAACTATGATTAATACACTGGAGAGAGTGGCTCTTGTGGGTCCAGATGCAGAAAAATGTCAGTTCCAGCCAAATCCTTTCAAATGAATGGAGAAGAGAGAGAGAGAGAGCATGAGAGGGAGGCCTCCAGCAGTCCTGTCTTGATTACTCAATAAGTAACTTGTCCCAGAGGTTAACTTAGCAGTTCAGAAGAATAAAAAACTAACATTTTTTGGTGTGGTGTTTTTAAATATATCACATGGCCACTTTTCTTGCCTTCTGATTGTTTAGAGGAACACCAACACCTCTTAAAAATTACCCCACTTACTTTACTATGGCTAGAAATTCCTAATCACTCCCTATGAATCTGCCATTTGTTTGAACTGAACAATGCAGGGTGTATAAGCCTACTAATTAGCATAAGTTGCCATACTGTGCCACTAGCAAAAAAAAGGTAAATTTCTCCAAAACACATTGTTACAAACAAATGGTTAGTACAATATATGGGCAGTTTTTTTAATTCTATCTAACTAAACTTATCTTCAGGTTACAAGTCCACTTTAAGGAGTATTAAAAGAGAAAATTAAACTAAACTAGAAAATAAAAATAAATAAAAAAACTCCCATCAATTGTGTGGATCTTATCAAAACTCTTCGCTACAAACTGTCCACTGATGATCAGATGGAATAAGATCCGTCTGTCTGTTTCTTACTTTGATTAGGATAATGTATGCAGTTTAGCTACTGTAACTTGCTTCTGCGTGCATAAGACTCCTACATATTTAAAGGCTGGGTATGCTGGGATTACTATTTGTCATGCTCGCTTTTTGTTCTTATCACGCAAGGAGAGGCTGTTAGCCTACATTCTGGATTTTCTTGTCTTCTCTATGCATTTGAGTGGCTTGTATGTGTGATTTTGTGCTTTCTGTGCATAGTAACTGCCAATACAACACAGTTAGAGCATCTTACAATGTGAATGGTGAACAATTATCTCAAGCAGATACCTTGTCTGATCTTTTAATGCCTTAGATGCTAGAGGATTTGCAATGCCTTGGAGATATCTCTAGCATCTAAGGGGTTAAATGAATGATTCTATAAAATAATCTGCAGCTACATTTCTACCCCTTGAGGGTCCGATGGGTGTACAATCATTTTCTTTAACCCTTAGATGCTGAGATAAATCTTCAAAATGCTTTGGAGAAGTATTTTGCAGCTGAACAGTTAATGTACAAACAAAGAATATACTGTTATTTTTAATTACTATTTTTAAAAATTTGTTAATATTCCAAATTACTTTTTAGCTATACCGATATGCAAATAATTCCATAATTTGATAACAATTAAGATATGTGATATTGTAGGTGCTATTAATTGACAGACTGGAAATTACATTTTCTTTTGGTTTCCACACTTCCTGGCCAGCAAGTTCCATCTAGGAAATTGAGAAGATCAATTGCTTCCTCTACCTTAATGAAAAACAGCACAAGCAAATGCATATATTTTATGTTCTAACAATGAACAGACATATATATATATATATATATATATATATATATATATGTTCTACTTACAGAAGTAAGGTGAATATATCTACAAATTATTTGCATTACATCTTCGGTTTCTAATGCATAGAGATCTCTACTGATCTTGCTAGATCACACATCCCCACAACAAACAATATGCTTCAATAGGCTTGAATTGATTCTAAGAGAAATATAGTTATCAGATTGTAAACATAAACAATTAACAGGCAACTGCAAGACAGAAAAACAACAGTGCACAGAAATAATTGGCTGCCGAATGAAGAATAAGCAAATAATGAGACACGTGTTTAGGGTACACTTCCCCTTTAAGAAGTTTGGATTATTAAAAAAAAAATGACAAAAATGACATATAATGACATTATACTGCATTATTATGATGCATTTTTTTTTCCAGTCAGATTTCTATTTTCTATAATTTATTTATTTATTTATTTATTTATATATTTTTTTAGACAGTGTGCTACCAGGAACAATAATATATTGAGATTTCAAGGATGCCCTTGAAATAAGTATTTACTTGTTAATGAGATCCCTAAAAAAATAAAATTCTATTGTTTAATTGTTTTAATTTATTTATCTTCCAAATATTTGCTTTGATAATTTCTAAAATTAAAAAGCTTGCCACTGCTAAAACTCATGTAAATGAGGTTTACATTTTCTCATTTTTCTTATGTAGTTTTTGAATGATATGCCCCAGTTTCCATGTATGTTTTTGTACTGGGCTTTTAAACCTTTTAACTGCCAGGAAGAAATGTGAGACTGTCAGTTCTACAAGGATATGAAGTAGCACAGTATGGTAATGTGGACATCATCTGTCAGGTCAGTATCAGTGGAAAGGCCTAGTGTATGCAGAATACAAAGTACCAGCATGGAATTCTTGTTCTCCACACTACAGCTAATATAAAATGGTTCTCAAGTCAAGCAATTCTATGAACACAGTAATTTCTCTGCTTTTAACTACTGGGATGCTAGAGGAATCTCAGACACACTGAGGATGATGTATAAAGAAAGTGGCGTAATTGTGATGCAAACTAAGTGCATCAGAGGGAATGAATAAAAATTAAAGGGACAGTAATGTCCCATAAAAAATTCTTCTACTTTTGTAGATGTTAAAATAATAAACTACGTGCCACAAATCCTATCTCTCAAACCGCTATGGTTTGAGAAATATTCGCAATGAAAGTCCCCCTCCTCTCCTTCTCCTGATGTCAGCTGTAAAGCTGACAGCAGGAGATTTGAGTCATGCGACTTGAAGAGGCTCTTCAGCAGAGCCAAAATCTCATTATTTAAAAAGAACTACTTCATGGGAATGGTCTACAAAATGTGATTGCAAGCCAGGCACACTTTGAAGAACTTTCCAACGAAGTATTTCTTTTGAAATGTCACGATTTCGGCTCTGCTGCAGAGCCGCCGGCTGGTCCCCGGACCGGGATCTCCTGCTATCAGCTAGAAGCTGACGTCAGGAGAAGGGGAGGGAGGGGGAACTTTCAGTGCGAATATCTCTCCAACCGTAGCTGTTGGAGAGATATGATTTGTGGCACATATTTTATTAACAATTACAAAAGTAGAAGATTTTTTTTGTGGAACATCAGTGTCCCTTTAAAGATATTCCCTTTCAATTTAAATTGTATTATTGACACCTTGAATGCTAGAAAAGTCCCAAACGAATTGTAAAGCAATGTGTTGGCGATGTTGCTTGAATTCAAGGTGGTAAAAGTTCCATTTAAATTAACCCTGTGAGTGCCAGAGAGGTACGCAACACATTGCTCTGCAATGCTTTGCGTGCCCCTCTGGCACTCAAAGGGAAATATTAGTCGCCCACTATAGCACAGTTGGTTTGCTGCAGATTTACTCCAGTTCTGCCTAATACGTCAGCATAATTGCTTTCTAGCATCTAAGGGGTTAAACAAGCTGATATTTATAAAAACAAATGGAAAGACAACAACAACAGAAAAATAAGGCACATGTACCAAGTAAAAAATGGAGCAATCTTAGGGCAAAACAGTTCTACAATATATAAAGTGAACCCTCTGGATAATAGTATGGTATGTCATGAATTGTGAAACAATTCACTGGAGACCTCTCTTGTACACAAGGGGTTAAAATCATCCGTTACTTTCCTGTTATCTGGAACCATTTTCGAAACCATTTTCAACACAACCATTTTTCAAGCATTTTTCAAACATTTTTAAACAAAATCTTTATTATAATACTAGTTTTAAAACCCATGTACATGGGCCAGCACTGGCGGCACTGCGGTCACGCGCAGTACTGTAATCAATGTAAATGTTTTGGTGCAGCTGCTTTTTGCCACAATTGCTCCACTGTTATTGATATATATGGTCCAATGTTTTTCCCTTTATAACAACCCCTTTGATTCCAGATCCACTAGCAACACAAGAACAATGTTGCTTCAGACTTCTCTGTCATTCAGGGACACTACCAAAATGAGAGTGGCATAATACTTTCTTTGGCTCCAATGTAGCTTCATGGGCAAGATCACATGGTATCACGTGACCTCACGCCAAGGGAGTTGCTAGGTTCCAAAAAGATCTGGGGCTAGAGTCCATGGGAAAGATCAGCTGTGTCCCCTAGCACACAATTACACATATACGCAAACACAATAAACATTTTCATACCAATTATAACACTTTATGTGTATACTAGATATCCCAGGGTTACACAAATCCTGATTACACATATTACTGAGATGTGTGTTAGATGCACTAAGAGATACATACACACCTCATCCATGTGGGAGTAATTAGGATATGTCTAACCCTTTGAGTGCCATGGAGTTGTTTAGTACATACATACATACAGTGTAATCATGTGACAGCATAAATTATCTGAAAATGTATTATGTATTAGTATATAGGTTTATTTGTTTGCTGTGATTGTGAGTATGTTGTGCAATCACAGTGCTTAACCCTTTGTGTGTTAGAGATATCCCAACTCATTGCTTTGCAGTATATTGGACATGCCCAGGTACTCAAAGGGTTAAGTAGAGAGGTAAGTGATGTATGTATATATGTGACTTTCATCTCCACAGTTAAAGGAGCAGTAAACTTTTCATGAAAAACTTTACACATATATATATGAAGGTCCTGGGGAGAGGGCCGAAAGTTTGCTGCTGAATTTTTGCTGCTGCTGGATTCTTGACTGTTCACATTTCCTTAGAACGCCATTTTAATAATTCTTTTTGACATATACCCCGTGAGTGCATTCCTTTCCTTTCATCCATATTAAGTTATTCCACGGCATGGCACCCAGGAGGGAACAAATGGTTGATGTGGTGGTAATTAAGTGAGTGCCAACATTACACACACACATATATATATACATATATATATATATAAATACAGGGCTTAAAAGTTGAAGTGCTTTGCTACTAGCCAGACCTGAAAATTTTTACTCGCCACTGCAAGCCATAGCATATCCACCAGGGCTGAATTTCTAGTCTCCAGGGCTAAATTTTCACTCGCCATTGCTAGTCTACTGATAGGACAGAGCCTCAAGTGAAAAGAAGCTACACTACACAGAGACAATGAGGGAAGGAAAATTAGACAGAAATGAGTTAGAGGGGTAATATGGGGGTAATGGTGCAATGTGAGAGAGTATGCCATGAGGGGGGAGAGACATTTTGGGAAACAAATTATATGACAATATTCTACATCATTTACTTTACTTTACAATACATCTACCGGAAAAAAATATGTACACACCTTCTTTAAACACTGAACCTCTTCCTCTGCAAATCACCCTATGTCAATGACAACAGACATCACAACCGCCTTCTCTCATGCCACATTAAACACACTGTCATTTCATATGACAGACAAATATACACATTCCATCACAAAACATCAAGCACAAACATTACTTGCACAGCAAACGTTATATAGCAACAAATTTCTTTGCTTTCTTTGTTTTTTTCTGTATTTAATTCTACCAACTCCTCAATCATTCCACCATGCTGTCTTTTGTATGCCAACTAAAAGGAACACTGCTCTAGTGAAATACTAATACAACATTATGTACTCTCACTATTCTAATAACTTCACACAAAATGAATGAGGAACACCTTTGAAGCTGTGGACATTTAGTAAGATTTTTTTCTAAATGGTATTACATGATGTTGCCTGTGCACTTATTGTTTCAAATACATGTTTTGCTGGGTGAGGGAAAATGTGTAGTAGTCAATAACATGAAACTCCAGTGTGTGTTTAATGTGTGATCATAGTAGGCCATTGTCGTGCATGTTGTCGTCAGTGCCTTAGGGTGATTTGCACACAAAGATGTACAATGTTTGAAATAGGTCCTTAAGCATTGTTTTGGATTATTTGGTGGTGAATAGATTGTAAACCACAATGCACTATGTTGGATTCCTCTCTGTAACTCTCAGACACCTTTAAAGCCATGGACATTTGGTAGAATATGGTTGGAAATGGTCTTATATGCAGTTTCCTCTGCACTTACTGTTTGAACTGCATGTTTGGCTGGGTGATAGAACATGTATAGGTGCCTGGGATATATACTGGCAGTGTGTTTAATGTGCGATTACAGAAGGCCAATGTCATGTTTTCTCAGTGCACACAAACAGCTACGGTGTTTAAACTAGATACCTAAACATCAATTTCCTTTTTTAAGGGTTTTAGTAGGGATGGGTGAAATAGACAAAAAATGGCACTAACCACCTAGAGGAAATTTCCTGCAAAAAGTGCAGTTTACCCACTTTTTTGTCTAGCTCATTGCATTAAAATCATTGGAAAGACTGAATTTCTAACAACCATATGGCAGTTTTATCTTCTTTTCCTGCAAGCATATAAAAGGTTGTTAGGCTCTCAAAGCTAGGGGTGGGCGAAAAGTGAGAAAAATTTCCCACATGAGTTTTTGTGAAAAATTGTCTATTTTTCTCCTATTCCAACACAATTTTCTCCTATGTTTAATATGGTGCAACAATTCCCAGCACAATATTATTACTTCTTCTGAGGGCTGTAGTGGAGAAATAAGTATCTGGAAGTCAAAGTTGTGAGTCCTCCAGCAACATATACCTTGAAAAATGTGTTAGCATT
Source organism: Rhinophrynus dorsalis (assembly GCA_037306005.1). Classification (NCBI taxonomy): domain Eukaryota; kingdom Metazoa; phylum Chordata; class Amphibia; order Anura; family Rhinophrynidae; genus Rhinophrynus; species Rhinophrynus dorsalis. The sequence continues at coordinate 68,751,033 of CM074719.1, read as the reverse complement.
TTTCCTTTGCCCACAACACTTACTTCCTCCTTAAATGACATTGGCATATATTCGTGATGATGTCAAGTGATTAAAAAAAAAAGTGCAACCTACAATGTGGCAGATGTGTATGGTAGTGGTGGTGGGGGGCTGGCATGGTGTGATTGGTGGGACCTTGACAAACTGCATCCACCCCTGGAGCAGATCGATCATCATCATTTATTGCACATGTTCAGCAATTGTTGCTGCAGTCAGTTTTTGTACTACCACTTTACTCCCATGTCTCTGCACTGCTCCACCTTTCACCCTCTCGCTTGTGCATTTGCTAGACATTGCACAACTATTGTGTGTGTTTTCACTCTCTATAGTACACAACTGATGGAGTGTGATGTCTTGCCATGGCCCTCAAAAAATTCTCAGTGTCATCTGCTGTCAGTCACAGAGCTCCCAGTCAGCTGTCTAATATATTTATTTGTTTAATTATTTATATACTAGTTGAACAGCCCGTTACACGGGCCACAGTGCCTCTGGCAGCCGGTCGCGGGGCAGTCACGCGCAGCAGAGACTGCCACCGCCACTGCTGATACAGAGCTGGACGCTCCTTCGGAGCGCCCAGCTCTGTATCAGCCGCGGCGCGGGCAGTCTGTACTGCGCATGACTGCTGCACGCGCAGCAGTGTCTACTGCGCATGTCGGGCATTACACACAACTTAGCAAATTATTATATAGGAATTTTTTTACGTTACCCACCCTATCTTATCACATATATAGATAAACAAAATTAATTTCTTTCCTCAGACTTCCCCAGCACAGAGACAATAAAAGCAAATTCAGCAAGCAATTTGGACCCCAGCTGCCTGTGTCTTGCCAGTCAGTCACATTGAATTTTTGAGTATTTGGGGTCAATCTCCTTCCTCCCTTCTTCTCCCCCAGAGTGCCCTAATGAATGAATGAATGTCCTACCTAAAAGACTCCATAAACTAAGTTTCAATTCCCCTTTATCCTATCTTCTCTAGCTCCAAAACATGCTGATTTCTCCTCTCATAAACACAGAATAGCATGCTGTGAAAGTCTGTTTGGCGGAGAAAAATTTTTCTTCCCATTTATTTCAATGTAATGAGCTAGATTAAAAAAAAGTGGGAAAATGGCACTTTTCGCTGGAGATTTTTTGCCAAGCGGAAAGTACCATTTTTTGCCAATTTTGGTTTGAGGTGAAAGTTTTTGCCCTTTCCTACTCACAGCATGCCATTCTGTGCTTGTGAGAGGAGAAAGCGCACATTTTTAAGCTAAAGAAGATAGGCTGAAGCTTAGTTTAGGGAGTTTTTTAGGTAGGGCATTTTTCATTGTATTAGGGGAGTCTGGGGGCACTCTGTGGTAGAAGAAGGGATAAAGGAGGTTGACCCCAAATACCCACAAATTTGGTGTGACTGGAAAGACATGGGCAGCCGTTTTCAAAGTTTCTTCCTGATATGGCTGTTATTTCTGTCGTACGGGAGTCTAGGGTTATGAGAAGGGAGCAAAGGAGGTTAACCCCAAGTACCCCAACATTCTGTCTGACTGATTTTAGTTTGAAACGCACAGACAGCTGTGGTCCAAACAATAGCCTTGCTGATCTGCTGTTATATTTCATCTCTCATTTCCAAATATACTCCCGCCCGCCATCTTCGCTCTGCACATGACCTTCTGCTCTCCACAGCTCTTATCACATCCTCCCACTCCCGCCTACAGAACTTCTCCTGTGCTGCACCTGAGCTGTGGAATTCCCTCCCCCGCCCCATCAGACTCTCCCCCAGCCTTCAAATCTTCAGACGCTACCTGAAGACTCACCTTTTCGGGGAGGCCTATCAACTGCCTCCATAAACATCATCACCAAGATTCACCCCTTGCACAGACTACTGCACTCAACGGCACTTCTCACTCCCACCCACTGACTGGCAGTTCATGTGGCAGGAGGCACTTAAACGCAATAGCACTTACTCCTTCTGTATCAAACCTACCTTTCTCTAGACTGTAAGCTCTCACAAGCAGGGCCCTCTGACCCTCCTGTTCTCCACATCTGATTGTACTATTTATTATCTCTGTATGTCTATTCCCAATTGTACAGCGCTGCGGAATAAGTTGGCGCTATATAAATAAAGAATAATAATAATAATAATTGTCACTGTATTGGACATGTCTGGCAGTGTGGGATGGGAGCAAATGAGGTTGACCCTACATACCCCAACATTCTGTCTGGTTGATTTGATTTGAAAGACACAGGCAGCTGTGGTCCAAGATCCTTGCTGATCTTGCAGTTATTATCTCTGTGTTAGACATGTCTAGGGGTGTGAGATGGGGGAAAAAGAGGTTGACCCCAAATTAAGCAACATTCTGTCTGACTGATTTGAAAGACACAGGAAGCTGCATTCCACATTCCTTGCTGATCTTGCTCTTATTATCTCTGTACTGGAGAAGTCTGGGGAACAAATTTGTTGACTTTTTTTGTTATAACTTTTTTGGACAGTGTTAAGATAGACAGACAGCTGACTGGGACCCTAACATGAACTGTGTGATTGAGAGTGACTTGATAGATAGCAGATGAAATTGAGTATTTTGTTGAGGGCCATGGCAAGACATCACACTCCATCAGTTCTGTTGTGTATTTTAGAGTAAAAACACACACAGTAGTTGAGTAATGTCCAGCAAATGCACAAGGGGGAGGGGGAAAGTGTCACAGCTTACCTATATTCAGCGTCACCGTTTCGGCTGGTGCTGGAGTTGTATCACCTTGTATGACGCTTCTGCGTCATCACACACATCGCTGTTTGGACTTGGTCTGGGCGAGCTTGGTAGCAGTAGCAGATGCCCGTGTTCTCATGCTAGGTGACTCGGGTGCTCCAATTGACGCAATCGTTAGTTCAGGTGTATGACGCATCTCGCTGCGAGATGCATCAATTGCGGGCTTGAAGAGGCGTATCTGACGCATGCTACCTTCTTATCTTTGGGTTCTGGTCTGGCTCCTCCTATCTACTTCCTGGCACCTTGCATTTAAGAAGGAACTGGATTCTCATCCAGTTACCCTTACGTTGGTGTGCAGTACAGTTCTCTACTTGCTCCTGATCTTTGTGTATGACCTGGCTTGTCTGACCATCCATCCTGGTGCTGACCTGTGTCTCTCTCTGACTACTCTCTAGTGTTACCCTTTGTAGTGGACACCCAATCTGGTGCAGACCTGTGGCTCTGGCTGACGACCCGCTCAGTGTATGACCTAGGCTTGTCTGACCATCCATCCTGGTGCTGACCTGTGGCTCTGTCTGACTACTCTCTCATTGGCTACGGCTTAGTCTCTGCAGTTCTGGGATCTGGAGACATACTACTATTGCTGATAGATTCCCTATCTCTTGGTTACCCTCTGCTCCATCCTGAGTATCGTTATTACTACACTTACATTAATAAAGGTGAATTTTACTTTACTGTCTGACTCTTGTCTTGCTTGCAAATTGTGACAGAAATGAGGAGCAGTGCACGGACCAGGGAGTAAAGTGATAGATCTAAATCTGACTGCAGTCATAGTTGCTGCAGCGTCTGCAATAAATTATGATAATCCCTCTCCTCCCAGGGAATATGCAGGTTGTCAAAGTCACACTAAAAGTTATGAGAGAAAGAAAGAGAAGGGAGCGTAATATTCTGTAGTATTTTTGATGGAACTATCATCACACCGATAAATAGTTGGTGAGAATTATACTCATATATTAAAATGGCTACTAGGATTTCTCTGTAGTAGCATATCAGGCATATGGAGGATACTATGCTGCCTCCATACAGGTATCGATATGTAGCAGCTCAATCCACAAAATCTAAATCTTCCCTGCTGGGCTTCCTGTGATACAGAATACAAGAAAACAAACAGGAGTGTGCTAATGTACCGCATAAATAATTATGGAAACTGCAAAATAGATAGAAGATAAGTCTTACTTATCTTACTTCAAAATTTAAAGACCAGTGTTTGATGGTTCACAACCGGTCTAAAGGCTCGTGGGGATTGATAGCGCTGGTCCTCCCAGCACAGACCTCTCCGCAAGTGGTACTGGAACAAATGACTAGTCCAATGGATGTAGAAAAAAGGCTTAAGCGAATTGGCTCTGTATCCAGAGGAGGCTATCTTGAAGAAATGGTTGGTTAGGATCCTGAAATGCATTGAGGGTTTTAATTTGCTTAAGCCTTTTTTCTACATTCATTGGACCTTTCATTGGACTAGTAGTTTGTTCCAGTGCCACATGCGGAGAGGTCTGTGCGTGTGCAAAAGCTAAACATGTTGGTATCTGTTGTCTGCGCAAAAAAAGCACAAGAGCAGGGGGAAAACAGGCTCACACCTAGGCACCTCCTCTATGAGATCCCACCTGAAGTACAACCACAGATCTAACTGGGAGACACACTAACAACTGGTCAGTGGTGCTACAACTAGCAGCAGCAAAACATTCTGGGGCAGATAAGAGAAGTAGTGATGTTATTGATGTGTCAGAGAGTGTGTATCATTGCCAGCTGTTAGTTCATTCAAAATAACACTTATGTCTCCTGCTACAGAGGAGTATGATGACTCTAGATTTGCTGTTTGACAAGAGTTATAGAATGCCTACACATATTGCCACCCCGCCACCACCACCATCACCTCCACAAGTGATGACGTTAATGCAATAAAGTTACCCAGTTCTTCTTCTATGTACTGCCATCCTACAAACTTACAAACTTCTTAGAATGAAGTCAAAAGCTGCACAAACATAATGCAAAAGTACAAAAGACAAAATGTTGGAGGTTGACATGCTGCCCTTTTCTTTTTGTTGAAAACAGAGGCTTTAGAGAACTGATGTCATGTGTCACACCCTGCTACAATATAGCCACAGTTATTTTTCAAGGACTGTTGTGCTTATGTTACCTAAGCAGGAAGTTAGCTTTGTGGGCAAAGGAAAAAGGCACTCAGCCTGCCAACAACCTTTTCAAGGCATATGTTGTTGTAAGACTCATAACTTTGACTTTCAGCTATTTTTTTCTTCACTGCAGCACTCAGAAGGATTAATATTGTGGTGGGAAAAGTTGTAGTCATAGGAAACAGAGGCAAAGAAGCTATTGACAGTGGTGAAAAAGGAAGAAACTTTTTTGAAAAAAGTGAAACATTGTTGGTTTTTCGCAAAAAAGTCATGTGGGAAATTTTTCTGACTTTTCGCCCACCCCTAGTTTATCAGTACAAATGTACATACATGACCAATGCATGAATGCACATTTGCAAATATTGGTCACAAATTCACTAAAATACCCTTTTAACCCTTTGAGGGCCAGAGGGGTACGCAGTGCATTGCTTTCCAATGTGTTGCGCACCCCCTTTGGCACTCAAAGAGTTAAAATAAAATACAAGATTATAAAATCCACAATCCCATGGGCATGCTGTACAACATTTGCTAGTAGATAATATAATTTGAGGCAGGAGTTTCACTTACCAGATCAAAGTTTTGCGGGCTTGGCAGCACCAGCTAGTTATCAATAATCTAATGCAACACTGTAACACCACCCCCTAGAGATAGCGGCCAATGTTTCATTGGCTAAATCAGTGCTGGACAGCTAATCATCATATAGATATCTTGTCTTGCACCGTGCTACTCACTTAACCCATTGTAGCTCAGAGGGGCTTTGCAATATTTGGGTTATTTAGAGTAAACCTCCTTTGCTCTCTTTTCACACCTTCAGACTTCCCTAGTTCAGATATAACAGTCGGAGCATGAAGAAATGTCTGTGTGTTCCCAGTCAGTCACACAGAATGTTGGGGTAGTTGGGGTAATTCTACTTTGCTCCCTTCTCACACCCCCAGACTCCCCTGACAGAGATAACGGCCAGATCAAAAATGAACTTGGATCACAGCTGACTGTGTGTGCTTGATCACACAAAATTTTGGGGGTTTTGTGGTAAAACACCTTTGCTCCCTTCTCACACCCCCAGACTCCTGTAGGACAGAGATAACAGCCACATCAGGAAGAAACTTTGAACACAACTGCCTGTGTCTTTCCAGTCAGTCACATCAAATTTTGGGGTCTTTAGGTCATCCCTTCAATGAAAAGTCCCAAAAAGGCTGACATGGATGTATTCTTGTGCAGAGAGGAGTTACTCTGGATATGTGGGCTGAGCTACTCTTATTGGTGAAGTCAATGAGAGTCAACTGCAAATGATAGCTGAATATTTTTGAGAGGTGACTACCCGAAGAACAAGTAACTTGTTCTTCGGGTAGTCATTCTCTGTGAATAGTCACTTCTGTGCATTTTTTTTTTTTTTTTTTAAATCTTAGAAGTATCCCTGTGTATAAGAGTATACCAGATGTAGGTACCTTGCTCTCAGTGCCTAGAAAAAGCAGTTACATTTCACTGACAAGGTTCAAGTAGGTCAAAACATGCATCTGGCATTGCTGGTATTCTTGTGCAGGGGTGGTTATCCATCAATTTGGGGATGAGTTGTCATTGTGGGTGGAGTCAGCTCAATATGCCAATTGGTATTTCTCCTTTTTAATTTTCACTAGAACTTTAAATAGTGTCAGAGATTTTGTCCTGGTGGAGCATAGAGGGTTAAAATTTAAATCCCAAAATTAATTGAAATTCTGTTTAGGATGTGTACAAATTACCTCATGTTTGAACAATGGCCCATTGGTCCAAGGTAGGGGGAAAAATAACTGAGTGTCAGTAATGGCAGATTGATGTTAAATTTAGATGAGAAGTCTGGAATAGACACAGACTCCCCTATAGGAAAGCCTAGCAAAATGACTAGTTTATGGGGTCTCTGATAACCTTATGGCTTCTCTTAATTTTGACGAAGGCCATGCCATATGCCACATGTAGCTTAGTTGCGATAAAGGAGATATGTGTGAAACAAAAGCAGAAAAGAGAAGAAAGCTCACAGTGCTTAGTCACCATAAAATATCCATATCATATTATAATTTAATATAAGAATAAAGTTTGAAATATAGATAGCAGCAAGGAATGAGAGGGTTCTCCAGTCCCCCTAACATTAGGCCTCAACCCAAAAGTGAAAAACACACATATCTCCTTTAGCTGAACTAAGCAGCTTCTCATTTTATCCAATTTATTCACAAAGATATAAAAACACATGATTACTTTATTTCATTTCACCATTCTTTTTTCTTTCTCACTTGGCCTTTAAGAACAAGGCTTTTTGGCCTGTTCCAGTAAGTAATCCCCCTTGCCTGTTTGGTATCATCCATTCCTCACATGACTTGTAGGGAAGGATATAAATGGAACATAGTTTTCAATGCAGGCCCTTATGGGCCATGTATCAGGTAAGTCCTCCCTCTACACCTAATTTGTTTTTTTTTGTCTTGTTGTATGTCTGTTTTTAATTGCACTACACTGGGACCCACAAGATATAAAAAAACATCAAAAAGATATTTAAAGGGTCCCCACTGACGCGTTTATTATAACATCTTTCTTCAGAGAATGTCTGTTTTTAATTTTAATTTTATTCAGATAGGGTCTTTATAGGTGTATTAGAGTAGGACTTACCGCAAAGTGAGATACCTTGGCGTTGGTGGTAAGCTTACACACGGATTGGCCAATTTGTGGAACGAAATTCTCACTTATTTTCACTTAGATTTACTAAGAGTTATTACATATGCTAAATACAGGGCACTTATGTTCACAGTATATAGAGGAGCGCAGGATTGTCTTTTTTTGTATGTGTTTTTCACTTTTGGGTTTAGGCCTAATGTTAGGGGGACTGGAGAAACCTCTCATTCCTTGCTGCTATCTATATTTCAAACTTTATTCTTATATTAAATTATAATATGATATGGATATTTTATGGTGAGTAAGCGCTGTGAGCTTTCTTCTCTTTTCATAATTAGCATAGTCTATACAGTTTCTGGGGCAGAGGGTATTCATATACACTGCTGCCAACTGTATTATATTAATTGTAAGGATCAATTAACCTTTTTCTATGCTGCTGAGTGCAATTATTGTTATTTCATACCTCTGAATATACCTATGCGTGGTTAACCCTTTCATTGCTGGTAATCCTCATAGTAATAATTGTGGTTTGGTTAACTATGTATCTATTGTAATTGCCAATCACTCATTTATATAATTGTTGCTGATACTTTTTATATATAGTATATTGTATTTTAATAAATTATACATATTTTTGCACAAATATGCGGGATTGATTATTTTTATCAATTTTTTTTTTACTGTGAAGTAGCGAGTCAATACCTAATAAAGTAAAAAGTTCTAAAAATTATTTTGTATTGTCATTCACCTATTTAAGTGAAGATTTCCAACCTGATTGGTTCTCTTGTTTTAACCCTTTGGACACCTTCATAATAAATAGTCTGACAATAGTGATATTACTGAACTGTGACTGGTTGAAGAACAAACAAATATTGTGTTCAGTTAGTTCCCTGTGAAGAGTTACTTTTGTGCTTCTCTTTTTTTTAAACCTTAGGGAGTATCCCTAATAAGGGGAATATGAAATGGGGGTACCTTAGTCTCAGTGCCTAGAGAGTTCAGCTTCACCTCACTGAGAATGCAAAAGAAGGCTGAAACATATATATAGTGTTTGCTAGCATTTCCAGGAAGAAGTGAATTGCCCAAGGCTAAGCTCCCCTTATTATCAGAGTCAGCTCTATATGCAAATGGATGTTTCTCCTTTGTAATGTCACTAGAGTGCAAACTAGCTATATTCTTGAGTGGTGACTAGGCTAAGAACAAGCAAGTGTCATGATTTTGTCTGTTTTCTGAATATTCACTTCTGTGCTAGCATTGATTATGAGAGAATACTACAGTTGTAAAAGTTATCAGTAACCCACAATGGAAATTTGTAATTGCATTGATATTGGGAACTGTATTTATGTAGATGCAAAAAAGATCCGGATAGCACTACAACTATAGATAATAGATAACGTGAAGTTAAACTTATAAACGCAGAGGAAAGCCTGAATCTAATATCAAGTTTGTATGAATGATATTTTCACGGCTTAAATTCAGCAAAGGTATAGATATTCTCCACAAAGAAACTTTGTATCTTTTTCATGGGGAAATTACTGTAGCAATGGTGATATATTCAGGTAACGAAAGGGTGTCTAATCAAGGATAGATGATGGTTCCCTGCAATGTAAGATCACCCTTATAGTGTTCTTGAGACTGAGAGCTGTTTGTATTATCCACCACTAATCACATATAATATATAGACACCCCTAAATATTGTAGGTAACATATATTTCTGTTTGACTCTATCAATGAAGTATGGTAACGAAGAGGTGTTCAATAAGAGATCGGTGGTGGTTCCCTACAATAAGAGATCACCCTAACGGTGTTCTCAGGACCTAAGACTATTATATTACCCACCACTGATTACAAATGGTATACACTCGCCCCAGATTCTTATATCGTGATTTTATGAACTGAAACAAATATTTATATCGATAAACGTGTTTGACTCAAAATGGTACAAAGCGGCGTTCTCTGCAAGACATGTACAGACGCCAAATGGAATCTCAGAGTAATGAGAGGCGGTGTACTCTGCATAACATGTGCAGACGCCAAACTAAATTAAATATATTAAATAGATTAAATCTTGGAGTAATGAAAGACGGCGTTCTCTGCATAGCATATGCAGAGGCCACACTGAATTGAATTACGCGCGTTTCGCAAAAGGCTTCATCAGAGATGAATGTCAGCTGGGGGATCACATGCATTTATAATCTCAAAAGCCCCCTAGTGTTTGATGATGGAAATGATTGAGTTGTTAGAAAAGAGATACCGTTGAAAATAAGCTCATGATATCTTAATAGTCTAAACTAGGAATTTTAAGATTATATGAATGAACAAAAATTTAATAACTTAGTTAGAAAAATAATAAATAATGTGATCTTAATATCCTCATAAGTGTGCACTGAAACACATTTCTTCATTCATACCATTGGGTACTAAAGTATTTAAAAGAAAAATCCATTTATTTTCCACTTCCAAGAGATTTTTTTCCAAATCTCCACCTCGTATTCCCAAGGTTAGTTTTTGTATACCCCAAACTTGTAATCCTCTAACTGATGAATTATGATGAAGAAGGAAATGTTGGGCAACACTTGTAAGGGATCTTCCTTGATTAAATACTGTATTGGCATGATTGATGTTACCCATATGTTCCAGAACTCTTTGCTTAAGTGTTCTGGTAGTCATGCCAATATACTTCATATTGCAAGGACAGTTGAGACAATAAATTACCCCCTTAGTATCACATGTAATAAATTGATTGATATGATGTATTTTGCCAAATCTATCTTTTATCTCAGTGGTCTTAATCATGTGGATGCATAATTTACATTTTCCACATGAATAAGAACCTTTAATACATGGAGGTTTCTTCCTGGTGACTTGAAAATGACTTTGTACCAAACAGTGATTAAGATTAGGTGCTTTGGTGTACGTTGTATGTACTCTGTCACCTAGTATCTCTTTTAATTGAGAATCCTATAGTAAAACTGGTAAGTGTCTGTTCAAGAAGGTCTCAATTTGTCTATGTTATTTATTGAATTAAGAAATTACTCATCTATTTAATAAAACTCTATATATTAAGTGTGTATATTCGTATTTGGGGATAATTATATAAAGAGCGATTGGAAATAATATAACCATAGTACTTTCAGGTCTTTAAGTCAACATAAGGGTGATTTTCTCTCTAGGGTAATTATCAATCCATTCACTTTAGTCTGGCGGTTGTAGACAATAAGCAGATTATGCAGTGTTAGGATTGGATACATCAGGTTATTTGCTTTTTATTACTAAATAGCTTCCTGGTCAATTTTTGTACATTATTATTCACCAATTTTTGGTGTTTACACATAAAAAGCAGAGCAGCCGTATTGAAATTTAATATATAAAGATATTAACCTCTTCCCATCCGCTATTTTCCTACTTCATTATCGCTGCCGAGCAGTTATTTAAGCACTATCACTGCTCGGCATCGATCCGGGTACGGAGAGGATTTCGATCTGCTACTTTGATTATTTTCAAATTTTGGTGAACATATAATTAACAAACCTATGGGGTCATCCTTATCCTTACCACCCTAATGATTTTATAAAAAGATATACACTGCTCCCACTACTCATCAGAGTGATTCCTTTTGAATAATTTGCAGCTTCTTTCATATATTCACATTCATAAATAGACAATACCAATAGTTTTTAAATTTTATTATTAAAAGTTATATTTTATTTTAGGGGGTGTTGATGATTTGTTTAGTCCACACCTCTGTCTTTTGTCAGTGTCATTCATACTTCATTTAGTTAAATTTATGCAGTGACTGGCACTATTACGTTTACATAATGGAGAGTTGGTCCCATAGAATATATTTACGAGATTGCTGTACAAATCTGACTTATTAGAGTGCAGTCATAGAGCAATGTTCTTTTTCCTTTCTTCCTTAGGAATTCTTTTTTAGTGTTTTAACTGAATTTATGTATCAGGCACCTATAGGCAATAAAAGTTCAATGAAAAGCCCTAATAATAACCTCCTTTAACCATACGATTGCCAACATTTGCTAAAGACCACTTTAAATTTTGCCCTGCTCCTTAGTTCAAGAGTTAACACCTTCAAAGTAAATAGAAGGTTATTATTAAGGGGCATTAGTGTTCCTTTAAGTGCTCTCAGAAATCCTTGAGGCCACAACCCCACAGTTCACATGAACCCTGTTACAACTCATTGGGAGAGTTGCACTATGATGTGATAAAGGTGTGATAAAGTTGAGATGACTTCTCCAGTGATATCACTTCTCCAGTTCTTATGTTATTCTATGGAGCCAGTGGACTAAGATTTCTCCAAGTATGGAGGTCTTAGTGCATATTCTCTGTAGAAAAACATAGGAACTAGAGAAGTCATCTCTGCTTTATCATCTCTTTATCAAGCCTTAGAGTACAACCACCATTCTCTCTTTTCTGACACAGAATGTCCACTTAGCTTACAACAGTGGTAGGAAATATTTGTCTCTCCAGCTACTATGGACTCAACTCCATCATTACAGCCAGGCTAAAGATTACCTACCCCTGAAGTAGACCAAACAAAAACATCCACTAAATAAGGTCTGGATTACATTGCAGGGGATAAATGTTATCCTTGGTTTTATCTTGAAAGTTTGTACTGAAGTTTATGTAGATGTGCAGATAAAACCAGTGATAAATGATGATCTGCAATGTAATACTTTCTTAATCTGGCAAAATTAGCAGCTAAAACAGACATTACAGCAATATATATAATCCATTTAATAATCTGAACACCACAAACAGGAGCATGCATCTGATGCAATGGCACAGTGACCACACTAACAACTTGGTGTGGTGGGAGTGGTCAGTATGACTGAGGTGCCCTTCAAAATGTGGCACCCTAGGCAACTTCCTACTCTGACTAATGAAAATATCCATCCCTGGGGAAGCAAGCGGCCATAAAAAGACAGCTGAAAATGTAACCCTTTGAATGGCAATGGGGTGCAAAGCAATGTGTTGCATACCCCTCTGGTACTCAAAGGGTTTAGGTGTATAAATTATTTTTATATCTACTATATTATATATCATAAACTATATATCACTGACACAGATTTATTATAAAAACAGAATATATTTCTACATTAGCTATCAGTGCGGTATACATTTTATATTACACATTGCAATCGTCTCTATCCCATCTTTCCTTTTGTCACTGCCTACTGTATTAACAGTATACTTATAGGGGAAATATGATTTTAATTTAAAATTCATTTACCTAGGTAGATGTCCATTATACAGCAGCCTATGTACATTCTAAATTATATATGTAGTTTCCTGGATATAATGATATCTATTAAATAATACTGCCTCTCAACAAGCAATAGCCTACAATAGACCTGAATGATTTGTGAGGCATCCTTGTTGTTATCAGATTGAATAAAACTGAAACAACATGCAGTGGACTAAAATATTTATCAAATGTAACCAAACACAGTATATAGAAATAACTGGCTGCTGCTTGAAGGACACTTACCTAGGTAACTCCTTCTAATGAATAAATAAAAAGACACTTATCCTTAGGGTACAGCTCCCCTTTAAATTACAATAGTGATTTTAACAACAAAATTATTTCTGTTCTTAATTAGAATAAATGTTACGTTCTGTCATTTAGTTACTTCTGTATTGCTAGAAACTTGTCATTTACATTTATTAGTTGTACAGAAAAACATATTCATTATTATCTCACAGCAAGTGTGACATCTCAGTTAACAAGTCATAATCAGGAATCTAAGTCAGCAAAGGATAATCATGCACTTCAGTCAGTCATTAGTGTGCACGTCATCAAGTCCCAGAGCTACATTCTTAATCCGCAGTTCACATCTATTTTAAGCAGGATTATTTTAACCTCCTAACTACCACTGTGACAATGTGTGTGTGCGTGTGTGTGTGTGAAAATACCAAATTTGTTGGTACACAGAGGCAACAAAAAGCACAAGAGAGAAGTTGTTGGAGACTTGCTGGGGAGGCCTTCATCCTGCAGTGGACTGACAGTGGCTGCTGCTGATGATATATACAGTTGTAATCCAAATTATTCAACCCCCATTGCAAATCAGGTTTATTGTCAAAATGTACAGACTTTCAACTGTTTGCAATGAACAAATCAAACAAAAGCAATTGAAATAGCTCAACACAACAAATGCTTCAAGTGATTTCCCCAAATTCAACTGAAAATGCAACTTATAATGACTTCTCCAGTCTCAAAATTATTCAACTCCTTCATGGCAAGCATCTTTAGAACTTAGTAGAGTACCCTTTTGCTGTGAACATGGACACTGCATGCCAGTTATAGACTGTAGCGATATACCAATACTAATGCAGTGGTCAGACTAATTTAGTAATTTCTACAAAACACTATACCTTAAGGTTCACTTAAATATTCATTAAGGTTACTCATATCAGTTGTAAACAGGCATATCATATATAATTAATAAACATATTATAAGAACTTGATATTCCATAAATGATGGTTAGTGCTGTGAATGTAGAGAACAACTTGTAAGTGGTTTTATGTCCACAATTATGTTAATACCGTACATAACCGGTAAGAGGATGAAATATAATGGTGACGATGAAATGGTAACACTTATACGCAAGATGCATCACAGTTTCTTTAATATGTTAAGAGACGGTATGAGCAGGCAAGCAGGGCTATGTGCAAATGATCATGGATGGGTGAAACTTTTTGCCTCAGAATTGAAACAGTCGAAAAATGGCACTTCCCACTTAGGCCTGGATTCATCAAGGTGTGAATGGATTAATATGCACGAAAATCAGAGGATTTCTCTGCTTATTAACCATTCGCCCATTCAGCAACTTTGTATCTGGCCATCGCTTATTATTCAATAAGCGATGGTCAGATAGATCTGCAAATGTGTTCTGCTAGCTTCAAGCTGGAGTATCCCATTTGAATGCATGGAGTGAATACAAGCATACACTTTTTCACTTATACGTATACCTGTGTTTTCACCATGACTGACCAATTTAGGCAAGTTTCCATGCTTTGCATACGCAAAGCAGGAAAACATGCAAAATCAATGATGAATACCCAAAGGTATCCATCAATGATCACATCAAAGAGCAGTGTATTTGATACGCTGCTCTTCCTGCAGTTTGATGAATCCTAGCCTAAGTGGGACATTTTTTGTGAAAAGTGCAAATTGCACTGAAAACACTGGGAAGAATGAATTCTCCACCACCACATTGCAAGTGTCCCTTCTATTCCTGCAGGCATAGTACGAAATCAGCACATTTTTGTGCTAGAAAAGATAGGCTAATTCTAAAAAGGTGGAATTGAAGTTTCGTTTAGAGAGTCTTATAGGCAGGAAATCTATTCTCTGTGTTTGGGGAATCTGGGGGCCTTCTCTGGGAGAGGAAGACAGAAAGGAGGTTGACCACAAATACCCTAAAAGTCTGTGTGACTGACTGGGAAGACACAGCAGCCATGATCCAAGTTCCTTTCTGATCTGGCTGTTATGTCTGTGCTAGGGAAGTCTGGGGAAGGGAGCAAAGGAGATTTACCCCAAATATCCCAAAATTCTGTATGACCGAGTGACTGGGAAGACACAGGCAGTCATGATCAAACTTTCTTCCTGATCCTGCTGTTATCTCTGTGCTAGAGGTGTGAGAAGAGAGCAAAGGAGATTTAGTCCAAACACCCCAAAATTCTGTGTGACTGATTGGAAAGACACAGGCAACTGTGAACTAAGTTCCTTTCTATTCTTGCTGTCTCTATTTCAGGGGAGTCTGGATGTGTGAGAAGAGAGCAAGGAGATTTACCCCAAATAACCCAAAATTCTGTGTGACTGAGTGACTGGGAAGACAACAAAGGAAAGAGATTTGGGAGTAATTATTTCTAATGACTTTAGGGTAGGCAGGCAATGTAATAAAGCAGCAGGGAATGCAAGCAGGGTTCTGGGTTGTATAGCTAGGGGCATTAGTAGCAGAAAAAGGGAAGTGGTAATGCCACTCTACAGATCTCTAGTTAGACCTCACCTAGAGTATTGTGTACAGTACTGGAGACCCCATCTCCAGAAAGATATATATACTGTAGAGAAAACTGAGAGAAGGGCTACTAAAATGGTGACTGGTTTACAGGAAAAGACATATCAGGATTGACTAAAGGATCTGAACATGTATAGCTTGGAGGAGAGAAGAGAGGGAGGGAATATGATAGAAACATTCAAATACATGAAGACATTCAACAAAGTGCAGGATGGAAGTACATTTCAAAGGAATAAAAATGTTAGGACAAGAGACCATAGTCTAAAACTAGAGGGACACAGGTTTAGACGTAATGTAAGAAAGTTTTACTTCACTGAGAGGGTAGTAGATAAGTGAAATAGCCTACCAGCAGAAGTGGTAGAAGTTAAAACAGTGACAGAATTTAAGCATGCATGGAATAGGCATAAGGCTGCCCTTAACATAAGAAAAGACCAAGGATCGAAAAGGTTTGAGGTTTTTACAGTAGGAAAATGGGCAGACTAGATGGACTGAATTTTTTGTATCTGTCATCAAATTCTATATTTCTAAAATGGTACTCCAAAAACTGGCTGCAGCCATGGATGCTGCAGCATGTGCAGTACATGATGGTGATCCGAATTTTTTGTATCTGTCGTCAAATTCTATATTTCTAAAATGGTACTCCAAAAACTGGCTGCAGCCATGGATGCTGCAGCATGTGCAGTACATGATGGTGATCCCTCTCCTCCCAAGGAGGCGCAGTTTGACCAAATCCCACCTAAACTTCCACCACCAGCACTACTACTATTATTAACAAACCTTCTAAAGACATTGAAGACGACAAGTTAGATTCTAGTATGATAGCATAGTGGAAGAAGGTGTAACAGCTCAACCATCTGCTGCATCTGACAGTGAGACAAACAAGCACAAAAACTCATATCCTGTAGCGAACATTGTGAAAATACCTCTTAGGTGAAAAGTAAAAAGAATTTGTTTGAAATCACTAAAAGCCTACAGGAATCTAAAAATTGTGTGGAAGAAGAGACAGGCTACACTGTGGATGACCTAATTACTGAAGATGATGATGATGTAGATCTAGAATATATCCCTCCAGCATACTCCTCTTCTTCAGATACAGATGAAGTTGAAAGTGAGAGAGATGATTATATGGCCAGAAAGTTAGCTGAAAGGCAAAGGCGCAATCTTCCACCACTGAAAAGGAGCACTATGCCTGTCTACAAACTGTTTGAGAAAACCATTGGAAAGTCTGACCCTGGACAAAGATGCCAAAAAAATAAACAGTCATCATCAGCATCACCACTGTTTACAAGTCCAACCCCTATCCATCCGCACACACTAGTTTTAGTTAACCAACAGCAACAACACCTGTTATCAACATTCACAACCCTAGCTATGATGAGTGCCTCTACTGCTGTTATACGTGCAGCACCTTTGACACCTAGTAGTAAAGTTGTAGCAACATCCACATCTAGTAGTAGCAGCCCCTCAGTAATAGGGATGGGCAAAAGTTTTATAAAAGGGGTGTCAGGTTACGGCAGCATGTGATTCTGTGTTTGTATGAGAGAAAGCAGAATATTTTTGAGTTTGAGAAGAAAGGCTAATACAGTTGAATCTTAGTTTAGGGACTCTTGCAGGCAGGACATTTATTATCTGTATTAGAGGAGTCTGGGGTACAGGAAGGGAGAGAGGAGGTTGGTCCCAAATACACCAAATTCTGTGTGAGTGACTTGGATGACACAGGCAACCATGATACAAATTACTTCCTGATCTGGCTGTTATCTCTGTGCTAGGGAAGTCTGGGATTTTAAAAATGGAGCAAAGGAAGATTTAGCCAAAATACTAGAGGGACAATAGTTCACTAAATGCAATGGGGGATAGCCGGAACCATGGCCACCACTCTACAGACCAAAAAACGGAAACCCATGTTTAAGTTCTATAAGAATAAATAAATGAATGGTATGAAATAAAAATATTTGTAACCTATGAAATGGAAGAAATCTAATGGGGTAATGGAATGACCCAATATATGGCCACATAAAATGAATGAAAAATACCCCAAGCAGGATAAATATCAACTATATGGGGATGTAAGCGTAAGTAAAATACTCTAAGTAGAATAAATAAATCTCAACAACTTACATAATATTAGAGAGTGAACAAAAAAGGCATAACAAAAGTGGGTCTTTTGTCCAACAACTCCCCACATGCAAAGACTGATAGTAAACCAATTCAATGTGATAAGTAAGAAATTAGATGATGTTGGTTAAAATAGTAAAGTCAGCATGGACCACTTATCTGAAATGAAGTTGATGAATGATGATACAGATGGGGGAATGTTAGTATTAGACTATAAGATGGAATGGTTCTAGTTGGTAGTAGGAATCATTCCGATAAATATCATGTCACTATTTTACATACTTTCCTCTCTTCTGCAGCTTCTTTGTAGTATCCTCGTTCACCCTTCCAAAAATTGTAAATAAAGAGGATGCAATAAAAGAAGGACAAGAAAATATAAAAGTAGTGTTTAAAGTTGCCATGGTTTTGTAAGAACACTCAGACAAATACGATTAGATTTATTGAAAATAAATAATCAGCAAGGAAGTGTAACAACCTAATTGGGCCCAGATAGGGACAGTACCATGGTACTTCCCAAATCTGTCACAGGTCAGGATGGAAACAGAAATACATACAAAAGTAAGACAATACTAAAGGCAAACTAAGAAGTCTTGATCCGTGGACTGGACGCTGGAACAGAGCAAACCACAGTAGTACCTAGGCTGCGGGAAGGCACACGGAGACTAGCGGCAGGTAACTACAGGGCAACTCCCTTGAATGTTAGGGAGGCTGAGGCCCAGACAGGCTGGAAGACTGGCAGACAACAGAGACCCTAGAACGCTAGGGAGTATCGGAGGCAACACACAAACAGGAACTGGCCAGTGACAGGATCCCTAGAATGCTATGGAGTATCTGAGGCAACTCACTGACAGGATACCGGCAAGTAACCGGATCCCTAGGACGCTTGGGAGAATCGGAGGCAACTCATAGACAAGATACTGGCGAGTGACCAGATCCCTAGAACGCTAGGGAGTATTGGAGGCAACTCACAGACAGGCTACCAGCAAGCAACCGGATCTCTAGAACACTACGGAGAATCGGAAGCAACTCACTTACCATATACTGGCAAGTGACTGGATCCCTAGAATGCTAGGGAGTATTGGAGGCAACTCACAGAGAGGCTACTGGCAAGTAACCGGATCCCTAGAACGCTAGTGAGAATCGGAAGCAACTCACTGACTGGCTACCAACAAGTAACCGTATCCCTAGAATGCTAGGGAGTATCAGAGGCAACTCACAGACTGGATACTGGCAAGTGACTGGATCCCTAGAACACTAGGGAGTAGAAACAGCGGTAAGTACTCGCAACTCAGTCTCCCTAGAACGCTAGGGAGTTGCAGACAGAAAATACGGCAAGAGCAAGGGCGCAGCACCACAGAATGCTAGGAGCTGTAACCGAAGTCTGCTGAGTGGTAATGAGAGCGAGAGTTAATGGAGCCCAAGGTAACGCCCACAGAGGGGTCAGAAGCCAGAATGCCAGATCGGTACACACAGGGTAGTCAACCAGTCCTAGTCAGAAAGGGAAGCGGGTTCTCAGTCAAAGCCAGTTCGGTACACACGGAGGTAGTCAGCCAGTCCCAGTCAGCAACGGAAGCAGGTACTCAGCCAAAGCCAGTTCGGTACACACGGAGGTAGTCAGCCAGTCCTAGACAGCAACAGAAGCGGGTTCTCAGCCATAGCCAGTTCATACACACGGAGGTAGTAACATAGTAACATAGTAACATAGTAGATAAGGCTGAAAAAAGACATGCGTCCATCAAGTCCAGCCCATGCCAATAACACCCCTGTTGATCCAGAGGAAGGCAACAAAAAAGCCCTCTGGAGCAATTTCCAATGTAGGTGTGTGTGTGTGAGTGTCTCAAATAGTTCCCCGGCTCAATATCCTATTTGCTTTGAAGCCATCTGTCATAACTGTCAATATTGTTCTGTGCTAGATAGGCATCCATTGCTTTTTTGAATGCAGTTACATTATCTGCAAGCACAGCATCCCGAGGCAAAGAATTCCATAGCCTTACCGCCCTTACTGTAAAGAATCCCTGCCTGTGTTTTAGTCGAAAGCGCCTTTCCTCAAGTCTTAATGGATGACCTCTTGTTCTTAGCTCAGCTCTTTGCATAAATAATTCATTGGATAGTTCTTTGTATTGGCCTTGAATGTGTTTGTAAATGGTAATCATATCACCCCTTAGACGTCTCTTTTCTAATGTAAACAAACCCAGTTTGGCTAGTCTCTCTTTGTAACTCAGATCCTCCAATCCCTTTATCAGTTTTGTTGCACGTCTCTGCACCTTTTCCAGTTCAGTAATGTCTTTTTTTAGAACAGGCGCCCAAAATTGTACTCCATATTCTAGATGAGGCCTAACCAAGGATTTATACAGAGGTAGGATAATATTAGCATCCCTTGCTTCTACACCTCTTTTTATGCAGGCTAGTACTCTATTTGCTCTTGCAGCAGCTGAGTGACTCTGCACACTGCTGTGAAGACTATTGTCTATCAGTACACCTAAATCTTTCTCTAATGAGGATTTCCCAAGTTGTTTCCCATTTAGAGTATATGTAGCAAGTTTGTTTCTACAACCCAAATGCATAACCTTACATTTATCTACATTAAATGACATCTGCCACTTTTCTGCCCATTCATTTAGTTTATCTAAATCCCTCTGTAGGGAAAAAACATCGAGCTCTGTATGTATTTCCCTACATAGCTTAGTGTCATCAGCAAAGATTGAGATGCTACTTTCAATTCCCACTTCTAGATCATTAATAAACAAATTAAAAAGCATTGGGCCCAGGACTGAACCCTGCGGTACCCCACTTATAACCCTAGACCAATTTGAAAAAGTTCCATTTACAACAACTCTCTGCCATCTATCATTTAACCAGTTCTCAATCCATGTACAGATACCACCACCCAAACCGAAGCCTTTTAATTTATGCAGTAACCTGTTGTGAGGCACTGTGTCAAAGGCTTTTGCAAAATCCAAGTATACTACATCAACAGCAATTCCCCTGTCCAAATTACTACTCACTCTTTCATAAAATGCAAGTAAATTAGTCTGACATGATCTGTTCTTCATGAAACCATGCTGATTCCTACTAATGATATTGTTTGTCTTCACATAGTTCTGAATACTATCAGTTAATAACCCTTCTAGTATCTTACCCACTATGGAAGTCAAGCTCACAGGTCTATAATTTCCTGGTTTGGATCTTGCTCCCTTTTTAAACAATGGAACTACATCAGCTTTCCTCCAATCACAGGGCACTATGCCTGATGAAATTGAATCAATAAATATTAAGTATAATGGTTTTGCTATTACTGAACTAAGTTCCTTAAGTACCCTTGGGTGTATACCGTCCGGTCCAGGCGCTTTATTCACTATAACCCTTTCCAGTCTCTTTTGGACCTTGTCCTCAGTAAGCCATGTAGATGTTGGAGGAAATTCCATGGTTTTGTCTGTTTGCCCATAGCTTGTCATTTCTGCTTCCTTTGTATATACTGAAGCAAAGAACGTATTTAGGGTCTCAGCCATAGCTTTATCCTCACTAATCAATTCACCTGTTTCAGTCCTAAGAGGACCAATATCAACCTTAACTTTTTTGTTGTTAATATACTTGTAGAATTGTTTAGGGTTTTTCTTGCTCTCGTTTGCAATGTTTCGCTCATTTTCTATTTTAGCTAGCTTAATTGCTTGTTTGCAGATTTTATTACATTCTTTATATTTTTTAAATGATGCATCTGACCCATTTGACTTAAACACCTTAAAAGCCTGCTTTTTATTTCTCATTTCCCTGCTAACCACATTATTAATCCACATTGGTTTTGCTTTACTTCTCTTGTGCTTATTCCCCAATGGTATATATTGACGTGTATATTTGCCCAAGAGCATTTTAAATACATTCCATGACTCTTGTGCATTTTTATCTTTGAAAATTACATCCCACTGTATATTCTTTAAAGCTTCTTTTAACTTTGTAAAATTAGCCTTTTTGAAATTGAATGTTTTGGTTAAACTCTTGCTATTGGGTTTCTCATAACAAACTTCAAAGGATACAATATTATGGTCACTGCTGCCCAAATGTTCCCTTACCTGCACACTGTTTACAATGTCAGAATCGTTTGAGAGCACTAGGTCAAGCAAGGCTTCTTTTCTAGTTGGCTCCTCTACTAGTTGGGACATAAAATTATCATTTATCATACTTAGAAAAATATTTCCCTTTGTTGTGCCTGAAGTCATATTGCTCCAGTCAATTTCAGGGTAGTTGAAATCTCCCATTATAATTACCTTTGCTGACCTAGCAGCCTTTTCCATTTGCAGTAAAAGCTGGGCTTCCTCCAACTCCCCAACATTAGGTGGCTTGTAGCAAACCCCCACCAATATCTTTTTATTATGTGTGCCCCCAGTGTGTATTTCAACTCACAAGGCCTCTACCTTTTCATTGGACCCTTCATTTATATCTTCCCTTAAACTAGGTTTTAAGGCCTGCTTTACATATAGGCATACCCCTCCTAGTCCCCCTAGTCAGCCAGTCCTAGTCAGCAATGAAGCGGAATCAACTCTGGAACAAACAGAAGAGTAGTCAGGCGAGCCGGGTCATACTCGGAGCAGGAACATGAAGCAACTCAAACGCTAGGTACAGGTACACCACGAAAGGGTGATGAAAGAATGACAGGGCCGGGTATAAAAGGGCTAGCCCTAGACGGAGTCAGAACCCAGTGACCAATAAGAACCATGCAGGGTGAAACCCAGAAGTAGCAATGTCACCATATAGAAAAAGGATCACGGGCACCATGATAAATGTATTGTCTCATGCAAGATTGTGATGATTAAATGCATATCACTCTTCTGGCCCATGCAGCCTCGATGATGTGCTCATTCTGCTTATTATACTCTGTGCCTGCTACTGATTTTACGAGGGTCTCGGTCCTTCAATATCAAATACGATTATACCTTCTTCAGAAGATCTATTTCCTCCACTTCTCCAGGAATATTCTGGTATGGTCCCACTAGTTTTAATTAGAGTCACGTTTTTACACTGCCCCACTCTTAACTGGAATTCAGTATAATGGGTTCATAGTGTATGATCCACCCTTAGTCAGACTTCTCCTCTAACATACAAAGATTTTTCATATATATATATATATATATATATATATATATATATATACACATATATATATATATATATATATATATATATATATATTAGGTCCATTTCAAACCTATAGATCCCAAGTATACAGTACAGAGCTTGCCCCTTCTCATGGCAGATACTTGTGTTATACCAATTAAGAGTTTCTCATATATTAATATAATTTTGGAAGGAATTGGTAGATTGATAGTCTATATTTATCAAGCGTTATGGATTGGAATAGTATAGTTTCAATATATTTTATGTTTTGTTTTTATGTCAAATGTTTAATAAAATATATGTTTTAATATGTATTAGTAAGAGGGTAAAGGTATACATAATACTAATGTTATAGATTTAAGATACTCCTACACTCTGAAATCTATAAATAGGACTGACTATCTGGACTCAGGCAACCCTTGACAAAGCTGGGAGGCTTGTCAGTAATTGTAGCAAGGTACTCTCCCGGTCACTCTCCCTGTGACAATTCCTGCTCTCTCTAGACACCCCCATTGTTACCAACAGAGAAGGAAAGTGTAAAAATGTGACTTCTGATTATATCTAGTGCCACTACATCAGCATATCCCTGGGGAAGTGGAGGAAGTATATGTTCTGAAGAACATATGATCATATGCAACATTGAAGGACCGATACCCTCATATGTTCAGTAGCAGCCGCGGAGTGTAATGAGCAGAGTGGACACAGCATAGATTCTGCAAGAGCCTGGAGAGTGATATTCATTTCAACCATCACATTCTTGTAAGTTCAATGAATGCTTGTGTTGTATGATACAATACATTAAACACTACTTTTAGATTGTCCTTCTCTTCTTGCACCCTTTTTATTTAGAAAACCCAAAATTCTGTGTGACTGATTGAAAAACACAGACAGTTGTGATCCAAGTTCCTTCCTGATATGGCTGTTATCTCTGTGCTATAGGAGTATGGGGGTGTGAGAACGGAGCAAAAGAGAATTACAGCAAATAAACCAAAATCTTGTATGATTTGAAAAACACAGGCAGCCATGATCCAATTTTGTTCCTGATCTGGCTATTATCTCTGTGCTAGGGGAGTCTTGGGGGATGTGAGAGGAGAGCAAAGGAGAATTACTCCAAATACCCCAAAATTATTTGTGACTGACTGGGGAGACACAGACAGACATGATCCAAGTTCCTTTCTGATCTGGATGTTATTTCTGTGCTAGGGGAGTCTTGGGGGTGTGAGAGGAGAGCAAAGGAGAATTACCCCAAATACCCCAAAATTCTTTCTGACTGACTGGGGAGACACAGCTGCCTGTGTCTCCACAGTCAGTCAGAAAGAATTTTGGGTATTTGGGGTAATCTGTGCTAGTGGAGTCTGGTGAAATAAGCAGTTGAACAGGGTGCGTATTTTTATGTTGAAAGTGATAGGGGACTGTTAATAAAAACAAACAAAAAAATAATTGTTAGGTGACAGACACAGGGACCCAAATATGAGCTGTGACTGAGGCAGACTGATACTAGATGAGATAGCATATTTTCTATAAGGCCATGGCAAGACATCATACTCAATCAGCTGTATTGTGTATTTACAGTAGAAAAAGCACAGTAGTTGAGTGATGTTCAGCAAACAGAAAAGGGGCGGGGGTAGAGTGAAATGATTAGGAGCAGTGCAGAGATATGTTAGTAAAGTGGTAGTCCAAAAACGGACTGTAGCCATGATATCACAGTCTGCCTTAGAGGCCTAGTTATCCTATGCTTCCTTCCTCTGTGGTGTGTCGGCCGGCAGAGTTGCGGCCACCTCCGCATTGCTGACATCATGAAACAGGCACTTGCTGGGATGCCTGTTTATGGGTCTATTCTGTGTGGCCTAATTGGGTCCCGCCTTCTCCTGCTCCTTTATAAACCTCCCTGTGCCTGGGAGTCATTTCCCTTACATGGTGTTTATGATATTGTCTCTTGTGCTCCGTTGTGACCCATGCTCTCCTGTGAATCCGCTCCGTGTATGACCCTGGCTTGTCTGACTAACCACATTGGTTCTGACATGTGGCTCTGGCTGACTAACTCGCTCAGTGTAGTTCCCGGTTTGTCTGACCTGTGGCTCTGGCTGACTACTTGGTCAGTACTGTCTGAACTTGCCTGACCATCAGTCTCAGTGTTTCATGGTTCAGGACTGCTCTCGCTCCCTGCTGCCTCTTGTCGAGTGACCCAGGTGGAGACTTGAGCCTCAGTTACCATTCCCTATGGCATTCCACCCGCACCTCGATCCCAGTCTCCAGTATCTCGCAGTAGTGCAGTGCGCAGCACAGTGTGCAGCTCCGGATAGGAGCTTTGGTCCTATCATCCTTTGTCCTGGGGTTTTGTGGTCTATACGATTATTACTGTACTTATTAAATAAAGGTGGATTTGTATTTTATATTCGTGTCTGTCCTTCTTTACCTAAAAACCGTGACACAAGGTTGCTGCAGTGTTTGCAATAGCTAATGGTGATTCCTCACCACCTGATGAGGATGCAGTTTGTCAAAGTCCCACCAAAAGTTCCATCAGCACCAGTACTATTAATAAACCATGTAAACACACTGAAGATGACAAAATGACATATTCCAGTGTTGATGGCATAGTGCAAAAGGTGTAGCAGCTCAACCAGCTGCTGCATCTATCAGTGAGACAAACAAGGAAAAAATCACCTGTCCTGAAAGTAGCAGTAAACATTGCGATAATTCCTCAAAGGGGAAAGTAAAAAGAAATAATTTGAGATCTCTAAATGCCTAGAAGGATATAAAAGTAGTGGGGAAGAACTGTCGGGCGTTGCTGAAGATGAACTAATTAGTGATGATGATGACGTAGATCTAGATTTTATCCCTCCAGCTTCCTCTTCTTCTTCAGATATGGATGAAATTGAGTGTGAGAGAGATGATGAAATGGCTAGAAAGTTAGCTGAAAGGCAAATACTCAATCTTTCACCAATGAAAAGGAGCCTATCTATAAACTGTTTGAGGAAACAGTTGGAAAGTCTGACCCTGGACAAGCAAAGATGCCAAAAATATACATTAATCTTATCAGTCATCATCAGCATCATCACCTCTTCCAAGTCCAAGTCCCAGTCAGCCACACACACACACTAACAGTGTTAAGTAAACAGCAACAATACAGGTTATCAGCATCCACAGCCATATCTATGAAGAATGCCTCTGCTGCTATTGGAAGTGCAGCATATGTGACACCTAGTAGAAGTAGTAGTAGCAGTAGTAGTAGTAGAAGTGCAATTTCAGCAACATCTAGCCCAGTAGTAGTAGCAAACTCTTAGGAACCCTGCAGTTGATGAAGTCCACAGTATAGAGATACTTTATTCACTTCCACACTTCCAGTCTAATGTGGTGTTTGTTCGATCTCATCCAATAAAGTTGATTTTAGTCCTTCCACGTCCATGTGCGGTATTTTTTTCTATTTCTATGATATTTTACTCACTGTCTATGTAAGAAGCATGTAAGCAGAGGGAAAACAGGCTCACACCTAGTCAGCTCCTCAGTGAGATCCCACTTGAGGTACAACAACAGGTCTGACTGGGAAATACACCATCAGCGGGTCAGAGGTGCCACAACTAGTAGCAGCAGAAGTACTCCTAAATGTTCCAGAGACTCTGGGCTACATAATAGAAGGGCTGTTGATGTGTTAAAGAGTGTGCCAAGATTTTTTGCTGCTGCTGCAGAGGAGTATGAGTCAGAGTTTGTATTTGGAGATGACTAGAATCATAGAATCCTCACACATACAGCCACCAACCCCATCACCTCTACACGTAATGGTATTAACGCTATAAAGTTACATAGTTCTTCCACTACTTAATGCCATACCACACTTACTAAGTTCTTAGAAGGAAGTCAAAAGTTGTACCAAAATAAAGTAAATGTATGCCTGTGAAATAGTAAACTTGCCAAAATGTTGTCAGTTGGCATGCTGCCCTTTTCTTTTGTTAAAAACAGTAGCTTGAAAGAACTGATGTCAGGTATGGCACCCTGTTGGAATATCCCAAGCCGCAGTTATTTTCCAAGGATGGTTGGGCCAATGTTACTTAAGCAGGAAGTAAGTGTTGTGGGCAAAAGACAAAGGAACTCAGTTTGCTAACATTTTTTTCAAGGCATATGTTGCTTTTACTTTCAGCTACTGTATTTATCGCTCCACTTCCGCCCTCAGAAGAAGTAATATTGTGGCAGGAAATATTTTTGTCCATCCCTAAGCATAATAGCTGCATTGAGAATATGTAATTTGGTGCATGCTTTGCCCATACGCTAAATTTAGTTTTGACCAGATTCTTGGCAGAATCCGAAATCCTCAGACAGATGCTGAATTTTGTCCCACAAAATCTGTGTCCATTTTAGCTGCTCCTACCCCCCAACTCATTATGTTCCATGCAAGAGTGGAAAAGACTGCACCATCACCAGCTGAAAATGGTGGTCCCTACCAGGTGGAATTCCACTTTGTATGTGCTAAGATGTTTAGACAAGCATAATAAGGCCGTTAGCGAATACACTATGCAAAACTGAAAGCCTTTGGAGGGTGCCTTTTTGTCACCTGGTCAACAGCAACTTATGTGCGATGTATGTGAGCTGCTGAAACTTTTTGAGGAAGCAACCATGCTGGTTAGTAATGTAGGGGGCAGGAATTAACGAAATTCCTCCACTCGTGTATTAATTGTAGAAAAATCTGAGTAGCATGGCTGAGGAATCTTATCATAATGACAACGCAGACATTAACCAGCTGGTCAAGGAAATGTTAGCATGCTTTGAGCAAGATCCTCACATAGTGTCCATTAAAAACAATCATGAATATATTTGTGCCACTCTGCTGGGTCCCCCTATTTAAGAACAAAATTTTTAGAATTTCTTCCAAAGTGTGATCAGTTTGTCACAACAAAGAGTCATGATCAGTAGAATTTCTCTGAGGAATCTGATTCTGTCAATGAATACTTAGATGTACTTGTAGATTCAGTGGAGGAATGCGATGTGGAAGACATGAGGGAAAGTTATGGGCAAAAAAACACTATAAAGCATAGTGAAATGGAAGGCAGCAAAGGGTTTAGACCAGAAGCAACAGCAGGAGGAACATCAACCAGAACATCCCATTCTCAACATATTTCTGAACACGTCATTGTTATCAAATAAATCAATTCATGGGTCTCAAGTGTGGCAATCAAACATTTGTGGTTGTGGCGACACTGGTGGTGGCACATATCTATGGAACTTGCTTCCAGAGTATGGGTTAGTAAATGATACATAGGAATACCATGTAGCTCCTAGGAGTGGTCCAACTGAAAGTGAGATGGTTTTAGCATGCTTGCAGGATAGCTATGTTCTTGGAAGAAACTATGTTGACCCCATGCACTACTGGCAAACAAAACAATGTGTGTAGCCAGAACTGACTCAAATATCCGTGGAAACTCTTAGTTGACCGCTAGCAAGTCTTGAGTTAGAGTGTTTTTTAGTGCAGCGGGTTATATTGTAAATGTACTTAGGGCACAGCTAACAACAGTGTTGGGAGGCAAACATATATAGACATGAACCGACATCTAATATAATCTGAGTATCAGGTAGCAGAAGTGATCAAAACCACGTATAACAGGGAAATCCATATGTATTATTAACAGTAGCACAGGGGATGAGGAGGAGGGATTTGAAAGGTTTCAACATTCTACCACTGTTAGGACCACTGCTGCGACTAGGGATGGGTGCAACTTTTTGCCTCAAACCAAAATCGGCAAAAAAATGGCTCTTTCCTCTTAACTAAAATTCACCCACAAAAGTGATATTTTCCTGCCTTTTTCAACTAGATCATTCCATTGAAATCAATGGGAAGACTGAATTTTTCCCCATCACATGACATTGTCTTCTTTTCCTGCAGGAAATCTTAGTGAGGCAGAAAATCTATGGGTTTCTCTATGTGTAAAATTTCTCATGAGAAAAGTAGAAAACCTTGCGCTTTCCATCAAATTTCACCTGGGAACAAAACGTTGCTTTTCACCCATCCCTGGAAATTATATACTAAGTCTTATAGGGCTGGTAGAAGTAAAAGACAGATGTTAATACACACTCTCTATCATGCTGATGCTTACTTACCCCTGCTGTCTTCACTTAGTAGTGGTGTCTGTCCACTTGCTCCAGCTCCACCTGCCATGCACATGCCCTCTTGCATAACCAGTGTCCAGTCTCTGTGTTCTCCATTCTGTTTGTGTGATATCAACTGTAATGTGTTGATTATAGTCACAAGTTGTAATAAAAGAATTTGAATCTAAATCTTATGATATGAACTATATTGTGGTGCTGTCAGTATTTCCATTTGATACAGATCAGAAGACTCTGCTTCCTTCTTCAAGGTAAAGTATCAAATGGAGACCTGCCAATTGCTTTAAAGTCACCGGGCATTAACCCTAACGCAGTTGTCTTAAAGAGACAAAATACTAAAGCATATGCCATGCTGAAAACCTCTCCCTCTCCCAAATCTCACAAGTTCAACAACCACATCATTGGTGATTATCGCTCTCTTACATGTATTCAGGGTTAAATGATGGGTGCAGCATAGATAGAATAAAATAAATATAATATAAAAAACTATAAACACACCGTATACAATGCTTAAAAATAGACTGTTCACAATAAAATAAAAAGCTTAAAGTTTGAATGTAGACCTGTTGGCTGCATAATGCTGGTTGGATTTCACCTTTGACATTGCCATAATGTGGAAGGAAGGAAGGAAGGAAGAAAGAAAGAAAGAAAGAAAGAAAGAAAGAAAGAAAGAAAGAAAGAAAGAAAGAAAGATTGGAGTCTGGATTGTGAAATTAATTAAAATGAGCAGTGAATATAATTATAAATGAAAGCTGAATACTGCACTTCACACTCCCCATGTGGGGTTCTCATTAATGTAGCACAGAGTAGATTTCCTCTGTTAAGGTATCCAGTGACAGAATGGGAAAGCCAGCACTGATGGAAAGTAGCCCTCTGAGAGAATCCTTCTACATCCGATGTTGCTGATTGACCATGAGACTACCAGCCTAGGGAGAAAGCCAGAGCCTGCCTTTATACCTAGATTGTGAAGCCATGTATACCTGGCACCACATGTAAATAGGGCAGCCTTTGAACCTGGCCTATTGCCATTTTTTTACAACCCTAATGAATGGTAACCTGTTTGTAACTTAAAATACATTTTTAAAAGTTGATTTCTGTGTTCTGTCAATACTTAACTGCCATTCTAAGGTTATTTTCTGACAAAATGAGATCACCTTGCAGAAAATCACTGTAGTCATTCTCTCTCTCTCTGCAGGTTACAATACGTGCAACTGGCTGCAATTGAAGATACTGTTGTATTAGTTTAATATGCTATCATAGGTTTTAGATGATCATTTGAATAAATAAGAAAAAAGATAAAGTCGTAGTTTATTTTACTGAATTAAAAATTATGTAATTGGCTACTAGAGTGTATTCTTTCAGTTATTACATTAAATGGGCCTATTTTTTATTTATAAAAGTAGATTCTCCATTGCATTGCATTGAAGATACCTCTAGTACCCAATGAGTTAAATCAGCTCATCCTGTGTGATTTGCATGGCCTTCCTCTGAGTCATCTTGCAATGAAAATTGCGAAGGAGAAATCCAAACTGTAGACTTTAATCTGTGTAATACCAATATAATTGCAGTGTTTTTCATCAAGGCAGTGAGGGAGAACATCAGAAGAACTACAGAGGAATTCAAAAAAGCTTTCATTAAAGGAAACAAATAATGAAAACATAAACATGTCTGTTTTACATTGCTATGATGAGTAATCCTTCACTGTAACTTTATTAATTGTATGTGTTTTATTGAGTTATTGTATAAAAAGTGTAATACATTTCATTATAGAGGGTTCAGCTATTAACATGGGCCTATATTTTTCAAAATGGTATAGTGCAGGTGTAGCACTATATTGAAATGAATCATACAGGTGGGAATGACCAATAGGCATGCAAAGAACCTTCTGCCCATGTGGGAAGGAAGCAATTTATCTTCTTTCCCCTGACAATGTAATATGGAATAAAAACAAGTGAATCTTATTTCAGTGAGTGAAACATTGCTGAGTTGTGTTGCAGTACCTGTGTTTCTGTACCTCTTTCTGCCACACATACGCTGCATTCCCACCTGCATAACATCATGCACACGCTTCTACATGATCATGCTCATATGTATACATCACTTTTTTTGCACTTTTGTTATGAGTAAGATGTCAACAGGAAGTGTATTTCATAGGAATTTCAGCTGGAGCCATAATGTCCTATTTCCCATTGAACATCTTCCTATGGCAAACATTTCCACACACCCAATACCCAGTATTGGAAATAGCGCTCAAAATCCCTAATTAAATACAGTTCAGAAAAAATATATAAATTATAAACAAAGAAAGATATAAACAAGGGAACAGTATTTTATTCCCTGAAGAAGTATCTTATCACAAATGAAATGTGTTTCTAATCCAGTTCTTCTCCTAGTGAGATATGTCATGTTGTAATTGCAAGGAGATTCAAATTTTGTCATGCTGACACATAGAAGAGTCATGCTTTATATCTGTCTACTATATGTTTTATGATAGGTGCTGTCAGGAGTGCACACGGGACAGAAAAAGGATTGCATTCACAAGGATAAGATCCCTGCCTGATTAACATCTATTTTACGGGTCCAAGGGCTCTTGCTAATATCATGAGCCCCTATACGGTCCCCTCAGCTTGCTTAAAAATCAATTACTTTCTGATCCATTCCTAATCACTAATGGAACCTGTCAGGGTTGCCCATTATCTCCTATTCTATTCATGCTTTCCTTGGAACCCCTCATAAATCTGATTCAAACCCACCCTCTGGACTCCCCATCTCTCATGCTCTACTAAAATTGCAAGTTTTTCTGACAATATTTTATTAATTATCTCAAACCCATCCTTTTCTCTCCCTCTCCTGATGGAGATCCTTAACAATTATGGGAACATTTCCAATTTTAAGATCTATGTCAGCAAATCTACAACTGGCAATTAAACTTCAAGAATGGCTCAGCATCATAACACTTTTTGTATTAACTTATATGCCTGTAAGTAGATTTTTACATGTCTACCACTTTTATTGCTTAAGGTATAGATATACTTGGTTATGTTCTGTTTTGGTTTTTCAATAGAACACTTAATAACAAAAAAAAAAAAAAATCTGTTTTACCATACAGTTAGATGAGATGGAAAGTCCTATTCTTTTGTCTCTCCATAATTACAATGATACTTCTGCTATATCCACAAGAAAGATTGCAGGTCAGGAGAACATCCATGACAGGACGGGAGAGGACATTATGCATCACATAAAGACTTCTTCCTGCTGAATTCTTCAAATTTATAAGTGAGCATTAAATGATCTGACAACATACACTGCATCTTCCTTACTATTTCATTCCTTACTATATAGACTTTAGATTACTATTTGGACTGTGCTTATATTTTATCATATTCATGTCATCCTTGAGATTTCTTTGGCCTACGTAGGATTTTATATATTGGACTTTTCCTTTTTTAATTTTTATTTGTGCTATATTATTTAGGTTTTCTCATTGTACATATTGTCTTTTTAGAAAGTATTACTCTCCTATTATCTATATTCTATTTCCACAAATCCATTAATTACCACCTTTTGTTAGTTTATGAAAGGTGGATGATCTCACTTGAAATGTGATTCATTTCATTGTACCTGTAAATAACTTAGTGGATAGCCTATTAGCCTAATTCCTGAGGTTCACCTTCTGTACTGTATGCTATCACAACATGTGAGTACTTCCGTGCACTCTAGTTGTAACTGAGCACCTGGTGAAAGATTGGAGTCACCGAGATTTTGGCCATTGCCCTTAATTCATCTTTTTCTGATTCATATCATGCAGATGAACATCAGAATTTCCATTAGTATTGTAAAAGTGAATTTATTATATCCTTAGAGAAAACCCTGAATGGGGTAAAATGGGAACTTATTGGGCACTCGGTCAGATGGGCCTCTCTGACATTTTAAAGCAGACACAGAACCAAGGTACAGTGAACTACTAGAAGATCTCAGAAGGTTTTTACATAACAGGGAATGACAGATAGAGAAAGCAATTAATTACTTTTGCATCATGATTCATTAACCTCACACGGCCATGCTTTTAGTGCCAGAGGATGTCCAGTGTATTATTTTGCAATGCACTGTACAACCCTGATGCTCAAAGGATTAACCCCTTGAGGACCAAGGATGAACATGTACGTCATGGGGTGAATGTCCCTAAAGGCGGCTGCACGCCATTCAGGAACCCCTGAATCGGGATCGAAAACAAACAAAAAAATGGTCCATGGTCAGAAGAAAAACTTAACCTTCAAACTATATAGTTCTTACTCCCTTTTATCTGTAATAAGACATTTTGGACTCTTTTAATGTAAATCAATAAAAACTTGCAATGCGTTGGATATCTCTCTGGCACTCAAAGGGTTAACAATGCTTCCAAAATTGTATTTACTTTTACCATGTTTCAGGATATTTTAATGATCAATTGCTAATCGACATGAATATTTTCTTTTATTCAAATGTTATTACAGTCAACAGAGGCAACTAGTATCCAAAATACTATTTTATAATGCTCTCTATTGTCTCTCCATAAGTGACATGGACAGGCCTGGTGGCCAGAATAGAAAATTGTAGTTTATTTTAAATGAAAAAAAAAATCAATTTCAGCTGTAATTACTTTTGAAATAAAAATTCTCTCTCTCTCTGGGAGCACCCTTTGCTTGTCAGTATGAAAAGCCCATTTACTCAACATATCCTATATAATAGTTTGCTAAAACGTGTGTAACAACAAAGTCATGTACAGTAGAGACTGCTCTGTATCAGTCGCGGCGCAGGCAGTCTCTACTGCGCATGACTGCCCAGCGACTGGCTGGCAGTGGCACTGTGGCCCGTGTAACGGGCTATTCAACTAGTTGTCATATAAAAAAGGTTTATTGCTTTTTCAATAAACTATATTCTAAAACTTTTGGTGTGAGTGCTTAAAGGGGAACTACGACCCTGCAAAAACTTTATATTAATTAAGTCTTCATCTGGAGGCTCCAAAAGGGACTGACAGCGCAGGCGCACGGACGTCACTATGGCAAGATGTCTGTGCTTCCTGCTACTGTCAGCCTCCGAATAAGTCCAAAATCTTTTAAACCAGGTAATATTTCTGGCAACTAGCTCTACTAAGCAGCTAGTCGCCAGATGAAGACTTAATTAAGATACAGTTTTTGCGGGGTGGTAGTTCCCCTTTAAGTGCTTAAACAGTGGTTAACTTGTGCTTCATATCATGTAGGTGCCAATGTTAACTAGAACATTTTATTATGAAACTAAACTTTTCAGTGAAGCAAATGTGGAGTAAGAATACCTGCTACTTCTAAACATATGGAGCTGCACATTATAGAAGGAGGATGATTGCTAAAAGAAATGATAAAAATATCTGTATATTATATCTGTGTATGCTGAGAATCAGACACACTTACCTATTAGGAAAATGACTGCATTACAGTCTGCAAATAGTCACTGTTCATCTTTAATCAATTGTATTTAATTCCCTGCGCCAATTTCTAAATACAACAGAACAAAAAAAAAGAAATTGCATCATGTTTATTTATAACTGATCTTCAATCTGGCTAGAGCATTTATTCTATAACGATTACAGTGTATTATTGCTTACTGGCTTAGATACACAGAGGTGATGAGTCCAGACAATCTTAACACAGTAGTACACCCACTACTAGATTTTTTCCAGAAAAACATTCTGGTGATTACTAGCTCCTAGCCGTGCACAGGGAACCTTCAAACGCTCAACGGGGGTATTCACTAAGGTATGATAGAATTTCAAAGTGTGCCTGACAGTGTGTGTGTGTGTGTGTGTATATCACCATGAAGAATATGGCACACTTCTCCGGATGACCTAGAATTACATATGCAAGGGTTGGGTGGTAGTCTTTGATCGTTATGCTATGGTGTTAGTGTAAAGTAGCTAAATTAACATATAAAGACACCCTCAGGAATATGAAAATGGCTCATTAGGCCAAATTTCAATATGTAAAGATCCACTGATAAAGGAT
Source organism: Rhinophrynus dorsalis (assembly GCA_037306005.1). Taxonomy (NCBI): domain Eukaryota; kingdom Metazoa; phylum Chordata; class Amphibia; order Anura; family Rhinophrynidae; genus Rhinophrynus; species Rhinophrynus dorsalis. The sequence goes on along the minus strand of CM074719.1, from coordinate 68,716,152 downwards.
ACAGTGCAACATCACAAATCTGCTGAAGGTCTGGAGAAAGAAATGGAGATATAGTAGTGCAGCTGCAGGGATGGGATGATGAAGGCAGCTTAGCGCATACCACAGGAAAGATTGGGTTCAGTTCACACCCATTTTACCAGACTAGAGCCTTATCAAAGTTTAACCCTTTGAGTGCCAGGTGGGTACGAAATGCATTGCTTTGCAATGCATTCCGTACCCCTCTGGCACTCAAAGGGTTAATTCAACTACCCCAGTTATTGGGGACTACAAGTCCCATCATCCCCAAAGAGCCCAAGGCTCCAACAGTGTCCAAGCCAATGCATATTGTCATTGCAATAAATGGGAGCCATAACACATTACATATGCAAGTGCTTATATGTAAATTCACATTGTGTATACTTTATTTTTTATATCTTCATCTATTTTTTTTTTTTTTAAACATTTATATTCCTGACATTGAACTTCCTGAATCTCTTTTTCCAGAAAGTTGTCATTCAGGGACTGTGGAAACAGTGATAGTTATACAGTGTTACAGTTTCCCTGCAGCACTCATTGATCAACATGTTGTTGTGGCAGGTTTTTCTATATTGTTTCACTGTCTTTTTTATATTGTATTTCTCCACTATTCCAGTTTCCTAGTCCCACACAGAAAGCTCTCTGGAAACAGATTCACAGAACTCCCTCTTAGGGACATCTTATATAATAATTCTATAGGATGTTTTTCAGAAACCGTCATGCTTAGTAGAGACTGCCCGCACTGCGGTCATGCACAGTACAAAGTGCCCAAATGCGCCACGGCTGATACAGAGTGGGACGCTCTGAATTCGGACCAGAGTCCTCTCTGCACACCTTGGTCCCAGGAAGGTGTGCAGAGAGGACTACGATTCAAATTCGGAGCACCCAGCTCCATATCAGCTGCAGCGCATTCGGGCACTCTGTACTGCGCATGACTGCAGCACGGGCAGTGAGCAGAGAGGATCTGGGCACCAGTAGCAAAAGTCTAAAAAATAGGTGAGGATAAAAAAAAGAAATGAATCAATGTATAGGCAGCTTGAGTTTACATACTTTGCACTTGCAGAGTATGTAAAGTCAAAAAGGATATTGACATAGGGCAGTGCTAGGGGTAGCTCAGGGGGCTGAAGCCTCATGTGTTTTGTTAGCAGACCCCAATGGAGGCTCTGGTGAGCAGGGGGTTAATAGAGCAGGTTTATATTGATGTGGCCAGCACTGACTCACTCATCCACTGAAACACCAGCTGCTATCTCTAGGGGGCAGCAGAGTGGTGTTTCATTGGATAAAGGACTTACACAGGCAGAAGAAATGCAGCATGTTGTGTGCTTGGCTGGGTCTGAGGAGCTGTTTTTGGCTGTGCGCATATGCAAAAACACAACAAGTCCACAAAGCTTCAGTCTGGTAAGCTAAATTATTCTTAATTATTCCTGGTAAAACATTTTCTAAATAAATAAATAATATCATCAACAAATCTCTGGACCAAATGTGCACATTCAAGTGAAGGGCCAAATTAGTTAGGCAGTGTGACCCACTGCTGTTATAAAATGTACTCCACTTAACTTTTTTGCCCCATTTTGGCATAGATTGTAAGTTAGAATACATTTGTGAGGTACAGGGCTCTGCACATTCATTTTAATGCTACTATTTCAAACAGTGGCATTGTCTGAAGTACCCCATTGCTTCACAATATATTGTAAACTACTCTGGCCCTCAATGGGTTAATGCGGAGAAGGAACATATTCCTTTTAAGTTTGGTTTTAAACTGCAACAGTTATTAACCCTTTGAGTAACAAAGATGTATCCAACACATTGCAATGCATGGGATACCTCTTTGACACTCAAAGGGTTAATAGTGGGTTAAAAGTGCTTTTGTGCCTCTCACTTCCCAAATAAAAAGTATTAAAGAAGGATTAAATGTTGCAATTGGGAGTTTGTGGATGGCGAATGCTCTACCCCAGTGTAGTGTAGTGTAGTGTAGTCTTCCTCAGGATGATGGGTATAGAGTCCATTTCCTTCGATGCAGGAGCATGGTTTCGGAAATTATGTAGAAAAGAAGCTAAGTGAATTTTATTTGTTTTTATGTTCAAGTATATTAGATGTGTATTGTTCTCTTTGTTAATAATGATGTTATGACTAGGTTAATGAGTATAGTGACTGGAAGAAGTGGAAGAAACCTATACAATAAAGTATAATCTTTACAATGAACACATTTAAGCTGGGGCGTGTTGGAGGCCAGAGGGGGGTGATATAGTTGATATAAGGTGATATTATCCCATGAGATGGAGAGAGTCAGCCATCAGATAATGGTGCATGTTGTTGGACACACTTGGGCTGGTCCCCTAGGTAGAGGTGGATGTTATGTGAGGTCCACCAAAGATCATCTAGCAGGGTGACACTGTCCACCTGTGGGGGGAAGATCAGATGTCAACCACCATTACATGTAGATGGACACACGTGTACAGTCCCTGTACATGTCTCCTGGATTTGCTGTATAGATTTGTGGATATCCCTATTTGCTCCTACAGACCTCTCCTGTAAATTATTTTTAAAACTAAGGTGGACCCATTGGGCTACCATGGCCATGGATGACTTGCAGCTATATAACAAATAAATAACTAACAAATAAATAAATGGAGGTTTCTTTATAAGTATCCCACGTACAGAACATATTATCTAGTTTGTTTGTGAGTCAATGACTATTGCCAGTGGCACAAGAATGGGGGGAATGCATGGCTATATCATATTATGTATTTAGATTATTGTTACGGTTTGTTAGACACTCAGACCAGTAGGTAAAATAAATCAATCTTTTATTGAAAGAAATAAAATGAAAAGGATCACCCTCTACAGTTGACTGCAACAATTGCAAGCTATTACACAGTACATATAACTTTAATACAATATTCAAAAGGCACCCAACATAGGTACAGAGAATAGGGAATAGGACCCTAAAGGGTGTATGAAAACAGTTAGTCAATCTCAGCTGTGGGGTTTGGCACACCCGTGTGGTGTCTAGATAAACTGAGCAAGTGTGCACAGCACAGAGTTCATATGAAGATGAGTAGAAGATGTTCAGTGACCAATATAAGTTATAGCAGCACAGTAACCCACGATAGCCCCCACGGGCGTTCGTGAATAGACCAGAGAGCCTGCAAGTGCGAGAGTATGTAGCCCCCACGGGCGTGATCGAGACTAGCCCGAGATGCGAAGCTGGCGTGTTAGCCCCCACGGGCGTATCACTGAGGACCACTGTAAGCACAACACGAGCCAAGAGCCCCCACGGGCGTTTACCTACAGATTGAGCAAGAGCTTGGAGCCTAACCTTGCCACCAATAGCCGCACCGGATACCTCCGTTGTTAACCGTGAGACCAAGAACGCCCAAACGGCCTACCGGGATTTACTACTCTGCAAATATAACCGGGAGTCGCCGTCCAAGTAGCGGCCAACTCAGCAGCAGTAGAATTACAAGGCAACGGTTCTATATTGAGCAAGGAGGTCCGGTCAGTGAGGAGCGGCAGTGCAAGGGTTAATAGGTACGTTTGAATCTCCCAGGCTCGGTATGGTAGCTTAGCTCTGCAACGTGTAAAGGCTCGGTACGAGAGGCACAGCTTCTGCAAGTCGGCAAGGAACTCTGCACAGATGGATGGGTTACCCAGGAGGGTAATGGTCACACTAGCTTGGCACAGCAATGCAGGATTCAGAATGTCGCGGCGGCGACAACCAGCCAGGCAGCCGGGAAGGACTTGAAGCGGGAAGTCAGCCAGCCGGGCCGTAGCACGTAGAGGATTCTCAGACAAGCCGGGTCGTAGCACGTAGAGGATTCTCAGACAAGCCGGGTCGTAGCACGTAGAGGATTCTCAGACAAGCCGGGTCGTAGCACGTAGAAGATTCTCAGACAGGCCGGGTCGTAGCACAAAGAGGATTCTCAGACAAGCCGGGTCATACACGATCAGGAACACTGGAGAGTAGTCAGAACAGGCCAAAGTCGGTACACAGGAATCCGGATACTGGAACACAGCAACAGCAAGTCTGGCTCAGAAACACCACAAAAGGGCATCTGACAGATGTAAGCGTCAGGTATAAAAAGGTCACCAAGGGGCGGGCCAAACCAACCGAGCAAATCACAATCTGCCTCAGATGAGAGTGACAGACAGATCACAGGCACTGTGATAGTACCCCCCTCTCAAAGACCCCCTCTCCCAGCTGGAGGCTTAGGTTTCTGAGGATATTTAGATTGGAAGCTGCGCACAAGTCTGGGCGCATGGAGGTCCTTCTGGTCAACCCAAGAGCGCTCCTCCGGGCCATAGCCCTTCCAGTGGACCAAATATTGCAACTTCCCTCTAAATTGCCTAGAATCAATAATGCTCTGAACCTCATATTCCTCTTGCCCCTGGACGTCCACCGGCCCAGGAACTACTGGAGTGGTCGTGTAACGATTGCACACCAGGGGTTTTAACAGAGACACATGGAACACATTGTGAATGTGCATAGACGGTGGAAGTTCCAAAGCATAGGAGACAGGATTAATTTTGCGAATAACTTTAAATGGGCCAATAAACCGGGGAGCCAGCTTATTCGAGGGAACCTGCAGGTTGAGGTTTCTGGAGGAGACCGCTGGCAGCCGTCTACGGTTGGCATATCGCTGCTGCCGCTGGAAGGACTGACTGAGGGCCCTTTGTACCTGTGCCCAGGTGGAACGGAGCTGCTCCATATGCTCATCCAGAGCCAGAATCTGCTGAGACTGGAACGAGTCCGGGAGCAAACCTGGCTGGAACCCATAGTTGATTAAGAACGGGGAGCTCCCGGACGATGAGTTAACTGCACAATTCCTGGCAAACTCCGCCCATGGCAACAGGTCGGCCCAATTGTCATGATGATCAGTAATAAAACAGCGCAAGAACTGTTCCAATCCCTGGTTGGCACGCTCAGCGGCTCCGTTGGTCTGGGGATGGTAGGCGGAGGAAAAGGATAATTGAATGCCCATCATGCCACAGAATGCCCTCCAAAACCTGGACACGAATTGACTCCCACGGTCGGAGACCACCACTCTAGGGACCCCGTGCAAACGAAACACTTCTTTAGCAAAGACCTTAGCCAATTCCTGAGCCAATGGAAGACCCCTGAGTGGCACAAAATGAGCCATTTTAGAGAACCTATCGACCACCATAAGGATAAATATATACCCCCTCGAGCTAGGCAATTCTCCCAGAAAATCGATAGATATGTGGGACCAGGGCCGGTCTCCATTAGGCACAGGTTGAAGCAAGCCCACTGGGAGATGCCTGGGGGTCTTAGCACGGGCACATGTGGAACAAGCGGCAGTAAAAGTGGAACAATCGGCTCTGAGCGTAGGCCACCAGAATAATTGTGAAAGAGACCAAACCAGCTGATCCCTGCCGATGTGCCCGGCTGCCCTAGAAGAATGATAGGTCTCCAATAGACGAGAGCGAAAAGGCTCATCTACGAAACATTTGCCAACTGGAGTCTCAGATGGGGCCCTCGCTTGAGACCCCAAAATCTCCTCCCCCAGGGGTGAGGTTATACTAGTGCGAATAGTCGCCAATATACGGTCGGGTTGGATAATGGGCACCGGTGCTTCCTCCCTGTCAGTGTCCGACACGAACTGACGAGACAATGCATCTGCCCTCACGTTCTTAGATCCCGGGAGGTACGATACTACAAAGTTAAACCGGGACAAAAAGAGTGCCCACCTGGCCTGACGAGAAGACAACCTCTTAGCCTCAGAGAGATATGTCAGGTTTTTGTGCTCGGTCAGTATCAGTACTGGGTTCTTGGTACCGTCCAACAAGTGACGCCACTCCTTTAGTGCCAGAATAATAGCCAATAACTCCCTGTCGCCAATCTCATAGTGGCTCTGTGCGCTGGACAATTTCTTAGAAAAGAAACCACAAGGTTTCAAGGTACCACCTCCCACAGGACGCTGGGAGAGTACTGCCCCAACCCCAACCTCAGAAGCGTCAACCTCCAAGGTAAAAGGCAGGGAGGGATTGGGATGGGACAGTACTGGAGCAGACGCAAAGGCAGATTTTAAGGTCTCAAACGCATTTTCAGCGGCTTCGGACCACTGAGAGGGAGTAGCGCCCTTATGTGTCAAATCCGACAAAGGTTTCACAATAGTAGAAAAGTTACGTATGAATTTTCTGTAATAGTTGGCGAACCCTAAAAAGCGCTGAATTGCTTTTAACCCTTTAGGGCGAGGCCATTGTAATACAGCTGCCAACTTGTCCTGGTCCATAGCGATTCCATCTTTGGAGATCACGAACCCCAAGAATGGTACTTGTGAGACATGGAATTCGCATTTTTCAATTTTACAAAACAGCTTATGCTCCCGGAGTCGCAACAGAACTTGCGTGACATCTTTAATGTGTTGGGAAAGAGTGGCGGAATGAATCAATATATCATCCAGATATACCACCACACAGGACTGAAGCATGTCACGCAAGATATCATTAATCAGCTCCTGGAATACCGCAGGTGCATTACATAAGCCAAACGGCATTACCAGATATTCGTAGTGCCCAGTTCTGGTATTAAATGCCGTTTTCCACTCATCACCTTCTCTGATTCTAATCAGATTGTAGGCGGCCCGCAAATCAAGTTTGGTGAAGACAGAGGAGCCCTTCAATCTGTCAAATAACTCGGTGATGAGTGGAATAGGGTATGCGTTCTTGGGCATCAGCTTATTAAGCCCCCGGTAGGCAATACATGGCCTAAGTTCGCCACTTTTCTTCTTTACAAAGAAGAATCCGGCACCAGCCGGAGAGGTAGACTTGCGAATAATTCCCCTGCCAAGGGCGTCCATAATGTACTCCTCCATTGCCCTGTTCTCTTCGCATGACAGTGGGTAGGTTCGTCCCCTCGGGGGAATCACACCTGGAGGCAAATCAATAGTGCAATCATAGGGTCGATGTTCGGGCAATGCGCTAGCCTCCCCCTTGCTGAATACGTCACTGAATTCCCCATATTCAACTGGCACAGCAGGAGAGGTACACATAATTTTGACAGGAAGCGATAGACAGTTTTCTTTACAGTAATCAGACCAGGACCTAACCTCACATTTTTGCCAATCAAATTGAGGATTATGTCGAAGCAACCATGGAAACCCCAAAATGACTGCATGGTGAGGTGAACGAATAATTTGAAACTGAACCTCCTCCTTGTGGAGTGCCCCAATTGACATAGAAATAGGAATGGTCTCCATAGTAATAAAGGCAGGTTCCAATGGTCTGCCATCAATGGCCTCTACTGCCAATGGAGATTCTTTCTTGCACAGGGGAATATTGTGTGAAGCTGCAAAGGCTTGGTCCATAAAGTACCCGGCAGCACCCAAGTCCACCAGTGCCAAGGTTTCTGTGCCCTTGTCAGCCCAAAAGAACGTCACCTGGATGGTGGGTTTAGCAATGTTAGAATCTAGGGACTGTTGAACACCACCTAGGGCCTGTCCCCCAAGGTAACCTAGGTGCGTGCGTTTCCCGGCCTCACCGGACAATTGTGCAAAAGGTGCCCCTGATTGCCACAATATAAACATAGGCCTTGCTTTTTACGAAAAGACCTTTCCTCTTTGGAGAGTCTAGTAAACCCCAGCTGCATTGGCTCAGCTGCCTCTCCTGGACGCTCAGTAGTAAAGGGTGGAGAGGGTGGGTCAAAGGAGCTGTCCTGCCCATGTTTTCTGGAGGTCGCCCTCCTTGCCAGCCGTCTTTCCCGGATACGAGAATCAATGAGCATTACATAATCAATGAATTCGTCCAGGTCACTAGGTACATCTCGAGCAGCTATCTCATCTTTAATTGGTTCAGAGAGACCCTTAGTGAAAGCTGCTAATAATGCCTCATCGTTCCAGCCCACCTCCGCTGCCAGGGTCCGGAATTCTATTGCGTAATTGCCCAATGTACGATCGCCCTGCTGTATCTCCATTAGCCTTTTGGCAGCGGAGGCCACTCTGCCAGGGACCTTAAACACGCGGCGGAACTTCTTTACGAACTCATAAAAGTTCAGCGTGCAGGGTTTGGCACTCTCCCACAAGGGGTTTGCCCAAGCCAGAGCTTTGCCTGTTAGTAGCGATATCATGAAACCGACCTTGCTTCGGTCGTTAGGAAAAGCCTGGGGCGTTAATTCCAAATAGATCTCTAGCTGGTTAATAAAACCCCTGCAAAGAGAAGGCTTGCCATCATATCGCAATGGTAACAGCGCCGCAGCCGTTAAGCCTCTGACACACGTGGGAGGAGCTAGAGGCGGATTGTCCGGTGTCAAGACTGGGGGGACCACCGGATTCGGATTAGGCTTGTCTAGGTGTACCGTACGCTCAAGTAGGGTTTGTAGAGCCAGTGCCAACTGATCTAGGCGCTGCTCATGGACATCCATTCTCCAGTGGATGTTTTGTGCGTTACTTTCACCCTTACTGTCTGAGGTCATGGCCCTTTCGTACTGTTACGGTTTGTTAGACACTCAGACCAGTAGGTAAAATAAATCAATCTTTTATTGAAAGAAATAAAATGAAAAGGATCGCCCTCTACAGTTGACTGCAACAATTGCAAGCTATTACACAGTACATATAACTTTAATACAATATTCAAAAGGCACCCAACATAGGTACAGAGAATAGGGAATAGGACCCTAAAGGGTGTATGAAAACAGTTAGTCAATCTCAGCTGTGGGGTTTGGCACACCCGTGTGGTGTAGAGATAAACTGAGCAAGTGTGCACAGCACAGAGTTCATATGAAGATGAGTAGAAGATGTTCAGTGACCAATATAAGTTATAGCAGCACAGTAACCCACGATAGCCCCCACGGGCGTTCGTGAATAGACCAGAGAGCCTGCAAGTGCGAGAGTATGTAGCCCCCACGGGCGTGATCGAGACTAGCCCGAGATGCGAAGCTGGCGTGTTAGCCCCCACGGGCGTATCACTGAGGACCACTGTAAGCACAACACGAGCCAAGAGCCCCCACGGGCGTTTACCTACAGATTGAGCAAGAGCTTGGAGCCTAACCTTGCCACCAATAGCCGCACCGGATACCTCCGTCGTTAACCGTGAGACCAAGAACGCCCAAACGGCCTACCGGGATTTACTACTCTGCAAATATAACCGGGAGTCGCCGTCCAAGTAGCGGCCAACTCAGCAGCAGTAGAATTACAAGGCAACGGTTCTATATTGAGCAAGGAGGTCCGGTCAGTGAGGAGCGGCAGTGCAAGGGTTAATAGGTACGTTTGAATCTCCCAGGCTCGGTATGGTAGCTTAGCTCTGCAACGTGTAAAGGCTCGGTACGAGAGGCACAGCTTCTGCAAGTCGGCAAGGAACTCTGCACAGATGGATGGGTTACCCAGGAGGGTAATGGTCACACTAGCTTGGCACAGCAATGCAGGATTCAGAATGTCGCGGCGGCGACAACCAGCCAGGCAGCCGGGAAGGACTTGAAGCGGGAAGTCAGCCAGCCGGGCCGTAGCACGTAGAGGATTCTCAGACAAGCCGGGTCGTAGCACATAGAGGATTCTCAGACAAGCCGGGTCGTAGCACGTAGAAGATTCTCAGACAGGCCGGGTCGTAGCACAAAGAGGATTCTCAGACAAGCCGGGTCATACACGATCAGGAACACTGGAGAGTAGTCAGAACAGGCCAAAGTCGGTACACAGGAATCCGGATACTGGAACACAGCAACAGCAAGTCTGGCTCAGAAACACCACAAAAGGGCATCTGACAGATGTAAGCGTCAGGTATAAAAAGGTCACCAAGGGGCGGGCCAAACCAACCGAGCAAATCACAATCTGCCTCAGATGAGAGTGACAGACAGATCACAGGCACTGTGATAGTACCCCCCTCTCAAAGACCCCCTCTCCCAGCTGGAGGCTTAGGTTTCTGAGGATATTTAGATTGGAAGCTGCGCACAAGTCTGGGCGCATGGAGGTCCTTCTGGTCAACCCAAGAGCGCTCCTCCGGGCCATAGCCCTTCCAGTGGACCAAATATTGCAACTTCCCTCTAAATTGCCTAGAATCAATAATGCTCTGAACCTCATATTCCTCTTGCCCCTGGACGTCCACCGGCCCAGGAACTACTGGAGTGGTCGTGTAACGATTGCACACCAGGGGTTTTAACAGAGACACATGGAACACATTGTGAATGTGCATAGACGGTGGAAGTTCCAAAGCATAGGAGACAGGATTAATTTTGCGAATAACTTTAAATGGGCCAATAAACCGGGGAGCCAGCTTATTCGAGGGAACCTGCAGGTTGAGGTTTCTGGAGGAGACCGCTGGCAGCCGTCTACGGTTGGCATATCGCTGCTGCCGCTGGAAGGACTGACTGAGGGCCCTTTGTACCTGTGCCCAGGTGGAACGGAGCTGCTCCATATGCTCATCCAGAGCCAGAATCTGCTGAGACTGGAACGAGTCCGGGAGCAAACCTGGCTGGAACCCATAGTTGATTAAGAACGGGGAGCTCCCGGACGATGAGTTAACTGCACAATTCCTGGCAAACTCCGCCCATGGCAACAGGTCGGCCCAATTGTCATGATGATCAGTAATAAAACAGCGCAAGAACTGTTCCAATCCCTGGTTGGCACGCTCAGCGGCTCCGTTGGTCTGGGGATGGTAGGCGGAGGAAAAGGATAATTGAATGCCCATCATGCCACAGAATGCCCTCCAAAACCTGGACACGAATTGACTCCCACGGTCGGAGACCACCACTCTAGGGACCCCGTGCAAACGAAACACTTCTTTAGCAAAGACCTTAGCCAATTCCTGAGCCAATGGAAGACCCCTGAGTGGCACAAAATGAGCCATTTTAGAGAACCTATCGACCACCATAAGGATAAATATATACCCCCTCGAGCTAGGCAATTCTCCCAGAAAATCGATAGATATGTGGGACCAGGGCCGGTCTCCATTAGGCACAGGTTGAAGCAAGCCCACTGGGAGATGCCTGGGGGTCTTAGCACGGGCACATGTGGAACAAGCGGCAGTAAAAGTGGAACAATCGGCTCTGAGCGTAGGCCACCAGAATAATTGTGAAAGAGACCAAACCAGCTGATCCCTGCCGATGTGCCCGGCTGCCCTAGAAGAATGATAGGTCTCCAATAGACGAGAGCGAAAAGGCTCATCTACGAAACATTTGCCAACTGGAGTCTCAGATGGGGCCCTCGCTTGAGACCCCAAAATCTCCTCCCCCAGGGGTGAGGTTATACTAGTGCGAATAGTCGCCAATATACGGTCGGGTTGGATAATGGGCACCGGTGCTTCCTCCCTGTCAGTGTCCGACACGAACTGACGAGACAATGCATCTGCCCTCACGTTCTTAGATCCCGGGAGGTACGATACTACAAAGTTAAACCGGGACAAAAAGAGTGCCCACCTGGCCTGACGAGAAGACAACCTCTTAGCCTCAGAGAGATATGTCAGGTTTTTGTGCTCGGTCAGTATCAGTACTGGGTTCTTGGTACCGTCCAACAAGTGACGCCACTCCTTTAGTGCCAGAATAATAGCCAATAACTCCCTGTCGCCAATCTCATAGTGGCTCTGTGCGCTGGACAATTTCTTAGAAAAGAAACCACAAGGTTTCAAGGTACCACCTCCCACAGGACGCTGGGAGAGTACTGCCCCAACCCCAACCTCAGAAGCGTCAACCTCCAAGGTAAAAGGCAGGGAGGGATTGGGATGGGACAGTACTGGAGCAGACGCAAAGGCAGATTTTAAGGTCTCAAACGCATTTTCAGCGGCTTCGGACCACTGAGAGGGAGTAGCGCCCTTATGTGTCAAATCCGACAAAGGTTTCACAATAGTAGAAAAGTTACGTATGAATTTTCTGTAATAGTTGGCGAACCCTAAAAAGCGCTGAATTGCTTTTAACCCTTTAGGGCGAGGCCATTGTAATACAGCTGCCAACTTGTCCTGGTCCATAGCGATTCCATCTTTGGAGATCACGAACCCCAAGAATGGTACTTGTGAGACATGGAATTCGCATTTTTCAATTTTACAAAACAGCTTATGCTCCCGGAGTCGCAACAGAACTTGCGTGACATCTTTAATGTGTTGGGAAAGAGTGGCGGAATGAATCAATATATCATCCAGATATACCACCACACAGGACTGAAGCATGTCACGCAAGATATCATTAATCAGCTCCTGGAATACCGCAGGTGCATTACATAAGCCAAACGGCATTACCAGATATTCGTAGTGCCCAGTTCTGGTATTAAATGCCGTTTTCCACTCATCACCTTCTCTGATTCTAATCAGATTGTAGGCGGCCCGCAAATCAAGTTTGGTGAAGACAGAGGAGCCCTTCAATCTGTCAAATAACTCGGTGATGAGTGGAATAGGGTATGCGTTCTTGGGCATCAGCTTATTAAGCCCCCGGTAGGCAATACATGGCCTAAGTTCGCCACTTTTCTTCTTTACAAAGAAGAATCCGGCACCAGCCGGAGAGGTAGACTTGCGAATAATTCCCCTGCCAAGGGCGTCCATAATGTACTCCTCCATTGCCCTGTTCTCTTCGCATGACAGTGGGTAGGTTCGTCCCCTCGGGGGAATCACACCTGGAGGCAAATCAATAGTGCAATCATAGGGTCGATGTTCGGGCAATGCGCTAGCCTCCCCCTTGCTGAATACGTCACTGAATTCCCCATATTCAACTGGCACAGCAGGAGAGGTACACATAATTTTGACAGGAAGCGATAGACAGTTTTCTTTACAGTAATCAGACCAGGACCTAACCTCACATTTTTGCCAATCAAATTGAGGATTATGTCGAAGCAACCATGGAAACCCCAAAATGACTGCATGGTGAGGTGAACGAATAATTTGAAACTGAACCTCCTCCTTGTGGAGTGCCCCAATTGACATAGAAATAGGAATGGTCTCCATAGTAATAAAGGCAGGTTCCAATGGTCTGCCATCAATGGCCTCTACTGCCAATGGAGATTCTTTCTTGCACAGGGGAATATTGTGTGAAGCTGCAAAGGCTTGGTCCATAAAGTACCCGGCAGCACCCAAGTCCACCAGTGCCAAGGTTTCTGTGCCCTTGTCAGCCCAAAAGAACGTCACCTGGATGGTGGGTTTAGCAATGTTAGAATCTAGGGACTGTTGAACACCACCTAGGGCCTGTCCCCCAAGGTAACCTAGGTGCGTGCGTTTCCCGGCCTCACCGGACAATTGTGCAAAAGGTGCCCCTGATTGCCACAATATAAACATAGGCCTTGCTTTTTACGAAAAGACCTTTCCTCTTTGGAGAGTCTAGTAAACCCCAGCTGCATTGGCTCAGCTGCCTCTCCTGGACGCTCAGTAGTAAAGGGTGGAGAGGGTGGGTCAAAGGAGCTGTCCTGCCCATGTTTTCTGGAGGTCGCCCTCCTTGCCAGCCGTCTTTCCCGGATACGAGAATCAATGAGCATTACATAATCAATGAATTCGTCCAGGTCACTAGGTACATCTCGAGCAGCTATCTCATCTTTAATTGGTTCAGAGAGACCCTTAGTGAAAGCTGCTAATAATGCCTCATCGTTCCAGCCCACCTCCGCTGCCAGGGTCCGGAATTCTATTGCGTAATTGCCCAATGTACGATTGCCCTGCTGTATCTCCATTAGCCTTTTGGCAGCGGAGGCCACTCTGCCAGGGACCTTAAACACGCGGCGGAACTTCTTTACGAACTCATAAAAGTTCAGCGTGCAGGGTTTGGCACTCTCCCACAAGGGGTTTGCCCAAGCCAGAGCTTTGCCTGTTAGTAGCGATATCATGAAACCGACCTTGCTTCGGTCGTTAGGAAAAGCCTGGGGCGTTAATTCCAAATAGATCTCTAGCTGGTTAATAAAACCCCTGCAAAGAGAAGGCTTGCCATCATATCGCAATGGTAACAGCGCCGCAGCCGTTAAGCCTCTGACACACGTGGGAGGAGCTAGAGGCGGATTGTCCGGTGTCAAGACTGGGGGGACCACCGGATTCGGATTAGGCTTGTCTAGGTGTACCGTACGCTCAAGTAGGGTTTGTAGAGCCAGTGCCAACTGATCTAGGCGCTGCTCATGGACATCCATTCTCCAGTGGATGTTTTGTGCGTTACTTTCACCCTTACTGTCTGAGGTCATGGCCCTTTCGTACTGTTACGGTTTGTTAGACACTCAGACCAGTAGGTAAAATAAATCAATCTTTTATTGAAAGAAATAAAATGAAAAGGATCGCCCTCTACAGTTGACTGCAACAATTGCAAGCTATTACACAGTACATATAACTTTAATACAATATTCAAAAGGCACCCAACATAGGTACAGAGAATAGGGAATAGGACCCTAAAGGGTGTATGAAAACAGTTAGTCAATCTCAGCTGTGGGGTTTGGCACACCCGTGTGGTGTAGAGATAAACTGAGCAAGTGTGCACAGCACAGAGTTCATATGAAGATGAGTAGAAGATGTTCAGTGACCAATATAAGTTATAGCAGCACAGTAACCCACGATAGCCCCCACGGGCGTTCGTGAATAGACCAGAGAGCCTGCAAGTGCGAGAGTATGTAGCCCCCACGGGCGTGATCGAGACTAGCCCGAGATGCGAAGCTGGCGTGTTAGCCCCCATGGGCGTATCACTGAGGACCACTGTAAGCACAACACGAGCCAAGAGCCCCCGCGGGCGTTTACCTACAGATTGAGCAAGAGCTTGGAGCCTAACCTTGCCACCAATAGCCGCACCGGATACCTCCGTCGTTAACCGTGAGACCAAGAACGCCCAAACGGCCTACCGGGATTTACTACTCTGCAAATATAACCGGGAGTTGCCGTCCAAGTAGCGGCCAACTCAGCAGCAGTAGAATTACAAGGCAACGGTTCTATATTGAGCAAGGAGGTCCGGTCAGTGAGGAGCGGCAGTGCAAGGGTTAATAGGTACGTTTGAATCTCCCAGGCTCGGTATGGTAGCTTAGCTCTGCAACGTGTAAAGGCTCGGTACGAGAGGCACAGCTTCTGCAAGTCGGCAAGGAACTCTGCACAGATGGATGGGTTACCCAGGAGGGTAATGGTCACACTAGCTTGGCACAGCAATGCAAGATTCAGAATGTCGCGGCGGCGACAACCAGCCAGGCAGCCGGGAAGGACTTGAAGCGGGAAGTCAGCCAGCCGGGCCGTAGCACGTAGAGGATTCTCAGACAAGCCGGGTCGTAGCACGTAGAGGATTCTCAGACAAGCCGGGTCGTAGCACGTAGAAGATTCTCAGACAGGCCGGGTCGTAGCACAAAGAGGATTCTCAGACAAGCCGGGTCATACACGATCAGGAACACTGGAGAGTAGTCAGAACAGGCCAAAGTCGGTACACAGGAATCCGGATACTGGAACACAGCAACAGCAAGTCTGGCTCAGAAACACCATGAAAGGGCATCTGACAGATGTAAGCGTCAGGTATAAAAAGGTCACCAAGGGGCGGGCCAAACCAACCGAGCAAATCACAATCTGCCACAGATGAGAGTGACAGACAGATCACAGGCACTGTGATAATTATTTATTATAAAGTATTATAAAGTATAAATGCACAATAAAAAACAAACATAAATTTACTGTACATCAATTTCTCAATCTTCATTTATCGACTCCTAGAGATGTCTCCACTTCATAATCAGTTATTAAGCAGAAAGTGATCTACATCAGCGATTTACACCATTTGTAACATAGGCTCAGCTCAATCCTTGGCATTGTGACAATGCTCCTTTCAACACAGGAACTCAGTTAGCTAGACTGAAGCAATGACTTTAAAGTCAAATCCATCTCAAGAAAATAGATCTTGTGTAAGCATCCAGGAGCTGGGCAAAAGCTTGACTCTTTAGACTGAATGTTCTGAGGACAGGTAGGTGAGACAGAAACATAATACAGAGCAAGCAGTAGTGCAACACAAATAACATACAAGAATGGTCTGTGAACAAATAAAGACATGGAAAGATCAGACGAGGTCAATAAGCTGGGCCAATAATGAGAGGACAAAACACAATGAATAATCCTGGAATTCAATTACCTTACTCAGTCAATTTACACAAGGAAAATACAAATATTTTCATGCTATAAATACCTTTAGCCAATTTACTGTTTCAGGATATCTGACGTCACTGAATTTTTGTGTAGAAGTGCCCTTCTTGCCACTGTCATCTGCACACTGTAGCTCACAACTGCACGGAATATTCATTGTCATTCCTGGCTGGATCCAGTATGCAAATGAAAAAGAAAGATATGTGTACATACTAGTACAAAGAAATAAAATATAATGATAAAATCCTGTCTAAGTACCATGGTAAGAAAACACAGTCTTCAACAGATGTTAATGACAATCATAGACTACAAGGTTGTAGTATGTGCTTCTGCACAACAAACTCATCTTTGCAAACTCAACACTCATTATGCCAGTTTGTCCTCCAATGCAATTACACTGCCCATCACTGTGATATTTTTAAATAACTAATTTGGCTAACATTTGAATATAGATGTACCTCTCACCTTTCTTGTCTTGTTTATAACCACTTATCTGGAAAACTACCAGACTACCTGATCATTATGCTCCTCTCCGCTCCACTGCTAACAACTCACTGACTATTCCACAGTACTATTCCACAGCACAAGAAAGAAGTTTTTCTATCTGCCTTCCTCTTCAGAGTTTTGAAAGCCTGGAAGAATCTACCTTAAAAAATCAGAACTTCTTCCAGTCTAAAATAAATAATTGCTTATTTGTATTAAAAACAACGACATATAACTGTATATAGAAATGTTACTTTTATCTCTCTCTCTCTCTCTCTCTCTCTATATATATATATATATATATATATATATATATATGTATCTGTCTCTCTATCAATATATCTGTCTGTCTATCTATCTGTCTATCTATATATCTTAGTCTCTCTATTTGTGCAAATGTGTGTACTTTGTACAGAAAAAGCTCTCCGGGAGATACCTGAAAATGAGAGAATTTGTAATATATTCTTCTTGGTAAAACACTTTGTAAATAACAGTAATATTATAAGTAAAGTGCAACAGGATACTTGATAATTCTCATGGCATGACTAGCAATCTAGTAAACATTAGAATTACATTGCGTTACCATCTCTATTTTAGTGATAATAACATGAGCGCTTTTGTTTTGTTTCTGTCTAATAGTTCCTGTACTTATGCCTTCTGTTCTCTGATAGGCTTGAGAAAAGGGTCAAATATTGCTTGCATCTATTAATGGCTGGGAGGTGAGTTAATGCCAGGGCACATTCTATGCCTTATTACCCCAGCTCCCACCTAGTTCCTGTTTTTATTACCTCACAGTGGCCTGAATGATGGCCCAATGTCACACTTTGTAAGAACAAGAAATGGACCAGTACTTTAGGCAACCCAGTTTTATTAAGAAACACAGCGTAATGAAATTCTCAGCAAACAGTAAGTACACACAATAATCTCGGCAACGTCAGGAAGTACAGAGCTACTTCCAAGTGGTATAGAACAGGACCCTTATAGGCAATAGGGAGGAGACAGGCAACCACAGGTCCGCACCTGCACAGTCAAAGCTCCCAGAAACAGAAATAAACTATGCCACAGGTCCACACCTAAGGGCACCAGTTACTGGACGGTAGCAAAGGAGAAGTCTGCCAGAACCACTGGTCCGTACCAGAAAAAATATCCACTGAAGCTTTGGTATGCAGGGTATGCAGTGGACAGAGTTCCAGGTAACATCAGTGTGGGTAGTCAGACAAGCCGGGTCATACACTGAGCAGGTAGTCAACCAGAGCCGCAGGTCTGCACCAGATTGGTTATCAGACTCGCCAGGGTCATACACAGAGTGGGTAGTCAGACAGAGCCATAGGTCAGCACCAGAATGCATAGTCAGCCATGCCAGAGGTCATACACAGAGGACGTAGTCTACCAGAGCCGCAGGTCCACATTAGAATGGATATCAGACTAAGCCAGGGTCAACACAGAGAGGATAGTCAGATTGAGCCAGAGGTCAGCACCAGAATGGGTAGTCAGACAAAGTCAGGTAATACACAATGCTAAAGCTAAACTGCACAGGACACCCTGAAAGAGCGACTGAGCCTTGTGTCCAGGCAGTATAAGAATCTTTGGCCCAGGAAGAGTAGGAGCCATCATCTGAGCAACTGCCCCTTTAAATGGAGTGCACGTCCATGCCCTTGTATGTGCGGCCATAATGACGTCATCCAGCCGCCGCGGGCAGGGGAGGAAGAGGCCGGAACCCAGAACACAGGAAGCCACTACAAACAGAATGCGGCTGGCAGTGAGTAGAACCCAAAACTGTGCAGCCAGAGGAATGATGCGGCTGGAGCCACCGGATGAAAGCTATGGTCGGCCCGAGCAGCCGCCGCAGAGGTACTGTGAATCCCAAGCAGGACTGGGGGGTATACAATGGTTAGTGTGCTGACTGCTTTTTAGGGATTGTCTTTCATTTCCTTGATTCTTTAGGTTATTTTGTGCTATACCAGCGTGTCTAGGACATCACTAGTCATCCAATATCAAGGTGAATATATATTTATGTAATGCACATAGCATTAAGGTTTAATTTCTTAATACATTAATATGGCATGTACATATGCATACGTTTCTTGCAGCTTTCATCAGCAAGGCTGCTGCTGAGAGCTACTTGAGAACAAAGCTAGGGTGCAAAATTAGGTAGCAGTGCAAACTGCAAGAAGCTCACAGGCAAATAAAGGACTAGGAGCTCACAACTACAAAAGATTGCAGGATCCGGATAAGCAAACAGAATCAGGTCAGTAGTGAAACAGAGGTCAGAACAGTCCGCAAACAGGAGTGGTCAGAATACAAAGCCATGGTCATACATTAAGCGTACAACTACAATGGAGCTACACTAGTGATACCACTGAGATTAGAATAATGAAATCGAGCTACAATAGCATACTATATGGCTAGCAATTTAAGTAAAGCTACACTAATGATACCATAGATCCTACAATTGAAATTGAGCTACAGTAGTATTCCACAGGATTAGCAATTTAAATAAAGCTACACTAGTGATACCCCAGAGCTTACAGCTGAAATGGAACAATATAATATGTCTGTATTTGGATTATAAGCTCTTTAGTGTCAGTTGTGTGGCTTCATTTCAATTTCAAGCTCTATGATATCACTAGTGTAGCTCCATATACAGCAGCAAGTAGAAGATGGAGAGAGGCAAGGGATCACTGGCCCAGACTTATGGCCGGCCAAGGGGGCAATTGCTTCCTGTCCTAGGCCAACCCTCCAGTGGGAATAAGAGAAGGAGTGGGATAAAATTATCTGCCCTAACATGTGGACCTTATTGTCAACAAATGTTTATTGTTTTCACAAATGTAACCCCTTCCTTTGCTGGGTTATGAAGCAATGCAACAATGGATGGTTTAAATTTTACCAGCCAGAATAGATGGCAGACATAGGAAGTTTAGAAAAAAGGAAAAAAGCCTTTTTTCTACTCTTTTACTATCTGAATTTCCATTCTGATGGAATTAAATATGTGCTTTGGGCAAAGAAGAGAAGGTGCTCATTTGTCCATAGAACAGTAGTTGTCAACTCTAGTCCCCAGGACACAGGACATTTTAGGTGGTTCAATCAGCTGAGAAATTGTGACAGGCTTTCCTTTGCTAACAGCACTGATGACATGTCCCAAACTGACACATAAGCTGTTTAAGGCCTGCTAATAGGCCTCATCATTGAAGAAACAGATTTATTGTAGAACCTTTTACAGTCCCAGAATTAAAATGGCTACCTGTAATTGAACCATTATGGTAATTAAATAAGAAAGTAAGATGTAGACAGGGCCAGCAAACGCAGGGCTAGATTCCATTACACCTGTAAATATATGCTGCATGGCTTTTAAAATATTTCCATCTGGTCAATTCTGCAATAATATTCTGATCAAGGGTCAGAATTTGTTTGTTGAATTGCATTTTTTCTTCAAATGCCCCTATGGAATCCTATGGAGCCCATAACATAGTAACATAGTAAATTAGTTGAATAAAGACACAAGTCCATCAAGTTCAGCCTTTGACTCATACCCTACTGACATAAGAATTGTATAGCTATCCTGCTACCAACTAAGTTAGTCATTTATCAGACCTTCCTGATTTGCCTACTAATATTCAGTATAGCCCTCTGTGTTCCCTTTGGCAAGAAATGTATCTAATCTTGTCTTAAATGTATCCATTGTATCTGCCATAACCACCTCATTGAGCAAGGAATTCAACAATTTAACAGACCTTACTGTAAAAAAAAACTTCCTCTGCTGAGGTCTAAACCTCCTTTCCTCTAATCTCAAGTGGTGTCCACTGGTCACCTGATCAGACCTTGGAATGAATAGCTCACCACTAAGATCCTTGTATTGACCTCTCATATACTTGTACAATGTGATAAGATCTCCTCTTAGTCGTCTTTTCTCTCGAGTAAATAAAGCAAGTTTGTATACTCGTTCCTTATATGTCAAGTCCTCCACTTCCTTAATTAATTTTTTTGTTCTTTGATGTATCCTCTCCATTTCTAGCACTCTTGCTTCAATAACCCTTTTTCTGCAAGACAGAAATTTGTTTGCTTTTGCTACTGCTATTTGAGACTGGCCACTGTTTCCAAGTTTGTAGTTTACCAGGATACCCAGTCTTTCTTTAGCAACGAGTCCCCTAAAATGATTCCATTTAGTTCATAAGTAGCCTTGGGATTTTTTATTCCCAAATGCATGACTTTACACTTTGCCACATTACATTTCATATTCCATTTGTTTGACCAATCTTCCATTTTATGTAAAGCCCTCTGTAGCGAGCAAATCTCCTGTTCTGAATTAATTACCCTGCATATGTATTTCTAGGTTTATTATCATGTTAAAAAGCAGTGGACCCTGAGGTACTCCACTCTCAACTTTAATTGTAATGGAGAATTGTCCATTTACAACCACACACTGTCTCGGTAACCCGGCAAAGAAGGACAGACACAGTTATAAAATATAACCACCTTTATTACAATATACAGTGATAATAATATATGAGATATAGCGATGATAATATCCCACACAATCCCAGACCACCGAATGATAGGACCCAAGCTCCTACCCGGAGCTGCACACTGTGCTACGCACTTCACTACTGCAAGGTACCGGAGACTAAAGGCAACAAGGAGCGAGAGTCAGACAGAGCCGCTGGACACAGAGGCTAATAGTCAGGCAGGCTAGGAGTGCACAGAGCGAGTAGTCAGCCAGAGCCACAGGTCAGACAAGCCAGGGATACATGGAGCAAGATAGGAGGTGGAGGACAGACAAACCGGGGACTACATGGAGCAAGTGAGTCAGCCAGAGCCACAGGTCAGAACCGATGTGGGTATTCAGATAAGCCAGGGTCATACAAGGAGCGGATTCTCAGATAAGCACAGGTCACAACGGAGCACAAGAGTAACTAACAGGAACACCTCGTATGACTCCCAGGCCCAATGAAGTTTATAAAGGAGCAGAAGGAGGCTGGACCCAATGAGGCCAGCCAGAATAGGCCCATACACAGGCGTCCATGCTAGTGCCTGTTACCTGATGACAGTAATGAGGAAGTGGCCGGAGGCCTTGCCGGCTGGCGGCCATACAGAGGTAGGAAGCACAGGAACACTGTCATGGGGTGACTTAGGAATAACAACACTGACAAGTACAGATACAGTATAAATGAATATCTTTATTGAGAAATAGAACAGCATGAAATAAAATGTACTTTCCCAACCCTCACTGGACCAGGTGTAAGGACAGTGCCTGGGCATTTCTCAGTGGGATAAAGTTATCTGCCAAAACATGTGGACCTTATTGTCAACAAATGTTTAATGTTTTCACAAATTTAACCCCTTCCTTTTCTGGGCTATGAAGCAATGCAACAATGGATGGTTTAAATTTTGCCAGCCCGAATAGATGGCAGACGTAGGAAATTTAGAAAAAAAAGAAAAAAAGCCATTTTTCTACTCTTTTACTATCTGAATTTCCATTCTGATGCAGTTAAATATGTGCTTTGGGCAAAGAAGAGAAGGTGCTCATTTGTCCATAGAACATTAGTTGTCAACTCTAGTCCCCAGGACACAGGACATTTTAGGTGGTTCAATCAGCTGAGAAATTGTGACAGGCTTTCCTTTGCTAACAGCACTGATGACGTGTCCCAAACTGACACATAAGCTGTTTAAGGCCTGCTAATAGGCCTCATCATTGAAGAAACAGATTTATTGGAGAACCTTCTACAGTCCCAGAATTAAAATGGCTACCTGTAAATGAACCATTATGGTAATTAAATAAGAAAGTAAGATGTAGACTGGACCAGCAAACTTAGGGCTAGATTCCATTACACCTGTAAATATATGCTGCATGGCTTCTGAAATATTTCCATCTGGTCAATTCTGCAATAATATTCTGACCAAGGGTTAAAATTTGTTTGCTGAATTGCATTTTTTCTTCAAATGCCCCTATGGAATCCTATGGAGCCCATAACATAGTAACATAGTAAATTAGGTTGAATAAAGACACAAGTCCATCAGTTTCAGCCTCTGAGTCATACCCTACTGACATAAGAATTGTACAGATAAGCTAGTCATTTATCAGACCTTCCTAATTTGCCTACTAATATTCAGTATAACCCTCTGTGTTCCCTTTTGCAAGAAATGTATCTAATCTTGTCTTAAATGTATCCATTGTATCTGCTATAACCACCTCCTTGAGCAAGGAATTCCACAATTTAACAGACCGTACTGTAAAAAAAACCTTCCTCTGCTGAAGTCTAAACCTCCTTTCCTCTAATCTCAAGCGGTGTTCACTGGTCACCTGATCAGGCCTTGGAATGAATAGGTCACCACAGAGATCCTTGTATTGACCTCTCATATACTTGTACAATGCTATAAGATCTCCTCTTAGTCGTCTTTTCTCTAGAGTAAATAAAGGAAGTTTGTCTAGTCGTTCCTCATATATCAAGTCCTCCATTTCCTTAATTAATTTTGTTATTCTTTGATGTATCCTCTCCAGTTTTAGCACTCTTGCTTCAATACCCCTTTTTCTGCAAGACAAAAATTTGTTTGCTTTTGCTACTGCTATTTGAGACTGGCCACTGTTTCCAAGTTTGTAGTTTACCAGGATAACCAGGTCCAGCAACGAGTCCACTAAAATGATTCCATTAAGTTCATAAGTAGCCCTCTGTAGCGAGCAAATCTCCTGTTCTGAATTAATTACCCTGTAAATGTATTTCTAGGTTTATAAACATGTTAAAAAGCGGTGGACCCTGAGGTACTCCACTCTCAACTTTAATTGTAATGGAAAATTGTCCATTTACAACCACACACTGTTCCTGTCTCAGTAATTCGGCAAAGAAGGACAGACATAGTAATAAAATATAACAACCTTTATTAGAATATACAGTGATAATAATATATGAGATATAGCTATGATAATATCCCACACAATGGTACATACAATCTACAAACTGCTGCTAATTATAATAAAATTATAATAAAACATTAAATCTTTATTGATTCAAAAAATAAAAAACATAAAGGGTTAAGATGTTGATTTAAGTTTTGTTTGCAACACGGTCACTATTGAGCACCCGTACAATGAGGTCATCGGCCTCTTTGTGTGGATTGGATAAGTGAGCTTTTTTAAATGATAGCCGTTGAGTTTTCCGGATCTAGTCATCATGATTAAGCGGTGATTACATGAAACGCGTTGATGCTCCATGCCTCCGGGCATTAGGGATATTGCTGACACAAGTCTATTGAATAGATAAGTACTACTATGTTTTTTTATTTTTTGAATCAATAAAGATTTAATGTTTTATTTTAATTATGTCTCTGGTGATGGTGCAGCAGTTTGGAGATTGTATGTACCATTATTAGACCAAAGGAGGTCTTTTTGTTCAACGGGCACATACTGAGACATGTTTATTCTTGCATTGTGCATGATGGGATACTACATCTAAGCATTCTTAGAGCCGCTCTAAAAACAATATTTCATATATTTGAAATATCCCACACAATCCCAGACCACTGGATGATAGGACCCAAGCTCCTACCCGGAGCTGTACACTGTGCTACGTACTTCACTACTGCAAGGTACCGGAGACTAAAGGCAACAGGGAGTGAGATTCAGACAGAGCCGCGGTGAGATAACATTTGTTCTCCAATGGTATATATGCTGTTGGGTACATTTCTACAACCTAAATTTGAATTCTGACCATTTCTCCTCAGTATTTTTGCTTTAAATAATTTATCCCAGTCTATGTGTTGCACTGAAACTCTTAACAATTTGAAATTAGCTTTTTTAAAATTAACAGATTTGGTCTAACCTATACAGTTTTGCTTTGTCAAACTGGTCTCTATGTAACCATGTTATCATCACTGTTCTCCAAATGTGCACTTACCTTAATATTGGATTCATTTCTATGTTATTCGTTATCACTAGGTCCAATACAGTGTTATTTATTGTCATCACTTACACCACTTGTGACCTGTAGCTTTCCAGAAGCATGCTCACAAACCTGCTTCCTTTAGCACCCTGAGAGGTCTCATTATTCCAGTTGATATCTGGCTAAAATCTCCCATAATTATAGTATGCCCAAGCTGGGCAGCTTTCCTAATTGCAGTACCAGTTGGGTCTCAACATTGTTATCAAAATTTGGTGGTTTGTAGCATATACCCACCAACACCTTTTTTTTACCTTTTACACCAACCACATTTAGTCTCAATTACTACTCACAAGCACCTCACATTATAGCCAGTTTCCTCACTAATATCACCCCTCAAAATTGGATTTAGCTCTGGTTTCAAATTTAAGCACACATCTCCCCCTTTTCTATTAATCCTGTCTCTCCTAAACAGGAAATAGCCCTCTATATTCACAGCCCAATCATGTGTATCGTTCCACCATGTTTCTGTTATACCAGTTATGTCCAATTGCTCATTAACCACCAGCAATTCTAGCTCTCCTATTTTATCTATCATACTTCTTGCATTTGTTAGCGTGCAATTAATTTTCAAGTCTTTACATATTTTATCTCCTACATGCCTTTTTTATACATCTGCAATTAAAATGAGTTCCTCCCTATTGACATTTATCCCCACCCTTTCTCCACCCCAATGATCAGTTACATGGACCCAGTTGTTCCTATCTACTCTGACTACCCAATTTTTGCTATCTATGCCCTCCACCCCCTTTACTAGTTTAAAAGCTCCTCCACGCTTCTTAGCATTCTCTTCCCCTACCATTTAGGTGCAGTCCATCACTTCCATATAGATTGTACCCAAGAGCAAAGTCAGCCTACTGCTCTAAAAACACAAAACCCTCCTTACTACACCAATGATTGAGCCATACATTAAGCTCACTGAGCTCCCTCTGCCTACCTCCACTGGCGCATGGCACAGGTAGTATTTCAGAAAACACTACGTTAGAGGTCCTTTCCTTGAGCTTGCACCCTAAATCCCTGAAATCATTATCCAAAACTACCCCCAAAAGAGGATCAAAAAGCCAACTTAAATTCGCTGAATCAGGCAGGGGAAATCAGGGTGACAATAACTCACACGGTCCACTCTCCACTGTCCAATTTACCATGTCCCGAGCATTCTCCTTGCATTCCTACCACCAATGGCCAAATTTTATAAATGGGGGGGGGGGGGTAACAATATCCTCTAAACTCAGAATGGATAGAGATCAGAATAGAGAGTGTGGAAAAAAATAATACAAAGCCTAGTCACTCCATGTTATTTCTTTAGGTGCAAGAAAATGGCCAATATAAAAAATACCTATATAAGCGTTTTTTAAAAAGCATGGAAGTGGCCTTGGGATCCTTTCCACTAACTGAGTGTGTGTGAGTAAAAACGTATAGTCACCTGGAAGAGGTCCATTGCAGTCCAAAACACCATGGCCCTCCATTCCAGATACCTATACAATAAAAAAGACTTAAAAACCTTCCACCACTTCCAATAAAAAAGTCCCCCCCTCCAGCCCTGCCTGGGCCATTGCCCAGAACACTGTGAGAAAAAATAAATAAATAAGGAAGTATTGGCTTATATACAGCCAATTCGTGTTTAAGTATTATCCCACAGTACCTGAAATAACCTCACCTCCCAGCCAATCACAGAAAAACGTAAGGGATAACATGACCCCTTTCATTAGTCAGCTGCTAGAGAAAGGGGGGCACATATGCCTTCTTCTCATCCATGATTGGAAGGGAGATGAGGTTACTTTAGTGGGAAATTATTTGGATAGCCAATACCTGTTCATTTGTTAATTTATTTATTTTCACAGTGACATGGGCTTGTTTTTTATTAGTGAAAGTGGTGGTGGCTTCTTTATTGCTTCTATTCATTTTTTTTATTTGTGTAGTTACCTGGAGCAGAGGAACAGGAAGGTGTGTGATCCCTTAAGCTTTTTCTGTGATTGGCTGGGAGGTGAGGTTATTTCAGTCACTGTGTTTTTACTTACATACACTATATTTGGGACACACACGTACACTATACCTGGGAATGAAAGGGGTTCTGTGTAGCCATTCTATGGTTTAATATGAGGGTTCTGGATTGTAATGCATCCCCACCCATTCAATATAGAAATACAATGGTGGTTCTGGTTAGGTGAGCTAAGAGGGGACAATGGCAGGATAACTGCATCTTTTGGACAATTAACCCCCTTCATTGCCATACAGTAAAAACACTTGGAAAAGCATGACACATGAGGTCATGGGGTCACAGTCCTTTTACAGCCTAACTGGCAGTATTGAACAGCTGACCAATGGAAGGTCTGTCCAGCCACACAAGAGACCATTGCAAATTATATCCTACTGCAAATGTAATAGCAGAATAGCCATTTGAAATGCTAATTTTGACCATTTTTGTATCTGTTATTATTATTACCCGTTACTTATAATTAATAATTACTTTATTTTGCTGTTGCGTTTACTGAATTTCCCCTGCTATAAATATGATTTGGTAGGATCACTTTCTCATTAAGAAGACATTACACTCCAAGGTGACATATGCCTGTAGAAATCACAGTAAACAGAAGTGTGAGAACTGCTTTACAAAAAACGTGTTAATTACATTACTTTGGGATATGGAAAAAAGCAGCAGTACACAACTTGGCATGCATAATACTGTATATTGGCATATGGTAGACGTCTTCTTTATTTGTACTTAAATAAAAACAAAATTTGTGTTTATTTAAAACAACAATATATCTTATACTTTCTATCATTCACATCTTAGAAACTTTAAATGAGAATTTGGGCCACCAGGAATACATCAAACTGATTTTGTGATCCCTCCTTACAGTATAAAAATACAACTGTAAATTAAATGCACAGTTCACAAAATATAAAACAGACAACCATCCTTAACCCCTTCAGGACCAGATGAGTATGCTACACATTGCCGAGCAATATGTTTTATATCCATCTGGTGCTCAAATGGTTCCATGTTGTGAAAAGCTCTTCAGCTGTCCATACCTATGTTTATGATTTAAAGGGATAAATAAAAGCAGCTTCAATTAATCTTCATAGTATTTGGGCCATGGAGAGTGTTATTTCAGTACTGTCAGAGTTGTAGTTCAAGAGTAATTGAATGATAAAGTATCCCCCTCCCACCCCTTTTACTGATGTAACACTGGTCAGCTCAAAACAGCAGGGTGATGTCCAAGTGGATCGCAGAAAGGGGCAATATTCAATTAACATAAGGGAAAACATGAAAAACCTGTCAAGGGGGACAGGGCTTTAATTGTTCTCACAGTAAGAAGATTGTTGCTGTAAGGTGTCTGGTCCCAGGACCAGATTACAGATCTGAGGGGAGGTGGCTTAAACTAGGGAAAAGGCCTGGGAGGGGAAAACTTTATTGTTCAATTACTCTTGAACTACAACTCTGACAGTATTGATATGGCACGTTCCATGGCCCAAATACTATGAAACATTACTATCCCTTTATGTGAGTTGCCACAGCAATCCCAAAGAACCTACATAAGACATGAGCTGCTATTTTATGGTGGATAGATTAATTGCCAGTTTATAATCGTCAGTTTGCATACATATTTGGCCAGTTTATTTAACAGCTACGAATAGAAATTTTATTCAGAATATAATTTAATGCTGTGAGGGTTAAACCCTTGGTCAGTGAGTGAGTCCTTCACAAAATTGAAGCTGGATGGTTGGGGGCATTAGTGATTATCTCTCCCTGATTTAAATATTTATTTTATTTTGACTGTGTAACTTAAGGTCTTGTTTTACTGAAGAACACATTTATTTAAACTATATTATTATATGGTACTGCATCTTTTGTTAGTCAAATCTGACCAGAACTTCCAGTGTTATTAAAAACAACAGCCAATTATAATTTTTGACATTGTCTGCCAAGAGCACATGCTACACTCCAGCATGAATTGATGTTGCATATTCAGTCCTTTGTTTGCATCAGCAAACAGCATACTCTACTATTTATACCTCTCACTGATTGGATTTGTCTTCAAGTCTGGAGACCTATTGCTGCAATGTTCTTCTGATCAAATTTTCAAAATTGTCACTGTCTATATTACATAGGCACAAACAATATAGAAAATATAATGCAACAAGAAGAATTGGCACAAACCAACTACACCATAGGGGTAAATGCAAACTCTCATGTATTTAAACAGATTTTCTAATACACTTAATCACTTGAGAGATCTCAAACGCACTGGGAATTTGGGATTTTTGGGATTTTTAATTCACACACATGCAAGTAATTTGCTCCAAAATGTCTTCTGTTCTCAATTTTGCAATGAAATGAATATTGTAACTTTATAAGAAAAACATAAATTACATTCAAGTGAGACAAACTTTAGGGATCACAAATGATGATTCAAAAGTAACTTGGCTATGTCATAAAGGTATATGCAAATGAAGATGCAGGGGGCTGAAGACCTAAAAATGGTGCCTTTCTAAACAGAGCCGGCCCTTACATGGGTCCCGGTGGCAGCAATTTGCCCCCCCCAAGGCTTGTTCTTTTTGGCGGACATCATTCCCCCACCTCCCATAGCCGCCACACACTTTGCATGGGTATGAGGTCTGCATATTTTAGAGGGCATGGTTTTGGTGTGTGTGTGTGTGTGGGGGGGCAGCATTTCATCCTTGGACCCAGGCAGCACAATGTCTTGGGCCGGCCCTGTTTCTAAAGTTTCTGGTGCGATTACACCTTAGAGGACAAATAAAAATTCCAGTTTATTTAAAACTAGTGTAAATGCCCGTGTACACGGGCCAAGGTCCAGGTGATGTTAACCCTTTGAGTTCCAGAGAGGTACGCAACACATTGCTTTGCAATGCGTTGCATACCCCTCTGGCATTCAAAGGGTTAAGAGGCCGGTCCTGCTCTGCGTCCTGCCTCCAACACAGTCATGCACTGTAGAGACTGCCTGAAAGCACAGAATGCTCCCAGCACAGAACTCCCAGCATTCTTTGTGTTCAGTCAGTCTCTACCGCACATGATGGCTTCTGACAAACATTCTAGCAAGTTATTCTATAGGATGGCTGCATTTAAGATCTCTCTAGCATTCAATTGGTTAAAAGCTCAGTGACTGCCTTGCAGTGCTTACTGAGTTCTGTAGACCCCAATACCAACAGATGAAGAGACAAAAACTGACAAACCCTACTTTAGCAGCTCAACATTTTTCTAGTTTCAGCTACAGATAAACAAAGCAATATGGTTTTTCTTCAGAAACAGGCTGTTTCACAAGACCCGGAACATGTCTTGTGAAAAAGGGGTTTTGCTTCTACATTTAATATAATCAACAGAAAATAAATTTTTTTCTCTTACTTTTAGACATAACTCACAGCATCTTCCAGTCTAGGGAAGTCAGTGAGCACGGTATGGCTCTGCTATCCCACTGCAGGTTTCCCCATCCAATCAGCAATCTCTCTCTCATTGTGTCATTTTGATTTTTTTTTTTTTTTGAGTGAGGCTATTTTGATCCAGAATTGCTGTAGCTTAACACATGAACCTCAGAATTCTTTGTGAACTGAAAATAACACACTGTTTAAGGCTGTGTTAACCCTTGAGTGCCCAAGAGGTATCCAATGCCTCGCAACACAATGCAATGGATGCCTCTATCACACTCAAAGGGTAATAGCTCAAGAGAATTATAGAAAAATGAATGACAGTTTGCCATTGAAATACATTTTTTGTCTGCCGATTTGTATATATGACTTGTGTTGACTAAAGAGCTGAACGTATGCAGACTGTAATAATCCATTCCATTTGCTACCACATAATCAGTGAAATAACATTCCTGTGACTCCTAGAATCTTGGCTAAAGAATAAAGCACATTATTTCTTCCCGAATTATAACAAATGTCTTCCTCAGTAAACATTTTAAATCAAAATTCCTGGAGTTGATTATACATTCCTAACTGGCCTTGATGAAATCATTTAATGAGTGGAAGGTATATGAGTTGTATAAAATAAAAATAAAAAAGGAACCTAATTTAATTTGTGTCTTGAGGTTCATTTTTTAACATTATGGGATGTTCCATATGACTGTAGTCTTTGTTAAATTTAGATGATTTTTCATTACAGCTATGCAGTAACAAATTATTGGTGGCATTGTTAACTATAACATTCCTTTAGTGGTATCCCGTAATGAACCAGTAAATAGAACAAACTATGGTTTATCACATTAAAATATTTTTCCTAGAATTTGTATCTTCTGTTTAGATAATAATCATCATATACAGCTCAACCAAGGATCTGTTTCAGTTTCAGTTGCATGCATCAAGGATCACTGAACATATGTCTGAGTTAAAAAATGCAAAATACTGTATATTACTTTTTTTATTGGCCTGAATTGCACATACTTTTTTGGATATTGCCCTTTAATAAGTCTGCTACACCTGCCTAACTCCAGTTTATTAAGCTACTTATACTACAGATTCTCATCTTAAAGGGATAGTAATGTGTTACAATAAAAGCAGCTCCAATTAATCTTCACAGTATTTGGGCCATGGACAGCACTATTTCATTACTGTCAGAGTTGTGGTTCAGGAGTAACTGAATGATAAACTATCCCCTTCCCGCCCCTTTTACCTAGTGTAAGCCGCCTCCCCTCAAATGTGGAATCTGCCTGTGGGACCAGACAGATCACAGCAAGGGAATATATTCTTACTGTGAACATAAGGAAAACCCTGCCCTCCTTGACAGGGACCCACAAATAATAATAAAAACATCAAAATATCATTTAAAGGGTCCCTGTCAACGCGTTTCAAAATAACTCCTTCCTTTTGGTTTTTAATTTAGATAGTATTTGTAGATGTATTAGAGTAGGACTTACCATAAAAAGAGATACCTTGGCGTGGTTGGTAAGCTTACACACGGATTGGCCAATTTGTGGGATGAAATTCTCACTTATTTCACTTAGATTTACTAAGGATTATTATATATACCCATTACAGGGCACATATTATATAGAGGAGTACAGATCTGTTTGTTTGTATGTGTTTTCACTTGGGCTTAGGCCTAATGTCAGGGGGACTGGAGAACCCTCTCATTTCTTGCTGCTATCTATATCTTTCATCTTTATACTTATATTTAATTTATATTTATTATATGGATATTTTATGATGTGTTAGTGCTGTGAGCTTTTTCTTTTTTCTGTTTCTCAGGTTTTTCCTTATGCTCACTGAAGATTGTCCCTCTCTGTGATCCATCCAGACAGTCTTGCTGCTCTGAGGTGAGCAGTGTTACATCAGCAAAAGGGGTGGGAGGGGGGTACTTTATCATTCAATTACTCTTGAACTACAACTCTGACAGTATTGAAATAACACTCTCCATGGCCCAAATACTATGAAACATTTTGAAACATTACTATCTCTTTAAAACCACTGGTGCCAAGGAGAGGGCAGCTGGAATCTGAATGGTCGTTTCTGGACTGTCTTATCATCTTCACCTTGTTTAAAATTGTATACTAAAAGGAGCAGATGAAGGTGGCATAAATCTACCTCATTTTACTGCTCATGCGATTATGGATGTGTTTGGGAATGGCTTGCATAAACATCTTACACACTGTGAATTGTGTGCACCAGCACACACTAAAGCAATCATGCATTCTAGTGAGTACCCAGAAGTGCAAGAATAGGAGTAGGAGGCAAGTGCCAGTGGAGCTGTGAAGGTGGATTCTTAAATTCCAAAGAGCTAGTCAGAGATGCTCAACTAGGAACGAGCCTACCCTCAAATTGATGAGGGTCTAGAGGATAAGTATCCTACCCAGGGTGCAATCTCTTTTAGCTCACTAGTGCCTTTTGAGGGCAGGCTCGTTCCTAGTTGAGCGTCTCTGACTAGCTCTTTGGATTCTTACATTCACCCTGGAATGCTTGGTTGAGTTGGCTGTAAGATTTGTTCTATTTTATCAAATGTAGATATCGTCATCAAAAGGTGGAGTTTTTCTTCATAAAGTCTAATCATCCCATCTATGAGGAGTTAATTAATATATTAAATCACACTACTTATTATAACATCAATGGAGCTCATCAGGAGAGACATGGACTGAAGAAAAACAGAGGTAGTAATTAGTGATGAGCGAGCACCCCAATGCTCGGGTGTTCGGGTGCTCTGACCGAGCACCCCCTGAGGCTCGAGTGCTCGGCCGAGCACCCGAGCCCCATTGAAGTCAATGGGAGGACTCGAGCATTACACCAGGCACCCCCTGCTCTGATGAGGGGAGGGTGCCTGGTCCATAGGAAAAGGGCAGAAAAAGATGGAAACACTACAGAAATGGTTCAGGGACAGCATAGGGAGGATGTCTGGATGCATCTTGGACTCCAACATCGCTGCTGGGAACGATCTTTCGCCCGTAGTACGCCATTTTTACAGACTGACCATAAAACACACAAAAAGGAAAATAAAAACGACTTTAGGCGAAAAATTGTTACCAAACAATATTTGCTGTATATTTACTTGTATATCATCTGCAAATTATCCCAAAAATTTCCTTGATTTTCGGAAGTGAGGCCATGATTAAGAGGGAAACGTGCGCAGAGGCAAATTCTCCCAAAAATTTCCTTGATTTTCAGAACTGAGACCATGATTAAGAGGGAAACGTGCGCAGAGGCAAATTCTCCCAAAAATGTCCTTGATTTTCAGAACTGAGGCCATGATTAAGAGGGAAACGTGCGCAGAGGCAAATTCTCCCAAAAATTTCCTTGATTTTCAGAACTGAGGCCATGATTAAGAGGGAAACGTGCACAGAGGCAAATTCTCCCAAAAATTTCCTTGATTTTCAGAACTGAGGCCATGATTAAGAGGGAAACGTGCACAGAGGCAAATTCTCCCAAAAATTTCCTTGATTTTATTGAACTGAGGCCATGATTAAGAGGGAAACGTGCGCTGAGCTGACCATCTAAAACATTATGGGTGAGGGTCTGCTGCAGAGCTGACCATCCTAAACATTATATGCGAAGGCCCGCTAGTGAGCTGACGCTATAAAACATTATATGAGAGGGCCCGCTAGAGAGCTGACCCAATAAAACATTATATGAGAAGGCCCGCTGGTGAGCTGACCTATATAAAAATTGGCAAACAGGGCCCGCTGGTGAGCTGACCCTATATAAAAATTATATCACAGGGCCCGCTGGTGAGCTGGCCCTATATAAAAATTATATCACAGGGCCCGCTGGTGAGCTGGCCCTATATAAAAATTATAGCACAGGGCATATGGAAGAGGAGGAGGAGGATGAGAAGATTAAGAGTCAACCATATACCCGTTTTTTGGGTGGAAGGGGTGAATGGGAATACAGAGTATTCCCATCATTGTAAATAACATATATAAAGTGAGTTTATGTTCCCCCGGGGCTTTCCTCCAGTGGAGTGGAGAAGTCAGGGGAAATCCAGGCCTTGTTCATTTTTATAAGTGTCAACCTATCAGCATTGTCGGTGGAAAGGCGGATACGCTTATCTGTTATGATGCCACCAGCAGCACTAAATACCCGCTCAGACAGAACGCTGGCGGCAGGGCAGGCCAGCACCTCCAAGGCGTAGAGTGCCAGTTCATACCACGTGTCCAGCTTGGACACCCAGTAGTTGTAAGGCACAGAGGGATCATTGAGGACGCTGACACGGTCTGCTACGTACTCCTTCACCATCTTCCAAAACTTTTCCCTCCTTGTGACACTAGGCTGCGCATCAGGGTGAGGGTGCTGGCGGGGTGTCATGAAGGTGTCCCACGCCTTGGAGAGTGTTGCCCTGCCTTTCTCGGAACTGCTGTGTGCTCCCCTTTTCTCCCCTTCTCGGTTGGCCAAGGTAGCACGTACTCTGCCGCCAGCGTTGTCAGATGGAAAATTTTGGAGCAATTTTTCGACAAGAACCTTCTGGTATTGCACCATTTTGCTTGTCCTCTCCACCGGAGGAATGAGAGATGAGAAATTCTCTTTGTAGCGGGGGTCCAGAAGGGTGAACACCCAGTAATCCGTGTTGTTTAAAATGCGTATAACGCGTGGGTCACGGGAAAGGCAGCCTAACATAAAGTCAGCCATGTGTGCCAGAGTACCAACAGTCAAGATTTCGCTGTCCTCACCAGGAGGATGACTCTCAATCTCCTCATCCTCTTCCTCCTCTTCTGCCCACCCACGCTGAAGAGATGGAACTAAAGTTCCATGGCTACCCTCTGTAGCGGAGGCAACCGTGTCTTCCTCCTCCTCCTCCTCCTCCGCCTCCTCCAATTGTCGCTGAGAAGACGAAGTGAGGGTGTTCTGGCTATCACCTTGTGTAAGCTCTTCCTCCCCCATTTCCACCTCTTCCACATGCAAAGCGTCGGTTTTAATTGTGAGCAGCGAGCGTTTCAGTAGACACAGAAGTGGGATGGTTACACTGATAATAGCGTTATCGCCGCTCACCATCTGTGTCGATTCCTCAAAATTGCGTAAAACCTCGCAGAGGTCTGACATCCATTCCCACTCCTCACTTCTGATTACAGGAAGTTGAACGGAGAGGCGACGACCGTGTAACAGCTGGTACTCCACTACTGCCCTCTGCTGCTCACAAAGCCGGGCCAACATGTGGAAGGTGGAGTTCCAGCGCGTGCTCACGTCACACAGCAGCCGGTGAGCTGGCAATTGTAAGCGCTGCTGCAGCTTCAACAGGCCGGCTGAAGCTGTTGATGACTTACGGAAATGTGCACACACGCGGCGCACCTTGGTCAAGAGATCATGCACATTGGGGTAGGTTTTTAGAAATCGCTGCACCACTAAATTAAATACATGCGCTAGGCATGGTACGTGTGTGAGCTTGCCGAGCTCCAAAGCCGCCACCAAGTTACGCCCATTATCACACACAACCATGCCTGGTTGCAGGTTGAGTGGCGAGAGCCACTGCTCGGTCTGGTGACTAATCCCCTGCAACAGCTCTGAGGCCGTGTGCTGTTTGTCCCCAAGGCAGATCAGCTTCAGCACGGCCTGTTGACGCTTCCCCACTGCAGTGCTACACTGCTTCCAGCTACTGGCTGATGGGGGAGTGGCGCTGCGTGTAGAGAATTCGGAGGTGGAAACGGAGGAGGAGGAGCCAATAACGTAGGTGCTGGTGGAAACCCTGATGGAGGTAGGGCCCGCAATCCTCGGCGTGGGTAGCACCCGTGCCATCCCAGGGTCCGAGTCGCTCCCAGCCTCCACGACATTCACCCAGTGTGCCGTCAGGGAAATGTAGCGTCCCTGGCCACAAGCACTTGTCCATGTGTCAGTCGTTAAGTGGACCTTCCCAGTAACTGCGTTGGTCAGGGCACGGGTGATGTTACGGGACACATGGTGGTGTAATGCGGGGATGGCACACCGGGAAAAGTAGTGGCGGCTGGGGACCGCGTACCGAGGGACAGCTGCTGCCATCAGGCTGCGGAAGGACTCAGTGTCCACAAGCCTAAATGGCAGCATTTCGATGGCCAGTAATTTTGAAAGGTGTGAGGTTAGTGCTATGGCCTGTGGGTGGGTGGCTGGGTACTTTCTCTTGCGCTCAAATGCCTGGAGTAACGACATTTGGACGCTGTGCTGGGACAGGGAAGTGGATGTGGTCGCTGATGGTGCTTCAGATGGTACAGGTGCAGGGCGGGAGGTATGCGGGCCTGCGCCTTCGACAGGCGATTGGCCGGCACCGAAAACAGGGGAAGAGGAGGCAGTGGTGTGGCCTGCAGACACAGATGGGCGATCCAGGCGTTCCTCCCACTTACTACGGTGCTTGGATGCCATGTGTCGGATCATGCTGGTGGTGGTGAGGTTTCTAGTGTTCATGCCTCGGCTCATTCTGGTGTGGCACAGGTTGCAAACTACAATTCTTTTCTCGTCCGCACTTTCCTTAAAAAAACGCCATACCGCGGAACACCTACCCTTTGGCAAGGTAGATTTACGCAAGGGGGTGCTCCGTGGAACATTTGCGGGCCGGTTTGGTGCGGTCCGCCTTCTTTCTGTAGCCACACCACTGCCTCTTCCAGCCTGTTGCGGTGCTGCAGATGCCTCACCCTCAGGACTGCTGACATCGCTCAGCTCTACACCTTCCCAGGTGGGGTCAGTCACCTCATCGTCCACCAAGTCCTCCTCCACTTCCTCACTCTGATCATCCTCCTCAAGTCTTGATCCCACCACATACTCAGTCATTGACAACTGTATAACATTCTCCTCAACAAGGTCTTGAGACGGAAATAGTGGTTGATTTAATGGCAACTGTGTCTCATCATCATCATCATCATCCACTACTTCCTTTGACCTTAAATGCCGTTCACATCTGTCATCTTCTTGTGATTGGGTAGCCTCTAGAGGTTGTGAATCAGGGCACAAGATGTCATGTTCCTCTGCAAGCGTGCTTGGAGAGAGGGTCAAATGAAGGATTGGTGATGAGACGAGCTCCTCACTATATCCCAGTATGGGATCACTTCTTTGACCAGACCGTGTATGGTGGGAGGAAGGATGATCAGAGTGAGGATTATTTTGACCAGACTCTTGGCTACTGAGAGTGGACTTGGTGGAAGACAGGGTGGTGCTTAACCGACTGGAAGCAGTATCAGCTGTCATCCAACCGATCACCTGTTCGCAGTGGTCGGACCTCGAGAGTGATGTCCTGCGACGCCCTGTAAAATTACACATGAAGCTAGGTATGGTGGATGTCTTTCTTTCTTGTGCTCTGGCACCAGGCACAGTTTCTCCGCGTCCTGACCCGCGCCCTGAACTTTCAGGATCACGTCCACTTCCCCGTCCCTTTTTACCCGCCTTCTTCATCTTACACAGAATATGTGACTTTAATATTTGAGTTTGAAAACTTAACAGTATTTCTTCCTATTCTGCAACTCTGCAGAGTACACAGAATAGGCTGCTAAACTGCGGTGACACACACTGAATGGAATAAGTGACTTTAATATTTGAGTTTGAAAACTTAACAGTATTTCTTCCTATTCTGCAACTGTGCAGAGTACACAGAATAGGCTGCTAAACGGCGGTGAAACACACTGAATGGAATATGTGACTTTAATATTTGAGTTTGAAAACTTAACAGTATTTCTTACTATTCTGCAACTGTGCAGAGTACACAGAATAGGCTGCTAAACGGCGGTGATACACACTGAATGGAATATGTGACTTTAATATTTGAGTTTGAAAACTTAACAGTATTTCTTACTATTCTGCAACTGTGCAGAGTACACAGAATAGGCTGCTAAACGGCGGTGATACACACTGAATGGAATATGTGACTTTGATATTTGAGTTTGAAAACTTAACACTATTTCTTACTATTCTGCAACTCTGCAGAGTACACAGAATAGGCTGCTAAACGGCGGTGATACACACTGAATGGAATATGTGACTTTAATATTTGAGTTTGAAAACTTAACAGTATTTCTTACTATTCTGCAACTGTGCAGAGTACACAGAATAGGCTGCTAAACGGCGGTGAAACACACTGAATGGAATATGTGACTTTAATATTTAAGTTTGAAAACTTAACACTATTTCTTACTATTCTGCAACTCTGCAGAGTACACAGAATAGGCTGCTAAACGGCGGTGATACACACTGAATGGAATATGTGACTTTGATATTTGAGTTTGAAAACTTAACACTATTTCTTACTATTCTGCAACTCTGCAGAGTACACAGAATAGGCTGCTAAACGGCGGTGAAACACACTGAATGGAATATGTGACTTTAATATTTGAGTTTGAAAACTTAACAGTATTTCTTACTATTCTGCAACTGTGCAGAGTACACAGAATAGGCTGCTAAACGGCGGTGAAACACACTGAATGGAATATGTGACTTTAATATTTGAGTTTGAAAACTTAACAGTATTTCTTACTATTCTGCAACTGTGCAGAGTACACAGAATAGGCTGCTAAACGGCGGTGATACACACTGAATGGAATATGTGACTTTGATATTTGAGTTTGAAAACTTAACACTATTTCTTACTATTCTGCAACTCTGCAGAGTACACAGAATAGGCTGCTAAACGGCGGTGATACACACTGAATGGAATATGTGACTTTAATATTTGAGTTTGAAAACTTAACACTATTTCTTACTATTCTGCAACTCTGCAGAGTACACAGAATAGGCTGCTAAACGGCGGTGAAACACACTGAATGGAATATGTGACTTTAATATTTGAGTTTGAAAACTTAACAGTATTTCTTACTATTCTGCAACTGTGCAGAGTACACAGAATAGGCTGCTAAACGGCGGTGAAACACACTGAATGGAATATGTGACTTTAATATTTGAGTTTGAAAACTTAACAGTATTTCTTACTATTCTGCAACTGTGCAGAGTACACAGAATAGGCTGCTAAACGGCGGTGATACACACTGAATGGAATATGTGACTTTGATATTTGAGTTTGAAAACTTAACACTATTTCTTACTATTCTGCAACTCTGCAGAGTACACAGAATAGGCTGCTAAACGGCGGTGATACACACTAAATGGAATATGTGACTTTAATATTTGAGTTTGAAAACTTAACAGTATTTCTTACTATTCTGCAACTGTGCAGAGTACACAGAATAGGCTGCTAAACGGCGGTGAAACACACTGAATGGAATATGTGACTTTAATATTTGAGTTTGAAAACTTAACAGTATTTCTTACTATTCTGCAACTGTGCAGAGTACACAGAATAGGCTGCTAAACGGCGGTGAAACACACTGAATGGAATATGTGACTTTAATATTTGAGTTTGAAAACTTAACAGTATTTCTTACTATTCTGCAACTGTGCAGAGTACACAGAATAGGCTGCTAAACGGCGGTGATACACACTGAATGGAATATGTGACTTTGATATTTGAGTTTGAAAACTTAACACTATTTCTTACTATTCTGCAACTCTGCAGAGTACACAGAATGTGCTGCTAAACTGCGGCGAAGCACACTGAATGGAATATGTGACTTTAATATTTGAGTTTGAAAACTTAACAGTATTTCTTCCTATTCTGCAACTCTGCACAGTACACAGAATGTGCTGCTAAACTGCGGCGAAGCACACTGAATGGAATATGTGACTTTAATATTTGAGTTTGAAAACTTAACAGTATTTCTTCCTATTCTGCAACTCTGCACAGTACACAGAATGTGCTGCTAAACTGCGGCGAAGCACACTGAATGGAATATGTGACTTTGATATTTTAGTTTGAAGACTTAACAGTATTTCTTCCTATTCTGCAACTCTGCACAGTACACAGAATGTGCTGCTAAACTGCGGCGACGCACACTGAATGGAATATGTGACTTTGATATTTTAGTTTGAAGACTTAACAGAATGTGCTCTAATCTGCAACTTTGCACACTAAACAGAATGTGCTCTAATCTGCAACTTTGCACACTAAACAGAATGTGATCTAATCTGCAACTTTGCACACTAAACAGAATGTGCTCTAATCTGCAACTGTGCACACTAAACAGAATGTGCTCTAATCTGCAACTTTTCACACTAAACAGAATATTTATTTTTTTTTTTGTTTTGTTTTTTTCCCCCCACACAAAATAACCTGCTGCCCCCACACACAGTAGTCCTAAAAAGGACTTTTGGTTCTTTTTTTTCACAATTTTTGTTTTTTTCCTCCCTACACTGCCTTTCCCTTCCTATCCTCAGCTCTCCCTGGCTCAGACTGAGCCGAACTCGATGGTCAGGTGCTATACAGCACCCGACCACGGGTTCTGGCCAGCCAATCAGTGTAATGCCAGCAGCCAACATGGCTGCTGGCATTACACCGATGTCAGAGCCTCCCTGCACATTTATTGGCTGCGCAGCAGCCGCAAAACGTGCGGGGAGGAGACCCGAACATGGCGGGTGAGCACATGCGGTACTCGTACGAGTACCGCCATGTGCTGAGCAGAGCGATGCTCGAGCCGATCCGAGCATCGGCCGAGCATGCTCGCTCAACACTAGTAGTAATGTGTATGAAGTTGGTTCAGCAGGTGAACAGAAGAAATAAGACAGCTTTAAGTGATGTGATGATAAAATTAAGAAGTGAACATGAAAGACTATAATATGCTAAGGTTAGGCAATATGTCACCAAACAGCTGGGGATGAAGACATTTAAGGAAGTAGACATGTGAATTAAGTTCCTACTTTATGGTTCAATGATGGGATATACAAAGGTAATTTAGAAAGGTAGTGAGCTTATATTTTAAACAGTCATAAGCCCCTGAGGCCTTGAGAAGGCCTTGAGAGTCTTGAAATGCATTTCACACTGTTTTTTTATGTCATTATACAGCTCCAGAACTGGTATATAGCATAGTTATCTTTCTACATTGATTAGACTTTGAGAGCCCATGTTTTCTGTTTTTTTTTCTTCATTGATGGTTGGTATTACTTCTTTCAGAGATTTTTAATCTGAGGGGATTAGCTGACTGGACTGACATTTGTGTAACGGTAGAATTAATATCCTCTACATTTGCTTGAGTGACAATCACACATGTAAGTTGTTTGATAAATCATTATCTTCCATGTAGATATGGATGCTATTACATTATGAATCACCCTCTGTTGCTTTTGTGTTTTAATTTAAGTTAATGGGAATTTTCATGTGTCCCCTATGGTGCAGATGTTTGATCCAGAATTGCTTATCCATAACTTTCTCAATTTACCAGATGATGTTATCTACTCATTTTCATAGTTTTCTTTTTGCTTCTTCCCTTCATCATCCCCCCAAGTCTTTATAATTGTTTCTGTCTTTTCCCCTAGAACTATAAAACCCATCAAGTGCAATGCTGCTATAACTGATTATCATAATGAATAGATACTCTATTATTGTGTTTTATTAGTGCCTTTTGTGGAAACAAAGTTTTGATGGGAAAAAGCAAGCTATCTTTAAAGTGGATGTATCACCTATTTTACGTTATTTTCAGACAAGCAAAACATCACTCCACATTCTAACAGCTTTATTATATACTTTACGGCAAAATGAACACTACTATAATTATCTCCAAAAGAAACAAAAGAAGAGGTGTCCAACAATGCAACACTGTCACATAAGTTTTAATCAATGAAAGTGAATAAATGAATACTCACATATTAATATGGTTAGGCTGCTGATATTAGTCAGACTAACAAATAGACATACAGAGAGTACATACCTGTCCCTTTTTCTGTAGTTTTTTATCAATTTTGGCTTGCTAGGCTTTGAGAAAGTGGTGGCAAACTGTGAAACATGTAAACGTTCAAGCCTCCTGTATTCATACATTTTAATAAATTTATTTATGTCTTCTACTAAAAAGATCCTCCGCCTGTGAATGCTGTATATCTACACCTGGAAAAACTCCAGAAATTGAAAGTAGACTCAAGCGGAGATGGGTGTATGCTCTCCATATGTCTATTTGTTAATCTGACTGATATCACCAGCCTAGCCATTTTAACATGTGAGTATTCATTTATTCACTTGCATTGATTCATACTTTTGTGACAGTGTTGCACTATTGGGCGCCTCTTCTTTTGTTTCTTTTGGAGATATTTGTGCCGCTTTGGGGAGTGTGTTGTTGAAAGAGAGCAGCCGATAAGTACTGAAAATATTCATGGATGCTGCTACTGGGGGCAGTGATTAACTTCAGATGTCCATTTGCTGGTCTTGACATATGTTACTGACCAGTCACTACAATTGTGAGCGTGCACTTGTAGGGTGTATGGTGGTGGTCCAAGATTTATTTGTCCACCAAACATGCCAAAATCCTCTTCCTGTAGTAGTAACAAACCTTTTAACAACAGTAAAGACAATAAGTTGCATTCTAGTGTTGTTGCCAAACCAGAACAGGATTTAGCAGTGAGACCAACTGCTGCATCAGTCAGTGACAGTAAAATCTTGTCAATGGTCAGTGTTTTATAAATCCCTCTACGGTGGATTTCAGACTTTGAAGGGATAGTAACACTTGGTATATAGTTAAATATATATTGTAAGGCTTATCATCCTGAGTAAAACAAGGGTACTCCCAATGCTAAGAGGTGTTTTATTAAAAAGTTATAGCAGCAGAAACGTGACTTTTTTAAGTGCAGTATCTCAGTGGCACTGTTGCTACAGCATCCTATGGAAGATTATGGTTAATTGACCAGAACATTTCAAAGGATGATGTAGCAACAGCACCACTGTACAATTTCAGGCCATAGTGATACTGCACCTAATAAAATGTATGTTTCAGCTGCTATAACTTTTTAATAACACACCTCTTAGCAGTGGGAGTACCCTTGTGGTACTCCAGAGGATAAACCTTACAATATACATTTTACTAAATATTAAGTGTTTCTATCCCTTTAAGAAACCTTCAAACATATCAATCATTATTAATGATGATGGTGTAATTTAGAATATGTATCTCTGCTGCCCCCCTTCTTCTGATGCAGATGAAGTAGAGAGTGAGAGTGATGATGTTATGACAAAAACTAGTTGAAAAGGCTCAGTCTTCCACCACTGGGAAGCAGTTTTCCTGTTTAGAAACTTTTTGAGAGATCAACTGGAAAGTAAACATGCCTAAAATTACATAAGCATAACCCTGGACATCATCACCAGCATCATCAATAACAAGTCACACTCACAATTGTTGACTAAGCAGAGACACAGGTCAACATCCACAACCCTAGCTATGAGCGTGTCTGCTGCTATTCGAAGCATGCTAACAATTTTGGCAATGTTTATGTTTCTATGGGCGACAGCCTGGTAACAATGAATTATATTAATTACAAGAGCATAACCCATTGCTTTGCAATGCATTCTGTACCCCTCTGGCACTCAGAGGGTTAAAACAGAGGTTCCTACCAACCTGATAACAATTTTTTCAAGGCTTCTAGTTTGTGTAAAGGTGGTCTGATATAACGGCTTAATGTTTATAGCTGTATCAGACATAACAGGCTTCTTTTGTTCAACCAAAGGGGACACTTTGTTTCAACATTTTGCACATTGATCTGTATAACTGAAACAAGCTGGCCTGTGCTTGGGCAAAGATATAATGTAGATACAGATTGTTGCCACAACTAGGGGTGGGCGAAAAGTGAGAACAATTAGCTGCATGCCTTTTTGCGAAAAATGAACAATTTTTTTCTTTTTTTACAAAAGTTTTCCCCTCTTTTCCAATGCTAAATTTTCCTCCTTTTCACCTACTCCTGTAAAATTGTTGCCTATTCCAACACATTTTTCTCCTATTCCAACTAAATCTTCCTTGGTGCAACATTTCCCAGCACAATATTACATCTTCTGAAGGCTGTAGTGGAGAAATAAGTAGCTGGAAGTCAAAGTTCTGAATCCTACAGAAACATATACCTTGAAAAATGGGTTAGCATGAAGAGTGCATTTGTCCTTTGCCCACAACACTAACTTCCTGTTTATGTGACACTGACACATATCCATGATGATGTCAATTGATAAAAACATAAATAAAGTACAACCTACAATGTGGCAGATGTGTATGGTAGTGGTGGTGGGGGACTGGCTGGTGTGATTGGTGGGACCTTGACAAACTGCACCCACCCCGGGAGGAGAGGAATCATCATTTATTGCACATTCTGCAGCAACCATTGCTGCAGTCAGTTTTTGAACTACCACTTTACTCCAATGTCCTTGTAATGCTTCACCTTTCCCCCTCCCGCTTGTGCATTTGCTGGACATTACTCAACTACTGTGTGTGTGTGTGTTTTTACTCTCTACAGTACACAACTGATGGTGTATGATGTCTTGCCTTGGTCCTCAACAAAATTCTCAATGTCGTCTGCTGTCTATCAAGTCTTCCTCAGTCACAAAGCTCATATCAGGCTTCAGTTAGCTGTCTGTCACCTAATACATACATTCTTTAATTTTTTATGTATTCATTGTTTTAATTCATTTTTTTTTTAAGTTGTCCACCCTATCTTATCACAGTCAGTCCCAAATATATATATATATATATATATATATATATATATATATATATATAGTAGAGTTAACATTGTAGCCATATTAGTCCAGTGATGTAGAAGTAAAATAACAAACAAAATTAATATCTTGTAATACCTTTTTTATTGGACTAACAGAATTATGGATTGACAAGCTTTCGGGATAAACTCTCTTTCTCAAGTCTAAAGCATTTCTGAGCACAAAGACACAGAATTCACAGTTAATTCAGTTAATACAATTAATACATTGAATTCAAAGCTGTGTTGTTTGTTGGGGTTA
This sequence comes from Rhinophrynus dorsalis, assembly GCA_037306005.1. Lineage (NCBI taxonomy): Eukaryota > Metazoa > Chordata > Amphibia > Anura > Rhinophrynidae > Rhinophrynus > Rhinophrynus dorsalis. The sequence continues at coordinate 68,671,524 of CM074719.1, read as the reverse complement.
ACACAGCGGGACTGCTGATAAGACAGGGACCAAGAGAAAATCCACACTCTTCTTGCAGAGGGTCATAAATGCCCTGTGCAAGGCAGAGTGTATGGGGGGGGGGGAGAAAGAGAAGAAAAATACAGGAGATGGTATGGGAGGGGAGAGAGTTAAAAAAGATTGCACATATTAAGAATATGCTACAATGCCAACAATCCAGTATGGGCATGCAGGCCTATATACATCTTGTGCCGAAAGCTTGTAAATTCATAATTCCGTCCAATAAAAAAGGTATTACAAGATATTAATTTTGTTTGTTATTTTATATATAAAAACAAATTCAACATCTTCTTTCCCTAGACTTTCCCAGCACAGAGAAAATTTCACCTCAGAGCAGATGGGTTGCTCTTTAGTGAGCATAAGGAAAAATCTGAAAAACCTGTCAAGGGGGGCAGGATTTTCCTTATGCTCACAATAAGAAGACTGACCATTGCTATGAGCTGTTTAGTCCCAGGTCAGATTCCACATCTGAGGGGAAGTGGCTTACACTAACAGTATTGAAATAAGACTCTCCATGGCCCAAATACTTTGAAGATTAATTGGAGCTGCTTTTATTTTGAAACATTACTATCCCTTTAAACAAAATCAGCAAGTAATTTGGATCCCAGCTGCCCGTGTCTTGCCAGTCAGTCAAACCAAATTTTGGGGTATTTGGGGTCAACCTCCTTCGTCCCTTCTTACCCCCCAGAGTGCCCCCAGACTCTTCAATTCAGAGAACAAATGTGCTACCTAAAAGGCTCCCTAAACTAAGCTTCAATTCCCCTTTATTTGCCTGTCTTCTGTAGCTTAAAATCATGCTGCTTTCTCCTCTCTCAAACACAGAAAGGCATGTTATGAGAGCCTGACAGCCTTATATGTAGCTGGAAAAACGTTCATGTGGTGGGAAAAAAATGTTCTTCCCTTTGATTTCAATGTAGTTAGTTAGGCGAAAAAAGCAGGACAATGGCACTATTTGCTGGAATTTTTTTTCCGCAAGTGTCATTTTTCACCAATTTTGATTTCAGGCGAACATGTTAGACCATCCCTAGCCACAACCTAACTATATAGTATTTTGGTTGATTTGCTTTTTCAATAAGAGCTATTGATATTCTATCTCTCAGTATATTTTAGCTACCACATATTAGTGTCAGCAAAGAAGCCGGGTGTAACCGGACAAAATTAAAGGGGAAGTATCACCCCAAATAAAGTCCCCCTCCCAATAATTAGCCATGTAACGATTAGCTTACAATAGTACTATTATCCAGCCTAATTACCTATTAGTCAGAAATCCTACTTCTGCTGAGACTGATGGCCAGGCAACATCGCTTTAGAGGTATCTGCACGCCTGTGCTGTCAGACCCTTCTGGTACCTTTAGGTACCATGCAACGCCTCCTTGAGGAGACCAGGACTGACAGCGCAGGTGGGCAGATGTCTGTAAGCAAAGTTGTCTGCGCTGTTGCTTGGCCATCAGTCTTGACAGCAGTAGCATTTATGACTAACACAGTAATTAGGTTGGATAATAATACTATTGGGAAGCTAATCGCTAGATGGCTAATTACTGGGGAGGAACTTTATTTGGTGTGATACTTCCCCTTTAAGATTGTAGCCATATCAGACCTAATAGGCTCCAAGTGACCATTACTAATATATCGCTTAGTATACTTATGTTATGTTAGTGTTAGCATTGAAACCGGGTCTAATCTAACATTGTTTAGCCATATCTGATCTAACAGAATTCTTGATCTACAGTGGATATAAAAAATCTACACATCTATATTAAAATGGCAGTTTCTTGTGATGTTAAAGAATGAGAGAAGGATAAATTGTGTCAGAACTTTTTCCACCTTTAATGTGACCTATAACGTGAACAATTCAATTTCAAAACAAACTGAAATCGTTGAGGGGGAAAAATAAAAAACTCACAATAACCTGGTTGCATAGGTGTGCACACCCTTAAACTAATACTTTGTTGAAGCACTTTTTGATTTTATTACAGCAATCAGTCTTTTTGGTAGGAGCTTATTAGCATGGCAAATCTTGTTGTGGCAATATTTGCCCACTCATCTTTGCAAAAGTGCTCCAAATCTGTCAGATTGCGAAGACATCTCCTGTGCACAGCCCTCTTCAGATCACCCCACAGATGTTCAATTGGATTCAGGTCTGGGCTCTGACTGGGCCATTCCAAAACATTTTTCTTCTTCTGGTGAAGCCATGCTTTTGTGGATTTAGATGTGTTCTTTAGGTCGTTGTCATGCTGAAAGGTGAACTTCCTCTTCATCTTCAGCTTTCTAAGGGACGCCTGAAGGTTTTGTGCCAAAATTGCCTGGTATTTGGAACTGTTCATAATTCCTTTCACCCTGTCTAAGGCCCTGGTTCCAGCTGAGGAAAAACAGCCCCAAAGCATGTTGCTGCCACCACCATGTTTCACTGTGTGTATTGTGTTCTTTGGGTGATGTGCAATGTTGTTTTTGCACCAAACATACCTTTTGGAATTATGGCCAAAAGTTCAACCTTGGTTTCATCAAACCATAACACATTTTCCCACATGCTTTTCATGCTTTTGGGGAACTTGATGTTTGTTATTGCAAACTTCAGCTGGGCTTGGATGTTTTTCTTTGTAAGAAAAGGCTTCCATCTTGCCACCCTACCCCATAGCCCATTCATATGAGGAATACAGGAGATTGTTGTCACATGTAGCACACAGCCAGTACTTACCAGAAATTCCTGCAGTTCCTTTAATGTTGCAGTAGGCCTCTTGTAAGTCTCCCTGACCAGTTTTCTTCTTGTCTACTCATCAATTTTGGAGGGATGTCCAGTTCTTGGTAATGTCTCTGTTGTGCAATATTTTCTCCACTTGATGATGACTGTCTTCACTGTGTTCCATGGTATATCTAATGCTTTGGAAATTGTTTTGCACCCTTCTCCTGACTGATATCTTTCAACAATGAGATCCCTCTGATGCTTTGGAAGCTCTCTGCGGACCTTGGCTTTTTCTCTGAGATGCAACTAAGCAAATGTAAGGGAAATCCTACTAGAACGGCTGGACTTTATTTGTGATTAATCTGAGTCACTTTAAATGATGGCAGGTGTGTAATGACTTCTATTTAACATGAGTTTGAATATGATTGGTTAATTCTGAACACATCCCCAGTTATAAGAAGGTGTGCACACCTAGGCAAACAGGTTATTGTGAATTTTTTATTTTTTATTTTTCCCCCTCAATGATTTCAGTTTGTTTTGCAATTGAATTGTTCACCTTATAGCTCACATTAAAGGTGGAAAAAGTTCTGACACGATTTATCTTTCTCTCATTCTTTAACATCATAAGAACCTGGCATTTTAACAGGGGTGTGTAGACTTTTTATATTCACTGTGTCTAGCTGAGCAAGCTTCATATATTTTTGCTAGTGATACATCTGACCATTGTATATACTGTATGATGACAAGAAGGTATTAACAATTTTTTTGTTAATTTGCCATTTTAGTAAGTTTAGATAATAAAGATTAAGTTATACTTATTTGTTTTCCATTTTTTCTGGCAATTAACAGGAGGATATAATTGATGCATAGCTGAGTGCTTGGTATTTCAGGGTTCTTTATCTCTTTCCTTTCATTTGTGTTTCATTTACTCTGTTAGCACCTTCTGCCACCAGATACATGTCTTCCTCTTCCTTCTAAAATAAAGGGTAGTTTGCTCTGATTATCCATTCTCTTCTAATTATTGTAGGCAGGACATTTGTTCTCTGTGTTAGATGGGTCTGGGGGACACTGTGTCACAGTTCCCCAGAGATGTTCAGGAGTCAGTACGGTATAGTAAAATGCAATTTATTAAATAACAGTAAAGATAGCATACAATGGTAATAAGGCAGGAACAAGCCGATGGTCACAGACAGCAAATGCTACTATCAGGAACAGTAGACTGCCAAGATTGATCACACTGCTGGAGACTAGACCGAAGCCACTGGTAGTCTCATCTGGAACCAAGAGCTGGAACAGGAACGGAGCAGAAACCGGAACATGAAGTCTTGATCCGATGTGCGAGGCTTACACCTGCCTCAGGCCTGCAGTCAGTATAGCTAAAGAGGATACTTGACTCACGCCTGCAGTCAGTAATAGGAAGTGGATATCTGACTCATGCCTGCCGTCAGTATAAGCTAGTCTACCAGAGCCCCAGGTCCGCACCAGATTGGGTGTCTGCTAGGTACAGGGGACAAACAAGAGAATTGTCAGACAGAGCCACAGGTCAGCACCAGAGAGGGTAGTCAGACAAGCCAGGTCATACACAGTTCAGGTAGTCAGCCAGAGCCACAGTTCTGCACCAGACTGGGTGTCCACTATCTAAGGATAAGACAGGAGAATAGTCAGACAGAGCCAAAGGTCAGCACCAGATTGGATGGTCAGACAAGCCAGGTCATACACAGAGCCCAAGGAAATAGAACTGTATTGTATGGCATAAAACAGAGGCCTGCTTCACTCTGAAGCCTCGCACCTGCAGATGACGTGTGGAATGATGCCGAGCGTCTCTGAAGCGGCAGCGCTGGAAACAAGGTAAGCTGTGACAGTTGATGGGTGACAAAGGTGGTGCACTCTTGTCATCACTATTGTTGGTGAGGTTGCTGTGGCTCCGCTGCAGTGCTGCAGCTGGTTGTGGCAATAGCAGTGACACTGCTACTAACAAATGGTACCTCTGCTTCCATCTTGGCAAGTGAGAGAGCACCCTTATTTAGGAGTGGCCTATGCCCCCCTGAAGAGGATGATAACCCAATTCTTCCCCATTCCCTCCAAGTCTTACTGTTTTTCTTGATGTATATATATTCAAAAAAAATTATTTTTCTAAAAAATTAAAGACGAAAACAGATATAAAAAATAATGAAATAAATAATACATTACACACACTACATACTTCAATGATCCTTACTGCCCTAACACTAACGCACACAATTTTAATGACCCTAACTTCCCTAAACTCAGTTTGAATGACCCTCACTGCCTTGACACTAACTCACAATTTGAATGACCGTCACTGCCCTAACACTAACTCTCATTTAACTGAACTTCACTAACCTAACACTTACTCAAACACACTTCAAAATTCTGAAACCACAACAGTTCTATTAACAGCTCTCTCGTCTCTTAAAACACTTCTAATCCTTTATCTCTACTAACAAAACCCACATTGAAGTGCAGGATTTGCTTTTATAGTAGAGGCCATCAGGAAATTATTTTTGTTTTTCTATGAGGTGGGAAATTCCCTCCTCTAAAAATCTATAGTATAAGGCGGTGCAAATGTTTAGGAGACACTGTTCAACTACAGTAGGTATCCTGGAAGATGGATTTTATTATTTCACTATGGTTCATTCAAACTGATATCTACAAGTTTCTAGAAAAACAAATATACACATAAACAGAAAGTAATGCATGTATCATAACAAAACATATTTAAACCCAGATCAAAGCACATTTTGTTTCAAAGAAAACATCCCATTGTTATTTAGTAAACATTTGCTTTGATGCATATACTCCATAATGGACTGGATTAAATTGCAGGTGATAAATGTATCTCTATTATCTATCTTCAGCCCAATGCATGACACTGACACAATTAAAGTTTAAAGGGATAGTAATGTTTCACAATAAAAAACAGCTCAAATTAATCCTCATGGTATTTGGGCCATTGAGAGCATTATTTCAATGCTGTCCGAGTTGTTGTTCAAGAGTAATTGAATGATAAATTATCCTCCTCCTGCCCCTTTTACTGACGTAAGACTGATCACCTAAGAGCAGCAAGACTGTTTGGATAGATCGCAGAGAGGGACAATCTTCAGTGAGCATAAGGAAAAACCTGAAAAACCTTTCAGGTGGCAGGGTTTTCCTTATGCTCACAATAAGAAGATTGTCCCTTGCTGTGAGCTGTCTGGTCCCAGGACCAGATTCCACATCTGAGGGGAGGTGGCTTACACTAGGTAAAAGGGGTGGGAGGGGGATACTTTATCATTCAACATCTCTTGAACTACAACTCTGACAGTATTGAAATAAAGCTCTCCATGGCCCAAATACTATGAAGATTAATTGGAGCTGCTGCTTTTCTGAAACATTACTATCCCTTTAAGCAAGCACTAACAACTAACATCTCATAATAATATACCCAAATTATCTTAGTATTGCAAAAAATTCTAGTTCTCATATGAATTTATCTATGGTGCATTGGTTCAAGTGTTAAAATATTTAGTCAGTCCTGGATGTCATGTTGATGGAGAAAGATATGGATGTTGCTGGCATTTTTTTCAAACTGAAGCAAGCAGAATGCATGAGGTAAGGAAGGAGTTATTTATAAGAGGTGCTGGTTTTCCTTTATTGGTTGAACGCTAACTTTCTGCTAGTAATTATTTTGTTGGTAGTAAGAGCGCTCAAAGATCTTACTGGAGCTGAATGGGATTTTATACAATCTGGAGGTCAATGTCTATTTCAAACCATGCATGGTGTATTTGGCTTGAGTCTTGACAAATATCCTGGACAGTGATCTAAATGATTACCTAACTTAATAAACTCACATACTCAGTATAACCCATGGGGTAATAATATGTAAACTGTGGATTTTAAATTCAAAACCTCTCCTTTTATTATGAATCTTCAATCTAGCTGGCAGTAAAAGCATTGTATGTGTTTTTAGCCAAATATCACATATTTGGCAATACATACATAAATATTGTTTTTGTTTAACCTGTTGGATTCTAAAGTCATCTCCAACTCATTTCAAAGCAAAATCCAAGAAGTGTTACTTATTAGAAAATAAAATATCCTTAGGGCCATATGTGTTATCTGGGAACAAAGGGCCATATGCAAAAATGTCAAAGAGCAGCATTTCTGGGGCAAACCAAGACAGTGTAGCATTACAAATTGGCACAGAGATTGGATTACTGGATTACATAACTGAAGGAACAAAGAAAATGATATAAAGCTAATTCACCATTTGTATTTATTATTATCATCTGTTTTCAAGAACAAAACGTTACAATAGTATACATTGATTGGACTATAACAATAATATAATAGTCACCACTGTGGGGATGACATGCTGACCCCCTCAAGATAGACAAGAGTTTGGCATTTGGAAGTTTTAAATTACCAGGAGAAGTTCCTGATGATTTAAATATATGTCTCATTATACTAAGAAGGTAGAAGTTATGTACCATAAAGGGCCCTTCTTATATGTTTAAATAATTGCAGAAAAATTATGATGCCTGCCAACACTGCAGTCACCCTAGCACTCAAAGTGGATTGGATAAGGATAACATCCCCCTAGTCTGATGCTATTTTGTGCTATATTTAAAAAGACCAGTATTGGCTCAACCTAACCCACCATCAAGGAAGCATGATCAATGAACATAAACCAGTTTTCTAGTATGAGCTACCTACCTACAACATGTATACTTTACAGAGTGCTTTGTGGACTCATGGACACTTTGCTTTCCTGTGGGCAGCTTACCTCACATTGTTGGAGGTACTTTGTGAAATAAGTGTATTTGTTTAACCTATACAGCTAATTACTTTACATTATACCATACCTATTCTCTCTCTCACTAATTTATAATACTTTGATCTTTTCACAGTGGGTATCCTTTTGGACAACATAGAGTGGATATTTTGCACATTACTTGTACCAATACCATGTTTTATTGTGTGTTGTGTCTAGGTTGGCATCCCCAACTTTTTTTAGGTGCGTGGGAGGGCAATCCTTACTCCTAATGGTGATGCAAGTTAACAATAGTGTGTGTGTGTGTGTGTGAATAATTATGTGTATCATGTCAGGGAACATAAATGACAGGATATCATAAAAAGAACTCTCTAGTGCATAAAAAAGTACTGTAACTCTGATTACATCAGTATAAAAACCAGAGCACATTTCACTTTATGGGCCAAAAAAGTGAATTATTGTTTTAAAGGAAACATATTTTATTGCTTTTAATGTCAATAGCCCCTCAGTGATTGACATTAGAAAGATTCCATTTACAGTACATTAATTCTTAATAGCTCATCAGTCTAGCAACATACAGAGAATAAACAAGAGGTTGGAGACACAGTTTGGCTCTTCTTTTGATGGATCATGCTGATTGGAAGGCTCTCATGATGTCATTCCTTCCAATAGTATTCAGTCCCACTCCAGGTAACCCAAGCCTTTGATGACCTGCACGGACTTCTTTTATGTTCCATTGCCAAATTTTTAGTTTCAATAATAGATTTTATTTACATAGCACTCTTTAAATTAGTATGAATGCTACCAGAAAGAACAGAAACCACTAGGCAACAACAACTCTTATTTGTCACTGATATATCGACTGTGCTTTTTTAATCGATTTATGAATTGACTTTGACTTGGCCCCTATTCAGTAAACACATCAAACAGTTCCTCAGATCATTTGATAGCTCCTACCGATCTTCTTAATCTTGTCTTTTCATCTGAGCCCAAACTGTGTTGCTGTTGCATGCTTTTTATTTACTATCAGTTCTGGCTATTTTAACTGACTGGTTCCCTTAACTTGTTCATATAAATTGCGTGATAGCGTAACATTGTAGGTGAACACTATTAACATCAAAGGAAACCCTTATGTATTAGTCACAGTGTCAGACATATTTGTTATTGAAAAAATGAGTCCAACTGAGTAAGCATCTCAGAAGAGCCCACACCAGGTAAACTAATCAGGGCTGTCTGAAATTCCCTTTTTAATGTTACACAGGATTATGAAAATATTGAATCCAAAATTAGAGCAAGAGAGCTAATTCAACAATTTTGATCATCATCATCATCACAATACACAATACTTTTACAACTGATATAAGTATTTAATCTATATGTATTTCCAAAACCTGAGCCTGTGATATCTGTGAATGTGACATTAGGTCCTCCAAAAGTGGAGGAGTCCGGCATTGATGATGATGATGGTGACATTAAAATAAGAGCTTTTGCAGCTCAAACAAAAGAAGAGTTGACAAGATATATTCAGATAAGAATGGGTATCACCATCAGTGGCATTATGGTATTTGCTAATAATGAGCCATCTGAGCATTAAGTGTCACTGGGTCAGGCTCCCCTTGTTGTAGCCTCAGCCTGCTAACCAGTTTTCAGGTTTGAGGCTTACTGCAATGTTAGCCTTAAAAGAATTGGTGCCACATAGAGAAGGCCTATGAAAGGTAGCCCTTGAAAACATTTGTGTTCCTGGTGGTGGATTGGTAGGTAACTGACTTCCCCTGGGTCATGACTCATTACCTATCATTTACTAAAACTAACTAACCCTCTCTACAAGGTGCCATGAATATTCTACAAGTCTCCAGATCTTACCTTATACCCAACATTAATCATTTCACCACACAATGTACAATGTATAGAGACATATTGCCATAGTCTTATATCTGCAGACTTGCTGTCTGCTAGTGGTACTAGTAATGGTAATGTCAGTGATGGGGTGGAACCGAAGGGAACTGGGGGGACATTTGAGATATTACCTCTAGCCTGGCCTCGGAGCCCAGCAGAAGAAGAGGCACCTGAATATTTCAGAGAGGATTTTTGGGCATGACTTCATTGTTGTTGGGGACAGACAAAGGGCACAGTGACAGCATCTGATTTCTTGGGTACCATGTAATATTTTTAAAATAAACCTCTGAGCGGTTATATTGAATATTCTTAATTAGAGGAGATGTGCCATGGTGTGATCATGCCTTCTCCCTCTTAATGACATTTCCACACGTTGTGCACATTCCAATTACTGATAAGTACACAATACCTGCACCCAAGAAGAAATATTCCAATACTCATAATTTCAGCAACTTGCTAAGACCAATAATTCTAAAAGCTAAAATTGGGCTATATGGTTATAAATATTTAATAGTTCCAGCCAGCATTGTAAAATTGTGTTATTTATGTTAGATCACTAAAATCTAATTCTGAATTTGCACGTTTAATGCATGCGCAGACTAAATATATAGACCCAATTTGATTGTTTTCGCAGAGCTAATGTTCATTCATTGCTCTTCTCTCTCAGCTCATTTAAAAACAAATCCAGCAAGTATCACTTCTGAGACACCTATGAAGATATCTATAGTAATAGGAGTCCTGCAGTCTTGAAAAAGGCAGGAATGGGGGCTCCAAAGGGCAAATGTAAAACTAGATTTTAGATCTCAGAAAACAACTACATATTTTTTTTTCTAGATGCACGTAAAGTACAAGGTATTTAAGAGTATATAACCTCAGATCATTGTTAGGTGTTAGTGTTCCTTTTTGTCAAAAAAAATTAAACCGTTTGTCTACACTAGCTAGCACCTACACTTCAGTTGCTTTCCCTCTACCCCAAGAAGTACACCTGAGAAACTGAGACCCCTTTTATACTTTACAATGGCAGGCATTAATGGGGGTAATATTCCATGTGTACGGGGGGAATACATTATTTTCATTGATTTTAATACAAAGAAAAAAAATCACTTTTTTTCAGGAATTCCATTAGAAGTGTTTTTCTTTTCATGATTCGCTTTTGAGGTGAAAATGTTTCCCAGTCCTTACTCATAAAATATTTTAACCTTAATGTGAGGCCCCAACTGACAGCCTTTGTTTTGGCCCTTGCAGTAAATCTGGGGCTGGATTCTATTGCAGGTGATAAATGTTACCTCCTGTTTTATCAAAAAATTGCCTATTGAAGTCTATGGGGAAACCTGGAGATAAAAGTAGAGATAAAATTAGCACATGCAATAGAATCCAGCCTCTGATTGCTTGCTTCTGCTTCAGTCTCTCTTACTTTGGTCCAAAATTTCTTCTACTAAAATATTTGTGAGACTACTTGATGATGATTAAAGTGGACTTGTCAAACTAAAAAATTTTAATTTAATGTACAGAAAATTGCAATCGACTTTATTGAACTTGCCATTTTTGTAAAAACTGAATAGTTTTTGAGCAATAAACCAGTGTGGCACGCTATGCAAATTCCTTGTTTGTTATGTTAAGTAGATATGTTTGAGGTAAAATGTATCACTTGCTGTACTTTTAGGAATTATCCCAGTGGAAGCGGGGGGTTGCAATATTTATATCGGCGAGGGTGAAATTTGACTACATACATCATGAGTCAGATCCCTGTGGGAGAAACGTGTTGTTAGTATGTAAAATAAATTATATGTTATTCACCTTGGCCAATATATATGCCCCCTCAGACCATTTGGTTTCCTTTTTGGATTCTATAATGGTAAAGTGTGAGGAAATTGGGAAGGGAAATTTTATATTGGGAGGAGATATGAATTGTGTCTGTGATTGTGAGCTGGATAAAAAATTCTCTAAGAAAAGAAAGGGAATGGATAGTAGGCTCAGTGGTAAAGCTAGATCTTTTTCAACAGCTCTGTTCAAACACAATTTATATGATGTATGGCGAATTCAGCATCCAGATGAGCAGGATAATACCATTTATTCCAATCCACACTAGTCATACTCCAGGATAGATTTTTTCTTTATGAAGGCAACCTCATTAGATATCTGTATCAGCTCTCAGATAGGTAATATTAGCTGGTCTGACAATGCACCTGTTTTTACTACTTTCACTACTGTGTTCTATCAGGTTTTAGAGCCTATAATTACTCCTTTACTTGAATGGGTGTATAAGGTGGTGGGAAGATATGGGGAGTTTCCTAGGGAGATGCTAGAAGCAATAATATGCCCCATACTGAAATCAGGGAAAGAGCCAACTATAATTACTAACTATAGACCAATATCGTTGATTAACGTAGATATTAAAATATATTCTAAAATTCTTGCTCGGAGGTAGAATTTAGTTATTGCGGACCTGATCCATCCTGATCGGGTAAGTTTTGTGTTAGGTAAAGCTGGGGAGGATAATATTCATAGGATCTTTAACATTATTGACGAGATACATCAAAGACAAATTCTATCGACTATTAAGGCCTTAGATGCCGAAAAGCATTTGACAGGGTAAATTGGAGGTTTTTCTTTGAGACATTAGATGATTTGGTATTAGGGGTTGTTTTAAGGAAATGACTATGGCACTGTACACAGATCCAACTGCAAGGATCTCAGGTCCATTCTTGAGTTCAGATGAATTTAATACAAGAAATGGTATCTGACAGGGATGCCCTTTAGCGCCTCTTCCGTACGCGTTATCAGTTGAACCATTGGCTGATTTGCTTAGAGAAACATCAGATATTAAGGGGATTGAGGTGGGAGGTCAGGACCATTTGATTTCACTATATGCTGATGACCCTGTCCGCTCCCAATTTGATTTTGGATAAAACCATGGAAGTTCTGAAGAAGTATGATGACTTTTCAAATTATAAAGTAAATCTTTCAAAAACTCAACTTTTAACATTTTATCTTGATGGAAATCAATTACAAATATTGGGGAGAAGCTTCAGATGGACTGGTCGAATAGAATCATTACATATTTAGGAGTTAAGATTAGCTCAGATTTAAGTAATTTAGTGATTTTGAATTATACAGATTTAATAGAGAACTTAAATACTTTGATACAGCGGTGGAGAGGTCTTGAGGTATAGTGGCTAGTTCGGATAAATGTGGTAAAATTGTATCTGATGCCTAAGATAATGTTTCTCTTCAGGTCCATACCATTTTCAGTGCCTTTGGGAATTTTTAAGGAGCTAAATAAGATTCTGGCTTACTATGTTTGGGGTGTGAAAAAGCCCAGGGTGCCTGGGGAGGTCCTGAAGAGAGATATAACCCAGGGCGGGTTAGGTAACCCAGATTTAATAAAAAATTATGAATCTTGTATGTTTTTCCATTTTCTGGGATGGAATAGTAAGAGGGGGAAAAATCTAGGTTGATATAATATTGAAAGATATAAATCTGGTGGGTATGATCCATATTTGTTTTTTTGGGTAGATCCCTTGTCTTTCAGGAAGTTGAATGTCGGATTGTGAGGGAGATAATTGGGTGGATCCATGGATTCAGAAGAAGAAATGGATGGTTAGATATGACGAATTGTATCTCTAAAACAAGCCCTTTGATGGTATTATCAATATATACTGAAAATTTGAATTTAGTTCAATGACAGCGAAAGGGTATATATTCGGTTTCTGACCTTTTTGATAATGGTGGGTATGATCCATATTTGTTTTTTTGGGTAGATCCCTTGTCTTTCAAGAAGTTGAATGTCGGATTGTGAGGGAGATAATTGGGTGGATCCATGGATTCAGAAGAAGAAATGGATGGTTAGATATGACAAATTGTATCTCTAAATCAAGCCCTTTGATGGTATTATCAATATATACTGAAAATTTGAATTTAGTTCAATGGCAGCGAAAGGGTATATATTCGGTTTTGGACCTTTTTGATAATGGGAATCTCTGCTCATTTGCTGAATTACAATCTAAATTTAGTTTAACCGCCGGAGACATATTCAGCTTCCTTAGGGTCAGAGATTTTTTTGCTAAACAGCAGGTGGAGGATATTGAAGTGAAGCACACTTTGTTTAATTTGCAACTTAATTCAAATCAGATCTCTAGGGTAGTTTTGACTAAAATGGTTACTTTGGATACGTTTAAGGCAATTTTTAGATGGGAAAGGGATCTAGATTTTTCCTTCCCATTACAGAAATGGCATGAGGCCTGATCTGTAACAAGGAAAGCGTTACACTGTATTAATCTGCATGAGCAATATTATAAATTTCTATATAGATGGTACTTATTTCCTTCCCGTGTATCTAAATATTAGCCAGGAGTATCTGATCAGTGTTGGCGATGTCAGAGAATGATAGGAACACAATTACATATATGGTGGGAGTGCTGTAGTCTGGAGTCTTTAAAAATTGAATTGGTTAGGTTATTTTTAAATTTATTTCAAGTACATTGTAGATTATCTCCACAAATTTTTCTGTTTCATATGGATCTTCCGGTTACCGATAAATGGGAAAGGTACTTATGTATTAATATTCTACTAGCTGTTAAAATAAGCATTGCCAGATATTGGAGGAAACAACAAATCCCTACCTGGATAGAAATAAAAGCCCAAATAGATTATCAGTGCAGTTCGGAAAGGTATTTTTTGTCAGCTGTAATTCAGAAAAGGATGCAGACCTATTATAAGATCTGGGGTCCCTGGCTGAGGCTGAAGGGATAGAGATGTTTCCTGGGGTGGGTGGTTCTGATTGGTGTTGGTGGTGGTTGAGGGAGGCGCTTGGAGTCTATGGGAGCTGTGGGCCGGGAGTGACAAGACGGCAGAGTTTCATCCTTTGGATGTTTTTCTGGCACAGTGCAGATTTCCGTTCTGTGGATGGGGAGCACGGGTTGCGGACCGGGCTGTGTCTGTCACTTGGTTGCTCTTGGATGGCAGCTTTCGCTGGGTTGGGATGGTGCTTTTCAGGATTGAGGTGCTGGGATAGTCAATGAAGGCTGGTGTTGAGTTTGATTTCCCTTGAAATAGAATTGGGGAACTACCTGCGAGTTGATGGGGATTAATAAGGAAGTCCTCTAGATTTCTGATCCATTCTAAGCGGGATGGAAGGTTGTAAGGTCTTTTAATGAGGCCTGGTTGTGTCTAGTTAGTATGGTTCGATAGACATGAGTAGGTATAAGTAATTATGGGTGTAATTGTATGTTTATGTAATGTAATGTTGAGTTTGTATAAGTCTGTTGTGTCTTTTTTATATATTTGTAATAACAAAAAAAAAAAGGAATTATCCCAGTGGACTACATCTAGGTTCATTCAGAGCACAATCTATGGGATTTATTGGCCAAGCACAGTCAGGTTTTTGCATAAAGGTTCATTTATCACAAATGATTACTAAGAAAAACATATAGGGAGCTTTAATTCCTATAAAAATAACTAAATGGCTCTCATGGTTACAGGTCTAATTTAACAAAGGTGTAAAGGCTTGATTCAATTGTCTCCGTTAGGCTAAAAAAAAAAAAACGCTGGCATTTGTTTCATGCATGAAATCAATTCAATTACCAGTGCTATGAAAAAATGCAGACAACCCCCCCACCGGGTGATAAAGTAAGAGTTGTTTTAGCCCATTGAAAAATAAAAAAATCACCAGAATTTTCAATTTAATTGACTGCGTTAGTAATTAAGATCTGTTAATGTACTCACTTTATCGCTTACATTTTTTTCTGACTAAAGTCCCTTATCGGATAATTAATCAGCCGAGCAATTGAAAGTAAAAAAAAAACCCAAGTCCCCAGTGGATGTATTGATATGGGGTCCTATGTCCCATATCAATACATCCAAAGTACCTAAAAACATGTTCAGTGTTAGTAGAATTAACCCCACGAGTGTCAGAGGGTATAATTACCCCCACCTGCACTCATAGGGTTAATCCAACTAAGTAACAGAGCAACATCCCTGCAGAGTAACACTTACCATTAACCCTGATGTCCATCGGAGTCCTCAGCACCCTGGTCATCTACTTTCCACCTTCTTTCTTCTCTTCCTTCTTCTTCTTCTTTCTTCCTCCATATTCTTCTTGTCTTGTAGCTTTAAAAAATAAAAATCCATAAATAAATATTTCCTTAAAATAACCCACACATTTATTTATAACTTAACCTCTTGAATGCCACAGGGATATGCAACGCATTTCAGAGCAATGCATTGCGTACCTCTCTGGGCCACCAAGGGTTAAATTATGTATAGAGGTGCAGGTAAATAGTTGAGAAAATGCCCCAAGTGTTTAAGAATTTGTGGCCATTTTTGTTAAAAATCCAAATAATTTTGAATAAAATATCTTTGTCCTGTTCTATTTCTCCACCGCTGTGTGCAGCCACTGAGGTGGAGAAACTGAGTTGCAGCAGACCCCCCTCCTTTTACCTCACGGGCCAATGCCCATTCCACAATAAGGGAATTTGAACAGAGACTACCTTTATATATGGGCAGTCTCTGTTTCAATTTCCTCGCAGCCATTGGCTGGGATGAGTGCTTATGCATCTCCTAGCTAATGAGTTTCAAGCACCGCCTCTCGAAGCTGATTGGCTAGGAGGTGCATAAGCACACATCCCAGCCAATAGCTGTAAGGGAATTGGAACAGATACTGCACCTATATAAAAATAGTCTATGGTCAGATTTCCTCATTCTGGAATGGACATCGGCCCTTGAGGTAAAGGGGGGAGGGGCTGTGCTGCAAATAAGTTTCTGGAGAGAGGCGGAGATGGACAGTAATGACAGATAAGTGTAACACAGATAACAATCGATGCTTGACAGTATGTCAGCCATAGATAATTAGCTTTTTTCCTTTTGATGTTCCCATTGTTGACGCTATTTAGTGGCATTTTGGAGACTTAATGCACAAAACGAACCTTTGGCAACAAGACCTTTCTGTGGCCCAATATCCAGCTTGTAGCTGGTAGGGCAATTGAATAGCTCTTTAGTACTTTTTGCTAGTGGACCGTATCCAGTTTTGCCCTACCGGCTGTTTTATCGGGCTCCTTTGAATCAAGCCCTAATTCTGGAATAAACCAGATGTACCATAAAGTATAAATTAACATGTCTGTTTGTTTAAATAGAGCTTTTAATAAGTTGAATGCTAGAGAGGTTTCCAACACATTGCTAAGCAATACATTAGAGAAGTTTTCTACCATTCAAGGGATAAAAATTCCAATATAAAACAATGAAAATTTGGATAATTTTTTTATCCTGTTTAGTTTTGAGTCTCCTCTTTTATAACTTAGCACTTTTTTATTTTTTAAGTTGATTTTAACTTTATCATCTGAATCCAGATAACTTTATGACCATGTCATACCATATCAGTTAAATTCTTCCATTTTCTCAAAATGAATATCTTCAAAAAGATACTTCTTTTTTTATAATTGTTTTAATTATTTTCACTTCTGCTCCTGTAAAATTATCAAAGTCATCTTCTAATTTCATGTTTCTACCACAAATAAGCAAACATATGTTTGGTCTTTTCATATCCTATCTGGACCATGGAAAGCTCCAGCATTAAAGGAATGGGTGCTGTTTGTTAGTTTGCTTCCACATGACTCCAGTGTTTTCCCCTTAATAACTTGTGTCATTGCCAGTATAATCAGCCAGTTTGTCATAGCTTGCCATTTTACACAGTATCACTATGTAACAGGAAGAGCTTGTCATCACCACGGGCAGCTTCATTATTAAAATGTATCAATACCTGTTGAGAATCAGCTGTGAATGAGTTAATTAATGCCACAATTGTTTAAATGTGTATTTGAAGATAGGCCAACAGGAAATTTGTTATTACCTCTCTGCAAGTGACATCCTCCTGTTTAATGAGAACCGCACCTGCTCATCATTAACAACCTATTTATTGTGAGCAATTTAATTTGATCTTCTGATCTGTCAGGAACTACAAAACTACCTATCAATTAATCAAGTGGTTCCTTTATAAACTAATGTTGACCTAAGCCAGTTGAATTGATTTCTTTGGTCTAGCAAGGAAACTACTTAACTTCCTAATGCTGGAGAGATCACACCTACAGTTCAGGGTTCTCCAGTGAGTCTCATATTCAGTAGCTGGAGGTTTCATTGACTAATACCAGATGTGAATAGGCTTAAAGGGATAGTAATGTTTCACAAAAAAACAGCTCAAATTAATCTTCATAGTATTTGGACCATGGAGTGTGTTATTTCAATACTGTCAGAGTTGAAGTTCAAGAGTAATTGAATGATAAAGTGTCCCCCTACCACCCCTTTTACCTAGTGTAAGCTGCCTCCTCTCAGATGTGGAATCTGGTCATCTGATCAGACAGCTTACAGCAAGGGACAATCTTCTTATTGTGAGTATAAGGAAAACCCTGCCCCCACTTGACAAGTTTTTCAGGTTTTTCCCTTATGCTTACTGAGACTTTTAGTGACACATTGATAGATATGTTCCTGCTCACTGTCCCTCTCTGCGATCCATCTGGACAGTCTTGCTGTGCTGAGGTGAACAGTGTTACATCAGTAAAAGGGGCAGGAAAGGGATACATTATCATTCAATTACTCATGAACTACAACTCTGACAGTATTGAAATAACTCTCACCATGGCCCAAGTACTATTAATAGGAACTGCTTTTTTGTGAAACATTACTATCCCTTTAAGTTTCCTGCCACATATGTCTGTTTACTATGAAACTGTTTATTTAATCGTTTAAGTGCTACAGAAGTGTGTAACGCACTGTCTTTTATATCACTGTTGTATCATATGCTGAAATTGGACTATGTATTACACCTCCTCATGCATTAGCATATTTGTTAGGTGGAGACCTGTTTGTACCAGAACAGGATCCCCTGAAGAGAGACATTTGAATTTAGGACATTTGTTTTAAACCAAGGTTCATTGGCACTTTGAAGACAAGAAAGTTAATTCTGTGTTTTAACCCTTTGAGTGTCAGAGGGGTACACAACGCATTGCTTTGCAATGCGTTGTGTACCCCTCTGGCACTCAAAGGGTTTAATACATATTAACTGAAATTGTTATGCACAACAGGATCTTAATGTAATTCAGATTGTGAGACCTAAGAGTAACTATTTATGTATCTATTTTTCACTACAGTAAATACCTGACAAACTATCTTTAAAGGGATAATAATGTTTCACAATAAAATCAGCTCCAGTTAATCTTCATAGTATTTGGGCCATGGAGAGTGTTATTTCAATACTGCCAGAGTTGTAGTTCAAGAGTAATTGAATGATAAAGTATCCCCCTCCCTCCCCTTTTACTGATGTAACACCGTTCACCTCAGCGCAGCAAGACTGTTTGGATAGATCGCAGAGAGGGACAATCTTCAGTGAGCATAAGGAAGAACCTGAAAAACCTTTCAAGTGGGGGCAGGGTTTTCATTGTTCTCACAGTAAGAAGATTGTCCCTTTCTGTGACCAGATGCCACATCTGAGGGGAGGTGGCTTACGCTAGGTAAAAGGGGTGGTAGGGGGATACTTTAGCATTCAATTACTCTTGAACTACAACTCTGACAGTATGGAAATAACAGTCTCCATGCCCAAATACTATAAATATTAATTGAAACTGCTGTTTTTGTGAAACATTACCATCCCTTTAAAATAGGCTGACCAGATCTCACCTTTAACTGGGGACACATAGGGAATAGCCATTTTGCAGTACTTCACTGAAATCAATGCAGTCCTGCAGTATGCATTTCTCCTATGCGTCCCCGGTTAAAGGTGAGGTCTGGCCAGCCTACTTTAAAATGCAAGTAGTCAGGTGAAAATTCCAGAATGTGTGTGTTAGGTGCTTTGAGTATAAAAAAAAACTGGAAACCACTGCATTATGGCATATATAGCAATGTGTAAAAATAGGTTATAAATGTAATATTGGATGATTTGTGCCTAGTTATTGAACTAAATAGTGACAGAAATGTAAAACTAGTCACTTATGAGACAGATCAAACATGAATTTCCAGAAAATGCAGTAGAAACCCTTAGAGACAAATGTATTGAAAATGATAGATTTTTCACATAAAAATTTAAGACAGCCAAGATTTATTCACAACAATCTACTGAATAGAGACTTTTAGTGACACCTTGATAGATATGTTCCTGCACATTTCCCAATCATATACAGGGTTTTATTTGCAAACTGCAACTAGTTATTAACATATTTTTGTAATAATGATACAAAGGGACATCTCACAGTTGTTATTAACCACTTGGGAACCAGAGGCATATGCAACATAATGTGAAGCAACTGGGACATCCATATGTATCAACAAGTCAAAAAACATTTTAATTAAATAGTTTGCAAACTTTTATTGACAAGTTGATACATATGCCCCATTGAGACTAATGTAATAAGGAGCAAACGAAATGCACCAAAGGCAGGGGAGGGCTGGCAACTTGTGGCCCAGGGGGTACATACAATTAAGTGGCCCATTTCTACTATCATTTGATCCCACTTGTAGCTGGTAGGGCAATTGAATAGCTCTTTAGTACTTTTTGCTAGGTGACCGTATCCAGTTTTGCCCTACCAGCTGTTTTATCGGGCTCCTTTGAATCAAGCCCTAATTCTGGAATAAACCAGATGTACCATAAAGAATAAATTAACATGTCTGTTTGTTTAAATAGAGCTTTTAATAAGTTGAATGCTAGAGAGGTTTCCAACACATTGCTAAGCAATACATTAGAGAAGTTTTCTACCATTCAAGGGATAAAAATTCCAATATAAAACAATGAAAATTTGGATAATTTTTTTATCCTGTTTAGTTTTGAGTCTCCTCTTTTATAACTTAGCACTTTTTTATTTTTTAAGTTGATTTTAACTTTATCATCTGAATCCAGATAACTTTATGACCATGTCATACCATATCAGTTAAATTCTTCCATTTACAGAAGTGTGTAACGCACTGTCTTTTATATCACTGTTGTATCAGATGCTGAAATTGGACTATGTATTACACCTCCTCATGCATTAGCATATTTGTT
Organism: Rhinophrynus dorsalis; assembly: GCA_037306005.1. Classification (NCBI taxonomy): domain Eukaryota; kingdom Metazoa; phylum Chordata; class Amphibia; order Anura; family Rhinophrynidae; genus Rhinophrynus; species Rhinophrynus dorsalis. Next base: position 68,651,115 of record CM074719.1, on the reverse strand, counting down.
AGGTGGAGACCTGTCCAAGTCCATCCCTTTTGTTAATTTTAAAATTGGCATTAATATTGTGAAGGAAAGTGATACCACATGGTTTACAGTTGAAATTGGGCTACACTAGTGATGCTACAGAGCTTACAATCTACCTAAAGCTAACTAATGGCATCATAGAGCTTACAATGGAAATAGGTGTAATGAAGCTCCATTTGGATTGCAGCTCTGTGGTATAGCTCAATTGCGATTGCAGGCTCTGTGGTATCACTAGTGGAGCTCCATTTATAGCAGCAAGCAGGAGCAACAGTGGCCCATTGTCCCAGACATATGACCGGCCCCGGGGGCAATTGCCCCCTTGCCCCCCAGTCCCTCCCCGACCAAAGGAAACACATAAAAATGAATGTTTATTTAAAGGGTGTTTTAAACACCATAGTCCTTTTTTTAATCAATTGGACTTTTTATTTGTCCCCTTTTGGGGAAGTCATTTGTCCCAAAATTCCCCCTTCTTCTTAGTACATCAGACTGAATTTTTTAACAACATACTGGTCAATGACTGGTCCAGCTTTGTCATCTAACCACTAGTGCAAAGCTTCCAATGCCTATTGTATATTAAAGTAACCTGCATCACCCCTCTCAATTGGAAGCTCTTGCAGTTAGGACCCTCACTACCATTTGGTCTTTTTCTGTATTTAGTTGTGTGTCCTTTTCGTCTAACCCCCTTTTTAGTACGAAGTTGTGGAATATGTGGGCACTCAATAATTAAAGAATGGTACTATTATTATGATTATTATTATTATTACTACCATTTTTTCTGCCATTATTAAAAATAACATGTCTGCTGCTACAGAGACAAGTAATACTCATTGGTATATGGACTGTGAATCATCCACAGCTGGTAGTTAACAAAAATATATTCAAACTACTTAACCTCTCCTTCCTACCATTCCATATGGACATAATACATCCATCATCATCATGTTGTAATGGGAATCAGCATTAATAGACAAATTACTCCTCCAATTACAAATCTTTATCTATCTATCTATCAAGATTAAAATTTCTTGAGGGACCTAGATAAGAAAGTTTCTGGGTCTGTGCTGGCTGCGCGCCTGGGCAATCAGTTTGAGAAGTTACATACTGCCTCTGCCAGAAGGACAATCCAAGTGAAACTGAAAAAAAAACAGAAAAAAGGAGGCGCACCTAGTGTAATATCTTTAGGTCTAATAACCCTTAATTCAAAATAATAGGTACTCACAATATAATGTATCCAGTAGAGCACATATGTGCACACTGGAAAAGCAAGCGGTAGGGGTATTTATGACTGTCCCCAAGCAGTACACCAGGCTTGTTGATCAGTATTGTTATACTTAGCTGCTCCTCACATCCATCCAGCTGTAGCTTGGAAGCATATATAGAAGAAAAAGAAAACACAAAGGGCGACACAATAGTGCCTGTAAAGCTTATATAAAATATTCAATAGGACAATGGAAATGGTACTCACATTTCTATGAGGCTGGTAAATGGCATAAGTTCTTTGTTTTTGCATTGTTAGCCAATTGATTTGATAAAGTGGCCTGTGTGCCACAAAACGTTATATAGCCTGACAATTGGCTTGTTCTTTTTAACATTTTTTATATAATGTAATAACATTTTTTTTATGAAGACTTAGTTTGAAGAAGCTTGTGGATTTCTTTCTTTTTACCTGTGGTACCTTTGGAGGATTAATCCTACAGACCTCTGGATGTTACTGGAGAACCCTGATCTGGGACAGGCATAATTTCCCTGCAAGAGAGTTTGCTGGTTTCTGACATATGCCATTTACCAGCCTCATAGAAATGTGAGTACCATTTCCATTGTCCTATTGACTATTGTATATAAGCTTTAAAGGCACTACTGTGGCGCCCTTTGTGTTCTCTTTTTCTTCTATATTGCCAGAAGGAGCTATGACCCTAAAAACAAAACACACACACACACACAGACAGAGAATCCTTTGACTTTGCTCCATTCTCCATAGTTCCACTGTTCTCCACAGTATCACACATACAGTGTCTGCCACTCCTCCCTTCTCCCCCATTCCCCTCCACCCTAACCATCAATGTCCCAGTGCCCCCTGGTAAATACTGACCCTTTGAGTGCCAGAGAGGTGGCCTTGATGTGTGATGAGTACAGTGTTCCCTCTAAGGTGATCATAAATGAGCGAGGTAGCACTGATACAGTATCTTTTATTTCAATTCAGCCCTGCATAGACAGTCCTCTTTAACTCTTTCATTTATGGGTTGCTCACCTGGGGTCACCTTAAAGAGAACACTGGATGCAAACATATCTCATTGGCGCTCAGAATTAGGAAGTCCCCCCTTACTCCATAAATGTAACCCCCAAAGCTTTCTCTTCCCACCTAAAAATACCAGGAACAATGTTTTCATGTGCCAGAGAGTTTTTCCCTTTCTCACCTCCATGTGTACTGAGATGACACTTTGGCTATAGCTCTGTCTTTAGAGAATGCTGTGGTTTCCTGGCTCTACACTGGGAGTAATAGGGTTCTACACTGACTGAGCTGTTGCTCGAGTCTCAGCCTGGTACACATGGAGGCAGAAGGGGAACATCACTCTGGTACATAATAATATTGGTCCTTGTGTGTTTGAGGAAGCAGCTGGCTATAGGAGTTATATTTATGGGATTGGTCAACTCTTTAACCCAAAGTGCTAATTGAGTGTGCAGAATAATTAATATCAATACATTACACATATTTCTGGCTCTCAAAGAGATAATATATGAGGACACCATATTGACCATAACAGTGCTGGATGGATGTACAGATTATGTTTATGGGGAGAGAGGTGGGCATCAGGGTTACATTTATGGATGGGTGAAGACTTTCAAAACAAAAGTGAAACATGAGAAAACCTGCATTTTTCATAGTCTAAGTGAGTTCTGTTGAAAAGTGTTTTTTCCACTTTTTTGCCCCATCCCCCAGCTTTGTTCCATTTAACTAGAATCATACTTACTGACCTTCAGCCTTATTCCATGGCAGCCATAGAACCATATGTTCTAATGTCCACCCTCCCCAGATTGGTCCTACTCTAATGATAGCCAGAGAACCATGCATACTGCTCTCCTCTCCCAACCTTGTAATACGGTAGCCATGAATCCACACATACCAATATCCCAGCCTTGTCCCACAGTAGTAATAGAACCATCTATACTGACCTCCAGCATTGTCTCAATGTCTAGTAGCCTGAATGGGCAAGTTGAGGTTCTCTAGCTCCTGCCAGACTTCAAGTCCCATTGGTATGTGTTTGTGTGTGTGTGTGTGTGTGTGTGTGAAAGAGAGAGACATTGGGTGTTATGATTTAAGGCATGATAAAGAGGTGATAATGTGAAGATAACTTCTTCAGTTCCTAATTTATTCTAAGGAACCAATGCACTTAGATTTCTCCAGCTCTGGAACTCTAGTGCATAGGATCCATAGAATAACATAGGAACTGGAGAAGTGATATCACTGGAGACGTTATCTCCAAGTTATCACCTCTTTATCACTCCTTAGTATATAACCCCCCCATTATGTGTAAGACATTGTATGTGCAGCAGTATGGGTATCTGACTGTGAACCTGTGTGCACCTGGAAATACATTCAGGCTGATATACTAAGAAGATTCTGTGGCAAATCAGATAAACATTCCAAATGATTTAAAATGGCCTTTTAGCCGTTTAAATGCTAGGAATCCAACTCTTATTTCTTATTTTGTATGTGAGAAACTGTGTGAAAGTTCAAATATTTATTTGAGCATGACCAAGTATGTGTGAGACTCTGTGTGTGTTTGAGTAACTGTGTGTGATAATGTGTCTGCACGACATTTTGTGTGCCTCTGTGTCAGATGAAGTGTGTGTGTGTTGTGTCTGTGCACCAGCGGAGTATGAAATCATGTATGTGTGTGCCTGTCTGTGAATGAGTGTTACTGGCATCTCTGTATCTTTTTTGCAAGTATTCTATAGAGCTTAAGGATGGTCAAAAGTGTACTGGCATTTTAACTGGACATAAGATTCATATGTAGGGAAATCTGTAGCAGAACAACTGTGTCAGTTATTAAACAGCTACTTTTAAAGTTTGTGTACACAGGCCAACACTGGCGGCTCTGCAGTCATTCACAGTACTGACTGCCCGTACCACATCTGATACAGAGCGGAGCACCCCAAATTCAGACTGTAGTCCTCTCTGCACACCTTCCTGGGACCAAGCAGTCCCGCTTGACGGCTTCTGACAAACATCCTTAGCGAATGATAATATAGGATGGCCCATATGTATAAAAGCAAATTGTAACAATTGTAGGGTGAAAAAGCAATGTGTTTGAGATCTCTCCCCCTTTCAGGGGTTTAATATGTAATTTACGTCAACGGTAATTTGGGACAATTTCATGTGCCCTTCTTTTGTTGTTGATTTTTCCCCAGAATTGCTTCACTTTGCTTTTATACATATGAACCAATATGTTATCAATTCATTGTTTTATTCCAAGATTATTCCACTGACATCTTATGGGCAATATACATTTTGTAAGGCTTTCCTGCTAAGTATAAAAAGGGTACTGGGGGGCCTGATGCCTCCCTTCCTCAGATGGCAATGAGCACCCCTAAAGGCTGCATGAGTGATTCTTATCGATAAAGTTCAGCTGTTGCTGCATATTTACTGTACTTTGCCTTGTGTGCCGCTATCTATACCGCTGTGATTTCTGATCAGCAGGACACCATTGGACAGTCTGCACCAGGCATATGTATTTGCAGGTTATTTAACCATTGTATCTGGACTGTACATCCATTTCTATTTCTCTTTATTAAAAGAGTACTCTCACTGCTGGCAGATGATGTTTTTCAAAACTATTCAAGCTGAAATTTACATTTTTTGGGTACATTACTTCCATGACCTCATATTTTAGTTTTGCGCTGTTGCTAAAATATTGTCTGACAATATTTGGTGTAGTAATAGTGCAACACCAAGATGGTAGGTCATGGAAGTACTGCATCCAAATAAAATGTACGTTTGAGCTATAAGAATTTTTGGATGAAACATTTTGCAGCAGAGGAAGTGCTCTTGTAGATCTACAAAATATACTTTGCACACTGCTCAATATCATTTTTTTAACAAGATATATCCCTGGGTTTTTTCTGTTTTTTTTTTTTTTTTTTTTTAGACGATTTGCTTGATTTATAAAGTACTAGTGTAAAAGCCCGTGTACGCTGGCCAAGGCCTGGGTGATGTTAACCCTTTGAGTGCCAGAGAGGTAAGCAACGCATTGCAAAGTACCCCTCTAGCACTCAAAGGTTAAGAGTCCGGTCCTGCTTTGCGTACTGCCGCTGCCTCACGCAATGCAGTCATGTACAGTAGACACTGCCAGAACACACAGAATGCTCCCAGCACAGCTACCAGCATTCCTACACTTCCCAGCATTCTGTGCTCCCAACATTCTGTGCTCCCAGCATTCCTATACCTCCCAGCATTCTGTGCATTCGGGCAGTCTCTACTGTCAATGCATCGGGACAAACATTATCTGGTCTTATGAGTTGCACAGTGTTTTATGAATGTATGACTCACCGAAAGTTTGATTGTGTCTGAATTTTTTAAAGGTAGAATATTATTTTAGTCAAATGTGCAAATTACTGTGATTTACAGTTGCTGTATTGTGCTAATGATTTATTTCATATATTTCTTAGGTGTAAGAATGGTGTTTCTTTCATCTGTTTCAAGCAGTAATTAAGGTACTAGAGTGAATATTTTTTGTTGTTGTTGGGATCCTCACATTCATTTATTTTTGCAGTGCACTTTCAATTATTTAAGATCTTATTGTTTCACATTGACGCAATATGCGTATAGTCTATGCTAACATTTTTGGTGATGCTATTGTAGTATATTTTACAGATATTTTATTTTGTACATTAATTCTGCATACATGTGTGTTGAACCTTAATGAATTGTGATATCTGTAATTGGCATCATTCCAAAGAAATGAGGACATTTATTTGACATTGCTATTCAATTACATTATGTATAAAGAGGAAGCTCAACTTTCCATTTCACAATTATTTAATGTTGTAGTGTAATGTAATAGTATTATGCTATTGAGATGGTCAACCATGCAGCTATTGCTTATATTTATGTAAATAGTCTCATCAGGACCCTATACCACTATATCAAAATGTATGGATTCTAGTTTTTAAACTAAAAAAGCTACAGTAAAATTGCAAGTCTATCCAATTGGTGAGAGTTTAAGGAACCAGTAGAGAGAAGCAAAACATCTGCAGTTTATTTCATGGATTAAATGGTTGGGCCTTGGGAAAATTCTGGTTCCATCTGAGATTCTTTGGAGACTTTTTGATGGAAAAATAGCTTAGTGTAACTGTAAACTGCAAACTTGACATTAGTGGTCAGTGTCAATCAGCATAAGCATCAACAACAAACAAAATAGTATCATGTATAAAAAAAAATAGCATGATGCAACAGTGAATGTTATCTTTTGCCACTATACAAATCACTGAAAAGACATCAGTTAGAACAAACAATACAGTTTGGGGCACCTATTTTGAAAAGGATATTCTAGAACTGGAATGCAGAGAACAGTATATAATTAATTAAAACAACATTAACACCAAAACATGAAATAGGTCTATATAACTTTAAAGGGGAAACATCATTAGCATGCCTGGGAACTTTCAAAATGAGCTGACCCTGAGAGTGTGTATTAACCCTTAAATTTCCTATAATAGAGATTATTATCGATATATCACTGTAATCGAGAGTCACCCCAATCGGCATTCAAGGAGCCATTAATACACAACAACTTACATATATCACTGCATGAACACACACAAATCAAGCAGGACTTCTCCCTCTGCCTTTCTTGTACAAGTGGCACCCATTTAGAGACTAAATAAGCATTTAACTGGAGCAGAATATATAACAGGGAGCACTGAACTATCTCACCTTGAGATTCTGGCTCTTCACCCTGAGTCCCTGAGATTTGGGCCAAAACCCTGAGTCTCAGGGTCAAACCCTGAGAGTTCCCTGGTATGGTCATTAGGAACATAATGTTATACTGAAATCTTAACTGATACTGCACAATATCGCTAATCAACCTAGTCTGGTCTTTTTGTTTGTTTTGTTATTAATTATAAATGTTTATTTAGCTTTATTTTCACAATTTTCTCCATCCTCCTCCCCCACTGCAAAGTCTAGTCTAGAAGGTTGTATTTCCTGCTAAACTGCAGAGTACCCCCCCAAGATAGGAGACTAAAGAAGACTGATAAAAATTAGCCTACAGTCCCACCCTTATTTGAACAGCCATTAGAGTTTACAGCAGCTGCACAGAGATACTTAGAAAGTGACTAGGTGTGACCATGTGGTAGAAAGTAATTTGCAGAACAGCCCAAGTCCCATAGATAATAGGCTATAAAACACAGAAAAAATATCAACAATAGTATAATTATTTCAGCATGTTTAGTAGAATAAATAAAATATGTTTATCAATAAAGTTTCCCTTTAAATATCACATTCTTACAGCTAAGATATGTAAAAATGTATTATTCATTTTACAATCCTAAAATAAAATCTTAAACTTGTTTTTAATGTATGTCTGAATTATAATGTTCTGAGAGTATTTATGTAATCTTGCTTGTGTTGTGTGTACTGACAGATAATAGTAATTGATTGTGATTGATTATGATTAGTGCTAACTTCTCTTGTATTCACAAAGGTTGTTATGTTATTTCAGGCCATTCACAGCTATTTTACAGTTGCTAGTATGATGGACAGAGTATTTAAAGCAGAACATTCATCTAAAAAAAATTTTTTAGCATGGGCTTTAGTACATAAAACAAGAATAGCGCTGTTTTTTTAACATTACAGCAGGCTCCGTTTGCAATGCTACTGAGGTTGCAACTTCAGTAGCATTGTAACCAGAGTTTGCTGTAACGTTAGCCCACAGAAATACAGCTACGAAGGGAAGCATGAACGCGCTCCCTGGGGTAGCTGGGAAGTCCTGAGATGGTACAGGGTCCCACAGAACGTGAAAGTGCCCGATTTGAAGTCTAAATATCTCCACTACCAGATGAGTAACAAATAAAATGTAATCTAGTTTTATGTACTAAAAATCTAATCTAATTTTATGTACTAAAACCCATGCTCAAAATTATTTTTTAGGTGAATGTTCCACTTTAAGTTCAAATAACTCCAGGTAATATTTAGTTGTTAGTGTTTGTTTTAGGGAATTAAGGAATTGAAGTATGAGGGAGGCTCATCCCCACTAACCACCTCCTACTCTAACCTACCTGACATAGGAACCTCAACCCTATTGTAACCTAATACAGAATTAAACTGTAAGCTGCCTCCTGTAATTGGGTCTAACCACCTAAGTATTTTTGGAAGGCAAACCAGATATTCACTCTATCAGCCACTGATTGATTCAACTCAGTTCACCTTCCTTACTGTCAGTAAATGTACAGTCTCACTAAGCTACCCTTGTCTGAATGTCTGACTTACATGTCACATCTCTTTATTTGATTCACACCTCTTAGCCTTCTCAACCTTTATCACCAGGCTCTTCGTGACTAGTCTAACACATGTTTTCTCTATCTCACAGTGCCTCATACTTTTCCTGTCAGTGCTTCACTCACTCACCCCGGTATACCACCTTATCTTGCACAATCTCCAGGTTCTACTTACCCCAGGAACTTCCTAAATAAATAGCAATTCATTGAAACTTGGAAAAGTCCTGAGATTGCTAATTCTACAATCACTCTGTCTCTCTCTTGCACTAGATAGATAGATAGATAGATAGATAGATAGATAGATAGATAGATAGACAGATAGATAGATAGAAATAAAAATAGATTAAGGGTGTGTGAAATGTTTCACCTCAAAAACGAAACATGCAAAAAATGTCACTTCCCGCTGAGCAGGAATTTTTTTTGAAGAATTCTGATTTTCCACATCTCTCAACTTTGCTAATAACATTGAAATCAATGGTGGAGCTAAGGCCATCTAGCAGTACCGGAGATATCAAGCTGGCTGCCAGCATCATCAAGAAGTTAAAGATGGGTAATTTTGCAGCAACCCAACTGCACCATAAGGGGAAATAAACATTCCAGTTGATTTAAATGCAGCTTTTAACCCTTTGAATACCAGAGGAGTATGCAATGCATTGCGTTGTGAATCCATCAGGCACTCAAAGGGTTAATCAATTGAATGCTAAAGAGATCTCCAGTACAATGATTTGCTCCAGCACTGCACATCTACTTGGTGAATAAAGCCCCAGGTACCTATAAGGTGAAGATATAAACACTATTGCGCACAATCATTTTTGCAGCATCATACACCTCTCCTCAGAGAACTGATTCTAACTGAATTTGTTATGACATTTTATAGTATTCCTTTTAATATCCTTTGCAGATTATTAAAATAAGCTATTATATTTCAGATAGATAGATAGATAGATAGATAGATAGATAGATAGATAGATAGATAGATACTAACAAATGGGGCACGGTGTTACCCATGCAATTGGGCAGGCCATGCACATCATAAACCCAGTGGACCACTGCAGCTGTAAGTTTCACTGATTCACTGCCTTTGGTGGGGGTGGACAGTGAAGCAGAAACCACTTAGAATTATATATATATATATATATATATATACAGAAAAGTGAGCCTTATATTCAAGTGAAAAGTAGTGTCATTCTGGGCCAAACTTACTGCATCATAATGTAAAAGCAAACATGTCCAATGATTTAAATGGGTTTTTGACATCTTGAATGCTAGAGAGGTCTCCTCCACTTACATTATTACGGACAGAAGATTCTAATGAGCCCTATGGATTTTGCCCTGGGGTCTTTGCTCAAGGTATAACACCTTCAGTCAGTTCTTGATGTCTGTGGAGGTGAACCTGACAGTTGCTTGCAGGAACCTAAGACACAAACTCTGTCCAGTGAACATGCGCACCCCTCTGGTCTTAGAAGGGTTAAGTAAGCTCATGCAGTCTGCCTACGTTAGTTTTAAAAATCTGCCAGTAACTGTCATGTGTGCTCCATGGACATGATATACATGACTGAAGATTTTGGATTCAATTGTCCCCATCGGTCAAAAAAACAGCCAACATTTTTTTTCAAGAACCTTAAATCATTCAACTACCTGTGCTATGAGAACATCATGGAGGAAAAAAAAAACACACTAAAGTTTACTCCCGTTTGAACCCATTAAAAAGAGTCTGAATTTCCCATTCAATTCCATACGTTAGGCGTAATATGCGTAAGGGACCCAATTCAGTGAGTGAAACTACTCTTTTCTGGTGCCCCTAACGCATGTTTACCTGCCGACACAGAAATTGAAGGGGAAAAACAGCTTAGAAAAATCCCTAAGTCACCAGTGGATGTATTGATCAATATATCCAAGGTACTTAAAAATTTGTAAAATGTTAGAACAGTTAACCCTATGAGTGCCAGTGGGGTTTGCAATGCGTAGAATTGCATACCCCAATGGCACTCACAGGCAGGGTTAATCTCCCTAGAGTGAACAACATCCCTGAAAAGAAACACTTACCTGTAATCCTCCTGTCCAGCAGGATCTTCAGCACCCTGGTCAGCTCCTGTCAGTCTTCTTCTGTAATCTTCTTTGTTCTGTGTCCTCTTCTTTCTCTTCATCATCATTTTTCTGTCTTCTAATCATCTTCTTCTTCCAAAGAGATGTCACTGAAAGGGAAAAAAAGGTCCAATTAAACATGCCCCCAAAAATAATGCATCAAAGAAATTCTGGCCTTAACCTTTGGAATGCCGATGGGTATGCAAAGCATTGAAAAGCAATTGGTTTTGTACCCCTCTGGCATTCCAAGGGTTCAGTTGATGCTGGCTGGTCCAAGATAATAGACGATTGGAGTCCAAGAATAAAATAGATGCTGGCAGCCCAAGATATTAATCTAATATGGCAGTCCAATAGTTAAAAGTACCTTGCTGCCACCGCCACTGCCACCGTAGCACTCTGGAATTTCAAGGGTTCAGTTAATGCTGGTAGTCCAAGATAACAATAGATGATTGCAGTCAATGAAAAAGATAGCTGCTGGCAGTCCACTATATTAATCTAATCTGCAAGTCCAACAGTTAAAAGTATGCTGCTGCTGGAATGAACAAAATCCCCCCTTCAAATTACCCCTTAGGTCATTGCCCAAGCCATTCTGTGAACAGGGACTGGCTTTTATATGGCCAGTGCTGTTCAAAATGGTTCCCAGCCTTCCATTGGCTGGGATGTGTGCTTATGTACCTGTTAGAAGCTGGCAAAGTAATGTTAACTATTGCACTGCCAGATTAGATTAATATCTTCGACTGCCAGCATCTACTTTTTTTTCAACTGCAATTATCTATTGTTATCTTGGACTGCCAGCATCAATTGAACACATGAATGCCATAGGGGTACACAACGCATTGCTCTGCAATGAGTACCTCCTCTGGCATCCCAAGGGTTAAGGACAGCATTTCTTTGATGCATTATTTAATTGGACATTTTTTTCCTTTCAGTGACATCTTTTTGGATGAAGAAGAGGATTAGAAGACAGAAGATCAGAAGAATGAAGATGAAGAGAAAGAAGATGGAAGATAGAAGGATTACATAAGAAGACTGAGGTTATTGGTGTTAGGATAATGATAGGTTTAGTATTGTTGCACTTCATATTTATGGGTATTGTAGGGTTAGTGTTTGGGAGAGTACCTTGTTTGAGCTCATGCTTGGTGCTTGACAGTGTGTCAAGCACTGATAGTTAGCCATTTTCCTTTGATGTTCCCAATTCTCACGCTATTTAGCATGGGTTTTGGGAACTACGTACGTTTGACCAAAAGTCAGGTTCTTTTACCTAATGCTCTTTGTGGTTTCTGTTGGTAGGGCAGTTGAAGACCAACTGTGACAGTGTGTGTACGGGTCGATAGCCATTTCTGCCCAACCGACAGTTTTAAGTGGGAAAATTGAATCAAAGCCCTTATCTCTTGAACAAAGACACATGTGCAGAATTCATTAGGCCATACATTTTTTTCTTGCCATATCAAGGAGGTGTTCATTCTCCTTCATATTGGGATTTAAACCCTTTGATTGTTACAGATGCCTCCAGTGCAGTACATCACAATGCTTTGGAGATCTCACTAGCATTTAGTGGGTTAAAAGACCCTTTTAAATCAACAATAATTTGGGGAATGATTATTTCTTCCTTATGGTGCAGATGGTTTACCCAAGAATTTCTCCACTTTTCTTTTAAACGTATAGTAACACTTAATATGTAAAAAAATATATATTAAATAGCTTAACAAGAGTTATCCCACAGCTAAGAGATGTTTTATTCAAAAGCTATTGCAGCTCAAACTTGATTATTTTGGGTGCAGCATCTCAATGGCCTGAAATTTCATGCCATTGAGCTGCCATAGCATTTGAATAAAAGGCCTTGCAGCTGTGGCAGTACTCTTGTTTTAGTCCAGAGGATAAACTCTACAATATATAGTTTTTACATATTAACCCTTTGAATGCCATAAGGGTATGCAACACATTGCAGAGCAATGTTTTGCATACCTCCTCTGGCACTCAAAGGGTTAAATGGATAGTAATAATTGCAAATTACTAATCCCCATATTGTAGCTTTGTTAAAAAGAAACTTATTGCCCCCAGTGTCATCTCTCAAATCCTTATGGTCTGAGAGATGATAGCGCTCAAAGTTCCCCCCTCCCTCCCGCTTCCCTGACTGAACGCTGAACTCTGACTGCAGGGAAAGCTGTCGTACGACAGTCTTATGTGTATCAGGTGGCACTGCAGCAGAGCTGAGATCACGTTTATAAAGAAGAATTCTTTCACTGAAACGGTCTTCTACGTGTGCTTGGTTTACAAGCACACGGAGAAGACCGTTGTAGTGAAAGATTTATTTTTTATAAACGCGATCTCGGCTCTGCTGCAGAGCCGCCTGATGCAATTTATACTGGATTTCCCTGCAGTCAGTGTTCAGCGTTCAGTCAGGGAAGGGGGAGGGAGGGGGGAACTTTGAGCACTATCATCTCTCAAACTATAAGGGTTTGAGAGATGACATTGGGGGCAATACGTTTCTTTTTAACAAAGCTACAATATGGGGATTAGTAATTTGCAAGTATTACTATCCCTTTTAGTGTCACCACCCCTTTAAACATAAGGCCCCAACTGTTGTTCACATGTCCTCACAATATTTGACTATCTAAGTAATACTTACCATGAAACAGAGAGCTGGATTTTGAATTGGCTATTCATTTTCAATGTAAATTATATGCTATGATGCCTGTTCCATATTGTGTCACTGTTAGAACCATTTGGCGGAAGGTACGATGGAAGCTACTATTTTTACCCACTTTGGTCTTGAAGTTTACAAAGTATGCAGTCTCAAATTTAAAATGTAAAACATTAGGCGCGGTGCTTTAAAATTCCACTCATTGTTATTTTTATTTCTACACATTGAATTAGTTGTTATATACAATGAAGCACACATGATTTCGTTGAGTCCTGTAGTCTGAATTTCATTACTAAGATACTTTGATAATTAAAGCTGAATAAAACAAAGCATTTTTTTATTCTATTACAAATGATCTAAATAGAAGTGGCAAGCTTAAGTTATTAATCTATGAAACATAACTTTTACAATATCTATTCGGAACAACATATTGTATTAATTGCACTGTGATTTGATTTTTAATAGCCTTTAAAGAACAATTGGGGTGATTTACAAAATTGTTCTTGTTCATTTTTGTGAATGGATCCTTAAAATGTCCTTATTCCTTATTATGAGTGCTGGTATTTATAAAGTATTCTAGATACATTTATAAATATGGTGACAGTAAAGAATAAGAGCAGGAATGACATGGCCTTAAGTATTTGCTGAAACCTCTGTCACTAAATTGTCGCAAACAGCAACATTTCTTTATAAATTCACTGAGCCACTTTCCTTACTCCATTTTATAAAAAAAACATACTAGATGGAGTGAACAGCCACACACGCAGTTGGCCAGCACTTAACCCCTTAAGGACTGACGCGCGCATGTGCATCCGGCACTTGAGGGCCACGGGGCTTTTTTTTTTTTTTTTTTAAAGTTCCGGCTCAGGGCTTCCAGAGCAGCGTGTAGCTGCGCCGGGAGCCCTGAACTCCATGCCGTGCCAGGACCGTCACTGGTCCTTAAGTGCCAGACCGTCTTGACAGTCATGACATGTCAATGGTCCTTAAGTGGTTAAGGACCACGGGCCTTTTTTTTATTTTCAGATCCGATGCAGGGCTCCCCACGTGGCTGCACTCCATAGTTTTATAACTACCAGCAATCATCTTACAGCCATGTTACCACCATTAACTTCACTTTTATAAATCTGCCCCAAGAAAACTTAACAATAAACATCACTTACCTTCATTAGGGCAGAAAATCTTGTTCAAATCAAACTACTGATATTTTGAAAACATGCATTGCTATAGCTTTGTTTATTGTTTGTTTGTTTTTTTTCTACTGTTTTTCATGTTGTTTGTTTGTTTTGTTGTAAATGTTTATTGTTAGTACTCATCGCTTCTCCAGTTCCCATGTTATTCTATAGATCCTATGCCCAAAGATGCATTTTGCTTGAGAAATCCTAGTGCATAACTCAACAGACAAACATAAGAATTGGAGAAGTAATATCACTGAATTATTAGGACTCCTGCTAGGAGGAAGGAGGTCTGGACAACTGTTGGCTCTTGGAGAGGGGGGTTCTGTGGATTAAAGACATGACCCACAACCAGTGCCTTTGCAAAATTCCTTACAGAACCTGCAGATCACAATACTTGAACTGTGGAGTCTCTTTCTGTGTCTCCTGTTGGTAAAGCTTATATTTTAGATCAGTAGATTGTTGCTATTGATGTAAAGGGAAGAGGCAGAAGTAAGGAGACTCACATGGGAGATTCTAAGAGGTGTTCATCTGTGGGAAGATGATGACAATAGTGTGGATAGATGTCTTCAAGTTCCAGGAGACAGAAGGTGCATTATAAGAATAGTTGAAGTAGTAGGACATGGAAGTGACAGAGATGCTCTTGTAATGACTTCATCACAAATGATGGAAGGACAATGCAGGAAGAAATTATCTTGGCTGGGTGATATCTTCTGTGTCTAATTCTGTGGTTTCTCCTGTGTACTGCCTGGTTGAGGGTAAGATATTTCACATCTGGTGTTTTAACTTTTTATAAAATGGATAGTAGTACTTAATATATAAAAAAAAAAAAAATATATATATATATTGTAGGGTGTATCCTGCTAAGTAAACTAAGGGTACTCCAACTGCAGAGAGGTGTTTTATTCAAAACTTATTTCAGCTCAGACTTGAATTATTTTAGGTTCAGTAGCTCCATGGCCTGAAATATTAGTGTCACGGTTACTACATCACATTGAAAGACTTTGACAGCTGTACATCCACACATCAATTTTTACTGTTTGCAGCGGGACCTATAGTGAACAGTTTTTGGCAAAATGCGCTTTTACAAGCATATTTGCTTGAATACCTGTACATATTATATGCTAGTAATGTTTTAATATTGTTGTTATTAATATTTTTAATAAACAGTTTTACATTTATTCATACATCTATAGAGGCGCTCTCCTGTTGTATGTATTCTATATACATTCTATATACATCTTATATTAGGTCTGGTACACAGTACAGATACTGGACTGTATAGGAAGAGCTACTAGCAGAAAATATAAAGAGGTATTAATACCACTTTAAAGATCACTGAAAACATCTCACCTGGAGTACTGTATACTATACAGATGACAAAAAAGCAAGGCAGACACTATAGAACTGAAAAGAGAGGAACACCAACATTTCAGGAATAAAACCTTTTATAAATAAATTGTTTTATAATGAGAAACCTCTTGATAATGGTATTTATTCTTGAAATGTTGGCATTTTTGTCTTTTGAGTCCTGGGGGATATGCACTAAATGTTCTGATCTTGTGTCAGTGACATATTGAAATATGCGATAAGATGTCATATGCCTGTGAATACACACAAATAAGCCATCATTGCCATGAATCCATCATGATAATATAGCTGCTTTTTATGTTGTAGTTCACAGTCCCAACAATGCTAGTCCAAACATTCTTGCCTATCCAATCAGTATGTGCCAGATTATATCCATAGTTAGGAGTACTCAATTCCTGGAACACTAGATGATGGGGATAACAACTCCCATCAACCTTAACCAACTAATATTTGGTTGACGATGGGAGCTGCAGTCCCTGCCAGAAGGGGTAGGCAAAAGCTCTCACCATGTTCCCTGGAGAAATTCCGTGAAAACCACGTTGTTGTCTGCTTTTTCACAGGAAAATCCAGTTTAAAACCAGCAATTAAAATCTTTGCATTTTTCACCTATTGCCCAAAATTCTTTGCCATTTTTTATGACTAGAAAGTTTTAGCCCATTTATTTATGTGTTTTTCACCTTTTTGCGATAAAAACGTGACGTATTCCAGGAAGTGACATATTCCAAGAAGCAGCAACAGTGTAAGGTAAAAGTTTTGTGCTGTTCAGCTTTGATTTCTTTGGAAAATTGAGGCAGGGGAGTCTCATAGTGACTTCTATCACAATAAGAATAAATAGAAGGAGGAACTGGAAGGATCCTTATGTGTCCACTGAGGAGGTGGAGGAAGTGAGCACTACAGAACCAATGCTGTCCAGTCCCCCTAAATCACCCTTAGGGATTTTGGGAAATTAATGCCAAGGGAGGAAGAAAAGGCTAGTGGTAAGAGCAGGACAAGTCAGCAGCCTGTGCCTTCTGCCAGATGTGCTGCCCCTGCTGCCACCATTGCTGTGCCTGTTGCCAGACATGCTGCCCCTGCTGCTATCATTGCTGTACCTGCTGCCAGATGTGCTTCCCCTGCTACTGTTACCACCATTGCTGTGCCTGCTGTCAGACGTGCTCCCCCTAATGCCACTAGTGCTTTGCCTGCTGACAGACGTGCTGTTCCTGCTGCCACCAGTGCTGTGCCTGCTGTCAGATGTGCTGCCCCTGCTTCCACCAATGCCGTGCCTACTGCCAGTGCTGAACCTGCTGCCACCAGTACTGTGCCTGTTGTCAGACGTGATGCCCCTGCTGCAACCAGTGCTGTGCCTTCTGCTAGTGCTGAACCTGCTGCCACCAGTACTGTGTCTGCTGTTAGACCTGCTGCCACTGCTTCCCCCAGTGCTGTGCCTGCTGCCAGTGCTGAACCTGCTGCCACCAGTGCTGGACCTGCTGCTAGAGTGTCTTGTAATACACAGGAGGGGGAGAAGGAGAAGATGATGGCAAGTGTGACAGCAGGGGACCCTAAGTCATACTTGTCATCCCCAAGCAGTCCCGTCAGTGTCAGTACTACTACTACTACTAAGAAGGTCCAGCAGCTTGTTAGTGTTAGGAGTGAAGGTGGGGGTAACCAGTATCCTCATATTACTAGTGACTGTGAGGAGGAAGACTCTGAGGCTGAACTTGATGCGGTTAGTGTTAGTAGTAGCAGTAATGGTGAAGCAGTCGGTGGTACCAGTGTTAGGGGAGTGATAGGGGAAGCATTTGAGAGTGTCCCGACTTGTGGTCAAGGGAGCCCACACCATTCCTCTGGCCCTGGGACTGGTGGTGGATAGCAGGCGCAGAAATATTTCCACCACCACCAGGAGCACAGATTAGCTGCCTGTGCCTGCTGCTACTGCTACCAGTCTGCATTCTTCACATCACCAAGAAATAGCAAATGTGACATTAGGGGACCTTCTGTCAATTGCTAATCACCTCCTCCAACCAGCAGTGAGATGTGTGTAATAGAGCAGCAGAAGCATGTAGGAACTATTGGTGGTGCTGGTGATGATGATGGTGGAGAAGTTGGGGTGGAAGAGACATTGATAACCTTCTTAGCCCAAACCGAGAAGGAATGGGAGACAGGGATGAGGATGGGCATCACCACCACCACCAGTGAGCTTTTGGAATTTGTAACTGCTCTAATTCCTTCTGCTGAGTTGCAAGGGCAGCAGGATGCTGAGGAGCTGGCTATTGTGCCACAAACCACAGTGGGAATGGGGTCAACAAAAGATACCGGACTAGAACAGGTTCCACTTGCCAGCAGCAGCAATACTCCTGGTCCTAGTTGCAATGCTGATTCCCAGACAGTGAAGGGGAATGTGGAGGACAAGAAGAAAGAGGCCATTCTTCTCCACCTGTTCCCTATCCCTATCACCTGAAGTCATGGGTGGGGGACTATTTTTCTCTTGGGTCAGGCACAGTGCAGTCATCAATAATGGCACTGTGCACAATTTGTGACAAGTCAGTGAGAAGGGGAAAGGAGGGAACACACCTTGGCACAACCGCCCTGAAACACAGACACCATGACATTTATGTCAAACATGTTAAAGCCAAAAACCCACCACAGAAATCAAGCACTGCTGTTGCTGTACCCCCTGACTCTACAGAAAGGCAACAAGAGGCAAGGTGGAGATCAAAGAGGAGGAAGAATAGAGAAACCCAGGCAGAGACTGGAAGTTCCATGACTAGCTTGCCATCACCTTCTTCCTCTAGGGTAACTACATCTTCTGCCAAGCCATTTCGTTCATCATTACCTCCTCCACCAAATGATAGCCACTCTGTAGATGTTAGGATGTTGCAGTTCCTGTCCATCCATTGCACACTGTGTGGCACACTGACCACACATGGCAGTGTGGTGGAGGAGAATCACAAGCAGGACATCAAGCAGCATCTGAGGAGATTCCATCCTGCAGAATATGCTAAGATGGTGGCAGGGAAGGTTCATCATTACTATTAAACTGTAAGCAAGTTGTCATGTGTCCTTAGTAGGGTGTGGACAAGGAGTATAGTGACATCAGCAGTACTGGGTTTTGGGTGCCATGGTGTTTGGATTTACCACACATGCTGCGCACACAGCAGTTGCTGATGAGAGGCACACTTCCTGCTCTCAATTCTATTCTAATAACAACTCACCCATGATTTTGAAAGAGGGGCAGGTGAAGAAGAATTATTGGCCTTCTTTTCTTCACAAATACTGAGGGCTACTTATTGTGCTGCTACTGCCTCAGGCACATCACTGGACCTAGTCGTGGCAAGTGGAACCTTTGTCAACCCTCGCCTATGTTACTGCAGCAGCAAGAACAGCAGTCTCAAATTCTGCTTCTACATCAGGGCATTTGACAATGGCCAGCAGGACATGACCTGCAGGCACCAGGCAGTTTTCTCTTGTGCTTTAAATAAAAAAAAAAATACAAAAAAAATTAATAAAAACCACCATAGTCCTAGAAAAAATAAGCAGTTTTTGGGGATTTGTTTCTAACAAGCCTAAGTCCTACAAATCGATGTTTCCTTAGGGCTTGTGCCAAACAAGCCTAAGTCCTACAAATCAATGCTTCTTCAAGGCTTGTAGTTTCAGTTGGTAGCCATTTAGCAGCCACAATTGAATCTCTAGCCAGTGAATCTCCAGCTTACAGACAGAAAGCCTCTGTCATCGGAGGAGGCTGGTTAGAGAGAGGGGAGCAGAGGCATAGTGACAGACTGTGGTATAGAGCAGGTAACCGCAACATCTGTCTGGAAGTAGGTATAGGGCAGCATTTATTCTTTAGATTGTGGCCAAATAACGATGTAAAAAATAAAATGAAGACACTGTAACACATTCGCTATATAGCCTACATATTAATACTAACTTTTTTAGGGGTGAAAGTTCCGCTTTAAATTGAGCAAAGCAATGTGCTAAAGACCTGTGTAGCATACAAGAGGTTTAACCCCTTAGTGACAGACGACTTACCTGGTAAGTCCAGGAAGTCATGCGCTATTAAGGGGTTAAAAGCCTCCTTTTCATCAGTGCCAAACTTTGTTTGTTCACTATGGCACAGTTGTTTTACACCAGAATTTATCCGCTCTTATCTGCAAATATAGATATGCCCCATTGTTTTTCAGACTGCAAATCAATTTATATATGAAAGAAATATTCTATTAATAAAAGAAGTCCAACTGCTATTTTGAAACAATGGTCTCTGTGATGCAACAAATGATTTGTAATATTATATGTTTCTGTATTTGTGAAACGTGTTATTACATCACTTAATTTGTTATTGTTTGAAAACAAATGTGTATTTCCTGGCATTACAAGCTGACCTGCTCAATCCAATTTATCAGTCCCTCTAGCCAAATGAATACAAACTTTCATGTCCTCACACTTCTCACAGAAACACAGGGATAAAAAATGCAAAAGCCTTTATTCCAGCAGATGAAAACCAGACACCAGACAACCAGAGTACAGAACCACAGCAAAAAAAATGGCTCCTCTGACACATTGTGTAACAGATGGTATAGTTTATTAACTCTACTTCCCAATATTGCACATCTCTTTATTACAGACAATAGACTTCAAAAATCTGAATGAGAAATCCTATAGAGAAAAGCCACACCTATGATTCTGAGGCCTATTGAAGCTGTTGTAGTAAGAAGAACTGGAGAAAACCTTTGCGAATTTTTTAAAGGAAAAGAAAGATGAAAATGTTTTGATTAGTGTACATTATTAAAATGTAAACTTAATTATATTGCAAATAAAATGATTTAATCACTTGCCTAAGTTATTAAAACTTCCCAGACATACTCAGAATGGATTTGTTTCATGTATGAAAGGATTATTTCATCCCTGTTCATAATATCTATGGATGGCAAAATTAGAGGGCTAGAAACTGTAAGCTTAGCCCTAATCCTGTTATGCATGGAGAGGCCACTAATTATTATAAGACAAAGGCTACTTCCACCTAATAAGAGTATTACATTGTATCCTGGCCGACACTGTCTTTCCATGTATAACTGGACTGGGTCTTAGCTTACAGTCTCCGGCCCTATAATTTTACAACCCAAAGATATTATGACCATGGATGACAAATAACCCTGTCATACATGAAACATATATTGGGTATATGTGAGGTGTATTAACACTATTGACAAGAGTGTATAAATAATTTTATTTGCAATATATAAAGTTAACTTTTTAGCAGTGTGCAGTGCACCAATCAAACCATTTTCTTCTCACTTTCCCATTAATAAACCCCTCATAAGTTCGTGGTCGCATTTAAGGGTGATTGTAGGTTGAGCCTTGATTGGACTGCTAAATTCTCCACTATAATTGTATTATTTTTTGCCGTTTCTATCCCTCAGTACTCAATTCCAGGGAACATGAACTGCACCATAGAGGACAAATATAAATCCAAGGGTTTAGACCTGCATCAAAAATGTGTAGATTCAATGGATGCTAATATTATCCTACCTTTGTATAAATCCTTGGTTAGGCCTCATTTAGAATATGGAGTACAATTCTGGGCACCAGTTCTTAAAAAAGACATTGTTGAATTGGAAAAAGTGCAGAGACGTGCAACAAAACTGATAATGGGATTGGGGGATCTGATGGGTTTGTTTACATTCGAGAAGAGACGCCTAAGTGGTGATCTGATTACCATTTACAAATACATTCAAGATCAATGCAAAGAACTATCTGACAAATTATTTATGTAAAGAGCTGAGCTAAAAATGGAGTCGTCCATTAAGATTAGAGGAAAGACGATTTAGACTAAAACAAAAGTAGTGATTTTTTACAGTAAGGGCGGTAAAGCTATGGAATTCTTTGCCTCAGGATGTTGTACTTTCAGATAATCTAACTTCTTTCAAAAAAGCAATGGATGCCTATCTAGCACAGAACAATATTGAAAATGATGACAGATGGCTTCACTGCAGATAAGTTGTTGATCCAGGGAACTATCTGACTGCCATTTTAAGTCAGGAAGGAATTTTTTTACCCACTTGGATCTAAATTGGAAATGGCTTCAGGGTTTTTTTTTTGCCTTCCTCTGGATGAACAGGGTTGTTTTTGGCATGGGCTGGACTTGATGGACGCATGTCTTTTTTCAGCCTCGTCAACTATGTAACACTAACACTCTTTGATTTCCTATAACCTATCTTATAAGGATTGCTTATGGAATTATTTCTTTTATTTCAAAATCTATTCTCATTAAGTTATATTGTACCTCTTGCCATTTATCATTTCCCTTATACTTCAACTCTTGGATATACCCCTGTATCTTTAAATG
Organism: Rhinophrynus dorsalis; assembly: GCA_037306005.1. Classification (NCBI taxonomy): domain Eukaryota; kingdom Metazoa; phylum Chordata; class Amphibia; order Anura; family Rhinophrynidae; genus Rhinophrynus; species Rhinophrynus dorsalis. The sequence continues at coordinate 68,629,007 of CM074719.1, read as the reverse complement.
ATAGCTATTGCCAAAAATGTTTTCCTTTCTTTCAATAATAGTCCCTTCCATTTTATTTATAGTTTCTGTAGCTCATTTTTCCCATTTCTCTTTTTTCTCTTGCTCCAATAAAATTCCCTGTCTTTTCTCAATTAACTTGGTCAGATACTGTGAGCAATTATCTGGATTATTCTTCCATTTTTCTTCAAAAGGTTCTATCTTTTAAATCAAATGCTAGTTTCTATCTATATATAGCGTTTATGGAATCAAATCATTCAGCAAATATTTTCTCCCAATAGTATTTTGTTTCTTTAATACGTTTTTTTTTCCCAATTCTAAATGTACTGATTAAATCAGTTTCATCATCCTGTTCAAATGGTACTACTCTGGTAGATGTAGATTTGATATTAGAAAAGCCAAATTGCCTGTTTTTTTTTTTTTTTTGTATGTCTATTTTACCAGGAAGAACACATTGAGATTATCTCTCATTTTCAAGTATGTCCTGGACTCATTTTATCTACCTCAGAGGGGTGAAAGGCTGAGCTTGCCTTGTCGGGACCAGAACCTGTAACCTGAACAGACTCTACAGATGGAGCCTTAACCAACTGAGCCATCTCTCTTCTATCAATACCAAATGACCAAGACATTATATCATCATTATTTCTTGATAGTTTTGTTTAGCACTTTGCTGTATGTTTCCCTTGCAGGATATATTAGATATGTATATATGTATAGGTTGAACAGTGGATTTATTATTTCAACCCTTTTTAGACTGAATATTGTTATTTTTTTATTATTATTAATTTTATTCTATTTTTGTATATGACCATAAAATCTCAGGTATAATACGCACATGTGTATAATACGCAGTTGCAAATTATACCCAAGATTTTTGGTAAAAAGTTAGTTCCTATATATAATACGCACCCCCTACTTGCCTGACCCCTTTTCTGCAGTCAGTGCTTGCACATTGAATCTATGGTAGGTCCTGACAGGGCTACGCAGAGGAGTTCCAGAAGCGTAAGAAGCGGGTGCTGAATGCAAGAGTGCCACCCGCTGCCCCTATTTCACGGCTGCCTGGAATCCAGAGGGGGGATCCCGGTTATTAAGGTGGGCTTTAACGTTTTGGTAATATTGCTGCACAGAGGAAGCGTGTGGTGAGCGCAGGGATTCTGCCCGCTGCTGCCAGATGGGGGCTGCTGGACTTCAAGGGGTAGTCTGATTGCATAAAGGGGAGAGGCAAGTAGGGATATTGAGGCAGGGGTATTTTTTTTTTGTTTTTGTTTTTTTTTGCTCCTGTATAATATGCACCCCCCACTTCACATAAGGTGAAATGGGGTAAAAACGTACATACAGTATTATACCCGAGATTTTACTGTAGATTTTTTCTATAGATTTTTTTTCACACCATTTATTCATCCACTGATTGTAATTCTTTTTTTTCAATATATTATTTGTCAGTATTAGTTGTTTTTTTTTTGTGTGTGTGTGTGTGTATATTGTAAGCATCAGTATTTCATTTTGCTAGCATATAGATATCAGTGTTGGCACTTGCCCCTTATGTTTTTCATGTGATTTGGTGCTCACATGGATAATGGGAATAGTGCAGCAACAATTATCTCTTTGCTAGTTATGTGTAGGGGATAGGAATGTGTGATTGTTTTCTTTGTTGTTTATGAGGAAGATTAGATTATACATATAACAATAGTCTATATTCCTTTATAAGTTTTTAAAAAAATTATATATCTATATATCTATAGATATATATATCTATATTTACCTATTGCTGGCACGTCTGAAAATATTTTTTTTTTATATATCATTTGATTTTATTTCTCTCTGCTAATGGGGAGACTATTTTTGTTATAGCAGCCACTTTTGTTGTATTATTTTACATATATCAGGGTGCACATTTCTAGGGATTTTTAGTCTCTTTATAAAGAAAAAAATATTATTATTATAAAAATGCTAAAGATAAACAAAAAATATATATAAAAAAAAATGAAAAAATCTACACACATCATAGACCATTACTACCCTGGCACTAATTCAGTTTGAATGCCCCTCACTACCCTATCACTAACTCCATTTGAATGGCCTTCACTGCCTTAACACTAACTGGCACAATTGGAATGGCCCTCACTGCCCTAACACTAAATCTCACTTGCCTTACCCTCACTAACCTAACCCTAAGTCACACACTTTATTTTATGAGTTCTCTTCTCTCCTGGAAACAACGCTATACATCTCTACTAATGAAACCCACACTGAAACAAACAAAAGGGTTGACATTCCCTGGCAAAACTTTGGGGGCAATTTCCCCTGGGAAAAGTGGGAACTGTATTTTTTGTCAAAATTTCCCATGGAAAAAAAGCATCACTTTTCGCCCATCCCTAATTTTAAATATCTAGTTGACAACTGATTGCCTGAGAGGCTTGCAATGCTGCCAATGTGGTATACTTCAGAGAATAAGCAGGCACTTACAGGACTTGGTGATAGAGATGTGTGAGTTTATTGCTTCATATAGTTGTCAATGTTTTGGCCCTGCACATGGGCTGGATTCTTTAGTAGTTGATAACTTTATCAAAGGTTTTATCTATATATGTCTTCTTATACTTCAGTGTTAAGCTGTTAGATACAACTAGTTGATTACATGTATCAACTGCAATGTAATCTAGGTCCAAACAAAAGCTGGAAAAAAAAGCTGAAAAGACATATATAGGATGGCTTTTAACATACATGTTGCATTATTTTAAAACTAGCATGATTTAAACTTGGAAAAAGAGAATGACTCTTGAAAGCTTGTCCCTAAATTTGAAGGTTAGTCCAATAAAAAATATTATTATATACTGTGATACTCGGTCATTTGGTATATATAGATACATGTATTTATTAAATCACTTTCTGTAAAGGAAACCTAAGTTCTCATGCTGACTTAGGCCGTGGTGCCGGGTTTCTCCCTCCTTAGGTCAGCTATTGAGGGGTAGCAATGCCAGCAGTTCTCCACAGCTTCCTCCTAGAATGGGGGTCAAAAGAAGCCCCTTTAGACCATTCTTGCACAGAGAGACAGGACTCCTTCTTGTTCCAGAACTAACACACTTTATTGGTGAGAGGACAGCTCTTTTATACACCTTTAACAGTATTAAATCACTAAATGCAAACAAAGGGTACAATGGAAGTAGGCATAAGAGGATGAAACAATGGGACATGATACAATGGGTAGACATGATTGAATTACCTATACAATGGGCAAGGGTGAAGGGAAGACAATGTAACAAAGGAGTGGGGCCAGGTACAATGGTCAACAGGGCTGGAATACACAAAATCAAACAATGCACACTGGGTTGAAGCATCTTTTAAGCCCTTTGAATTGTCCGCTTCTAGCCGTGGCCAACCCAGGACAGAGAATAACTTGGCCAATCCTGGCCATGATTTTCATGACAGTTTTTAGCCTACCAGGCTACATGGACTGGGAGCCGGCCGGCCAATCCCTGGGCCGCCTACTTTCCCCCATGTTTAGTCTATGGGGGACCTTTAAACGTGTAACACAGGGTCCTGGCCAATGAGGAGGAAGCCTACCTGCCGAGTAACCTAATGTACTAGCAACCTTTCAACACTATGTCACTGTGCAGGGAGACACCCACTGACCGGCGAGGGTATTGCTTGTCAACGACACACTTCCCCATCCATAGTGCATTAAGTCCCTTTAAACCCATCACGGGTGATGGTGGCCAATCCATGTGGCAGCTGGTTTAAAGCTGTGGCGCCAGTTCCGTGGTGCCTGGGCCGAAGGGAAACTCTCAAAGACTTTGTCTTTCATTCTTTCATGGGCTGTTTTCCATGGGCCTAACAAGACCCCCAAGTAACGGGCCGATGCCTTTGTCTTGATCCCCAATCTAAGTGAACCCGGGCCATAGATAGCTGGTAAATCCTTCCTCCCGCCACTTGGACCATCACTGCTTGGTTGGTGCGTTGATGGAGGCGAAGACTCCGGGGTTGTACCAGAGAAAGAGTGGCTCTGGTATCGTGAAGTCTTTCTACGTGGTATCCATCCAGTTTGATGGGCTGTATATGATGGGTGCGATTATCCGATGAGGAGTTATGTGCCAGGGCTGCTTCATGGTAATAGCTCCAATGGGTGGTCTCCTCGGAGGGCCGAAGTATTTCCCTGGGTGACGGCCAGACGTAATTCTCTTCTTCAGTCTCACTGATGCAGTGTGCAAGCCTGGAGGGCACCCTCCCTTGGGATGTAGGAGGTCCCCAGAATGCAGGCCCAGTACTGGGACCAGGGGTCGCCCGGTTTAGAGGACAGATGGGGCAGATATGTCATCGCTTATGGCAGTTGAAGCACTCTGGTCCCCCTGGGATGTATCTGGGTTGGTTGGCCAGGGAAGCCCGTGAAGGAGCAGGGGGGCTTGCGCGTGAAGCAGGGGCAGTGGCTCCATGAATATTGCCCATTCGTTGGCCCACACATCGGAAGGCCTCAAATTTATTGGCTAGTTCCCCGGCAACCGTGACCTTGCATTGATCATGGTCATGAACCCAGTCCCGTACTTCTCGGGTCACATGGTGAAAGAACTGTTCTAGGAGCATCTGCAGACAACAGTCCTCGAGGGTCCGAGCCCCACATCCCTGGAGCCAATTACTGCAGGCTCGCCCCATGGTATAGACCCACTGTGTATGGGTTTCCTTTGGTTGCCTGTGTACTTCCCTGAACTGCCTCCGGCATGTGTCTGGAGTGATGTTATAGCATTGGAGCAATCGCCACTTAACCTCCGGATAGTCCATAATCCATTAATCCGGGATGGTCCGGTAGTTGTCTGCGGCTCTCCCCATCTGTTTCCCTGCCAGTATGGTCACCCAGGACTGGCGATCCACCTGCACTATGCAGCATTGTCTTTCAAAGTTCCTTAAAAATCCATTAATGTCCCCCGCTGTGTCATCGAACATTTTGAAGAGCTGGTGCAGAATTTGTCTGTTATTCTCCATAGTATTTGTCCGAGATTCGCTAGCTTGGCTAGGTGGACTAGGGTGGCCTTGGGTCAATTGAGCCAGGTATTTTTTTTCCACAGCTAGGATCCGGTCTCACCAAGTCCAAGCGACTTGCTACCCGTTGGGTCACCACATCCAATTGGGACATGGTCACTAGCTGTGATGCTGGGGAATGCAAGGCAGGGGAGTGCACGCTCGAGCCATAATTTTGGGGCAAATATGTGGTCCTAGCCCTTTCTGCCATTTCATCATCCATGTCGTGTAGCATGGCCACCAACTCTATTTTAAACCTCTATTTTAAACCTCTGGAGTCCCTGCCTCTTTCCTCCACTATGCTCTGCAGCTCTGCAGCCGAGTGCTGTCAGTAGACATTGGTCATTGTACCGGCTGGATCCCAGGTGGTGGTTTGGATCCCTTCAGTGTAGTGAGAGAGAGAGAGAGAATCCCACCACTGCCACCAGTGTAACGGAAATGTAAGTTCTTGTGCTGACTTATGCCGTCGTGCTGGGTTTCTCCCTCCTGAGGTCGGCTAAGAAGAGGTAGCCATGCCGGCGGTTCTCCAGAGCTTTCTACTAGAATGGGGGTCAAAAGAAGCCCCTTTAGACCATTCTTGCTCAGAGAGACAGGACGCCTTCTTGTTCCAGAACTAACACACTTTTCTGGTTAGAGGACAGCTCTTTTATATACCTTTAACAGTATTAAATCACAAAATGCCAAACAAAGAGTACAATGGAAGTTGCCATACAGTGATGAAACAATGGGACATGATACAATGGGTAGACATAATTGAATTAACTATACAATGGGCAAGGGTGAAGGGCAAGCAATGCAACAAAGGAGCGGGGTACAATGATCAACAAGGAATGGAATAAACAAAATCAAACAATGCACACTGGGTTGAAACATCTTTTAATCCCTTTGAATTGTCTGCTTCCAGCCTTGGCCAATCCAGGACAGAGAATAACTTGGCCAATCCTGGCCACTAGTGTCACAACAGTTTTTAGCCTACCAGGCGCCATGGACTGGGAGCTGGCCGGCCAATCCCTTGGCCACCTACTTTCCCCCATGTTAAGTCTATAGGGGGACCTTTAAACATGTCACCCAGGGTCCTGGCCAATCAGGAGGGTGCCTACCTGACCAGCAACATAATGTACAAGCAACTTTTCAACACTATGTCACTGTGCAGGAAGACACCCACTGGCCAGAGAGGGTATTGCTTGTCAACTACACACTTCCCCATCCATAGTGCATTAAGTCCCGTTAAACCCGTCATGGGTAGTGGTGGCCAATCCGTGTGGCAGCTGATTTAAAGCTGTGGCGCCAGTTCCGTGGTGCCTGGGCCGAAGGGAAACTTTCCAAGCCCATGTCTTTCAGTCTTTCATGGGCTGTTTTCCATGGGCCTAACAAGACCCCCAAGTAACGGGCCCATTCCCATTACACTTTCATTTTAACTCTTTGCATTCTAGAGGGGTGTACTATGCATTGCTTTACTCTGGCAGTCAAAGAGTTAAAACAATAACCACTAGGTTCAATATATAAAGAAACAGGTCCAAAATATCAGCATAAAAAGACAGAGTATGCAGCACAATCAATAAACTAATATTATGAGCATGTTGCAATGTATATTAATCTTATGAACTTAACCATTTGAGTACCAAAATTGTCTGAAATGCATTGCAAATCAATGACTTGCATACCCCTCTGGCATTCAAAGGGATAAACGAATCAGTTGTATAATAAAGACAGACTCCCTGACTAAGCATAATAAGCCACGTTGATAGTAAATTTGTACCTGTTGTAGTCTGTAGTGCCAGCAGGTAGCTGCAACACGCAAAATCCAGTTTGGAATTTCTCCATAATCCTCTTCAAGCACTTACATGAACATTAAGAACTGGCACAGGCATCCTTGAAAAATAACTGCAGCTTTGTATTGTGCATGGTGCAGCACATGTCATCAGCTCTTTAAAACCTCTGTTTTCAAGAAAAGAAATCTCAACATGTCATCACCAACATTTTGGCAAGTTTTCCATTCTACTTGCATACTTTTGAATAACATTTATGGACATTTTCAGTCCTTTGAAAACCCTCATAAATAGTGGGTTGGGGGGGGACATTGGTCTGTGTAGGAACTTTATCTGTCTCCGTACATTGTTGTGATGACTACTAATTGTTGAGGTACTAATAATAATGGCCAGGGAACACATGTTGGTGGGGATACTGTTCTCAATAGTGGTGGTTGAAGTAGCGGGGGTGACTTGATGGTGGTAGTCAGCTACACAGATCTCTAACTCATTCTCATCAGTTACAACAGTAGCAGGAGGAAAAATGGGTGACTGGGATTATACTGCTAAGGAAAAAAGATGTCCCCCTCCCAGCAGACACATCTAACACATGTAAACATTAGTACTACCAGCATCCTGAGAGAAATGTATCCATGCCCCAGACCTCTGTTCAGAATTAGGGAGTCCTCCTAAGCCTGATGCTGAGTGATTATTGTTGTCATTAGTACCATAAACAACACTAGTAAAGGGACAAGATGTTTTTCTAATAAAAACAGAAACACTACTACCTAGGCTTGACCTGTGTGGAATTTGCTGTGACTGGGAGGGATTTGGAGTAAGAGGTTATGATGAGGACAATGACAGGGATGGTGTATTTTTGGCCATCTTTACAATTCTAATATTTCAGGTTACTCTCTCAAAAGCCTAAAAGCAGGCATTTTGCTCCTTTGCAGAGGTAGAACAAACCTTGTACCTTTTGGTTGCATGTTATTGTCATCACCAGTTCAATAACAGCAGAAGCAACTGGGGAGGAATGTCTTTGTGCAGGGAAATAGTTTAAATCATCATCATTTTCAATGTTGGTGACATCAACCGATGTCCCCATTACAAGACTGTGGGGGGGTGGGGGTGGAATTTCTGACTGAATGACTAGATGTTATGGTGGAAGAGGTGAAAGGCATAGTATTATTGTTAACTTCATCATATCATCATCACCACCACCACCACTTTTTTAGCAACAGGCACCGACACACTCATAGATGTCCTCTTACCACCTTTATTTGTGTGTAATTTGGAATGATTTTCTGCATAACATTTCATACTAGTAACAGGCTTGTCTATCTACCTTTATTACGAATAGCTGCTGCAGCCATCTCTACAGTATATCTCATCACCACCACAACAACATCCAAGCAATCCTTCCCCATTTACATCTTTGGTGGACATGATGTTTGATGACTAGTACCAATGTGACAGGTAATTAGTCAATAAGCACAGAAGTCCTTACCTGGCTTACAAATTATGTAAAAAAAAGTATTGCAAAAACATTGTATTTTTAAAGAAATCGCACAAGACAATGTCATGTAAGTGACTTAACATAGCCTAGTATGCAGCACCAGTAAGCAGCACCTATGCAGCATGTAGGCAGGCCCTGGGTAGCACCTATGCAGCACCTAGGCACCACCTTAGAACCACTTTAGCAACACTTATACCTGCATTCTTCCTATATCTATCCAACAGTTGGGCTGCAACACCACTAGCTCTCTGCCCTACCTAGCACGCACTGAAAAAACAGCCTTCCCGCAGCACCTTTTTTGTGCTAGTGACCCTAGGAAAAAATTGCATGCCGATATTAAAAAAAGAAAACAATCTGCCTTTTTACATGGTTTTGTGATTATGTTTTCGTAAAATTTTAGCACTGGGCAACAAAATTGGTGAAAAAGCGGAATTTTATAGGGTCCAGTGAGAATTCCCATGGAAGGGGAAATGTGCAATTTTCTACCTTACTGTTTTGGGGCAAAAAAAAATGCATATATGTCATTTTGCAGAGCTTCTAGTTTGATATGAGGAGCCTAGCTAGAAGTGCATCATGGCAGACAGAAGGAGCATGTACTTCAAGAGAATGAGATCCACCCTCCTTTCTCAACTCTTCTAACATGGGGCTCAGGCCAGGAAGTCCAGAGAAGCAGAGAGGCGGTTGGCTAGGATCATTAGGCTCGCATTTCGCTCTAAGCACACTAGTGCTACATATTCCTTTTAACATAGGTGGGAAAGACAGTAAGGAACAAAAATAAAAGATGGCACTCAAAAATGTGGTTCCCTCATTATTAAGTGTTTGGGGGATTTGTCCCCTTAGTACCCCCTGGTTCCTGTGCATCCAGATAAAGTTATAAACCATTGTTTAAATAAAAAAAGTTTCAAAATATACCATCTTCATACACCCCACAGCCCCATACACTACTGTCTGGCACAGAAAAATGGGCAGGTCAGTTGGGACAGATGAGGGTCATCATAGAATATTAAAAGTGATTATGTCAGTGCTTGCAGCACCCTTAGATTTAACTGGGGCTTTTTAACCTTTGTAATGCGAGAGTGCTATGGCTCCAATTCTTTCTTAGCCTTAATGCAAGTATCATGATTTTATATACATATGTATATATATATATATATATATAGTCTCAGGTTTTCCCTTATGCTAACTGAAGATTGTCTCTCTCTGCAATCCATCCGGACAGTCTTGCTGTTCTGAGGTAAGCAGTGTTACATCAGTAAAAGGGGTGATAGGGGGATACTTTATCATACAATTACTCTTGAACTCTGACAATATTGAAATAACACTCTCCATGGCCAAAATGCTATGAAGATTAATTGGAGCTGCTTTTAATTTGAAACATTACTATACTTTTAAGGGGTTAAAACAATTCTTACAGTTAGTTAAATAACTACGCACATACCATACATTTACACCTCATCATAATATATGCACAAACTAAATTAAGGCTTTCAAAATTAAACACAGAAAGTAAAACACCATTTATAGAAAGCAAATACAAGCAATGATTAAATGTACCTTCAGATCATCTAGTTGGGTACGTGGTCAACAATCCACAGTAGTCATAGTTATTATTGTACTTTATCTATAAGTCCCAACTTATATAGCTATATACAATAAGAGGCTTATGAGAGTACAATTAGTACATACAATGCAAAAGGTTCAGAGGGCTCTGCTTGTGAGAGCTTACAGACTAGGTCCCAAATCTCTATGTCCAATTTAAAAGACCTAACATAAAAAGAGTGGAAGGTTAAAATTCAATAAGAGGAAAAATAAATATCAGTTCCACAAAAAGATTTGCCAGGCCACTGCTTGTGTAGGGGAGATCAATGGCAGCATTATGATGAACTCTCACTGATATTCGTCATAATTCCAAAAAAATCTGAAAGGAATGTGTTCTCTGATGTGCTGCTATATATGACTGTCAGAGCCAGAATTTGATGAGCTAGTCTTGTCTGACATCACTTGTTTCTTCTGCCACTGCTACTGTGACAACTGCTCATACTGATGAAATTGTCTCAGATGCACACAAAATAACAGGGTTTTCCTTCTGCTTGGAATGAATCATGGAACATGAATATTACATATGGTAAGCTTACAAATGCAAGAACGAATATTTCATAACATCTGATGAGCCAACCGATGTTCCAAAGGAAATGTTTCCATTCCCAGATTTGGAAATTGCTCAAGAGTCACAAAATCTCACCACAGAGCACATGGGATAGATGTATGCCAAACAGAAAATGGTTCGAATTGTTTAAACTGCAGCTTCTCAGTTCAGAAAATTATGAAACACATTGTGTATAAATAAACAATCAAATAGGAAAACAGATAACACATAAAATGTAGATGATTAAAGTGCCTTATGTTCGAAAGTACAATAATGCGGGAGTATACCATCTATACGTAGGGAACAAACAGAAATTTCCATTGATTTAAATGAGACTATTAACCACTTGAATGCTAGAGTGGTCTCCAACACATTGCAAAGCAGCTCTTTGGAGACCTATCTAGCATTCAAGTTATTAAAAATCCCTTTTGAATTTATGGTAATTTGGAGGCTTTAGATTTGTTCTTTATAGAGCAATTTGTTTGTTCCGGATTTGCTCCAATGTTCTTTTGAACATAAGGTCCACACGCGTAACCAGACACTCGCTATAGAAGGACTGGCAGTGAATAAAAAGTAAAAATAGGACAGAGAAATGTTAATCTGCAGGTGTGGTTTCAAATAAAGCTTTGGGCTGTATTCAGAAATCCAAAGAAGAGCAGGGCTGGATTTATATCTCAGGAGCTTGTAGACACAGAAATCTGAAGCTCCCCGCCCATTGGCCATCTCCACAATGCTCCAAATATCCACATTACCCCCATCTCCATATTGCCCTCACATTGCCCCCATCAGCTCCACATTGCCCCCATCAGCTCCACATTGCCCTCACATTGCCCCCCATCAGCTCCACATTGCGCCCATCATCTCAAATTTGCCCCCATCAGTTCTACATTGCCCCATCATCTCAACATTGCCCCCACATTGCCCAGTCATCTCAACTTTGCTCACCTCAGCTCCATGCCTCCATCACCTCCACATTGCTCCATCAGCTCCATATTGCCCTCACATTTCTCCATCATCTCAACATTGCCCCCATCAACTCAATATTGCCCCCATCACCTCCACATTGCCCCATCATCCCCATATTGCCCTCACATTGCCCTCATCATCTCCACATTAAGCCTCACCCCCCATCCATTTCCTACCTCCCTGGTGGTCCAGCAGCAGGAGAGATCTGTCCTTCTGCACAGACTTGTAGCTGCTGGAGCTCCTGCGCAGTCTTCTCTTTAGTAAGGCAGAGTGTTGGGAGATGATGTCATCTCCCAGTGCTCTGTATTACTAAAGAGCTGGGGGAGCTCAGGAGCTACAGGTCTGTGCCAAAGAAGGCACAGACCTTACTATGCGGTGGGTGGAGCGCATGCCACTTTAAAAAAACATATATATATATATATTGATTGAAAAGGAAGGGGCCCCTCTGTAGGGTGCGCCTGTAGGCAAGTGCCAACTCTGCCTTATGGAAAATCCGGCCCTGAAGACGAGCAAACCAACTGAATCACAGGGACAAATAAACATTTCCAATTCTTTAAATGGAGCTTTTAACTCAATGAACACTAGAATATTTATGCAGTGGGGGAGATGCAGTCAGGGTTGATGGTATGTCGATGTGCATTTGTTGATGAGTGGTGAACACATTGCCTTGTCTATGGAGACACACATTTCCATATGCACTAAGAAGGAATGCAAAGGGAGTGGGGGAGACTCTGATCATTAGCATTTCATCCTGGTGTAAAGGTGCCAAAGTGCTGGGGAGCAAAGGGAGGAAGCAGAAAGGAAGACTTCAGTAGTAAGAACAGCGGCAGTCTTCATGTAACCCTAAATCCAGTAAGGTAAGCATAAGCAACACAGTGCAAAGCAATGAACTGGATACCTCTCTGGCACTCAGATGGTTAACTGAAGTAATACAAATTCTTATCTCAAATATGCAAGCTCAATGTATTATAGCAGATAAGATATGTATAAAAAATATTAGAATAATCAGGGGCATGTAAATATCTTTTTAGTATGTGCCTTTATAATGAAGCACTTAAAGGGATAGTAATGTTTCATAATAAAAGCAGCTCTAATTAATCATCATAGTATTTGGACTTTGGAGAGTGTTATTTCAATTCTGTCAGAGTTGTAGTTCCAGAGTAATTCAATGACAAAGTGTCCCCTTCCTGCCCCTTTTACTGATGTCCCCAGAAGAGGGTCAATCTTCAATTAAGATAAGGGAAAAACCTGAAAAGCTTGTCAAGGGGGGCAGGGATTTCATTGTTTTCATAGGAATAAGAGTGTCCCCTTCTGTTATCTGTCCAGTCTATGGACTGCATTCCACATCTGAGAAGAGATGACTTACACTAGGTAAAAGGGGCGGGAGGGGAAACTTTGCTTGTGGATATCTCATAAACCATAATGGTTTGAGAGATAAGACTTATATCATTCTTCATGTTTTTTAATGCCTACAAAATAAAATAAAGTTAAAATGAAGTATTGCTATTCCTTTAAAGCAGAAATTTCATGCATTTTAACGCGCCCCCCAAATAATTTTTAATATAACGTTAAGCAGTCCATGCTTGTATTATGCTTAGTAAGTCCAACATTATTTAGAAATTCAGCTTCTTAGGAGACTCCCCGGCAGATGAGAGTGCAGACATCTTGATGTAGAGGCATGTGTGCGTCTGTGCTGTCCTCCCCTGTCTCATCTGTGATTGGCTAGGGGGAGTTGCAGGAGTAAAGGTACAGACAGTGCAGGTGCACACATGCCTCTACGTCAAGATGCTTGCCGGTGAGTCTTCTAAGAAGTTCTAAATAATGCAGGACTTACTAAGGATAATACAAATTTGGATATGCTTAATGCTATGTTAAAAATGATGAGTGGGGGGGCATTAAATTGCATTAATGTTCCGCTTTAAAAGAAAGTATATAAACATAAGGAATCTCCTCCACCCTTCCCTTCTCCACTTCACCCTTCTACCAACTCCCTTCACCTAGCTATTTTCCCACCCACCTGTTCACCACTTCACCCTCTTCCCAACCTTACCACTTCGTCCTTCTGCCAACCCCACTTTGCCTCTTCGCTCTGCTCCCACCTCCCATTTGCCTCATTGCCTCCCCGCTCTGCTCCCACATTTCCCTTTGTCTCACTGCCTACCCATCATCTGCTCCTCTTCACATTCACTTGTAAGAAACTAGAAAATGGGGGACCAAATAGGGCAATGTATACAAGAAGCACAGTGATATCTACACTCTTATAAAGCTCAAACTAAAACAATTTACTAGTTATTACCTGGATCAGTATAGAAGTCTGGGTTAGAATACATGAGCTTGCTGTTTAAGAAGACCTGTAACAATACTGCTGCCATTTTTGCTGTAATTAATCCTTTGAGTACCAGAGAGGTTTCAGTGCATTGTAAAGTAATGCATTGAATACCCCATCTGCATTTAAATGGTTAAAATAATTGACAACATATTGCACCCCACAACCCTGGTTTTGCTCTTAATGATTGCACTGAGGAAGGGGGTTTCCTCATGCAATAATGTTTCCTTTTAAACAAACACCTTGCTTAGCCATTTTAATTAAGATGAAAAAAGGAGGCTCTTCTTGTGCAATATCCTCAAAATTCTCCCTGGAACGCCACACCACCATCAATAGAATTTAACAACAACAATTGTGGCTGGAATCACATATACAGTAAAGTGCAAATGTTTTAGGCAGGTGTGAAAAATGCTGTAAAATAAGAATGCTTTCAAAAATAGACATGTTAATAGCTTATTTCTATAAATTAAAAAATACATAGTGAGTGAACAGAAGAAAAATGTATATCAAATCAATATCTGATGAGACCACCCTTTGCCCTCAAAACAGCATCGATTCTCCTAGGTAGACTTGCACAAAGTCAGGGATTTTGTAGGCATATAGTCATGTGTGTGATTAAACAATTTTACCACATGACAGGAGGCTACGTATTTGCTTTACTTTCTTTACTTAACTCTCACAGCAGCCATAACATTATGAACCAATCACTAAACAGAACAATCTTCCATAAAACGTAGCTGCACCAAACTCCTCCCTCTTTCTTTGCTGCTCTCACAAGGACTCCACAGGTCAGAGTTTGGGCTGTCTGCCGTTTCTAATGTTTCTACTGCAAATGTGTTCTGTGTATAATTTTAATTGCTTGCCTAGAGGTTCAGCTCCTACCTTTACCTAAGCCACGCTGTTCTTCAGCCGTCTCTCGGTGCCCCTCCGCGGCGGTGTGTACTGGGTTTGTCTAATACTAGGCGGCACTTGGCCGTCTGCCCACTCATACCGCCTGCGGGGGCATCGGGGTGGGTTTAACGGCTGGTAGTCTGTGTAGACTGAGTCGGGTGCCTGGCGTGGGACTGGGAGATCGTCTCCGTTGTCCTGCCGCAGGCATCCGTTCTGTCTGGCACTTCGGTGCTCGGTTGGCCCATTGCAGGTTCTTGTTCCCTTGGCCTCTTCGCCGGTTGTACGGCGGCGCACTTTGGCTGGTGCGTGGCCCGGACAAGGGGGCTGGGTCTCGCGGTGCTCCGTACCTTTTCCCAACCGGGTGGGTTGAGACCTCGAGGCCCGCCCTTGTGGGACTGAGTCCCTGTGTTACAGTGTGCTGAATAAATTAAACAGGGTGAGCCCCTGTTGTTACCTGGCTTCGGCCTATCGCTCCGCGGCTATTCTGGACTGAGTCCAGGGTTGCTGCGTTATCTTACCCTTCGTTTTATGACCCGTTCCTGTGGTTCACACTACATTTCCACCGCCTGCGGGTTGTGGGCTTTTTCCTTCGCCCTCTAAGGGCCTAAGGGTTTGGGGCCAAGCTGTTGCTCTTTATATCCATTTTTATATACACCCTATGTGACTACCATGTAACCGTGGTGTCTAGATTTACATGTGATGTGCTGCTCTATCAGCTGGTGACGGGGTGATCCCTGGTTGTTGCCTGCTACTTTTGGCTAGCTGCCAAGTTCTGCTGCATTTGATTAATGTGGATATTTTATTGCATGGACTGAGTCCTTGCTGTTACGGGGTGAGCCCCCTTTGGGAAGTGAAAAAAAAAAAAAAAAAAAAAAAAAAAAATATATATATTTCTATATTACAATATTATATGATTTTACTAATTTAGACTTCCTGCTTGTACCCCCTGGCAAAGGTTGGGTGCCCTTCTTACCGCTCTTTGGACGGTATTGCTCCATTCAGAGTTCTACTTCTCTGGCTGTCTTTGGGGGTCCTCGTTGCAGCACGGTCTCACCACTGGTTCTTCTGCCTTACTGATTGGGTTCTTTTGTTCCTCTTCCAGTGGGCTTTCACGGTCATGGATTCCTCACGAGACCAGTCTTCAGATATGCAGGCCATGATAAATGCGGCTGTGTCTGCTTCTGTCGAGAAAGTGCTGGCTAGAGTGTTGGCTCAACGTCCTTCGGATATAGATGTCAGTTCAAGGGCGGAATTTGACTCTGATGAGGACGCGGTTTCTCCTCCTAAGAAATCTAGAAGCTCTGTTATACTTACCGACTCCAAGTCCAAGGGGAAGACCCCTTTGAAGAAGGTGCGAGGCGCTCTTCCTGGGGGACGTTCACTTCGCACTACTCGTTCTTCAGATGAAGATGAAGATCCTATGGCGGTGTTGGATGAATGGCAGGCTGATGACCTTTCATTGTCGGATGGGGGTCATGATCGCTGGAACACGGACTTCGATGAGCCTTCGCCTTACGTCAAAGAGTCGGTCATGGCTCCACGGTCCTCCTTGGGCCCTCCTTCCTCTTCTGTGGAGGCGACGGATGTTCCTTTGGATTCTTCTGGAAATCCCCTGTTTGACCCTCGACATATCAGACATCCGAGATCGTCCGATTGGCAGTTGCCCGATCACTTGGCGAATTTCATTCATTATTGGCTCCGCAGGCCTTTGGATCGTGAAGTGAGGAACAGACTCCGGGCGGAATGTCCCAGGCCTCTGGTATCTGACAAGGTGGCCATGACTCCTATTTTTGACAACACAATGGTGGTTTTCATGTCTCGTTCAGGAAGAGATCCGAGGAAAGGCATGGAGAAGGGCTTACGTCTCACCCAAGACAAATTGTTAGATCTTACGGGTCCTCTAGCCCAAATTCTTCATCTGGCTGATGACGCCATGGCCTGCGGGTCGGTGTTGGATCCCGCCACCATTAGAGAATGGGCGTTACGTTCCTTCTGCCTCTTGGGGAACGCGAATACAGCACTTTCATCTGAACGCAGGAAGGCGGCGTTGTTACGGATCGATAGCAAGTTGGCGGACTTAGCTGCCAAGGAGTTGGGTCCCTTGGCGGATGGCTTGCTGTTCGGAGAAGCTTTTCTGAAGGAACTGCAGAAACACGTTAACCTCTTCACAACCCTCAATAAAGCACAAGTCTCCATGAGGAAGGTCTTCAATCCATCTCCTTCTCGGGGGGTTTTTGGCAGGGCTGGCCGGCAGAGGGGCCGTGCCGCCAGCCGCTTCTGGCCTTCAGGTCCCCGTACAGGATCTCTCCCATTCTTCCCAGCTTCCACCAACCGTTATGGTCTCCAGTCCAGAGGTCCAGGTCGCAATGCCAGTTTCCGGGGCAGAGGCAGATCCCCTTCTAGAAGAGGTGAGTGCAAATTTGTCTACGATGCCTTTGCTTGTCACTGCAGGTCGTGTTGCTCTCTCTTTTCAGGCTTGGTCTCGACTGACGTCAGATGCTTGGGTTCTTCAAACCGTTCGGGGGTATGTGATAGACTTCAGTTCTCCGCCGGTTCAGGTACTGTTTCCTCCACCTGTTCGTCTGGACCCAGATCAGTCTGCTCTGGTAGACTCAGAAATAGAGTCTCTTTTCAGCAAAGGTGCGGTCGAGTTTGCCACAGGACCGGGAGGTTTCTTCAGCAATATATTCCTGGTGACAAAGAAGACGGGGGGTTATCGTCCGGTCATCAATCTACGTCACCTGAATGCTTACGTTCGTTATCGGCACTTCAAGATGGAGGGGATCCATCTTTTGAGAGATCTGATGCGCCAGGGCGATTGGTTCACCAGATTGGATCTGACAGACGCGTACCTGTCGATATCCATGGCGACGGAGAGTCGTAGTTTTCTCCGTTTTCTATGGAAGGGCAGAGTTTGCCAATTCTCGTGCCTTCCGTTCGGACTCAGTTCGGCTCCCTGGTGCTTCACCAAGCTGCTGAAACCGGTAATGGCACATCTCAGAGCCAAAGGGTTCCGGTGTCTGATCTACTTGGACGACATTCTTCTGTTCTCCGAAGATCCATCGCTCTTGCGCTCTCAGACGCAATTTGCGATTCACTTGCTGGAATCTTTGGGGTTCCTGGTCAATGTCAAGAAATTGGAACTCGTTCCATCCCAACTGGTTCAATTTCTGGGGTTCGAGATCGACTCCAGGTCTTGCGTCCTTCGTTTACCGCTTCAGAAGATCAAGACGATCAGAAAAGAACTTCGAAGAATTCTTCGTCTGGACAACATTCCTCTTCGTCATTTGGCTCAAGTGGTGGGCCTGCTCTCCTCTTCAATTCAGGCCATTTTTCCGGGTCCGTTGCACTACAGGGCGCTTCAACGTCTGAAAGCTTCGTTTCTTCGGGATCGCCCATCGTACGATCAAGTGATTTCCCTCTCGTCCGAGGCCAAGGCGGAACTCAGGTGGTGGATACGTCATATGCAGGCATGGAACGGCAGGGCGATTTTCGGCAGATCTCCGGATTTTGTACTGGAATCCGACGCAAGCCTCCTGGGTTGGGGGGCGTCTTGCGCCGGGACAGCTACCGGAGGTTCCTGGTCAGCGGTGGAAGAGGGTCTTCACATCAACTGCCTGGAATTGATTGCAGGATCCTTTGCCGTTCGCAGTTTTGCAAAGAATCTTTCAGATTGTTGTATTCTACTTCGGATGGACAACATCTCGGCGGTGCAGTACATCAATCGTCTTGGAGGCACCAGGTCACGTTTGTTGACGGACGTGACGAAAGACATTTACCAGTTTTGCTTTCAGAGAAACATTTCTCTTTCGGCAGAATATCTTCCGGGTGTGTCCAATCTGACAGCCGATTGGTTTTCCCGTCATTGGAGGGATGTCAGCGACTGGAAGTTGGACGAGGTAGTATTCAGCCTCTTGAGGGACCTTCGGGGTCCACTGGTGGTGGATCTGTTCGCTTCTCGAGCGAATCATCAGCTTCCGAGATTTTACAGCTGGCTTCCGGATCCGGATTGCGAAGCGGTGGATGCATTTCTTCAGACTTGGCCCCTTCAGGGGGCCTACGCATTTCCACCTTTTGCCATGATAGCCAGAGTCCTTCATCTGATCAGACGACAGAGGGTTTCCATTCTACTCATCACCCCGTTATGGATGAGTCAAGCGTGGTTTCCGGATCTTCTGGAGTTATCTCATCAGGATCCGCTTCTGCTTCCGGACTTCCGTTTTCTGCTTCGAGATCCTCGAGGTTCTCCCCATCCGCTAGTGGAGCAGGGTCGGCTGCAGTTGGTGGCTTGGACAGTTTCAGGGGACGTTGGAATATCCAGGGGTTATCGCAGGAGGCTAGGGATTTACTCTGGGATTCCTGGGCCCCAGGCACTAGAAGATGTTACATGTCAGCCTGGACTCAGTGGAGTGGCTGGTGTTTGGAACGGGACGTCGATCCCTTTACAGCGCCTCTGACTTGTATTTTGAATTTTTTATCTTCCAGGTTTTCTGGTGGTGGCTCGTTTCGTTCCATGAATGTCATGCGCTCGGCCATTTCGGCTGCACATGTTCCTATTGACGGAGCCCCTGTGGGTCAACACATGTTGGTGTGTCGGTTGTTGCGAGGTATGAAATTGAGCCGCCCTCCGGTTCCCAAGTATTCTTGCTTGTGGGATGTTCGGCGTGTTCTTCTTTTCTTGCAAGATTGGCCGTCGGACGTACATTTGTCCTTGAAACAGTTATCCGCTAAGTTTGTTTTGTTGTTATGTCTGGTTTCTTTTCGTAGGGTTTCGGATGTTCGGGCATTCGACATCGATGCTTATACTTTTTCTCCTGAGGGAGTTAAATTTTTGGTGTCACGCCGGACTAAGACTGATTCAGTATCGGTATTCTATCCGTTTTTTGAGTCGCATCCTAAGTTGTGTGTGGCGTCTGTTCTTCGGTCCTATGTGGAACGTACTAGACCTCTTAGATTCTCCTCCTCTGGTCAACTTCTGGTGTCCTATGTTAAGCCGCATAAGGCAGTATCCGCCACTACGTTGGCTCGGTGGATCTGTTGGTTGTTATCCTCAGTGGGGATTGAGGAGGTTTTTGGTGCACATTCTGTTAGAGGGGTGGCGGCTTCTTCAGCCTTTCTTTCTGGGGCTTCCTTATCTGATATTTTGCGAGCGGCGGATTGGTCTAGGGAGACTACGTTTCGCACTTTTTACTTCCGGCCGGTGTCGCATGCATCGTCAGTTTTGGTTTCGGAGCGTTAAAACAGCAAATACGTAGCCTCCTGTCATGTGGTAAAATTGAAGATTATGCTAGCTTTAGTGTACTTATAATCTTAATTTTAGTAATGACAGGAGGCAAGTATTTCCCCCCCCCTACCCTCCCTTCTGGCATATTCATTTTACAGTGTGGATTGTTTGGGCTATGATTATTTTATGAAGGGTGGGGTGTTTATTATGATTAACAATGACATTGTTGACACTGTTTTGTTTATATGTTTTTACATAGTCAATGTGAGATATCTGTCAAGTTCTCTCTCCTTTATTTCAGTGTGATTGGAGTCAAGGGTGCGGGATCTTGCGAGAAAAGCCGTTCAGGAGTCTTCATAGGTTGGAGGTGTCGATTATGTGACCTGTTACGGGCGTGTGGTCATCGCAAAGAAAGAGGGAGGAGTTTGGTGCAGCTACGTTTTATGGAAGATTGTTCTGTTTAGTGATTGGTTCATAATGTTATGGCTGCTGTGAGAGTTAAGTAAAGAAAGTAAAGCAAATACTTGCCTCCTGTCATTACTAAAATTAAGATTATAAGTACACTAAAGCTAGCATAATCTTCAATTATATCAAACAGGTGCTAATGTTAATAAATTCACTATGTAGGTTGAAACACAATCATTAACTGAAACACAAACAGCTGTGTAGGAAGAATAAAACTGGGTGAGGAACAGCCAAACTCATTAAACTATGTGATGTTGCTGAAGACAGTTTAATGTCAAAAGTCATACACCATGGCAAGACTGAGCACAGCAACAAGACGCAAGGTATTTATAATGCATCAGCAAGGTCTCTCCCAGGTAGAAATTTAGAGGCAGACAGGGGTTTCCATATGTGCTGTCCAAGATCTTTTAAAGAAGCACAAAGAAACAGGCAAAGTTGAGGACTTAGATGCAGTGGTTGGCCAAGGAAACTTAGTGCAGCAGATGAAAGAAACATCATGCTTACTTTCCTTCACAGTCAGAAGATGTCCAGCAGTGCCATCAACTCATAACTGGTAGAAAACAGTGGGACCCTGATACATCCATCTACTGTCTGGAGAAGCCTGGTCAGAAGTGGTCTTTATCGAGCACATGCGGCCAAAAAGCCATACCTCCAAAACAAGGCTAAGCGACTCAACTATGAACGGAAACAGGAACTGGGGTACAGAAACATGGCAGCACATGCTCTGGACTGATGAGTCAAAATGTGAAATATTTGGCTATAGCAGAATGCAGTTTGTTTCTAGAAGGGCTGGAGAGCAGTACAAGAATGAGTGTCTGCAGGCAATAGTAAAGCATGGTAGAGATTCTTGGCAAGTTTGAGGCAGCATATCTGCAAATGCAGCTTGGTATTTGGTCAGAATTAATGGTCTCCTCAATGCTGAGAAGTACAGGCAGATACTTATCCATCATGCAGTACCATCAGGGAGGCATCTGATTGGCCCCAAATTTATTCTGCAGCATGACAATGACCCCAAACATACAGCCAAAGTCATTAAGAACTGTCTTCAGCAAAAACCAGGAGTCCTGTGAGTGATGGTCTGGCCCCAGAGAGCACTGATCTCAACATCATCGAGTCTGCCTGGGATTACATGAATCAAGATAAGCAACTGAGGCTGCCTAAATCCACAGAAGAACTGTGATTAGTTCTCCAAGATGTTTGGAACAATCTAGCTGACTGAAGGGAAATCCAGTCTTAGATCATCAGGCAGCTCTGCAGCAGAGCCGCGATCGTGTTAATAAAAAAAAAAAATTGCAAACCAAGCACATGTAGAAGACCATTTCAGTGAAAGATTTCTTTTTTATTAACGCGATCGTGGCTGTGCTGCAGAGCCGCCTGAAAGACATACAACAGGCTTCCCTGCAGTCAGTTAGAATGCTGACTACGGGGAAGGGGGAGGGAGAGGGCAACTTTAGGAGCAATCATCTCTCAAACTATAAAGGTTTGAGAGATGACGCTGTGGGCAATACATTTATTTTTAATAGGACTTTAATATAGGGATTAGTAATAATTATTACTATCTCTTTAAGCTACTGCACAAAAAAGGTGATAAGGAAGCTACCAACCACTAAGCCTATGGTGAAAACAACATACTGGGGGGATAAGAATGTGCTTCTCAGTATTAAAATTCTCCTATAACATAATGGTACACAATTTGTAATAATATTTCATTTATCAAGGATGATGCACAAATAGGAACTGGAGTCATTCTCAAGTAAACCACCTGCACCATAAGGGACAAATAAAAATCTTCACTGAATTAAATAAATATTTACTCCATTTAACTCTTTGGGTGCCAGAGGGCTGTGCAACAAGTGGTAGAGATGTTAAAGGGTTACGAACTTCATTTATCTATATTGGTAATTCTTAAATGTCCCTTATTATGAAATTGGTTTATTCCACAATTACTCCACTTCCACCAAGTACATCAGCTTTCTTGGGTAAGTGTTCATTCCAAACCTGCTACATCATTAGCAACAAATAAAATATTCATTTTATTTATATTTTCATTGGAATTAATATTGGGCAGTTGTTTTTCCTCAGTCTCTCCACTTTTGTCTTTCGACCTGTGGCCCTGAGTAAATACCAGGGCCATATGATGATAACAAATGTTGATCAATTCTGTAACAAACCAATTGCACAATATGGGACAAATAGAAATATCCACTGATTAAAATTAGTTTTTATAGCTTGAATGTTACAATAGTGCATCTTTTATATGATTTGGGATGGTGAATTATCTTGAGATTAATGGCAATGATGATGCACTAAGTAGATCTGGAGTAATTCTGGAGTAAACCAAGCACACCATAGGGGACAAAAATTCACCAAACTTTTGATTTAAATATCAATACTTTAGAGATGTCTCTATCATTCAATGGGTTAAAAGCTAAATTTATATAAATGTGGGTATTTTTATTTGTTCCACATGTTGAAGTTGGTTTAATCCTGAATTGCTCCCCTTTTTATTGCTGTGGTCCCTTGAATTTTTATTGTGTTCCAGTCTGCACTTTGTTAGAACTGTACAAGTATATGGCTTGGTGAGATAGCTCAGTAGTAAGTCCCCTGACTCTGAGAGACTACCTGAATTGCAAGGTTGTAGGTTCAAATCCTCGCAAGTTCAACTCAGCCACTCATCCTTTGGAGTTTGGTAAATGAGTGCCATTTACTGGGTAATAATAACATGTATTATTCAGCTGCTGATTTGGTTAGTTCCAAGAGTTTGCACTGAAAGTGCTTTGAGTCCCACTCAGAGAAATGTGCTATATAAATACTAATTGATTATTATATGTATATTTCTGTCTCCCTGTGTGTGCATGTGTAATTTTATTTTATTTTTTTTTGCAATTTTATGTTTTTAATTGAGACATGTTAGTATGAATCTAGCTGGTATTGTGTTTGGTTTTGGGGAATGAAACTTGGAACAAGCTGTCCATCATTTTACGGCAGGAAGGTAAACACATATTAGATACAATAATTAAAGTTAACCTAAGAGACTCCATTGTTCAGTGGATCAGAATGGCTTGCCAAAGAGACTGTGTGAGATAATAATCCCCATTCTAATCCTCAGAAAGACACCTATTCAATTATTTTTAACACCGGTATTCAGTCCAAGTGCTCCTGATCTTCATGGACATGTGATAGATTCCCATGTCACAGCTCCCATTTGTAGGTCAAACAATTAAAAACAATAACTATACTAATGTCAGGGTATTCTCGTTCTTGTCCGTGTTTCAATGTATTGTGTCCAGATTACAAAATTAGCAATTAAATGCCTTGGGTTTAACACTTGTCAGTAGAAGTACTCTCCATCACCAGTAACAATTTCAGTTCTTGTATTAATCGTCACAATCACTTATAAGAGGATTTTGCAAATAAAATACAAAAATGTTTTTCTTTTATTTTTAACCATCTGGATGATAGTCTTGCAGTTTACTGGAGACATAATAAATTCATGAAATATCCTTGAAGCTGATGTACTAATAAGAGCTAGATTAATCCTATGGCAAACCAGTTGCACTATTGGTGACAAATAAACATTCCAATTGATTTAAATTAAATTTAACCCATTTAAAGGGATAGTAATACTTAAAATGTAAAAAAAAAATATGTTGTAGGGTTTATCCCCCTGAGTAAAACAAGAGTACTCCCATTGCTGAAAGGTGTTTTATTCAAAAGTAATTAATTTTCAAAGTTGATTTTTTTAGGTGCAATATCACAGTGGCCTGAAATTGTACAGTGGCGCTGTTGCTACACCATCCTATGGAGATTTATGGTCCCGGGACCAGAGCTGTCCATAGGATCGTGTAGCAACAGCGCCACTGTACAATTTCAGGCCACTGTGATATTGCACCTAAAAAATTCAACTTTGAAAATTAATAACTTTTGAATGAAACACCGTTCAACAGTGGGAGTACTCTTGTTTTACTCAGGGGAATAAACCCTACAACATATTTTTTTTACATTTTAAATATTACTACCCCTTTAAATGTGCCCCTAAGTGTGCATGCACTTATCCGCTTTTTCACGGGAAAATCCACTTTAAAACTAGTGCTTAAAATTTTCACATCTTTCGCCCATTGGCCACAATTTTTACCCATTTTTTCAATGGCTATAAAGTTTCTGCCCATTGATTTATGTTGTTTTCGCACTTCCGCTATAAAAACGTGATGTTTCGCTGAAGGCAGACACAATAGAAGCAGCTACAGAGCGAGATAGACGTGCTGTGTTGTTCTGCTGTGATATTTTGCAAAAATTGAGGCAGGAAAGGCTCATAGTGACTGCTATCACTCTGGGCAGGGTAAAAAATAATCAGAGAGGAGCTGGAAGCGACCTTATATGCCCACTGAGTCTAAGGAGGTGGAGGAAGTGACTAGCAGTATGCTGTCCAGTCCCCCTAAATCACCCCAAGGGATCTTGGGGAATCTAATGGGAAGGGAGGGAGAAAAGGGAATGGGAAGGAAAAAGAGGGAATGGGAAGGAAGGGAGAAAAGGGATTGGGAATGGAGGGAGAAAAGGGTAGTACTAGTGAGAACAGGACAGGTCAGCTGCCTGTGCCTACTGCAAGACGTGCTGCCCCTGCTGCCATTGCTGTACCTGCTTCCACTAGTGTTGTTCCTGTTGCCAGATGTGCTGACTAGTGCTGAACCTGCTGCCAGTGCTGAACCTGCTGCCACCAATACTTTTTATGCTGCTAGTGTTTCTTGTAGTACTCAGGGGGGAAGGAGAAAATTATGCCAAGTGTGACAGCAGGGGACCCTCTGTCACATTGCTCGTCACCTCCTCCAAGCAGCAGTGAAATGTCTAGAATAGAGCAGCAACATGTAGGGCCTATTGGTGGTGGTGGTGGCAGTGGTGGAGAAGCTGGGGTGGAAGAGACATTGATGGCCTTTTTATCAGAAACTGAGAAGGAATGGGAGACAGGGATGAGGATGGGGATCACCACCACCACTAGCAGTCAGCTTTGGGAATTTGCGGAAATTGCAAGTGCTTTAATTTCTGCTGCTGCTGAGATGAAAGGGCAACAGGGTGCTGAGGAGCAGGCTAGTGTGCCATAGACCACAGTGGACACAATGGGAATGGGGTCAACAAGTAATGTGGACTAGGACAGGTTCCACTTGCCAGCGCCAGCAATACTCCTGGTCGTAGTGCTAAATCTGAGGCAGTAGCAGCAACATTATTCGCTGCCACTGAAAGTGAAGGGAAATATGAAGGACAAGAAAAAGGGGCCATTCTTCTCCATCTGTTCCCTATCCCTCCCCCCAGAACTCATGGGTGTGGGACTATTATTCTCTTCCGGCAGGCATAGTGCAGCCATCATCAACAGTGGTACAGTGCAAACTTTGTGACATGTTAGTGAGAAGGGGAAAGGAGGGAACACACCTTTGCACAACCTCCCTGATAACACACATGAAACACAGACACCATGACATTTATGTCAAACATGTTAAAGCCAAACACCCATTACAGAAATCTAGCACCGCTGTTACTGTACCCCTGACTCTCCAGAAAGGTGGAGATCAAAGAGAAGGAAGAATAAAGAAACCCAGACAGACACTGAAGTTCCATGCCGAGCGAAACAACTAGCTCTCCATCAACATCACCTTCCTCCACTAGGGTAACAAGTACATCTCCTGCCAATCCACCTCGTTCATCGTTACCTCCCCCACCAAATGATAGCCACTCTTTTGTTGTTAGGATATGGCAGTTCATCTCTACCCATTGCACACTGTGTGGTGCACTGACCACACATGCCAGTCTGGTGGAGGAGAATCGATACCAGGTCATCAGGTGGCATCTGAGGAGATTCCATCCTGCAGAATATGCTAGGATTCTGGCAGGGAGGGTTCATCATTACTATTAAACTGTCAGCAAATTGTCTGGTGTCCTTAGCGGGGTCTGGACAAGGGGTACAGTGACAGCAGCAGTACTTTGTTTCGGGTGTCATGGTGTTTGGATAGAGTTGTGCCCCCAGATGTTATTTACCACACACACACACACACACTGTGCACATTGCAGTTGCTGATGGAAGCCACAGTTCCTGTTCTCAAGGGAAAAATATATATTCTAATAACAACGCACCCACCCATGATTTTGGAGGAGGGGCAGGTGGAGAAGATTTAATGGCCAACTTCTTTTCTCCACATATACTGGGAGCTACTTATTCTTCTGCTACTGCCTCAGGCGCATCACTGGAGCCAGTAGTGGCAAGTGGAACCTTCATCATCCATCTTCCATGTTACTGCTATTGTTGATACCATTCCCTTTCAGCTGCCTAATCATCCTGCTGCTTAAACAACTCAGCAGCAGTACGAACAGCAGTTGCAACTCAGGACTCAGGAGGACATTTGACAGTGGTCAGTCCTACAAATCAATGTGTCCTTAGGTCTTTTGCCAAAAAAGCTTAAGTCCTACAAATCAATGTTTGTTCAGGGCTTGGGCGTCTAATTTAAGTCTTAAAAAGGCATCTAACAACAAATCAAACAAATAAACGTGTACAAAATACTCTATCAAGTCAAGCATCAGTCCATCCCAGTGGCAGCTTATGTCAGGGGGTTCCTGTCTCTCTCACTTTACATACAGATTTTTTTTTTATTAACTTCCCCCCAATAGCAGTCAAGAGACCCCCCCAAAACAAATTCCCTGTTCAAATGATTCATTTATTCACCAACACAGGCACCCTCCTCAGACCCTTTTATACCATTTCTTATGGTTTTTATTTTATTCAGGATTTATTTTTTATTAACTTCCCCCCAATCCCATTAAACAACCCCCACAAAAATCATCCCCTGTTCAACTGATTCTTTCCCCACAGTCCACCAACACAGTCACCCTCATGCCCCTTTTATGCTATGCCTTTAGGAAATTAAATAATATTTATTTTATGTTGTGTGTAACATCAATGTTCCCATTGATTTCAATGGAATGAGCTAGGCGGAAAAAAAGTGGAAAACTGGCACTTTTCGCAGGAAATTTTTCACCAAGCGTAGAGTGCCATTTTTTTGCCATTTTCAGTCTGAGGAGGAAATTGTTGCCCATCCCTAGTACTGACCGTTGTAGTGTGGCACATAACAATATAATTTCTCTCTTTTGTGTATACAGCTTTAAAGGGATAGTAATTCTTCGTTTTATCTTTATTTTATTTTGTAGGCATTAAAAAAACATGAAGAACGATATAAGTCTTATCTCTCAAACCTGTATGGTTTAAAAGATATTCACAAGCAAAGTATCCCCCCCCCCCTTTTCAGCCAGATCAGAAGGGAGGTGCCCAGGTAGACTGCAGAGAGGGACAATCTTCAATTAAGATAAGGGAAAAAGCTGAAAAACTTGTCAAGGGGGAAGGGCTTTCATTGTTTTTATACAAAGAAGATTGTCCCCTTCTGTTATCTGTCTGGTCTTACAACCAGATTCACATCTGAGAAGAGATTGCTTACACTAGGTAAAAGGGGCGGGAGGGGAAACTTTGCTTGTGAATATCTCTCAAACCATAAAGGTTTGAGAGATAAGACTTATATCATTCTTCATGTTTTTTTAATGCCTACAAAATAAAATAAAGATAAAATGAAGTATTACTATCCCTTTAAATACAGGAAGGTTTTATTATTTACTCATTATTGGACTACAATGGTAAACAAAAAAAAAGACTTGGTATTCACTTGTTTTTGGACCAGTCTTTAACCCTTTGAGTTCCAGAGGGGTACGGAATGCATTGCTTTGCAATGCATTCAATACCCCTCTGGCACTGAAAGGGTTAATATGGATCCTATTTGGATTACACATATGGATTACAAATAAACTGGCATCATTTATTAGTTCTCTGTCCACCCTGCTATGCAGTAGGTTTATTTATGATGTTTCCACATCTGCTGTGTTTTGTTTGAATGCAGACTTGATAATGTTTATGAACTAACATGTTTTTCTCAGACCATGAACAAAGTGTGGTCCTATCAATATAGCTGTGTTCTCTTATCATATATCATGATGTGTTAATTAAGAAGAGCAGTCTTTGCAACATACCTGTTGATATTTTATTTATATTGTTTTTGTAACTTGCTTTTGTTATGAGTAAGTCTGTTAGTAGTTTAACAACATAATATTCTGGCTGAGAAATATTTTGAATCAGATGTTCTAATTATCTTTACATTTTTACATATTAACATAGTTACATAGTTGATGAGGCTGAAAAAAAGAAAAAATGTGTCCATCAAGTCCAGCCCATGCCAAATCATCCCTGTTGATCCAGAGGAAGGCAAAAAAAAACATTATGTGCATACATCCAGAATTGCACTATTTCATTTTAGTACCAGACCTTGAGAAAATCTGGATTCTGGATATATGGACTTAGAACAAATTGTGGCATAGAGAGTGGTAGAATGAGAGAGGAGTTACTATTCAATGGATGATGTAGGATTAGGGGCTCAATAAAAGAGTTCCAGCTGGCACACACACATCATTGTACCATCAGAATTCTGTTACCTGGCTAGCATCCCCCACAGTGAAAACTGGTCGTATGTCAGAGACATCAGTGCAGTGTTAACAGAATACACTAGACACATGGAATGGGTGTGAAACAGGCCGCAGATGTAAGTAACATAGTTGACGAGGCTGAAAAAAAGTCAAGTCCAGCCCTTGCCAAAACACCCCTGTTGATTCATAGGAAGGCAAAAACAAAAACACTGAAGCCCTTTCCAATTTAGCCCCAAGAGGGTAAAAAAAAATCCTGACTCCAAATGGCAGTCAGATAGTTCCCTGGATCAACAACCTATCTGCACTGAAGCCATCTGTCATACTTCTCATATTGTTCTGTGCTAGATAGGTATTCATTGCATTTCTGGAGGCAGCTACAGTATATGAAAGCACAACATCCTGCGGCAAAGAATTCCTTAGCATACAACATACAACAATTGTATAACCTTACTTTTACTGCCCTTGCCATAAACAACCCACCACTTGGTAGGACCCATTCTGACCTATCAATTTTGAGCCTGCTACAGACTCACCAGAAAGTACCATCAGCCCAGTACCCATTAACTGATTCCATAAGCTCAGTAGGTATGCTGAATACCTGTGACTTTAGTCCGGGGTCCTTCTATCCTAGGCCGCTAACCTAAACCACATTAATGTAATCATTATAACAAACATTTCTTAACACTTTTACCTTGGCAAGGATGCAAAGGTGCTAAAGCCCAGCTGCTTAATGCCTTCTCTTTCTCTCTTTCTCTATCTCCTCTCTCCCTCTCATTTTCTCGATTTCTCTCTCCTGCCATCGGGGCTTGATTTGGTGGTACGGGAGGCACATCAACGACTTCTTCTTTATTTGGGGAGGTGCTAGTGCATAAGCTATGGACTACATGGAGTATCTCAACCTTAATGATCTTAATTTACGTTTTACCTATTACTACCAAGGGTCTGAGGTTTCCTTTTTAGGCCTGACCCTCCAGGAGGATGCTAGCTTAAGGAGAGTTGTGACCAATGTGTATAGGAAGCCGACCTCAGGAAACAGCCTTCTGCATGTGAGATCTTCCTGTGACTTCGCAGGAATTGTTCCACGGACGATGAATTTGAGCGAGTGGCGGCTGATCTCAAACAGAGGTTTGTTGACAGAGATTATTAGGAGAGGCTCCTGGATGAAGCATGTCTCTTTGCTAGATCCCAGGATAGGGCATACTTTTAAGGGACAAATCTACCACGATGGTTGTGGATCTGGGAAGCATGATATTAGGTTCATTACAGGGTTCAGTTCTCAGTTTGGAGCTATTTGTGATATTATCAAGAAACATCTGCCCATACTGCATACGGATAGCAAGTTGGATTTAATACTTCAAGATGGGTGTGATTTTGTGGCTAAAAGAGGACCCACTATAGGAAACTGAGTGTCTCCCAGTTTGTTTTTTAGCAAACGAGTTGCACCTACATGGTTGAGGCAAAAAGGCTTCTTTAGGTGTGGAGCCTCAATTTGTAAGTGCTGCCAGTACGCCTGTGTTTCGAGTTGTTTTAAGAGTAGGGCAAAAAAACTACTTATAATATTGCTGGTTACATTAACTGCAATTCTGAATATGTAGTTTGGTTACATGTAAAATATGATTGAAACAATATGTAGGCCGTTCCATTCGACACTTGAAACACCACATAAGGGAGCACATTAGTCAGATAGAACGAGGCAAGACTGAGTCTGCAGTTGCCAAATATATGCTGGAATGCCATGATGGGAAACTCTCGTCCTTTGAATTTCAGGAGATTGAAAGGGTTAAACTTCCGTGGCGTGAAGGAGATATAATATCTCTTATCAATAAACATGATGCCTATTGGATTTTCCACGCGGGGACTCGAGTACCACAAGGATTGAATTCCGAGTGGGACATAAGCCACATCTTTTGAGGTGTCTGAGGAAGGGACCATAGTTTTGACTGATTCATTCCCCAGATTCCACCCACCAACACAGGAACCCTCCTCAGACCCTGATTATACCATTTCTTATGGGGTTTTTTAATTGTATTTATGATATTTTTTTTTTATTAACTGCACCCAATCCCAGTAAACAACCCCTCCCAAAAAAAAATTCCCTTTTCAACTGATTCTTTCTCCACACCCCACCAACACAGGCACCCTCATGCCCCTTTTATACTATGCCTTTGGGAAATAAAATCATATTTGCTATGTGTTGTATGTAAATTCAATATTCTCATTGATATCATGGAATGAGATAGACGAAAAAAGAGGAAAAACTGCACTTTTCACAGGAATTTATTTGCGAAGTGGGAAGTGCCTGTATTCGGCTATTTTAGTCTGCGGTGAATATTTTCACCCGTCTCTACTCCTGTGTAAACTGATACCCAATATTTGTAGGTGTACAAATGCATGCCCTTCCCCTGGGCCCAAAATTGGTGACAGCGCATATCAAAATTTATACTAACCTTTTCATGCAGATAACCAGGGCAAGCTACACATAGCCTGAAGGTTCAATTATACCATAATATCAAAATAACCCTCTATTATATTTTTTTGTTATTTGTTGTGGAAACTAGTTTTTCTGTGCATTCGTTTTCCTGTTAGGATTCTGTAATTTATTGTAAAAGCCAAAGTAGAAAGTGAGGTGTGCATAGACAAAATGCTTTCTCCAGTTTGCTTAACATCAGCTCATGCAATATTATATATCTGAAGTTCTTTCAAGGTATGAAAACATTTACATATTATGTGGCAATGCTGCAACTTTTGCTTTCATATACAAGGAAATTGTATTTTAGAATTAATTTTCCTTTAAGTTCTCCAACAGATCACTTAAGCAGATCAGACTATATTGACCTTACTGGGTTTGTCAAGAAGAATTCCCAACAAAACCTAATGTTAAGCTTAAGACTTGAGTGTTTCATTTAGGAAGATTCCAAGACTCTAATAATGCTGCTCTATGTAAGAGTCCAATTACAGTCAGACAACAGAAAAGATGTAAGACAAATATACACATGGGAGATAGCGATACATTGTTTTTGTAATTACTACGAAGGCAAGTTTCTTCATACATGGAATAAGAGTTGTAATTATTCCACTTTATGAGTTATTGGAAGAGATGTGTAAAACTGGAATAATAAAGAAAGTGTTTGTAACATTGTCTCAAAGTGACAGAAAGGTATGTATAAAAGTTTAGCAACATTTTTATTAAAGGGGATGTATCACCTAAAAAAAAAATGTCCATAGGTTTGGTTACTAAAGTATTAGTAGGAAAGCTGTTTTTTTTTTTTTTTTTTTTTTTTTTTTTTTAATGTAACTAGTTTTGCATATATTCTACTTTTAGGTCAGACAGAGCTGTGCCTAAGAACCAGCATACTGCATTATGCTGACCAGCACAGCTTTGTTTGACTGCCTTATTCTCCTCCCACCTCCTTCCCAGCTGCCCCTGGGAGAGCGTTCACGCTTCCCTTTGGTCTGCTGTGAATGTCTTCTATCGTTATTGCAAGTTCTGGTAAGCATTACACTAAGGTTGATATAACGATAGTAGACATTCCCAGCACACTGAAGGGAAGCATGGATGCGCTCCCTGGGGCAGCTGTGAGGGAGATGGGAGGAGAAGACAAGCTGTGCTGTGCACATTATGTGGAAGTGCACAGCAAAGCACAGTAAATATCTGCAAAACCAGTTACATTAAAAAACAAACAAACCGCTTCCCTAGTAATACTTTAGTAACCAAACCTATGGGCAAATTTTTTTTTTAGGTGATACATCCCCTTTAAAGAGATAGTAATGCTATAGTATAAACATAAATTTGCCCCTATTGCCCCTTTGCATCACGTCATGCACAGTTCCCTGAGATCTGAAAGTCAGTTGCTTGACCAGACAGATTGCAATGAGAGACAATAGTGTGTGTGTCAGTATAAGGCAAACCCTGCTCCCCTTGATGAAGGGAGCAGTGTTTTCATTATACTCACACAATATTGTCACTTGTTGCAATCCATCCAAACAGGCTTTTAAATCTCAGTTAAACTGTGAATGACTTGATTGAAAGGGGCGGGAGGGTGAACTTTTAAACCAATTTTCAAGAAGAGAAGGCAGTACGAAGGATACTATGGGTTATATAAAAGTAAATTGAACAGTCCCACATGGGTTTACATTATAACATTATCGTTTTGAAGTTAGTTATTAAACCAACTTTTTTGAAAAGTGGAATATAAATGTTATTATCCAAATAAGTATTGTTTCACAACGTACGTATAAAGGTATTTGATAATTATGCCAAAAATAAAGGCAGTTTTAGCAAATAAATATTAACGCCAGGTATAACCTGTTCTTAACCCTTTGAGTGCCAGAGAGGTACGCAATGCATTGCTCTGCAATGCGTTGCGTACCACTCCGACACGCAAAGGGTTAATGGAACTATATAGTGATAGTTATGTGTACGGAAAAATATTCTCATTTACAAGTTTTCTAGGAATTTTCTCAGATAGACATAAGCATTCCATTTTTTATAAATATAACTCATTGTTATAAATGCTAGTGACAATTCCTATACACACACTAAGAGTACTTTTCATACATCTCCCCCATAGGACTCTCTACAGGCCCATATTTATAAAAACAAACTGGATTTATTCTGCAGGAAAACAAGTGCATCATAGAGGATACATAAAAATTAATCTTAAATTACATTGGGCTATTAACCCCTTGAGTGCAAGAGAGGTATCCAATGCATTGCTTTTCAAGGGGTTAAAAAGCTCTATTTAAGAGCATGGGTATTTAATATAAAAAAATCATGCTTATCTTTTCCCCTTAGGGGACTCTAGGGTGGTATGCTGAATGAAGATGGGTTGTTGAAGGTTTATGATGAAAGTTTGTCATTGACTATAATCAATTATACATTAAAAAAAATAATAATGAAGCACCCGCTCTCTAAATTTCAAACACTGCATTTTAAGTAACAGAAAAAAGTATCTACATCCACCACCATCTACTATATGTAAGAAAGCTCACTTTAAAGATTTCAGATGCTTTTCTGTTGTAGAAGGCCTCATAATTGAGGTCTTCATAATTGTATACCCAGTGGTGTAACTATAGGGGTTGCAGAGTGCGACCGGGCCCATGCACTCCAGGGGCCCGACCTCTCCCTGCAACCCCTCTTCCTGGCGCCTGCAATCCCCCGCCGGGGCTCTAGTAATGCAGAGCGCTGGGAGATTACATCATCTCCCAGTGCTTTGCATTACTAAGAGGACCGCACGGGAGCACCAGGTAGGAGACGGGGGCATTGTGGAGGGGGCCCGTGGCACTTCTTTTACCAGGACCCCGGAGGCTTCTAGTAACGCCTCTGTGCATACCTTCATATTTTGTCTCACAAATACTCCTCTTTGTCTGTGTAATGTAACCTTTTGTCTGCAAGGCTATTATCTGCATATTGATTTTTATTCTTTGCTCGCATGATGCTTTGTAAATAATAATAATTATGATTATGATTGTTATGTACTACAGTACACTATAGTTTATTTTTAAGGCAATGGTTAAATTGGGGATCCTCCAAATGTAACTGAAGATTCTTGGCAATGAATACTTTGTTGGCAATTTTAAACCAATCTTTTTTTGCAAAAAGATTTACAAATAATGTATCACTCTGAAGACTAAGTCTTTATACTTATTTTATGAATGTTTTCAAATTGAACAAGAAATTGCCTTATCCCTAACTGCAACTCTGGGAGCTATAAACTCTGCTAGTAGTTATACAACCACTTTTTTATTCTTTCTGGTTTTAATAAAGAATGATTTTTTGTT
Source organism: Rhinophrynus dorsalis (assembly GCA_037306005.1). NCBI lineage: Eukaryota > Metazoa > Chordata > Amphibia > Anura > Rhinophrynidae > Rhinophrynus > Rhinophrynus dorsalis. Next base: position 68,594,435 of record CM074719.1, on the reverse strand, counting down.
TCTTCTGTTTTAATTTTGATATGGGACTGTACCTAAACAATTCAGCCAAAATTTGTATGTCAGAGTGGATCTTAAAGCAAATACACAAAGTATTGGTGCAAATCCAAATTTTCATCACCATTAACCCTTTACTCTGCGGCATTGTGCCTGCATATCACTATTATATTAAAGATGAGGATTTAGTCACATCATATGGCCATAGAATGCTAAGCTTGCCACCAACGCCAAGGTACCTCAGTATTGGCAAGTTCCTAACCTTAATATGCTTTGTCTTATGAGATGAATTTCTCCTGTTTTAGGCCATTACTAACCTTAATTTACTTTATCCTGAGAGCTGAGTCTTTGCCAGCTTCACTCATTAATGGAGAGAGACCCTCTGACAGGCATTATATAGTGTCCTAAAGACAATGAACATTGCACCTGGCGGTGGGAGCAGTGCTTAAACCAATAGAAGCTGGTCAAAACTTCCAAAAGTACAATTCCAGTCCAGGTTTTGGTAAGCATACTGAAAAAAAAAATTGGTGCACATCCACATTTTCATCACTATTAACCATACCTGGGAACTTCCAGTCGAGGGCTACCCGGAGGGTAGTCCTCTGTTCACCAGGGGGTGACAAAAATGACGCTAATCGCGTCAAAAAGGGGCGGGGCTTGCCGCGAGTGTGGGGGGGGGGCTTAACCCTTTGAGTGCCAGAGTGGTACGGAATGCATTGCAAAGCAATGCATTCCTTACTACTCTGGCACTCAGAGGGCTAGGGACTGAGTATCAGCAGGAGAAAAAGCGGATGTGGCAGAGTTTCAATAGAAACTCTCCACAACCGGAGGAATCAGCCTCTGCCCCGGAGACCCGGTAAAGTTCTGTCAGAACCGGAGTCTCCGGGGCAAATCCGGAGAGTTCCCAGGTATGCTATTAACCCTTTAATCTGCTGCATTGTGCTCTCATATCACTTCTATATGTAAGATGAGGATTTAGTCACATCATATGGCCATAGAATGCTAAGCTTGCCACCACGCCAAGGTACATCAGTATTGGCAAGTTCCTAACATTAATATGCTTTGTCTTATGCGCTGAATCTCTCATATTTTAGGCAATTACTAACCTTAACATTCTTTATCCTGAGAGCTGAGACTTTACTCATTAATGGAGAGATACTCTCTGACAGGCATTATATAGTGTCCTAAAGACAATGAGCATTGCAACTGAGGGTGCAATTCCAGTCCAGTTTTTGGTAAAAACCCCCAAAGAAAAATACACATTAAAAATTGCTGGAGGGCAACCAATTTTGACCAAAATAGCTCTCCATTAATGAGTAAAGCTGACAAAAACTCATCTCTCAGGATAAAATATATTAAGGTTAGTAATTGCCTAAAATCGGAGAGATTCAGCTCATAAGACAAAGCATATTAAAGGGATGGTAATGTTTCATAATAAAAGCAGCTCTAATTAATCATCATAGTATTTGGACTTTGGAGAGTGTAATTGCAATTCTGTCAGAGTTGCAGTTCAAGAGTAATTCAATGACAAAGTGTCCCCCTCCCGCCCCTTTTACTGATGTAACACTGCTCAGCCAGATCAGAAGGGAGGTGCCCAGGTAGATTGCAGAGAGGGACAATCTTCAATTAAGATAAGAGAAAAATCTGAAAAGCTTGTCAAGGGGGGCAGGGATTTCATTTCTTTCATAGGAAGAAGATTGTCCCCTGCTGTTATCTGTCTGGTCTATGGAGTGGATCCAACATCTGAGAAGAGATGGCTTACACTAGGTAAAAGGGGCGGGAGGGGAAACTTTGCTTGTGACTATCTCTTAAACCATAAAGGTTTGAGAGATAAGACTTATATCGTTCTTCATGTTTTTGTAATGTCTACAAAATAAAATAAAGTTAAAACTAAGTATTACTATCCCTTTAAGGTTAGGAACTTGCCAATATTGATGTACCTTGGCGTGGTGGCAAGCTTAGCATTCTATGGCCATATGATGTGACTAAATCCTCATCTGTAATATAGAAGTGATATGCAGGCACAATGCCGCAGAGACAAAGGGTTAATGGTGATGAAAATTTGGATTTTGCTTTAAATGCAATTTTAAATGTGTTTTTTTCTTCTTTGGGTGTACTTACCAAAACCTAAAGTGGATCTTAAGACATTATTTTCACTAAAAAATAACATTTTATTTGTATTTCAATAACAAATTCTAAATTGCATTTTTTTATATATTCATGTAATTGATTATTTAAATAGCCATTTATTTGCATTTACCTTACTCTTTAACCCCTTAACTACTCTACGACCCCTTAACGACCAGCAACACAGCACGTGGCCAGCAGTTAAGACAACTGGGCATTTTTTTTCACAAAACAAAATCAGTGGTCCCTGAGCGGCATGCAGCCACGTGGAGACCTCAGAATTCCATGACTTGCCAGGAGCATCACTGGTCCTTAAGTGCAGAGCGACCTTTATGATCCCGGCACATCATGGGTCCTTAAGGGGTTAACATGGTAACGGTAAGAATCTTTTTTGACTTGTACACTGTGACCCGTTACTTTACTACCCAGGTTTGCTTAGTATTTAAGCATTTTTAGTATACAAAAGCAGCAGTATTTGGTTTATATAGTCTATAGTGTGGATAATTGCCTAATTTAAGTTTCATATAAAGAGTTCATTGTGAGAGGTTTAATCATGTTGTGTTGGCTCTGAACTTCTCTTCTATACTTCTATTCTGCTTGACTAGAATTTCTTTTCTAAACTTCTATTCTGCTTGACTGTATGGAAGTGATAGATTATATCAGGGCTGCACAACTTCAGAATTCCAGAACTGAAGGTCCATGCTGTGTGAGTTTTTTAAGAATGCATTGTTTGAGCAGTTAGTAAATTACTAATGTCTAATGAATTATTTGTGCTCCTGAAAAATATATGTAAAACCTGAACTGTTGTGATAATCAAATTCATGATCTTTGCCTTTGTTTTAGATTATTCATCAATGTGAGTCAAGGCAGGATCATGATAAGAAAGTTAAAGGCAATAATACTTGACTTTCAGAAACAAAATCAAAATAGGCAGCAGAGTGAATTATTAAAAGTGGATTAATTTTGGTCTACAGTTAAAAGATGTCTTTATCACTGGAAGCTATTTTAAGGCAATTGGGAATATCTGAATTAAAGGGATAGTAATTTTTCACAATAAAAGCAGCTCCAATTAACCTTCATAGAATTTGGGCCATGGAAAGTGTTATTTCAGTACTGTCAGAGTTGTAGTTCAAGAGTAATTGAATGATAAAATATACCCTCCCGCCCCTTTTACTGATGTAACACTGCTCACCTCAGAGCAACAAGCCTGTCTGGATGGATTGCAAAGAGGGACAACTGAGTATAAGGAAAACCATGAAAAACTTGTCAAGGTGGGGCAGGATTTTCCTTATACTCACAGTACGAAGATTGTCCCTCGCTGCGACATGTCTGCTGAAGTGACCAGATTCCATATCTGAGGGGAGGTGGCTTAAACTAGGTAAAAGGGGCAGGAGGGGGATACTTTATCATTCAATTACTCTTGAACAAAACTCTGACAGTAATGAAATAACACTCTCCATGGCCCAAATACTATGAAGATTAATTGGAGCTTCTGTTTCTGTCGAACATTACTATCCCTTTAAGAGATTGAAGATATGATTGTGAGCAGTCTATACATCAGAACAGTCTATATAGCCTGATATTTTCTTAATATTACTATACAGTCTCATGAAGGATATAACTAAGACATCTTTTACCAGAAACATGTACCTCCAAAAGAAACGGGCTGACTACACATACTACACAGACCTTATGACCTACTAGTGTAAAAGCCCGTGTACATGAGCTTCGATCTGGGTGATGTTAACCCTTTGATTGCCAGAGGGGTGTGCAACGCATTGCAAAGCAATGCGTTGTATACCACTCCGGCATTCAAAGAGTTAAGAGGCCGGTCCTGCTCTGTGTACTGCCGCCTCCTCACTTGCAGTGCACGCGATGCAGTCATGTGCTGTAGAGACTGCCCGAACACACAGAATGCTCCCAGCCCATGACTGCATCGCACACAGGGAGCTTCGCATTCTAGCACTTTATATAAAGACTAGTTGAAGAGCCCGTTACACGGGCCACAGTGCCACTGCCACCCGGTCGTGGGCCAGTCCCGCGCAGTAGAGACTGCCCGCTCCACAACTGACACAGAGCTGGACTAAGGTTGCCACCTTTTCTTCAAAAAAATACCGGCCATGGCATTCCCTCCATAGGTTTAACATTGGACAGAAGATAATTTTTTACCGGCCTGCTGGTAAAATACCGGCTGGGTGGCAACCCTAAGCTGGATGCTCCTTCGGGCTGCCCTGCTCTATATCAGCAGCAGCGCGGGCAGTCTCTACTGTGCATGACTGCAGCACGCGCAGCAGTGTCTACTGCACATGTCGTGGCGTTACACGCAAATTATTATATAGGATGTGATTTGGAGGTGTTGGTGCAATCCTCTCTGGTACTTTAAGAAACGTGTTTCTACAACCGCCATATATCAGCATTTAGGGGATATAATCTTCCACCCCAGCAATTCAGCAGGTTCCTGGTGCTCAAGCTCCAATGTATCTTGAAAAAATAAACCACAATAGAAAGAAAAGAAAAAGAGTTGGCACTCACTGGGTTAAAATGCAGGTTTTATTAGGTTTAATGATAAAACAGAACAGTGTTCCCAGGGGTAAGTGTTATCCAACAGCTGTTTTGTGCCTTACCGGCACTTTGTCAAGGCATCCATGTGTATATATATATCCTATATAATAATTCGCTAAAACGTGTGTAACAATGCAGTATTGCGCAGTAGAGACTGCCCGTGATGAATCGGATACAGAAAGGGGTGCTCCGAAGGAGCGTCAGGCTCTGTATCAGCAGCTGCGCGGGCAGTCTCTACTGCGCGTGACTGCACCGTGACTGGCTGGCACTGTATCAGCCACGGTGTGGGCAGTCTCTACTGTGCATGACTGCCCCACGACCGGCTGGCAGTGGCACTGTGGCCCGTGTAACGGGCTCTTCAACTAGTATATATATTAAGAAAACCGAAGGAGAATGGAAAAGATGAAGTTACTGTAGTAGAAGACACATAACAAAGATGAAGAGCTGCTACTATCCCTAGTATCCAATAGTGTATGGGGCTTAAACAATAGTAGATACAATAGCAATACAAAAGAGAGTGATCCTAATCTCTCTATTGTAATGTAATATGTATAAATTAATAGATATACAGATATTAATCACCGTTAATAAACATATAATAAAATAGTATGGCTCCTGTATATGATAGGTACCGAAAAAAACTGATATCACTAAAAACTAAGCATCATGTACATATAAAAAAAGTAAAAAATGTGCAATAATAAGCTCACAAACGTGGAACTGTTTTGCGGGCAGGGTCTCTCCATCCTGATGTACTTCTCCAGTGTTGCTCCAATCTGGTAGTAGGGATCAGTGGAGTAATGGAATAGGCCAGGTGAAGTGAATATAAAAGCAGGTGTAGATCTGCGTCCAGTATGTAGTTGTCTCCACCATCTAAATGCGATGCTTCTCTGGAAGATTAGTAGTGCCAGTAAATCATGCCATAGATGAATGGGAGTCCGTCCTGTCTCTGGAATATCTGAATGACCTTAAAGGAGCAGTAAACTTTTTTTTTATGGAAACACATATTTTACAGAGCGTTTCCTGCTGAATAAAATAAGGTTACTCCCATCGCTGTCAGATGTTTTATTCAAATATTATAACAGTTTAACCCCTTAAGGACTACATGTCTTTAAATACTTAAGGACGGATGATGGTCATAATATGTCACTTACTTTTTTTTACTGTAATTAAAAATGGGGCCTAAAATTGACCGCTCCAATACTGGAGCGATCTCTTTCAGGCCCCAAAGCGGAGCACCGATACACACAACAAGTCACGTGTACCGGCGAGTCAGCAAGAATCAAAGCGGTCCTTAAGGGATGGAAACGTCCCAGGACCGCTGGTCCTTAAGGAGTTAAATAATCAGGAAGTGAATTTACTGTGTTTACTTCCTGATAGTTCTAAGTGAAAGGAAGTGACAGGCAGTTTCTATCACATTCTATGGAGAACTGTATGTCTCTGACTTTTCTGACTTTCCTCTCCATTAGAGTCTAACAGGAAAACTAATTAGAATTTGACCACTAGAGGGCACTGCTAATGTAAAAAAACATGGGTTTAAACTATAATAACTCTCGGAATATAAATCTCTCGGCAGTGGGAGTACCCTTATTTTACTCTACAGGAAAATCCCTACAATATATTTTTTTCATATAAAAATTTTACTGCTCCTTTAAGTTTGCACAATTTGCATGATACTCCTCTGCAACTTGGGATGTGGGAATCATATAAAACAGCCTAATTCTACAAATTTTGGATCTCACAATACTTCCTCAGGGAAGTGAGCTCATTATTGCACTTTTTTAACTTTTTCATATATACATATGACGCTTATTTTTTTGTGACATCGCTATTTTTTGGTACCTATCATATTGTAACGGTTTTGTAGGACACTCAGACCATCAGGTTAGAATAAAACACAGTTTTATTAAAAAACAAGAAAGACTGCCCTCTATAGGCAATACAGAATACCTGAAATGAACAGTAAAGTACAGATGCCCTCTCAGGCCCAGTATACAGAGAAATAAATATATGTCACAGGACAGGCATAAGTAACATACAGGGTACTCAATGGTTAAAGTACATAGAAATCAATCAGTCTCTGTTGTGGTGTGTTTGACACGCCCATAAGATGGTAAAGGAGCAATAAGTGGTGCTAGATGAGAAAACACCAGTAATAGCGCAGGACAGAGACTACTGCTTATGCTGAGCAGGGAACTGAGGCCAAAATACTCTGCAAGAGCTTAATGAGCTACAGCCACTAGCACCCAAACCGGTGCGTGAACGGAGAGCAAGTGCACTGCAAGAGCTGAGGATAATAGAGCCAATAGCCCCATGGGCATTGTAACGGAGACCAATTACACTGCAAGAGCTTAACTGTATAGAGCCAATGGCACCCACCCGGTGCGTTTAACGGAGACTAAGGACACTGCGAGAGCTGAGGGTAATCGAGCCAATAGCCCCCACGGGCGTTGTAACAGAGACCAATTACACTGCAAGAGCTTAGCTGTATGGAGTCAATGGCACCCCCACGGGCGCTGTAACGGAGACCAACTACACTGCAAGTGCTTAGCTGGATAGAGCCAATGGCACCCCCACGGCGCTGTATGGAGACCCAAGGCTCAGCAAGTGTAGCGGAAGGCTCAGGGTAGCAGAAGCAACGGCTCTGCAAGTGTTAACGGAGGCTCAGTGAACGGAGACAACTGCTCTGCAAGTGTTAATGGAGGCTCAGTGAACAGAGACAACTGCTCTGCAAGTGTTATTGGAGGCTCAGTGAACGGAGGCACGGCTCTGCAAGTGTTAACGGAAGGAACAGTGCTCTGTAAGAGTAAACGGAGGCCCGGAGTAACGGAGGCAGCAGGCTCAGCAAGAGTAAACGGAAAGGCCCAGTACACAGGAGGCAACGACACAGTCAGCCCTGCCACAAGCACAGAGAAAGTCAGAATGTTGCCCAGGCGACACTGGAACAGCACACAGCAGGAACACAGGTAGGGTCAGCAACGTAGCCAGGTCAGGTCACAGAGCAGGAACGTCAGCCAGGCCGGGTCAAATCACGGAGCAGGATCATCAGACAAGCCGGGTCAAATCACTGAGCAGGAACATCAGCCAGGCTGGGTCAAATCACGGAGCAGGAACTAAGGAGCGTAGTCAGACGGGCTGAGTCGGTACACAGGAAGCAGGAACACTGGAACACAGCTACATAGCAACACTGGCTTCAGGAACATCACGAAAGGGCACCTGATAGGTGCCAAAGGCCGGGTATAAATAGGTCATACTGGGCGGGCCAAACAAGCTCAGCAAATGGGAGCGCACCACAGCAAAGAGTGACAGAAGAAGATCACGGGCACCGTGATACATATACAGGATACTTTTTATTTTAGTATATGTACAAATGTACATTTCTGATATATGTTTATTTATGGTGATTGATAGGTCAAAGCATAATAAGAAGGACTTGCCTATAATGGGGTACCTTGGTGCGGTGGCAAGCTTCACATATTATGGCCATATTATGTGACTCAAAACTCATCTTTAATATAGTGGTGATATGAACATAAAATGCAACAGAGTAAAGGGTTAATAATGATGAAAATTTGGATGAGCACCAGGACATTGTGTATTTGCTTTTAGCTAATCTATATTAGCTGGACTGGAAATACGTATATCATCATCTTCAGCCATTGTTGATCCACTGCAGGATGAATGCCTCCAACAACTTCGGCCCTGTGCCTTTGTTGTCACTGTGCATCAACAAATTTAGTAAAATCATCTACCCATCTTGCCTTTGCCTGAAATGGAAATGGGCAGGCCTCATAGCAGTGTGCAGTGTGTAGAAGGAGTTGGTTGGAGGTAACCTTTTGAGTGAAAGAGGTGTGCGCAGCTTGAGAGACATGGACCCTGTCTTCCCCTAGACACTCCAAGCATGTCCATTCCACACCCATCCAAGCATCAAGGGAAGGAGTTTAAAAAACTCATACTGTACATATGAGTTGCACCCCAAAAAGTGTACACCCTTTGCCATAATGCACAGGGAGAGTATGTATATGTATGTGTGTATGTAACATGTATGTGTATATGTACAGTGTGTGTGTGTGTCATGCTCCATCTTGTCATCATGACTCTGTGAGTGAGTATGTTGCATGCTTCTGTCTCTGTGATTATTAACCCTTTAAGTGCCAGAGGGGTACGCAACATATTGCTTGGCAAAGTTACAAAAACAGCTTATTCGGTGTCTGGTTTCTTAGCATTCTCGAGCGTCAGACAGATATATTTTTTTAACAGGACTAAGTTGAAGGTGGGTAAACTCCTGTCCAAATTACACCCTCCATTGTAATCATCTGAGTGCAAAGTCTGCAGAGTGGCAAACTGGAGTCATAAATCAGTTGAATTGTACATTGTTGCATCATGCCCACTCCGGTGAAAATTAAACTGCAAACTTTACTGTAGTCCCTGCAATTCCCTACGACCTGCCCCCAGCCACTTCTGTCAAATCACACACCATGGATTGACCAGTATAGAGGAGATTTGCTGCCCCAGGCTATATGTGTCCATGGACCCAGACTTTTGATCACATGACACTTTCTCTTCTATATCCATCTATAAAATATATATACTAACATAAATACTTTGTACCAGAACTGCATTTTCTTTTAATTTACTCTTGTCTAATAAGACATTATATACATAAATTTGTGCCTGAAATTGGGTTTATATTGATAAAGGAAGCACTGAGTATAAAAAAGAATTTACACCTGTGTGTGACTCACTTTGTAAACAGTTTATCAAATAAAGTTTTCTGTCAGGTGTCTACATCTCAGCAGCTCTGTTGACTTTTCTGAAATCGCACAGCTTTTTACTGTTTCTATTGTATATAGAGAATAAATCCTTTCTAAAGCCTCTGACATTTTACTGTACAAAGTCGCTTCCAAACCAAAATCGTGTGGTTGTTTTTTTTCCTATAAAAGGCCTCTAACATGCCACACGTAAATAATCCAAAATTGTATGCACACGGAAACCAAAGAAAACTAATAAGCTTATGTAGAAATGAAGTCATTACATCTCCTTGGGCATTTTACCATCATCTGAGGAGTCAGTGGTTGGAATTTTGACATAACGTGTGTGTTCCAACTCATTTGATGCTCCTGCTGGTTTCAAATCATAAAAATACAATTTGCCTTGTATTATTTTTCAGTCTGTCCTGGTACAACTAATTGATTCAATATGTCATACCTTATTTACCACACAGTAACATTCCATTGTGTTGAGGGACACCTTATGGACCAATCAAGTAAATGTGCAAGGACTATTCAACTGGCTGCCTGCAGGCCGGATGTGCCCCCCAGTGGGCATTTGGCAGTGTATGTCCTGACTAGAAATTCCTTAGTGTCTGTTATATTGCATCATTCTTTTAAGAGGGTCTGGCAAACATGCATCTGGGTCTAAGTCAAACACACCTGAAAAACGTTTCAAAAGCACTGAGTTACAATATGATATATTTATTCAATTATTGCAAAGTATATAATAGCAATGATCTGCTAATTGCCAAAGTTCACCCCTTGGATGCTATTTTGTCTTCAAAACAATGCCAAGTCACTGATGGTATATGAAATTAACTTCTTGGATGCTATAAATGCCTAGAATGCATACTTATTGCTAAATATATAATAGTAATGATCTGCTAATTGCAAGTGTTCACCCCTTGGATGCTATTTTGGCTCCAAAACAATGCCAAGTCACTGATGGTATATGAAGTTAACTTCTTGGATGCTATAAATGCCTAGAATGCATACGGGGCAAGGCCAGATTTACATTTCAGGCAACACTAGGCCAGGCATTCTTGCTGCCCTTAGTACCACCCATAACTCCACCCTTTTCTTACGTGATCCCAACCCAGCTACATTCACTGACGCAGAAAGACATACATTTATGTGCTATTTGTAATAGCTCATGTTTTGATGCAAGAGACATACTGATACCTTAATGCTGAACAGCACATGCTCCTAAATTATTGGCACAGGTAGAAGTAGCTCATGCACATAAACAGCCAGATATATGAAAATGTAAGCTACTTCTCTGAAATAGGTGTGAGCACTAATACTTTCAAATTTCATCCACTCCTACTTATTTAAATGTATTTCCTAAAAATTGAGCTAATGTTCACAAATTCATAAAAATATATTTTGGCGCTAATCGTTTTTCCAACAAAATTACATTGTAAGTAGTGATTGCACACTTTTCTTGCCTTCCACCCTTAATTCCTTTGGTGATAGAGAGAACCCTCTCTAGCATCCAAGGAGATACTTAATGACCAATAAAGGGGTATTCAGCCTGGTATACAAATTAGCTACCATAGAACAGTGGTGGTTGTCTAATGCAAATGTACTGAGATTTTTCTGCCCATAATTCCGGATATGAGAGGAACAGGTGCATCTGTGGTGCCCTTCACAATCTGGAGCTGTATGTAGCTGTCTACTCTGCCTAATGGGAAATATGCTCATGTCCAGGGGGTTAAAGTGAAAGAATACCTTAAGGACATAGAGTTAGGTCCAGAAGTATTTGGACTCTGACACATGTTTTGTTATTTTATTTGTTTACCAAAATAAATTCAAGTTACAGTTAACTGATGAATGTGGGCTTAAAGTGCAGTCTCTCGGCTTTAATTTGAGAGTATTCACAGGGTATTCACATTCAAATCAGAGGAAGGGTTTAGGAATTACAGCTCTTCAATATGTAGCCCCCTCTTTTTCAAGGGACCAAAAGTAATTGGACAATTGACTCAAAAGCAGTTTCATGGACAAGTGTGGACTATTCCTTCATTATTTCTTCATAAATTAAGCAGGTAAAAGGTCTGGAGTTGATTCCAGGTGTGGCATTCACATTTGAAAGCTGTTGCTGTGAACCTACAGCAAGTGGTCAAAGGAGCTCTCAATGCAAGTGAAACAAGCCATCCTTAGGCTACAAAGAAAAAAAAAATCAGAGAGATAGCAGGAACATTAGGAGTGGCCAAATCAACAGTTTGGTACATTCTGAGAAAAAAAATGCACTGGTGAGCTCTGCAACACAAAAAGGCCTGGACGTCCACGGAAGACAACAGTGGTGGATGATTGTAGGGTCCATCCCATGGTAAAAAAAAACCCTTCACAACATCCAGCCAAGTGAAGAACACTCTCCAGGAGGTAGGCATATCATTATCCAAGTCTACCATAAAGAGTAGACTTCACAAGAGCAAATACAGAGGGTTCCCCACAAGGTGCAAACCATTCATAAGCCTCAAGATTAGAAAGGTCAGATTAGACTTTGCCAAAAATATCTAAAAAAGTCAGCCCAGTTCTAGAAAAGTATTCTTTGGACAGATCAAAATAAGATCAACCTGTACCAGAATGGTGAGAAGAAAAAAGTATGTAGAAGGTTTAGAACGGCTCATATTCCGAAGCATACCACATCATCTGTAAAGCACGGTGGAGGCAGTGTGATGGCATAGGCATGCATGGCTTCCAATGGCACTGGGTCACTAGTGTTTATTGATGATGTGACAGTAGCAGCCGGATGAATTCTGATGTGTATAGAGATATATTGTCTGCTCAGATTCAGCCAAATTCAGCGAAGTTGATTGGATGACGCTTCACTTTACAGATGGACAATGACCCAAAACATACTGCAAAAGCAACTCAGGAGTTTTTTAAGGCAAAGAAGTGGAATATTCTACAATGGTTGTGTCAATCACCTGATCTCAACCATACTGAGCATACAAAACTTAAGGCAGAAAGACCCACAAACGAACAACAACTGAAGACAGCTGCAAAGGAGGAAACCCAGCATTTGGTGATGTCCATGTGTTTCAGACTTCAAACAGTCATTGCCTGCAAAGGATTCTCAACAAAGTATTAAAAATTAACACTTTATTTATGATTGTGTTAATGTGTCCACTTACATTTGAGCCCCTAAAATAAGTAGACTGTGTATGAAAATGGTTGCAATTCCTAAACGTTTCATATAATAGTTTTGTTCAACCACTTGAATTAATGCTAAAAGCCTGCACTTCAATTGCATCTTGGTTGTTTCATTTCAAATCCATTGTGGTGGAGTACAGAGCCAAAATTATGAGAATTGTGTCAATGTCCAAATATTTCCGGACCTAACTTTATCTAGTCTTAATTTGTTTATCAGAAAGACTTTTCAAGTTAGGTACAAGCTAGTAATCTAGTTTATTGACTAGTTGTTTTTTTTTTAATTGGAAATCTGTAGCAGTCTACGGCTGGGAACCATCTCGGGTGAATTTGGGGAATTGTAAGAAGAGATGGACTAAAAACACATTATCTAGAGTAGGTCTACAGATACAATACAGGCTTCCAATGAAAAAATATAGCATACAGATATAACAAGTTGCTCAATGGAGAATACTGGCCTCGGTAAAGCCTTCTTAAAAAAATTAAGAGCCAATTATTCCTATATTTAAATTTCTTTTACGTGTAGTGTATTGTAATTTTAAATGTATTGTAGCTACAGATGGAACATAATTTACCTTGTAGGAAGAAATGACTAGAAATTTGTTTCACTTTCTATATGAATCCTCTTGGCAGACCATTTCTTTTGATGCCTTGTATTACAGTGCTTTGACATTGGTGACTGTTTATAAACGCAGTGTATGTGCATGTGTGCTTCCTAAGTGTGTGTAAGTGTGTGTGCATTGTGTTAACGTATACATGAATAAATTTATGTGTGTGTGTGATAATAGGTGCCTATATCTGTGCATGAAGTAGTTTAACCCCTTGAGTGCCAGATTGATGTCCACCACATTGGTTTACAGTGCTCTGACACCTCTCTTGCACTCACTGGATTAAACCCTTTGAAAATACTTTGAGCGCTTTGCATACCCCTCTGGCATGCAAACGGTTAACCTTCTAACTTTCAGGCATAACACTTTCACATTTTTTCTGAAATTTCCCTTCTCATAAGAATGTCCACAGACAGGAGAGACATCTCACCTATTATCAATAAAAAGCATTTGCAATCATGTGTTAATTGTACTATATACATTTTTTTTCTTTACATAGTACCATAGAAAATTAGGTTGAAAAAAGACACAAGTTCAACCTTTGCCTCATAACCCAGGAACATGAGAATTATATAGCTTTCCTGCTACCAAATAAGTTAGTCTTACTCAGACCTTTCTGACTTGCCTACTAATACACAGTATAACCCTGTATATTAATTTTTGAAAGAAATATATCTAAACTTCTCTTAAATGTATCCATTGTATCTGTCATAACCACATCCTTGGGCAAGGAATTCCACTATTTAATAGACCTTACTATAAAAAACCCTTCATCTGCTGGTCTAAACCTCCTTTCCTCTAATCTCAAATGGTGTCCCTTGGTCTTTGATCAGGCCTTGGAAAGAAAAGCTCACCACAGAGATCCTTGTATTGACCTCTCATATACAGATGTACAATGTGATAAGATTTCCTCTTAGTCATCTTTTCTCTAGAGTAAATAAACCAAGTTTGTCTAGTCGTTCCTCATACATCAAGTCCTCCATTCCCTTAATTAATTTTGTAGCTCTTCTCTGTATCCTCTCCAGTTCTAGTATATCCTTTTTCAGAACTAGTGCCCAAAACTGTCCTGCATATCCGAGGTGTGGTCATACCAATGCGTCAATACCCCTTTTTATGCAAGACAGGATTTTGTTTGCTTTTGCTACTGCTATTTTACACTGGCCACTGTTTCCAAGTTTCTAGTTTACAAGGATACCCAGGTCATTCTCTAGCAACGAGTCCCCTAAAATGATTCCATTAAAGGGATAGTAATACTTCATTTTATCTTTATTTTATTTTGTAGGCATTAAAAAAAAACATGAAGAACTATATAAGCCTTCTCTCTCAAACCTTTATGGTTTGAGAGATATTCACAAGCAAAGTTTCCCCCTCCCACCCCTTTTACCTAGTGTAAGCCATCTCTTCTCAGATGTGGAATCGAGTCCATAGAACAGACAGATAACAGCAGGGGGCAATGTTCTTCCTATGAGAACAATGAAAGCCCTGCCCCCCTTGACAAGTTTTTCAGGTTTTTCCCTTATCTTAATTGAAGATTGTCCCTCTCTGCAGTCTACCTGGGCACCTCCCTTCTGATCTGGCTGAGCAGTGTTACATAAGTAAAGGGGGCGGGAGGGGGATACTTTGTCATTGAATTACTCTTGAACTACAACTCTGACAGAACTGAAACAACACTCTCCAAAGTCCAAATACTATGATGATTAATTAGAGCTGCTTTTATTATGAAACATTACTATCCCTTTAAGTTCATAAGTAGCACTGGGATTTATTCTTCTCAAATGCATGACTTTACACGTTCCCACATTAAATTTCTTATTCCATTTGTTTGCTCAATCTGCCATTTTATGTAAATCCCTCTGTAGAGAGCAAATGTCCTGTTCTAAATTTATTACCCTGTATAATTTAGCGTCATCTGCAAATATTGATTTTTTTTTTTCTATATCTATTTCCAGGTCTTTAAAAGTGAACTTAAAATGCCAGAAAGAAAAAAAAACATAAAATGGGTTTACACACTTAGAAGAGTTAGGTGTAATCTAGCAGTTGATACAATTTATTAACCCCTTAAGGACCTGTGGGACTTACATCACAGTGCTTAAGATCTCATTGGATGAACAGATAGCTGTCTCAGTAAGTACTGAGTATGATGAAATAGAGTAAAAGTATTGCAAAATGAGTCCATTAACACCTTGAGGACAAGAGAGGTGAGCAACACATTGCAATGTAATGCATTGTACACCTCTCTGGTCTGCAAGGGATTACGTGAATGAATAGCTGTCCTAATAGATTGTAAATGTAATGAAATAAATAGATGATAAATATTAGACTATAAGACCATTAGTGAATAATGGACCCTGCATCCAATGGTACCAGCCTTATGATCTCCATTTCCAGAACTGCTGTGAATGTATGTGATAGTAGGTAAAATGAATAGAAACTGGTGAAATAGTAATGATAATTATATGCCAAAAACATTCATTTTCCACTCGGTCAAGCATATGCTACTGCTATCTGTTATCACTTGAAATATCTTACAGCCTAGTGCTGTTGTTTTTATTCTTTTTTACTTTATTCTTACTGTGACCTCAGCTAGAGTTGGGAAAAACTCCAAATTTAACTCCAAACACATACAAATTTACAAAATATCTCAAATCCTCTTTGCTTGAAGATGACTAAAAGATGGTTGAAAACAGGCAGAAACCATACACAACAGATTTGAAAAGCAGCAAATGCATGTTTTTCCTCTGGCTTTAATGCTAAAGCCGTAAAATGATGACTTGCATACAAAATATTAAACATGAGACAGGCAAGATAATGGCATAATTGTTGATAGTTATTTAATTTCTTAGTGAACTTTTTAAATGTACTAAGGAAATGTATTGGTCTAGTTGATTATAAACTGTTCTGAAAAAATGTCATAAGGACCTCCCACCATCCCTAACCAGCCAACTGTCCTCAACAGCTGGAGGTCCTACAACTGGCTAGCCCTGGATTAGAAAAGAAAAGGTCAGAATAGTTTATGTGTTTTTGTTTGCCATCAGTCAAAAGAATAATAATGAACATTAATCAAGCAGGGTATGAACAGAGTGCACATTAGAGACACTGTGAAAAATTATGAAAAGGATTTGGAGAGGTTCTACAAAACGTTATATTTTAAGGGACTTTTTAAAGGGCAGTGTTTTGCAAATTGTATGGAAGAAAATATCAAGTGCTATGGGGGTGCAGGATTTGCTTAGTACCTAGAAAGAGCTATTTGCATGGAAATAATCTTTGCACTACATTGATAAATTCTCCTCAATATAACGCAAATATATATTTATTTTTTTTAGTGTTGGTCCTTTGGGATGTATTCAACTATGAATAAACGAGTATAACATGATTGGAAACTTAGTGCAGCAGATGAAAGACACATCATGCTTACTTCCCTTCACAATTGGAAGATGTCCAGTAGTGCCATCAGCTCAGAACTGGCAGAAAACAGTGGGACACTGGTACACCATCTACAGTCTGGAGAAGTCTGGTCAGAAGTGGTCTACTGGTCTTCATGGAAGACTTTCAGCTAAAAAGTCATACCTAAGACATGAAAACAAGGCCAAGCGACTAAACTATGCACGAAGACACAGGAACTGGGGAGCAGAAAATTGTCAGCAGATGCTCTGGACTGATGAGTCAAAATTTTAAATATTTGGCTGTAGCAGAAGGCAGTTTGTTCACCAAAGGGCTGGAGAGTGGTACAAGAATGAGTGTCTGCAGCCAAAAGTGAAGCATGGCAGAGGTTCCTTGCAAGTTTTGGGCTGCATTTCTGAAAATGGAGTTGGGGATTTGGTCAGAATTAATCTTATTGTCAATGCTGAGAAGTACAGGCAGATACTTATCCATCATGTGATACCATTAGGGAGACATCTGATTGACCCCAAATTTATTCTGCAGCATGATGCTATCTTCAGCATCAAGAAGAACAAGGAGTCCTGGAAGTGATGGTATGGCCCCCACAGAGCCCTGATCTCAACATCATCAAGTCTGTCTGGGATTACATGACGAGAGAGAAGCAACTCAGGAGAACTTTGGTTAGTTCTCTAAGATGTTTGGAACAACCTACCAGTCAGGTTCCTTAAAAAATATGTGCAAGTGTACCTAGAAGAATTGATGCTGTTTTGAAGGTAAAGGGTGGTCACACCAAATATTGATTTGATTTAGATTTTTCCTCAGTTCACTCCCTATACAGTTTGTTAATTGATAAAAACAAACTATTTGAAAGCATTCTTGCTTTACCGTATATTTTTCACACCTGCCTAAAACTTTTACACAGTACTTATATATATATATATATATATATATATATATATATATGTGTGTACTGGAGTGTGTACCAGACCCAACATGGAAATATTACAAAGAAAAAGATTATGTATATACAATAGGAGAGCTCCTCTAGTTGTTATGATATAAAAAATATTTATTCACATATATTAATAATAATAATAATGATGAAGGGATAGTGATAATAAAGGAATAAAGGAAAGCTTTTAAAACATTTATTTTATAGTAAGTTAAATGTTCAAAATATGACTGCAAGAAGGCTAGCCTTGGAAAAAATTGATTGTGGTCTTACAAAAAAAATTTTGCAGGCCTCAAGCTTGCAAAAAACAAGCCCTGTATGTCCTGCTTGCCTAGAGTCACAAGTGCTAGAGGGTGGTGACAAATGGCACTTTTGACATTTTGGCATTCGCTACTGCTGTAATTGCTTCCACTAAGTTTTCCAAGCAGCAGGAGGATTAGGATCATTGGTACTGATATAAGACAGGCCATGGCATGATTATGTTTCCTCTTGATACTAGCCCTAGTGATGATGCAGCAGCAACACCACAACAAGCCCCCACACCACTTTAGGTGCATCTAGAGAGATAGACATTTTGTGAAATTTGCTTCTTCCTTCCTAAAATCATGTGTGTGTTGGAATATATTTTTATCTTGAGAGCAGGAAGAAACTGTTCTGTGTCAGCAACTGTAATGTGTACAGTGTGCATAAGGAAACATTGTGAAATGGAGAAGGGCTTGGAAGTATCACAATAATCGACAGACAAGAAAATGATAATGATGCATCAAACTTCCATGCTGGGCTTCTCTTGTTCTTCCTCTTGTATTTTCAACCACAGTCTTTGTCTTTGACCTCTTTGGGATGGACAAGGGGAACAGTGACAGTGGGACTCACATTTTTTTTTTCGGGGGTTTGACTTTCAAATGTTTAATATAAATGTTGTGGTGTCTATGTTGTATGTGCTTTATGCCAAGGTGTATCCCCTCCTTTCCCCTTTTCACTACCATATCATACATAGTGCACAGTGCAGTCGCTGATGACTCCGTTGTGCTTTCCCGAATGGAAAAATAATCCAATACCCATGATTTCAGCGAGGGAGAGGTAGAGAAAAATTACCTTATTCAGTAACTGAAACTATGTACAAATGATTCATATATGGGTCACTAACAAATCAGTATCCAAGTATTACTCTTATAGCACAAGCTCCCACATACACTATAACAATTGTTTGTTCATTTAACATCTCATTTTCAAAGTACATATAGCAATACAGCAATATATAGATAGCACAATAGATAGCACTGATTATTAAATACAAAATTAAATAATACAGTCAAGAATCTTTAGTCCAGGAGTAGCCAACCCTGGTCCTAATGATATATGAACATTTCATGCTTTTAGATTCTCTTTTACAGTACAGGTGGATCATCACTGGGTCAGTCATTTTAAATAATGCAATTGTGTGACAGAGACAGGGACCACCTGACATAAGCTGTGACTGGTACTTGATGAGTATTTTATAAGGGATGAAAAGAAAAAAAGACTGTAAAAAATAAGCGCTCCAAAAATACAACCAAAAAGACAGATAATATCTAATGAAAAATAAAAATAATACAAACATACATACACAAATGAGCAAGATGTGAATAGGTATGAAATACCACAATCAAATGTGCAATGCAAAAAATAATAAAAAAATAAATAAATTAATAAATAAATCATGATTTGATTTTGATTTCATGATGGTTTGACAGATCAGTATTTAAGCATGCTTTCTAGAGACACTCTGTTTCATGCCCCTGAAGAAGCAGTAAGTGATCTGCGAAAACGTTTGGGCCGGTCTGCGTTGCTTGCAGACGACGGGTCTTTCTCCACGCCCCCTGTGGTACTTCTCCGCTCCACCTCTTCCCTGAGTTACCCGCTATTTTCAATCAGTCCATATTGTTACAGCGTCTTTGAACTTAGATACAAGGCATTTCGAGGAACAATATTCCTTTTCTGACCCCTGTTGGACGCTGTTTATTTGGGAAAAGCTTGTTTTTTGATTCATCCAAGGAGCTATTTCCAGGACTTCGGAGGAACAGGCAAGATATTTTGGAGATCGGGAGAACACAGCACGTTGGCTATTGGGAGATAGACCCTTTGATGTGCATAAAGCCCAAGAAGGGCACATGTGAGTGCAATACCTCTTGTTTTTAATATTACGTGTATCAATAAATATCTACACTTAGATGGTTTCTCCATCTCTCCTTCTTGTTATTTTGCGCTGCTTTTGAGTTGTTACAGACACAGTTTTATAAGGGATGATTTGTAGAACATAAACTTGTTGTTAGAGGCCCAAACATTGAGGAAACATTGATTTGCAGGACTTATACATTTTAGGCACAAGCCCTGAGGAAACCTTGATTTGTACGACGTATACTTTTTTGGCCCAAGCCCTACGAAAAGATTGATTTGTAAGAATAAACTTGTTTGGCACAAGCCCTAAGGAAACAATGATTTGTTGTAAGACTTAGACTTGTGTTAGGCCCAAGCTCTGAGGAAATGTTGATTTACATAGTAACATAGTAAATTTGGTTGAATAAAGACATAAGTCCATCAGGTTCAACTTTTGCCTCATGCCCTAGTGACATGAAAACTGTATAGCTATCCTGCTACCAAATAAGTTAGTCTTTTTCAGACCTTTCTGATCTGCCTACTAATAAACAGTATAACCCTGTATGTTCCTTTTTGAAAGAAATATATCTAATCTTTTCTTGAATGTATCCATTGTATCTGCCATAACCACCTTCTTGAGCAAAGAATTCCACAATTTAACAGACTTTACTGTAAAAAAACCCTTCCTCTGCTGAAGTCTAAACCTCCTTTCCTCTAATCTCAAGGGGTGTCCCCTGGTCACCTGATCAGGCCTTAGAATAAATAGCCTTCTGTGTGGTACTGTATCAAATACCTTGGCAAAGTCTAGATATACTACATCAACTGCCTTGCCATTATCAAGCTTGCTGCTTACTTCCTCATAGAAGCTGAAAAGGTTAGTTTGGCATGATCTATTCTTCATAAATCCATGTTGATTCGTGCTAATTATTTTATTTTGTCTGTTGTAATCCTGAATATAGTCCCTTATTATCCCTTCAAGCAGTTTTCCCACTACAGAGGTCAAACATGTTTCTGTTATACCAATTATGTCCTTGTTACTCCTCTGACCTCTGACCCTGTATTTGGATTGGCTGGAGGAAGTTTATAGGTACTCCTCCCGGTGACCTGGATGCCTGTTTATCAAGCTTTGTGGTTATTCGGTGGTGTTCCTGTGCTTGGTCTGCTGACTCCTGCCTGAATTCCTGACTACTCCGTTGGATCTTCCTCATTATTGTGTTCATCTGGCTCCTGACCCTGGCTCCGTTCTCTGACCTCTCTCCAGACAGATTCCTGCTTGATACCTTACCTCCGGATTGTTGCTGTCCTGGGCCCGGCTGTTACTCCGCTCTGGTACTTCCGGTACTCTCTCCTGCCCTGCCTCCAGCTAGGAGAGCCGCCCGACTCCTCTTTGCTCCTGCCCGTTCTGGTCGGGCTGTACGCTCCTGTTCCTTTTGGGTTCTGTCAGTCTCTGCGAGCCTGGTAGCTGACGGCAGCTGAAGCGCCTATCGTTTTTTCCTCCTCCCGGCACTGTCTTTCAGCCCGGTTGCAGCTGCTCCGTGCTTCTTCGCCTTCTCTCCCCGTAGTTAGACGGGAGGCCACTGGGGCTTAGTGCCAGCTTCTGCAGACCCCTCCAGTTCATGTCTGCCAGCATTCTCAGTTTTCTTATTGCTCCAATGAGCGCCTCCTTTGCGGCAGCTGTTACTTTGTTTCTCGTCAAGTGCCTGGGATATCGATTCCCGTAGTTAGACGGGCGGTCAGCAGCTGTGGTTCTCACCTATCTTTGTGCAGTCTTCTTCCTCAGGGAGGTCCTTTCCGCTCCTTCAGCATCTTAGCCGTAGAAAGACGGCGGGAGCGTGGATTTTTGGGGCACTCCTGCTTGTTCGCCTGCCCTGCTGGTCTTCCCCTCTGGGATTTGTCTTGGCTCCCCTTGGAGCTGGCAGTAGATTGACTGTACTTTCCTTTCCATCTGGGAGCGTACTTTCTTTCCTTGGGGGGGCCCCCCATTTTCCTCTTCCTCGTTGGGGTTCTATGTTTCTTTTTCTGGACCTGACCGTGGGCCCACGGTAGGAAGCAGGTCCAGTATTGTTTGCCCCTTTGCGTTGAGGAGTCGGTAGCCTTTTTGGCCCCTTAGGGCCCTCAGGGACTAGGTGGTTCTTAGTTTCCCGTTCCTCTGGTCTGCCTCTCAAGTCCTTTTATATCTGGCACTGGTTTCTCGGTTTCCAAGTCTGAGGAGTATCTATCCTGGTCCCGGCCCCTGCTCAACTGGGGTCAGACATCTGGCTTCGCGGCCAGCACCTTTACTCCAGCCACGGCTGCAGCAAGGATACTCCAATAGGGCTCCAACGCTCCCGAACATCGCTCTCTAGCGCCGCTCACCAGCGCCTGAGCTAAACCTGTGCCAGAACCTTGCCTCGCTCCCCTCAAACTTCTCAGGGAGCTGACAGTCCTATTGCTAATTAACCGCCAGCAATTCTAGTTCTCCTATTTTATCTACCATACTTCTTGCATTTGCTAGCATACAATTAATTTTGAAGTCTTTACATATATCACTCCCTACATGCCTTTTATCTACATCTTTATTTACTAGGAGTTCCTCCCTATTTACTACATTTATCCCCACCCTTTCTCCACTCCCCTGATCATTTAGTTGGATCCGGTTCCTATCTGCTCTATGTACCCAATTTCTGCTCTCTATACCCCCCCCTTTCCTAGTTTAAAAGCTCCTCCAAGCTTCTTAGCATTCTCTCCCCTAGCACAGAGGGTCCTCTGCCATTTAGGTGCAATCCATCACTTCCATATAGATTGTACCCAAGAGCAAAGTCAGCCCAGTGCTCTAAAAACACAAAACCTCCTTCCTACACCAATTCCTGAGCTCCCTCTGCCTACCTGCACTGGCGCATGGCACATGTAGTATTTCATAAAATACGACCTTAGAGGTCCTTGCCTTGAGCTTGCATCCTAAATCCCTGAAATCATTCTTTAGTGACCTCCATATTCTTCCTACTTTTTCATTGGTTCCAATATGTACCAAGACAGCTGGATCACTTCCAGCCCCTCCCAATAATCTGTCAGCCCTGTCCGCAACATGCCAAACCTGCGCACCCGGGAGACAACATACTGTTCGGCATTCACGTTCCTGGAGGCAGATCACCCTATCTACCTCCCTAATAAAAGAGTCCCCTATTACCACCACCTGCCTTGGATTCTGCCTACTCTGCATCCCATCTAGCCTTGAAGGAGGACTGTTCCCCTGGCTGCTAGAGGAATCAGCCCTCTCCAGCGTTGCCAATTCTGAGCTATCCTCATCAACATCTTCACACAATCTTGCAAATCTGTTGGACTGAGTCATCTCAGAATTGTCCTTCCTCTTCCTCTGCCCACTACCTCCCCTCCTTACTGTTACCCAGCTGCCTACCTGTTGCTTCTCTTCTACAACTCCACCCTATTCACCACTAACTGTCACAATCAATAAGAACAAGAACTGAACCAGGAATTTAGGTAACACAATTTTATTAAGATACATAATGTAATGAAATTCTCAGCAAACAGTAAGTACACACAATAATCTCGGCAGCGTCAGGAAGTACTGAGCTACTTCCTAGTGGTATAGTACAGGACCCCTATAGGCAAAAGGGGGGAGATAGGCAACCACAGGTCTGCACCTGCACAGACAAAGCTCCCAGAAACGGAAATAAACTATGCCACAAGTACGCACCTGCACATTCAAAGCTCCCAGAAACGTAAATAAACTATGCCACAGGTCCGCACCTGAGGGCACCAGTTGTTGGACAGTAGCAAAGGAGAAGTCTGCCAGAGCCACTGGTCTGTACCAGAAAGAATCTCCACTGAACCTTTGGTATGCTCGGTATGCAGGTAACACCAGAGTGAGTAGTCAGACAAGCCGGGTCATACACAGAGCAGGTAGTCAACCAGAGCTGCAGATCTACACCAGATTGGTTATCGAACTAGCCAGGATAATAAACAGAGTGGGTAGTCAGACAGAGCCACAGGTCAGCACCAGAACGGATTGTCAGCCAGGCCAGAGGTCATACATAGAGGACGTAGTACACCAGAGACGCAGGTCCACACCAGAATGATTATCAGACTAAGCCAGGGTCATACACAGGGCGGATAGTCAGACAGATCCAGAGGTCGGCAGCAGAATGGGTAGTCGGACAGAACCAGGTAATACACAACGCTAAAGCCAAACTGCACAGGACACCACGAAAGGGTGACTATGCCTTGTGTCCAGGTAGTATAAGAACCTTTGACCCAGGAAGAGGAGGAGCCATCATTTGAACAACTGCCCCTTTCAATGGAGCGCACGTCCATGCCCTTGGACGTGCACCCATAATGACATCATCCAGCCACTGCGAGCAGGTAAGGAAGAGGCCGGAACCCAGGACACAGGAAGTGGCTGAGCCGCTAGAAGCAGAATGCGGCCGGCTGTGAATAGACCCCAAAACTGCACAGTCAGGGGAATGATGCGGCTGGAGACGCCAGACGTATGATGCAGCCGGAGCCGCTGGATAAAAGCTGCGGTCAGCTCAAGCAGCCGCTTGTCACGGTTTATTATGACTCTCAGACACAAGTTTTAGGTAAAAATCAATTTTATTGAAATAATAAATTGATAACGTAGGATGGCAATCACATACATACAGATATATACAGAGTATAACAAGACAGAAGGCAGACTCTACCGGTCCTGTCAATATACCGGACAGGACAGTCTGAAGTAATAGAATGTTAGGCTCTACCGGCCTTGCCAATACCGGGTAAGGCAACCTGCAGATGGAATCGCATAACGGTTCTACCGGCCTTACCAAATTACCGGGCAAGGCAGCCTCAATAGATTCATAATGTAGGCTCTACCGGCCCTGCCAATACCGGGTAAGGCAACCTCAGATGGAATGTGGCAAAAGGTTCTACCGGCCTTACCAATACCGGGCAGGGCAGCCCAGAGATAGTAGCAGCGGTCAGATGGTAATGGCAAATTGACAGGATCGTAAGCAACCCAGTGTACACACACTGAGACTAACAGGGGAATCGTAAAGCCGCAAGGCTTTGGAGCAAACCAGTGACCGCACACTGGTGTAACAAGCGAGTTTGTATAGCCGCAAGGCTTTGGAGCAAACCAGCATCTGCACGCTGGGACCAACACAGGATAGTACAGCCGATAGGCTTTGGAGCAAACCAGTGACCGCACACTGGTGTAATAAGCGAGTTTGTCTAGCCGCAAGGCTTTGGAGCAAACCAGCGTCCGCACGCTGGGACCAACACAGGATTGTATAGCCGATAGGCTTTGGAGCAAACCAGTGACCGCACACTGGTGTAACAAGCGAGATTGTCTAGCCGCAAGGCTTTGGAGCAAACCAGCGTCCGCACGCTGGGACCAACACAGGATTGTATAGCCGATAGGCTTTGGAGCAAACCAGTGATCGCACACTGGTGTAACAAGCGAGTTTGTCTAGCCGCAAGGCTTAGGAGCAAACCAGCGTCCGCACGCTGGGACCAACACAGAATTGTATAGCCGATAGGCTTTGGAGCAAACCAGTGACCGCACACTGGTGTAACAAGCGAGTTTGTCTAGCCGCAAGGCTTAGGAGCAAACCAGCGTCCGCACGCTGGGACCAACACAGAATTGTATAGCCGATAGGCTTTGGAGAAAACCAGTGACCGCACACTGTTGTAACAAGCGAGTTTGTCTAGCCGCAAGGCTTAGTAGCAAACCAGCGTCCGCACGCTGGGACCAACACAGAATTGTATAGCCGATAGGCTTTGGAGCAAACCAGTGACCGCACACTGGTGTAACAAGCAATGTCGCCGACGCAACCAGGCAGGAGGTCGCCAGGATACAGGAGACAGGCGATGCGATGACAGGAACCAGCAACGATCAGTCAGGTCAGGAAACAGAAGAGAAGAAGTTCAGCAGGAACTGCAACACCAGAGACTAGGCCGGAACCAGGACTGGAAGTACTCAGCATGCAGGAAACACTGGAACAGTAGAGATCAGGAACTCAGGAACACATGAGATCAGGAACTCAGGAACACTGGAACAGAGGCCCAGCTATCACAGGCATAGTGATAGCAAGAAGGTCAGAAACAACACGAAAGGGCACTCAAAGGGTGCCCAATCCAGGTTTAAATAGGCAATAAGAGGCGGGCTATCTGCAGACAGCCAATAGAAGCCCCCTACTGGTGACAGACAAGGAACTGCAGCAATCACGGGCACCGTGATAGTACCCCCCTTTCAAAGACCCCCTCTCCTAGAATAGGGTTTAGGTTTCTGTGGGTAATTGGCATGAAAGGCCCTAGTTAGCCTAGGTGCATGAAGGTCCATGATCGATCCTCAGGACCGTACCCTTTCCAATGTACCAGGTACTGTACCCTTCCTCTAAGCCTACGGGAATCAATAATGCTCTGAACCTCGTACTCCTCCTGGCCCTCGACCTCAACAGGTCCTGGCACCACAGGTGTGGTAGTATAGCGATTGCAAACCAGAGGCTTAAGAAGGGACACATGGAACACATTATGGATACGCATGGATGCAGGTAGGTCTAGTGCATAGGAGACAGGGTTAATTTTGCAAATAACTCTGTATGGACCAATAAACCGGGGAGCCAACTTACTAGACGGAACCTGCAGCTTGAGATTTCTGGAGGAAAGCCATACTCTATCCCCAACCTGAAAGGAAACCGCTGGAAGCCTTCTGCGATTAGCATGGCGCTGATGACGCTGAAATGACTGACCAAGTGCCCTCTGAACTTGTGCCCATGTGGAACGGAGTTGCTCGATATGCTCATCCAGAGCTGGAATCTGTTGCGTCTGAAATGAATCTGGAAGCAGACAGGGCTGGAACCCATAATTAATCAGAAACGGAGAGCTCCCAGATGAAGAATTGACCGCACAGTTCCTGGCGAACTCTGCCCAAGGCAACAAGTCGGACCAATTATCATGATGGTCAGTAATGAAACAACGGAGAAATTGTTCCAAGCCTTGATTAGCTCATTCAGCGGCTCCATTGGTCTGGGGATGGTAGGCAGAGGAGAAGGACAGCTGTATGCCCATCTGTTGGCAAAATGCCCTCCAAAATCTAGACACAAACTGGCTCCCCCTGTCAGACACCAGTACCCTAGGTACTCCATGCAACCGGAATACTTCTCTGGCGAACACCATTGCCAATTCCTTAGCTGAAGGAAGGCCACGGAGGGGCACGAAATGAGCCATTTTAGAAAACCTGTCCACCACCATGAATATAAAGGAATACCCCTTAGACATAGGCAATTCTCCCATAAAATCGATGGAAACATGAGACCAGGGGCGTTCGCCATTAGGCACCTGTTGAAGCAAGCCCACTGGGAGATGTCTCGGGGTCTTAGCACGGGCGCAGGTGGCACAGGCGTTCGTAAATTCGGCACAATCGTTTCTCATGGAAGGCCACCAAAATAACTGAGAAAGGGACCATAACAATTGGTCTCTACCAATATGTCCCGCAGCCTTAGAGGAATGGTAGGTTTCGAGCAACCTAGTACGAAATGGTTCAGCGACAAAACATTTGCCCATTGGGGTCTCATGGGGAGCGGACCCCTGAGAGGCCAGGATCTCCTCCCCTAAAGGAGAAGTAATACTCGTGCGTATAGTAGCCAGTATTCTATCAGGTTGGATGATAGGTGCTGGTGCTTCCACTCTGTCACTGTCGGCCTCAAATTGTCTTGACAGTGCATCAGCCCTGATATTCTTTGACCCCGGTAAATATGATACAATGAAATAAAATCGAGACAGGAACAGTGCCCACCTGGCCTGACGAGAGGACAATCTCTTGGCCTCCGAGAGATAAGTCAGATTTTTATGATCTGTTAGAATTAAGACAGGATTCTTAGTACCTTCAAGCAAATGACGCCATTCCTTAAGAGCGAGGATAATGGCCAACAATTCTCTGTCACCTATCTCATAGTGGCTTTGAGTGACAGTCAACTTTTTTGAGAAAAACCCACAAGGTCTGAGAGTTCCACCTTTATCGTGTCGTTGCGAAAGTACTGCCCCGACCCCAATATCTGAGGCATCAACCTCTAATGTAAATGGAAGTAGAGGATTGGGGTGGGATAACACAGGAGCCGCAGCAAATGCCAGCTTCAAATTCTCAAAGGCATTTTCAGCAGATACCGGCCAACAAGAAGGATTAGCACCCTTGTGCATAAGATCGGACAGAGGTTTGACAATGGAAGAAAAGTTCTTAATAAACCTCCTATAATAATTAGCGAAACCCAGGAAACGTTGTATGGCTTTAAGACCCTTTAACAGTACCCCCTAGGGGTCTGGTATCATTTTCCGGTGTCTGACTTGGCGAGACCACCGGGCTAGAGCTAGATTTGTCAGCAAGTACCGTGCATTCAAGCATCGTTTGAATTGCAACTGCCAACTGATCCAAACGTTGCTCGTGCACATCCATCCTCCAATGGATATTCTGTGCGTTACCTTCACCCTTGCTGTCTGAGGTCATGGCCCTTTCGTACTGTCACGGTTTATTATGACTCTCAGACACAAGTTTTAGGTGAAAATCAATTTTATTGAAATAATAAATTGATAACGTAGGATGGCAATCACATACATACAGATATATACAGAATATAACAAGACAGAAGGCAGACTCTACCGGTCCTGTCAATATACCGGACAGGACAGTCTGAAGTAATAGAATGTTAGGCACTACCGGCCTTGCCAATACCGGGTAAGGCAACCTGCAGATGGAATCGCATAACGGTTCTACCGGACTTACCAAATTACCGGGCAAGGCAGCCTCAATAGATTCATAATGTAGGCTCTACTGGCCCTGCCAATACCGGGTAAGGCAACCTCAGATGGAATGTGGCAAAAGGTTCTACCGGCCTTACCAATACCGGGCAGGGCAGCCCAGAGATAGTAACAGCAGTCAGATGGTAATGGCAAATTGACAGGATCGTAAGCAACCCAGTGTACACACACACTGAGACTAACAGGGGAATCGTAAAGCCGCAAGGCTTTGGAGCAAACCAGTGACCGCACACTGGTGTAACAAGCGAGTTAGTATAGCCGTAAGGCTTAGGAGCAAACCAGCGTCCGCACGCTGGGACCAACACAGAATTTTATAGCTGATAGGCTTTGGAGCAAACCAGTGACCGCACACTGGTGTAACAAGCGAGTTTGTATAGCCGCAAGGCTTTGGAGCAAACCAGAGTCCGCACGCTGGGACCAACACAGGATAGTACAGCCGATAGGCTTTGGAGCAAACCAGTGACCACACACTGGTGTAATAAGCGAGTTTGTCTAGCCGCAAGGCTTTGGAGCAAACCAGTGACCGCACACTGGTGTAACAAGCAATGTCGCCGATGCGACCAGGCAGGAGGTCGCCAGGATACAGGAGACAGGCGATGCGATGACAGGAACCAGCAACGATCAGTCAGGTCAGGAAACAGCAGAGAAGAAGTTCAGCAGGAACTGCAACACCAGAGACTAGGCCGGAACCAGGACTGGAAGTACTCAGCATGCAGGAAACACTGGAACAGTAGAGATCAGGAACTCAGGAACACATGAGATCAGGAACTCAGGAACACTGGAACAGAGGCCCAGCTATCACAGGCATAGTGATAGCAAGAAGGTCAGAAACAACACGAAAGGGCACTCAAAGGGTGCCCAATCCAGGTTTAAATAGGCAATAAGAGGCGGGCTATCTGCAGACAGCCAACAGAAGCCCCCTACTGGTGACAGACAAGGAACTGCAGCAATCACGGGCACCGTGATACCGCTACAGAGGTACTGTGACACTAACCCCACATACTACCTGCTCTGTGAGTTCTAAACTCCTTTCCAGGTTTCCAGTGTCTAGCAATGTTGTAATATTTCTTTCCAAATCCAATATCTTACACTCTAAAAAGAAAATATGCTCACACTTGGCACAGCGGTATGACACCAGGACGATTGCTCCAAGTGTTCAAACATGTGACAAGAAGTGCACTGCGTGAGATTGCTTAACCTGCTATCACATGCTTGGTTTTACAATTCAAATAGATTTATACTGTCCTCTAATGCTCACTCTAAGGTAAGTAACCAACTTTAAATGTGAATGCAGTAGATCCCTTGAAATTATCATCACCTCAGAGCTCTGCTGATTTCCAACTCCTGCTTCTATTCCAACTCCAGATTCTTTCTAACTCCTTCACTTGCCTGCAGTCACTTGAAGATGCAGTCTCAAAGAGCACGCTGAAATGAGCCTAGGGACTGTATTTATAGTTACACAGCAGTCAGGTGACTTCCCTTAGCTAATCACCCTTAATCACACAGGCCAGAGAAAAACCCAAATACACAGTTGATTTTTTAACCCTTGCAATACCCACAAACTTTTTTTTATTTTAAACCTTAACAAAACAAACACACTCTCATGTACTTAACCAGATTCTTTCTAACTCCTTCACTTGCCTGCAGTCACTTGAAGATGCAGTCTCAAAGAGCACGCTCAAATGAGCCTAGGGACTGTATTTATAGTTACACAGCAGCCAGGTGACTTCCCTTAGCTAATCACCCTTAATCACACAGGCCAGAGAAAACCCCAAATACACAGTTGATTTTTTAACCCTTGCAATACCCACAAACATTTTTTTTATTTTAAACCTTAATAAAACAAACACACTCTCATGTACTTAACCAGATTCTTTCTAACTCCTTCATTTGTCTGCAGTCACTTGAAGATGCAGTCTCAATGAGCACGCTTAAATGAGCCTAGGGACTGTATTTATAGTTACACAGCAGCCAGGTGACTTCCCTTAGCTAATTACTCTTAATCACACAGGCCAGAGAAAAACCCAATACACAGTTGGTTTTTTAACCCTCGCAATACCCACACAAATAATAATTTTTTTAAAACCTTATTAAAACAAACACACTCTCATATACTTAACCAGATTCTTTCTAACTCCTTCATTTGCCTGCAGTCACTTGAAGTGCTTCTAGCCACTTCTGACCTACTCAATATCATGGCCCAGAGGCACAATGCTGGGAGAAGGGGAATCGCAGGGTCATGGGGATGTTGTGGGCTCCCTTGACTACTAGTCTGGCTGCTTGCCTACACTTCCTCTTCCACCTCAACAGGAGAATCTACTGCAGTCACACTATTCCCACCACCAGCTGCTTCAATACCATCACTTTCACATCACCACTCCCTCACCCCCAACACTCTCTAGCTGCTGCCTGGTAATAGTGAGATTGTTTAGGGATGGCAAGTGTGACTTAAGGTCCCCTGCTGTCACATTTGCCATCATCTTATCCTTCCCCCTCCTGAGTATCATAAGGCACACTTGCAGCAGTAGCAGAAGGCACAGGTAGCTTCCCTGTACTGCTCACCCTGCAATCCACTTCTTCCTGTACCTGTGCCACTATGTTCCCCAAGATCCTAAGGGACGATTTAGGGGGACTAGGAATAATTGAGTCTGGGGAATCAGGGCTTCCTGACCCTTCAATATGGATAGTGGTCACTTCCTCCTCTTCCTTAGACGTACTGGCCATATTACGGTCCCTCCAGCACCTCATTTTCTTTGCAATCCTGGTGCTCATAGTGATAGCTTGCACTATGAGCCTCTGCTGCCTTAAATTTTCTAAATGAAGAACTGCAAAACAGCCTAGCACTCTCTCTCTCTCTCTCTCTTTAACTGCTTGTGTTGCGTTTCACTTCCTGGAAATGTCATGTTTTTGTCACTAAAACACAAATTTCAAGTTATTAAAAGGATGTGTGTGTGTGTGGAAGCTGAAAAAAAATAGCAAAAACATGTTGGCAATAGGCAAAGATTTCAAGGACTTTATTTAAAGCTGATTTTTCAGCGAGAAAGCAGACAACCATGTGGTTTTCGCAGATTTTTTCATGGGTACACAACAGGATCTATCGCCCACCCCTAACTATGACACCAAAAACGAAGGATTTAATCCTCAAAAATGATTTAATTTAATAAAAAAGTGTCATTTTAATTATCTTGATAAAGAAAACTTGTATTTGAGTGACAGGTCTAATTTCAGATTTCTACAAAATGTTACTTTTCCCCCTTGGTCATTTCAGTCACAAATTATCCCATTGAATATAAGCAGAGGATCTAATACATTGCATAGCATTCAAGAGGTTAAACAATTACATAACACATTTAACAGTAAAGTGCACAACATGCCTGTTGATACAAAAACTTGTTTCATTTCACATATGTTTAATGGCTTTGTTGATATCCAGACAGACCAAACAGCTCTGTTCTTGAAAAGCAAAAACACTCATAATGTTTAGTTAATAACTGTTGTGTACCTAAAGCTGTCCTACAGTTATCTGAGAGAGAGTATTAATCAAAACCCTGGGAGCAGATGGTTTCCCAGTTTGCTACTTTGTGTAACATAACATGAAATGTGCATGTCAGTTTGATTGCACTGGGTATTGGATGTATTTTTATTTCATAAATTTGTTAGAAGGAAATCTGTTTGACATTATTGTTTATAGCTGAATATCCAGATTTAATATAACCTGGCTATCCAGTTCCACTTTTTATGTTTCTTTAGTGATTTAACAGTACTATCAAGTATATTGGTACACTAAAATAAAATATGTTTTGAGAGTGAAAATACCTTGAATAAAATATTTTACTGAAAAATAATGATTATATTATTGTTATAGGTATAGTAATAAGTTGTCTGGAATGGTTTGTGAGTTCTGCCATATAACATATTTGTGCAGATATTTTATTAGATTGAAATTAATGTTGTTTTACCACAATGTCATTTTAAACAACACATATTAGATTTATTATTGGTGTTACTGCAATTTAAAGAGAATAACATTAACAATCCTATGTGTTATTATGACCTTAGGAATGAGAAGAGATTGGTGCTAAGTGGGTGTGACTTTATAAGGGCATATACATGGATGACTCTGCTGCATCATCGCCTTGACCAGACACCCAGAAATAGGGACGATTACCCAATATAGCACTGCCGACACAAAGTAGATGAACATATAGAGTTAACTTGCTGCAGATCCTTGGAGAATGTCGATGATCACAGAGAAGATGCAACAATGGAGGTCCACATTATGGTTTATTGGTCTACTGTGTGCAGGCCTTTCTAATTGAATCACTACAATGCTCTTCAGAAAGTATCAGTTTCTGGTTGGTCAATCTTGCCTCAGCCAATCAAAAAATGCAGATGTTTATGTTTGCACGGGAGATGCATTCAAGTGAAAACCTCGCCCTGTGTCTGGCTTGTCTGTGGAAACTGTGTTGCTGTATTTGTATTGCTCATGTGAATAAGACCTGAAGGGCAGAATTTCTACCTAAATGTGGGATGGCGCTGCCCGTCAGGCTATATAGGGAATTAATGCACACACACGGATACAAGACACACACACACACAGAAACACTTCATATATTTAGGACTAGCAATGTGGGATGGCGCTGCCCATCAGGCTATATAGGGAATTAATGCACACACACGGATGCAAGACACACACACACAGAGACACACGTGCAAATGCACATGCATGCACTGAAATGCATAAAGAGCGACACAGTCATACACACATACATGCAATGCACAACATGCAGACACATAGAGTGTGATACAGACATGTAACATACACAGTGAGGAACGCACAGGCACACGCAGAGACACACACACACACACACACAGAAGTGAGTCATAAGGGGGTGACTTATGTGTCATTGTAATGAGTTTGTGTTTGTACTTATGCCCCCACTGTAGCGTTCATTCATATAGTTGAAATGCATGTGGGGATTGCACATACTATGGTGGAAGGTGGATCGTGCTGGCTCCCGGGGTGTGAGTGAGTGTGAGTGAGTGTGTGTGACTGGCATTCATTCATGTAGTTGAAATGCATGTGGTAATTTCACATACAATGGTGGAAGGTGGATCTTGCTGGCTCCCGGGGTGTGAGTGAGACTATGGTGAAAGGTGGATCGTGCTGGCTTCCGGGGTGTGAGTGAGAGTGAGTAATGGTGAGTTAGTGCATGTTAGTGTGAGAGTGAGCGTGAGTGATTGCATGTGAGTGATTGCGTGTGAGTGATTGCATGAGTGTGTGAGTGTGTGTGAGTGAGAGTGTATGAGTGAGAGTGTGTGAGTGAGAGAGTGTGAGTGAGAGAGTGTGTGTGATTGTGAGTGTGTGTGAGTGAGAGTGTGTGTGATTGAGTGTGTGTGATTGGGTGTGTTTGAGTGTGTGTGATTGAGTGTGAGTGTGTGTGATTGAGTGTGTGTGAGTGAGTGAGTGTATGTGATTGCGTGTGAGTGAGTGTGTGTGATTGAGTGTGTGAGTGTGTGTGAGGGTGTGTGAGTGAGAGTTAGTGTGAGACAGTGAGTGAGAGTGTGTGTTAGTGATTGAGTGTGTGTGATTGAGTGTGAGTGTGAATGTGTGTGACTGAGTGTGAGTGTGATTGAGTGTGTGTGAGTGAGTGAGTGAGTGAGTGAGTGAGAGTGTGAGAGAGTGTGTGTGATTGTGTGTGAGTGTGTGAGTGTGTGTGAATGTGTGTGTTTGTGCCTGATGTGTTTGTGTCTGTGGTGTAGGAGCGAGTGGCAGCCATTTTGTTTTTCAGTCATTTGGATAGTGGTGGGCAGGCTGGAAGTGGGGGCAGGTCAACTCCCTGCATTTAATTTAAATCACTCCCCCATTGAATCACCCAATGGGAGCAGTAACTCCTCTTTACTTAAGCTGAGATAACATAACAATATAACACACAGTGGCTCTTCAGTTGAGGCAACGTAGCAGTATGCTGAGGGAAGAAATAGAAAGTGGTGTTTGAGACTTGGCCTCTGTAACATACAGCAAAGCATCTCTCTCCCTTTAAGGAGAAAGGGCGGGAATCAGGAAGCAGGAAGTGGAGGAGTGACAGTTGAAAACAGACAGTTAGTAAGGTTGACTGAAGAGAGTTAAAAAAAAAGAGTTGCTATTAAGTTTATTCCTGAGTTTGTATTTTATGGAAACATTACACCCCTGTACTGAAACAGAGTGTATGGAGGGTTACAATTATCTGTAAGAGGTGAAACAGTGTGTTGGTGGGGTCATGATCCTGAGTGAGAGTGCGTGTGGATCAGGAGAAGTTATTGATATCCCAACTTCAGGAGCCAGTGGCACCTATATTTTTTTTTGTCAGTTGGATAGTGGTGGGCGGGCTGGAGGGGCGGGCCAACTCCCTGTATGATAAACATGCCCCCAATGAATCAATGGGAGCAGTAACATCCCCACTGAATCACCCAATGGCAGTTGTGTCTCCTGATGAGACATAAATGATGTAATGAGGCATTCTGTGCAATGTGTGTGTGTTTTCTGAGGAAACATAAATTATATTCTGTGTGCGAGGAACCATAAATTATGCAATGAGGCTTTCTCTTTTATATATATAGACGTACTCAGCCTGGGCCTTTGTAAAACAGACAGCACTCAACAAATATCAGCAAAAACGGCTTATTCAGCCAATAGCTTCCATACACCATTGGCTGAATAAACCGTTTTTGCTGATATTCATTGAGTGCTGTCTGTTCTACGAAAGCCCAGGCTGAGTACAACCTTGGTATACGTTATATGGGACATGAACCGTATTTTTACTATTGTTCAATATCTCTAATATTGTTCAGTAAAGAGTGACACTGCCACATTTTGCTGTGTGTATGTATATAATATAAACATAATGTTAATGATATATAATATATTATACTCCCTTATTTGCATTTCCAACACAAAGTCACAAACATAAACTAAACTTGTTATCAAAACTGGTTCATCTCAGGGTTTATAAAATATGCAATGTGCATTCAACCAAGTGTCCCTCTCTTCTCCCCAGTCCCTTTATCTCTTTCCATGTCTATTAAACCCTTTCCCTTGTCTTTCTCTATTTTGCTGATTTCTCTCTTGTTTTCCACCTCCTACCTTCCCTCCCCATGCCTCTCTTAACCCCATGCCCTTCACTTTCACACCTTCTTGCCTCTTTATCATGGTGCCCGTGCTCCCTTGTTTTTGTTTTTCTGTCAGTTATCCTGTGTAATGCTCTGATTGGTTACCCTGTGTTGAGCCCGCCCAGTATGGCCTTTATATACTGGGCTCCTGCACCCACATGGTGCCCTTTCGTGGTGTTACTGTACCAGTGCTAACTGCTCAGAGTTCCCAGTGTACCGACTTGGCCTTCCTGACTACTCTTCTGTTCCTGCTCCTGTGTACCGACCCGGATTGCCTGACTACTCTTCAGTATCTGCTCCTGTGTATCGACCCGGCCTGACTGATGTTCCTGCTCCTGTGTACCGACCTGAACCAGCTGACGTTCCTGCTCCTGTGTTCTGACCCGGCCTGGCTGACATTCCTGTTCTGTGCACCGACCCAGCTTGATCGACGTTCCTGCTCCCTTTGTCCTTGTCGCCTCGGAGACATTTTTAGTCCTCTGACATCTGGTTACCATTGGCTTGTCCTCCGCCTCTGCTCCGGCAGGTTGCCAGTGTTGTCTCAAGTTACCGCTCCGGCAGAGCGCCTCTGGCCTAGTCCTCCGTTACTGTCATACCAGTTGCAAGTGTGTGTGCCTCCGTGATTGCTCCGGTAAAGTGTCATTGGCTTGTTCTCCACTGCTGCTCTGGCAGGTTGCCAGTGTTGTCTCCGGAAGAGTACCTCTGGCTTAGTACTCCGTTACAGTCATACCGGTTGCAAGTGTGTGCCTCCGTGATTGCTCTGGTAGTGCTCATTCTACCTCAGTTGAGCTGGCAGTTCACGTATGTTTGCTGACCTTGGCTTGTTAAAGTATCATTCCAGTACCTTCACACATGGGACTGTTTATCATCATTGATGAACTTTGACTCCTGCAGTGCCAGAATCCTGGGAACCTACTTCTCTTTCCTGACCTGTGTCAGTATATACTGTCTGTACCTTCATGTTATGCTGAACCTGTGTGGGCATTGAATAAATTTACCTGTCGTGTGTCTGTACTATACTGTTGTATACTACAGGACCTGTGAGGGTTCTTACTGTATTGTTTTATTCAATAAAACTGTGTTTTTATCCTAACCACTGTGTCTGTGAGTCAAACAAACCGTTACACTCTTTCCCTCCACTTGACTCTTTTTCTTTCTCCCCCCTTGCCTCATTTTCTCCCCCTACCTCTTTTTTCTTTCTCCTCTCTGCAGATGCTCATGCTCTACCCCTGCACAGAATCTTAGATAAAAAATATTTGCTCTCCTCTGGTGTAGAAGTATAAATCCTCTGTGGGCACATAATT
This sequence comes from Rhinophrynus dorsalis, assembly GCA_037306005.1. Lineage (NCBI taxonomy): Eukaryota > Metazoa > Chordata > Amphibia > Anura > Rhinophrynidae > Rhinophrynus > Rhinophrynus dorsalis. The sequence goes on along the minus strand of CM074719.1, from coordinate 68,557,507 downwards.
AATAGTAAATATTAACAACCAGGAAAAATAAAGACTGACATATTTTGTGTATCTCAAAATAAATTTGAAATATAAACTTTACAGTATCCTATATAATAATTCGCTAAAATGTGTGTAACGACGCAGTCATGCGCAGTAGAGACTGCTGCTTGTGCTGCATCATGCTTAATAGAGACTGCCCCGGGCAGTATGTACTGCGCATGACTGTCCCGCAACCAGCAGGCAGTGGCACTGTGGCCCGTGTAACGGGCTCTTCAACTAGTATTCTTATAAACCATAAATTCATAAAAAATATACCTTTGAATTATGAATGGATTGTGTTATTTTAAACTTACATAAAAGATCAGCCAATCAAGTACACACATTTCAAAATTTGAAAGCAATTTGATCAAATCATGTTAATTAGTACACAGTGTATATGCAGAAGGCAATTTCGGAAAAATTGAGGAAAATTGTAATGTTAGACACCAATAACACTATAAAAGATGTAATTTGATTTACTTTGCAAAGGCATACATGATGATATAAATAGTAAAATGCTCCAACATGTACCATTTCTTGGTGGCATGACTATATAATGACAACATGATCATTACCCTGATTTAGTTATCAAAATACCAAAATATACATTCCCAGAAATATTTAGCAAAAACCTAAGGGGTACTCTAATGCATTTATAAATTCAAATATATTTTTTAAAATATTCATATTTATTATACAGTTAAAAAGGTTTACTCTAGAGTTCATTCATAATTACTAGGTCCCACAGTGTTCCCGTGAATAAATCTGCGAAAATCACGTTGTTGTCCGCTTTTTTGCATGAAAATCCACTTTAAAAACTATTAAAATCTTTGCATTTTTTGGCCATTGGCTACAATTCATCACCAATTTTTTCAATGGCTAGAAAGTTTCCACCCATTGATTTACGTGTTTTTCACCTTTTCAATATAAAAACTTATTCGAGGAAGTGAAACACAATAGAAGCAAGTACAGAGTGAGGTATACGTGCTGTGCTGTTGTGATCTTTTAGCAAAATTGAGGCAGGAGAGGTTCATAGTGACTGCTATCACAATGAGAAAGTTTAAAAGTAATAAAAGGAGGAACTGGAAGGATCCTTATGTGTCCACTGAGTCTGAGTCTGAGGAGAAAGTGAGCACTACAGAAGCAAAGCTGGCCTGTCACCCTAAATCTCCTCTAGGGATCTTGGTGAAATTAATGTCAAGGGAGGAAGAAGATAGTAGTAGTGAGAACAGGACAAGTCAGCTGCCTGCAACTGCTGCCAGACGTGCTGTGTCTGTTGTGAGACACGCTGCACATGTTACCAGATGTGCTGTGCCTGCTGTCAGATGTGCTGCCCCTGCTGTCAGACCCTCTGTGCCTGCTCTAAGATGTGCTGTGCATACTGTCAGACGTGCTGCCCCTACTGCCACTAATGCTGTGCCTGCTGCCAGTGATGAACCTGCTGCCATCAGTGCTGAACCTGCTACCAGAGTGTCATGTAATGCTCGGGGGGGGGGGGAAGATGATGCCAAATGTGTCAGCAGGGGACCCTAAGTCACACTTGCCATCCCCAAGCAGTACTGTCAGTGCTAGTAATACTGCAAAAAAGGTCCAGCATCTTGTTAGCGTTAGGAATGAAGGAGGAGGTAATCATCATCAGTGACTGTGAGGGATGAAATTCATGTATTTGGTGTTAGCAGTGGTAGTAGTAGTAACAGTGATGGTGAAGCAGCCAGTGGGACTAGTGTTAGCAGGGGCGGATTTACATCTCGGGCGCCCCTAGGCACAACAACGCCTGGCGCCCCTAGCCCCACCTTTGCCCCACCCCTAACCATGCCTCTCACTTAGCGACACCCCTCCATTAACCACACCCATTTCTATATTATAAATTATATATAGTGAGGTGCAGGCCTGCTGGTGGTATATATACAGACAGCATAATCATAACTACGTACTTCACTTCCAAAGTAGCTGGGCACACAGTTAAGTGTATATAAAACTTCACTTTTATTGAGACATAAGATAATCCAACGTTTCAGTCCTATCTGGAACTTTCGTCAGAGATAGTTAATATCACTGACAAAAGTCCCAGATAGGGACTGAAATGTTGGATTATCTTTTCATGTCTTAATAAAAGTGAATACACCTAACTGCGTGCCCAGCTACTTGGAAGTGAAGTTTGTCTATAAATACAAGCTTGGAACACCACATAACTTTTTTTTGTGTGTGCTGTAGCAACCAACAGAGATATTTACATTAATATCAGTACAGTACATCCGCATGATCCGCATCAGAAATAAATATAATTGTGCGCAATTCACATAGCAGCCTGATGATGCTGCACTTGCTGCTGTTGGGGAAGCTACAACTGCCACTGCCATCCTATCCGGTCCCTCAACAACTGGCCAGCCTGCTGTCTGTAGCGCTGCGCTAATAACCTGCCTCTGAGCAGAATCACAACTGCTGTGGCTGTAGAGCTGACTGGTAACCCGCCTCTGAGCCGAACCAGAAGTTCCCACAAGTGCTGGTCACCAGGTAAACCCACCTCTGTGCCGGCACAAACCAAAACGCTCTCACTCAGCTGACAGCACCTGGAATTGTGGGCGTGACAACGGCATTGCAAGGCGCCCCTGAAAATCGGGCGCCCTAGGCAAGTGCCTTGTCTGCCTATTCATAAATCCGGGCATGAGTGTTAGGAAAGTGAGAGGGGAAGCATTTGAAAGCATCCAGAGAAGTGGTGAAGGGATCCCACACCATTCCCTGACCCCGAGAGTCCCCTATCACCCATGTCATTGTCCATGTGGAACATGATCCTGAAGAAGGCAGAATTGTTACCACCGTAATAATACCACCACCACCACTAGGAGCACAGATAGTTGCCTGTGCCTGCTGCTACTGCTGCCAGTCTGCCTTCTTCAGGTCACCAAGAAATGTCAAGTGTGACATTAGGCGACTCTCTGTCACATTTCTTGTCCTCCTCCAACCAGCAGTGAGATGTCTGTAATAGAGCAGCAGTAGCACTTAGGGGCTAGTGGTGGTGGTGATGATGGTGGAGAAAAAGTCCACATTGATGGCCTTTTTAGCCCAAACAGAGAAGGGATGGGAGACAGACTTGGGGATCACCACCACCATCACCAGCAGAGAGCTTTTGGAATTTGCAGAGTTTGCTACTGCTCTAATTCCTGCTGCAGCTGAGTCACAAGGGAAGCAGGATGCTGAGGAGCAGGCTAGTGGCCACAGACCATCATGGACACAGTGGGAATGGGGTCAACAAATGATTTGGGACTAGGACAGGTTCCACTTGCCAGCAGTAGCAATACTTCTGGTCCTAGTTGCAGTGCCTGTTCTGAACCAGTAGCAGCAACAGCAGCAACATCATTCTCTTCCTCAGACAGTGAAGGGGAATGTGAAGGACAAGAAGAAAGAGGCCATTCTTCTCCACCTGTCCCCTACCCCATGAAGTCATGGGTGTGGGACTATTTTTCTCTTGGGGCAGGAACAGTGCAGTCGTCACCAACTGCACTGTGCACAATTTCTGAAAAGTCAATGAGAAGGGGAAAGGAGGGAATGCATCTTGGCACAACAGTCCATGAAAATCAGACACCATGACATTCATGTCAAACATATTACAGCCAAACATCCACCACAGAAATCATGCACTGCTGTTGCAGTATCCCCTAACTCTCCGGAAAGGCAACAACATGTAAGGCAGAGATCAAACAGGAGGAATAATAGATAAACCCAGGAAGAGGCTGGAAGTTCCTTGACGAACAAAACAGCTAGCTCACCATCACCTTCTTCCTCTAGGGTAACCATATCTTCTGCCAATCCACCTCGTTCATCATTACCTCTCCCGCCAAATGATAGCAACTCTTTAGATGTTAGGGTGTGGCATTTCATGTCCACCCATTGCACACTGTTTGGTGCACTGACCACACATGGCAGTGTAGTGGAGGAGAATTGGAAGTAGGGCATAAAATGGCATCTGAGGAGATGGTGGCATGGATGGTTAATCTTTACTATAAAACTGTCAGTAAGTTGTCATGCATCCTTAGCGGGGTGTGGACAAGGGGTATGATAACAGCAACAGTACTTGGTTTCAACTGTCATATTGTTTGGTTACAGTTGTGCCAGGTGTTATTTACCACACACACACACACACTCTGTGCACATTGCAGTTGCAGATGAGAGGCACAGTTCCTGCTCTCAAGGGAAGCATTTCTATTCTAGTAACAACACACCCATGATTTTGGAGGAAGGGCAGGTGGTGAAGAATTATTGGCCAATTTCTTTTTTTGTTTTCTTTATTCATTTTTTTAATTAACTGTCTCCCCAAAACCAGTCAACAAACCCCTCCCGAAAACAAATTTCCTGTTCAACCCTCCTCAGACCCCTTTTATATCATGTCTTATGGGGGGGGGTTTATTGTATTTAGGAATTATTTTTCAATTGATTCTTTCCCCACACCGCACCAACACAGGCACTCTCATGCCCCTTTTATACTATGCCTTTGGGAAATAAAATAATTTGTGCTATGTGATGTGTGTAACTTCTATGTTCCCATTGATTTCAATGGAATGAAGTTTTTGTAGAAAATTATTCGCCAAGCGGGAAGTGTCATTATTTGCAGATTTTAGGTTGAGGCAAAAAATTTTCACCCATTTCTAATAATTATTTCATTTTGACATATAGAATGCATCCAGTCTTTTCTTCAATTAAATCTGAGAATCACAACTGTCATTGGAGAAAATATCTTGTCAGTATTCAAATAAATATGTATAACTGATTTTTTGCAGCAATGGACTGAAGAAAAGCTATATATTATTATTATTATTATTATTATTCTTTATTTATATAGCGCCAACTAATTCCGCAGCGCTGTACAATTGGGGAATAGACATACAGAGGTATTAAATAGTACAATCAGATGTGTAGAACAGGAGGATCAGAGGGCCCTGCTCGTGAGAGCTTACAGTCTAGAGGAAGGTAGCTCTAGTATTCAGTGGCGTAACTATAGGGGTAGCAGGAGTCGGACCCGCGACAGGGCCCGTCGCTCCAGGGGGCCCGGCCGCCCCCTGCGACCCCTCTGCCTAGTGCCCGCGATCTCCGTCTGGCACTGTAGTAATGCAGAGCGCTGGGAGATTTCATCATCTCCCAGTGCTCTGCATTACTGAAGAGGACCGCGCGGGAGATCAACACACCTCTCCGGGCTCCTGCCACTCCAGGGAGGTAGGAGATGGGGGCATTTTGGAGAGGGCCAATGTAGTCGAGGGGTGCAAATGTGGTCCGGGGGGGGCCCATGGCGCTTCTTGCACCAGGGCCCGGAGGCTTCTAGTTACGCCTCTGCTATTATTAAATATGTGTAAGACACTTAAACAGATTTATCACATGTTTTAAGCTCATTACTTTTTAATATTTCTCCTCCAAGCTAGTTCAATAGGTCCTGTATCAGAGGTGTTAGCAGTGTCTTGCTTTTCAGGATGTTGTTCCCTTACTAACACTCAAAGTGTTAAATTTCTATGAAGACACTGTTGCAAATTTTAAAAAATAGTAGTCTATAAATCACAGTGGAATAAAAACTTTACATACATTGCATAAGTGTGACTAAACAATATTAATGCAAATCTGCTATAGATATGATTGCTGTGATTCTGCCAAGTTATAACATTTTTCTCACGATCTTTATATGCTACTTATGAGTTTAGTAATAGGTCGATATCACAAAAATGTATGATTGGGTATGTGTTGTAAATTAAATTAGAGTGTGTATATGTTTCATTTTTTATTATTTTTCAGCTATTGCTACATTTTTGAGTTGCCTTGCTATATTTTTTCAATTGCTATTTTTTAATAGGTGGAATATGCATCCTAAAATGTAAAATATGAATTTCATTCTAATTTTAGTGCATGGGTCTATTTTGTTATATAACCTTTTAATATTTTTAATAAATATTAAATACACAAAAATACTGTTATTTTGCAATGTGATTTACACATCTCATTTATTACATTTGCCCCTATAAGTCCAACAAATATTATTTTTTCACTAAAACTTGCACCATACTGGGTAGCAGTCTACTTTTATTTATTTTAATAAACTTGTTTCTGTCAGGAGTTCCAATGCGGAATCAAGTTCTCGGAATTCTAATCATTTGGTGACAGATTTTGTGATTAAATGGCAATGTTATTGCTACAAGTTGTGAACATGTTGTGAGGATTACACCACCTGCACTTTATGCTACAGACCCTGCAAAAAATATCCTTATAAAGAAATCATTCAGGCGCCTAAAATCTCTCGAGGCTAGTTGGGTTAGGGCAGATGGTCTTACAGCTTTAGTGAATGATTTCCAAACAAATGCTAGAAATCTATTTGGTCTATTTGTAATAATTTGCAGCTTGTTAGTTAAAAAAAAATGAAAGAGAAAAAACACTACATTTTACAGCAAACTGATTTTGGATAATGACCGTGTTCTGTTAAAAATGTCATATAGAAACAGTATATATATATATACACATACACACACACATGTGGCTATACAAAGAGAGAGGTAAAGGTGGACACTCCATAACTGAAGAATATAATGAGTTGAATTGCCTAGGTGCTACTTGTTATGAAACATACACAGAAGCAAGTAAATGGTGAAATTACCAAAAAACAAGAACACTCATAGGACTATAAACAACATACAGTTAAATTGTTGTAATTTCATTTGATCAACATTTCGTCCCCCCTGAGGGCTTTCATCAAGACAACCAGAATCTAACAACTTTTGATCTTATATACAGTATGAAGCAGAAATGAACCAAAAACCACAAGGAACCGGTCCATGATGTTACTGCGTTGTTATGCTCATCATTCAAATTAAACTAGTAAATAACCCCTCACATTCCAGTTGCCATAAGGCACAAAGTAGCAAGCTGATCGATGGAGACATATATATATACACAATGCTTAAAGAGATCAATTCCAAGATCAAACACAAGTAAATAGATACCACAGCCTGACAGCCAAGGGTAGCATCCAATGTGACATGTTACAGTCCCAAATCCTCAATGCTGAATAAAATAACATTAGTTAATGTACCACATACACCCGAAATCTGTAATACTGGAGGTCCGGAGGGAATACAACCCAGAGCTGAGTGTATATGTATATATATATATATATATATATATATATATATATATATAAACAATATATAGCAAGGCACTGGCACACACTACATCACAAATTAAACTGATAATGCTGATAAGCAAAAAAAAAAAAAGAATATATATATATATATATATATATATATATATATATATATATACACAAAAGAGGGACATAATGAGAGTAATTTTATTGGTGGCAAGGTTTCAGTCCAACAGTCCAACCCCTGAATCTTTATCAAGACCATTGACACCTATAAAATAACTTTCATTCATTTTTTGATTACTCCCACTGACAGCAGAGTTTTAGACTATTTTGTTTATTTTTTTAATGTGATTGATGTGGAAGATCAGGGCATTGAGCACACCACTACCTCCAGCATCATTAATATACGTTTTGCACACACATGCAGACACACACAAGGGGGGTCACAGACCACTTCCAGTTTTTTAATAATTACTAGAACTCCAGACCACATATAATTAGTTTTTTGTTTAAAGAAACAATAATACCAAAAAATGTGCTTGGGGCTATATACACTTAGACTCACAGAACCATTCAGCCCATCTCATCTGCCCATTTTTCCTACTTTAAAAACCTCAAACCTTATTTGGTCCTTGGTCTTAGTTATGTACAGGATAGACTTATGTCTGTCCCATGCATGCTTACATTTACTCAATGTATTAACATCTACCACTACCACCCTCTCAATGAAGTACATTCTCTTAAAGTGCATCTAAGCCTCTGACCCTCTTATCCTAACATTTACACTCTTTGAAATGTACCTCCCTCCTGTACTTTGTTTTATGTATTTGAATGTTTCTGTCATGCTTTCATATTGTCATTCTGTCCACTCTCTCTCTTCTCTTCTTTAAGCTATACATGTTCAGATCCTTTAATACTTTCAGATAATTTTTATCCTGTAAGCCTTTCAGCATTTAAGTAACCCTTCTCTGAACTTCCTCCAGAATTAATGCATATTTCTTTTTGGAGACAGTCTCCAATACTGTGTACAATACTCTAAGTGAGGTTTCATTGGAGATCTGTAGAGTTGCATGCTACCTCTACTACATTGTCCACTGCTTTGTTACATTATCTGACAACTTTTAAGTCATCAGAAATAATTACTCCCAAGTCACTTTGCTCTGTTGTTGTCAATACTATATTCTGCCTATTGTTTTACATCTCAATTCTATTATTTTACATTTATCAACATTAAACTGCAGTACTTCATGAAGCATCTATAAAACATCTTTATTTTTGGAGGTCTAAAATCTAGTATCCTCTATGCTCTTAATGAACACACATTGAGGCATTTTACAGAGAGCTCTCATTGATTGTCCAGAATTGTCTCTGAATGGGTTGAGATAAAATAACCACCTTTCAGAAAAAAAGAGCAATTGACAGGAATCACAATCAGTTAACTGATTTTACCTCTTCTCTCCATACAAACAGCACAAACTGCAAAACTAAATGCTCTCTGAACAGGGAAATTTAAGTACATGCATTAAAATCAAGTTTAGGATTATGTGTGGGGGTTGGGGACGTGACGTGACTACTAGTTTTACATAGGCTAGCTGTAAGTCCATGGTATTTACAGTAATATTAACCTACTTCATTTTTTGCTCCCATTGGCTAGGAGATGAAGTTACTCCAGGTCACTGAGCATTTTCCCTATGAGATATTTCACAAGAAATATATGATTTTTCCATCAAAACTTTTTCTGGTGAGTTTCAGCCCTATCTTTTATTTCAGGTAGAAATTTCCCAAAAGTTATAATTTTCTTCCACCCTGTACTATTGATTTTATGAGGTTGGAATTTCCCGCCTCATAGAAAAATACTCCTTAATTTCCTGCCAGCCTACACTAGAAAAGCCAAGAATGTTCCTCACTTCAGTGTGAGTTTTGTTAGTAGAGCGGTATAGAGGTATTTCCAGGAGAGGAGAGAGGTAATAAAAAATAAAATGTGAGATTTTTTTGTAGTGAAGAATGTGTGACTTAGGTTTAGGTCAGTGAGGATCAGGCAAATGAAATTAGTGTTAGAGCAGTGAGGAGCATTCTAATTGTGCAAGTTAGTGTTAGGACAGTGATGGGCATTCAAATTGAGTTAATGTTAGGGTAGTAAGGGTCTGTGAAGTGTGCAGTGTGAGAGGGGTTTTCTTTAAATTATTATTTTAATGATTTTTTTTATTTTAATATTTTTATAATCATCATTTTTTCTAATAATAATTTTTCTTTATAATAATATCAATAATTTCTACCAGATAGACTTGGAGGGGATGGGGAGGGTGGAGGAGAATCATCCTCATCATCCTTATCGGGGGCAGGTAGTAGGGATGGGAAGTTGTCTCCATGTTCCCACGAGAAATTCTGCGAAAACCATGCTATTGTCTGCTTTTTCACAAGAAAATACACTTTTTAAAACAGCAAGTAAAATTTCATAATTTTTCGCCCATTGGCCAAAATTCCCTGCCGATTTTTCAGTGGTTAGAAAGTTTCCGCCCATTGATTTACAGTGTCTTATAGCAAAAACGTGATGTTTTCCAGGAAGTGAAACACAATAGAAGCAGCTACAGAGTGAGGCAGATGCGCTGTGCTGTTCTACTGCAAATTATTTGTTAAATTGAGGAAGGATAGGCTCATACTGACTGCTATCACTATGAGAAGTAAAAAGAGGAACTGGAATGAGTCTGAGGAGGAGGTGACTAGCAGTACTGAATCAATGCTGTCCAGTCCCCCTAAATCACCCCAAGGGATCTTGGGGAATTTAATGAGAAGGAAAGGAGAAAAGGGAATGGGAATGGAGGGAGAAAAGGGAATGGGAAGGGAGTGAGAAAAGGGTAGTACTAGTGAGAGAAGGACAGGTCAGCTGCCTGTGCCTGCTGCAAGAAGTGCTGCCCCTGCCCCCAGTGCCACCATTGCTGTTCCTGCAGCCACCATTGCTGTACCCGCTGCCAGATATGCTGCCCCTGCTGCCACCATTGCTGTAACTGCTGCCAGATGTGCTGCCCCTGCTGCCACCAGTATTGTACCAGCTTCCAGATGTGCTGCCCCTGCTGCCTCCAGTGCTGTACCTGCTGCCAGTGCTGAACCTGCTGCCACCAATACTTTGCCTGCTGCTAGTGTGTCTGGTATTACTCAGGAGGGGGGAAGGAGCAAATGTTGCCAAGTGTGACAGCAGGGGACCCTAAGTCACACTTGCCATTCCCAATCAGTCCCGCCAGTGCTATCACTACTACTATTAAGGTCCAGCAGCTTGTTAGCGTTAGGAGTGTAGGAGGGGGTAATCAACAACAATATCCTCATATTACTAGTGACTGTGAGACTGAGGAGAAAGACTCTGTGGCTGAACTTGATGTGGTTGGCGTCAGTAGTAGTAGCAGTAATGGTGAAGCAGCCTGAATGGTAGGGGAAACATTTGAGAGAGTCCAGACTAGCGGTCAAGGGAGCCCACACCATTCCTCTGACCCTGGGACTGGGAGTCCTCCCCTTCCCTTCACTAAAATGTCAAAATGGAACATGATCTTGAAGTCTAAGAGACCATAACTGTTGTTGGAAGAGAGCAGGCACACAACACCACCACCAGCAGGAGCACACATCAGCTGCCTGTCCCTGCTGCTACTGCTGCCAGTCTGCCTTCTTCACATCACCAGTGCACCATCAGTGGTGCACTGAGCACACATGCCAGTGTGGTGGAGGAGAATCACAAGCAGTGCATCAAGCAGCATTTGAGGAGATTCCATCCTGCAGAATATGCTAAGATGGTTCATCATTATTATTAAACTGTCAGCAAGTTGTCATGTTTCCTTAACGGGGTCTGGACAAGGGGTATAGTGACAGCAGTACTTGGTTTCGGGTGTCATGGTGTTTGGATACAGTTGTGCCCCCAGATGTATTTCCTATACACACACTGTGTACATTGCACTTGATGATGAGAGCCACAGTTCCTGCTCTCAATGGAAAAAATCATATTCTAATAACAACACACCCATTATTTTGGAGGAGGAGCAGGTAGAGAAGAACTACTGGCCAACTTATTCTTTTCTCCACATAGACTGGGGGCTACTTATTATGCTATTACTGCCTCAGGCTCCTCACTGGAGATCATTGTGGGAAGTGGAACCTTCATCATCCATCACCCATATTACTGCTATTGTTGAACCCATTCCCTTTCAGCTGCCTAATCATCCTGCTGCTTAAATAATTCAGCAGTAGCAGTAAGAACAGCAGTTGCAAATTCCACAATTTTTTTATTTTTTACTCAGGGCTTCGGCTTTGAAAATAAATAAATAAATAAATAACATAGTCCTACAAAAAAAAATTTGGGGGGGTTGTTTCTAACAAGCCTAAGTTCTACAAATCAATGTTTCCTTAGGGCTTGTGACAAACTTCCACACAAATTTAAAGTGTTTCCTCTCAGTCCCAAATTTGTGTTCACACATTGTACCCCATGTGGGCAAAGACTGCATATGGCAATGTTGTGGAGACAAACAGGATAGAGAGCATAAAAATCCCCTATGAACCATGCATCCTGCAGAATATGGGTGCCTATTAGTGGGGAGGGTAAATTATTTGTATTAAGAATTCTTTTTGTTCTTTTGTTTCTCTCATTTTAGTGGCTGCTGCTGAGCTAACACATTTTTTTAATGTTTACTTTATAAATTATTATACTTTAAGTTTTCCACTTCCAAATAATGTTTCTTTACTTACCAGGCTATTATATATAGCCTTAATTTTAGTAGTGCAAAAAAAACAATACATCACAGTCACAACTATCATATGGATAAAACAACAAAACACTCCTCTTTCTTGCAATCTCCTATTCCTATCAACAAAATACCTATAATAAAACACGTAAATATCAATATGTTGTGGCATGACATAAGACAAGCAATTAATTTGGTTCATTTCAAAAAAGACACAATTTATGACAATTAAAAAAATATGGAAATATAAATAAACATTGTTTACAGATGGTACATATATCCATATATCCAAATATGCCATATTCCCTTACTTCAAATGGCAGTTGCATATTTCCCTGCATCCTATTTAATTTTCCAGTATTAGTATATTACTCATGAACAATAGTCATTGATCTTATCAGGAGTCTGACAGTGGTATAACCCTTCTTCTCCTCAGTGCTGCTACTTAGAGGACTGGTGTTTTTATTCACACTGACAGATGCAGTAGTTGGTTGAACTGCTACACCTTCCTCCATCATGCCATCAACACTGGAATCGACTTGTCATCTTCAATGTTCTTACATTTTTTTAAATATTTCTGGTGGTGGTTTTTATAGGACTCTGACAAGCGGCTTCCTAATGAGGAGAAGGATGATCATAATTTGGTGCACACACAGCTGCAACCATGAGTTCAGTCAGTTGTTGAACCATTTTACTAACATGTCCATGCACTGCTACTACTCCTTTCTCCCTACCCCGCTGCTAGTATATTTGTTCAACCTTTTCTAACAGTGTAGTACACAACAGAACTGATTCTGTGTGATATCTTGCTCTTTACAAAATAGCATAACTCTTCTAGTATCAGTCTGCCACAGTCCTATCAGTCAGACAATTTTATTTATTTTTTATTAACTGTCCCTTTCCCTATCACTTTCAACAACAAAAAAATACTCCCTATTATGGCTTCTTTCCCCAGTTACCCTTAACACAGAGATAATAAAAGCCAGATCAGGAATAAACTCAGATCACAGGTACCTGGCTATTCCCAGTCAGTCACACGGAGTTTTAGGGTATTTGGGGTAGATTTCCTTTGCTCCCTTCTCACTTCCCCGGACTCCTGAACACAGAGATAACAGCCGGATCAGGAAGGAACTTACATCATGGCTGCCTGTGTCTTCCCAGCCAGTCACACAAAATGTTGTGAAATCTCATTTTCTCCTTTTACACAAACCCAGGCTCCCCTAACACAGAGATAACAGCCTGATTGGGAAGGAACTTGGATCACAGTTGCCTGTGTATTCCCAGTCAGTCACACAGAATTTTGGGGTATTTGGGATAATTCTCCATTTCTCCCTTCTCACACCCCCAGACTCCCCTAGCACAAAGATAATAGCCAGATAAGGAAGGAACTTGGATCCAGATTGCCTGTTTCTTCCCAGTCACTCAGTCACACATAATTCTGAGGTATTTGGGGTACATTTTCTTTGCTCCCATCTCACAAACCTAATTCAGTCTTGTCATTGATTTCAGTGCAATGAGCTACGTGGGAGAGTGGAAAATTGAAACATTTCATGAAAAAGTTCCATTTTTGAGGTGGAAAGTTTCACCATTCCCTAATGGCAAAGGCGGCAGTGGGGTATTATTTTTTTTTTAATTCTGATGTCGGTTATACTGAAGATGCTAGAGCACCAGGGTGTTGATAACATCAAGGTAAATGATTTACATACGTAAATAGCAGTACAGAAAAGTGATGAAAATATTTACTCTTGCAACAAAACTGATCGCTGTAATTCTGACTAACCGAACATACTTGCAAACGAATTTAATTTCCTCTGAATGGGTAAAACACAATTACTGAATGATTATAATAAAACCAATGTTTTTGCTATGCAAAAGTCTTGTTTGCAATGCTATTTTGGTATGTGTGTTGAATTGGAAAATTCATCATACGTACTTAGAAAAGCCTTTTTTCCTACACCTTTGCCAGACAAGTTTCCATTCCACTAGAATGGAATGTCAACCACAATTTATGAAGAACCATCCACTGTAGAATTTTCTTAAAAAGCAAGCATCTTACTGTTGCTGATTTAGAAATATTTACATATTTGCCCTATGCCAAAAGCTAAAATCTTTTCATGTCAAAAAGTTATAAACTCAAATCACAGTCTGTGCCATTTTACAATTTGGCTACTTATAAACAAAATCTGCTGCCAAATGCATTCAATTTATTTGTCTCTAAAAAACAGTTGTTTCCTTTCGTAAGCAGGCGTTCCTAATATAGGTGTCCCACATTTCTTTATACAGGCATATCAATGAATTTCTAATTTTTCCTATGGTGACGAACATATAGTGGTGCATTATTTTGGTGCAGATAGACAGATAGATAGATAGATAGATAGATAGATAGATAGATAGATAGATAGATAGATAGATAGATAGATAGATATCCAAATGCCTTTTGGAGTGAGTAGGGAATTTTGTTTTCCCACTTGGGGCTTAATTGGAAATTGCTTCAACAGGGTGATATCTTACTGTCTGAACTTGACAAACATGTCTTTTTTCAGCCTTATCAACTATGTTATAATGTTACATTTGTACCAGTCACACTCAGGGGCTGGGAATAGATTTGAATAATGTTTGCTGTGATTTATAGTCTCTCTTTACCATGCAATGTTGTATTTCCCAGAAACTATTGCACTTAACTACATACATAACTACAAATTCTAGCAGAAAGGAATGAAAAATTATAAAACTTTGTATTATGCCTAGAATAATATATCAATACAAACTGCAACATTCAACATGGCAGCTATCCCAGACTGAAAGTACCATAGTCATATACTAGAGCAGTACTATTGTTTGACTGGAATTCTTATATCCTCTCCCTGCTATTGGCTAAATGAGGATCAGAACATTTAGTTCAAAAGCAGCTAGAGTGGCACAGGATAGACAGAGTGTGAGACTGAAAGACAGATAAACAGATTAAGGGCCTTATTCAATAAGCTAAAGGGGTTGCAATACTGTAGCAAACCAACTGCACCACTGGGTGAATGAAAATCCACATTGTGGAATATTGAACACATTGAATTCTAAGGAGGTCTCCAGTGCATTGCTTTGTATAGTGTGGGACACCTATCTAACTTTCAAGGGATTTATAGCTCCATTTAAATCAAGTGGAATTTAGAGAATTTCCATTCCTCCCCTATGTGTAGTTGATCTGCTCCAGCAGTGCTGGGAGTACTTATATTATTCTTAAGGGTCTCTCCCTTCATTTTACATAAACTGTTCTCCCTCCAGTTTCTTCTAGTGGTTACTTTCTTGTACACATCCATTTTTATAGTCCGTAGTTTGCTCCTCACCCAAGTGTTTGTTTCACCTACAAAAGCATCTTATGGCTGTTTTCCATTAAAACTTTTGGAAGTCTGTAAGTATGTATATTGTCCAATATTTCTGACATTTTCTAACTTGTTAGGTGAGAGTGTTAAACTGAAGGCTGAAATTAAAGGGTTTTCTTTGTCTTTATGTTGCATGTGGCTACCAGTTGCAGCAGCACCACTTCCTCAGTGGCCAGCTAGGAGGAAGGTAGTCTGGACATCTGTTGACTAAGGTAGAGTAATGGTTGGGGATCACAACAATACCTTTTCTGCAATTGCAAATCTGAATGGTTGTTCTTATGTAAATCTTTCTGTGTTTACTTTTGGTGAGACATCTTTTATGGGTCTGCAGGTTGTAGTTGTTGTGGACCCTAAAGAAAATGAGAAAGCCAGGATGAAGAAGCTTCTCTCTGGTGGCTATTATAAGATCTTTTTGATCTGGGAGAGAATGATAGAAATTATTTATGTTTAATGCCTTCCTATAGTTACTGCTGTATAGAAGGTACATTGCAAAGACTGTTGAATCAGTAGAAGATGTGAAGTGGATGTTGTTGTTCATCTTTGCATTAATGATTTAGCCACAAATTAGGTCAGGGCCATGCAGAAAGAGTTTTGTCAGCTAAGGAATTATCTTGATCAGGTGGCATCATTTGTGTCTTTTTCTGCAGTTTGTGTGCAGGCAGGGAGTAGGATGTTTTATATCTGATGTTTTAAATCTTGGTTAAGTAAGCTGTGTAAAGTGAGAGAATGATCTATTGTTCATAGCAGCCATTGGTGTGATAAATGCCTCTTTAAGAGATACATTACATCCCTCTAGCAGGGGTATCACGGCTGGAATTTAGAAACTATATGAGCAGTCATTTAAGTTAGATAAATGGGGTAGACAAATGAACAGTATAATTTAGCCAGCTGCCACCCACATGGTGATGATTATGGAAAGGGCCTGTCTAGTGATATAGAAAGGTGCATTGCAGGTAGTTTCAAAAGTTGTAAGCTGACTACAAAAAATGGGAAAACATTAGAAATGATCTCTATGTTATGTGTAGGGGTGGTCAAAATTATTTCACCTCAAAGAGGAAAGAGGAAAATGGCCCTTTTGACCTTTGGTAATAATTCCTGTGAAAATTGCAGTTTTCAGCTTTCTTTCTGCCACAACCCATGTCCTGCCAGCTTTGCACATATGAAGAATAGAACTACCCCCCCAACTATGTCCCAAAGCAACCACAGGACAACACAGTGCCCCCAAGCCTTATCGATATATTCCATAGTAACCATAGAACCACACAGTGTGGGGGGCATTGTGTGGTTCTATGGTTACTATGAAATATATTTAGAAGGATTGGGAGCAGTATTGTCCCATAGTAACCATAGAAACACACACAGTGTCCCACCAACTTTGTTACATAGTAACCTTAGAACCACACACTGACCTCCTACTTTTGTCACATAGTAACTATAGAACCACACACTGCCCCCCAGCTTTATCCCATTGTAATCATAGTACAACACAGTACCCCCTCAGCTTTGTCCCCTAGTAACCATTCAAGTACACATAGTCTCCCCATCTTTTTTCCCATAGTAACGATAGTACAAGACATTGCCCTCCAGCCTTACCCCACAGTAATCAAAGAACGACAAACTGACCCACTAACCTTATCCCCTGCTTAACCCTTTCCTCGATATCTTCGACATAATACCATTGAAGCACATGGTGTTTCTTCAGGTTTTTCATGGGGACCATAGATGTACACAGTGTCTCCCCAGCCTTGCCCCACAGTAATCATAGAAACACATAGTGCTCCATCAGCATTGTCCCACAGAAGCTACACAAGAATTACACTTCCCTCTGACTCCCAGACATGACCTGCTACACTGGAAGCTACAGAACAGCATTACTATTTCTCTACCCCCACACAACCATCCCACACACACATGAGAACTGGCAAAGCGTTTGTTGACATTTTCAGGGTGTAAAGAAAAAAAGTGAAAGTGTTAAGCAATATTAAAATACTGAGATTTTTACAGGAAGAATGGAAAATGACCTATTTTCTATGAAAATTCCTAAGTGGAAAAAAAAAGACTTTTCACCCAACCCTAGTTATTATGAGTACAAATGCTCATAATATAAGCATAAACTTCTTGATCTAATTACAATAAAGAGTAGGGATAATTTGGATGAGGTGACTATAACTGAGTCATGGTACAATTAATCTTATAACTGGGACACAGTTACACCTGGGTGCAATTTTCACAAAAAAGAAGAAGGGACAAAAAGTTTTTTTTATGTAAGAGATAACATAAAATCTACATTAATAATGGATACCAAAGAAAAATGTGTGTTTTGCTAACTGTTATAAAGTTGTGCAAAGTAATGTATAGACCTTCAGGACAAGATAAAGTGTTAGATAAAGCATTGATGGACATGTAAAGAAGATGCATGAGACTAGAAGAGTAAAATTCTACCTTTATTGGCTATCTGCAAGCTTTCAAGACAACTAGATCTCTTCTTCAGGCATAATAAGAATGAAGGTTGAATGCACAATACATGACTTTAAAGGTACCATGCTTTACACATATTACAATGTAAAGAAGATGAAAGAGAGAGTTTATGCAATCATAATGTATGATTTTAATATGACAGATGTGGGCTGGCAGGTTCCTGCTGCTGTATCTGCAAGGGATAAAGACAAGACATCCTGGATTCCTTCCTAAATGATATCCTTTACAGAATTGGTGAAGGAGCCACTTTACAAAGAAACATTACTAGGTTTGATACAAATGCTGATATTGTGTTAGGTGTATCTCTGTGTGAGAGACTAAGGACCAATGATCACCAGTCAGTGTGGCTTAATATAAAGGTAATGTCTGTGAGTAGATTGTAGAAGGATAGATTTTTCTCTTAAGGGTGAACACATAAGTAATTCCTTAGCAGAGAGAAGATTGCTTCATGGTATGCAGGAACAACATGAATAACTAAAACATTTAATTTTATATGCACCTGAATTCTGCGTTTGGAATGTAAACAAAGGTAAAAGAAAAGAAAAACAATCTGGTTCTCTAGAAAGATGGCAGATATTGAAATGGATAAAAACATGCATACTGAAAAAACAGCAAGACCCAGTCAAAGGAAGATAAAAATGTTTTAAAGGATAAACAGGGGAAAGCAAAGTGCATTATAAGATGTGCTAAATCCCAAGCTGATACCTGATGCTGTAAGTTAGTGTTGCGTACTGGTGGTGGTGTGAGGGAAAACCAGTGAGCAGTGATAGTCATATAGTCTATGCTCTGCCCACATGTCCACATAACTGTTTTTAGGTGGATTTTCTTGCCGTACACACTTTCCAGCCCTTTGCCCACTAGACTAACCCCATGCTTGTACAATTCTGGCACATCTGTCCTTGAAAAATAACTTGGGATATGCCAGCATAGAGCTACACATCACATCAGTTCTCTGAAACTTCAGTTTTCTACAAAAGAATATAGCAGCATGTCCACTGGCAACATCTTGTCTGTGTGAGCTGCCAGGATATGGCAGAAGAACCCTGGAACTTGATTGCTTTAACAACATGATTAGAGGAGTTGGTGGAGGTAGAGGCAGCATGTGCGGGCAGTCTATGATTCTTGCCATCTCCTACAGCAAACCCAGAGTCATCATACTCCTCTGCAGCGGGAGCCATATTTGTTATTTGGAATGAACTGTTTGCAGTGGCACACTCTCTGACTCATCAATAACATCACTACTTTTCTTATCTGGCACAGAGCCCTGAGAATGTTTTGGAGTGCTTCTCCTGCTGCTGAGGCACCACTGACCTGTTGATAGTGTGTCTCTCACTGTCACACCTGTGGTTGTGCTTCAGGTGTAATCTCATAGAGGAGGTGTCCAGGTCTGAGCCTGCTTTCCCCTTGCTCACATGCTCCTTTGTACAGACAACATGGTATCGTTTGAGATTAATTCAAAAAAACAAGTTGATACGAGTTCCACCAAAACACTGAATTTTAAAAAGGCCAACTTTAGCAGGTTTAATTCATCCCTTGGTCTCGTTGACTGGGATAAAATATTTTCAGGAAAAAACACAGAAGGTAAGTGGAATGCCTTCAAAATAATATTGCAAAAATACACATATAAATTTATCCCTGTTGGAAACAAATACAAAAGAAGCAAATTGAAACCAATGTGGCTAACCAGTAAAGTAATTCATGAAATAA
The DNA here is from genome assembly GCA_037306005.1 of Rhinophrynus dorsalis. Taxonomy (NCBI): domain Eukaryota; kingdom Metazoa; phylum Chordata; class Amphibia; order Anura; family Rhinophrynidae; genus Rhinophrynus; species Rhinophrynus dorsalis. The sequence continues at coordinate 68,538,089 of CM074719.1, read as the reverse complement.
ATAACAAGAAAGCGGCATTTAAACATTACAAAGCTGAGGGATCAGCAGAGGCATTTGCAGAATACAAAAATGTCAACAAAACCTGTAAAAAGGCTATTAAATTAGCTAGACTGGAGAATGAAAAAAATATTGCTAAGGAGAGCAAAAGCAACCCAAAAAAATTCTTTAAATACATTAATGGCAAAAAATTAAAGTCTGATAATGTTGGGTCCTTGTTAGCTGAAACGGGTGAGATGGTCAAAGGTGACAGAGAGAAGGCAGATATTTTAAATAATTTCTTTTCTTCTGTTTTTACCAAGGAAGACCCATTGGACAAGAATCTGCAAACTACTTTTACAGAACAGGCACAGCAAGCATGGGACTGGCTAACACAAGAAAAAGTGTTAAAACAATTGAATGGTGTCAAGGTAGACAAGGCTCCGGGGCCAGATGGTATACACCCACGGGTACTTAGGGAGCTAGGCCAGACCCTGGCCAGACCGATATATCTGATTTTCAGGGATTCTTTTATTTCTGGTATGGTGCCCATGGATTGGCGTAAAGCAGATGTGGTGCCCATATTTAAAAAGGGATCAAAGTCCCAGCCAGGAAATTACAGACCCGTAAGCTTGACATCTGTGGTAGGGAAGCTGTTTGAAAGGTTGCTAAGGGAATATATTCAAGAATTCTGCTGGAACAGGAATATCATTAGCAATAGCCAACATGGCTTTGTGAAAGATAGGTCTTGTCAAACGAACTTGATCGCATTTTATGAAAAAGTAAGTAATAATATAGATGAGGGAGAGGCGGTTGACGTGATCTATTTAGACTTTGCCAAGGCATTTGATACGGTTCCACACAAGAGGTTACTGTACAAATTGAATGAAATAGGACTAGGGCAAAATGTTTGTGAGTGGATTGGAAATTGGCTGAAAGATAGAATGCAAAGAGTGGTAGTAAATGGCAAGTTCTCCAGTTGGATTAACGTGATAAGTGGAGTGCCTCAGGGATCTGTCCTGGGTCCTCTTCTTTTTAATTTGTTTATTAATGACCTCCCAGAGGGCATAGGAAGCCATGTATCAGTGTTTGCCGATGACACAAAATTAAGTAAGGTAATAAAGTCTGAACTGGATGTGTCTTCATTACAAGAGGACTTGGACAAATTGAGTAACTGGGCAGGCAAATGGCAAATGAGATTCAATATAGACAAGTGTAAAGTTATGCATTTTGGGTATAATAATAAAAATGCAACATATAGTTTAAATGGTGTTTCTCTGGGGAAATCTACTAATGAAAAGGATTTAGGAGTAATGGTAGACAATAGACTTTGCAGTAGCATGCAGTGCCAGCTGGCAGCTGCAAAGGCCAATAAGATATTGGCATGTATTAAAAGGGGTATTGACTCAAGGGAGGAAGATATAATTATGCCTCTTTACAGGTCCATGGTAAGACCCCACCTAGAATATGCTGTTCAATTCTGGGCGCCCTTTCTGAAGAAGGACATTATGGAACTAGAGAGAGTGCAGAGGAGGGCTACAAAACTAGTAAGGGGAATGGAATGTTTTAGTTATGAAGAGAGGCTAGAAAAGTTAAACTTGTACACACTAGAGAAACGGCGTCTTAGAGGGGATATGATAACACTATATAAATATGTTCAAGGCCCATATAAAGGGCTTTCAAAAGACCTGTTCATTAACAGAACAGTACACAGGACAAGGGGCCACCCGCTTAGACTTGAGGAAAGGAGATTTAGTCTACAACAGCGGAAGGGTTTCTTTACAGTAAGGACAATAAAGGTATGGAATGCACTTCCGGAGGAGGTGGTGCTATCAAATACATTAGATGCTTTTAAAAGGGGCCTGGATACTTATTTAAAAGAGCATAATATAGAGGGCTATGCACGTTAGTATTGTGATTAATATTTAGTTAGGGCTTGTTGATCCAGGGAGAAATCTGATTGCCATTTGGAGTCGGATGCCTTCTTTTGGGTCAGCGATGGTAAACAGGAATAGGAAAAGGGTTGAACTGGATGGACGCAAGTCTTTTTTCAACCTAAATTACTATGTAACTATGTAACAGAAAGCAACATGCTTAGCTTGTGGAACCTGAGTGAAGAATCTCCATACTGTGGGCTTCATGGACTGAGGGGTTCCTGAGGGGCTGCTACTACTACTGGTGCTAAATGCTGAAGCAATTCTACTACTACTACTGCTAGGTATCAAAGATGCAGCACTTCCAATAGCAGCAGAAGCATTCATCATAGCTAAGATTTCAGATGTTAATAACCTGTGTTGCTGTTGTTGTTGATGCTGGTCACTCAAAATAAGTGTGTGTGGCTGAGTGGTACTTGGACTTGGAAGCGGCAATGATGAGGATGATGACCGACAGGATAACTGTGTACTTTTTGCCATCTTTGCTTGGCACAGTGCTCCTTTTCAGTGGTTGAAGACTGAGCCTTTGCCTTTCTGCTAACTTTCTGGCTATGTCATCATCTCTCTCAATCTCAGCTTCATCTGTATCTCAACAAGAGGAGGATGCTGGAGGAATATATTCTAGGTCTACATCATCATTATCATCATCAGTCATCATTAGGTCATCCTCAGCACCATCCGCCACTTCTTGCCCAATACACTTACATTCCTCTAAGCTTTTAGAGGTGTCAATTTCTTTTTACGTTTACTTTCACAATGCTCACTACTATTTTGAGGACAGGTGTTTTGGAGCTTGTTTGTCTCACTGCCAGATGCAGCAGTTGCTTCAGCTGCTACACCTTCCTCCATTATGCCATCATCAACACTAGAATGTGACTCATCATCTTCTGTGTTTTTCTTATGTTTTTTTTTGTACTGGAGATGGTGGTCATGGAACTTTTGGTGGGACCTTAACAAACTGCAGGAGAGGGATCATCATCATTTATTGCACATGCTGTAGCAACCATGGCTGCAGTCAGTTTTTGAACTACCACTTTTCTCCCGCGTGTCTGTGCTGCTCTACCTTTCCCCCTCCCCCTTGCATTTGCTGGACATTACTCAACTACTGTATGTGTTTTTACTCTAAAGTACACAACACAACTGATGGAGTGTGTGTTATCTTGGCCCTCAACAAAATTATCAATGTTGTCTGTTATCTATCAGGTCTTCCTCAGTCACAAAGCTCACATAAGGGTTCCAGTCAGCTGCCTCGGTCACCTAATATCTTTATTTCTTTATTTTTTTTAAAGTTGTCCAAAAAAAAATAACAACTAAAAAACAAAATCAACAACTTCTTTCCCAAGACTTCCCTAGCATACAGACAATAACAGCAAGGAAATTGGATTGCAGCTACCTGTCTTTCAAATCAAATCAGTCAGACAGAATGGTGGGGTAGTTGGGGTTCAACCTCCTTTGCTCCCTTCTCACACTCGCAGACATGTCCAACACAGAGATAATGAAAGCAAGATCATCAAGGAAATTTCTTGGTCCACAGCTGCCTGTGTGTTTCAAATCAAATCAGTCAGACAGAATGTTGGGGTATTTGGGGTCAACCTCCTTTGCTCCCTTCTCACACCCCCAGCACATAGATAACAACAACCTGATCTGGAAGTAGTTTGGATCATAGCTGCTTGTGTATTGCCAGTCAGTCACACCAAATGTTGGTGTTTTTGGGGTCAACCTTCTTTCTCTCTTTTTCTCCCCCAGAATGCCCTCAGACTCCCCTAGTACAGAGACAAATGTCCTACCTAAAAGATTCGCTAAACTAAGCTTCAAAGGGGAACTACCACCCCACAATAACTTTACGTGAATTCAGTCTTCATCTGGCAACTAGCTGCTTAGTAGTGCTAGTCGCCAAATGAAGACTGAATTCACGTAAAGTTATTGCGGGGTGGTAGTTCCCCTTTCAAGTCCACTTTCTTTGCATATCTTTGCTAGCTCAAAACGTGCTGGTCCCTCTTCGTCACACAACAGAATTGCACGTTGTGAGAGCCTGACACCCTTTTATATGGGTACAGGAAGAGAAAAATGCCATGTGGTTGGGAAAATTCAGTCTTCCCATTAATTTCTTTTTTGAGTACAATGCATGAAATGTTTACAATAAGTAACATAGGTGTGCATCTCTATGTAATTTAATGAAGTAATCAAATAAAATCTTTGGAAGAGGTGATGGGAGTTACAATGAATTTCGATATTTAAAGGCAAAAAGAGCAGAGGGGCACAGACTCATTTAAGAACATCACTGAATATTGTAACCCCCTGTTAGTAAATGCTCACCGGACTTGAGTGAACAAATTGCACAAAACAATCTGCGATGATCACACTCTAGCAGACTCCAACACCCAACATCCGGTTTATGCAAGTGCTAACCAATAATGCTTTATTGATGATCAATATCATAATAAAATACAAAGAAAAGTGGTCTTATCCACTCAATTAAAATATTAAGGATAGAGAAAGCACTGAAGAATTGGCCCAATGTGTTTCATATTACTATATAATACTTATTGGTTAGCACTTGCATAATTCTTACCTGACGGATGACATACACCGGACGTTGGGTGTTGGAGTCTGCTAGAGTGTGATCATCGCAGATTGTTTTGTGCAATTTGTTTACTCTGAGCATTTACTAAATCGGGGGTTACAATATTCTGGTGTACACAGTGATGCTCTTAGATGGGTCTGCCCCCCTCTGCTCTTTTTCTCTTTATGTTCTAGTTACCTTCACATGCCACCAGTTTACCAGGGAGCAGCGACCACTATAGAGAAGTGCTGGGAGTCTAGAAACCCTCCCGGTCCATCTGGAAAGGTTGGGAATCTGCTTTAAGTAATGAACTGTTTTATCACTTTGGACTCTTGGACTGTTTATGTGCTTATTTTATAATAGGTCACTTTATACCCTATATTTTATTTTTCTTGTGATATTGTTTCAATTGAATATCAGTTGTCTCTTTCATTTTAATATATAGAATATGACATCCTAGTTATATTCACTTTGGCACTTTTTGCACTATTCACTGGAAATTTTCCACTAGGCCAGAAGTGCCATTTTGCAACGATTTTGGTTTGAGGCAAAAATTTTCACCTATCCCTACTGGAGACCACATTTGCAAAAGGACATTACTAAACTGAAGGCAGTTAAAAGATGAGCCATCAAAATGGTGTAGGGACTTCAAGACTAGGGGCAACAGAATAGTCTCAAAGAACTTATGTACAGTTTGGGAGAGAGAGGAGTGATATGAGCAGGGCTGCCATCAGAAATCATGGGCCCCAAGATATGAATAACTGATAGGTTCCCATCATCTTGTCATTGTTCCACCCACCTTTTTGTCAATCTATTGCCCCCTCTATGTCATTAAAGGAACACTAACACCACCCACCCATGTTCCATTCCCTCCTGCCAGCCATCTGTTCCAAATAGAATTTCCCTGACAGTCAGTTATATAATCTAAAGTGGCTAGAGCAGTGTACACAGTGAGAGTATAAACAGTCCTAGAAAGCTCTTCTGTGACCTTAATAGATTTTTTTTAAAATGAAAGACGTTTACTGCGCCTTTAAACTGAACCTTTTATTTCTGATACCTGCCAGCATTTAGTCTAATTAAGCATATCAGTTTAAACTGCCTATATATTATGCTTTTTGTTTTTCAATCAGTTTAATAAATGTTTGTTTTTGTCACTGAAGAATCTAATTTAAGCAAAGCTTTTTTTCAGTGACCTGGCTGATAAAGCATACATAACTAATTGCTTACATGTCTAGAAAATCACATATGTTTGTCTTTGTAGGCTACTACAATCACTACCACCAGGGGAGTGGAGTACTGTAAATTAAGTTGGAATCATACAAACATTTTCAAGAAGGAATCTCCCATTGAGAGTAGGATTTGGAAAGGTGACATTTTATACTCTATGATTAGTTTTAGATTCTGATTATTATGATTATTATTATTATTATTATTATTATTAATAATAATAATAATAATAATAATAATATAATAATAATTTAGTATATATAACATTATGCCAAAAATATATGTAGAGATATATGTTGTTGCCTGTTGGTCACTCATGAGAAGAGAGTATAATACAACAGGGCTACACAAGTGCTGCACAAAATATTTGTTGTGTTTGATTTACACTTTTTGAAAATATGTAACTATAAAGATACCGGGAATCATTATTCTCCCCATATGTCTTAAAACAGCTGTAATAGTATTTCTCTTTTTCTGAAAATGCTTCCCTCCTGGGTAGCTCTTACCACTGCTTTACTGCATTGCTTGCCAACCTTGCCTACCTTCAAGATAACAATAACTCCTATGTCACTTTCCGCTGCTGTTGTTAGTAAAGTAACATTTGTTTTTTGTGCCCAAAATGCATTATATTGTACTTTACATTATTAAACATTAGACTCATATTCTGGTCCATTCCTCAAGTTTCCTGAATCACTATGAATTTGGCGTATTCACCCTATAGAGTCAGCCCTATTACAGATCTTCGTGACATAGGCAAATAGGCACACCTTACCTTGAATACCATTAGTAATATTGTTAATGAACTGACCCCTAAAGCACCCCATTAGCAACCCAACATTCCTCTGAATGTAAAGAAAGAAGAAGGAACTCATAGGTCTTACTGCACCAAACTATTAACACATAATATATATGCAAAAACAAAAACTCATTTGAATAAAGTATTGAAAGCTGCAAGGAATGAGGGGATTCTCCCTAATCTAGTAACAAACCTAGAACAAGATCAAAAAACTAAAAAAAATCCTATATTGTTTCATAGAAATTAACCAAATGTTATCATCCAATGTGTTAATTTACTTATCTGAAATAATTCTCTGCCAAGGTACCCTATTTTAAGTGAGTCCTAACCATATATATTACCATTTTTGTATCTTGCAGAAACACTCAAAATAAAAAAAAACAACCTACATTTGTCTTTAAAGATATGCATGGAATGCCTGTTTAAAAACACCAAACATATCACTCAAAAAGAAAACAATATTCAATATCTCCCTGGTTAGACTTACCTACTTTCCAACAAGAACCGACTGCAGTGAAAGAGTGGGTACTCCAAAAACATACTGATAGGTGAATTTAGATTGTGAGCCCCAATGGGGACAGGAACCAATATGAGTGTAAAGCGCTGCGGAATCTGTGTGCGCTATATAAATAAAGGATTATTATTATTATTATTATTAGAGACCCAAAAGAACTGGAACAACGACTACAGTTAAGGAGTGAGTAGGGACCCAAAAGAACTGGAACACCACCAGTCCCCTTTTAAGGTCCACCTCCCCATACACACTACAAACGACATATATTTTTTTCCTCTAAATGTATTCAATTGACTATGACACACTGTCACATGTCCTTCAGCCAATGCCTTTCTAGTAAACTAACCTGGAATTAAATCCTAAACTAAACATGTTAAGAATCAGTTTACTGTGTGGGACAGTGTCAAAAGCTTTATTGACATCCAAATACTTTAGACTTCATATATGCCACAATTTTCTCTCTCAATGGCGTTTCCATTACTTTCCTAAATATTTCTTATAGACTCACAGAATCTGCCCTCCTGCCTTTCTTATAAAGGGTATTACACTAGCAATTTTCCAATAATCTGGAACCAATCTTGTCAACAGTGACCAGTTGAAAAGATCAGCTAAAGGGTGCTGCAAGCACAGACATAAGTTCTTTTAATAACCTTGGATGAACTACATCTGGACCAACTGATTTTTCCACTTATAATTTTGCTAATACCACAAAAGCTTCAGCCATCTTAAACATACTTATGTCCACTGCTTTAATACAATAGTTTTTCCACTTGTTGGGGGATCACTTTCTTCACAATATCAAACAGAAATAATTATTTAGCTAATCTCACTGCAGATATCTACCGACTTTTGACTTTAATTGTATTTTGCCTCTTTTTGTTTTTCTCTGTTCACTAATATACCTAAAGAAAGATGTTCACTCTTTTTTCCAGACTTCTTCTGCTTGGGATTTCAGACTCTGTCTGAGTCTAACAGTGATGGCCAGTCAATACCAGTATACCAAAACACTCTGAATGGTGAGTACTATTTCCAAGACTCTTATCCACACATACATCTGACACTATATCAGAATTTGTTAGTATCTAATGCCTTGTGAGTTACCTAATTCACCAAATGTATAAAGATTCCCCTTGCAAGGAATCTAGGATGTCCATACTCCTTGTTGTTGAAGCAAGAGGAACCTGTCAGTCCACATCTCACATATTAATGTCTCCTGTAATTATCACACCACCCTCACTGACATTTTTGTTATTTCCTCCATCACGGACATATCCAGTTTTTCATCCTGTCCTGGTGTTCTATAAATTACTCATAGCTGAACAATCATCTCTCCAGTATCAGTGGTTACCCAAATGCTCTCTAGTTTTGTGTCAGTTCCCATTGCTAATATAGACTTTTTATTGTTCTTCACATAAAGACTCTATCACCCGTCTTTCCTTGTCTTTCTTTCCTGTAAACTATGCTCAGGTATAACTATGTCCCAGTCATGAGATTAATTGGGTAGAGATTCAATTATAGCCAGCAAATCCTCATTATCCATAGTTACTATTGAAATTAGTTGAGGGACTTTATTTCCACAACTATGAACATTTGTACACACAGCATAGAGAACATTTCGATTATTTTCCCCTGATAATATAATCTTCATACGCCTTATACATTAATTATTGTACTTATTGGTATTTTTAGCAATATCATTATACATTTTTTCTCCATATTCATTATAATCTTGTGTACACAGAAAACATACTAAGGACCTTTCACATTTTCAAATATTTCCCTTAGTGGGAGCCTCCATCTTGAAAGGATTTGAGTGATTATTTGTCCTTATCAATTTATTCCACCCCTCTGGTGGAAACTGATAGGATCTAGTTGCCCAAAAAAGGTGGGGAGAGTTGATTTTCTGGACACGTGAATAATTAATTATGCAGCTTTATCTGATCAAATCAGTGATTAGGTTCCCCAGCTACTAAAACAAGCATCTCTAAAACTATTAACCTGTCTATAAAACAATAAGCAGAAGTTAAAGGCAGTTTAAAGGGATAGTAATACTTCGTTTTATCTTTATTTTAATTGGTAGGCATTAAAAAAACATGAAGAACAATATAAGTCTTATCTCTCAAACCAAAAAAGGGGTAGGAGGGGGATACTTTGTCATTGAATTACTCTTGAACTGCAACTCTGACAGAATTGAAATAACACTCTCCAAAGTCCAAATACCATGATGATTTATTAGAGCTGCTTTTATTATGAAACATTATTATCTCTTTAAATACATTTATTGAAACTATAAGCTGTATAGGTAACAGGTCTACTTTAACCTACTGAGGAGAGGGGTTTGCAATGCATGGCTTTACTATATAGGGCCTCAAAGGATTAAAGAGTATTTAATGGAATATTTATTTTCTGTAAATACTATAACTATAATGTTATTGAATTAGAAGCCATTCCATTACATATTGTACCATATTATTAATATTATTATTACTATCCTTTATTTATAAAGTGTCAACTTATTGTGCAGGTCTGATTATTATAAATTAATGTATTTTTTTGCAATACTCCATTTTTTAAATGTATCTGTATTTATTTTTATTGTTCACAGTGAGTTTATTTATTGGACTTATTGGATCTTACCACTTTCTGTAAATATCAGACATATTTATATGAATTCATGATTCAACTATATATTTTAGATGAGTATGCTAGGTTAAGATGTAAAAGGTACTTAGAAATGCAACCCGGGTTATATCAATAATGTTCTTTACCTGCTGTCTGTCTTCCTTAAGTGATGAGAGATAAGATATGTGTGGCCTGTGCTTATTCAGTTGTTGAGTATTAGCCATTCAGTGAATGTCAAGATCTCTGAACAAATAATAGGGCTTACAAAAAAATTTAAATCACCCCTAACTAGAAATAAATTGAAGTCTGAGGATTAAAAATAATCCATGGACTCTAAAATCTCTCTGTGATCTAAGTACCAAAATTGACCTCCACTTCACTGTTTTATTAAGGTTTTACTAATTTAACTAATTATATAATTTGTAGAACTCTTTACCTCTTAATCTTCTGATTTTTAATGCTAATGAAAAAAGGTTCATGCGTTTGAAAGAAGTACATATTGTGTGTACTGAGACCCTTTACTCTGGGTGACCAGAACCCAGCTGCTTGATGTTATTAACACATCACTATATCAAGTTTTAAGGGCTTTTCATTAATATTAGGGCATTAGGGCAAAGCAATAGCAGGGGTTTCATTAAAATCTGGACTTGCATTTTTTTATTTTATGCATGTAGGATAAGCAATCACATCCTGTATAAGACTCCCTGGAGTTTAAACAGTGGCTCAGAACATTAGATCATTTCAGGCCTGGTAAACCAGAAACTGTACTGGGAAATATTTTTATAGGTATGATAGAATTAGAGGCCCCAGATGGCAATATTTTCCTTACTATTTTGAACTTTACACCTTCTGTGTCTGTTTTATTCTGTAATATTTTCTACATTACAAATTGACAACCTTCCATACATAAACAATCAGTAACATGCGTTTGTGTGTATTTTTTTTAACCTCTGCAAGGTCCGTTGAACCACACAAAATCTGGTGCTGTATAATTACCATATGTCTGTTTGGAAAGCAAGAAAGGAAGATTCCAATATGCTTTTTATGCCCCTTGACAAAGACTGAAATTTTGTGACACTGCCCAAAGAATCAATGCATGATTATTTTATTACAGCTAATGTCCAAACTTGCATGAACATTATGTTTTAAGAGAAAATGGCACAATTGCTTACCTACAATCAAGAGAATGGTTGGCCATGAAAACAACTAAAACATGTATCTTAGAATTCTGTCTAATTAAACATTGTATAGGTCTAGACGTAGATAACAGACCCTTCTAGGCCAACCACTGGTAGGGGTATTATTCTGAAAGCTAAGTATCAATTCAAGCAACTTCACCATAGGGGTCAAATAAAAACTTAATAAATCCCCACTGATTTTAATGGGGGTCTTACTTCAGTGTTAGAGAGGCCTCCAATGTATTGCTTTGTAGTGCATCTGAGACCTCTCAAACATTTAAGGGTATAAAACCTCAATTACAATGATTTAGAATATTTATCTGTCTCCCCCCCATGCTGCAGTTGATTTGCTCCACAATGTCTCCTCTTTAGCTTTCTAAAGAAAGCCCTGGATATTATTAACCCTACCCATGGCCCCACCTAGTCATTGGGTAGTTAGGAATGATGGGAGTTCTAGTCCCCAAAAGGTGGAGGTCTACATAGTTGACTACATCTACCCTACAGTTCTTTTAAATACCATGATGAATGTCTTACACTAGGCCTATAACTTTGCACTTTTGTTTATGAATAGCATTTTCTAAATGCTAACAGGTATTCACCATTGTTATCAATAAAACATTAATGTGTCCCTCACACATATGGATTTCTGATTCTATGGCCCCCAAATGAAAAAAAAATGGTTAAAGGGATAATAATACTTTGTTTTAAAAAACTCTAAAATTATAGATATTAATAATAGAATTACAATAAGCTACTTCCCATGTCTCAAAACTTCATATATTTCTCATACGTCAACGCTCTAGCTGACAGCTGCAGAATCCAGTCATTTGACCAGATGAGGCTCTTCACCAGAGCCGAAATTGCGACGTTGATGGAGAACTACTTCATTGGAACAGTCTACAAAGTGTGCTTGCAAACCAGGCAAACTTTGTAGGCCGTTCCAATGAAGTATTTAAATTGAGGTTTTGGTTACACAAAATAACTCATACATATCAGGGACATTTCAGTGTAGGACAGGGCTACATTATACATTCTCCTGCATAATACATTCAGTTCTATTTCATATACATGGGCTGAACCTTAGTTGCTTTTCTATTTTATCTTACTACTCCAAGAAATTAAGACACACTGATGGGTTTGTATAAATAAATACAAAAATAAGCAAAAGTCCATGCTTTAGTGCACTGCAGCTTGCCTAACAGATATATACTAAACTTTATATATAAAAAAATAGCCACTATGCTCCAGTTGCACCTCATGGGTGGTATTAAGGCCTTGTTCTTACAAAGTCATATGTGCCGATGGACCTTATCAAGAAAAGAAAACTTGAGGAAATCTGGAGCAAGCCATCTACACCACAGGAGGCAAATATAAATTCCCATTGAGATAATGGGGTTTTTAGCCCCCTTGAATGCTAGAGACATCTCCAATGCATTGTGTTAATTTTTTGGCTTTTTGTTTCTCCCCTGTGGTATATTTGTATTTTCTCTACATTACTTAATTTTTAAGGGCCAGTGTGTACCGGCATGTGCCGGTATGTTAAACTGATATAAAGTCAAGAGCCACATTTCTCTCCAAGGCAGGCAGCAACATTGGCTGCTAGGATCCACATCTGTGTGTGCATGTAACTAGATATATACAGTATATATTTATTAAAGTTGGGATCTATAGTACACAGCCCTGTTCCACACATACACAGCCCTGTTCCACACATTCACTGTCTAGGAATCCACTACCCTTGCTCCACTAATATTCCATTTCTCCAAATCAGACTCTCCCCTGCAAACAGGTCTCCTTCAAATTATAAGCAGATGTCTCCCTAACCTGCCCCCTCCTCCACCCACAGGTCTCTAACTACCCTATCCAGGGAAGTCACCTCCTCCACCTATCTCTATTCTAGCCTAGTCTCTCTATGACTTTTTTCTTATCATAGTTCTCTCCCTGCCCCTTCACCTATGTCTTTTGTCACCTTTTCTATGGAAGGTGGCAAGTTATGAGGCAGGCTGCAAGACCCAGAGAACAGCAGATGAGTGGCACTGGAAATTCATACTTTACCCTTACAGATTAAAAACTGCAATATGTTTGTAAGAGGGTAGAGCTCAAATCAGATGATAGTTATTCATCATTGCAATACAGTCATACCATATATATTGATTTCCTTTACCAAGCATAGCAAGAGAGTCCTTCATTGAAATTGTGTCTCCAGTTAATTTCTCCTTCTACAAAATTGTACTTTTTAAAATTTTACTTAGTTAATTAACCCACCCTTTGAGTTCCAGAACGATTAGCAACGCATTTCTGGACAATGACTGTTCAATCATATGGAACTCAAAGGATCATTTTCTTAAACTGTACTCTGTCACCGAACAGCTTTTAGCCTCATTAAATGTATCTGTTTAAACTGCTTATCCCTTTTACTTTTTGTTTTTCAATCATTTTAATGCACTTGGAGATTTTGCTTTCCTCTTGAGGGATCCAATCTCAGCAGAGCTTTGTTCTCTGACCTGTTCGATAAAGCCTACATAATGAATTACTCTAATATGAGGAAAATTGTCTCCCCTCTCCTTCCTAATCTGGTAGAATTGTGGGGTGGAATAAATGAAAGGGAATAATAATCATGCAAATCCTTTCAAGCTGGAGGCTCCCACTCAGAGGAATATTTGGAAAAGTGACAGATGCACTTTAAATTAATGTAACCTTAGCTCTTGCTTTCTAAGGTTCCCTCTAAGGCAGGGATTGGCAACCATATGACATTTAGCTTCTCTTTGACTAAAATACCTTTTTGAGGATTATGGGAATTGTAGCCCAGCAGCCAGAGGGCCTGTTTTTACAACTTTGTTCCAAAGTATATCGAATGCTTTTTTAACTTTTCAATTGCCGTTAGCACTGAAAAACTTAAAGTATCACTGAAAATGCATTTCACCTTCACATGAGATCATCAATGCCTAAAACATTTACAAGAGACAGTTAGTTCATTATCCCTTTCTATGAAAGCATTACATATGATGTTCTCAGCATTTTTGTCAACCGACTTGTGTGCTTCCTAAATGGTATTGATGTAGTAAAGGAAGAAACAGAGACTCTCTTGGAGTGTGGGAGAGAGAGAAAGACTATTGTTATGGGATACATTCTTTGGGGGCAAGGGAGAAAAACTGGGTAAGGGGGGAATGGACAACAAACTGGGTACAGGGTAATTGGTGAGACACTGATTATGGGGCATGGGTAAGATACTAAGTGGGGGATTTGATTAAAACACTAAGTGGGGAGCATGACTGATCCATGCTCGCCTCTGTGTCTTTGATCCATGATGCCCTAGTGACATTCTGATCCATGTTTTTATTGTAGGACAAGGTCAGATCCCGGCACTGCACCAACACATATTTATCCAATGCTCTAAATATCTAAAATAAAAATAACTCCCCTCCACCCCCCTCCCTCTACGTTCCTATGCACATGTAAGCACTTCACAGTCTTTTTGTTTTATTTTAGCACCTTAACAGCATCATGCTAAATTAAAGAAAGACACTAGTGGAGGTCACAGGACAGGAGAAATGCAGCTGTAGTTCGTTCATTCTTTTTCATGTCTGCTAATGGTTGCCATTGTACAGTAGTTCTGGACTGGCCTCTTGCTTCCCTAAGTTAACCTTCAAGTACATTCCCTGCCATCAATGTAATCTTAAGGTTCCATGATGTCCAGGTTGAGCTTTTTTACCCCTCACATTTACAGTACTTTATGCCAATTTCATATCAGTTCACTTCTTTGTATGCATCTAATCCAGAGGAAATAAGTTTTGGAAGAATAAAAAAGGAGTCTAACACACACTAATTTAAAGTTCCTTATTATACATTGTTATACATCTGGACTTTATTCACCCTAAGTATATCCACTTGTTTTTACTCCCAGGCATTTCTAGTTATCTTTAAGTCAGTACTTTGATCTTACATATTGTATTGTGCATTGTGCTGTTCCTTGTACCTATTTGCACATAACTGTATATATATTCATTGAATTTATTGTCAATATTTGAGCTTAAATGTAACACCTATATGATCACTCTTTCAGATTCATATATAGAAAGTTAATATGCATAGTAGTCATTACTATACACCTTTCAATTTTTGTCATTTTCATAAAGTCTATATATAATATTAGCAAAATGCTCATATCTGCTAGTTATTTACCAATAGCGATGTTAAACTTTGAAGCCCTTCATTGCTTCATAACATCTTGTTCACATTCACATGTGACTGTAGCCCAACCCAAAGTTTCCATCTACCATGTGTGCCAATGTTCTCTCTCTCTCTTTCTCTCTCTCAGTGTGTGTATATATATATATATATATATATATATATATACAGTAATGTGCAAACGTTTTAGCCAGGTGTGAAAAATGCTGTAAAGTAAGATTTCTTTCAAAAATAGACATGTTAATAGTTTATATTCCTCTATTAACAAAATGCATAGTGAGTGAGCAGAAGAAAATTTTAAATCAAACCAACATCAATTCTTCTAGGTACACTTGCACTAGGTCAGAGATTTTGTACGCATATAGTCAGGCGTATGATTAAACAATTATACCAAACAGGTGCTAATGATCATTAATGTAATAGGTAGGTTGAAACAAATCATTAACTGAAACAGAAACAGCTTTGTAGGAGGAATAAAACAGGCTGAGGACCCCCAAACTCAGCTAACAAGGTGAGGTTGCTAAAGACAGTTTAAAGGGATAGTAACACTTGCAAACCAAGCACACATGGAAGACTGTTTCAGTGAGGAATTTATTTTTTATTAACGAGATCTCAGCTCTGCTGCAGAGCCGCTGGGTGGTCGTATGACAGGCTTCCCCTGCAGTCAGCTAGAACGCTGACTTCAGGGAAAGGGGAGGGAGGGGGGAACTTTGCGAGTGATTATTTCTCAAACCATAAAGGGCAATTAATTTATTTTTTTATGCCTACAATATGGGGATTAGTAAATTTTAAGTATTACTATCACTTTAATGTCAAAAGTCGTACACGTGCAAGACTAAGCACAGTAACAAGACACAAGGTAGTTAAACTGCATCAGCAAAGTCTATCCCAGGCAGAAATTTCAAGACAAACAGGGTTTTCCAGATATTCTGTCCAAGCTCTTTTGAAGGAGCACAAAGAAATGGATAACACAGAGGACCTCAGACGCATTTCATCGGTTTAGCTGCATTCCCCTCTCCAACTGCCTTGCCGTTTCCCCTTTCGGTGCTCATGCATGAATCTTTGTCTTTAGAGCATGTGCACACTCTGACTCTCTCTCTCCAGCTGCACAGACGAGCCTACTTTTTTACCTGGCCTCCTATTAGCCAGCCAGGTACCTATGGGTTTTTTCCCTGCATTGTGCCCCCGCTGGTTTGCCTTCCCATTGGCTCTTTCCTCCTTTTTAAACAGCTCAGTCACTGGCTATCTTCTGACCACTTCTCTGCTTGACCTCTGGTATCTGACCCAGTTATCCACTGACCACGGCTCTGCTTGACCTCTGGTATCTGACCCGGCAATCCTAATGACCACAGCACTACTTGACCTCCTGGCTTTTGACCTCGGCTATCCCACTGACTATTCTAGTTTCTGTTCCCGGCCCAGTTCTGTTCCAGCATATATTGGCCTTTGTTCTCTACGTATCCCAGCGTACTCCCATCCTGGTCGCACCCAGGCTCAGCTGGGGTGGAACAATCTAGTTTCATGACCAGCACCTTTACACAGCTTTGGCTGCAACAAGGGAGTACCTGGCACGCTGTCACCGATCCCAAACCTCAACCCCAGCAGCGCTCCTGTGCAAATGAACCAGAGCCAGGTCTATACAAGTTCCTACTCCCTGAGTGGCGACAACGCAGTGGTCGGGCAAGGAAACAGTGCAGCAGATGAAAGACAAATCACGCTTACTTCCCTTTGCAGTGCCTTCAGCTCAGACCCTAGTACACCTATCTACTGTCTGGGGAAGTCTTGTCAGAAGTGGTCTTCATGGAAGACTTGTGGCCAAAAAGCTTTACCTCTGACGTGGAAACAAGACCATGAGTAAAAATGTTTACTATTTTTCTGTAGGAGAGAGCAGTATAACAATGAGTGTCTACAGACAACAGTGAAGCATGGTGGAGGTTCCTTGCAAGTCTGGGGTTGCATTTCTGCAAATGGAGTTGGTGATTTGGTCAGAATGCACGGTATCCTCAAAGCTGAGAAGTACAGACAGATACTTATATATCATGCAATACCATCAGGGAGGCATCTGACTGGCCCCAAATTGATTCTACAGCATGACAACAACCCCAAACATACAGCCAAAGTCATTAAGAACTATCTTCAGTGTAAAGAAAAACAAGGAGTCCTAGAAGTGATGGTATGGTCCCCACAAAGCCCTGATCTCAGCATAATTGAGTCTGTCTGGGATTACATGAAGAGAGAGAATCAACTGAGGCTGCATAAATCCACAGAACCGTGGTTGGTTCTCCAAGATGTTTGGAACATCCTACCTGTTGAGTTCCTTAAAAACTTTGTACAAGTGTATCTAGAAGAACTGATGCTGTTTCGAAGGCAAAGGCAAATATTGATTTGATTTAGATTTTTCTAATGTTCACTCACTATGCATTTTGTTAATCGTTAAATATAATCTATTAACATGTCTATTTTTGAAAGCATTCTTACTTTACATCATTTTCCACACCTGTCTAAAACTTTTGCACTTTAATGTGTGTGTGTGTGTGTGTGTATATATATATATATATATATATATATATATATATATATATATATACAATTTATTTATTAATATTTTTTACAGCACGGCTCTTGGAATTAGGGAAAAGGGAATATTTTGGGAAATTTATATATGTGGGTATTTTCACGGAAAAAGTAATCCAGCAGGAAAAAATGGGATTTTTTGCCTATTCTTAATAATTGCAGATTGGGCAATACGTTTAGCAAACTGTACAAGGAATTAACATAGCGTGCTACCCTGTGCCACCAAATCACAAAGATTAATTTTTCAATAAACATTTACTTTACAGAAAAACATCTATTTCAACACATGAGCAGATTTTGATTGTCTGTAACACAAACTAAACTTGATTGTCGGTAACACATACTAGAGAGTTCCTATTAAAGATTACTGAAGCTTGATACAAACCTAAAACTTCTCCCACATTCCTGTTAATTTAAATTGAGTTTTAATCCCTTGAATGTTAAACAGTTCTTGCAAAGAAATGTGTTAGCGACCTCTTTAACATTCAAGTGGTTAAAAGCCAAATTTAAATACATTTTCTGTCTTTATGGTGCAATTGATTTCCCCCAGAATTTCTCCACATATGATTGCGCAAATGACCCTCTATATTTTGTTTCTAAAACTGTCCATATTAACTTAATATTCTAATGTCTAATATTATATAATACATTTTCCCACTGATATTCAGAGTCTAAAATAATCAGATGGAAAAGCTGGAGTTAGTCACACTCCCCAAGGCACCCTGGTCCATTTGGCTTGTCTTATATTGAACTTTACCTTGAAAATGTGTATTTTTCCCACTACAAATATAATGTATGACACACTGTACTTTAGTGTTGTAAATTATCTGATGCTGTTATAGTATAAATTAATCAAAGTACAGACAACAATTATAAATCATTAATACAAGAGTAATTGTGATATATAATATATAATTATTCTTTCATCACAAAGCACAGGACATCTACCTATGACTGTAATCCATCAAATTCATACACGCTCATTTACTGTATACTTAATGAGACTTCTTTTTTGTTTAGACTTCCATAGCCCTGGCCTACTTTGTGTGACTTGAACTTTGCACTTGTCAAAATGTTCACTGCCAGAGGAATAATGATCGTACTATGCTTGGGAAAAATTAAAAATAAATACTCCTCTAAAGCTTGTCAAAAATAAGTGGTGTGCTTAACTTTTTCTCCCAGTAAAACTGACCTTGTGCTCCAAGGGAGTAAAATTCTGATAATATTTAATAAGGTAACATAATAAGATAATATGCTGTGTATTGCTAATAAAGCAGTGCAGGAATATACTGTTCATTTCCTATGTTATTTCTCCCAGCGGATCCAGCTATGATATGAGAATTCAAGGTGACAACAGACACATGTTCTTAATTTTGAGGCCAACTGATAAATACATATTTTTGGTTAGCAGACCTAATTGTATTCAATATAGGGATTTTTACCTATAATTCAAAGAATCACAATATTAGATGACAATTCACTCAAACTGTAGTATCTTTACTGCATGGCTGATTTATAAGTCCTCAAAAAATAATTGACCCTGTACCAGATGTTCCATAACACTCTGAGCACAGTGTGGCTGATGTTGTATGAAAAGATGGTGCAATTATGGGGAAATTCAACTGCACCATAAGAGGCAAAAAAATCCCCACTGATTTAAATTGCTATTTTAACCTCTTGAATACATGAAAAGTCTCCAACACATTGGGAGACCTCTACCATTTAATGGCTTCAAATATATATTGAGAACAATAGTACTTTTTAGAAGTTGCTTATGGTACAGTTGGCTAAATCCAGACTAGTCTTGCTAGTGTATCAGTGTCATTGTGCCATACATTAAGGATGAAATAACATGATGAAAAAATAATCTTATCTTCTAATATGGGCAGCAGAAAGTGGTGCTCCACTCAGGTCATGACCTTGAAAACTTTAAATCCAACTCAGAACCAAGTTTCCCTTTAACTCAAGGGTGGGACACCTGCAGCCCTTTACCTTTTGTTACCATACAGTTCCCATTATCCATGGTCATGCCCTTACCAACTTTATGACCTACCCAGAGTCAGTGATCCCTCTAAACTAGTGGAGGAAATCCTTAAGCCCTCTGCCAATTGTTGCTTTATAAGCCATACACGGAGAAACTTACTGGGTATATACTAATGCCATTCCATGCTATACTAGATGCTGGGTTGGATTTCTTATTGCCTAACACCAATTAAATAAGCTATTTGCACTGAAAATTCTCCACTTTTTAAGGATGATTTGCCAAGAAGAACAGGAGCATGTGTAGATCAAAACCACATGCCCCATAGTTAACCCATAAACACCTCACTGATTTAAATGGATGTTTTAACAGCTTGAATACTAGAGAGGTCTCCAACAAATAAAACCATCCCTTTCTATTACATTGGGGACCTCTCTAACATAAAAAGGTGTTAAAGCTCCATTTACATCATTGGAAACTTTTGAAATGATCTCTTGTCCCCTATGGTGCAGCTGGTTTTCTCCAGAACTGCACCCATAATTGCTTGAACATGTTATGGGGCGGGTGTAAGGGGCTTGATGAAATTAAAGTTTCAACATTAGAGGAGACTGTGTGTCAGTATGATGAACTAAATTGACCAATCATTCTAGTATATATCATTGGGTGCAGACACTGGCACCGAAGGCTTTGCGAACGCGCTCCCTGGGGCAACTGGGAGGGAGGTGGGAAGTCCTGAGGCAGTGTGGTGCACATTCTGTGTGCCGCACATTGAGGAAGTGCCCGATTTCAACTTTGCATATCTGCAGTACTTGGTAAATAAAATTTTAAAAAATCCCCTACGCTAATCTTGTTTTACTTATTAAAGCAAATGGAAACAAGTTCATCTGATGTGAATGTTCCCCTGTAAGGTGCCATAAATTCAATGGAAATGTTTATTTACATTGTCATAATTTTTATTTACAAAACATTTTTAATTGTGGTGCTGTTTGTTTGTTTGCTTCAAAATTGTTTCAGTTCATCAGCTTCAGCTTTTATCACATATATTATGGATGGACCTTTAGTCATTATTCTTGAATTGGGTACTTAAATGTATACTGTAAGAAGTATCTCCATTATGGTTTTATGCATATTTATTACTTCAGTGAAGGGTATGTATACATATGAATTTTTTTATGAAAATAAACCCAAGTTGTAAGCTGTACCTGCCTAATGCCTATGTACAGAGCCTTTTGTGGAAAAACTGCTGCTTTGCACTGTTTGCACCATGGGGGTGGGTTATTGGATGGGTATATCTGTATGGATATATCAGAGCATGTAGCCGTCATGGGTTACACTATTGGTTCCTGCCATCATGCCCCTTTTCTTCCTCTGATTCCAACTGGTCTCTGGGCCTTTTTAGCATGGCTGCTCATTTTACCCTGTGTCAATTCTACAAGCTAGATTCCATCTGAACTTTTGTTTGCTTAAGCATCTCCCAACTTCTGGCTTATGTCCTCTGATTTGACACCTAACTCTGATATTGTCTAACATGATCCTCTGGCATGAACTTACTACAAACTTGCCCTCTGATTTGGCACTTATTCTAGAGCAGTGGTTCTCAAACCATGCCCTCCGGGCCCACTAATAGGGCATGATTTGAGGATTTCCTTTTTAGAGCATAGGTGAGTTAATCAGATTGACTGAGCTTCTGACCAACACATATGTGTGCTAGCAGAGAAATTCACAAGACCTTGCCTGTTAGTAAGCCCTGAGGGCATGGGTTGAGAAGCACTGTTCTAGTGACTGTCGGTTTGACCCCCTGGCTTCCTCAACTACAATCCTGCTTACTACCCATGATGGCTTCCCTGTCACTATTGGCAGTCCCCATCTTTTCCTAGATTACTTGCCTCTTGTTCACTGCCTAGAGGTAGTTCCGAGACTCTTGCATAAGACAATTTCTCTTTCTCACCTGTTAACTCTGGTTTCTCCTCCTCTTGGTGGCTTGGGGCACTATTGCTTTCCTCTGCCCATATGCAAGGTACTCCGTTTCTGTTTTCATTCCCTATCAGGTCCGCCGCTAGTGGAACACCCATTTTCTTTCTCATTGGTGGTTCCATTTCCAGTCTACACCTTCCCTTTCTGTTCTGCTAGTTCTCTCTCAGGTCTGCTTCTATTAGAATGCCCTCATTGGTGGCTCCAATTTGGGATTTCCAAAGTTCGTTCCTAGGTACGCCTCTTACTCTCACTCTCATCATTGCACTGAACCCTCTGACTTCTTTCAGACTCAGTTCTTACAGCTACTCTCTCATTATTTTCTTGCTATTTGTTATTGCACTGCTCAGCTATTTATCCATGTATCTCTCAGTCCCCATCCTAATTCTTGCTTGTCTCCTTCTTGCCCCCCTCCCTTTCGTGTCATTGAAATCAGTGCTAATAACAATATTTCCCCCCACTGGAGAGTTCCCTTCCCTGTGATAAAGTATAAAATGGGGTGTCAGATTACTGCATGTTGTCAGTCTGTGCTAAGGTACAGTACTCATTACAGAGGATGCATTTTTGACTATAACCTTGTTGATAGTGTGACATAATGTATTTACCAATTTAATTAGCATAAGTCAGTCAACTAGCAAAAGTAAAAAAAATTGCCTCTTGGTAGGTTGAGTGGCTCAGAAATTTCCGACCCCTACTTTACAAAATACACTTTGAAAGCAGCACACATGACCTAAGAGCTTGAAATAAAAAATGGCTTTACTGTGTGACCTGTTTCCATGTTGCTTCATGGAATTCTGGAGATTTTCTATCTGTTTATGAAATATATGAACACATAAGTATATTTCATAAGCACTGTAACTGTATATCAGTTTTGATAAAAATAATTTAATAGTTTTAATCTCCTTAGAGTACCATAAAAACAGCATGCATGAATGTATAAACATCTCATATTTGTAGCATCATATATCTTTCATTTACAAAAATGTTATAAGCAGTGGTACAGCCAGAGATGGGCATGGGTGGGCGATGGTCCATCCAGTATGGACACAGAAGCTATCCACACAAATGTCCAGAACTTTGTTTAAAGGGACAGTAATGTTTCATAATAAAAGCAGCTCTAATTAATCATCATAGTTTTTGGACCTTGGAGAGTGTTATTTCAATTCTGTCAGAGTTGTAGTTCAAGAGTAATTCAATGACAAACTATCCCCCTCCCTCCCCTTTTACTGATGTAACACTGCTCAGCCAGAGCAGAAGGGAGGTGCCCAGGTAGATTGCAGAGAGGGACATTTTTCAATTAAGATAAGGGAAAAACCTGAAAAATTTGTCAAGGGGGGCAGGGCTTCCATTGTTCTCATAGGAAGAAGATTGCCCCCTGCTGTTATCTGTCTGGTCTTACAACCAGATTCCACATCTGAGAAGAGATGGCTTACACTAGGTAAAAGGGGTGGGAGGGGAAACTTTATCCTTCAATTACTCTTGAACCACAACTCTGACGGTATTGATATAACACTCTCCATGGCCCAAATACTATGAAGATTAATTGGAGCTGTTGTTTTTGTGAAACATTACTATCCCTTTAAAGAGAAATTATCACAAAAATTTAAAAGAGCTCAAAGTCATTAAAATATTATGAGCTTCTACATAATATTATTTTAAAAAACTGAGAAAAATCATATACAGCAATAACTATTTTCAGATTAACTGAAACTCTGATCTCTTATTTATTTGTTTACCTAAATCATGCCATACATTGTTCTTACTTGTATAAAAAAATGGGTCAGATAATCATGTACATCTGTCTCCAGATGAATAGGAAAATTACATTTATTCAATAAGTTGGGTTTTACATGCTTAAGAAACATTTCTACAAATGCTGGCTAGGAGTGCAGATATTTAAAAGTGTATGAATCAAATTAATATTTAGTAAATAATGACTCTTTATTGAATGTGCAGTTTAAAAGTGAAAGCCTGGGGATACATTGGGTTCATCCATGTGAACTTCAGGCTCCTCCAAATACAAACCCTGGCTGTACTTCCTCATATAAGAATGGATTAATGGATTAAAAACATTAGCAGTAAGAGGAGCTTAAGTATAGTTTTCTTTAATTTATTTTATTTATTTAGAAAATGTTTTACATTTACATTTCTCTTATTTTCAAGTATGTCCTGGACAGCTTTTACAGTAAAGAGCTACATATTTATACTAATAGAGAAACAATATATATATACACACACATAAACATAAATACAAAAATGTATATACAGTTACACATTGTTTTTAAAGAGTCGATGAAGAGTTACATCCTACCCTTCAAAATAGCTATTCTTGCCAGGATTTATTTTACAAGAAAACTCTGCTTTATCTTTTCTTAGAAATTAAGAAGACTGAAAAAAAGAAAGAAATGAGAGATCCCTCAATGTTAGACATTACATTTGATACCTAGCTTCATTCAAGGGATTTAAATGATATTAACAACTCCTAGCAATAAACCCGCACTTACCTAAATATGTGCAGAAAATTAAAATGGCCACTATGAGTAATCTGGTTCCTCCATAGATTAATTAATACTGGATATCATATACACAGAGGTAGCCATGATTTCTTGTTAAAGGATCCCAGAAAAACAAAGAATCATCCCCTCCACCGTGGAAATATATCCTTTAATAATTATAAATTAATTTTGGGGAAGTAGTAAATGGGAAATTGATTCAAAGTAACTGTGATGATTGTGTGTCTAGATTTAGGTAAGTATGTCATGCAGGGGTATCACTGGGAGGTTTTAATATACCTTTAACCCCTTGAGTGCCAGAGTGGTACGGAACACATTGCAAAGCAATGCGTTCCGTACCACTCTGGCACTCAAAGGCTTAAGATAAAAAATTACTAATTTTACCAGTGTTGGAAATAGAGTGATTCTGTTCCTTGATTTTAAGTTATACACGTTTGATGTAAAGTAAATACTAAGATTCCATTATACAGACTTTTTTATATGGAGGTTTCTTCCGGCACTATGCCAGTTAGTAGTCTCTCTCAGGGAACAGATGAGAATCTTAGACAAACGTAGCTGGAAGTCAAGAGTGGAAATATAAGAAATCTGGAGAAATTAGGATAACTAATGGAATTAGATAGAACAAAGAATTTAAGAAGGATCAGAAAAATTAAATTAGTAACCTGTTTTGGGATCAAAAGGGAATGGCAAGTAAAAGGTTATTATTTCTGTGGCTGATGTTGAATTATAAAATATTAAGATGCAAAGTTAGCCAGTAACCAGCAAGAGTAGAAGAACCTAATACAGGCGAAAAATCCACTCTCTGTTGTTATCGCTTATTAAAGCTGATGTACTAAGAATAGGCTGACCAGACCTCACCTTTAACCAGGGACGGATAGGAGAAATGCATACTGCAGGACTGAATTGATTTAAGTGAAGTACTGCAAAATGGCTATTTTCTATGTGTCCCCGGTTAAAGGTGAGATCTGGTCAGCCTAACTAAGAATGGAGCAATTATGGGGCAACGCAGCTGAACTAAGACAAGCTCCTATTTATATCACCCTTTGAGTGCCAAAGAGGTGTATTACACATTGTTCTTCAATTTGTTACACCCCCTCTGTCACTCAAAGTTGTTTTGAACCCAAAGAATGATAGAGGGGTCTCTAAAGCCTTGCTGTCTGCAGTACTACAAATAATGTGTTAGTAAACAGGAATATAATCCTAACAAACAGTGCCCAGATTTACTCCTGTTTAAACATGCTTGTCTCCTATTTCTCCACATACTCTCCTCTTACCCTCCACAAGGCCGAAAAAAAAGTTGATTGCGATTGAAACCATTTATTGCTGCCATTATCCATAGGCTATTCAAAATGAGAGTCACATAAGACATTTTATGCCCAACATACAGTCCACAAAGCAGATTCAGCCTTGGAAGCCAGTGGTAGAATATACTCACCTATGTGACAGCTTCTCTCTTCTGCTTAGATCACAGCACGGAGGCAGACATATGCTTTTAGGTACAGGCAAAACTAAGGTAGTCTGTTAATTTGCTAGCCTTCTACTACTGTAAAGCTGAGATGAGCCCTGGTTGGATAAAAGTACCAGGGAAGCACCCGGTGTACCTTGGACCCACTAGATCACCAATAGTATCAGCTCAGCCACTTCAGTAATAACTTTTAAATCAAACAGCAGTTGGATTACCATTGTTGTTCTCTGCAGGAAAAGGACTACAATATATGGTTTTCTTTTCATAATAAAATGTTACTGGTATTGCACTCATATTAATGGAACACATCAGCACCACACACATTCTAGGAGTCTGAGATGCTGATTTAAAGAGCCTGTAACTCTGTAACAAATATGTGATTTTGAATGAGTTTTAAAATCAGAAACATTAGGGGGTCTATTTAATAAATTTACTCTTTAAAAATGCAGAGCAAAACAAATAGCAATTATGATTGTGTTTGTCATATTTCATAATTATTTAAATAAATTGTGCTCCTAAAAATCTGTGTTTCTTATAAAACATTTGCAAGGCTTATAGGGGAAAAACACATTGGTAATAAATTTGAAATTCCTACTAAAATTGGCAATGCTAATAAACATTGTTTCTAAGAAAATTTAGCAATGCTAACAAAAAAATCACTTTTGTAAAAAACAGCTACATTTAGATTTCTGCTAATAAAAATGTTCATTGTATCTATGAATAGTTAGCAATGCTAGCAAATGTTTAACGTTTCTAAAGCAGAATATATTTCTATGCAAATGTTTTAGTTGCAATGTGGACATTTTAACTCATAAACAAGCACTTACTGAATAAATAAATTAAACATCTTACCTATCTGCCCTTTTCAGACACTGTTTTACTAAATGGACTCCTATGAGGGTAACATGACACAGCAGGATAATTTTGAAATGTTTATTCATAAGCTGGAAAGTTTGTTGATGAAACCAGACACTGGAGGGATACTATAATACCAAATATACCTAGAGGTTTAAGACATCCATTACAGCTCAAGGGCAACTTAGAGATGTCCTGGGGGAAGATGCACTAAGCAACAATGCTTTGGCGATATGTGGCAAGGATGGAGGGTTGTTCAACTGCTGGAGATGGAAGGGATGCCCTCTCTCACACATCACCAGCAGTTTGACAACTCTGAAGCCTGAGTGCATTCTGTCTGCTCCCCCATTTGACCACTAGGGGAAAGGAGAGGATCCGCTCAGACTTCAGCACCACAAACAACATCAACCCCTTAACTCTTTAACTGCCAGGATTTACGTGTGGTTTTTAGTTCATATGGGTCCTAAAATAAAAGAACTATGTGGATGAGTTGTAAGTGTTACATTGCAGTAAAGCACTGAGCAGGTCTCTATTCCTTTAGACTAACGTAGGTGCTGTAGCTAAATAATAAACAGCATTCCTGTTTTCATTCAATCCAATTACTTTCCTATCCCCTTATTCCAGTAATGTCTTATATTTGACATAGTACCTGTTCTTTTCCATCTGTACCTTTTCTTTTTCTGTTCCGCATCTTTAGCTGCTTATCCCAAGTGATCTCTGTGTCTATGAAACAGGACTTCAGCTGTTAATAGACTTAAAGGGATAGTAATACTTCATTGTATCATTATTTTATTTTGTAGGCATTAAAAAAACATGAAGAACGATATAAGTCTTATCTCTCAAACCTTTATGGTTTGAGAGATATTCACAAGCAAAGTTTCCCCTCCTGCCCCTTTTACCTAGTGTAAGCCATCTCTTCTCAGATGTGGAATCTGGTTGTAAGACCAGACAGATAACAGCAGGGGACAATCTTCTTCCTATGAAAACAATGAAAGCCCTGCCTCCCTTGACAAGTTTTTCAGGTTTTTCCCTTATCTTAATTGAAGATTGTCCCTCTTTGCAGTCTACCTGGGCACCTCCCTTCTGATCTGGCTGAACAGTGTTACATCAGTAAAAGGGGCGGGAGGGGGATAGTTTGTCATTGAATTACTCTTGAACTACAACTCTGAAAGAATTGAAATAACACTCCCCAAGGCCCAAATACTATGATGATTAATTAGAGCTGCTTTTATTATGAAACATTACTATCCCTTTAAGCAAGCACTGCTAACCTTGTGCATTGTGTCTGGTGATGTGAGCGGATGTTAATTCGCCAAGTAGCACCACTGGCATCTGCTCATATCCACTCACATTGCTTTGTTTGTGTACTCAGCTGTTCAGTCTGGTCCTGTAGCATTCAGAATGCTGCTTCACCAGAACATGAGAATGTGCGCAGTAAGTTAAGTCTTACATAATGCATGCCATTTTATGCAGTGAATCCAGTGTTTCAAAAGCACTAGCAACAAAGGTCTGTATAAACACTAGGCAGGTATGCACATAAAATGCTATTCATTAGTTGCTAAGACACCACTAGGCTTAATGACAAATATTCCACACAGACTTGAGGGAATTTGTTATGATATACTGAGTGAAAATAGTTAAGTAAGCCTATTAACAGGTTTGTGCATTGTCTGGTGATGTAAATGGATGTGAATTCACCAAGCACCACTGCTGGCATCTGCTCATATCACCAGACACTGCAGTAAGAGGATTTCAGAGGTGCAATCCAAGGGCATTAAATATTACAAAATATCTCACTAACAACAAATCTTTCTTGATATTAGAAATAATCCAACCTGTATTACAGGGAGAACACTGCAAATGTGTTTACAGGTAATACCAAAAACAAAAATTTAGGCATCATTTATTTCAACCCCTTGAAGACCAGCGGTTTAAAATAATATATAGCCTGTCTTGTCTCAGTTCTCTTTTAGTTTCAGTTTTCTGTGCTTATAAGTGTAATGGGGTTTTGCATAGGCCCACAGACACCCCTGTAGTCCTTTACCCCAGAAACCTCCTTGTGCTCTTCAGGCTGATCCTGAGCCTCCACTACCTGGGATTTGGGGTACATGACTGTGGCAGTGCCTCCACCCAGCTGGGCATCCAGGGTATGGATGTGGGGCCCAGTTGGGAACATATTTAAGTGAGCAATAAAACTGACACAGAACTATCTTAAATAGAACTTTATGGCCCGCCCTAGGCTTCACCCTAGTGGCAGTTGGGTACCATTAGTTGGTGCACATTGTTGGGGCCCAGAGTAATTGTAATCCACATTATGGTTTGTGTTATGCTGTAATCTTCCAATGATCAGATAATATATAGAGCAAGGTCTCTTTAATTGTGTAACCAGCTTTAGGGTGCCCTGTGATGAAACAGGGGGAGAGGTTTCAAGCTTACCACTCCACAGTCTGCAATCTGGTCAGTTCAGGAAGGGGAGTGCCTGCTCCTTTAACTGCTGCTGGAATTCCTGCACTCTTCACAGCATTCCCTTCCAGGATCAGTTATGTGCCTCGGTCTGGTTACAGCTGTCTGCTGGAATGCTTCTTCTAGGATCCTCCAGCACTGGATCAGCCAGGTCAGCATTCCCTGCTTAGAAGAGACTCCTTCACTCACTTCAACCCAGCTCTAAAACAAACTCCAAACTAAAATGGAGTCCTGAATATCCATCCATGTGCATAGGAGCTCGCCATCTCCTGGCCACTCCACAGGAACTGCAGGATAGTCAGTGGCAGCAGAAATCACTGTGGTCCCAGAGGGGTTACATAAGTAAAGTCACTCATACAAGTCAACTGGATGGAGTTATACAGAGACAATTTCATGATAGCTATAAATGCAGTTTGTTTTCTTTTTCTGCCAGGATGCTCAGTAAATCTTAGGCTTTATTCACATGGGAGACACCAACTCTAGATCAAACTCCCTTTGTTTATATTTCTGCATGGAGGCATGCCCTATAACCTTTTGTGTGCCAGAGAGGTGTGCAACATACCCCTCTGACACGTAAAGTGTTAAAGGGATAGCAATGTTTCACAATAATGTTTCACAATAAAAGCAGCTCCAATTATTCGTCATAATATTTGGACCATGAAGAGTGTTATTTCAATACTGTCAGAGTTGTAGTTCAAGAGTAATCGAATGATAAAGTGTCCCTCTCCCACCCCTTTTACTGGTGTTACACTGTTCACCTCAGAGCCAGGGCTGGATTTACATCTCAGGAGCCTGTAGGCACAGAAATCTGAAACCCCCACCCCACACTGGCCATCTCCACAATGCTCCTAATCAGCTCCAACTTGCCCTCATAAGCTCCATATTTCCCTCACATTGCCCCCATCATCTCCATTGCCCTCATATTGCCCCCATCAGCTCCATATTGCCCTCATCAGCTCCATATTGCCTTCACATTGCCCCATCAGCTCCATATTGTCCCCATCAGCTCCAACTTGCCCCCATCAGCTCCATATTGCCCTCACATTGCCCCCATCATCACCACATTGCCCCCATCAGCTCCATATTGCCCTCACATTGCCTCCCTCAGCTGCAACTTGCCCCCCATCATCTCCACATTACCTCCATCATCTTCATATTGCCCTCACACATTGCCCCCATCATCTCCATATTACCCTCACATTTTTCCCCCCCATGTCCGTTTCTTACCTCCCTGGAGGTCTAGCGGAGTGGCGGGAGAGGTCTGTGCCTCCTTCTGCATCCCCTGATGTACCCTGATGTCATCTTCCAGCACACTGCATTACTAAAGAGCCAATGAGGGAGCTCAGCATCTAAAGGTCTGTGCCGAAGAAGGCACAGACCTCACCGGGCGGAGGTATTGTTATGCCACTGCTCACAGCTCAACAACTCTGACGAGGATAATAAAAAAAAAAAACAACAATGATCCCAATGACAGGCACCTCTCTGTGGGGTGCACCTGTAGGAAGATGTCTACTCTGCCTCATGATAAATCCAGCCCTGCTCAGAGCACCAAGACTGTCCGGATGGATAGCAGAGAGGGAAAATCTTCAGTAAGAATAAGGAAAAACCTGAAAAACTTGTCAAGGGGGGCAAGGTTTTCCTTTTGATCACAGTAAGAAGATTGTCCCTTACTGTGAGCTGTCCGGTCCCAGGACCAGATTGCACACCTGAGGGGAAGTGGCTTGCTCTAGGTAAAAAGGGGTGGGAGGGGGATACTTTATCACTCAATTACTCTTGAACTACAAATCTGACAGTATTGAAATAACACTCCCCATGGCCCAAATACTATGAAGATTAATTGGAGCTGCTGTTTTTGCGAAACATTACTATCCCTTTAAAAGGGAGGGCTCTCCAGACCAAAGACAGCAGACTGTCCTCTGGCTCCATAGAGCCACACCCCCATGAATACGACATTTCCTTATTCAAATGAGCCATTGTCAAACACAATTGTAAGGTATGGTGGATTCACGTCAATGTCAGATGATTGTGTTGGATTTGCTGTGGATTCACTCCGATATGAAGCCATCAACACCACTTCATCACCATAAGAGTAACTATTATATAAGTTCAATATCTGTACAAACAGGCTGTTTGGAAGCTTAGAAACACATTTTTGCAAAACAGTTTTTTTCGTTTTATTTGCTATTTGAACCAATCACATAGTTGGAAAAGTGATCATGTAATGTAAAAAAGTGAAAACATGTTCTCATGCTCCCATTATCAATGGTTCCTCTGCAGGTCACTAGTTATCTCAGCAAGTTAGGAGAACTGATTCAGTTAGTAACTGATTCTTTTAGAGATCTCCCCCTTGTCCCACTCCCTATCCCCAACTCTCCTTTATCAGGAATCAGGATTCTCCTAGGGATCCTTCCAAACCCCCTTGTCAATCAGCCTTACTGTTAGGATTCTCAGAGGGATCCTAAGTCCTGACTTCCACTTACAAATAGGTTCTTTGTCAGCCTGCTCCTTGAAGGCTGATGCTCACTTCTATACTGTGTCCATGGATTCACCTAGTACTCCATCTGCCTGATTCCTGTCTGCTGCTCCATTATATTCCATCTGCTTTACAGCTTCCAACACCATGAGCCTACTGCTAGACATTGCAGATCAGCACTTTCATCTGAGCCACAGCACCCAGCACGGTGTCCCAGCAAGCTCATCTGATCTGCGGTGTTTAGCACCAAGTGTCTGACTCCTGGCCATGCATAAACACATGACAATTTCCCTTGCCTGTCAATCCAGTAGCTTGTACTAGTTTACAGACTATTATGCAGATTAAGTGTAGGCAAAAAAATGACCTGCACTGTGTGCGTCTTTGACAAGTTGTTATCTATCAGACTGTGGAGACAACCACTGATCTCCTCTCTCCCTGCTTTCACAGCTTCCTTCCGCTGCAACTTTCTATCAGTGGCAGTGGCTCCTCCATCTTAAAGGGGAAGCCCAGTTAGAAAACTTTTTTGCATATTGCTCTGACTTTTTCCGATAATCTGCACTGAACCCCTGTCCTGGCAGAACTTTCCTGTGTCCTCTGCAGCTTGTTCCAGGCATGATTATCCTGATCTGATCCCAGCTCAACTGCAGCTAGATAATCTGATGTCGGGATTGGGACCTCTACCAACCGGGTGCTGATAAGCATCAATCTCTAGCACCATTCTCAAGCTTCAGTTGAGGTGCAGGTTCCTTTGTATCACTTACACATGTACATCCTCTGTCCACCTGGGACATCTGCTCCGGACGTACCTGTACGTCCTCGGAGGGTAAGATGTTACATTAAAAATTCTGGTGCTAACTTATAGAGCCCTCACTAACACTGCACCTCCTTATATTTCATCTCTCATTTCCAAATATACTCCCACCCACCATCGTCGCTCTGCACACGACCTTCTTCTCTCCACAGCTCTTATTACATCCTTCCACCTACAGGACTTCTCCCATGCTGCACCTCAGCTCTGGAATTCCCTCCCCCACCCAGTCAGACTCTCCCCCAGCCTTCAGATCTTCAGACGCTCCCTGAAAACTCACCTCTTCAGGGAAGCCTATCAACTGCCTCCATAAACATTATCACTAAGGATCACCCTTGCCCGGACCACTGCACTCAACAGCACTTCTCACTCCCACCCACTGCCTGGCAGTTCATGTAGCAGGAGGAACTTACACCCACTAGCACTTACTCCTTCTGTATCAAACCTACCTTCCTCTAGACTGTAAATTCTCACGAGCAGGGTCCTCTGATCCTTCTGTTCTCCACATTTGATTGTACTATTTAGTATCTCTGTATGTCTATTCTCTACTGTAAAGCGCTGCGGAATTTGTTGGCGCTATATAAATAAAGATTAATAATAATAATAATACTTATCTGTTATTATTTATATTTGTATATACCTGGGAAGCATGGTTTATAGGCTACAGCAGCAAAGAAATGTTGGTGCACGGCTGGCTTTATACATTTCCCTATATGTATAGAATTCAACAATTTTTCCCATTCACCTTTCAAGTCACAAGCATAATTTTTTAGTTAAAACAGATCAGTATCAGAATATCTCTACATTACATACTACATTTGTTATAAATTATTCAACGTATTTGTTATTTTTCATGAGCTATCTTACTCAGATCTCAAGCCAACTCATTTTTTGGATGTGATAGAGTTTAACACATTCATAGTCCTGGCGATGGTACTATTTATTTTATTATTTGTTATTTTATTTTTTTGGCACATTATTTTATTCAGACATTTTCAGTAAATGACACAGTATCATTTATTTTCTGTAACTTGCCTGATTTCAACATTTCTGGTGCTCTGCAGCTCAATATTTAATATTTATTAAATTGCTTACAAGTCTTTATCCGCATAACAAAAAAGGAAATAACAGAAAAAGAGCTCAATAAAATTTCATCTGCATAACATAATCTAACACTACGCTTTCCAGACATGTTTCAGGACGCTTTAAGGCACACTTTCTTTCATTACAGGAAATATTTGTTAAAGCCCAAAGGGTCACATCTGCACTTGACTGGACAGTGCTCCCAGGTGACTCATGTTAAAGCAGACCTAACACCTCCTAAGAATAATCCCCCTCTTACCTTACTATCACAAGAAAATCCTAATGGCCCCTGTGAATGTTGCAATTCTGCCTTTTTTTTCAAGAAATAAATCTACAATCAGTCTTGGATGCCATATCAATGAAGGCGGACATGACAGTTGCTGGCAGATTTTTCTCACTGCAGCAGATAGAGTGCATGAGCCTTCTTAACCCTGTGTTATGTAATGCATAACTCTGGTTCATAAATGGTTAAGGATACTATGTGCAGTGGGCTGGGTTTGTGTCCTGTGGTCCTGTTAGCATCTGTCCTGCCAGCCTCCATGGACATGATGACTGTGTGTGTGTGTGGGTGTTTGTGCGTGCATGTGTGGTGGTGCTGGGGGTTCATTATTAATAGGTGTTATTTCTCCTTTAATAATGAGAAATATATAATGCATGCAACTGCTCCATAAGGGACAAATGGTGGGAATTTTAACACTCTTAATATGGCTAGTTAGATCCCTCTACAATGCATTGCTTTACTTTTAATTGTGGCCTTGTTTTTTTCCCAGAATTGCCTTTTATCATTGTGTATATGGCCCTAAGGCCACAAAATTTAATAGGGGGATTATGATCTACGAAGTGATAAAGTTGAGATAACTTCTCTATGTTATTCTATGGAGCATGTGCCTTTAAGGGATAGTAATATGTAACAACAAAAACAGTTCCAATTAATCTTCATAGTATTTGGGCCATGGAGAGTGTTATTTCAATACTGTCAGAGTTATAGTTCAAGAGTAATTGAATGATAAAGTATCCCCTCCTGCCCCTTTTACTGATGTAACACTGTTCACCTCAGAACAGCAAGACTGTCCGGATGGATATCAGAGAGGGACAATCTTCAGTGAGCATAAGGACAAACCTGTCAAGTGGGGCAGGGTTTTCATTATACTCTCACTTAGACGATAATCCCTTGCTGTGAGCTGAGGGGAGGTGACTTACACTAGGTAAAAGGGGCGGGAGGGGGAATACTTTATCATTTAATTACACTTGAACTACAACTCTGACAGTAGTGAAATAACACTCTCCATGGACCAAACACTATGAAGATTAATTGGAGCTGCTGTTTTTGTGAAACCTTACTATCACTTTAACATTTCTTGAACTTGAGAGATCTTAATGCATTGGCTCCTTAAAATAGCATTGGGGATTTCTCTTCTTTATCTACTCTTTATTACACCTTAGTGCATCTCCCCCTCCAGGGGCAATTCTGGAGCAAACCAAATGCTCCAAAGGGAATAAAAATTGCCATTTATTTAAATGGGGCTTTTAACCCCTTGCATGATAGAAAGGTCTCCAATGTATTGCTTCTGGTTTGTGAGAGATATAAGTTCCAGCTAATTCAATGGAAATTTGGGAATTTTTTTTCATTCCTCCCTTATGGTGCAATTGGCTTGCTCCAGAATTGTTCCTGTTTTCTTTTGTGAATACGACCTGAAGTGAGGAAGCGGACCAGTTCTAGAACAAACCAACTTCAATATAGGGAAGAAATAAATAAATCCCCAAATTCCCATTGATTTAACCCTTTGAGTACCAGAGGGCATGCAACACATTGCAAAGCAATGTGTTGCGTACCCCTCTGGCACTCAGCAGGTTAAATGGGGCTTTTAATCGACTTGAATGCTAGAAAGGTCTCCAGTGCATTGCTCTGCTTCCCCTTTAAGTCTTAGCTACATGTTTTAAAATAACGCATAGGCTGATGTGCTAAAGAAATTGGGTACAGCTCTGTCCTAGTTAAAAAAATAAACATTCATATTGATTTAACCCCTTAAAGATGAGTTACATGTCAGGACTGTCATGCATTTCCATCCTTTATGGATGAGTAGCAGTCCTGGCAAGCACCTCAGGGTGCACTGTGATCATGCTGGGGAAGCTGTAAAGGAGCAGTCAGTTTCACCTTTTCCTGGTGGCTCTGCACATGTGTTCACTGCTACAGTGATCACAAGTGCCAGTGGAGCCAATGACAAAGGCAATGATTAGTGTACATTATCTTTGTCAGTGTTTTCTGTGGAGGACAGAGCACCAAACAACATAGTCTGATCTCCTATATAGAGTGACACCAGGGCTGGAATGAGGGACATAGGGATTTTTGCCCCTGGGCCAGTATCCCCCTAAAAGGGGCACTTGGGAAGTATGAACAATAGTTCTTACCTTTTATCCAGTCCCTGTGAAAATTGAACCAAATGAGCACAAATTATCACAGGAAAACCTATAAAATGGTTGTGTTTTTCCCAGTTCCCAGTGAAATGGTGAGTAATCTAAATGTGACCTCTAAAGAAAGCCTTACTTATCTTTAACCCCTTAACGACCAGTGGTTCTGGGACGTTTCCTTCCTATAAGGACCACTTTCATCTTTGCCGATGTGCTGGTACACGTGACCTATTGCGTGTATCGGTGCGCCGCTTTGGGGCCTGATAGAGATCACTCCAGTCTTGGAGAGGTCAATTTTAGGCCCCATTTTTACTTACAGCACTCCCGGTGGAGCTCTGTAAGTAAAAAGTACCTGACGTACTATGACCGTCATCGGTCCTTAAGTATTTAAGGACCATGACGGTCATAGTACGTCACGTAGTCCTTAAGGGGTTAAAAAAGTAACATAATTTTTTTCCAGTCTCCCTGTTATCTTTCTATAGTCTCCCTTATCCCAGACTGCCTTTCATAGTTTCTATCTCCCTTGTCAGCTTTCTTCCTTTCCAGCCTTATTAGTTTCTCTCTCTCTCTTTATCTTATCTTTTCTTTAATCCACCTAACTACCTTTCACTTCCATCTCAGCATTTACCTCACCTTTTCCAGCCAACAGCTCATTTGCCTTCTCCCATAATAAATGTAGATGCTGCCACATGTTTAATGAGAGAACTACATCAAAATCTACACCAAATTTCACCCCCAGATACATTTTATGGATTACTGTTGACTTAAGTTTATAATGTTAAAAAGGTGCCTCCATTCAAGCATTAAGTAGCTTTAAAGTTATACTGCTACAGAAGTCCAAAGATTTTTACACTAGTTGAAGAGCCCGTTACACAGGCCACAGTGCCACTGCCAGCCGGTCCCAGGGCAGTCATGCACAGTAGAGACTGCCCACACCACGGCTGATACAGTGCCAGCCAGTAACGGTGCAGTTATGCTCAGTAGAGACTGCCCGCGCCGCGGCAGAGTTGGATGCTCCTTCGGAGCGCCCCGCTCTGTATCAGCCTTGTCACAGGCAGTCTCTACTGTGCATGACTGCGTTGTTGCACACTTTCTAGCGAATTATAGCTAATTGCTGTGTTTGTAATTGGTGGATTCCTGGCTTATATAGCACGGAGTGAGAGAGCTCTGTAAGTTCATCAGTGCCCTGTGCCCTGAAAGACTGAGATTGGATACTTGCTGGAATAATAGCATAAGAATATTGTGTTGTGTGGTAAGGGAGAGGTCAAAAACAAATCTCTCTGAGTTTTGTTTTCCCTCTTTGCTGTGATACAAGTAAATAATTGAAGTCTGGTGTGGTGGGAGTGACTAATTGCTGTGTTTGTAATCGGTGGATTCCTGGCTTATATAGCAAGGAGTGAGAGAGCTCTGTAAGTTCATCAGTGCCCTGTGCCCTGTGCCCTGTGAGACTGAGATTGTATACTTGCTAGCATGTGGTAGCATGATTGTCCATTTAACTCAGTGCACAAACTGCCATATGTTTGCACACCTGGAACAACCGTTCCAGGGTGCATACCTCTGTGGCAGATGTGAGCAAGTGGTCTCTCTGGAAGAGATCTGGAGGGGCAGGTTGCAACATTGAGAAAGACGGACAATCTTGAGAGGGTTCTGCTGACTGAGCAGCAGGAAGCGGTGGTAGGTAGTTCTGGGGGTGGAGACTGCACAAAGAAAGAGCAGGTAGCCAGATGGGTTACAGTTAGACATAGCAAGGGGGGTGGACAGAGAAATAGGGAGGACACTCCTGTGTTTACTAATCCTAACAGATTTGCTACATTAAGTAATGATGTTGGGGATGCTGACACAGGAATGTCTTTGCTGGAGAGGACTGTTCTCTCTAACAGCCAAGTGAACAGCCCCTCTAGCACGGATGGGATCCAGGACTCAGGCAGACCTAGACAGATGGTGGTGGTAGGGGATTCTATTATTAGGAAGACAGACAGGGTAATCTGTCGCCAAGATCACCACAATCGTACAGTTTGCTGTCTCCCAGGAGCTTGGGTTCGACATGTGGCTGATCGGGTTGATAGATTGTTGGGAAGGGCTAGGCATGACCCGGCTGTCATGGTACATGTTGGTACTAATGACAAAGTCAGTGGAAAATGGAGGTCCGTTAAGAAGGATTTCAGGGACCTAGGATATAAGCTTAAGCAGAGGACCTCTAAGGTAGTATTTTCTGAAATTCTACCTGTGCCACGCGCTACATTAGAAAGGCAACGGGAGATTAGGGAGTTAAATGCGTGGATAAAGACTTGGTGTAAGCAGGAGGGGTTTGGGTTCCTAGAGCACTGGTCAGTCTTTTCCCTTGGGAGCAATCTTTATAGTAGTGATGGATTGCACCTTAGTGGAAGGGGGGCCACGGTGCTGGGCGATAGGATGGTTAGAAGGCTGGAGGAGACTTTAAACTAGAAGGGGGGGGAGGGAGCTGCAACACAGGCTGGGGAAGATAGTATAATTGAGGGAATGGGATTAGAGAAGGGTCATGGGGGTGGAGAGGGGGAATGGGCTAGTTCATCTAATAGGGAGTTGCCATTGTTACAGCCTGATAAAAGACAAATACATCTGAAAAAGAACGAAATCTTTAAGAATGGCAAAAAGATAAAATGTATGCATGCAAATGCTCGCAGTCTGGCTGGTAAGATGGGGGAACTAGAAATGATTGCAGTACATGAGCAGTATGATCTGATTGGAGTGTCTGAAACCTGGTTAGATGATACGCATGACTTGGCAGTCAATCTAGAGGGTTATTCACTTTTTAGGAAGGACAGGGTTAATAAAAGGGGAGGAGGGGTATGCCTATATGTAAAGCAGGCCTTAAAACCTAGTTTAAGGGAAGATATAAATGAAGGGTTCAATGAAAAGGTAGAGGCCTTGTGGGTTGAAATACACACTGGGGGCACACATAATAAAAAGATATTGGTGGGGGTTTGCTACAAGCCACCTAATGTTGGGGAGTTGGAGGAAGCCCAACTTTTACTGCAAATGGAAAAGGCTGCTAGGTCAGCAAAGGTAATTATAATGGGAGATTTCAACTACCCTGAAATTGACTGGAGCAATATGACTTCAGGCACAACAAAGGGAAATATTTTTCTAAGTATGATAAATGATAATTTTATGTCGCAATTAGTAGAGGAGCCAACTAGAAAAGAGGCCTTGCTTGACCTAGTGCTCTCAAACGATTCTGACATTGTAAACAATGTGCAGGTAAGGGAACATTTGGGCAGCAGTGACCACAATATTGTATCCTTTGAAGTTTGTTATGAGAAACCCAATAGCAAGAGTTTAACCAAAACATTCAATTTCAAAAAGGCTAATTTTACAAAGTTAAAAGAAGCTTTAAAGGATATCCAGTGGGATGTAATTTTCAAAGATAAAAATGAACAAGAATCATGGAATGTATTTAAAATGCTCTTGGGCAAATATACACGTCAATATATACCATTGGGGAATAAGCACAAGAGAAGTAAAGCAAAACCAATGTGGATTAATAATGTGGTTAGCAGGGAAATGAGAAATAAAAAGCAGGCTTTTAAAGTGTTTAAGTCAAATGGGTCAGATGCATCATTTAAAAAATATAAAGAATGTAATAAAATCTGCAAACAAGCAATTAAGCTAGCTAAAATAGAAAATGAGCGAAACATTGCAAATGAGAGCAAGAAAAACCCTAAACAATTCTACAAGTATATTAACCCCTTAAGGACCCTTGACGTACCAGGACCGTCACGGTCCTTGAACTACTCAAGGACCGATGACGGTCATAGTACGTCACGTACTTTTTACTTACAGCGCTCTACCGGGAGCGCTGTAAGTAAAAATAGGGCCTGAAATTGACCGCCCCAAGATCGGAGCAATCTCTGTCAGGCCCCATAATGACGTGCCGATACACGCGACAGGTCACGTGTACCGGCGCGTCCAAGTGCGCCTATGCGGTCATTATGGGACGGAAATGTCCCATGACCGCCTGCCCTTAAGGGGTTAACAACAAAAAAGTTAAGGTTGATATTGGTCCTCTTAGGACTGAAACAGGTGAATTGATTAGTGAGGATAAAGCTATGGCTGAGACCCTAAATACGTTCTTTGCTTCAGTATATACAAAGGAAGCAGAAATGACAAGCTGTGGGCAAACAGACAAAACCATGGAATTTCCTCCAACATCTACATGGCTTACTGAGGACAAGGTCCAAAAGAGACTGGAAAGGGTTATAGTGAATAAATCTCCTGGACCGGACGGTATACACCCAAGGGTACTTAAGGAACTTAGTTCAATAATAGCAAAACCATTATACTTAATATTTATTGATTCGCTTTCATCAGGCATAGTGCCCTGTGATTGGAGGAAAGCTGATGTAGTTCCATTGTTTAAAAAGGAGCAAGATCCAAACCAGGAAATTATAGACCTGTGAGCTTGACTTCCATAGTGGGTAAGATACTAGAAGGGTTATTAACTGACAGTATTCAGAACTATGTGAAGACAAACAATATCATTAGTAGGAATCAGCATGGTTTCATGAAGAACAGATCATGTCAGACTAATTTACTTGCATTTTATGAAAGAGTGAGTAGTAATTTGGACAGGGGAATTGCTGTTGATGTAGTATACTTGGATTTTGCAAAAGCCTTTGACACAGTGCCTCACAACAGGTTACTGCATAAATTAAAAGGCTTCGGTTTGGGTGGTGTTATCTGTACATGGATTGAGAACTGGTTAAATGATAGATGGCAGAGAGTTCTTGTAAATGGAACTTTTTCAAATTGGTCTAGGGTTATAAGTGGGGTGCCGCAGGGTTCAGTCCTGGGCCCAATGCTTTTTAATTTGTTTATTAATGATCTAGAAGTGGGAATTGAAAGTAGCATCTCAATCTTTGCTGATGACACTAAGCTATGTAAGGAAATACATACAGAGCTCGATGTTTTTTCCCTACAGAAGGATTTAGATAAACTAAGTGAATGGGCAGAAAAGTGGCAGATGTCATTTAATGTAGATAAATGTAAGGTTATGCATTTGGGTTGTAAAACAAACTTGCAACATATACTCTAAATGGGAAACAACTTGGGAAATCCTCATTAGAGAAAGATTTAGGTGTACTGATAGACAATAGTCTTCACAGCAGTGTGCAGAGTCACTCAGCTGCTGCAAGAGCAAATAGAGTACTAGCCTGCATAAAAAGAGGTGTAGAAGCAAGGGATGCTAATATTATCCTACCTCTGTATAAATCCTTGGTTAGGCCTCATCTAGAATATGGAGTACAATTTTGGGCGCCTGTTCTAAAAAAAGACATTACTGAACTGGAAAAGGTGCAGAGACGTGCAACAAAACTGATAAAGGGATTGGAGGATCTGAGTTACAAAGAGAGACTAGCCAAACTGGGTTTGTTTACATTAGAAAAGAGATGTCTAAGGGGTGATATGATTACCATTTACAAATACATTCAAGGTCAATACAAAGAACTATCCAATGAATTATTTATGCAAAGAGCTGAGCTAAGAACAAGAGGTCATCCATTAAGACTTGAGGAAAGGCGCTTTCGACTAAAACACAGGCAGGGATTCTTTACAGTAAGGACGGTAAGGCTATGGAATTCTTTGCCTCGGGATGTTGTGCTTGCAGATAATGTAACTGCATTCAAAAAAGCAATGGATGCCTATCTAGCACAGAACAATATTGACAGTTATGACAGATGGCTTCAAAGCAAATAGGATATTACACACTATTACACACACACACACACACACACACCTACACTGGAAATTGCTCCAGAGGGCTTTTTTGTTGCCTTCCTCTGGATCAACAGGGGTGTTATTGGCATGGGCTGGACTTGATGGACGCATGTCTTTTTTCAGCCTTATCTACTATGTTACTATGTTATTATATAGGATAGAAAGTAATAGTTCATGAGTACAAACAGAGACGACTGATTCTCACAGCTCATAGCTGAATAAAGTTTCTCCTAGATTGATGAAGCATGAGCAAAAAAGCATTGTGCTTTTTTAATTGTATTTATTCTCATGTTACGTCTGATATTATCAACATTACAATTGCACTGGGTTGTGACATTTAACTGTAAATATCCATGTTCATTTGAGAGAGATCTTTATCAATGGGTTAAAACAAAGTTTTTGCCTTTTATATTAATTTGTTTTATCTAACCATTTATGAGATGTTTACAAAGTGCTTTCAGATTTCACAATAAACAACAATGTTGACACCAAAAATCACATTTCTTGACATCTAAGTTTGATGAATCATGTATTCACTGTATGCTGAACCTGTTTGATGTGAAGACGTTACCTTTAATCCACATTACACTCATTTCTCACATTTAACTGTTGTCAGATTATTTCCTCTTTGTCACAGTCAGTTTGCCATAGTTATACCTATCAATCCTGATTTTATCTTATTACCTCTTCAGTTTAGCTGAGTGTCTATAATAACAAGATGCTATTAGTTAAATGTAGCACATATTACAGTAAAACAGATTAGACTGCAGGGCTTTACTTTTACTGCAGTTCAAACAGTTCATAAAGCATTTTCTAAATTAACAAGCTGTCACCATAATTTCACTCAGGATTTCATCAGCTTGATCAATGTTGCCTGTTTCTTTTAAATGACACTTTCATTAATGTTGTGGAAAATAACATATTTGGCCTTGAAAGAGCCAAGGAGCTGTTAAATCACATACCTCAAAACACAATCTGATATTTTGTTTTATTAAAAGTTGATCATAAACTTGGTTGGATCATGGTCCTGGTGGTCATCCCTATTCTTAAATGTTCTCACCGTACATAGTTATTTTGCTGTGAAACAAGAGCTGTCTCATCTCTCTCTCTTTTTCTCTTTTCAAGTCTACCTCCAGCATCTATTTCCCACTCCTCAACAAGCCTTCCTTCTTTATAATCTCTTTATTCCTTCCTCAAGTCCCATCTACCTTTTATTTTTCCCACTCACTGCTATATTCACCATGTAACACCCACTTACATTTATATACAGTCCTCCCCTCCATCCTTATGACCAGGTTAAAACTGGTGGTATGGTGTGTCACTTTATGCTAAATAGTTTATATTATGGGCCAATATTACCTCACACTCATTTATGAATGAATCTAGGAGGCAATTATTTTATTTAGAAAATGTTTTACCAGGAAGAATACATCGAGATTTCTCTTGTTTTCAAGTATGTCCTGGACAGTTGTCAGTAGAGGGTTGCATATTTACACAAATTGAGAAACATTATATATTACATGTTTTTAAATATACATACGAATATACATACGAATATACACACATATGGAAATTGTAAAATTATAAACAGTTATCTATACAGATATAGAGAAGCATTTACTTTTAAGGATTTTAGACTGGTAGCATATTTGATTATTTCAGGCAGATTGTTCCAGGCCTTTGGCGCTCTGAAGGAGAAGGCAGATCTTCCTGCTTCTTTCTTGTATTGTGGTATACGTAGCGAGTTGTTTGCGGTGGAGCGGAGGTTATACTTAGTATGGAGAGCAAGAGTGAGCAAACTGCTCAGGTAGTGTGGTAGTCAAGTTGATACCTTTACTAACATTCCTGAGGAAGAGACCTAAGAGGGCTTGAAGGCTTGCATCCTAAATCTGCTTAATTAGCCAACAGAGGTATCAACTTGATTATAATTGCCTCCTGTATTTCTACTGCTAACACAGTACCACTACCAACTGTACTCATCTTTTATGAATGAATCTAGACAGAGCCCACAGGCTGGGGTTATTTCTAATAGCACAAGTGATGTTGGAGTATTTACAGAACTAATTAGCAAACTGTGCAGGGAATTAGCACATATTGCCATACTTTGCTACCAAATATAAAGATTCATTTCTCAAAAAAACTGTTATTCAACTGCAATATGACTTGAACAACATAGAGGAACATTGTACTCATCTGTAAAAAAGCTAAATTTGTCTTTGTGTGGCAGGACCACATTAAATGGATAGTAATATATGAAAATAAACAGAGCTTCAATTACTCTACATAGTCTTTTCAACATGTAGAGCAGTATGTCAATAGTATGTGATTTGTAGTTCAACAGTAACTAAATTATAAAGGATCCCCCTCCTTCCCCATCTGACTATACTCAGCCATATCCCCTAATTTGAGGAATCTGGTTATCAGACCAGAAAACTTGGAAAGAGGGAACAATCTTCATGCACTGAGTATAAGGAAAACCCTTCCTGCCTTGATGTAGAAAGGCAGGATTTTCCTTATGCTCACTGAAGATTGTGCCTTACTGCGCTCCATCAGGACAGGCTTTCAGAGCAGCTTGACATGGGTAAAAGGGGCAGGAGGGTGATCCTTTATAATTAATTTACTATTGCACTACCAATCGCATACTATTGACATACCACTCAACATGCTGAAAAACTATGTAGAGTAAGGAGGTCAGTTTATTTTCATATATTACTAACTCTTTAATTAACAATTCTGAAGTGAAAGACATTGATGACTGAAACCTTGTAGAATAATTTACAAGGAAATCTAAAAAAAAAATCTTCCTTTTCAAAAGCATTTAAGCATTTATAATTTCATTAGAATAAATGACGATCACTCAAAGAAATTATATCGCAAAAATGGTTACATTCCTATGCATTGCTATATACCCATCATTGACACTTCTGGGTATCATAAAATGCCCAGAAAACTAATATTAACAGGAAACTGCAAAAATTAAATACTCCTTTTTATATATCTTGCTTTTAATATATCATATTAACCTTTAAAGGCCAGACCGGTGTACAACACATTGCAAGGCAATGATTGCACATTCCT
The DNA here is from genome assembly GCA_037306005.1 of Rhinophrynus dorsalis. Taxonomy (NCBI): domain Eukaryota; kingdom Metazoa; phylum Chordata; class Amphibia; order Anura; family Rhinophrynidae; genus Rhinophrynus; species Rhinophrynus dorsalis. The sequence continues at coordinate 68,493,664 of CM074719.1, read as the reverse complement.
GCTTAAAGGGATAGTAATACTTCGTTTTATCTTTATTTTATTTTGTAGGCATTAAAAAAACATGAAGAATGATATAAGTCTTATCTCTCAAACCTTTATGGTTTGAGAGATATTCACAAGCAAAGTTTCCCCTCCCACCCCTTTTACCTAGTGTAAGCCATCTCTTCTCAGATGTGAAATGCAGTCCATAGACCAGACAGATAACAGCAGGGGACAATATTCTTCCTATGAGAACAATGAAAGCCCTGCCCCCCTTGACAAGTTTTTCAGGTTTTTCCCTTATCTTAGTTGAAGATTGTCCCTCTCTGCTATCTACCTGGGCACCTCCCTTCTGATCTGGCTAAGCAGTGTTACATCAGTAAAAGGGGCAGGAGGGGGACACTTTATCATTCAATTACTCTTGAACTACAACTCTGACAGAAGTGAAATAACACTCTTCAAAGTCCAAATACTATGATGATTAATTAGAGCTGCTTTTATTATGAAACATTACTATCCCTTTAAAGTACAGAAAGAATACTGAATTGAAGCTCTGATAAGTCACCTGCTCAGTCCAGGCTTGTTGAAAAGCAAAGAAATAGCAAGCTGAAGTACTAAGAGGACTGGCGCAAACCAATGGCACCATAAGGGACAAAGATCTCTCCGGCATTAAAGGGGTTAAATCACATTTTAAATCAGTTTGACATTTTTATTCCTCCCCCCCCCAGGTGCAATAGATCTCCCTTGAATTGCTACAGTTCTTCTTAGTACATCAGTCCTAGTCTCTCCATAGAGCTAGAGGGCAGAGACTTTTGAGAAGAATTGGCACAAGTCGTATTTGAAGCAGAGAGATCCCTCTACAAACACATATAGGTGCCTTCCTCCAATCAAGTGACTATAAATAAAGAAGCTGAAACAGTTGGTGTTTAATTTTTGGGAAACTGTTTAGTAGAACAGTGTTATCCACAGGAGATATACTTATTAGTTAGTACGCTTAGGGTCATATGTTCAAAGAAGAAGCAAAATAACTTTTGTCGTTTGTAAAGAGTTTTCAACATACAGTGTTGTTGGGCTCATTAATATTTTCAGAGAGTGTCGGTTGTGATTGGAAATATGTCGTTTGTCCTGACTGAAATTGTCGTATATAACGACAAAAAAATGTCTGAACTAACGAAAAATGTCTTTAAAAATGTCTTAACTACGACAAAAATGTCCTTAAAATGTCTTATCTAGCGACAAAAAATGTCTTAACTAAAGACAAAAATTTGCACATTCAGAACACATTCCCTCCACTTTTTTCTTAACATACACATTTTGTCTTTTGAAAGACATTTTTTTGTCGTTAGTTACGACAAATTTTCTTTTCCTCTATACGACAATGGAGAATAGTTTAGCCACGCCCTTGCCCCGCCCCTTTGCCCATCAATTCTGGAGTTGTGTCGTACACAACGGACATTACTATGTTTTTGTCATATACTCTATAGAAAATATGTCGTTCATGCATTCAAGGACTTATTTTTGTCTTTCATATGACAATTTTTTGTTGTTATTCCTTCAAACATATATGGCCCTAGGTGTTTTTGTTACTGTTTTGGTTTTGTTTGGCTGCTGAGCAACCTGTATTCCACAAACAAAGCTTTATCATTAACCCTTTGGGTGTCAGGGAGGTGCCGAACTCCCCTGGCTAACTCCCAATGAAAAGCATAATCTTAATTAATAAAAACTGCCATGATACATATCTTCTAACCCGTTAAGGACTAGAGAGGTTCACAATCTATTACATTGCAGTGCGTTGACCACCCTCCGATCTTAAATGGGTTAAGGAATTTCTTTAAACCTGGGCTGTTGACAGCTTTTGAAGATGGATATAAATACCACTGATCAAAATTATGCAGCAAATTATATAAAAGTCGCTACCAACATATGTATTATTTACTTCTTACTGACAAATGTTAGCCATTGAGGTTGACAACATTTCAGAATGTGGGTTATTAAATGTGCCCTTGATTAAAACTCTGATTGGATTACATTAAACATATCCACCAACAATACAAAAAGGGCAAGGAGTCCCTAGAGCCATGAAAGTATGTTCTTGTAAAATGATAAATATAGAAATGTAGGAACCATGTATGGGAGAATTTATTGATATAATAAAATCATACAGACAATTCAGATCAGGGGGAAAAACTCAGCTTCTATCTCCAGATGCATTTCACTCATTAACCATGGTTTACTAGGGGGATGCTTCATTCTTTTCTTACTTCTGTTGGATTCACAGTGCCCATCAATGTCTGAGACTGGCAGTCTGCTCAGAGCCAAATGGAAGTTTAAAGGGAGTATATAAGTGTTGTGTCTTGAGGTGGGGTAGTTGTTTAATACTAGAGGCAAAGACAGTCGGAAATTATACAGTTCATTAAATATATGCATAGCGTCATAAACATATATATATGTATATATGCATGTCTATATTCTAGACCACTGTTACATAGCCAACAAAATGCAAAGCAATATATGGTTGTTTAATTGAAAGGAAGTAAGAACTAGTTACCGTTATATATCCAAAAATCTGGATGGAGTTGGAGATGGAGTTATTCCTTTCAGATAGTTCATTCCCTAGTATAAGGTAGACATTCCCTAGTATAAGTTAGATATCCCCTTCTATAAGCTCTGCGTGATATGAGAGGGGAAACAGCTCAGGGCATCATGTGTTAGGCCACCCACAAACCCTTGACCCATTCAGGATCCAAAATAACTATCTGAGATCACATGATACAAAACTGATAGAACTCACAAAAACAGACAGTTGGGAGAGTCTGCAGAGTACTGGTTCACTTCTTATATGACCTCTGGGGACATGTTTATGCCAGTTTAGGAGCCAGTGGCCTGATTCATCGAAAGGAAACTGCAAGCCCACTAAATGGGTTACAAATTAATTCACATGTAAATTAATTTATTTTAACCCTGTTTGATAATACTTAAGCATTTTTTGTTATATGTATTTCAAAATTATTTATGTTGTGGCATTGCATGTATTAATAAAATGTCGTTATGAATATTACATTAAATTAAAATTTCATGACTTTACTTATGATACTTATCAGTCATAACTCATGTGAAATAGCTCTTTACCAAGGTTCTCTGCGCTATCCTGAAATATTGCTTCAGCTAAATAATTGTGATTAAAAGTAGTCAGTATGTTAGAATCTAAAACTGATAATTTGTCATCCAACACCGTAAGAAAAATGGATTCCATGACAAGTAAAATGGCTATGTTATGGTAATTTCCTCGGTTTTCCCCAGTGTAAACACATTGATTAAATAATGTATTTGTTAAAAGGTTAAAGGATTTGCAAATAAAACAACAAGATTTCTCGGATAGTTTGTGGTTCAAATACAGTTCAATGCAGTGCCTGAGTTTCTTAACCCTTTGAGTGCCAGAGGGGTACGCAACGCATTGCACAGCAATGCGTTGCGTACCCTTCTGGCACTCAAAGTGTTAAACCAGCAGCAAAATAGAACCAGTAAATGTTAAGTACTTTTGATCTACTATTTTAATTGAGTTCATTTTGTAAGCATGTACTCATGTTAACTATTTATTTGACAAAAGAAAACATTTGTGATGTTTCAATCAATGAGGGTTATTCCACGGGTCATTTTAACAATAGGATAAAGTGGACAGCTGCCCAGGTACCGCTGGTGGAAGGTCCTGCCTGTCATATAGCACAGTTAGAAACCCTCTAGATCATGGGTGAGTGAAGTGAAGCCCTCCACCTGTTGCTGGACTATAACTCACATCATCCTCTGTCAGCTGTTGCTGTCAGAAGATGATGGAAACTGCAGTTCAGCTACATCTAGAGGGCCTCACATTGCCAACACCTGCTCTAGACTTTCTCTCTGATTTGGCACACTCAATACAGTTTGCTCAATATGTGAAGCCTGGTGAGAAAACTTAGCATTGTATGAAGATGAGCATGAAAATAGTATTTAGCACTTTTACCGTAATACCTTGGCATGGGCAAACAACAATCTGTGAGGTTAATGTAGCTTGTGTATTCCTTTTTAGCAGGTGGGAAACTAGTACATTATTACTTAACCCCATGTATGCAAGAAGGATTTTCAGCACATTGTGAAGAAGTTAGACGATTAAGGGGCCTGCTATTTTATACTTTTCCCACAGTGCCGCATGGGCTTAAAACAACCTTGGACATTCTATGAACTTATCTGAGTTGGCAATTGTTTCCTAGGATCCAATGCATGAAAAGTGAATATGAATGTCAGATGGAAGTTTAAGCCAGATATTTGCACAAATAAGTGCAAAGGTTCAGAACTGAGAAATGTGTATCAATAAAAACTTATGGGGCCCATTAAAGTTAGTGGAACTAAACTAATGTGTACAGATACATGTGTAGGTCATTTTTTAGAATGTGTACTAAGGTATATGGTAATCATAATCTGTCGTTCTCTGCCAGCTATATGTTACATGTTTATTAAGCTTACAAGAGAAAACAAAAAAGGGCATCAATAGAGCCTTATAATACAATGAATATTGTAATTTAAGGACAGGAATATACCTCCTAACAACAAAAACCAGCATGCAGAGATACTTAGCCTGTCTCTGTTCGGGATAACTCCAAATCATATCTTCAAAAAAAGCCCATAAAATGTATTTATTAAAAATGCATATTAAGATGTGATAAAGAGGTGATAGAGAGGAGATGACTTCTCCAGTGATATCACTTCTTCAGTTCGTATGTTACTCCATAGAATAACAAAGGAGTTAGAGAAGTGATATCACTGGAGAAGTCATATCCTTCTTATCACCTCTTTATAACACCTTAGTGCATTTCCCCCTATGTGTTTCACAGCTAGAGACACTGCTTTCTCAAGTGAATGTAAAATAAACACATAATGTTTTATGGTGGTGAATGAGGGGAGTTGCAGTCTGACAGCAGCTGGAGAGCCTCACAATATGTACATCTACTGTGAACTGAGCCTTGTCCCATGGCAGCTAACGAACCAAACATACCAACCTCCAGTCTTGTCCCACAACAGTCAAAGGAGAACACTTACTGACAACCCGACTTGTCACACTGCGCTGGTGTCCACAGAACCACACAAACTGAACCCCTCAGCATTGGCTCACTGGAGAGAATCTTTAGCAGGGGTTTATATGTGCAGAAATATTTTTATTGAAGAATTCCCAGTTTTCTGTAAAAATTGACTTTTCACCCTAATGACCAGTATATGAAATAAAGGTTTAGTGCCAGTTTAATCTTTCTTATTTGTGGATATGGAACGTGTGCTTTTGTGTGGAACCAGGCACAGAGTAACAAGTAAACCAACCAATACCCTTTAATTATTTTACCGCTATTAAGACTAGAAATTGTCTCCCTACCTCCCTTTGCCTTTGCAGTCTAAAAACTGTAAATGGGGTCAGAAGTCTAAAGTGTTTGTAAATTACTAGATGTTACTATAGATGGTTTGTTGTGAGGAGATGTGTTGTATAAGCAATGGTATTGAAAACAACATGAATTTGCCAAGTGATCAATTAAAGAAAGGCTAAAAATTAAGATCATTTCATTCAAATATAATGCAAAATATGTAAAAATACGTATTCTGGACTGCTGTTTGAAGGATGCCTAAATCATTTTAAACAAATTGACAGCCATTTGTACTACTAGTATTATAATTAATATGGCTGGTATAGTTGGGCTAATACATAGATGTACTGTATCTTTTAGTTGTATTATAAGAAGCAGAGATAAGTGAAACTTATTTAACTCGTTTCACAGATTGATTTGGTAAAGAGAGGGAAAATTCTGTTTTCATTTATATTGATTAGGAAAAAATCACAGAGGAAGAGAGGGAAAGGAAAGGATCAGGACAAGAGGAGGTTAATGGGAGAGTGGGAAAATTAGAGATTGGAAGAGTGGGAAAGGGAAAGAGCAGGAAAGATATCCATCAATATTCTGTACAGATGGATTTACATAAAATGGCAGATTGAGCAAACAAATATGAAGTTTAATGTGGGAAAGTGTAAAGTCATGCATTTGGGAAGAAAAGATCCCAATGTAACTTATGAATTTAATAGAAACATTTTAGGGGACTGGTTGCTAGAGAAAGACATGGATATCCTTGTAAGCTACAAACTTGGAAGCAGTGATCAATGTCAGATAGCAGTAGCAAAAGCAAACAATATCCTGTCTTGTATAAAAAGGGGTATTGAAGCAAGATTGGATAACATCATTTTGCCATTGTACAAATCATTGGTAAGACCTCACCTCGAATATACAGTGCAGTTTTGGGCACAAGTTCTGAAAAATGATATTCTATAGTTGGAGAGAGTACAGCGAAGGACAACAAAATGAATCAAGGGAATGAAAGACTTGACATACGAGGAAAGTTTAGACAAACTTCTATGTAGTATTGACTTGTATTAGCAAACCACTAAAGCTGTTCCTCTACCTCATTAAGATCAAAGGAACCTGAGTTTGATAATATAGAGGGCAAGCAAATCTGCTTCCTTTTTATTTGTTGGCCATTGTATAATAACTTTTCCTGCAATTTTATTGGTTCAAATGGCAAAAGTAACAAAAAAGAAATAATCTGTTTTGTATGAATACCAAATTACAGATTCATTTTGCTCATCCCTACTGAGAAAGTACAATTAAAATCCATGTTAATAGCAGGTTTGTTACTGTATTTCATAAGACTTCTCGTCTGGTGCTTTTTTTCAAAACACCCTCCAAATACCCCTTCAGCACCTGATTATATCCACTTATTATTCTTATTATTCTTTATTTATATCATTTGTGTAATCCAGCAGTGCCTCATGATATGAAGGTTTAGGATGGGGACACTACATGATAAAAAAATGCTAGAATCAATTTTTATGTGCTGTACCTCCCTGTTGCCTATGTACCAAGCTAGTTATGACACCCATTCTCCCATTAACGCTTCTGGAGCCAAGGGGAAGGCAGTGGTGCAGTGTATGGGTGTTTTCAAGGTTTTATTCCTTTATATTTTGCTTCATGCCATATATTAAGAACAAGGTGGAGAGGAAATATATGTAATATTACTACATTTTCTTGTTACGATACAGTAGGCTTGCTGACATTAAAGTAGGGCCAGATTTCCCAATAGGCAGATTAGGCAACCTTGCTGGCCACATCTACATTCTGAATTGTGTGTGATCAAAGCAATCTCGATGTCCCTGCATCAGTTTTATACCCTTTTATGGGTTGTTATTTAACCCTTGGATTCTATAGAGAGCTCTCATGCATTACAGAGCAATGTGTTTGAGATTTCTCTAGTAACCAAAAGGTTAAGGATTTTTTTTCATTCTTGCTTGTTACAGGCTGAGGGAGTTTCCTGTGCCTGGAAACAGTGGATGGGATTGGTCCTGTGAGGAGTGGAGGTATTGCCATGGGCAGAACTAAAGGCACCTAGAGTGCCTTGCCTAGGGATTTCTGTGCACTAAAGGGATCATACGCTTGCCAGCTCTCCTGCATACCCAAAAGTTCAGTCGCATGACTTGTAGGCTAGACAATGACATGCGCTGGTAGATTCATATATTCTCCCTTCTGGGTCTCTGACTCATAAATGTTCTTAGGTATGATCATGTACTAAGTTACAATGGGCAGAATGCAAGAAACATGCACATGCAATGAAGGCATTTATCCTGCGCAGATAGATATTGCGCATGTTCTAATCCAGGAAGCCGTATACCGGATGCTTCTTGAATTGCGCATAAAAAATGTAGCTTTTGCAACAACGCTACACAGACATATAAAATTGTTGATAATAGGACTACCTGCATGAGGCGCATTCACTATTCCATTCACACAGATTAGTTAATCCTGACCATGCCCACAAAAAATATGCACAGCTGTTATCTAATCCTAATTTTCATTAGCAATTCAACAAAATCATGCACAAACCTATTTGCTTGTGGCTTTCACACTGGTAATAGTGCATACGCACATTTCTGCATTCTGCTCAATGTGTCAAATTCACAAAGGTAAATCAGGAGCAATCATGCTGCATTGTCAAGGTCCATTTACATCAGTTTGGTGTCTTGGCACATATGTCCTAGTATGGATAGATAAGCAGCTTATCTGCTACCTCATGCTCTGGATACATATACATTTATGTGCTATTAGCTCATTAGGGCCCTTATGCACAGATAATGAAATAATTCTGGGGCCAACGACTGCACCATAGGGACAAATAAAAATTCCAAATTTGTGACTTGGAATTTGGGGGAGTATGTAACAAGAAAATGAAGCATTGGTAGCATGGAGAGCTGGTGAAGATGGTGGAAGGGGGGACTTGTGAATATGGTCCTATATGATTTTAAAGGAACAGTAAACCTTTTATTATGAAAACCTACATGTTATAGGACTTTTCCTGCTGAGTAAAACAAGGTCACTCCCACCGCCGCCAGTTGTTTTATTCAAAAGAGCCTGTGTACATGGGCCACAGTGCCACCCAGCAATGGCCACGGTGCATTCATGCACAGTAGAGACGCACCACGGCTGAAACAGAGCAGGGCACTCCGAATTCAGACCTCCGCTATCAGCCGCGGTGCTGGCAGTCTGTAGTGCGCATGACTGCAGCGCGTGCAGCCATCTCTACTTGCATGACATGCATGACATGCATGACAGCTTCTGACAAACACATTTAGCGAATTTATATAGGATTATAACAGTTCAAATAACCAGGAAGTGAATTTACTGTGTTTACTTCCTGATTGTTTTAACTGACAGGACATTACTCAGCAGTTTCTATCAAATTCTATGGAGAACTGTAAGTCAGTGACTTTCTTCTCCATTAGAATGTAACAGAAAAACTAATTAGAATTTGACCACTAGAAGGCACTGCTAATGTAAAAAAAAAAACACAGGTTTAAACAGAAATAACTCTGAAAATATGCATCTCTCGGCAGTGGGAGTATCCTTATTTTACTCATGGACAACCTAAAAAAATAAAATAAAAAATAAAAACAAAAAATAAAAAATAATAAAATATCTTAGGTGACAGTGACAGACAGCTGACTGGGTTTAGGCAAGGCATCATACAGCTCCATCAGTTGGGTTGTGCACTGTACAGTAAAAAAACACAGTGTAGTTGCAGAATGTCCAGCAAACGCACAAGGGGAAGGGGGAGGGGTGGAGCAGTGTAGGGATGTGAGAGTAAAGTAGTAGTCCAAAAACCTACTGCAGCAATGGTTGTTGCAGTGTGTGCAATAAATGATGATGATCCCTTTATTCCAAGGGAGGATGCAGTTTGTCAAGGTCTCAGCAAAACTAGGTCCAGCACCACCAGTGCCAGTTGAAATACAGAACCATACAAGAAGAACACTGAAGATGACAACAAGTCACATTCAAGAGTTGATGATGCTGGTAACAGCATAATAGAGGAAGGTGTAGCAGCTGAACTGCCTGCTGCATCAGACAGTGAGACACCAAAACACCTGTCCTCAAAGTAGTAGTGAATTTTGTTATAGTAAAAGTAAAGAGAAATTGTTTGAGACCTCCAAAAACTTAGAGGAATATAAGGGTAGTAGTGGGCAAACTGGGCAAGAAGTGGCAGGTGATGCTGATGCTGCCTAGGAAGACCTAATGATGAATGTTGATGATGCAGATCTAGAATATATCCCTCTAGCATCCTCGTCTTGTTCAGATACAGATAAAGTTGAGAGTGAGGATGATGACAGGGCTATAAGGTTAGCAGAAAGTCTGAATCTGCCATCACTTTTAAGGAGCATTGTTCCTGTCTATAAAGTGTTTGAGAAAGCCATTGGAAAGTCTGACCCCAGACAAGTACAGATGTCAAAAAGCACACAGTCACCCTATCAGTCATCAATAGCATCATTGCCTCTTCAAAGTCCAAGTCCCACTCAGCCACACACACCTGTTTTGAGTACCCATCAACAGCAACACAGGTTAACATCCACAATGTTAGATATGACGAGTACCTCTGGTGCTGCTGCTGTAAGTGCTGCACCTTTGACACCTAGTAGTAGTGGCAGTAGAATTACATCAACATCCATCTCCAGTAGTAGTAGTAGTAGTAGCCCTTTAAATGCTAGTGCTCTCCAATGCATTGCTTTGATCTATCTCTCAATCAATGGGTATTGGGGAATTTTTTTCCCATGTTGTGCAGTGTTTTACTCCAGATTTCCTCCAATTATTCTTAGTAAATCAGCCTCTGATTTAGAAACTGTGGGGGAGATTTATAAAAATGGAGTTACGTGTAAATTGTCTTTACAGTGGAGTTAAAATGCATTTCGTTATTTATAAACTGTGTAACATCAGTTTTCTTGCATGTAACGCCAACTAGTAGAGGTTGAGGAAAATTGGAGTTAGGGAGAAGGAAAATATTGACGCAGCGAATTTATAAAGAACTAGTGTAAAAGCCCGTGTACACGGGCCAAGGTCCAGGTGATGTTAACCCTTTGAGTGCCAGAGGGGTACGCAACGCATTGCTTCCTGCCTCTGATGCAGTCATGCACTGTAGAGACTGCCTGAAAGTACAGAATGCTCCCAGCACAGAATTCCAAGCATTCCTGCACCTCCCAGCACTCTGTGCTCCCAGCATTCCTATACCTCCCAGCATTCTGTGCATTTGGGCAGTCTACTGCACATGACAGCTTCTGACAAATATCCTGGTGAATTATCATATAGGATTGTTGCAGTTTGCGTTTGAGTTTCATCAATATTATAGCTAGAATTTTAACTCCATGTGTAGGTTGTTCTTAAGCATTCCAGGCATTAAAATATTCATAGTAACACCATATTTATAAAAACTAATTTAAAACATTTATAAATCAGTCCTGGTGTTATCTTCACTTGCCATACTTTAAAGACAGTTCTTTAGAAGGTAAGAAGAACGTTTTTTTATAAATCTCACTATGTGTTCTTGAGATCCCCCCTCCCTAGCACCACCATTGTAACATTACACTCATATCTTCTTGGTGGACAAATTTCTTAAACTTTATGTAAACTACTGCATGGGAAACCTCTGTCCCATATGTGTGTCACCTGGAAAAATACAACTAACTAATTAAATTTCACGCCATTTTAACACCAGTCCTACTTTCAACAAAAATCCCTCTTTGTATATGTTACCTGATCTATAACTCTTTAACCCTTTTAGGACAATAAGGTGTCTAACACATTGCTTCGCAATGATTTGCACTCCCCCGCTCCTTAAAGAGTTAACCTTTTGAATGCCAGAGGGGGTCCAGTGCATTGCTTTGCAATGCCTTGGACACCCCTCTGCCACTCAAAGGGTCAAATCTGTTACCTGATTGATCTGTTTGCTTATCATGGTAAATTTTCCTGTTGATTGCTCTCTATCTCAAGAGTTTGTTTTTGTATTTAAAGGGTTAGTAATGTCTTATATAAATAAAAAGTAATATTGCAGATAATCAAAGAAATCCATTGATGCCAACCTGATATCTCAGACCTTTATGGTTTGAGAGATATAAAGTTTTAAAGCCCCCCACCCCCCTTTTCCCTGACATCAGCCTCTAGCTGACAGAAGAAGATCCTGGTCCTGTGTCCAGCAGGTAGCTCTTCAGCAGAGCTGAGATACCATAATCTAAAAAGAACTACTTCATTGGTACAGTCTACAAATTGTGCTTGCAAACCAGGCACACTTTGTAGGTCATTGCCATTAAGTATTTCTTTTTAGATTGCAGTATTTCTGCTCTGCTGAAGAGCCACCACGAGTCAGCCAACACGAATCTCCTGCTGTCAGCTTTAAAACGTTATATCTCGCAAACCATAAAGGTTTAAGAGATCAGACTGGCATCGATGGATTTCTCTTTTGATTATCTACAATATTACTTTTTATTTATATAAGACATTACTGACCCTTAAATATTAATAATAAAATCCCAGAGAGGCTGATGTTCTAAGTAGAACTGAAATAGCCATGGAGCAAATCAAGTGCACATGGGGGCCAATACAAATTTCTCAAATGTTCGTTCATTTAAATGGATTCTAAGTGGAAGTAACACCTAATGAAAACCTAGATTTGAAAGAGCTTTCAGAATCACCTAAATGTTATTTTAACCTTTTGTGTAGTACACATAACAGTTTACAACGTTTACCTTTACTTATTTGTCAATGGATGCAAGTTAGGAAGAGCATGAGGGAGTTGGAGGTGGGACTAGGAGCTGAGAAGGAGAGCAGTGTGGAATTCTAGCATTTAGAATATGACTGTGCCAGTCAGCACTGCCTAATTTGCATACATTGACAAGTAAAGTTATTGATAAAGTTTGTTTATTTACTCTAGAGAAAAGACGACTAAGAGGAGATCTTATCACAATGTACAAGTATATAAAAAGGTCAATACAAGGATCTCTACAGTGAACTATTCATTCCAAGGCCTGATCACATTACCAGAGGACACCCCTTAAGATTAGAGGAAAGGAGGTTTATATTCAAGGGGTTAAAAGCTGATTTAACCCTCTGAGTGCCAGAGGGATACACAGCACATTGAGTGTCGAGGGGCTATGCAACATACCCCTCTGGCACTCAAACGGTTAATCTCTTAGTGATTGGCCACTAAGAATGTATTTATTTATTTTTTAATTATTCCGGAGTCCCCGAACGGAGTGCAGCCGTGTGGGGACCCAGACTTCCGGGAAGTACATATACATCCTCTGTCACTAAGTGACAGTTTTTGCGGGATGTACATGTACGTCCATTGTCAGGAAGGGGTTAAATGAATGGGTATTTGGATTTGTCCCCAATGATGCAGTTGGTTGGCTCCAGAATGACTCCAGTCCACCTTAAACTAAACTCTCAGAAATATGAGTGGCATTAGCTATTCACCTTTTAAGTAATGGCCATATCATATTCATAAATGAGGGATGGCCAGAAAAAGCTGCATATTCCATTATGCTGTTGGATCCCATTTTAGTCAATGTTGTGAACAAACGATAGATCATTGATGAATTACTGAAGGTATTCATAAAAGATCATGGCAAAGTGCTAGTGTAGAACAGATTTCTTGATATGGTGCTTTTCCTGCAGCTAGAAGAATTTCCCCTCCTTAACCCTTTAAGGACCAGAGCAGTGGGCAAGTCATTGGAAAACAATGCGTTGTATGCCCCTCTGGTAATTAAAGGGTCAAAGTGGCTTCTGATACTTATATAATATAACTTGCTTGAACTCTTAAAGTCTACAAAAAGAAAAGAAAATGTGAACAGTTCAATATATACCACTACGAGGCTGACGTGTTAAGAAGAATCTGAGCAGTTTTGGGGCAAATTAACAGCATCATAATGGACCAACAAAAATTTCCAATTTCCCATTGAATACTAGAGAGGTCTGCATTAGTTTGTGTCACACAAGTGCATGTAAAGCACCTAAGCAGATAGCCAGTGCTCCTGTTCATGCATCTGTTGTGCTCCCATTTTGGTGCATAATTCCTCCAGTTGATTGCACAATTGATTGAGATCAGGGAAAAAATGAACAATAAGCTAATGAGATGCAATTCTAGGGTAAACCAGCAGCACCATGGATGACAAAAACTACTTCTCCAAATTCCCATTGATTTAAATTGAGATTTTAACCAGTTCAATGCTTCACAATGTGTTGCTACTTCTCAAACATTGAAGAAGTTAACAACCCCTTTTAACACACTGAGAATTTGGAGAATTGTTTTGTCTTCTATGGTGCCCTTGAATTGCACCACAATTGTCCTAGTTCTGTTTAGTACATCAGCCACAGTATCCCTGCAGCACTGACTGCTCTGTATGCTGAATGCTGTCATTTTGCGACATTTTATCTTTTTTGGTTCACATTTAAAATGTTACACACATAATAAAGTGCGACATGAAGACACATTCAACATATTGCTGTGATTACAAGGGCAACATGAGAATCTCGCCTTGCATGAAAAGAGCAAGATTCTCATGTGGCCATTTAAATTGTAGCTTCATCTGATTTCTCTGTCTCTGCTGCTGTAAGCAATGTGTTGTTTGGATTACTTATGCCTTTAAATAAATAGATATTGCATTGGGTGCAACATAAGGTATTTGATCTGTGTGCTGCATAATTATCGCTGTCTTCACAGGATCATTTTGTATGTAGTACTCAGGTGCTGAGGTTCCATTTACATTTGCATTTAGATTTATCACATGACTTAGAGTCACAAGACAAATACGGAACCCCAGCACCTGAGTACTACATACTAAATGATCCTGTGAGACAGCGAGAATTACGCAGCACACAGATCAAAGAGATACACAGATATCAGAAGAAGAGCCATTTTAGCTGGCGACATGAAATTCTTGCCCTTTTCATGAAGGGCAAGATTCTCACGTCGCTCTTATAATGACAGTGATATGGTGAATGCGTCTTCATGTTGCACACTATTCTATATGCAACATTTTAAAAGGATACCAACTTTTTAACCCTTTGAGTGCTAGAGGGGTATATGGCAAGGGGTAATGTGTTGGGTACCCCTCTGGCACTCAAAGGGTTAGGTTGTATCCCTTTCCTTTCTTTCACAGTCCCTGTCAGAAACCTCTGTTAAAATAGACCTCCAGGAAGCTCTCCATCAGGGACATTTTCCCTACAGTGCAATTGATTTGCTCCATAACTGCATCTCTTTATCTTACTGAATTGCACCTAAAGAGTGTTCTATTCCCATTATGAAATTAACCTATACAGCTTGGAATTTTAATGTGCATTGGCTACTGTTCTTAAATGAAAATTTGCAGTGATGCCTGCTATATCTGTATGCCATCTTGTGTCTGCTACAAAAATCTGTTACTGTCTAATGTTCCATTACTCTTTATCGTCCAGCTGTAAAGCATTATACATATGATGGAGGTTAACACCTTAGAATAATAACCACCCACATACCTTATCATGACCAGAAATCTTAGGGCCGTATGCACAGAAGAAAAGTGGAAGAGTTCTGGGGCAAACCATTCACACTACAGGGAAGAACTAAAAATGCTACTTTATTTAAATGGGTATTGTAACCTCTTGAATGCTCATGAGGTCTTCAATACATTCAACAGGTCAAAATCCCCATTTATATCAACATGAATTTTTGGAATTTTTAGTTCTCCCTTACAGGGCAAATGGTTTGCCCCAGAATTCGCACACTTTTTCTTTAGAAAGTACGGCCCTTAGTGGTCCATATGAATTTTACCTTTGCTTTTTGGTTCAAGAGATAACATCTTCAATCAGTACTAGGTATCATGTTCATGGAGGAGGACATGACAGGTGGACCTAAAACTCACTGCACATGATAACCTTAAACCTTTAAGGACTGGAGCAGTGTGCAATGCATTTCTTCACAATGCGTGGTGTGCCCTCTAGTCCTTGATGGGACATGTAGGCTCATGTTTTAAGACTGCTTCAGTTAGAAGAAACTGCTAGCGACTTTCATACCCACCTCTGCGGAGGTGACATTTAAGATGGGCTGGTATCTCTTCATCAAAGGCAAAAAGACAACATTCATAATGGCCATTAGGATTTTTTGGCCATAGTAAAGTAAGTAGGACATTATTATTATTATGGGTGGGTGAAATGCGAGAAAATTTTCCCGCATGACTTTTCTAAAAGAAAATACTTTTTTGCTTTTTACATGAAAGTTTTCTCCTTTTCTCCAATGCAACATTTTCCTCATTTCCTCCTATTCCAAAAAAATGTTTCACCTATGTTTCCTATGCTGCAATATCTCCCAGCATGATATTACTTTTTCTGATGGCTGTAGTAGAGAAATAAATAGCTAAAAGTCAAAGTTGTGAGTTCTGTAGCAACTTATACCTTGAAAATGTGTTAGCGTGCAGAGTGCATTTGTTCTTTGCCCACAACACTTACTTCCTGCTTAAGTGACACTGGCTCATATTTATGATGAAGTGAAGTGATTAAAAAAATAACTAAAGTACAACTTACAATGTGGCGGATGTGTATGTTATAATTGATGTGTTTATGTATTTATATAAAATACATAGATTCCTACAGCAGTTTTTACCATTATCATGTTTGTGTCAATGCAAGCTAGCCTTCTTCACAGATTACTGGTACACATTACTTATTGGTCACAGCAGTGGCCCAAAGTATGGTAGATGGTAGCATCTCTTCTTCACATCCCTCCTCCTCCTCGTCTGTGCTGCTGTTAATACATTTGTCCTGGCTTTCTCTGTCGTAGCTTCTGGATCCTGAGTGAAGTATCTCCATACTGTGGAATTCATGGACTGAGGGGTTCCTGTGGGGCTGCTACTACTACTGGGGCTAGAAATTGATGCAGTTCTACTGCTACTAGTATTAGGTGTCAAAGGTGCATCACTAGCAGCAGAGACACTCGTCATATCTAACATTGTGGATATTAATAACATTTGTTGCTGTTGTTGTTGCTACTGGTTACTCAACACAGTTGTGTGGCTGAGTGGGACTTGGACTTGGAAGTGGTGCTTATGTCAATGATGACTGACAGTATGACTGTACTTTTTTGCCATCTTTGCTTGTCCAGGGTCAGAGTTTCTAATGGTTTTCTCAAATAGTTTATAGACAGGCACAGTACTCCTGGTGGAAGACTGAGCCTTTGCCTTTCTGCTGACTTACTGGCCATGTCATCATCTCTCTCATTCTCAACTTCATATGCATCTGAAGAAGAGGAGGATGCTGGAGGGATATATTCTCGATCTGCATCATCATCATCAGTCATTATTAGGTCATCCTCTGGATCAACATCGACCCTGCACTTCTTGCTCACTTCCCTTATATTCCTCTAAATGTTAGAGTTGTCAAACAATTTTTACTTTTACTTTCACATAGTTTGTTACTACTTTGAGGACAGGTATTTTGATGCTTGTTTGTCTCACTGTCAGATGCAGCAGTTGGTTCAGCTGCTTCAATTTCCTCCATTGCCTTAGCTCTCAACAAAATTCTCAATGTCATCTGCTGTCTATCAATCTGCCACAGTCACACAGCTCACATCAGGCTCCCAGTCAGCTGTCTATCACTTAATATATGTGTTGGTTTATTTATTTATTCATTTTTTTTTAGTTTTTTATTTTTATTTCATTTTACTTTTTAGTTTTTTTTTTAGTTTTCCACTCTATTTTATCAAAGTCTGTTCCAAAAAAAAAAATAGACTAAAAAACTAAATCTACAACTTCTTTACCCAGACTTTCCCAGCACAGAAACAATAAAAGCAGGATCAGCAAGCAAGCTGCCTGTGTCTTGCCAGTGAATGACACCAAATTTTGGGATATTTGGGATAAACCTCCTCCCTCCCTTCTTATCCCCCAGAGTGCCCCCAGACTCCCGTAATACAGAGAAGAAATGTCCTACCTAAAAGACTCCCTAAACGAAGCTTCAATTCACCTTTATTTGCCTATCTCATCTAGCTCAAAAACATGACTGTCATGCCCCTCTAGCTCCAACCTCCATGTGCCAGCCATCCGCTGCTGCTGGGGGCTTCCCAGATGCTCCACGATCATTGAGTAGGCCGAAGCCGCGGCCTCGAGTAGCGGTGTCTGCCCGCGGTTTCGGTCGCGGTTGCGATCACGGTCGCAATTGCGATAGTGCAGTAGGCCTAAGCCATGGCCTAAAGTTGAAGGAGTCTCCAGGGAAGGTATTCACAGGGTGCCCAGATCAAACCATGGTGTTGTACACCTGTAGGGGGGAGATGAATCCTGCCTCTCTCATCAACTGTCCACCAATAGTGTGCCTCCAGGTAAACAGTGAGGCAGGTGCTGTGGTTGCACACCTCTCTGTTGGCCAATCCAGTGAGAGGTTTGTTCAGCAGAGGGGAGGGGTGAAAACCCATGACACTATAAAAACCCCTCAGGCTGTGTCCACTTTGCTTCAGTGTTCCAGAACTTTGGTTCCTGTGTGCTCTAAGCTTCCAGTGCTCAGTGCCTCTTTCCTTGCTGTGCTACAGACCCTCTGCTGGATTTCCCATTGCCTGACCTTCTGCTTGCCTCATGGACTTCCCTGCTTGCCTGTTTCCTGACCTTGGCTAGTTTTACTGAATCTGCCTGATTGCCACCTGCCCTGATCTTCTGGACTGTTTTTGACTACGCTTTGCTTAACCCTTGCACTCCCGTGCTGTCACTCCTACCTAGGTGTTCTAATTGTATACCTCTGTGGATCACCTGGTAGGGGTGTCTGGCAAGAGATAACATTCCCTGCTCCTACGCTCCAACCATAACAAGCCTGACAATGCTGCTCTCTCCTCTCACACACACACAATGGCTGCTGTGATAGCCTAACACTCTTTTATATGCCTTCAGGAAAAGTAGAGAACATATTGTCGGGCTATTTATATGAAGGTATCCAAAGGGTTAAAACAGAGAACCACTCAGGTTGGATTTCTTCACTTAAATAGGCAATTGACAATAAAATAATTCGAGAACTTTATCTTTAATATGTATTGACATGCTACTTCGCAGTAACGAATTGATCACAAGAATCAATCCTTCATATTTGTGCAAAAATATATATTTTATTAAAATACAATATATATACAAGTATCAGCAACAATGAATATATAAGTGATTAGCAATTATAATAGGTACATAGAAAACCAAACCACACTTATTACCATAAGGATTACCAGCGGTGCAAGGGTTAACCACACATAGGTATATTCAGAGGTAAAATAACAATAGTTGCATTCAGTAGCATAGAACAGGTTAATTAATTGTTACAATTAAAATAATACAGTTGGCCGCAGTGTCTCTTAATACCTCTGCCCCAGAAACTGTGTAGACTATGCCAATTATGATGTAAGGGGTATTGTGAGATGAATTAAATAATTCCTCTAACAATTCCTTGTATCATATATCAATAATAATCAAATTTAGGGAATAGCTGGAATAGAATCCCAGATTTGAATCACTATAATTTAATTATATACTGAATTCAATATTGCTTACCTCTGAATAAAATATATAAATTGCAATTAATTATATTCAATCAAAGATTATACAAATAATCTACTAGAATTAATCCAGTAACATATGTCTAGTAATGCAACATATATCATAATTATGACTATAGCAACATATATAAAACCTATAGACACTCCAAGGGTTAATTCACTCGTTTAAAATAGGTGCCACACCCAGAAGTTATTTTGTCTATTAAAAGTGAATACCTTCAAATTACAAAATATAAGCCTAGCGCATATACAGAGAATGCCAAAGAAAACACCACTAACAACAGACAAATAGCGGTTAAAGGGTTAATAACTGGATTCAAAGAATTTCCTATATCAAATATTAACTACTATAATCTTCACAGAACCACAAGATATTACTCTTGGAATATCAAGATTTATATTAGCTAATGTAGATAACCCACGCTATATACTGTATTACATCGATTGGCAAAATATAACAATTTCCCGATAAATATATATATATAGATTCTATTACTTCCAGAATTTAATAGCTAAATCTAGCTTATTATAAATTATCCCAAATGGTTGGCCAGTCCACTTAAGACAATTATAAGACTATTTAAGTTTCTTCAAACAGAAGAAAAATTATGAAATTCTGGATTAAATTAATCTAAATGAATAAATGATATAGTTACCAATCAAGATTTCTTTGTATTTCTCTGTGAGATGGCAGGATCATGTGTTGTCAGAGCCTTCTTTTGTCAGGAATCCCCCAGGAGTTTTCTTTTTCAGGAAGTGAAGGGCCCTGAACTAAGAGTATCTTGGCATTATATTGGCAATTTTTGCCTTATCAGTAATCCCCACCTTTTTCTAATGATTGGACAAAGATCCATCTCATTATACCATGACATCACCAGTCAGACCTGATTGGATACTCATATCTTATGCTAATCAAATATAAACAAAAACATTATGAGTATTTTACAATATAAAGGCTGCAGGTGGCGCTATTACTCTATATTAGAATTTTACATGTGGCAGATCAGATGGCGTTCATCAGAATTAAGAAAGGCCAAGAGGTTATCAGAAACCCCATAAACCAGTCATTTTGCTATGTCTTTCACATAAAGGAGTCCGTCTCTCTCAGCCATTTTGTCTCCAACTATCAATCTGCCATTAAAATGACATTCAGTTATTTTCACTCCCTACCTTGGATCAATGGCCCATTGTTCAAACATGAGGTAATTTGAACACATCCTCAACAGAATTTCAGTTAATTTCTACTATTAGAGTTAAACCTCTATGCTCCCCCAGGTCAAAGTCTCTGACAATATTCATGTAGTAGGGAACAAACTTTTTTTGCCATTGATTTCAATGCAATGAGTTTGCAAAAAAAGTGGGAAGACGGCACTTTTCAAAGGAACTTATTTGCCAAGTGGAATTTGCCATTTTTTGCAGTTTTTTGTTTAAGGCAAATTTTGCCCATCCATAGCTGTTATTAGGAAATGTTAGTTCTAGGGATGAGCGAGCACCCCGATGCTCGGGTGCTCGGGTGCTCTGACCGAGCACCCCCTGATGCTCGAGTGCTCGGCCGAGCACCCGAGCCCCATTCAAATGAATGGGAGCACTCGAGCATTAAACCAGGCACCCCCTGCTCTGATGAGCGGAGGGTGCCTGGTCAATGTCCCCCTTCATCTCCGCTATGCCCCTCTTCCACAATGTCCCCCTTCATCTCCTATGCCATAGCGGAGATGAAGGGGGACATTGTGGAAGAGGGGCATAGCGGAGATGAAGGGGGACATTGTGGAAGAGGGGCATAGAGTCTATGCCCCTCTTCCACAATGTCCCCCTTCATCTCCGCAATGCCCCCTTCATCTCCGCAATGCCCCCGTACCTCCATTCCCTGGTGGTCCAGCGGAGCGTCTTCGGATCTGTGCCTCTTCCGGCACAGATCCTCTTCACCCGAACATGTCGGGCGAGCACATGGCGGTACTCGTACGAGTACCGCCATGTGCCGAGCAGAGCGATGCTCGAGCCGATCCGAGCATCGGCCGAGCACGCTCGCTCAACACTAGTTAGTTCCCCTTTTAAGCTCAGTCAAAGTCATAATGATTTACAGATGGATAATAAATAGTATAAACGGTAGACAATGATAAATATTTTTTAGCAGACACAAATGGGCATACAGATGCAGCGGGTATTATTGCATGATACTGACCTGTATGGGTCCATTTCACAGTTGTAAGTGTTAGTACTCTTTTATCAAATCATTTATGATAATAGAAATACAATATTATAATTTCCTACAGTTTGACAAATCAATTATTATAGTAGTAATATTAGAATTCCAATTTTTATTTAGCATGTTGAACAAAATACAGTTGTGATTTCATATTGGATCAAAACTATGTGCAATAGAGCACAACATGACTTTTACATAGCATTCTTAGGAAAATTCCTAAATTATTAGTATCAACATGTTTTCACAAAGTTCTGTACGTTAGAATGAAGACATCCGGATCTTGACGTTAATATGCTTCTTGATTTCTAGCTGCAATTTGTCATCACTGAAGGGCTAGCAGTACACAAACTGAAAAGTGTATCATTAACTGCACTACAAAGCATATCACTGTCACTTACTGTGATGTGGATAAAACAAATTCAGGTATCTTTCAAGTACCTTTCAAGGACAATATAATTGTACAAACACTGAGACTGATGTATTAAAGAAAAAGGTGCAATTGTGGACAAAATAAACTGCACCATAGGGGCAAAACATTCCTTAGTACATCAGCCTTGCTGTGATGTTGATGTACTAAGAAGAACTGAAGCATGCTAGACAAAGATATGCACTTTTAATCACTGATAAACATCTGAAGACTTTTATACATAATCATGGCCGGTTTACTATTGAAGTGTCACCCTCTATTTGAAGACCATCAAAAGCGCAAGATCATAATGTCTCCTGCATCAAAAGGACGACATCAGAATTTCACCCACATCACAAGGCCGATATTCTGATGTCGCACGCTTAAGGGTCACCAAATAGAAGTTGACATCTCAGTACTAAACCACAGCCCCTGCATGGCCGTGTAGAACTTGAGTACTGAGTATTTGTATCCCCTAGAAGACTCTTAATTTTCACTTCATAGAGATGCCCCCAACCCTGTACCTACCAAGTGCTGCCTGCAGGGAACCAGGCATGTGTTTTATAGAGACAGGCACCGGGTGATGTCTCCCCAGGTGGAAGTGAAGCTGGTGCTGGGAGAGTCCTGGTGGAGGAGGTCCCAGCCAGCACACAGCTACACAGGAAGGGCAAGATCCAGGCGAGCTGAGACTCGAACTGGGCGCAGCCTGCGTGCCACCTGTTCATATTGTATTAGCTCAGTATAATCTGTGGGTGTCAGCAGTGAATGTAAGTAACGGGATAAGCACAATAAGAAGCAAAGCAAAAGTCATCCTGCATTCCACAACACACAGCACTTAAAGCAGAACTAGGTAGCTCAACAAAACCACGGATTTATTGGTAAGAAAAATGTATACAAACAAAAAAAATATATCAAACATAGAACATAGATCTGGTTATACAGGCTTAGCTTTCATGTTTTGGACTTCCCTAGTCCTTGATCATATATTTGATTAACCCCTCAAGGACCAGATGGTTGTGCAACACATTGCTTTTGCAATGCATTGCGTTACCCTCTGGTCCTTGAGGGGATTGAGGACTTTGACAATCTGAAATGCAGAATTGTTCCCCTTTGTTGCTGTTCTAGGGGTTACAAATACTGAATATTTAAGTTCTACATGGCCAAGCAGTGACTGTGGTTTACTAGTGAAAAGTGACCCTCTATTTGGTGACCCTTAAGCGTGCGACATCAGAATGTCACCTTATTGATGCAGTGTATCTGATACATTACATTTCCCACTACTTAAAGGGATAGTAATACTTAAAATGTAAAAATAAAATATGTTATAGGGTTTATCCCCCTGAGTAAAACAAGAGTAATCCCACTGCTGAAAGGTGTTTCATTCAAGAGTTATTAATTTTCAAAGTTGAATTTTTTAGGTGCAATATCGCAGTGGCCTGAAATAGTACAGTAGCGCTGTTGCTACACCATCCTATGGAGATTTATGGTCCCGGGACCTGAGCTGTCCATAGGATCGTGTAGCAACAACGCCACTGTACAATTTCAGGCCACTGTGATATTGCACCTAAAGAATTCAACTTTGAAAATTAATAACTTTTGAATGAAACACCTTTCAGCAGTGGGAGTACTCTTGTTGTACTCAGGAGAATAAACCCTACAACATATTTTTTTACATTTTAAATATTACTACCCCTTTAAATGTGCCCCTAAGTGTGCATGCACTTTATTTTATTAAAAATATTAAATAGTCTCCAAGCATATGTGGTAGGACCTAATCCAGTAAAGGAATTGAAGGAATGCCTTAACAGAAATAAGGCTATTCTGATAATGAAATACATGTGAGTTTTTGTAGAATGGAAAATGGGCAGAATATATGGGCCAATTGATTCTTATATATCAGTGCTATCAAAGTTCAGCCCTCAAGGTCCACCAATAGACCAGGATGTAAGGATTTCCCTGATTAAGCACAGGTGAGTCAGTCAAAATGAATGAGCCACTGATTAACTCACCTGTGCTTAAACAGGGAAATCCTTACATCCTGGCCTGTTGGTTGCCCTTGAGGTCTGAACTTGGACAGCCCTCTTATGTAGCATCATAGTCAGTGTTTCTATCTGACTGCAAATCTCCAGCAAGTGATGTAGTGATACCTAGGTGTGATCACCACGTCAATTACAGCAAATCTGCTAATGCAGATGACTCCCATGTCTACTCACAGAAAAATTCCCTCAGTAGACCATATATTCTGATTGTTTACCGGGTTAATAATGTGTGCTTATGATGTTAAGTCTGATTATTCATTATACTCTTTTTATAATGTAATATACCTTTCTAAGTGTCCATAATGTTGTATTCTTCGTGTTATTTTAGCTTAAGGTGCCCTCCTCCCACCCCATTTCCCTACATCATGCTGACTTCCCTGAGATCTGAAAGCCGGTCACTTGACCAGACAGATCACAACCTGGAATAAAATTGTGTCTATCAGTAAGGAAAACCCTGCCTCCTTTGATGAAGGCGGACACGTTTTTCCTTAAGCAGACATAAGATTGTCCCTCATCGCGATCCATCTGACCCAGCTTTCTGCCCTGAGGGAAGTCAACATGACATAGGGGAAAGCAATGGGAGGAGGACACTTTAAAATAAAGTAACACAAAGAATAATGTATTATGGACACTTAGAAAGGTACAGTATATTTTAAAAAAAAGTATAAAGAATAATTGAACTTAAAGTCACATGCGCACATTACTATCCCTTTAAAGGGATCACATCACCTAAAAATAACTTTGGTGGTTTTGAAAGGGCATTCATAATCTCCTATATATTGGACATTTTATATAGAAAACTAGTTTTTGAGATGGATAATTATTATGCTAATTAGGGCACCTCCTGTTTTGGCCCGACATTAAATAGTAATATAGTAACATAGTTGATGAGGATGAAAAAAGACATATGTCCGTCAAGTCCAGCCCATGCCAAATCACCCCTGTTGATCCAGAGAAAGGCAAAAAAAACATTGAAGCCATTTCAAGCCTATGATTAAGTGACTGATACTCACGAAACATGTTAGGTGGATCGTGGGGTTCTAATCTGTTTACATCCTGTTCTCTGCTCCGTTTTATTATTACTGAATAAAGAAACATTTTATCTTCACTACTTGGCTGGTGTCTGCGATTAGGATGATCCGTTGAGCGCTCCCATCCGATGTCTTCTCATTTGCTGAAACCATGGCTGGGGTTGTTGGGGGCTGCACCGGAGCATCCAAGGCCGAATTGGCCCGGTGAGTGAACTGGCTTCCAATTTGGAATGAATGTTTGCTCATATATGAAGTGATACAGTTGCAGTGGATTAGAGAAGAGGCAGGGACTTTTGTTTTTTGGTTTACATTTCTAATTAAGCCCCAAGTGGGTAAAAAAAATCCTTCCTGACTCCAAATGGTAGTCAGATATTTCCCTGGATCATCAACCTATCTGCTGTGAAGCCAACTGTCATAATTCTCAATATTGTTCTGTTCAAGATTACCTCCCCCACTCACTGATACTAATCCTACCTCCCTTAAAAAGTGTCAATGAGTGGGGGAAGCAATGTATGGCTAAAATGGGAATTCTCTACATGGCATTAGCATAATCTACAATTCTGATAATGGCAAGGCAGTTGATGTAATATATCTAGACTTTGCAAAGGCATTTGATACAGTGCCACACAGAAGGCTGGGGTATAAAGTAAAGAAATCGGGGCTAAGAGATAACCTTTGCAATTGGATACAAAACTGGTTGAAGGATAGGGAACAGTGTATGGCTGTAAATGGACAATTCTCTAATACAGTTAAAGTGGGGAGTGTAGTACCTCAGGGCTCAGTATTAGGTCCACTACTTTTTAAAATGTTTATAAATAGAAATAGATATAGAAATAAAAGTATCAATATTTGCAGATGACACTAAATTATGCAGGGTAATTAATTCAGAACAGGATATTTGCTCTCTACAGAGGGATTCACATACAATGTCAGATTGGGCAAACAAATGGAATACGAAGTTTAATGTGGGGAAGTGTAAAGTCATGTATTTGGGATGACATAATCCCAAGGCTACTTATAAACTTAATGGAATCATTTTAGGGTACTCATTGCTAGAGAAAGACCTGGGTATCATTGTCAACTACAAACTTGGAAACAGTGACCAATGTCAAACAGCAGAGGGTACAGCGAAGAGCAACAAAATTAATTAAGGGAATGGAGGACTCAACGTATGAGGAACGACTAGACAAACTTGGTTTATTTACTCTAGAGAAAAGTAAGAAGAGACCTTATCACATTGTATGAGAGGCCACAAGTATGAGAGGTCAATACAAGGATCTCTGCGGTGAGCTATTTATTTCAAGGTCTGATCAGGTGACCAGGGGACACCCCTTGAGATTAGAGGAAAGGAGGTTTAGACTTCAGCAGAAGAAGGTTTATTTTATAGTAAGGTCTGTTAAATTGTGGAATTCTTTGCCCAAGGAGGTGGTTATGGCAGATACAATGGATACATTTAAGAGAAAATTAGATGCATTTCTTTCAAAAAGTAACATACAGAGTTATACTGTTTATCAGTAGGCAGATCAGGAAGGTCTGATAAAGACTAAGTTATTTGGTAGCAGGCAAGCTATAAAATTCTCAGTCACTTGGGTATGAGGCAAAGGTTGAACTTGATGGACTTGTGTCTTTATTCAGCCTAATTTATTATGTTACTATGTAAATAACTCACAAACTATTTTCTAAATAAAAAGTGGCTAATACAACGTACAGGTCATTTGAAAGCTCTTTCAAAATCACCAGGTGATAGTATCCATTTAAGAAATTGGAAATCTGTATTTGAAAAAATCACATCTGCACCCAGTCTAAAATCCTTAAAAGCAAATGTTTCTTTATATCTACAAACAGTGTGTAACTGCAAATAATCCCATTATTTAATAAGTATGTATATTTCTGTATGTTTGTATATAATGTCTCACAATTAGTGTAAATATGTAACCTTTTACTGAAAACTATCCAGGACATACTTGAAAACGAGAGAAATCTCAATGTATTCTTCCTGGTAAAACATTTTCTAAATAAATAAAAATAAAATTTTACCATCAAAGCTTTTTAGATATTGAAGTACTCCGGGAGCGCACAATAACATAATCTATATAAATCCTTTAAAGCCATTTCAATATCCTTGTGCGTTCCCCCTTTCCCATTTCTCTGCCCAGTTTCTGCAGAGCAAACCTTTTTAGGATTCTTTCCAGTGACCACAGTTCTATGGATTCTATTTAACTATGTTAAACTGACATTTCCATCCTTTTTCCACTGACGTTAATACAAATGTATTGTACAATTCGCTGGTTCTTAAACTGAGTGATTTACCTTTTTTTAACCCTTTGAGTGCTAGAGAACATTGGATACCTAACTGGCACTCAAAGGGTTAGGAGTATTTTGCTGAAAAGAGTACAGCTGTTGTGCTCTCACACACACTTTGACTTAACCCTTTGAGTGCCGGAGGGGCACTCAAAGAGTTAAGAGATCATGTCGTGTCTTGCAAGATAATGTCCCATATTTATAAAAGCAAACTGGAGAAAGACTGGAGCAAATCAATTGCTACATAGGGGACAAATAAAAACTACTGTTAACCCTTTTAGCGCCGGAGGGAGATGCAATGCATTGCATACATTTCTGGCACTCAAAGTGTTAAATTGAACTATGCTTTTAACCCCTTGAATGCTAGAGAGTTCTCCAATGTATTCTCCAGAATAACTCCAGCCTATGTTTATAAATATGGGCCAACGGGCCTTAAAAGAAAACTGGAGACATTCTGGGATAAACCAACTCCACCATATGGAGCAAATGAAAAACAGTCTCCATTGTTTAAAATGTTTTTTTAACCCCTTGAATGATAGATAGGTCTCCAATGCGTTGGACACCTCTCTAACATTCAAAGGGTAAAAAGCTCCATTTAAGTCAATGGAAAGTTTTATTTGTTTCCTAGTTTGCATTTGGTTTGCCCTGAAATTGCTCTATTCAGCTTTTATACATTTATTTGGAAGGTGTCATCGCTCTGGTATGCAATAAAGTGATCATACGCTCCAGCACATACGCCTTTGGCCTAAGCTCCTATTTAGCTTCTATAGTGGATCTTTGTCTACTATGTTTAAAATACTAGATCAAGTCTCTGGTGTATGTGTCTGTACGTTTGTGTGTCTGTATGTGTTTCTGTCTATGGGTGTGTGTCTGTCTATGTGTGTGACTATGTGTGTGTGTGTGTGTGCATGCATCTGTATGTGTGTGTGTGTGTGTGTATGTGTGTTACAGTTGTGTAATGAAGATATGTCATTAATAACACCAATAAACTCTTCATAAATAACTATAATGCTCATGGGGAGGTGTTCACCTACACATATCCAGTGAATCAAACATGACTGAAGTATAAACTTCAGTTTCTTGTTTACCAGACCCTATAGGACTTAACCTCTTTAGTTCTCTGACAATTTCAGTCCTTCACAAAATTAGTTATATCCTGTTCTGAAGTAAGGCAGATGGCTGCTCTTGAACAAACATCAAATGTTGGGAGATAATGAGATTAAAAAAAATCTCACTGGCGGCATGCAGGTTACATAGAACAGAGCGTTAAGGGCCTGGATTACAATAAAAGGTGGCCATGCTTCCTTTATCTCCCATAAAATCAGGCAGCAACTCTCTAAACTCCTTGGATGTCAGAGTCATTTTCATACCACTCATTAACTAAAACCAGTCTTACAGGATTCATTACACAAGCCACAGTAACTGATTTCAGTACATCTAATTTTTAAAAACAAAACATTTATGACTATCATGAAACTAGAATTACTATATCACAGAAGTAGTCAGTTGTTTTATCTCCAACAATTCCCAGCTTCCCCAACCAGCCGTTGGCTTGTAGAGCAGACTGGGACTTGTAGTCCGCAACAGTTGGAGTTCTAACAATTCACTACTCTTGATACAAATTTCTTTATTTCACTCCAGTCCAACATTTTCTTCATCATAAAGGCCTGTTAGCAAAAAGAAAAGTTGTTGATATTTTTTGTCTTCTGTTCTTAGCATTTAGTTAAAGAGAGGGAAATTGTATTTAAAATGTTTTGTGTCTAGATATTGTGTGTAACGCTGAATAAAGCTGTGTTCTAAAAAATATATTTGCTTTCATTTTTAAGATACTCTGTTTATCTTCTTCCTTGCTTGCATCCTGTTTATGTAATGAGGTGATTTGATCATCTTCCGTCTGACTAAAAAGACAGCAGGTAATGTTTTAGGGATGAGGTGCTCTCCACTGGCATTCAAAGCCAATGCACCTTTAGAGCTTTTTCACCCTGGCAGCAGAAATGTAGATGCCACCTGCTACATCTGTCACCTTTCTCCTGAGTTCTCCCACTGATTTTAGTCAAAGAGGTGTTGAGGGTTTCAGCTGGCCCATGTGAGTGTCAACAGACTGTTACTGACTGACACCATGTGGATCAAACAATCAATCGATCATAGAACAGAAAAAACAGGAAACACCCAATAGTGTAACTTCATTTAAATACTCAAATAATATGAATAAATAATATTACTCACAATTGTTTACCTGAAAGGAGAAAGGTACAGTTTTCTCTGAATGCTTTCTTAGTCAGATCTGTTGATATCACAAGTCTGACACTATAAAATTGTGAGTAATATTATTTATTCATATTGTTTGTATTTATATAGAGTTACATTATTGGGTGCTTCCTGTTTTTTCTGTTCTATGTTCTAAATGCTGATGCTCCTGAGGACTGAGGAGAGTGAGTTAAAGGAATAGAAGCCAAGAATTGATCCTTAAAAACACTGTTATTGGGAATAGTAATATATCCCAGAAGTCTTAAGAGCTGGTTCTGGTGTATGCCATGTTCCAGCAACTTAATTTGTGAGCAGGCACCTAAAGTGTTGGTTGTGGTCCACTTAGTATCCAGTTGATCTGCACAGTGGCTCTCCTTGGCCTTTTTTCCTATTCTGTGTTTTTGCAAAACATTCAATAGAGGTTGAGATGAACATCACAACCTCCAATATAGCAGGTATGATAGGTCTGCTGCTAGCTCCATATACCACAGTACATATCTGCCCTGCTGCAACTTTACTGCATTCCTGTATGAGCAGTGCAAAGTTGTAGCTTGCTGGGTTTTTTTGTATCTATGTGAGATGATACTCACCAGTGTGAAAGGCATCACAGGCCAGCATTATACCTTTCAGCATGGGCAACATAACCAAATCAACAACACAGTGTTGTTAGTGCTCATGTGAAAGGTGCTTTAATGGAAATATATATGCATTTACATCAATACAGAAAGAAAAAGTTTTTATGGATTTATTTAGTCTAGAAAAAGTCTAGAAAAGTCAACACAGTACATGAAGCCAGAATACTGGAGTTTTTATGCAAAGTCTCATGGTTGAAAAATAAAAATTGTAATAAACATAAATGTAACAGTAGTTTACCCTTAAAAAATTGAGATAACTAAGACTGTTATTATAGAAGAGCTAACGGAAAAATTAAATTAAATATTTTGACATTTAAAGTCAAAGTTTTGATTTTAAAATCAAAATTTGTAATTTATATGTCCAAATATGAACTAAATAATCATATGTTCTGCAGGTCTTCTGCCACTTTCAGATGATATAAGATTAAATAAATTTTTCTACCTCTTGTATAGATGGACAGAGCCCACAATCATTATTTTGAGATATACATAATACCCATTTTCATTCAAAAAGAATAATAATAAAAAAATTAAAGAGAATAGAGAAACCACAACATACAGATTATTACAAATCTCTTATTTGGACAAATTTGTAACATGAATAGCTTTCAAATTACACAAAATAAAGTGTCTTGCTATCCACAAACAGTCTAGAAATGGCTTGGCTCAGTTTGCAATAAAATATCCTTTTATGCCTTTTAAGATTTAATAATTGTCAGGCTATGAGGCCAACATTTTCCATTCAACTTAGTGATAATTATTAAATCAAGGACATATGTGCAATTTTGCCAAACACAAATTCGTTGTCCTGCTAATCAAATGTAATGCTACTAAAACAAAGAATCTGTGTGCGCATTTTATTATGTAACTGGGACATTTTTCTCTTTTTTATTACGTACTTTAATTTAACAATATGACAGGATTTAGTAAGCAGAGAAAACAAAGAAGACGGCTAAGGATTTATAGTGCTTTTCAGTGGCTAGTATTGTCAATCTGGCATTTTCCTTGATAGCATTTATAAAAAGACGTCCGGTAGTCTAGTCTACATAATGGAGTATTTTCTTGCCAAGCTCTTTAAATATATTTCAAATTTCTGTATAATTATATCATTAAAATCCTAATGTCACATTCTGTCCAATAAAGTGTCTACACCTCTTGATTCTCAGATTAACAACCAGTTGGATATATTGTATATTTTGCATGGCAAAAGTTTTAAATTAAGAATATGGAAACTGGTAAAGCCATTTTACATTAAAAGTTGAAAGCTTGCCATTCCTGTGTTCAGTATGTAATGTATTTGCAGAACAAATAAAGTATGTCTTTAATAAAATAAATAAGAAAAGAGGTAATTTCTTCATGCGGTTGTCTAAATGCATATACATAAAGCAATAGTTTAGTAAACCCTCTTACAATCACTCCACTTCATCATTTATCAATTCATTTATTTTATCGAAAAATACATATTGAGGCTGATGCTAACAGGAACAGGCTCAGTTCTGGAAAAAATCAATGGCACCACAAGACAAAAAAATTGTTAACCCTTTGAGTGCCAGAAGGGTATACAACACATTGCCCTGCGATGCATTGCGTACCCCTCTGGCACTCAAAGGGGTAATGTCCCAGTGATTTAAGTGAGTCTTTTAACCCTTTGAGTGCTAGTGAGGTCTCCAATGCAATGCAAAGGAGACCTCTGTTTATATCAATAGCCATTTTTCTATGACTAAAACAAATGCACTGGAAGGTACAGATAGCGTATGCTACATTTATTATTGTTCTGCATATTTAAAGAATTTTACGTATATATATATATATATATATATATATATATATATATATATATATATATATAAATAATATGCTTGTACCTAAATTGATTTGTTTATTGTCCCAATCTTCCTAGCTGTAATTTAGTTCAACGCATAATGTGTTTTGCCATCATAGTATTACATTTACTCAATATATAATAAAACCAGAAACATTTTAATTGTGCCTTTAAAACCATGTATAATTGCACAGGGTTAATTTAATCACCCTGAGAATTTAATTAAAACAATTGACTGTACCAGGGTATTACATCTCAAAAATGTATGTTTAAATTTATAGAAGAATAGAATGCATATATCACCAATCAAATTAAAACAATTGAGTGTACCAGGGTATTACATCTCAAAATTTTCTGTTTAAATTTATGGAAGAATAGAATGCATATATCACCCATTAGTGTACATTTTATAGCATAGAGGAAATCATAGATATGCTCAGCACCACTTTATTTATTGCCAGGATTTTTAGTCAGACCGATTTGCCTGCCCTAAATTGCATCAGAAAAGTAGTAATATCCAGACTGGATAAGAATCAAGGAGGAAAAGTGAAAACATTCCTATAATCAAAATGTAATTAGTGTTCTGTTGCAGCAAGCCGACAGGGCAACAAGGTCTAGAGTAAGCTGAGTCCTCCGCAGCTGGGCTATAGTCTAGAAAAGTACAGGACAGAGATTCTGAAAAGTGGAGAAAAAGGGAATGGAGAGGAGGGGAATGGTCAGAAGCTGTAGGATAGTTAAAAAAAACACAAGTAGGTATAAGAAATAGTGTCTTCCCTTACAAAATCTGGTGCTAATGTGATACAGAGTAGTAAAAAAACAAGGAGAAACTGGAAATCTGTTAAACAGCTGAGGTGACCTATAGAGGATCAGCTGGGTTTAATTATCAAACCTCACCAAGCTTGGGAGTCTAGGGAATCCTTAAAGGGGATATTAATACTTCATATGTAAAAAATATATATGAGTGAAATAAGGGTTCTCCCACTGCTGAAAGTTGTTTTCTTCAGACGTTATTAAAGCTTAAAACTCAAATGTTTTAGATACATTATCACAGTAATCTGAAATTTTACAGTACCGCATTTGCCAAACCATCCTATGGGCAGCTTTGGTCAGTTCACCATAAAACTCAATAGGATGGTGTAGCAACAGCGCCATTGTGCAATTTCAGACCACAGTCATACTGCACCTAAAAAATTCCGGTTTGCGCCACAATTACTTGTGTATAAAACACCTTTCAGTACCCTTGTACTGGTACCCTTGCGAGTACCCTTGTTTTACTCAGGAAGCTAAACACTACAATATATTTTTTATATACACCACCGGTCAAATGTTTTAGAGCAACTACATTTTTCCAGTTTTTATTTAAATTTACGCAGTTTAATGTCTCAATGTACCCTGAAAATAAAGCATAGAACAA
This sequence comes from Rhinophrynus dorsalis, assembly GCA_037306005.1. Taxonomy (NCBI): domain Eukaryota; kingdom Metazoa; phylum Chordata; class Amphibia; order Anura; family Rhinophrynidae; genus Rhinophrynus; species Rhinophrynus dorsalis. The sequence goes on along the minus strand of CM074719.1, from coordinate 68,460,660 downwards.
AAAAAATTGGACATTAAAAAGAAATCAGGGAATTGTTTTCCTTAAAAAAACGTAATCTAAATTTTTCCCACATCATATTAGCCAAATTTTGCAGATATAACAGCTGAACACCCTCGTGGTATTCTTTCCACAAAGGAAATCAAATATTGTTCTGAAAGTTCTTCTCAACTCTGTTGCAGAGTTTCCACACTTGTAGGTTGCTTTGCTTTCACCTTTCAATAACAACTGGAAAAATGGGGGTGTTCTAAAACTTTTTACCGGTAGTGTATATATCTATTTTAAGCATTAATACCTGTTTAAGGGGCATGATGTACTTGTTGGGTGGCAAAGCACAGGGTTATATAGCAATTCTATGGCTTCTATTGGACATCTAAAGAAACAGTTTTTTTCTAGCTTTGTAGCATGCATCCTTTCCATCTCAGTATGTCTTCCTAAGATTAACCTCCAGTGAAGTGCTCAAGGGGGGGTGAGGTTTTCCATTTTTTAGACATATGCATTTGCTGTTGTGACTCCAATTAACCCCAAAGGGAGAGTTTTCATAGGGCATCAGTAACATGATATAGTGAATTGCATATTTAAGAAAATGGTTTAGGGTGTTCAAATTGAAATTGTTCAATGTTCAAATGCAATGCTTTAGACTTTAGGCATTTTTATTTTTAGATTTTCCCAACAGAGACTAATTTTGGTGCGAGACCACCACATTTTAGTAATTGTCCCCACTTCTGACTGACATCTCCAATATTTGTCCTCAACTTGTGGATATATCATGGTAAGAAACATTTATGATGTCCCCCTTTATGATATGTTCATGAAGAAGGTGAGAGCAGTGTAGAAGTTTGTCTCACTGCACTTTTGTATATCTTGAGCCAAGGTCATCATGTCAACCTTAAATGAATGCCAGCTGATTGATGGGATTTTGTGAGAGAAGCAATTTATAAGTGTAAGATAACTCTCGCTTTTTATAAGGTTATATAAACCCTTTGGATGCAAGAAGCATCTCAGCTCATTGTGAAGCAATGAGCTGAGGATGTTAATATATCCAAGGGGTTAGTAGGCACCCTCATCCCTCAGGTAAGGGTGAACTGGCTTTATTATTACAAACCTACAAATCCAGGGTGAATGGTGATGGGTTGTTTATCAAGCTTATAATGTTTATTAGCTAATCCCTACTCTGTCACTGGGGTTCCAGAAATACATTTATTTTCAGCTCATGTCTTCCACTGTAGATATTGAGTAGTTTTTTTTACAATAAAAATGTTCCTTTTCCTTTCTCAAAATTGCAAGCAAGTCTCCAAGGTGCGTCTAAATGCTCATACATATGTTTTCCACATTAGAATGGTGGAAAATGAGGAAATACTCTATCACTGATACTTGCAGAGGTTCAGATTCTGAAAATCCTAACTGTATCATATCTGAAACCTACCTAATAGTAACCCATCAGGTAACTTACTGTGACTAGAAAATCCTAATAGTCCTTATGCATGTTTGTCTGCATTTTGTTCAAAAGAGAACATCTTCAGTCAGTTGATGTGACAGTTTCTAGCAGGATCACATGACTTCAAACTCTTCTAACAGGGTAATATTAACCATTTGAGGACCAGAGTGACGTGCAGCCCAGCAATGTGTTGTGTACCCCTCTGGCATTCAAAGGCTTAAGCAGTCTGCCTGCTTCAGTTTAAAAAAACTGACAACAACTGTCATGTCTGTCTCCATGGACATGACATCAGGACTAAATTCTCTCTAACTAAGACACATGGATACAATTCAAGGGGGCATCAGTATTGTATGTGGGGTGTTATAAGGGTGTTAGTTTTCTTTTAATATGCAGATATGTGCCTTATTTCACATATTAATCCTATGGAAGGCAAAAGTGTTTCAAATGCTTTGCAAAGCAATACGTTAGAGGAATCCAAGGGGTTAAATTTGTTAAATGATTGACCTAAACCTTTTATACTTGTTTGTGAATTCTGCAACAGAGATGTTATTGTTCCAGCTAGACCCTAGACAATCAGTAGCTCTTCAGCACATAGTGATATGTATTGCATACTATCCGATGTCCGCTGTTATGACATTGTGATGCTGGTTTCTTTAGTCTTACATTTTAAGAACCATTTAACATGTCTACATTTAAGCAATGCGAGAACGTGTTTTACGATGGAGCAATAGTTTTTATGTGAAGAGAACATTTCTTTAAAAGAAATGTGCCAAAAAGGACCTCTTTCCACACTGCAAGATGGTTTATGTAACTAAATAATGGTCGTTTTTATGAACGTTAACAGTGTATGTCTGTTTATTGTAGAAAATAAAGAAAAGAGAAGAAATTCTGTTTCAGCTACTGATAGTGTATGTAACTCTGGGTTAGTTACTTCAGTTTTTCAAGTGCCACAAATCAGCTACTTTTTTAGGATGCTGTTACTTGAGATTTGCTGACTCAATCTGTGAATTCAGTAATATTGACAATTTATTTGGTACATCTGTACTCAAACAGTGATACACTTAAATTGAATATATTATCCTGCTGGAAGGTGCCTATTTTAACATTTTTGACACAGCAAAATTATATTTTGGGAGAGTATTGGTTCACTGTGTTTGCACGTGACCTGTTGCGTGTATCGGCGTGTCACTATGAGGCCTGATAGAGATCGCTCCGATCTTGGAGCGGTCAATTTCAGGCCCTATTTTTACTTACAGCGCTCCTGGTAAAGCTCTGTAAGTAAAAAGTACGTGACGTACTATGACCGTCATCGGTCCTTGAGTATTTCAAGGACCGTGACGGTCATAGTACGGCACATGTCATGAAGGGGTTAAACAAAAGTGAAGTCTACCATCTGATCCGGACCTTTACAAATAACCTGTGACTTGCTATAAATAATAAACAGTGGTGTTTAGTAATATCTTTTTGGCCAAAAGCATAAAAAGTTTGCCTGTCCCATCAAGGCACCCCAAATTTAGGTAAGTCTGCCACAAATCTGTTAACATGTATTTAGTATAATGCAATTAAAAAGCAGTAATATCATCTTACCTCTACTGTGAGCAAAACCTTTGTGAGGGAAATAAGACTGTGAGGACCAAATCATTGACCCAACAAATTATCCTTTTCTCCTACTTTAAGACCCATGGGTGCTGCCCTCTTCATTTCACATATATATATATATATATATACATCTACAGTAATGTGAAAAAGTTTTAGGCAGATGTGAAAAAATGCTGTAAAGTAAGCATGCTTTCAAAAATAGACATGTTCATAGTTTATTTTTATCAGTTAACAAAATGCATAGTGAGTGAACAGAAGAAAAATATAAATCAAATCAATATTTGGAGTGACCACCCTTTGTCTTCAAAGCAGCATCAATTTGTTTAGGTACACTTGCACACAGTTTGTTAAGGAACTCGGCAGGTAGGTTGTTCCTAACATCTTGGAGAACTAACCACAGTTCTAATGTGGATTTAGGTAGCCTCAGTTGCTTCTTTCTCTTCATGTAGTCCCAGACAGACTCAATGTTGTTGAGATCCTGGTCCGTGGGGACCATATCATCATTTCCAGGACTCCTTGTTCTTCTTTATGCTTAAGATATTTCTTAATGGCTTTGGCTGTATGTTTAAGGTTGTTGTCATGCTGCAGAATTCATTTGGGGGCAATTAGATGCTTACTTCATGGTACGGCATGATGGATAAGTAACTGCATGCACTTCTCAGTATTGAGGAGACCATTAATTCTGATCAAATCCCCAACTCCATTTGCAGAAATGCAGCCCCAAACTTGCAAGGAGCCTTCAGCATGCTTCACTGTTTCCTGCAGGCACTCATTCTTGTACCATTCTCCATCCCTTCAGGAGCAGACTGTCTTCTTCCCAAATATTTCAAGTTTTGACTTATCAGTCTAGAGCACCTTCTGTATTTTTCTGCACCCCGCTTCCTGTGTTTTCATGCATAGTTGAGTCATTTGGCCTTGTTTCCATGTCGGAGGTATGGCTATTTTGGCCGCAAGTCTTCCATAAAGACCACTTTTGACCAGACTTCTCCAGACAGTAAATGGGTGTACCATAGTGATGAGCGAGCACCCCAATGCTCGGATGTTCGGGTGCTCTGACCGAGCACCCCCTGAGGCTCGAGTGCTCGGCCGAACACCCGAGCCCCATTGAAGTCAATGGGAGGACTCGAGCATTACACCAGGCACCCCCTGCTCTGATGAGGGGAGGGTGCCTGGTCCATAGGAAAAGGGCAGAAAAAGATGGAAACACTACAGAAATGGTTCAGGGACAGCATAGGGAGGATGTCTGGATGCACCTTGGACTCCAACATCGCTGCTGGGAACGATCTTTCGCCCGTAGTACGCCATTTTTACAGACTGACCGTAAAACACACAAAAAGGAAAATAAAAACGACTTTAGGCGAAAAATTGTTACCAAACAGTATTTGCTGTATATTTACTTGTATATCATCTGCAAATTCTCCCAAAAATTTCATCGATTTTCTGAAGTGAGGCCATGATTAAGAGGGAAACGTGCGCAGAGGCAAATTATCCCAAAAATTTCCTTGATTTTCAGAACTGAGGCCATGATTAAGAGGGAAACGTGCGCAGAGGCAAATTCTCCCAAAAATTTCCTTGATTTTCAGAACTGAGGCCATGATTAAGAGGGAAACGTGCGCTGAGCTGACCATCTAAAACATTATGGGTGAGGGTCTGCTGCAGAGCTGACCATCCTAAACATTATATGCGAAGGCCCGCTAGTGAGCTGACGCTATAAAACATTATATGAGAGGGCCCGCTAGAGAGCTGACCCAATAAAACATTATATGAGAAGGCCCGCTGGTGAGCTGACCTATATAAAAATTGTCAAACAGGGCCCGCTGGTGAGCTGGCCCTATATAAAAATTATATCACAGGGCCCGCTGGTGAGCTGGCCCTATATAAAAATTATATCCCAGGGCACGCTGGTGAGCTGGCCCTATATAAAAATTATATCCCAGGGCATATGGAAGAGGAGGAGGAGGATGAGAACATTAAGAGTCAACCATATACCCGTTTTTGGGGTGGAAGGGGTGAATGGGAATACAGAGTATTCCCATCATTGTAAATAACATATATAAAGTGAGTTTATGTTCCCCCGGGGCTTTCCTCCAGTGGAGTGGAGAAGTCAGGGGAAATCCAGGCCTTGTTCATTTTTATAAGTGTCAACCTATCAGCATTGTCGGTGGAAAGGCGGATACGCTTATCTGTTATGATGCCACCAGCAGCACTAAATACCCGCTCAGACAGAACGCTGGCGGCAGGGCAGGCCAGCACCTCCAAGGCGTAGAGTGCCAGTTCATACCACGTGTCCAGCTTGGACACCCAGTAGTTGTAAGGCACAGAGGGATCATTGAGGACGCTGACACGGTCTGCTACGTACTCCTTCACCATCTTCCAAAACTTTTCCCTCCTTGTGACACTAGGCTGCGCATCAGGGTGAGGGTGCTGGCGGGGTGTCATGAAGGTGTCCCACGCCTTGGAGAGTGTTGCCCTGCCTTTCTCGGAACTGCTGTGTGCTCCCCTTTTCTCCCCTTCTCGGTTGGCCAAGGTAGCACGTACTCTGCCGCCAGCGTTGTCAGATGGAAAATTTTGGAGCAATTTTTCAACAAGAACCTTCTGGTATTGCACCATTTTGCTTGTCCTCTCCACCGGAGGAATGAGAGATGAGAAATTCTCTTTGTAGCGGGGGTCCAGAAGGGTGAACACCCAGTAATCCGTGTTGTCTAAAATGCGTACAACGCGTGGGTCACGGGAAAGGCAGCCTAACATAAAGTCAGCCATGTGTGCCAGAGTACCAACAGTCAAGATTTCGCTGTCCTCACCAGGAGGCTGACTCTCAATATCCTCATCCTCTTCCTCCTCTTCTGCCCACCCACGCTGAAGAGATGGAACTAAAGTTCCATGGCTACCCTCTGTAGCGGAGGCAACCGTGTCTTCCTCCTCCTCCTCCTCCTCCTCCTCCTCCTCCGCCTCCTCCAATTGTCGCTGAGAAGACGAAGTGAGGGTGCTCTGGCTATCACCTTGTGTAAGCTCTTCCTCCCCCATTTCCACCTCTTCCACATGCAAAGCGTCGGTTTTAATTGTGAGCAGCGAGCGTTTCAGTAGACACAGAAGTGGGATGGTTACACTGATAATAGCGTTATCGCCGCTCACCATCTGTGTCGATTCCTCAAAATTGCGTAAAACCTCGCAGAGGTCTGACATCCATTCCCACTCCTCACTTCTGATTACAGGAAGTTGAACGGAGAGGCGACGACCGTGTAACAGCTGGTACTCCACTACTGCCCTCTGCTGCTCACAAAGCCGGGCCAACATGTGGAAGGTGGAGTTCCAGCGCGTGCTCACGTCACACAGCAGCCGGTGAGCTGGCAATTGTAAGCGCTGCTGCAGCTTCAACAGGCCGGCCGAAGCTGTAGATGACTTACGGAAATGTGCACACACGCGGCGCACCTTGGTCAAGAGATCATGCACATTGGGGTAGGTTTTTAGAAATCGCTGCACCACTAAATTAAATACATGCGCTAGGCATGGTACGTGTGTGAGCTTGCCGAGCTCCAAAGCCGCCACCAAGTTACGCCCATTATCACACACAACCATGCCTGCTTGCAGGTTGAGTGGCGAGAGCCACTGCTCGGTCTGGTGACTAATCCCCTGCAACAGCTCTGAGGCCGTGTGCTGTTTGTCCCCAAGGCAGATCAGCTTCAGCACGGCCTGTTGACGCTTCCCCACTGCAGTGCTACACTGCTTCCAGCTACTGGCTGATGGGGGAGTGGCGGTGTGTGTAGAGAATTCGGAGGTGGAAACGGAGGAGGAGGAGCCAATAACGTAGGTGCTGGTGGAAACCCTGATGGAGGTAGGGCCCGCAATCCTCGGCGTGGGTAGCACCCGTGCCATCCCAGGGTCCGAGTCGCTCCCAGCCTCCACGACATTCACCCAGTGTGCCGTCAGGGAAATGTAGCGTCCCTGGCCACAAGCACTTGTCCATGTGTCAGTCGTTAAGTGGACCTTCCCAGTAACTGCGTTGGTCAGGGCACGGGTGATGTTACGGGACACATGGTGGTGTAATGCGGGGATGGCACACCGGGAAAAGTAGTGGCGGCTGGGGACCGCGTACCGAGGGACAGCTGCTGCCATCAGGCTGCGGAAGGACTCAGTGTCCACAAGCCTAAATGGCAGCATTTCGATGGCCAGTAATTTTGAAAGGTGTGAGGTTAGTGCTATGGCCTGTGGGTGGGTGGCTGGGTATTTTCTCTTGCGCTCAAATGCCTGGGGTAACGACATTTGGATGCTGTGCTGGGACAGGGAAGTGGATGTGGTCGCTGATGGTGCTTCAGATGGTACAGGTGCAGGGCGGGAGGTATGCGGGCCTGCGCCTTCGACAGGCGATTGGCCGGCACCGAAAACAGGGGAAGAGGAGGCAGTGGTGTGGCCTGCAGACACAGATGGGCGATCCAGGCGTTCCTCCCACTTACTACGGTGCTTGGATGCCATGTGTCGGATCATGCTGGTGGTGGTGAGGTTTCTAGTGTTCATGCCTCGGCTCATTCTGGTGTGGCACAGGTTGCAAACTACAAATCTTTTGTCGTCCGCACTTTCCTTAAAAAAACGCCATACCGCGGAACACCTACCCCTTGGCAAGGTAGATTTACGCAAGGGGGTGCTCCGTGGAACATTTGCGGGCCGGTTTGGTGCGGTCCGCCTTCTTTCTGTAGCCACACCACTGCCTCTTCCAGCCTGTTGCGGTGCTGCAGATGGCTCACCCTCAGGACTGCTGTCATCGCTCGGCTCTACACCTTCCCAGGTGGGGTCAGTCACCTCATCGTCCACCAAGTCCTCCTCCACTTCCTCACTCTGATCATCCTCCTCAAGTCTTGATCCCACCACATACTCGGTCATTGACAACTGTATAACATTCTCCTCAACAAGGTCTTGAGAAGGAAATAGTGGTTGATTTAATGGCAACTGTGTCTCATCATCATCATCATCATCCACTACTTCCTTTGACCTTAAATGCCGTTCACATCTGTCATCTTCTTGTGATTGGGTAGCCTCTAGAGGTTGTGAATCAGGGCACAAGATGTCATGTTCCTCTGCAAGCGTGCTTGGAGAGAGGGTCAAATGAAGGATTGGTGATGAGACGAGCTCATCACTATATCCCAGTGTGGGATCACTTCTTTGACCAGACCGTGTATGGTGGGAGGAAGGATGATCAGAGTGAGGATTATGTTGACCAGACTCTTGGCTACTGAGAGTGGACTTGGTGGAAGACAGGGTGGTGCTTAACCGACTGGAAGCAGTATCAGCTGTCATCCAACCGACCACCTGTTCGCACTGGTCGGACCTCGAGAGTGATGTCCTGCGACGCCCTGTGAAATCAGACATGAAGCTAGGTATGGTGGATGTCTTTCTTTCTTGTGCTCTGGCACCAGGCACAGTTTCTCCGCGTCCTGACCCGCGCCCTGAACTTTCAGGATCACGTCCACTTCCCCGTCCCTTTTTACCCGCCTTCTTCATCTTACACGATATATATGACTTTAATATATATGAGTTTGAAAACTTAACAGTATTTCTTACTATTCTGCAACTCTGCAGAGTACACAGAATAGGCTGCTAAACGGCGGTGAAACACACTGAATGGAATATGTGACTTTAATATTTGAGTTTGAAAACTTAACAGTATTTCTTACTATTCTGCAACTGTTCAGAGTACACAGAATAGGCTGCTAAACGGCGGTGATACACACTGAATGGAATATGTGACTTTAATATTTGAGTTTGAAAACTTAACAGTATTTCTTATTATTCTGCAACTGTGCAGAGTACACAGAATAGGCTGCTAAACTGCGGTGAAACACACTGAATGGAATATGTGACTTTAATATTTGAGTTTGAAAACTTAACAGTATTTCTTACTATTCTGCAACTCTGCAGAGTACACAGAATAGGCTGTTAAACGGCGTTGAAACACACTGAATGGAATATGTGACTTTAATATTTGAGTTTGAAAACTTAACAGTATTTCTTATAATTCTGGAACTGTACAGAGTACACAGAATAGGCTGTTAAACGGCGGTGAAAGACACTGAATGGAATATGTGACTTTAATATTTGAGTTTGAAAACTTAACAGTATTTCTTATAATTCTGGAACTGTACAGAGTACACAGAATAGGCTGTTAAACGGCGGTGAAAGACACTGAATGGAATATGTGACTTTAATATTTGAGTTTGAAAAATTAACAGTATTTCTTACTATTCTGCAACTCTGCAGAGTACACAGAATAGGCTGTTAAACGGCGTTGAAACACACTGAATGGAATATGTGACTTTAATATTTGAGTTTGAAAACTTAACAGTATTTCTTATAATTCTGGAACTGTACAGAGTACACAGAATAGGCTGTTAAACGGCGGTGAAAGACACTGAATGGAATATGTGACTTTAATATTTGAGTTTGAAAAATTAACAGTATTTCTTACTATTCTGCAACTCTGCAGAGTACACAGAATAGGCTGTTAAACGGCGTTGAAACACACTGAATGGAATATGTGACTTTAATATTTGAGTTTGAAAACTTAACAGTATTTCTTATAATTCTGGAACTGTACAGAGTACACAGAATAGGCTGTTAAACGGCGGTGAAAGACACTGAATGGAATATGTGACTTTAATATTTGAGTTTGAAAACTTAACAGTATTTCTTATAATTCTGCAACTGTACAGAGTACACAGAATAGGCTGTTAAACGGCGGTGAAAGACACTGAATGGAATATGTGACTTTGATATTTGAGTTTGAAAAATTAACAGTATTTCTTACTATTCTGCAACTCTGTAGAGTACACAGAATAGGCTGTTAAACGGCGTTGAAGCACACTGAATGGAATATGTGACTTTGATATTTGAGTTTGAAGACTTAACAGTATTTCTTCCTATTCTGCAACTCTGCACAGTACACAGAATGTGCTGCTAAACTGCGGCGAAGCACACTGAATGGAATATGTGACTTTGATATTTTAGTTTGAAGACTTAACAGTATTTCTTCCTATTCTGCAACTCTGCACACTACACAGAATGTGCTGCTAAACTGCGGCGAAGCACACTGAATGGAATATGTGACTTTGATATTTTAGTTTGAAGACTTAACAGTATTTCTTCCTATTCTGCAACTCTGCACAGTACACAGAATGTGCTGCTAAACTGCGGCGAAGCACACTGAATGGAATATGTGACTTTGATATTTGAGTTTGAAGACTTAACAGTATTTCTTCCTATTCTGCAACTCTGCACACTACACAGAATGTGCTGCTAAACTGCGGCGAAGCACACTGAATGGAATATGTGACTTTGATATTTTAGTTTGAAGACTTAACAGTATTTCTTCCTATTCTGCAACTCTGCACAGTACACAGAATGTGCTGCTAAACTGCGGCGAAGCACACTGAATGGAATATGTGACTTTGATATTTTAGTTTGAAGACTTAACAGTATTTCTTCCTATTCTGCAACTCTGCACAGTACTCAGAATGTGCTGCTAAACTGCGGCGACGCACACTGAATGGAATACGTGACTTTGATATTTTAGTTTGAAGACTTAACAGAATGTGCTCTAATCTGCAACTTTGCACACTAAACAGAATGTGCTCTAATCTGCAACTTTGCACACTAAACAGAATGTGCTCTAATCTGCAACTTTGCACACTAAACAGAATGTGCTCTAATCTGCAACTGTGCACACTAAACAGAATGTGCTCTAATCTGCAACTTTGCACACTAAACAGAATATATATATTTTTTTTTTTTTTTTTTTGTTTTTTTCCCCCCACACCAAATAACCTGCTGCCCCCACACACAGTAGTCCTAAAAAGGACTTTTGGTTCTTTTTTTTTCACAATTTTTGTTTTTTTCCTCCCTACACTGCCTTTCCCTTCCTATCCTCAGCTCTCCCTGGCTCAGACTGAGCCGAACTCGCTGGTCAGGTGCTATACAGCACCTGACCACGGGTTCTGGCCAGCCAATCAGTGTAATGCCAGCAGCCAACATGGCTGCTGGCATTACACCGATGTCAGAGCCTCCCTGCACGTTTATTGGCTGCGCAGCAGCCACAAAACGTGCGGGGAGGAGACCCGAACATGGCGGGCGAGCACATGCGGTACTCGTACGAGTACCGCCATGTGCCGAGCAGAGCGATGCTCGAGCCGATCCGAGCATCGGCCGAGCATGCTCGCTCAACACTAGTGTACCAGGGTCCCACTGTTTTCTGCCAATTCTGAGCTGATGGCACTGCTGGACATCTTCCGATTGTGAAGGGAAGTAAGCATGATGTGTCTTTCATCTGCTGCTCTAAGTTTCCTTGGCCGACCACTGCATCTACGGTCTCAACCTTGTCAGTTTCTTTGTGCTTCTTCAAAAGAGCTTGGACAGCACATCTGGAAACCCTTGTCTGCCATGAAATTTCTGCCTGGGAGAGACCTTGCTGATGCAATATAACTACCTGGTATCTTGTTGCTGTGCTCAGCTTTGCTATAGTGCATGAGTTTTGAAATTTAACTGTCTTCAGCAACCTCACTATCACGGTCCCCGTGTTGCCCTGTCAATCTTGGTTGAATTACCTGTGCATTGGAGGAAGCTGATTGGCCCGCCCAGGATGTTCCTTTATATGCTGGAGTTTGGGCACTTGTCAGTTGCCCTTTCGTGGTGTTCCTGTTCCTGCGCCTCGTTGCTGAGTTCCAGTGTCTCCTGTGTACCGACCCGGCTTGTCTGACTCCTCTCCTGATCCTGCTCCATGATTGACCCGGTTCTGGATGACGACCCTGCTCCGTGATTGACCCGGTTCTGGCTGACGACCCTGCTCCATGATTGACCCTGTTCTGGCTGACGACCCTGCTCCGTGATCGACCCGGTTCTGGCTGACGACCCTGCTCCATGATTGACCCTGTTCTTCGGCTGTTGTTCCTGCTGAGGAATTGATCCGGTTCCGGTTGTCGCTCCGGTCCTGTCTGCTGTTCCGGTGTTCCAGTATTGCTCCGGTCGCTCCGGCGACATTCTGAACTGTTTAAGTGACTCGCTGTTCCTCTCACTATCGTCTAGCTGTAGCCTGAGGTTGCTTTGCCATCCGCTGTTTGCTAAGCTGTTCTCTCCTGTACAGAACCACTTAACCTGTGCAGTGCCTGTAGTCTCCGGTCTCGTGCCTCCTTTATCGCTTGCCAAGCATACGGTTACCCGTTTGAGCCGCTACTCTGAGTACCTCTATTACTGCCATATTATCTCCCGCAGAGCACTGTCTGTCCGGTGTGCGGTGTGCACCGTGACCGCGCCGGCTGGCGTTGGTAGTCTGTTCGCTCTTGCTGTGAGAATTGAGTGTGGCACCAGAAGGGTGTCCTGGCTCCGGCCTGCATACGGTCAGAGAGTACGCTATCCACTGCACTTCCCAGTGCTTCGGCTCTTTGTAGCTTGTGCAGTAACCGTCAGTATTGGCACCCAAGGGGTGTCAGGGCACAATCCATTTGGCACACGCAGGGTTACTACTATTTTCAGTTAAGGGCGATTCTGGTTCTGGTTACTTCAGCTCTGGCAGTAGCATTCCTCTTAAGCCCACGGAGGTGGTATTGGCTCAGCTCTGGGCACTTGTGTGCATTCCTATTCCAACTTGAGAGTGAATTCAGTGCAGACACTAATTTTCCGCTACTCAGAGACTGTGTTCCAGAGACTGCTATATATCCGGGGCGTTGGCCAATCTAAGACTGAGTCTCTCCTATTGCACCTGTTAACCCTTTGGGGTTATTCCCCGTCTATACATAGCACATATTCCTACCACTGTATTGCATTCACTTTGTCTGTAATTGCCATTACTGTTATTCCTGTGCTGGCCCCTAGGGGCATTGTTTTACATTCCTGATTCAATAAAACTGTGTTTTTACTTCATACCCTGGTCTGAGTGTCAGAAAACCGTTACACTCACCTTGTTAGCTGAGTTTGGCTGTTCCTCATCCAGTTTTATTCATCCTACACAGCTGTTTCTGTTAAATATTGTGTTTCAACCCACATATTAAACTGATGATCATTGACACCTGTTTGTATAATTGTTTAATTGTACACCTGACTATATGCCTACAAAATCCCTGACTTCATGAAAGTGTACCTAGAGGAACTGATGCTGTTTGGAAGGCAAAGGGTGGTCACATAAAATATTGATTTGATTTATATTTTTCTTCTGTTCACTCACTGTGCATTTTGTTAATTGATAAAAATAAACTATTAACATGTTTTGTTTTTTTTAAACCATTCTTACTTTAGCAGCAAATTGCCAACCTGTGATAATATAATATCAAAGCAAATGCCCTTTGCTGTCAAGCCTAATATTATGCCAGAGTATCTGGATACATTACAAAGATTTTCAAGAAGCATGACGCGAAAATGTATGTTAGTATTGTTGTATAGATTTATTGTAAATATTATTCTAGTTACTAGAAAATATTGTTAAATAGGAATAAAAAACATCTCCTTAGATAATTGTGTTTCTGTGGGGTCTTAATTTGCCACTTATGCGCCAGACTATAGAATATAGTTTTAAGTTTTTTGAATTTTGAGAGTGGTGGTCTGAGCCAGGCTCCATAGAGGCAAATACATTTTACATTGGTATGCTACTTGTAGTATAACTTTTAAATATCGTAAGAAATGTTTAATTTTATTTGTCAGTTTCTGAAGATTATGCAGCATGCCAGTCAGATATTAATATTCCACTATGGATGGGCAAAACTTCATGCATGAAAATATATATGTATTATAGGTTTGTTTACATAGCACCATACAATGTATGTAGCACCTTACACAGACCAACATGTTACAATAAATACAATAAGTGGGGGTAAAATAAACATATAGCTTATGGGTTAAATGAGTAAGAGGAGACAAACAGCGAGATATGAGGGTATCAAGTGTCATGTTTTCTTTTTTGAGTAAATTTAAAACACAATCTTTGTCTTTTTTGCTGAAATTCTCAATAGAAAATACATTCAAAATTCCACCTTTTTATTATTACCAATGATATTCCTGAGACACGTGGGCAATTTCCTCCTGTGCTTTCTAGTTTCTATGGCTGCAATAATTCCCACTGCAAAGCTACTACTGTTGAGTGATGAAAGGTAGAAATCTTCAGCTGAAAATTACAGCACAGTTAGCAGTAGTCATAATAGTAGAAGCCCAGAATCTTCAGACAGGACTGATCTTGCCCCATCCTCAGTGACCTGGACTATGTATTTCTAAAAAGGGGAAACTTTGATTTTCCAGGCTGACTGTATGCAGTAGCAACAGATAGGTACAGCAGCTTGAGCTTGATGTGTCTGTTAGGGTATACCACAGATTTTGTTCTTCCACCAAGCCAGCTCCTCTCTGACAGATTTAAGGAGGGGATGAAAGTTGGCCTTGTAAAGGGTATGATAGCTGGGAGTGATATGAACCCCTCAGTACTGGATGGTAGACGATTGCCAAGATAAACTAAAGTTCACCTTGAATAGATCAATCTCAGCAGGGTCTAGGTTCAGGGGTAAAGCTTCCGATTTAGAAGCATTAATTTTATATCTTGAGATGGACTGAAACTCCTGCAGGATGGCAAACAAATTGGGTAAAGCAACGTGTAGGTTGGACAATGTCAAAATGACATAGTCCGCAAATAGGGAGATTTTGTAAATCCCAACCCGAACCGGATGCCAAATATGTCTGTGTGTAGGAAAAGGGTTGAACTAGATGGACGCAAGTCTTTTTTCAACCTAAATTACTATGTTACTATGTAGTCTAATTTTCAATGCTAAAGGTTCAACCACCAAGCCAAACAGGAGGGGGCATCCCTGCCTGGTGCCATTCTGTATTACAATTGGTGGGGACTGTAAGGAGGAGAGTTTCAGAACATGGACATTGAAACAGAGAAGTGACTTAGAGTCTCCAACAGATACGGCCAATGAATGCGGACGAAGGCCTTTTCTGCATCTAGACGTAGAAAAAGCACTTGGACTTGGAGGTATGAGTGACATGAACCAAGTTAATAATTTTCATAGTATTATCACCAGCATGACGACTCAGGATGAATCCCACTTGGTAAGCGTGCATCAGCTTCGGAGGGTGAGAGCTGGTTAGCTAGGATTTTACTAAATAACTTGAGGTCAGAATTAAGGAGCAAAATGTGTCTGTAGCTGGAACAGCATTGTGGGTCCTTCCCTGGTTTGAGGATGAGGGCGATGCTGACTCCATATCAGCAGGGAATGTGGGATTATTAGCAGATACACAGCAGGTGGATGGGGGATGTCTGTTTGTCAGATGGTGTTGCAGCAGGAGCAAAGTAATCTGGGAGACATTTAGGGCCACACACTCAGCGCAGACCTCAGTAGTAGCGTTGGAACCCGAAGGCTGCAGACAGGCGGGATTGTACTGCACGGGTCTACACCGGGTCAGGAGAGGTGGTGACTGATCAGGCAGGTCTGTGTGTGGAATTAGGCAAAAAAAGCCAAGTTGTGCCCGACTTTCAAGCTGAGCCTTTCCACAGCGTGTCTGCTCGATTCGGCTGCCAGGCCATGCCCCTATATGTCTTATTCTTATTATATTGGCAGACATTAAGCTAGATTTCAAGTAGCAGGGTACAAACCATTCATCTATGAACTACTGTGGTTCACTGTGGTGGTTGCCTCTGAAAGCTCTGTATGTATAATGTGTAATGCCAATGGTATGGGCTACCCTGCAGCTGTTATTACTAGTGGCAAAGGCAATGCTGGCTGTAACTTGCTGCTGCTGGTGCTGCTGCAGGCTACTTCTGCATGCTACTGCCCACGAATGGAAATATGCTCGTTGTGTAATTTCACTTATAGTATGTACTATGGTCACTTGTCAAGTGAATTTTCTTACTGTAAGATGTTTCTAGCCTTTTGACCACGACATTAAACACCTACTTGCACAAATCTGGTGCAGCCATTCTTGAAAAATAAGTGCAGCTTGGGATATGACAGTGAGATGCAACACATAACATCAATTCACTAAATCCTCTGTTTTCTACAAAGTAATATAACAACATGTCAACTGCCAACATTTGTCTTTCATTCCACATATGTAACTTTGGAATATTGTTATGCATTTTATTACACTATCCGACCAAACGTATGTGGACACCCCACCTACTTATTGAGTTTAGGTGTTTCAACTACACCCACCGGGTTGGCGGCATATAGAAGAACTGTATACCTTAATTGCTTTAACGTGATTAGTGGTGGGGTTGGTGGAGGCAGGTGTGACACTCTTGTGAATACTCCTAAAAACTCAATGTCATATGTTGCAACTTCACAATAAAAGTAAGTAACATGGTCTAGTTGTTAATGAAGAAAATGTTGACCCTCTCCCCATGACATCTATAAAAACTGATCCCCTCAGTCTAATGTATTATTATATTAGCTGTATTGCTACTGATGCTAGTTGTCACACCTCTTAACCCCTTAGTGACAGTGACACCTTAACGCCCGTGGTACTTTTTTTTTTTTTTTCAAATGAGTCTGAAGTCCCCAAGCGGCGGGCAGCCGCACGGAGACCCGGACTTCCGGGACTTACCAGGTACATCCTCTGTCACTAAGTGACAGTGTCTGTGTGACGTACCTGGTAAGTAATTTGTCATTAAGGAGTTAAATGCTGAAGTTGTGTCTCCAATCAGACTCATGATTGTGCTTCAGGTGGGGTCTCAGTGAAGATGTGTCTAAATGTGATCCTGCATTCCCGTTCCTCTGTTTCCAGAGACAACAGCTAGCAACAGGTTTAGCTTTTGGATAGTGTGTGAAGTTACTCTGTACTGTAGACATCATATACTGAGGGGTTCCGGAGGGATGACTACATACCACATCATTACTACTACAGGGGTTAGATGATGCAAGAGTGATAGTGATAGAATATGGCAGTGGTGCTGCACCTTGAACAGCAGCAGAAGCAGTCATGGCTAGCTTGTTGATATTGACATTTTGCTGCTTAGTCAATAATAGTGAGTGTGATTGGCTTGGGATGGACTTGGTATCAGTGACATAATTGAAGACCAAGATGATTTTGAATTTTGAAGCAAGTTTTCTTGTTCACTCTTTCCAGATGAGCTCTCAAAGATTTTATAAACAGTCATGTAACTATTTTTTCAGTGGTGAAAGAATGAGATTTTTCCTTACAGATACAACTAATTTGTTTTCATTATCACTTTCTACTTGATCTTTATCAGAAGAAAGGGAGAAGCATGAAGGGACATATTCTAAATCAACATCATCATCATCATAAATATTTGCGTCATCAGCATCATCTCATAGTACAAAATTTAAATGATCTTCCTTCACACCACACTGTTATATTGCCAGGCCTAGGACTACAACAGATCTACCCCTATGACTCACAGGACACTAGGGAACAATGCTAGAGTACAGTGCTTGGAATGAAGACAGACCATTGCACAGAGTTGCTGTGGCCTGAGCTGGGAAAATGTGCCAAGCATAAGATTGGATAGCACAGACCATTTGAGCCAGACTATTCTCAGGATGACTGAGCAGGGACTGTGGAGTACTGGAGCCTATTTCTAGACAGAGATAAACAAGACTGGGACAAAGATTCAAAAATACAGACTACACTGAGCAAAAGGAGGAGATACAGGAGACTGGCCACAATAACATGAACTGAACACTGGCTGGAGTTGGTGGAGGCAGGTTGCTATGGTGTCACTGGAGCCAGACTAATGTACAGACATGGCACACTGAAAGCAGTGTAGAGGAAACCAGGAAGAGCTGGAAAGCTACCTGAACAGTGCTGGGAGTGCCTAAAGGTACATAAGTTCACAATACCTAAGCATAAAGCAGCAACTAAGAAGCAGATGCAGATATAAATGACAGGAACAAGTCCAAAGGTACAGCTCACCAGAAATAATAGTACCAGTCTAAAACAAGCAAGGAAGCAGCACAAGCAGAGTCAAAACGTGAATGACTGCAATAAGTCTGGTTCAGAAGTCACAGGCAATACTGCAATGAACATGATGTGGTAGCAAGAACAGGAACAGATCCAGTTCAGTAACTGCAGATCAGAGTATCAGGATTAAAAAAGTAGTGTGGTCAGTACCTGACTGATTGGGAAACAGTGGATCAATACAGGATCAAGCAGCAAACAATAACATGGTCAAGAATAAGGCTGCTTCAGCAACAGACGATCAGCACTGGAACAAGCAGCGAACAGTTGGCTGGTCAGGAACAGGACTGGTATAGCATCAGTAGATCAATAAAGGAACAAATAGCAAACAAAAGTGTGGTCAGGAACAGGCTGGGTTAACAAGTGTAGGGCAGGATCAAACAACATAGACTGGACAAGGCACAACAGGAAGAGGCAGTTCTATAAAGAAGATCAGGTGATCACAAGAGATGGACCAAAACACTGGGTCAGGCCACAGGTAAGGCAGCAGGAAAAGTCCAGACTGGATTATTATAATCACTAACTTTCCCTTGGAAGATCAATAGAAAATTAACAGAGGTGGATCAGTGTCTGATGTAGCAGTTGGTCTTGATATAATAATAATAATACCTAGTATTTATATAGCGCCTTTCTCCCAGTGGGACTCAAAGCGCTTTCAGCACACGCTCTCAGAACTAACCAAATCGGCAGCTGAAATAATAGATGTTATTATTACCCAATCAATAGTACTCATTTTTTCAACCTCAGAAGGATGAAGGGCTGAGTTGACCCTGCCAGGATTGAACCTGCAACCTTGACGTTTGAACAGGGTCCATAGTCAGGGAATTTACCACTGAGCTATCTCACCGTGTGATATCATTTACTGCTATGGCAACAACATTAGAATTTGTCTTTGGTGTTAGTAAGCTTAGTGCTACTACTGGTGGAACTTTTCATATCACTTTTACAAACAGCCTCCTCAGGAGGAGGATCATTACCAAGTAGTGCATGAGCTGCAGTAACTATGACCATAGTCAGCTTTGTGGGTATGACTTTACTACAATCAACATATCTATGCACTCCTCCTATTCCTTTCCTTGTACCCCTACCATGTTTCATGTACAAAATGACAGTAATGTTGATTATTACTGTAAAGTACAAAGTGAAGCTGTTTGCTTCAACACATCTACAATATGGAATTCATTGCACAGGAGAATAGCACAGCAGCAACTGCATTGCCAGCAAATGTTTGCCTTTTTCTTATCTGACTAAACGTGAAGTGATATCTTGGCTGTTGTATATATGAAAATAAGATAATGTCTCTGATTCTCTATTATCTGTAAGTGTCACTTTCAGACTCAAGTAAGTCTGAGGATCTTCTATCTACATGTCACCTATCAATCAAAATATAATCTAGGCTTCAGAATCAATAGTTTGCAAATTGCAATAAAGGATAAAGCACAGCACCCTGTGTAGCACCAGAGTCTACCACGTCACAGTATGTTTTTTAATCTTGTTCATTTCTATGTGGATATAGCAGTGAGTATATGACACATCATGTCTAGTTGAACCTGCTGTCTGTTTGACTTTTGTTAAATGTTTGATGTAGTACGTCAATCAAGTCTCAAGCAGCTCACCTATCAGTTAACTTTTTTTAACTCATCTTTCTCCTTACACACCCACACTCCCTGCACCCAACCTGGAAAGAAAAAATATGGCTGCCACCAGTTCTGGAAAAAAAAAGTAACACCCATCTTGCAGCTGGGAAGGATTATGTAGTCATCGTTTTCTGGTATGTTGTGGTTGAACTTGATGGACTCTGATGGTCTTTTTTAATCTAATTTACTATGTAACTATGTAATAAATCTTAAGTTAATCAACACCAGCTCCCTCTCCTTTTCTTTCTGCCTATGCTACGCTACACTAGCATCAAAATATAAGCAGCTTTCTCTCTCTATCTGTTTTTCATATAGGGGTAAATTATAAATTATATATATATTGTTGCATGAATTTCTGCACAAGACAAAGTGCCATTGTACTCATTTGTCACTTTTATGGAAGAGATTGCATCTACTGCTTTATTATCTTAGTTGCTACTTACATTTTCAAAGAATCTTTGTTGATACCTGCTATTTATTTTATTTTCCACAGATCTAATGCTTTATTACCCCTTCACACCATTTCCCCACTATAGTGGTCAAACTCAGAGGGCTATAAATCGCTGTTCTGTGATAGTTCCCATCTTAAATAAAAGCACCATGCTGGCTTTATGCCAGTCTTGTGACACTGAGGCTGTGGAGTTAGAGTCTTTACAGATTCTTTTTAAAAAATGGTCTTTTAACATTGCACTGAGTTCCAGAAGATTCCTTGGATGTATACCATAAGGATCATGTGCTTCCTCAGTCTTAATTTTATCCAGTCTTCCCTTGACCTCTTAATTCTTGTGTTGCCCTATATCTGATAATGTTATGGCGAAAAAATATCACTTTCAATTTTGCGAGAAATTTCCACCTTTTTTGTCAAACTCTTTGCATTGATATCAATGTGAAGACTGTATTTACATACAACACATAGCAAATTTTAGTTTATTTACTACAGACATAGAATAAAAGGGGTCTGAGGAAGCCTGTTTTGGTGAAGTCTGGGGAAAGAATCCGTTGAACAGGGAATTTATTTTGAGGAGGTTTATCAACTGGGATTGGGGGGGACAGTTAATAATACAATAAATAAACAAAATTTAAAAAATAATAATAATAAAAAATTGGTATGTAACGTGACAGAAACAGGGACACTCCTGACGTTAGCTGTGACTGGGTCAGACTGATACTTGATGGAACAGAGTATTTTGTAGAGGATGATTTTAGGACTTAGACTTGTTGTTAGAGGTCAAACCCTGAGGAAACATTGATTTAATGACTGAGACATTACCAGGTCTCCAGTGGCTGATTTTCTGGATGTAGGGAGTTTCTACTGAAACTCTGTCCACTTCTGCTTCTTCCCAGCCTGTTCCTCCCATTTTCCTCCCACTTCTTCTCCTTTCGCACCTTGTTCCTTCCACTTCACACCCACTTTTTTAAAGGCTCAAGATCTGAGGAAACATTGATTTGCAGGACTTACACTTGTTGTTAGAGGCCCAACCCCGAGGAAACATTGATTTATAGGACTTAGACTTGTGTTAGGTCCCAAACCCTGAGGAAACATTGATTTGCAGGACTTAGATTTGTTGTTAGAGGCCCAGGCCCTGAGAAAACCTTGATTTGTAGGATTTTGTTTGTTAGAGGCACAAGCCCTGAGGAAGCAATGATGTTTCTTTTGGACTCAGGATCGTTAGAGTCACAAGCCCTGAGGAATCAGTAATATTTTGGACTCAGGTTTTTTAGAGGCACAAGCCCCAAGGAAGCAGTAATCATTTTTGGATTCAGATTTTTTAGAGGCACAAGCTCTGAAGAATCAGTGATGGTTTTTTTGGACTCAGGTGTCTTAGAGGCACAAGCCCTGAGGAATCAGTGATGATATTTGTACTCAGGATTATTAGAGACATAAGCCCTGAGGAATCAGTGACATTAATGGACTCAAATTAGTTAAAGGCACAAGCACCAAGGAAACAGTGATTTGTAGGACTTAGATTTGTTTGAAACAAGCCATCAAAAATTGTTTTTTTGGAGGCCTCTGTTTTATATAAAGAACAAGCCCTGAGAAAAAAAAATTTATATGCCCTACTGGCCAAGCCCTGAGCATTCAATGATGTTTCACTATTGCTGAACCCCATTCTCACTGTGGCCAACATTGTCTGTGGCACACTGGCCTGCTCGTCATCAGCTTTCTGCCCTTGCAACTCAGCAGCAGGAATTACAGCAGCAGCAAACACCACAATTTCATTGCTGGTAGTGGTGGTGATGCCAATCCCCATTTGCATATCTGTCTCTCATTCCTTCTGGCTTTAAGTTAAAAGGCCTTCATTGTCTCATCCACCACAGCTGCTCCACCATAACCCGCATCACCACCACCAGCATTAGTCCCCTGTTACTGCTGTTCTATGAGAGTTGGATGGATTGGCGATGATGACAAATGATGCAGAGGGTCCCCTGCTCTCACACTTGCTATCTCTTCTTGAGGTAAAGAAGGTAGACTGGCAGCACTAGCAGCAGGCACAGACAGCTGATGTGTGCTGATGCTAATAATGCTAGCCAGTTCTGCCTTCTTCATCATCATGTCCCAGAAGCACAATGCTGGGGATAGAGGAATCACAGGGATAGGGGGATGCCTTAGCACCCTTGACTGCTAATCTGGCTGCTGCTCATCATCACCACTTCCCCTTCCACCTCAGCAATAGGAGAATCAACAGTCATGCTAGTCCCACAACCAGTTGCTTCATCACAATTACAGTTATCATCACCAACACCCCCTCCCTTGCCCCAAAATACTCTCTAGCTGCTGCTTTGTAGTAGTGGAACTGCTTGCAGATGACAAGAGTGACTTAGGTTCCCCTTATGTCACACTTGCCATAAATCTCCTCTTCCTCCTCCTTCTGAGTATGAAAAGACACACTGTCAGCATTAGCATCAGGTTTAGGTTGCTGACCTGTCCTGTTCACACTGCTACCCACTTCTTCATGTGCCTTTTCTGCTGATGACACACATTTACCCCAGATCCCAAGGGGAGATGTTGGGGAGCTGGGCATCATTGGGTCTGGGGAATCAGGGCTCCCAGACCCTTCTATGCTGGTGGTGGTCACTTCCTCTTCCTCCTCCAGCTCACTGGACACATCACAATCCTTCCAGTTCCTCCTTTTTTTTGTCAGATGGTTGCTAATACTGTTAGCCAACAGGCTGAGCCTCTGCAGCCTTTATTTTGCTATATAAATAGCTTTAAAATCACCTAGCACTCTTTCTATCTCTCTAGCCGCTTTTATTTTGTTTCACTTCCTGGAAATATCATGTTTTTGATGCAAAAATGCAAATTACATGTAAGTAAACAGGCGGCAACTTTTTTGCCATTGAAAATAACAAAAACATTTTGCCAGTTGGCAAAAAAGTTGATCATTTTAAGGGGGTCAGTTTAAGGCAGATTTTCCCATGGAAAAGCTCACAACCATCTGGTTTTTGTTAATTTTTTTGTGGGAGCACAATGTGAACTTTTGCCCACCCTTAGTTATGGTTGTAAATGTTATTTGTTAAGGCACTTCTACCATCACTTGTTTCCTGGTATATATGTTCAGAGCATCAGCCTTTTCCCTATCCTCCCTAATCAATTCATCCATCTCATTTCTGAAAGGCCCAATGCACACTCTCTTTCATTTGTTTGCCTTTTATGTATATGAAAACATTTTTTAGTTTAATCTTGCTGTCACTTGCAAAACTCTAATTTGGTAACATCCAGATTTCAGCATGTCTGATCTGCACGGAGGCCTGTTGATGGTTCACAACATTCAATGACTGGCTAATCCACATTGTCATTGGTTAATAATAGATGACCAATGTTTATGTGGGCTGCCTTGTGACATAGTTCCGCTATGCAATAACTATGCAGGTAAGCAGGCAACAAAGATCAGCCAAGTCACCAATGTGAACATTGTCTCAGAGGTACTCTTTCTTACATTGTCTTTTTTTTCCTTTCTATGTTGGAAAATACATTGCATGTAGAAAGTTGATTTATCTTTCAGCAATTTATTTTTAGTATTTTAGGATATTAAGTTGCATATTCTTATTATGACTTTGTGTACTTTTTTACGTGTTCATATCTATTTTGGTGTTCTATATTGTCACTTTTTTTACAGTTCACCTTTTCTTGGAAAACCATTGTCTGACTTTGTACATTTTACAAGAAATATGGAAACAGCAAATCATGCATTAAATTATTATTCCAAAACAAGCAGAGACATGGCCAACACAAATAGTTTTTCCACTTAATAGAAATCTAATACTGTACATTGTGTCCTAGGAATAACAAACTCTCATTCTTCATATTAGACTGGGTTTATATTCATAAGCTGTATGATGTGTGTGGCTATGTTCAGTTTGTCTATGCCATTTATACTAAGCTGTCAGAGAGCATCTAAATCACTTCCTATCCTGTCAGTCCGTCTTCTGAAATTACCCTCTGAGACACAACAGAATTAAAAACAACCAAATAACTTAAAATGATAGCAATTCATCATGTCTTAGGTAGTACAGGTCTAATTCGTCCAGTTAGAATTCAATATGCTGAGACATTATTCATGGAAGATATGTCAGAAAAAACAACAACAAAGATGTTCATATCAGTCCATTTTAAACTAGTGGCATGGAGAGAAATCAATGACGCCACAGGAACAATAGTTGTAGTTTAAACAAGCTGAAGAAACCTGCTAAGACATAGACAAAAGCCTGGGGCTGAAAAACAGGCCAATGTGGAATTCCCTGGGATCTATTATGCTTCCAAAACAATCCTCACTTACAGAGTGGATTTGCATTTCTAATAGAGTTCAGGCTCTGTTTGTGAAAGGCTTTCGCTAGGCCTGACCCCATCTCTCAATATCACATTGATACTCAGTGCCTTGCCTATCCCCTGTCTTGAACCACAGAGAGAAGTATCATGGGAAAATGCACTAACCTAAAAGGAAGAAAAGCAGAACAAGAGGACAGGGAAAAAATTAAAGGCTTGAAGCGATTTTGGTTGGAATTAACAATGAATATTACTTTAGCAAATAATAGAACCTACTGCTGGTAATTACTGCTAACAAGCTTCTCCCAACCCATATGTGACACTTGGACGGGTGTGAGAAAGGCTAATATGGGCCAAGCTTATTTAACATGACTAAAAGCCATCTCTTGCTTAACAAACTACAGTCATTGATAGATTTTTCTTTGTTGATTTAAGAGACAGCTCTAAGGATAAATATATGGTCAGATTTAATTTGTGCTTTTTAGGCATTTTTAATAAGCAGCAAACAGTCAAACTAATTTACACTTTTATAAAAAAAAAAGCACACATAATATAATATTCTTGTTAACCCCTTAAATGCTAGTGACATTGTTTACATTCCCTCAATGTATTTATCTAACTATGATTAAATAATCAGTGCACACCACTCTGGTCATTAAAGGGTTAACTGTATACAAATTTAAGGCAACTTAAATGTTATGTACATCAGTCACAAAACAGGTGGGAATGCCTAAAGATATCATACTTAGACCATGCAGTGTTTCCCATTAACAGTCCTGTGTCCTGGAAGCAATCATGAATGCTGGAATTTTTAAGATAAATTATACAGATTTATTATTTTTCAAGCAGATATTGGTTTTGGTTATCAATATTTAAAAATGCAATTGAAGTAAATCTGGAACTTCTCTTTACCTGAAAAAAAAATTATCTTCTCAGTGCTTCTCAGACATAGTCTGCAGGGATAACTAACAGGCCATGTCAGCACAAGTAAGTTATTTAACTCTTTGAGAGCCAGAGAGGTATCAACACATTGCAACGTGTGTTAGATACCTCCCTGGAACCCAAGGGGTTAAAATTACTGCACTTCTGATAATCTCATTTGTGCTCAAAAAGGGAAATCTTCAAGTCGTAGCCTGTTAGTAGGCCCTGAGTAGAGTTTAGAGAACCACTGTTTTAGAGAAACCTATTTTTAGGACCAAAACTCCATTCCAGGCCAACCAATGGCTGGCAGGGAATGATGGGAATTGCAATTCTCAACAGCTGGAAGGTATAAGATTGCCCATCCCAGTCCTCCTTAGTAAGATTTATATCTAAATCTATATACTGGTATGGCACCCACAAATAAAGTGGACTTGTTACGTAAGTTAATTTTATAGATCATTAAATACTGCCTCAATGTTGTGCTAACTATCCTATATAATAATTTGCTAAAAGTTTGTAACAATGCAGTCATGTTCAGTGGAGACTGCTGCGCGTGTTGCAGTCATGCGCAGTAGAGACTGCCCATGATGCGACTGATATGGAGCAGGGCTCTCCGAATTCAGACTGTACCACAGTCTGAATTTGGACTGCTCTGCTCCAAATCAGCCGCGTCACGGGCAGTCTCTGCTGTGCATGACAGCACCATGACCAGCCGGCACTGTTGCCCATGTACACTGGCTCTTCAACTAGTTTGTTATAATGTATGAAAGTTTTTGAGAAAGGAACCTTATTGTTGGTGGCACAGTGTGGCACTTTATGCTACTTAGTCTGTGAGCTGAGCCAATATTAGCTCACTGTGCGCTATGAATTAATCTAGGCAGATCCCACACACAAGGGTATTTCCAGTAGCACAGTAAGTGATAATTATGGCCTCAAACATAACAAATTAGCAAAATTTGAAAAGAATTAGCAAAAAGTACCACTCTGTGCCACCAAAATAAAAGAAAAAGCATTTAAGCTAGAGAAGGCCTAAGGCCTGCTCTTAAAGGCAAAGTGCGAAAAACAGAAATAAAGATACAGTGATACTAATTGTGCTAAGATAATTGTGCTATATATAAATAATTAAGTTGGATAGGTGAGGAGGCTTAAAGGGATAGTAATACTTAAAATGTAAAAAAAATATGTTGTAGGGTTTATCCCCCTGAGTAAAACAAGAGTACTCCCACTGCTGAGAGGTGTTTCATTCAAAACTTATTAATTTTCAAAGTTGAATTTTTTAGGTGCAATATCACAGTGGCCTGAAATTGTACAGTGGCGCTGTTGCTACACCATCCTATGGAGATTTATGGTCAACTGACCAGAGTTGTCCATAGGATCGTGTAGCAACAGTGCCACTGTACAATTTCAGGCCACTGTGATATTGCACCTAAAAAATTCAACTTTGAAAATTAATAACTTTTGAATAAAACACCTCTCAGCAGTGGGAGTACTCTTGTTTTACTCAGGGGGATAAACCCTACAACATATTTTTTTTACATTTTAAGTATTACTATCCCTTTAAATGCTCCTAGTTTGGTATCAGCTATTCCTCACATGACCTGTGGGGGCTGTTATAAAGGTCTTATTTATGGAGTGAGCTGTTGGATCCACAGCTCCCTCATATTCTCACAATGCAGATCCATTGGGGTCTTTTTGTATTAGGTAAGTCCACTATGTGCATCTTTTCATTATAATGTATGTCTCCTGTTTTTAATTGCACCACACTGGGACCCAGAAGCAATAAAAAGAGCACACTTAAAGAGTCCCTTGCTCTCCAACGCGTTTATAATAACATCTCCTCAGGGAATTTCATGTTTTATTTTAATTTTAATTTTTAGATAGGGCATTACAGATGTATAGAGTAGGACTTGCCGGACAGTGAGAAACCTTGGCGAGGTGGCAAGCTTACCCACAACTTGGCCAATTTGTGAAAACTAATATCTCACTTATTTTATTTATTTAGTAATATTATTATATATGCTAAACACAGGGCACATATTTATTCTATACATAAAGAAGCGCTGGTTTGTTGTTGTGTCTGTTTGTTTATACTTTGGATTTTGGCCTGAAGTTAGGGGGTTTGGAGAGCCCTCTCAATCCTAGCTGCTATCTATGTATACACTTTATATTCACATTTAAAAATTAAAATTTATTTATTGTATGGGTGAGTTGGCTCTGTGAGTTTTCTTTTGTCTCACAGAATGCTGTGAGTTCTGTACTGGGAGCATTCTGTGCTTTCGGGCAGTCTCTACAGTGCATGATTGCGTCGGAAGCAAGACGCAGAGCAAGACCAGCCTCTTAACATCACCCGGACCTTGGCCCATGTAAACGGGCTTTTACACTAGTAGGCATATAATAGGCATATATATGAGGCATGATTTACACAGTGTCATTTAACCATTCTGTTACCTACACAGAGTAAATAAAACAGATTCAATCACCAAGTAGCAAAATATTTACAGATATGCAAAGTATCCAACAGCGTCCAGATGTAATAAAGCAAAAGTGACCATCAGTAGTCTAACAACTTGTACAGTGATTAATAGGTACCATTTGACATTTCATGGATTTGGGAGGGGTGTCTGATGTGCAAATATCCTCCTCATCAGCCAGCCAACACATAGAAGAGCCAAGCTGACCTATTCCTCCTACTCTAGCCTTAAATAATTGTAATTGATTTTGGATTCAAACCAACATCAAAGGAAATCTAGATGTTATTATTGCATACTTATTTTAGTCTTTGGAAATTCCTCTCTGAAAATGTTGCTTGTGGTCCTAATGAGATTAATAAAGATGTATCTCTTCTAAAAGCATTAGACCAATAAATCTGTCATACAATGAAAACATGTAACAATTAACCCTTTGAGTGCGAGAGGAGTACATTGTTTTGCAATATGCTGTCTACCTCTCTGGCACTCAAAGGGATAAAATCTGAGCTAGACTTACTCTAAACAATAAATTTAGGAAATTATTTTAGAACTGCAAAATGCTGTAATGACCTAAGTTTAGATGAAGTTAACATAATACTAGGAATTCGAGTTCATGCCAGTAAACTTATATAGAAGTTTAGAATTTGATATAATTGATATTGTTTAAAAGGAAATTAAAATTCGTAAGAATTGTAATTGGTCTTTAACCCTCCAACTAGCAACATTTTAGTAATTTGTGTCTGAGATTTCAAAAGTCTTGACTAAAAGTGGGATTGCCACTGTTTTAACAGGTGATATTGAAAGAAATTTAAAAGCACCTATATTTATGTTAGATATTATTATTTCAAGCCATAGTTTGAGACATTTAGATTTTTTATTTGTCAGTTTATAAAAATGAGCTATGACTTCCTGGAAGGAAATGGCAGTAGGGATGGGGAGTAGTGTGATAGTGCTTGCCAGTGCCAGCAAGATTTGTACTAACTGACAAATAAATAAAGCTAAATATATTATAAACTATAGATGCATTGAGAACATACTCAGAAAAGCGGTGTCATTTCAAATTGTCCCATTCAAGAGGTAAAATGCACTATTTAAATCAATGGGAATTTTTAATTGTGCACTGTGGCACCGTTGGTTTGCTCAATAATCGGGGAGGGATATGCAATGCATTGCTCTGCAATGTATTGCACACCCCTCTGACACTTAAAGGGTTAACTGGAAACAGCTTCAATAGGGTTTAACTTCTTGTGCCTTCCTCTGGATCATCAGAGATAATATGGAAAAAAGCAGAACTTGATCAACATGTCTTTTTTCAGCAGAATAAAGTACTTTACCAAGTTACTTTATTTTGTTTCAAACATTATTGTAGATTGGTTGAGGTAAGCTGCACCTTTTTTTTAATAGAATGGAATTGTGTTTGTCTAAATAATTTTTCTGATTTAAATGTCATATCTTATATGTAGCTTGCACATGCAAAGAGAATTACACAGAGGGGAAGGGCCTTAAAGGGATAGTAAGACTTAACATGTAAAACACTGTACATTGTAGTGTTTATGCTCCTGAGTAAAAATAAGTGTACTCCCACTGCTAAGAAGAATGTATTCAAAAGTTACAGCTCAGACTTGAACTTTTTAGGTGCAGTATTTCAATGACCTCACTTTTTACAGTGGACATCTCTAGTCAGTTGACATTAAACCTCTATAGGTTGGTGCAGCAACAGTGCCACCATAACATTTCAGCCCTTTGAGATAGTGCACCTAAAAAAAACACATTTTACTACAATAACTTTTGAATAAAATGCTTCTCAGCAGTGGGAAAAGTATTTGTTTTATTCAGGTGGATAATCCCTGCAATATGTATTTCTTTACATATTAAGTGTTACTATCCCTTTAACGACATGGGTTACAAAGGATGCAGTTGCCTCAGGGCCTAGCTTTCAAGTGGCCCAATCTGCCCCATGGTCCAGTTATCCAATATAGTTAAAGTTGAGAGTGGAGTAACTCAGGGTTCAGTACTTGGTCCGCTGCGCATATTGGGCAAACAAAAGGAATATGAAGTTTAATGTTGGAAAGTGTCAAGTCATGAATTTGGGAAGAAAGAATCCCAATGCTACTTATGAACTTAATGGAATCATTTTATATGGACTGGTTGCTAGAGAAAGACCTGGGATCCTTGTAAACTACAAACTTGGAAGCAGTGGCCAGTGTCAAATAGCAGTAGCAAAAGCAAACCAAGTCCTGTTTTGCATAAAAAGGGCTATTGAAGCAAGAGTGGATAACATCATTTTGTCATTGTACAAATCCTTGGTAAGACCTCACCTCGAATATACAGTGCAATTTTGGGCACTAGTTCTGAAAAAGGATATTCTAGAATTGGAGAGAGTACAGCAAAGAGCAACAAAATTAAGGGACTGAAAGAGTTGATGTATGAAGAACATCAAGACAAATTTGGTTTATTTACTGTGGAGAAAAAGACAACTAAGAGGAGATCTTATCACAATGAACAAGTATATGAGAGGTCAATACAAGGATCTCTCTGGTGAGCTTTTCATTCCAAGATGTGATAAAATAACCAGGGGCCTCCCCTTGAGAAAACAGGAAAGGAATATTCAACTTCAGCAGAAGAAGGGTTTTTTTAACAGTAAGCTCTGTTAAATTGTGGAATTCCTTGCCTAATGATGTGGTAATGACAGATGCAATGGATATAATAAAGAGAAAATTAGGTATATGTATTTCAAGAGGGAACATACAGGGCTATGTTGTGTAATAGTAGGCAAAACAGGAAGTTTTGATTAATATTAACTTATTTGGCAGCAGGACAGTTTATCTAATTCTCATTTCTCTGGATTATGAGGCAAAGGTTGGATTTGATGGACTTGTGTATTTTGTTTCAACCTAATTTACTGTGTTACTATGTCCAACAGGTTCTAGTTTTTCCTCTGTAAACATAATTGTGTGATATAAGATCCCAAACATGTTTGCACTGCCTAGTTATTTAATTTCAGAAGGGGCATATTTATCTAGGAAAAAGGTTTAGGAAATCTATTACAACTTGAAACTGATGTACTTAGATAAACTGGAATAGCTCTGAAACAAACCAACTGTACCATAAAGTAAACTTTCCAAAATACCCGTTGATTCAAATGTTGTTTTTAACTTCTTGAATTCTAGATATATCTCCAATGCATTCAACGAGTTAAGGGACCCATTAAAAGCGGAACTATTATGTATATAAAAGGGCAAACAGGAAAAGGATAAAGCGCTCATACAGTCCTTCGTACACCTTATAGTAATAAGTGATAACTGTAAAGACGCACAGTCTCCATCTGGGTGCAGGACAAACACCGGTTCTCTCCTCCGGTTATGGAAGTGATTATATCTGCATAAAGAAACAGCCGCACTCCAGGATATAATGCAACTCCGTATTTTCCATTAAAAAACATTAAACTTTATTCATATTATAAATATGTATAAAAGTGACCCCCCCAATTAATTTTTACATAGCGTTAAGCATATTAATTCTTTTACTATCCTTAGTAAGTTAAGGATTATTTAGAAATCTAACTTACTTGGATACTCACCGGCAGGCATCTTGCTGTAGAGGCATCTGTGTGCCTGCACTGTCCGTACCTCTTTGTACCTTAAAGTAAATTGCAGCTTCCCCTTGCCAATCATTGTGGAGTCAGGGATGGATATCGAAGCCGCCCAGATGCCTCTTCGGCACAATGTCTGCACTGTCGTCTGCCAGTTACTCTCTGAAGAAGTTAGATTTCTAAATAATGCCAGACTTAATAAACACAATAAAAGTATTTATATGGTTAACTCTATGGTAAGAATTAATTGGGGGCACTTTAATATGTATATTAGTTCCATTTTAAGTGAATGGTGAATGTTATTTGCCCACTATGGTGCTGTTGGTATGCTTCAGAATTAATCCAGTTCATCTTAGCACATCATCCTCTACATGTGCCAAATAATAGCCCCATTGAAGTCAATGGGAATGTTTCTAGGGTTCACAAGTAGACATAAGCACAAAACATTGAAGTGACTCTGGGGCAAACCAGCTGTATTATTTAGAAGAAAGGAGGCTTTTAACCCCTTGAATGCTAGTGAGGTTTATATTGCAAAAACAATGCTTTGAATAGTTCTCTATCATTTATTTAATTCGATGTGTATTTGTGAAATTTTTGTCAGTTCCCTATGGTACAGTTGGTTTGCCCCAAAATGGCATCATTTTAATTTGTGCAATTGCTTTTGCTTTTTACAGAGAGTTTCCCTTGATGCCTATGCCCCAGGGACTGACTAATACAGAAACATGCCAGTCTGCTCAATGATCAGAAAAGCCCAATTAAAAACAGATTCAATGGGTCCCACACCAAAGAACGATACTCTACAGATGTTGCATGGAAAAACACAATGATTAAAGCTCTATGACAAATTAGCTATGTGTCATTTTATGAAAAATAACATATCTGATTATGTCAATCTCTGGTTTACTTTTCACACTTTCAATTTTAATTATGTGCAAATGTTTCCCTGTGGTGTTTTGATTCAGATTTCTGGGCCATATTCATTATGATAATTTGGAGCAATTTTGGAGAAAGTCAACTGCAAAATAGGGGACAAACAGGACCAATAGGCAGAGTAGGCAACTGCCTGGACCTCCGTATTTTGAGGGGAACCTCGACTGTGCTGGCCATGCCCACATTCTGAATTGTGGGTGTGGCCATAGCAATCTCAATATCACTGCACCAGCTTTATGCCCATTTAATCCCCTGGATGGTAGAGAGATATCCACTGCATTGCAAAGCATTCATGGGGTTAAAGGTTTTTTGTCCTTGCTTGTTATAGGCCCAGGGTATTTTCTGTGTCAGGAAATAGTAGATTAGACTGGAGGCGGGGCCATATGAGGACGATGGCTTTTGCAATGGATGGAGTTAAGAGCACCTTAAGTGCTTTGTTGTAGGGCACCTAAGATGTAACTCCGGCCCTGGAGACAAATAAACATTCACATTATTACTAATTACTTAATGAGGCTTTTAAGTCCTTAAAATCTAGAGAGGTTTCAGCATATTGCTTCACAATGCACTGAAGACTTCTTTAGCATTCAAAGTGCTAACCCTGTAGGTGCTAGAGTGTGAAGTCACCCAGTGTGCACCATCTCTGGCACTTTTGCTTTGCAGTGCATTGGAGACCTTTCTAGCACCAAATGAGTTAACCCTTTACATGCCAGATTGATATCCAATGCATTGCGTGCAACGTGTTGGCTAGCTCTATGGCACTCAGGGGGTTAAAATCCTCATTTTAATCAATGAAGACCTTTTGTATTTGTCCTCTCTGGTGCAGTTGATTCATTCTAGAACTGCATCTTATTGAATAGTGACTTTGGTGTACATTGTCCATCAAGACAGTACATTTGTAAAGAACCAATCTGAGACCAAGCCGCTATTTTCTTCTTTAGATAAATACGCATGCAAGAGTGAGTCAGAATAAATGATTACCCATGTCTCGCATGAAAATTTCTCAACAGAAAGTAATGGAGTTAATTCTGCTATTTCTAATCTCTTTTACCCCCTATCAAAATAGATTTTATATCAATTAAGTCCTGTCAAACATTTGTCTCTCCATTTATTTTGTCAGTTTCTGCCGTAATACCCTATTAAATTCAATGCTTTCTTTTCTCTGCACCTGTCCTGCAGTTAAGATTTTTAATTAAATATTCTAGACATTAACTCAGACCAGTTAAAAATGATGAATGGGGTTCCATTTATCTCAATGCTCTTATCAAAGCTCTTAACCTGACAAGTCCTACATTTACTATGAAACTGTAATACTAAAGAACCAAAGCAGGGGACATGACATAAAAGCCATTGCTTTTTATATTTCTAAACTAATTCAAATGTTCATAGCCCCATTACATTGACTGAATATTTATGAAGTTTAGAAAGATGTTAGTCACCAAAAATTGTTTATAATAAGATTGTTAACACTTTAAGGACCATAGATGTGCACTCATTCCAAAGCAATGGTTGACGTTTTAAACAAATCACACCCCTCTGTTCCATAAAGCGGACCTGTAACCTTAAGATAGGTTTAGTTCATTGTAATAAGAATTAAAATCTGCTGTGGAGTTTTGAGCACCAGTTCTGAAAAAAGATATTCTATAACTGGTGAGAGTACAGCAAAGAGCAACAAAAACAAATTAAGGGAATGGAGGACCTGAAGTATGAAGAATATCTAAACAAACTTGGTTTATTTACTCTAGAGAAAAAATGACTAAGAGAAGAGCTTGTTAATAGGGTGGGCGAAAAGGTTGTGTCATGTTCCGGGAAAAAATCAGCAAAAACATGTGGTTGTCGCTTTTTTGTGGGAAAATCAGCTTTAAATTAAGTGATTAAAATCTTTGCTGTTTTAGCCCATTGCCAAAAAAAAAAGCTAATTGTTTCAATGTCTACAAACACTATAAAATGTGATGAATTAAATACAATACAAGCAGCTGGGGGGGTTGCTAGGGTGTTGTGCAGTGATTTAAATATTGAAATTAAGGCAATAGAGGGTCGATCACTTTGAGCACCTGGAATATATGTAAAAGGAGGAGCCTGGACCATTGTGTCCAGTGAGTCTGTGGGGGAGGAGGAAGTGGCCACTATCAGCATTGAAGAGTCTGGATTCCATGATCCCCCAGACCCAATGAAAGCCAGTGTGACAGTGTGTCTTATGATTCTCAAGGGCAGGAGGAGATGATGGCAAGTGTGACAGCAAGTGACCCTTAGTCACATTTGCCATCCCAAGCAGTCCCTCCACTACTACTACTAAGATCCAGCAGCTACAGTGAGAGAAAAAATAATTTGATCTTCTGCTGATTTTGTACATTTGCCCACTGACAAAGGAATGATCAGTCTATAATGTTAATGGTAGGTTTATCTGAACAGTGAGAGACAGAATAACAACAAAAAAATC
Organism: Rhinophrynus dorsalis; assembly: GCA_037306005.1. Taxonomy (NCBI): domain Eukaryota; kingdom Metazoa; phylum Chordata; class Amphibia; order Anura; family Rhinophrynidae; genus Rhinophrynus; species Rhinophrynus dorsalis. The sequence goes on along the minus strand of CM074719.1, from coordinate 68,425,939 downwards.
CTGAAAAATGCATTTCAAAAAAGTTATAATTTGAGTTGCATTTTACTGAATGAAATAAGTATTTGACCCCCTATTAATCAGCAAGATTTCTGGCTCCCAGGTTTCTTTTATACAGGTAACAAGCTGAGATTAGGAGCCCTCTCTTAAAGGGAGTGCTTCTAATCTCAGCTTGTCACCTGTATAAAAGACACCTGTCCACAGACTCAATCAGTCAATCAGATTCCAAACTCTCCACCATGGCCAAGACCAAAGAGCTGTCCAAGGATGTCAGGGACAAGATTGTAGACCTACACAAGGCTGGAATGGGCTATGAGACCATCGCCAAGAAGCTTGGTGAGAAGGTGACAACAGTTGCTGCGATTATTCACAAATGGAAGAAACACAAAATAACTGTCAGTCTCCCACGGTCTGGGGCTCCATGCAAGATCTCACATCGTGGAGTTTCAATGATCATGTCAACAGTGAGGAATCAGCCCAGAACTACATGGGAGGATCTTGTCAATGATCTCAAAGCAGCTGGACCATAGTCACCAAGAAAACAATTAGTAACACACTACACCATGAAGGACTGAAATCCTTCAGCGCCCACAAGGTCCCCCTGCTCAAGAAAGCACATGTACAGGCCCATCTGAGGTTTGCCAGTGAACAGCTGAATGATTCAGAGAAGAACTGGGTGAAAGTGTTGTGGTCAGATGAGACAAAAATCGAGCTCTTTGGCATCAACTCAACTCGCAGTGTTTGGAGGAGGAGGAATGCTGCCTATGACCCCAAGAACAACATCCCCATCGTCAAAACATGGAGGTGGAAACATTATGCTTTGGGGGTGTTTTTCTTCTAAGGGGACAGGACAACTTCACCGCATCAAAGGGACGATGGACGGGGCCATGTACTGTCAAATCTTGGGTGAGAACCTCTTTCCCTCAGCCAATGCATTGAAAATGGGTCATGGATGAGTATTCCAACATGACAATGACCCAAAACACACGACCAAGGTACAAAGGAGTGGCTCAAGAAGAAGCACATTAAGGTCCTGGAGTGGCCTAGCCAGTCTCCAGACCTTAATCCCATAGAAGGTCTGTGGAGGGAGCTGAAGGTTTGAGTTGCCAAATGTCAGCCTCGAAACCTTAATGACTTGGAGAGGATCTGCAAAGAGGAGTGGGACAAAATCCCTCCTGAGACGTGTACAAACCTGGTGGTCAACTACAAGAAATGTCTGACCTCTATATATAATCTCTGTTTACAGACTATTAGGTCCATAGCTGGGTTAATTAGTAAGTGGATTTATTATTATTTATTATTATTTTTTATTTTTATTAGAACTTTTTATTAGAACTGTTGTGGGATTGCATCAAAGTGAGAATATGTTACTTGTGAAAAAGAAGCTGCACCTTAAGTGGAGAAAATATCAAATGATGATCTTCGAGATGATATGAATTGTATATGAATGTAGGTAAGCATTCTGAAGGGAACATGGACTGAGATGAGCAAGGGATTCCCATAGTGATATAATGAATTATTTATATGGATACAATGTAAAGGTACTAAAACGAGTTGTTACAAAAAAGATGGGTAGTCTAGATGCTCATTCTATCTATGAGCCCTTTGGAATGTAAAATGTTATGAGTTTACTTTGTTTAGAGTGACGAATTTACGTCACTAACGGGAGCCTCGATTTAAGAATACGTGAGGAGGGCTCCCGGTAATTACCCTTGAGAAAGCGGACAGGAAAGTCCGCGATACAAGTGGGGTTAAATATTTTCTTTTAAAGATAACTTCTTTTAATTCCTATCTCCCGGGCAAGTCCCTTTGTGGGATATCTGCCCCAGTGACATCTGCCAAGTGAATACCAAAGGTTTTTATCCTGTGATGGCGTTGTGATTATGCCCCTCGGTAAACTCTAGGGACGCTTTGATATCCCCGTCAAAGGACTTTGGTGACTGTGTTAAAGCCGGAGAAGTCCGGAGAGAACTGAGAAGAACCGACCCATATAGGAGCTGGAAAAACACATCAAGTAAACCCAAGGACGGCATATTACACGGAGGAGTAGACCCAGAAACGTGGACGTTAACCCCGGGAGACAGATAAGCGATTTGAATTTTATATTTTGTACGTATTTCTTGAATACATGCGCAGTTTGTTTTATACTATTAAACATTGCTTTTAGATGGAATTTCTCTCTTGCGCCCTTCATTTATAGATTTATTACCATGACATTTATGTTAAGCATGTTAAAGTCAAATACCCACCAAAGAAATTCGACACCGCTATTGCTGTATCCCCTGACTCTCCCCAAAGGCAACAAGAGATGAGGTGGAAATAAAAGAGGAGGTAGAATAGGGAAATCCAGCCAAAGCCTAAAAGTTCGAAGGAGAGCAAAACACCTGGCTCACCATCACATTCTTGCTCTAGGGTCCGGCCTTTGTAATATGTAAATACACCTTCTGGCAATCCACCTCGTTCATCGTTACCCCCCACCACCACCAACAACAACAACTGATAGCCATTCTGTAGATGCCAAGATGTGGGAGCACATGTCCACCCATTGCACACTGTGTGGTGCACTGACCACACATGGCAATGTGGTGGTGGAGGATAATCATAACCAGGGCATCAAGCAGCATCTAAGGAGATTCCATCCCACAGAATATGCTAAGCTGGTGGCAGGAAGTGTTCATCATTACTATTAAAACTAGTTGTCAAGTGTCCTTAGTGGGGAGTAAATAAAGAGCATAATGACAGCAGCAGCAGTACTTAGTTTCTGGTGGGATGATTTCACATTGGTGACCCTAAGAATTGTAGTGTTTGGTTACAGTTGTGCCAGGTGTTTGATGTGAGTGCAGATGTGCCCATTGTTCCCAGTCCTTCCTATGTTAACCACACACACTGTGTGCATTGCAATTGTGGATGAGAGGCACAGTTCCTTCCTGTTCTCAAGGAAAACATTTATATCCCAACAACACACCCATGATTTTGGAGGCGGGGCAGGTGGAGAAACATTGTTGGCCAAATTCTTTTCTCCGCATATACCTGAAGTCTTGGGGGTTAATTGTGATGCTGATTCTGATTCAGGAGCATCAATGGAGCTAGTAGTGGCAAGTAGAACCATGGTCATCGATCACTCATATCACTGCTATTGTTCATCCCATTCCATTGGAGCTGCCTAATCATCCTTCTGCTTAAACAACTCAGCAGCAGCAGCAAGAATAACAGTTGCAAATGCCGCAATAACACCAGGGAAGACTGTAGACTGAAGAATGTACATCCCTGGATTAATGGGAATATTGGCTCTAAGTGTGTCATAAGGTTGGTAGGGTCATGGCCAAACTCTTTCTGCGGGCTATGGGAACAAAACTAATAACAGCAGTGAGTGCTATAAATCAATTAATTATGTAACTGAATTACAAAATTAGATTTGTTCTTTTTAGAGCCACTCAGAGATGCTGTGTTTTATACTGTTAATATCCTAAAAAACATAAAAGCAAAAGCATAAATAAACTTACACTCACAAATAAAATATGTACAAGCATCAATAATGTTCCCTTATATGTGGATCAAAGAGAAAAAAAGCCCATTCATTCATTCATGTATTCACTAATTCCTCATAGCCAGAGAAGGATGTTAATCATAAAAGTGTATATTCATTTCCTATGATTAATAGTCTTCTCTGGTAAAGAGGAATCAGTTAACAGACATATTTATGCATCATTTTTTCCCTCTTTGGTACACACATAGAAGGAAATAATTGGCAATTGTCCATTTATTGACTATGAGAACAATCACTAAAATTATTACTTTTTTGATTCTGTTTTGAAAATGAATAATCTATTTGAACTGGACACTTGATGAGTGATACAACTGTTCCTAAACACCACTAAAATATCAAAGAAGCTTTCTAAGACAGCGAAATATCATAATTCCCAAATGTGATATTACTTTTCAAATTATAAGCTGTTTTGCAATCTGTTTCACCTGGAAATCATTCAAGTACCTTAAGATAATCTAATGGTAAGCATTGTCTAATGTTTGCTTGAAGTGGACACTGAAATTCATGGTCTTTTAGATATCCTTTCCCAATATTAGAATGCTCTTGTAAATGCAAATGAAATAAATGCACAATGAAAAGTGGAGTACTTCTGGGGCAAACCAATTGCACCACAGGGAACAAATAAAAAAAAAAAGTCCAAATTTCCCTTTGCTTTAAATGGAAATGCTAGAAAGGTGTCCAACGTGATGTTTTACACATTATTGGAAAGCCCTATAGCATGCAGGGATTTAAAAGTTTAATTGAAGCAGGCATGTCAAACTTATATATAGTTGAGGCCCCCCAAATTCAACATTTCCCCTCTTTCATAAAGGGTGAAGCACATTCATGTACAAAGTATGAATATGTGTTTAGACATAAACTGGTCACTAGGAATGGTTGATAATTCATATTTTTTTCCCTTGGGAATTTTCATAGAAAGATTGCAGCTTTTCCATGAAAATTCCCACATACAAAAACTCCCAAAAATATTATATTACAGCTTACCTTAGTTTCAGCATCATCTACAGGCGCGAGGCTTCAAGCATGCTGCAGGCCTCTGTTTTAACTATTTGCTTCCTGTAGTCTCCTCCTACCAACTTCCTACTTCCTCCCTCTGAGCTGCTCCTCCTACTTCCTGTGGAGGGGTTTAAAGGGCAGACTGAGGCCTGACTCATTTGCCCTTGCGTTGTTGTCCATAGTAGTTCTGTTACCTTGGGCTCTGTGTATGACCTGGCTAGTCTTCCATACATTCTAGTGCTGACCTGTGGCTCTATCTGACTATTCTTTTGCCTAACCCCTAATAGTGGACATCCAATTTGGTGCAGACTTGTGGCTCTGGCTGACTACCTGAACTGTGTATGACCCGGCTTGTCTGACTACCCACTCGGGTGCTGACTTGTGGCTCTGTCTAACTATTCTTTCGTCTTTTCCCCTGGTGATCAGACAACCAATATAGTGCGGGCCTGGGGCTCTGGTGGACTTGCTTAGCTGACTGAAGGCGTGAGTCAGTATTCACTCCTACTGACTGCAGGCGTGAGTAAATATTCACTCCTACTGACTGCAGGCATGAGTCAGTATTTGCTCCTACTGACTGCAGGCGGAAGTCAGTATTCACCCTTACTGGCTCCAGGTGTGAGTCAATGATATTTCATTCTGACTGCAGGCTGAGTCAGACCTCATTCCTCATGGGATCACGATCCTGGGTTCCTGTTCCAGTTCCTGTTCCTGGTTCCAGCTGAGACTTCCAATGGCTAAGGCCTAGTCTCCAGCACAGTGGTTTAGCATTGCAACCTATTATTTCTAATAGCAGGCTTGCTGGCTATTACCCTGTGCTTATTCCTATTGTATATAATGCATATATCCTCTTTATGTCATTTGTTAATAAACTGCATAACTAAACCATACTGACTCCTGAACTTCTCTGGGTAACCGTGACATATTATCCTTTTCACTAACCCCAAGACTCATTTATGTAAGGTTCTGGGCTTAATCAGTACAGTGGGACAAGTCAGGATATGTGGTTCTATGAATATCTGTGCAATAGAACAAGGATGGAGGTCTGTATGTGTGGTTTGATGCATGCTGTGGAACAAGGTTAGGGATCAGTATGTATAGTTATATAGCTATCAGTGCAAACAGACAAGGCTGGGGATCTGTATGTGTGGTTCTGTGGATACCAGTGTAGTGGGAAAAGTCTGAGGGGTCAGTATGTATGGTTCTATGTATAGTGTGAAACAAGGCTGGGAATCTGTATGTATGGTTCTCTGAGTACTAGTGCAGTGGGACAAGGATGAAGGGTTAGTATATGAGGTTCTATGGATGCAGTGCAGTGTGACAAGGCTGGGGATCGGTATGTGTGGTTCTATGGATACCAGTGCAGTGGGACAAGACTGAGGGGTCAGTATATATGGTTCTATGTATAGTGTGCAACAAGGCTGGGAATCTGTTTGTATGGTTCTGTGTGTACTAGTGCAGTGAGACAAGGCTGGAGGGTTAGTATATGAGGTTCTATGGGTACCAGTGCAGTGTGACAAGGCTGTGGGTCAGTATGTGTGGTTCTATGGCTACCGTGGACAAATATGGGACAAGGCTTGGGTTCATTTCAGTGGTAACAACATGAGGATCTCCCAACTGCTGATTGACTCCAACTCCCATCATTCCCTACTAGCTTTTGGCTTGTGGGGACTGATGGAAGCTGTAGACTGGCAGAAGCTGGAGATCCTTTTATTCCCCATCCCTACAGCTACCAGATAGTGGAACAAGGCTGGGGGTAAGTATGTGTTGTACTATGGCTATCATGAGATAAGGCTGGGAAGGTTAATATGTGTGATTCTATGGTTAACGTGCAGTGGGACAGGGTTGGAGGTCAGTACGTGTGTTTCTATGACTACTGGGGGACAAAGCAGAGGGTCAGTATGTGTGGTAATAGTGTCATGGAAAAAGGCTGGGGGTGACATAAAAAATGGCAGAAAAACTGTACTTTTTTGCAGGAATTACCACAAAAGCTGAAAAGTGCCATTTTTCTCACTTTGCTATTTGATTAAATGTTTTCACCCATACCTACAAGGCACCATTTTTCAAATCATTTATGCGTAAAGGGTTGAAAATTTAGCAAAATCTGGAGTGCCACATTTTGAGCATCCCCAGCATTACTCATTTTCTCTCAATTCTGCAGACTCTGACCAGTATCTCAATCTATTGAATGTACTGAGATATAGCTAGTCAGCCTCTTCTCTGGGAACTAATGCTGTTTCAGAAATAAATGGATACTATGATTCACAAACTGCAGAGGTAGATATGCTGTGAATGAGCATGAGTCCCTGTACAGAGCATGAAGATGGGAGAAAGAAAAGTGACTAACACTGAAATGTAGCCATAGAAGCAGCTGACTCTAGAGTTACTGTAATCTTTTCACAGTCAGAGGAGCATGCACAGGGGGTGGGTACTTGGGATTGAGGCAAGCAGGTGAAAGACTGAAGAGACACTTCCTGCAGACATAGCATGCCAACAATATTTAATCGTTTAAGGGATTACAATAGAACAATCCTCCAAAGTATACAGTACCTGAGAAAGCGCCACACAGAAATACACAAATCACAAAATATACATAGACCTTAAAAGATAGTCCAATAGACTATGTCCTTGATTATAGGATGAGGAGGATCTCCCCAGCTAGAAAAAAGATTGGTCTGGGTTCCCAATAGCACAACACTGTAAAACAACAAGAAGGATAACAGAGCAGAGGAAAACCTTCTAAGTGCATTATTATGGGATTCTCTTTGGCCAGCACCTTCACCAGGTGCTCTTAAGAACATTACTCATTTATAAAAGGCAATATAGACCACCTCCAATTCACATAAACACTCCAAACCCCAGGATAGTTACTCACGCCTTCCTCCACAATTATGGCACTCAAACTCTTGATCAGTAGATAAAAGGGACTAAATATTATCCCAAAGGAAATACAAATCACCCTTGCAGATGTTATACTACCCACAAATATTATACTAAGGAAAGGAGGAGGTAATAAAGTGAAATAAACACCACTATGGTGTAAATGAAAGGGTGATAAACAGGCCTAAATGAAAATTATTTATTAAAATATAATAAAAATCTCGATTAAACATATTGAGTGTTTTTTGGGTGTCTTATACTTTTGGATTTTATTAACAAGATTTTCGAGTGCTCTAACTGCAGAGGATGACATGGGGAACCATCTTGGGGTTTATACCAGGAGCATTTATGCGACTTGAAGAAGGTATATTGCCTCTTATAAATATGAGTAACGGTCTTAAGAGTACTGTGTGAAGGTGATGGCCTAAGAGAATCACATAATTCTGGAAGTTTTTCTATTGCACTGCTATCTTTCTTGTTATTAAACACAGCATGCTCTAAAAAAACAGTGTGACAAGATGTTAAGCCAATCAGTCAGTCAGAGAATGAGTTTTGCTGATTGTTTTTTATTGTCTTGAACTTCTCTTGTACAACATCTAAGGGTAAATGCAATGTCATGTAAAATGTGTTATTCTCTGTAGCTTGGCATTAGAAAATCAAGCAATCACAACAGCCAGCCCACAATCTATTTAAACAAAATAAAAAAGAAGGGGGCCACTTGGAGCCTCTGTGTCATATGTTTGACATTCCTGCATTAAAGCAATGGGATTTTGCATTGCCCTCTATGGTGCAGTTGGGTTGTAGGACAGTATATGGACGACAATTATATTTCATATTCCTGGGTGGAAAATAGGAGAACACTCAAAGCAAACAGGGTGCATTTTGCTTAAACTAATAGAGGGGACTTTTTTGGCCATGAATTGATCAGTTTTGTTGCCAGTATACTTTATTAAATGGTCCCCGTGTCTCTGATTTTTAATAACTGCAATCACTTTGTTGTGGTTAAACATTCTATATTATAATTCACTAAGTATGTTTGCCAGAAGCCGTCATGTGCAGTAGAGATGGCTGAGCGCGCCACAGTCATGTGCAGTACAGACTGCACACACCGCGGTTCATAAGGAGTTGGGTGCTCCGAATTCAGACCAGAGTCCTTCCGGTGCACAGAGAGGACTACAGTCTGAATTCGGAGTGCCCCGCTCCGGATCAGCAGCGGCACGTTCCGGCAGTCTGTACTGCGCATGACTCCGGAGCTGCCAGTGTTGGCCCATGTATACTGGCATTAAAATTAGTATTTAATAATTGCTGATATCAGCACAAGACCACTGTTTTGTCTTGTTATTTTTCAAGCAACCCATGTAACACCCCTCTTATACTATGCCCATGGGAAAATCAGGGAAACCTGCCATGTGGTGAGTAGAATTTCAGTCTTACCATTGATTTCAATGTAATGAGCTAGGCGAAAAAAGCTAAACGCTACAATGTTGCCACTCATGAAAAATTTTAATTTTTCCTCCTGTTTTACTTTGGAGGGGAGAACTTTAGCCCATCCCTACCAGGGACCTCAATTCTATTTCTAACTACTATATTCCTGGCCAGTTCATAAGATTCAGTTGACAACTCACAGAAAGGGTTGTAGTTATCAACAGGGGCGAGTGAAGTGTTATTATTAATGGGTTAAGAAAACTAGATTGATTATATTTAGGTTGCTGTTAACTGTAGAATACAGTAGTCTATGTACAATCATGTAAGAATCATCAGTAAGTTACCACCCAGAGGGGTGCAGAACACAATGGAGGAGATGCACTAAGGCATGATAAAGTGGTGGTAACTTCTCCAGTGATATCACTTATCCAGTTCCTGTGCTATTCTATGGAGCCAATGCACTAAGATTTCTCCAACTTTGGAGATCTTAATGCATAGGATCTAGAGAATAACATAAGAACTGGCAAAGTGATATCACTGGAGAAGTCATCTTCACTTTACCACCTCTTTACCATGCCTTATTGCATAACCCCCCTGGTTACCTAAAAAATCTACCTTTGTGATAGTAAAATATTGTTGTTTGTGTATTTAACTAGAGGGTGTGATTTGGGAAAATTAGGGAACAATGATACTATCTATTGCAATTTGCATCTGAAGAGGCTATCAACATTATATCAACAAACCTGGGTTAATTTGCAAAAATATTTTTTTATTATTAATTTATATACAGTTTGCAGTTAATCTGTGCAGTAAGAAAGGTACAGTGTAGGTATATTTCACAAGTTCGCCTCCAGAATTCCCTATGTGCTAAACTTTCTAAAAAAATAAATGAGTCATAGATTGACCCTAGAAAAGATGTATACATACTAGTGATTTCCCTTATGAGCAGTCACAAGATTTGCACGTTGAATGAATCAAACAGTTTACTTATGGTAAAATAAAAGCCACATGGGTTTATACTACAGGTCTATAAAATATGGAAACCTTCAATATATGTTTTTGTATATGTGGATTGTAGTCCAATTAAAGGATAAAAGTGTGCAGATATTTTATCCCGGCTTGTTCTTCTTTTATCGTAATGAAGAACAGGAAGACATTGTGAAATTATTGTACTAAATTGTATTAGACATAAAAGGTCTAACACTTAGTTTTGGACAAGGTTCAACTATGACTGTAATCTGTTCCTAACTTCAAATAGGAATAAGAAAGAAAGGATTCAAATAGGAATGAGAAAGAAGGAATAGCAAATACAATTCTACTTGTCCATGCACAAACCTTCCAACATAGCAACCTAAAGTAAAAGTTACCTGAAGAGGTAAATTTGATACCAATGGAATTGCCTGCAGATGTTTTCTTGTGACAAGCTCACTGTCAAATGCAGTCTCACATACTGTCACACACATTGTAGGACATTTACACAAACACTGTCACACATACACAGTCTATCATCCCAGCATTGTATCAATTTCTAACTTGCAGTCCCAAAATAACACATGCATTGTCTAACACTACCTTGTAGCACTTTCCCAATGGTTGTCACAGACTCAAACATACACTGCCTGAAACACCAGCATTGTACAGCTTTCCCACCGTAGTCACAGAAATACACATACACTTTCTTCTACTCCTGTCTTGTCCTATTGTCCCACTAGTAGTCACATAATGAAATATACACTGTTGTAGGAAGCATTGGAGTTTGAAGGAGAAGATGGGGGCAAAGCTATGCTGGCAGTGGTAGTTTCAAATATTGCATTTCATGTCCTATTGTAGGTGTGGTTTAATTAAGGAGGGTGGTGTTTGTAGGAGGTAAGAGGTTTGGATGGAATTTGGACAAAATTGGGAAGAGAGTGAGTAGAGAAGAGAAGCAATGTCACAAATTGGAGAGTTCGCAAGTACTGAGTAGAGGGTAGATGAAGGAGACATGAGAGCTATGAAGGAGGTTTGGAAGAGGCTTACCTACCTTATATTCCTCTACTCTGGATCCAGTTGACTGCTAATAATCCTCCGAGTGCACTAATATCTTCAAAATTGGAGAACTCTTAGTGCATTGGCTCCAAAGACTATCACTGGAGAAGTCATCTCCACTTAGCACACCTTAGTGCATCTCCCGCAATGTCTCCATGGTGTGTTCTGTTCCCCACAGCCACCAAACCGGTAACACACAGTGTGGAGCACTATGTGGAGACACAGATTGAACTCTGGAGCCTGCACCAACACTGGAGGAACCCTCATTGCTTCAGAAAATGAAGGAATACACTAAATCATTTGAGTGCCATAGGTGTGGGCATTCAAGTGGCTATTAAAAAATATCTGAGATTACTAATGATTGTGGGGGAGATTGGTAATAAGACTTCGTCTAAGGGTACTAATGTTGCAGGATAAACACAGATGGCCGGGAGTGGAGCTGAACACAGAGAGAGGATATGGAGGACTGGGAAGAGAATCAGCATGTAATTCCTGGGAATGGATGGGCTGATACATGGATCACCCCACCCATTCCCTGTCTATGGCCTTGATTCTATTGTATTCTGTAAAACATGCGGTAGGGCATTGGCTACGACCAACAACAAAAATGTCTAAGTCAGTATTCCATTGTCCTTCCAAGTGAAACCATAATGGACGTTGGGCCACGGAAACTGACTTGTGGCCAAAATCCATTGTGAGTGTTAAGTTCCCAAAATGCAGGCTAAATAGCATAAATAATGGAAACATCAATGGAAAAGAGCTAACAATCTGTGCCTTACACACTCTCAAGCACCGACTGTTAGCTCAAACACAGAGTCACCCTCCCAAACACTAACCCTACATTACCCCTAACAGTAAAGTGCAACAATACTTGCCCTAACTCTATCCTAAGACCTAGATTTATGTAACTCTTACCTGTCCTCCACTTCCATCTTCGTCTTCAATCTTACTTCTTTTCTCTGTAATCTTCCATCTTATTTCTTCTTATCTTCTTTCAAATCTGTCCTGCAAAATAAAAAAAGTCAGTGAAAGATATTTAAAAAAAATACACCCAAGATATTCCTGAGTTAACACTTTGAGTGCCAGAGGGTAGGGATGGACAAAATGTTTCACCTCAAACCAAAATCAGCACTTCCCACTTGGCAAATAATTTCCTGTGAAAAGTAAGGTTTTTTTCAACTTTTTTCACCTAGCTCATTCCACTGAAATCAATGGGAACATTTAATTTACAAACAACACATAGCTAATTTATAAAAGTGGTATGAGGGTGCCTGTGTAGGTGGAGTCTGGGGAAAAGTTGAACAGTGAATTTTTTTTTAGGGGGGATGTTTACTGTTAATAAAAAAAAATAAAAACAATAAAAACTAAATTCAATAAAAAAAAACATAATATCCTATATAATAATTTGCTAAATCGTGTGTAACGCAGCAACATGCGCAGTAGACACTGCTGCGCGTGCTGCAGTCATGCTCAGTAGAGACTGCCCGCGCCGAGGATGATACAGAGCTGGGCGCTCTGAAGGAGCTTCCAGCTCTATATCAGCCGTGACGCGGGCAGTCTCTACTGCACGTGACTGCCCCGCGACCGGGTGGCAATTGCACTGTGGCCCATGTAACGGGCTGTTCAACTAGTATGGTATAAAAGGGGTCTGAAATGGGTGCCTGTGTTGGTGGGTAGAGTCTGTGGAAAGAATCAGTTGAACAGGGAATTTGTTTTTGGGGGGTTGTTGACTGGTACTAGGGGGGCAGGTAACAAAAAAAATAAATAAATAAAATAAGGAATTTGTATGTAATGTGACAGAGACAGGGACCCCATGACATAAGCTGCAACTGTGGTAGGCTGACACTTGAGAGTGTATTTTGTAGAGGATGATTTGTTGGACTTGTTATAGGAAACATTGATTTTTAGGACTTAAGACTTATTAGACGCACAAGCCCTGAGGAAACATTGATTTGTTGTAAGAAATACGATGAGAAACATTGATTTTTAGGACTTAGATTTGTTTGGCACAAGCCCCAAGGAAACATTGATTTCTAGGACTTAGATTTGTTTAGCACAAGCCATCAGGAAACATTGATTTGTAGGATTTAGGCTTGTTTTGCACAAAACCTAAGGAATTAGTGATTTGTAGGACTTAGGCTTCTTAGAAACAAGCCCCCAAAATTGTTTATTTTTTTGCAGGCCTCTGCTGTTGTTTGTTTTTGTTTTGTTTTTTTAAACAACTAGAATTGAGAAAAAAAAATGCCCTACACGTGTTGGCGAATGACCACTGGCCATTGTCAAACGCCCTGATATACTTGGGGAATTTGCAACTGCTGTTCTTGCTGCTGAGTTGTTTAAACAGCAGGATGATTAGGCAGCTCAAAGAGAATAGGATCAACAACAGCAGTATCATGGGTGATGGATGATGAAGGTTCCACTTGCCACGACTAGCTCCAGTGATGCGCCTAAGGCAGTAGCAGCACCATAACTAGCCCCCACCACTTCAGGTATATGTGGAGAAAAGAAGACGCTGGCCAATAATGCTTCTCCACTTGCCCCTCCTCTAAAATCATGGGTGTGTTGTTACAAGAATAGACATTTTTCCCTTGAGAGCAGGAACTGTGCCTCTCACAAAAGAAACTGCAATGTGCACAGTGTGTGTGTGGTAAATAAGGGAAGGACTTGGAACAATGGGTACATCTGCACTTACATTAAACACCTGGCACAGCTGTATCCAAACACCATGACACTTAGGGTATCCAATGTGAAATCCCCCTGCCAGAAACCAAGTACTGCTGCTGTCACTATGCACTTTGACCACTCCCAGCTAAGGACACATGACAATGTACAGACAGTTTAATAGTAATGATGAACCTTCCCTGCCACCAGCGGGATGGAATCTCTTCAGATGCCATTTTATGCCCTGCTTGCAATTCTCCTCCACCACACTGCCATGTGTGGTCAGTGCACCAAACAGTGTGCAATGGGAGGACACGAAATGTCACATCCTGACATCTACAGAATGGCTATCACTTGGTAGGGAAGGTAACGATGAATGAGGTGGATTGTCAGAAGATGTAGTTAACCTAGAGCAAGAAGGTGATGGCGAGCCAGGTGATTCACTCATCATCAAACTTTCAGCCTCTGGCTGGGTTTCTCAGTTCTTCCTCCTCTTTGATCTCAGCCTAGCCTCTTGTTTCCTTGGGGAGAGAAAGGGGGTACAGCAATAGTGGTGCCCAATTTCTGTGGTGGGTGTTTAGCTTTAATATGTTTCACATAATGTCATGGTGTCTGTGTTTCATGTGTCTTATCAGGGAGCTTGTGCCAAGGTGTATTCCCTCCTTTGCCCTTTTCACTGACTTGTCTCAAATTGTGCACAGTGCCATTGGTGATGACTGCACTGGGCCTACCCCAGGAGAAAAATAGTCCTACACCCATGACTTCAGGGGGGAGGAGAAAGGTGGAGATGAGTGGCCTCTTTCATCTTCTCCTCTACATTGCCCTTCATTTGCTGGGGCAGAAGAAAATGTTTTACCAGAAAGAATACATTGAGATTTCTTTTGTTTTCAAGTATGTCCTGGAGTGTTTACAGCAATGAGTTGCATATTTGCACAAATACATAGACAAATACATATATACACACATATACTAAAATGTTATATACAGTTGCATATTGTTTTTAGATCTAAAGAAGCAATTATTTTTAAGGATTTTTGACTGGTAGAAGATATGATTTTTTCAAGTAGGTTATTCCAGACTTTCGGAGCTCTGAAGGAAAAGGCAGATCGATCGGCTTCTTTATTGAAATGTGGTATACTCAGTGAGTTGTTAGCAGTGGAGCGGAAGTTATAGTTAATATGGAGAGATGAAGTGAGCATACTGATCGGGTAGTCTAGTAGTTTTCTAGAGAAGTGGTTGTGTATTAAGCAAGAGAGGTGAAGGGCACATCTAGTTTTGAGTGTTAGCCAATTTAGTTCTTCATACATATCACAATGATGGGTTGTGTAAATACATTAAAGGATAAAGTGGCATAATGAGTTATACAGAGTGTCAATTTTAGAAGGATGAATTTGTGGCACAGGAGCATACACTACATCCCCATAGTGTATGATTGGCATTATCATCTGTTGTACAATACATTTTCTTACCAGGGGATTTAAACGGGATTTGTTTCTAAACAGACACCTATGTTGGGATAAAGTTTGGGTGTTAATTTATCAATATGAAGACCAAAAGTGAGGTTGGGGTCAAGCCACATACCAAGATATTTGTAGGAGTCTACTGTGGCCAATTTATGATTAGAAACTGCTACAATGGATAGATTGGTATTGCAGAGATTACGCAGCTTATGCTTTGAACCAAATACCATTCTGACTGTTTTGTCCGTGTTTAGGAATATTTTGTTCTTTGCTATCCATCTTTCAACTTTCGAGTAATCATGCTGTAATAAATCCTCCAATTGTGATACCGTTGAATTTTTTGCATATATTATAGTGTCATCTGCATACATGTGTACAGAAGATGCTTTGAAAACCATGGGCAGATCATTTATAAATAGAGAAAATAAAAGAGGGCCAAGGATGGAGCCTTGAGGAACCCCACTTGTAACTCTGAGTGGAATGGAGGTATTGCCAGCAATATACACATATTGCATTCTGTCTGATAAATAGGATCAGAACCAATTTAGAGAATGATTACACAGTTCTGAACTTTGGAGATTGCTATGGTCTACTGTATCATAGGCCTTTGCAAAATCTAAGAAAACAGCTCCAGTGAGTTCACCATTTTCCATACCAGTCTGGATATTATTGATTACTTTTAGGAGGGCAGTGATTGTAGAGTGATTTGAACAAAAGCCTGATTGAAGGGGGTGAAAAAACTGGTCAGCTGGTAATACTTATATAGTTGCACATGGACACATTGCTCTAGGATATTAGCCAATGTGATGTTGCTGCTGTTGCTGCTACTGCCTCAGAATCATCACTGCAATTAGAACCAGGAGTATTTCTGCTGCTAGCAAGTGGAACCTGTCTTAGTCCTGCATCACTTGTTGACCCCATTCCCACTGTGGTCTGTGGCACATTAGCCTGCTCTTCAGCATCCTGCTGCTCTTACAACTCAGCAGCAGCAGGAATTAGAGCAGTTGCAAACTCTGCAAATGCCAAAAGCTCACTGCTAGTGGTGGTGGTGATGTCCATGCCCATCCCTATCTCCCATTCCTTCTCAATTTGGGATAAAAAGGCCATTAATTTCTCTTCCACACCAGCTTCTCCATCATCATCATCATCACCATCAGTCCCTCCGTGCTACTGCTCTATTACAGACATCTCACTGGTTGGAGGAGGTGATGAGAAATGTGACACAAGGTCCCCTAATGTCACACTTACCATTCCTTGTTGACCTGATGAAGGCAGACTGGCAGCACTAGCAGCAGGCACAGGCAGATGATCTGTGCTACTGGTGGTGGTATTATTGTGCTAGGCAACAATTCTGCCTTCTTTAGGATGATATTCCAGCTGGACAATGCCGTACAGTGGTACAGGACTCCCAGGGTCACTGGCCCTTGGACACACTGCATTACTTCCCCTACAACTCCCCTAACGCTAGTCCCATCAGCTGCTTCGCCATCACTTTTATTACTAATACCAAACACATAAATTTCAATTCCTGAGTCTTCCTCCTCATTAGTAATATGATAATCACCCCCTCCTTCACTTCTAATACTCTCTACTAGCTGCTAGACCTTAATAATAGTAGTAGTACTAGTGGCGGGACTGCTTGGGGATGGCAAGTGTGACTTAGGGTCCCTTGATGTCACACTTGGCACCATCTCCTACCCCAGTACTGAGAATTACAAGACACACCCACAGCAGGGGCAGCACTGGCAGCAGGTGCAGCATTGACAACAGGCACAGGAAGCTGACCCGTCCTTCTCACACTACTACCCTCTTCTTCCTCCTGTGAGATACATTTCCCAAGATCCCTAGGGGTGATGTAGGGGGACTGGCCTTCATTGGGTATGAGAAACCAGGGCACCCTGGTCCTTTCATGCTGGTGGTAGTGGTCAATTCTTCCTCCTCAGACTCACTGGACAACATAACGGTCCTTCTAAGTCCTCTTTTTATTATTATTAAACCTGTTTATAGTTACAGCAGTCACTATGAGCCTCTCCTGTCTCAATTTTGTTATAAATTTCACAGTACAACAGTCTAACACCTCTCTCTCACTCTGTAGCTGTTTGTATAGTGTTTCACTTTCTAGAGAACAGCACGTTGTTATAGCGAAAAGGCGAAAAACATGTTAAAAAGGGGGTGAAAACTTTGTAGTCATTGAAAAAATGGTGAAGACTTTTTGCCAATGGGCAAAAACGGGGAAGATTTTAATCGCTGCACTTAAAGTGGATTTGTGAAAAAGTGGACAACCACATGGTTTTCAAAGGAACGCAAAGGGTCCTTTTGCCCACTCCTACCAGAGGGGGACCCCTCCAACACTCTAAGGGTTAAATGCATTCTGGCATATCTGCTTAAAATAATATGCTGCTATCCCAGTTTAAATAAAGAATATGTCCTTCCTTTGTTAAATGAATAAAAGGGCTCCCAAGGGTTAAATATATCTCCACTGCTGCTGCCTTTCCTGGCACCACTGAAGGCGGCAGGAATACATAGTGCCACAGTGGTACCCCTCCGGCACTCAAAAGGTTAACTCAGGCATATCCTGGGGGCATTTTTTAAAAATAACTTTCATTTTACACAGAGATGAAAAAAAGAAGAAAAAGAAGACAAGAAGAAAGATTACAGAGAACAGAAGGAAGATTGAAGGCTGACAGTAGCTGACAAGGCTGCTGAAGATTCTGCTGGACATCAGGATTACTGGCAAGGGTTTTTGTCAGGGGATGTTCTTTTACTAGTTGGATTAACCCTAAGAGCGCCAGTGAGGTAAGCATACCCCGCTGGCACTCATAGAGTTAATTATATTAGCATTTGACACATTTTGACATTGTTTTGGATTTAATGATATGGGGCATAGGATCCCTTAACATATCTCAGTGCCTATTGCATGGAATTTGATGGCATATTTTGTTGTTTTAATGTGTCAATGAGCACAAACACCCGCAATATTATTACCCAAGGTGGGGTTTTTCAGCCTGTATTTCTTCTTAGCACAGGTAATTTAATTGCTTACCTTGCTTGAAGAAATACAGTTGGATGGGTATTTTTTGCGGCGGATGGAATTGAATCAAGGCCTAAGTATGTCTTTGGATATGAGGCAGTCCCTGTGGAAATTGGTGGAGTAATGCATTTTGTGATGCAATGAATTACTCTACCCAGTTCCAGTTACACACACACACACACACACACGCATACACACACACACACACAAACACATAAACACACACTAACACATACTTTACTGTGCATCAGTTCTTCCAGGTACACTTGCACAAAGTCAGAGATTTTGTAGGCAAATAGTCAAGTATATGAGTAAACAATTATGCCAGTTTCTAATGATCATCAATTTAATATGTGGGTTGAAGCACAGTCAATAAATGCAACAGAAACATCTGTGTAGGAGGAATAAAACTGGGTGAGGAACAGCCAACTCAGCTAACAAGGTGAGGTTGCTGAAGGCGGTTTAATGTCAAAAGTCAAACACCATGTCAAGAACGAGCACAGCAACAAGTTAGTTACACTGTATCAGCAAGATCTTTCCAGGCAGAAATTTCAATGCAGACAGGGGTTTCCAGATATGCTGTCGAAGCTCTTTTGTAGAAGTACAAAGAAACAGGCAACACAGTGATGCAGTGGTCAGTCAAGGCAACTTGCAGCAGATGAAAAAAGCATCATGCTTACTTTCCTTCACAATCTGAAGATGTATCACGGTGCCCGTGATTGCTGCAGTTCCTTGTCTGTCACCAGTAGGGGGCTGCTATTGGCTGTCTGCAGATAGCCCGCCTTTCATTGCCTATTTAAACCTGGATTGGGCACCCTTTGGTTGCCCTTTCGTGTTGTTTCTGACCTTCTTGCTATCACTACGCTAGTGATAGCTGGGCCTCTGTTCCAGTGTTCCTGAGTTCCTGATCTCATGTGTTCCTGAGTTCCTGATCTCTACTGTTCCAGTGTTTCCTGCATGCTGAAGTACTTCCAGTCCTGGTTCCGGCCTAGTCTCTGGTGTTGCAGTTCCTGCTGAACTTCTTCTCTGCTGTTTCCTGACCTGACTGATCGTTGCTGGTTCCTGTCATTCACATCGCCTGTCTCCTGTATCCTGGCGACCTCCTGCCTGGTCGCGTCGGCGACATTGCTTGTTACTCCAGTGTGCGGTCACTGGTTTGCTCCACAGCCTATCGGCTGTACTATCCTGTGTTGGTCCCAGCGTGCGGACGCTGGTTTGCTCCAAAGCCTTGCGGCTATACAAACTCGCTTGTTACACCAGTGTGCGGTCACTGGTTTGCTCCACAGCCTATCGGCTATACAATTCTGTGTTGGTCCCAGCGTGCGGACGCTGGTTTGCTCCTAAGCCTTGCGGCTAGACAAACTCGCTTGTTACACCAGTGTGCGGTCACTGGTTTGCTCCAAAGCCTATCGGCTATACAATCCTGTGTTGGTCCCAGCGTGCGGACACTGGTTTGCTCCAAAGCCTTGCGGCTAGTCAAACTCGCTTATTACACCAGTGTGCGGTCACTGGTTTGCTCCAAAGCCTATCAGCTATACAATTCTGTGTTGGTCCCAGCGTGTCGACGCTGGTTTGCTCCAAAGCCTTGCGGCTATACAAACTTGCTTGTTACACCAGTGTGCGGTCACTGGTTTGCTCCAAAGCCTATCAGCTATACAATTCTGTGTTGGTCCCAGCGTGCAGACGCTGGTTTGCTCCAAAGCCTTGCGGCTATACAAACTTGCTTGTTACACCAGTGTGCGGTCACTGGTTTGCTCCAAAGCCTATCAGCTATACAATTCTGTGTTGGTCCCAGCGTGCGGACGCTGGTTTGCTCCAAAGCCTTGCGGCTATACAATCTCGCTTGTTACACCAGTGTGCGGTCACTGGTTTGCTCCAAAGCCTATCAGCTATACAATTCTGTGATGGCCCCAGCGTGCGGACGCTGGTTTGCTCCTAAGCCTTACGGCTGTACTAACTCACTTGTTACACCAGTGTGCGGTCACTGGTTTGCTCCTAAGCCTATCGGCTATACATTCAGTGTTGGTCCCAGCGTGCGGACACTGGTTTGCTCCAAAGCCTTGCGGCTTTACGATTCCCCTGTTAGTCTCAGTGTGTGTACACTGGGTTGCTTACGATCCTGTCAATTTGCCATTACCATCTGACTGCTGCTACTATCTCTGGGCTGCCCTGCCCGGTATTGGTAAGGCCGGTAGAACCTTTTGCCACATTCCATCTGAGGTTGCCTTACCCGGTATTGGCAGGGCCGGTAGAGCCTACATTATGAATCTATTGAGGCTGCCTTTCCCGGTAATTTGGTAAGGCCGGTAGAACCGTTATGCGATTCCATCTGCAGGTTGCCTTACCCGGTATTGGCAAGGCCGGTAGAGCCTAACATTCTATTACTTCAGACTGTCCTGTCCGGTATATTGACAGGACCGGTAGAGTCTGCCTTCTGTCTTGTTACATTCTGAATATATCTGTATGTATGTGGTTGCCATCCTACGTTATCAATTTATTATTTCAATAAAATTGATTTTTACCTAAAACTTGTGTCTGAGAGTCATAATAAACCGTGACAAGATGTTAATCAGCAGATAATTGGCAGAAAACAGTGGGATCAAGGTACAACCATCTACTGTTTGGAGGAGTCTGGTCGGAAGTGGTCTTCCTGGAAGGCTTGCGGCCAAAAAGCCCCCGACATGCAAACAAGGCCATGAATGAAAACACAGGAACTGGGGTGCATAAAAATGGAAGAAGGTGCTCTGGACTGATGAGTCAAAATTTTAAATATTTGGCTGTAGCAGAAGGCAGTTTGTTTGCCGAATGCCTGGAGAGCTGTAGAAGAATGAGTGTCAGCAGGCAACAGTGAACTATAGTGGAGGTTCCTTGCAAGTTTGGGACTGCATTCCTGTAAATGGTGTTGGGGATTTGATCAAAATGAATGGTCTCTTCAATGTTCAGACATACAGACAGATACTTATCCATCATGCAATACCATCAGAGAGACATCTGATTGGCCCTCACTTTATTCTGCAGCAAGACAACAACCCCAAACATACAACCAAAGTCTTTAAGAACTATCTTCAGAGTAAAGAAGAACAAGGAGTCCTGGAAGTGATGGTATGGCCCCCACAGAGGCCTGATCTCAACATCATTGAGTCTGTCTGAGATTAAATGACGAGAGAGAAGCAACTGAGACTGTCTAAATCCACAGCAGAACTGTGGTTAGTTCTCCAAGATGTTTGGAACAACCTACCTGCCGAGTTCCTTAACAAACTGTGTTCAAGTGTACCTAGAAGAATTGATGCTGTTTTGAAGGCAAAGGGTGGTCATATTCCTACCAAATATTGATTTGATTTATATTTTTCTTCTATTCACTCACTATAATTTTTTTAATTGATAAAAATAAACCATTAACATGTCTAGTTCTGAAAGCATTATTACTTTACAGCATTTTTTCATACCTGCTTAAGACTTTTACACAGTACTGTACACACATACACACACATACACACACACACACACGCACACAGATATATGGAAGGTTTTTAAACTATTTTTAATTTGCCTTTCTTTAAACAGCCACATAAAGATCCTAGATTTTGGCTTTCACATTCCTGGTATTTCACACTTTACCTTGATAACCTCTTGTATTGTAACGTTCCTCCTTTGTTTTGTTTTTCTATGGTTTGTTGGACAGATTTTGTGATTGTGAAATAGAGGATTTGTGAACATAAGGGTTTGCTTGAGAATTATGATACAGGAATAAAAATACTCATTTCTGAACAGAAACACAATGCTGCCAAGTTAAAATAACAGGTCTTGCAACAGATTAAAATACCCAAATGGGGGAGGCATATTAAAACACTAATGTTGCAGGAAGAGTGCAAATGAATACTCAAGGTGGAAACTGCGGCTTCACAGGGGTTAAACGAGGAGTTTAGTTTGACTTTTTTTTGTAACTATTTCTGTAAATCTGTTCAAACTATGTAATCTAGGTATGTGTTGACTGCCCTCAGTGGTTAAAAATGCTGCAAAATATAATGTGCACTAACATTAGTTATAATGGTTGATTGCTATAATTTGCAATGTTTATTTATTACTGTATTGCCTTTATGTTAAGGAGTCATACTTCTGAATATATTTATTTTGAGCTTTGTTGGCTTCAAATGCATTTCTAATATATAATTTGATTTTTTTTTCTTTAACATATTAATTTAGTAAAGTTGTCCCCATTCAGGTAGTCTAAATTAGGCTTCAGTAGTGAGCAGCTACTATGACTGCCCGGTTTGTTTAGCCTTGTCTTTCTAGACATATGTATATGACTTATGGGGGAGATGCACTAAGGTGTGATAAAGAAGTGATAAAGTGGTGATGACTTCTCGAGTGATATCCCTTTTCCCATGTATTCTACAGATCCTATGCACTAAGATCTCCAAAGTTGGGGAAATGTTAGTGCATAGGCGCCATAAAATAAGATAGGAATTGGAGAAGTGATATCACTGGAGAAGTCATCACCACTGTATCAACTCTTTATCATGCTTTAATGCATAAACCCCAATTAATTTTAAGTTTAGATCTTGTGGCTAGAGTATTTTATTCTATTTTATTGATGAGGGGCTTTGATATTGTGTTTCTCCTCACAATAAAATGATCAATATTTCAACTTTCATTATTAATGTATGTCTGTACTCATTCTTTGGATATGTGTTTACCTTTTAAACAATTTTAGCAACTTTGAAATAATCACCTATATGTTGTTATAGCTAGATTTTTTTATTTTAAAACAATTTTTGAGTAGGCACTTCCTCCCCTTACTGACACGCCTCAGAAATGCATTGCCCACCTCCCCAAGCATCAGTAAGTGGGAAAGTTAACTTAAAGCTAACACAGGAAGTGCCAGGGCAGCATGCCTTAATTAGCATAATTTACAACTCTAATTATATCAGAAATTAGTTTTCTTAAAAAAAAACGTTAATCCAACATACAGACGATTTTAAAAGCTCATTCAAGATCATTAAGTTGTTTCTAGATTTATAGGTTCCCTTTAAAATGTTATCTTGCATTGAAGATATGCCAAAGTGTTGGCATTATCTATGGAAAAAAAAGAGATTAATGAAACAGAGGAGAAAACAAAGTAAAAGAACCACTGATCTAATGGACAATGGCTGTTTTAACACTTCTACTGTGTTTGTGTTTAACTGTAATTTTCCTCTTACTCATTTAATGTATGCACAAATATTATATACTGTTTTTCTTGCCATAAGATGGGCTTTCTAAAGATACCATTATTTCATTAAATTTCCTGTAAAACAATTTATAAAATTGGATTAAACAAATGTAACAAATACACTTTTTATTAACTTTGGCACTAAAAATCTTTTACCCATCTACAAATGCTAAAAAAACCCTGCTAAATACATTATAATATTTGTCTTGATTTTAGAAATACCCAATGTTGACATGTCTTTCTAATGTTTTTGTCAAGTTATATTGCAATAACTAATAGACTTGTGAGCGGCAAAAATTTTCGGTAAAATTCAATTTCGAACAAATTTTTTTTTTTCCCATTCAGAGGATCCAATTTTCGGACTGGACCTGTTCGACTCAGATGAAATTAGGCAATAGTACAAATTATTCGGCCAAATTGTAAAAATTGATGGGCAAAGGGGTGGGGCAAGGGTGGGGCTAAACTATTCTCCAGTGTTGTATAGAGGAAAAGAAAATTTGTTGTAACTAACGACAAAAAATGTCTTAGAAAAGACAAAATTTGTACGTTAACAAAAAAGTGGTGGGAATGTGAAGTTCTGAATGTGAAAATTTTTTGTCTTTAGTTAAGACATTTTTAAAGACATTTCTGTAGTTAGTTAGGACATTTTTGTCGTTACATACAACAATTTCAGTCAGGACAAACAACATATTTCTGATCACAACCGCCACTCTCTGACAATATTAATGATCCCAACAACACTGTACTTTGAAAAGTCGTTACAAACGACAAAAGCTATTTCACTACTTCTTTGAACATATGGCCCATAGCAAAAATGCCAAAATTGCTTGTGTTCCTATGTGGCTAATATCTGTATGAACTGTAAAGAGCCTGTTTCACCAGACCTACTTTTAGCAGCATGTAGCAACATTGTAATAGTTTCAGGCGGGAAAGCGCTGTTCCATCTATTTTTAGTAGCATGTAGCAACATTGTAATAGTTTGAGGCGGGAAAGCGGCATCCGAATTTCCGAAATTTACACCAAAATTTCAGACTATGTCCGTTTCGGATTCTGATTTTTTTTTCATGGGCGGACCTTGGCTTTTGGTAGGTCCGAATGATGCAGAATACGCCTTATTTGTCCGAATTCCAAAAGTACCTGAACCAAATCTCACAAGTGTAACTAAAAGTAGCAAAAATTGAGGTGTCCCAAAACTTTTGACCAATAGTGTAGCTTATGGGTTTTTAGTGTATTTGAGCCACATCAGCTAAGTAAGGGCAGTAATATGTAGAATGTATTTCCTCAAGAGATTGCGTTGGTGGATACTATAATTATATTTAAAACAATTTTATAATAAGTCTTTCTATTTCTGTGTTAAGAACTAAGCACTTACTTATAGTTTCCACTACTTTAAGAATAGGGAAGTGTAACATAAACATGGACTAACATACCATATTAATGCCTGAGCCCAGGGCCAAATTTCCAAATAGGCAGAGTAAGCAATTGTCAAGAGCTCCAGAGTTTGAGAAGCACCTCAGTTGGGCTGGACACACTCATTTCATTTGGAACTTGCAAATCTCATGCAGTCTCCCTCTGCAATTTTAACCCTTTGTGGTATGTACTAACCATTAGCCCTTTATAACATCCTCTTCCAATCTCCATATTACCTACCTCCCCCATTCCTCTCCTATATCTCTCTGTGTCTGTTTTAATGGTGTCATCATGCTGGGGTGACATCATTTTCCGGGGTATTAGTTGTACACCATATCTAAGTAATGAGAGTTAAACAAGGGAGTTGGACAGGAGAAAGATAGCTGCTGCAATACAACTACTTAAAGACAACAGTAAAGTAAACAATAAAGGGATGCAATGGAATGGGGGGGATTAAAATAAATGTTACAAATGTTAGGTTGTCTTACTAAATAATCTTAGTTAGATAATATATTTCACCTGTTTTCTCACTACCCCCCACTTTCTTTTTGGCATGCATAACAAAATGAACATATTACTACTATCTGTTCTAACTATGCCACTTTTTTGGTGAAAATATTTTACCAGGAAGAATACATTGAGATTGTCTCTAATTTTCTACTATGTCCTGGATTCATTTTATCAACCTCAGAAGGGTGAAAGACAGGCTTCCTCATATTCCCACAATCCTGTTCCTCACTTGTACCATAACTTAATAATACATAATACACCATGGACTTCTGCATACATGTGCACTACCCTCTGACTGATGGTGGAGAGTACTAAAAACAAATTCACCCAGTCCCAGTTTTCATAGCAACAGATGCACCTTTTCACTATCTGCTCACCGCAAACAACTCATCACATTTTTTGATACTAATTTTTTAGCCCCACTTTTGTGGATAGGCACAACTCTAGCTACATGAGCAGTTGGACACTAGATGCGTTATCTGCAGGTGCGAGGCTTCAGCATGCTGCAGGCCTCAGTTTTATGTGTTTGAGGCCTGTAGTCTCCTCCTACCTACTACCTCCCTCTGAGCTGCTCATCCTACCTACTTCCTGAGGAGGTGTTTAAAGGGCAGACTGATTCCTGACTCAGTTACCCTTACATTGGAGTTCTGTGCAGTTCTTTATTTGTATTCCTGATTCCTGTGTATGATCCGGCTCCCGCTCCATCCTTTTTCTTCACAAAAAAAAATCCAGCACCTACAGGGGATGAGGATTTTTGAATTATGCACCTCTCCAAGGCATCAGGCACATATTCCTCCATGACCATATTCTCCTCCACAGATAGAGGATACGTACGGCCCCACGGAGGGGTAGTCCCAGGCAGTAGCGCGATCGTACAATCGTATGGTTTATGGGGAGATAAAGCTCCAGCCTGGACTTTGTTAAATATATCTGAAAACTGTGAATAGACAACCAGTAGGCCTTGAGATTTGACACAAGCAAGTCTGATGGGACGTGAAAGACAAGACTCCTCACAGTGAGTCCCACAAGACAATATCTCACATGTTCTCCAGTCAATTTTAGGGTTATATTTTAGTAACCACAGAAACCCTAACACAATAGCATAGTGTGTAGAGTGGCATAGAAACCAACCCTGGTCCTCAAACAACAATAAATTGCAACTCCACCTGTAAAAAAGGTCTCTCTTTTGTGCACTGCAGCATACTCAAAACAGATGAACTAATAGCGTGGTGTGTACAAGCAAAAATGTCTAATTCTCCTGGCTAAACCCTAAAATATCAGATATTGCTATTGCAATTGAAGGATACTCATGTTTTAGGAAGGACCTAGAAAAGAGAGGAGGAGACATATACACCCAAGAGTCCATAATCTTTACACTTCTTAATGACTCTTATAACTATGATTCATATGAATACATTGCAGGAAAAATTATTCTTCCCTTCTTTAAACATAATTGTTGGCAACTACAGGCCTCCAAACACGCCAACAAAGTTGCTTACAGGCATAAACCACCACCTCAATGAGATTGCCACTCATAATAAAAAAAGTGAACTGTTGATTCTTGGAGACTTTAATATTAATTGGCTAGACTCCAGGAATGAAAAATTGTATTCATTGTTAAAGACATCAAAGCTATCACACCTAATCTCCTCCACTGCTCACATACATTTTAAAACATCCAATCATACTCTGCTAAACTGGATCCTTTCATCCTGCCCAAGAAGAATCCAAGATTCATGTGTACTAGCAAATGCGTTTAGTGATCACTCCATAGTCTACTGTCTTTGAAAAATTAAACCAATCAAATCATGTCATAATTACTAGATTATTTAGACATTTTTATCTCCAGTCTTTCCTAAATGATTAAGAAATTTCCCATGGTATAGAATACACCTTATACCTGATCAAGACTCAGCAACTTACTTTTTTGACTCAGAATTTAGACAGCTCTGTAATTTCCATGCCCCACTAAGGAAGATCAGGGTAAGCTGGCGAATCTACCCTGGGTCTCTGCTGACCTGTTTGACTTATACAGTTTCAGAGATGCATTATGAACGAAATTTAAACAAAATGGCTCCACTAATGATCACACTGCATAAGGCAATTGTGGCATACTTGCACAAAGCAAAGAAAACTAGCAAAAACTCAATATTTTTCGAAAACTTGAACAATAACATTTCTAAACCAGCCAACTTCTGGAAGTTCAGTATTTTTCTGACAACTTGATCAATAACATTTCGAAACCAGCCAACTTCTGGAAGGTTATTAAAAACATCTACAACCCTCCTAACCTCTATCACCCATCAGCTATAACCATAATGCATTTAACAATTACTTTGTTGGATGTGCCACCACTCTGATTACACAAAACAAAAGTAATTCTGAAGCAGAAAACTGCACAGAACAGCTTCTGCCACCTGCTATGACAGATTCTAATGATGCCAATAATGCTAATAAATGTAATTTCATGTCGGTAAATGATAGTGAAATATATGACTACCTCCTTAACCCAAAAATGAAACCGCAATCTGGCCCTGACCAAATACCAACAATGCTATTAGCCCTTCAGTGCCAGAGGGGTACACAACTCTTTGCTTTGAAATCTGTTGCGTACCCTCTGCCAATCAAAGGGATAAATCTCAGTGCCTCAGTCACTGACCATCCTATTACAACCCTAATTAATGACTCCCTGTCATCTGGGTATATGCCCAAAGCCTGGAAAGTAGATAGAGTTGTGCCTATCCACAAAAGTGGGGCTAAAAATGTAGTATCAAATTACAGACTAATATCCCTATTACCCACATTAGCTAAAATCCTAGAGAAATGTGTCCATGTGCAACTATATAAGTATTACCGGCTGACCAGTCTTTGCACCTTCTTTCAACCACTCTGCAATCACTGCCCTCTTAAAAGTAACCAATGATATCCAGACTGGCATGGAAAATGGTGAACTCACTGGAGCTATTTTCCTAGATTTTGCAAAGGCCTTTCATACAGTAGACCATAGTATTCTGACAAGTAAACTCCAAAGCTCTGGATTGCGTAATCATTCTTTAAACTGGTTCCTATCTGTCACAGTACCTTCTAGCGCCGCCACTTTTGGCGATGCTTACTATGACGCTCCAGCGTCATTTACACAAGTGGTTGGACGCTAGATGCGTCATCTGCAGGTGAGAGGCTTCAGCATGCTGCAGGCCTCAGTTTTATGTGTTTGAGGCCTGTAGTCTACTCCTACCTACTTCCTCTCTCTGAGCTGCTCATCCTACCTACTTCCTGAGGAGGTGTTTAAAGGGCAGACTGATTCCTGACTCAGTTACCCTTACATTGGAGTTCTGTGCAGTTCATTATTTGTATTCCTGATTCCTGTGTATGATCCGGCTCCCGCTCCATCCTTCTTCTTCACAAAAAAAAAATCCAGCACCTACAGGGGATGAGGATTTTCGAATGATGCAACTCTCCAAGGCATCAGGCACATATTCCTCCATGACCTTATTCTCCTCCACAGATAGAGAATACGTACGGCCCCGCGGAGGGGTAGTCCCAGGCAGTAGCACGATCGTACAATCGTATGGTCTATGGGGAGGTAAAGCTCTGGCCTGGACTTTGTTAAATATCTCTGAAAACTGTGAATAGACATCTAGTAGGCCTTGAGATTCGACACAAGCAAGTCTGATGGGACGTGAAAGACAAGACTCCTCACAGTGAGTTCCACAAGTCAATATCTCACATGTTCTCCAGTCAATTTTAGGGTTATATTTTAGTAACCACAGAAACCCTAACACAATAGCATAGTGTGGAGAGTTTATCACTTGAAGCTTCCAGTTTTCCTTATGCAGGGCGCCCACACTTAGGGACTATGTCTGTACTGTGGAAAGAATGGTCACCTACTGAAATCATGCCCGTATGTCTGGGAGAATGCTCCCACCTAAAATACTGTCAGGGACAGATCTTAGGTGGCATCTCACAGTCCCCTGAAATCTCTCAGGCTAAACCCTTACTGGACATAGTCCTATATTGGGCTAAAGAGTCTATTCCTGTGCCTGCCCTGATAGACTCTAGCGTGGCATGTTATTTTGTGGACGCCGCATTAGCTGACCTATTTGGGATTCCTTTATTACCTCGTGACTGTCCTTTGGCGGTTGAAGCAATTGATGGCAGACCCCTGCTTCCAGCACATATTACCCATGAGACGGTTCCACTTACCCTAAGTGTGGGAGCCCTGCATAAGGAAAACCTGAAATTTCAAGTGATAAACTCTGGAGTTCCCCAAGGCTCCATCTTTGGCCCGCTTCTATTTTCTCTATTTATAAATGATCTACCCATGGTTTGCAAAGCATCTTCTGTACAAATGTACACAGATGACACTATAAAGTATGATAAAAATTCAAAATGTATCACAACTTGAGGCTGTATTACAGCATGATTCCTCAGAAGTTGAAAGATGGATAGCAAAGAACAAACTGTTCTTAAACACTGACAAAACGGTCACAATGTTATTTGGTACAAATCATAAACTGTGTAATCCCTGCAATACTAATCTATCCATTGTAACAGAGTCTAATCGTAACTTGACCCTGGTGGACTCCTACAAATATCTTGGTATGTGGCTTGACCCCAACCTCACTTTTGGTCTTCATATTGATAAATTAACATCCAAGCCTTATCCCAAAATAGGTGCTCTGTTTAGAAACAAATCCTGTTTAAATCCCCTGGTAAGAAGACTTATTGTACAACAGATGTTAATGTCAGTCATAGACTATGGGGACATAGTCTATGCTTCTGCACCACAAAACCATCTTTCTGAAACTGACACTCTGTATAACTCATTATGCAGCTTTATCCTACAATGTAATTATACAACCCATCATTGTTATAGGTATGAATAACTAAATTGACTAACACTCGAATCTAGATGTACCCTTCACCTCTCTTGCATGGTTTATAACCACTTCTCTAGAAAACTACCAGACTACCGAGCAGTATGCTCACTCCAGCTCTCCATACTAACTATAACCTCAGCTCCACTGATAACAACTCACTGGGTAATTACAAGAAAGAAGCCGGTCAATCTGCCTTTTCCTTTAGTGCTCCGAAAGTCAGAAATAACCTACCTACCTGTCAATCCCAGTCTGCTCTAGAAGGCTTTGCTAGGTACCAGAAGATGTCTGCACTGTTTCCTGGCTGTCAGTTCCGGGAGCAGCAGAATTTCTCAATTCTTGCGACTAGTACTATTGAGCAACTAGTCGCCAGATGGTTAATTCTTTGGTGGAAACTTTTTGAGTGGTAGTAGTTCCGCTTTAACACATAGGTTTTCATTAAAAAAAAAGTTTACTTCTCCTTTAAGCCTCTGCCAAATAATTAAAGGCTTTCAATAAAAATTATTGTTCTATTATAAGCAACCAAAAATGATTACTATAGAAAAAATAGTAGAATATTAGTTCCACAATCAATGGAACCTCCACTAAGACATTGATTCTCAATGTTGATCCTTGTTTTATACCAACAGGCCACATTTCAACTTGTTCTCAAGTTAGTAATCAGTGACTCAGTCATTGTGGTTACACCACATGTGCTTAATTAGGGGTATCCTTAACATCTGACCAGTTGGTGTGTCCCTAGGACAGGAGCTCAGAATCATTGTACTAGGACATCTTTATTTCTGATTCAAGTGAATGTAACAGATCTCAATTTATTGAGGATAATTAACTGCCAGAACTGGGACTTTTAGAATCTACAGGAAACAAGTGTATTATTTATTGCTCTGTTTGTTTTTTATTTATCTTTTATTATTTCTTTTATGGTTTTGTCTGTTTTATTACTAAATTTTATTGTTGTTCGCCTTCTGTTTCCCAAGATCACGGCTCATAAAAATTATAGAACAATTTTATTCCAAAAATAGTCTTTGGGGTATTTTTCTTTTTTCATTAGTATTAAATAACAGAAATACTTTGTTTTATAGAAAACTCTCTAATGTCTGATTTTGTAGTCTGCTTGTTGTTTTTATTAACCCTTTGAATGCACCCCTCTGACACTCAAAGGATTAAGAACAATGGGCACTATACACAAAGTAAAGTGGAACAATTCTTGGGAAAGCTAACTGTTACGTTGGCAACCAATAAAAATACTCATTGATTTAAGAGAGACTTTTAACCCCTTGAATGCTAGGGATCTCCATGGAATTGCAACTTGAAAATCTGTCTAGCATTCAAGGGGTTTAAAGCCCAATTAAATCATTAAAATTTTATAAAGCTTTATGTACTCCTTAGGACTCAGTAGGTTTGCCCCAGAAGTACTCCACTTTTGCCATTATAACATAGTAACACAGTAATATAATTGATATGACTGGAAAAAAAAGATTTGTATCCATCAAGTTTATATTTGTCATACCACCTTTGCTGAAAAATATTGAAGCCATTTCCAATTAAGCCCCAAATGGGTAAAACGTCCTTCCTGATGCCTAAAGGCAGTCTGATATCTCCCTGGATTTACATCCTATCCACAATTTAACCAACTGTCATAAATATTGTTCTGAGATAGAACGGTATCCATTACATAGTGAGGTTAACTCATGTCTGAAGAAAGGACCTTAGTGTCCTGAAAGCTTACACTAGTTATGTCCTCAGTTAGCCATTAAAAGGTATCACCTTTATACCACTCTTGTGAGTTTTTTTGCTATACTGAATTCTATCCACTAACATAAACAAACCCAGTAATTTTACAGTTCAGTGGTGCCTTTTTAAATAACTAGTGCCCAAAGCTGTACTCTATATTTCAGTTGAGGCCTTAACAAGGATTTATAAAGAGGTATATTCCCATTTTGTGCGTCTCTACCACTTTTTATAAATGATAATGCCTTACTGGCTCTTGCAGCAGCTGTGACACTGGATACAGTGAAGGCTGTTGTCTATTGATACTGCCAAATCTTTCTCTAACAAGGATCCTCCAAGCAGTTTAACATGCAGCGTACATACTTCTTCCTGTATTACATATACCTAACCTTTAATTTACTTAAACTTCATCACATCAGTCACTTTTCAACCCATTTGCTTAGTTTATTCAATTACTTTCAATACCCACATCAAGTTCATTAATAAAAATGTAAACTCATTGGGCACAGGCAGACCCTGTGACACCCCAACTACACTTTTAACCCCTTAAGGACCGGAGGTTATGGGACATTTCCGTCCCATAACGTCCGCATAGGGGCACTTTGACGAGCCGGTACACGTGACCTGTCACGTGTATCGGCGCGTCACTATGGGGCTTGAAACAGATCGCTCCGATCTTGGAGCGGTCTAGTTCATGCCCTATTTTTACTTACAGCGCTCCCGGTAGAGCGCTGTAAGTAAAAAGTACGTGACGTACCAGAACCGTCAAGGGTCGTTCGAGCAAATTTACCCTTGACGGTCCTGGTACGTCAAGGGTCCCTAAGGGGTTAAACTAACATGAAAAGGCTCCATGTAAAACAACTCATAAAACTTTGCTGCCTCTTACTTATTAAACTGTTGGCCATCTATAGTCATGAATACTATCAGTTAGCATTCCTTCTAATATATCACCCCTGCCAGTTTACTAAGCTGCTTACCCAGGAAGCTCTCCCTTTGGTTTTGCTTGACAAGTGGATCAGTCTATGGATATTTCACAGCATTCCTTTCCTTTATGCATTGTTTAACACCATTAATTATGGTTAAAATGGTGCAACTTTACTCCATGTGGTGCCTTTGCTTTCAGTCAGGTATAAGTGGCTTGCTGGCATTAGCCCTTTGAAGGGTATCCAACACTTTGTGAAGCAGTGAATTGCACTCCGAGGGTTAAAGCCTTAACAATCATGCAGTTTGTCCACCGGTTTGTACTACATTGACCATACACTATAGTTATACTCTGCACTGGCAGATTTGTACATGGGGCTCATTAACCACATTTACCTTGTGTGTTATGCTTCCCTCTGATATTAGAACAAGAAAATTGCTATTCAGAAATCATCCACCTCTGCACTCACTATAAGGGGAATGCCACATGGTTGATATTTTGGATTCTTAGTTCATCAGAGGGGAATTTCAGTATCTCATTAATATTATGGACTAGATCATTTGTTGGAACCCAAGGATAAAGACTCTATACTTCATGGAAATATTAAAGCCTTTGCTGACCTTGAAAGAAATATTAGGAACAAAATGTGAAATATAAAACGAGTAATGTAAGAATTATAAGTTCATCTGGTAATAATTTTGTTAGGAGCTTTAGGAATGTAACAGGTGTAGACTATAGAAAAGTCCTCTTTAATGTAAATTACTTATGCTCTGCATTTCATACTGACACATACATTAATAATACTTATCAAGAGTATAAGAAAAAAACCATTGCTAATCCTTTCAGAAAACATAATCTTATGAGCACTTTTTAGAAAGAACATTCTTTTGGGAGTGAATATTGCTTGGATCCTTGTTTTTTTTTTTCTTTTTGTTCTTTTTTCATTAACATAGAAAAATATTACAATTATATAGCGTATGGGTAGTCAGCCTTTGCCCCCCTTAAACACTTAGTTTCATTGGATACATAAAATGTTGGTTTACAGTGCTATTACCTGCAATATCTTTACACAATATTCAGTTTTCACAACCATCTCCATACAAGTTTGAGTTTTCACACCTGTCTTTACACATTGGCAAGATTGTCCTGTTTGAAAATATTCATAAGCTGCCATATACAAAAGTTTTTAGTATGCAAAAAATATACTCAGTACAAACGAGCATGAAGTGGACAAATACATAAGGGGATGAGAGAAAAAATTAACAATTAACACATTTCATGCTGTCTGCAACACTTCATCAGAATCTGTTGATGCACTACCAGTACTTCGCGTGTGCACACCGCCAACGGCGTTAAGGAGAGTAGCTACAGCATGAATGTTTTAGCTAACGGTTGACAGAGTAATAGACTGGTAACCGACTAGCGTAACGGAAAGCCACAGCAAGTCTAGCTGGAGCAAAAGGAGGCCACCAGGTGGTAGGCTAGATACAGGTGGCAACAGAGTGTCAATACGCTAGACATAGATGGTAACGGAATAGACTCGCAGCCAGGTATGGTCAGTAACGGAGCGGGTTCACAGCCAGATACGATCAGCAATGGAGCAGGTTCTCAGCCAGATATAGTCAGCAACGGAGCGGGTCCTCAGCCAGATACAGTCAGTAACGGAAGCAGGTCCTCAGCCAGATACAGTCAGCAACGGAGCGGGTTCTCAGCCAGATACAGTCAGCAATGGAGCAACAGAAGTACAGCAAACTCAGGAACGTTGTCAGGCAGGCCAGGTCATACACAATCAGAAATAATGGAGCAAAAGTCAGGAACTAGTACACCACGAAAGGGCACCATAGTATAGACATGACAGAGGTTATAAAGGCTATCACTGGGTGGCGACAAGATACTGGCCAATCAGAAATGAGATAAGAAAAAAGAAGATTCAGAATGTCACCACCTGCAGCCAGGAGCATGGGCACCTTGATACAGGCACGGCGCTGGCAGTCAGTACTGTGCATGACTGCAGCGCCTCCAGTTTTGGCCTGTGTACACGGACTTTAAAACTAATTTATTTATATAGCGCCAACTTATTCTGCAGTGCTGGTATGTGACAGGACATCATGAGAATAGTACCGTGCCTCTATCTTTATGATCAGAGTTTTTAATTATAGATCCCTGTGTAATATGGTTGTCACGGTTTATTATGACTCTCAGACACAAGTTTTAGGTAAAAAAAAATCAATTTTATTGAAATAATAAATTGATAACTTAGGATGGCAATAACATACATATATATATACAGAATGTAGCACAGACAGAAGGCAGACTCTACCGGTCCTGTCAATATACCGGACAGGACAGTCTATAGGCTCTACCGGCCTTGCCAATACCGGGTAAGGCAACCTGCAGATGGAATAGCATAACGGTTCTACCGGCCTTACCAAATTACCGGGCAAGGCAGCCTCAATAGATACACAATGTCGGCTCTACCGGCCCTGCCA
Source organism: Rhinophrynus dorsalis (assembly GCA_037306005.1). Lineage (NCBI taxonomy): Eukaryota > Metazoa > Chordata > Amphibia > Anura > Rhinophrynidae > Rhinophrynus > Rhinophrynus dorsalis. The sequence continues at coordinate 68,390,769 of CM074719.1, read as the reverse complement.
ATACCGGGTAAGGCAACCTCAGATGGAATGTGGCAAAAGGTTCTACCGGCCTTACCAATACCGGGCAGGGCAGCCCAGAGATAGTAGCAGCAGTTAGATGAAAACTGGCAAATTAGCAGAATCGTTAAGCAGCAAGGCTTTGGAGCAAACCAGCGTCCGCACGCTGGGAACAACACTGAATAGTATAGCCGTAAGGCTTTGCGAGCAAACCAGTGACCGCACACTGGAGTAACAAGTGAGTAGTATAGCCGCAAGGCTTAGGAGCAAACCAGCATCCGCACGCTGGGACCAACACAGATTTGTATAGCTGATAGGCTTTGGAGCAAACCAGTGACCGCACACTGGTGTAACAAGCGAGCTTGTATAGCCGCAAGGCTTAGGAGCAAACCAGCGTCCGCACGCTGGGACCAACACAGATTTGTATAGCTGATAGGCTTTGGAGCAAACCAGTGACCGCACACTGGTGTAACAAGTGAGTTTGTATGGCCGCAAGGCTTAGGAGCAAACCAGCGTCCGCACGCTGGGACCAACACAGCTATGTAGAGCTGATAGGCTTTGGAGCAAACCAGTGACCGCACACTGGTGTAACAAGTGAGTTTGTATAACCGCAAGGCTAAGGAGCAAACCAGCGTCCGCACGCTGGGACCGACACAGAATTGTAGCAATGTCACCAACACGACCAGGCAGAAGGTCGCCAGGATACTGAAGACAGGTGATGAGATGACAGGAACCAGCAACCATCAGTCAGGTCAGGAAACAGCATAGAAGAAGTTCAGCAGTAACTGCAACACCAGAGACTAGGCCGGAACCAGGACTGGAGTAACTCAGCATCCATGAAACACTGGAACAGTAGAGATCAGGAACCCAGGAACACAGGAGATCAGGAACTCAGGAGCACTGGAACAGAGGCCCAGCTATCACTAGCATAGTGATAGCAAGAAGGTCAGAAACAACACGAAAGGGCACTCAAAGGGTGCCCAATCCAGGTTTAAATAGGCAACAAGAGGCGGGCTAACTGCAGACAGCCAATAGAAGCCCCCTACTGGTGACAGACGGGGAACTGCAGCAATCACGGGCACCGTGATAGTACCCCCCTCTCAAAGACCCCCTCTCCTAGAATAGGGTTTAGGTTTCTGTGGGTACTTGGCATGAAAGATCCTAGTTAGCCTAGGTGCATGAAGGTCCTTACTATCCACCCATGAACGATCCTCAGGACCGTACCCTTTCCAATGTACCAGGTACTGTACCCCTCCTCTAAGCCTACGGGAATCAATAATGCTCTGAACCTCGTACTCCTCCTGGCCCTCGACCTCAACAGGTTCTGGCACCACAGGTGTGGTAGTATAGCGATTGCAAACCAGAGGCTTAAGAAGAGACACATGGAACACATTATGGATACGCATGGATGCAGGTAGGTCTAGTGCATAGGAAACAGGGTTAATTTTGCGAATAACTCTGTATGGACCAATAAACCGGGGAGCCAACTTATTAGACGGAACCTGCAGCTTGAGATTTCTGGAGGAAAGCCATACTCTATCCCCAACCTGAAAGGAAACCGCTGGAAGCCTTCTGCGATTAGCATGGCGCTGATGACGCTGAAATGACTGACCAAGTGCCCTCTGAACTTGTGCCCATGTGGAACGGAGTTGCTCGATATGCTCATCCAGAGCTGGAATCTGTTGCGTCTGAAAAGAATCTGGAAGCAAACAGGGCTGGAACCCATAATTAATCAGAAACGGAGAGCTCCCAGATGAAGAATTGACCGCACAGTTCCTGGCGAACTCTGCCCAAGGCAACAAGTCGGACCAATTATCATGATGGTCAGTCACGAAACAACGGAGAAATTGTTCCAATCCCTGATTAGCTCGTTCAGCGGCTCCATTGGTCTGGGGATGGTAGGCAGAAGAGAAGGACAGCTGTATGCCCATCTGTTGGCAAAATGCCCTCCAAAATCTAGACACAAACTGGCTCCCCCTGTCAGACACCAGTACCCTAGGCACTCCATGCAACCGGAATACTTCTCTGGCGAATACCATTGCCAATTCCTTAGCTGAAGGAAGGCCACGGAGGGGCACGAAATGAGCCATTTTAGAAAACCTGTCCACCACCATGAATATAAAAGAGTACCCCTTAGACATAGGCAATTCTCCCATAAAATCAATGGAAACATGAGACCAGGGGCGTTCGCCATTAGGCACCGGTTGAAGCAAGCCCACTGGGAGATGTCTCGGGGTCTTAGCGCGGGCGCAGGTGGCACAGGCATTCGTAAATTCGGCACAATCGTTTCTCATGGAAGGCCACCAAAATAACTGAGAAAGGGACCATAACAATTGGTCTCTACCAATATGTCCCGCAGCCTTAGAGGAATGGTAGGTTTCGAGCAGCCTAGTACGAAATGGTTCAGCGACAAAACATTTGCCCACTGGGGTTTCATGGGGAGCGGACCCCTGAGAGGCCAGGATCTCCTCCCCTAAGGGAGAAGTGATACTCGTGCGTATAGTAGCCAGTATTCTATCAGGTTGGATGATAGGTGCTGGTGTTTCCACTCTGTCACTGTCGGCCTCAAATTGTCTTGACAGTGCATCAGCCCTGATATTCTTTGACCCCGGTAAATATGATACAATGAAATTAAATCGAGACAGGAACAGTGCCCACCTGGCCTGACGGGAGGACAATCTCTTGGCCTCCGAGAGATACGTCAGATTTTTATGATCCGTTAGGATTAAGACAGGATTCTTAGTACCTTCAAGCAAATGACGCCATTCCTTAAGAGCGAGGATAATGGCCAATAATTCTCTGTCACCTATCTCATAGTGGCTTTGAGTGACAGTCAACTTTTTAGAGAAAAATCCACAAGGTCTGAGAGTTCCACCTTTATCGTGTCGTTGCGAAAGTACTGCCCCGACCCCAATATCTGAGGCATCAACCTCTAACGTAAATGGAAGTAGAGGATTGGGGTGGGATAACACAGGAGCCGCAGCAAATGCCAGCTTCAAATTTTCAAAGGCTTTCTCAGCAGATACCGGCCAACAAGAAGGATTAGCACCCTTGTGCGTAAGATCGGACAGAGGTTTGACAATGGAAGAAAAGTTCTTAATAAACCTTCTATAATAGTTAGCGAAACCCAGGAAACGCTGTATGGCTTTAAGGCCCTTGGGTTTTGGCCATTGTAGGACAGCTGACAACTTATCTTTGTCCATGGCAATGCCATCATTGCCAATTATGAACCCCAAGAATGGCACACTGGTTCTATGAAACTCACATTTTTCCAATTTACAAAATAATTTGTTCTCACGGAGTCGTAGCAATACTGCAGATACATCCTTGATGTGCTGTGCCATGTCTTGGGAGTAAATCAGTATATCATCAAGGTAAACCACAACACATGTCTGTAACATATCTCTCAGAACATCGTTTATCAGTTCCTGGAAAACTGCGGGTGCATTACACAGCCCAAATGGCATTACTAGATACTCGTAGTGCCCAGCTCGAGTATTAAAGGCAGTTTTCCACTCATCACCTGCTCGAATGCGAACCAGATTGTAAGCGGCCCGTAGGTCCAATTTGGTAAAAATCGAAGCGCCCTTAAGCCTGTCAAAAAGCTCGGTGATGAGTGGTATTGGGTATGCGTTTTTTGCCATTAGTTTATTCAGGCCCCGGTAGTCAATGCATGGTCTTAATTCGCCATTTTTCTTTTTTACGAAAAAGAACCCAGCCCCAGCTGGAGAGGTAGATTTTCGTATGATCCCTCTAGCAAGGGCATCAGAAATGTAGTCCTCCATAGCCTTATTTTCTTCACAAGATAATGGATAAGTGCGTCCTTTAGGAGGTACTACTCCAAGCTGCAATTCAATGCTACAATCATAAGGTCTATGCTGGGGTAGCATACTAGCCTCTCCTTTGCTAAAAACATCGCCAAACTGTTGGTACACATCCGGTATAGCAGAGGAGGTGCATAGGACCTTAATAGGCTGGATGACGCACTTGTCCATACAAAACTGGGACCAAGCAGCAATTTCACACTTTTTCCAATCAAATTGTGGGTTATGTAACTGTAACCACGGAAATCCCAATATTACCGCGTGGTGCGGAGAATTAATCAGTTGAAACTGCTGCTCTTCTCTGTGAAGTGCCCCAATAGTCATAGACAGTGGCATAGTTTCAAATAAAACCTGAGGCGGTTCTAAAGGTCTACCATCAATCGCTTCAATAGTCAAGGGGTTTTCTCTTTCAATGCGTGGAACTCCGTGCAAGTCAGCAAAGGTATTATCCATAAAATACCCTGCTGCACCAGAGTCAACCAAGGCCAAAACCTCCACAGATCGTTGTGCCCAAGACAATACCACCTGAATGGTGGGTTTCATTATGCCCGACACTGGGGACGATTGTACACCACCTAGGGCCTGTCCCCCAAGGTACCCTAGGTGTGTGCGTTTCCCGGACGTACCGGACAGGAATTTAGCAAGTGCCCTTTTTTACCGCAGTATAAACACAACCCTTGCTTCTTGCGATAAAGTCTCTCTGCCTTGGTTAGTCTAGTGAAGCCTATTTGCATAGGTTCACTTGTTTCCCGTACAGGTTCACTAGACTTCAATGCCAAGGGAGGGATGGGTGGGCAAAATATGCTACTAGGCTCATTATCTTTTGATCGTATTTTACGATCTCTGGCAATTGATCTCTCACGTATTCTGGAGTCAATTATCATAACATACTCAATGTAATCATCTAGATCAATAGGTAGATCTTTAGCAGCAATTTCGTCTTTAATGTGGTCATTCAGGCCTTGAGAAAAAGCTGCCAATAATGCCTCGTTATTCCAACCTACCTCTGCTGCCAATGTGCGGAATTCGATGGCATAGTCGCCCACTGTACGCCTGCCCTGTTGTATCTCCATAAGGTGTTTGGCAGCAGAGTTGGTTCTACCAGGAGGCTCAAACACTCTTCGAAAGGATTGCACAAATTCTCTGAAGTTCTTAGTACAAGGTTTAGCATTCTCCCACAAGGGGTTAGCCCAGGCCAATGCTCTGCCAGTGAGCAGTGATATCGTGAACCCCACTTTACTACGATCATTGGGAAATGCGTGTGCCGTCAATTCCATAAAGATTTCAAGTTGGTTGATGAACCCTCTGCAGAGACTAGGGTCACCATCATATCTTAGCGGCAAGGGTGCAGAAGCCGTTAAACCTTTAACAGTACCCTCTAGGGGCCTGGTATCACTTTCCGGTGTCTGACTTGGCGAGACCACCGGGCTAGAACTCGATTTGTCAGCGAGGACCATGCGTTCAAGGATCGTTTGGATTGCAACTGCCAACTGATCCAAACGTTGCTCGAGCACATCCATCCTCCAATGGATATTCTGTGCGTTACCTTCACCCTTGCTGTCTGAGGTCATGGCCCTTTCGTACTGTCACGGTTTATTATGACTCTCAGACACAAGTTTTAGGTAAAAAAAAATAAATTTTATTGAAATAATAAATTGATAACTTAGGATGGCAATAACATACATATATATATACAGAATGTAGCACAGACAGAAGGCAGACTCTACCGGTCCTGTCAATATACCGGACAGGACAGTCTATAGGCTCTACCGGCCTTGCCAATACCGGGTAAGGCAACCTGCAGATGGAATAGCATAACGGTTCTACCGGCCTTACCAAATTACCGGGCAAGGCAGCCTCAATAGATACACAATGTCGGCTCTACCGGCCCTGCCAATACCGGGTAAGGCAACCTCAGATGGAATGTGGCAAAAGGTTCTACCGGCCTTACCAATACCGGGCAGGGCAGCCCAGAGATAGTAGCAGCAGTTAGATGAAAACTGGCAAATTAGCAGAATCGTTAAGCAGCAAGGCTTTGGAGCAAACCAGCGTCCGCACGCTGGGAACAACACTGAATAGTATAGCCGTAAGGCTTTGCGAGCAAACCAGTGACCGCACACTGGAGTAACAAGTGAGTAGTATAGCCGCAAGGCTTAGGAGCAAACCAGCATCCGCACGCTGGGACCAACACAGATTTGTATAGCTGATAGGCTTTGGAGCAAACCAGTGACCGCACACTGGTGTAACAAGCGAGCTTGTATAGCCGCAAGGCTTAGGAGCAAACCAGCGTCCGCACGCTGGGACCAACACAGATTTGTATAGCTGATAGGCTTTGGAGCAAACCAGTGACCGCACACTGGTGTAACAAGTGAGTTTGTATGGCCGCAAGGCTTAGGAGCAAACCAGCGTCCGCACGCTGGGACCAACACAGCTATGTAGAGCTGATAGGCTTTGGAGCAAACCAGTGACCGCACACTGGTGTAACAAGTGAGTTTGTATAACCGCAAGGCTAAGGAGCAAACCAGCGTCCGCACGCTGGGACCGACACAGAATTGTAGCAATGTCACCAACACGACCAGGCAGAAGGTCGCCAGGATACTGAAGACAGGTGATGAGATGACAGGAACCAGCAACCATCAGTCAGGTCAGGAAACAGCATAGAAGAAGTTCAGCAGTAACTGCAACACCAGAGACTAGGCCGGAACCAGGACTGGAGTAACTCAGCATCCATGAAACACTGGAACAGTAGAGATCAGGAACCCAGGAACACAGGAGATCAGGAACTCAGGAGCACTGGAACAGAGGCCCAGCTATCACTAGCATAGTGATAGCAAGAAGGTCAGAAACAACACGAAAGGGCACTCAAAGGGTGCCCAATCCAGGTTTAAATAGGCAACAAGAGGCGGGCTAACTGCAGACAGCCAATAGAAGCCCCCTACTGGTGACAGACGGGGAACTGCAGCAATCACGGGCACCGTGATAGTGGTGTTAGATGGTATTAGTGACTACCATGTGGTGTTTGGTGTGATACTCTTAAATTATAAGTTGATTTATAAGGACTATATTGATAAATAAGGCAGAGCAATAGTGCAAGGTATTCTCTATCCTGTGTGTAACAATAAGTCTAAAAACATATTATGTATATATACATAGAGAGTATCTCAACACATATATGCATGCAGAATGGCTGAACTTAAAGAGAAAACTATCCCTATGGGTATAGTCTTTAAGGACCCCATTACACAGATCCTATTGGCAGCTTGTCTCTGTTGTTAGTTGCAGTTCAATCTTCGGGTTGATTGTCATGAAACAGAAAAACAGAAGAGGGGTAGGGCGAGACAGCGCACAGGTATAGATCTAAGTGTAGAATGTTATTATATTATATTCATAGTTTAAAAAAGACAAAAATTTATTTTATTTGGCCACAGAAAAAACCCCGGATTAATTTCTCCATTCTTACTCAACCGATTAATACAGGGGGGCTTGGTCTCTGAGATTTTATTACTTATTATCACGCGGCTACACTTTCCAAACTCTTTGATTTCACACGAATCCCTGCTCCTTGTTGGATAGACACACTAGAGGACATATTGAGTCCTTTCGATCCTATGCAATTATGCTGGTCGAATCTTCACTCCGTTCCGGCAGGATGTATGACCCACTTATTATTAGGACACATTCTTCAAACCTGGTATTAGCTTAATGATTCCTTTTATTTAGCTCCCCCTCACCTCTGAAGTCTGTAGGTAATCCTGATTTTCCACCGGGTCTGATCAATGCGTCTCTCTCTGAAACACTGCTCCTTGGACACCTTAAGATCGATTTCTCATATTGATCTTCTAGAGACTGCGGATAACTTCCCCAAAACTCATATTTTCCGCTCTATCCCTTGGTATACTTCTATCCAAATTATTGATGGACGACTCTCAACACTTCAATCATCTACTCCTTTACGGGATCTAAAGCCTATTGAATCTGGATTACTGAATTTGACCCCTACCCCTCTCACACTTTCCTTTTGTTATGCACTTTTACTGAATGTATTGCCTGTCAGTAAATATTACTTCTTGAGACAATGGGAACAGGAACTTTCTGTCTCCTTTAACACATCTGAGTGGTATTCTAAATCTAGATCCATGTTTAGTTCCTCACGAGCTTCATCCATTATACTAATGAATTATAAGCTTTTAACGCTCTGGTATATGACGCCTCAACGTCTCTCTACGTATAATCATAACATTTCTTCTACATGTTGGAGGTGCCATACAGATCAAGGTAACATGTTTCACATTTGGTGCTGTTCCAAAATACAACCTTTCTGGAGTAGGATTCTAGATGAAATTAAGGTGATCTATAATTTTTCCCTTCGTTTAGATCCGCTGATTTACCTTTTTCTGAGACCCCCTGAGAACAGAGCTTTATGGCCTTACATACAACTCCTTCTTAATGCTGCCAAAGCCATTATCCCTCTTTATTGGAAAGCTCAAGAATCTCCGCCTATTCAGACATGGTGGAACAGAGTAGATCATGACCTTGAGATGGAGAAATGCAAGTGGTTTATCTATAGACAAACACAGGTAACCTGAGTACCTTGCAGTGAGTGTCTTATCATGAGATCATGATATCTGTACTTACAGCTAAACTTCTTTAGTATTGGTTGGGCTGAGGGGTGGTCACTGGCTTTCATCTTTTTTTTTTTCTCCGCCTCATTTCTCTTCTTTTTATTTATTTATTTATTTATTTATTTAGAAAATGTTTTACCAGGAAGAATACATTGAGATTTCTCTCGTTTTCAAGTATGCCCTGGATAGTTTTCAGTAAAAGGTTACATATTGACACTAATTGTGAGACATTATATACAAACATACAGAAATATACATACTTTAAATAATGGGATTATTTGCAGTTACACACTGTTTGTAGATATAAAGAAACATTTGCTTTTAAGGATTTTAGACTGGGTGCAGATGTGATTTTTTCCGGCAGATTGTTCCAGATTTTTGGAGCTCTGAAGGAGAAGGCAGATCTTCCTGCTTCTTTCTTGTATTGTGGTATACGCAGTGAGTTGTTAGTAGTGGAGCGGAGGTTATAGTTAGTATAGTTAGTCTTTCCATTTCTTCTTTATTCACTCCAATATAACAACAGCTCTTAATCCATTAATACCTTAGATGTATAATGTTCTTCAAATGACATTCTACAATTCTGTCCATTTTAGCATTGTCATTCTGTAATAACAGGACTTTGTATTTTATGATATGCTTTGTTGATTTCAAGCTCTTATGGATGTATTTGCCTTTTCCTTCAATAAAGTTTTTGAAAAATAAAAAAAAATTCACATATAAGATCATATATAAAAATAATATTGGAAAATAGCAAAATATCACAAAATATAAAGTGAGTTAAAAGCAAAATGAAGTAAAATAAAATAAGCACACAAATAAAAGTCTGATTATATTAGCTCAAAGTTCTTTTTTTTTATTCAATGGTCAAAGAGTGTCTTTATATCATGAGCATATAGTAGGTGGATGGTATTGAGCAGTATACTTCAATGTTTTAAAGTGATATGACTACAGGTATCTTTGGTATAACTGACTGAGGAAACAGTATATTTGGGTGATGCCAGGGAAAATGCAGGAGTCTAAGTGTAGTGTTATAGTGTTATGGTATCAAGAATAAATATAAAAAGAGATTGTGACCTAGATTGTGAGCTTTTATTCCAAGAGAATAAGTGGATATTTATTCTTGATACCATAACTCCTAAGAGCCTGAATGAAGAATGGGTTTTAAGCACCCATCTTTAATATCCATAATTAGATTACAGATGAATGATACTATACTGGATATGTATTATGACACGTACTTTTTTTACATCCCTTTTTGAAGTTGGTACATGATCTATATATGTATATATTACTTCAGTTGAAGTATTTATGACTTATCCATAGTCTCTTTTTTGTTCTTCACAATAACAAGATAAACCCATTTTCCAAATATATCATTTTTATTGTGTATATATCATAGGTGATGATATATCCAGAATAAAAAATATTCTTTAAGATATATGGAAGGTATATAATATTCAAATATATCTTTATTTATTTAATATCTATATTGTGTCTATTCATGCAGTTTTTCTATTGCATATGTTTTACATCTTTAGATTTTTCTATCTGCAATCTCAGTTATTGGTGAAAGGGAACTCATGTTTATCTCCTTGGTAATACATAGACTGACAGCAGAGATAACTGTCGAAGACACAATGAAACATGAGGATACATTGTATATCTGATTTCTTTAAATTAAGAATTTACAGTACAATTTGCGGATCTGTGATTGGCTCTTGGCTTTTCCTTTTTCCATTTTTTCACTTTAAAAGGAGGCTTCCGCAGAGCCTCGGCCTGTGGGAAAGTAATCACGCTCTGCGTTTTTCTATCTGTCTATCTGATAGATTTGCAATTGTAAATTGATACTTTGTTGCCTTAATTCCTCCTCTACTCAGTTGCTAATATGTAGCTTCAGGCAGTTATGAGAGAACTACATAGTATTAGGACAATTTGTTATTATTTCTTTTAGCAGATTAGTGCATTATTGGCAAGCCGAATGATGCCCTGGCACTTACTGTTTCTTTAGCTTGTTAGTTGGATCGTTCTCCAATAATTATACTCCTTACCATATCTGTAACTGCCATACTCTCTGTGGGAAGGTTTGATAGTTACATTATTTGTTTACATACAACATCTTGTGAATTTGTTCTAGATGTCAAGCCAGGATATGCCCCAGTATTAGATATTAGAAAATAGGGTGTTCTCCTTTTCTATTTCCCTTATTCCCCTTTTAGGTAGGAACAGACCTTATCATAAGGGATAATCTCAAGTTTTAGAGGCTCTCTGGTTTAGAGACTATTAAAAGGCAAGCCGGATAAGCCCAGGCAGTACACATATTGCTTTGACTATAAAACATCCCATGATATCTGTTACGGATAACATTCTTTATAGGAGAGTGTTCTAGTGATATCATTTGTATTACATATATTATTTGGGGAATTTTTTTTCAGATGGCAAGCCAGAATGTGCGCCGGCATTATATTTTGATTGTAGCATGTATACTCCTTACAGCTTCCAATCTCCTCTTAGGCAAGAATATTGATTACTACATAAAATGATCTTTAGAGCTGTAGGCTCTCTAGTTTAGAGATCATAATAAGGAAAGCTGGAGAAGCCCCTGCAGTACACGTCTATTATTAGTGATTACTTGAACATATAAATATAAATATATATATATATATAGCCTCATTTTTCCATTGGGAGTGTGTGCTATATTTTTCCTACTTTTGTATTTGCATCATATTCCCAGTTTTGATTTTGTAATGTAGGTAGTTATTCTTTAGACTTTCATTGTTCGTGGCAAGCCAGAATATTGCCCCTGTATTACATGTATATTCTGCTGAATACTGCACTGCTAGGCACTACCTGGTAATATATGATATATTTGGTTACAATATATGTCATGTGTATGCCTGTGTTGTATGGAAATAGATATCTTTATTTCATGCATATCGGATTACAATCCAATTGTTTCTGCCTTTTATTTTTTACTCTATTATTGTTGTGGAAAGTCAATATCTGCCCCGACAATTATCTCTGTTATTTTATCTATATATATAATAAAGGTTAAGTCTTATCGTACCTCCTGTTAGGTGGGACCATAGTATTTACTATGTGTTAGCCTGTATAGTGTGCTAGGACAGCAGGGTTTCCTTTCTTTTCCCTCTCTATAGTATATTGCATTTTCCCTGTAGCACCTTGTAGGTTCCTAGTAAATCTTTAGTCTTCAGGTTATAACTGTGAAAGTGTGCGAGTTACTTTTCTATCATTGTGGAGAATAGATCTGATACAGTGGCTATGAGTAAGTATGGATGACAAAGTAAATAGGATAAATAAGGAAATAAAAATAAGATAAAATAAAATAGGATGTACTAAAATGGAAATGAACCTTGAAATAATAGGATGCATTCATTTAAATGAATTGATAAAAAAAGTGCTTGAGAACTAATAACAATTAATACACAGGAATATAAGTGAAAATAATGAAAATAATTACAAAACATAATAATAATGGAGTGAAGGTCAGCGTTTATATTGAACAAATGCCATACAGGTCCTACATTTGAATGAATGGATGAATAAAAATAAAAGGATTGTGTGTGTGATAACTGTGTGGATCCATTAAAATCTATGGTGAGGTCTAGTGAGTTATGATGGTAAATATATCTTAATAGGTCCAGCTATGAAAACTAGCTATAAGTTGTTTAATCATCTTTTAAAAATTGTACTAATTTTGTTGAAAATTATGAAAATTACCTGGTGATTTCATCTGACCCTCAGTGCAGTATAACCTGTATCACTCTGCTCTATAGAGCTGCCCTCTGTGTTCTCATTTCTCCACCCACCTGTCCCAGCTAGTCTGATGCTTGTGTGTGCTCCTTCATCTCCATGAACCCAAGTGCCCAATACTGCAGGCCCTTTTGAAATATAATTTACTCCTGTCACAGGGCCAACATCAAGGGTGTAGGTACCTCCAGCATTACAGCAAAATCTATTTCCTGCTCGAGTATAGTGAGACAATGGGCAGACGGGGTATTGTTTCTTGCAGTACCCCATCCACTGGTCACAAGCCACCATCCAAGGTTTCACACACAGAAATTTTATCATGGCAAATTATACTCCTTTCAATAGCTTCTGCTACAAGAGCTAGATACACAGCTGGGTGATCCATTGCTTTGCACCATGTTGCACAACTGCTGGTCCTTAATTGCTAACTACCAATGTCTATCAACCTGCATGTAGTCCAACAACTGTGCTGCTCTTGTTGTTCTGCAATAGATCACTTTCACAGAAAGGTTTGGGAAATACAGTAATGTCTACCTGTTACTAGTGTACCCCAGATACATTTTAACCCGTTGACTGTTGGCGGGCTGTACAACTTGGAGTGTGTCTCATATCCATCAAACATTCAAAGGTTTAACAAAGGCCAGACATTTCCACCCCAAACACACTGCACAAACCCCAGCCCACATTGACAACAAATCAGAGCTGCAGCCACATACATCCAGCTAGATCCATTGGCAATAATTAATGGCATCTCATCAGGTATCCAGCATAAAATATTCCTGGGGACATAGAAAGTATTGCATGGTTGCAAGAAGCCAGAAAGGGTCCATGGGGTATCCTAAGCCCAAGAACAGGTCAAAAAGAGATCCTACTATGCCTAACATATTCCCCAGTAACGGCTGGATATGAACCTTTGAAAAAAAAGTGAGCAAGATGGGTGTGTATAGTATTTTGTGTAATTTTTTGCACCCAAGGGGTGTACTTCAAATCAAGAGTCTGCGAAGGGGCAGGCTTTGGGAGCAAGATTGGCAGCTACTCAGGGCAGAGCACTGCCAATCACTGGGAATGTCATTAACATTGTGCAGCTCTCCATCTCTATATCAGAGAACAAATACGTCATTTTTATTTACAATGGTGTACTTTTTACATAGTTAAGAGGCATTTTGGATGATGTTTTGTGATTAAAAAAATGGGGCTGTAGAGGTAAGAGTTTTTATTATTAATACTAATAAGAATCATTAAGGTTGTGTCACGGTTTTATTGAACACTCAGACAATTGGGTAGGTTAAAAAGCTTTATTAGACAGTATAAAGCGCAACAAGGCCCCTCACAGGTCCAAACTTTATTACAACAGTAGCAAGTTTGACACAGGACAGGGCATACAAATAGCAATACAATACTGGAGGCTTTACCAGCCTTACCGAATACCGGGTAAGGCAGCCTGAAGACAAATGCAATAAGGACTAGAGAGGCTCTACCGGCCTTACCGAATACCAGGTAAGGCAGCCTGTATCTGGAGCAACAAGGAACCGAGGAGGCTCTACCGGCCTTACCATATACCGGGTAAGATAGCCTGTATCTGGTGCAACAAGGAATGGAGGAGGATCTACCAGCCTTACCGAATACTGGGTAAGACAGCCTATATCTGGTGCAACAAGGAACTGGGGAGGCTCTACCGGCCTTACCGAAGGACTTGAGCGTCTCTACCGTGATGCTGGCAGATAGGAGGTAATAGGCAGGCAACGTAACTGATAGTGACTGGATAGCACTGACCGGTGTATGTAATGGAGGCCACAGGGAATCACAGGCTGGCGTAATGGATAGGCAACGTTAACCGCTTAGTGACTGGATAGCACTGACTGGTGTACTTATCAGAGGCCACAGAGAAGCACATGCTGGACGTATAATGGATAGGCTATGTTAACCGCTTAGTGACTTGATAGCACTGACTGGTGTACGTATCCGAGGCCACAGAGAAGCACAGGCTGGGTGTATAATGGATGGGTAACATTAACTGCTTAGTGGCTGGACAGTACAGACCGAGTGTACTTAGCGGAGGCCACACTGATACACAGGCATAAAGTAATGGGAGCAACCAATCTGACAATAGCGGAAACGGCACAAACAGAGTAAGTCAGACAATGCCTGGATCAGTATCAGAGAGTGGTCGTCAGCCCAAGCCAGAATCGGTACATAGGAGTGGTAGTCAGCCAAAGCCTGGTTCGGTACACAAGAGCGGTAGTCAGCCAAAGCTTGGATCGGTACACTGGAGCGGTAGTCAGCCAAAGCCTGGATTGGTACACAAGAGCAGTAGTCAGCCAAAGCCTGGATTGGTACACAAGAGCAGTAGTCAGCCAAAGCCTGGATCGGTACACCGGAGCGGTAGTCAGCCAAAGCCTGGATCAGTACACAGGAGTAGCACAGGAACGAGGTCAGATGAAAACCGGATAAAACACGGAAAAGGAGCGCAGGAAACGTAAGGTTGGAGACACCACGAAAGGGCACCAGCCCAATGACAGGAGGGCGTATATAAAGGCTAGCCCTGGGAGCGGCTAGCCAGCAAGCACCAATAAGAGGCAATCAGGCACAAACCCGGAAGTAAGAATCTCGACATCTTGATAACATGTTTTTATTGCCTCTTGTATCAACTGATGAAACTGTTGGTAGAACTAGTCTAAACATTTTGTTTACAATTATAACTAGTTGAACAGCCTGTGTACACAGGCCACAGTGGCATGCAGCAACAGCTGCGGTGCAGTCATGCACAGTAGAGACTGCCCACACTGTGGCTGATAACGGAGTGGGGGCTCTCCGAATTCAGACCGCAGTCCTCTCTGCACAGACTACTGTCTGAATTTGGAGCGCCCTGCAGTGCACACAGCCATCTGTACTGTGCATGACAGCTTCTGACAAACAGACATTAGCAAATTATTATATAGGATAAGTTATTTTCGTCCTGAAAAACAGTCATGCATTATTGACCTCACATTTTCAGGTTATAGTAATCACCATGCTTGTTGCTTACTTTCTTTTATTTCTTTTTCCAGTGCAAAAAATCCTCCTTATGAATAAACCAGAGTGAAAACATGATAAAACCATGCATCTGCATGTGTTACAAAGGTCAAAAGTTCTAAAACAGACAATACAAAATGGATATTTTTTTTTGCTAGACCAATGATCGTGTCAGATGATATATCAAGTAGTCTTATAGAAGAGCTTGCAGCTGTTCCAAAGACCCTTGCAAATGATGATGACACTCACAAAAATGTTATTTTCAAATTAGACAACTTAACTGGGAATACATTCTTATTGATAATAAATACCAACATTTAAAAAAAATGTTCCTTGTTTATTCTCTAAGGAGAGCTATGGCTATAGGAATGTACGATACTCAATTTGTTTAATAAAAGGACTTCATACTGAATGAGATAAGACATAAAAAATAAACTAATCCAGATTCTTTAGAATCATGTTCACATAGACCAGCTATAGACTACTGTTAAAACGTTTAGTATATACGTGGTACATTACTGCTCTATGAAGGACACCTATGGGATACTTCCTGTTAAAACAAATTTAGAGGTCCTTTTTAAAAGAAACAATATATTTTGTTTATTGAAAATATAAATGTACATAAACATAGAAAGGTAGATAGATAGATAGATAGATAGATAGATAGATAGATAGATAGATTATAAATAGATAGATGATTAAGCAAGGGAAAAGCTTTCAATGGAAAAAAATGTGACACTTGCTCCTTGACTGCTCTGTCCATGTGGCACAGGCAGCAGGCAGCCTGAGATGGAGCATTTAGATCTACAGAGGTGATCTACAGAGGTTCTGATATTGATATTTGTCATTATGAGGCATATAGTCAGGTGTAAGATTGAACAAGTATACCAAACAGGTGCTAATGATCATCAATTTAATATGGAGCAATAAAACTGGGTGAAGAGCAGCCAAATTCAGCTAAAGAGGAGAGGTTGCTGAAGACAGTTTAATGTCAAAAGTCATACACCATGGCAAGACTAAGCACAGCAACAAGACACAAGATAGTTATACTGGATCAGCAGGGATGACAACGATCCAAAACATACAACCAAAGTAATTAAGAACTATCTTCAATGTAAAGAAGAAAATGGAGTCCTGGAAGTGATGGTATGGCCCCCACAGAGCCCTGATCTCAACATCATTGAGTCTGTCTGTGATTACATGAAGAGAGAGAAGAAACTGAGGCTGCCTAAATCCACAGACTAACTGTGGTTATTTCTCCAAAATGTTTCATACAACCTACCTGAAAAGCTCCTTAAAAACTGTGTGGAGATGTACCTCAAATAATTGATGCTGTTTTGAAGGCAAAGGGTGGTCACACCAAATAGTGGTTTGATTTAGATTTTTCTTCTGTTCACTCACTATGCATTTTGTTAATTGATAAAAATAAACTATTAACATGTCTATTTTTGAAAGCACGCTTACTTTACAGCATTTTTTTACACCTGCCTAAAAATTTTGAACATTACTGTATATATACAAATACATGTTGCTTACATAATGGTCCAGGTGCTCTGGTACTTGGACCAAGTGTTACTAATATTACAAATGTGAACTGTTTGTGAACAACCCATCCTATATAATTATTTGCTAGGATGTTAGAAGCCATCATGCACAGTAGAGACTGCCCGAACGCAGAATGCTGGGAGTTGTGTGCTGGGAGCATTCTGTGCTTTCGGGCAGTCTCTACAGTGCATGACTGTGTCAGCGGCAGGACGCGAAACAGGACCAACCTCTTAACCCTTTGAGTGCAAGAGAGATATGCAATGCATCACCTAGACCTTGGCCCATGCACACAGGCCTTTACACTAATTGCCTAATAAACAGTTTATGAAACAAAAAAACTCCATTTAAATCACTGGGGACTTGGAGAATTCTTATTTGTCCCATCCTGCACTTACCGCACAATTGCATCTCTTTCGCTGTCTCTTTAGACCCCAAGTATTTTTTGCCCTCTGTTTTTTCCATATCCTATTGTGTTAACTACAATCAGCCTGGACTCACCAAGGGGAGACAGCACACAGTTCAAATAAGTTTTGAAGATTTATTGCATAAAAAACATGCTTCACAAAAACGCCAAACGTTTTCGGTCCTTCACCGGACCTTCATCAGGGCAGGTCCGGTGAAGGACCGAAAACGTTTGGCGTTTTTGTGAAGCGTGCTTTTTATGCAATAAATCTTCAAAACTTATTTGAACTGTGTGCTGGCTCCCCTTGGCGAGTTCAAGCTGATTGTATTTGTAAGTTTATATGGGACGTGCACCAGGCTTTTTCTGTTTCTTTAAGTCGAGTGCCACTGCCTGCTTCTTATATTGTGTTAACTAGATATATGAGTGTTCACTTATTGTATCTATGTACTGCCTCTTTAAAAAATATGCAGAGATACAAAATGTTACACAGAGCCATACAGGGAGTTTTTTCAGGCAGTGATTCTCTGCGATGATTAGCTTCAAATCTAATTTTGGTTCATGGGGCAAAGGGATATAAAATATCTTGCCTATGGTCACAAACAGCTAAAATATGAATTAAACTAGGCATGTCTGCTCGAGTCAGTCATTTGCTTACAGTTAATCATCTGAGTCAATGCATTTCTTATTCTATAAAAAAAAAACACAAGTGCAATGCTAAATAATGACTTTGCATCTGTGCATGTAATTCTATTGGCCTATATGAAGTATGCTGTTGTTTATGGGAGGAAAGCAATCAATGCTGTTAACAAATTTCACTACGTGCAATGTAATCTGATGGATGACCACAATTCCCAGAAGCTTAGTTCATTTACATGTCCCTCAATTTTAACAAAATGCTTGAAAACACAAATGCAAAGAAGTTACAATTTCACAAATTAATTTGTACCCAAAATGACCCTTTGAATATCACTTAATTGCATATATCCCTGTGGAGAAATAGGAGGTGAACCCCTTATTTTCCGTACTGCTAAAAAATGCTGTCCACTGTGTTAAGTGTCCCTTCTGTTATAATTTGGTGGATGTTTTGTGTTTCCCTGCATTATCTACCTCTGTACTGTATTTTGCTTTGTATTGTATGTAACTTGTGTGAAAGGTTGGTATATTTTCTGTGTTTCCCATTGTGCTCAGCTAACAGCTTTGCTGAAACAAAAAAGGAATGGTTGGAACATTGATAGATTCCCTGGCTTGAAAAGAGGCATTCTAATCAAATAATAAATAACCTCTTCTTGATTGGTCAACTGGGACATCCTAATTTGGTATCTTGATAAGAGGGCATTCACTGATTGGTCAAGCATAGGGATGGGTGAAAATTTTCACCTCAAACAAAAATCGCTGAATAATAGCACTTCCCGCTTGGCGAATAATGTCCAATGAAAAGTGCTGTTTTTCTGCAGTGAAATCAATGGGAACATTGAATTTATACACAATACATAGTAAATGGTATCTTACTTCCCAAAAGCATAGTCTAAAAGGGATATGAAAGTGCCTCTGTTGGTGGAGTGTGGGGAAACAATCAGTTAAACAGCAAATTTTGGGGGGGATTTGTTGACTGGGATTGGAGGGGACAGTTAGTAAAAAATAAATAAATACAACTAAAAAAACCTTTTAAGACATGGAATAAAAGGGGTCTGAGGTCGTGTTGGCGGGTGGTGTCTTGGGAAAGAATCAGTGGAACAGGGAATTTTTTATAATGGGAGTTGTTCACTGGTATTGGGGGGAGAGTTAATTTAAAAAAATAAAATAAAATAAGAAATTGGCACGTAACCTGACAGAATCAGGGTACCCCTGTTGTAAACTTCAGCTGGGGCAGACTGATACTTGTTGGGATAAAGTATTTTGTAGAGAATGATTTGTAGGCCCAAGCCCTAAGGAAACATTTATTGTAGAACTTAGACATATTAGAGGCAGAATCCTGGAGGAAACATAGATTAGTTGTACGAAGTTAGACTTATGTTAGGCCCACGCCCTAAGGAAACATTCATTTGTGGTACTTAAACTTAATTGAGGCACAAGCTCTAAGGAAACATTGATTTGTTGTAGGAAATTAGACGTGTTTTAGGCCCAAGCACTAAGGAAACATTGATTTGTAGGCCTTAAACTTAACTGAGACACAAGCCCTGAGGAAACATTGATTAGTTATAAGCAATTAGACTTGTTCGGCACAAGCCATAAGGAAACATTGATTTGTAGGACTTAGGCTTCTTAGAAACAAGCACCCCCACCCATATTTTTTTTTAAAGAACAAGCCCTGAGGAAAAAATGCCCTACTGGTTTAGTTCCAGTAGATCATGTAGTGTTGGCCAGTGGCCACTGGCTATTGTCAAATGCCCGGTGTAATTGCTGAAGTTGCAACTGCTGTTCTTGTTGTTGCTGAGTTGTTTAAACAGAGGGATGATTAAGCAGCGCTAAGGAAATGGGATCAACAACAGCAGTAATATGGGTGATGGATGATGAAGGTTCTACTTGCCACAACTAGCTCCAGTGATGCACCTGAGGCAGTAGCTGCACCATAACTAACCACCACTTCGGCTATATGTGGAGAAAAGAAGACATTGGCCAATCATGCTTCTCCACCTGTCCCTCCTCCAAAATCATAGGTGTGCTGTTAACATTGAATTTTTCCCTTGAGAGCAGGAACTGTGCCTCTCATCATCAATTGCAATGTGCACAGTGTATGTGTGTGATAAATAAAGGAAGGACCAGGAACGATGGGTGTGACGGAACTGTGGCGACTATGGGAGATATTGGTGTGTTAGAGATATGGGATCTCATGTCTTCAGACTATTTCTACCCAAAAGACTAACAACCATAGACTGAGCTTAGCCATAGTTGCTTCCAATACATTGCTAGAGTGCAGAGATAGTGGGGGTTGGGCTTTGCTTCCACTATACTCCAGGTCTGTGCTAAGGAATGTTAATTGATTCCTGCTGTGCTTCCTTGACCAATCAGAGGAGGTTATTGATGAGCCAGTTAAGAATGTATAATTTCAAGTCTTAATCTGCATTCTTATCATGATAAGGATGCTGGTGACTGATTGGTCAAGCATAGAAACACTGTCCCAAGTATTCATTTGCATGCTGATCTTGATAAGAGTCTCTGTAGTGTATATAAGCTGTGTGTTTGAGTCAATAAAAGAGAGTTCTTCCCTTCATCAAGTCTCGGCTGATGTTTGGGAACATGAGGGTCAGTTTACTATTGGAGTGTTATTCTGAGGGAGAAAGGAACTATAATGGAGGTATCCAGCTTATGATGCAAGGCGTCACGTTACAACTTGTGGCAAGCGGCGGGATTCGGCTTATCCCAAGGAACTGAAACTGAGACCAGCATCCAGGGGGAGATATAGCCGCTGGCTTGACCCCGGTCTCAGCAACGCAGCGAGCAGTGGATGGAGCAACAGCGAAACTGAGACCAGAATCCAGGGGGAGATATAGCCACTGGCTTGACCCCGGTCTCAGGAACGCAGCGACCAGTGGATAGAGCGTTGGTTCACCTGAACCGGAGGAAGCAGTATTGCGGCGGGCTTAGCGAAGCCCTGGAGGATCTGCTGGAGTCCAGAGTGCAAGGGGGCCCCAACCTGTGGATGGCCCAGGCAACTTGGATATCCTGGAACTTGGAGTACTAGTATCCAGTGCATTAGGAGGTACCTGGGATCCTGCCTGTGGAACATGGCAAATCTAGGACCAATGGGAGCTGTTAAGCCCAACTGGAGACGGATTGAGAAGCTGGTGGCACTGCGATGGCCGCTTCTGGGAGACAATCCTCTGCTGGATTGGTAGGACAGCATGGACTGCTTTGTGAATGTGGAAAGTAAGCTACAGGATCAGTATATCGCCCTGTACCAGAAAGCGGAGCAGAAGTATTACAGCATGATCCGCCCCTGTTGTTCTGCTGCGGGCAATGGATACAACGGCCCAGGAGTAGGATGGGAGGCCATCTATGTCGACCCCAACTTTGGCAGCAAGGAGGAGAGTAGGTTTTGGGAAATCAGGGATGCCCGGGAGGAGATGATGGGCTTCCAGAATATCCCTGAGCTAGCAGAGGAGCTGGAGGACCTGGTGGAGCAAGAGTGGCATCTGGAGCGAGCTTACCAAGGCTTTATGCGGAAAGTTGCGAGGCATACGGGGGAGGGACCACAGGCAGCCCCCCCATATACTATACCACAGGAAGACGTGGCCTGGCTGGCCAACCCACCCTGGGATGGAGGCTCCGACCTTGGAATCGAACAGTCCTTTGAGTCCTGTGACCCGGTGGGGTGGAGAATGAGGAATCTACTGCCCCACCTAGGACCCAATCCGTCGAAAGAGACGGTTGCCCAACTTAAACTGTCGGTCGAGCAACAGTACTTTCAAGACATCCAGAGTCCCTGGGTTGCCCCATGCTGGGGGAGTGAGACAGTGATACGCACCAGCCCCTTTGTTACCCCGGACCTGAGGAGTGGGAATTCGCTGCTCCTCAGCCCCAAGAATGCCCCTGTACCAGGGGGTGGGACAACCGTCCCCCCTGGTGGACCTTTGGCCCCTTCCCCTGTTTTTCCTACTGTTGTGAGTGAGAGAGAGCTCACCAGCAGCCCCAAGAAGATGCTCCCTTTGTTAATGGACACTGCCCTGGAGAAGGAGCGATGTGTGCTCTCCAGGGTCACGGATGATATGGCCCTGAGGAATGGGACTGCGGTCTTCTTCAAGGCAGAGAATGGCCCTGCAGTTTGTGGCCTGAAAGAAGAGGACCCCAGCAGACTGAAGGAGAACAGTGCTGCTGGCCCTCTTGTTGACCCTATGGACTGTGAACTGGTGGGTGGGAATGCGTTCCCCACCCGCCCCCCTGTGAACCCTGGCCTGGTGAGTAGGAGCGAGCTCCCCAGGGCCTGGGAAACCCCTGTTGCTGTGGATGAGACGCAGGTCCCCACCAGCAGCCCCTGTCCTTCCCCTTTGTTATTGGATACTGCCCTGGAGAAAGAGAAATGTGTGCTCTCCAGGGGTGCAGATGTTATGGCCCTGAGGAATGGGACTACGGTCTTCCTCAAGGCAGAGAATGGCCTTGGAGTTTGTGGCCTGAAAGAAGAGGACCCCAGCAGACTGAAGGAGAACAGTGCTGCTGACCCTCTTGTTGACCCTATGAACTGTGAACTGGTGGGTGGGAATGCGTTCCCCACCCGCCCCCCTGTGAACCCTGGCCTGGTGAGTAGAAGTGAGCTCCCCAGGGCCTGGGAAACCCCTGTTGATGTGGATGAGACGCAGGTCCCCACCAGCAGCCCCTGTCCTTCCCCTTTGTTATTGGATACTGCCCTGGAGAAAGAGAAATGTGTGCTCTCCAGGGGTGCGGATGTTATGGCCCTGAGGAATGGGACTGCGGTCTTCCTCAAGGCAGAGAATGGCCTTGGAGTTTGTAGCCTGAAAGAAGAGGACCCCAGCAGACTGAAGGAGATGAAGGAGAACAGTGCTGCTGACCCTCTTGTTGACCCTATGGACTGTGAACTGGTGGGTGGGAATGCGTTCCCCACCAGCCCCCCTGTGAACCCTGGCCTTGTGAGTAGGAGCGAGCTCCCCAGGGTCTGGGAAACCCCTGTTGCTATGGATGAAACACAGGTCCCCACCAGCAGCCCCTGTCCTTCCCCTTTGTTATTGGATACTGCCCTGGAGAAAGAGAAATGTGTGCTCTCCAGGGGCGCGGATGTTATGGCCCTGAGGAATGGGGCTGCGGTCTTCCTCAAGGCAGAGAATGGCCTTGGAGTTTGTTGCCTAGAAGAAGAGGACCCCAGCAGACTGAAGGAGAACAGTGCTGCTGACCCTCTTGCTGTACATATAGACTGTGAACTGGTGGGTGGGAGTGAGCCCACCAGCCCCTATGTGACCC
The DNA here is from genome assembly GCA_037306005.1 of Rhinophrynus dorsalis. Classification (NCBI taxonomy): domain Eukaryota; kingdom Metazoa; phylum Chordata; class Amphibia; order Anura; family Rhinophrynidae; genus Rhinophrynus; species Rhinophrynus dorsalis. The sequence goes on along the minus strand of CM074719.1, from coordinate 68,367,688 downwards.
CTGGCCTGGTGGATGGGAGCGAGCCCACCAGGCCCTGTGAAACATTGGCTGTGATGATTGGGACAACTGTCCTCATCAGCAGTCCAAAGCCTGTTGCCCCTTTTCCTGATACCCCAGCCTTGGTGAGTGGGACCACGGTCCTCACCAGGGATGCCCTTGTTGCCCCTGGATTTTTGACCCCAGCCTGGTGGGTGAGAAGTCATTCACCACCAGGCCAACTGTTGATCCAGCCAGAGGGAGGGGGGCCCCCGACCTCCCTAAGGAAGTTGGGAGTTACCCCAGTTTTGCCAGCAGCCCACAGTCTGTTTGTCCTGGATTAGCGAGTGGGAGTGCGCTCCTCACCGGTCCCCTGGATGCCCCTACCCTGGGCAAAAGAGTCCCCAGTGTTTCCAGTAGCCCTTTGGATGTTGCCTCAGCCCAGGAGAGTGGGAGCAGCATCCTCTCCTGTTCCCGTGGGGTACTTGCCCAACCAAAAGGGAGAGATGTCCCCAGCGTTAACCAAAGGGGCCCCCAGGCCATTGTGAAACCAGAGACACTGTTGCCACAAGGAGTTCCACCTTATAGACTGGCTATGGACCCTGAGCCACTGGACCCAGATCCAGGAGGGTCTGACCCCAGCTCTGCCTGGAGCCTGGCCCAGGAAAGGCCTCCCAACTTAGCCTGGACCAAGAGGTACACGTTTCCATGGCCCAGGACCAAGGACCCCAGTTTTACTCCTGGCCCCGGACAAGGGGCTCGCTTATTCTTTCCAGACACCAGAACTGTAGGGGCTGGCTGGGGACAAGACTTTTTGGGACAAGTACTGTTGCGGACATGGCACTACCAGATTATGTGTCCACTTCGGACAGCAGCAAGCTGACCCATGTGGATCATGCTGTGGCTGTCGGAGATGGACAAGGGGGAGATATGTGACGGAACTGTGGCGACTATGAGAGATATTAGTGTGTTAGAGATATGGGATCTCATGTCTTCAGACTATTTCTACCCAAAAGACTAACAACCATAGACTGAGCTTAGCCATAGTTGCTTCCAATACATTGCTAGAGTGCAGAGATAGTGGGGGTTGGGCTTTGCTTCCACTATACTCCAGGTCTGTGCTAAGGAATGTTAATTGATTCCTGCTGTGCTTCCTTGACCAATCAGAGGAGGTTATTGATGAGCCAGTTAAGAATGTATAATTTCAAGTCTTAATCTGCATTCTTATCATGATAAGGATGCTGGTGACTGATTGGTCAAGCATAGATACACTGTCCCAAGTATTCATTTGCATGCTGATCTTGATAAGAGTCTCTGTAGTGTATATAAGCTATGTGTTTGCGTCAATAAAAGAGAGTTCTTCCCTTCATCAAGTCTCGGCTGATGTTTGGGAACAGGAGGGTCAGTTTACTATTGGAGTGTTATTCTGAGGGAGAAAGGAACTATAACGGAGGTATCCAGCTTATGATGCAAGGCGTCACGTTACAATTGGCACATCTGGATTCACATCAAACATCTGGCATAATTGTAACCAAAAACCATGATGCTTAGGGTTTCCAATGTGAAATCATCCCACCAGAAACCAAGTAGTGCTGTTGTCACTATGCCCTTTGTACAAGTGACAACTTGCAGACAGTTTAATAATAATGATGAACCCTACTTGCCACCAGCTTAGCATATTCTGTGGGATGTAATCTCCTCAGATGCCACTTTATGACCTGGTTGCAATTATCCTCCACTACATTGCCATGTGTGGTCACTGCACCACACAGTGTGCAATGGTAGGACACAAGCTGCCACATGCTGACATCTATTGAATGGCTATCAACTGGTGGGGGAAGTGAAGATGAACAAGGTGGATTGCCAAAAGATGTAGTTACCCTAGAGCAAGAAGATGATGGCAAGCTAGGTGTTTCTCTCATCATCTGAGCTATTCTTCCTCCTCTTTGATCTCCACATCATATCTTGTTGCCTTTGGGGAGAGTCTGGTGGTACAGCAACAACGGTGACCGATTTCTTTGGTGGGTGTTTGGTTTTAACATCTTTCACATAAATGTGATGTTGTCTTCATGTGTGTTATCAGGGTGGTTGTGCCAAGGTGCGTTTCCCCCTTTTCACTAAAAAATTGTGCACCGTGCCATCACTGATGACTGCACTGTGCCTGCCCCAAATGAAAAATAGTCCCACACTCAGGACCTCAGGGGGAGGGTAAAAGTGTAAAAAAATGTCCTCTTTTTCTCCTCCACATTCCCCTTTACTGCCTGGGGCAGAGGATGATGTTGCTGCTGTTGCTGCTACTGCCTCAAAATCAACACTGCAACTAGGACCAGGAGTATTGCTGCTGACAAGAGGAACCTGTCCTAGCCCCGCATCTCTTGACTTAATTCCCACTTTGACCACAATGGTCTGTGGCACACTAGCCTGCTCCTCAGTATTCTGCTGCCCTTGGAACTCAGCAGCAGCAGGAATTAGAGCAGTAGCAAACTCTGTACATTCCAAAAGCTCATTCTGGTAGTAGTGGTGATGCCCATCCACATCCCTGTCTCCCATTCCTTCTCAGTTTTGGCTAAAAAGGCTATCAATGTCTCTTCCACCCCAGCTTCTCTACCATAATCATCACCACCACCACCAGTCCCTCCTTGCTGCTGCTGCTGCTCTATTACCGAAATCTGACCGGTTGGAGGAGCTTATATGAAATGTGACAGAGGGTCCCCTAATGTCACACTTGCCATTTCTTAGTGACCTGAAAAAGGCAGACTGGCAGCACTAGTAGCAGACACAGGCAGCTGCTCTGTCTCTTGGTTGTGGTGGCATTATTGCTGCTAGCCAACAGTTTTGGCTTTTTCAGGATCAAGTTCCATGTGGTCACTGCTGTGGGGCCTGGAAAAGGGGACTCCCAGGTTCAGGGGAATGTGGGGTCCCTTGACCACTAGTATAGCCGCTCTGTATTACTTCCCCACCCACTCCCCTAACGCTAGTCCCACCAGCCTCTTCAACATCACAAATACTACTAACACCAAAGACATCAATTTCAGTCCCTGAGTCTTCCTCCTCACTAGTAATATGATCACCTTCCCTCACTCCTAACACTCTTACAAGCTGCTGGACCTTCTTAGTCCACTTGCAACAACTAGCTCCAGTGATGCGCCCAAGGCAGTAGAAGTACCATAACTAGCCCCCACCAATTCAGGTGCATGTGGAGGAAAGTTGGCCAATAGTTCTTCTCCGTCTGTGCCTGTGTCTGTGTGTTTGGTAAATAACACCAGGCACAACTGTACCCAAACACCATGACACCAGAAACCAAGTACTGCCACTGTCACTATACCTCTTGTCCGGACCCCGCTAAGGACACATGACAACTTGCTGACAGTTAAATAGTAATAATGAACCCTCACTGCCACCATCTTAGCATATTATGCAGGATGGAATCTCCTCAGATCCCCTTTGATGCCCTGCTTGCGATTCTCCTCCACCACACTGCCATATGTGGTCAGTTCACCATACAGTGTGCAATGGGTGGACACAAACTGCCATATCCTGACATCTACAGAGTGGCTATCACTTGGCAGGGGAGGTAACGGTGAACAAGGTGGATTGTTAGAAGATGTAGTTATGCTAGAGCAAGAAGGTGATGGCTCTCATCGCTAGTCATTGAACTTCCAGTCTCCGTCTGGGTTTCTCTATTCTTCCTCCTCTTTGATCACCGCCTTGCCTCTTGTTGACTTTCTGGAGAGTCAAGGGGTGTAGCAACAGCAGTGCTCGATGTCTGTGGTGGGTGTTTGGCTTTTAACATGTTTCACATAAATGACATGGTGTCTGTGTTTTCGTGTGTGTTCTCAGGGTGGTTTTGCCAATTGTGCACAATGCAGTTTTTGATGACTGCACTGTTCCTGCCCCAAGAGAAAAATAGTCCCACACCCCAGTCTTCAGAGGGGAGAGAAAAGGTGGAGAAGAATGTCCTCTTTCTTCTTCTCCTCCACATTCCCCTCCACTTTTTGGGGCAGAGGATGATGTTGTTGTTGCTGATAATTCCTCTAAAACTAGGACCAGGAGTATTGCTACTGCTGGCAAGAGGAACCTGTCATAGTCCTGCATCACTTGTTGACCCCATTGCTACAGTGTCTACAGTGGACACTAGCCTGCTCCTCAACATCCTGCTGCCCTTGCAACTCAGCAGCAGCAGCAGCAGCAGGAATTAGGGCAGTTGCAAATTCTGCCAATTCCTAAAGCTCACTGCTGCTGGTGGTGGTGGGGGTGATGCCCATTGCCATCCCTGTCTCCCATTCCTTCTCAGTTTGGGCTAAAAAGTCCATCAATGTCTCTTCCACCCCAGCTTCTCCACCATTATCATCAACACCACTACCAGTCCCTCTGTGCTGCTGATGCTGCTCTATTACATCTCACTGCTGGTTGGAGGAGGTGACGAGAAATGTGACAGAGGGTCCCCTAATGTCATACTTCTCATTCCCTTGTGACCTGAAGAAGGCAGACTGGCAGCACCAGCAGCAGGCACAGGCAGCTGATCTGTGCTCCTGGTGGTGGTGGTGGTGGTGGAATTTTTGCTGTTAGACACCAGTTCTGGCTTCTCCAGGATCATATCCCACCTGGACAATCCAGTGGGGGTAAGGGGACTCCCAGGTTCAGGGGAATGATGTGGGTTCTAGTGATGAGCGAGCACCCCAATGCTCGGGTGTTCGGGTGCTCTGACCGAGCACCCCCTGAGGCTCGAGTGCTCGGCCGAGCACCCGAGCCCTATTGAAGTCAATGGGAGGACTCGAGCATTACACCAGGCACCCCCTGCTCTGATGAGGGGAGGGTGCCTGGTCCATAGGAAAAGGGCAGAAAAGGATGGAAACACCACAGAAATGGTTCAGGGACAGCATAGGGAGGATGTCTGGATGCATCTTGGACTCCAACATCGCTGCTGGGAACGATCTTTCGCCCGTAGTACGCCATTTTTACAGACTGACCATAAAACACACAAAAAGGAAAATAAAAACGACTTTAGGCGAAAAATTTTTACCAAACAATATTTGCTGTATATTTACTTGTATATCATCTGCAAATTCTCCCAAAAATTTCCTTGGTTTTCGGAAGTGAGGCCATGATTAAGAGGGAAACGTGCGCAGAGGCAAATTCTCCCAAAAATTTCCTTGATTTTCAGAACTGAGGCCATGATTAAGAGGGAAACGTGCACAGAGGCAAATTCTCCCAAAAATTTCCTTGATTTTATTGAACTGAGGCCATGATTAAGAGGGAAACGTGCGCTGAGCCGACCATCTAAAACATTATGGGTGAGGGTCTGGTGCAGATCTGACCATCCTAAACATTATATGCGAAGGCCCGCTAGTGAGCTGACGCTATAAAACATTATATGAGAGGGCCCGCTAGAGAGCTGACCCAATAAAACATTATATGAGAAGGCCCGCTGGTGAGCTGACCTATATAAAAATTGTCAAACAGGGCCCGCTGGTGAGCTGGCCCTATATAAAAATTATATCACAGGGCCCGCTGGTGAGCTGGCCCTATATAAAAATTATAGCACAGGGCATATGGAAGAGGAGGAGGAGGATGAGAAGATTAAGAGTCAACCATATACCCGTTTTTTGGGTGGAAGGGGTGAATGGGAATACAGAGTATTCACATCATTGTAAATAACATATATAAAGTGAGTTTATGTTCCCCCGCGGCTTTCCTCCAGTGGAGTGGAGAAGTCAGGGGAAATCCAGGCCTTGTTCATTTTTATAAGTGTCAACCTATCAGCATTGTCGGTGGAAAGGCGGATACGCTTATCTGTTATGATGCCACCAGCAGCACTAAATACCCGCTCAGACAGAACGCTGGCGGCAGGGCAGGCCAGCACCTCCAAGGCGTAGAGTGCCAGTTCATACCACGTGTCCAGCTTGGACACCCAGTAGTTGTAAGGCACAGAGGGATCATTGAGGACGCTGACACGGTCTGCTACGTACTCCTTCACCATCTTCCAAAACTTTTCCCTCCTTGTGACACTAGGCTGCGCATCAGGGTGAGGGTGCTGGCGGGGTGTCATGAAGGTGTCCCACGCCTTGGAGAGTGTTGCCCTGCCTTTGTCGGAACTGCTGTGTGCTCCCCTTTTCTCCCCTTCTCGGTTGGCCAAGGTAGCACGTACTCTGCCGCCAGCGTTGTCAGATGGAAAATTTTGGAGCAATTTTTCAACAAGAACCTTCTGGTATTGCACCATTTTGCTTGTCCTCTCCACCGGAGGAATGAGAGATGAGAAATTCTCTTTGTAGCGGGGGTCCAGAAGGGTGAACACCCAGTAATCCGTGTTGTCTAAAATGCGTGTAACGCGTGGGTCACGGGAAAGGCAGCCTAACATAAAGTCAGCCATGTGTGCCAGAGTACCAACAGGCAAGATTTCGCTGTCCTCACCAGGAGGATGACTCTCAATCTCCTCATCCTCTTCCTCCTCTTCTGCCCACCCACGCTGAAGAGATGGAACTAAAGTTCCATGGCTACCCTCTGTAGCGGAGACAACCGTGTCTTCCTCCTCCTCCTCCTCCTCCTCCTCCGCCTCCTCCAATTGTCGCTGAGAAGACGAAGTGAGGGTGCTCTGGCTATCACCTTGTGTAAGCTCTTCCTCCCCCATTTCCACCTCTTCCACATGCAAAGCGTCGGTTTTAATTGTGAGCAGCGAGCGTTTCAGTAGACACAGAAGTGGGATGGTTACACTGATAATAGCGTTATCGCCGCTCACCATCTGTGTCGATTCCTCAAAATTGCGTAAAACCTCACAGAGGTCTGACATCCATTCCCACTCCTCACTTCTGATTACAGGAAGTTGAACAGAGAGGCGACGACCGTGTAACAGCTGGTACTCCACTACTGCCCTCTGCTGCTCACAAAGCCGGGCCAACATGTGGAAGGTGGAGTTCCAGCGCATGCTCACGTCACACAGCAGCCGGTGAGCTGGCAATTGTAAGCGCTGCTGCAGCTTCAACAGGCCGGCTGAAGCTGTTGATGACTTACGGAAATGTGCACACACGCGGCGCACCTTGGTCAAGAGATCATGCACATTGGGGTAGGTTTTTAGAAATCGCTGCACCACTAAATTAAATACATGCGCTAGGCATGGTACGTGTGTGAGCTTGCCGAGCTCCAAAGCCGCCACCAAGTTACGCCCATTATCACACACAACCATGCCTGGTTGCAGGTTGAGTGGCGAGAGCCACTGCTCGGTCTGGTGACTAATCCCCTGCAACAGCTCTGAGGCCGTGTGCTGTTTGTCCCCAAGGCAGATCAGCTTCAGCACGGCCTGTTGACGCTTCCCCACTGCAGTGCTACACTGCTTCCAGCTACTGGCTGATGGGGGAGTGGCGGTGTGTGTAGAGAATTCGGAGGTGGAAACGGAGGAGGAGGAGCCAATAACGTAGGTGCTGGTGGAAACCCTGATGGAGGTAGGGCCCGCAATCCTCGGCGTGGGTAGCAACCGTGCCATCCCAGGGTCCGAGTCGCTCCCAGCCTCCACGACATTCACCCAGTGTGCCGTCAGGGAAATGTAGCGTCCCTGGCCACAAGCACTTGTCCATGTGTCAGTCGTTAAGTGGACCTTCCCAGTAACTGCGTTGGTCAGGGCACGGGTGATGTTACGGGACACATGGTGGTGTAATGCGGGGATGGCACACCGGGAAAAGTAGTGGCGGCTGGGGACCGCGTACCGAGGGACAGCTGCTGCCATCAGGCTGCGGAAGGACTCAGTGTCCACAAGCCTAAATGGCAGCATTTCGATGGCCAGTAATTTTGAAAGGTGTGAGGTTAGTGCTATGGCCTGTGGGTGGGTGGCTGGGTACTTTCTCTTGCGCTCAAATGCCTGGGGTAACGACATTTGGACGCTGTGCTGGGACAGGGAAGTGGATGTGGTCGCTGATGGTGCTTCAGATGCTACAGGTGCAGGGCGGGAGGTATGCGGGCCTGCGCCTTCAACAGGCGATTGGCCGGCACCGAAAACAGGGGAAGAGGAGGCAGTGGTGTGGCCTGCAGACACAGATGGGCGATCCAGGCGTTCCTCCCACTTACTACGGTGCTTGGATGCCATGTGTCGGATCATGCTGGTGGTGGTGAGGTTTCTAGTGTTCATGCCTCGGCTCATTCTGGTGTGGCACAGGTTGCAAACTACAATTCTTTTGTCGTCCGCACTTTCCTTAAAAAAACGCCATACCGCGGAACACCTACCCCTTGGCAAGGTAGATTTACTCAAGGGGGTGCTCCGTGGAACATTTGCGGGCCGGTTTGGTGCGGTCCGCCTTCTTTCTGTAGCCACACCACTGCCTCTTCCAGCCTGTTGCGGTGCTGCAGATGGCTCACCCTCAGGACTGCTGTCATCGCTCGGCTCTACACCTTCCCAGGTGGGGTCAGTCACCTCATCGTCCACCAAGTCCTCCTCCACTTCCTCACTCTGATCATCCTCCTCAAGTCTTGATCCCACCACATACTCAGTCATTGACAACTGTATAACATTCTCCTCAACAAGGTCTTGAGACGGAAATAGTGGTTGATTTAATGGCAACTGTGTCTCATCATCATCATCATCATCCACTACTTCCTTTGACCTTAAATGCCGTTCACATCTGTCATCTTCTTGAGATTGGGTAGCCTCTAGAGGTTGTGAATCAGGGCACAAGATGTCATGTTCCTCTGCAAGCGTGCTTGGAGAGAGGGTCAAATGAAGGATTGGTGATGAGACGAGCTCCTCACTATATCCCAGTGTGGGATCACTTCTTTGACCAGACCGTGTATGGTGGGAGGAAGGATGATCAGAGTGAGGATTATGTTGACCAGACTCTTGGCTACTGAGAGTGGACTTGGTGGAAGACAGGGTGGTGCTTAACCGACTGGAAGCAGTATCAGCTGTCATCCAACCGACCACCTGTTCGCAGTGGTCGGACCTCGAGAGTGATGTCCTGCGACGCCCTGTAAAATTACACATGAAGCTAGGTATGGTGGATGTCTTTCTTTCTTGTGCTCTGGCACCAGGCACAGTTTCTCCGCGTCCTGACCCGCGCCCTGAACTTTCAGGATCACGTCCACTTCCCCGTCCCTTTTTACCCGCCTTCTTCATCTTACACAGAATATGTGACTTTAATATTTGAGTTTGAAAACTTAACAGTATTTCTTATTATTCTGCAACTCTGCAGAGTACACAGAATAGGCTGCTAAACTGCGGTGAAACACACTGAATGGAATATGTGACTTTAATATTTGAGTTTGAAAACTTAACAGTATTTCTTATTATTCTGCAACTCTGCAGAGTACACAGAATAGGCTGCTAAACTGCGGTGAAACACACTGAATGGAATATGTGAGTTTAATATTTGAGTTTGAAAACTTAACAGTATTTCTTATTATTCTGCAACTCTGCAGAGTACACAGAATAGGCTGCTAAACTGCGGTGAAACACACTGAATGGAATATGTGACTTTAATATTTGAGTTTGAAAACTTAACAGTATTTCTTATTATTCTGCAACTGTACAGAGTACACAGAATAGGCTGTTAAACGGCGGTGAAACACACTGAATGGAATATGTGACTTTAATATTTGAGTTTGAAAACTTAACAGTATTTCTTATTATTCTGCAACTGTACAGAGTACACAGAATAGGCTGTTAAACGGCGGTGAAACACACTGAATGGAATATGTGACTTTAATATTTGAGTTTGAAAACTTAACAGTATTTCTTATTATTCTGCAACTGTACAGAGTACACAGAATAGGCTGTTAAACGGCGGTGAAACACACTGAATGGAATATGTGACTTTAATATTTGAGTTTGAAAACTTAACAGTATTTCTTATTATTCTGCAACTGTACAGAGTACACAGAATAGGCTGTTAAACGGCGGTGAAACACACTGAATGGAATATGTGACTTTAATATTTGAGTTTGAAAACTTAACAGTATTTCTTATTATTCTGCAACTGTACAGAGTACACAGAATAGGCTGTTAAACGGCGGTGAAACACACTGAATGGAATATGTGACTTTAATATTTGAGTTTGAAAACTTAACAGTATTTCTTATTATTCTGCAACTGTACAGAGTACACAGAATAGGCTGTTAAACGGCGGTGAAACACACTGAATGGAATATGTGACTTTAATATTTGAGTTTGAAAACTTAACAGTATTTCTTATTATTCTGCAACTGTACAGAGTACACAGAATAGGCTGTTAAACGGCGGTGAAACACACTGAATGGAATATGTGACTTTAATATTTGAGTTTGAAAACTTAACAGTATTTCTTATTATTCTGCAACTGTACAGAGTACACAGAATAGGCTGTTAAACGGCGGTGAAACACACTGAATGGAATATGTGACTTTAATATTTGAGTTTGAAAACTTAACAGTATTTCTTATTATTCTGCAACTGTACAGAGTACACAGAATAGGCTGTTAAACGGCGGTGAAACACACTGAATGGAATATGTGACTTTAATATTTGAGTTTGAAAACTTAACAGTATTTCTTATTATTCTGCAACTGTACAGAGTACACAGAATAGGCTGTTAAACGGCGGTGAAACACACTGAATGGAATATGTGACTTTAATATTTGAGTTTGAAAACTTAACAGTATTTCTTATTATTCTGCAACTGTACAGAGTACACAGAATAGGCTGTTAAACGGCGGTGAAACACACTGAATGGAATATGTGACTTTAATATTTGAGTTTGAAAACTTAACAGTATTTCTTATTATTCTGCAACTGTACAGAGTACACAGAATAGGCTGTTAAACTGCGGTGACACACACTGAATGGAATATGTGACTTTAATATTTGAGTTTGAAAACTTAACAGTATTTCTTATTATTCTGCAACTCTGCAGAGTACACAGAAAAGGCTGCTAAACTGCGGTGAAACACACTGAATGGAATATGTGACTTTAATATTTGAGTTTGAAAACTTAACAGTATTTCTTATTATTCTGCAACTCTGCACAGTACACAGAATAGGCTGCTAAACGGCGGTGAAACACACTGAATGGAATATGTGACTTTGATATTTTAGTTTGAAGACTTAACAGTATTTCTTCCTATTCTGCAACTCTGCACAGTACACAGAATAGGCTGCTAAACTGCGGCGAAGCACACTGAATGGAATATGTGACTTTGATATTTTAGTTTGAAGACTTAACAGTATTTCTTCCTATTCTGCAACTCTGCACAGTACACAGAATGTGCTGCTAAACTGCGGCGAAGCACACTGAATGGAATATGTGACTTTGATATTTTAGTTTGAAGACTTAACAGTATTTCTTCCTATTCTGCAACTCTGCACAGTACACAGAATGTGCTGCTAAACTGCGGCGAAGCACACTGAATGGAATATGTGACTTTGATATTTTAGTTTGAAGACTTAACAGTATTTCTTCCTATTCTGCAACTCTGCACAGTACACAGAATGTGCTGCTAAACTGCGGCGAAGCACACTGAATGGAATATGTGACTTTGATATTTTAGTTTGAAGACTTAACAGTATTTCTTCCTATTCTGCAACTCTGCACAGTACTCAGAATGTGCTGCTAAACTGCGGCGACGCACACTGAATGGAATACGTGACTTTGATATTTTAGTTTGAAGACTTAACAGAATGTGCTCTAATCTGCAACTTTGCACACTAAACAGAATGTGCTCTAATCTGCAACTTTGCACACTAAACAGAATGTGCTCTAATCTGCAACTGTGCACACTAAACAGAATGTGCTCTAATCTGCAACTTTTCACACTAAACAGAATATTTTTTTTTTTTTTTTTTTTGTTTTTTTCCCCCCACACAAAATAACCTGCTGCCCCCACACACAGTAGTCCTAAAAAGGACTTTTGGTTCTTTTTTTTTCACAATTTTTGTTTTTTTCCTCCCTACACTGCCTTTCCCTTCCTATCCTCAGCTCTCCCTGGCTCAGACTGAGCCGAACTCGATGGTCAGGTGCTATACAGCACCTGACCACGGGTTCTGGCCAGCCAATCAGTGTAATGCCAGCAGCCAACATGGCTGCTGGCATTACACCGATGTCAGAGCCTCCCTGCACGTTTATTGGCTGCGCAGCAGCCGCAAAACGTGCGGGGAGGAGACCCGAACATGGCGGGCGAGCACATGCGGTACTCGTACGAGTACCGCCATGTGCCGAGCAGAGCGATGCTCGAGCCGATCCGAGCATCGGCCGAGCATGCTCGCTCAACACTAGTGGGTTCCCTTGACCGCTAGTCTGGACACTCTCAGTTGCTTCCCCTACCTCTCCACTAGTCCCATTAGACTGCTGCATCATCACAGTTACTAGTACTACCACTAACACCAACCACATCAATTTCAGCAATTTCCTCCTTACAGTCACTGCTAATATGATGATTACTTCCTCCTTCACTCCTAATGCTAACAAGCAGCTGGGCCTTCTTAGTAGTAGTACTAGCACTGTCAGGACTGCTTGGTGATAGCAAGTGTGACTTCTGGTCCCCTGCTGTCACACTTGGCATCATCTTCTCCTCCCCCACCTCCTGAGCATTACAAGACACACTGACAGCAGGTTCAGCATTGGTGGCAGCAGGTTCAGCACTGGCAGCAGGAACAGCACTGGTGGAAGCAGGGGCAGCACATCGACAGCAGGCTGTCATGATACTCTGGATTAGGATCTGAGATGCTTGGGTTTGGCGCTAGAGAGCGACACTCGTGAGCGGAGACAGTTCACCTACTTCTTTGCTGCGGCCAAGGCCGAGTTAAAGGTGCTGGCTGCTAAGTTAGATGTCCAATTCCAGTTGAGCCAGAACCCTGAGTAGGATAGAGGTAGGGAGGTACTGGAGATGAGCCGAATTAAATACTAGAGAGGACCCTCGATGCAGATCTGATTCAGAGCAGAAAATGCACCAGGATAGCCAAATAGGGACCAGAGTATGTTTGGCATGGTTACTGTCACAAAGTCCCAAGGATGGGCTGTAAGCAGGGCAAGACTGCTTTCTATGAGTCCCAAGGATGTGCTGTAAGCAGGACAAGACTGGTCTTAAGGAACCCAAAGGATGGGCTGTAAGCAGAGCAAAGACTGCTTTCTATTAGCCCTAAGGATGGGCTGTAAGCACGGCAAGACTGATTTCTATTCTGAGCCCCAACTGTGGGCTATGAGAAGGGTAAGGCTGCTCTCAATTAAGCCCCGAAGGTGGAATGTCAGCAGGACCATGTTGTTCTCCTTAATGAATAACTCCAGGGCCGCTGAAGCCCAGCCAAAGCCCCAACTGGAAGCTGTGGGGTAAAACCACCCAACAACTGGCAGCCAAGGAGACCTGAACTCAATGACCCATTAGGCCGTCTGCACACAATAAACTCCGCTCTGAAAAAGTACTGGCAGCCGCTAGCAGCAGTTAGGAGGGCAAGGGTGATCCGAGTCCTAAGGGAGAGTGGAACGCACAAGGGCAATCTACCCTAGCTCAACCTGTCAGTATAGTCTGACCGGCGAGCAAGGAGTTGGTAAAGAGAAAACCCTCCTCAGTCAGACGCACCAAAGATGAAGCAACAGCTAGAGACACTCTGCACAAGGAACCGCTCTGCAGGGCGACTGAACATAGAGCAGCAAAGGGATACAGAGAACTGCTGGAGATAACTGAGTCAGACAGACCAAGGCACCAGGAGTGACAGGAACAACTGAGGAAAGCGAGCCAATGTCAAAAACAATAGTAGGGTCAGAAACAAGAATAGTCAAATCAAAAACAGTAGCAAAGCTCAATAATTGGGTGCTAGTTGCAATGTAGAACATCCTTAACCCCTAGAGTGCTAGGTGGGTACATTGTACGAGTTTGGACAGCTGTACCCGTTGTGCCAAGCTCGTACAATGTACCCACTAAATGCGGTCAGTGCGAATCCGGTATAACTGGCATGCAGTGGTCGCATTTAAAAAAAAAATAGCCTGGCACTCGTGGGGGACATGAGGATCACTCCTCATGTCCCCCCTGTTATTGATCTCCCAGCCGATCACGCTGGGAGATCAATAACGCAAGAGGAGAAGCGCAGCTTTTCCTCTCCCGTCTCTCCTACCTGAACTTCCGTGTAGGAGTGGGCGGGACCGGGGGAAGCCTCCCAACATCATCGGTGACATGGTGACCGGTGGTAGGAAAGAAGGGCAGGAGAGCTTTTGCTCTCCTACGGTCACCTTATTGATCTCCCAGCCGATCGGCTGGGAGATCAATAACTGGGGGGACACCAGGAGGGGTCCTGATGTCCCCCACGAGGTCTGAAATTAAAAAAAATAAATAAAATAAAATAAAAAATGGCTAAGTAACCCTGTGAGTGCCGCAGGGGTCCCCAGCACATTGCTTTGCAATGTGCTGGAGACCCCTGTGGCACTCACAGGGCCACTTATTTTGGGGGGATTTTTTTTTTTTTTGCAAGACCTCATTGGGGGGATCGGGGGGGTCCTGATGTCCCTCAATGAGGTCTATGATTAAAAAAAAAAAATTAAAAAAAAATTTAACCCTGTGTGTGCCACAGGGGGGTCCAATGCACCCCCCCTCCTGTGGCACACACAGGGCTTTTATCATTCCTTTGTTACCAGAGATTGTTGGGGGGCCATCAGGATTGGTCCTGATGGCCCCCCAACAAGCTCTGATTACAAAGTAATAATAAAAAAAAAATAACCCTCTGAGTGCCACAAGGGTCCAATGCATTGCTTTGCAATGCGCTGGAGACCCCTGTGGCACTCACAGGGACATTTATTTTTATTCCTTTTTTTTTGTAAGACCTCATTGTGGGGAATCAGAGGGGTCCTGATACCCCCCAATGAGGTCTATAATAAAAAAAAAAGTAAATAAAAAAAAAATTAACCCTGTGTGTGCCACAGGGGGGGCCAATGCAGCCCCCCTTCTGCGGCACACACAGGGCATTTATCATTACTTCGTTATCAGAGATTGTTGGGGGGCCATCAGGATTGGTCCTGATGGCCCCCCAACAAGCTCTGATTACAAAGTAATGTTAAAAAAATTAACCCTCTGAGTGCCAGAAGGATCCAATGCATTGCTTTGCAATGCGCTGGAGACCCCTGTGGCACTCACAGGGTCACTCTGTTTGTGGACATATATATATTTTTTTTTTTCTAAGACCTCATTGGGGAGGGATCAGGGGGTCCTGTTGACCCTCAATGAGGTATATAATAAAAAAAAAATTTAAAACAAAAATTAACCCTGTGTGTGCCACTGGGGGGGGGGTTCAATGCAGACCCCCTTCTTGTGACACACACAGGACTTTTTATCATTACTTTGTGATCAGAGCTTGTTTGGCGGCCATCTGAATACAAAGTAACGATTTAAAAAATTAACCCTTTGTGTGCCACAGGGGCCCAAATGCATTGCTTTGCAATCCACTGGACACCCCTGTGGCACACAAAGGATTTTTTTCCCCCTTTATTTTTTATTTAGACCTCATTGTATGGGTTCTGATGCCCCCAACAAGGTCTACACAAAAATATTGGGGGAAAAAGCCTCCAAAAATGCACGTGCCACAGGAGGGGGGCCCAACGCAATGCTTTGTATGAGGGGACATACAGTGCACACTGGTAGTCACAGATCTCCCATACACACTATCAGACACTGCCCCACCATCACTACCATCCTTGCTCCTCTGCTCATACCCACACACACTGCCTAATCCCTCACCCTCCCACACACTTTGTTACACTTGTAGTCACAGGTCTGCACGTACACCGGCTGAAGCCCTAGCTTCTTTCATCTGTTAGCCATAAAATCACACATACACTGTTTGCTTTCCCATTCCTGTTTCACTGGTAGCTACGCTCCTGTAGAGTAAATTGGTATGTCAACCCACAGCAGTGGGGTACCATTTTTCTTAGGCTGGCAAGAAGTCCTCCTAGAAAATACCACACGATTGAACCATTTTAGTATCTTTGAAGTGACTGATGTGTAAAACAAATTTTTTTTTTTTTTCATGTAGCACCACATTCTTGAAATAGTTGTGCCAACTAACTTAGGGGTAAAAAGGCAAGTGACCCCTCATTAGATGCGGCAGGTTGTCTTCCTTCCAAAATGGTATGGTTTATATACCTTTTCTTCAATTCTGAAGGTGTTATAGCCATTTTCGTACAGGCAAGTCATATTTGAGAAAATGTTAGAAACATCAGAGTTTGTAGTAGGTGTAGTTTTCTACTTCTAGCACCCCCTAAGGTAGTTCAACTCATACCAGTGGGGTGTGGTTTGACTCCTCAGAGCACTAACAAACAAATGCAGTTGAAAATTCCATGGTTTTCACAGAGCTCCATACATTTGAAGGGGCAGAAATGTTTAAAAAAATGCTATTTTTTTCCTATATCACCTCCTTCTGGAAACATTTATGCACACCAGTATTGGGGTAAGAAGGCAAGTGACCCCTCATTAGATGCGGCAGGTTGTCTTCTTTCCAAAATGGTATGGTTTATCTACCTTTTCTTCAATTCTGAAGGTGTTATAGCCATTTTTGTACAGGCAAGTCACATTTAAGAAAATGTTAGAAATATCAGTAAGTGTAGTTTTCTACTTCTAGCACCCCCTAAGGTAGGTCAACTCATACCAATGGGGTGTTGTTTGACTCCTAAGAGGTCTAGCTAATGAATGCAGTTGAACATTCCATGGTTTTTACAGAGCTCCATACATTTGAAGGGGCAGAAATGTAAGAAAATGCCTTTTTTTCATTAGCGCCACCTCCTGGAAGCATTTGTGCATACCAGCCTTTGGGTAAGAAGGCACGTGACCCCTCATTAGATGCGGCAGTTTGTTTTCTTTCCAAAATGGCATTGTTTCTCTACCTTTCCTGCATATCTATTATGGTTATAACCATTTTAGTGCAAGCAGATAATTTAAAAAACAAAAGTGTCAGGTTTACGTACGTGTTCCTAGCACCCACATATTGTATGTTAACCCACACAAATGGGCTATCATTTTTCTCATGTTGGTAGCAGGTACTGAGTACAGCAGGAAATGTTATGGTTTTCAAAGATGTATCTTTGAAGTGGTGGAAATGTAAAAAAACATGTATTTATTCCCATAGCGCCACCTTTTGGAAATATTTGTGCACTTCAGCCCAGGGGGTAGAAAGGCAAGTGACCCCTCACTTGATGCAGGAGAATGTCTACTTTCCAAAATGGTATACCTTTTATACCTTTCCTTCATGTCTTTAACAGTTATGGACATTTTAGTACAAGCAGCCATTTTCAAAAGAAGCAAACATGTAGGTGTAGTTATGTGCTTCTGGCACCCCTAAGGTAGGTCGACTCATTCCAATGGGGTGTAATTTTTCTCCTAAGAGCACTAGCTAATGAATACAGTTGGAAATTCCATGGTTTTCACAGATTTCCATACAGATGAAGGGGCAGAAATGTAAAAAAATTCAATTTTTTCCTATAGTGCCACCTTCTGGAAGCATTTGGGCACCACAGGCTTGGGGTAAGAAGGCAATTCACCCCTCATTTGATGCGGCAGGTTGTATTCTTTCCAAAATGGTATGGTTTGTGTACCCTTTTTTCACTTCTGTAGTTGTTATAACCATTTGTGTACAGACAAGTAATGTTTGAGAAAATGTTAGAAAAATTGGAGGTTGTAGTAGGTGTTGTTTTGCACTTCTAGCGCCCCCTGAGGTAGTTAAACTCATACCAATGGGGTGTAATTTTTCTCCTAAGAGCACTAGCTAATGAACACAGTTGGAAATGCCATGGTTTGCACAAATTTCAGTACATTTGAAGGGGCAGAAATGTAAGAAAATGCCTTTTTTTTTTCATTAGCGCCACCTTCTGGAGGCATTTGTGCACTCCAGGCTTGGGGTAACAAGGCAAGTCACCCATCATTAGATGTGGCAGGGTGTCTTCTTTTCAAAATGGCATGGTTAGTGTACCCTTTCTTCACTTCTGTAATTGTTATAACCATTTTTGTACAGACAAGTAATGTTTGAGAAAATGTTAGAAAAATTAGAGGTTGCAATACGTGTAGTTTTGTACTTGTAGCGCCCCCTGAGGTAGGTGAACTCATACCAATGGGGTGTCATTTTTCTCCTAAGAGCACTAGATAATGAATACAATTGGAAATGACATGGTTTTCACACATTTTAGTACATTTGAAGGGGCAGAAATGTAAGAAAATGTCCTTTTCTTTCATTAGCACCATCTTCTGGAGGCATTTGTGCACACCAGGCTTGGGGTAACAAGGCAAGTCACCCCTCATTAGATGCAGCAGGTTGTATACTTTCCAGAAATATATAGTTTTATATAGTTATTCCACTGTTTTAGGGTAGATTTACCACAAAAACCCTATAATGCGCATATTAGCTCATAAAGTTGAAAATGTCCTTTTGCGCTGCTGGTGATTAGTGCTCTATGCTAGCCATTGACGTAGGTAAAACTATACAAATTTGGTATTTTTTTACTCAGGGGACTTGGGGCTTTTTCAAATAATTGAAACCTTTTCAATCAAGGTAAATGTTTTTGATACATAGTATGTGATATTAACAAAATGAGTAAATTTTCACTTTTTTTGTCATTATGACATCATAGCTTTTTGTACGATGTAAAATTCTCTTCATGTAAGGTACCACGAGAAAGCTCAATTCGTTCTGAAAAAAACAATATATAGTTTTCCATGTGTAACTAAAAATCCCCAGAGGAAATCAAGCCTAAACAGAAGGATAGCAAAAATGTTGAAAAAGTGTCTGGCCTGCAGGGTACAGGAAATGGCCCTGAAGGGGTTAAAATGACCCTGCTCCAATAAGCAAACAGAAAGGAAAACTAAAAGAAAAAGGTTGTGATGTGAGAGGGCAGCGTGACACTACAGCCTTCACAAGGAAGCGCCCTCCGGGCAACCAGTTTAGAGGGATGAGCTAAATGGAAGGCTTTCACTAAAGCAAGAAAATGATTATGTAGGGCTGCAATCCAAGAGTAGTCTTTAGGCCCATAGTCCTTCCAGTTAATGAGGTATTGAAAAGATCTACATAGAATGCGGGAGTCCGAAAAACTTTCAACCTCGTATTCTGGTTCTCCATCAAGCAAAATGGGTGGAGGAGGAGTCTGTCTAGAAGAAAAGCAGTTCTGGACTGCTGGTTTTAGTAGGGAAACATGAAACTTTTTGCAGATTCTCCAGGAGATGGGGACAGCCAGATGGAAGGTGACTGGAGAAATGGACCAGGTAATCCGAAATGGTCCTACAAATCAGGGCCCATACTTGAGTGATGGAACTTTTAAACCTAGATGTTTAGTAGACATACCCTATTTCCTGGGTGAAGAGGAGGCCCTTGGCTTTTTCTTCTATCTGCAGCTTTTTTGTGTGAAGCAACTGCTGAAGAAAGACGTGTCTGTATAGTGGACCATAGGTTACGAAGGTTTTCTACCTTATGGTCTACTGCTAGTATGCCTAAAGGGGTGCCCTAGAGAATAGACTGGGGTTATAGCCAATTGTTGCAAGAAAGGATGAGCACTGGAGAGTTTTGAAAGTGATTCTTGAAAGCAAACTCTGCAAATGTTAAACCACCCAATCCGAATTCTTGTCATTCATGAACAGTCTTAAAAAGGTTTCTAATGACTGATTCTTCCTTTCAGACTGACCATTAGCCTGGGAATGATAAGCTGTAGAAAAATGTAGAGTGATCCCTACTCAGGAACAAAAGACCTGCCAGAATTGGGAAATAAATTGGGAGCCTCTGTCAGAAACAATGTGTGAAGGAGCTCCATGAAGGTGGAAAATTTCTTTGATGAAGATTCTAGCCAGTTCAGAAGATGACAGAAGCTGAGAAAGAGGGACAAAATGTCCTTGTCTAGAAAAGCGGTCAACCACCAGCAAGATTGTGTTGCATCCTTTGGAAGGAGGAAGATCCACCACAAAATCCATAACCAGACTAACCCATGGGGAAGCAGGTACAGGTAATGGAAATAATAACCCGGTTGGGTGATGGTGTGTGGGTTTGTGCCGGGCACAGGTTTGGCAGGCTAGGACAAAGTCTTGAACATCAATGTGGATAGAGGGCTACCAGAAGCTTCAGGTCACCAAGTCCAAGGTCTTCAGGATTCCTGGGTACCCTGAGACTAGAGCAGTCTTTCTAAACTCCTGTCCTCGATCCACTAACAGGCCAGGACTTAGGGATTTCTCTACTAAAGCACGGGTGTGGTGATCAGAGGCTCATTCACATTGATTAACTCACCTGTGCTCTAACAAGGAAATCATCAAATCCTTGCCTGTTAGTGGGTCCTGAAGACAGGAGTTGAGAAACACTGGACTAGAGAGTGGTGACACCAACTGAGATTCTCAAATTGAAAACGCTGAGGTACAAATAGGGTTTGTTGAGCTATCTGTGGTCCCTGAAGGGCTTTAATCTTTTTCCAATGTGGAAGTGGATGTAGCAGTGAAACAGTCAGGGGGAAGAATGGGTCCCAGTGTAGAGATTGGGCTAGGTTCAAACAGTCTGGAAAGAGCATCGGCCTTGATGTTCTTGGAACCTGGGTGGTATGAAATTATAAAATTGAAGCATGAGAAGAACAGTACCCAGCAAGCCTGTCAAGGATTCAATCTTTTGGCTGATTCCAGGAATTGCAGGTTTTTATGATCTGTCCAGATTAAAACTGGTAGCGTTGTGCCTTCCAATAGATGTCTCCAGGCCTCTAATCCTAATTTAATAGTTAGCAGTTCACGATTGCCGACATCAGAATTACGTTTAGCAACAGAAAATGTTTTAGAAAAAAATGAACATGGATGAACCTTCATAGAATCAGTGTGCTTTTGGGCGAGAACCACCCCTACTGCTAGTTTGGATGCATCAACTTCTAATATGAACTGTAGTGATGGATTCGGAAATCAAAGGATAAGGGCCATAATAAATGACTTTTTTAAAGATTTAAAAGCCCGCAAGGCATCTGTAGGCCATTAGTGAGGGTCTGCCCACTTCTTAGTCAGGGCTGTGATGGGGGAGATAATGCTTGAGAAGTTGTGGATAAACCGCTGATAATAGTTGTCGAACCCAACAAATCTCTTAGGATATCGTTGATAAACCCCTGGAATTCTGCAGGGTTGTTGCACAGGCCAAATGGCATCACCCGGTATTTGTAGTGGCCATATCGTGAGTTTTCCACTCATCCCCAGATTGAATTTGGATGAGGTAATATGCTTCATGTAGGTCCAATTTTGTGAAGATTGAAGTTTCTACTTGTCCAGGAGTTCAGAAAACAGAGGAAGTGGCTAGCTGTTCTTTATTGTGATCTTGTACAGACCAGGATAATCAATACAGGGTTATAAGGACCCATCCTTCTTCTGAACAAAAAACCCTGCTCCTGCTGGAGAAGAGGACGGGGCAGTTGAGCCCTTTGGAGAGGCTTTCCTGGATATAAGTATTCAGTGCCTGATTCTCTGGAGGAGATAACACGAAAGTCCACCCCTCAGGGGGTATAGTCCCAGGAAGGAGATCTATAGTGCAATACGATGGTCGATGTGGGGTAAAGAATGAAAATGGTCAGTAGAAAAAACTTCCAGTTCCTCCTTTTATTAGTTTTAAACTTTCTCATAGTGATAGCAGTCACTATGAGCCTCTCCTGCCTCAATTTTGCCTCAAGATCACAGCAGAACAGCACAGTATGTTTACCTCGCTCTGTCTCTGCTTCCATTGTGTTTCACTTCCTGGAATACATCAGATTTTTATAGCAAAAAGGCAAAAAATTCATAAATCAGTGGGCGCCCAGACAAAAAGAAACAAGGACAACAGTATAAAATCCCCTCCTGTTAATTTTTGTTTTGCCCTAGAAATGCAGTGATTTACAGCTTTACAGACATGTCTGGGTGAGCCAGCACCTCAAAGCAAAGTGGCCAGACATTGAAAAACAGAGCTGCAAAGCAACCAGATCCAGTGTGGAACATGTGTTGCGCACCACAAAATCATGGGACTTATGTGACACAGAGTCCAGAAGGATGATCCTGTGAAACCATTGCTCTATTTTATCAGCCTAAACAAAAGTCCAGTGGGGAATCTATTCAGCTATCAGTTACAGTTAGCAGTTTAAGGGTAATGTTAATCCACCACAAAAGCAATATTCCTTGGAAGGTTTTTGCATGGATAGGGGACACTCCTGTGGACACAGATTGTGATGGGACTGGTTCTGATTATTTATGCTGGACTGATTTGGGTGGGATGGTGTTCTGAAGGTTTCTTAATATTGATGGCAGCAAGCTATTTTGTGCGTGAGGAAAATGCATTGGTAGACCAGATGAGATGATGTGCCTATCTGAAATATTTTGGGTCTACTGTTTCCTGCATCCTAATCTGATATAGCTTGCTCTAGGAATTATCATGAATCACTGGATTTTGCTTTGGGACTATCACAGCTAACCATGCAACTGATGTACTGTATATGAAAATGCTTTGTAGGCTTTATGTCTGTATTGTTGAAATTACAGTAGATTACTTTATACGTGGGGGACCCAGTGATCTGTCAGTGTTGACTGATTTCTGGGGTCCCCATCTTGAAGGCAGGATATATGTGAAGATATGGTTGTCACCCTAAAAATGACCTCTACCATTGCTTTCATTATGTGTCCACATTCTTGCAAACATTAATGTCCTCTGTGTATGCATGTATTAGAGTGTGTTGGCATTTTACCAGCATTGAAGGAGCTAATATAAATGTTTGATGTTTTGAGTGTTGGTGCCATGGAGTCTAGGAAACACAAGAGATTTATCTTTATCAAATAGCCCCATGTAGATCACTAACATAGCTTCAGGAAAGGAATTTAAAACCTGGGCAGAGACAGGGAGTAGAACACATCTGTGCAAGTTGAATGTGTGGCCCTCCCCTCCTATACATCAGGCTATGAGAAATATATATTGTAAATGGTAGCTGTGACATCAGATTTGGAGGGAGTGAAGTAGAAGGAAGTCTAAGAGAGAAACTCAGGGAGAGGAGTGAGATGACAATATAGATGCAAGGGGAAGGCCTCCCTAAAATGGAGGGAGGCCTGGAGCCAGTCTGGATATTGACTGGCCTGTGTGCTTACTAAAGCAGTACTGGGGAAGCTGGAGCACACCAGAAGAGTTAAGGTGAGTGGGCACTGAAGTGGCTGTGTCCCCCTTACATTTGTGTCCTGTAAGTGAAGCTATGGCAGCTGCAGCCACAGAAAGTGTACTGATGTTCTCATAAGGACATTAGGACACAGAAAGTGTCCTGTTGTTCTTATAAGGACATCATGACACAGAAAGTGTCCTGATGTTCTCAAAAGGACATCAGGACACAGAAAGCATCCTGATGTTCTTATGAGAACATCAGGACACTTCCTGCAGCAGCATAGACATGTGAGAGACTCCTAGTTCTGCTCAGACCTGGATCCATACCAGTCACCCTTATCTAGAGGCCCTTCCAGACCTCCAAGCCACTTTCTTCCAAAGGTGGTGCAGAATGCTGGGTCTGGAATCCTGAGAATAATGATGCTACCACCTTGATTATCTACCTTATGCTGAGAGAGAGCTAGAAAAAGATTTCTGTGCTTTGGTGAAATAAACCGGATGCATGATCTAATGGTGGGACTCTGCTGGTTGCCTATGCACCCGATATCCAGATGCAGAGCGGTGGCAAGATCTCTATCCAGGAGGCCTGGTGGAAGATGCTTTTCTGTATGATATGAATTGTTGGAAAGATTTTATTGAACAACTTGATGAGCTAATGGCAAGAAGGCCAGAGAAACTGTCATTTGCACAAGATGAAGCTGGCGGAGACCCTCTGGGTTTGCTGACTGGCCAGCATATAGTGTTGGCATTACCTCTACATCTGGAGAGAGCTGAGATGGCAGGCATCCCAGGAATGTTTAGAGACCCTCAGTCATCATGTGATCCACCAAGATGAGGAGGAATTGCCCTGTCCTAGGGATTAGACATTGGAGCTGTCTGGATCATATGGGGAGGCAGAGTTCCAGAACATGATAGCTGTGGAGGAGAGGAGATGCACCTATGGGATGCATGCCAGATAGTCAGTCTAGGTTTCCAACCAACCACCTTGGAAAACAACTCTAAGAAGCCCTGCAGTGAGGATACCAGTGAGAATGGAGAGCAAAAGCTGTCCTCAAGTATCATGAAACTGGAAGAGGCCCTGAAAAATGGAAGCCAGTGGGACAAAGCTGCTTCCAAACAGGCTCTGCAAGGTAAGGAGGTGGAGGACTCAGCAGTCCATGGCCAAGCAGAGAAAGGTGTCCCAGAGAGATAGATGCAGGAGGCTATGGGGCATGCAGCCATATACTCCATTAGCCCACCAACATGCCAGTTGCAGGTGGCGCTGCAACAGCAGAGACAGCAAATGGCACTGCTTCAGATTTCTGTACCAGCCCCTTGGAAGGGGGGGGGTCAGACAGTAAGCCATGGGAGTGCCAAGGAATTGATCTCTCTTGGGATGTGATGAAAGCCTCCCATGCAGTGGAGATGGGTGCCAGCCAGGGAGAATCAGCCCAAATGCTCTTCTTGAATTTGGGATTCATCAGGCTCCAGACTCCCATGTTGGATGGAGGACCAAGGGAGAGGGACACACCCAGAGTTTTTTTCCCCTGTTGTTTCCATTGTACCTCTTGGATGCATGCTAAAGACCACATTTGGGGGAGAGTGACTAACTTAGCTTCCACTGCTGCTTGTTCCTTTAAGTTTTGTCTGGAGTGTGGGATCCAGGGTGTTTGGCCCAAAGGACCAACGGTTCAGTATCCTTGGACAAAGGGGGTGGGCCAGGAAGATTAGCCCTGTGTGAACGGTGCCTATTTCACCAAACTTCCCCTAATTTAGGACTGTTGGTCTCAGCAAGATGGGCACCTGGGCGTCCAGCAGGACTTGGGGGCAACCATGCTGTTAACCCCCAGTAAAACGTGTGAGTTTGCAGTGGGCCTGTGGGAGACCACTCCACAACTCTCTTATTTGGTGATGGGAGAGTTTGTGGAGAAACAGGAGGCGAGCCCCTTGTTTGCCCTACTGCTAAAGAAAAGCTGCTTGGTTATAAGTTGGTGGATGCTTAATTTTTCCCTGTGTTATTTACCTCTGTATTGTATTTTGCTGTGCATTTTGTGTAACTTGTGTTAAATGTTAGTGTGTTTTCTGTTTTTACCATTGTGCTCAGCTAACAGCTTTGCTGAAACAACAAAGAAATGTTTGGAATATTGATGAATTCAGTGGCTTCAAAAGTGGCATTCTAATTCAATAATAACCTCCTCTGATTGGTCAACTGGGACACCCTAATTTGGATGCTTATCTCGATAAGAGGCCATTCCCTGATTGGTTAAGTGTACCAACCCTGTTTCAAGCCATAGTTCGCATTAAAATTTGATAAGTGCAACATTTTCTTGCCTCGAGAATGGTGGCCATCTGTTCCTGCCTCCTTCCATAATTCAGAGTATCCAGGACAAGAAGCCACAGAGAGGTGCAGCTGACTGGGCAAACTTGTGTGCTGCATGTGCTGTGATCTCCACAATCCCCATGTAAATTATTATTTACTATCTATCTATCTATCTATCTATCTATCTATCTATCTATCTATCTATCTAATCTATCTGTCCCCTGAAGGGAATCAAAACAATGACCTGCAATAAATGTGAATTTTGGACCCTGGACAAGTCCTGTTAGTGTTGATTTTTTGTATATATATATATATATATATATATATATATATATATATATATATATAATGTGTGTGTGTGTGTGTGTGTGTGTGGAGTGGGGGTCTCTTGCATATGCTGTTTTTCAGTAAATAGATAGAAGCAATAGAAGTTTTCCTATGCACTTTTCACTTTGTGCTCAGAAAACTGTACTGTACTATGCAAAGGAAAATTGTTTTCCTTGTCCTGTTGAAAAGCATCATGTAACATCGTATATATGCTGGCAAGGTTGCAAAAACATTTACATATCTATCTGAGAATGTTACAACTAACCTTTCAAATAACATCATGTTGTATTTAGCACAATTGTTTCTTAAGTAGAAGTACACATTCCTACAAAATTGATTATATATTTATTGAGTATTTTAGGTAGTAGTTTAGGCAGTATGTAGTGCTATGATTCTTCTCTTGCTAGGTAGATAAGCTAACAATGAATGATAAACCTTGTTTTTCTTGTTTGTTGAACAATTTAACACAAACTTGCCTAATACTAAAATTAGTTTTTAATCTCACCTATTCTCCATTATGCTGTTATATCTCATCAGGAATCTAGAAGAACAAGGCAATTCCATAAAAATAGGAAGTGTTAGCCTTCACTAACCCTTATTTGTAACATCTATCAACACCTATTAAAGATTTATCAAATGGTCTGTCAAAAGTCAAGTAGGTGTAATATAAGAACTGCCATGGTTGCTACCTCCCTATCCCAAGGGACTTAGTATTTAGTCTATACTATAAACCCACATGATGTGATTTGTAGCCCACATGAAGCATGTAGTTATAGAATTACATTTTTATTTCCTTATAATTTCAAGTGTTACATTTTTGCATGGGCCCACCTCTCTATAAAATATTTTTATATTCAGAAATAGCTTTACAATAATGAAGCACTTGCTTATAAAATGAAACTGTCCTTTGGTGATATAGCAAATGTCTCTTTTAACTCTTCAAAAAAGAGATTAGAGACAGGTGCCAAATTTAATTAGATCTCTCAGTGAGGAAACCCCTTTTAAATCCCATGTCTAAAATAATATCCCATAAGCTTGTACTAAAGTCTGCATTTCCTGCTTTGGGAAAAATAAGAAGCCATGTGAATACAGTATGGAGCACAGCAAGGAATGATGGGATTCTCCAAGTCCCCTAAACTAGTAGGACACCAAAATAAAAAAGCACACGATAAAAAGCAATCGTGCACTGTGCCATACAAATTACCCAAATGTGAACCCCGTGTAGAGTATATATTATACCAATGTGTTAATATGCTTACTTAAAAAATAAGGGTTTTGCTGCATACTTTGGCTGAAGTATGTTTATCCTCGCTTACCTTGCCAAGGTAGTCCATTTTATCAAGTCCTAATAAATATTGCTGTCTTTTTGGCTTACAGAAATACTTTAAATTAAAAACTCATGCATTTAAACACTGTGCTTGAAGAAATAAAAATGTCTAAACATTACATATAAAGATGGAAGACATCTAGGGGGAGTTGCACTAAAGAGTGATAAAGAGGTGATAAAGTGAAATGACTTCTCCAGTTCCAGGAATCATTTGCAGTGGATGGGTTAGTGCAGGATTTTTGTTTTCACTTCCTGTGTTGAGTTTGATATAGAACTGGATAAATTCTGTAGTAAACCAAATGGACCGTAGGGGACAAATAAATATTCCCATGGATTTAAAAAGGGATTCAACTAATTGAATGATAAGGAGGTCTCCAACACATTGCTCTACACATATTGGCCCAAAAGGCTTTTGATTTGTCATTTTATTTATTCACCAAAATAAAAGTAAATATTGTTAGTACTTAATTAATAAGAACAGGATTCGTAGTGGGTCCAGAGTGACTGAGGTACAGAAGTGTCACAATGTTTTGATGCCCTTTTTAACCATCTGAGTGCCAGAGTGGTATGTGACAGATTGCTTTGCAATACGTTGCGTACCACTCTGGCACTCAAAGGGTTAACCTATTGAATGCGAGAGTTGTTTGCAAATAATTGTTTTACAATGCCCTCTGACATTCAAAGGGTTAATACTGATTGTGATCCAAACTTTTTATATTTGGCTTTAAACTGAAATGATTTAGTTATTGTCTGTAAATGTGTGCCAAATAAATATGCACACAATTAACATGTGTATCAGGTATTTTAGAAGTAGAAGGTTTCCTGTCCAAGTGGATTGACCACAAAAAGTATAAATGTGGCAAAAAGTATCTTTAAAGTGGATTCAGAAACCAAAAAGGGGCCAGGGAGTGATAAAAGAAGCACAAGAGATAGATTTATAGTGCTAAAAAGGAGAAAAAGATGTAAGGAAGTGCAGCAGATAGAACTGAAGATGGTGAGACATAACACAAGAGGGTGAGAGCTAAGTAGATGAAGGGATATGGAATATAAATGGGTAGAGAAAAGCGAAAGACTGATAATGTGGGAAAAGATAACTGGTGGAGATGTTACTGCCCATAAAAGATTAAGGACTGTTTTGTTGCCATTTCTAAGTCAATCTACAAGTCAATAGTGACCAGCAGGGCATACTGATGATCTCCCATAGTGGAAGAGTTAGTGATACAGATAATTTATATACTTAGATCAGGTCTGTCCTCTCATGGATGTAGGGGCAATTTTAATAAACTGTGGCTGTCAAGACAAGGTGCTATACTCATATAAAAACAGTGAAAGTATTCAGTGTAGGATTATCACGGTTACCCAGAGAAGTTCAGAAGTCAGTACAGTTTAGTTAATGCAGTTTATTAACAAATGACATACAGTGTATATATACAATAAGAATAAACACAGGGTAATAGCTAGCAAGCCTGCAATCAGAAATAATAGGTTGCGATGCTAAACCACTGTGCTGGAGACTAGGCCTTAGCCACTGAAAGTCTCTGCTGGGACCAGGAACAGGAACTGGAACAGGAACCCAGGATCTTGATCCGAAGAGGAATAGGGTCTGACTCAGCCTGCAGTCAGATAAATGAATCTACCAGAACCCCAGGCCCGCAGTATAATTTTTGTAGGACTAGTATTTATTTATTTTAACACAAGCCCTAATAAAAAAATAAAAATGCCATGCTGGCCTAATGCCAGCAGGTCATGTTTACCGGATGCGTGTATACCATGCCTTTAAGATTTGGGAGAAGCAGCCTTTCTCCTTAGTCTATGATTAAGCACTCAGGTGTGAAACGCGTGAGACAGTTAACATTCGTGTAGTGTCCATTGTCTATAAGCCCTCAATAAAGAAGAAATTGGTTTTAAACTTCACGTTGGAGTGCAGTTCACTTTTCTTATTCAGCAGGTCATGTTGGCCAGTGGACACTGTCAAATGTCCTCCTGAGCCCTGAGTTGCAACTGCTGTTCGTACTGCTGCTGCAGAGTTGTTTAAGCAGCTGGATGATTATGCAGCTGAAAGGGAATGGAATCAACAATAGCAGTAACATGGAAGATGGATGATGAAGGTTCCATTTGCCACGAATGGCTCCAGTGATGCGCCTGAGGCAGTAGCAGAAGAATAAGTAGCCCCCAGTATTTGTGGAGAAAAGAACAAGTTGGCCATTAAATCTTCTCCACCTGCCCCTCCTCCAAAATCCTCATGGTTGTATTTTTATTTGAATATTTTTTTTTCCCTTGAGAGCAGGATCAGTGGGTCTCCTCAGCAACTGCAATGTGCAATGTGCAAAGTGTGTGGTAAATAACATCTGGAGGCACAGCTGTATCCAAACACCATGACACCCAAAACCAAGTACTGCCGCTGTCACTGTACCCCTTGTCCAGACCCCACTAAGGACACATGACAACTTGCTGACAGTTTAATAGTAATGATGAACCCTCCCTGCCAGAATCCTAGCATATTCTGCGGGATGGAATCTCCTCAGATTCCACCTGATGACCTGATATCGATTCTCCTTCACCACACTGGCATGTGTGGTAACTGCACCACAGTAGAGATGAACTGCCATATCCTAACATTAACAGAGTGGCTATCATTTGGCGGGGGAGGTAACGATGAATGAGGTGGATAGGCAGGTGATGGTGATGGCAAGCTAGCTGTTTCGCTCGTCATGGAACTTCCAGTGTCTGTCTGGGTTTCTTTATTCTTCCTCCTCTTTGATCTCCACCTTTCTGGAGAGTCAGGGGTACAGTAACAGTGGTGCTAGATTTCTGTAATGGGTGTTTGGCTTTAACATGTTTGGAGTAAATATCATGGTGTCTGTGTTTCATGTGTGTTATCAGGGCAATTGTGCCAAGGTGTGTTCCCTCCTCTCCCCTTCTCACTAACTTGTCACAAATTTTGCACTGTACCATTGTTGATGATGGCTGCACTGTGCCTGCCGGAAGAGAATAATAGTCCGACACCCATGACTTCTGGTGGGAGGGATAGGGAACAGGTGGAGAAGAGTGGCCTCTTTCTTCTTGTCCTCCACATTCCCCTTCAGTTTCTGTGGCAGTGAATAATGTTGCTGCTGTTGCTGCTACTGCCTCAGATTTAGCACTGCAGCTAGGATCAGGACGATTATTGCTACTGCTGGCAAGTGGAACCTGTCCTAGTCTCGCATTACTTGTTGACCCCATTCCCACTGTGTCCACGGTGGTCTATGGCACACTAGCCTGATCCTCAGCACCCTGCTGCGCTTTCATCTCAGCAGCAGCAGAAGTCAGAGCAGTTCCAATTTCCACTAATTTCAAAAGCTGACTGCTAGTGGTGGTGGTGATGCCCATCCTCATCCCTGTCTCCCATTCCTTCTTACTTTCTGATAAAAAGGCCATCAATGTCTCTCCCACCCCAGCTTCTCCAACAACACCACCACCACTAGTCCCTACGTGCTGCTGCTCTATTCCAGACATCTCACTGCTGCTTGACGAGCAATGTGACAGAGGGTCCCCTGCTGTCACACATGGCATAATTTTCTCCTTCCCCCCCGAGTACTACAAGAAACACTAGAAGCAGGCAAAGTATTGGTGGCAGCATTTTCAGCACTGGCAGCAGGTTCAGTACTAGCAGCAGGTTCAGCACTGGCAGCAGGTTCAGTACTAGCAGCAGGTTCAGCACTGGCAGCAAGTTCAGTACTAGCAGCAGGTTCAGCACTGGCAGCAAGTTCAGTATTAGAACAGGTCCAACACTAGTGGTTGCAGTTACAGAAATGGTGGCACTGGCAGCAGGGGCAGTATGTCTGGCAACAGGTACAACACTAGCGGCTGCAGTTACAGAAATTGTGGCACTGGAAGCAGGGGCAGCATGTCTGGCAACAGGTACAACACTAGTGGCTGCAGGTACAGAAATGGTGGCACTGGCAGCAGGGGCAGAACATCTTGCAGCAGGCATAGGCAGCTGACCTGTCCTGCTCTCACTAGTACTACCCTTTTCTCCACCCCTTCCCATTCTCTTTTCTCCCTTCCTTCCCATTAAATTCTCCAAGATCCCTTGGGGTGATTTAGGGGGACTGGACAGCATTGGTACAGTAGTGGTCCCTTACTCCTCTTCCTCAGACTCAGTGGACACATAATGGTACTTCCAGCTCCAGTAATTATTTTTTACCCTGCTCATAGTGATAGGAGTCACTATGAGCCTCTCCTGTCTCACATTTTGCAATGTACAGCACAGCACATCTATCTCACTCTGTAGCTGCTGTTATTTTGTCTGCCTTCAGAGAAAATGTCATGTTTTTATATCGGAAGTGCAAAAACAATGTAAATCAATGGGCAGAAACTTTTCAGCCATTGAAAAAGTGGTGAAAGATTTTGGCCAATGGGCAAAAGATGCAAACATTTTAACCGCTAGTTTTAAAGTGGATTTTCCGCTAAAAAGCGGATAACAACGTGGTTTTCGTGAAATTTCCCGCAGGAACACGGTGACAACTTTCACCCACCCCTACTAGGTAGAACAGCTAAGGATTTTGTCAGACGTGACTAGGTTTTATATAGAATCTTCTCTTATAAAATATCAAATTTATAACAATTGTCTTAGGTTTCCAACTGCAATTTGATTATTTGATCCTATAAACCAGGTCCATGGCAGCAAATTCATTAGGACTCAGTATTATTTATGTGAAATTATTTTGTCCAGTTTCAAATATTGTTGCAGATTATATTTCCATTTGCTTCTTTTTACATGTATTTCATGCATCATGTGTCTATACTCTCCTTTTCACCCAATCCTTTTTTGAATCCAGTATAGGAGCTAGTTTTTCCCATTCATAAATATGTTTAATATCTATGAATGATAACTTGCTAGAAAGTGACTAGTAGAGTGGATGTGATGCTTTTATTAGCTGAGTAGTTTTAGTGTGCAAGTTTTCAAGACCAGTTTGATCTTTTCTTTAACCATGAGAGCTGAATATATTTTATATTTATACAAAGTGCAAACATTATGTAGGTCAAAGAGCACATAACTGTAACACATGAATAACAGTGAAGAATAAACATTCTTGATTACTTTGTAATCCATTGCAGGTGACATTTGTATCACCAATATCTTTCTAAATTGCTCATTAGACTTTAATTTCAGCATATTTAATTGTACACACTAAAATAAATCTCCTAGTATCTAATGCGTCCAAATGTTACAGGAAACCTATCACTTTTAAAGTATTTTCCTGCTTCATCTAGAATTCACACGGTACCACCCTCTACCTATAGTAATATGTAAATACTAATGATGAAAATGTACAAATTATATTTGTCATCACCGATGCATTCAATAAAGTGAAATGGTTGCCTTCATGAGGACACACTCCAAAGAAAAAAAACAAAAAATTGTAACTATGCAGAATAAAAACAAAAGATTAAAATAAACTTTTGTCATATATGTCTGTATCTACATATTTTTCCCTTTGCATTGTGTATATGTCAATTGCATATGTTATTATTCTTTTGAAGTTCTGTACTGACTACATTCCTTTTCAATAAAGCTCTTTATAAAAAAAAAAAAACCCTTCACAGTATTTTAAATTTATTTAACCTAACTTTTTGGTTAATATTCTTTGCCACTAATAAAAAGATGTCAGATTAACATTTATCTCATGTGTCTTTGTTAAAGAAAGAAACATTTATCAACTAAACCAGTACTTTTCACATTGGGCTTTAACAAAAAAAGAAATACAATTATAACAATGTTTTATTCTGATTTATTTTTATTTAATTTTTTTATATCTGAACAGTGTGTAATTAACTTTTAATCCTTTACAGTCCAGAGCAGTGTGCAGCGTTTTACTTTACAGTGTAATGGGCACCCCTTCCGGGCACCCCTTCCGGTCCTTAAACGATTTTTATACATGTTCATTTATATTTTAATACAATTGCACAGGTTTGTTTTTAAAATTTTCAAGAAACAAACATTAAAACAGGGTGGAGGATTTCCTTCTACAACTTCCTGAGGAAGTTCTTAATGTGTTACAATATTTCACCGAGGTAAGGTATTGTAGAGATTACATATTTAAACAAATGTACAATATATGATATTTGCAGCTGGAGCTCCAGAAATTCAATTAAAGGGATAATAATGTTTCATAATAAAAGCAGCTCCAATTAATCTTCATAGTAGTTGGGCCATGGAGAGTGTTATTTCAATACTGTTACTGAGTTGTTGCTCAAGAGTAATTGAATGATCAAGTATCCCCCTCCTGCTCCTTTTACTGAAGTAACACTGTTCACCTCAGAGCAGCAAGATTGTCTGGATGGATGGATCGCAGAGAGGGACAATCTTCAATTAGAAAAATGGAAAAACCTGTCAAGGGGTGCAGGCAGGGTTTTCCTTGTGCTCACAATAAGAAAATTGTCCCTTGCTGTGAGCTGCCTGGTCACAGGATCAGATTCCACATCTGGGGGGAGGTGGCTTACACTAGGTAAAAGTGGCGGGAGGCTTTTCAATGGCCTAAATACTATGAAGATTAATTGGAGCTGCTGCTTTTGTGAAACATTACTATCATATTAACTATATTAGATTGGATAGAGATTTGAAACTCCTTAAATAGGGTTCTTTACTTTCACAAAGATTATACTTTTTTATATAATTGTTGTCATTTTTCGTGTCCTAGAAATGCAAAAAATAGAGAGTGAATGAGCCTATTTAACACTTTAAGGACTGGTAGAATGTGCAACTCATTGTGAAGCAAAGAATTGCACAATCCTCTTGTCCTTAAGGGATTAATATTACCATGTATAGTGAGCAGAGCATGAAATTATGTGGTCTTGCAATGAACTGTCATTTCCACCACCATTGACACAACATTATCTATCTCTTGAACAAAGGCAAAAAGTGTTTGATTTGCTCTTCAGTATCTGGAGAAGCTTATGAACTTCACATGAGATGGTTCATGTTGATTATGAAAATGTGAAGAGGCAAAACAATTCCTTCATTACTGTACTGTTCAACCTTCTCCACACTTCTTCAAAATCTCTTACTTCTTCCACACACACACACACACACTTCTACCTCATACTACAGATGACTCCACTCCAGAGCTGGCAACTCCTCACTTCTTGAAACTTGATCAAGATGGGATAATATTTTTAAGCAGGAAAATTAATTTGTTGTTCTTATGCACTTTTTATGGTTAATGCTCTCACTTGAATTGTTGGGGCTATAAACGTATCATGCAAAAGAAAAAAAAAAAAGATTATGTCTCATTTTGCACTTCAGGTGGTGAATGTTGCCCATCTTCCAGATAATCCATTTACCTGAATTAAAATTTTAAACTAAAATAACTTTGGGTTCAACCTCTTTTCTTTTCCTTTTATCTTCTAAGTGATATGAGATTGCTTCTCTTTTTTTCTTAACGAATATCAATTTGTTTAAATGAAACTATATTGTAGGGTTCTTCCTTACTCCCTGCTGAGAGAATATTTAGTCAAAATTAGGTATGCGCTCTAATTCAGTGTTTGAAGAGAATGACAGTTAATAACATAAATTCATGATAGGGACTAAAGAAATGGCACCATCTACTGGTCACTTTTATAGATTTTATATTTTGTTTAATCTTTAAAGGGATAGAAATACTTAAATGTAACCAATTTTAATATTGTAGAGATTAAAAATATGAATACGATGAGCTATGTCCCATCTCTCAGACTTGCATAGTTTGAGAGAATGAGCCATCCATCTAAAGTTCCCGTTTCACAGAAGTCTGCCCTCTAGCTGAGAGAAGCAGATTCTGGTCCTGGGACCATCCTGAGGCTCTTCAGCAGATCCAAAATAGTGCAATATAAAAATAAATACTTCATTGGAATGGTCTACAAAGTGTGCTTGCAAACCAGGCACACTTTGTAGACCATTCCAATGAAGTATTTATTTGTTGATCGTGCCATTTCGGCTCTGCTGGAGAGCCGCCAGCCGGTCAAATGACCGGAATCTGCTGCTGTCATCTAGAGCGCTGACTTCTGTGAAACCGGAACTTTAGATGGTTTGATCTCTCAAACTATACAAGTTTGAGAGATGGGACATACCTCACTGTATTCAAATTTTTAATCTCTACAATACTAAAATTGGTTAAATGTAAGTATTACTATCCCTTTAAGCACCAGAGGGCTTTGCAATGTATTGCAAAGCAATGCATTACGCTCTCCTCTGGTCCTTAAAGGCTTAAATAAAAAACAAATTAAATCAAATTCATGGAAGAAGTTGTAACTATCTCATAGCAGTCAGAAAACATATATATAATAGTCTTTGTCAGGGACTTTGTCATTTAAAAGGAGAATTCTCATATATACAGTACTGTGCAGATGTCTTCGGCAGGTGAGAAAAAATGCTGTAAAGTAAGAATGCTTTCAAAAACAGACATGTTAGTAGTTTATTTTATCAAATAACAAAATGCATAGTGAGTGAACAAAAGAAAAATCTAAATCAAATCAATATTTGGACTGACCACTCTTTGCCTTCACAACAGTATCAATTCTTCTAGGTACACTTGCACACAGTTTGTTAAGGAACTCGGCAGACAGGTTGTTCCAAACATCTTGGATAACTAACCACAGTTCATCTGTGGATTTTGGCAGATTCAGTTGCTTCTCTCTTCATGTAATCCCAAACAGACTCTATGATGTTCAGATCAGAGCTCTGTGGGGGCCATACCATCACTTCTAGGACTCCTTGTTCTTCTTTAAGCTGAATATAGTTCTTAATGACTTTGACAGGATGTTTTGTGTTGTTGTCATGCTGCAGAATACATTTGGGGCCAATCAGATGCCTCCCTGATGGTATTGCACGATGGGTAAGTATCTGCCTGTTCTTCTCAGCAATGAGGTGATCATTAATTCTGACTAAATCCCCAACTCAGTTTGCAGAAATGGAGTCCCAAACTTGCAAGACACCTCCATCATGCTTCACTGCTGCCTGCAGACACTCATTCTTGTACTGCTTTCCAGCCCTTTGGTGAACAAACTGCCTTCTGCTACAGCTGCCATTTTTTTGTTGCCCATTCCTGTGTTTTCCTGCATAACTGAGTTGCTTGGCCTTGTTTACATGTGTGAGATATGTTTTTTTGGCCACTTCTGACCAGACTCCTCAGGACAGTAGATGGGTGTACTGACTGCGAAGGGAGGTAAGCGTGATGTGTCTTTCATCTGCTGCGCTAAGTTTCCTTGGCCGACCATTGCCTCTACGATCCTCAACATTGCCTGTTTCTTTGTGCTTCTTCAAAAGAGCTTGGTCAGTACATCTGGAAACCCCTGTCTGCCTTGAAATTTCTGCCTGGGAAAGACCTTGCTGATACAGTATAACTACCTTGTGTCTTGTTGCTGTGCTCAGTCTTGCCATGGTGTATGACTTTTGACAACACCTTGTTAGTTGAGTGTGGTTGTTCATCACTCAGTTATATTCCTCCTAAACAGCTGTTTCTGTTTCAGTTAATGATTGTGTTTCAACCCATATATTAAATTGATTATCATTAGCACCTGTTTGGTATAATGTTTAACCATACACCTGACTATATGCCTACAAAATCCCTTGCTTTGTGCAAGTGTACATAGAGGAGTTGATTCTGTTTTGAAGGGAAAGCATCGTCACACCAAATATTGATTTAGCTTTTTCTCCTGTTCACTTATTAGCCATTTAGTTAATTGATGAATATAAACTATTAACGTCTATTTTTTATAGCATTCTTACTTTACAGCATTTTTCATACCTGGCTAAAACAGTACGATACATTCCCTTAGAGTGGACCTGAAAATATTTAGATATGTTTATAGTAAAATCTCTGGTATAATACGCACCTGTGTATAATACAGTGGTATAAAATATACCTGATATTTTAGGGGAAAAGTACATATCCTATACCATAAAGTCCTAGAATGCATCGCTCACTGTGTGCGTAACTGCACATGCGCAGTAGAGACTCGCAGAATGGGCTCCCCGCTACGGATCAGCCCGTGTATACAGGCTTTGTAGCTAGTGTATAATATGCATCCTTGTATTCTGAATCTACCTACCAAAAATATTATAGTCTGTTGTTTGCTTCCTTCCTTCCACCCACCTTAATATGCTCCCATCTTCTCCTCCCTCTACTCACCCCCTCCTGAGGCAGCTGGGACATCTGTGCAGCAGGTGGCATTCTTGCATTCACCTCCTACAATATGCATCAGCCTATGAGCACTTCACAGGGCACAACTACAGTTTCAATGAACAGACGTCTACACACTGGAAATACAGTAGTGTCCTGTGAGGACCGGAAGGTCCACATAGGGTACTACCTTTAGCTTGAATGAATATAGGATGATGTGGGAATTGCAGAGGAAAATGAAGTATGCCGTCCACTGCACGGCGGAGGAGGTGAGTAAAGGGAGGGGAAGATGAGAGCACATTGAGATGGATGGTGGGAGGAAGGAGGGGAGCAGACACAGGATCATATTTTTTGTCTCATGTACAATACACAGCTCTCACTTAAGGTGAAAAGGGGCAAAAGTGTACATATTATATCCAAGATTGCATGATAGTTGATTTTAAAGACAATTAAAAACTGCATATATTATGTGTTAGCATTTTTTGTAATATAAATAGTTTCTGAGAAATTAAACGAGCAGTAAGCATTTTTTATGAAGACACATATTTTACAGAGCATTTCCTGCTGAATAAAACAAGGTCACTTCCATCACTGTCAGATGTTTTATTCAAAATGTATAGCAGTTTAAATAATCAGGTGAAGTGAATTTACTGTGTTTACTTCCTGATTGCTCTGACAGGAAGTGACAGGCAGTTTCTATCACACTCTATGGAGAACTGCATGTCACTGACTTTTCTGACTTTCCTCACCATTAGAATCTAACAGGAAAGCTAATTAGAATTTGACCACTAGAGGGCACTGCTAATGTAAAAAAACATGGTTTTAAACTGTAATAACTCTGGAAATATAAATCTCTTGGCAGTGGGAGTACCCTTATTTTACTCAATAGGAAAATCCCTACAATATATATTTTTTCATAAAAAAAAGTTTACTGCTTCTTTAAGTGTATTTGTTTGTGGCACAGTCTGATACTGTGTGCTTATTAGCTTATGTGCTTGGCCAATATTACCACACATTATGCTATGAATTAATCTAGGAGAGCCCACACCCTAGGGGCATTTCTAACAGCACAGCAAGGGGTATGTTTACCCAGGAACACTGCTAATTAGCATACTTTGCAGGAAATTAGCAACTGCTCCTCCAAGACATGAAAGCTAATTTTTCAACTTTAAATAGATTATACTTATCCACATTCTCAGGGGTTCAGATACCCAATATAGTCACTTCCAACACAGTATCCTGCTGAGAAAAGCCAGCAGGATAATAGGTTAAATGGGAATAGGTTGTGGATACAGAAGAGGAGAGACCTTAATGCCACTGTACAGAGCATTAGTTTGACCTCACTTAAAATATGGTGTATAATTCTGGAAACCAAGGCCCATATACAAATTGGATTTATTCTGGAAAAAAAAATGGGGACAAATAAAAACTCCTGTTAAGTTAAATTGAGCTTTTAACATTTTGAATGCTAATGCTCTGACTATTCTGCTGATCCTGCTCGTGATTGACCCGGTTCCGGCTGACTACTCTGCTCCGTGATTGACCCGGTTCTGGCTGACGACCCTGCTCCGTGATTGACCCGGCTCTGGCTGACGTTCCTGCTTCATGTATTGATCCGGTTCCGGCTAAAGTTCCTGCTCAGTGATCTGATCCTGTGTTCCAGTGTGATTCCGGTCGCCTTCCGGCAACATTCTGAACTGTGTTTGTGTCGCTCTGACCAATCATCTCTCTATATACCGAGCTGTTGGTCTGAATTTGGAGCCCCATTCCGTTATCAGCCATGGCGCGGGCAGTCTGTAGTGCTCATGACTGCAGCACGCGCAGCCCTCTCTACTGCGCATGACGGCTTCTGACAACATTTTAGCAAATTATTATATAGGATGAGCTCATACTCTTCTACACCAGTTACTTCGCCATCATCACCAGTCTCTTGCCACTTTATAGGACTGCTTGGTGATGACAAATGTGGCAGAGGGTCTTCTGCTATCACACTTTCCATCCCATGAGAAGGAGGTACACTGACAGCTGGAACAGGCAGATGGCCTGTGTTACTCATATTGCTGCCTAGCTACCCCTTACTATACATTTCCAGATCCTGAGGGAAGCATTTGGGGGACTGAGGTTTATATGGGCAGAGGGAAGCTGATGCCTTTACTGCTGGTGCAGCTGGATTTGTCCATATGTAAACCAGCAGCATCAGCACTGTCCCTCCATCTTCTTATGTTGCTCATTCTGCTAGTCACACTTTATTTTTTATTATTTTATTATTTTCTCTCTCTCTCTCTCTCTCTCCCCAGTCTGCTTCCACTCTCCTCCTCTGCTATTCTTCACCATGTTGCATGGTGGTAACTTATCTGTTTTTTATATTATGGGAGGTAGGAAGTTTTGCCACTCTTGAAAAAATAATCATAAAATGGAACTGTTCTTGCCTTAAAATCTGTGGTTTCAGCAACACAGCAGAAAATCTATGGGACTTCTGTATGGAGAAATTACCTGTGTAAAGGGGGAAAAATCTGTGAAAATTCCTGCGGGAACAAAATGGGACTTTCACCATCCCCAGAAATGTCCATACATTGGTGATATTAATATATAGACGACAGGTGCAGTCAAAGAGAGGCATCAAGGATTTTCAACAATAATTCTGACTTTCCTCTTTGATCGGTATGTCCTGTTTAACCTTTGATTGTGCATTGACAGTTTATCAATGCTGACAGTGTAGGGGATTGTTTTTAACATTGTAAGAGGATTTAAGGTTTTCACTTAGCACATACTCTTGGCTCAAACACTAGTTACTTGAACATTCCTAATTCTGTGAAATACATGGCACATTCTGAAAGAAATGCCTCATTAAATAATAGTGGATTTAGCCCTTTTCATAATTTTCAATGAGATTGGTGTTGTCATAATTCACAGCAGAAGAAATGCTAATGAGTAATTATTTAAGTTCTTTGGAGCTTGCTAATTTCTTCGTCAGATTTCTTCAGCTCAGCAGGGTGTTATATAGACTCACACTCGCCTGCTTTAAATTTTTTTTTTTAGCACAAGCTTGGCCATTGTTCCTAATACAAAGAGCCCAAAGTCCTCTTAGTGTGTAAAATTTTACTACATGACGGTTTTTTGTGATCTGCTTATGTTTCATGGACTTCTTTTGCTGTTTTGATTAAGATAATTTATTTTGGATCAGAAAGGAATAACTGATTACATCTGAAAATGTATCTTTAGTCTATTAACTCATTAACGTGAATTATTAGTAAACTAAAAATTTTAGGCAAAAAAGGTGAAACCGGTATTTTAATGGTACCATGAAATAAATGAATCAGCAATGCATAGTTAGACTTTTCCGAGAAAAAATAAAACAAAAAACATATTTTCACATTTCAGAAAATGACAAGAGAATAGAAAATAAAAATGAATAATCTAGAATACAGCAAGGTAACTGAGAATGGGAGCTCGCTAGTGCCCATATATAAGACATTAAACAAGCTTCACTGCTTATATAGAGATGCAGTAGTCTTCTGGCATACACTGTCTAGGCACACAACCTGTGTATGCCACCCCTTGAGCAAGCTGAAATAAACAGTTGCTATTGACTAAGGTGAGCACATATACCTATAGATCAGGGTTGCTTATGAAAATGTTACCCTGCGGGACTGCCCAGGAGACAGTAGAACCCTGCAGTATGTGTGTTTTTATAGGCTTTCCAATTTTAAAGGGATACGTGGTCACATTTCTACTGACCTAGTTAAACCATTGAGTATCAGAGGGGTACGCAACGCATTGCTTTTGCAATGCGTTGAGTACCCCTCTGTCACTCAAGGGTTAATTTGTGCCTCAATTTGTACATAGCTTGCACTTCAGAATGAGAGGATTTTCTTTGGGATTGTGTTTTGGCATTCTCAAGATGGAGTAAGAAAGGCACAAATATTAAAATTAACCCTTTAAAGGAACAGTAAACTTTTTTTAATGAAAACAGATATTTTACAGAGCATTTCCTGCTGAATAAAACAAGGTCACTCCCACTGCTGTCAGATGTTTTATTCAAAATTTATAGCAGTTCAAATAATCAGGAAGTGAATTTACTGTGTTTACTTCCTGATAGTTCTAACTGACAGGAAGTGACAGGCAGTTTCTATCACATTCTATGGAGAACTGCATGTCACTGACTTTCCTCTCCATTAGAATGTAACAGGAAATCTAATTAGAATTAGACCACTAGAGGGCACTGCTCATGTAAAAAAACATGGGTTTAAACTGTAATAACTCTGGAAATATAAATCTCTTGGCAGTGGGAGTACCATTATTTTACTCAATAGGAAAATCCCTACAATATATATTTTTTCATAAAAAAAGTTTACTGCTCCTTTAAGGGCCAGTGGGGTGTGTATTACATTGTTTTACAATGTGTTGGCCACCCTTCTGGTCCTTAAAGTGTTGAACCACAATCAGTGATTTTTTTTTTATTTCATAAGGTATCAGTAATCACTTATTAACATTTTCTTTTATTTGATACTAAATGAAATTTGAATAACTACTTACCTAATCTCTACTCTTTCACTAATGCCATGTGTTGTTCTTGTAGACACACTACATATTAATCATACTATATACCTCATTCAGTTTAGAAAAGAACAAGACTGAAGAAATATATTGAACCCAATGTACCTCATGCAAAAGTATGCTTAGTAACACTGTTATTACTATAAATATTAATACATAAAATTGCTCAATTTATGTATTCAGTGAATATTTAGGGTTTTTTGCATCTATTATACTTTAAATAGCACTATATGAGTGAGTGAAAAGCTTTACTATTATAGTGGACTATTTGAAACAAACTGTTCTCCATTTTTACATTACAGCTCAGCTCTTTAGATCCATAAAAATAATGCAACTTCCACATCTTCCAAAAAAATAAACATTTACTCTTCAGAAGCATTCAGATTAGTCACCATATTTATGTTCATATTAATTGTACAAAAGGACCCTATACAGCAGACAATCCAATGTTGATAGTAAAGGTGCAAGAAGATGAACTGTAAAGATGCCACAAGAGTTGTCAACAAAACAAAAAACAGTGTGTCATCCCTTGATTGCCTGAGAGGTGCCCAATAAAGTTTTAAACAATGCTTATCCCTCTCAGTGTCAGAGAGGTAATTTGGATAGGGGTAATAGATAGTAATGCTTAGTACTGAAAAAATATATATTGTTACTGGGCAAAACAAGGGTGTTCCCATTATATTATTCATAGGTTATTGCAGCTCAAATATGTATTTTTTTGTGCAGTACTTGAACATTTATGGTGGCGCTGTTTCTGAACTGGTCTATGGACAGTTATGATCATGAGCTGTTATAACCTGTAATAAAACAATTTATAGTCGGTAGGATACACTCTGCAGTATACATTTTTTCACAATTAAACATTACAATCCATTTAAAGGAATAGTAATAGTTAATGTGTTAAAAAAAATATTGTAGTGTTTATCCCCCTGAGTCAAACAAGGGTACTCCCACTGCTGAAAGGTGTTTTATTCAAAAGTTATTACAGCTCAAACTTAAATTTTTAGGTGAAGTATCTCAGTGCCCTGAATTTATACAGTGGTGCTGTTGCTACACCATCCTATGGACAGCACTGGTCAGCTGAAAATTAAGCCTTTGAGTGCCAGAGGGGTATGCAACGCATTGCCTTGCAATGCGTTGCATACTCTGTTGGCACGCAAAAGGTTAATCTCCATAGGATGGTGTACCAACAACGCCACTGTACATTTTCAGGCCACTGTGATACTGCGCCTAAAAAATTCAAGTTTGAGCTGCAATAACATTTGAATAACAGAAGAAGGTTAGTCTAATGGTAGGGAAACTGGAAAGGATAATGGGAAATAGTGTGGCATAAATACTGAAGGTAAGACATATGAGAACTGCTTGGTAGATGCTCCTGAAGAAGTGATATATTATATTATCACAAAACACGTTGAGTGTTATTTTAGTATTTTAAGTTTTTTATATTATTGTCCATAGAATAAGCAATTGCTTTTAAATATCCTACATTATATTATATATATTTTTTAATTATACTGGAATAAACCTTGAGGAAATTAAC
Organism: Rhinophrynus dorsalis; assembly: GCA_037306005.1. Classification (NCBI taxonomy): domain Eukaryota; kingdom Metazoa; phylum Chordata; class Amphibia; order Anura; family Rhinophrynidae; genus Rhinophrynus; species Rhinophrynus dorsalis. The sequence continues at coordinate 68,324,488 of CM074719.1, read as the reverse complement.
ACCCACGTGTCTACATATGGTGATGTATATAATAAGAAAATAAAAAAGTACATACATACTGTCAAGAAGGGAGACCCTATATTAAGATCATAAAGGAGAAAGAATACAGTGGATAATCCAGGTGTATCCTGTGGAGGGACCACACAGAGAAAAGAGGGAGACCCACTGACAGAGGAGGTGATAACCGTCCTGGGGTTATATACCGGGAATGCTGTTGTACTGAGAGGCAGTCCTAACCTCTCATAAAAGTGAGTACATTACCTACAGAGCACGTGGTGAAGGTGAAGGTTGTCCAGTATTTAAATATTACACTTAGAGGAGCCCCTTCTGCGCTGTTTTTTCTTCTGTTTTTTACTGCAGCTCAAGTGGTGTGGAGGATCTCTGCAGCGAAGGATACTCTTGGAATAATAGACTTATATCTCTATATTGTGTTTGTATAAAGATTTTTTGTTTGAAGAATTTTCATTTCCATTTGTATAGGGTGTGGCGCTTCCTTTCTTTCTCTTGTCCCTTTGAGAGCCTTGTAAGGATACGGGGCTACTCAGAAGGAAAGGAGAAATTTTTGGTTTGTAATAACATTTGAATAAAACACCTGTCGTCAGTGGGAGTACCCTTTTTTACTCAGGGGGATAAACCCTTCAATTTATTTTTTTTAGCATATTAAGTATTACTATCATTTTAATTATAAATGTTTAATATTATTTCTTTTTTTTTTAGTTATACCACACATTTTGTAACAGTTTCCTCCTTTGCTGTCTATGGGGAGATAAAAAGAGGAAGCAGTCTGATCTGCTTTTCTGTTTACACAAAATGAGGTTCTTGTTCAGATGGTTTGTTTTTCTGCACAATATATATGGTTTGTTTAACCCCTTAAGGACTAAGGAATCCGCTCTGCGACCCGACTGAACGACCACGGAGCAATTTTTTTTTATTGCTCCAATGCGTTCCGGACTCCCCGAACGGCGTGCAGCCGCGGGGGGAGCCCAGAATTCGTTGACGGTCATAGTACGTCATCGGTCATTAAGTCAAATCGACCCTTGACGTACTATGACCGTCAAGGGTCGTTAAGGGGTTAAATCAGTAATTGTATTCATATACTGAACTGTTCTACATTATTGCTTATTAATTGTTATTAATTCTAGTTTCAGTAAGCCACCTATATTTCCAATTTATGTTAAATGTATGTTATACTTTGTTACCCAGACCCCACAGAATTAGAGGCATAGTAATACTTTGTTTTATCTTTATTTTATTGTGTAGGCATTAAAAAAACATGAAGAACGATATAAGTCTTATTTCTCAAACCTTTATGGTTTAAGAGATATTCACAAGCAAAGTTTCCCCTCCTGCCCCTTTTACCTAGTGTAAGCCATCTCTTCTCAGATGTGGAATGCAGTCCATAGACCAGACAGATAACAGCAGGGGACAATATTCTTCCTATGAGAACAATGAAAGCCCTGCCCCCCTCAAGCACACTCTCATTGGGTGATACACAAGTGAGTGTAAATAGATAAAAGATAGCAGAGGACTCAAGATGAATCTGTATTATACACTACCTCTTCCTGAGGTCTCTGCTATCTATTTATCCCACTTGTGTGTTACCCAATGAGAGTGTGCTTGAGGACATTGTTATATATATATTCATACTCATTATAGTTGATTCTTTTATTTTGTGACTCACGATAGTGATTTTCTTTTGTTTGATATGTCATGTTGCAGAATTTGATTGTGTGTGCATTAATACATTTTATATAGGTGTTTCCACTACACATTAAAGGGATAGTAATACTTTGTTTTAATTTTATTTTATTGTGTAGGCATTAAAAAAACATGAAGAACGATATAAGTCTTATTTCTCAAACCTTTATGGTTTAAGAGATATTCACAAGCAAAGTTTCCCCTCCTGCCCCTTTTACCTAGTGTAAGCCATCTCTTCTCAGATGTGGAATGCAGTCCATAGACCAGACAGATAACAGCAGGGGACAATATTCTTCCTATGAGAACAATGAAAGCCCTGCCCCCCTTGACAAGTTTTCCAGGTTTTTCCCTTATCTTAATTGAAGATTGTTCCTCTCTGCAATCTACCTGGGCACCTCCTTTCTGCTCTGGCTGAGTAAGGTTACATCAGTAAAAGGGGCGGGAGGGGGATACTTTGTCAATTAATTACTCTTGAACTACAACTCTGACAGAATTGAAATAACACTCTCCAAAGTACAAATACTATGATGATTAATTAGAGCTGCTTTCATTATGAAACATTACTGTCCCTTTAAGGTGTGTATATACTAATATTCCTAGAATTTCTCCTGAAACACCATAAATCTATTATAGCATAAGTGACCTCAATTCTTGTAGCATTTAATATTTAATTAAAGATCATTTCCATTCTGACAAACATAAACATTGAGTGTTTCTTGCTAAATATTTTTAATTCAGATTTTGTTTTTGTCTATTGAGCAATTCAGTCAGAATAGAGGTAGAGCATACTATATCATAACACATCAAGGTAATAATACAAGACCTGTTATATTGATTTTTCATACAATCTTTATTGAAATAAATTGTTAATTCTTAATAAAAATAGAGTATAAGGAAGAAGAGGAGGGAATCCAGATAATAAGAGAAGTTCATTATAAGAGGGCAGGAAGCAAGAGGAGAAACAGTGAGTGTCACACAGACCTCCTTTATATATGCCAGTATGTAATAGAATGTATTCGACTATTTGGGTGAATAAAGCAAGAAGATGGTCAATATTAATACACCAAGGAAAACAAAATCATTACAGAGAAGCCAATCTGGTATAGAATGTGGTCACTCACAACTAGGTTGGTGGATGTCTGGTCCATCTAAATATCAAAGAATACTGCATGTGTATTTTGTTGTGAAACAGTGTGTTCTTTTAATAGCCTAATACAGAAATCCACTCTGCTATACCTAGAACAATGGTTTTCCTATAGTGTTGGTGGATTAATGTTTTGCTGTATTTAAGAGGTGAAGTGTAAGGGATTTTTTCTAATAAGTGCATGGAGTGTGTGTATATGTTGTGTAAGAGAATAAACACAAACGTTACAGTAGATTTTTTCCTGGAGATGTTTTCAGTGAGCTGGAGGACTCACATACAATAGGGAATTAGAGGACCCTCCCATATGGAGCATAGTGTTGTAAGCATTATTACATATCCAGCAAGTGTCAGGGATTTTTGTGAAAGACCTGTGAGCTACTACTGGCTCTTGCACCATCTTGTAAACAGCTTATAGTTGAACTCTGTGGTGTTCTTGTGGAAGATTTTTCTTCACTGCTGAGGAGTAAAAAGCATATGAAGCTCTTTTCCCCAGGTCATGGTATAGAGGGGCAATGAGAAAGGGCAAGTGTAAAGTGATACAATAGCACATGGGAGGTTGCAAGGCCTTAAAGGGGATTTCCTGTCTAAAAACTGATATGTTTTGGTATAGTAGAAACAAATTTTTTGATTTCTAGATACAACCAGTTATCCCTTTTCATGGTATGATTTTCCCCTAAATGGAAAATTCTATTAAATAGAGGATTGGTTTTGAGCTTCAGGCTTCACATCATCAATCTTAAAATTAGAGAATGTGGTAACTTGATGAATCTAACTCATCTGGTTAGGTAGAGAATCATGGGGAAGTCACATACAGGAGTTAATCATAGTAAAAAGCAGACATTTTATACTCCTGATCGCCCAACACAACCCCTTTGACATAGGTGACCAGCCACACTGAACAGAGGAGCACTTCCATAATCACAAAAAAATGATCATCCCATTTCAGATCCAGAAGGTCTCTAACTGGGGCCAGTTGATATGGACTCATGGGCTAGAGTCCTATACAGAAAAATCTTTGAGATTTCTTGCACCCTTAAAGTCTCCTCCATAATGATAAAGTCAAAGCTTCTCTGGCTTGACAGACAGCAGGAATAAAGGGATATTTTTAGACTAGTATTAGCTAGTAATATAAATGTCCCTAGCTTTCTTTGCCACCATGAAATCCAACTGATCACAGTGGGGGTGATTTGGTTGCAAGTGGCCTTTCAGTCTATTTGCTAGTATTTTTGCATGGAATTTCAGATCTACCTTTAAAAAAGAGATTGGGTGGAAGCTGTTATACCAAGAGTGATCTTTCTCTTCCTTTGGTATGATAGAGATATGGGTTTGTAAAGACTGGGATGTGAATTAAATGGAATCAGAAAGATAACTGACAGTCTTACAAAAGAGTAGGGACAATAGATCTTTAATTTTTTAATAACAGACAATTGTGAAGCCATCTGGGCCTGTGATTTTGCCCAAGGGGACACTATAATGGCTTGTACCACATCATCATGGGAAGTAAGCTGATCAAGTGATAGAACCACTTCACAGTGTGGTGAGAGAGAAATGGTATCTGAATTGTGTAGGTACAAATTGTATTAGCCTGAGGTGTATGTTGATTTTTAAATCTATTTTTATATAAAAAATAATATCTCTAAAAACAATACAAACCACTGTTAAAGTATTCACTCATTGGATAAAAAATAGGAAATTAAAGGTTAAAATGCAGGGACAGTATTCTCCACCCCCTCATGTGCTTTGTTGATTACATCATACATATCTTGAAAATGAATACAATGAAATCAAAGCACAGGAGTACAGAGTTAATGTTCTCTGAACTTAAGTCATGAATTAACATACTTTTAATCAGTGTATTTTTACTTTAACAAAGGTTTATGTGTTTGATCAGTCAAAATGATCTTATATTGCTCTCTGATCAAGCTTGGTTCACTCACTTTCTTGATGTAAACCTTGATAATGTTATCTACTGCAGTATAATCAAAGACTATAGATGTAAGTTTGTATCTGTCTATTCAGTACATCAGGTTGCATGTCATGCAAATTTACAATTAGAAAATACTAACTTTTTTCCTAACCATAATTTTGTATTTTATTTATTTACTAGTTTAAAGCCCCTGTACACAGGCCACAGTGCCACCTAGCAGCCTCGGCTGGAGCCCGGAGCCTCTCTGCTCACTGCCTGAGCTGCAGTCATGCGCAATACAGAGTGCCCGAATGTGCCAGGGCTGATACAGAGCGGGGAGTGCCGAATTCGGAACGTAGTCCTCTCTGCGCACATTCCTGGGAACAAGGAAGGTGTGCAGAGAGAACTTCAGTCTGAATTCAGAGAGCCCCACTCCGTATCAGCCGCAGAGCATTTGGGCAGTCTGCACTGCACATGACTGCAGCATGCACAGTCTCTACTGTGCATGAATGCAGCGCACGCAGTCTCTACTGTGCATGACTGCAGCGTACGCAGTCTCTACTGTGCATGATGGCTTCTGACAAACATCCTAGTGAATTATTATATAGGATTACTTATTTATTTTTCCCACACTGATTTATGACAAAATTATACATGTGGGGACTGGCAATGACTCAGTAATTTCTAATATTTTTATTTAACGGATAAGTAATACCTCTTAATAATTACAACCCTCCCAATTATACTATAGTCAAAAAATCATAATGTCCCCTATTAGTTTTACCCTTGAAACATTGTTCAGTCAGTTTAGATGTCATGTCCATGGAGGCAGACATGGCAGGTGCTGGCATTGTTTTCAAACTGAAGCAGTCAAAGAGAATGTGCATAGTTATTCTTTTAAAGACCAGAGGGTTATACAACACATTGTGAAGCAATACATTGCACAGCTCACTGATCCTTGAAAGGGTTAAGATTGCCATGAGCAGAGGACAGATCTTGGGGGAGATTCCCTTAGCAGAGATAAAGAGGTGATAAAATGGAGATGACTTCTCCCGTTTATCACTTCTCCAAATCCTAAGTTATTCTGTGTAGACTATGCACTAAGATCTATTCAGCTTTAGAGATCTTAATGCATAGGCTCCATAGAATAATGTAGGAGGTGGAGAAGTGATAACGTGGAGAAGTCATCTCCACTTTATCACTTCTTTATCAAGACTTAGTGAATCTTCCCCTTGTGTAATGTGGTCCTGCTAGCAACTGTCATGTTCACCTCCATGGACCTTACATTAAGGAACAAATGAAGAATTTGAGGCAAATTCACTAAGGCGTGATAAAGAGGTGATAAAATGAAGATGACTTCTCCAATTAAACCACTTCTCCAATTCCTATATTATTCTATGGAGCTAATGCACTATGATTTCTCCAGCTTTGAAGATCTTAGTGCATATGCTCTATAAAATAACATAGGGACTGGAGAAGTGATAGTATTAAAGATGTTATCTCTACTTTCTCACCTCTTTATCCCACCTAACTGCATAACCCCCATTATCTCTTGAACAAAGGCACAAAGGAAAAATTCATAAGGTACATTAGAATTTTACTGCCATATTAATGTAAGTGGGGGTAATTATTAGGATGTGTTACTTCTATGAAGATTAATACAGTGATGATAGAAACAGAATTATAGAGTACCTGTAGAATAGGGATTTCTGTATTGGAATGTATAGGGAGCTAGTGTAATGGTTGCAGAGATGGATAGCAGTGTTTACTGAGATGAATGATCCTTGCAGCGGCATTTAGACTAGCATGAGGACAGTACTATAATACCAGTTAGGAGTGGGTTACAACAGTCAACCACAAACACAATGAGGTAGAGAACAATATCAATATTTTTCTTAAGAGATCTAAATTTAGTATAAGTATTAAAGAGATAGTAATACTTAAATATTACTAATCCCTATGGCAAAGTACTACTTAAAAAAAACGTATTGCCCCCAGTGTCATCTCTCAAACCTTTATGGTTTGAGAGATGAACGCTTCAAAAGTTACCCTCTCCCTCCCCCTTCCCCGTAGTCAGCATTCTAGCTGACTCAGGGAAATCCGGTCAGAGATCATCAGGCGGCTCTGCAGCAGAGCCGTGATCGCGTTAACCAAAAAAAAATCTTTCACTAAAACAGTCTTCTACGTGTGCTTGCAAGTCAAGCACATGTAGAAGACCATTTCAGTGAAAGTCTTCTTTTTAAGTAACGCGATCCGGCTGTGCTGGAGAGCCACCTGAAAGTCGTACGACTCTCTTCCTTTCAGTCAGCTAGAATGCTGACTACGGGGAAGGAGGAGGGAGAGGGCAACCTTCAAAGCGTTCATCTCTCAAACCATAAAGGTTTGAGAGATGACACTGTGGGCAATACGCTTTTTTTAAGTAGTACTTTGCTATATGGATTAGTAATACTTAAGTATTACTATCCCTTTAAGGTAAAACTGGAGTAAAATCAGAGTAAAACAACTTCATTCTGCATATAAAACTTCTATCTTAAAATGCAAGAATATAATTCTAATTTCACATTTCAAAAGATGGTCCATTAACACAGTGTGCTCTGATGTGTCTTCTATGCGTAACTGTCACGGTTTGTTATGACTCTCAGACACAAGTTTTAGGTAAAAACTTAATTTTATTGAAATAATTAAAATGATCACTAGAATGGCAATCACATACATATATATATATCATGAGTAAATAGCAAAGACAGTATGCAGACTCTACCGGTCCTGTCAATATACCGGACAGGACAGTCTGAGATAATGGAATAATAGGCTCTACCGGCCTTGCCAATACCGGGTAAGGCAACCTGCAGATGGAATAGCGTCAAGGTTCTACCGGCCTTACCTAAATACCGGGCAAGGCAGCCCCAATAAGTACACAGTGTAGGCTCTACCGGCCCTGCCAATACCGGGTAAGGCAACCTCAGATGGAATGTGGCAAAAGGTTCTACTGGCCTTACCAATACCGGGCAAGGCAGCCCAACAACCCTCGATATAGGCTCTACCGGCCTTGCCAATACCGGGTAAGGCAACCTCAAGAGCAACGCGAAGCAAGGTTCTACCGGCCTTACCAATACCGGGCAAGGCAGCCCAGAGGTATCAATAGCTGTCGGATGATAATGACAGAGTGACAGGATCGTAAGCAACCCAGTGTCCGCACACTGAGACCAACAGAGGAATCGTATAGCCGCAAGGCTTAGGAGCAAACCAGTGTCCTCACACTGGACTAACAATTGCATCGGATAGCCGCAAGGCTTTGGAGCAAACCAGCGTCCGCACGCTGGGACCAGCTACTGAATCGTATAGCCGATAGGCTTTGGAGCAAACCAGTGTCCGCACAATGGAGTAACAAGTGAATCGTATAGCCGCAAGGCTTTGGAGCAAACCAGCGTCCGCACGCTGGGACCAACCACTGAGTAGTGTAGCCGATAGGCTTTGGAGCAAACCAGTGTCCGCACACTGGACCAACAGGGAATCGTACAGCCGCAAGGCTTTGGAGCAAACCAGTGTCTGCACACTGGACCAACAGGGAATCGTATAGCCGCAAGGCTTTGGAGCAAACCAGCGTCTGCACGCTGGGACAAACCACTGAATAGTGTAGCCGATAGGCTTAGGAGCAAACCAGTGTCCGCACACTGGACTAACAACTGAATCGTGTAGCCGCAAGGCTTTGGAGCAAACCAGCGTCCGCACGCTGGGACCAACCACTGAATAGTGTAGCCGATAGGCTTAAGAGCAAACCAGTGTCCGCACACTGGACTAACAACTGAATCGTGTAGCCGCAAGGCTTTGGAGCAAACCAGCGTCCGCACGCTGGGACTAACAAGCAATGTCGCCGACGCGACCAAGCAGAAGGTCGCCAGGATCACAGGAGGCAGGCGAGGAGATGACAGGAACCAGCAGCGATCAGTCAGGTCAGGAAACAGCAGAGAAGAAGGTCAGCAGGAACTGCAACCCCAGAGTACTAGGCCGGAACCAGGACTGGAACAACTCAGCATGCAGGAGGCACTGGAACAGTTGTAATCAGGAACTCAGGAACACAGGAACAGAGGCCCAACCATCACTGGACATAGTGATAGCAAAAAGGTCAGAAACAACATGAAAGGGCACTCAAAGGGTGCCCAATCCAGGTTTAAATAGGCAATATGAGGCGGGCTAAATGAAGACAGCCAATAGAAGCCCCCTACTGGTGACAGACAAGGAAATGCAGCAATCACGGGCACCGTGATAGTACCCTGGTAAATATCGATCAATATGGCCATGTGATATGCTTTGTAAATCAAATATTGTTTTCACAATTATTTATAACAAAATGATTATCATAGGCTACATATTTTAATCTGTTGAGGATTAGAAGATTGTGCAACACAGTGGGTTAATGAATCATGATGATACTTTTTAGGACTACTGTTTATATATATATATTTCAAAAAGTATTGCAAGAAATGTAGAAAGTGTAATTGCATTTTGGCATTTTAACTGGAAGAAATCTGAAACAACAGACTAACAGCTTAGACTCTGCCAGTTTTAACAAAATACAGAAAGAGATAATCAGATTACTGTTTCTCATATCCTTTCATAAAATAACGTTATTTTGGCTCAATATTAATTGAACATTAAACAATGTTATATTGCATCAATAAAAAAATAAGATAGACTAGTAAAATCCAACTGCTACACTATGCAGTTTCATCACTCAACTATTCTGTGAATCAAAATTATTTCAAAATGAAATTTAATGATAGCGGAACAAAACATTCAAATCTTTTTTATTTGTGCTGAACTGAAAATCTATGAAAAGGGAAAATGTCTTTATGATTGAATAAATAATGTAATAATTTTACTGCATAGCTCAGTAACATAAAATACTTAATTATATAAGTCTGACTGCAATGTTGAATCATTCCTGGCATGTGCATATTCAAGTAAAAAATCCTTAAATTTAATATTTGATTGGCAGTGCTGCATTTGCTCCAGTATACGGTAACAGTATGTGGTTACTTATCTGGATACTGGCCAAAATTACAGCACCCTAATAAGTCAGAATAAAATATATGCTTCCAAATGTTTGCAGTCATTTCAGTTGTCTTAACCCTTTGAGTGCCAGAGGGGTACAGAACGCATTGCTTTGCAATGCGTTCCGTACCCCTCTGGCACTCAAAGGGTTAAAGGAATAGTAATGTTTCAAAATAAAAGCAACTCCAATTAATCTTCATAGTATTTGGGCCATGGAGAGTGTTATTTCAATACTGTCAGAGATGTAGTTCAAGAGTAATTGAATGATAAAATATCCCTCTCCTGCCCAGGGGAGGGCTGGCCTGGGGGGCAGGGGGGCAATTGCCCCCTGGGCCAGTCATATGTCTGGGCTGGTGGGCTACTCCCTCTTTTTGCTGCAAGTGTAGCTACAGTAGTGATACCACAGAGCTTGCAACTGAAATGGAGCTACAATCCAAGTTGAGCTACATTAGTAGCATAAACCATTTCTCTTGTTAGCTCTATGGGTTCACTAGTGCAGCATTACTTAGATTGTAAACTCTGTAGTTGCACCAGTGTAACCCCATTTCAATTGTAAGCTCTGTGGTATTGCTTGCCTTACTTCACAACACTAACCCTTTGAGTGACAGAGGGGTATGCCACACATTGCAAAACAATGCGTGGCTTACCCCTGTGGCACTCAAAGGGTTAATGGCAATTTTAAAATTAACAAAAGAGGGTGGGCTGGGACAGAGGGCTGGAACAATAGTAAAATCGGGCCACTTGATTGTAGCTGCCCTCCAGGCCACAAATTGCCAGCCCTCCCCTGCTCCTGCCCCTTTTACTTAGTGTAAGCCACTTCCCCTCAATTGTGAAATCTGGCCCTGGGACCAGACAGCTCACAGCAAGTGACAATCTTCTTAATGTAAGAACAATGAAAACCCTGCCCCCCTTCACAGGTTTTTCCCTTACGCTCACTGAAGTTTGTCCCTCTCTGCGATCCATCCAGACAGTCTTACTGCTCGGAGGTGAGCAGTGTTACATCAGTAAAAGGGGCGGGAGGGTTGCACTTCAAGAGTAATTGAATGATAAAGTATCCCTCTCCTGCCCCTTTTACTAATGTAACACTGCTCACCTCAGAGCAGCAAGACTGTCCGGATGGTTCGCCGAAGTACAGGGTTTTCCTTATGCTTACAGTAAGAAGATTGTCCCTCGCTGTGAGCTGTCATGTCCCAGGACCGGATTAAACATCTAAGGGGAGGTGGCTTACACTAGGTAAAAGGGGCGGGAGGGGGATACTTTATCATTCAATTACTCTTGAAATACAACTCTGACAGTATTAAAATAACACTCTCTACGCCCTACATACTATTAAGATTAATTGGAGCTGCTGTTTTTGTGAAACATTACTATCCCTTTAAATTATAAAGAAAAACATCTGGAATGTGATACATTTTTAAAACTGGAAGATTTATGTTATCAAATTACAAGCTATCAATCCAGAATATCATAGAAGATTTCTCTATACATTTTGTAAATTGTAAATAAATAAATATCATAGTGAAAAAGAAAAAAATTGAGTGCAATTGATTAGTCAAACATATTGCAAAATCAGCTTAAATTAATTCTGTACACCAGGTGAATGAATAGGTCACATACAAATGTTGTTGCCCACATAATCATAGTGCAAGTTGTTAACTCAGTGTTTTCGATGTTAGCCCTCAGGACTTGCCAGCCGTGCAGGCTAACAAGTACTGAGGGTGCTGTAATGACAGGGAACAGCATGCAATGAGGGGTCCATCTGCCACAGGGTCAAATAGCTTCTAGTTATCCATATATGAAAAATATTTTTGTGTTGGGGGCCTAAAAATGTTTTCACCAGGGCCCTCTAATGACTAGTTACACCATTGTTTCAAGTTACCCCTGCTTAATCACAGGTGAGTAATTAGTCATTGTGGCTAATCCACTTTTGCTTAATTAGGGATATCTTAAACCTTTTGAGTGCCAGAGGGGTGCGCAACGCATTACAAAGCAATACGTTTCGTACCCCTCTGGCACTCAAAAGGTTAAAACAAGACTTGTAGATGTGACCCAAGGACTGGAGGTGAGACTCACTGTCTTAGCTGCTTTCATTCCTTATAGTAGTTGTAGCCAACCCTCTCCTCAGGGAACTGTAACAAGCCATGATTTCCCTGCTTGTACATAGGTGTGTTAATTAACCCCTTAAAGGGATAGTAATACTTAAATATTACTAATCCCCATATTGTAGGCATGTTAAAAAGAATTTAATTGTCCCCAGTGTCATCTCTCAAACCTTTATGGTTTGAGAGATAACCACCCGCAAAGTTCCCCCTCCCTCCCCTTTCCCTGAAGTCAGTGTCAGTGCTGACTGCAGGGGAAGCCTGGTGGCTCTGCAGAAGAGCCGAGATCGTGTTAGTAAAAAAAGAATTATTTCACTGAAACGGTCTTCTATGGGTGCTTGGTTTGCTGCCTTCAAGGAAAAGGGAGGGAGGGGGGGAACTTTGTGGGTGGTTATCTCTCAAACCATAAAGGTTTAAGAGATGACATTGGGGACAATTGAAATCCTTTTTAACATGCCTACAATATGGGGATTAGTAATATTTATGTATTACTATCCCTTTAAGGCCCCATGACATGCCATGACCAACATGGGAAACTTCCGTTAAGGACCCATGATGGTCCTGGCATGTCATGGAATTCAGGACTCCCTGTGCGGCTGCATGCTGTTCGGGGACCACTGAGTCCAATCGTGAAAAAAAAAAATGTCCCATGGTCCTTAACTGCTGGCCGCAAGGGGTTAAATGACTGAGCCTCTGTTTATCTCACCTGTAGTCAAGCAGAGAGATCCTAATGACATGTATTGTTAGCCATCCCTGTGTATAAGGCAGGGGTAGCCAAACCTGGTCCTCAGAAGCTACTAACAGTGCATGTTTTCAGGACATCCCAGCTGGAGCACATTTTGAATAATAAACGGCTCAATCACTTTAACTGGTCCACCTGTGCTTATTCATTGATATCCTGAAAACATGCACTGTTGGTAGCTGCTGAGTACCAGCATTTAGCAGACATTTTGACTCATATGTAGAAAAAAATCTTTGACTCATTGAGGGTGTATAAATAATTGGAACAATTCTAGAGCAAACCAACTGCATTATAGGGGAAAAATTTAAATGTCAAAAATTACTACTAATTTAAAATGGACTTTTAACCTCTTGATTGCTGAAGTACTAAGAAAAAGTAGTGCAATTCTGAAACAAACCAAAGGCGAACAAATAAAGATTCCCCAAAATATCTATTGACTTAATGTGCATCAGTCACATTCCTATTTTCCCCATAAACATTTTATTTATACTTAATAAGGTCCACCATGCTTGTTTTATCCAACAAAAATGTTTCCCCAGCATAAACCGTGACTCTTGATCGAGCTCCATGTCCTACAGGGAAAGCATGGTCATCTTGCTTGCTATGATTGACAGCACTCTCCTTCTGCAAACCTGCCAATCATAATGTGAAAGCATGTCCACTCTTTTTCTGTGCTGACCCCCCACATGGTTAATGCAGAAACAGCCAAGTGGCTTCTCATAGTTTCAGAGTATTAAAGTACCATGCCAAAAATGGATCACAGTCACATACAAGGTCCTGGTTGTTTATTTAAATATTCATTATGTTAGTAATCCTTGGTTCTTAGCCCCCCAAAAATCCATTCTCCAACACAAGGAATAAGTCCACAAAAGCCTCGCTGAAAGAAACTGCACACAGTATATATAAATGTTTGGTGCTCTTCCTATAGTCCCCAAGCTGTACAGTGACCAAGGAAATATGGATGGAGGTCACATACAAGGTTTAGGAGGATTCTTCACAAGCCACAGATCAGCTGATGGAAGTAAACAAAGCGTAATGCCAACTTCCAGAAGATACACAGGGCTGATCAGGGGCTTGAGAAGAAGCAGCCGGAACTGTACATGTGACCAGGATCCATATTATCTTGAGCTGTTGTTGTTTCCAGTATATACCTTACTGTATTCCTATGTTCACAGCACTCCTACAAATCAGCAGTCTGCTTTCAATGTGTCAGTTCTAATTTAAGCTGTTGAAGAGGCTATAGTGAGAGGCAGGGAGCATGCAATCATGGGAAATGTAGGGAAAGGTGGTAGTTTCCACTCAAGGAAATGTCCAGATAGTGGTAATTAGCTTGTGGTTCTCACCCATTATCAAGTGATAACACAGGGCTATGTCATTAATGACAAAACCAGGGAGGATTTTGTAAAACAAATATCTGAATAAGTAAAGCTGATGGGAGAAAACTGTAAAAACAACATATAGGTAGCTTTAACAGTGCTATTGATTGTGATTTGGGCAAAATTAGTTTTGAGGTGAAAGATTGCTGGTTTGCTCCACAAATGCACCACTTTCTTAGTGCATAAACCTGAGTGTGCTATAAATGAATCTAGACAGAGCCCACACACTGTGGTTATTTCTAATAGCACAAAGAGTGATACATTTGGCTTAAAGAAATCATTAGTATACTCTGCTACAAATTAATATAAAGTGTCACATTATGCCACACAAACATAATGTTTAATTTCTCAATAGCTATTCATTTTACCAAAAAATGTCATTTACATATACAGGCTTGTCTTAAGCCCACTTTTAACCCTTTGAGTGTCAGTGGGTTACTGCTCTATAAAAAGCAGTCAACACTTGGCTTAATGTGAGCAGTCCTCTTCAACCCTATGGGTCCCAAAGAGTTAATGCCATATTTGGCAGTCAAATTACTTTTTTAATCTTTCCTTCTTGGCTATGTATTAGGCCTCACATGTAGGGATGGACGAAATTTACCTCAAACCAAAATCAGCTAATAATGGCACTTCCCATTTGGTGAATAATTTCTCTACCATCATCATAATCACCACCAGCAGTCCCTCTGTGCTGCTGCTGCTCTATTACAGACATCTCACTGCTGGTTGGAGGAGGTGACATGAAACGAGACAGAGGGTTACCTATTGTCACACTTGCCATTTCTTGGTGATGTGAAGGAAGGCAGACTGGCAGTACCAGCAGCAGGCACAGGAGGCTGATCTGTGCTCCTGGTGGTGGTGTTATTATTGCTGCTTGGCAACATTTCTGCCTTCTTCAGGATAATGTTCCACCTGGGCAATGCCATGAGGGGAAGGAGACTCCCAGAGTCAGGGGAATGGTGTTGGCTTCCTTGACTGCTAGTCTGTATGCTCTGCATTACTTCCTCTACCACTCCACTAACTCTAGTCCCACCAGCTGATTCACCATCACTGTTACTAATACTTACACCAACCACATCAATTTCAGTGCCTAAGTCTTCCTCCACACAGTCACTAGTAATATGATAATCACCCCCTCCTTCAATCCTAACACTCTGTACAAGATGCCGCACTTATTAGTAGTAGCATTAGTGGCGGGACTGCTTGGGGAAGGCAAGTGTGACTTAGGGTCCCCTGCTGTCACATTTGGCACCATCTCCTACTCCACCCCTCCTGAGAATTACAAGTAACAGTGGCAATAGGTTCAGCACTGGCAACAGGTGCAGCACTGGTGGCAATAGGCTCAGCACTGGTGGCAGGCACAGTACTGGCAGTAAAGGCAGCACTGGCAGCAGGCACAGTCAGCTGACCTGTCCTACTCACACTAATACTACTCCTGAGAGATACGTTTCCCCCAGATCCCTAGAGGTGATGTAGTGGGACTGGTCAGCATTGGGTCTGGGGAACCAGGGTATCCAGACCCTTTCCTGTTGGTAGTAGTGGTCACTTCTTCCTCCTCAGACTCATTGGACACATAATGGTCCTTCCAGGTCCTCCATTTATTGTTAGTAAACCTGTTCCTAGTGATAGCAGTCACTATGTGCCTCTCCTGCCTCAATTTTGCTATAAATTGCACCGCACAACAGCCTAGCACCTCTCTCTTGCTCTGTACCTGCTTGTAATGTGTTTCGATTCCTGGAAAGTGGCACATTTTATAGCAAAAAGGCAAAAAACACATTAATAAAGGGGCGAAAACTTTCTAGCCATTGCAAAAATAGCGAATAATTTTTGCCAATTTTTTATCAATGTATCTAAAGCAGATTTTCCGGTGAAAAAGCTGACAACCACATGGTTTTCACAGATTTTTTTTTGCAGGAACACAACAGGACCTTTCACCCACCCCTACTCACATGGATTATATATGCATCCAAAACTGGAGCTATTATAGGGCAATTGAAAATCAATAAATTGAAGACTTCTCTAGCAATCAAGTGCTAATAATTTCAATGTAACATTATGAGAATCTTTATTTGTTCACTATAGTGAATAATTGTTCCAAGTTTGTCTTCTTACATTTGTTCTATTACTTGGAAAAAGTGATTGTGCTGTTATTGGTTGTTAGCGTTACTGTTTGTTGCAACTTTTAAGTTGAGTGCCATAGCAATTTATCAAAAACAGGTGCGGTCAATTTTTGGACCACCAAAAAATGTAGATCCAGAAATTGACTGAACCTCATCTAAAGGCTTCTGTGCTACAAACTGTCATGATTTAGTGGTTTTACAAATTGTCAGGAAATTATGGATTTTTACTAATCCAGACATCAGGCTCTCCATTTTAATTCCAGCTGCATCCCATTAGCAATCATGTAGTCTCGCACAATGGATACAGTCCAGTGAATTGTTGATTATTAATGGAAAAGGCAGGTGTTCCTGGCCAAATGGTAAGTGACGTAGTTATAGGATATACATTTTTGAAGGTATTCAACTTACCATGTGTGCTAATTATGGTACTAAATATTCTATATGAGCAAAATTACAAAATTATACTTGTTCCACTCTTCTTAGCAACCACTGGGTCTCCGGTATATTTAATTTCCCTTTTATTTTAATTTTGAGGTATTCATATACTTTTTCATAATTAAGACAGAAACCTTTTGGACTGGAAGAGACAGAGAGAGGGGGGGGAGAGACTGAAATAAAAACAGTAAAAATACAATGAGGCTGATATGTAAAGCAGAACTGGAGTAATTTTGGAACAAACTGCCTACTGCTTTAAATCAGGATTTTAAACCCAGGAATATTAGTGACGTCTCCAATACATTGCTTCACAATGTGTTAAGGACCACTGGCATTCAAGCATTTAAATCTCCCATTTAAATCAATAAGAAGTTAGAACATTTTTATTTGCGCTAAAGTGCAGTTGGTTTGCACCAGAATTGCTCTAGTTCTTCATGGGTTGGATTCCATTTAAGTTGATAACTTTAATGACTACTTTTTTCTGAAAGATTTTTATTGTAGTGTGAGGGGGAAGCAAACCCCAGATATCACTAGTTCACTAAGGACCCACTAAGCAAGAGATCTATCTCATCAATCAGCTGTGCTCCTGCGCTCGCACCTAGATTCACCTCCTAGTCCTACTTAAACCCAGACCTGTAGTGCGTCAGTGCACATTTACAGTCAATTTTTGAAATTGACCAGTGCTTTGACTGCCATGTCAAGTGGCCTCTGCTCTGAAACCAGTAATCATTAGTATGCCAGCTGTTAGTGGCTCCAGATCTAACACTCCTATTGCTCTAGTAGTCAGCCTGAGTAATTGAGCACCAGCTGTTAATATATTTACTGTCCTGTGGTTCTCATGCCATGTTCACAAGCAATACGCACTAGCTTTGCCTGCAGTCAGCTATAAACACTACTATCTAGCTTCATGCATCCCAGTATAGTAGCAAGCAGTGGTATTATAGTCCTGACCAACTAGTCAAAGCCTTGTAGCTTGTTCTGCGAATTAAACCTGTGTTTCCTTGGCAGATACTCAAGTCAGCTTGTCTGGTCTGCTGTGCAGTCAAGATGCTTCAAGCCTCCACAATTTCCCACCCAGCTGTGCCACTATTCCTGTCTGCAGTCAACTTACTGTGAGTTTTGCTAACCATTTAACTCTACAGTGACCATGATCACTGAGTAAGTGTTTACGCATGCAAAACGCGTCGATCAGAGTCTTACGTAGAGATCTACCTAGGGGGAGTGCCCACAAGTTATCCTCTATGCCAGCCATTGAAATAAGGTACAATTTGTTTGATTGATCTTTAAGAGTTGATGTTTTTAAACACGTTGAAGAATCTTCGATGTGGATACATGGTGCACCTTTGTATTTTTTTGCTATTTTTTTGCTCCTACCTATACTCTGCCACCTATGAGGGTCCACATATCAAGTGACTGACCCTAGTCTCCTGCTGCAGAATTTGCACTGGCGGCTCCACTTGACTTTGCTGGTGCCCCCCCCCCCCTTGTGTTGCTGTGGCCTATGTACATTTTAATCCCTGAGGGGTTCTTATGTGGGGGTGTGGATGTGCTTTCGACATCTCCTGGGGTCAGTTACCCCCTATACACCTCATATTTGGACCATCTGAAGAATCAATTAGAGGCTAAATTTTTATTTTTCTTTCTGCATGCTTACTTATCCTTACTATTATTTAATATTTGCCAGAATGTTTTATATGCTATTATCTGTACTTTGATCATTAACAAGGCTGGGTCTGTTTGGGGGAGGGTGTGCTGTTAAAGAGGAATGTGGGGCTCGTGAGGGCCACAGTGGGTGGGGCGGGGGGGTTCGCTCTACGGCAGCCTCCCTGGGGGCGGGCCTGGGGGTGCCCTGTCTCGTCTCTCCCGGATCTTGCTGGGGGGGTGGCCTGGGATGGGGGGACGGAGGGTCACCATCATTCCTGTTCATTTTGTCAACGCAACTGGTGTTTTTTTCTGTTACTTATCTTGCTCAGTGGGGTGGAATGGGTGGTGCAGAAAAGACAGTCGGCATATTCGACTGTTCTGGACATACATGTTCCTTTTTTGGGGAGTTGGGGGAGTTGCGGTCGCCAGACCATGGGTACGGGTTTGCTTGGGGTCTATGGTCAGTTGACCATGGTTAAGGGTACGTTTAGGGTTGAGATCTCTGTCAGATTGGGGGTGATAGAGGTAGGGTGGGTTTTTTTTGGGGGGAGAATGCTGCTCTCTCTATCTCCCCACGGCTCGGGTCCTCAAGGGGCAGGATCTGCGGGGAGTTGGGAACGTTACTTACACTTTTCTGTTGTCATGGATGGGAAACTGTGTAAATTTCTTACATGGAATGTAAGGGGTCTGAATGACTCTATTAAGAGATCCTTGGTTACGAACCAAATTAAGAAACAGGCACCACATGTGATCATGTCAGAGGGTAAGACCTTATCTGTCAGGAGGCAGTGGCTGCAGTTTCACTACCACTCCACACATACAAATTGTGCTGGGGGGGTGCCCCTGCTGGTGGTTAAAAGAACTGCATTTGAATTTATAGATCTTAAAACAGACCCTAAGGGTAGATATGTGTTCTTAACATGTAAAGTCCAGGGAGCCCCTTTCGTCCTGCTCAGTGTTTACATTCCGCCTCCTTTGTATGCCTCGGTCCTTCAGGAAGCTTTGGCTTATATTTCAGACAAAACAAATCATAATATCATTTGTATGGGTGACTTTAATATGGTAATGAGTGAGGTGCTTGATAGGAAAGGGGCTATGACTAGGTACAACCCGACTCACATTTGAAAATTCCTGACACTAATAGAGGATATGTCTTTGGTAGACTCCTGGAGACTGTTGCACCCGGGCGAGAGGGGATTTTCTTGTCATTCTTCCACACACAAAACTCCAGATTAGACTATGAATTTGTCTCTAAGTCAGTGTAGACTATCACGAAAGAGTATGGATTCCTTCCCAGGGAATCAATACTCTTATTATTGATCATGATTTTGATATATATAGAATATATCCCTCCACTGTCCTCCAATTCATCTGATACAAGTGAAGCAGAGAGTGAAGCAATGATGATATGGACAGAAAATAACCTGAAAGGAAAATGCTAAGTTTTCCACCACTGAAAAGGAGCACCATGCATGTTTGTGAACTCTGAGAGACTGATTGGAAAGTCTAGCTATGGAAAAGTTAATATACCTAAAATACACTATCATCATGTTACTCAGGTACAGACCCGAAGTGAAAACAGACAGACAAAAAGAAAAACCTGAGCTTGTCTATGTAAAAAGGTATCTTTAAGGAGAGGACTGTTGGATCCACAATCATCTCATACACTCATTTTGCATACCTATTGAGGTTTTTGCACCAAGTAAGTCTGTTTTCTATGTTTTTATATTGTATGTCTTTTGTTTTTAATTGCACCACACTGGGACCCACAAGCATTGCAAAGAAAGTATTTAAAGGGTCCCCCTCCAAAGAGTTTCCTGTATCATCTCCTCAGGGATTTTAACTTTAGATAGGGTGTTTTTGTATTAGAGTAGGACTTGCAGAAAGTGAGATACTGTGGCGTGGTGGCAAGCTTACCCACGACTTGGCCAGTTTGTGAATACCAAATTCTCACTCTTTTTTTTAAGAAATATTCATATATGCACATTATAGGGCACATATTTACTAAGAAACATTATATATGCACATTACAGGGCATACATCTTATTTTACATAGACAAGCGCAGGTTTAGGTCCAGTGGACAGAGGCAGTTATGATTAAAGGTGAATGGGGTTAAAGCTGGCATAAGTAAATTGGAAACAGTTCAAAGAAGAGCCACTAAAATAGTGTTGGGTCTTCATGACAAAGCTTCCAGATACAGACAAAAATGTTTCTTTGTACAGAGTGAAGAAAGGGGTGATATAATAACATCTTTAAATGTATTAAGGGATTTAATATAGTTTAGCAGGGAAGCATTTTTCAGAAAATAATAATACTACAGCAAGACACAAATAAAAATTATTTGTTTCATATATAGCTTCACAGTCTATAATGTGGATGTTATTAATTCTGATACTAAGATTATAGATTGGGTATGTGAAGGTACAACCATATACATTTGGATTGGTTACAGTCACTTTATAACCCCATCAATTTAGCTTATAACATTGGATTAGTGTTTAAATATATTGTTAAGTGTGGTATCTTTAGCCCATTGATGCATGAGTTAGAGATTGAAATGACAACATTGTACAAATACTAGTTCCTTTTAATACATTTTGCATAGTATCCTTTTTTACTGAAAGAAAGAAAGAAAGAAAGAAAGAAAGAAAAAGAAAGAAAGAAAGAAAGAAAGAAAGAAATTGCTGTTAACATTTACATTGTCGGATTGTGCCAGCTGGTAGCAGCAGATGAAAGTGGGACATTGGATGGAGTGAATATTTTTATTTAGACATTTAATAACAGTAAACCCTATTTTAATAATCCTTTAAGGACCAATAGAGTATTCAATGCAATGTTAAACAATCCATTGTTCACCCCTCTAATCCTTATCCCTTTGAGTGCCAGAGAGGTACAATGCGTTGGATACCTCTATAGCACTCAAAGGGTTAAAGGATTGTATTGTAGAGACTGCGAATGGGAGGAACCAGGCAACTATGTGCTTCCCTTCCAGTTTAGTGGAAGAAATAAAGAACAGTGGCTGGGTCGCACTGCATTTGAAAGTTGAACACTGTGGGAGGCATGCTGCCCCAGGGCTGTGTATTTGACATTCTTGCCCCAGACAATGAAAGGAAAATGTGTTATTGTGTAGGAAAGAACGAAGCATGAACTGATCTTGCTTCTGTTTTCTTAACTCTTTCTTGCAGTGCTAAATCTGTTAATTTGTCATCCTAATTTGAACCACTTGATCTTTTTTCAACTCTGATAGGGTGCTGTACTTCTACACAACTGTATTGTCCTGCAGCAAGCTAACTACACCATAGGGAACACAGAAAGCCCCCAAATCACCATTGGTTTAAATGGGAATTTTAAGCCCTTGAATACAATATTTGTCTCCAATGCAAAACAACATGTTAAAAACCTGTATAGCATCAGAAGGGTGGAAGGCGAGATTTGCCACCAATGGTGCAATCGGTTTGCTCCAGAATTTCTCAGTTTCATCAGCCTCTGTGTCTTGTACAATCTCTATAAAATAATCATAAGATGAACAATATTCTCACGTATGTTCAAGAGTTCATGTTCCACTTATTTCTATTTGGTGAATTTATTATTTAACCCTTGGAGTGCCAGAGATGCATCAAATGCATAGCTTTCTGGTACTCAAAGGTAAATATTTTAACAAAATGATGTCTCAGTAAGCCCAGGAAATTATACATAACCAAAATACCTGCATTAGAGATTTTTTTCTTTAAACTGAAGATAACATTTAAGGGATCAATAAAGTTTTATTGTTATACCAAATATATACTGTAGGGCTTTCAGTTGCCTTATTCAAAAGTTATAATAGTTCAAATTGGCATAATTGTGATTGAGCTGTTGCTTTCACATTCATTTGAGATATGTAGCTACAGCAGGGCTGTTCAAGTCCTCAAAGTCCACCAACAGTACAGGATTTAAGGATTTCCCTGATTATGCGCAAGTGAGTCAGTCAAAATGAATGAGCCACTGACTAACTCACATGTGCTTAATCAGGGGAATCTTTACATCCTGGACTGTTGGTGGCCCTTGGGAACTGATCTTGGACACCCCTAAGCTAGAGGATCATAAAATGCAATAGAAAAATTGGTTGGACACCAGGGGGAGATACACTAAGGTGAGATGAAGATGTAATGAAAAGTGAGACTATATCTCCAGTGAGAAAATTTCTTCCAATTTCTTTCTCCTTATTTGGACTTGTTTTTAATTAATATGGCAGCTCCAAGCCCCATTGTATTCTTAATTCTGCTAATTAAACAAATATGGGGTGAAAGGACCCCATGATGGATGGGTGTAGTTTTTTACCTTTATGTATTTTTTTTAACTAATTAACCCCTCTGTTGCAGGGGAGGCTAATTCTTTCCACAGCAAAATTGGAACAGTTAATGATATCTTTAGAAGGAATGGCTGGGTATGGTGGGTGAGGGTTTTTACAAATTAATCCTTCTTGGCAGCAGCTTTTTTCACGGCTGCTAGTACGTTGCTCAGCTCTTCTCTCTTCGTCTTGGCCCGGATGTAGGTTCCAATCCTCTTCTTGATGAATTTCAGAGCTCTCCTGTCCTTAGACACATTGAGCAATTCCATTGCACATCTCTCATTTGGAGCAAAACCACAGACCTCGCGGATCATGTCTTGGCCAAACTTGGTGTGCTTGGTCAGGCACCCTCTCCTGCGACAATGCCTGGGCTTGGTAATTATTGGTCACGCGGTGGCCTTTATTAAGGACCACAGCCATAGGGTACATGACAGCCATTCTGACCGTTGTAATGGCAGACACACCAGAAGCGTGCCTTACTTCCTTAGCCGCTTAAGGAGCAGGGGGTTTTCTGCACTTAAGGAGCAGGCCTGTTTCATTTGGACAACCCGGTACAAGTGATTGGTCACATGTACCGGCTCGCTGAGAGAGAGGCTGAAACTGACTGCTCCAGTCTTGGAGAACTCAGTTTTAGACTCCAGTTGTGATCACCGGCCCTTAACGTTGTGACGGTCCTGGCATGTCCTTAGTCTTTAAAGGGTTAAGGTTTTAAAGAAACCTTTGAATCCTGACTTAAACCTCCAGCCCTGCTGGAAAACTTATGTAAACAGATCTTTCATTCTTGGGTAACTGAGGTTTCCCTTTTCACCACCAACAATGTAATTTATATACTGGATACAGTCTGCTGTTCATATAGTCACAACATTCCATTACATATTTGCTCAACCATTCAAATTGCAAATTCATATATAACATTATTTTAATTATTTAAAATATAATCATGACTAAATAAAATAAATATTTTTCATAAAATCAGCTACCTCTAAAGGTATTTGATTTTTTTTCTTCCCTGTCAAATTTTGCTTCTGGTAGATTTGTTAAATCCATAACTTATATCTGTCTCAATAAAGAAATATATCTCAAAAGTTAACTCTTTGAGTGGCAGAGAGGTATCCAACGCATTGCGTTGCAATGCGTTGGATACCTCTCTGGCACTCAAAGGGTTAATATATTTCAATAAATTCTGTTTTTACTAAGTCTGCTATATCACAGGACATTGTATTATACATAAACTCATAATTTCAAGGAAATCTAACAGCTCCTAATAATAACCCCTCACATATTACCATGTCCAAGAAACTCATAATGGTACCTAAGAATTTTGCCTTTGATACGATCTTCAATCAGACCTGGATGTCATTTCCATGGAGGCAGCCATGACACTTGCCAACAGTTTTTTAAACTGAAGACGGCAGCGTGCATGAGCCTACTTATCCAGTGGGGTATGTAGTTTGAGGTGCTGTATTCCTGCTAGCAACTGTCATGTCTTGCTCCATGGACATCCAAGTTGAATGAAGATATTATCGTATTCATAAATAGGAATGGGCGAAAACTGCCGCCTCAAACTGAAATCGGCAAAAAATGGCACTTTCCGTTTGGCGAAAAGTTTCCAGCGAAAAGTGTAGATTTTCCTCTTTTTTTTCCTCTTTTTCCGCCTACCTCATTCCATTGAAATCAATGAGAACATTTAAGTTACACACAACATAAAAATAATATTATTTAATTTCCCAAAGGCATAGTGTAAAAGGGGCATGAGGGTGCCTGTTTTGGTGGGGTGTGGGGAAACAATCAGTTGAACAGGGGATGATTTTTGGTGGGGTTGTTTACTGGGATTGGGGGGCACTTAATAAAAAAGAAATCCTAAATAAAATAAAATAAAAACCATAAGACATGGTATAAAGGGGTCTGAGGAGGGTGCCTGTGTTGGTGAATGAATGAATCATTTGAACAGGGAATTTGTTTGTGGCGTTTCTTGACTGCTATTGGGGGGAAAGTTAATAAAAAATAAAAAAAGAAATTTGTATTTAAAGTTATAGAGACAGGAACCCCTTGACATAAGTTGCCACTTGGGGTGAACTTGATACTTGACTTGATAGAGCTTTTTCTAGAGGATCATTTGTTAGATTCGTTGTTAGAGGACCAAGTCCTGAGGAAACATTGATTTGTAGGACTTAAGCTTGTTAGAAACAAACCCCCACCCCCAAAAAAAATATATATATTTTTTTGTAGGACTATGTTTTTTTAATTTATTTATTTATTTTTAAAAGCACAAGCCCCGAGAAAAAAATAAAAATGCCATACTGGCCTATTGCCAGCAGGTCATGTTGGCCTGTGGCAACTGTCAAATGCCCTCCTGAGTCCTGAGTTGC
The DNA here is from genome assembly GCA_037306005.1 of Rhinophrynus dorsalis. Lineage (NCBI taxonomy): Eukaryota > Metazoa > Chordata > Amphibia > Anura > Rhinophrynidae > Rhinophrynus > Rhinophrynus dorsalis. The sequence goes on along the minus strand of CM074719.1, from coordinate 68,299,569 downwards.
AACTGCTGTTTGTACTGCTGCTGCTGAGTTGTTTAAGCAGCTGAAAGGGAATGGGATCAACAATAGCAGTAACATGGAAGATGGGTGATGAAGGTTCCACTTGCCACGACTGGCTCCAGTGATGCGCCTGAGGCAGTAGCAGAAGAATAAGTAGCCCCCAGTATATGTGGAGAAAAGAACAAGTTGGCCATTAAATCTTCTCCACCTGCCCCTCCTCCAAAATCATGGGTGCATTGTTATTAGAATATGTATTTTTCCCTTGAGAGCAGGAACTGTGGCTCTCATCAGCAACTGCAGTCTGCACAGTGTGTGTGGTATGTAACATCTGGGGGCACAACTGTATCCAAATACCATGACACCAGAACCCAAGTACTGCTGCTGTCACTATACCCCTTGTCCAGACCCCGCTAAGGACATATGACAACTTGCTGACAGTTTAATAGTAATGAAGAACCCTCCCAGCCAGAATCCTAGCATATTCTGCAGGATGGAAACTCCTCAGATGCCACCTGATGACCTGGTATCGATTCTCCTCCACCACACTGGCATGAGTGGTCAGTGCAATGGGTAGAGACGAACTGCCATATCCTAACATCAAAAGATTAGCTACCATTTGGTGGGGGACGTAAAGATGAACGAGGTGGTTTGGCAGGAGATGTACTTGTTACCCTAGAGGAAGAAGGTGATTTTGATGGTGAGCTAGTTGGAACTTCCAGTGTCTGTCTGGGTTTCTTTATTCTTCCTTCTCTTTGATCTCCACCTACCTGGAGAGTCAGGGGTACAGTAACAGCGGTGCTAGATTTCTGTAATGGGTTTTTGGCTTTAACATGTTTGACATAAATGTCATGGTGTCTGTGTTTCATGTGTGTTAGCATGGAAGTTGTGCCAAGGTGTGTTCCCTCCTTTCCCCTTTTTACTAACTTGTCACAAATTTTGCACTGTACCGTTGTTGATGATGACTACACTGTGCCTGTCGGAAGAGAATAATAGTCCCACACCCATGACTTTTGGGGGGAGGTAAAGGAAACAGGTGGAGAGGAATGGCCTCTTTCTTCTTGTTCTCCACATTCCCCTACACTTTTTGTGGCAGAGGATAATGTTGCTGCTACTGCCTCAGATTTAGCACTGCAACTAGGACCAGGAGTATTGCTGGCGCTGGCAAGTGGAACCTGTCCTAGTCCCGCATTACTTGTTGACCCCATTCCCACTGTGTCCACGGTGGTCTGTGGCACACTAGCCTGCTCCTCAGCACCCTGCAGCTGCCCTTTCATCTCAGCAGCAGCAGAAATTAGAGCACTTGCAATTTCCCCAAATTCCAAAAGCTGATTGCTAGTGGTGGTGGTGATGCCTTTCCTCATCCCTGTCTCCCATTCCTTCTCACTTTCTGATAAAAAGGCCATCAATGTCTCTTCCACCCCAGTTTCTCCAACAACACCACCACCACTAGTCCCTACATAATGCTGCTCTATTCAAGACATCTCACTGCTACTTGGAGGAGGTGACGAGCAATGTGACAGAGGGTCCCCTGCTGTCACACTTGGCATAATTTTCTCCTTCCCCCCTGAGTACTACAAGAAACACTAGCAGCATAAAAAGTATTGGTGGCAGCAGGTTCAGCACTGGCAGCAGGTACAACACTAGTGGCAGCACATCTGGCAGCAGGTACAACACTAGTGGCTGCAGGTACAGCAATGGCTAACCTGTCCTGCTCTCACTAGTACTACCCTTTTCTCCCTCCCTTCCCATTTCCTTTTCTTCCTTCCTTCCCATTCCCTTTTCTCCCTCCCTTCCCATTAAATTCCCCAATGTTCCTTGTGGTGATTTAGGGGGACTTGACAGCATTGGTTCAGTGCTGCCGGTCACTTCCTCCTCCTCCTCCTCAGACTCAGTGGACACATAAGGGTCCTTCCAGCTCCTCCACTGATTATTTGTCACCCTGCCCACAGTAATAGCAGTCGCTATGAGCCTCTCCTGCCTCAATTTTTGCAAAATATAACAGCAGAACAGCACAGCATGTCTATCTCTTCTATTGTGTCTGCCTTCAGCGAAAACATCACGTTTTTATAGCGGAAGTGCGAAAACAACGTAAATCAATTGGCAGAAACTTTATAGCCATTGAAAAAATGGCAAAAAATTTTGGCCAACGAGCGAAAGATGTGAAAATTTGAACTGCTAGTTTTAAAGTGGATTTTCCCGTGAAACAGTGGATAACAACGCGGTTTTTGCAAAATTTCCTGCAGGAACACGGCGACAAGTTTTGCCCATCCCAGGGCCATTATAATTTTCTAGCCATAGTAAGGTAAGTGGAAGGTTATTATTAGGAGGTGTTCTATTTCTCTAGACTGTAAGCTCTCACAAGCAGGGCCCTCTGATCCTCCTGTTCTCCACATCTGATTGTACTATTTAATACCTGTGTATGTCTATTCCCAATTGTACAGCGCTGCGGAATTAGTTGGCGCAATATAAATAAAGAATAATAATAATAATTTAAACCCCTTAATGAATAGGGAGGATCAAGGACTTTAACATTAGAGGACCAGAGCCATTTTTTCCCTTTTTAGCATTCATTTAGTTCACCCACACAAATATTATACCACTAGTGTAAAAGCCCGTGTACATGGGCCAAAGTGTATAAAAAAAGCGGAGAACTACACATCCCAGCATTCTGTGAGTTTGGGCAGTGTCTACGGCGCATGACTGCAACAGACAAACATCTGCGTTTGGGCAGTCTCTGCTGCTCATGACTGCATCGGGCAAACATACATCTGGCCTTTTATATTATAGGATTTATTAAAGCACAAGTGGATTTGCTTCAAATCATTTATTTCGCTACATAAAGAGGTTGTCAATAGGTCATAAAGTGACCTACACCTTATCATGCCCCCAGCACCACTATTTTACATAATATTGCCCCCATCTTTGGCCATTTATATTTAATTTAAATCTATTCTCTGCTTCACTCTTCCTCACTATCACAGTGAGGAAGAAAGAGGCAGAGAACAATGACAAGAGCAATGTACAGAATACATTGCCTTTGTCACTGACTCAACTGATATACTGATTGCTCTAGAAGCGATCACATGTACCAGCAAAACAAACTGACTGCTCTGGTCCTGGAGCAGTCAGTTTCAGCCTTTCCGGCATGATCACAGTACGCTCTGAGGCACACTGCAATCATTTAACACATGACATGCCAAAACCACCACTGGTCCTTAAAGTACCGAAATATTTGACAATCCTGACATGTCCTAGGTCATAAAGGTGTTAAACAGTACAAATGTATTTATTTACATTCAAACATATTCATTGTAGACAACAAATAGTACTCCATTACAATCCTGTAACTTCCCTTAATGCATTACATAGATTCTTATAGCATGTGATGGCCAGTTATAGGCTTATTTACACCATGTCACCATAACTGAGGAACCATGATTGTTCTTTCCTGACCTAATCTATACTTCTTTGACTTCATGTTCACTTTATTTTGTTTAATCAAATGGAACTCCCATATCACTAGTTGGTTGAGGCTGATTTACCAAGAAGGTAATCAGTTCCAGGGCAATCTAACTGCATCATGTGGGATAAATAAATATCGATACCCCTGAGATACTTAATCACTGTTTTCCAGGGAAATTATTCTAAAATTCTCCAGTCTCCCTAAGATAAAGAAATCCTAAGTGAAATAACACATAGTCGTCATAGACCCAGAGCACTACTTTTAGAGCGATAACAATGTATTATTTTCTGCCTCCTCTAGTTTACTTCTTACCAACTTAACGTACAAGGGTCAAGAGCTCCAACTTTTTTAATGGCCTATCCCCGAGAGCCCTTTAACTAATAGGATTCTTCAATCACATAACACATGTAGCTGGTGAGATGGCTCAGTTGTTCAACTGATGGCTCAGTTGTTCAAACCGCAAGGTCACAGGTTCTAGTCTTAGCCTCTTATCCTTCTGAGGTCGATAAAATGAGTACCATTAATTTGGGTAATAATATCCATACCCCCAGGACATACTTGAAAACAAGAGACAGTCTCAATGTATCCTTTCTGGCAATATACTTTGGTATTATTATTATTATTATGCTGTATGAGAGCACCATGTTATGTACAAATGGGGCTTTCCCTTTTCTCTTCCTGTCACCTATGATGGCTAGTACTAGAACAATAATGCATGCAAATTAAGTAAAATAGATTTGTGAATCGGTTAATTACCCTAACAGTTCCCTAAAAGAGCCTAATAACGTAACTCCAACTTTTCTCCGACAGCTACAACACTCACGCTGGACCATGGTCAAATACAGGACAAGGATAAATAAACATAGTGAACTTCTAAAGAGGCTACTCCTGCTTGATAGATCAACTTGAACTTACTTCTGATCTTTTTTCCTGTAATATATAAATGGAAGAGAAGTATTTGACTTTTGTTTCAGCAATATACCCAGCTCCTGATCTAAATAATCATAACAAGTACAGTTCTCTCTTTCCCATTATGCATATTGTACCTAAATGTGTTTACCTTTATTAAATATGTAAATTTAGGGGTTTTCTGTATATTACAGGATCCAGACTCACAGTTGTTCACCTAATCACTATATCTTGCTGGTAAAACTGCCCATCATACATTAACACTAAGGTTTTAAGAATTGTATCCAATTACTTTTGTATTCTAATATTTTCCCCTCAGTAGGTCAGATGGAGTATAATGTTTCTATTCATATACAACTTGTTTATATTATTTTCCCTTCACTCCATTTAAATATAGATGCACAATTGGGAAACATTTCCCATAGTTCTACATTAGCAAATATGTCAGGTCTACATTTATGTTTTAATATAGTTTAAACCCCTAAAGTTTTCCCTTTGGGTTGCTAGACACTGTTTAACATACTGATTTATAAATAGATATGTTATTTCATTCCGGGTATAAAATTGACCTATATTCTTGTGTCTCAGGATTCTCATCCCAAGTGCCTAGTTTGATATGTTTATTTCTTTTGGTTGATCAGCTGCACTTCGCACTTTGACTGGTTAGTAGAACAATGGAGGACCTAATGTGCTTACTAGCTTTCACATATGTAAGATTACTGCTGTGACAGTTGGTTTGTGCTGTTGCAGAGAGATGAGGGATCTTGTTAAAAACACAGATTTGTGTTTCCTTTTTTCTCTCAAACCACTGTGCTGACTGGAATCCTCGAAAAACGTATTTACTAGAGTAATTAGGGATACTTTTATACTAGCTTAACCCCTTAAGGACCAGAGCTACTAGGGCTGGATGGCAGTTAAGGACTGCATAGATCATGTTCGGCACACTGTCACAAGTGACTGATGTGTACTGGTGCACCAAACGGGGGTCTGAGAGAGACCACTCTGGTCTTGGAGCAGTCAACTTCAGACCCTGCTAGTGCTTACAGTTCTCCCCCAGGAGCGCTGTAAGCACAAAATACATGACGTGCAGGGTACAGAGGGGAATTTGCTCCCTGGCCGTCCACGTGTCTGAACTGGTGGGTCACTGCCTCACTAAATCTCCTGCTTGTTGCTGTAAATGGAGCTACACTAGTGATATCACAGAGCTTACAATTGAAATGGAGAAACACAAATGATACCATAGAGCTACAATACAAATGGATCTACACTAGAAGCATAACCCATTTCCCTTGTAAGTTCTATGGTATCAGTAGTGTAGCTTTACTTAAATTGTAAACTCTGTAGTAGCACTAGTGTAGCCCCATTTCAGTTGTAAGCTAGGTGGCATCCGTTGCCTTACTTTACAACATTAATTCCAATTTTAAAAATAACAAAAAGGGGTGGGCAGGGACAGTGGGCTGGAACGATAGTAGAAATAGGCCAATTGATTGTATTTACCCCCAGGCCACAAATTGCCAGCCCTCCCCTGTTTGTCATTATTCTTCATATCTTTTGTAAGAGCACATTTCTTATTCTTTTGTGTATTATCTATCTTAGAAAGTTCACCACTCTTTCCTTACTTGAATTGTTATTGTCATATTCAACACTTTAGTAAATAATAGATAGTAACTCTTCTAGGGCTTAAGGGGGGAGATGCACTGACGGTCGATGAGGGCTCATAAAAGCACATCAACAGAATGCACTAAAGTGTTTTCAACATCAGGTCCCATCAATCCAACAAAAATCTTCAACAGGTCTACGAATTTTCACTCATCAACAAAGGTCTATTTCCATATGGAAATGGGGCATAATGAGTACTTTTCATATGGAAATGCAGGACAATGAACCATTATCGTATTCATGGGGGTGTTTAAATGTTAATGTAGCACTTCACCAAATGCACTAAACTCCGATAGCAGCCTCTGCTGTCAGAGTTCCCAGTCTCAACTTCACCTGCCTGAGGCTGATGAAGTTGGGATCTACCTGTAGTTTCCTATGAAGTAACAACCATCAATCAATCAGAAGCATGAAGGGCTGTCGATCTGCTGGCAATGTGGAAGGGATGATCTCCCTCACAAGTCACAAGCAGTACGACAATCCTGAAGTCTGAGAGCATTCTCTCTGCTTCCCCGCTTGCTCAGTGGGAGATTGTAGAGCATTTTTTCAGCACCACGAACAGCATCACTCCCTTAACTCTTTGTGCACTATAGGGATGTGCATCGCTCACCCTGTGACACTCAAACAGTTAAAAAGTACACCAAGCAATATACAATCACCCCCTCAGTTCTGTATCATTTTTCATACTCATACATGTCATGCACTCCCAAGCGAACAATGCAGGGGTTAGGCAGTGTCCCTGAGGATTTGTGGCTACTAGCTGCCCCCCAGCTTTGTTCTCTTGCCCACTGGTAGCCATAGAACACCATGTAAATTACCTGGCCCCCAGACTTGTTCCTTGCCTACTAGTAGCCACAAATCCCCATGAACACTGCCTGGGAAAGGGAACAAGGCTGGGGGATGTCAAACAGTGTATGTGGGGCGAATGAAAACTGGTGATGTTCCCCATTCTGCCCCATACAGTTAATATTTGACATGCTGCCAAAGAATTATTGGATTTTTTATTCAGGTTATTCAGAAAGACAAAGAATTAGGTTTCAGAGAAAGAAAGCCAAAACCTTTTTTTTAATGCAGAAAAATCTTTCCTCTATCCAAAAAAGGAAACACTACAATCGCTGGAATAAATATAGCACATGATTAACCCAAATGACTAAAGAAAGCAAAAATGCATCCTCTGTTCATCAAATGCAAACTCAGCAAGGAAACCCAGTTATAGTAGGGGTGTACAAACCTGTCCTCAAGTCTCTCTCTCCCCCCCTCCAGCACTGCATGTTTTCAGGATATCTTAATTAAACAGAACTGAATGTCATTAACTCATGCAGATCCTACAGAATGACTGAAACACTGATTGATTCACCTATGTTCATGTGAGGAAATCCTGAAAACCTACACCACTGGGGACATGTTTGAGCACTCCTGGGGTAGAGAAAATCCCAGTATTGTCCAGGTTTTCAAATGATATGTTTGAATGTCTGTATAATCTCAATTCAGACATTCCTTCCCCTCCCTCAGTTAATGAAATATTTTAAAACATCTGGATTCCTCAAATTTAATAATCTACAATCTAATAACCTTGAAAGAGACTTTACATTGGAGGAAAATGATAGTACTTAGACAGATTTCATTTGACAAAAGTCCAGAACCTGATGTCTTACCACTAATCTTCAAAAAAAGTTCACTATTTTGAGTGACCTATTATTTAGAACTCTATATTATTTTCGAAATAATAAAGAAAACACCCATATATCCCTTTAAAATGTATAAATGAAATTCCCCAAAAGGGTAAAAGGCCTAAATGATGTCCCAGCTATAGACCACTCTTCTTGTTAAAATTAGACTGAAAATGCAAGCTAAAGTTTAACTAAAAGATTAAAGGGATAGTAATGTTTCACAATAAAAGCAGCTCTGATTAATCCTCATAATATTTGGACCATGGAGAGTGTTAGTTCAGTACTGTCAGAGTTGTAGTTCAAGAGTATATGAATAATAAAGTGTTCCTTCACCCCTCTTTTACTGATGTAACACTGCTCACCTCAGATAAGCAAGACTGTCCAGGTGGTCCTCTGAGAGGGACAGTCTTCAATTAGCATACAGGAAACACCTGTCAAGGGGGCAGGGTTTTCCTTATACTCACATTGAGAAGATTGTCCCTTGCTGTGAGCTGTCTGTTCTCAAGACCAGATTCCACATCTGAGGGGAGGTGGCTTACACTAAGTAAAAGGGGCAGGAGGGGATACTTTATCATTCAGTTATTCTTGAACTACAACTCTGACAGTAGTGAAATAACACTCTCTATGGCTCAAATGTTATGAATATTAATTGGAGCTGCTGTTTTTGTGAGACATTAATATCCCTTTAAAGCAATACATTCTTTACCTTATTCATAAGACTCAAGACAGCTTTGTTCATGGACATGAAGTCAGGGATAATACCATGACAATAATATATCTTATTGATATTGCACATGATTACAAAAAAATATTCTTCATATCTATTGATGCTTTTGATAGGATCAATTGGACCTTAAAGGGATAGTAATACTTAAAATGTAAAAAAAAATATGTTGTAGGGTTTATCCCCCTGAGTAAAACAAGAGTACTCCCACTGCTGAAAGGTGTTTTATTCAAAAGTTATTAATTTTCAAAGTTGAATTTTTTAGGTGCAATATCACAGTGGCCTGAAATTGTACAGTGGCGCTGTAGCTACACGATCCTATGGACAGCTCTGGTCCCGGGACCATAAATCTCCATAGGATGGTGTAGCAACAGCGCCACTGTACAATTTCAGGCCACTGTGATATTGCACCTAAAAAATTCAACTTTGAAAATTAATAACCTTTGAATAAAACACCTTTCATCAGTGGGAGTACTCTTGTTTTATTCCAGGGGATGAACCCTACAACATATTTTTTTTTACATTTTAAGTATTACTATCCCTTTAAGTCAAATTGGCCAGGGAGATAAATGTATCAGTTTTGTCAAGGACCATTATTAAAAACTCTCTGTCAAAGCCAGAGTATATCATTTTACATCATCACCTATTCTGTAGAAAAACATTACAAGGCAAGACTGTCCCTTTTGTCCAATTATCTTTATATAAGCAACAGAATATCTAATAAAAAGAATAGATTGTATATTAATATTAAAGGCATAGTATCAAATAAACACATTACAAAATATGCCTGTTTGTTAACCCCTTAAGGACCGGGAAAATCTGATGTCGTTTTCCCTTAAGGACCGGAGCAATTTTGACTTTTTTGACTATGTCTTTTTTCAACCATATTTTCTCTTTAATTCCTTTTGTGCACCCACACAAATTATATACTGTTTTTTTTAAGCACAAGTAGGGCTTTCTTTTGATACCACAATTATATGAATACCTCATTGTTTAATTTGATTAAAATAGAAAAAAAGAGGAAAAAAATAAAAAAACAACAACATTTTGCTTACATTTTTCTGTCAGGATTTGCATACTATTACTTAATGACAAAAAAATACCCCTAAATATATTCATTTGCTTCTCCTAAATATAACAATACCCCATATGCCTAGTATTTCAATCCCTTCCTCACATTTACAAGGTAAATATTACAAGATGGATGCCATTATTTCCAACTTGTAATTTCTCAACAATTGGCATGTGAGCATCATAGCTTAGCTGACGGTGCCAGAACCAAAAATGTCCCACAAAGGTATATGTTTCTGAAAACTACACAACATAAAGTAAATAATCAGGAGAATTTTGGAGTTTTTCATGCAGCTATTTTTCCAGAAAAAAATTTCAAAATTGTGGTAATATTTTGTTTTTTTGCAGTTTTCACACTTACATTTCAATACTACTGTTGATATCAAGCACATGATAGGTGAAGAGTTTTAAAAATGCATTGTTTAGTGTTCAGCTCCTTCTTCTGAGTACGGAAATACCCCATATGCATAGGTTTCTCAAGGTTTGGGAGAGCTACGGGGCCCAAATTGGAACATGCGCGTTTCCAGTTTCACACTTTGAATTTTCACAGCTTGCATCACTGGTGCCATGTCTCATTTGGGGCTGTGTAACAGTGCTCCACTCTAAGATTTCCCCCCAAAAGTATATATTTTTGGAAAGTAGACACCCCAGGCTTTCATATTATGTATGTTTTCAAATTTTTTACGCAGCCATTTTACCACCAATCGCTCGTAAATCTTGACGTAAGTTAAAAAAACAGCGTTTTTCACACTTGCACTTCAATGTTGATGTGAATTTCAAGCACAGGATAGGTGAAGATTTTTAAAAATGCATTGTTTAGTGTTCAGCTCCTTCTTCTGAGTACGGCAATACCCCATATGCATAGGTTTCTCAAGGTTTGGGAGAGCTACGGGGCCCAAATTGGAACATGCGCGTTTCCAGTTTCACACTTTGAATTTTCACAGCTTGCATCACTGGTGCCATGTCTCATTTGGGGCTGCGTAACAGTGCTCCACTCTAAGATTTCCCCCCAAAAGTGTATATGTTTGGAAAGTAGACACCCCAGGCTTTCATTTTATGTAAGTTTTCAAATTTTTTACGCAGCCATTTTACCACCAATCGCTCGTAAATCTTGATGTAAGTTAAAAAAACAGCGTTTTTCACACTTGCACTTCAATGTTGATGTGAATTTCAAGCACATGATAGGTGAAGATGTTTAAAAATGCATTGTTTAGTGTTCAGCTCCTTCTTCTGAGTACGGCAATACCCCATATGCATAGGTTAATCAAGGTTTGGGAGAGCTACGGGGCCCAAATTGGAACATGCGCGTTTCCGGTTTCACATTTTGAATTTTCACAGCTTGCATCACTGCTGCCATGTCTCATTTGGGGCTGCGTAACAGTGCTCAACTCTAAGATTTCCCCCCAAAAGTGTATATGTTTGGAAAGTAGACACCCCAGGCTTTCATTTTATGTAAGTTTTCAAATTTTTTACGCAGCCATTTTACCACCAATCGCTCGTAAATCTTGATGTAAGTTAAAAAAACAGCGTTTTTCACACTTGCACTTCAATGTTGATGTGAATTTCAAGCACATGATAGGTGAAGATTTTTAAAAATGCATTGTTTAGTGTTCAGCTCCTTCTTCTGAGTACGGCAATACCCCATATGCATAGGTTAATCAAGGTTTGGGAGAGCTACGGGGCCCAAATTGGAACATGCGCGTTTCCGGTTTCACACTTTGAATTTTCACAGCTTGCATCACTGCTGCCATGTCTCATTTGGGGCTGTGTAACAGTGCTCCACTCTAAGATTTCCCCCCAAAAGTGTGTATGTTTGGAAAGTAGACACCCCAGGCTTTCATTTTATGTAAGTTTTCACATTTTTTACGCAGCCATTTTACCACCAATCCTTCGTAAATCTTGATGTAAGTAAAAAATTCAGTGTTTTTCACACTTAGGTTTCAATGTTGGTGTGAATTTCAAGCACAGGATAGGTGAAGATTTTTAAAAATGCATTGTTTACTGTTCATCTCCTTCTTCTGAGTACGGCAATACCCCATATTCATAGGTTGCTCAAGATTTCTGGGAGCTACGGGGCCCAAATTGGAACATGCACGTTTCCAGTTTCACACTTTGAATTTTCACAGCTTGCATCACTGGTGCCATGTCTCATTTGGGGCTGTGTAACAGTGCTCCACTCTAAGATTTCCCCCCAAAAGTATATATTTTTGGAAAGTAGACACCCCAGGCTTTCATTTTATGCATGTTTTCAATTTTTTTACACGGCCATTTTACCACCACTCTCTTGTAAATGTGACGTGAGTAAAAAAATCAGCGTTTTTCACACTTAGACTTCAATGTTGATGTGAATTTCAATTACAGAATAGGTGAAGATTTTTAAAACTGCATTGTTTAGCGTTCGGCTTCTTCTTCTGAGTACGGCAATACCCCATATGCATAGGTTTCTCTAGGTTTGGGGGAGATACGGGACCCAAATTGGAACATGTGTATTTCCAGGTTCACACTTTGAATTTTCACAGCTTGTGTTACTGGTGCCATGTCTCATTTGTCCTGTGTAACATTGCTCCACTCTAAGATTTCCCCCCAAAAGTGTATATTTTTGGAAAGTAGATACCCCAAGCTTTCATTTCAGGTGTGATTTCAAATTTTGTACACAGCCATTTTACCACTAATCCTGTGAAAACTTGATGTAAGTAAAAAAAAAAAATCAGCGTTTTTCACACTTACACTTCAATGTTGATGTGAATTTAAATTACAGAATAGGTGAAGATTTTATAAACTGGATTGATTAGTGTTCGGCTCCTTCTTCTGAGTACAGCAATGCCCCATATACAACGGTTTGTCAGGGTTTGGGGGAGATACTGGGCCCAGTTAGAACATGTGAGTTTCCTTTTACAGACATGCCATTTTTACAGCTGGTGCCTTGTCTCATTTCGGACTGTTTGGCAATATTGCAATGAATTTTACCCCCAAAAGTATATGTTGTACAAGAGTAGACAACCCTGGCTTTCATTCTATTTGCATTCTTTCAATTTTTTCGCTGCCACTGTATCAGCAATCCCTCCCAAAACCTGCAGTAAGGCAGAGAAACACCATTTTTTCACACTTATATTTTAGTGTTGCTCTGGATTTCAATCAGATGATATTTGCAGATTTTTTAAGTGCTTTACTTTAGTGGTGAGTTACATCGTCTAAGTACGTCAATGCCCCATATGCATAGGTTTGTCAGGGTTTGGAGGAACTACTGGACCCAGTAGGGAACATGTGTGTTTCCATTATCAGAGATGGAAGTGCTTTGCTTCCCATTATATTTTGATAGTGTTAGATCTAAGGAGGGATGTGTTTTGAAAAATAAAAAAACAGGATATTTCAGGGGGGAAAAAGTGGCCAAATAATAAAATAAACTTCACAGCACTACTGCATTGTGCCTTCATGGTATTGCTTGAAGCAGTCGCCCATGCAGAGGCCAGGTTTAGAAGGGCAGTCAGGACAGTAAGTGGAGGTTTCTCTCCGTACTCCCTTGCTGTAGCAAACCCTGCAGCGCTTTTGTGGATTTTTCTTTTGGGGGGTTGGGGGGATTTTATAAATAAAATGTACTACTCCAGGTTTTGGGGGAATTATTTCTGTTGCCCCTTGAAGCAAAAATTGGGAGATAAGATGGAGCTGATACTGCAGAAAAGTAAGTTTTAGGGTGGGGTTTGCCAATTTAAAAATCAAAAATGAATTGTAAGCTGCAGTCTGCATCATGTAAATGGCAACCTTTTTGTACCATGCCCTACACTTTCGCATGGTGAGGTACGGCTGCATGAGTTGATCACACAGATCAACTCCCCCCATGTTCTTGTTGTAGTCTTTGATGCAGACTGGCTTTCTTAGTACCCCCCTCCTGCCACGAACAGACACTGCCACAGTTTTGTCCTCATGCATGGTGGACAGCATGTACACATCTTTTCTGTCCTTGAATTTAACTGCCAGCAGCTCTTGTTGGCATAAAGCTGAGGACATCCCGGTTTTAAGTTTTTTTTCTATCAGTTCTTTGGGCATCTCCCTGCAATTGCGCCTGACAGTGCCACAGGCCACGGTGTCAAAATAAAAAAGTGACTTAAATAAAAGGGGGCTGGTGTAATAATTGTCAACATATAAATGATATCCTTTATTTAACAAGGGGTAAATCAGATCCCAAACTATCTTCCCATTTATTCCCAGAAATTCGGGGCACCCAGGAGGATCAAGTTGGCTGTCCTTGCCCTCATAAATTCTAAAAGCCTGGGTGTAGCCTGTGGCACTTTCACACAATTTATAAAATTTTACACCAAATTTGGAACGCTTTGAGGGGATGTACTGTTTGAACCCTAACCTGCCTTTATATTTCATTAGGGATTCATCTACACTAATTTCTTTTTGGGGAATATACACTTGGGCAAATGTTTTCTGTAAATGGGTTATTAGGGGCCGAATTTTGAACAGTCTGTCATACTGGGGGTGTTCTTTTGGGAGGCACAGGGTATTATCACTAAAGTGCATAAATCGCAAAATCATCTCGTATCTAGACCTGGTCATTGTTTTGGCGAATATAGGGGTATCATATATGGGTTTTTTACTCCAGTATGATCTAATACTTGGTTTTTTAACTATTCCCATTGTCATTGTAAGGGCCCAGAATTTCTTAAATTCTAAAATGTCGGTGGGATGCCATATTTCTTGCTTGGAAATGAATGCTGATGGGTTGGCGGCAATATATTGGTCTGCGTATAAATTTGTTTGCGACACAATTTCCCCCAAAATTTCTTCCCCCAAAAATAACTCAAAAAACTGAACATGGGTAAATCCTGCCACATCCACTTGAATTCCTGGGTTGCCTGTGAATTCAGGAATTTGTGGGCATAAATTGGCTGGTGATACCCATTCATCAGCAGGAGTGGCAGTACTTGTGGCAGGTCTTCGGGCAGTACTTGTGGCAGGTCTTGGGGCAGCTCTTGGGGCATTACTTAGGGCAGCTCTTGGGGCATTACTTAGGGTAGCTCTTGGTGCAGTTGCTGGGGCAGCTCTTGGTGCAGTTGTTGGGGCAGCTGTTGGGGCAGCTGTTGGGGCAGCTTTTGGGGCAGTGCGTCTTTTTTTCACAGAAGGCCCTGCGTCATCACTGCTAGAGCTCTCACTCTCAGAAAACTGAGTGACGTCAAAGTCTGACGCTGTGTCTGTGGCTTCAGAGTCAGACGCCAAATAAGAATACGCCTCTTCTAATGAATACCTCCTCTGCATCTTATACACCTACTCTAAACTAACTTCTATAACTAACTATACCTAAACTTAAATCTATCCCTAAGCCTTACCCTAACACGCGTAGTCCCTGAACCTACCCAACCCAACTACCTATCTAAACTAGCTTATAATATAGAATAAAGTTTTTAATAAAAGTTTTTTGGTTTTTTTTTCCCTACACTACTCCTACACTTAAATCTATCCCTAAGCCTTACCCTAACACACGTAGTCCCTGAACCTACCCAACCCAACTAACTTATAATATAGAACAATTTTTTAAATAAAATAAACTTTTTTTTTGAATTTTTTTTATTTTTTTCCCTACGCTACCCCTAAATCTAAATCTAAACCTTACCCTAACCCACGTATACCCTGAACCTAGCTAACCCAAGTGAACTACCTATCTAAACTATATATATATTTTTTTGGGGGGGTTTTTTTTGGTGGTTTTTTTTTTGGGGTTTTTTTTTTTGCCCTAAACCTAAATCTAGACCTAAACCTTTCCCTAACACACGCCTACACTAAACCTACCCACCTACCTACCTAAACTATAGCTCTAAATCAATTTTTATTAAAAAAAAATAAAAATAAATTGAAAAAAAATTGAAAAAAAATTCAAAAAAATTTCAAAAAATACAAGGGGGATGGGGGGTGTCCCACAGATCAGCAAACGCTGATCTACAGCAAATTGATCACTCCAAGAGTGATCAGATGGGTAGGAACGTATTGATCACTGCAAACCAGTGATCAAAGGGTTAAAATCTTTTTTTATTACACAGTTTTTTGCTTAGGAACAATCTGCAACACAGTAGCACGATCTCTCTCTGTCTCTCTCCACCTCAGCAGTGTGCAAGATGGAGGGAGGCAGAGATATATGACAGGGACAGTATTTACAAATACTGTCCCTGTCATTCAGCATTTGCAACATGGGATTCGCTCATCAAGCGAATCGCATGTTGCAACAAACTTTCTATTGGTTGTTACTAAGTGTCCCGGTACCGGGACACTTAGTAACAAGCAGCCCGCGCTCTCCCATCGCTCCGTGCGGCCGCGATGGGAGAGTTTAACCCATGACGGTGCAGGACCGTCATGGGTCCTTAACGGGTTTGCAACCCATGACGGTCCTGCACCGTCATGGGTCCTTAAGGTGTTAATGGCATTAATTTTACACTTACTGATTCCTCTACCTCATTGCTCTCTGTCCTTGGCAATTGAAAGGGATAGTGCCACTTAAAGGGATAATAATACTTAAAAATTACTATCCCCCATCTCGTAGCTAGTAAAAAACTGAGTTAAATGAGGCCAGCGGCATCTCTCAGACCTGTATGGTTTGAGAGATATCCGCTTTCAAAGTTGAGCTTTTTGCCTTTTCCCCTGATGTCAGCATTCTGTCTGACAGCAGGGGAATCCGGCCCAGGGACCGGCGGAGGCTGTGCAGCAGAGCTGAGATTGCATTAATATCCTTCACTAAAAAGGTCTTCTAAGTGTGCTTGGTTTGCAAACACACATAGAAGACCTTTTAAGTTAAGGATTTCTTTTTTATTAACTCAAACTCGGCTCTGCTGCAGAGCCTCTGCCAGTCCCCTGTCAGCTAGAAGGCTAACATCAGGGGAGAGGGAACTTTGAAAGTGGATATTTCTCAAACCATAAATGTTTTAGAGATGCCGCTGGCCTCATTTAACTCAGTTTTTTACTGGCTACAAGACGGGAGATAGTAATTTTTAAGTATTACTATCCCTTTAATATTGAAAAATATAAATGTTGTAGGATCTATTCTCCTGAGTAAAACAAAGATACTCCCATTGCTGAGAGGTGTTATAATCAAAAGTTATTGCAGTTCAAACTTGAATATTTGTAGTTACAGTATCCCAATGGCCAGAAGGGCACAGCTGCATAATAATAGCACAACTGTAATGTTTCAGACCATTGAGATACTGCAATAAAAAAAAATCAAGTTTGATATGCAATAATTTTGAACAAAACACCTCTCAGCCGTGGGAGTTTCTTGGAAGGATAAAGCCTACAGCATATATCTTTCTACATATTAAGTGTTAAAATCCCTTGAATTCATTCAGTCAACTTTCAAAATTCTAATCATCTTAAATTTGAAATTTTACACATAAATGGGATAGTAATGATTACGATCCCTTTAACATGCATATACATGTAGCTCACACCTAAAATATATCAATTATTTAAAGCTTATTACAAGCCCTTGAAAGAAAGAATCCCATTTGACAAAATATTATGGAATAATCTCCCTTTATCATAGTTAGGATGCACTGAACTGATAAAAATGACTACCCTCCTGAAGATTCTTTATGTAATACACACTACCCACATTTCTTTATCCAATACTTTTATCATATCAGTCCAGCAGTTAGTCAATTGCTTTGTCTGGTAGAAAATAGTTTCAGGAGGCCTTGGACCATTGATATTTCAAGATAGGCCATTGCCTTAAAGCAGAACTATCACGTAGATATGTGCCAACAAATTAATTGTTAGCATAGTGGTAATCATTGAAATAGTGTATAATGTTTATTAAGTGCCGGTATTAATTGGAATTATAAGTTCTTATGAGACTTACCACAAAAAATAAAGTACAACCTACAATGTGGCAGATGTGTATGGTAGTGTTGGTGGGGGACTGGCGTGGTGTGGTGGCTGGGACCATGAAAACTGAATCCACCTCAGGAGGAGAAGGATCATCATAATTTATTGCACACGCTGCAGCAACCGTTTTTGAACTACCACTTTCCTCCCATGTCCCTGCACTGCTTCACCTTTCCCCCTGTCTCTGTGCATTTGCTGGACATTACTCAACTACAGTGTGTGTTTTTACTCTCTACAGTACAACTGATGGAGTGTGATGTCTTTCCTTATCCCTCAACAAAATTCTCAATGTCATCTGCTGTCTATCAAGTCTGCCTCAGTCACAGAACTCACATCAGGCTTCCAGTCAGCTGTCTGTCACCTAATATATTTATATGTTTAATTATTTATGTATTAATTTGTTATTTTTATTTTTTTATTATTTTTTTATTTTATTTTTTTAAAGTTGTCCACCCAATTATAACTAAAAAACAAAACCATCTTCTTTCCCCAGACTTCCCCAGCACAGAGGCAATAAAAGAAAAATCAGCAAGCAAACTGACCCCAGTTGCCTGTGTCTTGCCAGTCAGTCACACTGAAATTTGGTGTCAATCTCATTCTTCCCTTCTTCTCCCCAAGAGTGCCCCCAGGCTCCACTAATTCAGGGAACATATGTCTTACCTAAAAGACTCCCTAAACGAAGCTTCAATTCCTCTTTATTTGCCTGTCTTCTCAAAAACATGCTGCTCTCTCCTCTCACAAAGAATGGCTGCTGTGAGAGCCTGACACCCTTGTATATGGCTGTAGAAAAGTAGAGGAAACGTTCATGTGGTGGGGAAACATTTTTCTTCTCATTGATTTCAATGCAATGAGCTAAAGCGGAACTATCATGCAAATAAGATTGCCCCCTAATATATTTCTAACCTAGCTATATGCAAAGTCTTACTGTCTTTAAGCTCAATAAGTCCAGGTTATTGCTGAAAAAATACTTCTTCGGCAGGAGCCAGAGGACAGACAGAGCAGACATCTTGGAGGAAATGTACCTCTGAGTCTGCTTTGCCTGTCCTGTTCACTGCCAACATTGGTGAGTGGTGTTCCTTGGTATCCTTAAGGCACCGGAAGGGACTGACAACACAGGCGCACAGAGCTTCTCTTGTAAGTGCTGTTTAGCCCGATGCCTGCAACTGAAGTGTTTTTTCAGCATTAATCTGGACTTGTTGAGATTAAAGACAATAAGACTTTGCATATCACTAGGTTAGAAATATATTGGGGGCAATGTTATTAGTATGAAAGTTCCACTTTAAAGGGATAGTAATGTTTCATAATAAAAGCAGCTCTAATTAACCCTTTGAGTGCCAGAGGGGTACGCAACGCATTGCGTTGTAATGCGTTGTGCAACCCTCTGGCACTCAAAGGGTTAATCATCATAGTATTTAGACTTTGGAGAGTGTTATTTCAATTCTGTCAGAGTTGTAGTTCAAGAGTAATTCAATAACAAAGTATCCCCCTCCCGCCCCTTTTACTGATGTCACACTGTTCAGCCAGAGCAGAAGGGAGGTGCCCAGGTAGACTGCAGAGAGGGACAATCTTCAATTAAGATAATGGAAAAACCTGAGAAACCTGTCAAGGGGGGCAGGGATTTCATTGTTCTCATAGGAAGACGATTGTCCCCTGCTGTTATCTGTCTGGTCTATGGACTGCATTCCACATCTGAGAAGAGATGGCTTACACTAGGTAAAAGGGGCGGGGAGGGGAAACTTTGCTTGTGAATATCTCTCAAACCATAAAGGTTTGAGAGATAAAACATATCGTTCTTCATGTTTTTTAATGCCTATAAAATAAAATAAAGATAAAATGAAGTATTACTATCCCTTTAAAGATGTGCATGTTACTTCAGTTACTTATACTTTAGCATTCATTGTACTCTACATTGTGCTAAATTTGACATTGTATTTCTTCTATATCAAAACCCAATAAAATTATTTCTTTAAAAAAGGCCCCATTTAAATCAATGGGAATTTAGGGAATTTATCCCCTGTGTTGTTCTTGGTTTGTGCTGCAATTGTCCCAATTCTTCCTGCTACAGCAGACTCACAGCCTTAAGTTACAATGGATTCTGCCATCATTGTTTCTATATCCCTTATATCATATTGTATGTTATTGTTTGTAATATATAAATAAATGTATCTTTAATCATTCTATCCACAGCATTAGGAAAAGACATTTCTACAGAAATCATACTATGTTAAAGATATCACACTGTTTAGGCCCTGACAACAGGAAAGGCCATATGTTAAGATTATTTGACACTGGAAATTTATGAGGGAACAGAGCAATAATCACACATGTTGTCCATATTCAGTTACACTAAAGTCTCTTAAAGGGGTTAATGGCATTGTATGCACCGTGTTAATAACTATATCAAATAAAATCACTTTTTCCGTACAGATCTGCTCAATTCCCACACTGGGATTTTTTTTCTCCAGATGCACAATTGAATTTAAACATGTTTTAGATTTAAAGGATCGGAAAAGGAAGATAAGTCACATAACCACAGCTTTCTTCATCTCCCTCCGTATAATGTTGTCAGTTGCAACTTATTATTAGAATAACAAGATTCAGTGCTATTATATTGTTCTGCTTAACCCTCTTAGTGCCAAAGAGGTGCCTAACTCCATCTTGCACTCAAAAAGTCTAATTTACTAAGAATAATGGGAAGTTCTGCAATAACGTGTGATCAAGAGGAAATACATACTACACTGAAATAAACTCTCCAGTACCACGGAGCCTATGCACTAAGCAGAGATGGGTGAAAAGTCAGGTTTTTGGGGTTTTTTGTAAGCATTTTTGCAGAAAAACACTATTGCCACTATTTCCATAGAAATGTCCCTGGTTATAAAATGCATAAAATGTCATATTTTCACCTACTGCCAGTGAATTTCCTCCTAGAACTTTTGCTGTTTTTTTGCCTATGTTTTCTATGGCCAACATAATTCCCACTGCTATACTACTGCTGTTGATTGGTGAAGACTAGAAAATAAAAGTGTTTAAAAGAATATTGTTAGCAGGTTGAATCCTACAACAACAAAAGCCATGCACTTTGCCCATCCACTATGTACTTATGCAACAGGCATTTTTTAAAACTGTGGCTTGTGATATGCCATTGGGGTGCATCACATCACTTCATTTCTTTAAAACCCTCTTTTCAACAACAGAATAGGGCAACATGCCAACCCCAACATTATGGAAAGTTTTCATGCCAAAGGCATACCTTTGGATTATTATTTTGTGTATCTGTTGACTTCTTTAAAATAACTCAGTAAGGATGGGTTTGCAGCACATACAAGAATTGTGTAACTTAATTGTTTTAACGACATGATTAGTGGTGGTGGGCCTGGTGGTGGGTATGGGGGACTCTATGACTTTAGTCACTTCCAACTAACTCAGAGTCAACATACTCCTTGCTCTGCATTTGCACAGAAGAAGCAGTAGGGGACATAGTTGTTATTGTTACTGAGCAAAATGTTGGTCCACTACCTAAGACATCTACACCCCTACTTGTCTCCATGCAGTTTTGGGAGTGACTCTACTGCTACTAATCATTGCACCTATGATGTTCAGCATGAATGTTTCTCAATCTGACCTGCTTCAGGTGGGATCTCAATGAGAAAGTGCCTAGATGTGATCCTGCTTTCCTCTGCTCAAATCTTTTTTTACAGAGACAGCATATAGTAACATATTATCTTTCAGACTTCAAAGACTGAGAAGTTCCTAAGGGACATCTATTAAGGCTACTGTAGAGGCTCTATGTTGCAGTAACACTAGTAGCA
Source organism: Rhinophrynus dorsalis (assembly GCA_037306005.1). NCBI lineage: Eukaryota > Metazoa > Chordata > Amphibia > Anura > Rhinophrynidae > Rhinophrynus > Rhinophrynus dorsalis. The sequence goes on along the minus strand of CM074719.1, from coordinate 68,278,398 downwards.
CGTGCAAGTGGGGCTGCACTTTGAACAACAACAGAAACACTCATAGCTAAGGTTGTGGAGACTGATTTTTGTTGTGACTTTGACAGTAATAGTGTGACTGGTTGGGGTTGGACTTGGAAGCGGTGATGGAGATTACTATAACTGACATAATTTGTTGGACATAACAATGATAGTGTTGTAAACAACAGAGCTGTTAGCATGTGGAGTAATGTTTTATTTACCTGAAAATAATGTATGAATGATGCCTCTGTTTCTGTCACTATCACTCTCAGCTCAGGTATAAGGATAGGATCTCCTGCCTGCCTCTGTTAGCTATCAGTCAAGAGTATTTTTAAACTGTCCCTGTAATTATCAGTCTTGTTGTCTACACATCACATCCACACTCCTTACAACCGTGCAGAGAGCTGGTTATCACTATACTCCTTAAATCAAGCAGATCCAGCTCCCCCCTCTATGCCTGTCTGTCTCCACACACTAGTAGTTATCTCCCAAGGACTGCCGTGCTAATTTTTGCAGTACAGTACAGAATACAGCTGTAGGCATCAGAATCAGCAGCTTGCAATAAAGTGTACAGCTTGCGAAGCACAGTCAAACCTTAGTATAGGCTTTTGGTTCTTGTTTTTATGGATGTAGGAGTAAGTGTGTATAAGTAACACAGCACGCCAAGTTCAATCTATCGATTTGTCTTTAATGTATTATGGATTTATGTCTAGCTGCATAGCTCAGGTAGGGAGGATCATTTGACTTGCCAGTCTGACTTTGTCCCTTATCAGTCAAAAAGTTGTTTTTAAATGCTCTTTTCTCCCTTTACACCCACACCCAGAGAACTACTGGTAGTGGCTACTGCCATTATTAGTATCAAGCAAATCTAGCTCCCTCGCTTTGGCTGCCTGCCTACATTTGCTAGCATCAAAATTCCAGCTGCTTTCTCTCTCTCCAAAGCACAGAATAAACTTACACCATCCTTTATAGTTTAGCACTGTGGGAATACATGGGGAAAAAGCTCCATGTGTATAATATACTACATACTTACAGGGATGGGGTCTCACATACACAGAAGAATCCCTGGCACTTCTACACAGAACCCCTGCAACAGCAATGTCTTATCCCTGCTTCTGGAGCCCTTAACTCCCTTCTGGGCTCTGTCTTCCTTAGTTCAGATTTTTGAAAGTCTGGGCTAAAAAACTGAGATCCAGCAGAGTCCTTCCAGAATTCTTGCCAACTGGAGGTCCACTAGGAAACATTATTGGAGCATATAAGTGCTATAGCAGCTGCCTACAGGTTATTGTAACCAAAAACATGGTTTGGCAGACCAGTTACGCTTTGGTGACCATACTCTGTAGTGCATACCATTAAGTACAGCCACTAACTTTAGAGATGTCATGCAGCTGTGCTGGCACACTCGTCCATTCTTCTCACTGAAACCAGAGGCATTCAGAGCAAGCAAGTAAGCATCTCCTTACAAGTATAACTCCCTAAACTGTATAAAATTGCATCCTGAACCTAATGGCCTACAATGGAAAAAGTAATTAGAGCATATGGCACGTTTTACATTGACAATCAACACATAAAATTTACAATATACAACCTATGTAAACACAAGTGGCAGTAAAGTCAAAATCTATTATTTACAAAAAAAAGATATTAAATAAAAAAAATCATGCACTTTTAAGATAAATATAATACAGACATTTAAGAATCTGCTCATAAATAACTTAGTACATAAGAGATAGGCAGGAACAGAACACAAAAATCTATTTCAGAGCCTATTTTTGTGCAGTATGGTCTGGAAACTGTTCTTATGTGATTGTTTTTTATTTTTTTTTTAAATTTAAGATTTTGAATTCACATCTATCATTTTATCACAGTCACCATTATTATACTATTTCTATGGGATCTGGGACTTTATAGGAGGTGAGCATACCTGTAAACTCTTCTGATCTACCCTTGAGACTCTCTTTTTCAGATTGAATTACCCGGTTTCCAAGGGCAGAGGCTGGATCTCCATCTTGGTGAGTTCAGCTATAACCCCATCCACTTCTGAGTCTGTTCACCCACCAGTGCCCCATTCCGTGCACTTTCCCACCCATTTTCTTACAAACTCCTCCTTTCAATCAGACACTGCATCATTTGGACACTTCTATCCTTAGCGCTAAGTTGTTTCTCTGGGTATTCGAGGCAAGAAGCTTTCCAGGTATGGAAAGGGAGATTTTTATGATTGTGGGATCTATTTTAACACATTCTGTTTATAATGATACGTGTAGTCTTCTGTAGAGTTCAAGGAGTTGAAATCCCCATTTAAATAATTATTAATATATTATTTCCCCCTATGGAGCAGTTGTAATGTATCAAGTGGCATCAATGCAAGACGTGTTACAACAGGCAATAACAGCAACCAAACCTTTTTATTGGTTTTATATTCACATGTTCCAAGAAAGTTTTATGTAATATAAAATTATTACATCATGACAAGGTGTAGACATATTCAGTAAGATGAACAGCAAACCATCCGCACCACTGGGGACAAATGCAAATTATTAAAATTCCTATTGAATTGAAACCTCTTTAGCATTTAAGGGGCTTAAAGCCCCATTTAAATAAATGGAATTTCCATTTTGCCCCCATGTGCACTCGGTTTGCTCTAGAATTTTCCTGACTTAATGAATATTGTCCCATGTGCTTAGCAGGTTGGCAATTTCTATCACTCTCACTAACCATGAAAAGTGTTCCAGACAAGCCATGAATTAGTTGTGTGAATAAAATGAAGCTAAAACCTTCCCATGACTTTCAAAGATTATAGTAAAGGAGAACTGTACCCTTAGAAAAAGTCATTCTCAATTTATTTAACAGAAGAGCTTACAGAGATAGGTGTAAGTCATAGTAATCAGATATACGTATTTACTGTTTTTTGCAATTAAACCCATAGTCTGTAAATAAACAGGGACATTTTACCTAGTCTGAAAATGTTTACATGGTTCTTTGGACTTTATTGTGCTGACTGTAGCCCAAGGACAGCTAGTCTGATTTCCAGTGGTTCTGGAATACAATCATCATCATCATCCCTTGCCACTTCAGAAGAAATAGGCCTCAGTTCTGGACTCAATAACCCTTGAAGAGCCCTCGCTATGCATGTGTATGCGAGGGCTCTTCAAGGGTTATTGAGTCTAGTCCTGACACCTACTGTATTTCTTATGAAGTATCGATAACATCTTGGAGTGCTCTTGAAAGTTAGCACTAACCGTTTATTTATATATCATCCCTTGCCAGCCACTGGTCAATTGGAGATGATGGGTATAGTAGTCCAGCACATCTGGAGGTCTCTGGTTGCCAATGCCTACCCCTGCTCTCGCCATAAAGTCACATCCCTGCCCATGACTACAAAAGCCCATGAAAATATTCTGAAAATGGCAAAATGTACAGAACACAATAGTTTACGTGTAAAAAAACTGTCAATAGATATACCTGACTATGGATGAATTACTGTGAATAACACATATGAATAACAGCTGCCTAAGCAAGTTTTTTTGTTCAACAAATTAAGAGACACTTATTTCAAGGTATAGTTTCCCTTTAATATGCCATTTGATATGGTGTGCAGGGACGGTTACATCCTTTGGGTCGTTTAGATTCATGATAGCCTTACTTCTTGGTTCTTGTCCTCCCCATAAATTTACTAGAATGCTGGTCTGCGTGTACATGTGCATGCATTGCATATCATATGAATCGATTCTCTGGGTACCTCTCCCTGCACACAAATCTATTTCAAGTCATTTTGAATAATCTCTGAAATGGAAAAACACCAGACCATTGAAGGATGTATTCTTCCTAGATTATTCTAATAGGCACCAACAGAATCCAGAATTTGTTTTGTTGCTCAGGCTGGTAATTTCTGGTAATCAGTCAAATTCTTAAAATGTAGTGAATAGACTCTAAAACCTCTCTTTACAGCGTCAAATTAAAATATTAGTTAAAATCTAAAATGAAAGCAGATACTACATGGGCCAAATCTTTTTTACTAGTATTTGGCCAGATCTTAGAAAAATCAATTTAATTCATTCCTTTCTCTGTATACACCAAAACTAGTGCTGCTGATTGGATCTACTTAGTGAATCGGTAAAGTTTCCCAGTGGAGAAAGAACAGAGGAACTCAGATTGCTGGGAGATCATTTACTCTGCACTTATTACAACTCAAAATATCATGTTGAGTTCTTACAGTCGCATTATATGGGAAACTGTTGCCTAAGGGTTACTCTCTCCCACACAAAGCAATTGAAAAGAAAATACTGTCTACACACCAGCTGGTTCTCTGATTAATAATAAACAATTTGAGTTGTCTCCCAGGAGTGAGAATGTGAGAATACCCTCGTTTTACTGACATGGAAAATCCTACAGTACGTACCATATTTACCGGAATATTGGATGACCAAGATTTCAAGATGGAATTTTGCATTCCATTTTAAGAAAAAGAAAAAAACAGCACCTAATGTAAGGCAACGTTGCCCATTCCTTTATAGCTCCCTCAATCTCTATACCTCGGAACCAGCCCGGTGTAGGAGAGAGCCAATAGAAGTTCCATCCAGTGAGCAGTATGTTTGTTTTTGCAGCCCACTCCACTGCTTGCCTCTCTGTGTCCTTTTAGGCACTATCAGGTCCTATTTCCAGTGCCTAGATTCACATCCAGTTGTATCATGTGAATGTGCATATTAGAAAATAGAATATCGCAGGCCCTGAAAGGACATGGAGAGACAAGCAATGGAGATGGTAGCACATTTAAAAAGGTCTACCACTAGATAGAACTGTATTGGGTTTATCAACTCTTCCACTGATCCAGTGGGTAGGTGACTTTGAATAAAATAAAAGGTAATTTTTAGGCTAAAATAAACTTTGACTTTATATTTGAGCAAATGTGGTAATCCATATCTACCAATAACAAAAAATACAGACAACCTAGTAATAATAGATCTAGTTAAACTGAGGTTAAATAAAATCAGTAAGACCTGGTACAGTTCATTTGATCCAGAATTTTGTCTGCATACATAAAACTAAAGATGGATATCTTTAATAACAAAAATTGTGAATCATAAAGACAAAACAAGCTTCACAATGCTTCACTATAATGGCAGCTCCAATGAATCTTCATATTATTTGGGCCATAGAGAGTGGTATTTCAATACAGTCAGCATTGTAGTTCAAGAGTAATTGAATGATAAAGTATCCACCTCCCGTATGTCACCTTCCCTCAGATGTGGAATCTGGTCCCTTGACACATCACAGTAAGCGACAAGCTTCTTACTGTGAGTACATGGAAAACCCTGCCCCCCTTGACAGGTTTTTAGTTTTTTTCCTTATGCTCACTAAAGATTGTATCTCTCTGCAATCCATCCGGGCAGTCTTGCTGCTCTGAGGTGAGCAGTGTTACATCAGTAAAAGGGGCAGGAGGGGGATACTTTATTTTTCAATTACTCTTGAACTACAACACTGACAGTATTGAAATAATACTCTCCATGACCCAAATACTATGAAGATTCATTGGAGCTGACATTATTGTTATACTATTTACTGGACTATGTTCTTGTTCTGTTTATTGTTACATATATTGGTACATGATATTTGCCCTAGTATCTTGTATTTGAAATTGCCATCCCATCCCCTACAAAAAAATAAGACTAATTAAAGGTAAGACTTATATTTTCAAAGTGACAGACCATTAAACCAGCAATAGTCTAATTCAAGACAGCAATGTTACTAGGTTTCACTTAATAAGCACATTCATTCTCATTTCACCTAGAACTATATCCATATTTGTATTTGCGGGGTTTGTTCTTTGATTCAGGTCAGAAGATAGATGCTAACAGTATAAGAAGGGTTCCCTTACAGTGAGCGAGGGATGACCTTTCTTGTTGCCAAACTATACTTTTCATGTTTTTAATAGGTGATAGTTTTATTATATGCCTCTTTAGTATCTGAAGAAGGAGTTATTTGCTCTGAAACGCTTCATACTAGGTGTATTCACTGACATTCTTTTACACTATTTTGGCAAAAAAAATTATATTAAATAGATATTTTTCACTTTGTGGATTCAGATTTTTTTACTGTAACAGGGCAGTTTGTGATACTCCATTGGAATATGCTGGTTGTACCTACAATCGGCCAATAATTACACCATCTGTGAGTATTGGGTTATACAGTCACCTGGTGATTTAGCAGAGATATCTATTGGTGGTTTGTGCTCCTTCTTGTTGTGTTTTTTGTATTCCAAGGGTCCTAGAGAGTCCTTTTGGTTTGTTGAAGAAGCATCTACCTGCCAATTTGGATTGACTGAGTTGGGGCAGTCTGAGTCCCCCATACATCCTACTGATCACTTTTAGTGGTCATATACATTGTGCGTACTGTGGTGTATTGGTGGAGGTCTAATACAAGCAAAGATTATTGCACTAGGAATTGCACTTCTTTTCTTTTCTCTTCAGCAAAAGTAGCAGGTGAGCTGCAGAAGTGAATGTCTGCACTGTGGTATTTGGGGGTCACTATTCAGGCTATTCACATAGGTGACTGAATCAATGCAATGCTCTTCACATTGATCCAGTCATTGGGCCAACCTACTGCATTATTAGTAAGTACTTCAGTCCAATTCCCCCATGAGGGATATTGACACCATTACATGCCCAATCTTTAGTCCTCACAGCTTGTATCTAGATATGCCCCTGGGAATAAGTCTGCTGACTAAGTGGGCTGATGGATTGAAACTGCACATCTCCCTCTGTATACAGCTTGATGGGAAGCATAGTACTCAGGATACTGAGAATGCCAGTGTACCAGCAGCATAACCTTGTTGTTATAACCAGTGGAAAAAAGCTTTATTATTTGGGGAACTTCAGCTGAAATGGCCAGTGGCGACACCTCCGTACTAAGATAAGTGTAATCCAGTCATGATGCCCTTAAAACCAAGACCTGGTCTACCTACCATCTTACATATTCCTCTAACCATTAAAGGCCAAGAAAGGTAATCATATGAGAGGGAGAAGCAGGGTTTTATTTATTTATTTGGTTATTTATTTATTTTAGGGGGTCAGGGTCTAGCATGTAGAGGGTCATAAATTTAACATGTTTAGTTTATTTTGTTAATTTTCCCGTATGCAAAGACTGTAGTTGCCACTTGCCAGTTTAATGAAAAACATAATTTTTTATGCTAATAGCTGAGGGTATTTTCTGTGTTAGGCAACAGTGTGTGGGGATTCAGGCAGGATAATGTATGGATTGGCGTGTGTCCAATGCATAGGCTAGGGGGTATTTAAGGTGCTTTACATAGGACCACCAATGGTGTAAATCATGAACATATGCCTATGTTGTCCTCTAATTGGCCTGGAAGTTAAATCTTTAAGGTGGGTGTTTTTTCTTTTTGAAGAAAAAGAAGCCATTAGTAATGTTCTCTGGGATGATGCTGGGAACTGTCTGATTCGTGGCATTGCTAGCTTAAAAAGAACAAGCAGCTAGTCTGACAATGTAATCAATGGGGCTCTCAGAGGTAATAGCTCTATAACGAGGTTGCTATTGAACTGATATCCCCAGGCATCAGAACAAATCATTGGAATTAAAAATCCTAAAGTGAATTTTAGAAATCAGCCAGGTGAAGTCTATTTCAACATCATGGAATTGTATACATAAGCACTTCAACCTGTTAATGCTAGGGTGATATCTACTCTAGATGCATTCAAAAAGAACAACGAGGATGTCTTATTTGCATGACTTCAAAGTGATACATTTAATGGTACATTATGTTGTCTGTGAGGTTGATTTAATATGAAGAACCAGGACACTTGTAGCAAACCAACTGCACTATAGGGGACAAATATAATTTCCCCAAATTCCTATTGATTTAGATAGGGCTTTTAACCCCTTGAATGCTAAAGAGGTCTCCAGCGCATTGCAATTTAAATCAATGGCAGTTTTTTTTGTTCTCTATAGTGCAGCAGATGTGCCTTACAATTATCCCAGTTCAATGGATTCCATTGCAGCTGATAAATCTATCTGATGGGTCATGAAGGAATGGCAGAAATAACATAGATAGAAGGTTAAGCCAAATAAAAACATTGGACTTGAAGTTCCACCCATAATTTTCAACTGATTTTCCTTCATACTAAAACTTCAGCTAAAATTCCAGTATGAAGGAATTTATGTGTTTTTTGACATAAGGATGAGCAAATTCTGAATAATGTGTCTCTTTCTCACTTTGTACATTGACATAGCTGCACCATTCATCAAGCTTCTGAGTGATTTGTGTGTGTGTGTGTGTGTGGGGGGGGGGTTAACGCTTCTTCCTATTGGATGGGAGCTTTCCTTGCTAGATCACCAAGCACCGGCAAACCATCATCTTTGCATAAACTGTGAATACTACTGCTTGTGTACTGGTGTTGATTAAGTTGGATATAAATTTCCCCCTTTCTATATGGAAAAATGGAACATGTCAGATGGTACAATATGTTATCTGTGAGTTTTCTCCTGTCATAAGCTCTACATCCTACATACTTTTATGAAACAAATATACTAAACTTACTTTTACTTTATACATTTTAGCCTAATAATTTAATCAAGTTTACCAACTAACATTCAAACACGTTGGATTTTGATATGTTAACTCTTTGTATGCTAGAGAGGCCTCCAATGCATTGTGAAGGAATGTGTTAGGGACCACTTTGGCATACAAAGAGTTAACTCATTGGAGTGCCAGAGAGTTATCCAACGCATTGGCACTCAAAGCATTAAAGGGCTTGATTGTTAGGTTTCTACAAGGTTTCATCCGAAAATAAGGGTTCTACCTCAGCAAATATATTTTAAAGATATAGCAGTATAGGCTGCAACTCAAACCCAAAATAAAAGAAAATTAACGATTACGGAACAGTTTCAGTCTGTGGACAAAAATTCAACTTTGTGGTTCCTTAAGTGCAGATGTGTCATCAATTTCACCTTGGCGTGTGTTACCATGGAGGTTCTTCCAACACTCCGATTAACATGAACAAACTTTGATATAAAGGTGCAACACGCTCATTTATTCAGGATGCAACAACGTGTGCAGTATAAAAACATATATTATTTATTTACTGTTTAACATTAAATGCACAAACAGTACCTCAGATTCATCAGTGTTGATCATGTTGAAGCGTATTCACATGTGAAACGCGTTGATCAAGAGCTAAAAGAGATGTCTGCAGAGAGGTGCCCACTTTGCTTCCTCTGCACTTGTGTGATGAATCTGAGGTACTGTTTGTGTGTTTAATGTTAAACACTAAATAAAGATTTGATGTTTTTATTCTGCACACATTGTTGCATCCTGAATATATGAGCGTGGTGCACCTTTATATCAAAGTTTCTACCTCAGCAAAAACATTTGAGAACCACTCATATAAATGAAGAAAATAACAATGGCAATGGAACCGCTATGTTAAAAATGCAATCCCACCCAACAACCATTGTGAGCCACTGTGAGATTAAATCAACAAACCTGTGCACCGTTTCTATTGTATATTTACAGCAGGGAATTCTTGAACAGTGAAGTATCCAGGAAACTGTTGCCTCCACAGTTAAAAATATTGTGCTTCACCTTTAGGAACCAGAGGGGTGTGAAACGCATTGTTTTGGGAACTTAAAGGGTTACAGTCTGAAGAATCTCCAGAATCAGTGTTTTACAGTGAACATTCATGGTATTATATGGGATTGTGTCTTTAACATACACTGTAGGAAACAGATCTGTGTGCCAAAAGCTATTAAAACCACATATATATTGTTAGAGAGAACTATAACATTTTATTAACCCTTTGGGTGCCAAGGGTGTCCAATCAGTAGAAACGGAGTATTTCTGCGGCAAATGAATTGCACCCTTGGGGATAAGTAAAAATCTCTACTCTTTTAAAAAGGGGTTTTAACTCCTTGAGTGCTAGATCGATCTCTGCCAATGAGACCACTCAAGCTTACAGACAGAAGCTTCCATCATCGGAGGAGGGAGGCGAGCAGAGACAGAGTAGTCTATGCGGAAGTAGCTGGGGGACAGACTTTCTAAGTTAAATTTACAACAAATAAAACTTTAAAAAAATTAATAATGTTTTAGAAGTATTCAATATGTAGACTAACTATTTAGGCTATGTTATAAATAGGTGTCACACCCACTTTAAATTGCAATTTCAGCGTCAGTTAAATGTATAATTATTAATATTTATTATTTATTTAATTAACTATAATTACTTTTTTCATAATAATATACTGCTCTTGTAACTGGAGATAATAACATACATTATACATGTGTATTTCTCTCTTACTTACATAACATATTAGAATTAGTGGCAGGGTTTAAAATGTACATATTTGTAATTAAATACAATTTAGATTACATAATGCAAGGATGAAAAAGTAAAAATGTTTGCAAAATATATATATATTTATTTAGTGATAACTACTGTTCAATCTCTGCCATGTTATTATGCCTGAAACCCATTATTTAATTCTAATCAGTTGGTAAAATAATTACATAAAAAAATTGTATTGAATTTAATTGCATATAATTGTGGTTTGTACTGTGAATGTTTGCACTTCATGATCTTCCGGTAAGTTCTGCTACTTTTATTTTAGCTGTCCTTAGAATCCCAGTTTTGTGTTTTGTCAAAAAAGCAGTTTTGTAATTGAAATGACCTGTCAAATAGTTTACAGAATTTAGATGATCCCTCTCTTAAAGGGATAGTAATACTTTGTTTTAACTTTTTTTATTTTGTAGGCATTAAAAAACATGAAGAGATATTCACAAGCAAAGTTTCCCCTCCTGCCCCTTTTTCCTAGTGTAAGCCATCTCTTCTCAGATGTGAATCTGGTTGTAAGACCAGACAGATAACAGCAGTGGACAATCTTCTTTGTATGAAAAGAATGAAAGCCCTTCCCCCTTGACAAGTTTTTCAGCTTTTTCCCTTATCTTAAGTGAAGATTGTCCCTCTCTGCAGTCTACCTGGGCACCTCCCTTCTGATCGGGCTGAACAAGGGGGGAATACTTTGCTTGTGAATATCTCTTAAACCATAAAGGTTTGAGAGATAAGACTTATATCGTTCGTCATGTTTTTTTAATGCCTACAAAATAAAATAAAGATAAAACGAAGTATTACTATCCCTTTAACCATTTTATCTGTAATTGGAAGTTGTATTCTGCATCCAAGAGTGTAACTGGATTTTGACACACAAACACCAAATCACAGCGTGGTCACTTGTAATTAATGTGCAAGAAGATTATATACTTCAAAGAATTTTAGCTTTTCCCCACAAACTGAAACTGATCTATTTCATATACATGTCCTGAGACGAACTCAATTTTGCAGCAAACCAACTACACTACAGGGGACAATTAAAAATGACCATTGATTTAAAAGTGACATTTAACTGGTGAAAAGATCTTCAACACATTCCAAAGCAATGTACCTGAGATCTCTCTAGCATTCAAGGATTTAGAAGGCCCATTTCAATCAATTGACCCAATTCCTCTTAATACATCACCTTCATTTTTCCTACTCTCTCACCAACTTTATATTACATTAAATATTAAATAAATTGAAACAATTATAGACCAAACCATTGATTGAAATGAAGACTTTAACATCTTCAATGTTACTTTTGCTTTAAAGAGTCCAGTTAAATTCATCAGTGCATTCCCATTGGAGCTGATCTCTAAAGCAAATGGCTGCTGTTTAGGGCAGTGGTGTAACTGGTGATTACAGGGTCCCGGTAATAAACATTTTGGCTTCCTTAAAACAAAATCATTTTTGAAAAAAAAAAAAAAATTAAAAAACATCGTTTTTCAGTCAAGGTGCTCCTAACAAGCAATCTGGAATTTTTGAGGCACCATTTACATATTTTATGTACATTATTAAGTTCATAATGAAAGTTACAATACATAAATATGCAGTTATTGTTAAGTTTACAATCATCATAATAATAAAAAAACATATTGTGCATGACTATCTCCATAATTTGAAAATTAAAATTCACATTTTTGTTAAAATCTTTGTGAAAATAAGGGGCACACTAAGGTGATGTCCATGGCACACTAAAGTGCCACAGCACACTGGTTAACCCCTTAACGACACTTGACGGTCATAGTATGTCAAGGGTCAATCTGACTGAACAACCCATGACGTACTATGAATGTCATGGAATTCTGGGCTCCCCCTGCGACTGCACGCTGTTTGGGGAGTCCGGAAGCAAAAGAAGAAAAAAAAATGCTCTGTGGTCCTTAACTGACAGCACCGCGCCGATCGGCCAGTCGTTAAGGGGTTAAGAACTAGTGTTCTACACAAATCAAAATGAATAGAGAGATGGCTATATTGAATAGACTGAAAGGCAATACACCCCCAGAAAGACAGAATAACCAAGAATGGCCTATGTAACCTGCCTATTGTCCCAGAATTAATCTAATAGAGGACTATATAGTGCAGCACTTCTGAAAGGCAATGTCCCAAATTCATATCCATGTAAAAGAAAGCAAGGAAGCGGAAGAAAATAGTCCTCTAAGTGTAGTAGAAATGCCAATATAAAATGTATTAATACACACATAACAAAATTCAGCAAAGTAAAATATCAAACTAAAGAATCACTACTCACAAAATAAAAGAATCAACAATAATGTTTAAGAAAATATATATATCACTAATATACTCAAGCACACTCTCATTGGGTGATACACAAGTGAGTGTAAATAGATAAAAGATAGCAGAGGACTCAAGATGAATCTGTATTATACACTACCTCTTCCTGAGGTCTCTGCTATCTATTTATCCCACTTGTGCGTTACCCAATGAGAGTGTGCTTGAGGACATTGTTATATATATATTCATACTCATTATCGTTGATTCTTTTATTTTGTGACTCACGATAGTGATTTTCTTTTGTTTGATATGTCATGTTGCAGAATTTGATTGTGTGTGCATTAATACATTTTATATAGGTGTTTCCACTACACATTAAAGGGATAGTAATACTTTGTTTTAACTTTATTTTATTTTGTAGGCGTTAAAAAAACATGAAGAATGATATAAGTCTTATCTCTCAAACCTTTATGGTTTAAGAGATATTCACAAGCAAAGTTTCCCCTCCCCTTTTACCTAGTGTAAGCCATCTCTTCTCAGATGTGAATCTGGTTGTAAGACCAGACAGATAACAGCAGGGGACAATCTTCTTTGTATGAAAACAATGAAAGCCCTTCCCCCCTTGACAAGTTTTTCAGGTTTTTCCCTTATCTTAATTAAAGATTGTCCCTCTCTGCAGTCTACCTGGGCATCTCCCTTCTGATCTGGCTGAACGGGGGGGGATACTTTGCTTGTGAATATCTCTTAAACCATAAAGGTTTGAGAGATGAGACTTATATTGTTCTTCATGTTTTTTTAATGCCTACAAAATAAAATAAAGATAAAATGAAATATTACTATCCCTTTAAGACTTATTTTTATCTGCTTTCTCCCCCTCTTGTTTCCACAAGAAAAATGTTTAGCAGAAGTACAAATGGACCCTACTGGACCCTGGGGAGCCTATTGGGGTCCCCTTGGATATTGGATCCTGGAACAACTGCACCCTTCTCACTCCCTGTAGTTGTGACCCTACTTTGTGGTATGCATTACCATACCTCCCAACATTTCAAATTGCCAAAGAGGGACAATTGTGTTTTAAGGGGAGTGGCTGGAGGTGTGGCTGGTGGGCAGGCATTACCAAGAATGTTTAGGCTATTTCATGACCTATTTACACCTCCTTCTGTAACTTAATAAACTACTTATACCAAGACCAAACTATTTTATTTACACAAATTAATTTATAAACACATATACTGATATTAAACAAACATGAATGTGAGTTTTATTGCTGTAGAGCAATATGATACACTTATAAACGCATCACACAATCTGATCTCCTGAAAAGAGGGACATCAGGGTGGGAAAGAGGGACAGAGCGATTTGGGTCTAAAAGAGGGACAGTCCCTCCTAAAGAGGGACACTTGAGAGGTATGCATTACAGAATATACCCAGCAAATACAGTGGACAAATACAAATTCTCATTGATTTAAAGGTATTTTTTAGAACATTGAATGCTAGAGAGGGTTCCAACCCATTTCACAGAAATGCACTGGGAACCTATCGAGCATTCAAGGGGTTAAAAGCCCCATTTAACCCTTTGAGTACCAGAGGGGTATCCAATTCATTGTTTTGCATAACCCCTCTGGCACTCAAAGGGTTAAATCAATGTGAATCATTGCTACAGCATTTGTTCCTTATGGTACATATGCTTTACTCCTCAATTAATGTAATTTCTTATTCCATTCCCTCAATAATTTTGTATAAATTCTTTATATAAATGTTGTTGTTTGAAAGTTTACAATGACTTTAGTAAGGAAATTGTCTGAAAGTTTGTCGGGAGAGACCCAGATGTTCATTGAAGCAGTGGGATATGTATATTGGCTTCAATGTGCACACAGGAATTAACTCAATTAAGGACAATGGTTTACTGTAGATTTTGGTAAATGATGTGTTTAAAACAGCCACATTAGTTGACGTTTTGCCCATTTCCAATGTGATAAACATATAATCAACATTTCCAAACTGCTTAAATGCACAGTTAGCCATTACAATGTAAATCTTTCATCCGATGAACTCAATAGAAGTAAATTACAATACATTTTTGTGTTTGAAATGCAAGCAGCTTGATAATAATGATCTACAATATTACATAGATACAAATTCAGTATATTCCTAAAACTTTGATCACATACACAAAAACAGGAAAAATTGTGTGGCAAAGAAATCTCATCAAAATAATTTCCAAAAATTAAAAATGTAAATTGGGCAGTAAAACCTAAAATAGAGTGCTGGCAACCTTTCTGTCATTCAATTATTTAAAACTCCTATTTAAATCAAGGGACGTTGGCTCATATTTATAAAAGCAAACTGAAGTTATTCTGGAGTAAACCAACTGCACCATAGGGGACAAATAAATATTCCTGTTAAATTAAATTTGACTTTAAACCCCTTGAATGCTAGAGGTGTCTCAAACGCATATGCTACAGCCCACACGTTCAAAAGAAAGTGGAGAAATTGTGGGGAAAACCATTTGCACTTTAGGAAAGAACTAAAAATCCCCACTGATTTAAATGGGGATGTTATACCTTTAACCCCTTAGAGTCCGGTGACATACCCGGACCGTCACGCTGGTCCGGCACTTAAAGACCAGTGACGGTCCTGGTACGTCACGTACTATTACTCACCGAGCTCCTGCAGGAGCGCGGTGAGTAATACCGGGGACTGAATTTGATCGCTCCAAGACCGGAGCGATCTCTTTCAGTCCCTCAGTTTGGCGTGCCGCCCCACGTGATCAGTCACATGGGGCGGCACGCCGAAATTCTCTATCTGGTCCTTAAAGGACCACTCACCCCGCGACCGCTGGTCGTTAAGGGGTTAAGCACCAGAGATGTTAGGGGTGGGTGGCATTTAAGGACTGGACAGAGCATGTTCAGTGCGCTGGCATACATGACTGGTGAAGTGTACTGGTGAACCGAATGGGGGGTCTGTGAGAGACCTCTCTAGTCTTGGCGTGATCAATTTCAGACCCCGCTATCGATTACAACTTTCTCACAGGAGGGCTGTAAACGCAAAATACGTGACACACCAGGACCGTCACCAAACTTTTAGGCAAGTATACCGGTGACTATGGATGGTCAATAACTTTCACCTCAAACCAAAATCTGGAAAAAATGGCACTTCCCGCTTGGCGAATAATTTCCAGGGAAAAGTGCCATTTTCCTCTTTTTTCGCCTAACTCTGATTTAAAATCAATGGGAAGAAAACATTTTCCCCACCGCATGAAAGTTTTCTCTACTTTTCTACAGTTATATACAAGGGTGTCAGGCTCTCACAGCAGCCATTTTGTGTTTGTGAGAGGAGAGAGCAGCATGTTTTTGAGGTAGAGAAGATAGGCAAAGGGGAATAGAAACTTAGTTTAGGGAGTCTTTTAGTAGGACATTTGTTATCTGTATTAGGGGAGTCTGGGGAAACAATGGGGGAGAAGAAGGGAGGTTGACCCTAAATACTCCAACATTCAGTGTGACTGACTGTCAAGACACAGACAGCTGGGGTCCAAATTGCTTGCTGATCTTGCTTTTATTGTCTCTGTGTTGGGGAAGTCTGGGGAAAGAAGTTGTTGATTTTGTTTTTTCGTTATATGTATTTTTTTGGACTAACTGTGATAAGATAGAATAGACAACTTATATTAAAAAAATACATAAATAATTAAACAAATAAATATATTAGACAGTTGACTGGGAGCCTGATGTGAGTTCTGTGAGTGAGGCAGACTTGATAGACAGCAGATGACATTGAGAATTTTGTTGAGGGCCAAGGCAAGACATCACACCATCAGTTGTGTACTGTAGAGAGTAAAACACACAGTAGTTGACTAATGTCCAGCAAACACACAAGGGACAGGAGGAAGGGTGGAGCAGTGCAGGGAGGTGGTAGTTCAAAAACTGACTGCAGCAATGGTTGCTGCAGCATCTACAATAGAGGATAATGATGATCCCTCTCCTTCCAGGGTGGATGCAGTTTGTCAAGGTCCAACCAATCACACCACACCAGACCCCATCACCACTACCATACGCATCTGCCACATTGTAGGTTGTACTGTATTTTTTTTTATCACTTGTCATCATCATGAATATGTGTCAGTGTCACTTAAGAAGGAAGTTAGTGTTGTGGGCAAAGGACAAATTCACTCTGCATACTAACACATTTTTCAAGGTATATGTTGCTGTAGGACTCATAACTTTGACTTCCAGCTACTTATTTCTCCAGTACAGGACTCAGAGGACGTAATATTGTACTGGGAAATGTTGCACCATATTAAACATAGGAGAAACATGTGTTGAAATAGGGGAAAATGCAGGAAATGTTCCTAATTTCTGCCCACCCCTCCTGATGACAGTCCTGGTACATCACCTGTCCTAAAGGGGTTAACCCCTTGAATGCTAGACAGGTCTCCAATGCATTGCGAAGCAATACGTTGTAGAGCACTCTAGAATTTAAAGGGTTAATATCCTCATTGAAATAAATTTAGATTTGTGAAATTTTAGTTCTCCCCTATAGTGAACATTGTTTCCCCCACACATCATCCACTTTTGTTTGAAGCATATGGTCCTATTAGCATCCACTTTAGTTTAGTGATGGCTTCCCCTTTTTGACCTACGTATAGTACAATTGGTTTGCCCCACAACTACTTTCCTTTGGAACATATGGTGTTTACTATATATGGTGGTGTCTATTCACAACTCTGACAAAGGCCTCAGGGGCTCTGAAGTCTGACTTAGGCACTATAAAGGACAAATAAAACTTCCCAATGGTGTACATGGTGTTTTTAAACACCTTGAATGCTTTGTAATGTACTGGATACCTCTCAAGCATTCAAGAGGTTACATTTAAATTAATTTAAGTCAATTGGGGGTTTGTGCTGTATATAGTGGCCTCTACTTGAAGTCTGCATTTAACCCTTTGAGTGCCAGAGAGGTATCTAATGCATTGCAGCACAATGCATTGGATACCTTTCTGCCACTGCAAGGGTTAAGTCACACCTCCTCATAAAAGAGAGAAAAGAGATCTGACAGGATTAGTACCCCTTTATGTTGACTTGATATATTCTGCAAGTATGCAATATGTACAGGCAAATATTATTTGTTCATCTTCACCTGTTTTTTTTTTTGGGGGGGGGGTTACAAAATGATGCCCTTGACAACGAGCCATCTGGATATGTTTGCAGAGAGCTTTCTATCAGGGAACATGAAAGCAGGACTAGTAATACAATGTAAAAAGAAACAATGTAAAATAGAAAACAAGTACACACAGCATTCAGTGCTGAGGGGTAAAGGAAACATTGTATTACATCCTGCTTTAATGGTCTGTCAACGAGAAACCTCTCTGAGGTAGATCACTGTCAAGGACATAAAAGTGTAAAAAAAATATGTGAAGCTGAAATAAAAATATATAGGCAATTTGACTGAGCATATTATATATTTGCATAATATGTAAATACTTGCATAATATGTAAAATCAAAATAGTTACTATTACTTTAATGGCTCATACGGGCCACTAGTCTTTATCAGGTTGTAAACTTAAACTATCACTAATGGTCTACAAAAATAACTATATAAATGTGCCAGGACACCTACCTAGTAAATCATTGTTTAAAGGGATAGTAACACTTAAAATGTAAAAAAAAAAATAAATACATGTTGAAGGATTTATCCCCCTGAGTAAAACAAGGGTACTCCCACTGCTGAGAGGTTTTTAATTCAAAAGTTATTGCATTTTAAACTTTAATTTTTTAGGTGCAGTAACACAGTGGCCTGAAATTGTACAGTGGCACTGTTGCTACACCATCCTATGGACAGCTCTGGTCTATTGACCATAAATCTCCATAGAATGGTGTAGCAACAGTGCCACTGTACAATTTCAGGCCACTGTGATACTGCACCTAAAAAATTCAAGTCTGAGCTGTAATAACTTTTGAATAAAACATCTTTCAGCAGTGGGAGTTCCTTTGTTTTACTCAGGGGGATAAACACTACAATATATATATATTTACATTTTAAGTATTACTAACCCTTTAAACAAATGATGCCCCCTTATTCTTGGGATAAAGATGAAATAGTGTAATCAGGAACTATGCATTTTCCTATCACTGACAACAAAAGTTTATAATAAACTGCTCCCATGAAGTTCTCCTACACACTGCAAAGCATTGCATTGTAGCCCTCTTTAGCATGACAAGGGTTAAATAACTCCTGCCGAAAAGTAACTACTGGAAAAAATATTATTTTTTTAAATATTTTACCTTGTTCAATACATAAAAAATCCTCACGTCTGAAATGTTAATTTAGAACTTATTTTATTATTTTACTGTCATTCTCTATTACCTCTACTACTCTTTAACCCTTTGAGTGCCAGGAACATATCCAACATACGTCCCTGGCACTCAAAGGGTTAAGTAATGAAATTAACTGCCTAACCCTTTGCATATCAGCAGGACGTGAAATGCGTTGCTCACTCTACTTGCACTCAAAAGGTTAGTATTTTTTTATATATACATCCTAACTGAATATATTATTTATGAGAGCTAGTTTGTGGTTTCCTACAGATCACTGGAGTATTATTAAACTTAAAAAAATCCCCTGTGTTTGTAGACAGGATTCCTGTATATTTTATTTTTCATTCTAGAATGCTGAAGATTTCCGGTTACTGTCCTGTACACTGTCAGTTCCATGGTACAATGTGACAAACTCGGGGAATTTTGTGGGGAAATTCATAGGTGTATTCAGTATTAAAGGGATAGTAATGTTTCATAATAAAAGCAGCTCTAATTAATCATCATAGTATTTGGACTTTGTAGAGTGTTATTTCAGTTCTGTCAGAGTTGTAGTTCAAGAGTAATTCAATGACAAAGTATCCCCTCCCGCCCCTTTTACTGATGTCACACTGTTCAGCCAGATCAGAAGGGAGGTGCCCAGGTAGACTGCAGAGAGGGACAATCTTCAATCAAGATAAGGGAAAAACCTGAAAAACTTGTCAAGGGGGCAGGGCCTTCATTGTTCTCATAGGAAGAAGATTGTCCCCTTCTGTTATCTGTCTGGTCTTACAACCAGATTCACATCTGAGAAGAGATGGCTTACACTAGGTAAAAGGGTTGGGAGGGGGAAACTTTGCTTGTGAATATCTCTCATAAAGGTTTGAGAGATAAGTCATATATTGTTCTTCATGTTTTTTTAACACCTACAAAATAAAATAAAGATAAAACGAAGGGCTACTATCCCTTTAAACTCAGGTGTACTCAACATAAGCACCTCTTTTCCCCTAAAATAAAAATAAGTATATTATATGGTACTACCCTTTGAGTGCAAAAAAACAATACATTTGAACCCCCCCCCCCCCCCCCCGGCATTCAAAAGGGTTTAGTAAAGTTATGTAATACCTCACTTTTTTTTTCTAGAAAAATATCTCTGGATGAATGATAACATGTGCACAGGAGTCAGTCTTGCAAGCTGACAGTCACATTTCAGGTCACAGTATATAAAATCTGTATTTGAAGGATCATGTGATCTGCTTCTGTGGGGATTTCCTGCAACTCCGGGTGAATGAACGAATATGTTTCCTTACTAAACCAGGCACTAGAATCAAGTTTCTAGCTCTAAACTTAACTAAAGACAATTTATTAACTCTTTAAGTGTTAAAGGGGTGCACAATGCATTACAAAGCAATGCATTGCATTCCCCTCTGGCACTCAAAAGGGTTACACTAATTATGCAGAAAATTCTCCGATTAAGGCTGCTTTCGACAGTGGGCTGACAATGAGGGAGTCTATGGGCATATTGGGGTGCTCTTTTCACCTATGCCTTGTTTGATGCAGGCAAAATTGGCTTAACCTTTCCTGTGTACACGCTACGAGGGAAGCTTAAAGGGACAGTAATACTTGCAAATTACTAATCCCCATATTGTTGCTTTGTTAAAAAGAACTTATTGCCCTCAGTGTCATCTCTCAAACCCTTATGGTTTGAGAGATGATAGCTCTCAAAGTTCCCCTGTCCCTCCCCCTTCCCTGACTGAACGCTGAACACTGACTGTAGGGGAAGCTGTGGTACGACAGTCTTATGTGCATCAGGCGGCTCTGCAGCTGGGCCGAGATCGCGTTTATAAAAAATAATTCTTTTACTGAAATGGTCTTCTGAGTGTGCTTGGTTTGCAGGCACATGTAGAAAACCGTTTCAGTGAAAGAATTCTTTTTTATAAACGCGATCTCGGCAATGCTGCAGAGCCGCCTGATGCAAGTAATACCGGATATCCGGTACGACAGCTTCCCCCGCAGTCAGAGTTCAGTCAGGGAAGGGGAAGGGAGAGGGAACTTAGAGCTCTATCATCTCTTAAACCATAAGGGTTTGAGAGATGACACTGGAGGCAATAAGTTTCCTTTTAACAAAGCTACAATATGGGGATTAGTAATTTGCAATTATTACTGTCCCTTTAAGGGACTTGCTGGTATTAAAGTCTTAATGGGTGTGATCACACTCTCTAGTTCATTCTCTTGAGATCAGCCACTGATATTGTAGGCTAACACCTGGAGACCTTTGTTTGTGTGATAATGGAGTTACACCACTTTCCACTACAGCTTGTTAGTACATGATACTAAAACACTTTTCTGGAAGATGCACTAAGGTGTGATAAAAAGGTGATAAAGCAGAGAAGACTTCTTCAGTGATATCACTTCTTCGGTTCCTATGTTATTCTCTGGAGCCAATGCACCAAGATTTCTCCAACTCTGGAGATCTTAGTGCATAGGCTCTATAGAATAACATGGGAACTTGAGACATGATATCACCGGAGAAGTCTTCTCTGCTTTATTACCTCTATCACACCTTAGTACATAACTCCCTTTTAGTGTCCAGCAATGCGTTGGATACCTGGCACTCAAACGTTAACGAAGGTGCAGAGGAAATGAACATATAAAACTCCCACATGTCTTCACTGCCGTCCCATGTTGCAAGTGATGTATAATGGACAATATTTTGTATACGCAGGCATTAAGCATATGTAACACTAAGCACAGTGGAATCTTATTCATACATCACGCTACTCAGTCTTTACTTTCACTTTAGGGAAAGTACAGTTAAATTGACAGAAGCTTTAAATTGTCCTACCCTACGCACTCAAATGGTTAAGCTTAAAAATGTTTGTGCCCCCAAGGGTTTGTAACACATGGTTTTGTGATGCAACACATGGGTATTTAATCTAAAGTGTTAAACAATTCTTAATGTGGTCTTCAAATAGATCTGCTTATATTTTTAAAACTTATTTATTTTCTTAATTGTTTGCAGCAAATGGAATCTCCTGTCCTTGAATGTACTTACACAGTTTGTGAAGCATGGATTTTCCAATATAATTTAATCAAACCTGCGCATACGTTAAAAAATATTTGCATAATTGTATATATTCAAAATGTTGAATATTTTATATATATTTTTCAATATTACAAACAGGGATAAATATTTTACATAGTCACAAATTATTTGCCCAATGGTATATTTTCCAAATGTTATATATATATATATATATATATATATATATATATATATATATGTGTTTTATAATATTCCAAAATGTTTTTAAAATGTTTTAATAAAATAGTATTAACCCTTTGAGTGCCAGAGGGGTACGCAATGCATTGCTTTGCAATGCGTTGCGTACCCCTCTGGCACTCAAAGGGTTAACCAAGTGAGGGTCAGAGGGATGTAACATGTACATCTCTCTGATCCTCCAGACATAGTTTTAGGAATTCAATGAATTTAACCCTTTGAGTACCAGAGGGGTACACAATGCATTGGACAGGGGCGGACTGACCAGTCGGGCATTCGGTCACGGACCGGGGGCCCGCGACTGAGAGGGGCCCGTTGCCGTTTAGAGGTCCAGTGATTTAAGCGGGACAGTCAAGTCCCGATTTTTAGGCCCAATTATGCTTCCTTGCTGCAATGACATGATGTACATTTTACTGCTCATGCGCGTTACACTTCATAATGAGCGCACGCATGCAGTGATCCGCTCCTTGCCAGCCTATGAGAAGTCTTCCTTAGTAGCAGTGAGCACTGAGCGAGCAAGGCACCTCGGCCAGCGCTGAACCACCTGACTAGTCTGAACTAGTGTAACGGGACTCGGGAGTCATGCCATAGAGGTACTCATTTAATTGAACCTCACTTGAAGTTCAGGAGTGGGAACGGGGAGAAGGTGCACGTCTAATCAATATACATCTCATGCATATGTGTTTTCTCTGTGATTTCAACTCATGAAACAAATCAACAGTGTTAACTTAGCCTTCTATGTCACAGATCATATAAGAAAAGCATGTATTAGAGTGCTTTGTCATCTACTGAATCGTTGGCTTAATCCTTTGAGTGCCAGAGGGGTATCCAACGCATTGCAAAGCTCTGCAATGTGTTGGATACCCCTCTGGCACTCAAGGTTTAAGATACATGGCATGCTCTGCAGGGACTAGACTCCAAGTAATACTGCTGGATCTGCATCCACATCATATTTATGCTCCACATATGTACAGTTTGTATAAAATAAAGGTGACTGCACTACATTTACAGTTAACCCCTTGATTGCTACAGTTATCCTCAGTGCATTGCTTCACAATGCACTGTTGACCTCTTGAGCATCCCAGGGGTTAATTTGAATATGCTCCAGAATTGCTAAACTTTTTTTTATATATATGGCCCCAAGTTTAATACACTTACACACCACAACTGTTCAGCTTCTGTAGTGGTACAAGCCATGTATTTGAACCCTTTAGGGATCACACCTGGGACAGTCCCACTTTGAGACCCAAATCCCTCTGTCCCACACTGGTGTCCCACTGTATAGGAGATCAGACTGTGTATATAAGTGTATCACATTGCTCCACAGCAATAAAACTCACATTAATGTTAATATAAACATCAGTGTCTGTGTTTATAAATGAGTATGAGTAAATAAAATACTTTGGTCTTACTCTAAATCATTTATTCTTTTATACAAAGAGGTGTCCAAAGGTCATGAAATAAACTAAAAATGTTCAGTAAAGCCTCGCCCATAAGCCACACCCCCTAAAACACCAGTGTCCCTGTTTGGCCATTTGAAATGTTGGGAGGTATGCCTATGACTCCTACCCCTGCAATGAGGCCTGGTGTTCTGCTGTAATTTAGAATCCTGTCGCTTCCAAGAGAGTGAGTGGGACCATGATCTGAAAGCATGTATGTGTGTGCTGTCAGGCAGCAAGCAAAGCTTCTCTTCATTGAGTCTATTAACACTGGATGCCACGCGTTGCATACCACTCTGGCACTCAAGGGGTTAAGACTCAACGAAGAGAAGAGTGTACGCGACCTCTTGGTCACAGCATGCGTACTGATGTTGTCACGGTCTGCAGGACAACATGATGACATGGGAAAAGAGAGGCTAAAGAGATTGCATGGGGAGAGCAGAGCGCCGCCTGCGGCCCACCAAAGAGGACACTATCACTCTCAAGGACAAGGACCCATTCTGGAAAAAAGCAGTAGTCAGAGGAGGACACAAAAGACTCATGTACCCAGACAGGCCAGAAACAATAACCACCCCACCCCCCAGCTATCCAAGGAAGCCAGAAGTAATACCCCTAACAGGTTTCTTTAATGTTAATGAAGGAGAGTGAACTTAATGTAGTTCATTTGAAAATGAACAATATATAGAAGTAAAACAGAAGAAAGGGGAGGGAGCACAAACAAAGGAACCACTAAGTACTGAAAAATGATAAATAGGTAAATGACATATAGTATATATGTTTAATCACTTAAAAATAAAGTAACATAAGTTAATAAGACCAAAATATAGAAGAACCATAAAAATACATATATATATATATATATATATATATATATATATATATATATATATTAGTGATTTATTTTTACCTTTTATGGTCCTTCTATATTTTGGCCTTATTAACTTATGTTAATTTTATTTTAAAGAAATTAAACGTATATACTGTATGTCATTTACCTATTTATCATTTTTAAATACTACACTTAGTTGTTCCTTTGTGTGCGCTCCATCCCCTTTCTTCTGTTTTACGATATAGTAATAATACCCCCTCCAGGCCAGCCATTACCCCCTGCCCAGGCCATCCAGTATCCCCCAGTCCAGCAACTACCCCCCAGGCTAGTCAAGTACCCCCTTCCAACAAGGCAAGTACCCTCCAGGCTAGTCAAGTACCCCCTTCCAACAAGCCAAGTATCCCCCAGGACTGAAACTACCCCACAGACTAGCCAGGTACCCCGTCCCCTGGACAGCAACTACACCCCAAGGTCAGCAACTTAGCCACCAGGCCAGCAACTAATCCCCAGGCCAGCCAGTAACCCCCCCCCCCCGGCCATCAACTACCCAGAGGCCAGCCAAATACTCCCAGGCCAGCCACTACTTCTCAGGTAAACCAAGTACCCTCCCTAGCTAGCAACTACCACCCAGGCCAAAAATTACCCTAGGCCAGCAAAGTATCCCCCCAGGCCAGGAACTCCCTCCCCCCATGCCAGGAACTCCCCACCCCCCAGGCCAGCCAAGTATCCCAGAGGCCAGTCACCCAGCCCCCCAGGTATAGCAAAAACCCCATGCCCAGTTAACCAGTCCTCAGGATAGCCAAGCCTCAAGCAAACCAACCAGCCCTCAGGCAAGCCAGCTAGCCATCCCTCAGGCTATCCAGCCAGCTGCCAGGCAGCCTCCAGCCAGTTGGCAAGAAGCTAGCCAGCAGTGAAAGGTTAGAGTCTTTTTTAATTTTTTAAATGTATTTTTTAATATCTTCTGCAAAAATTTGAGGATTTAGTTGGAGGTGGGGCTTAGAATGTCATGGGGCGGGTCTGATGACATCACTGGGCGGGGCTTATGATGATGCAAGGTGCACCGATGATGTCATGGGGGGCCCAGATCTCTTTTTGGCCCAGGGGCCCTGTGTCCTGTCAGTCCGCCCCTGGCATTGGATTAAGACTTATTTCTAGAAATAGTTATTTTGTATGGAATTCCATGAAAATGTTTTCCCCTAATTCTCCAATGCATATCTAAAACATAACGGTAATCACCATCACTTATACCCATTTATCCTGTGACCCCACCCGCTATTCCAAAATATTCAAATCATTACCAATAAAAGTGTCTGATTTTTGTGAGAAAAACTAACCAACCAATATTACTATAATAAACTTTCATCCACTATTACTGTAATAAGCTACCACTGTACCTAACCTTCCTACAAATCCCTGTTTCATCCTTAAAACTACAGCCCAACCTTATAATAATTGAACCACATTAACACCGTCTATGTGTCCTCATAACCTAAATACCTTCTCCTGACCCTCCCATAGGTCGTCCCATCCACTAACTATAAACAAATAACCTTATCCACCCTATCCTCTGGGTGTCCCCACCCCAACTGAAAAATATTATATTTTAATTAAGTCTAGCTGAACCAATTTTTCCTTAGCCATTTCCCAATTTGAGAAAACCAATTGGTTTCCCTCATGCGTCACCATCAATTTAGCAGGGAAAACCCATCTATAGGGGATCTTATTTTCCCTTAAACAGTTGGTTACACCACTGAACTTTTTCCGCTCAATTCTAGTAGACACAGAGAGGTCAGGAAGGAGACTGATCTCTTTAAATCTATCACCCCCTGACTTCAATCTGTGCTCTTTTACAAACAGATCCTTCACATATAAATTATTAAAATATACAATTAAGTCCCTTGGTTTATCCTTCAGGTCTTCTCTCTGTGGTTTGGCGATTCTATGGATTCCTTCAAATGGATAATTGCCAATCCTATCCATACTCAGATAATAAACAAGCATTTCCATGCAGTAATTAGCTAGATTATCCTTGGCAATATCCTCCGGAACCCCCCTAATCCTCAGGTTCCTTCGCCGCGCTCGATCTTCTAAATTCGCCAGTTTTAAATTGGTTTTTTGTAAGTCCTCAGCTAACTTCAGTTTACTTTGCTGTATTACTTCCATTTCCTTCTTCATCTCTAGAATCTCAATCTTCTGGGCAGACACGCATTCGTAGATATGATTAACATCCTGTTTTAACTCCTTAACCGTCAATTGTAAATCCGCCTTGATCCTTAAATAGAAACCTTCCAACTCCTGCGACAAAACACCCTTCGTCACTTGGTCGCTTAGCTCACATTTCTCCAGGAGTTCACTCCTATTCTGATCACTTAGTGAATTCACTCCCTTTTCCAAAGAGCCCTGCAAAGATTTCCGACCACTTTTTTCTGCAGGTGAGGAGTAGTAGGCATTTATTGCCCTAACTTGAGGGTTCCTTTCCTGAATTTTTTCCTTGTCCTTATCCTTCTTTGGGCCCATTATATTATGGCAACCAACCCCTACTATCTTTCAGGGACTCTCAATCACAAGAAAAAACAAAAAATTGGTTCAAATGTGGATTTTCCTTTTTTCTTCAGCCTTAGAACTTAATAACCAAACCTTCATATAGATTCCTGAGAACATAAAGAAGATCCGACTCTGACCGCACTTCCAAATAAAGTTATTAAACCACTGTGCAACGGAATATTAAGATGGTATTTGTACTTGGCTTTATAGTTAAATTCTTAATGCATTCTCACTACATTCACCATTAGTCCACCATTAGTCCGAGTGCCAAATGCCCAAAAAGCAACAGGTCCTTGGCTCAGCACATATAAAATGGCGCGGTACCGACTCAGCAACACAAACTTAATAGGGTGTTCTTACTCACGGTCTCCCTGAGGACTTAAGCAGGAGCGGGATTTTTCCAGCACAACATAATAGAATTTCGTCTCCCTTCTTTTCCCACAGAGCGCGTTATCCCCTCTCTCCGCCTGTCTTCACCTCCTTGATAGCCGGATCAACGATCGATCCCGTCGGCTATATCACGGAAACAGAAGAAACACCCTCGTGTGTAATTCCCCGGTCGGGTCGCCTACTGCAACTTGGCACCACAACGGACCTCGTCCTCCATCCGCTGCTCGATCCCAAGCGGTCCACAGTCGGTCAGCAACGCCGCTTTGTTAGCTGGTTCATCCGGCCGCTCTCCATCTTCCCGCAGGCTCGCGCACTCACACGTCGGAACGTCCTACGTCATGACGTCCCCCCCATGAAAATGTTTTCACTGTGATTTTGCTACAATATGGCATGTTTGTTTTTTCTCCCAGAATCCTTTTCTCTCTAATTGCCCTGAAGATGCATCTACCTGCAAAATATGCATATGTAAAAGTCAAAAAGAGATTGACTGTCACTTTAGCCTATTCGTTGCTAAGCCATTTAACCCCTCTATTCTAAGAAGGTTTTCATATTTTTGTTGCATTGTACAGTCAAATGGTAATTTTGGTGCTTTCCAGAAAAACAACCAACATGTTTGTTTATTTTTTCACCAGACCCTGAACTTCCAAAAAACAGCATGGGTCTGTGGATATCCCCTAACATGACAAAACACTTTGCATTGAAATCCCAGTAAGGTGAATGACAAACAACGGCCCAGACTGTATTTTGCCCTTTTTTCCAATAGGAAATGTTTACAGTTCCAAGCAGCTACTGGTGATAAGAGTTTCACCTCCAGTTGAAGTCAAATTAACCAGAAACTTACGTGAATGTAAAATCTATGTCAAGTATTTCGAATTCAGCCTTCATTCTAAACATGCCTGAGGTAGAGACCTAAATTGTCTTGAAATGATTAATTCAGTAAAGGTATCACGTTTACTCCACCAGTCTTGTAAGTTTAGTATTAACTCAATTTATAAGACAACATAATTTGTATTTTTATGTAAAGGTCTTCCTATAAATAAAAAACTATACTTTCCATAATTTTTTTCATTTTGCACCATTCTGCATTTTATGCAAAAAAGAATGATAAATAAAATGTATTATCCTGCATTAGATATCTTTTAAAAAAGAACTCAACAATCTCATGGACTGGTCATTTGCATCTCTACGCCAAGGCTGACTTGGTATTAAATCTCCATAATCTGTATACAATTTTATTTTTTCTACTCCTAGTTCCATGTGCACAAATGTTTCCAGAAAGTGGCTCTTAAGAAAAAAAAATAGATTAAAGGTACTGAAATCTTTGAAACCCATGGTATTTCCTACTGTATTCATTAGCAGCGCCTCTCCTGAGAAAAATTACATACCACTGGTAAGAGATGACAGAAGTACAAAATAACCTTTATCCCAAAATCTGTTTTTCTTACATTCCTTCAAATATGACTTGTCTGTACTAACATGGCTGCAACAACTGTATATATAAGAAAAGGTAGACTTGCCATTTTGGAAAAAGGCAATCCACTGCATCAAATGAGAGTCAATTGCCTTTCTAATCCTAGGATAGTGTACACACAATCCAAAAAAATCTCTCAGTGATAATGGCGCTAGGGGGACTAGTAGATCTAACCCTGCTAATATAAATACAGCACTAGATATCGCTACAATCTCTGGACTGGTGCAGCAAGTCCAAAAAGAGACTAATAATGAAGAATAGGTATTATAAGGAGAGCGCTAAATAATGCTGTAGCAAAAATGTGTTACTTATAAAATACAATATCACATAGTACATGTACTATGAACAGATAGGTTAATGGACACAAACAAGTATATATCTAAAACATATACTATAAGCTGCGAGCAATATTAGTGCACCAAAAAATATATATATATATATTTTGCTCCGGAGCTTATAGTATATGTTTTAGATATATACTTGTCTATGTCCATGAACCTATCTGTTCATAGTACATGTACTATTGTGATATTTTAATGTATTTTATAAATAATACATTTTTGCAATAGCATTATTTAGCACTCTCCTTATAATATCTATTATATATATATATATATTTATATTTATACTTGCACCATATCAAAGGTACTAAGATATTTGAAAAAAAATGACTTTCCTAATGTGTTCAGCGCCTTCTTCCTGCCCAAGAAAAGGAAATACTTTCTTATGGGTTGGCATATTGCAGACAGTGACGGTATCACTAAACTACACCTATGCCTGCCGTTTTGAAAAGAAGGCAACACACTACAACAAATGCTTTTATACACCTAGACTGATTTATCTGCATGTTTCCCGGAGATTATGCTAAAGGAAAAAATAATGAAACCTTTGAAAACTATGAAATGTCCTACTGTATTCATTAGCAGCACTTGTGCAGAGAGAAGTTACACCCCTTTGGTAAGAGCTGACACATATAGGGGTGTCAGAAGCAAAGAATTACCATTTCTTAAATAAACTGCTTTTGTAACATTCAAAGACGACCTTCCTGTGCTAAAATGGCTGTAAAAACTACACATACATAGAAAAGGTAGATTCAGCACAACCTTTTGGAAAGAAGACAGCCCACTTCATCAAATGAAGAGCCACTTGTCTTTCTAACTCTAGGTCGGCGTGTACAAATATTTGATGAACTGTAAGAGAAAATATTTTTTTTTTTAAACTTCCACCACTTCAAAGGTACTAAGATATTTGAAAACTAACATATTCAGCTCCTACTGCAAGCCTAAGAAAAATGGCACCACATTGGTGTGAGCTGACATACTGTAGGGGGTACCAGGAGCACTAATCTATACCTATCACTTTTCTTTTTTGAAGTTGCATTCCTGCACTAAAATTAAACTCATATGTATACATTTATATCAGGTGATCACATGATCACGTGGTTTTAACCCCTTCATGTCTACATTTATTATAATGGGGAGACTATCCCTTTCCAAACAAGGGTACTCCTGTATTAACAGGAGTTGGGGATGATCTAAAAGAGAGACCCAAACATTTCATGGAATTATACCAAATGATCCAGTGATGACCTGATATTAACTTCTTCATTGCTTGTCGTACAGGAAAATGGAGTCGCTCTCCTTTCCAAGTATACATTCTTGTCATGACAGGTGTTGCGGGGCTTGCCTCACCAGCTCCTAACATTCATAATCAAGTGATCAACTCGTATTAACCCCTTCACGTCATAACTTGTTGGAATGGAGAGACTCCCCCCTTCCCAGCAAGGATAGGAACTGAGTGGGATAGGAGTTGGGTGAGATGACATAGTGTGCACAGTCCTCGAGCCCCTATTCACAAACCCTTTTTTTATTTAATGCCAGGTAGTCATCACATGATCACCTGGCATTACCCCTTCACAACTGACCGTTTAGGAAAGGGGAGAGTATCCCTTTGCCAAAAAGAAAAGGATATCTCTAAGTGTCTAGGAGGCAGGGGGCAAGATATGAGCTCTGGTAAATCTCTTCATGCAGTATCTTGGAACACCGAATGGAATTAAGCAGGGCTGAAGAAATCACCCACCAGGAGGACCCTGTAATTATTAAAACGAGACCTCCAGCCTCCCCTAGACACTTACTGTTGAGAAAAACATGGGCAGATTCTTTAACGGTTTTAGAGGGTATGTTAAGAATGTTACCCAAAACATCATTAGCAGTGAATTAGTTAAATATTGATTTTAACGCTTTGAATGCTAGAGAGGTCTCTAACACATTGCAAAGCAATGCGTTCCATACCCCTCTGGCTCACAAGGGGTTAAAAACCAAAGGGAATATTTCTTTTTTCCATATGACATAATTGGTTTGCCCTAGAATGGCTCCTTTTTTTGCTTATATGCTATTTTAAAGCAGAACTTTCATGTTAATAACATTGCCCCCCCCAATACATCTCTAACCTAGCGATAGGCAAAGTCTTACTGTCTTTAAGATCAATAAATCCAGGTCATTACTGAAAAAAGAATTCTTCGGCAGGAACCAGAGGACAGACAGAGCAGACATCTTGGAGGGAATGTACCTCTGAGTCTGCGCTGCCTGTCCCGTTCATTGCCAGCATTGGTGTTTAGACTTGCACAAATAGGTTTCGGCTGATTTCGGATGAATAAGGGTCATTCGGAGTCATTCGGGCTGTCCAAAAGGAAAAAGTTGTTTGTTTTTTAAAAACTGAATCCAAACAGCCCTGGTCAGAATCTTCAGCATAAATTTTGGAAATTTGATGACTGCTACCCACGCTCGTGATACTTTCCGTCCATACTTTCCCTCCATCTCTAGTCCAATTAGCTTCTTTGTTTCATGATGGGGGTTGGACTAATGACACGTCAGACACCCAGACAGCCTGCATTTCCTGTCAGTCCGTTGTTGGAGCTCAGAGAGAGCAGAAGGAGATAGAGAGTGTCCAGCTGTTGTGTAGGCAGGCAGGTAGCATAGGCAGGCAGCCAGCATCAGTACCTTATTGCCACTGCAAGGAACAGTCATCTTTGTTCCTGTGCAAAATATAAAAAATATTGTTTTAAGAGTTTTCAGAGTGACACAGCCAGTCTCACAGTTGTGTAGGCAGGTACGCAGGCTTAGTACCTTACTGCCACTGCAAGGGAGAGTCATTTTTTAAAGAATGTTAAATTTGACCAAATAATTCGTACTATTGTCGAATTTCGTCTGAGACAAACAGGTCTGGTCCGAAATGCGGATCCTCTGAATGACAAAAAAAAAATTTGTCCAAAATCGAATTTTACCGAAAATTTTTGCCATGCACAAGTATATTGGTGTTAATGTTCCTTGCTGCCTTAGAGTACCGGAAGGGACTGGCCGCGTAGGAGCACAGAGCTTCTCCTGTAAGCTCTGTACAGCCTGATGCCTGAGAATTAAGTGTTTTTTCAGCAATAACCGGGATTTACTGATCTTAAAGACAGTAAGACTTTGCCTATCGCTAGGTTAGAAATGTATTAGGACAATGTTAGTAACATGAAAGTTCCGCTTTAACACAGCACTAAAATCCTATACAAAAGAAAAATAAAAAGTCTGCATTTTTTTCATATGTATTTTTAATGTGTCTTATGAACGATTTGTAGCGATTTCTTTTTTTCTTTTTTCCCCTAGCATCCCTGCCTTTTTAGTGAATTTTGATTGAGATCCCATTGAAGCCCATGATACAGATTTTCTGGAGCTAAAACACAATGTCCACCAAAGCATACATGAGTCATGCACTGAGAACACTGGCCACGTGATCAGCTTCATAAGCTACAGTGGGGCATATGTATAAAGTACAGAGTGGATCAGTTCTGGGGCAGACCAACTATACCATAGGAAAATAGGGCACCAGAGAGGTATACATTAAACACCTCTCTGGCATTCAAAAGTTTAATCTCCTTGATATTATGTATGAATGTCTTTATTATAATAAATAAAAAGGGGTAAAATAAGTGTCACAGTCATAGAAACAATAGGAGAGTGGTCCCTGCCTCAAGGAGCTTACAGTCTACATGACTGTATGCTTAAGAAGTCTCCACTGTTTTGCTCCACTTTGCAATGCGTTGGAGATATTTTAGCATTCAAATGGTTAAAAGACTTATTTCAATAATTGTGATTCTTACTTCTTCCCTCTGGTGAAGTTGGTTTGTTCTTGAATGAATCCACTTTTGTCCTCTTGCCTTTATACATACAGCCCATAGGGCCTCACGTATAAAGGCACACTGGTGCATTTTGCGGGCACACCGATTGCATTTTGGGGACAATTAAAAATTAACAAAATCTACTGGTCTAAATGTTTTTCATTTTTTAACCCCGGGAGCACTAAAGAGGTCTCCAGTGGATTTTGAAGCATTGCAGTTAAGACCTACCTAGCATTCAGTGTGTTAACCCTTTGAGTGCAGGAAGGATACATGTTGCAAACCCCTCTGGCACTCAAAGGGTTAAAATATCTGTTTAACACCTTGCGTACCAGAGGGGTACACAACATATTGCAGAGGAATGCATTGCGTACCTCTTTGGCAGTCAAAGGGTTAAATCATTGCTGATGTTTGTCTCTTGCAGGGGACTTGGTTTGATTTACTTTATACATAAGGCACGATGGTCCCTATGTCCTACAGTACAACAGGGAAATTCTGGTGTTAACCCTTTGAGTGCCAAACAGGTGTCCAATGCATTGCGATGCATTGTCTACCTCCGTGGCACTCAAAGGGTTAAACAATTCAACACAGGGGACAAATCAAAGTTCTAATTGACTGAAACTGAACATGTAACCCCTTTAACGCAAGTGAGGTCTCCAACCCATTGTGAGGTTCTCTAGCATTCAAAGGGTTAAAAGCTTCATTTAACCCTTTGAGTGCCAGAGGGGGTACAGAATGCATTGCAATGCAATGCAATGCATTCTG
Organism: Rhinophrynus dorsalis; assembly: GCA_037306005.1. Classification (NCBI taxonomy): domain Eukaryota; kingdom Metazoa; phylum Chordata; class Amphibia; order Anura; family Rhinophrynidae; genus Rhinophrynus; species Rhinophrynus dorsalis. The sequence continues at coordinate 68,244,626 of CM074719.1, read as the reverse complement.
TACCCCTCTGGCACTCAAAGGGTTACATCACTGGTAAACTGGGTACAATTTATGGGTCTCCTATAGTGTAGTTGGTTTACCCCAATTTCATTGATCTATTTTAACCCTTTAAGTGCCAGAGGGGTATGCATACCCCTTTGGCACTCAAAGGGTTAGTACACAAGGCTTATTGTTACCAAACTCACACAATTGTATACAAAGCAATGTGTTAGAGACCTCTCTAACATTAAGGTGTTAAAAGTTAGTGCAGGAATGCTTTTCCCTTTGAAGGGATAGTAATGTCAGGAAAAAAGCCATATAGTAGATACAATTAAAAGTACTTGAACTTATATTCGTATCTCTCAGTCCATTATGGTTTGAGAGATATAAGAAAATAAAGTTCTCCGCTCCCTCCCCTTTCTCATACGTCAGCTGTATAGCTGACGGCATGAGATCCTGGTCCCGGAACCAGACAGTGGCTCTTCAGCAGCGCCGACATAGCGATACCTAAAAATAAATACTTCATAAGAGCGTTCTACAATGTGTGCCTGGTTTGCATGCACACATGGTAGACCATTCTGATGAAGTATTTATCGTTAGATATCGTTATATCGGAGCTGCTGAAGAGCCACCTGTGGTCAAGCGACCAGAATCTGCTTCTGACAGCTTTACAGCTCGTCAAACAGAAAAGGGAGGGACCAGAGAACTTTATTTTGAAAGATATGAATAAGTGCAAGTACTCTCTTTTAATTGTATCTACCATATGGCTAATACTTTTTTTCTGACATTACTATCCCTTTACATCAGTGGCATTTGTATTTGCAGTTGCTCCAGAATTGCTCTACTTTTTATATTGTGCACGTGGCCTTACATTGCTTTTCCTTGTATACCTTTCATAGCACTTCAATTTCATGCCAATTAATTTTAAAGGCAGATTAACCCCTTAATTTAAAAGTAGACAATGTATCCCTTTGAGAACTGAATCTAATATATGTCACTGATGCCTGCAAAGGAATGCAGCTGCAATTAATTTCCTTCTTTTCCTTAAACACCGTAAGCAGGTTAAAGGGACGGCAACACTTTATTCAGACTGCAAGTGTATAATACGTAAAATCAAATCGATTATACTTTTTAACTTTCTGAGTGCCTGAGAGGTATCCAGTGCTGTGTTGCAATGTTTTGGATAACTCTCTGGCACTCAAAGGGTTTTAAATAAATATATACCTTATTTTCATCTTCAGATATATTTTATGATTTTATATTCCTGACAGTGAGCTCATTAGATCTCTGCACCCAAACAGTTTTATCTCCAGGTATATTTTATGCTTTTATATTCCTGACAGTGAGCTCATTAGATCTCTGTGCCCAAAGAGTTTCATCTTCAGGTATATTTTATGCTTGTATACTCCTGACAGTGAGCTCATTAGATCTATGTGCCTGGGGATTTTGAAAGGTCAGTTTACCAGAGAAACACAAAAGTGATAAAATGTAACACTATCACTGCACTAACATTATCACTGAGTGCTCTGTACCAGTCATATTCAAACTTGATCTATTTCCCTGCTTTCACAATCCTGACAGAAAACTATCTACAAACAGATCCACTGGCAGGGAAATGAAGAGGTAAGAAAATAGGTTAAAATGAAATATAGATAATAATATATAGACAATTTCACTATATGTTACATACTTGCAGAAAATGTTAAGTCCAAATAAAGGGCTCCTAGCTGGTTAACAGTCTTTAGCTCTTATCTATCATTATAAACAGCTAAACAAAGTGAAATGAATGGTCCCTGATTAGGACATTTTCAACGTTTAAGAAAAAAAAAAGTTAGGATGTAACATGAATATTTCATTTTTACATATGTTAGCTACAAGTACATGATATTTAAAGTTACATCAACCAATTTAATTCATATGTGTTTGTTTTCCATTAACCCTTTAAGAACCAGAGGGTGAGCAACGCACTCACTCTCTTGTCCTTAAAGGATTAATTAACTTTACCCCTTTTCATCTCCCAACCTGGCATCACTTGGCGTTTTTTTAGAAGGCTAAACTGACTGAGTCTAGGACCCTGGGAAGCTCAGGACTGAAGCAGCAGGCAACCCAGCAGACTCCTCCTTATCTCCAGTGTCAAACTTGACATCAGCCTGCAAGGCGAGCATGGTAACTTCTCCAGCAATCAGAGCTGCAGTCACATCAGTGGCATGCTTGTTGGAGATATGCTCCTTTCACTGCCCTCTACACTCCAAGCATGGATTGTCAACTCTGCTCTGTCCTCTGCCTCATCTACTCTCTCATCTGCTCAGGAGAACTAATTCCCCATCCTTCTAATGAAGGTAAGGCACACCGTTTAAATCCCGATTATTATTACTATTCCCAATTAGTTATTTATTTTTTAGTCTATGCTTTTTTTTACTATGCAGAAGAGGATGTATTCATTAGTTGAAAGCTTTTTGCGAAGCGTTTCTGACATTCAGAGGTTTAAAGTTACAAAACATTCATTAAGTGTATGCTTGGTTTTTTCTCTGTCATTGCTATGCTGTCTATGCATTTGAACGTATTAAAGACCAGATGGGTTTGCAATGCATTACATGCGCTCCCTTATGGTCCTTAAAGGGGTAACGCACTGAAACAGATGCACTAATATGGCCTGGAACCATTCTGGGGCAAACTAACTGCACCCTAGAGGACACAACATAATTTCAATTGATTTAAATAAAGGTTATATATATGCTCCCAATTAAATATATGAGACTTTTAGAAATGTTTATTTTCCTTCTTAGGTGCAATTGGCTTACTGTGGCATTGCCCTGTTCTTAGTACATCAGCACTATGAGCGCAGAGGAGTGTCCAGCGCATTACAAAGCACCTCTCTAGCACGCAAAATGTCACGGGGATATATTGATTAACCCTTTGAGTCCCAAAGCAATGCTTTGCATACCCCTCTGACACTCAAAAGATTAATGAAACACTTTTTTTGCTTATCTCTGAGACTTAAATGGTTAAGGTGACAGCATACTGTATTCCTTTGAGGTAAACCTTTGAGTCACTAATGTGCACTGCCTATGCATTTTTATGGTACTGTGCCTCAATGTATTACATTAAATGTCTGCTCTTATTAATTGCTAATATAACATTACTGTAGTTTAGGACTTCAGTGGATAGAAAACAAAGTGTTAGTGGATGGATTCTATCTCATTTGTCCCTACTGAGTGCTCATGGTGTGTCCAAAGCACTATGCAGTGGGCACCTCTCTGCATGCTGAATGTGCTCGTACTGTAGCTATGACTGTACAAAGGAGTTTAGTTCTTAGTGTTTAAGAGCTGACATGCACTGGACTGCATGCATACATACTGTACTTAGAGTTAACCATTTGAGTGCCAGTGGGGTACCCAACGCATTGCCTTGCAATGCGTTGGGTACCCTCTCTGGCACTCAAAGGGTTAAGAAATTAAATTCTAGAGCAAATCAGCTATACCGTTGTAGAAAACCAAAATTCCCTCTGATTTAAGTTGGGTTTTAAACCCCTCGAATGCTACAGAGGCCTCGTATTGGAGTCCAATGTATCATTCAAGGTGTTTAGTCCCATCTAAATGGGAATTTTAGAAAATCTTATTTGTCCCTTCTGGAGTAGATTTAGTCCAGAACTGCGCCTCTTTAGCTACTAAATCCAGGAGGCTACAGGACACAATACAAGAGCTGAGCGAGAACAGCCAGGACCGTGCATAGAAGAGAGCTGTAGCCCATCGGGTCACTAAAAGTCATGGATGGGTTTGTGGAAAGTGATAATGATGAGTTGATTGCAATCCAGCATTTAGATTTGAGTTCTTAAATATCCAGGTTGTGTACATATGTCTATATTTATGTATATAGAATTGAGTGTTTAAATCATAAGGTATTGTATATCATATTTAGGTGTTTAAAATTGTGATTTTGAATGTTGGTACTGTATATGTGTGTTCATATGGTTTTGTACTTGAGTGTTTACATACCCAAGAACTGTATGCATATTGTATTTAGCATCTAGAGTTGAGTGTTTAAGTTATAAACTACTGTGTGTATATTTTGACTAGGCATCTAGAGTTAAGTGTGTATACAAACAGTTGCTGTTTGTATACTGTATTTGGCATGCTGAGTTGCCTTTAAATGCCCAGGTCCTGTATTTATGTACTTAGACACCAATTATATAGTGTATGTACTTAGGTATCTATAATTTAGAGTTCAGAGTTTAATTGCCCAGATATTGTATGTGTGTACTTGGGTACTTGTAGTTTAGCATTAATATGTCAAGGTAATATATGAATGTACCTGGGCACCTATAAATTTGTGTTTAAATGCCCAGGTAATATATTTGTGTACTTAGACACATATACATTTGTGTTTAAATACCCAGTTATTGTATGTACGTGTTTAGGCATCTATAATGCAGTGTTTAAATGCTCATGTAAAGTACGTATGTAATTTAGGGTTTAAATACCCAGGTATTATATACACAAACTTAGGCATCTATATTTAGTGTTTAAATGCCCATGTATTGTATATACAGTTAGGTGCCTATAATTTAGTGTTTAAATGCCCAGGTACATGATGTATGTACTTAAGCATCTAGAGCTGTGTTTAAATGCCTAGTTAATGTATGTACACTGAACTTAATCATATCTAGTTGAGTTAAACTGATACCAAGGCTTGCTTGTCAAAGGTGAAAATGTATATTTTATTAATTCCTGAAACTGTATTTAATGGGCTCATAATTAATTTTAAGACCTATGCTTTCCTTTAAAAAAAATGCAGGAATGCACTTAAACTTTCCTTTACAATGATAACATCAACACCTAAATATTTAGTTTGATAAATATATTATTTATCTTGTAACTCATATCTAGTCATATACCTACATATCAATTCCTTTATTTAGCCTATTATTTCAATTCGCTAGTGGCATTAATAAATAGCATAAAGGTCAAATATAAATATATAAAGAAAATTAATGTAAAAGACAAAACAAAGCTTTAATTTAAATGCTTTAAGTGTGTGTGTGTATATATATATATATATATATATATATATATATATATATATATATACACACACGCACACATATATATGTGTGTGTGTGTATATATATATATATATATATATATATATATATATATATACACATATATATATATCTCAGACACCCAGCCTATCATTATCAGTACAAGTCTCAATGTATTAAACTTTAAATGCCAGAAGGCTATGTATCACATTGCTGTGGTTCTCAAAGAGTTAATTATTTTATTAATACTAGTGGACTATGGTACTAAAACTGAACTGTTGGCTGTGTTTTATTTATCCTAGGCACATGTAGTGTTTATATATAAACACATACACACTAATATAAATTGCCATTGGCCTTTTAAATCCAAGATTTAACACTGATGAACTGGACCAAATCGAAAGCAAACCAACTGCGTCATAGAGAACCAAAAAATGCTTAAAATTCTCTTTGATTGAACATATTGAGACATTTAAACCCCTCTCTAGCAATCAGGAGATTTAATGCCCCATTAAATCAATGGACATTTGTATTTGTCCACAATGGTGCAGTTAGCGTGCTCCAGAATTGCTCAGGTTCTTTTTTATAAATCAGTCTCTAGGAGACCATCTGTCCAGAAACATCTAACATTCACAGACAGGCGCAAAACAAATATGGACGTCAGAATTCAATGTGTGTAACTTTATTTGTACCGGTAGAGGTGGAATTTATGAGGCAAACACTGTGTAAGTGGTAAATCCTTTGTAATCAAGTTAAGCTATTATTCCTGTGTGAATTGTGCCCTTCTGTGATACTGTAAGTAGTGCTGTTAACCAGTGAGCAATGGAAGTGAAAATGTCAAGCGCTTGCTTTTAGTGGATAAATACACTGGGAGTACATGCTAACATAAACCGTAGCACAGCAACTGTACCATGGGGGGGTGCAAATAACATTTCCCAAATTCCAAATTATTTAAATGGGGGTTTTAACCCCTTGAATACAAGAAAGCAATGCATTGGAGATCTCTCTAGCATTCATGGGGTTAAAAATACACATTTAAATCAATATTCATTTTTATTATTCCCCTATGTTGGAGCTAGTTTCTCCCAGAATTACACCACATCATTAGTACATTAGCCTCTGTATGTTTTTCATAAATGGTATTGATGAATGGGCTGAGTAGACTATATTAGGAAATCCTAAACAGACATTTCACCTTTAGCTCACAAAACTGCAGGGCCGTATTCTTATATGCCTTTTTCTGGAATGTTAATGGGACTTTGCAGGTTCTCCTTGCTTCCCACTGTGAGCAGTGAACATGAAAGTGTAGCTGGAGTGATTAATGGTTAAATATAGGCCCTTTCCTTAATTGAGGGGCCTTCAAAACATTGCTACGACTTGAATTGAAAGCATCTCTCTCAGTAGAGAGTATAGTAACATACGCCATTTCATTTACTCAGAGTCATTATTTTTTGTAACAATTTTCCCCGATGTATAAAGACACAATTTTTTTTAGTAGCCATAAATACAATTCAAAATAATAAGCATATTAAAGTCACAGTTTGTCATATTCAATTATATAGTTGTTTTGAGTTAAATATAAAGAAATAATATTTACCCACACCCAAATGCACATACACACATGCATGTACACACACCCACACACACATACACACGCACACATGTCTACACACGACCACGTACACACACACATGCATGTACACAAACCCACACAAACATACACACGCACAGGCATCTACGCGCACACGTACACACACACATGCATGTACACATACCCACACACACATACACACGCACACACATGTCTACACCCACACACGTAAACACACACACATGCATGTACACACACACACATACACACGCACACACATGTCTACACCCACACACGCACACGTACACACGCACACACATGTCTACACCCACACACGTACACACACGCACACTCACAAATTTTTATCTTGTTAAAGTTTCCAAAAGTAGCCGAAACAGTTACCACAATTTTCTGACAAATCAGCTGCAAAATGGGGGGGGGGGGTTCCTCAAAAGTCTTTTATTTTAATAGGGTGTTTAACCTCTTGAATGCTACAGATTTCTTGAATATTTGAAAGTAGTTAAAAGCACCATGAAATTCAATGGGATTTTTTATTACACTCCTGTGGTGCTCTTGGTTTGACCCAGAATAATAAGGCCCTTATAATATACAAAGTATTATATTGTATCTGTCTATCTATCTATCTATCTATCTATCTATCTATCTATCTATCTATCTATCTATGTGTGTATGTATATATATAAATATATATATATATATATATATATATATATATAGAGAGAGAGAGAGAGAGAAAGATTTAATGTGATGAGTGTAGTGAATAAAGGTCCTACTGCTGACCAAATCCTTGATCTGCAATTACAAATTATTTTATATTAATTACACAGAGTGATTGGGATATGTGAATAATGTTGCAGAATCTATTGATATACTATAAATACATATATAAATAATAATAATGTATATATTTGTATACTATATGAGTAGATAAATATTTTTTATATGTATGTAAAAAATAGAATTTATACTTCTTGTTATTGCTAACATAATCATAATCTTTCTAAAAAGTAACATTGTCAACATTAATCATACTTTTTCTAAAAAGTAACATTGGTAACATTAATCATACTCTTTCTAAAAAGTGGCTTTTCGTGTGTGTGCACAATAATATATTGACCCCTTAGATGCTAAAAGGGTTTTCAATGCATTGCTATGTAATGCGTTGGATACCGCTCTAGCATCCAAGGGGTTAATAAGTTATATCAGGATTTTGTTACATTATGTGCTATTTATCCCAAAACCAAGCCAAAATACCCACTTTACACATATGGCTCTCTTATACCGTTTATATATTTCACAGCTGAACAAAGCATTCTGAATTTAATCATGCCTATTTCATTTACACTGAATGGGTAACTAAATGGAAATTGAATGGTACGCTCCGACATGACTGCAGGCAAAGCAGGCTCCAAGTAAATTGCTATTGCTGTCAGAACAGATGGATCTCAGTGCTGTTTTCCAAGGCTTACACATTCGCAACACCTACATTTTTGATTCTTGTGTTTTTTTCCTGAAAGGGCACTCCGTTAGCGATTAAATAAACTTGTTAATTATATCAAGATTGCATATTGTAACAATAGATCTTTCTTGAAATGCGATAGGAATAAGCCTGATTTCTGTTTTGTTGGAGTCTCACTGTGGTGCACTAGTTTAATAGTTGATCACTGGGCATTTGCGTGTAGATTGCTGCAGCATGTTAACCATTTGAGTACCATAAAGGTGTACAAGGCATGTGTTTGTTTGAGCTAAGATTTTGATGTAGCAGTATGAACTGGAGTATTTCTGGGGCAGACCAACAGTACCATAGTGGACAGGAACAAATTCCAAAAATTCACACTGATTTAAATGGGCCTTTTAAAACCGTTAACCCAGGGCTCAAAATTTCCACTCGCCACTAGCCAATGGAGAGTGAAAATTCAACCCTGGCGAGTAGAAATTCAGCCCTGGTGGGTATGTTTTGGCTTGCAGTGGAGAGTAACTTTTCAGGTATGGCTAGTAGCAAAGGACTTAAAATTATAAGCCCTGCGTTAACCCATTTAGTGCCAGACTGGTTGGATGCCCCTCTGGCATTCAAAGGGCTAATGCTGGCATTTGAGAGTTTAACCCTTTGAGTGCCAGAGAGGTACACAACACATTGCAAAGTTGCGCACCCCTCTGGCACTCAAAGGGTTAAAATCCATAATTATTTCAAGAGCAATTTTAATTTGTCCCCTGTGGTGCTGTTAGTTATGCCAGAAATCTTACAGCTCATTTTAGTACATCAGCCTCATTGGGTTTTGCATATTTCTATATAGACTTAGTAAAGTATGAGAGAAAGGATTCAATATTAATCTTTTATAATGAAGAGACAGTTGTTCTTCGTGACCTTTGACACATGTTTATTTTATGTAGTGCGCTAGGGGAGTGTCCGCCAGTACGCTCTGCCGTGATCACACACTGCAGTTCATAAGTTGTAGCCACTAGTGTTGGAGGTTAACACCAGTGTAGCTATGCTGGCAGATTCTTAGATTCACCCCAGATTGTTGTTAACCTTTCTAGCAATTAGAAAGTTAACGGATTATTTTTTCCCCTCATTTTAGATTAAATTTGAGCATCACAGAGGTGTACAATGTATTGTGGCACACAAATGGTGAAAGGGAACTGTACCTTAGAGATATGTGACTCTGACTGAATTAGCTAGGTGTTCTTCATATCATTAGCTTGCATTATTTATATATTTCTTGCTGCTTTTTTTCATTAACTCATTAAATGCCAGAGAAGTATCCATCGCATTGCAACACAAAACGTAGGATACCTATTCAGCACTCAAGTGGTTAAACAAATTAAGTATCACATATTGCTATGTCCCGTGCCCCTTTAAGTCATCATTTAACCCCTTAGATGTGCAAAAGGCCTTCAACGTATTATTTGAAGCTATATCTTGCACTATGGGTTTATTTGTACAAATCACAATACATACATTCCTTACTGATTTTATCATGTGTCTTTGCAGATGTATCAACATTTCCTTTTTCAGTCAAAACAGCTCATTGACTGGCCCATTGTGCTAAATTGTCCTTTTAAAAAAAAAAAAGAAAAAAAAAAAAACTTTTAGCATGAAGAAATACTATAAAATAATGAAATAAAATTATATGTTCTCTGGTGTTCTGTCCAACTGTGTGACATTTGTTTTTAAATTGTAGAGAAGTAATCTTAAACTTACGAGTGCAATAGAGCTAGCTCGCTTTGCAACACAATGCATAAGAGACCTCTCAGATACTCAGTGGGTTAAGAGCTCAATCTACAGTACGTAATCTTCAGTCACATAAAGTATTATGGTCTAGTTTTATTTCCTAAATGACTACTCCAAATTTTCTTTGAATAGTGGGTAGCTTAGAATATTCCTAAAAACACTGAGACTGTCAGAGACAGAATAAGGAATGTATAATTGTTAACAGCACTAACAGAGTGGAGTAAATGTACAACGGTGAATCTGCACGAAATTAGGCACTGGGATAGATTTGTATTCCCTACTCCTGCCTAATGTTGATTTACTAAGCTGTGTTACGTACACCAAAAATCCTCCCCTTAAAGCTGCTTGTACCAAAGGGAAGGCAATGGGGCAGTTTAGAGGCATTTCAGACTGTTCCGTTCCTCGGTGCCTGTCTAAGACAGTGTACTGAACAAGGAGTAGAGGATAGATTGTGATTTTACTCTATTTCCCAGAGCACATAATAGAAAGGGCAGTGGGATAGTCTGTGGGCATTTTGGGCATTCCTTTCCTTTATGCCATTAAGGCAAAGTATTAACCCTTTGAGTGTCAGAGGGATATGGAACTTAAACAAGGTGTAGAGGATATGGCTTAATTTAACCCAGTTTCTCTGTGCATGGTTTGGGGCTGGTGAATGGAGCTCGCTGGCATGGTCCTAATGGTGGTAGAGATTGTCGATATGCACTACAGTGATCATACACTATAGGGCATATCCTGCAGTGCACACACTGGTATTAGAGCAGTGATTCTCAACCAGGGTGCCGTGCCATCAACTTAGGGTGCTACATGTTTTCTATGAAGACTAACAAAAATGGACTTTTAAATAAATATTTATTGAAATTGTTATGCACATTATGTTTAATTTTGGTATTATGATTGTAAGACCTAATAATAACTGTATATTTATGTATGTTACCTTAATTATGCCCTTGATAAAGTACATTAAATATGTGAGGGGTGCCTCAAATGTTCTAGATTACGTGTTAGGGGTGCCCCGAGCAAAAAAAGATTGAGAACCACTGTATTAGGGACTAATGCCATCTGGAATGCACTGGCAATTTTGTACGTTATGTCCATTGAGGCTGATGTACCAAGAAGCCTGGGAGCCATTCTGGAAGAACCCAACTGTGCCATATGGGGAGAATTCAGTTCCTCCAAATGCACATTGATTTAAATGGGGCTTTTAACCGTTTCAATGCTAGAGGTCTATAGCGCATGTCAAAGCAATGCACTGGAGACATCTCTAGCGGTCAAGGAGTTAACCCTTTGAGTGCCATAGAGGAATTCAATGTATTGCAACACAATGCATTGCATACCTCTCTGGCACTCAGAAGGTTAAAATCCCCATCTTAATTAGCGGTCATTTTTATTCCTACAAGCTTGGTACAGTTGGTGTGCTTCAGAATGGATCCATTTCTGTTTAACCCTTTCAGTGCCAGAGGGGTATGCAACGCACTGAATGGGTTAACACGGCAGTCTCAAAACAAAAAAAATAATGTAAATGGTGTTTTTAACCCTTTGATCACTATAGATGTCTTCAACACATTTGAAAGAAATGTAGTGAAGAGTGTCCTCGGATTCAAGGAGAATGTTTATTTCCCCCCCATGTAGTTTAGTTGTGTTGCCCCAGAAATACTCATGAACTTGAGAAATTCTGGGGCAAACCAATGCTACCATGGGCAGAAGGGGTAAATATTCTCCAAATTCCAACTGATTTAAATTGAGACATTTAAACCATGGAATGATACAGTGATCTCCAATGGTTTGTGGAGTAGAGAGTTGAAGTCTTTCCTAGCGTTAAAGGGGTTAAAAAAAACTATTTCATTCAATGGGGATTTTTATTTGTCCCCTAAGATGGAGTTGGTTTGACCCAGAATTACCTCATTTCATTTTAGCACATCAGATTATTATGCTAAAGAACAGAAGTGGTCATTAAAGTTGGAAAAGGAAAGAAACCTCTCGCGCGCACTTGAAAGTCTTTTTATAGACTAGCCTGTGGAATTAGCATTGTATTATACAGACGCCGTTCTCACTATTTCTTTAAATGGCACGATTAATGTGTACATGCAGTTTAACCCTTTGAGCTTCAGAGGGCCCCTCTGCCACTCCAATGGTTAATCTTTTTTTTTTAATCCTTTATTTCTCTGTAACAGGCTTAAGGGCACAAGCTTGATTCTGCTGCTTCATAACCTGTAACAGTTAACTTCTGACCCAGGTCATTAACAGGATTATTAGCAAATTTATTTAAGCCTTTACTGACAGCCCAGATTGTTTCAATAATGTTTTGGTTTGGAGGCAGGAAACATACAAAAAATAATCAGACTAACACTGGCTCTAATGTTAGGCATTTACCATTATAAAAATGTAAATACTTAATTGGATTTATTGCACCACTCTCTATTTTGTAAATCCTGATTTATTTTTTTTGTTTGTTTTTTTTTTTAAACCCTTGGATGGTAGAGACATCAAATGATTTGGTTTGTGTAACATACCGTATTTGACAATCTGTGCTGCTATTGTTTTTTTAACCCAGTGAAACAATGGGGGGTATGCACTAAGGGCTGGATTCAAATGCAAGAGATAACTATTACCTTCCATTTTATAAAAAAAACTAGTGTAAAAGCCCGTGTACACGGGCCAAGGGCTGGGTGATGTTAACCCTTTGAATGCCAGAGGGGTACGCAACACATTGCTTTGCAATGAGTTGCATACCCCTCTGGCACTCAAAGGGTTAAGAGGCCGGTCCTGCTCTGCGTACTGCCACTACACGATGCAGTCATGTGCTGTAGTGATTGGCCTAACTCACAGAATGCTCCCAGCATTCTGTGTGTTCGGGCAGTCTCTACTGTGCATGACTGCATCGGACAAACATTCTAGCATTTTATTATATAGGATGTCTTATTGAAGTTAGTGGGGATATCTGGAGCTAAAAGCAGAGATAATATTAGCACCTGCATTTGAATCCAGTCCTAAGGCATAATAAAGAGGTGATAAAGTGGAGATGACTGATCCAGTGATATCACTTCTCCACTTCCTATGTTATTCTATAGAGCCTATGCATTAAGATTATACCTCCCAACATTTCAAATGGCCAAAGAGGGACACTTTCAATTTAGATGTTGTTGCTAGGGCATGGCTGCTGGGTAGGGCATTACTGATAATCCTTAGGGTATTTTATAACCTGTTTTCACCTCTTTGTGTAAATGAATAACTGATTTAGAGCAAGACCAAATTATTTTATTTACATGAACTAATTTATAAACACATGTATTGGAGTTTATATTAACATTAATGTGAGTTTTATTGCTGTGGAGCAATGTGATACAATGATATACACATCACACACAGTCTGATCTCCTGAAAAGAGGGACACCAAAGTGGAAAAGAGGGACAGAGGGATTTGGGTCTCATACAGTGACTGTCCCTCCTAAAGAGGGACACTTGGGAGGTATGCTAAGATGTCCAAAGCTGGAGAAATGTTAGTGCGTTGGCTCCATAGAATAACACAGGACTTGTAGAAGTGATATCACTGGTGAAATCGTCAACACTTTATCATGCCTTAGTGCATCTCCACCAATGTATTTCAGATATTTAGTATCCAAAAAGGTTAACCCTTTGAATGTTGTAGGGATTTTCAGAGCATTGCTCATCCATGTGGCCCACAAAGGATCAAATGAGTTGACTTTTGTAACTCAAACTTTATGTAACAATTTGTGCGTTACAGTTTTTTAACTCACTGAGTGCCAGATGTGCAGTTTGTTGGAAATGTCTCAAGGTTTTTGATTGTATAGCAAGCTTGATGTCACAGTTTGAACTGCTGAGTTGTTTGTTTCAGCCCATTGGATGCTTCATGTGAAAAGTGTTTTGTGAGTCTTTAGCATGCAAGAGGTTAATTATTTTACTAATATAATCTCTACGAAACAACAATTTGTGTTTGGTTATGTTATTGTTTTTAACTTTTTTCATGCCAGTAGTGCAATGCATTTCACATACCTCTAGCATGTAAAGGGTTAATGATTTGATTTGTGTAACAAGCTGTGTAATAACGTGCTGAGTTTGTGTTTTTGAACCGAGAGGTTCAATATGATGGAGACGTTTAGCACACAGATTTATTTTAGTCTGCAGTTTGTGTTGAATTGGATGTTAACCTTTTGAAACCAGAGGGAGGTGATCAAAGCATTGCTCACTCTTATAGTCCATAAAGGGGTTAAAGTTGCTGTGTGTTTAAAACGTTTCAAGCACCCAATGTGTTGGATGCCGATCTGAGGTTAAGTGATTTGATTGGTGTAACAATTGCATTGTTTTATTGCTATTTTTAACCTTTGGTAGGTAGAGGTGCAATGCATTGGAGAAGTCTCTGTAATCCAATGGATTAAAGGGGAACTACCACTCGACACAATCTTTAGCTTCACTAAGTCCCCATCTGGCGACTAGCTGCTTAGTAGCGCTAGTCACCAGAATAATTACCTTATTTAATAGATTTCTCCTCTCTTCCCTGGCTGACAGGCAGGACGGAGCTCGGACATCTTGCCATTGTGACATCCATGCGCCTGCGCTGTCAGTCCCAGCCGGGTCTAGTAGGCGTTGCTAGGAGCCATTTGGCTCCGGCTGGGACTGACAGCTCAGGCGCGCGGACATCACAGTGGCAAGATATCTGTGTTCCATCCTGCCTGTCACCCGTGGAAGAGAGCAGAAATCTGTTAAATAAGGTAATTATTCTGGCGACTAGCGCTACTAAGCAGCTAGTCACCAGATGGGGACTTAGTGAAGCTAAAGATTGTGTCGGGTGGTAGTTCCACTTTAACTCATTTTATCCATTTGAGTGCCATAGGGGTATGCAACGCAATGTGTTGCGTACCCCTCTGGCACTCAAAGGTTTAACTCATTGGATTGTAGAAGCAAAATGCATTGGAGACATCTAGACACACTAAGAGGTACAGTGCATTTAAGGCGTCTCTAACATACAAGGGGTTAAATTATTTGACTTGTGTAACACAAACTCTGTGTAGCAATTATTATTGCTTACTCCTAAGAAATGGCGGCTCCGAGCTCTCTCAGAAGCAGGAGGAATCTCTTTGCTCTGTCTTGTGCTGTATTTAATAATCAACGCGAAACTAATTGGAACATATGTTTTAGAACTACCTCATCTCCACTCAGAGGTTTAAAGTTAGGCTTTGTGAATGAAGCACTTGGAATAGGACCTAAGTCTTCAAAATTCTGTATCTAATTTAGAGTTGTTGCACTTGTCTGCAAAATGTGAATTGTTCCTAGGCGTGCATTGAAATTCAGCGCTCTGAATCTGTAATGTAGCAGTATTACAAATTAACCTCTTGGGTGCTAGAGAGATCTCCACACACAAGTGATTATGAGGTTAAACATTTCATCACTGTTGCCCTTGGCAGGGGTGAAATTTGAAAAAAAAAAAAAAGAAAGAAAGAAAGAAAGAAAGAAAAGGAAAGAAATTAATTAACCCCCCCCCCAATACTTTGAAATCAAAATGAAATTTCAGGATCCTGCTTGGAGATTTAACGCCTTGAGTACCAGAGGTGTGGTCAACTTTTATTTGGTCTTAATGGGGAACTATCAACCCTATACAAGCTTGGATGATAATTGACTAAGTAAAGCGATTAAAAGTTTTTATAAAATTCATGGTATAGCTAAATTTAAAGATTTAAAAATGATCTGTGGCCTTACCTCCGGACAGACTGCGGGTACAGTCAATCTTCCTCTGTTCCCCCTCCGCATGTAGTGTCTTGATCCAGCCTCATTGGATGATGGAGGATTTCTCCTTGTAAGCCAGAGCGCTCTCTAGCCAATGAGAGTGCTCCAATTTACAAGGCAAAATCCTCCGTCATTGGATGAGGCTGGATTGAGACGCTACCTGGGGAGGGAAGCAGAGGAGGATTGACAGACTGTGGTGCAGAGCTATACCAACAGTCTGTCCGGAAGTAAGGCCACAGATCATTTTTAAATCTTTAAATTTATCTATACAATGAATTTTATAAAAAATTAAAACAAGTATTCAAGCTAATCGCTATATTTAGTTAATTATTAGCCAAACTTGTATTGGAGTGATAGTTCCCCTTTAAATAGGTCAAGAGCCAATAAAAAGTAAATAAAGTGACACACAAGGATAGATGTGTATAAAATGTCCCCACAATTTATGAGGTAGAATTAAAGATTTTAGGGGTTTGTGGGATTATTCTACTAGTGTTCGACTTGAAGGAGAATTAACCTGCAATCTTTGTCCTTTAGTTAACCACTTGAGGACCAGAGGGGTGGCAACACCTCTCTGGTCTACAAGGAATTATGTTCTAATATTGACCAGTTTATGATAGTACACTAAAATGAAAGATAATGTCATATTTACTAAATCGTAAATCTGTTGCTAGATTTTATATTTTTTAACACTGAATTCTACTCTGATATGTCATCTAGCCTAAAATATTGTCTGTGTTTTTTTCATGTCTTGGCCAGATTTAGCATGAATATATATAACATATGAAAAGTATCCATTTGTGCATAATGTACCCTTACATGTCCAGTCTCCCATACATTTCCCTATGACTCAGTGCACATTTAGACTTAGTTCACAGTGGAGTTGTTATGCAGTGCTATTCAAATCACCAATCACCATCCTTGAATTTCCCTAGCGATCATGTCATGAAGGGGGTGGAGGTGTGACATGATAGGAAACCTCTATGTGAGTCAGACATATATAATTGGCTGACGCTCATGTTGGTCGGATATTCATTGGATGTCTTCATGCACATTGCAATGTCACATTGCCAGTTTGAATGATCTACACCAATGATTCTAAACCAGGGTGCCGTGGTACTCTGGTATGCCATGAACATCAACTTGGGGTGCCCCGTGCTTTGTATGAAAACTCTGAGAAAAGAATGTCTCTGGGTTGGTGGCTGATTCTCCAGATGTGGGGAGTTTTTAATAAAATGCTGCCCACTTCTGTGTCTTTCCAGTGTGTTCCTCCCACTCCCCACCCACTTCTCCTCCTTCCCCAGCCAATTCCTTAGTTTTTGTCTATATTTCTGAAGCTCCCCGCCCACTTGTGAGTGAGTCCCTCCCTTTTTCTGAGGAAAATCGCGCCATTGATCTCATCCAGCGGCACCAGTGAACTCCACAAAGCAAAGTACCCAGGAATCTTGATGTTGCAACATGCTGGACTATGAGGCCTTTAACACGAGTGAGTAATGCCTATAGTGAACATACCAAAGTCCAGCATACAGCACCTTTACTGTGTTCCATCAGAAAGCAAAGTCTGCATGGTGGTCTATAGGGCTGCCAGCTGACCTTACACACATGCTATGTTGCCACCACTCAGTAGTATTAGCTATCCATCACATGGCCAACCCACCAGATATGCCTCTTATGCATTAGTTCTGTTGTCTGTGTGAAAGAGCCTTAAAAGCACAGAGAGATTTAATATGACGTGGTATTAACCCTACTTGTGCACTTGTTAAACCTCTAAGATGCTATAGACATCTCTGCATTATTTCACAAGAATTTGAGATCTTTCTTGCATCCAAATGGTTAAACTGAAAAAATATATTTCAGAGAAAATACTGGCCAGAATAAATAATCAGATTTGTATTGCTGGAATGGATGGACTCTGTAGAAATGTATTTTTCCACTAGTCATTGCAAATACAGTTACCAAATAGGATTATAGAAATCTGCGCTCTGGGAAAGAAATTTTAGGGGGGGGATAAATCTGATAAAAAAAAAATCAGATGACGTCTATTTCAATAGATTTAATTGACATAATTGGTTAAAATGATTTTATCTGTTATCAATGTTTTTATAGAATAGACATATCTCGTTGCATGTAATATAACGGATGAATTTCCAAAAGGAAAGTGGAGTCGTTCTGCAGCAACCAAGCAAACCATGGGGGACAAATAAAATGTCACAAAATTCAAACAAATTTAACCCTTTGAGTGCCAGAAAGGTGTGCCCCGCATTGCATGGCACATAAAGGGTAACATGGGGCTTTTAACCTCTTGTATGCTAGATCTCTTCTGTGTAGTGCATTAAATATCTCCTTAGGATTCAAGGGGTTAAAAGTCCAATTTAAATGAATGGAAATGGTTTGTACTCCCCTATAGTATAGCTGGTTTACCCCAAAATGATTCCATTTTCAAAAGTACGTCCCTAAAAATCTTTGCGGCAGGTTTATGTATGAATAAAAAATTGAACAATTCTGTCTGCTATCTATAGCATTCAAGGGGTTAAAAATTCTCCATTTAAATCAGTGGAAATTATGGGTATATGGTTTTGTCCCATGCAGCACAATTTGTAAACATGAAGATGCTAATGGAGAATGTAATACATATTATTTATCAAGAAAAGCCCAGAATCTAGCTCTGTGTTATTTAAAAGACAATCGTGAGAGCCCTGCTGCCTTGGCTTCTTTATGAATTCAACAAAGCCTATATGTGTGTCTTAATAAATTGTAGATACTATATAATGTTTTAATAATTTCTTATACAAATTATCCTGCTCTTTAGTGCTATGTCTACTATATATATTTTGTTTAAGGTCATGTCTACTGGAGAATGGTAATCGTCAATCTCTCTCTCTCTCTCTCTATATATATATATATATAGATAGATAGTTAGATAGATCGATCATTCAAAAGCAGATATGTAACAGCATACCTGGGATCCGTCCTGGAGACTCCATTTATTAGTGTTAGATACTGGGTCTCCAGGGACAGAAGCTGATTCTCCGGCTGTGGTGTCTCCCGAGAAACTCTGCCCACTTCTTCTTTTTCCTGTCCTTGTTAGCTCACTTCCTGCCCACTTCCCAACCCAATCCAGGTTAAGCCCCACCCACTTTATGACACAAATCCTATATAATAATTCGCTAAATGTGTGTGTTAGAAGCCATCATGCTCAGTAGAGATGGCTGCACGCTCTGCAGTCATGCGCACTACAGACTGCCCGTGCCGCGGCTGATAACAGAGCGGTGCTCCGAATTCAGACCGTAGTCAGTGTGCAGAGACTGCACTGCGGCCGTTGCTGGGTGGAACTGTGGCCCGTGTACACAGGCTCTTCAACTAGTCATTACTATAAGACGGGCACATCCCATAAGCCCTCTGTGAGGGCTCCATAGAAGGAGGTTCCCAGGTATGGGTAACAGTCATGTTTAAAAGTTACTGGGACATATGTACCAAAATTAACAGTTAATAAGTGACAAGAACAATTATTGCACTGTATGTACCAAAGAAAAATCCCCTTGATTTCAGCTGGAATTCTCCTTTGATCAAATCAGAGGGGGGTAAATACAAATTAAAAAAAATACTATTGATTAACCACCGGGGGATGCAGAGGATGGAGTTGTGATGGGGTCTGGCATTTAAGGGAGCCCGTCTGCCCCAGGGCCAAATAGATTCTAGTTGTTCTACTGGGATTATATTTTTTGCTAGTGAGTCCAAAAAATTTTTTCATGGGACCTTCCAATGACTTATTGAACCACTGAGGATAAAGATGATGGGACTTGTAGTCCAATAACAGCACACAGGCCAAAAATCCACCACCCTTGACCCAAAACCGCAACTAGTAGGTCAGAAAAACACTCAGATTAGCAGAAAAGTTCCCAGACAGGAGTATGACTGCATGAGTTAACAAAAGAAATGTATGTTAATAAAGTTCTAAGGATACAAATTGTATTAACCATTTGAGTGCCTGAGGGTTTCACAACACATTGCTTCACAATAAATTGCACACACCTCTGGTACTTTAAAGTAACAATAAAGTATCATATTCTGGGCAGAAAACCCTAATGAAAATGATGAGGCTGATGTACTAAAATGAATTAAGCAAAATAACTATAAGGGATAAATCAAAATTCCTACAATTTATTAAATTGGTATTTTAATCTACTCAGTGCTAGAGTGCAATATGTTGCATACCTCTCCAAGTCTTAAAAGGTTAAGAAGGTTAATGCATTCTGACTGCTTCAGTTTTAAAAAACTGCTAGCAACTGTCATGTCCACCTCCATGGACATGACATTCAAGTCTGATTAAATATGATATTTTTTTTAACAAAGCAGCAAAGGCAAAATTCACAGGGGTCATTAGGATTTCCCTGGTCACAGAAATCTAAGAGCGGGGGGTAACCATTATGATGTGTCACTTCTTCTTTAACCCCTTAAGGACCGGGAAAATCTGAGGTGGATTTCACTTAAGGACCAGAGCAATTCTGACCTTTTTGACTATGTCTTTGTTCAACAGTGTTTTCCCTCCAAGTGCTTTATTTTACCCATGAAAATTATATACCATTTTTTTATGCACAAATAGGGCTTTCTTTTGATACCACACTTATATTGATAGCCCACCATTTATTTTAGTAAAATTAAAGAAAATGGTAAAAAAAATTTAAAAAAACACCATTTTTTTTTCTCTTGGGATCATTTGGGTGCAATGGGTTAAATTTTTATGGAGACTGCATGAAAGGTATGACCAGTCAGTCATACCTACAAAATGGGAAGTTTTAAGTGGGCACTGTACCCCTGGGTGAAAATCCCCATGTCCCTTTTTCCTACCCTATTTTCCTACTTTTATTATTGATTAAATTTGGCAGTGTATATAAATGTATTACATGGCTCCACAACAATCACACTTACTCTTTTGGTAATTGACATATTGTTTTTTTTAAATAAACGTTTTTTTTGCAATAAAAAAATTGCTTTGTCTTTTTTTAAAAAAAACAAAACAAAAAAAAACAACAACACAAAAGTTGATTTTAGCAGGTGAAAAACTGACCTGCTAACAACCAGCCTCCAGCAGAGCAGTGAAGGGGTGTATACCACCAGCTGCTGTTTTTTTTTACACCAGTAGGTGTCTCCTCTCTGCTTCTCAGACGGGTTGAGGAGAGACTCAGAGACAGTGTGTAAATCGCACTGTCTCATTCATTGAGTATGCCGGTACATGTGATCGCTGCTTCAGCGATCAAATGACCCGGCACAACTGAGAATGGCTGAAACTGAAAGCTCCGGTACCGGAGTGTTCAGTCTCAGCCTGGAATAAATGATAGCAGCATGCACTGAGGCACCCTGCTATCATTTATCCCATGACGGTCCAGGACCATCATGTGTCCTTAAGTGGAGTCTACCCATTGACGGCCCTGGACCGTGATGGGTCCTTAACGGGTTAAAGAGTTGGATAACTCTCATCACTCAAAGGGTTTGGGAAAGTGGGAGTTTATTATTTGGATTTGTTCATGTTCACTTAAAAAGGGTGGTTGGTCTATACAAAGAAGCAATACAGTTTCTTTTACTATAATAACATATTTGTTTTTCTTATGCTCTGGATGAGGATTATTCTATGGTGTATTATATTTCAGTGTGTTTCTAAAATATCAAAACTCATGTAAAAATAGATCAATGTTCACGATTTTTAATGCTTTGTCAAGTGCAGATTTCAGATTTAGAGAGATCTAAATTCCTTTTGTTGCAATCTGACCACTGAGAGGAAAACCATGGGTGTTGTTTCTATTCATAATAAGGAATGTGTTTGTGACATGTATGAATAAGTGCCAGATTTATCATACAATGCAAAGTCTTGTACTGCTACCTACATAGGAAATAAACACTATAGTCCCTGCTAAAGCATTACAAAAGTAAAGGAGGCTGCAAGTTTGTGTCTATTTTTTGCAAGAGCCTTAAAGGGCTAGTAATATGTAATATGTAAAACTATATATATTGTATATATTGAGTAAAACAAGGGTACTCCCACTGCTGAAAGGGGTTTTATTCAAAAGTTATTACAGCTCAAACTTGAATTTGTTAGGTGCAGTATCACAGTGGCCTGAAATTGTACAGTGGTGCTGTTGCTACACCATCCTATGGACAGATCTGGTCTGTTCACCATAAATCTCCATAGGATGGTGTAGCAACAGCGCCACTGTACAATTTCAGGCAACTGTGATACTGCACCTAACAAATTCAAGTTTGAGCTGCAATAACTTTTGTATAAAACACCTTTCAGCAGTGGGAGTACCTTTGCTTTACTCAGAAAAATAAACCCTACAACATTTACTTTTATATTTTAAGTATTACTATTACTATCCCTTTAACCCTTTGAGTACCAGAGAGGTATCCAACGCATTGCACACCCCTCTGGCATTCAAATGTTTATGTGCCTGTAACCACAGATCATTTTTAGATGTCAGTGTTCCTTTAAAAGGACAGTATCAAATGAAACCAACTTTATATATACACACACACACACACACACACACACGCACTTATATACTAAGCAGCAAAACTGGAAGTTCCCTGCTGGAAGCTACTTTTTGATCTCTGGCCCTCTCCAAGATACCAACTGCACTGTGGTGGGGGGGGGGGGAATAAAAAAAATCCCAAAATTCTCATTCATTAAAATGGGATTAAAAGCTCCATATTAATCAATTCAATTATTATTCTCTAGAGATCTCTTGTGCTTAGGTAGAATGTATGTAACACGGAGACCACAATTTGCACATTACTTGCATAGATCCTCTTACCTTTACCTATATTATATCTCTTTCAGTCAGTAGGCTGAGGTTTTAAGGAAATGTGTTTGAATTTCAGGGCAAACCAACTGCATGCACCCTAGGGGACAAATACAATTATCATTGCTTTAAATATACACCTTCCAACCATACCTGGGGACTTTATCTTGTGGAGTCCCTGGAGGGTACTCCTGTGGTGCCACAGGGGGGAGATACATTATGTGATTTGCATCGAAAAAGGGTCAGGGCTTAACCCCTTAACACCTGAAGACTTACATGTACGTCCTCAGGCGGATGTCCCTTAAGGACAGAGGAAGTACGTGTACGTCCTCCATTTCCGGGTCCCCGCGCGGCTGCACGCCGTTCGGGGACTCCGGAATCGTTTAAAAAACAAAACAAAAAAACACTGCGGGTGTTAAGTACCAGCTGCGTGTGCATGCGGCCGGTCACTAAGGGGTTAATGTGGGAGGAATAGGCTGGGGAATAGGGAGGAATAGGCTGGGGATGGAGGAGAAGTGGGAGGGAAATGGGAGGAACAGGCTGGGAAGGAGCACAAATGGGCAGAGTTTCATTAGAGACTCCCCACATCCAGAGAATCAGTATTTGCCCTGGAGATCCGGTAATCAACTGCAAACACTGGAGTCTCCGGGGCAATTCCGGAGAGCTCCCAGGCATACTCCCAACATTTCAAATAGCCAAAGAGAGACACTTGTGTTTCAGGTGGGTTGCTGGGATCAAGGCTTGCTGGCAGGGCGACAGTAAGAATTTTTAGATTATTTTATGACATATTGACACCTTTTTCTGTACTGAATAGGTGATTTAGAATAAGGCTAAAGTAGTCTGTTTACACAGACTACTTTATAAACACATATACTATATAATTATTTACTAAAACATGTGTAACGATGCAGTCATGCACAGTAGAGACTGCTGCGCGTGCTGCACTCATGCTCAGTAGAGACTGCTGTGTGTGCTGCAGTCATGCTCAGTAGATACTGCTGCGCGTGCTGCACTAATGCTCAGTAGAGACTGCTGTGTGTGCTGCAGTCATGCACAGTAGAGACTGCTGTGTGTGCTGCACTCATGCTCAGTAGAGACTGCTGTGTGTGCTGCAGTCATGCACAGTAGAGACTGCTGTGTGTGCTGCAGTCATGCGCAGTAGAGACTGCTGTGTGTGCTGCACTCATGCTCAGTAGAGACTGCTGTGTGTGCTGCAGTCATGCACAGTAGAGACTGCTGTGTGTGCTGCAGTCATGCACAGTAGAGACTGCTGTGTGTGCTGCAGTCATGCGCAGTAGAGACTGCTGTGTGTGCTGCAGTCATGCACAGTAGAGACTGCTGTGCGTGCTGCACTCATGCGCAGTAGAGACTGCCCGTGACGAAGCTGATACAGAGCGTGGTGCTCCGAAGGAGCATCCCACTCTGTATCAGCCATGGTGCGGGCACTCTGTAATGAGCATGAGTACACCTCGACCGGCTGGCACTGTATCAGCCGCATCGTGGGCAGCCTCTACTGTGCATGACTGCCCCGTGACCAGCTGGCAGTGGCACTGTGGCCCGTGTAATGGGCTCTTCAACTAGTACTGAAATAAACAAACAGTAATGTGAGTTTTATTGCTGTGGAACATGTGATTCACTTATACACACATCACACAGTCTGATCTCCTAAACACAGGGACACCAGGGTGGGAAAGAGGGGCAGAGGGATTTGGATATCAAAGAGGGACTGTCACTCCTAAAGAGGTACACTTGGGAGGTGTGTAAATGAAGCTCTTAACTCCTTAAATGCTAGAGAGGTCTCCAGTGCATAGAGAAGCAATCCAGTGCTCTTAAAGGATTAAAAAAATCCTTTTTTTGGACATTTTTTTCCCTATGGTGTATTTGATTTGCCCCAATTTTCCTAGTACATCAACCTCAGTGCTTGAAGGGGCTATAAATTTGCTACATTTAAACTGGACCTGTCATCTTCAATTTTTGCATATTTGAAAACTTTATTAAAAACTGCCATGTATCCTGTTAGCACAGAGATCATCAGATACATAGTTTAGGACATATTCACACATTTATTTCTGGTAAAAGATTAAAGTGAACGTCTCTCAGTTCAGTACAGAGCTAGTTAGCAGATATAACCTCTTTGAAAAGCTTTATATTAACACTAGTTTAAAAGCCCATGTACACAGGCCACAGTGCCACCCAGCAGCCTCGGATGGTGCCTGGAGCCTCTCTGCTCACTGCCCGCGCTGCAGTCATGCGCAGTACATGCTGTCCCAGGAAGGTGCGCAGAAAGGACTCTAGTCCGAATTCAGAGCACCCTGCTCCGTATCCGCCGCACCGCTTTTGGGCACTCTGTAATGTGCATGACTGTAGTGCGGGCAGTCTCTACTGCGCATGATGGCTTCTGACAAACATCCTAGTGAATTATTATATAGGATATGGCACCAACCTCAGAGAACTAACCATACAGAAAAAAAATCAGTATCTGTTAAAACAGTGTTTCTCAGCCTGAGGGACCAGTACCGTGATGGTACTTAGGATGCAGATAGGGGTATTTCCCAAATTAAGGACCTGTGCTCAGTACAGTACAGTACAAACCATGCCTTTAAAAGAGGACACATATGAAAAATGCCTACTGCATTGATACATGAGAACCGTTGCAGCCTAATAAATAACCACTGGAGCCCTGCTATGGGCATTTGTTATAGGTGTTGTCTATTAAAGGGATGATCTTGTAACTCTTCTGTACCCCATGCAATACAGTAATGCTGTGTCTGTCAACCATATTAATCTCCTTGAGAAAATATTCTTCTAGCTGTTACTTGGAAATGTGATTCATGTGGCAGAATGACTAAAAATCCTTCCACTGGCTGGCAGACATATATTGAAGGATGAATTTGCCCTTTGGGCCTCATTTTAACCCCTTAAGGACCAGAAGGTTGCACAGTGCTTTCACAGAGACCAGTGAAGTAAAGCTGCTGTAGAACCTCTTGATAAGCAGAGATGTCAATCACTGCTGTCCTTTTTGTGTGTGAATAATGAAGAAGAATGGTGACAGATGGCTCCGCTTCATAATAACTACCTGTAGTTTCCTACCAGACCTTGAAGGAGCAGTAAACATTTTGTAATGAAAAACTGCCATTGTTGGGAGATTTTTCTTTCAAAATGTAGTATTAGTAATCGGTTTTCGAAAGGTGTTTTTTATGTAATGCAGTCTGTGGGAAAATTTGAGTCACTGACTGTGGCTTTTTCATAGAAAGCCATAAGAATAGCACCACATGGTGACCACAATAGGAAATTACAGTTAAGTAGAATACAAATTTGAACTGCAGCTACTTTTGGAAGAAAAATCTCCCAGCAGTATTTTACTGAGGGTGAAAATAGTTACAATATACATGTTTTCATAAAAAGTTAAATTCTTTATCCCCTTACCGCCCGAGGACGTACATGTACGTCCCAAGCAGATGTCCCAGGTGGACAGAGGATGTACATGTACGTCCCGGAAGTCGTTCAAACAAATGAAACAAAAATGTTCGGCGGGCGTTAAGTTCCGGCCACTTGCGCACATGGCCGGTCACTAATGGATTAAAGCAGAACTACCACCCAATAAAAACATTGTCCCATATAATTGTCCATCTGGTGACTAGCTGCTTAGTAGCGCTAGTCACCAGAATTATTATCAGATTAAAGAGAATCCGCTTTAATCTGGTAATAATTCTGGCGACTAGCGCTACTTAGCAGCTAGTCGCCAGAGGGGCAATTATATGGGGCAATATTTTTATTGGGTGGTAGTTCCGCTTTAATCTGAACAGTCAAATTCAGATGGACTGGGTTAACGCATCTTGTAAATGCAACTTTGTACTGTTATAAGTCAGAAGCTTATTTTGATTCTGCCTAATTTCTAATATGTTCATTGTGTCTGTATAAAGAGTTGCAATATTGAGTGCTGCTGTTACTTTGATGTACGTGAATCATCTCTTTTATAAGTATATAATGGAACTGTAGAGGCACGGTTACATAGTAATTATGGTTGAAAAAAGACACATCCATCAAGTTCAACCATTGTCACAACTCTGCATTGATGGTATGGACACCACAAAGAAGATTGCCTCAGCCCTCATCTCCCCCTTCTTACAAGTAGAAAATTTGTTAGTCCAACCCCTGGATCTCTAGTACTTCTACATCTCTTTAAAGCAAATGGGCAGTACAGATTAACACAATATGGGAGATGTAGTCTTTATCAGTTTTCTAGCCTGCCAGTTGCCAGTCTACTAAGATACTCACACCTAAAATGTTCCCTTAACCCTTTGAGTGCCAGAGTCCCTCTGGCACTCAAAGAGTTAACATTGCTAGCACCAAGGGCAGGGCAGATGGGAAGTGTATGGGAGTTTGCGGATATACCATTCTTCTGCTCCTTTCTGTCGTACATGATGTTCTAACAAGACACAGAGGAAATGGTATAACTTTCCATCATTTTACAGCACATGCTACAAACAGGCATAAGGGCTTATTAAAGGGTTAGTAATGCCCAAAATAAAGTTTATTTTATATGGTAGATTTTACAATAGTAAAGTATTTGGAGAAAGTCCTATCTCTCAAACCTTTATGGTTTGAGAGATATCCTCCGCTAAAGTTCCCCTTCTCCAAATGTCAGCTGTAAAGCTGACAGAAGGAGATCCGTGTCGGCCGACACGAGGAGGATCTTCAGCAGAGCCGCAATAGCGATACTGGAAAAGAATTACTTCAGTGGAACAGTCTACAAAGTGTGCTTGCAAACCAGGCACACTTTGTAGACCGTTCCAGAGAAGTAATTCTTTTCCAATTTCGCTATTTCCACCAGGATCTCCTGCTGTCAGCAGAGCGCTGATGTCAGGAGAAGGGGAGGGAAGGGGGAACTTTAGAGAAGGACTATCTAAAGTTTCCCCCAAAGAATTACCCATCTGGCGACTAGCTGCTCAATAGTACTAGTCGCCAGAATTATTACCTTGTTATAGAGAAACATAGAAACAGAATTTGACGGCAGATAAGAACCATTCTGCCCATCTAGTCTGCCCAATTTCCTACTGTGTAAAAAAAAAAAAAAAAAAAAAAAAAAAAAAAAAACACAACCTCAAACCTTTTTTGGTCCTTGGTCTTTTCTTATGTTAAGGACCGCCTTATGCCTATCCATGCATGCTTAAATTCTGTCACTGTATTGACATCTACCACTTCTGCTGGTAGGCTATTCCACTTGTCTACTACCCTCTCAGTGAAGTAAAACTTTCTTACATTACATCTAAACCTGTGTCCCTCTAGTTTTAGACTATGGCCTCTTGTCCTAACGTTTTTACTCTTTTGAAATATACTTCCATCCTGTACTTTGTTGAATTCCTGCTGCTCCTGGGACTGACAGCCAGGAAACAGTTTACATCTTTGCATAGTGACGTCTGAGCGCCTGAGCGGTCAATCCCATTTTGTACTAGGAGGCATTGCTAGGTACCGGAACGTACCGGCAGGGACTGACATTGCAGACGCATAGATGTCACTATTCAAAGATGTCTGTGCTGTTTCCTGGCTGTCAGTCCCGGGAGCAGCGGAATTTGTCTATAAGGAGGTAATACTTCTAGCACTACTGAGCAGCTAGTCGCCAGATGGGTAATTATTTGGGGGAAGCTTTAGGTGGGGTGGTAGTTCCTCTTTGAAACATTTTATTAGCATTCCTACATTTCTTATATTTTTAGTTTTTTTAAATAAATATACATTTTTTAGCATTGCTAACATTTTTTAAAAATAATTTTGTAAGCATTGCTAATTTTTAGAAGCAATGACAATTTTATTACCAATGCAATTGTTTCTACAGGCAAAGTGAATTTTCTATAAACAATGACATTTTATTAATCAAATATGTCAAACAGTCATCATCACTATTTTTTGCTTTGCTTCTTTAAAGAGTCACTTTAGTAAACAGACACCGTATTCTTCAGCAGCAGCAGAGTCAAAGGTTGCCTACTGCTGAGTTAAGGCCATGTAAACAAAGATCTGTTATAATTATAGTTATCACCTGTCCATGCATTATTTGTATGGACAGAAAGTAAGTAGGGTTCCTTTTAGCAGCTAATTTTTCTGCAGTGTCAACCTCTGCTTGAAAAACATTTTCTCACTTAAAATACCAGCCTGCCCTGTAATCATATTAATCTGCACAGAATGGAATTATTTATATCTTTTTGACCTGATTTTACATCTCTGTGGAACGTGCTGGACCAGAAGACTCAATTGCTCAGTGTTATAGCCAGTGAGAGTCACTATTGAGCTGTGGCATGAGGTAAATATCAAGAATGGAAAATCTGAAAGTTGAGATCTCATGCAGGAAGCTAAAATGGTGCAATTCTGTAGGAAACCTGCACCATAAGGAGGAAATAAAAATTACCATTTATTTAAAAGACTCTTGTGCATTCAAGGGGTTAAAGCCCCATTTAAATCAATGGGAATTTTAGGAATGTTTGTTTCTCTGTGGTAGGGTTGCCAGATCATCCCTTTAACCCCTTAATGATGCATGACGTGTCAGGACTGTCACACTGGTCCAGAAGTTAAAGGAGCAGTAAACCTTTTTTATAAAAACCGTTGCGTACCCCTCTGGCACTCAAAGGTTTACACTGAAATATGGTGACTTTAGGCAGCTTTGATAAGTCTGAAAAATATTGTACTGAAGATTTTTAGGATATTTGAATGTGTCCAATAAAGTAATTTTCCATACCTAACTTACTACATAACTTTCCTTAATCCATGGGTTTACTAATTCAACTAAATTAAGAAAAATATTTTTCTTTAAAAAATCCAAAAGTAATTTCAACCAGTAGTTTCTGTTTATAGCCATAAATCTATTTTATGTGTTTGCCTAAGACCATAACAAATATTGTAATAATCAAGTCAAATCTAAAGTTGTCTGACACAGGAATATTTATACAGGACAATTGCCAAAAAATAATGAAATGATTATAATAATATAATAGATATATGAACAGGTTAAGAGCGGATTTGCTTAAATAAAAGTTTGAAACTAAGGTTTTCTAAGGCTTTCTTAAAAGGGACCCTATCAGCTAAAAACAACACTGGTGATTTTGAAAGTGATTTCACCTATATGCTGTATTATACATATTTTAGTTAGAAAATTAAGTTTGGAATTATTTAGATGTATATAATACAATTAAGGCATTCCGTGCAGGATTTTCCTCTTAGCCCTGAATTACCTTGCTCGCTTATAGTTATCTAACCCTTGTAGTGCAATGGGAGTTAGGACATGCATTGCTGAGCAATGTCAATGATTGGGGGAGGTAATGTAGGGTTAAGACAGGAAGTGCTGCATGGCATGCCTTAATTAGCATAATCTATATGTCTAAATAAATACAAAAACTAGCTTTCTAATTAAAATATAACTCAAACAACATATAGGTTATTTTTAAAACTTTTTGAAAATCACCAGTGTTGTTTCCAAGTGACAAGACCCTTTTGGAGAGGGGAATAAGGAATATTGGGGTATGTGTTTAACTCTTTGAGTACCAGAGGGATGTGAAGAGCATTGCAAAGCAATGAATCCAAAAGAACACAGAACTGTCAAATGATTATGTAACACCTTGGATTCTGAAGACGTCTTCAATAGGCTGAATAGATCCCATCTTTAAAGGAAGACAGAAAGTAAATATTTCAGGGCTTCGCTGAAATCAAAATACCCTGCAGCATGCATTTTTCATATGTATCTCCGGTTATAGATGAGGTCTAATCAGCCATAAATAGCTGTAGGTCATTCTGATGCATCAAAGTGGGTTAAAAAATTATTTGACAGGAACAGATATAGATATAATCTGGACACTACAATATATGATATCCGCCAAAAAAATGAAATATTTAAGTTTAAAGTTTTTTTTCTAAATTTACCGTTCATATGAATGGCATGTTTATTAGGATTTGTTTAACCCCTTAATGACCATTGCCATGCCAGGACCATCATGGCTGGCCAATGATGGTCCTGTCACGTCATGGAGTTCAGGGCTCCCCGTGCGGCTACACACCGCTCGGGGAACCCTGAACCGGAACTAAAAAAAATGTAAAAATGCCCCGTGGTCCTCAAGTGCCAGCCGTGCATGCACGCTCCGGTCCTTAAGGGGTTAATGTGTAGGATTTAACCCTTTGGGCCATACGTTCAAAGGGATAATGACTAAAAAAATTTTGTATGAACGACAAAAATAAGTTATTGATTGCATGAACGACATATTTTCTATAGAGCATACGACAAAAAACTAGCATTGTCCGTTGTGTACGACACAACTCCATAATTGCCGGTCAAAGGAGCGGGAAAGGGCGTGGCTAAACTATTCTCCAGTGTCGTATACAGGAAAAGAAAATATGTCGTAACTAATGACAAAAAATGTCTTGCAAAAGACAAAATTTGTATGTTAAGAAAAAAGTGGAGGGAATGTGAAGTTCTGTACATGAGAATTTTTGTCTTTAGTTAAGACATATTTGTCGTTACAAACGAACATTTTTTGTCCTTCCATACGACAATTTTAGTCAGGACAAACGACATATTCCAATCACAACCGACACTCTCTGAAAATATTAATGATCCCAACAACACTGTACTTTGACAAGTCGTTACAAACGACAAAATCTATTTCGCTACTTCCTTGAACTATTAATTACAATTCTAGAGCAAACCAGCGGCACCATAGGGGTATAAATCCCCATTTAAATCAATCAGAATTTGTATTCACCTCCTGTGGTGTAGCTGGGTTGCCACTACATTATTCTAGGGTAGTGTTTCTCAACGTTAGTCCTTAGAGCACACCAGCTATCCCTGGTTGATCACAGGGGATTACCAGTGGCTCAGTCATTGTGACTGAATTCCCTGTACTTAATTAGGGATGTCCAGAAAGCCTGGCTGAGAATGTCTCATCTTAAGATATCTTTATATATCAGCCTCACTGAGTTTCTAAGTTAGCTTACTTGCCACATATGTCAGAGTTAAGCTGAACGTTCTAAGGCCCCCTTCACACGGGTGACACTAATGCAGGGTTGCTGCATTGGTGATGTCATCCATTGTGAAAAGTCCTTTACTGGCTATAGTATCTTTAACACTGGTGACTATCACCTTGCATGAATGCATCAACGTCCAGCATCTGCAATAAGGAAGGTCTGCAATCTAGCCCGAGGGGGCACCGTCAGACTTACTGGAGGTTGCATTGTTTATTTCAGCCTCCAATGTACAGCCAACCCATATGGCGCCAGCCAACAATATTTGGTCTGCACTCACATAGGGCAGCCATCAGACACGACCCTCGTGCTTCTGTATCAGTGGTACACAGTGAGAGAAAGAACATGAGCAACAGAACTACAGCAGGACGCTGCACCACTGTTGTCCATGTTAAAGACATTATTTGTTTCTCTTTTTTGTAGAAGAAAACTGGAGCAATTCTGGGGCAAACCAACTGCATCATAGGGGCAATTAAACAAATCCATACATTTCCATTGATAAGGGCTGTAAACCACTTGAATGCTAGAGAGGGCGTCAACGCATTGCTTTGTAATATGTTGGAGAGCTCTATAGCATCCAAGGGGTTAAAATCTCCATTTAATTTGTATTTACTCCCAATGTTGCAGTTGGTTTCCCTCAGAATTGCTCCAGTTTTTAAGTACTAAACTTTTATACATTTCAATAACTTGGATAGCAGGGCATATTTTAGTTAAATTAATTAGTTAAAATATTTCAGATGCTTGCATAGGTTTTGGATACAATTCAATATCTTTTTAACCTCTTGGGAAACAGAAAAAGCAATACATTGCAAGGTCTGCTAGGATTTAACACTTTGAGTGCTAGAGGGGTACAGATGCATTGCTTTTCAATGCGTTCTGTACTCCTCTGGCGCACAAAGGGTTAAAATAGGTGAAAGTGAACTTATCACTTTGAATTAAGTTTGCATATTTAAAAATGTATTTAAAACTGCTTTTGCATCATGTTAGGCAAAAGTCCAACCGATGTAAACTTTATGAGATATTGATACATTTATATGTGCTGCACTTTATGCTAATTAAGGTCCCAGAGCAGCATATAGCTTAATTTGCATATGATATGTTAGCAAAAGAGATCACTTTTCAGAAACAAAAATATGAATACCTCATAAATTATGCATCTCCTGGACTTTTCGCTAACCTGATACATGGGCAGTTTTATATCATTTTCAAATATGCAAACTTAATTCAAGGTGACAGTTCCACTTGAAGACTTACCATTCATATATACTCTGGAGAAGATCATTTAACATTTGGAAATTCAGAACGATTTATGTGAATTCCTGCTAAATGTTTCTGGTACCAAACTTTTTCTGGGAATTTTAAAAGCTATTGAGATGCAAAATCTTCAGACTGCAAACAAACTCATTTGCATGTTAACTGCATCTCGTAAACTAGATTTATGCTTGGAAAGTAAAGAATGAGCAGAACCCATTCACTACCAGGGCACAGCATCTTGGTCATTAGGTATCAAAGCAAAACGCAGAGACTTGTGGGTAAACCAACTGCCTCATATTTGCAGCCCTCTAGCAGAGCCAATCCAGCCCTTGCTATAAATTCTATTAACCCTTTGAGTGCCAGAGTGTGTTGCGTACCCCTCTGGCACTCAAAGGATTAAAATATAAAAACGCCACCTTTAAAGGCCAAATGGTTGAGCAGCAAATTGTGCGGCAATGTACTGCATACCCATTGGTCGTTAATTGATCTGCTGTGTAATATCTAACTTGAAAGGTCAACAGAAAATATATTTTAAGCAATTTTTTATAATCATCAGTTTATTTTACATTTGGCACTATGCAACTTCCTGAGTATAAAGACTGTAAGGTTAATAGCAACAACCACAGTAAACTGATGCAGTAGCACATACCTCCCAAGTGTCCCTCTTTAGGAAGGACAGACCTTCTTCCTCTGTCCCTCTTTACTACCCTTTTGTCCCTATTTTTAGGAGATCAGAGTGAGTAGTGTGTATTATATTACTCCACAGCAATACAACTCACATAAATATTTAGTTAAACTTCCTTATATGTGTTTATAAATTAAACTGTGTAAATAAAACACTTTGGTCTTGCTCTAAATCTTTATTCATTTACACAAATAGGTATCAATAAGTCAGGAAATACCCTAACATTCATTGTAATACCCCACCCACCAGCCATGCCCCCAGCAACACTACCTAAAACACAGGTGTCCCTCTGTGGTCATTTAAAATGTTGGGGGGCATGTTAGCATGGAACATACTTGGGATGTTTATTTCAGTGATGTGTCTGCTTTTCTTTGCATACTTTTCCATGGACCAAGATTTTCAGAGGAGTTAACCCTTTGAGAAACTGAGGGGTATGCATTAATAGGTCTGATATTTTCTGCTGCTTTGGCATGCAATACATTGTTGAGGGCATTTATTATTAACATGCAAATGTAAAAAAGCATCAAATGTGACTTTTGATGACTAATTGTGAATATCTGTTACCCTATTTTACAGTTTTTCTCAGCTGGGACATTGGGCTTTTGGTAGACCTTTATGATGTAAACTCTGAACAGTCAGTAATTTCTAACCCTTTCAGCTCCTGAGAGATATCCAACGCATTGCATTGAAATGCGTTAGATATCTCTCTGGCACTCATAGGGTTAAAATATGATCAGATGGCAGAAAAAGCAATTCAAGTTAAAGGGATAGTAATACTTGAATTTTACTATTCCCCATCTTGTAGCCCTTAAAAAACTGGATTAAACGAGCCCAATGGCATCTCTCAAACCTTTATGGTTTGAGAGATATCCACTTTCAAAGTTCCCTTTCCCCTGACGTCAGTGTTCTAGCTGACAGCAGGGGAATCCGGTCCCTGAGCAAGCGGAGGCTCTTCAGCAGAGCCGGGATCACATTATGGAAGAAGAAATCCTTCACTGAAATGGTCTTCTACATGTGTTTGGTTTGCAAGCACACGTAAAAGACCATTTCAGTGAAGGATTTCTTCTTCTATAACGCGATCCTGGCTCTGCTGAAGAGCCTTCACCGGTCCCGGGCTGATGTCAGGGATGGCGGAACTTTGAAAACAGATATCTCTCAAACCATAAAGGTTTGAGAGGTGCCGCTTGGCTCCTTTAATTCAGTTTTTTAAGGACTACAAGATGGGGGATAGTAAAATTCAAGTATTAATATCCCTTTAAGTGTGCAGCATAATGAACAGAACATGCGTCCTGTAAGAAATGCAGTTTTGTGTTTGAAAATATTTTCACTATATTGGGAAATGTATGGAAAATTCACAGATATAATAAATGTATATTCACATATACACACAATGTCTAAAATCTAAAAAATGAAATGATTTTACGGTTCAGTGATGTGTCCACCTTTTTGTTTATTTTGAAGTAAATTACTAATAGTGTGCCTTTACCCAAACACATATCTGGGAAAGCTCAGGGACTGACCTTGACCCAAATCTCAGAGTCTCATGCAGGGCTGGATTTACATCCCAGACTTTCCTAGGTCAGACACTTTAGGTGTCCTTAGCTCCACCCATGACCACACCCCTGTTCCTCATTTGGCCCCACCCCTAGACCAATCTGCTATTTCATGGCACAGAAAATACCCTTGGCTTATAACACGCAAAGCCCTCCAAAAAACACTTTAACTCATTGGTTGCTAGAGAGATCTCCAAACGCATTGCTTTGCAATGCATTGAGTCCTCTCTGGCATCCAAGAGGTTAAATAATAGCCTGTAAAAGGGTATAAAACTGGCAGAGGATCATTGGGGGAGTTTTATAAAAAGTGGTCTTGATTGTTTTTGAGTGCAGATCCTTAAATATCCTTATACCTTATTATGTGTGTTGGTATTTATAACATATTCTAGTTACATTTATAAATGTGGTGATTGTAGAGAATAATAACAGGTCAGACATGGCCTTAAATATCTGGAGTAAATTCTGACTCTAAATTGTCACAAATATCAACATTTCTTTATAAATACGCTGCACCATTTTTTTTTTACAAACTTCCATACTCCATTTTTTTTTTAAATGTACAACACGGTGTTATGTCCTCCTAACCTGTCCTTTATACTTTTATAACTACCAGAGACAATCTTACAGCCATTTTAACACTTATTTTCCATTAACTCCACTTTTATAAATCTCCTCCATTCAGATTGTGCTGGCCACACCCACAATTCAAAATGTGGATGTGGCCAGCACAGCTGAGGCACCCCTCAAAATGTGGAGCTCTAGACAATTACCTACTCTGCCTATTGAGAAATCCAGCCTTGGTCTCATGGTGAAAGACCACATTTTCAGGGTGATAGCATGGAATGGTTCTTACTACATGATCTGCACCAAATAGCTACATCTTTAGACTCTAAATGTGTGTTGTTTTTGTTTGTACCTGAAACAGTGACATAACAATAGGGGTTGCACCTGCGACCGGGCCCGCAGCGTCGCCCGCAGCAGTCGCTTAGCTGATCTCCCACTCTGAGCGCCACTCTAGTAATACAGAGCGCTGGGAGATGACATCATCTCTCAGCCTCTGCATTACTAGAGCAGCGCGAGGGAGCTTCAGTTCTAGAGATCTGTGCCAAAGGAGGCATAGATCTGTCAAGATACGCCGCTAGACCACCAGGGACTGGAGGTAGGGCCAGGGGTATTGCGGAAGGGGCAATGTGGAGATGAAGGGGAAATGTGGAGATGAAGGGGCAGGCAATGTGAAGATGGGGGCATTGTGGAAGGGGAAATGTGGAGATGAATTGGAGATGGGGGCATTGTGGAGATGAAGGGGGCAATGTGGAGATGAAGTGGAGACGGGGGCATTGTGGAGATGAAGGGGGCATTGTGGAACGGGCAATGTGGAGATGAAGGGGGCATTGTGAAAGGGGCAATGTGGAGATGAAGGGGGACACTGTGGAGATGAAGGGGGGGCATTGTGGAGATGAAGGGGCAGCGTGGAGATTGGGGGCAATGTGGAGGTGGTCAATGTGGATGAGGGGGCCAGTGGGGTCGGGGGGGCCCATGGAAATTCTTGCACCAGGGCCCGGTGGCTTCTAGTTACGCCTCTGACCTGAAAGGCAGAGGGAGAAGTCCTGCTGGTCTGTGTGATTGTACAGTGATATCTCTAAGTTGTAGTTTGTTAGGAGTTTTTTTAGCCCTGGGTTAAAGCAATAAGGAAAATTTAAATAGAATCAATGTCCTGGGGAACTTTAAGGTTTAGTATTTCAGAAATTTCTGGCTCAGCTGAAATTTCCTAGGTATGTCCAAAATTGAACATTTAATTTTTTTCTTCTTAGATTTATATTTCCAAAACAGAGAGGAGAAAATGCATCATTTGAGTAATGCACAGCAGGTTCAGGACAATCCAGTCATCACACTGATCATTTAAATACTTCCTCTTTGATTATATACATTTGGTTTAAAAGATGGACAATGTAACTGGATAGACAGAGGTTTTATAAGTTTCAAACACTATTCACTAGGGCTGGGGTAATTAATTCCTAGACCTCCAGCTGTTCAGGACTTGTAGTTATAGATGTAATCCCCTACAGATGGACATCCGACAGTTGATTACCCCTGCACTATAGTCTGGCTAAGTCAAACTTTCCAGGTCAAGCTTTTCTTTAAAGGAAACATGATTCAGTTTTTAAAGGAGCAGTAACACCAAAAATGGAATAGGTTGATATATCTTTAACTAGCATATACTTATAACTAGAATATGATTTTTAAGGCAAATGTAAATTGCCCTGACCAGAGAATGTTTATTTAATGTTCTGTTGTTCAAATAGAGACATAAGAGCGAAAGTAAATCTGTTGATAATGGTTAGTGTCTGTTGCGCTTGTATTCAGAAAGTCTATTATCTTATCTCATCCCCATTAGAGATTATAATGGAAAAACAAAAGAGAGTTCTAAAAAAGGGAGGGCTGTCTGCTCTATCAGAACATTGCTTCTGGCACTCAAAGGGTTAAACAAGCATTGCTTTGGAGCAACTTGATACACTTACATACCCACCACACAGTCTGAAAAAATAGGAACACCAGGTCTGGAAAGAGGGACAGAGGGATTTGGGTCTCAAACAGGGACACTTGGGAGTTATGACACTGTAGTCAGTGAATGCAGCCCTGCATAAACTGTTGTTGCAACAGCGCCACCATACAGTTTCAGGCCATAAAAGAAGTGCATGCAAAACATGCATTGACTTTAGACTAAAACATCTGTCAGCTACAGGAATACCTTTTAAACACCCTGCAACATATTTTTCCATATTACAGAATTACTTGTGTTTAACCCTTTGAGGGCCAGAGGGGTGGGCAATGCATTGCTTTGCAATGTGTTGTGCTTCTCTCTGGCCCTCCAGGAGTTAAAAGAACACGGTCCACCCAGTATATAGAATTACACGGCCCACCCAGTGAATAGAGTTGCACAGTACTGTTGCTTGGCATTATACTGTGGGGTCATTTTGTAGTTACTTCCATCGTCCTGTTTTTCTATTCTTTCGTATCCAAGAGCCGTATTTCAATTAAGAATTTATTTCCTTTTTAATAAAAACTAAATTTGTAACTGCAGATGTGCGTGCACATGGTAGTGAGACATCCAAGCATGTATGAGAATATAATGAGTTAGAGGTAGACTGTAAAGTATCGTTATAGAAGCTCTCACATTACACACTGTAATTCACCAACTGTACTGAACACATTAACCCACTGGACGCTAGATACATTTGCATATGTGTGTAACGCAATGGTTCTCAAGGTTTTTGCTGCAGCGGAAGTCTAGTTCCTGTGAAACTCTAACAATAAGAAACGTTAAAGGGATAGTAATGTTTCATAATAAAACCAGCTCTAATTAATCACCATAGTATTTGGACTTTGGAGAGTGTTATTTCAATTCTGTCAGAGTTGTAGTTCAGGAGTAATTCAATGACAAAGTGTCCTCCTCCCACCCCTTTTACTGATGTAACACTGCTCATCCAGATCAGAAGGGAGGTGCCCAGGTAGACTGCAGAGAGGGACAATCTTCAATTAAGATAAGGGAAAAACCTGAACAGCTTGTCAAGGGGGGGGCAGGGCTTTCATTGTTCTAACAGGAAACAGATTGTCCCCTTCTGTTATCTGTCTGGTCTATGGACTGCATTCCACATCTGAGAAGAGATGGCTTACACTAGGTAAAAGGGGCGGGAGGGGAAACTTTGCTTGTGAATATCTCTTAAACTATAAAGGTTTGAGAGATAAGACTTATATCATTCTTCATGTTTTTTTAATGCCTACAAAATAAAATAAAGTTAAAACGAAATATTACTATCCCTTTAAAGGGATAGTAATAGATAAGTTTTATAAATATTTATTTTGTAGCTGTTAAAAACTGAAACTTAATGCCCTTGATCCCATCTGTTAATTCTTTATGGTTTGAGAGATAATCATTGTTAAAGTTCTCCCTCCCTCCCCTTTCCCTGATGGCAGCGCTCTAGCTGACTGCAGGGAAATCTGGTCCCAGGACCGGCAGAGGCTCATCAGCAGAGCCTAGATTGAGTCACTAAAAAATAAATCCTTCACTGGAACAGTCTTCTAAGTGTTCTTTCAAACCAAGCACAAGTAGAAGACTGTTCCAGTGAAGGGTTTCTTTTCCAATAACGCAATCTCGGCTCTGCTGAAGAGGCTCCACCGGTCCCGGGACCGGATTCCCCTGCAGTCAGCTAGAGCGTTGACGTCAGGGAAAGGGGAGGGAGTGGACTGAACTATAACAATGAGTGGTATTCTTGTCACAGACCAGGTAAATTCCACCGGTAAACGTGTCGGTGCACTTCCAGACTTAAAGGAATAATAACCTTTTATATTGACTTCACATATCCTGCAAGTGCGCTAATATGTAAAACCAAATTGTCTATATTTTTTTTTCGTCATCTGTATTTTAGATTTTATGTCCCTGATGGTAACCATAAATGTGTAAAAATAAATAAAAAAAAGACTATAAAGTACAGGCAATTTGACTTTACATACAATGTACAAGCAAAATATGTAAAATCAAAATAAACGGTTTCTGTCACTTTAATTGTAATGCAAAGTATTCACTGTATGGTGCAAACAAACTATGACAATGTTTCACTTCTAAACACACACCTTCATCAGGACAGACACACTCTCACTAGGAAAACTTTACCTGTCCTGATGAAGGTCTACATTTAACACTGAAATGTATACAGAGTTTCTTGGCGTCAAATATTGAATTTAGGTCTGTAA
The DNA here is from genome assembly GCA_037306005.1 of Rhinophrynus dorsalis. Lineage (NCBI taxonomy): Eukaryota > Metazoa > Chordata > Amphibia > Anura > Rhinophrynidae > Rhinophrynus > Rhinophrynus dorsalis. The sequence continues at coordinate 68,204,985 of CM074719.1, read as the reverse complement.
GTGAATTTGTATTCTTCATTTTTATATGTGTATTTATTATTTGATTTGTTTATTTTTACTCTTTAACACTTTGAGTGCCAGAGGTATATCCACCACATTGCTTTGCAATTTGTTGCATGCCCCTCTGGCACTCAAAGGGTTCATTCAGCTTAGTAATTCCATTAAACAATACTGTGGAAAAGTTAACTCTTTAGAAACAAATTATAAATAAATATTATACAAGTTTCCTTGTGCGTGTTTACATGCAAGCAAAACAAGTTCTCACACTTAGCAAAAAAGCTAATGTCTGCAGTGTAAGTTCCAACATTTTAGGCTCTGTGCTAACCCTTCAAGCTTCAGAGGGGCATGACACGTATCACAGCACAATACATTGGATAACCCAAAAGGGTGAAAAATACTAATCTTTTGACCTAAATTAGATATATAAATCATTATACAAATTACAGCAACTCATTGGCTATGAAATCTAACTCCTTGATCAGTTTGTCGTAACCCTGTGTATGCTAGAGAGGTGTACTAACACAGTGCAAACATTGAACACCTCTGGCACTTGATGAGTTAATGCCTTCAGATAGCCCTTTGTGACCTATCTCCCTCATTCAAAGCTTTAAAAAACTGTAAACCATGGTTTGGCCTCCCGATGTTGGGGAGCAATAGAAATGATAGGTCTCAACAGCTGGTGAGTCATGCTTAACCCTTTGAGTGCCAGAGGGTACAGAACGCACTGCAAAGCAATGCGTTCTGTACCCCTCTGGCACTCCGAGGGTTAAAACATATAGTACAAGTTGGTCTGTTTCCTAAATTAGCACCTGTATTCTTTGCTTATTACTGTTAATATCATAGCTAAACTCTCCTTGTTAGCACAAAACGACATAAAAGGGCTGAACATGATAAACATATATCTTTTTCTATATAATGATGCATTTTAATAACATTTTAATACAGTTCAGTTGATTTATTATGAAGTTGCTATTTTAATGATACATTTTATAACTTGATATATTATTTGCCTTCCTCTAGATCAAATAATAGGGGATTTGTCAGAGGTTGCAGAGGGGTGTACAGTGCGTTGTGTCACAATATGTCTGGTGCTTAAAAGATTCAATAATTATCAATTTAATAAAAAAAAATATATTGTGAAACACTGCTCGTTTTTACTGTTTTTCTTTTTTGTTCAAAATCATTTTGTATCAATGGCAATATAATAAAGTAGAGGTTGTCAATTGCTGGCCTTCCAGCTGTTGGGGCATGCAATTCACATTGCAGTCGCCGACAGCTGGTGGTCCATCAATTAAATACCACTGCTATAAACTATAGGACAGACTACAAAACAAAAACAAAATAAACAGTTTAAAAAAAGTCATTTTGGATTTCTACAAGAATCATAAATTGCATCATTTGCATATTTAACCCTTTATGGACCAAATAGTTGTTCAACACAGTAAATGGTTAAAGTGAAAACCAGATTTTTGTTTTTTTCCCAAGGATAACAGATCACACCTATAAGTCAGGCAGTACGTCTGCTAACACTTTTGATGCCAGTTAGCAAAAAACACATTACTCTGATAATGTATGTGCAGAAATCTTGTATACATTAACTACTTCCCTTATGGGATTTTTTTCCCCCGGATGAAATTCCTAATTGATTTTTTTTTTCCTTTTTTTTATTTGGGGTAAACAAGTGATGCAATATTTAGCAAATCATTCACTCTTGGACAGAGTTGCCAGATTTAACTTGGGGTAATCAGGGAAGTGGTTAATATTACCTGGGTATATAACAATAAATAGAGTGGAGGAATTTGATGTCCACTAAATAATGTTAACTTAAGTCATATGGCAGCGCTAATGAGAATAGGAACCAGGCTCACACTTGATGGCTCAAAGCATCGAGAACAGATTTATTCTCGAGCACAGAATTATTCCTACAGTCAGTCACACTCATAAGTGGAAGAAACTAATTACTTTTTTTTTATACTCTGGGAAATAACTACTTAAGTAACAATGTAAGAGGCAGTAAGAGACTCTCATTTTAATAAACAGTCCTACAGACATGGATGGGGTTTTATTCACAAAGACAAAAGTGGAGCGATTCTGGGGCAAACCAAGTACATCACAGGGGAAAAAAAAAGTCACCACTGATTTAAATGGGGGTTTTGAAACCTTGACTTGTGGTGAGTCGTACAGTGCATTGTGTTGGACACATCTGTAGCTTCCAAGGGGATAAAATATCCATTTAATAAATGATAATTTGGTATATTTGTATTTTTTCTCATTGGTACAGTCAGCTGGCCCCAGAATGTGGTATATGTATGTGTCTGTGTGTGACAGTGTGCGTGTGTCTCTGTGCATGTGTGTTTATTATGGGTGCATGCACGTATTTGTGACAAATAAAAAATGCCATTGGTTAAAATTGAGATATTAACACATCAAATGCTAGTTAGGTATCAAAAGCATTGCAATCATTGCATTAGAAATATCTGTAACATTCAAGGTGTGATAAAGTGGAGATGTCTCCTCCAGTGATATCACTTCTCCAGTTCCTATGTTATTCTATGGAGCCAATGGACTAAGATCTCTGAAGTTGGAGAAATCTTAGTACATTGGTTCCATGTAGTAAAACAGGACTTGGAGAGTTTAGAACAATGGAGAAATAATATGTACTTTATCACACCTTAGAGCATCTCCCCAAGGGGTTAAAGCACCCAATTTAAGTAAATGGTTAATTTTGTTTGCTCAGTATGATGTGTTTGTTTCAGTTTAGTTCGTCCCAGAATTGGTCCAGTTTCTTAGTACATCAGCTCAGTGAGTATCAGAAACAATGGTTTTCCTGCTGCATAGTAAATATTGGCATTAGCCTGGGATCCCTTGACGTTCATGTTTTTCCATTATTCAGTGAATTCTATCCACATGTGTATATGTGCACCTTTTCACTAGCGTCTAAAACACCTAGTTCACTCTTACATATTCTGTCTGGCTCTAATGTTTTTTTAGTATGGTTTTTACTTAGTATTTGCTTAGTTTGGAAGTAAAAACTTTTTCTGTCACCTTTAAAGGAAAACCAGTACTTCATGTCATTTAAATATGCTGTATATTTCACTGCAGTGGCATTACACAATCTAATCTTATTCAGTTTGGCAGCTGAACAGCAACATGTTAAATTATTTAAACATTTCACATGCTCTACCACATTTTGTTACTTAGCAAGTGGCTTGTGCCAGCGAAAGCAGTTGGCATTTGCCAGGTATTTAAACGCATATTTTTTTCTAAGCTGAAGATATAGGTCAGTAGAATACCTGGCACTCAGTAAATTACTCAGCCCATATAACCCAATTTCATTGACATAAGCAGAACACTAATGATTGTATAAAATGAACCAGGAGACCTTGAGGCTGGCACTCAACTTGATTCAGTATTACTCCAGTTTACTTTAACTGCTCCATAGTGGACAATTTAAATAATGATTCCCATTGGGACTTTTAACATCTGGAATTTTAGAATTATAAAGCGATGCCTTGGGGACCTCTCTGACATTCAAAGTAATAAAAGACCCATTTGAAAGGGATAGTAATGTTTCATAACAAAAGCAGCTCTAATTAATCATCATAGTATTTGGACCTTGGAGAGCGTTATTTCAATTCTGTTAGAGTTGTAGTTCAAGAGTAATTCAATGATAAAGTATCCCCCTCCCGTCCCTTCTACTGATGTAACACTGCTCAGCCAGATCAGAAGGGAGGTGCCCAGGTAGATTGCAGAGAGGGACAATCTTCAATTAAGATAAGGGAAAAACCTGAAAAACTTGTCCGGGGGGGTGGGCTTTCATTGTTCTCATAGGTAGAAGATTGTCCCCTGCTGTTATCTGTCTGGTCTATGGACTGGATTCCACATCTGAGAAGAGATGGCTTACACTAGGTAAAAGGGGCAGGAGGGGAAACTTTGCTTGTGAATATCTCTCAAACCACAAAGGTTTGAGAGTTAAGACTTATATCGTTCTTCATGTTTTTTAATGCCTACAAAATAAAGATAAAATGAAGTATTACTATCCCTTTAAGCCTCTGAGTGGCAGAGGGGTATCCAAAGCATTGCAACACAATACATTTGATACATCTCTGGCACTCAAGTAAAACTTGATTATTTTTAAGATTTTTTTAATTTGTTGCTATGGAATATGTCTGCAAAACCAGCCTTCTTTCCTGATTTCCAGGGGAGACAGAAAGTATTAGCTATTGCAAATTGTTCTCCATGGTGAACATTAATGGTCACCTCTAAAGGTCTTGAAGGAACTGCAAGGCAGTGTGATAGAGAACACTCTATCAACACTGGGAACAAGATCTTCATAGGGTTCTATGTTCAAAAGAAATTTGAGTAATTCTGCTGTCGGAGGGGAATATACATTGTAATTGATTTAAGGGGATATTTTTAACCCCTATAGTACTAAAGAGGTCTCCAACACATAGCTTAATGATGCATTGGGAGATCTATCAAGAATTTAATAGGTTAAATGCCTGAATTATATCAATGGGAATTGGGTGGGGGGTTGTCCTCCTATAGTGCAGTTGCTCTAGAAATACTCTGTGGAGCCTTGTTATTGTTAATAAAATTGTGCTTTGGAAACAGTGCGTATCATAGTGATTATGATTGTGTTTGATATCATTTAATAATGATAACTAAAAAACTTGCGTTTCTTATTAAAAAAAATGGTTTAGCTTATAGACAAAAATTGGATTGCTAATAAATGTGGCATCACCTCTAAAAATAACAATGTTAATAAAAATGACATTGTTTCTAAGAAAAGTGAAAATGCTAATAAAAGAAACAATTTTTCAGGCTTTGAATGCTGCATGTACAGCTATGCACAATTGTTTTAGATTAAATGTAATTTTTTTTAACTCATCAACAAAAATGCAGTTGGCACTAAATGCATTAAAAAATTGAGAGCCGTATCGATTTTCCCTACGATTTTCAGGCCCATTATGGTAAACATTTATCTCATAAATTCCAGATTCTCTTTTTATACATAATAATTATTCTTATAGGAACAGATGCAACAGGGAGATTATATGATGGTGTATTGGAAGTATTCTTTACTAAACTGATTATATATATATATATATATATATATATATATATATTCTTGAAACACCAATTATGATTATGTTTTATACTGAACTGAGACCTTAGTTAGCATAAGGCATTGCACTGAAAGAGAGACCACAATCCACAAATAAAAGTTTAGTATGCCTATACTATGCTTCTTCTTGCCTTTTGGCTAGCACAGGGATGGCATTTTAGATCTTCAGTTTTTGGTAGCTGAGAATGATGGGAACTTGCATTGCCAATAGCTATCTGGTCTAACTTGATGTATGGACATTTTTGCATGAAGTCTGAAAAATTTAACTTTAGTTCAAGGTATCAAGCTCACGTTAACTTCGTGAATACCTTTATTCAAGGCAACGGATCATAAGCCAGAGGGGGGTGTGCAATGCATTGCAAAAGAATGTTGCACACCACTCATCTTTAAAGGGTTGAAGGGAAAACGAAAGTTAAAGTGTTAATAATGTCCAACAAAAAGTTTTTTTTTGCATTTAGAAGAGCTTAAAAAGCTGAGCTAAATGCAAAAAAACGTATCTCTCAAACCCCTATGGTTTAAGAGATACAGGCGTTTAAACTTCGCTGCCTCCTACTGACAGCTGTAAAGCTGTCAGCAGGAGATTTGTGTCGGTCGACACGGAGGCGCTTGAGAAGTGCCGGTATCTCGTAACTTACAAAGAATCCCTTCATTGGAATGGTCTAAAACGTGTGCTTGCAATCCAGTCACATGTTTTAGACCATTCCAATGAAGGGATTCCTTGTAAGTGACGAGATCGTGGCACTTCTCAAGCGCCTCCGTGTCAACCGACACGAATCTCCTGCTGACAGCTTTACAGCTCCAGAGTGGGAAAGAGGGACAGAGGGATTTCGGTCTCAAAGAGGGACTGTCCCTCCTAAAGAGGGACACTTGGGAGGTATGGGAATCTAAGTGCACAATTCATAGACAGCCTTTACTATTGAGGTAAACAATTTTCCTTTCACCCTGAGAGGATGGTAGCTACCTGGAATAGCCTACCAGCAGATGTAGAGGTTAATACAGTGAGGTAATTTAAGCATGTATGGACTAGGAACATTAAACTATCGTGAACATAAGACAAGACCAAGGAATAAGTAAGGTATGAGGAATTTACAGTAGGAAAACTGGGCAGACTTAATGGGCCGAATGGTTCTTATCTGCTGTCAAATTCAGTGTTTCTATGTTTCTCACTTCCTGCTGTGATTTGCTCACTGTAGAGTATAAACACCTGCCCAGAGAGTGAAGACAAAAAGGAAAAACATCTTCTCTCTCCCTGCCTGATTAGAAACCACATGCATGTAATTTTATACATTTTCAGTATACTATTATAAAACTTTTACACGTACATCTGCAAATGTTATACTAAACCATTTCATTTAACTCTTTAAAGGGAGAGTAATACTTGCAAATTACTAATCCCCATATTGTAGGTTTGTTAAAAAGAAATTTATTGCCCCCAGTGTCATCTCTCAAACCCTTATGGTCTGAGAGATGATAGCGCTCAAAGTTTCCCCCTCCCTCCCCCTTCCCTGACTGAACACTGACTGCAGGGGAAGCTGTCGTACGACAGTCTTATGTGCATCAGGCGGCTCTGCAGCATTGCCAAGATCGCGTTTATAAAAAATAATTCTTTCACTGAAACGGTCTTCTACGTGTGCTTGGCTTGCAAGCACACGTAGAAGACTGTTTCAGTGAAATAATTATTTTTTATAAACGCAATCTCGGCAACGCTGCAGAGCCGCCTGATGCAAGTAATACCGGATATCCCTGCAGTCAGCGTTCAGTCAGGGAAGCGGGAGGGAGGGGGGAACTTTGAGCGTTATCATCTCTCAGACCATAAGGGTTTGAGAGATGACACTGGGGGCAATAAGTTTCTTTTTATGAAAGCTACAATATGGGGATTAGTAATTTGCAAGTATTACTATCCCTTTAAAGACCAGAAAGGTGTGAAACTCATTATTTTCGATGTAGTGCACACCTTTGTTCCTTAAACTGTAAAAAGCAACTTGTATTTTTGGGTTCCTTAATCATTTAGTAATTTCTAGTACGTCTCATCATTTTTGAACAGCAACATCACAGTGATTGTTGTTTTGGACTTTAGAATATTCTGTGCTTATTTATGTATTTTTTATTGATATTTAACATTTTATCGAACCATTCTTGTAATGCACATACAGAGGAATCAGGTACAGAGAAGAATGAGGGGAAAAGGGGTTATTTCAAGGAACACTATCACATTTCTTACTTGCATTTTTCCTGGCAGATTGCCAGCACTGTGGATGTATGGTGTCTACTGTAGAGAGGTTTTAAAATGGTGAACTGCTGTAAAATGAACAGCATGACAAAATAAATGCATATCTTTATCTTGATGGCCTTAGGGTCTGTATATTCAAAATAAAGTGCAATTCTGCAGCAATCCTACTGCACTATAGGGATATCGGGAAACTATCCAGATCTGACCTTGACACTCCAGTATGTATAATTAATTACCATGTCTCTGGGGACATAGGCTGATTCTCAGAGCTCATTGCCATCCCTTTTAACTCCACCCACTTCCCTGCTAGTTCCAGTCTGACTCCGCCCTGTTCTTTACACTCTCTGCCAATTCTGACAGCAAACCTTGCCTTCCCTCCTCCCAATCCTACCCATCTAGCTTTTGATGCAATTGCATAATTTGGACACTCCCATCCCCAGACATTATTTTACCTCTAGAGGCTTGGGACAAGATAGTTCCCAAGTATGACTACAGAGGAAAACGAAAACTTCCCAATGAATTAAATGGAGATTATAATGTCTTCAATGCATAGGCATCCTCTTTAGCATACAAGGGGGTTGAAAGCCCGATTTAAATGAATAGAACATTTTGGAACTTTCATTTTTTTACATACTGTAATTCAGGGGGTGTCCAAATTTGGTCTTCAAAAGCTACCAACAGTCCAGGGTGTAAGGATTTCCCTGTTTGAGTACAGGTGAGCCAATCAAAATGAATGAACCACTGATTAACTCACGTGTGCTTAAATCAGGGAAATCCTTATATATTGGCCTGTTGGTGGCCCTAGATAACTGAACTTGGACACCCAAAGCAATGTGTTGTGCACCCCTTTGACACTCAGAGGGTTAACAGACATACATATTTTTTCTTATGGCATACATCAGATTAAAATATTGTTAAAGGGTTAAACAGATTTGCTTTTATTATGTTTCCAAATTATTTATTTTGATTGCTAACATTGTATAGATAAGGAAAGGTCCAAACAAACAGGAGAAAAGTTACATTGTAGATTATTTTAATCTTCATCCGAAAAGTCAATGGGACTGCTGATCATCCCAAAGTATATTTTGTTTGTGTTTCTTGTTTGACTGTTTGCCACTGACTAAATATATCCACGTGGGAAAAACATATATCTTCTTTATCAGAACTTACAATACAAACTTCCCTCTTTTCCTGCTGGAGAACTGCACCAGTGTTTTCATTCTGCACATCGCTTTACTGAAGGAACGGAACTGGACAGATGTCTGCAGCCTCAATTCAGAAAAGAAATAACCAGACGTCATTTTGGTCTGTGTTTTCAAAAGGTGTCTTATAGGGGACAAATAATAACTTCCAAAATTCCCATTTATAAAAGTGGGGCTTTTAACCCTTTGAGTGCCAGAGGAGTATGCAACACATTGAATGTCAAAGAATGTCTAGCATTCAAGTGGTTTAAAAAATGGGGATGTTTAGTTCTTTCCTATAGTGCAGATGGTTAGCCCCAGAATTACTCCCCTTTTTTAACCCCTTAACGATGCCCAGTCTAGTAGAGGTGGCCAACTTCAGTACTGGGGACAGAGGCTGAGTCTCTAGCTTGCTGAGTTCGCGGGTAACCCCATCCACTTCCAACCAAGTTCCGACCACTCCAATGTTTCCTGCCCATTTCAGGACAAACACCACCTTTATACCTCCTACTCCCACGCAACCTGATTAAGCTCCACCCACAATATTGCACCAGTCATAGCATTTAGGGACTCCCATCTCCTTTTCTACTTCATAATCAGAGGGCTAAGTTATACAGAGAAATACATTCAAGGGGTTAACTGTTCATTTAAATTAGTGAGTTATTTTATACAGTTTAAAGGGATAGTAATGTTTCATAATACAAGCAGCTCTAATTAATCATCATAGTATTTGGACTTGAGGAGTGTTATTGCAATTCTGTCAGAGTTGTAGTTCCAGAGTAATTCAATGATAAAGTATCCCCCTCCCGCCCCTTTTACTGATGTAACACTGCTCAGCCAGAGCAGAAGGGAGGTGCCCAGGTAGACTGCAGAGAGGGACAATCTTCAATTAAGATAAGGGAAAAACCTGAAAAGCTTGTCAAGGGGGGCAGGGATTTCATTGTTTTCATAGGAAAAAGAGTGTCCCCTTCTGTTATCTGTCCAGTCTATGGACTGCATTCCACATCTGAGAAGAGATGGCTTACACTAGGTAAAAGGGGCGGGAGGGGGAAACTTTGCTTGTGAATATCTCATAAACCATAAAGGTTTGAGAGATAAGACTTATATCATTCTTCATGTTTTTTTAATGCCTACAAAATAAAATAAAGTTAAAACTGAGTATTACTATCCCTTTAAGACATATTTGTAGTTGGTGCATTCTGCTAATGTATGCTAATTCAAGGTCACAGATCCATCAGTCTTGTCCTAGATGTCCAGTGTACAAATGTCAGCAAAATACCCAGATATAAAATTCAGCCTTTAGTGTCACCGAGGTGCTGCTAATCCCTTCTAGGCACATGGAGAGGAAAGTCCCATACCTGGTATATCCTTCCAATTATGGAGATGAAAGTCCCATACCTGGTATATCCTTCCATTTATGGAGAGGAAAGTCCCATACCTGGTATATCCCTCCATTTATGGAGAGGAAAGTCCCATACCTGGTATATCCTTCCATTTATGGAGAGGAAAGTCCCATACCTGGTATATCCTTCCATTTATGGAGACTACAAGAGAGGTGTGGCAAGCATACTCTGAGAATGAATGAAACTCAGTAGTTTATTCTTGGCAATGGTCACGTTGTTTCACTCTGATGTGCCATTGGAGTGAAGACATTTCCATATTTATATCAATCTGGTCCTGCCAACAGATAGGCCCAGTGCCAAACTGTCAGATGAATCTTATATGTATAAGAAAAACCCCAGACGTACATTTCAGCATTAAAGGATGGTTAACACCTTCTCATAATAATACATTCCCATTTACCTTCATAGGGGCATGACATCCTAATGAGTAAAATCTCTCCAAAATGAATCTTTGTTTAGTGGAAGGGCACATAGGGGGAGATGCACTAAGGAGTGATAAAGAGGTGATAAAGTGGTGATGACTTCTCCAGTGATATCACTTCTCCCAGTCCTGTGTTATTCTATGGAGCTAATGCACTAACATTTCTCCAGCTTTGAAGATCTTAGTGAATAGGCTCTATAGAATAACATAGCAACTGGAGAAGTGAAATCACTGGAGAAGCCATCTCCCCTTTATCACCTCTTTAGCATACCTTAGTGACTTTCCCCCATAATTCGTTTAGAAAGATTAATTTCAGAATAAAAATCCACCTAGACTTGAGTCATTTTGTCCATTGGACTTTCAGTCCAGACTGATGTAAGAGGTTGTCTGCTGTTAAGGGTTTAGTGTTCCTTTAAGTGATGTGCTGAAAAAAGAACAGAAGTGAGATTCAGGGTAAAAATAAAGATGTAAAATGTGTGGGTTGATCTCAACAGGAAATTCCAGAGATAATGTACATTATACTCCAAGAATAATCAGACATCTACTTTAGTACATTTGTGTGACATACTTCTAATTTAATTAGTCTTGGGCTGTATTAGTGCACTGCATGAAACACACCAACACCTGACCACAGGACTGCTGATCTACCAACCTCCACTTTTCATCCATCTACATTTCTGTAATTAACCCCTTGGATCAGCAGTAGGCAATCTAAGTTCCTCCAGCTGTTGAATACTACAATTCCCATCATCCTCTACCAGCTGTTGGCCTCCCCTTGCTGATCTACCAAACTCCGCTTCTCATCCATGTACATTTCTATATTTAACCCCTTATATCAGCAGTTAGCAAACTAGGTCCCTCCAGCTGTTGAATACTACAATTCCCATCATCCTCTACCAGCTGTTGGCTTCCCCTTGTTGCTTTTTTGTTGTTGGGAACGATCTGTGATAAAAAGAGACTGTTTTACTAAGCACTGGACCAGTTCTGGCACAGACCAGCTACACTATAGGGGGAAACTAAAAGTTCCTCTTGATTTAACCCTTTGAGTACCAGAGAGGTATTCAATGCATTTTAATGCAATACATTGCCACGACTCCAGCTCGCAAGGGTTTAAATGAGACTTTTAATTCATTGGGGGAGATACACAAAGACATAAAAAGGCTATGAAGCGGAATTGACTTCTCCAGTGATATCACTTCTCCAGTTCCTATGTTATTCTAAGGATCCTATCCACTAAGATTTCTCCAACTTTGTGCACAGGCTCCATAGAATAACTTAGGAACTGAAGAAGTGATATTACTGGAGTCATATCTGCTTTATCACCTCTTTATAACAGAGGTCACTACTTCACAGGATTTAAAGACCTCTTTAACCCCTTAAGGCACGTGGCCGGCACTTAAGGACCACGGACCATTTTGTTTGTATCCAGTTCCGGGCTCCCCGAAAGGTGTGAAGCCACACAGTTAACCCAGAATTCCATGACGGTCCTGGCACGTCATGGGTCGTTAATGCAAAACAACCTATGACATGCCATGACCGTCAAGGGTCGTTAAGGTGTTAACATTAAAGTATCATTTAAGTTAATTACATTTTGGGGACATTTTATTTAACTATGGTGCATAATATTGCAATGAGATTGTGTGCAAACAGATCTTTTTGTATCTCATTATCTTTGCAAATCAACAGAAAAGTTAGTTACCAGAAATCATTTCCAGACCATCATGCAATCTTCTTGAGTTTATAAACTCTCCACTTTCTATAGTAGGAAATCCCTATGTAAACTCATCTGATGTGCAAAATTGTTAGCGTTTTGAAATAGATATTTTACCCTTTGATTGCAGGGCAACATACTGTATCTCTGTCTGGCACTCAAAGGGTTACCTCTTTAAGGACAAGAATGATGTGCAATTTACTACAAAGCATTTTGTTGCACACTCACCCACCGCTGGTCCTTATAGGGTTGAGGTCTATACTAAAAAAATATATAGATGTAATGAACATTCCTGCAAACATTTAACATCCTATAATTATTTTTAATTTTAATGTTGTGATTGGTAGATTATTGCTTTAAAACTGAACACTTATAAAAATGCCACAGGAGTGTAGGGAATACTACTGTTCTGCAGTGTTCCCATGTATCCACGTAGCACTCATATTGTATGTGCTTGGTTTTAAAGGGGTGATCCCACAAGACTGCGTAGATAATGTGTGCTACACTTTAGAAGTATAACATTATATTGTAATGTGCAACACTGGTTATCAGTCTGTGTTATGTGGTACCCATACCTGGGAGCTTCCTGTTATAGAGTCCTCTGGTGCTGCTGGAGAATGTATTGATGCAAATCGTGTCAAAAAAGGGGCGGGCATACCCACAATTGGGGGTGAGGCTTAACACACATCACAAAAGTGGGTGTGAAGTAGGAGGACCAGGGTGAGAAAGGAGGAGAAGTGGGTGGGAAGAGGGAGGAACAGGCTGGGAAGAAGCAGAAGTGGACAGAGTTTCAGTAGAAACTCCCCACATCCAGAAAAATCAGCCTCTTCCTTGGAGACCCAGTAATGCACTGTCCAAACCGGAGTCTTCGGGGCAAATCCCACCCAGTATTGTGGTACCCCTGTATTCCCTCTAGCTGTCCATGGGGTTTTGCAGGACAAATTTCAGTAATGGTGGACAGTGGATGATGGCTGGCTTTACAGTCAGTGAACACGTGGTTCTGTGGTTGCCGGTGGATGTGTGGAAGACTGAAATATTTCACAAAGTTCTACCTTGTCTTTTGGTAATTTTCTTATATAAAAACATTATAAGCTAGATTTCTCTGTTAAAAAAATTAGATACAATTACTTGGTAGCTTTTCCATGATCTATGTTATCCTAATGATTTAGTCTTCAGTTTCCTGGTACTATCCAGCATTCATGTGCATTTGATTTAATACTGGGTTAAGCCCTGGTAATCCTGGGTTAGAGGAGACCTCTTTAGCATTCAGTGGTGAAATCGTTTCATTGTTAGTGCTCCACGTAGATGTTGCATGAAGCTGAAGGTTTCCACCACAGTCAAAAGTAGGAAAACTACTACTATATGACATACTTTTTATTTAGCCTTAATGTTATTCTATGAGAAATAAACATTTTTATCTAAGGTTTTAGGAAGTGTTATAAAAGACCAAATCCAGAGTTGACTAAGTGAGACTGGAGAACTGAATTGAGGCCAGATTTTAAGAACAACGCAAACCTGAACTGTTGGTTCAAGTGATAATTGAAGCTGATCTAATTGATTAAGTATGTATTAGCTATGGAGATTTAAGAAGCTGGCCCGTTTCCTGTCCTCGGAATCACACTTGGCCACCCACTGCCTAATCAATCAATTAAAAATGAAGTAACCGCTGGACCTTTGAAAAGTAGCATTCAGTAAATGATTTTGGGTCATGTTAACCCTTTGGGTGCCAGAGAGTTAGCCAACGGTTTGCCATGCAATGCACTGGATAGGTCTCCGGCACTCAAAGGGTGAAAATGTGTTCTACCCGTTGAGTCTGGATTTTAACCCTTTGATTGCCAGAGGGGTATGCAGTTGGTGTGCTGCAGATATGCTATTATTTGATTTTTGCTTTAGGTCTTTGTGCCACATGCTTAAGAAAGTGAAGAAATTCTTGACCATACGGAACAAACACAAAATCCCCAAATTTCCATGGATCTAAACCCCTTCAGTGTACAGTGGTCTCCCATGCATTGCTAAGCAATAGGATGGAGACCTTTCTAGCATTCAAGGGTTTAACCCTTTGAGTGCCAGAGGCAGGACAGCCATCAGGAGGGTACAGGGAATAACCATTCAAAGGGCCCAGCCAACCAGCCAGACCCACCTTCCCACAGTGCAGGGGTGTAACAGAGGCCTGTGTCAAAAGGGGCCTCCAGGCATCCAGACTCCAGAATATATTTTGAGGGAGTGGAGAACTTGAACACCCTGCAACCACTTCATTCAGCAACATGGTGGTGCAGTTCTTCAGCCTCCTCCCTTTTACCCTATACTTCCAGGTTGCACTGAGGTCACTTCTGTTACCCCCACACTGATGAAGGCAGCCTCCTTGCTTGGAAGGTCCCATGTATGTGTGGGCTGTGACTACCAATGGAATCAGGCTTCGGGACAGTAAATGTATGTGGGGACTGGGACTACCAATGGAACCAGTCATGGGGGCAGATTATGTATGTAGGGACTGTGACTTCCACTGGAACCAGGCTAGGGAGTCAGACAATGTATGTTGGGGCTGAGACTATAAGAGCCAGGCTGAGGGGCAGACAATGTTTGTGGGACTGTGGCTACAAATGGTACCAGGTTGAGGGGCAGACAATGTATGTGGGACTGTGGCTACAAATGGTACCAGGCTAAGGGGCAGACAATGTATGTGGGAGTGTGGCTACAAATGGTACCAGGCTGAGGGGCAGACAATGTATGTGGGAGTGTGGCTACAAATGGTACCAGGCTGAGGGGCAGACAATGTATGTGGGAATGTGGCTACAAATGGTACCAGGCTGAGGGGCAGACAATGTATGTGGGGATCTGTGCTGGCTAGTGGCACCAAGCTTTGGGTCAGATAATGTATGTGGGGATATGTGACTACCAGTGGTGCCAAGCAATATATATGGAAATCCATGACTAGCAGTGGAACCAAGCTAGGGGGAGCCAAACAGTTTGTGACTACCATTGGAACCGGGCTGGGGGACAGACAATGCATGGATTTGTAACAACCAGGATACAGTTATACAAGGCTGGGATTTCAGGCAGTTTATATTGGATCTGTGACTACCAGGGGACAGAGGAACAAGTGTGTGGGATAGGCAGGGTAGGGGGAAGGGCATGGTGGAGCAGTGGGTGGGTAAAATGCCTGGGGTGAGGGGGCAGACCTGACCAGAGGTGGTATCGTATTGGGCATCCTCTGGCACTCAAAGTGTTAAAGCCCATTGAAATCCATGGTATATTTTATTTATCGCAGTCTGAATTGCACCCACATTGCTCCAGTTCTTTTTGCATATAGTCTATGATATTTTTGGAGCAAGTGGTGTAAATAGAATTAACCTCCTGGACTCTACATAGTTCTGCACTACGTTGCATCATTATTTATTGGAGACCTCTCTGTCATCCAAGGGGCACTACGTTGAATCATTATTTATTGGAGACCTCTCTGTCATCCAATAGAAGAGCAACATTTACCATCATTTTTTAAAATGTTTTATTCTGTATATTCTATATCCAATGACACATGTTTTGGGAAAAAAATAACATGTTTTAACCCTTTGAGTGCCAAAGGGTTAAAGCAACAAGGATGAGAGTTTAACAGGCTTCTGTTGACAGAATCTGAACACATATATCACCACAATTTTAATTGACTTTTTTACACAGTATAAGTAGACACAACTGTAAAAACACTGAGGTTTTTTCTAGATTCGGATAACAAAGCTGCACCCTATCGTTGGAATCCACTCATAGAGGCCATCAGTCCTATCTCCCCACCCAACAGATGTCTTTCAAATGATAGTAATTAGATGTGAGGAAGATCTCTTTAGTGAGAATGTACCTGGAAAAGGAGCTATGGGGCGGGGAGAGTTGTATAAAACTGGCATAATAAGGAAACTGTCTATAAAACTGATATATACAAACAATTAGCGACATTTTCATTAAGTACTAACTCCAATCAGTTGAGTTTTTTGAAAAGTGGAGTATAAACTGATGTGGACCAAAGAAGAATTGTGTCTCAGTGTATGTATAAAGACTTCACTAATTGTGCCAAAAGTAAAGGCAGTTTTAGTGGTTAAATCTTAGTGCCCGGTATGGCCTGTTTTTAATGGAAGTATATAGGTTGCTAAGTGATATAAATGTAAGGAAAAACTAATTCTCATTAGTGAATTTTTCTCTGATAGTAACATATTTATAAATGTACCTTTTCTTCTTTATAAATTTGACCCATTGTTCTGAATTTCAGTGACAATTCTTAAACAAACATTAAGGATTATTTTCATACTCTCCCCTCCATATTCTTATTTTCCAAACCTCCGTAAAGTGCTTCTGCATGGACTTACACAAACCCTTGCTGAATTTCAAAGGACACATATGGTATTTCTGATGTGCCACTGATGCCACAATGCACACACTTATACATAAACACGTCATTATAAACACATGTAGTGCACTCACACCAGACCACATCTCAGGAGAAGTTGTAGGAAAAGGCCTTTGCACAATAGGCAGAAGGCCTGTAGTATTACTTATTATGAAAAAATGTGTCTTTCTGTGAATAAAACAAGAGTTTGCCTCACTCAACAGCTATTATAATACAAACATACACTTATGTGACACAGTGAGGCTGGGGCGATTGTGGAACAAACCAACTGTACCATGTGAGACTATTAACATCTTGCATGCTGGTGAAGCAGTGCACTGCATTGGAGACATCTCTAGCACTCATGGGGTTAAAAGACCCATTTACATTTAATTTGTTAAACTCTGAGCGAGGTCGTGGGCCCCAGAATTGTTCTGGTTCTGTTTATTGTCTCACTGATTATAATAATTTTCATGTTCTTTCAATGGTGGCACGGTCACTGTTTAATTGAACAGATTTTAGCCTTTGAGTGCCAAAGGGGTTAGCAACACATTGTGTTGCTCAGCCCACTGGCACTCAAAGAGTTAAACACAGCCCAAAGCTTTTCATGGACTTCAGTAGTAATAGCGCCACCATAACCAGTAACAGCCATCAGGGAGTGGTACCTGGGATGAGGAGCAGTGTGGAATATTAGTATCTGTACTATTAGTTAAATATCTCATAAACTGTTCCTTTAACCCTTTGAGTGCTAGAGAGGTACGGAATGCATTGCTAGAGCGGTATCCAACTCATTGCTCTTTCAAAGCTCTTTCAAAATGTCCTAAGTTGTTATAAGGTGTTAGTTCCACTTTAACCCTTTGAGTGCCAGAGGGGTATGCAACGCATTGCTTTGCAATGCGTTGCATACCCTTCTGACACTCAAAGGGTTAAGTATTTTTGCTTTTGAGTAACCCTCATCACCATAAGGGCCCCACCACCTGCACCACCCGTTTATTTCTATATGCTGTTTCGTTTACATTTATTAATTCCAAACCGTACAACATTACTGTGAGCTCTTATAAATAAATGATAACAAGCAATGCACATTTATGTATATGTAATTTCAAATCACTCAAATGTTAAGATATAAATGGGATATTAAAAATGTATATTCATTCTAGCTAGATATGTAAATTATCTATGGAATCCACATCAGATTAGGAATCCCTCCTTGGTTCAGTTTTGGGCCATTGAAATCTTTTGTAGAATTTAACCACTTTAGAGCCAGAAACAATATCTCGCAGACCTCTCTGGCCTTTAACCACTTCGATGCTAAGATACCCTAAAACTGGAAAGGATATTTACAGATATATCCTCTACACTGCAGCAGCAAAGAGGTTAATACCGGGAGCTGAGACCTACCTGGAAATCTTCTGTCCCCTTTAAGAGCCTAGATCTTAGCTTCCTTGTTATACTTTTACTGAAAGCGCCCATGTTTGAGTGTAGCAATGTTGGGAGATCTTGAGATGACCTAACTATAACTTAATTAAAAAATGCTAAAGGAAGCGTGGATCTCTGAAATAGCTCTGAACTTGGACACACTTGCACCCAATTATTTGGGACTAAACGTTTTTTAAAAGAGGCCGGTCTTCAGGGGTAGACTTCAACAAATACATTTCGGGTGATCACTGATCACATGACATAAACACACTGAATAAATGCTGTTTGTGAGCATAGTGACGGTGGTGGGCTTTTAAAGAGACACTATCCCCCTCTTCTTGTTCTGGAAAATAAAAAACTGCTCTTTTATGAAAGATGGGAGTCATCTCATTCATTCAAGGGTAGTCTTTCACCAAGTGAGCACCAACACATTGCTTCAAAATGCACTTAAGGGCAGGACGGCGGGGCACTCCATATGGGATTGTCTGCTGTTATACACTATATAGCTGTCATACCCAGTGGTGCCAATCCTCAAGTGCAGCCACTGGCATTAAAGACTAACCCCAGTGTGGCTGCACTGGTTAATTCAAACATTCATCCCACTGTCCTGCTTCCGCTCACTCAGTATTATTGTATAACTCTCTAAGTCTCTCTTCTTTTGTCTGTCTTGCTCCCACCTCACTCTTTCATTCTCTCTGTCTGTCACTCTCTTTCTCTCTTTTATCAGAGTCAAAGCAGGTGTGAAGTAATCATATATAAGTAAACCCTTCTGTTATAGAAATTAAGTGACATATATTTCCCCTTTAAAACTTGAAAGAGGGTGTTTTCAGTAGCTGTTTTAAAGGGTTAGTAATGCCCGTACTTAAAGGGATAGTAATACTTTGTTTTAATTTTATTTTATTTTGTAGGCATTAAAAAACATGAAGAATGATATAAGTCTTATCTCTCAAACCTTTATGGTTTAAGAGATATTCACAAGCAAAGTGTCTCCCTCCCGCCCCTTTTACTGATGTCACACTGTTCAGCCAGAGCAGAAGGGAGGTGCCCAGGTAGACTGCAGAGAGGGACAATCTTCAATTAAGATAATGGAAAAACCTGAAAAGCTTGTCAAGGGGGGCAGGGATTTCATTGTTTTCATAGGAATAAGAGTGTCCCCTTCTGTTATCTGTCCAGTCTATGGACTGCATTCCACATCTGAGAAGAGATTGTTTACAGTAGGTAAAAGGGGCGGGAGGGGGAAATTTTGCTTGTGAATATCTCATAAACCATAAAGGTTTGAGAGATAATACTTAAATCATTCTTCATGTTTTTTTAATGCCTACAAAATGAAATAAAGTTAAAACGAAGTATTACTATCCCTTTAAGTTGATGCAGTATTGTAGATGTTAAAAAATAAAGTATCTGGAGAAAGTCCTATCTCTCAAACCTTTATGGTTAGAGAGATATTCACTGCTAAAGTCCCCCCCCCCTCCCCTTCTCCTGACGTCAGCGCTCTACTGACAGTAGGAGATGCCGGTCCTGGGACCAGCCAGCGACTCTTCTGCAGAGCCGAAATAGCGATCTTTAAAATTAATTACTTAATTGGAACGATCTACAAAGTGTTCCTGGTTTGCAAGCACACTTTGTAGTTCCAATGAAGTAGTTCTTTTTAGAGATCACTATTGCGGCTCTGCTGAAGAGCCTCCTCAAGTCGACCGACACAGATGTCCTTCTGTCAGCTTTACAGCTGACATCAGGAGAGTGGGAACTTTAGTGGAGAATATCTCTAAAACCGTAAAGGTTTGAGAGATGGGACTTTCTCCAGATACTTTATTTTTGTAACATCTACAATACTTAAATTCGGGCATTACTAACCCTGTAACCCTTTGAAGCTGATTTAATAAGACCTGGAAAAATTATGGAGCAAACCAGCTGCACCGTAAATAACAGAAATTCCCCTAATTCTTATTGATTTAAATGGGTTTGCAGTATGCAGGAGACCTCTCTAGCATTCAAGGGGTTAAAAGCACCAATTAAATCAAAGGGACTTTTATTTCTGTCCCTTGATTTGCCCCATAATTGCTGCATTCCTTCTTAGTAAGTCAGCTTCTTTCAGTGTAAGAACGGTGTGCTCTGCATTGCTGTGCCAACTGCTCAGGTACTCAAAGGGTTAACTATCTGAGTGCCAGAGAAGTGTCCAATGCATTGCTTTGCAATGTGTTGGCTACTCCTCTTGCATTCAAGGGTTAAGACCCCAATTACAGGCACAAGATGTTCCTAAAAAAAGAAATGCTAAGCTGATCTAATTACTGGCTTGATCCCCCTATTTTTAAATAATGTAGACAAATATCCATAGCTATACCATGCTGGCTGTTTATTTTTAAAACTCCCAACTGCTTTGTAGTCTTGTTTTCTCAGTGCAAACGAGCAGGGTTATTTAATTTGTCTGTTTCTTGTTGTTCTGATCCGTCAGACCACCTGAAAAAATGTGCTCTTTGTGGGATTACAAATAAACACATCTTTTAAGTTAACTGAACACAGCAAAATGTCTCATTCTCTATTTGTGTTTTAACTTCTTTTGTAGTTAATCTTCTGGATTCTAAAGCGATTCAGGGAGAGCTGGGCTGGATCTCGTACCCATCACATGGGGTGAGTTTATTAGACTGTGAAATGTAAAAGTGCTGTTTCAGAACAAAATGCTATTTAACCGCTGCTTCCTCTTTATGGTATATTGCAGAATTGCCAAGTCTCCTACTGAACGTCAAAAGAAAAATATTTTTGTCGGCACTGAAAGATGTTTTGTGTTTATTATTAAAATGCCTTCTTGTAGAGATCATATTATCTCTGATACTTACGCACAGTGGTTCATAAGGGTGTTATCTTTTTTTGACATTTTTCTTGAACCTAATTTTAACTCTTTGAGTGACAGAGGGGTACGCAACGCATTGCAAAGCAATGCGTTGCATACCCCTCTGGCGCTCAAGGGGTTTAATAATATCACAAAATAGAATTTATGTTCAGCGTATAAAGATGCAGCCCTTGTTTTATTCATACTTTCTTAATCCCTTGGATGATAAATATGTCTCCAACTCAAGAATAGTCATTTTTATTTCCATTTTCTTGTTTTAATATGATATTACAACTCTTTTTACTGCCTACCTTTCATTTTCTTTAGTTATGATTGTTTATAATGTAACAGCTGTTTCATTTGTTCTCTTCCTTCCACTTTTTTGAGATGTGAGCGCCCTCTACCAGCAGTGTATGAAATCAGTCTGCATAAGAATTCTGTGTTTCAGACTCTTATCTGTTTGTGATTACTGTTCAGTTTACACGGAATAGAGAATTAGACATTCATGTATTTACTTCAGTGGTAGTCAGAGGGTTAAGGAGGATGTTTAAACCTCCATAAAGTCAGAAGAATTTGTGGGTTTTCAGTTTTTTTGCATGACAAACTTTGCTGACATTTCAAAGGTAATGTCCTCAACTTTTTTGGTTGTTTGTGCCATATTTTGCACCTAAAAATAATCTCAGGGCCATTTAAGCCACTGTTGGGCTCTGGGCAACGAGTAAAGCCACAGGTCCTATTAATCTAATGAGTGCTAGAAAGATTTGAAGTGTAACAAGGGGGTTCAATAAGTAATGCATATCTTTCCCCCTATTGCTGAAAGTGAGTATTCACAGAAGTCTGAGATTAAATAAAATTACCTTCATAGAATGATGTGTGTACTCAAAAGTGAGTTCACAGAATGCTAAATTCTTACACTCAGGAATTTCCACAAAACAGGAAAAATGTCCTTTCAGTGAAAGTACCGATGGGAATAAAATGCTGCCAAATAATGTGGGTCTGAATGTCTGAAAGGTTAAGCTTAAAGAGAGAGTAATAAAAAATGCTTATCGTTTTGTAGCGGTTCAAAAAATAAACCATATGCCACAAATCCTATCTCTCAAACTGCTATGGTTTGAGAGATATAGGTATCCAAAGTCCCCCCTCCCTCCCCTTCTCCTGATGTCAGCTGTAAAGCTGACAACAGGAGATTCAAGTCGGGTGACTCGAGGAGGCTCTTCAGCAGAGCCAAAATTGCATTATTTAAAAAGAATGACTTCATTGGAATGGTCTGCAAAGTGGGCTTGCAAACTAGGCTCACTTTGTAGACCTTTCCAGTGAAGTAATTATTTTCCAATAATGCGATTTTGGCTCTGCTGCAGAGCCTCCGGCTGGTCCCCGGACCGGGATCTCCTGTTGTCAGTACAGCGCTGATGTCAGGAGAAGGGGAGGGAAGGGGGAACTTTGAATGTGAATATCTCTCCAACCATAGCGGTTTGAGAGATAGGATTTGTGGCATATTGTTTATTTTTTGAACCTCTACAAAACTCTAAGCATTTTTTATGGGACATTACTGACCATTTAAGTTTCTTACTTGCACGATTGTATGAACTCATGTACATATAACTACTCTTACACATACATCATCACCATGCACAAATAGGCACGCAGGCACACACAAAAACATGTAGTCATACACACATGTACACACATTAACTCACTTTGTTATTGGAAGTTATCAGAAGCAACTCCCTTCTTGCTGGAATTCCCTTTGATGTGGGAAAACATACAATTTTCCATCTATTAATTTGCACATTGATTATTTTTGCTCAACCCTAATCTTGATCATCATGAAGACTACATGTTACATTATAGAAATTACTTTTCAGGTTTGATGACACCTGCTCTTGGTGTAGTAGGATACAAAAAGCTATGCGAAACAGAAAGTGGGACTCATCAAAAGATTAATCCTATAACATAAAGTGGTAGAATGTGTCTCTCACTGTGAGCGTAACCGCACATGCGCAGTAGAGAGTCTCTACTGTGCATATGTGGTTTCGCACACAGGGAGATTCACTGTGAGCTGTCTGGATCTCCCCGCTAAGGATCAGCATGTTTGGCGAGTCTCTACTGCGCATGACTGCAGTCATGCTCAGTAGAGACTCACCGAACGCGCTGCCCCGCTCTGGACGGCTCATGTCCTGTCTCTGCTCTCAGCTCCGGTGCAGCAGCCAGGGCAGCTGGGTGCACTTTATCCCGTGTATACGGGCTTCCATACCAGTAGAACATAATTCATAAACATTTCAAGAATTAATTAATAAATAACCACAGCATGGATGTATCTATTATGAAACATAGTCTATCCATTTGCCTATATAATTAAAATACAAAGCATTACAAATGCAATGTGTTGCGTACCCCTCTGGCACTCAAAAGGTTAACAGTATTAGTCCCTCCCAGCAGGCTGTTCCACTAATCGTTCACCCTTTCTGTTAAGTAGTACTTCTGCACATTACTGCATTTTCCACCCTCCAGTTTGAATCATGAACTCTTGTCCTATTATTCCTCTTTTTCCTAAAAAATACTTAACTTCAGAACTATATTAAAGCCCAAATAATTATTCATATATAGCGATAAGCATAGAAATAACAGTATTATACAGAATAACTCCAGCGTTAGAAATCCACCTTGATCCGAGACGAACAGGCAGCCATCAGCGCAGACATCTTGCCTTAGAGACATCCGTGCGCCTACACTGTCGGTCCCAGTCTCCTCCAGGATTGGTGAGGAGGAGTTACATTGTACCTTAAGGTAAGAGATTAACTACACAGGCGCTCAGATGCCTCTAAATCAAGGAGCCTGCCCTTCAGTCTCGGATCAAGTAGGATTTCTTAATTATGCCAGACTTATTCTGTGTTATACTAGTATTTCTATGCTTATAGCTATATGAATAATTATTCTGGGGGCACTTTGTTTGGAGTTATAGTTCCGATTAAAGGTTTCTGTTATATCACCCCTCCCTCCTTTCTTCCAGCCTGTACACATTAAATTCTTTGAGACTGTCCTGGTACCTGGTGTCATTAACACTCTGCACCATGTTGGTGGCTCTTCTTTTAACTGCCATTCCGGAGATGGGCTGTCCAGAACTATGCACAGTACTCCAGTGGAGGGATAAGGACTGATCTATAGTCAGGCATTAGTACTTCTCTTGACTTGCAGCTAATACCTCTTTCTTCCACTTCTTTACTGCATTGCTTGCCTACCTTCAAGTCATCTGATGTTAGCACGACCATTCTCCCAGGTTTTTAATTCATCATGCATCACCCCTCCTGGAGAGTCAACCTTGTTTGTATCATCTGCAAAAATGCACTTTTTACCTTGACTACCACTAGTAACATCACTAAAGAAAATATTGAAGAGAAGACTTCCTAGCAGCTTTGTGGCATTCCTCTATTAACCCTAGATTGCAGAATCATAGGAGGATGGCATATCGTGCAGCACTGCTGTATCCGATGCATCAAGTATTTCCCTTCTAATTACAAAAGGATTTATTTTCAGCGCACATAATTAGACAAAAGAGAAATAATCAGACAAAATGAACTGTGAACTAAGGTTGAGGAACTGGTAACCAGTATTATTATATCTCTAGTACCAAATGTTCCTGAATCAAGTCAATCAAAAAAAAGTTAAACAAATGAAGAAATAGAACATAATAAGATACTAGTTTGAACAGACATTATGTTCAACATTTATTCAACAATGTGCAACGAGCGATGTAGACAAGCCAATACCACTAATGTGTCCAAGTTGGACAAAACCCTATTGGTGTGATGCTCCAAGCCTGCAGTTAAGGAGCAGCAAAGCAATTTTGACTCGGCCTTGCTAGAGCATGCAGTACCTCCTGCAATTAAATAGAATTAGGGGAAAATATTGGTTTCATGCTAAACAATGTTGTTGGTTTTCGTTGATTAAAGGTGAAGGGACACCTCCTTATATTACCCCCATTTAACTTACTATGGCCAGAAAATCCTAATGGCATCTACTAATGTTCAGGAGATAACATCTTAAAGCAGTCCTGGATGCCATGGTCATAGAGGCAACATAACAGTTCTTAGCATGACCTCCAGACTCTTCAAACTGTCCATGGCAATTGTAACTTGTAAGTGATCTTTCCTGTCCGTGAGTTTCTCATTGTTCGAGTCCTTAATGGGGTAAGAATTCTCATTCACTAAGCCTGGTTCATTTTTTTAAACAACTCCCAGAACCGTCACTTTCCTGTCTGCTTTGATATGACATCTGGAGATGATTGAAGATGTTATCGCTTGAAGAAAGGCACAATGGAAAAATTCATAGACGCCATTAGGGTTTTATGTGCATAAAATGGCAAATATGTGTGTGGGGGTTAATATTAGGCTTTAGTTCTCCTTTAACTGATGCCATTATAATGTAATTGCATTAAAAATGAAACAGTAAATCCATATTTTCAGTTGACTATAAATAATATCACACAGAAGAGATCAAGTACATATTCTGTCTCAGCTCAACCAATTTGTAGCCTGCATTGTAGGTCAGTCAGTCAACAAGTGGGTTAAATAAGTGACTGTTTATAAAGGATGACATGATACTTTTCTTACTCATTAAATATATCCGAACTCAGCCAACGTAATTCTATCTGTTCTCTCACCAGGCGTGCTTTATATCACAGGTACTTAATATATCTGTCATCATTGTGTCTGCTTCTCTTGGTACACCTCATTGTTGACAGGATGCCAAACCTTCTAAAATAGCATTGTCTATTCTGTGAACCATTGTTTTCTCTTTAAAAAAAAGTACAGATCAAATTATGATATCTTGACAGCAATAACATGTCCTGGAATTAGTTAAAAGATAATAAATGCTGAATAGGAGCTTCCAGGTGCATCGTAACTATTAAATGCTGATATACAATTTAGCTCATATAAAATCTAGTGTATTTGAAGATTTAATAAGGTAGTAAAATTTTAGTGTGAATAAATGATTTTCGTGTTTGTAAAACAAAAGTGTTCTTTTATATAAAAAAGCTAAGGAATATGGGAAGCAAAAAGATAATTAAGTGTCATATCTGGAGTGGACCTTTCACCTTGATTCAAATTTGCATATTTTAAAACGGCATTAAAAACTGCATATCTGTCTTGTTAGCCAAAAGACCATCAAATGTACAGTTAAAGGGGATGCATTACCTAAAAAAAACATTTGCCCATAGGTTTTGTTAGTAAAGTATTATTAGGGAACCTAGGTGCAATCCCCACTGGTCCTTAATGGATTAAATCATGCAAAGAAAAAAAAAAGAGGAGAATTTAAAGACACCCAAAGACAATATCACAACAAATTATTAATAAATAGAAGAGCTTTAATCTTCCTTTATACTTGATCACCATTCTTTCTGCTCTCGCTTGAGA
Source organism: Rhinophrynus dorsalis (assembly GCA_037306005.1). NCBI lineage: Eukaryota > Metazoa > Chordata > Amphibia > Anura > Rhinophrynidae > Rhinophrynus > Rhinophrynus dorsalis. The sequence goes on along the minus strand of CM074719.1, from coordinate 68,178,879 downwards.
GTAAGGCTGGAATGCAAGAAAGTGGAGCACTGAATATTTTTGAAAGCCATAAATGTATGTGTTATTTGTGATTGCTTACGTTTTGATGCGTTGATACGCTCTACTTGATTGCGTAGCTAAAGAGGGCTTTTATACAGTGAGAAAAGTGGATATGTTAAAATGACCTTTTCCAGGGATTCCCATATTTCATCATGTTCCAAAGGGACATAAATTATTAGTCCAGAAGGCAGGGTAAATTCTATTAATGAGAAGCTGGGTGAATATGTGGATGGTTGTCTTCAAACTCTCGTATTCAGACTAACACTTAGTAATACTAAGCAAGTTTTATAAGAACTGGATTAGATCAGAAGGACCACAGCCTACACTTTACTCTTGCATTCCTCATCAGTTGAGTATCCAGGCTACTGGCTTTCATTTAAGGAAGTACAGCAAATATCTATAAGATTTTGTACGTTTCTTTTGGATGTCGTTGAGTATTTATTTCCACACAACTATTTTTTGTTTAATGGAGTCTACTGTCTCCAGAAGAGTGAAACTTCAATGGCGAAGGCCACATTTTTCCCCAAATATGCCAACCTTTTTATGGGTTGTTTGGAGGAGCTCCATGTTTCTGGAGCTATTAACCACTTTACAGATGATATCTTCTTTTTTAAGAGACATATTGATGATGACCTAATGATTTAGAGAAGTGATCAGAATCGTATTGGTTTGTTTTTGGATTACATAAAAATAATTGTTGTAAATTATCCTATTAAGATCACTTTTTTTGACATATAACTTATTTTTCAGTAGAAGATAGATCTAGTGTGACCAATGTGTATAGAAAATCCACCTCTACTAATGCGCTCTTGAGGGCAGATAGTTGGCATTAGGGGTGTGCCGATGTGATAGTACCTCAGGATGAGAAGCAACTGTTCCACCGACACACTCTTTAGTGAAACATACAGTGAGTTACGTGACAGGCTGTCAGTGAGGGTTTATCCAATTTGAATGGTAGATCGATCTGAAACTAATTCAAGATCAAAATTATGTGAGGATTTTGTTGCAGAGAAAATGGTATATAAAAGTAGGCCAACAAATTGGTTTTCAGTGCTTCTTCTAGTGTAGAATTAAATTTCGTGAAAAGAATTGTGCATAAACACTTACCAGTATTGAAGGTGGATAGAGGTCTGCATTCTGTGTTAAAATAGGGTCTGCTTTTTGTGTCTAATTGAGCCCTGACACTTGCAAGCCGGCAGTCTCCAATCATGTACTTGGGAGACAGACAAAAGAAAAATAAGACATGGTTGTGTAAAGTTGGCCTGTAGAAGTGATTCAACTAATACATTTCAATCTACGGTCACAGGCAAGTCTTACAATACAATACAGTATATTAATTGTAAGATCTGCAATGCTCAATACATGTCAGTAAAACTTGCAATAGTTTGTGAGAAGGAGTGGGGGAACATTTGAGTAATATAACTTGTTGTTAGCATAAGATGGGTGTGGCGCAATATTTTTTGTCTGGTTCATAAGTCAGATATTTCTGCCTTCTCTGTGCAGGGAATAGAGAGAGTCTTCACAGCTGTTAAGGGAGGAGATATTTAGTTGTAGTCACAGAGAGAGGTATATTGGGTTTTTACTCTGAATAGCTTAGTGCCACAAGGGCTTTTTGTTATGCTTTTTATTTGACGAGTTTGTAACCAGTTGGGTTAAGGCATATATATATTTTCTATATATTCTTTAACTCTCCCGTATGGAGTGACCAGTTTAGCTTGACATTAAATTATTCATTTTCATGGTTTATTTAATTTCTTCAGCTATTACTTTAAAGGAATAGTAACGTTTAATTTAAGTTTATTTAATATTGTAGGCATTAAAAAAATAAGTACAACAATGTAAATATTATCTCTCAAATCTTTATGGTTTGAGTGATATAATTGGCTGAAGTTCCCCCCCACCGGGCTGTTTTATACACGTCAGCGCTTTATGGAGCAGCAGCAGATTCCAGTCATTTGACCAGACAGTGGCTCTTCAGCAAAACCAAAATCATGCTATTTAGAAATAAATGCTTCGTTGGAATAGTCTACAAAGTGTGCCTGGTTTGCAAGAACAATTGTAGACCATTCCAATGAAGTATTTATTTCTAAATAGCACGATTTTTGCTCTGCTGAAGAGTCACCGGCTGGTCTACAAAATGTGCCTGGTTTGCAAGCACACTTTGCAGACCGTTCCAATGAATTATTTCATTTTAAGTAGCATTATTTCGGTTCTGCTGAAGAGCCTCTGCCGGTCCCGGGACCAGGGTCTGCCTCTGTCAGCTAGAGCTGACGTATGAGAAAGGGGAGGGATGGGGGAACTTTAAAAGCTATAATCTCTCAAACTATAAAGGTCTGAGAGATGGGAGTTAGGTTATTCTATTTCTCTTGTTAATATCTACAATATTACACATTTTTACAACAAAGTATTACTATCCCTTTAAAAAAAAAGTGTCTAGGGCTAAATACATAAATAAAGCACATTACTTATGTGTAGTGGTGGAGCTGTTTCCCTTGTGTCAGCATTAGGCGTCATATTTTTATTTCTCCTCAGTTAAACCAGGCGGCATATGATATAGAACAATAAGAGCATGACAGTAGAGGGCCTACAAGTCTGATCAGGTAATAAGAGATTAAAACGCTCCAATTCCTTTTAAAGTTTTAAATCTTGTGAACGCTCTTCTATTGTATCTTCATTTTTTTAGTGTTATTAAATGAAGTAATGAATACCTTTTTAGCTACGAACAATTCTGAGAATTTTGACAGCTGGTTTCAAAGCATATAGGATCCTGAACCAGGAAAATGTCTGACTGCTGTTTGGAGTCAGGAAAAAATGATTTTACCCACTGTGGGCTTAAATGAAAATGGCTTTAACAGTTTTTGTTGTTTTTTTTTTCACTTTCCTCTGGATCAACAGTGGTGATGTGGCATGAGCTGAACTTGATGGACACGTCTTTTTTCATAAAAACAAACATAAAAATTGTGCGTAAGAGTTTCCATAAATCTGCATTTAAAACTCAATGTTCAATTGTCAAATGTTGCACACTAAGCGGACATACGTGGGACACCAAAGTGCCACAGTACCGTGGTGGAGAACCTCTGGTGTAGAGATTTTCCTGTTGAGTAAAACAGTGGCACTCCCACTACTGATACTACAAACTGGTTCTGTTACCATCACATTCTATTGAAAGCTGTAGTCTAAGAATCAGTCTCTCCCATAGAAAGCTTCTAGAAGCAAACTGCCAGCAGGTCACCATGGGACAATGTTACTGTTTCATGTAAAAAAAAAAAAATGGGTTGAGTTGTAATAATTTTTTATTTCCCATTAGCTGTATTACATACCGTAAAATCTCAGGTATAATACGCACCTGTGTATAATACACAGGTGCATATTATACCTAAGATTTTAGGGGAAAACAAGAGTGCCTATGTATAATAAGCACCCTTGTTTTCCCCCTTACTAAAACATTTTTTAATGCCTGCAAATACCTTTCCTCCCTCCCCCCAGCACAATCAACTCTCCAAAAAAGCTTATTTCACTGTCGTCCAATACAGGTCACTGGTACCATGGGATGTGTAGTCCCCTTTAATAGGCAGGAACAATTATGCAAATAATTTGCAAGGGGCGGAGCCTCCCCTCTTACTTAAGCCACCTTCTGGCCAGAGCCACCCATATTGATTTGTTCCTGGTGTGCTTGCACACCAGGCAGAGAACAGCTATGCTTCTTAGAGTTTTATTATTTTTTATTCAAATATGGAATACCACCATTAGGAGGGTGACCATGGCTGTGAATTGCCCTCTTCAAAGTGGCTGGTGCAGCTTCCAGGGATTTCTGTGGACCTATACCTGAAGAGGGGACAGCTTGTGTTAAGCAGCTCCCCTGTTGGGGAAATTACCTCTGGTTCTTTCCCTCCCTATCATGGTCACCTGAAGACAGAAGTCTGCGAGAAAGGTGAGTCACCCATTGAGTGCTGAAGGTCCACTTGTCCCCACAGTGTCCCTTTGATGGGCTTGTATTTGGGAGTTTTAATACACTCCAGCACTCATAGGGTGTTTTTATTGCATTATCACTATTTATGCAATTTCTGTGTTATTCTCTGAGTTTTGGAGCATTGGGTATTCATTTATTTATGTTTCTCATGTATTTCATGCTTGTTTGGGCACTTTTTAATGTTTTACTAAACTTTATTAAAAATGGTGTTCCGCGCCTTTAAGCGCGGCTTTTTCCCGCTCAGCAGCAGAGCTCCTTTACTGTCTATGGGAATTCACAGTTTGGGACATATCTCTGAAACCGCTTGTCACAGCAACTTCAGAGTAGGCTCATTTTAATGCTAGGCTCCTGCTCTATCATCCGGTTGGTGTTTTATTACTGTAGGGGGCTCAGGGGGGCTTCGGGCACGGTTTGGGGTACTTGCATAGGGAAAACTACATTTCCCATGAGCGCTTAGCTCGCGCTTGTTTCTGATTGGCTGTCATGACGGCCGCCATTTTGTGGTACTTTTCCAAGGCGAGTACACTACGCAGGGACCGAGCCTTCTCTCTCCTCACCAGATTAACCCTTCGCTGGCCAGATAAGTCCGTTTTTAGACCTTTTCTGGGGTGAAACTTTAATCTTTAACACTTTTCTGGGTGATAGTGTTTTTTGTGGGGTATATTGACGCTGTGAGCATGTCTACTTCACTGGAGCTAGGGGCTAGACCCAAGACTAAGGAGGCTGGGGGGTCTTCTACCCCCATGGCGTTTTGCTCCTCTTGCCACATTGGGCTGGATTGCGATAATGTGGGGGATCTATGCCCTAATTGTACTGATAAAGATAGCAACCCTGGGCTTCCCAGCCACGCTATTGAGCCATCTTGGGTGAGGGAGTTTAAAGCTGCCACTAGGGATCTCAGATCCACGCTTCAACTCTTTCCCTCTCAGGTACAGGGGGCTCTCCAGGTCTGGCAGACCCCCTCTACTATCAGGACCTCCCTGCCTAAGCCACAGGGAGCTCCTGATATCACTGATTCTTCTGAAGAAGAACTTTTACAGGATTCTGATGCTGAGGAACGTACTGTTATTGAATCTAACAGGTCCATTGGGGACCCCTATGAGTGTGACCCTGAAGTTTCGGCTGAGGGTCTGATCAGAGCGGTTCTGAATACGCTCAACCTTCCTCTGACTCAGGAATCCACTTATGATCCTACTGATGTTTTTCAGAAAAAGCCATCTAAACCTGTTGTTTGTTTTCCAACTAACCCTACTCTTGCCCGTCTGGTTTCTGAGGCATGGAAGTATCCTGATAGATCTTCCTCTGTCTCCAAAAAGTTTGCCAAACTTTACCCTTTTCCCGACGCGGAGCTGGCAAAATGGGTTCATCCTCCCAAGGTGGATGCTCCTGTGTCTAGACTATCCAAATCTACTGCTTTGGCTGTCTCAGATGCCTCTGCCTTGCAGGACTGGACGGATAAGAAATTAGAGCTCTCTCTTAAATCTATTTTTGCCTCTATTGGCACTGCCATGCGCCCCACCTTTGCTGTGGCATGGGTTAATAGGGCTATTGCAGCCTGGACTGAACGACTGACTGAAGCGGTTCGCCAGGATGCGCCTGTATCTGAACAGTTGCAGCTTCTTGCTAATATCACTGAAGCTCAGAACTATGTTGCTGATGCTGCTTTTGATGCTGTGCGCATGATGGCGAGGGCCTCCACTTCTTCTGTGGTGGCTAGACGCGCTCTTTGGCTGAAAATTTGGTCTGCTGATACAGCCTCTAAGAAAGCCTTGCTTTCCTTGCCCTTTCAGGGGAATTTGCTCTTTGGCTCTGAGCTCAAAGAAATGATCAGTGAGGCTACTGGCGGTAAAAGTACTCTTCTACCCTCAGTCTTTAAGAAAAAGTTTCCAGCCAAACGCAATCGGTCCTTTCGTTCCTTTCAGACTGAGACACGCTCCTCGGCCCAAACGGGTCCTCCCACTACGCGCTCCTCCTCCAAGCCCAAACAGTCCTGGAGGCCCAAAGTTGCCTCCAAGGCCAAGACCTCCAAGACTGCTTCGGCATGACTCGCCGAACCCGGGTCCGCATCCGGCTGTAGGCGGTCGTCTCCGCATCTTTCGCCGGACTTGGGAGGAGTCAGTGGCGGACCCATGGGTTCTTCAGGTGGTGTCAGAGGGATACAGGATCCCTTTCTCTTCCCTTCCTCCTTTTCGGTTCCATTTTACTCGTCCTTCTCAGGAACCCTCAAAAAGGCGTCTGTTCGACGACGCTATTCAGGATCTCTTGGACAAAGAGGTCCTGGAGGCGGTTCCGCAGGGGGACACAGGTTCAGGATTTTATTCCAACCTGTTTGTGGTAGCCAAAAAGGACGGAGGAGCCCGTCCCATCTTGGATCTCAAAGATCTCAATGCCTATGTGGTGACTTCCCACTTCCGCCAGGAGTCCCTGCGCTCTGTGATTGCAGCAATGTCTCCAGGGGAGTTTCTTGCCTCCCTGGACCTTCAGGATGCTTATCTTCACATCCCTATTCATCCAGAGAGCAGGAAGTATCTCAGGATTGCCTGCCACAGGGGACACTTTCAATTTACAGCGCTCCCCTTTGGACTGACTACAGCTCCTCAAGTCTTCCAGCGGGTGCTGGGCTCCTTGATAGCGGTGCTCCATCAGGATGGGATCAGAGTGACACCCTACATGGACGATCTCCTACTGAAGGCCTCCTCAGCGGAGCTTCTCCACCAGCAGTTGCAGCGGTGCATGCACACCCTGAACCGTCACGGATGGATCCTGAATCTGGACAAGTCGGACTTGATTCCTTCTCAGAGGCTTCTGTTCCTGGGTCTCCTGTTCGACACTCGCCAATGCATGGTGTTTCTTCCAGAGGACGTGGCTCACCAGATAGCCGTCAGAGTGGCTGGGATTCTGGACATGGACGAAATTCCAGTTCCGAAGTTGTCGTCCTTAGTGGGGAAGTTCATTTCCACGATCGAAGCAGTACCATTTGCCATGGCCCACTCCAGGGATCTTCAGAGATTTGTGATCCAGACGTGCAGGAATCATCCAGATCATCAACATCTGTCTGTTTCTCTTCCTCCTCATGTCGAGTCGAGTCTGCACTGGTGGTTAGATCTCTCTCATCTCTTGAAAGGGAAATCCTTTCTAGTTCCTCATTGGACCACAGTCACAACGGATGCCAGCCTTCGGGGCTGGGGTGCAGTCTGGGGTCGCTTCAGTGCTCAGGGGAAATGGGGTCTGGAGGAATCCATGCTCTCCATCAATGTTCTGTAACTTCGAGCTGTCCGGCTGGCCCTGAGGCACTGGGAGTCTCAATTGACCGGTCTTCCAGTCAGAGTAGAGTCCGACAACGCCACGGCGGTGGCTTACATCAACAGACAAGGCGGCACAAGAAGCGGTTCCGCCTGGTGGGAAGTCAAGGATATTTTGTCTTGGGCAGAAGATCACGTGCCTGTCATCTCTGCAGTTCACATTCCAGGCGTGGACAACGTCATGGCAGACTTCCTCAGTCGTCACACCGTCGACAGCGGAGAATGGGCTCTTCACCCAGAGGTGTTTCACATGCTCACTCAACGGTGGGGGATGCCAGTGGTGGATCTGATGGCTACCAGACACAACAGGAAGGTTCCGGTGTTTTGCTCCCGTCTGAGGGACTCCCTTGCTCTAGCGGTGGATGCCTTGTCGATCCCTTGGGACTTCTCCCTGGCTTACATCTTCCCCCCTCTTCCTCTATTGATCAGAGTTATTCAGAAGTTGAAGAGAGAACGTTGTCCTGTCATCCTGATTGCTCCGAACTGGCCTCGCCAGTCCTGGTTTCCGGAATTGATGGCCATGTCAGTGAAGGATCCAATCCCACTTCCAGCCCGTCCGGACCTGCTTCTTCAGGGGTATCTGTGGAAAGAGGATGTTCACTCTCTCCGTTTGATGGCATGGCGGTTGAATCCTCGATTCTAGCTCAGAAAGGCTTTTCTCCTTCTGTGGTGTCGACGATGCTCAGTGCTCGTAAGCCTGTGTCTTCCAAGATCTATCATCGCATTTGGTCAACTTTCGTGACATGGTGCTCTGTCAAGCAGTTGTCTCTTGACTTCCATCTTCCCACTGTCCTGGCCTTCTTGCAGGACGGTGTGGACAAGGGGCTCAGTCTGAGTTCCCTCAAAGTTCAGACCTCTGCCTTGTCTGTGTTTTTCCAGGAACGGATTGCCATCCTTCCTGATGTGAAAGTCTTCTTCCAAGGTGTGACTCATGTTCGACCTGCCTTCAAGAGTCCTGCTCCCCAGTGGGATCTCAATTTGGTGCTGGGTGTTCTTCAGCGACCACCGTTTGAATCCTTGGCTTCCATTCCATTACGTCTTGTGACTTGGAAGATGGCCTTCCTTTTGGCTATTGTGTCAGTACGCCGGGTGGCAGAGTTACAGGCATTGTCTTGTAAACCTCCTTACCTGGTGTTCCACAAGGATAAGGCTGTGCTTCGCACTACCAAGGAATTCTTACCCAAGGTTGTGTCTGAGTTTCACATCAATCAGGAGATTGTGGTTCCCTCTTTCTGCCCTAATCCTTCATCTGACAAGGAAAGAGATCTCCATTTGTTGGATGTGGTGCGTTGCCTCAAGTTTTATGTTCACCGCACCGAATCTATCAGGAAGTCTGACGCTCTATTCGTCATTCCTGAGGGGCCTAGGGCAGGAAGACCGGCTTCCAAAGTTACCATTGCCTCTTGGATTAAGGCTACCATCCGTGAAGCCTATAAGTTGAGGAATAAGCATGTTCCCTTCAGGGTGACTGCCCATTCCACCAGATCTATTGGGGCCTCCTGGGCCTACAAGAATCAAGCTTCTGCTGATCAACTGTGCAGAGCGGCCACTTGGTCCTCTGTGCACACTTTTTCTAAGCACTACCGAGTTGATGTACTGGCATCGGCTGATGCCAGCTTTGGAAGGAAGGTCCTGGAGGCAGTCTTGCCTGTGTAGGTCTTCCGCTCTGTGATCCTTAGTGCTTCCTTACTGTTGAGCCCGGTTGGCTCGTGTTCCGTGTGCTGTGTTAAGTTCAGGGATTGTTCCCTTGGTTGGTGTCAGTTGACACTTACAGTTTGGGCTATGTTATCAACTGGTTAACAGTTCTAGTGACTTGGGCCTTGCGCCTGGTCCTTGCCTTACTTCCCGCCTCTGGATCAGCTCAATGTTTGTACATCCCATGGTACCAGTGACCTGTATTGGACGACAGTGAAAATAGGATTTTAGTCTTACCTGTTAAATCCTTTTCACTTAGTCCATACAGGTCACTGGTCTCCCACCCTGTCAAGGGACCAGTCTTGGCTCTCCTGTGGCATTCAGTGGGAGACCGTTCGGGCATGCTCACAGGAGTCTTTCTTTTTGCTTACCTGGGGTCAGTTTAGGGTCTCAAATCAATATGGGTGGCTCTGGCCAGAAGGTGGCTTAAGTAAGAGGGGAGGCTCCGCCCCTTGCAAATTATTTGCATAATTGTTCCTGCCTATTAAAGGGGACTACACATCCCATGGTACCAGTGACCTGTATGGACTAAGTGAAAAGGATTTAACAGGTAAGACTAAAATCCTATTTTTCATCCCATTTAATTCCCCCATCTTCCCTCCTGCTCCCCAGCTCAATCCGCCCGCTTCCTGCAATGGGCTGTCAGGACCTTCTGCCTCCAGCCAATGGTAATGCCCGACCTCACAGGGCATTACCATTGGCTGGAGGCAGAAGGTCCTAAAAGCCCATTGCAGGAAGCGGGCGGCAGATGCAAGCGCGCTGCCCGCAGAGATTATGGGGACTTCTGATGGATAATAGTAAGGCATATTTTCAGATTGATTGAGCTGGGGAACGGGAGGGAAGATGGGAGACTTATGTGGGACTAAATTAAGCTTTTTGGAGAGCGGATTGTGCTGGGGGAGGGGGGCGGGTATTTGCCGGCAATATACTTTTTTATAAAAAAAAAACTCTTGGGTATAATACGCACCCCCTACTTCACATAAGGTGAAGAGGGGTAAGATTGTGCGTATTATACCCGAGATTTTGCTGTAGTTTTCCTTAATCCTTTGAGTGCCAGCGTGGTAGGCAACGCATTACTTTGTAATGCGTTGCCTACCCCTCTGGCGCTCAAACAGTTATTTTAAACAGCAATGTCAGAATACCATGCGTACAAAGTGTATTAGGAAACCGTTAGGATACAGTTAGACTACAACTTGGTGATCAGCTGAGGGTGGTGAGAGCTACAGTCCAACATCTGGGAACCCGCATGTTTACCACTCCTGGGTTATCTTTTCCTAAAATCTTTATGGTCCAGTTTTTGGAAACAGATATGTAATTTCAGGTACAATGCCTAAACCACAATCATACTCAGACATTTCAATGTGCATGACATTCTGTTATTATTATTATTATTATTCACTCTTTGATTTTCTGGGCACAGCAAAAAAGTAAAATTGAAATAAACTTCCAGATTCCTCTATATCTGCTTTATGCCAAAGGCTTAAATATGTTCTTTTGGCGAACGTTTGGTCCTGTGTTTCCTTGCTCCATCTTAGCTACAAATGTAAGAGGCAGAGGATTTTGGCAGTCACTGTATATTTTTAACCTCTTAATTGCCACAGTCTGGAATCAGAATATAATACAATTATTTGAATAAACTACAACTATATATAATTTTGTAAAGACACAGACTTACTTTACCAGTAGTTAAATAAAGTAGATTGCCGTAGGGATATTGTGGTATTGGTAACTTTCCCATTTGATTCTGTTTTAAAGAAACATTTTGTTTTAAAAATGTTATCTAAGTTTAGTAATCGTCATTATTGTCAAACACAACAATTCTCTCATGCTTGTTACATCACGAGGGATGTTACTATTTTTGCAACTTTTTTATTCAATTGTGTTGTTTTGTAAATTCTAAAATATATTTCTCAATCTGGGTGTTTTGTAGATACTGTATACGTAAAAGAGCTTATATTAGGTGTCTCTATATCCACGTCTTTCTCTGCTTTTGCCTCTCTCATTAGTAATCATTCCTAGAATACAGAACTTTTTTGGGACTTCAGAGAAAAAAGGTTCAAAACTAACTCCTTGAGATTCACTCATCTGGGACAGTGGTCTCTTTGTAGATCTAGGATGGAGGAAGATTAACTCTCCAATGGCTGCCTATGAAACTCCGGATATCTTACAAAATCTTACTTCTCTCTTTCAAGACACGTCTCTCCTTTACTCCTTCTTACATTTCCACTCTGATCTCCTGTTATACCCATCCCGCCACTTACGTTCAGCCAATGACTATCTTCTCTCAGCTCCTTTTGTCTCTACAGCTCTGTCACGTATCAAACCTTTTTCTCTCATTGCTCCGTATCTATGGAATGCTCTACCATCCAACCTGTACCACTGCACCTCTCTGATAACCTTGAAATCTCACTTGAAAATGCACCAATTGGATAAAATCGCAGCATGATAGAAGGCACTGATGTTGTACAATGAACGCTCTTATAAATTATTTACATTACTGATGTCCTCTATCATCATCAGAACTAGCACTGTATTCAGCACTTGACCCTAATGTACTCTGTATGTCTCCCATTACCACTTTAGATCGTAAGCTTTCGGGCAGGGACCTCGCACCCAATGTTTCACTCTACAAAGCACCTGTAACCTTGTATTGTTTAAACCCTGAAATTGTAAAGCGCTGCGTACACTTGTGGCGCTATATAAATAAACATATTCATTCATTCATTAACTTAAGGGTCAATCAGATAAAATGTGCCCAACATTAAAGATAGAGTAATGTCCCATAAAAATTACGCTTGTTTTGTAGAGGTTTAAAAAATAAGTTATTTGGCTCAAATCCTATCTCTCATACTGCTATGGTTTGAGATATATTCGCTTGTAAAGTTTCCCTTTTTCTGCTGTCAGCTGTAAAGCTGACGGCAGGAGATTCGAGTCGTGAGACTCGAGGAGGCTCTTCAACAGAGCTGAAATCTCGTTATTTAAAAATAATTACTTCATGGGAACGGTCTAAAAAGTGTGCTTGCAAACCAGGCACATTTTGTAGCCCTTTCCAGTGAAGTGATTATTTTTCAATAACGCGAATTTGGCTCTGCTGCAGAGCCGCCGGCTGGTCCTCAGACCGGGATCTCCTGCTGTCAGCATAGCGCTGACGTCAGGAGAAGGGGAGGGCGGGAGGAACTTTACATACGAATATCTCTCAAACCTTTACGATAGGATTTGTGCCAAATAACTTAATTTTTAAACCTCTACAATACAAGTATATTTTTATGGGACATTAGTGTCCCTATAAAGGGGAACTACCACCCCGCAAAAACTGTATCTTAATTAAGTCTTCATCTGGCGACTAGCTGCTTAGTAGAGCTAGTTGCCAGAAATATTACCTGGCTTAAAAGATTTTGGACTTATTCGGAGGCTGATAGTAGCAGAAAGCACGGACATCTTGCCATAGTGACATCCGTGCGCCTGCTCTGTCAGTCCCTTTTGGAGCCGGCCGACAGAGAGCCAGTTAGGGTGAGTGATGTCACCCAGGGAAAAGGAAGAAGGATAATTCTGATATAAACATGATGCTCAGAGGTGGGTGACCTAGTGAGCGGTGTAGCCCAAAATGATGGAGGTCCACTGCGTTTTCTGTTGATTTCCACTTTGTTAGTTACTGCATTTTTTTTTTTACTACCGTACACTGGGTGAGTGGTAAATATCTGGTTATTTATGGTTAAGGCTATAATATGATAATGTTGCAATCTTTTCTGGTATCTTGTTCCTTTTTTGTAATGCATGCGTTTATTTTTTTAATATATAAATGCTTTTTTTGGGTGAAAAAGTAAATGCATACAAGAAATTATAAAGATACAATAATACATGCATGAAAACAACTACTAAGAGTACAAGAGAGACGTGTCCGGATGTATACTGTACAAAATACAATTTGAGATGGTAATGTATCCAATCCAACACATGATCCCTATTACCGGGATGGTGATTAGCAGAAAAGGAAGTGAATCAGAAGTCAGGGTCCTAAATAACAGAATCATGAGACAGTATGGATCCATCCGTAAGATAACAGAAGCATCAAAAAGTATGCCACTTAAGTGGCTGGTAATGTAAATATTTCAAGAGAAGGCAGAAGAAAGGAAAGCAGGAAAGAAAAGGAGAATAGAAAAGAAGAATATAGTACCATAGAGAGAGAATGGGTCAGGGAAAGGATCTTTAATGATAGAAGGAAAGAGTGAATCGTCATACCCATGGGTGGTAAGGAGAGGGACACTCAGTTTTATGGGTAACGGGATCTGTATTGGATTGTAGTATGTAAAAGGGGAATGCTCTGCTATAAGGCAACATCAAGTCCCAGAAATGTAAACCATGGTGAATACAGATGAATAAGCCGGTCATAACAACCTGTAGATCGGAGATATGAGCTCTCCATAGTTATAGTGGACCTCATTCTTCATTTCCAGTCTGATATAGTTGGTGGAACACTATTTTTGCTAAATGTTGTATTTGATGCAGAATGAGGCCAATTTCCAGTTTGAGATCTGGATTTCAATTCATTAGTGGGCTAATGTGTGTCACCCATGGATTAGATTTATACTTTTTGCGTTAAGAATTTTGGCACATTCCCAAAATGATTTTAGTTGTCTGTTATTTGATTTCCAATGGATCCAACTCAACTAAACCAGGTGAAAATTCTGTGAATTGTTCTGTAAACTGCTTAGGAAACAGAAATTATTGACATTATCAGGTTTAACCCTTTGAGTGACAGAGCGTTATCCAACGCAATGTGTTGGATACCTCTCTGGCACTCAAAGAGTTAACGTATTTCTGTCCCTTTAACATGATGGATGTTAGTGGATATAGTGAATCAATGCACTGAACATATCTCTGGCATCCAAGAGATCAACATTGTCATGTTTATTTTCAATTGCAATTTTTGAGACTGACTTTTTGGTTTTAATTGATTTTTTATAGCACAATTATACAAGTATCTCTTGGAATCTAGTGTTACCCTAGTCTTTAGCTTTGGGACCTTCGGGTGTTTCCTCAAATGTTTTTGATCATGCACTGACACTGTTAGGGCCTTATGTATAAAGAACTACTAGAGAAATTTTGGGATAAACCATTGTACCATAGAGAAAAAATAAAAATGACCACAATCTCTACTGATTTAATGGAAAAACAGAATACAAAAGGCCACAGATGCTAGTAGTATCATCAATCACTACACATAAAATCCTGCATGGTACACATATGATATGATATCACCGGCTGTGTGTCCCAAGGTTGGTCATATTCTTAAAGGGTTAGTAATGTCCAATAATAATAATTTTATGTTGTATTGTAGATTCAAAAAAATAAATCACGTGGAGCAAATCTCATCTCTAAAACTTTTGTGGTTTGAGACATATTCGTATCTATAGTTCCCCTCCCTCCCCTTCTCCTGATGTCGGCTGTAAAGCTGACAGCAGGAGATTTGAGGCGGCCGATTTGAGGCGGCTCTTCAGCAGAGCCGAAATAGCGACATTTAAAAAGAATTACTTAATTAGAACTGTCTGCAAAGTGTTCTTGCAAACCAGGCACACTCTGTAGACTGTTCCGATGAAGTAGTTCTTTCAAATATCATTATTTCAGCTCTGCTGAAGAGCCGCCGGCTGGTCCCCAGACCGGGATCTCCTGCTTTCAGTAGAGCGCTGACATCAGGGGAACGGGGGGGGGGGGGGACTTTAGATTGCGAATATCTCTCAGACCATAAAGGTTTGAGAGATGGGACTTGCTCCACATCATTTAAAAAAAAAAAAAATACAATATAACATAAAATTATTATTGGACATTACTAACCCTTTAATGGGAATATTTATGCTGATCCTCCCCACTGTGGATCTGACTCCCAGTTATGCAATGAAGCTAGAATTAGCCCCCCAAAAAAACACATCAAACAACAGAATGATAGATAAAAACAAAGTAACGATTTATTTAAAAATAAATATAAAAAAAAAAATAATTAAAAAATTCCTAGTTATCCCTCCGTGCGTTTCATAATCCCACACTGGATTGTTTCCTCAGAGGTCTCTAGTATTCACAGGGTTAAAAGTCCCATTTAAATCAACGAAAATGTTAATCTGTAAAAAAATATAATGTAGTTGGCTTACGATCGATGAAAATGTTTATTTAGAAAAAAAGTATAGAATTGCTTGGCTTGTAACCCTTTCAATGCCAGAACTGGCCGATGCATTACCTCCCTGGCATTCAAAGGGTTAACATGAAATTAAATGCTTCCAAAATGTATACATCATATTAGCTTTTTATTTTCTTCATTTTGTCGATTGTGCTGTTATGACTTAACCCCTCAAGCACCAGAGAGGTACCTTTCTGGCACTCAAATAGTTAATCAAATAAATTAGTCCTTAATAAGCACTGAAAAAATGACACGTACCTGATTGTTAATAGCGCAGGACAGCTGGGACTGATACAGAAATTCCACATCCTGCGTTTCTAAATTAAAACCATCAAGGAACAATCAACACAATTATACAAGGAACAGCTTCAGTCACATTTCTTATTCTTGAGGCATTTCAATTGTATGGGGAAATAAGCCAAACCGTCTAGTAGAAGATTAACACCTTATTTGCTATATAATCCCTAAATGAGAAATAACATCACCTAATAATAACCTTGCAAACACTATATTATGGACAGAAAATCCTAATGGCCCTTATTAATTTTCTCTAGCTCCTTGGTTAAAGAGATAACATCTTCAATGAGCCCTGGATGGCATGTCTATGGAGGGAGACGTGACAGTTACCAGCACAAGGCGTCAAACTCCGCTCACTTCACATCATAATCATTTAACCCCTATTCCTCTCTGACGCTCAAAGGGTTAACCCTTTCAGTGCCAGAGGGGTACCAATGTTAAAAACCAAGGGATGTGCTTTATATTGCTTTGTAATTTGTTGCACTCCCTTTTGGTCCTTAGGGGATTAAAATGTTATTTTTTCTCTGTGATTCTTAATGGACCAATCCAGCATTTTAATACATTTGTCTCTGTAATTGAGCTGTATGCAGACCTGGAAAGACAATGGGGGATGTGTATAACAGATATTTGGTGCAATTCTGGGGCAAACCAACTGCACCATAGATAACAAAAAGAAAATCCACAAATCCCCATTTATATGGATTTCTATTACTAGAGAGGTCTAAAACACATTGCATCACAATACTTTGGATACCTCCATTACCCTTTAACCCTTTGAGTGCCAGACAGGTATGCACCACATTTCTTTGCATACCCCTCTGGCACTCAAAGGGTTAAGGACCCTTGACCTCCCAGAACCATCACGACAGTTCGGTACTAAGGACTAGTGATGGTCCTGACTTGTCATGGAATTCTGAGGTCCCCACTCAGCTGTATTCTGCTTGGGGACCACGGAATCCAATTCACACACCAAAAAAAAAGACCTGTGGTCCTTAACTTCTGTCCGCACGCTGCTGTGACTGGTCATTAAGAGGTTAATAATATTTAAGGGATCAAACCTACCCCACTGTTTAAAGTGGAACTTTCATCCACTATAAAGTTGCCCTATAATAATTAAGCAGGTAGCAACTAGCTTTATTATAGATATGTTACCTCTGAAATATAGCTGATTATATAGAAATCCTTTATTGTGGGAGATTGACGGTCAGGTTAGTGCAGTCTGCGTGCTTGTGCTGTCAGTCCCTTCCAGTTATCATGTGCCACACTGCAGTGCTTCTCAATGGAGACCGGGACTGACAGTGCAGGCGCACACACAAGATATCTGCGCTGATGCCTGGCTTCCGGTCTCCTAAGATTAAGGATTACTGTACAGTCGGCTACTTTTGAGAGGTAATATATATATTATAAAGCTAGTCGCTACCTGCTTAATTATTGCAGGGCGACTTTATAGCAGATGAAAGTTCTGCTTTAAAGGGCTAGTAACCCTTCATTTTGAATTTACATATCCTGTAAGTAGATAAGATATAATGTTAATTTGTCTATACTTTTTATTTATTATTCTTTTTATTTTAAGTTATAGTAACACATTAACACATTGTAGAAAATATATAATGTAAAAAGATACTATGTAAAAAATATATCATGCAGAGCACTCAGTGCAGTAGGGATATCATTACATTATATCACTATCTTGCTTTGATGGTCACTGGCCAGAAAAAAGTAGTGGAGACAAAAATTGAGGGAGCTGTTTGCTAGGGACTAATAAAAGACAATAGGAGAAGATAAAAAGAAAAATAATAACAAGTATATACAATGTGACTTAACATATGCACCCACAAAATATGTGACGTCAAAATTAATCAGTGGAAATGTTGTCTTATCTGCAGTGTCCCCAGAATTCTTTCACTTCTACATTTATAAACAGGGCCGGATTTACATCCCAGGCTCTCTTGGGCAAAGCACTCTAGGTGCCCTTAGCGCTGCCCATGGCCAGACCCCCACTCCTCACATGACCACGCCTCCAGCCCCATCCAATGTTTTCTGACATAGAAAATACCCTTGGACTTTAACAGTCAAGAACTCTGTAACCTCCTTGGTTGCTAGCATCTAAGGTTAACTAAGAGCCTTAATAGGGTATAAAAGTGGTGCAGGGACATTGAGATTGATATGACCACACCCACAATTCATAATGTGGGCAGAACCGAGATGCCACAGCTTAAAAATTGGTGCTCTAGGCAGTTGCTTACTCTGACTACTGGGAAGTCTGGCCCTATTTACAGATAGATACAATCAATGACTTAAGTTGTTCCATGGTGACATTTTATGACTACTTGATAAATTGTGTGATTCATTTGGTGTGAATCGGACTGCACATGCCTCAGTAATAACCAGGATGTGTGCAGCAGACAGCTTGATAAATCGTGCCCTTAGTTTTCTCTCACTGCTGGGAATCCTTTTAAATACCAGCCGCTAACAGAATTCTACTAGCTAACCATTTGTAAATATCACTGCAAGTGACAAAAACTAGAGAGAGCTTAGTCTTCTGTGACATGACATTGAAAAATGTTTTCAGGTTAAAAAGTTCCTGGTTTTGACCCTTTGAGTGCCAAAGGGGTACACAACTCTCCTATATTTTATTATTATTTTCATCTTCAACTGTTTTTTGTTTTTTTCACACTTTCACGTCCTTGACAGTAAACTGCTTGAATATATTTTTCCAGAGAGGTGTCTGGTCAGTTGTCCATTAAAGCAGGACAGTGAAACAATGTAACACTATCCCTGCAGCTCTGAGTGCTCTGTGTGCTCTCTTTATTTTTATTTAAATATTCTTTTTTTAATGTGTTCATACAGAAAAAGTGTCAGTTGGTGCCCAAGGCACTCCTGAGTGCCACCTCATCCTGGCTGAGAGCCAGAGAAGGACATAGCCAATCATCTTATAGTGCAGTCAGTGATGAGTTTGACCTTGAACAGAACTAATTAGCAAACTATGCAGGGAATTAGCATAACTTGCCCCACTGTACCATCCTATATAATAATTCGCTAGGATGTTTGTCAGAAGCCGTCATGCTCAGTAGAGACTGCACGCGTTCGGGAAGTCTTTGCTGCGCATGACTGCATCGCGTGAGTGAGGCGACGCAAGACTGCATCAGGTGGTAACGGCCACTTAACATTACCCAGACCTTGACCCGTGTACGCAGGCTTTTACACTAGTCAATATATAAAGGGTAATTGCTGAAAAATTATTTCAAAAGCTATGTGTTGTACACCCCTCTGGTCCTTATGGAGTTAATACATCAGCCTCATTGTCTTATTAGCTTATATAGACAGTAGAGATTGTTGTACAATAAATGTCTTTCAAACCTAATATTTTGGCATTTATGAACTGTTTTTTATTATTTCGTAAAATGAATCCACTGGCTTCATATGGGCCCCCTTGTGCATATTCTGTTAATGGTCTGACCAAGTCTTATGAAATTGGACAATATCTGGGTTGTTACATTTCAGAGCAAGCGCTGCTGGATATTAATGATGTGCTAGGAGGAAAGAACTGGATAAATGATGCCATGGGCTGAATTTGTTAAGCTCTTCTGAGTACAACTAAATTATAGGTTTATATAAAATGTATTTCCAGTATTTGTGTAGTTATGCGGCTACTGATTGATTGCCGTATCTCTTTGGTAAGATTGGATTACAGAGCAGTAGAACACATATGATGCTGATTAAACCAAGAAGTGGAACAATTCTGATGCAAACCAAATGCACCGTAGGTGGCAGATAAACATCCCCATTGCTTTAAATAGAGCTCTTAAAGGAACACTAACATTAAAAAAGGAACTTGTATTATATAATTTTAAATATATAATGAACTTCCAGATAAAGAGTGTAAAATGTAGTTATTTTATGTTAGTTATCTAAAATAGAATTCTAGAAATGCCATTTAATGCAGGTGTAGACTATCTTACATAGTGACAATTTGATTATTGGTTATGTACAGCTAATGCTGATAGTGTATAGAGATTAGTACCCTTTCCTCTTCTGTTCAGGAAGGCTGATATCTTATCACAGAAAGATAAGATTGCTTTTCTAATAAGAGACCTGTAAAAAGCAGGAATGTCTGCTCCCTCAGTGTATATGCTTCTTGTCGTAAACTTGCAGAGGTCCTCTGAAGTCTGGGGGTGGGAGTGTCCAAATGGCACAATTAGCATAATAAAGTGGGCAGGATTGGGAAGATGGGGGTGTGGTTTCCTTGTAAAATTGGCTGTGAGTACAAACAACAGGGCGGATAGGGAAAGGAACTGGCAGTGAAGTGGGCGGAGTTACAAGGGAACTCTGAGCCCTGAGAATCAGCCTCTGTCCATGGTAATTAAGAATAATTAAGTCTCTGAGCCAGATCCGTAGAGTTCCTAGGTATGAGAGGATGTAAGACTAGTTTTTGGGCCTCTGAAAACCAATAGAGATTTTTTTATAGCTGTTATTAAACCTTTTATTGCCAGAGGGGTACGCAAACCATTGCTTTGCAATGTGTTGCATACTCCTCTGGCACTCAAAGTGTTAAATCAGTATATTTGTCTTCAAAATAGGGTTCATGTTGATAAATATGCCCAACGTATTTAAACTGTCCTCTCTATATGTAGTGATATAGCAGCATATTTTATTATTTTTGAAGTAGAAGTTTGCACAGTGCTTTAGGGTCACCAAAGTGTTATAATAAGCATTTTAACTCCTTGAGAGCCAGAGGTGTATCCAGCGCATTGCAAAGCAATGCGTTAGATGCCCCTATGGCACTCAAAGGATTACTATAATTAAATATTTATTGTGCTGTAAAACAATTCTACTTAAAAATTTACTTCATCCAATATACTAATTCGCTAGGATGTTTGTCAGAAGCCATCATGCGCAGTAGAGACTGCCCGAACGCACAGAATGCTGGGAGGTGTAGGAATGCTGGGAGTTGTAGGAATGCTGGGAGTTCTGTGCTGGGAGCATTCTGTGCTTTCGGGCAGTCTCTAAAGTGCAAAGCAGGACCGGCCTCTTAACCCTTTGAGTGCCAGAGGGGTACGCAACGCATTGCATTTGCTTTAATTTTTAAACATTACTATCCCTTTAAGTATTGTATCCCACTGTACACTGTTCTGTTGTCTTGTTTAATATACAGTGCTGCAGAATATGTTGGTTCTATATAAATAAGAATAATAATTTGCTTTGCAGTGCTTTGGAGACCTTCAGTTCTTTAACCCTTTAGTGCCAGGGGAATAAGCAACTCATGGATTTTCCATACTTTTCACACACTTCTGGCATTCAAAGGGTTGTCACTAGGAATTTAGGGAATTTTTATTTGTTCCCTATGGTGCGGTTGATTTGACTCCTGAATTGCTCCAATTCTTATTAAATTGGCCTCATAGAGGACATAGCCTATTTGTGTAAAGGTGCTGAGATGCCGTACTTCATTATTTGTGTGATCAATCATTTTCCCATTTATGGAACAGATTGGTGCAGGTTGGGTTTCACTTTCCAGTGGCCTGGATTCAGGGCTGGAACGGCATACTTCCCAGTCTGTTCTCTGAGCTTTGAAGTACCATCATTTCCCCTGTGGCTAAGAGCTCTGTTTCTCTCAGTCTCTCAGCATAAATGCAGACCATTTGTGGGAAGCTATCACTGTGATCAATTTGATTTTTATTTATCACTGCTGTCTAGGCTTTTTGTATGGGTAAGTGGCAATTCTAGAGCAAACCAGCTGCACCCCTATACCACATCTAAGGAAAAGAAAACATTATATGCTGATTTCCTGTGCTACCAGTTTGTACATTGCCTGTACCTGGGCACAGAGGCACAGCATACTAGGCTACTGACCAGGGATAAGTAAAATGAGTCTGTTTTATTTAATTCAGACACAACATCCTGTTTTGCAATTTGTCAAACAGGGATTTGAAAAACATGTTTTATATCATACTAGTTGAAGAGCCCGTTACACGGGCCACAGTGCCACTGCCAGCCGGTCGCGAGGCAGTCATGTGCAGTAGAGACTGCCCGCACCGCGGCTGATACAGAGCTGGACGCTCGGGCAGTCTCTACTGCGCATGACTGCAGCACATGCAGACTGCCATTTTAGCTAGTCAGAGTGCAGGAAATGCTATAAAGCAAGGACCAAAAAATAAAGTATAAACTAGGGTGACCACACGTCCCGGAATGCCCAGGACTGCCCCTTATTGGGAGTCTGTGTCCCGGGTCACCCCCCACCGGGACAACAAAGAGTCCTGGAATTGAGCAACATGCACCAGTCCAGCCAGCCAATGAAATGTATTTGCTATATGGTCCTCATTGGCTGGCTGAGCCAGCCAATGAAGATCATATAGCAAATACATTTCATTGGCTGGCTGGACTGGTACGTGCAAGACAGCTGGGGTGGAGCAGGTATGCTGGTGCTGCAAGTGAGACCCGCGGCTGAGGCTCCTGCCGGCGCTGACCATCTTTCTGAGACTGACACAGAGTAAGAGTTCCCACTGGGAACTCTTACTATGTCAGCCTCAGAAAGATGGTCAGCACTGGCAGGAGCCTCAGCCATGGGACTAGGGTGATCACATGTCCCGGAATGGCAGAATGGAAATGTGGTCACCCTAGTATAAACTGTATTGCAGTCAGGTGGGTTACTTCAACTCTTACTGAGATCAAGTTGGTTACTACAACTTTTATTGTAATCAAGAGGGTTATAATAACTTTTACTGTGATCAAGCAAGTTACTGTGTACTTACTAGCACTTACACTGTGATGAGGCTAGGACTGTTGATAGAGTGTCTATCAGTTGTCTCTCGCTCCCTGTCCGTTTTCTCTCTTTCTCTCTTTTTCTCTGTTTTTCTATCTCTTATTTTCTTCGTACCTCTTCCTTGTGCTGTTCTCTTCTCCTTTTCTATATATTTAGTACAAATGAATTAACCAAGGCAGAATGTTCTCATTATTGTCCAAATCAATCCCCATATCAAATCACATACATTTCAGTCATGTTACAGTCAATGAAAATGAAAAAGATAGAAAAAAATAGGTTCCTCCTTGTGTAGTATGTTGTTATACACCACCCCAGAAACAATTGATAGGTGTATACTCACAAAATGAATGGCTGTAGAGCTACTTATGTAGTGCACGGCTGAAAGAACTTGATGGGAAGTCTAGCTATCCCACAACCAGTTGTTCTTGAAACACTCCAATCGGGTCCAAAATGCTGGGCTTCTTGAAATCCACCAGAATAGAAAGGGGGTGAAAACCCATATACATAGTGCTTCAACATAAAGCAGGCTATGAATAATTAAGACACAATATAAACGAAAAAGAAATAATCTTAATTAAAAATCGACACAACTGCCATATGTCTATTGTCATGGGTGGATTGTCCTATCCCCCCGCTCGGCCGCTAGATCATGGGCTGGTGGGGGAGATCAGAGGATCTCACCTCACCGTCCCACAATATTTTGAAGAAGAGGTCTGTGACAGCCCTCGCATTCGTTGTTAATGCATAGTGCCAGGATATGACATAATATCCTGGCGCCTGCACTCCTATGCCGCAGAGGGACTACAAGGGGGTGTCCATAGGGACGTCAGTCCTGGAGGCTGCACTGACTTCTCACTCCCCACACTGGATCACCAGAAAAGGGTCGGGGGAAGAGAGAGTGGGGAAAAGGTGGTGGGAGTTACTAGGGTTGTATCTATCCCTATGAGTGCCAGATATGTATCAAAAATGTATAAACACCAGCTAGTGTGCTGCTTTAAAAAAAACAAAACAGGTCCGGGCTGGTATTCCCCTACAATCCGCCCCTGTCTATTGTTGACTATTTAGCTAATATCCGAGAAAGAGCTAAGAGTTATTATTTTTATATTCATTTTATTTTGCTGAGTAACCAATGTGTCCAGCTTCAAACTGAGTAGCTTCCAGAGTCTTCTCTAAGAAAGACTGTATTATTCACACTGGGCTGGGAACGGCTTACTGGCTGATTAAACAGATATAATAATAATGATGATGTGAAGAAGAGAGCACAAGCAGAATATCTCATATACTGCAAATCTTTCCATCTGTTGTTAATTGAATAGTTATATCATGTGCTTGTCGTATACTACTAACTGTGTCATCTGAAAAAGGAGGAATTCATATTATAAAAATGAACCTCAAGGCAAAAAAAAAACAGTTTATTGTTAGTGTCACTTTCTAATTTTCTTTTCTTTGCTAATGTTTTTCTTTTATAGAATTTCAGTAAAGCTTAGTCTTATATTAATAGCGTTTTTGGCAAATCCTCTTGGCCTACAGTTAAGGTAAGACTTGGTCTTTGTGATTAGTCAGAACTCCAGACAGAGTGGGGAATTCATCATGAAGTGCTGGGTCTTGTACACGAAAGAGGGCTGGAGCAAACCAACTACATCACAAGGGGCAAAGAAAAGCTCCAGTGGATTTAAATTGTGATTTTTAACCCCTCGATTGTTAGAAAGTATTAACCTTTTGAGTGCCAGAGGGGTATGCAACAGATTTCAAAAGGAGATAGGTAGCGTTGCATACCCCTCTGGCACTCAAAGGGTTAAGCTCTTTATAATACAGTATGAATGTGTGTTTGTTCCATAAAACACAGTTGTTTTTCCCCAGAATTGCTTATCTTTCTTAGTGCATCCAGCTCAGTGTAATCTGCAGTAATTTGTAATTCACGTATAATGAGCTGTACCATATGGGACAAATACAAAATTCCCATTAACTTCCTCAATGCATTGGGCACCCCTCTGTCACTAAAAGAGTTAAAGCAGGTGTGTCCAGGTCCGGTGCTCAAGAGCTAACAACAGTGCATGCGGATTTCCCTGTCTGAGCACAGGTGAGTCAGTCAGAATGAATCAGCCACTGAGTAACTCACATATGCTTAATCAGAACCATTCGAATGGCAGAAGGGTTGCCAGAGGGGTTCACAGCGCATTGCAGAGGAAAGTCTTGCATACTCCTCTGGCACTCAAAAGGTTAATCCTGGCCTGTTATTGGTCCTTGAGGATTAAACTAGGACACCCCTGGTATAACCAGAGCTGGATTACAGGCAAGGCGCCTGCCTAGGGCCCGGTCCAATGAGGGGGCCCGGAGGAAGCCTCATTCCTGCACTCAACGAGTCCTCCAGGAACACATGGGAACGCCGTTCCTGCTAGCAGAACTCCTCCGCCGGGCACCGCAACACAGTCAAGTCTGTGTAGCTACAGTGCACCCTCGTCTCCTCTTTAGTAATGCAGAGCACGCTGGGAGTCAACATCTCCCAGCGCGCTCTGCATTACTGAAGAGAAGACCATGCGGGAGCTCCAGCAGCTACAGGTTTGTAATGGGGGGCAAGTTGGAGCTGATGGGGGGCAAGTTGGAGATGATAGGTGGCAAAGTGGAGCTGGTGGGGGCAAGTTGGAGCTGGTGGGGGGCATCTCTTACAGGAATTTCCATACCAGGGCCAGACTGGCCCAGGGGGCAGAGAGAGGACAAAAATTAAGTAATGTATCATGGGTTTCCTCCCTAACCCTGACTGCCTACACAGTATTTAGTTTACACTACAGTTTTGTGGGCACAGGCACTTAAAGGGTTATCCAGTCATTGGATAATCCTTTGAGTGATAATGCCCACAAAACTGTAGTATATCCCTTTGAGTGCCTGTGCCCACAAAATTGTAGTGTAAACTAAACAATGTGTAGGTAGCCAAAGTTAGAGAGGTATGGGGGGGAGGGGTCCCAAATTGATACCTTGCCTAGGGCGCCGTGGAGTGTTAATCCGGCTCTGGGTATAACAATTTGAATGCTAAAGAGGGGATAAAATCTCCATTTAAACCAATGGAAATTTGGGGGGATTTGATTTGTATTTGATCCCTATAGTGCAGTCAGTTTGCTCCATTTCTTCATAATGCATCACCTGCAAAACACTGTCAGCTTTGTTTGTTGATAACAGGTTCCCAGAGGTCAGTGTGATTAATTAAAACTGCTCATGGACATATAAATCGGGGTACATGAACTAAAAATCAGGTTTTAGAAAATGCTCAAGTTATGTTTCACTAATGGCAGTAAATCACAATCACAATTTTATTAGTGTGAGTTGTTATAAAGAACCCTTTGAGTGCCAGAAAAGTATCCGACGCATTGTAATGCAATGAGCTGGACACCTCTCGGGCAGTCAGAGGTTTTAAATACATTTATTTTCTAGAGAAAAAAAAAATTCAGTTTCATATATACTTCTTATTGATACATGAATAAAATGTTGTTGACAAGTACATTTTGTTCTTTGCCTTAAAAATGGTTATAATAATACATTTTCACATAATTCTGTTTCATCACCTCCAACTGTGTTTCCTAGACATGAAATGCTTTTTCATAGGTTCTGGCTCTGCTTAAAGGATCAGTAAACTTTTATCAAAAACACAGATATTGTAGGATTTTTCTGCTAAACAAAAAAAAGCTACTCCCGCAGCAAAAGGTGCTTTAAAGGGGAACTACCACCCTAACACAATGTAATCTCTCAGTCTTTGTCCTCCTATCGTTATTAGCAATCCATAGTTAGTTTTCTCCAAAAAAAAGTGTTGTAAGAGCATTATCTTTATATTAAATTTCTACCTGATGATCATACCTGGGAACTTTCTATTGTTGTCTCCCCGGAGGGGAGTCCTCTGCTGCCATGGGTGGTGTGAAGAATGACGTGTATTGCATCAAAAAGAGGCGGGGCTTAACGCGAGTGATGGGTGGACAGCTTAAAAGAAGGCTGGGGGGAAGGAGCAACACGGGGAGAAAGAGTGGAAGTGGGTAGAGCTTCAATAGAAACGGTCCACATCTGGAGGACTCAGCCTTTGACCCCAGAAACCTGGTAAAGCAGTGCCAAAGCCGGAGTCTCCGGGGCAAATCCGCAGAGTTCCCAGGTATGCTGATGATGTCTTGCCCCTTGAATCCATTCTGCGCATGACTGCTATGGATCCACTTGCTCCATTGTACCTCCCTCCGTCTTACCCATTACTTGTACGTCACTGTCCTCAGCACCACGTGACCTGCCGCGCTCCTGGCATCAAGCGCAGTCAGGTCATTTCAGCCTAGTGGAAACAGACCGGTGGTTTATATATGGTGAGTGCTTCACATGCACCCGCTATATATAAACCACCAGTCTGTTTCCACTAGGCTGAAATGACCTGACCACGCTTGATGCCAGGAGCGCGGCAGGTCACGTGGTGCTGAGGACAGTGACATACGAGTGATGGGCAAGACGGAGGAAGGTACAATGGAGCTGAATGGCTCCATAGCAGTCATGCGCAGAACACATTCAAGGGGCAAGACATCATCAGATAGAAATTTAGTATAAAGATAGCGCTCTTATATGGATTGCTAATAACGATATGAGGACAAAGACTTAGAGGTTACATTGTGTTGGGGTGGTAGTTTCCCTTTAACTCTACAAGTGACAGGGGGAGCACACCCTATTGTGCTATAAGGGTTAAACATTCTTCCCTCTATATTGAGACATTGAGGTAGCTTTGGAAAAATTCCACTTATGATTAAAGGAAGGGTTGTTTTGATTTTTAAATATTTAACAACAGCATAGTATATAAAGTGAAAATTATATATTTTTATTATTTTTTTCCAGCTTCACCTCTTTTTTTTAAGTTATCTCTTTGACAGCGAGGTCACTGAACTTCTGAATCCAGAGATGTTTATACAATGTTGCTGTCTCTCTGCAGCACTGATTGATCTGTATGCTGTAGTGGCAGATTTTCTATATTGTATCACTGTTCTTTTTTTTTACATTATATCTGTATTATATTGTTGCATTCTGTCCTCTTTCATAGCCCCAAATACAATGCTTGCTGAAAAAACTGTTCCATTGAAATAAATTGCTGGTGAGATAGCTCTGTTGTTAATGCACCAGCTGCAAAATGTATTCAAACCTCAGAGTTCTAGTTCCAGCAAGGTCAACTGCTTCTGAAGTAGATAAAATGAGTACCCCGGACATACTTGAAAATGAGTGAAAAATGTCAATGTATCCTATCTGATAAAATAATTTCATTAAAAAGTAGAATTTGTATTTGTTTCCTATAGTGCAGTTGATTTGCCCTGGAATTTCTCCAGTTTTTTGTGCACAAGGTGCCAGGACTCATTGTAGAAATTGTCTTTGAAAATTCCAGTTCAGCATTACTATAATGAAAACTGTATTTTTATTTTTATATCATTGTATTGAGGTGCCTTAAAGTTTTGGAGTCTTGACAATCCCTCATCGTTGAATTGACCATGAATACTTAAGCAGCGCTGTTGTGTTTACATGTATGGGTGTGTGTGTGATCATGTCTGTATACACAAGTTGTTGTGTGTGTAAGCACAGTAGGTTAGACTGTGCATGTGTATAAAATACCCACACATTTGTTCACCATTTGAATGCCAGGTTTTACTTTTAAAGCAGAACTACCACCCCTTCTAAACTTGCCCCCAAATAATTACCCATCTGGCGACTAGCTGCTCAATAGTGCTAGTCGCCAGAATTATTACCGCGTTATAGAGAATTCGTACTGCTCCCGGACTGACAGCCAGGAAACAGTGCAGACATCTTTGCTTAGTGATGTCTGCGCACCTGCGCTGTCAGTCGCTTTTGACACATTCATTACCCGACATGAGAATCTTGAGCTCTCTTCCAGTGCGAGATTCTCATGTCATTATTTTTATTAAGGCAACATAGTTAATGTGTGAAAAGGTTGCACGATCTTTTGCATGCGACCTTTTAAAAGGATACAGAATGCCAGAGTAATATCCAACACATTGAAATGCAATTCTTTGGATATCTCTCTGGCACTGAAAGGTTCAAATCTATCCTGTAATGTGCCTTTTCTCTAAGCCTACCGGACAAGATGAAAATCTGTTTGCAAGATGGGAATTACTGCACTTTCATATGGTTCTGATTGCTCCATTAAACTCCTTCATTTAAGTTTAATGCTTGAAAATGTAAAGCTAATATAAATGCTACTAGACACCGAAATCCAGGCTTTGTGCTGTGTGATTTAAGTAGTGTTGTGAAAAACTTTATTTAGCTGTTGTATTTGGGGAACATTTTCTTTTGGCAGAAACCTTTCAATAAAAATGTACAGTGATCAACATACAACCATTTAACCATTTAACATCAGCCTTTGAAAAGGTCTATAGTGTAACAATTGAAAAGAATGTAGAGTTTGTGGGATAAGTTACCAGTGCTGAAATACAAGATAAATATTTTTCTTACTGGATCAAAAATGTCTTTGGTTCCTCAGGGGAAAAGGAGAAAAAAACCTTTATGGACATCTTGAAGTCACCAGAGGGAATGGCTCTGACTCAGTAATGACATCGGGGAAAAGTTCAGTCTTTTAATCTTTGACATGCTGGCATCTCTACCTCTCGTCAACTTCAAACACAACTTTACACTAGCCTACCTTTTCAACCTTCTTCACACTGTATTCTGATTGTCAGTTCAGAAGCTTCACATTTTCTGTTCAATATCTGTTTAACTCCTTGGAAGCTAGAGATGTCAACAATGCATTGCAAAGCAACGTGTTGATGTCTCTACCAGTCAAGGAGTTAACCCTTTTGAGTGCATTGCTTCTCAATCAATTGCACACCCTACTGGGACACAAAGGGTTAAAGTGGATATTTCACCTACCAGGTTTAGGCTTATTAAATATGTTTCATTAAAGTGTGTATACCTGTACCTTTTTATTTGTCAATCTGTTAACCGTTTGAGTGCCAGAAAGGTATTCAGCGCAAGGTGGTGCAATGCATTGGATGCCTCTCTGGCGCTCATAGGGTTTAAATAGGTTTACAGAATTTTTATTTAGTCGTTGGAGAATTTAAAGGGATAGTAATGTCCCAGAACATGTTTTTATCATTTTGTAGGGATTAAAAAGTTGAGTTTAACTCAAAAAACGTATGGTTTGAGAGATATCTTCATTCGAAGTTTGACCAGCCGACACGGAGGCTCTGCTCAGAGCTGGAATCTCGTTTTTTAAACAGAATGACTGCATTGCAATGGTTTACTTAGTGTGCTT
Organism: Rhinophrynus dorsalis; assembly: GCA_037306005.1. Taxonomy (NCBI): domain Eukaryota; kingdom Metazoa; phylum Chordata; class Amphibia; order Anura; family Rhinophrynidae; genus Rhinophrynus; species Rhinophrynus dorsalis. The sequence goes on along the minus strand of CM074719.1, from coordinate 68,149,380 downwards.
TGCAAGCACATGTAGAAGATCGTTTCAGTGTAGAATTTATCTTTTATTAACACAATCTCTCCTCTGCTACAGAGCTGCCGGATGGTTGTATGACAGGATTCCTCTGCAGTCAGCTAGAATGCTGACTTCAAGGAAAGGGGAGGGAGGGGGGAATTTTGCAAGCAATTATCTCTCAAACCATAAAGGTTTGAGAGATGACACTGGGGGCAATTCATTTCTTTTTTTATGCCTACGATATGGGGATTAGTAAATTTTAAGTATTACTATCCCTTTAAGAAAGTCAACTGCACTGCAGGGGACTAATACAAATTTGCTTTGGTTGGAACTTAAAGGGATAGTAATGTTTCATAATAAAAGCAGCTCTAATTAATCATCATACTATTTGAACTTTGGAGAGTGTTATTTCAGTTCTGTCAGAGTTGTAGTTCTAGAGTAATTCAATGACAAAGTATCCCCCTCCTGCCCCTTTTACTGATGTAACACTGCTCAGCCAGATCAGAAGGGAGATGCCCAGGTAGACTTCAGAGAGGGACAATCTTCAATTAAGATAAGGGAAAAACCTGAAAAACTTGTCTAGGGGGGCAGGGCTTTCATTGTTCTCATCGGAAGAAGCTTGTCCCCTGCTGTTATCTGTCTGGTCTATGGACTGCATTCCACATCTGAGAAGAGATGGCTTACACTAGGTAAAAGGGGCAGGAGGGGGAAACTTTGCTTGTGAATATCTCTTTAACCATAAAAGTTTGAGAGATAAGACTTACTTCGTTCTTCATGTTTTTTTAATGCCTACAAAATAAAATAAAGTTAAAACGAAGTATTACTATCCCTTTAAAAGGTCTTTTGGGATTTAAGTGGATGTGTCACCTATGGACAACATCTCATAAATAGTTAGGTGACACATCCAATACCATAAAAATTTTATTTATTTTTTATTTTAAGGTTCAGTTCTGTTTAAATTTAACTTAGAGAAGTCTGTGCTGCAGCCAGTTCCTCACAGACTGCAGCCCGATGCTCTGCCTCTGCTCTCCTCCTACCTCTGATGATGTGGCTTCTGTCTGTAAGCTGGATTGTCCTCACTGGCAGAGATCGATATCTAGCCAATGAGACCGCTCCATCTTACAGACAGAAGCCTCCATCATCGGAGGAAGGAGGAGAGCAGAGGCAGAGCATCAGGCTGCAGTCTGTACGGAAGTGGCTGCAGCACAGACTTTTGTAAGTTAAATTTAAACAAAATTGAAGCTTAAAATAAAAAATAAACAACATTTTTATGGTATTGGATGTGTCACCTAACTATTTATGGGATGTTGTCCATAGGTGACACATCCATTTTAAAATCTCCATTTTGGGGGGTTTATTTGTCCCATATGATGCAATTGGTTTGCTCTAGTTCTAGTAAGTATGTTAGTCTCAGTCAATCAGTAAACCAGTAGTTTAACCCTTTGAGGGCCAGAAGTGTGTGCACACCCCTCAGGAACTCAGAGGGTTAATTTTTTGTCTACTGATCCTGTGTTCATATGTGTTGCTGCCATAATTGGTTTAGGCTAATCCAAACTAAAAATTTTAAGGGTAGTTTGCAGGATCCTTCAGATTGTAAACTCCTGTCAGTTTAAGGGACCCCATACTTTACTAACTTTGCCATATACTGTTAAAGAAATAGTAAACTCTCATGCTCAGTCTAAAGGGTATGTTGCCCTGAGCATAGCAATGAACAACGGAAAATTCAAAACGTAATATTTACCGAGTTCCTTGCCAAATTCAGAATGGTTGGTTCAATGCTCTTCTCTCGTCTGGCTTGACAAGTGACCAGACTTACAGCATCTGAGCAGGGACAATCTTCCTCCCTGCTCAAACCTGCAATACTATAGAATGGTAAATGCTGTTTGTTCGCTATTTGCTACAGTTGGTTTGCACCATAACTGTTCCCCCTTTCTTTTGGTCTTTTTGTGAGAGTTGAAACTCTTTGCTTATGAAAAAGTAAACCAATATACACTGAGAATGTTCCTTGCTCATAAGGACTTAATAAGGAAAATCTGTACAATAGTATAATATAGAAGAATATGAATATATATGAAAAGTGTTTTTTCATTCCCATAGACAGCATCAGCTTTAATCTTAAAAGGTATACATCTATTTGCATTGCCAAATAGTTATTTCTATGCATCGTTATCATTGCATTACAATACACTGTGTCTATCTAGTGATCACATTATGGCAAATAAAAATTAAACTGATAGCCTAGTTCAGTGTTTAAGACAAATTATGCACAATTATTCATAAATGCTATTTTTGGCACGCTTGAGTTTGTCCTAGACCTCTGGCTGGGGAAACAATTTGAAGTAATTAGCATGTTCATGCACTGACAATGATGAATGGAGTGGATGTCCCTTCTGCTAAACAAAGATCTTGATAAGAAACAGAAATGCAATCTGTTCTATTCAGAATCCTAATACACCTAATACATTAGGACGGTAGCTCTCAGACCCTTTCTGTGGTGGAACCCTTCAGTTTAAAATCCCTGTACAACTCTAATAATCAAACCCTTACCCTTTGCACTGTGTTGGTATATATCTAACATGAAAGATTTTTTATATGGTATCAATACCAAATGTATTTGAATGTGAGTTTACTAATAACTTTAAGGAACACTACTAACACCTAATCTGGGGTTTTATACTCTTAACTACCCTATATTTTTAGCAGCATGTGAAAAAATTCTCTATTTGTTTACATATCTCTAAAAGAGCAGCCATTCCTGCCTTTTCCAGGGTTTGGAATGAGAGGGCCTCACACTACTGGCCCACATGTTTCATATGCCCACATGTTGATAATTTGAGATATATATATATATATATATATATATATATATATATATATATATATATATATATGGTACGTATCTGGCATTCAAGGGGTTAAGGGAAATTAGCAGTAACTCCTAGATTGTAAGCCCCCTTCCAGTCATTTGGGGCACCCCTAGAGTGCCATCAGTATACTTTTCCCACCGGTCCTTCACATAGCAGTCCGTAATATTTTTATTATTTAGAAAATGTTTTACCAGGAAGAACACATTGAGATTTGTCTCATTTTGAAGAGTATCCAAGTGTATCTGAATACGTTTTCTGACATTTGATGTCAGTTTATAATCTGATTAAGATATTTGAAAAATATAAGCGATTTGGGAATGTTGTAGACTGCTGTTTGTTGTGAGCTGGATGGGACAAATGTAGACGTCAACAGATAGCAATACCTACCGTCAACAACAGAATCTAGACTCTGTACAATAAATAGAAGCTTCTTCAAGGTATAACGTAATTATACTCACATTGCTCAAAGCTACTGGATGATACCTAGTAGCTACAGTCACATTTGGTAGATACTATACTGCTTCCATGCAGGTGGTACTTTGCAGAGGGACTCTGTCCTTCAAACTGAGTCCTTCTGACAGGAGACACTCAAAACAAATCAGAAACAAACCAAACATGAGAGCCCTCACAGTATCTTCAACAAGGCATGTAAAGCATATCAGGGATATCTAGTTTATCAATTAGACCAATACAGCATACAGGAAAATGGTGTGTGGGTCCTCCCTGATTGGACCTCACTGGTTGGCACAAACAATCACAGGCTCCGGAAATTGTATATTTGGGCAAAGAAACACATTCCAAAAAAAATCCAATTAAAATGGTTTACTAGATCCAAATATACTAACTAAAATATCTGGCCACATAAGAACTGAACCAGCCAGAGGATCCAATTCCAATACATTACAATGTGTAAGTGTGCAATAATCAACCTACTTTTCAGAACACGAGGATGTTGTTCCACTTTAAATAAACAATAACATTAAAAAACGAAATAGATTGATATAACATCAAGTATCACATAATTACAGCTAGCATATCTAAACATTAATATATACACATTAATTATTCATCTATTACCTCCCTAATATATAATCTTAAACTAGATTTTAAACTTCTGTGCAATTTGTCCTGTTCAGAGAGAATTTATTTGTTATTTGTACTTTGTATTGAGATATAATAGGTAATGTCAGTTAATTGATTGTGATTAGTGTCCAATGCTCTTATATTCAGAAATGATATTATCTTATCCCCTCAGAGCATATGTAAGACTAGATTTTGGGCCTTTGAACATTAACCCTTTGCGTGCCAGAGGGGTACGGAACGCTACCTGAATGCTCCATGCGATGCAGTCTTGCATCGCCTCACTCATGCGATGCAATCATGTGCAGTAGAGCCTGCCCGAATGCACGCAGTCTCTGCTGTGCATGACTGCATCGTGACAAACATCCTAGCAAATTATTATATAGGATGTGTAGAATATAAAAAGGTTAAAGGAATAGTAATCCCAAAAAATTAAAAGCTAAATAGAAAGTCTATGTCTCCCTGACTAACGCTATGCTCAGGAGTTAATGTTTAGAGAATTGCTCTCCTGGGGCTGGATTCTATTGCAGGTGCTAATTTTATCACTGCATTTATCTCCAGGTTTCCCCATAGACTACAAAAAAGAAATGTTTGATAAAATGGGTGTTAACATTTTGCACCTGCAATAGAATCCAGCCTCTGATCTGGCACTGATAACTGCAAGGTCAGGTGCAGACTTTCTTTTTCATGGCTTGATCAGTGACTGCTTGAGCATTGAGGAGTTTTGTCCCTACTAAAATCCAGCAGTCAACTCTGAAGAAGAAGCCTTCACCTAACCTTGCAGTTCTTGGTGCAGGATCATGTGAGAAACTGTGTAAGTATTAACTTGTGAGCTACTAGAATAACATAGTCTTTATGTTAGTATAGTTTAGGGTTTACTATTCCTTTTAGTCCTCTTCGTATCATGTTTTCATAAATATTGGACTTGTAACTTCATTTACCATGCTTAATAAACTAAAAAGGAGCACCAATTTATAAAAGAAATGCTTTTTACAGTATGAGATTTCTAGTAAACTAAGCAGAAGTCATGCATGAGTTTGCAGCAGAATAGGTTCAATTTCATGGTAATATTACTGAATTCCAGTGGGACACGGGCATCTGTCAAAACCGATCATATATTATGCAAGTGGATTATTTACATTTTTGGGTTGTCAACATAAATTAATTCCTTTTAGATGCCAAAACTAAGGGGGAAAAAAAAGGTATAGAAGAGAGGAGAGATAGTCAAAGGGGACTATATAGTTTGACCCAGACTCTGCTATCTTCTCCTAAAAGAGACCAGTTCAGTTGTGAGTAATCAGAGATAAGTTAAACAGTTGACCTCTAGCTCATATAAAATGTAACCATTATTTGCAAGTGCTAAAGTATAAACAATATTCCCTGTAGGATTTGGTATATTATAAATTAAAAACCAAGTGGCCTCAGATCCTAGAGGTCACATTAAAACACCTAATAATACCTTAGCAATAATGCTGTAGCATCCAATCTCTAGTTCTAGTTAATTCCTATAAGAAAGCACTCTGCCAAGCTGTGTATAAACGTCTTAGTGCTATATCTTCACTGTGAGGAACAGGAGGGTCTCTGAAAAAGAGCCAGTCATTAATGAATACCAAAAGTATCTCTGCTAGATATCCATAAATCAGATTTTAGTGAAATTTATTCACTGTTGCGTGGGTGGTCATTACAGGACCAAACTGGTTATATCCCACATTATAAACCTGAATTTGCTATTGCAGGGGAATACAAGTAATAGTTTTCTGATGCCACAACGCTCATTGGCCAAGTATACAAGGCAGAAAGTTCCGTACAGCTCTACCATCTACCTCTAGAGGAAGAACATTCTGCACACCTCTACCTCTAAGACTCAGAGTACTGTGCAATGTATTTCTTTGGAATCCCTCTGGTACTTAAAGGGTCAAATCAAAAGAATTATTCATGCTTTATGGGTTTATTTAATAAAGGAAAAAAAATCAGTTTTATCAATTATTTAGGGCTGGAGTGAAATTATCCTAAGGCTCCATTTATTTTTGAAACCTTGCTGACCCTTTGAGGGGTGGGTTGTAACATGTTATTTTGGAGGGCACTAGCCTGAAAGTTAAAGGGATTGTACATATTTGTAAAATAATTTAATAGCCCCCAGGTTCATCTCTCAAACCTTTATGGTTTGAGAGATAACCAAAGGCAAAGTTCCCCCCTCCTTCCCTCCCCCTTCCCTGAAGTGAGCGTTGTGCTGACTGCAGGGGAAGTCTGTCGTACGATGAACAAAGACAAAGTCCCCCCCCCTCCCCCTCCTCTGAAGTTAGTGTTGTACTGACTGCAGGGGAAGGCTGTCGTACAACAGGCTTGCGGCTCTGCAGCTGAGCTGAGATCCCGTTAGTGAGAAAGAATTATTTCACTGAAACGGTCTTCTATGTGTGTTTGGTTTGCTCTTGGTTTGCAAGCACATGTAGAAGACCGTTTCAGTGAAATAATTCTTTGTCACTAACACGATCGCAGCTCTGCTGCAGAGCCGCATGATTAAAGTCAAATCGTATATCCCTGCAGTCAACACAACGCTGACTTCAGGGAAGGGGGAGGGAGGGGGAACTTTGCCTTCGGTTATCTCTCAAACCATAAAGGCTTGAGAGATGAACCTGGGGGCTCTTAATTTATTTGGCAAATATCTACAATATGGGGGATAGTAATAATAAAGTATTACTATCCCTTTAAAGGGCAAGTATCACATTTTACTAATTCTATGGCTATAGGAACATTTGCAGGGTGTGTGCGCAGTCTCCATAGACCCTCTGTGTCAGGCAGTGTAGGATCTATGGGGACAGCATCGCTCAGGACAGGAGACTGAACCGTGTGGCTTCAGTCTAGCAGTTCAGTCTCTTTCTGTGAAACCAAAGAAGGAGCATCATGAGGTTTTGTTTCAGACCCTGGTTTGGCTCCCAGTTGGTTTACCAGTGCTCACCGTTTCATCTCTGGTTTCTTCAGCAGGCTGATAGGGCACTATGCCATTTAACCCTTTGAATACCCTTTGAATGCCAGAGCAATGCATTGGCTACCCCTTTGGCACTCAAAGGGTTAATGTAGGAGGCCAAGTACCCTTAGATCAGCCCTGCATGCACAGTCCCACTGAAACAGATATCTCTATTTTTCTATGCAGAAGTTACACAAGCAGAAAATCATGTCCACTTTTTAGTAATTGCAAGATTTCCTGCATGTTGTGTCATTGCTACTGATCTGCAACTTTCAAAACAAAGTCTAAGCTTTGAAAAAACTTCACCCACTATGATTGATGAATGTGTCTGTGACGTGTGTGGCCACCCACACCAGCACTTTCACCATATGTCAATATTACACTTCTGCATATTCATTCTTGACTCTCTCTCTCTCTCTCTATCTCTCTCTCTCTCTCTCTCTCTCTCTCTCTCTCTCTCTCTCTATATATATATATATATATATATATATATATATATATATATATATAGGGCCATTATTATTGTATTATTCATTTTGCATTGACAATAGAATTAATATTTTTTGTAGCGTCATTTTTTTATTTTAATTTTAGGGACCATTTAAACAAAAGAAAAGGGATTTAGTAATTGTGGAGCAAGCCAACGGCACCATAAAGAACACATGACAAACACTGATTTTAATGGGGCTTTTAACCATTTGAATGCTTTGCAATGCTTTGGTTATCTCTCTAGCATTCAAGAGGTTAAAAGCCCCGTTTAAATCATCTGGGCTTTTGGGAATGTTTCTTGTCTTTTATGGTTGGAAACTGGTTTGCCCCATAATGACATCATTTTTGTGCATTTTTTGTGCATATGGTTAGGGATGATGGGGAGTTGTCGTTTCCTACAGCTGGAGTGTCACAGGTTGGCACTCCCTGTTATGTACAGATTTCCACGCACCCCTTCTTTGGCTCCTTAAAACTCCCAGCTGGCTCCTAAAAATGTTGTCTATCTCCAAAGTTCTTTATATTTTTTCTACCCCTGTATGAATATATTGTATTTTTTTTTGGCTTTCTTTTTGCTTGTCATGAATGCATAACTGGGAACTGTTGCAATACGGTCACCTGGAGACCTTTATGTTATTAACCCTTAAAGGTCAGAAAAAAGTAGCTTGTATTAAGCATTTGACTGCCAGAGGGGTACTCAATACATTTCTTTTCAGTTTGTTGCCTACCTCTCCTCCACTCAAAGGATTAAATGAAAAAAGAAGAATACACTTACCAGCCAACACTGGCCGGACTAGAGAGGTGCGCAGGTTCTCCGCTCCTTACTATCCCCCATATTGTAGATATTTGCAAAATAATGTAATAGCCCCCAGGTTCATCTCTCAAACCTTTATGGTTTGAGAGATAACGAAGGCAAAGATTCCCCCCCTCCCCCTTCCCTGAATTCAGCGTTGTACTGACTGCAGGGATATCCGGTCTGACTTTCATCAGGCGGCTCTGCAGCAGAGCCGCGATCGCGTTAGTGACAAAGAATTATTTCACTGAAACGGTCTTCTACATGTGCTTGCAAACCAAGAGCAAACCAAGCACATGTAGAAGACCGTTTCAGTGAAATAATTATTTTTCACCAACAGGATCTCAGCTCAGCTGCAGAGCCGCAAGCCTGTCGTACGACAGCCTTCCCCTGCAGTCAGTACAACACTGACTTCAGGGAAGGGGGAGGGAGGGGGGAACTTTGTCTTTGTTTATCTCTCAAACCATAAAGGTTTGAGAGATGAACCTGGGGGCTATTGAATTATTTTGCAAATATCTACAATATGGGGGATAGTAATAATAAAGTATTACTATTCCTTTAATGTTTCATCTGGAGACCCTGAGACAGTGTCCTAAATCAGGAGTCTCCAAGAGAAACCCAGGGAGTTCCCAGCTCTGTGTTTGTTGTATTCTTATAGCGTCTGAAATATATTCTGTTTGTGGATATGGAAGAAGTCACTATTGCCTGTTTTCCTTATACCAGTTGCTCCCAAAGGTTTGTACATAATGACTCTCTTCTGACTTGAAATTGATTGTAATGCCCTACCCATTATTTTACTGATATAAGTGTAACCCTTTGCACATATTTGATATTATTATTAATTTGCACTTTATTTACATTGTATATTTTGAAAAAACAAATTAATTATACTATATTAGGTTTCCAGCCAAAAATATGAGTATCACCAGTACAAATATAACAGACTGTGCAGCTCACAAGCATTCTTTGAGCCAACCTTTTCCAGACTTCCATGTTGCATAGCAATGACAACGCTTAGTACTGAAACAACCCCCCCCACACACACACAAAGGACCCCCACCCCAGTTTTGGAATCATTGCCTTACCCTATGTTAAAAAAAAAGTATAAAAATTTTGGGTCAAATGAACTGCACTTTAGGATAGAAGTAAACATGATTTAAATGGGGATTTTAACTCCTAAATTATTCTAGCATTCAAAGGGTTAACCCTTTCAGTCCCAGAGGGGTACCCCTCTGGCACTGAAAGGGTTTAAAGCAACATTTGTTTCCCTTATGGAGCAGTTGGTTAGGCCCAGAATTCCTCCTGTTTTCTTTTCAACACACGGCCCTTACATGGTGTTGTGAGGAAAGTGATATCTTGCAAATGAAACAGGGACCCTCGCTATGCTTAATTAACTCCTCAAGATTCAGGAACAATTCCCTGACACAATAATTAGTTCTCCCACTTTATCACTCACAGCCAACCTTTGCATTAGTAACTCAACTTAAATTACTAATAATTGCAATGCTGCTCAAGGTATATTTATTTAAAGCAAACGTCAAGTCTTCAGAATAAGGACGCTTCATATTAAATTGTAACATTTGAAAAGCCAAGAGCACCTCAATAAGAAAAAGTATATGGAAAAGAAATATAAAAAGAGCATCAAAGATAAAAGCACAAATCATCTGTCATGTGGTAAATATGTAGTCTATTCAATTTCTCTGCAAATATATTTGATTTAGTTACTTAAGGAAAAAAATATTTTGGCAATGTCTTTGAACAGACAAAATTATTATTAAAGGACCATTCAAAATGATCTATATGTTTTATTATCCATTTTTATTTAGAAAACTAGTATAGGATTTATTTAGATTTTATAGATTATGCTAATGAAGACATGCCTTTCAGGCACTTCAGATCTTAACCATACATTAGCTCCCTCACTTATAATTAACCCCTTCAGTCAAATCAGAAGTGAGGAATGCATTGCTGAGCGATGTCAGTGAGTGGGGTAGTAACATACCTAGGATCTTTCTTTTCTGGTGCCGCTGGGGGTTATAATTGCCATAAATTGCTGCAAAAAGGGAGTGGGGTTTACCTGAGAGTGGTGGCAGTGTTTTCTGTGGGCATCACAAATGTGGGGGGAAAGTGGGTGGGGAAGGAGGAAAAGTGGGAGGAACTGGGCGGGAAGGAGCTGAAGTCGGCAGAGTTTTAAAGGAAACTCTGCACATCTGGAGTATCAGCCTCTGCCCCGGAGACCAGGTAATGCTCTCTCAGAACCGGAGTCCCCGGGCAAATCCTGAGAGTTCCCAGATATGGGTATTAATTTAGGGTTTAGTCAGGAAGTCTCTGCATGGCATTGCTTACTTAGCATATTCTATTCATCAAAATAACTCAAAGCTAGTTTTCTAATTAGTTAATAAAGCATACAGGGAATTTTAAAAGCTCTTTCAAAATCATCAAAATTATTTTTAGGCGTAGGGTCCCATTAAAAATTAATCTGGCATTATATAACCACTTGGATCTAAAACATTGGTTATGTACTATATGATTTAAATACAGTTGGAACAGTATTGTGTGTGTGCCTATCACCTCTACTGTTATTCAAGGTAAAATACTTGGTGTGGGTGGAGAGTACATGGCTGTTTTTTGGGGGTTTGTTTTACTCCTTTTATGAAAGTATTTTATCAGGAAGGATACATTGAAACTTTTAATTTTAATTTATGTCCTGGTCTGGACTCATTTTATCTACCACAGAACGATGAAAGGCTGAGCTGACCTTGCAGGACTAGAAGCTGCAATCCTGAGGTCTGAACAGTCTCTACAGATGGTACATTAACCCTTTGAGTGCCAGAGGGATACGCGATGCATTGGCACTCAAAGGATTAACCAGCTGAGCTATATTAGTAGCATTTATCACTATGTACTAAATAATGCTAATTTAACCTGTGTAATATTAGTCGATTTTTTTGTTCATGCTATAGGGCATTCATTTGGGACTTGCAAACCAAGCACACAAAGAAGACCTTTTTAGCGAAGGATTTCTTTTTTATTACCGCGATATCGGCACTGCTGCAAAGCCGCCGGCTGATCCCAGGAGAGGATTCCCCTGCTCTCAGCTAGAATGCTGACGTCAGGGGTGAGGGAACTTTGAAAGCGGTATCTCTCAAACCATAAAGGTTTGAGAGATGCCGCTTGGCTCATTTTACTCAGTTTTTGAAGGGCTACAAGATGGGGGATAGTAATATTTAAGTATTACTATCCCTTTAAAGTCTTAGTGACAGAGGATTGTGTGCGTCTCTATGGGCTATACTTATCATAGGCTCTAGTGCACAGTCCACAAAAGTGCATAGTCCACAAAAAAATGAGCTGAGATGGTGGTAGGTTCGTTCATTATTCTCCTCAGTGAGGCTGATTTCATAACAAGAACTGGACTAATTATGTGCAAAAGCGTCTGCCTCACAGACAACTGATTAAGGCCTCCTCTGATTTAAATAGGCTTTTAACTCCTTGAATGCCAGAGAGATCTTCAGTGAATTGCTTTTACAATACTTTGGAGAGACCTCTCTAACATTCAGGGGGTTAAAAGTGTCATTTAAATCAACAGGAATTTGGGAAATTTGTATTTGTCCCTATGGTACAGTGGGCTGTAGAACTGGGCCAGGTTTTATTAACCCCTTGAGTGCCAGTGGGGGTACGCAACACATTGCTTCTGGGATTATTCTGAGATTACTGTTCAGTATCTGTATTTCAGATTCATTTTTGGAACCAAATACTTATTTGAATTCTTACATACTTTATGATTATTATTAATTGAGGATCATTCAAACACTAAATATAAATATTTGTAAATAATCAGTCAATGCATCTAATGCATTGGATACCCCTCTGGCACTCAAATGGTTAATAACATTTGTAATGCTGGTTAAGCAACCCTAGTGCTGACCATAGGTGTAAGGGAATTTAGAAACATAGACTCTTATGGCAAATAAGAAGCATTGGCCCATCTAGTCTGCCCGTTTTCCTACTGTCTGGTCTTTTCTTATGTTAAGGACAGCCTTATGCCTATCCCATGAATATTTAAATTCTGTCACTGTACCACTTTTGCTGGTAGGCTATTTCACTTATCTATTACCCTCTCAGTGAAGTAAAACTTTCTTACATTACGTCTAAACATGTGTCCCTCTAGTTTTAGACTATGACCTCTTGTCCTAACATTTTTACTCCTTTTAAACATACTTCCATCCTGCACTTTGTTGAATCCCTTCATGTATTTAAATGTTTCTATCATATCCACTCTCTCTCTTCTCTCCTCCAAGCTATACATATTCAGATCCTTTGGTCTATCCTGATATTTCTTTTCCTGTAAACCAGTCACCATTTTAGTAGCCCTTCTTTGAATTTTCTCTAGAGTATCTATATCCTTCTGGAGATGGGGTCTCCAGTACTGTACACAATACTCTAGGTGAGGTCTAACTAGAGATCTGTAGAGTGACATGACCACTTCACTTTTTCAGCTACTAATGCCCCTAGCTATACAACCAAGCACCCTGCTTGCATTCCGTACTGCTTTATTACATTACCTGCCTACCTTTAAGTCATTAGAAATAATTATTCCCAATATTTTCCTGTGACTCCTATGGTGTAATTGTCTTGCTACAGATTCGGCCTAAATGTCAGGCAGTTGTACTCCATGCAGTGGGCTAGCTAATAGGTTGCTATTTTGTTTTGCAAGTGTAGATTGAAAGGACAAGAGTGAGATAAAGCCTAGGAATGAAGAGTGGCTTTGTTAAAAAGTTTTGTCAGTGGCTGGTTGGCTAAGGATGATGGAGAGCAAAAAGTTGGCCAGCAGCAGGCCCGGACTGGCCATCGGGCATACCGGGCATTTGCCCTGTGGGCCGGTCTGGGCGTTTAAAATAAATTAATCTGTAAATGAGTTTGGACCGTATTTCACTTTCTGAAAGACGGCCACCCTGTTACAAGTTCCCAGGTGGGAGGACAATCGACGTGCGGCCGTGCGGCACACTGCACATGATTTTAAGCTCTGCCCACGATCACCGTCAGCCGACAGCCCAACCCTGTGACAGTTAGTGTCAGTGAAAGCCGCTGCCTGCCGCTCCAGAGCAGAGAGACCCAAGAGGTGTGTGTGTCACTAGAGAGGGACAGAGAATGGGCAGAGGCCCAAAAGCTTAGGGTGGCACTGTAAAGGGACAGAGGCCCATTAAAGAGTTGAGTGTGTGGAGGAGTGGGACCGGGGCACAGGAATGAATAGTGTGACTGATCTTTAGAGTGTGATAGAGGCTGCTGTGTGCAATGCCACTCATGATTGAGCTGACACCACACCAATACAGCAAATCTGTACTCCGTAGACAACAAGACCTGGCCTGCCTGAATACAGCAAGTCTGCAAAGGGAAACAGAGGCTCAGACGTGGACTTCAAGAACTGGCCTGTCTTTTATCCCCATTCTACAACTGTAAGGCACTGCAGAAAAAACTTGGCGCTATATAAATAACAAATGAGCGCCCCCCCCACCACCACCACCATGGGCTGTTCAAAAATAAAAATGGGCTGCTCAGCCTTAAATGCCTGGGCCTATTTTTTGTCCCAGTCCGGGCCTGGTCAGCAGTGAGCTACAAGCACAGCGCTGGCCCCGTGACATGTATGCTGTAAAACAAAGTCATGCAGGCAGCACATATGAGCAATACTAGAGCATACCAAATGCACAACAGGGAAAAATAAAAGTTCCACAAATTGTGGGGATTATTATCCACCCCCACACCATGGATCAGTTAGTTTGTCCCAGAATTCCTGCTTTCTGTACAAGATTTTATACATTGCAGTTTTTAAATGCTTATTTTATACTGAGCACTACTCTTCTTTGTTTGGTAAGCATTCAGTAAAAATGCACAGAAGATATGTTTGCTTAATATTAAAATTCAGTATTAAATGCAATTTCCTTCCAGAGACTGCAGTGTCTTATTGTTGCATTTAAACAAACTACAGGAAGCAAAAAATAAAAAGACAAGTATCTGTGTTAGCTGGAGCGTGAGTTTCCAGCTGTGGCCGCTCTGTCTGTGAATGATATAATACAGGATTTTTGGTGTTGGTGGTCTTTCTGTTTTTCACAGTTGGGCTCAGGAGCACTTTAAAAATACTGTCGGACAATTAGACTGTTGAATTAGCTGACTGCATGTAATAACAGAGTGATTTTTAATTTGCTTACTTGTAGAATGCAATTTTTTTACTCATCTGTTAAAAACAAAGCTATTTCTTGTGTTAATCATCTATGGACCTCCTTGATTGCACAGCTGTGGAAGAGAGTCCGTTCTGCCCTGCAATTTAGGAAATGGCAGCCAAAACATCACTGATTTGATTCCCACCTAGCCATAGCACCAAAACCTGTCAGATTCCGCAACTTTGATCTTAAAATTGACAACTGTGAAGAATTCTGTGTGGAAGAGTGGTGGGTAAGTTATGGCTCTCCAACATTTTATGAACTATAACTCATCCACAGCTAATCAGTGGCTTGGTGTAGAGCAGTGCTTGTCAAGTCCTATCATCCCCAACAACTGGGCCTCTGACTAGCCGTGGTGTAGCAGAAAATCTCTCTGGTTAAGATTCCTTTATGTTTTGTTTATGAATCTAGGATAGATGTGAAACTGTTTGCTTATAATTGGATGCATGAGCAAGTTATCTCTTAATGCCATATGCAATAGTAGTGAATTCAAGGACAAATTAACTGCACCTGTGGCTACTATTAATAATTCCCTTTTATTTCAATCTGGTTTCTAACCAATTTAATGCTAGAGGGGTCTCCAGCACTTTATCAATGTAATAATCCAAAGAGTTAATAAATGCATAATTATGCAACCCGACTTTTTCAGTTACTGAAAAATTACATTTGTTAGCAAGGGTCTGATTAATTATTGTCATTATTTATTGTAATGGAATCAGTGTTTATAGTAATCCAGCACCACATCCTCTTTGGAAAATAGAGACAAAAGCATAATAAAATACTCTGGACTCTCTTCAATAAAACCCATCACCTAAGGGAAAGTGTGCGGCCCTTTACAATAAAACAGCAGTGAGGAATTATCCTATCAAAGGACGTCCATTTTGTTTCTTCAAAAGCCGTATGACGTGTATATGAATTTATCATTCCTTTTAACTACATTGAGGGCCTTATGTTCAAAAGAAAACAAAAGTAATTCTGGAGCAAACCAACTGCACCAAAGGGGAGAATCATCCACTTAAAGTGTTTTGTGGAGATGTGCTATTCAACAGAGATTTAAATGGGAAATTTACCCTAGGGATAAGTGGCTCTTATTTGTGTTGGAGAACATTCAAAGGAATGCAAATCCTCATTTACATCCATATAGATTTCGGGAATATTTGTTTGCTCCCATGGTACAGTTGGTTTGCTCCAGAATTATTTGATGAAGACAGCTGTTTATGTGGTTTGCGTCTTATGAATTTTATTCTGTTTAGTAGATGGAAGTGCTAGTGATTTTCTAGTAAATAAGCACTGAAGTTGATTATATAAAGGTGTGATTTACAGAGCTGCCATTGTTGTATAAACATTCTATTAACTATTTCTAAGTGGTTTGTCAAGATTCTGTTTAATCCTTCAAAAACATTTTCGTCACCTGCATTTAAGCATGTCGGCACCACTCTATAAATTACACTTCAGAGGTACCCAGGGGATTGTGATCAAGATGACTCCATATGCTGCATCTTGAGTAGGGAAATAGTATCAAAATAAAGTATACTGAATGTGAATATGGAACAGTAACCTTTTGCTCTGCAATGCGTTGCATACCCCTCTGGCACTCAAAGGGTTAATGCCCAGTTCTCACTGATGGTTTTTTTATTATTATTTTTAATCGTTTGCTAATAGAGATATTTAGACTTTAGAATTGGGCACTTCCGCGTTCTACGGGACCCTGGACCATCTCAGGACTTCTCAGCTGCCCCCGGCTGCTAATCTAGGTTTATGTATTAAAACACATGCTCAAAATTTTATTTTAGGTGAACGTTCCGTTTAAAAAAACAAGACACAGGCAGTTTACTTTAATATGAACAACCAAAGGAGTTCTGGGGCAAACTAACTGCACCATTGGGGACAAATCAAAATGCCTGTTGATTGAAATAAGGCTATTAAACTCCTGAATGTTGGATAGATTCACCAGTGCATCAAAGATTTAACTGAATCCAGTCAAGTACATCTATCTATTTCACTGGTTCTTGTTTTGGTCAAGGCACCCCTAACAGGCATTTTGGACTTTTCAGGGCATACCTAACATTTTATTAAAGCGGAACTACCACCTCCACTAAAGTTGCCCTGCAATACTTATACAGGTGGCGACTAGCGTTGTAATCATTATTTTACCTCTCAAAAGTGCTCACAAATAAAGTTATCCTTAAGCTTCCAAGACTGACGGCCAGGTTACTGTAGCTTGTGTGCCTCGGCCATCAGTCTTTTCTGGAGCCGTCCGGGCCACTGCAATGCCTATGAAGGGGGAAGAGGACTGACAGTGCATTCAAGATGTCCGCGGGGCTGCGTGGCTTCCGGTCTCGGAAGCTTAAAGGCATAGTAATGTTTCATAATAAAAGCAGCTCTAATTAATCATCATAGTATTTGGACTTTGGAGAGTGTTATTTCAATTCTATTAGAGTTGTAGTTCAAGAGTAATTTAATGACAAAGTATCCCCCTCCCGCCCCTTTTACTGATGTAACACTGTTCAGCCAGATCAGAAGGGAGGTGCCCAGGTAGACTGCAGAGAGGGAAATCTTCAATTAAGATAAGGGAAAAACCTGAAAAACTTGTCAAGGGGGGCAGGGCCTTCATTGTTCTCATAGGAAGAAGATTGTCCCCTTCTGTTATCTGTCTGGTCTTACAACCAGATTCCACATCTGAGAAGAGATGGCTTACACTAGGTAAAAGGGGCGGGAGGGGAAACTTTGCTTGTGAATATCTCTCAAACCATAAAGGTTTGAGAGATAAGACATATCATTCTTCATGTTTTTTTAATGCCTACAAAATAAAATAAAGATCCCTTTAAGGATAACTTTATTTGTGGGCACTTTTGAGAGGTAAAATAATGATTACAAAGCTAGTTGCCAGCTGCATAAGTATTGCAGGGCCGCTTTAGTGGAGGTGGTAGTTCCGCTTTAAATTTATCAAGCACATAATGAAGGGTACATGGGCATCCGTATAAACAGACTCCATCCATATAAACAATGGGGCTAGATGGGCTGGCCTGGGGGTCATATGATGGCTCTAAGGACACCACTGGAAGGGTACAAATGCATGAATATACAGGTAGTTGTAGGTCTCACTAGCAGAATAATAAAACAATCATACTATGCATAACAATTTACATATATATTTGAAATCAACATAACAAAGTCTTAATATTACTCTTTTGCATTTGTAGCCAGATTGCTCTTGACAAAGAAGCTGTTTGCTTTGAAACGCGTTGAGCTTTTTTTTTGGCTTTCCATCAATCACTATACTGCATTGTTTTTAAAGAATTTTCTTTAAAGGGATAGTAATACTTCATTTTAACTTTATTTTATTTTGTAGGCATTAAAAAAACATGAAGAATGATATAAGTCTTATCTCTGAAACCTTTATGGTTTAAGAGATATTCACAAACAAAGTATCCCCCCCTGTTCAACCAGATCAGAAGGGAGATGCCCAGGTAGACTGCAGAGAGGGACAATCTTCCTGTCATACAACCAGACTCACATCTGAGAAGAGATGGCTTACACTAGGTAAAAGGGGCGGGGAGGGGAATTTTGCTTGTGAATATCTCATAAACCATAAAGGTTTGAGAGATAAGACTTATATCATTCTTCATGTTTTTTTAATGCCTACAAAATAAAATAAAGTTAAAACAAAGTATTACTATCCCTTTAAGCAATAAAATTGCATTTTTACAGATTTGTTTTTATTGTACCGGAGGTGGAACTCCGAGCAGGGCGGACAGTCAGTTCCCTGCATGCTATACTTACCGGTTCTATTAAGATAAGACGGTGAGGCCCACTAAGTGAGTGTTATTTTGATACATTTTCCTTTTAAATATCTGTGGATTGCACCCCTGCTGGTTGTTGTTTCTTAATAGAAAAGAAGGGGTACCCCACCTGGGTATCCATGACACATCAAATAGCAACAGCACCCTGGTTGAGAACCACTGATCTGTAAGGTTTCTGTGGTTTCCTGTATATATAGACTAGTTGAACAGCCCGTTACACGGGCCACAGTGCCTCTGGCAGCCGGTCGCGGGGCAGTCACGCGCAGTAGAGACTGCCCGCTCCTTAGGAGCGTCCAGCTCTGTATCAGCCGCGGCGCAGGCAGTCTGTACTGCGCATGACTGCCGCACGCGCAGCAGTGTCTACTGCGCATGTCGGGCGTTACACACAACTTAGCGAATTATTATATAGGATATTTTTGTTGAAGTCTGGCTCTAGATCATCTCCTTACAAAAAGTAATGGTCTTCATTAAATAGGCTTGAATTGTTCATAGTGGTCAACCGAAACATATAGCAGAAAAATGAAACAGAGATTAAATGCAAATCAGAAGTGTGCGCCTTCTTCCTTTCTTGGGGACTCCTTTTGTTAAACAAATTAGGTGCCATTTATTTCTACTATAGAGTTGCCCTTTAACAGAGATTTTGGGGGTATTGCAAACCACATGATCTATAGAGTGAGCCACGCTGTCCAGCCAAAAAGTGGTGAGTTATATTTCTTACACTTCTCAGTGGAACATAAACATGTCTCCATGGGTCTCAGCAGTACTATATATTATACTCTGATTTAATCTTGGCAACAGTCAGTTCATCTGGTATAATTTTCAATGTACTCTCACATTGCCATACAGGTTTGCTGAAATGGTGCTTGGCTTCGCTCAGTCTTGCTGGAATTATGCTTTTTCAGGTATAGTACTATACAGGTTCTCAGTTCCTGCTGTTTATATTGAGTATTTCATCTTGAAATTTCATAACAAGTATCTAAATTTCACATTCTAACAAAGGAACAAAATTATCTCCTGGCTTTCCACATTCTGGGTAAAAACTGGACCCTTTTGTATTACACGGGAATGGCAGTGTAACCTCTTTAATTAGATTTATTTTGAATTTATGTAACTTTGTGGTAACTATTTTAGACACTTAGTGAGGTCTGCAGTGTATTGAGAAGAACAAAGCACTCCAGGGTTTAAAGATGTCCCCCTCTTCAATAATTTCTTACAAATGGGAGCTAACATGGACAAATACAAACCACTTCTTAAAGCTGAATCTATTAATTTTTATTGCTGATGACCTCACCTCAAGAAGTAGCAGAATTATAAATGCACAGACCTAAGTTTCCAAGTTTCTTTTCCTATCTACTGCAAGAGCTGAGGCTGCCAGTGGCAGCCTTATTCCTATTGGCTGGGTAGGCTCTAAATATTAGTACAACATTTTGATGTTCCTTCTCTATTCAATTAGACATAAAAGAAATATTACAATTTCCTTTAATTTAAATGGGTCCCTTATCCCCTTGAATGCTGTAGAGGTTACATCACCTATGCAGCCCACAGTGTGAAGTGTGAGGCCTGCAGGCAGAATGGAGGCCCACTATAGAGAGAACCATTAAGTACCCTGCAGCTCAGCATCAAGGGCTTAAAAGCCCCATTTAGGCCAGTAGAATTGTTTCTTAGTCACTTTAACCCTCTGAATGCCAGAAAGGCATACAACACACTGTTTTTCAATGTTAGATGCTTCTCTGGCACTCAGATGGTTAATCTTTTAAGTACCAGAGCAGCATACAATGCATTGCTTTTCATTTTGTCAGACACTAGTCTGCCATAAACAGTGTTAACCCTTTGAGCATCAGTAGGTTGCTCGCCGCATTGTTTTTCAAGGCATTTGGCACCCCCTAGCACTCAAAGGGTTAATTAATCTACCCATGCATCCCAGAGCATGACGTGTCAGACAGTGTATCATCGTTTCCAAAAGTCACTTATTTTATATAAAAACATTGTGTGGGGGTGTATATGTGAATACACTCTAGCAGCCAATGCTGGGTCCGACATTCCTGGTCAAATCCCCTTATTTCAGCCAATGGGAACTTTCTGTTTGTTTCCTATGGTGCAGCTGGTTTGCCTCAGAACTGCACCTTACTATATCAGCCTGCTTTACTTTTTCTGACAACAGAAAGCTCTTTTACCCCATTTTTTACTGATGACATTTTGGATCCCACATGCTATTAAAGCTTCCAGCAGATTATTTCTGAGTGAGAAAACAGCCTGCAATATTAAACTGTTTCCTTGTTGGAAACTAGAGCAAGGAGCTGGGTTAGTTTCAGCTACTTAAAGTGGACTGTATTCCATTGCTGGTGATACAGTTTATCACCAGCAATGGAATCCAGTCCCATGTGTATCAAGTCCATAAGGCTGAACATTACACCAGTAATGAAATTGTGGCTCAGTTATTCATGCAGACAGAGGTAATAATGATCCTTTAACATATTTTAAGATGAACTTGTAAATAACCTATTACAGGGCACATTCCCTATGTTTGTTTGTGTTAATTTGTATTACTTTTCTATCCTGTGTTTGGTTTATAAATTCATTAGGGTCAATGTATTTTAACCCTTTGATGCTAGAGATATTCTCAAAGCATCTGAGTCTGAGATGTTTCTACTATATAGGGGTTAAATTTAAACCCTTTAATGACCAGAAGGGTGTCCAATGCATTGATTAGCAATGTGTTGTGCATTCCCTGGCCCTTACACAGTTAATTAACAACCAAAAACTGATAATGCGTTGCGTTGCCCTCTGCTACTCAAAGGGTTAATTGCTAGAGATATGTCCAACACATTATGAACGAATGCACTAAGGACCTCTGTTGCAGTGGTGTAATTATAGGGGTCGCACCTGTGACTGGGCCCGTGCATTTTCCAGGGGCCTGGCCGCCCCCGCGACCCCTCCGCCTGGTGCCCGCCAACTCCCTGCGCTCTGCATTACTAAGAGGACCACGCGGGAGCTCCAGGTAGGAGATGGGGGCATTGTGGAGGGGGTCAGTGTGGTAGGGGGGGCCCGTGGCACTTCTTGCACCAGGGTCCGGAGGCTTCTAGTTACACCTCTGCTCTGTAGCATTCACGGAATTCACCCTTTCAGTGCCAGGGACATTCAACGCATTGCATCAACTGTCTAGCCCTGAAAAGGTTAACCCCTTTAGTACCGGCCTCGCTTGCACGCAGCTGTCACTTAATGTCCACGGAACATTTTTTTTTCTGCTCATACGATTCCGGACTCTCCGAACGGCGTGTAGACATATGGGGGACCTGAAATTCCATGACATACATGTACGACCTTGGTCCTTTAGGGACATCTACCTCATGATGTACATGTACGACCTTGGTCCTTTAGGGACATCCACCTTGTGACGTACATGTACGACCTTGGTTCTTTAGGGACATCCACTTTGTGACGTACATGTACGACCTTGGTTCTTTAGAGACATCCACCTTGTGACGTTCATGTACGTCCTTGGTCCTTTAGAGACATCCACCTTGTGACGTACATGTATGTCATGGGTCGTTAGGGGGTTAAACTCCCCATCATCATTTGCTTTCTGCTTAAGGCTCGTTTTTGTTATAGTTACGTGGTACTTTGGACGTGGATTTTTTTTGTGTTGTTTTTGTTTTTAAGTTGTGTGTGTGGGATTGTCCTTCCCCTAAATGGTCTAATTATCTATTACTAATAGATATTACTATAACATATATTTCCAATATATTTTATATATTTATTGGCTAAGAAGATCGTCGTCAATCTGAAATGAGAACATAATAAAACTAAAAGACATTCCTAAGTAAGTGAAAAGTATTAACCTCTTGAGTGCCAGAGGGGTGAGCAATGTATTGCAGAGCAATGAGTTGCTCAACTTTATAGCACTGAAAGGGTTAATTAATAGAAATTGTAAGGATATTGTGCTCTTTGTTAAAGCAGAAGGGTATAAGTAAGGTAAGTACTGTATGTTACAATAGGTTATAGAGGGCACTCTGTACTGCTTCATACACTTGTAAGAGATTGATTTTATGTTCCCTTGAAATTCACTGATTCATGTTTTTTTTACCAGGTGCCCTTGCCTGACTCTTGATCATGTAAAAGGCATAGGGTATAAGGAAAAAATAGACAACACACAAATGTTGGGCAAAGAACAGGCCATACTTTATTTTTATTATAAACATACACAAACATAATGACAAACATTGTCAACTAATAAAACATCTCCATATTATGGATATCCCTAGCATGGCCAACTAACACCCAGGCTCATGCTTCCAACTGTTACAATTCCTTCCAATTCCTATTACGGATAACCAGATTACCCCAATTAGGCCAGACCGAGAAAGCCCAATGGGTAACGTAACCAATCCGCGACATACGTCCGGGGGAATCCTTCCCTAGGGTTCTTCTCCATAGAGAATCAACATCAATTCTTCTGTCACCCCTTGAAATCTAACCCACCATCAAGGCAATTACCCCGAACCACCACAAAACAACCAGCTGGGCGGGCGGGACGGATGCTTCTTTCCCCGCTCTACTTTACCAACTGTCCTGTGCACTTCCTGCTTCTCCTCTAACTTCTCCACAACTCCCTTCCCCTTAACCTGATGCTGCTTCCTAAACCCTCCCCTTTTACATGTCTCCCCTGCGCTATTTCTTCTGGGAGCTCTTAACTGACGGGATAATTAAGTCTTCTTAGTTTGTGTATCTATACTCGTCTTCATTTTTCTTTTCTAAATCGACTGCCTTAATTTATAACATTGCCCTGTTTTCTTCAACAAATGCATTATTATATTAAATCAGTCTTAACAATGTATTTAAAAAAACAGCTGCTTTGCAAAATCTACTTCTTCACCAAGCATGATTTAAAATTATTACTTTGAAAGTGAAATATAATTAGTGCCAGAGCAAATGTTGTGAAAAACACATTCAAACTTCCTTCCCTGTTTTGCATTTTCTTGCATGCATAAGTACACTTTGGATTTATAATTCACCTCCATTCAAGCTGTGCTTACAGTGAGGTGTAAATTTATGGTTACTGAACGCAAGTGGCAGCATAATCTCATCACTGCTGAAGCTGTCTACTTTTGAGCATTTGTAATTATGATTTCAAACGCTAAATGTAACGATCAAATCAATGTCATTGCTCAAAAGAAACGACGTGCCTTCGGTTTTTCCTTTCATTTTTGGAATTGTGATGAACATGTTTTTGTCTTATACTTTAGAGTGAGGCTGATGTACTAAGTAGGAATGGAGCAATTGAGCAATCCTGGAACAAAATTTCTGCATTATAGGAGACAAATACAATTGTTTTGCAATGCATTGGAGATCTGTCTTAGTATTCAGTGAATTGGAGATTTATGGTGCAGTTGTCTTGTTCTGGAATTGCTTCACTTCTCTTCCTTAATGTTTACTAACGAGTACTTTACGTAAAAATTTACTCTTAACCCCTTGAATGCCAGAGAGGTATCGAACGCATTGCATCACAATGCATTGGATACCTCTGTGGCACTCAATGGGTTAATTAATTCTGCAATCAGATAGATAGAGAGAGAAATAGATAGACAGAAAGATAGATAGAAATAGTAGACGTGTGCTTTACTATTCCAAAATTTAACGAAAATTGTATATTTCGTGACAATTGGATTAAAACAATCCTATATAATAAATCGCTAGGATGTTTTTCAGAAGCCGTCATGCACAGTAGAGACTACCCGAACGCACAGAATGCTGGGAGGTGTAGGAATGCTGGGAGTTCTATGCTGGGAGCACGGAATGCTGGGAGTTCTGTGCTGGGAGCATTCTGTGCTTTCGGGTAGTCTCTACAGTGCATGACTGCATCGGCGGCAGGACGCAGAGCAGGACCGACCTCTTAACCCTTTGAGTGCCAGAGGGGTACGCAACAGATTGCAAAGCAATGCGTTGCATACCCCATTGGCACCCAAAGGGTTAACATCACCCGGACCTTGTTCTGTGTACACGGGCTTTTACACTAGTAAACAATAAATGAATATCACAGAACACACAATTCCAGAAACACGAATGACAAACTGAGCACCTTCTTACACATACATTTGTTTCATTTGTTAATTTGTTCATTCATTCACATACATACTTGCATGCTTATACACATTCACAGCACTTCATGTCAGAAGTCCTCTGCTGCCCCCGATGCCCTGTTCTGTGCTATGTTGTAATCTCACCTCCTAGCCAATCAGTATATAGCTGGAGGGGTCACTGATTTGCATACCCTTCCGGCTAGTCACTGGAGCTTCAACATAGATTTAAGTGGTATGACAGGGTGGGGGACTTAGAATTTCAGTGAATGTATTTTTGTTTATGAATGAAAATCCTCCCTGAATTTATAACTAACTGAATGTGGGGATTAACGCAATTCGTTTACTCTGAATGGATAGAAACAAATGACTGACTCATTCTTATGTGACGAATTTCTTTTGCTGTGCACAAGCCTAACAGATAGATAGATAGATAGATAGATAGATAGATAGATAGACATAGACACATAGACAAACAGAGCTCTCCTTTAGCAAAAAGGGCAAGTGTTAAACAGCACTGAACCCACTGGTATAGCATCCAGAGAGTTAATAGTCTTATCTTTGCAGCCTAGCTGTTTGACGTGTTACGTATTATTAATGTTAGTATCAACATAATGTATTTACATACCACATTTTTAATACAAGACGTTTGCAATTATTAGTGAACTGTCTTTGCTGAGAGACATCTGGCATGCAATCTTGGCAGCATATTTTGGAATTTTTATTTACACTTTAATTTCAGATAAGGATAGTGATTAAGCAAAGGCACAAACACAAGTGAGGAACAATTCTGAGGCAAGCCAGTAACACAACTGGGACAAATATGAATTCCCTCAATTCCTATTCATCAACCCTTTGAGTGCCAGAGATGTATCCAACGTTGGTACTCAGAGGGTTAAAATGAGTGTTTAAACTCTTTATATGCTAACATTCAAGTGGTTTTAAAGTCTAAAAGACTGTTAACCCTTTGAGTACTTTGCAATGCATTGTGTACCCCTCTGGCACACAGAGGCTTAAGTCTGTTTCAGGTCTGTCCAAGTTCACTCCTCAAGAACCATCAACAGGCCAGGATGTAAGGATTTCCCTGCTTAAGTACAGGTGAGCCAATCAAAATGAATGATCCACTTATTAACTCACCTGTGCTTAATCTGGGCAATCATTAGATCCTGGCCTGTTGGTGTCTCCTGAGGAGTGAATTTTGACAGACCTGGTCTATTTAATCAGTGGAAATCTGTATTTTCTTGTTATAGTGTCATCTTCTGCCAATTTCATAGAAAACCAGCCTTGGGGATGAAATGCAAATAACCAGTCCCTGAAATTATAAATGTGTGTAGTTTTAAAACATATATAACATGTAGCATTATATAGTTTATTTCTCATTATTTTGTGCTTGAAAAGCAGACTAGATAAAAAGAAAAAAGAAAATGTTACAATTTATTTTCAGTTGCTAGTTTTTATAGGAAGACCAATGCATAAAAGGAAGAATTTTGGTGTTTTAGAAAGATGAGTTAATTCTAAACTTCGTACTATAAGAATATGCTAGTAGAACATAAAATAAATACTCCCCAGGACAGTTGTTTGTCATTAACTTTTTGAAATTTCAATAAAATAGTTTGCATTGTAAGCAATTTTTTTTTAATGTAAACTGCACCAACAAGTGTGAAAGTATCCTTTGCACTGGTGGGTGAAAAGGCTTAGAAGCAAAGTTGTTAAAGGAGCAGTAAACTTTTATTTAGGAAAACAAATATTTGATAGAGCATTTCCTGCTGAATAAAACAAGGTCGCTCCCACTGCTGTCAGATGTTTTATTCAAAATTTATAGCAGTTCAAATAATCAGGAAGTGAATTTACTGTGTTTACTTCCTGATAGTTCTAACTGACAAGAAGTGACAGGCAGTTTCTATCACATTCTATGGAGAACTGTATGTCTCTGACTTTTCTGACTTTCCTCTAACAGGAAATCTAATTAGAATTTGACCACTAGAGGGCACTGCTAATGTAAAAAAAAACATGGGTTTAAACTATAATAACTCTGGAAATATAAATCTCTCGGCAGTGGGAGTACCCTTATTTTACTCAATAGGAAAATACCTACAATATATATTTTTCATAAAAAAGTGTACTGCTCCTTTAAACCAATTGAACTTTGTAGTTATCCCCAGTGGCCCGGTTGGTTTGCCTCAGAATCCTCAGGCCTAGATCATATTGTAACTAATATACGTATCTCTGTTTTTATCTGCGATAGACTTCAGTAGGAATATATGTGATAAAGCTGTAATAATATATTTCACTTGTAATGGAATCTACACTTAAATCAGCTTTATTGAATAAAGTGATTATACACACATATGAGTAGAGATAGTTTGGGTCAATGATCCTTTAACGTGGAATATGCTGATCTTTTTTTTAAAAAATTAAGATAAAATGTCATAGTCCAAAGTCAGATAAAATCTTAAGAACTGAACAGATACATCAAAAAAGGCATATTTTCTTTTGCTTACTTCAACGGAAAAGTGAGAATTATCTATAGCAAAGGTTTTCACACATTCTCTTGTTTTCCTTCTGGGGATTTTGTCAGGTGCTGCTGGCTAAGGAAAGTTACAAACCAAGTTATTTTATTACACGTTTTAGATGTTTGTGTTATCAGAGCACTTTAGGGGATGCTATTATTTTTTTTGTAATCAAACGTGATGAATGTAACAGGTGACAGAAACCTAAGGATTGTTTCTTATTTATGAAATTGAAAAATAAAGTATGGCCAAAATGAAAGAGGTTTTTTAGCGTCTTTATGTATTCCTGTAATACATATTATGACAAATTCCTGATCTTAGGAAGAAAGCTCTGGGATAAAGACCAGACTGAATTTCTTACGCCAACAAAGACACTGATTTAATAAGATGAATTAGAGCAATTCTGAAACCAACCAACTGCTCCATAATTGGCTAATACAGAATATCTATTCATTTAAATGGGGCTTTTATCTTATTGGTTTGCTCCAGAATTGTTCAATTTTTTTCATAGCGCATCAACCTTCATGTGTGTGGTTTAAGCCAGAAACATTTATAGTCCAATAGCTTTGTTTATCTCCTTTTAAATGGATAGTAATGTTTCATTATAAAAGCAGCTCTAATTAATCATCATAGTATTTGGACTATGGAGAGTGTTATTTCAATTCTGTCAGAGTTGTAGTTCCAGAGTAATTCAATGACAAATTATCCCCCTCCCGCCCTTTTTACTGATGTAACACTGCTCAGCCAGAGCAGAAGGGAGGTGCCCAGAGAGGGACAATCCTCAATTAAGATAAGGGAAAAACCTGAAAAACATGTCAAGGGGGACAGGGCTTTCATTGTTCTCATAGGAAGAAGACTGTCCCCTTCTGTTATCTGTTTGGTCTAGCAACCAGATTCCACATCTGAGAAGAGATGGCTTACACTAGGTAAAAGGGGCGGGAGGGGGAAACTTTGCTTGTGAATATCTCTCAAGCCATAAAGGTTTGAGAGATAAGACATATCATTCTTCATGCTTTTTTAATGCCTACAAAATAAAATAAAGATAAAATGAAGTATTACCATCCCTTTAAAGTACAAAATGAACTGATCTGCAACACAACTTTTTTCCTGTTAAGATATTGTTTGTTCTCTTTTCACAATATCTTATTACTTGACAAAAGAATTATACAAACAGTTTCTGTTTTTAGAGTTTTTTCATATGTGATGCAATGTTGTCAGATTATCCGAACCCACAAACATTCTACAAGCTGTTAATGGCTGTTTTCAGATACCAAAAGAGTAGCTGTCCTGTAGCAAACCAACTACACTATCGAGAACATTTTTATTTAACTGGTCTTCTTTACGAAATTGTTTGTTTAGGTACTTGATTACAATACATGATACAGTATTATAGGCTACACTTAAATACTGACTTTGCAACTATAACATGTGGGGGACAAAAAAGGGGAAGTGAACATGACACCCCCCAAGAGAGAATAGGTAGTGATTTAAGTCTAAGGGGGGAGCTTCATGCAATAGCCGACCTATGGCTGGACCATGGTCACCAAATTCTCAGAAATTGTTTTGTCTTGTCATGAAATAGGGAACACAGCCACTCCATTTGAGACATTTTATTCAGCTTGGAGCCTGTATCAGACATCTTCAGTTTTGGCTTGAGCAAATAAAAGGCAATTGTCAGCCTGGCTGCAGTACACAGATAATTGAGCAGGCGTGCACCAAGATGATCAATACAGGGTTTCCCAGCAGGCCTGACAAGCACGTGTATATGACTGAGGAGTCATTAAATAACTCTCTTCCCAAAACTGGACGCCTTGCCATCAAAAGCTCAATATGATCTGAGATCTCAGCTGTCAGGAGCAAGAAAGTGTTCTCATTGATTCCTTTTACGTCGTACCTCTCCTGGACTGAATCTCATGGTGCTTTTAATCACTTGAAAACCTCCTGCACCATTGGAGTAGAATAGAAGGTCCCTTTATTCAAATAGGACATTTTTCCAGTTGAATGCTAAAAAGGTCTCCAATGCTCTGCTTCATAATGTGGTGGAAACCTCTCTAGCGTTCAAGAGATTAAAAGCATCATTTAGCTCATGAGAAAGTTTACTTGTCCCTTCTGGTGCTGTTGGCTTGCTCTAGAATTATTTCCCCTTTTTTTTTCTTTCTCAATACAGCCATAAGAGAGATAAAAAGTGCTTTCAAAATAAGGAGAATTAGCACAAAAGAAACTACCAGGTGAGAAGTGCTTTGAAGAAATAACCTTACATGTCTCTGCTTAGTTGTCTCTGCTCTGTTTATTAGCTCTGAATATTAAACAGCTGACAGAATTTCACTGTATACAAATAAGACATTTGGGATTTGGAAAATTGCCATACTGAACAGAGCCAGCAGCTGCTTTTTCCAGTTCAGCATTACTAAGTTTCAAATACCTTCATAGAGCTGAAGGCAGAGAATAGTATTCTGGTCAATAAAGAAAATTACATTTCTTTTCTCTTTTATTTTAACAAAATGTTTTCTGAAAAGAGCAACATATGGTAATGACTGAAACCATGTATTTGATTTTTTGTCATGTGTTCCATTCTTTATTCAAATGTTACTTATTAAGTTTATTTACAAAGATGGAATTGAACTCAAATTAAAAAATTATTTAATAACTAGAGACGACAAAAAGTTGTCTAGGGAAGAAATTGGTGAAAAATAGAACCTTCTGCCGCCATTGAATGTAGAAGTTTTTTTCCTCCGACATCGTCTGCTCAGCTAACTCATGCAAGTGAGTGTATGTTCAGGCATGAGCAGTGATGAATGAGTGCATGATTAAGAATGCATATGAGTGTGCACAGAAACATGGTGTGTTGGAATGGCAGAACACAGTGCTGGAATGTCTTAACCACTGTGTGGGAAGATTTTGCCCATTAATCTAATAGGATCAATCGTCAATTGATTTTATTTAGGTGGAAATGTCCTAATATGTATCTCGGCAAAGGATCTCAGTAGAGGCAAACCTGGACTGTATTTAACGATATATAGATGGTGCATTTTTTTAAGATATCTGATTGTTTCTTCTATCGTTATAATACACTTTAGTTTGCATCTGGGCTGTAACCTTGGGATCAGGAGAGCTGGTCTTCAACAAACATAGGCTGAAAAATAAAAAAGACACACACACACACGTATATATATATATATATATATATATATATATATATATATATATATATATATATATATATATTCCATACTGTGTAATACTTTTAATGTATGACAATTATAATTGTTTTACATATCAGTAGTTAGGAGACATTTTCAACTGGTCTGCTTCATTTTAGAATAATTATTTATAAGTGGTGCTTGTTCTTCCTGATGCTTAAATTGATGCTTAAAATAAATAAGTGACATTTTTAAAGAAGTGACAATTATCACCTCCTTGTAACTCTGCATTATTATTTACTATAAATGAATTTATGTTTCATACTCTGATGGAATTTAAATCATTATCTGGCTTGTTATTGACACTTTAGATTTGGTGTGAGAAAGTGATTAGGATGAATTTAATAAAAATGCAATTTTAAATTGTAATGCTAATATGGAAATATCTGACAGCATTTATTGCAAATAATTTAGATTTAGTCATATATTGGGTTTTTTCTAAGGCACACAAAAAGGTTGTATTGCTTTTAATGCTCCAAATTATGTATTTATTGAGCCAGTGTGAATTTTAGGAGTTATATGCAACTTTTTCAATGCTACTTTTTTAATTAAAGTGAAATTAACGACAACTTAGGCCAGGGCTTATAATTTTAAGTCCTTTGCTACTAGCCAGACCTGAAAAGTTACTCGCCACTGCAAGCCAAAACATACCCACCAGGGCTGAATTTCTACTCGACAGGGATACATTTTCACTCGCCATTGGCTAGTGGCGGGTGGAAATTTTGAGCCCTGGCTTAGGCAATTATGAAACCTGTTGTGTGTGGTTTCTGCCCAAATGCAGTCATAGGAATCATAGTTACCTAATGTGATATGCCTAATTTAGTTTAGTTCTACTGCTTTGAATTGGTGTAAAATGTCTTGCAATAAAATTCAAGGCCATCATAATTCTAGAAATTCTTCTATGAATTATAATTAAATATATATATTTCTTTCTTTCAGTGGGAAGAAATCAGTGGAGTTGATGAACATTACACTCCTATCAGGACCTACCAAGTATGCAATGTTATGGACCACAATCAAAATAATTGGCTTAGGACAAATTTCATACCCCGCAATTCAGCTCAAAAGATTTACGTTGAGCTAAAGTTCACATTAAGAGACTGCAACAGCATCCCTCTTGTTTTGGGCACATGTAAAGAAACTTTTAACCTTTATTATATGGAGACAGATGAAGACCAAGGGGTCAAATTTAGAGAGCATCAGTTTACAAAGATTGACACTATTGCAGCTGATGA
This sequence comes from Rhinophrynus dorsalis, assembly GCA_037306005.1. Taxonomy (NCBI): domain Eukaryota; kingdom Metazoa; phylum Chordata; class Amphibia; order Anura; family Rhinophrynidae; genus Rhinophrynus; species Rhinophrynus dorsalis. The sequence continues at coordinate 68,118,158 of CM074719.1, read as the reverse complement.
GAGCTTCACACAGATGGATCTTGGAGACCGAATTCTTAAACTGAATACTGAGGTTCGTGAAGTGGGGCCCATAAGTAAGAAAGGGCTATATTTGGCTTTTCAAGATGTTGGTGCTTGCGTTGCCTTAGTATCTGTGCGGGTATATTTCAAAAAGTGCCCTTTCACTGTGAAGAATTTGGCCATGTTTCCTGATACTGTACCTATGGACTCCCAATCACTGGTAGAGGTGCGGGGTTCCTGCGTCAACCATTCCAAGGAGGAGGACCCACCTAAAATGTACTGCAGTACTGAAGGGGAGTGGCTAGTACCTATTGGAAAGTGTTTGTGCAATTCTGGCTACGAAGAGAGAGGCTTTTCTTGCCAAGGTAATAATTAGTCAAATTAAACAGTCATAAAAGAGATGTAAGTATTTATTAAAGTGGGAAATATACTTATAGGAGTGTGTTTCTTTTTATTTATTGATTTAACAGAAACCCCTACTTTGTTTGGAGTTCTTCACACAGCAATCTATTATGTACATTTATAATTGTTTTTACATTGTTGAGTCTACCCTTTAAAGGCATGGTAATGTTTCAGATTATACATAGTTCACAACGTTGAGCATGTGTAATTGTAGTGCTCTGTGATGTTCATATGGTGTAAAACTTTCTAGTTACATTGTAATATAATGTTAAAGATGATCCTTCCCGCCCCTTTCCCTGATGTAATAATTTTTGTCCCAGATCTGACAGCGGATCACAACTAGGGACATCCTTCATGCAGTATTAGAAAAAATCTGCCCTCCTTGTTGTAGGAGGGCAGGTTTTATTTTGTACTGAAAGGGGCAAAGATTGTTCCCCGTTGTGATTTTCTGGTCAATCGACCAGACTTCAGATCTGAGGGGAGGGAGCTTCGGATCAGGAAAAGGAGCGGGAGGGATCATCTTTAACATCAAATTACATTGTAACTAACATGTTTTTCAGCATTTGCAGCAAATCATAGCAGAGCAGTACTGTTACACATGCTCAACCTTCTGAGCTATGTGTAATCTGAAACATTACTATCCCTTTAACCCTTTGAGTGCCAGAGGGGTGCGTAACACATTGCAAAGTGTTGCGTACCCCTCTGACACTCAAAGGGTTAATTCACACTTCCTCTGACTAAACATTAAGACTGATGTACTAAGAAGCAGTGTTAAATGCGGCCTTTAATCCCTGGGATGATAAAGAAGTGTCTAACCCATTGTGATGGATATTACTCTAGCATTCAAAGGGTTAACACTCCATTTGAATATTACACATTTTGTATTCCCTATGGTGCAGTTGGTTTGTGCAAGATTTTCTGCCATTCTTAGTACATCGTCCTAAATAGATTTCATCAATATGAAAAAGGAATCCTCTAGTAAAAATCCTCTATATTTCGTTTGTAGAACACATTTAGAGCACATTTACAGATAGTGAAATGTCCCTGTTGAACTATATACCCCCAAAAAAGTTACAACACAAAATAAGAATATAGATATAAATGAGTGCTGTGTAAGGGACAAATACCTAGATAATTCCTTTTGATAACTAAATTATCAGACACATATTCCTATAGGTTTAGTTCCTCTTTAATGTCTTATGGATATACCTGGGAACTTTCATTCTGGAGTCTCTTCTGGTGCTACTGGGGGATATAATTGACGTGAAATGCGGCAAAAAAGGGCTGGGGCTTATTCAGGAGTGGGGGAGGTGCTTAATGAATACATCACAGAAGTGGGAGGAATAAGTTGGGAAGGAGGAGAAGTGGTAGGAAAATGGGAGGAACTGGGTGGGAAGGAGCAGAAGTGGGCAGAGTTTCAGTAGAAACTCCCCACATCTGAAGAATCAGCCTCTGCACCGGAGATCTGGTAATGCACTGTCAAAACCGGAGACTCCAGGGGAAAGCCGGAGACTTCCCAGGTATGCTCATGGAATAAAACTGTGACAAAGCTATTGCATGCATTAAAAAAACATACATTTATGCATTTAGAAGCTGAAACTATTCTAATTTCTTAATGTTAAAAATAATAATAATATGCTCTGTAGTGGTTTTATAAAATGCAAGATAAAGGAATGCTCCAAGTATCTATGCATATTAAAGGGTATGTTTTAAAGGAATAGCACTGCCATATGTAAAAAAAAAAAAAAAGGAATATTGTAGACATTAAAAAAATTAACCCTTTGAGTGCCAGAGGGGTACGCAATGCATTGCAGAGCAATGCATTGCGTACCCCTCTGGCACTCAAAGGGTTAAGCTAAATTATCCCAGTCCCATCTCTCAGATCTGACAATACTATTCCTGTAAATATACCCCCTTTAATAAAATCTCTGTTTGCATAAGCCATCTGCTATAAGATTAAAGTGGACCTGTCACATTAAGCTGAAAGCATAGACTACAATTCAGTTGATAAGTATCGACTTGTTTCATCTGACAGATTCCTGTTGAAGTCTATGGAAGAATTTGTAGATTAAAAACCCTTGATAAAGTTGTTCTCTGTAATGAAATTGAGGCCAAATTTAGTTAATGTTAACCTTTTGAGCACAAAAAGGGTGTGTAACGCCTGCTTTATCATGCATTGTATTTTCCAGGAAAAGTAATGTTTCAAAATAAAAGCAGCTCCAGTTAATCTTCCATAGTATTTGGGCCATGGAGAGTGTTATTTCAATACTGTCAGAGTTGTAGTTCAAGAGTAATGATAAAGTATCCCCCTCCTGTCCCTATTCCACCTGGTGTAAGCCACCACAGACCAGACAGCTTACAGCAAGGGACAATCTTCGTACTGTGAGAACAATGAAAACCATGCCCCCCTTGATAGGTTTTTCAAGTTTTTCCCTTATGCTAATTGAAGATTGTCCCTCTCTGCAAGCCATCTGGACACCACCTTTCTGTTCTGAGGTGAGCAGTGTTAAATCAGTAGAAGGGGCGGGAGGGGGATACTTTATCATTCAATTACTCTTAAACTACAACTCTGACAGTATTGAAATTACGTAAAATCTCGGATATAATACGCACAATTTTACCCCACTTCACCTTATGTGAAGTGGGGGGTGCGTATTATACACGAGAGATTTTTTTAAAGATTTTTTTTAATGTTGCGATCCCTTCCCTCCCCTGGCGCTATCCGCTTTCATAATAAAGGTATAAAGCTTACTGAGGTCTGTAGGCAAACTTCATCTGCATCTGGGTAAATCTCTGTGGGTGGCATGCTTGCATTTGCCGGCCGCCCGCTTCCTTCCATGGATTTCAGGACCTTCCGCCTCCAGCCAATAGTAATGCCCTGTGTACCATTAGCTGGAGGCGGAAGGTCCTGAAATCCATGGAAGGAAGCGGGCGGCCGGCCGGCAAATGCAAGCATGCCACCCGCAGAGATTTACCCAGATGCACATGAAGTTTGCCTACAGACCTCAGTAAGCTTTATAGCTTTATTATGAAAGCGCATAGCGCCGGGGGAGGGAGGGAAGGGATCGCCAGCATTAAATTTTTTTTGAAGCAATCGGGATAACAAAGTGCGTATTATACATAGACACTCTTGTTTTCCCCTAAATCTTGGGTATAATATAAACCTGCGTATTATACACAGGTGCGTATTATACATGAGATTTTACGGTACATGGCCCGAATACTATGAAGATTAATTGGAGCTGCTCTTATTTTGAAACATTACTATCCCTTACAGTCCTCAAGGGATGTGACTTTAGTGTCAGTACCATGGTGTAGGCTAGAGAATAAGCAGCTTTACCAGCAAATTTCTTACTTCATCCTCAACCTCCTATGTGCAAATCAAGATTGGTACAAACGACAATACTCCCATATTAATATAGAATTTGAGGCCCAATAGCTTTGGTTAAACATAACTCCTAGTTGCCTGCTTGGGATGATGAGATTTGCAGTCCAACAACAGTTGCAGATCCCTAAACTGCCCACCCATAGGGTGAGGTCTCATATGGAACCTTCCAGATCATTGGGCCTACTGTGAATGTTCACTTTGCTGTATAGAAATTTCCCTCACTGAGTTTAATATCCTGAAGTACGCTCACCTATGGGATGCAAATAAGCATTTTTTTAGGATTAAGATGAATATTGATTCCTGAGAAAAATATCAAAATATTTATCCATATTCAAACTAAATCTAATTTCTATTAGATTTTTGAAAATGAGCATAATAAAAATTGAAAACATAGAAACATATATTTTTAATATGGCACTGAAAGTGGAAGACTCAGATCACTTAACCCTTTGATTGCCTCTGGCACTCAAAGGGTTAATTAATCCTATGTATTCATCCAAATCCTTAAAGGGGATCTCTCACCCCTATAAAATATAGGCTTATTAGATACAGTATATAGCTATAATGATGAAAACGTTAATTAATACGCTATGTGGGCTAAAACTATTGATTACATAGTGCCCTGCATCCTGCTTCTGCATACACTGGTCTTGCCGCAGATTGCCGCACTGCCTCTGCTCCCAGCCTCCTCCAATGACGGAGGCTTCTGTCTGTAAAGTGGAGCAATCTCATTGGCAGAGATTGTTATCTAGCCAATGAGATCACTCCAGCTTACAGACAGAAAGCCTCCATTATCAGAGGAGGCTGGGTAGTGGGAAGGAGCAGAGGCAGAGCAGAAAGACCAGTGTATGTGGAAGTAGGGTGCAGGACACTATATAATAGTTTTTACCCACATATCTTTTTTTTTTTTAAATAATTTTCGTTTTCAGCATTATATCTATATACTGTATCTGCTAAGCCTAACTTTTATAGGGGTGAGAGATCCCCTTTAAAAAAAGTTTTTGGACTGAAAGCTAGACATAATTTTGTATGCAACTGATCTCTCAAGGATATACCAGCAATTAGGAATTGCTGTGTTTTTTTAAACCTTTGAATGCCAGTGGGGTACGCAACGCATTGCTTTGCAATGCGTTGCGTACCCCTCTGGCACTCAAAGGGTTAATACTTACTCTTTATTTATTTATCTGTTTATCTATTGGCAAACGTATCAACCCTAGGTTCTGATAATGTGCCATGTATTATATCAGATGTATCAAAGGTAAAAGCTCTTAATTATTTTACAAATATATATTTGTTTTATTTCCCTAACACTTTTTCACAGTTCTGCAGCTTTAATAAATAGGCCGCCTTCCAGCTTTGCTCCACCAAATGGAATTTTATGGAAAAAGACTGGACCTTTAATTGTCTTCACTCTGTTTAAACATGTAAAGTTTCTCTTTGCTAGATGCTGCCTCTCCACCCACTTCTACTGATTATTCATAAAGAAATATGAGAATAGCACAGTCGCTATTTTATTCTTTTTATTTATTTAATTATTTTTTTAAGTAACTAAGGATGACCATTTTTTAGAGACAAAAGCAATTTTTATTAGTGGCATTGTTCTTATCGTTGTTAAAGTATGACATAAAGTTCATTATATAACAGTGGATTTTGTATTCATCTGGTGTGTTATAAGAGCTCTGACGGATATTATGTCTGATCAAGGCAACTGAGCTGACATTGTAGGTTTGCTTATGCATATAAAACACTGAGACATATTTTTGCATGCTAGAACTTGTCTTGAATTTAATTTGAGGCCTTTTCCATTTTTCTCCATAACATTGGGTTTACACATTGCCCAAAAACTAGTCTGTACTGTTGATTGGATTTCTGTACACTTATATGCTTCTCCGTTGTTATAATTCCACCTCTATACAATTGTGTCAGCTTGCTTCTGGTTAAAGGGTTAGCTAATGGCATATATAAATAAAAAGTATTATTGCAGATATTGAAAAAATAAATCCATTGATGGCAGTCCAATCCAGTGCCGGCCCAAGATATTGTGCTGCCTGGGTCCAACGATGAAATGTTGCCCCCCCTCCCAAAAACCACACCAACTAAAACACGCCCACATCCATTATGTTATATAAAAGTAAAAAATGGACAGTTATAAAATATCATGTAAACATTTTAGATTATATTTTATAACTGTCCAAAAAACAATTAACCCCTTGAATGCTAGAAAACAGCTTCATCTTTGTGGACAAATAAAACTTCCAATAAATTTAAATTGGGCTTTTAACCCCCTTGAATGCCAAAGAGGTATCCAGCATTTGCTTGGCAGTGCAGACCTTTATAGCATTCAGGGGGTTAAAATACATTTATTGACCACCCTATAGCTGATTAGTGGGACAGGGAATCTGCAATATACACTGCGAACATTTCCATGACAGAAATAAAAAAAAAAAGTCAACCATGTAACAGAACAGAAGCAAGAGAAGATGGCCAGGATGAGATAAGTGGTGAGTCTGCCCTACGGACAGAGTGGTAGCTGTGGATGATGCTGTGGCAAGGTTGGATCTGGAGGGCAACAGGGGAGTTGACTGTCTCCAGCATAAAAGCAGCTGACTGGCCTGCACATTACCCGGGTGCTGCAACGCTTGTTGAGGGAGACAGGAGGAGGCTTTCTAGGCGCCTCTCTCTCTTCCCAGATTCTTCACACAGGCACAGCAGCTGCCAAGGTGCTGCGGCTCTGCGCCCTCAATAGACGTGCACCCTAGGCCGGCACCTACAGGTGGCGCCAGCCCTGGACGTGGGACACAGTGACAGACCTGGGGCAGGTGCATGAAATAACATGCCTTGAGGAGGCAATTTGGCCCCACCGGGACCCATGTAAGGGCCAGCCCTGGTCCAATCTCTCAAACCTTTATGATTTGACAGATATACCGTTTTTAAAGTTCCCCCCAACCTCCCTTTTCCCTGATGTCAGATAGGAAGCTGACAGAAGGAGATTCGTGTCGGTCGACTCGAGGCGGCTTTTTAGCAGAGCTGAGATAGCGCTATGTAGAATTAAATACTTCTTTAGAACGGTCTACAAAGTGTGCCTGGTTTGCAAGCACATTTTATAGACTGTTCCACTGAAGTATTTATTTTTACATAGAGCTATCTTGGCTCTGTTGAAGAGCCGCTCGCCGGTCCTGGGACCAGGATCTTCTTCTGTCAGCTAGACACTGATGTCAATGAAAGGGGCAGGAGGGGAGAACTTTATCACGTTATATCGGACTGCCATCAATGGATTTGTTTTTTCAATATCTACAATAATAGTTTGTATTTATATATGCCATTACTAACCCTTTAAATTGTCTACTTGGTATATAATTAAATTAATCTCTATGGCATATGGTAAAAATACTCCCAACAGGTACATATATATATATTGTTAAGGGAAAAAATTATATATATATATATATATATATATATATATATATATTTTACTATACTTTTTTATTTTAACGTACAATTTGTGTGTGAACAGTGACTGTGTTGATGGACGGTGCACTACTCTCCACCTGTGATGTTTGCACAAATGAAGTGTGGTCTGTTCTGAATCTCCTAACAGATTAATTTGCCAGTTGTATCACATGTAATCTCCAGTCGCTACTTCATGTTTTCACCTGCTTGCTGAATACTTTCTAAAATGTTGGAGTAGATAAAATAATATATCATATGTAATTACATCATTACTGAGACTGAGAAACAGGACCACAAGGCTCAATTTTTTCACAGATCTTCTTTCTGTTGATCCACAAGACGGCAAAAAAAAACACATTTCATCTATTTGCAATTTTGACTGAAAAATCCAAAAATTCTTTCCTGACTCCTAAAAGCAATTAGATTTCTGCCTAGATTAGCAATCTAGAAGTATCTGCATTAATTCTTTCAACCCTGCATATCCTGCTTTGCTAAAAAAAACAAAAACACTTTGTTTTAACCCTTCGAGGCCAGAGGGGTACGCAACACATTGCAAAGCTCTCCTGCATTCATTGTGCCAGAAATACCAGGTAGGAGTGCATGGGATCAGGAAACCCTCTCACTGCAATTCCACCTACTACTATGTGTCACTCAAGGTATAATGGAAGCAGGTAAGCTCTCTTGCTCCCCTGCATCGACTCTATTGATCCCCCAGCCGAATTCGATCAGTAGGGGTGCATCAGGTAGGGTCCTGATGCGCCACCATGAGGTCTGATTGTTTTTTTTAGTTGCAGTGTGATTATATTGCTGTTTCACCCTCAGTGTCCCCTCTGCGTGCAGATCGGAGTGGTGGAAAAGTGTGTCGGACCAGCTGGATGATGTGGAAGTCAGGTGGTGGTCAGTGATGTGTGATGGGTCATGCTCAGACATACACACTATGGACTGCAAGCCTGTGACATTGTAAGTGTGTATGTGATGTTCTTCATACATGCCCAAGTTTAAACAAGTGTAGTACAAATGTTTTCTTTGAGCCTTAACCATATGACTACGATAGGGGTATTGAACACATTTGCAAGCAATGCGTTTGGCAGGGCTATAACATTCAAAGTGTGTATGTGTCTATTGTTCATGATGCCTTGTGCAACCCTTGAACAGTAAAAGTTTGTGTGTATGTGTGTGTACATGTGTGTATGTGTGTGTATGTGTGTTGTTAGTCATACTGGGACGACAATCCAGAAGTCATCTGTGAGAGGACAGGAGGCAAATGAGAAACTGAACAGTGTTAGACCTGAGAGTGCATGGGGCAAATACAATAAACTCTAACCAGGCACACTTAGCTCGACCTGGGGTGTGGTTGCCATCGATCCAGGAATCTTTTTGAAGGCACCCAAAACAGGGCTAGCCTTGTATATATTTTTATATATATAAAAAGAGATAGAGAGAGATAGCAAGTGTATTGCTTGGTTGTATGCAGCCTACATTGAGATGGTACCCAGGTGTTCTTATCTTTTTGGTTGCTGAAATGAGGTTAAAGAGTTTAATTATGTACTATATGTGGTAGGAAGTGGCGTTGAGCAGGTGATTGAGGGCTGTAATTAAGATTAATCCTTCATGTACCAGATGAGTGCCTAACACATTTTAGAGGAAGACATTCGTAGAACTGTCAGTTAGAAACCATAAAAGAAAGCCTTCTGAACATGCTAAATGATTGGAAGGTGCTCTGAACAATTCCCAACTTTAGCATTCATGTGTATTTTAAACAGATTTGTTAATCAGGCCTCGTCACATAGCCCATTGGTGGTGCTAAAATATAAGCAACAATATAAGCAATATAAGCAACGTGCAACAAAACTGATAAAGGGATTGGAGGATCTGAGTTACAAAGAGAGACTAGCCAAACTGGGTTTGTTTACATTAGAGAAGAGACGTTTAAGGGGTGATATGATTACTATTTACAAATACATTCAAGGTCAATACAAAGAACTATCCAATGAATTATTTATGCAAAGAGCTGAGCTAAGAACAAGAGGTCATCCATTAAGACTTGAGGAAAGGCGTTTTCGACTAAAACATAGGCAGGGATTCTTTACAGTAAGGGCGGTAAGGCTATGGAATTCTTTGCCTCGGGATGTTGTGCTTGCAGATAATGCAACTGCATTCAAAAAAGTAATGGATACCTATCTAGCACAGAACAATATTCACAATTATGACAGATGGCTTCAAAGCAAATAGGATATTGATCCGGGGAACTATTTGACTACCAGTTGGAGTCAGGAAGGAATAATTCCCCCTCACACACACACACACACACACTTGGGACTACATTGGAAATTGCTCCAGAGGGCTTTTTTTTTTACTTCTCTGGATCAACAGGGGTGTTATTGGCATGGGCTGGACTTGATGGAAGCATGTCTTTTTTCAGCCTTATCTACTATACTATGTATAAGCACAATGCGCAGCTGCCTAGGGCCCCTACTTGGTTAGAAGGCCCTGCAGCACTTATATAATACCACCTTCGCATGTAAACAAAGTCAGATGGCAATGTCTGATTAGAAATGCCAACATGGGACTAAAGGGGGCCCAATGTTAATTTTTTTTCTTCAGGCCCCCAAAAGCCTAGAACCGACCCTGCAGGGTCTTATAGCTGCCAATCCACACTGCACCAGCATGGCAGATTATGGTCAAGCCCCTCAGCTTTCTGAGAACGCCTTCATCCTGTAGAGGACTGACAATGCTTTACAAATATATATATATATATATATATATATATATATATATATATATATATATATATATTGTACTGTGCAAAAGACTTAGGCAGGTGAGGTGTGAAAACGTAAGAATACTTTCAAAACTACACGTGTTAATAGTTTATATTTATCAATTAACAAAATGATAGTGAACAGAAGAAAAATTTAAATCAAATCAATATTTGGTGTGACCACCCTTTGCCTTCAAAACAGCATCAATTCTTCTTCTAGGTACACTATCACAAAGTCAGGGATTTTGTAGTCATATAGGCAGGTGCATGATTAAACAATTATACCAAAATCATCATCAATTTAATATGTGAGTTGAAACACAATCAGTAACTGAAACACTGAGCACAGCAACAAGACCCCAGGTGGTTATACTCATCAGCAAGGTCTCTCCCAGACAGAAATTTCAAGGCAGACAGGGTTTCCAGATGTGTTGTCCAAACTCTTTGGAAGAAGTGCAAAGAAATGGGCAACGTTGGTGACCTTAGACACAGTGGTTGTCCAAGGACACTTATTGCAACAGATGAAAGACACATCATGGTTACTTCACTTCGCAATCGGAAGATGTCCAGCAGTGCTATCAGCTCAGAACTGGCAGAAAACAGTGGAACCCTGGTACACCCATCTACAGTCTGGAGAAGTCCGATCATAAGTGGTCTTCATGGAAGACTTGCAGCCAAAAAAATCATACCTCAGACTTGGAAACAAGGCCAGGTGACTCAACTATGCATGAAAACACAGGAACTGGGGTGCAGAAAAATGTCAGCAGGTGCTCTGGACTGATGAGTCAAAATGTGAAATATTTGGCTATAACAGAAGGCAGTTTGTTCATAGAAGGGCTGGAGAGCCATACAAGAATAAGTGTCTGCAGGCAACAATGAAGCATGGTAGAGGTTCCTTGCAAGTTTGGGACTGCATTTCTGCAAATGGAGCTGGGGATTTAGTCAGAATTAATGGTCTTCTCAATGTGGAGACGAACAGGCAGATACTTATCCATCATGCAATACCATAAGGGAGGCATCTGATTGATGCCAAATTTATTCTGCAGCATTACAATGGCCCCTGATCTCAACATCATAGAGTCTGTCTGGGATTACATGAGGGGAGAGAGAAGCAGCTGAGGCTGCCTAAATCCACAGAACTGTGGTTAATTCTCCAAGATGTTTGGAACAACCTACCTGCTAAGTTCCTTAAAAAACTGTGTGCAAGTGTATCTAGATGAATTGATGCTGTTTTGAAGGCAAAGGGTAGTCACACCAAATATTGATTTGATTTAGATGTTATCTTCTGTTCACTCACTATCTTTTTGTTAATTGATAAAAAATAATCTATTAAACTGTTTTTTAAAGCATTCTTATTTTACAGCACGTTTCGCACTTGCCTAAGGCTTTTGCACAGTACTGTATATGTGTGTATATATATATATATATATATATATATATATATATATATATATATATATATATATTTTTTTTTTAAATAAATAATATACCTTTAAAACATATAATATACAGCTTAGTACCATCATATTAATTTCTACCACGTCTTTGGTGAATGTCTTGTGCAAATATCTGAAGGCATGCATATTAAAAACTCTTGAGGGATCCTGCTGACATTTCTTTAACCTTATCCATCTTTAATGTTTTTATACCTTCCTAAGTTCTCCCTCCAAGGACATTAAAAAAAAAAAAAGAAAAAACAAAAAAGAAAAGTCTCATTTTTGGACACAGCACTAGCATTGTTGAGTCGATTTGCTATACACTTTGCACTTGTGCTAAGTCATTTTCTCCTCCTCTCCACTTGCCTGAGTGTTTATAGTTATTTGAAAGTCTCTTGTTAGTTCCACTGGCAAACTTTTGCAGACTAATAAGGGCTTGTATTTCAATAGTGACAGCTGGTACTAGACTTTCATAGCGAGCAATTGTACTGGGAAGTGTAAGTTTTGATAACATTTGAGGAAAATACTCTTAAATCAAGAGCCATCTTGAAAGATGGTTTGAGTACAAACAATTCACATATGAGCTCCTATTTCTGGTCCTGAAGGATGTTATCAAAACAAGCTGATGGCAGACAGCTAAATAATGAGGAAATAGATATCAAATGTATTGGGCGACAGTGAATTTGCTGGAACATTTACGAAATATACTATCATTTTACATCGCTGCTTGGTAATCAATCTTTCTTGGAACTTTGTTTTTCCTTTAACTTCACCAGAATGTTTTTATTTTCCTTACAGAGTGTATATAATGGAATGTAGAGAGGATCATATTAGCAATATAAGTGTTCTAATTTAGTACATACAATAAAAATATAAAAATCATGTTAAACTGTTTTTAAAGTGGCACTATCAAAACAATACTATCCTATATAGTAATTTGCTTGGATGTTTGTCAGAAGCCGTCATGCGCAGTAGAGACTACCCGAACGCACAGAATGCTGGGAGCACAGAATGCTGAGAGCACAGAATGCTGGGAAGTGTAGGAATGCTGGGAGTTCTGTGCTGGGAGCATTCTTTGCTTTCGGGCAGTCTCTACAGTGCATGACTGCGTCACAGACAGGACACAGAGCAGGACCGGCCTCTTAATCCTTTGAGTGCCAGAGGGGTACAAAATGCATTGCAATGCAATGCGTAGCGTACCCTCTGGCACTCAAAGGTTTAACATCACCCAGACCTTGGGGATTTTACACTAGTGAAATAATAAATACAAAATCATACTGTTTCAGCACCTGTGTTAGAGCATTATCATAGAAATACAATTCCCTTGATATGGTTTAACCCTTTGAGTGCCAGAGAGGTATGCAACACATTGCTTTGCCATGCAATGCGTACCTCTCTCTGGCACACAAAGTGTTAGACCTGCAAACTAACCAGATAGTTATATAACTACTATATATATATATATATATTTTTAAAGGGACCTGATTACCTAAAAACAACTTTAGTGATTTTAAAAACACTTTCAAAATCACTGTTTTAATTAGCCATTTGTTATTTACAAATATAATTTCTGAGTTATTTAAATATACAGATTATGCTAATTGTGTATACAGTGCAGACACTTTGTATTATTAGCCTTTCAATACATGCCTCAGTCATTTACATTTAACCCATTTGGTGCCATTGATTGGGGAATTAATGTATGGCTAGGACAGACAGTGCCTACAAGACATAACCTTAAAGGGATAGTAATGTTTCATAATAAAAGCAGCTCTAATTAATCATCATAGTATTTGGGTCTTGGAGAGTGTTATTTCAATTCTGTCAGAGTTCTAGTTCAAGAGTAATTGAATGATAAAGTATCCTCCTCCCGCCCCTTTTACTGATATAACATTGCTCAGCTCAGAGCAGCAGAGAGTGTCCAAGTAGATTGCAGAGAGGAACAATCTTCAGTTAAGATAAGAGAAAAAGCTGAAAAACCTGTCAAGGGGGGCAGGGATTTCGTTGTTCTCACAGTAGAATATTGACCCTTGATGTGAGCTGTCTGTTCTGTGGACTGGATTCCACATCTGAGGAGTGGGGGCTTACACTAGGTAAAAGCGGCAGGAGGGAGAAACTTTATCATTCAATTACTCTTGAACTACAACTCTCACAGTATTGAAATAACACTCTCTATGGCTCAGTTGCTATGAAGATTAATTGGGGCTGCCGTTTTTTACTATCACTTTAATTAGCATTATCTGTCCATCTAAATAAATGAAAACCAATTTTCTAAATATAAAGTACAACATATAGGTGATTTTGAAAGTTCTTTCAAATTCACCAAAGTTATTTTAATGCTTTCTGGGCTAATGTGTTGGGGAGATAATGTAGGTCTAAGTTAGAAAGTGTTTGCACAACTGTCACGGTTTATTATGACTCTCAGACACAAGTTTTAGGTAAAAAAAAATCAATTTTATTGAAATAATAAATTGATAACTTAGGATGGCAATAACATACATATATATATATACAGGATATAGCACAGACAGAAGGCAGACTCTACCGGTCCTGTCAATATACCGGACAGGACAGTCTATAGGCTCTACCGGCCTTGCCATTACCGGGTAAGGCAACCTGCAGATGGAATAGCATAACGGTTCTACCGGCCTTACCAAATTACCGGGCAAGGCAGCCTCAATAGATACACAATGTCGGCTCTACCGGCCCTGCCAATACCGGGTAAGGCAACCTCAGATGGAATGTGGCAAAAGGTTCTACCGGCCTTACCAATACCGGGCAGGGCAGCCCAGAGATAGTAGCAGCAGTCAGATGAAACTGGCAAATTAGCAGAATCGTTAAGCAGCAAGGCTTTGGAGCAAACCAGCGTCCGCACGCTGGGAACAACACTGAATAGTATAGCCGTAAGGCTTTGCGAGCAAACCAGTGACCGCACACTGGAGTAACAAGAGAGTAGTATAGCCGCAAGGCTTAGGAGCAAACCAGCGTCCGCACGCTGGGACCAACACAGATTTGTATAGCTGATAGGCTTTGGAGCAAACCAGTGACCGCACACTGGTGTAACAAGCGAGCTTGTATAGCCGCAAGGCTTAGGAGCAAACCAGCGTCCGCACGCTGGGACCAACACAGATTTGTATAGCTGATAGGCTTTGGAGCAAACCAGTGACCGCACACTGGTGTAACAAGTGAGTTTGTATGGCCGCAAGGCTTAGGAGCAAACCAGCGTCCGCACGCTGGGACCAACACAGCTATGTAGAGCTGATAGGCTTTGGAGCAAACCAGTGACTGCACACTGGTGTAACAAGTGAGTTTGTATGGCCGCAAGGCTTAGGAGCAAACCAGCGTCCGCACGCTGGGACCAACACAGATTTGTATAGCTGATAGGCTTTGGAGCAAACCAGTGACCGCACACTGGTGTAACAAGTGAGTTTGTATGGCCGCAAGGCTTAGGAGCAAACCAGCGTCCGCACGCTGGGACCAACACAGCTATGTAGAGCTGATAGGCTTTGGAGCAAACCAGTGACCGCACACTGGTGTAACAAGTGAGTTTGTATAACCGCAAGGCTAAGGAGCAAACCAGCGTCCGCACGCTGGGACCGACACAGAATAGTAGCAATGTCACCAACGCGACCAGGCAGAAGGTCGCCAGGATACTGAAGACAGGTGATGAGATGACAGGAACCAGCAACCATCAGTCAGGTCAGGAAACAGCATAGAAGAAGTTCAGCAGTAACTGCAACACCAGAGACTAGGCCGGAACCAGGACTGGAGTAACTCAGCATCCAGGAAACACTGGAACAGTAGAGATCAGGAACCCAGGAACACAGGAGATCAGGAACTCAGGAACACTGGAACAGAGGCCCAGCTATCACTAGCATAGTGATAGCAAGAAGGTCAGAAACAACACGAAAGGGCACTCAAAGGGTGCCCAATCCAGGTTTAAATAGGCAACAAGAGGCGGGCTAACTGCAGACAGCCAATAGAAGCCCCCTACTGGTGACAGACAGGGAACTGCAGCAATCACGGGCACCGTGATAGTACCCCCCTCTCAAAGACCCCCTCTCCTAGAATAGGGTTTAGGTTTCTGTGGGTACTTGGCATGAAAGATCCTAGTTAGCCTAGGTGCATGAAGGTCCTTACTATCCACCCATGAACGATCCTCAGGACCGTACCCTTTCCAATGTACCAGGTACTGTACCCCTCCTCTAAGCCTACGGGAATCAATAATGCTCTGAACCTCGTACTCCTCCTGGCCCTCGACCTCAACAGGTCCTGGCACCACAGGTGTGGTAGTATAGCGATTGCAAACCAGAGGCTTAAGAAGAGACACATGGAACACATTATGGATACGCATGGATGCAGGTAGGTCTAGTGCATAGGAAACAGGGTTAATTTTGCGAATAACTCTGTATGGACCAATAAACCGGGGAGCCAACTTATTAGACGGAACCTGCAGCTTGAGATTTCTGGAGGAAAGCCATACTCTATCCCCAACCTGAAAGGAAACCGCTGGAAGCCTTCTGCGATTAGCATGGCGCTGATGACGCTGAAATGACTGACCAAGTGCCCTTTGAACTTGTGCCCATGTGGAACGGAGTTGCTCGATATGCTCATCCAGAGCTGGAATCTGTTGTGTCTGAAAAGAATCTGGAAGCAAACAGGGCTGGAACCCATAATTAATCAGAAACGGAGAGCTCCCAGATGAAGAATTGACCGCACAGTTCCTGGCGAACTCTGCCCAAGGCAACAAGTCGGACCAATTATCATGATGGTCAGTCACGAAACAACGGAGAAATTGTTCCAATCCCTGATTAGCTCGTTCAGCGGCTCCATTGGTCTGGGGATGGTAGGCAGAAGAGAAGGACAGCTGTATGCCCATCTGTTGGCAAAATGCCCTCCAAAATCTAGACACAAACTGGCTCCCCCTGTCAGACACCAGTACCCTAGGCACTCCATGCAACCGAAATACTTCTCTGGCGAATACCATTGCCAATTCCTTAGCTGAAGGAAGGCCACGGAGGGGCACGAAATGAGCCATTTTAGAAAACCTGTCCACCACCATGAATATAAAAGAGTACCCCTTAGACATAGGCAATTCTCCCATAAAATCAATGGAAACATGAGACCAGGGGCGTTCGCCATTAGGCACCGGTTGAAGCAAGCCCACTGGGAGATGTCTCGGGGTCTTAGCGCGGGCGCAGGTGGCACAGGCATTCGTAAATTCGGCACAATCGTTTCTCATGGAAGGCCACCAAAATAACTGAGAAAGGGACCATAACAATTGGTCTCTACCAATATGTCCCGCAGCCTTAGAGGAATGGTAGGTTTCGAGCAGCCTAGTACGAAATGGTTCAGCGACAAAACATTTGCCCACTGGGGTTTCATGGGGAGCGGACCCCTGAGAGGCCAGGATCTCCTCCCCTAAGGGAGAAGTGATACTCGTGCGTATAGTAGCCAGTATTCTATCAGGTTGGATGATAGGTGCTGGTGTTTCCACTCTGTCACTGTCGGCCTCAAATTGTCTTGACAGTGCATCAGCCCTGATATTCTTTGACCCCGGTAAATATGATACAATGAAATTAAATCGAGACAGGAACAGTGCCCACCTGGCCTGACGGGAGGACAATCTCTTGGCCTCCGAGAGATACGTCAGATTTTTATGATCCGTTAGGATTAAGACAAGATTCTTAGTACCTTCAAGCAAATGACGCCATTCCTTAAGAGCGAGGATAATGGCCAATAATTCTCTGTCACCTATCTCATAGTGGCTTTGAGTGACAGTCAACTTTTTAGAGAAAAATCCACAAGGTCTGAGAGTTCCACCTTTATCGTGTCGTTGCGAAAGTACTGCCCCGACCCCAATATCTGAGGCATCAACCTCTAACGTAAATGGAAGTAGAGGATTGGGGTGGGATAACACAGGAGCCGCAGCAAATGCCAGCTTCAAATTTTCAAAGGCTTTCTCAGCAGATACCGGCCAACAAGAAGGATTAGCACCCTTGTGCGTAAGATCGGACAGAGGTTTGACAATGGAAGAAAAGTTCTTAATAAACCTCCTATAATAGTTAGCGAAACCCAGGAAACGCTGTATGGCTTTAAGGCCCTTGGGTTTTGGCCATTGTAGGACAGCTGACAACTTATCTTTGTCCATGGCAATGCCATCATTGCCAATTATGAACCCCAAGAATGGCACACTGGTTCTATGAAACTCACATTTTTCCAATTTACAAAATAATTTGTTCTCACGGAGTCGTAGCAATACTGCAGATACATCCTTGATGTGCTGTGCCATGTCTTGGGAGTAAATCAGTATATCATCAAGGTAAACCACAACACATGTCTGTAACATATCTCTCAGAACATCGTTTATCAGTTCCTGGAAAACTGCGGGTGCATTACACAGACCAAATGGCATTACTAGATACTCGTAGTGCCCAGCTCGAGTATTAAAGGCAGTTTCCCACTCATCACCTGCTCGAATGCGAACCAGATTGTAAGCGGCCCGTAGGTCCAATTTGGTAAAAATCGAAGCGCCCTTAAGCCTGTCAAAAAGCTCGGTGATGAGTGGTATTGGGTATGCATTTTTTGCCATTAGTTTATTCAGGCCCCGGTAGTCAATGCATGGTCTTAATTCGCCATTTTTCTGTTTTACGAAAAAGAACCCAGCCCCAGCTGGAGAGGTAGATTTTCGTATGATCCCTCTAGCAAGGGCATCAGAAATGTAGTCCTCCATAGCCTTATTTTCTTCACAAGATAATGGATAAGTGCGTCCTTTAGGAGGTACTACTCCAGGCTGCAATTCAATGCAACAATCATAAGGTCTATGCTGGGGTAGCATACTAGCCTCTCCTTTGCTAAAAACATCGCCAAACTGTTGGTACACATCCGGTATAGCAGATGAGGTGCATAGGACCTTAATAGGCTGGATGACGCACTTGTCCATACAAAACTGGGACCAAGCAGCAATTTCACACTTTTTCCAATCAAATTGTGGGTTATGTAACTGTAACCACGGAAATCCCAATATTACCGCGTGGTGCGGAGAATTAATCAGTTGAAACTGCTGCTCTTCTCTGTGAAGTGCCCCAATAGTCATAGACAGTGGCATAGTTTCAAATAAAACCTGAGGCGGTTCTAAAGGTCTACCATCAATCGCTTCGATAGTCAAGGGGTTTTCTCTTTCAATGCGTGGAACTCCGTGCAAGTCAGCAAAGGTATTATCCATAAAATACCCTGCTGCACCAGAGTCAACCAAGGCCAAAACCTCCACAGATCGTTGTGCCCAAGACAATACCACCTGAATGGTGGGTTTCGTTATGCCCGACACTGGGGACGATTGTACACCACCTAGGGCCTGTCCCCCAAGGTACCCTAGGTGTGTGCGTTTCCCGGACGTACCGGACAGGAATTTAGCAAGTGCCCTTTTTTACCGCAGTATAAACACAACCCTTGCTTCTTGCGATAAAGTCTCTCTGCCTTGGTTAGTCTAGTGAAGCCTATTTGCATAGGTTCGCTTGTTTCCCGTACAGGTTCACTAGACTTCAATGCCAAGGGAGGGATGGGTGGGCAAAATATGCTACTAGGCTCATTATCTTTTGATCGTATTTTACGATCTCTGGCAATTGATCTCTCACGTATTCTGGAGTCAATTATCATAACATACTCAATGTAATCATCTAGATCAATAGGTAGATCTTTAGCAGCAATTTCGTCTTTAATGTGGTCATTCAGGCCTTGAGAAAAAGCTGCCAATAATGCCTCGTTATTCCAACCTACCTCTGCTGCCAATGTGCGGAATTCGATGGCATAGTCGCCCACTGTACGCCTGCCCTGTTGTATCTCCATAAGGCGTTTGGCAGCAGAGTTGGTTCTACCAGGAGGCTCAAACACTCTTCGAAAGGATTGCACAAATTCTCTGAAGTTCTTAGTACAAGGTTTAGCATTCTCCCACAAGGGGTTAGCCCAGGCCAATGCTCTGCCAGTGAGCAGTGATATCGTGAACCCCACTTTACTACGATCATTGGGAAATGCGTGTGCCGTCAATTCCATAAAGATTTCAAGTTGGTTGATGAACCCTCTGCAGAGACTAGGGTCACCATCATATCTTAGCGGCAAGGGTGCAGAAGCCGTTAAACCTTTAACAGTACCCTCTAGGGGCCTGGTATCACTTTCCGGTGTCTGACTTGGCGAGACCACCGGGCTAGAACTCGATTTGTCAGTGAGTACCGTGCGTTCAAGGATCGTTTGGATTGCAACTGCCAACTGATCCAAACGTTGCTCGAGCACATCCATCCTCCAATGGATATTCTGTGCGTTACCTTCACCCTTGCTGTCTGAGGTCATGGCCCTTTCGTACTGTCACGGTTTATTATGACTCTCAGACACAAGTTTTAGGTAAAAAAAAATCAATTTTATTGAAATAATAAATTGATAACTTAGGATGGCAATAACATACATATATATATATACAGGATATAGCACAGACAGAAGGCAGACTCTACCGGTCCTGTCAATATACCGGACAGGACAGTCTATAGGCTCTACCGGCCTTGCCATTACCGGGTAAGGCAACCTGCAGATGGAATAGCATAACGGTTCTACCGGCCTTACCAAATTACCGGGCAAGGCAGCCTCAATAGATACACAATGTCGGCTCTACCGGCCCTGCCAATACCGGGTAAGGCAACCTCAGATGGAATGTGGCAAAAGGTTCTACCGGCCTTACCAATACCGGGCAGGGCAGCCCAGAGATAGTAGCAGCAGTCAGATGAAACTGGCAAATTAGCAGAATCGTTAAGCAGCAAGGCTTTGGAGCAAACCAGCGTCCGCACGCTGGGAACAACACTGAATAGTATAGCCGTAAGGCTTTGCGAGCAAACCAGTGACCGCACACTGGAGTAACAAGAGAGTAGTATAGCCGCAAGGCTTAGGAGCAAACCAGCGTCCGCACGCTGGGACCAACACAGATTTGTATAGCTGATAGGCTTTGGAGCAAACCAGTGACCGCACACTGGTGTAACAAGCGAGCTTGTATAGCCGCAAGGCTTAGGAGCAAACCAGCGTCCGCACGCTGGGACCAACACAGATTTGTATAGCTGATAGGCTTTGGAGCAAACCAGTGACCGCACACTGGTGTAACAAGTGAGTTTGTATGGCCGCAAGGCTTAGGAGCAAACCAGCGTCCGCACGCTGGGACCAACACAGCTATGTAGAGCTGATAGGCTTTGGAGCAAACCAGTGACTGCACACTGGTGTAACAAGTGAGTTTGTATGGCCGCAAGGCTTAGGAGCAAACCAGCGTCCGCACGCTGGGACCAACACAGATTTGTATAGCTGATAGGCTTTGGAGCAAACCAGTGACCGCACACTGGTGTAACAAGTGAGTTTGTATGGCCGCAAGGCTTAGGAGCAAACCAGCGTCCGCACGCTGGGACCAACACAGCTATGTAGAGCTGATAGGCTTTGGAGCAAACCAGTGACCGCACACTGGTGTAACAAGTGAGTTTGTATAACCGCAAGGCTAAGGAGCAAACCAGCGTCCGCACGCTGGGACCGACACAGAATAGTAGCAATGTCACCAACGCGACCAGGCAGAAGGTCGCCAGGATACTGAAGACAGGTGATGAGATGACAGGAACCAGCAACCATCAGTCAGGTCAGGAAACAGCATAGAAGAAGTTCAGCAGTAACTGCAACACCAGAGACTAGGCCGGAACCAGGACTGGAGTAACTCAGCATCCAGGAAACACTGGAACAGTAGAGATCAGGAACCCAGGAACACAGGAGATCAGGAACTCAGGAACACTGGAACAGAGGCCCAGCTATCACTAGCATAGTGATAGCAAGAAGGTCAGAAACAACACGAAAGGGCACTCAAAGGGTGCCCAATCCAGGTTTAAATAGGCAACAAGAGGCGGGCTAACTGCAGACAGCCAATAGAAGCCCCCTACTGGTGACAGACAGGGAACTGCAGCAATCACGGGCACCGTGATAACAACATAGCTTAATTAGCACAATTTAGCATTCTAAATAAATCAAAAATCGTTTTCTAAAAAAAAAAAAAAAAAAATTTGAAAGCAACATATATGTGGTTTTGAAAGCTCTTTCAAAATCTCCAAAGTTGCCTTTGAGCTGAATGTGCGAATATGATTCAGCTCTAAATCATTAACTGGAATCAATATTCTGTCCCTTTAAAATCACTGTTTGCTAAACGGTCTCCAGTACATTTTAGATGTGGTTATTCTACCTTCTAATGCTAAGACACTGATTTTTTTTCTATTAAGATATTTTGTCTTTTAAATTACATGGCATGATTTATTTAATTGCCGACAGGTATAGTCAACAAATACACAGCTCTCAGTGAGACATCTGATAAAGCTGAGAACTGCTTGCCTTCTGAGTGTTAGTAGGATGTCTAATATATTGCTTTTATTCAATAGGCTCTATGTTATTAGGAAAAAAATTGAGTAAAAATGTTATCAAGTATGAAAATATTTTTCCATGTTATAATAGCAATTTTTAACTAGCAAACATCATGAAATATTAAGAAAATTATGTTAAAACTGGACATGGTCAAAGTTTTTAACCATATGATTTTATTTCCATCAGTTTTTACAGCAAACATGTCTGTATCTAATTTCAAGGTATATTTCCTTCCATTACTTTCTCCAAAACAGTGCTAATACTATAAATTTCCAAAAGAACATTATGGTTATATAACATAGTTGAAAAAAAACACTAAAATTATCTTTGAATTTAGATCAGATTTTATAAAATAACATTTTTAAACATGATGCTAACGTTCTTATGTGACTCCAAAGTTTCAATGATTTAAATGTAGTGTTTAACCACTTGGGATGAAGCTCTTTCTAGGATTCAAATTTTTACAAGGTCCATCCAAATCAATAGAACTTTTTTCTATTTCTTCCCTATGATGTTATTGGGTGGCCCCAATATTGATCCAACTCTACTTAGTGTTATTTTTCAATGGCATTTTTTCATTGTTACTTTGGCCTATCTAGAATTTGCTCCAACAGGCCTCAGTCGTAGTGCTTATCAAAGGAGTTATTAGGTTCTCAGAAGGCCTGGGGCTTGGACCAAACTAATACATTATTAGAGCACAATGCAATCCAAATGCATAATTTATAATAATGGCATCAAGATCCAGGGCTTAAATAATGAGACTTAGGGGTTTTTCCCCTCTCAACCAGTACCTTATACCACCCCTGATGTATCCAAATCAATAGAACTTTTTTCTATTGGGTGGCCCCAAAATTGATCCAACTCTTCTTGCATTGTTACCTTGGCATTTCTAGAATTTGCTCCAACAGGCCTCAGTTGTAGTGCTTATTTAAAAGAGCATAAGGGCTATGTACGTTAGTATTGGGATTAATATTTAGTTAGGGCTTGTTGATCCAAGGAGAAATCTGATTGCTATGTGGAAGCAATAAGGAATTTTTCCCCCATTCAAGGCAGAATTTGAAATTGCTATATTGAGGTTTTTTTTTGCCTTCTTTTCGATCAACGATGGTAAACAGGAATAGGAAAAGGGTTGAACTAGATGGACGCAAGTCTTTTTTCAACATAAATTACTATGTTACTGTGTTAGGTTCTCAGAAGGCCTGGGGCTTGGACCAAACTAATACATTATTAGAGCACACTGCAATCCAACTGCATAAAATATAATAATGGCATCAAGATCCAGGGCTTAAATAATGAGACTTAGGGGTTTTTCCCTCACAACCATTACCCTATACCACCCCTGATGCTTACAATCTATGTTCTAGTTTTTTAAACTCATGAACACCATACGTTTCCAATGCATTGCTTTGCAACCCATAGTCTCTCTCTCTAGCCTTCAAAGAATTGACTTTGTAAAGGTCACACGGAGAGCCGATACTGTAATTCCAACCATTTCCTCTTCTTAGACAGTAACACTGATGTCCTTCACTATTCTACATAAACGGGGGCCCTCAGTTGCCATGCAAGTATATAGGCAAAAAAGGAAAAAAATTGCCTTGCACTCACATTTGCACAAGACTGTAATAAGGATTACTTTGTTACATTGCTGAAACATGATGTGAGGACGGCACAATTAGACAGGGGTATCTATGGCTGCATTATTGTCCTTTTAGTTTCTGAAATATCTTGAATTCTCTGAAGTTTTGCCAGGAAATAAAATCCAGCAGTAGAGATTTTACTGTAATCTGATACTAATAATGAGATGACAGGTACCAGCAATTATTCCAGTGACTTGTTTTTCAAACATGTCTGAAGAATTCTCATGTTCTGTTCCCAGTAGAGTTTATTATAAAAGAAAAGCTATTTTCCTCTTACAAAATCAATATATCAGATTTATTTATAAAGTGACTAACTTAGATGTACATTCACAATTTCTTCAACTACATTTTCAAACGCATATACTAATTATATTAATTATGAAGTGAATACTTTCTGAAGCCAGGTTATCCAGCAAGAAAATATAATTTTCCCAGTTTGACATAATTTAAAATAATGAGTCAATTAGTTAACAAATATTCTCATTTTTTTCTGTATTGAAGAGTAATAACAGAAACTGTTACTGTGTCATTTCTTGATGTCCTTTCTTCCTGATTGGACTTAAGTCTTAGTTGATTCAGGGCCCCTTTATCTCTATCCATGGCTACTCCTCCTCTCTTTACATGACAGTGCCTCCCCTAGATCCATTCATTGTTGCTTGCTACAGAAAATATCCTAAACCTGTAACATACAAGCACAAAATAGCCTTTAAATGGTAAACCTGAAATGGTGTGTCTACTGCAAGAGCATTAGGATTGCTTTGGCCAGACACATCCGGCTGGTTGTGGCAGACAAAGTTGAGGTACAGCTGACAAATTGGTACTCAAGGTGATTGCCTGCTCTGTCTAATGGAAAATCTGACCCTGACTCTTTCAGGTTTCAGTGTATAATCTACATCTGCATTATTAACTCTCAGTTCAAGGGTATACTTAAAAAAACTAAAATCCAGTTTTGGCTAGAAAAACAAAATATCTGTATTAGTAAAAAATCAAAACTATGGAAACTAAGGAATGGCATCATGGGAATAATGGCTAGTCAGATGTTGGGCCTAGCTCATTTAACACATATTGAGCTTACGCTTGAATGGGAATAAACACCTTCTAATAATTACATTGCTAGAAAACCTAATGCTTTCTATAAATTGTGCCCTGGTGCCTTTGTTCAGATGATAACATCTTCAGTCTGTCCTGGATCTTATATGCAAGGGGGCAGACATGACAGTTGCTACCAGAAGGGTGTTCAATGCATTATGAAGGAATTAATTGCATACCTCTCTGGTCCTTAAAGGGTTAAGATTACCATGTGCAATGAGCAGGTCATGTGGTCCTGAGAGCAACTGCCATGTCTGCCTCCATGGGCATGACATTCGGGACTGATCTAAGATGTTATCACTTGAACAAAGGCACAAGGGAACAATTCGTACAAACCATTAGGTTTTCTGGCAATAGTATTTAAGAGTGAGGGTATTATTAGGAGGTTAGTTATCTTTTAACCATTAGAGTAATCTCTGAGAAAACAGCAACCAGAAAATATGTTTGAACAAGGACTGTTAGAATATTTTAGGGGAGATTCACTAAGGGATGATAAAGAGGTGAGAAAGTGGAGAATTTTATTTTTATATATATATATATATATATATATATATATATATAATTTTATGGCCATAGTAACATAAATGGGGGTTATTATTAAGACTTGTTAGTTCTCCTTTAAGTGGATATGAAAAAGATTAATGGGATATGAGTTAGATCTATTATGTGCATCCAGGAAATGCTAATGTGGAATAAGACCTCTTAACCCTTTGAGTAACAGTGGGGTACGCAGCGCATTGCTCTGCAATGCGTTGCGTACCCCTGTGGCACTCAAAGGGCTAAACCTTTGTGTTCTATGGAATGCACTGGAGTCTTTTCTAACACCCCAGGTTTTAAAACATAAGGAGTTTGAAACCCCCCAAAACATTGAATTTATCTCTCTATTTTGTTTTTATTTTTTTTTTTGAGTTTTCAAAAAACTTTATCTCTAGATACATTGCATTTACATGTAAGAGGGAAAAGAAACAACATTCACAACATTGCTAGAAAACATGAAAAGTAGAGCATGAGAGCAACAAAGCTAAGTTATGATACGTTGAAGCTACAGATACAAAACAATTATGATCATTCCTTTGCAAGTGTTAAATACTGATCTAAATCTCCTTGGAATGGGGGAATGGGCTCATGTGTGCTGTATGTGAAAGTGGTAGAGTGAGGTGCATTGATAGAGAGTGGGGGGGAAGGGAAAAGGAGAGTCTCCATATTTCTCCATGAGATCCTACCTTATGGATGTCTGGCCCTGTATTTAAGCCCTTAAATACTAGATAGGTCTCCAAGCAGTGGACATGTGGGAGTTTTTTGGGTTTTTTTAACAGTACAAGTTTGGTTTCTTCTAGCTATTTTTGTAATAAACACTAAAACTTAGTCTCTTGTAAAAAAAAAAAACATCACATACAATTACCTGGTAGTAAATGTGTTACCTGATACATTTTAGTCACAGGTATTAACAAGCATTCAAATACATTTGATACTGATATTAGGGTAGCCCACTGGATACTAGTCAGGACTCCAGTACTTTGCAGAGCAATGCATTACAGAGATTATCTCCAATTAATCATCCTTGACTGCTGAGTTAGGGCACAGAGCACAGTTACCTACCCCTTCCCCCCAAGAACGTCACAAGACACCTACTTGGTAAGAAGAGGCCACAGCTTTATTAACATAACATAAAACTTTATGCCAGCCTTGGCCATTGGCCAGGGGCACGAATTAACCCGAAGAACCAGAGTCTCTGCCCTCCCTGCACCATTAGCCAGCAGGTGAGGGTCTAACTCCCCAAAGCCCTGTTGGACAAGTACGATTTCTTCTTCTCCTGGCAAGGACCCAACCGTAAACTCAAGAACCTTCTGTGACGCAAACAAAAAGAACGAAAGACGGGGGAGGGAAGGTGTGACAATTTACTATTAAGTTCAGTCTTCATTAAATGGCAGCCGCTCTGTAGAGCGGCCTCTCAGACTGCAGGTATTTATTCCCTCAGTGACAAACCCTCCCCCGGGCCTCTAAAACCGATATCCTCTGATCTATATCACAATATTTAGGGGACTCAGCTTGGTGCCGTGCCCCCAGCAGTCAAGCCCTCCCACCCCTTCGGTCCTGGAAGGATACGTTCCTGCAGGGCTGTCCAAGTTCAGTCCTCAAGGAACACCAACAGGCCAGAATAGAAGGATTTCCCTTATTAAGCACAGGTGAGTTAATCAGTGGATCATTCATTTTGATTGACTCACCTGTTCTTAAACAGGGAAATCCTTAAATCTTGTACTGTTGGTGGTCCTTGAGGACTGAACTTGGACAGCTCTGCTTTTCTTTATATAAGAATATGTGTCTGATGCCAAGTTTGGAAAGCAATCCTACATACACCATATGATGGAGTCACAGGTGGAATGTAGGAGAAGGTAAATAAAAACAATGATGGCTTCAACTGGGCAACGTCAAAGCTCTGTTCATGTCAACCATGTGAGCATAGCCATGGTTCTACCACTTCAAAAGTTTGAGAAATATTGTTTGAAAAGGTCATGTTAGTGTGTCCTATCTTCGTATATGGAACTCTTCACAAGTTTACATGACTGAGCTAGGTTATAGTGCAGTTCAAGTTGCCAGTCATTACTTACCTCTGATGTCCTATGTTCCCCAGACAATTCCATATCATGAAGGTGGAAGAGTGGAGATGAGGTGGATGGCCTATCCTCCTGGGTGTCAGCCATGTATTACTGGCTGACCTCCACGTAGGTCGTCCAGTCATTGATTGATATTGCAGACAGCATTGTAGCCTCAGATGCCTCCCGTGTAAACTTATGAACACATCTAAGTAGTACATTACATGATGTGAAAATTTACAGGGTGAAAAGCATCACTGGGGCAATAGGCTTTAGATGGGTGCATTTAAATCAATGTCATTAACTCTGCATTAAAGTCACCGGCCTTAACATTACATTAAAACACACAGGCCTAAACTTTGTCAAAAATAGATGTTAATATCAACCCGATTACAATATCATTCTTATTAATTACATGAACATCTTCATAATGCTGAGAAATCATCTTTTTCCTATGTAGTATACCAAATATTTTGTTCTTATATGCTGAAAAGGCAGTAGTCAAATATGATAAAAAAAAAATAATACATATAAATAAACACAAATGTATGTGTATGGGTGATTGATGCACTTAAATCCTAAACACCTACATCACATCTAAAGTAGGCCATATCTAAGATAATTGTATTAGATACATTTTCCTTTTCTCTAGCACAAATAAACACATTTTATTTCAGCCTTTTTTTCATATTAATGACTTTTTAAAAAGCATGAGAAGAGAACAATGTTATGCAGGTGCAAAAAATGCAGGCTTGGGTGCCTCTATTTATATGTTATTGCTATGTAGAAATTAAAATCCTGTTTTAGAGCAGAGGAAGGCAATCTGAAGACCTCCAGCTATTGATGGACTATAGCTCCTATCAGCTTCGATAATGGGAATTGCACTCCAAGAACAGTTGGAGAGACAGACAAGCCCAACCCTGTCTTTGAATATTGTGGCATACACTTGGTTGTTATTATTCTTACATTTCACTTTCACTGTCAGCATTTATGAATCCATAACTAAAGGCAGTAAGGACATCTGTGATACAGCTAGCAGGTGCCAAAAGGCCTTTAATTCATTTATTGATGTGCAGCGCACAGAATGTATTTGTCATGGAAAATAAGACTTTCCCTTTTCAAGTCATAAATCTGGGCCAGCGGTTCTAAATCTTGTTTTACACAAGGTGCTCCCCAACTCAGTCTTGTATTTTCAGCCCACCACTGACACACATGCATACACATGCTTTTACATTAAGGGCTATCAGATGAGCAGCTCAATACTGATAGCATACCTCCCAACATTTCAAATGACCAAAGAGGGACACTTTTGTTTTACGGGGTGTTGCTGGGAGAGTGGCTGGTGGGCTGGAGAATATTTAGGTTATTTTGTGACCTATCAACACCTGAATAAATGATTTAGAGCAAGACCAAAGTATTTTATTTACACAGAATAATTTATAAACATGTAATGAAGTTTAAACAAACAGTAATGTGAGTTTTATTGCTGAGGAGCATTGTGATACACTTATATACACACTCTGATCTCCTAAAAAGAGGGACACCAGGGTAGGAAAGAGGGACAGAGGGATTTGGGTCTCAAAGAGGGACTGTCCATCCTAATGAGGGACACTTAGGAAGTGTGCCGATAGTGTAGGTATACTGATCTGAATGCAGATATATGTATCTTCATACTAAAATGTGAGAGCTTTAGCAAAGGCCACAACAGCCTGGATAGGAATCACTGATCTGAATTTTAAGGGAGCACTTGAACAGTGTACATATGTAAATCTCTGAACTGTAACCACTTGTATATGACATATTATTGTAACAGTTTAAAAATACCAGAAGTAGTAGATATTAATGTGGTATTTTTAAAAAATGTTATGTCTGTTTAGCACCCATGGGGCTTCTAGGACAGATCCACGTTATTATTAATGCCACAAAACCCCTATTCAGCATACTGTGGAGAGAAGTTTGTCTAGTTCTTACTCCTTTTTGTAAGTCTATAATGTATGTGTGGAGCACTAGTTAAGGGGATAGTCATCCTATATAATAATTTGCTAGGATGTTTGTCAGAAGCTGTCATGTGCAGTAGAGACTGCCCAAAAGCACAGAATGCTGGGAGGCGTAGGAATGCTGGGAGTTCTGTGCTGGGAACATTCTGTGCTTTCGGGCAGTCTCTGCAGTGCATGACTGCGTCAGTGGCAGGACGCAGAGCAGGACTGGTCTCTTAACCCTTTGAGTGCCAGAGGGGTACGCAACGCATTGCAAAGCAATGCTTTGCATACCCTCTGGCACTCAAAGGGTTAACATCACCCAGACCTTGGCCCGTGTACACGGGCTTTTACACTAGTACCTCAATAAAACTTTAGTTTCGATTATTCTTTATAATTTTTTTAACATCCTGCACTATATATAGTGACTTACATATTTGTAGTTCAAACGTTAATCAAGAGGAAAGGATCCCATTCCCACCCCTTCTAAATGCACCCCTTGGATCTGTCGTGGGACTGGGTGGATGCAGCAAGGGACAATCTTTAGTCAGTAAGTATAAGGTAAACCTTGCCACTCTTGAGGAAGGAGGGCAGGATTTTCCTTTTGTTTACTGAAGACTGGCCCTCTCAGTGCTCCATCCAGACCAGACTGAGAGGATCAGTGACGCAGTCAGAAGGGGAGGGAGGGAGATCTTTTCTTCTTGAATAGAGTTTAAACAACAAATATGTAAGTTAAAAACCCCATTTAAATCAGTACACATTTTTTGTAATCCCCTATACTTCAAATGGTTTCTTTTGAAAATATAGGCCTTATAAAATAGTATCCAACGCATTGCACTCTGGCGATGATTGAGTTAAAATGCCAGTTTTGATAAACGCTTATTGCGCACCACTATGCAGTTATTTTAATTACATTTTTAACCCCTTTAGTGCCAGAGGGGACGCAACACATTGCAGAGCAATGCTTTGCGTACCCCTCTGGCACTGAAGGGGTTAATGGTTCTAATGTGGAATTGGAACTGTTTAAAGGGATAGTAATACTTAAAATGTAAAAAAAAAATATGTTGTAGTGTTTATCCCCCTGAGTAAATCAAGGGTACTCCCACTGCTGAAAGGTGTTTTATTCAAAAGTTATTACAGCTCAAAGCTGAATTTTTTTAGGTGCAATATTACAGTGGCCTGAAATCGTACAGTGGCGCTGTTGTTATTCACCATCCTATGAACAGCCCTGGTCCAGGGAATATAAATATCCATAGGATGGTGTAGCAACAGCTCCACTGTACAATTTCAGGCCAATGTGATACTGCTCCTAAAAAATTCAACTTTGAGCTGTAATAACTTTTGAATAAAACACATTGCAGCAGAGGGAGTACCCTTGTTTTACTCAGGGGGATAAACTCTACAACATGTTTTTTTTTTTTTTTTTTTTACAAGTATTACTATCCCTTTAAGATACTCACAATACACCTACCTTTCATTTTTGCATTCAACTTTCTTCTGACATTTGTGATTCTTAATATAAAACATTACTCATTTCTTAAAATTTAATGGCAGACAGTTCTGTTTATATTTAATGTTTAAATGTGACTGTTGGAATTATATTTGACTCCAGCTTCATATACAGTAATGTTTAAAAAGTTGTAGGCCAAGATTGCATATTTGCTTTAATAGTTCTTATGGTTAATCTACTAAAACCGCATGCAGGTTTCTTTTTTTATCTTATGCTAGAAAGAAGCCATTACATTTTGGATGGAGCACTTTGAATACCATAGACACGAATATAATAATGTAGGGCAGATGTATTTGAACTAAATTTGGGCCAGTTTGTTTTTGGCTAAAAGACAAGTCTTCTCATAAGAACATCTGCTTAGATTTGTATATTTGACAAGTTAAGTGTGTTATATCCAAAAGAAAAATTACATTTAGGTTCAAAAGATGTGAAACTGAGATAAAGGAGCTTATTTTTAATGTAACCTAAAAAGAGCTCCAAACAATGAAAAGTAAGCAATTAAGCATTTCTATAGATAAACCTCATAAACAGTGCATTAAAGTAATCTTGCTTTTTAAGTACTCAATTCTCCTTAAGCACAAGAGTAAAAAAAAAATAAAATAAAATGAAAAAAAAAAATATATATGTATTGTTTTATATTATCATTTAACAATAACTGATAACTAAATATGCAGACTTGTTATGACAGCTTTATAATATAGTTTTATGTTTGTTGGGTTGAATATAGGTCATCTAGCTAGAGGGTCCAGGTTCTGTCAAGTGAAATCACATACTTAATCTCTTGTGTTGAATTACTAGAAAGAAAATCATTTCCATATTCCATGTTAATCTTTGCAAAAATGTAAACTAAATCTATACTTGGCCATTGCCAGATCTAATAAAGTATGTTTATTCTTAACACATCTTGTGTGAATGTGATAATATACGTGTTTGTATGTGTATAGTTGCTGCCATTCTTGATTGAGGTCTCAGCATAAGAACAAGGTAAATCTGATTCGTTGAGTTTTATGGAATTGCTCAACAGCAAAACTTGTCAATATAAGAGCAAAATAATTTTAATCAATGAAAAAAGATCTTACGGAATAATAACACAATCTCATTTTTTATTTATATGTTCCAGATTAGTCCAGCAAAGATTCTTGATCATTAAACTTTTTAATGATTACATTGATGTTTATCATTAATTTATTGTAAGAGATGATACAATTTTCAGTATCAAAGTTAAATGATCGGCCTTAAAATGTCTTATTTAACTAACGTGATCAATCATATTAATGACTGCTAACATGACATGTGTCTATCATAATAATTCTAGTTCCAGTATAAAAAAAATAGCTTGCAAGCTTAGTAGCATGGTAAACAGAGCTTTCTGTAACATTAGCCCACATAAATACAACTACGAAGGGAAGCGTGAACACTGAGAGGGAGGTGGGAAGTCCTGAGGCATTGTGTAGCACAAACAGGGTGCCGCAGAATGCGGAAGTGCCCGGTTTGAAGCCTTCATATCTCCGCTAGTATGTGAGTAAAATAAAAAAACAACAACAATGCTAATCTAGTTTTGTTAATTAAAACCCATGGACAAAAGTTTTTTTTTTATATGAATGTTGCCTTTTAATCCCTTAAGGAGAGGCCATGCATGCACGTGGTGGTCATGTAAGAAGCAGAGACCTTTTTTTTTTTTTTTTAATCTGATTCCGGACTCCCCGAACGGCGTGCAGCCTCGCTTGGAGCCCAGAATTCCATGATGGTCCAGGACCGTCATAGGACCTTAAGGGTATAACAAGCCATGATGAGGAGTTAAGAAGAACATAAGGTCCCTTAAATCTTATCTCAACATCAAGAACACCTTTATAACATCCACTTCCTAGTGGCAAGCCCAAAAAAATTGTTTCTGGCTTTGTAGATTTGTAGAATGCAACTTAGATGTGGTGTTTGCAAAAAACTAAAGTCAGCACCAGATTTGCGTGTTTTCTCCTGTGAATATGCATTGCTAGCTATAGGAGTTATACCATTGTTTGCTTTCTATAAATTAATTATTAATTTACAACATTTTCATTAAATTTATATTGAAAATATGTATTTGTGCTGAACCAGTGTGGCATATATTTTACTGGGAGGCAGTAATTTGCATCTAAATAAATATATATATATATATATATATATATATATATATATATATATATATATATAGATGTAAAATAACAAACAAAATGCATATTTTAATACCTTTTTTATTGGACTTTATTGAACCTCCCTTTCTCAAGGCTAATGCAAGGTATTACAAGATATTAATTTTGTTTGTTATTTTACATCTGCATCACTGGACTAATATGGCTACAATCTCCACTATATATATATATATATATATATATATATATATATATATATATATATATATTACAATGAATATAAAAATGATGACCATAAGTAACTTCAGAAAAAATTATGTTTGTCACTAAACAAATGCTATCTGTAATAGACATACCAAGAACCTTGAAAAAAAGACATATATATTTTTGTTTTCAGTAATGTATTATTCCTTATGGTATTTACAATTCTTGACGCACTTAGTTTAGGAACTTATTTAAAACAGTGAAGCAAGCAGACATTGATATGAAACAGAAATGTCAAAGTGTGACGTGTGAATGCTATCACGCAGATTATTGTTTTGTTATCCAATTACAGGGACTTGTAATGAAAACAGGGAGCAAATCACAAGGGCATTCAGTGAATGTACTATAAACAGCACTCTGAGCAGTCCATGGAGTGATATGTAGTTTTCTTCCGTGTTAAGATGGTGTTGTCTTACTTTGTTTTTATAAAATTCTAAAAACAAAGCTTGTGATACTTTATACAGAATAAATATACACTGTATGCACATACACATTTCTTCTCACTATTTTGTTTCTCAAATTAATACAACATTCTGAATTAACTCTTCGAGTTCCTTGAGTTTTGTGCATCCCACGGGCACTCAGATGGTTAATATTTATAAATCAGTTGCCGCCAGAGAAATCTGTAATATTATTCAAAGCACAATATTATCAATGGTTTTGGCAGCTACAATATGAGAGTCTTTATTGTTTTAAAAATAATGACGGATTTTGTATTGATAGAAAAAAAATGTTTTGAGTTCTCAAATGATGTTTTATTAGGGAACACCCTTGTTATCTGTATGAAACTTAGCTCAGAAGAGATCATAATCTTCACATCAATGCATTGTAAATAATGGGTTGCAGTAATCATTGTAAAATCAGATATCTACCGGTCAGTTATGTTTTTAGACTGGTGAGACACCCGCAACTTCTCCAAAACAATGTCCAATGGGAATATAAGACTAACATTCATCCTATGACAATAGTAAGCAGTTCTATTAGGTTCCACATTACAAAAACAATTAGAAAAAAACACTTGTTTACATGGGTGACCTTATTTCTAGCTGTATTTTATACAATAGTGTAGGTCAGTGCTTCTCAACATTAGTCCTTGGGACACACCAACAGTGCAGGTTTTCAGGTTCTTCCTGCTTAAAGGGATAGTAATGTCCGCTGATTCTTTTATGCTATAGTGTAGATTTAAAATAAATAAATAAATTATGTGGAGCAAGTCCCATCTCTCAAACCTTTATGGTTTGAAAGATATTTGCAGCTAAAGTTCCCCCCTCCCTCTCCTTTCCTTGACGTCAGCGCTCTACTGACAGTAGGAGATCCCAGTCCTGGGACCAGCCGGCGGCTCTTCAGCAGAGCCGAAATACCACAATCTAAAAAGAAATACTTCTTTGGAATAGTCTACAAAGTGTGCTTGCAAACCAGGCATACTCTGTAGACATTCCAATGAAGTAAGTCTTTTTGAAAATGGCTATTTCATCTCTTCTGAAGAGCCTACGGCTGGTCCCTGGATCTCCTGCTGTCAGTAGAGCGCTGACGTCAGTGAAAGGGGAGGGAGGAGGAACTTTAGCTGCAAATATCTCTCAAACCATAAAGTTGTGAGAGATGGGACTTTCTCCACATTATTATTATTTTTTTTAATCTACAATGTAACAAACTTATCAGCGGATACTAGTATCCCTTTAATCACAAGTGAGTAATTAGTGGCTCAATCACTGTGGTTGATTTACATGTAATTAATTAGGGCTATCTTTAAAATATGACCTGTTGGTGTGCCCTGAGGACTGAATCTGAGAATCACTGGTGTAGCTAGGTTTATCTCCCAGCATCCCTTTCTCTCCATATAAGCAACAGCAACAACACAACTGTGCATGGTAGTTGTCTGATTTCACTTCAGATTTCACAGTAATTCTATT
The DNA here is from genome assembly GCA_037306005.1 of Rhinophrynus dorsalis. NCBI lineage: Eukaryota > Metazoa > Chordata > Amphibia > Anura > Rhinophrynidae > Rhinophrynus > Rhinophrynus dorsalis. The sequence continues at coordinate 68,083,190 of CM074719.1, read as the reverse complement.
GAAAGCCATACTTAAAATATGTTGGTGATTCCATGTACTGTCAGAGATAGGTGAAGCAAGCTAATATATGGCCTGTGACATTAATATGAAACTCCTGCAGTAATATCACTGCAATAATGTTGCTTGTGAGAACAAACCCTTAAGATCTGGATGCTAGAAACGTCTCCAGCTCAAAGCAATGCATTGTAGATGTCTCTAGAATTCAGTGGGGGTGAAGACACATTTGTAATAGGCATCGATAGCTGTTTGTTTGAAGGAACTTGTACAATGTATTGGTTGAACTTTTAATTGAATCTTATTTTTTTTGTAGGATACAAATCTAGAGGAAGAGTTAATGTCATATTGACAGGCCACAAGAGAGTTAAGCTCTATCTTATGAATCACATTGAAGCAGATGATGATTCTGTAGTGTGTTTATTCATGGTTCCCCACTCGATAGGTCATGATGGGGCTGGAAAGGGCACTGGACTTGTTGATTTAACCAAGGGGAATAACAACTACCCTTGTAGTTGAATATAAATTGTAAGCTTTAGCAAGCGATGTCCTCATATTGTTCTGTTTTATGTGGTTAAATATGTTTTTCAGAAATATTAATATGTGTTGAGACTGTTTTGATAACAGGCACTGGAAGAATTTTAGAAAAAAACAACAACTGCATTGTACAGATCTAATAAACTTTCAAAATGGTCATTTATTTAAAATGAGCTTTTGATCCCTTTAATGCTACAGCAATACATTGGAGACATCTCTGGCATTCACAGGGTTGAAAGTCCTATTTAAATCAATGCAAATGTTTATTTCTCCATACCTCCCAAGTGTCCATCTTTAGGAGGGACAGCCCTTCTTTGAGACCCAAATCTCTATGCCTCTCTTTCCCACCCTGGTGTCCCTCATTTTAGAAGATCAGACTGCATGGTGGGTGTATTGCTCCATAGCAATACAATTCACTTTACTGTTTATTTAACCCTTTGAGTGCTAGAGGGGTATTCAATGTTTTGCATAACCCACTGGCACTCAAATTGTTAAACTTCTGTCTTTGTGTGTGTGTGTGTGTGTGTGTGTGTGTGTTTATAAATTGTCTGTATCAATAAAGTACTTTGGTCTTGCTAAATCATTTATTTGGATACACAAAGAGGTTTCATGGAATATTATTAAAATTATAGCAATGTAAGTTATTAAACATAGCACAACCTGTTGTGCTTACCATAATGAAGACTCGGCGATTTACTTTAGACAATACTATCCCTTTAAGCCAATGAGTGCCAGAGAGGTATTCAATGCATTGCAAACCAGCTTGTTGTATACCTCTCTGGTAATCAAATGGTTGAGCACTACAGACTGGTTAAAAACAATGCATCTTTATTGCACAATTATAAAAGGTAAAAAGGTACTTAGTGACCAAAGCAACGTCTCCTTCAATTCATCAGTGCAAGGCGTTACTTGTTGCCAACAGACATGATCAACGCGTTTCATGCAGACTGCACTTACTCATGGTCATCTAGTCTTCTCATTTTCAAATCTAGATAAAATGCACTGTATTATTATTATTATCAAATATTCTTAAATACAAAAAGCTGTGCTTTTTGAAACAAAAATAAAGAGCTATACTTCAGATTAGTCACATTAAAATTGTAATTTCATTTACTGATTTTAATCACAGTATAGATCATCAATTGGCTGTTTATACCTTTCTTTCATTTGAATAATTATCTGGTCTTATGAAGTTTATAAATGCACAAAGATATTACTTTCCCTTTAAAGGGATGGTAATACTTAAAATGTAAAAAAAATATGTTGTAGGGTTTATCCCCCTGAGTAAAGCAAGAGTACTCCCACTGCTGAAAGGTGTTTCATTCAAAAGTTATTAATTTTCAAAACTGAATTTTTTAGGTGCAATATCACAGTGGCCTGAAATTGTACAGTGGCGCTGTTGCTACACCATCCTATGGAGATTTATGGTCCCAGGACTAAAGTTGTCCATAGGATCGTATAGCAACAGCGCCACTGTACAATTTCAGGTCACTGTGATATTGCACCTAAAATATTCAACTTTGAAAATTAATAACTTTTGAATGAAACACCTTTTAGCAGTGGGAGTACTCTTGTTTTACTCGGAGATAAACCCTACAACATATTTTTTTTTTACATTTTAAGTATTACTGTCTTTTTAAGTATAGTTATTGTCTGTTGGGTATTTTTACAGCAGGTCTCTATGATGCTGGTAGTGTGTTATATGGTTCCACAGTTATAAATCATCAGGAATTGATCTGGCAGTTAGCCGTGTGAGCATGCACATTAACCCACTGAGTGCCAAAGGGGTGCTTTGTAATGCGTTTTGTACCCCTATGGCACTCAGAAGCCTAAATCACACTGCACTTCAATTGGGTACAGTAGTTTAAATAAGATTCATTTGTGAAAGGTTCAGTTTTTATGTTTTTATCCTCCATGATGATCACATACCTAGATATGTGACTTTTTTATTGGCTTTATCATGTATGATATTGCAGCTCATTGTCTATTGTGAGGAAGGATATATGAACTTAATTCAGTGAATACAGGCAACTGCAAATTCGGTGCAAATCCTATAAAATAATATGCTAATTTGTGTGTAACGCCGCGACATGCGCAGTAGACACTGTTGCACGTGCTGCAGTCATGTGCAGTAGAGGCTGCCCGCGCCACGGCTGATACAGAGTCTGTATCAGCCGCGGCGCGGGCAGTCTCTACTGCACGTGAATGCCCAGCGACCGGGTGGCAGTGGCACTGTGGCCCGTGTAACGGGCTGTTCAACTAGTAATATATAGTAGATTGATGTATGACTGACTATCATGTAGCCAAGAAAACACTAATTCTATATAACAGAAGTTATAATACTTTGAAACCCAAGAGTTATGCAACACAGAGGAATGTACTAAGACGGATTCCTCTGTGCTTTGTTAGTATAATATAAAGTGCCCCAAAATTCCCATATGCATTCATCTTTTTTGGTAGCTTGGTAAATTTTGGCTGGCAGAAGCTGATTCAATTACCTAGTTTAGAAGGGAACTGTATTCATACATCCCCCCAATGACACTGATGTTGTAAGAAGAAATGGAAAAATCATAGCAAATAAACTACACCATAACCATAAGTGACATATACAAGTTTCCCAAATTCCCAGGAACACTAACACCTAAAAACGATCTTGGGTTATATAGCTTAACCCTCTGAGCAACACAACTCAATGCATTGGTTATCTCTCTGGCACCCAAAGGGTTAAGTACACTGTACTTCATGCAGCATCTGTAAACATTTTGTAATTGTTTTCTGAGGCCTAAAACCTAGTCTTTTAAATGCTGTGAGGGAGCAGACATACCTGCCTTTTCGAGGTCTCCCATGGAACGAGCAGTCAATGAACTGACTTTACAGTCTCACATCTCAATACAAACAGCACAAACAACATTAACCAAAAGCTCCCTGATCAGGACAATTCATACATGTGTTTAAAAGCAAGTCTAGGATTACATTTAAGGGATGTAACATATGAATAATTAATTGTGACATATGCTACCTGTAATCCTATATAATAATTCGTTAGGATGTTTGTCAGAAGCCGTCATGCACAGTAGAGACAGAATGCTAGGAGGTGTAGGAATGCTGGGAGTTCTGTGCTGGGAGCATTCTGTGCTTTCAGCCAGTCTCTACAGTGCATGACTGCGTCGGCAGCAGGATGCAGAGCAGGACTGGCCTCTTAACATCACCCGGACTTTGGCCCGTGTACACGGGATTTTACACTAGTTACATAATATTTAAAGTAATAAGCTATTTCATTTTTAGAACCACTTGGATGCTACAGAGGTCTCCAAGGCATTGCAAAGTAATTAACCCTTTGAGTGCCAGACAGGTATGCAATGCATTGCTTTGAAATGCGTTGCGTACCCCCTCTGGCACTCAAAGGGTTAAATGGAGACCTCGCTACCATTTAAGGGTTTAAAGACCTTATTTAACTCTTTGAGTGCCAGAGGGGAATCCAATGCAATGGATACACCTCTGGCACTCAAAAGGTTAATCAATGAGAGTTTATATTTCTCTTATAGCACAGTTGACTTGCTATTGAATTACTCCTGTTAGTTTTTCTTATTTCATCCATCTCAATTAGGGGATACCACCATACCTCCCAAGTGTCCCTCTTTAGGAGGGACAGTCCCTCTTTCAGACCCAAATCCCTCTGTCCCTCTTTCCCACCCTGATGTCCCTCTTTTTAGGAGATCAGACTGTGTGGTATGTATATAATGGTATGACATTGCCCCACGGCAATAAAATTCACATTAATATTTGTTTAAACATCAGTATATGTGTTTATACATTAGTCTGTGTAAATAAAATACTTTGACCTTGTTATAAGTCACTTATCAGGTTACACAAGGAGGTGTCAATAGGTCACAAAATAGCCTAAAAATGTCCTGTAATGCCACGCCCACCAGCCACACCCCCAGAAAAAAACCCTAAACCATAGGTGTCCTTCTTTAGCAATTTGAAATGTTGGGAGGTATGTACCACCGTAGGCACTTAAAAGGGTTAAATGTTTCTTTTCTTTTTTTTTTTCTTAACAACAAAAAGTGTTTGGCTGTGAAGTTCTCTGTAAGATCTCATCAAAGTATTTGTAAGACGGTATCAATGTGTTCCTCTTCTGCTGCCGATGACATGATGTTTTATTTCACTCCTTCCTGCTGTGACATGTTTGAGTCTTTTATTGAGGCCGTTTTATTTCCACGTCTGCTCTTTCTGCTCAGCAAAAGAAAAAAATACTTTTTTTGAAGGTTTTTTTTTTCTGAATTGTAGCTTTGGTAATCTGCTAGAGCGAGGATTGATGCCGACTGCCAGCTCTCAGTATGAGACGGCCAAACACATGACTATGATGGATGAAGGCATGTTGGAAATTGTCAGCTGGGAACGGCAGACTAAAAAAGCGGTGGCTTGTACATCCGCTGAGCTTTCACTGAGATTCCCCAATGGGGACTGCAAATAAAAAATACTGAAACCATAGAAGTGGGGAGAAGGCAAAAAAAGGAAATCTGTGTCCTGCAATAATGAGAACGATGTACTAAGAAAAACTGGTAATTCTGGAGCAAAGCAACCAGACCACAGGGAACAAATAAAAATTCCCATTGATTCAAATTGCAAAGCAAATCATTGAAGACCTCTCTTGCATTCAAGGGGTTAAATTGTTGGTTTACTCCAGATTGATACCATTCTTTTTAGTATATCAGTCGCAAATATTTTATTTCATTCACCATATATACAGTGAGGCTGGTGTACTAAGAGGAATTGTATAATTCTGGAGTAAATCAACTGTACTATGGGGGATAAATAATTGTGTTTAAAATGAACCTATCACCTTGAGTTTCCTTAACATATTTGAAAACTTCATTCAAAACTGCCTATTTGTCATGTTAATGAAAATTCCAGCAGATGTGTAGTTTAGGAGATATTTACAGTTTTATATATGGGGAAAGTAAAAGTGTCCTGGTACTGCACAGAGCTTAGCATGTGAAACATCACTGAAAACTCCAATGGAATATGACATGTCACTGAAAAGCTTAATTAGCATATGAAACATCACTGGTACCACATGGCATTGTGTAGCACAGTTAGTATACATTAGCATATGGCAACAAGTATGAATATCTCATTAACTGGTCATTGCTAGTCTTTTGGCTAACATGACGTAAAGGCAGTATCCAAACTTGAATTAAGGTGAAAGTTCCACTTTGGAGAGGTCTCCAAACTTTTATAACTTTGGATTGAAGCATATCCCATCCATGTGAGCATACTTGTTTTACTCAATAGGCCCTACAATATAGTTTTTTTATTAATAATCAAAGATTACTACTTGTTTAAATGGGACTTTTAACCCTTTGCATGCTAGAGAGGTCTCTAATGCATTTTGTTACAATGGAATGGAGACTTCTAGCTTTTAAGGGGTTAAAACACCCATTTATCATCTGGAAGCTTCCTTTGTCCCTATGGTTCAGTTGGTTTGCTCCAGAATTTCTGCAGTTCTTCTTAGTAAGAGATGGGAAAGGTGAGGCCCTCCAGCGGCTGTCTGACTACAGCTCCCAGTGGGAAATGATGGGAATTGTAGTCTGGTAGCAGTTGGAGCGTCTCATGGTGCCCATCACTGTCTTAGTACATGAGACTCTTTAGAGATGATGCTCTAATATGAAGTAGGTGCTGGAGTTTGTTAGTGGTGTGACAATTTACTAAGCTACTTCCTCTGTAATGTGTCCACTTTATATTGCTTAAGCCAAAGGGAAGGCAGTGTATGGGAGTTTCATGGTATTGTGTTCCTGTGTATCATGTTTAACCCTTTGAGTGCTAGAGAGGTATTCATGCATTTGATAGCTCTCTGGCGCTCAAAGGATTAATTCCATGTACTAAAAGGGTTACCACCCAGCCAGGGCTGGTGCAAGGATTTTTGTCACCCTAGGCAAAACTTATTTTTGCCACCCATTTGGCTCCGCCCCTTGTGTCCCACCCCTTTATACCCTTCCTACTTATACCCCACCTCTTTTCATGATTGTCCTCTCTCTGCCCCCTGGGCCAGTCTGCCCGTGGTCTGGAGATGCCTATAAGAAATGCCCCCCACCAGTTCCACTTTGCCCCCTCAGCTGCAACTTGCCCCCATCAACTCCACTTTGCCCCCTCAGCTCCACTTTGGCCCACCCGCTCCACTTTGTTGCACCAGCTCCACTTTGCCCCACCAGCTCCACTTTGCCCCCTCAGCTCCAACTTGCCCCCACCAGCTCCAACTTGCCCCCTCAGCTCCAACTTGCCCCCATCAGCTCCACTTTGACCCCACCAGCTCCAACTTGCCTCCATCAGCTCCACTTTGCCCCCCATCAGCTCCAACTTGCCCCCACCAGCTCCACCTTGCCCCCATCTGCTCCAACTTGTCCCCATCTGCTCCACTTTGCCCCATCTGCTCCACTTTGCCCACATCTGCTCCAACTTGCTCCCAGCAGCTCCACTTTGCCCCCTCAGCTCCAACTTGCCCCCATCAGCTCCACTTTGCCCTCACCAGCTCCATCTTGCCTCCATCAGCTCCACTTTGCCCCCCATCAGCTCCAACTTGCCCCCATCTGCTCCAACTTGCCCCCAGTAGCTCCATTTGCCCCCCATCAGCTCCAATTTGCCTCCCATCACATACCTGTAGCTCCCACGCAGTCTACTCTTCAGTAATGCAGAGCGCGCCAGGAGATCATGACTCCCAGTGCTCTCTGCATTACTAAAGAGCCGACTGCAATGAGGGAGTGCAGTAGCGACACAGACCTGTGTTGCGGCTCCTGGCATGGTGTGTGCAGGCACAGCTCTTCTCCATTGCATGCCTGCACCCCCAGTACATGTGCGCCCTAGGCCGGCGCCTACCTCGCCTATAGGTGGCGCCGGCCCTGCACCCAGCCGGTATTTTACCAGCAGGCCGGTAAAAAATTGGCTTCTGTCCAACGTTAAGTCTATGGAGGGAATGCCATGGCCGGTATTTTTTTGAAGAAAAGGTGGCAACCCTATGTACTAATAAGGATCAGAGAAAAGACAGTGTAACATTATTCCAGTATCCTGCTCATGATATAAGGGAGGCGTTTGGGGCTTGCTCACATTTACTTCTTAAGAACAGCGGTCCAGTGTGTGTGCACCAGTGCACTCTAAAGTGATCACACATTATAGTACAGTGGTTTCCAACCCTGTCCTCAGGGTCCCCTAACAGGCCAGGAGTTTGGCATTTCCCTTCTTGTGCTCAGGGGAGTCAATTCAATGACTGAGCCTCTGATTGATGTACCTATACTCAGTCAGGGTGATCCTAAAGACATGGTTTGTTAGGGGCACTCACATCTGTCCTCAGTTTCCTCTAACAGCGAATGTTTTCAAGATCTTATAAGTTAACCCAATGAGTGCCAGAGGGGTACCCATCTCAAAAGATTAAACACAAGTGAATTTCGTTATCTCAGGCAGATTCTTCAGAATGATGGAACCACTGAGTGATTCACCTGTGTTCATATGAGGAGATCCAGCACTGTAGGGGGGGTGCTAAGCAAATATTTATTTTTCCAACGGCATCTCTTGCTCAATGTAATTAGCTGAACAGTCAGCTTCCTGAGATATTTGAGCAGTTCCATTGTGATCGCATTCAATTCCATAACCCAAAATTGAAGGTACATTACCACTGTCAGAGTAGTAATGCAGCAAACTGTGTTGGCCTGCTACTTGTTCTGTGTGAACAGCCCCATTCAGTACAGTCTTACATGTTTCATGAATTTTTCTGGCACATTGACATCTCACAGAGTTGGCCATGTGCACCCAGCTTATCATAATCACTGATCAAGCTGGAAGTGAGGCGCACCTTCACCTGACCCTTCAGAATTCGTTATGAGATTGACATAGTGACTAGGTAAGCATGGGGTTCTAACATTTACAGTGTACATCGCTGTGCTGTTGACAGCATGCCCTATAGATTGAGCACTTATATCATGTGGGTCATGTAGCGTTGTATTTCAGTATTTTATATTTTGTAGTTCAAGAGTAACTCAATTCTAAAGGATCCCCCTCCCTCCTCTTTCATCACCTACCATACTGCCTCTCTGAGCCAGCCGGATGGAGCAGGTCAGAAGTTGAACTTGATGGACGCATGTCTTTTTTCAGCCTCAACACAACACAAACCTTAGCAACGTGTTGGAGACCTCTCTAGCATTCAAGTGGCTAAAAGCCCCACATACATCTATATCTATCAGGGATTTGTAATGTGTCCCCTATAGCGCAGTTGGTTTTCACCAGATTTGCTCTTTGTTGGCTTCTTGAATAGGCCCTAAGCCTTGACATTTGATGGCAGTATCACAAAGCGATGTGCTGAATACCCCTCTGCTCTTCAGAGGTTGAATTCCTAGTCCATATAGTTACGTTTAAGAACTACAGTCCAAGGCTTAAGCCACTGGATTCCAAAGGTTTTACAACACACTGTGCTGCAGGGGCTTAACTACTGTGGTTCAGTGGGTGCAGTTGTGATGGACCCCGGCATCCAAGGGGGCTCCCATCAACCCCAGGGCACAATAATTTCTACTTATGCCCCTGAGAGAATGTTTATGTTAGTGAGCCTAAAGCATGTTTGCGCTGGCACCCTCCCATGACTAGTTATGCCATTGCTGCACTAAAGTTCTTTGCACAGCCTTCTGTCTCTCAAAAGGTTAAAGATTCTTCTGCTTGATCATAGGTGATTGAATGAAAATGACTAAGCCATTGACTGACTGCCTGGGCCTTCCCCATAGAGATCCACTGACAGTAGTTCATGAGTGACCTGAATATAAAGACGTGTTTTAGTCATGAAGGAAACAGATAAAAATGACATGAAGCAGCAAAGAGTAGAGCAACACTTTATACAATACTACACTAGTAAACAACTTATTACAGGATGAATACATTATTATTATTAAACTTATTATTATGATTATTATTTGATTCTCAAGCTCTAGCATATTCCACATATACAGTAATATAATCGAATGTGAGGAGATGAGTTGTCATTGTATTAATGTCAGTTCACTATGACAGTATTGTTGAATGTGATTTCCAAAGCCTGAAAACGTTTGAATGTAATTACACATTTGAGTGACATTTTGTACGCACACCCACATATGTGCACATTACTACTTTCCTATATTTAGTGTAGTTGCAGTCATGTTTTTCATCACAACTATTTTATTTATATGGTGCAGGTACTATTAGATTAACCCTATAGGTGTGTCTGCCATATTCTTTCACTCACCTTCTCCTGTGTTTCACCACTTCTTCAGATGCAGGAGGAGCATGTCTGATAGCCAGCCTACATGAGTGCCAGCTAATACTGTTGCATGGCACCCACATGGGTAGGCTATTCATTGGCAGTTACATTGACCTCCATAACCATTATATGAAAGGTCTGCTGGCAGCCCTATAGGCAACTGTGCCTTTCTTTACAGTGAATCTTTGTGAACACAGTGAATATTCAACTTAATGGACTATGGTGCAGTTATAATATGGGATAATCACCCATGTAAGAGGCACTATATACAAACATAGTGCTTTTCACAGTGGGTGACATCACAAAGGCAGCATCATTGCATTGGTATCAATTGTATGAAAGGACCATAACTTTGAAATTGTGCAAGGTAAAAAGACAGTGCCCAACCTGCATGGTTCAAGCAAGTCACAAGTGGATAATATCCATTTTGTAGGTTCAGCGTTTGAATTAAAGGGATAGTAATGTTTCAAAATACATGAAGTTCTAATTTTTCTTTATAGTTTTTCGGCGGTATTATCATTCTCTACAATGTGTAGTTCTAGAGTAATTGAATTATAAAGTGTTCCCCTCCTGCCCCTTTTACCAGTTGTAAGCCACCTCCCCTCAGATGTGGAATCTGGTCACTTGACCGGACAGCTCACAGTGAGGGACAATCTTCTGGTTGTGAGCATAAGGAAAACCCTACCATCCTTGAAGGAGGAGGGCAGGTTTTTCTTTATGCTAACAGAAGAGTGTCCCTTGTTGTGAATCATCTGGACAGTCTCTCTGTGCAGCTTTACATAGGTAAAAGGGGTGGGAGGGGGACATTTTATAATTCAATTACTCTAGAACTACACATTGTAGAGAATGATAATACCGCTGAAAAACTACCACCTGTTTTAAAGTTTATGTCATCTAATTCCCCATCTGGCGACTAGCTTTTCAGTAGTGCTCTGGGGCTGACAGGCAGTAGAGCACGCAGACATCTTGCCATAGTGATGTCTTCACGCCTGCGCTGTCAGTCCCTTTTGGAGCCAAACAGCTCCTAGCAACACTACCTAGAGACGGCTGGGACTCACAGCGCAGGTACAAAGATGTCACTATGGCAAGATGTCTGCGCGCTCTACTGCCTGTCAGCCCCGGAGTAGGGTCTCATTCTATATAACCAGGTAATAATTCTGGTGACTAGCACTACTGAGCAGCTAGTCGCCAGATGGGGAATCAGATGACATAAACTTTAAAACACGTGGTAGTTACGCTTTAAGAAGCTAGTCACCATGTGCCTAATTATTGGGTGGCGACATTTCATAGAGTGGTAGTTCCGCTTTAAGATTAGTTTGGGTGTTAGACTTTGTATTTACAATGTGTAGTTTAATGGCTAAGTTGAGCATAAAGATAGTTTGAGTTTTAGGATAGTTTTTTTTACTGTTCGTTTTAGGGTACTTGTTTGGATTACCTTTAAGTTTGTTATTTATTACATTTTTTAAGCATCTGGCCTTAAACTTTATCCCAGTCATAGCCAAACCATACAATAAACTCTAAACTTTACCTTTACCCTGTCTCAAGCAATAAAGAAAAGCTTATATTTTAATTGTAAAAGGGACATTATCCAGACATGTTGGTTAATGTTGACATTATCTGAAAAACTTCAACATTAATCAGAAATGAACATTAGCCGTAACAAATATAACATTTCTGAGTGACAATTAATGAAGCATTCCATATAGAATTCTTTCAAATCAACAATGGTTTGAAAGGTATTACATTAGTTTGTGAATTGGAATTAGGAGAAAGGGCCAGGCAGAAAACTTTGGCTGCTCACCAGGAAGTGACACAGATTTTAGAATTTAGTAGGAAAAAAAATAACAATGTTTAACCCTATAATTGTCAGAGAGCTATCCATCACATTGCTTTGTAAGAGTTAAATGAACACTAGCATTTAATATGACCTTTGGTTATGTGTGCTTAATGCCCCTTACTTCATTCTAGCACAAGGGAGCAGCCATTAATGTCTTTACCAGAGCTACCTTGTGCAATAGGAATTTGAAGTGATTGTCCTGGATTGCTTGTAAATGAGCTGAGATAAAAACCTTTCTGCATTCAAGAGCAATTGACATTAAAGGGATAGTAATGTTTCATAATAAAAGCAGCTCTAATTAATCATCATAGTATTTAGACTTTGGAGAGTGTTATTTCAATTCTGTCAGAGTTGTAGTTCAAGAGAAATTCAATGACAAAGTATCCCCCTCCCGCCCCTTTTACTGATGTAACACTTCTCAGCCAGAGCAGAAGGGAGGTGCTCAGGTAGATTGCAGAGAGGAACAACCTTCAATTAAGATAAGGGGAAAAACCTGAAAAACTTGTCAAGGGGGGCAGGGTTTTCATTGTTCTCATACGAAGAAGATTGTCCCCTGCTGTTATCTGTCTGGTCTATGGACTGCATTCCACATCTGAGAAGAGATGGCTTACACTAGGTAAAAAGGGTGGGAGGGGAAACTTGTGATAAGACTTATATCATTCTTCATGTTTTTTTTAACACCTACAAAATAAAATAAAGATAAACCGAAGTATTACCATCCCTTTAATCACAACAAATGAACTGCCTTTAACTCTTATGTCGAATTAAAGACAGCACAAAGAAAATTAAATAAATGTACACACACATTAAAAAAAAGAAAATTTAGGATTATATTTTTGGGATTTAAGTGCGTGATATTTAAAGTTATATCAACCAATTTCATTTATATGTGTTCATGTTTAATCTGTTCCTTTCCTTCAAGAAAAAATAGAGTTTGTTTTAATTACAAGCACAAGTGTAAGGACTGTATTGAATTAGCTAAGGAGGAGCAATTCTGGATCAAACCAATTGCATATCAATCAACTGCAATGCAATCTAATCTTACAGTAGGCTACATTTTATCATGAAACATTTACTAACTAATTGTATTTTAAAATACATATAAGTATTATTTAGTAGTAGTTATTTTTACAGAAAACACAATTATACTGTTTGTATGTTTCACTGATAGTCACAAAACTCCATCACCCCAGTCTTGTTCCTCTGTCTTCCATTATTTACATTTGTCCAGTGCAGTCCCTTCTTCAGGAAACCATAGGGTTCCATGGAACCCATTTTGAAAACCACTGAGCTAAACTATGCATCTCTGAATTCCATTGAACCTTGGGAAATATGCTGCTGTCAATCTAAATTACTTGTAAAGTGCCAACAGAGTTATCAGGTCCATACAAACAGTTGATAACAGAACAGAGCACTGTACAAGTGACATACAATGGATTCTGTCAGTATTCGGAGACAATGTAGACCCGGCATATCAAACTCAAATAGTTGAGGGCTGCACATTCAACATTTCCTGCCAGGAACTACGTGTGTGTGTGTGTACATATTAAATATAGGCCCATCAACATATGGATTAGCAACACTCCGGATCAAAGTTCGAGCCGACTCAAAAACTTTTATTCATAATTTTAAAATCACGAACAGCTCATATCCAACAGAGATGTAACAGGAGATACATTCTAACAATGCAGATATTCCATTGTCTAATAAGCACATTTGAAGTGCATAACTAGTTAGAGAATGTTGGAATATCTGCATCATTAGAATGTATCTCCTGTTCCATCTCTGTTGGATGTGAGCTGTTCATGATTTTAAAATTATGAATAAAAGTTTTTGATTTTATGAGTTTGGCTTGAATTTTGATCCAGAATGCCACTAATCCATACAGTGATGAGTCATTTCACAGGATTGGAGAGCCTGTGTCAGAAGCTGAGCACCTGGACTGTCATATGGTGGTGGGCCCCTTAAAGAGTTTATGAGCTGCAGTTGTAGCTCTGTTCTACTTTTCAGCATTAAATCTAGGCCCACTGGTATCCACAGGATCAACCATGCACCGCCTGCTCTTTTACTCTTACTGGAACAAGTAACCTTTGAAATGCTATGTGTTGGAGACTTTTGGTTAACATAACTGAACCACTGAATCATCAAGCCGTACTCAAGCAGAGATATCCTAAAACATGTGGCCTTATATATAAAAGGAAACAGGAGCAATTCTGGATCAAACCATCTGTTTCTTAGGAGACAGAAAAAAATCTCATTGATCTAAATGGGGATTTTAACTCCTTAGTAGAGAGACTTCTTTAACTCCTTTCTCTCTGGGGAGGGCCACACATTCCTAGCCTGTAGACTGAATGTTTGACATGCCTGTTGTAGACACAAGAATAAAAAGGTTCTTTCACTAAAGTTTATCTTTAGGATGGAAAAGATAATACTATAACAGTATGATAGGTACATTAATGATTTGCTTGAAAACTTTAATACAAACAATCAAATGTTTAATTATTTTGGTGTAGGAAACATTAGTACTGTCATAAAAATTAAATATATATGTAATTATATTTTGTTATTGATGGTGTTTTGGAAGAAAAATAAAAGCAGCTTTTGTACAGCATTACTCATGTGGCATTAGAGATTTAAAAGTGTTAAACGTAAATTGATTTACATTGAATGTCTTATATTAAATTGCTCTTCATTTTCTTTTACCACTGCTATTAAACCATTTTATTCCCTTTCTCGGATATGAAAGTTATGCTCATCTTTGCCCGTCTATCTGCCAATAAATTATGGACAGGATTCATATGTTAATTCCGAATGCTATAATAATATCGAAGTGACACTATTGGCTTTGCCACACTGTCATTCTTTTTGCAATGACAAATTTAATAGAGATATCTTATGAAAATTATAGCTATGATGAATGTCTATATTCCCAGAATAGGAAAAAAAATCTTTTAATAATATTCCTTTTCTTTTAACTTTACCTTATGTTTAAACATGACCCTATTATTTTCGAGTGCGTACAGGAAATCGAAATACACGTTCCACTGCGGACATTCTGGAACAATGACATTGATGATTCCTTATATATCCAAACGAAACAAGAGAAAATAAGAGAAAGATAGATAAAAACATAGATACAAGGGGGTATGTACAAATGTGCCAGTACAGACGTGTGAAGCTTGTTTCTAATGCCAGCAGCTGCTCTGATGGGTATGCACTACACCGTATGATCGATGTAGTGCATACCAGCAGATACACTCCACTAGCCTTAGCCTTTAATTCCAGCAAGTCCCGTATGCCTGGCCCATAGCACACAGTATAACGGACAAGTCACAGCTTCAAAGTTGCTTATTATATGTTAATACATAGTGTAAACTTAAATGTTGATTTGAGGAATGGTCCGTAACTCCCACAGACTTCACTCTTGTACTCTCCGTGGTGAATTTAGAGGGGGCTTTATGGTAGACATATCATAGTAAATTGGCATGGTGATTCCAGCTCCTGATTTAGCTTGGATTCATTATAATCACCCCACACACCTTCTGAAATGGCTAAACCATGAATGATGTATCAATAAAATATTAACCCCTTAATGACCATCCAATCCAGCACACAGCAGTCATTAAGGACCACTGAGCTTTTTTTTGGGAGGGGGATTTGAAATCTGGGATGGCAGAATGTTATGCAGTAGCACTGCCATCACAGAATTCCATGACCATCCCCAGTCCGGCGTGACAGTCCTAGCACATCAAGGGTCTTTAAGGGGTTAAAGTGTGTATGTATTTATGTGTCCTTTAAACCCTTGAGGACCAGAAAGATGTGCACTGCATTGGGTAGCAGTGCATTTTACACACTTCTGGTTCTCAGGGGTAAAATATAATTCATAGACATTATGGAACAATGAACTGGTACCCAAGCTCACTTGATCAGTGAAAGAAAAGTGTCCAAATAATAGAAGTACCCCCCCACACACACACACACAAAAAATTAAGCAGAACTATAGAGTGCACATAGTGCATGTGATCGAACAAAATATTGCACGACAAAAAAGTTTGATCATAGGCATGAAGCATGTTCGATTAAACAGTAGATCAAATATAAAACATAACACAAAATGTTAATTGTACATCAATGTGCAATCAAAATCAAAAGATCAGATCACAAATTACAAAGAATGTTGATTATGCTTATGAAGTGCACTTGATCGATTGAACAAAAAACAAAAAAAATAAAATTTTGCACATGAACATGATTCAGCAAAAGATTACTTAACAAATAGGTAAATTGTGCACACAAAGAAAGATTATTTGAACAACACATTCAACTACGATAAAAATAACTTAAAAAAGTTGGTGTTAGATACTTAAGAAATCTATATATATATAAAAGAAGACTTTGTGCCTGGCAAAACACACCCAGGGGTAGTAGTAAGGAGGAGTTACCGCTCCCATTGGCCCCTGCAACTCCTGTGCAACTTCTCCCATAACTCGTCAGGTCAGTCCACCCTTCTCACATGTTAGCATTTGTGGCCATGGCCAGGGAATGCAGGAAGCCCTGCTCAGTGTATTAGTGTGTACGTATAAGCAGGATTACATGGTGTCTTTTGCCTCTCTGTGTATATAGCTCTGGAAAAATATTTCAACCTGTTACATGGTAAAACAATAAGTATTTAACCAGTGTCCATGCAATTAACAATTCACTGCCTACTACTCCAAGGCATATATAGGTATAGATATAATTATTCACCTAACCTCATAGTACAATTGTCCTGTCGTCTTCCACACAATACACACATGCACAAAAAAAAACCACAAACACATGCACAACACAGAAACAATACACACATGCAATGCACAAAACGCACACATCTCACATGTGCAAAACACATGCTCAATATACACATGTACAGCACACACACACGCAATACACACAACACACACACAAGTTCAACAATCCAGTCATTAAGAACATTGTCTCCTTTCTGGATTTACCTGCATGTCAGTACCCATGAAGCTCTTAAAGGACTTAATCCCCATGGGCAACGCCATTCCCCTTTTGCTAGTAATTAATAAATAATAATGTTGGCTAAGAGTACATGATATTTAAAAAGTATGAACCCTGTTAATTTTGAGCAAAAAAGTCATTTAAAAAGGCCAAAAATACACATTAAAGCCAGTGTGAAATTTCCATGTCATGCCATCAAACGTATTGGAAACGATAGCTAATGTTTGGATTTTCTTTCAATGATTATGCATAATATAGCCAACAGCAGAGTATAAGGACTTGTGCTTAGTAGAGCTCACATCACACACACTCAGACATAATATATATGGTATCTAGTCTCTTTTTTCACTGTTGTTTATATCACATCCGTGCTGTTTAACGCAAGGCGCTTGTAGATTACAGTTTATTAGTTTGTGTCTAGTATAAGCCTTGATTTTTTTATTGCTCTTGTTGATTTGAAAAAAGCTCAAGTTCGAGCCAGAATGTTGACAGTTTTTTTTTATCAATTTGTATGAAAAGGTTCCCATTGAGTGCCAGGCCGTTATACAGTGTGTGTGTGTGTTTGTATATATATATATATATATATATATATATATATATTTTTTTTTTTTTTTACATTTTTTCATCATTATTCTGGATAAATTAAACTTTTCTCTCTAATAGCTATTTATATTTTTTAAACTGCAAATCTGCTACTTGGTGACCTTATTTAAACAGTTTAATTATTCAGTTCAATATTTTATTTGATAGTATTTTTGAAAAGCAATTTTCCTTTCCTTGTCTGCTAGTGACTGATTACATAATTACACACAAGCCCTCTGATCGGGCCTCTCCAAGTCACAGCAGTAATATTTCAGTGCACCATGCACCAGCCACTGTGACTTGATTTATAATATTTGAAGAAGCACAAAATTAAAAGTGAATTAATTTAAATGGATGTGTAATCAATGGGACTTGGGATAAGCTGTAAAGATGCTAATAGGTCTATTCCCTGCTCATTTTTTACCAGTTGAATGCCTGAATATGCAACAGCTGCAGCAGGGAGAATGGATAACATATTATTGTCAACAGGATGTCTCTTTTCATTACTATGACCTCTACCCACCTGAATGTTTGAAACATCTCCAACAGGTTTCATGTCAATGCATTGGGGGCCTCTCTGGCATCCAAAGGCAGTCTTGCCAGTAATAAAAGTGGAATATATTCTTCACCTTGATGTATTGTTCTTTGATGTGCTTGCATTTTAAACACCCAGGCGGATGTAGCAGGATGATCAACAGGCACAGCTTTATGTTAGTGGCTAGAATCTGGTGGTATAAAGGATGTTTGCTGACATCACCAGTGACTTCAATGTGTTTAGGGAGATATTAGAAACTGGAAATATTACCCCTCAATCCTCGCGCAACTAAAATCAAACTAATGGCAACATCTCCATTGCTAAGTTCCCAAAACATATATTTATTACATTTTCCTTTCTCCACCAAAACTACAAATGTAGTAGAGATGTATTCATCTCAGCAATCCGCCCATATCATTTAGCTTTATGTCCAAGGAGAGTAGTCCTAATAAAACAATCTCCCTTACATTTTATTTTTTGTATGCAAACATTAATGGGGCATATGTGCAAAGAAGTGGAGTGATTCTCCAAACTAATTCCCCAGTGTGCAGTTTGTGTGCTCTAGACTTTCATTGTGCATGTGAACCGAACTCATGAAAAGTCTGCACTTAATGTAGAAGCAACACCTCCTAATACTAACCCCCTACTTGCCTTGCAGTAGTACAGTACAGTACATACGGACCTACACAAATAGCAACATACTGGGAAGTCAAGAGCCTTTCCTTGTATCTGCCACTCACACTTACCATTAATTCAACAGACTACCCTTATGGGAGAAGTACCAACTGCAACTAATAGCCCCGATGTAACCTTACTATGGCCAGAAAACCCAAATGGTCACGACCAGTCCCCGATATCATGAGGTGGACATGATTCTTGTTGGAAGTTTTTAATCTGGAGCAGTTCACAAGGTATTTAACCCTTTAAGGGCCAATGGAGTAGTCAACACACTGTGAAACAATGCATTGTACACTCCTTTGGACTTTAACCCTTTGAGTGCCAAAGGGTATCCAATGCAGACACCCCTCTGTCGCTAAGAGGGTTAAAGAATTTAGATTACCAAGTAGGTGGCATTTGTGTCTTATAGTCCTGCTAGCAAATGTCATATCCACCTCCATCAACATAACATCAACGACTGACTTGAATATGTTATCTCCTGAACAAAGGCACAAGGACAGAATTCATAGGAGTCAGTAGAATTTCCTGGCCACAGTAAGGCACATTAGGGATTATTATTATATGGTGTTACTTCTTCCTCACCAAGGCAGATATTTATCTAGATGTAGATATAGGGAAATGCCCTTGCATCCCTGCATATTGACATTTTTTAGTTAAGTTACACAATGACAATACTCTATTTCCATATGCTAGGTTCTGTCTTGTGTATGCCAGTGCAGTCATTGTGGGTATGAACATACAGGGATGTACATAAGTTGGAATTTCTTCCTTTGGGAATTTTAGTGGAAAAATCATTATATTTCTCAATTCTATTGAAACTGATGTGGGTAGGTAATGAAAGCTAAACTTATCTCCGGGAGATGTTAAACCTTCCATTGAAATGCCACATTTACTACTTTACCATGAAAGTGTTAGGACATAAACTTAACGCACGTACATACACACATACAAACACACACACACACTAACACCGTGATGGTTTGTGGAAACTGGACGCCTCTGTTACCTGCCAAATTTTTCCCACTGGAGAATATAATGTACTAACTTGAAAAGTTTATGCTGGCATTCTCTGGACAGCAAAAAGACTATTAATGGCATACTTATTGGCTTATTGTTTCCTTCAAAGCATCAAAGTATTGCCTGCATTATATTGTATTTGATAATGTTATCAGTGTTTTTATATAAGCTCACCATATATTTCAATAGGAATCTGTGAGATAATACCAGTGATAACATTCATCATATGCAATGTAATCCAGCCCTATACTGAAATTGTTTAATAATATAAAGTTAAGTAACACTTTATATCAGACTCCCCCCTCCCAGACTCATATGTGTCTTTCAATGTAGACTGATATTTGTCTAGACAGGGAAATGCATTACTTATCCCTTTGTCAGTCAAATGGTTAAATGGATTGGAAAGTCAAAATTAAAAAATAAAACAAAGTAAAGTGACATACCAAAATTATTTAAGATTATGATAAAGGTGTATGTATGTTAGATTTTGTGAATTAACATGGTGATGTAGAAAAAGAACAGTAAGAACCTAAGATCTCAAAATTCCTGATACCTCATCAAAAGAGCAGTTTCTAAGGTTCTAAAAAATGCTACATCCCCAGTGTCCAAATGTTCACCTACTCACCCCTGTACTAAAGATCTACTACTGTTCTCCTCCAGGATATGAATCTATCTCTACAACTTGCAATGTGGGTGAAGCCTAAGGACAACATTTGCAAATCTGTGCTTTAAATCATAAAATATATGCATTTCATTAGTAGTCTACAGTGACTTCCCCCATTGAACTTTGTTCGGGATGGGTAACATTCAGCCTGATAGCTTTTGTTAGACCACAACTCCCATGTATCTCATCTGGCCAGCAGTCAGCTGAAGATGGTTAGGATGAAGTCCAACAGAAGCTGCAGAGCTGTAGTTTGTTGAACTTTGATTTAGTTAATATTCTTAGGTCTGTTATTAATTCATCTCATATTTTAAAGGGGCTTTTAAAATCACCACCACTATGTCATTTTAGCCATTTTTTATTTAGAACAATAGTATGTGAGATAGTTTATGTTTATGTATTTGTAAGTTTATACATATTAGATAGTATTAAATGCATAGGACTTGTGTTGTCTCTGGAAGTTTGGTGTGATATTTAACTAAATAACTGCAGATAATTTTACTTTGT
The DNA here is from genome assembly GCA_037306005.1 of Rhinophrynus dorsalis. NCBI lineage: Eukaryota > Metazoa > Chordata > Amphibia > Anura > Rhinophrynidae > Rhinophrynus > Rhinophrynus dorsalis. The sequence goes on along the minus strand of CM074719.1, from coordinate 68,062,561 downwards.
CTACCATTATATCTCCAGAAGGATATAGATACTCTAGAGAAAATTCAGAGAATGGCTTCTAAAATGGTCACTGGTTTATGGGAAAAGACATATCAGGATAGACTAAAGGATCTGAACATGTATAGCTTTGGAGGAGAGAAGAGAGAAAATGGATATGATAGAAACATTCAAATACATGAAGGGATTCAACAAAGTGCAGGAGGGAAGTACATTTCAAAGGAGTAAAAATATTAGGACAAGAGGCCATAGTCTAGAGGGAAGCTTTACTTCACTGAGAGGATAGTAGATAAGTGGAATAGCCTACCACCAGAAGCGGTAGAAGTTAATAAAGTGACAAAATGTAAGCATGCATGGGATAGGCATAAGGCTGTCCTGATCATAAAACAAGACCAAGGACCAAATAAGGTTTGATGTTTTTACTGTAGGAAAATGGGCAGACTAAAAGGGTCGAATGGTTCTTATCTGTCATCAAATTCTATGTTACTTCACGGCTGTTATATATAAATTGTATTAATCAAAGTGTCTATAATAACTTGCTGTAGATGAATGTACTGTTTTAAAAGCAATGACAAATATTGCAGTGTCTTATAGCTTTCACTATAGTGTTCATCTTTTAAATGAGTGGATTAAAGGCTGCTGTTATAATATATGCTTAGCTTTTGGTTGCAGAAAAAAGGATACAACAGACCAATGACAAATTATAGGAATCAAAATGCATTATTAGAAGCTTATTGCGTTCAGGACCATTTCACTTGGTAAAATGATCTATGGAGCTTTTACTTAATGTTGTCAGAGATATGCCATAGTGGGTCTGGATAACATGAGTTGGATGTAATAAATTAAACGAATTCATCATTCCAGAATTAAGAATCTTCATGGGTTTATAGATCCTTCTTTAGCTAACCCTTTGAGTGCCAGATGGTATCCAATGCATTGAGAAGCAATTTATTGGATACTTCTCTGGCACTCTAAGGGTTAACCCTCACTTGCATATAGCTTCAGGGACATAACTACATGGGGTGCAGGGGATGCAGCTGTGCCTGGGCCCAGCATCCAAATGGTTCCCATTTGCCACAGGTTTGAAAAGGTTCCAGTTATGTCTGTGTGGAATTATTTTATTTTAGGCAGGCCAAAAATGTTTGGGATTAGTTATACCACTGTATTGCTTGATATCCTTGAGTTTGTTACCTAATTGGTGGATGTTCTGTTTTAAATACGTGCAGGAACCCATTTTTGGAGTGGTTCCTGTATAGTGCCTATTTATTAAGCTATTTATTCCAAACATTCTCTTTTTTTCTCACCAGTGGGTGGGCAGTGTGATTGTATGGGTGTTCTGAGAATTTCTGGTTCTCTGCTCTAATTTGTTGCCATTAATAAGCAAGGTGCACAAGACAATCTGTGAAATGCTCCTCCATTTTCCTGTACTTGCTGAGGGAGGTGTTTGGAGCTTGCTCACATTTAACCCTTAACTCCAGAGGATAGATGCACTTGGTTCTCAAGAAGACTTCAATGCATTGTGTTTGAGAAATCCTTAGCAGAGGTAAAAGAAACCTCAGTGGATTGATTTGGAGTACCTGTCAAAAATTCTAAGTCAGTCTGAATCAATATGGAATGGATCATGAATGTGAGAGGGAAAGAGGAGAGGGGATGAAGGGGAGTGAATGTTCTCGGTTCACTAGTGGACCTGGGAGGGACAATCATTCTGCAAAACGAAGGTGGTGGGACTGCAAGAAAAGAGAAGAGGCAGGAGTAGAGTATGGGGAGTGAGTAGGTGGCAGAGGGAGCCATGGATAATGGGTATATACTCTAGATAGAAGTATGGGGCAAGAGAAAGTGGAAGCACAGAGAGTGAGGGGAAGATTGAGGTAAGTTGTCCACCAGTACTGTCACCTACCAAGCTCTCGTATCTTCTTCAGATCAGTGACTGCACAAGAACCTGTTTGACTGACGTCTAAAACCTGCTTTGTTTTTTGCATCACGTACCACTCTTTCCTGCTATTTAATTGGTTAGTACAGAAAGTGAAATGTTAAATAAATCACCCATTTCACATTGCACACATCACAGTTTGGTGAGAAGCGCAGCATTTATTTAAACACGACACCATCTGGTTCTTATATTACCTGTGACTAAAGAACAACTTGGTCTGAAATGAGTAGGGTGATTCCCCACAATGTGTGTATGCAGTCTTTTTCTCCCCAGTCTCCATGTAATGGTTTTAACAAGTTTTCAGTAAAAGAAGCTGCTTTTTAACTGCTTCTAGATCAATAGTGTATGTTATCACAGAGTTGGGAACCATTCTGTTTGATAACCCTAAGTATAAATAAGGAACTTACAAAATTGACTTGCTAATCCCAAATCTTTAGTATCCAAGGGGTTAAAAGGCTTTCAGGTGTAATTAACTTAATATATGGCTTACACATTTAAAAGTTTAATTATTATATATTCCGGGAAACATACTCATATTTTTATATGTATAGTTCTAAAGTGCATATAGATCAAATGGTGTAAAATAAAAGTGAAATTAATATACTCCTCCTACTCATAGACATTATTAAAAAGAACCAACTTCATTAAATTAATATGAGTTAGTGAGAGAGAATCCTTCTCACTTGAGTCATGTACTATTTTAAGAAGATTTATTGCTGCATAAAACATGGCTCTTGCACAAAGCGTACATTCCCACACACTGCAGGAAATGATGCACATTTGTGGAGCTGCACAGAACTTATTATGGACCTTATGCAGACAAATATAAGCAATTATGGTGCAAACTAACTGAGCCATAGGTGGGAAAAATAAATGTATCATTAATTTAAAAGGGACTTTTAACCTTTGGAATACTGGCTAGATCGCCAAAAAATTGTGAAACCTCTAGCATTCTTGGGATTAAATCACCCATCTAAATCCCAGGGATATATTATACTCCTTTAAAATCCAATTAAAATACCCCATATTTAATGTGTAAAAGTACAAATTTATTTACCAGCTATGTCCTCAATAAAAACAGCTTCTTAAATAAAAATCCCACGTGTAAAAAAAGTATAAATGCTATTAAAATATGCATTTCTGCAAATAGAAATTCTCATTGTTTCTATGAAAAGTTACCAATGCTATTAAAATGTTTCAAACATGGAAAGCTGTACTATTATGAACATTTTTTAGCTCATCAATTAAAAAAAATCTGTGACTAAATGCATTTATAAATCAAGCACCTTACCTATTTAGCCTGCTATTTACAGAAGCAGTTTTATTAAATTGACACATAAGAGTTATAATGTATTATCCAGAAAGTGAATGCCTAATATCTATTTTGAGGAGTTGAATTAGTGTCCATTAACTGAATTGGTGCAAAGCCAAACTGAGGCTACTATGGTTAAGGAAAGAGGACATTTTATATATATATATATACACAGGGTTCGAAATTTCCACTTGCCACTAGCCAATGGCGAGTGAAAATTTAGCCCTGGCAGTAGAAATTCAGCCCTGGTTGGTATGTTATGGCTTGCAGTGGCGAGTAATGTTTCAGGTCTGGCTAGTAGCAAAGGACTTCAACTTTTAAGGCCTATATATATATATATATATATATATATATATATATAATCTACAGGGCTCAAAATTTCCACTGTCCACTAGCCAATGGCGAGTGAAAATTTAGCCCTGGCGAGTAGAAATTCAGCCCTGGTGGGCATGTTATGGGGCTTGCAATGGCAAATAACTTTTCAAGTCTGGCTAGTAGCAAAGGGCTTCAAATTATAAGCCCTGTATATATATATATATATATATATGTCCTTCTACCAAATTACACTACAGGTCACTTCAGAAATTCTCTTGTTTTCCACGAAAACATACATCAAATAAATTGCAAAATGAAAAGGAAATACAGTCAAGGTTAGAAATAATGATTTTTAATTTAAATAATTGTGTCCTTCAAACATTGCTTTCGTCGAAGAATCCTCCATTTGCAGCAAATGTAGATATTCCATTAAAAATCAGCCATTTCCAGCTACAATAGACATTTAGAACATTAACAATGTCTACACTGCATTTCTGATCCATTTGATGTTATATAATGGACAAGATCTGCTTTTCTTTCAAAAACAAGGACATTTCTAAATGACCCCAAACTTTTGAATGGTAGTGTAAGTGCCACTTATTCATGTATAAGAATAAAGGATAGCACAAAAGAGTGCTATCTAAGCGTAGTATCAAAGATCACATTTATTGCAAATATATATAAAATGATAAAATAAACATTATAGATATAATAATATCTAGCTGTGAATACTATTACTACTGTTGCACTGTCCTTCCCTATTCTTTTGCATACATACTGTCATCTGAATCTGAAACAACATTGAGGACTAGCAGCAAAGATGTTGTTCACTGTTGAATATACAGCTTCCTCTCCATTCACACAGCCTACTTGGTTTTCAGTTCGTTTCACATCACCGACAAACTTTCTTTGCTATACTTATTCATATATGTCTTGTTTAACTGTAACCTTTCATGGATATTATACCATAATATGATAAATATATATATAATATATATATTGTTAATAAAAAGCTTAACAACTTCATTACTGACACCGTTGGTTATCTCCTCAGAGCTATGGGAACAAAATTCTGATAACTTTCAATGAACCAATTGTCTACCAGTTTGCTATCTAGATCACGGAGATCTGCACAGTGGGATGACATCACTGACTTACTTGATGTTCATGGGGACTTCTTACCTTCTCATTGAAGTCTCATAGGGGCTCCTGCCAGCAAATCTGGCATCAGTGGGTTTCTGTAGGGAGGGGAGATGTTCCCATGACTGTAGAGTAAGGCATCACCTGGATGTCCAGATCACCAGCACACTGGAAGAGAATGAGTGAGTTATAAGTTATGGGAACTCTGTTCCCATGGAGGGGCATAGTCAGGGGGTGTAAAGGGTATTTTATTGACCTTATATAACCCATTGAATCCCATGACACAATCACTTTTCTATAACATTTTGAGAGTTGATTTAAAATCTTTTTATGACTTCCATAATACTGCTATGAAGAATAGATAAAGCTGTACAGCAACATATTTCTTCCCCATTAGCCCATTAAAACAGAAAAAAATAGTGTTTAGTTGCAGGTTTATAATTACAATTTAAGTCTTCCCCACATAGGACCCATTATACAAGGAGTAAAATGTACTGGGGTGAGGTGGGTTAAATGGGCATTTCCAAGCTAGGAGAGGAATGTACACTAGGAAGGAAGGGGCCTGCATTTGGGGCTAACAGAGCACCAAGCAGCATTGTGTTCAGTGATTACAAGTCCGGTGACATCTGCGGCAGGGCTTTTAGTTCTTGACTTGTAGGATAGAATGTTTTAAATTCTAGGGTTATATGTTAATTATTTTGAAGAAAATCCTTTTGGAACTATTCCACCTGCATTGAAACACAACTCAGTGTTTTTTCTGTTCTTATGATACACCTATGATGCAATACTCTTATGAAAGAAAGCTATTTAATGCACAATTCAGATCAAGATGTATATTTATTGGGGTAATGGTAAAGTAGATAAGGAACATGAAGAACAAATATATGACCATAAAAGTAAAATGCACAAGTAGCATATCTCTGGGAACATTGGCAACATGAAAAACAAAATATCTCTGTCTCTATCTCTCTCTCTATATATATATGTATATGTATGTGTGTTAAGATAAGAAAATTGCTTGGACACAAAAATGCCTCATCATACAACTTATCCCTTTCGCTTAACAATTCTGTTCTGTGCCTATTTCTATTTTGCGGCCCCAAAGACTGAGGTTTTGGTTGGTCATGTTACCTATACAAGTGGCCAATGGGGTAATTTTAGTTTAAAATAAAGACCTGCAGTAGTAAATTGCAGTAAGTATGTGCCTAGTTCCATTTGCACATGCTCACAGCTAATATTTCTGTTAGGAGCAATGACTAAGAGTCTAATGAAATTGATATTTATGTAAGATTATTGTATTTATGTAAGATTAGTTAATAAAGCTGTGGTCTGTTCTCCCCACTTCATGTGTCTTTATGGTCTGTTTTAAGGTAATATATTTTTTAGAAGGGAATACCACAACTCATTAAATCAGTTGGAATTTTGGGTAATTTGTATTTGTTCCCATGATGCCATTGGTTTACCTCAATTCTTCTTGATACATTAGCCCCAATAGTTTTACTATAATTGTAAATATTTTTGACTAAAGAACTTGTTTTCCTTTTTACGGTTATCGTGCAAGGCTTGTAACAGTGTCATGGTATGCAGCACTGTCCTAATGTGGTGCAGCATGAGAAATGATTGGAATTGTTTACCTGATTGTTTAAACTTTACATGGGTCAGATAGGGATTCATCAACAATTGTACATGCTATACTTTACATGATGTATGGTATGTCTTGCAAATGAACTGTTAAACTGCTAAAACATTTTTCTATTTGATTACAATGGGAATTTCAGCATAAACTAAACAAAACAGCTCTTCTGTATGACATTTAAATGGTGCATTTACATGCAGAGTGACAAGTGTGTGCAGTTTAGTAATAATACACATTACCACCGGAAGCCATTAGAGAAAAACATGCACATTTGTTTCAAAATGTACACATAAATTTAAATGGAAAACATCTCAATGAAAGAGAGTTATGCATCAGATGAAGTTGCCTTCCTCTGGATCAACAGGGGTGTTATTGGCATGGGCTGGACTTGATGGACGCATGTCTTTTTTCAGCCTTATCTACTATGTAACTATGTAAGTAGGTGCAATCTAATAATACCCCCGTACACATCCATACATACACACACTTACCTTATTATGGCCAGGAAATCCTAATGACCCTAATTTTTTTTCTGTTACTCTTTGGTCCTTTTGGTCTTTTCCTCAAACACCTGATACAACTCTTCTCACTCTTGACCTTGAGGACCTACCTGACTGTTCGATCTGTCTTATTGTTCACATATTAATAGCCCATAGGGTCAATATAACCAAGAAGTGGAAATCAGACAGGGCCTCGTCCTTTTGGGAAGTTATTAATCTTACAAAATCCAATGAACAAATGGATGTCATGACAGCTATACTACTTGATAGGGAGAACAAACACTATACCATCTTGCCTGGCTGGTTAACCTATATTGGAGATGATATAACCCCTATTGCTGTAGTACAGAACTGATATGTCATTGTATATTATCCTCAGTTTATTGCTTACAGTGATGATAATCAGTTTAGTGCTTGGGATGCACCAGTAGGTTGTGTTTTCAAGACATCCCTGCTTTTTCACAGATTGGTAATCAGTAACTCGGTCATTTTGATTGCACTACCTATGCTGAATTTGTGATAGCCTTAACCCCTTAGTCACAGCCGCGTGCATACGTGGCTGTCACCTTAACGCCCGGCTAACATTTTTTTAACTAAATGATTCCAGAGTCCCCGAACGGCGTGCAGTCGCACGGAGACCTGGACTTCCGGGACTTACCAGGTACGTCCTCTGTCACTAAGTGACAGTTTTTGCGGGACGTACCTGGTAAGTCAGTCCATTGTCGGGATGGGGTTAAAAGTGACCTATTGGTGTGTCCTGAAGACTGGAGCTATGAGTCACTGGCCTACAGTTTTTCTTGCTAGGTTGTATTTCCCTTCTCCTCCTGCCTTCGTCCTTTTCTCCCCTACCATTTCCCTTTATAATTGAGTTGTGCAATGCAGTCATCCCAGATGTCATTTATATGCAAATCCTTGTTTGTATTTTCATGACTTTCATGTTTACACCCTCGTATTTTCCCTTTTATCAGCTTGGATTCTAGAGACTTCTTGAAGGCATTGCTTTTCTACATTTTCAACAGCCAAGGGCTTAAATGTAGGCATTTATTAGTGATCGTATGTGTTTCTGTATTGTATAAGATTGAAATGTAAGAATGTTTATGCCTCCTGACTCATCTTTCTCTATTGTTTTATGCTACGCTACATTTCTAAGTCTTGTGACAGAATCTCTTATAATATTGTTTAACATACAAAAGTGTGAGATTAATGTTTTAAGGTTTTGAAACTTAAAAATAAAAAGTTGTATAGGAAACATTTTTTCTTTGTAAAAATGCCATTATAATGCCATTAAGATGACAAAGTATGCTTTATACAGATGACATTGCTGTAAATATTTAAGATGATATACTAGTGAAGTTAAAGAGATTGTAATGGTTAAACATAATTTGTTTTCACTATAGTAAATTATAGAGTGACTGAGTCCTATCACTCACTCTAAGATTTGATTGTAATATTTCCTTAAAATGCCCCCTCCAACCGCTTTCAATTACGTTAGCCCATTCAGAAGGAGAAGCTGACTCCAGTCACTCAGCTAGATACAGTTCACAGAGATAATTTACAATGCCACTGGTGGTCACTTACCACCCCAGGTTGAAGTTCTATGCAAAATATCAAGAGAACTTTAAACAAAATTACATACAAATGAAATACTTAAGAACATATTCCCACAGCCTCCCTTACTCTCCTTCAGACAGCCTCCCAATTTGAAACAACTGATTGTAAGGAGTGCCCTGAACAAAAATGCAAAAAATGGCACATCACCCTGCCTACAAAGGAGGTGTGAAACCAGTGCACAGATTTACACCATGGACCAGATACCAATTCCAAACACCCAGTTACACCATAAGATCAATGGTACCTTCACCTGTAAATCATCCAATGTAATATACCTCATTATGTGTGCAAAATGCCCAGCAGGTGTTTATGTGGGAGAAACTAGACAGCCATTACATAAGAGGTTTAATTCCCACAGATCCAGTGTTAACAACAAAAAGACAGAGACACCTGTGGGAGAACATTTTTGTCAAAATGGGCACAGTGTCAGGGACATTAAGTTAACTGTATTGATGGGACTGTTCCGCACTCAGAGGGATAGAAAAGTATGGGAGGTAAAATTAATGCTAAAATGTAATGCTATTTGTAATGGTTTGAAAAAGGACAGAGAATTCTTGTCACATTATCACTTAATGGATTGACCTTTCCAACAGACCCACTGGCATCGTAAATACCTCTAAAGCGTCAGAGGAAGAGTACAATTTACCATTGACTGATCAAAGTATCTGGATCTGGCTTGAGTTCTCTTATCTGATTTCCATTCTAAACAATGCAATGTGTACTTGTATTTAAGAGAGATATTTTCATATTTATCTGTATAACATGCCTGAGGAAGAGACCTAAGAAGTATCAAAAACTATATTTGCCAACTGTATTTCTACGGCTAACATGGTTCCAACTCACATCTGATAACACTATTCGACATTCAGACCGAGTGCGATAGTTCTCTCATCTGAATGCTTTTACCAAGTCCTGAACACTAATTCTTACTATAAAAAGTAAACAACAGTAGAGCTCTATAAATAGTCAAAATCAAATAAAAGTGCTAAGCCTTTTATATGAAATACACTAAGACTTCATACGACGTATAAGGCAATCAGACATAATAAATAGGACGGAATGTGGGACAGACAGACAGTGGGACTCCATTACTCCGAGTCCGATCGTAGTAAGCTGCAAGCAGCGAGAATGCGTTTGCTCCATCTCTTACTAGCAGTGTTCTCTCTCTCTGGCCAAAAAGCCTGCCTCTGAAGTAAATCAGAACCTCCTCTCTTTGTCACTCACATTAGTGGTTTTACTGTGTTTACTGTACGCATTGATTACCATAGTGTCATTGTCATGTCAGTGTCTAAGAGACTCTATGGTAATTAACCATAGACTCGAGAGTCTTAGACAGTTATGCGTTACTTGAGTCATAAGACTCTATGGTAATCAATGTGTACAGTAAAACCACTAGTGTGACGAAAGGAAGTTCCAATTTACTTTATATTTTGAGAAATAAACAAGCCGTGTTCAGTTTTTTTTTTAAATTAAAATCTATATATGTTCTATTAAAAATGGGACAAAATTGACATTTATTAAAAAGACAGGATGGTCTGGAAATATGAAAAAAACGGTACTGTCCCGTTTAAAATGGTACATATGGTCAGCCTAGTCAAACAAGCCTGTGGGCTATTTTCACAGCTATTTGTACCTATCTGGTTCATACAAATTCTCTGATTTACTAATTCTTTATAAAAAACATTTCCATGCCAATACATGCAAACTGAATTGGAGTGTTAGCTTTTGGAGGCTATCTGCCTCCATACACACTGGTGAAACGCCCGTTAATATGTTCCCTGCTCCCATGGACTAGAATGCTTTTTACCAAGTGAATAAAATGCAAATGTATCCAAGTAACCAAGTGGTTAACTGGGGCAGTGAGCATTTGGTTTCACTATAATAGTTTCAAAACTATGAAGAGCCATTCTATGTTTGAGACTAAGCAGCCAGTGTTAGAAATGGAAACATGATTAGTTTACTAAACACATGAAATGGAAAGTTTACAGCATTAGGTTCCCCTACTAACCATATTTGCCCCAACTAAACAATCCACTCGTTCATGCAGTAAGTAAATTACCAGGTGCTGTAACAGCAGGAGGGCATTCCACATTTTACTTCACTTCCTTTACCAAAGAAAGTAATCTAGTTTTTCTTATTTACTTCCTATTCAGCTCTTTTTTGTCTATTTTCATTGATTTCCTATTAAGCTTGTTTACACGTGATTAATGTTAGGCTTAAAAATCAAGTACAGACTTTGAGATCATCATAAGGTAACACTGAGCACAATACACCAGTAGAGGGAAAGAAACACAAAAGACTTCTGTCTCTCCTAATATTTGGTAATGGTTTGTAACAAGTCATGAGTCAATCAAAAAAGTCAAAGCTGACAGTTTTCAAGTGCCTGTTTCCTTCTATATCTAAAGTGGACTTAGAAATACATGTTTTGCTCTTCCTATGGGAAATTTTAATTATCCACATTCAGCAGAATCCTGTGCATTCTAGAGAGGACTTCTTCTATGCATCGGGAAGGCAAGAGCTTAACTCTTTGCATACCAGGGTATGGAATAACTTGGCTCTATATAAACAAAAGTATAATAAGTATAATAATACCCCTGGTGATGGTGATGTGTAAATGTGTAATAATCACCCTTAACCCAGCCAGACAATAAATTGTTCAATCTAGAAGATCGATGTTTGGCTCGAATGTATGGTTGGCCCACTGTGTCTAATCATAGAGGTGGGAGTGGCCACGTTGGTGACAGAGCTACAACTAGCTACAGTTAATATATTGCTATTCCATTTCCAGGACAGTATAATTGTTCCTTAAGGGGGTTTCTTGGGACAAGGGTACAAAATAAGGGACAGCCCCAGGCAATCTGGGACACTTGGTGACCCTAGTGTATATGTGCATGTACTGCTGTTATGGTACTATTTACTCCCATTTTTCACATTTTCCCCCAGTCACAAATACGCAGTCCAGGGAAATATGGTTATCAATGATGAATACAAATAATTATCTACCAAAGCTCATAGGGAAGAGCAATGTATTAGATCCACTGCTTTTCCCGCACTTTGATGAATTCCACCGTAATAAGCACAAGTTTACAATACACAAATAAATGTGCTTAATCACTGATAAATAGTCTAATATTGTATGCATCATCTCGGCAAGCTGCACCTGAGAACTATGTATCTGATACCTTCTTAGTAAACTTATGGCAGTGAAATGTATGGTGATCTCTGAACTTGTAGGCTTTTTGCTCTTGTATTATACCAGTTGGAAAGCAACAGTGTGTCCAAGTGTACAATATTATAGTTCAGCATTCCAATCAGTATTGCCTTACTGTGATTGCAACTCTGATACAAAATGTATAGCAAGTCAAAAGCCAACATTACTACATATATAACTGTTGTTTAGGTTAATAGAATATGGTGTATATCAATGTGTATAACTATGCTAACAACTATGAGCAGGATTTCATTGTAAGTGATACATTTATCACTGTTTTGTATCTTTCAATTTCCCCACAGAGTACAAAAAGAATTTGTGTGATAAACCTAGGTGATAAATGTATCACCTGCAATAGAATCCAGCCCCATATGTCATCTTATCACCACTTGAGATTTAGATGATATAGCAACAAAGCATATTAACATCTATCAAACTCAGTTGAACAGTTCAACACTTGACATTTTTCCAACATAACCTTTCTGGCCTTATCTACTAATCCAGTTTATTTCACAAAACATTTTCTGTGGGTGAGATTAGTTTTGGAGCTTGATCATATCAGTGGGTTCACCAGAAAGGATCTTGCAAACAGATCTCTTATTACATGTGGGGATTTTTAAACACTTCATTCATTGTGTATGTAGTAAAAGCATGCACAAATCTGACTCTGTAAAAATATGGAATTACAGTTTTTAACATACAAGTCTGATATGTAAACCATATGTTTTCAAGATGCACAAGGTCCTAATATGATTCTGTACTTAACCAGGTGCTGGAACAGATTACTTAGTGCTACACCTACCTAACATCAAGTTTCTAAGTAAGCTACTTAAATCAACATTCTCCACTGTACACCATATCTTCCAAAGGGAAGGCAGTACAGAAGTACTAGGGCTGGTACAAGTTGCATAAACAGGGCTAGATTTCGCAATAGGCAGAGTAGGCAACTGCCTAGAGATCCAAATTTTGGTGTCTCAGTTGTGCTGGCCACACCCACATTCTGAATTGTGGATGTGCACAAGTTGTATACCCCATTACATGCTATTATTTAATCCCCCTGGATGTGAGAAAGTGTTGGAGATCCCTCTAGCAAGTGTGTGTGTGTGGGGGGGGTAAAGCTTTTTCATTGTTGATTGTTATAGGCCAAGAGTATTACTTGTGTCAGGAAACAGTGGATTAGGCTATGGTGGTATCAGGAGAGAAGTGGGGATGTGGCCATGAGCACCTAGAGTGCCTTGCCTAGGTGAGCCTAGTATGTGACTCTGGTCCTGCACATTCTGTAGGGTAGGCATTTGGAGCTTGCTCACTTTTAAGTCATAACAATGGCTGAATGTGTGCTCTGGTATGTTCTTGTGCACTCTAGTATATATCCTGAAGTACAGTGGAAGGCTAATATCAAAAGAGCTGGTCTGGCTGATTCATACATTGTAGTGATTCTTGTTAGCACTCAAAATGTCCAATATTCTAAGAATAACTAAAAAAAATTCCAGAGCAAACCAGCTTCACTGTGTTTGACAAAAATTCCCCAACTTCCCATTGATTTACACTGGACTTTTAACCCCCTTAACTTCAGAGAGATATCCAACACATTACTGTACAATGGTTTGTAGACCTTTTTAGCATCACAATTTGATCCATCCCTATGGTTCAAAACATTTCCTGTTTCTTTTAGTACAGCCTCAATGTGACTACCATAATAAATGTGTTTGATGTGTGAGGAAATCTTACCACAACACAGATAAGATCTGTGTTTAACACATTTGTTATACAAGGTTAGGAGACTAGACTTTAACATTTCACATGTGAATTTTAACCGGTAAAGCAAAAGATAAATAAACATGAATATTACTTTAATCCCTTACATCCACCATTAAAAAAAAAGCCAAAAAAGGGCTTGCTAGGCCAATTGTAATTATCCACAACAAAATAACATTTTGCAAATATTGTGATTTTTTTTCTTAGAAACAGTAAGTTTTTCTAGGAAATGTCACCAGTTCTCCATAATGCTGCAGTCATTGTCAATCCACTGTAGGAAGAAGGCCTCCTCAGCAATCTGAGGGTATGGATCGTAATCTGTCACGCTGGTCCAGTCAGTGGTGTAACTATAGGGGTCACATCTGCGACAGAGCCCGTCACTCCAGGGGCCCGGGTAACCCCTGCGACCCCTCCGCTTGGTGCCCGCAATCTCCCTCCGGCACTTTGGTAATGCAGAGCACTGGGAGATGACATCATCTCCCAACGCTCTGCATTTCTAAGAGGACCGCGCGGGAGCTCCAGGGAGGTAAGAGATGGGGACATTGTGAAGATTGAGGGGCATTGTGGAGGGGGTCAATGTGGTCGAGGGGGGCCAATATGGTGGGGGGCCCGTGGCACTTCTTGCACCAGGGCCCAAAGGCTTCTAGTAACGCCTCTGAGTCCAGTGCAGGTTGGCAGATAATATATCTATTTTTCTGATCTTTGTAAGGATGAAGGACAACAACTGAATGCAGTGCCAGTGGCTGAAGACAAGAACTGTATTCTGTGCCAGAAGTTTTGGAGGAATTGTTGTGAATTCACCCCCAGTAAGGAGAGGAGTTTAGGGCACCAGCAATCTCTCTAATCCCAATCCTATATAATAATTCGCTAAGTGTATATTTGTCTTAAGCAGTCACGCACAGTAGCAATAACTGCTCGTGCTGCAGTCATGCTCAGTACAGACTGTTTGCGCCTTGACTGATAACGGAGCAGGGTACTCCAAATTTATACCATAGAGCAGAGGGGACTGTGGTTTAAATTAGGAGCACCCCGCTCCTTTATCAGCCGCGGTGCAGGCAGTCTCTACTGTGCATGACTGCACTACGGCTGTTGTTGCCTGCCACTGTGGCCCGTGTACACGGGCTGTTCAACTAGTCTTTATATAATAGTTTTCAAGCAGCATTTTAAACGTTTTTAAAGGTTATATTAGTTTGAGCCTGTTAGATACAGTTTTCTAAAATATTATACAACTTTTCCTCAACAATACACTTCATTAAAAAATGGATGAATTTTTTTTTTTTTTAGTTGAATATAAGTTTCTGATGCATGTATTGCATATATCCTAAGCTGTTATGCTTGCATCTTTAAAGCTGTTCTTGCTAGAGAGAGGCTTGCAGTCACTTTATGTTTTTTATTCAGGATAGATAAGATCAATTTAGAGCAGTTGTTCAGTTATAATATTTACTTTTAAGCCATTACGGAAGCAATGTAATTTATTTAAGAAACTTCTTTAGTTCTCTTTGATTAATTATTCTGTGCCTTTTATGTGCAGTTGTCTATGGATAATTGGTGAAGAGTTTAGAGATCTGTTTAATAAAAGCATGTGGTAAATGATGCAGAAAATTTAGAGCAATGGCTCTTTTTAAGTAGTGTTCACTGATGTAAAGCAGTCTTTTGGGCAGAGTCCATGTAGGATTGTGGCTAATTGATTGCTGGTGACATCGCACTGTTCCTAAATGAGACTATACATCTTAAACAGGGTTTAATATAAACATCTTTTTTGCTGAGATTGCCGAGTGTGCTTGTGTTACTGAGGCAAATTCCCTGCCGTCAACGCTTATTTTATTACATTTAGGTTATCTCCACAGAAAAATATTCATGTTTTTTTTATATTCAAATTTTCAGTTCATTTTTAAAGTCTTTTATATTTTTGTTTATAGATAAATGAAAAGTACAGAAAACATACACACACACACACATATATATATACAAAAATAGCGACACACATATACATAAATATAGACACACATATACACGCATACATACATACACACACACACGCATACACACATATACATAAATATAGACACACATACACACATTCACGCACACACACACATATACATAGAGACACACATATACATACATATACACATAGATATACATATACACATATTGCTAGAGTGGTCGACACTTCATCAGAAATTTCAGTTTTAACCCATTGGTGCTGTGCCACAAAACTACAACTTTTTTTTCTGCTTGTACTTAATTCTTGGTGACATTACTTCGAGACAGGCTGCGGGACAACTCTGTACTGCAGCCTGTCAATCTTTAATTCTTCCTCTCCCCACGTATTGCCTCATTCTCGCCTTCTACTCTGACGGAGGATTCCTCCATGTGAGCTGGAGTGATCTCATTGGCAAGAGAGTGCTCCAGCTCACATGAAGAAATCCTCTGTCATTGGAGGAGGTGGGAACGAGGCGCTACGTGGGAGAGGAAGAGATGAAGATTGATAGGCTGCGGTACAGAGTTGCCCTGCAGTCTGTCTTGAAGTAATGTCACCATCTCATTTTTAAAATGTTAAATCTCAGCAAATCCTGCATTAAAGGGATAGTAATACTTTGTTTTATCTTTATTTTTTTCTGTAGGCATTAAAAAAAACATGAAGAACGATATGTCTTATCTCTCAAACCTTTATGGTTTGAGAGATATTCACAAGCAAAGTTTCCCCCTCCCGCCCCTTTTACCTAGTGTAAACAATCTGTTCTCAGACCAGACAGATAACAGCAAGGGACAATCTTCTTCCTGTGAGAACAATGAAAACCCTGCCCCCCTTGACAAGCTTTTCAGCTTTTTCCATTATCTTAATTGAAGATTGTCCCTCTCTGCAGTCTACCTGGGCATCTCCCTTCTGATCTGGCTTAGCAGTGTTACATCAGTAAAAGAGGCGGGAGGAGGATATTTTGTCATTGAATTACTCTTGAACTATAACTCTGACAGAATTGAAATAACACTCTCCAAAGTCCAAATACTATGATGATTAATTAGAGCTGCTTTTATTTTGAAACATTACTATCTCTTTAAATAAAAAAACAAAAAAAAAACAACAACAAAAAAAACATTACAGGTTAACTCTAAAGGAACATTACGAAGAGGAGAACTTTTATAGAGGTGAGTGTTCCTCTTTAAGGCCATTGGTCCATTATTCAGTACCTCTTCTTTATCTGTTTCTTAACCCTTTGGATGCTATAGACGTCTCTAAGGCATTGTGAAACATCACTAGCATCCAAGGGGTTAATATTTAATATGTTAGCTATATATTTCATCATGGACAATTTCATTTGCTTGGCACAGAGATGTCTATGTTATAGTAAGTAACTGTAGTTTAACTGGAAAGTGCAATAAAATTTGTTGGAATTGCTGCCAGCATCACCCTGTCCAGCCATTTAGTGCAGCGTATCAGTGACAACGGCTGAGATTTCATGTTGCCTTTACTGCAGTAATATTTTGACGGTATTTTTTCATGTTTTTTCTAATACTCGGTAATAAAAAGACACTTAAATCTGTTTTTAGTTATATTGAATGTAATAGGCATGTAATTGCATTAACCAGCAAATATAACTTAAGACCAGAGTTAGCCAACCTGAGGCCCACCGGCTGGTGAGAACTACAATTTATTTAATCTCCAGAGGCTCTCCAGCTGTTGAGGAATTCAGTTTGCCCTCAGATACTGCCTGGCTGGGGATAAAGGGAACTGTAGTCCTCAGCAGCTGGAATGCCTCTGGAGATGAATGGAATTGCAGTTGTCAGCATGTGGTGGGCCTCAGATTGGCCATCCTAGCTTTAGACAGTGTTTGTGCACTGGTAACTAAGGAAGAAGTTCATTGTAAAGACTCAATGCACAAATAAAGAGGATACATTTGGGAGAAAATCAGCTACACCATATGGAACAAATAACAAATTCACCAAATTCCTGTTAATTCCTTGGGCTTTAAACTCATTGATTGCCTTGAACGCTGATGTACTGGATGTAATTCACCATCGGGAACAACTATAAATGACCATTGGTGTAAATGAGGAATTTAGCCCCTTGAATGCCAAAGTGATATCCAGTGCATTGCATTGGGAATCTCTGTAGTATTCAAGAGATTAAAGGCTCCAGTTCAGTCAATGGGGAATGCTTGTTCTCTATGATTCAGATACTTTGTCCCAGAATTGCTTTAATTTAATGTTGTACAAATGGTTTGAGGTGTTATTCTTTTGGCTATGTTCACACAGGAGACTACTGTAACATTGTTTAATAAGATGGAATTGCATGGAAAATAGATGTGATTTTACTGCACTTTTTACTGCACCATGTTTTTTTTCCCATCATGCCTTTCTTAAAACATACATATATATATAGCACCTAATCAGACAGTATTCTGTGCTCCCATTTATGTGTATAATTACTCCCATTTATCCATTTATTTACAGTTTCTCCTGTTTTGGTACACAGAGTTTTTTTTTGTGCATAGCGAAATTGGACCTATACAATATGTATTGTAGTGTGAATTTTGCCTATTTTTGTTCTGGTAAAAAAGGTGTGGTAATGCCTGATACATCTATAAACAGCAGAGACATCTTCACACCATAAACACTAATACTTCTTATATCTGAGTACCAGAGAACTTTGTGGTGTCCTACTCTCAGAGACTGATGAAAAACTAGTATGTGAGGGTTCCAGCTTTCAATGACTCAACTGGTGTCATAAAATGGACAGGGCACAGTTGGGATGGGCGAGATGAGGAAAGAGAAATAGTCTGTGTGGGTGTGACTTGGCAGGAATTTAATAGTCCTGGTGGGGATTGGGTGTAAAGTGGAATAACTTACTTTTCACCATTTATGGGACAGTAATCAGGGCTTGTACGCATTATATACTGAGAGGGAGATTTATAAGAGTGGAAGTAACTGAAAACAAGCCTTAAAATAGCTGTAGTAGAGTGTCCGATATTTATAAATGTAATAATGCCAGTTTAAGAGGACTGGACATTGTGTACTATGTTTTTTTGTAAAATGGAGTAACTACGTTTGTAAAAAGTTACACAGCAAATTTATAAAGAACTTTTGCTATATGCGACAATTTTGTGACAGAATTTTTAACAGAATCTTAATGCCAGGTATATGCTGTCCTTCGCCATTCCAGGTATTAAAATCAGAATAATAACACCAGGGCTTAAAATCTGAAGTCCTTTGCTACTAGACAGACCTGAAAAAGTTACTCTCCACTGCAAGCCATTACATACCCACCAGGGCTGAATTTCTACTCGCCAGGGCTACATTTTCACTCGCCATTGGCTAGTGGAGAGTGGAAATTTTGAGCCCTGATAACACCATATTTATATAAAAATGCCTGTAACTCTTAAAGGGAGAGTAAAGTTTCAAAATAAAAGCAGCTCCAATTAATCTTAGTATTTGTGCCATGAAGAGTGTTATTTCAATACTGCCAGAGTTGTACTTCAAGAGTAACTAAATGATAAAGTATCCCCCTCCTGCCCCTTTTACCTAGTTTAAGCCCCCTCCCCTCAGATGTGGAATCTGGTCCACAGACCAGACAGATCACAGCAAGGGACAATCTTCTTGCTATGAGAACAATGAAAGCCCTGTCCCCCTTGACAGGTTTTTCCCTTATGCTAATTGAAGATTGTCCCTCTCTGCAAGCCATCTGGACACTATCTTTCTGCTCTGAGGTGAGCAGTGTTACATCAGTAAAAGGGGCAGGAGGTGGATACTTTATCATTCAATTACTCTTGAACTACAACTCCGACAGTACTGAAATAACACTCTCCATGACCCAAATATTGGAGCTGCTTTTATTTTGAAACATTACTAACCAGCTGTGACAGCGCGTGGCTGGCAGTTAAAGATCACAGGACTTTTTTTTTTTTTTTGCCAGTGGATTCTGGGGTCTCTGAGCAGCATGCAGCTGCGTGGGGATCCCAGAATTCCATGACATGAAGAGTGTTATTTCAATACTGTCAGAGTTGTACTTCAAGAGTAACTGAATGATAAAGTATCCCCCTCCCGCCCCTTTTACCTAGTGTAAGCCACCTCCCCTCAGATGGGGAATCTGGTCCAAAGACCAGACAGCTCACAGCAAGGGACAGTTTTCTTACTGTGAGAACAATGAAAGCCCTGCCCACCTTGACAGGTCTTTCAGGTTTTTTCCCTTATGCTAATTGAAGATTGTCCCTCTCTGTGATCCATCTGGACACAACCTCTCTGTTCTGAGGTGAGCAGTGTTACATTAGTAAAAGGGGCGGGAGGGGGATACTTTATCATTCAATTACTCTTGAACTACAACTCTGACAGAATTAAAATAACACTCTCCATGGCCCAAATACTATGAAGATTAATTGGAGCTACTTTTATTTTGAAACATTACTATCCCTTTAAACAACCATCTGAATCTCTGCTTAAAAATAATGTTTTAACACCCTGAATAATTTTTGTCTCCAAGTAAAAAACAAATTCATTAATTGCCGTTACAATGGGTGATTACATATTAGGAAAAAAAAACACAGGCATCTCCATCTCAAAATTCAAACCAAAAGATCTTTTTCATAAATCAGTGTACTGCAGTATAATTATTTGACCTTCAATTTGGGTTTTTTAATGTGATGTGTGTCTTTTGTTTCCATTTGTAGTTTTCTGAACAGGATAAACCAATAATCATTTAGTTTTTGGGGTTGGAAGCCTGCAGTCGTCCTGCTGTTTTTGGACTCCAACTCCCATCATCAATTTATAGTATGACAGGAGTGGAAGGGTTAAACGTTGCCCACTACTGCTCATGGCATTTACTTATGTATCAACCTTTCAAGGAATATCATTTATCATTAGGATTAGAATCCAGCAAGTTTTGTGAAATTGTAATTTAATATATTTAAATATTGAATAAGATATGATGGCACACATAATTCATTTTTCTTATTGTTCTTTGATCTCAAAAACATGAGGATTTAGTGATGAACTTATCAGATTCCTTAAGGAATTCTGAACAACATTTCACTTTAGACATTAACGAATAGTAGGTCAAATAGGGTCTGATATCCTAGTCTGGTACTGAATCTTAAGATAGACAGTCTGTCTAGATCTTAGTGACACTGGTGAAGAAAGAGCCTCTCAGGTTTAACTTGCGATCAATATGGAAGTTGCTGGGGAATGGTATAAGGAACCCATGGGACCATTGTCATCTTGTCCAGAATGTGTTCTACAGCTCATACAGATCAAAGCCCCTCAACAGTGACAACTGATGCTTCTCTTCCCATCGATCAGAACAGAAAGATGTGTTCCATGCAAGCATTCTTGCGAGTTAAAGTAGTCAAGATTAGTATAATCAAATGGGCTTATGCTGTATAATACAGCTAGCAAAGGATTACTTGTGCATATCTTGTGTTCCTATGTCTATGCATGTAGTAGAATGAAATCTAAAAGGTTGATTTAGTAAGAAATGGAATATTTCTGGGACAGCTGCAGCATTAAGCTTAAAGGGATAGTAAGGTAGTTTTTTAAGTAAATGCTATATTGTAGATATTAAAAAAAGAGATTAGTCTGGTATCTCAAACCTTCATGGCAGCAGGAGATTCTGGTCACGCAACCTGACGGCGGCTCTTCAGCAGAGCCGAAATAGCGATATCTAAAAATAAATACCTAATTGGTCTACAAAGTGTGCTTGCAAACCAGGCTCACTTTGTAGACCGTTCCGATGAAGTATTTATTTTTTAGATATTGCTATTTCGGCTCTGCTGAAGAGCCTCTGGCTTGTCGCTGGACCAGGATCTCATGCTGTCAGCTATACAGCTTACGTCTGAGAAAGGGGAGGGGGGAAGGTTAACACCTTATATCTCTCTTTAACAGTGTATAGCCTGGTTTGAGAGACCAGACTAACCTGAATGATTCTCTTTTTTAATATCTACAATATAGCAATTATTTAAAAATAACATTACTATCCCTTTAAATAAAAATCTGCATTGGTTGAAATTGTGCCTTTAACCCCTTGAATGCTCAAGAGATCTCCAATTCATTGCTTCAAAATGCATTGGAGACCTCTCTGGCATTCAATGGGTTAAAGCTATTATTTAAATCAATAGAATTCTGGAAATGTTTATTTTTTCCTGTAATGCAGTGAGTTTGTTCCAAAATTGCTTGATTCCTTCCTTTTAACACAGCCATAGCATTCAAGGGATTAAAAGCCCTAGGAGGCTGAATTAAAAAGAAAGCAAATGATATGCACCATAAGAGACAAATATAAATTATTGTTGAATTAAAAAGGGCTTTTAACCTCTTGAATGCTAGATGTGCTTCCTCTCCTCTACACATCGTCCTGTGGAGCACAGCTGTAAACTGGTGTAAATGTCTTCCCTTTTCCTGTGCATGATATAGGGGTTGTTTTTGAGCCTTGCTCAATTTAAAATCTTTGTGATGGTGGCAGAGTGCGTCTGCTGGTAGGCACTAAAGCTGCCACATAGGGTCATATTTACCCTGAAGCACTTGAGTGTGTGTGATTTTTATATTAATGTATTAACTTAGAAAATGATCTGTGCTGGTGGGAATGTACATTCCCACCTATGTGTTATGTTTCTTATTGTGTACATTCTCAAATTGTAGTCTTATTTATATGCAAAATAAGTCAGAGATGCTCAACTAGGATCATGAGCTTGCAAGGGTATGCAAAGAGCTCTCTAGAACTGTGCAATCTCTTTTAGCTTATATGTGCTATGCACAGAAGAAATATTCAGAAGCATATCATACTTGTCCTGCACAATTGAATTCAGCTACCAGTGTGTTCCATTGAACATCTTCAACTCTTGGGTCATTTATTGGTCATTTAGGGACACATTTAGTTTTGTTTGAAGTCAATTAGAATGTATATTTTTTCCAAAGATAGAGAAACTTGGATTTTTGGATTAAATAAATTATTCATTATGTCTCTAAATCCATTTATTACCGGGACTTGAGGGTTTGTTTGTGCTATGATGACTTCCGCTTTCACGTGATTGAAATATCACACTTCTGTTTTGTTATGTTAACTTTATTTCACTGGATCAGAGGGTGATATTATTTATGAGGATTCATTTTATATTTGTATTTAGTTATACATTTCTCCCTATTTCACAGTTATAGGTTAAAACACTATTTGGACCAATTTCAAGCAATTTTGGTGATTAACCAATCAGGTAAGAGAGAAGGTTATTTAAATTGAGTTTGGAGACTGCTGTTCAGTCTTCTGTCTTGTAGCTTTGATGTATCTGATGAATAGTCAGGTGACTACGAAACGTTGCACTCTTATCGAGCAAGCATTTTTATTTTTTTTTACATTTTTTTTATATCATGTTGAAAATGTATCCTGATATTTAGGTGCTCTTGGATATTAATCGAATTTTGGAGACAAAAAAGCAGCATCTGGTGAGATTCCCTCCTCTTCAATGAAAAGCACCTGAGCAGAGACAGGTTAATACCTCTGCAAGCTTTGTCTGTTGTTAGTGGGTAGAAGCCCACTTACAACCACCTTTTTTGTCAGTATAATCAATTTCATATATTTGAAGTTATCATTGAGGTAACAGGCACTATTGTTCATGGCTTCATGTTGGTTGTACTGAGGAGCAGCCCATAGGATTTAAGAAGATTCTTTTGATAGTAATATCACTGTCGGGACAGTCAGAAAATCCCTCTGTGCAATTTTTAGTCAATACTTGTGTTTTGGGCTGAACACTATTATGTGAGTGTTTTTCTTAAAGTGGTAATGGGCTGGTGAAAAGCGCCTTCTTTCTTTTCTTTTTTTTTTTCTCCATTAATTTATTTTAAGTACATTAGCCTCAGTTTGCACTATGACATTAGTAGTGTCCAGTCAAGAGAGAGAGAGAGATGGAAAATGGCTTGCAGTCAAATCTTTACAAGTGTGCTGACATTCTAGTCGAATTAAAGTGGAACTACCACCGCACAACATCTTTAACTTAATTAAGCCCCCATCTGGCGACTAGCTGCTTAGTAGCGCTAGTCGCCAGAATTATTACCTTATTTAATAGATTTAAGCTTTCTTCCATGGGTGACAGGCAGGACGGAGTGCAGACATCTTCCCATAGTGACATCCGTGCACCTGTGCTGTCAGTCCCAGTCGGGTCTAGGAGGCGTTGCTAGGAGCCGGCTGGCTCCAAAAGGGACTGACAGTGCAGGCGTGCGGACGGCACTATAGCAAGATGTACGCGCTCCGTGCTACTCTCAGCTATGGAAGAAAGCTTAAATCTATTAAATAAGGTAATAATTTTGGCGACTAGCGCTACTAAGCAGCTAGTCACCAGATGGGGACTTAATTAAGCTAAAGATGTTGTGCGGTGGTAGTTCTGCTTTAAAGGCACCTCTATTTATTGATATTATCATCCAACTGTCAGCTAGTCTTTGCTATCCAAGTATGTAAAACATGCTTCTGTATGTTCCTAGTAGAAGAAAGGCAACAATCCCAAGACTCTGAATCTGGTTTTACTATTATCGAAGAAATTTAGTGTTAACCTCTTCTTAATGTTTAACCCCTTGAGTACCAGATGTGTGGGCAAAACATTACTTTGCATTGGGTTGTACTCCCCTCTGGTACTTAAGGGCATTAACCCTTTGAGTTCCAGAGGGTATTCACCAGATTGCAAAGTAATGTTTTGCCCACACATCTGGTCCTCAAGAGGTTACCCCTTTGAGTGCCAGAGGGGCTTTGCAATGCTTTGCGTACCCCTCTGGCACTCAAAGGGTTAAAAGTAGATTTCCTTCATAATTAATTAAAACAGATTCAGAGTCTTAGGGATATGGATTATTGCCTTTCTTCTATACTAGAAGCATACAGAAACATGTTTTACATACTTGGATAGCAAAACCTAGCTGACAGTCGGATGATATTATCAGTAAACTGAGGAGTCTTCAACTCAGCTAGAATGTCAGCACATTTGTAAAGATTTGACTGTAAGCCATTTCCATCCCTCTCTCTCTCTTGTCTTGGCTCTGCAATTGCCATAGTTCGGACTCGCGGGTTAATATGTATACAACAATTTTTAACAATTAGAATAATATATTCTATGCCTTTATGTAAAGGAGTAATAAACACTCAGTATGGAGAAGTGATTTTTCCTGCTGTGTGATACACATTTGAATTGTAATAACTTTTGAATGACTAATCTCCCTGCATTTAATACCTTGTTTTTTACTCAGAAGGTAAAAGGTGGCACGAAATCAGGAGCCAGGTAGAGTAAAATAGATCCATTTATTTGTATCTAAATACGCCTGAAGAAGAAGAATCTTAAAGGGGGAGATTCACTAAGCGGTGATAAAGTGGAGATGATTTCTCCAGTTTATCACTTCTCCAGTCCCTATTTTATTCTATGGAGCATGTGCACTAAGACTTCGTCTTTGCGGATCTTAATGAAAAGGCTGTATAAACAACATAGGAACTAGAGAACTGATAAACAGGAAAAGTCATCTCTACTCTATCACCTCTTTATCATCATTTAGTGAATATCCCCTTTAGTGTCTTAAAAGCTTGCATCCTAGAGATACCCAGTTAGCCAATAAAGGTTTCATTCTAACTCTACCAGGCCCCTGCTTTTTTCATAATAATACTTTGCTGATCCTTTGATCTCTTCTTGTTTTAATACTTCGAGTAAGATCAGTTCCTCCTGTTGATGTTTTGTACAACAAATACTGGTGTGGCCTAGGTTAGTAACACTGAAATATAGGCATTGAAGGGTAATAAGAAAATTGCATTTTGTAAATCTGACTTAATTCAGCCCATTTCCACATATTTGAAACTTAAAAACTGTTTCTGACCACATTTTGTTTACTCTGTAGCCACAAGTGTTCCATGGGATTGGTAGGTTAAAATTGCGCTGCCATATGTTCAACTGGAATGCATTTCAATTTGTCACAGCAAGAATGATATAGTATTTTTATTTCACAAATAATATGTACTGTTGATATAGTACTCCTTTAAATGTTATATATCTCAAAAATGTAAGTAAAATAAAAAATAAAAAAAAACTGTTCAAGAAAAAAAATAGTAAATAATAATTAACTTACTCAGTTTACCCTTGCACACCTGGGCCTCCTTGTCTCAACTTCTTTTTAAACTGTATTGGATGTATATACTTTATCTAAACTTTTTATCACCATACCACAAAACTGTTATAATATTTAATAGAGAACAAAGTGATTCAATTCACAATAAGGTATAAAAAATAGATTAATAAAAATATATATAATGTTGAGTGTGGAAATAAAAGAGAATATAGGCTGTAATGAGAATACTGTGCGTGACTGGAACTTAGAATGGATTGCAAGAAACGTGAACATAAAGACATTTGTCCTGTGCAAACAGATATTGAGCACTTTGTAATCCAAGAAGCAGTATACCGGAAGCTTCTTGTGCTTTCTCACATGCTGCCCCCTACCTCTGGAACTCCCTACCACCCACTATTCGCCAAGCCTCAACCCTCAACAATTTTAAATCTAAACTAAAAGAGCACCTTTTATCTCTAGCAACAGCATAATATGGAAACATTATCATTATATGCACTCCTCCTCTACCAGCTTGTATCTGTATGTCACCCATCCCATACTTAGATTGTAAGCTCTACGGGGCAGGGACCTCTTATCCTAATGTATACTCACCTGTCGTTCCCCCTATGACTGCCTATATAAGCACTTAATCACCGCACTTATTGTACCCCTGCTATTTTAAATGTAATCTGTAAAGTGCTAAGTACACCGGTTGGAGCTATATAAATAAAAATATACAATACAATACAATACAATACAATTCTTGAATTGCACATAAAAAAAAATTGGTTTTGCGACAACACTACACAGACGTATAAAATTGTTCGCAAAAGCACTTCCTGCGTGGGTCTTATTCACTATTTCACTCAGATAGATTCATTAATCCTGACCACGCCCACAAAAAAAGTGTGCAGCTGTTTGCTAATCTTGATTTTTCATGTGCAAGTCAACAAAATTATGCATAAACCTATACGCTAGAGGCTTTCACACTGGAAATAGTGTCTGCTCACGGTTCTTGCATTCTGCCCTTACGGCCATATGTTCAAAGGTATAACGTAAAAAAAGTCTTATGAATGACAAAAGTTACTATTTTGACGGATGAACTACATATTTTCAATAGACAATCTGACAAAAAAATATGAAAACATTGAAGACTTGTCAGAAAAAGGGGTGGAGCAAGGGTGGGGATAAAACATTCAACCAAATCGTAGGTTTGTTTAGAAAATATGTTGTATCTAACGACAGAAAAATGTTGTTTCAACGACATTATTCTTATGTGTAATAATAAATGGAGGAAAATTTTAAGATTTTTGAGTTGAGCTGAGTTTTGGTTGTTGTCAAAACATTATCAGTACTTCTGAAGCATATCATATCATGCATATAATGACTATTTGACTAATATATATATATATATATATATATATATATATATATATATATATATATATATATATATAATAAAGTGTGAGTTATTAAACAATAATAATGAGGGGAAGAGCACACGACAGGATTTGTCAAAAACTATATTTTTTGACAAATCCTGTTGTGTGCTCTCCTCCTCATTATTATTGTTTAATAACTCACACTTTATCTAATTTTTGGAAGCAGCACCCAGGTAATATCTTTATTTTGTAAAGAAGGAGTGCCCTGCAAGGTCTATTTATATATATATAATGTGTGTATGTTTACACTGATATCATAAGACTGATTAACAATGTATCTCTTGCATATAATTCTATTTATTTTTTTAATAATCGTTAAAATACTTATATAATATTTTTTAATTATAATATTTTATTCAATAATCTTATTAATTAAATGAATAATCTTATTTGCTATCTGCAACAAAAACACTTTTAACTTACCAATAATCTTGTCACTGCTCACAATAGCTTTGCTGCTATATTTTTGTCATTTCTAGTCAGAAATCGTACTTCAAAGAAAAAACAACATATTTTCTTTAACTAACGACATTATTTAAAAACTAGTTTAAAAGCCCGTGTACACGGGCCAAGGTCCGGGTAATGTTAACCCTTTGAGTGCCAGAGGGGTACGCAACGCATTGTTTTGCAATGCGTTGCGTACCCCTCTGGCACTCAAAGGGTTAAGAGGCTGCTACCTCACTGCTCCACTCGATGCAGTCTTGCGTCGCCTCACTCACGTGATGCAATCATGCGCAGTAGAGATTGCCGAATGCGTGCAGTGTCTACTGCGCATGACTGCATCGTAACAAACATCCTAGCGAATTATTATATAGGATATATATGAACACTACGACAGCGTACAATAAAATGTTGTTAACCCATTAACGACCAATGACGTACATGTACGTCATGGAATTCTGGGCTCCCCACGTGACTGCACACCGTTCGCGGAGTCCGGAATCTGAGGAGGCAAAAATGCTCCGTGGTCCTTAAGTGACGGCTGCGTGCATGTGTGGCCGAACCTGAAGAGGTTAAAAACCACAAAATTTATTTTGCTACATAGATAGATAGATTTACAGACTAATGGACACACAGACAAACAAAGTTACCTTTTGTGTATATATGTGTGTGTATGTGTTGGAGCCCTGTTCAGAATCCAATGTATGAAGCAAAATTGAACTGTTGAGCAGCCACCGT
Source organism: Rhinophrynus dorsalis (assembly GCA_037306005.1). Taxonomy (NCBI): domain Eukaryota; kingdom Metazoa; phylum Chordata; class Amphibia; order Anura; family Rhinophrynidae; genus Rhinophrynus; species Rhinophrynus dorsalis. Next base: position 68,034,482 of record CM074719.1, on the reverse strand, counting down.
AACTATTTCATTATTGAATACTGGATGATTATATCACACACCAGTCTATATTTTATTGTTAATGTTTAACCCCTTGAGGACCAGAGAGGTGGGCACTAAATTACAAATCAAAGCATTGCTCACCTCTCTGGTTGTCAAGGGGTTAAATTCCTGTGCATCCCACAGTGAAGTATTACTGGGAACTACAGAGAAACACTGTACCGTGAAGATATTGACAACCTCATATAGTGGAGATGGACTTGTGATGTTATAATATACAGGTCTACTGCTAAATATAACCAGTGGCCTTAACACTGCTAGTCTATGGCTGAGAGCCATGCATGCTTTCACACCAGGGGTCCAAATAAAAAGTAAAGCATGCCACATATAGAGGCTCAGATGGTTGTCTTCAAAGGATTCATCCACGTCAACAAGTTTCCCTCAGATAACAGTCACCTAATCCGTTATGCAGTTCTTACTATTTATCTTAAACTGTGGAAATTAAGTAGAGCAATATGGACTTGTGTGTGAGTGAAATTGTAACTTTGCTTCAATCTCTAGCTCCATCTTCACTTTAAATTTTGTTTGAAATTACCAGTAACTTAAGGGAATGTACAAATATGATTCCTTACTAAAATAAGTTCTAGCCCTACACCTGGCTGATGCCAATTTACTAAGCAACTGGTGCTAAAGCAAATGAATTGGGGCAGTTTAAGGGCAATGTGTTGGATGCCTCGCTATTACTCATAGGGCGAGATGTTCAAAAAGTCATCATAATGATAAAATTGTTGGATCATGAGTTGGTAGTAAAAAAAAACAAGTAAAAAACAAAGTAAATCTGTCACGTTTGAAAATCCTTTATATTAATTGGCTAAATAGTTTGTAACGACATAGTCATGCACAGTAGAGACTGCCTGTGATGAGGCTGATACAGAGCAGGGAGCTCCGAAGTCAAACCGGAGGTCTGACTTTGGGGCGTCCCGCTCTGTATCAGCCGCAGAGCAGGCAGTCTGTACTGGGCATGACTGCACCGCGACCAGCCGGCACTGTGGCCCGTGGTCACTGGCTCATCAGCTAGTCATATCATAAAGACTTAAAAATGATGGTAAGAAGATCTTGATGAACATTGCCCTTAAAAATTCTGATGTTAAAAATATCTTTGATTTTGTCTTTGAAACAAACATTTTCAAGAAACAAAGACATTTTTTGTCTTTAAAACGACAAATTTTCATACAAAGTCTTTTTTTTACCAGCTAACTCAATAGTATGGCTTCTCACTCAACAGTACTTTCATTTGTCTACTCCAAGTTAAGACCATTTTTATTTTCTCAGGAAAAAATTACGTTAATCAGAATTGGAATTGGATGCAAAAAATGATGGTAACGTGTCTGAGAATTGACAGTCTATAGCAAAATGAATTTTTTGTTCTGATTACAGATAAGTTCACTTACCACCACTTTTTGAACATCTCGACCGTAGAGGTAATCTTCAGAGGACAGTACAGAACTTTACACCAAGTTTCTGTGCATGCTAATGGGCAGACATAAGGGGCTTTCTGGAATTAAAGGGAAAGGAATACCTATAATAAAGTGTGGCTCAGAGTCTTCTTTATTCTATTTTTAGTACATAGCACTATATTTCAGTATTAACAAGCTTGTAGTTCAACAGCAATTGAATCCAAAAGGATCCCCCTCCTATTCTTTGTGGCCTCCTTCCATCAGTTGTGGAATACGGTCGTGGGACCGGAGAGATTGCAGCGGGGGGACAGATTTCACTCAGTAAGTATAAGGACAACCCTGCCCCTTGACAAAGGAGGGCAGGATTTTCCTTATGCTTACTGAAGATTGTCCCTCGCCGCTCTCCATCCAGCATGAGAGTTAGAGTGATGCAGGGGAAAGGGATGGGAGGGGATCCTTTCTGATTCAATTGCTGTTGAACTATAAAACTATTAGTATTGAAATATAGCGCTACCTGCTATAAAATATTAACAGTGGTGGAGTGTGTGAACTGGTATACACTAAACTGATCATCATACCTGGGAACTCTCTGGATTTGTCCCGGAGACTCTGGTTTTGACAGAGCTTTACTGGGTCTCCGGGGTAGAGGCTGATTCCTCCGGATGTAGAGAGTTTCTATTGAAACTCTGCCACGTCTGCTGTTTCTCCCGTTGTTCCTCCTTCCCCAGCCTTCTGTGTGACACCTTTAAGCCCTGCCCCCCAACTCGCATCAAGCCCCACCCCTTTTTGACGCAATTCACGTCATTATTGTGACCCTCTGCTGCACCAGAGGACTCCGCTCTGGGCAGACCTTAATTGGAAGTTCCCAGGTATGCTGATCATAGACTGTATTGCTACAGTGGTATAGACGCTGGTGTTAATATTTAGCTCCAGTGCAGTTACAAAGGTGGATTCGTACGGTGAGATACTTTTTTTTTTGTACTTGGATTGTTTAACTTTCTGTACGAACACAAAATTCAAAACTGCCAGGAATCTAGGTGCTGGAAAAACAAGTCACTACAGTTTAGCCAATAAGCAGTGTTGGCCGAGGCATAGTGATTTTTGGGATTTGACATCTAAGTCCCCATGGAAACCCACTATTTGTATATTTTAGAGAGTTTCCTTATTTGTCATATACTGTGACTAATGCATTATACTTGAAAAATGACTGTTAAAAAGATAGAAGTAATAAGCTTTAACACAAACCAAAGGGAGTTAGTGATATAAAGTGAGAATTTGGAGGGCTATGTTGTGTGTGCATTGTGTTTGCAACTCACACGTTGGTTTAAAGAATATAGTTTTGTAACCATTAAAATTATACAAAAAGTAATGGACTTCCTAAAGGATGATTATGTTTTTGTGAGCATGGATACATTACATGTTATATGTGGTTAAAGTTATGATTACGTCAATGCTGACTAGAGTAAGTATGCCCACCTAAGTTATTGAACCTTTTATACACCAGAGTGGTGTACATTCCGTATGCGCTGCACACCTCTCCGGTGCTTAAGGGGTAAAGTTAAGCCCTAGGATGTTCTTGACAGCCTCAAGGCATTGTAAGCTCTGTAGTATTTAAGGGGTTACTTGTCATATTCTCATCTCAATGGTAGCATCTATCTTGATAAGATTTGAATGACTGTCAATTATTCAGCTTATTCAAATGAGCTAGTACTGATTGGCAGGAAGTGACAGGTTGGAGGGAGATCAGAGCTGAATGCTAGCGTCTGACTGGCATGCCAACCAGTACTGCCTAATGTGCTTAAACTGGTAAATGAATAAAGCTAAATATCTAATAAGCTATCACTTTAAATAAATAATGGCTAACATAAATATCGGTTATTTTGAAAGATCTCTCCAATATTGGCTCTTTGTTACAAAGTAACAATTCTACTCTAAATAACATTCTGCCATTTTGTGTCTTTATACCAGAGAATCTACCTTAGGATTGTAAGTGTCATAATTGTATATCAGTAATATTGGTGTGCTTTAAAGTAGTGGTGGTGACACGTATGCAGGCAAACATTATAATGTAATTAATGTATTTAGGTACTAAAGGTTGGTGCTTCAACACATAAATATGTTGCGAAACAGCTGTTGGCACTCACTGCCTTAAAGAGTAAATAGCTAATTAACAAGAGTTCTACAACAAGTTATGCTTTTTTTAACAAAGGTCATCTGCTCCAATTATAATAGCATTATAAGGATCATAGTACATCTGACAGTGGCCTGGATTTAATTTCAATTGTTAATTTTATTAAAGTTTTATCTACAAATTTTTCCACAGATTTTAATGGGAAGATGTCACATGAAACGATTGATAACACTTAGAAACTTCAGTGTAATCTAGGCCTGTATTTGCTGGTTTATTTTCAGTGGCCTCAACTGAAGTAATGAAATTATCCATATAATAGGAACTTTCACATTTTTCATGAAAAAGACCCTTAGGGGGAAGTTTACTATCATTTTTATAATAGATCAGGAGTAAAAAACTATCAGTGATGTGATAACACCAGATGTATTACATGCTAAGCAACACTTATGTATCTGGTTAAGTCAGCTGCATTGCCTGACATTCAGAAGTTTCACAAACATGGCACACATACCTATCAATTATAGTATCACATTGTTCATCTATAGACAGTTCTAGAAACATCTGGTCTAGAGTCAGACTATAACCCCATTATAAAAACACAATTGTCAAGCCTTTATAACTTGAAAACAATGTCTCCCTCTAGTGTCATGCTTTTACTTTTTCTTTTTTTTTTCATTTTATTGTGTTTGTATGTAGAGAAGATGAAGTGTCATTCTTCTAAGAAAGCAAGAGAATGTTGTTCAATAAATCACTGTGATTGCATCATGAAGTGTGAAGACTGTCAGATACTTTTTTTTAATCAGATGAACTCTACAGTGTCTATTTAAGGAATTGCCATCCTAAGTGAACAGGCTGTCAGTACATCAACTTTTGGGCACATAATATATTATATTTTGTATTTTTATTGTGAAACTAGTGTTATTGATCCAGTTATTCAGTAATTTTATCAAGATAAAAAAGCCAGTTAAAATTTAAAGGGGAACTATCACCCCTATACAATTTGTCTCAGTGTAATCTTTATATAGCAATAACCTTTAATCGTTGTTGTTTTTTTTTTGTTATACAATTCATGCTATGGCAAAATTTACATCCTATATCATAATTCGCTAGGATGTTTGTCAGAAGCCGTCATGCGCAGTAGAGACTGTGCGCGTTCGGGCAGTCTCTACTGCGCAAGACTGCATTGTGTGGAACAGTGAGGTAGCGACCCACTTAACCCTTTGAGTGCCAGAGGGGTACACCATGCATTGCAAAGTGTTTCGTACCCCTCTGGCACTCAAAGGGTTAACATTACTCGGACCTTGGCCCGTGTATACGGGCTTTTAATAATGAGCCTGGGGCCTTACTTCAGGACAGGCTGCGGTTACAGCTCCGGTTACAGCCAACGGTGCCTGTCAATCTTAGTCTGTTCTCACCCCAAGTATTTTTGCGTTCCAACCTCCAATGACGGAGGATATCTCCGTGTAAGCTGTTTGGAAAGTGACAGTACTTGGGGAGGGAACAGACAAAGACTGACAGGCTGAAGAGCTTAACCGCAGTCTGTCCTGGAGAAAGGCCCCGGCTCATTTTTAAAAATGTCAGTTTCGCCATAGCATGCGTTGTATAACAAATAAAAAAAACAAAACGATAAAAGGTTATCGCAATATGAAGATCACACTGAGGCAAACTTGTATAGGGGTGATAGTTCCCCTTTAAGCTTTTGAATTCTAGATACGTCTCTAGCATCCATGAGGTTAAAATGACAATACAAATACATTGTTCTTTCTGTTTCACTTTGTACTATATATTTTGTAATGTTTAATTCTTACTGTTTTGCTTTGTACTCAACACCAGCTTCAAATGCTCTTTATGTTTAGTTTAGATTAAGACATACATATTCTCCTACACAAGGTAGTTAGTTAGCTAAGCAGATATATTCATGTAAGCAGTCATTCACAAGAAGTCAGACACGAGGCAGAATTATACATAAAAAGGAGAGGCATTCCAGGGCCACAGGAGGGAACCCATTAACTTTCATACAGCTGACGCTCTGGGAGAGGCAGGTGGACGAAACGCTGTGAAGCAGAGTGGAAAGTGTGGACTCAGCGGAACATGACCTGGCCACACTTTATGGTAAGACAAGAAGTTTATAATTTACTCACATCATCATTCATGCGTCTTTTTTTGTACTCTCAGTGATATCCATATTTATGGTATCATCCCCTACCACAAGTCATTGTTAAACAGTTTGCCGTATTTGTATTCACCACCATAAAAAAACTGCAAATACACCAGAATAGCACCTTCATATCAATGGATGTGGTTATGTTTTGTTTACATGCAATCCCTCCATGTTTTAGTGCTTGTTATATGAAGTTATTATGCACTGATTATAGTATAATTTTAGACTATTATTTGTATTAATACAAAACAATAACATGTATCTGTTTGTTTTTCTTCTCAGAAAAAAAGAATGATGTGGACGATGTTGTTGGGAAGCACGAACAAGCAAGTTCTATGGCTCCTAGCACCTCGAAGGTATCCCCGTCACTCTCAGAGCAAGATGATGTGTCCATGAGGCAACAGGATGAATCGATAGATCATAGACATAAGAATGGCATACAGAAGGTACAGGAAGTGTTTCTGGATCATGAGAGGGGAGTCGTGGAAAATCAAAAGCAGCAATGCCATGTTTTAAGGCAGGGCTTCCAGAGAATAGAGAAAAAGATGGACTCAATGACCAGCGCTCTAAACAAGGTGCACAAAAGCATCCTCTCTCTTTCTCAAGGCATGCTTTCAGTAGCACGTCAGACAGCAGCAATGAATGCTGAGCTAGTGAAAGCTAACAATCAGATAGCTGCCACTTTCCATCGTCTAATTCAGCTCAAAGAGCTTGAACTCACCAAGAATGCCGACTCTCAGTTATCTTCCTCAACACACCCTACAATTTCGAATAGTTCATTTATGCACAGAAGAGCACGCACAAGAGGTGGACGACGGCTTTCTACCTAGAGCTTCTATACACAAGAAAACCAACACCTGATTGATACAAACATTTTTTGGGGAATCATCCACTACTATAATGTTTGCATTTGATTTTTAATTTGACAAACATTTATCACCTGCTTACTATTAACTTATGATTTAAGACACACTATTAAAACTGTTTAGGAAATCTGTTTCTGTGTTTCTTTGCTTATAACACAGTTTTTGTCTAAAAAAAACATTCTTCATCCTGATTGGTGAAAGGTAGCAGAATATTAAACTACTAAATAAGAAAGAGATTTAGTGGCTGTGATATCAAGATATCTACTTTTGTGAAGGTAACACAAATGGCTTCGCAATTTCAAACCTGCCTTGAAGATGTTTGATAACCCGAAGTGTTGTTCCCTGATAATAATTTCTTCACAATAACTAGGCAATACCAAAATTTACTAAAGGATAAATGTTTTTATTTCATATTTGTGCTTCTTACTAATGGGATCATTTGCCTAGCAAAATACATATTTGCAAATGTTTGTTTGCTTCTCTGCTTGGTACTAATCACATTGTAGTCTATAGCAGTGGAGAACAGCAGTGGGCCCTGGGGTCACATATGGTGTGGCTTCCAGATGCTTTTCTTGTAGGCCCAGTTTGTTCTCTGTTATAGTGTAAAGAAGAGGTAATGTAGACATCACACACATGCCATATTTTCACCCCCCAAAATTCTCATATTCTTTTTTTTGCCTCAGAACATTCCTCCCTTTACATGTAGACTGTTTCAACTTAAAGGGGAAGTAAAAGCTCCTAATAACTCCCTCACTACAATTACAATGGCTAGGAAATCCTAACGTCCCTTATGTATTTAGCCTTGTGCGTTTGAGATAACATCATTAATAAATTTTGATGTCAAGTCGATCTAGAATGACTTGACAGCTGTTGGCAGTTTTTTTGCAACTGAAGCAGGCAGAGTGTATTCTTCTATTTAACCCTTTAAAGGGAAAGTAATGTTTCATAATAAAAGCAGCTCTAATTAATCATCATAGTATTTGGACTTTGGAGAGTGTTATTTCAGTTCTGTCAGAGTTATAATTCAAGAGTAATTCAATGACAAAGTGTCCCCCTCACGCCCCTTTTACTGATGTAACACTGCTCAGCCAGAGCAGAAAGGAGGTGCCCAGGTAGACTGCAGAGAGGGACAATCTTCAATTAAGATAAGGGAAAAAGCTGAAAAGCTTGACAAGGGGGGCAGGGCTTTCATTGTTCTGATAGGAAGAAGATTTTCCCCTGCTGTTATCTGTCTGGTCTATGTACTGCATTCCACATCTGAGAAGAGATTGCTTACATTAGGTAAAAGGGGCGGGAAACTTTGCTTGTGAATATCTCTCGAACCATAAAGGTTTAAGAGATAAGACTTAAATCGTTCTTCATGTTTTTTAATGCCTACAAAATAAAATAAAGATAGAATGAATTACTATCCCTTTAAGGGTCAGAAGAGTGTGTAACACATTGCAAAGTAATGGCCTGCACACCCATCTGGCCCTTAAATGGACAAGGTTACCAGGTGCAGTTAGCAGAGTCTGAGGCCCTGCAGTCCTGCTATTAATTGATATGTTCTTCTGCATGGACATGACTCATTGAAGAGGTTATATCTCAAACCAAGGAGCAAGGAAAAAATTGAGAGGGACCATTAGTTTTTCTGCCCATAGTAAGGTAAATATGGGTTATTAGGAGGTGTTACTTCTTACTACTTACTTGGCTGCTAGAGATGTCTCCAGTATGTGTTGGAGACCTCTCTCGAATCCAAGGGTTTCATCTACTTTTTTCAACCCTTATTTAAAATGTGTATATCACTAAAGTAATTTATTGTGCACCAAAATATGAGAAGAATTTATTAATAGCTGATAAGAGAAATCTAGTGGCTGTTTTAATGTGTGGCACCACAAAGGTAACTGTGCAGATGAATGTGCGTATTGTACAACCTTGACATTAGGGAAAAGTAAAAACAGATGTGTATTGAGTAATGATTGTATATGCTTTATAAAGGCAGAAGGGAGGGGTAGGTATATCAAGGTCAGATTTATATAAAGTGTTTTACACATGCAATAAAATGCGTTCCACGGCAGCCAGTAAACCAGGGATGCGCCAGAAGCTCTCACTTCAACTGATTTCATGCAAAGCAATGTGTTGGAGCCGTCTCTAATATTTCTGTTTTATATTTTCTGCTAAATTTCACTTTTTTTGCTAAAATGAGGCGAAAGTGTGACTATTAGCTTAATTCAGCAAATGAATGTGGTGCAATTCTGGGTCAAACCAACAGCATCGTAGGGGACAAATAAAAGTCCTCCTTTGAGTGCAATGTGGCTTTTAATCCCTTGAATGCAAGAGAGGTCTCAACGCATTGCTTTACAATGCACTGGAGACTTCTATAGTATTCAAAGGGTTAAAAAACACATTTAAATCAGTGGTAATATGGGGGATGTTCATTTGACCCCTGTTGTGCAGTTGTGTACCACTTTAATTTGCTGAATTAGGCCCATATTTATAAAAGCAAACTGGACTATTTCTGTAATAAGCCAAATGTATCACAGGGGACAAATAAACTTCCTAAATTCTCATGCACATGCATAGAGCTTTTTTTTTTTTTTTTTTTATTAAATGCTTTATTGAGAAAATTTGCATAACATACAATCAATAAACATGAACATACATTGATTGTTGGAATAAGAACTTACATAAGAAATTACAAAAGAAAATACAATATATATGTATTCAAGTAGAGGTGATAATCTCTCAATATGTTCATGTGTGATGGAAAGCAAAAAGAAACATGCATAAAGCTTTTTTAACCCCTTGAATGCCACGAGGTATCCAATGCATTGCTTCACAATGCATTGGAGACCTCTCTAGTATTTGAGGGGGTTAAAAGCCCAATTTAAAACAGGAATGTTTATTTGTTCAGGTGGTTTACTCCAGAATAACTCCAGTTTGCTTTTATAAATATGGGCCTATGGGTAGGGTTGCCACCCAGCCGGTATTTTACCGGCAGGCCGCTAAAAAATTGGCTTCTGTCCAATGTTAAGTCTATGGAGGGAATGCCATGGCTGGTATTTTTTTAAGAAAGGGTGGCAACCGTACCTATGGGGGAGATTGATACAAGTGGAGTTAATTGAGAAGAAGCGTTAAAATGGCTGTAAGGTTGTTGCTGGTAGTTATAAAATTAATAAAGATGGTTTAGGAGAAAATAACGTACGTTTTTTTTTTTTTTAATTAAGGAAGTTTGTAAAAAGTGATGAAGTGTATTAGTGAAAGAATGTCGCAATTTACAACAATTTAGTGACAGAATTTTCACAAAAATATTTAAGGCCATGTGTCACCTGTGCCTATTCTTTACCGTCACCACAGTTATAAATGTACCTAGAATACATTATAAATACCAACACTCATAATAATGAATAAAGACATTTTATAAATCTCTCCTTATAAGCCTTATGTTCAAAAGAAAAGTGGAGTTATTCTGGAGTAAACCAATTGCACCATATGGAACAAATAAAACATTTCCTTTCATTTAAATTTGGATTTGCCCTTACCATTTGATGCATCTTCTTAGCTGCTATATACAAAGCCCTTTGTGCATCACAATACAACGTCCACTTTGTGCCACCTGAGTCAAGGGTCTGGCCATGTGAGAGTGTGTGGGCATATTTGGGTATTCCGTCCCTTAGTATCTAGGCATGAATCAAAAGATCCTGTGCCCAGATGATAAAATAAGAGACACTAACAAGAATTGGAACATACCTGGATTAAACCAAATGTACCAGAGGGGACAAATAAAAATGCCAAATAATGTAAGTGGCTTTTAACCCCTTGTATGCTAGACTGGTCTGCATCTCCAATGCTTTGTGAAGAAATGCTTTTGACACCACTCAAGCATTGAAGGGGTTAAGACCCCCATTTAAAGCAATAATATGGGAAATGTTTATTTGTTCCATTTGGCACAGTTGGTTTGCCCCAGAATTGCTCCAGTTCTTTTTATTACATCAGCCTGAGAATGTACAACCAGGGTGCAGAGGGACTAGGCACACATCCCCTATATCTGCCCAAAGGTTGACATAAATAGAATAAACCATATTCAGGAAGTCATTCTGGGTATATCTACAATATGTCTTCTCCGGGGTTGCCAAGGGACCTGTGGGGCTGAAGAGGAAGACTCCTTTGGATGGAAGGAGGACCCACGTGATGGCAGGATCCCTCGGCATGCTATGCCAATAGTAAATGTTATGTTGGTAAAGGATCTTATTTAGGCTATATCTCCCCTTTAATGAATGCAAGTATCGTACATATTAGAGGTGAAGTAACTTATGAGAAAAGAGCAAATCTATTTTTAATGGAGTAACACTGTTATTTAATCAAAATAATTGTATAATGTGCTCACATAGTGTAAATAAAATGATAATCAAATTCCTTCATCTTGTCCCAAACAAATCTCAGCACCGTGCTTGTTTAGTGCACACATTATACAACATGATCATGTTTTCCGAGTTATTTCACCTCCAGTCTCAGCTATGCCTTTCATGTCTGCTGTAAGAAGTCATGCTGGGATGTGACTACAGCAGGGAAAGAAGTGGTACATTTCATTGGCTTAAAAGCATCATAGTGTGTGTGTGCATGTGATATATTGTGTGTGCTCATGTGTTCGTGTGTATGTATGTGTGTTATATTGTATGTATGTGTGTGTGCTATAGAGTGTGTTTGTGTGTTACTGTTTGTGTTATATTGTGTGTATGAGTATGTGTGTATAATTTTTGTACATGTGCCTTATGTTGTTTGTGTGTGTGTTATATTTTGTGTGTGTTATATTGTGTGTGTGTTATATTGTTTCTGTGTATGAGTGTGTGTGTGTGTGTGTTATATTGTGTGTGTATGAGTGTGTGTTATATTATGTGTGTGTGTGTGTATGTGTGTGTATGAGTGTATGTGTGTTATATTGTGTGTGTATGTGTGAGTGTGTGTGTGTTATATTGTGTGTGTATGTGTGGATGAGTGTGTGTGTTATATTTGTATGCATATGTGTGTGTGATATATTGTGTGTGTGTATGTGTATATGAGTGTGTGTGTTCTTTTGTGGGTGTGTGTATGTTTAAATCCCAAATTCTGTGAACTGGTCACTCATATACTTATGTGTGTGTGTGAGGGTACAAGTACCAGTGGAGCTAAGCATCTTGGTCAGCTAAAAAACTGTTCAGATAGCTCTCTCATCTCTATTAGAAATGCTTTGGCCCAGATTAAAGTGGAACTTTCAGATAATAGCAAGTCGCCATGCATTCATTAAATCATTCATCACGGCGCATGCGCACAGACCGCACTAAACTGCCCGTCAGTCCTGAAACAGGACGGATTCCTTTAGACACATCTATTTTTTTATGGTAAGATATCTTAAATGCATGGCGACTTGCTATTATCTGAAAGTTCCACTTTAAAGCGGAACTACCACCTATTTTAAACTTTATGTCAAATAATTCCCCATCTGGCGATTAGCTGCTCAGTAGTGCTAGTCACCAGAATAATTGCCTGGTTAAATAGAATGATACCCTGCTCCGGGGCTGACAGGCAGTAGAGAGTGCAGATACCTTTCCATATTGACGTCTGCACGCCTGCGCTGTCAGTCCCAGCCTGCTCTAGGAGGCGTTTCTGGGAGCTGTTTGGCTCCAAAAGGGACTGACAGCGCAGGCTAGCAGACATCACTATGGAAAGATGTCTGTGCTGTTTCCTGCCTGTCAGCCCCAGAATAGGGTATCATTCTATTTAACAGGGTGATTATTCTGGCGACTAGCACTACTGAGGAGCTAGTCGCCAGATGGGGAATTATTCGACATAAAGTTTAAAATAGGTGGTAGTTCCGCTTTAATTCCATGGCCACGTGTTAAATCCCCTCAGTAGTTGCAGGCCCCTTTGGGATAGTGAATGCTAGATTATATTAGAAAAAGAGAAAATTCTGTTGAGCTAAAAGGACCAGTAAACATTAAAAAACACATATTATAAGGATAATACTGGGAACTGCTTTGTTTCAAATGCAATGCAGTGGAATCTGAAACTGCAGAGGTGCCCCTAGATATCCATAAGGACTTTTAATTATACTCTATGGGACAGATTAGTCTCAGGCTATAATTCTCCACAGAATGTGATAGCAATAACTACATTACTTCAAGGCAGTTTGAACTTTTATAACTTTCACATGAAGCATCTACCCGTGAGAGTACCATTGTTTTACTTGGCATGAAATGACCTACAATATATGCATTTTTATAATGACTCTTTAAATTTCTAATCCTAAAAATGTGAGAAAATTAAAAATAAATTAATTTCATTTCTACAGATTTCAAATTAATTTAAATAACATTTATATAGTTATAGACAATTAGCAGGGCTAATTCATGTTATCTTGCATTTAAAAAATTAAAATACAACAGATATTTCAGTGATCAGGTGTATGTCCCTGATGAGCAAATGCTAGGAAAGTGAGCCCATTATCCTAAGATAAATCTACTTAATTTAAAAGAGAATTAAAAACTGCATATATTTTGTGCTAGTCGTTTGTTATGTAAATTGATTTTTTGAGAAATAAACCAATGCTTGTTGGTGGCAATATAGTACTTCTGGTTAATTTAGATGCTAGGCCAATACTACCACACATAATGGGGGAGATTTATAAAAACCTTCTTAGTACTTTTTAAAGAATTGTCCTTAAAGGGATAGTAATGTCAGAAAAAAAGTATAGCTAATGGCATGAGATCCTGTTTCCTGGACCAGACGGTGGCTCTTCAGCAGCGCCGACATAGCGATACCTAAAAATAAATACTTCATCGGAATGGTCTACAACATATGCCTGGTTTGCAAGAACACATTGTAGACCGTTCTGATGAAGTATTTATCTGTAGATATTGTTATGTCAGCGCTGCTGAAGAGCCGCATCTGATCCAGGAACCAGAATCTGGTTCTGACAGCTTTACAGCTCGTCAAGCAGAAAAGGGAGGGAGCGGAGAACTTTATTTTCATATATCTCTCAAATCATAACGGTTTGAGAGATAGTAATAAGTGCAAGTAATCTCTTTTAATTGTATCTACCATAGAGTTACTACTTTTTTCTGACATTACTATCCCTTTAAGTCATAGCAAATGGAGATAACATCAGGCCTGATTTATAAATGAGTAAGGGAATTTATATAAATATAGGGTTATTTTTCTGATGTTAAAGCCTAGAATGCTTAAGAACAGATTATACCCGGTGTTAATATTTTGGGCGAAAATTATGTCACTAAATTGTCACAGTTTATTAAATGTCTTTGTAAATTCACAGTGCCAGAATTTTCCCCAGCTGTACTGTCACTTTTCCTGAAAAAACAACTATGTGATGTTACGACTAACGTAATCTTCTTTATAAATACTGAACTTCAGTTTTAGCAGAGATTACAGCCATTTCTCTTTCTACTCCACTTTTATAAATCTCCTCCAATGTACCGTGTTTATTAAAGTTATTGTGGAGGAAACCAACTACACCATAGGGGACAAATACAAATTATAAATACTAAATGTCCATGCACTTTAATAGAGCTTTTTAACCCCTTTAATGCTAGAGAGGTCTCCAATGCATTGTGAAGCCCAATTTAATTGAACAGGAATTTTTATTTGTTCCATATTATGCAGTTGGTTTACTCCAGAATATCTTTCTTTATTAAATATAGGCCATTTTGCCTTATCAATGAACCTATGGCAAAGCCCAAGCACTGGGGGCATTTCTAACAATACAGTGAGTCATATGTTTTTCCTCAACAGAACTAATTATTATATTGTGCCAGGGATTGACATGTAGTGCCATGTTGTGTCAACACCACATAATGGTTAATTTCTAAACAAATGTCTTACATAACGTTTTAGCTGATTTTAGTTCTCTTTTCATTTAACAAAATGTATATTAGGATAACAGACAAGGCTGGAATTACATCTTAGATGCCTCTAGGCAAGGCACTGTAGTGGCATTACCTCTGCCAATTACCACAGCCCCAAGCCACACATGCCCTGTCCCCAGTCCCATCCTCTGCTTCTTTGCCTATAAAAGCAAGGACAATTTTTTTTTTTTTTATCATTTTAAGACTGCTTTATTGAGTGTTGCAGAAAATGCAATCAACAATCTGAAACAAGTCAGGTAACAATAGTCAAAGTATTCAACAGTGACTTGAAGATAGAAAATGACAGGCATATCAATAAGGTAGACGAAATATGACAGTAACTTCGAACATCCCAGTATGATTAACAGCAGAGTTGAAGGGGAATGAAGAAGGAGGAGATAGGGACAAAAACATTTTAAACCTCTTGTTTGATATAGAGATCTCAAATGCACTGGAAATCTCTCTAGTTAAATAATAGCCTGTAATGGGATACAAAACTAGTGCAAGGGAATTACATTTGCTCTGGCCCCACCCACAATTCAGAATGTGGGTGTGGTGAGCACAGCTGAGGCTCCCCTCAACATTTGTAGCGCTAGGCAGTTGCCTACTCTGCCTATTGGGGAATCCACACCTGGTGACAGGTCTACTTTATATACACAAATCCATATACAGACAACTTTTATACTGGAAAGTCCTAATTTAGGAGACTGAGGAAAAGCAGTGTAAATCTGGGGCAAACAACTTCATTATAGGAGACAAGTAAACATCCCCATTAATTTAAATGGAGCATTGAATACTAGAGAGGGCTCCAGTGCTAAATGTTGCAGTGATATGGGGATTTGTATGTATTCCCTATGTTGCCATTGGTGTGCACAAGAATTCCACCAATTTCCTTATCAATACACCAGCCTCAGAATGTTTACAGACTACGTGTATGTTTCTCCTATAGACTAAAATACAAAAACAGACATGCCTATCGATAAATAGATGACTGTTTAATAACTGTATTTTTTTCCATATTTAACCACTGACCTTTTAGAAAATAGACCTCTATGTGATTTAATGGAAATAATTTTACCTGATCTACCAGAGAAATCTTACAAAATTCTCATTGGATTTAATGCAAAAACAAACACTGTTATCATTAGGGGATAGCTCCTAGACTAAACAGAATTACTGAGACATTTCTTGCTATCCCTGTGTCCCAGCTGCTTAGTCTGGTGTTGTGATGACTATGGTTGGAATTTTAGCTTATGAGAAGTACTTCCAATTCTGAAGCAACTGGAGAGGGGCACACTCAGCTGGATAGGAGACAGCTGGAGAAATGAAATACTTTCTCATCATATATTTTACCTACACGCCATGTTCTCTTGTAATTAGCAATACTTGCGATGACTGTTCAATAGCTAATTTCTGACCACTTAATGGCCAACACAAAAATAAAGATGATGTCCTCAAATCGGTAATGTTATCCAACACTTGTCTGTCATATCACATGAACACAGTGGTGGACAAAAATCTAAACATATGAGCTGAATAGAATTTTTAGCAGCCATTTATGGGTTACTAGTGTAAAAGCCCGTGTACACGGGCCAAGGTCCAGGTGATGTCTCACTGCTCCAGTCCTGCTTTGCATACTGCCGCTACCTCACTGCTCCGGTCCTGCTCTGTGTACTGACGCTGCCTCACTGCTCCGGTCCTGCTCTGTGTACTAACACTGCCTCACTGCTCCGGTCCTGCTCTGTGTACTGACGCCGCCTCACTGCTCCGGTCCTGCTCTGTGTACTAACACTGCCTCACTGCTCCGGTCCTGCTCTGTGTACTGACGCCGCCTCACTGCTCCGGTCCTGCTGTGCGTACTGACACCACCACACTGCTCCGGTCCGGCTATGCGTACTGCCGCTACCTCACTGCTCCGGTCCTGCTCTGTGTACTGACGCTGCCTCACTGCTCCGGTCCTGCTGTGCGTACTGACGCCGCCTCACTGCTCTGGTCCTGCTGTGCGTACTGACGCCGCCACACTGCTCCGGTCCGGCTATGCGTACCGCCGCTACCTCTCTGCTCCGGTCCTGCTCTGTGTACTGATGCCTCCTGACTGCTCCAGTCCTGCTGTGCGTACTGACGCCACCACACTGCAACACGCGATGCAGTCAATGCGCAGTAGAGACTGCCCAAACACGGGCAGTCTGTACTGCGCATGACGGCTTCTGACAAACATCGCTAATGCTTTATTATATAGGATACTAGCCAGTGGATGGATGCCTGTACATGGTTGTAAATAAACTATCCCCAAAGCTTATGAGCCAAGGGCAAAATCTTAGGAGCCAGACATTTGTCCTCCTCTGCATTAATATACTTTGGGTACCTCTGTTGCATCCAATTCATTAACTCTTTGAGTGTTAGAGAGGTATCCTCTGGCATTTAAAGGGTTAGGCATGTTATCTATAAAACCATGGCAAAAAAATGCATGTATTAAAGAAAGGAAATTACATAAAAACCAATGGAATTGTATCATTTCATATGGTAATGTAGTTATTTTTCTCTGGTTTTTCTCCCAATGTCCACATATTTAACTTCCTGCATACAAGAGATGTCCCCAACAAATGTGTCTGCATTGAATATGTCTCTTGTATCCAAGGGGTTAATAAATAATCTTCATAAGGCTTTATTAACTGTGAAATCAACTTGAAAGCTTAGTTTTTCTTTCTATGCTGTTAAGAAAACTATTTGTTGAAGTGTGAATCTGCGCAAATACTGGAGCTTAAAATTGTGAATGAGAGATATGACATGATAACAAAAAGCTAGGTATGCTAAGTCTGCAGTTACATTTTTACTAGAGGCTGATATATTTTAATCTGCTTCTTGCTAAGATTTTAGCAAAACATCTATAGAAATACACCAACCTTGGAGTGTAATTCACTTCATTATAATTGCAAAGTAAAAGTGAAAAAGAAAGTGTGCTCACCCACTGTTTCTGTCATAGAAAACAAATTTGCTCCTTTGTAAATAACCTTCATAATTCCAAAGCTGAACACAGCTGACCTGCTCTAAAATCCCTGGATTCTAAAACAAAATGTTGGCCTTACCTCTTCAGTTACTGGTAGAAAAGTGGAAAGTAGGGGAGGGGAAAAAAGAGAAATGCATATGACAGAACCGGGGAGACAATCCTCTCCTTCCTATATATAATAATTTGCTAAAACGTGTGTAACGCCGCAGTGATGCGCACATACTGCAGTCATGCTCAGTAGCAACTGCCCACACTGCTGCTGTATCAGCCGCGGCGTGGGCAGTCGCTACTGCGCACGACTGCCTCGCGACCGTCTGGCAGTGGCACTGTGGCCCATGTAACGGGCCTGGTTGTCAAAAGAGCCCTTCTACGGTTAGCCTTCATTTGAACTTATCCGAGCCTGTTCACTAAGCTGCAAAATTAGCTCATGTTATTTGTTTGCTATTTGCGTGTAGTGGGACAAAATTATTTCTTTCCAGAACTAATTAATGTAAGATAATTTTTCTGCTTTATCAAACATGCATGAAATTCATTGGGGACATCCGCATTTAGTGTCTGCTGAGTGGCAGATTTCAATGTCTATAAAACCTAAAGTGATTGTAATTTAACCCTTGAAGGATCACAGGGATGTACAGTGCACTGTGAAGCAATGTGTTGTACACTCCTCTGGTCCAAAAGGGTTAAAATGTTTTTACTTTACTTGTGTCTAGCACTTTCTTAACTATCATGGAATTTAAAGGAACACCAACACCTAAAACTGGTGTTTTGTAATTTTAAATATCATGTAAATAAAAATGGTTTATATAATATTAAATGTCATGTATTTCCAGCTGACATCAGTAAAAATTAGTTATTTTGTTAGATGCTTAAAATCAAATTTTACATTTGCATTTTGAATGTATGTGTAGACTATACTGTTTAGACATTAATTAATTTTGTTTGTGCTTTTCTAATGAGAGACTATTGGTAAATCAATTAATGTACTGAGAATAGTATACACTGCATTCGGTTCAGAAAAGTGAACTCATCCCATTTAGAGACAATACAACACTATCAGTTTTGAGACACCTACCACAATTTCTACTGCAATGGGAGTTAGGGTGCCCTGGAAAAGGCAGAACTGTCCGCCCCCAGAGCATATGTAACACTAGATTTTAGTGATTAGAAAATAAATGCAAAATGTTTGCTGATGTTAGCATGGAGTAAAGGCTAAGGTATTTAATCTCAGATAATGTGTTTACATGTTGATGCTCCTATAAAAAAAGTAAATATATGATATAATGTGTGTGTATAAAATAATTAAATTAGAAGAACAAGGGCCAATATTTATTAAAAAAACTAGAGTTATTCTGGAGTAAACCAACTTCACCATAGGGGACATATTTTATATTAAATTGGGCTTTTAACCCCATGAATTCTATAATGGTCAACAATGCATTGCTTTCTAGTGCACTGGAGAGCCTTCTAGAATTGAAAGAGTTACAAAGCTATTTTCAAGTCCATGGGAATTTAGAATTTTATATGCTTCCCCTATGGTACAGTTGGTTCACTCCAGAATAACTCCATATATGTATAAATATGGGCCAATGTGTCTTCATTAAGATTTTTTTTTTCTTTTTCATCTTTTTTTTTTTGTATTTTTAAATCAGGACATTTTTACTTCATGGTTATTTCCTGGTCTTGTAATAGATGATTTAATCCTTGTTATTTTTCAAAGACTATCACTAAGAGTTGTAGACCTAATTCTCTAAGCTTTATTGATGCAATTCTGGGACAAATCATAGTAACATAGGGGGCTATTAAAGATTCTGTTTGATTGTAATATGGGTTTTAACTCCTAGAATGCTAGAAAACATCTTCAACCCATTCCTTTGCAATGTGCTGGAGACCTCTCCAGTATTCAAGGAGTTAAACACCCCATTTAAATGAATTGGAATTTGGAAAATTTTCATCTGCCCCCTATGATGCAATTTATTTGCTGCAGAATTGCCTCCCTTATATAGCTTATTGAATTAGTCCCTAAATGACTATATTGCAGTTCAGGTGTATGATGGGTGCTGTAGTTCCCTACAGCTGGAAAGGTTTTTAACCCCTGTCGTAGTGAAAAAATCTAAAATGATCTGTATAAGTGGATTATTACATCTACATACTGTATATCCATGATATATGCATATCATAAATTGTTATATTGTTGTTATAATCCATGTCAAACATGGCACTGTTTAAATCATAACAAAAATTATGACATAATGTATTATATTATGTGTATTTTATATGTCTTTGATAGCCTTATACACACAAAAGGTATAAATGTATATAACTACCACTAATTTAAATAAAACGTATTTGAAATGTGTACTTTGCATTTTGATTTTATAAGGGTGAGTGTGTGTTGGTAAAGACTGGGAATGTCTCAGTCTCCAATGAAGGCAAATCTGCCCACATTCAACATTTTCAAAGTGGGACATCTGTATGTGAGTAGTGGCATACATTGCTGGGAAACAGAACTTGAACGAGGGAACTGGGGAAAGAAGGCTGAAAAAGGGGCTAGGAGGTAAGAGAAAGGGGGTTGGAGGAGTGAGACTGAGAAGGATGAGGACAGTAAGAGAGAAACTGTGGAAGACTTTGAAGAAATGGGTTATAAGAGATAGGAAGGAGGGGGATTGGGGGAAAGGGAAATGAGACATTGGGGAAGAGAATAGATATATAGAGCCTGGGAATTAGAAGAAAGAGTGGCTAGGAGAAAGGAGGTGGACTAGGGGAAATGGAGAGATATGGGGGATAACAGAGTCTGAGAAGAATGAGGAAAGAGAGACAGGGATGAAAGAAAGGAAATAGGGGAGAGCGAGCCTGAGAAGAAGGAGAGAGACAGGGGAAGAAGAGGGACTGCGGAAGTTAGGAGATACTGAGGGAGATTGGAGAGAAAAGGTAGATACAATGAAAGCTACTAGGACTCATGGTATACTTTACAATATAATCTAGGGCAAATACCTGGTATGGACAAAACCATAATAAAGTTTGGTGTCAGACATAAACTATCACTTGGGCACTATCCCACTGGCAGATCTGCTACCCTCAGAGCAGACCTGCAGATGAAGCTTGGCCAGGGTTGCCACCTTTTCTTTAAAAAAAATTCCGGCAATGGCATTCCCTCCACAGACTTAACATTGAACAGAAGCCAATTTTTCACCGGCCTGCCGGTAAAATACCGGCTGGGTGGCAACCCTAAGCTTGGCCTGCATTATGGGCCTGTGTTTGGCATCTGGGGAGCAGAATAGGTGGCTAAAAATGGTCCTCCAATGCTCCCATTATACTGTATTTTTTACTGCATGACAAGTCCCCTTAAAACTTCTGCATCAAGCTTGAAAGCCTGACACAGTGATTCTGTTGGGATTTTGCACACAATCAAGGAGTTTGTGGTTGAGAGCAACAGACCGGGTTGTATTTCACTACAGATGGGTTAATTTTATGACCTCCGGAACAGCTAATAAGAGCATTACTGGGAGAGCACAGTGCGGCCCTGAGTTTTTATCTTGTCTAGTCCCATAGGTGTAGACTAAGTAAAACATAGTCATTGCTCTTTATTTGTCTTCACAAAAACTATAGTTTTCCTTATGGTAATACAAAATCACACAAACAAACACACACACACTCTTTCTCTATTACACACAGATACACTCTCTATCACACATACTGTCTCTATCACACAGACACACTTTCTCTCTCTATTAAACACACACATATACCCGAAACACACACTATCACACACACTCTCTATCACACACACTCTCTCTGTCACATTATCTCTCTCTATCACACAGACACACACTCTCTCTCTGTTACACACACACATATACCCACACACACTCACACACACTCTCTATCACACACACACACTCTATTACACACATTCTCTCTGTCACACACACACTCTCTCTCTCTATCACACAGACACACACTCTGTCACACACACACACTCTATCACATACACTCTCTGTCAAACACACTCTCTCTGTCACACACTCTCTCTCTCTCTATCACACAGACACACACACTCTCTCTTTCTCTCTGTTATGCACACATATACCCACACACACTCTCTATCACACACACTCTCTATCACACACACTCTCTCTGTCACACACATTCTCTCTCTCTATCACACACACACACTCTCACTCTGTTACACATACACACACACACATAAACTCACACACACACTCTCTATCACACACACACACACACACACACTCTTTCTATCACACACACATACACTCTCTCTCTCACACACACACACACTGGCACTTTACCACTCCAGAACAAAAACAGTGTTTAGAAAGGGGATATATATGAATTGTTGTTTCAATAGATTTTATGTAAACTCATACTATTTTTTTGTAGCTGAAACATAAACAATTGTTTTATTGTTTGGGTTTCTAGACTATTTTACGTAAAAACTACTTGTTTTGTTAGGTAAACAATGGCCAAGTCATCTATTCTCAAAATAGCTTTTTAGATCTTTGATTTTTATTATGTCTTTGCTATTTACAGGTTTAAGCTTTTCCTACTGCTCTTGAAGGTTTGGGATATGACATCATCTAGAGGTGCTGCCATTTATTATCTACATTCTTCAGTCACTAACTACACTTGAAAGTTACAAGTGACAGAGTGAAGCGATGCTGTTCTTGGCATGCTTGAGTTTGTGATCATTTATTTTAGTCTTTGTTTTTTTATATTTAGTTGAATCATGGAGACATCAGAAAACTGACAATTGATGAGCATTTTTTAGTCCAGATAGTAGTGGAATAAACTTTACAGAGAGCTTCACTGCTAGAGACTCCTCCATGCAAAATGTGTGTGTGTGCTCATGTGAGTATGTATTTGTGTGTGTATGTGTGTGTATGAGTATGTGCTTGGGTGTGCATGCATGTGTGCATATGTACATGCGTGTAGGGTTGCCACCCAGCTGGTAGTTTACCGGCAGGCCGGTAAAAAATTGGCTTCTATCCAATGTGAAGTCTATGGAGGGAATGTCATGGTCGGTAATTTTTGGAAGAAAAGGTGGCAACCCTACATGTGTGTGCCTGTGGGTATGTGCATGTGTGTGTATGTGTTTGTGTGTGAGCATGTGTAAGTGTGTATGCACGTGTGTATGAGTATGTGCTTGTGCGTGAGTGCATGTGTGTCTACATACATGTGTGTGCCTGTGGGTATGTGAATGTGTATGTGCATGTATGTGTGTGTATGTGTGAGCATGTGTTTATGTTCATGTTTGTGTATATCTGCGCATACGTATGTCAGGGTGTATATATGTAACAGTGTGTCTGTTCATCTTTGTGTGAGAGTGTGTGTGTGTTTTAACATCATGGGTTGTATTATGGAAGGTAAATAGGTGCAATTCTGAAACAAATCATATGCACCACAGAGGACAAATAAACATTAAGTTTTAACCCTGAATGCTAGAGGGGTCTCAGATGCATTTCAAAGCAGTGTGTTGGAGACCTCCCAAGAATTCAGTGGGTTAAAAGTCCCTTTTAAATCAATAGGAATGTTAATTTCTCAACTGTGGTATATTGGTTTGCTCCAGAATTGTACTTCTTTTTCTTCCTACATAAGACCTTATATGCCATAAGAGCAGCTGAAAATGGACATTAATGCTCCTGTTCTATGTGGGACTCTGTAAATCAGCTGTATTTCTGTGTTGTTAGAGCAGCAGTAACAGCATTAGGCATGAATAGCACAGCAACATCATTTTCCTACACTATGCATTTATATTATTTTGTGCTAAGAGCATAATCAACAGATCCAAAGAAAGTCTGGAAGAAGAAAAAGGTCACAACATGTTGCTGTCCTTGCAGACAATCACTCATTTTGAATATAACTTGTTGGGAGGACATTTCCTGAGATCAGGTGGAAAACAACAATCAATCTGATATTTTGGCACACTTCTTGCGCATCAGAGCCAAATTTATATGTCTTGTTTCTGAAAATGTATTCATGCATCACTGTGCAGTGTCACAACAGAACACAGTGCCATGACATGTATATCAACTGAATATCAATTCCTATTATGTGGGTATTAGTAGATTGC
Organism: Rhinophrynus dorsalis; assembly: GCA_037306005.1. Classification (NCBI taxonomy): domain Eukaryota; kingdom Metazoa; phylum Chordata; class Amphibia; order Anura; family Rhinophrynidae; genus Rhinophrynus; species Rhinophrynus dorsalis. The sequence goes on along the minus strand of CM074719.1, from coordinate 68,010,913 downwards.
CTGTGTAATGAATTGTGACAGGATATTTCCTTACTATCCTAATCATAAGATACAGTTTTAATTGATCTAAAGTACCTTTCCATGACTTTTCCACTAAATGAACTGTAGTACAAAGTGGTATAATTACAGAATAGTAATCTAGAATTTATCATTTGTACAAGAGCAAATGTCTAACTATCCTAGTCTTGCTAACGTCAAAAGATGAGCAATTTTGGAGCTTTCCAGTTGCACCATAGGGAATAAATAAAATGTTCCATGACTTCCATTTTTTTTTCATTTAAAAGAGCTTTATTTTCATAAAGAGCATACACCCAATGACAAAAAGTACAACCTAGAATCTAGCCAGTAGTACAGATATGTATTATAGAAATCTTCTGCTGGAAACAAAAAAGTAATTTCTACATGAAATGCAAGATTATCTGTATGCACAACATAAACTTGAATTAAACTGGAAGAGAAAAAAGGAAGAAAACTAAGAAGAGGAAAAAATAAAGAAAATGAAAGAGAAAAACATGGTATAAGGATGGCCCAACAGCACAAAAGGTTTGGCTGGGAACAGCAGGATTACAACTCACTTCAACTGTCATCCAGTATAGTAGAGGGCACGGCAGGATTAAATGTATATGCGTGTAAGGGGACAACGCAGCCAAGGCATTGGCCTAGCAAATCATATTACAATAGAAAGCAAGTGGCCTCTCATTTCTAATTCAAAAGTGTTAAATTGAGTTTTTAACCCCTTGAACGTTACAGAGCTCTGTAACGTATTGCTTCATAGTACATTGTAGACCTCTCTAGCATTCAAGCAGTTTAAACCCCATTTAAGTTACTGGGAGTCTACCTCCATGCCTCAATGTGCAATTGACTTTTTTAGAATTTCTCACCGTTAGGTCCCTACATACAGCTCTAAGGAATAATATAGTGCATGTCTTTGTGTCAGCCTTTCAGTGCCAATGGTTTCACAATGGTGGTAGAAAGTGTGTGGGTTTACTTTATTTTTGTTGGCTAGAAACCATTAATCTTCAGAGAGACAAGCAATGCATTGATTTATAATATGTTGAAATCTCCCCATGCCACAGGTTTAATGTGATGTTGTATAAGTTCAGGAGGGTTTTGTGGTAAACGTACAACTCGCTTTAGTTGCCCTCTATGCAACTCTATAAGTAAAACCATCTACAGCCACATTCTGTGTGACATCAGCTTAGCAAGACTGCATTTTGGAGAACTCTGGGTTAAATCCAAAATGATCAGTGTCGGTGTTTCTTTGCTATGAAGTTGTGTTTTTTTTATATTTATTAACTGCTATATTTGAACTGAAGTTTGGCTGCTTGAATGATCTAAGATGGAAAATTATCAGTTAATTACTGTTTTTTTATGTGTGAGTGATCAATGCATTCGTCATAGTTTCTATATAATGGGATCAATTAAAGCTATTGGTCACTTGCATCAGATACTTCTGTTAATAATAAAGTCAATTTGATTCTGAATATTGAATTCCACTGTTTGGGTGCTTTTATGTATTATGCAGCTAAAGGTTCCAGATCTCAAAGAGATCTCATCACCTCCTCAAACTCAAATCACTAATGTGTGAGCTTTGATTCTTAATCCCAGCTGTGGTCAAAATAGTGTCATCTGGAATAAGAAGGTGTTTCATTTTCAATCTTGAGCTGTTGAGTAGAAATGAAAGTTCAACAAATGAACTGAGAAAAAGGAGGGGCTCCTGACATGTGAATCATGACAATATAGCTCTTTAAAGCATTCATAAATAACTTGTAAACCACCCAGGAACATTTCTTACAAATGATTGTAACAGTATAGGCAACATCAAAATTGTACCTCTTGGATGGTTTTACCACAATTTTACAATATAACACCATGAGGGCCAGAGGAGTGTGTAACACATTAACTCACAATGGATTGCACACCCCTCTGGTCCTTAAGGGGTTAACTGATATGAGACAAAAGTAATATTCTAGAGATGCCAGCATTTTATGTTTTGGAATCAATGGAATACAATCATATCCTATCATTGAGGATATAGAGGGTTGGAATTATTCCAAAGCTTGATAAAGTGGTGTAGAATGTTGTAATGTTGGATTCAATAACATTTTTAAAACATGGAGGTCATACATAGGCTTCAAGGCTTCAAAATAAACCTGTGATTACATTTCAAACTACATCAATAGATTTCAAAATATTCAGTTATAAAAACATTTTGTCTATTTGTAGACTTCTAGTAATACCTGGGAATGCTACTTGTCTAGACTACCAGGAGTCTTCCTCACTCCGTAAGCCTTTGAACAACAGAGAGGTATCGGACACGTTGCAGTGAAATGCATCAGATACCTCTCTAGCACTCAAAGAGGTAAGGGGTAAAATAACAGTTTTCTTCATGCATAAGTCTTTAAAATGAAAGGCAGATAATGCAGATGTGGAGATGGTGGGTATTGAGAGGCTTTGGTCAGATAAGGTTGAAAATGGGTAATGGTAGGATGTAATTATGTGGAAAATGGTCAAAATGGGTAGCGAGTAGACAGAAGTTGAAAACCTCTTTGGATATTCACTAACCAGTGGCTAAAGTGTAAACAGAGCAAACCTAGACCATTATTTGCTGCAGTACTAATATATGTGCATTTAATGTATCTCACCAAGTACACAGCAATAAATATAAGGTTTTAAAGGGATAGTAATGTTTCATAATAAAAGCAGCTCTAATTAATCATTATAGTATTTGGACTTTGGAGAGTGTTATTTCAATTCTGTCAGAGTTGTAGTTCTAGAGTAATTCAATGACAAAGTATCCCCCTCCTGCCCCTTTTACTGATGTAACACTGCTCAGCCAGATCAGAAGGGAGTTGCCCAGGTAGACTGCAGAAAGGGACAATCTTCAATTAAGATAACTGAAAAACTTGTTAAGGGGGCAGGGCTTTCATTGTTCTCACTGTAAGAATATTGTCCCCTTCTGTTATCCGTCTGGTCTATGGACTGAATTCCACATTTGAAACGAGATGGCTTACACTAGGTAAAAGGGGCGGGAGGGGGAAACTTTGCTTGTGAATATCAATTAAACCATAAAGGTTTGAGAGATACGACTTATATCATTCTTGGTGTTTTTTTAATGCCTACATAATAAAATAAATTTAAAACAAAGTATTACTATCCCTTTAAGTCTAACCTTGCATGAGATCATGTGCCTGTTTCATTGGTACAAGTAGTCAGAATTATGAAACAGCTGATAGAGATATCTCTGACCAATGGTCACACCCCAATCATCATATAACCCTGCTTCAACCCTTGCACAGTTTCCTACCACAAAAAATGTACTTACCCTAACTACAGTAACAAAAATGTATTTACCCAATTGGTCGCTAGAAAGGTCTCAAAAACACTGCATTGCAATGCTGTGGATACCTCTCTGACACACAAAGGGTTAAATAATAGGGTATATAAACAGTAAATAAACTGGCCAACATAACCCAAGAGTTGGCATCTCATGCAGGGAAAACTGGGATATAATGTATCATACACAGAAATCATAATGTGGCTGTAACTAGCACAACTGAGACAGACCTCACATCTACTGCTCCAGGTATCCATACAAATCTATTGCATTAGGCAGATGTCAACCCTCCTTAATAGAAAATGTGGTACTGAGGACTGGGGTCAAATAAAATGTAATGGAGTCCCAATTTAGATTTCTCAATTATATTTTTCATTAGTAAAATCATTTACTACTACAAATTATGCAGATTTTTTTTATTTAGATTTTTGCATTGATTTCATACCACTCATATATTTGCTGTTTTTATCATACATTAATATTGACTTAGTGCATTATTATGCAATTCCAGGTCAAGTTATTGAGTAGATTAAAAACATATTAAACATAGTTGTGTTCATGTGGGAGAAGAATAGACGAATAGCTGAGGTTGCATTAGGGAGATTCACTAAGGTTTCTGTCAGCTGGTTCTAATTTCCGAAAACGTCTCCCTTGGTTATTTGTTGGCAAAGCAAGAGAGCCTAAAGGTGCCAAAACACAGTGGGATTCCATCAGCTGAGCTGATTCCAACCAGTCTGGCTGGAACTGACCAGATTGGCCTGTTATTGCACTGTGTATAGGCTGTATCAGTCCAGCCAAACAAATTAGTGATTGTGGTCGATCGGCCTAGCTTGAAAATTTAGATTTAGAATCAGATTGCCATGTGTGTCGCCACAACAGAAAAATAGCTGGGGTTATGACATCATGTCATTTAAACATTGTTGCACAATCCCACACACACCAGATCAGCTGGCATCCGATTGCATAAATATTGCCTGTGTGTATGTGTGCGTGCGTGTGGGCAGAACAAACCAGCAATCTGATCGCTCATAGATCAGATCTGTGTGTATGGGCCGCTCAGCCCCTTGAGTGTCAGTGAGGTAACCAACGCATTGAGTTGCAATGCATTGGTTACGTTTCTGGCACTAAAAGTTTTAAGACTTACAAATCTCAGGCTGCACTTGTGTGCGTGCAAGTATCCATTGTTTGTAATGGAATAGTTTAACGTTTTTATTTCCGGTACATAAGCAATGTATTTCTTCACAATGCATTGCTTACCCTCTGGCACTCGAAGAGTTAAGTGCATCTAAATGTAGGAGTCAGCTCATCCACAAGTGAAAGCAGACACTGCATTCTTGGGCTTCACTTGTTTTAGTCCTTCTTCCAAAATGGCAGTGGAGTCTGTTTACTGACACTAAAAACAGATGAGAGAAGCCACATGGGGCCCGCAGACTTGGGACCATATGCACAAAAGAAAATGGGAGCTGTATTTTTAAAGGAACAATAGTGGTTTAAATGCGGCTTTTACCCCTGAATGCTATGCAATGTGTTGCAAGCCTCTTTAGTATTCAAAGTGTTAAAAATGTAACTTAACCCTTTGAGTGTCAGCAGGGTACGCAACGCATTGCTTTGCAATGCGTTGCGTACCCCTTTGGCACTCAAAGGGTTAACCAAATGAGAATAAGAGAACTGTTTATCTGTCCTGTGTGGTGCATTTGACCAGCTGCAGCATTGCCCCTCTGGCTTATTGAACCTGGCACATAGGCCTCAGGGTCCTCACTTCTTACACTCACACAAAGCAGTTGGCAGAGAAGGAAGAATAGCAGGAAGTGGTTTATTTGTTATAAATAGTTTCCATTATCTTGGTGCTTAGAAATGTTGTATGGCCAAACTGAAATGGTCAAGCACCATAACATGTATTTCTATTGATATACTGAAGAATTCAGTTCCTGTACCATATCTTTTGCTTATTTTTAAGTACACAGTTCCATAGAGTATACAAAGGCAATTTACAACTATGTTGGTAATAGGAAATAATCTCTTTAATCAACATTGTTTCATGCCATATATATTTCTTTAATGGTAGAAAATACAACCCTGGAGAGTAAGAACAAGAGACCAAGGCATAGGTTGCACAGACTTAGCCAGGGGAATGTAATAATCTGACAGCACCACCTGTGTGCTTAGAGGGATAGTAATACTCAATATGTAAAAATTATATAATGTAGTGAGTAAAACACACGTACTTCCACTAATGAAAAGTGTTTTATTCAAAAGTTATTATAGATCAAACTTGAATTTATTAGGTGCAGTATCACAGTGGCCTGAAATTGTGCAGTGGTGCTGTTGCTACACCAGCCTATGGGCAGCTGTGGTCAATTGACCATAAATCTCCACAGGATGGTGAAGCAGCAGCTTCACTGTACATTTTCAGTTTGAGCTGTAATAAGTTTTGAATAAAACAACTTTCAGCAGTGGGAGTACCCTTGTTTTATTCAGGGGGATAAACCCTAAATATATTGAACATGATATTAAAAGCTGTCATTTCTAGTTGATAGGATCCCTTTAAATTGTAAATTAATGAGAGAGTGTATGTTGATTAAATTTTCTTGGTCATCTCCACACCACTCAGTTAAGTGTTACCCTCATCTTATGGCTACGTTTTTTAAACCCTTTTTAGCCCTTTAAGGACCAGAGGAGTATGTAGAGAATTGTAAAGCAATATGTTTCACACCCCTCTGGCCCTTAAAGGGTTAAAACTGGAAGAGGTTTAAAAAACATCCTCCATATTGGGAAGGTATGGATGCTCTCGACGTTTTCTGCAACTGTGTTTATGTGATATTGCTTGTGCAGGACATGCATACATAATATAACTTATTAGAGAAAACCTGCTAATTAATGTTATGTATATTAACAAAGTTATCAACCCAAAAGACAGGCAGTTCTTGATTTCTGCATCAAGATAAGTAATGGTGGAAAATAAATGAATCATATAAATTATTATTTATGGAGAATAAATTGCATTACTTAGGTTAATGAAATAGTCATGCATATTGCATGAAAAAAATAATCATATATGCTGTGATATTTTTGAATAATTTATTCCTTGTCACCTTGTGGACTCAAAGTTAGAATGCTATTCCATGATGGTAAGTATAAAGAGAGGATGTATTACCTCTTATTTATGTGCAGGGGTAAGTATAATATAGACATTGCAGATGACAGGGATACTTAGTAAGTGAAAGATTTTGGGTGGGACATCTTTGTACAAAATCAGCAGTTCTTACAGTATTTACCGTCTGGTTACTGGAGATGTCTCCATTGCATTGCTGAACAATGAGGATGATGCAATGAGAAGACCTGGGGCAATAGGGCAAACCAATTTCATCATAGGGGACGAATAAACACTCTAATTGATTTCATCAGGGATTTTATTTCCTTGAATTGTAGGGAGACGCTGCAACGTATATTGAAGCAATGAACTGGAGGCCACTCTAGCACTCTAAGAGTTAAAAGCCTTATTAACACCTTGAGTGAATGTGTTGGCTATCCCTGTGGTGCTTATAGGGTTAACCCTTTGAGTGTCAGAAAGGCTGCATCTCTGGAACTCAAAGGGTTGCATCACTGGGGATGTCTGCAATTTTTCAGTCAAAGAGTTTAAAGGCCCATTGTATTCAATGAGGATTTTTGGAATTTTTATTTGTCTCGTATGGTGCAATTTTTCAGTCAAAGGGTTAAAGAGGAGCTATCACCTGTATTAAAACTTTTATAATGGGTTTTAATAGTTAACCCAACATTAGAGCTGGGTGTATTTTGTAAACAAATTGCTTACAAGTGCAGATACTAGCCCGACAAAATCAGGCACTTCAGCGTTCTGCGGGACTGAATGTCCCGCTTGACTTCCTAGCTGCCCCAGGGAGCGCGTTCACACTCCCCTTGGAAGCTGGGTTTCTGTGCTGTAGCATTAAAGCAAACTCCGTGTACAATGCTACTGGGGTTGCAACCCCTGGGGCAGCTGGGAAGTCAAGCAGGACATTCAGTCCCGCAGAACGCGGAAGTGCCCGATTTTGACGGGCTAATATCTGCACTTGTAAGCAATTTGTTTACAAAATACACCCAGTTCTAATGTTGGGTTAACTATTAAAACCCACTATAAAAGTTTGAATGTAGGTGATAGTTCCCCTTTAAAAGGCCTATTGTATTCAATGAGGATTTTTGGAATTTGTATTTGTCTCGTATTTGTCTCGTATGGTGCTTTTGGTTTGAACCAGAATTGATACCATTCTTGTTAGTACATTAGGCTCCATGGGTTGGAGACACATTTGCATCCAGATATTTAAATGAACTTCCTGAATAGCAGGAACATTAATGCTAACATGCAAGTTGTTTATATTATAACTATCAAAAATATACAAGTACTAGTGTGGGATGGCGTTGCCCGTCTGTTGTTTGTTTTGGTTATCCTTGCATTCAGTTATGTTAGGTGGATTTTTTTTAATATGGGGGGGTCTGTTAGTTGTACTATAGAGTTCACACATACATAGACACAGACACACATACATACATATTATTATACCACACACACATATTATCATACATACATAGACACCTACAGATACACACATACATACATAGACACACACCTGCACACATTAATACACACACACATCTATAGGTCCATTTCACCTTCTCCTCTGTCCTGTAGAAATTTCAATAGAAAGGAGAAAGATAGCTCCACTGAAACTTCCACACATCCCTAACATAGTAATGGAGTTGATGAGGTTGAAAAAAGATATGCATTCATCAAACTCAACCCATGCCATATCACCCCTGTTGATCTAGAGGAAAACAAAAAAATACCAATTGAAGCCATTTCTAATTAAGTCCAACTGGGTAACCAAATTCCTTACTGGCTCAAAATAGCATTCGGATATTTCCCTGGATCAACATCCTATCTGCTTTGAACCCAACTGTCATAATTCTCAATATTTTCTGTGCTGGATAGATATCCATTACTTTTTTTTCAAAGCAGTTACAGTATCTGCAAGCACAGCATCACAAGGTAAAGAATTCCATAACTTTACTGCCTTCCTGTAAAAAAATTCCTGCCTTTGTTGTAGTCGAAAGTGCCTTTCCACTAGTCTTAATGGATGACCTTTTGTTTTGTGTTCAGCTCTTCGAGTAAAATAGTTCCTTGGAGAGTTATTTGTTTTGAACTCAAATATATGTGTAAATGGTAATCATATCACCCCTTAGATATCTCTTTTCTGATGTAAACAAACCCATTTCTAGTCTTTTTATAAATCAGATCCTCCAATCCCTTTATCAGTTTTGTCCACATTTTATCCTTACTCTTCCACATCCAAGATATGTAAAATACTTTGAGACTGATGAAAAAGAGCCATCTCCACCATTTGTATCCATTTATTTAACAGGATAGTAATGTTTCAAAATAAAAGCAGCTCCAATTAACCCCTTAACAACCGGCTGATCGGCACAGCGTGGTCAGTTAAGGACCACGGAGCTTTTTTTTTTTTACTCCTTCTGCTTCCGGACTCCCCGAACGGCGTGCACCTGCTGGGGGAGCCCGGAATTCCATGACGGTCATAGTACGTCATGGGTCATTCAGTCAGATCGACCCTTGACGTACTATGACCGTCAAGGGTCGTTAAGGGGTTAAGCTTCATGGTATTTGGACCATGGAGAGTGTTATTTCAATACTGTCAGAGTTGTAGTTCAATAGTAATTGAAAGAAAAAGTATCCCCCTTCCTCCACCTTTTACCTATTGTAAGCCACCTCTCCTCAGATGTGTAATCTGGTTGTAAGACCAGACAGCTCATAGCAAGGGACAATCTTCTTACTGTGAGAACAATGAAAACCCTGCCCCCATTGACAGGTTTTTCAGGTTTTACCCTTTTACTAATTGAATATTGTCCTCTGTAAGTCATCTGGACAACACCCCTCTGTTCTGAGGTGAGCAGTGTTACATCAGTAAAAGGGGCGGGAGGCAGATACTTTATCATTCAATTACTCTTGAACTACAACTCTGACAGTATTGAAATAACACTCTCCATGGCCCAAATACTATGAAGATTAATTGGAGCTGCTTTTATTTTGAAACATTACTATCCCTTTAAGTGCATTGTGTGTCTCATGAGTACTCTAATTGTACAGCACTGCAGAATAAATTAAAGATAATAAGGATATGAATAACAAATGGAACAAACCAGCTGCCCCAAAGGGGACATAAAATACCTCAAATTCTAATTTAAATATGTCTTTTAAACCTAGAATAATATAGAAGCCTGTAATGCAATGCATAGAAGACCTTTCCAGCCAGTGGTGTAACTAGTCATTGCAAGGTGCCGATGCAATCATTGTTTTGGGCCCCATGACAAAAATATTTTCGCAGAGGCTTAACTACAACCTGTTGGATTCTGGGGCAGTTGGGGAACCTTTGAATGATGGGCGTCAGAGTAACTGCATCCTCTGCAACCCCTGTTTCAAGCATTCGAGTGGTTAAAAGCTCCAGTTAAATCAAAGGGGATTTTTATGTGTTCACTACGGTGCAGTTGGCATTCTACAGAATTACCTCAGTATTCAAGGTGCTAAACACCTACATTAAAGCAATGGAAGTTTTCATAATTTTTTTTATCTCCCTTATGGTGCACTTGGTTTGCCCCTGTATTTCTGCCCTTTTATTTTGTGCATAAGGCTCTGTGGGGTTCCAAACAGTTCATTTCCACCTTAACATATGCCAGTACGGTACCTGAGAATCATAACACATCCTGAAACTTAAAGCACATCATTCCCTTAAGAAAACAAACAAACAAACAATGGTGTCGTTATTACAATCAAAACTATACACCTCAGTATCTTTTTTTAAACCTACACATTAGACCCCTTTCACACAGATAACATTCTTGCAGAGACAGAAAATTGTGAAAAAAATGATATATGAGTTGTGAATCATTCTGTCCTATGGGGTATTTCACACAGTCAGCATGCTCTGTGATTATCATACAAAGACTCAACATGCTGCAACTTTCTTCAGACAGTGCAGTAAAGCAACTACACATATGTAGTATTGATTTCAATGAAATCATATTGAAATTGCTAAATTGTTGCAGGTAGCTATGGTTTCCCTGCCATTTTATCGCTTATGTTTCTGTTGAGAGAATGGGATGCTAGCATACCTCCCAAGTGTCCCTCTTTGAGAATCAAAATCCCTCTGTCCCTTTTTCCCACCCCAGTGTCCCTCTGTTTAGGAGATCAGACTGTGTGGTGTGTATATAAGAATATCACATTGCTCCATAGCAATAAAACTCACATTAATATTTGTTTAAGCTTCAAGAGATAGTAATGTTTCAAACTAAAAACAGCTCATATTAATCTTCATAGTATTTGGGCCATGGAGAGTGTTATTTCAATAATGTCAGAGTTGTAGTTCAAGAGTAATTGAATGATAAAGTATCCCCATCCCGCCCCTTTTACTGATGTAACACTGCTCACCTCAGAGGAGCAAGGTGGTGTCCGGATGGATCACAGAGAGGGACAATCTTCAATTAACATAATGGAAAAGCCTGTCAAGGGGGGCAGGGTTTTCATTGTTCTCACAGTAAGAAGATTGACCCTTACTGTGAGCTGTCTGGTCTTAAGACCAGATTCTACATCTGAGGGGAGGCAGCTTACACTAGGTAAAAGGGGCGGGAGGGGGATACTTTATAATTCAATTACTCTTGAACTACAACTCTGACAGTATTGAAATAACACTCTCCAGGGCCCAAATACTATGAAGATTAACCGGAGCTGCTTTTATTTTGAAACATTACTATCCCTTTAAGTATATGTGTTTATAAAGTAGTCTGTATATATAAAATACTTTGCTCCTGCTCTAAATCATTTATTCAGTTACACAAAGAGGTGTCAACAGGTCATGAAATAACCTAAAAATGATCGGTGAGGACCTGCCCACCAGCCACATCCCCAACAACAGCACGTAAAAGAAAATTGTCCCTCTTTGGCCATTTGAAGTGTTAGGAGATATGTGCTAGGGAAAAAATGTATGTTGTAGCACAAAAAACACACCAACATTTTCAATTGCTACAATAAAGGTGAACTACAAAAAAAAGTTGCTCTACAAAAGTTGCCTGTATTAAAGCGTCCTTAGCTGTAAACACTTACATGGGACTTGTAAGAGAAAGTGTTCACAGACACCCTCAATGTAGTAGTAAGAAGGCAGTTCATCATTGCATTGTTATCCTATTACAATAATGTCAGTCTGCAAGACAGTGAAGTTGAAGCATTAAAAAGGATTAGAGAAATTCTGGGGCAAAACAACCGAACCATAGGTCACAGATAAAAAATGGCCATTAATTTAAAAGGGTGTTTAGTTCTTTGAATGCTAGAGAGGTCTCCAGTGCATTTAATTAACTCTTTGAGTGCCAGAGGGGTACACAACGCATCGTATCAAGTAAAACAAGGGTACTCCCTTGGCTGAAAGGCGTATTATTCAACAGTTATTACAGCTAAAACTTGACACCTTAGGTGCAGTATCAAAGTGATCTTAAATTGTACAGTGGCGCTGTTGTTACACCATCCTATGGAGACTTATGGTCAACTGACCAGAGCTGTCTATAGGATTGTGTAGCAACAGCGCCACTGCATAATTTAAGATCACTTTGATACTGCGCCTAAAATATCAAGTTTGAGCTGTAATAACTTTTGAATAAAACAACTTTCAGCAATGGGAACACCCTTGTTTTACTCAGGGGGATAAACTATACAATATACATTTTATAAATTTTAAGTATTACTATCCCTTTAAAAGCCCCATTTAAATCAAATGAAATTTGTATATTTGTCCCTTAGGGTGCAGTGGATTTATTCCAGTTCTTTGTAGGTCTTTTGCCTCTTTATCACCTTTAGAACAAAGATGGCTATTGGAAATTGACCTAAACTCTGATAAGTAAAGTGAATAGACTGCACTGATTGGCTAACATAATCACAATCGATTGGCTTTCCAGGCACAGAACATGAGTCAGTGGGATTCCAGAATCCAGTCCACCTGCGCTTGCCTGGTCATAACAACTATTTATATAGCAACTGCCACTACTATACAAGATTTAACCCCTTAATGACCAGCGCGCATGCGAAGCCAGCACTTAAGGACCACGGAGCAGGGAGCCCTGAAATCCATGACGTAATTGTACGTCATTGGACCTTATCGCACATTGACCCATGACGTACGTGTACATTGTTGGACGTAAGCAGTTAAAGGATAAAAACACCTCCTAATAATAACCCCCTACTTATCTTACTATGACCAGAACTTCCAAATGACCCCTATCAGTTCTGCACGTGTGCCATTGTTTGAAAGCTAACATACTCAATAAGTCCTGGATATTATTTCCATGGATGCAGACATGACAGTTGCTGGCGTTTTTTTTTTTAAATGAAGCAGGTAGAGTGCATGAGCCTACTTAACTCTTTCAGGATCAGTATGGTGCAAAACACATTGTGAAGCAATGCACTGCACACCTCTCTGATACTTAAAGAGGCAGTATTGGGTCCAATCAAGACCCTTTTAACCGTTTAAGTGCCAGGGTCATGTTGATTTGAAAGGCTGGGTGATGCTGGATGATGTCAGTCCTCAGTGATCATAGCTGGGAACTCTCTGGATTTGCCCCGGAGACTCCGGTTATGACTCTGAATTATTGGGTCTCCGGGGCAGAATCTGATTCTCCAGATGTGGAGAGTTTCTAATGAAACTCACTCCCCGCCCACTTCTCCTCCTCCCCCAGCCTATTCATTACTCTTTTTCTTCATTTTATAGGGTCCACCCCCACTCACAACTAAGCACGCCCCTTTTGACACAAATTATGTCATTTTTCTCCCCCAGTGGTGCCAAAGGACTCCCCTCTCTGGGTTGTCCACAACACAAAGTTCCCAGGTATGACAGTAAAGAGTTAATGGGAGATTTCTCTCTTCTATATTAAATTCTTTACTATCCCCATGTTGGCAAGTCCAATGAAATGGGCTTCTACAGTGAATCTCCCATGGGTGTCTCACTCAGAGCTGACATCACCAGCTTTGCAGATCATCATATTCTTCAAGGCTGCGCAAAGGGCAACAAAGGAGTGTAGATCTACCAGTACTAGCTTTTAGGACACAGCCAATTATTTAAAAGTCTGTTCTACGTCCACATTAAACTGTTGAGATTAACACATGCAGAGGGTGAAGTTTGTGTCTCATGGTCCTGTATCAACTATCCTGTTTGCCTCCATATATATGTTATGCAGGTCAGGACTGATTGATGTCATCTCTTGAATAAAGGCACAACGGCAAAATTCATAAAGGCCAATAGGATTTTCTGTCAATAATAAGCTAAATGCTGGTTATTTTAGAAGGTGTTGCTTCTCCTTTAATTTGAAAATACTGTTTCCAGGAATCGCTTCTTGCAACACAGCATTTCCTATTTTCTAAATGTGACACGTCTGTCTCCAGTGATCCCAATCTTTGACATTTCTATCATTTCCCTTGTAATTAATTATAAGTCACTGCAGCTTGACCTGAAGAAAAAAAAAGCATTTTGTATTATTTAGATGTGTCTAATTGGTTTTCAAAGGCCATTTGTCTCTTAGCTTCATTACAGTTTCATTAGTTGAGTTTGAAGGGCCTACATTAATATTGCTAATGATCTGAGAATGCAGAGGATATGTATATCAGTGCAGATGTCCACTAACGTAGGGATGGACAATCCCTGGCTTTCCAGCTGTCGTTGGCTACAACTCTCATTATCAGGCTCTGTTAGGATGACAGTTATAGTTCAACATCTGTAGTGAAACAGCTTGCCCCCCTCCCCGCTCTAATAACCACTCTTGCCTTGGATCAAATTTAGGTAAAAAGTAATGGTATCATTTATATACAATTGGGGAATGTACAAATCCTCCAGTGCAGTTCCAATGGTGTTAGCATCCAACTTCTGCTTTTGCAGTTTAGGGTATGTCTTAACCCAGTTGATTAGCAGATGAGTATCCATGCATTTCAGCTAAATGCACTGGATACCATTCTGGCACCCTTTGCTTTGCAATACGTTGCATACCCCTCTGGCACTCAAAGGGTTAAAGGTGACAGGCAATCAGATCTGTGACAACAGCTGCTATTGGTTCCCTCAGATTCACTAAAGGGCTCCACATTAGGCTTACAAATTCTAAATAAGGGTTGAAAAAAACAGAGTAACCCCTTGGATGCTAGAAGGGTCTCTAACTCATTGCTTTGCAATTCATTGGAGACCTCTCTAGCACCCAAATGGTTAAGGTGGAATAGTAGGTAAAAGGAAGTATGCTCTGAGGAACAAGAATCAGGATGCACACTTTTGAGGTGAAAATAGGATGTGGGGCCTGCGACACAAGATTCTGAGGGCTACCTGTTATCGACAACTTCTTTGAACATATAAAGATTTCAGTGCCATTGGCGGACACCCTATGCCATTGCTAAAGGAGCAGTAAACTTTTTTGAGATTTTTCTGCTGAATGAAATAAGGTACCCACAAATCTGTCAGTTGTTTTATTTAAAAGTTATAACAGTTCAGATTGTCAGAAAGTGAATTACAGTGTGATTACTTCCTGAAAGTTATAACTGTCATTATGACTCAGCAGTTTCTATCACATTCTGTGGAGTACTTTTTGTCAGTGACTCACCTCTCCTAGGGAATGCAACAAAATAACTAATTGGAATATGACCTCTAGAGGGCACTATTAATGTAAAAATCCAAGAGTTTAAACTGTAATAACTCTGAAAATGTGCATCTCTCAGCAGTGGGAGTAACATTACTGCTCCTTTAAGATTTTAATGTGAGTCCCAAACATCTTCCCTCTAGCATGCATTGGGACATGAAGTTGCTATTCCAAATTGAACATGCCTTTTTACATTATAAGGAAAAACAAAATTCAGAGGAAATGAACACACTGTCATACGCATGCGTGGGAACTCTCCAGATTTGCCCTGGAGACTCTGGTTTTGACACTGCTTTACTAGGTCTCCAGGGCAGAGGCTGATTCCTCCGATGTGGGGAGGTTATTTTGAAACACTGCCCACTTCTGCTCTTTCCCCCTCTGTTTCTCCTTCCCCAGCCTTCTTTTGCTATCTGTGTCACACCTTTAAGCCCTGCTCCCCCCCAACTCACATCAGGGGCCCGCCCCATTTTAACACAATTCACGTCATTTTTCTCACCCTCTACTGTACCGGAGGTATGGTCATACGCCCTCGATTTGGAGTAAGCAATGTCAGGTGGAGAATTTTATTTGGCTTATGTAGCTGAGTAAATCAGCTTTAGGCAGGCAAAACTCTAAGAAAGTTTAGCGTATGTTGTACCACAGAATCATATTAGTATGCCCCCTTAAAAAGACTGATGTACTAAGAAACTGGAGCAATTCTGGGGCAAACCAAAAATAGGGAAGAATAGCTATTACCTAAAATGCATTGATTTCATGGGGTTGTTAACCCACTGAATGTTTATTTCACAATGTGAAACCTCTTTAGTATTCAAGTAGTTAAAAGGGGATTAATCAGGTAGGCAGGATTGAGAGGAGGAAAGGTGGGATTTTACTTTAGAATGGGAGGAACAGGGTCAGAAGTGGGTGGAAGTGACAAGATGTGGGTATAGGTACCCAGAAAACTCATCAGTCTCTGCACAGACCTGGTAATTAACTCTAAAAGCCTATGGACTCGATACTATTACCACTGGTATTTTTCAAAACAAGCAGTATTGGTTTTGACAGACAGTTTGCAATCGTATAAACTGTAACTATGCTGTGAACAACAAACGTCACACAAAAATGTCCAGCGGGTGCAAAATTTTCACCCATTGAACATCACGTAAAAACAGTTAACTTTCCTATCCTATTCCATGTGGTGGCTTCACCGCGTGTTCAGGACCACTTTTCATGGTGCAAATCCTGTGCAATGAAAAGGCAGGCACAGAGTCCCAAACACACTGTGAAAACCACCGGTATGTGGTTGAAACAAACAAAAAGATTAACCCCATGAGTGCCATTGGGGTATGCAATGCATTATACAGTGTTGCATACCCACTGGCAGTCATAGGGTTAATCTAGAAACAGTTCACACATGTCCTGACAAATAAAAACTTACCAGTAATCCAGCTGGGTCGTCTCCGGCTTCTTCGTCTTTTCTTTCTTCTTTTCTTCGGTCTTCTGTCTTGGGTTTTTTTTTTTTTTTTTTAACCCATTAAACCATTTTTTGAGCCCCCAAACATGCCACCGTTAACACTATGAGTGCCGGATGGGTAGCCCTCTGGTGCTCAAAGGGATAATATGGGTTGCATCTTAATGTCCACTGAAGATACAAAATATAATGTTTCCAAAATTGTCAGTGTCAAATTCCTTACCCTCTTTGCCTCCACCGCTGACGGTGGAAGGCATTTTGAGCTGCACAGACCCCCCCAATGCCGGTCATTTGACCGAGTCAGACTGCCAGGATTTGGAACCGAGACTGGCTTTTATATGCCAGTCTCGGTTCAAAATAAATTGGCAGTCTCCAATTAGCTGGGAAGTGCTTACGCACCTCCCAGCCAATCAGCTTCCAGTGGGGGGATGATGTCCCACAAAAAATATTTTGCAAATTGTAGTCCTTAAAAAGTTGACCAAAGAGCAAAAAAACGTATCTCTCAAGCTGCTATGGTTTGAGAGATATCTGCATTTAAAGTTCAATGTTTCCTGCTGTCAGCTGTAAAGTTGTCAGCAGGAGATCCATGTCGGCCAACACAGAGGCTCTGCAGCAGAGCCGCAATTGCGTTATTTACAACTAATTACTTCATTGGATTGGTCTAAAAAGTGTGCTTGCAAACCAGGCACACTTTTTAAACCATTCCAGCGCAGTCATTCGTTTTAAATAACAGGACTGCGGCTTTGCTGCAGAGCCTCCGTGTCGGCCCACGCAGATCTTCTGCTGACAACTTTATAACTGACAGCAGGAAATCACGAACTTTAAATGCAGATATCTCTTAAACCATAGTGGTTTGAGAGATACGATTTTTTGCTCTTTGGTCAACTTTTTAAGGACTACAATTTGCAAAATATTTTTTTGTGGGAGATTACTATCCCTTTAAGAATGGAACCCACCAAGTTCAGTTCATTCACAGTGTTATTTTATTATTTACTAGTTGAACAGCCCGTTACACGGGCCACAGTGCCTCTGGCAGCCGGTCGCGGGGCAGTCACACGAAGTGGAGACTGCCCGCGCCTCGGCTGATACAGAGCTGGACGCTCCTTCGGAGCTCCCAGCTCTGTATCAGCCGCGGCGCGGGCAGTCTCTACTGCGCATGACTGCCGCACGCGCAGCAGTGTCTACTGCGCATGTCGGGCGTTACACACAACTTAGCGAATTATTATATAGGATTTGTTTGCCAACATCATGCACAGTTTGTATATACACATGGAGGTCAAACAGTCATGTAAAGCTTCCTCCAGATGAATAGATAAAGACCAAAGGAATAGATAAAGAACATTCATATTATATTTTGGGGTTTATGCACCTAAAATATATTTTTTTACTAATGCTGATTAGGAGTACTTGATATTTAAATATGACTTTTAAGGCCTTAAATGTTAGAGATGTCTCTAAGGCATCTCTTTGAAACCAATGGAAATATTTATATGTTCTCTATGGTTTCTCTGATTCTGTTCAGTACATCAGCCTGGAGGGCTTTCTGCATGCATAATCTGATGCCATTGTTTATAGTAATGCTACTATTCAAAATTAAACAAGTTGTTTAATGCTTCAAGTCAATGTTATGATCATATCGCCAACAACTACATTGTCTTTCTCACATAGCTCTGTAACATATTGTTTGGCAGGTTGCTTGGGGTTCTCAAGGAAAGATAATCTATTCCTCTTTTCCTTGTATTGTACATTTAGTTCCTTTATATTATATTGCACATATTATCCTAATAATACATAAATTAATAACATATGTTACTTATTGAGAAGTTATACATAATTATTTGTATGTTATAGTCAGTGTTGCCTATTACATATAAAAATATTAACCCTATGAGTACCCTTTGTACTGCAATATGTTGCGCACACCTGGCATTGAAAGAGTTAATAAATAGATCCTGAAGTCAGACCCTAAAATCACAAAAAATATATATTAATATTAGGAAGTCTCTAAAACAGATATTTTGTGAAAGCTGTGACACTGGGGGCATCCATTTTGTCTCTGCAGGACCCCCAAGTGAAGCAGCTGTTACATGCAGACATCGGGCAATATGCACACATGAAGAGTGGAACAATTCTGAAGCAAAGCGTCTGTTTCCCACGGAAAAAATAACATTCTTCCTAATTCCCCTTAATTTATCCCTTTGGTTGCAAATGGCCATGAAGTCATGCTCACATATACAAAAATGATGCCCCTAACTATTTCACAGAGGCTTACATTTAAAAGAAGGAATCCAGATCTTCTACCCAGGACATCAAATTACTTATTTTAGCAAAACCCGGAATTGTATTCTCTAGGTCCCAAACCCGCTTTATTTTTGCCCATTCAGGCAATAAATTTCACAGAATAAAGTTACTACCCCCTGGAGTTCTTAACCTTAACGTTCCTCTGGGGCCCCCAAATCAAGTGGGACAGAGAGCCTTCATTTACACTTTGACATTCCAGTTTATACCACGGTTTTAACTAACAGAAGAGGAAAGGGAGGATTAGGATTACCTATTGTTAGTAAGTATTATAAGGCCAATATCATCAGGCATGTACCTATGATGCAGGTGGATGCTTGTGTTAATGAACCTTGGTATGAACTGGAATGTCAAAGTGTAAATGAAGGCTCTCTGTCCCACTTGATTTGGGTGTCCCAGAGGAACCTTAAGGTTAAGAACTCCAGGGGTAGTAATTTTATTCTGTGAAATTTATTGTCTGAATAGGCAAAAATAAAGCGGGTTTGGATCTGAAGAACTGGGAATCTGCAGGAATACAGGAGATAAATGACATCTTAGATGGCAGTAAACTGAAATCATTTGATTTATTGGTTCAATTATATAATCTTCCCAACAGAGATATTTTTAAATATATACGGGTTAAATATTTCTTACATAAAAATCTATATGTGGGTGAACAGCGCTTTTTAAGCAGACTGAGTGGTATTTTTAGAGGTAGTAACTTAATCAAGACTCTAAGTATATTCAGATAACTCAGATGGATAAGGGGAGAGAAAATATAGCTGCATTAAATAAATGGTCTGCTGAATTAAATATATGTATAGATAGGCAAGCTTGGAATAATGCTTATAAAACTGTTTGTGAGATGATTCACTGTGTGAAGGTACTAGAGAATCTATTTAAAGTATTGAATAGGTGGTATCTGGTTCCCACAAGGATTGCAATTGCTATTTATCTGCAGGCTTCAAATTTATGTTGGCGCTGCCAGAGAGAGGTAGGCACTCATCTGCATATTTGGTGGACGTGTAATAAGATCCAGGCTCTGTGGAAGTTGGTGTTTGATTTTTTAGATGAGTTAGGAGAAATCAAATTATAGAGAAGGCCAGAAGTGGCGTTGCTGCATCTTAACTGGCCACAAATGATCGTTTTATCTATTGGTAACTCATACTATGGTGGCTATTAAGATTGTGATTGCAAGGCAGTAGAAAACTAATCTGGCAGGTCCTTGGTCCCAAATTAGGAGTCAAATTAGTTTTCAATTGATAGTGGACTTGGGCCTTTGGTGTATAAACCAAACAAGTGGGAAAGACAGTAAGTATTTAGAAGACTGGTTGAAGCTCTAAATATTTAAAAGACTTATCAGGCTGTGTAGTAAACTGAAGTAGAGTAGAAAGACTGTGAAGAACGAAGTGATAAAAGTTCTAGTGGCATCTATGTGTGTTTTGTTTTGTTTATACTTAATGAGATATGTAACTTGGGGTCTATTATGGCCGTATTGTATTTTAAGTTATTTGTATTTTTGTTAAATAAAAGAAAAAAATAAATAAATAAAAAGAAGGCATTTACAAAGAAAATATATATCACAACTGAAATAGTTAAACAAATATATTATTAAAATTGTGTTTGAGACCCTGCCTCTGATTATACTTTTTATTTCTCTTTTTTAATTTTCTTTTAGCTTGCAGACCAGGATTTTACAAAGCATTTACTGGAAACCTTAAATGTACCAAATGCCCCCCACACAGTTCAACTCAGGAAGATGGGGCAACTCACTGCAACTGTGAGAGAAATTACTACCGAGCGGATAAGGATCCGCCCTCCATGGCATGCACACGTACGTACTTTATATCTGCACTAATGGAAGCTTTATTAAAAAAAGATATAGTAATGCTTTGTTTTTAGCTGCATTTAAAAGATTTAAAGAGTGTGACTGATGTCAGACACTCTTTAATATCCACTAGTATAAAATAAATTAAATATTACCCTGATGTGAACTCCTTGTCCAGTGATGTGGCTGACTCAGTCAGTTGAGCTGTTGCCAGTCAATTGAGCTGTTGCCATGGCATCCCGCCTGACACTTATTCATTGCAAAATTTGTCTCTGAACATTTTTTATACATACTGAACATGAACTATAACCCAGTCAGTACTCAGGATGTATTTAACTACTTAACCTGATATGAGCTCCTTCTCTAGTAAAGGGTCTGAGCCACTCCATCGAGGAGTTGCATTGGCAGCCCACCTGGCACTCGTTGACTCAGAGACACTTGTCAGCAGTTTTAATGCTTACAGACCACTTACTACAATGCAGTCAGCACTAAGGAGATATTCAGATTGCTCACATACAGAAATATCTCTCCATGTGAGTGAGCAATGGGTTAGGTTGCTTTGGCAACTGAGCTAACCTTAATAAGGAATAAGGACATTTTACGGATTCTTTCTCAAAAACAAACAAGAATACTTTTTATAAACCTTCCTCATAGATCCTGATGTTCTAAAAGGAGCTGGAATAATTCTGGGACAAACCAACTGTATTGTAGGGGACAAACAAAAATTCCCTTTGATTTAAATGGGGCTCTTAACCCTTTGAGTGCCAGTGGGGTATCTAACGCATTGCAGTACAATGCGTTGGATACCCCTCTGGCACTCAGAGGGTTAATCCATTCAGTGCTATGGAGGTTTTCACCTCATTGCTTCACAACAATCTCTAACATTAAAGGTTAAAGGGCTAATAATGTTTAATTTTTTATTTTTTTTTTAATATTGTAGGCATTAAAAAAATAATTACATCAATGTGTCTTATCTCTCAAACCTTTATGTTTAAGAGATATAACTTGTTAAAGTTCCACCCTTCAGGCTGTTTCAGAGAAGTCAGAGCCCTAGCTGACAGCAGCAGATTCTGGTCATTTGACCGGATGGCTGCTCTTCAGCAGAGCTGAAATAGCTCTATTTAGAAATAAATACTTCATTGGAAAGGTCTACAAAGTGTGAAATCTCATTATTTAGAAATAATTACTTCATTGGAATGGTCTACAAAGTGTGCTTGCAAACCAGGCACACTTTGTAGACCTTTCCAATTAAGTATTTATTTCTAAAAAGTGCGATTTTGGCTCTGCTGAAGAGCCGCCAGCCGGAGCCGGGACTGGAATCTCCTGTCAGCTAGAGGGCAGACTTCTCTGAAATAGCTGGAGGGGGGCCTTTAGCCAGTTATATCTCTCAAACCATAAAGGTTTTAGAGAAAAGACACACTGATGTAATTATTTTTTTAATGCCTGTAACAGTAACTTAAAGAAACTTAAAATTAAACATTTCTATCCCTTTAAAAGCCATATTTCAATCAATGGGAAATGTTATTTGCCCCTTATGGTACAGCTGGATTGATCTAGAATTGCTCCATTGTTTTACATGATCCTCAGTAGCTCCCTGCCCAGTAGACCTCTGTTTTTTCAGGGTGTAGTGCAGCGATACTTCACAGGTAATATAATACATTTCTATGGGTTATATTCTTTATCAAGTGATAACATGGATATCACGTTATATTAATATATTTTTTAAATGCAGAAATCATATAATTTGTACCATTATTCTAAAGCAATGAAAACTCTGGTTTAACCCTTTGCGTGTCAAAGGGTCAACCAACACTTTGCCCTGCAATGCATTGTATGCCTCTCTGGTATGCAGAGGGTTAAAGGGGAAGTAAAAGGTGAGGGGGGTTTGTGGATTTTTTAACCCTTTGAGTGCCAGAGGGGTACTGAATGCATTGCTCTGCAATGTGTTGTGTACCCCTCTGGCACTCAAAGGGATAACTGTAGGCAGTTGACTGACAGCTGTGGGAATTAACCCCCATAGCTTAAAACTCTCTTCCCTTCTGTCTCAGTTTGCTGGACTGTGTGACATCAGCACTTCACCAACACTGTAGTGAGATTTGCTGATATTGGTCTTCAATAGAAAGGATAACAATGTTGCTTTCTCCCCCTGAAGTGTATGGTGAAGCACTGATCATGGTAATCTGATGGGCAAATGGAGGGAGAATGGCAGAGTTTGGCAGAGTTTTAAGATATAGGAACTCATTTCCCCACAACTGTTATGTAAGTGCCTAAGGCCTGGGTTCCATTGCAGTTGATCATTTTATCACTGGTATACCTACAAATGTCCCCATACACTTCCATAGGAATCTGCATGATAATGCAACTGATAATCAGTGACATCTTTTATCACATGCAATGTAATTCATACCTAAGTTAGCAAGCCTCTGACCATTAACCTCCCCTTTAAAACTTCAGTATGTGACAGATACTTCTCGCCTATGATTACTGTTTCTCAAGTGATATCAACAGTGAAATTGCATTTAACCCTTTGAGTGCCCATAATGCATTGTATATCCCTCTGGCACTCAAAGGTCTAATAAGTGATAAAATCATTAGTAACAGCAACTTCTCAAGTGAAAATGCTAGTGATTACCAGTCCAGGAATAATATCCCCAGCATTGACCATTTCCTAAATAATAAAATCATCATTACTGGCCACTTCTTAAAGGGATAGTAATACCTAAAATGTAAAAAAAAATATGTTGTAGGGTTTATCCCCCTGAGTAAAACAAGAGTACTCCCACTGCTGAAAGATGTTTCATTCAAAAGTTATTAATTTTCAAAGTTGAATTTTTTAGGTGCAATATCACAGTGGCCTGAAATTGTAGAGTGGCGCTGTTCCTACACCATCCTATGGAGATTTATGGTCCTGAGACCAGAGCTGTCCATAGGATCGTGTAGCAACAGCGCCACTCTACAATTTCAGGCCACTGTGATATTGCACCTAAAAAATTCAACTTTGAAAAGTAATAACTTTTGAATGAAACATCTTTCAGCAGTGGGAGTACTCTTGTTTTACTCAGGGGGATAAACCCTACAACTTATTTTTTTTTACATTTTAGGTATTACTATCCCTTTAAGTAAAGGTGACAGGTGATATCTCTTATATTACCCCTCAGTCTAGAATTTTACACTAAATTGTTCGCCATGTTGTGCACAAGGTAATATTGTCACTTTCATTTATCATGTCTTAATGGTTGTCCGTTGATATTTTTTCTCGCCTTTTATATCAGTTTTCGTTTATTTGTATTTCAATATGTTATTCACAGGTCTCCTTAACCGAAATTCTCTGTATCCTTGGAAATATCCAATTATTCTTCTTTCTCTATCATTCATTTTATGTTTATAACGTGTCTATATGGATACTGGCTAAGGGGTCTAAAGCACCAGATCTCATTCTTAACTCTTTGGGTCCAAGAGGGGTTACCGAAGACATTGTAGTACCCTTCTGGCACTTAAAAGGTTAAATCCTCTAGTTTTGTTGCAATCCTGGATCAAACCAAGTGTAGCATAGGGGAACAAATGTAACTTCCCATTCAGTTAAATGGGACTTTTAACCCCTTAAGTGCTAGAGACATAGCTAAAAATTTAGTTTGCAGTGTATAAAGACCTCTCTAGCAATGAAATGCTTAAAAGCCTTGTTTAACCCTTTGAGCGCCATAGGGTGTGCAGTGAATTACAGAACAATGCGTTGCACATGCCTATGGCACTCCGAGGGTTAAACAAATCAGAACTTGGGACATTTTTATATCTGTAGTGTATTTGGTTTGCCCGAGCATTGCTCCGCTTTTGTGCATAAGGTGCCAAGAAAAGTAGAATTAATTTGGGGCAAACCAACTGCATCTTGGGGAGAAGCAGCTTCCCATTCAGGGTTAATAATGTTGTTACATAAAAAAATGTAATATTGCAGCTATTACAGAAATAAACTATACTATCCCAGTTCCGTCTCTCAGACCTTTATGGTTTGAGAGATATAAAATGCTGAAATCCTCCCCTCCCTCACCTTTTACTGATATCAGCTGTAAGCAGAGCCGAAATCCATAATCCAAAAAGAAATACTTCATAGAAACGGTCTACAAAGTTTGCCTAACCAGGCACACTTTGTGGACCGTTCCAATGAAGTATTTCTTGTTACATTGCTCTATTTCGGCTCTGCTGAAGAGCCACCTCAAGCTGGCCGGCACGCATCTCCTGCTCTCAGCTTTACAGCTGACATCAGGGAAAAGGGAGGGAAGGGGGAACGGTAGCCTCCTATATCTCTCAAAGATGGGACTGGGATTGTGTAGTTGATTTCTGTAATAGCTGCAATATTACATTTTTTTATATAGCGACATTACTAACCCTTTAACCTCTTGAATGCTAGAGAGGTCTTTGCACTGCAGTAGGTTGGAGGAGTTTTGGTCCCAGTTATCCCTTTGAAAGCCAGAGAGGTACCTCCCTGGCACTCAGAGG
Source organism: Rhinophrynus dorsalis (assembly GCA_037306005.1). NCBI lineage: Eukaryota > Metazoa > Chordata > Amphibia > Anura > Rhinophrynidae > Rhinophrynus > Rhinophrynus dorsalis. Next base: position 67,985,812 of record CM074719.1, on the reverse strand, counting down.
GTTAAATCAGTGGGCGTTTGGGAAACTTTTATTTCTCCACCTTGTGTGCATTTGGTTGCACCAGAATTGCTCCAGTTTTCTTTGTGAAGAACGCCCTAATGATGCTTTAGGGTTGGTCCAAGTCACAAAACGCAGCAACTCCCGATGGGCATGAGTAATAAAATAATGACACAACATTATTATTTCTTCTGCTAGGCCCTCCCTCTGCACCAAGAAACCTTATTTCCAATATAAATGAGACATCGGTTATACTGGACTGGAGCTGGCCGTTGGATACAGGGGGTCGAAAAGATATCACCTTTAATGTCATCTGCAAAAAATGTGGAGGAAATGTTAAGGTTTGTGAACATTGCAAGGGGAATCTGAGATTCATCCCCCGGCAGAACGGACTTACCAATACCACTGTGAGCATAATGGATCTCCTGGCTCATACAAACTACACCTTTGAGATTGAGTCAGTAAATGGAGTCTCTGACCAGAGTGTACTTACAAGACACATCGCTGCAGTTAGCATCACCACAAATCAGGCTGGTGAGTGCACCTTTGTTCTTGGCTTCTTGGTTTTGTAAAAATTACTGTTGTTATAATTTTGTGGATTGGAGAAAACAGTTTCATAGTTAATAAATGCAATAGTTATATTGGTATAGCTGGGAACACTCGGGGTTTGCCCTGGAGACTCTGGTTTTGGATCTGCATTACCGGGTCTCCGGGGCAGAGTCTGATTCTCCAGGGTGTGGGCAGTTTCTTAAGAAACTCTGTCCATTTGTGCTCCTTCCCTATCAGTTCCACCCACTCCCCACCCATTTCTCCTCCTTCCCCAGCATATTGCCTATAGATTTACAACTTTCTGAAGCCCCCTCCCCAGTCACTATTAAGCCCCACCCCTTTTGACACAAATCCCGTCATGTGTCTCCCTGAACGGCACCACAGGCCTCCCCCTCTAGGAAGGCCAGAAGAAAAAGTTCCCAGATGTGTATATAGGTTATCCCTTTAAGAACCTGTGCACCACTCTAATCCTAAAAGGGCTAAAGTTTTTTTTCCAACTAACAATCATATTTATACTTCACAAATGTATAGCAACTTTTTTTTAAATGACGATTTAAAACAATATTTTATGTTTCCATGTTAAGGTATCTAAAATGGATACTGTCCTTTTTGCTAGCTGGTATTTTACTATATATATATATATATATATATATATATATATATATATATATATATATGAACAAAACACACACAGTGGCACTCAGCAGTATTATATTATCATTAATAAAAGAAAAACAAAATGGTGCACACCCCATAAGGTATCTGCACATGTACTCAGCCTGGGTATCCAGCGGAGAGGCAGCACTCATCAGTTCTGTGGAGAACCGAAAACGCTTGGCAATGCCATGCTGATGATTCAGTAAAAGCATCTTCTGGATACCCAGGCTGAGTAAATGTGTGTGTATATATATATATATATATATATATATATATATATATGTTTACAATATATCTCTAATTTTATCCCTTTAAAGACCAGGAGGGTGAGCAGTATATTGTAAAAATATTGAACAATTACCCTTGTCTGTGGAGAGCTTGACTTTGCCAAATTCCTCATGTTTATAAGTAACAAAGTTTTAATTGACTGTTGTGAACGTAATTTCACATAATTTATAAAATGAATAACTGATACTGATTAAATCAGAGATAGACAACATGTGGTTCTGCACCAGTGGTTTTACAGTAATGTTTTGGAGAACCTAACTTTCAAGGTTCAAAGACTCATGCATTGTGTACTCCTCTGCCACTTAAAGGGTTAACTCAAATGGAATTTTAAGTGGTTTGTCTCAAGTTTGCTCCAGTCCTACTTTTTGCATCCCCCTCAGTATACCAATAGAAGAGGCCACTGACACCTCCCTGTATGAAATGTCTTTACTGTGTCTTAATCCTTTGAGTACCAGAGGGGTAGGAGATGCATTGCTCTGCAATAATTTGCATACTCTGGCACTCAAATGGTTAAAGAGTTAGTAATGTTCCTTGTACACTTCAGCTAGGATCCATGCTTATAATGTGTATGATCGTTCCGTAATCTTGCTAATGCCGAAAATGCCACAAGCACAAATAATGCTACTATATTTAACGCCTTCCCAGCATACTGACATCCCATACAAACAAACGCATGAGAAGGAGGATATGAATAAAAATGTGGTTCTTTATTTCTTTAGACACAGCATAAAAAAGTGAGCAATTGCAGAACTTACATATGATCACATTAGTCCATTCCTAATGCGTTTCAGAGACACATAGATCTCCTTCATGGCTGTGTATGGTGGAAATGTACGAGTTTGCCTGGAGCTGGGTCTGTATTGTTACATTGGAGTAATGCCGAAAGCGCTCTATTTCCTCTGATATTATAACATAAACTGTGCCCCTCCTGCCCCTCATAGTGACATCAGTCTTCTTTGCCTCGGAACTGGAGGAGGATCGCAACAAGGGACAATCTTCATTCAGTATGAGGATAAACCTGCCTTTTTCATCAAGGAGGTCAGGGTTTTCCTTATACTGGATGAAGGAAGATTGTCCCTCGTTGTGATCTGTCTGGCCCAGCAACAGGACTTCAGATCTGAGGAAAGTGGCTTCCTTTACTGTAAACAGGCAGGAGGGGGACAATTTATGTTATAATATCATGTGAAATAGAGAGCTTAAGGTATTAGCAAGATTACGGAGCAATCGTACACATTATAAGCATGGGTCCTGACTGAAGTGCACATGATACATTACTAATTCCAACATAAGTAAAACTGGATTCGTAGGAATAATAGACATAAGTTGTTACTTCAGAAATTTTATTGAGCTGTTTCCATTGGAAACTTAAGATGAAGTGCATAAAAATCCTGTTTTATTGAAATAGGAAAGGAAATAAATTACATAGTCTTCTTGAAATCTATTCTCTCTCAGGAGATTTTCACATCCTGCTGTTAGACAAAACATTCATTTCATATTTAATTTATGAGACCATTTATTTTTCAAATATATGAAATACACTTTTAGCAGTGTTTTACAAAATAGTGGTTATCTGTAGTTTAACTTAATTTATGTTATTGTTCTGGCTCCTTAAAATGGGAGGGGGTAGTCATAGGATTGTTTTTGGAGGGCTAGAACACAATGTAGTTATATCTATGTAAATAATCACCCAAGAAGGGTAATAACATTTATTATGAAATGTCAGCATTTTTATGTGTTTTCCAGCAGACTAAAACAAGGGCACTATAACTTCTGGGACATGGGGGTTTCCCAAACCCTTTCCATTAGTTGGTGGTGTTATTGTAGTCTATGAAGAGCTGACTTCAACAGCTCCATGGTGAAAAGGAAAAGACCACAAAAAGAGCTTAACCTCACAGAAAAGTACTTTTTTGTTCTGCAGTAGCTTTTGAAAGTAACTATATTTTTCTCAGCTTTATAACATATATAAGAATTGCTGTACACTTAAAGGAACACTAACACCTCCTAATAATACACTTCCCTTACCTGAATCTGGACAGAAAATGTCATTGACCACAATGAGTATTTGGTTACTCGAGACTCTAAAACCCCAAACTCATCCAAATGAAGTATTCTTATTTAGAAATGGAGGGGTTGAGTCTTTGAATCTGGTAACAAAGAAACATGGTTGTTGCCTATGGTGGACCAGCCATTCACTTGCAATCCTCTCTAGTGATGTGAGAGGGTATCCCTTACACATTGGGGTTTCCAATCCACATCCTTACGGCACTGACAAGGAGGCCATCCGCTGTACCTGCTCTTTAGCAGAGACAGCAAACTGTCCTCTGGCTCCACAGAGAACTATAGGAAGATCTCACCAGCCTCATACTGTCGATATGTCATCAATATTAATACACCACCAAATCGCCATCCAGGCCCCATGAAGACCTTTAGTGCATCTCCCCCCAAGATATCCGGCAAAAGGTACAGGGTCACTGAAATGGCATGGCTCCAATAGCTGGAGAGCCGAAGATTCATTACTGCTGCTCTAAACCAAGTAGTTAAAAGAGCAGTAATCATTTGTTAGGAAAAATATTTTAGAGTGCTTTCCTGCTATTCAAACCTGTTAGAATTTTTTTTTTTAATCAAACTGGTAACAACAGCACCAACTGGTGTGCAAAAGGCAAACTTCATTTTGTGATACACTCTGTGGGGGGAGCTTGAGACATAGACTATGGTCACCATTGGGTGACCATAATAGAAATCTGCAATTTAGTAGAAAAAATTAAAAGTAATAACTTTTGAATGAAAAAATAAAAGCAAATCCAATTAATCTTCACAGTATTTGGGCCATGGAGCATGTTATTTCAATACTGTCAGAGTTGTTGTTCAAGAGTAATTGAATGATAAAGTATCCCCCTCCTGCCCCTTTTACCTAGTGTAAGCCACCTCCCCTCAGATGTGGAATCTGGTCTTAAGACCAGACAGCTCACAGCAAGGGACAATCTTCTTAGTGTGAGAACAATGAAACCCCTTGACAGGTTTCTCAGGTTTTTCCATTATGTTAATTGAAGATTGTCCCTCTCTGTGATCCATCCGGACACCACCTTGCTCCTCTGAGGTGAACAGTGTTACATCAGTAAAAGGGACGGGAGGGGGGATACTTTATCATTCAATTACTCTTGAACTACAACTCTGACAACACTGAAATAACACTCTCCACGGCCCAAAGACTATGACGATTACTTGGAGCTGCTTTTATTGTGAAAAATTACTATCCCTTTAAAGGTTTAAGATGAGTTAAAATACTCTTATTCAAAAGGATCTGCTCTGGTTTAGGCCTGGTCATTCCACAACCATGAGCGATTACATAAATGTGTATATCTAAGTGTTGTATAATATAAGAGAATCAGATATTCAGTGCATGATATATTTACATTGTTCCCACAGGCCCTTATAAAAAGGGCCAACAGATAGTAGACTTACTAAAAGTCAACTAATGACATGATAAAGAGTAGATATATATAGTTCAGGGACTGTTATTACAGCTGTTACATATTAAATCTTAGATCCAGTACCTGGGATTTGCTCATAGTTTTGGTTCCTGACATATATCTTTTGACTTCTTAAACAGTCTAGCAGTAAACAGAGATTTCATGTTTTTCCATTGGCTTGTACAGTTCAGAACAAGGAAAATAATCACTGTAGTCATTAAAAGGCAATCTTTGGGGATTTGCCTAGATACGGCAAACATTTATGTGAACTCAGATTGGTTATTCCCCACATTACCTCTTGTGCAATGAGGTGATAATACAGCAACTTGAGTCTTCACAGAACAGAACAGCTTTCGTTATTTATGACCGAGGTGTTAAAATTATGCTGACTCACTTCATACCAAGAACCTTATGCACAAAAGCGAATGAGGAGCAATGGAGCAAACCAACTGCACTACAGGGAAAAAAATAAAAACTCCCCAAGCTGGCACTAATGTAAATGGGGCTTTTAACCTCTTATTAAGAAGGTCTACTTCCCAAGTGTCCCTCTTTAGGAGGGGTTGTTCCTCTTTGAGAGCTAAATCCCTCTGTCCCTCTTTCACACCCCGATGTCCCTCTTTTTAAGATATCAGACTGTGTGATGTGTGTATAAGTGTATCACATTGCTCAACAGCAATACAACTCACATTAATATTTGTTTAAATGTCATTATATGTGTTTATAAATTAGTCTGTGTGAGTAAAATTCTTTGGTCTTGTTCTAAGTTGTAAATTCAATTACATAAAGAGATGTAAATAGGTAACTAAGTAACCTAAAATGTATCAGTAATGCCCCGCACACCAGCCACTCCCCCTGCAATGCCACCTACACAAAAGTGTCCCTCTTTGGCCAGTTGAAATGTTGGTAAGTATGGAATTCAAGGGGTTAGCATTTTGAGTGGCAGAGAAGTATCCAGTGCATTGCATATCTCTATTGCGCCCACAGGGTTAACAGACCCCTTTAAATCAATGGGATGTTTTATTTGTCCTATGTGGTCACACAGTTATCTGGAATTGCTCTTCTTTTCTTTTATGTATAAGGCATCGAAAGTCTGTATATTGAGACTAAGAAGAACTGGGGTGGGGAAGGTTATGCATTAAGGTGTAATAAAGAGGTGATAAAGTGATTTCTTCAGTGATATCACTTCTGCAATTCCCATGTTATTCTATAGAGCCTAAGATCTCCAAAGCTTTATCACCTCTGTATCACGCCTTAGTGTATCTCCCACCTGGAGTATTTCTGCAGCAAACCATCTAAATCATAGGGGACAGACAGATTCCCCAACTACACATTGAATTAAAGGATCATTAATATTAAATCATGAAAACACAAACAACCAGGGACGTGCACAGACATTTTGGGGGGCAGGGGCTCAAATGAAAAAAGGGCACTTCTCATAATTATTCATTCAAAATATATATTTAAAAAAAGGCGACGAGGGCACTTTGGACAAAAAGGGCAGGTGCTCAAGCCCCCCTTGGTGCCTATGTGTGCACGTGCCTGCAAACAACCATGTAGTAGGGCTTTTTCTACTAAGGAGAACAAGGGCACTAATACTGCAGGCCACCGACGTATTCAAAAGTTAGAACAGTTCAAACTGGCACAGAGTGGTGGCCCTGATTCACCTCTCTGTTATAATTAAATAGAAATAAATATATGGACACCAGGAGAACTCTAGGTGAACTGCCTGGACACTAGACGACATTCTAAAGATTAATAACAACAGTTTAAATAGGAATAATTTTGTATGTATTTCCCAGTTGCAGGATTATTCTTGTTTTACTCAGCAGGAAAAGCCTTAAAGGGACAGTAATGTCCTGAAAAAATATTTGCAGTTTTGTAGAGTTTAAAATAATAATCAGTATGCACCAAACCCTATTTCTCAAACCGCTATGGTTTGAGAGATATAGGGATTCAAAGTTCCATCCCTCCCTCCCCTTCTCCTGATATCAGCTGTAAAGCTGACAGCAGGAGAATCGAGTCATACGACTAGGGTTGCACCGATACCGATACTGGTATCGGTATCGGTGCCGATACCAGCATTTGCGCGAGTACTTGTACTCGCGCAAATGCGGCCGATGCCAGCACCGATACCCTGTGTCAGGGTCGGTGCTGCAGAGAGGGAGCCCGGGGAGCTGCTCACAATGCTCCCCGGTCACCTCTCTCACTCCTACAGCGTCGGAGCATTGCCGCGGGTTACCATGGCAACGCTCCGACGCTGACCTCTGCCGGGGCTCGCGAGAGAACAGCGAGCACCCGGCAGAGGAGAGTAAAGGAGGCAGACAGTGGGATCAAAATGAGGAAGGATCAGGAGACCAAAGGAGTGGGGGCAAGAAGAGGCAAAAGGAGGGGTGATCAGGAGGGAGAGAGAGGCAAAAGGGTGAGTCAAGGAGGAGTGGGAGAAAGGGGGATCAAAAGCCAAGACAAAAGGGGGCTCAAGGGGGTAGAATGAAGCAAAAGGTGGGAGAAAGAGTCAAAAAGGGAGAATCAAGAGGTGGTGTGTGTGTGTGTATATATATATATATATATATATATATACACACACACACACACACATACATACATACACACATAATATTTTTCAAGTACTCACCAATACAAATTACCAATACTTTTTTTTGGCGGTCATTTGCCAGTTTTCCAAGTACCTAAAACATGTAGGTACTTAGAAAACTGGCAAATGACCGCAAAAAAAGTATCGGTAATTGGTATCGGTGAGTACTTGAAAAAAGTATCGGTACTTGTACTCGGCCTTAAAAAATTGGTATCGGTGCATCTCTACATACGACTCAAGGAGGCTCTGCAGCAGAGCCGAAATCACATTATTGGAAAACAATTAATTCATTGGAAAGGTCTACAAAGTGTGCCTGGTTTGCAAGCACACTTTGTACACCTTTCCAAAGAATTAATAGTTTTTACATAACGTGATTTTAGCTCTGCTGTAGAGCCGCCTGCTGATCCCCGGACCATAATCTCCTGCTGTCAGATAGACGCTGACATCAGGAGAAGGTGATGGAACTTTGAATCCCTATATCTCTCAAACCATAGCGTTTGATAGGGTTTGGAGCATATTAATTATTATTTTAAACTCTACAAAACTGCAAATAATTTTTTGGGACATTAATGTCCCTTTAAAATTATTTTTTTTTTCTTAATAACATTTGACTGCTCCTTTAAATGGGCATTTTAACCCTTTGAATGCTAGCAAGGTTTCCAACATGCTGTAAACCAATACACTGCAGACCTATCTAGCATTCAAGGCATTAAATGTCCATTTAAATGAATGGTATGTTTTACTTCTGTTTTATATTGTGTGGGACAAATAAACCATGGGGTAAATTCTCCTTCTCCAGAGGGCAGATAACTGCCAAAAAGGTCTCTGATGTAGAGACTCCCTCCTTTCCTCCCCTTTACCCCCTCCAGCTAACATCCAGTTTTAAGTGACCTCATCAATAGAGGGGTGTATGGGTACTGTTTTCCTCATCTTTTTTTGTTTTCATTGCCTATCATATGGGGATGTATAATCCTCCTATTGCTGGCTTCTCTTTTCTGTCCAGTTTACATGTTTTATTTTCAGGACTTCACATCCTGTGGAGATTGGCTTGATTTTCAGCCATTAATGCACAAAGAACTTCTAGAGTGCTATGGGCCTGCATATGTGTCCCTTTCCTTTAACATTAAATTTCCATGTATAAATTTTGCTTGAATTGTACTCTGTTCATCAGTTCTGTACTATTTTCTATAAATCCAGACTGTCTTTAAATGTAAGGGTCTTTAACACCTGCACTGCTGGATAAAGCTCTTTCTCTCTCATTGAGTAACCTTTTCTGTAGTCCAATGAGCTTTTGCTTTGAATCCCTCACTTCTTATTATTTTGATTGTTAGTTCATGTCACGTCAGGCCTGATTTCCAGATCTCCTTGTTGTAATAGTTTGGTGTCCATTGATGGCTGAGGTTCATGTTGTACCAATTTAATCCTGTGGATACTGGTCTGGAATCTTGGTCCATCCCCATGGGTCCTATGTTCCACATTGGACAAAAAAGGAAAGAGAATTTTAGTTAACTTAATGTTAATTCCTTTTCTCTTAGTCCATGTAGAACACAGGACTCTCTCCCATTGGGTTCAGCTCCCAGGCAGAGGGGTCCTCCTGGGTTGTCTTATTTTTTTCCTTTCCCTTCTGTTTGATTTATCCCAGTTTTGTTATACATTTAAACTGGATGTTATCTGGTGGGGGTAAACAGGAGATAAGGAGGGAGTCTCTGCCTCAGAGACATTTTTTGGAAGTGCCGTGCTTTCCAGAGGAGGAAACTTTATCTCATGGCTCCTATGTTCCACATAGACCAAGCTAAAATGATTTAATGTTAATTTCACTAATATCCTCTTGTATCAAAAAATAGTGCAATCAGTTTGGTCCAGAATTGCTCCAGTTCATCTTCAGCCTCACTAGGGTTAATGTCATGTAAGAAACAACTTTGGACGTTACATTTCAGCCACTAAAATGTTCATACTACTTGAATGGGTAAGCTCTACATTGCAGGGCATTGCACTTGCCACCTCTGTGTCACTGAAAAATTAAAAGTGTTTGATTACAAAACAAGAGAACATTTACATATATGAAGTGAACAGAATGTATGGAACAGGTGGGGAGATTTTAATACCTAAACACGATAATAAAAAAAAACCTGCAATTTTCTATATTGTTAAGTGTTTTTGATCTCTTGGCAATGATGTAACATGTCAAGAAGATCCTGACCATAGATATACGTGAAACGTGTTCAACAACTCCATTTTTTATTATTTACTAGCTGTGACTTTTTCAGAGGGGTATATAATGCATTGCATATGTTTCTGGCACTCGAAGGGTTATATTTTCATTGATGAAAATATTTTGAGTGCTGAAAAGGCGTCCAATGCATTGCACTTCAATGCACTAGATACCTTTCTGGCGCTCAAAGGGTTAAAGCTTCTCTCAGATTGTTCTGGGTTTTTAAAAAAGCAATAGGTGCATTCCTGCTCCTATACAGATGTAATTAACCAGATAAGGGCCTTCATAATGTTAACAAACTTCTTGCTTTTATGTCACTTGATGCACATTCACATCTATAGATGCATTTCAGTCTTTAATGGACTGGGATCTCTGTCAGCCTTTACCATTCTCCCAGGAGACTCAGGCTGGAAGTCTCAGCAACCGAGAGTCTCCTGGCAGTGATCTGGAGGATAGCAATGATGGAGGGAGCAGAACAAACAATTGCACACAAGTTAGGGATCTCCAGCTGTCCCAAGACAAAATGAGATCACTTCTTTCTACTCAGAACCATTAATACTATGCACCAGTATGCACTAAATCAATCATATGCTCTTGTACTTACCCCAAAGTGCAAGAGCAGGACTTTTCAGCTTAACTACAAGCAAAGAAAATGAACTGTGCAGGCAGATTTGTACATTCCTCACATATGTCATTTCAATTACTATACACTATGCTTATGAAAAATAAATGATTAATGAATCTTCTTCATCTCTGTTTTTATTATTATATTAAAGTAAACTTTTTTATAAAAACATATATGTTATAGATCTTTTCCTGCTGAGTAAAACAAGGACACTCCTACTGCTATCAGTTGCTTGGCTCAAAAGTTATAACAGTTCAGAAAACCAGAAATTGAATTTACTGTGCTTTTACTTCCTGAAAATTCTAAATGACAGCATGACTCAGCAGTTTCTATCCCATTCTATTGAGAAATGTTTATAAATGACCTGGAAATATGTTTATAAATGACCTGGAAATAGATATAGAAAGCAAAATATCAATATTTGCAGATGATACTAAATTATGCAAAGTCATTAATTCAGAACAGGATATTTTCTCTCTACAGAGGGACTTACATACAATGTCAGATTGGGCAAACATGTGGAATATGAAGTTTAATGTGGGGAAGTGTAAAGTTATGCATTTGGGAGGAAACAATCCCAAGGCTACTTATAAACTTAATGGAATAATTTTAGGTGACTCGTTGCTAGAAAAAGACCTGGGTATCCTTGTCAACTACAAACTTGGAAACAGTGACCAGTGTCAAACAGCAGTAGCAAAGGCAAACAAAGTCCTGTCTTGCATAAAAAGAGGTATTGAAGCAAGAGTGGATAACATTATTTTGCCATTATACAAATCATTGGTAAGACCTCACCTTGAGTATGCAGTGCAATTTTGGGCACCGGTTCTGAAAAAGGATATACTAGAACTAGAGAGGGTACAGCGGAGAGCAACAAAATTAATTAAGGGAATGGAGGACTTGACATATGAGGAACGACTAAACAAACTTTGTTTATTTACTCTAGAGAAAAGACGACTAAGAGGAGACCTTATCACATTGTACAAGTATATGAGAGGTCAATACAAGGATCTCTGCGGTGAGCTATTTATTCCAAGGCCTGCTCAGGTGACCAGGGGACACCCCTTGAGATTAGAGGAAAGGAGGTTTAGACTTCAGCAGAGGAAGGGTTTTTTTACGGTAAGGTCTGTCAAATTGTGGAATTCATTGCCCAGGGAGGTAGTTATGGCAGATACAATGGATACATTTAAGAGAAGATTAGATACATTTCTTTCAAAAGGGAACATACAGAGTTATACTGTTTATCAGTAGGCTGATCAGGAAGGTCTGATAAAGACTAATTTAATTGGTAGCAGGAAAGCTATAAAATTCTCAGTTACTGAGGTATGAAGCGAAGGTTGAACTTGATGGACTTGTGTCTTTTTTCAACCTAATTTACTATGTTACTATGTTACTATGTAAATGTTTGTCATTGACTTTCCTTTCAAATAGAATGTAACAGAATAGCTAATTGTAATTTTGCCACTAGATGGCACTGTTAATATAAAAAAATGGGGATTTAAACAGCAATAACTCTGGAAATATGCATCTCTCAGGACCCTTATTTTACTCAACAGGAAAAGCCCTACAGTATATTTTTTAATAACAAAGCTTATTGCTCCTTTAATAAATGAATTAGTCACCAAATTAAACCTTATATGTTAGCACAGCTCCGTTGCATTGTAAAAGCATCCAAGCAATTAAATAGATAATTTCAATGGCCAATCCATGGACAAATTCTTACGTCTTATAGCAACTGTATTCACTCTGCACTGATTAAAACAATATATGCGACTTATGAACAAGAAAGAAAGAAAACAATGTCATCTTATTTTGATATTGTATCAGAAAAACACCAGAGTTTCACATGGAACTTTATTCATACACCTCTTATGCATTACAATACGTTGGAGACCTCTCTAGCATTCAAGAGATTTAAATCCTCCTTTATATCCAGGTAAATGTTTATTTTTCCCTCTGGTACAGTTGATTTCTCCCAGGGAGGGATGAGCTAAGGTGTGATATGTACTGTAGGTGATAAGGAGGAGAAGATTTCTCCAGTGAGAAACTCTCCAGTCCCTATGATATTTTACTGGGTCAACGCACTAAGATCTTTTTGGATAGGCTTCATAGAATAACATAGCTACAGAAGAGTTTATAACACTGGAGAAATTATCTCCTATATATCACCTGTTTATCACACCTTGGTTCTGCCCCCCCCAGTTCTTAGTACATTCGACGCAGTGTGTTGCTAAAGACACACCCTTTTTGCATCGCACTGTAAAACATAAACAACACAATGAGCCATATGAACTAAACAAAAATAGAGTTGATTGCTTTATTCTGTTTATTTGCCTGCTGTGATACAGGTAATTTGCACCAGAATTGCTTCACTTTTTCTAGGTGCATATTGCTGAATGTTATAGGGAAATTTGCGTGGATATCTATAAAAGAGAAGACTATAATGTGACACAAATTCCCTGTCCGCACTGGCCCACTCCCCAGCGGTAGTGAGAAGATATGCTTATCTCCTCCATATACATCTCCAAAAAATACAGAGGGACAGATTTTGCAAAGCCCTCCTGACAGCTCCTGCCAAAATCTCTGCACTGACTTTAACCTTGGTCCCATTCACCATCTTGTCCCCTCTCCTTTCTTCCTCCCTCCTTCCTCAGTCACCATTTCCCCTGTCCTTCCTCTTTCCCTCACAATTCTCTTCATCATTTGTCCTTCCTCTCCCCCTTACAATTTGCTTCACCGTCTTGCAAACAGCAAGATCAGCAAGCAAATTGGACCACAGATGCCTGTGTCTTGCCAGTCAGTCACACAGAATTTTTGGGTATTTGGGGCCAACCTCCTTCCTCTCTTCTTCTCCCCCAGAGTGCCCCCAGACTCCCCTAATACAGAGAACAAATCCTAAAAGACTCCCTAATCTAACCTTCAATTCCCCTTCTCTAGCCTAAAAACATGCTCAAAAACAAACGCAGAATGTGAGAGCCTGACACCCTTGTATGTGGCTGTGGAAAAGTAGAGAAAACGTTCATGTGGTGGGGAAAAAATTTTCTTCCTATTGATTTTAATGCAATGAGCTAGGCAAAAAAAGCGGGAAAACTGCACTTTTCTCTGGAAATTTTCCACCAAGCGGGAAGTGACATTCTTTGCTGATTTTGGTTTGAGGTAAAAATTTTTGCCATCCCTTCTAAAGAGGAAAGGAGCATTTATTTGGTTTGCAGATGAATTTTGCATTTTTGTAAGTTTCCCAATGTTTTCCTAACCTGAAGAGTTTTGTACTTTGTGTCTTATCCACAAAAGAAAAGAGGGGCTATTCTACTGCAATCTGTGTGCAGTGCAGGAGTGAATGAAAATTCACCAAATTCACCTCTTTGGACAATGCAAAGCTTCCAAGAGGTTAAATGACCCATATTATTCAATTGAAACCTTTTTGTATCCCATATGTAACAGCTGGTTTGTTCAAGAATTATGGTTCTTTTTTTATGAGGGTCTTTGCATTTACTTTTGCAAGATTTCAACTCTCAGAGTTCCTGGGCTTTTGGGGGTGATTCACCGATCTGAGCCATGAAATGAATCAATTAATTTTTGCTCATCTTTACTTAGGACCTAACAGTTCTTTGAAGCACACCCACTTTCAAACTCACTTTGCTCCTCCCCACCCTTTTTAACCCACTTCCCAACCCCATATTCCGCTTGTCTGTTTAACCCATTCTCCACCTTCTTAGATAAAGATCCACCCCCTTAATGCTGCCATTGCACCCACATCATTTCTTATATGTGTTGATAGACTTACGTCATGTCCACTGCATGAGCAAAGATAAAGGTCACTAGCATGTTAGCAGTAAAATGGGATATGGTTATTTCATAGTTGTTGTTAGTTCTTTGGGTGCTAGAGGTGGGCTCTGCAATGCATTTCACACTCCTCTATTACTTACAGGGTTACATTTGGCAAAAAGTACACAACTAAAGTACTCAGTGGGTTAAAGAAGTAACACCTGCTTGTAATAACCCCTGAATTATCTTAACCGTTTGAGTGCCAGAGGAGTATGCAATGTGTTGCATACTCCTCTGGCACTCAGAGGGTTAATATGGCCAGTTGCACACCCCTCTACTACTCAAAGGGTTAAATATGTCAAGATCGCACCCATAAGGTACACATCATAATAATAATCTCCCCTAACCTTAATATGGCCAGAAAACCCTAACACTCGTGTAGAATAAGCATCTTTAATTGGCCCTGAATGCCACTGCACATGGTAAACTTAACCCTTTAAGGATCAGAAAGGTGTGCAACATTGCTTTGCTGTACGTTGCACACTCATCTGGTTCTTAACGGGTTAAATAGGCTCATGTACTTTGCCCCCTTCAGTTTAAAAACCTATTATATTGACCTCCATCGATGTGACATCCAGGACTGAGGGAAGATATTATCTCTTCCCAGACTCCCATAAGCAAGGCACTCTAGGCACCCTTAGCTCCACCCATGACCACACCCCAACTCTGTACATGACCCCACCCCTGTTCCAGCTACTGTTTTCTGGCATAGAAAATACCCATGGCCTATAACAAGCAAAAACCAAAAAGAGTTGTAATGCCTTGGTTGCTACACAGATCTTCAACTCATTACTCTGCAGTGTGCTGAGGATTTCTCTAGCATCCAAAGCATTAAATAATAGCCTTTAACCCCTTAGTGATGGCCGCGTGCAGACGCGGCCGTCACTTAACGCCCATCTAACATTTTTTTTGTTAAAAGAATCCGGAGTCCCCGAACGGCGTGCAGCCGCGCGGGGAGCCGGATTTCCGGGACGTACATGTACGTCCTCTGTCACTAAGTGACAGCCACACAGGACGTACATGTACGTCCTGTGTCGCGAAAGGGTTAATGGAATATGAAACTGGTGGAGGGACAATGACATTTCTCTGGCCACACCCACAACAGAGATTATGGGTGTGGCCAGCATAGCTCTGGAATCCCTCAAAATCTGGAACTCTAGACAGTTGTCTACTCTAACTTTTGGAAAATCCAGCCTTGATTCTCTTTACCAAAGGTTCAATATTCATAGGGGCCTTTAGGATTTTCTGGCCAAAGTAAGGTAAGTGGGGGTTATTATTAGGAAGTTTTAGTTCTCCTTTAAACAGTTAAAAAACCCTCAGTTTATTAGGATCATATCTGAGATTTGCTTACTAATTTGGCTGCCTATTGATCTTTAAATGAACTCAAGTTCAAACATTCCAAAGTAAGTAGAAATGATGCATCTCAGATTTCCTCAGCATGCCTTTCAGTATGAATTACACATATACCTCATTATATGAAGCAATCCTATGCATGCTCAGCCTTATACTCGTACAGTGGTGATATCATCATTTCATAGGTCACTATGGTCTACCGGTATTACAAAAGAGCAACGGTTGTTGTTTTAGAAAGTGCAGCTGTTACCAAATTGTAAAAGAAATTAACTTTGATAGTTAGATTCATAGGGCCGGATGGTCAAAAGAAAATTGGAAGAGTTATGGGGAAAACCATTTGCACTATGGGGAGAATTAAAAACTCTAAAAATTCCTGTTGATTTAAATGGGGAATTTTGCTTCTTGAACTCTACAGAGGTCTCCACCGCATTTAATCGCAATGTATTGGAGACTTCTAGCATTCAAGAGGTTTAAATCCCCATTTAAATAAATGGGAATTTTTTTGTTCAGCCCTATAGTGCAAATGATTTGCCCCAGAATTCCTCCACATGTATTTTGAACATACAGCCCATAGTGAACAGTTGTTTTTATCACAGTTGTATTTAAAGTGGAACTACCACGTTAGGTAAAGTCACCCTGCAATAATTAGGCAGGTGGCGAATAGCTTAATAATAGTTATATTACCTCTCAAAAGTAGCCGATTGTAAAGTAATCCTTAAAGGGATAGTAATACTTCAAAATTACTATCCCTTATATTGAAGCCCTTGAAAAACTGAATTAAATGCCTCCAGCGGCATCTCTCAAACCTTTGTGGTTTGCGAGATAGCCGCTTTTAAACTTCGCCCCCCCCCCTGCCTCTCTGCTGACGTCAGCGTTCTTGCTGCAAGCGGAGGCTCTTCAGCAGAGCCAGATCTCGTTATAGAAGAAACCATCCTTCACTAAAACGGTCTTCTACGTGTGCTTGGTAACCAAGCACACGTAGAAGACCGTTTTAATGAAGAATCTTGTTTTCCATAACGAGATCTCGGCTCTGCTAAAGAGACTCCGCGGTCATGGGACCGGATTTCCCTGCTGCAGCAAAAACGATGACGTCAGCGGAGAGGCAGGGGAGAGCGAAGTTTAAAAGCGGCTATCTCGTAAACCATAAAGGTTTGAGAGATGCCACTGGTGGCATTTGATTCAGTTTTTCAAGGGCTTCAAAATAAGGGGTAGTAATTTTGAAGTATTACTATCCCTTTAATCTACAGAGAATGGAAGCCAGGCATCAGCGCAGACATCTTGTCCATGCGCCTGCGCTGTCAGTCCTGGTCTCCATTAAAAAGCATTGCACTGGCCCGAAAGGGACTGACGGTGCAGACTGCACTAAGCTGGCCGTCAGTCTCGGAAGATTAAGGATTACTTTACAATCTGCTACTAGGTGAAATAACTATTATTAAGCTAGTCTCCATCTGCCTAAGTATTGCAGGGCGACTTTACCTAACGTGGTATTTCTGCTTTAACTTAATGGATTGTAGAGATGTGTCCAGTGTATTGAGAAGTAACACATTAGAGAAGTATTTCGCATACAGAGGGATAATTTTGGACCCATTCCCACAGTATCATGTTTTAGAACCACTGCATTAGTGCATATTGACATTAGCTACCTAATTCACGGCCATTGTTGTTTTCCTTCTCTATAGATGGATGAATAATCCTTATAATTATCATTTCAGTAAAATTTCCAACATTCCACAGAGTTCCACAGAGCCAAAACATGGAATTCTGTGGTTCATTGGTCCATGGAATGCCAGGGAATAAGTGTTATCATAGGTTGTAATAGATTGGGTAATATATCATTGCTGAGCTTGTTATATGGGGGAGATTCACTAAGCGGTTATAAAGAGGTGATAAAGTGGAGATCACTTCTTTGATGATATCACTTCTTCAGTTCCTATGTTATTCTATGGAGCCTACGCACTA
Source organism: Rhinophrynus dorsalis (assembly GCA_037306005.1). NCBI lineage: Eukaryota > Metazoa > Chordata > Amphibia > Anura > Rhinophrynidae > Rhinophrynus > Rhinophrynus dorsalis. The sequence continues at coordinate 67,968,287 of CM074719.1, read as the reverse complement.
AGATTTCTTCAACCTTGGAGATCTTTGTGCATAGGCTATATAGAATAACATAGGAACTGGAGAAATCATCTCCTCTTTATCACCGATTAGTGAATCTCTCCCATTGTCTTCCTGACAACCAATATCATTTAATGAATGTGCCAGTGCATAACATTTTATTTTTTGTAATGCAATACAATGTTGCTATGTGATTTTGAACCATGTTGCATATGTTTTATTTAAAAGAGAGATAACACCTCCTAATAATAACCCTGACTTATTACGTCCAGAAAATCCTAACGTACCCTATGAATTTTACCCATATACTTTTGCTCAAGAGATAATATTCTCTTCAATCTGTCCCGGATGTCATGTCCTTGATGGCGGACATGACAGTTTCTAGCAGAACCACAATACCTCAAACTCAGCTCAATGCACTTGAGTAGGCTCGTGCCCTATTTTTGCACTTCAATGCATTGGGGACCTCTCTAGCAATCAAGGGGTTAAAATCCCCTTTTAATTTAATGGGAATTTTTAGTTCTCCCCTATATTGCAAATGGGTTTCCCAGAATGCCTCCACTTTTCTTTTGAAAATAAAGCCCTACATAGTGTCCATTCAGAACATAGTAAGGCAAGTAGTTAGGTTATTATGATGATTATTATTATTTTTAGGTTATGCAGAGCAGGTATTAGTTCTTTAAGGCATCATTCCTTTTTGAGGTTTTACCAATATTTTAGTGTACTTGGAATAAGAATGTGATTAATGGTTTTGATGAAAAGTGAACTTCACCAGAGCAATAAGGACTTTTCCACCACCTGAAAAGGTCTGCAGCGAATCAGTCCTGCAGACGCTGTACAAAACAAATGAGTTAACAGTAATCCCTAATCAAGGAGGTAGATTGATGGATTTAGATTATGTACTGTCAAGGGCAGGGTTACAGTTACAATATCCATTTTTCTGTTTCGTATTTCGTTGATAAGAGTAATGAGATATGATCATTCAACTGCAGAAGTAATCTACCAGACTCTACAAAAATTGTGTGTATGAACCTAAAGATTAATTGTTAGTCCTCCTAAAACCATTACAGAGGACATATAAAGGAGTCTTAATTTAGCTTTCCCTTTCAAACTTGGTTTATTGGGGCTATATATATATATATATATATATATATACAAATAGTACATTAAATGCATTCATTAAGATGGTTTTGCTTGTAAAAGTTTTGCTTGTGAACCTGCCACAAGATATCGCTGACATAGTCAGTTCACTACTGCCAAAAAGACTGGGTAATGATATCATTATCAGCCAGACAAGATGATATGGTCATTTAACTACATTAGTGGGCTGTAAATTGTCTACAAGAGGTTAGGCAGCTTGCCACCCCATCTCTCTGTTGGTGAACTACCACTCTCATCCTCCTCAGCCAGTAATTGGTCAGTTAAAGATGATGGGAGTTGTAGTCAAACAACAGCTGGGGGTGACAAGTTGCCAAAATCTAGTGTATTGTATACAGGGGAGGGCTGGCAACATACGGCCCAGGGGGCAAATACAATTAAGTGGCCCATATTTACTATTGTCCAAGCCCATTGTCGCAGTCCACCCCTGCTTCCTTAATTTTAAAATTGTCCTTAATGCTGTGAATTAATGCAAGTGATACCACAGACTTACTGTTGAAATGTTGTGTACCCCTCTGGCACTCAAAGGGTTAAGTAAAGATAGAATAGTGATGCCATAGAGCTTGCAAGGGAAATGGATTATGCTCCTAGTGCAGCTATGTTTGGATTGTAGCTCTGCGGTATCACTTGCATATAGATTCATTTCATAAGGTCTGTGGTATCACTAGTGTAGCTCCATTTACAGCAGCAAGTGGGAGATTGAGTGAGGCACTGGCCCACCAGCCCAGACATATGGCCAGCCCAGGGGGCAATTGCCCCCTTGCCCCCAGACCAGCCCTCCCCTGATTGTATAGTATTATTACACATGAACTGATCATCATACATAATCATTACACACTTTATGGAATTTCACACCTACTACAGGAAGAAGCTCTTATTATTCACACCCTGGTATATCCTTGATAGTTAGTGAAATACTTTTTTCCATCAACTCTTGCGGTGCTTTATATCTCTGTTTTTACCTTCAAAAATGAAAAGAAAAAGTGCTACATATCCAAAGAATAACATGCATTATTATATTAATATAATGTGTAATTTGTCTATTTTATGTGGTAGAATTGCTATTGTCTGTTTTTTTAGAAAACGAAAGTGACAGAAATCATTGAGGCTTACAGTGTTTATTGTGTAGAAGAGAGTTGTTACTGTAGAAATAATTGAGCTGCATACCACAGAAAATGCTTTCCCCAGATAGCTAGGACACTATCTGATCATAATGCACTACAGCAAGATATGAGGAAGGTGCCATAACTCTGCAAATCCATGCATCCCTGATGCAATGTGAGCAAGTGTTTAGACTGTGCATTTTATCTCAAATCTCCTTTTTATTTCATCATAGCTCTGTTTATGATAATAGTAATCAGAGGACAAAACAAAACCTGGAAAGGAAGAGGAGGTTTGAGATAATCTGATTATCATTATTTATTGTTATTATTATGATTATTATATCATTATTAGGTATTTGCAGAGTATGCCTGTCCATTTTTGTTTTCAAAACCTCCTATCTTCCTGATGGCAGGGTTCTGCTTGTGATAATGGCAACCAGGTACAAAACAAAAGTATGAAGTAAGGAGGAGTATAGAAGAAGGTTAATAAGCATGATCAATGCTCACTCACATTGGATCAGTGCCACAAGGACATTATAATGGGATTAGAGAAACTGACCTTTCCTCTGACCTTGCATCATGCCCAGTGGGTTCTTTATCTATTTGGAAAAGTTATTTACAGTGGCTAGCTGCACATTTATTTCTGGGATACAACTTGTTTCTAAAAACCTTTTCCTCAAAGTTATAATTTCTCTTTGAGCCATCAAACATTTTGCTCTTTATCATTTAATGCCTTGTAAAGTACTGCATACTAAGGGAGGTATTTTATCTTCCTTCCTATTTGAAATCATAAATGCTTAATGATGTTTGCACAATATAGATAAAATGGAAGTAAAAATGACTCAATAAACATTATTTATCTTCTGTTGCTTGATATATGTATAAAACAATCAGAAATCTATATTAAAATTAATAGTGGTCTGGGACAGTCCACATTTTTAAAGTAATTTGTATTAACTATTAGAACTAGTTATAATAATGCTATTTCACTATATATGTATAATCAGATCTTCTCCCAGTCTTGAATCCCTAAAAATAACTGCTTCTTTGTATCTAAAATCAAAATGTAACAGTATATAATTTTGTATGTGTACACTGTTATTGTTTCTCTATTCTGTGCAAATATGTAACTTCTGGCTGTAAAATCTTTCCAGGATGTACTTGAAAATGAGAGAGATCTCAATGTATTCTTCCTGGTAAAATGTTTTCTAAATTAAACGTCCTTTCCCTTTAAGTTAATATACAGGAAGAGCTGCAAAATTGAAAACCGTAAGGGGGAGACGCTCCCCAGTGGTAAATTCCCTAACTACAAAGCCTGCTCAAACCTCAAGGTTGCAGGTTCAATTCCCAGCAGGGTCAACTCAGCTCTTCATCCCTCTGAGGGCGATAAATGAGTACCATTGATTGGGTTATCATAACATCTATTATTCAAGGAATAGTAATATTTCATAATAAAAGCAGCTCTAATTAATCACCATAGTATTTGGACTTTGGAGAGTGTTATTTCAATTCTCTCAGAGTTGTAGTTCAAGAGTAATTCAATGACAAAGTATCCCCTTGCCGCCCCTTTTACTGATGTAACACTATTCAGCCAGATCAGAAGGGAGGTGCCCAGGTAGACTGCAGAGAGGGACAATCTTCAATTAAGATAAGGGAAACACTTGTCAAGGGGGGCAGGGTTTTCATTGTTCTCATAGGAAGAAGATTGTCCCCTTTTGTTATCTGTCTGGTCTATGGACTGGATTCCACATCTGAGAAGTGATGGCTTACACTAGGTAAAAGGGGAGGGAGGGGATACTTTGCTTGTGAATATCTCTCAAACTATAAAGGTTTGAGAGATAAGACTTATATCGTTCTTCATGTTTTTTTAATGCGTACAAAATAAAATAAAGATAAAATGAAGTATTACTATCCCTTTCAGCTGCCAATTCAGTTAATTCCAAGAGTCTATGCTACAAAACACCTTGAATCCCACAGGGAGAAAGCCACTATATAAATACTAGTTATTATTAGGACTGTCCAACCTCTGGCTCACTGACTGTTTTATCAACAGTTCCAATCTCCCATTGGTAGCTGCAGATGATGGGTTTGTTGTCTAACAACATGTGATGAGCAGTAAATAACTGCTCACCCCTGCATTGTGGTGCATTAGAACAGTACGTCTGTTTCTTGTACACACTGCCAGAATCTCAGAATCTTCATTAATTAGAGCAGATGACAGCTGATGACTTACTTCTCACGTGTCAAACAAAAGCATAGCTGATATATTTCTTTTTTATCACAGGGATTTGTCACTTCTACTTTATGTTAGACATGTGATGTGAACATGCGAACCAATTTGTGAAATATGTAAAATATGTGTTTTCTATTAATTGGAAGCTCTTCATATAAAATGTAGAGCTCTTTCATTAAAGGGATAGTAATACTTAATTTTATCTTTATTTTATTTTGTAGGCATGAAAAAAAAACATGAAGAAAGATATAAGTCTTCTCTCTCAAACCTTTATGGTTTAAGAGATATTCACAAGCAAAGTTTCCCCTCCCGCCCCTTTTACCTAGTGTAAGCCATCTCTTCTCAGATATGGAATGCAGTCCACAGACCAGACAGATAACAGCAGGGGACAATCTTCTTCCTATGAGAACAATGAAATCCCTGCCCCCCTTGACAAGCTTTTCAGGTTTTTCCCCTTATCTTAACTGAAGATTGTCCCTCTCTGCAGTCTACCTGGGCACCTCCCTTCTGATCTGGCTGAGCAGTGTTACATCAGTAAAAGGGGTGGGAGGGGGATACTTTGTTATTGAATTACTCTTGAACTACAACTCTGGCAGAATTGAAATAACACTCTCCAAAGTCCAAATAATATGATGATTAATTGAGCTGCTTTTATTATGAAAATTACTATCCCTTTAAGGTGTTTTTTTCCCTTTGAAATAGTCTATAATTGTTCACTTTGGCCGGATACAATAAGAAGATCAAGATAAAGGAACATACATTCTGACACACAAGTTTGCTAGTATATAAAAGGGTTGGAGCATTCACAAAATGTTTATGCAAAGAAAATTGTTAATTTTACTTTAAAATGTAAGGTGTATGACTTCATATATGTTGTGTTTCAGCATGTTGAGGGAACTAATTACCATTGCACAGCTCTCTTCCTGTTGTATTTTACACAGCAGAGTACACCCTCCTGATCAGGAAGTGTGGAATGCAAAGAACAATTCCACTGAGTGCTGAAAGCAGTTCCAGCATTACACTTTATCAAGGTATCATACCTCCCAACAGTTCAAATAGCCAAAGAGGGGACACATTTGTGTTTTAGGTGTGGTTGCTGGGGGCATGACTGGTGGATGAGATATTACTGAGAATTTTTTGGTTATTTCATCACCTTTTGACACCTCTTTGGGCCGTATGTTCAAAGGGATAAGGACAAAAAATCCTATATAATAATTTGCTAAGGATGTTTGTCAGAAGCCGTCATGCTCAGTAGAGACTGCCCAAACGCACAGAATGCTGGGAGCCTTCTGTGCATTTGGGCAGTCTCTACAGTGCATGACTGTTGGCGGCAGGAAGCAGAGCAGGACCGGCCTCTTAACCCTTTGAGTGCCAGAGGGGTACGTAACGCATAGCTTTGCAATGCGTTGCGTACCCCTCTGGCACTCAAAGGGTTAACATCACCCGGACCTTGGCCCGTGTACACAGGCTTTTACACTAGTTGTTCTATGAAAGACAAAAATAAGTCATTAAATGCATGAAAGACATATTTTCTATAGAGTATACAACAAAAAAATAGTAATATCCGTTGTGTACGACACAACTCCAGAATTGATGGGCAAAGGGATGGGACAGGGGCGTGGCTAAACTATTCTCCACTGTCGTATAGAGGAAAAGAAATTTGTCGTAACTATCGACAAAAAAATGTCATGCAAAAGACAAAATTTTATGTTAAGAAAAAAGTGGAGGTAATGTGAAGTTCTGAATGTGAGAATTTTTGTCTTTAGTTAAGACGTTTTTGTTGTTAGTTAAGACATTTTTTAAGACATTTTTGTCATTAGTTAAGACATTTTTTGTGACAATTTTAGTCAGGACAAATGACATATTTCCCATCACAACGTACACTGCTTCTTTGAACATATGGCCCTGTGTGTAACTGAATGAATGATTTAGAATAAGGTAAAAGTATTTTATTTACTCAATCTAATTTATAAACATGTACTGAAGTTTAACCAAGCATTAGGGTGCGTTTTATTGAAGTAGAGCAATGTTATACACTTAATCACACTCCACACACCACACAGTCTGATCTCCTAAAAATAGGCACACCAGCATGGGAAAGAGGGACGGAGAGATTTGGGTCTCAAAGACAGACTGTCCCTCCTAAAGAAGGACTCTTCTGAGGTATGAGGTATGGAAAACTTTTAAAGGAGAATTAAACCATAACAGAACTCCAACCCCATCCTAAAGGACATATAGCGCTAATCATAGTGAAGCTAGTCTGGTATTGCAAAATTAAATACTCTCCCTGCTTATCACCCATTCACTCTTAAAATGGGATCAGGTGAGCATTGATTAGTGGAATACCATGCTAGAGTCCATATGATTCCTGCTATTTACTCTTTAGGATAGGGAAGCTGATATCAGGGTTAACTATTACTATAAATATATATATATAAGGGGTTTCTAAATGGGGTCCATTTTCAGTCCTTGCACACAGAATGCTCTTTACCAAAGTTTCCCCTCAGTGTACATTTCAGGTGATATTTCCCTGCTTGCTGTAAACAGGAGGTGCGCTTATTGGTCCCTTAACATGCTGTAACTTGGAGTTTTCACTGCCTGAACATACAGACATGGAGCAAGACATCTCCCTCTGTCTTTCTGGTGAAATGGCAGCAATTTAGGGACTAAATAAGTAGTTAAAGGGGAACATTCACTTAACAAAAACTTTCTTGTGGTTTCAACCACTACAAGAAAGTTTTTGTTGAGTGAATGTTCCCCTTTAAAGGGTGCAGTTGAGGTAGTAGTTACCACTGAACTCTCTTACCCTGAGAAATTGGCCTTTCACCCTGAAACCTTGAGAGTTTCCAGGTATGAGAAAGCTCATAGTGAGGTTTAGACTTCTATCTGGTTTCCAGCTCTGTAACTCCCTTTGCAGGTCTTGTCAGAGGACTTGTCAGTGCCCCTCCCACTCAATATAGCGCTAATAAATAGGTGGTGCATGTTGATGTTGCTACAATGTACTTTAATCAAAGCTGGGTGCCAGAAAATATTGTTGGTGAACAAGTAGAAACAGGTGATGATCTACATCCCACAAACACTGTGAGGCTGTTGTACTGTAAATAGAGTAATTACTGGGCAAACCAAATACACAATAGAGGTATACATTCCCATTGAATATATAAAATTAGGATTTTAACTCCATGAATGCTAGAGAGGTCTCCAACGCAATACTTTGGAGACATCTCTAGCGTTCAAGGGGTTAAAATTACCATTTAAATCAAGGTATCTTTTTGGAATGTGTATTTTTTCTTCTATAGCGCACTTGGTCTGAATCCCTTTTCCTTAATACATCAGCTTCTATGTCTTCTCTCAGCCCCCCTATGTTACTATCCTCCTGAGAAGTAAACCAACACACACACACCCTGTGGTATAGGAAACATTGTGACTGTATCTAATCTCTAATACAAGACAGGAGAGAAATAACATAAGAAAATGCGTCAGTATACTTGTTACAGTGAAAACAATATTCCTCCTGCGGCGTATGTCCGTCTTGTCATTCCCAGTATTTCAGTGTAATAACTGCTATAAGATTATAACTAACTGGGTAATATCCCCTCCCAGTGGAGTACAATTTACTGTTAACCCTTTGCGTGCCAGTGGGTTACTCAGTGCACTGTAATGGAATATGTTGCATACCCCTTTGGCACTCAAGGGGTTAAGGGTGTGATGTTCAAAAGAAAACTGGAGGAAATCTGGACCAAACCAGCTGCACCACAGAGTTGTATTTTTCAAATTTAACACAGGGATCCCCACATTCTGTTACTACACTGTTATACAATTCATATAATCACCCTGCTCACTGTTACAGTAGCATTAATGTAGTATTAAGGAAAGATAGGGAAGAGAACAGCTGATCAAAGTTATCTATGGCTAAGTACTGCACAACAAGGCTTTAATCAGCTGTTCTTTACTCCATCTTCCTGTTTTTAATGGTACAATAACAATAAGAAGCATTTTTAATGCTGTGCAGAGCAATCTTTTTTTGAATTTACAACAGGCAGTTAAGTGCAGTGATTTCTTTGTTAGTTTGCACTGGTCATTGAAGATGTGGACAAGCCTCACAGTACCAGCACCTAAACAACCGCATCCTGATGAGTCCACCACTTCTGTCATCATATATTCTATATACATGGTTTGAAGATGTGGTATTCAGTGTTTGTCATTTTTATTTGTCCCCTATGATACACTTGGCTTGCTGTAGAAATACTCCACTTTTGCTTTGAATATATGACCATAAGACACCCACAGATAAAGCTATGGTCCAGAAATAAGTATGGGCACCAGCTGTGAACATTTTGTTCCATAGTTTCACTGGATCCTTCCAAACCTCTTGGCATATGAACCCTCTAAATTAATTCTTATCCTTAAGATACCAAGAAGCTGTCCTTGTTGCATATAATACCTACTACCACTCACAACAGAGAACTCAGTATTCTAACTAACACTATAATAAAGGGCTTAGCGTGGGTTATTTTACAGAAAAAATGTTCCTTCATCCTATCCTCACATTTTCTGTGCTGTTAGTATATGAATGGAAGCCATACGGTAGCTCCCTCTGGTAGTACTGAGCAGTAGACAGACTTCTCGGTATTCTTTGATGTGTTACTTGATTAACTTTCTTCTTCCAAATAAAGCCTCTATGGGAAGAGCAATTACCTTTCTATGTTAAACTAGGCTGTCTCTTCCTACTTCTGCTCCTTCCTGTACTCTTAGTCTTTTGATTGGCTGTAGGACAAAGGTCCCATGTGAACAATGTTCCCTATAAGATGAGCAAGGTGATCGACAAAACTCAGTGGGGTGACAGTGGCGTTAACGTCTGTCTGTCCATTCATTTCTTTCTTTCTTCTTTCTTTCTTTCTTTCTTTCTTTCTTTCTTTCTTTCTTTCTTTCTTTCTTTCTTTCTTTCTTTTTCTTTCTTTCTTTCTTTCCATTAGGTGTTACTGTGTGCTCTCTATCAATCAAGGGGTTACAAGGAGTGAGTACAGTTGGCAGTGTATTTGCACATGTGCACTCAGTGTTTATAGTGTTATGTTAGTGCCAAGTTTGCTCTGATGATGATTGTGTGTCTTGTCTGCCAAAATGTGTTTTTTAGATCAATATAACAAAATAGCTAAAAGGTGCACATATTTTATCTCCTCATCTCACTAATCCCAAAGCTCAGAAATATCTAATGTAAGCATATGAAAATGATAATCTAAATAATCTAAACAATGTACTTATTACAATCAGCTGCTAGGAATGAGATAAAACCAGACTATTGAAGAAGGTGAAGATGATGTTCTAATTGGAACTGTGTCATTATGGAACAAACCATCTGCAATGTAAAGGACAACTAAAAATTCACATTCATTTAAATGGAGCTTTTAATGTTTTGAGTACTTCATAATGAACTGGATACCCATCTGGCACTCAAAGGGTTAACTTTTTGAATGAAAGGTCTTCAGTCAATTGCTTCACAGGGTTATTATTTAGAATAATATATAAGGCTAAATAACCCAAAATCTGGTTCCTGAAAGAAAAGGTGACTAATAAAATACACTGGTGATTCTGAAAGCTCTTTCAAAAGCACCAATGTTGTTTTATTTGCTGGGATCCCTTTAAATCAATGGAATTTTTATGTGTCCCTTTTGGTGCAGTTGGTTTGTTCCAGAATTCTTCAGTTCTTAATACATCAGCTTCGGTATGTTTCAGTGGGAAATCGGTTTGTAATTAATGTTATTGTCTGTCCTTACAAGATTCTAGGTGTTAACTTCTCACACCTTCATCTGTCTTGAATCTGTCTTGACATTTTCAGTTTTTAAACCTATGCTAATAATTAGGTTTTCAACACTTATGCCTCCTGTTGACACCAAATGTTAATGACAGCATGGTGATAACACCTTACTAGTGTAACACGTGCATATGTATGTGTCATGGTAGTTTATGGATAATAACAAAAATATGTACTAGGTATATTGCCAATAATTTCCTGCACATGCCACCTTCTACCTTATCAGTTATATCTCAGATAGCCATTGGTAGTAATATGAACAGTTTTTGAAAAATGAGCTGTTGTTGGTGGCACAGTGTGATACCTTATATTAATTAATTTATGTGCTGGGCCAATATGCCCACACACTGTGCCATGAAAGAATCTAAACAGAGCCCACAAACTGGGGTTATTTCAGGAGTAAACCCATTTTACCATAGGGCATAGTAAGCAATGACTTTGTCCTTGAACATGACTAATTAGCATAATGTGCTGCTAATTAGCCTAACGTGGGCTAATTGTCCTAAAATATAAGGGTTAATTTCTCAAAAATAATGTATGTTATAGTAAAATTGCTTCTATAGTATGATTATAATTGTCTATAAAAAAATATAACCTTGTCTTAGGGATACAGTTTGACTTCATTCTGGTAAATATACTGGGCATCATGAATGAAATTGATTGGTGCAGAGGCAAGCAGAATGTGGGTGTGGCTAGCACAGCTTTGTACCCTCTAAATTTTTATCTCTTGGCAGCTGCTTCTTCTACCTAATGGAAAACCTGGTCATGTCAACCATTTATCAGTGGGCTAGTCTTCACTTATTTATCAGTGAATCAGAGCATGCTGGCAAAATACACAGAACCATCAAATTCATTTTGGGGGGATTTGAATTGTACTAAATCCTGGCAAAAACATTCAAGTGAATCTGTATCTTATTCAAAATCCCCAACCAGCCAACTGCCTTATATAAGGCATCACCCATGGGATCTGAATAGTGGTAGCAAGTTGCAAAGTTAATTTTTTGATGTATGTTTCCTCCATTTTGTATATAACCATCTAAGGATGGTGCACATGGGCAATGTGTATCTAACAGTGCTTGCTTCCACATCTAATCTCCTTTTCATATATATATATATATATATATATATATATATATATATATATATATATATATATATATAAATATATTCATACATTCATTGGTCCATATGTACAAAAAAAAAACTCGAACAATTCTGGGACAAATCTTTTGCACCACAGGTAAAAAATAAAATGGTCATCAATTTAAACAGGACTTTAACCTCTTGAAAGCTAAAATTTCCAATGCATTGATGGGTTTAAAACCCCCCATTTAACTCTTTGAGTGCCAGATAGCCTACGCTTTGGACACAAAGGGTTAAATAGTTGGCAATGGTGGGAATTTTTATTGGTCCCCTATGGACATGGTACGATTAGTACATCCCAGAAGTGATCCATTTTTATACATAAGGCCCATTGTCTTTCACCAAGTCTCCCTGACTTTCTTCTCTCCCCTCCCTATCACAGTATCAGTCTTTCTGTCTCTCTTGCATGTGCTCTCTTTCACGCGCTATTTCTTTTGCTCTCTTCCACTACTTCTGTCTTGCTCTCTCTCAGTGTATTTATATACATCTCTCTCTCTATATTTATATACATCTCTCTCTCTTTCTGGCTCATGTTCTCTCTCTTTGTGTCTTTCTTACTTTCTTCCTTGCTCTCATATTCTCTCTTGAGTGCCTCCTCTCACTGACCCTCATGTAAACTGTCCTGGCTTACTTTGCATAAACCCCAAAGAGGTTTTATAGGGACCTAGCAATTAAGCCCTATTGGCTGAACACTGGAGCACCCCAATGTATTGATACTGTACTGCACAAGACAATGTCCTGTCTCTTTAAATGCGGTTCCCCATAAACCCTATGAATTTGACTTAAAAGCCTGACTTATTGGATTTATGGGGACTCTGCACACAACCCATGAGTTTGTGAGATCCACTGTGTTCCAGTTACTAATTTAAGTCTACTAAGCAGACTTAGTAAAATGTGATAACTGTCCTTTAAATAAATTCATGCGTCTTTTTTATAACTATATATCTATATAAATGTCAGTGCTGATTGCTTCGTTTCCATTGTTCTATGTATATAATGTGCTAAAAACAGATTGATAAAAGTTATTTTAGGCAGAGACTAATCAGGAAGTAGTAGGGGACCATTCTTTGATGAAAGGATTTGAACAAAATAAACCCTTTCATCATAATTGCTATGCCACAAAGAGATTCACCTCATAACAACAATGAAAGAGTATAAAGACAGGCAGCTCCTCAGTGGATTGTTCAATGGGCTGATAATGTGTTGTTCAGAACACACAATTCCATAGAATTCTCTGGAGACCTTAATGGGAGCTGATTTGCAATAACACTGCAGGCAGTACTATCACAGCCTTATAACTGCCATCTTCAGATATTTGTTTTTATATCTACAAGGATATCCTTTAACCCTTTGTGTGCCAGAGTTGCAATGCATTGGATACCTCTCTGGCACTCAAACAGATAAAGGGAAAATAAATCCTGAGGTTATACAGTGTTTGTTTATCGGCAGGTAATTTACCTCTGAAAAATATGAAGCGTCTCACCTAGTAACCCTGTGAAGCTAAAGTACTGCATCCATTTTGCCTTTGCAGATATCTGAAATTGGGTATCTATGGGCAAGGCTTGCTATGCTTTTATCTGTGGCCCTCATACAAAAATCAAAAGTGGAGCAATTTTGGGGCAAACTAGCTGCATACATGTTGATTTAAGTAGAGATTTTTGCTTCTTGAATGTGTTGTAGACTTTCTAGTATTCGAAGGGTAAAGCATGTGGATTTTGGAGAATTTTTATTTGCCGATACACATTTAACTTGGCATACAGCTTATCATATACCTCTACTGTGGCTTTAGAGTACTGGTACTTACTTGTAGAATATTCAGAATAAAGCCTGGCTTACTTAGAATACTCACAACTGCCTTGTTTGAGGACAAAATAGATGCCTCCAGCACTGTTGTTTTTATAATGTAACCTTTGAGTGCAACTGTTGTATCTAATGCATTACATCACAATGAATTAGATACCTCTTTGTCACTCAAAGGATTTTAATTTGTACATTATTGTACTTAATTTTCATATATCTATTATTTTACTAAGAATGTGACCCAGCTAAGTCATACTCTTAAAAATGCCGCCTTTAGTGAGCCATTACAGTTTTATCATCCTTTCTCCCTTATACCTTACACCAGCCCCTTCTCTATTGAAGGAGCTGACATGAAAGACTAATCAGCGGAACTGGGATCACCATGGCAACCCTACCCAGCAATCATACAAAGGATACATTTTCCTGTGTGTGAGTGCTGTACCAAAGGATCTTTTATTTAAATAATTTCAATATTCAATAATACTGGGCGATGAGGAACGCATAAAAGCTAATTTATAAATAGGTGAAAGTTCCTCTTTAAATGAAAAGTAAAGCTAGGGAAACAGAGTACATAATTAAAACCCAAAACATTTTCTGAGGCTACAAAATGTTGACAAGTAAAGGTCCTTCTCAAAATGTTGTGCTTGTATCATCTAAGCATAGTGGATTTAAAGTGCCATACAACACTTAATAGTGCTGAGGGGTGGGGGCAGGGTCATAAGATGAGAGGATGTGTAACAATGGGAGAGGCTAAGGATAACCTGCCCATGGGTTCTTGAGATGCATTCCATTCCATCTCCTCTCCCTTTATTTTATTAGTAGCTGGTTTACATTGATCTATAGGTTTAATAATATTAAATGTATATAAGCCTATTAATATATTAGGCAAGACAAATAATCCAGGCAAATAATCCATCTCTTGTGCATATAGATTTATTATATGTTAAGTCATGGATGTTCTCTTTTTAACCCTATATGTAAATCCCTTTGAATAAAAAAAACAGAAAAAAATTGAGATCAACCAGAGTACTTGAGCATCTGCTCAATATAAACTTGGAAACAAGTTTTCCCAGCTGCCTTTTCTGTCAGTGATGATGAAGGTGGTGTGTTTTCTCTAATGATCACATCAGGTAGTTTTGACTGATGCATGAATAAGCGCTGTAGTGGAATTGCAATACAATATGTTTTCTTCTCCTTTAGTTAACTCTTTGCGTGCCAGGTGGGTTCACAATGCATTGTGTACCCCTCTGTCTTTCAAAGGGTTAAAATAAATACCTATGTTTTTTCTTAAAGGGATACTAATGTTTCATAATAAAAGCAGCTCTAGTTACTCATCATAGTATTTGGACTTTGGAGAGATTTTACTGATGTAACACTGCTCAGCCAGAGCAGAAGGGAGGTGCCCAGGTAGACTGCAGAGAGGGACAATCTTCAATTAAGATAATGGAAAAACCTGAAAAACATGTCAATGGGGGCAGGGCTTTCATTGTTCTCACAGGAAGAAGATTGTCCCCTGTTGTTATCTGTCCGGTCTCTGGCCTGAAAAACGTGTCAAGGGGGGCAGGGATTTCATTGTTCTCATAGGAAGAAGATTGTCCCCTGCTGTTATCTGTCTGGTCTTTGGACTGCATTCCACATCTGAGAAGAGATAGCTTACACTAGGTAAAAGTGGCGGGAGGGGAAACTTTGCTTGCGAATATCTCCCAAACCATAAAGGTTTGAGAGATAAGACTTATATCGTTCTTCATGTTTTTTTAATGCGTACAAAATAAAATAAAGATAAATGAAGTATTACTATCCCTTTAAGGGAGATAATGATTACTGTAGTGCATACCATCAGGCACACTGCACCAGCTTTGGACTTTAATGCCATCACGCCCTGCACTTCAGCCACATACCAAGCACTGGGTTGTTTCTAATTATCCTTAACATTAACTTATCTTAAGGTTAATAATTAATTAATAATTAACAATATCCTTAATCAAATCATGAATATATGCACTAGTGCCAAACTTTACCCCCTCTACTGGAAGATGAGCTGAACAGAAACAGGAAGTGTTTGGTTTAAAGCCACAGGTTTTACTGGTTGCGTACTCAACCCCATAAACTGCTAGGGTATGGTTACAAAAGCCCCTAACAGTATATAGAAACTGGGGATGCATCCCCACTTTACTTCAGATTCTCAAGGTCCACTCTGATTTGTGGGATAAGCAACTTATTTTTCACTACCATTTGGAGAGCCTGCTGATCCCCTGGGGCTCACAATGTAGCCCTGGGTTGATCAGCAGTTTTGTTACCAGAGTAGGCAAACTACCGAGAGGGCATCTATCACATGATTGTTGCTCCTCGTATATTGAAGTTATATAGATAAGTAGTGTGTAAGAATACAAAAAAATTGTAAGTCCACTAAGTTCAATCTTTTTCTATTTTCAATACCAAAGGAAAACAAACCTTAAACTACAGTGGGGAGAACATCCTTCTTGTCTCCGAGATGGTATTCAGATTTCACCTAGGACCGGCTTCAATCTAGTTAAGGTGGTTCAGGATTCCTTATGTTCCGCTCACTCTTATCTGGTTGCTAGAATACAGATATGAGTCATTCCTGGAAGTAAGAGATACTCCTGTGGTTTTTATATGAATATATTTTTTTCATACAGGTTAAGTAACAAAACTCCAGAATCTAATAGCAAATTGATTATAGGCTGCAAATCTGTATCAATTATAACTGGAACATGGTTCAAGCCAATATTAATATTAGTATGTGGGGTTGGAGATTCCAAGCTCCAGAAATAAAATCACCACTGTGTCCTTCCAAAATGGGTTTTGGAGATGGTTTTGATAGGTAACCACTATATGTAAGTAAAAATAGGGCTGGTTGCTTTGGACTCTGTAAAATCAGCTGAAATATTAGTGGGGATGTGCTAATATGATTCCAAGCTAAACTAGGCATTGAAACTGATTCCTTATTACTATAAGGGCAAAGCAAGAGGGGACTGCCAGTTTCACAGAAACCACCCTTAGACTATTTTTCCTTATTGCAATATAAATGTCTGGTGTTGTGTATATGGGCCCTGCTCCAGCAGTTCTTGGATTACAACTCCAGTCATCCTCAGATAGCCTTTGGCCATCTGAGTATGATGAGACATACAGCAACAGATAGAACACAACAGGTTCCTCACTCCTGCTTTGTGATCAGTGCAGTGGCCTTTGCACACATAGTTACAGAAAAAAGTTGACATATTGTCAATGTATACTTATTTACATTTTGGGGACCTCTCTGGAAATCCTGTGTTTGCCCCTGTACTATCCTTGTCTAACAGGAATTTACTAAGCTATTTACTCAGAAAATGGTCCTCTGTGGAAGGCAGTGGGTAAGTGTATGTGTGTTTTGTGGCAGTGTCTTCATTACATTGTCAGTTAATGAGAATCTAACAGCCAAGTTGCAACTACCAGAAAATGGCTGCTGCATTGCACAGTTCACCCTCTAGTGTATAGGACTCTGCGACCAACAAGAGACAGAAATTAATTTCTTGCTAGAGAGAAACACGTTCTTATTTTTCAAAGAAGCTGAAATGAACTTTTAACTTGAAAAATAATTGACGTTATTTAAGGAAACAATCTGTACATTACTAAAATGTTTATAAAATATTTTTTGAAAGCATATGTGCATTTAAAGACTCTCATTTTCCATTACTGCATAATTATTAACTGGGTGCCTTGGATAAACAGTTAATGTTAAAACATAAAAAAATAATGTTTATTCATTTGAAAACAAAGTCCATTGACAGTATTTTACTTTTAATTCCAAGACCATTTCAATATATAGCTCTATTAATTTTGTTCTCTTTTAATAGAAAGTGTTTTCCATAGTTACACTCTAGTAGCATATTGAAAACATCTGCCTACTTGCCACTAGTTCATCAGTAAAAGAAAATCTCAGCTCATTTGTTTTTAGGACCAACATGCTTTTAGATATGTGTACCAGGGCTATAACCCAGCTGCTAAGTTTTGAGTCAGGGCCAGAAACACTCAACAGACATTTATATGCAACACATGACTTCTTGCCAAGGATAAATATCATTCTTCTTTTTATTCTGCCCTCTACAGCTCCATCTCCTGTCACTTTAATTAGAAAAGACCGGACATCTAGAAACAGCATTTCCTTGTCTTGGCTGGAGCCAGAACATCCAAACGGGATCATCTTAGACTATGAGATCAAGTACTATGAAAAGGTGGGAAGAAACACAACAGAAGCAGCATTGCAATTAGTGATATTCGTTATTAATGAGACAAACGAACAAATGCAAATTATATGTTTGATGGTGAGGTGATAAAGTGGAGATGACTTCTCCAGTTTCTCACTTCTCCAGTTCCTATGTTATTCTATGAAGCCTATGTTTTCTTCAACTTTGGAGATCTTAGTTCTATAGAATAACATAGGAACTGGAGAAGTGATCTCCACTTTATCACCATGTCTCTTTATCCCCCAGTACCTCTCTTTCTCTCTCTTTCACTCTCCATATGTCTCTCTCTCTCTTACCCTTTGTCTCTCTCTCTTTTTCTCTCTCTCACTTTCTCACTTTCTCTCCCTCCCTGTGCCTCTGTCCTTTTTCTCTGTGCCTCTCGCTCTCTCATACACATATACAGGATGTGTATGTATATATATATATATATATATATATATATATATATATATATATATAATATTTATAAAAGAAAATGTTCTGTTATTTTAAAATAAGGCTTTTAACCCCTTGAATGCTAGATATTCATTAAGTGAATTATGGACAGCTTTCTAGCATTTAAGGGGTTAAAAAACCCAATTCAAATTGATGGGGATTTTAGATGTTTTCATTTGTCACCTATAGTGCAGCTGCTTTGCTCTGGGAATCGCTTTAATTCAGTTGAGTATATAAAGCTGTTTCTGGCTGAATGCCAGTGCAGAGACGCGGATGCTCTGTGCTTCCAATCATAAATCAGAGCCTTGGTTATGAAAACCTCAGTCATTCTGTCTGTGTAGACCACACTCAATTCATCCATAAATACGCTGAGGCTGATGGACCAAACAGATCTGGAGAAAACATGGGCCAAACCAATTGCACCATATGGGGCAAATAAACATTCCTTTTGATACTAATGGGGCTTTTAACCCTTGAATGCTGAAGAAGTCTCTAGTGCATTGCATTCAAAGGGTTGAACCCCATTTAAGTCAGTGGGAATTTTGAGAATTATTGTTTGTCACCTATGGTGAGATCGCATTTCTCTAAATTAGTGCAGTACTCTCACTATGAATATAATCATGTTGCATATTATGGTATATTTTGCATTTTAATATATTAGTATAAACAAAATATTATAATTCAGCACTTTTTGAATAATACAATATTTTGGCCCAACATGTTTTTGTCTTATATATAGATAGTGATTCTATTTAATTCTTTGGTAGAGGTAAGTCGCTGCCAGCAGTTCTCCATAGAGTGTTAGAGTTACAGCTTTACCACTTCCTGTCAGTATGAACTTTCAGGAAGTAAACACTCTAGATCTCTGTTTTCAGATACTGTAACAGGTTTAACTGTTATAACTTTTTATTAAAATAACAGCTAGCTAGTTTTACTCATCAGGTTTTCATACATCATATAGGTTTTCAGGTTTATGTCTCCTTTAGATTTCTAAACTTCCAACAGTTATTTCAAATACAAGCTAGCTGTCCAATGTGGTCTTGTTCTGAATCATTTATTCAGTTTTATAAAGAGCTGTCAATACATCATGAAATGCCCCACCTACCAGTAGTGCCCCCAGCAGCACCACCTAAAACCATTGTTCGTCTTTGGCCATTTGAAATGTTGGGAGTTATGTTCTCTGTCTTTCTCTGCCTTATGAACAGAGTGAGGAGGAGGGAGGCAGAGAACAGTGACATAGCTAATGTTTACAAAAAGGGCCCCATTTGCACATATGATTTGCTGTAGCAAGGATTACATGTGTGGAACCACCAGGGATTTGCTGAAACTGACTGATCTGTCCTGGAGCAGTCTGCTTCAGCCTTCCCACCATGATCACAGAGAACTATGAGAATCTCTGCTATTTGGAACATCATCTGTCCTTAACTAGTTACATAAGCTACAGAAAAAAATGTGTAACGTTTTCTTGATGGTGCTATAGGGCTGGCATAAGGAGCTTGCTGCATTAACCCTTTGAGTACCAGAGGGAAGTGCAGTCTGGCACTCAAAAGGTTACATTTATATAATAACAATGGAGTGTGTGTGTGGCGGTATGCAATGCATCTATCATACTCTCTAGTGCAGACATTCACCATACTAATATTCCCCTTGACTTACAATATTTGAAATTGCACATAGTGATTTAAAGCTGGCTGGAGGGAAGGAATTGTAATGTTCAATTCTCACTTCTTGCTTAGGATATTGCCCTCTGAATAGTGCTTCTCTTAGCCTGGCACTTAAAAACATTATATTAAATAGCTTGCATTGTAATTTCTATCACTGTATGGAAATATTTACATATAAAACTGTGAATGTTACATCCTAATATTCATGTAAGAGAAAGTCATATTTCGGTTTATTATTCTGTTAATCTTCATAGTTATATTCATTCCACAAGATCACCTTATAATTGAAGTGATTTGTTTGCATATTTTATGGGTATGCATTAACTGATTAGGTGTCATGGGCAGAGAGAAACGTTTGAGCAGTCCTAGGGCAAATCTGCTACTTCATAAGGCAGAGGAGCTCAAACCTGTTCTTAAACCCCCTCCACATTGCATGTTTTCAGAATCTCCTCAATTAAAACACAAGTGAATGTTATTAACTTAGGCAGATCCCTCAGAATGACTGAACCACTGATTGTTTTATGTGTGTTCATGTGAGGAATTCCAGAGCACCTGTGCTGTTTAGGGACTTAAAGGGATAGTAATAGATAGGTTTAATGAAATGTAATAATGTAGATTGTAAAAAAATAAATGAATTGAACCCAGTCCGATCTCTCAAACCTTTATGGTTTGAGAGATATAAGATTACAAAGTTCTCCCTTCCCTCCCCTTGCACTGTATAGCTTACAGCAGGAGATCCCGGTCCGCAGACCGTTCTGTGGCTCTTCAGCATAGCCAAAATAGCGAGGTATAGAAATAAATACTTAATTGGAACGGTCTACAACGTATGCTTGCAAACCAGGTACATGTTGTAGACCGTTCAAATGAAGTATTTCTTTCTATATCACGCAATTTCGGCTCTGCTGAAGAGCCACATAACGGTCTGCGGCCTGGGATCGCCTTCTGTAAGCTATACAGTGACATCAGTGTAAGGGGTGGGAGGGGGCACTTTGTAATCTTATATATCTCAAACCGTAAAGGCTTGAAAGATCAGACTGGGCTCAGTTCTGGGCTCAATTCATTTATTTTTTTACTATCAACATTATTACATTTCAATAAAACTATCTATTACTATCCCTTTAAGGACAGGTTTAAAGGGATAGTAATGTTTCATAATAAAAGCATCTCTAATTAATCATCATAGTATTTGGACTTTGGAGAGTGTTATTTCAATTCAGTTAGAGTTGTAGTTCAAGAGTAATTCAATGATAAAGTATCCCCCTCCCTCCCCTTTTACTGATGTAGCACTGCTCAGCCAGATCAGAAGGGAGGTGCCCAGGTAGATTGCAGAGAGAGACAATCTTCAATTAAGATAAGGGAAAAACCTGAAAAATTTGTCAAGGGGAGCAGGGCTTTCATTGTTCTCATAGGAAAAAGATTGTCCCCTTCTGTTATCTGTCTGGTCTATGGACTGCATTCCACATCTGAGAAGAGACGGCTTACACTAGGCAAAAGGGGCGGGAGGGGAAACTTTGCTTGTGAATATCTCTCAAACCATAAAGGTTTGAGAGATAAGACGTATATCGTTCTTCATGTTTTTTTAATGCTTACAAAATAAAATAAAGATAAAACGAAGTATTACTATCTTTTTAAGAATGGCTAGCATAACAGACAGTTAAAGATGTCTATTGATTTAATGGGACAGTCACAGGTTCACCCCACTAACATTTACCTAGACTTACAATATTTAACATGTCACATACTGATTTTCAGCTGGATAAGGGGAAACACTTTTAGGGAGCACTCTTCACTTTCTTCTGAAGTGCTCACACTTCTCACTTCCTGCTCATGTCCTCTGTAGCAGAGCAAGGAAAACATACCTCCCAAGTGTCCCTCTTTAGGAGGGACAGTCCCTCTTTGAGACCCAAATCCCTCTGTCCCTCTTTCCCACCCTGGTGTCCCTCTTTTTAGGAGATTAGACTATGTGTTGTGTATATACGTGTATCAGATTGCTTCATAGCAATAAAACCTACATTAGTATGTGTTTAAACTGTTTATAAATTAGTCTGTATAAATAAAATACTCTGGTGGTATATTAAATCATTTATTCAGTTACACAAAGAGGTGTCAGTAGATCATGAGGTAAATTAAAAAGTCTCAGTAATGCCCTGCCCACCAGCCACACCCCCAGCCACTCCTCCTAAAAGACAAGTGTCCCTCTTTGGCTGTTTGAAATGTTGGGAGGTATGGGAAAATTGCTTCCCTGAGCTTGATGCTAAAAAAATTTATAATATGAAAAATATATATTGCAAGTTCTATCAAGGAATGTAAATGTTATATATATATATATATATATATATATATATATATATATATATATATATATATATATAATATATATATATGTGAATGTTACAGCATAATATTTAATATAAAAGAAAGTTATATTTAGATTTAGTATTCCATTAAACTGCATAGTCATATTCATTCCACAAGATCACATTAAAGTGGAACTTTCATCTTAATTCACGCTTTCATATTTGAAAACTGTATTAAATACTGCCTATATGTCATGTTGGCCAAAAGACCTGCAAGTGTACTGTTAAGGAGATATTCACAATCGTTACATATGCTAATATATGCTAATTGCCGTGTCCATGACATCTCATATGCTAATTAAGCCTTCTCAGTGAAGGGTCATACACTAAAGACATTTTCAATTATGTTTCATATGCTAATTAAGCTTTATGCAGTACCAGGAAATGTTCACTTTCACTTTTCCCAGAAATAAAAGTGTGAATATCTCCTAAACTATACATCTGCTGGAACTCTGGTTAACATGACATATACACAGTTTTTAATGCAGTTTTAAAATATGCAAACTTGAATTAAAGTGATAGCTCCACTTTAAGAGTGAAATGATTTCTTTACCTATTTTGCGGCTATGGATTTTGTGTTGGAAACACAAAGCAGTTAGATCAATTCTGAGGCAAACCAGCTACAGCACAAGGGACTTAAAAATGACAATTGCTATAAATGGGCTATTTAACCCCTAAAATGCTAGAGAGGTCTCCAATTCATTGTCTTGCAATGTGTTGCAGACCTCTTTACCTTTCAGATGGTTAAAAGTTGAATTTCCGTCAGTGGAAACTTTGAGGAGCAGTTAATTTGCAATAGGACTGTGACACTTCTATTGTGCGTATGACCCTATTTAACCCTTTGAGTGCCAGATGGGTACGCAGCGCATGGCAACTCAAAGGGTTAAAATAAATATCATTCATATAGGTGCAGATGTAGTGTGACTTAATATTCTGATTTATGCAGACTTTCTACACTATGTAATCCCATGCACGTTAATAGCAGTTGCTAATCAGACTGAGATAATGTAACACATTTGTGTTAATTTTTTGTTTTTCTTTTGTTTTTAAAAGCAGGAACAGGAAACTAGTTACACCATCCTGCGCGCAAGAACCACCAACGTGACAATCAGTGGCCTTAAACCAGATACCACATATATTTTCCAAATACGTGCCCGGACCGCTGCTGGATACGGATCAAATAGCCGCAAATTTGAGTTTGAAACAAGTCCAGATTGTACGTATTTCATTTTCTATATCATTCTACATTATCTTCTGTCTTTAATTTGATAGCTGTTTGAAGCATTATTATCATTACAAATTATTTTATGCAGGGCTGGATTTACCTAGCAGGCTCCTCTATGCAAGTCACCCTAGGCTTCCTTAGCCCTACCCATGGCCACAGACAACCCACCCCTCACATGACTGCATGTCCAGTTCTACCCAATGGTATCTGACACAGAGAGTGGTAGCGCTACAGTATAAATAGAATAAGCATTTGCTTAGTGCTGCAACTTGGTCAGAGGGTCCCACAGTGTTTATACAGTACTGCTTCTTCATGTTAACAGGATCAGATGGCAATTATTATAATTATTCTATATTTATATAGCGCAACCGTATTGCACAGCTCTGTACAATAGGGAATAGACATACAGAGATATTAAATAGTACAAATCGAATATGGAAAACAAAAGTGCCCTGCTCATTAGAGCTTACAGTCTAGCGGAGGGTAGGTTGGACACAGTATTATAAATATTGATATAGGAGTAAAGGAGGCCCCATGTGAGCTGCCCCATAACACAGGAAATACATTTAGATTATAATACATACAGGGCTGGATTCTATCACAGGTGCTAAATGTTAACACCCGTTTTATCAAACATTTACCTACTGAAATCTATGGGGACAACTGGAGATAAAAACAGTGATAAAATTATCCCCTGTAATAGAATCCAGCCCATAACCTTTAAAGGAGAACTACCAACTTAACTAAAGTTGCCCTGCAATACTTAGGCAGTTGGCGACTAGCTTAATAATCATTATTTTACCACTAAAAAGTGCCCCTGAATAAAGTTATCCTTAAGCTTCCGAGACGGGAAGCCAGACATCACCGCGGACATCTTGAATGCATTGTCAGTCCTCTTCACCCTTCACAGGCATTGCACTGGCCCAGATGGCTCTGGAAGAGACTGACGGCGCAGGCGCACAGGCTGCAGTAACGTCGCCGTCAGTCTCGGAAGCTTAAGGATAACTTTATTTGTGGGCACTTTTGAGAGGTAAAATAATGATTATTAAGCTAGTCCCACCTGTATAAGTATTGCAGGGTGACTTTAGTGGAGGTGGTAGTTCCGCTTTAATCCATTGCTTTCTATAAAGGTCTCCAACTCATTGTGATGCAATACACTGGAGACCTCTATATCATCCAAGGGTTAAATAGTGGCTGATCAAGAAGTATAAATACTGGTAAATAACTTGGTCACCATATAATCTTAAGATTTAGAGCCTTGGTGGTTAGTTGCCTCTCTAAATAAAAACCTGGCCCTGCTTTTTATGTGGTAAATTCAAAATTAATAATTATTATGATATGATACTATATATTAACCCCTTAAGGACCGTCCACACACGCACGCAGCGGTCACTTAAGAACCACGGAGCATTTTTTGTTTTTAGCTCCGCCAATTCCGGACTCCCCGAACGGCGTGCGGCCGCTCGGGGAGCCCAGAATTCCATGACGTACATGTACATCCTTGGTCCTTTAGGGACCTCAACCTCATGACGTACATTTACATCATGGGTCGTTAAGGGGTTAACATAAACAATGTGTGATTTACTAGTTAGTCACCTGTACTTCTACTATTGTGAGAAGCAGTCGTATAAACTAAGATAATGAGGTGCAGTTCTGGAGCAAACCAACTGCAGCACAGGGGACAAATACAAATTCCAAAGTGTCCACAAAATTAACCCTTTGAATGCCAGAGGGGTATGCAACGCATTACAAAGTAATGTGTTGCCTACCCCTCTGGTACTCAAAGGGTTAAATATGGCTTTTGCTCCTTTTAATGCTAGAGAATTATCCACTGCAATTGAATTATTTTTAAAGTTATAGTAATGTTTCACAAAAAAAGCAGCGCTGATTAATCTTTATAGTATTTGGGCCATAGAAGAGTGTTATTTCAATACTGTTAGAGTTGTAGTTCAAGAGTAATTGAATGATAAAGTTTCCCCCTCCCGCCCCTTTTACCTAGTATAAGTCACCTCCCCTCAGATGTGGAATCTGGTCTCATGACTGGACAGGTCGCAGCAAAAGACAATCTTCTTACTGTGAGTATAAGGAAAACCCTGCCCCCCTTGACAGATTTTTCCTTATGCTCCCTGAAGATTGTCCCTCTCTGTGATATATCCACACAGTCTTGCTGCTCTGACGTGAGCAGTGTTACATCAGTAAAAGGGGCGGGAGGGGGATACTTTATCATTAACTTACTTTTGAACTACAGCTCTGACAGTATTGAAATAACACTCTCTATGGCCCAAATACTATGATGATTAATTGGAGCTGCTTTTATTATGAAAACATTACTATCCCTTAAGTATATAATGTTGGTACTGTCACGGGTGAGAGTACTAGTCATTAGCTAGTAAAATACTGAGCATTAGTAATACCAGTACCTATGCTTTTAATTTCTTTATGTTTGTGACCCCACCCCATCCTAATAATAACATCCCACTTACCTTAATATGACCAGAACATTTTAATGGACCCTATAAATTTTCCCTTTGTGCTATCGTTCAAGAGATAACATCTTCAATCAGTCCTAGATTCTATGTATATGGAGGCGGACATGACAGCTGCTGGCAGTTTTTTCCAGTGAAGCAGTCAGAGTGCATGAGCTTCCTTAATCCCTTATAACTTTGGGTGCCAGACAGGTGTGCAATGCATTATTTCACAATGAGTTGTGTACCCTCTGCCACTCAAAAGGTTAAGGACCAGAGGAGTCCATAAAGTATTGCTAAGCAATACATTACACCCTCATGGTCTTTAAAGGGTTAGTAGTGTCTTAGATAAATAAAAAGTAATATTGTAGATAATCAAAAAATAAATCCATCAATGCCAGTCTGATCTGGTTTGAGAGACACAACATTTTGAAGTTCTCTCCTCCCTCCCCTTTCCCTGACGTTAGCTGTAAGCTGACAGCAGGAGATACTGGTCCCGGGACTGGCAGGCGGCTCTTAGCAGAGCCAAAATACCGCAATCTAAAAATAAATACTTCATTGGAACGGCCTACAAAGTGTGCTTGCAAACCAGACACACTTTGTATACTGTTCCAATGAAGTATTTCTTTTTAGATTGCGGTATTTCGGCTCTGTTGAAGAGCCTCAAATCTCCTTCTGTCAGGTTTACAGCTGACATCAGTGAGGGGGAACCATAAAGGTTTGAGAGATCAGACTGCCATCGATGGATTTATTTTTTGATTATCTACCATTTTACTTTTTTTATCTATGGCATTACTAACACTTTAAAGGGTTAATATCACCATTTTCAGTGGGTGAAGTTTCTATCCTATGGTCCTTCTCACAACTGCCATGTCTACCATCTGTGGAAATGACATCTGGGACTGACTGAAGCAGTCACAAGTGGATTTTCTGGCCACGGTAGGGTAACTGAGGGGATAATATGAGGAGGTGTTACTTCTCCTTTAAGAACCACAGTGGTGTGAAATGCATTGGTTCACAATGTGTTGGATGCCAGTCTGGTCCTTAAGGGGTTAAATGTGCATGCATCAGTTGCTTTTTTACATGTTATGCTATTATTAAATTTGCAAATGTCTAGTCAACCACTGTACACGCATTCCAGGACTGGTCTCAATTAGGACTGCTTTCAACCCATACCACATCCCTACTGGCCTATTGAATTGTAAAGTGTTTTATGTTAGACTGCAACAACATTTTTTTTTAAATCATTTTCTAGTTAACCATTTGAGTGCCAGAGTAGTGCCCAAGGCTTTGCTTCACAATGTGTTGCACTCAAAGGGTTAAGGAACAGAATGGTGTCCAAGGCATTACCCAACTGGGTAACCCCTTGAGTGTTGGGGGGGGGGGACTTAACGCATTGCAAAGCAATGCGTTTTGTACCCCTCTGGCACTCAAAGGGTTAAACAAGCTGGCGCACCTTTCCTGCTTCAATCTGAAAAACCTGCCAGCAACAGTCATGTCTGCTATAATGGACATGGCATGCAGGGATGACTGAAAATGTTATCTCTAGAGCCAAGGAAAGAAATCATAGGGGCCATTAGGAATTTCTGATCATACATTGGGGGTTACTATTAGGAAGTGTTAGTTGTCATTGCAGTCACTTAAGAATTCTCACCATTGTTCACAATGCTGGACCATGGAGATTTTCTTCCTTCCCACCAAAGCTTCCCTTCAGGGCCAGATCTCGCATTAGGTAGAGTAGGCACTTGCCTAGAGCACCAAACTGTGAGGGGTGTATCAGTGTGCTGGCCACACCCTCATTCTGAGTTCTTAGTGTGGTTAGTGTAATTCCATTGCCCCTGCACTAGTTTATATACACTTGTATTGGTTATTATTTAACCCCTGGATTCAAGAAATGACTATAATACAGTGTGAAGCCATGCACTGGAGATCTAAACCTGGAAACTATAGACCTGCATGTGTGACTTCTACAGTGTGTAAGATGCTAAAATGTATTATTTCGGATTATGGGATTACCATCAATATCATAATAAGTGTCAGCACTTTATTATGAAGGGTAGATCAAATAAAATTAATATACTTGCATTATATGAAGAGGTAAGCTATGACCTGGACAAGGGTACAGCTGGATTTAGTATGCTTGGAATTTGCAGAAGCCTTTGAAACGGTGCCTCACAAGAGATCATTGTATAAATTGAAAGGGATCGGCTTGGAAGACAATATCTGTGCATGGCTAAAAAATTGGTTAAATGATAGAATGTAGATATTTGTTGTAAACATGACCTTTTCAAGGTGGTCTAAAGTTGTAAGAGAAGTGCTTGAGGGTTTGTCCTGGGTCGAATGCTTCTTAAAGGGATAGTAAAGTCCCAAAAAAAGTATAGGCGAAATTATAGGTACAATAAAAAAATACATAATGCCTTTATTCCTATCTCTCAGACCTTTATGGTTTGAGAGATATAAGAAAATAAATTCCTTCGTTCCCTTCCCTTTCTGCCTGAGGAGCTGTAAAGCTGTCAGAGGCGGAATCTGGTCGCTCTACCAGACGTGGCTCTTCAGGAGCGCTGACATCGAGATATCTAACTATAAATACTTCATCTGAATGGTCTACAACATGTGCTTGCAAACCAGGCACACGTTTTTGACCATTCCGATGACGTATTTATAGTTAGATATCTCGATGTCAGCGCTCCTGAAGAGCCGCCGTCTGATCCCGGAAACAGGATCTCATGCTGTCAGCTGTACAGCTGACGCATGAGAAGGGGAAGGGAGCGGAGGACTTTATTTTCTTATATGTCTCAAACCATAAAGGTTTGAGAGATAGATATAAGGGCATTATGTATTTTTTTATTGTACCTATCATTTTGCCTAGACTTTTTTCGGGACTACTATCCCTTTAATGTTTATTAATGATCTTTAAATGGGTATAAGATGCAGTATCTTAATGTTTGCTGATAGCACTAAACATTATAAGGAAATATACACAGAGCAGAAAGGTTTGATAAACTAAGTGAATGGGTGGAAAAGTGGTAGAAGAGGTTTAATATAGATAATTATAAGTTTATACATTTGGGTTGCAGAAACTGTATACTACATATATGCTAAATGGGAAACTTCTTGGGGAAGTCTAGACTATAGACCAAACAACAGTATGCATTGTCACTCAGCATCTGCAAGAGCCAGTGGTATATAAAAAGGAAAAGGGGTAAATATACAAGGGCGGTAATATATATGTATATCTTTATAAATCCCACTTTTACTTCTTCTAGAATATGGGGCACCTGAGAAAGAGAGACATGCAAAAAAACTGGTAAAAAGATTGGAAGATTTTAGTTATATCAAAACAACTAGCCAATTTTTTTTTTTTTACATTATAAACGGACATTTTTTGATCTGATTGGGGCAAAACTGGAAGTGGCTTTTTATTTTATTTTTTTTGGATGGCAAAGGTTGAACTTGATGGATTTGTGTCTTTTTAAAATCTCATCACTATGTTATAATGAATATTAACTATTTTAAGTATTTTCACTTTTACAAATTTATAATAAAGAAATCAATACATTTGCTATACAGAACATGACCACAGAATTTGACAAATGCATTTTCTAAAACAAGTTTAGTATATTCTAGAAATGTAAAATGAAATATTTTTTTCAGATGGTAGCATGGAGTATATAATATTTAGAAGAATATAACACTACTAGTGTAAAAGCCCATGTACACGGGCCAAGGTCCAGGGGATGTTAACCCTTTGAGTGCCAGAGTGGTACACAATGCATTGCTTTGCACTCTGACACTCAAAGGTTTAAGAGGCCGGTCCTGCTCTGTGTACTGTCGCCGCCTCACTGGCGGCACACACGATGCAGTCATGCACTGTAGAGGCTGCCCGAATGCACACAATGCTCCCACCATAGATCTCCCAGCATTCCGTGCTCCCAGCATTCTGTGCGATCGGGCAGTCTCTACTGCGCATGACTGCATTGAACAAACATTCTAGCGTTTTATTATATACGATTTTGTTTTAGATGTAGTGTCCCTTTAGAGAAGAAGACATGTTTTTATTCTTAGAAAAATAGTAGTAATTTCTTTTAAGCTTTTTTCCTTTGTAATAAACCTTCCTGATGATGTTCCATGTGATTGTTACTCATGGACTGGGCTTTACAAAACATTAAAAATTAAAAAAAATCATAAAGCTGTGTGCATTGTGCGAGTACAATGTTACCTTAGGGATTTGAGCCTGGTGCAATGTTATACCCTGATATTTTTCCCTGTGGTGCAGTTTGAAACACACAGATGTTACGTGAAATAATGGATAAATTATATTGTACATGTACATGAAAACTGTAAGGCTTCTGACTGCTAACAGAGAAGAGGTCAGGAATAAGTAACAAATCATTCAACTATGTTTTATGGTCTAATACAGTTCCAGGCAGGTTAAACTGGGTAACATACAGAAAAAAAAATTCTTAGAACCCTGTTTGAAAAATATGGTTTTGCAAAATCTTAAATTTAAGTCAACATTTTAAGGTAACATTTTGAACTTTGAAAACTGATGGCATTACCTCTCTTACTTTACCATGGTTTTATACATACATTTTAATATCGATTTTTTTTTTTTTTTTTTACCAGAATCATTGCATTAATAATAAAACATTTTAAGCATATTTATTTTATGTTAATATGTATAGTGCCTAATTTTAAAATCATATATTTAAGATAACCTTTCATGGCGTATTCTAGTATAGACACTGCCAGGATCTATTTAAAAATTGTAGTTTAAAGAGAAAAAAAGCACACATTTTGACTCTCATTAGGACATTTAACGCTTTGAGTGCCAGAGAGGTATCCAACACAATGCATTGCATCCCTCTCTGGCACTCAAACAGTTAAGACTACTTTATTCTTTTGAACATACAGCACCAGGTGAGTCAAACAATTATTAGTCGCAGGGATGAGCCTCAATTAAATGCATGAGAAATATCATGATGATTTGAATACTGAGTTTTAGGCCAGGAGTATAAATCCTGAAGCTGTCTGGGGTAACTGAGGATTATAGAAATTGTAGACCAACAAAGCAACATGTTGCCAGCCCTGTTTTATGTTTTATGTACTGGGTATCTGTTCTTCAACAAAATAAAAAAAAATGGAAATGGAGCAATTGAAAAACAAGAAAGGACTGGCCAAACCACATTTATTTACTCTAAGAAAAAACAGGATGTAAATATAATCAAGTTGCTATGTTTATTGGCTAAATAAGCAGATTTAGGATGCAAGCTTTCAATACCTAACATGGTACCAACTGTCATCTTTTAAGAGAGTATGTGATTGCTGTGTACACATATATGCTAGTTCAACTCAAAGATCTCTCAAGAAAGCTCTTTAGCCCAAGGACTGAGTAGATACCTAGGGATCATACCTGTAAGATTAAAGGAAAAACAGTTTCGTATTCATCAGAGGAAAGGGTTCTTTAAAGTAAAGGCTAATATTATGGATAAAATCAGCTCCGGTTAATTTCCATAGTATTTGGGCCATGGAAGGTGTTATTTTATTACTGTCAGAGTTGTAGTTCAAGAGTAATTGAATGATAAAGTATCACCTCCCTTTTACTGATGTAACACTGCTCATCTCAGAGCAGCAAGACTGTCCTTATGGATCGCAGAGAGGGACAATCCAGATTCCACATCTGAGTGGAGGTGACTTACACTAGGTAAAAGGGGCGGGAGGGGGATACTTTATCATTCAATTACTCATGAACTACAACTCTGACAATATTGAAATAACACTCTCCATAGCCCAAATACTGTGAAGATTAATCGGAGCTGCTGTTTTTGTGAAACATTACTATCACTTTAACTTGATGGGCCTAAGTCCTTATTAATCTATCAAACTGTGGGGGATAGTTATAAAAATTACTTCATGAAAAATGTGGAGTAAAAGTGGCATGAAACTGAAGGTCTGCATTTAGTTGTGCTTCTGGAAAAGGGACTGTAGAGTTGGGGAAAATTCTAGAGCAGCAGATTTATAAAGAAACTAGTGTAAAAGCCCATGCACATGGGCCAAGGTCTGGGTAATGTTAACCCTTTGAGTGCCAGAGGGGTACGCAATGCATTGTTTTGCATTTCGTTGCATACCCCTCTGGCACGAAAAGGGTTAAGTGGCCACTACCTTACTGCTCCATGCGATGCAGTCTTGCGTCACCTCACTCACGCGATGCAATCATGCTCAGTAGAGACTGCCCAGACGTGAGGAGTTTCTACTGAGCATGACAGCTTCTGACAAACATCCTACCGAATTAATATATAGGATGTCGCTGTCACAATTTAGTGACTGAATTTTCACCAGAATCAGAACACCAGGTATAGTCTGTTCTTTAGCATTTCAAACGTTAACATCAGATTACGACACCATATTTATAACACTGCCCTTACTAATTCATAAATAAGACCTGGAGTTATCTCCAGTCATCTTGACTTAACCTTTTGAGTGCCAGAGGGGTAAGCAACGCATTGCAAAGCAATGCGTTGCTTACCTCTCTGGCACTCAAATGGTTAAGGACCATTCTTAATAAAATATTAAGACTTTTTTTTTTTTAATCATCCCCATCCCCATAATAAAATCTCTCCTTGGTTTAAATGGGGCTTTTAAACCCTCTCTAGCATTCAAGGGGATGAAATCATGATAACTATATAACAGAGTTGGGTTGTTCCTGAATTGATTCAGTTTGGTTTTATACATAAGGCCCTATGTAACTATAGGTAATTTTGTTGTAAAAATGTAGCCGTTTGAACATATAGGGAGAGATTATTATTTATTTATATAGTACACACAGATTACACAGCGCTTTACACTCATATTGGTCACTGTCCCCACTGGGGCTCACAATCTAAATTCACCTATCAGTATGTTTTTTGGAAACCAGAGTACCCGGAGGAAACCCACGCAAACTCATTGCAGATGTTGTCCTTGGTGGGATGTGAACCCAGGACCCCAGCACTGCAAGGCAACAGTGCTAACCACTGAGCCACCATGCTGCCCATAGCGAAGCATTCATTTTAGGTGTCCAAATACTGGAGTTTAGTCCATCCCTTGTTCTAGAGCAGGGGGGCAAGCAACCTTTGGCTCTCAAGCTGATGGAGTCAACTTCTGGATGAGAATGAAAGGAGTTGTACTCCCCAGCAGCTAGAAGGAGTAATGTTACCGTCCCTTGTCATAGAGCACAGGTGAGGGCAACCTTCAGATAATAGTAGAGAATAAAAAACATTATTCTTGTCAATGTTTTAGTCTTGAGGGGGCCTCTTGATAAAGGTCCCAGGAAGACCAAAACACTGGCCACAATAAAATTTCCATAAAGGGATAGTGATACTTAAAATGAAAAAAATATATGTTCTAGGGTTCATCCCCCTGAGTACAACATGGGTACTTCCCTTGCTGAGATGTGTTACAGGGCAACTTAGGACCCTGTCAGAATGAGTGTTCCCACCTTCCTCTTCGGCTGTATACATAGGGTTTATGCTCCTGAGTAAACAAGGGTCCTCCCACTGCCAAGATTGGTTTTATTCAAAGTCATTGATGCTCAAACGTTATATATATATATATTAGGTGCAATACCTCAATGGCCTGAGCTGTCCATAGAACCGTGTAGCAACAGCTCCACTAAAAATGTTCAGGCCGTTGAGGTATTGCACCTCAAATAATTATATTTTGAGCTGCAACTTTTGACTAATAAACTTCTGAGCAGCAGGAGTACCCTTGTTTTACTCACGAGGTAATCCCTACAAAATATTTTTACATATTAAGTGTTACTATCCTTTCAGTCTTCCAGCTGCTGTTAGACTACAACTCTCATATTCACAGGATTATGGGAGCTGTAGTCCAGTAACAAGAGAAGAGGAAACAGATTACCATGCTTCTACTAGGTGTTTTGTAATGTCTTTGCATTTCTGAATCAGCCATGTGTCGTATTAATACCTTTATCCTTTTATTCTATTACTCCTACAGCTTTTTCCATTTCCAGTGAGAACAGCCAGGTCGTGATGATTGGCATTTCAGCTGCAGTAGTTATTATCCTCCTCACTATTGTTGTGTATGTCCTGATTGGAAGGTTAGTCCAATATCTGTCTCACACACAGTTCATGACTTCCATTTTCCTCTGAGGCTTGAAGTGTTGTCAATACACAGCTTCACATGCATATTGTTCAAACTCTACCCTTTCATAGCCATCAGATCAACACACCATTTAGCGAGCTCTTTACTAGGAAGACTGATTTGCAAACTAGCACTTTGCTGACCTTATGTGAAATGAAGTGTTAAAGGGCACCTGTCACCCTAACACAAGTTTAGTTTGTTTTACAGAAAATTAAACTGTACCTTATATGTTGTACTATGTTGTAAAAAATAGATTTTTAGAGACTAGTCTTTATATTTTATTGGCATGGTGCAGTACGTCACTCTGTTGCCTTACTTTGTATTACCAAACATATGGCTAGTACAACATATAGACATTTTTATTTAACCCTTTGAGTGTCACAGAAGTATCTAACTCATTTCAGTACAATATATTGGATACCACTCTGGCACTTACAGTGTTAAACATGTGACAGGTTCACTTTAATTAAATACTGATGTTTAAAGCGGAACATTCACATTAGACAAACTTGTGCCCATTGGCTTTAATTAGTAAAATTATATTAGCGTTTTTTTGTTTTTTTTTTAAATCTTACTTACCTAGTATTGAAGTTATGAAGACTTAGAATCGGGCACTTCCGCGTTGTGCGGCACGCAGTATGTTTGGCACAATGGCGCAGGACTTCCCACCTCCCTCCCAGCTGCCTCAGGAAGGGCGTTCACACTTCCCTTCATAGTGGTAGTTATGTGTGCTATCATTACAGCAAGCTTCATATACAGTGCTACTATGCTTGCAAGCGTAGATCAATACTTGGTAAGTAAGATTTTTTAAAAAAACAATGGTAATCTAGTTTTACTAATTAAAGCCAATGGGCACAAGTTTGTCTAATGTGACTATTCCCCTTAAAGTACAACTTGCTCTTTAATAAAAGGGCATGATATAAAATCTTCGATTCCATATAGAACTTAATCCTTTGAGTGCCAGGGGGTATGGAACGCATTGCAAAGCAAAGCGTTCCATACCCCTCTGGCACTCAAAAGGTTAAACCCTTGAGCACCAGATGGATGCACAATGCACCCCTGGCACTCAAAGGGTTAAGCAATATGATTCTAGCATGTGCTGTTTTTTAGCAGGCTAAAGAGGACGCCATATTTCTTTGCACTCTTCGCTTCCTGTTACATTGCACATAGTAGAGTACGTCCTCAGTACCTGTAAGTCAGTAGTGCAGAGTAGAATTTCTTCTGTTAAAGGGATAGTAATGTTTCATAATAAAAGCAGCTATAATTAATCATTATAATATTTGGGCCTTGGAGAGTGTTATTTCAACTCAGAGATGTAGATCAAGAGTAATTGAATGATAAAGTATCCCCTCCCACCCCTTCTACTGATATAACACTGCTCAGCTCAGAGCATCAGGGAGGTGCCCAGGTAGATTGCAGAGAGGGACAATCTTCAATTAAGATACGGGAAAAAGCTGAAAAACCTGTCAAGGGGGGCAGGGATTTAATTGTTCTCACAGTAAGAAGATTGTCCCCTGCTGTTATCTGTCTGGTCTAGCAACCAGATTCCACATCTGAGGTGAGCAGTGTTACACAAGTTAAAAGGGGAGGGAGGGGATACTTTATCATTCAATTACTCTTGAACTACAACTCTGACAGTATTGAAATAACACTCTCTATGGCCCAAATACTATGAAGATTAATTGGAGTTGCTGCTTTTATGAAACATTACTATCCCTTTAAGCTCTTGAAAATGCAATTTAAAATGTCTTTATTTCTGTCAACATATGAAAACATTTACATGTATATCTGTTACTTTAACCTTTCCAGTGCCAGAGGGGTACGGAATGCATTGCTTTGTGTTCCATTGCTTTGCAATGCGTTCCGTACCCCTCTGGCACTGGAAGGGTTAAGAGGGATATGTAGGAAACAAGAACAGTTATGGAATAAACTAATTTACTGCACTATCAATGACAAATAAAAATTCCCAAAATTGATTGAACCCTTTGAGTTGCTGACAGGAATCCAAAGCATTGCATTGCAATACGTTGCATGCCTTTCTGGCAGTCAGAGGGTTAAGCGGGCATTTTAATTGCTTTGCTTTGCAATGCACTGGAGATCTCCCTAGCATTCAAGGAGTTGTAATCCACATTTAACCCTTTGAGGGCCAGAAAGATGTGAAGCTCATTTCTCTGCAATATGCTGGACACTTCTCTGGCACTGAAAGGGTTACATATTAACATAGTAAATTAGGTTGAATAAAGACACAAGTTCATCAAGTTCAACCTTCGCCTCATACCTCAGTAAATGAGAATTTTATAGCTTTCCTGCTACCAATTAAGTTAGTCTTTATCAGACCTTCCTGATCTGCTTACTGATAAACAGTATAACTCTGTATGTTCCCTTTTGAAAGAAATGTATTGAATCTTCTCTTAAATGTATCCATTGTATCTGCCATAACCACCTCCTTGGGCAATGAATTCCACAATTTAACAGACCTTACTGTAAAAAAACCCTTCCTCTGCTGAAGTCTAAACCTTCTTTCCTCTAATCTCAAGGGGTGTCCCCTGGTCACCTGATCAGGTCTTGGAATAAATAGCTCACCACAGAGATCCTTGTATTGACCTCTCATATACTTGTACAATGTGATAAGTTGCTCTTCGCTGTACCCTCTCTAGTTCTAGTATATCCTTTTTCAGAACTGGTGCCCAAAACTGCACTGCATACTTAAGGTGAGGTCTTACCAATGATTTGTATAATGGCAAAATAATGTTATCCACTCTTGCTTCAATACCTCTTTTTACGCAAGACAGGATTTTGTTTGCCTTTGCTACTGCTGTTTGACATTGGTCACTGTTTCCAAGTGTGTAGTTGACAAGGATACCCAGGTCTTTCTCTAGCAATGAGTCCCCTAAAATGATTCCATTAAGTTCATAAGTAGCCTTGGGATTGTTTCCTCCCAAATGCATAACTTTACACTTCCCCACATTAAACTTCATATTCCATTTGTTTGCCCAATCTGACATTGTCTGTAAATCAGTGGGAATTCTCCTATGTCGTCTATGGTGTATGTGGTTTGCTTCATAATTGTTCCTTATTTACTCTGTGTATACGTCCTTTGATAATTGATATATGAATAAATGGAATTATTGCAGGGAGTTGCAGAAGTCTCTAGGATCTAAGAGGTTAAATAAAACTGTTTGATACTTAACCTGTGTATGGCTGATTTAGTTTACTGTGTCATTTGCTGTGTTGTTTCTATTAAAGCCAGGTGCAGTATCTGAGACACTCAAGAGAAACTCTGGTTGTGTGCACTGATTATGTGTAAACTACGCTACGCAAGTGGGTTTCTTGAGCTAGAGGATTATATTTCATAACCACATGTAGCTGAACTTTCCCTGGTGTTTCCATTATATTGCACAAAATCTCATACTCCTTATTTGGAGAACTCAACACAAGCATTTCCTTACAGATTAATGTAGCATTTTATATTTTAAGGATGTTTGATCTTTGATCTGCTTGTTACAGAATGCTAACTTGTTATTTTTTATTGAATTACCTAGAATAATTTAATTCTTGATATTAGTAGATAAATAGCAATAACATTACTTTTAACATGAGATTCGCCATGATAAAAAAATAAGCTAAATATATGTTTTTAATTGAACACGGTAAAAGTAGAGTGACAACAGGCTGTGAACTGGTTTCAGTTATTCATTTAATTAAAGGGATAGTAATGTTTCACAAAAACAGCAGCTCCAATTAATCTTCATAGTATTTGGGCCATGGAGAGTGTTATTTCACTACTGTCAGAATTGTAGTTCAAGAGTAATTGAATTCTAAAAAATCACCCTCCCTCCCCTCAGATGTAGAATCTGGTCCACAGACCAGACAGCTCACAGCAAGGGACAGTCTTCTTGCTGTGAGAACAATGAAAACCCTGCCCCCACTTGACAGGTTTTTCAGGTTTTTCTCTTATCTTAATTGAAGACTGCCCCACTCTGCAAACCACTTGATACCACCCTCCTGCTCTGTGCTGAGCAGTGTTACATCAGTAAAAGGGGTGAAAGGGAGATACTTTATCATTAAATTACTCTTGAACTACAACTCTGACAGTACTGAAATAACACTCTTCATGGCCCAAATACTATGAAAATTAATTGGAGCTGCTTTTATTATGAAACATTGCTATCCCTTTAAAGGAATTTTCTGTTATGTTATGTGCCTGAGTACCAGAGTGGTATTATCTAATGCATTGCATTGCATTGTATACCTCTCTGATGGCTTAAAGGGACACTATTGAATTACATGGAAAAGTATATATATATATATATATATATATATATATATATATATTGCAGAATGTACCTGCTGTGTAAAATACGAGTATTTCCTCCATTGTATAAAACAATTGTATGAAACATTTATCAGCAGTGAACCCTTGTTTTACATTAAAGGGATAAACATTAAAGGTACAGCAACACTTAATATTTAGTACAACTTATATTTAAAGGTTTATCTTTCTGAGTACAACAAGGGTACTCCCACTGGTATCTTTTTAAAAAGTTATAGCAGTTGAAATGGTAAATTTTTTGGTAGAGGCATCACTATGGACTGAAATTGTATAGTGGTGCTGTTGCTACATCATCCTATGGAATGTTCTGGTCAGTTGACCATAATCTTCCATAGGATGGTGTTGCAACAGTGCCACTATACAATTTCAGGCCACTGAGATGCGTCACTTAAAAAAAAATTAAGTTTCCGCTGCTATAACTTTTTAATAAAACACCTCTTAGCAGTGAGAGTACCCTTGTTTTACTCAGGAGGATAAACCTTACAATCTAAATGTTACTGCATACCAGGTTTTACTATCCCTTTAATATAGACACTTTTTTTTTCCATACTATGCAACATTATGCCTTTATGTGACATGTAGTAACATTTTTAGGGCCATATTTATCAATACTAATGCTCGTTTGAATGTACAGAATGAGTTTTAGTATTGATAAATGTGCCCCTATGCTTGTTACTCAGTGCCACGTAAAGGCATAATATTGCATAATATGGGGAATAAAGTGTATATATTAACGTTTATCCATTTAATGTAAAACATGGGTTCAATGATAATGTTTAGTTCAGTTGTTTTATACAATACATTTTGAATACAGTATCTCTCAGTGGTGGAAGTACTCGTGTTTTATATGTAATTCAATAGTGTCCTTTTAAACCTTTGAGCATCAGAGAGGTATATAACGTAATGCAATGCAATGAGTTGGATAATACCACCCTGGCACTCAGGGGATAATATAATAGAAAGCTCCTTTAATTTTAATGAATAATTAAGCTCAGTTCACAGCCTTTTGTCACTGTTCTTTTAACATATTCAATTCAAAACATTTATTTAGCTTATTTTTATCATGTTGAATCACATATTTAAAGTAATATTATTGGTATTTATCTATTAATACCAAGAATTAAACTATTCTACGTAATTCAATAAAAAAATAACAAGTTAGCATTCTGTAATGGATTTTATCAAAGCAACTGGTGCAGACTGATAAATACCACTCCCCTCTATTTGCCGTCTCCTGCAAGGGATTATTGACAATTTATATATTGTTAAATCTCCGTGCAGATCACTGAAAAGTGATTTGGAGCTGTGTGCAGCTTACATTTGCAAAAGACCACTTTTTTACTGCAAAATGAGGAGCTGATGTAACAAAGGTAAAAAAATAATTACCCTAACGACTGGTGCCTTTTTGATAAATATGAATTTTGTATACATATGTAAATGTTTTCAAGCCTTGATAGAAACATATGATTTTGCATATTCTGTTGTCTCCAGGATATAGAAGTAATTCCTTTGCACTCCTGATGAGCAGTACACCTGTAAGGTGCAATTGAATAGCTGAAACTCAGGTGGCTTACACAGCGCCTCTTTAGTGCATGCTGATTGCCTAAATTACAGCCAGTCCATGGTTATCTACTTCAGCTAATCACAGTTTCTCTGGCTCAGCCCATGATAGGTTGATTTCTCAGTCTAAACTAGACTTCATGAGTGTAATGTACAAATCGAGGGTGAAGCACCTGCACCTCATCCCTAAGTAGATATGCCTTAATGTATTTCAGCACATAACTTCTATTTGAACAACCCCTATAACAGACATAAGATAAATAAAGACTGTTTCTGCTTATTTGCTCTGCTTCTAGTTCGTACATAATCTGTACCTGTGTGCAGAGGAAAAGCGTGATTTGAAATATCAACACCACACACACACACACACACACACACACACACACACACACACACACACACACACACACACTGTCCATCAGCAAATGGAGCAAAACAGCCATTTTATCATGCAGCAAGCTTTGTACATAAGTGTTAAGCTGGTACAGGACCATTCGCTGAAAAAATACAGACTTATTCTGGAGCAAACCAACTTTATCATAGGGGACAAATAAAATACCTACATTCCCATGCACATAAATAGAGATTGTTAATCCCTTGAATGCTTTGCAATGCATTGGAGACCTCTAGCATTCAATGGGATAAAAGCACAGCTTAAAGGGATAGTAATACTTCGTTTTAACTTTATTTTATTTTGTAGGCATTAAAAAAACATTAAGAATAATATGTCTTATCTCTCAAACCTTTATGGTTTATGAGATATTCACAAGCAAAGTTCCCCTCCCCGCCCCTTTTTCCTAGTGTAAGCCATCTCTTCTCAGATGTGAATCTGGTTGTAAGACCAGACTGATAACAGCAGGGGACAATCTTCTTTGTATGAAAACAATGAAAGCCCTTCCCCCCTTGACAAGTTTTTCAGCTTTTTCCCTTATCTTAATTGAAGATTGTCCCTCTCTGCAGTCTACCTGGGCACCTCCCTTCTTATCTGGTTGAACAGGGGGGGGACACTTTGCTTGTGAATATCTCTTAAACCATAAAGGTTTGAGAGATAAGACTTATATCGTTCTTCATGTTTTTTGATGCCTACAAAATAAAATAAAGTTAAAACGAAGTATTACTATCCCTTTAATTTAACAGGAATGTATATCTGTCCCCTATGGTGCAGTTGATTTACTCCAGAGTAACTCACAGCACCTTAGACTTATTTATTTCCAATGTTAGACTTCCACATTCCCCTCCATATGTTCTCCACTACCCACGGATCATATGGCACCACTGTTTGGCCCAGGGGTACAAATCATTTTAGCTCTAACTCAATTGCTGGACTTTCAGTTGTTGGGGAACTACATTTTCTATTATCTACATCCAGCTAAGGATGATGGGAGTTGTATTCCCCAACAGCTAGAGATCCAAGTATTGACTACCCTTCTCTTACCTATTTGAGGCTAAAGAGGTCCCCAAAGCATTGATAACTAATACGGTGAAAATCCCTCGTGCATCTAAGGGGTTAAAACTCCCATTCTTTTTATCTTTTTCCATTCTCAGAAGTGACTGATTTGGGTGCTTTTAGACCTCAATGGAACATTGTGAACAACCAGAGTAGAATGTTTATGCAATCCATTCCCTTTATTTGCCTGTCATGCCACTGAATGACCCACCATGGCATGCATACTCTTGCCAGCTACATAACAATACATGCGCCATCTTATCACAAAGCAAACATGTTTTCTACATCATTGAGGAAATGAATGTTTTTGTTTTTTTCTTTGTAGGTTCTGTGGATACAATAAATCAATGCATAGTCCTGATGAAAAAAGGCTTCACTTTGGAAATGGGCACCGTAAGTGCTGATTTATACCCTGTATTTAACACTAGTCATATGTGAGCTGTGATTTCATGTTGCCATTCCCTTGGCTGTAGTCTTTCTTATGAGAAACATGAACTAATGGGGTTTAAATGATTGGAACCATAAAAAGCTAAATAAGTCATGTATATGGCATTTTATTTTCTGCACCTTTTTCCAATTTCTCCAGTTTATTGTTGGGGGAAAAACAATTTGGGATCAATTTATGACTTAAAAAATAATAATAAAACATAAATGTATTATTAAAAAAGTCCTCTTGAGACTAGCTTGATTTTTCTTCATTTGCTGATTTATTTCTGGCCTTTTTTCTACTAATTTGGCCTTTTTTCCAGCAGGTAAATGTTAAATAATGCTATCCATTGCCTTTTTGAGTTCTAAATGGGTGTGGAATGCATTATGTTTCCTACTCCTCTAGTACTCAAACGGTTAAATATAAAACATGTTCTTTTACAATTTCATAAACCCTCTTGTAAATAGAATTTTTGTGCCATTAATATGAAGATATATTTCTTTAGAAAACTTGTTTTTATTAACTTCAGTGTAGCAATCTTCTATTCTGCTAAAATATTTTTATAGAGATTTTTTTAGTGAGGGACAGTATACTGAAAAAATATTTTAGCAGAATAGAAGATTGCTACACTGCAGTTAATAAAAACAAGTTTTCTAAAGAAATATATCTTCATATAAATGGTACAAAAAATTATAGCTAAATGAGGGTTTGTGAAATTGTAAAAACATGTTTTTTTATTTAACCCTTTGAGTGCCAGAGTGGTACGTGACGCATTGCAAAGCAATACGTTGCGTACCACTCTGGCACTCAAAGGGCTGACTTAAAGGGAAAGTAATGTCTAAAATAAAGTAGATCTCCAAGTCTTCATTATGGTAAGCATAAAAATGTTCTCTAGGTTTAATAACTTACATTGCTATAGTTTTAAAGATATTCCATGTAAAAAGATCCCTCTCCCATGCTCATCCTTGCATGGTCCCCATGGAGAGAGGAGTGGGAGCATCTCCTGTCTTAAAGTGATAGTAATACTTCGTTTTATCTTTATTTTATTTTGTAGGCATTAAAAAAACATGAAGAACGATGTAAGTCTTGTCTCTCAAACCTTTATGGTTTAAGAGATATTCACAAGCAAAGTATCCCCTCCCCTGCTCAGCCAGATCAGAAGGGAGATGCCCAGGTAGACTGCAGAGAGGGACAATCTTCAATTAAGATAAGGGAAAAAGCTGAAAAACTTGTCAAGGGGAAGGGCTTTCATTCTTTTCATACAAAGAATATTGTCCCCTGCTGTTATCTGTCTGGTCTTACAACCAGATTCACATCTGAGAAGAGATGGATTACACTAGGAAAAAAGGGCAGGAGGGGGAAACTTTGCTTGTGAATATCTCTTAAACCATAAAGGTTTGAGAGATAAGACTTATAACATTCTTCATGTTTTTTTAATGCCTACAAAATAAAATAAAGTTAAAACGAAGTATTACTATCCCTTTAAGTTTGTCCCTCACTGCATCCATCCAGTCTCATGACTGGATTGAAGCTCTAAGGGGTGGCAGCCAGAAGAGGTGGGAGGGGGATCTTTTTACATGTAATATCTTTTAAACTATACAATACAATATAATGTAAGTTATTAAACATAGCACAAATTGTATGCTTACCATAATGAAGACTTGGCGATCTACTTTATTTTAGACATTGCTATCCCTTTAAAGCGTTTGGTTGGGCAACTTCATAGAGCTGTCTCTATGATGGATGAGATAAAGCAGCACCATGGAGATTTAATATGCTTAAAGGAATTATTAAACCCATGTTATGAAATAATTGATATTGTTTTAGACAAGGGAACATTCACTGATAGTAGATGCTTCCTGAAATTATATGTCAGCCAAACTTGAAAGTAAAAATGTGAGAAAAGTCAACACCAGGGGGGATATTCACTAAGAGGTGATAATGAGGTGATAAAGTGGAGATGACTTCTCCAGTTTATCACTTCTCCAGTTCCTATGTTATTCTATATAGCCTATGTACTAAGATCTCCAAAGTTGAATAAATTATAGTGCATAGGCTTCATAGAATAACATAGTAACTGGAGAAGTGATATCACTGGGGAAGTCATCTCCACTTTATCACCTCTTTATCACCGCTTAGTGAATCTCCTCCCGATAGTGTTGCTGATTTTGCTATTTACAAGATAGCTATCTCAACAGGTCCACCGGGTGACCGGACCACAAAATTGAACTTTGAAAAAAAAATAAGTTGCAATAAGTTTTAACGTTCTTTTAACATCATAGATGCACTTTAAATATTGAACATCCATTTAGGTATTACATAGGCGGTATTCGTAACTGCCAAATGTTTTAGCAGCTTGTAAAACTAATAATGGCCTATTACTTATATGGAACATTTGTGTCCAAACACCATGCTTTTTAATGATTAGGATTTAGAGAAGCTTTTCAGCAGCTTTTATACCTCTTATCTCTCCTCTCTTGGAAATCACATATAGATAACTCACTTGTAAGGTAGACTGGCTAACAAAAGGCACAGTGCCCCCAAGTTGAAATAACATATGTTTATTAATGCCTTTAGGACTAGTTGAGTGTGCAGTGAATTTGTGCACAATGCCTTCCAAATTACGCTGGCCCTCAAGGAGGTAACAAATACAGGATTTAGAAATCTTATCCGAAGTGGCCTCAAAAAATTGTGAAAATGCGCAATTTTTTATATTTTCACCGTTATTTTGAATTTCTTCAGAGCCTCTGAATTTAGCTGGTCTTCTTACTGCCCCTTTCTTCCTTTAACCCTTTCAGTGCCAGAAGGGTACACAACGCATTGCTTTGCTATGTGTTGGGCACCCCTCTGGCACTGAAATGGTTAACCTCCCAAGGAAGGCTCAAAGCAAACCCAGCTGGAGGAAATCTAAGGAATCCACATAAGCTGAGAGGGCTGGTTAGGATTTCAGAAGCTGACCTTACCACAGAGACAAAAACCCTTACCACTGCTATAGCAACACAAAAACCTTGTTATCAGTGGGGGTTTTTTGTTAACCCTTTGAGTGCCAGAGAGGTATCCAGTGCATTGCAGCACAATGTGTTGGATAACTCAGAGGGTTAATATGGTATGTTAGTAGAATAATAACACAGATCTGATTTATTTTCTACCTTTATCATGCCATACATATATAACTTTTTGTTCTAGGATTCAAGAGAAGTCTCTAATACATTACAAATAATACCTTTCAAGACCTCTCTATCATTCAAGGGGTTAAACTTACTTTCTATTTTTACTTTGTTCACCATGAGAAATATTAACATCCTCAAGAGAAGTTTATATAGTTCAGCTCCATTCTTTATTGATTTGTCTGCTTATTGTTGCACAGTAATTTCCCTATTCAGAATGAAAAATGAAGCACTCTGTATATATATTCTCTCTGGACATTTAAGTCTAGAT
The DNA here is from genome assembly GCA_037306005.1 of Rhinophrynus dorsalis. NCBI lineage: Eukaryota > Metazoa > Chordata > Amphibia > Anura > Rhinophrynidae > Rhinophrynus > Rhinophrynus dorsalis. Next base: position 67,923,304 of record CM074719.1, on the reverse strand, counting down.
ATTATTACTGGTGATCGATCAGCTGATTTTTGTAAATGAGATTTTCATTGTACCTTGGTGTCTTGTTAGTGATCTGTCAAGTTTATGATATTTTGATAGATGTTTTTATATTATTTTTGACCATCTGGTTGTGGCATTCATCTGTCTTTCCAACTAGAAAAAAAGATTTTATATTTTATAATGGTGTTTTGCATAAAATGTGACAGTGTTTTCAAGTATGCAGTGAGCATTCTGTGACCGTTGTACTAAGAGGAATTGGAGCAATTCTGGTGCAAACCAGCTGCACTATCGGACACACAAAAATCTCCAGGTATCCAACTCTTTGGGATTCTTTATTCTTTATCTAAGGCGTGATAAAGAGGTGATAAAGTGGAGAATGCTTCCCAGTGATATCACTTCTCCAGTTCCTATGTTATTCTATATAGCCTATGCACTAAGATCTCCAAAATTTAACTGTTATTCAATTAGCTCCTTAGAATAACATATGAGAAGTGATATCACTGGGGAAGTTATCTCTACTTTATCACCTCTGTATCATGCCTTAGTGAATAACCCCCAATGTTTCCTAATGTATCAGGGGCCTCTCTAGCATTCAAGGCGTTAACATTCCCATAAGAATCAACAGGAATTTGGATCATTTTTACTTGCCCCTTGCCGTGTAGTTGGTTAGTTCTAGAAATTCTCCTCTTGATTGTAGAACATCTGCTTCTGTATGTATTTGTTGGAGTTTGCTAGGGATTAAAAAAACCTTTGTATCAAGAAAAAAGTAGATGGGTGAATTTGCTAAATCTCAAATCTGAAATGAGCCATGAAATATGACAGTTTTCTGTCTTGGTTCCAGTTCTATGATTTATCAGTGAGTTGTTGCAGAAGTCTACTTGCTTACTTAACAATGAGTCAGTACAAGGTTGCAACTCTTAAATATGCAAAAACAACCCCTATAACTGGATCTAGCAGTCACAGGCAATAGAAGGATGCTCACGTAAGCACAGGAATCTATTTCAGTGTGCTGTACTTGCCTATCTTCTACATGCTAAGTTATGTGCACTGAAAAGTCTCCCTTTAAAAGGGAGTTATACTGTAGGAATAAGTTGCTCTTAATTTTCTTAACCATTTGAGTGCCAGAGGGGGATGCAACACATTGCAAAGCAATATGTTGCATCCCTCACTGGCATTCAAAAGGTTAAAGGAATAATAACTCTTCATTCAGCAAGTACATAATATTCAGTCAGATTGCCTATACTTTTATTGTTTTCTGTTCATCTTCACATTTTTTTACACTTCCATGACAATGAGCTACCTGGATCTGTTGCAGAAAACTTTGCATCAGGGAACATGAAAGCAGAACTAGTGATACAAAATAAAAAAGATACAATGTAAAATAGAATGCACACAAAGAAGTCAGGGAGATAGTAACATTGTATTACATCCTGTTTTAATTGTCTACCGACCAGAAAACTCTCTGGAAACTGAGATCCAAGTAGCTTGCTGTAATGAATGCAGGAACACTGTTTTAAGAAAATGATTTGGACTACAATTTTACACGGGCCTGCATTGGTTACATTGTGCTATTTTTGTATTATCACATTCTTATCTACACTTGTATGTGCTTTAAGAACATCTCACTGTCTAGTCCATGTTTAATTAAATGTTACTTCCCTAATCCCATTACCAATGCTGTGTATTCACCATTGTTGTGTGTTTGATGAGATTAGTCTGGTGCCATGGTTGTCTGTATAATCTGCTACCATTGTGTTATGTGTTAATTGTGTTAATCTGTTCCTGTTTCCTATTGCATGTCACATTCCCCTCCCCTTGCAATGTGACTTTATAAACCATGGCCAGTTCCAATAAAGTTCAAAGTGTTCTTTTGCATCCTGACTGGTGTGTTGTGGTGTGACTGGTGGTATGGTTCTTTGGGAGACTTTTCTCCCCAGAGGAGCACTTTTATTTTGAGAACCAGAGTGGCTACCCATCTTGTAGCCGGCTTTCACTAGGAAGAAGGTGGCAACTACGACTACGAGTTCCCATTACACTCGCTATCAGATATATAAAACCATAAAAAAATGTGAATATGAAAAAATAATAAAAGGTATAGACAATTTGACTGTACAAATGATGTACTTGCAGAATAAGTGAAATCAAAATAAATGGATGGACCACCAGTACTACAACGGAACAGACAAAGGACTAATTTTTGTAGACTAGTTTAGACTGACTCGACTGTATTGGCACAGAGTACAATGCCCTCAGCATCGTGGACAATGTTATTGAAGAAAGCAGAAGAGAAAGGACTAGGGTACTGGAGGAGGGTCTGAATCTGCAGTTTGTCCCTGACTATCATAGGTAATCCAATATGCCAAGTCTTTGGAAGGGGGTTTGTCCTCGGGACTAACCCCAGGGAAGAAGAGAGAGCCATGTTGGACATCTATATTCAGAACAAGTTAGACATAGAGGATGAGTTTGAAGTCCTGCGATCCCGCAGTTGCCTTGGCTCTACAGAGGGCTACTTCCCCCAAGAAACTTTGGCCCTGACAGCCCTGGATTATTTTGGATTTGGGGGAGAAAACCTTCAATAATTTCTATCTGCTCAGACTTTGATGTATGTTTCTCCAGGGTCCAGTCATTACCCCAAGCTCTGTTCTGAAATGTGTTTCCTTGTTAATGTAGAGTGGCACCTAGAAATATGCTACCAGATCTGCAGGAGGAATTAAAATGAAGAACCGCTTTGGAGTTGTAACTTGGGTGGCTGAGCCCAAAGCCAAGAGGTGAGGCAGTCAGGCCTGAGCCCCATAAGCCGGCTCCAGAGGTGCTAGGATGCAAAGCAGCAGATCCCCATTCACAGAAGGGGACAGAAGTGCAGAGTTACAGGGCACTAAAATCCTAACAGCAGTCATACGAGCCAGGATGTGAAATGGCAGAGCCCTATACACAGACTTGGATGGAAGTACAAAGGTGTGGGAAAGGAGAACCCGCACGACAATCTGAAGATGCTGGGATGTGGAGCACCAGAGCCTCATCCCCAGCGGCACTCAGATGTGCAGGGATATGGGGCAGATGATCCTCATCCCCAGAGGCAGGTGTAAGTGCTTGGATGCTGGGTGGCAGAGCCTCATCCCAAGTGGTAGATGAAGGTGCAGGGATGTGGGGAGCCAGAACCTTATCCCCAGCGGAAGTCAGAAGTGCAGGGATATGGGGAAGAAGAGCCTCATCAGCATCGGCAGACAAAGGTGCCATGATGCAGGATGCCAGGGCCTCATCCCCAGAGGCAGAGAGAGGTGCAGGGATGTGGGGAGAAAGATCCACATCCCTGGTTGCGGGTGGTAGTACAGGGATGTGGGGCAGAAGAGCCCCATCCATAGCAGCAGACAGAGGTGCTGGGATGTGGGGCACCAGAGCCCCATCCCCAGGGGCAGTCAGAGATGCAGATATGCGGGGCAAAAGAGCCTCATCCCCAGGGGCATACATAGGTGCTGGGATACGGGGTGCCAGAGCCTCATGCCCAGCGACAGACAGAAGGGCAGAGATGCTGGGCAGAAGAGCCCCATCTCCAGCATCAGACGGAGGTGGAAGTGCAGAGACTGTATTTTTATAGCAGAGAACTTGGCCCAGGTGCAGCGCCCCAGAGACGTGAAGGAGATCCTAGGCCTAGTAATGCAAGTACTGCATACCAGTGGCCCCTTCACCAGCATAGAGTTCAGGATCCTAAAAATATCGATCCCAAACCAATGAGTGACACAATTAAAGCTTTCGAGGGAGTTAAAGTCTTTACATTAGGACTGAGGAGTCGCACAGACTTGCTGCACATCTGGTTAGGATCTGTCATCAGCATACCTGGGAACTCTCAGGGTTTGACCTTGAGACTCAGGGTTTTGACCCAAATCTCAGGGTCTCAGGGTGAAGGGCCAAATTCTCAGGGTGAGAGAGGTCTGTGTCACCTACTATATGAATTTCCCCAATTAAATGTTTCCTTAGCCTCTAAACTGGTGCCATTAGTACCAGAAAGACAGTGGGAGATGTCCTGCTTGTCTTGTTTGAGTTCAGGCAGTGAGTTATCCAAACTGTAGCATGTTAAAGTTCCCTCGCACACGGACTGGAGCACCTCTGTGTTAGAGCAAGCAGGTACATATCACATAAAATCTACATTATGGGAAGCTTTAAGGGTTAATATTTCAAAGATCTCAGGGTCAGCTCATCTTGAAAGTTCCCAGGTATGGTCATCAGGCTTGTCTAGTTTTAAGAAAATTATTTGGACTACAATTTTACATGGACCTGCAGGGGTTAAATTGTGGTATTTTTGTATTATCACCTTCTTATCTCCATTTGTATGTGTCTTAAGAACATCTCACTGTTTAGTCCATGTTTAATTAAGTTTTACTTCCCTAATCCCTTTACCACTGTTGTGCATTCACCATTGTTGTCTGCGTGATGAGATTAGTCTGGTGCTGTGCTTGTCTGTATAATCTGCTACCATTGTGTTATGTGTTTATTGTGTTAATTTGTTCCCGTTTCCTATTGCATGTCACATCTTCCCCCCCCCCCCCCCCCCGGCAATGTGACCTTATAAACCATGGCCAGTTCCAATAAAGTTCAGAGTGTTCTTTTGCATCCTGACCGGTGTGCTGCGTCATCACTGGTGTATGGTTCTTTGGGAGACTTTTTTTCCCAGAGGACCACTTTTACTCTGAGCTCCCATCTTGTAGCTGGCTGTCGCTACAAGGAAGGAAGCAATGATGTCCATAGACAGTATGTTCGCCCTGGTTTTTCATTACACACGCTATCAGGTATCTAAAACCATAAAAAATATGTGAAAATGAAAAAAAGAATAATAAAAGATATAGACAATTTGACTGTGCCATTATGTACTTGCAGAATATGTGAAGGCAAAATAAATAGTTACTATTTTTTACCATATCGATTTACATAGATAGTTGTACTAGCAGTCAGTTATATCTATATATATCTTGCATTTTATATGCAGTTTCCTGTATATAGTGATCTCTGTTGAAGCCTGCTCTAGGTCACACCTCTTCAAAACTAACCAGGGGCTTTGAGTGACAGAGGGGTACACAAAGCATTGCTTTGCTGACAAAACTGCCCTCTGCTAGTCCCTGCTTGTCCCCTTTAAACTCAAATGTAATATCTTGTTTCTGGCATACAACAGATTAAACAACACTACCTCTCTCTGTATGTCTATCCTTTTTCTCAAGATAGATCTCCAACCGTTCCCTTTGGTCTGACCATGACTTGCACATATTCTCCTCTTTAATTACACCTCTAAATCCCACCTTCAAGACGTTTCTGGGGCTGCTTCCACCCTATTGAACTTTCTGCTTTACTCTGTCAGAAGCTCCCCTAGCCTCTAGCCTTTTAGCCCCTTAACGACCAGCCGCGCGGCGGTCACTAAAGGGCGACAGAGCATTTTTTTTAATTTTCTGATCCGACTCAGGGCTCCCCGAATGGTGTGCAGCCGTACGGGGAGCCCTGAAATCCATGACATTCCTGGCACGTCATGGGACGTTCAGTCACTTTTACCCATGACGTACCAGGACCGTCAAGGGTCGTTAAGGGGTTAAAAGGTCTCTCAAAATCCAGTTGTTCTGGGAAACTTATCACATAACATAACATTACCCTCTACATCTTCTTCACAGCTAACACACCTATGCTTCCCTTCCCTGTATTATTTATTCCCCTATAAATCTACACTGGTTTGTGGCTGTGCCTCATTCACCCTTTACAAAATACACTGAGAAAAGCCATTCTACTTGCCCCTTACCGCAACCCAGTCACACTCTTCCACTCTTATGCCTTGGAATTCTTCCACTCTCACTTCTTAGAATTCTTCTACTCTCACTCCTCAGAATTCCTCCATAATTCTCTGTATCCTATTGGTCCATATAGCACTTTTCGCTTTTCTCTTCCTATTGTCTCACTCAGTAGCTGGAATGATCAGCAACTCCAAGTACTTAGACCTTTTGTATTAGTGCCTCACTGCCTATAGACTGTAAGCTGTAGCAAGCAGGGCCTTATTATCTTTCTGTTTCCAGTGTTTTTAAATATTGATTGTAAATATCCTTATATATTTACCCCATTGTAAATTCATCTGATGTCTTGTTTAACTATTGTACAGCACTGTGAAAAAATTGGTAATAATAATAATTGAAAAAAGGCTGTTCTTTTCAAGTAGTTTAGGTGTAGGGTTTACTGTTCTTTCATATAATCTATCTCCAATAACTGTATTCACTGTGTATTCTCTGTACAGCTGAACATCTAACACAAGCCAATAGAGACACACACAGACTAAATTCCTATGATCCCTTCTGAGGCTTTCATATAATTGAAAGTGAGAAACTGATATAGCTGATTCAATTTATGTACACAAAATGAAACAGAAGGAAAGAACATATACAGTGCATTAATATATATTACTAAATACTAAAATATAAAATATATCACTATTTCTTTAAAAGATAAGGCTGGGTTTGTATGAAATAATGTTATGTCTATTCTGACTACATAACCAGAACAGAGCTCTTAAATCACTGCCCTAGTATTATTGAATAAGAAAGCTCCATTGATTTAATTCATAACTAGAAAATTGTGATATACGATCCTAAAACGTCTCCTAGCCAAAGGCTTTGGCACCAAAAATTATTTCAAAGAATTTATTACATATGAAATCTCATAAAAAGAAATAGGTATAGTATTCCTGATACAGTGCTTTGCACACTTGTACAGCTAGTAGGCTTTCACTGAGCGTTCCCATTGAAAAGCCTTTAATATTTACCCTTTGAGTGCCACAGTGGTATCTCATGCATTGCAACACATTTGGGACTCAAAGGCTTAATCATCTTTTAGTCAAATACAAGTGCAATACATGTGCACCAGTAAGAAGCACTAAAGCCTAATATAAGAGAGTGCCAAGTAATGATGGACATATTTTAAAGGAGAACTAACACCACCTTATAATAACACCCCACTTATCTTATCATGGCCAGAAAATCCTAATGGCCCTTGTGAACTGTGTGCTTATGCCTTTGTTCAGGAGATAACCTCTACAATCAATCTTGGATGTCATGTCCATAGTCCTTAATGGGTTAAATTTAACATGTGATGTGAGCATATTCTGAGATCCTGTGGTCCTGCTATGTCCATCTCCATGGTTATCTTTTGAACAAAGGCACAAGGCAAATTTCAAAGGGCCCTTAGTATTTTTTTGGCCAGGGGTTATAATTAGGAGATGTTAGTTCTCCTTTACCTCCAGATTCTCAATATTTACTTAAAATATGTGTTACTAGTTTGCTGTTGGTGCACCAGGGGGAGATGAACTAAGGTGTGATAAAGAGGTGATGTTAGGTGAGTAAGATATGGATACTCACTATCTGGATGCAGGAACCCAGAAGCAGGATAGTCGCTCTTACTGGAACAGCACACTGGGAGAGGGTCTGGAGAGAGAGAGAACACAGGCTCCTCCCCAGTGTGAACTGCGAGCACGAGCAACGGAGTCCAGGAATCAGGCCAAGGATAGGGGAGCCAGAGGTCAGCGGAATCCAGGAGTCAAGCCAAGGGTCAAGGAGCCAGAGGTCAGCGGAGTCCAGGAGTCAAGCCAAGGGTCAAGGAGCCAGAGGTCAGCGGAGTCCAGGAGTCAAGCCAAGGGTCAAGGAGCCAGAGGTCAGCGGAGTCCAGGAGTCAAGCCAAGGGTCAAGGAGCCAGAGGTCAGCGGAGTCCAGGAGTCAAGCCAAGGGTCAAGGAGCCAGAGGTCAGCGGAGTCAGAATGGATAGCCAAGGGTCAAGGAGCCAGGAATCAACAAGGAGCAGGAGCACTAGGAAGCAACTGAGCACAAGGGAAGCCACAGTAACACTGAGCACCATGTACAGGGAGCTCAGGGTTTATATAGGCTGTGGATGAGTAGCAGCTGAAGAGGGGCAGAGCCGGACGCCGCGTTGCCATGGCAACGCCCGGGAAATATCAGACCCTTGTTTGAGACGCGCACACAAGGGAGGGCGAGTGTGTGCGCGTCTGACAGGGCTGCCTGTCGGTCTAGAGCGGACGCCGGTCCGCAAGGAAACAGAGGGGACCCGGCGTGGCGGCCGCCATGGCTTCTGGGCAGGGGACCGGAGCCGAGTGCCACTGTGAGTCCGGGCACTGCGGGAGGTAAGACCGGGTCGCCGACGGGCGGCCTGACAGTACCCCCCCCTGAGGTGCGACCTCCGGGCGGGAAATGGTGCGGGCCGATGAGGGTACCGTTTATGGAAGGATCGGATGCATGCAGGGGCATGGACCTGTGAAGCTGGTTCCCAAGAGCGTTCCTCGGGGCCGTACCCCTTCCAGTGGATGAGGTACTCGAGTCTGCCTCTGCGGCGTCTGGAATCAAGCACTCGATGAACCACGAACTCCTCTTCGCCATTTACCATGACTGGAGCTGGTGCGACAGGAAGGCGTCCTGGGAAGGTGTTGGCTATGTAGGGCTTTAGCAAGGACACATGGAAGACAGGATGGATGTGATAGGCGTCTGGCAACTGAAGTTGAACCGCCACCGGGTTGATGACCTTTTGGATGGAGAAAGGTCCAACATATTTGGGACCCAACTTTTTGGTTGGACAGGAAAGCCGGATGTTCCTTGTGGACAGCCACACCTTGTCGCCCACCTGATAGACCGGAGCGGCAGAGCGATGGCGGTTGGCCTGATCTCTGTAACTCTCCTGGGCTTTCAAGAGGGTTTGTTGGAGGGTTCGGAACTGTTTTACGAGACGGGAGAGGCGTTCAGAAGCCTCTGGTACAGATAAGTCAGAAGGTAGCCCAGGAAAAGAGGATGGGTGGAATCCATAATTGGCAAAGAAGGGAGACATGCGAATGGATCTTTGGATTTGGTTGTTGTATGCAAACTCAGCGGTGGGTAGAAATTGGAGCCAATCATCTTGCAGGTAGGTAGTGTAACATCGGAGGTAGTGCTCAAGCACTTGATTCACTCTTTCTGTTTGTCCATTGGTCTGAGGATGGAAAGCGGTGGACAACGAGGGCTGAATCTGCAAATTTCCACAGAAGGATCTCCAGAACCGTGCCGTGAACTGGACTCCTCGATCGGTAGTAATACTCTTGGGCAGGCCATGGAGCCGGAATACCGAGGACAGGAATAAAGAAGCGGTGGTACTGGCAGAAGGAATCCCAATAACTGGTACAAAATGAGCCATCTTGGTAAATCTGTCGATGACCACCATGATGGTATCGTGTTTGCAGGAAGGAGGAAGATCGACTATAAAATCCATTGAGATGTCGGCCCAAGGCATAACGGGTACTGGTAGGGGCCGCAACAGACCGGCCGGTGCAATGCGGGGTACTTTAGTTTGAGCACAGATTGTGCAAGATCGCACAAACTGAGTGGCATCTTGTTGGAGAGTTGGCCACCAGAAATGTCTTTGGAGGAGATCTAGAGTCTTTTTGATTCCTCCATGACCAGCTAAGCGGGAATCATGACATCTCTGCAATACGGATAGTCGAACAGGCTCGGGCACAAAGATCTTTCCTCTGTACAACAGGAAGTGATTGGATCGTTGAATTGGTGGCGTAGTCTCTGGGTAAAGGGAGCTGATAGAGCTGGAGCGGATGTGTTCCATAACATCAGCTGAAGTAGTTATGAATACGGTTGAAGGTAAAATAGTGTCTACTACCTTGGGTTCGTTGTCACGGGTAACTGGGAGTCGGGAAAGGGCATCAGCCTTGGTGTTTCTGGTACCTGGTCTGTATGTAATGTGCAGGTTGAAACGGGTAAAGAATAGTGCCCACCTGGCTTGTCGGGGGCACAGACGACGAGCTGCACGGAGGTATTCAAGATTACGATGGTCGGTGTAGACTGTAACCAGATGAGAAGAGCCTTCGAGGAGGTGCCGCCATTCTTCCAGGGCTTGTTTAATCGCCAGGAGCTCTTTGTCACCGATGCCGTAGTTCTCCTCGGCCGGAGACAATTTGCGGGAGTAGAAGGCTACCGGATGCAATTGCCCTGTCTCTGGGTGGCGTTGGGAGAGGATGGCTCCTAGAGCAAAGTCAGATGCGTCTACCTCGACAAAGAAAGGGAGTGAGGTGTGGGGTTGAACAAGGATTGGGGCAGAAGTGAATCTCTTCTTGAGTTGGTCAAACGCTGCTTGGGCTTCAGGTGTCCATAGAAACTGTGGTGCTTGTCGAGTCAGCGCAGTGATCGGTGAGATGATGCGGGAGAAATTGCGGATGAATTTCCGATAATAGTTAGCGAAGCCTATAAATCGCTGGACTGCCTTCTTGTCTGTGGGTACAGGCCACTCGAGTACTGCTGAGACCTTTTTTGGGTCCATAACAACTTTCCCAGGTGTTAGGATGAAGCCAAGGAAAGTCACGGTAGTGGTCTCAAACAAACATTTCTCCAACTTGGCATATAGCTGGTGATCACGAAGACGCTGCAGAACCTTCTTTACATGCTCACGGTGTTCAGTGATGGATGATGAAAATATTAAGATATCGTCCAAGTATACTACTAAAAAGGAATCCAGGAAATCACGAAATACATCATTCAGAAAATGCTGAAAGGTGGCTGGGGCGTTACAGAGTCCAAATGGCATCACCAGGTACTCAAAATGGCCGCACCTACTCCGGAAGGCGGTCTTCCATTCGTCCCCCTCTCTGATGCGGACGAGGTTGTAGGCCCCACGGAGGTCTAACTTGGTGAAGACAGTTGCATCCTTAATACGGTCTAGAAGTTCGGGTATCAAGGGGAGTGGATAACGGTTCTTTATTGTGATTCGATTTAAGTCTCTATAATCTACACATGGTCGAAGACCCCCGTCCTTTTTACCCACAAAGAAGATACCAGCCCCGGCTGGCGATGTTGACGGGCGGATGAATCCCTTTTCCAGGTTTTCCTTGATGTAGGCCTTTAGATGGTGCAGTTCTGGCTCGGATAGAGGGAAGATCCTCCCGAAGGGTATAGGAGCTCCGGGTAGAAGATCGATGGGACAATCGTACTCTCTCCTGGGAGGCAATTGGTCTGCTTTTCTTTTATCGAAGATATCTAAAAATTCGTGATATGGCTTAGGAACTGTAGTAGGTTCTGAAGTCTGGTCTTGCGTGAGGAGTAAGGTTGAAGGAGTGTCCAGGCAATGATGTTTCTGTTAGGTGAGTAAGATATGGATACTCACTATCTGGATGCAGGAACCCAGAAGCAGGATAGTCGCTCTTACTGGAACAGCACACTGGGAGAGGGTCTGGAGAGAGAGAGAACACAGGCTCCTCCCCAGTGTGAACTGCGAGCACGAGCAACGGAGTCCAGGAATCAGGCCAAGGATAGGGGAGCCAGAGGTCAGCGGAATCCAGGAGTCAAGCCAAGGGTCAAGGAGCCAGAGGTCAGCGGAGTCCAGGAGTCAAGCCAAGGGTCAAGGAGCCAGAGGTCAGCGGAGTCCAGGAGTCAAGCCAAGGGTCAAGGAGCCAGAGGTCAGCGGAGTCCAGGAGTCAAGCCAAGGGTCAAGGAGCCAGAGGTCAGCGGAGTCCAGGAGTCAAGCCAAGGGTCAAGGAGCCAGAGGTCAGCGGAGTCAGAATGGATAGCCAAGGGTCAAGGAGCCAGGAATCAACAAGGAGCAGGAGCACTAGGAAGCAACTGAGCACAAGGGAAGCCACAGTAACACTGAGCACCATGTACAGGGAGCTCAGGGTTTATATAGGCTGTGGATGAGTAGCAGCTGAAGAGGGGCGGAGCCGGACGCCGCGTTGCCATGGCAACGCCCGGGAAATATCAGACCCTTGTTTGAGACGCGCACACAAGGGAGGGCGAGTGTGTGCGCGTCTGACAGGGCTGCCTGTCGGTCTAGAGCGGACGCCGGTCCGCAAGGAAACAGAGGGGACCCGGCGTGGCGGCCGCCATGGCTTCTGGGCAGGGGACCGGAGCCGAGTGCCACTGTGAGTCCGGGCACTGCGGGAGGTAAGACCGGGTCGCCGACGGGCGGCCTGACAGGTGATAAAGAGGAGATAACTTACAGGAACTGTAAAAGTGATATCACTGGAGAAGTTATCTCCGCTGTATCACGCCTTAATGCATAGCCCCCCCAGTGCTCAGACTTTTGAAGTCTGTTGTTCTCCTAGCCTCTTTGTGAACAAACCTGTGAACATTGGTGGTTCAGTTCACCTGAACACATCTGAGATGGGTATGGCTAAATTGCTCAATATAAATCATGTACAGGCAGAGCCTATAGAGAGTACATGAGAATGAGATGTGGTTGTCGCCCACAGAGCTTAGAACAATCAAAGGAACTGATCCACAGAACTTGTGATTGTAGGATAAATCAAGGAGCCAAATGTGCTTAAACTTATGCTTTAACCTTGCACCTAGGCACAGTGGCCAAAGGTCATTTCAATTGACTGATGATAGAAGGTAATCAAAACAATAAATGTCATATGTTATGAGAGATCAGTATGGATAGTGTTAAATGGATAGTAATGTTAACATATCAACAGCTCTGCAGTCCTTTCTTATAGTGCATAAAACCGATCAGTTATGCTAGTAATGCTGAATTTGCTAAATATTGCGTGAAATAATATAAATTATCCCCCTCATGCCCCTTTTCAGACTGCCAGCCTACCTCCCCATAGGTCTGAGGTTTGCGCGCTTGACCGGACAGAGATCTACGAGGCACAATCTGTAGTCGTTCAGTATACGGAAAACTTTGTCGCTCTTGATGAAGTGGTATCCTTTTGAAATGTCACCCACCATTGGGCGACGTTCACATTGAATCATTAAACATATCGCCGGCATCAAAAAGGCGAGATTCTCATGTTGCAGGCTTAAGTCTCGCATTGAATATGCTATGCAACAATGAATATTGAGATTCACGGTTCCATCATTACTCGTGGGGATGCTGAATCCCAAGGTCTCGCTCTTTCTCCACCTGTTTCTTTTAACAGTGTATTGGCATGTAGTCCTACTTTTGTTTGAAGATTCCTTTCCCTGTCATCACCTGTAGTTGAGCTCGCTTGTCCATATATAGGATATGAATTGGCAGCAGGATCTTTTCTCTGTCCTATTTGCTTGCTGTCCTCACAGCTTCTATGCTGTTATCCTTGATAAAGTGAGATTGAAGTGAACAAGATGCTGACGGCAGCCTTACATTGAATGTGGAGCGACCTAAGTTGCGATGGATAACCGTTTTGCAATGCGTTGCATACCCATCTGTTAATCAAAGGGTTATATCCCAATGAAAACAAAATAAAAAAATGCATTTAAACTTAAGTTTTGTCTGTTAATGATATAATTCATTTTTACGCATGCAAGCTCTAAGGATATGACATATAATTTTATATCAACCTATTTCATTTGTAGGTATAAGTCTTCCTTTAATGTTTCACACATCCTCTGCTACTCATAGACCCTGAAGATAAATATAAGAGGAGAGCCACATGGTTGGAAACAAAGAAAGTGGGTTTAAGGATGCAGAAAGCATGTTACATATACCACTATGCACATGGGGGGACATATTTATTAACTCCATTAATAACATAAACTATAAAATTAGGAGACATTTGATGGGTACGAGTAAGTTTGCTGTATGTATCATTATATTTTGCTGCCCTAGAGTGTAGATAGAAAAATTGTTTAGTGCAGGGGTAGCCAACCCTGGTCCTCAAGATTTACCAACAGTGCATGTTTTCAGGATCTCCCAGCTGGAGCACAGGGGGACTAATTAGTGGCGCCATCATTTTAATTGATCCTACAGTGTTGGTAGCTCTTGAGGACTAGGGTTGACTACCCCAGATTTAGTTAAAATATGAATGAACAAAGATCAGTCATCCAGCATGCTCTAGAAGGGTGTTAACTAAAAAAGGAAATGAAGAACTCACCTATGGCACAGCATTTTGTCAGGGAAAATCATCATATCAGGGATTTGAGATATACGCCAAGTGAAGATATACCAAAATTAGAGTCTGGGAAGATTTCAGGAGAAGAAAGTTCTCCAACATAAAACATGAAAGATCCACCATTTGGGAGTTGTGCAGCCCAAGTGGACTTCATGAACAGTTTTCCATTATTATTTTCATTTATTTTCTTTCTACACTGGCTTTTTCTATTTCTATTTTATTTTACTTTTGATCTATCGACCACTAAACTGTTCACTTAGCAGGTGGCCATATTGGCTATTTCCTTCTGTGTTCTGAATGTTAGTGTATTCTGGACACTCGGCATCCTTTGTCTGGGTTTGTGTGGTTGCTAGGGAGGTATTCGCTTCAAATATGCTTAGGCGCCATTCTACTACATCCTTGGTGTGTGTTTTTAAATTCATAATTTATCTTTTGTTTGTCTTGATTCCTGCTAATTGTTTGTTCATCACTGAAACGTTGAACAGACAATTTCTTGTTGTTTTTTATTTTACACTGAATATCATTCTACTACAAAACCTGGAGTGGCCTTTTCTCTTTTTTGGAGGATACAGATGTTGGTTGTGAAGCTGTATTTGCACACTGTAGGAGCACCCAGATAAACTCTAAACTCAAGAAGTGGTGTGCTTTCATTTTTTTTACAGAATCCACCCTTAAACTTTCTGTCCCTCCAGCCTTTCCCCCCTATCTTTTAGCACCAACTTTTGTTGTGTACACTTGTTCAAGGAAACTTGTTTTTATTATAGTTAACATTTCACTTAAAGAAACAATAGAATACATGGGTTTAAGTCAGAATAAGTCATGTTTATTGTTAATGTGTCAGGCATTATTGTATTAAGACTTTCCTTTAACATTTCTTGCCAAATTCATAAAATAAAAAGAAGTGAAAGAGAATAAAAATAAACTATAAACTGTTTTAACCCTTAAGGACCAAATGCAGGGGTTTGCATTACTTTTCGGGAATAAAGTAATAATAACATGCTTAAAAATTGTTGTGATAGAAATGTCTACTCCAAAAATGATGTGTCCAATTGCTCATCCTATATAATAATTCACTACGATGTTTGCCAGAAGCCGTCATGCACAGTAGAGACTGCCCGAACGCACAGAATGTTGGGAGGTGTAGGAATGCTGGGAGCACAGAATGTTGGGAGGTGTAGGAATTCTGGGAGTTCTTTGCTGGGAGCATTTTGTGCTTTCGGGCAGTCTCTACAGTGCATGACTGTGTCGGCGGCAGGATGCAGAGCAGGACCGGCCGCTTAACCCTTTGAATGCCAGAGGGGTATGCAAAGCAATGTGTTGCATACCCCTCTGGCACTCAAAGGGTTTACATCTTGGCCATGTACACGGGCAAGATACACTAGTAACACAATAACATATACAGCAAAACTACAAAAATGAAATATCTTGTCAGACAAAATGATAATAATATGGGGTGGATTCAATCCAAACTATAATGAGCTAATGGAATAAAAGATGTTAAGAATGTCTGGGACAGACATGAGGCTGAGGATTAAATTAATTTTAAGTAGATAAGGGAAAGTGGCAGACTAGATGGGTTAGTTAGATCTAATCTGCCATTAAATTATATGTTTCTATAATGTACAAGAATTATCAACATATGAGGCTGATGCATTACAAAACTGTAGCAATTCTGGGGTGAACCAACAGTTCCATACAGAAAAAATACACATTTCCTTTGATTTAAAGGAACGCTAGCACCTAAAAATTAAACCTTGGTTATATACATTTAACCGTTTGCCACAGGTGTATGCAAAGCATTGCATAGCCCCATCTGGCATTCAAAGGGTTATATACCATAGACCCAATGCTAGATTCTTTAGAAATTCTCTGTTTGTCTCCTGGTACCCAAAATCTAGGGAGAGATTCACAAAGCAGTGATAAAGAGGTGATAAAGTGGAGATGACTTCTCCAGTGATATTACTTCTCAAGTTTCTATATTATTCTATAGACCCTATTCACTAAGATCTCCAAAGCTGAAGACATCGTAGTGCATAGGCGCCATAGAATAACATAGGAATTGGAGAAGTGATAAACTAGAGAAGTTATCTCTTCTTTGTCACCTCTTTATCACTGCTTTGTGAATCTACCCCCCGGTGTTACAAATGCTCTGACTCTGAGTGAGTAGACATGTCTGTTTTTTTTAGGACATTGATTGTTTGGGATTAGCTGTTAATTAGCTGATTGGGATTAGCTGTTTTCTTAAAGATTAGAAAACAGACTTTCTGAATACAAGAGCAATGGGTAAGAATCAAAGTAAATTAACTAACTTTAGTTTTTAGTTTTTAAAACAAACAGCACAAACCATATAAAATATGTGATCTCTGCTCAGAATGTGTTGGAGATTGTTGCAGCATCCAGTGGGATAAATAATAGAATGTAAAGGTTAAAAAGCTGGTTCAAGGACATTAATTTTTTTTGGTCACTCCCATGATTCAGAATGGAGGTGTGGCCAGCACAGCTGAGGTGCCCCTCAAAAGTTGTAGTCCAAGGCAGTTACCTACTCTGTCTATTGGGAAATCTGGTCTTGAAAACAATGCATTAAACACCTCACTGGCTCTAAAAGGGTTAATTGCATGTGGTTTATTAATCAAATACACGTGGGTTATGAATCATGATGCAACAACTTCCTGTGGCTGCAAAACATATTGGTTTTCTGTTCTGTCCTTTCCCATCACTCGATGAACTTCTGAGATCCTCCGATGGTGAGGGGAGCCCAGCCTCAGATTTTGGTCCTAGGGTCCAGTATGTTCTAGTTATGCCCCTTGTCCACTATTAAAGGGATAGTAATGTTTCACAAAAACAGCAGCTCCAATTAATCTTCATAGTATTTGAGCCATAGAGAGTGTTATTTCAATAGTGTCAGAGTTGTGGTTTAAGAGAAATTGAAGGATAAAGTTTCCCCCTCCCTCCCCTTTTACCTAGTGTAAGCCCCCTCCCCTCAGATGTGGAATCCAGTCCATAGACCAGACAGATAACAGTAGGAGACAATCTTCTTCCTATATGAACAATGAAAGCCCTGCCCCCCTTGACAAGTTTTTCAGGTTTTTCCCTTATCTTAATTGAAGATTGCCCTCTCTGCAGTCTACCTGGGCACCTCCCTTCTGCTCTGACTGAGCAGTGTTAGATCAGTAAAAGGGGCGGAAGGGGGATACTTTATCATTGAATTACTTTTGAACTACAACTCTGACAGAATTGAAATAACACTCTCCATGGCCCAAATACTATGATGATTAATTAGAGCTGCTTTTACTAGGAAACATTACTATCCCTTTAAGCATGTGTTCTTTTAGCAAGGGTTAAACTGTGACACTACGTTCCATGTAGCACCCAGCTCCCAATGACTGCACTTTTGTGCATTATGAATCTACTTGCCAAATGGTATAATGCACATAACTAAAAGCAATATTATACATTTACACAAGGCTCCTTTGTTACACCTATAGGGTATTTCTTCATTTTTTCTTACATATAATTTTATTGCGACTTTAGTGAAAGGGCTCACAAAAATAACTAGTAAAGAATTCAACAATGGGGAACGATAAAAAGATTTATATGAATGCTGTTAAAATATATTCATTCATAAAATCATGTAACAGTGTATGATATAAAATATATAAATACAAATACAAGTAAACGATTAAACAGAATGAAAGAGGAGAAGGGGTGAGTGCAGTCTGATTGCAGATAGAAAAGAGGAACTATGCCCTTGGCATAAGTAACTCTTAACCCTTTGAATGCAGAGGGGTATTCATGTATTGCAAAGCAATACATTGTACACCCCTCTGAGACTCAAAGGGTTAACACCTTGGATTTTATAGGCAGCTCAACTTTTCTAGCAGACAAGGGGTTAAAGTTAACAGAAACAGTTACCTGGTTAGGTGTCCTAAGCAATGCATTCCTTACCCCTCTGGCACTCAAAGGGTTAAGGGATGGTAACAAAATACGTATAATTTGGTTAATGCACCAGCTGTGGAATGTGCTCAAACCTCAGAGCTACAGGTTCTAGTCCACAACAGGGTCAAATGTCTGCCAACCTGCATTGGACCAGCATATTACAGTCCACTTGCTACAATACACTTGTGAGGATGTGCAAATCCACCACGTTCACTCATTTTGTAAATGAAAACCTAAAGTTTTTATTCATTTTCCTACTGAGTAAAACATGGGTACACCAACGGCTATTAGATATATTAACTTTTATTCAAAAATTCTAACAGTTCAAACTGTTGGGAGTAATAGCTTCAAGACTTCCTTAAAGTTCCCACTGACAGGAAGTAATGAAGATGTTACTTTAACATTCTATGGAGAACTGCCAGTGAATCTCCCTTCCCATAAACTGTCTGACAGCTGATCACTAGAGGACACTGTAATTGTAATAAAAAAACCTGCTTAAAAGGGAAACTTTCATAAATAAATAAGATTGATATATTTTAATAAACATGCTGATATAACTATATTAGTTTTTGTATTTTTCTGTGTTTTGTAGCCTATAATCTTTGGCACTTATGGCAGAATGCAGGAAACATGCGCAATCTCTTTTTCCAGTGTGAAAACCACTAGGAAATAGGTTTGCGCGTGATTTTGTTGAATTGCGCATGAAAAATCAAGATTAGCTAACAGCTGCGCATATTTATTTTTTTGAGGGCGTGGCCAGGATTAACAAATCCATGTGAGTGGAATAGCGAATGCGCCTAATGCAGGAAGTGCTATTGTGTACGAAATTATACATCTGTGTAGTGTTGTCGTAAAAAAGATTTTTTTATGCTCAATTCAAGAAGCTTTCGGTATTCAGCTTCCTGGATTAGAACATGCGCAAAATCTATCTGTGCACAAAAATGCCTTTAGCAGATGCGCACATGTCTTACATCCCGCCAATAGTCTCTTTAGCAAATTACTTTTTACCCCCCCAACCTAGCTTCATGCAGCTGCTATAAGATCTAATGGCCCTTCAGTTAAGGGTGAGACTGTAGTCTTATATTTATCAGTACTCTTTAGGCTCTTATTGGGGGTGGTAGGCACTGTGTATTTTACTATAAAATGACACATTTTATACTGGGCTTTAAAGCAGTACGGGGGGATCACTATTGCATACCAGTGTAACACTACCATCATTATAGGGTGGACAGGCCCCAAAATCAGGCAGGAGGAAGGCAAAGCAATGAATTAGAGACATATCTAGCTTTCAATAAGTTAAAAGCCCTATTTTAATCAATCTGTCAAATTCAGCAAATAAATATTAACTGTGCATTACAATTTACAGAAATATGTCAAGTTTGTCCACTGCAGACATTGTGTTAACTTATTTCATACAAAATCAACTAAACATTTTTGCCCATATCATCATACCTGGGAACTCTCCAGTTTTGCCCCGGAGACGCCGGATTTCAAAGTGAATTACCGGGTGTCCGGGGCAATGTGTGAATCACCGGGTGGGCAGAGTTTAAGTAGAAACTCTGCCCACTTGTGCTCCATCCCGCCCGGTTCCTCCCACTCCCCGCCCTCTTACAGCCATTTTGCATGGGTTTTCTGTGTTTTTTGCCCCTCCCCCTCCCTGCAACTAAGCCCTGCCCCTTTTATGACGCGATTCGCGTCATTTTCCTCCCCCTGGGCACTGACAGGGTTACCCTCCGGGTAGTCCTGTTTCAAAAGTTCCCAGGTATGCATATCATAGAACTTATGCTATATAATATTGCATGTGCTGTTTTTGACTTAGCTGAAGGATTGCACAGCAGTTAAGTGGTTAATAGCCTCATTGAAATCAATGTGCAACTGGTTTTCCCACAGACCTTTATTTGTCCATATGACCCTCATCAGAGTAAGAATTAATGTACTGATGTTACCGCTGTCAGACTTGTAGTCATATGTTTCTTTGTGTATTTTTTTGTCAAATTGTATTGGCCAGATCACACAAGATATATAAATACAATAAAAATAATCTTGCACCATCTGTAAAAGAGCGGTGAGTTTATTGTGATTGAGAAAGTCCTAACTATGCAGTAACCCCCTCAGCATTAATCGAAAATCCTATAACTTCCCTTCAAATCTCTTGAATTGTGCTCCAGTGCTTCTGCTGCCCAGCCTGCCTAGCACTTCTTTCCTCTTTGTAAGCCTGAGGGCAAATCCAGCTGCTGGAATGGGAAGGAAAATGATTGTGTTTGCACAGAATGAGCTGTAGAACAGAGGGGCTTAACACATGTGCATGTGTTTATTATCCGTTATTCATGACAGAACCCATTTACGACATGTGCTGCCCCCTAATTACTGGTGCGAAAAGATTACAGCCATTGTATCCAAGCTTCTCTGGGTCTCTGGAGAACCTCTAGGTCCAGTATTCAAAGAAATCAACAACCACGGGTGTAAGCTTTTTTTTACACCATTAACCCAGATAGAGAATGAAACATCAGAAGCAGAAAATCTGGCCAACTGTTTCTTTGTGATTCTTTCTATGCCACATTCAGTGTAATCTTGTTCTGTCTTTAAAGGAGAACTAACACCTCTTAATACTAATCCACCACTTATTTTACTTTGGCAAGTAAATCCTAATAGCCCATATGAATTTTTGTCCTTGTGCTTTTGTTCAAAAGATTATACTATATCCATGGAGGCAGCCATGACAGTTGCTGAGAATTTTTTTCAAATGGAAGCAGGCACCAAATGATCGCCAAATGGAGTGTGCACATTTGCTTTGCAATGCATTGCTCACTGTTCTGGTCCTTAAAGGGTTAAGATTACATGTGCAGTGAGCAATTGCCTTGTTCGCCTCCATGGATATAGTAACATAACACAATTGATGAGACTGAAAAAAGACATGCGCCCATTAAGTTCTGTCCATGCCTTATTACCTCTGCTGATCCAGATCAAGGCAAAAAAGTACAAAAAACATTTATTCCATTTCCAATTAAGCTCCAACTGTGTAAAAAAAATCCTTCCTGATTCCAAATATAGCTCCCTGAATCAACATCCTATCTGCTTTGAAGCCAACTGTCATAATCCTCAATATTTTTCTGTGTTAACTAGGGATCATTACTTTTTTAAAGCAGTTACAGTATGATCAAGCACAGCATCCCAAGGCAAAGAACTCCATAAATTTACTGCCCTTACTACAAAAAATCCCTGCCTTTGTTTTAGTAAAAGGCACCTTTCCTGTAGTTTTAATGGATGGGCCTCTTGTTCTTAGCTCGGCTCTCTGAGTAAATAGTTCATCTGAGAGTTCTTTGTATTGACCTCAAATCTATCTGTAAATGAAACATATCACCCCTTAGACATCTATGATGTAAACAAAACCAGTTTGGCTAGTCTTTCTTAAAGGGATAGTAATACTTCAGTATTACAAATCCCTATATTAAAGCCCTTGTAAAAAGAAACGTTTTGCCCCCAGTGTCATCTCTCAAACCTTTATGGTTTGAGAGATGAAAGCTTCTAAAGTTGCCCTCTCCCTCCCCCTTCCCTGTAGTCAGCATTTTAGCTGACTGCAGGGAAGAGAGTCGTACGACTTTCAGGCGGCTCTCCAGCACAGCCTGATCGCGTTAACTAAAAAAAAAAAACTTTCACTGAAATGGTCTTCTACGTGTGCTTGGCTTGCATGCACACGTAGAAGACCGTTTTAGTGAAAGTTTTTTTTTTAGTTAACGAGATCGCGGCTCTGCTGCAGAGCCGCCTGATGATCTCTGATCGGATTTCCCTGAGTCAGCTAAAATGCTGACTACGGGGAAGGGGAAGGGAGAGGGCAACTTTAGAAGCGTTCATCTCTCAAACCATAAAGGTTTGAAGGATGACACTGGGGGCAAAACATTTCTTTTGAAGTATTACTATCCCTTTAATCTCTCAGATCCTCCAATCCCTTTCGTTCAGTTCAGTTCAGTTTTGTTGCACATCTCTGAACTTCATAATGTATTTTTAAGAACTGGTGTCCAAACTGTAGTTCATATTCTACATGAGACCTTAAAGGGATAGTAATACTTAAAATGTAAAAAAAAAATATGTTGTAGGGTTTATCCCCCTGAGTAAAACAAGAGTACTCACACTGCTGAAAGGTGTTTCATGGAGATTTATGGTCCCGGGACCAGAGCTGTCCATAGGATGGTGTAGCAACAGCGCCACTGTATAATTTCAGGCCACTGTGATATTGCACCTAAAAAAATCAACTTTGAAAATTAATAACTTTTTAATGAAACACCTTTCAGCAGTGGGAGTACTCTTGTTTTACTCAGGGGGATAAACCCTGCAACATATTTTTTTTTACATTTTAAGTATTACTGTCCCTTTCACAACGATTTATATAGAGGTAGAATTATATTTGCATACCGTTCATGTATATCCATTTCTTTTCAGGATAGTTCCCTATTTGCATTTGTTGCAGCTGACTTACACTGCACACTGCTGTGAAGTCTATCTTTCTCTAAGTACTCTCCCATTTAGTGTATATGTAGCAAGTTTGTTTCTACAGGCCAATTGCATAACATCTACATTAAATGTCACCTGCCACTTTTCTGCCCATTCATTCAGTTTATTTAAAGGGATAGTAATACTTCGTTTTAACTTTATTTTATTTTGTAGGCATTAAAAAAACATGAAGGATGATATAAGTCTTATCGCTCAAACCTTTATGGTTTAAGAGATATTCACAAACAAAGTATCCCCCCCCCTGTTCAACCAGATCAGAAGGGAGGTGCCCAGGTAGACTGCAGAGAGGGACAATCTTCAATTAAGATAAGGGAAAAACCTGAAAAACTTGTCAAGGGGGGAAGGGCTTTCATTGTTTTCATACAAAGAAAATTGTCCCCTTCTGTTATCTGTCTGGTCTTACAACCAGATTCACATCTGAGAAGAGATGGCTTACACTAGGAAAAAGGGGCGGGGAGGGGAACTTTGCTTGTGAATATCTCATAAACCATAAAGGATTGAGAGATAAGACTTATATCATTCTTCATGTTTTTTAATGCCTACAAAATAAAATAAAGTTAAAACGAAGTATTACTATCCCTTTAAATCCATCTGCAGAGAAAATATCCAGCCCTGGATGTATTTCTTTTCACAGCTTATTGTCATCAGCAAAGACCGAGTCATAACTTTCAATTCCCACTTCTAGATCATTTATAAACATGTTAAAAAGCATTAAGCCCAGGACTGAACCTTAAACAGATAGTAATGTTTCATAATAAAAGCAGCTCTAATTAATCATCATAGTATTTGGACTTTGGAGAGTGTTATTTCAATTCTGTCAGAGTTGTAGCTCAAGAGTAATTCAATGACAAGGTATCCCCTCCCGTCCCTTTTACTGATGTAACACTGCTCAGCCACAGCAGAAGGGAGGTGCCCAGGTAGATTGCAGAGAGGGACAATCTTCAATTAAGATAAGGGAAAAACCTGAAAAGCTTGTCAAGGGGGGCAGATATTTCATTGTTTTCATAGGAAGAAGATTGTCCCCTTCTGTTATCTTTCTGGTCTATAGACTGCATTCCACATCTGAGAAGAGATGGCTTACACTAGGTAAAAGGGGCGGGAGGGGGAAACTTTGCTTGTGAATATCTCTTAAAGGTTTGAGAGATAAGACATATCATTCTTCATGTTTTTTTAATGCCTACAAAATAAAATAAAGATAAAACGAAGTATTACTATACCTTTAAGGCATCCCACTTACAACTTTAGACCAAATTGAAAAGGTTCCATTTACAACTCTCTGCCATCTATCATTTAACCAGTTCTCAATCCATGTACAGATATCACCACCCAAACGGAAGCCTTTTACTTTATGAAGTAACCTATTGTGAGGCACTATATCAAAGGATTTTACTAGATCCAAGTATACTACACCATCAGCAATTCCCTTGTCCATATTACTACTTACCCTTTTGTAAAATGCATGTAAATTAGTCAATTAATATGGCATCTATAAGGATTCTCTGGCCTTAGTAAGTTAAGTGGGGGGTATATTAAGAGGTGCTAGTTCTCTTTTGAAGGAAATCAGCAGCTGTGTGTGTCAGTGTATTTTCGGCAGCATCAACTCCTTTAGAAATTCAGTCATCAGAAGCAGAAAATCGGGCCAAGTGTTTTTTTGTGTGATTCTTTTTATGCCACATTCAATGTAACCATGCTCTGTATTTAATTAGACAAGCATTTATCATTGCTTCTCTTATGAGTTAAAGTCCCCTCTGGCGCACATACAGAAACCACAAAGTGGTCAACTGAAACCCAGACTTATAATAACATGATCTAAAATATGTTATTGGATCACCAACAGTGAGTTTTAAGTGGAACAGAGCTGGATAGACTAGTGGAATTTACTAGAGCAGACGTCCTTTTTTCCCAAAAGATTTAAGTGGAATGGTTTTAACCCTTTGAGTGCCAGTTCGTAAAATTATAGGAATAATCTAATTACATTTTATTTCAATAAATGCATTTCATATTTAAGTTAATTCGCCACACACTATCTATCTATCTATCTATCTATCTATCTATCTATCTATCTATCTATCTATCTACATACCTCCCAACATTTCAAATTGTCAAAGAGGGACACTTGTGCTTTAGATGTGGTTGCTGGGAGTGGGGCTAGTGGGCGGGGCATTACTGAGAATTTTTAGGCTATTTTATGACCTATTGACAACTCATTTTGTAACCTAATAAATGGCTTATAACAAGACCAAAGTATTTTATTTACAAAAACTGAATTTTAAACAAACATTAATATATGCTGTATTGCTGTAAAGCAATGTGATACACTTATATACACACCATACAGTTTGAGCTCCTAAAAAGAGGAATATCAGGGTGGGAAAGAGGGACAGAGGGATTTGGGTCTAAAAGAGGGACACTTGGGAGGTATGTATGTATCTCTCTATCTATCTATCTATCTATCTATCTATCTATCTATCTATCTATCTATCTATCTATCTATGCATTGGAGACCTCTCCAACATACAAGTGATTGATTACTATAGCACTTACATGCCATGCCAGGCTATGGTGCTACTTATAGAATGTAGCTATTAGGCTGATATACTAATAATACTTAGAACAATTCTTGAGTAAACCAACTGCACCATAGGGGGCAAAAAAAATTCCATTGATTTAAATGAGGGTTTTACTCTCTTAACCCCTTAGTGACCCTATGACGTGCTTGGACTTTCACTGTTTTTTTTCCCTTAAGGACTGGCATGTCAGGTACTTTTTTACTTACATCTCTCCCACAGGAGTAAAAATGGGGTCTGAAACTGACCTCTCCAAGACCAGAGCGGTCTCTCTCAGACCCCCGATTGGCATGCTGGAATATGTCACAGGTCACGTGTGCTGGCGAATCAACAAAGATCAGTGGTCCTGAAGGGAAGCTAACTTCCAGGGACTGCCAGTCCTTAACCCTTTGAATGTCAGAGGGGTACGCAACGTATTGCTTTGCACTGCGTTGCGTACCCCTCTGGCACACAAAGGGTTAAGGGGTGTGGGTTAGAGAGGTCTCTCCAATGCATTATTTCACAATGTGTTAGAGAACTCTTTAGCATTCAAGGGGTTAAAAGCCCCATTTAAATCAATGGAGATTTTTATTTCCATTCTGTGGTGTAGTGGTTTACTCTAAAATCACTTTATTTCTACTTAGTACATCAGTCTCAATGTCTTTGAATACAAATCCCCATCTGCTTTGCTAAGGAAAAGTGGGGCATGTTGGGCAGTGCTCATTTGTATAAAATAACAAAAAAAAGAGAAGTATCTCAGAAAATATTGTTTCAACCTTTGAGTGCCAAAGGGGGATCCCACTCATTGTGAAGCAATACGGGACTCAAAGAGCTAAATAAAAGAAATTGTAAGATAATTATAGATGATATTGAAAGTGGCTCAAAATCCCTTATTCTTTACAAAGTGACAGTTCCACTTTAAATGAATTTACTGTTTTAGCACTAATCACTTCCTTTGGGAGGCTGTTCCATGTATCTGTTCCTTTTTTCCATGATAATATACTTTCTCATATTCCCTCTTAGGGCCCTGTGTTCAAAAGAAGCATAAAGGACTTCTAGAGCAAACCAACTACACCAGTGGTTCCCAGCCCTACTCTATGGTTCCCCTCATAGGCCATACTTTTAGGATCTTCCTGCCTGTGCACAGGTGACTTAATTAACCCCATAACGCCGTGGATGTGCCAGGACCATCAGGACCATTGATGGCCCTGGCACTTCATGAGTTAAATGACCTGGATTGGAGCACTCGGTGTCAGCCTTGTCAAGCTGGTACATGTGATCATTCACATCTGCCAGCTCAGCGAATGAAATGGCTCAGGTCCTCTCGTGTAACTCCTGATGACCAAAGAAATAAATGGCCGAGCCTCTGATTAACTGACCTGTGCACAAGCTGGGAAATCCTGAAGACAAGGTCTGTTAGGTGCCCTAGAGGACAGGGTTGGAAAACAATGAGCTTCACTTTAGGGGAGAATTAAAACTTTTCCTAAATCCCCATTGATTTAATTGGGACATTTAACCCATTGTGAAGCAATTAATTGCATACCCCTCTGGTGCTCGAAGCGGTAACCTGTTGAATACTAATGTTAGAGAGTGCTACACAATGCAAAAGAGAAATCTAATATTTAAGGGGTTAAATGTCTCAGTGAAATAAGTGTGAATGTTGTATTACTCCACTATCATACAGCATTAGGCTTCATCCATTTTTCTTTTGAACAAGAGGCCTTTAGACATTAACTCTCCAAGTTTAGGTCATGTCCTCTTGTTCTAGAGTTGCTTCTTAAAAAATGTTAATTAAATTGCATTGTTAATAGAAAATGCACACTGCTCAAAGCAATACGTTGCATACCCCTATGCCACTCAAAGTGTTAAAAGGATACATTCTGTATGTGCATTTTTTAAGATCAATTTTTATAAATTTGGCTCATAGAATTTGTTGGCACATAAGAATCAATTGGTCCATCTATCTGGCCATGGTCCTATCTATTTAACCCCTTAAGGACCCATGACAGTCCTGGACCGTCATAGGTTGTTATACCCTTAAGGACCCATGGCGGTCCTGGACCGTCATGGAATTCCGGGCTCCCCACGCAGCTGCACGCCGTTCGGGGAGTCTGGAATCTGATCATGCAAAAAAAAAATGCTCCGTGGTCCTTAAGTGACCGCAAAGTACGTGCACGGCTGGCCCTTAAGGGGTTAAAAAGCTCAAATAAATTTACCAGTCATTCATCAGAAATCAGAATATGCATCTCTAATACTACTATTTTTCATTTAATTCACATGTTCTTCTGGAAGGCTATTGCATGTATCTACGGCCCTTTCCATAAAGTACTATTGTCATATCTTATTTGGGTGCCTTTACATAGGGGCACTTGATATGTAAATCCAACTCTGGAAAAAGTGGAATGATAAAGGGGCACTTGATATATAAATCCAGCTCTGGCTCATCTCTTTCTGCTGGTCACACATACACTGTCAGTGTATTTTGTGCTTGCATACTGAGTGGCTTCAGCTGTCAGGACAGGGAGGTATAAAGGTATTTTCTTGCTTGTATATCATCAGCAATTTAATAAACAGATCCCTTAAAGGGATAGCAATGTTTCACAAAAAAAGCAGCTCTTCATAGTATTTGGGCCATGGAGAGTGTCATTTCAATACTGTCTGAGTTGTAGTTCAAGAGTAATTGAATGATAAAGTATCCTCCTCCCGCCCCTTTTACTGATGTAACACTGCTCATCTCAGAGCAGCAAGACTGTCCAGATGGATAGCAGAGAGGGACAATCTTCAGCATAAGGAAAAATCTGAAAAACCTGTCAAGGGGGGCAGGGTTTTCCTTATGCTTACAGTAAGAAGATTGCCCCTTACTGCGGCCAGTCTGGTCGCGAGACCAGATTCCAAATCGGAGGGGAGGAGGCTTACACTAGGCAAAAAGGACAGGAGGGGAAAACATTATAATTCATTTACTCCTGAAATACAGTTCTGGCAATATTGAAATAACACTCTCCATAGCCCGAATACTATGAAGATTAATTGGAGCTGCTTTTTTTGTGAAACATTACTATCACTCTAACCTTACTTCCTCCAATTTCAGATAATGTTCACTTGTTCTGATGCCCCCCCCCCCCCCAATTCTAAAATATACCTAACTGATTATCTCTGCTCCTCGGAGCTGCCATGTAAGGAAGACACAAAAGTAACTGGCCATGCCTCCACCTGCAGGGAGCTACTATATCTAATATTAAGTGGCAAGATAATTTCATTGCTACAAGACTAAGCAATAACTAAAACAATAAATGTTATGGCACAAAGAGAGGAGAGAGAGAGAGGACAAAATCAGGTCAATGAATTTAATGTACAGTTAGGATTGGGGTTTTTAACATTTGCATATATAACCAATTACATTTTTATCCCAGTTATGTCCAATGTGAGCTTGCACTTGTGTTTAACCCCTTGCACACCCACCTGGCCCTCAAGGAGTTAAATGTGCATTATGTTCAACAAGCAAAAACCGAGAAATTGTGATAGTTTACTTCTTGGTTACGTTATACTGGGGTTTTAGATTTCGTCCTAGATTACATTGCACTTGATAAGTGTTACCACTGATTTTATCTGTTTCCCATTGAAAGGGATAGTAATACTTCGTTTTAACTTTATTTTATTTTGTAGGCATTAAAAAAACATGAAGAATGATATAAGTCTTATCTCTCAAACCTTTATGGTTTATGAGATATTCACAAGCAAAGTTTCCCCTCCCTTTTACCTAGTGTAAGCCATCTCTTCTCAGATGTGGAATGCAGTCCATAGACCAGACAGATAACAGCAGGGGACAGTCTTCTTCCTATGAGAACAATGAAAGCCCTGCCCCCCTTGACAAGTTTTTCAGGTTTTTCCCTTATCTTAATTGAAGATTGTCCCTCTCTGCAGTCTACCTGGGCACCTCCCTTCTGCTCAGGCTGAACAGTGTTACATCAGTAAAAGGGGCAGGAGGGGGATACTTTGTCATTGAATTACTCCTGAACTACAACTCTGACAGAACTGAAATAACACTCTCCAAAGTCCAAATAGTATGATGATTAATTAGAGCTGTTTTTATTATGAAACATTACTATCCCTTGAAGTCTATGGAGAAATGTATGGAAAAAAGCTTTGATAAATTATCAGCTGCAGTGGAATTCAGGTATTAACCCTTTGAGTGCCAGAGGGGTAAACAATGCATTTGCAATGGGTTGCGTACCGCTCTCAAAGGTTTAATGTAATATACATGTACCTTTGCATGCCAGATGGGTGTGTAATTCATCCCTTTGCAATGAGTCGCAACCCACTTTGACTCTCAACAGTTTAAAGGGAATATAATACAGCAAAGCAATACACTATAAATGTTTCTAGTGTCCGGGGGTGAATTTTCGAGTAACAGAAGGAAACTTTCCATTGCACTACTCACTTCTGTATCAGTGCACCATACTGTACTGTGCAGGACACAACAGGAAGTGAGGATTGCAATGGAAAATAACTTCCCCCACAAGATCTATCTAGGTATGAATTCTGTTACATAGATATCTGGAAACGTTACTACATAATCTTTGTCTTGTTAGCAAGTTGTATTATAGTATCAAAGTTGGATGCTACAGTTATTGCCAATACATGAGAAGCCCTCTGCCTACCACTCAACTAGGTGATGTAAAATTATAGCAATGGAATTCTGCTGTTCTAAATTCTGTGAGATGTTGTGTTGGTCAACAGTTATTATTATTATTCTTTATTTATATATTTAGGACAAGAAACCATAGTCTAAAACTAGAGGGACACAGGTTTTGATGCAATGTAAAAAAGTTTTACTTGACTGAGAGGCTAGTGGTAAGTGGAATAGCCAACCAGCAGAAGTGGTAGTCGTTAATACAGTGACAGAATTTAAAGGGATAGTATTGTCAGAAATTAAGAACACCAAATCTTGTAGCTATTAAAATGCTAATCTAAATGCCCCCAGTCTTATCTCTCAAACCTTTATGAGAGATAATCACAACGAAAGATTCCCCCTCCCTTTCCCGGACGTCAGTGTCTAGCTGACAGCAGGGGAATCCGGTCCTGGGACCGTCAGAGGCTCTTCAGCAGAGCAAGAGTGCAAGCACACTTTGTAGACCATTTCAGTGAAGTAACTCTTTTTAGGTCTTTCGATCTCGGCTCTGCTGAAGAGCTCCGACCAGTGAAGCAACTCATATGAAGTTTTTTGATCTCAGCTCTGCTGAAGAGCCTCCAACGGTCCTGGGACCGGATTCCCCTGCTGTCAGCTAGATGCTGAAGTCAGGGAAAGGGGAGGGAGGGGGAATCTTTCGCTGTGATCATCGCTCAAACCATAAAGGTTTGAGAGATAAGACTGGGGGCATTTGGATTAGCTTTTTTAATAGCTACAAGATTTGGTGTTCTTAATTTCTGACAATACTATCCCTTTAAGCATGCATAGGATAGACATAAGGCTGTCCTGGACATAAGACAAGACCAAGTTTTTTGACAGTAGGAGGATGGGCAGACTAGATGGGCCAAATGGGTCTTATTTGCAGTCAAATTCTATGTTTCTGTATAGCAACAACTAATTCGGCAGTGCTGAATAAGTTGCCAATGCCAGCTTGTGTCAGTAACAATGCCAGCTTGTGTCAGTGCCAACTTCTATTACTGTGGTTCCCAGCAGGCATGTGGGCACATTCATCTGTCTTAATGTTTCACAGTACTCCTAATATTTTCATTAACCCCTTGAGGTCCAGAGGGGTGTGCAAAGCATTGTTTCTCAATATGTTGCAGACTCTTCTGGTCCTCAAGGGATTTAACCCTTTGAGTGCCAGAGGGGTACTCAACGCATTGCTTGCATTAGGCACGGGGTAGGGTTAGAAGATGAACTCTTGTCTGATTTAGCGCTGAATCACATTCTCACATTGCCCCACTGAGTGCCACAGGGGCAGCAAAACAACGTGAAGCAACGTGTTGGATATGCTTCTGGAAAGCAGTCGATTAAATGTAAACGGGCACCATAATCCAATATAACGATCAGCTTTATTATCAGTTATATTTTGCATAAGCATAAAACTCCACATCTGAACAATCACAAGCAAAGGACAAAGCTTTAAATGGATCTGTTTCTCCATCTGGGGAGCTATTGCTTGAGGCTCCCGGCTCAGAATGATCATTACCAGGCAGTTTATGGCTTCGCCAGAGGCGATGTTTACATTGGCCTTAATTGTGTTTGTTATTTTTATTGTTTTTACAGGCTGCATGTTATGGCACCTTTTATACAATGGAACAATTCATTTGAGCAATAGCATAACACCCAACAATTAACACAGAGCCCTGTTTATATCATGGCCCTCTCCGTGTGTGGAAAACTCAATTCCCAAATCTGAACATGAGACAGATCACACTGCTTTTACCCAATGAACTCTTTTTTGTGTTGACCTATGCACAAATTTATTTCCAGCAACACACATTAGCAACACTATTCTCCATATTGTAAAAAAAAACAACAACATATGGTTGAATTAACCCTTTGTGTGCCTTAGGGGTATACATACACTTCTTTGCAATACAGAGAGTTGGACATTCCTCTAGCACTCAATTTTGCCTCCTAACAATAAACCTCCAATGTAACTTATAAAGGCCAGATAATCTTCATCGCTGTTAACCCAATGCGTTGCGTACCACTCTGGCACTCAAAGGGTTAAGAATTGTTTTCCTTGGTTTTGGTCCTTCAGTCCGTACTGGATGTTATACACTAATGTGTCACAGGGGTAAGATAAACACTCTGGGGCTAGATTCTATTGCAGGAGTTAAATGTTACCTTCTGTTCTAGCAAACATTTTCCTATTGAAGTCTATGGGGAAACCTGGAGATAAAATTAGCACCTGTAATAAAATCTAACCCCTGAATAGATAAATTATCCAGTTCCTATATTATTCTGATGAGTCTATGCACTAAGATCTGTTCAAATAGATAGATATTAGTACATATACTCAATAGAATAACATCAGATATTTTATCTCACAATGGAGAATTGATATCCACTTCTATTATCAACCAAGAAATGACATAGGTGAGTTTAAGATAAAAATAAACTCTCCAATCACTACATTATTCTATGTAGATTATGCAGTAACATGTCTCCTCTATGAGAGTTCTTTGTGCATAGGTACCATAGAGTAAAGGGATAGTAATGTTTCATAAAAACAGGCGGTCCAATTAATCTTCATAGTATTTGAGCCACTACTGTCAGAGCTGTAGTTCAAGAATAATTGAATGATAAAGTATCCCTGTCCCGACCCCTTTACCTAGTGTAAGCTGCCTCACCTCAGATGTGGAATCTGGTCCACAGACCAGAAAGCTCACAGCAAGGGACAATCTTCTTACTGTGAGAATAATGAAAACCCTACCCCTTGACAGGTTTTTCAGGTTTTTCCCTTATGCTAATTGAAGATTGTCCCTCTCTTGCTGCTCTGAGGGGAGCAGTGTTGCATCAGTAAAAGGGGCGGGAGGGGGATACTTTATCATTCAATTACTCTTGAACTACAACTCTGACATTATTGAAATAACACTCTCCATGGCCCAAATACTATGTAGATTAATTGGAGCTGCTTTTATTGTGAAGCATTACTATCACTTTAATATACAACATTTATAGTTTCTCACACTGGTGAATTAATCTCACCTTTATCATGTCTTAGTATAGCTCCTCCCTGGACCCCAAACTCTTAACACTTTTACTCATGAGCAACATCTAATAATAGCCTTAATACAGAACAAATTGGTGTTTTATTTAATCTATTGGCCTTAGGTGCCAATGCATTACTACAACTGGACTAACATGGATACTTCAGATAAATTAGCTGTTGATAGCTGTTTCAGTCCTGAAAAAAAGTGTGTTGCAATTGGTAATACCATTTAAAGGGATAGTAACATTTAACATTTTGAGTGCCAGTGAGATATTCAGTGCATTGCAATAAATTCAGTGGATACCTCTCTGGCATTCAGAAGGCTAACATGGAAAAAATATATTGTAATGTTTATCCTGCTGAGTAAAACGTGTACTCCCACTGCTGAGAGATGAATTACTGAATGAATATGTTTATTTATATAGCACCACAAGTGTACACAGCACTTTATAATTTAAGGGTTTAGACAATACACAGTGACAACTTACAGGTACTTAACAAATGGAAATATGGGAAACTTACAATCTGACATGGTACTTAGAGGCATACAGAGTGCATAAGCTTTACATACAGAAAACAGTGTTAGAGTTCTGGTCCGGTTAGGGGAACATAATTAAGCAAGTAAATTATAAGAGTCTTGGACGTATAATGTCAGTGCCTTCTGTCTTGTTGAAGCCTTGTTGAAGAAGTGTAATTGTAACCAAGACATGAAGACTGCAAAAGAATGGTAGTGCCTCAGGCTGGAAGGCAGAACATTCCAGAGATACGGAGCAATGAGGGAAAAAGGTCTGATAATTCTTTATTCAAAAGTTATTGCTCTTAAAACATTTTTGGGTGCAGTACTTCCATGACATTACATTTTTTGCTTCACTATTACTGCAGCAGTCTATGTACAGCTATGGTCAGTTGTCCATAAACCTCCACAGGATGCTGTATCAGTAGCACCACTGGAAAATACTAAACTGAGCTTCCGTATCTGATTAATAAACCATCTCTCAGCAGTGGGAGTACCATTGTTTTACTCAATAGGATAAACCCTTCACTATATTTTTTTTCAATATTAAGCATTGATATCCCTTTAATGGACCTACAGGTTAGATCTTCTTAAAGGGTTAGTAATGTATTTTTAAAATGTAACAAAATATTGTAGCTATTAAAAAAATAAACTATCCCTTTAAGGACCAGAGGGATATGCAACACATTACAAAGCAATGGATTGATTTGGTGCTTAAACAGTTAATGTACAGATGTTTCTTCTTGAACTGTTCATCTTTAACTGAACATTGAGGAAGAAACCTTTGCAGTTTGGAAAGCTCTTTACGTTAAGAGGATTCAGTAAAATGCATCACCAAACTTTACTTAGAACACAAATTTATAAACAGCCAAAAATGTATTATAATGAAAATGTAAATGCTTATCTTGATTATATTTGTTATTCTTACAGTAAAATATCCAGGCATCAAGACATACATTGACCCACACACATATGAAGATCCCAGCCAGGCTGTCCATGAGTTTGCAAAGGAGCTGGAGTCTTCATGCATCTCCATTGACAATGTTATTGGAGCAGGTAACATTATCATCATTTCCGTTTACACAAAGGGCAATCATCTTGCTTTTATAATAAGCACATTACATAATACATGACTTTTTTTTCTCCAGTTTTGATCACGATTATGCTGCCATGTTTTTTTCATTATTTTTAAAATTGTAGCTCTGGATTTGCAAATTGAAGGTCTGGTTTTGCATGAGGAAAAGGAAAATTTACTCCACATTTATTTTAATAAATACCATTTCTTTTTTTATGGAATTTTAATAGGAAAATTGTAACGTAAGCCAGTCATTCTTATGATGTTATAATAAAATAATAATTTAGTCTCTATGGAAAAATATTGGTTGAAAACAGAATTGTATTTCTGGTACAGATTTGTGGCAGTACTAAACACACAATATAACGTATGCATCAAATTTCTGGTTTGGTGCATGGGAAAAAAACAATAACGAAATAAGTAAAAATAAAATAAAATTTTGAAGTAAAGGGAAAGTTATTCACTGCCATGACAGGAATCAGAGAGTCTGAGAGTACTAAGAAGAATTGGATAGATTATTTAGCAAACCAACTGCACTATGGGGACACACAGAAATTCCCAGAATTCCTATTGATTTAAATGTGACTTTTAATCCCTTAAATTCTAGAGGGATCTCCAACCCATTTAATTCCTTAACGACATAAGACATGTTAGTACTGTCACAGCGGTCCGACGCTTAAGAACCAGTGATGGGTCCTGGCATGTCATGGATTTCTGGGTTCGCCATTTGGTTGCACACAGCTCGGGGACCCTGGAATCCATTGCTGCAAAAACAAAAAAATGTGCCGTGGTACTTAACAGCCGCCCTCCCGTGCATCAGGCAGTCATTAAGGGATTAATGTGTTAAAAGCCTAATTTAAAATAAAATTTTGATACTTTATTGTCCACTCCAAAAAGTCTGGGTTTGCTTTTTGTTGCCCCAAAATTGCTCCCATCAACCTTTGAGAGTCAGAAAAGTGTCCTCTCAGCTAAAATGCAACCAGGAAGTTTGTTGTTCTCAGCCACAAGCTCCTGGGCTAAGTGTGCATTCTTCGTGGACCAGCTGTGTCACCATGGATCTATGGTCTCCTGCTTGGTGCAGGACTATCCTATGCAATGCAGCACGGATACATTAGGAGAGCATTGGAGGTTTCTTTTCAGACCCCTATTCTGTTTCACGTTGGTGGGGTGAGGCTCACAGTCATACCTGGGAATCTTTTTCCAAACCTTCAAAGGTCCACTAAGGTTTTGTGGTGGGAGTATCCAAATTACATGATTTGTGTCATAAACGGGACATTGGTCTGGATAAGCAGGGAAGAACAGGGCTGTTAGTGACTGGAACTGGCAGTGAAGTGGATGGAGTTACAAGGAAATTTGCTGAATCCTGAGAATCAGTCTCTGTCCAGGGAGACTGGGATGATTAAGTATAAGTCTCTGGTTCAGATTCAGAGAGTTCACAGGTATGCTCACAATAAAACCCCAGTTTAATTGGCAGGTCAGGGTAGGTCTTGCATTCAATGTGTTATAAGCCCCTTAAAGATCAAAGAGAGATTGAAGATTTTTTCTCCTTATGTTGCTGCTGATTTCTCCACCTTTCTTGTTCATATATGACCTAGCGGTACTTACAATTGAATTTAATATTGAGATTTAATTATAATGCAACTCGTCAGAATAAAATTATTCCAGAACCAGTAAAACGCTAAAAAATAAATTTGTATAAACATAATTACATGGTTTATTGTTTCAAATTATGTTCTACATACAAGAAATCAAGTATAATTGACTTACCCTGCTAGATTATTGATATGGATGTTGGGCCGTGGTTTATTTTTAATGGTAACCTTGATATTGACAAATGACTTGCTAAATACATGTTCATTTATTTTGCCTTTAACATATAATATCAGTGAGATATCTTTTCTGGAGATGTTCTTACGCATGTAAAATGCTAGAATAATGTAGAACAGAGTTTGTTGATTTTTCGAAAGAATTTCTAGTTTAAACATCATTTAGTGGTTTTAAATATTCAGCTGTTATTATGAGCAAGAAGAGAAATAATAAACGTCCAAGTAAACATTGATCTCTTCATATGTCATAATGTGGTAAGTTTGTAGCATATGAAATTCTGTTATTTCTTTGGAACAATGGACCATATTCAGGTGCAATTCTGGAGCAAACCATTTTCACCGCAGGGGACAAATTACATTTTCCATTGATTGTAATTGGTGTTTTTAACCCCTTAAGGACTGGCTGCACGGCTGGCACGTAACCCCTTAAGGACCTTTGATGGTCCTGGCATGTCATGAGTTGGCGAGCCATAATGACCCATGAAGTGCCAGGACCGTCATGGATTTCAGGACTACCCACACAGCTGCACTCTGTTCTGGGCTCCCTGAACAAAAAACAGTAAAGGGATTATGGTTCTTAAGTGCTGGCCGTGTGCACGTGAGGCTTGTCCTTAAGGGGTTTGTTTACTGGAATCAGAGGTCCCTGGATGACGTGTAGCTACGAGGGGACCCCTGAATTCCATGACGTACATGTAGACACGTTCTCCCCATGATGTACATGTACGTCCTTAGTCCTTAAGGGGTTAATTGCTTCAATTCTAGAGAAGTCTTCAGTGCATTGCAAAGTGATGCCTTGAGCCCTGTCTAGCATTCAGGTGGATAACCTTTCAAGTGCCAGAAAGTTATCCAGCGCATTGCAGCACAATGCAATGGACACCTCTCTGGCACTCAAAGGGTTAAAAGTTCCATTCAAATCAGCGGGGTTTTTTATCGTCCCTGAGGCTTCTAATCATTTGACTGCTAGAGAGGGGTTTAACAGTTTGAATGCCAGAGGGTTAAACAACACATTGCAAAACAATGTGTTGCAATTCCCTTTGTCATTCAAATGGTTAAAGTCCCATTTCAATAAATTAGAAATGTTAATTCCTCCCCTGTTGGCCAGTTGTTTGAGCCCAAATTTCTCTACTTTTACGGTTTTGTATATGTGCGCTGTTTGTACTTAGCCTAGCTCCCCTGCCTGCCATTACTACTCCTTTAAAGATGCAGTAATATTTTATCTTTTAGTCTATCTATCTGTCTATCTATCTATCTATCTATCTATCTATCTATCTATCTATCTATCTATCTAAATGTTATAGATCTTATACTGTCAAAAAAAAAAAAAAAAGGATATACCCACGATTTAATGATTATCATTAAAATGATTGACTGGTCCTTTATGGAACCCTGTGGTTGAGAACCACTGATGTAGATATTTGTGTTACACAGTATAACAGTCAGTGCAGGCATGGGGTAGTCTGTAACTCTCCAGCTGTTGGATTAAAACACCAGTCACACTCAGCTGGTCACATTGCCCACCCCTGATTTAATAGCTAAAATTTGTTCAACGTTATGAACCTCAAACTTATGGGCCTGTCACTGGCCTGTTAGAGCATTCTTTAGAGTTGTGTTTCAAAATCCTATTATCCCTTTTGTTATGGCTCATTTTCACTTTTTATGCAGGAGAGTTTGGTGAAGTATGCAGTGGTCGCTTGAAACTTCCATCTAAAAAAGAGATCAGTGTTGCAATAAAGACACTGAAGGTTGGTTACACTGAAAAGCAGAGAAGAGATTTTTTGAGCGAAGCAAGCATCATGGGACAGTTTGAGCATCCTAACATCATTCGCTTAGAAGGAGTTGTTACAAAAAGTAAGGATGGGGTACGTTGGGATGGATTAGTGATTTTGCTGACGTTTTGTAACTGCAATCTTCTCTTTGATTATTTATATTGAACAGTTGGAATTCCCACACTTATCGGTAAACCAAACAAGAGGGTAATCAAGCATTATAAGAACTCCCCAGTGAATCACACTGCACAGTAACTACAGTATGCATTACATTCGAGTGCATAAAAATCCCTGCACCATCTGTTTTGTCATTGTAAATCACATCAATTATTGTCTTCTGTGTTTTTATTGCATTATGAAAAATTCAGCAGTTTCTGTAACTGTATGCTTGACCTCAAGAAATCTATGTTTTGGGAAACATTTGGGCCCTAGTTACTAAGAGAGCATTTTTTGTCCTATGCACAATTACAAATTGGGCAATAATTGCATCATTTAAGCTGAGACAAGGGTTTTAACACAGAAAATGGAAATGGTTTTATAGACACTTTAATACCCTATGAACACTCTTTTGAAGTCAGTATGTATACAGATCCTCTGTTTGGTACCTGAGGTCTAACATTTAGTCACAAATGTGAGGGTATCCATTCATGTTTTGTGCAGGGCTCCCTGATCCCATGTGTATAAGCAATGTGGGCATATATTGCATGGCAGTTGAAAACCATCTGATATTAGCTAACAAATTGACCATGAAGTATATGAAGACATTTGTTGACTGTGTCAAGCTTTACAGGTTTGCTTAACCCTCTGAGTGCCACAGGGGTACGCAATGCATTGCTTTTCATTCAAAGGGTTAATTGAAATGGATTAGTTAAAAAACAGTCTCTACGTGCACAGAGGCGTAACTAGAGGTTACCAGGCCCTGGTGCAAATATTGCCATGCTCCCCCCCGACCACATTGCCCCCACTGGGTATCTCCACATTGTCCCCAGCTCTCTGCATTGCCCCAATGCCCTCCTCTTCACATTGCCCCCAACTCTCCACATTGCTCCCAATGTCCACCTTTCCACATTGCCCCCATATTGCCCCCAATATCCTCCTCTTCACATTGCCCCCAATATCCACTTCTCCACATTGCCCCAACTCTCCACATTACCCCAACTCTCCACATTGCCCCCAACTCTCCACATTGTCCCCAACATCCACCTCTCCACACTGCCCCCAACTCTCCACACTGCCCCCAATATCCACTTCTCCACATTGCCCCCAATTCTCCACATTGTCCCCAACATCCACCTCTCCACATTGCCCCCAATATCCATTTCTCCACATTGTCCCCAACTCTCCATATTGTCCCCAACATCCACCTCTCCACATTGCCCCCAAGTCTCCACATTTCCCCCAATGTCCTCCTCTTCACATTGCCCCAAACGCTCCACATTGCCCCCAATGTCCACCTCTCCACATTGCCCCCAGCTCTCCACATTGTCCCCAATGTCCTCCTCTCCACATTGCCCCAACTCTACACATTGTCCCCAACATCCACCTCTCCAAATTACCCCAACTCTCCACATTGTCCCCAACATCCACCTCTCCACATTGCCCCAACTCTCCACATTGTCCCTAACATCCAGCTCTCCACATTGCCCCCAACTCTTCACATTGTCCCCAACATCCACCTCTCCGCATTGCCCCCAACTCTCCCCATTGCCCCCAATGTCCTCCTCTCCACATTGCCCCAACTCTCCACATTGCCCCCAGTGTCCCCTGACCACATTGCCCCCACTGGGTATATCCACATTGTCCCCAGCTCTCTGCATTGCCCCCAATGTCCTCCTGTTCACGGTTCCCCGAACTCTCCACATTGTCCCCAACATCCACCTCTCCACAGTGCCCCCAGCTCTCCACATTGCCCCCAATATCCACTTCTCCACATTGCCCCAACTCTCCACATTACCCCAACTCTCCACATTGCCCCCAACTCTCCACATTGTCCCCATCATCCACCTCTCCACACTGCCCCCAACTCTCCACACTGCCCCCAATATCCACTTCTCCACATTGCCCCCAATTCTCCACATTGTCCCCAACATCCACCTCTCCACATTGCCCCCAATATCCATTTCTCCACATTGTCCCCAACTCTCCATATTGTCCCCAACATCCACCTCTCCACATTGACCCCAAGTCTCCACATTTCCCCCAATGTCCACCTCTCCACATTGCCCCAAACGCTCCACATTTCCCCCAATGTCCACCTCTCCACATTGCCCCCAGCTCTCCACATTGTCCCCAATGTCCTCCTCTCCACATTGCCCCAACTCTACACATTGTCCCCAACATCCACCTCTCCAAATTACCCAAACTCTCCACATTGTCCCCAACATCCACCTCTCCACATTGCCCCAACTCTCCACATTGTCCCTAACATCCAGCTCTCCACATTGCCCCCAACTCTTCACATTGTCCCCAACATCCTCCTCTCCACATTGCCCCAACTCTCCACATTGCCCCCAGTGTCCCCTGACCACATTGCCCCCACTGGGTATATCCACATTGTCCCCAGCTCTCTGCATTGCCCCCAATGTCCTCCTGTTCACGGTTCCCCGAACTCTCCACATTGTCCCCAACATCCACCTCTCCACAGTGCCCCCAGCTCTCCACATTGCCCCCAATATCCACTTCTCCACATTGCCCCAACTCTCCACATTGTCCCGAACGCTCCACATTGTCCCCAACTTCCACCTCTCCACATTGCCCCCAGCTCTCCACATTGCCCCCAATATCCACTTCTCCACATTGCCCCCAACTCTCCCCATTACCCCCAACTCTCCACATTGTCCCCAACATACACTTCTCCACATTGCCCCCAACTCTCCCCATTACCCCCAACTCTTCACATTGTCCCCAACATCCACCTCTCCACATTGCCCCCAACTCTCCACATTGCCTCATCTCTCCACATTGTCCCCAACATCCACCTCTCCACATTGCCCCCAACTCTCCACATTGCCCCCAATGTACACTTCTCCACATTGCCCCCAATATCCACTTCTCCATACTGCCCCCAACTCTCCCCATTACCCCCAACTCTCCACATTGTCCCCAATATCCACCTCTCCACATTGCCCCACCTCTCCACATTGTCCCCAACATCCACCTTTCCACATTGCCCCCAACTCTCCACATTGCCTCATCTCTCCACATTGCCCCAATGTCCTCCTCACCACATTGCCCCCGACTCTCCACATTGCCCCCAACATCCACCTCTCCACATTGCCCCCAACTCTCCACATTGCCCCACCTCTCCACATTGTCCCCAACATCCACCTCTCCACATTGCCCCCAACTCTCCACATTGCCCCCAATGTACACTTCTCCACATTGCCCCCAATATCCACTTCTCCATACTGCCCCCAACTCTCCCCATTACCCCCAACTCTCCACATTGTCCCCAATATCCACCTCTCCACATTGCCCCACCTCTCCACATTGTCCCCAACATCCACCTCTCCACATTGCCCCCAACTCTCCACATTGCCTCATCTCTCCACATTGCCCCAGTGTCCTCCTCACCACATTGCCCCCGACTCTCCACATTGTCCCCAACATCCACCTCTCCACATTGCCCCCAACTCTCCACATTGCCCAACTCTCCACATTGCCCCCAATATCCATCTCTCCACATTGCCCCAATGTCCTCCTCACCACATTGCCCCCAACTCTCCACATTTCCCCAATGTCCTCCTCTCCACATTGCCCCAACTCTCCACATTGCCCCCAATGTCCTCCTCTCCACATTGCCCCCAACTCTCCACATTGCCTCAATGTCCTCCTCTCAGCATTGCCCCCAGCTTTCCACATTGCCCCTAACATCCACCTCTCCACATTGCCCCCATGTCTTCCTCTCCACATTGCCCCAACTTTCCACATCTTCATTTTCACATTGCCCCCAGTGTCCATTTCTTACCTCCCTGGTTGTCCTACGGCATGGCAGGAGAGGTCTGTTGCGTACTCCTCTAGCACTGAAAGGGTTAATAATGTACAGTTATTTCTGTGATTTTTCTGCCATTATCTGAGTTTCTCTGGGACCTCTAGATTCAGATGGTTTCCTCTTCATTCTGCGCCTTTCTTATGTTAACCCTTTGAGTGCCAGACTGCTGTCCAGCTCATTGTGGATACTTCGCTGGCACTCAAAGGGTTAAGTCTACAACTTTTGATCAAAGCCAACTCCACTGATGGAATTGAAAATAAACAGTTAGACCTGAGAGCCTGAGTGAGATTTAACCCCTTAAGGACCAGACCTTTTTTTGCACTAGAGGACCAGAGCAATTGTAGCCTTTTTGATATTCCTTTGTTCAACTATATTTTATCTTTAATGCATTTAGTTCACCCACACAAACTATGTACCATTTAAAACACAAGTAGGGCTTTATTTTTATTACATATTTATATGAATAACCCACCATTTAATTTGAAAAAATAATGGGGGGAAAAAAAAAGTAAACACAGTTTTTTTATAGGTTTTCCTGTGATAATTTGTGCTCCGTTGGTTCATTTTTAATAGGGACTTGATAAAAGATATGAAAGGTTGTTCATACCTCCCAAATGTACCTTTGTAGGGGGGTACTGTCTCTCTGAGGCTAAAATCCCTATGTCCTTCTTTAGATTATCAGATTATGTTGTGTGTGTATATAAGCATATCACATTGCTCCACAGCAATAAAACTCACACTAATGATTGTTTAAACGTCAGTATTTGTGTTTATAAATTAGGCTGTGTAAATAAAGTACTCTGGCCATGCTTTAAATCATTTATTCAGTGACACAGAGGTGGCTATAGGTCATCAAGTGGCCAAAAGTGCTTTTCCTCTAGTTCTACCCCCATCATCTTAACTTTAATCAAAAGTACCCCCATTGTTGTCATTTCTGTTCTCTGCTTCTCTCTTCCTTATGATCACTGTGATGAAGAGAGCGGCAGAGAATACTGACAAAGGCAATGTATACAATACATTGCCTTTGTCATTGGCTCATCTGGCATATGTGATCACTGTAGCAGTAATCACATGTACCAAGCCACTGGGGAAAGGTTGAATCAGACTGCTCCTGCCCTGGAGCAGTCAGTTACAGCCTCCCCGGCATGATCACAGTGCGCTCTGAGGCATGCTATGATCATTTTACCCATTCATTGGCCCTTAAAGGGATAGTAATACTTCGTTTTAACTTTATTTTATTTTGTAGGCATTAAAAAAACATGAAGAATGATATAAGTCTTATCTCTGAAACCTTTATGGTTTAAGAGATATTCACAAACAAATTATCCCTTCCCTGTTCAACCAGATCAGAAGGGAGATGCCCAGGTAGACTGCAGAGAGGGACAATCTTCAATTAAGATAATGGAAAAAGCTGAAAAACTTGTCAAGGGGGGAAGGGCTTTCATTGTTTTCATACAAAGAAGATTGTCCCCTTCTGTTATCTGTACTGTCATACAACCAGACTCACATCTGAGAAGAGATGGCTTACACTAGGTAAAAGGGGCGGGAGGGGAAACTTTGCTTATGAATATCTCATAAACCATAAAGGTTTGAGAGATAAGACTTATATCATTCTTCGTGTTTTTTTAATGCCTACAAAATAAAATAAAGTTAAAACGAAGTATTACTATCCCTTTAAAGTGCTGAATTCTGTAATGGTCCTGGCACGTTATTGGTCCTTAAAGTCCTTAAGGGATAAAGCAACTGATAACACCAATGACAAGAAATAGAGATCAGAGTCCGTCCACATTGCCATAGCAACAGAAGAAGCTTGTTAAAGCTGAACTATCGCATATACACAACTAGCCCCCAATCAATGTTTACCATCCAGTGCTGTAGGGAAACAACAGTAAATAGCAATGGCAAGTACCGAATTATTACCTGTAGTCAGGGAGTGATTTAGGGAGAGCGCTGCCATACTGCTGACGTGACTCTTGACTGACAGAACTCTCCCTCGATGTCCTTGTACATGGATATTGAATATTCTGCACTCTTTTTGTTCCTCCTCTCT
The DNA here is from genome assembly GCA_037306005.1 of Rhinophrynus dorsalis. NCBI lineage: Eukaryota > Metazoa > Chordata > Amphibia > Anura > Rhinophrynidae > Rhinophrynus > Rhinophrynus dorsalis. Next base: position 67,879,530 of record CM074719.1, on the reverse strand, counting down.
CAGAGAGAGAGAGAGAGAGGAGGAACTAAGAAACCGTGTGGCTTGCACCACTTGTACCGCACAGAGCACGCTTTGGCCAGCTAAAGAACAGTGAATTAGTTTGCATAGCTTGAGATAAAAAAATACAGGTTTTTGGCACATGGTACTTGAGGATTCCACATGGATTAACTTTAATTGGGGTGAAAGTTCCCCTTAAACTGTTTGTTTAATACATTATGTGAATAAGAGATGTGAGAACAAAAGTAAAAACACTTACTTTGTTTACTTTCACCCTTTAACATGCTCCTGCTTTTGTCTCAGTTGTGTTCTAGGAAGCCCTGCTCCTTTAAAACACCCAATTAAATCAATGACACTTTTGATAATTTTTTTGTGCCCCATATGGCCAATTTGTTTGCTCCATTGTTCTTATCAGCAGCCATGTGTGATAATGTCAGTGGTACCAGTAAATAAATGAAACTGATCTGATTGCAAGGGTTCACGGGTCTCACATATGCTGAGACCAATACAACTACACCTTCTGCCCCTGATTCCTGTTAATTTATTCCACCCCTCTGACAGAAGCTCAGAAGGGGTAGTGATAAGGATCAAGGCATTTTCAGCATAGGCAAGTACTTAATTATTCAACCTGTGCCACACATCAGAAAACAAGATTATTATTATTATTATTTATTTTTATAGTGCAAACTTATTACTCAGTGCTTAACAATAGGGATCTGCTGTGTTTAGAGCCCTCATCTCAGGCATAGCCAACCCTGGTCCTTGTAAGATACCACAGTGCATTATTTCAGTATATCGCTGCTTGCATACAAGTGAATCACCAGTGGCTCAATCACTGTAATTCACTTGTGATTAACCCCTTAACAATCGGCCAATAGTCGTGGCGACTTGAGTTAAGGACCACGGAGCATTTTGTTTAACTTTTTCAGGTTCCGGACTCCCCGAATGGCGTACAGCCGCGGGGGGAGCCCGGAACTCCATGACGGTCATAGTACGTCATGGGTTGTTCAGTCAGATCGACCCATGATGTACTATGACCGTCAAGGGTCGTTAAGGGGTTAATCAGGAATATTCTGGAAACTTGCTATTGGTATCATATGAGGACCATTGTTGTTTATACCTGCCCTAACAACTAAACCAAAAATCTCAAAAAAAAAAAAAAAGTCATTGATTGAAAAGGAATAACAAAAAATTACAAGGTATGGGCAGTTTCTGTTGATACAGTTAACAGACTAAATTCTGTGTGGTGACAGGTGCACTTTAAAGCAGGAGGCTAATGAAAATGTGATTCTGCCAGGCTGCACATGAATCAGTACAATCTTTCAGTGTATCTGGCCAAATTAGTAATGGAGATTTAACTGAAATAAAAAACAACTGTGTGTACAAGTATTGAATGGATAATTTACACATTCTAATTTATTCCAGGTAAGCCAGTGATGATTGTTACTGAATACATGGAAAATGGCTCCCTGGATAGCTTCCTACGTGTAAGTGAATAACATTTTCAAATGGAAAATCTGCACAACACTCTATTTTTAACCCTTGGAAGAATGCATTGTAGAGCTCTGTAACACTCAAGGGTTTAAGAAAAATGCTAACAAAATCATACTCACAAATGGCTCTTTCTGCATTGACTGATCAGTAATTCTGAATAACTGAAAAAAAGTGCCACTTAATTTGTTTAACCCCTGGCACACCAGAGATGTGTACAACGCATTAACATGAAATGTGTTGGACTAATTTCTAGCATCAGTGGAGTTAAAAGAAAATCAGCCTCCCTTTGGACTCTACATATTCTGTAAGTGTATAATTTGCAACGTAAAATTGCTAGGATTTTTTTTTCACCTATTTACACTTTTATGGCCCTGACTGAAAGCTATCTTAACCCTTTGAGTGCCAGAGGGGTATGCAACGTATTGCTCTTCAATGCGTTGTGTACCCCTCTTGCACTCAAAGGGTTAATTTTCTTGCAAAGAGCTCTCTGTCTGAGACTGTGAAAGCAGAGGAAGTACACCAGTGTAGAAAAGATATAATGTAAAACAGTGAAACAATGTAGAAAAGCCCACCACTACAGCATAAAGATCACACAGCTCAGCAGAAAGACTGCAACATATCTCACTTCTTTCACAATGTCTGACTGAAAAAAAGTTTCTTTAGAAACTTGAGAAGCTGTGCTTCTATATAAGAGAATGATCTTTATGGAACCCTTATTTCTCTTTATTCTTTTAAGATTCATGGGTCAGTACTTTATGTGGATTAACACGGAGAGGCTGTTGTAACTCTAGGGCAGCCAACTGCAGCATAGGAAAGAAATACATATTTCCATTGATTTAAATTGAGTTTTTAACCCCTTGAATGCTAGCTAGGTTTCTAGTACATTGGTAGAAAATGCGTTAGAGACATCTAACATTCATGGTGTTAAAATTCCCTTTTAAATCACTGGTGTTTTGAGAGTGTTAATTTGTTCTCTATGGTGAAGTTGGTCAGCCCCCAAATTGCATATTAGAGTAGACATTTCACCTTAATTCAAGATTGCATATTTGAAAACTACATTAAAAACTGTCTATGTGTCATGTTAGCCAAAAGACCAGCAAATATACAGTTAAGAAGATATTCATTATTGTTACCATATGCTAATGTATGCTGTTTGATGTACCTGTGCTGTACCAGTGATGTTTCATATGCTAATTACACTTTTTGATGACATTTCACATGCTAATGAAGCCTTTTCAGTGACATGTCATATGCTAATTAAGGTTTTCAGTGATGGTTCATATGCTACAGTACCAGGAGAATTTCACTTTTCTTAGAAATAAAAGTGTGAATATCTCCTAAACTATACATCTGCTGAAATATTGGTTAACATGTCACATGGACAGTTTTTAATTAAGTTTTCCAATACATTAAAAAAAAAAATAAAGGTGATAGGTCCCCTTAAAAATGTCAGCCCTTACTGATTCTCAAGTCCTGTGCTTTTAAGACTCAGCCTAACTCCTCAAAGATATATTGATTGCCAGCTCAGTTATTTAGATTACTTCAACTCTGGGAAATATTAAAAAATAATTATACCCTCAAGAGGATCCCCCAAACCTACCTTATATGCTATAGGTATTGCATTCTGAGTATCTGGCTGTTATCATAATCCTGCTTTACTGTTATGAGATCATCTTGTTCATCCAAATTGAGCCTGCATCATCCTCCATGGTTGACACATGGTGTCTTCTTGATATTCCAAGCTGGGTGATGACCTTCTGTGCATATGCATGCATGCTTGGTACATCTTGTTCATTGAATCCAGATGTGTCACTACAGGCCCTTGGGTGCTGAAGAAGTATTCTATTGCAGAAAACCAGTGGAACTTCCCAGCATGCCATATCTTTGCAATGTAAGTTAGGTTTGGGGATGTTATCTTACCGGCATGTTTCCTCCATAAAACCTAAACTCATAGTTGAAGTTGAAGACTGGAAAGAAAACACACTGTCCTTATAAAATGATAGAAGGTGTACAGTCTATATTAGACAAACACTTGAATCTGAACTTTTACTTAAAGTGGACCTGTCACCTTGAATTCAAGTTTGCATATTTGAAAACATAATTCAAAGTGTGCAAAAACTTACGTTAACTGACATTGTCTGTAATCAGTCTAAAAAAGTTCTTACCCCATGGTCCATCAATTCTCAGACATATTACAGTCATTTTTGCATCCAATTCTGTAATCTCCATCAAAGGGGAAAAACATTCTTAAAAGTGGGCTTGGTTTAATCTATAGTCCTATTGAAAAGCGTTTTCAGAAAAAGACCTTCTTTTAGATGTCGCTTTTTCTCTAATTTCCATCTCCTCTTTTCTGACAAAATAAAAATGGTCTAAACTTGGAGAAGACAAATGAAAGTACTGTTAGCAGACAGGAGTGAGAAGCAGCAGTAGAGAGTTAACTGGTAAAAAAAAGTTTATTATTTTTTTTTTTAATTCAATTGTAAAGACAAAATTAAAGACATTTTAAAGGTCAGAATTTTTAAGGGCAATATTCATCAAGCTCATCTTACCTCCATTTTTCACCCTTTGTGACACATTTTCAAATGTTACTTCTAAAAATGTTGTCCTTCTTTTACATCAATTCAAAATCTGACAATGTTTCATTAAAAGGATAATAATGATTCAAAATAAATCCAAAAACTATAAAGAATAATCACATTACTATCTCTTTAAGTCACATTTTTTAACATCGCTCCCTAAGTATAGTGTAAGCCAAAAGACCAGCGGATGCATAGATTAGACAATATTGAGAGCTCCGAGTGCAGCACCATAATTAAATTTGTGCTATTGGGGCTCTCCAATGTAGCTCAGACCTTATTTACATATTGCACAACACTTACACTTTTTCAAAAATAAAAGTATGAATATTTCTTAAACTGTCCATCTGCTAACTTAACATGCAGACAGTTTTGAAATATGCAAAAGTTAACAGGTCCATGATTGGTTCCCAAGGAGCAGATTGCCATATATATCACACAGTTAGAGACAGCCACAAATCACCCTGAATATGGTAAGTCTCCTTGAAACACGATATTTTTGTGAACATATAAACCTTTTCAATCCCTTTGAGTGCCAGAGAGGGTATCCAATGCATTTCATGTGTTGGATGCCTCTTTCACATTCAAGGTGTTAATTGGCACTTTTTCTTGAATGTTAGTGAGGTCTACAGCACATTTCAAAACAATATAATGGAGACCTTTCTAACACTCAAGGATTTAAAACCCACTTTAAAGCAATAGCAACTTTTGTGAATTTTTATTTGTCTTCTATTGACCAGTTAGATTGCGCCAGAATTGTTCCAGTTTTTAAATCTACCCAACAATTTTTAACTGCATATCTCTGTTTGGAAGCCAGGTGGATCTAGGGAGGACTAAGTAGATAAGGATTTGATATGAGTTGTTTTAAGCAGCTTGAGACTTCACATGGAAAAAAGATTAAATAAGCCAGATACGGCTTTTATAGTTAAGTGTGATTGAAGGTTCGTTCTTATTTAACATTTTTCATTTTGGTCATAACTTTTGATTGCAGCATCAAATTGGCAAAAATATTGATTCCAGGTCAGATTGGCAGACCCATCAAAACCTGCAAGGTTCATAAAAATTGGTAATGCAGATTCTTAGTGCTGGCAGACCTTTCATGTACAGACCTTTCTTGCTGAATCTGTACTATATTCCAGTGTGACCGTAGTGAAGGGGCAAATCGATGGGTTTATATGTGTTCACTAGTGGCAATCGTCACCCATGTTAAAGACAACGTATTGCAGCTTAGTATCATTATGCAGCAAATTTAGTCACTTTTTCTATAGATAAAGATTCCCTTTATCTAGCATTTGAAAAGCAGGAAGAAAAGGCTGGATATTTTAGATTCTATATGTGTAATCACAGGCTCAGAGCAGCTGCTAATGATACCCCCCACACACACTTACATTGTTATGGCCAGAAAATCCTAATGGCCCCTATGAATTTTCCCTTGTGCCTTTGGTCAACCAGCCCCGGATGTAATGTCCATGGGGACAGACATGACAGCTGCTAGCAGAACCAGAAGACCTCAGTCTCTACGCAGTGCACATGGTAATCTTAACCCTTAAAGGACAATTCATGTGTGCAACTAATTGTGAAGCAATGCTCTGTGCACCTCTTTAGTCTTTAAACGGTTAAGTAGGTTCATGCATTCTGTCTGCTTAAAGGTATAGTAATACTTAAGTATTACTAATCCCTATAGTAAAGTCCTATTTAAAATAAATGTATTGCCCCCAGTGTCATCTCTCAAACCTTTATGGTTTGAGAGATAATCTCTCCTAAAGTTGCCCTCTCCCCCCGCCTTCCCTGTAGTCAGCGTTGTAGCTGACTGAAGGGAAATCCGGTCATAGATCATCAGGCGCGATCGCGTTAATAAAAAAAAAAATCTTTCACTAAAACGGTCTTCTACGTGTGCTTGCAAACCAAGCACACGTAGAAGACCATTTCAGTGAAAGATTTTTTTTTTATTAACGCGATTGCGGCTCAGCTGCAGAGCCGCCTGAAAGTCGTACGACTGGCTTCCCTGCAGTCAGCTAGAACGCTGACTATGGGGAAGGGGGAGGGAGAGGGCAACTTTAGGAGCGATTATCTCTCAAACCATAAAGGTTTGAGAGATGACACTGGGGGCAATACATTTATTTTTAACAGGACTTTAATATAGGGATTAGTAATACTTAAGTATTACTATCCCTTTAAGTTTGAAAAAAAATTGCCATCAAGTGTCATGTCTGTCTTCACTGACATGACCTCCAGGACTTATTGAATATGATATCTCTTGACCAAAGGCAAAATGTATAGGGGTCGTTAGGATTTTCTGTCCATAGTAAGGTAAGTGGGGGTTATTATTTGGAGGTGATAGTTGCCCTTCACTCTAGTTAAGCAGAGTGAGATCCTGGACTGTGTCACATAACAGAAGAGAGAGACTGTATTTTCTTTCTGGACAAATGCTCAATAACTTAACTCCTTAGATGCTATCAAGATCTCCAACTCAACTGCAAATCAGTTGATTGTAGGATTTAACTCTCTGAGTGCGAAAGATGTATCCAACACATCTCAGCACAATGCGTTACATATCTCTCTGGTACTCCAAGGGTTAATAGAGTTCTTGATTAACTGTAATTGTATGTTCGAAACTACATCATGGCTGATATCTTTAAAGTTAAATTACTACAATTTTCTAAAGTAAATACTCATAAGTATGTGTTAATTACAGCCAGGAATGTAATTGATCATTTATACCTTTTGGATACCAGCTCTGGTAAATTTAAACGATTCTCTTTTGCTCAGGAGCAATTATATAGCCAATTAGCATCCTAATTGTGTGCTTGGAATTCTTTTCAGAAACATGATGCTCAATTTACAGTCATACAACTCGTAGGCATGCTGCGTGGCATTGCAGCTGGCATGAAATATCTCTCTGAAATGGGTTATGTCCACCGCGACTTGGCTGCACGGAACATTCTGATTAACAGTAACCTTGTGTGCAAAGTGTCTGATTTCGGACTATCTCGTATACTGGAGGATGACCCAGAGGCTGCTTACACAACAAGGGTAAGATGAGATCAAATAATTCCTAGTTTTAGATGGGAATGAGAACTAAGGCCTCCTAATAATGGTTCATTTTTAAAACATCTCATTTAAAACATCGTCCATCTACACGCCACATTAAGCATGTCGCCGTGATGAAAAGGGCGACATGAGAATCTCGCCCTGCATAAAAGTGCGAGATTCTCATGTTGTGTCCTTAAACAGCACTTCAACTGAACCTGCGGCATTGCCTTCATACCTAAGGAAAGACAAGCAACATTAGACTTTACAATTGTAGCATGGTTAACCCCTTCAGTGCCAGAGAGGTCCCTAATCATTGGGAGCCTCTCTGCCACTCAAAGGGTTAAGCTACATATCAAACAAAGGACTACAAATCTGATATGTTTGTTCCATATGTTGCTTAACCCTTTTAACCCCTTAAGGTCCAGTTGTGCAAGTAACCAGCCGGACAATTTTTTTCTTTCGATCCGGTTCAGGGCTCCCCGAACAGCGTGCAGCTGCGCGGGGAGCCCTGAAATCCATGACGGTCCTGGCACATCATGGCTCCTTATGTTTTGCCAACCTATGACTTGCCAGATCCATCATGGGACCTTAAGGAGTTAAAGCACCATCAAATAATTGGAATTGTTCATTTGCCCTGTTTGGTTTGAATCCAGTTTGTACCTCTTGAGCTTCCTTAGTAAAGCCCAGAGTTCCCTGGATATTTAACTACTTAGATTCTGGAGTTATTTAGATTGAAGATTAAGCAATGTGTTCTATACCCCTCTAGCACTCAAAGGGTTAATTTATCAATCTAAATACCTAAAAAATTAGTTTTCTAATTAAAAAGGGCTAATACAACATATGCATGATTTTGAAAGCTATTTCAAAATTACCAACTTTTTTAAAATGATAGTAAGAAAAGAAGAAAAAACGAGGTACACTTAGTGTAATAGGCTCACAAGTGGACTATATCACCAACACAATTACCAACTGGAGGATAAAAATAAGATTCTCAGCTAACAATTCAGATGGGGTGTTTACACTGCCGCAACAACAGCTGTTCCAGTCTTCAGGATTCTTCGCTTAATATCAGGCTGCTCCTCTCTCATCACTTCCAAATGGAAGGCAATACATAAAACAAAACAAAATGGAAAAAAAGAGGGTGCCAATGGTGCCTTATCATGTAATTAACCTTGTAACAAAAAAATGTAGTTAATATGCATTCTCATGCAATGGCATGCACTGCCTCTCAACTGTATTGGGATGTAATGATGCTCACGTCTCTCCCCGGGCAAACTGTTCTCTAAAATGTGATGTTTTATTAAAAAAGATAATCATAATAATGATACAAAGTTTAAAAATCACCTACAAATTTCTTAACATATGTTCATATGATCTTGTTAAGAGGCAATGGATGCCATTTTCAACCACCATTTCATGCGAATGCATGCTAACTACATAAATTGGTTATACGGTTATTTCAATGATAAGGCATTATCAGCACCCTCTATTTTTCTTTTTGTTATATGCATTTTAAGGTGATAGTGTCCCTTTACTGCCATTTGCGACAACGAGAAGCATTTAGGAGTGTTCCTTTCCTCTGTGTATTAAAAAAATGGTGTGATTTTATGTAATTTCCATGCTTATGCTATGGGGCAGGCATGAGGAGCATTAGTCTTAATGGAAGCAGAATGTATGTGCTGGTATAGACTACAGTGATAACATTCTGTAATGCATCCCCTTAAGGGCACCCACTGGTGTTGTTGGCGAACACCAGTGGAGCTGCACTATCTTAGTTGTACAGTGATGTTACAGTTTTAGGTTCTTTTCACATGGGTGACAGTGATGGGAACACATGAAAAAAACACATTAGTTGTGACAGACGGGCAGAGAGGCAAAGTGTGCTGCAGCTTTCCTCTATAACACAGGTAAAAGTTTATAGTATGGGTTTCAATGGAATCACACTGAACTTTCACAGATATCACAAGTAGTTGCATTTTCCCTGAATTGTTTTCACTTCTGTTTATATTGAGAGAATGGATTGCACTCAAATTTTGCAGCACTGTAGTGTAGCATTAAAAACAAGCTAGCGATTTTTCAGTTGTCACCCATTTGAAAGAGGCCTAACAGTTGTTGTGAATGATATCAAATTGCATTTTTTCAGCATCCATTGACTCACAAAAATGAAGGGGTACAACTAGATTCACCAAAAGGGCCACATGTGTGGCGCTCAGTTCCATCAAATGGATGCACATTATGGTTACAAATTCTAAAGAGGCATTAAAAAGATAGATTAACCCCTTGAAAATAGTGTGTGTGCATGTTTGTGCGTGTGTGTGTGTGTGGAGACATGCACAACATAAATGAGTAACAATTCTGAAGATAACCAATTATAGGGTAGAAATAAAAATTACCACTGATTTAAGCTGAGTTATCAACCTCTTTAATGTTAGAGAGGTCTCCATATGTATTTTGGACACAAGCTGACATTGTTGCTGACAGTTTCATATATATATATATATATATATATATATATATATATATATGGAGTTGGAGTAACTTTTGAACAAAACATCTCCCAACACTGGAGGTAAAAACTCCTCTAGCCATTTGAGTGCCAGAGGGGTATCTAATGCATTGCAGAGCACTCAGAAGGATTTAAATGCCCATTAAAATCATTGTTAATTTGGAAAACATATTATGTGTTCTTTACAGCGCAGCTGATTTGCTTCAGAATTGTTTCTTTTTCTTTGTACATATAAATATACCACTAAACATTTGTATAATGTCCTTTTCATTGTATTAACCCTTTGCATGCCAGATATGTATTGTAACACATTGCAACTCTCTGGCACTCTAAGAAAATCTGCTTTGTAAAGCAATTCTAGCTGAGATGAATCCACACAGATCAAAATAGCTTCAGCCCTCTGTTAAACAATTCCAGTGATGTGATCCAACTTAAAATCAATAAGTGATATATGGCAGGAAAGCGCACAAAGAAGATTTGTCCAGGTGGTAGGTTGCAGATTCGAAATCTGGAAAATAAACACAAGACCAGGTGTTCCACGTTTGTTTTTAGTATCATTAAACAAATGCCTCAACAACACAAAACATGTTTTTATATGAATGTTTCTTTCAAGAAAAGAGTAACATAACTCTAAATCAGGGATGAAACTGTGCTCTATGGCGCTAAAGGGTTCACTGAAGAAGTATTAGGGGTTCCAAGGAGCTGTGTAAGTGATAGCAGACAGACAAACAAGTCTAGGGTGAAAGACAATGAGTCTAAGAAGAACTAGAAAAATCCTGGGACATACCAACTATATAATATGGTACAAAATAACATTCTCATTGATTTAAAAAGGGGCTTTTAACCAACAGACTTGTGCACAACAAAAATTTTTGCTAAAATTCGATTTTGGACCTTTTTTTTTTTTTTTTTTTATCATTCATGGGATTCTCATTTCGGACCAGACCTTTTTGACTCGGATGAAATTCAACAACAGTACGAATTATTCGTCAAATTTAAAATGCTTTCAAAAATTACTCTCCCTTGCGGTGGCAATAAGGTACTAGGCCTGCCTACCTGCCTACACAACTGTGAGACTGGCTGTGTCACTCTGAAAAGTATTAAAACAAATTCCTCATATTTTTAATATTTTTTTGAGCCGGATCAAATGACTCTCCCTTGCAGTGGCAATAAGGAACTAATGCTGGCTGACTGCCTAAGCCTAATGCTACCTGCCTGCCTACACACAACAACTGGACACTATCTCCTTCTGCTCTCTCTGAGCTCCAACAATGGACTAACAGGAAATGCAGGCTGTCTGGGTGTCTGACGTGTCATTAGTCCAACCCCCATCATGAAACGAAGAAGCTAATTGGACTAGAGAGGGATGGAAAGTATGGAGGGAAAGTATCACGCACGCAGGTAGTCGTTGTCGGGTTTCCAAAAATTTTCAACGACATTTCGGACCAGGGCTATTCGGATTCAGATTTTTTTTTTACGAACGACCCTTGCCTTTTGGCCGGCCCAAATGTCGCTGAATGACCCCTTATTCGACAAATTCCGAATTTTGACAAACCGATTTGCACAAGCCTATTAACCAATTAAATGGTAGATGGGTATCCAACACACTTCAAAGCATATTAGACTTCTCTAGAATTCAGAGGCTTAAATGCCCATTTAAATGAAGGGTGTTTTACAATATTTTATTTGCCTGCAGATAGTTTTTTCCAGATTTACTATGTGGGAAGAAGCAGGTGTGATAATGATGAGATAACTTACCCAGTGTGATAAAAGTTCCAATTTTTAGCTTATTGTATTGATCCTATTCAAAAAGATATCTCAAGTTGGAGACATGTTAGTAAATGGTCTTCATAGATTAAGCATTGGGGTATTTACCACACTGTATACCTTTATCATGCATACTTACCCAGTTCTTCCAAGATCATCAGCTTCAGTATATGGAGTTCAGTGACTGTGAATACGTATAATTTTGTCATCTGTTAGCATTATCTTGTAATGAGCACCACAACATGGCAGGATACAATGAAGTCCAAGGCAAAGTACCAAAACAGCAAACAATATGAACTCAGACAGTCCAGACAAGGTATCGAATCAGCAGGCAGTCAAACAATGAAAAGGTCAAGGCAAACAGCAAACAATAATAAAATAGGCTAAAGTTCAGGACAGGAGAAGGTCAAACTATCAGATTATCTCTCATGGACAGGTCCACTGAATCACAGGACAGACTGAAACTACTGAGCACGGAGTTCTCAGGGAGGCAGGTTTAAATGCATGCTGACAAGAAGCAGCTTACCTGAACAACCAGTCAGGTGAGATGGAAGGTTCCAGAAGGCCAAATGAGTATATCAGTAGTAGAAGCCAAGCTGTTACATAGAATCCTTCTGAACGAAGTCCCTCTAGTGGCTCAGGATGGAAAGTTAAGGTCACTAGTTGGAGTCCAGGCATAGACAGTATGGAAGAGACCTGCAGCAGACAGAGGGACATATATGACATCAGATTCCGATGATATAGGAGCTTTACTCTTTCATTGATGTTATAGACCTTTGTTTACTGACAAATCGAAGGACATCGTTTTTGGTCTCTTTTTGTTATGTTTAGAATTCACTTCTCCATACTTCTCTGTGTAACCTTAAAGGAGCAGTAAACTTTTTTTATGAAAAAATACATATTGTAGGTATTTTCCTATTGAGTAAAATAAGGGTACTCCCACTGCCGAGAGATTTATATTTCCAGAGTTATTACAGTTTAAAACCATGCTTTTTACATTAGCAGTGCCCTCTAGTGGTCAAATTCTAATTATTTTTCTTGTTAGATTCTAATGGAGAGGAAAGTCAGAAAAGTCAGAGACATACAGTTCTCCATAGAATGTGATAGAAACTGTCTGTCGCTTCCTGTCAGTTAGATCTTCCAGGAAGTAAACACAGTAAATTCACTTCACTTGATTATTTAAAGTGCTATACATTTTGAATAAAACATCTGACAGCGATGGGAGCGACCTTGTTTTATTCAACAGGAAATGCTCTGTAAAAAATGTTTACTGCTCCTTTAATTTTTTGTATGGCTTTGGCATTCATTGTCTATGTCTCACAGCTATACATAAGGACTCGGCGGACACATTGGTCAAAAAACTTTTGGCTTGAGACAGAGTGGTAAATTTGTCTTAATGATGGCACTGACGGTGGATGGACCAAACAAATTTTGGAATGGTTTCTACTAGACATCCAAGAAGAAGACCATAGAGAGGGTGGGTAGATGAAATTACCAAATTTGTTGGTATACAGTGGCAATAAAAGGCATAAGACCAAAATTGGAAGTTTTCTGAGGAGACCTTCATCCTGCAGTGTATTGACAATGGCTGAAGATGATGATGATGATGTGACTGCTACATTTTTGTCATCCATATGAGTCTTTTAAGAACTGGTACCCAAAGCTTAATTTTTTTTTTTAACCCCTTAAGGACCGGCAGTGTGCACACGCAGCAGGCACTTAAGGACCACAGACCTTTTTTTTTCATGTGTGCTGGTTCAGGGCTCCCCGAACAGCGTGCAGCCATGTGGGGAGCCCTGAAATCCATGACAGTCCTGGCACGTCATGGGTCCTTATTGCATGTCCTGGCACTTCATGGGTCCTTAAGGGGTTAATTAACTTTTAGTTGATGTTATTTTCTTATGATAAAGGCATTTATAGGTCCTCTTTCCTCCCTGTGGGATTTCGTCTCTGCACAGGCACACTGGGTGTATGGGGGCTTGTGACAACAGTGGCAGCTCCCAGACCACAAGTCACTCAATGTGAGATGGAAGTGGAGGCTCCTTCTTCCTAGTCTTAGAGGAGTAGAGCAGAATCAGCATAAAGATCAGTATGTATTAACCCCTGACTTACTGCAGCAGATCAATGGTAATCAGGAGTACCTCGCCAACATTTTAGTTAGCTTAAGTTACATGGCATTAGTGTTCCTTTAAACCAGTGGTTCTCAGCTCCTGTCCTCAGGACCCACTAACAGGCCAGGATTTGATGATTCCCTTGTTAGAGCACAGGTGAGTTAATCAGTGTGAATGAACCTCTGATCACCACACCTGTGCTCCAGCAGAGAAATCCCTAAGTCCTGGCCTGTTAGTGGGTCCTGAGGACTCGAGTTGAGAACCACTGCTTTAAACCCAACGACCTCCACTCTCTGTATAAATATGAAAAGAGCCTAGAGTACCAATTTTGTCTAAATGTATAAATGTGGAAAAGTACTTATGGGGTTTACTGTGTAATGTCAGTATCAGCTGTCAAGTTACTGCTTTAAATTACTTCTATTCCTTTTTACTGTCATTAACATCGAAAGCTGAAAAATACTTCCAGTAAGTAGATTATCTATAAAGTTAAAATTTGCCATTGCGTATTTTATTTCTGTTAAGTAGATATGTCTACCCTTTTCAGTTAAGTGATTAACCTTTTTTAAAAACTGCATTTTCTTCTAACTGGTATATTGAAAATTGGGTTTCCAAGATTATCCCACTGTCTGAGGGCACACTGTACAAGAACACTCTAATTTAGCTAAGTAAATTCATAATTTGTGCAATTAGCACGGAGGTTAAAAAACAACTCCACTAATCCTTTTAGTGATAGCTTAACTTGCCATCTAATCATGCTTGCCTTTTATTTGTCTGTCACATGGAATTTGATTTGAATCATTTCCTGCTGAAATCTATACCAATTTGCATTTTTTTCTGGGTAATCCAAGCAGGCCATTTTCTGTTATTCTATTAACCATAGTTTTTCTCTTTCTTTCTTTCTTTCTTTCTTTCTTTCTTTCTTTCTTTCTTTCTTTCTTTTTACATTACCTAACTTCAAATCATGACCCATTGCATTACGTTTTGCTACTGGACTATAAAAGATAATGGGGAGAATGTATGCACCTGCCCTCTACTGGCAGTAGCCTTCAGTTCCAGTAATTGCACTTCAGAGTTTTCCTATAATTGCTGTAGTCTATACATGCACATACTATGTGGTTGAAAATGACAGCAAGTCCCTTACACCTGCCCCATACAATTTCACTGACCAAGATGGTAATAATCAGATAATATTTAAAATGTTTTAATCCGATGTTATAAATGTATTCAATGCAAATTGAACAAATAAAAAATATATGTGTTTTACAGTTAATATCAGTACAAAATACACCTAAAATTAGAAAACTACATGAATTCAATCATTCACAGAAATAGACTGTAAATACCTGTCTCTATATATGACCAGCTACAAGAATTTAACTAATATCCACTGGATTCAGAGTGACAAAAAGATAATCTAGAATGATTGTCTAGATGAGCGCACCCCTCTAGCACTAAAAGGGTTAAAGCATGTGCACCCATATTGATATACAATTGTATTGATATATATATATTGCATTATGAATATAATGGTCTCTGTGCCCTTATGCCCATATAGAATTTTAGTATTGACTAATTTTGGTTAAAGAGATAGTAATACTTTTTTTTTATCTTTATTTTATTTTGTAGACATTAAAAAAACTTGAAGAACAGTATAAGACTTATCACTCAAACCTTTATGGTTTGAGAGATATTCACAAGCAAAGTTTCCCCCTCCTGCCCCTTTTACCTAGTGTAAGTCATCACTTTTCAGATGTGGAATCCAGTCCATAGACCAGACAGATAACCGTTGCTTCCGGATGTCGCCTCAGCCTTCCTCAGTTCGCCAGCACCAGTGTCCTAACCCAGACTATAGCCCCGGATCGGGACAGGGTAATCAGTTGATAGCCTCAGCTGGGGACCCTGTTCTGAGGTTGGGCTCAGTTCTCTCTGCTTTCCTGGCTTGAGGGTGTGTGGCTATTGAGAGCTTGTCACTGTTGCAGCACACTGTTCGCCTACCCTCCTCTCCTGGGTTGCAGGCAGTCTATTGATCATCAGCTGGGGTGGTAGCCAGGGCTCCCGTGCCTTATTTCCTGGTGGTACTGTTTTGGTTCAGTCCGACACTTACCTGTGGTCCTTGCTGGGTTCACAGGTTGTTTGGATGTAGCAGTCCTACTCCGCATCCGCAGCGCCTTGTGGGGAGACTAGGTAGGTGTGGGTAGGTCTTGGCTCTTTTTCCTGGACCAGGGCTTGCTGGAGGTATTTGTGCTCCATCTCTTTGGGCTTTGTCCTCCTTGGTCAGTCTGTGTGTGTCTTGTTGGCTGCTCTCGTCGGCTACTCTCTCTTTCCATTTGTACTATTCCTCTATTAGAGCAAGGATTTTAGCTCCTGTTCCCTAGTGTAGGTAGCCTTGCTCCTGCCTTTTCATTTTTTGCCTTTATGTTTGAAGGCTCTCCTTCCCTCCTGATCCTGATCAGAGTTTTTGGTCTCTTCTGCCCTTAAGGATCCTTTGACCTCCCTAGGGGTCCCCTCTGCACAGTCTACCCTTCTCCCATCCTGGTCTGGGTCCCGGCTCAACTGGGATCGGACATCTGGCTTCATGGCCAGCACCTTTAATCCGGCTACGGCCGCAGCAAGGGATTAGGGTAACTGTCTCTGCTCCTGAGCTACGCTCTCTAACATCGCACCCCAGCATCTGGTGGGACTCCTTGGGGATAGTGACAGATGATTAATTAGAGCTGCTTTTATTATGAAACATTACTATCCCTTTAAGCGCTCTCCCTTTTGTATTGATTTATATAGGATTTAGCACACCAGTTTTTGGATAGTAGCTAACTTATACTTGGAGGCTAAGGATATACTGATACAATCTCCTTGCAACTTTTGTATATATATTGTCTTTGCAGAGTGCCATCATATCCACCAGTCTTGTAGTATGTGGAGGAGATGCACTAAAGTGTGATAAAGAGGTGATAAATTTAAAGTTAAATAATGCCCACATTAAAAAATATAAAAATATTTCTAAAAATCGCAATAAATATAAGATGTAAAAAAATTTGTAAAAAGCAACCCTTACAGTATATTAAATAGGTAATTCAGTATAAATTTCTTTTTCACTGCAAATGAGCAAATACCTAGAACCAGGGTTTCTTTCTACAAACAATATCTTTAAAAAGACATTCTTCCTTACAGTCACATTCAATCGCCCATATCTCTTTGTAACTGTAACCAATATGACAATTAACCGATACCACGGTTACACCACTCACAGTAATCCTTAAAGCATAGAGCTTACCACACTGACTGCAAATCGATCTGGAAAGTATAATAGTTTTATCCTCATGCAATTACCTTGTTATTTGGTTGGCAATATGTGACAAACTCTATAGTAGTCAAATACTAGGAGATTAAATACACAACATTACCTTCATGTAACCACCTTTTTGTACCATATCGGCGTACTTTCTGATCTTCCTTCCATTCTGATTGTTCACATTTAGAATTATACATACATGTGCTATAAAGGTATATTACCTTCCTCCAAAGTGGTACTTCCTTTATTGTTTAAGTTGAATATGACTTATAGAAGTGAGTGACAGCTGTCTTGTTTCTTTATTATATCTACCAATGGGTTTCAAAGTACTTAAACTGACTTCTTCCTCAGGGAATAAAAATGTTACTGAATGCTCTTATAAGTACCCGCACACACACCTCCTATAATGAGAGCGATAGTAATCTTGGTAATGTACGTGCACCTTATACCACTAAATGTTTGTGTGCACATGCTTTAATAATTCACATGTATAAAGTTATGTATTTATAGAGATAGCTCAGTTGGTTAATGCACCAGCTGGAGAATCACTTCAAAACTCATAGTTGCAGGTTCTACTCCAGCAAGGTCAACTCAGCCTCTCACCATTATGAGGTGGATAAAATGAGTACCCTGTATCTAGGACACACATGAAACCAAGACAAAATCTCAATGTATCCTTCCTGGTAAAATATTTTCACTAGTTGGATATAAAAGAAAAAAGGCAATTCTAGTACAGATAAATGTTCACAATTTCTGGATTCGATATCTCTTTAAAGTGGTGCTCACAAAAGAGGTGGCTGTAATTTCACATATATGAGTTACAGCTTATGCGCTTGCTGGGGTTAACAACTACCCCAGTCACAGTATGTTCCAGCTGAGAATTTGGCTGCTCCTCCCAAACTTGCTCTCCCCAAGCAGATAACTATGTAAAAACAAAGCCTTAAGAGAGAGGGCGCACATACATATAGTATAATTCAGTATTGAATGTATATAAAGTACGCTCAACTTGATTACTCACAATTGTACTGGTCAGCATTCATATTCCTGACAAAAGAGCAGGCAGAGACTACAAGCCCGTCTGTGCTAGGGACTACAGGTGTCTGTCATCTTCAGTGTTGAGAAGAATGAGAATAATGACAAAAACTAAAAATACTAAAGAAAAATAAAGAAAAATAAAAAAGGCTCAGGTGGTAAAAATTATATATAATGTTAATACTAAAAAACAAAGAAGTCAATCTCTATATTAAGACAGTAACACTAATGTGTTTTGCATCATTATAAAGCCACTTTTTCCAAACAGATATAATGTAATAAGATCAGAACCTGAGTCTTTAAAAACAGTACCTTTAAATATCCCTCCTCTCAAGGTCATAGGTCATCTGGCTTGGATCAGTCAAGATCAAATGAAGGAATCAGCCAACAGCCCAAAAAAGAAAATGATGTTCAAAGCTACTGATCTAAATCATTAATAAATAATAATAAACATTCCAAATTGTGAATTAAGACCAGTACAAAATCATTATCACAAAGTACTTTCGCTACAGTGAAATGGCACTAGGCAGCACACATATGCGATATAATTACGATAGGACGCAAAACAAAGAACTTACTTGCATAATGGGGATGATACATCATTAAACCATTAGTGCCAGTGAAGATACAAAATTGAACATATGAATGCCCAAGTAGCCTAAATAAAGCTCACACAAAGGTCTACAAGTCTATAACAAGTCTGTAGTATAATAAATATAAATGTTTTCGGATCCATCAGGTCATCCAAGAAAATTGTGCAACAGTGTCATAGACTTAAGTCCTATGTGTTTCGTAACTGTATGATACATCTTCAGGGTTTGCAAAATAATACATTTGATACCATTTAGTATTTAGTTAGTAATAAGAAATGCATTGGATAAGACAGAATATACCTACAAAATTGCAAGTTCTCGTTCTTCCTAAATAGATATAGACACAAATTTCTACAACAGCCATCAACCTGTGGCAGTACACCTGTAACATACCTCTGCCCACTACTTAATGGACAAACACTCCATACACACTTTTATATCAAAAGACCCCACAGCACAAAGCCCTGCAGATGAGGAGGACTATTACAGAGATATACCAACAACATCTAATGTAGCTAGGAGAGGAGTTCACCACTATCTTAATATATATATATATATATATATATATGTGTGTGTATATACATATATATATAAATGCCGGAGATATACGCAATGCAGCCAGGAGAGGAGTCCATCACTGCCAGCATATATTAGATGGAGGAAACATAGTGGTGTTTGATCTTGTCTCTGTCTACAATGACCAGCTTCAGAAGTGGCTTCAGTGTGCACACAGAGTCGGGAGGATACAAGCCCCTACCCGCTTTCATCCACAGAAACTACAGCTCATGTGAATATATAGGAGAGGAGTGATATTTTAAATACATTGCATCTTTATCTACACAGGACTTTGATGACTAATACAATAACATATTGACTTTATTATAACAATATTGACAACATTGCAGTTTTTTGAGTAGCCTGAGTACACTATTTTTATATACAGTGTTTTAATATCATTCATATTGGGAATCCCAGTAAGTTATTTGATATGTTGCAGTTATTTGGTTATAGAATTAAATATATTTTATTATTCAGTCTTGTCTGTATATTCCATAAGAGACTCATTGCTCAGCCTATCTTTGTGTTAGCTCTCTGCGCTCCATCTTTCTTGTATCATAAGCTTTTTTTAGATTTTCACACAATCTTTTTTTATGGATTATAGCAGTTTCACACTGTTCATATAACATTATAGATTATATTCAGAACTACAAATAGAGCACCTGTATTACCACTTTTCTAGTAGTCCTTTTTGTAATATCTCTATATATACTGTATGTATTTATATTGAGCAACAATATTTCATGTAAATGTTGGTCAGTCTCTCATATAATTTTGATTGATTTTGCCCCATTCCTCCTTAAAGAAATGTTTCAACTTGGTGACATCTGTGCCTTTCCTTGCATGGACAGCTTGCTTCAGGTCCTGTCACAATATCCTCATATGGATTAGATGTGGACATTAACGTGGCCATTCCAAAAGACAGCCTTTTTTCCATAATCTATGTGTATGATTAGGATCATGGCTCAGTTGCATGACCTACTTTTGGTCCAGTTTCAGCGCACAATGGATTTCCTGCCAGTCTCCATAGAATATTTTGATACACTGTTGAAATCATGGTTGTTTCAGGGATGACAAGCCATGCAGGTCATAAGCCAGCAAAGCAGCCTCACATTATTACACTTCAACCACCATGCTTGAGGGTTCTTCGATTCAAACTCGTATTTTTTTCCAACAAAAATAATGTTTCCCATTGAGGACAAAAAGTTGAAGTTGCTGAAGACTTATAGATCATCCATGTGATATGTAGCAAAAGTAAGACAGGAAGTGGTTTTCTCTCAGCTAACCTCCCATGATTACCTTTCTTGTTCAGTCTTTTTCTGATCACTGAGTCATGAACACACATTAGCTTCGGTGAGAGTGGCCCACACATCCTTGAATTTTACCCTGGGGTTCTTTGTGACTTCACAGATTTGCTTATGGAAGGATTTTGGTAAAACAACTGCTCCTGGGCAGAGTTATTGTGGTCTTTAATTGTCTCAATTTACAGATGTCTGACAGTCTATGGATGGAAATTTAAATCCTCAACAGTGGGGGTTTTTCAGCCTTTTCTAGATTGATTAGCAGCAATAACTGCCTTTCTGAGGTCCACATATATATCTTTTGACTGTACCATGTGCTTCCACAAAACCATATGGTGAAACCCAAGCTCACACACGTTTTATAGTGTGGGACATCCCAAACCCCCTCCTGCTGATCTACCTAATTACTTAAACACCTGATTCTAATTATTTCCTTTACATGGGCTGCTGGATCCAGGTGTTCAATTACTTTTGCACATACCCTGCCTCTTAAGTACTCATTGATGGCCTAATTTATAGATAATATTGTTTCAACAGACACAGACTTGATTAAACCCTATTGGATATTTAGACAAGGACTAGTTCTGATTCTCAAAGGCTATCATAGTACAACAATGTAATTATCACAGGGGTTCATAAACCTTTTTCCCACCACTGTATAAGTTGAATGTCTGTTTCTGCATCCCAAAATCCTAACCTTACATTTATCTATAGTAATGTCTTGAGGACCAGAAATTGGTTCCATAATCCTCTGGTCCTCAAAGGGTTACACCTCACCTGCCATTTCTCAAGCCATTCACTCGGTTTATGAAATCTGCAGAGACATCCTACTCTGCATGAATTTCTTTACATAGTGTAGTGCAGTTGTTCCAAAACATTTTTACATGATGCACCCCCCCCTTTTGGTTTAAACCAAACCCTGATGTCCCTCTCCTTTTTTAGGAAAATAAATATAACCTTTTGAATGAATATTTATTTTATTAGTAATCTGCATTTTATTTATTTGCAATGTTTTTTGAAGAACCCAATACATTATACATACATTTCTGTGCCCTAGACATCCCTTTATACCAATAAATACAAGCTCCCTGCCAAAAGTACATCTGTCAGGAGTATAAAATGGCAGACAGTGCTGTTCATAGCTGTTATTTTAAACCAGCCTTTCCCAAATTTTTGAACTTAAATGCATACTCAAAAAATGCATACTGTTTTGTTTCTGAAATCTGATTCTGAAACAAAGCCTCACCTCCACCCCCCAGAAGTGTCTCATACCCGGCATGACCCAGTTCTGGAATCCATATCCACTCAAAGGACAATGGACTGGGTTCTATCTGCATTCTTTCATTTAACCAATACTGTATCCATAGACATATATCTCCTCCAAAGGTAAAGGATTTTCCTATTTGCACAGTATCAAAGGTTTTTGCAAAATCCATTTTTTTTACATCGACAGCAATATCAGTGTCCAAATTGCCACTTACCACTTCATAGAATGCAAGATATTTGGTTTGGCAATGATCTATTCTTCATAAAACCATGCTGACTCATATTCTTCATAAAACCGTACTGGCATTTAATGTGTTTAACAGAATAACTTTCTTAGGTAGGTACTCTTTATACGGCAGTCAGGTATATCTATTTAGATATGGGTCATATGTGTCAGTTGTCTTTATCAGATTGTGAACTGAAGATAAGTAGCAGTAGAGAACAATAGAAATATTATGTAAAAAATATGTAGATATAATGGTATTCTGTTGGAAAGACACCTATCCCGGTAAGTCCATGTTTTAGTTAAACTGAAGAAATAATTATTGTTAGGGTTCTACTTTAACCCTTTAAACAGCAGAGGGGTGTACAACCCAATACTTCTCAGGGCATTGTTCACCCCTCTGTCCTTTTAACACACTAAGTGCCAGAGAGGTATTCAAACACATGTCATAAGGAGAGGGTATGATCTCAAAATAAACACAGACACATATTTTGGGGATAACAGGCCATAGCTTTATTTAGCTATTTTCAATCACATCTCATTATTATTAATAGTAATTAGAGTTAATCAAACATTAAATGATATTCCTTGACAATCCACATTCCTTGAAACCAAGCATGGCCAAATTGCCCGGGCTCATGCTAGAATTCAAACATTCCTCAGCACTTACAGCTGACTCCAACACTTAAGCACTTACAGCTGACTCTGAAGGAATTACCATTTAACCCATTGGTCATCCACTTTAGCTTCAATGGGTAACGTAACCACCCGCAACCTATGTCCGGTGCCATCTTCCAAGGGCTTCCACCCGAAGATAAATCCACATAACTTTACCACATAAGTTATCTATCTCTGCAAACCAGGCAAGGACTACCTGCCCAGCTGTGAAAAACAAACAAACACCTCAAACACACACACACACACACAAACGCCAACATAGAGAGAAAGGGAGGGATTCTTCACCTTGGCCTCTCTTTCCCTTCCCTTTCCTGTCACTACCCCCCCTTAATAAGCCTTTCCTTACTCACTTCCTGTCTAGATTAACCCTCCCCATGACATGCTTCCCATCCCTGTACACTGCGTTCCCATCCAGGGAAGTCTTTGTAATACAATATGTTGGATACCTGTCTGGCACTCAAAGGATAATAGGTTAAGGGCATTTATTAACTCACCTGTTTGACATTGAGATGCAAAAGAGAGGATATTAACCCTTTGTGGACTAGAGCAGAGTGTAATACATTGTGAGTGGTGCTACTTTTTTCAATAAACAAAAAAAGAAGGCAAACAGAAAATTTTGAATGCTACAGATGCAAAAGTGTTAACTAAATAATTAATTTACAGAATCTCGAAAATATGTTTTGATACTTACTACACACTTTTTTTAAGGGTGGAAAGATCCCTATTAGATGGACATCACCAGAAGCCATTGCATATCGTAAATTCACATCAGCGAGTGACGTGTGGAGTTATGGAATTGTCCTCTGGGAGGTGATGTCATATGGAGAAAGGCCTTACTGGGAAATGTCCAATCAAGATGTAAGCAATTGTACTGTGGTTTAGTTTTTATTCATTTAAAGCAAAATAACTGAACATTAAGTAGACCCATAAATCAGGACTGACAGTGAAAAAAGAGGGGTCCACATCAAAGATGAATGAGACAATTCTGTAAGTTTGGGTTTCATACAAAACCGGCACTTTTGCAAAATGGAAAATGTCTTGTGAAATACCGGGTATAATACTCACTTTTTTACCCCATTTCACCTCAAGTGAAGTGTATGTATGTTGAGGGGTGCATACACAAATTCAAAAAAATTAAATCCTGGTCTTCCCTATATCCCTGTCTACCTTCTCTTCCTCTACCCACCTAAAAAACATATCTTGAATACCCCTCTACCCACCTCCATGCCTAGGAGGCAGCTGGGGACTCACTTTTGCCACTTACTTCCTTGGCTGATGTTTTCTCCTTTGAGGTCCTCTTCCCATTGAAAGAAATGCAATTGTGCCCTTAAGTAGGTGGGTAGATGGAGGAAAAGTAGGGTGACTCAAGATATGTTTCTGAGGTGGGTTAGGTAAGAGGGGGTCAGAATGGGAGTGTATATTATACATTTATACTTACATTTTCCTCAAAATATTTGGTATAATTTGCACCTGTGTTTTATACACAAGGACACATTGGGCTGATTTGGCATGGGCTTGACTTGATGTACGCTTGTCTTTTTTCAGCCTCATGTTACTCTGTTATACCTAAGATTTTACAGTAACTGTTTTGTTTCTGTGTTTTATTTACTTGTTTAACCAATTCGATAACTATATGAGAAATCACCAAATGTTGATAATACAATAGAGGCTCGATTACCTTCAGGTGTCAATCACAGCATGTTCCTGTCCAGGGTACTCATATGAACCTTCTTCAGACAGGTTTGCAGGACACCCCTCACTTTCTTTCTTCCTGTTGTTTTTCCTGCTTTCTTCCCATCATTTTCCTTTCTGTTCTCCCAACACCATTCTTAGTCATTCCATCCTTTCTCCCCCCTATTCTCTGGTCCAATCACATTTCAGACCCTCCAGTTCCTATTCCTTGTCCCATCCTTGCCCTTTGTTTCTCAGTTGCACTCCCGCCCCTCTCCCACCCACAATCCCACACCTTCTCACTCAACCATGTGCTCCTACTCTCATTGTTTTACTCTCCTCACTCCCTTCCCCATGCCCTCCAGATTGATTCACAGAATGAATTGTGACATCACAACAGTGCGCATTTTAAGAATAAATAGACAATATTGGTTGCCAACCAGTTTAATAAAATATAAATTCTTAATTGAAATTACTTGAAAAGGTGCAGACACAGTGACAGGAACACAATGGGCCCAACATGTTTCCTGCTCTGTGCTCTTGCTTATAGACAGCTGTCTATAAAGGATTTATGTTTCACTACATGAATGGATTTAATGTGGATGTGTCCTATTTCTGTTCAGGGTATTAGGGTATTACCAAATGAATCTGACTGTTATCTAAATTAGCCATTCATGATTAGTTAGTCACCTCTACTACATCTTACATGTGGATTGCAGTTTGGGCCTATTATGTGTTGCTATTGAAGGTTGTAAGTCTAACCTTGAATGCACACAGTTATTAACTTAAAGGGTTTTGTCAGGGATTCCCGAGTTGCTGGTTGGGCTGGTTGATCTGCATGTAAGAATTTACATCCTGAGCTGTCTGAGTAACTATGATCTATTCTAACACACACATACCCAACCTTCTAGAATATATTACATTATCTTATTCTCTTACACTATAAGTTCTACCAGAGAGCTCAACTCCTATTCTTTATTTCACTTAATTTTGCAAATCTGTGGAATATGCTGGATCTTAATAAATAAACAATAATAACAAGAAGCAAATATAATAATTATATAGCTCTGGTTGTGTATTGCTGTAAATAGGATTGTCACAAACAATGCATATCTGTAGTTATTATAAACTAGGAGATATTAACCCTTTGAGTGCCAGAGGGGTATGCAACGGATTGCCCTGCAATGCGGTGTGTACCCCTCTGGCACTCAAAGGGTTTAGGCAGACCTGTCACCTTAGTTTAAGTTTAGTTATTTTAAAGATGATAAAAAAAACTTTAACCCCTTAATGACCATCACACTTCAGGTTCAGGGCTTCCGGATCAGCGTGCAGCTGCGCCGGGAGCCGTGAACTCCATGACGTGCCAGGACCATCACTGGTCCTTAAGTGCCGGACCAGCATGACAGTCCGGGTACGTCATCGGACGCAAAGGGGTTAAGTGTTGTGCTAGCTAGCCATATATTTATAATATATAGTTTTGGAGAAATTAACCTTTATTTGGTGCTGATGACACAGTGTGACCCTTTATGCTAAATAGCTTATGTGGTGGGACAGTATTACCATACCCTGTTCTATGAAGGAATCTAGACAGAGCCCACACACTGGTGTTATTTATAATAGCACAGTGATAGGTTTGGCCTCAGACAGAACTTATTAGCATACTGGTGAAAGGTCCACTTTACCCTAACTTGGTTATATTATATATACTGGCAATATGTTATGAAAGATGTATAGTTAATGTATGCACTGAGGCGTAATAAAGAGGTGATAAAGTGGAGATAACTTCTCTAGTAATATCACTTCTCCAGTTCCTACGTTATTCTATGGAGCCAATTCACTAACATTTCTTGAGTTTTGGAGATCTTACTCCATAGGCTGTATAAAATAACACAGGAATGGGAGAAGTGATATCACTGGAGAAGTCATGTCTGCTTTATCACCTCTGTATTATGCCTTAGTGCATAACCCCCCTGGAGTGGCACAGCGACTACGCAGTTGAAAACACTCTACAGAAAGAGACTGATTACTAATGCACTGATGCACACCCTTCTGGCAGGCAGGGGGTTAAAGGAGAACTAATACTTCTGAATAAGAAGCCGTCGTTAATCTTACTATGGCCATAAAATCCTTATGGCACCTGTGATTTCTGACCTTCTGCCTTTGCTCCAGAGAGAACATCTTCAGTCTGTCCTGGATATCATTTCCATGGAGGCAGACATACTTTTTTTTTTTTTTTTTTTTCTTCAAACTGAGGCAGGCATAGTTCATGAGCCTAGAAAATCCTTTACGGAGCAGATTGGAGTGCCATGTATGTATTGGTCCATAAACAGGTAACATTCCATGGGCAGTGAGCAGAGTTGAGGTCTTCTGGTCCTGCTAGCAACTGTGATATCTGTTCCTTGGACATGATGTCCAAGACCAATTGAAGATGTTATCTCTTGAGCAAAGGAACAAAATCAAAATTAATAGTTGCCATTCATATTTTCTGGGCTCAGTAAGGTAAGTGCGGGGTAATTATTAGGAGGTGTTAGTTCTCTTTTAACCATTTTATATAATGTTTGTATAATTCAAATAGGGTTGCATTCCTCTTTTCATACATCACCACTAACAATTAGAAAAATGAGGTATTTATGATCCAAAGGACCATTTTCCACTGTTTGATTATTTGTTCGTTGGGAGAACTTAGCTTCTCTGCTTAGTGCCAAATGTCTCCTACAGTATCCTAGACTTACATAAACATTGTTTGACTAATTAAGTGATCAAATATGACATCAAAGTCTGAGGTATATAAGAAACATACTTTAGTAATACAATGATTTCATTTTTTTAAAGAGAAGCCTTTATGCTTGAAGGACACTTTAAGTGGTCCATGGTTTGGAGGATAATGTAGCAGTTTGTTTACCCTGCTTTTAATGAAATCCATATATTATCAAATGTATCTTTAAAACCAGCGTGCCTTCAGAATATCCTTTGTATAAGGAAACATCAAAATTAAATTTAATTCATTCAAGTTTAAGGTGTGCACTCTAATTTGTTATAGTTTACTTGGCCTGTAAATAAAATGTGAAACCGCTACACATTTGTACATAGTCTACGTACTCTTATTTCATTGAGACTAATGTGCTAAGTAAAAGACGAGAATCCAAATAATTCCAGTGGTTTCAGATGGGCATTTTAACCCCTTTGATGCTGTAGAGGACTTTGTTGGATATCTCTCGCACATTCAAGGTGTTAGATGCGCAATATAAATCACAGGAATTGTTATTTGCTACAGAATTGGACTGATTATTTTTTTTATATATATATATATTTTTAATATGGAGACTGTAAATAAGAAATCTTCTGTTACCAGGTTATCAAAGCAGTTGATGAAGGCTACCGATTGCCACCCCCCATGGATTGCCCAGCTGCTTTGTACCAGCTTATGTTACACTGCTGGCAGAAAGACAGAAACAACAGACCCAAGTTTGAGCAAATTGTCAGCATTTTGGACAAGCTAATTCGCAATCCCAGCAGTCTGAAAGTAATTGCCAATGCTTCCACAAGGTGATATGATTTATATATTATATATAATTTATGCATATGTGAAGTCTTCATGTTTCTCTATTCATTTATCTCCTTGTATGCTGGAACGATCACCAGGCATTTCCCAGTGATGCTTGGGAGATGTCCCCAGTAGCCAAGGTCCTAAAAGTGATAAAATATCTGATATTGGACTCTACTGCTGTTTACTATTATATAGTTTAAATTGGCCTTTCACACCTAAAAAGTTTAATTTGATGTACAGAAAAGTAAAATTAGCGTATATGTTGTGCCAGATGGTTTTCCGCAAAATAATTAGTCTATGAGAAATGAACGTCTATGTTTTGGTGGAATGGTATAACACTTTATGCTAATTCACTGCACAGTATGCTAATTAATTATGTACAGAGCTTTCAGTGTGTGGGCTCTCTCTATATTCATTCATAGCACAGCGTTTGGTAGTATTGGCCCAGCATATAATCTCTTTAGAATAAAGTGTCTCACTTGGGTGAATATGCAATGGCAATTCTGTGCTAAATCAGGCTGCAATCAATCCTCAGTTCCTATTTCTACGTAGGTTTACTAAGCCACGTTATCCAGAATTCTTCCCCTCACTAAAAGAGGAGGACAGAGGAGCAGCCAATGGGCGTTTCAGTTTATGTTCCTTTTTTACTACTAAACATGGAATAGAGTTAATAGTGTGAGTATACACCATTTTCTTGCACATGCTATGGTGCTGGCTTATAGGGATTGCTGGTATTAAGGTCTTAACAGTGATCGAGACTATCTACCGGTGTGAATATCATGCTCACACATTGCAATGCATACCCTTCAGTGCAGCCAATGGTGTTGGAGTTTAAAGGGATAGTAATATTACTATAAGAACAACACTCCAATTGGTCCCTGTAGTACAGTGTTTCTCAACCAGGGTGCCGTGGCACTTTGGTGTGCCATGGACATCCACTCAGGGTGCCCCATTTTATCTATAAGGCTTTGACAAAATTGTAAATGTAGACTTGCATCTGTATATTTAAAGGGATAGTAATACTTCATTTTAACTTTATTTTATTTTGTAGGCATTAAAAAAACATGAAGAATGATATGTCTTATCTCTCAAACCTTTATGGTTTAAGAGATATTCACAAACAAAGTATCCCCTCTCCTGTTCAACCAGATCAGAAGGGAGGTGCCCAGGTAGACTGCAGAGAGGGACAATCTTCAATTAAGATAAGGGAAAAAGCTGAAAAACTTGTCAAGGGGGGGAAGGGCTTTCATTGTTTTCATATAAAGAAGATTGTCCCCTGCTGTTATCTGTCTGGTCATACAACCTGATTCACATCTGAGAAGAGATGGCTTACACTAGATAAAAGGGGCGGGGAGGGGAAACTTTGCTTGTGAATATCTCATAAACCATAAAGGTTTGAGAGATAAGACTTATATCATTCTTCATGTTTTTTTAATGCCTACAAAATAAAATAAAGTTAAAACGAAGTATTACTATCCCTTTAAGGATAATACTATGCACAGTATGTTATTTTAGCTGGGAGGTCCAACAGTAACTCTTTATTTATGTGCATACCTGGGAACTTCCAGCTGAGGGCTACCCGGAGGGGAGTCCTCTGTTCAGCAGGGGTGACAAAAATGACGCTAATTGCGTCAAAAAGGGGTGGGGCTTCACGCGAGCAGGGGGGGCTTAATCCTTTGAGTTTCAGAGTGGTACGGAATGCATTCCGTACCACGCTGGCACTCAAAGGGTTAAAAATGCCACACAAAAGGCTGGGGACGGAGGAACAGCGGGAGAAAGAGTGTAAGTGGGTAGAGTTTCAATAGAAACTCCCCACATCCGGAGTAATCAACCTCTGCCCCGGAGACCCGGTAAATCTCTGTCAGAACCGGAGTCTCCGGGGCAAATCCGGAGAGTTCCCAGGTATGTTTATGTGTTTGTAACCTTCAGTACACCCTTGACAAATGACATAAAATGATAGGGGTGCCACCAAAATACCAGACTGAATGTTATATGTGCCTTCAGCAAAAAAAGCTTGAGAACCAGTGCTGTAGTGTATACAACTGATCAGTGACTTAATTAATCCTTAATTTCCTCTACATTGCTTGAAATAATATTATAAATTATCCCCCTCACATCCCTTATACTTACTTCATCCTTCGAGCCTCAGCAGATGGGGACGTGAGACAATCTTCTTTCAGGATATGGTATATCATATATCCGTATACTGAATGACTGCAGATTTCGCCTCGTTTCTCTCTGTCCAGTCAAGTGACCAGACTTCAGATCTATGGGGAGGTGGCCTGGAAGTCTAAAAATGGTTGTGAGGGGGATAATTTATAATATTATTTCAAATGATGTAGAGAAAATTAAGCATTACTTAAAGGGATAGTAATACTTCGTTTTAACTTTATTTTATTTTGTAGGCATTAAAAAAATATGAAGAATGATATAAGTCTTATCTCTCAAACCTTTATGGTTTAAGAGATATTCACACGCAAAGTTTCCCCTCCCCGCCCCTTTTACCTAGTGTAAGCTATCTCTTCTCAGATGTGGATCTGGTTGTAAGACCAGACATATAACAGCAGGGGACAATCTTCTTACAATGAAAACAATGAAAGCCCGGCCCCCCTTGACAAGCTTTTCAGGTTTTTCCCTTATCTTAATTGAAGATTGTCCCTCTCTGCAGTCTACCTGGGCACCTCCCTTCTGATCTGGCCGAAAAGTGTTACATCAGTAAAAGGGGTGGGAGGGGGACACTTTGTCATTGAATTACTCTTGAACTACAACTCTGACAGAATTGAAATAACACTCTCCAAAGTCCAAATACTATGATGATTAATTAGAGCTGCTTTTATTATGAAACATTACTATCCCTTTAAGTCACTGATCAGTTGTATACACTACAGGATGGTAACATAACTATCCCTTTAACACCAGTGGGGCTGGACTTGTGAATTTCACATCCACTCTGTTACCAACAGATAAATATTAATTCCAAAAAAATACTTATTTGTAACAAATGGTGAGTACAGCATATAGGAAGTTTTAATTCTTAACCCTTTATGTTCCAGAGCAATGTAATGGATACCCCTCTGTCATACAAAGGGTTAAAATTAACTACATTTTTCTTAAAGTGACCCATTTTAACATTGTCTATGCATTTATCTCAAATACAGTTCATGTGCAATTGCATCCAATTTAAATTTGATTGCATCATTGTTTGTGTTTATCTTTAGAATTTTTTAGCAGTTGGTACACAGTTTGGCAGATTGCTATTTTATCAAATTAATTATTTATTTTAGTGGTATTCATTATTTTAATAACTATAATACACATTTTAAAGCATCAAATAAAACTTGTGTAGTCTTTTGACTAAATATATATTAAGCCGGAAAAGTCCTTCACCAATGCCAAAAATAGGAAAATTACTCACAATTTTCAGAGGCTAAGACCTCCCTCTCTGTGTACTGTCAACTGGGTAGATCTCTGCTCCTTATGACTCCATCAGGGAAACAAAATATGTGGAATCAGCCACTCAAATAAAGGGTTATAACATACCTAATATTAATTTAATATATATTATTAATCCCTTTGACAGTAAGAGTACAGAGCTATTAAAAGCCAGTGACTCAAAAAAAAAGTTATAGGTAGAACACTATAAAATCAACAAATGTATTTAAAATACAAATAAATAAAAAACAACCATTAGGTCGTGTTAAAATAACAAGCAAGTGTACAAATGTACTAATAGAATGGCTTAACGCATTTCGTGACAAGAAGTCACTTGCTCAGAAGCCCAAATGAATAGTTTAGCTAGCCTTTGTTTTTATATTTTTTTTTACATTTTATTTTGTAATAAGAGTTTTAGATTATTGTGTTACACACAATTTAAATAAACAAGCCAATTTTGAGAATTCAGCAGCATGTGGATTCCATATTCCCTCCTGAGGTGACCTGAACAGAGACAGGCAAAACTCTCTGTAAGCCTGGCTTGTTGTGCTTGGGTATAAGCCCTTTCACAATCATCACACTTGTGAGTCCCTTTCAATTCTTTGTGTTAACTCCATTGTAAAGATAACAGGTACTATTGGGCACCCTCTTGTTTGTTTTTTCTATATATTCTGTACTACTGGAGAATTGTCTTGAGGAGCAGCCGGTCATACCTGCAATTCCATACTGTTGGAGAACAGTGCAAATATCCCCAAGTGAGAATATCAGCTGACACATAGGTGTTTAGTTGATCATAACACTTTGTGAGTACGATTCTTAAAGTGGTGACGGGTTGGTGTCAAAATAAATTTTTTTGAAGTTATTGCACCAGGATCGCCTTCCTATTTTTGTATTGCAAATAAAGAAATTAAAGGGATAGTAATGTTTCTCAAAAACAGCAGTTCCAATTATTCTTCATAGTATTTAGGCCATGGAGAGTGTTATTTCAATACTGTTAGAGTTGTAGTTCAAGAGTAATTGAATGATAAAGTATCCCCCTCCCGCCCCTTTTACCTAGTGTAAGCAATTTGGTCTCTTGACCGGACTTGTCACAGCGAGAGACAATCTTCTTACTGTGATCATAAGGAAAACCCTGGCACCCTTGACAGGTTTTTCCTTATGATCACTGAAGATTGTCCCTCTCTGCGATCCATCCAGACAGTCTTGCCGCTCTGAGGTGAGCAGTGTTACATCAGTAAAAGGGGTGGGAGAGGGATACTTTATCATTCAATTACTCTTGAACTACAACTCTGACAGTATTGAAATAACACTCTCCATGGCCCAAATACTATAAAGATTAATTGGAGCTGCTTTTATTGTGAAACATTACTATCCCTTTTACTTGAGCCCATCAACCTTTATGTATGTTAGTGATGCCTCCCTAGAGATTAGTTAAGACATTTCAGCTGGTAAACTTACCACACAAAAAAAACTAACTCCATAATCACACCATGACTCCATCATCCGCATAAGCGTGCACCCCAGTTTCTGTGTTTTTGTGCATAGTGGAGGCTTGGCCTTGTTTCCACGTCAGAGGTATGGCTTTTTGGCACCAAGTCTTTCATGAAGACTTCTCTGGACAGTAGTTGGGTGTACCAGGGTCCCACTGTTTTCTGCCAATTCTGAGCTGATGGCACTGCTGGATATCTTCCGATTACAAAGGGAAGTAAGCATGGTTTGTCTTTCATCTGCTGCACTAAGTTTCCTTGGCCACCCACTGCATCTACAGTCCTCAACTTTGCCTGTTTCTTTGTGTTTCTTCAAAAGAGCTTGGATAGGTTATCTGGAAACCCCTGTCTGCCTTGAAATGTCTGCCTGGTAAAGACCTTGTTGATGCAGTATAACTACCTTGTGTCTTGTTGCTTTGCTCTGTCTTGCTGTGATGTATGACTTTTGACATGAAACTGTCTTCAGCAACCTCATCTTGTTACCTGAGACTGGCTGTTCCTCACCGAGTTTTATTCCTCCTACACAGCTGTTTCTGTTTCAGTTAATGATTGTGTTTCAACCTACATATTAAATTGATGATCATTAGCACCTGTTTGGTATAACTGTTTAATCATACACCTGACTATATTCTTACAAAATCCCTGACTTTGTACAAGTGTATTTAGAGGAATTTATGCTGTTTTGAAGGCAAATGGTGGTAACACCAAATATTGCATATTGATAAGTATAAGCTAGTAACAAGTCTACTTTTGAAATCATTCTTACTTTACATCATTTTTTCACTCCTGCCTAAGACTTTTGCACATTACTCTATGTGTGATCGCAGCATACGTTGGAGCACCTATAAATAGAGATGATCAAAAAGTTCATATTTAAAAAGAATAACGTTATTGGTAATTACAATTATAATATTAATATAACTGCTAAATAAATACATGAATTAGTATGGTGCAAGTCTAACTCTTCATTAAGTCCTTTATGCCCTAACATGCCCAATGTAAATATCCAGTAAGCTTCTTGCCTACATAATTTACGATATCTATCTAACTGAGGTAGAACTGATTCAATTCCCGTACCTTTAAAATGAGATAATCCACCCTTTGTGCATGTCAAAAGTGTTTAGGAACCCGATGGTCCTTTACTGATATATTTTTCTCTTGTGTTCCCCAATTCTCTTTCTCAAATCTCTTATTGTACGACCAAGGCATGCTGTAACATAACCACTCTGAATCAAATACACCACATAGTTTGTACCACAGTTCACAAAATGTTTTAATGGACACATTTTATTCTTCTCTATAACCCTGAACTCCACGTCAACATGCTTCATAAATGGACATGTAGCACACCTACTATTATTACACCTATATTTCCCTATACATTTAGTTAAGGAACATATCTGTTTGTTACCCTTTTATTCATTATGTTATATACATTTTTTTGGTCTGCTTGGGGCCTCAAAAGTTCTAATAATTGTATAATTCCTCCTAAAAGTCGCAAATGGTTTTTCACTCAATTCCCACTTCAATAATGGGTTTTGTAATAATATTTTCCAGTTGCTACAGATAATGTCTCTAATTTTACCACCCGAATTGTTATATTTTGTCACAAATGAAATATTTCTATTATTCTTTTTCAGATTTACTCCTAGTCTTAATGAGGTCCTCCCTATTTAAAGGGATAGTAATGTTTCACAAAAACAGTAGCTCCAATTAATCATCATAGTATTTGGGTCTTGGAGAGTGTTGTTTCAATAATGTCAGAGTTGTAGTTCAAGAGTAATTGAATGATAAAGTATCCCGCTCCCGCCCTTTTTACTGATGTAACACTGCTCACCTCATAACAGAAAGGTGGTGTCCAGGTGGATCGCAGAGAGGGACAATCTTCAGTTAGCATAAGGGAAAAACCTGTCAGTGGGGGCAGGGTTTTAATTGTTCTCACATTAAGAAGATTGTCCCTTGCTGTGATCTGTCTAGTCTTAAGACCAGATTTCACATCTGAGGGGAGGTGACTTACACTAGATAAAAGGGGCGAGAGAGGGAAACTTTATGATTCAATTACTCTTGAACTACAACTCTACTAAGCGGCTAGTCGCCAGATGAAGAATCAGCACAGGTTAAGTTTTTAAGGGGTGGTAGTTCCCCTTTAAGTTTCATAACTTTACTCCATTTCCCTATGCATGATAGGGATAAGGCATTTGGCATTAAAGTCTTAACAGCATTGAAGTCTGTGCAATGCTATGCACTAAACATTCACATAGCACATAAGCCCTAAGTGCAACTGCATGAATTGGAGGACAAAGTGAAAGAACCTGCCCTGGTATATTTGTACTCTTCCTCCCCATCTAATAACTTTCTTCACTCTTGGTTGAAGACTGTTTAATTATTATTCCTGACACTAGCTTTTCAATTTGTAACCTAATTTTACTTTTACATTCTTTGACCAAATCTCTGGCCACGCTGCAGAAATAAGTGATGCATCTAGGTGATTCATAACAAAACGTAAAGCTTATGTGATATTTTTAATATTTAAAGCGCTAATGGCATATCATTTTCCAATCTAATATTTCCTGCTTCAATAGACAATGTTTAGTCAACACAAGAATGGTCTCCTTTTGGATAGCTGTGAATTGCCACCTGCTATGAAGAGACACGGATGCTGTTATTGATAAATTATGTTTGACAGTTGGAAAGCAATTCTGTAAATCAACCTCTATTCCTAATAGGGCAGTTGTAGATTACTGGCTCACTGCGTAGGTCTGGCAGGCAAATGTGCAACATGATTTAAATTTCCGTATTATTCTCCATGTTTACATATATGCAATTATAATTAGGTACGTATGGTAGACATGGAACTTACATTTTTTCAGTTACACGGTTTATTTTAGTCAGCTCTGTATGTATCCCTGTTATTTTCAGTAAACATTACACTGTGCCAGTTGAAGCCAATATCATTCAACACCTTAAACCATCTTAAGCAGAAAGCATTTCCAAAACCTAGATAATTTCACTTTCAATTGCTTCATGGCTCTATGACTTTGAGTAAAATAAACAGAAAGAAAAGGCAATTGGGAAAAGATTGCCCTTTTTACGGAAAATATATTTGTTGGAAAAGTAGAAGGGCAGAGATTTATTTAAACTACATAATTGTATGCAGAGCATTACAATGAGGCTAATGTACTAAGAAGAACTGGAGTCATCTTGGGGAAAATCAACGCCATCATAGGAGACAAATATGAGTTTCCCAAATTACCACTGATTTAAAAGGCTTTTAACCCAGTGAATGCTACATGTGATGTTGACCTTCCTGTTTAAATCAATGGGAATTTGTATTTCTCCCGAACGGTAAAACTGTTTTACCCTCCATTTTAAGTACGTCAGTCTAAGCAGCACATTTATCAATATCTCATTAATTCTAATCACTAAAATGATGGCTGTATGTTCAAAAGAAAGTGAAGGAGTTCTGGGGCAAACCATTTACACTAAAGGGGATGACTAAATAATCTCATTGATTTAAATGGAGATTTTGACCTTTTGTATGCTAGTTAAGTCTCCAGTGCATTGCGTTGGAGACCTTTCTTGCATTCAAGGGTTTAAAATCCACATTTAAATTAATGGGATTTTTCTGTTCTCATAGTGCAAATGGTTTGCCCCAGAACTCCTCCGCTTTTCTTTTGAACAAATGTACCTTATAAATGTGGGAAAAAATTGTAACCCTTTGAGTGTCAGAGGGGTACTTAATGCATTGCACCCCTTTGGCACTCAAAGGGTTAATTACATTTTTCATTTTCGTCAAACACTGTGACTACTTTTAAAAACATGCATTATTTGAGAAAATGTACTATATAAAAAAGTGCAACTTTTTTGCTACATATTTATCAAGTTTTCTAATATATTTCCCATTCGCGGTGCTATTAAGAATGTAAAATAAATGTTAAAGACAGAGAATGCATTGTACAAATTGTAAAAATGAAAAAAAAAAAGATTTTAATCATTGAAATTTTAATAAAACTATTAGTATAGCTATATACAAAATAGTAGTATTATTTAACCCTTTGTTTGCCTTGACATAGCCTTATACTGCATTAGACTGTCCAATTTAATTTAATTTTAATACATTGTACATTATCAACCAATTTAAACAATCAACCAATTAACAATATGAAATGAATGTGTACAACACTTCCTTTACTATTATTTAGCTTCTACATTTTGTTGTTGATAATATTTGGTCATTATTTTGAAAAGTGACTAATTGTAAATTAATAAATATGTACAACATTGTCATAAAATACAGCATTTTTGAAATCATGATAAAAAGTTGCAGTACTTTAATATTTATACTTTTTTTATTTTGTTAACAAATATGTGTATTAGCTAATTTTTACGATTAACACCCGTTTAATAAATATTCCCAAATATCGAAATATTGCTCATACATGGCAATGATTTATTTAATTTTCATTCCATATAGTAGTGCGTGAAGCATATGTATCAATATGTCACTAAATCAAAAATAGGTTAGAAATGCATCTAATTATTAAATAAAATTATGACAAAAATGTAAAATTAGCAACTAGTAAAATAATAAAAGTAAACTTCCACAAAATCCAAAGAGATCTTTAGAGACATATGACTCAAAAATAATGTGAGAAATAGAGATGAAATAGAGAACATAAAATCAATCTAGGTAGTTTTATTTTACTGAATAAAGACTTTTTAGTGACCCTTTTATTTATGTCATTGTACATTTGGGTTGAATTTTGACAAGTTATTATTATTTCTGTATAAGGATGATGACTTCTTACAGTCACCAGTAATCCTTTGAGTGCAAGGTTGGTGCCTAACGCTTTTAATCCCAATACGTTTTAAACTTTTAGTGACACATTGATACATTTGTGTCCATATGTGTTAAGGCAAAAAAGCACAGTATTTGTAAAATTACCCCTTAGATGCTAAAAATCAAAAAGATTTTTTATTTGTTACTTTAGGAGGCTGATGTCCTAAGAGGAACTAGAGCAATTTTGGGGCAAACCAACTGCACCATAGGGGTTAAATAAAAAGCTCCATTGACTAATATGGATCTTTGAATCAATTGAATGCTAAATCAGCATCCAAAAGCATCCCTCTGGTGAAGCTGGTTTTCTCAAGGGATGATGCAGTTCTAATTACTATACCAGCAGTTTTATATATATAGCAATTGAAAGATACCAATAGATGTTCATACTCACACTCCATATTAATCACTGTAGCTTAGGGACAAATAACTATGGGGGTGATGTATAAAAAGCCTTCTTAGTGTATACTTAAGAATTGTTGCTAAAATTCACAACGCCTGGCCATATTTATAAAGAGGTAAAGTCACGTTTATAAATATGTCTATCTGAGAATATTCTGCGAATATTCGCACCTACGAATATATTTTCACACACATAGCGGTATTATATACTTCCAATAAGAACAGGTTTTACCTGGCGTGATTTCATCCCTAAAACTGGCTTTATTTTTGGCGCAGTTAGCAAATTTCGGAACTTTCTTGTTATTCTGAACCATTTTCAAAACATTTTTCAAACATTTTTACAACAGATTCTGACAGGAATTAGTTTTGAAAATCGATGACAGGAAACAATTCTGACAGGAAATAACGACAACAGAAATTAGTTTTGAAAGTGGTTCCGGATAACAGGAAAGTACCCAAATTTCTTTATAAATACAATGGAACACAATTCTTATTTGGCCAAGACCATTTCTATTCCACTTTTAAACACAGTCAACTAACTGGAGTTAGCACTAAGCAAAATGTTGTTAGATGTTTATACATATACTTGTGTCGCTTTGAGACAATTTTACGGACACCAGTTTTATACATCTCCCCCTATGTCATTTGGTTTAAATTGGGGTTTGAATCTCTTGAATGCTAGATAGGACTCCAACACATTGATTCACCGTGCACTGCAGACCATTCAAGGGATAATTATTTTCATTTAAATCAATGGGAATTTTAGGAATGTTTATTTGTTCCCTATGGCACAATTGGTTTGCTCTAGAATTACTCAGTTTGGGGCAATATGTTCAAAAGAAAAGTGGAGGAGTTCTGGGGCAAATCACTTGCACTACAGAGGAGAACTAAAAATCCCCATTAATTTAAATGGGGGTATTAACCTCTTTAAATGCTAGAGATGTCTCCATAGCGAGACCTCTCTAGCATTCAAGGGATTCAAATACCCTTTTAAATTAATGGGAATTTCTGAGATGTTTAGGTCTTTGCTACAGTGCAAATGGTTTGCCTCTGAACGCCACTTTTTAGTTCAACATATGGACCCAATACTTCTTAGTGCATCAAGTTCATGGTGTAGTTATTTGCTACAAAATTTCTTTATATGTACATATGCCCAGTGTATCTTTCTGTTTAGATTTAAAGATATTTTGGTAGGTTGGGTTACCTATACACCTAATGATACGGATATTGTTGTCAATACACCAGAGAAAAAGCAAAGCAGACTACTGGCACCTCTGAGGCCAACAGAGGAATTAGCAGATGACACAGTGATTATAGAAGCAGAGAGGGTGATGTACTTAGATGAATTAGATCGGTTCACTAACTACACCATGGGGGACAAAAAGTTCCCAAAAATTGCATTCATTTTAAGTGGATTAAAGCCCAATTTAAAATCAATAGACATTTCTATTTGTCCCCTATTGTGCTGTTGGCTTGTTATAGAACAATCTAGTTTGTCTTAGTACTTTAGACTCATGTGTAATGTGGACTTTAATATTATAAGCATTTGACAATATTCACTTATGGTGTAAGTAGGCATTAGACAGATCAGTGTATAACTTGTATCAGTTTTAATTAGGAATGTTGTATGTAAACCTTTTTGTGCCAGAGAAGTATCCAATGCATTGCAACAATAGTAAATGTTTTATGAAAAAAAATATATATATTAGAGTTTTCTTCCGGCTAAGTAAAACAAGGGTAATCCCACTGCTGTAAACTATTTTTTTTACAAATCAAACTTGTTTAATATTCTATTGTGGTTACAAGGTGGCGCTGTTCATATCACGTACTATGGAGTGCTTTAGTCAGCGACTCAAGGTTTGGCATAAACTGCATTATAAAAAAGGTCCCTTTTAGTCACCAGGGTGGTTATGCAATAGATAAGATAAAGAGGTGATAAAGAGGAGATGACCTGACCAGAGCTCTGTATAGGATGGAATAGTAACTTTTCCACACTCAGTTTACCCATTATACTAGGTTTATAATCACCTGACCAGCTGTCTATAGGATGTGTATTCACAGTTTAACACTCACTTTCACCATTATACTAGGTTTATCATGACTTGACCAGCGCTGTCTATAGGATGGTGTAGTAACAGCTCCATCATAAACTGTCATTGATATACGGTAACTAAAAAACTGAAGTTTGAGCTGCAATAACATTTGAAAGAAACACCTCTCATCAGTGTGAATACACTGGTTTAACTCAGGGGGATGAACACTAAGTTACATCTATCTATCTATCTATCTATCTATCTATCTATCTATCTATCATATACATATACCCATATTAAGTGTCATTATCCCTTTATGCCTTTAACCCAGTATGTTGCAGACCTCTCTAACACAGGAATTTGGGGAGGTTTTATTTGTTCCCTATGGTGCAGTTGGTTTGCCCTAGAATTGCTCCACTTTGCATTTATACACAAGGCTCACAATGTGCTATATTTACGACATAACCTAATCAGTTTTTTCTACTAAAACATATAATCATTAAGGAAATATATCATTTTACAGCACAAAAAGAACCAGGGTGGGACGTTTCCCTTCTCTTCCTCTGCGCAGATATATAATTTCCCTGATTTCTTTTTAATGACTGCAGTCTGTAGCCTAGTGGGTACTGATTTATGAAAAGCTGTAAAAGATCAGGTGGAACTCGGCAGGGCTTCTTTACAGCTGCCTGGATGGAAACCCATCTAATTTGTTTAGTTAAATGTGAGCTCATGGTGAACATCACCCGCCCCATAAATTTCATATTCAGACCTCTGACTGGGAACTTGGTCCAAAAATGCCGATGCCTGCAGATGATCTTAAAAACCTACATTCCCAGGTTGCCTTTGTGGAGACATCACAGGCTCTTCACAGTTAGAGTCACATTCCTCTTCTTTGATAAACTGTCCAGATGGCCTCTCCAAGGAGGAAAGTAACCAGTTTTTACTTGGAATTCTCTGAGGAACATTACAATAAGTAAAATAATACTTCATAGTGCTGGTTATTCTGAGGTTACGTACATTTAAATTAGGTCCCCTTATATTGAAACGTTTCTTTGATCCAAGTTATGGACATGAAAACTAACTTTGACTACCTAAATCCCTAATCTGTCAATTCTGTTCTTTCTCAGCTTAGCAATACAATTTGTTTTACTCTATGGACGTATGCCTCTCTGATAGAGCTAATCAAAGACCAGTTACATTAGAAAACAAGAACGGAGGCAAAGCCTTGCATTCTTTCCTAGAGCAACACTTCGTAAATACTTCAAGAATGTCCAGGGAATCACAGACATATTGCCAGCAAAATATATGAGTCCAAAGGTGATACACTTATTATAGCTAACAGCAGTAGCTACTTGGTGTTATATTACCAGCACATAAAAAGAGTTCAAAATTTGGCAGAAAATAATGTGGATTTTATAAATAAGTTTAGCCTATTCCTAGGAAGTAATATTTACTGGAGTGAACTTTAACCCAGTGGATGCTAGAGACGTCTCCAACACATCGCTCAGTGATGCATCTGAGATGTCTCTAGAATCCAAGGAGTTAATAGGTTTCCATCTGCACAATTTTTAAAAACATCACATAAAGGGACCCTATAACCTAAAATGCCTATATGTT
Organism: Rhinophrynus dorsalis; assembly: GCA_037306005.1. Taxonomy (NCBI): domain Eukaryota; kingdom Metazoa; phylum Chordata; class Amphibia; order Anura; family Rhinophrynidae; genus Rhinophrynus; species Rhinophrynus dorsalis. The sequence goes on along the minus strand of CM074719.1, from coordinate 67,838,080 downwards.
GTAAAGCCATTTTTTTATTTAGAAAACTAATATTGGAGTGATTTAGACTTCTGGATTATGCTAATAAAGGACTGCCAGGCAGAGACTCTTCTTGTTTTAGCCCTTTCAGTGCCAGAAGGGTACACAACGCATTGCAAAGCAATGCATTGCGTACCCCTCTGGCACTCAAAGGGTTAACCCTGCATTACCTCCCGCATTTAACCCTTTCAGTGCTCGGGGAGATATCAGTGTACAAGGAATGTAATATAAGGCTCAGACCAGAATTACCAAGTAGCATGCCTTAATTAGAATAATCTTTTAATATAAATAAATCAAAGTGTTATTTTTTTTTAATAAAAAAGTCTAGTACAACAAATAAGTGATGTCAACTGCTCTTTCAAAATCATCAAAGTTGTTTTTAGGTTGTACAATCTATTTAATGTATTTTTTCCCTTTTAAAATGGAATTTTCACCTTATTTCAAGTCTGAACATTTGAAAACTGCATTAAAATCTTCCTGTGTCATGTTAACCAAAAGACCAGCAGATGTAGTTAGTAGATTAATGCCTGCCGCCATATCTAAAGTATGCTAATTGTGGTAGCTGTGTGATACCAGTGCTAATGCTAATTAAGCCTTTCAGTGATGTGTCATCTGCCAATTAATGTTTCAGTGATGTTTCATATGCTAATGAAGCTCTGTACAGTACCAGGAAATTTTCACTTTTACGTTTCCGAGAAATAGAAATGTAATTATCTCCTAAACTATATTTCAGCTGAACTTTTGGTTTACATGACACATAATCTTTTCAAATATGTAAAAAAAAAAAAGTCAAGGTGATAGGTCCACTTTAAGAAGTAATAGGGAAATGGGAAAACCTTCTAACTCCAAAAAGTCAGTATTTGCATGAATGTCTTTAAGTGTTCTCCACTACCAAGCCTTTCTTGTGCACACAGCAATTTGCTTCACACACCCACATACACACATATATATATATATTAAAATGTTTCAATGTTTTCAACACATACTCATATATCTAGGTATAGATAAATATAGGTAAGTGTATACATATGGGTTTCCGAAACAAGCATGTTGCCCACACTGAGAATACTTGGGGAGTCCTCGTTAGAGAAAGATTTAGGAGTACTGATAGACAATAGACTTAACCGTGTGCAGTGTCACTCAGCCACTACAAGAGCCAATAGGGTTCTGTCATTTATAAAAAGAGGGTATAGATTCATAGCATGGAAATGTCCTGCATCTTTACCTTGGTAAGTGCTCATCTAAAATATTGACTGTTGTTTTGTGCACCACTTCTTTAAAACAAAACCACTGAACTGGAAAGAGTACAAATGTAAGAAAACCGAAAAAGAGATTGGAAGATTTTAGTTATAAAGGAATACCCAAAACTGGGTCTGTTCACATCAGAGAAGAAATGTCAAAGGGGTGATATGATTACTATTTATAAAAAATATTGAGATCAGTACAAAGAACACTCTGGAGAACAATGTAATCAAAGAGCTGAGGAAAAAACGAAAGTTCATATTAAGACTAGAAGAAAAGTGCATTCAATTTTAAAAAAAAAGGCAGGGATTACTATAAGGGCATGACTGTTGTGGAATTATTTGGCTTGGGAATCTGTGTTTGCAGATATTGTAGATGCTTTCATAAAAGTAGTAGATATCTTCCTAGCTTGGAATAATATTGAAACTTATGGTAGCTTGTTTCAGTGCTGATATGATGTTTACCCAGGTAAATATCCAATTATGTATTGGAGTGAGGAAGGATTTTCTTACCCACTTGGGACTTAATTGGAAATGGTTTCAATAGGGTGGGTTTTTACTTTCCTTCTTCTGGATCAACAAGGGTGATATGGCAATGGCTGAATGGACTTGTGTCTTGTTTTTCAGCCTTATCAACTACAGTATGTTACTGTTTATGAAAGTCAATTTTCCTCTTACCAAAGTTTTTGAGATGGAGAACCCTGTTTAATGGTGACCATAACATTTAAAATTTTAATAAACAGGATTTTAATTGATTTAAATAATTTGCATGTGATTATTGCATATAATCTGAATCTTTTAAGCATCTCCAAGGATTACTCAGAAACAAGTATTGCTTAAAGTATTTCTCTGTTTCTCAGTTTTTCCTCTGAAAATCCAAATTTTGTATTCCATAATAAATATAATAGTTTTCATGAAATAAATTAAGTGCCTTGCAGTTCATAAAGCCAAGATGATTCTATCCTTAGTAATTGCCTACTGTGTTTCAGATTGTAGTAATAATATCGATATGATAACTCAATAGTGGGCATCACAATCATAAATATTTTTGTTAATTTGAGATAAAACTGTACAACAGATTTGTAACTTGTCATGTTAAGGGCGAGATATTCAACAAGCCATCGTAATGAAAAAATTGTCATATCATGAGTTGGTGGTAAATGGAGGAAAATATTTTGAGAAGTAAATCCGTCACGTTTGAAAATTTGTCATAAAGACTTAAAAATGACGGTAAGGAGATCTTGGGGAACATTGCCCTTAAAAAGGCTGATGTTAAAAATGTGTTTCATTTTGTCTTTGAAATGAAAATTTTCAAGAAACAAAGACATTTCTTGTCTTTAAAATGACACATTTTCAAACAAAGCCCTTTTTCAGCAGTTTACTGCTTCTCACTCCTGCTAAAGTACTTTCATTTGTCTTCTCCAAGTTCAGACCATTTGTATTTTGTTATGAACAAATAACGTTAATCAGACAAAATTGTCTGATAAAAGAATATTTTTTATGAAACTACCTTACAATATGATGGTAGATTAAACCACTCCCACTTTTAAAGGCATAGTAATACTTAAAAATTACTATCCCTCATCTTGTAGGTAATAAAAAACTGAGCAAAATGACACCAGCGGCATCTCTCAAACCTTTATGGTTTGAGAGATATCCGCTTTTAAAGTTCAGCAGTTTGCCTTTTCTACTGACGTCAGCATTCTAGTTGAGAGCAGGGGAATCCTCTCCTGGGATCAGCCGGCGGCTTTGCAGCAGTGCAGAGATTGCGTTAATAAAAGAGAAATCCTTTACTAAAATGGTCTTCTACGTATGCTTGGTTTGCAAGCACACATAGAAGACCTTTTAAGTTAAGGATTTCTTTTTTATTAACGTGATCTCCGCATTGCTGCAGAGCCGCTGCCGATCCCGGGACCGGATTCCCTTGCTCTCAGCTAGAATGCTGACGTCAGGGGAGAGGGAACTTTGAAAGCGGATATCTCTCAAACCATAAAAGGTTGAGAGATGCCGCTGGTGTCATTTTACTCAGTTTTTTATTGCCTACAAGATGAGGAATAGTAATTTTTAAGCATTACTATACCTTTAAGACTGCTTTTTCCTTATGATGCAGATGACAGAATTGGATGCAAAAACCACAATAACATGTCTGAGAATTGACGGACCATGGAGCAGGAACTTTTTTATTCTGATTACAGACAATTTCAGTTTCCATCACTTTATGAACATCTCACTCTAAGGGCTGGCTTCTATTACAGGTGTTAATTTTATCTCTGCTTTTATCGCCAGTTTCCCCCATAGACTTCAACAGGAAAGTGTTTGATAAAATGGGTGTTAACATTTAGCACCTGCAATAGAATCTAGCCCTAAATGCTTTATGTTAAACTAAAAAAATATAAAATGATGTATATAAGCAAAAATCATGTTTTGCACATATTTCAATGTGGTGAACAGTTTAAGAAGTGGATAAGCTGTTCAATGCACTCATTTAAAGATATGGTATTTTTTTTGTTCTTAATGCATTGCAAAGTATTAAAAATTGTGATTGATGTCACTCACTACATGGGGGGATTAAAGTGTTAGTAATGTCCACAAAAAAGTTTTTTGCATTTAGAGGATCTTAAAAAGCTGAGCTAAATGCAAAAAAAGTATCTCTCACACCACTATGGTTTAAGAGATACAGGCGTTTAAAGTTTGATATCGCCTACTGACAGCTGTAAAGCTGTCAGCAGGAGATTCGTGTCAGCAGACACGGAGGAGCTTGAGCAGAGCCGCAATCTCGTTATTTACCACAAATCCCTTCACTGGAATGGTCTAAAACGTGTGCCTGGTTTTCAAGCACTCGTTTTAAACCATTCCAATGAAGGGATTCGTGGTGAATAATGAGATCGCGGCTCTGCTCAAGCTCCTCAGTGTCGGCCGACACGGATCTTCTGCTGACAGCTTTACAGCTGTTAGTAGGAGAGATCAAACTATAAACGCCTATATCTCTTAAACCATAGCGGTTTGAGAGATATGTTTTTTTAATTTAGATCAGCTTTTTAAGCTCTTCTAAATGCAAAAAAAACTTTTTTGTGGACATTACTAACCCTTTAAACACAAAATTTGTCACAAAAATTATTTTCATAATTTTTTGGGTGGTCAAAACATTGTTGCTCCTACAATTACACCAAATGGGTTACTTATATGCCAATGTTTAGATCAAGGATGGGGGGGCTTGAGGCTCTTCCAGGGGAGTAAATACCAAACTTTGCTTTGCTATTCAACATAACAATGCCCATATAACTGGCAAAAAGATCACGGTTAGAAGTCTGAGAAAGTCTGATTTGTGAATAACAGTCTGCCCTGTTTGTAGTGATGATATGAATGATATGATTTGATATGGTTGAGACTGCATATATTTCTTTGTAGAAATGTCTGTGGACAGTTTATAATTAAATGGCTTCTTCAGAATACATTACAGAAAGGAAAATATGCTACTGAATAATAATATAGATACACACAGGCTAAATGTTACATTAACTTCAATAAAGCAAAGGGAGCATCAGGGGTTGGGGAATACAAAAAAGAGACGGCATCATGTGAGAGAGCTCTTCTTTTTACTGCAAAAAAGGCATCTCTAATGAAACGTTTTCTCTACTGTGCTGAATACTTACTTAGTCCTTACTAATGTACTTAAACCCTTGGGTGCTAGAACATTTTTGAACAAACTGTGAATCATTGTTTTGGAGCTGAGTCTTGCATTCACACTTAAAATCACCCAGATCCCTGTGCTTGGTTTCAGTAAACATAACATTATTGATTATTTATTTATTTATTTATTTATTTATTTTATTAGGCCTTCAGATCTTCTGCTTGATCAGAACAGTGTTGATTTTCCTGCATTCAGACCTCCCACAGACTGGCCGGACGGCATGCAAACTGGGCAGTGCAAAGACATTCTATCTGGAGTTGCCTACAGTTCCTGTGAAACGATAGCAAAAATCTCCTTAGAGTAAGTTCACAAAAATTACTTCCTAGTTTATTTTATATGAAATTAATACTTTATTTTGCCTTTCAGATGTCTCCATTTCATTTAATTGTGAAACAATTCTTTGCTGATATTCTTTCATCCTAGGAATTAACAGTATTTTATATCTCCTCCATTGCACAGTATGTCTCTGTTATAGTTATAGACTACAGCAGCATTCAAAAAGGCTAACAGAAGACCTACAGTAAATAGATTGACAGGACTTCTGTATTTGAAGGGTCCCCTTTAAGACTTTAATGTGGGTCTCAGACATTTTGACATCACACAGGAAAATACACTTGTAGCATCAATGTGCTGATAATCAGTATGACGATGCTGTCAATGTTACCCGCTGTTTTTTACATGATGTTATAAATGAATGAAACAAAATTATTTTTATTTAATCATTACTACACATAGTGTCATGCACACAAAGAAAAGAAGAGCAATTCTGTGGCAAACCAACTGCAGAATAGAGGACACATGAACATTGTAACACATTCAGAGGGTTAATTGAGGCCTTTTGATTCAATGGGGATTATATTTGTTATAATATATTAATATTATTTGTGTGTGGAGGAGCATCTCTGGGTATGCAGTTAAATTGTGGCCTGTCACTCACTATCTACAAACAGGGCACAGAGGAAATCAATGCAGAATTATTCCATGTTCTTATGTTAGCTACTGGGAATGCAGTATGGCCTAGTTCTCACATAAGCTGTGCACTGGTGAGGCTGTATGCTAGTTTGATCAGTACATTGTATGTTTGTACGGGAGCTTGATTACAAATCAGTATGTAAACACGGCTCATTCACTGTGCCGACAGATTTGTAAATTTCTCTTACATATTAAGGAGTTATACTGGAGTAAACCAACTGCACCATATGGGATAAATAAATTTAGAGTTTGGGGCTCTTCTTTACTTTTGTGGGTGAGGTCCTAAGTGCAAAATAAATATTAAAATGCAAACACACAGGAAAATATGCAAGCATTTTACTGTCACACACATTTTAGTAAATAGTCTACAAGAATCTTTATTTCACTTCCTATATGATCACACTGCTTAGTACATTGATCCTATTCAGTGTGCAATCAGTCATGTTGATTATTACTGATATGTGTTTGACAAAAGCACCTGACTAACCTGACCTATGTGCAATAACATATGGTTTCCTGCAGTCAAATTGTTGTTAACTTATAGGGATGTATTCAGGAAGCTAAATTTGTACAATTCTAGACCAAACCAACTGTCCCATAGTGTACACATAAAAATCCCATTCATTTAAAAGGTATTAACCCTGTGAATTCACTGCGAATTTAAATTTCTTCTTCCGGCGCAGTTGATTAACTCCGGAATTGTACCTCTTTATCTTTGTGAACACGACCATAACTTCTCAAAACAAATTTTTAATCACCAAAGCTTGGAGAAAAGTCCATTGTGTAATGATAAAATGTAAATTCTAAATTGAGCTGTTTTTTTCTAAAGTTTAGATTTTATTTTATTTAATAACATTTTCATTTTTTCATTCAGTGATATGAAGACAGTTGGTGTCACAATTATTGGTCCAAGAAAGAAAGTAATAAGTAACATCAGACCTCCAGAAACCTATACAAAGAATGGACCTGTTAATGTATAAACCGATAATACAGGAAGATCTATTTTAAATGGAAGGTGCAATTCATGCTAAGATGCTGAGCGGACATCGTGGGGTGCTTGGACAATAATGGAGATCCCACGGAAACTCTTGTATAGAAGTTACAATGCCTTAAAATAGGAGCTTATTGGAGCTCTTCTATTTCTTAGTCAGGAATGGTGCATTTCTGGTAACACACATATTATGAAGACATTTGAGAAAGGAAACGAATGAAGAAAATAGGGAGAGACCTTCTTCAGAAACTGCCATCAGAGACAAAACAACAATCTGTACACAGGGTTATCAAAGGAGGACCAACAGTATGTAATAATAATCCGACTTACCTTACTATGGCCATAAAATCCAAATGACCCCTAGAAATGTTTCCCTTGCTCTTTGGTTCAAGAGATAACATTTTCAGTTAGATCCGGGTCTTCAGACGCTACTCACTGCAGTAATCGCAGTACTTTCAGGACCAGAGGGGACCCAGCACATTGCTTTACTATGCATCACATGTGTATCTGGTCCTTAAAAGGATAGTAATACTTCATTTTATCTTTATTTTATTTTGTAGACATTAAAAAAACATGAAGAACGATACAAGTCTTATCTCTCAAACCTTTATGGCTTGAGAGATATTCACAAGAAGAGTTTCCCCTCACTGACCAATACTGTCTAGTCTGCCATATAGCTGTCAGATTTGGAATCTGACCAACAACTGGCTCTTCAGCAGAGCAGAGATCACAAGATATAAAAATAACTATTTCATTAGAAGGGTTTAAAAAGTGTGCTTGCAAACCAGGCACACTTTGTAGAGTATTCAAATTAAGTAGTTCTTCTTATATCTCAAGATCTCAGCTCTGCTGTAGAGCCACGGTCGGTCTGCGGACCAGATTCCAAATCTGACAGCTAGATGGAAGACTTGACTGGTTTGGGTCAGTGAGGGGAAACTTTTCTTGTGAACATCTCTCAAACCATAAGGTTTGAGAGATAAGACTTATATCGTTCTTCATGTTTTTTAATGCCTACAAAATAAAATAAAGATAAAACGAAGTATTACTATCCCTTTAAATAGTTAATTAGGCCCATGTACTGCTTATAGTTGAAAAAATTGCAAGCAACTGTCATGTCTGTTTCCATGAACATAAAATTCAAGACTGAATGAAGATGTTGGGTGTTATGCTCTAAGCAGTGACAAAGAGGGGATAAAGTGGAGATGACTTCTCCAGTGTTATCACTTCCCTGATTCCTATGTTATTCTATATAGCCTATTCACTAAGATCTCCAAAGATGGAGAAATGTTAGTGCATTGGCTCCATAGAATAACATAGGAACTGGAGAAATGATATCACTGTAGAAGTCATCTCCACTTTATCACCGCTTAGTGAATCTCCCCCACTGTCTCTTGAAACAAGGTGCAAGGGAAAAATGTATAGGTACCATCAGTATTTCCAGGCCATAGTAAAGTAAGTATAGGGTTATAATTAGTAGATGTTAGTTTTCCTTTAATGAGCAAAAACACACAGTATTTTCATTTTTTTTAAACAAATATGGAGTGTTACTTTTTGGTTTTAAAAGTAATACAGGTAATTTTAGAAATCTGAAACCAATATTGTTTCATCATTTACAATACGGTATGTTAAACAAATTATTTGTATTATTAAAGACAAACACTTTACAAGAAATGTGGGAATATTCATTCATTTAATAATCATAAGTAAATTAATATTTATTTGTATTATTTTTCTTTTGTGTTTTTGGATGTCTTCATTGGCATACTCTATTACCATTTCAATATATACTGTTCAATGTATAACCAGGAAAAGGCCATAATAATATGATTGTTTAAGTATTCACGTCCTGAAATAGTTTCACAATAAAAAAAAATAATCATTGGTATGTTGCATATTACCCTTTCACAGCTGCTTGCTTGAAGAATAGTATTATTATTAAATGCATAGTAAATGCTTCCAGTTTATAATAAACAAGTGAAATGTATCTATTACTATTACTATTACACTTTGGGCAACTTTTGATAAAGTCTCTGCAACTATTGATAAAGTCTCTGCCACTACTGATAAAGTCTCTGCCACTCAAAGAGTAAATAAAGAGCCACCCGACCCCTTTCCTTCTCGCGTTCTGTGCTGCATTGAAGGCACAATGCAGTGTTATATTCTATTCATTTAAACTGTCGATATTAACCCTTTGAGGGTCAGAGGGGTATCCAAAGCATAGCAAAGCAATGCGTTGGAAACCCTTCTGGTGGTCAAAGGGTTAAAGCTTACAGCATAATCATCTGAAATTATTGAAAAAAGACAAGTGCTCATTTATTTATGTGAGATATTTGAGTAAAGACTTTATTAAAGGTGAAGTAACACCTTCTAATGATAACCACCACCCCCATTGTCCTTACTATGACCAGAAAATCCTGATGAATTTTGCCCTTGCGTCTATGTTCAAATGATAACCTCTGCAAACAGTCCTGATGTCTTGCCCGTGGAGGTGGACATGATAGTTCCTAGTGGGACCACAGGGCACAAAATCCACGCACTGAACCCACTAAACGTAGGACCACAGACTACATGGAGATCCCTGAATTTCAGGACATACTTGTACATCATGGGTGCTTTAGGCAAGTTGTACCCATTATGTACATGTACATCCTACGTCCTTAAGGACAAGAGGGGTCTTTAAAGGGCTATGTAGACTCTGCCAGCTTCAGTTTAATTCATTGTGCAGCAAAGCGATGCTCACCCCTCTGGCACGCAAAGGCTGTTGTATCTGCCTCCATGGATATGATGACATGCGGGTCTGAGTGAAGAGGTTATCTCTTGGACAAAGGCATAAGAGTAAAATTCATAGGGGACATTAGCATTTTTTAGCCATAGCAGGGAAGGAGAGGTGTTATCAGGAGGTCTTACATTCTCTTTTAATCTGTTTAGTGTCACTGGGAATGCAACCCATTGCAAAAGCAATGCATTGCATACCCCTCTGGCATTCAAATGGTTAAACTGAACAGAGCCAGTTTAAAAATATAGAAATAAATAAATACATTTCCATGATCCAGTCTTGGGTTTTACATCTGTATTAAGCAATACTTATATCATATAGTCAGTTGCTCTATATTACATTTGATCATTCTGTAACCATGTTGTAATTTACTGTTTATTTCTCATTATCTGGTATTGGTACTGTCTATGTAGTTACTCTCAGAAAAACATAGGAGAAAGAATTGAGAATTACACACCAATAGATTGCTGAAAGATGATTTCAACCACTTTTTTGCTTCAGGCCTCATCAATGTTTTGTGTTGCAATGTTTGGAGACATCTCTAGCATTCAAGGGGTTAAGAGAAATTGGATGCCACCTGAAAATAACCCCCATTTATCCTAGCTGGCCTGAAAATCCTAATGGCCACTACTTATCAATAAGGTGTGAATATGGTCTCCACAATTAATCATTATTTCTGAATGTCATCTCTACCGAGGAAGACATGATTCTTTATTGCTGGACTCAAGGATTCAAAACTCCTCCCACTTCAGTGGGAGGAGTTTTGAATTTTGGAGTCTTGTAAAAAGAATAATGTCTGATTCTGTATCTGTGATACAAACTACTAATTGAAGTTTAACCCTTTGAGTGCCAGAGGGGTACACAACGACTTTGGAGAACCAGTCCACAGAGAATTTATTCTTAGTGTCCATGATGATTTTCTGCTTCCGATTGCCCAGATTAAGGTAAGTGGACTTTAATTAACCCCTTGAGGGCTAGATACATTATGCACCTCTCTGATTCTCATGGGGTTACAAGGTACTAATGCTCCTTTAAGATAATGCAAAGTGCACGTGAAAAAATAGAACTAGTAAACATTATCAGGATTATATTCTGAATAAAATAACTAAATAGCAATAATGGCATTTTACACTTAAAGTTCTATTTTTTCACAATCAGTTGAGGGGCATTTTATTCTGCTATCACCAGGAGGCCGTGTACAAATATACTTATGTTGCCGAATGAAACAATTAACCCTTTGAGTGTCAGATGATTGTGCAGTGCATTGCTCAGAAATGCATTGCACAGATCTCATTATCACTGAGAGGGTGAACGTATTTTCTGTAGGAAAATGGCTAATATATCTCTTGTGTTTATAGCTGATAGTGAAGTATTATATGCTTAGTCTATCTGACGCAATACGAAACTAACAGGTTATATAGATATATATACACACACACACATTATGGTACTTTTTTACATGACATAATCAAAAGAGGCATGTAGCAGTATTGTTCTGAAGAGATTTAGGGTCATATGTTCAAAAGAAAACTAGATGAATTCTGGAACAAACCATTTGTTTCAACTAAAAATTGCAAAAATGCCTATTGATTTAAAGGGATAGTAATACTTCTTTTTATCTTTATTTTATTTTGTAGGCATTAAAAAACATGAAGAACGATATAAGTCTTATCTCTCAAACTTTTGTGGTTTGAGAGACATTCACAAGCAAAGTTTCCCCTCCCGCCCCTTTAACCTAGTGTAAGCCATTTCTTCTCAGATGTGGAATGCAGTCCATAGACCAGACAGATAACAGCAGTGGACAGTCTTCTTCCTATGAGAACAATGAAAGCTCTGCCCCCCTTGACAAGTTTTTCAGGTTTTTCCCTTATCTTAATTGAAGATTGTCCCTCTCTGCAGTCTACCTGGGCACCTCCCTTCTCATCTGGCTGAACAGTGTTACATCAGTAAAAGGGGTGGGAGGGGGACACTTTGTCATTGAATTACTCTTGAGCTACAGCTCTGACAGAGTTGAAATAACACTCTCCATGGTCCAAATGCTATGATGATTAATTAGAGCTGCTTTTATTATGAAACATTACTATCCCTTTAAATGGGGATTTTATTTAACTGAATGCTAGAAAGGTCTCCAACACTTTGCTAAGCAAATTATTGGAAACCTCTCTAGCATTCAAGGGGTTATATCCCAATTTAAATCACTAGAGATCTTTAGTTCTCCCCCTATAGTGCAAATGGCTTGTCCCAGAATTCCTCTGCATCTCGTTTGAACATACAGCCCCTGATGTATAAGTTCTAAGGTACAAAATGTAATTTCAACATACGCTTAACAAAAAAAAAGGGGACATCTTATATATTTTTTTATTAACAACAAGAAGAGGTTAAGTCATTTTTTGTAAACAGGCAATAAATCGAGAAAGTGAGGCATTTTAACCATTTAAATGCCAGAGTGGGAGGAAACGCATTGCAAAGCAATTTAAATAAAGAAATTCAGTGATGTGTGTAACTGTCCACACAAAAATTCAAATAACATTTTCAGACTTTTCCAGACATTTTAAGGGCAAATGAGAATGAAAGTTCAGAGTGCAAGCTATCCAATTAGATTGATAATCATGTCTTTAAACTCTGTAGCTGAGTACTAAATAGAACTGTATTATTCTGTGGCATACCAATTAAATCATAGGATATAAAAAATCTCATAGGTTTAAAGGGATAGTAATGTTTCACAAAAACAGCAGCTCCAATTAATCTTCATAGTATTTGGGCCATAGAGAGTGTTATTTCACTACTGTCAGAGTTGTGGTTCAAGAGTAATTGAAGGATAAAATTTCCCCTCCCGCCCCTTTTACCTAGTGTAAGTCACCTCCACTCAGATGTGGAATGCAGTCCACAGACCAGACAGATAACAGCAGGGGACAATCTTCTTCCTATGAGAACAATGAAATCCCTGCCCCCCTTGACAAGCTTTTCAGGTTTTTCCCTTATCTTAATTGAAGATTGTCCCTCTCTGCAATCTACCTGGGCACCTCCCTTCTGATCTGGCTGAACAGTGTTACATCAGTAAAAGGGGTGGGAGGGGAATATTTTGTCATTCAATTACTCTTGAACTACAACTCTGACAGAATTGAAATAACACTCTCCAAAGTCCAAATATTATGATGATTAATTAGAGCTGCTTTTATTATGAAACATTACTATCCCTTTAAATGGCACTCACACCCCTCGAAAGATAGAGAAATCTCCAATGCATTGCTCTGATGGGGATTTTAGGAATTTTTATTTGAGCCCAAATGGTGCAGTTGGTTGGCTCCAGAATTGCTCCAGTTCAACCTCTGGATTTAAGTTCTGAAAGTAATGCAGCACTCTTTCACTGCCAGGGCACAGCAACTTGTCCCATTATACTGTGGCCATATTAGGACATCTATACCTCATCCTTCCACCTATCAAACCTCTATCAATCGTTCTTCCACATGCCAAACTCCCTCCTTCCTTGTACCAAACCACTGTCACTAATCCTCCAACATTATAAACTCCATCCTTCCTCTTACTAAACTCCCTCCTTCCTCCTATCAGAGCTCTCTCACTCATCCTGATTGATATAGGTTTGGTAGGAGGAAGAAGGAGCGGTGGAGTAGAGATGGCCTAAAATGGAAACTGTACCATTAGCTGATTTATTTGCTCATAAGATATAAAAGGTAATATTTCAGTTATTAAAATTTGATAAATATGTTTGCTTTTATAGATATAGCTATATTTAGAGAATTAAACATACATTTATTAAAAGAATTACATCTAAAATACATATATTGTTAGGGATGAATATAGATTACATTTAACAATAAACAGAAATGGAGATTTTTGCATAGTATATATTTTATTTACCAATTAGTACTTTGCAAAGTTGTTTATGTCATTTTTACACTAATAAGTTTACAAGAAGAATGAAAATCTGAGTAACTGTTATTTGTACCGATTTGAATATATTTTCACACTCCTTATAGTTTGTAATCGGAAATTGCATTTCTACAGTGATCTGATGTTAACTTTAACCCTTTGAGTGCCAAACAGGTACAAAACACATTGCTTTGCAATGTGTTGCGTACACTTCTGACACTCAAAGGTTTTTAAAGTGGAACTGCCAAAGGTTTCTAATGTGACAGCTTCACTTTAGAAACATTTGACAGTTCCACCTTAAAGGGGAACTATCACCTCTATACAATTTTGCCTCTGTGTAATGTACCCTATAGCGATAACATGTAATCTGAGTGTTTTTTTTTTTATATAATGCAGGCTATGGCGAAATTTACCGTTTTAAAAATGAGCCGGTGACATCACTTCAGGACAGGCTGCGGGAACAATTCTATCCTGCACCCTGTCAATCTTCGTCTGCTCCCTCCCCAAGTATTGCCTTGTGTGAACCTCCTCTAATGAGGAAGGATTTCCCCATGTAAGCTGGAGGGCTTTTTAGCCAATGAGAGCACTCCTTCTCACATGGAGAAATCCTCCATCATTGGAGGAGGTTGGAATGAGGCAATACTTGGGGAGGGAACAGACTAAGATTGACAGGCTGCAGGACAGAGTTGTACCTGCAGCCTGTCCTGAAATGACGTCACTGGCTCATTTTTAAAACGGTCAGGTCAATTTCACCGTAGTCTGCATTTTATATAAAAAAACACACAGATTACATATTATCGCTGTATGAACATTACACAGAGGCAAACTTGTATAGAGCTGATAGTTCCCCTTTAAGGCCTCTTGAAGTCACTGTTTTTGAACATTATCATTTTTCATTTCAACCTCGCGCATCACAGTGCCAGAAACGTCTTCCACTGTTCAGCAGTTTACAGACTTTAGATGCTCACTCCGATAAAGAGTTACAACTTGCCCTGTAATATGAATGTCTGTTTTAGCTATTTATTGCCCTTTAACCCTTTGAGTGCCAGAGGGGTACGCAACACATTGCAAAGCAATGCGTTGTGTACCCCTCTGGCACTCAAAAAGTTAACTAAAAAAATTGCTTAAACCTCTTTGTAAACTTAATTTGACGTCTTATATTTAAATACTAAATATAAGAAGTAATACAATCTCCTGTATATTGCACTTGATACAAAATCCCTCTTCATTTTCAGTTTTCTGAACACAAAGCTGCACTTTCTGGAAATCAGTTATAGTGTTCAATGCAAGGACTAGAGGGATTTGTAATGCATTTAAAGGAAAAATATAGCTTATTTTTATGTTCAGGCTATATAAAATCTAATATGATACCAAGAAAAGTTTGGGTTTTTTTGTTCGTTTTTTTTTTTTGTGACAACTGCTACATTAAATCCACAAAGCGGTCTTGATGGCAGCTGTCATAATTCTTTTTGTGCGAGCCTTCTTGAGCATAGCCATATATGGTCAAAAATAATGAGCAAGAACTCATGGCAGTGAGTGTAAGCACATATGGCGCGATGCAAGAAAGGTATTTTTGTGCGCAGATAGATTTTGCGCATGTTCTAATCCATGAAGCTAAATACCGAACGCTTCTTGAATTACACATAAAAATTTCCATTTTACGACAACAGTACACAGACGTATAAATTCGTCTTGCAGTAGGCGCATTCGCTATTCCACTCACACAGATTCATTAATCTTAGCCACGCCCACACAAAAAATTAATATATGCAGCTGTTCGCTAATCTTGAATTTTCATGCGCAATTCAACAAAATCACGCGCAAACCTATTTCCTAGTGGTTTTCACAGGAAAAATATCGATTGCGCAAATTTCCTGCATCGCACCAATAGTGCAAAACACCTGCATAATGGTACAGAATCCAACACTCAGTGCGAGCTCAAGAACTAAATGCAACAGCCTCTTTGCACAGCAGCTGTGGAAATGAAAAGTAGATAATAATGTGCTTTGAAAAAATATATATGTTTTGTACTCTGAACATTTCCCTTTGTGTAACATACGATGCCTTGTAAAACTGCATTGTTGGATGAGATGAGTGCAGTATGATATGTGGCTATTCTGTGGTGTTGCTCTTTCTGTGTCAGTCTGTGGAGACCTCTAGTCAGTGACCAGGGACCACACCTCTCCACGGACAGGAATAGCAACAAGATTAGGCCACAGAGGTCAATTTACTCATAAGAACATAAAATGCTATTATGTTATTTATTCCTTTTTTTCATAACAGTGCTATTATTCATTTAACCCTATCAGTGCCAGAGGTGTATGCAGTGCATTGTTCTGCAATGCATTGAGTAGCCCTCTGGCACTGAAAGGGTTAAATGTGAAGAAAATTCAGTGCAATTTTCCCTTAACCCTTTGAGTGCCAGAGGGGGTAAAGAACGCATTGCAAAACAATGCATTCCGTACCCTCTATGGCACCAAAAGGGTTAAAGCACCAGCGGGATAGTGCTAGAGTGCTTGCTTTCTGGGGCCCAAAGTGTTAATAAACTATGTTGAAGACATGGCATGAATTTGATTATATACACACACGCGTATGTACAATTTGCCCTAAAACTCTCTGAGTGTCAGTGCTACACAATGCATTGAACTGTCTCTGGCGCTCAATCAGGTTTGCCACCTAGCCGGTATTTTACTGGCAGGCCGGTAAAAATTTGGCTTCTTTCCAATTTTAAGTCTATGGAGGGAATGCCATGGCTGGTATTTTTTTGAAGAAAAGGTGGCAACCCTACGCTCAATGGGTTAAAGTTCTGTGGAGTTACACATTTCTGATGTTTTTACTATTTACATCTGTACCTAATGAGCCTGATGTACTAATAAGTGCAAGTGTAATTCTGTAGCAAACCAACTGCACCATAGGGGACAACAATTCTAATCTATTTAAAAGTGGATTTAACCCTAGAATGCCAGAGAGGTATCCAACGCATTGCAACGCAATGCAATGGATACCTCTCTGGCACTCAGCGGGTTAACTCCCTGAATGTCCAGTATTCAGGGGGTTAAAATCCCCATTTAAATCAATCAGAATTTTTGTCATTTTTATGTCTCCCCTAAACTGGAATTGGTTTGCTCCAGAATTGTTCCTGTTCCTCGTAGTACATCAGTGATTGCAAGGTACAGGATTCCATGAGTTCTACTATTTTATTGCCATGGTCGCCTCAAAGGGTTAATCACAATTTGAATGAGAACAATGATCAAAAAAGCAAACCCAGCGTATCATATTTATACCTGTTTAATATCTTACCTGTATTTTAAAGGTAATTTTTTTTACATACTATTTATTTCATTTTTATCTCATTTATGCTCTGTATTTAGCATATGTTACATATGTCATAGACATCATTTACGTTGACTTTCTAAGCATTACTTAGTTTCCTAGTGTGCAATTGTAGATGGCCTCAGACTGATGTAAAATGATTTGTAGTGGAAACATTTATATTTTTATAATAAACTTGGTGAAAGTATTTTTGACAGAACTGAGCAGAGTGTTGATTGCTTCACAGCTCTTTTAAAGGTATTTGAACATGAACAAATAAACCTTGTTATACACAGCAATATAGCATGAGTAATTATTAAAATAATAACATTTGACTGGCATTTAGATTTATTTGCATGTTTGTGTCTTTAGAGATTCAATAAAGTTTTTTGTTTTCTTATAAAGTGCTGACATATTGCACAATGCATTACTTGTAGGACTGAATTAGTGTCAGATTTATATTTCAATTCTCAAGCACAACATCTAAGGTGCTCTTAACCCTTTGAGTGCCAGAGAGGTATCAAACGCATTGCAAGACAATTCATTGGATATCTATCTGGCACTCAAAGATTTAAAGGAGAACTAACAACTCCATCAAAACACTTCCCACTTATATTAGTGTGGCCAGAAAATCCTTATTGCCCCTTTGAATTGTGCTGTTATTCATTTTATTCAAGAAATGTCATTGTCAATCAGTCCTGCATGTCATTTTAGCTTTGTCACACAGCATTTTCTGTCTCCTATATACTTAAAATATAAAAAAACTATGTTGTAGGGTTTATCCCCCTGAGTAAAAGAAGGGTACTCTCACCACTGAGAAGTGTTTTATTCAAAAGTTATTACAGGTTAAACTTTACATTTTTAAGTGCAGTATCACAGTGACCTGAAATTGTACAGTGCTGCACGATCCTATGGACAGCTCTGGTCAGTTGACCATAAATTTCCATAGGATGGTGTAGCAGTACCACCACTGTACAATTTCATTCCACTGTGATACTGCACCTAAAAAAATTAAAGTTTGAGCTGTAATAACTTTTGAATAAAACACCTTTCAGTAGTGGGAGTATTCTTGTTTTACTCAAGGGGATAAATCCTACAACATATTTTTTTTTACATTTTAATTATTACTATCCCTTTAAGTATAGGCCCTTGCTTTCATTGAACCTAGATGGATTCGGCTACATTAAAGTGATAGTAATACTTTCCAGAGACAGTCTGTAGTATTGATCTTTTAAATAAATACATAAAATGATCCAATTCTTATATTTACTAAGGTTTATATTTTTTCAGTAACATACTGGTAAAGTTCCCCCCTCCCACCCCTTTTATTCACGTCAGTGCTCTAGCTGACAAGCTTGTATTCTGGTTCGCAGATCGGACGGCTCTTCTTCAGAGCCGAAATAACATTGTATGAAAAAAGAATCTTCATGCGAACAATCTACAGACAGGCACACTTTGTAAACTGCTCGCATGAAGAGTCTCTTTCTCTGCAATGATACATTAGGAACTCTTTCAGTTGCTGTTGGAAGTCAACTCTTCTTGCTCTCAAATGGTTTAAGTGAATTTACCCTTTGAATGCCAGGTATGCCCTATGCATTGTGATTTACAGCCCTCTGGCACTCAAAGGGTTGATCACTTTAACACTTTGAATGCCAGAAGGTTGCATTCAAAGGGTTACTATTACTGTACACCATAAATTGTTGATCAACTGGTGGCTTCCTAGCTCCTCTTGCATTACAGCAACCATTATCTAAGGGCCACTGGGCAGGCAACCCTCATCAAAGGGCCACAGAAGACACCGCACATCAGACTGTCTTACACCAGGAGGCAGGAAGGACTGGAGGATCTCTGGGTTTGAAAGTCAGTATTCTGCTGAAAGCACTAAATTCCTACCCGCACCACAGTTTGTCACCTGTACTGACAGAGAGATGAGACAATTACAGAGTGATCACGGTACATGCTAGGAATTGTACACAGAATCTGGTGTTGGTGAGCACTAGAATAAAACAAGCATGCACCATCACCAGGCTCTGTGTAACTCCGCAGCATGTACTGTGATCATATTTGGTACCTATAGTCATGCCCACTTCTGAGAAGATGCTGGCTCATGGTTTTTCAAAGAATGGAAGGTCAAAAGAGCCCACCAGAACACTCAGAGAGTCTGTATACTCCATGTTTGGGCCCTTCTCTTGACCCGGTCCCGGGACAACAGTCTTTCCTTCCCCCTTGATAGTGGCCCTGGCACTTGGTTGTGTAGTTTCATATATAGTGTTCTGTGTTAAAAAGAAAACTGGAGTAATGTTGGACAAACCAACTGTAGCATAGTGAACAAATAACATTACTGACTGATTTTCATAGCACTTTAACCCCTTTGCGTCTCCACAATACCCCCATTGACCCCCAGTATCCATCTCCACATGGTCCCTGGTGTCCAGCTTCACATTGCCCCAATGTCCAGCTCCACACTGCCCCCAATGTCCATCTCCACAATACCTACAGTGACCCCCAGTGTCCATCTCCACATGGCCCCTAGTGTCCAGCTCCACATTGCCCCCAATGTCCAACTCCACATTGCCCCCAATTTCCAGCTCCACAATGCCCCCAATGTCCAGCTCGACATTGACCCCCTATCACAGTTCTCTCAGCCAGGCAAGGAATGGGTGAATGAGAATGATAACCCACAGGCTACGAGGCAGAGTCGGAACCCTACAGCAGAAAGTCGGAGACCAGAGAGCAGGAGTCTTTAAGTTAGCCAACAGTAATGTTATGCTGCTACTTCACTAAAAGCTGCAGAGGCAGATACTGGAGAGTCGAAGATAAACTGGAGTTGACTAGGAGTTGAACAGAATTGATGTCGACTACACAGGGTCATAGACAGGCGGGGAGTCGAAGGATAGCCGGGTCCAGTACACAGATAGTCGAACAAACAGATAGTCAGTACCTAGGGAGAGTTGAGAAGCGGAGAGTCGTAGTCGAGACAGAATTGGTACACAAGGAGTCGAAACAAACTGGAGATATGAAGAGAGTGGTCAGGCTAGCCGGAGTTGGTACACAAAGGGTCTAACAGAAGACTGAAGCAAACAGTCAGATTGTGGGAACAAGAAGGCAGGTCGCAGACAAAGCCAAAGTCAGGAAGCCAGATATTCGGATACACAGAGTTTAGGCAAGGGTCACAACAGGAATCAGGAATACAGGTAAGCTTGATACACAGGTACTAGGACGCTGAGCACAGACCATCCGAGGGGGAGGAGTAGGAAAGTCCCGGGCATAAGTAGGCTATGGACAGGTGAATGAGTTCTGTAATCAGGAGTGAGACGCCTTGAGGAAGGAGGAGAGGATGGGTTTGTGACAGTACCCCCTCCTTGAGGGCCGAACCCCGGGCGGCTGTAACCAGGACAAGTTGGGTATTTTCTGTGGTATTGTCAGACTAGATGAGAGGCATGTACATTATGGTCCGACAACCAGGCCCTTTCTTCCAGACCATAACCTTTCCAATGTATGAGGTACTGCAGGGAACCTCTGAAAAAGCGGGAGTCCACAATAGCCTGTACCTCAAACTCATCTTCATGGATTGCATCAACTGGACCAGGAGCAACAACTCTCTTAGTATATCTGTTGCAGATGAGATGTTTCAGAAGGGAAACATGGAAAACCCTGGGAATACAGAGTGCTCTAGGGAGAGATAGTTCACATGCCACAGGATTCATTTTCCTACTAATGCGGAATGGACCTATGTACCGGGAGCCAACTTCATGGTGGGTACCTTGAGGCATGGATGACGAGTAGAAAGCCACACCCTGTCACCAGGGGCATAAGTCGGAGCACTAGATCGCTTTTTGTCAGCAGTTCTTTTTTGCCTTGCTGTGGCAGAACACAAGGCTTTCCTCACAGAAGTCCAGTGCTCTCTGACTTTATCCACATGAGTGTCTAAAGCAGGTATACCAGACTCAGAGAATGTTGTGGGAAGAACTACTGGATTCATTCCGTAAAGGCAGAAGAACGGAG
The DNA here is from genome assembly GCA_037306005.1 of Rhinophrynus dorsalis. Lineage (NCBI taxonomy): Eukaryota > Metazoa > Chordata > Amphibia > Anura > Rhinophrynidae > Rhinophrynus > Rhinophrynus dorsalis. The sequence goes on along the minus strand of CM074719.1, from coordinate 67,817,183 downwards.
ACACCTGAATGGATTCCTGAAGTGAATTGTTTTTTGCAAATTCAGCCAGAGGTAGAAGTTCTGCCCAATCATCTTGGCTTTCATTGCAGAACATCCGGAGGTATTGTTCCATCTCCTGATTAGCTCGTTCTGCGGCTCCATTAAATTGGGGGTGGTTAGTTGAAGAAAATGCCAAGGAAATTCCCAGTCTCTCACAGAATGAACTCCAAAACTTTGAAATAAATAGACTGCCACGATCAGACACAATTTGGGTGGGAACCCCATGCAGTCTGACAATTTCTTTGATGAAGATCTGAGCCAGTTCTGCAGCAGAGAATAGTCTGTGTAGAGGGATCACATGTACCATTTTGGAGAAATGGTCAACTACTGTAAGTATGGTGGTATTTCCTTTTGAGGGTGGCAATTCAACCATAAAGTCCATAGCGATATGGGACCATGGCTGTGACGGTATTGGCAGTGGATGCAGCAATCCAACAGGAAGGGACCTAGGGGTTTTGGAAGAGGCACAGGTTTGACATGCTGAAACAAAGTCCTGAATATCTCTTTTCCATCCAGGCCACCAAAAGAGTCTGGAGATCAACTCCTTAGTACAGGCAATTCCTGGGTGACCCGCCAATTTGGAATCGTGGCTAGACTTCAAGACCTCCTCTCTTTTTTCTGATAGTACAAAGAGCTTCCCGGGAGGTACGGTATCCAGGGCTTCATTCTGGCTATTACGGATCTCCTTTAGAAGTGGGGAAGATAAAATGGAATGGCATATACTGGCCAGTACCCAACTTGGGGGTACAATGGGTTCCATGAGTTGGGTCTCCTCTGTGGGTTCTGTGTACATTCTGGAGAGTGTGTCAGCTTTAGTATTAGTTCCTGGTCAATAGGGCAGCCAAAATTAAATAGAGTCAGAAACAGTGCCCATCTTGCCTGTCTAGGATTCATTCTTTTAGCATAACTGATGTAAATAAGGTTTTTGTGATCAGTGAGCATCGTTATAGGTGTACGTGCCACCTCCAATAAATGTCTCCACTCCTCTAAAGCGAGAATGATGGCCAATAACTCTCTATTAGCGCTGGAGAGAATCTCTTGGACATGAATCCACAGTGATGAAGTGGGCCATTCTGAATGCTTCTTTGAGATAAGACAGCTCCTGCACCAATCTCAGAAGCATCAACTTCAAGTACGAAGGGTTGAGTAGGGTCCGGATGTCTCAGAACTGGAGCAGTGGAGAATTTTTATTTCAGGAGTACAAAGGCCTTGATAGCTTCAGGAGGCCAATTAACCGGATCTGCTCCCTTCTTAGTAAGAGCTGTGAGAGGAACAGCAATCTTGGAATAGTTCCGGATGAATTTGCGATAATAGTTTGCAAACCCCAAGAATCTCTGGAGAGGTTTAAGCCCAGATGGTTGAGGCCAGTTAAGGATGGCTTCCAATTTCGAGGGATCCGTTTCAAAACCAGTAGGTCTGATAATATAGCCTAGGAAAGGCACTCTTTCAACTTCAAACAGACATTTTTCTAGCTTAGCAAATAGACGGTTTTCTCTAAGACGGAGTAAGACTTGCTTGATGTGGAAGCGATGAGTGTGGAGATCTGGAGAGTTAATTAGTATGTCATCTAAGTAGACTATGACAAACTGCTGCAGAAAGTCCCTGAGGCATTGATTTACGAACTCCTGAAAGACGGAAGGAGCATTGCAGAGGCCTAAGGGCATGACTTGATACTCCTAATGCCCCAAGCGAGTATTAAATGCTGTCTTCCACTCGTCTCCTTGTCTTACCCTGATCAAATTGTAAGCTCCACGTAAGTCCAGTTTCGTAAACAACTTAGACCCATTAAGTCGGTCAAACAGTTCAGATATAAGTGGTAGAGGGTAGGTGTTTTTTATTGTGATCTTATTGAGGCCTCTATAATCAATACAAGGATGAAGATCTCCCTCTTTTTTCCTGACAAAGAAGAACCCCGCTCCTGCCAGGGAAGTGGACAGTTGAATGAAATATACACAAAAATATGGTGCACCAAGTTTTCATATCGAGGATACGACTAAGTGAATAGTAAAATCATCAATTCTTTATTTTCATACTAAAACATACAGTCCATACCTCATATTTCTTTAACAGGTGTATATGCGATAGAGGTGGGCACCACACTGCAGACGTCTCTCAAACCATTACAATCAACGCGTTTCGCGTGGAAGCACGCTTAATCATGATCATGATTAAGGGTGCTTCCACGTGAAACGCGTTTTTACTATTCACTTAGTCGTATCCTCGATATGAAAACTTGGTGCACCATATTTTTGTGTATGTTCCTATTAAAAGGTGTTTGGAAGAGCCTTTTGGGAGCACAAGTGACGGTGAATGACAAGTGATTTTAAAGGGGATGAGGATCCTCGTTTGAGGTTGTGGAGGAGAATTTGTTCCAAGCAAATTATATACTTATGATCCAGAGTGGAGCAGCTTGTTCCCGTTTTTTGATGACAGTTGAATGAAACCCTTTTTAAGATTCTCCTGGATATACTCTTCCATAGCCGTGGTCTCAGGTAAGGATAGAGGGTAGACTTTACCTCGTGGAGGAATGGTGCCAGGGAGAAGATCTACAGGGCTGTCCAAAGCTCTTTGAGGCAGCAGTTTGTCAGTCTCCTTTTTGCTGAAGACATCTGTGAATTCTCAGTAGTGCTCAGGAATCTCAGGAACAGATACTTGGACTGACTGAATACATAAAGGGTTCATAGACTCCAGGCAATGAAGAGAGCAGTAAGGACCCCAAGAAACAATGTGGCCACTTTGCCAGTTAATATGTGGATTATGTAGAGATAACCAAGAGTATCCCAGAATGACTGGACAGGAAGAAGAAGTAATGACGTGAAATATCAGTGTCTCACAATGCAGGGGTCCTACTTTAACCTGCAAGGGTTGAGTCTCTAGAGTTATAGTAGAGGGATGAAGCAGCCTCCCATCAATGGCCTTAACAACAGAGGTTGATTTTTGACAAGACATGGTATCCCTTGGTTTTTGCAGAAAGTCTCGTCAATAAATGAGCCTGCGGCTGCAGAGTCTATTAAGGCAGTAGTAGAAACATGAAGATCCTGCCAATACAATTGCACAGGAACCGTACGTGATCTCCCTGTGACTCAGGGGTATGAGCTATTAAACCTAAAGCAGGTCCCCTGATCCCCTTTAGGTGCGGGCTTTTCCCTTCTTCTTGGGACAATTGTGGGCATAATGTCCCTCTTCTCCGCAGTACAGGCATAGATTCCGTCTCCTATTCTGCTTTTCCTCCTCGCTCAACCCCATGGATCCTATTTGCATGGGCTCCTCAGAAGGGGGAATGACTGGAATTTCTGGAGGAGAGAATTTAGGTGCCAATTTAACAGGAGGTCTCCGGATGCGATCTTGCTGGAGTTGTCTCTCCCTGAGTCTCAGATCTATGCGGGAGACGAAGGCAATAAGATCCTCCAATTCCAAGGGTAGATCTCTGGCAGCTAGTTCATCCTTTAAACGGTCAGACAGTCCATTATTAAATGCAGAGACCAGGGCTTCATTGTTCCAATTAACGTCTGCCGCAAAGGTACGGAATGCTATAGCATAGTCCAATAATGAATGTGAGCCTTGTCTAATGGTGAATAGAGATGACGAAGCAGTCCCTGCTCTGTCAGGAAGGTCAAAGACTTGGATGAAGATTGTGGGCAAATTCTGAATAGTTGTTACCCAGTGGAGTGCCTCTCTCCCATAGAGGGGAAGCCCAGGCAAGGATACGGTTCGTTAATAAAGAAATCACATATCCCACTTTAGCTCTGTGGAAACAAGTGGGGCATCATCTCAAAATGGATAGAACATTGATTTAAGAAACCTCTACATGCAGCAGGGTCACCTCCATAATGAGGGGGAGGTGGTAGTCTCATGGTAGGCACAGAAGTAGAGGTCTCTACTTAAATGGGAGCAGAAGTAGCAGGAGCAGCATTGCATGCAGGATCAGTATGAACTACCAAAGTCTGTAAAGCCTGAGTAAACTGATCCATGCAGTGGTCTAGGCTTTCAATCCTGGCCTCACATGTACTGAGTTTTTGTCCGAGCTCTGCGGGTTCCATGTTACTGGCCCTCGGATACTATCGCAGTTCTCTCAGCCAGGCAAGGAATGGATGAATGAGGATGATACGAGGCAGAGTCGGAATCCTACAGCAGAAGGCTGGGAGTTGGACAGCAGAGAGCAGGAGTCTGTAAGTTAGCCAACATTAATGTCATGCTGCTAGTCAACTAAAAGCTACAGAGGCGGATACTGGAGAGTCGAAGATAAGCTGGAGTCAGCTAGAAGTCGAAAATAATTGATGTCGATTGCACAGGGTCATAGACAGGCGGGGAGTCAAAGGATATCGGGGCCAGTACACAGGTAATCGAACAAACAGATAGTCGGTACCTAGGGAGAGTTGAGAAGCAGAGAGTCGTAGTTGAGCCGGAATCGGTACACAAGGAGTCGAAACAAACTGGAGATATGAAGAGAGTGGTCAGGCTAGCCGGAGTCGGTACACAAAGGGTCGAACAGGAGACTGAAGCAAACAGTCGGATCGCAGGAACAAGAAGGAATCCAGATATTCGGATACGTGGAGTTCAGGCAAGGGTCTCACCAGGAATAAGGAATAGATGTAAGCTTGATATATAGGTACTAGGACGCTGAGCACAGACCATCCGAAGGCAGGGAGAGTAGGAAAGTCCCGGGCATAAGTAGGCTATGGACAGGTGAATGAGTTCCGTAATCAGGAGTGAGACCACCTTGATGACAGAGGAGTGGGCGGGTTTGTGACACCCCCAGTGTCCAGTTCCACATTGCCCCTAGTGTCCAGCTCCACATTGCCCCCTTGTCCCCCAGTGTCCATCTCCACATTGCCCTCAATGTCCACCACCACATTGCGAAAACAATTACCCCCAGTGTCCATCTCCTACCTCCCTGGTGGTCCAGAGGCGTAGCAGGAGAGGTCTGTGCCACCTTCTGCACAGACCTCTATTAGCAGCTGGAGCTCTCACATGGGCCTGTCTCTAGTAATGCAGAGCCAGCGCTCTGCATTACTATGGTGCCGGGACAGAGAGGGAGCTCAGCTTCTTATAGAGGTCTTTGCTGAAGAAGGCACAGACCTCAGCTTGCGGGCGTCGGGCAGGGGTATCGCAGGGGGCAGCCGGGCCCCTGGAGTGACGGGCCTGGTCGTAGTTGCTACCCCTGCATCCCCTATTGTTACGCCACTGATTAAATAATTTAATATATTTAAAGGTTTCTATCACATCACACCTTTTTCTCCAAGCTGAACGTATTAAGTTCCTTGAGTTTATCCTGTTGCCCTGTGTCATGAAAACCCTGCTCCATTTTATTGGTGAACTGCTGCCAATGCATTAATTTTCATCTGGAGATGGCATACAAAACTGTACATAGTAGTCTAGGTGAGGCATAACCAGCGATCTTTGAAGTAGCCTTAGAACCTCTCTCCCTTCTGCTAATGCCTCTTCCTATACAACCAAGAACCAGGTTCACTGTTCTCACTGCTTTGCTGTATTGATTATCTATCTTCAAGTCATATAAAATAAAAACTCCCAAGCCCCTTTCCTCTGATGTTTTTGTCAGCAAAATACCAGAAAATGCTTAGTTTCTGTGTCCTAAATACATTATCTTGCGCCTTTCAGCATTAAACTTTAGATCCTGTTCTCTGTCTAGTCCTCATATTTTCCTAAATCATCATGAATTTGGTTTATCCTTTCCAGTGTAAGTTGTTGACTGAAGGACTGGAACCCATTGACATAACCTGTTTTAGGCCAATTAACTAAAACACAGGAGTTGAAGAATAATCTCTATTAATCTGAAACATTATCACTGGTCAATGGATAGCAAAGACAAGACTCATATAGAATCAAGTGTCATCATCAGTGTCAGGCCAGAGATCAGGGCATGCAGACTTCAAGCGTAAATGAAGAACAAGTCAGAAAAGATCAGTCACAAAAGCACCACAAACAAGGGTTCAGGACAAAGTTTTAACAACTGAGTGCCCAAATTCAGACAAAAGGTATTTAAAAGCACTTTGTCCTCAGAAGAAGCTATTGGTGCGAATGAGTGCAGCCCATAATGCAAAGATCAGACTGTATACACCAGCGCCCACATACACAGATGTGTGTGAGCCTGTAGGAATACTTCAAAAAAAAGAGCACAGAATCAAACATGAGAAGGGCAGGCTGGAAGCACAGACACAAATCTAGGATGATGCCAAAACCCCGGTCTTGCTAAAGACATCATTGAAGTCTTCATAGACCTCTGGAACAGACAGACCACATAGAGACAAAGAGACTGGACGCGCTCTGAGTGGAATAGTACTGGAACGAAAAGAGTGCTTGCAACAAAAGATAGTTATAAAGACTTGGCTGGAGTTTCAGGCCCCTTCCCTTAGGCTTGTTGAGCCTTGCTTTGGGATTATTTTGGAGCATTTTTTAGAGCTCCAGAAAGAACATCAATGACAAAACCCCCACAAAAAAGTCTATTCAGCAATCTGATCTTCTGTCAGCTGGAAATGGAAATACAGCAAACAGAAGCCAGGCCTTAGAGTTTCAACCCCTTAATGACCCATTACGTACTATGACCGTTATGGAATTCCGTGTTCAGGGAGTCTGGTATCCAAATCGCTAAAAAAAAAAATGCTCCGTGGTCCATTAGTGACTGCAACGGGCCTGCATAGCCGGTCGCTAAGGGGTTAAGGTGCAAACTAGCACTGACATGGAATTCTGCAAAAGAGGCAACTACAGATACAATAAAAACAAAAATGATATAAATTACTTCTGTATTGCATGACTAATTTATTTCAGTTGAATAACGAGATCTTAAAGTTAACACATAGCAATATTGTATATTGCCCTTCAAGCTATGTACTCTTATACTTTTTCTTTTTTAGTGATCTGCTCATTGTCCTATGCTAATGATTGATTTGAAATTAAGCTTTTCATAACATCTTTCCAAGTATTTTTTTTTTATACAAGTTTGTATTTTTTTTTTTGCAGTGTCACTGATGATTTCATTTAGAAGTTTTGATTGAGGCTGTCCTCATTGTTGTAAGTTCAAACGTATTGTTTTATACTGGAGATGTGTACAGGGTTTGAGTCTTTTTAGACTTGTATCCTATCTGTCAAGGCTATGATTAAGTACCTACTATGATACAAAGCATGTAAGGCAGATTGGCCTCCCCGGTGTTACTTTTTCAGTTAATGTTTTTGCAATAAAGACACTGATTTTATTCGGCCGTGAGTTTCACTTCTTTGACCCCGGAATGATGTTGATCATATCTTGCTGTTCCTCTTTGGTATGTTGCATCAGCTGCAACCAGAATGAAAGCTGACATTTTTGCAGTCTGAGTTGTATTTAGTCTGATGTGAGTGGTAGCTACTGAATTCTTATATGTAACCAAATTAGAAACTCCAATTTCTATATTTATAGTTCCACTTTAGGTAATCAGAATGTGTGCAGAATCCAGAGAGGTCCTGAAGGTCCAGTGATATGCACAACACATAATGGATAATGGTCCCACACAGTTCAAACAATGGTACAAAATGCAATATTGGAGTTCAAAGTAAGCTGTTTTCAGTAAAAAAAATATGTTTTTAATGTTCTTTACTGAAAGAAAGGTGCCACAGAAATCATTACATACAAATTATACAGTTTAGATCTTAGACAATAAAATACAACAAATGATCTGCCTGATGACAGCAACTGGGCAAGATCATGCTATCAGGACAATACAAGTAACATACAAGTGAATCCCTAAAGCAGATGCAGACATATGATCAGCTAGAGAAAACCAGTAGAAACAAGAGAAGTGCCAAGAAGAAATGAAAGTGGATAGAGAAAAGGAGCAGTGGAGAAGAAGCAAGGAATGGTGAGAAGGTTAATAAGAGGGATCCCATTGTACCAAGGTCATCCAGGAATACTAGCTCAGACATACTGACAGGTTATGTCTGTGAGTGTGTACTAAGGGAATTATGAGATCCAGTGTGACTAGACAGAGGTAAAACTATTACATTGATCAAGGGACAGTAAGTGGATAGTCTCAATAGACCATGAGGAGACAGACTTCCACTTTAAAGGAGTTGTGAAACAATTAAACATAGTTTTTGCTTGTGCAGTGAATGAAAGACAAGGGGATGGTTAGTGGAGAAAAGAAATGCCATATAGTCTAGTGGCATAGATATTTACAGTACAGAAACTGCTATATGTAACCTGAAATGAAATTAGTGGGCAGAACAACCAAATATGAAGAAACAACCCAACCAAGTCACATCATCTCCAACAAGTAGAAAGCAAGTTAGGTAGAGTTTGCCAGTTTTTTGGGGGTGTTGTGCCAGCATGTGATAAGTTTTATCTTTACAATGTTTGATGGCAATATTCCTTGATTATTTCAAAACACTAATGTGAATTTAGAGCCACTGGGGAAGGGAGAGTTAAATTTCCAGATCTGCTTCCCACTTGATGAAGAAATATGATTTAGTTAGACATTGTTTGAATGTAAAATGATTATAGTGCTTTGATAGAGGTAATCAAACATTGAATTGGATTATTTATTATCCCTCTTAGAATATCTTTTGGCAAAATAATGTAAAAAGAAATGTGGAGAAATTCTTTGTTGGAGATAATGCCTCTGTCAGGTATCAGTTTATAAAGTGTGTGTGTATGTTCAAATAATACCAGGTTTTAAAAGAATTACCTTCTTGGCCAGGAAGAAAATCAGTATTACACACAATTGATGAGCAGGGAAAAGGACTCGTGGCAAGTTTTTGTATTTTATTTAGTTTATTACCCAGTATTATGTGTTCCAGACAGGCTTTAGGCAAAGAGGAGGGTTTAACCCAAAAGAGGCAGGGAAGGTAAATTTATGGGAAGAAAAGTTGTATACAGGTTACCTACTATTTAGGTTCAGTGCTACTGCACTTGATCAATCTGGAGAGATGAATCTGGTGAGGGTGGTGTAGAAACCAAAAAGTCTCTATGCATAGAGACTTTTTTGTTTCTACGTTTATGTGTATTATATCCCAGTAATCTCTATAGCTGCTCTTCCCCATACATATACAGGATATAGTAAGGAATATATAATTTCTTATTGTAAGTCATCTTAGCTTTTTCTCAGCTAATATGGCATGTGAGGCTGTTACATCTAGATTTCAACGAAAACAAAATTTGAAATGCTTGTTTCAAATTCATACTAGTGCAAATATAATGGAACCAACCAGTGACACAATAGACAAAGATAAGGTTTTGAAAAAAGTGTTTCTTAACTTACAAGACCTATTGGGGTCAGAACTTCGGCACTGGTGGGACATACTCTTGCTACAACAATATGTCTATGTATAAATAAAAAATGTAGTTTTGTAGACAAGGAGTTTTCAATCCAATGGGATGAAATCTTAGCTTAATGTCCGTTCTCTCTTATGAGGCATATTATTTCATATAGAACAGATTAGGAAGGATATTGAAATTATTAACAGCAAATTAAAAGAATTTAAGGATTTTCCTATTTTTAAAACGTTACATTCAGATGTTCAGAAAAAAATGGACATAGAGCAAAATCCTAAAAAGACCAAAAACCTGAAGATGAATAGAGATCTACATGATTATTTAACTAACCAAAAGAAAAACTGGTCCAGATTTTAGAAAAATCATAACACTAAAATAGTTATAATTTTTTCCACTTGCACATTAATCATAAACAAATGCAGTTGAATGATAATAATAATAAAATACTTCTAGGAATATCCCTGTTCATCCTAAGACATTATCTGAAAACCCTAATACTAGTAATATTGCTACTATAATGACAACATCCAACAAAACGAGTGACCAATTGGATATTTTTGCACAATCCAGAACAATATTGACTACTCAAAATCTGAATATTAACACAGTATCTACAGTTTTACCATTGAAGAATTGTTATGAAGTATTAAGGAACAATATTCAAGATTCAGTTCTATCAGGTTGCAACATCAGGTTGCAACATCTGGAGAAACAGCCTCCGCCTCGACTCCTTCCTCTTCTTTTTTAGCATTGGGCTTGAGAACAAAAGCGAAGGACAAAACGAAAGATGGAAGAAGGAGAAAAAGAAACTCAAAACAGGATGTAGAGGAAAATGAAGAAGAAACCAAAACGGTCAAGAATTAATGATACCGGCAGGTCAACATGGAGGTTGGTTTTCAACCTGTAAAGCAGAGATCACTTTTAGTGAAGTTTGCATTTTGGGAAAAGGCCTCAAGTTCTCTCCTGTAGCTGTATCTAATGAATTTGAATTATTTTTAGATCTCAAAAGATTTGTAAGGAAATTGTTTCTGCACAGATTTTTCAAACAAAAAGAAAAACTGAAGACAGCCACACATCTTCGAGACATGATAGTGTCTAGTGATTCCAAACTGAATATGGAAGAAGATCTACAGAACCTTTTCATACTCCAGTCACTACTTGAATAAGAAAACATTGAAGATGAAAGTAACATTCGTCATCCTACCACCGTATTACATACTCCTCGTAAAATAAGATCTCAGTTCTTTCCTATTCAACATAAAGGCCCTATGTGGAAACATTTTTCGAAGTGGCATTGCAAGAATATCAGCCAAAAAACAAAACAATTCAGAAAGAAGGATAACCTTAATCCTTCATAACTTATCTAAGGATACATCATTAGAATCAGGGAAGCTGAAAAGGAGGCGGGTCCATTGTGGTGCAAGACACCTCGGTATATCTAGAAGAAGCACAAAGGTTGCTCTCGGCACTATCTCCTACAATAAATTTACCTTTAATGCCTTGAATGTGTTTAACGAATTATTGAAGAAACTTCTACTCAAGGGATTAGATAAGGGAATTCTTACCAAGACGGAGTATCTATTTCTTTATGTAGACCACCCGGATACTGCTTTCTTCTATCATATACCGAAAATTCGTAAGGACCAACAAACCCCCCCAGGGAAACAGATTATAACGGGCATAAATTCATTTACAGCTAATCTGTCTGCATATTTTGATTTTTTCCTTCAAAAATATGTTATCCAGCTAACATCATATGCACGACATTCGCAGGATGTTTTATGGAAACTATCATCAGTGCATTGGCTACCAGAATGCACATGGGTCACTTAAGATGTATCTTCTCTATGTATGTGCATTGATCACGTGTTAGGCCTACAGGCAATCTGCTATTTTCTAGAAATGGATACTAATATATCTGGAGAACATTCTGAATTTATTTTGGAGTGTGTGTCATTTATTTTATATCATAACTTTTTTATTTTTAAGAATGATTATTTTTTACAAATTCAGGGTACGGATAAGGGCACCAGGTTTGCCCTTTCGTATGCTAATTTATTCATGGGACTCTGGGAGGAGTTATAAGTATGGCCATCTAGCAGATGGGGGGAAACCTGTTGGATTATAGCTGATATATAGATTATATCCTGATAATCTGGAAAGTAAGCATTGAAGAATTTACAAATCTGATTACACATTTTAATTCCAATCATATGGGTCTTAGCTTCACCTCTAGTTCTAGTAATACTCAGATGGACTTTTTGGATTTAAGGCTCACAGGTTTCCTTTTACTACTGATTTCTAGTTCCATCTATGGGAAGGACAACAGCAGGAACCAATATTTAAGGACTGACAGTTGTCATCACCACCAATGGATCCATAATATTCCACATGGACAGATCCACCACTTAAGTCAGAATTGCAGCAGTGAAGAAGATTACATAAGAGAAAGTGAGCTTCTGAAAAATCAATTCTTGGAACGAGGATATTTAGAGGAAGTGGTACAAAAGGCAAGAGACAAGGAATTTGAACTGGATAGGCAAAAATGTATTGCTCCTACAAATAAAAGATCCATCACAAACAGAAGGCCGCCTACGATAGTCACCCAATATAGCACCACAGCAGGTATTATTAAAGGTATAGTCTCCAAATATTGGGGCATCCTCCAACAGGAAGATATAATTCCAGGGAAAAGTCAAATAGTTTACAAAAAGGCTATAAATATTCAGGCACATTTAGCACCCAGTCGTCCTAAGAATGTCAAAAAGGAATTGAATCCGACGTTGGGGATTTTTGGTTCTTTTGTCCCCATAGGCAATTATAGATGTCTACAGTCAAGGTGCTCTATTTGTATATTTATTCCTAATAAAACAAATAATGTTACAAGTTACACTATTGGGAAAACTTTTTTACATGCAAAACCACATTTGTAGTCTACCTCATGTAATGTGGATAAGGATTACAATATGTGGGTCACACAACTCGAGCACTTAGAAATAGGGCAGGTGAACACAAGAGGTTAATACATAAAAAATCCTCTGTAGACATTGTAGTGGGTGTACTTCGGGGGCTCTGGAAAATCTGACGATTATGGGAATTGAACATATTCCTAGAACTGTCAGTAATAAATTTGCCAGGTTATGTAAGAGAGAAGCCTTCTGGATCTTTCAATTATAAACACTCCACCCAGAAGGGCTGAATGAAGAACTTGAAGTGAGCAACTTTTTATAAATGGAGGCATCGCCTGAGATGCTGTAGTGGAGTAATTTAATTTAATTTTTCCTTATATTTGTAAGGTTTTTTTTATACTACTTTGTAATGGCACCTCTGCCAGTTTCAGTGTATAATTTTTTATATTTAATTTTCATGGCTGTGATTTGATTACCATTAGTTGAGGTCTAATTTGAGGATGTATCATTTTATATTTTTAGTATTTTTATTTCTGTGAAGGAAAAAATATTTTATATGACATCTTTTAGCTTGCTTCTGGACTATTTTCACTAAGACATCCCTTTGGTGTATATAAGTCCTATTTACATATATATTATTTAGATATCCCATTGGGATGTGTTAGCCCTATTTATATTTGGTTATTCTACCCTAAAGGTAGTTTCACTATCACAGTGAGCCTGTTGACATATACTAGAGCTTTATATATGCTAAGATTTGCCTTTATTTGGCTTGTTATGTAGTATTATATATTTTATAGATTTAGTATGACACTTTTTGCTCCATAGATATGTTTTTTGGACTCACATACGAGATGAAGATACCTCTTAAGCCTCTATGACCTCCAGTGCGCTGTTGCAAGTATACAGCAGAGACGGCCACAAAGTATCTTTTAATTCAATTCATCTAATCAGCGCATACTTCAAACGTGAAAGAGGTCTGGAAGGACGCGCTTTACGTTCCAGATACTCGTGGCCATATCAATGCTGACAGCATGAACGAGGACAAGGCAGAGGTAGGGTTAATCTTTTCATCTTTTGGGAAAAGTATAAATAGAAATGTTTGAACGCAATTGTCTTTATCCCCTGATGAAGTGATCTAATCACAAAACGTGTAGGGAGTACCACATATGAATTATAATATATTGTATATTTCACTTTGAAGAGATATTTTATATTTTATTATTCATTTTTTAAATATATATACATTTGTTTACATTTTGATACAAACTTGCTCACTTTGGCGATTTGGACATCAATATTAATAAAATTCCTAACAAGTACGATTGTTAGCCTCCGGTGATTCAACAAGTGGTGGATCCCCAGTTCTACTCAAGACTATATCTTGTTTGATATTCGCGCCACTGGAGATCTAAGAAATAATTGGAAGACTTTTGTGGGGAAGACCTGGAGACCTGTGGACTGCATTTTACTGGAACATACTTGGTAGATCTTCAGAATCTATCTATAAGCCTGATATCAATTTCCATCTTGAGAGTATAAACACAACAGACAGGAGCTATATGTGGATGAAATAGATGCTACTCTCAAGGGATTTTTGCGCTCTTTTTTTCCTTTCTTTGGAGAGGGTGGTGGCCCAATAATAAGAGGAGACATCTAGTAGACTTACACCTGATTAAGAGGGGCATAAAGATAAATGTGGAAAAGCCATTCTGGGTTATTTCATTTGTAAGATAAAGGAGATTATTGAGTCTGTAGTCTTTTTTAGATGTATCTGAAGTATCATTATTGAAATGGCATTTAGATTATAGAGGATCTTGGGAAGAGTTGCCATCTTAACCAAGTTGGCCATCCCCAGCCAAGACACTACATTTTTAGATTTGCTTCAAAAGTCAATGTGGGGGTTGGTATTTTGCTTGACAATGCCTTTAGAGAATTTGGTAAGGTAGACCCTTAATAAGTTGACATAATCTGGTGACCATTGGAATTTAAATTGGTGTGGAGATTGAGGGAGGGATATTTGTTTAGAATTTCCATTTTGGTGAAATTAATCTTAAATTGGTCTGTCAAGCTATAGGCCTCAAGAATTGTGAGTGAAGAGGTGGAGGGATCTCTGAGGGTGGGAAATAAAGAACAAAATATCACCAGTGAAGCTGCCTAATTTAATTTAAGGTTTATACATAGGTACACTCGAACTATATTTGTATGGTGGTAACTAATGGCTCAAAAGCGGGAATGAAAATTATTGATAACAAAGGTTAGTTAAGCCCATCTAATGGTAATGATTGAATTGTCAGTATATTCTTTTTTGAGGCAGTGTACATAGGGGCTATAGCTTTGTAGAGGTTATCCTTGGTCCCTGTCTGGCTTAGGAACTGCTTGGTCATGAATGAGGGAGGGGAAGGAAGGGAGGAATCGGTTAGCAACTAATTTGGCAAATAATTGTAGAACTCTATTTCAGTGTGGGATGGGTCTATAGTTAGTACAAATTGTGGATACTTTACCAGGCCTAGGGATAATTTCTATGTAGGCCTCTAAGGACTGTTTGGGAAAAGGGACAGCAAGGGGCAACAGAACTGAATGTGCTAAATAGGTGTGGAGCTAGGATTTCAATTAATTTCTTATATGTTACCAAGAAGCTGTCAGGGTGTGGATTATTCTCTGATGGTGTTAGTTTTAAAAAAGGGAATATAGCATGTATAGAAACTTGGATCCATGAAAAGGGCTTCAAAGGCTTCTATTGCTACTTCAGTGAGTATCAAAATTCTAGAATTATTGAGGACATTTCCTGTTCTGGGTTTTTTGATGGAGGAATGCTTTGTTTGTGCACCTGAAGCAGAATGTGACAATAGGTAATCAGTCAGGCACAGACTCAAAGCATGTACTCAGAATTATGCATGACAATGTGAGAGCAACTTGGATTTAGTTATCTTCTTTTGCAACTGTAGAGTCTACCGGGGTGGCCAACAGTGTCAATCCTGCTGTTGCTGTATGTCAGTTACCATTATCCTGACATGGCCAATGTCCAGTTGAGTGATGATTAGGACTTTGTAGTCAATTAACAGTTGGAAGGCTCCTGGTCTAGTAGGACTATATGACTCATGGAACAGAGAATGATACTTTATATGCCAGACCACTAGATCAGTTATTTTACACTAGAGGGTTTCAGTTGCTGGGCTACTTACCATATTTGCATTTTTAAAAACCCTTTTAAACCATAAAATAAGATATGTGGCACACCGCTCAAAACTTTAGGAAAAATTATGTTTAAAATTATTTTTAAAAATCTTATTATAAATATTAATTTATATAACCTGCTGTTTTTGTATTTACTTTTATCTACTTAATTTGAATCAGTTCGGTAGGCACTCTCTTACAGTTTCAGTCATGTTAGCTCCCTTTGTTTATAGACTAAACAAGAGCCAGTGACAAAACTATCTGCAAAACACCATAAGGATCTGATCTGTCCTTTAAAAGGGGCCTGGATACTTATTTAAAAGAGCATAACATAGAGGGCTATGTACGTTAGTATTGGGATGAATATTTAGTTGGGGCTTGTTGATCCAGGGAGGAATCTGATTGCCATTTGGAATCAAGAAGGAATTCCCCCCCATTCAAGGCAGAATTTTTAATTACTAATTGAGGGGTTTTTTTTTTGCCTTCTTTTGGATCAACGATGGTAAACAGGAATAGGAAAAGGTTGAACTAGATGGACGCAAGTCTTTTTTTCAACCTAAATTACTATGTTACTATGTTTATTATTTGTGTTACCTCTATTCTCAAATTAGTAAGCCCTCTTTTTGCAGTTTGAAAATAGAAAAAAATAGAATAAGTCACACACAAGCAGATCTTTGTTAGGAACAGGCAATTTGTTTCATTTTCTTCCTTCTGGAAATTTTGTGGGGTAGAAAAGATGTTTTTCCTTTCCATAGAAGTTTTCACATCAAGAAAAATTCTGACCAAAAAAGTTAAATCGAAAGATTAAGCCAATTAATCTCAATGGGCATAACCTTCTGCCATGCACACTGACATCATCATGTAAGCATGCTTACAAATACATACACTCAACTATGCGTGAACACACACACACGCACAAACATATTAACTCACCAACATTGCTGGGGATGTTGTCCAATATAGCCTTTCTGGGGAGGTGAAACAGGCTTCAGCAGAATTTTTCACCCCATTCTTAATCATTCTTTGCAGATACAAGGAAGTCACTGACTCTTTTGTACGGATATAGGTAGAGGGAGCTCATGTCACTGTAAGTACAAGAAAAAGGTAAACTGAAATATCTTATTGAATGTAAAGAAAAACACAGACAGTTGGGAAAATAAAAGAAAAAGAGAACAATGTGGTAAAATACAATATTTTACAGAAATAATTAAAGTTAAAACATTGCTATATTTTAGACCTCTCTATGCCTCTCAATATGATGGAGACATCGCTGGCATCTGAAGGGTTAATAATATGCAATATTATAAAAAAAATTTGAACACCACACATGCATTTATTTTACACCCCATACCACACATGTGAATGTCCTTTATTTTGGAAAGCTTCAGTAAATTAATGATGCCTTTGGGCTATAACTTCTCCCTTACTCTTGTGCATATTATCTTTCTTTGCATGAAAAAGAAAGAATTTTGGCAGCAAAAAGCAAAGCAAGTAAAGGTCTCAAGATAATAATAGAGTTGTTATAATCTGACAGCCTCCATTTTGTAACCCATGTGGGTTTTTTTAATACATGAAAATTTGATCTTTTGAAATGAATGGCAATAAATTTAGTCTTATATAAAAATATATTTAACAAGTTAAATTCAAATATATTTTAACCCTTTCAGTTCCAGAGGGGTAGACAACACATTTGTTCCAGAAATTCTGGAACAAATCAGTTGCATCATAGGGGACATTCCCACTGAATTAAATGGGGCGTTTAACCCTGTGAATGTTAGAATTCTCTAATGCTTTGGAGACCTCTCTAGAATTCAAGATTTGAAAGGGATAGTAATATTTCACAATAAAAGTAGCTCCAATTAATTTTCATACTATTTAGGCCATGGAGAGTGTTATTTCAATACTGTCAGAGTTGTAGTTCAAGAGTAATTGAATGTTAAAGTATCCCCTCCTGCCCCTTTTACTGAAGTAACACTGCTCACTTCAGAGCAGCAAGGCAGTGTCCAGATGACTTGCAGAGAGGGACAATGTTCAATTAGCATAAGGGAGAAATCTGAAAAACATGTCATTGGGGGTGGGTTTTTCATTGTTCTCACAGTAAGAAAATTGTCCTTTGCTGTGATCTGTCTGGTCTGCAGACCAGATTCCACATCTGAGGGGAGGTGTCTTACACTAGGTAAAACGGGCAGGAGGGGGATACTTTATCATGCAATTACTCTTGTACTACAACTCTGACAGTATTGATATAACACTCTCTATGGCTCATATACTATGAAGATTAATTGGAGCTGCTGTTTTTATGAAACATTACTATCCTTTTAAAGGCTCCATTTAAATAAATGGGATTTTCATTTGTCCTGTATTGTGCAATTGTTTTTTTTTTGTTATTCTTAGATCATGTTAAATTACTTACCATTCAAGAGCTGGATTAGTAGGTCAGAGATAGGAATGTGGGAACTGTCCCGTGACCTGGAACCTAGTGCAGATGACAATAACTGTACCAGACCTGGGCCAAGATACAGCAAAGGTCGAAGAGGGCTCATAATGGTGATATCCTGTCGGATCAGTGTCAAAGGCACATTGACAATGTGCACTAAAGTGTCTTTGACATCATATCCCCATCAATCTGACAAGAATCTGGCCACATTGACATGAATCCGACATGCCTTCGACAGGTTTACGAATTTTCACTTATCATATCGACAATGGCCTGACATAATGAGTCATTTCCATATGGATGTGCAGGATAATGAGGCATTATCTTACTCATGTGGGTGTGTTTATATGTTAATGTGGTTGTTAACCACATGCACTATGCTCCAATAACCGCCTCTACTGTTGGAGTTCAAAGTCCCAACTTTGCCTACTTCAAGTTGGTGATGCTGGTATCTCCCTGTAGTTTGCTATGTATTAACACCCCTCAATCCATCATAATCATGGAGGATTGTCAGACTGCTGGCATTGTGGAAGGGATGCCCTCCCTTATATATATTACCAGCTGTACCACAACCCTGCCTGAGAGCATTCTCTCTGCTTACCCACTTGGTCAGTACGGGAGTGGAGAGGATCCTTTCAGAATCATGAACAGCATCACTCTCTTAAGCCTTTGAGTTCCATAGGGATGTGCATTGCACACCCCTGTGGCACTCAAACAGTTAGAATAGTACAGTATACCAATACACAAGCAACTCCTCAGCTCTGTATCATCAAATTTGCGGAAGCACTATGCTGGTTATTAACAAATACATATCACTGCCACTCAGTCATCCACTACTTAGATGATTTCCTCCCCATAGAAACATCAGCACCACATCCTTCAGATCTAGAGTCACTTCTTTCTCTCTTTTATTCCCTTAACATACCTGTAGCTCTCCAAGAGACAGTAGTCCCAGCTAACTCTCTACAATTCCTAGGCATCCAGCTAGGCATAATTAAGATGGAATCTATCCTTCCCATAAACAAACTTTCTAGAATACAAAATGTAATTTTGCAACATCTTTACCATGACCATATATCCCTGCCAGAATTGCAGAGCCTACTAGGATACCTCAGTATCACTATGAGAATCACAACCAAGGACATTCTTTTATTTCTCATTTAATTTCTTTCACTTCCAATAGAGCTTGTAATGCCCACATTCCCCTAGACGAAGGAACTAAGTCAGACCTTAGTATGTGGTCCAATTTCCTTTCCAACTGGAACGGCAAATCCTTCTTCCCCATGGCACTCAAAGGGTTAAGGGAGTGATGCTGTTCTTGGCACTGAAAGGATCCTCGCAACTCCTCAATTAACAGTGAGGAAGCAAAGAGAATGCACTCCTACTTCAGAGTTGTCATACAGCTGGTAATATGTAAGTGAGCATCCCTTCCACATCAACACCATTTTGACAACCCTGTATGTATCACAGTCCCCCTAAGGAGACCTATGCTTCCTTCCTCTGTTGGGAGGTTGGCTGGCATGTTTGCGGCTACTTCCACATTTCTGACATCATGGAACAGGCACTGTGTCATGCGCCTCTTTATGGGCCTATTCTGTTTTGCCTAATTGGTTCCCGCCCTTATCGGTGCCTTTATTAAACTCCTTGGGCCTAGGAGTCGTTGCCCTTACGTGGTGTTTCCACAAGTGTCTCTTGTGCTCCATTGTGAACTCTGCTTTACCTGAGAATCTGCTACATGTACGATCCGGTTTGTCTGACTACCCACAATGGTTCTGACCTGTGGTTCTGGCTGACTAACTCGCTCAGTGTAGTCCCCGGTTTGTCTGACCTCTGGCTCTTGCTGACTATTGCTCCGTGTAGTCCCCGGCTTGTCTGCCCTGTGGCTCTGGCTGACTACTTGCTCTGTACACTCGTAGCATGCCTGACCATCTGTTGAGGTATTCCGTGGTTCAGGCCTGCTCTTGCTCCCTGTTGCCTCCGGTCGCATGACCCGGGGTGGAAACTTGTGCATCATTTACTGTTCCCTCTGGTGTTCCACCCGTACCTCTGTCCTAGTGTCCGGTATCTTGAGGTAGTGCAGTGCGCAGTACACTGAGCAGCTCTGGGTAGGAGTCTGGGTCCTATCATCCTGTGGTCTGGGGTTGTGTGAGCTAAGACTATTATTGCTGTACATAATAAATAAAGGTGGTTATATATGTTATGACTGCGTCTGTCTTTCTTTGCCTGAAAACAGTGATACCATGTAAGGGCCATGTCTACTGAGGGTTCAGGCAGTCTATCTAATCAGAGCATCCTGTCCAGGATGGATTCTCAGGACCAGAGAATCAACCAGTTGTCTTTTGCTATGCAGATACTATTAAATCACATGGCTTACCTGGATCGCTTTGCTCAGCAACTGGTGGCTTCCCCAGTACCTGTGCCAGTTCTGTCAACTACCTATGAGGCTGGCATTAGTAGAGGGTTGTCTTGCTCCGCTTCTTTACCCCAAAGATATGATGGGGAACCTACACTGTTCCTGGGGTTCCTCAATCAGCTGGGAAATGTTACCACATGCATTCCCTACTGAGCAAAGTAAGGTGAGATTCCTGATCTCCCTCCTGTCCAGCAAGACACTGGCCTGGACCAACCCAATCTGGGAGACAGTGAAGCCCATAATTCATAACTTCACTGAAGTTGTGGCCTCTTTTCAGACAGTTTTTTATGTTCCTGGGAGTGCAACATCCGCTGCCAAAAAGACTTATGACAATACGGCAGGGCTCACGTACAGTAGCAGACTATGCTACTGAGTTCCGTACTCTGGCAGCAGAGGAAAGATGGAACAATGAAGCCTAGTTGCCGGGGGATTGTGTGACACTATTAAAGATGAGAAGGCAGCCCGACACCTGCCAGGTGATCTGGAGCAGCTAATCTCAGTCACCATCTTGATAGATAAGAGAATCCGTTAGAGGTCTTTGTTCAAAGAACAGGGGCGTAAACCTTTACCTTGGTTGGCACCTAGCTTCTTATGCCCACCCTATCCTCCCTCACCTCCCATACCTCCTAGTACTGACCCCACAGGGGCGGAACCGATGCAGCTAGGCTTCACATGCCTTTCAATGGAGGAGAGGGCTTAGCGAAGGAGGAGGGGCCTTTGCTTATACTGTGGGGAGCCAGACCATATGTTGCGTGCTTGCCCAATCCGGTCGGGAAACGCTCGCACCTAGGGTCAGTTAGGGGACAGACCCTAGGGGGAACTTCACAGTCTCCAGAAAGACTTCAGGACAAACCTATTCTTGAAGTAGTACTGTCTTGGGCAGAGTCATCAGTAGTGGCTTCGGCACTACTGGATCCTGGGGACACGGGCTTTTTTATTGATGCAGACTTTGCGGCCAAGCACTCTATCCCTTTGCTGCCTTGCTCTGATCCGTTGGCGTTTAAGGCCATTGATGGCTGACCCCTACAGTCAGCACACATTACACATGAGACTCATCCTTTGTCTCTAAGGGTAGGAGCACTCTATGTGGAGACACAACAGTTCCAAGTCATACATTCGCCCCATCATGCCATCATTCTGGGTTTTCCCTGGTTGCAGACGAAAAACCCAAGAATTGATTGGCAGACTTGCAATATTCTGTCATAGTCTTCTCAATGTACGAAATCTTGCCTCCAGCAGCCTACCAGGATACTGTGTACCTCTACCTCTTTACCTGCTGAGTACCAGTCCTACAAAGAGGTATTTAATAAGGTAGAGGCCAGTATGTTACTGCCACACAGGCCGTATGATTGTACTGATGATCTGGTACCAGGGACCAGATCTCCTAAGGGCCGAGTGTACCCCTTGTCAGTGGAGGAGAACAAGGCCATGGAGGATTATGTGGCTGACGCTTTATCTAGGGGCATTATCCGGAAGTTCTCCTCATCTGTGGGCGCAGGTTTCTTTTTGTTAAGAAAAAAGATGGGGAACTCAGTCCATGCATTGATTTCAGGGGTCTGAATAAACTTATGGTAAAGAACTCCTATCCTATTCTGTTGATCTTGGTGCTATTTGATCATATCAAAGGCTCGGATATTTTCACGAAATGACTTGAGGGCATCATACAATTTGGCACGAATAAAAGAGGGCCATGAGTGGAAGACAGTTTTAAACCACCGGAGCAGGCACTATGAATATTTGTTAATGCCTTTTGGATTGTGCAACAATCCAGCTGACTTCCAGGAATTCATTAATGATGTTTTGAAAGACCTACTACAGAGTTGTGTTGTGGTATATTTGGACGATATACTCATCCATTCTCCTACCTTGGAGGCACATAGCAGACGTAGCCCGGGTCCTACAACTGCTCATGGAGAACAAATTGTTCTGCAAGCTAGAAAAATGTGAATTCCACAAATCACAGATGACATTCCTAGGATACATAATTTCTTCTTCTGGCCTAGCCATGGACCCGCAAAAAACTGCCATCTTACAGTGGCCACTTTTAGTGGTGCTAAGGTCCCTACAGAGGTTCCTGGGCTTCACTAATTACTGTAGTAGTACAGTAGTAGTAATTACTGTAGTCAAACCTCTCACAGACATGACTCAGATGGGAGCTAATCCTTCAGACTGGTCACCTGAGGCCTTGTAGGCATTTGTGGACATGAAGTCGGCTTTTGCTAAAGCTCCGATATTGTCCCACCCGAATCCCACCCAACCTTTCACCCTGGAGCTTGATGCTTCAGAGTCTGGAGTGGGCACCTTGTTGTCCCAGCTCCCTGTGAAACCATTGCTTCCTTGTGGTTTCTTCTTTAAGAAACTGTCTAAGACTAAGAGTTTATAAGATGTAGGCAACCGGGAGTTACTTGCCATCATCCTGACCCTGAAAGAATGGTGATATCTGTTGGAGGGTACTACAGTCCCTATCCTGATACTGACAGATCACAAGACGCTCATATATCTGTCCGAGGCTAAGAGGTTGTCTCTCCAGGTGGGAGAGAGAGTATGGCTGTCTTCATGCAATCTCCATCTCCAGGTGCCTTGTAAAAAGCTGGTTCCTCGATTTGTGGGCCCCTTTTGGGTTCTCCATAAGATTAACCCTGTAACCTATGCTCATGAACTCCCTGCTAAAATGCACATTTCTAATGCGTTCCATGTATCACTACTGAAACCATTGGTCTGTAACAGATATACCACTGCTCCTGTCTGTCCCAGACCTGTCCAAGTGGGGGACCATGAGGAATATGAGGTACAAAGTATTTTTTGACTCTCGCAAGGTCAGGGGCCAGGTACAATATCTAGTTCATTGGAAAGGGTATGGACGGGAGGAATGTTCCTGGGTTGCTAAGAGAGATCTACATGTACCTTCTCTGTGAATTCCACTCCTGCAATTTTCTGGTGCTGGTCCTCTTCCACGGGGGAGAGGTCATTAACAGAGGTACTATAGCAGTCCCCCTAAGGAGGCCTTAGTGTTCCTGTGCTTCCTTTCTCTGTTGGCATCTTTGCGGCTACTTCTGCATTTCTGACATCATGGAACAGGTACTGTGTTATGCACCTCTTTATGGGCCTATTCTGTTTTGCCTAATTGGTTCCTGCCCTTATAGGTGCCTTTATTAACCTCCTTGAGCCTAGTAGTCATTGCCCTTATGTGGTGTTTCCGCAAGTGTCTCTTGTGCTCCATTGTGAACCGTGCTTTACCTGAGAATCTGCTCCGTGTACGATCTGTCTTGTCTGACTACTCACAATGGTTCTGACCTGTGGCTCTGGCTGACTAACTCGCTCCGTGTAGTCTCCGGTTTGTCTGACCTCTGGCTCATGCTGACTATTGCTCCGTGTAGTCCCCAGCTTGTCTGACCTGTGGCTCTGGCTGACTACTTGCCCTTTACACTCCTAGTGGGCCTGACCATCAGCCGTGGTGTTCCGTGGTTCAGGCCTGCTCTTGCTCCCTGTTGCCTCCGGTCGCGTGACTCGGGGTGGAAACTTGTGCATCATTAACTGTTCCCTCTGGTGTTCCACCCCTACCTCTGTCCTAGTCTCCAGTATCTTGAAGTAGTACAGTGCGCAGCACAGTGTGGGAGCCTGGGTCCTATCATCCTGTGGTCTGGAGTTGTGTGGGCTAATACTATTATTGCTGTACATAATAAATAAGGGTGGTTATATATTTTATGATTGTGTCTGTCCTTCTTTGCCTGAAAACCGTGACAGTATGCTAATGCACCGAAGACCTCTGCAGCATTCATTTACCTAGAGTCCCATGAAATCAATGAGAATTTTAATTTGATGCATTTAGTTTGCTGCAGAATTTCTCAATTTTCTTTTTAAATTATCCCCTTGTAAGAACTAAATGACGTACAACCAATGGATGACAAACCCATCTGGCAGGAACATGTTAAGCCTGAGGAGCCCTATTATAGGCTATAGGTTGTAAGAACCCGGACCTAAGGAGCAGTTTCAGTTATTACGTGTGCTCCTGCAGCCTCAGGTGGCCACACCTCTCTACTTTAAAGGAATAGTAATGTTTAGTATCAGGGTTTATGCTGCTGAGTTAAACAAGGGCACTCCTACTGCTGTTAGATGTTTTATTTATTTAGCTCAGACTCGCATTTTGTGGGTTCAGTATCTCAATGTACTAAAATGTTATACAGCATACTGCAGAGTATTACAGTCCTCTGACCACATAACTGTAGTAACAGCAGCACATAAATATATATATCTATATATATATCTATATATATATATATATATATATATATATATATTACTATTCCCTTAGAAACTCACACCTGGATCAACTCAGTTCACATTCATAGCATTCTACTTTTCAGTCTGTCTCCAGTCTTGTATACAGATCTGTACTTAGCTTGTTTGATTTCTGCCATGATTCCAGTCTCTCTTCCTGGCTTTAGCTCCATGGACCAGGCAGCTGCATGTCACGTCACTCTGTTATCCACAGATCCATGCTCAGTCTGCTTCAAGTCAAGTATCTCCTTTGTTCCAAGTTCCTGCCAGCCTCAAGCTATGTATCTTGTCAAGTATAATGTTACTTGCAATATTTTCATTACTCAAGTACCATTCTGGATTTTGATTTTATCTGGCTCAGTCATTATTCCTTTAAGGACCAGACAGGTGCAATGTATTTTCACTCTCCCCTCTCGGTTGTTAAAATGTTAATAAACCTTGCCTAGTCTGCAGCATTCATAGTGTCAGCACTCTATACAGATTATAGTCACACTCTCATTCAAACCTCCACTGGTGCTTCGTGACTCTCCAGCAATTTTATTACTTCTTATATCCTGCTATCAGTTCAAGTTAAAGTTCAGCCCTCCATTCCTCTAACCATTCTCAGTTTATACTTTTAACTTACTCATGCACATGCTCCAGTTCTGATTACCATTACTAGATTTTGCTGTGCATACTATAGGAAAAATGTTCAGTCTTGCTGGTATTAAAATGTAAACAGTAGCAGAGATGTAGGTCTGTATGCACTACAGCAATCCTACTATTATATACCCCAATGTGCATAAGCAGGGCTAATGTCAGTACAGCTACACTGGTTTTTCTTTTACATTTCCCCAATGAGTTTTCACAATTTGCTTTACACATTGAATACATTGTATTTTGTGTCCCAAATCACCAGGTAGAAGGAGGTCCAGAGGGATCCAAACCTTATGACAGTTTGAGTTTCTTTGTGAAAGTTTGCCCTGGACAGCTTCCTCTCATTAGGTCCTGCCCGCTGGCACTCATAGTTTGACATCCCGGATGCAATGTAGCATATTACAATTATTTCATTTCATTCTTGATTTTTATTTTAACCTATCCTAACAAACTTTAAGATGTGGCATTTTCTGCTATGCTTTTTCTTTATATACATACATCAGGTTGATAGATACACATCTTGTGGGCTGTAGAAATGATATACAAAGTCACGTGCATGGATACACAACTATATTGCAAGTCCAAGATGTATTATTGATTGTAAACAGTGCTAAATAGAGTGGGAGAGGAATTGCAGGCCACTGGAATCAGAGCTGTAATATCTACATAGTGGATTTTGGCCTTGACTGCCATTTGTTGTTTGGGTTCTGCTCGGAATCATGCAATAACAAACAACATCTTTGAAGAATTCAAACTGGTAAAAGTAACAAGAGAGTGAAGAAATGAAGCACATCTGGGCAGATCCTTAGGCCTGTAATCAATTAGAAATGTAACCAAAGTCTCTCAGGATGATGTGCCTGGTGTACTGGCACAATTAGCAAACGTATAATGCAAAATGTTCCTTTTCTTTGTGTACATCAGTGTTCTGTTAATACAGTTATATTCTGTTGTTGATCTTTCCAGCATATGTCATGCTTATTTTCATAGCTATACATTTACTAATTTGTTATAATTAGGGTTGCCAGATAATCTCTTTAAAACCAAACACACATGAAAAATGCATGCTGCTGTGATTATTTCTGGACATCAATGGTACCCATGTTTTCATAAAGTGGGAATTTTTCATATATGTTCTGGAATGATCTGGCAAACCTAGTTATCCTGCATTGTAGACCTACAGTATATTGGGATGGGCCAAAATGGTATTTTTTGCAATGCTGAGTAGTAAATGGCACATTTATGTTGCTGTTTAAAATGTTGCTTTACTAAAATAGTGTCTTGGTCTAGGTTAGTGTAGTTAGGGGGTAGGGGCAGGGTAGATTTGGGTTTGGAGGTTAGGTTAGTTAGGGTAGGGTTAGGGTGGGTTAGAGTAGTTAGATTAGGGTGTTTAGGGTATGTTAGGATTGGCAAAGGTGACAATTTAAAGGTACCATTTTGACTCCAGTGACATTATAAAAGCAATTTATTGATACACTTGACCTTTTAAATGTACTATTGTGATGCTCACTCACATAGCCAAAACATTTAGATAATGAACCAACAAAAGGTTTCACCCAAAAAGTGAGAAAAATAACACTTTTCACCTTCTGAGGTAATTGCCATGAATGCTGCGACCCCCAGTCCCTTGGTAGCATATAATCACATATACTAACCCCCCTCAGCTTTGTTCCACTGTAGCTGTAGAACTACATATACTAACCCATTCCAGGACACAGTAGCCACAGACCCACACCTATTGACCTCCCAGGATTGTTCCATAGAAACCACATATAATGACCTCCAGCCTTGTCTGACTGCCGTATGGTAGCCAAAACTCAAACAAAGTAAGGCCCCCGGCCTTATCCTTGTCTCACCACATTGGTCACAACAGAATTATACACTGCAGCTTCCAGCCTTGTCCTACTACACTCATATAGCCAAAACATAATCTTACCCCACCATGGGAAAGTTCTTAATATTAGCAAAGAGGAGATTTTTTTTTTGGCAGGGGGAGGTTCTATATGAAGCAAACTTGCAATTGAAAATTCCCACATGAAAATGTTTTACTTTTTTGCCCATACCTAGACCTTTGTATCAGCAAAGAGATGATAGAGAGGTTTATTAACTCTTTAAGGGCCACAATACATTGTGCATTCCTCTGGTCCTAAAAGGATCAAACTGGAATTAGATGAATGTAACACCTAGTGTTTTGATGCATTACCTTTTTTACTTTACAATTTACAATTTTATTTAAATTATTTGTTAACAGGGCAGTTTCTAGTGTGAAATTCTAAAATGTGTGTCCTCCATTCTTTTATTAGTGACACTGTATCAAATAACTCACATACCAGTTTCTTACGACACAATACCAATAGATCATTGTACTATTACATGAGACCAGCAAAAAAAACCCAAAAAACAACACAATTAGAGGTGAACCGAAGACCGATGGCGTTTTATATCAGTACATGAAACAATCAGAGTAGTGGTTCTCAACAATGATGCCATGGCTCTTTGATGTGCCACGGACATCCACTTACGGTAAGACAAGAAACATTAAGAGGACCCCCAATAGCATGATTCACATTTATTGTTGATCAGAACTTTGACATACCACACATGCCGAGATCTTGCCCTGTCTCCACTCAGGGTCTCAGCATTTCCACCTTTCTATTTGATAACATAGTGGCAATATTATGCTATTGGCTGCTCTATTCTTGTTTTTTGTCTTACATACTACCATTTTGGGAGAGCTTTCTGGTGGAGATGAGCAGCCTATGTAACTGCCGGGTACTGCATAAGCAAGAGCCTGACTTATGAGTATCCATTTGGAGATTCTTTGGTGGTCGTTCAAAAGCATTGGCTCTTATTTGCACTAGGGTCACCCCCTCATTTCTCCTTTTGTGTCTACAGCCATCCACTAGGGTGCCCCTTTTTCTTTACAAAAGATTTTCATAAAAATGAAAATGCAGAGTTTTGCATTCATATTTATATAATTTTTTTACCTAAAATCCTTGTTTTGATATTCTGATTGTGAGATCTAAAATATCTCTGTATTTATGTTTTTGTACCTTCAAGACATCTTTGACAAATGACCTATAAATTGTTAGGTGTGCCCCAAAAATACCAGCTGTATTACTTAAAAGACAAAGGAAAGAAAAAAACATGAAATCAGTAGTAGCCAGTTTAACTAGGATATGTGACAGATAGTGTGAATGTGGTTTTATGACAAGCAGAACCCCCCAAAAAAAGGAGAAATAGGGAATGAAGGGAGGGAAAGAAGTAGAATGTGGACTACTACAACAATGAAATAAAATAAGAAATTGATTGTGATTAGGAAAGGACCCTGAGGAACTGTTGTCTTTGAATCACCATCGGTGACAGGACTCAGTCCCTATCTCACTGAGTTTAGCATTACCTGTGATCCTAAAACCCACGTGGGCCATATCATACTGTCCTCTCCTACTCCTGTTCCCTTGTACCTGTCTCTCTCTGAGTTTTCTCTTTTCTGTCTCTTTTATTTCATGTTCTGTTTTCTTCCTTCTTCTCTCTTACCTCTTCTTCTCCTTTCTGAAATATAGGTTGGTTGTTTAAGGCTTTAATATGTGGAAGATTCATCCAACCTCTGTACAAATAACAGAACACTACCTGGTGGGCCGGTCTCATGTTGTTTGTTGTTACATCGGTTAGCGACAAATGATAGCCAGTTCTAATAATAATTTTGTGTTTTGTTCCTCAACTCTTGGTATTTGCTTCATACTGTATGATGTAGCTGTACTGTTTTAACCAACCTGTAACTGTTTGTTTGACACACAGATACAGTGGTTTAGGATAAAACACAGATTTATTGAAATCACAGTAATAAAATAACCTTCACAGGTCCTGTAGTATATATACTGAATAATACAGACACACGACAGGTTATAGATACATATGCCTACACAGGTCCAGCATAAACATAAAGTCCACAACAGTCTATACTGACACAGGTCAGGCAGATTATAATGGATTCCCAGGAGCAAGGTCTTGCATGGGTTAATGATCTTCTTAGAGTGTAAACAGTCCCATGTGCAGAGAGGTCTGTGATGGGGCTCTCTGCATATATACAGCTGAAGGATTCGTAATGCCCAGAACCAGATAAGCAGAACTAGCGTGAACTGCCTAGGCAACAATGGGAACAAAGTCACATAAGGTACTGCCGTAACAGACAACACAACACTTGTCCCCCTGCTGGGGGATCTCCCTTATATCCGGATACACCTTTTTAAAAAATCAAAGAGCCGAATTCCTTTGTATAAAAAAGCATCAAAACTTGGCTTTTATTTTCGATACAATGTTATCCTTAAAAAACATTTCTTTTGTATTGACGGGTCATGTTCCTGCTTGCTTAAAGCCGTCTGTTTGAACTACAAGCCGTCCAACGTATCTGTGTGAGTAAATATTTACATTGTTGGTAGCCATTTCATTAATATATGCTGTGGATTTAGTAAGCGCTCCCAATTTTGTTGCTATGCTTTATAAACCACAAGAGGTTGAATACCCAGACATGGGTTGAGCTGGGGCTGGAGTGCTAAAGTATACCTGGGTCACAGCCAGTGGCAGCCACATTGCAAGGTCTCAGACTGGGTTAGACCAGTGTAGGCAGCAGGCAGATAACATAGTAATTTAACAGGCTTGGGTTGGTGCAGTTGGCAGACAGAGAATGGTCAATAAGGTAAGGCAAGGGTCACATCAGGAATCAAACAGGACAGGAATGATGACAATTATACACTATACCATGCACTGCAGTGTTTGTGTTGCTGAAAGACAAATGGAGGAATCTCCAGGGGAGCAAAGAGGAATGTAGATTATTTCAAAGGAAGCGCTAACATATTGGGTGTGTCCACATAAACTCACAGACAAAAAGGTAAGTCCAGAAACAGCTTGACTGGAGTGTGTTCATATACTGCAACTTCCATGGCTGCAGTCATTTTTTGTACTACAACCAAGGCATCTATTCACTTCTCCCATTCCTTTCTAATTACTCTTTCAATAGCATGTTTAATAGACATAACGATTGTAGGGCAGATTTTTCAGTAAATAATGTGACAGAGCTGTTAGGATATGGAGTGATGTTTTTCTGTCTGAAAATAATGTATAAAATATTCCTCTCTCACTAGTATCTGTCAATGCCAGTCTCAGTCACAGCTCAGGTGAAGGATCTCCTGCATATTGATCAGCTATCAGTCAAAAGCTTTCGTTTTTTTAAACTGTCCCTGTCAGTCACCGTCTAACAAAAAATTGCCTCCCTGCAACCACAACCAACTCCAGGGTAGTTATGCACTAAGGTGCGATAAAGAGGTGATAAAGCAGAGATGACTTCTCCAGTGGTATCACTTCTCCAGCTCCTATGTTATTCTATGGAGGCTATGCACTAAGATCTCCAAAGTTGGAGAAAGCTAAGTGCATTGGCTCCATAGATTAACATTGGATTTAGAGAAGTGATATGACTGGAGAAGTAATCTCCCTGTTTATTCCATCTTAGTGCAGATCCCCCCTTATCTCTCTCTTCCCCAGTCTGCCACTAAATGTAGCTAGTGCCCAAATTTAAGAAGCTGCTTTCTCTCTCTCCCAACTAGATAGCAGATTTAATTTGTACAGAATGGTACAGGATGACTATAAACCTGTTAGTGTCAGAATAAACACCTACCAATAAAGCATACATCATGCAGCAAAAGCAGCTGCTTTGTGGGTGCAGCACCAACACACATCAGTGTATACTTGTCCTTCTTGTTATTTTAGAAATAGGAGTGAGTGTCTGTGCTAGTATATCAAGTTCTATCTGTCTTTTTGTCTTCAACATATGTTTTATTTCTGTGTGTCATGGGCACCTAACTACCCGAACGGATGCAGTGCAGCTAGAGAGTAAAGCTAGTGAGCGGTGTCAGTCTCCACTAATACCCTTTCTGTGGGCAAAGCCAGATTGTTCCTCCCCAGTTCAGCCAGGGAACAACTAGGATGTGTATCAAGTAGCTTAATAGGTGGGGGTTTAGACAATGAGCAACCAACCCTCTACAAACTGATTAGATGGAAGTACAGGAATGATCAACAGGTCCCCCACAAACCTCAGAAAAGAGAGTAGAGAAAGATTAATCAAGAAGAAGAAGAGAAGGTTAGGAAGAAAAGCTGAGAGAGAACAAGCCAAAGATAAGCTGTGAGTAGAATAAGTAGAGAATATGCTGCTAAAGGGAACAGGGGAGTCCCCTTTATGAAGCAGGGTACAGGAAGGAAGAAAGCGGGATCTGAGAGATGACTAGAGGCAAAAGGTATATAGTCCTGTAAAGTGAGAATAAAGTAGAAGTGGACCTGAGAGGAACAAAACCAGAACCAGAGATGGTAGAATAAGTGAGAAACCAGGGCTGAGCCAAAAGATGGGAAGGGGAGACAAGGAGAATAGAAACAGAAAGGAATGGAACAAGAAGGTAGAGAAGAGAGATCAGAGCAGAAGAGAGAAGAGAGATCAGAGCAGAGTATAGAGCAGGAGGATAGATCAGAAGAGGTAAGCCAAAGTGAGATCCTGTAGCAGAGGGGAACAGAGTATCGGTGGGAAGAACGCTGAGACAAGACCAAGAGAATACGGTGGATGAAGGCAGTGAGGAGGAAAGAGTAAAGTAGACAGAGAGGTGGGGTTCAAATACTGGTGAAGAAGTGTCAGGAGGACCGCCAAACTGGAGAAGGTAGTTCAAGAGACAGGTAGGACAGTCAAACAAGAGCTGTGGTCTTGCAAGAAAGTCAATAATCAAACACAGTATCAATTCTAAAGGAGAGTGCAGAGTCAATATGGAGAGCTGAGGTCTAAGCAAAGTCAGAGAAGTGTGGTACCAAATTGGCAGGAAGGAGAAAAGTTGACCAGGAACACAGCCATGAATCAATAACTATAATGACAGGAAACTATAGACGTATGACTAGCGGTAGAATGGGCAAGGAACAACAGAAAGAGGGAAGTATAAAAGGCCAAGTAACCAATAGCAACAATGGGTGATTGATACTAGGCAGGAACAAGGAAGCGAATAGCGGCCATGACATTGCACTGTATCCATCTATCAGTAACTCAGTCTATGTAAAGTCTCAGGCTTAGCCAGCTCAGGTAGGATTTTGGCACACCTATCTGTCTGACTGAGATTCATCAGACAAAAAGTTATTTTTTTATTTTCTTAGCAACAATATTCATATCAAACAACTTCAGCTCCCTCTCTTTGCCTGTCTGCCTATCATAAATAGCATACAAACTTCACCTGCTCTCCTAAGTACAGACTGACAACATGTGGTAAGCTGACAACCTCTTTGTACTTTAGCATAGTGGGCATACATGGGGGAAACTCCACGTGGGGGAAAAATTTGCATAATTGACTTCAATGTAATGAAAAAGAGGAAGAAAGTGGAAAAATGACAGAAGGCAGTAATTGGATTAAAATGCACTTTTAAATTAATGGGAATTTGGGGTATATTTATTTGTCCCCTATGATGCAATTGGCTTGCTCCAGATTTATGACATTTTGCAAGTATAGCCCTTGGTGCTTAATTTTAAATTATTTGTCAATGGCACCGTCACCAGGAGAATAAGTAACAAATTGTTGTCCTTCAGATTATACACTCTGATGCACCAAAATAAATAAAATATGACTGTTTAATTAATAGCAAGAACAGAGTGGCATGGTTTCCTTCAAATGTGGAAAAGTTTGATAATGGCATTCTATTCCTTTCTCCACACCTCATTGCATCTAAAAAGGCTACATGTATCAATCTACTACTAGAATTAACCATTTAGTGCATTATTTGGTTGTGTTCAATGCATTGCTATACAATGGACACCCCTTTGATATGCAGTAAGGTTAAGTATACCCATCTTCATTACCCAGACACCTTTGCAAAATTATGTGAAGAACTTTGTGTGTGGCTTGTAGCCTGATATAACCTCTAAAAACAGAGCCCAAACTATAGGATATGAAATGTTTAACTGAAAAAACAAAAACAAAAACCAAAGTAAAATACAAGCTTTTTTGGCAAACTGTTTTGACATTATTAACAAACAAAACTCATCTGTGATTGCACTGTTTATAAAGATAAGAAGCAGAATCATATGTCTGCTAAACTACGGATCGTTTTGTTTACATATAAGGTACCATTCTGTCTTTCTCAGTTACAGCTTCAGCGTTTGCATACTATCCACAGCTAATTCTTAAGACACAAAGATCAAATATGATTACTTAACTCTTAAGTTATTTAAACAGACTACCCTCAGGGTAGTTGTGTCTGTCTTCCCCCATGAGTTTTGAGCAGTTAGTTTGTTTAATTGTTTTTGAAATAGTTGGACAAAGAGGTCTTCAATGCATTGTAAATAAAGCTAGCATCTGAGCAGTTAGCAGAGAAGTAACACTTCCTAATAATAACCACCCAAGTATTTTAACTGTGGTGCAAAAAATGAATGGTCCTTATGAATTTTGCATTTGTGCCTTTGTTCAAAAGATAACATTTTCATTCAGTCTTGGAAGTAATCTCCAAAGAGGAACACATGAAAGTTGTTAGCAGAATCAGAGGACACAAACTGTGCCTGCCACACATGGTAATTTTAACCCGTTAAAACCAGAAAAGTGTGGAATGGATTGCTTTGACATACTTTGCAAACCCTTTTGGTCTTTAAAGGGTTAAGTAGGCTTATGCAGTCTTTCTGCTTCCATTAAAAAAAACTGTGTCATATACACCCCACGTGAGTGTCATCCAGGTCTGATTAAAGATGTTATCTTTTGAACAAGAGCAAAAAGGCATAGGGACCCTTAGAATTGTCTGACCACCATTAGGTAATTGGGGGATTGGAAATCAGTAGTATCACTTCTTAATGCAAAGCTGAAACAGGAGAAAAACCCTTGGGCACTGCTAAAGTGCCATCAGAAGGGTGACAATTAGCAAGGGGTGAAAGTTTTCAACTCAAAAGAAAAACAGGAGAAAATGACACTTTTTGCCAAGCAGGAAATATTTTGCGAAAAGTGGATTTTTCCCACTTTTTTCACCTACCTTAAAAGACAAGTTTATCTTCTTTTCCCACAGGCATATAAAAGGGTGTCAGGTTCTCCCAGTATATCATTCTATGTTTGTGTAGTCAGATAATCTGTTCTCTATATTAGGGGACTCTGGAGGACAGGAAGGGAAAAATGAGTTTGATCCCAAATACCACAAAATGCGGTGTGACTGACTGGAAAGACAAAGGCAGTCATGTTCCAAGTTTCTTCCTGACCTGGCTGTTATATCTGTTCTATGGGAGTGTGGGGGTGTGAGAGGGACGCATCGGAGGTTTACCCCAAATACCTCAAAATTTTGTGTGACCAATTAGATACAGGCAGCTGTAATTCACTTTCCTTGTTTGATCTGTCTGTTACCTCTATATCAGGGGAGTCTGGGGGTATGAGAATAAAAAAAAGGAGAATTACCCTAAATACCACAAAATTCTGTATGACTGAATGGGAATACATAAGCAGAGGTGATACAAGTTTCTTCCTGATCTGATTGTTATATCTGTCCTAGGGGAGTATAGGGGTTTGAGAGGGGACCAAAGGAGAATTACCCCAAATACCCCAAAATTCTGAGTGACCAAGTAAACACAGGCAGCTGTGATCAAAAGGATTTGGCTTTGTTTCTCACACCAACCCTACCTGGAATTGTACAAAAAGGATGGATTGCATCTTTCTCAAAAGGGAACAGAGGCTCTCAGAGACCGAAATCAGAGGTTTTGTATTTAAACTAGTAGTAGGAGGCAATGGAATGATACAGGATAAATCCACTTACCCACCAAAGCATTGTACAGATGAATCTGAAAAAGGTATGTGTGTGACACATAGGTCAAAATCTAGTAGACTTCGAGCCATGTGTACAAATGCCTGCTAACAAATTTTTCAAGGCAAATGTTTCTATAGAACTCACAACTTTTACCCTCAGCTATTCATTTCTTCACTTCAGCATCATATGAAGTAGACTTGTGCACAGGCAAAAAATTCGGTAACATTCAATTTCAAATGAATTTTTTTTTTCTATTGATCCGAAAATCGGACCGGACCTGTTTGACTTGGACGAAATTCAGATTGGATCTGAATTATTCAGCCAAATTCACTATGCCTTTAAAAATACAATAAAATCAAAATTAGATAAATACAAATAAATTGAACCTTTTCCAGAGTCTAAATGAAGATGGTGAAACAGGGTAAGGTGGAGCTTTAGCCTGATGGTACTGTAGATGAAGCATGGATGAAGCTATTTGAAGGAAGAAGGAAAATTGAGGATGCCTGGAGCAGGTAGGTCTCAGTAGAAATTAGACATATGACCTTTCTTAGATTAGAGTTAGACTATAAAACTTGACTCATAGACATACAACTTTTCTTAGATTAGACTACAAAATTGAGGAAGCCTGGAGCAGACAGGACTCACAGATATACGACTTTTCTTAGATTACAGTTAGACAACAGAACTGAGGATGACTGCAGCAGGCAGGACTCAGTAGCTAAATATATACGACTTTTCTTAGATTAGAGTTAGACTACAAAACCAAAGAAAACCTGGAGCAGGCAGGACTCATAGACATACGACTTTTCTTAGATTAGAGTTAAACTACAAAATTAAGGAAGCCTGAAGCAGGCAGGACTCACAGACATATGACTTTTCTTAAATTAGAGTTAGACTAAAAAAACTGAAGAAGCCTGGAGTGGGCAGGACTCACAGATATACGACTTTTCTTAGATTAGAGTTAGACTACAAAACCGAGGAAGCCTGCAGCAGGCAGCACTCATAGACATACAACTTTTCTTAGATTAGAGTTAGACTACAAAATTGAGGAAGCCTGGAGCAGGCAGGACTCATAGACATACAAATTTTCTTAGATTAGAGTTAGACTACAAAACCGAGGAAGCCTGGACCAGGCAGGACTCATAGACATATGACTTTTCTTAGATTAGAGTTAGACTCCAAAATTGAGGTGCCTGGAGTAGGCAGGACTCAGTAGATAAATATATACAACTTTACTTTTATTAGAGTTAGACTACAAAAATGAGGAAGCCTGGAGCAGGCAGGACTCATAGACATACAACTTTTCTTAGATTACACTTTTACTACAAAACCGAAGAAGCCTGGAGCAGGCAGGATCCATAGACATATGACTTTTCTTAGATCAGATTTAGAGTACATAATTGAGGAAGCCTGGAGCAGGCAGGACTCAGTAGATAAATATATATAACTTTTCTTAGAGTAGAGTTAGACTACAAAACCGAGGAAGCCTGGAGCAGGCCGGACTCATAGATACATGACTTTTCTTAGATTAGAGTTAGACTACAAAATTGAGGAAGCCTTAAGCAGGCAGGACTCATAGACATACGACTTTTCTTAGATTAGAGTTAGACTACAAAACCGAGGAAGCCTGGAGCAGGCAGGACTCATAGACATACGACTTTTCTTAGGTTAGAGTTAGATTACAAAATTGAGGAAGCCTGGAGCAGGCAGGACTCATAGACATACAACTTTTCTTAGATCAGAGTTAGACTACAAAACCGTGGAAGCCTGGAGCAGGTAGGACTCATAGACATACGACTTTTCTTAGATTAGAGTTAGACTACAAAATTGAGGAAGCCTGGAGAAGGCAGAACTCAGTAGATAAATATATAAACAAATTTTCTTAGATTAGAGTTAAACTTCTAGACCGAGGAAGCCTGGAGCAGGCAGGACTCATAGACACATGACTTTTCTTAGATTAGAATTAGACTACAAAATTGAGGAAGCCTTAAGCAGGCAGGCCTCATAGACATACTACATTTCTTAGATTAGAGTTAGACTCCAAAACCGAGGATCCTGGAGTAGGCAGGACTCATAGACATACAACTTTTCTTAGATTACAGTTAAAATCCAAAACTGAGGAAGCCTGGAGTAGGCAGGACTCAGTAGATAAATATATACAACTTTACTTAGATTAGAGTTAGACTACAAAAATGAGGAAGCCTTGAGCAGGCAGGACTGATAGACATACGACTTTTCTTAGATTAAACTTTGACTACAAAACTGAAGAAGCCTGGAGCAGGCAGGACTCAGTAGATAAATATATACGACTTTTCTTAGATTAGAGTTAGAATGCAAAACTGAGGAGGCCTGGAGCAGGCAGGACTCATAGTCATACGACTTTTCTTAGATTAGACTACAAGACTGAAGAAGCCTGGAGCAGACAGGACTCGGTAGATAAATATATATGACTTTTCTTAGATTAGAGTTAGACTACAAGACTGAAGAAGCCTGGAGCAGGTAGGACTCAGCAGATAAATATATATGACTTTTCTTAGATTAAAGTTAGACTACAAAAATGAGAAAGCCTGGAGCAGACAGGATTCATAGACATACGACTTTTGTTAGATTAGAGTTAGACTACAAAACCGAGGAAGCCTGGAGCAAGCAGGACTCATAGACATACAACTTTTCTTAGATTAGAGTTGGACTAAAAAATTTAGGAAGCCTGGAGCAGGCAGGACTCAGTAGATAAATATATATGACTTTACTTAGATTAGAGTTAGACTACAAAACTGAGGATGACAGCAATACTGGAGATGTGCTGATCAGAGCACACCCACAAATCTGACATCACAGAAACCCTTTGTAATGTTGCAACACTGGAGAACACTGGAGGAGGCAGGACTAAGTATATAGATAAACATATGACTTTACTTAGATTAGAGTTACACTACAAAACCGAGGAAGCCGGGAGCAGGCAGGACTCATAGACATAAGACTTTTCTTAGATTAGAGTTATAATACAGATTTGAGGAAACCTTAAGCAGGCAGGACTCTGTAGATAAATATATACGACTTTACTTAGATTAGAGTTAGACTACAAAACCGAGGAAGCCTGGAGCAGGCAGGACTCATAAACATACGACTTTTCTTAGGTTAGAGTTAGATTACAAAATTGAGGAAGCCTGGAGCAGGCAGGACTCATAGACATACAACTTTTCTTAGATTAGAGTTAGACTACAAAACCGAGGAAGCCTGGAGCAGGTAGGACTCATACACATACGACTTTTCTTAGATTAGAGTTAGACTACAAAAAATGAGGAAGCCTGGAGCAGGCAGGACTCATAGGCATACAACTTTTCTTAGATTAGACTTAGACTACATAACTGAAGAAGCCTGGAGTAGGCAGGGCTCAGTAGATACATATATATGACTTTACTTAGATTAGAGTTAGACTACAAAAACTAGGAGGCCTGGAGCAGGCAGGACTCATAGACACATAACTTTTGTTAGATTAGATTTAGACTAAAAAATTTAGGGACCCTGGCGTAGGCAAGACTCAGTAAATAAATATATACAACTTTTCTTAGAGTAGAGTTAGACTACAAAACCGAGGAAGCCTGGAGTAGGCGGCACTCATAGACATACGACTTTTCTTAGAGTAGAGTTAGACTACAAAAATGAGGAAGCCTGGAGCAGGAAGGACTCATAGACATACGACTTTTCTTAGATTAGAGTTAGACTACAAAATTGAGGAAGCCTGGAGCAGGCAGGAGTTTACTGACACTGCCACTTGTTTGCTATAGTGTGAGTTTAGTGGTCACCATGTGGCAAATGTCTTTGGGATTCGGTGTTGGGACGTTATCATCTTTGACTTTATTCCGTTTCCACTGAAAAGAGGTACTGTCGGATAACTATCCGAAAATCATACAGGAAGCCTTGAGTAGGCAGGACTCATAGACATACGACTTTTCTTAGAATAGATTTAGACTACAAAACTGAAGATGACAGCAACAGTGGAGATATAGGCAGCAGCAAACTACAGAACACTGGAGGAGGCAGGACTCAGTCAGTAGATGGATACAGCGACTGAGGATGACTGGTGCGAGGCAGACTCAGGATGACAGCAACACTGGAGATGTAGCCAGGACTGCAGAACACTGGAGCAGGCAGGACTCAGCAAATACATGGATACAGCAGCAACTGAGGATGACTGGGGCGAGGCAGACTCAGGATGAGAGCAACAATGGAGTTGTAGCCAGCAGAAAACCATAGAACACTGGAGCAGGCAGGACCCAGTAAATAGATACTGCAGAGCCAGACTGAACAACCTGTATAGTGGGACAACAATGTAGACTTTAAATCCCCCCCGTGTGTGAAGAGGGGAGTAATTTCTGCCAGGCTAGCGATCTCTTTGCTTGAAATTTCCATCAAAGCATGGAAAGGCGTAAGTACTGTCACTACCTGTTCCTTAAGGGCCCAGTCAGCCCTGCCCAGAGTTCTGTTAGTGCCAATGACATGGTGACATGACATTGCGTGAATTGCCTTTTTCTGCTCCAGGATACGCTCTAGCATATCTAAGGTGGAGTTCCACCTGGTCCCAACATCTTGTTTTAGGCGGTACGCTGGGTGGCCTGCCTTTTCCTGTTCCACCTATCTTTGACGGTACGATGGAAGTGGCTAGAAATTTGTCTGCATGACTCCAGAAGTGCTGGCAACCTTTCAGTGTTATTGTCATGCTTGAGAGCAGCCTTCACTACTAGATGCAGGACATGAGCTGAGCAGTGCACACCCACAAATCTGCCATTCCGGAGAGCCTTGATCATGTTAGCTGAACCATCAGTAACCACAAACCCCATTTGCGCCTGTGTGCCTGCCTTCTCCCTAGCCACTGAGCCAACATGTTCTGCAGTGCTTTGCAAATGTTATATGAGGTGAGCTGCTGATCCATTACCTCAGCATGGAGGAGGAAAGAGCGGTGCTCTGTCTGCTTGTCTACTGCACCCAAACTTGTTGTTGCTGTCGGTGCGTCTTGCAACACATTAGGCTGCCACCAATGCGCTGTCAATGACAGGATGCCATGCTGGCCACTCGGAGCACTCCATATGTCAGTGGTAAAGTGCAATGACTGGCCAGCATCCTTTCCTAGCAGGTCTTTCAAAACCCCAACGCATGAACAGCAGAGTGTGGGCACTATATTTCTACTAAATGTGGTGAGGGATGGAATTTTATATTGGGGTGCAACAGCCTCCATAAGTTGATGGAAGGGCTCCCCTTCCACCAAATTAAAAGTAGCACCCCCAACAGCTATGAGCTGTGCAATGAGACGTGTGATTTTCCTGGCCTGCTTTCTGCAGATCCCCTTTGAATGAAACCCACCAAAATCTTCATGTGTGGCCTGTATTGTTTTTGGGATGGGCTGTGACTGTCTGCTGCTCTTACTGGGACCAGTAAGACCCTTTCTCCTGTTGCCTACTGGTGGTTGGTGTGACAGTGGTATATGCCGTACTAGTTCTGCCACCTTCTGCACTTATCAGCACAGACTTGTGGTAGTTGTTCAGGTGTTGGTTCATCCCGGAGGTGGTCAGATGACCCAACAACCGCCCACGGCTGACTTCCCTGCCACACAACTTACATTTTGCTATCCGACCATTGCCAACTGCCACAAAATGGTCCCACACTTTGGAGAGACGGATTACTCTGGAAGGTGGTGGAGAAGAAGAAACTGAGGTGACACTTTCTTCATCTTCATATGCTGGAGCAACCTCACTTTGCTTTTTCTTTCTTTGTACAGTTACAGAGATACCAATAGACCTACAGACAGCAGCAGGGATGTTGGGACCAGGAATGGAGGAGGATTGTGGAGTAAAAGTGGTACTGGTGGCGGAGACACTAGCAGCTTCTACCTGGCTTGGAGACTCAAATGGAACTGGAGAGGCAGGTGTTGAGTTGTAAATAGAAGACACAAGTGTAACTGGAGAAACAGGAGGAGTACTATGTGAAGCAGACAAAAAATTAAGCTCAGGGGCATAATCAAGGTCACTGGAAAAATCAAGCTCAGGGGACAAATCAAGCTTAGGAGACTTTGATCCCTCAGATTCTTCTTTTACCTCTTGTAGATTTTGCAAGGAGGAAACATCATCAGCAGCAGCAGATTTTGTGTAAACCTGTTCAGTTCCCTCTTCTGCCTGGTGACTACCGGGAAATGGAAAACTATCTCCCTCAATAAGATTTTCTGGAGTGGATATGCTCTCAGTGGCAGTGACAGTGGTGGCAGGAAAAATTTTATCCAAAATTTCCATTTGGGCTGCTTACACGGACATTCGCTATAAAAATCCCACGTTGATACTGACCACAGTGTCCGGCCAGAACTGTTACCAATGCTAGGTGTCCCCAGGTTTATACAACTGGCTTTAGTGGAGGCAGTGACACTGCCAGCGACACTAGTCTTTGTTCAGGTGGTTCTGGGGGGATCATCATGAAACAGCTGACGAGACACAGGTGACGGCTGCTTCGTGGTGTCAGAAGAGGAGCTGGACCTCTCTACCCAACTAGTAGAGGTAGAACGACCTGCAGTTCCTTTCTTATTTTTTTGTTTTGAATTCTGCTGCTGAGTCTGACTAGTACTGGTACTCTTCTTTGCCTGCCTGCTGCTGCTAGCTCTGCTTGAACGCAACATCACTGTGGTGGTGTTTGTGGTTGCTGGGTCACTGCAGCTGGTTCCAGGATGAGAATCATCAGGTTGTTCACTAGGAGTCAAATCTATCACAGATAGGTAGGTAGTGTACTATAATAATTTGACAATTTTACATCCTGGCCACACGTCAACTGTCAGACTGGCTGTACCACTCTACAAATTTTTCACACACACTCATAAGTTGAATTTTAAAATTTAACACTGGAATGATGATGATTCCCCCTTGCGTTGGCAGTGAGCTGCTAGGCCTCCCAGTCCATACACAACTATAAAATTGTGTCTCTCTACAAATTTTTCACATACACTTGTAAATTGAATGTGAGGTGGTATCAATCTGCAAATTATTCAAATACACTCCTAAGTTGTATTTTGAATTTTTTAAACACTAATGAGTCTCCTTGCAGTGGCAGTGTAACGGTTTTTTTAAGACTCTCAGACCAGTGTGTGAACAAGAACACAATTTTATTAAAAACAAGTTAAGGCAGAAATACGCCCTCTAGTGGCAGTAGATATACACCAGTGGTAAATACTAGTAGATACAATTGTAAATGCACAAATTAATTATAAGTACAATTACACAGCAGTAGAATAGCATATACCCCCAAAGGGTTAAGTCCTTGATAACAGTCAGTCTCAGATGTGGATGTTTGGAACACCCAGGGTG
This sequence comes from Rhinophrynus dorsalis, assembly GCA_037306005.1. Lineage (NCBI taxonomy): Eukaryota > Metazoa > Chordata > Amphibia > Anura > Rhinophrynidae > Rhinophrynus > Rhinophrynus dorsalis. The sequence continues at coordinate 67,774,900 of CM074719.1, read as the reverse complement.
TAAATAGGCTGTGCTGGAGACCAAGGCTATCACCGGCTGGATACAGGACTGCCTCTCCACGGTGTTCAGTAAGAAGAAGCACAGGAGTCCACGTAGCCCCCTCGGGCGTACCTACTGGAACTGCTTCAACTAGTGCAAGTGCAAATAGCCCCCACGGGCGTGATTGGAACCGGCCTGCAATGCGAGAGCTGCCAAGCCTCCTCAGACTTAACCGGACACCGGGATAAAACACGCTAGAGCCAGCAGCCCCACGGGCGTAATTACCGGAATTGCTAATGCTGATGCCTGTGCCTGCCACCACTCGGTATAGCGGAATCGCCCAATATACAAGAGAGAGTCTTAGGCGCCCAACCGGCCAAACGGATGTGAATACTCTGCAAGGATGTATGGAGCTGCCGAAGGAGAGCGGCCAACTCAGCAGTAGTATCACAGAGAACGAGACTCTTACAGGAGTAGCGAGAGAGTGGAACCCAGGCGGCACTGCTAGGGTTAAATAACACTTTTACTCGAGGCTTTTCAGCAGTATAGCAAGGCTCTGCAGTGTGAAGGAGGCACAAACACACCTCTGCATAGGTAAATACACTGCACTGATCGGAGTACACCAGGCAAGGCAGTCACACCAAAAGCTGGAACAGCAGATAGAAATGTCGCGGCGGCATCAACTGGAACGCAGGTCACTGTAGAAAGCAGGAGTCGGTCTTCGGAGTGGGAAGTCAGCCAGGCCGGGTCGGAGCACGCAGGAGGTAGTCGTACAAGCCGGGTCATACACAAGCAGGAACGTCAGCCAAACCGGGTCAGGATCCAAGGGTGGTAGTCAGACGGGCCGGATCATACACAAGCAGGAACACAGGAGAATAGTCATGACAAGCCGAGTCGGTACACAGGAATCCGGAACACAGCAACAGTATAACTGGCACAGAAACACCACGAAAGGGCAACTGACAGATGAGCTAGCCAGGTATAAAAAGTTCACCAGGGGGAGGGCCAAACCAACACAGCAAATCAGTGTCTGCCACAGATGAGACTGACAGGAATCACAGGCACTGTGATAGTACCCCCCTCTCAAAGACCCCCTCTCCCCGCTCGAGGTCTGGGTTTAGAAAGGTATTTGGAGTGAAAGCTGCGTAGTAATCTAGGTGCATGGAGGTCCCCAAGAACGTTCCTCAGGACCATAGCCCTTCCAATGAACCAAATATTGCAGCTTTCCTCTAAATCTCCTAGAATCAATAATGCTCTGAACCTCATACTCTTCTTGGCCCTGGACGTCCACCGGCCCAGGAATCACTGGCGTAGTAGTATAGCGATTACATACCAAGGGTTTCAGGAGCGACACATGGAACACATTGTGAATGTGCATTGAGGGTGGAAGTTCCAAAGCATAAGAAACCGGATTAATCTTGCGGATAATCTTAAATGGACCGATAAACCGGGGAGCCAGTTTGTTGGAAGGCACTTGTAAATTAAGGTTTCTGGATAACAGCCATACCCTGTCCCCAACTTGAAAGGAGACCGCTGGAAGATGTCTGCGATTAGCGTGCCGTTGCTGATGCCTAAATGACTGACAGAGGGACCTCTGAACCTGTGACCAAGTGGAACGAAGCTGTGCCAAATGCTCGTCCAGAGCAGGAATCTGCTGCGCCTGAAAGGAGTCCGGGAGCAGACAAGGCTGGAACCCATAATTAACGAGAAACGGAGAGCTCCCGGACGATGAATTAACCGCACAGTTTCTGGCAAACTCAGCCCATGGCAACAGGTCAGCCCAATTGTCATGATGATCAGTGACAAAGCAACGCAGGAACTGCTCCAGTCCCTGATTGGCACGTTCAGCGGCCCCATTCGTTTGGGGATGGTAGGCGGAGGAAAATGACAATTGGATGCCCATCTGGCCACAAAATGCCCTCCAAAACCTCGAAAAGAACTGGCTCCCTCGGTCGGATACAATCACTCTGGGTACTCCGTGCAGGCGGAATACCTCCCTAGAAAAGACTACAGCCAATTCCTGGGCCGATGGAAGGCCAGTCAGAGGCACAAAATGTGCCATCTTAGAGAATCTATCGACCACCATAAGAATGAACGTAAATCCCCTAGAAGCTGGTAATTCACCCAAAAAGTCGATAGAAATATGAGACCAAGGACGGTCTCCGTTGGGCACCGGTTGCAGTAAGCCCACAGGGAGATGCCTAGGGGTCTTGGCACGGGCACAGGTGGTACAAAACACTTCCCCACAGGGGTCTCAGGGGGTGCCCTAGATTGTGATGCCAATATCTCCTCCCCCAGAGGCGAGGTAATGGTGGTACGGATAGTGGCCAGAATGCGATCTGGCTGAATGATAGGAACAGGTTCCTCCTCCCTCTCAGTGTCAGAAGCGAACTGACGAGACAACGCATCGGCTTTAATATTTTTTGAGCCAGGAAGATAAGACACTAGGAAATTAAATCATGACAAAAAAAGTGCCCACCTAGCTTGTCGAGAAGACAGTCTTTTGGCTTCGGAGAGATAAGTTAAATTCTTATGATCATTAAGAATTAGTACTGGAGTCTGAGTGCCCTCCAAAAGGTGACGCCACTCCTTCAGAGCTAGGATAATGGCCAACACTTCCCTGTCCCCAATCTCATAATGGCTCTGCGCACTGGACAATTTCTTAGAGAAAAAACTGCAAGGCCTCAAGGCGCCACCTCCCACAGGACGTTGGGAGAGTACTGCTCCAACCCCAGCCTCAGAAGCGTCAACCTCCAATGTGAATGGCAGGGAGGGATTAGGGTGGGACAGCACAGGAGCAGATGCAAAGGCAGATTTCAGGGTAACAAATGCGGTCTCCTCTGCCTCGGACCACTGAGAGGGAGAAGCGCCCTTATGAGTCAAATCTGACAATGGTTTAACAATCGTGGAAAAGTTCTGGATGAACTTCCTATAATAGTTCGCAAAACCTAAGAATCTTTGGATGGCCTTTAACCCTTTAGGACGAGGCCATTGCAGAACTGCTGCCAACTTCTCCTGATCCATGGCAATGCCATTATTAGAGATAACGAAACCCAGGAATGGTACTTGAGATGTATGGAATTCGCACTTCTCTATCTTACAGAATAGCTTGTGCCTGCGAAGTCGGAGCAGGACTTCTGAAACATCTTTGATATGTTGGGAGAGGTTGCCAGAGTGAATTAATATATCATCTAGATATATGACCACACAAGACTAGAGCAGGTCTCGTAGAATATCATTAATAAATTCCTGAAATACTGCAGACGCATTGCATAAGCCAAATGGCATCACCAGATATTCGTAATGCCCTGTTCTGGTATTAAACGCCGTTTTCCACTCGTCACCTTCTTTAATTCTGACCAGATTATAGGCGGCTCACAAGTCAAGTTTAGTAAAGATCGAAGAGCCCTTCAATCTGTCAAACAATTCGGTAATAAGTGGAATCGGATAGGCATTCTTAGGCATAAGCTTGTTCAGCCCACGATAGTCAATGCATGGCCTGAGTTCACCACTTTTCTTTTTCACAAAGAAAAATCCGGCACCTGCCGGAGATGTAGATTTCCGAATGATACCCCTCTCAAGGGCATCAGCAATATAGTCCTCCATAACTTTATTCTCCTCACAAGACAGTGGGTAAGTGCGTCCCCTGGGGGGCACCGCACCCGGAGGCAAATCAATGGCACAATCATATGGCCTATGCTCAGGTAATGCGCTGGCCTCTCCTTTGCTAAATACGTCACTAAATTGCCCATATTCGGTTGGCACAGCCAGAGAGGTACACATAATCTTGACAGGTAAGGAGAGACAGTTCTTATTACAGTATTCTGACCAGGAGTTAACCTCACATCTCTGCCAGTCAAACTGGGGATTATGTACCTGTAGCCATGGGAACCCCAAAATAACTGAATGGTGCGGGGAACTAATAATTTGAAATCGTATCAGCTCTTTGTGACAAGCCCCCACAGTCATTGTCACTGGAATAGTTTCAAGCGTAATAAATGCAGGCTCCAGGGGTCTGCCATCAATGGCCTCAATTGCAACCGGAGAGTCCTTTTTACATAAAGGAATGCCTTGCAGGTTGGCAAATGACTGGTCCATGAAATAGCCTGCTGCCCCGGAGTCCACCAATGCCAGGACCTCGATTACCTTGTCCGCCCAAGCGAAGACCACCTGAATGGTGGGTTTAGTGGTGCTAGAATCTAGGGACTGTTCTACACCACCTAGGGCCTGTCCCCCAAGGTACCCTAGGTGCGTTCGTTCCCCGGCCTAACTGGACAATTGCGCAAAAGATGCCCTGCTTTGCCACAATAAAGGCATAGACCTTGCCTCCTACGATATAATCTCTCCTCCTTAGAGAGCCTAGTGAACCCCAATTGCATAGGTTCAGAATTATCGATTGGTCGCTCAGGAAGAACGGGTGGTGTGGGTGGGTTAAGGAAGCTGGTCTGGCCATAGTTTTTTGCTTTAGCCCTTTTAGCCAACCGTCTCTCTCGGTTGCGAGAGTCTATTAATAAGACATAATCGATGTATTCATCCAGATCGCTGGGTACATCACGAGCGGCTATCTCATCCTTAATTTGTTCGGAGAGACCCTGAGTAAAGGCAGCCAGTAAGGCCTCCTCGTTCCAGCCCACCTCTGCTGCCAAGGTCCTGAATTCAATAGCATAATCGCCCAGTGTGCGTTCGCCCTGCTGAATTTCCATCAGCCTTTTGGCAGCAGAGGCAGCCCTGCCAGGGACCTCAAACACTCGTCTGAACTTTCTTATGAATTCTCTAAAGTTCAGAGTGCAGGGTCTGGCATTCTCCCACAACGGATTCACCCATGCCAATGCCTTGCCCGTCAACAGAGATATCATAAGACCGACCTTACTACGGTCGTTAGGAAATGCCTGGGGTGCCAACTCCAAAAATATCTCTAGTTGATTAATGAATCCCCTGCAAAGGGAAGGTTCACCATCATATCTTAACGGTAGCGGTGCTGATGCCGTTAGTCCTTTTGAATTAGCTGATGGGACTATGGGCTGATTATCCGGTGTCAGGACTGGGGTGACCACCGGATTAGGACTAGGCTTGTCCAAATGTACTGTACGTTCGAGTAACGTCTGTAGAGCCCGTGCCAATTGGTCCATGCGCTGCTCATGGACATCCATTCTCCAATGGACGTTCTGTGTGTTACTTTCACCCTTACCGTCTGAGGTCATGGCCCTTTCGTACTGTAACAGTTTTTTTAAGACTCTCAGATCAGTGTGTGAAAAAGAACACAATTTTTTTAAAAACAAGTTAAGGCAGAAATACGCCCTCTAGTGGCGGTAGATATACACCAGTGGTAAATACTAGTAGATACAATTGTAAATGCACAAATGAATTATAAGTACAATTACACAGCAGTAGAATAGCATATACCCCCAAAGGGTTAAGTCCTTGATAACAGTCAGTCTCAGATGTGGATGTTTGGAACGCCCAGGGTGTTAATAGGCTGTGCTGGAGACCAAGGCTATCACCGGCTGGATACAGGACTGCCTCTCCACGGTGTTCAGTAAGAAGAAGCACAGGAGTCCACGTAGCCCCCTCGGGCGTACCTACTGGAACTGCTTCAACTAGTGCAAGTGCAAATAGCCCCCACGGGCGTGATTGGAACCGGCCTGCAATGCGAGAGCTGCCAAGCCTCCTCAGACTTAACCGGACACCGGGATAAAACACGCTAGAGCCAGCAGCCCCACGGGCGTAATTACCGGAATTGCTAATGCTGATGCCTGTGCCTGCCACCACTCGGTATAGCGGAATCGCCCAGTAAACAAGAGAGAGTCTTAGGCGCCCAACCGGCCAAACGGATGTGAATACTCTGCAAGGATGTATGGAGCTGCCGACGGAGAGCGGCCAACTCAGCAGTAGTATCACCGAGAACAAGACTCTTACAGGAGTAGCGAGAGAGTGGAACCCAGGCGGCACTGCTAGGGTTAAATAACACTTTTACTCGAGGCTTTTCAGCGGTATAGCAAGGCTCTGCAGTGTGAAGGAGGCGCACACACACACAACTCTGCATAGGTAAATACACTGCACTGATCGGAGTACACCAGGCAAGGCAGTCACACCAAAAGCTGGAACAGCAGATAGAAATGTCGCTGCGGCGACAACTGGAACACAGTTCACTGTAGAAAGCAGGAGTCGGTCTTCGGAGCGGGAAGTCAGCCAGGCCGGGTCGGAGCACGCAGGAGGTAGTCGTACAAGCCGGGTCATACACAAGCAGGAACGTCAGCCAAACCGGGTCAGGATCCAAGGGTGGTAGTCAGACGGGCTGGATCACACACAAGCAGGAACACAGGAGAATAGTCAGGACAAGCCGAGTCGGTACAAGGAATCCGGAACACAGGAACACAGCAACAGTATAACTGGCACAGAAACACCACGAAAGGGCAACTGACAGATGAGCTAGCCAGGTATAAAAAGGTCACCAGGGGGCGGGCCAAACCAACACAGCAAATCAGTGTCTGCCACAGATGAGACTGACAGGAATCACAGGCACTGTGATAGGCAGTTAGACAGCAGGCCCCCAAGTCCCTACACAGCTCTGAGATGGTATCACTCTGCAAATTTTTCAAATACACTCCTAAGTTGGATTTTGAAATTTTTAAACAATGATGATTCCCCCATGCGTTGGCAGTGAGCTTCTAGGCCTCCCAGCCCCTACACAAGTGTGAGATTGTGTCACTGCAAATTATTCAAACTCCTAAGTTGAATTTTCAGTTTTTATACAGGAACAAAGTTGACTCTCCCTTGCAGTGGCAATAACTGGCACTAATGCTGGCTGCCTGCCTATGCCTATCTGCCTGCCTACACAACAACTGGACTGTCACTCTCTCTATCTGCTTCTTCTCTCTCCATGCTCCAATAACGCAATGCGCACTAACAGGAAATGCAGGAGCTGTCTGGGTGTCTGTGATGACATTAGTCCAACCCCCATCATGAAACGAAGAAGCTAATTGGACTAGAGAGGGACAGAAAGTACAAAGTAGCTAATTGGACTAGAGAGAGAGGGAAAGTTGTGCGCGCGGGGAGACCATCATCCAAATATCCGAATCATGTACCGAAATTCTGCCCAGAAATGTTTTGGATTCTGGTTCTTAAAACGAATGGCTCTAAGATTTTTGCCATGTCCGAATGGCTCCGAATCAGCCATATTCGTCCGAAATCCATATGTGGACGAACCGAATCACACAAGTCTAATATAAAGTAATTTTGCAGTGGAAAATCTTGCAGTCATAGAAGACATAAGTGAAATATGGCAAAGTTCTCATAGGAAATTTATTGGCAGTGGGGAAAAGGAAAACGTATGTCTTGCTTATAAGCAGGAAGTTTTATGAAAAAGCAAGACATTGTTTTTCCACAAAAAGTCCCGCTGGAAATTTCTCTGGCTTTTCACCCATCCCTAGAGACACTGACCTCTATTTATGAAAAGGCAAAAACCCCTTTGACCCAAAATATTGATGTTCAACACGTTAATCCTCTCTTAGTTTTTATACTGCAATATTTACAAAAAAGATTACTTTCCGACCTGTGGTTTTTGCTCTTTTTGCGCACCAAAAAGGCCAGGTGGGTTTTGCACTGAGGAGTGATAAAGTGGTGATAACTTCTCCAGTTCCTATGTTATTCTATACAGCCTATACACTACGATCTCCAAAGCTGGAGAAACCGTAATGCACAGGCTCCATAGAATAACATAGGAACTGGAGAAGTTATATCACTGGAGAAGTTATCTCCACTTTATCACCTCTTTATCACCCCTTAGTGCATCTCCCACCAGGTTTCATTAGTGGTAAGCTTCTTATCTAGCACACAGACCCATTAACACTGGCTTTATTATAACTTTTTTCTGCATTATAAATATACCTGGGTACTTTCAAAATGAGCTGACCCAAGTATATTTGAAATATTAACCCTTACATTTTTATAAAAGCTAACTGGAGTTATTCTGGAGTAAACCAACTACACCATTATGCACAAATAAAAATTCCTAACGTCCCATACACTTGAATAGAACTTTTTAACCCATGGACTGTTAGGTCTCTAGTGCATTGTTTTGCAGTGCATGGAAACCTCTCTAGCATTCAGGGGGTTAAAAGCCCAATTTAACTGCACAATGATGCAGCTGGTTTATTCCAGAATGATTCCAGGGCCATATATTGTAGGTGATGTGTCCCTGCTTTCTCTAACTCAGACCTGCTTCAGTTGGTCTGTAGTGGATACAAACAAATTAAGCAGGACGTCTCCCTTTGCCTTTCTAGTAGAGACTAAAGAAGCATTCTAATGATGCAAATTATGTAACAGTAAACAGTGGACTCTCTTACCATTAGAATATGGACTTTCACCTAGAGACCCGAGATTTGGGAAACAACCCTGTGTTGCAGAGTCAAACCCTGAGAGTATAAGGAATGACAATATACTTTAAGTGTTTTTTACTCTTTATTGTGAGATTTTTTTGCCAGTATTGTGGACAAAAGAGGCAAAATGGCTCAAAGAAAAGCAGTAAAATCCTTACTCTGGTGGTAGCATCCCTTTTGTCTGCATTTGCATAACTATTTCTGTCCATTAATTTAGCTCATCTTTTTGCTGAAGCTGATTCTGGCAGACTCAAACAGAGGAGTGAGATGGGAGGTCATTTCAGAGCTGGTGAGTGATTCATTATTCCATTTAAGCCAATGTTTCTAAACCAGGGTGTCGTGGCACTTTAATGTGCCACAGACATCCATTTAGGGTGCCCATTTTATCCATAAGGCTTTGACGAAAATGTGACTGTAAACTTACAGTTATATATTTAAGGATATTACCATGCACAATATGTTTATTTTAGTTGTGAGGTCTAACAATAACTCTATTTTGATGTATTTGTAACCTTCAATACACCCTTGAAAAATGCCATAATATTACTGGGGTGCTTCGAAAGTGCCAGACCGTCTGTTAGGGGTGCCTTGATCAAAAAAGCTTGAGAACCACTGGTTTAAGCTATGCATTATAGAGGTTCAACTCTGCTGAGGTTTTATAGTCCTTAACTACTAACAGAACACCTTTAAAACCAAACCATTACACCTATTGTGTAACATAAAGGTATATAGCCAATTTAAATGTATATCTTTAATACCTGTAAAAGCTGTTTGGTTACACATCCAGTTTAAGTAAAGTGTTTTTTTAATGGGGACAAGGAATATGTATACATTCAGGTTAAGTGCATGTTTTAGCTCTATATTACCATTAAAACCTACAGTCTGAATAGCTTAGCACTTTGAATAAAATTGATTTCCTCTTCAAGTCAGTATATCAATTGCCAGAGGATAAGTTGTCTTGTCTCCTATGAAACAAACAAAAAGAATGATTTTTACCATTAACAGTCACCTGCAAATGCAACATTCTTCAGCTGTTAATAGGGAAGTATGCGACTGTAGTGTGGCCTAGTAGCATTCATTGCCAGCTTAAGCAGGTCTGAATCGACATCCTAGGTGCCCCTAGGCAAGACACTCTAGGTGCTCTTATCTCTGCCAATGACCACACTCTCAGTATTCTTATGACCCCAGCCCTATGCCTTTCCACTGTTTTGTGGCACAGAAAATACTCTTGGCATAGTACAAGCATGGACAGAAATAAAAGACTTTAATCCCTTGGCTGCTAAAGAGCTTTCTAATGCAACATACCAAGGGGTTAAACAATTTACTGTAAAGAGGTACAAATCTGGTGCAGGGACATTTAAATTTCTCTGGCTACACCCATAATTCCAAATGTGGGTGTGACCAGCACAGCCAAGGCACTCCTAAAAATTAGGAGTTCTAGGCATTTGCCTAATCTACCTATTGGGAAATCAGGCCCTGAGCTCACATGATATAGTTGTTCTTTCTATTCTCATTGTAATAACTGGTATTTCTGGGGCCTGTAAACAGAAGGTATGAAATGCATTGCTCTTCAATCGTTGACCACCCCTATTCCACTCAAAAGGTTAATCCCTTGAATTCTAGAGAAGTATCCAATGCATTGCTTTTGGGAATGTTTATTTCTACCATATGGGTCAGTTTCTTTTCCCAGATTTTTTCAGTTTCCTTTAGTTCCAATATTTTCACTCTCCCTGTACAGTATACGTACCAGACTCTTTTTAGAGCATGCTAATAAATTAACATTCAACATAACAGAGCAATTAATTTCAGTTGATTATGTTGGTTGTAAAATGTACATGTACCATTTAATCTTGCTTCATAAAGATTTATGAATTCAAATATAATTATTCATACTAGACTTGTGCGAATCGGTTACGCCAAATGCAGTCATTCGGGATGGCCGAAAGACAAGGGCTGTTCGTAAAAAAAGACCCGAATCCAAACAGCTCTGGTCCGAAATTTCGGTGTAAATTTTGGAAATTCGGACAACGGCTTCCCGCGTGAGCACACTACTTTATCTCTCTCCCTGGTCTGATTAGCTTCGTCTTTTCATGATGGGGGTCCTCTCTAGTCCAATTAGCTTCTTCATTTCATGATGGGGGTTGGACTAATGACACAGACACCCAGACAGCTGTATTTCCTGTTACTCCATTGTTGGAGCTCAGAGAAAGAAGAAGGAGAGAGAGAGTGTCCAGAAAAGCGATTTATTAGCCAGTCTAGTGCCTTATTAGCCAGTCTAATGCCAGTATAGTGTCTTATAGTCAGTCTAGTGCCAGTCTAGTGCCTTATTAGCCAGTCTAGTACCTTATTGCCACTGTCAGGAGCTTTTTTTTTCATCTCTTCTAAAAAAGTCTGCAGTATCTACTGAGTCCTGCACCAGTGTTCTGCAGTTTGCTGATGGCTACATGTACAGTGTTGCTGTTATCCTGAGTCCGCCCTGCACCAGTCATCCTCAGTTTTGTAGTCTCTTCTCAAAAAAAGTCTGCTGGATCCATCTACTGAGTCCTGTCTGCTCCAGTGTTCTGCAGTTTGCTGCTGGCTACATCTACAGTGTTGTTGTCATCCTGAGTCCACCTTGCACCAGTCATCCTCAGTCTTCCTTCTTCCTTCGAATTTCATTAATTTGCTCATTCATGCTTGTAGCTAGCGAGCTACATCCACACTTCATCTACTTCATCCATAGTACCATATGGCTAAAGCTCCACCTTACCATGTTCCACCGTCTTAATTTAGACCCTGGAAATTGTTCCATTTATTTTTATTGTATATTTTAAAGTATTTTAAATTCGGCCAAATAATTCAGACAATTCCCGAATTTCATCCGAGTCAAGCAGGTCTGGTCCAAAATGCAGATCCTCCGAATGAAAAAAAAAATTCGTCCAAAATCGAATTTTACTGAATTTTTTTGCCGTGCAGATCAGAAAAGTTCTACAAATCAGTGTACACAGAATTTTTGCAGGCATAGTGAGGCATTCAGTATGTATCTGTAAGCGCTTGCGCTAACCTTTGTTCAGAGGAGATCTGACCGCCCCGGTGCTCGACTGGGTGGTCAGTCCCCTCTGCCTGCAGCCTCGCGGCCATGCCACGTCCTATGCATCCAAGAAAGCTGGACGCCTCCTCTTCTGCCCCTTGCGGCTCCTGCTGCGTACATGTTGGTCTCCTCCTTATTCTGCCAGTACTCTGTGGGTGTGTGCCACTGGGAATCTTTATAATCTTTATAATATTTTGTCGTGTCCCAAGTCTTAAAGGGACAGATCCATTCAGTGCTCTGCCTCCTGGGGGCTGGGGGAAGAAATTTAAACTGCCTGGACACTACATCAGTCGTCCTTTCGTGGTGTTCCAGTGCAGTCATGTTTAGCTTGTTGTCCATGTATGATCCTTGGCTAGTTTATCTGTTTCTCTCCTGGTGTCCAGTGTTGTGGCTTGTCTGATTATCCGCTTGGTATTGGACCTTTAACTCTGGCTGACTACCCACTCTGGTACTGACCCCTGGCTTGTGTGACTATCTGCTTGGTAGTGACCATTGGCTCTGGCTGACTACCCGCTCTGGTACTGACCCCTGGCTTGTCTGACTATATGCTTGGTATTGACCATCGGCTCTGACTGACTACCCAATCTGGTATTGACCCTTGGCTTGTCTGAACTTACTCTTGACTCTGACTGCAGGCCTGAGTCAGTCTGATACTCCTGGTTGCCACCTCCACATTGATACATTCCTGGGTCCCAGCCCCAGTCATAACGTTTGATACTTTCCTGGATCCCAGCCCCAGTCACAACGTTTGCTACTTTCCTGGGTCCCGGCTCCAGCTGGTGCTATTGCACAGTATTCTGTGTTGAGTCTACTCTGAAGCAGTCTTCTATTTCTGGTAGGAACCGCTTGCTTTCTGTTTAGCTCTATAGCCTATCCTGTATCGGTGGTATTTACCTATTGAGTATCTATATTGTTCAGTAAAGATGGTGTTTCAAATACTATTCTAACTATTGTCCATTCCTTTGGTTCAGTGACAGTATCTAAGACAATATGATGATTAAAACAGTCACGGAATGTAAGGTGGCTACCTACCAAATAAAATCTTCCATTGAAATCCTTCAACTATATGGATTTATAAGCTTGGAATTCATGCAAAACATGCTAAAAACTACACATATTTTGTTAAACAGACGGTTATGCACTGAAGTATTATAAACACGAGATGTACCCTTCTGTGTGATAAACTCTCCAATCCTTAGTATGGCATAGGAACTAGAAAGTTTAGCAACCCAGAGAGTTTATCTCCATTATCACCCAAATCATATATGTTTTTGCTTTTTATTTCCCATTTAAACAGTGAACAGCAGGAAAAATTACTGTACAGGTTTTTACATGGTTCAAGAATTTCTTCAGGCTCATCTAACCCTTTGAGTGCCAGAGGGGTACTTTTTTCACTTTCACTGTCCCCTACTCTCTCCCCCTCCTATCCCCTTCCTTCTCCCTCCACCCATGCTTTCAGCCCATTAAGTTGTTCCGTTCCTCTTTCTCATGCTTCCATGTCCAGGCCCCCTCTCGCTCCCATCCTACCCCAGTCTCAACCTCTCCCTCTGTTTTGCTCCTACTGCCATCCTCCTCTCTTCAGCCCCCAGTCTTTCAACCCCCCTGCCCCTTCTTCATTCAGCTCAATTTGTTCTGGATCCATTAGGAAGTTGTATTTGTTCCCAATGGTGTGGTGGGTTTACCCAAGAAAATTGCACTTTTGTTTTGAACATAAAGCATAAATGGCCATAGCATTCAAGCATCCTCACAAAGCATATGTTCTTATTAAAGCACAAACCTGTGCTTTAACACAATACCTATCTGACAGGCAGCACTGATTTCTCTTAGTATTAGCAGTGTTTTGAAGATGAGTAAAGTTATTTCCTCACCTCTTGAAGCTCTGACACAGAACTTTGATGTCAGTGAGGGCACAACTTCTGTACCCTTACTGGTATCTGTCTGGACGGTGTCACACTTTTGTTGAGTGACAGTGTGCATGAAGGAAGTAGAGAAAGGCTAGTGCAGCTTGCCTCAGCCTCACACTAACAGTCAGAATACATTGGTATAGCCTCCTGCACCATCACTTTGTATGGAAAAGATGCATAAAGTCATGCGGGGGCTGGTATCCCACCTTCCAAATTTCAGCAAGTGCCTGCTAACAGCCACCCACACAGCTGATTCCACCAAAGACAATATAGTTAATTTAAAAACTATGAAGTGGTTAGAGATGGCAAATACATAATATCAAATTATGTTATATGTGCTTTAATAATATGTAATTGTTCTCTCTCAAACATCATTTCAGCCTGGCTGCTAAACAAATAACAGTATAAACAGACACAATCTGAGAAATAGTATAATTTCTGATTAATTTCAGTGGGGCAAAAAAATTGGTTTGGGAACTTGTTTCTTCTGCTGAAATTTTCAACATTGCAACTTTGGCGTTAGATATTTCACCAACCATAATGAACATATCAAGAGGATAAATGTGAAAATAATAATTTGTGATTTTTATAGCACTTTTTTCCCTGTGAGACTCAAAGCGCTTTACAAGTATAGAAACAGACATAAAAATTAAGACTTCCTTATGGGCAGATTAGTTGACTGAATGCCTGATAAAAGAGATGGGTCTTTAGCTTCTTTTAAAAGTCTGTAATGATGGTGCCTTTCTGATTGAGGATGGTAAAGCGTTCCAGAATGTCGGGCAGCGTGGCTGAATGCCCGGGACCCTGAGGTTATCTTTATTCTGGGCACTGACAGGAGGGATCTGTTGGCTGACCGCAGCAAGCAGAATTGAAGATAGGGTGTCAGGAGCTCTTTCAGGTAATGTGGGCCTTGATTATTTAAGCCTTTGAAGGTCAGCAGGCCAATTTTAAAATATGTTCACCATTTAATTGGAAGCCGCTGCCGGGAGTGGAGAACAGGTGTTATGTGGCATGAGCGAGTTTGATTGGTCAGTAGTCTGGCTGCTGCATTTTGCACTGTCTGTAGGTGATGGAGTTCTTTTTCTGGGAGGCCCAGTAAAGTGCATTACAGTAATCTAGATGAGAAGACACAAATGCATGGAATAATATAGTCCAGTGGAATTAAGTGTTGTATCCTGGCTATGTTTCTCAGATGAAAGAAGGCAGATTTTATTACTGAAGAACTCTGCTGTTTAAAAATTCAGAGTCAATCATCACTCCAAGATTTTGTACCTCTGTTGAACTAATGATTTCAGAGCCTCTAAGTTCCAGGCCAGTTGGGTGATCATGAGATATTCTTGTTGACTCTGTTTTGTCAGGGTTCACTTTTAGCCAACTAGCATTCATCTACTCTATGAGGTCTGGTCTGTGATAGAATGTGATAGAGGCTCGGATGGATGAAATCTTGCCTGTGAAGAAGATTGCAAATTCTTCACATTTATCCTGAGAAAAGTTGGTGGGTATGGGGTGGCCGAAAAGTGTGAAAAATTTCCAGCAAAGAATTTCACGAAAATGTTCCGATTTTTCGCATTTCCCGCTAAAAATTTCGCCTTTCCTCCTATGCAAAAATATCCTCCTTTTCGCCTATTTTACATTTTTTTCCGCATGTTAACACATTTTCTGCCTATGTTAACACATTTTCCGCCTATTTTAACACATTGTTTGCCTATATTTCCTATAGGAACTACATTTGCCACTGTAATATTACTTCTTCTGAGGGCTGAAGTTTAGAAGTAAGTGGCTGAAAGTCAAAGTTGTGAGTCCTACAGCAAAATATGGCTTGCAGAATGCATTTGTCGTTTGCCCAAAACACTTTCTTGCTTACGTGACACTGGCACATATTCAGGATGATATCAAGTAATAAAAAAAAATAAAGTACATCCTACAATGTGGCAGATATGTATTGTAGTGGTGGTGGTGGTGGGAGACTGGAATGGTGTGATTTGTGTATGTATTTTTACCATTGTCATACTTTATCCTCCTTCTCAGATTATTGACACACACATTACTTATCGGTCATAGCAGTGGTCCCATCTGTCCTCCACCACCTCATCTGTGCTGTTGTTAATATATTTGTCCTGGCTTTGTCTGTCATGTGTGGTTTCTGCTACCACTATTGGAGCTAGATGTTGATGTAATTCTACTGCCACTACTACTAGGTGTCAAAGGTGCAGCACTTACAGCAGTAGCACCAGAAGTACTCGTCATATCTAACACTGTGTTGCTGTTGCTGGGTACTCAAAACAGGTGTGTGTGGCTGAGTAGGACTTGGACTTTGAAGAGGTGATGATGCCGATGATGACTGATAGGTTGACTGTGTGCTTTTTGACATTTGTGCTTGTCCAGGGTCAGACTTTCCAATGGCTTTCTCAAAAGGTTTATAGACAGGCACAGTGCTCCTTAAAAGTGGTGGAAGATTCAGCCTTTGACTTTCTGCTAACCTTATAGCCTAGTCATCATCCTCACTCTCAACTTCATCTGTATCTGAACAAGAGAAGGATGCTTGAGGGATATATTCTAGATCTGTATCATCATCAGTTATCATTAGGTCGTCCTCAGCAGCATCAGCAGCATCTGACAGTTCTTGCCCACTGCTACCCGTATATTGCTCTAAGTTTTTGGAGGTCTCAAACAATTTATTTTACTTTTACTGTGATAAAATTCACTACTACTTTGAGGACAAGTATTTTGGTGTCTCACTGTCTGATGCAGCAGGCAGTTCAGATGCTACATCATAAACACTTGAATGTGACTTGTTGCCATCTTCAGTGTTCTTCTTATTTGGTTATTTATTTCTACTGGCACTGGTGATGCTGGAACTAGTTTTGCTGGGACCTTGACAAACTGCATCCTCCCTTGAAGTAGAGGGATCATCATCACTGATTGCACACGCTGCAGCAGCCATTGCTGCAGTCATTTCTTGAACTACTAGTTTACTCTCACATCCCTGCACTGCTCCTTCCCCTTGTGCATTTGCTGGATATTACGCAACTACACTGTGTTTTTTTTACTGTATGGTACACAACACAACTGATGGAGCTATATGATGCCTTGCCTAAGCCCAGTCAGCTGTCTGTCGCTGTCACCTAAGATATTTAGTTCTTTATTCTTTTTTAGTTTTTATTTATTTTTTCTAAGTTGTCCACCCTGTTGTCTTATCACAGTCTGTCCAAAAAGAATTATAACTGAAAAACTAAATCAACTACATCTTTCCCCAGACTTCCCCACCCAGCACAGAGACAATAACAGCAAGATCAGCAAGCAAATAGGTCCCTAGCTGCCTGTGTCTTGCCAGTCAGTCACATGGAATTTTCTTATCCCCTAGAGTGCTCCCAGACTCCCCTAATACAGAGAACAAATGTCCTACCTAAATGACTCCCTAAACTAAGCTTCAATTCCCCTTTATTTGCCTATCTCCTCTAGCTCAAAAACATGCTGCTCTCTCCTCTCACATACACAGAATGGCTGATGTGAGAGCCTGACAGACATTTATATGGCTGTAGAAAACTTTTGTGTGGTGTAGAAATAGTTTTCTTCCCATTGATTTCAATGGGCAGAAAAGGTGGGAAAAAGAGGAAAAGCTGCACTTTTCGTGGGAAATTTTTTGGCAAGCGGAAAGTGCCATTATTTGCCGATTTCAGTTTGAGGTAAAACTTTGTGCCCATCCCTATTGGTGGGTATATGCATGCATGCTGGTTTGAAGAGCCTTTTTACTGTGCAAAACAGTTACCTGGGTCTGTTGCGGAAGAGTGTAATTTCGCGTGACAAAAATGAAGATTTTTTCTGAGTTACCTTAAATTGATATTCATTGAGGTGTTTGGTAAGACCATCTTTGCACTCTGGGTCATGTGTCCTGTGCCACCTTCTCTCGAGTTTATGGCCTGTTCTCTTCATTCTGTTCTCTTCATTTCTCTGATGGTGCTATGGTGCTATCAAACCAAGATGCATTGTTGTGAGTTTTTATAGTGCGTATGCGTGTTGGTGCAACGCTTACTAGGGTGTCTGTCATGGTTTTGTTGTAGAGTTGGACTAAGGAGCTGGGGACTTCACAAGTGTCCATCAGTTCACTTAGATCCATATTTGATGTTACATCCAATGGTATCACCCCTTTCAATGAGTAGTTTTTAACCAGGTTCTGAGGCTGGGGTCTGGCTGATTGTGATACAGTGGAAAAGTGTATGGCGTGGTGGTCTGACCATACAACTGTATTTACAGTTACTGGTGACACTTCTAGTCCAGACTGGAACACCAGATCAAGGTATGACCTTTTCTGTGGGTGGAAATGGCATCGATTTGTATGAAGTCGAGTGCATTCATCAGGCTGAGGAGGTCCATCAATCCAAGTGTTGAAGTCTCCCAATATAAGCCATCTAGTGTGTTCAAGGGTTAAACTAGTTAAAAGGTCTGAGAGTTCTTGAAGAAATCTCTTCCCATCTCCAGGGGGTCTGTATATTAACAGTATCTGAAATCCTCTATCTATTGAGATGCTAGCAGCTACACATTCAAAAGACTGGGGTGTGTGTACTGTAGAGGCAAGGTCAAATAAGAATGATTTTAATGTCTCAGGTAAGGTGGACATTAATATATAACCCTAAGGAAGAGAGATCTGTCAATACAATTTTCCCCACAGCAGTTCTGAGGCATCCCTTCTAAACTGTCCACACATGATATAATGAACTGCTATTTGATTCACCTCATTGCACAGGGCAGTGTGTTTGTATGTGTGGGTTTGTGTGGGTCTCTGTTTAAGTGTATATTACCCTCCTGTTAAAACGGAATACTCAAACATTGTAGCTTCAAATAATTTCAAGATTACATTTACTTTATAGACTGTTATTTTCTCACTCATAGGGTCATTCCGTTCTAAGCACTTAAAGCATCTTGACAAAACAGTGAACGTTCACATCTATATTCACACAAGAGGTTGTTTTTCACATCTTTACATTGATCAGACTATAGTTTAGGCCTCTGATCACCTGAACATGGACATCTCATAGGGTTCCAAACTATGTTGTTGATAGTGAGAGTTTCTCATTGACTTTATGTGTGTGCATGGGAGGAAGTTTCCACCAGTACACCCTAGCCATTCATATGTTTAAAACAATCTTGATAATGCTTGCTCGTGTTACTATGCTTGCAACTAGGTTTGAAAACAACATCCTCCTGTATCACAGGCCTGACCTTTATACTCTCTTACTCCCCAAATAACTTCATTAATATTAAAACCGGCCTTTTCAAGCCTGGCAGGTCTCTGAGTGAACAGGACATCAATTAATCACATGCACTGGTCTGAAGGATGCTTGTTTTTTCTCCTGAAATATGTCCTTGTTCTCCTTTAAAGTGCAGTATATTCCTTACTGTACACCACAGGAATAAGAGAAACTAGGGCAGGCTTACAGTTCAATATATAAGAATTCAGTCTCAAGGGAGTGAGGCTAGATAATTCCTGTCCCTCTCAATCAATACTTCCAGGTCAAGGGTAAAGTTTGTGTCTTAGCAGCCACATATAAATAGCTTAGAAGCAGGTGCTTACTATATATATATAATCTTGTTTCCCATTAAATATGATCATGGCAATATGGATAAAAAAATAAACAGAAAAATAAAATTATATGTGGTGTATCATCATTTTAGGAGAAATGATAAATCAAAAAGAAAAAATAGTACTATTTCAAGCATTGGTCAGCATTAAAAAGGCAATTATCACATTGGCAAATGCATACAGAGTCTAAAACAATATGGAAAAATAACCTGAAGGATTGCTTTGTCCATTCCCTTCATTCATCTACCTAATACTGTATTTGTCTTCCTTTCAATCCATGACATTGGTGTCTTTAAGGTAGGTTTACCACCCTTATCTATATGCAGATTTAACGCATACTGTAATTTCTGTATATGCCTTTTTTGTTTTAAAAGCTTTATTTTAAGAAAATAGATAGGAGATAGAAAACATAACATTACTACAAACATGTACAACATACTTATTGCAGTTCCAAGTAATCATCCTTGCAGAACAGTCAAAATGTAATGTTAACACACTGATGTACTGAAAAGAGCCTATGAATGCTCCACTGCCTTCACAGGAGAAGAAAAGATATTTATTGTGAGCAGTAAGTACCAGATTTAAAGAAATAAACCATACATGTTGGTTAGAGGCTAAGGAACTTAACAAGGTCAACATTCAGTATTATTAAGTGACTGTCTTTCTCTCAGACCCTCTCACCGCATCCCACCTTCCCTACTTTATTGTTAATCTCTTTGAAATTAATTGATTTCAATGGGCTTTACCTACCAGAATGCATTCACCTGTCAACACACGTGCATACGTACACTCAAATACACACACACACACATACATGCACATATGCACACTACTGCATTCACTCGTAGATCAATGCAATGGGAAAACGTTGGCGAATATGGCTTTCCTACAGGAATTTCAAAAAAGAGGTCAATCAGGTAACTGTTCATTTATTTCTTCCAAAGGCTAACTTTTTCTGTCATCCCTAGTGATGTAGCATGAGAGTGTTGGGATGGGGGGGGTCTGCATTGCTGTTCTTATAGCGCTTCCTCTAGAATACATAAAAACAGTGACTCAAGGGTCTCGTGATACTAAATAATGCAATTGCATTATTGACAACCATGCAGAAAATAAAATTTTACTGATTAGATGCAATCTATAGCTAGGCTAATAAATGAACTTAAAGCAGAACTACCACCTCTTAAACAATTTAACTTCAATAACTCCCCATCTGGCGACTAGCAGCTTAGTAGCGCTAGTCACCAGAATTATTATCTTATTCAAAAGAAATATGCATTCTTACCGGGCTGACAGCAGCATGGAACTCAGACATCTTGCCATAGTGACGTCCGTGAGCCAGCTCTGTCAGTCCCTTTTGGAGCCAGTCGGCTCCTAGCAACGCCTCCTAGACCCAGCTGGGACTGACAGAGCAGGCGCGCGGCCATCACTATGGCAAGATGTCCGTGCTCCATGCTGCTGTCAGCCCACTAAGAAGGCATATTTCTTTTGAATAAGGTAATAATTCTGGTGACTAACGCTACTTAGCTACTAGTCCCCAGATGGGGAGTTATTGAAGTTAAATTGTTTAAGAGGTGGTAGTTCCGCTTTAAATTTTGCTGCATAAATGTGAACACTAAGCATTAAAAGTCTAACAGCCTGGTAAAGATCAGGTAAGGATTATCATGTCTTGCAGCAGGTCATGTTATCATTATTTAATAGAATTTGTATTATGGAACATATTGGCTATGCCTGAGGGCCACATATTACCCAGAAGATTTGAACGCCCCTGTTGTAGAACATGGAAGCTGATCTTATGCCTTTGATGCAAAAGTGAAGACCTCATTAGTGTTCAAACGGTGTTTGTGGTTTAACCTTTTGAGTGCCAGAGAGGTATCCAATACATTGCAATGCAATCTGTTGGATACCTCTCTGGCAACCAAAGGATCAATGCAACATCACGCAGACTATTGTTTTGGTGCCTCAGGCCTCAATAGGAATTTGTATTTCTCCCCTGTGGTGTAGTTGGTTTGCACCAGAATTACTCCAATTCTCCTTAGTACGTCCATCTCATTGTAAATAACCTATTTTGAACAATAACAGATGTTCACACATTAGGCCATATTTGAGGGACATTGATAATCTATCATAATACTGCAATCTTATTGGCTTGGTGCCATCACCTTATCACACCCACTGGAAAGACTTCTTGTTGTACATCTGTTGTAGATTTAAACATCAAGTCATTCAGCTTTGCTTTCTTTGTACAGTATAGTGTATCTTATAGAGATGGAGGCAATGAGGCTGATGTACAAACAACTATTGTAATTCTGGAGAAAACCATCTGCACCATAGAGGAAGCATAAACATTCTCATTGATTTAAATGGGGCTTTTAACCCCTTGAATGCTAGAAAGGGTCCAAAACATTGCTTTGCAATACACTAGAGGCTTCTATAACATTCAAATGGTTATAAGACACAATCAAGTCAAGAGATATTAGACTATTTTTTGTCCCCTGTGGTGCATTTGGTTCAGTCCAGAATTATTCCAGTTCTACTTAGTAGATTGCCCGCAATGTGTAAGTGACCGCTGCTCTCCTAAACAGATTTATTTGTAATAACTCAGCAATCCCATAGCTGGAAGTGCATGTCTGTTTATAAAGCATTCTTGAAAACTTAATTCAGTGTTTACATTTAGAAACTAATGCTATTCGAGCAATGAAGCATTTTCCTTATGCATTTCTTTGCAATGTATTTCACCCCACTCTGACACTCCATGAAGATAATGGAGAAGAACTGGTACAATTCTGGTACAACCAATAGTGTCCTAGGAGACAAATAAACATTCACATTGATTATAATGGAGCTTTTGCCCCCACCTCTGAATGATTCACAGTGTGTTAGAGACATTGCTAGATTTCAAGAGGGTAAAATATTAGAATATTTCAGTGAGAATTCTTCTTGACCCCAATAGGAATGAGTCTAAAATCTAATACTTTCCTGCAGGAATTTCTGCAGAATACCCACAAATTGCTGCTTTTTCCACAGAAAATCCTATGCATAGAAACTCCCTAAAATGTCAGCCTTTTCATTAACCCCCAAAATCTGCCACCAGAACATTTCAAGTTTCTGCCTATACTAAAGATGGTGTCCAGAGTCATCAGTGTGTGTAGTTCTATGGCTACCAGTGCAGTGGGACAATTCTTGGACTCAGTGGTCAGTATGTGTGGCTCAATGGTTAAAAGTAGTGGGACAAGGCTTGGGGGGGGGGGTCAGTATGTGTGGTTCTGTGGTTACTGTGGGTCAATGCCGGGAGTCAGTTTATATAGTCAGATTCATTGGTTTGTAGTCCAGCTGCTACCAGACTACAATTTCCATAATTTTCCAAGCCACTGGATGGAGAAAAAAAGGTGGGAGTATAGTCTATAACAGAGGTTCTCAACCCGTGCCCTCAGTGGCCACTAACAGGCCAGGACTTAGGAATTTCCCTGCTAGAACACAAGTGTGTTGATCAGAGGCTCATTCATATTGATTAACTAACCTGTGCTCTTAAAAGGAAATTTTCAAATCCTGGCCTGTTAATAGCCACTGAGAGCACAGGTTGAGAACCACTGGTCTAAAAACAGCTGGAAGGCCTCACATTGCCCATTCCTATGGCTATCAGTGCAGTAGAACAAGGCTGGGGGCAGTGTGTTAGGGTCAGTTTATGCGAGGCAGAAAAGAGTGGAAAAAACCAATTTCCACAGAATTTTCCACGGAAGGAGAAAAGTGCCATTCTCCGTTTTGAGGCAAACATTTTCACTCTTCCCTAGTACACAGCGGTGCAGCAGGTTAACTTCTGAATTGCTACAGATCTTTTCAGTACATCATTGTGTTAACATACATGTTCCAGATGCTTTATTTTTGTACTGCTTTAATTACTGTTAATTTGCAGCTTTAGGTCACAATTTTATTTTTGAGAGGATTTTCCACACAGGCAATTTAAATGTCAAAATTATCTAAACACAGTATTCCAAATAATTGATAAGTCTCAAATGACTTGGAATAAATACAAAAATGATAAATATTGGGCCTGACATCATTTAAAAAAAATTGGCTTTAAGGCAGTACAAGTCAAGCATCTTATGGCTCTGAGGAATTTAAAATAAATAGAAATAGTCTGACAATCCTGGTACTGTTTACATTGGAATAAATGTCTTGCTTTTATTCAGCTTTTGATATTCTGCTACTTATTTTATAATTTATATTATTTCCTGCTATGGTTTATGTGCTCTGTTCTCTACATGACCTATTTCACAGAGAATGGTCAGACCAATTTATTTACAACTATGTAACAACTTATAGTCATAGCAGTTGAGGCCAGATATGCTTTCATAACCTGTATTAGAGAAATAACACCTTCTAATATTAACCTCATACCTAACTTATTATGGACAGGAAAACCTAATGGCCTTTATGAATTTTGCCTCTGTATCTTTGTTCAAAAGATAACATCACCAATCTGGTCAGGATGTAATTTCCATGGAAGCAGACATGACGGTTGCTAGTAGGAACACGGAACTCTGCTCACACCTCATGGAACCTTAAATTGGCTCATGCAGTCTATGTGCTTCATTTAAATAAAACTTTATTTGAATAAAACTACCAGCACTCATAGATGAAGATACTGATCTATCAGTCTGTAGCCTCACAATTCATCATTGATATGATGAACAACCAAAGATACACCCTGTTTCTCACTCCCCAGCTCCACCCACTTTGCTATGCTGAGTAAAGCAATATAAGAATCAGAGGAGTAAATGAAGGTCTGAAGCTAGAGACAGTTGCATGCTTCCAGTAGCAAAGATATGTGTATCAAATTGCTGTATATCAATATATCCTATCTAGGCAATGCAACAGATTAAGACATTATTATAGGTACAGTTTATCTTTTTGTATAAAGCTCCAGAAGTAAACCATACTCTAGGATTTTATTTAAAAAAATAAAAAATGACTACAGCAAATACTCAGGTACTAAAATAGCTTATGTATGTTAAGAAAACACAAAGATAGGAGGCGCTCCTAGTGTAATATGTTCTTAAATTTCAGAAAGATGGAACTTCACAAAATATACTCACAACTTTGAGTATTCAGTGCAACACATATATGTTCACTGAAAAGCAGACTTGAGGGAACTCAAACCATCCTAATGGTTAACTCCAAACGGTGCAATCCAGGGCCGCTCCTCTCAGATCATCCACATATGGGAAGCATATAGAAAAAGAAAACACAAAGAGGGCGCCCAATTGTGCCTATAACTTTGGAGACCACCAATAATGAATAACAAATTAAATACTCACAATGGACGATGCTGATTAGTGGCTTATGCCAAAAAACAGCTAATTGAGCCTATGGGGGAAATATATCTGCCCCCACTCAGATCTCTCCAATATCTTTTGTCCAAGAGATCAGAAGACTCCAAACTCCAAGTGTATCCAAAATATAAACAAACTGGCTGCTAATAGTCTATATAAAATGTTTATTTACAAATATTTATAAAAATAATAAACCTATTGGAGGATATGGCAACGTTTCGCGGTTGCTCAGACTGCTTCCTCAAGCCAACAGGTCATACAATATTGCACAAACAAAGCAAATAATCAGGTACTAAAATAGCTTATGTATGTTAAAGCATATAATGCATCTAATCTATGGAGTAACTAGCTAATCTATAAAATAACTATTGCTGAACAGTTAATGTATGAAATGTTCAGAAAATGTATACATGTTCACTATATATTTCATAGAATAACTAGGTATTCTATGAAATAACTAGGGCTAAGAAGTGAAAGTGTAAAATGACAAACTTTAAGTACTTATTTCATAGAATAACTAGTTAAAGTATAAAATAATCATGATTAAGACACATGGAAAATTGCACACTAATCCTATATTATAATTCGCTAAGGATGTTTGTCAGAAGCCATCATGCGCAGTAGAGATGGCTGAGTGTGCTGCAGTCATGCAGACCGGAGTCCTCTCTGTGCACCTTCCTGGGACCGCTTGGTTCCAGGAAAGAGCGCAGAGAGGACTACGGTCTGAATTCGGAGCGCTCCGCTTCTTATCAGCCACGGTATGTTCGGGCAGTCTGTACTGCACATGACTGCAGCGCCGCCAGTGTTGGCCCATGTACACGGACTTTAAAACTAGTCAATTTATAAAATAACCAGTTATGTCATTTAGTAACCAGTTACTCTATAAAATACCTAATGATCAAACACTTAAAGTGTGAAAGACTCAGGAGGTTATGTGCTTTAACTACTGTAAAATAACTAGAATTAAAGTGTGAGATGCTGAGGGAATTGCGTGCTTTAACTAGTTATTTTATAAAATAAATAACTATAGTGTGTAACACAGAAACTTATTACACTTTGTTTTATGTGGATTTCTGGAGCAAATCAACTGCACCACAGGAGACAAGTAATCATTACGAAAACTTTTATTAATTTAAATTGGACTTTTACTTTGTACCCTATGGTATCATTGGTATGCTCCACAGCTGCACCTCTTTAGCTCACAGAATTATGCCTACAGTATAATACACCCAGAAAAATTATTACACTCTTGTTAAAGGGATAGTAATGTTTCATAATAAAAGCAGCTCTAATTAATCATCATAGTATTTGGACCTTGGAGAGTGTTATTTCAGTTCTGTCAGAGTTGTAGTTCAAGAGTAATTCAATGACAAAGTATCCCCCTTCCCTTTTACTAATGTAACACTGTTCAGCCAGAGCAGAAGGGAGGTGCCCAGGTAGACTGCAGAGATGGACAATCTTCAATTAAGATAAGGGAAAAACCTGAAAAACCTGTCAAGGGGGCAGGTCTTTCATTGTTCTCATAGGAAGAAGATTGTCCCATTCTGTTATCTGTCTGGTCTATGGACTGCATTCCACATCTGAGAAGAGATGGCTTACACTAGGTAAAAGGGGCTGGAGGGGAAACTTTGCTTGTGAATATCTCTCAAACAATAAAGGTTTGAGAGATAAGACTTACATCGTTCTTCATGTTTTTTTTAATGTCTACAAAATTAAATAAAGATAAAACGAAGTATTACTATCCCTTTAATAATATGTAACTCAGTTTTGTAATTTCCTGGGTGTTTTTCAATTTCTTGAAATAACTGGTTATTCAGTAAAACAACTAGTAATCATTTGTCACTTTTGGAGAATCTTACACATTACTATTTTTGGTTATTATACACTTTAATTTTTCTATAAAATAATTGTAAAATCTCGTTGATGTTTTTATCACTATAACTGCCTTATCATTATGTATTTTATATTGTACTTATTTAATCTACAAGATAACTAAATAGTAAATATAACTATTCTGGTCATTACACACTTTAATTGCCATTAGGTATTTTGTAGAATACCTAATTATTCAACACAATAACTAGTTAAAGCATGTTCCTTTTTTGGTATTTCACACTTTAAATGAAGTCAGTTTTATAGAAAAACTAGTTAAAGTGTGGAATGAGCCATATTCTACATTGTACCTAAGGTGTCTTATTTATTCAATAAAATAACTAGTAAAACTGGAAAATAAACCCCTTTTCTACATGCTGAGTTGAGTTAGTTTATGAAATAACTAGATAAAATGTGAATTGGCTGCTCGTTCTACACTTTAACTACTCAGTTTAGTTGTTTCATGAAATAATAGATTTCACACATTTACACAGGAGAGAAAATGTCTAACATGTTTCACACTCAATGTCAGTGAGTCACCATGTATAATAAATTTTGTATATAATAATTCAATTCTTTTGCTGAATAACATAGAGATTAAGGAATTCATCTCACCGGAGAGCTGATCTTCCCTTTATTTTACCTTAGGTCATCATAATCTCTGAGTCCAGAAAATCAGCTGGCTGCCTCACTACTAGACAAATAAGGTCTTATGTATAAAAATGGATTGGCGCCATTCTGTGGGAAACCAACTGTACTACAGGGAACGCTCAAAAATTATTTAAATGGGGCTTTTTAACATGTTGAATGTTATAGGGGTCTTCAACGCATTGCAACAAAATGTGTTGGAAACCTATCTATCATTCAGTGGGTTAATTTATATGAACTGGAGTTTTTATTTGTCCCCTATGGTGAAGTTGGTTTGACCCAGAATTGCCCCAATCCACTTTTATAAATACGGTCTAAAGGGCCTTATGTATAAAGCAAAATGGTGAATTCTGGGTTGAATCACTTGTGCATTAGAGAACTAATAAACACTTTTTTATTTAAATGGGGATTTTACCATCTTTAATACTACAGAGGTCTCCAGTGCAATCTATTTTGCAAGACCTTAGTATTCACAAGATTAAAAAAAAATTAAATCAATGGCAATTGGTGAATCCTCCCTCTGTAGTGCAGCTGACTTTCTCCAAAGCCACTCATTTCTTTTTTCATGATGGAGTTCTGCAACTTTAC
The DNA here is from genome assembly GCA_037306005.1 of Rhinophrynus dorsalis. Lineage (NCBI taxonomy): Eukaryota > Metazoa > Chordata > Amphibia > Anura > Rhinophrynidae > Rhinophrynus > Rhinophrynus dorsalis. The sequence goes on along the minus strand of CM074719.1, from coordinate 67,747,550 downwards.
TGGGAACCAATGGAACTCTTTCTTTTGGAAGCATATATTTACTTGGCCAGGCAGTGGAGGAGCCAGCCCACTGCTAACTACATTAATTGATATGGGATATAAGCAGGAAAGTTTTTCCCTATTAAGGTCCATCTCTTTAAGGCTGAAAATGGCTGCCTTTCTTACATAATCATTGTTTTTTAGGAATGCCCTACTTTGCTCTTCACCAATGTATTTCACATAACACTGCTTCATCAGTGAACACACTGCAAGCTTTAAAGTTAATAAAAAATGTTTTAAAAAAATTAACTTACCTCTTCTAACCCGTTGTGTTGGATGTACAAAGAATAACTGTAATGAACCAGCTGTAATATAAGAGGATTCCTGTTTATTTCAGTTAGCTTTTTATTTTGTGAATGCTTCAAAATGCATTGAGTACCTTGCTAGAATTCAAGGGGTTAAAGTTAGAGTGGCTCCAAGACAAAATTTAGATAAATACATTAGTATAAAAAGTATAAAATATACAGATTCCTGTTGAGCTTAAAATAAACTTAATTAGTAGTGTTCAAATAGTTACATATGTGTATGGTCAGGAGAGCAGCAAGGACTATGAGCCATATGTTCAAAGAAGTAGCGAAATAGCTTTTGTCACTTGTAACGACTTTTCAAAGTACAGTGTCGTTGGGATCATTAATATTTTCAGAGAGTGTCGGTTGTGATTGGAAATATGGTGTTTGCCCTGACTGAAATTGTCATATGGAAGGACAAAAAAATATCTTAACTAAAGACAAAAATGACTTTAACTGGATTACATTGTGTATGATCAGTTATTATAATTAGTATTTATATAAGATTGAAAATCCAGCAATCTAGTTGAATCACCACCCCAAATAATTAAAACATAATTAATGTATATCTTAAAGTATCTGATGATATCCCTGAATCGATTAGTACCTCCAATGATGTGGGGTTCCTCCCACCAACTCAACTGACAACCCGTTTGGTCGATAAGGTGTCAAATTTTGCACATAACAAACTCATACTGCTGGAGGTAGTAAGAGCTGTTAAATACAAATAATCTGTGTCTCAGTAGGTACTATATTGTGCAACATCCACAATATGTGTTTTAGACTATCTGTATATCTAGTATACTTATCCATCTGATATGTAATTGCTGATAATCCCAAGTATAAGTACTTAATCAAGATAACATTTTTATCTTTTTATCTTCATTAAGGGAAGAGATACTTGATACAATTCTGGATTTTCAAATGACTTATGGAAGATTGGAAGGTGGGAGAATATAGGTAACAATGTCTAATCCTCCCCACCCTCAGCTTCCCACTGGTGAAGAATATCTTCTGAAAGTTCAAGGATGGTGTTTATAACTACTAGAGTACCACCCTTATATGCCTACTTGATAGTTATGGTCTCATAATTAGTTAATCATACACAGAAGCCCATTGGGAAGGAACAGAATTGCTGGATATAAACATAAACTTTTTATACTTTCTGCTAACTGTACGAATCCATCTAAATGGTGTTACAAAACACAGTAACCACTCATTCCCTAGAAATTACAGGATAAATGTCTGATTTCCTTTGTGAAGATGTATGCATTTTATTGTTCTTTGTCAAGGTTTCATCAACAAGGGAACTTTGTTCACTAAATAGTGATTCCAGGTCAGAGATACAACACTGTTCCCTAAAGGTAAGATCTGTGATATCAGAACCTTCATTAATCACCAAACCTTGAATAAAGTCTGATGTGAAAGTGTCAAGTGCTAAAGCCAATGGCGTCTCATCTCCACTAACTGATGTGTTTTTTTCAACACCAGTTTGCAAAAAGAAAATTACACTATCATTTCAAATACAGTAATGTGCTGTGTTAGTGCAAACTTTAACCCTTTGGCCAACACCCCCATTCATCATTAGACAAATGTTGGGATGATAAGTTAATCGTGATTTTTTTATTTCTCTGGTGAAAGTTGTGGGCTAAAATGTGATCTCTGTTTTCTCCCTTGCCATCTGATAAACCTGAAGTGGCAGTAATGTAGTGTGCAAATCAGTGGACTCAAATATGAAACATATTTCTGTTTTGCTGGTGTCTTTATGATTGACTTCTGTGGAATTGAAGATCTTTTCCGCTTGCTGAAAGAATTTGGGGGAGATGCATTAAGGCATGATAAAGAGGTGATAAAATGGAGGTGACTTTCATGATATCACTATTCCACTTCAAATGTTATTCTATGGAGCCAATGCACTAAGATGTCTCCCGATTTTTATATCTTAGTGCATAGGCCCTATAGAATAATATAGGAGCTTTAGAAGTGATATCACTAGATAAGTCATCTCAACGTTATCATCTCTTTATAATGCCTTAGTGCATAACCCCCCTTGTGTTATTGTCGTCTTTGTCACTCAGAATGTTCTTCTGTTTGGACTCCACAATCTTTTTCTCTAACTTTCCGAAATTATCCAAAAGTATTCTATCCATTCCTTAAAGGGACAGTAATACTTAAAATGTAAAAAAAATATGTTGTAGGGTTTATCCCCCTGAGTAAAACAAGAGTACTCCCACTGCTAAAAGGTGTTTCATTCAAAAGTTATTAATTTTCAAAGTTGAATTTTTTTAGGTGCAATATCACAGTGGCCTGAAATTGTAGAGTGGCGCTGTTGCTACACGATCCTATGGACAGCTCTGGTCCCGGGACCATAAATCTCCATAGGATGGTGTAGCAACAGCGCCACTGTTCAATTTCAGGCCACTGTGATATTGCACCTAAAAAATTCAGCTTTGAAAATTAATAACTTTTGAATGAAACACCTTTCAGCAGTGGGAGTACTCTTGTTTTACTCAGGGGGATAAACCCTACAACATATTTTTTTTTACATTTTAAGTATTAGTATCCCTTTAAATTATTTGGTGTCTTTGTTAACTGTCATTTTGTTTTGTAAATCCCTCACTTCCTTCTGCACTCCAAACAAGGCACACAACAAAAAATCCATGTCTACATGAATAGCTCATCATTATTAACAGTAGTTGTTTTTTCCGCAATCTTAAACCTCTTGGTGTGAGACCACACTTTGTTCCAACTCCCCACCATAACTTTAACTCCTTTGTTAACCCGGTCCAGTCAACCGGATTCATTCACTGATCAAAGGATTGATAATAATTACAGTGCACTATACACCTCCAAAAATGTATATCTTAATTTAGGTCTTACCCCCAAATGAATGTAGCCTTTGCTTCTGGAGGACAACTCACTGTGCAACAGACCAATCCTTCAAGGCAAACACAGATCCCAACAACCTTCATAGTTGGCTTATCAAACTGATGGATAAATCTGCTGGATTCCAAGGGCTGCAACATCGAGCTTGATTCCAGGAAGAACAAGTCAATGTTTACAAATAATGAGTGTCACCAACTCATTCATGCACATTAGTCCAGACTCTCCCAATAGGGCCACCCTCTGCACATTCTCACCCAATTATTTTTCACTCAGTGTTGCGTAAAGAATGATCCTACATCCCACATTCAAAGTAATGGAGGAAACAGCTCATAAAAATTGTGATGCTTTATTTGGAGAATGGCACATAGCTCACACAGACATCAAAACAACATATAGTCAGTTTTTAATTACAGCCTTCACTGGCAATGGCCATCAACAGTGCAGTGGGTCCACGACATGCACAGCATGCCAAATTGAGTGGGCAGCACCGTGCAGCTTTCGTTAGTCTACAAGAAGAATAAAGTGTTTGCTCAGTTCCAAGACAACACTAGACTGGTCCATTTCTATGTTTTTGCATTGTATCTGCCATTGCCTCTATATATTTGTCTCTCAGGAAGTCTGCCTTTAGTTCGTGCCTCTTTACAACAGATAATAATCTTCAATAGCCTAAATGGTTTGTAGGGGTCAGTTATGTATAACAGATTGTGAGGTGAAACTAACTGAAAGTAGACAGCACCAGAGATCAAATGGGAAAAAAAAGGACATAAATATTCCTGACTTCTGTATAGCGGACACTTAGATAAGGAAGTCCTTCTGTTGAACAAATATAAAACACATTTTCCTGCTGAATAGGTTCCATTAAAAATCCAATTTGTTGTAGTATGCTTCAAATTAACCCTTTGAGTGTTAGAGAGGTATTCAATGTTTGGAATCCATCTCTGGAACTCAAAGGGTTCATATGTACATTAGTTTGTGTATGCATCAATAATTATCTGGCATTCTTTTGATTCCAGTACAACTATATCACATCTCACAGTATCTCAAAGTATAATAAATTCATCTCTAATCACCCATTTTTAAGGAAACATTTCCATGTGGTTAAACATGTGTTTACCATACTTTATAAACTGTTACTATATTGCTGATAGATTTTCAAAGGCTAGAAGAAGGATTATTTGGCATGCATCCTTTGTAGTCCCATATAAACATCAGTACAATTTTTGCTAACACACAATATATTTTATTAGTGAAGTTAGTGCAAAAAGTTATCTTATGCTGAGAAAAATAGAGCACAATGTTTTATATCATTATAATATTGTATTTGTTTGTTAGGATTTTGTTTGATAACTAAAGTATAAAGCAAAAATACTGTACTTTATATATTAAAGAAAAAGTTATGTTATATTGTGAAAAAATAAAATAATCTAGCTAGTAGGACTTTTCCTTTTTTAATTTTAATTTTATTGAGATCTGCAAGAATGCAACAACATATAAAGGTAAGAATATACACTGTGGGAGAACAACGATATAGAATATTTAAGACTGAACATCACCAAGTCCCAACACGACTAGATGTCCTCTTCATATGGATTGCAAGCCAATTCTAAGCAACATTGAAAAGGCACATGTCTGTACATATAGGAAAATCTCCTCATTTCAAATAGTATGTTTCAAATAGTCTTAGCAATAAGGGATATATTAGATCTAAGGCTAGATCAAAGGCTTTGAACTGCATTGTATGACAGGTAACAACTGTAACATGACATATAATGTTAGCAGAAGTAAAGAAAAGTGAAAGTCAAGAGACAAAAGGGAAGAGGTGATGGGAAATAAGAGTCCAGAAAGACAGAAGAAGGTTGACAAGTAAAAGGTTGGTGATGGTCATTGTGCACAGGCTTGGACTTCCTAGCCTACCAGATGGCGTTAAATAGGTCCATATGGTTTAAAGCTATTGCTTGGAGTTTTAGCATGGAATGTGTGCCAGGCATCTGACTCAACCATTGAGAAATAGGAGGACAAATGGTTGAATTCCAATTCTTAGGTATCAGGCTTTTTGCTGCTGTGGAAAAAAGTTCAATAAGTTGGCCTTCTTAATGATAAAATTAGGGAGGTTCTCAGCAAAGAGGCGGTTCATGGGTTCTTTTAGTGTATTACCTTTGAGTGTAGAGTTCATTTTAACATTGGACTTTTCCTGATGAGAAAAACGACTCATGTTAATGACAAATATGTTAACTTTCTGTCATAGTATAGATTTATTGAAAAACATTAGGTCATGTTGTGCCAAATCTTACTTAATCAGGAGCAGCGGTGTGCTTTGTAATGCACTGTTGACTCTTTTTCCTTTTCCATGCACAGATGAGATGAAAAGAAGGCACTGGTATGTTTTGGCCATATAGGTATTATTGGTGTTCTCCTTAAGTATAGTATATACAGTTTCCTTCAACCCACATTATGTTATTATTTACAGTTTGCATTCTATATGATGTTTTGTACATATACATTACCGTTCAAAAGTTTGGGGTCACTTAGAATTTCCCTGTTTCTGTTATGGGAGCAGCATGACCATATGGTACGTAAGAAGTGCCCATCAAGGCAATCCAGATTGTGGGAGGTGCTTCAGGAAACATGTGGTGAACTCTCTTCACATTACCACAACAAACTGACAACAAAGCTCTGCAAGGCTGTAATTCCTGCAAATGGATGATTCTTTGTCGAAAGCAAAGTTTGAAGGACACAATTATTATTTAAACTAAAAATCATTATTTCTAACCTTGTTAACATCCTGACTGTATTTCCTATTCATTTTGCAACTCATTTGATGGAAAACAAGGACATTTCAAAGTGACCCCAAACTTTTTAAGGGCAGGGTGCCTAATGCTAGCAGGTCATGTTGGTCACTGTCAAATGTCCTCTTGAATCCTGAGTTGCAACTGCTGTTGAGTTGTTTAAGCAGAAGAATGAATAAAAATGCCCTACTGGCCTAATGCCAGCAGGTCATGTTGGCCAGTGGCCACTGTCAAATGTCCTCCTGAGTTTCAACTGCTGTTCGTACTGCTGCTGCTGAGTTGTTTAAGCAGCAGGATGATGAGGCAGATGAAAGAGAATGGGATCAACAACATGGAAGATGGATGATGAAGGTTCCACTTGCCACGACTGGCTCCAGTGATGCGCCTGAGGCAGTAGCAGCACAATAAGTAGTCCCCAGTCTATATGGAGAAAAGAAGAAGTTGGCCATTAAATCTTCTCCACCTACCCCTCCTCCAAAATCATGGTGCACAGTGTGTGTGCGTGTGTGTGATAACATCTGGGGGCACAACTATATCCAAACACCATGACACCCGAAACCAAGTGCTGTCACTATACCCCTTGCCCAGACCCCACTAAGGACACATGACAACTTGCTGATAGTTTAATTGTAATGATGAACCCTCCCTGCCACCATCTTAGCATATTCTGCAGGATGGAATCTCCTCAGATGCCTCTTGATGCACTGCTTGCAATTCTCCTCCACCACACTGGCATGTGTGGTCAGTGCACCACACAGTGTGCAATGGGTAGAGATGAACTGCCACATCCTAACATCCAACAGACTTACTATTATTTGGCGGGGGAGGTAACGATGAACAACGTGGATTGCCAAAAGATGAAGTTGTTACCCTAGAGTCACAGTTTCCCCTGAGATGTTCAGGAGTCAGTACGGTATAATTAAATCCAATTTATTAAATTATAAGTAAGGTAGTACACAATCATAATATAGCAAGAACAAGCAGAGAGTCACAAGCCAGAAAGCACTGCTATCAGAAATAGTAGGCTGCCAAACTTGACCACACTGCTGGAACTAGGCCTCAGCCACTGGTAGTCTCTTCTGGAACCAGGAGAAGGAACTAGAACACAGGATCTTGATCCGACATAGTGATGGGGCTACCTAACTCATGCCTGCAGTCAGAAATGTAGCACAGGATACCTGACTCACGCCTGCAGTCAGTATAGAGAAAGCGGAAGCTTGACTCACACCTGCAGTCAGTTTAAAGTGATAGTAATGTTAAGATTGTTGAAAACAGAAACTTGTAGTATAAATGCTATTCGAATGTGTGCTGCAAGTTATTTATGTTATAACCTGTTACATTTCCAGAAAATTATGTATTTATGTACCTTTTTTTAGTCATTCGGCAGCCATCTTTGTTTCTCCCCTGATCAGGCTCGTTCTCGCTCTGGTCACCAAAATGTGCGCGTTCCACACTAAAGGGGAGGAGGGAAGGTCAGCTTTCGTAGGGTGTGACGTACAATATTAAAATAGGCTTCCTCTTCATAGCCTTGGTATTGGCTGTCATGTAGTATCAATGCGCCTAGTGTACTTGGCTGAGAAGGAAAGTCCCAGTTTGCTGCAAGCGCTTGGATACACAGTTTACAGGGAAGGATCCCATAGGTAAGAAAAAAAAACACTTTATTCCGGGGAGTCGTACTGTTGGCTGTGTTTTAGACAATAATGTAAGCGCTATAGCATGTCAGCGCTATATAGATTGACTGATTAAAATAAAGAAATCTATGTATGCCGGTCAGCTGTACTGTCTGCTGTTTTGTAAACAGATTTGCAGGGAAAAAAAAAAGACATCTATGATTGCCGGTCAGCTGTAGTCGGGTGTCTTGTTGCCCATACTGTCAGCTCTATAGCATGTCAGCAGTACATAGATTGCCACATTACAATTAATAAATGTATGTATGCCGGTCAGCTGTACTGTCTTCTGTGTTGTAGCCCATTATGGAAACGCTGTACCATGTCAGCCCTATATAGATTGGCAGATTAAAAAAAAAAGAAATATATGATTGTCGGTCAGCAGTACTGTCCAGTGTCTACTTGGGCATACTGTCAGCGCTATAACATCTCAGCGCTATACAGATTTGCAGGGAAAAAAAAAAGACATGTATGATTGCCGGTCAGCTGTACTGTCGGGTGTCTTGTTGCCCATACTGTCAGCTCTATAGCATGTCAGCACTACATAGATTGCCACATTACAATTAATAAATGTATGTTTGCCGGTCAGCTGTACTGTCTTCTGTGTTGTAGCCCATAATGGAAGCGCTGTACCATGTCAGCGCTATATAGATTGGCAGATTAAAAAAAAAAGAAATATATGATTGTCGGTCAGCAGTACTGTCCGGTGTCTACTTGGCCATACTGTCAGCGCTATAACATGTCAAAACATATATGTATGCCGGTCAGCTGTATTATAACCTGTCTTGCAGCCCATAATGTAAGCGCTATGTACGGTTTCAGCGCTATATCCATGGTCACACGAAACAATGCTCAATGAAATCCAAAGGGGGACATTCATGTGCTACCTCCATCCAACGTCCGCAATGATTTAGCGTATGTCAGCCAATTCTGAACAGAGCCTCCAGCCTAGCATCTCTACATAGGTGTTGTGGAGCAAATGTTCGTGGTCCACGAATCTTGGGAAGCAAAAATGTTAGTCATGCGGCACTGGACAGGACATTGTCCTGTGGTGCTTATGTGAATGAGTTGTTGCTTGTCATTCCCACTTGGCCGCAGTTGAGCCAAAAGTGTTGCATTGCGATGACACGGAGAAAAGTACACAACTTGTGCGCTCCATTGTAGTATGAGTCATGATTACGAAAGTCACTGTAAGGATCCACGAATGAGATTAACCCTTTCACTGCCCAACAGGTTTCCAAGGCTTACAAGCACGTGTACAAACATATAACCCAGTGCACTAACCAAGCAATTAGGTAAATGGAAAGTGTAAATAAAACTTAACCTTTATTAACAAAGTTAACGAATTAAAATCTCAAATACAAGAAGAGCGATTTGTAAATATATCACTAATAAAACTATAAGTGTATCAGCAGGGAAATGTACTGCCGGGGCATAAATTCCGGCTTGCCTTTACTTATTTGTTGTTACAATGAGTTCACTTATTTGTTGTAACAATGACTCTCAAAGGTAATAAAATGTAACCAATGTGTACAGTTACTTGGAAGTCCCTAAATGCCTTTGCACAAACAAATGCTATCAAAGCATTGTGCCGATTAACATATAGCACGGCACTGTATAATACTAAGAAGCCAAATAATACTGGAGCAAACCACCTACCTAACATCAAAGTAAAAATGACTGGGCATAATCCGGCTTGCCAGAAGATAGTGAACTAGTCAAAGCCCTATTATCGACGCTACAAGGGGCCAACAACCCCTACCAGACTCAAAAATAGAAGAAATGCCGGGGCACATACCGGCTTGCCGTTACAAGGAATCCCTGCCCGGCAAATAAGTAAAGGCAAGCCGGAATTTATGCCCCCGCATTACATTTCTCAGCTGATACACTTATAGTTTTATTAGTGATATATGTAAAAATCGCTCTTCTTCTAATTGAGATTTTAATTCGTTAACTTTGTTAATAAAGGTTAACTTTTATGTACACTTTCCATTGACCTAATAGCTTGATTAGTGCCTGATGAGTGCAACTTTTGCAGGGTTTCGTGTTTTTCTATATATTTACAAGCACTTGTACTATATGTTGCATTGCAACCGGTATAATGCTTTCATGAAACCTCCACTCGCTTCCGCTGTGCTGAGCTTTCATGTGTTTCTAATGCTGTATTACTCTCAATACAGTATAACTAATTCTTGTGTATGGCTCAGTTGACACCTCACTAAAGCTACACTGTTGCAGCATACTGCAACCATGGTGCTTTCAGCCATGTTACACTTGCGCTGCAGAATGCCTGAATCAGCACTTTTACACAGTCAGGCTGGATGTTGCGATGTCATGCGCAACCTCCAATGAGTAGTATACTCGGGGACATCGGCTACAATGTATGTGGGACAGCAAACACTTAGTATTAAAAAAATCACACCTCATTTACATCGTTCACAAATATGGCCATACAAGCAGTAAGGCAAATGTGGAATGGGTAACTGGGTGAGGGGTACAGAAGGAGAGAAAGACGTTGCTCTGACAAACGAGTACTGAAGAAGTGTACAGATTTTGCTGACGAGTCAAATGGAGGAAGGCAAGGCATCAGAGAGGTTGTTTCCATGTCAGGTTGAAGGGGTATCATATCTCCATCCTCTATTACATGCTATCCCTTCCATTTGACACCTCACCACCTTCTATGATACCTTGTCATCCTTCATTTGACTCCTCAGTTACATCTCTTGGCTTTTGCATTACTCATTTCTCTGACATACTTTCTTGTTTGTCTCCTGTAAGCCTCCTCTTGTTGTCCCTTTGTACGTGTGCCATATTACTTGACATATATAGAAATTCTAAATATAATTATGTTATACTGTCTCTGCCACCTATCCATTCCAGCTCACATCCCTCCACCCTTTCTCCTGCATTGCCTTCCTGTCTGAATCTTCATCACATCCATCTTCTCTGACATGCTGTCAGACACAGGTGGAAGGGAAAGCATGTAAGAGGATGTGTGCGTCACTGTGTCACTATGTGTGTCTGTGTGTGCTTATCTGTATGTGCGTCAGTGTGTTTCTAGCTGTCTTTGTATGTGCAGTACCCCATTCCCAAAATCGCATTTCCCCATTGGATGGAGGTAGCACATGAATGTCCCCCTTTGGATTTCATTGAGCATTGTTTCGTGTGACCATGGATATAGCTCTGAAACCGTACATAGCACTTACATTATGGGCTGCAAGACAGGTTATAATACAGCTGACCGGCATACATATATGTTTTGACATGTTATAGCGCTGACAGTATGGCCAAGTAGACACCGGACAGTACTGCTGACCGACAATCATATATTTCTTTTTTTTTTAATCTGCCAATCTATATAGCGCTGACATGGTACAGCGCTTCCATTATGGGCTACAACACAGAAGACAGTACAGCTGACCGGCATACATACATTTATTAATTGTAATGTGGCAATCTATGTAGTGCTGACATGCTATAGAGCTGACAGTATTGGCAACAAGACACCCGACAGTGCAGCTGACCGGCAATCATACATGTCTTTTTTTTTTTTTTCCCTGCAAATCTGTATAGCGCTGAGATGTTATAGCGCTGACAGTATGGCCAAGTAGACACCGGACAGTACTGCTGACGAACAATCATATATTTCTTTTTTTTTTAATCTGCCAATCTATATAGCGCTGACATGGTACAGCGCTTCCATAATGGGCTACAACACAGAAGACAGTACAGCTGACCGGCATACATACATTTATTAATTGTAATGTGGCAATCTATGTACTGCTGACATGCTATAGAGCTGACAGTATGGGCAACAAGACACCCGACAGTACAGCTGACTGGCAATCATAGATGTCTTTTTTTTTTCCCTGCAAATCTGTTTAGCGCTGAGATGCTATAGCGCTTCCATTATGGGCTACAAAACAGCAGACAGTACAGCTGACCGGCATACATAGATTTCTTTATTTTAATCAGTCAATCTATATAGCGCTGACATGCTATAGCGCTTACATTATTGTCTAAAACACAGCCAACAGTACAGCTGACCGCCATACATACATAGATATATACATTTTGTTTTGGTCATCTATCTAGCGCTTACAGTATGCGCTACAATACAGCTCCCAACAGTACTTAGATTATTTATTTTCTTTTGATTTCTTACCTATGCGCTCAAGATTTTCGCCCTTATGCTTTCTTGGGCGACATTATGAAGCTGTGTTATGCATAAGTGAGGTATACATTTTAAAAATTTCAATGAATGCAAAGTAAGCACATGTCAAATGCATAATCAATGTATTACTTACAACAGTTTAGTTGTCGCGCTGAGTTGAATCTGCTCGCCCACAACTCCCTTGATCCTCTTGTGATCTGAATGAATGAGGCAGTGGCTTCTGGGATACCTGCATGTAGTCCCGGCTGCTGATGGGAGTGGATAGCCACTTTGTACAGCCTACAAGTGGGCATAGTTTCAAGTTGCGACACAAAGCTATTTTGGCCATCAAGCGAATTCGTACAGTCCATGGACCGTAATCCAGATCTATAACTTGGAGCAGTGATGTAAGTAAAAGGGGCTGGAGGGGGAAACTTTGCGACGCTATTTCTCCTAAACTATAGAAGGTAGGGGACAAATACATTGAGGCTTTACTTTATCACATTACACTACACAATAGCAGATGTTTCAAAAATGAAGTATTACTATCCCTTTAATAGCTAGTCTACTAGAGTCCCAGGTCCACACCAGATTGGGTGTCTGCTAGATACAGGGGAATAACAAGAGAATAGTCAGACAGAGCCACAGGTCAGCACCAGAGAGGGTAGTCAGACAAGCCAGGTCAGTACATTTTGGAGAAGGCACAGGCAGATGACCTGTCCTGCTCTCACTAGCACTACCCTTTTCTCCCATCTTCCCATTCCCTTTTCTCCCTCCCTTCCCATTAAATTCCCCAAGATCCCATGAGTTGATTAAGGGGGACTGGACTGCATTTGTTTAGTACTGCTAGTCACTTCCTCCTCCTCCTCCTCAGACTCAGTGGACACATGATAAGGATCCTTCCAGTTCCTCCTTTTGCTACTCACAGTGATGGCAGTCACTATGAGCCTCTCCTGACTCAGTTTTTCCAAAATATCACAGCAGAACAGCATAGCATGTCTATCTCGCTCTGTAGCTGTTTCTATTGTGTCTGCCTTCTGCAAATATGTCACATTTTTATAGGGGAAATGTTAAAACAACGTAAATCAATGGGTGGAAACTTTATAGCCATTGAAAAAATGGTAAAACATTTTGGCCAATGGGCGAAAAATGTAATTGCTATTTTTAAAGTGGATTTTTCCCACGAAAAAGCAGAGAACAACGTGGTTTTCGCAAAATTTCTCGCAGGAACACTGCGACAACTTTCGCCCATCCCTACTCACCTCAGACACAGACTGCACTCAATTGCTTGTACAACTGCAAAAGAAGGGAAAAAAAGCTTTTGTTTTTTAAAACCTCCCTTTTCACACTAACAGAACACAGGAAATATAATAATTCAGACTGTTCACATGGTATCCCACAACTTAGCTTATTTCAGCTCACAGCTGACAGACTTCACTGTGCCTCTGCTTTATATAGCAGAAAGCCACCAATTACAACCCAGTAAACAACAAAAAACACACCCACCACAGACACAGACTGCAATCAATCACATGTACAACTGTAAAGGGACCAAAAAGAAAAGCTTTTTATTTTTTAACCCCTCCCGTACCACACTAACAGAACACAGGAAATATAGTAATTCAAATTGTTCACATAATATCCCACAACTTAGCTTATTTCAGCAAAAAAATGACATACTTCACTGTGCCTCTGCTTTATATAGCAGAAAGCCACCAATTACAACCCAGTAAACAACAAAAAACACACCCACCACAGACACAGACTGCAATCAATCAATCACTTGTACAACTGTAAAGGGACCAAAAAGAAAAGCTTTTGATTTTTAACCCCTCCCTTACCACACTAACAGAACACAGAAAACACAGTTATTCAATTTGTTTACCAAATGTCCCATAACTTAGCTTATTCAGCTCACGTAAGTATCTGATATTTAAAGTGTTGTGTTAGTGTTCCTTTAAGAACAAAACACATCTCTTGAATTATGTACATTGCTAACATAGGTAACTCAGACCAACGCTTTGAAATCAGACAGTACAAAATGAAACACATAAGAAAAGACAATGAGTTTTTATTTTAAACATAATGTCTGAAAGATTCCAGTGTTTCAAAGTAATTTCCCTTGAAGATCTCCATCATGATTAATTCTCTCTGACTCACTTTAATCTAAAGCCATACATAGAATAAAAGCAAATCATGTTTATTTTAATTTGATCTCCTCTCTATGCTCAAAACAAATGCCTTCGTGCACAGAAAAAGAGTTTGATGCTTTCTTAATTAAACAGATATAGTGCTCATCTGCTTTCAATCTCATAGACATGGCACTAGAATTGTTCCTTAACCATTTATAATTCCATTTGATTGTACGTGTTTTTGCTTTTAATCATGAAAACATTCACGCTAACAAAAGCACTATACATTTAGTGTATAACATGTGTTAGACAGTTGAATTTCCAGACATGATACACAGCTGATATGCTTAGAAAAGTAGTATAATTCCAGAGCAAATCAACTACACAATAAAGAGCAAATACAATGCCCATTTATTTAACCCTTTGAATGCCAAAGGAGTATACAACACATTGCAAAGCGATGCATTGGATACCTCTCTGGTAGTCAAAGGGCTAACTGGGTCTTTCAAACACTTGAATGCTATAAATATGTTCTCAACGCGTTTCTTTGCTATATACTGGGTGAACTCTCTGACATTTAAGGTTCTACAAGTCCCATTTGAAAGGGCAAGAAAGTCTAATGGTGAATACCTTTTTACTTAAAGGGATAGTAATACTTACAAATTACTAATCCCCATATTTTAGCTTTGTTAAAAAGAAACTTATTGCCCCAGTGTCATCTCTCAAACCCTTATAGTTTGAGAGATGATAGCGCTCAAAGTCCCCCCCTCCCTCCCCCTTCCCTGACTGAACACTGAACTCTGACTGCAGGGATATCTGGTATTACCTGCATCAGGCGGCTCTGCAGCATTGCAGAGATCGTGTTTATAAAAAAGAAATCTTTCACTAAAACGGTCTTCTACGCGTGCTTGCAAACCAAGCACACGTAGAAGACCGTTTCAGTGAAATAATTTTTTTGTATAAACGCAATCTCGGCTCAGCTTCATGGTTTGAGAGATGACACTGGGGGCAATAAGTTTCTTTTTAACAAAGCTACAATATGGGGATTAGTAATTTGCAAGTATTACTATCCCTTTAAAGTTAGTTGCCTTTGAACAGAATCCAAAAAAGTAGAGCATTGGCTATTTTCTGAAAGCCATAAACACGTGCACTATTTGAGATTGCTCAGTTTTTGGTATAAGAAACATACTAATACCTTGATACTGTATAGTACATACGCCTAAATTAATTGCACAATTAGCAAATGCTCCTAAGTTAACAGCATGTTTAGACAGATGATGCAAATGTGTGCTAACTGCTTTTGCTAAATTAGGCATAATTGCTAATCTAGAAAAAGGCAGACATTTTAGCCATGACCAACTTTTGAAAATGCGTTTGTTAAAAAAGTGCAAACCTTAGCTAGTTCATAAAAATGTGCAATTCAGTAATATTTTGGAACTAATCATTTTTTTCCATGAAAAGTATAATATAAATATCCTACATGGCTAAAAGTATGTGAACATCTTATTCCATCTTAATCCTGGACATTAATATGGAGTTGGTACCCTCTTAGCGGTTATAACACTCTGCACTAATCTGTAGTGCAGTTTATTTGCCCCAGAGTAGTATAAATGTGACTTCTTTTTAGCATCACTGACTTTGCTTTTTCACTCTATCAGCCTCACCGAGTATTCTTCTTACTCATTCTCACTGTATCAGCCTCAATGAGTGTTATTCTTACTCCTTCTTACCATATCAGCCTCACTGAGTATTCTTCTTACTCCTTCTTACCTTATCAATCTCACTGAGTATTCTTCTTACTCCTTCTTATCCTATTATCAGCCTCACTGAGTATTTCTCTTACTCCTTCTTACCCTATCAATCTCACTGAGTATTCTTCTTAATCCTTCTTGCTCTATCAGTCTCACTGAGTATACTTTTCACTCCTTCTCACGCTATCAGCCTCACTGACTATTCTTCTTAATCCTTCTTACCCCATCAGTCTCGCTGAGTATCCTTCTTACTCCTCATTCTATCAGTCTTACTGAGTATTCTTCTTACTCCTTCTTACCTTATCCACCTCATTGAATATCCTTTTTACGCTATATCAGCATCAACAAGTTCCCTTTTTCTATCAGCCTCCCTTAGTATCCTTCATATGCTATATCAAGCTCACTGAGTGCCCTTTTTCTATCAGCCTCCCTTAGTAGTATTCTTATTCTATCGGCATCAAGCAGTATCCTTTTTACTCCTTCTTACCCTCTCAGCCTCAGTGAGTATCCTTCTTGCTCCTTCTCACTCTATCAGTCTCACTGAGTATTTTTCTTACTCATTCTTACCCTATCAGTCTCACTGAGTATCCTTATTATTCCTTACTCTATCAGTCTCACTGAGTATCCTTCTTTTTCCTTCTTTATGAGTCTCACTGAGTGTTCTTACTCATTCTTCCCTATCAGCCTCTCTGAGTATCCTTCTTACTCCTTCTTACCTTATCAACCTCACTGAATATCCTTCTCGCACTATATCAGCCTCAATTAGTGCTCTTTTTCTATCAGTCTTCTTTAGTATCTTTCTTATTCTATCAGCGTCACTGAATCTCCTTCTTACTCTATATCAGCCTCATTGATTATACTTCTTATTCTATATCATTCTCAATAAGTATCCTACTTACTCTGTCAGCTGACATGAGTATCCATGTTCTTATATGAGTAGATTGAACATAGGTGTTAACTTCTGTTAATTAATAAAATATATTATCAGGGCTTGAAAAAACTCTGGGTTCCAGGTCACCATGGGGGCTTAAAATGGCCATTGCTTTCCACTGAAGCCAACATCAGGTAAAATGCAGTGAGTGAATCATCATCCTGGGGTGATTACAGTGGAAAGAGTATACTGCTGTGAAGGACTTTTCTGGTCTTATATGCAGGGCATATTTCCATGCTGCCAACTTGTCATGGTGTATTCCCCTGCTGGTCTCATGAAATGCTTTTTTGTAATATAGTGAATCTGCTTATTATGTATTAGTTTTATGTATTGTTTGAGTTGACAAACACTTGCTGTTGTGGTTTTGTATCTGATTTGTGATGATGAATGGCAAAACATGATGGGAATTCTAGGCCACAAGAGCAGAAGGGCCTCAGATTGTCCATCCCTGGTCTATAGATTACAGTTTGGTTACACTTGTTATCCAGAATTGTTGCATCTGAGGAAGAATTGTGAACTGATTCTCTAAAATAAAAGCTATACGTGCTTTAAAAGAAAATACTGTGATAGTACATAACATTTACATTTAAATTGCCTATGCTTTGGAATATTATATTTGTTGCCATTGTCAATTTTCATACAGGGAGCCAGTAGGGTCAGCCCTTTGTATAGTTATACAGTTCTTTATTTAACATAATGGAAGTTGAAAAAAGACATGGCCTTCATCATTAACTTTGGCCTTATCTCCTTTGTAAATCCAGAGCACTCTGTCTCTCAGCCATCTCATGTGCCAGGGTATGGCTTTAATATATGCCTGTATGTGGTCTACACAGATGGGGTCCTAGATTGGTACCCTGTATACGGCTCTATAGAGTTTTAATCAATTTCTGAGATTAGATCTGGTTTGCAGTTGGTGTTTCAATTCATCACCAATGCGATTGATAGATTTGAGGTCAGGGTTCTGTACAGGCCAGTCAAGTTCTAAACAAACCATTTCTGTATGGATCTCCTTTTGCGCATGGGGTCATTGTCATGCTGAAACAGAAAAGGGCCTTCCCCAAACTGTTGTCATAAAGTTGGAAGAACAGAATCAACTAGAATGTCATGATATGCTGTAGTGTTAAGATGTCCCTTCAGTGGAACTGAGGAGATTAGCCCGGAGCCATGAAAAACAGCTCCACACCATGATTCCTCCTCCACCAAACTTTACAATTGGAACTATGCAAGTAGGAAGGTAGCATTCTCCTGGCAATAGCCAAACCAAGAGTAATCTGTTGGACTGACAGATGGTGAAGCTGGATTCATCACTCCAGAGAATGCATTACCACTGCTCCAGAGTCCAATGGTGGCAAGCTTTACACCACTACAGTCAACAGTTGTCATTGTGCATGGCTTACACTTGGCTGCTCTGTCATGGAAACCCATTTTATGAAACTCCTGATGACAGCTATTTTACTGACATTGCTTCCAGAGGCAATCTACAACTTGATAGTGAGTGTTGCAATGGAGGACAGACATTTTTTATGTGCTACACACTTTGGCACTTAACGGTCCCATTCTGTGAGCTTGTGTGACCTACTACTTCACAACTGAGTTGTTTCTGCTCCATTTCACAATAGCAGAACTTACAGTTGACCAGGACATCTATAGGAGGGCAGAATAAAACTCTCTTATTCACTCCTTGTTTGCAAGGCAGATCTCTGTGAGATGTGAGAGATGTCAGTGTTTACTACCAGTAGGGGATGCAACATCACTATCCTCTCCAGTGTTGTCAATGAAATTAGTGATACTGAACTTGAATGAAGAGGATGAAAATTTCCAATAAATGAAATGCTGTCATCATCCAGCTTTGAGATCTGCAGGAACAATGGTGAAGTAATTACACATTTCTAACCATTTAAGGACCGGTGAAGTGTTAGGGCCATCACTAGTGTCTTTGCCTAAAGGACTGATGACGGTGCTGGCTGGTCACAGGAGTACTGTGAGCAATACCTGGGTCTGAAAATGACCACTCCAAGACTGGAGCAGTCACTTTAAGACCCTCTTTTGACGCTGTGGCACATGTGATCATTCATGTGTACTGGAACACTGAATGTTGTCTACGTGGTCCTTAAGGGGAATCCAAACCCAGGATCACTGGTCCTTAAGGGGTTAAACTTTAGGAACTCAACTCCTATAGCTGTCATATAATTACCTGCAGTTAGAAGACGCCTTTAATCTGAATCTTTATTGTCCCTTAAACCCTTTCAGTGACAGAGGGGTAGCCAATTGCATTGCATTCCATTTAATACCTCTCTGGCAATAAAGGGGTTAAATGAACAGCAATTTTAATGAGTTCTGTATGGTGCAGCTGGCTTGCTCCATAATTGCACCAATTTTCCATAGTACTTCAGATTTTTGGATTTATCCATCAACTAAGCAAAGGTATAAAAAAAAACTAAAAAATTTTATAAATTT
This sequence comes from Rhinophrynus dorsalis, assembly GCA_037306005.1. Classification (NCBI taxonomy): domain Eukaryota; kingdom Metazoa; phylum Chordata; class Amphibia; order Anura; family Rhinophrynidae; genus Rhinophrynus; species Rhinophrynus dorsalis. Next base: position 67,728,461 of record CM074719.1, on the reverse strand, counting down.
GTGCCATAAATGTGCAGTGTAGCAAGGCACAAAAGGATTCTTCAAAAATCTTTGATTTAAAACATAAACAGGAATTAAAAAAAACACGCCTGCACTACTTCATTGTGATTGAAACAGTTCCTGAGGCCGAAATAAAAAGAAGAATCAGTGCAATTTTAAAGCAAACAAACTTTACCCTAGACGACAAAAAAAATCCTCAAAGTCCCATTGGTTTACATTGGGCATTTAACCCATGAATGATAGTGAGGACTTCTCAAACTATATAGCAGAAAAATGCTAACTGACTTTAATAGGGCTTTTAAATCCGTGAGTGCTGGCACATAATGCATTGCAAAGCAACAAGATGGAAACTGACTTAGAAGTCAAGGGACTAACCCTTTGAGTGCAAGAGGTATGTGCAATGTGTTGCACACCTCTCTGGCACCCAAAGGGTTAAAAGCATAATTTAAACCAAAGTTAATTTAGTAAGTTGGTTCACTCCAGGATTGCTCCTCTTTATTTGTAAATATGGCCCCAAGATTTTTCTTTTTCCAAATGTAGTTTTATTGTTATTTTTGTAAAATGTCCACTTTTTCTTGTCAAGACTGAAGAAAGATACCAGCATTACTGATGCATTTGAAAAGAAAAGTTAAAATTAAAAATATATGTTAACTCTTATCTTAACAACACAGAAATAAAATGAAACTGTGAATACTTATTACACATAAGTTAAAGTGTCTGTCCTAGTGCCTTCTAATAAGAAAAACTGGGGTGAAACTCTCTCTGCTTGCACTAATACTTTAAAGTGGACCTGCTGTCACCTTGGATTTAAGTTTGCATGTTTGATGTCATTCAAAACTGCCCATGTGTTATATTAGCCAAAAGACCAACAGATGCACAGTTTTGGAGATACTCTCAATGCAGTCTTTATGCTAATTAAGCTATGTAGAGCTTCATTAGAATAACTTTTCATCATATTGCCCTCAGGGAGCTCACTATACAGAAATAGAAACATCAATGGGGGTGCAGCAATCCGTTGCTAAATCAGAAGATGAAACCAATTTTCAGACCTTGCACCTGTCTAACTCTGTTTCAATAAACTATATATGACACAATTCCTTCACATAACACTGCTTGTACCAAGGGGAAGGCAGAGGGACAGTCTATGGGCATTTCAAGGTGTCCCTTTCCTTTACCCCTTGTTTAACATAATGTATTAAACAAAGCATAGAGGATATGGTGTGAATTTAAACCATTTCCATGAGTATGATATGGAACAGGTGTGAGGGGCTTGCTGATATTACAGTTACATTAGATTACAGGTAGTGGAGTGTGTCTGCCGAAATGGACTTGAGCACACATATGCTATAGTGCAAGGGTAGCCAACTGTAGACTAGGAACACTGCATGTTTTTGAGATATCTCTGCATGAGCACAGGGGAATCAATCAGTGGCTCAGTCATTTTAATTAGTCCACCTGAGCTGCAGCTGGCATATCCAGAAAACATGCATTGTTGGTAGCGCTTGAGGACCAGGGTTGGCTGCTCAAGTTGTAGTGCATGAAGGAGAACTGACTGGCAAATTCTTAGACTCACCTCAATATATCCTAAGCTATGCACATGCTGTGTTTTTTATAACAAGACATATAGTTAGGTTTTAATAACGTTTTCAAATATCCAAAGTTGAACTCAAGTTAATAGATTCACTTTAAACTCCAGTCTCAAAAGAACAAATATGTTTCCCTCTTGCATATAGGAAATAAATTATCTTTATTATTGATATATTTATATCTAGTCACACTAGTGTTAAAATGGCTCTTAACCACAAGGCAACTAATGTTACATTCTTTAATATATCAGTACAGTTAACACTTCCATATAGAAATATTCTCCCTCATAAGGTTTTTTATTATTTTATTTAGAAAACTAGTTGAACAGCCCGTTACACGGGCCACAGTGCCACTGCCACCAGGTCGCGGGGCAGTCACACGCAGTAGAGACTGCCCACGCCGCGGCTGATACAGAGCTTGAAGCTTCTTTGGAGCACCCAGCTCTATATCAGCCGCGGCGCGGGCAGTCTCTACTGTTCTGTTCCTTTCTTGTACTATGGAATAGCCCGTGATTTTCTGGAAATGAAGAGGAGGATATAGGCAGAATTGAGACAATGGGGGAGAGTCACTAAGCGGTGATAAAGAGGTGATAAAGTGGAGATGACTTCTCCAGTTTATCATTTCTCCAGTTCCTGCGTTATTCTGTTGAGCCTATTCACTAAGATCTCCAAAACTGAATATATCTTGGTGAATAGGCTCCATAGAATAACATAGAAATTGGAGAAGTGATAAACTGAAGAAGACATCTCCACATTATCACGACTTAGTGAATCTCCCCACCGGAGTGAGCAAAGTGCTTAGGTAGTTTATTAACCTGACAAATACCATTTCAAGTTCAAAGCCTTAAAATTAATTTTTACCATTCTATTTCTGAATTATTGATAGTTGTAGAGACTACTATACCATAGAGATAGATATTCCACAGTGTGCTAAGCATTTAATGACACATTAGACAGCCAGTGAATCTGTTGGACATTTTATTAATCTTCAATTATATGTGCATAATAACATGACCACGTACCTCTTTTTTAGCCTCATTAAATTAATCTATTTCATCTGCCTGTGCTCTGTGATTTTGTTTTTCAAACACTGAAAGGTTTAAGAGAATTTTGATTTAGAAGATAGGGACTATTGAACGTCAGCAGAACTTGGTTCTCTGATCATTGTGACAGAATCTGCACGATTGATTACTCACTTGTCCTGAAATTACCTTGTTCCTCCTCCCTCCTCCTTCTAAGGCTGCCGGAATATAATTTTCACCAAAGTTATGTAATAAATTAATGGGGAGAAATAACCTTTCAAATCCTTTCAAGATGAATGTTCCCACTGTGGTCAGAATTTGGACTGGTGACAGTTCCTTTTTAGTGTAATATTAGATATTAGAAATATAAACCAGCTGCCATCTATTACCTGTACTCTTCAAAGTCATATCTCACTTTTCAAGACAGAAAGGAGACAAAAATGCACACTGTTCATTGTGCCAGACATCTACTGTAAATATGTTTAGGATAAAATTAGTTAATTTGTCTAAAGAGTGACAGTGTTGACAATGGAGAAAGCACTGTATGAACTTTGATTGTAAGGTCTGTGGGACAGGGACCTCCTATCCTAATGTATCCTCTTCTTGGTTCCCTTATGATCATCTATATAATCACTTAATTACTGCACTTATTGTACCCCCTCTATACAACATGTAAAGTGCTTAGTACACCTGTTGGCGCTATATAAATAAAAATATACATACATACATACATGAACTCTACATATGATACAAAATGTTATCAATATTTTTTAGTATAAAACACCTTTGCATAGATGCACTAAGAGTCAATGCAGTTGCAGTATGACTTTGTCAATGTGTATAAAGCACTTTGCCTTTTCTAAGTAGACACACATCTCCATATGCACTAAAATTTAGGGATGGAAGGGGAGGGGAGGAGAAGTTCCCCATTAGCATAAAGGGTTATCAAACTGCTGGTGATGTGGAAGGGATGCCTTCCCTCACACATCATCATCAGTAGATGACTCAGAAGTCAGAGCATTCTCTCTGCTTTCCCACTTGGTCAGTAGGGGAATAGAGAGGATACTTTCAGCACCACAAACAGCATCACTCTCTTAACCCTTTGACTGCCATAGAGATGTGCAATGTTCACCCCTGTGGCACTCAAAGTCTTAGAAAATTACACCAACCCATACACAATCATCCCATCAGCTCAGTGTCATTTTTCATATTTGTTGTACACTCCCAAGGGAACAAGGCTGGGGGTCAGGCAGTATCCATGGGGATTTGTGGCTACCAGCTGCCCTTCAGCCTTGTTTTCCTGCCCACTGGTAACCATAGAACCCCATGTACACTGCCTTACCCCCAGGCTTATTCCCTTGCCTACTGGTAGCCATAGAACCCCATGTACACGGCCTGGCCCCCAGCCTTGTTCCCTTGACCACTGGTAGCCATAGAACTCCATGTACACTGCCTGGCCCCCAGCCTTATTCCCTTGCCCATTTGTAGCCATAGAACCCCATGTACACTGCCTGGCCCCTAGACTTGTTCCATTGCACGCTGGTATCCACAGATCCCCATTTACTCTGTCTGGCCCCCCAGCCTTGTTCCCTGGCCTATTGGTAGCTACAAATTCCAATAGACACTGCCTGGGCAAGGGAATAAGGCTGGAGGTGTCAGTCAGTGTATATGGGACTAACACATAATGATGATGTTCCCCATTCTCCTCCACTATTAATATATTCAACATGATGCCCCCACAATGATTACGCTTGACATGCTGCCCCCACAATGTGTTCGACTTGCTTCTCCACAATGTTTCCCCATTTTGGCACACATGTTATAGTATGCAGTGATCTCCTTCCTGGTCACCGCATTGAACACCTATCTAACTGGATAGGCGATCAAGTGCCAGGGGGACATCAGGAGGGGTTCTGCTGCCCAGCAAGGTTTGACTTTCTTTAAAAAAATAAAATGGAGCATAGTGTAGGATTAATAGATCCTGAAATATATGCATTTCTTTAAATATACACATGATCATTCCCATGCTACAGGGCTGAGGGGATGATTGTGCGCATGGTACAGAGCTGAGGGGATGATTGTGAGCATGATAGAGAGCTGAGGGGATGATTGTGAGCATGATAGAGAGCTGAGGGGATGATTGTGTACTGGTTGGTGTAATACACATCCCTGTGACCCTCAAAAGGTTAAGGGAGTGGTGTTGCTCATTGTGCTGAAAGGATCCTCCCCTACTAACCAAGTAGGGAAACAGAAAGAATGCTTTCCGACTTCAGGGTTGTCTACTGCTGATGATGTGTAAAGGAGGGCATTCCTTCCACATTGCCAACAGTTCGATAACCCTCCATGCTTATGATTGAACAAGGGCTGTTACTGCATAGGAAACTAGAGGGAGAACCCAGCATCAACAACCTCAAGTAGGTGAAGTTGGGACTTGGAGCTCAGGCAGCAGAGAGGCATCGATCGGAGCTTAGTGCATATGTTGAACAGTCACATTAACATATAAACACATCCACATGAATACACTAATGGCTCATTATCCTTAATTTCCATATGGAAATAGACCATTGTCCATGTGATAAAAGAAAATTCTTAAACCTGTCGAAGGCATATCAGATTAATGTAAAGGTGAGCACATATTTGTCGGATTGATGGGAATATACATACACACACCCACACAAATACAAACAGACACATGGTAGGATTGTTAAGATTGTCTTAATTTTACATCCACCCACCCACACGCATGGTAGACTTGTCAAGGTTTTGTTCATTTTATACACACACACAAACATGCACACTCACACACATACACATACAAACACACAAAGCAAGCATAAAGACACACATACAGTAGGCTTGTCAAGGTTATGTTAGTTTTACAAACACACACTCCTGTGAAACTCATGGAATCTGCATTATTATAAGTAGCAGTGTGTGAACTTAGGGTTTGTCTAGATCACCCAGAATGGGATCTGGAGCAGAAATCAAGGAGAGCTTGAGCACTGAGAGCATTTGCATTGTGGGATGTCCCAAACAGTGATATCCTTTATGTGGTTCTACACTGGTGGATACTTTGTTTTACTAGTTCTCATTTCCTTAAACAATTCATTGTACCATGTCTCTGGTTATGTTTATTCATTTCAAAACATTCTCACGGTGCTAAATGTGTGTTTTTAATCATCAAACCAAGGCTGATGTCCTGTTTATTAGAATGTTTTATTTTGTGTTCTTTATCATAAAAGAGAAGAAACATTATATAATCTTTGCGGTGAATCAAATATTGAATAAACATTTTTTCAAATGGGAATACTGTTCACAGTTCGGCTCTTAAGTGAATACATCCGTTGCTTTCAATGGTAATTTAATCTGTGACCATCCATGTCTGACTCCACTTAATGTTTGAACTCACATTTTGACATAAAAAAATTAGTGCATGGAGAGATATAGCCAATTTGTTCTGAATGTATCCACTATAATTACTTGATTGCAATTAATCAAGGTTGTGCTATAATGATAATAAACAAATAATCCTGTAGTATTAAAATTGGTACAGTTTCTGTATTACATATCCCATTGTTTATATCTTGTGTGCATTGAAAGGGATAGTAATGTTTCACAAAAACAGCAGCTCCAATTATTATTTATAGTATTTGAGCCATGGAGAGTGTTATTTCAATACTGTCAGAGTTGTAGTTCAAGAGTAATTGAATGATAAAGTATCCCCCTCTCGCCCCTTTTACCTAGTGTAAGTCACCTCCCCTCAGATGTGGAATCTAATCCACAGACCAGACAGGTCACAGCAAGGGACAATCTTCTTACTGTGAGAACAATGAAAGCCCTGCCCCCATTGACAGGATTTTAAGTTTTTTCCCTTATGCTAATTGAATATTGTCCCTCTCTGCAATCCACTTGGGCATCACCCTGCTGCTCTGAGCTGAGCAGTGTTACGTCAGTAAAAGGGGCGGGAGGGGGATACTTCATTCAATTACTCTTGAATTACAACTCTGACAGTACTGAAATAACACTCTCCATGGCCCAAATACTATGAAGATTAATTGAAGCTGCTTTTATTATGAAACATTACTATCCTTTGAAGTCAAGAGATCAATGGCGGGAAATCAAAAGATACAAACTGTCTAGAATGTGGTAGCATGGAACTTTAGGCTGTAAAATGGAACACATGATACTGCTTACATGCAATGCAAACCAGAGTTTTCTTCTTCCATGAAATGTGTCAATATGTAAAATACAGCTTTGAAACTAAAAACAATGCGTTTCGTACCCCTCTGGCACTCAAAAGGTTAAAAAAAAAGTCCCATTTACATAAATGGGAATTGTAGGAATTGTATTTGTTCCCTATGGCGCAGTTGGTTTGTCCCATAATTATTACAATTTCCTTTTCAATGAAAGGGACATTAAATGTTAAAATACAAGTTGATATTAACCCTTTGAGTGCCAGAGGGGTGCTTTGCACTGCATTCCGTACCCCTTTGGCACTCAAAGGGTTAAATGAATGAGCCTGTTGTAACATTGATAGTTATATGTTTCCAGTCCATATACTTGCTTAATTAAAACAGACTGTGTGAATATATATACAATAATTAGATCACTGAAATAAGAAAATTAACCCCAAAGCCTTTATTTTAATTTTTTTACTGCCACTTACCAAAAAATGAAGCCACAGAGTTAACATATTGTACTGACATTTCCATGTGCAACAATTCAACGTGCACTCCTCTTTGCTATTTATGGAAACTGCATGTTAAACCTCTGAAACTCAAGTCTGGGACTTCCTAGTCTCATTCAGATCCACCAAGGTATCAGTGGAGGTTAATTGTGTACCCTAGCTCCTATTAGTGGTGCTACACAATGCAGCCACTTCTGGGAGCAATGCACCTCTTTAAATATCCAAGGGATTAACAGTTTTCTAACTTTATATATTACAGGCTAAACAGTATATTCTGTGTTAGGTATCAATGGATAGGGTTCAGAGCAGATTTACATTAGGATTTGGGGTACCACTGTGCGTCCTACTCTGGCTGGTAGATGCAATTTTCAAAAGTTATTTCAGGGAAAACTTTTTTAAAATTCAGGATTGTATCCAGGTGGTGCTTTTACTATTATTCTGTATGTAGAACTTGGGAAGTTACTTCATCGTACACTAAATAAACTGAATTATGACAATTACTGACACTAAGATAAGACCATTTTCCATGGTTGTGTGAGATAAATTGGTAGGGTTATTGGACTTGAATTAGGGCTAAGTGACCAGCTGATTGCATAAATGACCAATGTTTTGAACCTCCCAATTAGCAGTATAAACTTCTTCGGAGATAATAAATAAAAAGTTCCCATTGACAGTCAGTAAAATGATTAACTGGCTTATGTGTTATTTCATAAACATTATATATCGTGGCCTTAGAGATGTGTCATTATTTTCAGATTTCATATTCAAGTGCTTACTTATCCATTGAGATTAGAGGATCTTAGGGTTTTGCACTAAGACATGATAAAGAGGTGAAAACTCTCCAGTAATATCACTTCTCAAATTCCTATGTTATTCTATAGAACCTATGCACTAAATTCTCCAAAGTTGGAGAAGTCTCCATAGAATAACATAGGAACTGGAGAAGTGCTATCAATGGAGAAGTCAACTCCACTTTATCACCTCTTTATCATGCCTTAGTGCATAACCCCCAAACTGTTGTTTGGTTTGAATATATTTATGGAGGAGTTGTTTGTTTGGCAAGGCACTAATGTGTTTAATAAATTAAGTTCACCTGATGTTTTGCTCCTTGTTTATAGAGCACTGTTTTATTATATAGGGCCCTAAATGATTGTATTCTTTAAGGATCAATTGATCCTCACTTCCTGATGCCAAACCCGGAGCAACAGCGCCATTTTCTCGTAGTTGCAACGTCCAGGTGTATTGTACACTGGAGGACCCGAGTGGAGACGGGTAAAAATCTCCACCTGTCTGCTAAGTCAGATCATCTGACACATCTTATTGGTGAGTACCATTCTATCAACTTCTATTAATATAATTATCTACTATATCACATGATTGGGCGCCCTCCCATTTTTCTTTTGTTTTCTAGGCTCTCACAGCAGCTATTCTGTGTTTGTGAGGGGAGAAAGCAGCATGTTTTTGAGATAGAAAAGATAGGCAAATAAAGGGGAATTGAAGATTAGTTTAGGGAGTCATTTAGTTAGGACATTTGTTCTCTGTATTAAGAGAGTCTGGAGGCACTGTGGAGGAGAAGAACGGAGGAAGGAGGTTAACCCAAATTTCCCCAAAATTTGGTGTGATTGACTGGCAAGACAAAGGCAGCTGGGGTCCAAATTGCTTGGAATTTTGCTTTTATTGTCTCTGTGCTGGGGAAGTCTGGGGGAAGAAGTTGTTGATTTTGTTTTTAGTTTTATATATATATATATATATATATATATAATATATATATATTATTTTTTTTTTTTTTAAACTAACTGTTAAGATAGGTTGGACATCTTAAAAAAAAAAAATAGATAATTAAACAAATAAATATATTAGACAGCTGACTGGGAGCCTGATGTGAGTTCTGTGACTGAGGCAGACTTGATAGACAGCTGATGACATTGAGAATTTTGTTGAGGGCCAAGGCAAGACATCACACTCCATCAGTTGTACTATAGAGAGTAAAAACACACACAGTAGTTGAGTAATGTCTAGCAAATGCACAAGCGGGAGGGGGAAACATGGAGCACTGCAGGGACGTGGGAGAAAAGTGGTAGTACAAAAACTGACTGCAGCAAAGGTTGCTGCAGCATGTGCTATAAATTATGATGATTCCTCTCCTTACAGGGTGGATGCAGTTTGTTAAGGTCCAACCAATCACACCATGCCAGCACCCCCTACCACCGCTACCCTACACATCTGCCACATTGTAGGTTTTATTATAGTTTTTTTAATCACTTGACATCATCATGAATATGTGCCAGTGTCACTTAAGCAGGAATTAAGTGTTGTGGGCAAAGGACAAATGCACTCTACATGCTAACACATTTTTCATATGTTGCTGTAGGACTCACAACTTTGACTTCCACCTACTTATTTCTCCACTACAGCCCTCAGAAGAAGTAATATTTGCTGGGAAATTTTGCACCATATTAAACATAGTAGAAAAATGTGTTTGAATAGGAGACATATCTGTTAGAATAGGCAAAAAATGTGTTGAAATAGGTGAAAAATAGGAACATTTTGCACAGGAGAAAAGAGAAAAATTGCCTGTTTTATGTGAAAACTCATGCAGGACATTTTTCTCACTTTTCACCCACCCCTAGTGCCGATACACATTTAAAGATTTCATATCCCCTTCGTTATGAATAAGAGAATCATGCTCAGCACTGTCAGCCTGTAGCAACAGGAAATTAATCAGCTGCACTGTTTGGTGAAATGTGTTCCAATAAGCTTAAAAGATCCTGAGAGATTCTTTTTTCAGCACTCCTGAGTTCATGATATCTATGTACCGACCTTGCCTTGTTTCTCGACCACCTTTCCAGTCTCCAGTATCAGCTTCCGAGTCCTTGAATCTCGACCTGGCTTCCTTTTGATTACGTCTCTGTTTGCTCATTTAGTACCTCGCCTTTGGCTCGGCTTTGACTCCGGCTTACTTAACCACGCTTCATTCCGCACTCTTGTGCAGTGGGTATCCCTGCAGCTGCTACCCGATTAGGCGTTTGCTGCCGCTTAGATCCTCACCTCGACTCTTCCCCATTGTGATTCCTGCTTTCTTGACTATCTGTTTCCCCAATGCCTCGACTCCACACCTCAGGCTTTCCGATTGAGTTAGGTGCCATTACCGGTTCCACCAGTGACCTCCCCGGCCAGTCGAGGGTGTGGATGCTCGACTGCTCCCTACCTCTTGCCCGTCCAACCAGTCGAGGGAGTTGTGTTTGACATTTTGTCGATTCCTCTTAACGCCTGACTGGTTGAGGGTAGTGAAGTCGAAACCTGCTGTGTCGCCAACTTGACAACCACCTGTATCTCCGACTACCAGTCTAGTCGACGAATTCTCCTAGAGTCGACAGCCTGCTGTGTCTTTGACTCGACAACCACCTGTGTATCTGACCACCAGTCTAGTCTATGAACTCTCCTGGAGTCTACTACCTCCTGTGTCTCCGACTCGACTACGTCCTGTGTCTCCGACTGGACAACCACCTGTTAGGGTACTTATCTTGCTACATTTAGGGCAACATTTTAAATGTTCTCTAAACACATCAGTGAAATTTTGAAGTGCAACATTATTAGAATGACGTTTCAATAGTAAGTCCAAATGGAGTAAAGCTCCATGTTTGATAATTGTTGGACCTTCTAATCTTATGCCAAACATCCAGTGCAGAATAACAAATGTGTGATAATTTTGCAACTGGTGATAACTTCCGGCAGTATAATGCACAAGTGTTTATTTGGAAAGTAGATATTTACTTCAGTCATGTGCAAGTCGATATTTTTTTTTTCTCTGTCAGATGTTACAGTCTAACTTAAAAGTATATGTAAATTAGTCTATGCTGTTTCATAGTGTATTTCTCTTTAAGCTTTAAAAGTTTCTTTTTCGATTGAGTAGATATGCATATTTTAACAAATGTCCTTAAAAATAAGCAAATAATTGAGGAGCAGGGATGTTTTAAAAATTAGAAAATGTGGGAATTGATCAGGGCACCATGGTAGAAGGGGCAGTCCACAGTCAAGGAGAAACTCTATTAGTAAAGTTTTTTAGCCAATGGGTCTCCCTCCCGCTTATGATATGTGGCACACAATACACTATGTATGAAAACTCTGTATTGTGTGAAGGTGGGAGAAAAAACAGAACATATGGCGCGATGCAAGAAACGTTCACATCGGATAAAGGCATTTTTGTGCGCAGATAGATTTCGCGCATGTTCTAATCCAGGAAGCTAAATACCAAACGCTTCTTGAATTTGGCATAAAAAATTCCATTTCACGACAACACTACACAGACGTATAAATTCATTCGCAATAGCAGTTCTTGCATTAGGCGCATTTGCTGTTCCACTCACACAGATTTGTTAATCTTAGCCACACCCACAAAAAATAAATATACGCAGCCATTCGCTAATCTTGAATTTTCATGCGCAGTTCAACAAAATCATGTGCAAACCTATTCCCTAGTGGTTTTCACATGTGAAATAGTGACTGCGCACGTTTCCTGCCTTGCGCCAATAGTTTCAAGTAAGTGTAAGAATAAGAACATAATGTATACACACACACTCTTTAATGTTAACTATTTAAGCTGCTTTAATGTATACATAACATTTTAATAAGATACTTTGCAGTAAAAATGACAACTGACTCTAAGTAGCACTTATGTAAATCGTTGAAAAAAATCCTTATTATAAACATGAACTGATTCTATGTGGAATGACTCTCAGAAGTAATTCTAATTAGCATTGGATATGATGTCCATGGAAGCAGCCATTATTTGTTGTTGCAGGACTCAAGAACCCCAAACTCCACCTTCAGATATTTTCCTAAGAAAGGAGTTTGGGATCCTTGAAACTTGCAACTAAAAACCATGTCTGTCTCCCAGGACCTGATAGCCAGTGCTTTTTAAAGAATATTTATGAAAAGCCCCATATAGAAATGTTTAATCAGCACCATTACATTTTCTAAACAGAAGATGTTTTTTTTTTCCTTTATTAGGAGGTGACAGTGTTCCTTTAACCCTTTGAGTGCCAGAGGGTATCCAACACATTAGAGGTTAACTCTCAGAGTGTCATATACCTCTGGCATTGAAATAGTTAATCATTTGAAGAATTCTCTAATGCAGGCCCAGTAGAGTCTTATAAAAACCCCAAGAGGAAGAATGGACTCAGCTGACACCCTTCTGGGAAAGAAAGGATTAATATAGTGAGATGGATTTTTCTTAGTTTTTATACTGTCTTAGATTTAGGATAGTTAATCTTGATTTCCTACTTTTGCTGTCAGTGTCTGATTAAAGGTTCATGTAAGAGAGATGAAGACATTTCCTTATGGTCTACTGTGAAGATTTTTTGGGTTCCTGTTGCGAGCTTTCCTGTAAGCTGTACAGCATGACTCCGGTCTCCAAGCTGAAAGTAAGGGTTTTAATAGTAAAGCTTCCTGTTGTTGAAGGCTACCATTCATTCACAGCTTGTAAATCAATGCCTTGTAAATCTGTAGATAGAACAACTACTGTTAAAACTGCCATTCTTCAACCAGCCTGCCACTGTTTTGTTTCCCCGGGTGTATGCTGTTGCCACGGAGAGATGCCTAACATCTGAAACATTATGGTGTCTTAACAATTTTAATCTCATCATCTGGGTGCCACATTCAGCTTTACCTCCCTCTCTCTAAGAAATAAAATACACGATAAGACATTCACATACAAAAACAACAACATAAAGTTACTGAGGCTGATGGACTGAAAAGTAGAGCAATCCTGTTGCAAACCATCTGTACCACAGTGAACAAATAAGCATTCCCGTTGATTTAAATTGGGCTTTTAACTCTTTTATCGCTAAAGAAAGATGTCCAGCATATTAACTTGATGTGCCAGTGACCTCTCTAGCATTCAAGGGCTTAAACCCATTTAAATCAGTGGGGATATTTATGTGCTCACTTGGTACAGCTTGTTTACTAAGGATAAGTAGTGCAAGTCAGTGACATACCAGCTGATGCTGCACCAGGGGCGGACTGACAGGACCCAGGGCCCCTGGTCCAAAAAGAGGTCTGGGCCCCCTGCAGAAATCTCCACAATGCCCCTTCATCTCCACAATGCCCCTTCATCTCCACAATGCCCCCATCTCCACATTGCCCCTTCCACAATGCCCCCTTAATCTCCACATTGCCCCTTCCACAATGCCCCCTTCATCTCCACATTGTCCCTTCCACAATGCCCCCTTCATCTCCACAATGCCCTCTTCATCTCCACAATGCCCCTTCCACAATGCCCCCTTCATCTCCACAATGCACCTTCCACAATGCCCCCATCTCCACATTGCCCCTTCATCTCCACAATGCCCCTTCATCTCCACAATGCCCCCATCTCCACATTGCCCCTTCCACAATGCCCCCTTCATCTCCACATTGCCCCTTCCACAATGCCCCCTTCATCTCCACAATGCACCTTCCACAATGCCCCCATCTCCACATTGCCCCTTCATCTCCATAATGCCCCCATCTCCACATTGCCCCTTCCACCATGCCCCTTCATCTCCACACTGCCCCTACCTGCAGTCCCTGGTGGTCTAGCGGCGTGGCTTAATACTGTGCGAAGTCCCGTGCGCCTCTAGTAATGCAGAGGCTGAGAGATGATGTCATCTCCCAGCACTCTGTATTACTAGAACGGCGCACCGGCGGCTTTTGTTGGAGAACTGCTGAGCAGCGCTGGAAGCGGCGGCAGGCCCCCTTCGCCCCTGTGCTGTACCATAGGGAACACTGCGATACTCACTGCAATGCATTTGGCACACATCTAGCACATAAATAAATCCTGATGTGTGGTTTAGCTCTTCTGCACCTCATCCTGCTGCTTATTACTGGGACCATAGATGTGTTTGCCCTATTCTGTACCCCAAATCACATTATCTATCCATTTTCTGGTATAATAAAATGTGACGTTGGACAATACCATGCATACATTAAACACTGTTTTCTCCTGCTAATAATATAATGAACACTGTTTGCTGTCAAGAGATGGTTCCTTGTATCTTTTATTAATGAAAATCATTTTCCTTGTTTGGTTTTTATGTTTAAAAAAGCTTTATTTGAAAAAAGGAATAAAGTACAAAATACAAACACAGTATACCTCATGTGATCTTTCTATTAGTCCTTGTGCATCTCTATTAATAACAACCATTATTGTGCTAGCGTGGGGCTGTATTCAATAAACTAAAGAGATGCGATAGGTGTTCAGCGGAGAGCAATGAGTTGAGACCTGTGTAGCATTCAAGAGGTTAAAGGCCCAATCGAAATCATTGGGAATTTTCATATATATATAAGTTGCAGTTGGTTTCTTTCTGAATTGCACCTGTTCAGCTTATTGAATATGTCCAATAGAAGCCTTTGAATCAGTGTTTTGTCTTCTCTACTCCATTGGAAGCTAATGGCATCTCCAATACTCTACAAAGCAATGCAAGGGAGATGTATCTGGCACCCAAAGGGTTCATATTTACAAACATTATTCTGCTGTATATGTGGTGATAAAGGAGAAGTAACACCTTGTAGTAATAATAATAATAATAACTCCCACTTATTTTACTATGGCCATAAAATGCTGATGGCAGCTATGAATTTAACCCTTGTGGCTTTGGTCAAGTGATAACATCTTCAGTCAGTCCCAGACAGCGTGTCCATGGAGGTGGACATGAGAGCTACTTGCAGCTTTTTTAAACTGAAGCCGGCAGTGTCCATGAGCGTACTTAACCATCTAAGGACTAGAAGAATGTACAATCCATTGTAAAGAAATACATTGCACACCCCTATGGTCCTTAAAGGGTTAAGATTACTATGTCTGGTGAGCAGAATCTGTGTCCTGTGGTCCAGTTAGCAACTGGAAACAGATGTATAGCCATGGTGCAATGACAGGATCAGCAAGCAGTACTATGCCTGAGTGGTGTTCTGGGCATTGATGGTTTGCCCACCCACTGAACTTATCATTGGAGCACTAACTTGATCATGGGCATAGCATCATGTTGTTTTAAAGTGTAATGCTTACCTTATAAGGGATGTTTATCCCAGCACAATGCTTTGTGCAGTGCCCTTCATCAAGTTAAATAATGGTATACATCAAATATCACTTTAAATCATACGATTCTTATGCAAATAATCCAAGGACGAATGAAATACATACAAACTGACATCAGCTGTGCATAGGTTCACACAATGCCACCTAGTGAATATTAGCATAATTACACAGTTTAATAAATAAAAAAAAAGAGTGACCCCTTAACATGAATCTGTGTATTATAGCAATATACAGAATGAACAGTGTACCATCATAATCAGAAAAAGGATATAAGAGATATGGATACAGAATTTTCTCTTGGCTGTGAAACAGAAAAAAGTGTATTAGTCATACAATAGCTTTTTAACCTGTGGACAAAAGTTAAATACATTTAAACAATGCAAATTAATATTTCATCCATATCCATAAGGTTAACAGTTTCTAGCCTGAAAATCTAATTGGCTTCACATCTCAATAGTAAATTCTTTCTAATTCCTCTCCTGAGTGGTACCTTAACCTCCTCCAGCACTTGACACCTGTGTTGGGATACACTATGATGGGTTTCCAAAAAGTGCCTCCTAACTGGTTTGTCAGGTGCAAACTTACTGATAACGTGATTATATTCCTGTATACTTTTCCTAATCATTCTTGTCTGTCAAACAGAATATATCCTACAGGGATATTGTTGTCACCTCTGATAATAGAATTATAACAACAGCAATTATTACCATTCATTTATTTAAGAAACTACTTGTGGTGTACCTGCTGTGACCAAATAGTCAGTTATTTACCCGTCCTTCATGCAACCTTAGGTCATTGATTTCCCATACCTATCATCTTAGCACCAGGATTTTTGTACTACAAGTAGAGACAAAAGGTAATCTTTCTGGTGCACTTATTTGTTTATTCACTTTGTAAATGTTAATTCTGAATCTGCAGTGTGATGCACATCCATCTCATGCTCATTTCTATAACTGGTTTACTTCTAGACATAGTAAAGGTGTAATATCAAAGTGGGTATGTATTATGGCAGTGTTTCTCAATGTAAATCCTTAGGGAAGAGAGAGGTTTTTAGAATACCCCTGCCTGAACACAGGTGGGTAATACTATCTCCGTCTTTGTTTGTGATCTACCTTTATTTAGTTAGGGGTATCCTTTTTTTTTTATTATTTAAAACATGTTTATTCGGTAAAAGTGAACAAAATACAACATAATGCATGTAAGGAAATTTACATCAAGAAAAAGACATAACAGGAAATTTTGTATAACAAGCTTAGCATGGCCGTCAGCATGGGAGGGGAAGGACCATTTATGATTGTAGAGAAATCAAAGAGTGTGATATTTGGAACGTATTGAATTATCTGAGACAAGAGCCGGATTGTCATGACAGTAGAGGTAGAATGAAAGAAAGAACTAAATGCAACCAGGGAATGGAGGAAGGAGAGAAAAAGTGGGGGGAGGAAAACCTGCCAGAGTCCACCATCCAGATGCTAATATCATACTGTGAACTGATCAGGATGTCAAGCTCAACGTAAGGCCCTTTTTAGTGTCAACAGAGCAAAACAGAGTTGCGGTTAAATGACAGGGGTATCCTTCAACCTTGACCTGTTGGTCTGAAACTGAGAACCACTGATATACAGTGTATTTAATATTTTAAGTTTGCAACAAAGAATTTGCAAATGCATCATATATTTTATTCATTCAGAATATTGACATCAGGCAATTTCTGAAATGCTCTTGTATCTTTATATAAATATATATATATAGCTATATATAGTAGTATTCAAAAGTTAGAATATACTTGTTGAAAATTAGGTTTATCTCAAAACTGACAATGTTTTACGTCACATAACTTTCTTGAAATAATTGAAAATGAAAACACATGTTACAAGGAATAAAGAAAAACAAGAACAATCTAAATCTTGGATTCCTCAGTTTGGCCACGTTTTGCCTTAGTAACAGCCGCATAAACACGAGTTATTAGGTTAACCAGTTTGAACAGGAAATGAGTTTCCCAGCTCTTTTGCAGCAGTTCCCAGGGATGAAGGGCACTTGTGGGTAATTTACCCGTCTGTCAAGTTTATCCCATACAATTTCTGTGGGATTGAGGTTTAGAGACTGACCAGGCCAGGTCATTAGATTGAGTTGTCATTCACTTTTCTTCTTTCCAGATAGTTCATGAACACATTTTGTGTGTTTTTGGTCATTATCTTGCTGAAGAATGAAAGACTAGCTGTAATCCTTATGGAATGGTATGCCTCTGAAATATGCTATGAAAGTCATAGTGATTGAGCTGGTCAACTCTCTCACCAGCAAAGCAACTGCAGACCATTACACAAACTCCTCCATGCTTGACAGTGGGAACCACACATGTAGGACTCATGTGTTCACCCTCTGCATCAAATACTCAATGGCTGAACCCAAATATTTCAACTTTTGACTAATAGGTCCACAAGACAGTATTCCACTCAAACATCCAGTTTTCGTGTTTTTGTCCTAATCTGCACTTTTAACAATGGTTTGTTTGCAGCAATTCTTCTGCTTTCATGCATCTTCTCTGAACAGTTGATGTTGATCTATATTTATAGCAGTATTAAGCTGAATTCCTATTTGAGGGGCATCATTTTCACTTGTGGCTTTAATGAACATCTGAAGTCATCCTTAACCTGTCTGACCTTGTTTGGTCCTCATGAGTGCCTGTTACATCAAACTGTTTGATGGTCTTAGCCGCAACAGTTACAGATACCTGCAAAGTTCTTGTGATATGTCTTAAATATTTACCTTCTTTTCTTAAAGTAATAATAGACTGTCATTTTACGCTCTGCTTAACGTTCTGCACCCTTGCATTCAGTAATGTCAAACTTGTGCCTGTCCTACCTATATTTATAGTAATCATGCACTCTCACCTTTTAATAATATGTGGTGACTAATGGGTATAGAGGTAGCATGCTAGTTAACTGATCTGATCTGTTAATTTTTATTTTATTTTATAAATTCTCCTTTATTTACTCATTCTAAAAAAAAAAAAAAATAACAATTTCTCTCTCTCTCTGTAAATAAACTGTGGGATGCTGGAGATCACTGTATTCCCTTGTGGTGGCGCTTCATGCCCAGAGGATTTTTGGTGGCTCTTCATGGCTAGATCATTTGTGGTGTCACTTCATAGCCAGAGGACTTACACTTGTTTGGAACAACCACATGGAAACATTGATTTGTTGTAGAACTTAGACTTGTGTTAGGCCCAAGCCCTGAAGAAACATTGATTTGTATGAGGCCCAAGTCCTGAGGAAACATTGGTTTGTAGAACTTTATCTTGCCAAGTCCTGAGGAATCAATGATGATTTTTTGCAATCAGACTTGTTAGCATCATAAGTAGGGGTGGATGAAAAGTCAGAAAAATTTCCTACATGATTTCTTGTGAAAAACAGAAAGTTTTTTTTGCCGTTTTGCCAATTCCAACAAATTTTTTGCCTATGTTTCGTATGGTGCAACATTTCCCACCACAATATTACTTCTTCTGAGGGCTGTATTTGAGAAATAAGTTCCTGAAAGTCAAAGCTGTGAGTCCTACAGCAACATGTATAGCAAAATGTACGTAAGTGACACTGGCACATACTCATGATGATGCCAAGAGATTAAAAAAAAAGGTATAACTTACACTGTGGCAGATATGTATGGTGGTGGTGGTGGTTGGGGACTGAAATGGTGTGATTTTCACACCTGCCTAAGATTTTTGCACAGTACTGTGTGTGTGTGTGTATATATATATATATATATACACACAAAGTTGGAAAATAGTTGGACCCCGGGAGGAGAGGGATCATCATCATTTATTGCAAATGCTGTAGCAAATTGGCTGCAGTTAGTTTTGGAACTTCTACTTTACTCCCATGTCCCTGCACTGCTCCACCTTTCCCCTTCCCCTGCAACTTGTGTGTTTGCTGGACATTACTCAACTACTTTGTGTTTTTTTACTGTACAATACACAACATACCTGACGGAGTGTGATGTCTTGACTTAGACCTCAACAAAATTCTCAATGTTGTGTGCTGTCTATCAAGTCTGCCTCAGTCAAACAGCTCACATCAGGCTCCCAATCAGCTGTCTGTCACCTAATTTATTTATTAATTTAATTTGTATTTCTTTTTTTTTGTTTTAAGTTGTCTACCCTATCTTATCACAGTCTGTGCAAAAATTAAAAAATACAAATTATAACTAAAAAACAAAATCAACAATTTCTTTGCCCAAACTTCCCCAGCACAGAGACAATAACAACAAAATCAGCAAGGAAATAGATTGGGCCACAACTGCCTGTTTCAGACAGAATGTTGGGGTATTTGGGGTCAACCTCCTTTTCCTCCTTCTCACACCCCCAGACACATTCAATACAGTGATGATAACACCAAGATCAGCAAGCAAATTGCTTGCCAGTTAGTGACACCAAATTTTGGAGTATTTGGGGTCAACTTTTATCCTCCCTTTTCCTCCCTCAAAGTGCTCCCAGACTTCCCTAATAGAGAGAACAAATGTCCTATCTAAAAGACTCCCTAAACTAAGCTTCAATTCCCCTTTGTTTGTCTATCTTCTCTAGTTCAAAAACATGCTGCTTTCTCCTCTCACAAACACAGAATGGCATACTGTGAGGGCCTGATACCCTTTTATATGCTTACAGGAAAAGAAGAGAAAACTGCCATGTGGTGGTAAAAATTCAGTCTTCCCATTGATTTCAATGCAATGAGCTAGGCAAAAAAGCAGGAAAACTGCACTTTTACCATGGAATTTTTCACCAAGCAGGAAGTGTCATTTTTTGCCAATTTTGGTTTGAGGTTAAAATTTTCACCCATACCTAGTCACAAGTAGGGATGGACGAAAATTTTCACCTCAAACTGAAATCGGCGAATAATGGCACTTTCCGCTTGGCAAATAATTTCCAGTGAAAAGTGCAGTTTTTCTGCTTTTTCGCGCCTTTTCCGCCCTTTGAAATCAGTGGGAAGAAAAATATTTCTCCAGCACATGAAAGTTTTCTACAGCCATATAAAAGGCTGTCAGGCTGTCACAGCAGCCATTCTGTGTTTGTGAGAGGAGAGAGCAGCATGTTTTTGAGCTAGAAGAGATAGGCAAATAAAGGGGAATTGAAGCTTAGTTTAGGGAGTCATTAAGGTAGGATATTTGTTGTCTGTACAAGTCTGGAGGCACTCTAGAGAATAAGAAGGGAGGAAGGAGGTTGACCCCCAAATACTCCAAAATTCCATGTAACTGACTGGCAAGACACAGGCAGCTAGGGACAGTTTTTGAGCTAGAAGAGATAGGCAAATAAAGGGGAATTGAAGCTTAGTTTAGGGAGTCATTAAGGTAGGACATTTGTTCTCTGTACAAATCTGGAGGCACTCTAGAGAATAAGAAGGGAGGAAGGAGGTTGACCCCCAAATACTCCAAAATTCCATGTAACTGACTGGCAAGACACAGGCAGCTAGGGACCTATTTGCTTGCTGATCTTGCTGTTATTGTCTCTGTGCTGGGTGGAGAAGTCTGGGGAAAGACGTTGATTATTTTGTTTTTCAGTAATAATTTTTTTTATTAGACTGTGATAAGACAACAGGGTGAACAACAAAAATAAAAAATAATAAAAATAAATAAATAAAAAAGTATAAAAAGACTAAATATCTTAGGTGACAGTGACAGACAGCTGACTGGGCTTAGGAAAGACATCATACAGCTCCATCAGTTGTGTTGTGTACCGTACAGTACAAAAACACAGTGTAGTTGCGTAATGTCCAGCAAACACACAAGGAAAAGGGGGAGGGGTGGAGCAGTGTAGGGATGTGAGAGTAAAGTAGTAGTCCAAAAACCTACTGCAGCAATGGTTGCTGCAGCCTGTGCAATCAATGATGATGATTCCTCTACTCCAAGGGAGGATGCAGTTTGTCAAGGTCCCAGCAAAACTAGTTCCAGCACCATATAAGAAGAACACTGAAGATGACAACAAGTTGCATTCAAGTGTTGATGATGCTGGCAATAGCATAATAGAGGAAGGTGTAGCAGGTGAACCATCTGCTGCATCAGACAGTAAGACAACCAAGCACTAAAACACCTGTCCTCAACGTAGTAGTGAATTTTGTTACAGTAAAAGTAAAAAGAAATTGTCTGCGACCTCTAAAAGCTAAGAGAAATATAAGGGTATTAGTGGCCAAGAACTGTCAGGTGATGTTGATGCTGATGCTGATGACCTAATGATGACTGATGATGCAGATCTAGTATATATCCCTCAAGCATCCTTCTCTTATTCAGATACAGATGAAGTTGAACGTGAGGATGATGACGACAGGGCTAAAAGGTTAGCAGAAAGTCAAATTCTGTATTTTCCACCACTTTTAAAGAGCACTGTGCCTGTCTATAAACTGTTTGAGAAATCCATTGGAAAGTCTGACCCTGGACAAGCACAGATGTCAAAAAGCACACAGTCACCCTATCAGTCATCATCAGCATCATCTCCTCTTCAAAGTCCATGTCCCACTCAGCCACACACACACCTGTTTTGAGTACCCAGCAACAGCAACGTAGGTTAACATCCACAGTGTTAGATATGATGAGTACCTCTGGTGCTGCTACTGTAAGTGCTGCACCGTTGACACCTAGTAGTGTCAATAGAATGACATCAACATCTAGCTCTAGTAGTAGTAGTAGTAGTAGTAGTAGTAGTAGTAGTAGTAGCAGAAACCACACATGACAGACAAAGCCAGGACAAATATATTAACAGCAGCAAAGATGAGGAGGTGGATGACGGATGTGAAGAAGGGTTGCCACCGTCTACCCCACTTGGGACCACTACTATGACCAATAAGTAATGTGTGTCAATAATCTGAGAAGGAGGATAGAGTATGTCAATGGTAAAAATACATACACAAATCAAACCATGCCAGTCCTCCACCACCACCACTACAATACAGATCTGCTACATTGTAGGTTGTTCTTTATTTTTTTCATTACTTGACATCATCATGAATATTCAGTGTCACTTAAGCAGGAAGTTGGTGTTGTGGGTAAAGGACAAATGCATTCTGCATGCTAACACATTTTTCAAGTCACATGTTGTTGTAGGACTCACAACTTTTGACTTTCAGCCACTTATTTCTAAACTTCAGCCCTCAGAAGAAGTAATATTACAGTGGTAAATGTAGTACCTATAGGAAATATAGGTGAAAAATGTGTTAAAATAGGCAAAACATGTGTTAACATAGGTGGAAAATTTGTTAAAATAGGCGAACAGGAGGACATTTTTTTCATGTGCAGAGAGGCAAATTTTTTGCGAAAAATCATCACGTTTTCGCGAAAAGTCATGCAGGAAATTTTTCAAACTTTTCGCCCACCCCTAGTCACAAGGCCTGGGGAATCAGTAATACTTTTTTGCATTCAGACTTTTTAGCATCACAAGCGCTGTGGAATCAGTGATAATTTTTGGAACTCAGGCTTGTTAGAGTCACAAGCCCTAAGGATTCAGTAATGATTTTTTGTACTCAGGCTTGTTAGTGAGGATGGGGAATCAGTGATAATATTTTGCAGTCACTACCACCATCAATCTCTCCTTTCTGCTGTTGCTGCTCTATGAAAGTCTCACTGGTTGTGGATGATAAGAATTGTGGCAGAGGGTCCTCTACTGTCACACTTGCCATCTCTTGAGGTGAAGAAGGCAGACTGGCCGCACTAGCATCAGGTGATCTGTGCTGATAGTATTATTGCTGCTAGCACAGTATCATGTCACAGATGCACAATGCCAAGGGAAGGGGGATCACAGGGTGAGGGGGATGTTGTGGGCTCCCTTGAGTGCTAGTCTGGCTGCTCGTCTTCCCTTCATCTTCCACCTGAGCAGGAGGATCTATTGCTTTCACACTAGTCACACCACCAGCTGTTTCAATACCATCACCTTCACCAACACCCCCTCTCTCACCCCTAACACTCTCTAGCTGCCATGTAGTAGTAGTAGTAGTGTGACTGATTGGGGATGGCAAGTGTGACTTAGGGTCCCCTGCTGTTTGCACTTGTCATCATCTCCTCCTCTTCCCCCCTTCCTGAGTATCATAAGGCACCCTGGCAAAACTTGCAGCAGGCTCAGGTAGCTGACCTGTCCCATTCTCACTGCTACCCACCACTTCCTGTGCCTGTACATGTGACACTGTTTTCCCCCATATCACACAGGGCGATTGAGGGAGGATGGGTATCATTGGGTTTGGGGAAATCAGGGCTTATAGACCCTTCAGTGCTGGTAGTGGTCGCTTCCTCCTCTCCTCATACTAACTGGACACAACACTATTCTTCCAGCTCCTCCTTTCTTTGTAATCCAAGTGCTCATAGTGAGAGCACACACACACCATGAGCCTCTGCTATCTTAATTTTTCTAAATAAAGCACTGCAAAAAGCCTAGCACCCTCTCTCTCACTCTAGCTATTTGTGTTGTGTTTCACTTCCTGAAAGAGTCATGTTTTTGGCACACAAATGTGAAATACATTGAAGTAAAGCTGTGTGAAGTTTGTGGCTAGTGTTGAGCGAGCACCACGATGCTCGGGTGCTCGGGTGCTCTGACCGAGCACCCCCTGAGGCTCGAGTGCTCGGCCGAGCACCCGAGCCCCATTGAAATGAATGGGGCAACACCAGGCACCCCCTGCTCTGATGAGGGGAGGGTGCCTGGTCAATGCCCCCTTCATCTCCGCTATGCCCCCTTCATCTCCGAATGCCCCCTTCAGCTCCGCAATGTCCCCCTTCAGCTCCGCTATGCCCGTCTTCCACAATGTGCCCCTTCATCTCCGCTATGCCCCTCTTCCACAATGTGCCCCTTCATCTCCGCTATGCCCCTCTTCCACAATGTCCCCCTTCATCTCCTCTATGCCATAGAGGAGATGAAGGGGGACATTGTGGAAGAGGGGCATAGCGGAGATGAAGGGGCACATTGTGGAAGAGGGGCATAGCGGAGATGAAGGGGCACATTGTGGAAGACGGGCATAGCGGAGATGAAGGGGGACATTGTGGAAGAGGGGCATAGAGTCTATGCCCCTCTTCCACAATGTCCCCCTTCATCTCCGCAATGCCCCCTTCATCTCCGCAATGCCCCCGTACCTCCAGTCCCTGGTGGTCCAGCGGAGCTTCTTGGGATCTGTGCCTCTTCCGGCACAGATCCCCGCCACCCGAACATGTCGGGCGAGCACATGGCGGTACTCGACGAGTACCGCCATGTGCCGAGCAGAGCGATGCTCGAGCCGATCCGAGCATCGGCCGAGCACGCTCGCTCATCACTATTTGTGGCCATTGATTAAAAAAAAAGCAAAAACGTTTTGGCAATAGGTGAAAATGGCAAAGTTTTTAATGGTTTTATTTAAAGTGGACAAAGAGGACAACCCCGTGGTTTTCACTGATTTTTTTTAGAAGTAACACAATGAGACCCTAATGTTGATCCAGGGAAATACCTGACTTCCATAGAAAGTCAGGAACAAATTTTTTACCCACTTGGATCTTAATTGGTACTAGCTTCAATGGTTTGTTTTTTTCCTCTGGATCAACAGGGATGATAGCGCATGTGCTGAACTTGATGGACACTTTTCTATTTTCAACCTCATCAACTCTGCTACTATGTTATTATGATATCAGTGGATAACTCTTTTTAATTGTATGATTCATTTCATCGTTTTTGTTAACTCCTTGCTAATCAAAAATCATTGATGATATTCCTAACATCCAAATTGTTAAAGTGTTTGTTCACAATTAAAATTAATGTTACATGGTTTTTTATGATACTGAATGTTATAGTGTTCTATTATATTCATAAATTCAGCCACAAATATTGTACATTTAAATATACTCTGAGACTTAAAAATTATATAGGGCTACATAATACATAGTAACATAGTAACATAGTAAATTAGGTTGAAAAAAGACACAAGTCCATCAAGTTCAACTTTCGCCTCATACCTCAGTAACTGAGAATTTTATAGCTTTCCTGCTACCAATTAAATTAGTCTTTATCAGACCTTTCTGATCAGCCTACTGATAAACAGTATAACTCTGTCTGTTCCCTTACATATAATGAGTTTGAAGCTAACATTTGTAAATATTCTGTATTTGATATGAGATTAATTTTGAGCCATGGTTTTCAAACAAATGTGTAGAAAGGTGTGATCATTATCTGAATGATACCTTTGGCTCAAACAGATAGAAATTAGTTACCAGATCTAAAGTAGAGTGTTTATATTACTTGATATTACTATCTACGGCTCTTCAAATGCGGAAAAGCTGTTGTCTATGATTGTTTGCATTATAGCCTCTGAAAAATTCATTAAACCTGTATAAGCCCTTAAAAACTAGATGGTGCATAACATATTGCTTTGCAAAGGGTTAAACAAACAAGGTCCTTAAGGCCTTGCACATGACATATTTATGATTGTAGATTAGACTTACTGTACAAAAGAGAGGATTTTTTACAAATGGAATCTTGGAATAAGTGGGTTTAAAGGCCAATTATCTTGTTACTAGTTGAAAAGCCCGTTACATGGGCCACAGTGCCGGCCGGTCACGGTGCAGTCATGCGCAGAAGAAACTGCTCACGCCGCGGCTGATACAGTCTCTACTGCGCATGACTGCACCGTGCACAGCTGTCTCCATTGTGTCTGATGGCTTCTGACAAACTTTAGAGAATGATTATATAAGATAGTTGCCCTTTTGGCACGCTACCTCTAAGTGAGCTCCTCTGGGGGTATACCTTTCTGAGTAAGCCTGTGTGCTGCATTTTGAGTGCTGTGCATCACTTAGAGAGCCAAATGGGGTCATAAAAATGGCCTCCTATGCTTTTCCTCTAATCCTATAATAGTGACTAAACTGTGATATTTTCTAATTTCCCTTCATATGGAGTTGATACTGCAGTGCACTCAGACTTTTTAAGGATGTATTTTATAACCATTCCCTTTCATTCTACATGAACTGCATATCACCAAAGAAGCCTGTGGACTAAAGCTACAAACTTCCTAGTTTTGTCAATGCCCTTATCAGCTCAGAGGGTCAGTTTTATATCCTCTCAAATGGTGACAGGAGCCACTTTTTGTGTAGTACAGTACAGAGTATAGCTTGTTACTAAAAAGTGACATTTGCTTTTTAAACCTTTTAGTGCCAGAGGGTTATGCAATGCATTGTGTACCCCTCTGGAACTCAAATGGTAAATGCATGTGGACAAGTTTCATTTTTAGGTATTAGTGTTCCTTTAAGGATCCTGCAGCCACAAGTTCATTGGAGTTTAATACCTTAATTGTTCCAATAACAGAGAACATATTGAGGCTTTAAGGCAGTGAAGTTGTTGCAGCTGAGAAATTTAAATCTGGTTAACTTTCAGCAAGATGATTGATCATTTTCAAATGAATCAATATTAAATATTTTTGATTTACTGAGAAAAACATTATGTTGTGTTATAATTTCCAGTAATACTTCATTACTGACATTTTGTGTGAACTGATATTGAGATAACTGCAAGTCTCCAGTTTAAAAACCTAATCAGTGCTAAAGTCTGATTTTATGTGAAACAATTATGGTACATGTCATTGTAATGCAACGTGTTTAGTTACATTTAGTCCTCAATAGGTTAAAACTCTCTTACACCAAGGGATTTATGTAAGTTTGATTTTTTTATAATTGCAGCAAATTGTTCCAATATGTTGTATGGTTCAGCTAATTATTACAACCTGTTACTTGATATTTTCAATGCAAGCAGGAGTGTGTAAAAAACTGTTTAACCTTTTCACCCATGCAGGTCAAATTTGTGACAAGATTTGCACATGATCTGTGGTAAAAAGCTCTGGAATTTGTTTAATGTTTTTGATATTGCACATGTATTTTAAAGTACTTGAAAGCAACAAATGTACAAATGCATTCCAATGAATCCGTGTGCAGTGTCACAAGGAACATACACAATACATCTGATCATTTTATCCCATTCACATTTAATATAAAATGTGTATATATATATATATATATATATATATATATATATATATATATATATATATATATATATATAGATACACATTATTTTACATTATATCATATAACAATTGGAACATTTTATAGTTACTGAGTGTATCTAAAAAAATTTTTCACCTCATCGTCCCTCGTTTTGCTCCCTCCAGCCCTTCCGGTATGGATCTCATCCCTTCCATTCACCTCATCATCTCAAGTGTGTGTGTGTGTGTCTTTAACCCCCCAGTCCTTAAAGGCATAATTAATAGCTCAGCCTGTAAAATGCAATTGTACAAACCGCATAACTCTATATATACAAACCCTATGCGTATACAAATTTGTGTATTATACATTACACACAGGCACACATATAAATATAGTGATACAATGTATAATACAGGTGTCTGTGTGTTTTGTGTACTTTAAGTGCCACACAATGCATTGCAGTGCTTTGGGTACCACTTTAGCTGTGCACTTTCTTTTAACCACTTCAGTGCCAAAGAGGTATCCAACACATTGCTTATGTTTGGGTAGCTCTTTCCAACTGAATGGGTTCACCCTTTCACTGTCACATTCATATTTACTTTGATACCACTTTGGAAATGAAATGGTTAATGTCTGCAATGCCTTGGACACCTCTTGGCCAGTGAAAGAGTTAACCCTTTCAGTGCTAGAGAGCTATTACAATGCATAACTCTTTGGCACTCAAGGAATTCAAATAATTCCAATGCATTGAATACCTCTTTCACAGTGCAAGGGTTAACCCATTTTACTGCCAGGGACATATTGCCTTGGATACCCCTTTGGCACTGAAATGGTTAACAATTTACGTAGCACATGGGTCTTTCACAGTGCAAGAGTTAACCCTTTTACTGCCAGGGACCTATTGCATTGGATACCCCTTTGGCACTGAAAGAGTTAATTAACTTAGCACATGGGTCCCCACTGCATGGGGTGCTTTTTTAACCCATTCAGTGCAAGAGAGGTATCCTATGCAGCCTTTGAGGGCCAAAAGGGTACCAAACACATTGTTTATCAATGTGTTCAATTTTCCTCTGCCACTTAAAGATTTAAACTGCACAGGAAACGCTGTACCACTAATGAGAGATAGATAGATAGATAGATAGATAGATAGATAGATAGATAGATAGATAGATAGATAGATAGATAGATAGATAGATATGAGATAGATAGATAGATAGATAGATAGATAGATAGATAGATAGCCACATATTACTTTACTTTATAAAACCAAACATTATTTTACTTTATAAATATATATAAAATACCCTATATAATATTTCGCTAAGGATGTTTGCCAGAAGCCGTCATGCACAGTAGAGATGGCTGTCCACGCTGCAGTCATGCATAAGTGCAGCGGTGGCACTGTGGCCCGTGTAAATGTGTATGTATATATATAAACTGGAAGCTAAACACTCCGGGTCGTCCTTAGCCATAGTTACAGGTTTCCTTCTCCTTGAAGTGGCTACAGGGGAATTCCGAATACCTGTGGGTACTGTGGCTGGGCCTTCCACATACAGTTCCTTTGGTCCTTGACTTTGGGCTGTATAAATGGCAGCAGGTCCGTTACAATATATAAATAAAACTACTGTAACATTGTGCAAGAAATTAGAGGAAACAAACAATGGTCAGATAGAGAAATTGAATTCTATTTCTAAAATGATGGTCCTCAAGTATAAAAAGCAAATTGGTTTCATTCTGGAGCAAACCAACTTCACTACGGGGGATGTGACTTCCCTTTGATTTAAAATGGGCCTTTTCATGAATGTTAAAGAATTTGTTCTCCATTGCATTGCAAAGCAGTGCGTTGGAGACCTCTAGCATTCAAGGGTTAAAATTCCTCATTTACATGAATGAGAATTGTGAAAATGTATATTTCTCCTGTACGGTGCAGTTAGTTTGCCCCAGCATTGCACCAATTTGCATTTAAACATAATGCCCAATGTTCTTTAGGAAACTAGAGTTTGACAAAAATATATATAAAAGACTTGTCTGTTTCTGCATCGGAGACAGACACAACCGGGGGAGGTAACTTAGCTTAGCGAAAGGTATGTCTTGGGCATGGGTTTAGCCCATGAGGTATAACATAGTACAATGGTCATTTTGGCATTTGGTGGGGGCCTCCCTCCTGATCCCCACCACTGTGCCCTCATGTGAGGTCAGCATGAGGGAGCATGAGAAGAATCTCCCATTCACTTTCATGTGCAGTTTTTAGTCCTGAATCAGCCACCTCTGTTAGGTATGTATCTTTATTTAAATAGTACCATACATGCATACAGTGAGATACAGAGATAGTACTAGTACAACACAAGAATACAGGCAGGACTAAGAGCATCAGGCTAAAGTATGATCATTGCATTATTAGCGAGCAAAATGAGACAGTAGGAGGTGGATCATACAGGCAAGTACAAGGCTTCAGTAAAGGACATACAGAATGATTCTGATGTGACTGCCATTGTGCACAAGGAGAATATTGTTATTGAGTTGCCTCTTTGAGCTGGTGGGTTTTTGCAGATGCTTGCAAGTGATGAGTGTGGATAATGGTGATAGGGAGCACATTCCAATGCCGAGGAGCAGCCAGTAAAAATTATTGGAGCCGAAAGATGGCTTGAGTTTTGTAAGAGAAAGAACCCCTGAAAAGAACTCAGGTGACAGGAAGGAGCATAGCAGGAGATAAGAGGAGAAGTGTAAGAGGAAACCGAGAAAGAAAATGACTTAACAGAGAGGAGTAGAATTTTGTAAGGTATACAAGGCCTTATGGATAGTAAAGAGAGGGATTTCAGGAGCAGAGGGAAGGTACCTGGGAGCAAGGACAAGTATTCTTACAGCTGAATAGAGAACAGATTGAAGCAGGAAAGATGAGAGACAGGAAACGCAGAGAACTGTATGTTGTAATAACCTAGTCTAGAGAGAATGAAGCCCTAAATAGGAGTTTTTGCAGCTGACATACAGAAGAAGGGTCATATTTTGGCAATATTTTTCAGGAAGAAGCGATAGGTATTGGTGACAGCTGAGTGGATGGCAGAATTGTCAACTGTGTTGGAGAAAGGGTTTGGAGGGTGGGGTTTAGGAGGGAATATAAGCAGTTCTGTCTTAGCCATACTTAGTTTACGATGACAGTGGGCCATCTATGATGAGACTGATTTGAGATTGCACAGCCAGAGTGATGTCTGGAGAAGAGAGGTATATTTGTGTGTCATCCATGTACAGATGGTAATTAAAACCAAGAGATGAGATGAGGTCACCAAGTGTAGAGGGAAAAGAGAAGTGACCCCAGGACTGATCCCTGGAGTATAACTACTGGGAGAAGAGGATGAGTTAGCAAAAGAAAAACTGAAAGTACAGTTTGTGAGACAGGAAGCAGTTCATTCTAGAGCTGTGTCACAGATGCCAAGGGTGTGTAGTTTGTCCAGTAGGAGTGTGTGCTCAAAAGTTTCAAATGACTAGTATACTGTATTGTCCTTTGTCCTTTACTGTGTGTAGGTTATTAGTAACTCTAGTTAGGACTGTCTCTGTGGAGTGGTTGAAACCCTTCCAAGGACCAGAAGGATGTACAATGCATGGGGCAGACAATACAGGGGGATGCACAATGTACAGGAGAGACAAAAGGGAACAACAGCAGGGAGGAAGGAGGAAAAATACCAGAGAAAGACATGATAAAAAGATTGGAGGATGGGGAGACTGGAGGAGAAACAGAGGTGGAGAAGAGTGTAAAAGGGGTGAGACTAGATGGTAAAAAGAGGGGAAAAAGCCTTGTGTGTAATGGGGAAAAAAAGAGAGATGGTGTGAAAGACTGGTGAGCCACATTATATGTGAGCGTCGATGACTACCAGTGTAATACATCTCTATATCCTGCCTATTGTAACATGGTAATTCCCAGGAAAAGTGCAGGTTTTTTTTTCTGTTTTCTTGCCTTGAAATCAAGGCACTTGGAGAGTTTCCTCCATGTATTCCTGTCTTGCTAAAGTATAAAAGGGGTGTCCATTTACCACATGTTGTCAGTCTGTAATTATTAATATTATTATTCTTTATATAGCACCAAATTATTCCGCAGCACTTTACAATAGAGAATAGACATACAGGGATATTAAATAGTAAAAAACAAAAGTGGAGAACAGAAGGATCAGAGGACCCTGCTCGTGAGAGCTTACAGTCTAGAGGAAGGTAGGTTGGACACAGAAGGAGTAAGTGTGTAAGTGCCTCCTGTCTCATAAACGTCCTGTCAGTGAGTGGGAGAGAGAAGTGCTGTTAAGTGCAGTGGTCCAGGGAAGTGGTGGTTCTTAGTGATAATGTTTAGGGAGGATTCGAAGAAAGAGACAAAGCAGCTGATTTTTTTTTTATCCTAGCTACTCTAGGCAGGAAAACATAGAAAGGGAGCTGGAGTTTCTGGGGTATTGGAGGAAGTCAATTGTTCTCTAAGTGTGGGTGTGAAAGGAGAAAGGAGTGTTAAATAAATAAATATACAAACCCAAATCTACTTAACTGATAAGTGACAGAGTCAGACAGACAGGTGATCCATCCTACTTGAGCTGGCTTTATGAACCAGAGACTACTGAGACTGTGTGACAGATGTTTTGCAGACAGACATAAAAACATCATACATTCAAGTCAAGACAAACAGACAGACAGGCACAATTTAACATAATGTGTTGCACATTCACTCCTACCTCCACAAGAACAAGAGGGACAAGCATATGCTGAGGTTTGGTGGTGCTGAGCCTGCTGCTCCGTACTGAGGGGGTACGGCTTATACTAGGTAAAAGGGGTGGAAGGGGGATACTTTATCATAAATTACTTTTGAAATGCAAATCTGACAGTATTGAATTAACACTCTCCATGGCCCAAATACTATGAAGATTAATCTGAGCTGCTTTTTCTGTAGCTAAAATGTCTACCCTGAACGGTACAGTAAAATTTAACACTGCATTCTTTGGGAAATAAAGAGAAAGCTGATTACATTTTGACATTAGCTACTAGTATAGAGGCAGGCAGGCAAAGCAGAGGGGCTGGATTTGCTGTTGCAGGGTGTGTGTGATTTATAGACAGTGACACGGACACTAACAGACATATAAAAATCTTTTGACTGCTAGGTGGAAGGCATGACTTTCCACTCTTGCGCTGAGACACATATAACGTACATTATTTTCAGATAGAAAATAGAAATAGGGGTAGTGGGAAGGAGTAAGAAGAGTAGTACTAATACTGATGGATCTTTTCATATCTCTTTTATAAACAACCACCACAGGAGGAGGAAGATCATATTATTTATTGCATAAGCCATGGCCACAATCAGTTTATTAGTATGACTTTAACCCTTTGAGTGCCAGTGATGTATTCAATGCTTTGCCACCATCAGAATGAAAGTCTGTACAAGTAAACATGCCTAAAAATACACAAGCAACCTCTTTATCAGCATAATCAGTGCCACTACTTCCAAGTCTGAACCCCACCCAGTCACACTATTATTGACTAAGCAGCAAAATCTAGCCTCTTTTGATCCAAAAACTAATCATTCTTTGCATGAGCATATCTAACTGTCCTATCCAAAGCTTAAAATAGAAGTCCCTACCATCCTGTTAACAGTTTATGCAAGGCTTATGTTTCAATGTTTTTTCAAGACTTAGGTATGTTGAATTAGGTCAAGGTTTAATTTGCAATGGGACTCAACCTGCTAACAAGTTTTACTCTCACCTGTGCATTTCTCCACCTCAGCACTGAGCAGTAATATTGTAGCAGGAATTGTTGCTGCCATAGAAAGCATAGATGGAACTTAGGTAAAAAACAACATTACTGATGGAATTTCATTGCCGGTAGCAAAAAAATGGTCAATGTTTATACGGTACTGTGCAAAAGTTTTAGACAGATGTGAGAAAATGCTTTAAAGTAATAATGCTTTCAAAATAGACATGTTAATGTATATTTATCAATTAACAAAATGCATAGTGAATGAACAAAAGAAACAGCTAAATCAAATCAATATTTAGTGTTACCACTCTGCCTTTAAAACAGCATCAATTCTTCTAGACACACAGTTTGTTAAGGAACTCAGCAGGTAGGTTGCGCCAGTCTTCTTACAGAACTAACCACAGTTCTTCTGTGGATTTAGGCAGCCTCAGTTGCTTCTCTCTCTCTTCATGTAATCCCAGACAGACTGGATATTGTTGAGATCAGGGCTCTGTGGGGTCATACCATCACTTCCAGGACTCCTTGCTCTTCTTTACGTTGTAGGTAGTTCTTTTTGACTATGGCTGTATCTTTGGGGTCATTGTCATGCTGCAGAATACATTTGGGGCCAATCAGATGCCTCCCTGATAGTACTGCATGAAGTATCTGCCTGTACTTCTCAGCATTGAGAATACCATTAATTCTGCAAAATACCCAACTCCATTTGCAGAAATGCAACCCCAGACTTGGAAGGAACTTCCACCATGCTTCACTGTTGCCTGCAGATACTCATTCTTGTACCACTTTCAAGCCCTTTGGTGAACAAACTGCCTTATTCTACAGCCAACTATGTCACCCTTTTGCCATTTTCCTGCAGCACAGTTCCTGTGTTTCTGTGCATAGTTGAGTCGCTTGGCCTTGTTTCCACATCGGAGGTATGGCTTTTTGGCCGTAAGTCTTCCACAATGACCACTTCTGACCAGGTTTCTTCAGATAGTAGATGGGTGTAACAGGGTCCCACTGTTCTCTGCCAATTCTGAGCTGATGGCACTGCTGGATATTCTCTGATTGCAAAGGGAAGTAAGCATGATGTGTCATTCATCTGCTGCTCTAAGTTTCCTTGGCCGACCACTGCATCTATGGTCCTCAACACTGCCTTATTCTTTGTGCTTCTTCAAAAGAGCTTGGACAAAACATCTGGAAACCACTGTCTGCCTTGAAATTTCTGTTTGGGAGAGACCCTGCTGATGCAGTATAATTACCTTGTGTCTTGTTGCTATGCTCAGTCTTGCCTTGGGTTATGACTTTGTACAGTAAACTGTCTTGAGCAACCTCACCTTGTTAGCTGAGTTTGGCTGTTCTTTACCCAGTTTTATTTCTCCAGCACAGCTGTTTCTGTTTCAGTTAATGATTGTTTTTCAACCTACATATTAAATTGATGATCATTAGCACTTGTTTGGTAAAATATTTAATCATTAACCTGCCGATATGCCTACAAAATCCCTCACTTTGTGCAACTGTACATAGAAGAATTGATGCTGTTGTGAAGGCAAAGGGTGGTCACACCAAATATTGATTTGATTTAGGTTTTTCTTCTGTTCACTCACTATCATTTTGATAAATATAAACTATTAATATGTCTATTTTAAAAGTGCTGTCTGGCACTTAAGGACGTCATGGCACGCCATGCAATTCAGGACTCCCAGCACAGCTGCACGCCTTTCGGGGAGCCCTGAATCGGGTGAGCAAAAAAAAAATGTTCTGTGGTCCTTAAGTGGCAGCCAGTCCTTAAGGGGTTAATGAACTTATATCTCTGTAAATTCTGGATGATCAAAGCAATGCATTGCATACCCCCCCCCCAACACTGAAAGGTTTAAGGGCTCCTTCAGACAGGCAAATTTTTGGTAGAATTACTTTTTTGTAGTAACTGAAAATGGTGTGTTTTCAGTGCTACTGCATAGTAAGTTTTTTCAAGCATCCCATTCTCTCAATAAAAACAGATGTGTTAAAATCACAGGGAAAATGCAGCTACCTGCAAAAGCTGTGCAATTTCAGTGCCATTCCATTGAAATCAATACTACAATTTTGTAGCTGTTTATCACACAGTTGGAGTAAAGCTGTGGCATGCAGCATCCTTCTGCCTTCTGATACATTTAGGATAACACTTTATATCTCAGCAAAAAAAAAAAAGCTGCCTTAATCCACTGCAAAGTAAATTTCCTAGGAAAGAGACAAATTGAAATTGTGCCACATCCACATACCATTGCACAGCTCAGAGTAAGACGACAAAATTCAAAGATCTCCCTTTCTGGGATCACTCTGCAGAGAATCCACACTAAATATCCAGTGCACCAATGTCATTCAAACTACCTCAATTCAAACTATATTAGGTTATGCTAGGTAAGTTACATACAAGACAACAATTATGTCTGACCTCATTGCAACATCAAACCTAGCCTATGTAAATGACATAGGTGAAAACTCAGCAACCACTTTGGAAGCTGCTGTCTCATCTAACTGCTCAGTTCTTCTCTGCTCACTTGGGATAAATGGGGAGGGTATATGGCAATATTTGTTAAGACCTCCAGGAATCTGAGATCTCTGTCTTTGGGCCCAATCTAGTCAATTCGCTATATTGCAGCATGTAGTACTTTAGGTCTGGGTCTCAGTATCACCCTAAGCTATTGCCTCCCTAGAGATTGGAAGACATTTTCACAAGAATTGTCAGGCCTTGTTCCAGTTTAGTCCTGGAGCAAAAAGGTGGCTTATTCTAGGATACTTCAATGGCCTGGGTTGATGATAATCTCTCACAGTTTGTTCTTCTCAGCATAACTGATGGCTTGGGCCTTACATATCCCCTCTGCTTTTGATAACAGTAGTCACACATTCTACCTTGTTTTCCAGATTGATCTAGAAAACTCTGAACTAATGCTAGAACCTGTCATTTGATGAGATCATCACCAAATTGGTTTTTCAATAACAGCACATTCAAATAAGTCAGACCTTATGAAATGACCAGATACAGCTCTTTGAGAGGTCTGACTTCCCTGGAACTGATCGGGATACTTGACTTTTCTCAAATGAGTAGCTGTCATGCTCTTGTCCACTATTATAACAAACGAATGACTGCTACAATGGCCAGTATTGCCGTGTTTACCTGTTATACCTCACTTCATGTAGCTATTCACTTTGACAGTACTATAAAAAAACAAGTGCAAGATTGAATGATGTTGGAAGAGGATTTGGGATTTTCAGATCAAGATTAAACTGATTAAACATTGCAAAGTGCCAATTTACAATTAACTGCAAGAAATCCAAATCCTTGTGTAGAGAGATCATGGCAGCGGAGAACAGACCATTTCATCTCTTCTGCACTGTGGAAACATTATGCAGGCCAGTTTGTTTGTATTCTAGTGTAGCATAGTCCAAGTCACAATTCAATAAATTTGCCCCCTTTTAACATCTATTGGAGCTAGCATTCAAAAGGTGATGTCTTGTGATTGCCAAAGACCCAGACATGCCATTATAGATATATAAGACAGTACAAACAATTCAGCTGTTGCATCCCACTTGCTGTTACTTGGACCCAGGCCCTACTCGACTTAACATAATCAGTTCAATTTTCATAAAATGAGTCAACGTCTGTCTACACATAGGAGTTTTTCCAGAAACTGAATTGAGTAGTTTTCTTATGAAAAAGCCATCATTAGATCCAGACTGCATGGTAAACTACAGGCGTGTCTCAAACATTACCTTTTTAGGAAATGTCATGAAGAAACTAGTAGCAAGGCAGATGGAAACACATATAATCTATGACTAATAGTGCAGTTTCAAGAATGGGCATGGCACAGAAACAGCACAGTAGGGGAGTGGACAGGATACTTTTAGCATCATGAAACAGCATCATTCCCTGAACTCTTTGAGTGCCGTGGTGGTGTGCATTGCACTCAAAGGGCTAAAAAAGTACACCAGGCAGTACATAATCATCCCCTCAGCTCTGTATCAGGGGGTCAGCATCCATGGGGATTTGTGGCTACAAACTGCCCTCCAGCCTTGTTCCCTTGCACACTGGTAGCCACAGAACCACCATGTACACTGCTTGGCCCCCAGACTTGTTCCCTTGCCAACTGATAACTACAGATACCCAAGTACACAGTCTGACCACCTTCCTTGTTCGATTGGGAGTGCACAACATGTATGAAATATGTACTGCTTGGTATAGTTTTTTTAACCATTTGAGTGCCCCAGGGGTGCACAATGTACATCTCTATGGCACTCAAAGGGAGTGATGCTGTCTCACCCTGGTACCATCTTTGTCTGCTTGTTACCGAATTGGCTTGTTGACTATTCATCCTCTGACTCTGGAGGCTCTCCTGTGCTCACCTTGTTGAGCTTGATGCTGTAGACCACCTTTGTCAAGTTTGACCACATCGACCTCCCATCACGTTTGACCCTTGTGACCTCTTGAGTTTACGACTGGCTGTTCCTGTTTCAACACTGAGAAAGAGACAACTATACTACCTGTAGGTTACACATGCTGATTCCTGGCTCAGTGAGTAGCTGTCTGTGTCTAGAGCTTTTATCCTGTCACTTGGCTTCATGGCCAGCACCTCTAACATGGCCTAGGCTGCAGCAATACTTCCCTAGAGCAGCCCCAGCTAGCTAGCCATGCTCCCCAGCCAGTGAACTCTAGCATCTGGCTCACTGAGGCCTACTGAGCAGTTTTTCCTGTTTTGTTGTCTGTTGTTTTGTGTTCTTTCATATTAATAGCAGATTGTATTCTCTTTTTGGTGATCCCACTCTGCAAAGCATAACTCAGGCAGCTTACATTGGGTGCACCTAGTCTGGTCATCACAGAAGAAGTACCTTTCTCTACTGTCTCACTGGGAAAGGAAGATATTACAACTTAATATGTGGTCCGAACCACCATATAAATAAATAAAAAAATACT
The DNA here is from genome assembly GCA_037306005.1 of Rhinophrynus dorsalis. Lineage (NCBI taxonomy): Eukaryota > Metazoa > Chordata > Amphibia > Anura > Rhinophrynidae > Rhinophrynus > Rhinophrynus dorsalis. The sequence goes on along the minus strand of CM074719.1, from coordinate 67,690,492 downwards.
CAAAGGAGTGCATTCCTTTACCTTCTCTTACATAAGAGGACAGTAGAATATAAATATGGGGTTCAGAGAACCCCCATATTAAGTTTTACAAAATCCCAAGGAAGAGGATGTCTGAGTATAGAATTCTACAAGACATCTTTATTCTTACTTCTCTGTAAAAAACAAACAAATAAACCAAAACTCTCCACAATGCACACCATTACTAAGAAAAACAGTTAACCTCCCACCCCCAGTCCTTACTTTGTTACTGCTCAAGACACTAAATAAAAAAAAAATAAATAAATAAACAAGTATTTGCTTATATATGGCGAAACATTTTACCATGCTAGTATTCCAGTGTAAACAGGATTAACCTCCTCTTTCACCAGCAGCTAAAGAAAGGGGTCATGTTCATACTTGGGAACTCTCTGGATTTGACCCAGAGACTCCGGTTTTGGCACTGCTTTACCGGGTCTCCGGGGCAGAGGCTGAGTCCTCCGGATGTGGGGAGTTTCTATTGAAACTCTACCCACTTCCACTTTTTCCCCCAGTGTAACTCCTTCCCCCCCAGACTTCTTTTAAGCCCTCCCCAGGCACTCGTGTTAAGACCCGCCCCTTTTTGATATGCGTCATTCTTCACACCACCCATGGCAGCAGAGGACTCCCCTCTGGGGAGACAACATTAAAAAGTTCCCAGGTATAATCATATTTGTGTGACCCCCCCTTCTTCTATCCTCTGATTGGCTGGAAGGAGAGGTTACCAAAGAACATGTAGGAACCCTGAGTACCCCAACTCCACAGCCAATTAGAGTGTGGGAAATATTTAAACAGAGATTAGTTTTTATATGTCAGTTATTGATTATTTTTATTCCATTTTCTTAGGTGTTGTGATAAGTGGTATTGGGTTTTTAGGGCTTTATCATTTTAATTTTATGCTTTCACAGGAATGTGAGGACTAGGGTATTGAAAAAAATCCAGGAGAGTCATTGAAAATCCAGGGGAGGAGTGGAAGGGGGCCCGGGGAGCCCTTACTTGTTTTTTAATTTACATTTTAATTATTATTTTTAATTTTTACTTTTAATTTACATTTTTTTTACTTTTATTGACTGTAAAAATAGTATGGGGTAGCTGGCTCCCATATTTATTTAAATACTCTCCGTTCTGATATCATCTTCAGTGTTATATCCCCATTTTTTATGAGTCATTTTGACATTTATTTAAAATGATTAACCTCTATATTGACAAATTCTAGCCACACTGGCAGTGGAGGTGTTAATTACATATTTGGATGGGATGGTGGGGATGAGGTTTAACCGTTCTGTTCTTGGTGCAATGAGATTGCTGCAATCTAGCAAAAGAAGGACTAAACATAGTCTGTAGGGAAGTAGGGAGGTTGTTCAGGGACGCTAGTGATCAGACAGGGTATGTGATTGGGGTATTGCCTCCTTGTTTCCCCTGTCTGACAGAGAAGCAGGCAATGTCTTTCCATCTTCCTTAGGCATTGTGAGCCTTGTTTTGGAATCATTTTGGAGAGTTTTTCAAAAGGATTCAAAATCAGTGTTGTTTTTTTTTGTTTTTTCTTTATAGCCAATTTGTCAGTCAGAAGCAACCATCAGAAAATATCTGCTTCAGTATTAAATGGCCACCCATAGTTTTTTTTCTGATGGAAAGTAATCTAGGCCACAATGTGATTGATCTGTGTCAGTGTACTGGCCTAAATGACCACAAGGAATAAAGACACCAGTCACACTACCAGAAACACTTACATGCCAGTACTTGATTGAATGCTATTTGTGAACAGTCTTAAAAGCTACTTGAGAGATTTTAAGGCTCCATTCACTCAGCCATCTCTTGTATAAGATTATTTAACTGCTCAAGCAAAGCCAGCACACAGATAGTCACAGAGGAGTTTTCTACCCATTTTCACTGGTACCCATGGACTATTCACACTCAGGGGAGGATTGTACTGTCGGGGATCAGGAATCCCCCTATGGACAATGTAGTCATTAGCCAGTTGGGGAGATCCAAGGATATCGCCTGCATGGCCCACAATATATTATGTGTGAGGCTGTGGGAATTGTGGGGTCTTTGGTACAGAGTTCTAGATTATTGCTCTGTCTCAGTCCTTGTGTGGACTGTTAATGCTAGGTGCAAGGGTTGATGTTCTAGTGCCCTGCAATCCCAGCCCACAAGTAGGCTACAAAGAAGAGTCAAAATGGAGGTATGTGCTGACAGCTGCATAGACCTCTTATGCCCCACAATGGACCAGCAAGAAAAAGTTTGGGAAAAGGTTTTTGAGGTTTGTCCAAAATCCAGAGTCATAACAAGTAATCGGAGGGCCCTGGTATAAACATTTTTTGCCCCCCCATTTCATAAATATTTCCACAAAGGCATAACTTGAACCACTTGGACCCTGGGGAAGATGGGGATCCCTTGTATGCTGGGCCCTAGTGCAACCACATCCTCTGCACACCCTGTAGTTACACTGCTAAACATATTGTACAAACATAATGTAATAGTTAAACAACATTCTTGGTATTCCAAGATTTAAAAAAATTAATAAAAAGGTGTTTACCTGTATTATTGGAGGAAAAAATTATGGCTATGTTTATTACATACCCACATGTTAAAACACCTACTTACTCACACCTTTCTGTAAAATTAGACAGTCAACTCTTTTCATGATCCCTATTTATCAGTGTTTTATTTGTCGTGCTCATTTCCTATTGATGACTTGGGGCTAAAATGTTCTTCAAGGTGGAAGTCCTCCTGAACATTTCTTTAGAAGCCATAGAGATGTCATCCTTGTGGATGGTCAGGCTCTCACAGCAGCCATTCTGTGTTTGAGAGAGATGAGAGCAGCAGGTTTTTGAGCTAGAGAAGATAGGCAAATAAAGGAGAATTGAAGCTTGGTTTAGGGAGTCATTTAGGTAGGACATTTGTTCTCTGTATTAGGGGAGTCTGGGTGCACTCTGGGGGAGAAGAAGAAAGGAAGGAGGTTGACCCAAAATACCCCAAAATTTGGTGTGACTGACTGGTAAGACACAGGCAGCTGGGGTCCAAATTGTTTGCTGATTTTGATTTTGTTGTCTCTGTGCTGGGGAAGTCTGGGGAAATAAATAGTTGATTTACTTTTTTAATTTTATATATATATTATTTTTTTTGGACTAACTGTGATAAGATAGGGTGGACAACTTAAAATAAATAAATCCTATATAATAATTCACTAGAAAGTTTGTAATGATGCAGTCATGCGCAGGAGAGAATGCTCTGTGGTCTGCAGTCATGCGCAGTAGAGACTCCCTGTGACGAGGCTGATACAGAGCGGGGCGCTCCGAAGGAGCGTCCTGCTCTGCATCAGCCGCGGCGCGGGCAGTCTCTACTGAGCATGACTGCACCGTGACCAGCTGGCACTGTATCAGCCGTGTCGTGGGCAGTCTCTACTGTGCATGACTGCCCCGTGAGCGGCTGGCAGTGGCACTGTGGCCTATATAATGGGCCCTTCAACTAGTAAATATATGAATAAAAATTAAAAAATGCATAAATCATTAAACAAATAAATATATTAGACAGCTGATGTGAGCTCTGTGACTGAGGCAGACTTGATAGACAGCAGACAACATTGAGAATTTTGTTGCGGGCCAAGGCAAGACATCACACCATCAGTTGTGTACTGTAGAGAGTAAAAACACACACAATAGTTGAGTAATGTCCAGCAAATGCAAAAGCGGAAGCAGGAAAGGTGGAGGAGTTTAGAGACATGGGAGTAAAGTGCTAGTACAAAAACTGACTGCAGCAATGGTTGCTGCACCATGTGCAATAAATGATGATCCTTCTCCTCCTGGGGGTAATGCACATCTGAAACACATAGGTTGTACTTTATTATTTTTTAATCACTTGACATCATCATGAATATTTGCAAGTGTCACTTAAGCAGGAAGTTAGTGTTTTGGGCAAAGGACAAAGTCACTCTGCATGTTAAGACATTTTTCAAGGTATATTTTGCTGTAGGACTCACAACTTTGACTTCCAGCTACTTATTTCTCCACTACAGCCCTCAGAAGACGTAATTTTGTGCTGGGAAATGTTGCACCATATTAAACATAGGAGAAAATGTATTGAATAGGCAAAAAAATGTGTTAGAATAGGAGAAAAATATGTTGGAATAGAAGAAAAATTTGCTGGAATAGGCAAAAAGGAGGAAAATTTTGCATTGGAGAAAAGGAGAAAACTTTCTCGAAAAAAGAGAAAAATCATCTGTTTTTTGCGAAACGTCATGCAGGAAATTTTTCTCACTTTTTGTCCACCCCAATTCTTAGAATACTTCAATTCCTACATATTCTATGAAAGTATCAGTTGGCATGTTTCATAACTGTTTCGTAAAAACTCTACTATCACTTGTTCAGTAGTGATGATCGAGCACCCCAATGCTCGGGTGTTCGGGTGCTCTGACCGAGCGCCCCCGGAGGCTCGAGTGCTCGGCCGAGCACCCGAGCCCCATTGAAGTCAATGGGAGGACTCGAGCATTACACCAGGCACCCCCTGCTCTGATGAGGGGAGGGTGCCTGGTCCATAGGAAAAGGGCAGAAAATGATGGAAACACCACAGAAATGGTTCAGGGACAGCATAGGGAGGATGTCTGGATGCATCTTGGACTCCAACGTCGCTGCTGGGAACGATGTTTCGCCCGTAGTACGCCATTTTTACAGACTGACCGTAAAACACACAAAAAGGAAGATAAAAACGACTTTAGGCAAAAAATTGTTACCAAACAGTATTTGCTGTATATTTACTTGTATATAATCTGCAAATTCTGCAAAAAATGTCCTAGATTTTTCGGAACTGGGGCCATGATTAAGAGGGAAACGTGCGCAGAGGCAAATTCTGCAAAAAATTTCCTCGATTTTTCTGAACTGGGGCCATGATTAAGAGGGAAAAGTGCGCAGAGGCAAATTCTCCCAAAAATTTCCTCGATTTTTCTGAACTGGGGCCATGATTAAGAGGGAAACGTGCGCTGAGCCCACCATCTAAAACATTATGGGTGAGGGTCTGCTGCGGAGCTGACCATCCTAAACATTATATGCGAAGGCCCGCTAGTGAGCTGACGCTATAAAACATTATATGAGAGGGCCCGCTAGAGAGCTGACCCAATAAAACATTATATGAGAGGGTCCGCTAGAGAGCAGACCCAATAAAACATTATATGAGAAGGCCCGCTGGTGAGCTGACCTATACAAAAATTGTCAAACAGCGCCCGCTGGTGAGCTGGCCCTATATAAAAATTATATCACAGGGCCCGCTGGTGAGCTGGCCCTATATAAAAATTATATCCCAGGGTATATGGAAGAGAGTCAACCATATACCCATTTTTTGGGTGGAAGGGGTGAATGGGAATACAGAGTATTCCCATCATTGTAAATAACATATATAAAGTGACTTTATGTTCACTCGGGGCTTTCCTCCAGTGGAGTGGAGAAGTCAGGGGAAATCCAGGCCTTGTTCATTTTTATAAGTGTCAACCTATCAGCATTTTCGGTGGAAAGGCGGATACGCTTATCTGTTATGATGCCACCAGCAGCACTAAATACCCGCTCAGACAGAACGCTGGCGGCAGGGCAGGCCAGCACCTCCAAGGCGTAGAGTGCCAGTTCATACCACGTGTCCAGCTTGGACACCCAGTAGTTGTAAGGCACAGAGGGATCATTGAGGACGCTGACATGGTCTGCTACGTACTCCTTCACCATCTTCCAAAACTTTTCCCTCCTTGTGACACTAGGCTGCGCATCAGGGTGAGGGTGCTGGCGGGGTGTCATGAAGGTGTCCCACACCTTGGAGAGTGTTGCCCTGCCTTTGTTGGAACTGCTGTGTGCTCCCCTTTTCTCCCCTTCTCGGTTGGCCAAGGTAGCACGTACTCTGCCGCCAGCATTGTCAGATGGAAAATTTTGGAGCAATTTTTCGACAAGAACCTTCTGGTATTGCACCATTTTGCTTGTCCTCTCCACCGGAGGAATGAGAGATGAGAAATTCTCTTTGTAGCGGGGGTCCAGAAGGGTGAACACCCAGTAATCCGTGTTGTCTAAAATGCGTATAACGCGTGGGTCACGGGAAAGGCAGCCTAACATAAAGTCAGCCATGTGTGCCAGAGTACCAACAGGCAAGATTTCGCTGTCCTCACCAGGAGGATTACTCTCAATCTCCTCATCCTCTTCCTCCTCTTCTGCCAACCCACGCTGAAGAGATGGAACTTCCTCCTCCTCCTCCTCCGCCTCCTCCAATTGTCGCTGAGAAGACGAAGTGAGGGTGCTCTGGCTGTCACCTTGTGTAAGCTCTTCCTCCCGCATTTCCACCTCTTCCACATGCAAAGCGTCGGTTTTAATTGTGAGCAGCGAGCGTTTCAGTAGACACAGAAGTGGGATGGTTACACTGATAATAGCGTTATCGCCGCTCACCATCTGTGTCGATTCCTCAAAATTGCGTAAAACCTCACAGAGGTCTGACATCCATTCCCACTCCTCACTTCTGATTACAGGAAGTTGAACGGAGAGGCGACGACCGTGTAACAGCTGGTACTCCACTACTGCCCTCTGCTGCTCACAAAGCCGGGCCAACATGTGGAAGGTGGAGTTCCAGCGCGTGCTCACGTCACACAGCAGCCGGTGAGCTGGCAATTGTAAGCGATGCTGCAGCTTCAACAGGCCGGCTGAAGCTGTTGATGACTTACGGAAATGTGCACACACGCGGCGCACCTTGGTCAAGAGATCATGCACATTGGGGTAGGTTTTTAGAAATCGCTGAACCACTAAATTAAATACATGCGCTAGGCATGGTACGTGTGTGAGCTTGCCGAGCTCCAAAGCCGCCACCAAGTTACGCCCATTATCACACACAACCATGCCTGGTTGCAGGTTGAGTGGCGAGAGCCATTGCTCGGTCTGGTGACTAATCCCCTGCAACAGCTCTGAGGCCGTGTGCTGTTTGTCCCCAAGGCAGATCAGCTTCAGCACGGCCTGTTGACGCTTCCCCACTGCAGTGCTACACTGCTTCCAGCTACCGGCTGATGGGTGAGTGGCGCTGCGCGCAGAGAATTCGGAGGTGGAAACGGAGGAGGAGGAGCCAATAACATAGGTGCTGGCGGAAACCCTGATGGAGGTAGGGCCCGCAATCCTCGGCGTGGGTAGCACCTGTGCCATCCCAGGGTCCGAGTCGCTCCCAGCCTCCACGACATTCACCCAGTGTGCCGTCAGGGAAATGTAGCGTCCCTGGCCACAAGCACTTGTCCATGTGTCAGTCGTTAAGTGGACCTTCCCAGTAACTGCGTTGGTCAGGGCACGGGTGATGTTACGGGACACATGGTGGTGTAAGGCGGGGACGGCACACCGGGAAAAGTAGTGGCGGCTGGGGACTGCGTACCGAGGGACAGCTGCTGCCATCAGGCTGCGGAAGGACTCAGTCTCCACAAGCCTAAATGGCAGCATTTCGATGGCCAGTAATTTGGAAAGGTGTGAGGTTAGTGCTATGGCCTGTGGGTGGGTGGCTGGGTATTTTCGCTTGCGCTCAAATGCCTGGGGTAACGACATTTGGACGCTGCGCTGGGACAGGGAAGTGGATGTGGTCGCTGATGGTGCTTCAGATGGTACAGGTGCAGGGCGGGAGGTATGCGGGCCTGCGCCTTCGACAGGCGATTGGCCGGCACCGAAAACAGGGGAAGAGGAGGCAGTGGTGTGGCCTGCAGACACAGATTGGCGATCCGGGCGTTCCTCCCACTTATTACGGTGCTTGGATGACATGTGTCGGATCATGCTGGTGGTGGTGAGGTTTCTAGTGTTCATGCCTCGGCTCATTCTGGTGTGGCACAGGTTGCAAACTACAATTTTTTTTTGTCGTCCGCACTTTCCTTAAAAAAACGCCATACCGCGGAACACCTAACCCTTGGCAAGGGAGATTTACGCAAGGGGGTGCTCCGTGGAACATTTGCAGGCCGGTTTGGTGCGGTCCGCCTTCTTTCTGTAGCCACACCACTGCCTCTTCCAGCCTGTTGCGGTGCTGCAGATGGCTCACCCTCAGGACTGCTGTCATCGCTCGGCTCTCCACCTTCCCAGGTGGGGTCAGTCACCTCATCGTCCACCAAGTCCTCCTCCACTTCCTCACTCTGATCATCCACCTCATTTCTTGATCCCACCACATACTCAGTCATTGACAACTGTATATCATCCTCCTCATCAAGGTCTTGAGACAGTAAAAGTGGTTGATTTGATGGCAACTGTGTCTCATCATCATCATCATCCACTTCCTTTGACCTTAAATGCCGTTCCCCTCTGTCATCTTCTTGTGATTGGGTACCCTCTAGAGGTTGTGAATCAGGGCACAAGATTTCATGTTCCTCTGCAAGCGTGCTTGGAGAGAGGTTCAAATTAAGGATTGGTGATGAGACGAGCTCCTCACTATATCCCAGTGTGGGATCACTTCTTTGACCAGACCCTCTTTGGTGGGAGGAAGGATGATCAGGGTGAGGATTATGTTGACCAGACTCTTGGCTACTGAGAGTGGACTTGGTGGAAGACAGGGTGGTGCTTAACCGACTGGAAGCAGTATCACCTGAAATCCAACCGACCACCTGTTCGCAGTGGTCTGACCTCGAGAGTGATGTCCTGCGACGCCCTGTAAACTGAGACATGAAGCTAGGTATGGTGGATGTCTTTCTTTCTTGTGCTCTGGCACCAGGCACAGTTTCTACGCGTCCTGACCCGCGCCCTGAACTATCAGGATCACGTCCACTTCCCCGTCCCTTTTTACCCGCCTTCTTCATATTACACGGAATATGTGCTGCAAATCTGCAACTTTGCACACTAAACAGAATGTGCTGCTTATCTGCGGCTAGGCACAGTGAACAGAATATGTGACTTTTATTTTTAACACTTTGCACACTAAACAGAATGTGCTGATAATCTGCAACTTTGCACACTAAACAGAATATGCTGCTTATCTGCGGCTAGGCACAGTGAACAGAATATGTGACTTTTATTTTTAACACTTTGCACACTAAACAGAATGTGCTGATAATCTGCAACTTTGCACACTAAACAGAATATGCTGCTTATCTGCGGCTAGGCACAGTGAATGGAATATGTGACTTTTATTTTTAACACTTTGCACACTAAACAGAATGTGCTGATAATCTGCAACTTTGCACACTAAACAGAATATGCTGCTTATCTGCGGCTAGGCACAGTGAATGGAATATGTGACTTTTAGTTTTTACACTTTGCACACTAAACTGAATGTGCTGATAATCTGCAACTTTGCACACTAAACAGAATGTGCTGCTTATCTGCGGCTAGGATCAGTGAACGGAATAAGTGACTTTTATTTTTTACACTTTGCACACTAAACAGAATGTGCTGATAATCTGCAACTTTGCACACTACAAAGAATATGCTGCTTATCTGCGGCTAGGCACAGTGAATGGAATATGTGACTTTTAGTTTTTACACTTTGCACACTAAACTGAATGTGCTGATAATCTGCAACTTTGCACACTAAACAGAATATGCTGCTTATCTGCAGCTAGGCACAGTGAATGGAATATGTGACTTTTAGTTTTTACACTTTGCACACTAAACAGAATGTTCTGCTAATCTGCAACTTTGCACACTAAACAGAATGTGCTGCTAATCTGCAACTTTGCACACTAAAAAGAATATGCTGCTTATCTGCGGCTAGGCACAGTGAATGGAATATGTGACTTTTAGTTTTTACACTTTGCACACTAAACTGAATGTGCTGATAATCTGCAACTTTGCACACTAAACAGAATATGCTGCTTATCTGCGGCTAGGCACAGTGAATGGAACATGTGACTTTTAGTTTTTACACTTTGCACACTAAACAGAATGTTCTGCTAATCTCCAACTTTGCACACTAAACAGAATGTGCTGCTTATCTGCGGCTAGGCACAGTGAATGGAATATGTGACTTTTAGTTTTTACACTTTGCACACTAAACTGAATGTGCTGATAATCTGCAACTTTGCACACTAAACAGAATATGCTGCTTATCTGCGGCTAGGCACAGTGAATGGAATAAGTGACTTTTAGTTTTTACACTTTGCACACTAAACAGAATGTGCTGATAATCTGCAACTTTGCACACTAAAAAGAATGTGCTGCTAATCTGCAACTTTGCACACTGAACAGAATGTGCTGCTAATCTGCAACTTTGCACACTAAACAGAATGTGCTGCTAATCTGCAACTTTGCACACTAAAAAGAATGTGCTGCTAATCTCCAACTTTGCACACTAAACAGAATGTGCTGCTAATCTGCAACTTTGCACACTAAACAGAATGTGCTGCTAATCTGCAACTTTGCACACTAAAAAGAATGTGCTGCTAATCTCCAACTTTGCACACTAAACAGAATGTGCTGCTAATCTGCAACTTTGCACACTAAAAAGAATATGCTGCTTATCTGCGGCTAGGCACAGTGAATGGAATATGTGACTTTTAGTTTTTACACTTTGCACACTAAACTGAATGTGCTGATAATCTGCAACTTTGCACACTAAACAGAATATGCTGCTTATCTGCGGCTAGGCACAGTGAATGGAACATGTGACTTTTAGTTTTTACACTTTGCACACTAAACAGAATGTTCTGCTAATCTCCAACTTTGCACACTAAACAGAATGTGCTGCTTATCTGCGGCTAGGCACAGTGAATGGAATATGTGACTTTTAGTTTTTACACTTTGCACACTAAACTGAATGTGCTGATAATCTGCAACTTTGCACACTAAACAGAATATGCTGCTTATCTGCGGCTAGGCACAGTGAATGGAATAAGTGACTTTTAGTTTTTACACTTTGCACACTAAACAGAATGTGCTGATAATCTGCAACTTTGCACACTAAAAAGAATGTGCTGCTAATCTGCAACTTTGCACACTGAACAGAATGTGCTGCTAATCTGCAACTTTGCACACTAAACAGAATGTGCTGCTAATCTGCAACTTTGCACACTAAAAAGAATGTGCTGCTAATCTCCAAGTTTGCACACTAAACAGAATGTGCTGCTAATCTGAAACTTTGCACACTAAACAGAATGTGCTGCTAATCTGCGGCTAGGCACAGTGAACGGAATATGTGACGTTTTTTTTTTAAACTCTGCCCCCCAAAACAAAATATATCTGCTGCCCCCACACACAGTAGTCCTAAAAAGGACTTTTGGGTCTTTTTTTTGTTCAAAAACACTTTTCTTCTCCCTACACTGACTTTCCCTTCCTATCCTCATCTCTCCCTGGCTAAGACTGAGCCGAACTCGCTGGTCAGGTGCTATACAGCACCCGATCACGGGTTCTGGCCAGCCAATCAGTGTAATGCCAGCAGCCAACATGGCTGCTGGCATTACACTGATGTCAGAGCCTCCCCGCACATTTATTGGCTGCGCAGCAGCCGCGAAACGTGCGGGGAGGAGACCCGAACATGGCGGGCGAGCACATGCGGTACTCGTACGAGTACCGCCATGTGCCGAGCAGAGCGATGCTCGAGCCGAACCGAGCTTCGGCCGAGCATGCTCGCTCATCACTATTGTTCAGCTAAAGTCCATGGGTGCCAGTGAGAATGGGTAGAAAACTCCTCTGAGTATTTGTGTGCTGGCTTTACTTGACCAGGTAACTAATCTTATACAGGAGATGGCTGAGTGAATGGAGCCTTAAAATCTCTCAAATAGATTTTAAGACTGTTCGCAAATAGCATTCAATCAAGTACTGGCATGTGTTTCTGGTAGTGTGACTGGTGTCTTTATTTCTTGTGGTCATTTACTAAAGTTCAACAATGTATTCAAATAAGATAAGCTTAATGAAGGAATTTTTAAAAGACATGAGAAAGTATTGCAAGAATTATGTATTATTAATATTTTATAATAATAATATTTTATAAATTCTCTTTAATTTCTTTTGAAAATAAGAAATGTTTATTACTTTAAAAAAATCTCCCTGTTGTGTGATACAATTGCTTGTAAAGTGCTGGATAATGTGGAGGCTATATTATAGCTCTTTGTAGCAATGTTTCCCTAATGACTGATTAAAAGATAAACAGTAGTAAACAAATGCAATTTAGATAAAAAATAAAATAATAATTGTTCTCTAATTTCCCTCATGATGCCATGTATTAGTAATGTGCTTATAAAAATCGGAATTTGCATCTGCACACATTAAAAAATGGTAAGTAAAGGCTAGATGTTTTATATGTTAATAATCTAACTTATTTTTTATGGTATTAATCTACAGTCACCTTTTATGCCATAACAATTTATGTAACACAGCTGTTCTATGAGTAATAAATATTATTTGGGAAAAATGGATAAATCCAATCTGTAAAACAAACATGAGACATTGGACAATACTTTTTCCTTTATCTACTTGATGGATCCCAAAATATTTCCCTGAATTAAACAGTTTAATAGAGTACTGACCAGTCCATTTCTTGTAAAAGAAATTAAAAGATTATTCAGTTCAGTTTTTGCTATTTCTCAGACAACTGACTCAGTTGTTGGCACCAAATCAATGTCTGGATTTTATAGAAAAATATACAATGCTTTTTTCCCGGTTCTTCCATCTGTATTTACAAATTTGTACTTAAGAAGGCCAGAAGGTCCAGTCAACTACAGATTACAAAAAGACATTTCCAAATGTTTTCTCACTCTTGCCCAGCAGTGTCTTTATTATCATGACTACTGGAATATTGCAGTTTTTGTTTCTTTCACAACAAAACATTTGAAAGGTTAACAAGCACAGTAAATAAATGTGACAATACAATCTCTACTAGGTTTAAGCAAATTTTCAGCAAACATTTTTTTTAATTAAGTCATTATGATCTTCTTTGTACTAAGTGATTCCAGGTCATCTTCAATTGTCAGATCTCCTTATGATATTGAGTAAGTGACTTCATTTACTTATTTCCAAATTGTACAGTAAGTTTGTACGTGGTCTGCTACTGGCAAGATTTGATTATATTGACAGCAGTCTAAGACTGATATTTACCAAGACAATGAGAAGACATCGTATCCAATGCACTGCTTCCAGCTACTGATCACTGTGAACATTGATAAAAACCCCTTCAAGTATATTTAAGTGATCAAGCTTAGTGTCTTGCCATGAGTATAGAAGACTAAATTAGGTAGGAAAGTACACAAAGAAAACATAAAAAGAACTTTTCAGGAAGAAACATAACAACAAGTCATTGGAATATACTTACAACCGGTATATATGTGTATGCTTGCTCCTTAGGACTAACATAGGCTATGTCAACTAGAAAGTCTTATGGAAATTCTAGATTTCTGTTGTGTAATCTTGTGTTGCTAAATGTATTTCCTTTTGTCCATAAAATAAGTTCATAATTACCCATTTCTTTTTTTTCTGTTTTAAAAGCTTTATTTAAGAAAAACAATCATACAGATTGAATAAGAAACAATATACATATCATCGAGAATAATACATAGGTAATCTATAAAATTACAAATGACAGAAAAAATATGGAACACTTCACGAATTTGCGTGTTATCCTTGCACAGGGGCCTTGCTAATCTTCTCTGTATCGTTCCAATTTTAGTATATATGCTAGCGAAGTGAGCATATAACTATCCATTTTTAACATTAACGTTTTATGAAGGGAACTTTTTAGGGATGAAATTTAAGCATAATTACATTTAATATGTTTGCATTTTATAGATAGCTTCAGAATGTTTTGTTGAAACATCTAAGCATCTGAAAGAATACATTAAAAAAGGAAAAAAAAACTCTTCTGCCTTTTTAGAACAGATAAAGTGCTTGATTTTAATTGAAAGAAAATGGTTAAGCTAATGAAATAATGCAATCTGCTGGAGATTCACAATATATTCAGTGACTGTCCCCCAAAGACCATTTTTAATATACAAAATTAATATTCATTAGGTGTAACACCATATGCTACACAACAGGAGACACCTCCAGTAGGCTCATTGTCAAAAAAGCCAGATTTAATAAAATATTGTAACACAAACATTATTATGATAAATACAAAATGACAAGTTAATTAAGAAATTCTTAATTGCCATGTTTTTTCTGTAATAAGATTTATTTAGAGTTTGCAGCTTACTTTCTCATAATTCACCTTATATTACGTTCAATAGGCATCAAACATTGTTCAGTTTACTACATTTAATAGCCTTTCCGACAAGCTTATTAAATGGTACTTAATGAGATGCTATTAAAGTATTAATATAATCACATATGGTCACTAGCAATTGGGCAATCTTGTAAAAAGAAAGATGTTGCTACTAGGCCTAATTGTCTGTTAATTACCTCTAGTTTTATTTGATACATAGTATAGTAAAGCAAAGGTAGTAATTCTGAACACATTTTAACTTGTGATAATAGCAAATGTTACCATATTTTTCATGATGAGCTACACTCTAATTAGTGTATAAGAACTGTGTCTGAAATTTAATTTTAACACAGTGCTTAATTTTGGTCCTATTGAGCCATGAATGTATACATTAAAGGAGAAAAGGTTCTTCATTTGATTATCCCTCTTAAAGACCAGAGAGATATGCAATGCATTGCATTACAAAGCACGGTGTACCCATCTGATCCTCAAGACGTTAAAGGGATAGTAATGTTTCACATAAACAGCAGCTCCAATTAATTTTCATAGCATTTGAGACATAGAGAGTGTTATTTCAATACTGTCAGAGTTGTAGTTCAAGAGTAGTTGAATGATAAGGTATGCACCTCCTGCCCCTTTTACCTAGTGTAAGCCACCTCCCCTCAGATGTGGAATCTAGTCCACAGACCAGACAGGTCACAGCAAGGTACAATCGTCTTACTGTAAGAACAATGAAAACCCTGCCCCCTTGACAGGTATTTCAGGTTTTTCCCTTAAGAAGATTGTCCCTCTGTGCAAGTCATCTGGTCACCACCCTTCTGTTCTGAGGTGAGCAGTGTTATATCAGTAAAAGGGGCGGGAGGGGGGTTACTTTATCATTCAATTACTCTTGAAATACAGCTCTAACAGTGTTGAAAATAACTCTCCATGGCCCAAATACTATGAAGATTAATTGGAGCTGCTTTTATTTTGAAACATTACTATCCCTTTAAAGGGAAACTAACATGAAAGAATAAAAAATAGCTTAAATGTCAGTCTTTCACTAGTTAATCTCTGCTTCTCTCACTTTTGACAGGAGTACCTTTTTTAAGTATTAAGTCACCTAACTAATTCCAGTTAAATCAATGGGAACATTGAATTACACACAACACATAGCAAATATTATTTTATTTCCCAAAGTCATTGTATAAAAGGGGCATAACTGAGGGTGCCTTTGTTTAGGGGTGTGACGATAGAATCAGTTGAACAGGAAATGTTTTTTGGGGAGTTTGTTTACCTGGATTGGGGCAGTTAATAAAATTAAATCCTAAATATAATTAAAAACCACCCATAAAACATGGTATAGAAGGGGTCTGAGGAAGGTGTCTGTGTTGGTGGGTGGAGGCTGGGGAATGAATCAGTTGAACAGGGAATTTGTTTTGGGGGTTTCTTGACTGGTATTGGGGAAACAGTTAAAAAAATAAAAAAACAAGAAATTTGTATGTAAAGTGATAGAGACAGGAACCTCCTGATGTAAGCTACCACTGGGGTGGACTGATACTTGACTTGATTGAGTATCTTGTAGAGGATGATTTGTTAGATTTGTTGTTAGAGGCCCAAGCCCTGATGCAGATCTAAGATATATCCCTCCAGCACCCTCCTCTTCTTCATATACACATGAAGTTGAGAGTGAGAGAGATGATGACATGGCAAGAAAGTTAGCATAAAGGCAAAGGCTCAGTATTCCACCACTGAAAAGGAGCACTGTGCCCATCTATAAACTGTTTAAGAAAACCAGTGGCCCAGACAAGCAAAGATGGCAAAAAAAACACAGAGTTCCTGTCAGACCTCATCAGCATCAACACCGCTTCCAAGTCCTAGTCCCACTCAGCCACAAGCTGAGTAACAAGCAGCAACAACAACAGCAACACAGGTTATTAACATCCACAATCTTAGCTATGGCGAATGCATCTGCTGCTGGAAGTGCAGCACCTTAGGCACCTAGTAGTAGTAGCAGTAGAATTGCATCAACATCTAGCCCCAGTAGTAGTAGTAGCAGCAGCCTCTCAGGAACCCCTCAGTCCATGCAGTCCACAGTATGGTGATAATTCACTCAGGATCAAAAAACTATGATAGAGAAAGCCAGGCCAAATGTATTAATTATTAACAGCAGCACAGAGGAGGAGGAGGAGGCATGTGAAGAAGGGTTGCTACCATCTACTACACTTGGGAACACTTATATAATCAATAAGGAATGTGTATCAGTAATCCTAGAAGAAGGGTAGCTTACATTTGACAAACAGGATAATGGCGAAAAGGAGAAAACATTCTCGAAAAAAGCGAAAAATCCTCAGTTTTTTGCAAAAAGTAATGCTGGAAATGTTTCTCATTTTTTGTCCAACCCTAATGATGATTAATTATTAGCTTTAATGTAATACTTCTCCCATTGACTTCCATTGTGAGTATGTGAGGCTACTGTTTTAAGCACGTGCATAATTAGACACATCATGCCACTGAACCTAAACAGAATATATTTCCTAAGATGGGAGTTATAGTTCCATGACCCACATCTAGATATATTTCTGGTAAACAAATTAAGATGCACGTATTCCTATAGGTATGATTCCTCTTTAAGAAAGCAAATTGTGAGGAAACACATTTACAGGATAATATCATAGCAAAATTTTATGGGATTGTTAGCTTGCCCAAAAGAGGCCATAAATTGCACACATTGATTACTACAGCACCACCTAGAGAGAGAAAAAACACAACTGTCTTCATAGAAAAGCTTTAAATTCCTTCACTGTCCCCCCTTGTGTTTTTATCATTGCTACAGGATACACATGCACAATTTGGCTTGTGCCCCCCATAGCTAGTGCTTAGAATCAATTAGTTAAGGTATAATGAGATGCAGATGTGGATACCTTCAACCATGGGGTGGATATTTCAGTTCAAATATTTATTTGTATTTTATATTGTTTATAGTGCTTTCAATGCTAGAGGTCTCCATCTCATGGTGCAGCAATGCACTGGAGATCTTGCTGAAGTCCAGAGGGTTAACCCCTTAGTGACCGGCCACACGAGCACTCGGCCGGCACTTAACGCGTGCCGAACATTTTTCTTTCATTTTATTCAATGATTTCTGGGACGTACATGTACGTCCTCTGTCCACCTGGGACATCCACTCTGGACTACATGTATGCCCTCGGGCGGTAAGGGGTTAAGGGGGTATTGGTGTATGAAAGGAAAGCCGTGATATGAAAGTAGGTCACTGGTAGGTTTCACAGGCTTTGGAAATGGAAATATTTTATTTGGAATATAAAAGAAAGTAGCTAGATAAACCCATTAAGGTACATTCCTTCGGCTTAAATGACTAACTAATGGAAGTTTATACTATCAATATCAGTGTTGCTTTGGTCAACCTAATGTTTTATTAGTAGACCATACACCCCAATTGCACCATTACTAGTAGTGAGAATGGAACATTTCCACGGCCCATGCTGGCAACAAAACCTGGGGGTTATGCACTAAGATCTTTCAATCTGGGGCAATCTTGGTGCATAGGCTCCATAGAATAACATAGGAACTGGAGAATGATATCAGTGGAAAAGTTATCTCCACTTTATCACCTCTTCATCACACCTTAGTGAATCTCCTGCGCAGAATTTTAAACATGAGATCTGGGGCTCACACACCTAGCAATTCTCCATGTACATTTACACTGGAAGTTTCAACTGTCAATTCTCTGCATATTAATGGCCTTATTCAGAAATAAATCAAATAACAATTCTGGAGCAAGCCAACTACGCCATAGGACAAAATACAAATTTCAATTTATTTGAATGGAGGTTTAAACCACTTCAGTGCTAGAGAGGTCCCCAATACATCTTCTTTAGCCTCACTTTTATTTCAGAGATCAGAATTCAAAAAAGCAGATGTACTAAGAAGAATTAGAGAAATTGAGGTACAAACCAATAGTACCATGCAGGACAAATAAAAAATCCTAAAATTCCCATTCATTTAAATTGTTCTTTTAAACTTAAATAAGTGGAATGGTTTATTTGTTCCCTATTGTGCATTTATTTGCCAGGAAACCAGCTTACCTCTACAAATGTTCTAGTTAACATACATTTTTGGTCCAAATGCTCAAAATGTCTGCTTTACTGCATAACATAATTACTTCTCTGTAGTCACACCAGAAACTCCTTATTAGTCACTATCTAAAAAACAAGAAAATTATCCTTCTGAACAGCACTAACATGACCATAAACGTATATGGGCAACATGAAATGTTGTAGTTGATGAGGTGACCAAATACCCCTGTATATTCAGGATGCTTATAAAAATGAAATGTTGCATTTGGGCGTGGCTCCGTATGTGACAAAACATGATTTTCAGTAAATCCATTGGAAAGGGGTTGAAATTGTTTAAGGGTTTAGCTTGGATGCGGAAAGTCCAGCACAAAGATAAAAAACAGTCATTGCCTACCTAAGTAAAATAATTCTCTCAATGACATTTAAACCTCTACCATGCTGAAGTGGAAAGGATCAGATATGAAGCTGTCTAGAAGAGAATATAGCAGGACATGTATAACTTTATTATCAAATAAAACTTAAAAAAAAAACTACGAACTAATGAAGATTTAAACACATTTATCACCAGTGGACTTAAAAAAATCCCTGCTGGGGAAATACGGAAGACCTGTTCTCTAAGCGGCACAACTCTGTACACATAGATATTTCTGCAATACATCAATGTGTATCATTGGTGTGCAAGTGCTAGACCTGGAGGAGGGTCAGTGCAAGATGATATGCAGCAACAAGTTTTGCTATATGAGGATGAGATTGCCCAGCTGAAAATTAGATAGATAATATAAAAATAGGCAGTGCCTCTGCAACTTTAGGGTCAGAAATGTCCCTAAAACTGTGCAAGCAAAAGATATCATCTCTACAGTTCAGAAAATACTTGCTAATATTCTGCGGTTGACAATTAGGGGGAAGCCACTAAACAAGCTCAACAACCCAGTGCTCAGGTCAGGTCTTCTATGCCTTCTACAAAAAGGCACAATGATAAAGAAATATCACTAACTTTACTTTTGAAGGTTTAGACATTCAACTGAATAATGATCTGTGTGCTTAAAGCTTGCAGTTACACTGGACCTTTAAACCACTGACAAATGCCCTCAAGGAACATATTTATATATATAGATGGACATAATGCATCTGTTGGGAAATATAGATAACAGTGCTAAGTTGTGTGAACTATTGAATCTGGATCCCGTTCAGCTATAGGACCCTGAGATTGGAAATTGTCACAGAGCCCACTTGCCCTGCCTAAATGCAAGAAATGGCAGAAAGTCACTCTGGATAAAAAGATGAACCAATAAGGAGATGAGATGCACTCCAACACCTGAAGGGGCAGCAGGAGAGCAAGTATAATTTTCCCTGTTATTGCAATATGCTTCTCCCTCTTTTCTCCCCACCCCCCGCTAGGATTTACCTTCTTTGTGTCCTATTACCGCCTACCTATTATTTACAAAATTATTTTATGGAATGGAGTCAGTGGATAAATAACCAACAATTTATCATGCATTGATCATAAACTACTGAGGTCAATGCTAAAGCAAAACAATAAATGTCATAAATAAGTGATTCAGAACAGATAATTAAAAAATTAAAACCTGCTACTCCAAAACCCATTTTTTTACAAACAAAAACTGACTTATCACATTGATTCAAATCTGCATATTTGAAAACTTCTTTAAAAAAAATGCCTATTTATCATATTAGCCAGACGACCTGAAAATGTAAATTTGAGGAGATATTCATACTAGGCGCTGTATGCTAATGTATGCTAATCTGGTGAGATGGCTTAGTTGATTAATGCATCAGCTGTAGAATCTATAGAACCACAAGGTCACAGGTTATAGTCCCAGCAAGGTCAGCTCAGCCTTTCACCCTTCTGAGGTAGATAAAATGAGGCCATGACATTCCTGAAAATGAGAGACAATCTCATTGTATTTTTCCTGGTAACATACTTTCACAAAAAAAAAAAATGCTGTACCAGTGACATTTCATATGCCAATTAAACACTTTTAGTGATTTTTCATATGCTAAGGAAGTACTTTTAGTAATGTTTCATACACTAATGAAGATTTTCAGTAGTGTTTCATATGCTAATTTAGCACTCTGCTACACCAGGAGGATTTCACTTTCACTTTTATCAGAAACAAAATTGTGAATATTTCCTAAATTATACATCTGTTGGTCTTTTGGTAAACATGCTACAGAGGCAGTTTTGAAAAAAATTTTCAAACTGTAAAAAAATTCAAGGTGACAAGTACATAAAACCCATCAGTAAATAACATATATGTTTACATGACCTCTTAGTCCTTAGAGCTATATGATGATGAGGATGAAATGACAATTGGTTGAGGATGAAAATGACAAAGTCATTTGTATAGTCATTTAGAGAATGGTTTGACAGATCGTAGTTTGGCAGGATATAGTGTCATAGAAGAAATGCACATAGTGTGACCATAATAAAACAGCTAACAATCTATTAGAGGTAGTTTTAAATGATATAAGGTATAATTCCCACCTTGCACAAACAAAACTTATGTTTTTAAGTAGCCTGGCAAGTCAGACTGATATGGTGAAATCTCAAGGAGGATATTAATGAACTGTCCTCTCCCATGATATATAGAAAAGAAGAAGAGATGGGGAGACTAATTATAACATATATTTTACTCAATAGAACTATCCCAGGACTATCCATACTACAGTAAAATGTGGACAATTTAAAGTTACATCTATCTGAGATTGTTTGATGTTATTACAGATGTAATGATTATGTGAGAAGGACATATTGCTGTCTTCCAAACCATAATCTTCACAGCTGCAACAAGGACTTTCTCATCTCCATCCTTATCATCCATTGCCTTACATGTTATTATCTCCTGGGGTACTCGGCTGTATGATTTATATAGTACATGTGACAATAACCATTATCAGCAATCTGGTCTATGTTTAACTTTACTGTAGTTACCACACAGCATTGAATCTCTTCCTGTAATTCTGTGCAGCTTTTGCTGATCTGGATCCATTTAAAGGACTGATGATCAAGTTGTATTAAAGGGATAGTATTACTTGATTTTATAAAATATTAATACAGTACATATTAAAAATATAAATTAAATGTTAGTACCTAGTAAAACACATTTAAGAACACAATTTCTTATTTCTTTATGATAAGACTCACCTGATTTCATTGTATATAGAGACAGAAATAGCATTCAGTAACATGTATAACTCCATAGAGTTCTAACATGGCCTGAGAGAACTGAATATATTGGCATTAAAGATTTAAAGGGATAGAAATACTTGATTTTATGAAAGTTATACTGTACATATTAAAAATATAAATGAAATGATGTAAGTCCCATCTCTCAAACTTGTATATTTTAAGAGTTATAAGCTTCTAAAGTTCCCACTCCAGCCCCTGTTACACACGTCAGTGCTCTAGCTGACAAACTGAGATCCTGGTCCCGGGACCGGACGGCTCTTCAGCAGAGCCAAAATAGTATTATCTATAAAGAAATACTTCATTAGAATGGTCTACAAAGTGTACCTGCAAAAGGGGAGGGTGGGAGGAACTTTAGAATCTTATAACTCTTAAATTATACAAGTTTGAGACATGGGACTTACATCATTTCATTTATATTTTTAATATGTACAGTATTAAACTTTCATAAAATCAAGTATTACTATCCCTTTAAATCTTTAGTGCCAATATGTTCAGTTCTCTCAGGCCATGTTAGAACTCTGTGGAGTTATACATGTTACTGAATGCTATTTCTGTCTCTATCTACAATGAGATCAGGTGAGTCTTATCATAAAGATATTAGAAATGTGCTCTTAAATGTGTTTTACTAGGTACTAAGTCCTATGTGTTTATTCACAAGAATTCATCAGGGAAATTTTAAACTTAGATAGGGATGATTATGTGTATTAGATAAGACTCTCTTGAAATGGGGTACCATGATGTGGTAAGCAAGCTTAAAGTGTTAGTAATGTCTAAAAAAGCATGTTTGCGTTTAGAAGAGCTTAAAAAGCTGATCTGAATGCAAAAAACTGTATCTCTCAAACCGCTATGGTTTAAGAGATACGGGCGTTTAAAGTTTGATTTCTCCTACTGACAGCTGTAAAGCTGTCAGCAGGAGATCCGTGTCGGTCGACATGGTGGCGCTTGAGAAGTGCCGGGATCTTGTTAATTACACGGAATCCCTTCATTGGAATGGTCTAAAACGTGTGCCTGAACACTAGGCACACGTTTTAGACCATTCCAATGAAGGGATTCCGTGTAAGTAATGAGGTCTCGGCACTTCTCAAGCTCCAGCGTGTCGACCGACACGGATCTCCTGCTGACAGCTTTACAGCTGTCAGTAGGAGAAATCAAACTTTAAACGCCCGTATCTCTTAAACCATAGCGGTTTGAGAGATACGTTTTTTTGCATTTAGATCAGCTTTTTAAGCTCTTCTAAATGCAAAAAAGTTTTTTTTAGACATTACTAACACTTTAAACATATTTTGGTCAAACTATGCAACACAAAACACAAATTTATGAACACAGTGGTACAATATATGCTTTATACAGGGTGCACATTGAGATAATTTGTATGCTGGAGTCAGGTCTCTTTTCTGTTTTAGATTTCGCTTTAGGTGTTGGCATAACTTTTGGGGGCCTGAAGAACCCCTTCATTCCTTTCTTCTATCTATAGCTTATTCACTTGGGTTTTTATTATAAATTTGTATTACACATGTATATGTTATGGTGACTTAGCACTGTGAGTTTCTGTTCTTCTTTGCTCTATCTACAATTGCCTGTCTGTTTTATGCTACTAGGTCCTCCTAGGGCTCTCTGAATTCCCACTCTGAGAATATTGCTATCATATTAGCCTTTCACATTTGTGAAAACTTTTCTGTTTTCCTCCTATGCTTTCTGTGGTCATGATCATTCCTGCCTCAATAATATAAAAACCTCCAATCCATGATGTGTAGTTTAGTAGACAGAGTGAAGAAAGGAGAGAGTTTTAATTTAAAGGGATAGTAACACTTCGTTTTAACTTTATTTTATTTTGTAGGCATTAAAAAAACACGAAGAAGGATATAAGTCCTTTTCTGTGGCCTAACGTCCGTTGTGCTTTCAGTTGGTAGGGAAATTGAATAGCTTGCTAGCTCTTTTTGCTAACAGGCCATTAGCAGGGACATTTAAATTGAATTGAATAGTTGGCAGCAGTTGTAGTGTGTTGCTTCAGCCGCCTGAAACACTCTGCAGTTTAGGTCTCTCTGCTTTTTACTGCATTCCTAAATGTTTCCTAAATTCTTCACCCTTGGTCTCCATCTTATATAACAGGATCAACTTCACATAAATTTGGGGTGCTTTAAGAGAGGAGCTGGCTGCAAATTCAAAATGGTGGCATTTGAATTTCTTTTGAATACAATTAATTAATAGCATGGTGAAGAACAGCAGGGGTTTTATGTTACAGCAGCCCCATAAATACCTATGCAATTGAATACAGTTCTTGTCTACAGGCTCCTTTTAGGACTTTTCTCCAGCAGTATTTCTGCCACTGAAACACGGGATGATTTTTTCTCACCCTTGTTCTTAAACTCCTGGCCAGGGGTGCAATCCTTCTACAACAGGATCCGACCCACTAGTCTCCAGTGCAAGATGTACAGTATAACACAAGTCTATACTCAGTTTAAAATCATTGTTTTGTTTAAATTGTACAGGCAAAACTATTGTGTTGAATAAAATATGAATAATATATTTAATGAAATATTATGTATAGCTGCTTTCTGCTGAAATTGTTGTGTGGTCCTTACAGCCTATATTTTTTCTTCTGACTACTTTGACTTTCTTTCCTGTACTCTGTGTGTTTGTTGATATTACAAATAATGACACCTATGGGAACTCAACAGTTTCAGATGAGTACAATAGAAGCCATCATTTCCATTCTGAGTAGCTTCAACTTACTGTGCAAACTCTGATAAGAGGTTTTGTAGAACATATTTGCAGGTTTATAGCAACTAAATGACTAAGTTTAGCTTATTAGTCAAGCTGAAGAAAAACATATTTGCCCTTGAAATATGACCAACACTAACTAAGGCATCTGAAATGACTCATGTTATATTACTTCAGTTATATGTTGTTACACAGAAAACCATAAACATGATTCAAGAAATATGTTAGCGGTTGCTCCTGTTGTAATTATACATTTTTGTGGTTTATACTGTTAGTCATACAAATGTATTTACAAGTTTTATTGTTTTAATCAATCAAGTGTTTTATATTGTACAACAATAAAGTAGTAGTTTTACTTCTAAATCATGGAATAATGTGTATTTTACACATAATACAGAATGAATTAAAACTATTTGGTTTACCAATTTGTATAGTCATGGAAATGCAATTAAATAATTGTAAAGTAGCAAAGTCAAAGTCATTTTGTGCATGATCTAAAAGTCTAAAGTCTTGTTCACATGGTCGACACCAACATTACATGGCAGTACTAACATGGCAACACTGCTTTCCTGCTGGTATTACCCATGTGCTATGCACTACACTCCCAATGCACGCTGAACACAAAGGAAAGCATGAGTGCTTCAGTAGAGTGTGAGAAGGGAGAAAAGAGATTTACCCCAAATATTGTGTAAATGATTGAAAGACCAAGTCAGCTGTGATCCAAGTTCCTTTCTGATCTGGTGTTAGGGGAGTCGGAGGGTGTGAGGCAGGAGCAAAAGAGAGTTACCCCAAATACCTCAAAATTCTCTGTGCCTGACTGGGAAGACACAGGCAGCCATGATCCAAGTTGATTCCTTATCTGGATGTTATCTGTGTGTTGGGGAGTCAGGGTGTGTGAGAAGGGAGTAATGAGGATTTACCTTAAATACCCCAACATTTTGTGTGATTGAGAAAACGCAGGTAGATGTGATCCACATTCCTTCCTGATCTGGCTCTTATCTCTGTGTCATGGGAGTCTAGGGGCGTGAGAAGGGAACAAAGGAGAATTACCATAATTACCCCAAAATTATGCGTGACTGAGAAGACACAGGTAACTGTGATCCAAGTTCCTTTCTGCTGGCTGTTCTCTTTGTTAATTGAGTGTGGGGGAAGTAGCAGTTTCATGGTGAGTGTTAATTTTATGCTGAAATGGACTGTTAATAAAAACAAAAGTTATGAATAATTTAACTGATAGGTGACATGGGCTGTGACTGAGGCAGACAAATTCTAGAAGAAATAAATAATTTTGTATAGGGTACAATATCACACACACAAAGTCAGTTCTGTTGTGTTCTTCACTGTTTAATATGTCCAGCAAATGTACTAGGGGCAGGGATGGTCAAAAGGAGTAGTAGCAATGCAGGCACATGTTAGTAAAGTGGTAGCCCCAAAACTGTCTGCAGCCTTGGTTTCTACAGTGCGCATAATAATTGCGGCTGATGATCCTTCACCTCCTGAAGAGGCTGTTTGTCCAAATAATATAAAAAAATGCCACCAGCACCACTAGTAATATTAATAAAAAACTAAAGATGACAATGAGTTACATTCTAGTGTTGATGGCATGAACGGAGAAGGTGTAGCAATTCAACCATCTGCTGTGCTTGACAGTGAAAGTAAAAACACCAGTCCTTAAAGTAGTAAAGAATATGCTGAAAATCCCTGTAAGGGGAAAAGTAAAAAGAAATAGTTTGACACTTCAAAAAGTCTAGGAGAATATAAACGTCGTGGACAAGAAGTGGTGTGCAATGCTGAGGATGATATCATTATTGCTGATGTTGATCTAGAGTATGTCCCTCCTCTTCTTCAGATACATATGAATTTGAGAGTGAAAGAGATGATTACATGACCAGAAAATTAGTTGAAAGGCAAAGGCTCAATCTTCCACCACTGAAAATGAGTGCTGTGCCTGTTTATACACTGTTTGAGATATCAGCTGGAAAGTCTGACTCTGGTCAAGTAAAGGTTCCTGAAAATGCACAATTATCCTATCAGTTAACATCAGCACCATCACTGCTTCCAAGTCCAACCCCTACCCAGCCTCACACACAAAGTAATCCGCAACACAGGTCATCAACATCCAAAACCCTAGCTATGGTGAGTGCTCCTACTGCTGTTGGAAGTGCAGCACCTTTGACACAACTAGTACAATTGGAATATCTAGCTACCAGATACTTTACTCATTAACCAAAAGCTAAACATGTTGATATATGTTGTCTGTGTAAGAAGAAAGTGAGCAGGAGGGAAAGCAGAATCCTCAATGAGATCCCATCGGAAATACAACCATGGGTCTGATTAGGAGACACACCATGAGCATATCAAATGTGCCACAACTAGCAGCAGCAGAAGTACTCCTAACAGTTCCCAGGGCCTTAGGATACATAATAGAAGTGCTGGTGATGTGTTTCAAGATTTTCTGCTCTTGCTGCAGAGTAGTTTGTTTTTGGAGATGACAAGAATCAAAGAGTTCCAACACATACCGCAACTGCCCCCACCACCTACACAAGTCATGCTGTTAAAGCAATAACACAGTTCTTCCATTATGTTCTGTCATCCCACACTTAGTATTTTCTTAAAAAGAAGTCCAAACCTGCACAAAAATAATGCAAAATACACATATGGAATAGTAAACTTGTTAAAATGTTTTTAATTGACATGTAGCCCTTTTCTTTTGCTGAAAACAGAGGTTTTAAAGAACTGATGTCATGTGTTGCATCCTGCTGGAATATCCCAAGCCCCAATTATTTTTCAAGGATGGAGGTACCAGTGTTACTTAAGCAGGAACAGACATAGTAATATTGTAAAGTAGGTTGAGAAAACACACAATTCCTTTGCCTCATAACCCATAGAAATTAGAATTATGCTTTCCTATTTTCAAATGAGTATTAGTCTTTACTGGAACTTCCTGTTATACCTACTAATACAGTATAACCCTATATGTTCCCTCTTGAAATAAATGCATCTAATTGTTCTTAAATGTATGCAATGTATCTGCCATTACTACATCCTTGGGCAATGAATTCCACAATTTAACAGACCTTACATTAAATAAAAACCTTCCTCTGCCGAAGCTGAAACTTCCTTTCCTCTAATCTTAAAGGATGGCCCCTAATTATCTGATTCAGCCTTGGAATTTAGTGTTGTGGGCAAAAGGACAAATGCACTTAGCCTGCTAATATGTTTTTCAAGGCATATATTGCTGTAGGACTCACAACCTTTACTTTTATTTGTTTATTTCTCCACTTCAGCCCTTAGATGAAGTAATATTGTGGCAGGAAATCTTGTAGTCATAGAAAATAAAGTTCTCAAAGAAAATTATTGGCAGTGGCCAATAAGGAGGACATTTTATATTTTTTTTTTTTCAGGAAAAAAAACAGGAAATTGTTGGTTTTCTGGGAAAGTTCCAGTGGGAACTTTTTCTGACTTTTTGCCCATTCCTGCTTTTGAACTTTATTCTTCAAGTGTATACTATGCACTTTTAATTAAGGAAAAAATAATTTATTATATATTTTTTCTTCTTCACCTTTTTAATTTTTAAATATATGGTTATTTTCCCTGAGAAGGAGCTTGTACAACTTTTGTTTCCAGGTAGATTTCTGTCAGGTACTGTGAGAATAGGGATAGTGATACAATTTTACACTATGGAATACCCTGTCTTCTCCTTTCAGACTCTCCACCAACCTTCTGAAGTTTATCAATTTCCCCCATAACTTTTGTAAGACCAGATCAACAGCCTGCCCAACTTTATTCACCCTCATTTCCTTTCTAGATCATTCTTCCACTTGCAACCTGAGCATTTTTTTCCAGAACAAATCCAATAGATGTCTGGACCACTGCACTGAAAAGCACATATCTCCCATACATTTACCTGCAGTTCACGTAGCTGGAAGTACTTAAATCCTAAAAGACTTACACTTTCTGCATCCCAGCCTACCTTCCTTCTAAGATCTCACTAGCAGGGCCCTCTGATCCTTTTGTATTGTATGTTTTGTTTTATGTCTCTATATGTCTATTAATATTGTACAGCACTGAATAATAAGGCGGCGATAAAATCAATATTAATATATATTAAACGAAATGGAGCTCTGATTAATCCTCATATTTTTCTTAGAACGGTATTTCAATATGATACGAGTTGTAGTTCAAGAGTAAGAGAATTATAAAGCATCCCCCACCCGCCCCTTTTACTTATGTAATACTGCACTCCAAGCTGGTCATAATAGAGTTCAGCGAGGAACAATGTTCAATAAGCATAAGGAAAAACCTGCCCTCCTTCGTCAAGGGGGGGCAGGGTATTCCTTATACTCACTGCATGAATATTGTCCCTCGCTGCTAGCTGTCCAGTCCATTGACCAGATTCCACATGTGAGGGGAGGTGGCTAAGGATAGGTAAAAGGGGTGGGATGGGGGCACTTTATAATTCAATTACTCTGGAACTACACTAGCGGTCAAAAGTAGGAGAACACCTCAATTTTTGCTACTTTTAGTTATTGCCATATAACTTGAAAAAAACATTAGAAAAACCTGTCAACATTGGGTATTTCTAAAATCAAGACAAATATTATAATCTATTTAGCAGGGTTTTTTTTAGCATTTGTAGATGTGTAAAAGATTTTTAGTGCCAAAGTTAAAAAAAAAATTGTATTTGTTACATTTGTTTCATCATCATATTTTATAAATTGTTTTACGGGAAATTTGATGAAAATAATAAGAAAAACAGTATATAATATATGTGGGTACATTAAACGAGTAAGAGGAAAATTACAGCTAATGACAAACACAGTAGAAGCGTTAAAACAGACATTGTCCAGAAGTGTTAAAACAGCCATGGTCCAGAACGACAATGTCTGTTTTAACACTTTTACTGTGTTTGTGTTTAGCTGTAATTTTCCTCTTACTCATTTATTGTACCCACATATATTATATACTGTTTTTCTTGCCATAAGATGGGCTTTCTAAAGATACCATTATTTTCATCAAATTTCCTGTAAAACAATTTGTAAAATATGATGAAACAAGTGTAACATGCACTTTTTTTAACTTTGGCACTAAAAATCTTTTACACATCTACAAACTCTAACCCCCCCCACCGCTAAATAGATTAGAATATTTGTCTTTATTTTAGAAATACCCAATGTTGACGTGTTTTTCTAATGTTTTTGTCAAGTTATATGGCAATAACTAATAGTAGCAAAAATTGAGGTGTCCCAGAACTTTTGACCGCTAGTGTACAACTTGCATAGTATTGAAATACTGCTCTATATTACATTGCCAAAAAAACTAAGAGGAGCCCAATTAAATTTGATATATTACTATCCCTTTAATAGATAATAATACTAATAATTTCTGGTTCTCTCTATACTGTAGTGGAGGCAGGTTTTCCTGCTGCCAGCACAGCGTTACATTGTATCACTATCCCTGCTTGACATTTGTACCTACTGTTCTTGTACTCAAAAAGGCTGGTACCTTATCTCAGACATTTAGCAGATAATACAGTATTAGCACTTGTCAGACATTTATTAAAATTGCTAAATACTTGGGAGTCAGAGAGCCATACAAAGGGCAACAACGGAAGCTCTCTCAGTAAATACTTAAAGGGATAGTAATAGTTTGTTTTATCTTTATTTTATTTTGTAGGCATTAAAAAAACGTGAAGAACGATATAAGTCTTATCTCTCAGACCTTTATGGTCTGAGAGATATTCACAAGCAAAGTTTCCCCTCCCACCTCTTTTACCTAGTGTAAGCCATCTCTTCTCAGATGTGGAATGCAGTCCATAGACCAGACAGATAACAGCTGGGGACAAATCTTCTTCCTATGAGAACAATGAAAGCCCTGCCCCCCTTGACAAGTTTTTCAGGTTTTTCCCTTATCTTAATTGAAGATTGTCCCTCTCTGCAGTCTACCTAGGCACCTCCCTTCTGATCTGGCTGAGCAGTGTTACATCAGTAAAAGGGGCGGGAGGGGGATACTTTGTCATTGAATTACTCTTGAACTACAACTCTGACAGAATTGAAATAACACTCTCCAAAGTCCAAATACTATGGTGATTAATTAGAGCTGCTTTTATTATGAAACATTGCTATCCCTTTAAGACTATATTTTAGGCCTCAGAAAAAACAGGGCGTTTAAAGATACTAGCATGAAGTACAGGTTATTTAAATCCATACAGCTCCAGTTCATTTTCATTATGTTACATGCTGTTATTTTCAGGAAACAATAGCAAATAAAAACTGGAGCAATTATGTGACATACCAGCTGCACTTTATGATTGATTTAAATGGGGCACTTAACCCCTTGAATGCCAAATAGGTATGCAACCTATAGCCTTGCAATACAATACAGACCTCTTTAATATTCAGGAGTTGAAAAGCCATTGAAATTAATGAGAATTTTGGGAATTCTTATTTGACTCCTCTTGTGCAGTGGGTCTGCTCCAGTTCACCAGCATAATTTCTCCCAGGTACAATTAGGTTTTTCTTTAATAGTTACAGTATGCAGTACTCCTAAATATGCCTGGCAAAATAATGCAGCAGTGTATAATGTTTCTCAACCACCAGGCACTGGACCTGTGCTAGTCCCCTGCAATATTAATACCAGCCCCTGGAATGCTTTATGTGGCCCGGTGCTTCAATACACAGAAATGGCTTAGATGTTAATAGCGGTCCATGTCAGTTTAGAAAGGCAGCCAGCTGCTCCTTGGCTTGAAACTTAGAAACACTGATGTATACGACTTAACTCTTTGAGTAGCAGTGAGGTATCCAACTCATTGCAAAGTAATCAGTTTGATACTTCTCTGGCACTCAAAGGGTCAATGGCTAAATAATATTTTTCATTTGATGTAATACACATTTTTTTGCACTTTTCCAGAGACAGGAAATATGTTGCACATAATTACTCAAAGCTTTAGTGTAGTGTAATCTATATTGTAAAACAGCATTTAAATCTCAAAAGACCATTTAAACCACAAAATTAACTCAACTGGAAAAACACTTGAAATCAAAATATTTATTACAGGAAATACACAGTACTTTACAGAGATACATGTTAAATCCGTACATAATGCTGGGAGTAACTATACATTTTCAAAATGTAACATTACATTGCTGCATTATTGAATGATACATATAAATATGATTTGATGTAAAGTTTTTCATGTAAAAAGAATCAACATTATATGCATAAATACAATTGTTATTCTTATGGGTTTGTAACTTATTCCTGGATATATTGGGTATATGCCACACAAATGATCAAAATAAATTTTTGTCTCTTTAAGCCTGTCTTTAGAACCCGCACTCTAATGGTGTTTACTTTGAAAATGTCACTCTCTATTGGGCAAAGTTCACAACAGTGCGTTAAACATGTTGCCGGCATGAAAAGAACGACATTAGAATTTGCCCTTTTGATGCGGGTGAGATTATCATGTCGCCCTTTTCATGCCAGTGACATGTTCAATGCGCAGTTATGAACATTACGACATGTTTAATGCACTGTTGTGAAGACTACCCAATAGTGGGTGACATTTCAAAAGGATACCCTCTAATGGCAGCCTTTCTACCCAATAATAAACATAACATTTTCTTCAATGTGGCTGCTATGTAACTATTGTTTTTTACTTTTAACTTAAAGGGTTATGTGATTCAACTGCTCTCTCCCTAAGATAGTATAATTTATCACAGCCAATTCTACATTTCTGGCTCCTCTTTTATCCTCTGCTATGAATCCATTTGATATTGTCATTAGTGAAGTTATCTATAATTACAGTGATCTCACTTCATGCTCTGCTTCCTTATATTTTTCTGTAGCATGCAGGAGGGAATAATTTCCACCAATGAGATGGAATGATGTCTGACACTCTTGCTTTTAATAAGCCATAGATACAAGTAGACATCTTATCCATTCATGAATAGAAAGAAAACATGTGAACTGTCATCAAGTAGAGCCTGAAAAACTGGGTGGATGCTGTTGAGGAGGCAAAACACTTGGCTCCAATAGAGCATGCAGAATGGGGATCAAGCACTTTTAGATGTCCTAGATCAAGTCAAATCCACACCCTTTCAAGAAATTTGAAAGTTAAGCTCAAGATTTGAGAATTTCACATTGACTCCAAATCAAAATCACTTCTGGTTTCTGCCCAAGTAAATAATTTCAAATTAATCACAAAAACAAAAGATGTTAAGGGTAAGGTTCATGGTCCATAAATATATGCACCTTGTGTAATGCAATAAGGAAGTATTATTTGTAATAGCATGAGTGAACAGATAATGTAACAACTAGGAAGGAAATATTAAAAGTCACACTGATAAATATATCACCTGTAACAGAATGTAGCCCATAGTGTGACAAATCTGTAAATAAAAATCCCCCTGTGCAGACAGTTACTGCACCATAGAGGACAAATACAATTTCTCATTTGACTCTAGAGAAGTCTTCAAGGAATATCTTTACAATCCACTGGAGACTTCCATCATTCAAGTGTTAAAAGCTCAGTTTTACTCTATGGCTATCTGGTCCCCCACAGTGAAGCTGATTTGCACTAGAATGGAGTGCTCAACTCATTAACAAGCATTCAAAGGGTTAAATCTAAGCTTTTATTTCTATACTTGATAATGATTTGAGAAAGGTAAGGAAAATGAAAATCATTGTTGGAAGATTAATGCATTCTTGCAGACTTTGTTTCTATCTATTATAAACATTTGCAGTGATTTGCCAGATGTGCATTACACTGCCAAGTTCTGGGTAACCCATGAAGCAGTCAGGGGTAATTGTTAACCCCTTGATATTCAAAAGGTTAAAACTGTAACAGTGCAGAAGAGCAGGAACTTGATAAATCAGTAGTAAACCTTTTTATTGCCTGCACATTAAATATGTTATTTAAACATCTGGCTGCATTTCTTAAATTAAAACATACATATATCAGTATGGTTCCCGTATCACGGATTCACAATTCTTTGCATGTTTTAATGAATGTAACTTATATGTGAAATATTGCAACATTTGACTAATAAATAAAGACATACAGATCAAGCACACAACCACGAACAGTCTTGTAAGGAATATGTGCATGTCTACACAAACAGATATTGTATCAGTATGAAAACAAAAATAATTACAATCTTACCTAATCATTTTACTTGGATAAAAAATGATGCAGTATCTCAACTGATCACATTAAAATATT
This sequence comes from Rhinophrynus dorsalis, assembly GCA_037306005.1. Taxonomy (NCBI): domain Eukaryota; kingdom Metazoa; phylum Chordata; class Amphibia; order Anura; family Rhinophrynidae; genus Rhinophrynus; species Rhinophrynus dorsalis. The sequence continues at coordinate 67,657,149 of CM074719.1, read as the reverse complement.
AATATGGGAACCTCAAGCTTGTCTTTCAGTGAATTAAAAATCTGCACATATTTTGTACTGGCCATCTTTCTCTCAAATAATGTGTGTGTGTGTGTATGTATGTGTGAATGTGACTATTTATATGTATACTAGTGTAAAAGCCTGTGTACACCGGGCAAGGTTCTGGTGATGTTAACCCTTTGAGTGCCAGAGGGATACGCAACGCATTGCTTTGTAATGTGTTGCGTAACCCCTCTGGCACTCAAAGGGTTAAGAGGCCAGTCCTGATGTGCGTACTGCTGCCACCTCATGCGATGCAGTCGTGGGCTGTAGAGACTGCCCGAAAGCACAGAATGCTCCCAGCACAGAACTCCCAGCTTTCCATGCTCCCAGCATTCTGTGCGTTCATGCAGTCTGTACTGCACATGACTGCATCGGACAAACATTCTAGCGTTTTATTATATAGGAGATGTATATGTGTGAATGTGTAGTGAATGCTTATATTGGCTGAGAACAGCAATTATTTAGCATATTTAGCAAGTGCCAAGCAGAGTCACCAAGAAATTAACCCCATAACGACCGCCCAATCCGGAAGGGGGCAGCAGTTAAGGACCATAAAGATTTTTTTTTTCATTGCATTGAATGATGGGCTGGTACAGAGTGTGCATCCCAGAATTCCATGATGTGCACGTCACAAGTCACTAAAAGGTTCAGGTTAATTTCTCAAAAACAGTTTATATTACAAATCACTAGTACAACATATAGTTGCTTAAAATTATGATTAAAATTAATTCATTGTATGTTAAGGTGATAGGTCCACTTTAAGTGAATTGAAATAAACTATATGATAGCAGTTTCTATTATGCCCACTGTTTACTAGGTTTATTTTGACTTTGTTTTGAAAGCCCTTGTGGTATCTCCCTTAAGATGAAGGGTAATATAGATGTGGACCACTTGCAAACCAGTTGCACCTCATTGATGAGTTACAAACAAGGCCACAATGTACATTTGGGGTTAGCTGGTATTTCAGTAGAGGACATACCTGCCATTTAGTACTTCCTTTTGGATGGGAATAGTCTGATATGTACATATACATTTCTCCTTGAGAATAGCAATATCAGCGTTTTTATATTGTCAGTGAACCCTCACTAATTTTGAATTTGTCTGTAATCCCTTGGAGTGTATCTCTGTGGGTACAGATAAACACAGATGCAGATCAGTTGCTCTCTGTGCCTAGGGAAACCAGCTGCACCTCCCTGATGCACTTCCTGATTTAGCTGGTATTCTCATGCACAGGGAAATTTCCTGTGGGCAGGATTACTCTGATATGTACATTGCAATTTGTCCTCCTCAGTAAGACTAGAGGACTATAATGCAAGCTTCTGTTTGGTGAATATCTGTAGAACAAGCCATGTGAGGTTTATCCCCCTGAGTAAAACAAGGGTACGCTCTCTGCTGAAAGGTGTTTTATTCCAAAGTTATTACAGCTCAAACTTGATTTTTTTTAAGGTGCAATATCACAGTGGCCTGAAATTGTACAGTGGCACTGTTGCTATACCATCCCATGGAGATTTATGGTCAACTGACCAGAGCTATCCATAGGATGGTGTAGCAAAAGCACCACTGTACAATTGCAGGCCACCATGAAACGGCAACTTAAAAAATTCAAGTTTGAGCTGTAATAAATTTGGAATAAAACACCTTTCAGCAGTGAAAGTACCCTTGTTTTGCTCAGGGGAATCAACACTACAATATATTTTTTTACATATTAAAGGGATAGTAATACTTAAAATGTAAAAAAAAATATGTTGTAGGGTTTATCCCCCTGAGTAAAACAAGGGTACTCCACTGCTGAAAGGTGTTTCATTCAAAAGTTATTAATTTTCAAAGTTGAATTTTTTAGGTACAATATCACAGTGGCCTGAAATTGTACAGTGGCGCTGTTGCTACACCATCCTATGGACAGCTCTGGTGAGTTGACCATAAATCTCCATAGGATGATGTAGCAACAGCGCCACTGTGCAATTTCAGGCCACTGTGATATTGCACCTAAAAAATTCAACTTTGATAATTAATAACTTTTGAATGAAACACCTTTCAGCAGTGGGAGTACTCTTGTTTTACTCAGGGGGATAAACCCTACAACATATTTTTTTTTACATTTTAAGTATTCTATCCCTTTAAGTATTCTATCCCTTTAAAGAAACCAGCTGACATCTAACTGACAAGGCACACACAATGTCAAAATATATATCAGGTGTTGGCAGATATTTCCCTGAAGAAGAGATTTGTCTGGGAGTGGATCATTGTTTTGGGCAGGATTAGCCTGATATGCACATGGATATTTATCTTCTGTCATGACACCAGAGAGCTAATGTGATGCTTCTGAGCAGTGACTAGCTGTAGAACATGCAATATCTGCTTTTGTTCATCCACACAGACTCTCACATCTTGTGGCTTTTATTTTTTTAAATCCTTAGGTGTATTCTCAAGACTGAAAAGTAATCCAGATGTGGGCCCCTTGCTCTCAGCGCATAGGGAAACCAGCTGCACCTCACTGACAAAGTCCAAACAAGGCCAAAACATATATCAGGTGTTAGCTGTGTTCCTGTGCAGTGGTGACTTGCATGCCATTTTGGAAGTTGACAGCTCTTATAAGCAGAATTAGTCTGATTTGTGCATGGACATTTCTTCTCTGTAATGGGTCTAGAGAGCCAATGTATGGTGCTTCTAAACAGTTATTAGCTGTACAACAAACAATATCTGCTTTTGCTCGTTCTTTGAGAGGCTCTCAAGTATTTTTCTTTGTTTACTAGCCACTGGCAAATGTATTGGAAGCATCTCTAGCATTTGAGGGGTTTAAAATCCCATTTATATCTATTGTATTTTTAGGCATTTTTTGTTTGTCACCTAATGTTCAATTAGCTTACTCCAGAATTACTCCTCTTTTTCACTACAATGTTAATTTAGGTAATTTTTATTTGTCTACAATGACTCACCTGGTTTGCTCCAGAATTGCTTCTCCTTGGTTTAGTACATACAGCCTAAGCTGTTGTTACATGGTGAGAATCCAGGTTAAATCATGGGTGGGTAACCCAGGGCCTTACAGCCATCCATAGGTACCACCACTGACATAAAATTTGTAGATTTTCCTATTAATGTGACGGAAAATCAGGATTTTATTAAAGACACGGAGGCAAGTTTTATACATTAATCTTTATTTTTACTTACTCAGCAACAACGTTTTTTCAAGTATTTAAATGGTTAAACATAACAAGAAAAGTAGTAACCCCGCCCTTACATATATCTGGCCAATCATAACCCCTTAAGGTGTATAACAATATGAACAGGTAAGTCCATTTCCTCTGTCTTTGAAGTAAGCTTGTATAACTTGTTCATAGATATTTCAATAAAATGGATCTGGAATATCATAAACTGGAACATCTTCATTGAACTGGTTCTTTAACTGTAGCATATCGTATCCTACAGAGAAACATATAGAAAAGCACAAAGGGAAGGGTTAGTAAAGGGGGAATAATACTCGCCTCTGTGTCTTTAATAAAATCCTGATTTTCATCATATTAATAGTAAAATCTACGAATTTTAAGGCAAGACACAGAGGGTCCTATTATGCAAGTTTAAAACTGTTGCATAACATTAATAGATACATGTTTAATAGGTTTAAAGTAAAAGGATTTGAAGGTGGATTCTCTGGACCAGTCAGCCGCTTTGAGGATATCTTCAATTCTACCGCCGGAGAGTAGAGATTTGGAAGTCATTACTCCTCGTGAGGAGTGTTCTCCATATAGGTTAGTATCAGTTTTGGCTTCTTGCATGATCCAGCAAATCCATCTTGCCAAAGTGGCTGTAGAAACTGGAAGGTAGGGTTTTACAAAATAAATTAACAATTGCTGAGATACGTTAGGTCTAAATTTTGAGGTAATGGATTCATAAGCTTTCATATATAGGACAACACAAAGTTGTGGGTTTTGAGGGAAACAGGGATAGAAGATTTCCCTAGAATAGAATTTAGTACATCTAAAAATCAGAAAATGGACTCCATCAGGTTCATAAAATCTGTTAGTAATGTCCAGCGCATGGGCATCAGAAACCCTATGAAAAGAGATAAGACATAAGAGCATGGTGGGTTTAGCTGATAGTTGTTTGATAGAGAGTTCTTTATTAGGAGGCCAAGATTATAGGAGTAAAAGGACTGTATTAACATCCCATAGATTAGAATATCGAGCTCTAGAAGGTCTAGAAACCCTAATGCCTTTCACTAGCTTACAAATTAAAAGATGTTGACCATCAGGGACCCTTCAATATACTTGTGATTTGCCAAAACAGAGGATCTATAGCAGTTGATCATTCTGTAAGCTTTCCCTAGTTGAAAGCAGAATGATAAAAAATTTAACATGGAACTTATATTGGAAGAAACGGGATCCAGACCCTGTTCCATGCAGCACTGTGTCCAGGTATTCCAGCATGATTTGTAACACACTCTGGTACCTGGTGCCCAAGCTTCGGAGATGAGTGACTGAGACGTTTCTGAAAGGTCGTAGACAGACCATCGATTCCTGAAATTCGCCATGCTAAAAGATGAAGCTGATCTTGAAGTAGAAGGCTGTGTGGGTTCCCCGTTGGGTCCTGTAAGAGTTGTGGGAACGGAGACAAATATTTTGGGGAGTCTATAGACATCTCGAGAAGTGGAGGGAACCACGGTTAGGCTGTCCAAAAGGGAGTAATAAGGACTAAAGTGATTTTCTGCCTTCTGGCTTGCAGGATAACTCTGGGGATCATGGCGAAGGGTGGAAAAGCATAACTCCCTTGTGAGGCCCAGACCTGAAGAAAAGCATCCAGAGCTAATACTTCTGGGTCTGGTCTCCAACTGAAGAAATTCAGTACTTGAGTGTTTAACCTGGATGCAAAGAGGTCTAACACTAAAGGACCCCAAATTGAATTCAAACAGGCAAATGTTGCTCTGTGTAGCATCCAATCTCTTGAATCTATGAGGTGCCTAGAATTCCAATCCGCAATGGTATTGGATAGGCCCGGTAGATATTCCGCTTGTATCAAGATGTTTCTGTCTTGACAGAAGTGCCAAAGTTCCTTTGCCACAATTGCTAGTGTCTTTGATTTTGTGCCTCCTAGATGGTTGTACTGCTGATACATTGTCCATCTTCAGAAGTATGCAACAATTTGATGTCTCTGTCATGAAACTTTTGATTGCGAATGACCCTGTTGATAGTTCTAAACAGCTGATATGCATATCCTTCTCCCTGAGGCACCATTTCCCTCCTGTGGTGAGGGTTCCGCATCTTGCTCCCCAACCTAGATTGCTGGCATCTGATTCGATAATGATCTCCAGAGACATCCTGAAGATCGCTCTTAAATTCCATGCCTCCATGTGGTTTAACCACCACAGAAGTTCTTCTCTTGCATCCATGGAAAGGGGAATAAAGTCTGAGTAACCCAGATCCTTGTGAAGATGAAAAATGTTTAGCCTTTGAAGAGCCCGGTAATGAAGGGGAGCCGGGAAGATGGCTTGAATGGAAGCTGATAGAAGAACTACTATCCTCGCAATTATTCAAAGAGATTTGACATTCATTTTGAGAATTGTTCTGATCTCTTTGAGGATATTTTTCAATTTATTGCGAGGTAGAAGAAGGTTCAAATTCAGAGAGTCTATAACAAAACCTAGAAATTCTATTTTCTGGGTCAGAATTGTCACCGATTTCTTCCAGTTTATAATGAAACTGAGATCGGTTAGGGTTTGGATCATCAGCTGAAGTTGCTTTTCGGGTGTAAGTCCTGTGACATGATCAGTATATCGTCTAGATATATGATCATGAGTATTCCTCTGGCTCTTAGGTAAGAAATGATCGGTTTCATGAGTTTTGTGAAACACCATGGAGCCAAGGTTAGGCCAAATGGAAGGCAGGTGAACTGCCATATGATCTCCTTCCATATAAATTGAAATAGATGTTGCTGGTGATAAGTGATGGGGATCGCAAGATAAACATCTTTTAAGTCTATTTTGACCATCCAATCTGATGGTAGAAGCAGATCTCTGAGGCAATGAATACCTTCCATTTTGAAATGTCTGTATAGACCAAAGCTGTTTAGTTCTCTTAAATTTATGACTGGGCGTACTCCCGAGTCTTTTTTGTGGACAAGGAATATGTTGCTTATAAAGCCTGGTTTTTGAAATGGGGTTTGAATAACAGCGCCTTTTCTCTGAAGTTCTATTATTTCTAAATCCACTAGGTAGAAATCTTCTATTGAAAATTGGATAAAAGTGGGGATTTTCATTTGATAGGGATGGGAATAGAACTTGATCTGGTACCCTTGAATTGTTTGGAGTATCCAATGATCTGAGGTTATTTTGGACCAATTTTGGGAAAAACGGGTGAGTCTGCCACCCACTTTTCCCTTGGGAAAAAGAGAAGGAAGAATACTCATCTGAAAACAGTCTAGAACGAGGGAAACCTCTTGTTGTCTTTGCCCGCCAAATTCTGCCACATGGTGGGTAGAAGGGGGGAGGAGATCTGGATTCCTGAGAATAGGACCCTCTCCCATACTGAGTTGTGTCCTGTTGGTTTCCATATTGAGGTCTAACAGAGCCCATGGGTCGGCCGAGAAAGCGACCCCTACCTTTCCCAGGCCATGATGAAGACCCTCCTGTTAAAAACTTTCTTTATGGAAGTTTGGGCCTTGTCAAGGGCTGTGAAGGTATTTACAAATTTACCCAGACTTTTTATGAAGGATTCAAATAATAGGCCATTGGCCTCTGGGCCCGCCTCTGTGGAAGCCATATCAGACAATTTGGGATTGATACGTAAGAGTATAACTTTATGTCTTTCTGTAGACAGGGCTGTATTGGCATTGCCCAATAAACAAAATGATCTTTGAACCCACCCCCGAAGGGTATTAAGGTCAATATGGGAATTGTGAGCAAATGCCTCCTCTGTCATATCAAATATTTTAGCCAAAGGATCTACAATATCGAGTAGTTTGTCCTGGACTTGTTTGAGTGAACATTCAACTCCTTTTCTGGGGTCCCTCCCTGATTTGGCTGTGTATCTTGCCATTTGAGGATCCATGATGGGAGTATCACAAGTCTTATTAACTGAAGGTCTGGGGCATACTGACCTCACTTTATTCCTAGTTTTAGGATCTAAGGCTTTTCTGACCCATATGTTAATGTATTTTGCTACATTGTCCTTAGGCACCCATTCCAAGGACCTCGGATGTTTAATGTTCCCAGGGTCAAACAGAAGTTGACCGTGTTCATCCAAGATGATATTGTCATCAATGTCTTTATTATCGTCAATATTAATATTTGCTTCATTGGAAGTATATTCATTGTCAGATACATGATCTGAAAATTCTTCTGGATCGAATCTACAATTCTTTGACAAAGATTCTAAACAAAAAAGAATTAGGTTTAGACCTGTATTTGTTTCTTAAACTCGGATTGACATCCTCCTGAGCGGAGGTTCTTTAACATGGTAGTGAGTCACTGTTCTGATTGCCAGATATATCATGCCAGTCATTATGAGACCTATTAGGTTCTCTTTCAGATGTACAATGTTTTGTCTTTCTCTTTCTCTTTTGGCCAGTTTTTTGTTGAACATCTCAAGCGTTTATTTTTTTCAAAGATACAGCACTTTGAAGTAAATTGAGATTGCTTGTTTTATTTTGATGAAAAACTTCAGCCAGAGACTTTGCCAATGTTTCCGTCATCTGACTCATGCATGACAATATTGCATTTGAAACAGTTTTATTAACAGACTGATCCATAATGGACTGAATCTGATCTTCAGCAATTTTTTAGGTAATTGCTGTGGCTTCCCGAAAGTCATAATGAATAGAAACATTGTCGTCTATTAGAAAATGAGGAGGGAATTTTTGACCCTTAAGGGGGTTACTGGGAGATACTCATTTTCTATGTGACTTAATTTGAAATAGTAATAACAAGGTGAAAATTATACAAATGAAATGATTTTTTGGATTCTGGAATTTATATGCACTTTCCCCAAATATGTAGGTCAATAGATGGCCAAATATGAAAAAAATATATAGCGGGATATCTGGCTCCACTAACTGATCCTGTTTAAAGACTGAAATAAGATAAGAAAAACTGTTGATACAATCCCTAAAATTTCTGATAGTGAAACAGAAAGAAAGAACAACATAAACAACACAATATAGGGAGCGTGCTAGTTTTCTATAGAATACAATATATATATTTATTATAGATAACAATAAAATATCTGCTGATCAATTCGATCAAATTGGAATATAGAAAAATGTAGAGAACCTACAAGTAAACATACAATAATATACCAATGTGTCTAAAACTTATATAGCGCTATATAGTACAGTGAAATAAGATTTCACTAAGAGCTCAATAAAAAATAGTTCCAGAGGAAAATAAAAAAAATTCAACACTTTTAAAATGCAGTAGAATGGTAAATGCAGGGTGTTAAAGGAATACTTGCGAAAGTTCAGTAGATTGCGGGCAGGTTTGTTGTAGACGGTAATAACGTCAGATAAGCTCCCGTCCTACATCCCTTTAAGGACTTGCAGTTGCTCTATAAAGTCTCCTATCACGGGCAGAGATCAATGGGGTAGATGCAATTCTCTCTTACAGTCCGTGTCTCCCCCGTCCAGTAAATAGTGGAGAAAGGTTTGTAGAGCAACAAGTAGATCTATACGCGGGCAGTAAATAACCGGACACAGTACACAATACTGTTGCAGATGATCAGTCAATTTGATTAACTCACCTGCTCTCTAACAAGGAAATCCACAAATACTGGCTTGTTTGTGGGCCCTGATGGCATGGGTTGGAAACCACTGATATAGACTATTAATAACTATGGCAAATAGAAAGGGCCTGTACACAATTCCCTTTTTAAACTGCAGTGCTTCCTGCAAAATCAGAGAGGAACAATACTTAAGCTCCCCAACAATGAGAACCCATCTGCTGTTCTGCCTATGTCAGTGGCAGGGATGGTCAACACAGAACCATCAAGGTGTTGGACTATAACTGTACATTCTCTATGCTGCTGCCACAGGTGCAATAAGGCAGAGATCTGAAACTCCAGTACACATAATGATATATTAACCTAAGGAACAATCTGTTAGTCACTGGCATAGTGATTAGTCATGTCTGCCTAAGTTCAGGCAGGCACATCTATAAAACTTACACTGTTATTGTACTGCGGGACAATGCCTGGGTTCACTGTCATAAGGTATGCATAAAGTAAACATGGATAAATTCTGATGTAAACCAGCTACAAGATGGGGACACATACAAATTCTCATAGATTTATATGAGCTTTTAAGCCCTTGGATGTGGTTTCAAACATATTATAAAATCAGTGGGAATTTGCCAAATTTTTATTTTTCCCCTATAGTGCAGTTGAATTGTTTCAGTATTGTTCCACTTTTATCTTTGTGCGAATGGCCTTTGTACTACATTATTCCATCTCACATTGTTATATGTCTGGAATTAACCCTTGGATGCAAGAAAGGTCTCCATCATATTGCTTTGTAATGCATTGGAGACATTTGTGGGGGTTAATATATAATGTGGTAATTATTATTGCTACACATAATTACTTATGAGATTTCAAATCGATATGTTAACCCTTTGAACTTCCAGAGAGATAACTGACACATTGCACTGCAATGCAATGGATACCTCTCTGACACTCAAAGGGTTAATAATATTTTCAAAAATGTTCTAATGCAGCATTACAGAACAATCTGACCTGTTTCTCACTTTCTATCAAATGGCAGATTATACTTATATATTTATAAATGTTACAAAATAATAATCTTTCATACAAAACTGGTTTGTATTTTAGTATTTACGTTCCTGTTGGTGAATCATTTAATGGGCAATGAACAGTTACACAAGCATGTATTAATATTAAATGGCTTGATGAAACTTTATTGTCCTTTTAAAAAACATCTGCTTCATCATTATTTAGAAAGGAACAACATTAAATCCTCCCACGAAGTAGTTTGTGTTTTCTTCCTGTATAACAGTAAAGATTGCCAGTCCTTGAAATAATCTGTAATGTAAATCATGTGTTGACTTAGCTTCGCTATTATTTCATAACTACAGCAAACAATATTTTCAAGTGTTATATTTATTTTGGTTGCAAACACAACCAAACATAAAAATGAGTGTTAAATATTTTTCCTGTTCAAAGAACCATGACTGTAGAAGGTTTAAAAAAAGCAAAAAGGTGGACAGGGCCAGATTTTCCATAAGGCAGAGTAGGCACCTGCCTATAGGTGCACCCTACAGAGGGGAGCCTACCATTGCAATCGATATATATATATATTTTTTTTAAAGTGGGGTGTGCGCCACGTGCAGCATAGTAAGGTCTGTGCCTTCTTCGGCACAGACCTGTAGCTGCTGATCTCCCTCGTCGGATCTTTAGTATTGCAGAGTGCTGAGAGATGACATCATTTCCCAGCGCTCTGCATTACTAAAGAGAAGACTGCACGGGAGCTCCAGCAGCTACAGGACTGTGCCAAAGGAGGCACAGACAGACCTCTCCTGCCGCTGGACCACCAGGGAGGTAGGAAACGGATGGCGGGGGGATGTGAGGCTTAATGTGGAGATTATGGGGGCAATGTGAGGGCAATATGGGGATGATGGGGGCAAGTTGGAGCTGATGGGGGACAATGTGAAGCTGATGGGGGCAATGTGAGGCCAATGTGGAGCTGATGGGGGCAATGTGGAGCTGATGGGGGCATGGAGCTGATGGGGCAATGTTGAGATGATGGGTCAATGTGAGGGCAATATGGAGCTGATGGGGCAATGTGGAGCTGGTGGGGGCAATGTGGAACTGATGGGGGCAATGTTATGATGGGGTCAATGTGTAGCTGATGGGGCAATGTGAGGGCAATATGGAGATGATGGGGGTAATGTGGAGATTTGGAGCACTGTGGAGATGGCCAATGGGGGAGCCCGCTTCAGATTTCTGTGCCTACAGGCTCCTGAGATATAAATCCAGCCCTGAAGGTGGAATACAAATTTAATGGTACTTTGCTGATGACAACAGTACATGAAAGAGACTTGTGATTAGTTATATCAGATGGGAGATTCACTAAACTGTCATAAAGAGGTTATAGGTTGGAGATGACTATTCCAATTCCTATGTTATTCTATGGAGCCTATGCACTAAGAGGTCTCCAACTCTGGAGATCTTAGTGCATAGGCTCTATAGAATAACATAGGAACTGGAGAAGCGATATCACTGGAGAAGTCATCTCCACTTCATAACCTCTTTATCACTGCTTAGTGAATCTCCCCCCTGATGATTTAAAGGTAGGCAAGCAATGAAGTAAAGCTATGGGGGAAGGCAGCAGCATACTAGGATATATAGGAAGACCAATAGGAACAGAAAAGTACGTTTCTTAGTGTACTTTTTAACCCTTTGAATGTCACAGAGGCACATCCCTATGATACTCAAAGGGTTAAGGGAGTGATACTGTTGTGGTGCTGAAAGTATCCTATCTACTTCCCTACTGACCAAGTGGGGCAGCAGAGAGAATGCTCTCAGACTTCAGGATTGTCGTACTACTGGTGATGTGTGAGGGAAGGCATCCCTTCCACATTGACAGCAGTTAGACTGTCTTTTATGTTAATGGGGACCTTCTCCTCCCACTCCTCTTGCATATCCAAATTTTAGTGCATATGGTGGTGTCTACAATGAAAAAATTGTGTGCTTTAAACACATCAACAAAATCATATCACCACAGAATTGAGCTTTAGTGCATCTCAGCCATTGTGTATGCTATAATATCTTTATTGAGCTGTTTTTAACATTTTAACATGTACCCAATGGAATTTCCTCCTAATTTTGGCCTTTGCAGGGGATGTATGTTGGTAAAATTACACATATTTGGTATCTGTGCACTTGCAGGAAACAGTGCCTTCAGTATAATTGCAACTTTATCAACAAACCTAAAGTAAGAAAACACACATTTTTCTGATTTACAAGCATTTTTTTTGAATGACAAAACTTACTTTATCTGAGACACCATTAAAAAAGCTGGTCTCGTACCAAAAAAGTATGCAGTTTTACGTGTATCATTGAAATCCGCCCACAAACTGGTAAACAGCAAAATGTTGAAAAGGTGTCTGGCTTCCATAATATAAAAAAGGGCCCAAGTGATTGGCACTCAAAGAGTTATGCCCCTTGGGTACAACACATTGTTTTATAATACGTTAGAGACATCTCAAGCATCAGAAGTGTTTAAAGCAACTCAAATTCACATCTGTTTAAAACTTTGAAGGTGTCTTGGCTCAATTTGGAAACATTTTCAAGATTTAATCTGGCCATCAACAGTGTAATTCTTTAAAAATAATCAATGATTTCTTTATTGTGGGTAAGATAAAGGATGTTTTTCTTTCTTTTCATAAAACCCCACAATTGTTTTCACATTTTACAAATCTAACTTTTAGCCTTTAACATTGTCTTAAGTGGTTCATTGTGGGAGTAGGAGCTCATCTGCCTCATTCACGATGTACTTAGCAATAAGAAATACAGTATGTCATCTTGTGCTAAGTAAGTTCTTTTAATAAAAAGGAGTAATGAAAGAAAACATAGTCCTCAAAGACATTAATTAAAATGGAATGGAAAAAAGTACAGCTGCAGCAGTTTTTTAAAAGATAAGTTATGAATGTGTCAGGAAGAAACAAAGACATTTTAAGTAATATCTGTATAGAATATATAATCTATTTTTGCCAAAAGTATTTTAACTCCTTGTCGCCATAATATTTCTTCATAGGATAAGAGTAAGAAACTCTAGTTTTCCAGTTCCATGAACAGTGCATGTTTTCAAAATTCATAGCTTGATGCAGAGCCGGATCATCCATTATGGTAATCTGGGCTAATGCCTAGGGCCCATGGCAATATGAGGGGCCCTAGCTGCAAGTGATGAGTCACAGACAGAGGCCCTGCTGTTGCTGCCTCTACATTTTGTATTAGATGCCCTTTTTGTAGAAAGAGACCAGCATCATCCACTTGCTTCAACTTCCATTACAGCAATAATGCCAGTACCTGCTAGCAGCAGAAGCAAGAGATGTGGGGCCCCAAATTGGTACCTTTCCTAGGGCCCTAAGAAGCTTTAATCCATCTCTGGTTTGAAATTCCTGTATTGAGGGGGGGGGTTGCCTTCTTTTGGATCAACGATGGTAAAAAGGAAAAGGGTTGAACTAGATGGACGCAAGTCTTTTTTCAACCTAAATTACTATGTTACTATGTTACAGGTAGATGACTCTGTGGCTTAAGTCACCATAAGTGATCAATCTGTTAGTTGCCTTTGAAGACCAGCCTTTTCTAACCCTGTCTTAGGACCTTCTAGGAGAATAAATGTCTCTTGATAATAAACCCCCATGGGCGTCCGCAGACATTTTTCAAGGGGTGGGGGCAAAACATTATCCATACCCACCCATTTCTGCTGATGTCTCAGTGGGGTGAGGCATAGACAGAATGGGGTGAAGCATGGGCCTGTTAATAAATGGCAGAAAGTTGAGATGTGGCTAACATGTCCTGCCCATAAGTATACATCCAGACTCTAGAAACCATGTTTGGTGTTGGCAATAACAAATTAAAGATATTTAAACTATATAACCAACTGATTAAATTGAAATATATTAACTTAAATATGATTTGAAATATGTTAAATATGTTATCATCAATAATTAAGTACCATATAGTGACTGAAATATGCATAATATACAAAATATATGTCAACCAAGTTATACATATACATGCGGTATTAAAAAAGCCCTGCTTATGCTGAAAAATAGTGCATATTTTTTGTGGGTGTACTAAATGAATTGGAGGGAAAACATGGTTGAACAAATGAATACTAAAAAGGTCAACATTACTCTTGTCCTCTAATGTAAAAAAGTCCTGGTCCTTAAGAGGTTAAAGGGATGGTAATGTTTCATAATAAAAGCAGCTCTAATTAATCATCATAGTATTTGGACTTTGGAGAGTGTTATTTCAATTCTGTCAGAGTTGTAGTTCAAGAGTAACTGAATGATAAAGTATCCCCCTCCCGCCCCTTTTACTGATGTAACACTGTTGAGCCAAAGCAGAAGGGAGGTGCCCAGGTAGATTGCACAGAGACAATCTTCAATTAAGATAAGGGAAAAACCTGAAAAGCTTGTCAAGGGGGGCAGGGCTTTCATTGTTCTCATATAAAGAAGATTGTCCCCTGCTGTTATCTGTCTGGTCTTACAACCAGATTCACATCTGAGAAGAGATGGCTTACACTAGGTAAAAGGGGCGGGGAGGGGAATCTTTGCTTGTGAATATCTCTTAAACCATAAAGGTTTGAGAGATAAGACTTATATCGTTCTTCATGTTTTTTTAATGCCTACAAAGTAAAATAAAGTTAAAACGAAGTATTACTATCCCTTTAAGGCCTCAATTTAAATGTCCCTGCTAATGGCCCGTTAGCAAAAAGAGCTAGCAAGCTATTCAATTTCCCTACCAACTGAAAGCACAATGGACGTTAGGCCACAGAAAAGGACTTGTGGCCAAATGTCCATTTTGTGTGTAAAGTTCCCAATCCCAAAACACTCTAAATAACTGCAATAATGGGAACATCAAAGTAAAAGAGCTAACGATCAGTGCCTGACACACTGTCAAGCACCGACCGATAGTTCAAATACAGTCATCCTCCCAAACACTAACCCTACACTATCCCTAACAGTAAAATGCAACAATATTACCCCTAACACCCAGATCTGTGTTGCACTTACTTGTCATCCACTGTCCGTCTTCTACTTCTATCTTGTTTCTTCTTTCTTTCTCTCCATCTTCTGTCTTCTTCTGTTCCCTCTTCCTTCTTTTGTCTTACATTCACAGTCCTGTAAAAGAAAGAAAAAGAAATATCAAATGTGTGCCACAAAAATAACTTGGACATATGTGCATAGTTTATCTCCTTGAGTGCCAGAGGGGTCCACAATGCATTGCAGAGCACATACCTCTCTGGCACTCAAAGGGTTAAGCACTGCACATATTCCAATTTAAAATAGTAGAAGATGCCAAATGAAACAAAAATATTTCCAAACTTTTCCACTAATAATTTATGTTTTCAAATCAAAAACTAAACTTTTGGGTGAATAATTGATCATGTCTTAGGTAAAGAGGTATAACTATAATAAATAAAACTAAAAAACAATAATTGGAGGTAATAACAGACCATAGATTTATTTAAAATAAATAACATAATCTTATTAACAATTAAAATTCGTATATATATCTCATTCTGTCAGTCCTTGCAAATAATTGATTAAACATTTTATCCTGTAAGCAAAGCATGACCAAATCGCCTGGGCCCAGCTTGTGTTAATTCATATTTAAACAACTCCTTGTCACCCATTCACAGTATCAATTACCCCACTGGCCCATGCCCCCTGGCTCCAGTGTGTAAGTAACTACCCGCGACTGCTCAGGTCCAGTTGTTACCCTAAGGAATAAATATACAGTAAACCTTATTTCTTAACATGTAACATTCCCTTCTAAAGCAAGGACACTAGCAATAGACCTTAAGCAGATGGACCTTCCCCCCACAAGAGAGCCATGGCCTGCTCAATCCCCTCCATTGCCTCCAAATTAAAGAAATCTAAACCTAAGTCGTTTGGATGTTCCCCATCCTCTCTAAACAAACTATGTACTTTTTCTTTCTCCACCCATGCTCACCACAAATTTAACTACCCGTTTGTTTAAACAAATTCTGCATTTATCTAAAGCTTTGGGGTCCTTGGCACATTGCCAATTATGCCTAGAAATTATGTCAGACCACACCAGACGTAATCCGGGAAATAATACCAACAACCTTTTCAAATCCCTCATTATACGTTCCCCCAAATTCCAAACCGGGATTGATTCTAAATCATTTCCTCCCAAATGCACCACAAGAACAACCGGGATTTGAGCCCGAGCTTTTGAAAATTGAACATCGCTAAATAATTGTGCCCATCTCATACCTCTTGACCCAAGCCAGCTTAGTAATACCTTAGAAGGAAAAAAAGAAAGTTGAAGGCCATTTTTCCATACCGCTGCCCTCTGTTTTGACCAGAAGATATAAGAATGCCCCATGATACATGCCTGTAAATGTGGAATACCTAAGAAGAATATTAAAGCCAATTTGTAATAGCCTTCATGGGTTATATATATATATTTCTAACAATAACAAACACAACACAACATTTTTTTTTTATATCATCAGAACACTTTCTGGTGTAACGTATAATTGAAATCTCGCTGACTCCCACCTCCCAATTTTTTTTTATAACCTCTTCCAAAAAACCAAACGAGAAGCCTCAGTTGCAGCTCCTATTCGGAATGAGTGGCCTCCATATTCCCCTGGGTTTATACCCATACGCTGCAAACAGAAATGAAAAACCTTCAAAAATTTAAAACGTCAGTGGAATCCCTGTCCCATGTTTCAACAATGGTCCCGACCCCAATAGATGCTGCTTAAGGATCTCCCTCAACAGACTAACCGTACACAAATTACATGAAGGTATGGGATATAATGAAACCCATTTTCCCTTGCAAAATGTGTCTGTTTTGGAATGAGAAATCCTGAAGGAAAGCCGATCTTTTTCTAACCTTATATCATCCCACATTATACCCCCTGGTTTTATTTTACACTGGCTCACCAATTCCCCAATTCTCATCGCACCAAAATATACAATGCTGAATGCTACCAGAAACGGTAACGTCTCATACGATGATTTACAGATCTCAGGCAGTATCACCATCAATTGGTGTAATATTGTAAAGGAGACTGACCTATGATTATCCTGTCTCACTGTTCCCTTTCGAATCCCTCTCAATGCCATTTTTACCATAAATTCCTTGTGACATCCATCCATCCCCTGAGTTTAAAACCAAAAACTAGGTCTGCTACCCTAGCCTAAATAGCTGACGGGGAAAATCCTTGTCCAGCCCAGCACCAAAATAACCACAGAATTCCTGACATGTGTTCAGCATCATCCTTGAATCCTCCTGCCCACTCAGAAAAGGTTAACCACTCTGCCCAAACCCTAGAATACTGCACCAAAGTGGCCAGTGAAATTGACTGTTGTACCCATTCAGCTACCACTGTCTGCCAAGGTCCCATAACTCTTCCAGGCACCTCTTACCATACCTCTGCCTCGGGGAATGCCTCCCAAAACCTCTGCATCTGGAATCAAGAGAGTACATCAGCCGCCTCATTTTTTACTCCCGGAACATGCAATGCTCTGCATGATACGTTAATCTGAAGGCATCTCAAAACCAAGTGTCATAACAAAGTCATTACAGGTGGGGAAGAACAGACATATTATTAACCATGTGTACCACTCCCAAATTAGTACAGTGGAAAACACTATGCCTGTTCCGAAGTACGTGACCCTATCATTCTAGTGAAACAACTAGCAGAAAAAACTCGAGAAATGCTAAATTCTTTGTCAAACCAAATTCTTTCCACCATTCTGGCCAATGAGCCGCACACCAGTTTTTTACCCATAATTGCACCATATCCAATGGCCCCTGCTGCATCAGTATGTAGGTGTATGTCCCCATTTGAAACCGGAGGCATCTGCCATATTGTCCTCCCATTAAACTCTTCAAAGAAGTGATCCCAAACCCTCAAATCTGATTGGTGGGGATGTCGAACTCTTGCCATGAGCAAGTCAAAATTCAATTTACCAAGTAATGTTTGGGCTAGCCTCTATGTCACCTTTTTAGCAAACATACATTTTTTGACCAGTTCCCTCAAATCTTGTAATTTGTCTTGTGGTAAACGACATTCCATTTTCACGGACTCCAATTCAATTCCCAGAAAACTCAATTGCGTTTTCGGGCCCACAGTCTTAATGAGGGCCAATGGGACCCCAAACACATCTGCCACCCACTTCAAAGTTCTCAAAAGCATGGAACATAACACCAATTTCTTTGGTCTGATGCACAAAAAGTCATCTAAGTAATGCATTATGGAAACATACCCAGCTTCTTTCTTGACTACCCAGTCTATAAAAGAACTGAATGTTTCAAAATGGGCACAGGAAATTGTGCAGCCCATTGGTAGACACAAGTCGACATAGTAAGCTCCTTCAAAATGGCAGCCCAATAGATGTGACAGTCGGGATGAACCCAAAGAAGCGAAGCTGAAAAGCTGCCTCCACATCAGTTTTTGCCATTAGAGACCCTCTTCCTGCCTTTTCGACCATTCTGACAGCCTTGTCAAATGAGGCATAGGAAACCTTGGTCAATTCTGGGTCGATATCATCATTCACAGATCCACCAAACGGGTATGGCAAATGATGTATCATGCAATATTTTCCAGGTTCCTTTTTGGGCAAAACCTCTAAAGGGGAAACCCTTAGATTAGAGAAAGGAGGGCTCCTGAAAGGGCCCACAGTCCTTCCTAATGACACCTTTTTCTCCAGTTTTCCCACCACCACTGCTGGAAATATTGAAGCCGATTTAAGGTTACCAGAAAATTGCCCCTGAAAGGGGATAAAAAATCCATATGAAAACCCATCCATCAATAAAGCAGCAGCCTCATGATTACTGTAACAATCTAGCCATGGCTGCATTCTGTCCACGCGTACCGGCGTCACTTCTCTTTTCACCCACATCTCCACCTTTTCCACCAGCCCCACCCTTTTAAAGCATTTTGATGCAGGATGACTGCCCGAACATCCTGAGCATTTGTGTTTGTATCAACAGTTTTGTCCAAACTTATATTGCCAGCAACATCCCGGGTTCTTGTGTGTAGCCGTTGCCATGGAGAGTCCCAACCCTCGGGCGCCAGACTGAAAGGACAACTGTCCCCATTGGAAAGATGCTGGTCTTGTCATAATTGAGAGCCAGAGGCCAATGTCCATGTGGTGTCAGGGCATAGTAGGACGAACTGCCATCCATTGCCTACACTGTTCATCATACCTCCACCAGGACAACCCGCCATACGTACAGCAGGCATTCCATATTGTGTCCTGGTAACAGAATAGTGACGAACACTTTTGTGGAAACTTTTCTCCAATAACGCTTGCTAATATGGAAAATGGCCTGATCCAATTCCCAAAAACGTTTGGTAAATTTCTATATCTTCTTCATTCCTTCTCTAGCCTCTTTTCTTCATCCTTCTCTTCTTTCTCAGGAGGAGCTTCCGCGGGAGAAGAGAATATATCTCCAAAAATGCCATTTTTTTTCTATCATCTCCTACTTTAAATGTAATCCCATCAATAGAGGAAACCTGAGTTGTGACCCCAACTGATCCCCCCATTTGTATCTCAGTCTCTCTTAATGTTGATAAACCCAACCCACCACCTGACACAGTTGGTATCCCAGTGGAAGCAATAGACCCAACCTCCACCCTCATTTCTTGACACCCAGTGGTAGCCCCCAGCCTATCCCCAATCTTTACTCCCCCTCTGATGCGTCCCTGACTATACCCCCGAACTCCAAGATTGAGCTGCTCTCCTTTCCAAAGAAACCCTGCTATCCTCCCCTCTGTTTAATAATCTAAGCAATTGTTTACCCCTCCCAATACCTCTCCCAACTTATCGGCAGTCACCACCAACCCCTCAGCAGGTAAAATAGGTAATAACCCAATACTTTCATTTTGAGGAGGTTGTGGCAAAATAATAGCCTGGGAAGACCTAGCGAGAACTGGAGTCTCCACAGCCGAAGGAGCCCACGCAGTTTCTTGTTGCCTGTAAAACTCCAAATTCGGCAATATCTGTAACACGTCCTCCACCAATGCTGCTCCTTGATTGCCAGCTGGCAAGCTTCTTGCCCTCCTCTCCTCATGTAACCGTGGCAAGCGTCCCTCTCCTCATAACATCTGTGCTCCTCGCCATCCCTGCATCTCCTCAAACGATCCTCCTCCGAAATGTGATTTCCCCTTTAAGCCCTTCTGGTATCAACCGCTTCTCTCCTCCCTCTTGTTCCCATCGTAAGTTCCTCTCCCTCATCACTTCTGCTCCTCCTTCCTGAGCTGTCCCTTATATTGGAAACCGTCAACTGTCTCACCGGGCTCCGTATTTCAGGACTCAGTGTGACCAGTTGCTTCGCCCTTGAACATCTCACTGGCCTTTTGGATACTGCCTCATCCACAATGCCTGTAACTGCTCTCCTCGCCTCCAATTGTGTCTTTATCCACTGCCCTCCATCTGTTGCAATCAACCTCCTCAGCCATTATGTCAGGTAATCACTTTACACAATGTCTCTTCCTTATTTTGCCGCCTGAAATTATTCCCTCACATACACCCCACCCCTTTTCACTTGCCATCCATAACCCCTCCCCCAGACATGATTCCCTTCTGTTTTCAGGGTGCCCCTTACTCCTCCAGGGAATTCTTTATAAAAATTTCCCCTTTGTGTTATCCACCGCTGGTGAAAATGTTCTAATAATACACAGACAGCGCAATACTAGTACCTCTCTCTCTCTCTCTCTCTCTCTCTGAGATCTGTCAAGACCATGGGAATTCTTCTGCTCCTCCTCTGCTCTGCTCCCACTCTGTTCCCCACGTGATGTGTTGACTGTGGGAGGAACCAGCTCAGAAGCAGGTTGCGTGACCTGCTTTTCACCCCACCATCATGCACTACCTCTCTATCCTGCCTCATTCTGACGTGCCCTTCCAGGGGAGGTAAGTGTCCCCTCTTGCCTTCCCCCACAGACACCCATGAACCTCTCGTTTGCCTTACTATAGCCAGAAAATCCTAAATGTCCCTAAAAATGTTGCCCTTGGTCCATTGTTCAAGCAAAAACATCTTCAATCTGTCCAGGATGTCATTTCCATGGAGAAAGACATGACAGCTGCTGGCAGCTCGAAGGATGCCGAGTACCTAAGACTACTTAACCCAGTACTTGAGAGGTATGAAACGCATTGTAAAGCAAGGGTTTCAGATCCTCTTATCTTGAAAGGATTAAGATTATAATGCAGAGTGAGCAGAGTGTGAGATCCCTGTAGTCCTACTGGCAATTGTTATCTTTTGAGCAAATGCACAAGGGGAAAATTCATAGCAGCCATGAGGATTTTCTGCCTATAGTAAGATAATAGGGGAGTTATCAGTAGGATGTGTTAGTTCTACTTTCATACAGACTGGGATTAGAGTCATTACATTATGTAAAATGTATCCAATCATTTGCACAAAGTAAGGAACAATACTGGCGAAGACTGTGTGCACCATAGGTAACAAATAAAGGAATCCCAAATTCCCATTGATTTAAATGGGGCTTTTAAAGGGATAGTAATACTTAAAATGTAAAAAAACATATGCTGTAGGGTTTATCCCCCTGAGTAAAACAAGAGTACTCCCACTGCTGAAAGGTGTTTCATTCAAAAGTTATTAATTTTCAAAGTTGAAGTTTTTAGGTGCAATATCACAGTGGCCTGAAATTGTAGAGTGGCGCTGTTGCTACACGATTCTATGGACAGCTCTGGTCCCGGGACCATAAATCTCCATAGGATGGTGTAGCAACAGCGCCACTGTACAATTTCAGACCACTGTGATATTGCACCTAAAAAATTCAACTTTGAAAATTAATACATTTTGAATGAAACACCTTTCAGCAGTGGGAGCATTCTTGTTTTACTCAGGGGGATAAATCCTACAACATAGGCAGAATGTAAGAATAATATACATTGCACTTTGCCCCACAAAATAAATCAGGACTGTCCAAGCCAGCCATCATTTTGGGACTTGTCTTTTCTTGAATACAGGTAGGTTACTCAAAATGAATGAGCCACTGAATAAACCACCTGTGTATTCAGAGAGACACTTAAATCCTGGTCTGCATAGATCCCTTGAGGACAGTTGAACTGGAGCATTGCTAGGTACAGGAAGGAGGACAAGAGCCCCAAGTACCATTATTAACTCTCTGAGTGCCAGATGGGTCCCAAACATATTGCTTTTGCAATGTGTTGGGCACCCCTCTGGCATGCAAAGGGTTAAAGCCCTAAAAATTGTTGCCAGCTTCTGGTATGTAATGTTGCTAAGCTCCCTATTGGTAATGGTACAATTGGACTATACAGTGTGCTAATAATGCATTAGATTGGCACAAACACTAAGTATTTTGGGGATTCTAGCAACTCCCTTGGTTGTATTTTTAACCCTTTCCATGTCAGGAGATATGCAACCCAGCAAGTCACTAGAGTTGTATTGCCAAAGAATAATCTAAAACAAATGAAGTAAAGCTAAAGACAACAAACAACATGCAGAGGAGGAACACATAACAAAACTCAAAAATCTTTCCCATCTGTGTACCAAAACCAACAACAATGGTTCAAACTCCATTCCAAAATAGTGGAGTTTAACTCCTTGAGGACCTGAGGTGTTTGAAATATGTTGCTCATTCCTCTGTTCATCACATGGTTAAGATCCTTTGAAATTTAGAATGGAGGTCCCAAATACAGGAATGCACTTCTTAGCCCTTTAAAAGTTGTTGTTGTTTTTTCTAGGCCTATTAGCAGCCATATTATGTTGTGTTAGGTACAATGTGACTAGAGCTCCATTTTAATACAGGGAGCTAATAAAATACACATACACATGCTTTTCCGATCATATCAGCTATGCACCTTGGAGAGCCTTTCTACTCCCTAATCATAAAAAGGTTCCTTCTTGAAAATATGAGACTTTGGAAAGTTTCATATCAAATGTACTTGTTCTTGAAGGGCTGAGAGAATGCAGGTTTTTAGTATGGATGCATAAATAGTCCTGGTTTATCACAGGGATTTTTGCTGAAAAAAAACATAATTTTATTTTTTTAGCAGAATTTCCTGCCCTTAGAAAATAGATGCGATTTTCTGAATTTTTGCTACTGTCAATGGATTTCCCACAAGAACTTTGTGGTAACATTAGCCTCAAAAATATTGTCCCTTTGCCCTTTGCACTATCCACCTGCTTGAAAAACTCTGGCATGGATCCTTAAAAACTTTACATTTCTGTCAGCATGTTAACTGTCAACATTCTGCCAATATTGCTATTCCACAAAAATTATTTTGAATTGTTTTTGTGTATTTCTTTCTAAGGACTCGGCAACTGTGGGTTCACAGCACATAGAAGAACTGTGTGAATTGTTAGTTTTATCAACATGACTTGTGGTGGTGGAGGAAGGCCTGGCATTGGGTGTGGGGACTATGACTCTTGCAAACTCCAGCTAGATCGGTCATCCTTCTCTGTGCTTTGTATTTGCACAACAACAGCAGTAGGAGATATAAGTGTTATTGTTACTTTGGAATATGTTGTCACACTCTATAAGACATCTACAAAACTACTATGTGCCATACAGCACAGTGCACATTTAAGAGTGCTTCTATTGCTACTAGTTTTCACCCCACTGACATGCTGTTGGTGTGTCTCCCAATCAGACATGTGATTGTGCTTCAGGTAGGTTGTCAGTGATGGTTTGCCTAGATGTCATCCTGCTTTCCCATTCCAACGTTTTTTTCAGACACTACAGATAGCAACATGTTTAGCTTTTGGACTGTGGGGTTCCTGAGAGTTAATACTATTATTACAGGGGTTAGATGTTGCAACAGTACTAGCAGTAGGTGTCAGTGGCATTGCACTTTGAACAGAATCAGAAACATTCATAGATAGGGTTGTGTTACTGTTTAATCTAAAATAATGAGTGTGACTGGGTGGGGGAATCAGTGATGCTGATTACCAAAATGATTTGTTGTACATTGATGGATGTGTTGATTTTTACTGTAAAGTACAAAACAGATCTGATAGCGTGTGGAGTAATGTTTTGTCAGTCTGAAAATAATGTATAATACATGTCTCTATTTCTACTCAGGTGTAGGAATAGGATCTCCTGCCTGTATCTGTCACCTATCACTTAAAAATGTTTTATTTTATTTTTAACCTGTCAATGTCACTGTCATACCCTCACTCCCTATAACCTCACTCCCTACAGCCATCCTGAGAACTGGATAGTACCAATACTCCTTAAATCAAGCAACTCCAGTGACCCCTATGTCCCTGTCTGTCTTTACACATTAGTAGCAAATGTTACATTTTAGCAGCTTCCTCTTTGTCTCCCAGGAACTACAGTTTAATTTTTACAGTATAGTACAGTACAGTACAGAATAGACCTGTAAGCTTCAGAATCAGCAGCTTGTAATAAAGCGGTGGTTCTCAATGTTTTATTTTTGCTCAAGGCACCCATAAAATGCAATCACACGTTTAGTTAATTTCTCATGGATGAAGAGGAGATACATAAATATATAATTATTAGGTCTGAAAGTCAGAATAACTAAAAAAAAAAAAAAAGCATATTGTGCATAATAATTTCCATAGAAAAGTATTATAAAGTCAACCATGTCATTTTGGCAAAATCTTTAGCGAAATATTGGGACTCCCTGAGCTGGTGACCAAGGCACACCAAAGTGGTACAGTACCCTGACTTAGAACCACTGAAACTGCACAGCAGATGGTGAAGGGCCACCCCACAACAGTATATGTCTTTCTTGTTCTTTAAGATGTAGAAGTTAGTGTATGTAATTAATTCAGTATGCCAAATTGTACCTATATTTCTTGAATGTACATTATATTAATTTCTGTCTATGTAGTCTATAGATGAGGGTTGATACCGTGTTAGTTGTAGAAATGCAGGAGGCAAAAGTCTCAGGCTCAAGCAAAAAAGGCCAGCTCAAATAGGAAGGATCACTTCATCTTACTGTCTGATTCACTCACATATAGCAAATATTTTTTTTTTTGATTGTCTTTTGTTTTTTAAGGCTCCTTTCTCCCTTAAAACCAACCCCAGAGAATAACTGGTGGTGTCTGTTGCAAATACTCCTATCAAGCAACTCCAGCTCCCTCTCTGTGCCTGTCAGCCTACACTAGCTATCAAATCCATCTGCTTTTTCTTTCCCAAGCACAGTCTGACAACATGTAGTAAACTGATACCCCTTTTATACTCTACCACTGTGTGAATACATGTAAGAAATTCTCCACATGGGGGTTAATATATTTTAATGATTTCAAAGAAATGAAAAAAATGGGGAAAAAGACAAATGTTTATCCAACCCTTTGTTTTAGCACATTTGTCCCTTTGTGCAGGTGCTGAGATCACTGAATCAGTCATAGAAACTGCAATAGCTGTGCAAAATGAGGGCATACCTAAAATTCTCCTGTCTCGGCCAGTCTATGGGTTCACTTTTGAATTGTCGGCCACTGATGGGCGACCATCAAAACACCGCAGTAACAATATTGTTTGGTTGAAAAGGGTGACATTCTGATATCAAGACATCATTATGTCAAGTAACCAGGCAACATAGCTGTATACAATGCGGCAGAGATGTGAAGGGGTTAAGAAAAAATTTGTCATTTTGTTGGTCGCCCAATTAACAAGACCTGCTGCTTTAAAATTGTAAGCACCAGAGCATTAGGCATCACTGGTCACTACAAAACTGTTCTCTTACCACTGACATGCGTCTCCTTATAGCTCTGTCTGTATAGCACACCCCAAACTGACACTCATTACTATTCACATTATATAGGCGCAACATTTTTAATGTGCAGTATGTGACATATGAGAGAAGTGCTTATTCAGCATACACTTGCCTACAAGCACTTCTCTCATATGTCACATATGGCACATTAAAAATGTCATGCTTACATAATGTGAATGGTAATGAGTGTCATTCTGGGGTTATGCTATACAGCCAGAGCTAGACAGAGGTGCACGTTAGTGGTATGAGTGACCAATGTTGCATACTGCTCTGGTGCTCAAGATTGTAAAGTGCCAGGTCTTGTTAACTGGGCGACCAACAAAGGGCTATTTTTTTCTTAACCCCTTCACCTCTCTGCCACATTGCATACAGCTATGTCGCCTGGTTACTAGACATTCTGATGTCTTGACTTTAGAATGTTGACCTTTACAAACAATCAACCTTGTTATTGCTCCGTTTTGTTGGTCGCCCATTAGTGGGTTACAATTCAAAAGGATACCCATTCGGTGAAGGCATGAAAAAAAGCAAAAGCTGAGCAATTCTGGAGAAAATCAATTGCATCATGGAAATGGGGGAATAATAATTCCATTTTTACTATAAATATGGCGAAGATTGCATTTTATTCTTCTGGGAAATTTCCACAGGAGGGGAATGCTGGCAAAACTTACCTGTGAAAAGTGATGTACAGCATTTCTAATGCTTCTGAGCTGTCACAGCACACAGTATGCATCACGACATCACAAATAAATTCTCATATCTGCATACCTACACTTATTTGCTCCTTTTCTACCAAGTCTCATCCTGAGCAAAAAAGCTACTTTTAACCCCTTTAACTCTTTGAGTGCCAAAGGGGAGTCCAACGCATTACTTTGAAATGAGTTGGATACCCCTCTAGCACTCAAAGACTTAATGCTAGTGAAGTCTCCAATGTGTTGGATGGCTATAACAGACTAAACTAAACATGTTATTATTTTAAGATTGCCCAATAAATATTAAATAAAAATGTTAAATATTAATAGAAAAAAAACTAATAATCTATTTAGTTTATCCTTAAAAGCATATTGTTTCCAATATTGTAAAGGAAAAAGGAGCTTGATGAAATTAAAAGAAGATTTTATCACTGTGATGTCCTTCATAAGATGCTCTTCATTTTCCCTACAAACAATAAAACATATGCCAACAGCAAATGATGAATTCTTCTGGATCTTTGAGACTAAAATGTCCTTGTATTTTTCCCCATTGTATGTCCTCTATAACCAACGGTATTATATGTCATCACTTGTCATCTTCTGTGTTACTCTAACTACTGAAACAAGGGCATACCGAATTCATTGTTTTATGTCAACCTTGAAAATAATCTTCAAAGTTAAGCATCGTTCTCTATCAAACATAAGTGAAGGTTATGTAGCTTGCTTTCCATATTCTAAGTACAACACAATATTTGGTATTGGAAGCATGTAATTGTAAAATTCTCAAGCTTTACAAATATTTATATTGCAAATGTCATACCTATTAGTGTTTATGTAAAATCTAATGAACTTGTACAATTCTGCTGTGATACAAAGGCATACAGATGTTCTTCATCCACAAGCTTAATCACATTAGCATATGTCACAAAATGTCTAAGCATATTATTGTTAACTTAATATATTCCACTCAAAACAATCAGTCCTATTAAAGATAAACAAAATGTCAACATCAGACTAGCAGAATAAGCTAATATCCTCCTGTGCAGGGTAAGAAAAAGTGACCCTACTAGCCATAATCATAATTTACAGAGTCTCAGATATATACAAACCTGCCTTGTGTCATTTTGCACCATTAAGCATGGCCCACACATATCTTAAGTAGTTAAAAAAATCCTTCTGGACATCATAAGGCAGCTGAATATTTCTCAGGATCAGCTATCTATCTGCATGGGAACCAACTGTTATAATTCTCAGTATTCATCAGAGTTACAAAGGCATCCAATACATTTTAAATTATCTATAGTGCCTGCAAAAACAGCCTACTGAAATAAAGAATTTCACAGCTATATTGTAAAAACCCCTACCTTTGTTTTACTCTAAAGAGCCTTTCCTTTGTACTAGTGGATGATCACTTGTTTTTGCTGAGCTCTTTAAGTAGATAGTTCCTGTATCCTGTACTGTACTGTAAAAATTAACACTACAGTCCTTGGGATAGAAATAGAAAGCTGTTCAAATATAACACTTGTTACTAGTGTAGAGGCACACATTCGAATATGGGGAGCTGGGCTTGCTTACTGTTTCAGGAATTGTGCTTGTGATTTGTAGACAGTGATACTGAAAGAGGCAGACATAGACAGTTTAAAAAATATATATCTTTTGACTGGCAAGAGATCCTGCATCTGAGCTGAGACTGAGAGTGACAGTGACATATACTAGAGACAGTTTCATAATGAAACTAGGGGAAGAGATAAGGGGAAAGCAATAGGAGGAGTGATTGTGGTAAAGTTGTACTAAAAAACTAAATACATATTGCTAGTGTCAAAATTTCAGCAGCTGCTTTTGCTCTCTATCCAATATCACTGCAATCCCATTTTTTACAGTACCAGATGAAGACAGACCTGTTAGCTTCATAATAAACAGCTGGCAAAAAGTGATATATTGTGCAGCACCACTACACCTCAGTCAGTATGCTGTTCCATCTTCTTCTGGTGCTTGTTTCAGTTGTATATCTGTTGGTTGTCAGTTTGCAAAGTATATATCAGTCACAGATACTCAGCCATCTCAGGAAGGAACTTGCATCATCTGTGTGTCTTTTTTCACGCCAAACAAAGATCAAATTTCTTCCAAGACTCCCTAAACTAATCTCAGCTCCATTTTATTTTCTTTGTCTATCTTCTCTAGCTTCAAAATGTTGCTGCTTTCTCTATCTCTCACAAACACAGAATGACAGTCTACGGTGGGAATACAAGGCGGGAATACAAGGAAAACTCCACATTGGAGGAGGGGATTCATTCTTACCATTGATTTTCATACAATGTTTAAGCTGGAAAAACAGGAAAGTGGTAATTTTTATGAAAAATGTGTTGCACAGCAGGAAGCACCACTTGTGAGGACAAAAGTTTTTCCAGTTCCTAATGGTCACACACACACTATTTTGTTTGCCAGTAGTCAACTGGGATATTGTTTTGGCCCAGGACATAGGAATCCTGCAAGTATGCTGTAACCGTCTCACTTGCAGTGGGACAACTACTTGGATCTTGATGGAGATTGTATTTATCAGTTATCAACCCACAGTTTTGGAGCAAGTCTCATAGAGATGTGCCACCGCCACAACCATCACAAACATTAGAGTGCCTTCCCAAAGGCAGATGAATTGCTTTCCATGATGATGTGTTTTGAAAAATGTTGATATGTTCTTGCTGTTGCTGGTTCTGCTGATGGTATAAATCCTTTGCTTATTTCTTTTTCACTATGTTTCTTCTAGCTTCTTCTGCCCCCCTTTTTCTATCTCACTAACTTCTTCCCCAGTATGACTAACCAGCAAGGTGCCCTCCTCAAAAGGTTTCAGCAGCTCACATTTGTATCATATTAGTTGCTACTGAACAGGTGACAAAGATGCCCCCTCCAAAGCATTCCAGTTATACATTGAGTACTGGCTCCTGGCCTTATTCTGCTTATACAAATGCACTAGCATGTACAAAGTGGAATTCCACCTGGTAGGGACCTCCATTTTCAGCTAGTGATGGGGCAGGCTGTTACTCTCTTGTACGGAATATAACTCATTGCAAGCACTGTAGAAGCAGCTAAAATGTGTACAGATTTTGCAGACAATATTAAACATATCCCTGAGGGTTCAGATTCTGAGAGGAGTTGAATAACAACTACATTTAGGGCATGGGCTTACCAGGATACATGTACTGTATCAGCTATTCTCAAGACAACAATAATGTTGGAGCCATTGTCAGCAGATGCAAAGCCAGCTTTTAGGGAGCAGGGTATGTCATATGCTTATTTCATTCTTTTAGTTTATTTAACATAACTTTAGCTTTGTGTAATTGTTTCTCAAAGCTTTACATGCACAAAGTGGCATGCTGATGATTTGGTTGAAGGTTAAACAAATATTAATGTGATTTTTATTGCCGTGGAGTAATGTGATTCACTTCTATACACATCACTCAGTCTTATCTATTAAAAAGAGGGACAACTGGATGGGAAAGAGAGACAGAGGGATTTTGGTCTCAAAGATGGACTGTCCCTCTTAAAAACGGACACTTGGGTGGTATGATTTTCTGCAAAAACACCCAAAAAAAAACAAATATATGTTCTTCGTTGATGCACTAATACCATATTTATAACTTAAAACAGTAAATATGATTGTGAAAGCACTTACCTAATAACACACCATACCCAATTTCCAGTTATATAAATCTATTCTGAGACCCAATTAAGCAAACAGGAGCTATTCTGGGACTAACCAAATGCACCATAGGGGAAACAGGTAAATGCATGTTGATCTAATTGCAGCTTTTAACCCATTAAATACTAGAGAGGTCTTCAATACATTGCCTTGCAATACACTGTAGACCTCTTTTGCAATCAAGGGGTTAAAAGTCCTATTTAAATCAATTTGAATTTTGTGAAAGTTTATTTACCCCTATGGTGCAGTTGGGATACTTCTAAATTGCTTAATTTTGCTTTTATACATAAAGATATGCGGATATCCTGAAGATATGCATTTTGGGGGGCTTCAGGACAGGTTGAGCACCCCTGCACTAACTAACCAGCAAATTGATAGCAGGAGAGTGCTGAATAGGAACACCAAGTAGAGTCTGAATTAACATGTGTGAATAAGAATCCTCAAGGGATACATTAATGGCATTGTAAACTTGTCCAGCAGGTGCAAGGTTTATACACTACCAGCAGGCACAGCACGTTGTGGCATAAAGCAGTAATGTCAGAATAATATGCTAGTAAGGAAACTGTTCAGAAAATGCTATAAATATAATTATCACTTTGATATGTTAAGAAACTAGAGCCATTCTGATATAAGCAATCTGCATCATAGGGGATAAATAAAAATGCCCATTGATTTAAATGGGCCTTGAGTACTAGTGAGATATTCAACGAACTCTAATGCAAGTCATTGGCTACTTTTTGGCACACAAAGGTTTAACCCACATCATTCTAGACAGTTTTTCGATGCATTGTAGAGCTATGTTTAATACTAAATGCTACAGTGAATGTAGAAAAACGGGATAATAAAAGGTTTCCACGTATAAGAAAGGAATAATATGTATGTGGAAATTTCTTCTCTGTAATGGCACTAGAAAGCTAAAACGTGATGCTTCTGAGCAGTGACTAGCAGTAGGACAGGCCATTGTGCTGTTGTTCCTCCTCAGAAGCCTCTCACATTTTGTATGCTTATTTTGAATGCTCTTAGGGGGTCTCCCTAAGATTGAAGGGTAATCCAGACGTGGTCCCCTTGCTCTCACTGCCTAGGGAGTCCAGCTGCACCCTCCTGATGAGGCCCAACACGGCCAAAACGTATGTCAGTGTTTAACTGGTGTTCCCATACAGAGGGGACTTGCCTGTCATTTTGGAACTGGACCACCCTTTTGGGTGGGATTAGTCTAATATGTATGTGGAAATGTCTTCTCTGTAATGGCACTAGAGAGCTAAAACGTGATGCTTCTGAGCGGTGACTAGTCGTAAGACAGGCCATTGTTCTGTTGTTCTTCCTCAGAAGCCGCTCACATTTTGTATGCTTATTTCTATATATCTATCTTTATATTCACTTTAAAGTTGTATTTATTATATGGATATGTTAAGGTAAGTTGGCACTGTGTGTTTTTCATCTCTTCTTCTGGTTTTGCACCTCTCCTTTTCTCACTATAGCAGCCTTTTGCCTATCCTGTTTAACTATTTAACTACTTTATGTAAATTCTCAAACATTATCTCACTCTCATCCTATTTTCTTTTGCTAATATTGACCTTTTATGACTAGGCCTCAAGCCTGTCATAGTGAGCATATTCCCTGCCTGTTTGAAATTGAATGCTCCTCACATGACTATTGGGAAGTTATTTAAAAGGTTATTTTCAAGACTGTTGCATCCCCAGTCCTCTTATTTCCACATAATGCAAGCCCTTTGGGGTCTGTTGCATCTTGTAAGTCCCCTATGTATACCTTTTTATTACATGTATGTCCTTTGTTTTTATTTGCACCACATTGGGACCCACAAACATTATAAAGAACATATTTAAAGGGTCCCAGCTTGCCTACGTGTTCATTATAACATCTCCTCAGGGCTATTTGATTTTGATTTTATTTAGCAAGGGTTCTACATGTGTATTAGAGTAGGACTTGCCTGAAAGTGAAATACCTTGGCGCGGTGGCAAGCTTACCCAAAACTAGGTCAATCTGTGACACTAAAATTTCACTTATTTACTAAGAATTATTATATATGCCCTTTACAGGGTGCACATTTGTTCCTTATATAGTAGCACAGGTTTGTCTTTTTGTCTGTATATCATCATCATTATCATCTTCAGCAGTTGTTCATTCAATGCAGGATTAAGGCCTCCTCAGCAAGGCTCCAACATCATCGGTCCTGTGCCTTTTGTTGTCACTGTGTACCAACAGATTTGGTAATTTCATCTGCTATGTTCTTTGGTCTTCTTCTTGGGAGTTTAGTATCAAGTGGAATCCATTCCAAAATTTGTTTGGCCCATGTACCATCTGGTATTCTTGATATGTGGCCTGCCCATTTCTATTTCAGGTGCTTTACTCTTTCAATGATGTCACAGACCTTTGTTTGCTGATGAATCCATTAACATGTTTTTTTAGTCCCTTTTGTTATGTTTACAATTCGCTTCTCCATACTTCTCTGTGTAACCTTAAGGTTTTTTTATGGTTTTGGCATTCAGTGTCTATGTTTCACAGGACTGGGAGGACACACTTGTAAAAAACCTTTTGCTTAAGACAGAGTGGTAAATCTGTCATAAAGGGATGGTAATGTCGGAAAAAAAGTATTAACTATATGGTAGATACAATTAAAAGAGATTACTTGCACTTATTTGTTTCTGTCAAACCATTATGGTTTGAGATATATACGAAAATAAAGTTCTCTGCTCCCTCCCCTTTCTGCTTGATGAGCTGTAAAGCTGTCAGAAGCAGATTCTGGTCGCTTGACCAGATGCGGCTCTTCAGCAGCGCCGATATAATGATATCTAAAGATAAATACTTCATCGGAATGGTCTACAACGTGTGCTTGCAAACCAGGCATACATTGTAGACCATTCCGAGGAAGTATTTATTTTTAGGCATCGCTATGTTGGCGCTGCTGAAGAGCCGCTGTCTGGTCAAGGAATCAGGATCTCATGCCGTCAGCGATATAGCTGACGTATGAGAAAGGGGAGGGAGCGGAGAACTTTATTGTCATATCTCTCTCAAACCATAATGGTTTGAGAGATACTAATAAGTGCAAATAATCGCTTTTAATTGTATCTACCATATAGTTAATACTTTTTTTTCTACATTACTATCCCTTGTGTTTTGTTGATATTGGAGTTCTGTTCATATTCATCTTCAAACCAAAATGTTTGCTTTTCTAGTTCCTTCTTACAGTTCTTCAGGACTATAGGCAAAGAGTATGATCTGGTATGCAAAACATTAATCTTAAGTCCTTTTTGGTTCCAATTTACTTTGTGGAAAATGTCTTCTAAACAAGCAGAAAACTGTTTTGGGGAGATTGAACAACCTTTTCAGATGCTTTTCTCTATGTTTATCTGGACTTAAACATTTTTGACCTGTATTGATGCAGTTGTGTTTTCATATATTGATTGGAGGATATTGATGTAAGTTCTGTCTATTCCTTGGTTGATCAAGGCATTGGTTATTGCTTGCTTTTTCAGTGAGTCAAAGGCCTTTTCTTAGTCAATGAAGGCTATGCATAATGGAAGGTTTGAAAACAGTTTAGCTAGTGTTTTGAATAAGGGTTGACCTCCGGCTTTCAACATTTCAATAGTAACTTTATCAGGCCCAGCTGCTTTGCCATTTTTCATTGATTTTATTGCAGCTTCTACTTCTTCTACCAAAACTTCTGGCACATCTTCAGCCTCTGGCATTGCATCAGTAGTTGTCCTTCATCCATTTAATATGCATATTTTTTTCGAGTACAGCCTGATCTCAATCAATGATAGGAAGCCTTGTAACCCTTTGGATGGCATTTACAGTGCACTGGAGAGGTCTCTCATCTAAGGCAGGGGCAAACTCACACAGACACTCATGCAAACATGATCAAACTTTTAGACACACAAAAACACAAACAGTCATAGACACACACAGTCATACACACATAGAAGCACTTTGTTTATTTTGAGAAAGGACATGTACTCCTGGCTAAAGAAAAACCATTGCAAAATATTTACTAGAGAATTGAAACCAGTCCCTTGCACATCTTCAGTACCCTCTTGTGACCTTGGTGGGGTTGGAGCAACTTCATGATATCACATCAAACAGATGAGGTCCAAATAAGGAGCTGAAGAACAGAGAGACTGTATTTGTGATCTGGGGACCTTGCCAGCTTCAATTCTCAAGTAAATTTGTTCTTCACTTTGAAAGACCTGTGGACAAACTCAACATGTGCAGCTCAACATGTGCTATAATTTGTTCTCAAGTTGTTAGATAGGCATATATATATATATATATATATATATGTATATATATATATATATATATATATATATATATATATACACATTTATAAAAATGTCTTCAAATATAAAAATATTCTTTGTTATCTTCACAGTGTTTGTCAACATATTACATTGCACCATAAATATTTCAGTTTTTGAGTTTTATTATGGACTGGCCCAAAAGGATTGCAGACCTACAGGACAGAGTAAGAATATTTAAACAGCCAACCTCTGATCGTACCTAATATGTAGATCTGGGTCAACTAGTGGTGATCAGAATCTGGTTTGGCCACTCTAAGTTTAAACAGGTTAGTTAAACTTAAGATTACAGTAGATGACTTGACTACATGCAGCAAATATTGGATAGACTAATACTGAAAGTATGGACATGGCTAACAGCAACAGGCACTGGTTTTTGCAAATGCCCCTTAGTTTCAGTCTTGGTTGCCCTTCACTATGTTCTATGGAGTTGTAAGTGCAACCCAATGGGACTGAACTTCAAAATTTCAATTCCTCTCATGGGGCTAGTGAGTGTGCACTAGAGATCTCTTTTCAGATTCCCATTCAGCTCGCCCACTGATTTGCTGAGGCTTGCAATGCAGTCTCAGCTTCATTTGCAGATTTGCACATAAAGATCTGCAGACCTGATTATTAAGCAATGGGTTAAATGTTTTGTCTCAAAATAGAAACATGTGAGAAATGGCCCATTCCGCCTTCTGTAGGAAAACAATCAAAAAGCACAGTTTTTCCTGTTTCTTTTTCACTTTTTCATTGAATTGAAATAAATAATAATTATGTAACCTCTAATTTGGAGAGTTCCCCAGTGTCTACCCACATGCTGACTTGCAATTATAAAAGGGGGTCATCTTTTTGCATGTTGTTAGTCTGTGAGGTAGTGGTGGGATATGGGTAGTGTGGTTGGTGGTAGTAAAGTCGTACTAAAAATGTCCAAGGTTGCTGCAGCTTATGCAATAAATGATGAAGTTCCACCCCTTTCTGAGCAGGCTATTTGTAAAAGTGATATGAAAAGTTCCACTAGCAGTAGTACTAAGCTTTAACACTTAACAGTAAAGGCAATGACTTGTCTTATTGTAATGTAGTTTACATAGCAGAGAGGATTTAGAATTCAGATCTGCTATTGGATCGGACAATGACACACAGCCCCAACGGTCAATGTTCTATAAATTCCCCTGGATTAAAGAAAGAAAAAAAAAGAATACAAGAATACTGTACAAGAATATTAAAGTATTGGGGAAGAAGAGGATGGTGCAGTTGAAGCTGATTCCTCCCATTCTTCTGAAACCTATGAAGTAGAGGCTGATAGTGATAGTATTCTTGGTCTACTACTTTTCTTTGTGCACCCTTTCATTGGGTGAACTTAGTAATTAATTTGTCTTCAAGTATCTTCTATATGCAGACGATACCCAAATTTATATGCCCACTCCTGATCTTTCACCTCAAATTCAGTTTCAGATTTCATACTGCCTCTTGGACATGTCCTGCTGTATGGCCCACCAGCATCTGAAGATAAACATGTGCAAACTCAAACTTCTCATTTTCCCTCAAAGATCTCACCTAACAACCAGCTTCACCATTACAATTGATGACTGACATTCATCCAGTCCATTCAGCACTCTGACTAGGGGACATATTTGATTTGCTAGAACCTGTCACTTCTTCCTCTGTTCCTGTCCCAAAAAACTACTAAAACTCTTGTGCATGCCTTCATTCTGTCCCTCTTAGACTCTTGTAATTTACTACTAACTGACCTGCTTACTTCGTATTTTTCCCCTATGCAATCTGTCCTAAACTCAGATGCACAAATCATCACACTCTGTCCAAATAATGAACCTGCTCACATCATTTTGAGACATTTCATATGCCTCACTATTCATCACCATATCACTTACAACAAAGCCCTTCTTCTTACTTAAAGCTCTTACTGCTGCCCCCTTTACATATCTCCCCTCATCCCTGCTTAGATTCCCAGCTGCCTCCTTCACTCAGGACACAATGACCTTCTTGATACACCATCCACACCCTCTGCCCTCTCCCGTCTCAACTTTTTTTTACTTTCCACTCCCTACCTATGGAACGCCATAGCTTTCTCCCTACATCTAGAACCATCCCACTCTGCCTTTATGTCTTCTCTCATATCCTATCTTCTGGTGCACTAGCACCCTCATACCCTGCTGTCTGTCTCCTATTAACCATTTAGACTGTAAGCTTCTTGTGGCAGGGGCATCTCTTCTATTATTTCTATCACTGTGACAATTATTTTATCCCCATTTATTTATTTTAACATACTGCTGTCGTAAAGCCCTGTATACACTGTGTAGTACCATATAAATAAAGATATACACACATACATATATATATACATGATATGGTCCAAAAAAATTAGCTGAAAGAAAAAGGCTCAGTTTTCCACTACCGAAAAGGAGCAATAAGCTTGTTTAAATGGAGGCTACTATCAGTCTGCTAAGAAGGTCTCAGACTGCTAATACATTTTCAAGCCTTATGTTGTCACAGGGCTCAGCCTGCAAACATTATTTTTATTATTATTATTATTATTGTTGTTGCAGCAGGAATTCTCTCTACCATGGAAAACAAAAGGGGAATTGGGTGGAATGTGGGAAAGTTCTCATGGGAATTTCATTAGCAGCATTTTAATGTTTTTCTTTTATCCTAAGGAATTTTTGTTAACAAAAAAAAGAGAGAAACACTTTTAATATATTACATGGAAAAAATGATAATGGTCTCTTGTGTTCTGTCATATGTGTTACGTGCATGTGTTCTGTCACATGTGTTATGTGCATAGCAGAAAATATCATGGGCAAAGAAAAAGGCCTTCATGTGTCTCTGAAATTAGTTTTTTTTAACCCTTACAGGTGCAGATTCTGTTTTACATCATATTCTTTTCACCCATATCAGTAGATTATTTTCTTGGCATTTATGAGAGAAATTAAAGGAAAGTGAACATTGGTAATCAAGAATGTAGGCTGCATCTTGTACGCATTTACAGAAACAATAGATAAAGATTTGATTTCCAAAGAATATGCTTTTTTTCAATGTTTCATCTGGTTCTATAAATAGGGTGACCACATGACCCTGATTTTAAATGTGTGTCCTTTGTCCTGGGCAGCCCCCTTCAGGGACAATAGAAAGTCCTGTAATGAAGACTCCAGGACACACAGTTCTAAATACTAGAAGAGCTGCCCATTGCCTACTGTGAGAGGAAGTGATGACTCTGATGGGCTACAAAAACATGGCTGAGCCTTG
This sequence comes from Rhinophrynus dorsalis, assembly GCA_037306005.1. NCBI lineage: Eukaryota > Metazoa > Chordata > Amphibia > Anura > Rhinophrynidae > Rhinophrynus > Rhinophrynus dorsalis. The sequence continues at coordinate 67,619,718 of CM074719.1, read as the reverse complement.
ATCCTGACATCAAACAGGAGCTGTTGTGCAATTTTACCACCCACCACAAGCATCGCTTTCTGTCACAGCAGTGTTTAGAACCCTGTGAGGTGCCAGACAAAGACCATGTTTCACCCTGATGTCCAGTGATAATGACCCCTCCAATATAGCTGCCCTAGAGGTGAGGACATGTATCTTGCTGATCTCATGTCCACAGTGTCCCTGAATGGCAGAATGGAAACGTGGTCACCTCATCTATAAAGAGAATAGAAATCTTCATCATTTGAAAGTTATTATTGTAACATCATTTTTAATGAAATTCACGCAAGCTGATTTAAAATGGGACACTTTTCTAAGCAGTCTTTATTCCCATTACATTTTACTCTTTACAGACCAGAAGAAATGTGTTGCACGCTGTTCTGGTCCCGAAAGGGTCAAGAATTGTGGCAGTAAGTATGGTTCCTAACTCATATATTCAAATTATAGATATATATATATATATATATATATATATATATACTCACGGACTTGAAAAATCAAAAATACAATATTTATTGGTAAGCTTGATGTGACGTTTCGGTCCTCGATTGGGACCTTTCTCAAGCAGATAAAACAATATAATGATACAAACATATCTATAAATACTCTAATGAAACTCACCCCGTGTATTCCCGGTAGGACCATAGTTAGGCTGACCATACCTCACTTTAAAAATGGACACACATGAAAAGTGCATACTACAGGGTTGCTTTGATTTTGGTGCACTCCTGAAATATGCCTATTTCCTATGTGTCCCTTTTTAAAGGTGAGGTATGGTCAGCCTACCCATAGTGATGACATGCAAAGTCAGGAAGAAAAAGACAAAGACATATAGGTAGTCAGACAAAGGACCCAAAACAACCAGAGAAACAAAGACACCACAGTGCCACCCTGTTCCAAATTGAGACTTCAATATATACAAATTAATCACTTTATCTTTCTGATAAAAAACAATTGAAGACATTCTGTTCGTTCAGTCCATAGGGAATCAAAGTTTTCAACTCCTTTATCCAAAAGTATTCCCTCTGCAACAATTTCTTTGCAAGATCTCCTCCCCTTTTATTATTAGGGACATGTTCAATAGCAATTAACTTAAAATTGGTGGCCGGATGGTTCTCTTTTAGATAATGTTTAGCTACTGGTTTATCTGAATATGAATCCCTGTACGCCACTTTTATTGCAGATCTATGACCTGCCATCCTTTCACGGATGGTACAGGTCATCTTGCCTATATAGACCAAGCCTCAGGGACAAGTAATCATATAAACAACATAGTTGTCTACGTAATATATTGTTGGATTTTGTATCGTTTGTTGGATGCGGATGGGTAAAGAATTTGCCCGGTCTCATTGATCCACAAGTGGTACATCCTCTGCAGCGATATCATCCTGGAGGGTATGTTTTCAACCATGTCTCTTTCTGTTTCGTATAACTTCGAATAGGATTGATATCAACCAACAGGTCACGTAAATTTACTCCCCTTTTATATCCTAATATCCTAAATGAAAATTTTTCGCAAAGATGACCATTTAGGATATTGCTTGTTTCGTAAAGTGACAGACAGTAATACTCTTTTACATAATAAAAGTTTTTATCCTCCATTATTAAGGCGTCATTACCTAAGACGCAATTGTTGAGAGTGATCCGAAACAACTCAGATGAGTATTTTCATGATCAGCAGATGAGAGAAACTATTGATAGATTTATGGCCCGTGGTTATCAAAAGAAAAATCTTTAGTGTCTTTGCAATAAACTTTTGTCACATCCAGTTATAGAAAGTACAAAGAGGGATATTGAACAGGACAGAATGGTTGTCAGTACGACATTTACTACAGCATCCTCTAAGATACAGAAGGCTATTAGATCTAATTGGAATATTTTACATAAGGATGAAGATCTTCCATTGAGTCTTAGAAATCCTCCCCTAATAAGATATAAAATGGGAGTAAATTTACGAGACCTATTGGTTGATACCGATCCTATTCGGAGTTATACGAAACAAAAAGAAACATGGTTGAAAACATCCCCTCCAGGATGCTATCACTTCAGAGGATGTACCACTTGTGGATCAATGAGACCAGACAAATTCTTTACCCATCCGCACTCCAACAAATGATACAAAATCCAACAATATATTACGTGTACAACAGACTAAGTTGTTTATATGATTAATTGTCCCTGTGGCTTGGTCTATATATGCAAGATGACCTGTACCATCCGTGAAAGGATTGCAGGTCATAGATGTGCAATAAAAGTGGTGTACAGGGATTCATATTCAGATAAACCAGTAGCTAAACATTATCTAAAAGAGAACCATTCAGCCACCAATTTTAAGTTCATTGCTATTGAACATGTCCCTAATAATAAAAGGGGAGGAGATCGTGCAAAGAAATTGTTGCAGAGGGAATACTTTTGGATAAAGGAGTTGAAAACTTTGAGTCCCTAGGGACTGAATGAACAGAATGTCTTCAGTTATTTTTTATCAGAAAAATAAAGTGATTAATTTGTATATATTGAAATCTTCAATTTGGAAGTTCCATTCTGTTATGTCAGGTCATATGGGATTTCAATAATTATAACATTTTGATTGTGTACTTGTGCTTGTACAGATATTCATTCAATTAGTTGCAATGATAACTGATAATTTGTTTCATTTTTCTTTTTCTCTTCCGTAGGCTGCATTTCTCCTCCAACACAGGGTGGCACTGTGGTGTCTTTGTTTCTCTGGTTGTTTTGTCTGTCTACCTGTCTTTCTCCTTTTCTTCCTGACTTTGCATGTCATCACTATGGGCCTACCGGGAATACACAGGGTGAGTTTCATTAGAGTTTTGTATCATTATATTGTTTTATCTGCTTGAGAAAAGTCCCAATCGAGGACCGAAACGTCACATCAAGCTTACCAATAAAGATTGTTTTTTTCATTTTTTAAGTCCGTGAGTGCACAGCTTACTTCGATTATATATATATATATATATATATATATATATATATATATTCAAAGGAGATCTGTGAGCAGTAATATAAAAATATATTAATGAATTACAAATGTTAAGTCCGAACATTATTTTCTTTCTTCACTGCAGTAACTTTTAATTTCCTGCTGATAGTGTTGATATATATGTTACACTCTCCCACCAATATCAGTTTTCTCTTATTGCAGTTGTACATCACTTAGGTAGACTGTGATTGCACCTGCACAATGTACTTCCATCCTAGACCATGTGCCAACATTTTGCTTGCCTTTAACAGCCTTTCCATGGAAATTAGCTAAGCTCTCTGCCTAGAAACATCTGCTTTTTTGATAGCAGCTGTGACAGACTAACAGTAAACTAAGCTCTTTTAAATTCATTTGTACAAAGGTCCTTTGACTGGAATGATAAATTGCCAAAATTACACCACAGCATTTTAGTACCTAATTCTAACTGAACTAGTAATGAGCAGTCTCTGCACCTGTCATATAAGTGAACTGCTATTATTTGTTTTTCAAGTGTCCTTTAAGACTCATTATCTATTATTAAGCAGAAGTACTCTAATTCATTGTAAAACATGTATAACAATATGATACATTTTAATTGGATGCCAAACAACTATAGGCACACTTGCTGGGTTATGTTAATCTCAGTAGATCGAATGAATAGAATCAGTTGCTCCAAGACTAGACAGTTTAGCCCAATGAAGTTATTAATAATGTGATATAATGAGCATCATTTGTCCTTCAAATTATAATATGGCAGACACTAAAGTGCACTAGGATGAAAGGTCTGATCTGCAGAAGAGAAGAAAGGATAATTTCAAATTTGTTTGCATCATGGGTTATGCCATTTATATTTAAATTTATAGATTGCATAAAAATAAACGTTTGGGTTATTTGACTCAAGTTGAATATTTTCATGAATTAAACATGAAGTTCTATATAAAATGAGTTGCAAATTGCAAAGACTGGACCCTCAATTCGAGTTTTAACCTCTGACCTACTCAGTTCTATAATATTTATATATTCTCATGATAGAATGATAAATCTAATGATGTATTCATTTTCCATTATCCTATTGTCTCTTACTTGAAATTAGGTTATTCTCCATAATGATTGTAATGGAACATTAGGCATATAAACTGAGGTTAGCTTCATTGCATTTATATTTATTCCTTTTGTCACTTTCTCAAGTATGAAAAGGGTAGTTGATAAAGAGCAGTTTTTCCACATATGCATATATTTAACTCTTTAAGTACCAGAGGTGTGTCCATTGAATTGCAAAGCAGCATTCCTTTGGCCCTCATGGAGGCTAATATACTATTAAGAACCTTAGTTTGCACTAAGGTGTGATAAATCAGTGATAATATAGTGATATCCATATCTCTCCAGCAAGATAAACTCTTGAGTTCCTATTATATTCTGTTGAGCCTTTGCACTAAGAGAGATCTTAGTGCATAAGCTTTACAGCATGACATAAGACCTGGAGAGTTTATAACACTAGAGAAATTATCTCCACTTTATCACTGCTTCAACCCCCTACCCAGAGTAGTTCTCAATTAAACCAGTTGCACTATAGGGGAACATTAAACAAGTTTGTAATTGCCATTTATTTGAATTGGACTTTAACCACCTAAATGCTAGAGAGATCTCCAATTCATTGTAAAGCAATATATGAAGACTTCTAACATTCAGTGGTGTAAAACTCCCATTTAAATCATTGGAAATTTTAAAAGTGGAAAGATCATGCACACATAAGTTATCTCCAATTTATTGTTAGTATCTTGTTAATCATGGAAAAAACTAAATAAAGTTTCTTAAGTGCCAGCATGAGTTGGAATCATAACTTCATATGAAACTTACTTCAATAGGACAGTGCAGACATCCTGGCAAAGAGAAATCTGTGTGCCTGTCCATTCCCTTCCCATATGGTACAATGGAACTTTGGCAAATAACCTATCAGTAAGGAGACAGGGATGGACAGCTCAGGCTATCAGATCCCTCTTCACCAAGATGTCTGCATTGTCCATCCCTGTCTCCTCATTGATAGGTTATTTGCCAAAGGGGGAGTTCCATTGTTCCATATGGGAAGGGAAGGACAGGCGCACAGATTTCTCTCCTCCAAGATGTCTGCGCTATCCAATTGAATTAATTTGCATACGAAGTTAACCCCTTAAGGACCCATGACATGACAGGACTGTCATGGGTATACTTGCCATAAGGACCCGTGATGGTCCTGGCATGTTATGGAATTCAGGGCTCCCACTCGGCTGCACACCATTCAGGGAGCCCTGAATTGATTCGCAAAAAACATGCCCCTGTGGTCCTTAACTGCCATCCATGCTGTATCGTTGCCGGTCGTTAAGGGGTTAAGAAACTTTATTACTTTATTTCCATGATTAAAAGATACTAACCATTAATTGTGGATAACTTATGTGTGCATGATAATTACGCTTTAATTGTCCCCCATGGCTCAGTTGGTTTACCCCAGAATTGTTCCTTTTCTAAATAGTATATCAGACTCGTTGGGCCTAATTCAGCAAGATAAACTGGTAATTCTGGAGGAAATAGCCCTCACCATAGGGGACAAATTATAATTTCCCTAATTTCCATTAATTTAACTGGAGTTTTTAACCCATTTAATGCTACGGAAGTCTCCAATACATTGAGAAGCAATACACTGGAGACCAGCCTAGCTATCAAGAGGTTAAAAGATTCATTTTAATCAAAGGAAATTGACATTTGTCCCCTGTTGTGCAGATGGTTTGCCCTAGAATTGCACCATGTCAGCTTACTGAACTAGGCCCAATATTGAGTAAAATATCTTTTAACCCTTTTAGTTCTGTATGCCTTTGGGTTCATGGGAAGACAAAGGGAAAACTGAGATTGATATACTAAAATAATGAAGCAAACGGGAACAAGGTACAAAACCAGTGTGTTGGAGACCTCGCTAGCATTCAACAGGTTAAAATTCCAATTCAAATAAATAGGAATTTGCATTTGTTCCCTTAGGTTCAGTAGGATTGTCCCAGAATTGCTCTAGATTTTCTTATTCATATACTCGACAGTGATAAATAGATTGAATTCTGATACGGCATGAGGAAGTTTACCATAACAATGTCCATTCATCTCCAATGTACAATTTGTGTCCTTATAGAGCTTACCATTGAAGGTACGGAGAGATCCTGTTAGATGTCACATACACATCAGAAGTGTGGAAGGAGTTTGGGGTACTGAAAGGTTATGACCAAGAGAGTTGCTAGGTGTTGGTTCAAGGAGGTCAATTCTAGGACTTGTATATAACCCTTTGAGTGCCAGAGGGGAATTCAATGCAATACGTTGGATACCCCTGTGGAACTCATATGATTAAAAGAAGAGAAGACTAGCTTAAAAAGTAATTTAAAATATCAATACTTTTGTACTGAAAATTTCAAGTTTATTGCTTTCATTGGAGAACTACAGTCATGGACTAGAGGTTCTCCAAATAAAGCACAATGGAAATGCATTTAGTGGTCTTGATTGAGTTGTAATACATTTTGAAGGAAGCATCATACATCAGTGGGAGTACCCTTCAACACACATTTTGGGCAAGATGTTCAAAAAGTTGTCATAATGATAAAACTGTTGGATAGTGAGTTGGTGGTAAAAAAACAACATTTCCAGAAGTAAATTTGTCATGTTTGAAAATATGTCATAAAGACTTAAAACTGACGGTAAGAAGATCTTGATGATCATTCCCCTTAACAATTCTGTCTTTGATTTTGTCTTTTAAACAAAAATTCTCAAAGAAACAAAGACATTTTTTGACTTTGAAACAACATTGCTTGTCACACCTGCTAACAGTACTTTAATTTGTCTTCTCCAAGTTTAAACCATTTTTATTTTGTCGGGAAAAAATGACATTAATCAGACAAAAAAGTGTCAGTAAAAAGAATATTTTTTCTGAAAATACCTTACAATATGAATGGTAGAATAAACCACCCCCACTTTTAAGACGGCTTTTTCCTTTTGATAGAGATGGCGGAATTGGATGCAAAAAATGAAGGTAATGTGTCTGAGAATTGACTGACCATGGAGTAAAAACTTTTTTGTCCTGATTACAGACAATTTCAGTTACCACCACTTTTTGAACATCTCGCCCGTAGAGTGTGATGTTTATGCATTATCGAGAAGTGATCCTGGGTTGCACTGGATTGCATTTTTGATCTCTGCTTTGAGTAACTTTCCAACCTCAGTAGATTTACATAGTAGATTTAGATTAAAGCATTCCTCCACCTCCTTGTCTTGATTCCATCCAAAAAGCTCCATCTTTTGTTCTCAGCCCAGTACATGTAATGGTGTAATACTGTTCTGATGTCTATGTTGGTATTTGTGCAATTGGTCTGCACTAACTAAAGAGATGCAATTCTGGAGCAACCATGAAAACCATAAAAATTCCAATTGATTTAAAAGGGCTTTTAACCCCTTGTATGTTGGATAATCTCCAATGCAATGCTTTGCAATGTTTTGCAGACTTTTATATCATTCAAGTGGTTAGATGTCCAATGTCATATAACGTGAATTTGTAAAACCAATGGTGAATATAACCTGCTGAAGAATTGCACTCTAGCTTGATGAATTAGACTCCATATGCACAATAAAGGGTGGAGCAATGGGCTAACACACCTCCATATTAGGGATGATGCTGGCAATGTCTCTTGCATCAAAGGAGCAAATTGTAACAGGTTTATATTGGAAAGAGACCCCAATATAATTGGTATCCAGGTAAGACCAACATTCCTCAGGTATAACTGTGCATCTCATTTGTCTGCTGTTATAAAAACAAAGGTAGGTGCAGGGTGTTTGAAGCGATCATGTAGATACTGTACATTATGGGTCCTGGATTTCATTCTGCCATTGGTGCTCAGGAGTTTAACCTGCTCTGTCACAAAAACGTATGTGTCTCTCAATTTGATTAGCTTAGGATAATGGCAGGAATGATTGGTTAAGTTTACAAACAACCTTTTTATTGCACAGTGTTGAGGCAGTTTTATGGAGCATTATGGAACTAGGTGATTTAACCTTTTGGATGCTAAATATGCCTCCAATGCATTGTAGACTTGTGCACGGCAAAAATTTTCGGTAATTTTTTTTTTTTTATTCGGTGGATCCAAATTTTGACCTGGACCTGTTCGACTCGTACGAAATTTGTTGACATTCTGAATTATTCGACCGAATTTAACATATTTTAAAATATGACTCACGCTTGCAGTGGCAATAGGTATAGGACTGCCAAAATAAATGTGAGACTGGCTGTGTCACTCTACTATTCAAACAAATTCCTTATATTTTGCCCAGAAACAAAGATGACTCTCCCTTGCAGTGGTAATAATGTTGCCTGACTGCCTAGTGCCTATGCTACCTGCCTGCCTGCACAACATCTGGCACTATCTCCTTCTTCTCTGAGCTCCAACAATGGACTAACAGGAAATGCAGGCTGTCTGGGTGTCTGACGTGTCAATAGTTCAACCCCCATCATAAAACTAAGAAGCTCATTGGACTAGAGCGGGAGGGAAAGTAGAGCGCGCGCGCAGGGAGAACGTCATCTGAATGTCCACATTTTTTTTTACGAATTTTTAACCCAGTACTGTTCGGATTCGGGAAAAAAAACAAATACCCCTTGCCTTTCAGCAGTCCCAAATGACAACCGAATGACCCGAATCCGGACAAATTCCAAATTCGGACGAAAAGAATCGCACATATCTAATGCATTGCATTATAACACACTGGCCTCCAAAAGACCAGGAAATGTATACTTTAGGGTAGTAGTTTTCAAACCTCTATTCTGGGACCCAAATGGGCTATGCCTTTGGAATCCCCTGCTTATGCAATAATAGTTAATGAAATGACAGACTCTCTTCAACTCACCTGTATTCAAGCAGGAAAATCCTGAATACATGAACTGTTAGGATAGGGCTGGGAGACACTAGTATAGAACATATTCATACTTTTATTTCTGTATGGTGAGCTCTGTTTGTCTGGCATCAGTTGCTGGTTTATGCTATCACTCGGTGCAGCACATATCTTACTTCATTATGAAGCCACACTAAGTAAGTCTCTCACTTTTTAGACCTAAAATGATTAATATCTCAAATGTGCAGCTGCTGACAGTTTTGAATAAAGTTTTCAGATTTTAAGCAAGGGTTGAACTTGACGGACTTGTGTCTTTTTTCAGCCTAATTTACTATGTTACTATGTATGTATGAAAGTTGGAAATCAAGGTGACAGGTCGACTTAAATGCTATGTTTATGAGTATTTGCATTATAAAAATTCCCACAGAAAATAATAATTTTTATTGATACTGCTGCAGAGCTTGTTTACTTAGATTTCCCGAACTTGTCCCCTGAAAAGCTGGTCTTTAATACAACCAGCTCTACACCATTCTGGCAACTGAATAAAACTAAAATTCACATCTGGCAGTATGAACAATTCTGTATTAAATATGACCCAACAGACGAGGCTGCTTATTAAAAGGCATTCTTTGCCGATACGCCTTTAATTATATTGAAATGTTTCTAAATCATCTCTAGCAATTTTATTATCAAAATAAATAAAACAATGAAATGTAAATATGTTTCAATTAAATGTGAATTCCGTATGTTCACAATAGACAGTGATTTTTCTGTTATAAATGATGTATTTAATGAAAGAATTTCCGCTCATTGTTTCTGACTAAAGCGGAACATTAAAATGTCTTTCCCATGTAATATAAATGTGTTTCACCTTATGAACCCATCTGTATACACATTTGTTTCATGATAAATTGCTAAGGAACATTTTAATTTCCTTTTATATTTTAAAATGTTGTAAATTATAGCACTTGCTAATAGTTCTGCCTTGGTTTCGAATTGTTACCTGTGAGATAAAGTAGGCATACTACTCACTTAAAGAAAATCATTTTTTCATAATATTCTTAAACAAGGGGGAGAATGTGCAAGTTCACCAGCGCACCTTTGCTGACATTAGCCTATTACTTGTGCCTGCACTAAAGCATTTGTTCACATACTTGTGGAAACTTTCCACCATCATAATATGTTAAAGGGATAGTAATGTTTCACAAAAAAAGTAGCTCCAATTAATCTTCATAGTATTTGGGCCATGGAGAGTGGCATTTCAATACTGTCAGAGTTGTAGTTAAAGAGTAATTGAATGATAAAATATCCCCTTCCCACCTCTTTTACTGATTTAGTAGTGCTCACCTCAGAGCATCAAGGTGGTGTCCAGGTAGATTGCACAGAGAGACAATCTTCAATTAGCATAAGAGAAAAACCTGCCAAGGAGGCAGGGTTTTCCTTTGTTCACAGTAAGAAGATTGTCCCTTGCTGTGAGCTGTCTGGTCGCAAGACCAGATTGCACATCAGAGGGGATGTGGTTTACACTAGGTAAAAGGGGCTGGAGGGGGATACTTTAACATTCAATTACTGTTAAACTACAACTCTGACTGTATTGAAATAACACTCTCCATGGCCCAGATACTATGAAGATTAACCCCTTAGGGACCCTTGACGTACCAGGACCGTCAAGGGTAAACTTTCTTGAAAGACCCTTGACGGTCCTGGTACGTCACGTACATTTTACTTACAGCGCTCTACCGGGAGCGCTGTAAGTAAAAATGGGGCATGAAATAGACCGCTCCAAGATCGGAGCGATCTATTTCAAGCCCCATAATGACGCGCCGATACACGTGACAGGTCACGTGTACCGGCCCGTCAACGTGCCCCTATGCGGACGTTATGGGACGGAAATGTCCCATAATGTCCGGTCCTTAAGGGGTTAACTGGAGCTGCTGTCTTTGTGAAACATTGCTATCCCTTTTATGTCAGCTAGACCCTAACACATCTCCTCTAGAGCGCAAAAGGAAAATAGGTAAAGTTACACCATTTACTCTGTGCTTTGTGAATTCATGGAAAGGAACACCCCAAAAAGTCTTCATAATTCCACAATGCTCTCACCTTGGTGTAAGTAGCATTAAGTGGAGCATTATCAGTGCATGTAGCCTAGTAAATTAGGATCAGGCATGCAAGTGTAGAATTATGAAATCAGTTCCAGTGCATAACAAAGTACAGGATCATATTAGTACATCCCTCCTTGTAAAGCTGATGAAACCAGAGCCATTCTGGGGCAAGCCAACTACACCATTGGGGACAAAAAAATTCCCAGAATTCTCGTTGATTTAAATGGGATTTTTAACACCTTAAATGCTAGAGGTCGCCATTGTAGTAGATTTTCCTTAGAATGTCTTCATTTCTTAGATTATAATCCAGAGAACATCTACATTTGTGGATGAAGGGAAGCTCAGTCTCTCAAAGCATTTTATTTCCTCTCTTAGCACAGTTAAGTGGTTAATGCACTTTATTAACCCTTTGAGTGTCAGAGTAGTGTTATCTGAGTGAGTTGTTATATCTGGAAAGTATGCACTTCAATCTAGGTATAGCAGAGACTATTATATTTATTGATTTAGAGTTACATGTCGCAAAGGACTGACATTAGTGGAAGTGCACTGGACACCACTCAGGTTCTCAGAGGATTAAATGTCTGCTGCTTAGCTAGAAGACTTATGGCGAGAAAATCATTAATATTGTCAATATAAATGCGAACTAGGAATGGGAATTGGATCTCTGCCTTGTATCAGATTTTATGTGATAGGAAATTAAAGGGATAGTAATACTTCAAATGTAAAACAAAATATGTTGTAAGGTTTATCCCCCTGAGTAAAACAAGAGTACTCCCACTGCTCTGCTGTAAGGTCTTTTATTCAAAAGTTATTAGAGCTCAAACTTGACATTTTCAGGTGCAATATCACAGTGGCCTGAAATTTTATAGTGGTCAACTGACCAGAGTTGTCCATAGGATGGTGTAGCAACAGCACCACTGAACAATTTCAGGCCACTGTGATACTGCACCTAAAAAATTCAAGTTTGAGCTCTAATAACTTTTGAATAAAAAAATCTTTCAGCAATGGGATTACTCTTGTTTTACTCAGGGAGATAAACTCTACAACATTTTTTTTGGTTTCTAATTAATGAATTTGAATGAAACAAAAATACATTATTCAGGTACCAGAGGGATGAACAATATAATGGATGCAGTAGAAAAATGATTTGGAGTTAGGAAAAATAAAATGGAAAATATAAGAGAAATGATCTCTGATAAATCAACAAAGCAACTTGAGTTTCTTAACAGATAAGGAAGCAATCCCAGTCAGGGGAAGGTCCCTTTCACATGGGTGACAGAAATGCTACAGCTACCTGCAACAGTTCTGTCACCCATATTCTAATACTTGCCTCTCTCTTGCTTTCCACCAGTTGGAAAACAGAGCTCCAGACAATATTACTAGCTGGTGCCCATATGGGTGGTCTATAAATTGGTCCACAGCACACTTCTGGCCCCATAAGCCTCCTTTCAGATCTTTGCAACTTTACTACATTCAGGGAACAAGGGAAAGCTGAAGAATCCTGGCGTTTGGCTCGAACACACAAGGCATCAGTCACCCATGAGAACAGTACCATAGTTCAGCATCCATATACTGCAATCATGTCGTTCATATGAAAGGGACCTAAGGGTGACAGAAATGTTGCAACCCCTTGCCTTACATGTGTTCTTTCACTAACCTTCTCCAGGGTTCCCTATCAGTTTATTGCAGGTGGGAGGCTGACAGCCAGCCCATATGTGCAACAGCCAAATATTATTATTATTATTATTATTATGATGCCCACATGGGTAGGCCATTTATTGGAGATTGCAATGAGCATCACAGCCTCCAAATACAGCTCATGAAAAAGTTCTGCAGGCAGTCCCATAGGTAGCCATGTAGAACTGCGCTGACGCACATTTACTGCATCCCTGCACCGTAAAGATAAAGTTTGCTGGACCTTGGTGTGTTTCTGCAAGGCAATTTTGTGTTTTGTGAAAGGTGCCATAGCCTAGCAGATTACTTTTCAGCACTAGGGACATAAACAAATCACAATCTCTGCACTGTTTGTGACCATATGAAAGGGGCATTAGTGTTTGTAGAAGAGGCACATCATGGAGCTTAGGTATAAAAGCAAATGTTTGATAAATGCAGAAGAAAACAGCTGAATTGAAATCAATTGCAGGTGATGATTGTAATCACTGGTTTAATCTCAAAGCTTTCTGTTGGAATCTATGGGGAAATTTGGAAATTATATCAGGGAAACACTTAATAATCTGCAATTGAATTCAGCCCATAGATAACCATTGTTTTACTCCTCATACATTAGTTTCACTGTTGCCAGTGTGTCTTGTAATTCTCAGGAGGAGAAGATGATGCCAAGTGTGACAAAAGGGGACCCTAAGTCACACTTGCCATCCCCAAGCAGTCCCGCCACTATTACTACTATTAAGAAGGGCCAACAGCTTGTTAGTGTTAGGAGTGAAGGAGGGGGTGATCATCATATTACTAGTGACTGTGAGAAGGAAGATTCAGGGGCCGTAATTGATGTGGTTGGTGTTAGTAGTAGTGGTCAAGGGAGCTCACACCATTCCCCTGACCCTTGGAGTCCCCTTCCACTCTTGGCATTGTCCGGGTGGAACATGAACCACATTGTTGTCCACTTTGTGTTGGAAAAATCCGCTTTAAATCTAGCAATTAAAAGTTTTGACATTTTTTGCCCATTGGCCAAAATTTTTTACCATTTTTTCAATGGCTAGAAAGTTTCCGCCCATTGATTTACATTATTTTTGCATTTTTGCTATTAAAACTTGACGTATTTGGAGAAATCAAACACAATAGAAGCAGCTACAGAGAGAGGTAGATGTGCCGTCCCCAAGCAGTCCCGCCAGTTCTAATACTATGACTAAGATGGTCCAGAAGCTTGTTAGTGTTAGGAATGAAGGAGGGGGTAATCAATATCCTCATATTACTAGTGACTGTGAGGAGGAAGACTCTGGGGCTGAACTTGATGTACGTGGTGTTAGTAGTAGTAGTAACAGTAATGGTGAAGCAGCCGGTGGGAAAAGTGTTAGGGGAGTGGTAGGATAAGCATTTGAGAGCATCCAAACTAGCTGTCAAGGGAGCCCACACCATCCCTCTGGCTCTGGCAGTCCTTCTCCCCTTCTCTTCACTACAGTGTCCAAGTGGAACATGATCCTAAAGATGCCAGGACTGGTGTTGGGGGAGAGCAGGGTCAGAATTAATACCACCAGCACCAGCAGGAGTACAGATCAGCTACCTGTACCTGCTGATAGTCTGCCTTCTTCTTCAGGTCAAAAGGAAATGCCAAGTGTGGGGAGAGGGACTAGTGGTGGTGGTTATGATGATGGCAGAGAAGCTGGGGTGGAAGAGACATTGATGGCTTTTTTATCAGAAACTGAGAAGGAATGGGAGACAGGGATGAGGATGGGCATCACCACCACCACCACTAGCAATGAGCTTTTGGAATTTGCGGAATTTGCATCAGCTCTAATTCCTGCTGCTGCTGAGTTGCAAGGGCAACAGGATGCAGAGGAGCAGGCTAGTGTGCCACAGACCACCGTGGACACAGTGGGAATAGGGTCAACAGGGGATGCGGGACTAGGATAGGTTCCACATGCCAGTGCCAGCAATACTCCTGGTCCTAGGTGCAGTGCTGATTTTGAGGCAGTGACAGCAACAGCAGCAACATCATCTGCTGCCTGCACAGAGAGTGAAGCGGAATTTGGAGGACAAGAAGGAAGAGGCCATTCTTCTCCACCTGTTCCCTCCTCCCTGAAGTCATGGGTGTGGGACTATTTTTCTCTTGGGGCAGGCACAGTGCAGTCATCACCAACTGCACTGTGCACAATTTGTGACAAGTGAGTGAGAAGGGGAAAGGAGGGAACACACCTTGGCACAACCTCCTTGATATCACACATGAAACACAGACGCCATGATATTTATGTCAAACATGTTAAAGGCAAACGTCCATCACAGAAATCAAGCACCACTGTTACTGCAGCCCAGCTCTCCAGAAAGCAACAAGAGGTGAGGCGTAGATCAAAGAGGAGGATGAATAGAGAAATCAAGGCAGAGACTGGATGTTCCATGACGATCTAAACAAAGCTCACCATCACCATCACCTTCTTCCTCAAGGGTAAAAACTACATCTTCTGCCAGTCCACCTCGTTCATCGTTACCTCCTCCGCCAATTGATAGCCACTCTGTTGATGTTAGGATGTGGCAGTTGGTCTCTACCCATTGCACACTGTGTGGTGCACTGACCACACAGGCAAGTGTGGTGGAGTACAATCAATACCAGGTCAACAAGCGTCATCTGAGGAGATTCCATCCTGCATAATATGCTAGGATGCTGGCAGGGATGGTTCATCATTACTATTAAACTGTCAGCAAGCTGTCATGTGTCCTTAGCTGGTTCTGAACAAGGGGTATAGTGACAGCAGCAGTACTTGAGTTCTGGTGTTATGGTGTTTGGATACAGTTGTGCCCCCAGATGTTATTTACCACACACACTGTGCACATTGCAGTTGCTCATGAGAGCTACAGTTCCTGCTCTCAAGGGAAACATTTCTATTCTAATCACACACCCATGATTTTGGAGGCGGGGCAGGTGGAGAAGAATTATTGGCTAGCTTCTTTTCTCCACAAAGACTGGGGGCTACTTATTGTGCTGCTACTGCCTCAGGTGCATAACTGGAGATAGTCATGGCAAGTGGAACTTCATCATCCATCATCCATGTTACTCCTATTGTTGATCCCTTTCCCTTTCAGCTGCATAATCATCCTGCTGCTTAAACAATTCAGCAGCAGCAGTAAGAATAGCAGTTGCAAATCCCACAATTATGGACTCAGGTGGACATTTGACAATGGCCAGTGGCCACTGACCAACATGACCTGCTAGGACTAGGCCAGTAGGGCATTTTTATTTTCTTCTCAGGGCTTCTGCTTTGAAAATAAATAAATTTAAACATAGTGCTACAAAAAAAATAAACACTTTTTGGGGGTTTGTTTCTAACAAGCCTAAGTCCTACAAATTGATTTTTCCTTAGGTCTTGTGCCAAGCAAGTCTAAGTCCTACAAATCAATGTTTCCTCAGGGCTTGGGCCTCTAACAACAAATCTAACAAATTTGCCTCTACAAAATACTCTATCAAGTCAAGTATCAGTCCACACCAGTGACAGCTTATGCCAGGGGGTTCCTGTCTCTATCACTTTACATACACATGTCTTATTTTACTTATTTATTTTTTTATTAACTGTCCCCCCAATATCAGTAAAGAAACCCCCCAAAATAAAGTTCCTGTTCAACTGATTCATTCCCCAGACTCCACCCATCAACACATGCACCCTCCTCAGACCCTTTTTATATCATGTCTTATGAGTTTTTTTAATTTTTATTTAGGATTTATTTTTTATTAACTGCCCCCCAATCCCAGTAAACAACCCCCCAACTGATTCTTTCCCCACACCCCACCAACACAGGCACCCTCATGCCCTTTTTATACTATGCCTTTGGGAAATAAAATTTGCTATGCGTTGTTTGTAAATTCAGTGTTCCCATTGATTTCAATGGAATGAGCTAGACGAAAAAAGTGGAAAAAAATTAAAAATCGGCACATTTCGCTGTAAATTATTAGCCAAAAAGAAAGTGCCATTGTTCGCCGATTTCAGTTTGAGGCAAAAAGTTTCACCCATCCCTACCTGCCACCAATCAATTTTAATTTTTTTTTATTTTTACTGTTTGCCCCCTCACCCTTATCACAGTCAGCAACAACAAAAAAAAGAAGTTAAAAAAGCCCTACTTCTTTCCACAGTCTCCCCCAGCACAGAGATAATAATAACAATCACATCAGGAAGGAACTTTGATCACAGATGTGTTTTTCCAATTAGTCACGCAAATGTTGAGGTATTTGGGGTAATCCTCATTTGCTCCCTTCTCACACCTTAAGACTTCCCTAGGACAAAAATAACAGCTAGATCAGGAAAGAACATGGATCACAGCAACGTGTGTCTTTCCAATCAGTCACACAAAATGTTGGGGTATTTGAGGGTAAACCTTCTTGCTTCCTACTTAGACCCCTCCCCCTCAGACTACCTTAGAACAAAGATAACAGCCAGGTCACAAAACCATACCGAGAAGAAGAACCTCAGGCTCTACTCACCCCATTTATTCATATTTAATATATTTCTGATGTGCTATACAAGGGTTAATGTTTCATTGCTGTGTATACAGGTCATGAAGAATTATTAGTTACAGCAGGGGATCCCACAATCATGATATATACATGGAAAAATAAATGGACTTCAGTTTAATATTCATAAAATATACTGTGAAAGTGCTATCCATGCAATCAGCAATATCTGAATTGCAAAACACTAACAATTTATACAACAAATTAAAAAAGTAAAATAATTAAACTGCAGCTAACAGAGCCCAATGAATGATATAAAAAACTCTTTTAAAAAGGAAGCATACAACTTGTTTAGTGTCTTTTTTTGCCTATCTTTTCTTCCAAAATTAATTCTGAAATCATTTAAATTGAAGCTAAGAATCCTGTGTGCATTTTTAGTGAGATTTGGATTTGTAGAATTGGATAGCCTGTAATAGATTTCTCCCCTACTTCCTGCCATCTCAGATATAGCGATTTATAGTGACCTTTGGGCTTTTACATCTTGCAATTTGCCAGCTTCTTGATAGAAAAGCCCATTTTCATTGGCCAGGTAATTCCTTTCTGAACAGCCTGAAGCGTCAATGTCAATCGAAACCTCTTTGATTCACTGTGACAAAAGGGAGAAAGCATTGTCCATATTTAACATGCCATTGCCTTTGTCCTCTAAGCTGACAGAAATCCTGTCTTCATTTTACTTTTAGACCCTTTAGTATTGCTACAAACACTTCTTAACAGATGACCCTAAACAAGATAAGACAAGTTCTTTTATTATTTGAATGCCTTGGGAATAAATGGCATCTCTTTAAATTTATGTACGTAAGCTGCCTTCCTTGCTTATCCATGTTGAATTGAAAAAGTATTTATTTTAATTTAACTCGGCTCCTAATATTCATTTGTAATAGGTTATGTATTATCACCATACTGGGTGGAAAGGGAATAAGCTGACGGCAGCTTGTAAAGTGTTATAGTTTCTGTTAGTGATAACTCTTCACAGAACTATAAGATATTAGGACTGCAGGCAATTCATGGCTGCATGGGACCGGGTGGCCCCATGAGCTAGTAAACAATGGAGTGGTTAACACTCACCAAGGCAGTAAAGGAAGAGAAGGACTGGTAGATGGTCAGAGTAGGGCAGTGATTCTCAGCCAGGGTGCAGTGGGCATTTGGTGTGCCACAAACTTTCACTTAGGGTGCTCTTTTTCCTAGTAAGACTGGCAAAAATGTGAATATTTAGTTATGAATGTATATTATGGAAAATATTATGCACAATATATTTCCTATTTTATGACCCAAGAATTACTATACATTCATTGCATAGTTCATTATGTCCATTATAAAAGTGACATAAAATATGTGAGGGGTGCCCAGAAAATGTCAGATTGCATGTTAGGGGTGCCTTGAGCAAAAAATATAGAACCATTGGAGTAGAGAATTTAACCCATTCAGTGACAGAGGAGTATCAAATGCAATACAATGGATACCCCTCTGGCACTCGATGGGTTAAGGGGAGGTGATGTATCAGGGAAATAAATAGTGGCTACAGGTTTGGGATGGGGTTGTTGCTTTTACTTTGTGTTTTCTTGCAGGAGTTCCAATGGTTCCTGAGACATTTTCTAGACATGGGGATGCAAATGACTTCCAGCTCCAGTCCCGTGGACACACCAACAGGTCAGGTTTTAACAATATCTCTAATTAAGCACGGGTACTACGATCAGCCTGAATTAGCCACTGATTACCCACCTGTAAACAAGCAGGGATATACTGAAAACATGGCTTGTTGGTGTGTTCCAGAACTAAAGTTAATAATCACTGGCCTAAATAAAAACTCTTACCTGTTTTTTATTTGCTGAGTTTTTATTTGTCTTCTTATGTATGTTACTATATTTTGCAATGTTGTGCATGGTTAAGGGCTAGGGGGATGGGTGTTTTATATGGAGAACAAGGGGAAAGTAGGCCATTGCAGTTATAAAGATGTCCGAAGCATCAGGATGAGTCTGAAGCCATGTTACGACTCCAGAGGAAGCCCTTCCTCCTTCCTGGTTCCTGGTTAATGGAAGCGATTGGTCCTATGGGTAGTAAGCAATGGTGTAACTAAAAGCTGTGGTCTCTTTATTTGTCACCTTCACATGTGTCAAAGTCTATATTTATGTATGTTATTGGGTTTTACAGTGGTTTGTATGGTTAAGGGTTCAGGGTTGGGTTTGGGTGTGTAACATGGGGAAGAAGGGAGAAGTAAAACATTGTGATCCTCAAGACACTGGCATGGTAATACAGTGCAATGTAAATAATAAAATCTCTATATAGTGAAAATGATGTATTAACCCCTTGATGACCAAAGGGGTGTGCAACATATTGCTTAATGGTGTATTGGGCACCTCACTGTCTCAAGGGGTTGAGAAGAATTGTATCAGTTCTGGCAAAAACCACCTGCGCTTTAGGGGACAAATAAACATTTCCAAAATTCTCATTGATTTAAATAGGGAGTTTAACCCCCAATGGAATAATAAAGTTTTCTCCATATCATTGTAATTTAACAGGAATTGTTATTTTTTCTCTATAGAAAGGTTTGCTTGCCATAACATTATTCTTGGTACATCAATCTCATTGCAGCTTAAACCTGAGAATTGGTTAAGCAGCACTGGATTCTAAAAATGACTATTGGTCACACAGCTTATGAGTTCGGCCAATGGCAAATACGCAAGGATAGTTAACTTTTGGGAGAATCCTCGCATGCACAGTGAAGTGAACTCAAAAGCTTATTTTATAACTTTATATGATTAAGCTGGCATGTAATTAAAATTATTAGTTATAGTCTGATTAGGAAACATATTCACATGCATGATTGCAAACATTTGAATAGAGACTTTATTTTAATGAAAAAATGGCTGTGGTACATGTATGTTTTAAGGGGACAATTTCTGGGTCATGGCAATAGAAGGCTAGTACTAGCTAACCAGATTTTGCAAGCAGTTGTCATACTAAAGTTCATTTTATTGTTTCCTTTTTAGGGACATACGTACAAAAAGAGAGGATACATTTTGGGTAAAACCAACTTCAACATGGTGGACACATAAAAATGTTCTGAAAGTCATATGTGGATTTTAGCCAGCAGAGAAAGAGAAGGATGGGAGGGGAGCAGAATTAAGGAGATAGAAGGGAAGGGAGCTGGCTAAAGAAAATGGAAAGTAGTAAAGAGGGTCAGAAAAGATGGAAGGGAGGGAAGCAGGCTTAGGAGATGGAGTGGGGTAGCAGGCAGAAAAGATGGAAGGGAGGGTAATGAGCCAAGGAAAACAAAGGGGGAGATTGAGCAAGAGCAAGAAAGGAGGATCTGGTGGCAGTGGTGTTGCTGCTGATGAGGTAGGCACTGGGGATGAATGTAATTCAAAGATGATGATGATGATGAGAGCTTTCCTTGGTTAGACCAACCAGGAGTGGGAAAGTGAGATAATGGGTATCGCCAGCAGTCAAGACATTGTGTTGCTTGCTGATGTAGTAGTTCCTGCTGCTCATGAATCACAATAACACACTCAAAGCAGTGCTAGACTGGTGTGTCCACCATGCTGTGTTGTTGTAGTAGTAGTGGTGGTGGAGGTGGGATCATAATTCCTGCCCCATACTGTGGTGAAGTACCATGGGACGAGGTGGATCCTAGTAATTGCAGTGGCAGCGGCAGCAGCAACAATACTATAAATCACTTATGGTTCTGGAGAGAAGGTGTGCAGTCATGAAGATCCTTCTCTACTCCCACCCCCAAATCATGGATGTGATGGATAGCGTGAAATCATCACCAACTGCAACATACACACTCTGTGACAAGATTTGAAGAGGTGGAAGGAGAGGTCAAGCCTATGCACATCCGACCTAGTAAAGCACTCGAAGCACAGCATAACAACCATGAGGTTTATGTCTGTTTGTCTTGAATGTGATGTATTCTATCAGTCTGCAGAGTATCTGACAGTCACTCACTTAGTCTCAGCAGAATCTCAGGCTCAGCCAGCTCAGCTCACCTGGTTACAAACTACATCCCTATCAAGAAACTCCAGCTCCCACTCTTTGACTGTTGCACGTACTAGCTAGCATCCAAAATTCAGCTTATTTCTCTTTCTCCCAAGCAGAGTGATAACATGCAGTAAACTGATGCATCCTTATAGATTATAGCAAGGCAGGAATACATGGGGGATAACTCCACAAAGGGATACATTATTATCGTTGATTTCAATGCAATGAAAAAATAGGAAAAACTGCAAGTAGCAGGAAGTACTGTTTTTTTTTATTTTAAGATGGCAAGTATTGCATATCCATATGGAGGATGCACATGCATGACCATGCAAAGGTAAGTCAACAGGTACTGTAAAGCAATAAGATGCCCCATTTGCTTAGTCCACTGAACTTGTCATAGCTGAACAATATATTTTGTAAATTACTTGTTAGAGATGTTTGTAAGAAAAATTGAGATGTCAGTAAAAATACAGAAAAAAAAAATAGAAAGTAAATACATGAATGTTCTTCTTAAGGGTTAGAGGGTTGGGGGGAGACATTGAACCATATGGGGGGAGGGTGATGCAACACAGGATGGTGATGTCAATGTAAATGAGGAAATGGGATTAAATAAACAGCATGGGGTGGGCGGGCTAGTTCATCTAATAGGGAGGTGCCAATTTTACAGCCTGGCATACATATTCAAAGAATGAAAATTTTCAGAACATCAATAACATACATACATACGTGTCGTCGTCTGGCTGATAAGGTAGAGGAACTGGAGCTGATTGCAATGTTTGAGCAGTGTGGTCTAATTGGTGCGTCTGAAACCTGGTTAGATGTTACATATGACTTAGCAGTCAATCAAGTGGATTATTCACTTTTTAGGAGGGATAGGGTTAATAATGGGGAGGAGGATATGCCTATATGTAAAGCATGCCTAAAACCTTTGACTGCCAGAAAGGTACAGAATGCATTGTAAAACAATGCATTCCGTACCCCTCTGTCACTCAAAGGGTTAAAACCTAGTATAAGGAAATATATTAATGAAGGTTACAGTGATAATGTAGAGGCCCTGTGGGTTGAAATACACACTGGGGGCATACATAATGAAAATATGTTTATGGGGATTTTCTACAAACCACCTAATATCAGGGAGTTTAAAAGAAGCCCAACTGTTACTGCAAACGGAAAAGGCTTCTCTCTCCGGAAATGTAATTATAATGGGAGATTCAACTATCCTGAAATTGACTGGAGAAATGTGACTTCCAGCACAGCAAATCGAAATAATTTATTAAATATGGTTAATGGCAATTTTATGTCCCAACTAGTAGAGGAGCAAGCTAGAAAAGAGGCCTTACTGGATCTAGTGCGCTCAAACAATTCTCACATGATAAACAGTATACAGGTAAGGGAACATTTAGACAGCATTGGCCACAGTATGGTATCCTTTGAAATATGTTATGATAAACCCAATTACAAGGGTTTAACCAAAGCAATTCATTTTAAAAGGCTAATTTTACAATGTTAATGTCAAGGATGTTCTGGACACTCTGAAGCGTGAGGTGCTGGGGAGCGGCGCTGGGGTGCGAAGTTCGGGTACGGTGCCAGATACTGGTCCCTCTTGCTGTGGCCAAAGCCATGGTAAAGGTGCTGGCCGCAAAGCCAGATGTCCGACCCCAGTTGAGCCAGGGCCCTGACCAGGATGAGAGACCAGCAGAGCCGGTGAACTTCAGAGACGCCCCAGGAGGACCAATACACCCTAGCGAAAACCAGAAACCAGATCCACAGAATAGAACTTAGATACTTTGTCCACTAAGAGAACTCTCCCCAGGAGAAAGAAGTAGTGGCCCTTGAAATGTAGGCCTTCCCCAACCATACCACCAGTAGCTGCCAGAAGGGAAACCAATATGGGGGCCACCCCTAGACCTACTGGTTCCCAGGCGGAGTAAGACCGCTACTCTGGGGTTGACCGAAGCCCAAAGCCCCCAAACCTGACAGGACAGGCCTCAAAAAGAGGAGTCTTCCCTGCCCCCACTGGAGGCAAAACCCACCTGCCACAGTAGCGCCCTGGCCCACAGCTGGAGAGCCTCCCAGATGGCAAACTCCCCAACCGGGGGGAAGGCTGGACAACTGATCCCAAACACCAATGCAAACAGGCGGGACCCTCCAAGACTGACCCAGCGAGACAGACCCAAGGTCACCTAGTGTCCTGTACCCCTGTACCCCCCACTTACTGCAGTTGTACCCCCCTGAGATACCAAAAAGCAGAGAATGCCTGCTGCCACCGAAGGGAACCCCCAAAAGACCCAAGCCTCCTAAATCCCCTGCCTCCTACCGCTAGTGAAAACCCACGCCTGCTGCCCGCGAGCACCACAGGACCAGGCCCGCCACGCAATAGGCAGCAAGTGGAGACACAGCGGGAGGCAGAGAGATACGGCAGGAATGCGATCACTGAGCACCAATAACCGGACCGAGGGTCCCAGGCAGCAGCAGGAGAGGGGAACACACAGAGATACAAGCAGCAAGCAGCAAATACAAAAAAAGTACTTACTGGGAAACCACACTGCCGAGGTCCAAGCACCCAGCCAACACTGAGTAGGAGCCAAGCCAGAGTCACGAACGAGCCGCAGGGTCAAAACCGGGAGCGGATGGAGAAGAGGAGGAAGGACAAGCCAAAGTCAGATGGAAGCCAGGGATCAGAACAACCGGGAAGCCAATACTGAATCGGAGCCAAAGTCATGAAGCCAGAAACAACGAACAGGACCACAACATGGAGCAAAACTCGATAATCGGGCCCAGACTGAAAGGTAGGAGGACCTAAAAACACTACTAGAGCCAATCACAAAGGAAAGAGAAAAAAAAAATACTAGACAAAATAATAGATAACAGAGAACTCAATCCCCAGTAGAGAATTAGACCAGGGGTGACACTACCCCCCACTTCAGGAAGAGCCCTCCGGACGACCAGGTTTAAGGGAGTATTTCCAATGGAAAGAATTAATCAGTGCAGGTGCATGGACATCTTTAGCAGGGACCCATGACCAGTCCTCAGGTCCATAACCTTTCCAGTCAATTAAATACTGAAGAGACTGCCTCACTTTTCTGGAATCCAGGATCTGACGTATCTCATATTCAGGTTCACCTCGTAGCATAACAGGAGGAGGAGGACTATAAGCAGCTGAGAAACGATTATGCACCACAGCTTTAAGAAGTGATACATGGAACTTGTTAGGAATTCACCAAGACAAGGGAAGGGGCAATTGAAAGGTAACTGGAGTGATCTGTTTAACAATCTTATGTGGACCCACAAATAGAGGCCCCCATTTGAGGGATGGCACACTCAATCGCAAGTTCTTAGTGGATAGCCAAACCGAGTCACCAATCTGAAACCTCGGGACCGGACTTCTTCTCTTGTCAGCTGCAACTTTCTGAGTTTGAATGGCTTTAGAAAGTAGTGAATGGATCGTAGTCCAAAGTGCTTGTAGATCTTCCACCACAGCGTCTGCCATAGGGACCCCTTCGGTAGGGCCCCAGGGAAATGGCCTAGGATTATATCCAAGTGCAGCAAAAAATGGTGAACATAACAAGGAGTCGTGCAGCCGATTATTAAAAGCAAATTCAGCAAACGGCAAGAGCTTCACCCAGTCAGAGTGACTAGCA
Source organism: Rhinophrynus dorsalis (assembly GCA_037306005.1). Taxonomy (NCBI): domain Eukaryota; kingdom Metazoa; phylum Chordata; class Amphibia; order Anura; family Rhinophrynidae; genus Rhinophrynus; species Rhinophrynus dorsalis. The sequence goes on along the minus strand of CM074719.1, from coordinate 67,594,944 downwards.
TTCATGAATTGTCTCAAAAAAAGTCCCAGGGTTTGATTAGTGCGCTCCGTTTGGCCATTTGACTGAGGATGATAGGCTGTAGAAAAATGCAATGTAATCCCCAGATGTGAACAAAAGGTTTGCCAGAACTGGGAAACAAACTGTGTCCCTCTATCAGAAACAATATACAATGGAGAGCCGTGCAGGTGAAAGACTTCTTTCAGAAAAATATCAGCCAATTCTGAAGCAGAGGGAAGTTTAGATAGAGGGATAAAATGACCTTGCCTGGAAAAACGGTCCACAATGACCAAAATGGTAGTACACCCCCGAGAGGGTGGTAGGTCTACGACAAAATCCATGGCCAAATGTGACCATGGGGAAGTCACAACAACCCAGAGGGTTTACGGTGAGGTGTCTTGTGACGAGCACAGACATTGCAGGATGCCACAAATGTCCATACGTCGTCCCTCAAGGAAGGCAACCAAAATCTCCGAATAATCAAATCAAATGTTTTGTGTGGTCCAGGATGCCCAGAAACTAGGGATTGATGAGACCATTGAAGGATCTCCAGACTAAATCGTGGAGGAACAAAAAATGTATTAGGGGGTTGATGTGGGGCTAATGGGCCCTGGAGTTGGTGAATCTTATCCAACGTGGTTGATGATAAGGAGGCTATGAAACATTTAGCAGGAAGAACAGGTTCTGGTATGAGGGCTGGACTAGGTTCAAACTGACATGACAGGGCGTCCGCTTTAATGTTCTTAGAACCTGGGCGATAAGAAATTATAAAGTCAAATCTGGTAAAAAACAACGCCCATCGAGCCTGTCTGGGATTAAGATGTTTTGCTTTTTCCAAAAACTCCAAGTTTTTATGGTCCGTCAAAATCAAAATGGGGAGGGCAGAACCGTCCAGAAGGTGCCTCCACTCTTCCAATGACATCTAAATAGCCAATAATTCACGATTCCCCACATCATAATTTCTTTCAGCACTAGAAAATGTTTTAGAAAAAAAAGAGCATGAATGAAGTTGAGAGGAGATCGGACCACGCTGTGACAACACAGCTCCTGCCGCCTGCTTGGAAGCATCCACCTTCAAAATGTATTGTAGCATCGGGTCAGGAAAACGAATAATGGGTGCAGAGGTAAATGTCCGCTTAAGTGTTTCAAATGCCGAAAGGACAGCCAGAGGCCAATTGCGAGGATCAGCTGTAGTTTTAGTCAAAGCCATTATGGGTGAGATTACCCCAGAGAAATTGTGAATAAATTTTCTGTAATAATTTGCAAATCCAATAAAACGTTGGATAGTCTTAGTATCATGCGGAATCGGCCATTGCATGATCGCCTTCACTTTAACTGGGTCCATCTCCAGTCCCGCTGCAGAAACAATGTACCCCAGGAATGAGAGACGGGACTGCTGGACATTTGTCCAGGTTGACCAAAAGATAATTCTCTCGTAAACGTTGCAGGACTGATCTCACCTGAGCACGATGTGCGGACACTGATGTGGAGTAAATCAAAATATCATCAAGATAGACCACTACCTGAGTAAGCAACATATCCCTGAAAATGTCATTAATAAAATTCTGAAATACTGCTGGGGCATTGCAGAGCCCGAATGGCATAACCATATACTCATAATGGCCATATCGAGAGTTGAAGGCCGTCTTCCATTCATCGCCAGATTTTATACGAATCAGAATATAAGCGGACTGCAGATCCAAACGAGTGAAAATACTGGCTCCCTTCAACTGGTCTAAGAGTTCTGCAATGAGTGGCAGGGGGTAACTGTTCTTAATCGTTACCTTGTTAAGTCCCCTGTAGTCGATACAGGGGCATAGCGATCCATCTTTTTTCTTGATAAAAAAGAAACCTGCACCAGCCGGTGAAGAAGATGGTCTAATGAAACCTTTAGCCAGCTGTTCTTTAATATAATCTGCCAAGGCTTGATTCTCAGGAGGAGAGAGGAGAAAGGTCCGACCCTTGGGAGGTGTAGCACCGGGCCGAAGGTCAATAGAACAATCATAATTTCTATGCGGAGGAAGAAGCACAGATTGTCCTCTGGAAAAATGTTGGCATACTCTCGATATGGAAGAGGAATAGTCTTGCTGGTGACAGCACAAGAATTAGATGCAACCACCCGAGAAGAGATGGATTGTAAGCAAAAATGAAAACAAGAATGGCCCCAAGACACAATCTGACCCGTATTCCAATCCATGGTGGGATTATGTAATCGGAGCCAAGGAAACCCCAGAATAATGGGCGTATGAGGAGCAGAAATGACATCAAACGAAATGGTTTCTTTATGAAGAACCCCCGTGGTCAAACTCAGGGGTATAGATTCTTGCAGTATGAATCCGGGACCTAATGGTTTCCAATCGATAGAGGACACCATGAGTGGCGACAATTTTTGCTGTAGAGGGATGTTATGGCTCTCAGCCCAATTTGCATCTATGAATATTCCTGCGGCCCCAGAATCAATAAAAGCATGAGTACAAATAGAAGTCGCATTCCACTGGATACATACTGGGACCATCACTCTAGTAGGCGCAGAGGAGTAGGAAATACTAGTACTTAAAGATTCTCCTCTGGCCATCTCTAAGCATTGGAGTTTCCCGGCCTAGTAGGACATTGCCGAAGAAATTGACCCTTTTTGCCACAGTAGAAACACAGGCCCAATGTACGATGTCTTCGCTTCTCAGTTTCAGAAAGCTTAGACACAGCCCCCACCTCCATAGGTTTCTCCGGGCAAGGTATCTCAGACTGCAGAGGGCGGGAGGGTGGGAAATTCCTAGCCCCCCATGCGTTGTGTTCCATTCACTGTTCTGTCATGCGTTGGTCCAGCTCTAAGCACAGCGATATCAAATCTTCAAAAGATTCCAGAATCTCACGGCATGTAAGAGCATCCTTTAATCAGTCATCAAGACCTCTACGAAAGGCTGCTTTGAGGGCATCTTGATTCCAATTTGTCTCGTATGCCAGTGTCCGGAACTCAATTGCAAATTGACCAACTGAGCGCAAATTTTGTCACAACTCAAGTAATGATGCTTCTGCCGTAGCCCTTCTTCCAGGTACATCAAATACCATCCTAAAGGTCTTGAAGAAAGCTTCCGAATCTTGAAGTAATGGAGAGTCTTGTTCAATTAATGGTGATGCCCAGGCTAGAGCCTTATCAGTCAGTAGCGCGATGATGAATGAAACTCTGCTGGCCTGAGAAGCAAAGCTGTGAGGGTAAGATTTAAAATGCAACAAGCATTGATTAATAAACCCTCTGCAACGAACTGCGGTTCCATCATATCTCTCTGGCAAAGGCATTTTAGGAGGGTGAGGTGTTGCTACCTCGATAGGTCTTCCAGCCTCCTGTGTAATCGTCTCAGTTGGAGGAACTGGAGGGGTCGCTGTTTCTCATAATATCTCCAAAATAGCGTCCTTCTTCCTCTCCAGACTGTGTAAATGATTTTGATGTGATGGAAGGATCTGTTCCTGCTGATCCTGCCTGGCATTAATTCTAGCCAGCTCTGTAGGGTCCATTATTATGGCCCGATTATTATGTCAAGGATGCTCTGGACACTCTGAAGCGCGAGGTGCTGGGGAGCGGCGCTGGAGTGCAAAGTTCGGGTACGGTGCCAGATACTGGTCCCTCTTGCTGTGGCCAAAGCCATGGTAAAGGTGCTGGCCGCGAAGCCAGATGTCCGACCCCAGTTGAGCCAGGGCCCTGACCAGGATGAGAGACCAGCAGAGCCGGTGAACTTCAGAGACGCCCCAGGAGGACCAATACACCCTAGCGAAAACCAGAAACCAGATCCACAGAATAGAACTTAGATACTTTGTCCACTAAGAGAACTCTCCCCAGGAGAAAGAAGTAGTGGCCCTTGAAATGTAGGCCTTCCCCAACCATACCACCAGTAGCTGCCAGAAGGGAAACCAATATGGGGGCCACCCCTAGACCTACTGGTTCCCAGGCGGAGTAAGACCGCTACTCTGGGGTTGACCGAAGCCCAAAGCCCCCAAACCTGACAGGACAGGCCTCAAAAAGAGGAGTCTCCCCTGCCCCCACTGGAGGCAAAACCCACCTGCCACAGTAGCGCCCTGGCCCACAGCTGGAGAGCCTCCCAGATGGCAAACTCCCCAACCGGGGGAAGGCTGGACAACTGACCCCAAACACCAATGCAAACAGGCGGGACCCTCCAAGACTGACCCAGCAAGACAGACCCAAGGTCACCTAGTCTAATGTACCCCTGTACCCCCACTTACTGCAGTTGTACCCCCCTGAGATACCCAAAAGCAGAGAATGCCTGCTGCCACCGAAGGGAACCCCCAAAAGACCCAAGCCTCCTAAATCCCCTGCCTCCTACCGCTAGTGAAAACCCACGCCTGCTGCCCGCGAGCACCACAGGACCAGGCCCACCACACAATAGGCAGCAAGTGGAGACACAGCGGGAGGCAGAGAGATACGGCAGGAAGGCGAGCACGGAGCACCAATAACCGGACCGAGGGTCCCAGGCAGCAGCAGGAGAGGGGAACACACAGAGATACAAGCAGCAAGCAGCAAATACAAAAAAAGTACTTACTGGGAAACCGCACTGCCGAGGTCCAAGCACCCAGCCAACACCGAGTAGGAGCCAAGCCAGAGTCACGAACGAGCCGCAGGGTCAAAACCGGGAGCAGATGGAGAAGAGGAGGAAGGACAAGCCAAAGTCAGATGGAAGCCAGGGATCAGAACAACCGGGAAGCCAATACTAAATCGGAGCCAAAGTCAGGAAGCCGGATACATCGAACAGGACCACAACACGGAGCAAAACTCGATAATCAGGCCCAGACTGAAAGGTAGCAGGACCTAAAAACACTACTAGAGCCAATCACAAGGAAACGAGAAAAAAAAATACTAGACAAAATAATAGATAACAGAGAAGTCAATCCCCAATAGAGAATTAGACCAGGGGTGACATTTAAAAGCAGCATTAAATGATATTCAGTGGGATGTAATCTTCAAAGATAAAAATGCAGATGAAACATGGAATTTGTTTAAAAAGCTCTTAGATAAATAAATGTGCCAATTTATGCCACTAGGTAATAAGTACAAGAGAAGCAAATCAAAACCAATGTGGCTTAATAAAGAGGTTTGCAGGGAAATAAATAAGAAACAAGCTTTTAAATTGTTTACTTTAGAAGGGTCAGATGTGTCATTTAAAAAAATATAAAGAATGTAATAAAATCTGCAAACAAGCAGTTAGGCAAGCTAAAATTAAAAATGAGAAAAGTATTGCAAAAAAAGAGCAAGAGAAATCCTAAACAATTCTACAAGTATTTAAATAATAAGGTTAATATTGCTATTAAAGCAGGTGAATTGATTAAAGGATTGGAGGATCTGAGTTTTAAATAGAGACTATCCAAATTGGGTTTGTTTACGTTAGAGAAGAGACATCTAAGGGGTGATATGATTGCCATTAGGGGTGGGCGAGAAACGTGAAAAATTTCCCACAAAAAAATTCACAAAAACTTTTCGATTTTTCGTTTTTCCAGCAAAAAAAATTTGCCTTTCCGCCTATGCAAAAATGTCCTCATTTTCACCTATTTTAACAAATTTTCTGCCTATTTTAACACATTCTTTGCCTATATTTCCTATAGGTACTACATTTCCCACTGTAATATTACTTGTTCTGAGGGCTGAAGTTTAGAAATAAGTGGCTGAAAGTCAAAGTTGTGAGTCCTACAGCAAAATATGGATTGAAAAAATGTGTTAGCATGCAGAATGCATTTGCCTACAACACTTTCTTGCTTAAGTGACACTGGCACATATTCATGATGATATCAAGTCAAAAAAAATAATGTACAGCCTACAATGTGGCATATATGTATTGTAGTGGTGGTGGTGGGGGACTGACATGGTGTGACTTGTGTATGTATTTTTACCATTGTCATACACTATCCTTCTTCTCAGATTATTGACACAAACACATTACTTATCGGTCATAGCAGTTGTCCCATCTGTCCTCCACCTCCTCATCTGTGTTACTGTTAATATACTTGACCTGGCTTTGTCTGTCATGTGTGGTTTCTGCTACTACTACTACTGGAGCTAGATGTTGATGTAATTCTACTGCCACTACAACTAGGTGTCTAAGGTGCAGCACTTATAGCAGCAGCACCAGAGGTACTCATCATATCTAACGCTGTGGATGTTAACCTGTGTTGCTTTTGCTGGGTACCCAAAACAGGTGTGTGTGTGGCTGAGTGGGACTTGGACTTTGAAGAGGTGATGATGCCGATGATGACTGATAGGGTGACTGTGTGCTTTTTGACATCTGTGCTTTTCCAGGGTCAGACTTTTCAATGGATTTCTCAAACAGTTTATAGACAGGCACAGTGCTCCTAAAAAGTGTTGGAAGATTCAGCCTTTGACTTTCTGCTAATCTTATAGCCCTGTCACCAGCCTCACTCTCAACTTCATCTGTATCTGAACAAGAGAAGGATGCTGGAAGGATATATTCTACATCTGTATCATCATCAGTCATCATTAGGTCATCCTCAGCAGCATCAGCATCACCTGACAATTCTTGCCCACTACCCTTATATTCCTCTAAGCTTTTAGAGGTCTCAAACAATTTCTTTTTACTTTTACTGTAACAAAGATCCCTACTATGGGTGTTTTGGTGCTTGTTTGTCTTAATATCTGATGCGGCAGGTGGTTCAGCTGCTACACCTTCCTCTGTTATGCTACTGCCAGCATCACTAACACTTGAATGCAACTTGTTGTCACCTTCAGTGTTCTTCTTATATGGTTCTTTATTTCTACTGGCACTGGTGGTGCTGGAACTAGTTTTGCTGGGACCTTGACAAACTGCATCCTCCCTTCGAGTAGACGGATCATCACACACACAACCATTGCTGCAGTCAGTTTTTGAACTACTACTTTACTCTCATGTCCCTGCACTGCTCCACCCCACCCCTTCCCCTTGTGCGTTTGCTGGACATTACGCAACTGCACTGTGTTTTTTTTTTTTTTTTTTTTTTTTTTTTTTTTTTTTTTTTTTTTTTTTTAAAGTTTGAAAAAAAACTTTATTTGAAAAAGAAAATTTCCAGTACAGATACATTCGAAAATATAAAACAATACAAGATAAAATGGCAGAATATAATGCAAATACAAGAAAAATTTTAAGTTAAGGACATATGTAGGTCAAGAGATCACCAAAGATAGAAATGAATATACAGCTTCTAGTTACCCATCATTGACCTCCGATTCTCACATCGGTCACTGTGTTATAGTGTGTGTAAAATAAAATGAAATGTTTGTAACAAATAAAATGTGAATACATTTCGGAAAGTTAAACTAAAAGAAAGAGATGAATAAAAACCCAGATATCAAGAAAAAGAGAAACAGGAACAATAGAATAAGAAGAAAATAGCAAGACAGATGGGAAATGATTGAGCTTGAGAGAGAAGAGAGAAAGGAAAAGAGAAAAAAAAAAAAAAAAAAAAAAAATTTAATTGAAGATTAAGGGTAATAGGAAGGGAAAGGGGGTATCGACCTGTAGGACTAGATCCACGCCATCCAAGGGTCACATTAAGTCACATTTATGTGTCTAGTAAACCAACACTAGTGGAACTCTCCCCCACAGAAGCACCCGTAGATTGGTTCTTGTAAACCAACCACCATGACCATTTTGAATGAAATTTATTCAACTCATTGGTCCTAACAGCGTGTAATTTTTCAAGAGAGTAGAAAGAGTCAATTTTGGCTAACCAATGAGATAAGGTAGGAATTTGCTTTTGTTTCCAATACAAAGGGATTAGTGACTTGGCTAAAGAGATGAGAAGACAGGATAATTGCCAATTTTTAGATTGTATATCCAATGACAGATGGTCTTTATATGAGAAAAGACATATTAAAGGATCCAATGGTAGAGTAATCTTGAGCATATCTGCAATACGATGAAAAATAACATCCCAAAATGAAGTGATCTCAGAACAAGACCACCAAATATGAAGCATGGATCCCTTCTGCTTATCACATCTCCAACACAGACCAGATGATGAAGGAAAAAAGAGCTGTATACGAGCTGGCGTCATATACCATCGAGATATAATCTTATAATGTAAGGAACGTGTAGGTATATCCCTAATATAGGTCAGATTACATCTTAAGATGTTTGACCATTGAGTCCTATTAAATGAGAAGGAAAGTTCCTGCTCCCATAAGGAGATGAAGTATGGCTTTGTATTTGCAGCAAGATCCCTTAATAAGTTGTGACAAAAGGATAAAGGTCTAAAATTCAAAGGAGTTTGATGTACAACCCGTTCAAAACGTGTTAGGTTCCTATCAAAATTGCCTTTCCGTTTCTCAGTATTGAACCAATGTCTAACTTGTAATAAAGCCCACCATGGGGAATGAAGGAGTCCCAGTTTCTGTCTCAGGTAGTCAAATGAAACCATGTTCCCACCATCTGACAGATCAGATAATGTAGAAACATTCTTATCATACCAGGTTGCAAATAGAGAATTACCTAAGCCCGGTGTAAAATTTGGGTTTCCTAAAAGTGACTGAAGGGGTGAAGGAGACGGAGCAAGGCATAATGACTTGTTGGTAGCAGACCAAATAGCCAGGATATGTCCCAGAATAATATGATCAGAACAGGCTTTAGGAAGAGAGTTAGGATCAATCCAAAATAGCTGAATCGGCGAAGACTGATCCAATATCCATTCCAGAGTCTCTGTCCATCTAACCGATGAGTCTTGTTTAAAGTCAAAAATTTTTGCAATGGCTGATGAAGCATAATATCTAAGAACATCAGGAAATTTCATGCCACCATTTGCAACATCCCTTGATAATATAGAATAGCTTAGACGTGGAGCTTTCTTAGCCCAAATGAATGAGGATATTTGGGTGTGAATCTTGTGAAGATAAAGTTTCGGAATCCTAATAGGTATTGCGTTAAAAAGATATAAAATTTTAGGAAGTATGATCATTTTTACAAGATTTGCTCTCCCCAACCAGGAAACATATAGATGTTTCCATTTGGTAACATCCGATGAAATTGAAGCAATAAGAGGAGCAAAATTCTTCTCAGGTAAAAGGAGAGGGTCAGCGGTTAATTGAATACCCAAATAGGGGATAGCAGTAGTCGACCAAGTAATTGGATATTTACGTTGTAAATTAGTTGACACAGGATCACCAGAGTTAAGATTAAGTATTACAGACTTGTCATAATTTATTTTCGCCTGGGAGAAGAAGGAGTATTCACTGCAAATATCAATTAGTGCTGGAAGCGACTTATGCGGATCTGTCAAGAAGAACAAAGTATCATCTGCAAAAGCTGAGAGTTTAAATGATTTAGAAGCAGTATTAAAACCAGTGATTAGAGGGTTATTTCGAATCAGGGATAGCATGGGTTCTAGAGTCAAAATAAATAATATAGGGGATAATGGGCACCCTTGACGTGTCCCATTTTTAATCTCAAAAGGCTCCGAAAGGGTACCATTGACTAAAACTTTGGCTGATGGGCTAGAATATAAGGCCATAATGCCTTGTAACATATTCGGACCTATCCCAATATGCTTTAGAGTGGCATGTAGATAAGACCATTTGACGCGGTCGAATGCCTTTTCAGCATCAGTGGAAAGAAGTATCATAGGAATGCCCCTAGATTTGGCAGAATAGACTATGGAAATTGCGGTTGTAGTATTATGACGAGCCTCCCTACCTGGTACAAATCCACATTGGTCAGGATGTATAAGATGTGGAAGATAAGGTTTTAAACGGTTAGCAAGTATTTTGGCAAAAATTTTAACATCCACATTTAAGAGTGATATTGGTCTATAGTTGCCACACAAAGATGGATCCTTATTAGGCTTTGGAATAACTACTATGTGAGCCTCAAGGGCTTGTTTAGGAAAAGGAACTCCATTGAGGACCGCATTAAATGATGATTTTAATCTGGGAGATAAGACTTCCCAAAAGAGCCTGTAATATTTTAAAGAAAGGCCATCTGGACCAGGACTTTTACCTAGCGCCATAGATCTCATCGCTGACTCCAACTCCTCATCTGAGATGGATTGGTCTAATTTCTGTCTCGCTTCAGTCGATAAAGTAGGCAATTTGGACTCAGTTAAAAAGGCATCTAACGATCTAGGAGGCAATGTTTGTCCTGGGGAGATCAAGGAAGGAAGATTGTATAGTGACATATAGAAATCCCTAAATGTCTGTGCAATTTCCGGATAAGAAATGGCCAGACGATCATTAGGTTTACGAATACTAGCTACCGCTATCGTTCTTCTGCGTATCCTGACCAACCTAGAAAGCGTCTTACCGCATTTGTCACCCGAGATATAGTTGTGGTATTTCTGCCACATGAATGATTTGACTATCCCTACTTTCAAGAGAGAAGTCAGCTCTGCTCGTTTGAGATCTAGGGACTGACGTAAGTCGTCCCGCAATGACGACTTATGCATTTCTTCTAAAGAACGAAGTTCTTTTAGTAAAGAATCAATTTTTTCTCTTTTAGCCTTCTTCTTATTTGAACCTAGTTTAATTAGGTGGCCCCTAACTACACACTTATGCGCCTCCCACACCATTGGAGAAGATACTTCTCCATCAGCATTTAGTCTAAAATATTCAGAAATGTGAGCCAATATTGCAGATCTGTCCTCTTGTGTGTTAAGAAGCGTTTCATTTAACCTCCAAATGTACCCAGAAGACACTGATTCTTCGAATTCAATCGAAAGGGAAACTGGAGAATGATCTGACCAAGAAACGGTCTCAATAGTGGCATTAACCACCGAATAAAAGAGTTCTTGCGAAAGCAACAGGTAGTCTATCCTACCATACGAGTTATGCGGATGCGAATAGTGAGTAAAATCCTTCTCCGTAGGATGTAAAATCCTCCAAGCATCAATTATATGTCTTTCAGATAGGATCTTACGAAGATTTCTAAGGTGAGAAAGCCTGAGCGAAGATTTATTTGAGGAGGTGTCTATAGCAGGATCTAGTGCAAAATTAAAATCGCCCCCAAAAATAACCCTACCATCACATTCTTCATCAATCAGGGACAACATTTCCTTGAGAAATGTGATCTGGTTATTGTTTGGGCCATAGACATTAAGAAACACAATAGGTTTGTTATAAAGAAGACCCTTTAACATAATATACCTACCGTCTGGATCATGTAGTTCCTTAAGTAGTATCCAGGGAGTAGAAGACCGAAACAAAATACCCACTCCTCTTTTCTTGTCCGGTGCTGAGGCAAAATAAGTTGTGGGATATGTGTGATTACTGAATTTCGGCGGTGCTCTAGCAAGAAAGTGAGTTTCCTGAACCATGACAATGTCAGCTTGAAGTCTTGCAAATTCCCGTAATGCCATCGACCGCCTCTCAGGGGAGTTGAGTCCACCAGTGTTAAGAGATATTATTTTAAGTGGAGACATAGAGAATCACTATTGCCATCCTGGAGGGTGAATCCAGTCCCACACGTCGATAAAGAGGATGTGAGGGGGAGGGAGGGTGGGGAGTCCAAAAAAAAAAAAAGAACAAGAGAAATGAAAAGAAAAGAGAGGAATATCCGTGCAGGATATATCGGAAGAGTAAATGTAATTAGTCAACATATATATAAGCCAATTAATTTCCAAAACACGGAGTGTGCCACAAGGCCTAGGAGAGTGCCCGTCGGCCACCATAAGGGTAGAGTACCAAAAGGCAAGAGCCCCTGAAGAACCTATCAATCATGTGTAATTGTAGAGAGGAAATATCAAATGAAATAGTATCCTATTAAAGGATATACGTGTTGAGAAAGAGGAATTTGTAAGAAGGTTATCCTACAGTAATTACCAAATTATAGTAACACTTATATTGGAAAAAAGATCCGACTGCCAGGTACTAGTATAATGGGGAAGTGTAATAATATATATTGAGATAGTTCAAGTGAGAAGTTTGAATAAAATTGAATATACTGACTGGATTCTACCTTATGGTAAAGAATCACTTGTACTATGACAAAAGTTCTGCATCAAGATGGAGTTATGAGACAAGAAAGCAAGATATACTAATAGTGTAGGAGTGTAAACTGATATGAGTGAGGAGTAATATGAATAATGAAACCAGCATGAGGTGAAGTGGTCATATCTGTACTTATAGTATTTAACTAGGCATAACAGTTAAAGAGATAAAATCAGAAGAAGGTTATGAGTGATTAAGGGGTGTTTATTGTTAAAAGTCAACTAGTATCACATATCTAGGTAAACCAAATGGCTTCTACAATTTCAGAACCCTCTCCCCTGAAAAAGAGTAAAGGAAATGAATCCCAACATTAATGACTTATCTCCATCAGTTCCAACAATACTACTTAGGGAAACAATTGACTAATAGAGATATATTACATGAAGGCTAACCCTCCGTTATGTTTTCCTTACCAATAAACACCTCTAACTGTCTATATATTCTCAAACCCCCTCATTACTCCAGTCTAATCCCACTCTTACTTACCCCCGCACCCTCTACCCTTTCCAATCTCCTTCTATCACCCTTCCTCTCCTATTCTCTCCACCTTCTGTTCTATCTCTTTCTTCACTTCCTTCTTTCCTACTCCTCTCTTCTTCATTTATTATTAGTCTTGAATCACAAGAAAAACAATGGGAAGAAAAACATTAAATAGGAAAACACAGGTGAAGAGGATCCAAAGAAAGTTATCTCAAATAGTACCCATGCAATAGCACAGTAGTTCAGAGAGTGTATGCGAAAGTGTGAAGCTGGGATTACCCCAATCTATAATTTACAACTTGTATCTGTGAACCACATTTATCTTCATATCAGTTATATAGGTCACTCACATAAGGAAATTACAGTGTCTCACTGAACTACGTCTAGAACATATAAACAAATAGTCCCAAAAATATAATAATATTATCACCATAAAGTCCACAATCGCTCCTCTCCTTTGTTGCATCCCATTTAACATACACATATATGCATGCTTACATACGTATAATCCTCTCTGGTAAACAATCTTAATGTAAAAAATTAAGAAGAAATATAATTAACGAGGGATGGAGCATTACTATCAACGGGAGAGGAGGGATCGTGGATACCCAAGTCTGTATGATTTGGGGTGGTAGTAAACAACAACAGTAAAACATTGGTTCTTAACTTAAAAAGTAGTAACCCATTCAAAATTTAGCACCAAAAAGTACCTGATCAGACAGTGTCCAATTAGATAGTGCAAAAGTTGAACATATAACAGTATAAGTAGCGGCAGTCCAGTCCAGGGTAAATTTTTAAAGTGTTCAGATAACATTAGTAGACCCAAGGTCCCATTGAAAAAGTTTCCCTGATTATTTAGACACGAACTCATCAGGCCCAATTTTCTTCAGCCGGGTGTACAGGAGGTGCATCTATTTCAATTCTTCGTAACTTATTTTTCTTCAAAGGGGATGATGATGTCCATTCCGAACGTTTCTGTGGGTATTGTTGAGCCATGTGGGCTTGTTGTTGAGCCATGGGAGGAGGAGAGATTCCCAAAGACAAGCAGAAAGAGTTGGTTTCAGAAGCTGAACGGAGGGAAGCTGTTTTCCCTGCATGTGTGACATGAAGCGAAAAAGGGAACCCCCATCGGTACGGAATCTGCAGGTGTCTCAATAGATCCGTAAGGGGTTTGACCGTGCGCCTCTGTTGGATTGTGTACCTGGAAAGATCCTGAAAGAGGGAGATTTCAGTCCCATCATGAATTAAAGAGGTAGTGCTCCGTGCCTTGCGCATAATCATCTCTTTAATTTCATACCTGTGGAGACAGGCGATCACATCTCTGGGAGCCTCTCCAGTATATTCCCTGGATCTCATCACCCGATGAATTCGTTCAATGTGTATGTTCTCGGAGTAGGAATTCCCCAGAATTTTTTTAAAAATGTTCAAGGCTGTCGACCGCAGGTCTTTAGGCTGAACTGTTTCAGGTAAGTTTTTAATGCGTATATTAGATCTCCTGCTACGGTTTTCCAAGTCCTCCATTTTAAGATGAAGGTTTCGGATAAAGCTCTCTTGTTCAGCAATTGTTTGCTCCAATGCCGAATTTTGGTGCATCATACATTCTTTCCCATCCTCTAGACGTTGAACACGGTGCATCAACTGCGAAATATTATCATTTATTTGAGAAATTTCAGTCCTCAGGGTTTGTTTAAGATCTTCTGTATACGAACGTAGATCTTCCTTCGAGACCAATTCTTTGAGATCAGATTTGGACACCAACTCCTGCAGTAGAGCAGTTAAATCTCCTCTGGTCAATGGTGAATCCATATTGGCAATGTTTATCTGAGGAGCAGCTTGAATATCTGTGTACGGCTGCTGTGTCGCAGTATGCACAAGATGCTCTTCGGATGCTGACTGGAAAAGGCCCTGTGACGTATCTAATATTGGCGGGTTCTGCTGAATAGACGGGCCGCTGGACGTATATTTGGTAATAAGATTCGATGGGCTCTTGTTTTTACTCCTTCTCCCTCTCATTAGCCTCCCAGGGTCATCAGCGATATTTTAGATCCAAAAAAAATAGAGCTGGAGGCATATAATATAAAGATTAAGGTTCTATAATCGGAGCTCTCTTGAGGCACGTCCTACTCCATTGCCGTCCAGGCCACGCCCCCTGCACTGTGTTTTTTTACTGTACGGTACACAACACAACTGATGCAGCTGTATGATGCTTAGATCAAAAACATGCTGCTTTCTCCTCTCACAAACACAGAATGGCTGCTGTGAGAGCTTGACAGCCTTTTATATGGCTGAAGAAATCTTTCCTGTGGTGGAGAAATAGTTTTCTTCCCATTGATTTCAATGGGTGGAAAAAAGAGGAAAAACGCACTTTTCGCTGGAAATTTTTCGCCAAGCGAAAGTGCCAATATTTGCTGATTTCAGTTTGAGCCAAAAATCTTCACCCATCACTGACTACCATTTACAAATATATTCAAGGTCAATATAAAGAACTTTATATTCTTCAAAGAGCTGAGCAAAGAACAAGAAGTCACTCAATAAGACTATCGAAGAGGCACTTTGACTAAAACAAAGGCAGGGATTTTTTACAGTACGGGCAGTAACATTATGGAATTCCTTGCTTCAGGATGCTGAACTTGTAGATATGTAATTGCTTTAAAAAATGAATGGATACCCATCTAGCACAGAATGATATTGAGAATAATGACAGTTGGCTCCAAAGCAGATAGGATATTGGTCCAGATAAATATCTGACTGCCATTTGGAGTCAGGAAGAAATTTTTTTACCCACTTGGGGCTTAATTGGAAATGGCTTTAGTGTTTGTTTGGGTTTTTGTTTTGTTTTGTTTTTTTCCTTCATGATGGATGCATGATGGATGCATATCTTTTGTTGAGCCTCATCAACTATGTTACTACGTATATATTATAGTTACATCTCAATGGATACTTGTCACCTCTCTCTGTGGTGGAGGAATATTCCAAAAAACAAATTTATACGTATGAAGAGAAATTGTACAGACACTGGCATTTTTTTATGAAAAGTTCATTATACTGGGGAATAGATTAATGGGAAAAAGTATGAGGGAACTGTACTGGAACCTGAGATTATGCAGTGGAGGAATTTTAACAGGGGAGAATTGGTAGAAAATAGAACGAAGGGGGAATGTAAGGTAGGCTTGATAAAAGGTGCCCATACAAAGAAGGACATTATTTAAGAAAATTATAAATAAGTATTCCAACACTTTAAAAAGTGATAAAGCACTTTGTAATATGCTGTTAGAGAAATAAAACATATATTTTATAAAAGCTCCTAATTTAGGTATCAAAATAGCCCAATGTTTCAAAATACAAAAGAATCCTTATCCAAGAATGTAGATAAATACAAACAAAGGCTTGTACAAATGCAGGGAGTGTGTGGGTTGCAAAAGTTATGTTATTGAAATAAATATATAAGGTTTTTGTTCTACATTTAAAATTGAATAGGAATATGATTACGTTTAATACCAAGGGCATGGGCGGATTGTCCTATCGAGGGATCAGGCATCCCCCGGTGGGCCGCTAGATCATGGGCTGGTGGGGGAGATCAGAGGATCTCACCTCACCGTCCCACAATATTTTGAAGGAGAGGTCTGTGTTGCCACCGGCATAGGCACTCTCTGTGACAGCCTTCACGTTTCTTGTTAATGCAGAACGCCAGGATAAGACATAATATCCTGGCTCCTGCTCCCCATGCCGAACAGGGACCACAAGGGGGCGTGGATAGGGACGTCGGTGCAGCTAGTGGGCTGCTTTAACAAAAAAAATGACCGGGCTGGTATTCCCCTACAATCCTCCCCTGACCAAGGGTATCTTGATCTATTATATAAAGCCAAAATGATGAGCACTCCAAAACTCTCTACCTCTCTGGCACTCAATGATTTAAAACTAAATTTAAAAATCATAGACTGTCCTTACATTTTTGGGAGTGAAAGTGCTATTTAAATCAGTGTACATTCAGTCAATTTATATTTCTCCCATACGGTGCAGTCTGTTTGTCCACAGATTACCCCACTGTAATTTTGCACATAATGCTCCATGAATTAGACCAATTGCATTCTAATTAATTAACTCTTTGGTGCTCTAAAGGTTAATCCACTACTCAAATGTAAATATGTAATAAAAGTAAATATGTAATAAATACATTATAACATTATACATAACTTTCATTTTTTTTATATAAAATAGAAACATTCACCCACATTAACCCTTTGAGTGCCAGAGGGGTACGCAACACATTGCTTTGCAATGCGTTGCGTACCCCTCTGGCACTCAAAGGGTTAATATATCATTTCAAATTATTCTTTTAGAGCTTGTTAAGAAGAGTTTAACAAGCGTTTTATTAAGATGCTAATGGCTCCAATAAAACACTCAATAACATTCATTTGTATTGTGCAGCTTTTTACAGCTTTTCTGTTGGTTTACTCTAATAGGAAACCATGTCCCGCTCTTATCTTCCTACCAATTCATCTGAAGCATTCTGCACTGCAGTGATAACCACATTAGAGAGGCCAAACACAAACGTGAGTGTGATAAGGAAAACAAACGTTGAGATATCAGCACTTAGCACGCCACCTGTACAAACTGTATGCAGTATTCCCATAAAGTAGGAGATATAAATTTATGAACATCGTCTATTAAACCTTGTAAAAATTTAGTCATGGCAACACTTTGGATGCTAGGGGGGTCTCCAACATATTTATCTGCTGCAAGCATCCAAGGGTTAATGGAGAACTAACACCTCTTAATAATAATCTGTCACGTACCTTTATAATGGCTAGGAAATCTTAATGGTCCCTATGAATATTGCCATTGTGCCTTTGTTCAACAGATAACATCTTCATACCTTCGTTTATTACTGGATGTCATCTCTGCAGTGATAGACATGACAGGTGCTGGCAGATTTTTCAAAATGAAGCAAGCAGAGAGTTTGAGCCTTCGTAACCCTTTGAGTGCCAGAGAAGTACACAACACATTGCTCTGCACTCAAAGCATTATACGACCAGAGAGGTGTGCAACACATTGCGTTTAGATAACCCTTCTGTTATCTAAAATGTTAAGATTACCACGTGCAGTGAGCAGAGTTTGGGAAACCGTGGTCCTGTTAGAAATTGGAATGACCGCCTCCATGGACTGATTGCAAAATGATGCATACCCCTCTGGTACTTAAAGGGTTACGTTTATTACTTCATACCATAAGGGTTGTCAACATTCTCTTTGTTAATGTACCTTGGTAAAGGAAACAACCAGCAGATATAAAACACTGATGTTCTAAGTAAAAATGGAGCAATTCTGGAGTAAACCAACTGCACCATGGTAAACAAGTAAATAAATAAATGGAGCTTTAAATGAATAGTAATGTTTAATTACTAAAGGACAATCAAATTTTCTTTATATAACAATGCCGTTTTACACTTATTCTATAATAAAGGGTCCCCGTCCCACCCCTTTTACTTACCTCAAACAGCCTCAGCAAGCTGGCCCGATGAGGGACAATCTTCTTTCAGCATAAAGACTGCCCTTCTTAGTCCCTCAGTGCCATCTGTCCGGTCCCAGGACCAGATTCTAGATCTGAGGGGAGGCTGCTTGAGGTAAGTAAAAGAGGTGGAAGGGGAAACCTTATTACAGAATAAAGTGTAAAACTGAAAAGCTTTAGAAGGTTATAGAGCTAAACATTGTTATAAAAATGTATAAAGAAGACTCTATTGTACTTTAGTAACTAAACATCATGATCCCTTTAAAACCCATGAGTTCTGGCCTTTAATTATTATAGTTTGCCTTGAAGAGGAAAGTGGTAATTAGTTAAGTGTGTGTCACACGCAGGACGAAGCCTGCAGGAGAGGGAGTGCTTGGGTGCGAAGCTGGACAGGGGAGCTTGTGCAACATTGGCTGTCTGTAGAAGAACTGTGCTGTGGTGAGGACCAAAGGTAGATGCCAACCACAAGGCTGGAAGACTATTCCAGAGGAGCAGGAAGTCCTGGATAGCCTCTCTACTGACAGCACAAGCTCTCCTGCAGGAGAGAGTGAAGGCTGGGGTACAAGGACTTGGACACAGAGCTAGGGTGCATGGGCTATAGGATAGCATGAACTCTCCAAACAAACAAGGGCAGAGAGGTGAACCAAAGGTAGCCTGAACTAACACACAGTTCAACAGTAGGCTATAGGCAAGTCTGTAGGATATCCAGAGCATATATACAGTACAGCAATAGGCTAGTGGGATAGTCAAAAGGATAGCCTGAAGGTCATGCACAGTTCATCAAGGTAAGAAGGGTAGTCTGTTGGATAGCCAAGGTCATACACAGTAGATCAACCAGGTGAAGAGCAGCAGGCAAAAGGGAGGTCACTGTTGAAGCCAGGGGTCATACACGGGTCTTAACTAGAGAAGGAAAGAGTGGTCAGGTAATAAGCCAAGGGTCAAGACCAGATTAAACTCAGAAACTAGAGAGGCTCCTATGCCAAGGACCAGGTCAGGATACCCAGGGAACACTGTGAAAGTGCTCTGATGGGCTGGGGGGACACTGCCTTATATAGGAGTGGGTGGGTGTCACTGGAGAGTGTTGCGACCTATGCGGAACCAGGAAGTATGGCACTTCCGTCCAAGAGAATGAAGCAGAGAGGACAAGGCTGTACAGTGAGAGGGGAAGATGCTGGTAGGAAAGGGCTCTGTGGAAGACAAAAGGAGCAGCAATGCGTCGGCATAGGAGAAAGAAGTAGGAGGTAGGAAGTGGATGAAAGGGGTGACAGTGTGCAGATTAGTATTAAATCTCATTTCTCACACTGGTGTTATCTACAAATGTCCCCATAAACCTCAACAAGAATCTGTCAGATAAAACCGAATGATAGCATCTAACTGCAATATCTTGATGTGTTTACAAAATAAAATAAACAAACAAACAGAACTTATGTTCAATAAAATTCTTAAAGGAACTCTAACACCAAAAAAATGAAAAAGCTAATTCCCAAAAAGCGACTACTTTCCCATTTATTTGTGTAGTCTACTATATATGCATGATAACGTTGAAGTAGAGAAATAAAGTAAAGGATGCTATTCCAAAGATACTCTCCATCAACAGGTAAAGCAAAATGAAATTAATCTGTATGAGAAACACCAAACCAAACCTACCACTAATAGACTGACAATCGAAAATACTATCTACTAGATTACTAATATCAAATGAAAATAATCAATTTATTTAAATCCTTACAATCATAAAAAGTATTAGAAGTAGATATTAGTTAACGGCGCTCACAGGGATGATATTAAATATACCTGTAATAATTTATAGAAATATGTATAAGACAACCCTTCTATGTAGTGAAGGAGGGGAGACGTTGGCGTTTTCCCAGTACTAATCGTTGATAATGATTTCTTAGCAATCAAATCTAATTTTTCAAAATAATATTCACCTTATTCAACATAACATCAACAATGAAATGATTATCCAATATTCTCAATTGCTGTACTTTGTCTAATACAACTCTCTCAGAATTCAATGTCAATGTATATTAAAGATACTTTTCAATGATATCATAAACATAAAGAGGGTATATTTTTAGCAAACCTGAGAATAAATGAAAATGTATCCAATCCTTGCAACAAATGTTCAAAAGGAGAATACGCTGGTTCAATCTGTGACTCTTCTTAACAAGTGTAGAGATTCGTCGTCTCCGCTTATGCCGTATATTCAATATGTACATACAAAAGAAATTCACAACATAGCATAATCCGTTTCTAAATCATATTGTAACAGTTCACAAAATAAACAACTATATCGATATATGCTGTCTGTTGGTGCCCAGTTAGTATCTTGAAAATTGTAAACTTAAGGAGACACCACTCACTTAATGATCAATCCGCTTGATTGACACACAGTCAAACAAGCTTAACGCATGTGCAGGAATTTAAATCGGTTGCCCACACTCAGCCTCAAACGATCCAAATATATAGTAATCTTGCGCTCAGTAATGAATGTCTGTGTACTCACCGATTCTTTCTGCCCGGGCAGCCCGGTTGGCTCTCCCAGGACTTAAATAGTAGTTGAGGGATTTAAACCGCCCTCACTCGGTCAGCTCCCGGTTCCGATATAGGTTGTCTCTCATAAGCTGGATTTCCAGTTATTGGAGGAAAAGATCTTCTACTCAGTAGTTGATCATAAATTATCCAGAAACGTTTGAATAAAATATAATTAATTTATTAACAAATAAATGAAATCAAGTACACTTCCAATGTAAATACACAGCTGCAAAGAATCCCCAGTAGTGTTATTGACGACCAGCGTCCGTTATATAGTTAGAAGGCTTTCACGTGTTAAGTCTTCAACTTAAACACAAGGGGAACTAAACAATACTGTAAAGTACACAGGAAAGTGACTTATCTCTAATAAAATCTGTCCCAACGCGTTTCGTGCTGTCTGCACTTCCTCAGGGGTATAGATGAAAAAGTATTAGTAGTAACCGCAAATAAATAATAAACTAATTATAAAAAAATAAAATGATAACATGATTAATCCCAGCTAAAGTCAGCTGTTAACATTGGAACCCTAAACTAATATCCTATAAATCTACGTGTAATAATATAAATATGGATCTACATGTTTCAATAAACAAATGGAAATAATAAAACTAATAGTGAAATAAGGTAATAGAAACATTAAAATGTCCAGTTGATTATGTAAAACAGTGATCACTGGTGGTTAGTGTACTAATATCTGAGGTTAAAGTAAACATTAATTCTCCTATATCAATAATCACTCCATAATCCGTATAGTAAAGATAAAGTTAATGAAATGGACATGAAATAATGAAAGTAGAAATATGTAGCTGACATTGTAGTTGCAAACAAAACGTAAGTGAGCCAATAATACAGAACCCCCCCCCCCATAGCAATATGCCATAAAAGTGAATAAATGCAACAATGTCAAGCTCTAGTAGAACTGGACAACAATGCTAAAGATCGCTGCTTGAGGGAGTAGTTTGGGTGCGTAAATCAGTGACTAGGCTCCTTTGCTGTGGTAAGGACTGGATTAAAGTTGCTGGCCACAAAGCCAGATGCCTGACCCCAGGATAGGATAACCAGTCACTGAAAGAAGGTCAAGGTAGCAAGGGTGGATACAAATGCAGGAGATAACTTTAGAGCAATATGCAATATAGTATAGCCAAATCCTTTCTGCAATGCACGGGAACCAAAGCAGACAAGGAAAGAACCAAGACTCACGCTGGAGGGACAACAGAGGCTTCCAGTAGGGAGGCTGGTGGGTTCGGACCACCTGACTGGTGGGAAGATACTGGGACCTGGCAACCCAGAGGGCCACAGGGAGCCAACCTTTCACTCTCACTGAGAGCAGGGACATCTACCCTCCACAGAGGGGCTACAAGGCTTCAGTAGGTAAACTGGTGGGTTAGACCACCTGAACAACGGTATGAAATACTGGGATCTGGTAACCCAGAGGACCACAGGGAGCCAACCTTCCGCTCTCACCATGTGCAGGAACCTCTACCCTCCACAGAGGGGCTTCAAAGCTTCAGTAGGTAAGCTGGTGGGTTAGACCACCTGAACAATGTTGTGAAATGATGGGACCTGGTAACCCAGAGGACCACAGGGAGCCAACCTTCTGCTCTCACTGTGTGCAGGAACCTTTACCCTAAACAGAGGGGCTACAAGGCTTCAGTAGATAAGCTGGTGGGTTAGAACACCTGAACAACAGTGTGAAATGCTGGGACCTGGTAACCCAGAGGACAATAGGGAGCCAACCCATGTATTAATAAGTAGAGATGAGACAGGTCTCTGCTATAACTGCCAGGTAATTCAATAGGAAGTAGGATTCTACCAAGAGGAATACCCAGTGGACTGGACCACTGTCAGGACCAAATGCACCCTGAAAGGCTATCCAGTAGGATGGGCGCCTACTTGGATTTTCCAGTTACTCACAGCGGGTATCGGACAACAACCCATAAGGAAGGCCACAACTGTAAAGCAAGGAGCCGCACGTGATTCCCAGTGTATGATTCCCTTTGCTGCACTCTTTCCCCTGCTAATAATGTAATGGTCACAATTATATTAATCAAGTTAATCAAGTTCATGTATGGTGCCATATAAATAAACATACATACATATGATATTACAAGGAACTTTTAATGTGTAGGATCATTAATACAATAATCTCCATTTCTCAACTTCTTGTAGACCTCACATTTACCTTTGATTTAAAATCATGTTTCATTCCAAATTCATGTTGGAAATGAACCTTAATACTATAATAGCTTGTGGTTGGAGTGTACTTAAGCTGGTCTCTTCTTAAAATGTATTTGCACAATGACTCAAGTTTAGTTGTTTTGGCTAAACAATCCAGCACACTGGATTTGAAATGAAACAATGATAACAGGCTAAAGTACAGACTGCCGGCTTAAATTTGAGGGGATTTACATCAATAAAATGCAAACCATGTAGGAATTACATTGCCTTTTATATTTAGTTTCTCCATTTTAGAGGACCAAAACTAATTAGACTATTAGCTGTTCAGTTGTTTCCTGGTCAGATGTGTCATTGCATCATTAGATCATGCATAAGAGAGCTAAAGAAGGAATAGATGTGATTAACGGTATGACATTTGAATTTGGAATCTGTTGCTGTTGTCTTTCAATATAAGGAGCAAAGAATTATCAGTGCTATCAGAGAGATTATTATAGAATTTCTGGTATAAATATTTGTTGAAGCTATATTGGTTCCTTTTGCAATAGATATTTGACCCATCAACCCCTGATACATTGATCTACATACTATCATTAAAGATCCTGCTATTTTTAAAGTTTATCTTTTTTCTTTTCTCCTTTTTTTTGTTTTCCTTTTCTTACAATGTCTATCCCTTTCTTACTATTGAAATAAAGATTGATTTAAATGATACTACTGCAGAGTGCCTTTATTGCAGGTTCTTTTCCTTGGAGGACTTTCTGTCCTTCTAGTTTTTAAGTTTACTTTTCCTGTGGGCACCTTCACCAAGGCTGATGTAATACCTTGGAATCAGTATCCTATTGGTGCAGATTGTTTCCTCTTCTTTTCCACATATAGATAGAATATTTTGTAGAGGATGATTTGTAGGACTTAGACTTCTTGTTAGAGGCCCAAGCCCAGAGGAAATATTTATTTTGTAGGATTTAGACTTATTAGAGGCACAAGCCCTGAGGAAACATTGATTTGTTGTAGGATTTAGACTTGTGTTAGGCCCAATCCCTGCGGAAACACTGATTTGTAGGACTTAGACTTATTTGGCACAAGCCCTAAATAAACATTTATTTGTTGTAAGAGTTTACTTGTGTTAGGCCCAAGCCCCAAGGAAGCATTGATTTGCAGGACTTGTACTTGTTAGGCCCAAGTCCTGAGGAAATATTGATTTGTAGACTTAGACTTTTTAGGCCCAAGTTCTGAGGAAACATTGATTTGTAGGACCTATACTTGTTAGGCCCAAGTCCTGAGGAAACATCAAACATTGATTTGTAGGACTTAGACTTTTTAGGCCTAAGCCCTGAGAAAACATTGATTTGTACATCTTTGGCTTGTTAGTGTCACAAGCCCTGAAGAATCACAGATACTGTTTTATCAATTTGGCTTATTAGCATCACAGACTCTGAGGAATCAGTAATTTGTAAGACTTAGGCTTGTTAGAAACAACCCCCTCCCCCCCAATTTCTTTTGTAGGACTCTGGTTAGTATTGAAAGAACAAGCCCAGAGAAAAAAAAATATGCCCTACTGACTTGGGGCCAGCAGGTCATGTTATGGTGGCCAGTGGCAAATGCCCGAATGTTATTATGGCATTTGCAACTGCTGTTCTTGTTGCTGCTGCTAAGTTGTTTAAGCAGCAAGATGATTACGCAGCTTGAAGGGAATGGGATCAACCACAGCAGTGATATGGGTGATGGATGCTCATGGTTCCATTTGCCACTACTAGCTCCAGTGATGCACCTGAGGCAGTAGCAACACCACAACTAGCCTCCACAACTTCAGGTATATGTGGAGCAAAGAAGCTGGGCAATAATGCTTATCTAGCTGCCTCCCTCCAGAATCATGGGTGTTTTTTTTGTTGGAATATACATTTTTCCCTTGAGAACAAGAAGGAACTCGGCCTCTCAGCAGAGACAACAATGTGCACAGTGTGTGTGTGTGATAAATAAGGGAGGGACTGGGAACAATGGTCACATCTACATTCGCATCAATTACCTGGCACAACACCATGACACTTAGTTCCCTAAAGTGAAATCATCCCACCAGAAACAAAGTACTGCTGCTGTCACTATGCCCCCTGTCCAGTCCTTGATGCCCTCTTGAGATTATCCTCTTCAACATTGCCATGTGTGGCCAGCATACCACACAGTGTGCAATGGGTGGAAAATTACTGCCACATCCAGACATCTACTGAATGACTATAAGCTGAGGGGGAGGTAAAGGAGAACAAGGTGGATTGCCAGAAGATGTAGTTAGATCTTCTAGAACAAGAAGATGATAGTGAGCCAGGTGTTTCACTCACCATCAAACATTCAGGCTCTGGCGAGATTTATCTATTCTTCCTCCTCTTGATTTCCACCTTGCCACTTATTGCCTTTGGGGAGAGTCAGGGGGTACAGCAACAGAGTTGCCAGATTTCTTTGGTAGAGGTTTGGCTTTAACATGTTTCACATATGTCACAGCTTACCTTGTTTCCAGCGATGCACGGCATCATTCCATGTGTCATCTGCAGGCGCGTGGCTTTAGAGTGAAGCAGGCCTCTGTTTCATGACATGCTTCCTGTACTCTCCTCCTACCTACTTCCTTCCACTGAGCCTGCTCCTCCAACCTACTTCCTGAGGAGGGGTCTAAAGGGCAGCCTGAGTCTGACTGCCCTTGCATTGTTGTTCCTAGCAGTTCTATTCTTGGGCTCTGTGTATGAACTGGCTAGTCTTCCATTCAATCTGGTACAGACCTGTGGCTCTGTCTAACTACTCTTTGATTATCCCTTTAGTGGACACCCAGCCTGGTGCAGACCTGTGGCTCTGGCTGATTACCCCGAACTGTGTTTGTCCCTTGTACCTTGCAGACACCCTAATTAGTGCAGACCTGGGGCTCTGGTAGACTAGCTCTAAAACGGACCACAGGCGTGTGTCAGTTAATGCTCCATACTAACCGAAGGCGTGTGTCAGTTATTGCTCCATACTGACTGCAGGAGTGAGTCAGTACTCCAGCGATGTCGAATCAAGATCCTGTGTTCCTGTTTCTGTTCCTGCTCCTGGTTCCTATCGAGACCAGTAGCTGAGGCCTAGTCTCTTGCAGAATAGAATAGCTTGGAAGCCTACTCTTCCTGATAGCAGTGCTCGCTGGCTTGTAACCCTCTGCTTGTTCCTTTTGTATATATTGTGCACTACTTTTATGTTTTAAACAAATTTGCATTTAACTTTACCGTACTGACTCCTGTACATGTGAAAACATAAATGTCATGGTGTCTGTGTTTCATGTGTTATCAGGGTGGTTGTGCCAAGATGTGTTCCCTTGTTTCCCCTTTTTACAGACTTTTCAAAAATTGTGCTCAGTGCCATCACTGATGACAGCACTGTGCCTGCCCCAAGAGAAAAATAGTCCCACACCCAGAACTTCAGAGGGGAGGGGAAAGGTGAAGAAGAATGGCCTCTTTCCTCTTCTCCTACACACTCCCCTTCTCAGGCTGGGGCATAGGATGATGTTGCTGCTGTTGTTGCTACTGCTATTGCCACAGAATCAGCACTACAACATCCTGCTGCCCTTGCAATTTAGCAGCAGCAGCAGCTAACTCTTCAGATTTGCCAATCTCACTGCTGCTGGTGGTGGTGATGTCCATCCCCATATTTGTCTCTCATTCCTTCTCACTTTGGGCTAAAAAAGGCCATTAATGTATCTTCCACACCAGCATCTCCTACATCACAATCCCCACCAGTCCCTCCTTCCTGCTGCTGCTGCTCCATTATCAATTTCCCACCGATTGAAGGTGATGACAAATGTGACAGAGGTTCCCTTACTGTCACGCTTCCATGAGTTGAAAAAAGTAGACTGAAAGCACTAGCTGCAGGCACAGGCAGCTGATCTGTGCTCATGGAGGTGGTGGTATTAATGCTGCTATCCACCATTTCTGCCTTATTCAGGGTCATGTTCCTTCAGGACAATGCCGTGGGGGGAAGGGGACTCCCAGGTTCAGGGGAATGTTGTGGGATCCCTTGACCTGTAATCTGGGCACTCTGCATTACTTCCCCTAACACCTCAGCATCAGCAGGGGACTCTATCGTGGTTCATGCTAGTCCCACCAGCTGCTTCACCATCTCTATTGCTAATACCAACCACATCAATTTCAGTACCTGAGTCTTCCTCATTACTACTATCACCCCTTCCCTCACTCCCAACACTCTGAGTCTGTAGCTGCTGTATCTTAGTAGTAGTAGTGGCAGGACTGCTTGGGGATGGCAAGTATGACTTAGGGTCCCCTGCTGAAACACTTGGCATCAACTTCCCCTCCCTCCTTAGATCCTTAGAATCACAACACAACCTGGTAAGTGCAGCACTGGTAGCATGCACAGGTAGCTGACCTATCCTGCTCACAAGATCTCTAGGGGTGATGTAGGGGGACTTGCCTTCACTGGGTCTGAGGAATCAGGTCATCCTGACCCTTTAAATTTGGCAGTGGTCACTCTCTACTACTCAAACTCACTATATGCATTATGGTCCTTCCAGCTCGTCCTTTTATTCATATTCTGCTCATAGTGACAGCACACACTATAGCCCTCTGCCTCCTCAATTTTTCACAACACAACAGCTTAGCATCCTCTATTTTGCTGTAGCTGCTTGTATTGTGTTTCAATTCCTGGAAACTTCAAGTTTTCATTGTGAAAACACAAAAATTATGTAAGTATAGGAGAGAACAGTTTTTCGTAGGCATTGAAAAAATAGCGAACTTTTTTTGCAATAGGAGAAAGTGGCGAAGATTTTAATCACTAAAAAGTGGACAACCGCAGGATTTTCGTAGATATTTTCATGGGAACATGACGGGACCTTTCGCCAACCTCTGTACACCAGCATAACCACAAGATGCAAAGCCTCAAGAACAGAAAGGCAAGGTAACAATTTGTTAAAAACTACATAAAAAATCTGTTGCATTCTGGAACAAATTCATATGGGCAGATGAGATGAAGATTAACCCATAACAGAGTGAAGGGAAGAGAAAAGTGTGGAGAAAGAAAGGCTTGGGCAGGTATGGCTGCCACTGGAACTGGCTCACTTGTCCTTACTGATGATTTGACTGCTGGTGGCAGCAGCAAGATATATTTTGAAGTGTACAGGAACAGCGTATCTGCTCAGATCCAGCTAAATGCCTCAAAATGTATCAGAATACTATTCCACTTATAGCAGGACAATGATCCCAAACATACTACCATAAAGATATAATAGTATTCAGGATGACAACAAATAAAGGTCCTTGTGAGGAACAAAATTTTGGCCTTAAATACATTTCCTATTTAATCTTTAAAAAGTTCCATGGGTGCTGCCCCTTTTTCTGATATATATAGGAATCAACACTATAATCTCCCTTGAATGTAAAAAGTATCATTAAAAAGTTTCCTTTAAAATAAGAGTCGGAAAAATGGTGGATCCACATGCCTGATCGATGCCCACATTTAAATAATTAATCTCTCTGGGTGTGTCCATGAGAATTACAAAAACTCAACTATCCATCACACCTAACATGGCTAAACAATGTTAAATAGGTTAATATAACTTTAAGTAAAGCTAGAAAATGTAAAAATTAATTACTCATCCTTACATCCTAAATATATAGTCCTAAGCTTGCTGTTCAGAGAACTCTTATTAATTGTTTTTTCTTGCTGTTTGCATTGAGAAATAATAATTTCATTGATTGTGATTAATTTCCATTTCTCATTTATTCACATATTTTCACAGCCCATTCAGAGATAATCCTCGACAAGTAATAGGAGTTCTGGAGCCCTGGAAAGGGCAATATTGTCTGAACCCTCAGAGCATCTGTAAAACTAGATTGTAGGCCTTGGGAAACATATAGAAAGGGTTTACAGATAATAGCTTGAAGTACATGGTGTATATAATCTCAGTTCATTTTTAGGTGTCAATATTCATTTAAATAGCAAAGCCTTTACTTAGAAGAACAATGTGTATGTGTACTAAACCTTGGATGCTAGACATGTTTCCGATGCATTGCTTTACAGAGAGGCTAATGTGCTGAAAAGAACTCAAGTCATTTTTGAGGAAAACAACTGCAGCATAGATGGAAAAAATCCCCCAAATCCCTACTGATTTAAATGAAACATTTAAGCAGGTGAACGTTAAAGAGATCTCTAGCCCATTGTGTGTCCATATGTTTAATAACTCTCTAGAATTCAAGGTGTTAAAAATCTTATTTTGCTTTAAAGGGATAGTAATTTTTCAAAATAAAAGCAGCTCCACTTAATCTTCATAGTATTTGGGCCACGGAGAGCGTTAATTCAATACTGTCAGAGTTGTAGTTCAAGAGTAATTGAATGATAAAGTATCACCCTCTCGCCTCTTTTACTGATGTAACATTGCTCATCTCAGAGTAGCAAGACTGTCCATATGGATCACAGAGAGGGACAATCTTCAGTGAGCATAAGGGAAAAAAACTGAAAAAACTGTCAATGGGGGCAGGGCTCTCATTGGTCTCACAATAAGAAGATTTACCTTTCTGTGAGCTGTCTAGTCTTAAGACCAGATTCCACCTCTGAGGGGAGGTGGCTTACACTAGGTAAAAGGGGAGGGAGGGGGAAACTTTATCATTCAATTACTCTTGAACTACAACTCTGACAGTATTGAAATAACACTCTCCATGGCCCAAATACTATAAAGATTAATTGGAGCTGCTTTTATTTTGAAACATTACTATCCCTTTAAAGGGATATTAATGGCCAAATGAAAATGCAGCTCCGATTGATCCTCCAATATCGAGGGTCATGTAGTGCTGTATTTCATTAGTTTATGTTTTGTAGTTCAAGAGTAAATCAGTTCTAAAGGAGTCCCCTCCTGTCCCTTTTACCTACCCTTAGCCACCTCCCCTCAGATATGGAATCCAGTCATGGGAACACACAGAGAGCAGAGAGGGACAGTCTTCATCCACTAGGAAAGTATAAGGAAAGCCCTACCCCCCTTGATGAAAGAGGGCAGGATTTTCCTTATGCTCAATGAAGATTGTCCCTCGCTGTGCTCCATCAGGCCAGCTCAGAGAGGCAGCATGATGTAGGTGAAAGGGGAGGGAGGAGGATCCTTTGCAATTGATTTACTCTTGAACTGCAAAACATAAATGAAATACATTGCTGCATGATCGTTGTTATATGAGGATCAATCAGTGCTGCATTTTTATTCCACCATTGCTATCACTTTAATGGGAATTTTTATCTGTCCCCTATAATACAGTGGTTTGCACCAGAATTACCCATATTCTCTTAGCAGATCAGTGTCAATAGAGCTGATGTACTGAGTAATGGTTGCAATTCAGGAGCAAACCTTGTGCACCATATGGAACAAATAAATATTCCCATTCCCAATGTTGCTTTTAACCCCTTGAGTCCTAGAAAGTCTCCAATGCTTTACAAAAGCAATATCAATGGGGATTTGTGGACATTTTATTTATTACTTATGGTAAACTTGGTTTGCCCCAGAATTTGCATGACTTTTCTTAGTAAAACAACCTTACTGTGATGGAGACCCCTTCTGAATCCACTCGGTTAAATGATTTCAGCAAGTAAATCAGATATTATTTGTATTTCTTAAAGGGATAGTAATACTTAAAATGTAAAAAAAAATATGTTGTAGGGTTTATCCCCCTGAGTAAAACAAGGGTACTCCCACTGCTGAAAGGTGTTTCATTCAAAAGTTATTAATTTTCAAAGTTTAATTTTTTAGATGCAATATCACAGTGGCCTGAAATTGTACAGTGGCGCTGTTGCTACACCATCCTATGGAGATTTATGGTCAATTGACCAGAGCTGTCCATAGGATCGTGTAGCAACAGCGCCACTGTACAATTTCAGGCCACTGTGATATTGCACCTAAAAAATTCAACTTTGAAAATTAATAACTTTTGAATGAAACACCTTTCAGCAGTGGGAGTTCCCTTGTTTTACTCAGGGGAATAAACCCTACAACATATTTTTTTTTACATTTTAAGTATTACTATCCCTTTAAGCACATATAATGCTGATATTAGATGCTTCCAAAGGAATTCTTTGAGTCACTAAAATGCTAAAAAGCCATCAAACCATTTTGACTTTTGCATTAAAAAAAGAAACTTAAGCCAAATTCAAATTACAGAAGAACATTAAAGGTCATTCAAGGGAATAATCCATTATAGCTACAAAAATGTCCAAGTTTACTATGGCTCTTTATAATGGTTCATCGGTTTCGGTGAATTAGGCATGTTTGACTACACACATTAAATCCATGAAAAGCCACAAACTGAGAGACCCAAAACTGTGAAACAAAATCAGGTTTTTGGCTTGTGGATTTTCTACTTCTCTTCTCCCCCTCAGGCACATCTCTCAAGTAACTGAGTGTAAGGAATTGCTGAAAATCACCAGCTTGGCAGATAGCAATTTTGTGGGAATTTAAAGGGGCCCTATAAACTAGAAACAACTTTACTGATTTTCAATGATCTTTCAAAATCACATATATGTCGTATTAGCCATTGCTTTTATTTTTTGTTTTTTTAGAAAATTAGACTTTTAAGTTATTTAGATTTATAGATAATGCTAATTAAGGCATACCATCCAGTCAGTCCCTGTCTTAGCCCTACATTACACCCTCCTCCCATACTTATTGACATTTAACTCATTTCTGAATTGGAGAGAATATCGAGCAAAGTGTCAGCATGGAATGATTTAACTAGTATATATACCAAACCTGCAACAAAAACTAATCAGCAAGAAACTACACACTGATGAGAAGAATACAGAAAAAGGTACCAGACGATGCAAGAAACCGCGCTGCAAACAATGCCAGCATATATGCCCAGACAATAAAGCCACCCACAACAAAAAAACCTACAGCATTAAAGGCTCATACTCCGGCACATCTAGCAATGTGGTATATATGATACATTGCACCAAATGCCACCTAGGATGCTACATTGGGGAAACCACCCAGCAATTAAATGGCAGAATGAACATGCACAGACACTCCATCAAACATCACAAAGAAGGATCCTACTGCACCCCTGTGGGACACCATTTTACCCAGCCTGAACACTCAATTAAGGACCTAGAAATCAAAGTGCTCAAAGGGAACTTTAGAAATACACAAGAAAAAAACTTTTGAAGCCAGAATGATTATATTTTTTAGCAGCAAGAATAAAGGACTAAATGTTGATTTGGCTTTCTTATCCCACTATCAAGGTTTCACATGACCTCTCTATCATTATCTCACTCCTCATATATATCCACATGTTAACATACATTCTAATGACAGGTTTCATATTATTATTAACATATAAAGTATACACACTGACAAATGCTTTCCCATACTCTTATACATGCAGGCGTATATATATGTTGGTGGACTATTCTATATGTATATATGGGTTTATGTGCATATATGTACATGTAGGTATGCATGCATGTATGTATGTGTTTATATGTATGTATGTATACGTATATGTATATGTACTAGTACATATGTATAGGTACTTGTGTATAGATATATGTTTTAGTATGCTTTCCTTCATATTGTGTGTACGTATTTAGGTATATGCATTTATGTATACGTATGTGTCTACATATATATATATTATATATATATATATATATATATATATATATATATATATGATACATCATGTGACTTAATTTATGTCTCCCTTAGGAGACACAGACACGCAGCGTTGGCATTAAGGCGGAGTTATGCCCCTACCCATTCCTGTGAAAATCTGTGCACCACACCT
The DNA here is from genome assembly GCA_037306005.1 of Rhinophrynus dorsalis. Classification (NCBI taxonomy): domain Eukaryota; kingdom Metazoa; phylum Chordata; class Amphibia; order Anura; family Rhinophrynidae; genus Rhinophrynus; species Rhinophrynus dorsalis. The sequence goes on along the minus strand of CM074719.1, from coordinate 67,562,501 downwards.
TTCACCACAGTCCATACCTTCTCCTGCTACACCCTCCCTCCCATTCGCCAGACTCCAAAGCAATAAACACCTCCTCACTCCATACCTTCCCTCTCCTTCGCCTGATCTACTAACACTCACCTTTGACACATTGACTCACAGTACCCTTCATCTCCTCACTCTACACCCTCCCTCACCTTTGACACATAACCTCACATTCACTTTCCACTATTCAACTCACATTCACCTTCAATTGTTTGACTCACATACAATTTTCAGCCTCCCCTTCTTGACCTTCTCTCCTGTCTCCCATTACCACATTCTCCTCTGTCCTCCTTCCCTGCCATTATCCTCTTCTCTACTGTTTGGTCTTACTTGGATTCACAGTACGTTCTCCTGTGTCTTCCCTCACGACAGTCCATTTCCCCTCTTTGCACTGCCTTTCATTATGCCTCTTCCCCTCTACAATCTGCTTTGTCCTCTTTTACCTCCCCCCATCACATTTGCAGCATCCTCCTTTTTGCCCTGTTTCCATGTTCTGACCTGTTTGTTCCTCTCACCTCAGTGCTAAAGTCAGCACTATACAATTTTTATTTATTTCTATATCTGTTTATGTATGTGTCTCTCATGATACCCTATTCTCTTGTGTGTGTTATGAGTCTGTAACAATCTATGTCTCTCTCATGAGCCCCTCTTCTCATGGCTCTGTTTGTGTCTTTGTATGTACTATATGTGTGACTGTGTTACAGGCAATGCTGTATCCTTTTTGCTGTAATCTATAAATCAAAAATTAGCTTTCTAAATAAAAAAAATTTTTTTTATAACATCTCCAAAGTTGTTTTTGGATGATAGGATCATTTTAACCTGATAAAACATGGTTCAAAAGACATTTCATTATTTAAGTTTAGAGAACTGGAATGCAAGGATTTAAATTTACTAATTAAAAATATATTTTTATATTCGTAAACAGAAACCTTAGGATTACATTATGATGTATTATAAACTCACAGTGCTCCCCATTCTACCCTAGGAAGATATAATGTATAGATTCTCAGTTAGTTCTCAGTATACCTTGAACTGTGAAGGATTTGAGGCTAAAGCACAAAATCACAGAGTGTCTACTTTATTCCTCTGTACTTTTGTGAGGATAAAAAAACTGCATTAGAAAGAGTCCTAACAGCCATCTTTTGAGACAATTAGGCTGATTTACTAAAATTTACTAAAATTTACTAAGAAATAGAGCAATTCTGGAGCAAACCAACTGCATAATACGGAACTAATAAACATGTCTCACATTCCTATTAATTTAAATGGGTTTTTAACCCCTTGAATGCTAGTGAGGCCCCCAACATATTGCATAGCAGAAATCTTCAGATGGGAATGGGTAACACCTCTGCCAGTGACATGGTTGCTAATGTAGTCCCTGCCAAGTCATCTGATCATTAAATATCGCAGACGCATGGTTAACTTGCCATAGTCCTCAGACTGCTAAAAGTTATTCAAAGCTAAAACCTATGGCAAGATGAGAATTGAAAAAAATGTATGTGGTATACCATCACATGAAAACAAGAAGTGATGGTGGTGGTGATGATGACTTCTGATGAGCTTCTTATGGCTCCTTAACAATCAATTAATACAAATGTTAACACTCCTGCAATGAGACATGTGTATTCTACAGGGTGGACAGTCTGTAGAGGGTTCCTTACACAATGAATCCTATTAGTCTTTACCACATTGCCATGTGTAGTCATTGCTCTACATAACGTGCTCCATGTGGGGACACATTGCCACATCTGCAGAATCACTGTCTGCTGGTGGTACTGGAAATCGCAATATCAATACTAGGGAAGACCCGTAGGGTGCTGTGGCACACTTGGGACATTACTACTAGCCTGGTCCCAAACCATAGCAGAAGATGAGGCAGATGATATTGCTGTTGTTCTAGGCAGTGTGGGATATTGGGGCACATTGTATTTATCTTTGTTGGTAACAGACAAATATACAATGACAGTACCTGGTTTCTAGGATTATGATTTAACATTGTCAAAATAAATCTCAGGGAGGTTATTTTGGATATTCTTAATTAGAGCAGACATGCCAAGGTAAGATCCGTTCTTCACCTTCTACACAACCTAATCACACACTGTGCATATTGCAGTTGCTGATACATCACAGTCTCTATCCCACAGGAATAACATTCCCACAACCATGATTTCATGGGAAGTGGAGGAGGAGAAGAATTATAATGACTAGGCATCTTCTCCTTGGATGCTTCTGAAGTAGTTGTGACTTGTGATACTCCTGATGCTGCAGCACTAAGTCTAATATGAACCACCACCATCTCCTCTATATCACCACTGGTACTGGTTCAGCCACCACAGTTTGTGGGATGATGATGATACCAGTCCCACTCCCATCACCATTTCTATTATTATTACTACCCATGGGCACAGCAGACACACTATCCTGATCCTGTGGAATTTGATGCACAGAAAACTCAGCAGCAACTCAATTTGAAAACACCCTAATGTTAATAGTAGCATAATAGAGGGCTTAATGTGCAGTAGTCTGCTAAAAATTATTTCCATCATAATTATTTTTGCAAAGACTATCCAATGTGTATGCCTCTGTTATAATGTTTTGAATTACTTTGTCTTGAACTTGCTGTAAAAAATGTTTTGAAAGGCCTAGTGGCTAACCTTCCTGTAAAAGCCTTTTAGACGTTACAGTTTATAAATGGGCATACAAATTGCCAAATTTTATATAAAGCCTTCCTAAATAAGTTAAAGCTCTACTACTAGTACTACTCCAGTGCATCTATCCTTCCTCCACCATGCTGCTGAAGGCCTGTGAATATTTTTTGAAAAAGTCATACCTTCTGTGTGTAATTATAGTGTAATCATAACATGAAAATAAGGACGTCAGGTGAATACAATTAATTAAAATAAAAAAGTGGAAGTGGAAGCATTTCTCCATTTTTCCTCCAAAATAAAGTCCAATGTATTGGTGAAGATTCTGAATAGCACACTATGCTGTGTAAAAAAAACACTATTACTTTCGGTAGTTTAAAATGGTATTGGTAAAGAACATATACCGTAATAAATGATAAACATCATTCAACAACATAAAGATAATTAAATATTGAAAGGCTGAATTTAATATGGCAGACAGTGCTGATGAATATTTCAAAAACTGGAAGCAATTATAGACAAATAATATGCAGCATATATGATTCCAATATAACATGACATTATTTGTCATTCACGATCATAGCTCTGATCCCAACTGTCATTGATCATTGCAATTGTGCAAATCCCTCTTCCCCCTCCTATTCATTGCTGTTAACACTGCTAAATGTGCCATATGTTTCTCTATCGTGTGTTTTTTGTTTTTCAGTTCTGCTAAATACTCTTACGGTGTTAGATGCTGGTTCATTTTTAAAAACAACACTGCTCCTTCAGTGATAACTATATAATAAGCTACACTGGGGGCTGCTCTGATTGTACAACACAACAGTACACACAGCTTCCAGCCATCTTTCACCTTTCAGTCAAAACCATTGCTTTTCAGTTTTCTTTTTTTACACTCTCCTTTTTCCCTTCAGGCCCACATTCCCTGAACCCTACCTATCCAGATACAACTGGCTACCATCAATATTCAATAAATCAAGCAACTCTAACTCTCTCTCTTTGCCTCTCTGCCTTTACACACTAGTGTCAAAATCTCAGTAGCTTGTTGTCTCTCTTTACAAAACAGGCTGACAACATTCAGTAAACTGAAACCATCTTTTATTCTGGTGAGTTTGAATTGTGAGAATACATTGGGGAAAGGAAAATATATTATTCTAGATTTCAATGCAATGAAAAAAGTGGAAAAACTATACTATTTCGTGGTAATTACCATGAAAAGTAGGAAGTGCCATTTTTTTGTATGTTTTAGATTTGTTGTGAAAGTTTTTTCCATTCCTGCATTGAAAAGAAAGTCAGGTCACCTTACCCTAGGGCAGTCAGTGGAATAGATTTAATAAAACTGCATTAAAAAAGCAGAATGCATAACAAATTATTGTAATTATATCATTTTAAAAACCCTTTAAGTGCAAGATAGGTATCTAACGCATTGCAATGCAATAAGATGGATACCTCTCTGGCACTGAAAGTGTTAATTATAAAAGTTACATATAAAAAAAATAGAATTTCAATTAAAATTTCTATTTATTCTTAAATGCAAACTTTTGAATACAGTGTATCTGAATGCATAATTAACCCTTTGAGTGCCAGAGGGGTACGCAATGCATTTCAAAGCAACACGTTGCGTATCCCTCTACCACTCAAATGGTTAAAGCAAGCTTATAAAACACTACTGCATATTTACACTGCGTTTTAAAAATCCTGTTTTTATGAAATTTCCCCATGAGATGTCACCACAGTTCTGCAGTAATAAATCTGTACTTGCAAATAAATGTAAAAAAAACAACAGATTTGTGCAGCTATAATTTGTAAATGTTCTCCTCTGTTTTACTTTAAATGTAATCACACTTTCAATGAGAAATCACACACAGTTTTTGCATTATCACTTTTTTTGTTTGGAAAAAGTATTTTTGCCTGAATCTTTTGTAAGACAAATAAGTTAGCAATACAATGCTTTGAGGCTGATGTATTGTAAAGAACTGTGGCAAATATTGGGGGGTTATAGAGCAAACTAAATGTACCATAGGAGACAAATAATAATTCACAAAATATGTTGGAGACACACCTAGCATTCATGTGGTAAAAAGGCCTATTTAATTTATTGGGTATTTTTATATATGCTTTGTGATGCAACTGGTTTTCGCTAAAATTGTTTCATTGCTTTTTTAGTACATCATCCGGTTATGTTAGTTTTTGTGGCCATTCTATTTTATGGTGACACTGTGGGAATTACATCCCATTGATGTAACCAGTGTGCACTGCACCCTGCAGTAACCAATGCTGTGGATCTGGCTGCAGTCCCACCATTTTCCATAGAGGCATTGCAGATATATGTGGATCTTCACTTGCCACCTTGTTAATAATGTCTTCCTCTAATTTTAGTAACCAGAGACACACATCTGGCCTTGTTGTGGCCATGCTAGGTCTAAAGGAAGTGGCAGCTTCCTCATAAGTTGTACTCATAGCAGCCTATATCTTTTTGTCCATATTATCTCAAACGCTTGAAGCTTCTTCCACTGGAAAAGTAGCTTCATGGATAGCCTGGCTAAGGATACATCCACCTTAGGCACGTTATCCCAAGATAGTATCCTTTAGGTCAAATGGCAATATGGACTTTGGTTTCTTAGAAAATGAAAGCTTTTCTTAGGATTTGACCACTGTCTGCCTAACTAAAGAGGACTGTAGAAAAAACAGGAAGAGAGACAAAACAAGGGGTGCCCCTTGTGTGTATCAGACTTTAATAAAATGGACCACCACCGCACCCTATAGTGCATACTCACAAAATAAATGTGTCAGCTACGGCTTATACCGATACCGACAATATGGGCAACTGGAGAATTAGTAAACTGTCTCCAGACACAGTTAATTGTAGGCAGCTCCCTAGTCACGCTCTCTCTGGGCGGCAGAATATAGATAGGAAAACACAGAAACACAATATGGGTGTCTATGGTGAAATACGTTATGATGGATAACCATAAAAGTAATAAAAATGAATGCACTCATGTTTCGATATTGTCAGTGCTCTGTTATCAGAGTCAGCTGACTAAATAGCATACGGAGAAATTCTCCCGTCTCCGTTCAGGATTCTCCTCTCTCTTTGTGTTTTGATGTTTCAAGTCTTCCAAATAATGTAACTGGCTGAATATCTTGGTATCAAAGTTTTATTAAAATAACTATTGATTTAAAATTAACAGGCTCTCAACGCTAACGCGCTTCGCAGCTGGAAAGCCACTTTTTCAACGCTCAACAAGCCAAAAATAAAATATAATAAACTGACAACAAAGACTTTGAGAGAGGAGAATCCTGAACGGAGACGGGACAATTTCTCCGTATGCTATTTAGTCAGCTGACTCTGATAACAGAGCACTGACAATATCGAAACGTGAGTGCATTCATTTTTATTACTTTTATGGTTATCCATCATAATGTATTTCACCATAGGCGCCCCTATTGTGTTTCTGTGTTTTCCTATCTAATTAAAGAGGAAACAACTTCATGGACCGGGAGCTTAACTAAAGCCCATCAACAAATGACCTAGGTGCCTAATCTTCTCTCAGATTTAATGCAGATCGAATGCTTCTAACCAGTGTATTTAAGCACACAGCAAGAAATATATAGGTGTCTGCCCTATATCCATCCTCTTCAGATTCATCAGACTCTGAATCTGAAGGAGTTGTAGGCTTACTTGCAAGATCAGGAGATCTGGCTATCACTGAGAAAGATAGGCTAGCCTCTTCTTCCTCAGCATAGACCTCCAAGTTTCCCTTACAATGGACAAAACAGAGATATCATAGAAGCTATATTTGCAGGCACACTAACCTAGGGAGGAGAAGTTTGTAATGTACAAAGAGATATCACATTTAGCAATCAAACAAAAAGAACACAGCTTCTACTGGAGTCCTTCTTTCATGATCTTCTTGCAGACAAGGCACAGAGAAGCTCCTGAATAATCCATATTCTAGGGAAAAATAGTAGTTAGAAAATGAAATAACATTAAGTTTAGAAACCACTCAAGAACAGAAAGGGAGGGAAAAAAACTCTAATCAAATCCAAACTTACAGAGCATACACAATGTCCATCCTTGTCCTTCTTACTGCTGTACACAGAGTGGGGGGAGGCTGTGACTAATGTAGCCAAAACCCGATAAATATTCAGTCCCAGGCAGCAGACTCTGGAGGCGAGTCCACCCCCTACGGAGTGAAATGGAATGCAACTAGAAGCTTAGGATACCAAACACTGCTAAACTTGGACTGAGGAAAGTAAAACATAGACACCCAGGGGGGTCCTCTTGAAGGACATGGGGTGGCATGTGGGAACAAGTGCCCCTCCAGCACTGTGGTTATATATGCTACCAAAGGAGACCTGGAGGTATTTAGATGACATTTATAGACAGTAAACAAAAGAAAAAGTATGCACATCAGATCCCAACTTTTAGTAATAAATAACCCCTGAATTACTACTGAAAATCTACAGTGACCTTTAGTAACCTGTTTGTGGCCATGATTTGTTCACTGGCAAAATCAGAAAATCTTTTGTAGTAAAAAGTGTGGAAAATATTTTTTTTTCCCTCTTTCGTACTTACTTCAACTAAATTCTTCCTTCTTTTTGCAGACTTCCCTTGGTTTCACTCCACTGACTGACTTCTTTTTGGATGATATAGCTATACTAAAATATAAATATTGGGAGGAAAAAAAGAAAGACATCTGGAGCATGTTTATTGTAAAGAAGCAAGCTTGAAGAATATTAGAAACAAATTAGTGCTGCATTTGTTAAGTATATTCAAACCACATTCGAACACGTTTACTCCAAACTTCATGTATCCAGATGGCTCACTATATGAGATGGAACTCTTTGGGAAAATTCATAGGAAATGGACATCTATACAAATGAATACTTAGTAACCAAAATAAAAATGAACTTGCCAGCTGTCATGCATTAATCCACTGAGGTCTCACTATATTGAAATGAAAAGAAAACATTTGGAGGAATATATTTTTTATTGCTGTAATTCTTTTTTAAATGGTTAGTAATATCCAATGAAAATGTTACGCAGTGTTGTAGATTTAAAAAAAAATAAATTATGTGGCTCAAATCCCATCTCTCAAACCTTTATGGTTTGAGAGATATTTGCAGCTAAAGTCCCCCCCTCCCCTTCTCCTAATGCCAGGTGTAAAGCTGACAGAAGGAGATCTGTGTCAGCCGACTCGAGGCAGCTCTTCAGCAGAGCCGAAATAGCGGTATTTAAAAAATAATGACGTCATTGGAAATGTCTACAAAGTGTGCTTGCAAACCAAGCATACTTTGTAGACCATTCCAACGAAGTCATTCTTTTTAAATATCGCTATTTTGGCTCTGCTGAAGAGCCACTGGCTGGTCCCAGAACGGGGATTTCCTGCTGTCAGCACAGCGCTGAATTCAGGAGAAGGGGAAGGAGGAATTTAGTGGCAAATATCTCTTAAACCATAAAGGCTTGAGAGATGGGATTTGCTCCACGTAATTTATTTTTTTAAATCTACAACACTGCATAAAATTTTAATTGGACATTACTAACCCTTAAGGGGCTTATTCTGTCAGCTATCTTTTTCATGAATATCTGTTTTGCTGAGTTGCGTTGAACTTGCTTTAGGTGAAGGGGATTGTTATCACAAACTGCTGTTTTTTATGAAGTGTGTGAGAGGGGGTACAATGCAATGTGCTGCACACCATTCTGTCACTGAAAGGGTTAATGGACTTCATAGACATAATGGAGGTTATGCACTTAGGTGTGATAAAGAGGTGATAAAGTGGAGTCAAACATCGAGCAAGTCTGGAGCAAACCAGCTGTTCAGTAGGGAATCAATAACATTTCCCCAAATGTCCACACATTGAAATGGGGACTTTTACCATCTGAATGCTAAAGAGGTTTCCAACATAATGCTCCACAATGTGTTGGAGACCTCTCTGGCACTCACAGCGTTAAATTTTCCAATTTAAATCAAAGGGATTTTTTTTATTTGTTCCATATGGTGCTGTTGGTTTGCTCCAGAATTGTTAGATTTTTTTCTTTGTGTGTGGTCTTTAGTGCTTTCTCTGTCTCCAGGATGTAAAATAGTTCCCAATGTGTCTTGTGCAGACTGGAGGTTAGGGCTGAGATTCTTGGGGGTTATGCTGTAAGGTGTGATAATGAGGAGATTTCCTCTCCAGTGTGATAAACACTCATATCCCAGGGTACTACAATCTCTCAAGTTGCTGAGATCCTAGTGCATTGTCTTCATAAAATATCGTATTTGAATTGTAGATTTTATGTACCCTTTATTACTCTCCAAGGGGTTATTCATCTGAACAGTGATAAAGTGGAGATAACCTCTTCAGTGTGATAAACACTCAGATTCCTAAGTTATTCTATGTAGAATATATGCTAAGATCTCTCAAGCTGGAGTGATCCTGGTGCATCATTTGAAGAGTTTACCACACTGGAGAAGTTATTTCCTCTTTATAATAAGTTAGTGCATAACCATTGTGGAGACTAATTTGTGGTAAAAGGGAGAAACATTCTCCAGTTCATCCATTATTCTTTGAGACACTCACTCCCCAATTTAAAATTGCAGCAGATATATTGGTCAAGTATGTAATAGTGTAGTCCTCAGGTATACACCTGCATATTAATGGCACATAAAAAGGCAGTTCATATAGGAAAAATAAGAATATTTTCACCAAATAATGTAGAACTTTGGAGAACTTTCAGTACTAAACCCCAGCTGTACATGCAACTCTGTAGAACTTTATTTTAAAATAAAATAATACAATTTGCCCTATACCCACATCACCATTAAATTGTGAGATTTCAATAGTACACCATGTAAACTCTCCATCTGTGAAGAAAGCGCTGCTCGAGTCACTTCTCCATGCTGTGGCTTGAGATGCCCCCTTCCTCTCATAAGCCCTGGTAGCTGAATGTTCTGATGACTTCATGCTCCGTCTCCAGGGCTTGTGAGAGGAAGAGGGCATCTTAAGGCACAGCATGGAGATGTGGCTCAGGCACCGCTTTCTCCACAGATGGAGGGTATGCATGGTTTTCCATTGAAATGTCACCATTTAATGGGGGTTATAGGGCAAATTGCACATTTGTGCATACTGCTGGGGTTTAGTATTGAAAGTTAACCAAAGTTCTACATGACCGTGCATGGCGACCCTTAAGCCTTTGACTTCCAGAGAGGTATCCAACGTATTGCATTGCAATGCATTGGGTACCTCTCTGGCACCCAAAGGGTAAAGTGTGCAGCATAAGAAAGCCACCCTTTTGCATGCCACTGGGGTTTAATATTGAAAGTTCTCCAAAGTTCTACATGGCTGTGCAAGGAGACCCTTAAGCTTGCAACATCAGAATGTCGACCTTTACATGCAGTTGTCATTTTGATGCAGGCGACATTATGATGTCACCCTTTTGATGGTCATCAAACAGAGGGTGACATTTCAATAGGATACCATAGGATACATGTTCCAGTTTACCACTCTAGATCATTTGAAGGTACCTAGTGGACATCCAGTCATTTGGTGAGAATATTTTTATTTTGCAATATGAAATGCCTTCTTATGTGTCATTAATATGCAGGTGTACACCTGAGGATCACCCTATTACATATTCAACCGATATATCTCCTGTAATTTTAAATTGAGGAGTGACTGAGTGTCTCAATTGTATTGATACAGGTCTGGAGTTATTTTTTTATTTTTTAACTGTGGCTCTACAAAGATTACACAGTGTGCTGTCTTATTCTTTGCATTAATATATATCCAACTTGGTCGATCTTAGTGCAAATATTCCATAGAGTAACCCAGGACTTTAAGAAATTATCTCAAATAAAGTGTAATAGCAATTTTCATGGGTAACTGAGAACACTATACACATTTAAGTTATTTTGCACATAATATATCCATACATGTGAACAACTTTTTCATTGCTTTTTTAATTATTTTTCATAAAGTATAAAAGTTTTAATGACCTTCATGCTTCATAATAAACTATAAAACAGAATTTGGTGCCTTATAATTCAATAAATGAAAGCTGTGCAGGACTATGGACTACAGGCTAAGGACTAATAAATCACCAACTTGTTCAATCTTAGTGCAAAAGTTCCATAGAGGAACACAAGCCTTCTAGACTTTATCTCACCTTAGTGCACTCCACCGATAATGTAGAAATTTAAAAATGAGGATTTTGCTCTGCAACACATCTAACTTTAATTGTCATTTTTTATTTACTGAGAAAAAATGTGGACATTAACCTATAGAAAAAAGAATGATCAGTAGCAATTTTCATGGGTAACTGAATATATTAAAGTTCTTTTTTTGAACATAATATATCCATTCACGTGAACACATTTTTCATTGTTTTTTTTAATTATCCTTCAAAAAATTAAAAAATGATGATGTGGTGAGTGTTCTTAATTTAATAAAAGAAAGCTGTGCAGGGAACACATATAGGCTGATTTATTAAAAAGCAGAGAAATTCTGGTGCAAACCAGCTGCACCATAAGAGACAACATTAAATATACATTGATTTAAATGAGATTTTATTCTCTTGAATGCTAGAAAGGTCTCCAACTCATTGCCTCTTTTGCATTCAAGTGATTGAAAGTTGTATTGAATCAATGGGAAGCTAGGGGAACTGCTACTTGTTCCTTATATAGCACTCAATTTGCTCCAAAATTGCTTTAGTTTTTTTTAAATAAATCAGCTCTCTTTCTTAAACTGAACCTATAACCTTGAATTTTGCTTATATATTTGAAAAGGTCAGTTGAAACTGCTTATGTGCCATGTTAAACAAAAGTCCAGAAGATGTATAATTTAGAAGATATTAATTTTTATTTCTCGCAAAAGTGAAAATTTCCTGGTACAGCTCAGAGCTTCATTAGCATATGAAATGTTACTGAAAACACTTCATGACATAGTAACATAATTGACGAGGCTGATAAAGTCCAGCCCATGCCAAAACAGCCCTGTTTTATCCAGAGGAAGGAAAAAAATCCCCACTGAACCCATTTCCAATTAAGTCCCAAATGGGTAAAAAAAATCCTTCCTGATTCCAAATAGTAGTCAGATAGTTCCCTGGATCAACAACCTATTCTGCATTGAAGTCATCTATAATAATTATCAATATTGTTCTTTGCTAGATGGGTATCCATTGCTTTTTTTGAAAGCAGTTACAGTATCTGCATGCACAACATCCCAAGGCAAAGAATTCCATAGCTTTACCACCCTTACTCTAAAAAATCCCTGCCTTTGTTTTATTTGAAAGTGCCTTTCCTGTAGTCTTAATGGTTGACCTATCATTTATTGTTCATCTCTTTGCGTAAATAATTAATTGGATAGTTCTTTGAATTGACCTTGAATATATTTGTAAGTGGTAATCATATCACCCTTTAGACATCTCTTCTCTAATGTAAATAAACCTAGTTTGGCTAGTCTCGCTTTATAACTCAGATACTCCAATCCATTTATCAGTTTTAACATAAGAAATGTCACTGATAAGCATAATTAGCATATGAAATATCACTGGTACATCAATTAGCATACATTAGCATACGGTAACAAGTATGAATATCTCTTTAACTGTGCATTTGCTGGCCTTTTGGCATGGCATATAGGCAGTTTTTAATGAAGTTTTCAAATATGCAATCTCGAATTAAGATGAAAGTTCCACTTTAAATTCCTCAGCTTTAATTTCACTATTATTTATATTTTTTTACAAGTCAAGCAGTATCAGCATCCAAGCCTTGATATTCTAAAATGCAGAGCTTACGTGACTGTACTTCATTTTGAGAAGAATAATTTATGTCAGCGTAAATAAATAATAGCTATGAGTTATAACTGTCCAAACATAGAACATAATACCAGCTGAAACGTTTTTATAAATACTAGTCTGAAAAACTGCCAACACATATTATGAACCATTGCTGTAAAAAATCTAAGCCATTAATGCCATTTTCATTGATTCTAAGCAAGTCATATGTATTTATTCTTTCATTAAATTTAATTAAATTATGTGTGTGATTTTGTCTATGTGCATGCGTCAGCATTAACAAAAAATGCATTATATGCATCCAGCTATTCAGTAGAGAGAAAATACAGTATGAGTGACACATCAGTTGAAAAGTATGTGCTTTTGACCTGAATAAAAATATCCTTTGTTAGAACAGCATATAATAGACTTCAACAAACTGAATGAAAAACCATGTAGACAAAAGTAGCCAGCTATAGGCTACCACAAAGTTCCAGTGCTAAAAAAAAGAGAAGCATACCACACAAATGGCCCTGATTACAGTGGGACATCTCTATATTGTGGCTGTTCTATGCTTTCTGCGCTATGTTCTGGCTTCACCTATTACTTCCCTATCTGTACTTCTGCAACTTGTGGGTGGGGGATGCAAGGTTTGATAAGGCATTAGGATGGTGATGTTGCGTCAGATCTGTGTTTAAGGCACTTCGCCAGTATGCACTAAGATGTCTTTGCCATCATATCCCAGTCAATACACCACCAATGCAACGTCATCTCCATGAATTCATCAAAGCTTTTACAGGTTTACAGTTTTGCACTTAAAGCAGAACTACCACCGCATAACAAGTTTATCTTAAATAACTCCCCATCTGGTGACTAGCTGCTTAGTAGCGCTAGTCACCAGAATTATTACCTTATTAAATAGATTTCTCCTTTCTTCCTTGGCTGACAGGCAGGACAGAGCGTGGACATCTTACCATAGTGACGTCCGGGCGCCTGCTCTGTCAGTCCCAGCCGGCTCTAGGAGGCATTGCTAGGAGCTGTTCGGCTCTAGTAGGGACTGACAGCACAGGCGCGCAGACGTCACTATGGCAAGATGTCCACACTCTGTCCTGCTGTCAGCCGGGGAAGTAAGGAGAAATCTATTTAATAAGGTAATAATTCTGGTGACTAGCGCTACTAAGCAGCTAGTCGCCAGATGGGGAGTTATTTAAGATAAACTTGTTATGAAGTGGTAGTTCCACTTTAACACATTGTCAATGTTTAATTTCCATATGTAAATGTAAGTTAATGAGCCACTGTCATATTCATGTGGGAGTGTTTACATGTTATTGTGTCTATTCACTACATGCACTAAGCTCTAATAGCTGTCTCAGTGACTGGATGTTGATTCCCAGAGAGTTTCACTACCTACCCCCTCCCTTATGTAGTGTCTCCAATGTTGAAATAGAGTTTAGAAGGTCATTTAATTCCTAGTATGTGCCTCTTTTTTATTGAGAGGCAATTTTAATGAAGATACCCCATGCATAACATTTAGAGGTCTCACAAAATTTTACTGGTGTTAGACCTGGGGTATCATTAAGAATTCTACTATGTGTGACTTGGTGGAGGTAACCACTTCCACATCCTATAAAAGATATTTATCCAATCTCCAAACTGCAGGTGTAGGTAACACTAAAGGTAGTCTTAAAAGGAGGTCAGAGGTGGCATGTTCAGACCATGTAATGTTATGAATAAAGGCTTCAGCTATATAACTGATATGCAGTTGCCGCAAAAATAAGTAATCAGTTCTGAAATAAAGATTGTGAGGGAGAGAATAGAATACATAGTTCCTAGTTACTGGGTTAAGTAACTTATCCATTTGCCTAATGCACCTAGACAATATCGAGGAATGTGATTTGGAGCAATCTAAGAGTGGGTCTAAAGGACCATTCAGATTGCCACCCACCTGGAAAGAGTCTAGATGAGCCAACACAGAATCCATAAAGGTGTGCTGTCAGCACTGGAGGCATAGAATGAACATATTATGAGGGAACCTCAACCAAAAAGACACTTGATAAATATGATCTACCATTGGGATCGGTTATAGAATCCAGAAAATGAAATAGGACATCCCTGGCAATCAATATTCTCAATTGCATCTTGCTTATTCATACAAGAAGGCCTAATGTCCAAATGAAAATATGTCTCTTGTACAAGACAAATCTGACCTCCCCCATCATCCTGCACTCATGCAGTAATAGGGGAGAATTCAGATAAGTAAGACTTATCATATAAAAAATGTATTTTGTAGGTTTTATTCAACTGAGTAAAACAAGGGTACTCTCACTGGTGTTTAAATAAAAAGTTATTGCATTTCCAACTTGAATTTATTTTAGATGCAGTATCTCAGTAACATGACATGTTATAGTAAAAACACAAAAAGAAGGCGTTCTTGTGCAATATCCTCAGATAAACAGGATCATCCCACCATCACCATCAGAAATATACTCATTGGTGGTATATGCTAGAGCTGTACATACATACATACCAGAAAACCAAGCTCAGGAAATAGCAGCTGCTCCCTTGGACAGCATCTGTGTAATCCAGCTCAAATTCCTCTGGCTGCTCTCCCTAAAACCCCGCTCACTCAGCCAAGTGCATAAAATAGAAAAAAAAAAAAACAGAAAAGGCAGCCTCCAATAGTGTCTTATACGAAATACAAAGTGCAAAAAACACATAATAATGTCACTCACGTTTATAAGTTGCTGTGTAGTAGACCTACGTCTACACACAGCTCAATAGAGCATACAGAGAATTTCCTACCATCTCTGTTCGGTGTAGCACGGATACAGTCTCCTTTCTTTACTCCACTGGAAACAAATCTCCAACAACGGCAAGCTGTAGTTTCACTCATAAAATTCTTTATTAAAACAAATGTCATACCACTCTATATTCTGCAGACATTATTATGTGTTTTTGCACTTTGTATTTTGTATGGTAAGGCATTATTGTGTACCCCCCTTTTTTGTCTTTTTCTCTATTTATGACATGTTATAGTGGTATTGTTGCTAGGCCATACTATGGACAGGCCTGGTCGGTTCGCCATAAATCTGCATAGGATGGTGTAGCAACAGCACCACTGTACAATTTCAGGCCACTGAGACACTGCACCTAAAAAATGTAAGTTTGAGCTGCAATAACGTTTGAATAAAACACCTTTCAGCAGTGGGAGTACCCTTGTTATACTCAGAAGGATAAACCCTACAACATATATCTTTTTTTACATATTTGGTATTATGATTCCTATAAGATCTTGATTACATAATATTTTCTATTCACAGATAAGTGGATATACCTATATTTTTAGCTACAGATACTTTTTCCTGGACTTTTATCAGTGTATTTAGATTTTTGTTTGCCTTTTCTGGCAGATCTGCTTACATTATTTGTATCAGCATATCTCTCTATAAGTATAGTTTGGTATTTCCCGGTCTTCCTACTCACTTGCATTGACAATTTTATTTATTTACACTGATGGTTTATCAGATCAGAAAGACCTAATAGGTCTAGAGTGTAGGTGTAGGGTGATGATGCATTGGGAGCCCTTGCACGGACTGTGTGGGTGCCTGGATATTTTCCTGTCAGGTGCTGTGCAGCGTGCTGGGGACTCCATTGTACTGTCGGTGTAGAGATATTAACTCTTTCATTCCTCATTTGTAAGGAGGCCAGGGGACCGATCTGAGGTTCCTAACAGATGGTGTGGGACACCGGTATCTGTGCTGTAGTCCCATGCCGTCTACCGGTTGATTTCTCTGTTCCTCCGACTACCCTTTTCTTTGTCCCTCATTCAAATATTTTTAATAAAGATATTTTTATCATCATGCACACATCTTAAAGGGTTTCCACCATAATGAGGCTGTAGTATTAATGAAACATATATGTAAATCTAGTCTACGCAAAAAATGATCAAAGTGAATAGAAAAAATTTAGGCAGCTAAAAGATACTGTAACTACATTACCATCCAAGTGTATAAAATAAATATTATGAAAAACATAAAAAAAGAACCAAAATAATACAACTAATAAATACATCAGCCTCATTATGGTGGAAACCTTTTAAGGACAAGAGGGGTGTGTGATACATTACAAAGCAATGTGTTTCCTACAATAAAGGGTTAATATTGTACATATTTTTTTCTGTGAACCCTTTCCCCTCTGTGTATAAATATGGAAGGAGTTGACAGCCTTGTCATTCACTTATCCTGGTTGCTGGAGACGGATGTAATTGTGATCTGTGTCAGCACAACTGCAGACAAGAAAACATAGCATGAAGAAAATGTACTACTAGCAAGACACACATCTGTAACCTTCTAGTTGAACAAGCATATGAGAGCAAATTATATACAGTATATCACACATTAATAGTCATATTCAGGCCTGGTACATGGATCTCAGATCTGCCACTTCCTTATTAGGGAAGGGCAGAAATTCCTGCTTTTTCACAGGATTTTCCACTGAAACTTCACAGTTTGCTGCTTTTTACACTGGAATTCCCACAATCTGTGTGGATCATGATCTTAGACAACTCCCACCACCATTACTACTGTCCAAGGGTATGGTGGATACAGCAGCCTAATCTTGTCACATTTGATGATCAGATGACTCAGAAGAAGGACCCAAATTAGCAAACACCATAATGTGTGTGGGTGGGTGCGCATAATATTCTTGTTGGTGGCTTACCACCCGGTGCTACGTGTAGTAGTACCATAGGTATGAAAATTATTTCAAGCCTTGCTTCACTAAAAGCTCACAGACCTTTTTCAAATATTGCTCTGATGGTAGGGATGGGCAAAATTTACTCCTCAAACCAAAATTGTCGAATAATGGCACTTCCTGCTTGGAAAATAAATTACTGCAAAAAGTGCAGTTTTTCGCTTTTTGGCTAAGCTCAATGCATTAAAATCAATGGGAACATTGGATTTATACACAGCACATAGCAAATGTTATTTTATTTCCCAAAGGAATATTATAAAATGTGTATAAGGGTGTCTGTGTTGGTGGAGTTTGGAGAACCACCATTTGAACACGGAATTTATTTGGGGGGGTTGTTGACTGGAATTTGGAGACAGGTAATAAAAAGATAAAAATAAAATAAGAAATTCATATATAATGTGACATAGACAGGGACTCCCTGAAATAAGCTGTGACTGGAGAAGACTGAAACTTGATGCGACAGAGTATTTTGTAAAGGATGATTTGTAGGACTTAGACTTGTTGTTTTAGGCCTAAGCCCTGAGGAAACATTGATTGGTAGTACTTAAACTTGTGTTAAGCCCAAGCTGTGAGGAAACATTGATTTGCAGGACTTAGACTTGTTTGGCACAAGCCCTAAGGAAACACTGATTTGTTGTGGGACTTAAACTTGTGTTAGGTACAAGCCCTGAGGAAACATTCATTTGTAGGACTTAGACTTCTTTAGGAAAATTTGATTTTAGGACTTTGGCTTGTCAGAGTCACAAGCCCTAAGGAATCACATATAATTTTTTATCAATTCAGCTTGTTAGCATCACAAGCCCTGAGGAATCAATTTTATCAACTTGGCTTCTTAGCATAACAAACCCTGAGGAATCTGAGATACTTTTTGTCAATTCAGCTTGTTAGTGTCACAAGCCCTGAGGGCAATGGTTCTAGGGCATGCCTACGTATAAAGGCTTAGCAGCCAATAAGAAATAGACCTTGCCCAGAACATAAGAAGATAAACAGGAGAGGGTGTGACAAAACCTGCACAAAAATAATGCTAATTTGTGCCTGTGTAATAATACACTTGTCAATATGTTGGCAGCTGACATGCTGCCCTTATCGTTTGTTGAAAACAGAGCCTTTAAAGAACTGATGACATGTGTTGCACCCTGCTGCAGTTATTGAGTTGTGTGCTTACACACTGTAATTTACTGAGATTAGATTTTGATTTAAAGTTTAGAGAGTGAAATGTGCAAATAAATACTTGGAGTTAGAGATGGAGCTTTGGATGTCTAGAGAGAAAATGGTTAGAGGGTTGGAGGAAACTTTAAATCTTTAAAATAGGATGGAGGTAAAACAATGCATGAAGGGGTATGCATTATACATTATATAAGAGGACCCAGAGTCAGAGAATGAGCCTGGGATGGAGAGGACAGAAAGGACTAGTTTAGCCAGTAGGGAGTGCTATGTTACAGTGAGGAAATGTTTGGGCGCACAGATACTGTAATTTAAATGTTCGCAAAGTCATGAGAAGTAAATAAATGGAATAAGAATCACAGCCGGTGTTGTTAAAAAAAGTTTCCTGCACTGATGTATTTCATACCTTCATAAGGTTGATCCAAAGGCTAGATTGTGATAGCACTCCAAATAACAAATTTGTAGACATAATAAAATCACTCCTTTATTACAAAACATTAAAAACAAGACAAATAGCTCTGAAAGATGGGACTTGGGAAGAGTCATAAGGCTCAAGTCTTACTTGTTTTGCTCTAAAGCCTGGCGCTTAATAGGAAAAAGAGCCAGACATTAGGTAAATACAGTAATGAAGATCAACCTGAAACAAACTGATTGATTAAAGAATACAACAGGAACTTTGACCCCCATAAAATAATCATAGAAATATATATCAGGCTTCAAAGAACAATTAAAGAATACGTACATAAATATCAATAACACATCTGATCCTTAAAGGAATAGTAATGTTTCAAAATAGAAGCAGCTCCAATTAAAGTGGAACTACCACCCCTTACAAACATGGCCCCAATGTTAGGGACCAGGAACCAGACAGGACACAAAAAGGTAAAATGCAATACACCTTTATTAGTGCAACAAAAACAGAAGCATGATCCAAGAGCATAAACCAAAAGATACTCCAGAGTTAGGAAGCAAGACAGGTATTCAGTCAAGGTGGAGTCAGGAAACCAGAAGTCTGCGAAGTCAGGAACAAGCCAAGGGTCAGAAGCACAGAAGTCCACGATGACTGGAACAAGCCAAGGGGTCTGGAACACAGCAAACAGGAGTGCAGGAAAATCCACAGCAGCCAGCAGCAACAGGTCAGAAACAAACACAAGGACAATGGGGAAGTGAGCCAAGCTGCTATAAATACCTGGGGAGGGCTGAGGTGAGTAATCAGAGAGGTCAGCTGATTTAGCCTGAGCTAGAAACTCAGAAAACAGCAGCATTGGATAGAAGAGCACTAGTTTAGCTCAGACAGCAGAATCAATAGGCAGAATGGGAGCAGCTCAGCAAAACCTTGACACCCAAATAATTACCCATCTGGCAACTAACTGCTCAGTAGAGCTAGTTGCCAGAATTATTACCGTGTTAATGAGAATTATACACTGCTCCCGGACTTACAGGCAGGAAACAGCTCAGATATCTTTCCATAGTGACGTTTGCACGCCTGTGCTGTCAGTCCCAGCCTGCTCTAGGAGATGTTGCTAGGAGCTGTTCAGCTCCAAAAGGGACTGACAGAGCAGAAGCGCAGACGTCACAATGGAAAGATGTCTGCGCTGTTTCCTGCCTGTCAGTCCCGGAGCAGTGTATAATGCTCATTAAAGTGGCACTTTCACCTAAGCACACGTTTGCTTTAATCCATTTATTATACCGATTGTAACTGTGCTGGGTTTTGTTTTGTTTTTTTAAATGCGATAGAAATGAAGTTTGAGGGTTTACCTTTTCCCTCTTGACATCTTCTCATTCTGATCTGCACAACTGTGCAGATGAGAATACAGGAGAGTTCCTCCTCCCCGCTGGTCAGTGTAAGCTGGAGAACTCTCACTGGCAGAGATCGATATCTAGCCAATGAGAGTTCTCCATCTTACTGACAGACCAGCGGGGAGGAGGAACTCCTGTATTCTCATAGGCAAGATGGTGCTGATCAAAATGAGAAGAGGGAAAAAGTTAACCCTCAAACTTAATTTCTATCGCGTTTTTTTTTTGTTTTTGTTTTTTTTTAACAAAACCCAGCACAGTTAGAATTGGTATAATAAATGGATTAAAGCAAACTTGTGTTTAGGTGAAAGTTCCACTTTAACATGGTTATAATTCTGGCAACTAGCGCTACTGATCAGCTAGTCGCCAGATGGGTAATTATTTGGGGCCATGTTTGTAAGGGGTGGTAGTTCCACTTTAATCTTCATAGTATTTGGGCCATGTAGAGTGTTATTTTAATACTGTCAGAGTTGTAGTTCAAGAGTAATTGAATGATACAGTATCCCCTTCCCGCCCCTTTTACTGATGTAACACTGCTCACGTCAGAACAGAAAGGTGGTGTCCAGATGGCTTGCAGAGAGGGACACTCTTCAATTAGCATAAGGGAAAAACCTGTCAAGGGGGGCAGGGCTTTCATTGTTCTCACAGTAAGAAGACTGTCACTTGCTGTGAGCTGTCTGGTCTTAAGACCAGATTCCACATCTGAGGGGAGGTGGCTTACACTAGGTAAAAGGGGCAGGAGGGGAATAATTTATCATTCAATTACTCTTGAAGTACAGCTCAGGTGGTATTGAAATAACACTCTTCATGGCCCAAATAATATGAAGATTAATTGGAGCTGCTTTTATTTTGAAACATTACTATCCCCTTAAATAACAGGCACATAAACTATAGAATCATAAGTAACATAACACTTGTTTTGTTTTTACCACTTTGATTGCATACCCCTCTGGCACTCAAAGGCTTTATGTTTTGGAATAAAGGAATTATTTTATTATGTCTACAAATTTGATATTTGGAATGCTATCACAATCTTACCTTTGCCTTCTATGTTACAGCATGATAAAAAGCAAATACATAATATTTCAAAGAATTCACTGCTTCAGAATGGCAGTGGCATTAAATGTATGCTTGCTAATACTTGTAGTCTGGTGGGGGGTTGGAACCGATTGCAATGAATGAGCAATATTATCTTCTAGGTATTACTGAAACCTGGTTGGATGGCACAAATGACTGGGCAGTCAGTCTCTAGAGGGGTATGAACTTTGTCTGACACCACAGATTTTCCAACAAATATGGTTCCATTTGTCACCTATATTTTTCAAGTGATGGCAAAACTTCCCATCCCCAGAACTTCCTGGGATGCAGCATGTTATAGAAGAACATAGAAAGAGACTGGAAGCAGATAGGGAGAGAGCTAGAGAGAAAATAAAAAACTAAAGTTGTTTTCCATGCTGGCTAGCACAATAAGCAGCAGGAGGAGCTGGAGGGACACTGCTGATGCTGCTGGGTCATTTGTGGAGGAATCCAGCAGCACCAGCATTAAAGAGAGCTCACATCCCTCTACCCAAATGACCCAAAGTCCCCAACTGCTTCCCTAGGAATCAGGTAAATTATAATAAAGAAGATGCAAAAAATATGGTGATGAATGGCGCTCTATCTATACACTATTATAAAATTAGATCCAGCTGCTCTATTTCACTGTGACCAAGGAGCCAATAGTCACTGTCAAGTAGCAAAAACAAACAAAGAAAGGAAATAAGCGTTTAGATCTAATAAATAAATAAAAAATATATATATAATATAAAATATAATTGGCACAAAGATACAAACTAAATATATTTATTTTAAACAATAAAAAATAAAAAATGTAAAATAGTTATAAACTAATAAGTATATAATATTAAATGCAAATATACCAGAAGTATCTAGACAATAATGTCTAGACAATAATAAAAAGTCCCAAAAGAATCAAGATCTATCTTCAGACTGAGAATAAAGGGAAGGATAACATGCAGCTGTATATCTGTTGTGAATTACTTCTGAAGCCAGTTCCTTTGTTGTATTCAGTGATTAAGCAGATGAAGGTAAGGGCAACATATACTTAATTCAATAGAAACAGTATGTGCTTCAAACACTTCTGTTAGGACTCACTGTCAGGGCGCGAGCAGGTAACAAATTTCCCGGTATCAAATATGTCCTTGCCAGGTTTATGATCCTCTCGACTTTTCCCCCTCCACTCCCTTTACACGGGCAGGTATCCTTGTTCCCCCCGACTATGAGCGGGTACTTGTGAAGCCATTATAAGATCTTTCTCTCTATTTTCAGGTATGCTGAGGAAATCTGGTGATGTAACCTGCTCAGGTAGCAGGTGTTGCTCCTTTCCTTAAGATAGATGTAGGCTTAATTCATATATGGAAACTCACTTACAAGCTATTAGAGCTTTTAGAGCAGCACAAATATCCTTCTATCCTCGGAGGGACATTGATAATAAAAAGTCACTTGCTGGTACAGTAATATACAAGATGAAATTCTGACGCGTTTCATGCTAGAACTATGAGCACTTCTTCAGAGAAAATAAAGAAGAGGTCACTGGGCAACAGTATGAGCAGTACAGGTCAGCTGCTTGTGTTCCTACTGCTGCTGCTGTCAGTGTACCTACTTTTTATGTGATAGAAAATGTGACAGCAGGTTACCCTCTGTCACATTTGTCATCCCCAACCAGTCCCATATTTAATCTTTCCATGTACTGTGCATGCACACAGGTAATTAAGATACTGGACACATGCACATGGAGACTGATGTAAGGAAAAGAGGTGCAATTCTGATGCCAATTGTACCACAGGGAATAAATAAACATTGCAAAAATTCCGAATGATTTAAATGTAACCAATGGGAAACATCTTAGGCATTCAAGGGTTGAAATGCACTGGTTAAATTAACTGATATTTTTCTTTGTTCCTTATGGTGCAATTGATTTGCTCAAATTTCACAATTTTGACATCAACCTTACAACATTATGTGCTAGGTTGATAGAACCTCCTAGTGGGGTGATAGTATGGAGCAGGAACGCGTCTTCCTCTTTCTACACAGTATGTACTCCCCATAGACATGAGCAATATGTGATATAAAAAACAAATTAAATATTAAAAAGTATTTTAACCAAAGGGAGAACACTGTAATTCCCTTCACATCTCCACGTGACCTGGGCATGGAGACAAACTGGGCAAAAGAAAAGTTTTGCTGGGGGGGCCCTGACAGGTAGACTTGTCCTGGCAATATGTAACTGTGAAACACTTCTGATGATGCCTATGAAGCTAAACATTATTTTTAAAGAGATTTAAAAGAAAAAAGGAAAATAAGGTTACACTGAATGTAGCAGATGTGTATGGTGGTGGTGTGATAGTTATATTTCACAAAAAAGCAGCCATAGAGAGTGTTATTTCAATACTTTCAGAGTTGTAGTTCAAGAGTAATTGAATGATAAAATATCCCCTTCCCGCCCCTTTTACCAAATGTAAGCCTCCTCCCCTCAGATGTGGAATCTGGTCCCTTGACCAGAGAACTCACACCAAGATGCAATCTTCTTACTGTGAGCATAAGGAAACCCAGCCTCCCTTGACAGGTTTTTCAGTTTTTTACTTATGCTCACTGAAGATTGTCCCTCTCTTCAATTCATCTGGACAGTATTGCTGCTCTGAGGTGAGCTATGTTACATCAGTAAAAGGGTAGTGGTAGGTGGGATATACCTATAAAGAGGATGGTGTTTAGTGTCCAGTGCTTTTGGGTCCCCACCTACCTTCTACAAATCTTTTTATTTTGAAAGAGAGACAGTCTTTTCTGGAAAATATCAGAGATCCTTGAGAGGCGGGTTGAGTGATAATAACTAGGTTTTTAAACAGGTTTTAACTAGCCATATGATTAATGCATTTCCACAAGAGTTTTCTCAAAAGTAAATTTTTATTTTTATTTTCATTTTTTATTTTATATGTATGCTGGTGAGATGGCTCAGTTGGTTAAGGCACCTGCTGTAGGATCTGATCAAACTGCAAGATCACAGGTTCTAGTCCCAGCAGGGTCGACTCAGCCTTTCATTCTTCCGAGGTAGATAAAATGAGGACCATTAAGTTAGGTAATAATCTCTATACCCCCAGGACATACTTGAAAATGAGAGACAATCTTGGTGTATCCTTCCTTTTAAAATACTTTGATATTATTATGAATACGAGAGGACTCATTTGGAAATGGAGTACTTTGTCATGGTGAACGAGCATACACGTATTTTGGCCAAAATATGCTACAAAACCCTCATTTGTTTGAGATATAGTAAAACATAGGTATAATAGATACTTTACACAGGGTTTATCATTTTAGTATAACCTGTATTGATTAGCACAGGATTTATTTTTCTTTTGTTCTTGCTCAAGGTTTTTACCTTGTCGGGGTATTTGGAGAATTCTCTCTTTCCTTGCTGCTTCTCATATTTTATTCACTAGGCATCTTAATTTCATTTAAATGAAACAAACTTTGAACAACTTCCAATCTGTAATTTGCATAGAACTTGAAGCGTATTGGGGAATGTACTAATACCATTCTGATCTAAACTAGGCACTGGAACCAATTATTTAGCTTTGAAATGCATTGGATTCCCCGCTGGCACTCAAAGGGTTAACACAGCTTGTGCCAAGGGGAGGGTCATGTGGAAGTGTACAGTTATTTTGGGGTGTTCCTTTCCTCTGCACCTTTTTATGTTATGCACTAATCAAGAATAAAGAAGTAATGACAAAACTTTACTTTATTTCCCAACAGATGCTATAGAAGGGCATAGGGGTCTTTCTCCATTTAAGTCTTATTGATAGTAGAGTACATGCGCCCTATGCACTAGAGTGATTATACGCTCAAGTGTATACGCATAGTATAGCCACCAACATTGGAGCCAATTACAGAAAATCTGCACTGGCGAAATCGTCCATCCCAACATTGTGTTAGACTGGAGGCAGTAGAACGGTCAGCCGCTCATAGGATAATGTGGTAGATCACTGCAAATACAATACATTATTAAGTTTAAGTCTAAAATGACTCTCCAGCAGGAGGAGGAAAAATATCAAAAGTACACATTTTGATTAATCATGTGCTTTATCAATCTTGTTATGATTGATGGAATTAACCCTTTGAGAGCAAGAGAAGTGTACAACACATTGTAGCACAATGCGATGGATACCTCTCTGGCACTGAAAAGGTTAAAACAAATGATTGATGGAGTTCCATTAATCCAAGAATGATAATGTACAGTGAACTTCCAGTCGATGGATGACAGATGTTATAGTAACATGGGGGAGATTTATAAAAATGAAGTTACCGTGCAAATTGTCTTTAAAGTGGAGTTATAATGCATTTAGTTATTTATAAACTATGTAACGTCAGTTTTCTTGCATGTGACGCTAACTAGTAGAGGTTGAGGAAAACTGTAGTTAGGGAGAAGGAAAATGTAGGCTCAGTGAATTTATAAAGAATTGTGTCAGTTTGCGATAGATTTGTGACAATATTTTCGCTGGGATTTTGATGCCATGTGTAGGTTGTTCTTAAGCATTTCAGGAGTTAAAATATTCATAGTAACGCCATATTTATTAAAACTTGATTAAAACATTTATAAATCAGACCTGGCATTATCTTCACTTGTCATGCTTTAAGGACAGTTCTTTAAATGCTCCAAAAATCATTTTTTATAAAAAATCTCCCTTTCAGTAACATAGTCATAAAAGCCCCATTTACATTCTGGGAACATGTATTTGTTTCCTATGGTACAGTTGGTTTACAGCATAATTGTGCCAATTCTTTCCTTTTTCATATAACCTGTAGGGACGTACATTCAAAAGAAAAGTGGAGATAGTTTGATAGAAACCAACTGCACCATAGGGATAGAATAAAAATTAAAAAAATTGCGATTGACTTAAATGGAAATTTAACATGTGGAATGCTAAAAAATGGTATCTAGCCTTCAGTGGGTTAAAGTCTCTATGCGAGTTCATATTTCTTCTCTGGTTGGTTTTCTCTAAAATACCTGTACCTTTCTTTAAAACATTCAGACGATAGAGTGTGTGCTAGCATATATAACATTTTAAAGGGATAGTAATGCTTCATAATAAAAGCAGCTCTAATTAATCATCATAGTATTTGGACTTTGGAGAGTGTTATTTCAGTTCTGTCAAAGTTGTAGTTCCAGAGTAATTCAATGACAAAGCGTCCCCCTCCCTCCCCTTTTACTGATGTCACACTGTTTATCCAGAGCAGATGGGAGGTGCCCAGGTAGACTGCAGAGAGGGACAATCTTCAATTAAGATAAGGGAAAAACCTGAAAAGCTTGTCAAGGGGGGCAGGGCTTTCATTGTTCTCATGGGAAGAAGATTGTCCCCTGCTGTTATCTGTCTGGTCTTACAACCAGATTCCCCATCTGAGAAGAGATGGCTTACACTAGGAAAAAGGGGTGGTAGGGGAAACTTTGCTTGTGAATATCTCTTAAACCATAAAGGTTTGAGAGATAAGACTTATATCGTTCTTCATGTTTTTTTAATGCCTACAAAATAAAATAAAGTTAAAACAAAAGTATTACTATCCCTTTAAGTTTAAGTAAATTGTACCTTAATTTAGTAAAAAAGTATAAATGAAACAATATATTACCTCAACATATCAGTAAACATATAATCATATAATCAAATATTTCTTATGAGATCTTACATTAGAACTCACTGTTGAGATAGGAAGTGCACTTCTAATGAGAAGCTCAGTGCTAAAAGCCTCACTAACAGATGATTGCTTTGGTGAACGTCTCTATAGAGCCACCTGAGATTTGTTCAATTAATTAATGTATTCATTTTGCCGGCATCAATGTAGCATTCCTTGAAAAGTATCTGTTATGCTTTCTCATTTGCACTTCATTTGACTCGTGTCCTCTTGACTGAAAGCTATTTTTGTCTATATGATTCTTCTTCTTTATAATATTATATACCCAGACTGGATATTTCACTCCCACATTAATCTAAAAATTGTTCATTTGTATGACTTTTTTATCTTTCAGGAGTCATCTATGTCATATACCATATAGTATTAATTTTTACCATTATAATTCCCATTACTCTCCAGGCACGGAGATATAGTCATTTAAAATTTACTATTACTAAAGGAACACTAATACCTTGTAACTAAGGATTAATGAAAAGTCAAATTTTTCCCCACAATTATTTTCACAGAAAACTGTCAGTTTGCCCCTTTTCCTTCAAAAGTTTCCTCATAAACAACCCCTTAAAAATATACTCTTTTTCTCTAACTCCAAGAAATTTCATGTAGGGGGTTAAGATAAGTATGTGAGTTCTGGCTACACCAGTGCAATATGAAAAGAATGGAGATTGAGATGTTTAGTTCTCTTGGTACCAGTGCAGTAGAACAAGTCTGGAGATCAGCAAAATGTGTTGTTCAATGGCTACTGTGGTAAAGGAAGGAGGGTGGGGGTTAGTATTTGTTGGTCTATGGCTACAGTAGGACAAGGTTTGATATCCGTATGTGCAGGTTTACGAATAACATTGGGCAAAAATGGGTGGATGATAGCATTTGTGGATTTATGGCTATTGCAGGACAAGGCTGGGAAATGAGTGAGTGTGTCTATGGCTAATCTGGCACAGGGCTGGGGTGGTTATTATGAGGTTATATTATTATGTGGGACAAGGCTGGGGGGTTAATATATGTGGCTCTATGGCTATCATGAGACTTGGGGTAACTCACAAGAGTGTTAGGCAACATGAGGCCCTCCAGCTGCTGCCAGAGTATAACTCCCTTCATACACCACCTCTGGCAGCAGCAGGAGAGCCTCATGCTGCCTATTGCTGCAGCCACCAGGTAAAGGGACAAGACTAGTTGACCACTATACATAGTTTTATGGCTAACGTGGGACAAGGCTGGGGGGTTAATATATGTGGCTCTATGGCTATCATGAGACTTGGGGTAACGTGGGACAAGGCTGGGGCTTGTATACAGCAGAAGGCTGGGGCTAGTATACAACAGAAAAAAAGGGGAAAATGTCACATTTTGTGGCAATTTGTACAGAAGGAGAAAATTGCAATTTTTCTCACTTTTTGCATTTTGGATTTTTGCTCATCCAGCAACAAAATATAATGTTTCCCTCCTTGAACAAGATTTACATTAGTAAATAAAGTTTAATTTCAGGGAACTTACAACCAGAATTAATTCATTATAACAAATAAGATTTTCTTTCCAGATTAAATCCTTAGATGCAAGATATGCTTGTAAGAATCTTGACCGGAGAGCCCAATGGAAGCTGCCTGAGAACACCTTGCGGAGGGGAATCCCCACAAGAAGTAGCAGACTGCTGATTTGATATAAATACAATATACAATGACAGGAGACAATATGCTATACTTACTAGGTAGGCCCCAGTGAGCCAGGAGCTAGAGTTTGAAGGTTTGAGAACGGTGCTAGCAGTTGGTGGCTGCTCCCAGGAGGTCTTGCTGCGGCCAATAAGCCAGATAGCAGGATAACCACCTAGGATAACCACCTAGGACACAGACAGCTACTCACCAGGTGTGGAATCAATGTATTAAACCTACCAAAATTATAGCTGCCTCTGTCAAACACTGGATCAGCAGCACCGTACCAAATCAGCAGGCAGAAGAATATTCGAATAACAGGCTGAGATCAAAACCAACACAGTAGTCATAGCAGAATTAGGAAACAAGAGACGTAGTCAAGGAAAGCCAGGTCAAACACTGGAAACACTAGGAACAAGCTTCAAAGACTGGATAGTCAGAAGGGTGTTAGTGCTTGATATAGGCCCAAACAAGGATGTTGCTAGAACAAGGTGGTGAAAACAAAAGACAGGTAAGAGAACCAGAATACCTGTTAAAAACAGAAAAACCCAGAGAATCATGACAACGCTTATGGTTTGTGATGCATTGAAGATATTTCTAGCATACATGAGGTTCAGAAAGTGAACGTTTATTATAAACAAGTGTTATTGTTCCTTTTACCCTTTGAGTGCCGAGGAGATATAATCCTAAAACAAAATTCTCAAAGAAGTTCTCACCTTGATAATGGGGTTCGTTGTTGTCCTCAAAGCACTTTTCCTTACATCAGTGTCCATACACAAAAGAAAGTGTAAAACGAACCCTAAACTCCCTTCACCACTGTGGTCTCTAGTAATGTAAAATAAGGTTAAAAGAAAACTCTTTCCTAGTCCAGCCTAGGCCATTACCAGGACACTGTCAAAAATAAATGCGTGGAAGTGATCCCTGGATCAGGATCCTTTCCAATGATTTTTTTAAAATGTAATATAAATGATCTGACGGGGTAACCTTGAGTGTTAAGCGGGTGGCCCCTTGTCCTGTGCACTGTTCTGTTAATGAACTGGTCTTTGGAGAGCCCTTTGTATGGACCATGAACATATTTATATAGTGTTATTATATCTCCATTACGATGCCGTTTCTGTAGTGTGTACAAGTTTAACTTTTCTAGCCTCTCTTCATAACTAAAATTTTCCATTCCCCTTACTAGTTTTGTAGCCCTCCTCTGCACTCTTTCTAGTTCCATAATGTCCTTTTTCAGAAAGGGCGCCCACAATTGAACACAGGCACGTGCACACATAGACACCAAGGGGGGCTTGAGCACCTTCCCTTTTTGTCCAAAGTGCCCTCGTGCCCTTTTAACAAAATAAATAAATAAATAAATAATTATGAGAAGTGCCTCGCAGGGTTGTGGAATTTATATCGCCCGACGCCCGGGACATGTAGTTCCGGGTGCCAGGCAATTACATTTGTAATCATATTTAGCCCTGCTTCGGGCAAGCAGAGCCGGACCTACAAAGCCAGGGTTCCCCTATACTGCTGCTCTATGCAAAGCTATTATAATTGCTAACTGCGCATGCGTGTGTGCGTCTGTTTGGGCCAACAAAAATGCTTGTCGCGCAGTTGAACAGAGTGCTCCAAGCCAGTTCTCCAGCAGTTTTTGGGGCACTAACATCAATAACGTCCTCCAGGCTCAGCCGCTGAGAGGGAGGCCACTGGCAGCACAGTGTCAGTGGAAGAGGCTTCATTGAGGTAAGCACTGGTCTGAGTGCCAGTGTTAGCAGGGTGGACACAGGGTGTGGAGGTGGACACAGCTGGGCAGGGTGTGGGGATGGACACAAGTGGGCAGGGTGTGGAGGTGGGCAGCACAGGATGGGCAGGGTGTGGAGGTGGACACAGGGTGTGGAGATGGACACAGCTGGGCAGGGTGTGGAGATGGACACAGCTGGGCAGAGTGTGGAGATGGACACAGCTGGGCAGGGTGTGGAGATGGACACAGCTGGGCAGGGTGTGGAGCTGGGCACAGGGTGTGCACAGTGTGGAGATGGACACAGCTGGGCACGGTGTGGAGATGGACACAGGGTGGGCACGGTGTGGAGATGGACACAGGGTGGGCACGGTGTGAAGCTGGACACAGGGTAGGCATGGTGTGGAGATGGACACAGCTGGGCAGGGTGTGGAGATGGACACAGGGTGGGCACGGTGTGGAGGTGGACACAGGATGTGGAGGTGGACACATGATGTGGGCAGGATGTGGAGGTGGACACATGGTGTGGGCAGGGTGTGGAGGTGAACACAGGGTGTGGACATGGAGGTGGACATAGGGTGTGGAGGTGGACACAGGGTGTGTGCAGGGTGTGGAGGTGGACGCAGGGTGTGGAGGTGGACACAGGGTGTAGACACGGTGTGAAGGTGGACACAGTGGGCAGGGTGTGGAGGTGGACACGGTGGGCAGGATGTGGAGGTGGACACGGTGGGCAGGGTGTGGAGGTGGACACGGGGTGGGCAGGGCCTGGAGGTGGAGTCTATATTGATATGAGATGGTAGGTTGTGTTTCCTTTATGTACATATGTTTTTGATTTTTTAACTTTGTCTTAGTTTAACAACTTTTGACATTAGTATGTGGGATAGGATGTTTATGTCACGTCTCTAGGTGATTGATTTCAACTGCTTGATTGTTTCCACTTGAGCGGAAGCAATTCAACTTGCCAACGTCGGTCTTTGCGCATTTGAACATTTTAACATGTATGTGTGTGAAGGCACATTGGGGTATCTCTTCGAGTGCGTATCTGTCTGCTAGCACGTGCCTGTTTAGGACAAGTAGATTGTCATGAGGGACAAGTGGATTGGGCTCCTGTTTTAGTCCCTTGGACAAGTAGTTTTTTTTTTAAATTTCCACACCCCTGGACCCTTTTCTTCAATTGAGCCCTTGCCCCCCAAAATGTCTGTGCACGTCCCTGATTGAACAGCATATTCTAGGTGGGGTCTTACCATGGACCTATAAAGAGACATAATTATCTTCCTCCCTTGAGTCAATACCCCTTTTAATACATGCCAATATCTTATTGGCCTTTGAAGCTGCCACTGCATTCTACTGATAAGTTTATTGTCTACCATTACTCCCAAATCCTTTTCATTTGTAGATTTCCCCAGAGAAACACCATTTAAACTATATATTGCATTTTTATTATAATACCCAAAATGCATAACTTTACACTTGTCTATATTGAATCTCATTTGTCATTTGCCTGCCCAGTTACTCAATTTGTCCAAATCCTCTTGTAATGAAGACAAATCCAGTTCAGACTTTATTACCTTACTTAATTTTATGTCATCGGCAAACACTGATACATGGCTCCCTATGCCCTCTGGGAGGTCATTAATAAACAAATTAAAAAGAAGAGGACCCAGGCAGATCCCTGAGGTACTCCACTTATCACGTTTATCCAACTGGAGAACTTGTCATTTACTACCACTCTTTGCATTCTATCTTTCAGCCAATTTCCAATCCACACACAAACATTTTTCTCTAGGCCTATTTCATTCAATTTGTACAGTAACCTCTTGTGTGGAACTGTATCAAATGCCTTGGCAAAGTCTAAATAGATCACACCAAGCCCCGCTCCCGCATCTATATTATTACTCACTTTTTCATAAAATGCGATCAAGTTAGTTTGACAAGACCTGTCTTTCACAAAACCATGTTGGCTATTGCTAATGATATTCCTGTTCCAGTAGAATTCTTGAATATATTTCCTTAGCAACCTTTCAAACAGCTTCCCTACCACAGATGTCAGGCTTACAGGTCTGTAATTTCCTGGCTGTGATTTTGATCCCTTTTTAAATATGGGCACCACATCTTTACACCAATCCATGGGCACCATACCTGAAATAAAAGAATCCCTGAAAATCAAATACAACGGTCTGGCCAGGGTCTGGCTTAGCTCTTTAAGTACCTGTGAGTGTATACCATCTGGCCCCGGAGCTTTGTCTGCCTTAACACCCTTCAATTGTTTTAACACTTTTTCTTGTGTTAGCCAGTCCCATGCTTGCTGTGACTGTTCTGTAAAAGTAGTTTGCAGATTCTTGTCCATTGGGTCTTCCTTGGTAAAAACAGAAGAAAAGAAATTATTTAAAATATCTGCCTTCTCTCTGTCCCCCTTGACCATCTCATCTGTTTCAGATAACAAGGACCCAACATTATCAGACTTTAATTTTTTGTCATTAATGTATTTAAAGAATTTTAATGATTATGATTGCAGAATTGACATTAAGAAAGTAAAAAGGAATGGAAAGAGGAGTGAATCAGCACACACAGAGCTAAATGTCAACAATGTGCAGCAACATATTAACATTTTTCTTTTTTCTTTCAACTTTTCTTGAAAATATACTTCAGTATTTTAAAATAAAATATCAGACAGAAAGAAATGACAATGCACCATTTGTAATTCATTAATATGAGAGAATGGGTCAGGAGTCTAAATACTTTTGCATGTATATATATAATATATAAAAAAACAAAGATGGAAGCACTCACGCTTAAATGCGACTCTGGCCTGGGTGCTGTTCTCCACGGCAGGATACACAGAACATGTTCAAAATAAGAACGCACACACAGGACTTCGATATAGTGCTGATATAAATCCAAATTATTTAATGATCAACGTTTCAGCTGCGCTCAAGCAGCCTTTCTCAAGATGAGAAAGATCATGAGAAAGGCTGCTTGAGCGCAGCCTCCCACATTGACATGAATAGGTTGCCTGATCCTGCACACTTCTATCAAGGAGTGAGCAAGGGAGCCCTGTTGCTCACTGCATCACCTCTATTGATCTCCCAGCTGATTTTGCTGGGAGATCAGTAGCTGGGGGTCATCAGGAGGGGTCTTGATGCTCCTCCACAAGGTCTGATTTTAAAAGAAGTAATGTAAAAATAGCTTAATCCTTTGACTGCCTGAGACGTAGCCAACACATTTCAATATAATGCTCTGGAAACCTCTCTGGTCTGAAAGAGTTAACCACATGGGAGAGGCCGTGCCACTTATTCTAGTATATTTATACATTTATATACGATGTATATTTTATTTGATACTTAAAGGGATAGTAATACTTCGTTTTAACTTTATTTTATTTTGTAGGCATTAAAAAAAACATGAAGAATGATATAAGTCTTGTCTCTCAAACCTTTATGGTTTAAGAGATATTCACAAGCAAAGTGTCCCCCTTCTCCATTGATATAATTTCTCTAGTTCCTATGTTATTCTGCGAAGCCAATTTCACCAACATAAAAAATCTTAGTGCACTGGCACCACAGAATTGCATAGGAACTGGAGAAGTGATATCACTGGAAAAGTCATCTCCACCTTTTCACTGCTTTATCACTCCTTAATACATAACCCATCATCTCTACTTTATCACCTCTTTATCACACCTTAGTGGGTATTATGCACTAAGGGGTGATTAAGAGGAGATATCTTCTCCAGTGATATCACTTTTCCAGTTCCTATGTTACTCTATGGAACATATGCACTAAGAGTTGGAGAAACCTTAGTGCATTGACACCATACACTAACATAGGAACTGGAGAAGTGATATCACTGGAAAAGCCATCTCCACTTTATCACCTCTTTATCATGCCTTAGGGGGGATTATGCACTAAGGGGTGATAAAGATGAGATAACTTCTCCAGTCATATCAATACTCTTGTTCCTATGTTACTGTATGGAGCCAATGTACTAAGATTTCTCCAACATAAAAAATATTAGTGCATTGCCACATAGAATAACATAGGATCTATAGAAGTGATATCACTGGAGACATAGTCTCCAATTTATCACCTCATTATTAGTGCATAACCCCCAATGTTTTCTTCCAAGATCTATATACTGTATATGTACACAAAACAAAAATTTAAGTCACACATTTTCTCAGACAGTAACATATTAATAAACGTGGTTTCACTTCTATATCAATATGACCCATCACTATTGCCACTTGCAAATTTTAGTTACAATTCTTTAACTTACCACTAAACCACTAAAAATGTATATTTTACACATTCCCCCATTCCCCCTATACTGTAGTGCAGACAATGAAATGCTCTATGCTGGACCCTCCTAGCTAAATCACTGTTTTGCTCTAGTCCTTAATCCCTTGAGTGCCAGAGAGGGATCCAACGCGTTGCAATGCAATGCACTGGGCTCCCGTTTTAAACTCAAAGTGTTAACCCCTTTTTCACTAGATAGATCTCCATCACATTGCTTCACAATGCTTTGGAGACATCGCTATAATTCAAGGAGACACAAGTCCCATTTAAACTAAGGGGAACCTGGACTGGTTTCCCTATGGTGCAGTTGGTTTTCTTTGATCCACTTTTGTGTTTATATAAATGCCCTAAAGAGAAGAGAAAATGGGATAACAGAGATCACAAAAGTGAGAGAGAACATTGGGGATAAACCCAAAAGTGGACCCAGAGTTTTTAGTAGAGGACAGTGAACACCAAGATAATTTTATTCAGAAAAGAGCAGTAGGTCTATTAAGGGGGAGGCAGACGCATTTGTTGTTAGGTGGCACATTCCAATTGCTGTAACTGCTTCTGTATGCTGTAGGCAGCAGTAAAGGGTCTGACAAGCAGCAGAAGACACCAGAAGCTCTGGTATGTGTCAGGCAGCATTAGATGCTCCCTCATGTCCTACTAAAGACTTCAGTTCACTGTCTAATTGATTGTTTAGGTGGGAAAGAAGACAACCAGGTATTAATAACTGTGTAAACAGTAAAGCATAGATCATTCCCTTCCCTTAATGCACTGCCAGATGGTAGGCCGAATTCAATTCAAAGAGACAGGCACTGTGTGCGTTTGGCAGGGGGGGCAATACCACATTGAGGGGGCTTCATGCAGCACATGTGTTTGGCATCTGCACTGTACATTTCATCTGTTTTCTGGCTTCTACCAGGGCATCCCATTAACTAACATTATATTTCTCAACTTATGGGCTTTATGTTCAAAAGAAAACTGGGGTAATTCAACTGCACCATGGGGACAAAGAACACTTTCCATTGATTTTAATGGGACATTTAAGCCATTGAACATTAAAGAGGACTCCACTGCATTTCTTCACAATTAACTGGAGTCCTCTCTATCATTCAAGAATTTAAAATGTCAATTTAAATCATTGGGAAATTGGGGAATTGGTATTTGGCATCAACTGCCATTTATTCACCTTGCTAGTCACTTACAAGAAGAGTGCATGGCATTGGATACTTCACCAAGTGTGGTCTCCTCTGGTAGCAGATGCTTCTACAAGCTGGGTGCCTAAAGGGATAGTAATGTTTCATATTAAAAGTAGCTCTATTTGGACTTTGGAGGGTGTTATTTCAATTCTTTCAGACTTATAGTTCAGGAGTAATTCAATGACAAAGTATCCCCCTCCCGCCCCTTTTACTGATGTAACACTGTTCAGCCAGATCAGAAGGGAGGTGCCCAGGTAGATTGCAGAGAGGGACAATCTTCAGTTAAGATAAGGGAAAAACCTGAAAACTTGTCAAGGGGGGCAGGGCCTTCATTGTTCTCATAGGAAGAAGATTGTCCCCTGCTGTTATCTGTCTAGTCTATGCACTGGATTCCACATCTGAGAAGAGATGGCTTACACTAGGTAAAAGGAGTGGGAGGAGGATATTTTATCATTCAATTACTCTTGAACCACAACTCTGACAGTATTGAAATATCATTCTCTGTGGCTCAAATACTATGAAGATTTATTGGAGCTGCTGTTTTTGTGAAACATTGCTATCCCTTTAATGCCACATACTGTAAAAATGATATACAGAACTTCAAATGGACTGTCTGGTTTGCTCCAGAATTTGCACTTGGGCTGTCAGATTTGCTGCAGAATTACTCCAGTTCTTCATAGTTCATTAACCTCAACATGAGTACTGTTTTCACCCCTTAGTACGTAGGGCCCATAGTGTGAGGCGGTATAGTATACAGTTATTGAAACTGGGGACATAATCAGTATACTTTTAGGAAGCAATAGCCCAAGAAATATCACTTTATACCGTTATTTATTTCACTAAATCCAGTGTAAAAGCAGGAAAGAGGTTTATGGAAATTAGAAGTTCATATATTATGGCTGCGTGGAGGAAATCTGGGAAAAAATTCTCCACAGGGAAAAAAGAAAAAATCCCCAAATTCTCATTGATTTAAATTAGCCTTTTTAGAGAAGTTTCCAACTCATTGATTGGTATTCAATGAGTAAAAACCACTCCATGATGAAGAATTGCTCCACTATGCCTTTAAAGGGACAGTAGTGTCCCATAAAAATGCTTAGAGTTTTGTAGAGATTAAAAAAATAAACGATATGACACAAATCCTATCTCTCAAACCGCTATGGTTAGAGAGATATCCTCTGTTAAAGTTCCCCTCTCCCTCCTCTTCTCCTGACATCAGTTGTAAGCTAACAGCAGGAGTTCCTGGTCTGGGGACCGACAGGCGGCTCTTCAGCAGAGCCAAAATAGCAAGATTTAAAAAGAAATATTTCTTGGTAATGGTCTACAAAGTGTGCCTGGTTTGCAAGCACACTTTTTAAACCATTCCAAAGAAGTATTTCATTTTTAATCACAATATTGCGGCTCTGCTGAAGAGCCTCCTCATGTCGGCCAACACGGATCTCCTTCTGTCAGCTTTACAGCTGACATCAGGAGAAGGGGAACTTTAGCAGAGGATATCTCTCAAACCTTAGTGGTTTGAGAGATAGGACTTGTGTCATATCGTTTATTTTTTTAACCTCTACAAAACGCTAAGCATTTTTTTTATGGGACATCACTGTCCCTTTAAACATAAGGCCTTTAGAATCTTGCTCCTTAACACTTTGAGAAACAGGGGGTGCACAATGCATTACACAGTCCTCTGGCACTCAAAGTGTCAAGATCATGAAAGTATAGATATGCATTTAATATAATCATTTATTTATAAGGTTTGCAGGTTGAACTCGATTCTTCCATATGCAATCTACAACGAGTCTCAAATTTTAGTCAGGTGTGTAATGCATATTCACACAATTCCCACAGAGAATTCTGAAATGGTAGAAGTTGTGATTTTTGTGATGTAATTATAGATTTCCTGGGATGAAGACTGTGGTATTTCAAGTTTTGTCAAAGCATTAATTATAAGTTGTCTCTATAAACTGCATATTTTCAGAAAGATGTCAAGGAGATCATTTCTACAAGTATAATTTGAATCCATATAAATAAAGTTAGCATGCCATGTCTGATCAGAAGCAAATCACAAAACACCCGCTGCGAGCAAAATTTTTAGAATAAATTAGAAAGTTTTTGTAATAAAAACCATTTTTAGCACATAACTGTATGAGTCAAGAATACAGAAGTTAACCAGCCAATATATAGCAATGTTTAAGTTGTTACTGTTCAGTAGCCTGAACACCAAGGTGGT
Organism: Rhinophrynus dorsalis; assembly: GCA_037306005.1. Classification (NCBI taxonomy): domain Eukaryota; kingdom Metazoa; phylum Chordata; class Amphibia; order Anura; family Rhinophrynidae; genus Rhinophrynus; species Rhinophrynus dorsalis. Next base: position 67,524,567 of record CM074719.1, on the reverse strand, counting down.
GGGATGTATGGGGGATAATAGTGTAAGGAAAAAAGAAAGTGTGTGGGACAGGGTTAGGGGATTTGGAGAGGAAATCAGAACCATAGAGAGGGAAGCAGCAAGGGAACCAGACAGTGGAGAGTGTACAGAGACTGAGAAAGAATGAGGAACGGGAAACAGTGAGAGTAAAAATGAAAAGATGAGAAAAGGGGATGTGGGAAATGCAAAAAAGCCTTGATTCAATTTACCCCAATGGCCAAAAAAACACCCCACGACATTTTTTTAAACACAGTAAGCAATTCAGTTACCTGTGCTATGAAAAAATAACAGCAGGCACTATAGTTAGCTCCCATTGAAGCCCTTCTCCTTTTCCAATTCAATTCCATGAATTAGGTGTTAATATGCATTAAGGGAACCAGTCTCACGGCTGAAAATCTGCACCCAGTTTGTTTGGCCGCAGAGTCTCCTAATGCATGTTAATCCTGCCGATGTCATTGAAGAGGAAAAAAACCCAAAAAAGTGACTAGTGGATGTATTGTTATTGGGTCATAAGCCCCATATCACTACAACCTAAGTATGAAACAAATGTATCAAATGTTAGTAGAATTAATCCTATGAGTGCCAGTGGGATATGCAAAACATTGCACAGCATTGTATACCCCACTGGTACTCAAAGGGTTAATCTGACTAAGTTAACAACAGCACATGAAAACAAACACTTACCTGCAATCTTGATGTTCAGCGGGGTCTTCAGCACCCTGGGCAGCTACTGTCCGTCTTCATCTGTCATCTTCTATCTTCCTTCTTCTTTCTTGTCATCTTCTTTCTTCTTTTCTTCTCTTCTTATTTACTTCTGTTTTTAAAAGATGTCCCTGTAAAGAAGAAATAATTGTGTCATTAACCCCTTAAGGACCGGGAAAATCTGAGTTTGATTTGACTTAAGGACAGGAGCAATTTTGACTTTTTTGACTATGTCTTTGTTCAACCATATTTTCTCTTTAATTCCTTTTGTGCACCCACATAAATTATATACTGTTTTTTTAAGCACAAGTAGGGCTTTCTTTTGATACCACAATTATATGAATACCTCATTGTTTAATTTGATTAAAATAGAAAAAAAGAGGAAAAAAATTGAAAAAAAACAACATTTTGCTTACATTTTTCTGTCAGGATTTGCATACTATTAGTTAATGAAAAAAAATACCTCTAAATATATTCATTTGCTTCTCCTGAATATAAGAATACCCCATATGCCTAGTATTTTAGTCCTTTACTCACATTTACAAGGTAAATATTACAAGATGGCTGCCGTTATTTCCAACTTGTGATTTCTCAACAATTGGCATGTGAGCATCATAGCTTAGCTGACGGTGCCAGAACCAAAAATGTCCCACAAAGGTATATGTTTCTGAAAACTAGACAACATAAGGTAAATAATCAGGAGAATTTTGGAGTTTTTCATGCAGCTATTTTTCCAGAAAAAAATTTCAAAATTGTGGTAATATTTTGTTTTTTTGCAGTTTTCACACTTACATTTCAATACTAGTGTTGATATCAAGCACATGATAGGTGAAGATTTTTAAAAATGCATTGTTTAGTGTTCAGCTCCTTCTTCTGAGTACGGCAATACCCCATATGCATAGGTTTCTCAAGGTTTGGGAGAGCTACGGGGCCCAAATTGGAACATGCGCGTTTCCAGTTTCACACTTTGAATTTTCACAGCTTGCATCACTGGTGCCATGTCTCATTTGGGGCTGTGTAACAGTGCTCCACTCTAAGATTTCCCCCCAAAAGTATATATTTTTGGAAAGTAGACACCCCAGGCTTTCATTTTATGTATGTTTTCAATTTATTTTCGCAGCCATTTTACCACCAATCGCTCGTAAATCTTGACGTAAGTTAAAAAAACAGCGTTTTTCACACTTGCATTTCAATGTTGATGTGAATTTCAAGCACATGATAGGTGAAGATTTTTAAAAATGCATTGTTTAGTGTTCAGCTCCTTCTTCTGAGTACGGCAATATCCCATATGCATAGGTTTCTCAAGGTTTGGGGGAGCTACGGGGCCCAATTTTGAACAAATATTGAATTTTCACATCTTGGTTAACTGATGCCATTACTCATTTTGGGCTATGTTCCAGTGCTGCACTTTAGAATTTCCCCCCAAAAGTGTATATTTTTGGAATGTAGACACCCCCAGCTTTCATTTTAGGTGTGTTTTCAAATTTTTTACACAGCCATTTTACCACCACTTTCTCATAAACTTGACGTAAGTAAAAAAACAGCGTTTTTCACACTTTGCCTTCAATGTTGATGTGAATTTCAAGCACAGAATAGGTGAAGATTTTATAAACTGAATTGATTAGTGTTCAGCTCCTTCTTCTGAGTACGGCAATACCCCATATGCATAGCTTTCTCATGGTTTGGGGGAGCTACGGGGGCCAAATTGGAACATGCGCTTTTCCAGGTTCACACTTTGAATCTTCACAGCTTGCGTTACTGGTGCCATGTCTCATTTGGGGCTGTGTAACAGTGCTCTTTTTTTAAGATTTCCCCCCCAAAGTGTATATTTTTGGAAAGTAGACACCCCAGGCTCTCGTTTTAGGTGTGTTTTCCAATTTTATACACAGCCATTTTACCACCAATCCTGTGAAAATTTGACGTAAGTAAAAAAAATTCAGCATTTTTCACACTTTGCCTTCAATGTTGATGTGAATTTCAAGCACAGAATAGGTGAAGATTTTATAAACTGAATTGATTAGTGTTCAGCTCCTTCTTCTGAGTACGGCAATACCCCATATGCATAGCTTTCTCATGGTTTGGGGGAGCTACGTGGGCCAAATTGGAACATGCGCATTTCCAGGTTCACACTTTGAATTTTCACAGCTTGCGTTACTGGTGCCATGTTTCATTTGGGGCTCTGTAACAGTGCTCTTTTTTAAGATTTCCCCCCAAAAGTGTATATTTTTGGAAAGTAGACACCCCAGGCTCTCGTTTTAGGTGTGTTTTCCAATTTTATACACAGCCATTTTACCACCAATCCCTCGTAAACCATGACGTAAGTAAAAAAAAACAAAACAGCGTTTTTCACACTTAGGGTTGGCGGCAGTATACTGGGCTGCATACAAATTGGTTTGGGAAACAATTTCACCTAAAATGTCTTCCCCCAAAAACAAATCAAAAAAATGATCATGGGTAAATCCTTCCACATCAATTTGAATCCCTGGGTTGCCTGTGAATTCTGAGATTTGTGGGCATAAATTGATACCCATTCATTAGGATCCGGAGTGGCAGGTGTTGGGGCATTTCTTTGGGCAGATCTTTTGGCAGGTGCTGGGGCAGTTGCCAGGGCAGCTCTTGGGGCAGCACTTGGGGCATTTCTTTGGTAGGTCTTTGGGCAGATCTTTTGGCAGGTGCTGGGGCAGTTGCCAGGGCAGCTCTTGGGGCAGCACTTGGGGCATTTCTTTGGGTAGGTATTTTGGTAGGTCTTTGGGCAGTTCTTTTGGCAGGTGCTGGGGCAGTTGCCAGAGCAGCTCTTGGGGCAGTGCGTCTTTTCTTGACAGAAGGCCCAGCGTCATCACTAGAGCTGCTCTCACTTTCTGAAAACTGCGCTATGTCAAAATCTGACGCAGTGTCTGTTGCCTCAGAGTCAGACGCCAAAAACGCATATGCCTCTTCAACGCTGTACCTGCGCTGCATTTTGCCCACTAAAAAACCTTTTTTTTTTTTTCTTACGCTATCCCTAAACCTAAATCTAACCCTAAAACTTACCCTAGCCTACGTATATCCTGAACCTACCTAACCCAAATGAACTACCTATCTAAACTGCACTTATTATATATATATATATATATATATTTATTTTTTTATTTTTTTTGGGGGGGGGTTGGGGTTTTTTGGGTTTTTTTTTTTTCTTACGCTATCCCTAAACCTAAATCTAATCCTAAAACTTACCCTAACCTACGTATATCCTGAACCTACCTAACCCAAGTGAACTACCTATCTAAACTGCACTTATTATATATATATATATATATATTTTTTTTTTTTTTGGGGGGGGGTTTGGGGTTTTTTGGGGTTTTTTTTTTCTTACGCTATCCCTAAATCTAACCCTAAAACTTACCCTAACCTACGTATATCCTGAACCTACCTAACCCAAGTGAACTACCTATCTAAACTGCACTTATTATATATATATATATTTTTTTTTTTTTGGGGGGGGTTTGGGGTTTTTTGGGGGTTTTTTTTCTTACGCTATCCCTAAATCTAACCCTAAAACTTACCCTAACCTACGTATATCCTGAACCTACCTAACCCAATTGAACTACCTATTTAAACGGCGCTTATTATATATTTTTTTTTGGGGGGGGGGGGGGTTTGGGTTTTTTTTTTTTTTCCCCTAAACCTAAATCTATCCCTAAAACTTTCCCTAACACACGTCTACACTAAACCTACCCAACTACCTACCAAAATACCTAAACTATATTTACTATTAAAAAAAAAAAAAAAAAAAATTTTTTAAATTTAAAAAAAATTTAAAAAATTTTAAAAAAATCTAAAAAAATTCAAGGGGGATGGGGGGTGTCCCACAGATCAGAAAACACTGATCTGCAGCAAATTGATCACTCCAAGAGTGATCAGATGGGGGGGCACTTATTGATCACTGCAGAACAGTGATCAAAGGGTTAAATTTCTTTATTTAAACTTTTTTTTTACTTTTTTTTTTTTACAGTAAGGCAGTAACAGCATGCCTCTCTGTCTCTCTCCACCTCAGCAGTATGCAAGGTGGAGGGAGGCAGAGAGATCTGACAGGGACAGTATTTACAAATACTGTCCCTGTCATTCAGGTTTTGCAACGTGATTTGCTTTTGAAGCGAATCGCATGTTGCAACAATGTTTCTGCCGCTTGTTACTAAGTGTCCCGATACCGGGACACTTAGTAACAAGCGGCTTGAACTCTTCCATCGCTCCGTGCGGCCGCGATGGAAGAGTTTAACCCTTGATGTACCAGGACCGTCAAGGGTCGTTGGAGCACATTTACCCTTGACGGTCCTGGTACGTCAAGGGTCGCTAAGGGGTTAAGTAGTGTTATTATAATGTTTTTTCCAAAATATGCATAATTTTTGTCCCAATGTGAAAAAAAAGGTTTTGCGAATCCTCTTGAAAAATATTGTGTGGAAATCCTCATAGAATAGATAATTTATTGTGTCCCCAAAAAATAATATGATGAGGCATTGCATGGGTCAAACTAATGCTGCCACCTCCACCACTGTCACTGGCAATGGTGGCAGGAATGCAGGCCAAAAATCCCCCTCCTTCATACCTCTCGGACCGTTGCCCAGACCAATCTCTGTTCAAAATGGTTTCCAGCCTTCCACTGAGGTATCTTTTTTTATGGCAACCATACTAATTTGTTTGCAAGATGGAATAATAAAAAAAAGTTTTCGTTTTCATTTTTTAAACAATATTTAGTTTGAATGAGTACATTAATAAAACCTCATTAAACACAAGCAGTGTGAAACTTGAGGCAATGCTTAAGAGGTAATATAGCCCTGGTCCTAAGGGGTAATCTGTCAAGTGAGATATTGTCTCCAATTCTTATTATTCTATGGAGCCTATAGATTAAGAAGTGGAGGTATCTTATTGCAGAGGATCCATATGATAACACAGAAACTGGTTAGTTTATCACACTGGAGAGTTTATTTTACCTTTATCACACTTTAGTGCATCTCCCCTCATGTCTGGTCCATACTAGTATCATGGTGCCCGTGGTTGCCTCCAGTGGTGCTCTGTGGTGCAGGTAACCTTGTTATCCTTCGGGTTATCACTCTGGTCTAATCACTATTCTTATAGGCCACTGGTGTCTCCACCCATATGCTAGGCCTTATAGGCCTCAGCCTCACCATATACCCTTGCACTTTCGTGGTGTACCTGAGAGTTGTTGCTTCTGTGTTCCGATTGCTGATTCCTGTGTATGATTCCTGGCTTCGTCTGATTTCTCTTCTGGCTTGACTCCTGGCTTCGTCTGACTACCCGATCCGGCTGAGACCTCTGGCTTCGTCTGACTACCCGATCCGTCTAAGACTCCTGGCTGCATATGACCATTCCTTTCTGCTTTGGTTGCCTCTTGCTCCGCTATGCTCCTAGCTTTGGTTGACTTTCCGCTCCGGTTTACCCAGCTCCGGGGTGACCGTTCCATCCTCGGCCTGCCCGGGTCTACTGTCACTGCTACGCTTTCTGCCTACGGGCAGTATTCAGTATTGTCAGCCTTGTCCTTGGCCTCCTGCAGCCTATTGTCTGGGTAGCCTGTTGTCTACCTAGTGTGCTAGGGTTGTCACCATTGCCTGTCAGGCTTCTAGCGTTCTAGGATCTGTCCTGTTGTCTAGTTATCCCCAGAGCATTCTGGGGATTCTCGCTTCTTGTAGGTGCTCCAGCATTCTGGGATAGTGTCCGTGTACTATCTTCATACCTGTCTAGTGAAGGGTTGGAAAATTGTCTTTACACTGTTCTCATGCCTGGCCTAGTGAAGGTTGGAGATATGTTTTCGTTCCTTGTAGGTGCTCCAGCATTCTGGGGTATTGTCTGTAGACTATCTTACCACTTGTCTAGTGAAGGGTTGGAGAAGTGCCATTGCACTGTCTCCATACCTGGTCTAGTGAGGAAGGGAGAGGTAGTTTACTTCCTATTTATTTTTGTCTTAATAAATTTTCATTTTATTGTATCTGTACTTGTCAAGTGTCATTATTTCACTAGTCACCCCGTGACAACTAGTAGCTGCACACACATGAACGTATTCCAACTGATGGTACACAAAGCTACTCTTTGTTGTTGCATCCATATGTGATCACTTTTCCATCAATCCTATTGGTTAAAATGATGCACAAAATGCTATTAATAGGATGAGATACACTAAGGTGAGATCAAGTTGTGAGAAATGTGACATAAAAGTTTTAGTATGAAACTAAACAATCTATTCAATAGGGCCTATACACTAACAGCTCTCAAGTTGTAATGATTTAGTGCAGAGGCCCTATAGCTGTAATGGTTTGTTTGACTCACAGACAAACACAGTTTTATTAATACAATAATACATAAAGAACCCTCACAGGTCCTTATAACGCTTATAGTACAGACACACGACAGGTTAATTAGGCCCACACAGGTCCAGCACAAATATAGGAGACAAACAGTTTATGCTGACACGGGTCAGGCAAATGATAAGGTTTCCAGGTTACAGCAATGCAGGAGTTAACATTCATAAAGAAAGGAAAACAGTCCCACATGTGCAGGTAATAAGCTGGTTCTTGAACACACCAAAGACTGAGTTCACAGCGAGTACCAGTCCACTGAAGTAAACAGGAGAGCAGAACAGTGCAGACATGGAGGCAACACTTGCAACCGGTTTTGACAGAGTGGAGCAGAACCAACAGCAATGTACCGGTGCAATCACGAAGGCAACACTTGCAACCTGTTTTGACAGAGTGGAGCGTAACCAAAGGCAATGTACCGGTGCAATCACGGAGGCAACACTGGCAACCAGTATAGATAGAGTGGAGAGTAGCCAATGGCAGTGTACCGGTGCTATCACGGAGGCAACACTTGCAACCGGTTTTGACAGAGTGGAGCGAACCAATGGCAATGTACCGGTGCAATCACGGAGGCAACACTTGCAACCGGTTTAGACAGAGTGGAGCGTAACCAATGGAAATGTACTGGTGCTATCACGGAGGCAATGCTTGCAACCGGTTTTGACAGAGTGGAGCGAACCAATGGCAATATACCGGTGCAATCACGGAGGCAACACTGGCAACCGGTTTTGACAGAGTGGAGAGTAACCAATGGCAATGTACCAGTGCTATCACGGAGGCAACACTTGCAACTGGTTTTGACAGAGTGGAGCGAACCAATGGCAATGTACCGGTGCAATCACGGAGGCAACACTTGCAACCGGTTTAGACAGAGTGGAGCGTAACCAATGGAAATGTACTGGTGCTATCACGGAGGTAACGCTTGCAACTGGTTTTGACAGAGTGGAGCAAACCAATGGCAATATACCGGTGCAATCATGGAGGCAACACAGGCAACCAGTTAAGCGGAATGGAGGACTAGGCCAGAGGCGCTCTGTAGAGCCAAATGGGAATTCTAGGCAAGCCTCTGGGTGCAAAGGTGCCAAACAAGGTAAGGCACCGGAAGTCAGAATGTCGCCGAGGTGACCAGGACCACAACGGGGATCTGGCGAGTCGGAATCCAGGAGCAGGAACGTCAGCCAGGCCGGGTCAGGATACAAGAGCAGGAACGTCAGCCAATCCAAGTCGGTACACGGTAGCAGGAACGTCAGCCGGGCCGGGTCGATTCACAGGAACGATCACTGGAGAATAGTCAGGCAGTCCGGGTCAGTACACAGGCACAGGAACAGGAGAGAAGTCAGGCAAACCAAGTCGGTACACTGGAAACCTCAATAACAAACGTAGCACTGGCACAGGAACACCACGAAAGGGCAGTGTAAGGGTGCAGGAGCCCAGTATATAAAGGCTATACTGGACGGGCTAAACACAGGGCAACCAATGAGGGCCTCACACTGGATAACTGACAGAAAAATGTAAACAAGGAATCATGGGCACAGTGATAATAGCATAACACAGGAATTGCAGAGTTTGTCAAACTAGAGAAGTTACAACTTTATATTACCTTAGTGCATAATCCACCTGATTTGTGAAGCATTTTTCAGGATTTATAACAAAAAAAATGTGCCAGATACATTAACTTACTGAAAAGGCTCTGTCACCTCTACTTCTCTCCCACAATCTCATAGTCTACTGGATAATATAGAAATCTATGATTTATGTCCTGCTTCATCTATAATAAAGTCCTGTGGGTTGATTCACCAAGATGAGGTACAGATGATATTTGGTCAGAAAAACTCTCCAGGTAAATAAGCTAATTCTTATGGTGTGCAAAGGGGCCTCAAGTTGTACAAATCTTAACACACTGGCTCGGACATTAAGCTCCTCAGTGAGGCTGGGTGTGAGGCCGGTCACAAGTGCACTTATGCTGTAGCTCAAAGACTGGGAGACCAAAGGATGGTGTTGACCACAAAGCTGAATATCATACTCCAGCTAAAACTGACCAGACCAGGATGAGTACACTAGTAAACTGTTAATGAACAGAGAACCCTGAGGGGGGGGGGGGGGTTTACTAATCCGACACACCAGGTTTACTAATTTTCACTCATCTCATCGACAATGGGCTATTTCTATATGATAATGAAGCATAAGGACTCATTACTATATGGAAATGCAGGATAATGAGCCATTATAGTATTCAAGGGGGTGAGTTTATATGTTAATGTAGCACTTCACCACATTCAGTAAACTCGAATAGCTACCTCTGCTGTCAGAGTTCACAGTCTCAACTTTTCCTACCTGATGCTGGTGAAGTTGGAATCCTCCTGTACTTTCTTATGCAGTAACAACCTTCAATCAATCAGAAGCAGGGAGGGTTGTGAACTGCTGTCATTGTGGAAGGCATGCTCTCCTTCAAGCATCACCAGCAATACAACAGCCTTGAAGTCTGAGAGCATTGTCTCTGCTGCTCCACTTGTCCAGTAGGGGAGTGGAGAGGATACTTTCAGCATTATGGACAGCATTACTCCCTTATCCCTTTGAGTGCAATAGGGATGTGCATTTCTCAACCCTGTGATACTTGAAGGGTTAAAATAAGTACCACAATCACTGCAGAATTATCCCCTCAGCTCTGTGTCATGTTTTATAGATGCTGTGCAATGCCTCGCCCCCAGCCTTGCAGTAAGGGCAGTAAAGTTATGGAATTCTTTGCCTCAGGATGATGTGCTTACAAATGCTTTAACTGCTTCAAAAGTAATGGATACCTATATAGCACAGAAATGAGAATTATGACAGTTGGCTTTGAAGCAGATAAGATGTTGATCCAGGGAAATATCTGACTACCATTTAGAGTCAGGAATGAATTTTTTTACCCACTTGGGGCTTAGTTGGAAATAGCTTGACTGTTTTTTGGATTTTTTTTTGCCTTCCTCTAGATCAACAGGGTTGATATGGCATGGGTTGAACTTGTTGGACTCATGTCTTTTTCAACCTCACTAACTTTGTTATTATGCTATGTTACTATGTAGTCTACTGTGCAGTCAAATGTTACTATTACTGTTGGGGATATGCAGGTGCTGGAGTTGCCTCATTTGAGCTATACTCCTCCTTTCCACAGAAATTCCCACAGGGAGGAAATTTAAAGGGATAGTAATACTTCATTTTAACTTTATTTTATTTTGTAGGCATTAAAAAAACATGAAGAATGATATAAGTCTTATCTCTCAAACTTTTATGGTTTAAGAGATATTCACAAACAAAGTATCCCTTCCCTGTTCAACCAGATCAGAAGGGAGATGCCCAGGTAGACTGCAGAGAGGGACAATCTTCAATTAAGATAAAGGAAAAAGCTGAAAAACTTGTCAAGGGGGAAGGGTTTTCATTGTTTTCATACAAAGAAAATTGTCCCCTTCTGTTATCTGTCCTGTCATACAACCAGACTCGCATTTGAGAAGAGATGGCTTACACTAGGTAAAAGGGGCGGGGAGGGGAACTTTGCTTGTGAATATCTCATAAACCATAAAGGTTTGAGAGATAAGACTTATATCATTCTTCATGTTTTTTTAATGTCTACAAAATAAAATAAAGTTAAAACGAAGTATTACTATCCCTTTAAGTGAAACTTCCAGGATGCCCAACTGTTCCACAAAGGCTGCAATGCAGACGCATCTTGCAAACAACCTAACTAGGAATAAAGCAATACAAATTGAACAAACATAGGAAACAGAGGTAACTAAAAATAATTGTAGGAAGTAGAGTGAGAAATCATTCAAAATATTAAATGGACAATAACACATCCAAATAAAATCCATATTATTGCCATAACACCCATATGGTCACAAAGAATATTTTCTTATAGATATCCTAGTTGAAGAGCCCGTTACACGGGCCACAGTGCCACTGCCAGCCGGTCACGGGGCAGTCACGCACAGTAGAGACTGCCCGTGCAGTGGCTGATACAGAGCTGGACGCTCCTTCGGAGCTCTGTATCAGCCGCGGTGCGGGCAGTCTCTACTGCTCATGACTGTGTCGTCACACACTTTTTAGCTAATTATTATACAAGATTCTTAGGTCTTAATGCCCCCAAATCACTGCTGAGTAAGTTAATACAACTAAACTTTGTGACATTCCACAGGCCACACTCCCATCTTTTCTTCTACAGGCTAGAACTCTTTCTAGAAACCAAAAGTACACAGTGGAAGAAGATGCGAGGTGACTGTTTTTGCCCACAATTGCCCTTATCATGTAAAGTTAATTCCTACTGTTGCTTGGACCTGCATTAACTTATCTCTTGTTTTCCCTCCATATAGCTCCCATATCAGATCTCTTCTTTTGTCTGTCAGCCTTAAAGGGGATGTATCACACAAATTTTTTTTACCATACATTTTGTTAATACAGTAGTAGTAGGAAAGCTGTTTTTTTTTTAAGTAAATACTTTAAAAGATATTTAATTTTCAAGCTGTGCAGGTCAACATAATGTACCAAGCTGAATCACCAGCACAGCTCTTCTAGACTGACTATTTCTCCTCCCAGCTGCCCCAGGGAGCATGTTCACGCTTCCCTTTGGTGTGCTGTGAACGTCTTTTATCGTTATATCAAGCTCCGGTTAGCATTATACTGATGTTACAACCTCAGTATAATGCTAACCGGAGCTTGATATAACGATAGAAGACATTCACAGCACACGAAGGGAAACATGAACGCGCTACCTGGGGCACCTGAGAGGGAGGTGGAAGGGGAAGAAGAGCTCTGCTGTACCCATTATGCAGAAGTGCACAGCAGAAAAAAAAACAGCTTTCCTATTACTACTGTATTACCAAAACGTATAGTAACATTTTTTTTAGGTGATACATCCCCTTTAATCATTAGTAGCTAAACAGAGGACTGCCCAATATTACAATACATAGGTGATCATGGTCAATAATAGTACCCATATTTCTTCCTTCAGCATGCACTTACTGTGTCTATTAAAATGGAAATGACATCATTCTTGCAGTGCAAGAAGATTGTCCTTTTTTGTGCTATCGTTAAAAAGACAGCTTTTACATGGCCATTTTCAGATATACTAAGGGTATAATGGCAGGGTACTGGTAGGGTGTTAGATGGGGCACCTGGAACATCTCAGAAAATATTCATGGCCATTAGGGTTTTTGGCCCTAATGGAGTAAGAGAGAGATTCCCTTGAGAGATAATATACATGGCCACCTTTGTCATTGCAACAAAATAGCAAAGGAATATTGCAACAAATAAGTAATATTGTATCCTATATGTCCAACAGACAGGCAGGCATTTTATGCACAACACTCTGCCATTATGATACCTGGTTTATATCAGTTCAGTTGGTTTTGCAAAGACGCAAGCTACACAAATGATTGTTTTGATTTGTTTCTCATCCTTCTGCACTCGGACACACTTGTGTCTGTGCAGTTGCCTACTGTGATGCTGTCCAGACTTGTTCTTGTCACTAATAACTAATAAAAGAAGTTCAGAAGCATATAGCTGGAAACGATCAACATCAAGTGGAAGAGAGTGACAAATTTAGTAAAAAAAAAAAAATCCTTTTGAAGAAATGTAAGCTTTTGAGGTTTCCTGCTGGCGTGAGATGAAGGGGTAAGGGGTAAGTAGAGATTTTATACAGTGATTTTAAAACTATGACCTAGATTCAATTGCAAAAAAAAAAATTAAGAAAATCCGCTTTGTGGCTATTTTCAGCTTCAGCAGATATTTTCTGATAGACAATTCTGCAATCACATTCTGACCGGAGGTCAGAATCTGTTAGCAGAACTACACTGAATTATAAAAAACACCACTTTATAAACCTTTTATAGCACTGGAAAATGTTCCAAAATGGCCCCTAAGCAAAACAGGCCCAAGGAAAGTGGCTACACATTGACTTCTTTCTTTGGGCTGGAATAAACAGGAGAAATGGCCTGTCGCTCAGCTGATTAACCTCCCTCCCTCATAATTCTTTCTAGCACTTGAGGTTAACACCTCCATTGCCAGATTGCAACAATCTTGCTGCACTGGCAATGGAGTAGTTAGCCACCATGTTTTTAAAAAAATAAGGACAACCCTCGGCAACCTCAAGTCACCTATCCACACATGTGATTAACCCATCCATTCCCTAGTTGTGATCTTTAGACTGGGAAAGGAGGGGGTTAACCACCATTTAATAAACTAAACCCACACCACCCCATCCATTAAATGATTGACTCCCACAATTGCCAACATAGCTAAAATAACATATCTATTGCCAATGCAGCTAAAATAAAGATGAGATCAGGATAGTATAAAAAATGTTACGGATTCTACTCATTTTATTTTTAATAAAAAGAAAATGTGCAAGACATTAATCATTCATCTAGCAAATCAGCAACTAGAAAAAGGTCACATCTTGCTCTTACTTAACCCACTATTCTTGTCTGTGATTGGCTGAGAGGGAAGGTTATTCCTGGGTAGAGTTTGGCTAAAAGTCAAAAAATATTTCAGAGGGAAATTTTGTGGAAAACTAACAATTAGGGATGGGCAAATGTTTTTGCCTCAACACAGAAATAGGAGAAACGTGGCACTTCCCGCCTAGTGTGACATTTCCAGCAAAAAAGTGCCATTTTTCTGCTTATTTCACCTAACTCATTGCATTGAAATCAATGGGAAGACTGAATTTACACCCAACACACAGCAAATTTTAGTTTGTCCCAAAGGTATATAAAAGGGGTCTGTATTGGTGGAGTCTGGGGAAAGAATCAGTTAAATGGGGACAAGCACATCCCCTGAGGAATCAGTGATTTGTTGGACTCAGGCTTGTTAGAGGAACACACCTTGAGGAAACAGTGATTTGATTGATTCAGGTTTGTTAGAGGCACGAGCCCTGAGGAATAAATGACTTATTGGCCTCAGACTTGTTAGTTGCACAGGCCCTGAGGAAACAGTTATTTGTTAGACTCAGGTTTGTTAGAAACACAAGCCCTAAGGAATCAGTGATATGTAGGACTTAGGATTAGACCTATATAAAAAAAACATTTGGGCTTGTTTTTTTATATATAGGTTTCTTGTTTGATAGAACAAGCCTTGAGAAAAAAATGCCCTACTAGCCAAGTGCCAACTGATTATATGCTACGGTTGCATGAGTGAAGAAGTGAAGAAGCCAGTACTCAACAAATTAAAGTGTCTTTAATATGTATGTAACATAATTTGACAGATGGGGACTGAAGTGGTTATCCAAAAATACTGAGCCAACAGCTGTTTTGTGCCTCACGGCACAGCCCAAGCAGTTGCTACAGAGTACTTATTAAAGAACTTTTCATCGGGTGAGTGCCGGCTTCTTCACTTATTTACTCATGCTGTTTAAATTTACTGATGCTTCTGTGTGGCCAGAGCACTGGGTCGACATGTTGAAAGTGATGCTATAGCTCTAGGTATAGTAAGGGGTAAAGCCATGAAAACACATGCAAACAATGAGTCTCCCATTCTGCGTCTCCCATTCCGATAATATCGATTACAAAAGGTCTAGTCTTTTCAGCCAGTGTAGCCAGCTATTTCTTTCTCCAAGCATTTTATGGTGGCCACACACTGGCAAATGACGCGTGACTTTGAAGCATTTGCGACTGCCGTTGTTGCTGCTGTTGCTTCTTAGTTGTTTAAGAAGCAGAACGATTAGGAAGTCCAAATGAATGGAATTAACAGCAATGATATCAGACAGGTGATGATGATTATGGTTCCACTTGCCACTAGCTCCAGTGATGTTCCTGAGGCAGTATCAGTACCACAGCTAGCCCCCATCACATCAGGTGTGTGTCTAGGGAAAACAAGTTTGTCTACAATTATTTTCCACCTGCACCTCTTTCAAAACCATTGGTTTGTTGGAATACTACTTTTTTCCCTTGAGAGCAGGAAGGAACTGTGCCTTTCATCAGTAATTACAATGTGCACTATGTGTGTAAGAAATAGGGGAAATACTTGGAACAAAGACACATCTGCACCCACATAAAACAAGTGGCACAACTTAAAGCAAACACCTTGAGGCTTAGGGCCGCAATGTCAAATCACCCACCCCAGAAACCAAGTACTGCTTCTTTCACTATGTCCCTTGTTCATCTCCGCTAAGGACACGTAACAACTAGCAGGCTTAATAATAATGATGAATCCTCCCTAACACCAGCTTAGCATATTCTGCGGGATAGAATCTCCACAGATGCTGCTTGATTCCATGCCTGTGATTATATTCCAACACATTGCCATGTGTGGTCAACACACTACACAATGTGCAATGGGTGGACACACACTGCCACATCCTTGCACTTACAGAATCTCTGTTAGCTGGTGGTGGAGGTAGCAATGACAGATGTGGATCACTACAAGATATTACTACATCTTCTAGTGCCCAGACCCTAATGCAAGAAGCTGATGGCAAGCCAGGTGTTTCACTCTCCGTCAAACTTCCAGGCTGAGTCTCTCTCTTTTTTTATTCCTCTTAGAATACCAACTAGATTCTTGGTGCCCTCAAGGAGAGAAAGGGGGTACAGCAACAGTGGCTCCCAATTTCTTTTTTGGGGGTTTGGCTTTAGCATGCTTCACATAAATTGCATGGTGTCTGTATTTAATGTGTGTTATTAGGGTGGTGGTACCAAGGTTCTTTCCCTCCTTTCCCCTTTTCACTGACTTGTCACAAGGCACTGTACATGCCTCAAGAGAAAATCAGTCCCACTCCCATGATCTTAGGGAATAGGGGAAAGTTGGAGAAGAATGACCTGTTGTTATGGTTTTATGTACACTCAGACACTTTAGGTTTAGATAAAACGCAGTTTTATTGAAAAAACACAGAATAAGAATAACCCTTGCGGGTCCAGTAATATATGGACACAATATAGTACTGACACAGGTCAGGTTACAGTAATCAATACCCACATGGGTCCAGTATACATATATACAACAGCAATAATAATATACTGACAAAGGTCAGGTATAGTTCGTATGATTCCCAAACGAGACAGCAGTGAAATGGTTACTATTAGGCTAGGGAGACTGACAGGCACTAATAGCGCGAGGCCCACAAGACACTCACTATGCAGAGAGTGACATAATAGCGAGAAATGCCACAGGAGTAAACGGAGGCCCAGGACAAGCGGTAGACTGCCGTAGCAGTAACGGAGGACTGCAACTGTAGGCACTGAGGAACACCCAACTGAGACTGCAATGACTGTGACCCGGTGGAATATGGCAACAACCCCGAAGGGGTTAACAAACGCTCAGACCTAGAGTCGACTGCCAGATAGTGAGAGCCGCCTGAGGCGCCCAGGGTTAGACCAACCTCAGCCTGCAGCAGTAAAGGTCAAGTGTACAGTGGGGCAACCAGATGGATCTACCACACCGGGGTGTCGCCCACGCGACACAATAAGTGACCGGGTCACAGTAACGAGACTGCCTGAGCAGCAACGAGGCAACAGAGGATCTGTCCGTAGACAGAGAGGACACCGGATGACAGCCCCTAGCCGGAGACCGGATGGGACTGCAGGCCGGACCTGATACACGGAACAGGAAGGTTCGCTAAAACCGGGTCGGTACATGGAGCAGGAACGTCAGCCAGGCCGTGTCGGTACACAGAGCAGGAACGTCAGCCAATCCAGGTTGGTACACAGAGCAGGAATGTCAGCCAGGCCGGGTCGGTACACAGAGCAGGAACAGATACAGCAGAGTAGTCAGGCAGTCCGGGTCATACACAGAGATCACACAAATTACTGGTACAAGCTCTGGCAACGGAAACAGCACGAAAGGGCACCGGAGAAGTGACAGGGTCCAGTATTTAAGGACAAAAACCGGGCGGAGCAAAGCCACACCAACCAATAAGAGGCAACAGGAAGTAAGACTGACAGAATGTAATATCATGGGCACCGTGATACCTGTTTCTTCTTGTCCATAATCTCCTTCCCTGGTTGGGGCAGAAGATGCTGCTGCTGCCTCTGAATCAGCATTAGAACTAGGACCAGGATTATTGCTGGCACTAGGAAACACTGTCCCTTTAAGTGAAAGCCAAAGCAGGCATCCAATCCTGTGATTTAACATCTGCTCTGTTAGATACAAACTATAATCTGGGCTCATACAAAATAAGTCACATCAGAGTTAAATCAGTTCAAGAAAGGTAAAAGGAAACATTTAGGGACCCTATACACAAATTAATGCAGAATTACTGCAGTTTTCTTTTGAACATAGACTGCCTATAAGTAACCAGTAAGAGGTCATCTAAATGTCCTTGTGGCCTCATAGACTATAGTGGGAGAAAGACAACATCTGAGAAGAATTGAGAAGAGAAGATAAAGCCTAAGAATAAGACCACTGTTACAATTACAAGAAGAATCAGAATTCCCCAAATTATTGGTTATTGAACTAGGAAGGAAAATAAATAAATGAACATCTCACTTCAAAGTGGTTTATTGGTGGTCCATAATGCAACTTGCGTTTTGGAGACATCCTCTCAGAAGCTGACAAGTTCATATCTTGTGTTAGATTTTTTATGAGTTGGAAAATATTTTACATTCCCTTGGTCATCATCATCAAGGGAACAAAGTGTAGGCTTTCTCTTTGATTTATTTACAATAACATTGGTGGTAACACTCCTCATATTGTGTTCTTTTTTATGGCTTAGGAATTTAGCTGTTATTCACTGAGTTTTCTGTTAAGATTATCCGTGAATAAATCCCCTAGACATGTGAGTGGAAAATGCAATAAAATTTTAAATGAAAAAAAAAATCCATGAACTCATATTATTTAGACTAATATTCACACTGCAAATAAGAGTCACTCAGTACATAATATATGCAGTACCCAAATTGCACCGATATTTTAAATTAACCATTTGAACACCAGGGGGTGTCCAACATTTTGAATTGTATTTTTATGCTCAAAGAGGCTGTCTAAAAAACTTGGAGTAATTTTGGAGCAAACCCAACTGAATTATAAGGGACAAAAAAATTCCTATTGATTTAAATGTAGCTTTTAACCCCTTGAATGCCAGAGAAGTCTCCAACACATGACAAAACAATGTACAGAAATCCTTACTAGCATTTAGTTTGGGGAATTTTCATATCTCCTATGACACGAATGGTTTGCTCCAAAATTGCTCCAATTCTTTGGCATACATCAACCCCAAAGGGTTAACCAGGACCAGATATATCTCACAGGCAACCCTAGAGAAGGCACTCTAGTCATGCTTGGTTCTGCCCATGGCCTCACTCCCAGTCCTTACATGACCCATCCCCAGTCTCATCCACTGTTAAAAAACAAGAACAAAAAAAGTTTTGACCCCTTGGTTGCTAAGCAGATCTCCAATGCATTGCAAATTCTCTAGCATCCAAGGGGTTAAATAATAGCCTGTAAAGTGGTGTGCATGGATGTTGAAATTGCTCTAGCCACAACCACAATTCCCAATATGGGTGTGTCTAGCACAGCTGAGGCACCACCCGTCAAAATGTAAAACACTGGGCAGTTGTCTACTCTGCCTATTAGGAAAATCCATCCCTGGGGTTAACACACTCCAGAGGGCAAAGATATCATTCTAAGCTTCCATAAGGTCTTCTACAAGCTATCCCCTGAGATTTTCAAAATTCAGCAAAACAGTTAACATCTTGAATACACACTGAAGCTGATGTACAAAGTAAAAGTCGGTGCTGGAGACTGGTGTGCCGGGGGGGCAGCCCTTTTGGGGAGAGAGAGATCCCTTCTACCCTCTTTTTTTGGGGGGGGGTTGTTGATGTTCTATACAAAAATTTTATGGATGCTTCGGGATAGGCAACCTGTATTTGCTGTTGTTTTACATCTACTATGCATGCCTGATATAGTACTGCACTACTATTATAGTCTTATTCCATGCATTGTATTGCTTTGTGCTGCATCTCCAGAATGTCCTTAATAAAAATGTGTAAAAAAAAAAAAGTGGTGTAGCAAACCTTCTGCACCATAGGGAACACATAGAAAAGGAGATTTTGAACCACTTCAATGCATTTAAACCTCTCTCATTCAAAGGATTAAAAACACTGTATAAATTAATGAGAATGTGGGAAATTTGTATTCATACCATATAGTGCAGCTGGTTTTCTCCTGAAATTCTCCACTTCTTATTTAGTACATCAGCCTTCCTGTTTTCATACTTTCACACTTTTATAATAGATTATTGGAGGATACATTGTATTTGTGCTAAGGGAAGTAATACATTGACCTATTCTGAGATGTAGTTGTACAGCAGGAGTAAGTGATAACCAGTCCTGTGAGAGATGTCTGTTTAGGAGTTTGATTTTGTTTGTATAATTTTCACTCTATGGGTATATTGCTATTACTTCTACATTCCAGAGATGTGTGTACAGTAAGCACTAATATGACTAATATGTATTCATTTTTTTCTTTTTTCACTCAATTATGTATTCATTATTTTATCATTTGTTTTTAATCATTTCGGCTCAAAAGACAGTTGGTTTCAGTTCAGATAATGATAATGATCAGAGGGCAAACTTGATTGTCAGGATGAACATGTTGGTCCCCACCTGGGGCCTAATTTGAAATTACTACAATGGAATTTTTGTATGCATACTTATGTATCAATGAAGGAGACCTGCCATGGGATGATCTTGGTGGACTCAACTTTTATCAACCTCATCTACTTTGTTTCTATGTTATCATAACTACAATCTATTGTTTACATTATATTAAAGTATTTGATTATTAGTCTTATCAGCAGTTCAGTAGTCTATCAAATTCTCCCATCTTTTCCCCATGCATCATAGATATAGTGTCAGGCATTTGAGATTAGAGGAATATTAATACCTCCTAATAATGCATTTCACACACCCCTGGCCCTCAATGGTTTCATCTGTTTAGAAAATCATAATGGCCACTATGAACTAATTCAGTGTGGATTGGTTCCCCAAAATAAATATTTAATTAGTATTAACCCCTTAAGGACTGGGTGCACAGAGTTGCAGCCGTCAGTTAAGGACCACACAGCATTTTTTTTTATTTCTTCGGCAATCAATTCAATGGCGTGCTGCTGAGAAGGGAGCCCTGAATTCTATGGCATGCCAGGACCGTCATGGATACTTATGGCAAGTTCATCCATGACAGTCCTGGCACTACATGGATTCTTAAGGAGTTAAATGGGGAAAGCTAGATGGTTGCATAGAAAGAGGCATAAGCAGCAGAAAAACAGAGGTCCTAAGGCCACTTTATTGATCAGTAGTTAGACCTATTTGATGGATTCCAGGACTCCAGACCCCTCACACTAAAGTTTCTTAAGAAGGGGTATATGTGTGGCAACATAGAATCTTGTCAACCCATGAACGCGGTATCCACTGCAAATTAAAGATTAATATGTGGGACCTAATGAATGTGCAAATGGTCATAATGGCCATTGGATGTATTGCCCAGATTACGATAAGTGAGGAATTATCATTAGAAGGCACTTTTGTACCATTTAATACTTGAGCATACGAAGTGCTTGAACATACTGCATCAGTAATGGTAGAGAAGGAATAGGGGAAGGAAACACACAATCTTCCCATTTACCTTGTTCCTAACACATCATGCCTGAATCCCTGCATGGTTTACTGGGGAAGGCTCTTATTATAGATTAAAATATAATATATGATACCTGTTGGACATCCAATTATATAAAACGCCATTTGTGTTTGTCCCGATACAGTCACTGCAAATGATTGCATCACGTGGAGCAGTGAGGTAGTAGCCTCTTAACAGTACCCAGACCATGGCCTGTGTACACAGGCTTTTACATTAGTTTTGAATAATTTGTTATCTGAAACTTGAGATGAGTATATTCTATCAACTACAAGTTTTGGACTGGATTCTATTATGGGGATAATTTTATCTCTGCTTTTATCTCCAGTTGTCCCCATAGACTTCAATAGGAAAATGTTTGATAAAACGGGTGTTAACATTTAGCACCTGCAATAGAATCTAGTCCTTTATCTATCCAAATCAAACTTATTTTTGAGAGCTAAAACACAGGTATTCAAAACAAATTGCAGTTTACTGAATCATATCATATGCTTGTCATGCCAGAAGAGACAAAATTAGAATCAGCACAAAAATGTAAAATATAAGTAGTACCGTGCAGCGCACAGTATGGATTGAAAACAATATATTAACACTCTGGATTCTTCCAAACTACAAAGAGATTAATCAGCGTTTTTGTATTTTTATTATCTTCCTATCTCCACGTAAAGACCTTAGGTTAGTTTTTACCAGAAATGTGGACATTTTAACACCTAGATATGGCGACTGATTTAAATATCTGGTCTTCAAGAGTATAAATGAACACCAAGCCCTCCTAACAATAAACCACAACTTTTCTTAATATGGACATAATGGCCACCATGGAGGAATTTTTGTGCATTGATTCCCCAAAACAAATCTTTAATTTGTACTAGATACTGTGTTCACAGAGGCAGACATGATTCTTTGTTTCATATTTTGAACGTTGGGGGGGTTATACACTAGGGTGGGATAAAGAGGTTATAAAATGGTTATAAAAAGGAAATCAATTATCCAAAATCTCAAAATCTAATGAGCTTTTGCACCAAGCTCTCTCAAACTGGAGAAATTGTAGTGCATTGGCTTCAGAGAATAACATAGTATTATGGTTGGCAAGCAAAACCAGGAATCAGACGGTATAGTTAATAGAACCTTTATTATGAGAATAATGACAGTAATGCAATTTATAAATATACACGGCAAGTACTGTATCAGGAATAGCAGTCTCCCAGTCTCTGCACCACACTGTCCGAAACTAGGCCTCAGCCCACTGGAGTCTCGTGGTAAGATAACGCCCAAGAGATATTGACTCAGCCTGCAGTCAGTCTCAGTCGTACGTAACCAAGGAAGCTGCTGACCTAAGCCTGCAGTCAGTAGCTAGGAGTCTGCTAGAGCCCCTGGTCAGTACTAGGAAGGATGCCTGAATAAAGGAAGCAACAAACTGAGCGAACAGACAGAGCCTTCTGGTAAGCACCAGATATGATAGTCAGATGAGTCAAAGTCATACACGGAGCGGGTAGTCAGCCAGAGCCACAGGTTTGCACCAGAAAGAATATCTGAGCCAAATCGGAACGCACAAGGAGAATAGTCAGACAGATTCACAGGTCAACACCAGAATGGATGGACAGACAAGCCGGATCATACACAGGAATCAGGAATACTAGAAAATGAACTGCTCAGAACAACAACGTAAGGGTGAGACTACAGGAAACAAATACACATAAAACAGAGGCCTGCAGCATGCTTGAAGCCTTGTGCCTGCAGATGACGCATCTGGCTTTGATGCATCCAACCACTCATGTAAATGACGCCAGAGCGTCACAGTGAGCATCGCCAGAAGTGGCAGTGCTACAAGGTACTGTGACACATAGCAAGTGGAGAGCCTAAAGAAGTCATCTCCAATTTATCACCTCCTAATTATACTTTACTGCTTCTCCCCAATTGTCCTCAGACTTCTCTCACTAAAACTTTTTAACAATCCTTAACTGGAAGGAAGATTCATTTTGGGAACAGATCCATGCAGAAATGATTCATAATGGCCCAGGTTAAGGTGAATAAGGATTTAAAGGGGATGTATCACCTATATAAAACTTAGGCTAAATAGGTTATATAGCTAATCTCACTAAAAGTGTGTTCATTTTTTTAAATAAGCTTTAGTTTGTCAAAATTTAAGTTATACAGTCTGGGCTGCAGCTACTTCCAGACAGACTGAGGTTACCTTCTCTGTAAATGCAGTCTGTCTCTCTACCTTTGTTCCCCTACCTCTATCCAGCCTCCTCCGATGACGAGGCTTCTGTCTGTAAGCTGGATCAGTCTCACCGGCAGAGATCGATATCTAGCCAATGAGATCGATCCAGATTTCAGACAGAAAGCTTCTCTCATTGGAGAAGGCTGGCAAGAGGGAGGGGAGCAGAGGCAGAGTGACGGACTGCAGTTACAGTGCAGGTACCCGCAGTCTGTCCAGAAGTAGCTGCAGCCCAGACTTTATAACTTAAATTTTGGCAAAATAAAGCTTTAAAAAAAAATGAACACACTTTTAGTGAGATTAGCTCTATAACCTAACTATTTAGCCTAAGTTTTATATAGCTGATACATCCCCTTTAATATTAGCTCATGTTAGTGTTTCTTTAAATAAAAACCTTGTGGCTCAGTTCATGAATATAATCAAAACTTTGTACAACATCTGAATATATTTTACTGTAATAACTTTCCTTAATAGTTCTTCCTTATGTTGATTACTTCAATGTCAAAACTCCCTCCTGTTTCTTAGAAGTTAGGATGAACCATACAATTTTGCAGTCTCCTGCTTAAAAATCCATCAACATCAACAACCAAAATAATGGAGTTGTGTTTATGTCATCTAAAAGTGATCAATATAACACCAAAAGATCCCTCAACCCATTATCTATTAGCAGCATTTCTCACACAAAAGAGATAATCTGATTATAACAAAATAGCCATGTGTCTTTCTTTAGAATGTAAGATCCAGTTCCTAAATCTGAAAAGCTATTAATCATACATGATGTTGGCATTATGTTACAGCAGAATTGTTCCATACAAATTCTATTTGTTACATTTTCTTATGGATGTAATGTAAAGGTGGATGTTTGACAAAAGCATTTGATGGATGTCTTTCTGTCATAATACAATCATGTTTTTTCTTAAGCAAAGAGATAATGTGACTAAGGGACCCACAGTGAGGGATATTGACACAAAGGATGGATGGCTTGTGGCCAGGGTGGGTCAAAGACACACAGATGTCTATTGTTGCTTCCACGTTCTATGTCTGTCAATTTATCGTTTCATCTAGAAGTAAAGTATAAACAACTGAGATTATAAAATAAAAATGATTGTAAGAAATATAATTTGAATCACACAGCTATTAGTAAAATGTACATCAATAATGTGTGTATAAGACAGGAGTGCTTGATAAAATTTATATACATTTTTATACATTTTTTTTTAGTGAGTCACCTCCTGCCACAGCAATCACATGACTTAAATCCAAAGAGATTTTAATCCATAGAGAGAATTACGTAAAAAAGTAAAAGTTATATAATCAATGTTCCTGTCCTCCCTCAAATGGAAGGTCCAGGGATAGACTGAAATATTGATCAGACAATATTTTTCTTTTTTATGTAATTCTTCACTAGGATTTATGTTTTTTTTGGGGGGGGATCTAAGTCCTGTGATGAGTATGTTCATTAGTACAATTGTGTTATTTACTTTACAAGCACCAGTGCTATTTTGTGTTTTGTGAGTGCACCCTAGAGTTGTGCATGTGAATGTGTATATGTGTGTGTGTGTGTATAGATAAAGATGTTAAATATAGGTATATAAATTCACTGTATGCATCACCTGTCCTTGCTAGCACTCCTGGGCCTAGATGCACTAAAAGTCGATGTGGTGTCGATATGATATTGTTGATGTGTTTGAATCACTCCGACAATTCAATCTGCACACACACACATCGACATATTCACCAAAATTGTCAGATGGAAGGGGAGGGTTGGAGAAGGTCCCTATTAGCATACAGGATTTTTGACGTGCTGTCGATGTGGAAGGGATCTCCTCCCCTCACACATCACCAACACTACGACAGTCTGAACAGCATTCTCTGTGATTCCCTACCCAGCCAGTAGGAAAATACAGAGAAGGCTTTCAGCAACAAGGACAGCATTGAATGCCATAGAGATGTGCATTGCTCACCCCTGTGGCATTCAAAGGGTTAAAATAAACTGAAACAGTACACCAAGCACTACACAATTTTACCCCCCTTTGACATACCCCCCTTAGTATATCGACATATATCGCATATATTCAACATACTAACTCCATTAGACTCATTCGACTTCATCAGACAGGAACTGCCATTTATTCGACAGAACCTGTCCTTTATTCAACCCTTTGAGTACCAGAGAGGTAGGAAGGCATTGCTTAGCAATGTGTTTCCTATCCCTCTGGTACTCAAAGTGTTAATAGGCAAGGTATGCGGTTGCATACCTTGCCTGTATAGGTGTAAAACATGTAATGTTTAAAACATTTAATAATATGTGTAAAATAACATGTTTACTGTGATTAAACAAATCATCAGACCTCAAGGGGGTATCATGACCCCTCATGACACCCCCCTAGCATAGGGGCGACAATTGCCATTGGTTTAAATAAAGTGCATATATATTATGGTTAAATAATGCTTTCAGGCCTCAAAGGAGGCACCAGGATCCCTCCTGATAGCCCCCCTATCATGGGTCATCTATCCAAAAGGATAGACGATCCATGTGGCAACCCCATGGCATTTTCTGCCTTCTTTAACTGAGCAGCTGTAAAAGCCGCATCTACTAGAAGCACTGCCTTCAATGAATGAACCCTGTCTCCAGGTTCATTCATAAAACGTGAAGCTCTGCGCTCTCATCATTGAATCAGTCACCCGGTGACTGTTCCATAATCTGCTAGTAGCCAATGTCTTGATGAGCATGATAGGAGCTGTAGTGTCCAATGGCTGGAGTAATATAGGTCTCCTACCCATGTTGTATATGTACAGATCTTTGAAAGAAGTACAAATAATTTATGAAATGTGCAGGTTTATTTATTTATTGGTATTATACGTGCCATCTTTTGCTAAACTAATATATATATATATATATATGTATATATATATATATATATATATATATATATATATATATATAGAGAGAGAGAGAGAGAGAGAGAGAGAGAAAGAGAGAGAGAAAAATTTTTTTCGCAAAAGATGACAATCATAATACCAATAATTAAATATACCTGCACATTTCATAAATTATTTGTACTTGTTTCAAAGATCTGCACATATACAATAGGGGTAGGAGATCTTTATTACTTGTAGACTATGGAATTTGTAGTCTCCAACAACTGGACTGCCAGCAAGAACAGGTGGCACATACAGTACCTTTTTGCCCCATTCTAGAATCATTTAGGTCTATAAATGTGTACAACAATCATATGGTAAAGCCAGAAAAACTTATGTTTTGCTACATCTTCAAGAATGACATATAATCTCCTAGACTTTATGGACTTTAGCGAATTCTCTCTAAGGGGTTTAAAATGAGTCAGAATAAGAACACCGACTACTATTACTTCTTGACATGAGGAGATAAATGATTTCATGATTGAGCGAGCATTGAATGGAATATAGAGCAAAGGTCAAACATCCACAGCCCTTCTAGAAATTACATTAAAAACTAAATATAAA
The DNA here is from genome assembly GCA_037306005.1 of Rhinophrynus dorsalis. Classification (NCBI taxonomy): domain Eukaryota; kingdom Metazoa; phylum Chordata; class Amphibia; order Anura; family Rhinophrynidae; genus Rhinophrynus; species Rhinophrynus dorsalis. The sequence continues at coordinate 67,498,203 of CM074719.1, read as the reverse complement.
CAACAGACATTCATCTTGTCTCACTTGCCCAGTGTAGTGAACATTTCTGATCATATGGTTTTCTCCAGATCTATTATAAAGCCATTTAAAATTGCGGCTCTATAAAATAATAACATTTGCACTTCAAAAACTATGTCAATCGGAACAAGGTTTATCAAATAAAAATACCAATATATGTGTTATTTTTTTCATATTCATGTTTATTGTTGATGATCTGTATGAAATCAAATGGAAATAAAATATATGTAGGATAAAATCATTTTGCTTTCTACTGGACAAAATAGGTGTCTAGTGGTTTCACAGGAGAAATGGGATGATTATTGACATTCAAATTAATTTTAATATTAACCCTTATTTTTTTGTTTTAACCCTTTGAATGTAGGGTGACACGTTTCCTTTCTCCTACTCAGGGACACGAGCAAGTCGAGAACAGCTGAGAACACCCCCCAATATTTCAAGTGGTTAAAGAGGGACAGTTTTGGTTTAAGTGGTGTTTTGAGGGGAGTGACTAGTGGGAAGGGCATTACTGAGAATTTTCGGGTTACTTTGTGATCTCTTGACAGCTCTTGACATATATTGAAGAGTAGACAAACAATAATGCAAGTTATATTACTGTGGAGCAATGTGATACACTTCTATACACACCACACAGTCTGATCTCTTAAAAAGAGGGACACCAGGGTGGGAAAGAGGGACAGAGGGATTTGGTTCTCAAAGAGGGACTGTCCCTCCTAAAGAGCTTGGTTCCCTCACTAATGTTTAGAACTCTGTGGAGAGGTACATTTTTTGTTGTAGACAGGGGAGGGCTGGCCTGGGGGGCAGGGGGGCGATATCCCCCTGGGCCGGTCATATGTCTGGGCTGGTGGGCCACTGCTCCTCACCAAATCTCCCAATTGCTGCTGTAAATGGAGCTACACTAGTGATAACATAGAGCTTACAATTGAAATGGAGCTACACAAATGACACCACAGAGGAACAATCCAAATGGAGCTACACTAGTAGTATAACCCATTCCCTTGTAAGCTCTATAGTATAACTAGTATAGCATTACTTAAATTGTAAGCCTTGTAGGAGCGTACTAGTGTAGCCTCATTTCAGCTGTAAGCTATGTGGTATCACTTGCTTTACTTCACAACATTAATGGCAATTTTAAAATTAACAAAACGGGGGTGGGCTGGGTCAGTGGGCTTGAGCTATATAGAAATGGGTCACTTGACTGAATTTGCCCCCTGGGCCACAAGTTGCCAGCCCTCCTCTGGTTGTAGATCAGGATAGGAATCACTTTTTGACACAACAGTCAATTTGAAATTGTCCCCCTAGTGTTTAGAATGCTGTGCTTCATTCTGGGACTTTGCATTGTCCTGGGTGTGGACTGCACAGTATGTGGTGCACATTTAAAATCCAGAACCAACATTTTTTCTGATTGCTGACCCACTATTCATCAATGGGTGTGGAGAGTCTGATGATATGTTATATATTTGGTGGGCCTATACTGAGGCTAAGTGATCTGGAGAGTGAATTTACACACTAGCAACTTTGATTACACATATCAACCCTGTTAAGGACCCAGGGGAGGGCCTTTCTAAATACAAAATTCTTGATTACACACAAACTTATTTCCTTTTACCTTCCAGGCTGCTAAGCAATTGAGATATTCTGGAGATTGCCTGTTCAGAATATCATTTGAGTTAAAGGTAAACTCAACCAGATCTTTGCTGAAGAGAAATGAACTAGTATTATCTCAGATAAAGAACCACTATACCCACTGGTAACAGATATATCAACAAGGGGAGGCCTTGCCGCGTAATAACATTCTTGTTATCCTTAACATAACACACAAACTGATTCCCCAGGCTGCTAAACACAGTATTGAGATTTCATGGACATCTGCTCTGGATATAAAATCAGCTAAAGTGAATAGCTCTTTGACGATTAAAAAAATGGATAATATTCTCTTAGATTAACATGACAAATTTGTATTCATCCAATCTTTCTGGGTCAATTACTAGTTGCTTGGGCTTCCCTCTAGTGACTCTAGTGCTTTAGACTCATCCTGACTATTAGATAAAGAAAGAGAGGAAGAAAATGTGTATATTTGATGCACTCTTGTAAAATATAAACTTTATTGTATCAAAAAATAAAATAGTTTATTTGGACAAAAATGAATAAAAACTGTCAGCGGTGAGACTGTGCTCTACAATAATCATATGATTATGTGTGGGCATAATGGGCATAAAATGTGTTGGAATAATAGGCATAAAATGGCATAATGCAACCTCCAGATAGACATGTATGACTCAGGGAGTGCTATGCACACAACAAAACCTATCCCTATCCCTTCCAGCAATAGAGGTATCCACAAAGGACCATACATTTCACACCACTTGTGGGATAAGGAACAATATTCCTCTTATTCCCTGATAATGGGTGTAATTCTACTGTATTATAATAAAAACATCAATCAATGTAAATATAGTTGATAGTAAAATCAACACCAAATAGCCAAAAATTTCCCAGTGATTGGTGTGATTATTAGGGATTTCCCACAAACTTGAAAGAACATATATGTGTCCCCTTCATCGTATGAATTAATGTTGTAAGAGTTGCAGTGGAAGCCAACTAGCTATTCCCTGCACATTAAACAATATTAGAAAAATGTATATGGGGACAAGAATAGTACTGTTATGCAATGGTATAAAATTGTATGTGCACTACAATCATATAAGGAAATATAAATATTTACTGTAATGCGGGGAGATCATAAATCACCTTTACATTGCAACGCTCAATGGGACACAATCGAAAAATACCCAAAGAGTATAAAATCAGTATCTACACTGTAGTCAGGATAATCCGAATTATACACTGTAGTATGAAGTAGTAGGGAATCCCCATTCAAAGAGATGAACATAAGTGAGTCTCATTCATAAATTCCATCAGTAGTATGAGAGCTGCAAATAGTGTGTTTCCTACAAGTTACAACTTTATATCTCACATGAACTATTGAAGTTATATGGCACCATGGTATATATAATGAGATTGCATTGTGTTGCAATGTGCAGGAGACTTACAATCTCCCTGCATTGCCGTTCATATTTATATTTTCTTATCTGATGTAGTGCACATACAATTGTATACCATTGGATAATAGAACTTTTCTTGTCCCCATATACATTTTTCCAATAATGCTTAATGTTCAGGGAATGGCTAGTCAGCTTCCACTGCAGCGTTCACAGTATTAATTCATATAATTAAGGGGACTTTCAAGTCTGTGGGAATTCACTAATAATCACACCAATCACTGGGAAATTTGGGTTATTTGGTGCTTATTTTATTATCAACTATTTTTCCATAGATTGATGTTGTTAATATAATACAGAAGAATTACACCCATTATCAGGGACAGTAAGAGGAATATTGGGGAACATTTATAAAAGTGGAGTTAAAGGGGAACATTCGCATCACAAAAAAATTGGAGCACTGGTTTTAACCCCTAAGACAATATTAGCTCTGGGTTTGGTTTTAGTTTTACCTACCTAGGAGTGGAGATATTAACTTTTAAAAAGTGCCACTTCAGCATACTGCGGCACCACGTATGTGCGGCACAGAGCAGCAGGACTTCCCACTTCCCTCCCAGCTGCCCCAGAGAGCGCGTTCTCGCTTCACTTCGGAGCTGTATTGTTGTGGGATAACGTTACATCAAGCTCAGTTTAAGATGCTACAGAGGTTAAAACCAGTGCTCCAATTTTTTGAGATGTGAATGTTCCCCTTTAATGGAAAAGAGGCGTTAAAATGGCTGTAAGATTGCCACTGGTCGTTATTAAAATATTAAGGACAGTTTAGGAAGACATAATAAAGTGTAAAGTGTTTTTTTATCAAATGGAGTAAAGAAGTTTGTAAATAATGGAGTAGAGTATTTATAAAGAAATGTCACTATTTGTGACAATTTAGCAACAGAATTGTCACCAATTCTTTAAAGCTGAACTGTTGCAATTTTTTTACGGTCATCACATTTATAAATGTACCTAGAATACTTTATAAATCCCAACACTCATAAAATAAAATAATAACACTCCCTGAAAACTCACCTCTTCAGGGAAGCCTATGAACTGCCTCCATAAACATTATCACTAAGGATCACCCTTGCCCGGACCACTGCACTCAACGGCACGTCTCACTCCCACCCACTGACTGGCAGTTCATGTGGCAGGAGGAACTTACACCCAATAGCACTTACTCCTTCTGTGTCCAACCTACCTTCTTCTAGACTGTAAGTTCTCATGAGCAGGGTCCTCTGATCCTTCTGTTCTCCACATTTGATTGTACTTTAATGTCTATTCCCTACTGTAAAGCGCTGCGGAATTTGTTGGTGCTATATAAATAAAAATTAATAAAAAAGATTAACAATAATAAGGAATAAGGACATTTTAAGGATCCGTTCACAAAAACGAACACAAACACTTTTTATAGATCTTCCACTTTGTCTCTTACCCCTCAAGTGGTGTGAAATATGTGGTCCTTAGTGAATACCTCTATTGATGGGAGTGGGATAGGGCTCGTTGTGTGCATAGCACTCACTGAGTTATACATATTTCTCTGGGGGGTGCATTATTCCATTTTAATAACCAATTACCCACACATAATCATATGATCATTGTAGAGCATTTCTCACAGTTTTCATTAAATTTTTCCAAATATATTATTTTATTTTTTGATATAATAAAGTTTATATTTTACAAGAGTTGCTCACATATACACATTTTTTTCCTCTTCTTTATCTGTATATAGATACATATGTGGGGAATAATCCTATATAATAATTCACTAAAATGTGTGTAACGCCGCAACATGCGCAGTAAAGACTGCCTGAGCTGCAGCTGATACAGAGCTGGGGGCCCCGAAGGAGCGTCCAGCTCTGTATCAGCCGTGGCGCGGACAGACTCCACTGCACGTGACTGCCCCGCGACCGGGTGGCTGTGACACTGTGGCCCGTGTAACGGGCTGTTCAACTAGTAATAAATAAAAGGGAATTTACTGTATATTACAAGAATAAACATTTACAATTAATCTCCTTATTATTTAAAGCAATTTACATACTAGTGTGATTTCTATCCTGTTTTTTGCTCAACCTATTGTTTAGTGCCAGATATGCAGTGTCAGATTGTTTATCCATTCAAACTGCACCACAGAGAGCAAATAAAAATCCCATTGATTTAAATGGGGATATTAATCACTTGTTAGAGAGCTGTCCAAAGCAATGAGAAGCAAGGCTTTAGAAAATGATAGAGGATTCAAGGGGGGTTATGCACTAAGGTGTGATAAAGAGGTGATAAAGTAGAAATGATTTCTCCAGTGATATCACGTCTCGGGAGAGATTCACTAAGCTGTGATAAACAGGTGATAAAAAGGTGATAAAGTGGAGATGACTTCTCCAGTTTATCACTTCTCCAATTCCTATGTTAGGAGCCTATGCACTAAGATTTCTTCAACTTTGGAGATCTTAGTGCATAGGCTCTATAGAATAACATGGGATCTGGAGAAGTGATAAACTTTATCACCTCTTTATCACTGCTTAGAGAATCCCCCTCCGTCTAGTTCCTATGTTACTTTATGGAGCTTACGCACTAAGATCTCCAAAGCTGGAGAAATCTTAGTGCATTGGCTCCAGAGAATAACATAGGAACTAGAGATGTGAGATCACTAGAGAAGTCATCTCCACTTTATCATCTCTTTAGTGAATCACCCCCAATATCTCCACTTTGTCACCTATTTATCACACCTTAGAGCAATGGAGATTTGGGGAATTACTATTTGTCCTCTATAGTGCAATTGGACTGATACAACATTGTACTACTTTGCCTTAGTACGTCAGCCTCATTGAGCTATGAGCACAAAGCAAAAGATGAACAATTCTGGCTCACGCCAGGTGCACCACAAGAGACGTATGATAACTTCCATTGAGTTAAATGGGGCTTTTATCCCTTGAATGCTAGAGAGGGCTCAACTGCCTTTTGTTTGTCTTGTCTGGTGAAATTGGTTTGCTACAAAATGACTCTTTTCACTTCCTGAATATGGAAAATGAAACAAGTTGATGTTATATCAAAACAATAGCTGTATCCAATAGAAAAATCCTATTGCTTTCAAATGGGCTTTTTCTTTATTAAATAAGGGGAAGGACGCTTATTAAGATCCATTCTGGAGCAAGCCAATTAAACCAAATAAACATTTCACGCATTTTCTTTGATTTAAATGGAGCTTTTAACCCATTAAATGCTAGAGACCTCTCTTCTGTTCAACATGGTAACCCTTTGCTTTGCAATGCTTGTGCACTCCTCTGGCACTCAAAGGGTTAAAAGTCCCATTGGAGTTTATGGGAATTTTCGTTTTACTTCCATGGTGCAGTTGTTTTGCTCCAGAATTACAGCTTTTTCATGTACTGAATAAAGCACATTGTGAAATCTTTTGGGCCTAAAATTGTCTCATTTTTGTCTTTATAGATATGGTGCAATTTTTCTAACCCCCAGTTTTCACCGCAGTAGATGTTAGTACATTCACACCTGTGTTATTGCTAGAAAAGAACACTGGTGATGATAAGGCCATCTCCTTGTTAACTGCAATAGAACTGCTCCTTTTTAGTATTCTAAATAAGAATGGAAATCTTTTTTTTTTTTTTTTTTTGGTTTTTTAGTTTACTAGAGGATAAATGCTTCTGTAGAAATCCGCTATCACCACCTAGTGGTAAATAATTACAATTTACATTTATACATGTTCACCTCGCACAGCATTCAAGTCCTGAATTAACTGCACAAAATAATACATCTTTTCTCCTTGCATACAGTAAATCACCAGTGTATTGCCCCATGAGACTAGTACTTAACCCTCAAGGTGTATTTGATACTTAGAAGCAGTCCTTGCTTTTTGTGGAGGTGCTGCCCAGTACAAGGACCTACACCAGTTTGGTAACCAAACTAGACAGATGTTATAAGAAAAGTATTGTATGTATATTTCCTTCAGATACAGGTTAGCAGTGGAAATGTATATATATATATGTGTGTATATACATATATATATTATATATATACAAGGAGTGATGGCGGTAGCACTCACTCAAAGGTTTCATGTCTAGGTGCACAGTCCCAAGTAGGAATGGAACATGAAGAAAAATGGAGGGCAGCACTTGAAACTAATAAAACTAAAAAAAATCAAAAAGACCCATGGGTGCTATATTTTATTTTTATCAATTAACAAAATGCATAGTGAGTGAACAGAAGGAAAATCTAAATCAAAGCAATATTTGGTGTGAACACCCTTTGCCTTCAGAACAGCATCAATTCTTATAGGTACACTTGCACAAAATCAGGGATTTTGTAGGCATATAGTCAGGTGCATGATTAAACAATCATATCAAACAGGTGCTAATGATCATCAATTTAAAATGTAGGTTGAAGCACAATCATTAACTGAAGCAGAGACAGCTGTGTAGGGGGAATAAAACTGGGTGAGGAACAGCCAAACTTAGCTAACAAGGTGAGGTGACTGAAGATAGTTTAATGTCAAAAGTCATGCACCATGGCAAGACTGAGCACAGCAACAAGACAAAAGTTAGTTATATGGCATCAGCAAGGTCTCTCCCAGGCAGAATTTTCAAGGCAGACAGAGGTTTCCATATGTGCTAGCTGTTTTGAAGAGGACGGTAGACACAGTAGTCAGCCAAAGACACTTAGTGCAGCAAATGAAAGACATATCATGCTTACTTCCCTTCGCAATCAGAAGATGTCCAGCAATTCCATAAGCTCAGAATTGGCAGTAAACAGTGGGATCCTTGTATACCCATCTACTGTTCAGAGAAGCACAAGGCCAAGTGACTCAACTATGCATGAAAACACAGGAACTGGGGTGCAGAAAAATGGCAGCAGGCGATCTCAACTGATGAGTCAAGATTTGAAATATTTGGCTGTAGCAGAAGGCAGTTTTTTTTCACCAAAGGGCTGGAGAGTGGTACAAGAATGCAGGAAACAGTGATGCATGGTGGAGGTTCATTGCACATCTGGGGCTGCAATTCTGCAAATGGAGTTGGGGATTTGGTCAGAATTAATGGTCTCCTCAGTGTTGAGAAGTACGGGCAGATACTTAGCCATCATACAATACCATCAGGGAGGCACCTGATTGGCCCCAAATTTATTCTGCAGCATGACAACTGACCCCAAACATAGTGTTGAAAAAGAAATTGGTTGCCTCTAAATAACACTTGCCTCCTTGTATACTACTTCAAACAAATATAAAGGTAACAAGTAACACATGAAAGACTCACCAGGCCACACAGGCCCTGGAAGCCCTGGTGCAGCCGATGACAATCACATCCGTGATTTCTGCAAACTAGAAGATGGAAGGGAGCTCTCAACAGAGAAACCAACAAGTTTGAAGGCAGCCAAAAGTAGTTAAAAAAAGTTATTTTTATTAATATAAATATAAAAACAAAAACATGCAGACATTCGAAGGGTAAATGAGGATAAACTCAAACAAAACATGATCCTAAAGCATTTCGTGAAGCAAGGCTCATGATTAAGTGACTTGTTTCACGAAGCTCGTTAGGTGGATTATAATGTGTTTTGTTTGAGTTTATCCACATTTACCCTTCGAATACCTGCATGTTTTTGTTTTTATATTTATTTTAATAAAAATAGCTTTTTTAACTACTTTTGGCCGGTTTCAAACTAGTTGGTTGCTCCGTTGAGCTCTCCCTTCCAATGTCTTCTAATGGCCCCGAACATACAGCCAAAGTCATTAAGAACTATCTTGTGTAAAGAAGAACAAGGAGTTCTGGAAGTTATGTTATGACCCCCACAGAGCCTTGATCTCAACATCATCAAGTCTGTCTGGGATTACATGAAGAGAGAGAAGCAACTGAGGCTGCCTAAATCCACAGAAGAACTATGGTTAGTTCTTTAAGAAGTGTGGAACAACCTATCTGTCGAGTTCCTTAACAAACTGTGTGCAAGTGTACCTAAAAGAATTGATGCTGTTTTGAAGGCAATGGGTAGTCATATCAAATATTTATTTGATTTAGATTTTTCTTCTGTTCAGTCAGTATGCATTTTATTCATTGATAAAAATTAGCTATTAAGCATTCTTACTTTACAGCATTTTTTCACACCTGCCTCAGACTTTTGCACAGTACTGTATATCTACATAAATCCTGAACACTCAATATCATTGGCTATATAGTCATATAGATAGAGTGGTTATTGATATAATTTTTTAGACCGTTGTTTGTTTTTGTTTAGCTTCTGTCTCTCTCTAAACACTTGTCTTCACCAGGTGATATATATATTGGAACAACCAACTTGTATTGGTGCTGTGTTTATTCCATTCCTTTTTTCTGATATTGTACTTTGTAGTGAGATATTTTCATAATTAGGACGCTGGGCTATTCCTTTGTAGATTGCTTAATTTTAATAACACATAGAGTAGTGGTATTAGTACTTACCTTTCAACTGCCCATATATTGATTATATGGTTATAGCACAAAACTAGTCACTTTTCACAATATAAGGCAGAGTCAGTTTTTAAACCCTTGAGGGTGTGCAATGCATTGCTTTACAAATCTTTGAGAATGCCTCTGATCATCAAGGGATTAAAAACTAAATCTTAGGGTGACAGGTTCACTTGAAAGGGATAGTAATGTTTCAAAATAAAAGCAGCTTCGATTAATCTTCATAGTATTTGGGCCATGGAGAGTGTTATTTCAATACTGTCAGAGTTATGGTTCAAGAGTAATTGAATGATAAAGTATCCCCCTCCTGTCCCTTTTACCTAGTGTAAGCCACCTCCCCTCAGATGTGGAATCTGGTCTCTTGACCGGACGGCTAACTGCAAGGGACAATCTTCTTACTGTGAGAACAATGAAAACCCTGCCTGCCTTGATAGGTTTTTCAGGTTTTTCCCTTATGCTAATTGAGGATTGTCCCTCTCTACAACCCATCTGGGCACCACACTCTCCATGGCCCAAATACTATGAAGATTAATTGAAGCTGCTTTTATTTTGAAACATTACTATCCCTTTAAATGAGATAATGTAAAAGCTCATCCTCGATCTGTTATCACTCAAAAGTAACAGCTAAGAAATAATCATCTCCAGTTGCTTTCTAATAAAAAGTGATTGTTTATGATACATTTATAGAAGTTTAAAAGAAACCAAGGAACAATTGACTGGTAGTTTCAAACCCCAAACATTTAAATGGCATACCTTTCTATCAAATCCAATCAATGCAATATGCAAACAGTTAGAATTACAATCCATCAAGCTTTAGTATAACTGGAAACAATTATGTGTTATTTTATAAGAGAAAAGCAGCAGATTTGATATATATATAAATATATATACACAAACAACCACAGAAACCATAACAATTATAACAATAACCAACAGATGGTGTTTTATGTGATTTTATAATAATCTGCCTATTTCCAATTACATTGGCTGGGAAAATGATGAAATACATGCTGTCTACGTTTCTCTCTGTTCTTATAACAGAAAGCTATAAAATGGAAGCAGGTTCAAGGCCAGTTTGCAAAGAAGCTTTCTACTAAACGCTCTGGTGATCTATTATAGAAATATACTTAGTTTTGTTTGAGGTCAGACCATTATCTGCAAAATGAAAAACTATAGTTCATCTGATGGGGATGCCAGAGGGGTTATGCACTAATGAGAGACAAAGTTGAGACAAACTCTCCACTGAGATACACCCTCCAATTAATATATAATTTTATGGTACCTATACATAATGTTCTCTCCAACTTGAAAACAGAATCTTCATAGAATCCTATAACATAAAGTGGTAGAATGCGTCGCTCCCTGTGAGCGTAACCGCACATGCGCAGTAGAGAGTCTCTACTGTGAATGTGTGGTTTTGCACACAGGGAGATTCACTGTGAGCCGTCTGGATCTCCCCACTAAGGATCAGCGCATTCGGCGAGTCTCTACTGCGCATGACTGCAGTCATGCGCAGTAGAGACTCGCCGAACACCCTGCCCCGCTCCGGACGGCTCACGTTCTGTCTCTGCTCCCGGCTCTGGGGCAGCAGCCAGGGCCGCTGGGTGCACTTTAGCCTGTGTATACGGGCTTTCATACCAGTAACAAAATAATGATAGAAGCTATCTCACTGGACTTTCTCATCTCTATCACCCCTTAGAACATTTCCCCCCAGGGCCAGAGTTCATGGAGTCTGTAGATGGGAACCTCAGGTAAGATAGTACATATGAGCACAGTGATAAATCTGCCATATATTGTAATCTACAATGAGCAGAGCCCTCTTAAAGCTCTTGCACACACGTGACACAATTGCAGCAATACTGAGCTGGTTATGTTTCTCATGCTGAAAAGTTTGCTGCCAGGCTATGGTGGCTTTCACATGGACATCTATTGACTCACATGAATGCACCAAAGTCCATCAAGCTAGGGTATGATTACCCACTGGTACTCACAGTGTTAATTCAACTAAGTTAAAAAAAAGCCCCTGATAAAAACACTTACCAGTAATCCCTATGTTCAGAGGAGTCTTCAGCACCTTGGTCAGCTACTGTCAGTCTTCTTCTTCACTCTTCCTTCTTCTTTTCTCTTTAATTTACCATCTTCTTTCTTCTTATATGCTTTCAAATCTGTCCTGTAAAATAAAAAAAAGCCAACGAAAGAGATGTTTGTAAAAAAAATGCCCCCAAGATATGCCTGTGTTAACCCTTTGAGTGCTGATGGGGTAACCCTCCAGCACTCAAACGGTCAAATGCAGTTTGGCATATCTTTTAAAACTAATATGTTGCCATTGCATTTAAAAAAAGTAATGCCTGTGTTAAAGAAAGAAAAGGCCTTCCAATGGTTAAATATATCTCTGCTGTCACTGCTTTCACTGGCAGCAGCAAGAATGCATGGTGCCACAGACCACCCCCACACCCAATACCTTCCAGGTCATTGCCCGAGTCCAAATGAGGGAATTTTGAACAGAGACTGGCTTTTTATATGGCCAGTCTCTATTCAAAATGGATTCCAGCCTACTATTGGCTGGGATGTGTGCTTTCGCACCTCTCAGCCAGCCAGCTTCTAGGGGGGGGAGGGGTGACGAAACCCACTAGAAGCTGATTGGCTGGGAGGTGCGTAAGCACACATTCCAGCCATTGGTAGGCTAGAATACATTTTGAACAGAGACTTACAACATACAAAGCCAGTCTCTGTTCAAAATTCCCTCATTCAGACTCAGGAAATGGCCCAGAAGGTATGGAGGTTGGGGGGCAAATCTGTGGCCCTATGATTTCCTGCCAACACCAGTGGAGGCAGAGATATAGTTAATCATTGGAAGGCCTCTTCTTTCTTCAACAAAGAAATTACTTTTTTTTAATGGAATGGCAGCATATTAGTTTTAAGAGATATGCCGGAGGGGTATCCATCTGGCTCTCAAAGGGTTAACTCGAGAGTATCTTGGGGGCATATTTTTTACGAATATATCTTTTATTAACTTTTTATATATTTTACAGGACAGATTTGAAAGAAGATAAGAAGAAAGAAGATGGAAGATTACAAAGAAAAGAAGAAGGAAGACTGAAGAAGAAGCGGACAGTGGATGGCAGGTGTTACACAGATCTGGTGTTTAGGCTAGTGTTAGGGATAGTATTGTTGCACTTTATTGTTATTGATAGTGTAGGGTTAGTGTTTGGGAGGGTGACTCTGTGTTTGAGATAATAGTCCCTGCTTGTCAGTGTGTCAGGCACAGATCCTTGGCTCTTTTCCTTTGATGTTCCCATTATTCATGCTATTCAGTGTGCGTTTCGAGAACTTAACACACAAAACAGACATTTGACCACAAGTCCATTTCTGTGACCTAACATCCGTTGTGGTTTCAGCTGGTAGGGTCATAAATCATACTTCCTCCTCTAACTCCCTGTATCTCTATGTCACCCATTCTATATTTAGATTGTAACCTCTATCTGACAGGGACCTCCTATCCTAATATATGTATACCTAGTCTACCCCCTTATGAAAAAGTGTGTTTAACTGCTTAGCTACTGTAATTGCTGTATCCCCCTATACTAAATGTAAACTGTAAAGAGCTACTTACACGTATTGGCACTCTATAAATATAAATGTACATCAAAACATACATAACTTGATAAAAGCTAGAAAACAGAAGGGAAACAAATTAAAAGCAGTCTTTGATTAAAAACACAGACACATAACCATATGCACTTTATATCACCTTGTAGTGAGCTCATCTCCCTTCCAGTCCTTTAGCCACAATGCTGTGCAGCCTTCTGGTCCTCTGCAATCCCGCTGTAAACACTGAAATCCTCAGTTCAACTCTGTACTGGTGTACTGTGCTTGTTACACGATCATCACTCTTCCATCCAGGAAGACTTACACACATATTCCCCACAATATAAGTAGGTCCTCTAAACTTGTTACAAAGTTCTTCAGTGGACAAGCACTATGGCACCGAGTAAAGAGCATGGTGCTACTGCAGAGGACATGGACTTTTCCCGCAGTAGGTGTAACTGGGAGGGACTAAGACTTGTGATAACTGTAGTGTAGTATCCCAACATGTATCATAGATCCAAGATATGACTCAGGATATCGCACAACAGGAATTTCAAATGTTGGTCCTTATACAGTATTTGGTATTGGATCATTTTTCTTCCTTGTTCACAACTATCCCCAGCAATGCAATGCATTTGTGACCTCTCTAGCTTTCAAGAGGTTAAAAGTCCCAGGTAAGTCAATAGCTACTGTTTCCTATGGAGAAGTTGATTTTCCCCAGACGAATCTACATCAGTTTCAACCCTATACGCCTTTAAGGAAAAGATAGGCGCACAACACATTTCTTAGCAATGTGTTGCACACCCCTCTGTTCCTTAACCTTTTGAGTGCCAGAGTGGTATGCAACACATTGCAAAGCTTTGCATACCCCTCTGGCACTCAAAGGGTTAAAGGACTAGATATTATTACCCTGTATGTCCTTATTTGTTAAAATGGAGTCCACACACTTCTTGAAGGGACACCAACAGACCAGGATGTAAGGATTTCCCTGCTTAAGCACAGGTGAGCCATTCAAAATGAATGAGACACTGATTAACTCACCTGTGCTTAATCAGGGAAATCCTTAATTCTTGGCCTGTTATCAACCCTTAAGGACTGAACTTAGTCAGCCCTGACTACAATAATGAGTTGGCACAAAAACTTTACAAAGGACATCTTTTTAAGGAAATGGCTCAATTGGTTAACAGACCTGCTGCAGAATCTGTTCAAACCTCAAGGTTGCAGGTTCTAGTTCTAGCAAGATCAAATCAGCCTTTGAACCCTCTAAGGTAGAGAAAATGAGTCTATGTCATACTTCAAAATAAGAGACAATCTCAATGTTTCCTTCCTGAGAAAAAAAAATTATATATATATTGCAGTGTAACCGAGATCTGAGTTGGAGATAAATAAGTGCTTCTTTTTTACTTTGCAAGAACGGAAGGGGCAGGCAACACCCCTGGGTCTTAAAGGGTTACACCCAATTATATGATAAGCATGTTTCTCATAGAAATATAACACAACATATACTTTTATTATCGCTTTTATTTATGACAACCATTTGTATGGTACAGATGTTTCTAGAATTTTCCCAGTTTACAACAGTCATTTAAATGTTAATTTTTATGTTATAAGAAATTAATTTATAAAAAAAAGTAATTCCAGTATTTCCACGTCAAATCATTTCCACCCCTCTGGCACTCAAAGAGTTACACTTGTAGTCAAGGGAGTACATCAGCAAAGTGAACTTAAAAATGGGTATCAATGGAAGGCAATATGTGATTTTCTTTTAAAAAAAAAAGGTTTTGTACAAATGGAATGCTAGAAATCTGAAGCCTAAAATATAAAACTTATTAATCTAGGCACTTATATCACATCATAATAAAATATACTTTTGCACAAACATTCCATTTTGGTAACACCTCTTATTAGTCTAATAAATGCTTGGTTATTCAGTAGTGCTTTCTAAATGGATAAAATTAAGGATGCAAAAAAGACTTAAAACTATAAAATTAAAGGACACGAATGTGATCGGATATCATTTTGCTTAAAAACAGCTCCGTCCAAATCCACCATTTTACCATTAATAGTCACATCCATACAGCCAATATAAAAGGCAGTGACTGGGGTAGCAGTTACTGGAATATCTAAAAAAACAAAAAAAAAAAAACCATAATTATCATTAACACTTATTGTGTAGTCTGTAATCATACAGTTAAAAATTAAATAAGCAGCAAAATTCTTGAGGCAATAACATTGTAGGGAAGGAGAAATCATTAACCCTTTGAGTGCTAAATGAGTAGGCAATACATTGAAGAGCAATGCTTTGCATACCCATCTGTCACTCAAAGGGTTAATCGGCTACATAGGTATCCTAGAGAACACAATAAATCAATGCTGTGAGGGTTTATCCACAAAGTTAATCTTTAACCCTTTGATTGTCAATGTGGCATACCCCCCCCCCTTCTGGCATTCAAATGGGTCATTATTAGTACAGGATCTCCTTCTCAGAATAGCAGAAACTATTCTTTTGGAGGACACCAGATCCCTCCACTGAAGACGTGTTTCCAAAGAAGATTTCAGTGAAAGGAGTTTAGGGGATGAATATGTCTGTGACAAAGAAACATGTCCACCTCTGTAGACATGATATGCAGCAGTAATTAAAGATGAATTCTGGAGAACAAATCCACATAGAATACATTCATAGCTGCAGTTAAGAATTTCTGCCCAGATTAACCTGGAAGTGTTATGTTAAAGAGATAGTAATGTCAACATATGAAGATAAGATCGATTATGCATTATGGTACCTTTGTCACAGAAATATAGAATTTGACGGCAGATAAGAACCATTCAGCCCATCCATTCTGCCCATTTTCCTACTGTAAAAACCTCAAACCTTATTTGGTCCTTGGTCTTTTCTTATGTTAAGGACAGCCTTATGTCTATCCCATGCATGCTTAAATTCTGTCACTGTATTAACATCTAACACTTCTGTTGGTAGGCTATTCCACTTATATACTACCCTCTCAGTGAAGTAAAACGTTCTCGTTCTTACATTATGTCTAAACCTGTGGCCCTCTAGTTTTAGACTATGGCCTCGTCCTAACATTTTTTTAACCTTTGCAATGTACTTCCCTCCTGCACATTGTTGAATCCTTTATACATGTTCAGATCCTTTAGTATGTGCTGATATTTCTTTTCCTGTAAACCAGTCACCATTTTAGTAGCCCTTCTCTGTCAATATGCATAACATTGTATTCTTTGTGTCATTTTATTTTACAGTATCCCCCTCCCACCTCTCTTCCCTACCTCATGCAGAGTCTCCTTAGATCAGAAACTCATCGCTTGGCTGAACAGATTGCAACAAGAGACATTATTGTGTCTGTCAGTATAAGGGAAAACCCTGCCCCCCCCCCCGAATGCACGTGAGTAGCTGGCTGTCTGACATACCAATAATATTAGCATATTGTAGACTTGCTATATTCATTTTCTCTGGGCAGTTATAAAATAGGAATGACTTTATTTTTGTCAACCCTTGTGACATGTGACAAACATGCTTCTACTTCTGTATTGGAACCAAAATAAAAATATATATTTGAATTTAAAGGGGAAAATTCACATTGGGAAAACTTTTGAGCACTTGTTTAATCAGCATTAAGCAAACGTGTTCTCTCTTTTTTTTTTTGTAACTTACTTTTTAAGCTATTCAACTTTAAAGGGATAGTAATACTTCATTTTAACTTTATTTTATTTTGTAAGCGTTAAGAAAACATGAAGAACAATATAAGTCTTATCTCTCAAACCTTTATGGTTTAAGAGATATTCACAAGCAAAGTTTCCCCTCCCGCCCCTTTTACCTAGTGTAAGCCATCTCTTCTCAGATGTGAATCTGGTTGTAAGACCAGACAGATAACAGCAGGGGACAATCTTCTTACAATGAAAACAATGAAATCCCTGCCCCCTTGACAAGCTTTTCAGGTTTTTCCCTTATCTTAATTGAAGATTTCCCTCTCTGCAATCTACCTGGGCACCATCCTTCTGCTCTGGCTGAGCAGTGTTACATCAGTAAAAGGGGCGGGAGGGGGATACTTTGTCATTGAATTACTCTTGAACTACAACTCTGACAGAATTGAAATAACATTCTCCAAAGTCCAAATACTATGATGATTAATTAGAGCTGCTTTTATTATGAAACATTACTATCCCTTTAAAGTTATCCACTTCCGCATACTGCGGCATGGTGTAGCTGCGGCACGGCTCTCAGGACTTCCCTGCAGTCTGCCATTCTCCTCCCAACTGCCCCCGGGAGCGCATTCACTCTTCACTTCAGTGTGGTGTGAACGGCTCCTAGCATTACAGGAAGCGGCGGTTAGCATTATACTGAGGTTGCAACCTCAATAGTAGTACAACTGCAACCTCATTATAATGCTAATCGCCGCTTCCTGTAACCCTAGGAGCCATTCACACCACACCGAAGTGAAGCATGAACGAGCTCCCGGGGGCAGCTGGGAGGAGAATGACAGACTGCTGGGAAGTCCTGAGAGACGTGCCGCAGCTACATTATGCGTAAGTGTATATAAGTTACAAAAGAAAGAGAGAGCACGTTTGCCTAATGCTTCTTAACTGATTAAACAAGTGCTCAAAAGTTTTCCCAATGTGAATGTTCCCCTTTAAGAAACTGCCAATGGATGTCAATATAACACATAATAGGTAGAATTTTCATCTAGTGTTCTTTTGATACTTAAAGAGCTTCTAAAATACAAATTGGTGCAGTCAATTCTACATTAACAAAATTTAGAGGACTGAGGTAAACAGCAATGGCTTGATGAAGATGATTTTCTTTATAAAGCAAGACATATATTTCGTTTTCACTTGCAGTAGTGTGATCTCTTTTGATGATGTGCGTAATCTACATCAATGATTCCCAACCCTCTTCTCGGGACACCTAACAGGCCATGTCTTTAGGATTTCCCTGATTAATAAGATGCTCAGTCATTTAAAGGGAAACATTCACCTCATAAATTTTTTTTACCTTAGGTTTAGTTAATAAAGTAGTATTTGGAAAGGTGTTTTTTTTCTAAATGTACATACTTTTAAGATATTTCATCTTCAAGGTCAAGAAGAGCTGTGCCGGAGATTCAGCACGCTGCATTATGCTGACCGGCACAGCTCTTCTTCACTTCCTAATTCTCCTCCCACTGCCCCAGGGAGCTCGTTCACACTTCTCTTCGGTTGCAACCTCAGTATAATGCTAACTGGAGCTTAATGTAATGACAGAAGACATTTACACCACACCGAAGGGAAGAGTGAACGCGCTCCCTGGGGAAGCTGGGAGGGAGATGACAGGAGAAGAAGAGCTGTGCTGAAGATTCAGGGTGCCGCATTATGTGGAAGTCCACAGCTTAAAGATGAATGTACATACATTTAGAAAAAAAAAAAACACCATTCCTAATGCTACTTTATTAACTAAACCTAAATGTTTATGAGGTGAATGTACCTCTTTAATTAACTTCCATGTGCTCAAGCAGGGCATCCTGAAGACATGGCCTGTTAGGCACCTTTGAGGAGACAGACACGTGAACCACTGAATTAAATTAATGGAATATTAACTCTGAGCCCAAGATGGGTGCACAAATGGGTGCACAGATGGGTGCACAAAGACAAACATGGTACAATTCTAGGGCAAACCACAGAGAATAAATATTCCTCAAGTTCACATTGATTTAAATAAGGCTTCAAACCTCATGAATGTTAGAGGTCTCCAACACATTGCTTTGAACACCTTCCTAGTATTTAAAGGGTTAAAAGCCCCTTTTAAATTGATGCAAATGGTTGTCACCCCAGAACTGTTCCCCCTTTATCTTATATAGTTCACATTTACTCTTTAGCCATTAGAAGACACAAAGGTGTGTGTGTGTATGGCCAATAGGAGATAAGCACAGGAAGGTTCACCCTGACAGAATATAGGATGTCCATGTAGTTTAAATAGTCATGGCCGGATTTGCCATAAGTCAAAGTAGGAACCTGCCTACAGACGCACGCCACCGAAGGGCGTCTGCCAATGGGATTCTTTAAAAAAAAAAAAAAACTAGCCACCTCGCTGGCTGCACCGGTGCCCATTCCATGTCGCCCTCGCATTGCACCCCCCCCCCCCGTTGTCTATTTCCTACCTCCCTGACATGACAGGTCTGTGCCTCCTTTGGCACAGTCCTGTAAGTGCTGAGCTCCCTCGTTGGCTCTGTAGGAATGCAGCAGGGGAGGGCTGGCAACTTGTGGCCCAGGGGGCAAATTCAGTCAAGTGGCCCATTTCTATATCACTCAAGCCCACTGTCCAAGCCCACCCACTTTTGTTAATTTTAAAATTGGCATTAATGTTGTGAAGTAACGCAAGTGATACCACATAGCTTACAGCTGAAATGAGGCTACACTAGTGCGCTCCTACATAGCTTACAATTTAAGTAATGCTACACTAGTTATACTATATAGCCTACAAGGGAATGGGTTATGCTACTAGTGTAGCTCCATTTGGATTGTTCCTCTGTGGTGTAGTCTGTGTAGCTCCATTTCAATTGTAAGCTCTGTTATCACCAGTGTAGCTCCATTTACAGCAGCAATTGGGAGATTTAGTGAGGAGCAGTGGCCCACCAGCCCAGACATATGACCGGCCCAGGGGGCAATTGCCCCCCTGCCCCCCAGACCAGCCCCTCCCCTGGAATGCAGAGCGCTGGGAGATGACATCATCTCCCAGAGCTCTGCATTCCTGAATAGGAGATTGCGCGGGAGCTTCAGCAACTACAGTACTGTGCCTCCTGCCAGTGAGGTAGGAAACGGACAATGGGAGGGAGGCAGGCAATGTGAGGGCAACATGGAGATGGTGAGGGCAAGTTGGAGCCGAAGGGGGGCATTGTGAGGGCAACATGGAGATGGTGGGGGCAATGTGGAGCTGATGGAGGGCAATGTGAGGGTTACATGAAGCTGATGGGGGGCAAGTTGGAGCTGATGGGGGGCAATGTGAGGACAATATGGAGATGGTGGGGGCAATGTGGAGCTGATGGAGAGCAATGTGAGGGTAACATGAAGCTGATGGGGGGCAAGTTAGAGCTGATGGGGGCAATGTGAGGACAATATGGAGATGGTGGGGGAAATGTGGAGCTGATGAGGGCAAGTTGGAGCTGATGGGGCAATGTGAGGGCAATAAAGAGATGATGGGCAATGTGGACATTAGGAGCATTGTGGAAGTGTCCAGTGGAGATGGCCAATGGGGGGGCACTTCAGATTTCTGTGCCTACAGGCTCCTGAGATGTAAATCCGGCCCTGTAAATAGTACAGGTTTTTATTTACAACATTAATATTTTGGATGCAAGAGATGCCTCAAACAAGAGATATTTTCTAGCATCCAAAGGGTTAGAAGTGTCAGATAAATGTCCCACTATATAATGAAAACGTTTGTTGTCATTTCGTTGGACAGGTCTGAGCACCCATACTTCTGACTGTGAAACTACATCCTGTGTAGGGTGACATTTTCCAGTGAAATACATTTGAGATATCTTTGGCTGCCCCTCTGCAGTGAAGTTACGGTTGTACTAGCAATCGCAAATAATACTCCTTTAAGGACCAGAGGGGTTAATCCTTTCAGTGCCATAGAGGTTAAAGGGTAAAGAAGAAAACTTGAAATAAAATAAGTACCTGGAATTCCTCCTAAATATGTATCAAGATGTCCTTTCATTGCCTGGTCCAGAACCAAAAGCTGATTCTCCAGTTCCATCTTTTCTGAATAACTTATGTCCGTATATGAATCAGCCGTGAGTTCAAGTGAGCTCTTTGTGATTTTCACGTTTACTAGAAGATTCCTGTTAGTACATATTCTTTTTGTGGTCAGCCGGGCAACAATGACACTCTGGATACTAACTGCAATGCCCTGTGAAGGACAAAAAGCTAGACAGTCAGTTAAAGCAAATATTATTTACCCCTTAGATACCAGAGATGCAGTAATGTGTTGGAGGTGTTTGTAACATTCAAGGAATTAAAGGGATAATAATGTTTCATAATAAAATCAGCTCTAATTAATCATCATAGTATTTGGACTTTGGAGAATGTTATTTCAGTTCTGTCAGAGTTGTAGTTCAAGAGTAATTCAATGACAAAGTATCCCCCTCCCGTCCCTTTTACTGATGTAAGGTAGGGAGGTGCCCAGGTAGATTGCAGAGAGGGACAATCTTCAAAACCTGAAAAACTTGTCAAGGGGGGCAGGGCTTTCATTGTTCTCATAGGAATAAGATTGTCCCCTGCTGTTATCTGTCTGGTCTATGGACTGCATTCCACATCTGAGAAGTGATGGCAAACCTTTATGGTTTGAGAGATAAGACATATTGTTCTTCATGTTTTTTTTAATGCCTACAAAATAAAATAAAGATAAAATGAAGTATTACTATCCCTTTAAGTAAGGTCTGGGTCACTAATTGTGTTTGTATGTTTACATTTACACAGTTTTATATGGTGCTGACAATATGATTTGCCTAATTTACTCATGTGGCATTGGGAGGTGAAAATACAACAATGATTCCAACAAAGCAATGAATCTATTGGTTTAATCTTGTAAATCTTGTGTTGTTGGCTACCCCATAACTGATTTATACTTACGGCTCCATGTTAACAAACATGCATTTTATTCATGTTCTTGAAACATTGAGATAAAGTTGACCAAATGTAGTTACTTTGAAGGTTATACTACCACTTTTCTGCTTGCTTTAAGGTCCTTAAATTAGTTTATAAAATGATACACAAATGTAACCCCCTCATCAAAAATACCACTTAGTTATATATGTAAGAACTCTCTCCTTTTTTCATAGATATCAATTATCCCTTAGTATCAGTGGACCTGTATAGGGAAAGGGCAGAACATCCTGCTACAAGCCCAAGCATTCTACTGCTTACATCAGGGCAGTAGGATAAATAGTGTTAAGGTCTACTTTTCAGGATAGGAGAGATAAATATATTAAACAAATGCAAATCAAGACAAAATCCTAAATTCCATTACAGTAGAAGAAAATCTGCAGAGAGGCTATCTGTCTCATCTGCGTGTATTTTCTGATACCTGAAATCACGTTGTGGATAGATGGGACAGAATTTGATTGCCAAACCGGTTTTAACACCAAAATACAACCTTTCAGTTATTTGGAATTCTTTTGGAGTCCAGATAAATGATCCAAAAAAATTCCAAAATGAGAGTTAAGAAACCAAAGGGAATTAGCAGGACACTTGGCATGATCATGCAGGGTAAACCAGAGAGGCAACAGGCAGCCCATCCTCAGTGTCTCCAAGGACCCTAATCCTAAACTCATTTAACCCTTCTGTCACCAGATTGCAGTGATTTTCTGCACCAGCAATTTGAGGGAGTAAACCAACATATACATAAACCACCCTCGCCATCCCATCTAAATATATAACTAACCACCCCAATGCCTTTTTGCTCTTCCACAGTGATAAGACAATATCTGAATTATTAAAGGGATAGTAATATTTCGTTTTATCTTTATTTTAATTTGTAGGCATTACAAAAACATGAAGAATGATATAAGTCTTATCTCTCAAACCTTTATGGTTTGAGAGATATTCACAAGCAAAGTTTCCCCTCCTGCCTCTTTTACCTAGTGTAAGCCATCTCTTCTCAGATGTGGAATCTGGTTGTAAGACCAGACAGATAACACCAGGGGACAATCTTCTTACTGGTAGAACAATGAAAGCCCTGCCCCCCTTGACAAGTTGTTCAGGTTTTTCCCTTATCTTAATTGAAGATTGTCCCTCTCTGCAGTCTACCTGGGCACCTCCCTTCTGATCTGGCTGAACAGTGTTATATCAGTAAAAGGGGAGGGAGGGGGACACTTTGTCATTGAATTACTCTTGAACTACAACTCTGACAGAATTGAAATAACACTCTCCAAAGTCCAAATACTATGATGATTAATTAGAGCTGCTTTTATTATGAATAATAATAAAAAGCATTAATATCACTTTAAAGAAATTGTAATGCATTACTCTTCATAGTATTTGGGCCATGGAGAGTATAATTTCAATACTGTTCTCACAGTAAGAGGATTTTCCCTTGCTGTGAGCTGTCTGGTCGTAAGACCAGATTCCACATCTGAGGAGAGGTGGCTTACACTAAGTAAAAGGGGCGGGAGGGGGAAACTTTATCATTCAATTACTCTTGAACTACAACTCTGATAGTATTGAAATAACATTCTCTATGGCTCAAATACTATGAAGATTAATTGGAGCTCCTTTTAGTTTGAAACATTACTATCCCTTTAAATAATTATGTTTGATTGTTTTTACAGCTAATTGTGAGTGGAAACCAGTGTTAAGGAAATCAAACATTAAAGGTAAGGAAAAGGAATAAAGTTTACTTACAAAGAAGGAAGACTTAAATGCACTATCTAAATTAATATTAAACAAGTCAGTTGGTCCAGATGAAGGACATCCAAAACTATTATGAGGGATGTACTTGCCTCACCACTAGCTAAACTTTTTAATCAGTCACTGTTGACAGAAAAAGTGCCAGATGAATGGAGAATTACTAATGTAGTTTGACTTTATAAAAAGGACAGCAGGGAATACTCTGTAAACTACAGGCATGTGAGTCTAATATCAGTTGTTGAAAAATTAATTGAAACCATTTCAAAAGAGAGTTTGTTGTTTATCTGAAATTCTCAGATTTGCAATATCAGTGTCAGCATGGATTTACTACAGGAAGATGTTGTCAAACAAATCTTGGATTTTTTTTTTTACTTTGCAACTAAATCATAGACCAGGGTGGGGCAATAGATGTATCTTTCAACACTGTCTTGGGATTGGACTCAAAAATAGTTGGAAGGATGAACTATTGGTTTAAGGATCATAGACAGAGGGTCGTGTCAATGGAATAAATTTAGAGGAAGGATGGGTTACCAGTGGAGAACTTCAGGGATTAGTACTGGGCTCTTCTCTATTTAATATCAGTATTATTGTTAATACTTGTGGGCTTCATGGGAAGATGTACCTTTTCCAGATTACACTAAGATCTGTTTAATCATTATCTTGTCCTGAATATGGGAGTGCCCTAGGATTTCAAACCCTTTTTCACATTACAAGATGAACACCATTGTTTCCAAGCTGTAATTTTTAAAAAATTTGACATGTGAGGATCATAGCTTAGTTGATGGTATCAGAACTCAAAAAATGCCCCACAAATGTATATGTTTCTAAAAAGAAGACAACATAGGGTAATTCATCAGTACAATTTTAGAGTTTTTCATACAACTATTTTTCCACAAATCTGTACCAAATTTGTGGTAATATTTTTTTTTTGCATTTTTCACACTTACATTACAATGTTGCTATATATTTTAAGCATAGGATATTTGTAGATTTAAAAAAATGCATTGATTAGTGTTCAGCTATTTATTCTGAATACGGCAATGACCCATATGCATATGTTTTTCAGGGTTTGGGGAAATTATTGGGCCCAATTTGAACATGTACATTTGCGTTTTAAGACTTGGAATTTTCACAGCTTGCTAAACAAGTGCCATGTCTCATTTGGGGCTTTTTAGCAGTGCTCCACTTTAACCCATGGTTAAATTTAAAGGGATAGTAATACTTTGCTTATATAAGCTTTAATATTGTACTTATTAAATAAATAAAGCTAAGGATTTAAGTCTTGGGAGACCTGCTGGGCCCAATTTGGAACATACATGTTTCCTTCTTCAGACATGACATTTTCACAGCATGCTTGACTGGTGCTATGACTCATTTGGGGCTGTTTAGCAGTGCTCCAGTTTAAAATTTACCCCCAAAAAGTGTATATTTTGGAAACTTAGATAACCCTGGGTTTGATTATAGTTGCATTTTTACACTTTTCATACAGTCAGTTTACCACAAATCCCTCCAAAAAATAAAAATCTAAGTTTTCACACATGCAATTTTGCTATAGATTTCAAGGACAGGGTATTTAGATATTTTTAAAAATGCATTGATTAATGTTTAGCTACATCTTCTGCACAGGTTTGTCAGGGACTGGGGGGGCTACTGGGCTCAAGTTTGAACATGCACATTTCCATTTTCAGACATGGAATTTTTATAGCTTGCTTAATTGGTGCCATGTCTCATTTGAAAAAAAACTAAATAGAAAGAGGCGCTCATAGGGTTAATACATTATTGTATATAGAAATATAGATAACAAGATATTGTACTCACATTGTGTGGCCAGTCTTAGGTGTCTAGTGGTTAAATAAGCAAGTGGGGGATATTATACTGCCCACAGCAAATATCTACTTTTGTCCAGCTGCTTCCCAAATACAAACCTTCAAATATAGAAGGAAAACAGACAGAAAAACAAAAACGCAACAAAAGCGCATTTTCAATAAAGTAAATGATATCTATCTGTATAGAGTGAGACACCCTGATGAAAGAATCTTTGGATCCAGAAATGCACTGGTGGATATTTCATTTTGTAATTGTATTATTGTATTATTAAAGGGATAGTAATGTTTCATAATAAAAGCAGCTCTAATTAATCATCATAGTATTTGGACTTTGGAGAGTGTTATTTCATTTCTGTCAGAGTTGTAGTTCAAGAGTAATTGAATGATAAAGTATCCCCCTCCCGCCCCTTTTAGTGATGTAACACTGCTCAGCCAGATCAGAAGGGAGGTGCCCAGGTAGATTGCAGAGAGGGACAATCTTCAATTAAGATAAGGGAAAAACCTGAAAAACCTGTCATGGGGTGCAGGGCTTTCATTGTTCTCATAGGAAGAAGATTGTCCCCTGCTGCTATCTGTCTGGTCTAGCAACCAGATTCCACATCTGAGAAGAGATGGCTTACATTAGGTAAAAGGGGCGGGAGGGGAATACTTTATCATTCAATCACTCTTGAAGTACAACTCTGACAGTATTGAAATAGCACTTTCTATGGCTCAAATACTATGAAGATTTATTGGAGCTGCTGTTTTTGTGAAACATTACTATCCCTTTAAAATAATTATAATATATTAAACTTTCTGCTGATCGTTCTTATTTGAATACAACTGATTTCTGCAGTTAACCCCTAGAGTACCTGTGCAGGGGCAGGATTAAACCCCTGTTGCCATCAACTGGTTGAATAACCAACAACTGGTAGAACACCACGTGTTAGTACAAGATTATATCTGAAATACTGTTTGGATATCATTTACTTTGTTGAAAAAGTGCCCCATTGTTCCTTTCATTGTTTTTTGTTGTTTTTTTCATCATCCTGTATGTCTCATTTATACCCATTTGGCAATGCTTCAATTCAAATTTCTCCCCCAAAAGTACATGGTTTTGAAAAGTAGACAACTAAGGGTGTCATTCTAGGTGCATTTTGGCACTTCACATGCAGCTACTTTATCATTAATGAACATCCCTTTCAAAGACTGCAGCAAGAAAAAAAAATCTATGCTTTTTTGATAGATTTTGTGTTCAAAATATATTTGGTTGCAGGAAACTTTCATAAATTAGATTCTGCTATTTCTCAACTTATGGAGATATCACATATGTGTATGTTTGGTAACTAATGTAGGAATGTCTAAGTCTTGTATTGGTTTTTTCACTGGGTTCACTTTTGAAAAGTTGCTTGCAGAATAGCGCGCAGCTTCACTCCGCATTCATCACATTGCCATAGTGAAAAGGACGACATGAGAATCTCGCCATGCATAACAGAGCAAGATTCTCGTGTCTCCCCATGAAAGGTTGCAGTGCTTGGTAGTGAGTTGGAGGCATCTCTAGCACTGGTTATTCTGACCCTGGCACCTAAAATAGCTTTGTGGATTAACTTTCAGAGTCACCTATATTATGAATATCATTGACAAGCATACATGTATGTGCAGTGGGCGTAATTTTTCGTAAGTACCTGATGTTCTTATAGAAGTGGGATTAAACCGGTTTTACTGAGTAGAAATAGTCATATACTGTTCCTTAAACACAACACTCTTGACATGCTGTTGGATCCTATGGTGTACTGGTGATTTTTGTGCAACATATTGAGATTAATATGTAAGTTTAATCATGTCTAACAGAAGGCTTAAACAACCATATTTTTTTGTGCACCATCACACAAAGAGCTTGCCATTTTACAAGAAAAAGCAGATGCTTGATTTAAAGCTGCAGCTGCTGCAACAATGGTCCAGGACAGCCTCTTCCTGGCACCCAGTGAGTGGCTGGGAGGTGAAGAGAATCACGGACGATATGTGACCATTTAGTACATGACATGAGAATCTCACATGTCATGTAGTGCGAAATTCTCATGTTGCCATTTTTATCATGGTGACATGGTTAATGTGTCATGTGGTCACATGCTCTTTTGCGTGCAACCTTTTAAACGGATACCCTTTCACTGGATGCTGAGGCTTTGGTCTTTTTGCTGAGCATTGTCTGCTAACCTTATCTACAGGTAAAGCTAGCTCCATTTACAGAGTAAATAAAGAAATGAATTCTCTTAATAAAAAACTTCTTAAACCTACCAATAATAATACAAAAATAATAATAATAACTTAAAAACTTAGAGTGCATTGCTTCCCATTATATTTTCATAGAGCTAAGGAGTATGGGTGGTGAAAAGTCTGAAAAATTACCCACCAACTATTTTTCACTTTTTTCAGGAAGTTTTCTGCTTTTCGCCACTGCAAAGTTTCCTTCTTTTTCAACACTGCCAATACATTTTTCATCTATGTTTCATATGACTGCAACATTTCCCACCACAATATTACTTTTTCTGAGGGCTGAAGTGGAGAAATAAATAGCTGAAAGTCAAAGATGTGAGTCCTACAACATATGCCATGAACACTAACACTAACGTCCTGCTTGGCACAACTGTCCTTGAAAAATAACTGCGGCTTGTGATATTCCAGCAGGGTGCAACACATGACATCAATTTTCAACCAAAGATCACTGGTCTTTAACCCCTTAAAGGGATAGTAATACTTGAAAATAAGTTTATTTTATATTGTAGCGCTTAAAAAAACTTGAAAAATGATATAAGTCTTACCTCCCAAACCTTTACGGTTTGGGAGATATTCAGAAGTAAAGTTTCCCCTGGAGTGATGTCATTGCTCCACCCTTCAGATTTGGAATCCGGTCCCCGGACAGGCTGTGCCTCTCCAGAAGTGCTGAGATCACCATCTTTAAAAAGAATTTCTTAATTGGAATGGTCTACAAAGTGTGCTTTCAAGCCAGGCACACTTTGTAGATAGTTCCAATTAAGTAGTTCTTTTCAAAGATCGTGATCTTGGTACTGCTAAAGAGCTGCTGGTTGCTCTGTGGACCGAATTCCAAATCTGTCCACTAGATGGCAGACTTGGCTGAAACAGCCAGGAAAACAGCATTTTACTATATTTTACATGTGAATATCTTCCAAACCATAAAGGTTTGGGAGATAAGACTTATATCATTTTTCATGTTTTTTTAAGGGCTACAATATAAAATACAATTATTTTCAAGTATTACTATCCCTTTAAGGACACAACGATCCTGGCAAGTCATGGGTCATGGATTTCAGGGATCCCCTCACTGCTGAATGCCATTCAGGGAGCCCTGAATTGGATAGGGAAAAAAAAAAGCAGCCGTGACCTTAAGGGATTAAAGGACCAAAATCAGTGTCTTTGGATGTTAAGGGATTAATGAGGACTTAGGTGAATGTAAGGAAAATTATTGGGGGCACATAGGGACAACAGGGGAGGTAGGGGTTGTGGCCTTTTGTCAGCAATCAGGTCTTTTTCCCTGCATCAACAGCCGTGAGCTTCAGAGGCAGGGAAGGTCTCTACAGCAACAAAAAGAATCACTGGAAAACACCATTTTTCCAGAATGTGATGGCAGTTACTGTTACTCTCAATGCTTTTCTTGCCATTTTTGTCAAATCTGATATGGATACATAGAGGACGGAATTGGATAACTCGAGTTGAAAAAGGTTAAAACATTTGCGTTTTTTGCAGATTTCTAGCCATAATAAGATCCATTGTGATGGAGTGGAATCCAGGCCAAATACTGCAATCAAAACTAAACTACACTATTTAAGGCTGTGTTTAATCCTTTAGATCCAAGAGACATCTTGAATATATCACTTTGCAACATTGTTTTCTGTGCAAACTGACAGTTATGAAATAGAAAACTACACTAAACTATTCATAGCTGTATTTAACCTCTGGTATTCTACAGATGATAAACACATTTCACAATGAGTTGGAGGCATGTCTATCATTCAAGGGGTTAAAGCAGAGCTTTCACCTTCATAATATTGCCCCCCAATACATTACTAATATAGTGATAAGCAAAGGAATAGTTGTATTATGCTAAATAGGTCCACGTTATTGAAGTAATCCACCTTCTTCTGCAGGCGGACAACGGCACAGACATCTTAGAGGAAAGTTACCTCTGCGTCTGTGCTGTCTGTCCAGTGCACTGCCCGGATTGGTGGTGAAGATCAGTGGTTACCTTAAGGTAATGGGAGCTGCTGCCTGTGCAGGTACACAGAGCTTACAAGAAAAGCTCTGTGCCCTGGATGCAGGGCCGGATTTACATCTCAGGAGCCTGTATGCACAGAAATCTGAAGCTCCCCTCCCCCATTGGCCATATCCACTGGACACCTCCACAATGCTCCTAACCTCCACATCTCCCCCCATCAGCTCCAACTTGTCCTTACATTGCCCCATCCTCTCCACATTGCCCCATTATCTCCATATTATCCTCACATTGCCCCCATCAGCTCCAACTTGCCCCCCATCAGCTCCAACTTACCCTCACATTGCCCCCATCATCTCCACATTGCCATCATCTCCATATTGCCCCCATCAGCTCCAGCTTACCCTCACATTGCCCCCATCATCTCCACATTGCCATCATCTCCATATTGCTCCCGTCAGCTCCATATTGCCCCCATCAGCTCCATATTGCCCCAATCAACTCCAACTTAACCTCACATTGCCTCCATCATCTCCACATTGCCATCATCTCCGTATTGCCCCCCACCAGCTCCATATTGCCCCCATCAGCTCCAACTTAACCTCACATTGCCCCCATCATCTCCACATTGCCATCATCTCCATATTGCCCCCCATCAGCTCCATATTGCCCCAATCAGCTCCAACTTAACCTCACATTGCCCCCATCATCTCCACATTGCCATCATCTCCATATTGCCCCCCATCAGCTCCATATTGCCCCCACCAGCTCCAACTTACCCTCACATTGCCTCCATCACCTCCACATTGCCATCATCTCCATATTGCCCCCCGTCAGCTCCATAAGGTGGTGAGGCTACTTTTTTCTTTTTTTTTTTTTTAAATGGTCCCAATGACAGGTACCCCTCTGTGGGGTGTGCCTGTAGGCAGATGCCTACTCTGCCTTATGGTAAATCCGGCCCTGCCTGGATGTATGCAGAAGAAGCTGGATTACTTCAATAATGTGGACTTTTAATACAAGTATTCCTTTGCTTATCTCTATATTAGTGATGTATTGGGGGGCAATATTACGAAGATGAAAGTTCCACTTTAAACCTTTGAGTTACAGTGAAGTATCTAACACACTGCAAATCAATGCATTGGATACCTCTATGACACTCATAGGGTTAAAGTAGAGGCTAAACTAATATTAGTTTAGCAGGTGCAAAGAACTGGGTCCAGACAACTTGAAGGGCCCGTTTTGGGGCCCAGTGGAAAATGTTTTTTAGTAATTAGCAGTGAATTGTTTTGCACCAGGGTCTTCCATCACTAAGTGCCTCGCTGGATGACCGATAGACTGGGTTCCAAGTAAAATATAGCAATAATTTCTGTTTAAAGGGATAGTAATACTTCTTTTATCTTTATTTTATTTTGTAGGCATTAAAAAAACATGAAGAACGATATAAGTCTTATTTCTCAAACCTTTATGGTTTAAGAGATATTCACAAGCAAAGTATCCCCCCCCCCGTTCAGCCAAATTAGAAGGGAAGTGCCGAGGTAGACTGCAGAGAGGGACAATCTTCAATTAAGATAAGAGAAAAAGCTGAAAAACTTGTCAAGGGGGGAAGGGCTTTCATTGTTTTTATACAAAGAAGATTGTCCACTGCTGTTATCTGTCTGGTCTTACAACCAGATTCACATCTGAGAAGAGATGGCTTACACTAGGAAAAAGGGGCGGGGAGGGGAACTTTGCTTGTGAATATCTCTTAAACATTAAGGTTTGAGAGATAAGACTTATATCATTCTTCATGTTTTTTTAATGCCTTCAAAATAAAATAAAGTTAAAATGAAGTATTACTATCCCTTTAAGATAAAGGAAGACAAGTTAAAAAAGACACAGCCCACTAGAGAAGTTAAAGGGGAACTTTCACCCCGCAATAACTAAATCTCCCCTTACTGCTCAGCTGGCGACTAGCTGCTTAGTAGCGCTAGTCGCCAGAAATCTTACCCCGTTCTCAAGATTTCGGCGTTTTAAAAGACCAGGAAGCACGGACGTCTCTTCACAGTGACGTCCGTGCGCCTGCGCTGTCAGTCCCTTGTCAGTCCCTTGTGCACCGTACGTTGCATACAGTGCACAAGGGACTGACAAGGGACTGACAGCGCAGGCGCACGGACGTCACTGTGAAGAGACGTCCGTGCTTCCTGGTCTTTTAAAACGCCGAAATCTTGAGAACGGGGTAAGATTTCTGGCGACTAGCGCTACTAAGCAGCTAGTCGCCAGCTGAGCAGTAAGGGGAGATTTAGTTATTGCGGGGTGAAAGTTCCCCTTTAAGTAATTACAAAGTGTAAGTCTGGACAGGTCTAACAAAAAGATTAAGAGGTATGCAGTTACTACTAATGGTAAAACAAATGTGAGGATTAAAAGAACAAATCAGAGAAAAACACAACTCAATAAAAATGTGACTCAATGCTAGTGACAATACTAGGATACCAGGAGGAGAAAAAAAGCTAAATAATACTGAGATATCTAATATGTATTTAATCTTTTGTGGATGAAGAAGAGCAAGGAAGAGGGAACGTGAAAAGTATGGAGGTGAGAGTAAACAAAATGCCAGAAAGCATGAACTTTTTTCCTATAGCATGAGCTGCATGAATGGTTCCACTCTGCACAGACCCCCTATGGCCTCTCATTGTCTCTTCTTCACTTCACCCTTCACAGCCCTCTGACTGTTTTTGTTTATCACCTTCACTCCTTGGCTCTGCGTTACTTCAGCTCCCTTCCCCCTACCTTTCACTCCTTTCACCTCTCAGCCCACTGCCTCTTTATTTCTTTCTTAACCTTCTATCACCTGCCTCTCACCCATTAGATCCTTTGTGACTTCCCCCCAGGATTGTTATTTCACCCCAACTCACTTTCTTATATATCCCGTCACTTCTCAGACACGTCTACTTTTCCCCTCACCCACCAGCCCGCTGTTTATTGTCTGGCTGCCCAGTTAGGAATGTAAAAACGAAATAAATATGAAATATATATATATATATATATATATATATATATGAAATATATATGGCACATACTTAAAATAAATGTACTTTAAAAGTTAACCATACACTGATTAATTAATGAATAGTGAAAACAGAAGCATACCTGTAGAATATCAGATGAGAGATCTTCAATACCTATAGCAAGAGGCACAGTCTCGCCTTTAACCAGGGCAAACATGACACCAGTTCCAGTTGATGATCGAATATTCAGAGTAGCATTGACTAACCATTCTCCTTCAGTGGAAGTGCTTTCCGCTAAGTAGAGAAAGATTTCAGATTTCATTTTAATTGACAGATATTCACTAGAAAAATATAATATATTGAAGGAAAAAATAAGCATAAGCATAATAATTTTATCGGACAGGGATGCTAGGGTATCCTTTTGAAATGATCAACCTAATGGAGAGCATAAATACGGTATATTCACAATGCTGCAGGCATCATAAAGGGGCCAGCAATATGTTGCCACTGTCATCCACAGGTTAGTATCTGTTAGGTTAGGTTAGTTCCAGTATCTTTTAGGTTAGGTTAGGTGCAGTGTCTTTTAGGTTAGGTTAGGGTCAGTATCTCTTAGGTTACTACTATCTGTTATGTTAGATCCAGTATCTGGTAGGTTTGGTTAGGTTATTGTCTGTCTAGGATCAGTATCCATTAGGTTAGTATCTGTTAGGTTAGGTCCAATATATGTTAGGTTTGGGGGTGGTTAAGTTAGGCTAGTTAAAGTTATGGTAGGGCATCATTTTCAAAGGCTACATTTTTCTTGTGCCATTTGTATGCCTGTGCAATTGCAACGTGCTTGCGACACACTCTTGCATCGGAGATATTTTTATGGTAAATCAGGATGCCCAAACTTTGGCAATTGAATGAAAAAAGTATTATTTAAGCCAAAAGATGAATCCTTCAAGAAGTGAAATTTCTGAGAATGACTCCTTGAATGCAAGAGAGACCTCCACTACACTGCATTCCCTTAAAGGGGCAGTAAAAGGTCAGAAAAAAATGTAATTGTAATGAGTATTCATTACTTTAGCCTTACTGTTCAAAGGCACTGCTTTTCTTCAAGCAAGGTGGTGCCACAAACTGTTTTGGTGCTCATGGGATATCTCCATAGATCCCGCGGTAATTTTGTGTAATAGTTATCTTTTTCATAACTTCTGATAACATTTATAATACCCTTATTTTACTCTATAGGAAAAGCTCTAACACATATTTTCCATAATTAGGGGTAAAGGGATAGTATTGTCTTGTTTTTATAAAATTGAATATTGTAGCTATTTATGGTTTGAGAGATATTAGCCACTAAAGTTTTCCCCTCCCTCCCCTTTCCCTGACGTCAGCACTCTAGCTCACTGCAGGGGAGTCTGGTCCCGGGACCGTCGGAGGCTCTTCACCAGAGCCGAGATCGAGAGACATAAAAAGAGTTACTTCTCTGGAATGGTCTAAAAAGTGTGCCTGGTTTGCAAGCTCACTTTGTAAACCGTTCCAGTGAGGTAACTCTTTTTGTGTTTCCTGGAGTCAGCTAGAGAGCTGACGTCAGGGAATGGGGAAGGAGGGGGAAACTTTAGTGGCTAATATCTCTCAAACCATAAAGGTTTGAGAGATAGGACTGGAAGTGTTTAGTTTAGGTTTTTAATAGCTACAATATTCAATTTTATGAAAATGAGACAATACTATCCCTTTAAGTGTGTTCCTTCTACTCCTAAATAAAATATAAGTTGTATGTTGCTAACATCAGCCACTCAGGATATGTTACATCCAAGAGTATTAACCTTTTTACTTCCAGAGGTGTCCAACGCAATGCTCCACAATACACTGCACACCCCTCTGGCATTCAAAAATATAAAAAAGGGGATTTTTATAGTCAGTTATAAATCTCCATTAGTCCATTGGGGAACACAGGGACTGTTCGGTAATCTTCTTTCTACCATATTTGGAGCACATAAAGAGCTAATGATTCTAAATAACTCAGCTCCCCCTACTCCCTATCCCTTCTCTACCACTATGTTTCTACTAGGCAGTTTTCATCTAGCAATGCACAGAAAGGCAACGTTATCAGGTCAAAGAAGCCAAAAACAATGGGAAACCACAAAGTTATCAGAGTGCAAGTTTTATCAGAGTGGGATGTCCTGTATCCCCCAACAGAAAAGAGAAAGACAGAGAAAATAGTGTATCAGTGATTTTAAAAATCCCCTTTTTTCATACAAAGGGGGACAAAGGTCATGCGGTAATGTCCCAAAGCAATCACAAAACCACAAAGTAGGCAAGAAAACAGACTGAATTAAAAAACTGCAGTTTTCAAGACTTTGAATGCAAAACCACCATGCACTGAAGGCAAAACTTTAACTTTGTAGAACTTAGTAAAGATATGAACTGAAAACTAAGTAGGTCCAGGTACATTGATAAGCACCATGTGTCTGTAATTGATAGCTCCAGTAGTGGATGATACCAGCCATGCTTTGGCATGTAGGTGCCATGAGAATGTGGCGAACCTTTTTCTTGTTTATCTTAGCAAGAAGTCTGGGAATCACTGATATTAGTGGAAACAGGTACGCTAACATGTAGATTTAAGTTATCATCATGGTGTTTAACACTAGAACCTGTGTATCTCTTGCCTTGCACAGAATAGTGGAAGTTTGGTGTTCTGGTGTTCCTCAAACTGATATATTGGTTTAATTTCCATATCCCTAGAAAAAAATGTTATTTTGCTGAAATAATCTTCACAGTTTTGCACTGCTAGGATGTAAATAGATACTATGACTGGAACATGTTGCTCTGCCCAGAATAATATCTTCTCTGCTTCTAACCAAGCCTTATTTCTTCTTTGATATTTATGCAACCAATTGCATTTGCATTGTTGGATTGTAGTCATACTAGATGTCTCTTCAAGGGGGTCATCTAAGTGAGAATAGTCTTGTGAATTGCTTTCAATTCTAAGACAATAATCATAAGTAAGGACACCATTTTGGACCACCACTAACCCTGAGCAGAGAGGTGATAGTGAACTGCTCCCCATCTGGATATACTTGCATCAGGCATTATCACAAAACATATCAGATCTTGAATAATGTCCCATTTTGTGATTACTTTTGATTAGCCACCAATGTAGCGTTTGAGGAGTTACTGGAGATAGTCTTTCAAGCAATGATTCTGATTGTTGTGTTTCTGAAGAAGGTTCACTTATAGAGGTGTCAGATGGAACTGGAAAAATGTCACCACTTCCAATGTGGAAATCATGGTGCCCACTAGTATCATACATACATTACTTGAACATAGAAAGGGTCCTCACTTTGTACATGAGACGAGAATGTCTGACAGAATCTAGACCTTCTGAAGGTGTCAGACTCCAGACAGAGAAAAACACATTTATTTGACAAAACATCATTATCGCTGCAAAATGCGTAGTAGTGGCAAAGTTTTGACTTCTAATTGTATTGAATAAATCTAACTGCATTTTTTATATGAAGGAGCAGCATATATATTGCCAGGAATACCAGTGGAAGCAGATCCTGGAGATAAGTTTTTGGTGTTCCTGAACAGCAGCTTTGAAGAATGTGCCCACTTAGCAGCCACATCTAAATGTGAGAGGATTTTTATATTTTTTTTTGTATTGTTGCCTAGTGATGAGGCACTATTGTGACCTTTGTGTCTTTATTGTTTTTTTTTTATCCAGAGAGAGAGAGGAAGGCCATCCTTTTCCAAAGCAGATGTTCTAACCATGGTTCTGAAGAACTAGCACTGTTTGTTGCAGATCATCCCTATAAGGTATGTTGATGTCTTTTGGGCAAAGAAAAGCTGCTAAGGGAACTGCTACATTCGTCAAGACCCTTGGTGCTATCACTAGTCCAAAAAGTAGTGCTACAAATTGATAATGCTGGCTTTGGAAGGTATATCTGAGATATATTAAGTTCAGAAAGTTTCAGAATTGCCTGATAAAATGCCACAGCTTTGAGTCTTTCTCTTTTTACTCTGGAAATGAAAAAAAGTTTAGCAAAGAAGATTTTAAGTGAATTTGGTATCCAATGTCACTACTCTGATCATCCAGTCATCTGAAATGGTTCTCCTCCACTGATACTGAAACTGAGATTTCTCCTTGTGGAGGATTTTGGAAATGACATGGAAAGTGATTTTTCTAGTCTTATGCCAGACTAAGTTTATGTTTTTTTATGCCAGGCTGATTTTTATTTTGATGGATAACTTTGAATTTCTGAAGGAACAAAAAGTATTCACCTATTTCTGCGGATCAAAGCAATGAAGCTTTTTCTGTGACAGCAAAGTGCTTTTACCACTCATTGCATGAATAATACTGTTCAGGACAAAAAAGATACTTCTTTGAAAAGGTATGGCTACCAAAAACTTTTTTCAAGCTATGTCTGCCTCCCAGATTTTTAACAATGAGTCACAGGCAGTGACTGAAGTTACTATACATCCTGTTGCCATTCATACCACCCTAAATGCTGCATCTCCATTGTATGATGTAGTTTCTTATAATTGAGTGACCATGTGAAGAAGATCTTGTTTAGTTGCATCTTCTTGAATAGTCTTCTTATGATTAGAGATCCCTGCAGACCTATGTAAAAGCTAAAGCTGGGCTGTAAATGGTCCCAGTGCCTGAAAAAAAAATAATTTTAAGTAATTATTAAGCTTCTTTTATTAGATGAAACTTTAAACATGACTGCATCCTGAAGCGGTATGGTAGAATTTTTTAAAGTTGTGAAACGGGGCATCCACAGCTGAAGGATTTGATCATTTATCCATACAAGCCTTAGGGAAATCTTAATTGAGAGTAAGCTTTCATTGGACACAAGACAATCAGATGTTGTTCACGGGCGTAGTAAAGTAAATTATTAATGAAGAATTACATTGCAAATTTAGCAGTAGAACAGACTCTGACGACCATTTGTGTGATGCACTATGGTGAAAGAAGTCTCTCCAGTAAGAGAGATCTATCTTATACCTATATAATGTTATGTAGCCTCATTATCAAGTTGAACATATTTCAGACACTTTCATGCATAGGTTCTCTAGAGTAATATAGGGCATGGAGATACTTATCTTCCTGGAATGCCTTCTTTTACCTAACATCACATTAAAAAAATGAAAGATGATACAAAGAGCTATTAAATTATGCAAAATTTACATTATAGACCTTATCAAAAAACGCAAAGATCATAATATGTAGTGTGAAAGAGAAATGAAAGAGAGGGTAATAAAAAAAGGATTTAATAAGTTAGCATTTTTCATTTAAAATCAAGATTAAAGCAAGAGAACGAGTTGTAGCATGTAGAAGGAATGTGTGTGAGTTCTGTTTTATGAAAAGGATGAATAGCCTTCCAGGGCGTCACATGTGACATCAAAAATAACCTCATTGATGGCATCACTGGTGACATCAGAAATGAATCTGCTAATCCTGAAAATCATCAGAGAGCAGCAATACTACACTACAACACTGTTCTTCCAGTACTAAAACACTTCAAAACTGATATTGAAATTCCCCACGCTGTAAAGGACACACACTTTAAAAAAAAAAAAAAATTATTATTTAGCAACAATTCAGCTTGCCGCCCAATAACAAAACTACAGTAAGAAATCAGCATAAACTGTAAACACATCAGTAAGAGTACTGCATAACATTACCTAGTCACTACACCTGATGAAAAATATCTGTTACACAGTGTAACTGTCATTGTCACTGATGAAATTATTTGTCAATAACTTTTGTCATTTCACCAGTGATGCCATTTATGTCACCATTTGCTATGGAATCCATGATATCAATTGTGAGGTCATGTGATATCAATGTCCTTGATGATGTCATTTGTGGTTATGTCTGATGTCAGCAGCAAAGCACCCGGGGATGTGAAGTTCAGTTGGAAGAACATAACCTCCACTTCCTATCTTTTTGTGTTTCAGTAAGAACGTATTTCTATGTGACTTTTTTTATTTGCATTTCCATAGTCTGTCCAAATGTTCAAACTCAGAGGGCCAAGAGCCCTACTGGGCTTCCATAATATACTTACTATAGTTCATAAGAAATTGTGCAAAGCCAGCCCCAGGATAATAGGAACCTTTCTCCACTGACACAAAACAATGCTTGCTCTGTTTTTCCTGTATGACTTCCTTTACGCCCATTGCTCCCTGATTCATCAGGTTCCATCCACGGATACAACCATCTAATCGTGGGTTAATCTAAAGCATGGGAATACAATGCTTGTATTATTATAGTTGTCTATACATGTTCTTATAGGTATTGGACACAGTGAGCCATATCCACAAAAAAAAGTATGGAAAACCAGCTGCATCATCCAAAATTCACCAAATTCCTATTGATTTAAAATGGGAATATAACCCCTTGAATTCTACAGATGTTTCCAGTGCATTGCCTTGCAATGAGTTGGAAACTTCTGTAACATTCAATGGATTAGAATTATTTTTTAATCAACAAAAAGGTCAAAATAAAAAGCAAAACCCTTCAGTTTTAGAGAACAAAATCTCAAATTTGAGACCATGTATAACTTTAATTTATGTAAGCTCATTTATTATTCCCTTTTACCTGCACTAAACACTACTAAGAGTACAGGTGATGCAATACATCAAGCAGTGCCTTTTTGGTTGAGACAGTGCAAATAAACTAGACAACCACTTGCTGAAACATAAAGAAACAGAATAGACCTGAGGTGGGCAGATTTCGGCTACTGGACTACTTCTCCCGCAGTCCTCAGCTGGCCTTTGACAAGACTACAGACTCCCTAAATTAAGGAAATATTGTCTTTGAGTGAGTTATAAAGATTTTAGATCCATGACTCTAGTAGCTTACCCCTTTCTGTTATTGATATCCTAACATGAGAAATGTTGGTTCTGTCATTGGCAACAGTAGATCTGTTGAAATGATTGATCCACTGATTGTTCTATCTGCAGATATTGCTAAAACCAGTGGTCCATAGAACCAGCTCATGGAATAGTACATTAGATACAAAGCATATCTGTGAATTATGATAGTTATATGTAACCAGAGACCTATACACACCTTCAAAATCTAGTAGTTTGCGGGAAGCATGAGTTATGGAGTAGGTGAAATACAGGAAAATAGATGGGGTTAGGTGGAAGGAGGGGGTGTACCTGACAAAGATACTTGGAGCCATATTCAGGAAGATAAAAAATGCAATTATGGGGCAAAGCAGCTGCATCACAAGTTACAAATAAAATGTCCTAAAATTGCTCTTGATTTAAAAGGGGTTTGTAACCATTGGAGAAGTGTGAATTAATGCTTTAGAGACCTTTCAAGCCATAAAGGGCTAAAAGCCTCATTTAAGTCATTGGAATTTTCGTTTGTCCTATGTGGTGCCGTTGGTTTGATCAAGGATTGATTTATCTTCCTGAATACAGCCCTCAATCCCCAGAGACAAGCAGGGTTATAAACTTCTTATGGTTTTAAGGCTTATACACACACATACACACCCCTAAGGGAAGATGCACTAAAGTGAGATAAATGTGAGATAAACTCTCCAGTGAAATAAACTCTCTAATTCATGTTATTTCATGGAGCACATGCATTAAGAATAAGTCGGAGAGATCTTAGTACTTAGGCTCCATAGACCAACATATCAGAATTAAAAAGTGTATCACACTGCAGAGTTTATTGCACCTTTATCACACTTTGGTGCATAAACACCCCTTCCCCCCCTCCGGTATTTTTAAAGTACATAATAGAATCTCTGGGGTAAATCTAGAGAGTTTCCAGGTATACTCCCAAGACAATATACCTAGTAACTACAGTTGGCAGTAGCTGATTTGGGGGACAGTACAACAGTAAATTCATTGTGTCCATATCTGACAGGAGAAAAGCAAGGACAGGGTAATTTTGAAGTCAGGTAAGATAAAGGTTATATAAACTCTTCAATTCCTATGATATTCAGTGGAACCTCTTTTTCAGGTTCAAGAACCCTTGCTAGGCATCATACAATAGCATAGGAATTAAACAGTTTATGTCACTTTTATCTCACTTTAGAGCATCTCCCCCAGGAACTGAAAGATACAATTACCGGTTTAATAATATTTTCCACTTTCCGAGGTAATCCTGCAATGTAGACTTTGGTTTCCAAAATACCATGCGAAGGCTTGAACAGACTTTGGGGGTTATTGATGTTCATGACTGCTTCTTTTGCTATTTTTACACTGATACCATTTTCCAGCTCTTCAACAGATATCTACAATAAAAACATGTTTTTAAATACAGTTTTCAGACTGCAATGGACATGAATATAGCATTGTGTATATAGATAGATAGATAGATAGCTAGATAGATAGAGAGATAGATAGATAGATAGATAGATAGATAGATAGATAGATAGATAGATAGATAGATAGATATGTGTACTAAATCACCAAATTATTGGAAAAATGGCACCTTATAATCCCTGTATACCAAGAAAGACTGTTCAGTATAAAACAGAGTAACCAAGCGCTACAATCCTAATACCCTGTTAGTGTGCAGGACCAAAATATAGACAAAAGAAATAAAATATAAAAGGAGGAAGCTTTTTGAACATCTTTGTTTTAAGTACTGTTAAGGGGATAATTTAATATGCAGTAAAGAGTTACACCATGCCCTTATTATGAATACTTTCTTTATATTGTTCTGAAAAGAAACAAAATATAAAAGGAGAAAGCTAGAAACTCTATTAATATATAATGTAAGACATACATATAGCCCTATTATAAGGGTACTAGTTGAAAAGCCCATTTACACAGGCCATATTGCCACCGCTACAGTCATGCGCAGTAGAGAATGCCCGTGCCGCGGCTGATACGGAACAGGGAGCACTGAATTCAGACCGGAGTCCTCTCTGTGCACCTTCTCTGCGCACCTTCCTGGGACCGCTGGAAGGTGTGCAGAGATGACTCCGGTCTGAATTCGGAGCTCTCCGCTCTGTATCAGCCAGGGCGCGGGCAGTCTCTACTGCGCAAGACTGCAGCACGTGTAGCCGTCTCTACTGCACATGACAGCTTCTGACAAACATCGTTAGTGAATTATTATATATATAATAATTCACTATGTTTGTCAGAAGCTGGGCAGGTGTTGTGTTGTGTTAGGATACAAGAATGTCCCTTCAATAGCATGCAAGGCCTGTATAGTGCTATAAAAAATGTAGGGCTATCACTAAAAAATATTTATGTCACATGAGCTCACCCTAGGTGATGTGTAACCTCCATCGTGTCAGACGTCCAATATATGAACCGGTTGGTACCTTATTCTCCTAATATAGAGGGCAGGTGTTGTGCAGGAAATTTCTTGGATTCTCTCCTATCTTTCATATAAGATGGGGTGGGTCCTGTGCACGGACTTCCTACTCTGTAGCGGGTAGAGGTCTATTCTATGCTCTATGAAATACCCCCCCACCCCGTCTTGAAGATCAAGACTTGATCCCTGAGGAAGTATCACTCCAGATATGAAATGGAAAGGATCGGGTCCCTTATTGGCAGCAATTTTATATCAGAGTGCCACGCTACACCTGCATCGATTAAGCAGACCACTACATTCTAAAAGGAATAGTAATGTTTCAAAATAAAAGCAGCTCCAGTTCATCTTCATAGTATTTGGGCCATGGAGAGTGTTATTTCAATATTGTCAGAGTTGTAGCTCAAGAGTAATTTACTGATAAAATTTCCCCCTCCCACCCCTTTTACCTAGTGTAAGTCACCTCCCCTCAGATGTGGAATCTGGGCTTAAGAACAGACAGCTCACAGCAAGGGACAATCTTCTTACTGTGAGAACAATGAAAACCCTGCTCCCCTTGACAGGTTTTTCAAGTTTTTACCCTTAAGCTAATTGAAGATTGTCCCTCTCTTCGATCCATCTGGACACCATTTCTGTTCTGAGGTGAGCAGTGTTACATCAGTAAAAGGGGTGGGAGGGGGATACTTTATCATTCAATTTCTCTTGAACTATAACTCTGACAGTATTGAAATAACACACTCCATGGCCCAAATACAATGAAGATTAATTAGACCTGATTTTATTTTGAAACATTACTATCCCTTTAAAGAAGGGAGGTATTTCATTTAAGTGCACAGTATAGGCCTCTGCCAGCTATGGAGTAGGAAGTCCATGCACAGGACCCACCACAGCAGATTGTTTTATGTGAAAGATGGGACAGAAGCCAAGAAATTACCTGCACAACACCTGCCCACTATATTAGGAGAATAAGGTACCAACCAGTTTATATATTGGACATCTGATACGATGGAGGTTACACATCAACTACTGTGAGCTCATGTGACTTTTAAATATTTTTTAGTGATATCACTACATTTTTATATATAGCCATACAGGCCTTGCATTCTATTGAAGGGACATTCTTGTATATCCTTATAATAGGGCTATATGTATGTCTTACTTGTTTTATATTAAATTGTTACATTACATATAGGTAGAGTTTCCAGCACTTTCGTTTAATATTTTGTGAGAACAATAAAAAGCAAGTATTCATAATAAGGGCATGCTCTAACTCTTTACTGCATATAAAATTATCTCCTTAACAGAACTTAAAACTAAGGGCAAGATGTTCAAAAAAAGTTGTGGCAGCTGGAACGGACTGCAGTCAGAATGAAATAGTTCTTACGCCATGGTCTGTCAATTCTCAAACATATTACCATAATTTATTGCATCCATCTCTTTCAAAGGGAAAAAGCAGTCTTAAAATTGGGTGTGGTCACATGGTAAGGTATTTTCAGAAAAAATAAATAGTTTAGTCATCAATATTTTTACTGATTTTTTTCAGACAAAATAAAAATGATCTAAACATAGAGAAGACAAATTAAAGTACTATTAGCAGATAGGAATGAGAACCCCTTAACAACTGGTGATGTGTCAGGACCATCACCGTTTTTTTCCCTGAAGGACCTGTGACAGTCTTGACACGTCACATATTTTGTGCTTGCACTGCTCCTGTGGGGCCTGAAATTGACAGCTTCAAGACCGGAGCGTTCCATGTCAGACCCCCTTTTGGCACTCCAGTACACGTCATCCGTCACCTGTGCTGGCGAGCTGACAACAATCAAAGCGGTCCTTAAGGGAAGGTAATTTCCATGGACCACTGGTCATTAAGAGTTTAAGGACAGTGATGGTCTTGACACGTCATGGAATTCTGGGATGACAGCGTGGCTGCACAGAGTGCTGCCATCTCAGAATTCAGTGCTCCAAAAAAGGAAAAAAGCTTAGTGGTCCTTAGTGGCCTCCCACACACCGGATCGGGCAGTTGTTAAGGAGTTAAACTAATCTTCCAGCACTGGACTCTGTTATTTATTTATTTTTCTTTGTTCATGATATTCTCCACCATTTCTCTTCTTTTTCCCCCCTCCCATACACATCACTTCAGCTAGAAGAGCCTTGGCCGGTTGTATCCATACCTGGGAACTTTCTCTTCTGGGACTCCTCTGGTGCCACTGTGGGATATAATTGAAGCCAATCAAACCAAAAAGGGGCAGCGCTTACTTGTGAATGTGACTTATTGGGAGCATCATAAAAGTGGGCGGAAAGTGGTAGGAACTGG
Organism: Rhinophrynus dorsalis; assembly: GCA_037306005.1. Classification (NCBI taxonomy): domain Eukaryota; kingdom Metazoa; phylum Chordata; class Amphibia; order Anura; family Rhinophrynidae; genus Rhinophrynus; species Rhinophrynus dorsalis. The sequence goes on along the minus strand of CM074719.1, from coordinate 67,454,128 downwards.
GTGGGGAAGGAGGATATGTGGGAGGAACAGGGCAGGACGGAGCTGAAGTGAGCAAAGTTTCAGAGGAAACTCCCAACAGCCAGAGAATCAGCCTCTTTCACCAGACAACTGATAATGCACTGTCAAAACCAGAGTCTCCAGGGAAAATCAAGGAGAGTTCCCAGGTGTGGTTATATTGGCCTCGCCTTCCTATAGCTATAACTATAAGTTTGTTGGCTGAGACTGTATGTTTAATATTGCTGTATAATTTTAAGCCTTACAATCTGTGTAAGTATTCATGTTGCTGAAGTTTACCTTAAGGCTCTCTTCCTTCTTGAGGTATCAGGTGATGTGAACGCATACCCGCAGTGCTGATTGGCAGTCACATCCACTCACATCACCAGATACACTGTGCAAGACCAGCAGTGCATAGCAATGTGAGCAGATGTGACTTCGACAAGCAGCACCGCTGGCATCCAACTCAAATCGCCACCCACCTTGTGCAAGACTTAGCAATGTGAAAGGATGTCAGAGGTGCTGCTTGCTGAAGTCACATCTACTCACATTGCCAGACACCATGTCTGTCGAAGGCGTATGTAAGTGGATGCGTTCAGAATGTCACTTTTAGTTAAGGTGCTTGACTTTGTTTATGTAGCTCAGAGAATGATGTGAAATGAAGAAACTGATAAGGTCAAAAGAGAGAGAGAGACTGTGGCAGGTAGCCTGTATATTACAGCATTTTGCACTGACAGAAAATGACACCTGAACCCCCAATAACATCTTATTATATGAAGTGAAATATATGGCTGTAAATGTAATGTATGCACGCACAAGTCCCTGGCACTGCCTTTGGGACAACCCCTTATATATCATATTGATTGTATTTTGAAATATGTGGGTGGGGAGCTGAGTGGTGGTTATAGTTTGCCTTTCACTCAGACCAGATGGTTGCACTTTGCAATGTACTGCACATTGCTCTGGTCCTCAACAGAGTTAGCATCCTGAAGAAGATGTGAGAGCAGAAGTGTCAAACTTTTGCAGAATGCATTACATACACTCCTGTAAATACATACTGGGAAGCTGTTAGCTACATAGAGCATTCAACAGAGCTTTATTAGCTCACATGAAGCTGCAAAAGCCCAGAAACATTTTCAATGAAAAATAGTAGCAACTATTAACAAATGACCAAATGAGGTATTGTCATCATGTGATTTACTAGAATGCATACAAAGTGTTGCTTACCCCACTGGCACTCAGAAGGTTAATTATGTCCATGGCTGTAGTTGTGTAGAAAGCTAAAGGAAGATCTCAACATCGCGAACCTCAGGTATTCAATGTTGGGACAGTAGAGGCAGCTATCGGAGTTTAGTGCATGTGGTGAACAGCCACATTAACATATAAACACACCCACATGAATACAACAATGGCTCATTATCCTGCATTTCCATATAGAAATGATCCATTGTTGATGTGTTGAGCCACAATCATAAAACTATCGATGGCATGGTAGAATGGTGGCAGATTGAAGAGGATATGATGGAGAAGACACGTTAAACGTTAGTGCATACTGGTCATGTGCCACAGACACAACTTCGCCATCCTATGCTCTCATCCAACTTTAGAGCATCTTCCCCAACATAAAGGCAGTTTATAATTTTCAGTAAAATTAACAAAACTTTGAGGCGACAGGTTCACTTTAACAAAAATAAGGGGAAAATAACTTACAATATGCCACTCGCCATTATTGATTGCTTTGCCCCCAGTTGTAACTTTTGTCCACAATTCATTCTTAAACTGAATTTCAATCTTTCCCTCACGTAGAGCAAGAAGAAACCATGAAGTACTGTCAGCAGACTCTGCATACAAAATCACTCCCTCCGCATCGTACGTTCGGAAATCAAATTCCGCTGAAAATCTATTTGGAATATACAGAAGGGAATTAATTAACAAAATTATTTTGCCAATGCTTGTTTTAAACAGTGTAATCATTCCTACAAACCCGTTGAGGGCCAGAAAGGGTGTACAACACATTGCTTCAAAATGTACCCCTCTGGCGCTCAAAGGAATAAACAACAGAGTTGGTAAAAAAAGATGTACTATTATTGTTTAGACATATTATTGTCATTTAGACTCAATGAGGCAAATGTACAAATTCACCTTTGCATCTAATGCCAATGACTGCAACAGGGGGTATGTTATAGAGTGTATGAGCCCTGTAATGTTCACAACTGGAAATCTCTGCTAGCATTAGGACTTTAATGACAGCAAGTCACGTATGCCTGCCCTATGACATACAAAGGGAATGGTGTTTAATCATGCCAATTCCACTATGCTATGCTTAATACATAGTTGCAAACAAGAGGAATACCCCAAAATTATCATAGACTGTCCCAGTACCCTATCCTTGTCATAAGCAGAGATAAGGGGGGAACTTTTGGCATGCTTCAAGAACCACCTTTCAAGTGGTCTCATGTGGAGTTTGGACCATGGAACAACTTGTACTGTTGACACCATGAACCCTAAGATCGTCATATATTCTAGAGATGTATGCTTCCTTAATTTCTTGAATTGCTTCACACTGTTGATCAGGGCATTTATTCTAGTATAGGATATGAATACTTTGTTCTGTCTTGTATTCAATATTAGTCCCAAGAACTGTAGTTGACGGGTTGGAAGCAACTGGCTCTTTTGCATGTTTATCATTCATACTAACTGCTGAAGGTGACTGATTGTGATCTTCATGTGTGCTATTGCTGTATTGAAGGAACTTGCTATCAATAAGAGGTCGTCCAAATAGGGGACAAATATTATTCCCTGTTTCCTCAGAAGCTCTAGTGCCACAGCTAGTACTTTGGAAAATATTCTGGGGATTGAAGTAAGCCCAAATGGCAGCACCTTGAACTGCCAATGCAGCACCTTGTATGCAAACCTGAGGTATCTCCTGTAGTACTGTGCTACTGGAATGTGATGATAGGCATCCTGTAGGTCTATTGTTGACATGTAAGAATTCAGATGAATTGTTTGAATGACAGATGCTACAGTTTCCATCTTGAATCTTTGTTTTCTTATAAAAGAGTTGAGTATCTTCAGATCCAGAATAAGTCAGTAGCCTCCTGATACTTTTGGTACTATGAATATTGTGGAGTACCAACCTTACCTCCTGGATCTTGTTGGAACTTCTTCTATGACCTGCTTTATTGCCAATTCCTGGATTGCCTTTGATAGTTCTAAGGCTTTGTGTTGTTTTGCGGAATCTTGGAGTTCTTGAAATAATCATTGTGGGGTCTGGTTTTGAATGTAAGAGGGCATCCTGCTTGATCTTTTTAAGCACTCTTTGGATCATGGGAATTGGAGGAAATATGTATGCTAGGCTGAATGCCCATTTTTGTGTCATTGCATCGATAGCCAGTGTTTGTGAATGATATTTCCTTGAGAAGAATCTTTGACATTTTGTGTTCTCTCCAGTGGCCATTAGATCTAGTATTGGATGACCCCATCTTTCCTTGATCTGATTGAAGACTTCCTGGTTCTGTGACCATTCTCCTGGGTCTAGCTTGCTTCGACTCAGAAAATCGGCTTGTAGGTTTAACCTACCCAGAATGTGTACTGCTGACAGAACTGTCAGATTTTTTTCTCCCCATAGTAGGATTCTTCTCACCTCTGAATTCAGGGGTCCGCTTCTTGTGCCGTCCTGATTTTTGATATATAGTACTGCCACCATACTGTCCAATATTACTTGTACTGGTCTGTTCTTCAACTGTTTTTGAAATCTTTTCAGACAATAGGATATTGCTTTTAATTCCAGTATGTATATATGCAGCAGTTGTTCCCTCCTGGACCAGGTTTCCTGTATGGACTTGCTCTCTTCTGTGTCTTCCCTCCTGGTTGAAGTGCCCTCTTCTGGGTCATCCAGCCTTTGTCTCTTTTTGGGATGGCCTTGTATTGCAGAGAAAGTTTCTTGCATCAACGTCTTCATCCACATCAGAAAGTCTTGGAACTGGTTGGGTACTTCAATCCCTGCCACTTTCTTAAGGCAGTCTGTGCATAGCTTGGCAGCTTTCCCTGCCGATATCTTATTATCACATCCATTACAATCTTTAGTCTTTTGACTAGCTTTATCTTCTTTATTCTCCACAGTAATCTTCTCCTTGGCAGATCCAGGCTTGGGAGTAGTAGCCATCATATAATAATAATCTTTAAAACATAACCTTTAATATATATAATACTAAAAACATTGTACTAAAAAAATATCTAACATCCTACCCGCAAAGCCATGAGGCCTGGTCTTAAATAGGACACAGCATAAGCGTGCATTCCAGCCTGGAACGCATAGGCCCAAACGGAAGGGGGGGGGGGCATTTTTCATAAATATAGGTTCTTACATTGTCTTCTGCTATTGCCCATTTACTGTCTGCTCTGTTTCCCGCAGGTTGCAGAGCTAGAATTCAGATGCATTTTCCGGGTAAAAGACAGATCCATTCATGCAGGCCTCTCAGGAGGCCTCAGGCGCCGAACGCCAAGGCATCTCCTGACTTCCGGTTGTGGGCTTCCGTGTGACTGCATCACTCACCGACTCTGAATGCGGGCATTCCAATTTCTCAGAAGGACAAGGCTGTAAACACACCGGCCGGCCCTGAGCGGAGCCTGGTCTTCAGGGATCCTTTCCCCGGCATGGGACAGCATGAAGTGGCTGCAGTGAGTACCCGATGGGAACAACAAAATAATTAAATACAAATATGAAAAATAAATGATAGGCTGGACAACCAGCCAGCCTACTCCAGCTGATGCAGGACCAAAAAGACTGAGGAAAGAAGTCAAGGGTCTACCTTAGGTATTTTTTCATTGGTCCTACACCAGCTAGTGGGAGGAGACAATACCCATAGAAGTCAATGACTGTGGTAAGAGACAGAGAAGAAATGTAGTTTCCCTGTACAAGTACCCCAAACAGTGCCCAAAACCCCCCAAAACACACAGAGACAGATCATAGAACAAGGGTAGACAAACAAAATTAGCCATCTCCGAAGTCGCTACGATGAGTGGTTGCAGAGATATGTCCCAAACAGTAAAGTCTCATAGAGGTGAATGGACCATGGTGTCTATGCAGTAAAAACAAATTTTACTAAATTTAGACTGAGGTAAAAAAATTAGCAAATACACCAGAAAACATAGTAAAAGTGAAATACACACTGCCCCCAACCGGTAAAGTGTTGAAAAGTACCCAAAACATGTCAAAATAGCATACAAAGGGTTAAATTACCACGGAAACACTGCTCCAAGCCCCACAAAAGACATACAGACAAACCCAATGAGTGCAGGAGTATGTAATAGGAACTCCAATTGAGAACTCTATGCGGAGAGTAAGCGTGGGACAAATGGACCTCAGCACTCAAGGGGTTACTCATGTTTTTAGTAGGTCTTCTGTCTTCAGATTACCATGAAGAAGCCTCCATGGGCCACTCCTGGGAAAGAACTTGTCCAGCAAGATTTCCCCTCAGGGCTAAAAGGTCCACCATAGCACCTGAAAACTGAGCTATCCACATCTAAGGGCATTGTCAGTTATGGTAATCGGCCTAATGGTGGTATCTAACAGAAAACAATAAAACACCAAAACTAAAGCAGAACAGCTTCTCTGTCTTTCCTCTTCAAAGGAAACGATCTAACTGTAGAGTATTGGCTACTGCAGGCTGAAAGGGAAGGTAGGCTCCACCCAGCACTTCTTATTCAAGAAAGTTTCCTGTCTTACTTAAAGGGGCAGGTCGCCTACCAAAAGTTACCAGTAACCTATATTGGATGACAGAGAAATATTGTTTATAGTAATATAGCAATAAGTATAGTAATTTTGATGACAATTAGTATTATTACATGATATTATTATACTGGGCTGAGTACTAATTTAGGTTCTACTTTATTTTTTTCTCAAGTTAACTTTTGGATTCAGAGCACACCATATATATGTTGTATATGGTTTAGCTCTATTTAGTTACATAGTGCTCCTAAATCCATTATAACTTACATTTAGTGAGCTTGCAATATCTCGTAAAGAACTTCATGACATGAAACATGTGACAAGACAGGTAGAGAAAGGTAATTCAGAAAACAGGCAATCAATAAAATAAAACAATAAATAGCATTTTCTCCTTCATTTTCCAGCTCTAACTCTTCACTCTTGAGGACTACTTTCACTACACCAAACCTTCCACCTCCTCTAAATGGTCTTCTTCTGCCTAATATGCATCTGACATCAACCTTCTCCCATATTCAGTTTAGCAATCTTCTTCCTTTGTCCCTCTTCCTTTAGTCAATCCATTACTCCTAATCCTCCTTCCTCCTGCTCCTCCTGTAGTCCATCCTCTCTCATTTTCTTCTCGTCCTCCACCTCTCAGTCTATTCCTACCTCCTCCTTTCTTTCTCCTACTTTGTGTCATCCAGTCTGATATATTTTTCTATATATATTTATTTTCCAATGCCTCCAATCTAGATTTCTTCTGTTCATCAACCTTCTTTCTGTTTTCTGATCTCCTTCTATGTCCCCATTATTTCTACTCCCCCTTCCTCTACTCAATCCCTACTTATCTCCCACCATATATACTATTAAAAGAGATATGAGATGGCTTTTGTGTTCTAAAACACATCAAGTCTGATATATTATGAAGAACTGGATGAATTTTGGAGCAAACCAACTTTGCCATAGGGGAACCAAATTCCCCAAATCTCCTCTGATTTAAAAGTGTCCTTTCAAGCCCTTGAGAGGTCTTCAATGCATTGTGAATCAGTGCTTATCCCCAATGTACTCCTAAGCCAACTGCCTTGTTTGCCTTTCATTTGTCCCGCCCTTGCATGGCCCACCAATATGGATGCAGACTCATCCACCCAGCCTATTTCTTTAGAGAAATTTTAGTAAACCATGTTATGCTTTGTGTCCATCCTTTTAACTTTTCAGGCTCTGCCAACATAAATCACTCCTGACTGCAAAACAAAATCTTTGCATTCTGAAACTTGAAACAAATATGTACGGTAATACTTACCTTGTTACATCTGGAAGTTTAAATCTCAAATACACAACAGGAATTGCAGTGAACTGTTCTGCCAAGTACAGCAGCTCATAATTTGTCTCAAGATTTAGTGGAACACAAACTGGAATACTCTTTAATAAATAAAAAAAAAAAAAAATAATTACATACCACATCTATACAAGATATAAAACTTGAGTTGCACATTAACAAGCTAAATGATCAGATTCTGCCGAAAACTAACGGCATGATAGGAGACAAATAACATTTCCCCAGATTCCCAGTTAAGTAAATGGTAATTTTAACCACCTGAATGCTAGCAAGGTCTCCAACATTTAAGATGTTAACCACTGGAGTGCCAGAAATGTATCCAACACCAGGGGGAGATAGAGTGGAGATGACTTCTCCAGCGATATCACTTCTCCAGTTCTTATGTTATTCTATAGAGCCTATGCACTAAGATCTTCAAAGTTGAAGAAATCTTAGAGAATAGGCTCCATAGAATAACATAGGAACTGGAGAAGTCATAAACAGGACAATTTATCTCCACTTTATCACCGCTTAGCGAATCTCCCACATTGTGTTGCAATGTGTTGGATATCTCTCTGGCACTCAAAGGGTTTCAAATGGCATTTAAATTAATGGGAAGTTTACATTGTCCCCACGGTGCAAATTGTATTTCTTTAGCTTACTGAACTGCACCTTCCATCTATAAAATGAACATTTGCATAAACTCCTTGAATGCTAGGGAGCAATGCGCTGCAAACCTGTCTAGCATTCATGGGACAATGGACCTTATATTATACCTCTGAAGAACTGCCCATACTATAAAAACACCCATATACATAATGATAATAAATGTTTATAACAATTTGCAGCAATATCATATTTACATATCTGACAAAGCCTATTTCATGGGTTCTTTTTTCATTTATCATTTTGTGGGGTGTCATGCAATGAAGTGAGACAAATGTGAGATAAACTCTGCCATGTGATAAAACTGCCAAATTCTATGTTATTTTATGGGTCCTATGAACCAACTTGAGAGATCTTAGAGAATGAGCATCCAGCATGCAGACTGGGGGACAAATACAGCCCGCCTAACCCCAGCGCACAACCCGCCTGAGATAGTTAACCCTTTGAGTGGCAGAGGGGTAGGCAATGCATTGCTCTGTACTACAAGGGTTAATAAAAACCTGATTAACTAGCACACATGAACTAGTACGCCAGTAAGGCCTAACCGATTGTCACTATAATAAATATCAGTATGGTCATTGACTTGTTCAGCAAATAAACCCGTATGTTTGAATGGCCTACAGGCTATATTCAGCATTGTTATCAATAAAAAGAAATATGTGGCCTCACACATATGGCTTTCTGATCATGTGGCCTATGACTGAAAAAACTTGCACACCCCTGTGTTAGAGCATAGGCTCCATAGAATAACATAGCTTAGCTCACATTTATCTCTCATCTTCTCAGTGTGTGTTCAGGGGTAATCAATTGTTGTACCTCCAGCTTCTGGAGACTCAATTCCAATCATCCCCAGCCATCTGAAAGGCCACAGACACACACCCTGATTTGAGGCATTTGTCATTTACAGTTTCACATTGCATGACAAACACTGAAATGCTATACACATAATATGCCAGAAGATGGCAATATTCAGCTTTTATATATTGATTTTAGCTTGAAGGAAAAATTACCTTTAATGCCAGTTTTAATCTGCACAAAAAATGAAGATTTGCCGTGGTCGTGATTTTTCATATAACCACCTTAACAGTATGGGTGACCGGGGGGGGGGGGGGGGTTACTTGTCTCCCCTATACTTGCCTCTCCATATAAGCAAATGGGTTGTGGGGTCTGGCCTGGGGTCATATGGCTTTGCCCCCCTCCTCGTAAAAAATTGTCTGCAGATGCCCAGTTTGCTAACATATTAATATGATATCAAAACCAGTTTTACAGTGAAAATGTCTTACTACAAATGCACATTAAATGAACTAGTTGTACTTTGAGGGATACTGTCATGAAAAGAAATATACAAATGTCAAGTTCACATCACAGAGGTATACAATTGCTTGTGTAGAAATAATACAGTACATTTTTATTAACATTTTCTTGATCAAAGATTGAATTGTGCCTTTTTTTTAACCCTTTGAGTGCCAAAGGGGCATGCAATGCATTGCTTACCCCTCTAGTATCCAAAGGGTTAATGAAGATGAAATTTTATGTTTAAAAAAAATCATCAGGTGGAGCTGTTGTTATTGCTGTCTATGAAGAGCTTTTGGGAATACTTTGCCCACCCCTCTAATCCAGCAAAATTAGTATACTTTTTTATGTAACAGGAAAAAGGATTCCTTTTAAAATTATGGTTTACAGTTTAAAGGAATACTACTACCTTCTAATAATAACCTCCTACTTACTTTACTAAGGACAGAAAATGCGAATGGACAATATGAGTTTGCTCTTGTAGCTTGGTTTAATACCTTAATGACAAGTACATCACTGTCATAGACTTCATGGTCACAGCACACCTCAGGGCACACTGTGATCATGCCGGGGAGGCTGTATCTGACTGCTGTAGGACCAGAGCAGTCAGATGCAGCCTTTCCTCAGTGAGCCTGTACATGTGATCTTTGCTACAATGATCCGGTGGAGCCAATGAAAAAGGAAATGTATAATATATGTTAACTTTGTCAGTGTTCTTTGCCTCTTTCTCTTCCTCACTGTAATAGTGAGGAAGAGAGAAGCTGAGAACATATATCACCATTGGGGAAAGGGCCACAATAGAGGGCATTTTTATTATTTAATTTTATGTGCTAGGGGCAGAACTAGAGACAGAGCAGGCTTGGTCACTTGATGACATACTGCCATCTCTTTGTGCGCTGAATAAATGATATAGAGCAAGCCCAATGTATTTTATTTTACACGGACTAATTTATAAATACACTAGTTGAAGAGCCCGTTACACGAGCCACAGTGCCACTGCCAGCTGGTTGAGGGGCAGTCATGCACAGTAGAGACTGCCCACGCCGCGGCTGATACTGTGCCAGCCGGTCGCGGTGCAGTCATGTCCAGTAGAGACTGCCCACGCCGTGGCTGATATAGAACTATACACTCCTTTGGAGCATCCCGCTCTATATCAGCCTCGTCAAGGGCAGTCTCTACTACGCATGACTGCAGCATGCGCAGCAGTCTCTACTGCGTATGACTACATCGTTACAAACTTTCTAGCGAATTATTATATAAGATATACTGAAGTTTCAACAAACATTGTGAGTTTTATTACTGTGAAGCAATGTGATACACTTATATACATACCACACAGTCTGATCTCATAAAAGAGGGACACTAGGGAGGGAATGAGGGACATAAGGATTTTCACCTCAAAGAGACAGTACCCCCTAAAAGAGGCATTTGGGAGGTATGCATGACCTTTCATACCTTTTATCAAGTTCCAATTAAAAATGAACCAATTGAGCACAAATTATGACAGAAAAACCTATAACAAGTTGTTGGCTTTTTTCAATTTTTCTTATTTTTTATCAAAATTAAATTGTAGGTTATCCATATAAATGTGGCATCAAAATAAAGCCCCACTTATGCTTAAAGGGGATGTATCACCTCTATATAACTGAGTCTAAATAGTTAGGTTATATATATCGAATATCACTAAAAATGTCATAATTTTTTTAAGCTTTATTTGGTGTAAATTGAAGTTATAAAGTCTAGGTTGAAGCTACTTCTGCACAGACTGAGGTTACCTGCTCTGTAAACGCAGTCCATCGCTCTAGCCAATGAGACCGTTCCAGCTTACAGACAGAATGCCTCCCTCATTGGAGGAGGCTGGATAGAGAGATGAGAGCAGAGGCAGCATGTCGGACTGTGGTTACAGAGCAGGTAACCGCAGTCTATGCCAAAAGTAGCTGCAGCCCAGACTTTATAACTTCAATTTACACCATATAAAGCTTAAAAAAAATTATGACACATTTAGTGATGTTCGATATATATAACCTAACTATTTAAACTAAGTTATGTAGACCTAATACATCCCCTTTAAAAAAGGTATCTAATTTCTATGAGTGGACTAAATGAATTAGAGGAAACATACAGTTGAACAAATACTAAAAAGGCCAAAATTGCTCTTGTCCTCTAGTGTCAAAAAGCACTTGTCTTTAAGGGGTTAACAGATAAGATCTTCAATCAGTTCTGGATGTCATATCCATGGAGGAGGACAAGACAGCTGCTGAAAACCTCTGCATGTTTCTATTTAAACCTTTAAATACAAAAAGGGTGCATAACATCCCTCTATCCCTTAAAATGTTAGATTACCATGTGTAGTAGCAGAATGAGATGTCCTCTGGTCCTGCTACAAACTGTCATGTCTGCCTACACGGACATTACATCCGGACCTGATTGAAGATGATATCTATAGAACAAAGGAACAGGGACAAAATTCATAGGAGCCATTAGGAGTTTCTGGCTATAGTAAGGTAAGTGGGGGGTTTTAGTAGGAGTTGATGCTTCTCCTTTAACCCTTTGACTGTCTGAGTGTCAGAAGGGTGTGCATCACATTTCAATCCCATGACAATAAAAGGCTTAAGAAAAAACCCAACATATTTCTGGAGCTTTTTCTGCAAAATAAAACAAGGAAGACCAACACAAACAAAAGATAGATGTATATGGCGCTGAGTATTAAATATCCAACAAGAAATGTACCTAATGTTGCTGCTACTATCCCTGTAAGTGTGCCACATACTCATACATGATCCCTACATGTACTTTTTAAGAGATAATTGTTTTTAGACATACAATGTATACATTGAGTATTTTATAAGTGTATGGTTACTTCTCTTGACTGGACAGGCTGCACCAAAGGGCAATTATCTTACTGTGAGCATAATGAAAACCCTGCACCCGTTCACAGGTTTTTCAGGTTTTTTCCTTATTCTCATTGAAGATTATCCCTCTCTACAATCCTTCTGGACAGTCTTGCTGCTCTGAGCTGAGCAGTGTTACATCAGTAAAAGGAGTGGGAGGGGGATACTTTATCATTCAATTACTCTTGAACTACAACTCGGACAGTATAGAAATAATGCTCTCCACAGCCCAGATACTATGAAGATTAATAGGAGCAGCTTTTTGGTGAAACATTACTATCCCTTTAAAATTAATCAGAGGTTTTATTTTCCTGTTGTGGTTCAGGTGCTTTGCACCAGAATCTCTCCACCCCAGGAAAAGTACTCGAGTACAGGATCACTGTATTGCATACCAGTAGGCACATTCAGCGATTGATAAGCCTTTGAGTGCCAGAGGGGTACACAATGCATTGCAGCCAGCAAGCACCTTGCAACTGCCTCATAGGACATTTCTCTGTCCCTTGTTTCATACATGGAGTTAATCTGCAGAAACGAAATACCGCAAAATGCACATAGACTGTTTTACTGTCTAGCAGCATAAAGGGGAGATATAAGGCCATAACAGTCTAGTGAACTTGGAAGATGGTGCCCACTGTCCAAATTCCTCCTACTCTTTCTCAGTATTGCCATGGGCTTTTCTGTCCTCTATGTTTTTGTCAGCTTCTTCTACTACCTGATACTCAGATGGTATTAGATGCAGGTTAATTTTTATAAATGTAAATCTCATAACATTACTACTTGGTAGCCATGTCCTTTAACATTTTATCCAGCTGCACTGAAAACCCACTTCAGATTTCACACTTACTGGTGGGCAGTTAATGCTTTCCATGGCAGCATGAATCAGCGCTGGCCAGTTTGCCAGTAGTCTATAGGGTGATCATTTTGGTCTAGAACATAGCTATCCTGAAGTATGCTGTAACCATGAGGTGGAATAATTCCTATGTGCTATATGGTGTTCATGTGTTTCGGTCACCGACTCATACTCTGGAAACAAAGCCCATAGAGATGTGTTACAACACATGAATTGCTTTCTGTGATGATAATGACGATGATGATGACATGTGTGCAGAAAAATGTTGGGATGTTGTTGATGATGTTGTTGCTGTTGATGGTATAAACAATTTGCTTACTTCTTTTTCACTATGTTTTCTACTGGTGTTTTTGGCCCTACTTTTCTCACTCTCATCCTCTACAATATAAACCTCAATTCAATCTATATGCATATCTTTATATTCTTTCACAGAATCCAGTTCCTCAGAAATTTGCTGCTCAAGCCTTGGCACAAATGTTATGGGGTACAACAGAGTAGCAAGACTATATGTCTCATTGCTTTTAATGGAATCTATCAAAGGATCCTGCTCAAAGCATGCTAACATCATTAACTAGCTGGTTCATGTCTGTGTTGTCATTATTGTCCATTCATCAGCTAATTCCTGTCCCAACACAATTAACCATCAAGGTGACTTTCTCACAATGTTTCAGCATGTCATATATGAAACATATTAGTTACCATACACCAAGTGACAAAGCCTTATGTTTTTTATTGTATATTCGCTAATGGCCTTATTCCACTTGTACAAAAGCTCTAGCATGTAGAATGTCCAATTTCACCTATGACGATGTTCCATTTTAAGAAGGTGATGTGGTATGTTGTTACAATCTTGTATGGAATATAATGCAGTGTGAGCACTGTAGGAGCAGATAAAATGGACATATATTTTGCAGTTAATATTTAGAATCTCTCTGAGGGTTTTAGTTGCAAGGAATCTAGTCACAACTAAATATAAGACATGGGCAAAGCAGGGTACATGCACCATGTTAGCTATTCTCAAGGCAGTGGTTATGTTGGAGCCATTATCATCAGCCTCAATCCAGCTTCAAGGAGCAGGGTACAAGCCATTCCTCTATCACCTGCTCTAGTTTATTTACCACATCTATGGCTTTGTTGGACTGTCTCTCAAAACTCTTTAAAAAAAGGTTATAGTTACCCTTGTTGACGGTTATTATTATTTAAAGTTGAACTTTTACCTGCTTTGATTTGATCCCCTATTATCGTGTTCCACTAAGGACATTCAGAAAATAACAGGCAACTTCACACTGTACACTTTTCATCTTAAAGGGTTAGTAATACTTAAGATGTAAAAAATATATGTTATAGGGTTTATGTCCCTGAATAAAACAAGGGTACTCCCCCTGCTGAGAGATATTTTATTAAAAAATTATAACAGCTCAAACTTTAATTTTTTAGGTGCAAAATCACAGTGGTCTGAAAATTTACAGTGGCGCTGTTGCTACACCATCCTCTGGAGATTTATGGTCTACAGACAGAGCTGTCCATAGGATGGTGTAGCAACAGTGCCACTGTAAACAGTACACAGAGGGATAAACCCTACAGCACATATTTTTTTTACATTTTAAATATTACTATCCCTTTAAATATCATCTAAGCAGCATTGAATTGAGGAAAAAAATAGGACTTTAGTCTTACCTGTTAAATCCTTTTCACTTAGTCCATACAGGTCACTGGTACTCTGGGAGGCGTAAGTCCCCTTTAATAGGCAGGAACAATTATGCAAATAATTGCAGGGGGCGGAGCCTCCCCTCTTACTTAAGCCACCTTCTGGCCAGAGCCACTTAGATTGATTTGAGACCCTAAAACTGACCTCAGGTAAGCAAGAAGAAAGACTCCTGTGAGCATGCCCCAACGGTCTCCCACTGAATGCCACAGGAGAGCCAAGTCTGGTCCCTTGACAGGGTGGGAGACCAGTGACCTGTATGGACTAAGTGAAAAGGATTTAACAGGTAAGACTAAAATCCTATTTTCACTGTCGTCCAATACAGGTCACTGGTACTCTGGTACAAACATTGAGCTGACCCAGAGGCGGGAAGAAGGCAAGGACCAGGCGCAAGGCCCAAGTCACTAGAACTGCTATGAACCAGTTAAGTACATAGCCCAAACTGTAAGTGTCAACGGACACAACCAAGGGAACAATCCCTGAACTAACACAGCACACGGAACTAGAGCCAACCGGGCTCAACAGCAAGGAAGCACTAAGGATCACAGAGCGGAAGACCTAAACAGGCAAATCTGCCTCCAGGACCTTCCTACCAAAACTGGCGTCAGCCAAAGCCAGTACATCAACTCGATAGTGCTTTGAAAATGTGTGCACAGAGGACCAAGTGGCCGCTCTGCACAGCTGATCCGCAGATGCCTGATTCTTGTAGGCCCAGGAGGCCCCAATAGATCTGGTGGAATGGGCAGTCACCCGGAAGGGAACATGCTTATTCCTCAACTTATAGGCTTCACGGATGGTAGCTTTAATCCAAGATGCAATAGTAACTTTGGCAGCCGGTCTCCCTGCCCTAAGTCCCTCAGGAATGACGAATAGAGCGTCAGACTTCCTGATAGACTCGGTGCGATGAACATAAAACTTGAGGCAACGCACCACATCCAACAAATGGAGATCTCGTTCCTTGTCAGATGAAGGATTAGGGCAGAAAGAGGGAACCACAATCTCCTGATTGATGTGAAACTCGGACACAACCTTGGGTAAGAATTCCTTGGTAGTGCGAAGCACAGCCTTATCCTTGTGGAACACCAGGTAAGGAGGTTTACAAGACAGAGCTTGTAACTCTGCTACGCGGCGAACCGAAACAATAGCCAAGAGAAAGGCCATTTTCCAAGTCAAGAGACGTAAGGGAATGGAAGCCAAGGATTCAAACGGTGGTCGCTGGAGTACTCCCAGCACCAAATTGAGGTCCCACTGGGGAGTAGGACTCTTGAAGGCAGGCCGAACATGAGTCACACCTTGGAAGAAAACCCTGACATCAGGAAGGATAGCAATCCTTTCCTGGAAAAACACAGACAAGGCAGAGGTCTGAACCTTGAGGGAACTCAGACTGAGCCCCTTATCAACACCGTCCTGCAAGAAGGCCAGGACAGTGGGAAGATGAAATTCAAGTGACAATTGCTTATCAGTGCACCATGCAACAAAGGTTGACCATATGCGATGATAGATCTTGGATGACACAGGCTTACGAGCACTAAGCATAGTCGACACCACAGAAGGAGAAAATCCTTTCTTTGCTAAAATCGAGGATTCAATCGCCATGCCATCAAATGGAGAGAGTGAACATCCTCCTTCCACAGATAACCCTGGAGAAGTAGATCCGGACGGGCAGGGAGCGGGATCGGATCCGACACTGACATGGCCATCAACTCCGGATACCAGGACTGGCGAGGCCAGTTTGAAGCGATCAGGATGACAGGACAACGCTCCTGCTTCAACTTCTGGATAACTCTGATCAATAGAGGAAGAGGAGGGAAGATGTAAGCCAGGGAGAAATCCCAAGGGATCGACAAGGCATCCACTGCTAGAGCAAGGGAGTCCCTCCACCAGGAGCAAAACACCGGAACCTTCCTGTTGTGTCTGGTAGCCATCAGGTCCACCACAGGCATCCCCCACCGCTGGGCGAGCATGTGAAACACCTCTGGATGAAGAGCCCATTCTCTGCTGTCGACGGTGTGACGACTGAGGAAGTCTGCCATGACGTTGTCCACGCCTGGAATATGAACTGCAGATATGACAGGCACGTGATCTTCTGCCCAAGACAAAATATCCTTGACCTCCCACCAGGCGGAAACGCTTCTTGTGCCGCCTTGCCTGTTGATGTAAGCCACCGCCGTGGCGTTGTCGGACTCCACTCTGATCGTAAGACCGGTCAGTTGATACTCCCAGTGCCTCAGGGCAAGCCGGACAGCTCGAAGTTCCAGAACATTGATGGAGAGAAGGGATTCCTCCAGACCCCATTTCCCCTGAGCACTGAAGCGACCCCAGACTGCACCCCAGCCCCGAAGGCTGGCATCCGTTGTGACTGTGGTCCAACGAGGAACTAGAAAGGATCTCCCTTTCAGGAGATGAGAAAGATCCAACCACCAGTGCAGACTCGACTCAACATGAGGAGGTAGAGAGACGGCCAGATGATGATCTGGATGATTCCTGCACGTCTGGATCACAAATCTCTGAAGTTCCCTGGAGTGGGCCATGGCAAATGGTACTGCTTCGATCGTGGAAATGAACTTCCCCACTAAAGACGACAACTTCGGTACCGGAATTTCGTCCATGTCCAGAATCCCAGCTACTCGGACGGCTATCTGGTGAGCCACATCCTCTGGAAGAAACACCATGCATTGGCGAGTGTCGAACAGGAGACCCAGGAACAGAAGCCTCTGAGATGGAACCAAGTCCGACTTGTCCAGATTCAGGATCCAGCCATGACGGTTCAGAGTGTGCATACACTTCTGTCATTGCTGATGGAGAAGCTCCGCTGAGGAGGCTTTCAGTAGGAGATCGTCCATGTAGGGGGTCACTCTGATCCCATCCTGGTGAAGCACCGCTATCAAGGAGCCTAACACCCTCTGGAAGACCTGAGGGGCTGAAGTCAGCCCAAAGGGGAGCGCTGCAAACTGAAAGTGTCCCCTGTGGCAGGCAATCCTGAGATACCGCCTGCTCTCTGGATGAATAGGGATGTGAAGATAAGCATCCTGAAGGTCCAGGGAGGCAAGGAACTCCCCTGGAGACATTGCTGCAATCACAGAGCGCAGGGACTCCTGGCGGAAGTGGGAAGTCACCACATAGGCATTGAGATCTTTGAGATCCAAAATGGGCCGAGCCCCTCCGTCCTTTTTGGCTACCACAAACAGGTTGGAATAAAATCCTGAACCTGTGTCCCCCTGAGGAACCGCCTCCAGGACCTCTTTGTCCAAGAGATCCTGAATAGCGTCGTCGAACAGACGCCTTTTTGTGGGTTCCTGAGAAGGACAAGTAAAATGGAACCGAAAAGGAGGAAGGGAGGAGAAAGGGATCCTGTATCCCTCTGACACCACCTGAAGAACCCATGGGTCCGCCACTGACTCCTCCCAAGTCCGGCGAAAGATGCGGAGACGACCACCTACAGCCGGATGCGGACCCGGGTTCGGCGAGTCATGCCGAAGCAGTCTTGGAGGTCTTGGCCTTGGGGGCAACTTTGGGCTTCCAGGACTGTTTGGGCTTGGAGGAGGAGCGCGTAGTGGGAGGACCCGTTTGGGCCGAGGAGCGTGTCTCAGTCTGAAAGGAACGAAAGGACCGATTGCGTTTGGCTGGAAACTTCTTCTTAAAAACTGAGGGTAGAAGAGTACTTTTACCGCCAGTAGCCTCACTGATCATTTCTTTGAGTTCAGACCCAAAAAGCAAATTCCCCTGAAAGGGCAAGGAAAGCAAGGCTTTCTTAGAGGCTGTATCAGCAGACCAAATTTTCAGCCAAAGGGCGCGTCTAGCCACCACAGAAGAAGTGGAGGCCCTCGCCATCATGCGCACAGCATCAAAGGCAGCATCAGCAACATAATTCTGAGCTTCAGTGATATTAGCAAGAAGCTGCAACTGTTCAGATACTGGTGCATCCTGGCGAACTGCGTCGGTCAGTCGTTCAGTCCAGGCCGCAATGGCTCTATTAACCCATGCCACAGCAAAGGTTGGATGCATGGCAGTGCCAATGGAGGCAAAAATAGATTTAAGAGAAAGCTCTAGCTTTTTATCCGTCCAATCCTGCAGGGCAGAGGCATCAGAGACAGCCAAAGCGGTAGACTTGGATAGTCTAGAAACAGGAGCATCCACCTTGGGAGGATGAACCCATTTTGCCAGCTCAGTCTCAGGAAAAGGGTACAGTTTAGCAAACTTTTTAGAGACAGAGGAGGATCTATCAGGATTCTTCCATGCCTCAGAGACTAGACGGGCAAGAGTAGGGTTAGTTGGAAAACAAACAACTGGCTTAGATTGCTTTTTCTGAAAAACATCAGTAGGATCATAAGTAGATTCCTGAGTCAGAGGAAGGTTGAGCGTATTCAGAACCGCTCTGATCAAACCCTCAGCCGAAACTTCAGGGTCACACTCATAGGGGTCCCCAATGGATCTGTTAGATTCAATAACAGTACGTTCCTCAGCATCAGACTCCTGCAAGAGTTCTTCTTCAGAAGAATCAGTTACATCAGGAGCCCCCTGTGGCTTAGGCAGGAAGGTCCTGATAGTAGAGGGGGTCTGCCAGACCTGGAGAGCCCCCTGTATCTGAGAGGGAAAGAGTTGAAGCGTGGATCTGAGATCCCTAGTGGCAGCTTTAAACTCCCTCACCCAAGATGGCTCAATAGCATGGCTGGGAAGCCCAGGGTTGCTATCTTGACCGGTACAATTAGGGCATAGATCCCCCACATTATCGCTAGTCAGCCCAATGTGGCAAGAGGAGCAAAACGCCATGGGGGTAGCAGACCCCCCATCCTCCTTAGACTTGGGTCTAGCCCCTAGCTCCAGTGAAGTAGACATGCTCACAGCGTCAATATACCCCACTAATAACACTATCACCCAGAAAAAGTGTAAATGATTAAAGTTTCACCCCAGAAATGTCTAAATCCGGACTTATCTGGCCAGCGAAGGGTTAATCTGTTGAGGAGAGAGAAGGCTCGGTCCCTGCGTAGTGTACTCGCTTAGGAAAAGTTCCACAAAATGGCGGCCGTCATGACAGCCAATCAGAAACGAGCGCGAACCAGGCGCTCATGGGAAATGTAGTTTTCCCTTCACAAGTACCCCAAACAGTGCCCGAAGCCCCCCTGAACACCCCACATAAATAAAACACATTCCGGATGATAGAGCAGGAGCCTAGCATTAAAATGAGCCCTCTCTGAAGTTGCTGTGACAAGCGGTTCCAGAGATATGTCCCACACTGTGAATTCTCATAGAGAGTAAAGGAGCCCTTGCGTCTGAGCGGGAAAAAGCCGCGCTTAAAGGCGCGGAACACCATTTTTAATAAAGTTTAAGAAAACATTAAAAAGTGCCCAAACAAGTATGAAACACATAAGAAACATAAGTAAACGAATACCCAAAGCTCCAAAACCCAGAGAATACCACAGAAATTGCATAAAACAGAATAATGCAATAAAAACACCCTATGAGTGCTGGAGTGTATTGAAACTCCCAAATACAAGCCCATCAAAGGGACACTGTGGGGACAAGTGGACCTTCAGCACTCAATGGGTGACTCACCTTTCCTGCAGGACTTCTGTCTTCAGGTGACCATGATGAGGTGGGAAAGAACCAGAGGTAAATTCCCCAGTAGGGAAGCTGCTTAACACAAGCTGTCCCCTCTTCAGGGCATAAGGTCCACAGAAAATCCCTGGAAGCTGCACCAGCCACTTTAAAGAGGGCAATTCACAGCCATGGTCACCCTCCTAATGGTGGTATTCCATATTTGAATAAAAAATAATAAAACACTAAGATGCATAGATGTTCTCTACCTGGTGTGCAAGGCACTCCAGGAACAAATCAATCTAAGTGGCTCTGGCTAAAAGGTGGCTTAAGTAAGAGGGGAGGCTCCGCCCCCTGCAATTATTTGCATAATTGTTCCTGCCTATTAAAGGGGACTTACGCCTCCCAGAGTACCAGTGACCTGTATTGGACGACAGTGAAAGATACTTTTTTCACACTACAAGGAAATGGTTAATCAACCAAGAGCAAGTTCATATGAGGTGAAAGTTCCCCTTTAAACAGAGAGTTCTACTGGGTACTCACTGAGGTCATGAATGGGGTAGCTTCTTACTATAATACTGAACTTTGTCAATAAAATGTTAGCTTTTTCCATAGTCTTTCCTATTCTGGTATTCTTTCAAAACATTTCCAATCTTGTGCACCTGTTTACTTTTTGGATTAGTGAATTTAGGAACTCACTGAACCTGAAAATATATGTGTAACATTCTGTGTACTCAGACATGGCTGTATAAGAATACAGATAACTATTGTTCCTTGGTGAAAGTTACACATGTCTAACATTCGTATGTAATTTTCCTTTCATGTCTATTCCAGGGAACATTCATAACCAGCACGAGCGAATCACAGATAGCATTAGTTAAGGACTCTTTATTGCCGTAAACAATGTTCCTGCTGTGCAGCACAAAACTGTTATTCATAAGAACTTAAGCTTGGCTGCTGTAATACTTATTTTTTGCAAGCAATACCCCAGGAGTTTTCAGGGACTTAATCAGAATCCGAGATACTGGCACGCTCCAGCCACTATGCCAGAGCTTAGAGGGAATTATACAATATTGTAGCCTGCAGAGAACGCATTGTCTGCCAAGTCATTCTCGTAATGTGCCAACCATTTGAAGCATTCTTAACAAAAAGACAGAGATTGAACAGAACAACTTCTAAAGTGAGAAATCCAAAATAAATGTAAGGGCGTTTGCTTAACTCTCTGAGTGCCAGAGGGGTACCCAGTGAATAGCAGAGCAATGGATCGGACACCCCTCTAGCACTCAAATGGTTAAAGGAACACTAACACCTCCTTATAATAACCCCTGACTTACCTTCATCTAGCCAGAAAATCATATTGGCCACTATGTGTCAGTTCTGTGTGGACTGGTTCCCCAACATTAGCGCCAAATGATGAGTGGTTCTGGGGCAAACCAACTATATTATTGGGGATGAATGAAAATTCCCATTCATTTAAATGGGGCTTTTAATGTCTTGAGTGCAAGAGAGTTCTCCAATGTATGGCAAGGCAATGTATCAGTGACCTTTCTAGAATTCAAGGTGTCAAAAGACCCAGTGAAATAAATGTGAAAATATTTGTATTGCCATATGTCCCCTATGGTGCTGGATTGCCCTCCTTTTTCATTCTGAATTAGGAACTGTGAATCAGTTATGGATTAGTTATACCAAATTAATCTTTCTTATGTACTGCATATGACCCACAGGCTGATGTCTCCTTAAGAGGGAAGAAAGACTACAGTGGGAGGAGTGGGGTCTAGGAACCCAGCAACAAAGAATCATGTCTGCCGCCATTGGACGTTATATGCAGTTCCTAACTGAAGATTAAATTAGGGAAATCAATCAATGAAGAATTGATTTATAGTGTTTATTAGTATCTGCTGCCCACAATAAGTGGTGCTTGTTATTAAGAGATGTTAGTGTTCCGTTAACCGTTTGAAAGCCGGGGATGTATCCAATGTTTTGTGTTGCAATGCACTGGACACCTTTCTGGCACTCAAAGGGTTAAAGGGGAATTTTCATGTTTTAGTTCTTTTTTGGGAGGTCTTCTCCTGCAGCAGCAGCTGTGCATCTAGTTATGGGGTCAAAAAACCTCTGCATCTGTTTCTAATGTTCCTCAGAGCAACTGAAGTCCAAGTCTGAGATCTCCTGGTGCAACCCTCCCTCCTCTAGTGTGATTTATATGCCAGGCTTTACTTGTGAAGATATCCTTTGATATTAGTTTTCTAACACCAGATTGTTAGAGTAATTATAGTGTTGCACATTGCAGATCTGAAGTATTTATCAAATATATTCCACATGGGAGCAAATTGAGAACATGATTGTATCCTTCACAATGTGTTGTCCACTCCTCTGATCCTCAAGGGGTTAACCCCTTAAGGACCGTCCGCGCACGCACGGAGCATTTTTTTTACCTATTCGACTCTGGACTCTCTGAACGGCGTGCAGCTGCGCAGGGAGCCTGGAATTCCATGACGTACATGTATGTCCTTGGTCCTTTAGGGACCTCAACCTCATGACATACATGTACGTCATGCATTGTTAAGGGGTTAAACCCATCAGATGTAAGAAAGATCTCTAATGCATTGTGAAGCAATTCTATTATCCAAGGGGTTAGGGAAAAGTACTTGCATACTGACTGCTGTTAAAAAAAGAATATTTGGAAGAACTGTAATCTAGTATTGTAATAATCAAAATTGCAAAGCACAGATTGTCTGACAGATCTCCAGCTCCACTACCAGCCTGCAATAATGTGTGCCGAGATGCACATAGCTTCAGGCAACAGACAGCCAATGGAGGTTTCACAAATCATTCAATGAGAAAGTAGAACACATTAGTCATCCCTGTGGTGGCCTGCTGCAACATTTCTGTGAGAAAATAACACCCGTAACTTGGATTTCTATTGAGATGAATAGTGTGAATGCTCATGAAGACTTCTATTGCCTAAAGCTGTATGCACTCCTCTGTGTTTGATTACTGTGTGGTCAAGAACCTCTGTGACTAGGCATCATTACTTTAGAAATTATGCTACTAATTTTGTTAGAGGGCCAAGATCTAAAGCATAAAATGAATGGCCAGACTCCAATGTAATTTAGTGGCTGGCAGTGCCAGTAACATCATTTGAGATGTGAGAACAGAGTTGACTGATATATTTCAGCAGAAATCACTTGTTTGTGAGCCTAGAGGGAACTGACCACCATTAAATAGAGATTTTTTTCACGGCATTGAAATGAATGATAATAATAATGCATCTCCCCATGTGAGAATTTCCCCCATATATTCCCACTGTGTTAAAGTGTAACAGGGGGTGTCAGTAGGGATGGTGATATATTTCACCTTAAAAGAGAAACAGGAGAAAAATGGCATATGTGAAAAGTACAATTTTTTAGCTTTTGTCTCCTAGCTCATTGCATCGAAATCAATGGAAAGGCAGAATTTCTCCCCACCACATGGAAAGTTTCTCTTCTTTTCCTGCAGGCATAGTATAAAAGGGGTGTCAAGTTCCCACAGCATGCCATTTGTGTTTGTGGGAGGAAGAGAAAGCAGCACAATTTTGAGCTAGAGAAAACAAGTTTAGCTTAGGGAGTCTTGTAGGCAGGAAATCTGTTTTCTATATTAGGGGAGTCTGGGACAGACTATTTGGTGTGACTGAGTGGGAAGACACAGGCAGCTGTGTTCCAAGTTTCTTCCTGATCTGGCTGTTATGTCTGTCCTATGTGAATAAGGAGGTGTGATAAAGGAGCAAAGGAGGGTTAGCCCAAATACCCCCAGATTTTGAGTGACCAATTAGACACAGGTAGTTGAGATCCAAGTTCCTTCATAATCTGGCTGTTATCTCTGTGTCAGGGGAGTCTGTGTGTGTGTGTTACGGTTTTCAGACACTCAGACCAGGGTTAGAAATAAACCCAGTTTTATTAAAATGAAATAAGGAATAGCGCCCCTGAGGGCCATTATCGGTATTACAGTAATGAGTAATATATAGGCTCAATATAGCAGGAACAAGTAGAATATAGCATAAACACACGTAAGGGTTAACACTCAAGCTGGTAGTCAGTCTCTGTGGTGGTGATTAGCCAACACCCAGTACATCAACAGTCCCAGTAGAGTAGTACAGCTAGCTAGCTCAAGCAGAGCGACTGAACTGAATCACAACCAGAACACGGTCTGGAAATGCCCAAGAGTATAGAATAACCAACTGTAGCAGGAGCCAATACCCCTACAGGGGTGTAGCACGAGGAAGAGAAACTACCAGAGCCAATGGAGCCAGAATAGGAAGCACCCCTGGTGCGGTAGGAGAGGAACACTGCGTATGCCAATGGGACCTGAGCCTAGCACCCCTTAGGTGCTGTATCAGAGGAAACACTGCCCAAGCTGAATACTAGAGCCAACGCACTACCTAGTGCGGGTGGATGGAACAACAAGTGAGCGAGAAATTAACCTGAGCCAAAGCACCCTTCAGGTGCCGACACGGAGCACACACTGCCAGAGTATCGGACTGCCCTCTGCACCGCGCGGTGCAACAACTCCAGGTAACCGGGCACCAAACTAGGTGTACAGCTCTGCAGTGGTAATAGCTAGGCTCGGTATAATAGGCAACAGCTCAAAAAGTGTTAACGTGGCTCAGTATGGGAGGCAACAAGCTTGGCTGGCGTATGCAACGGGCTCGGTAATGGAGGCAACTGGCACAGCAAGTGTTCTTGACAGGCTCTGAAACAACGGCCACAGCTCGGTAGTAATCTCTCACAGGCTCAGAAAACGGAGGCAACCAACAGGCTCAGTAACGGAGGCCACAGAGTAACGGATGTGTGATCAGTCAGTGCTAGCTGCGAGCAGGCTCAGAATGTCGCCAGGCTGAAACGAGAAGCAGAACCGGAAGGATCACAGAACAGGAACGTCAGCCAGAGTCGGTCGATCACGGAGCAGGAACGTCAGCCGGAACCGGGTCAATCACGGAGCAGGAAGTCAGCCAGAACCGGGTCAATCACGGAGCAGGAATGTCAGCCAGAACTGGGTCAATCACGGAGCGGAAAGTCAGCCAGAACCGGGTCAATCACGGAGCAGGAACGTCAGCCAGAACCGGGTCAATCACGGAGCAGAAACGTCAGCCAGAACCGGGTCAATCACAGAGCAGGAACAGCAGAGTAGTCAGACAAGTCGAGTTGGTACACAGGAATACAGGATCACAGCAACAATAGCGCAGGAACAGGAACACCACGAAAGGGCACCTGATAAGTGCCATAGACCCAATAATAAAGGGACACCCTGGGTGGGCCAATCAGCTTCCTCCAATGGACTAGCACCAGCACAGAGAGTGACAGGAAAGCACGGGCACCGTGATAGTGTGTGAAGGGAGCAAAGAAGAATTACCCCAGATACCCCCAAACTGTGAATGAATAGGAACACACATGCACAGGTAATCCAATTTACTTCCTGATCTGGCTATTATCCCTGTCCTAGGGGAGTCTGGAGGTGTGAGAACATAGCTTTGAGGTTTACCCCAAAATTTTGTAAACACAGGCAGCTGTAATCCATGTTCCTTCCTGATCTAGCTGTTATTTCTATGCTAGGGGAGTTTAGGGTGTGAGAATGGAGCAATGGAGAATTACCCCAAATACCCCCAGAATTTTGTGTGACTGACCAGGAAGACACAATCAACTTGATGGAAGTTTCTTCCTAATATGGCTCTTATCTCTGTCCTAGGGGAGTCCAGGGAAAGAAGCAGTTGACCAGGCAGTGTGTTTTTGTTGAGAGTGATAGGGATGGCAGGAAAGTTAATTTATATATATAAATAAATAAATAAATAAATAAAATAACAATTGATAGGTGAGAAAGACAGTGACCATGATGTGAGTTGTGACTGAGGAAGGCTGATACTAGATGAGACAGAGTATTTTGTAGAAATCTAAGGCAAGAAATCTCACACAATCATTTTTAGTGTGTACTTTACAGTAAAAACACACACAATAGTTCAGTAATGTCTAGCAAAGACACAAGGGGTAGGGAGAGGGTGAAAGGAGTAGGAGCAGTACAAGGAAGTGTGAGTGAAGTTGTAGTCCAAATACTGACTGTAGCCATGGTTGCTGCAGAGTGTGCAATACATTATGGTGATCCCTAGCCTCCCAAGGTAGATATTTTTTTGTCAAAATCCCACCATCACAGGCATTAGTACTATTAATAAGCCACGTAAAAGCACTGAAGTTGACAACAAATCACATTCCAGTGTTGATGGCATAGTGCAAGAAGGTGTAGCAGCTCAACCAACTGTAGCATTTAACAGTGTGACAAACAATCACAAAAACACCTGTCCTGAAAGTAGCAGCAAATGTTGTGAAAATCCCTTATTAGGGAAAAGTAAAAAGAAATTGTTTTAGACCTCTAAAAGCCTAGAGAAATATAAAAGTAGTGGGGAAGGAACAATGGGCAATGCTGAAGATGACCAAATTATTGATGATGATATAGATCTAGAATATATCCCTCCCTCCACCATCCTCCTTTTGTTCAGATTCACATGAATTTTGAGAGTGAGAGAGATGATGACATGGCCAGAAAGTTAGCTGAAAGGCATAGGCTCAATCTCCCACCACTGAAAAGGAACACCGATCCTGTCTATAAACTGTTTAAGAAAATTATTGGAAAGTCTAACCCTGGACAAGCAAAGATACAAGAAAAAGCACAGTCATCCTATCAGTCATGTCATCATCAACATCACCGCTTCCAAGTCCATTTCCCACTCAGTCACACACACACTAATAGTGTTGAGTAATCAGCAGCAACACAGGTTATCAACATCCACAGCCTTAGCTTTGATGAGTGTCTCTGCTGCTCTTGGAAGTGCAGCACCTGTGACACTTACTAGCAGTACAATTTCAGCAACATCTATCTACAATAGTAGTAGCGGCCTGCCAGGAACCCCACAGTCTGGAGATACTTCACTCAGGATCCAAAACCTAAGCATGTTGCTATCTGTTGCCTGTGTAAGAAGCATGTCAACGGGAGGGAAGCAGGCTCACTGTAACGGTTTGTACGACACTCAGACACAGTAGGTTAGAATAAAACACAGTTTTATTAAAAGACACAATGAAAATACCCTAGGTGGGCTATAGCGTATCACAGCAGAATAGACAGGTATAATATAGGACTTGACATATGCCTACACAGGCCCAGTATAACGATAAGCGAGACAATACATATACTGTCACAGGTCAGGCACAACAAGGAGAACACAGCACGGGTTAAAGTCCAAGTGATATAATCAGTCTCTGATGTGGTGTGTTCAGTAACGCCCAGTATGATGGAATAATAGTGATCAGGAGACTGTGGTGCTAGAGTGGAGACGAGCACTAGATCTGCTGGAGCAGAGCTGAGACTTATACCCCCTACCATAGCAGTAATGAAGGCCACACAATACTCTGCGAGAGCTGTATGAAATAGAGCCACAAGCACCCTGCCGGTGCAGTCACGGAGGCTACGATACTCTGCAAGAGCTGAATAGGAATGAGCCAATGGCACCCGACCGGTGCCGTCACGGAGGCAACAGTACTCTGCAAGAGCTGAACAGAGAAGAGCCAATAGCACCCGGTAGGTGTAGTAACGGAGGCAAAGGACTCTGCAAGAGCTGAACGGAAACGCAACCACGGTCACGCTGCCGGAGCAGTACGGAGGCAACAGTGGCTCTGCAAGAGTTAACGGAAGGCTCAGCAGTAATGGAGGCAACAGTAGCTCTGCAAGAGTTAACGGAAGGCTCAGCAGTAATGAAGGCAACGGTAGCTCTGCAAGAGTTAATGGAAGGCTCAGCAGTAACGGAGGCAACAGTAGCTCTGCAAGAGTTAACGGAAGGCTCAGCAGTAACGAAGGCAACCGTAGCTCTGCAAGAGTTAATGGAGGGCTCAGCAATAACGGAGGCAACAGTGGCTTTGCAAGAGTTAACGGAAGGTTCAGCAGCAACGGAGGCAACAGTAACTCTGCTGTAACTCTGCTCAGCGGAATGTGTACTGCAGGAGCAGTAACGGAGGCAATGGTGACACACTGACTGGTAGTCCCAGACTAGGCGGAAGTAATAATGTCACCCAGTGACACGATGAGCAGGAACTGGAGAGCTGGGCTGGATCACGGAGCAGCAACGTCAGCCAGGCCGGGTCAGATCATAGAGCAGGAACATCAGACAAGCCGGGTCAGATCACGGAGCAGGAACGCCAGCCAGGCCGGGTCAGATCACCGCGCAGGATCCAGAATCGGAGTAGTCAAACAGGCCAAGTCGGTACATGGGAACACAGCAACTCAAGTAAGCACTGGTACAGGAACACCACGAAAGGGCACCAGACAGGTGCCAGAGGCCCAGTACAAAAAGGTCACAATGGACGGGCCAAATCAAGCTTAGCCAATAGGAGCAAAAGACACAGAGACTGACAGGAAAAGCATGGGCACCGTGATAGTACCCCCCTCAAAAAGACCCCCTCTCCTGGCAAAGGGTCCTGGTTTCTGGGGATATTTAGAGTGAAAACTGCGCAACAACCCAGGGGCATGAAGGTCCTTCTGATCGACCCAAGAACGCTCTTCAGGGCCACAGCCCTTCCAATGAACCAAATATTGCAATTTTCCTCTAAATCTCCGGGAATCAATTATGCTTTGAACTTCGTATTCCTCTTGGCCTTGAACATCCACAGGCCCAGGAACCACCGGAGTGGTAGTGTAGCAGTTGCATACCAAAGGCTTTAACAGGGACACATGGAACACATTATGTATGCGCATAGATGCTGGGAGTTCCAATGCATAAGAAACAGGATTAACTTTGTGGATCACCCTGAAGGGACCAATGTACCGGGGAGCCAGCTTATTGGATGGAGGAAAGCCATACTCTGTCCCCAACCTGGAAGGAGACCGCTGGCAGCCGTCTACGATTGGCATGTCACTGATGTTGCTGAAATGACTGTCTGATGGTCCTTTGAACCTGTGCCCAAGTGAAGCGGAGCTGCTGAATGTGCTCATCCAGAGCTGAAATCTGCTGCGACTGGAATGAGTCTGGGAGCAGGCATGGCTGAAACCCGTAGTTGATGAGGAACGGGGAGCTCCCGGACGATGAATTAACTGCAAAATTCCTGGCAAACTCAGCCCACGGCAACAGGTCAGCCCAATTGTCATGATGATCAGTCACAAAACAGCTCAGGAACTGCTCCAGTCACTGATTGGCACACTCAGCGGCCCCACTGGTCTGGGGATGGTAGGCTGAGGAAAAGGAAAGGAAAATTGGATGCCTATCTGGCTACAGAATGCCCTCCACAACCTAGACACGAATTGGCTCCCCTGGTCAGACACCACAACTCTAGGAACCTCATGCAAACGGGACACTTCTCTAGCAAAAACCACTGCTAGTTCCTGGGCTGACGGAAGGCCAGAAAGAGGTACGAAATGAGCCATTTTAGAAAATCTGTCAACCACCATTAAGATAAATGTATACCCCCTGGACACCGGCAGTTCTCCCAGGAAATCAATGGATATGTGGGACCACGGGCGTTCACCATTAGGTACAGGTTGAAGTAAGCCCACTGGGGGTTTTGGCACAAGCACAGGTGGTACAGGCTGCAGTGAATGCGGAGCAATCGGCTCTAAGGGAGGGCCACCAAAATACTTGTGAGAGAGACCATATTAATTGATCCCTCCCAATATGCCCAGCAGCCTTAGACGAGTGATATGTCTCAAGCAGACGGGTACGGAATGGCTCATCCACAAAACACTTGCCTACTGGGGTTTCTGGAGGTGCCGTAGCTTGGGTGGCCAAAATCTCTTCCCCCCGTGGTGAAGTGATACTGGTACGTACAGTAGCCAGAATACGATCAGGCTGAATTATAGGCACGGGAGGCTCATCCTTCTCTACCTCTGGGACGAATTGTCTAGACAAGGCATCCGCCCTAACGTTTTTAGAGCCCGGCAGGTAGGATACTATAAAATTAAATCGAGACAGAAACAGTGCCCATCTAGCCTGTCGAGAAGACAATCTTTTCGCTTCTGAGAGATAAGTCAGATTCTTGTGGTCAGTTAGAATTAACACAGGAGTTCTAGTACCCTCCAGTAGGTGACGCCATTACTTCAACGCGAGAATAATAGCCAGGAGTTCTCTGTCACCAATTTCGTAATGGCTTTGGGCAGTCGAAAGTTTCTTTGAGAAGAACCCACAAGGTCTCAAGGTGTCACCCGCAACTGGGAGCTGAGACAGTACTGCCCCTACCCCTATCTCGGAGGCATCAACTTCCAATGTAAATGGCAGAGCAGGGCTGGGGTGGGACAGTACAGGAGCAGAAGCAAAAGCAGACTTCAAAGTCTCAAAAGCATTTTCAGCTGCCTCAGACCATTGAGATGGATTCGCACCCTTGTGCGTAAGGTCAGACGGGTTTAACAATCGTAGAAAAGTTCTGGATAAATTTCCTATAATAATTGGCAAACCCAAGAAAACGCTGAATAGCTTTTAACCCCTTGGGTCTTGGCCATTGTAACACGGCTGTGAGTTTCTCCCGGTCCATGGCAATGCCATCTATAGAGATCACGAAACCCAGGAAAGGCACTTTGGACCTGTGAAACTCGCATTTTTCCAATTTACAGAATAATTTGTTTTTGCGTAAGCGAAGCAAGACTTCGGACACATCCTTAATGTGTTGAGCTAGATTAGCACAATGTATGTCATCAAGGTATACGACAACACAGGACTGAAGCATGTCACGGAGGATGTCATTAATAAACTCTTGAAATACCGCCGGTGCGTTACAGAGACCAAAAGGCATAACTAGGTATTCATAATGCCCAGATCTGGTATTAAATGCTTTTTTCCACTCATCCCCAGCCTTTATTCTGATCAGGTTATAAGCGGCCCGTAGATCAAGTTTCGTAAAAATGGAGGAACCCTTTAACCTGTCAAATAGTTCCGTAATAAGTGGTATGGGGTAGGCATTCTTGGAAATGAGTTAATTCAACCCGCGGTAGTCAATACAAGGTCTTAACTCGCCATTTTTCTTTTTCACAAAAAAGAAACCGGCACCAGCTGGAAAAGTAGACTTGCGTATAATCCCTCTTTTAAGGGCGTCATCAATGTAATCCTCCATAGCCTTATTCTCATCGCACGACAGTGGGTACGTGCGACCCCTGGGAGGCACTACGCCCGGAGGCAAATCAATAGCGCAATCATAAGTTCTGTGTTGCGGCAATGCGCTAGCCTCTCCCTTACTGAATACATCACTGAATTTGCGGTATTCAGCTGGCACGGAGGGAGAGGTATATAAAATCTTAACTGGGTGCATCACACAATGCTTCATGCAATACTCGGACCATGATCTGACCTCACATCTCTACCAGTCAAACTGAGGATTATGCAGATGTAGCCATGGAAAGCCCAGATTGACCGCATGATGGGGGGAATGAATTATCTTGAAACGCAATTCCTCCTTGTGGAGAGCCCCAATAGTCATGGTAATAGGAATAGTTTCCATTGTAATCAGCGCTGGTTTCAATGGTCTGCCGTCAATGGCTTCAATGGCTAGGGGAGAGTCCCTCTTGACCAAAGGAATCTTATGTAACTCGGCAAATGAACAATCCATGAAGTAACCGGCTGCACCGGAATCCACCAGGGCCAGAACCTCAACTGGCTGTTGTGTCCATGAAAATACCACCTGGATAGTGGGTTTCTGTGTACTCGGATCTAGGGACTGCTGAACACCACCTAGGGCCTGTCCCCCAAGGTACCCTAGGTGTGTTCATTTCCCGGCCGTACAGGACAAGTGCGTAGTAGGTGCCAAGCCTTGCCACAGTATAAACATAGGCTCTGCCTCTTGTGGTGTGCCCGTTCCTCCCTTGTGAGTTTAGTGAACACGAGTTGCATTGGTTCGCTGGACTCGGGTAAGCGGTCAGGAGGCATGGGAGGCGAGGGAGGCATGGGTGGGTTCAAAAGGCTGCTTTGCCCATAATTTCTAGACCGTGGCCTACGGTCTTTAGCCAGTGGCGAAAAGGAGAACATTTTATGTATTGTCTATGGCGGGAAGTTTCGTGAAAAATGCGGGAAATCATTGTTTTTTGTGAAAACTCCTCTGGGAAATTTTTCTGTCTTTTTGCCCATCCCTAGGTGTCAGTTTACTCCATGTTGTCAGTCTGTGTTGGGAGAGAAAGAGCGAGAAAGAAAGCATGTGAATTTGTGATGCTAGCTAGTGTAGGCAGACAGGAAAAGAGATGGAGTTGCTTAGTAGCTACTACCAGTTCTCTGGGTCTAGGTTTCATGGAAGAAATGAATGTTAAAAAAGTAAAACTTTTTGACTGATAAGTGACATAGTCAGACATGCAGGTGAAGTGATCCTTCCTGTGAACAAAAAATGAAAGTCAGCACTACACACTTTGAACAAAAAAGTAAAGTTGGAGCTAAGCACTTGAAAAAAGTATAGTCGGCACTCCACTGAGACTGCTTCACTAAAATGGCCAATAGCTTGCGCTCTGCTAATTCTGTCAGCTGCCTTTGACACAGTGGATCACCCATTCCTCTTCCAAGCTCTGCACCCCCTTGGCCTCTGTGATACTACCTTATCTTGATTCTCAAGTGGTCATATTACAATCAGTAATAGAGTTGCATTCTGTAGGAGAGGTGAGTCGCAGACAAACAGTTTTCCACAGAATGTGATAGAAACTGCTGAGTTATGCTGTCAGAACTTTCAGGAAGTAAACACACTGTAATCCAATGCCTGACAAATAAAATAACACACTGCAGTGGGGTTGCCCTTGTTTTACTCGGCAGGAAAAGCTCTATAACATTGTTTGTTTTTTTACAAAAAAAAGTTTACTGCTTCTTCAAATGGGAATATGTCTTGTAAACCCATAGCTAAACTTGATCAATTGCAGTGTAATCTAGGTCTTCATTTGAGATCACTTTTTCTTCAAAAAAGCATGCTGACTTTTATTAATAATGTCGTTGGTTGCCACATAATCCTAACTACTGTCGGTAAGTAATCCTTACCCACTACAGGAGTCAAACTCCCAGATCTATAATTTCCATGTTTACCTTTTTTAATAATGCACTACATCTGCTTTCCTTCAATCACAGGACCCTATGCCTGATGAGAGTGAATCAATAACTATTAGGAAAAATAGAACTATGGAACTGAACTATGCTCCTTAAGTATTCTTTGGTGTATGACAACAGGGCCAGGTCCTTTATTCAACATAACATTTTCAATGTACATTATGGAGGAACCATTGAGCTTTTTCCCGTTTGCCCAAAGCTTGTCATTGGATTATCACCTTGAATTAAATTTGCAGATTATCATATTTTATTTAAAACCTCATCTGCATAATAATAAGTAAAATACTAACTGGTGCATAGAGTGGGAAAATATATAAGGTAAATGTAATCTCTTTCAATGCTGTTGGTGCCCCCTTGAGGGACATGTCAGTTGTATGGAATCCAAAACAGCCAGCTTAGAGCCTCTGTCAGTTCAGAGCTCTTTACAGACAATGTCAGAATTTCTTTGGAAGACAGAAGAAAGGGGATTTCTTCGTCTTGTTTGAGCTGTTATAATTAGCATCTCAAAGCAGTGGGATTACCCTTGTTTTTCTCACAGGAAAATAAATATATTACATATATTCTCAGAAACAAATTATTAATAATTTAAGTTTGTAAATATACAAACTGCATTCAAGGTAATATCATGACAAATTAACAGGACTCATACCCTAGCCAGCATTTGTAAAAATTATTTCTTAGCTGCACAAGCCCCAACATATTGTTATACAAGCTTTTTTCTTATTCATATGTAGGCAGTTGTGCATGACCATCTAACCCCTCTTTAGTTTTATACAAGCTCCTAATAAGTGATAGGTGAAATATATGACATGATAGACAAACAAAATAGATATGAGTTTATGTAAATTAGAAAGGGTGGGTCCTGGTCTCAACTTAATTGCCTCTTTATAAGGATTTATTAGCTTTTATTTTTACCAAGCCTAATAACAAATATAACCAAACTGTACCCACTCAGACACTTTCTACGATTATTCATTAAATATTTTAGAATTTTTGCAACAAATGAAACAATGTAGGCTAGGAGTACATAATACTTAAGGGAACACTAACACCTAGAATGATCTGGGGTTATACTGGTTTAAATTCCCTGTACATGCAGCATCTGTAAAGGCCTCAAATCCAGTCTTACATATTCTCTGAGCTAGCAGACATTCCAGCCTTTACAGGGCACTAATCACAGTTAACTGACTTTACCTCTTATCCCTGAATACAAATAGCACAAACAACATTAAATACCATAAATTCTTTCTGAACAAGACAATTTACACGTTCTGTATTATAATTTAGGGATGTAACATATGACTAATTAAATTTACATATGCTCTCTGTACATATGTAATATTTTAAGTAGGACTTTATTTTGATACCACATTTATATGGATAGCTCACCAATTCATTTTATAAATGTGGAGTGTGTATATGTGTTTCACACTGCCCCACAGTAATAAAACTCACATCGATGTTTGTTTAATCTTATATTATATATATATATATGTTTATGTAAATAAATTGCTTT
This sequence comes from Rhinophrynus dorsalis, assembly GCA_037306005.1. Lineage (NCBI taxonomy): Eukaryota > Metazoa > Chordata > Amphibia > Anura > Rhinophrynidae > Rhinophrynus > Rhinophrynus dorsalis. The sequence goes on along the minus strand of CM074719.1, from coordinate 67,419,587 downwards.
GGTCTTGCTCTAAATCATTTATTCAGTGACCCAAAGAGGTAGAGGTAGGTTAAACCAGCCCTACCTCTAGTTCTGACCCAGAGCTTAAAATTAAATTGAGTACCCCCCATTGTGGCCATCTGGTATGCTGGTATGTGTGTGCTCTGCTTCTCTCTTCTTCACAATCACAGTGAGGAAGAGAGAAGCAGAAAACACTGACAAAGACAATGTACACTGTTCAGTGATTACATGTACTGCCAGGAAAAAGGCTGAAACTGACTGTTCTGGTAGACTTCCGAGCATGATAACAGCACTCCCTGAGGAGGCTGTGATCATGACCTTTTTGACATGCCAGGACTGTCACCCATCCTTAAAGGACGGAATTGTGTGATGGACCTGGCACGTCACTCATCAAGAAGAGTTGAAATGGATACGAACATTTTTAATTTTTTTGTGTCTCTTTAACATCAGCTTTATTAGACTCACCTGGAGGCAATTGTTAAGGAATGGGCAAAAATTTTCGCCTCAAACTGAAATTGGCAAATAATTTCCTGCAAAAAGTGCCGTTTTCCCACTTTTTCCCACCTTTTTCGCCTAGCTCATTGTGCACTTAAATCAATGGGAAGAAAAATGTTTCTACACCACACGAAACTTAGCTAGAACCATATAAAAGGGTGTCAGGCTCTCACAGCATGCCATTCTGTGTTTGTGAGAGGAGACAGCAGCACATTGTTTGAGCTAGAAAAGATAGGGGAATTGAAGTTTAGTTTAGGGAATCTTTTAGGTAAGACATTTGTTCTCTGTATTAAGAGAGTCAGTGGGGCACTCCGGGGAGAAGAAGCGAGGAAGGAGGTTGACCCCAAATACTCTAAACTTCCATGTGATTGACTGGCAAGACACAGGCAGATAGGGACCTATTTGCTTGTTGATGTTTCTGTTATTGTCTCTGTGCTGGGTGGTGAAGTCTTGGGAAAGAAATTGTTGATTTTGTTTTTCAGTTATAAAAGACATCAGGGTGGACACCTTAAAAAAAATAATAAAAAAAATAAAAAATAACTAAATATATTAAGTGACAGTGATAGACAGCTGACTGGGCTTAGGCAAGGCATCATATAGCTCCATCAGTTGTGTTGTGTACCATAGAGTAAAAAAACACAGTGTAGTTGAGTAATGTCCAGAAAAAGCACAAGGGGAAGGGGAGGGGTGAAGCAGTGTAGGGACGTGAGAGTAAAGTAGTAGTTCAAAAACTGACTGCAGCAATGGTTGCTGCAGTGTGTGCAATCAATGATAATGATCCCTCTACTCCGAAGGCGGATGCAGTTTGTCAAGGTCCCAGCATAACTAGTTCCAGCACCACCAGTGCCAGTAGAAATAAAGAACCATATAAGAACACTGAAGATGACAACAAGCCGCATTCAAGTGTTGCCGATGCTGGCAATAGCATAATAGAGGAAGGTGTAGCAGATGAACCACCTGCTGCATCAGATAATGAGACAAACAAGCACCAAAACCCCCATCCTCAAAGTAGTAGGGAACTTTGTTACAAAAGTAAAAATAAATTGTTTGAGACCTCTAAAAGCTTAGTGTAATATAATGGTAGTAGTGGGCAAGAGCTATCAGGTGATGCTGATATTGCTGAGGATGAACAAAATGATGACTGATGATGATGATGCAGATCTAGAATATATCCCTCCAGCAAGCTTCTCTTGTTCAGATACAGATGAAGTTGAGAGTGAAGATGATGACAGGGCTATAAGGTTAGCAGAAAGTCAAAGCCTGAATCTTCCACCACTTTTAAGCAGCACTGTGTCTGTCTATAAATTGCTTGAGAAAGCCATTGGAAAGTCTGACCCTGGACAAGCACAGATGTCAAAAAGCACACAGTCACCCTATCAGTTATCATCAGCATCATCGCCTCTTTTATAGTCCAAGTCCCACTCAGCCAACACACACCTGTTTTGAGTACCCAGCAAAAGCAACACAGGTTACTAACATCCACAATGTTAGATATGATGAGTGCCTCCGCTGCTGCTGCTGTAAGTGCTGCACCTTTGACGCCTAGTAGTAGTGGCAGTAGAATTGCATCAACATCTAACCACAGTAGTAGTAGTAGTAGTAGCAGCAGCACCACCTCAGGAACCCCTCATTCCATGAAGTCCAGAGTATGGAGATACTTCACTCAAGATCTCAAGCTAAGCATGTTGCTATCTGTTGTCTGTGCAAAAAGCACATGAGCACGGGGAAAGCAGGATCACACCTAGACACCTCCTCTATAGGATCCCACCTGAAGCACAACCACAGGTCTGACTGGGATACACACTATCATCAGGTCAAAGGTGCCACAACTAGCTGCAGCAGAAGCACTTTAAAAAGTTCCCAGGGCTCTAGGGCAGAAAAAAGGAGTAATGAAGTTATTTATGTGTCAGATAGGGTGCTACGGCCAGTGCCAACAGTTAGTTCAGTTCAAATAACACATATGGCTTCTGCTGCAGAGGCATATGACGGACAAAACCAGGACAAATATATTAACAGCAGCACAGATGAGGAGGTGGAGGAGGGATGTGAAGAAGGGTTTCCACCATCTACCCCACTTGGGATCACTGCTATGAGTGACAAGTAATGTGTGTCAATAATCTGAGAAGGAGGATAGAGATATGACGCAAACATAACAATAGTAAAAACTATATACATACACAAATCACACCATATCAGCCAGTCCACCACCACTACAATACACATCTGCCAAATTGTAGGTTGTACTTTATTTTTTTAATTACTTGTCAACATCATTATGAATATATGCCAGTGTCACTTAAAGGGATAGTAATACTTAAAAATATATGTTGTAGGGTTTATCCCCCAGAGTAAAACAAGGGTACTCCCACTGCTGAGAGATATTGTATTAAAAAATTATAACAGCTCAAACTTGAATTTTTTAGGTGCAATATCACAGTGGCCTGAATATTTACAGTGGCGCTGTTGCTACACCATTCTATGGAATGCTCTAGTCCGTAGACCATAAATATCCAGAGGATGGTGTAGCAACAGCACAACTGTAAATTTTCAGGCCACTGTGAAATTGCATCTAAAAAATTCAAGTTTGAGCTGTTATCATTTTTTAATAAAATATCTCTCAGCAGTGAGAGTACTCTTGTTTTATTCGGGGACATAAACCCTACAACATATATATTTTTTTACATCTGAAGTATTACTATCCCTTTAAGCAGGAAGTTAGTGTTGTGGGCAAAGGACAAATTCATTCTGCATGCTAACACATTTTTCAGGGCATATGTTGCAGTAGGACTCACAACTTTGACTTTCAGACACTTATTTCTAAACTACAGCCCTAAGGAGAAGTAATATTTCTGTGGGAAATGTAGTACGTATAGGAAATACTTTTTGCCCACCCCTACAATTGTGTTCCAATACATCTCCAGGCCCTACTTATTTAGAATACTTCAACCCATCCCCACAGAGGTCTAACAAGAAACCACCGGGCCCTGGTGCGAGAATTGCCATGGGGCCCCCCAACCACATTGCCCCCATTGTTCACCTCCACACTGTCCACCTCCACATTCCCCCCATTGGCCACCTCCCCATTAGCCCCCATTGGCCACATCCACATTGCCCCCACTGGCCACCTTCACATTGCACCCATTGGCCACCTAACCATTAGCCAGTTCCACGTTGCACCCATTGGTCACCTCCACACTCCCCCATTGTCAGTCTCCACATTAGCAACCATTGTCTGCCTCCACATTGGCCCCCATTGTGCCACCTCCACATTGGCCCCCAATGTCCAGCTCCACATTAGCCTGACCTCCACATTGTCTCTCCATTGTCCATCCATCTCCACATTAGCCACCTCCACATGCCCCCATTGTCCACCTCCACATGACCCCATTGTCCAATTCCACATTGCCCCCATTGTATCCACCTCCACAATGTGCCACATTGTACACTTTGACATTACTGACCCCTTTCCGATTCCCACCTCAGCAGACAGCATTCGTCGTTTAGCCAGCCAGCCAGGAATCCAGATTATGCATAGTCGACAGAAAGAGCAGCGTGTACTATGCGCTCTGCTTCCTGAGCATGGGCAGAACTAGCTTCTTGGCCTGAAATCAACCTGGCTGCATAGACTTGTGGCCTGTCACCTGCGCGGTTGGTTGGTGAAGCATAACTGCCGAACAGAGGCAGAGGGCGGAAGGATAAGTGATTATTGCCTGTTCTCGCAGTTAAGCCACATTCTAAATAGAAAGTCTGCTCGTAAAATAGACATAGCTATCATTTAACCAGATTTAAAATGCAGTCACTGAGAGTGACAGCCAGTGGGCCAGGCCCTCTGGAGTGACGGACCCAGTTGCTGTTGTGACCCTTGCAACCACTATAATTACGCCACTGAATCCCCATAATGAAGAGGCTGATGTACTAAGGAGAAGTGGAGTAATTCTGGAGCAAACCAAATAAACCATAGACAACAAATAACCATTTCCAAAATTCCTATGGATTTAAATAGGGAATGTAACCCCCTGAATTCTAGAAATCGCTCCAGTGTGTTGCTTAGCAATGCACTGGAGATGTCTACCATTCAAAGGGTTAAAACTCAGTTGGAAAGCTGATTTGTCCCCATTGCTGCAGTTGGCTTGCCCCAGCCTCACTGAGTTTCAAAATGAAAACAGTAATTTTATGAGGCCCAATCTGTTATGAGCTGTTTCTCCCTGTTTGCCTTTTATGAGATGTAACCCACTGTTTGCTCTCTTTACAGGAAGCCTCCTATAAATACACATCACAGTGCAGCCAAGGTAACTTCTGTTGGCAGCATAACAATAAAGGAGTTAATCATTCATTAAAAGCACATTTGCTCTGGATCCAGCAGTTAGTGAGGCTAATATACTAAGGATATGTGGTACAATTCCAGAGCTGGGGGTGGGCAAAACCTTACACCTCAAAAGAGAAACAAGCTTTGTTCTACTATTTCCATTCTGTTAAAATCAATAATAATAATGTACCCCATCCCTATGCAGAATTTTCTCCATGTACTTCTGTAACACTAACTATAAAAGTGAGTGTTAGTGTCCCACATGTTGTCAGGATGCACTTGGGAGAAAGAGAGAAAGCTGTTGAAGTTTTGTTTCTGGCTACTGTAGGCAGACAATCAAAGTGAGAGAGATGGAGTTGCTTCATAGGTGTAATGTGGTGCCCAGATGTTCTCTGGGTGTTGGTGTAAGTGGGAAAAGAGAGTTAAACTAAATAAATACATAAACAAACAAAACCATTTTACTTGACAGATATGAGACAGATGGGCAGATGATACAAGTTCCTACCTGTGTAGCTGAGCCTTAGACTCTACTGAGTGAGTGACAGATACTTCACATAAATACATCATAAATGCATGACAAGTAGACAGGTACAACATGACATACTCTGTGTGCTTACACATAAACAATCACTCTTATATCAGAAAGAAAAAGTGGGACAAGCTATTATTGAAGTTTGGGGGTATTTCACATCTGCAGCAGCTGCTGTGCAACGCTCTTTATCCTTTATTGCAAGCTGCTGATTCTGAAATTAACAGGCCTATCCTCTTTCTATACTATACTGTAAAAGCTGGCAATACAGTCCACTACCTACATGTAGATGTAGGGAGGCAAGAGTGGGAGCTGAGATTTCAGCTGGAGGTTCAAGAACATGTGGAAAAAAAACATTTTGACTGAGGTGACAGACAGGCAGGAGATCATTGATCTGATATATATATATATATATATATATATATATATATACAGCTGTTATCATGGGGAGTGATGTTTTGTCCATCTGAAAATAATGTATGATGTTTCTGGTATCTCTCACTGCTATATATATAATATATATATATATATATATATATATATATATATATATATAGATAGATATATATTATATATAAGAAGACTTTGTGCCTGGCAAAACACACCCAGGGGCAGCAGTAAAATGGATTACTGCTCCCATTGGGTGATTCAATGGGGGTGTAATTTTTGGCCCGCCCCCACTATCCAGCCCGCCCACCACTATCTAAGGTTGAAAAAAAAATGGCTGCCACTCACTCCTACACCACAGACACACATACCCCCCCACACACTGGCAGACACATATACACACACACATGCATGCTGAGCAGCTGAGGATGATGGGAACTATGTTCAAGCTACAGCTGGAAGGCCATGGTACAGTCTGTATTATGCAGCTTCTTCATTCCCTGTCTGTAGGGTTGCCACATTTTCTTCAAAAAAAATGCCGGCTGTGGCATTCCCTCCATAGACTTAACATTGGACAGAAGCCAATTTTTTACCGGCCTGCCCGCAACACTACCTGTCGGTGAGCCTACACAGCCCTGCCAATTAGTACAAGTGAGCTGATTTCTAAACAATCAGCAGGCAGGATGCTGGCTTGCTGGGAAAGTGGAAACAACGGCAAATAGGTGATCAGGCAGTGCAGTGCAGGGCTTCAGCTGAGCTGGTAAGTGGCAGAGACATGGGTGTGACTGTATTTATATATTGCACAGAGAGAGAGAGAATGAGAGCAGATTGTTTGTCAGTCTGTCAGGTGCCAGTTCCTGCAATCATCTCCATGCTGTACACAGCTCACTGTATAGCATGTATGACAAACTATTTATATATGGTCTGGCATTGTATAGTATACAGTCTGTGTATAAGGACTGGCACTATACAGTATAGGAGGGATAGTCCCTGTTTGATACCCAAATCCCTCTGCTCCTCTATTTAGGAGATCACACAGTGTGGTGTATATACAATAGGCTGACAAGACCTCACCTTTAACCAGGGACACATAGGAAATAGGCATATTTCAGGAGTGCAATAAAATCAAAGCAGCCCTGTAGTATGCATTTTTCATATGCTTCCCTGGTTAAAGGTGAGGTCTGGTCACCCTAATATACAAGTGTATCAGATTGTTCCACTTCAGTAAAACCCACAGTAATATGGGTATAAACTTCTGTATATATCTGTTAAATTTGTCTGTGTAAAAAATACTTTCATCTTCTTCTAAATCATTCACTTACGGAAAGAGTAACTTAACCATTTCAATGCCAGAGGGGATGCAACGCATAGCTCCCCTGGCACTCAAAGGGTTAAAAACTCTCTACAATGGTCTGGCACTGTATAGCAGTGGTTCTCAACCTGTGCTCTCAGTGGCTATTAACAGGCCAGGATTTTAGAATTTCCTTTTAAGAGCACAGGTGAGTTAATCAATATGATTGAGCCTCTGATCAAAACACTTGTGTTCTAGCAGGGAAATTCCTAAGTCCTGGTCTGTTAGTGGCCACTGAGGGCATGGGTTGAGAACCTCTGCTGTATAGTATACAGTCTGCCTGTGTCTGTGTATAAGGATTGGCACTATACAGTATAGGAGGGACAGTCCCTGTCTGACACCCAGATCCCTCTGCTCCTCTATTTAAGAAATCACACTGTGTGGTGTATATACCAGTGTATCAGATCGCTTAATATCAGTAAAACCCACAGTAATGTGAGTATAAACTTCTGTATATATCTGTTAAATTAGTCTGTGTAAAAAATACTTTCATCTTCTTGTACATCATTCACTTACAGAAAGAGTAACTTAACCATTGCAATGCATTGCTTACCCTCTGGCACTCAAAGGGTTAAAAATTCTCTAAAATACACCACCAGCCATGCCCCCAGTAACAACACCTAAAACACAAGTGTCCCTCTTTGGCCATTTGAAATGTTGGCAGGTATGTTACTTACGCTGCTCACACTGTATGTATGTATGTTCTGATTTGCATCTGTGTGTCACTGTTTGTGTATGTCAGTGCATGTGTGTGTGTTGCATGCTTCTCTATCACTGTGTGTCCCCCTGTATATGTGTTTGCACATGTGTCTGTGTATCACTGTGTGTACCTTTCTGACACATACACCCTACTCCATATTTCACTATCATAACATTTATTAAAAAAAAAAAAAAACATTCCCTGCATAACATGACGGGCAACGCCGTCCCAAAGGAGATACCAGAAACATCATACATTATTTTCAGATGGACAGAACATCACTCCCCATGATAACAGCTGTCTTCTACCTTACTGTAAAAATCAACACCTTTATTATTAGATCCACCAAATATGAAAGTGAAGGAGGAAGGGGAAAGGGGAAAAAGGAGTGCATGGATTTGTTGGAGCTAGTTGTTCTACAAAACTGACTGCACTTATGTTTTTTTCTGCTAGTACAATAAATGATAATGATCATTCTTGTGAGGAGACTGTTTGTAAAAGTGATATGAAAAGTTCCATTACCAACAGTAGTAGGTTCTAACCTATTAACAAAACTAAAGATGACAATGACTCATATCCTAGTGTCATTGCCATAGCAGAGGACCAACTGCTGTGCCAGACTGTGACAGTAACACCCCACGGCAAACTAGTGTTCAATTTTCTATATCCCCCCTCCAAGAGAAAAGTAAAAGAAACTTTTTCAGTCTTTAAAAAACTTTGAATAATATGAAAGTACTGAGGAGGAAGAGCATGATGGTGCTGCCGATGATGATTATCTTTTTACTGATGATGATGTTGATTTAGCATATGCCCCTCCACTCTCCTCCCGTTCTCTGATACTGATGAAGTAGAGACTGAGAGTGACCATGACATGTCCAAAAAAAAGCTGAAAGGAAAAGGCTCAGTCTCCTATCAATGAAAATGAGCAATATGCCTGAAAACTATAAACATGCCTAAAATACACAATTATCATAATGGTCATCATCAGTATTATCTCTTACAAGTCCAACCGGTCCCTAATCACACTCACAATTGTAGACTAACCACAACACAGGTCATAAACATCCACAATCCTTGCTGTGGGAGCCTCTGGAACACCACTAACACATAGAAAGCAAACACAAAAGATGGAATGGCGCCCAATAGTGTGTTAACGTTTCCAAGGATAACGATCAAATTCCAAAATGGTAATGGGTACTCACAATTTGTGTTGGTCAGTCTTGAATAACTGACTATCTGGCTTTTGGAGAAATTCCCGTCTCCAATCGGGTAACCTTCAATAATGGGTACTCAACACGGCTCCAATAAAATGTATCAAAATAGTTTAATAAAAAACAGAAATACTTAGTTTTCTTATTACTGTTTCAGGTCTTAAATTTATCTTTGAAAAAGTGGCGTTTATAGCCACGAAACGCGTTGATCGGTACCATTGTTTTTATATATATACATCTCTTTTTTGAGACAATTATTATATATTGCAAGTATTTCTGTTTTTTATTAAACTATTTTGATACATTTTATTGGAGCCGTGTTGAGTACCCATTATTGAAGGTTACCCGATTGGAGACGGGAATTTCTCCAAAAGCCAGATAGTCAGTTATTCAAGACTGACCAACACAAATTGTGAGTACCCATTACCATTTTGGAATTTGATCGTTATCCTTGGAAACGTTAACACACTATTGGGCGCCCTTCCATCTTTTGTGTTTGCTTTCTATGGTGGTACGCTTTGGTGAGAGCGAGTTTGGAAGGAGCAGACCAATTCGTCTAGAAGTTTGACGTGCTGTTTGTGGGGCAGCTTCATAAATCCCCTCAAGTGCGGTTGCTGTTATCCACATAAGTGTTTTAACAGCATATAATTTTGTGAGTATAACTCACTGGGTGTTTTGGTGAAGGTTCACTTTTTTCATCTGATTCAACACTAGGAGCGCCTCCTGTTTTTGTCTCCCCTCTCTGTTTTTTATACCACTAACACATACTGCTAGTACTACATCAACTCCTAGCCCCTGTAGTAACAGTATTAATCCCTCAGCAACACTCAGTCTATGAAACATACAGTATGGAAATACTTTTCTCACAATCCAAATGCTAAACATGTTGTCTCTGCAAAAAAAAAAAAAAAAAAAAAACATGAAGGGGGCAGGATCACATCTAGGCACATCCTCATTAAGATCCCACCTGAAGCACAGCCGCTAGTCTGGTTATGAGACACACCAGTGGCACATCAGAGGTGTGACAACTAAAGCAATGTAGTAGTAAAACATTTTCCTCATCAACAATAATGTAATGTTGTAGTAGTAGAGCATTTTTATTAACAACAATGACATTATCTCCTTATTGGAATGAGCCAGGAAAGCTCTCATCGTGATAGAGCATCCAATTATGAAGATCAGTTTAGCTGTGCTGGCCACATCCACATTCTGTAGCTGTGTCCAGAGCAATTCCAATTAGAGGTGGGTGTAAATTCAGAAAGATTTCCTGCATGACTTTTCGTGAAAAACTGACAATTTTTCTCTTTTTTCACGAAAGTTTTCTCCATTTCATCCACTGCCAAATGATTCTCCTTTTCACCCCTGCCAACAATTTTTCTGCCAATGTTTTCTATGCTGCAACATTTCCTACCACAATATTACATATACTGAGGGCTGTAGTGGAGAAATAAGTAGCTGAAAGTCAAAGTTGTGATTCCTACAGCAACTTATACCTTGAAATATTTGTTAGCATCCAGAGTTCCCTTGTCCTTTGCCTACAACACTAAATTCCTCCTTAATTGACACTGTTACATATTCCACCAGAGTGCAACAAATGACATCAGTTATTTAAATCATCTGTTTTCAACAAAACCAAAGGGCAGCATGATGTCAAGAAATTAAAAAAAAAAATACAGCCTACAATTTGGCTGCTATGATAGTGGTGGTGGTGGACTGGTGTGATTGATGTGTGTATGTGTGTGTGTATATATATACAGCAGTTTTTACCATGATCATGTTTGTGTCAAATGTAAGCTATCCTTCTCAGAATACTAATGCACATTACTTATTGGTCATAGAACATAGAAGTGGTTGTGAGTGTGGTAGATGGTAGCAACCCTTCTTCACATCCCTCCTCCTCCTCATGTGCTGTTGTTAATATATTTGGCCTGGCTTTCTCTGTCATGTGTGGTTTCTGCCACCTGATAGATGGTATGAGATGTTGGTTCATTTTTAAGAATGTTAGTCTTCCAGTACTGTTGCTTGATAGCTGCATAGCCCCATCCTTACTGGAGGCAACTAAGGGTTTCCACTGCAGTATGAGTCAATGCTGGCAATAAGCCCTGATTTATTTGCCAGTAGTCCATGGGGTCATTGTGTCTGCCTAGAACACAGATATCCTGTATGCAGGAACCATGTCACATGCAGTGGGACCACTCCTAGGACCTACACATTGTTCCTGTATGTCAGTTAACAACCCATACTCAGGGAGCAAGTCCAATAGAGATGTGTAACCAGTGCCACCACCACCACCACTGTTTTATTTTTGATTCCCCCTCTGAGACCCATCAATTGCCCTGTGTTCAGAATGGGATGTTCTGTTTAATTATGTTGCTGTTGCTGCTAGTTGAAATGCTTTGCTGCCTTTTTCATTATGTTTTTTTGTGCCTTAGCCTTCTCCCTCTCATCCTCCACAATCTAACCCTCCACCTGATCAATAAGATTATCTCTATATTCCTTGAAGGAATCTGATTCTTCAGAGAGATGCTGCTGATCATCATGATTCCTTTTTGTGACAAACTACTGATGGCTCTTTGGCAGAAATTATGAAATGTTTTTAAAGCAGGGGTCCAGCAAAGTGGCAAGAATGTATTCCTCATTGGATTTTAATGGACACTATGTGAGGATTTTATTCAAAGCATACTAACGTCCTTTACCAACTGGTACATGTCATTGATTTCATTATGGTAAGATTCTTCAGCCATGCTGATAATTTTTTCTGCAATAAATATATCAGTGGTAGAATTTCACTAATTCCTATCCCTGTGTGACTCATAAAGGGCTCACATACATTGCTCTTTAGTTGCCATTGGCCAGGTGACAAACAGGCTTCCTTCAAAGCCTTCCAGGTTTGAATGTTGTACTCGCTAATGTTCTTATTCTGCTCGTACAAATGCTCTAGCATGTACAGTGTGGAATTCCATCTGGTAGGGACCTCCATTTTCAGGTGGAGATGGGGCAAGTTGTTACAATTTTGTATGGAATATAGAGTGTTATGTGCACTGTAGGAGGGGCTAAAATGGGCATACAATATTAAGCATCTCTCTGATGGTTTTGGATTCTGCCAGGAATCTGGTTCCTGGCTACAACTAAATTTAGTACATGGGCAAAGCAGCATATCACCTATTCTCAAGGCAGCGATTATGGTGGAGCCCTTATCAGGAGGCAAAATCCAGCTTTTAAGGAGTGGGGTACAAGCCATTTCTCTATCACCTGTTCTAGTTTACTTAATATATCTATGGCTTTATAGGGCCATTACTCAAAACTCTGCGTGCAAAAGGTGGTGTACAGTGGTATGGGCTATACTTCTGCTGCCTTTTAATCATACTGCCAGAACTAGAGGCAAGATTACTGGCTGTCACTTGATGGTGTAAGCTAGTAGTGTTCCCCACCGGTGGTGGTGGGAGGGAAACCACGTGAGCAGTCACTGTCATATAGTCTGTGCTCTTCCCATTTGTCCACAGATGGATTTCTTGCCCTACGAGCTTTCCAACCCTTTGCTCACAACACTAACCACATGTTTGTACAATTCTGGCACAGCCTTCCTGGACAAATAACTGTGGCTTGGGATATGTCAGCATGGAGTTACACATGACATCAGTTCTTTGAAACCTCAGTTTTCTACAAAAGAACATGGCAGCGTGTCCACTGCCAACATCTTGGCAACCTTGCCATTCCACAGGCATACTTTGGGATTGTTTTTATGAAGTTTTGATTCCTTCCCAGGAGTCAGTGTGGGTTGGCAGTACATGGCAGAAGAACCCTGTAACTTATTGCTTTAACAACATGACTAGAGGAGGTGGTGAAGGTAGGAGCAGCGTTTGTGGACAGTATATGACTTGTCATCTACTACAGCACACCCAGAGTCATCATGCTCCTCTGCAGTTAAGGTTGTGGATGCTGATAACCTGTGTTGCTGCTGGTTAATCAACACTATTAGTGTGTGTGTGTGTGTGGCTGACTTGGAACCAGTGATGATGATGACTGATAGGAAGCATTTCTTTTTGCATCTTTGCTTGTCCAGGGTTAGACTTTCCAGTTGTTTTCTCAAACAGGTTACAAACAGGCACAGTGCTAACTTTTTAGCCATGTCATAATCTTTCTTGTTCTCAACTTCATCTGTATCTGAACAAGAGGAGGATGCTGGAAGGATATATCCTAGATCTACATCATCATCAGTCATCATTTAGTCATCCTGAGCATCGCCCGTCACTTCTTTCACGCTACCTTTTAGAGGTGTCAAACAATTTCTTTTTACTTTTGGGGTATTTTATGTCAACCTCCTTTGTTCCGTTCTCACACCATCAGACATGTCAAACACAGAAATAATAAGAGCAAGATCGGCAAGAAATTGGACCACAGCTGCCTGTGTCTTTCAAATCAAATCAGTCAGACAGAATGTTGGGCAATTTGGGGTCAGCCTCCTTTGCTCCCTTCTCACACATCCCAGACTCCCCCAGCACCGAGATAAAAACAGCCAGATCAGGAAGGAGCTTGCATCACAGCTCCTTGTGTGTCATCAGCCAGTCACACCAAATTTTGGGGTATTTGAGGTCAACTTCCTTTCTCCCTTCTACTTCTCCAGAGTACCCCCAGACTCGCCTAATACAGAGAACAAATGTCATATCTAAAAGACTCCTTAAACTATGATTCAACTCTTATTTGTCTATCTCAAAAAATGCAGTTTTCCTTTTGATTTCAATGCAATGAGCTAGGCGAAAATAGCGGGCAAACTACAGATTTTGCAGGAAATTTTTTGCCACGTGGGACATGTAATTTTTCTCTTATTTTGGTTTAAGGCAAACATTTTCTCCCATCCTTAATCTAAATCACCCAGCAATAGAAATCTGATCCTGGTTTATGGTGGTGATTTAGGACTAGATTTCATTGTAGTTGTTATGTTTTATCAACTGCTTTTGTCTAACAGATTGCCATTGAAGTCTATTGAGAGATTTGTAGCTAAAACCCTTGATAAACTGCAGTGGAATCCAGGCCTTACATATCCCTTTACTGGCCATTACTTAAAGTTTCTAGCGCATTGCATTGAGGTGTGGATCTCCTGATGATGTTTGACTACACATCCTGATCAATGACTGGGGAAGGATGATGAGAGTTGAAGTTTGGAAACAGGTTGCCCACCCATGCTTTGTTTATGCAATTTTTAGCCCCATCTGTTCTACTAGCAGTCTGTATACATACTGCACATACCTACTGCACATACCTACAGAGAGATATAGAGTCACTGCTACAGCTTTGAATTGTTGACAGTTATCATTATTTACTATTGATTTTGATAAAAAAGTTTACTTACATCACATGATTTTTTGTCCTGAGCAAGCTTAAACTTTTTTCTTCCATCGCAGTAACAAGTATAACTTCCAGGACTATTAACGCAGACTTGACTGCAGGTATTTTCAGCGCATTCATCTATATCTAAAACAAAACACATTGAAAAACCACATCACATACACAGGCACTAAGAACACATACACATCACATACACATCCCATACACATCCCATACACATCCCATACACATAGCATACACATTGCATACACAGGCACTAAGAACACATACACATCGCATACACATCGCATACACATCGCATACACATCCCATACACATCCCATACACATCCCATACACATCCCATACACATCACTAAACATCACATACACAGGAACTAAGAAAACATACATGTCACATACATATCACATTCACATCTCATACACATCACATTCACATCACATTCACATCACATTCACATCACATTCACATTACATACACATCGCATACACATCATATACACATCGCATACACATCACAAACACATCGCTTACACATCACATATACATCGCATACACATCACATACACAGGCACTAAGAACACATACACATCACATACACATCACATACACATCCCATACACATCCCATACACATAGCATACACATTGCATACACAGGCACTAAGAACACATACACATCGCATACACATCGCATACACATCGCATACACATCCCAAACACATCCCAAACACATCCCATACACATCCCATACACATCCCATACACATCCCATACACATCCCATACACATCACTAAACATCACATACACAGGAACTAAGAAAACATACATGTCACATACATATCACATTCACATCTCATACACATCACATTCACATCACATTCACATCACATTCACATTACATACACATCGCATACACATCATATACACATCGCATACACATCACAAACACATCGCTTACACATCACATATACATTGCATACACATCACATACACAGGCACTAAGAACACATTCACATCACATACACGTCGCATACACATCGCAAGCACATTGCAAGCACATCGCATACACATCACATACACATCACATACACAGACACAAAGAACACATACATATCACATACACATCGCATACACATCACATACATATCACAATCACATTGCAAAAACATTGCATACGCATTGCATACACATACACATCACATACAAAGGCACTACGAACATATACACATCGCATACACATCGCATACACATCACATACACATCGCATACACAGGCACTAAGAACACATACATATCACATACACAGGCACTAAGAACACATACATATCACATACACATCAAATTCACATCACATACAAATCACATGCACGTCACATACACATTGCATACACATCACATACACAGGGACTAAGAACACATACATATCACATACACATCGCATTCACATCACATACAAATCACATACACGTCACATACACATCACATACACAGGCACTAAGAACACAGACACATCACATACACATCGGATACACATCGGATACACATCGCATACACATCACATACACAGGCACTAAGAACACATACACATCGCATACATATCACTTACACATTACATACACATCACATACACATCACATAAACATCAGATACACATCACTTACACATCACATACACATTGCATACACATCACATATAAAGGCACTAAGAACACATAAACATCACATACACATCACATACACATCCCATACACATCCCATACACATCTCATAAACATTGCATACACAGGAACTAAGAACACATACACATTGCATACACATTGCATACACATCGCATACACATCGCATACACATCACTTACACATCACATACACAGGCACTAAGAACTGGAGCAATTCTAAAGCAAATCAACTGCACCACAAGGAACAAGAAAACTCAGTGATTTAACCCCCTGAGTGCCAGAGAGGTATCCAGCACATTGCAGTCACAATGTGTTGGATACAGCCCTGGCACTTAAAGGGTTAAACAGGGATTTAACCCCTTGAATGCCAGATAGATTTCCAGAGAATTGTGAAGCAATGTACAGAAGACGGGCTCTATATATAATGTATCTAAACCTGCTCCTGTGCATAACTACAGATGCCTTAACCCTTTCAGTGCCAGAGGGGTACGCAACTCATTTATTTGCAATGTGTTGCGTACCCATCTGGCACTGAAAGAGTTAATACAGGGCTTATAAGTACTGATTTAATCAGGCCTTTGATGTACTTAACCTGTAACAGTAAAAATATATAGTGTTTCCCCTTTTTATGACATTGCCTTAACCAGAAACTAGCATCCCTCTAGACGGTTAACCCTTTGAGTGCCAGAGGGGTACGCAACGCATTGCTTTGCAATGCGTTGCGTACCCCTCTGGCACTCAAAGGGGTAAGTAGGTTGGTGCATTCTGCCTGCTTAACCCTTTGAGTGCCAGAGAGGTATCCAATGCATTGCGCTGCAATGCGTTGAATACTTCTCTGGCACTCAAAGGGTTAAGTTTGAAAATACATCCTTTACTTATTGAAGAAGTTACCTCTTATTTCAAGCCACAATGAAAATTATACTTTCTCTTCCTTATATAATACAATATTTATTTAAAATGTTTTTTCTAGTAGACGCTGTCTCTTTAAAGGAGAACTATAACTTCCTTGTAATAACTCTCCACTTACCTTACGATACCCAGAAAGTCCTAAGCTCCCTATATATCTTCAATTGCTCCTTGATTCAAGAGGTGGCATCTTCAGTCTGTGGAGGTGGACATGACTAGTGCTGGCAGTTTTTTCAACCTGACGCAGGCATGGTGCATGTGCCTACTTAATCTTTTAAGGACATTGTCTGGGTGGAAGGGGGGGGGGACTCTCTGGCACTTACAGGGTTAAAGGAAATCTAACACCACATATTAATAACCTGCCATTTACCTTACTAGGGCCAGAACCCCTAACAGCAACTATGAATGTTGCCCTTTCACCAAGAGATATCTAGAGATAACATCTTCTGTCAGTTCTGTACATGATATCCTTACAGGGATAGTATTGCTTAAATCTAACTCATTTTAATATTGTAGAGATAAAAGTATGAATAGAATACGGTATGTCCCATCTCTCAAACCTGTATAGTTTGAGAGATCGAAGACTTCTTGTGAAACGGGAACTTCAGATGCTTCAATCATGAGTTTGAGAGATGGGACATACCTCATTCTATTCATATTTTAATCTCTACAATATTAAATATTAAACAGTTAAATTTAAGCAATACTATCCATTTAAAGGTGGACATGAATATTTCTGGCAGGACAGCTGGACCAAAACAGTTCTGCCCAAAGGAATGTAATTTCTTTCACACTGAATCAGATACAGTGCATGAGCCTGCGGAAGATGTCTATACACATACCTGGGAACTTTTTCTTTTGCTCTTTCCGGAGGGGGACTCCTTTGGTGCCGTTAGGGGAGACAGATGAGATTAATGAGCTCACGAAACTTAATTGTGAGTGGGGGCAGGGCTTAACAGACCTGGAAAAAGTGCAATGAATACACTGGGGAAGAGTGAGAGAAACAGGCTGGGAAGAAGCAGAAGTGGGCAGAGTTTCATTAGAAACTCCCCACATCCAGAGAATCAGCCTCTGTCCCTGGAGACCCAGTAATGCACTGTCCAAACCGGAGTATCCGGGGCAAATCCAGAGAGTTCCCAACTATGTCTATACAGCAGTGTGAGGACTTTGGGAGTCAGGTGTCCTGCCAGCAACACTTAAGTCCCCCTCTGAGAACATAACATCCAGAACTGATCGGAGATGTTACCTCTTGAACTGAAAGTCAGAATGGGCATCAGGATTTTCCAGCCATAACAAGGTAAGTAGGAGGTTATAACTTGGAAATGTGAGTATTCCTTTATCATGTAAAATATTTATGTCTTAAGGGAAGTATGTTCAATAGAAAAGTGGAGGCAATCAGAGGCAAACCAGCTGCACTATAGGAGAGAACTAAAGCTTTTCATTGTCTTCTAGTGAGGTATGCATGTATTGCTTTGTAATGTGTTGGAGAAGCTCTAGCATTTAAGGTGATAAGATCCATGTTTAAATCAGCGGGAATTTAGGAGTTCTTATTTTGTCCTATGGCGCAATAGGTTTGCCACAGAATTCTTCCACAACATCCAGGCCATAGTATTGAAATGCAACACATGACATATTTACCTTCACAAACCATGGAGGATGTGTTATATCTGTAGCCATCGTCACATTCACATTCATACTTTCCAGGGGTGTTTTGGCATTTTGCCGCTCCACAAATGTTTGGATTCAACTCACATTCATTTATGTCTATTGAACACAAAGAAATATTACATACAGAACAACATTTATTAAAGGAGCAGTAAAATATTTAATGAATGTATTTGCTACAGGGCATTTCATGCTGAGTAAAAAAGGAACATCCACTGCTGGCAGCTGTTTTATTATAAGTTATAACTGTCACAAAGTGATGGAGCTCTTACTATCACATTACATAGAGTCAATGACTGAAAGCAGTAGAACATGGGCCTCGAACATGAAGGCTGCTGGCCTGTCTGAGCCTAGGGTGTGGTCTGCCTGAGATATTTAACAACAGCAGCTAGCACACATGAACTAAACCTGCCCCCATTACCATTGTACAACTAACATGCTAGGTTCTTGAGAAAAGTTCAGTATAATAAACACCAGTATTCTCATTGATGCGAGCAGAATTGATCATTCACTAGCGCTTAGCCTATAACTGTACACTTTTATGTGAATAAAGTTGACTAGAGTTTCTTTAATACTGTTTTGTTTTACTGCAAAAATAAATCCATATTTTTAATAGGCTATAATTGACAGTTGTCTAAAAAAATGTACGTGGTGCTCACATGGCAACATTTGAGAAAATTGGGTGCCTTGCAACAGCACTGCTAATGTAAAAATATCCTAGCAGTGGGAGTAGCATTGTATCACTCAGCAGGAACCCCCTACAGTATATGTGTTTTCATTAAAAAGTTTACTTCTCCTATATTTGCCAACAAAATGTGTTAGATGGACCTTTCTTACATACAAAAAATTAATGGGATCTTGTATCGTAATAATTTGCTAAGGAAACAGCAGTGGCTTAAAAGAGAAGTAAAGAATCATACCTTCTAAACTATTACCAATGACCTCACAACTATGGGAACCGAGTTCATTATTCCTGCAGATCACAGAGATCTGCAGGGCTGGGTAATGTGGTAATGTCAGTGCCACACTCATGAACTTATGTGAGAGGAAGCAAGATTGCAGTACTCTCCACTGAAGCCCCAAATAATCAAATCCACTGCCAATGGACTTCTATAGAATGGATAGAAATCTACCCTGAGAGTAGAATAAGGTTCTGAGTCATTACCCAACCTTGCAGATACCTGTAATATGCAGTGATAACTCAGAGAGCACACATGAGTGTTAAGATATTTAAAGTGCCTTTACTGACCCTTTAGTACCTATTTAAAATAGCCCTGTGTAGAGAAGTGAAATTAGTTGCGTATCTATTATCACCCCTTATTAAATCTCCCTCAATTAATTGGTATAACTGAATGTCCCTATAAAGGTATACTTCACTTGGACATAGAAGAATTAACATGACTATAATGTCATCTACTTGAGAAAACAAAAGTGCAGTTGGGAAGATCACCACTCAAAGGATACACCAGACTCCTATAAAACATTTTCCTAGCACTCTTCCACCTCAGTCCTCATACATTTTGTGTGTGACTCTCACAGTATATACAAAGCTAATGAGAACATTGCAGGGTCTAATTAAAATAAGTGAAAACGAATTATGGACTCAGTGCTCAACACACTTAAAAACTGCACACAGGTCCTTTGTCATGAAATCTGGGCCCAGATCTCTTGATAAACTGCTTGTAAACACACACAACATATTTTGAGCATGAAGCTATAAATATTTTACTTAGTTTAATAATCTCCTTTATACAGCCCATCCTGTGCTGTCCTCATCATCTTTTAATGTATATCTATACTGCAGTAGTAGCATATGAAGATAGAACAGTGCATGGAGCAGTTTTAATAGAAGTTCAGTGCATCCTCTGATGGGTGATTGGTTAAAGTCTTCAAACTTTTGCTTTTTTCATATCAAGTAACTGATCATGTGCAGGGGCATAAACAAGATTAATTGGGCCTTGGGGTAAAAATCTGAGCAAGGAAACCTGTTGTAAAATCTGAAACTGGGTCCCCCACACACACAATCATGGTCTGGGGCAAATACTAATCATGTTCTAGCACAGACCCAAGGTGCAAGTAGCCTTTGCAAAGTGATTAAATGCCTTTTTGGTGCTCATTAATTATATTTTTTAACTTGCTGACTGCCAGTGGCCATATGTGATGAGTTCAGTAGCCACCAGCTAAGACAGGAAAGTTGTCTGATTGTATGGGGTCACAGGACAATGCAGAGCCTATGGGCCCAGTTGAATGATCTGCCCCTGTACCTTCTGCCCCTCCTGTAAATGTGCAACAGGTCTTAAATTGCACCCTAATCATACCTGAGAACTTTTAAAATGAACCGACCCTGAGACCTTAGATATATTAACCCCAAAATGTCCCCAAAAAGTAGATATCAGAAGATATATCCCTGCTTGGTCTAACTGGGAGGTGCTCTTATCTGTCCTCAAGGTGCCCTTAACATTCTTCAACTTGGAGTTTTCCCTGTTGGAACATACAGAAGAGGAGCAGTACATCTCCCTTTGTCTTTCTGGTAGAAATTACAGCAATAAAGAGGCTAAATATGTATGCAGTAATTTGGTGCAAATTAGATAATAGTTAACACTGACCTCTCTGGCCCAGAAAATGTGGCCTATCACCCTGAGATCTGAGTCATAACACTGAGTTTCAGGGTCAAACCCCCTAATATAAGGGCACTATTAGCACCTTCTCGTTCCCTTCTGTTCTGAGTGTTTTTGCCTGTGGGAGTCTTTACTAGTATACCTGAGAAGTGCTGCTGCCATTCCATTGTACACAACAGATATTGCCTTATACTGAGTGGCCACTGTACATCAAGTTTCCCCACAAGCTCCCAGGCTGCATGACGTGATTTCTGTAGCCAGACTGACCCACTAGTGAGAATATTCACATTATTAATGTTGCTGAGATCCTGATAGCACTTTCTAGGAAACTGGTGCAATTCTGGAACAAACCAACTGCACTATATGACGTAATTAAAAAAATCCCCAAATGGTCATTGCTTTACAAAGCACTGTGTTGCAATATGTTGGATACCCTCTCTGCCAATCAATGAGTTAACCCCTTGAATGGTAGAAAGGTCTGCAGTGCATTGCTACTCAATGTGTTGAAGACCCTTCTAGCATATTATGGGGTTAAATTTAACCCTTTCAGTGCCAGAGAGGTATGAAACGCATTGCTCTGCAATGTGTTGCATACATCTCTGGCACGTAAAGGGTTAAAACAATGGGAATGCTCATTTGTCACCTATGATGCAGTTGCAGATTTGAAACCTTTGAAGCTTCCTGAAAATGGCCTGCTGTTTTGGTCTCTGTAGGAGAATTAACACACAGTAAGAAGATACAGATATTGCACATGAGACAAGGCAATAAATATTGGCAATTGATTTATGAAAGGCCATTGAGAAACGGCTGAGCACCAAATGTATTCTGATGTAGCAGTCCATCACTATTTGGCATCAAGAGATGAAAATAATTGATACAAGATTTATGTACAGCCTGCTGGCTCTTTTCATTCTACAAACATCATGGTGTTTTCATTCTACAACACCATGAACACCAGAGTTGATGTAGTGTAGCAGCTCTAAGATTTTGAGTAAAGAACAAAGTATCACTTAATCACAGACCAGAGCTCTGCATTAAACAACATTGACTACTTAGATACTGAAGATTGTATGTGACCTTCCCTGGCAATGACAGATGAATCCTCTACTGCTATCAATTACTAATGTATCAGTGATATCCAACGTACATAAAATTGTGAAAGAAAGAAGGAAAAATAGCCTAATTTATATTATAGGAAACATAGGCTGGTTGGAGGTGTATTTGAATGTCAGCTTTATGTTACTTACTCGATAATCTTCATAGCTGACATGATAGTGATTTAATTGAATGATGAATGTGTGACAACTGTTTATTAAAATCTGGCTTCATAAGGACCAGATCTAAACCACTATATCATAAGGTTCTCTTGACATTCTAAAGAACCGCAGCAAGTGATTAAAATGAGTGCTGCGTTCACCTGTATACTTGCACATTCTGGCCCAAGTAAAAGTGTACCTGTCACCTTGATTTAAGTTTGCATATTTGAAAACTTCATTAAAACTGCCTGTGTGTGATGTTAGCTAAAAGACCAACAAATATACAGTTAAAGGGATAGTAATACTTCAAATTTAAATATCTGCATCTTGTAGACATTAAAAAAATAAAATGCCCCCAGTGCCATCTCTTAAACCTTAATGGTTTGAGAGATAATCGTATTTATAATTCCCCCCTCCCTCCCTTTTCCCTGACGTCAGTGCTCTAGCTGACTGCAGAGGAATCCGGACCAGGGACCAGCCGGCAGCTCTGCAGCAGAGATCATGTTATTGGAAAATAAATCCTTCACTGGAACGGTCTTCTAAGTGTGTTTACAAACCAAGCACACTTAGAAGACCATTCCAGTAAAGGATTTCTTTTCCAATAATGTGATCTCGGCTCTAATGCAGAGCCGTCGGCTGGTCCCAGGACCGGATTCCCCTGCAGTCAGCTAGACTACTGATGTCAGGGAAAGAGGAGGGTGGGAGGGACTTTAAATATGATTATCTCTCAAACCATAAAGGTTTGAGAGATGGCACTGGGGACTTTTTCCTTTTCATTTATTTTTTTAATGCCTACAAGATGCAGATATTTAAATTTGAAGTATTACTATACCTTTAAGGAGATATTCATACTGCGTATATTATGCTAACGTAAGCTAACTGCAAAACAGATGTTGTTCCATATGCTAATTAAGCGTTTTATGTGATATTTCATATGCTAATAAAACATGCTGCACCAAGAGACTTACTTTCACTTTTCCCAGAAAAAAAAGTGTATATTTTCTAAACTTTACATTTGTTGAACTTTTGGATATCGTGACACATTGGCAGTTTTGAATTATGTTTTCAATTATGTAAAAAAAAAACAAGGTGAAAGATCCAGTTTAAATTTTCTGCATAAATGTTAATAAATGTAAACTAACCATTGCAGCAAAATGTAAACAAGTTATCTTAATACAGATTGGTGGGAGTAATTGCCAATTCTGCTTCATGGAAAATGTAGCTCTGGATGATTCATTAGGTGTACAAAGTCAAATAAAATGATAATTCATTAACTGCACCCCTTGACAGACAAAATATTGTAGATATAGAGATATGTAAAGGTTTTCTAATTAATAGCTGCTTCTTCCACCTCTGTAACAGCCTTATAAACTATGAGGTTCTCCTCTTCAGAGCCGGCACTGGGAGCTCTGGTAGAGGCATCTGGTGGTTAATATGGCTGTTCTGATGTGATCCCCGCCTGCACCACCAATAGGAATTAAGTTGCCACTGGCAGCTTCAGTTCTTGCAGTAGGTGGGATAAGAAGCATGAAGAGGACTTGTATATACATTAGACTGCAAGTTTATAATATTCCTACTACAGATGGAAGTAGTAGAAGCAATTAACTCATAATAAACTGAGCATTAAGATATGTTGTTTACATTTTTCATGTTAATCGCCCTATAAATTTCATATTCTTACTGTCCCTTGAGGACGGGAGATGCCCAGCTTTAGTGTAATCACAAAAATCTTGCGTGTGTAGCACAACTACCATTGCAGATGTGTTTGTTGGCAAGCAAGTAATAGCCATCTTCACAGGCACAGCGGTAACTCCCAGGCATATTATAACATCTTTGATTGCATCCTGCATTCACATTCTCTGGATTTTCACATTCATTGATGTCTTCAAATGTTGACATTTATGAAAAAAGAAGAAAAAATAAAGGTTTAGATATACATTATAACAATTAAAAAGGTAGGCACTAAATTATGAATTCTCTCTGAATTGGAAGGTATTTTATCCTGAGCTAAATGTGATTGTAATTTCTTGTTCATGAAGAATACTTCCACAGGAATTTTAAGGTGGAAAAAATGCTTCTTTCTTCATTATTTAAATTGGAGCTGTCCCCTTGAATTAATTCCTGAGGACCAGACAGGTGTGCAACTCAAGGGGTTAGAATGTGTGTATTTGAGAATTTTCATTCATAACTACCAATTCATCATGTTAATCAAAATACCAGATGTATCTATAGGAGTTATTCAGTTTATTTCAGGAAAGTTATCTTTTTTGGGGCAGCACAATATGCTAATTGAGTTAAAGTATTTATGTCTCCTAAACAATACATCTAATGGCCTTAGGGTTAAAATGATGCATATGCTGTTTCAATAATCAATATGCAAACTCAATTCAAGGTGACAGTTCCACTTTAAAGTGCATTTAAAATAAAGCTAGGAAAGATGGAATTTGTCTGTCAATTCCTTTTGCTTCACAGTATCCATTTGTAGTACAAAGCCATAGAAAGAGAGACTCCATCTCTCAAAGCGGGACAGAAACATTTATAAACAACCTCCCTTTCTGCATCCCAACTTGTTTACAGTGATGAACCAGACACCTAATGATGCTTATAAAGATATGGGTGTGAGATCCTGTATGCTACCTATGAAGACAATGAAGGAAAAGAAATTGACAAGTAAGAAGGATGGAACCCCCATCTTATTTGATATCTTGGGAGTAGGGACGGGCAAAAAGTCCCTTTTTCTTCCTGTGGGAAATTTCCCATGTTAAACTTAGCCCATAGAGAAAGCCATAGAAAGCCATAGATTTTCCGCCATTTCAATAAGAGCACAGAAACTTGAGAGAATGGTTCCATTTCTCACCTATGTTATTCAATATACTATATATACTATATATACCCATACTGTATTTTAGGAGAAAATAAGAGTGAGAGAGTAAAAAAATGAATATAAATAAACAAAATATTAAAAATAAAATGGTTAATTAGTGGTGCATAGTGCTAGCTGACACTATGACCAGCACCATTGTCAAGAAAAAAATAAGAGAATTTGGATGGTCTTTGGGGAAAGTGGCTCTGAGGAGGAAGTCATTAGCACTAGCAATGACACCATCAGTGCTAATGGAATTGGGAGTCCACATTCCCTAGACCCAGTGATGCTGAGTGTCCCAACATCGTCCCTTGGGATGTGTGTGTGGGGGGGTGTTGAAGAAGGCAGAACTGGGTAGCTGTGTGAAGAGCACAGATCAGTTGCCTCTGCCTGCTGCTGCTGCTACCAATGGGCCTTCATATTCTGAGGAGGAAGCGATGGCAAGTGTGACAGCAGAGTTTCTCAGCCACACTAGTCATCCACAAGCAGATGCACCACCACCACCATAGAGCAGCAAGATACTGGAGAGGTCTTGAGAGTGAGGGTGGTGGTGGAGCACCTCTTTTTTATCAAAAAGAGGAAAGTAATGAGAGAAAGAGATTCAAATGGGGATGGGCATGACCACCACTATCAGCAGTGACATTGTGGAGTTTGCTGCTGCTGTCATTCCTGCTGCCGAGTCATCTCATAGGCACATTTTCATCTATCTCTGCAGCAGGATGATGATGAGTGAGCTAGTGTGACACAGGCTACCGTGGCCACCATGGAACTGGTTTCTTCAAGCTGCGATATTGGACCAAAATCCAGGTCCTAGCTCCAAGTGGTGATGTTGAGACAGCAGAATCACCTGTCTCAGCCAGTGAATTTGACTGTGGAGAAGAAGAAGGCTATTCTTCTTCATATCTTCCCTCACTTAAATCACGGGTGTGGGAATATTCTTCTCTTGGGGCAGGAACAGTGCAGTCAGTCATCAGTGACTGCACTGTGCACTATTTGTGACAAGTTTGTGAAAAGGGGAAAAGAAGGGACACACCTTGGCACAACTGCCCTCATTATGCACATGCAACATAAACACCCTGACATTTATGTTAATCATGTGAAAGGCAAACCCCCCAAAATTAAATCGAAATTTGATGGTAAGCATAACACCTGCACTGTCATCGTCTTCTTGTGCTAGGGTCTGGGAGCAGGAAGACATACCAACTGTCCCCACCCTGGCACCCTCAGTGTCCTGTACCTCATCCCATTGAACACCACCTTTGCCAACGTTACCTCTACCACCAGCTAACAGTGAGTCTGTAGATGTGAGAATCTGGCAGTTTGTGTCCACCTATTGCACATTGTACGGTGCACTAACCACACATGACAATGTGGTGGAGAGTAATCGGATGCATAGTATCAGGGAGCATCTGTAGACACGCCATCCCGTTGAATATGAAAAGCTGGGGTCAAGTAGGATTACCTGTTTTTATAAAGTCTTCTCATCATGGTAACTTGGTAAACAGAAGCATCATTATACCACTGCCTGTCTTGGTTCAGTGCTGCTGAATGATCCCAGTCCATGGAGCAGCCTACACCTCTTGATGCTTACATAACTCAACAGCAGCAGTTACAACAGTGGCACATGACAGAATGTCACAAGTGGCAGTTGTCAAAAATACCTTCATGCACAGCTGGCAAGTCTGAGTACTGTAAAAATATTTTTCTCAGGGCTTGAATTTTGCAAGCCCGAGTCCTGCAAACAAACGTATCCCAGGGCTTGTTTTTTGCAAGCCTGAGTCCTACAAAAATATTTACTAATGGTTTGTTTTTGGCAAGCCTGAATCCTGCAAAAAATATTTTCATAGGCCCTGTTTTTGGCAAACCTTAGTCCTGCAAATGATTATTTTCTCAGGGTTTGTTTTTGATAAGCCTGTTGTAACGGTTTGTTTGACACACAGACACAGTGGTTTAGGATAAAATACAGTTTTATTGAAATCACAGTAATATAATAACCCTCACAGGTCCTGTAGTATTTAAGCAGAATAATACAGACACATGACAGGTTACATATACATATGCCTACACAGGTCCAGTATAACCATAAAGTCCATAACAGCATATACTGACACAGGTCAGGCAGAATACGATGAATTCCCAGGAGAAAGGTACTGCATGGGTTAATGGTATTCAATGAGTGTAAACAGTCCCATGTGAAGAGAGGTCTGTGATGGAGCTCACTCCATATAGACAGCTTAAGGATATGTAACGCCCAGAAATAGGTTAGCAGAACAAACGTGAACTGCCAGAGTAATCTCAGGAATTGAGCAACATATGACACTGCCATAGCAGTAACGGAGACTCTGCCGAAGCAGTAATGGAGAGAGGCCACTTGCACTCTGCAGGAAAAACCATGGTGGACTTTTAGACAGTAATGGCTGCCATTCTGGGCTAGGTGAATTTAGTCTTTTGAAGGAGTTTTGAAAAGAGTGGGTTCTCTATACCTCCACCACGATCCATGTAACGTTCTACAGCCCGTTACAGTCCCATTAACTGTAATGGGATCTGCCAGCTTGAAGCTAGCAAATGAAATTGGTGGATCTATCTGGCCATTGCTTATTGATGAATAAGAGATGGCCAGATACAATCCAGCCACTGCTGAGTGGTCAAATGGCTAATGAGCAAATAAATCCTCTGATATCCTTGTTCACTGAACCATTCACGCCTTGATTAATTCTGGCCTATATTGGTGTCCTGCTTCTTTTGTCTTTACCATCAGAGCATTATTTTGATCTGGAAGATTTCACTCCTCAACATGAAGCACAGCACTGTCAAAATGCGGTTGCTTTGTAAGTGCAGTGTATTTTGTTTTGTGTATATAACAGATGGTTTAATGGTTTTACACTATATATGTCTTTCTTTTCTCTGGTCCCAATATTTTCATGAAATAACTGAGTAGAGAACCAACTGCACCACCCAGGGGAGTTGCTAGGTCCTCAACAGACCTGAGGCTTATGCGAAACAAACACTTTGTAGTGCACCATGCATTCCCATTGCACCATTACTAGTAAGGATATTGGTACTATTATATGTACCAAGCTGTCAATAGGTCTTTGGGATTTTGTGAGCCTTGGGGTTTTAATCCCTTAGCTCAGTGGTTCTCAACTCCTGTCCTCAGGACCCACTAACAGGCCAGGACTTAGGGATTTCTCTGCTAGAGCACAGGTGTGTTGATCAGAGGCTCATTCACATTGATTAACTCACCTGTGCTCTAACAAGGAAATCATCAAATCCTGGCCTGTTAGGGGGTCCTGAGGACAGGAGTTGAGAACCACTGCCTTAGCTAGTACCAAGTAATGCTCACAGCACCACCAGTGACAGAGCCCATAATTTACTGTATTCACTTACCTTCTTCACAAAGTTTCCCTTGCCACCCTGGTTTACAAATGCAGGAGAAATCGCCTTTCCCATCTTTGCACTCTTTATACCCCTCTTTATTACATGGAAGTGGATTGCACTGATCTGGAATCTCTGTGAGATTCGAAAAATAAAACATATACATATATTGTGAATGATAAAATATGTTATTGGGCAAATCACATAATAATTTCTAGTACTGATCACAGTTTGGCCAAGCTATGCAATCAAACTCACAAAATGGAAAAAAAAAAAAAAAAAAGATTTAAAGGGACATGATCACAGATAATATCATGGGTATATTAAAAGCAATATGTTGGCCAACAAATCTATAGATATGTCAGTTCTTCAGATGTTTGATGATTCATGAGTGTCTGTTTACAACATTAAGGGTCATATACCAAAAGACAAAAGTAGAGCGATTTTAGGGCAGAAAAAAAATACCACTGATTTCAATATTTTTAACTCTTTGAGTAATAGAGAGGTCACCAAAGCATTGCTTTCTAATTTTCTGAAAAACATTCTAGCATTGAAGTGGTTAAAAGCCCTATTTTAACTCCATTTAAATCAAGAGAATGTTTTCCCTCCCACAGAAAGAGAAATAGAAAGAAAGGAGGCACTTATAGGGTTAATACTCAATTGAACATAGACATTTTAGAAGTGAAATATTGCACTCACATTATGAAGTGACCACTTCTGGATATATAGTGACTATATAGGCAAGTGGGTGTAAGGAGCGACACTAGGGAGCGGAGTCAGCCGCTGATAACCTCCTTGCTGTGGCCAAAAGCTGATTTAAAGATGCTGTCCTTGAAGTCAGATGTCACGACCCTGGTTGAGCCAGGGCCCTGACCAGGATAGAGGTTAAAGTGACTGAAGGAGATCCAGGCTGACTGGAAAGGACCCTATGCAGAACTGGGTGATTAGGAAATAGCCACAAGCGGGATATGACCACTAGATAGTATCGCAATAAGCGGAGTAAGACCACTTCAGTATGCATGACCACTACAGACTATAGACAGGCCCAGTGGAAGACCGCCTAATAGTCCTGGGAACTAATAAGACTGCCCTACAAGTGTATAAGTGGACCACAGGAATAAAACAACTAGCTGAGATGACTGACTAAGCGCGGTAATACTGCTTACTACGTCAGACCATCCACTGAGCAACTGGGCCTGATAGGCCAACAGTTACAGTACACAGGGAAATAGGAAAACACACTTATAAAGTCTATTACCGGTATAATTAACCATCCGACAGGGAGCCGAATCAATCAATTAGTGACTTCCTGTGACTTACAGGTCACACAGTTCCAGACAAAAGATAAGAATTCATTTTTAGAAAAGTATTGGAATCTTCATCGATAACCATGTCACCTGTGGTGGCCGGTTCACTATAGATTTAGACATCCTGATGAAAGGATCTTTGGGCCCAGAAAAGAGTTGGTGAATACTATTAAAATGGTTTTAATCCTCCATTTTTATGAATAAACGACTGTTATATCTTAAACTGCTGCTTATCTCTTTTACTTGCACTCACCGGGTTTCATGGTAGAAAGTTGCAGTTGAGTACCTGTACGGGGCAGGTTTAAAGCGGAATTACCACTTCTGTTCAAATTTGGCCCAAATAAATACCCATCTGGAGACTAGCAGCTCAATAGTGCTAGTCACCAGAATTATTACCCGGTTATTGAGAATTAAACACTGTTCCCAGACTGACACACAGGAAACAGCGCAGACATCTTTCCATAGCGACGCCCCTGCACTGTCAGTCCCTTTTGGAGCCGAACGGCTCCTAGCAGCGCCTCCTAGAGCCGGCTGAGACTGACAGCGCAGGCGCACAGACGTCATTATGGACAGATGGCTGCACTGTTTCCTGCATGTCAGTCCAACAATAGTGTTTAATTCTCAATAACCAGGTAAAAATTCTGGCGACTAGTGCTATTGAGCAGCTATTCTCCAGATGCTAATTTATTTGGGCCAAATTTGAACAGGGGTGGTAGTTCCGCTTTAACTGTTGTGACTACAAACTGGTTATGCATCTACCAAATGCTGGAATATTAACTGAGAGTAAAAGATTATCCTTATTTGTTATTATCATGCTGATTGAACATCGTTCATACTGTTGAAAAGAGCCCCCATTGTCTTTTAGTTTTCCTGTCTTTTTGCCCCATGACCTAGAATTGCTCTACGTTTGTCTTCATGTATAACTATTGTACAGTGCTACAGACAAACTTTGCACACTACACATGGTAATATTAATTCTTTAAGGACCCTAAAAGGATCATGCGCCCTACCTACTTCAGTCTGAAAAAACTGCCAGCAACTGTCATGTCTGTCCCCGTGGACTTGACATCCAGTACTGATTGAAGATGTTAATTCTTGAAGGGCACAACGTCAATAATTATAGGCGCCATTATAATTTTCTGGCGATAGTAAGGTAAGTGGGAGATTTTATTAGAATCTGTTACTTCTCCTTTAACACTTTGGTTGATAGAAAGATCTCCAGTTGCTTCATAATGTGTTGGAGATATCATTAGTATACAAGGAGTTAACTTACGAAATAGAATTTAATTTCAAATAAGAATCATTCATATCATCTAGTCTGCACATTTTTCCTACTGTAAAACCTCAAACCTTATTTGGTCCTTGGTCCTGACTTATGTTCCGATTCCTATCCACAAATATTCAAATTCTAATTGTCTACCACCCTCTCATTGAAACAACTATGAAAGGAGTATGTAAATAAGAAGGAAAAAAACACACTACCCTAATCCAGGAATTGTTTCCTGATGAAGAACTTGCTCCAGCCAAAGCGATAATTCAGTATGTGCGTGTGGCCTGCACAGCTGAGGAGCAAATAAAAATCTGGCTTTCTAGGAAGTTGCCCACTTTGCCTAATTGGAAATCCTGTCCTGTCTTTAACTCTTTCAATGCTGGATGGCTCACATTAGTGGAAATACTTCTTATCATTGGACTGAAACAAAACAGCTGTCCGTGGGTTGTAATCCCTCATTTGCTTCCCAAGTGATTTTATTTGCCTTACAGAAACTCACCTCCCAAGTGTCCCTCTTTAGAAGGGACAGCTCCTTTTTGAGATCCAAATCCCTCTATCTTTTCTACCCCTTTGTCCCTCTTTTCTGGAGATCAGAATGAGCAGTGTATATCACATTGCTCCACAACAATAAAACTCACATAAATTTGTAGTTAATCTTCAATATATGTGTTTCTAAATTAGTCTGTGTAAATAAAATACTTTAGCCTTGGTGTAAATAATGTATTCAGTTACACAAAGAGGTGTCAATAGGTCTTTAAAATAACCTAAACATTATCGGTAATGCCCAAAACACCAGATACACCCCTATAAACACCACCTAAATCAAAAGTGTCCCTCTTTGGCCATTTTAAATGTTAGGTGGTATGAAGAGAGAGAGAGAGAAAGGAGTTCAGGACATGACTGAAAATGAGAGAAAGAAAGAAAGAAATCAGTCTGCAGTTATTCTGTGGAAGATACTTAAGTGCTACATTGAATATACACGTAGAGGGGATCCTTCTCTTTGTACCTGAAGAGGCTAAAATCTCTTATTCTTCCTTCCGAAGCTGACACAAAAGAGGTGGAATAAATTAATGAGGAGGACAATCCTGTCATAATGGATGCTCCAACTGAGGTGAGATTTTGGACAAGTGACAAGTTCTATTTAACCCTTTCAGTGCCAGAGGTGTACAAAACACACTGCTTTGCAATGTGTTGTATTCCCCTCTGGAACACAAAATACATTGCTTTGCAATGTGTTGCAGTCACCTCTGGAACTCAAAGGGTTAACCTCTGGTCTTTTTCTCATAATAAGGTCAGCCTATTAACCTTATTAAATAACAGTGTACTGCTTATTCCCATGATCCCTTGGGACATAAAATAATGAACACAATACAAACCATTAATACAAGATCTCAGATCTGATGGGCCGTCAAAATTCAAATAACTAAGCTTGTTTGACATTCCAGTACGATGAGCACCAAGGCAGGCTGCAAAGGATACAAAAGGTTAATTTTTTTGGAAGGGTTTCCATTTTAATCGTACTTGCTGCTTTATAAAACATAGAAACAGAATTTGATGGCAGATAAGAACCATTTGGCCCACCTAGTCTGTCCATTTTTCCTACTGTAAAAACCTCAAACCTTACTTGATCCTTGGTATTTTGTTATGTTCAGGACATTCTTATGCCTATCCCACGCACAATTAAAATCTGTCACTGTATTAACCTCTACCACGTCTGCTGGTAGGCTATTCTATTTATCTACCATATTTTCAGTGAACTAAAACTTTCTTACATTACATCTAAACCTGTGTCCCTCTAGTTTTAGACTATGGCCTCTTGCCCTAACATTTTACTCCTTTGAAATGTACGTCCTGCACTTTGTTGAAGCCCTTCATGTATGTGAATGTTTCTATCATATCCCATTTCTCTCTTCTCTCCTCTGAGCTACACATGTTCCGGTCCTTTAAAAGCTTGAGTCTACAATGATGCAGCTGATAGGTAGGTTTGACAGTGATGACAGAACATAACATAATTGCATTTTCCCTGCAGACAATCTTACCACTCATTACTGAACTGAAATCCACAAAAGATTGTGACCTATTCTTGCTTTTCTCTCTGGGGAAGAAACTGAGTTATTGCTGGATTTATACCTCCATAACATTCAGGGGTTAAAAGCCTTGAATGAGAATTGTTGTTTTTTTTTTCCTATGGAGCATTTGGAGTGTTGCAGAATTGCTCCATTTATATTTTGTGATTAACCTTTGGAGTGCCAGAGGGGTATGCAATGCATTGCAGAGCACTGTGTTGCATACCCCTCTGGCACGCAAAAGTTTAAGACCCTATGTTGTATAATTATTCAATTATAAAACGACAAATTGCCAGTGCAAACACCCTTTGAGTGCCAGATGGGTGTGCAATGCATTATGACGCAATGCTTTGCACACTCCTCTTGCACTCAGAGTATTAATGGACACATAGATAACATGGAGAGTATGCACTAATCATCATTAAATGTCATTCAAAGAGACTCATTAAAGGAAAACTAACACCTTCTAATTACAACATAACTTACCTTACTATGTCCAGAACAACCATATGGCCTCTGTGAACTTTGCCCTTGTTCCTTTTATTCAGGAGATAACATATTCAGTAATTCCTGGATGTCATGTCCAAGAAGGTACTGTGAGGACCACTGCACATGACAACTGTAACTCTCTGAGGTGTAGAGGGGTGTGCAATGCATTTGTCACAATCTGTTCATCCTTGGCTGAGCCTCTCATTTAGGCCTACCTATCTTCCTGGAAGTTGTCTGTTCTTCAAGCTACTTTTAACAGTACTCTTTAGTTATTCAGTGTTTCCAGTTAAATACCAGGCTTGACTTACTTGCCTACCTTTTATCCCTTGGCTCCATGCAAGATTATGTTCTGGTAATCACCTGGAATTGTATTTGGCTGTTCACCTTGTATTTTCCCAGGTACATCAACAGGCCTGATTACCTTGGTTTTGACCCCAGCTTTGCCTCTAGCCCTCTGATCCTCCAGTATTACTTGTCTTAGGTGGTTGTGTGATGGAATGGTTGTCACCCAGAGAAAGAAATGTGTTTGTTTTCAGTGATCGCCATTGTCTTAACATGTGTTCCCATTCTTGAAACATTAATGTCCCCTGTGTGTTCATGCATTAGAGCGGGTTGTCCAGTTACCATCAGTGAATGGGTTGGTTAGTGTGTATGATGTACAGAGGAATGGTGCCATCCAGTCTAGCTAAACCCAGAGATTTTGCTATGAGATAGCCAGTGTTGGTCAAATAGAGGGGGGTAGGGCAAATCTTTGTGTGGAATGTTTGTATCTTCCCCCTCACATCAGTCCAAGCAGAACAGACCTGGAAGATGGTACCTGTGACATCACATCCTGTAGGGGGTGGGTAGAAAAAAGCCTAAAAGAGAGAGGAACAGGAGGTAGGCCTCTCCATTATGGTGGGAGGCCTAGGGTCCATGGGCATTCTAAAGGAGTACTGCAGAAACTGGGACTGATGAGTGCCCTCACCGGAAGAGTTAGAGTGAGCGGGCACTGTAGGGCGAGGTCCCCTTTTCAGTTGTGGGCTGTAAGTCAAGGCGGCTTCAGACACAGAGAGAGTACCCTGATGTTCCCACCACAAGGATCTTAAGATGTCTTCCCCAACTCCTTTGCCAGGACTAAAAGATACAAGCAACCTTCATGTAATCCAGCAACATGTGTAGTGGGCAGGATGCCCACTCTTGCCTCTACTGGGACTATGTGTATGCTCCAGCATTAAGCTAAAATGGACTGTGAATATTATATGTAACCCCTGGCAATCTGTGCAACCAAGAAGAGAACAGCAGAAGTGTTTAGTTTTTATGTTTTACCCCTGTTTGTTTGCCTGTAATTGTTGTCCTATGTTTGTGTGCCGTGACCCCTCTAATAAATGCAATTTATTATCTTTTTGTCTGGCTGGATAAATCGCTTAACCTTCGGTCTACCAATCAGTAACCCCTGTACCCCCGTCACAGGTTTCATACTAACTTACAGCCTGAACTTATACCTCCATCATTGAGGCCTACATGCAGGGTTCCAGCTACCCCTCCTCTACTCTGCTGAGCTGTGTGGCAATCACTCCACATGTCCATGTTCTCCTGTCTCCAGTGTCCCAGGTACCCCCTGCTCTGCTGTGATGTGTTGCAATCTCTCCACATCACCAGTCCATTTCTCCAGCGAACCAGCTACCCTCCTCTCTGCTGTTCTGTGTTGCAATCACTCTACATTACCAGGTAATCTCTCTAGCATATCAACTACACTCTGCTCTACTATGAAACACCCTAACTGGTGTTTCAGCACGCATCTTCTTGGTTTCAGATTGACAGCAATGACGTGTATTCTCCATCTCTATTGCTACCTATGGATCTCTCTCTCGAGAGAGGACAGACAGAGTTTACCCAGCTTTCAGGCATCTATACTACTACTGAGGCTGCAGCAAGGACACACCAGCTATGTTCACTGCCCATCGCTCCCTTGCATCAATCCTGTGGTTCCTCCCATCCTGCAATCTGCCCTGACAACATTACTTCTCATTGTGTTGCTCACCTTGCAGGTCCTTAATGCTCATGCATTCTCCTTTTATCAGCTTAAAAAACTGCCTGCAACTGTCATATTCACTGTATGGATTGACTGAAGATGTTTTCTCTTTATCAAAAGCACAAAGGCAAAATTCATAGGGGCAATTAGGGTTTTCTGGTCATAATAATGTAAGTAATGTAAGCAGACTCATTTATAAGGAAGCTCCATAGAAAAATACCTTCTAAGGCAACGTAGCAGCCTCTATTTAGTCTGTTGCTGTAGGCTCTTTTACCAGTTCCATTAACACAAATAAAATACACGTGTGCTCATAAGAAAAAGCCTCATACAATAAGAATTAGCTTATAAGTGTATTGCTGTTATGTCAATGGAAGCATGTGATTAAAAGCAAAAGTGGATTAATGGGACATTCACCAAGTTGCAAACTCAGGCAGATAGGCCATGAAAATGTCAGCGCATAGAAGCATAAATGGGAAACTTATGGGCCTTATTCATCAATCTAAAGAGGTGCAATGCTGGAGCAAACCAGCTGCTCCAGAGGGGACCAATTTACATTATCACTGACAGAAATTGTGATCCTTTGAATGTTAGAGAGCTTTCTAAGTCATTGTTTTGCAAAGCACTGGGTATCTCTCTAGCATCTAAGGAGTTAATAGCCCCATTTAAAACAATATGAATTTGAGGGATTTTTGTTTGCCCCCTAATATTTAGTTTTTTTGCTCCAGAATCGCTCCTTTTATACATAACTCTCTAAGCATACCTGGGAGCCTTCATCCTCAAGTACCAGTGAGGGATGTAGATGGGGGTGACCATATTATGATTTGCATCATAATGTGGGTGGGCTTAATTACAGTAGGAAGGATTAGAAAGTAAAACGAACAGGGGAGTGAGAGGGAGTGGGTGGAACCAGGCTAGGAATTAGCAGTGTTACAAGAGAACTCTGAAAATCAGAGAACCGGTCTGAAAACTGAAGTCTCTGGACAGGTCTGGAAAGTTCCCGGCTATTGCCATTAGTGCTGTATGGGTAAAGGAATGTGAAGCAATACTGAAACAAATCAATTGAACAATAGAGGACAAATCAAAATTCCTACTGATTTAAGTGATGCTTTTAACCCCTGAATGATATAATTGTCTCCAGTGCATTGCAAAGCCTTGGTTTGCCCCAGAATTGCTCCACTTTTGATGTGCATATGGTCCTTATAGTACAAGTAATGCTGAACGATTCCTCCTGTGCACTGATATATATGTTGTTATGTGGGTAAGGGTAAAGTAGTTGGGTAGAAAACATAGTGAACAGCATGGGGCCTTATGTATTAACTCTTTCAGTGCCAGAGGTGTACGCAATGCATTGCTCTGAGTTGGTCTGGTCTGCATTGAAGCTGGTTACTGTGTATAGTGATAACCGCAATGTAATCTAGGCCTTCATTGTTACATACATAAAAAGAATGACCACACCAAGTTACTAACATAAGAATAGGATACCTTTATGAAACTGAAACTTACCTAAATATTTTGGGTAAAAATATTCCTGTAAAAATAGAAAAAAATATTTAATACAAATTAAAATATATTAGAAAATAACATCATGGATATTTTATTTGGCACGTTCACTGTAGTATGTTAACCCTTTGGCCAAAGGGGTACGCAACACATTCCATTGCAATGCGTTGTGTACCCTTCTGGCACTCAAAGGGTTAATACTTTTTTTTTTTTTTTTTTTGTTAAGTTGATCTTTAAAAATGGCAACATTCAGTAACTGCACACATTTTAAATTGTGACTGTCATTGCTTCTAATAATGTAACACTAAGTCCTGTTTCTATATTGTGAAATTGTATCTGGAGGGCCACAAATGTACAGCATCACCAAGCTGAACAAAGTATGTGTGTGTGTGTGTATAGTGTGAATAGAAAATGAAGTCAGGTGCCAGAGTTTCTAGTTCTATACCTGACACATGCCTTGGCTGGCAGTGGGCAGAGTATCAAATCACCTCCATCACATCATCTCCATCACCTCACCCAGGACTAGATTCTATTACAGGTGTTAATTTTATCTCTGCTTTTATCTCCAGTTTTCCCCATAGACTTCAACAGGAAAATGTTTGATAAAACGGGTGTTAACATTTAGTACCGGCAATAGAATCTGGCCCCCAGTGTCTTACTCTTCTGAAAGCCTCAGTGCAACCTTAAACTTCTTATTCACAGATCTATTGAGTTTGTCTAAGTGCAACCAGTTTAACTCTGTGCATGGTAAATTAGTCCCTCCATATGTGCATGAAGACCCTGCATAGTATGAATAGAATCCTATGAATCACAGCTGTTGTTGACCCTTTTAATGGCAGAGGGTTGCTCTGAAATGCTTTGATAAACCCACTGGCATTCAAATGGTCAATAGAAAAAAAAGTTGATCAGAGAATATGAAGTCAGACTGAAAGCTTATTACTGAATCCTTTAGCACTGTTTATACTGACCCTTTGTGAGCGTAGCTCAACCCTTTCATCCCATGGGTTAAATGTCAAAAGGCCAGTAACGTGTATGAAAGATACTTAAGGCTTATTACAGAAGGCTACTGAGCACCTTTCAGTCCTCTGCTTATTGCTCCATTCCCTGCAGCAGCAGAAGCCTTTTTTGTTCCTGAATGAGAGACCATTTATCAGTGACACAGGAACAAATATATGATGTCCTTCAACTGCAGGTAACAGAGAAACATAAGAGCTGACATTGCTCTGGAGCCTTCAGATAAAAGCCTGCAGCAGCCCTCACACTTCACTGTTCTTCTCACACTTTAAGTGCCATACGTGATCCATGGCCCCTCCTGCTTTCAATATGAAACATAATCAGTGCTGTCTCTAGGCAATATGGCTTCCAGGGTGAAACTGAACAGTTTGCCCCTCCCCCCCACCACACACATACACACTTTTACTCAAAATATCATCACATATTCTTAACCTCAGGTGCCCTGAGTCCCACACACAGATTGGCACCACACTCCCAAACATTCCATCATTCATTGTGGCCCCACACACCCATCATAGATGTCACCCAAGGTAATGATGGCTCCACACAAACTCAACTACATATAGTGGCCCCAGATAAACTTAAACAAACATACACACTTTCTAAACAGTCATCCACAGTGTTCTTCCAGACATAGTCACTCAGATTGCCTCACCACACAGAAGTTATTAAACATAGCAAAATGTGTTAGGTTTACAATAGAGAAGACTCGGAGATCTACTTTATTGAAGACATTACTATCCCTTTGATGGGGGGCAACCATTTAAGGATCAGAGAGGTGTGCAATCCTTAAACTTTTAAGTGAACACTAACTCCTAAAATGAACTGGGCTTATATACACTTAGCATGCAGAATTATTTGTAAAAGGGTTAACTGACTTTAGCTTTTATCTCTCAGTACAAACAGCCCAAATAAAATTAAATTAATGTTCTATAAATAGGACAATTTCCACATGCATTAAAAAGCAAGTTAAAGGGATAGTAATACTTCATTTTAACTTTATTTTATTTTGTAGGCATTAAAAAAACATGAAGAATGATATAAGTCTTATCTCTGAAACCTTTATGGTTTAAGAGATATTCACAAACAAAGTATCCCCCCCCCTGTTCAACCAGATCAGAAGGGAGATGCCCAGGTAGACTGCAGAGAGGGTCAATCTTCAATTAAGATAATGGAAAAAGCTGAAAAACTTGTCAAGGGGGGAAGGGCTTTCATTGTTTTCATACAAAGAAAATTGTCCCCTTCTGTTATCTGTACTGTCATACAACCAGACTCACATCTGAGAAGAGATTGTTTACACTAGGTAAAAGGGGCAGGAGGGGAACTTTGCTTGTGAATATCTCATAAACCATAAAGGTTTGAGAGATAAGACTTATATCATTCTTCATGTTTTTTTAATGCCTACAAAATAAAATAAAGTTAAAACGAAGTATTACTATCCCTTTAAGGATTATATTTTAGGACTGTAACATATGAATAATAATTGTTTTCATATGCTAGCTGTAATTATGTAATATTTAAAATTATATCCATTTTTTTTGGTGTTAGTGTTCCTTTAACCCCTTAACAACTCTGTAACATGTCAGGACCATCATTACTTTTTTCCCTTAAGAACTAGCAATGGTCCTGGCACATCACATACTTTTTACTTACAGCGCTCCTCCAGGGTCTGAAATTGCCCACTGCAGGACCAAGCTCGGAGTGGGCCCTCTCAGACCTCTGTTCACTGCCGGCACATGTCAATGGTCACGTATGCCAGCTTGTTGGAATAGAGCAAAGCAGACCTTAAGCGAAGGTAACTTCCCGGTATGGCTAGTCCTCAAAGGGTTAGCCCTCTGAGTGCCAGAGGGGTATGCAATGCATTGCAGAGCAATGCATTGTGTACCCTTCTGGCACGCAAAGGGTTAAGCATTTGTTTCATAATGTGCAATCTAAATGTAGTCATAAAAAAATTTCAAACACACTGCTTTCCAAAGCATTGGGTAGCTCTCTGGCGCACTATGTGTTAAAGTTATATACTTTGTTATAAAACGAGGCCTAAAACAATATGTCCTACATTGAGAACTAACTCCCCCACCCTGTTAGTTGTACAGATATTTCAATGTTTATCTTACCAGCACATAAAAGAGTAAACAGAGCCAGTTGGTTACACAACAGAAAGCTGTGATTATTCACAGAGTTAATTGCTGGACATATCCGCAACATTCAAGGACAGATTTTTTTCACCCTTTGAGTGCCAGAGAGGTAGCCAAAGCATTGTGTTGCAATGTTTTGGCTACCTCCATGGCATGTAGAGGGTTAAAGTGTGAATTCCAAATATACCTAAGGATTCACACTCAAATATATTGTACTAGTTTTAAAGCTTGTGTACACGGGCCAACAAAGGCGGAGCTGCAGTCATGCACAGTACAGACTGCCCACGCCGTGGCTGATACGGAGCGGGGTGCTCCGACTTCAGACCGGAGTCCTCTCTGCGCACCTTCCTGCTGGTCCCAGGAAGGTGTGCAGAGAGGACTACAGTCTGAATTCGGAGCGCCCCGCTCTGTATCAGCCACGGCGTGGGCAGTCTGTACTGTGCATGACTGCAGTGCGCACAGCCATCTCTACTGAGCATGAAGGCTTCTGACAAACATCCTTACTGAATTATAATATAGGATGGGCTTGGTTGTTCTTATGGGTGACTATTGTCGCATGCATATTGCAACCTGGAGCTGCTGC
The DNA here is from genome assembly GCA_037306005.1 of Rhinophrynus dorsalis. Taxonomy (NCBI): domain Eukaryota; kingdom Metazoa; phylum Chordata; class Amphibia; order Anura; family Rhinophrynidae; genus Rhinophrynus; species Rhinophrynus dorsalis. The sequence continues at coordinate 67,378,526 of CM074719.1, read as the reverse complement.
TGAAACATTTCTGCTTTCCACCCAAAATACAGAGATGTAGCAGCACAGCCTATCACTCACATGACCAACTTGGATGCTGGCATGCTCATTGCAATATGCAATGAATTGAAGACCCATGTGAGCTTCAGTCATTCAGATTTTGCAGAATCGTTATCAGCCCCCGTCCTCTAAGAAGATAAACACAAGGAAGTTTAAATAAATTAAATGGATAACTGGGAAGTAAGGCATTGATGTTACTATGAATCAGAAATTCAAATGATAGTTGATAGCTGTCTAGGAAGCAGGATGCCACAACAGAGACTGTCAGTAATTGCTAGGAATCTGTCACATGGATTGTCTGCACTAGGGTTGTTGATAGGTGCTGCCTCATGGGACTAAAGCCCTGAGTCTCATGCTTAACCCTATGAGTTCCAGATGGGCTTCTAACACTTTGCTTAGCAATGTGTTGGGCTCCTCTCTGGCACTCAAAGTTTCAAAGCGCAATGTCTTGTTGCCAGCTTGGAAATTGCAATGGTGCACTAATAATGCACTAGGCTAGTCCAAGTCCTGGGTCTTTTGGGAACAACTCCTCTGGTGTACACCGTCCTCCATGCAGCACATTCACAAAATCAACTAGATTGTTGCGATAACGTAACACACACTGTTGGCTGCATTTTGGCATAAGCCAATAATGTCTGTCGAATTTCAACTGTGCCAGTCACAGCTCTTTGTATTTACAGCATTCCCTGTGACTAACTGCAGGATAAATGTGGGATTAACGTTTGGGTATCCACCATAGAAGAAAATGAAATAATTAAAAACATATTAAACGTGCTCAAAAACTGCAGAGATTACAAACCTACTTCAGACAGGAAAAGTAAAAGTCAAATGCATGTATTTCAATTGTAAACAAATATAATCTTACTGTTTCAGGAGCATTTTCAAAAATTTCTCGAGATTCTTCTTTATTGCACAATTCTTCAATGCATTCCCTCTCTAGGTTCCCTTTTTTAGTCTCTTCCAAGATGGAATTGGCCCGGCGATTCCGTGTAAGAAACTGTGATGCATACTGTGGAGGCAGAACTATATAAATAGAGAGCAGGTCAGTGTTTTGCTATTCTTTGTACAGACATGAACGCAATACTTTGATCTCCTTTTCAGCTACCTTGTGGTGGAACACCAGAATGATGTTATACCACAGATGAATAAAATAGTAGAGCCATATTATATTTCACAATTGACTGGAGCAGGGGTGGCTCACAATCTCTTTCCTATGACAAGACTCATTGAGAAAGACTAAAAAGCTTTGAGGGGATGACAGAAACCCATTCCCTGACTCTTTTTCCTCTTCCACAGTTCTATTAGCCAATCTGAGCACAGCAAATTGTGCTGAAATTGGTTATTCAGCTTGTTGAAGGGATAAAAAAAGTAGATTCTGGGGATGAATATCTGTCACTCCTAGACAGTGTTAGCACAGATAAGCCTATGTGCCATCTCCACCTAAGACAGTATGCATGTACTGAAGGCACCTGTGCTAGAGCAGTAGGCATCGAGTGCATGGCAGGACACCCAGAGAGGGATTGAGCAAGAGGCATGGGAGTGGGATGGAAAAAATGTGGTTTGCCTTACTTGGCACAGTAAAGTACATGCTTCCCTTACTTACTCAAATTAAGGTTCCTATATTACTCAGGTGCATATTGCAATATGATAAAAAATATATCTAGAAAGAAGGGGCAGGACTCATGGACCATTTGAGTAATAGAGAGGTATCCAATGCATTGTTCATTTGGACTAGTGGATTGCCCGGTTGGATAGGGTCATGATGAGTCCACTCTTTATATACCAGCACCAGTAGTCCACCAATCTGAGTTACTTTCTTGCCCCATCTGTAAAACTGTGTTTCTAACTACGTCAGTTTTTTATGTATATGTTCCTTTTTCCATTTAGTTGTATATTTAGACTTTTCTCAGATTTGCACTATCCTTGCAGGATGGATTCTTTGCTGTTTAAGGACGAGTACCAGTGCTTTGTGATGCACTGGACTGCCTCTTGCTAGCACAGACCCACTCTGCGGTCAGCACATGTGCTCATTTACTTTTGGTTTCCTTTTCTCACTTTATACATAATCTGATGATTGTCATTACTGGATAGTGTACGATAAGCATAAGATGACATAACTAATTGCTACTATAGAGCGTTCATATGCCAAAACTGCATGCTATTATTGTTCCGGTGATATGAATCTATACAGACTATGTCATTATTGCATTCTGACTTAACTAATTGCTATTTTCCCATTTTCCTCTTTTTTCATTTTCCATGGTTGCATAATGGTTTATTTCCCTTAATTATTAACTATATCTTTTAGGATTACATCATCCTAGTGTTTATTATGCCGTGCTAGTTTCAGTCTTCTGCTCTTGAGGACATACTTCTGTGATAATTTTCTTACATTTTCTATTCTACTTTTATATTCTTTTTACCTCTAATTTTGCTTAATAATTTAGTTGTATTTCTAACATTGGTGTACGTATAAATGTATGGGTGGCTCTGCCCAGCTACATGACATCAGCAGTCCACAAGGATGCAGGTTCTGGTGCCATCCATCCACTTTGGAGGTATTTAGGGTCATTCTTTAGCACTGTGTGTTTGTTTTAAGGAGGACCAGCTTAGCTTGGATGAAGCATTGATGATAATAAACCTAAAATGTTTTACATTTTTAAAAGTCTTGGGAGTGCTTTTGTGAAACATATATCGAGAGATAGACAGATAGGTAGATGTGTGCATTTGGATTGCTCCAGAATTGCACAATTTTTCCTAGTACATGATCCCTGCTGCATATGTGTTAATGAATGGAATTATAATTATATTATATTATAATTATAATCTCATGTAGCAAAACATCATGGGGATTACATTGGTAATTTTTCAGAGCTAAAAATACTCAAAATATCCTTTTTGTGAGCTGCGCCTCCTTAAAGGGATAGTAATACTTAAAATGTAAAAAAAATATGTTGTAGGGTTTATCCCCCTGGGTAAAACAAGAGTACTCCCACTGCTGAGAGGTGTTTTATTCAAAAGTTATTAATTTTCAAAGTTGAAATTTTTAGGTGCAATATCACAGTGGCCTGAAAATTTACAGTGGCGCTGTTGCTACACGATCCTATGGACAACTCTGGTCAGTTGACCATAAATCTCCATAGGATGGTGTAGCAACAGCGCCACTGTACAATTTCAGGCCACTGTGATATTGCACCTAAAAAATTCAACTGAAAATTAATAACTTTTGAATGAAACACCTTTCAGCAGTGGGAGTACTCTTGTTTTACTCAGGGGGATAAATCCTACAACATATATTTTTTTACATTTTAAGTATTACTATCCCTTTAATGCTTATGTAGTAGGTCTCTTTACTCCGCGTACATCAAGAAGTAGGTATTCTGTGAGGCTCCCCACATACTAATAATTTGAGTCACCACTGGACTGGAGATTAACATAGTATACATAATGTGAATGATAGTAACAGTAATTTACTAATGTATCAGCTAACATTTACCAGATAACTGTATTTGATAATTATTTTTCTTAGTAGGGGACTAGATTACAGAATTTATCACATGGGAATTGCAAAGAAAACAATACTGAAGAATATAAAGCGATTTAATCATTCACACATACACTGATAGTCACAGATAGGGGTTTGAATTTCCACGTGAGACTGCTATACAAAACAATCTATAGCAGACAGCTACAAATTAATCATTGATTTAGATGGGTCTTTTAAAGGGTTAGTAATGCTGAAATATAGTCCTATCTCTCAGACCTTTATGGTTTATGAGATAGAGCGTTCTAAAGTTCCCCCCTCCCTCCCCTTCTCCTGACATCAGCTGTAAGCTGACAGGAGGAGTTCCTGGTCCGGGGACTGTCAGGCTGCTCTTCAGCAGAGCCAAAATAGTGCGACTTAAAAATAAATACTTCACTGGGACGGTCTACAAGGTGTGCCTGGTTTGCAAACACACTTTTTAGACCGTTTCAAAGACGTAATTATTTTTAAATTGTGCTATTGCGGCTCTGTTGAAGAGCCTTCTCGTGTCGACCGACACGGATCTCCATCTGTCAGCTTTATAGCTAACATCAGGAGCGGAGGATATGTCTCACACCATAAAGGTTTGACAGATAGGACTTTCCCCAAATACTTTATTTTTGTAAAATCTATCATATAGAATAAATTCTATTTTGGGCATTACTTTCCCTTTAACCTCTTAAATGCTGGAGAGGTCTCTAACATATTGCTCCACAAATGGAGGCTGTGTAGCATTCAAGGGCTTAAATACCCATTTAACCCTTTGGGTGTCAGAGGGATATCCAACACATTGCAAAGAACATGTTTCTTGGTGCCTTTTTTTTTTGCCTATTTTGCTTTAATACCTATACCCATAGCTTCCAACATTTCAAATGGCCTAAAAGGGACACTTGCGTTTTATGTGGTGGTTCTGGGGGAGTGGCTGGTAGGCAGGACCTTACTGAGACCTATTGACACCTCTTTGTGTGACTGAATAAAGGATTTAGACCAAGATCAAAGCATTTTATTTACACAGATTAATTTACAAACACATATACTGAAGATTAACTAAACAGGTATGTGAGTTTTATTGGCGTAGAGTAATGTGATACACCTATATACACACCACACAGTCTGATCTCTACACCAGGGTAGAAAAGAGGAACAAGGGAATTTGGGTCTCAAAGAGGGACAGTTCCTCTACCTCAGAGAAAACTATCTTATCCTCTCACAGCTACATGCGCCTGTACTTGCTAGTGTTTGAGCATTCCAATAAAATAACATTCCTGGCACCACCAGCTACACGCAAGGCTGGTTGTGTAAGCAAGATATACATTATACATATTTCAAAGTAAAAAAGAAACCAAGTGTTTACTTATTAGGAGAGGTAGAGTGTAAAGATAACAGATGAAGAATCAGTAAAGACAGTTAACTCTACTGTATAAGGGTAAACCAAGAAGGGGGTGTAAAATTACTCAGAAAGCCCTCCTGTCAGGCCCATTACACTCGCTTGCCCCTATCACAGACCCTTCAGCTATACATTTTTTGCAGTTACAGAACCTTTTTATGCTGTTTTACCTTAATAAACAACTGGTCATTATATACTTTTTCAGCCAGAAGGAAAAGGGAAGCTCTGTTGACTTAATTCTGCAAGTAACAGAGCAGAACTCAGGCACTGGAGTGATCTCATGTGTACGATGTAATGCGAATTAACTTACAGGACACAAAAATGCCATGCCATGTAAAGAAAACCTCATTATTTATGTCTATGGACATTCCATACATGCCACTGTTGTGTATGTGCTGTGTCTGGCTTTAAACAAATCAGTAAACAGTTATATAGCAAAATAACCCAATACTGATAAATTAATGCTGCTGTTATGGATATGCCTATGCATGGGACTTGTAGTTCAAAAATGGCTGGAGATGCATGTTGCCCATGCTCGAGTACACAAAGCAAATTCTAGGTATCGCTATTGCTTACTTACTTCATGTTTTGGAAACAGACATTCTGATTTCAGCTCATTGCTAATTAATGGTTGAATAGAAGTAATATATATTTACTAAAGGATTAGGAAGAATGTTTAACTACAGACTTGGGGGGTGGGGGTGAATGGTGCAACCAACTTCAGGTGATCTATGAATAATAAGGTAGCTTACCATGCATAGTGGCCACCTTGGGCTTCCGGAGGGGGGGGCAAGGGGGGGCGCTTGCCCCCCCTACAATTACCCTCACCATATAAACAAAGGGGTTGGGTGGGCTGGCCTGGGGGTCATATTACGGCTTTGCCCACCCCCCCCCCGGAAAAATTTCTATGAACACCCCTGGTGACCACATTCAAGAGAGGGCTTAACCCTTCGAGTGCCTGGGGAATGTGCAACACACTGGAAATCACTGCTTTGCATACTACTCTAACACTAAAAGGGTTAAATTATTTTTGCTCCATAGGATAACTCTGTGCATCAAGCTGAGACACATAAGCCAAAGTCCACCTGGGATACGCACATAACAATATTACTAAACAGAGGAAAAATGTAAATGATAGGAAAAAAGATAATAAATTCCTAGAGCTCCAAAATTAATTGGTGACCTCTTTGGATTTAAAGGGGTTAATTGCATAATTTAAATAAATCGTAATTTTTATCTGTCCCCTATGGTGAAGCTGACTTGCCTCAGAACTGCAAAAATGTATCAGTGCAAACCAATACCGCCTACGCCCCCTGTGAGAATCCCTGTGCTTCCTTCCTCCGGTTTCGCTTGCCACGCTTGTTTTAGCGTTGGCCTTGCACCACGAGGTATTGGCATGATCACAGGCGCTGTATCGCGCATTGCCAGCCTTACTAGCTATTTCGATACGGTTACCACTGCAACTCATAAGTTGTGAATTATTTTTCAATCCATATTTGGAACTGTATCAAGAAATCTGTCTAAGGACTCGGTGCACCACGATCCGGTTTTCTGAGGACGCATTCCAGGGACACAGCTCGTTGGCTATCAGAGGCAGGGGCCTCTTATGTGCACAAAGCCTAAGATGGGCAAAATGTGAGTGTGATGATTGATTTTTATTATTCTTACTATTTTAAAAAATACTACACTTAGTTGGATTTTATCTTGTTCTTCTTGTCCTGTATTGGCTTGCGCTGATACGTTTTTGCAGTTTTGTTTCTCCTGGGTGTACAAGGACACCAAAAGTTACAGCAGCATCCATCAGGCAATTGGGATAATAGGATCCGTTCATTTCATCTCATCTCATCTCATCCTCATTGTTTGGCATCTCCATCTCCTCATCCTCATTTTCTCATCATACCATCATCTCCATTCCCATCATTCAGCTTGTTCAGTGGACTATCTATTTTATAAGTTATATTTATGGACCTTTCTACACTGATTCCTTGAGTTGAAGGTACTGTTATTACTATTTTTAGTTCGCAGTGTTAGATTAGTAACACTTAGATCCTTGGATAGTAGGAGTTTTTCCAGTTTATTTGTGCTTGCATTCTCTGTTGTATTGCCTCAGAACTGACTCACTTTTTACAGCCGAGGAAGGAGTTAACAAACATTATGAAAGACCATTGGGTCACAAGTAAGTATAAGTGCTCTACACAGTCATTTTCTACAATTCTGTTGTCTGTGTTATTTCATTTACCTTCTTCCTCAGTTCATCAAAAATTCAGATGCAGGAGGGGCATATCTGACAACCACATGAGTGCCTACCAATGTTATTGGCTGGAGTCCACATGGGTCAGCTATTCATTGGAGGTTGCATTGAAAAATGCAAACCTCAACAGCACTCTATTGAAAGGTCTGCTGGTGGCCCCATAGGTCTCCATATAGACCTCCTTGCTTCATTTTTACTATGTTCTATATGTATGATGTATCAATGCTGGACTTTGGTGCATTAGCATGAGATGATAGTGGTCTGTGTTAAAGGCCCCATAACCATGGGTGGATTGTCCTATCGAGGGATCGGGCATCTCCTGGTGGGCACCTAGATCATGGGCCGGTGGGGGAGATCAGAGGATCTCACCTCACCGTCCCATGATATATTGAAAGAGAGGTCTGTGTTGCCACTGGCACAGAACTCTCTGTGACAGCCTTCAGTGCCGCACAGGGACCACAAGGGGGCGTCGATAGGGACATTGGTGCAGCTAGTGGGCTGCTTTTAAAAAAAAAATGCCCGGGCTGGTATTCCCCTACAATCCGCCCCTGCGCATAATCTAGCACAGTTCCTATCACAAAGGATGACATCACATTTCTGCATTGGTGTAGGTTATTTGAAAGGCGCCTGAAGGCTAAGTGCAGCAGTTCTGGGAACATTAAAGAAGTACTAACCCCTAAACGTGAATTGGGGTTGCATACAATTGATTATCATGTACTTCATGCAGAATCTGTAAAAATCCCTGTTTGTTACCTGTGGCCAAAAATCTAGTCTTACATATGCTCTGAGGGAGAAGACATCCTTGCATTTCCCAGGACTCCAGGTAGGAGATTCACTAAGCGGTGATAAAGTGGAGATGACTTCTCCAGTGATATCACTTCTCCAGTTCCTGTTATTCTATTGAAGCCTATGCACTAAGATCACCAAAGTCGAAGAAATCTTAGTGCGTAGGCTCCACAGAATAACATAGGAACTGGAGAAGTGATATCACTAGAGAAGTCTTCTCCACTTTATCACCTCTTTATCACACCTTAGTGAATCTCCCCCCAGGGCTTTCATTTGTTTGTACAGGATTATGTTTAAATTGGCTGATATAAGGTTTCAGTCTTTCCACATACAAGAGAAATAGGCATTTATCACAATCAATTAAATGACTTCTTTCTTATGTCTCAATACAAATAGCACAAACAACATTAAAGGAACACTAACATATAAAATGTGTTATCTAATTTCAAATAGCATGAACTTCCAGCTTGCATCTGAGAAAAACATAGTTATTTTTAAAAAAATATAATCCTAAATTTCTTGTTAATTCATGTCTAGAATATTCAATATAGACTCATTTTGGTTAATTATTTATGCAGAAAAAATACTGTTAATGTATTTAGATTACCATCTACTGTTCTTCTATTCAGAAAGGCTGATACATTATATCAGTCCATTTAAAGACAATGTGCAACAAATGCTTCAAATACACACTATCCAGATTGCTATTGTAATGGAACCCTGTAAAAGGCATGAATGGTAGCCCCCATAGAGCATATGTAAAGGGATAGTAATACCTGGAAACAAATGCGGCTCGGATTGATCCTCCTATAAAGAGGATCATGTAATGCTTTATTTCAATATGTTCTGTGTTGTAATTCAAAAGGAATTCAATGCTAAAGGTCTCCCCTTCCCTCCCTTTTACAAACTGTATGCCACCTCCCTTTAGATGTGGAATCCGGTCGTGGTACCGGACAGTGCGCAGCGAGGGACAATCTTCATACACAGAGTATAAGGAAAACCCTGCCGCCCTTGACAAAGGAGTGCAGGATTTTCTTTATTCTCAGTGAAGATTGTCCCTCGCTGAGCTCCATCCGGCCGGCTGAAAGAGGCAGCATGAGCTGCATTTTTTTCCAGGTATTAATATCACTTTGAGATTGGATTTTAAGGCCTGAGAAAACAGAGAGTGACTTGGAATACAAGGCGTTTTAGTATGTATAACCACAGATCGTTTTAGTGGTCTTTTAAATAAACACTGTCTAAATATTACAATTTACACTTGCATTAAAATGCAAGTTTAGGATTATATTTAAGGAATGAGACATAAGAATAATGTTTACAAATGCTAGCTGTAAGTACATGATATATAAAGTTCAATTGCATAGAGGATCCTTAAAATTAGTTGTAGCCTACCTTTTCCTTTCTTCCTATTTGTGGGAAAATCATCCACATTTTCATATTTTGCACCCAAAACTACCTCACTCCTCACTGGTCATGTGACCAAAGGATTAAACTGGTTCCTTTCTGTAAAAATGTGACTGTTCGAATCCCAAGATGAGGCCTTGGTGATCACCTAGGTATGCCCATGCATTAAAATGCCCCGATACTAAATCAATAAAATAAAATGTTTATTCAACTTTATTTGTGTACAAAAATGCACAGGTATAGGCATAAAGCTAGCCTCCTGTCTATTAAATGGAGCTGAACAGAGAGAGGGAAGAACAATTTTCTTGTTGACGTGAAACTCAGAAACAACCCTAGGGAATAACCCTATAGGAGTCCTCTGTACCACACTCACAGGGTGGAAGACCAAAACCAGGGAGACTGACAAGATGAAGCGGCAAGAAATGCAGGACTGAAGAAATTAGCTTAAAAAGAGCCTTCTGAAGCATTCCCAAAACCAGGTTCAAATCTGACAGGGGAGTGGGTCCTAAAAGACAAGAGTAGTCATGAGCCACCCCAGGGACGAAAGTGTACCTTTGGAAAGGACAGAAAGAGCTGAAATCTGAACATTTATAGAACTAAGACTAAGCTTTTCTGAAGACAATTCCAAAGCAAAGCCAAGACAACCGGAAGTAGAAAAGGTTGCATCCACAACCCCTGATCCTCGCACCTCATACCCTGTGATATGCCTTGGAAGAGACTAGCTTTCGAGCCTGTAGTATAGTGGCAATGACAGTCAGATGAAAATGTTTCTTTCTCAAGATGCTGGCCTCAAAATCCACGTCATCAAAGCCAGTATCTCCAAGTGTGGATGACACAGCAGACCCTGAGACAAAAGGTCCGGACAAGCCTAAATGGCTCCATCACAGATAAATTGGGAAGAGCCAAAAACCAGGTCCAACGGAGACAAAACCGGTGAATAACCTGAGCCTGTTCCATCCTGATTTTCCTAGGCACCCTGGAAATTATGGGAACTAGAGGGAACACCAACAAATTGAGCATCTATTTAAGATCTAGTTGATGCTTTCCTTCCAAACTCATCAAATATTAAGAATATGATAAAAATGGTGGTGGTGGTGGGGGTAGCATCCCCTTTATAATGAATACATAATCCTTGTAATGCTACTTTAAAGGGTCACTACCAAAAACACATTTTTTAACAATGTGTTAAAGATCTGTTAAAGGCTATGTAATTGCTTTTACTCCCACCTCTGGGGTTATCAACATTATAAACTTAGTCTTAATTGCAGTCCATCTGGTGCTTTTTGTCCCCTTTATAAAAAAGCTAAAGTTGCCAGTGGCAATCTTAATACCAGTGGCAGTGCAGGTCTTTGTTACATTGTGGCAGAAAACATAAATCATCAGTTGCCTCTCAGGAGCTTAAAGCACATGGGTGTTAAAGAGTTGATAAAATGGAGATAACCTCTTCAGTGTGATGGACACGTAAATGCATATGTTATGCTGTAGAGCCTAAGCAATAAGGTCTATCCAATAATCAGCCTGAGGGCCAATAAAGTGCAAAAATAAATGAGCTGCACTGGTGGATTTTACATTTCTCCATATATATGTGTGTGTGTGTGTGTTTGTGTGTGTTTATTAATTTGTGCACTGAACTGAACAGAGCAAGAGAGAGACTCACACACAGAGTTAATTTGATCATTTGAAAAAAGCTGTGTCAGACTGTTTTAGTAAATTGCAGGTAGAGGGTGCTCACATCACTGATAGTAGTAGCAAGATAAGTACTCTAACATGATTTGCAGCCCTAGTGTAGTTACTGAAATTCAGCAGTTATTTAGCAGTTTAGTTCAGACGTTATTACCTGAAAAGGTGATGTTTCCTGACCATCTGGCCAGGCTAGTTCCACAGGGAAGTATATAGCTACCAGTTTCATGAAACTAGATATTTCATCTCTTTTTGGAGAAAGGGGTTTGCCATATTTCCAACAATTTAATACAGAGCTCAATGAACAGCATTCTGTGATAAAATATGCAGAAGGTAAACTGGGACTTTTGTCCACAAGGATTCACAGTGCCTTCAAGATTGTTCTAGTATTCATTTAAATCAATAGGAATTTACAGAATGTTCTTCTCCACCTAGGTTGCAGTTGGTTTGCCACATAATTGTGATCTTTAGCTTGTTTGTTTTGTTGAGAATTTGTTTTTGGAAAGATGAAAGCTGAGGTTCTAACCAAAAGTACTGGGAAAAGCCAAATACACCCTAGACAACAACAGACAACTGCTTTAAATGGGGCACTTTACTCCTTGAATGCTAGTCATGAGTCTAATGCATTGCCTTGCAATACATTAGGGACCTCTGTATAAAAGTTATCTCTGTGGAAACGTAGAAGAAAACCAAAACGAAAAAACAGAGAAGGCGCTCATAGAGTTAATATGTTTTGTTGCACAAAACTCTGAAAATCAAATAGGTAAACAACTCACATTTACAAGTTGTCAAACTTGTATATTTGGTGTCTCAACACGCAAGTGGGGGATATTTCACTGCCCTCCATGCAGATATATTCTTAATCAGCTGCCCCCTGGGATAGAACCTTCAACAACATGGGGAAGATACACAGAAAAAGCTACAAACACAAAAGAGGGAGCTTTCTTTTCAACTCAATAATATTTAAAATTCTATATTGGTTACTCTTGTACTCACAATTGGTGGTCATCCGGCTGTTACATGTACAACCGGTCGATCGCAACAGGGGTATGTACCTGCCCCTGTACAGGACCTCCACGGGTTAACTCCAAGCCTTCCCAAGATAAAAATCAAGCGGTCAGCTTTTATAATCCAAAATTGTTTTAATGATAAATAAACATTTAAAATATATAAAAATACACAAATACACCGACATGTTTTTGGATCAATAAATCCTTTCTTCAGGGTGTCAGACACTATAGTGTATCTTGGGAAGGCTTGGAGTTAACCCGTAGAGTGCTTGTACGGGGGCAGGTACATATACCCTGTTGCCATCGACCGGTTGTACATGTAACAACTAGATGACCACCAATTGTGAGTACAAGAGTAACCAATATAGAATTTTAAATATTATTGACTTGAAAAGAAAGAGCCCCTTTTTGTGTTTTTTTGCTTTTTCTGTATCTCTGTGGAAAGCCTCGTGTTGGTGGCCAGCGAACCTCATGTTTCACATGTCTCATGTATTAAAATGCAAGTTTGGACTTTTAGAGATTTAGCATAAAATAACAAATTTTTACAGATGTTAGCTGGAAATACATCATATACAGTGAGTGAAAAATTATTTGATCCCCTGCTGATTTTATACGTTTGCCCACTGACAAAGAAAAAATCCTAAAAAACGCATTTCAAAAAAGTTATAAATTGATTTGCATTTTACTGAGTGAAATAAGTATTTGGCCCCCTATTAATCAGCAAGATTTCTAGCTCCCAGGTGTCTTTTATACAGGTATCAAGCTGAGATTAGGATCACTTTCTTGAAGGGAGTGCTTCTAATCTCACCTTGTCACCTGTATAAAAGACACCTGTCCACAGAAGCAATCAATCAATCAGATTCCAAACTCTCCACCATGGCCAAGACCAAAGGGCTGTCCAAGGATGTCAAAGACAAGATTGTTGACCTACACAAGGCTGGAATGGGCTACAATACCATCGCCAAGCAGCTTGGTGAGAAGGTGCCAACAGTTGGTTCGATTATTCGCAAATGGAAGAAACACAAAATAACTGTCAGTCTCCCACGGTCTGGGGCTCCGTGCAAGATCTCACTTCATGGAGTTTCAATGATCATGGGAACGGTGAGGAATCAGCCCAGAACTACATGGGAGGATCTTGTCAGTGATCTCAAGGCAGCTTGGACCATAGTCACCAAGAAAATAAAGGTAACACACTACGCCATGAAGGACTGAAATCATGCAGCTCCCGCAAGGTCCCCCTGCTCAAGAATGCACATGTACAGGCCCATCTGAAGTTTGCCAATGAACATCTGAATGATTCAGAGGAGAACTGAGTGAAAGTGTTGTGGTCAGATGAGACCAAAATTGAGCTCTCTGGCATCAACTCAACTCGCCGTGTTTGGAGGAGGAGGAATGCTGCCTATGACCCCAAGAACACCATCCTTCCACTTTGGAGGTATTTAGGGCCATTCTGTAGCACTGTTTGTTTGTTTTGAGGAGGACCAGCTTAGCTTGGATGAAGCATTGATGATAATAAACCTAAAATGTTTTACATTTTTAAAAGTCCTGGGAGTGCTTTTGTAAAACATATATCAAGAGCTAAAAATACTCAAAATATCCTTTTGGTGAGCTGCGCCTCCTTAATGCTTATGTAGTAGGTCTCTTTACTCCACGTACATCAAGAAGTAGGTATTCTGTGAGGCTCCCCACATACTAATAATTTGAGTCACCACTGGACTGGAGATTAACATAGTTTACATAATCTAAGTGATAGTAACAGTAATTTACTAATGTATCAGCTAACATTTACCAGATAACTGTATTTGATAATTATTTTTCTTAGTAGGGGACTAGATTACAGAATTTATCACATGGGAATTGCAAAGAAAACAATATTGAAGAAGATAAAATGATTTAATCGTCCACACATACACTGATAGTCACAGATAGGGGTTTGTATTTCCACGTAAGACTGCTATACAAAAAAATCTATAGCAGACAGCTACAAATTAATCCTTGATTTAGATGGGTCTTTTAAAGGGTTAGTAATGCTGAAATAAAGTCCTATCTCTCAGACCTTTATGGTTTGTGAGATAGAGCGTTCTAAAGTTCCCCCCTCCCTCCCCTTCTCCTGACATCAGCTGTAAAATGACAGCAGGAGTTCCTGGTCCGGGGACCGTCAGGCTGCTCTTCAGCAGAGCCAAAATAGCGCGATTTAAAAATAAATACTTCATTGGAAAGGTCTACAAGGTGTGCTTGGTTTGCAAACACACTTTTTAGACCGTTTCAAAGAAGTAATTCGTTTTAAATTGCACTATTGTGGCTCTGCTGAAGAGCCTCCTTGTGTCGACCAACACGGATCTCCATCTGTCAGCTTTACAGCTGACATCATGAGAAGGGAAGAAAGAGGGAAATTTAGCGGAGGATATCTCTCACACCATAAAGGTTTGACAGATAGGACTTTCTCCAAATACTTTATTTTTGTAAAATCTATCCTATAGAATAAATTTTATTTCGGGCATTACTAACCCTTTAACCTCTTAAATGCTGGAGAGGTCTCTAACATATTGCTACAAAAATGGAGGCTGTGTAGCATTCAAGGGCTTAAATCCCCATTTAACCGTTTGGGTGTCAGAGAGATATCCAACACATTGCAAAGAACATGTTTCTTGGTGCCTTTTTTTTGCCTGTTTTGCTTTAATACCTATACCCATAGCTTCCAACATTTCAAATGGCCTAAAAGGGACACTTGTGTTTTATGTGGTGGTTCTGGTGGAGTGGCTGGTAGGCAGGACCTTACTGAGACCTATTGACACTTCTTTGTGTGACTGAATAAAGGATTTAGAGCAAGATCAAAGCATTTTATTTACACAGATTAATTTACAAACACATATACTGAAGATTAACTAAACAGGTATGTGAGTTTTATTGGTGTAGAGTAATGTGATAACCTACACACACATAGGGTTGACACCTTTTCTTAAAAAAAATACCGGCCATGGCATTCCCTCCATAGGCTTAACATTGGACAGAAGCAAATTTTTTACTGTATAAGGGTAAACCAAGAAGGGGGTGTAAAATTACTCAGAAAGCCCTCCTGTCAGGCCCATTACACTCGCTTGCCCCTATCACAGACCCTTCAGCTATACATTTTTTGCAGTTACAGAACCTTTTTATGCTGTTTTACCTTAATAAACAACTGGTCATTATATACTTTTTCAGCCAGAAGGAAAAGGGAAGCTCTGTTGACTGAATTCTGCAAGTAACAGAGCAGAACTCAGGCACTGGAGTGATCTCATGTGTACGATGTAATGTGAATTAACTTACAGGAAACAAAAATGCCATGCCATGTAAAGAAAACCTCATTATTTATGTCTATGGACATTCCATACATGCCACTGTTGTGTATGTGCTGTGTCTGGCTTTAAACAAATCAGTAAACAGTTATATAGCAAAATAACCCAATACTGATAAATGAATGCTGCTGTTATGGATATGCCTATGCATGGGACTTGTAGTTAAAAAATGGCTGGAGATGCATGTTGCCCAAGCTCGAGTACACAAAGCAAATTGTAGGTATCGCTATTGCTTACTTACTTCATGTTTTGGAAACAGACATTCTGATTTCAGCTCATTGCTAATTAATAGTTGAATAGAAGTAATATATATTTACTAAAGGATTAGGAAGAATGTTTAACTACAGACTTGGGGGGTGGGGGTGAATGGTGCAACCAACTTCAGGTGATCTATGAATAATAAGGTAGCTTACCATGCATAGTGACCACCTTGGGCGTCCGGAGGGGGGGCAAGGGGGGCGCTTGCCCCCCCTACAATTACCCTCACCATATAAACAAAGGGGTTGGGTGGGCTGGCCTGGGGGTCATATTACGGCTTTGCCCACCCCCCCACCCCGGAAAAATTTCTATGAACACCCCTGGTGACCACATTCAAGAGAGGGCTTAACCCTTCGAGTGCCTGGGGAATGTGCAACACACTGGAAATCACTGTTTTGCATACTACTCTAACACTAAAAAGGTTAAATTATTTTTGCTCCATAGGATAACTCTGTGCATCAAGCTGAGACACATAAGCCAAAGTCCACCTGGGATACGCACATAACAATATTAATAAACAGAGGAAAAATGTAAATGATAGGAAAAAAGATTATAAATTCCTAGAGCTTCAAAATTCATTGGTGACCTCTTTGGATTTAAAGGGGTTAATTGCATAATTTAAATAAATTGTAATTTTTATCTGTCCCCTATGGTGAAGCTGACTTGCCTCAGAACTGACTCACTTTTTACAGCCGAGGAAGGAGTTAACAATCATTATGAAAGACCATTGGGTCACGAGTAAGTGTAAATGCTCTACACAGTCATTTTCTACAATTCTGTTGTCTGTGTTATTTCATTTACCTTCTTCCTCAGTTCATCAAAAATTCAGATGCAGGAGGGGCATATCTGACAACCACATGAGTGCCTACCAATGTTATTGGCTGGAGTCCACATGGGTCAGCTATTCATTGGAGGTTGCATTGAAAAATGCAAACCTCAACATCACTCTATTGAAAGGTCTGCTGGTGGCCCCATATGTCTCCATATAGACCTCCTTGCTTCATTTTTACTATGTTCTATATGTATGATGTATCGATGCTGGACTTTGGTGCATTAGCATGAGATGATAGTGGTCTGTGTTAAAGGCCCCATAACCATGGGTGGATTGTCCTATCGGGGGATCGGGCATCCCCTGGGGGGCACCTAGATCATGGGCCGGTGGGGGAGATCAGAGGATCTCACCTCACCGTCCCATGATATATTGAAATAGAGGTCTGTGTTCCCACTGGCACAGAACTCTCTGTGACAGCCTTCAATGCAGCACATGGACCACAAGGGGGCGTCGATAGGGACATTGGTGCAGCTAGTGGGCTGCTTTAAAAAAAAAAAAATGCCCGGGCTGGTATTCCCCTACAATCTGCCCCTGCCCATAATCCAGCACAGTTCCTATCACAAAGGATGACATCACATTTCTGCATTGGTGTAGGTTATTTGAAAGGTGCCTGAAGGCTAAGTGCAGCAGTTCTGGGAACATTAAAGAAGTACTAACCCCTAAACGTGAATTGGGGTTGCATACAATTGATTATCATGTACTTCATGCAGAATCTGTAAAAATCCCTGTTTGTTACCTGTGGCCAAAAATCTAGTCTTACATATGCTCTGAGGGAGAAGACATCCTTGCATTTCCCAGGACTCCAGGTAGGAGATTCACTAAGCGGTGATAAAGTGGAGATGACTTCTCCAGTGATATCACTTCTCCAGTTCCTGTTATTCTATTGAAGCCTATGCACTAAGATCACCAAAGTCGAAGAAATCTTAGTGCGTAGGCTCCACAGAATAACATAGGAACTGGAGAAGTGATATCACTAGAGAAGTCTTCTCCACTTTATCACCTCTTTATCACACCTTAGTGAATCTCCCCCCAGGGCTTTCATTTGTTTGTACAGGATTATGTTTAAATTGGCTGATATAAGGTTTCAGTCTTTCCACATACAAGAGAAATAGGCATTTATCACAATCAATTAAATGACTTCTTTCTTATGTCTCAATACAAATAGCACAAACAACATTAAAGGAACACTAACATATAAAATGTGTTATCTAATTTCAAATAGCATGAACTTCCAGCTTGCATCTGAGAAAAACATACTTATTTTTAAAAAAATATAATCCTAAATTTCTTGTTAATTCATGTCTAGAATATTCAATATAGACTCATTTTGGTTAATTATTTATGCAGAAAAAATACTGTTAATGTATTTAGATTACCATCTACTGTTCTTCTATTCAGAAAGGCTGATACATTATATCAGTCCATTTAAAGACAATGTGCAACAAATGCTTCAAATACACACTATCCAGATTGCTATTGTAATGGAACCCTGTAAAAGGCATGAATGGTAGCCCCCATAGAGCATATGTAAAGGGATAGTAATACCTGGAAACAAATGCGGCTCGGATTGATCCTCCTATGAAGAGGATCATGTAATGCTTTATTTCAATATGTTCTGTGTTGTAATTCAAAAGGAATTCAATGCTAAAGGTCTCCCCTTCCCTCCCTTTTACAAACTGTATGCCACCTCCCTTTAGATGTGGAATCTGGTCGTGGTACCGGACAGTGCGCAGCGAGGGACAATCTTCATACACAGAGTGTAAGGAAAACCCTGCCGCCCTTGACAAAGGAGTGCAGGATTTTCTTTATTCTCAGTGAAGATTGTCCCTCGCTGAGCTCCATCCGGCCGGCTGAAAGAGGCAGCATGAGCTGCATTTTTTTCCAGGTATTAATATCACTTTGAGATTGGATTTTAAGGCCTGAGAAAACAGAGAGTGACTTGGAATACAAGGCGTTTTAGTATGTATAACCACAGATCGTTTTAGTGGTCTTTTAAATAAACACTGTCTAAATATTACAATTTACACTTGCATTAAAATGCAAGTTTAGGATTATATTTAAGGAATGAGACATAAGAATAATGTTTACAAATGCTAGCTGTAAGTACATGATATATAAAGTTCAATTGCATAGAGGATCCTTAAAATTAGTTGTAGCCTACCTTTTCCTTTCTTCCTATTTGTGGGAAAATCATCCACATTTTCATATTTTGCACCCAAAACTACCTCACTCCTCACTGGTCATATGACCAAAGGATTAAACTGGTTCCTTTCTGTAAAAATGTGACTGTTCGAATCCCAAGATGAGGCCTTGGTGATCACCTAGGTATGCCCAAGCATTAAAATGCCCCGATACTAAATCAATAAAATAAAATGTTTATTCAACTTTATTTGTGTACAAAAATGCACAGGTATAGGCATAGAGCTAGCCTCCTGTCTATTAAATGGAGCTGAACAGAGAGAGGGAAGAACAATTTTCTTGTTGACGTGAAACTCAGAAACAACCCTAGGGAATAACCCTATAGGAGTCCTCTGTACCACACTCACACACTAAAGGCTATGTAATTGCTTTTACTCCCACCTCTGGGGTTATCAACATTATAAACTTAGTCTTAATTGCAGTCCATCTGGTGCTTTTTGTCCCCTTTATAAAAAAGCTAAAGTTGCCAGTGGCAATCTTATTACCAGTGGCAGTGCAGGTCTTTGTTACATTGTGGCAGAAAACATAAATCATCAGTTGCCTCTCAGGAGCTTAAAGCACATGGGTGTTAAAGAGTTGATAAAATGGAGATAACCTCTTCAGTGTGATGGACACGTAAATGCATATGTTATGCTGTAGAGCCTAAGCAATAAGGTCTATCCAATAATCAGCCTGAGGGCCAATAAAGTGCAAAAATAAATGAGCTGCACTGGTGGATTTTACATTTCTCCATATATATGTGTGTGTGTGTGTGTTTGTGTGTGTTTATTAATTTGTGCACTGAACTGAACAGAGCAAGAGAGAGACACACACACAGAGTTAATTTGATCATTTGAAAAAAGCTGTGTCAGACTGTTTTTGTAAATTGCAGGTAGAGGGTGCTCACATCACTGATAGTAGAAGCAAGATAAGTACTCTAACATGATTTGCAGCCATAGTGTAGTTACTGAAATTCAGCAGTTATTTAGCAGTTTAGTTCAGACGTTATTACCTGAAAAGGTGATGTTTCCTGACCATCTGGCCAGGCTAGTTCCACAGGGAAGTATATAGCTACCAGTTTCATGAAACTAGATATTTCATCTCTTTTTGGAGAAAGGGGTTTGCCATATTTCCAACAATTTAATACAGAGCTCAATGAACAGCATTCTGTGATAAAATATGCAGAAGGTAAACTGGGACTTTTGTCCACAAGGATTCACAGTGCCTTCAAGATTGTTCTAGTATTCATTTAAATCAATAGGAATTTACAGAATGTTCTTTTCCACCTAGGTTGCAGTTGGTTTGCCACATAATTGTGATCTTTAGCTTGTTTGTTTTGTTGAGAATTTGTTTTTGGAAAGATGAAAGCTGAGGGTCTAACCAAAAGTACTGGGAAAAGCCAAATACACCCTAGACAACAACAGACTAGGGTGACCACGGGTCCCGGAACGTCCGGGACTGTCCCTTATTTCAGGGCTATGTCCCGCGTCCCGGGTCCCCTTCAACCGGGACAATGAAGTGTCCCGGAATGAAGGCAAGCCGCCCTGGATGTCAGCCTGCAAGCGGTGTGTCACATCATGGACGCCGCTCGCGGCGTCCATGATATGACACACCGCTTGCAGGCTGACATCCAGGGCGGCAATGCAGCTTACCTGGAGGCAAGCGCTCTAGTAATACAGAGCACTGGGAGATGACATCACTCCCAGCGCTCTGCATTACTGGCCATACCGCGCGGGAGCTTCAGCTCTGTGCCGGAGGAGGCACAGAGCACATTCTACGCCGCTAGACCACCAGGGACTTAAGGTATGACGGCTAGGGTGACCACGTCCCGGAATGGCAGAAGGGAAATGTGGTCACCCTACAACAGACAACTGCTTTAAATGGGGCACTTTACTCCTTGAATGCTAGTCATGAGTCTAATGCATTGCCTTGCAATACATTAGGGACCTCTGTATAAAAGTTATCTCTGTGGAAACGTAGAAGAAAACCAAAACGAAAAAACAGAGAAGGCGCTCATAGAGTTAATATGTTTTGTTGCACAAAACTCTGAAAATCAAATAGGTAAACAACTCACATTTACAAGTTGTCAAACTTGTATATTTGGTGTCTCAACACGCAAGTGGGGGATATTTCACTGCCCTCCATGCAGATATATTCTTAATCAGCTGCCCCCTGGGATAGAACCTTCAACAAAATGGGGAAGATACACAGAAAAAGCTACAAACACAAAAGAGGGAGCTTTCTTTTCAACTCAATAATATTTAAAATTCTATATTGGTTACTCTTGTACTCACAATTGGTGGTCATCCGGCTGTTACATGTACAACCGGTCGATCGCAACAGGGGTATGTACCTGCCCCTGTACAGGACCTCCACGGGTTAACTCCAAGCCTTCCCAAGATAAAAATCAAGCGGTCAGCTTTTATAATCCAAAATTGTTTTAATGATAAATAAACATTTAAAATATATAAAAATACACAAATACACCGACATGTTTTTGGATCAATAAATCCTTTCTTCAGGGTGTCAGACACTATAGTGTATCTTGGGAAGGCTTGGAGTTAACCCGTAGAGTGCTTGTACGGGGGCAGGTACATATACCCTGTTGCCATCGACCGGTTGTACATGTAACAACTAGATGACCACCAATTGTGAGTACAAGAGTAACCAATATAGAATTTTAAATATTATTGACTTGAAAAGAAAGAGCCCCTTTTTGTGTTTTTTTGCTTTTTCTGTATCTCTGTGGAAAGCCTCGTGTTGGTGGCCAGTGAACCTCATGTTTCACATGTCTCATGTATTAAAATGCAAGTTTGGACTTTTAGAGATTTAGCATAAAATAACTAATTTTTACAGATGTTAGCTGGAAATACATCATATACAGTGAGTGAAAAATTATTTGATCCCCTGCTGATTTTATACGTTTGCCCACTGACAAAGAAAAAATCCTAAAAAACGCATTTCAAAAAAGATATAAATTGATTTGCATTTTACTGAGTGAAATAAGTATTTGGCCCCCTATTAATCAGCAAGATTTCTAGCTCCCAGGTGTCTTTTATACAGGTATCAAGCTGAGATTAGGATCACTTTCTTGAAGGGAGTGCTTCTAATCTCACCTTGTCACCTGTATAAAAGACACCTGTCCACAGAAGCAATCAATCAATCAGATTCCAAACTCTCCACCATGGCCAAGACCAAAGGGCTGTCCAAGGATGTCAAAGACAAGATTGTTGACCTACACAAGGCTGGAATGGGCTACAATACCATCGCCAAGCAGCTTGGTGAGAAGGTGCCAACAGTTGGTGCGATTATTCGCAAATGGAAGAAACACAAAATAACTGTCAGTCTCCCACGGTCTGGGGCTCCGTGCAAGATCTCACTTCATGGAGTTTCAATGATCATGGGAACGGTGAGGAATCAGCCCAGAACTACATGGGAGGATCTTGTCAGTGACCAAGAAAATAAAGGTAACACACTACGCCATGAAGGACTGAAATCATGCAGCTCCCGCAAGGTCCCCCTGCTCAAGAATGCACATGTACAGGCCCATCTGAAGTTTGCCAATGAACATCTGAATGATTCAGAGGAGAACTGAGTGAAAGTGTTGTGGTCAGATGAGACCAAAATTGAGCTCTCTGGCATCAACTCAACTTGCCGTGTTTGGAGGAGGAGGAATGCTGCCTATGACCCCAAGAACACCATCCCCACTGTCAAACATGGAGGTGGAAACATTATGCTTTGGGGGTGTTTTTCTGTTAAGGGGACAGGACAACTTCACCGCATCAAGTGACGATGGACAGGGCCATGTACTATCAAATCTTGGGTGAGAACCTCCTTCTCTAAGCCAGGGCATTGAAAATGGGTCGTGGATGGGTATTCCAGCATGACAATGACCCAAAACACATGGCCAAGGCAACAAAGGAATGGCTCAAGAAGAAGCAATTAAGGTCTGGAGTGGCCTAGCCAGTCTACAGACCTTATTCCCATAGAAAATCTGTGGAGGGAGCTGAAGGTTCAAGTTGCCAAATGTCAGCCTCGAAACCTTAATGACTTGGAGAGGATCTGAAAAGAGGAGTGGGACAAAATCCCTCCTGAGATGTGTGCAAAACTGGTGGCCAACTACAAGAAACGTCTGACCTCTGTGATTGCCAACAAGGGTTTTGCCACCAAGTACTAAGTCATGTTTTACAAAGGGGTCAAATACTTATTTCACTCAGTAAAATGCAAATCAATTTATAACTTTTTGAAATGCGTTTTTTGGGATTTTTTTGTTGTTATTCTGTCTCTCACTGTTCAAATAAACCTACCATTAAAATTATAGACTGATCATTTCTTTGTCAGTGGGCAAACGTACAAAATCAGCAGGGGATCAAATAATTTTTTCCCTCACTGTATGAAATTAGATAACCCAATTTCCATTTTTGTAAAAGGACAACAAAGAATTAAGCATATAAATACATAAACTGTCTCTGTAAATGAACCCTAACACCTACAAATTAACCAGTAGATGTGTTTAAAAATTAGTTTGTGTAAATAAAATGCTTTTGTCTTAAGTCAAATCATTTATTCAGTAATACAAACGGATGTGAATAGATAATGAAATCACCTAAACATTCTTACTAAGGTTCCACCCACTATCCACACCCCCAGCAACACCACCTAAAACAAACGTGTCCCTCTATGTAGTAGGTGGATGCGCACTCAGAAGTACACTATGGGCTGTATGTTCAAAAGAATAGTGGAGGAATTCTGGGGCAAACCATTTGCACTATAGGGGAGAACTAAAAATTCCCATTGATTTAAATGTGGGTTTTAACCCTCTGAATGCTATAAAGTTTTCCAATGCATTGTGAAGCAATTTGCTGGAGACCTCTCTAGCAATCAAGGGGTTAAAATCCATATTTAAATCAATGAGAATTTTTTAGCTTTAGTGCAAATGGTTTGCCCCACAATGTCTCCACTTTTCTTTTGAACGTACATTTACATTACTTGTGACCCGGTGAAGAGTCTCCTACAGCATCCTGCCTAGCTGAGAGTACAGTGATCAGAATGACAGAGAACACACTCACTGATCTACGTACATCTCAGCAATATCTGGGAGTTTGTTTACAGCCCCCCTCCCCCCAAAAATGCAACATTTCAGGGACTTAATGCCTGACAAAGGGAGGCATCAAGCCCCCAAAATGTTGCATTTTTTTCCTGTAAATAAGCTCCCAGATATTGCTGAGATTTTCATGGCTCTTTAATTGTTTTTTCTATAATTATATTCACTAAAATCGAAACTTGCATATGCTCTATGAGGAGAGCCATCTCTGCCTTTTCCAGGGCTCCAGAGCTCCCATTAAAGGGATAGTAATACTTATGTTTAAAAATGTCTAAAATTGTAAAGAATAACAATATAAGTAGAATAACCTATCTTCCATCTCTGAAAACGTTATAGTTTGTGCGTTCGTAACATTTAAAGTTCCACCCTCCCTCCCCTTTTCCTGACGTCAGCACTCTATAAGACAGAGGTGGATCCTGGTCATTTGACCGGCAGGCAGCTCTTCAGCAGAGCCGAGATATCGCTATTTAGAATGAAATACTTCATTAGAACAAACTACAAAGTGTGCTTGCAAAAACAGCGCTATCTCAGATCTGCTGGAGAGCCGCCCGCCGATCATATGATCAGAATCCACTTCTGTCCCATAGATCTCTGACATCAGGGAAAGGGGAGGAAGGGGGGAACTTTAAATGCTATGAACGCGCAAACTATAACGTTTTGAAATATGGGAGGTAGGTTATTTTACTTATATTGTTAATCTCTACAATTTTAGAAATCTTAAAACATAAGTATTACTATCCCTTTAACACAGCGATCCTGATAGGTGTCTCAGAAGTTATAAGTGCTGTATTGTCTGTATAAGACCTTGGGTAAGGTAGAAAAATGTCTGCTATCAATACAATACAATACAAAACAATGCAATACTGACAGTATCAGTTCATTCGCTCTCTTTACAAAATGCATAAATAAAATCAACCAAACTTTCTGTATAGGAAAATGTAAGCATGCATTAAAAAGCATTGTATTTTAAAGGGTTAGTAATTGCCATAATTAAGTAAGCAACTCGAGGCGGCAAAATGACGATATTTAAAAAGAACTACTTTATTGGAATGGTCTTCAAAGTGTGCTTGCAAACCTGGCACACTTTGTAGACTATTCCAATTAAGTAATTCTTTTTAAAGGGATAGTAAACCCCGAAAAAACTGTAAGCATTATGGTTTGAGAAATGTAAGAAAATAAAGACCTCCGCTCCCTCCCCCTTCTCCTGCTTCAGGGACCAGACAGCGGCTCTTCAGGAGCGCTGTCATCAAGATATCTAACTATAATTACTTCATTGGAATGGTCAACAATGTGTGCTTGCAAGCCAGACACATGTTGTAGACCATACCGATGAAGTAATTATAGTTAGATATCCCGATGTCAGCGCTCCTGAAGAAAAGCCTAAAGTCGTTCGACCGGATTCTGCCTCTGACAGTTTTACAGCTCGTCAAGCAGAAAGCGGAGGGAGCAGAGGTCTTTACTTTCTTACATCTCTCAAACCATAACGGTTTGAGAGATGGGAATGAGGGCGTTAAGTATTTTTTTAATATTCCTATGATTTCGCTTACAGTTTTTTGGGGGGTTTACTATCCCTTTAAATTTTGCTATTTCGGCTTTGCTGAAAAGCCACTGGCTGGTCCCAGGACCAGGATCTCCTGCTGTCAGTAGAACGCTGACGTCAGGAGAAGAGGAGGGAGGGGGGAACTTTAGCTGCAAATATCTCTCAAACTGTAAAGGTTTGAGAGATGGGAATTTCTCCATATACTTAAACTTAAATATGGGCATTACTGACCTTTTAAGGATCTAACATAAATAACATTTACAAATTCTCACTGGGAGCACATAAAGTTTGATGTCATAGCAACTATTTCATTAGGTGTTATAGTTCTTTAAAGGGTCAATATAGGTCAATATAAGACCATATTAACCCTCTGAGTGCCAGAGGGGTATGCAAAGCACTGCTTTGCAATGCGTTGCATACCTCTCTGGCACTCAATTCAAAGGGTTAATCCACTGCCAGTGCCTTCAGAGCTATGGCAGCTCTCATAGATTATAGCTCACTTGTTATCTACCGGTTTGCTGTGTAAATCATGGAGGTCTGCACAGCTGGGTGAGATAATCAGCTCTTTTCTTAGCTCTCATGGAAGCTTTTTCCTTTCTCCATAGAAGCCTGCTGAAGGTGGATTCAGCAACACAGGGCTTCTATGGAGAAAGGAGAAAGTTCCCATGAGCTCTGAGTGAGACGCTGACATCACCCAACTGTGCAGATCTCTGCAGTTTGTAGAGTTATAAGCCATGAGAACTCTGAAAGTGGTTATAAGCTGTCTTGTACTGCAACAGAACTTATGAGAAAAGTAGGGTGACCACATTGCCATTCTGTCATTCAGGGACACTGCAGAGATGCAGCAGAGTACTTGTCCTCAGCTTTAGGTCACCTGTGTGAGAGGGATGACTATACATCACTGGACATCAGTGCGCAACATGCTCTTTCTCCGGCACACCACACAGTTCTAAACACTAGAGGAAGAATTGCCCTTTGACTGCTGTGACAGAAATCAATGCATGTAGTAGGATATACAAGAAAATGTACATCACACCCTAAGCCCTAGACTAGCATTATACTACAACAAAATTACACCGCATCTCCTGTTTCATGACAGAATCAAGGCTCAGTTCTCTCTCTCTAGTGTATAGATCTCAGATCTCTGTCTGTGAGTCATTTTTGTAGCCCAGCAGAGACATCACTTTCTGTCACAGTAGGCAATGGGCAGTTCTCCTTCTGTGCTTAGAACTCTGTGCTCTGGAGTCTTCATTCCAGGACTTTGAATTGTCCCAGAAGGGGCTGCCTGGGACATGGGACACACATTTAGAATCCAGAACTGTCCTGGCCATGTGGTCATAGAGGGAAGACTCCACAAACTTTCTGAGGGTAATGTACAAATCTACAAGAACAGCTCCTCTGGCAGCAGCCCTTATGTCTGGGTATGCAATGCACTGGAGTTCACCCTATCATTCAAGGGCACTGAAAGCAAAACAGACAAGTGACAACCCTAGGTTGAGGGTGGGGGAAGATCCAGGGCATTTAAAAAGTTCTCTGTAGAAGACCACATGTTGGTGGCCCTCAATCCTCATGCTTCACATGTCTAGTGTATATGTATTAAAATGCAAGTTTACATTTTAGAGCTCTAACATAAAATAAGTAATCTTTTGGATGCTAGCTGAAAACACAGGACATTTAAAATTATATAACCCAATTTCCATCTTATGGGTTAGTGTTCCTTTAAGAAGATATTTAATTAGTGGTTTTGTAAAGAAAAACAAAGAGTTACAGCATATGAATACATACATGTTTTTACTCTTTATTGCCTCTGTAAATTAATGATAACACCTAAAAATGAACTGGAGTTGTATATATGTAAAGTGGATGTATCACCTATATATAAGTTAGGCTAAACAGGTTATATAGCGAATATGATTAAAAGTTTCTTTGATTTTATTTATTTTTTTTTTAAGTTATATACTCTGCCATGTACCTACTTCCGGACAGACTGTGGTTACCTGCTCTGTAACCGCAGTCCGTCACTAGGGTTGCCACCTTTTCTTAAAAAAATACCGTCCATGGCATTCCCTCCATAGACTTAACATTGGAAAGAAGCCAATTTTTTACCGGCCTGCCGGTAAAATACTGGCTTGGTGGTAACCCTATCCGTCACTATGCCTCTGCTCCCCTCCCTCTATCCAGCCTCCTCCGATGATGGAGGCTTCTGTCTGTAAGATGGAGCACTCTCATTGGCTAGATATCAATCTCTGCCAATGAGACCGCTCCAGCTTACAGACAGAAGCCTCCGTCATCGAAGGAGGGAGGAGAGCAGAGGCAGAGTGACGGACTGAGGTTATAGAACAGGTAACCACAGTCTATGCGGAAGTAGGTACATGGCAGAGTTTATAACTTGAATTTCGATAAAATAATGCTTAAAAAAAATTAAATACACTTTTAATCATTTTCGCTATATAACCTAACTATTTAGCCTAACTTATTTATAGGTGATACATCCACTTTAAAGACCTACTGCTCCAATGCAAAAAAAATAAATAAAAATGTAATTAATCTGACTGGTCTTGCATTTTGGCAGAACAGCTTTTTCAATCCTGTCTTTTACTGTGTTTTTTTTTTTTTTGGTATAAGGTATTTGTTTTATTACGTAAAGGGACATAAGGACCAGTGAGCCCTGGACTTTGCAGGACCATAACATACATGTGAGTATGTATTTTGGTAGATATACACATACTCATACTCTTCCATTATGAGAGGAAGGGGTTCCTTGGGGTTTATTTTTCAAATTAATATTGGGGCTCCACACCTCATATTAATTTATTTTACTATTTTATTGACTTAAAAATCATGATATGGGGTACACTTACCCCATGTTATTTTTTAACACTCTCTATCCTAGTCTGATCAAGATGAAGTGATGGGGAGATGATATTATCCCTCCAATTTTAAAAGGTTATTTTGATCTTTATTATTTTTGAATTATTGTAGTTATTGATTTTGCTGAGTAACGTCTCCTTTGCCAGTGTGGCTAGTTTTATCAACACTGGCAACAGAGATGTTAATCATTTGTTTGGATTGGATGGTGTTAGGTCATGATGGGTGCGGGGGGGATTTTAATTTCCAACATGGCGAGAGTGACATGATCAAACAATGGAAGAATTAAGAGTAAGTGGTGAGCATGTGGGGAAGGTGTATAGGGACATGGGGGATCAGACAGGCTATTGCCCCTGCCAAACCAGTTCCCTGCCTGATCCAGACCAAAGGAAGGAGCCAACATCTAGGTACTTCTATTGGGCATCTTAAGCTTCATTTTGGGATCATTTTGGATATTTTTTTCAGCTCACCAAAAGGATTCCAAAGGAGCATTATATTTTTCAAAACAGCCAATTCGGCATTAAGATTCGGTCTCTCAGCCAGAAAGAGATTGTTGGAACTGAAAAGTCAGAAAATATCTGCTGATGCGGAAAATAGTTCCTATGCACATATTTTCTGACGGTATGGAATCCAGGCCTTAACCCTTTCGGTGCCAGCAATGCGTTGTGTGCCCCTCTGGCACTGAAAGGGTTAATAGGGTTCAGTAAAAAGTAATTCTAGAACAAAAGGACATTATATAAAATGGGAGGGAGGGAATCAATGGAAATATGTGAAAAAAAAAAAAAAGAAAATAATGCATGATACATGCACAGGCACCCAGAAGAAGTATTAGGGAATTAAACAGTAAATGTATTTAAATTGGGAATATGCCCTAAGGATACATGGCTCATAATATAAAACATTGGGTTATTTAGGTCAGTTATATATACTGATTTGTTTTTGCATCATAGCTGCAGTTTCCAAAATGTAGTGTAGTGAGGATTGGCTGTGGGCCACTCCTCCTCACAGCAAGCAATGGGCTTCTATAATTATTACTATTATCCTTTATTTATATATATGACCAACTTATTCTGCAGCACAACAGACCTGAATGGATCATAAGGGACTCTAGTTGCTATTAGATTTAAACCAGATTTGAACAGAAAGAACTAACAGTGGACTAAAACAGATCAAATGGACACAAAAACACTAAACAGAAATAAGAAAAGTGAAACAAGCCATAATAAATCAGCATACCTGGGAACTTTCAAGATGAGCTGACCCTGAGATCTTTGAAATATTAATCCTTAAAGCTTCTTATAATGTAGATTTTATGAAATATGTGCCTGGTTGCTCTAGAGGTGCTCCAGTCCATGTGCAAGGGATAACTCACTGTCTGAACACAAACAATACAAGCAGGACATCTCTCCCTGTCTTTCTGCTACTGATTGCACCAATTTAGAGGCTAATTAAATATTTAATTGGGGCAAATCATATAGTAGGTGACACAGACCTCTCTCACCTTGAGAATTTGGCCCTTCACCCTGAGACCTTGGTATGTAAATCAGTGTAACAAAACATAAGCGTATATCATACCTCCCAACATTTCAAATTGCCAAAGAGGGACACTTATGTTTTAGGGGGTGTGGCTGGTGGGCAGGGCATTACCAAGAATGTTTAGGCTAGTTCATGACCTATTAACACCTCCTTGTGTAACCTAATAAATGAATTATAACGAGACCAAAGTGTTTTATTTACACAGACTACTTTATAAACTCATATACTGATGTTTGAACAAACAATAACCTGAGTTTTATTGCTGTGGAGCAATGTGATACATTTAAAAACACACCACACAGTCTGATCTCCTAAAAAGAGGGACATCAGGGTGGGAAAGAGGGACAGAGGGATTTGGGTCTAAAAGAGGGACTGTCCCTCCTAAAGAGGAACACTTGGGAGGTATGCTATATTACAGTGCAGTTTATAACTTCATCAAGGATTTATCTACACATTTCTATATAGTCTTCACTAGAAGTCTGTTTAGGCCTCAGATCTGTCACCCATTTATCTCCAGTCAACTCTCTCCTTCATTCCACCATTGACTTAATGTAGTAGAGGTGTGTGTGATGGCCAGTCTGTGTTATACTAATGGCTGGTGCCCATGTGGGCAGGCCATTCATTGGAAGTTGCGATAAAGATCACAAGTGTAAACTTTCTACTCTGTCAGTGTCCTGTTGGCAGCCCATAGGTCTCCGTGCAGACCTTTCCTACTGCAATTACTGTATTCCTGAGGCACACAGAAAAGTTGCAGCATGTTGGAATTTGGTGCTTTCACTCTGGACATAGTCAACCATGTAAAATTCTCCATAGTCCAGCTTCTTACCCTTCACCATGGGAGACAGATCTAATGCAGAAATCAGTACGTTGATGTTGCCCATGTGAAAGCAGCTTTAAATAAAACAGTTAATAGCACTTATCTTTTGAAATATAATGTAGGCCATAGTTTCAAATGATGTAATAAAAGGGCAAACAAGACAAAACAAGTCACCTCCTGACAGACTGTGACACTGAACTGTAACATTAGAGAAAAATAACAGGATGTAACCAAACAATAAGCTGCTCTTGATCACTAACTGTGTTTACATGCCTCACAGCTCGCCCTGGGCTGAGATCATTTGTATCACAAGAAAACGCAAACAAAACAAACTGCATGTGGATTAAATTCCAGCCCAGACACTAAGATGCAAATAATGCTCTTATGTATCTAAGCAGCACAACAATCCTCTGCATGTGGAAGTAAGACCGATGACCAGGCATGTTTGATTTACTGAATTTGTTTTGTTTGTGCACATTGCACAACTCTCTGGCGCTCAAATGGTTGTATTTTTCTTAAAGAAATCAACTGAAGTCTGATCTTTTGTAGTTAAAAAAGCATCCAGATCAATGAAACAGGGGATGTATGTAATATGTAGTAGCACAGCTCCACTAGCATTAGTCTCTAACAATAGTGTCTGCAGTTCAGGGTATACACTACATTGTCAGATCGATCATACACTGCCATCATTATGACTTTAATACCTGCAAGCCGCTTATGCCTGCCCCATAGCTTGCACAGGGAAATGCCATAAAATCATACCATGTCATTGATGCATTGCTAAGTATATAGCATTAACCCTTTGAGGGTTAAGCCACACATTACAAAGCAATGAGTTGGGCACCCCTATGGCTCTCAAAGGGTTAAACAAAGTGAATAATAAGACAAAAACACTAAACAGAAATAAGAAAAGTGAAACAAGCCATAATAAATCAGCATACCTGGGAACTTTCAAGATAAGCTGACCCTGAGATCTTTGAAATATTAACTCTTAAAGCTTCTTATAATGTAGAGTTTATAAAATAGACTGTATAATGTAGATTTTATAAAATAGACTGTCCCACTGTCTTCACATTATTGCAGGCAGCATTAAAGGGAGAATTTTTGGCGCGATTAGCTTAACCCTTTGAGTGCCAGAAGGGTACTCAACACATTGCCCTTCTGGCACTCAAAGGGTTAATAAATTGGAACCAGCCAGGCGTAGAGTTAGAAAATTGACTCCAGTTTCTGATTTACAGCATAAGGATATTTTTACATTCCCCTCAAGAAGAGGAGGGAAAAAAGGAAAGTAATAATAAAGAAAAATCACTACTTACAATTACTTCCCTCAGACACTGTGTCTAGCAGGAGAGTGGAGGTGACCAAGACAAGGCAGAGAGTGCTCAGTAACCTCATTATTCCTTCCGTTAGGATGGAGAAGCTGCTATTTCCTAGTTACCAGCCTGGCCTTTACACAGCACAGAGTGGTGTATGTGCGTGTGTGAGTTCAGCACAGCCTCAGTACACAGTGCAGCCTGGGGGGAGCTGAGCTCTGTGTGTGTGTCTCTGTGGTGTGTGTGTGGGGAGGCTGGAGAGAGGCCCAGTGATCCCGGGTCATTTCCAGGAAACCTCCCTCCCATGCAAAGTGACCAGAACATAGCACAGTGAGGCTGATGTACTAAGTAAAGTGGTGCAATTCTGGCACAAACCAGCTGCACCATAGGAACATGTCAGTTATTTAATTGGGAGATTTTAACATCTTCAGTACTAGAAAGGTCTCCAGTGCATTGCATTAGCATTCAAGGACTAAAAGTCCCATTTGAATCAGTGAGTCTGATGTACTAAGATGTTGGCGCAATTCTGGAGCAAACCACCACAGCGAACAAATACAAATGTTCAGATTCCTCTTGCTTTAAACCTTACAATGCATTAGGTACTTGTCTGGCACTAAAAGGGTTACATGGGGCTTTTAACCCATTGAGTGCCTCAGAGTTATACAGTGCATTGGGAGTTATGCACTAAGGCATGATAAAGAGGTGATAAAGTGGAAATAACTTCTCCAGTTCCTATGTTATTCTGTGGAGCCAATGCACTAAGATTTCTCAAGTGGGAAAGATCTTAGTACATAGACTCTGTAGAATAACATAGGAACTGGAGAAGTGATATCACTGGAGAAGTCTTCCCTACTTTATCACCTCTTTATCACACCTTAGTGCTCACAATGTTCTGAAGACCTTTCTAGCATTCAAAAGGTTGAAAGCCCCATTTAAAACAGCTGGGATTCGTACCGTAAAATCTCGGGTATAATACGCACAATTTTACCCCACTTCACCTTATGTGAAGTGGGGGGTGCATATCATACACTAGAGTTTTAAAATAAAGTAAAAAATTGAGGCTGGTAGATAGCTTTCCTCCCTCCCCTGGCGACATTCGCTCTGAAAATAAGACTTACTAGGTTAAATGTAAGTCCCCGCTGAGAAGAGCAGGCATACCGGTATGTAAAGCTTCAGTGCAGGCGGCATGCTTCCATTTGCCTCCCTCTTCCTTCAATGAGCTTTCAGGACCTGAAAGCCCATTGAAGGAAGAGGGTGACAAATGGAAGCATGCCGCCCGCACTGAAGCTTTACATACTGTTATGCCTGCTTTTCAAAAGATGAGGACTTCAGCGGGGACTTGCATTTAAACTAGTAAGTCTAATTTTCAGAGCGGATATCGCCAGGGGAGGGAGGGAAGCCATCTACCAGCCTTAACCCTTTGAGGCACTCAAAGGGTTAAAAAAGATTTCAGTAACGGGGAAAACAAGGGTGCATATTATACATAGGCACTCTTGTTTTCCCCTAAAATCTTAGGCATAATATACACCTGCGTATTATACATAGGTGAGTATTATACCTGAGATTTTACAGTATTTGATTCTTGTACAGTAGCTGTTTTTCTCCAGAATTGCACAACTTTTCTTAGTGAATCTACCTTAGTGACTCCATGGTGATCAGGTACCTACACTGGACTGTTAACTGTATGAGTGCCAGAAGGGTGTCATTTGCTTTTCAATACTTTGGGCACCTTTATAGATGTCAAAAAAGAACTGTTGTTCCTTCAACCTTCTGAATGCCAGAGGTGGTGGGATGAGATGCTCACTCCCCATCCTTGCACTGAAAAGGTTAAATCCTCATCTGTTTGTTCAGCTCTTTAACCCATTCAATGCTTTTAACTCTTTGAGTGCAGGAAAGGCATCCAATGCTTTGCAATGTAATGCACTAAATACCGCTCTGGCACCCAAGGGTTTAACAGGCTAAAGGGAATGCGAACCAAAATTTCATAATTTTCCAGGAGCAGTACTTAGGTTTGATTGACTGTCCCAGATTTAAACCTTTTGAGTGCCATACAAGTGTTAATGTGACACAATATGATGGAAAACCTTCTGGTTCTCAAAGCCTTAAGTCTGACTTTTAAGCTCCTTGTACCCAGGGCCCTAAATACATGGGATGCAGAGGGTGCTGCTTTGCCAACGCCCAGCATTCAAAGGGGCCCCTTCTGTCCCAGGATCCAAAAGGATCTAGCAGAGGCATAACTAGAAGTCACTGGGCCCTGGTGCAAAAATGTCCATGCCCCCGACCACATTGCCCCCACTGGGTATCTCCACATTGCCCCCAACTCTCCACATTGCCCCAAACTCTCCACACTGCCCCCAATGTCCACCTTTCCACATTGCCCCCAGCTCTCCACATTACCCCAATGTCCTCCTCTCCACATTGCCCCCAACTCTACACATTGCCCCCAGTGTCCGTTTCCTACCTCCCTGGTGGTCCAGTGGCATGGCATTAGTGGTCTGTGCCTCCTTTGGCACAGACCTCTGTGAAGACCTGGTGCTCCCACGCGGACCTCTCCAATAATGCAGAGCACTGGGAGATGATGATCTCCCTCCTCTCCATATTTCCCCCAACTCTCCACATTGCCCTCAACTCTACACATTGCCCCCAGTGCTCATTTCCTACCTCCCTGGTGATCCAGTGGCATGGCATTAGTGGTCTGTGCCTCCTTTGGCACAGACCTCTGTGAAGACCTGGTGCTCCCACGCGGACCTCTCCAATAATGCAGAGTGCTGGGAGATGATGATCTCCCATCGCTCTGCATTAGAAGAGTGCAGAGCGCAGCTAATTGATGTCCGTGGCACCGGGCGGGGGATCGCAGGGGGCAGCTGGGCCCCTGGAGTGGCGGGCCCAGTCGCAGGTGCGACCTCTGTGACCCCTATTATTACTCCACTGGGATCTAGTTATGCAGTACATCTGTGAAAATATTTTTGCATTGGGGACCCAAAAAGAGTTTGCACCAGGCCACCCCACTGACTAGTTATGACACTTCTAACAGCTAGAATTGAATCAATTGATATGACTTTAAATTGCATGTACTTAAATCTAGCATAGGAAAATTATTTATTCATATGTAATAGCCCTAAAATATAATTATTTTGATTTTTAATGCATTTGTAAATTGTTCTGATTTTGCTTGTGGTTTGTAAAGAGAGATATGAGCTAAAATTAGTTACTTTGGTGAAATTAGTGACCACTGTTTTTGTATTCAGAAAGACTGTTATCTCAGCCCATTTACAGACAATGCTGAGCAATAACCTCAAATTGATATGGTACTTAGAGCCCTGGAAAAGGCAGCTGCTCCACTGGAGCACATGTAAGACTAGATTTTAGGCCTCATAAAACAGAGAAGATTCACAGATGCTGTATGAAGTACAGTGTATGTATTTACACCCCAGTTCACTCTTATGTATTAGTGTTCCGTTATCCATTTAGATGATGGCGAGGTCCCAAGTACTAGAGACCTCTCTAATATCTAAATGTATTTGAATACTAGTTGATCGCAGTGCTGTGCAAACTATTGGAGTTGTATAAATTATTATAATGAGAACCAGAGAAGTATCCAACACATTGGGGGAGATGCACTAAAGTGTGATAAAATGGAAATTACTTCTCAGTTGATATCCTTCTACAGCTCCTGCTTTACAATATAAAGTCTATGCACTAAGAACTCCAAAGTGGGAGAAATCGTAGTGTATAGGCTCCATAGAATAATATTGGAAATGGAGAAGTGATATCACTGGAGAAGCCATCTCCACTTTATTACCTCTTTATCACGCCTTAGTACATCTCACTCAATATTATATGGTGTTCCAATTTGTTGGATACCACTCTGGAACCCAAATGGTTAACCCTTTGAGTGCCAGAGGGGTATGCAATGCATTGCAAAGCAAAACTGCAAATCCAGCCTTGTTTCCCCAGCTGACATTACTTATATTTGTTCTGTGGAACCGCTCATACTTCTTAAAGAAACAGCAGGGTTCCACGTGAGTCATCTTGGTTCAGCCAAGTCAGCAGCAACACTGACAGTCTGGCAGTAAGCAGTTGCATAGGGAATAGAAACGGAAGGACATTTTGGGTCAACCTTATGACCCACTCAGAGTCAATGGCCCATACTTATAAACGTTATACTGGAGTAAACCAACTGCACCATAGGGGACAAATAACAATGTCTAAACCCCCATGCACTTGAATAGTGGTTTTTAACTCCTTGAATGCTGGAGATGTCTTCAAGGGATTGCAAAGCAAGGATTTAAAAGCTCAATTTAATTTAACAGGAATGTGTATTTGTGCCCTAATGTGCAGCTGGTTTACTCCACAATAACTCTAACGATATGGCCCAATATTCTCTCTAGCCTAGGAATGTGAAGACTGCAGTCTCCAGCTGTTATAGGACTAAGTCCCCATCATTCCCAGTCAGTTAAAGTCAATACAGATGACATACTCATTTAAATCAATGGGAAAGTTGGAATTTGTCAACTGTTCCCTGTGGTGAAGTTGGTGTGCCCCCTCTCCACCTTGAAAGCAAGGCTCTACTGCAGTGCTAGGTAACCTGACACCCCACAGCTGTTCAGGACTAGAATGCCCATCATCTCAATCCTGCCAAGGCCTGGCTGGGGATCATGGGAACTGTAGTCCTAAACAGTGACATAACTAGCAAATTGGAAGCCTTTGTGAAAACATTTTTTGGACTGCCTATCACAAGCATATTTTCCCAGAGACATAATTAGAACCATTTGGGCCCTGGGGACAATGGGTCCCCTTGGATTCTGAGCCTTGTCACAACTGCATCCCCTGTAGTTATGCTTCTGGTCCTGAACAGTTTGAGGGCTTGAAATTTCCAGCCAAGGTTCTATAGAATAAAGCAGGAACTGGAGCTTCTCTCATTGGACTAATTTCTCTCACCTCAGCACATATCCCACTGAGAACTGCACTTGTCAGTACCCATACCAAAATACTACATGAAACCATGTAAATAAATATAAAATCCAAGAATAAAAATGATTATTTGAACCATAACCCAAATTACCACAAATGTAATTTTTAGATATATAAGTGAAAGGAGGAAATGAAACAAGGAATAGTTAGACTGAAAACAAAAAATGGAAACTATGTAAATGAGAATAAAGGGCTAGCTGACTGTTTCAATTAATATTTCTCTTCAGTTTTTACAGAGGAAGATGAAGGGAAGGGACCTCTGTTAGAAAGATGAAATGGCAAGACATGGGAAACATGCATGTTTACAGAGGAAGAAGTTATTCTTCAACTTTCTAAGGTAAAAACAGATTAATCAATGTGACCAGATGGGATACACCCAAAGTCATTAAAAGAACTTAAATGTGTTCTGGTGAAACCTTTAACAGAATTATTCAATCAGTCACTAACGACAGGAATAATTCCAGAAGATTGGAAGTTAGCAAATGTGGTACCGCTTTACAAAAAAGGTAGCGGGGAAGAGTCTGGTAACTACAGACCAGTAAGTCTTACATCAGAAGTGGGAAAATTAATGGAGACTATGTTAAAGGAAAGAATATCTGAATTTAAATGGCTTGCAAGATACCAAACAGCATGGGTTTACAGCAGGGAGATCTTGTCAAACTAACCTCATAGATTTTTTTGACTGGGTAACTAAAATAATAGACCAAGGGGGAGCAGTAGATATAGCTTATCTAGATTTCAGTAAAACATTTGACACTGTCCCTCATAAAAGACTCATTAATAAACTGCAGTGTTTGGGTCTGGATGTAAAAATAGTTAAATGGATAAGGCAATGGCTGAGTGACAGGAGACAGAGGGTGGTAGTTAATGGAGAATATTCAGACGAAGGGAGTGTTACTAGTGGAGTACCCCAGGGATCTGTACTGTGGCCCATTCTTTTTAATATTTTTATTAGTGATATTGCAAAAGGTCTTCAAGGAAAGGTATGCCTTTTTGCAGATGATACCAAGATCTGCAATAGGGTAGACATTCCAGCGGGAATAAACCAAATGGCAAATGATTTAGGTAAATTAGAAGAATGGACAAGAGTGTGGCAGATGCAGTTTAACTTTGATAAATGTAAAATAATGCCCTTGGGACATAAAAATCCAAAGGAAAAATGTACTATTAAGGGTACTGTGCTATCAGAGACAACAGAGGAAAGTGATTTGGGAGTAATTATTTCTAATGACTTAAAGGTAGGCAGGCAATGTAATAAAGCTGTGGGGAATGCAAGCAGGGTACTGGGTTGTATAGCTAGGGGTATTAGTAGCAGAAAAAGGAAAGTGGTCATGCCACTCTACAGAGCTCTAGTTAGACCTCACCTAGAGTATTGTGTACAGTACTGGAAACCCCATCTCCAGAAGGATATAGATACTCTAGAGAAAATTCAGAGAAGGGCTACTAAAATTGTGACTGGTTTACAGGAAAATAAATATCAGGATAGACTAAAGGATCTGAACATGTATAGCTTGGAGGAGAGAAGAGAGGGGATATGATTGAAACATTCAAATACATGAAGGGATTCAACAAAGTGAAGGATGGAAGTACGTTTAAAAGGAGTAAAAATGTTAGGACATAGTCTAAAACTAGAGGGACACAGGTTTAGATGTAATGTAAGAAAGTTTTACTTCACTGAGAGGGTAGTAGATAAGTGGAATAGTCTACCAGCAGAAGTGACATAAGTTAATACAGTGACAGAATTTAAGCATGCATGGGATAGGCATAAGGCTGTCCTTAATGTAAGAAAAGACCAAGGACCAAAAAAGTTTGAGGTGTTAACAGTAGGAAAATGGGCAGACTAGATGGGCCAAATGGTTCTTATCTGTCGTCAAATTCTATGTTTCTAGCTGCCAAGATGTCTGAGATTTCCAAGCAAAGTCCTGGTTTGGGCTCCTGTCTCAGAATTCTGCTGCTCTAGGAGCAGGCCCATCAAGGAATCTGTTGCTACATTGTAAACTGTGGTGGATCAACAGGTGAGCATAACAAGGGTCTGAAAAATGACTCCCACCAGCAATTTGGGAGTTTCACATATCAGCCCTTGGATTTCTACTAAGTCTGCTGCCACTGTATCAGGCTCAGTAAAATGTGATAATTGTTCTTTAAGAGGGTTTATAGGCTACTAGTATAAAAGCCCGTCCACACAGGCTAAACTCCGGGTAATGTTAACCCTTTGAGTGCCAGAGGGGTACGCAACGCATTTCAAAGCAATGAGTTGCTTACCCCTCTGGCACTCAAAGGGTTAAGTGGCCACTACCTCACTGCTCCACGCGATGCAGTCTTGCATCGCCTCACTCACGCGATGCAATCATGTGCAGTAGAGACTGCCTGAACGCGCGTGGTCTCTACTGCTCATGACGGCTTTTGACAAACATCCTAGCAAATTATTATATAGGACAAGCTTACCAATTAGTGTTATATTGCTTGTCATCTTTCAATTCTTATTTATCCATTTAAAGTGACTAATAAAATTTGTTTTAAAACGAAATTAACACAAAAATGCAAATGTGTTTCAAAGCTCAGTTCTTCACTAATCACTATACTCAGACCTTTATAGGCAGCATAATTTTAAACTTACAGCCTTCACAGTACCAGCCTCACCAAGGATTCTCTTTCCCGCTGTCTCACCTCACATTACAGGAAATTGGACATGAACCAGTATTAGAACCCAAACACTAACACTCACAAAACACTCCCACTTTCTTACACACAGAGACTATGCTCTCTGACTCATCCGCTTCAGTCAAACACACAAAACCATTTCAGAAAAACACACTCTCATACATGCACATGTGCACTTATACTCACTTTTTCACACTAGGTTTTGTTTTTCACAAATAGGATTGTATTCTTGGTGGAATTCCAACTATTTCTAGGTTTGATAAGATGCAAAAATAACTTTTTTCTGGGGGGGGGGGTTGATAAAAGAGAGAGAACAGGAGGTATTTGGCTTCAGAATCCAAATGAATTACATTGTTTCATAAACACACAGACACTCGCAAACAAAACTCATCTCACAAACAATCACATAGGAACATTCACTCTTTCACACAGCCACAGTCGCACAAACATATTCTCACACAGACAGTTTTTCTCACACACAAACATTCTTATTCAAACACACACAGACACAAACTCACACAAAGACATACTCTCAAAGACACACACACATCCTCACAAATCCACACAAAGACTCAGTATCAAAAACTCATACAACCCCTCCCTCCCACACACTTAATCTCACAAACCCATGCACACATACAGGCCTAGTCTTACAAATTCACATATCACAAACACACTTTTATGCAATCACACATACACTCAGTTTCACAAACCGACACTTACTCTCACTAAATTTCAGGATTCCTACAGATGAATAGAGAGGGTGGGAGAGCTGGCAGCCAACAAGGCTGGAGAAAGTCAGTTCCACAACAATGAAAAAAGACGGTGGAGCAAGCAGCAACAATGCCCGTGGTCAGATGTTGGTTCTTGCTACTTCCAATTGTGGTGCTTTCAGCAATGCTACTTAGGCCTCATCCCACAGAACTATTTTATGAACCTCTTACCACAGTAGTGGAAAATCTTAGGAGAGAGAATTTTACATCTGGCTCCTAAATGCTGGGAGTACTTTGAATGCATCTATATGACACCCCTTCACTGGATATTAAAATTTCCAGTTCTCTCCTAAAAATTATGTCTGTCTACCAAGTTAATTATATTTCTGTCCTATCTATTCACTGCCTCTGCTTCACATATAAAGAAGTCAATATGGGCAGGTGGCAGATGTAACTCTTTCAGATTCTGAACTAAACCCCTTGAGGACTTGTGAAGCAATGTATTGAACCCCTCTATTCTCCTCAGTTTGTAGGTGTGTATATGTATGTATGTATATGTGTAAATTAGTAAAATATAATGCTGATAGGCAATTACAGAATTACCAACAGGCATGTACAACTGGGAAGATGGGGACCTCTAAAACTAATGAATGGACATTAGTTGTTACTAATCAATATCTATAGATAATTTTGTCAAGTTTATTTTAATGCAAGTGAACTTTATATAATCTACTGCATTTCTAAAACTCTTTTTCTTACATTTTGGGTACAATTCAGAAATGGATATATAGTTGGTAAAGGTACTTTGTAAAAGTACTCTTTTTCCTTTACATGTTATTCCTTACTAATTTCTTTATATTCTTCTTTGTTTTATTGGTTGACTTAGATGTATCCTATTAGATCAATAAGTAGTCCTGGCAAGTGATTCATTATTTGTAATAACAATGTCTTAAAAGATTCAACCTTCACATTTTTTTCTCTTCTCTTTCCTTGGGTGAGCTTACAAAGACTAATTATAGTTACATTCATATCTAAGTGACACTAGAACCCACTTAGTCTATTCAGTCTGAAAGGGGATAATCTTTCCTACAATTATTAGGTTAGTTTTTATTTTTATTATTTTCTGGGTTTTTTTAATATTGTAAATAAAAGGAAAGAACACACACACAGTTTGGTAAACATAATAAAATGTACTTACATCAAGCTGTATACTCTTTATCAGTGGTTCTCGAACAGGGTGCAGTGACACTTTGGTGTGCCACAGACATCCACTTAGAGTGCCCCTGTTTTTCTACAAATACTTTGACAAAATGTTAATGTTGAGTTTCAAATGTATATTTATGGAAATTATTATGTAAAATGTTATCTTTGCTACGCTAATTGTAAAAACTAAAAGTTATTATATCTCTAGATATGTCTACCATCCATTACTTCTTGACAAATGACCTTTAAACTGTTTGGTGTGCCCCAAAATCTCCAATGTGTGAGGGATGCTTTGAGGAAAAAGAGATTGAGAAACACTGCTCTATATTTTGTGGTGCCCAAACCTAGGGGGTTATGCACTAAAGTTTGATAAAGAGATAAAGTGCAGATGACTTTTCCAGTAATATCACTTCTCCAGTTTCTATGTTATTTTATAGAGCCTATGCACTAAGATCTCCAAAGCTGGAGAAATCTTAGTGCAATGACCATAGAATAACATAGGAAGTGGATAAGTGATATCACTGGAAAAGTCATCTCCACTTTATCACATCTTTATCACACAGTAGTGCATCTCCCCCACAGTGTATTTGGGTGTTATGCACTATGGTCTGATAAAGAGGTGATAAAGCAGAGAAGACTTCTCCTGTGACCTAATTTCTCCAGTTATTCTATAGAGCCTATGCACAAAGATCTCCAAAGTTGGAGAAAACATAGTGCATTTGCTCCATACAATAACACAGGAAATGAAAAAGTGATATCACTGGGGAAGTCATCTGTGCTTTATCACCTCTTTATCATACCTTAGTGAATCTCACCCTTTGTGTATTCTACTTACTTATTTTTTTTTGGGAGGGGGGTAGGGACTGGATAATAAAAATTCCTACTGATGTAAATGGGATATTTAATCCAAATGCTAAAAGAGGTCTCACAATGCACTGTACATACCTCCCAACGTTTCAAATGGACAAAGAGGGACACTTTTGTTTCAAGTACTGTTGCTAGGGGTGTGGCTGGTGGGTGGAGCATTACTGAGAGTTTTTAGGTTGTTTCATAACCCATAATTGACACCTCTTTGTGTAAGTGAATTATTTAGAATACGACCGAAGTCTTTAATTTACACATACTATTATCTATAAAATATTAGTGAAGTTTAAACAAACATTAATTTTAATTTTATTTCTGTCGAACAATGTGATACACGTATATACACTCCACGCAGTCAGAGTCTCCTAAACACAGGGACACCAAGGTGGGAAAGAGGGACTGATGGATTTGGGTCTCAAAGAGGGACACTTCGGAGGTATGACTGCATGCCTTTCGAGCACTCAGTGGGTTAATCAACTGATGTTTTTTATTTGTAATGGTGCAGCTGACTTGCCCCAGAATTGCTAAACTGTTAAAGCATGTTGTCTTAATATTCCATTTTATAATTAGCCAACTGTACCCATCAGTGCTATCACAATTGTAACAAAACAAGCATTTAATAGACCAGTGGTTCTTGGGCTTCTTTTTTGTTCAAGGAACCCCTAAAACTGAATCTGGAAGTTTCGGGTAGCTCTAACATGAAGAGTATAACGAGGGGTGACACAGTTATCATAAGTTCTAATGACTCATAAACAGATAA
The DNA here is from genome assembly GCA_037306005.1 of Rhinophrynus dorsalis. NCBI lineage: Eukaryota > Metazoa > Chordata > Amphibia > Anura > Rhinophrynidae > Rhinophrynus > Rhinophrynus dorsalis. The sequence continues at coordinate 67,335,490 of CM074719.1, read as the reverse complement.
CACAACTAAACATACAGTGCATAGCAAATAACATAAATATACATTTGAAACTCAACGTTCATATTATATCAAACTCTTTGTAAGAAAAAAAGACCACCCGTCCCTATGTGCCTGTCTGTGGCAAGCCAAATTGTCTCGAAACTCTGGCTCAGAACTACTATATCAGAACAAGCCAGCCCTGTAGCCATGGTTACCCTACATAGTAACCGCGTCTGTAACAACCTGTCATGTTATTACCATCACGCTGCCTTGGTAACTCCTCCCAACATTCCTACTATCTGGCCAATGGAGTGTTGCGGTAGCGTGGTGACGTAATACGGTGGTGTCCCGTGTCGCCTGTGACAACGCAATGGCGGCGCTGTTAGGTTTTGTTAGGCCTTGGAAATAGAGAATAAACAGCGAGCTGAAGACGGGGCAGGGTAGCGTGTGAGTAGCAGTGGGGGAGGAGGTAAGCGTGATGTGAGGAAGATCCTGTGTACACGGTTCATTTGTGGTATAGCGACTTTATTTTGTGCGCTGTAGTTAATAGCAGGCCTTTGTTGACCAGACTGCACAGCTCCAAACAGGAGCCGGGTACAAGGCATTACTGCAGGGCTGGGCAACCTCAGACCTACGTGTTTTGAGGACCACTCCCATCATCGCCAGCTAACGGCTGGTCGGGGATGATGGGAATGGTAACAAATTATCACATTATCACAATATGTATATCAGACACATACTATTTGCAGATTTGAATGAGACATGGACTTGGTGCTGACAGGCAAGTTGTGACTGCGCTTGTTACTGCAAATTGAATGAGACTTTTGATCATTCTTCACCCACAAGCTTTTGAGCCGGTACACATACGTATGTATGTGTATAAAATGCCCTGAAAACCTATGACAGAAGTGACATTTTTAGGAGGTCAGGTTCCTGGAATATTCCCACCCTGCCATTTTCCCACACTGCCATATGCTCCTCATTTTAACCTGTTCATTCTCATTGGCTGTGACCAAAGGGGTGTGCGATTATTGCTTCACAATGTGTTGTACACTTCCCTGGTCCTTAACATGTTAAACTTTGTGTCATATGCTGTCCTGTATGTATAAAGACAAAGTGGAGTAGTCGAGAGGCAAACTACCTTAATCAAAAGGCACAAATAAATAGCAATATCAAAAATCTTATTGATTTAAATGAAAATGACAACTCCTTGAATGTTGGAGGTCTGTAATACATAACATAGTGTTGTTTTGTTTAATGTTGCAGTTTCTACAAAATCATGATTGTCTTGCTGGTGGAAGATTTTCGTGGAACCCATCCTAGAAGATTTAAGATGTTCAAGCCTTACTAGGAGAACTCCTATTCGTGGCAAATCCTTTTCAGCTCCATTGGTTATTCTTTTCTAGGAATGTTTAGCCTGATGGCGAATTGCTGTAGTTGGCTGAAACGTTGGCGGGAGCCAGTTAGGTAGGTTTTAATGCTCTAGTAACACCTTACAGATGTATATAGCATCTAAGAAGATGTTAAAATTGAAGTCATGCGCCATAAACTGAAGTTAATTTTTTTTTTTTATATATTTGGGTTTATTAGATTGTAGCACGTTTGCCGGTCCTGTTTTGAATTATAATACATTTTGCATTTGATTGCCAGAGGGTTATAGAAAGCCTTGCTTGCATACTTCTGGCTGTTAAAGGAATAGTAGTGATTTATTTTAATTATTTCTATTTTAGTATATGTCAATTTTTCTGCTGGTTTACTTTTTTCATTAAAGGAAGTGTAAACCCAGAGTAATCTGTGATTTGGTGTCTCAAAATCCCATAGAGCCATTGTAGTTTTGCTGAGATGAAATCCATTGAGATTTTGGCTTTCCACAAATGCTCTGCTCTATAGGGGTTTCAGACATCCATTTCAATTAAACCCATAGAGCTGCAGGGTCACTTTTCTGGCCCACATTTGGCTCTCCAGCAGGTGTCTGGTACAGTTCAGGATTTCTCAGCAGGGCTGCTCCCACAGGAGCGCAGAGTACTTTTTCACTTCACATATTCTACAAGTGCCAACCTATGTGGAAATAAAAAGCCCATACTTTTTTTTTTTTTCTTTTCATATCCTATGTAATAATTCACTAGGATGTTTGTCAGAAGCCATCATGCACTGTAGAGACTGCACGAATGCACAGAATGCTGGGAGTTCTGTGCTGGGAGCATTCTGTGCTTTCGGGCAGTCTCTACAGTGCATGACTGCATTGGCGGCAGGACTCAGAGCAGGACCTATATTTTACTGCATTAATATGTTTGACTGTGAACTCCCTGGATCTGCATTTGAAAATAGCTCAGTGTCATTGAATGAGAAAGCAGATATAATGGTAAAATGTAACATGACCCATGCAGCAGTAAGGATTGGAGGAATGGAGATTTACATCTTTCTCTTTATCAAGTCCAGTCAATTATATTCAGCATACAGGGCATTAAGTGTTCACTATGCTGTATAACTTGAATTCATGAAAATGTTTATTTATAAAGCGCCACAAGTTTATTCAGTGTTTTACAATTTATGGGTTTGGACAATACAGAGTGACAAATGCTTAGGAAAATGACACTGGAACAGTCTTGCTGCTCTTAGGTGAGCAGTGTTACACTAGGTAAAAGGGATGGGAGTGGGATATGTTATCATTCAATTACTCCTGAATTACAACTCTGACAGTATTGAAATAGCACTCTCTTTGGCCAAATAATATAAAGATTAATTGGAGCTGCTTTTATTGTGAAACATCACTATCCCTTTAAGGGGTTAAGGTTGTGATGGCCATTGCAACTTTCAGCATTGCTCATGTGAAAGGTCTGCTGACAGCCCCATGTGAAGAGAGTAAAACCTTCCTTAAGGCATTTTAACTGCAGTAAAGATATAACATGCCCTACTTTGGTACATTTGAACAAGGAGGTAGTCACTCACATGGAAAGCAGCATAAACCATCCTTGTGAAAAGCAGCATAGACCAGCATTGTGCCTTTCACAACTGGAGACAAAACCAGTGGAGCATTTCTCCTTTGGTGTTGCTCATGTGAAAGACATAACCCTGACTACCCCTAATGCAGAATGTGAGAAATTAAATAAATTATTATGAAACTAGTATTGGATTAAAGTATTTGAGGCTCTTTCAGATGACCAAAGAACTATCGTAGCTCTCCCAGTTGATCTGTTGCCAGAGTAGTCCACTCTCCTGTGTTCCGCTGCCGATCTGAAAGACAGGAGGCTTGTGTCTTCCTACCGGCCCACATGAGCACCAGCCAATATAACTGGCTTGCCTCTGAGTGGTGCTACATTAATTGGAGGTTGCTAGGAACATCGCAACCTTCATACTGGCTCATGTAAAAGGTCTGCCCACACCCCCCTAAGTGGCAGAACAGACTTTGCTTACTGTAATTTTACTGCATGCCTGAAGGGAAAGAGTAAAGGTACATCATGCTCATCTCATACATTTATAAATGCATTACAAACATGAACATTTAGTAACCAGTGCATACTTTAAACAATAAATATTAAACACTCCAATAAAATCAAATAGATACCAGTAAATGTTAACGCTTAAAGGGATTGTAATGTCTAAACACAATTCTGTATCCATGTCTTCTTTAGATTATAAGAAACAATTTGCTCTGTTTAAAAACTCTTACATTTGTGTCATTCTAAACTGATGAAGTGGAGAAGGATCCCCCGCCCACCCGTTCTGTCTGCCTCCCACTGAATGGCTGGTGGTGTTGTGCGGCCCGATGACTGCAGCGAGGGACAAACTTCAGTAAGTAAGTATAAGGAAAATCCTGACCCCCTTGACGAAGGAGGGCAGGATTTCCCTTTGCTTACTGAAGTTTGTTCCTCGCCACATCTCTCCAGACCTCTCAGAGCTGCAGCAGTGATGTAAGTAGAAGAGGCAGGCTGGGTATCCTTCTCCACTTCATAACTTTAGAACTACACAAAAGTAAGAGTTTTTAAACAGCACAAAGTGTTTCTTATAATCTAAAGAAGACTTGGATATATAATTGTGTTTAGACATAACAACCACTTTAATATTTGTTTTGTGTATTTATCCCATGGACATTTTAGTTTTCTTTTTTTATATATTTTTTTTTTCTCTCTCTTTTAATAAAGGAAAGTTACTTTGGTAATGGTGGGACTTGATAATGCTGGAAAAACTGCTACTGTGAAAGGAATCCAAGGAGGTAACCTACACATTCATTTCAGTACTCATTTTAAAGTTTACTTTTAACGTTTTTATGTATGATTGATCAGTGGGAATAGTGTATGTTGACACTGGATAATAGCTTAGGTACAAACAAAAATAATTTAATGTTTTTCCGTTTTTAAACTTGGTTTGTCATAGGCACGCTTAATTATATATTTACTGTATTTTCTCATATCTGTATTGGGGTATTAATTTACTTAGAAGTAATGTTGATTGTGACTGATATGCTTAAAAAAAAAAGGTGTCCCCTATGGTGCAGTTGATTTGCCCCAGTTCTTCTTAGTGCGTCAGCGTCACTGAGTTAAAACACTAATTTTTATGATGTCGCTGAAGATGCCTTTGTTTGGCCCCCTCTCCCAGTTTAGAGTTGGTATATGAATTTATTATTTACATGTAAACAATACTTTGGATGTTTCTCACTTGTTTTGTTCTTCTAAACTAAAAAAAAAGGGGAAGAAGGTCACGTGACAGATAATTCTCCTGCCATGCCCGACACACCCCGGGGAGGCAGCAAGGAGGAGATATTCATATCTCCTCCGTGCTGCCTCACCAAGACATACATGGGGACTTAATTTTGACAGGAGTGGCCAGGGGGCTGACTCTCGCCGTTCCACCAACACACACGCATCACTGATGAATTCTCTCACAGAGGCATCATGTAATCCCTTGTATGCCCAAGAGGTGCACAGCAATGCATTGTTGCACAGTACATTGCACAACAATTTATACTTCACTGCTTACATTTTTTTAATTCCTTATTTATTTATTTTTTTTAACTCAATGTATTTTTTGTACATGTAACACAATAAAATGATGACACTGCCCCTTTAATGACTTCACAATGATTATGCTAAGCGCCAATGCTTTCCTACAGTAGCCCTACAACCTACGCTCCAAAGAGGATTTCCTGCCTTTTGGATGTGAACATAAACCCTGTGCCCATCTAGAAGTAATTAACCATTTAACTGCCAGGGGGTATTGAATGCGTTGCAAAGCATGCATCACACTCTCCTCTGGCCTTCGGTCGACTATAAAGGATAGCACAGCCCAAATAAATTAGCCTTATTTTACTTAACCCATTTAGTGACAGAGGGTACATCACACATTTCTCCAAAATGCCTTAACTACCATATTTGCTTTTTCTGATTTTCAGTATTCTGCATTTTATTATTTAAGCAACTTGGAGGTAACCATATGGCTTTTCAACATACATAACTGACGAAAAAAAAAACTGATTGTGGAGGTGATGTCAACAGTGTAATACATTATTTTTGTGGTACATGGATTTGTAATTGGGTTGGATGATCATGGAGAAAGTTCCCAAATTTCTGTTTTTCTCTACCATCACTTGTCAGGCATAGTCCAATACCAGCTGGACGGCTCCAGGTTGACCAATCCCAGGTGTTGTGTATGCAGTATAAGGTGCCCTGTCCCCCAGCTTCTCCTTCCAGGACCAGTCAGATGTGGAGAGGAGGAAAGGCATATAAGTCTCATTATCTACAGCCTTCTGGCTTCTTGCTGATGGGAGTTGTACTATAACATTAACTGGAGAGCCATATATGAGTCAGACTGTTTTTTGAATTAGTCTGCAGCTTCCCTTCTCTCATACCCCCCAGTGCCAACAAACAAACACACACACACTCACACACACACTCTGTGTGTATGTGTTACCTAGGTTGAATAACATAGACACTTTTTTCTTCCAGTGTGCGTAGCTATAACATATATAAAATAATCACTCACATCAGCTTATACTTTGTCATTGTCAGTCAGACTTTTTTAGAGAGTGCTAAAAGCCACCAGACAAAAATTTTCCACCATGATAATGTAAGAGGAGGGCAGGATTACAACACTGAAGCATTTCACATTATAAATATTCTCAAATATTTATAATGTGAAATGCTTTGGTGTTGTAGCCCTTCCGATGAAACAATGATTCACTAAAGATGAAGGTAGAGAGAAAAGTCCCCAACAACTAATAGGAGAGGAATGTACATGTATACATATGTACACAATGTCAAACATTGTGTAGCCACATCCAACATCACATCACTCTCCACTCAGTCATACTGGTCATACTGCAAACTGATCACTAAAGGTAGATATTAAATAGTGTTGCAGTGTGGTCCAGACAAATATTGCCATATAGGAGGAAAGACTCAATTACAATATAGTGAATTTCAAAGTCAGAATAAAAGCAATATTACCATGCCATGAAACACATATAACTGGAGTAATTCTAGAATGCACCAAGGGCACCATAGACAAGAAATACAAAATTCAGTCGATTTTAAATTGAGTTTTTAACCAATTTTTATGATGTTGGTCTTCAGCCTATTGCAAGGCAATGTGTTTGAGACTAGTAGCATTCAAAGGGTTTAACAGGTTCATTTAAATCAATGATCATTTTTATTTTCTCCCTATGAAAGCTGTTGCTTTACTCCAGAATTACTCCAAATGGAGATGGAAAACTAAGGTGGGATAAAGATGAGATAAAGAGGAGCCAACATCAGCACACTCTGCTCTTCCTGTTATCGCATGGAACCAATGCATGAACATATCAAGTTGGATAAATCCTGGTGCATAAGCGCTATAGAATAACACAGGAATTAGAGTTTTTTTTCATCTTTATCTCTCCATAGTGCAGTGGTTCTCAATCTTTTTTTGTTCAGGGCACCCTAACAAGTTATCTAGAACATTCGGGGTACCCCTAACCTATTTAATGTACTTTATTAAAGACATAATCAAGGTACAATACATAAATATACAGCTATTATTAGGTCTTACAATCAGAATAACAAAATTAAAAATACTTTGCATAACAATTTCTATAAAACTTTATTTAAAAGTCCATTTTTGTTAGTCTTCATAGATAACATGGGGCACCCTAAGCTGATGTCCATGGCACACCAAAGTGCCACGGCACCCTGGTTGAGAATCACTGCCTTAGTGTATAACATCTTAGCTCTTGTTAGTAGATCAGCCCCACAGTGTATTCTGGAAGTGCATTTTCTGATCTGACCTTGTTCAAAGTTAACCCTTTGAGTGCCATAGGGGTACACAATGCATTGCATACCTCTCTGGTAGTTACAGGGTGAAGAAATGCTGATACACTAGGGGTACAGAATGCATTGCATACCTCTCTGGTAGTTACAGGGTGAAGAAATGCTGATACAGATACACTAGGAATGGAGACACTCCAACATTTAACACAGGGATAAAGGATACAGCCACTGCCTCCAAATAACATCTAAAACGCACATTCCTTGCATATATGCAATCGTTAAAGTCCATATGCAACACAGAGCATCAGTGTGCGTAGAATAGCCACAATCCCAATATTTTTTTCCATTGCATATCTATCTATCTATCTATCTATCTATCTATCTATCTATCTATCTATCTATCTATCTATCTGTGTGTGATATACTGTACAAAGATTTCCTTTTGTGGGGAACATAAAATTACTTTAAAGCAAAAAAGATGCATTTTGCTAAACAGAATGATTTGTTATCTTGTAGGAATATACATCAGATGTTTATTTATTTATTTATTTTGTTTTATTTCTTGTTTACATTTTCTTGCAAACGTTCATTGCTTGTTGATCTTGGTAACAGAATCCCCTGAAGATGTGGCCCCTACTGTTGGATTTTCAAAAGCAGACCTCAAACAGGGGAGATTTGACATCACAATGTTTGATCTCGGTGGTGGAAAGAGAATTCGTGGAATTTGGAAGAACTATTATGCCGAGTCCTATGGAGTAGTGTTTGTTATTGACTCCAGTGATGTGGACAGGATGGAAGAAACAAAGGAAACCATGACAGAGGTCCTAAGGCACCCCAGGATTTCTGGAAAACCTTTATTAGTGTAAGTAAAGTTTGTTATTCTTAAAGCAAACCCTTCTGATCTGTGAACCCCACTGGGTGTATGGTAGAGAGAGCAAATATATTACAGTGAAATGCGTTGGTTATTTGTCTAGCATTGAAGAGGTTAGTCATTTTTTTTCTCCCTGTATACCACTTTGTATTGAGTAGTTACTTCTTGTGCATGATTGATTTATTGATTTGTCTCCTTAGAGTGAAACTGTCACCTTAAAACAATATGGGCAATTTTAAAACATCTTGCAAAATGACCTATATGTTGCATTAGATGCCCCCCCCAAGGAAATATATAATAATTAACACTTTGAGTGCCAGTGGTACCCAAAAGCATATAGCAAAAATATGTGCTGGGCACCTCTCTGGCACTAAAAGTTGAAATAAATAATAATAATAAAAAATAATACCCCCTAAGGTACCCTTTTTAGGAGGGAAGGTCCTTCTGTCTGTCCTGCCCACTTCATCGGCTTGTGTAGTGAGTATGTAATTGCATTACATTGCTCCACAGCAGTAAGTCATTTTTGTGTTTAAACTTCAGAACATGTGTTTATATATTAGCCTGTGTAAATAAATAATTTAGTCTTGTTCTAAATCTTTTATTCACTTACACACAGAGGTGTCAGTAGATTCTGAAATAGCCTAAACATTCTTGGTAATACCCACTCACAGGTCATGCTTACATCAACTTAACCATTTGAGTGCTAGAGGGGTACGCAACGCATTGCGTTAAACAAAAGTGTTGCTCCTTGATCATTTGAAATAAATATATATATATATATATATATATATATATATATATATATATATATATATATATATATATATATATATAATAAAAATGGCATTCTGGTTATTTGCATGAAAATGTCAGTAGTAATTCTGTTTATGTGTTGTTACCAATTCAAGGCCCATGTGAAGCATATACATTTGTACACACATACATATTGGGTATCCTTGTACTCAGGAGAAATGTGCCATTTATATTTAATCCCTTTTTTGGTTTGTAAGTCTAAGCTTATTTGAGGTGTACAGTAATTTGTGATTTTTTTTTTTTTTTTTTTTTTTGTGAAAATTTCTGAAAGCTTCACAAAAACCCATTTAAACAATTTGCTTGCTTGCTTGATCTGGGGCTCCATGCAAGATCTCATCCCGTGGCGTCAAAATGATCACAAGAACGGTGAGCAAAAATCCCAGAACCACACGGGGGGGACCTAGTGAATGACCTGCAGAGAGCTGGGACCAGAGTAACAAAGGCTACCATCAGTAACACACTACGCCGCCAGGGACTCAAATCATGCACTGCCAGACGTGTCCCCCTGCTTAAGCCAGTACATGTCCAGGCCCGTCTGAAGTTTGCTAGAGAGCATTTGGATGATCCAGAACAGGATTGGGCGAATGTCATATGATCAGATGAAACCAAAGTGGAACTTTTTGGTAAAAACTCAACTCGTCGTGTTTGGAGGAGAAAGAATGCTGAGTTGCATCCAAAGAACACCATACCTACGGTGAAGCATGGGGGTGGAAACATCATGCTTTGGGGCATGATGTAAAGGAAAGAATGAATGGGCCCATGTATTGTGAGATTTTGAGTGAAAACCTCCTTCCATCAGCAAGGGCATTGAAAATGAAACGTGGCTGGGTCTTTCAGCATGACAATGATCCCAAACACACCGCCCGGGCAACGAAGGAGTGGCTTTGTAAGAAGCATTTCAAGGTCCTGGAGTGGCCTAGCCAGTCTCCAGATCTCAACCCCATAGAAAACCATTGGAGGGAGTTGAAAGTCCGTGTTGCCCAGTGACAGCCCCAAAACATCACTGCTCTAGAGGAGATCTGCATGGAGGAATGGTCCAAAATACCAGCAACAGTGTGTGAAAACCTTGTGAAGACTTACAGAAAACGTTTGACCTCTGTCATTGCCAACAAAGGGTATATAACAAAGTATTGATATGAACTTTTGTTATTGACCAAATACTTATTTTACACCATAATTTGCAAATAAATCAGACAATGTGATTTCCTGTATTCTTTTCCCCAATTCTGTCTCTCATAGTTGAAGTGTACCTATGATGAAAATTACAGGCCTCTCTCATCTTTTTAAGTGGGAGAACTTGCACAATTGGTGGCTGACTAAATACTTTTTTGCCACACTGTATTTGGTATTTTTGTACTCGGTTAGTTCAGGGCTTTTTAAAAAATAATTGAAACTTGCACAACCAGATTGAAGTGTAACACGTGTCCCAAACAAAATAAATGTTATTCAATTAATCTCTTAAAACTGCTTATATGTTTGTTTGTTTTTTTTCTCTGGAGAGATAGGCTGGTAAAGATTACTTTTACTGAGATACAAGCTTACAGTGCTCTGCAGGCCTTTCCCTCTAATGTAAAACACCCCCCCCCACCACCCCTCATCTCCCCCAGATTTCGCCTGCTTACTGAGCAGCATTTAAAAGGATAGTAATACTTAATTATTACTATCCCCCATGTTGTAGCCCTTAAAATTCTGAATTCAGCGATACCAGCGGCATCTCTCAAACATTTATGGTTTGAGAGATATCTGCTTTGAAAGTTCCCTCTTTTTGGCTTTTCCCCTGACGTCAGCGTTCTAGCTGAGAGCAGGGGAATCAGGTCAGTGAGCAAGCGACGGCTCTGCAGGAGTCCTGAGATCACGTTATAGAATCAGAACTCCTTCACTGAAATTGAGCTTTCATTGCGCAACTCGCCAAGCATACTACTCTCCCTTTGGAGGACGGTTCATCTCTCCGTGATCCAATGGAGTGGAAGCTTGATGGTATCCTCAGACGACAATTTGCTGTGGTTGGCCAGAATTTAAAAGGCTCTACAGTTATTGCTTGTGTAACCCGCGCTATGCGCATATGGTTGTCTAATCTAGAAGAAGGATTGAGTCTACTGTTTCTAGGCAAAAATTGTTAAAAGTTGTGGATACCATGAAAGAAGCTACTAATTTTACTTGTAATGCCTCTTTAGATATTATAAGGCTTAACGCTAGAGCTTCCGTCTTCTCAGTTACAGCCAGAAGGGCGTTATGGTTGAAATCATGGAACTCTGACTCCTCTTCTAAAGGGAAATTGATAGCCTTGCCGTTTTCAGGTATATTCTTATTTGGCGAACATCTAGACGAGATTATTAAGAAAGCCTCAGGGGGGAAAAAGCTCCCCAGGAGCATAGACCAAGATTTTCATCTACCAGACCTTCAGGCTGTAAGGCTAAGCATGTTTCCTTTCAGGACCAATCCAAATTTCAAGGAAGACCTACTATAACAGAAGGCAAGGATTTGCCCATAATACTAGAGGGGGCTACAGAAAGGAACCTTTCAGAAAGCCCCACAGTAAAGACAAGTTTCTACGAAGGTGGGAGAACCCTAACTCCAGACCCAGTCGGGGGCAGGCTGAGTCTATTCCGTTCTGCATGGGATCATGTAACACAGCTGGACATCTGGATCCAGCAGATCCTGGAGTTAGGGTATTCACTGGAATTCCTCAGTGCCCCAAAGATGCCTCATTTCATCAGATCCAACATTCCTGTCAACTCAGTCAAGAAGGCAGCCTTCACGGAATCTATCAAGAACCTTTTATTGAACTAAGTGATAGAATAGGTTCCATGTCATTTTCAGGGTTCTGGGATCTATTCAATCCTGTTAATAGCTCCCAAGAGTTCGGGGGGATACCGGACTATCCTGGATCTGAAGGCATTAAACCATCACCTCAAAGTAGCACACTTCAAGATGGAATCTATCCCATCTTTGATGAAAACAGTTTTTCCAGGAGCCTACATGTCCACAGTGGACCTCAGGGACGCTTATCATCATGTACTGGTCCGGGCCTTTCACAGAAAGTTCCTGAGGTTTGCAGTGGGAATCAGTCACTCAGTTCCGAGTCCTGCCCTTCGGGCTATCTACAGCCCCCAGGGTATTTTCAAAAATCTTAGCCTCTGCTCTGCTCTTCATCCCTTACGAAGACAAGGCATTCATATGATATACCTAGACGATATTTTGATCCTTGCAGGATCCCGATCCAAGGCAGTTCTACACACCCAACAGACATTAGATCATCTGTCTCATTTAGGGTGGATTATAAAAAAGGAGAAGAGTCATTTAGCTCCTTCCCAAATTGTGACCTACTTAGGACTACAAATAAACTCCGGGACGAACATGGTACACCTGATGGAGACAGGGTTACCCATATTAACAAGAAGGTGACTCTATTCAGAAAAGAACTAATCCACACCGGCTCAGGACTTTATGGAACTACTAGGCAGTTTGACATCACCAACACAGGTGGTTCCGTGGTCACGTCTACATCTGCGCCCAATTTAAAATTCTGGAACAGAGATTCTGGGAAGCCATTCCAAAGGATACCCTCTCTTACCAGCAGAAAGGAAAGAGTTGGTGTGGTGGCGACAAAAGAAAAATCTCAGGAAGGGTTCCAGTCTAGAAGACCACAAGTGGGAACTTCTGATGACTGACGCCAGTCTATCAGTTTGGGGAGGAACCTGGAGATCCAGCCTGTTTCAAGGCACTTGGAAGCAATCAGAGAGAAACTTACATATAAATGTATTGTAAATGAGGGCAGTATATGGTACTGCATTCAGCACATAAGACAACATATTTTGGGAAAATAGGTGATGATTCACTCAGACAACTTTCCCACAGTCATGTATTTAAAAAATCAAGGAGGCACAAAGAGTCTAATCTTGCTCACAGAAGCGCAAAGTATCCTTCTATGGGCAGAAGGCAATCTCAAAGGAATCTCAGCATCCTGCATCATAGGAAAAGACAATATTACAGCAGATTATCTCAGCAGAAGTCCTGTCGAGCCAGGGGAATGGTCTCTAGATCCCCAAGTTTTCAAACAAATCTGCGACCGTTGGGGCCAACCAGAAGTGGACCTAATGCCCTCACTGACCAAAGCGAAATGTCCACTATATCTGTCCAGGTGGAAGGATCAGAATGCAGCAATATGCAACGCTCTACAAATACCATGGAAGTACAGCCTGGCTTACATATTTCCTCCTTTCTCGATTATCATGAACGTCATCAGGAAGATTAGGAGGGATCAACTGGATGTCATCTTGATAGCGCCCAATTGGCCCAAGAGACCCTGGTACTCCTTCCTAGTGACGATGTCTGTAGCACCTCTATGGGAACTCCCAAGTTCTTGACACAGGGGCTAATAAGTCATCTGGATCCTGCCTTTTCTACATCTAACGGCTTGGAGACTGAGAGGCGCATACTGTTAAACAGTGGGTTATCAGAGGCGTTAACGAATACGATTATCGCTGGTTGAAAACCATCCACCTCAAAAAACTATTCTAGAATTTGTTCCACTTTCTGTAACTGGTGCAAGTCCAAATCTCCTCATGTCTCGGTTATTACTGTTCCTAAAATCATAGATTTCTTGCAAGAGGGGTTCCAAAATGAACTTAGACCTGCGTCCATAAGAGTTCAGGTTTCAGCCTTATCCGCTATTATGTATAGACAGTGTGGCTTAGGATGACATGATTATCAGATTGATTAATGATCTGTGTCCACTCCTTACTGTACAGAGACTAGTTTAGTGCTAGACTTTTGCTAGGACATTTAAAAATAACTTTTATTAATTAGTATCAATTAAAAAACACACCCAAAATAAAAACATTACGCAATCCTTGCTCAAATTTTGTATATCCTGTGTCTGAAACTGGTGCTACAAATGAGTACAAAGTATCCTGTTTGTTGTAACAGTCAAAATAATGTTGTTACATTAAATTTAATGTTTCAATTCTTCAAGTTTAACTCCTAAGTAGAAAAAGACAGGGTACACATTGATTCTTATGGCATCACTGTCGTTACTCAGCAATTTTACACATTCAAAACTTTATATCACCCGATTTAGTAACTTTGACTCGGGCTATCATTGCTTCTGGATCAATCCACTGCTGGGTTGCCGTATGGTAAGTGACAGTATGGACCGTGATGTCAATGGAGATCACATTATCAGATGATTTATTCTTTGTAACAGTTCTCTTCACAAAATAGCCTAGTGTATTAGTCAATATAGGGAACTATTAGGCAGATAGTATATGACACTAGAGACGCGATTGTGTATTCAAGTATTTATACCATTCCCAGGAACCTCAGTGTTAGAGTAATCTTATCCCTGTACTAGTCCTTTTTTTTTTTTTTTTTTTTTTTTTCATTTTAAATGCCTAATATTCTTAAGACTATTGTGGCCAGCAATCACAGCACACCAAACTTCGAGTCTTGTGGTGTATCTGTTCATCATAACGATAACATGTCAATGTCTCTGTAGTGCTATTGCTTGAATACATGTCAACTGTTGCTAGCCAGCATCCCTAACAGTTAAATGCTCTCTAAGTTTTAGAGCGATTGTAGTCTGAGTCAACTGAAAGCTCTAAGCTTCTATATGTACCATATTAATGAGGTAAAACTCTAGGCTCATTCCTTAGCAAATACTCGCAGTTGAGGCGGATTCTAAACAGGCTAACTGATCAGATAGCTGAGAGTTTGAAACTTCCATGTGTACCACATTGATTAAACAGAGCTCATAGCTAACCTTTACGGTTAAGCCACATTCTCAGAGAGCCCCTGACGAAGATGCGGACGTGGCAAAACACTTTAGGCTGTGCTACGAAGAGTTTATGGCTGTTTAACACTTTGAGTGCCAGAGTGCAAAGTGTTGCGTACCCCTCTGGCACTCAAAGGGTTAATAATAGTGTGTCACTGATGTTTTATACCAGGTATCCATTTAACAGTTAGTTTAGAATGAGGCTTAACAGCGAGGGTTAGCTATGAACTGAGCATTGAGCAACATATTTCATATGTGATGTTAAAGAAAACATTATTTTAGTGACACTTGCCATTAAATCCTTCTTCTTAGTCTATATGAAACACAGGATTCCTGCCTGGAGAAAAAAAACCTTGTGTTTAACCCCCCTCCAGACAGAGGAGTTCTCTTTGGGTCTTTGTTCAGTGGGTTTCCTTCCTTTCTTCCCTCATTGTGTTTCTTGGCTACTTTCCTATTCGTGAAACTGAGGGCGATGGTAAAGTTGGAGGAAGTGAGGGAAGTCTCCTCCTCAAAGGCCCTGCCTTTTTTGAAGTGCCCTGTCCTCTGGAGTAACACTTACCCCTTTGTTCATAGTATTTGAGCCATAGAGAGTGTTAGTTCAGTACTGTCAGAGTTGTAGTTCAAGAGTAATTGAATAATAAAGTATCCCCTCCCTCCCCTTTTACCTAATGTAAGCCCCCTCTCCTCAGATGTGGAATGTGATCTATAGACCAGACAGCTCACAGCAAGGGACAGTCTTCTTACTGAGAGAACAATGAAAGCCCTGCCCCCCCCTTGAAAGGCTTTTTCCTTTGTTAATTGAAGAATGTCCCTCGCTGCAAGCCACTTGGACACCACCCTGCTGCTCTGAGCTGAGCAGTGTTACATCAGTAAAAGGGGAGGGAGGGGGATACTTTATCATTCAATTACTCTTGAAGTACAGCTTGGACAGTATTGAAATAACACTCTCCATGGCCCAAATAATATGAAGATTAATTGGAGCTGCTTTAATTATTATGAAACATTACTATCCCTTTAATGGTAAGTTCACTAAAATCCTGTTTTCTCATCATGCATCTTGTGAGAGCCTGCTAGCTTGCCTGGGTATTAAAGATGTGACATTGTATAGTTTTGTTGGTTTTATGTGTAGATTGTAATTGTACGTGATGTATTTTGTAGTTAACAGCAGCTGGTCTAGCTAGTCCACTGTATGTCACCAAGGCTCCTATGATGACGAGTGTTGCGGCGTAATTGATTTTTATTAGTACCAGCTTGACGAGCATTTGTTTGCCCTTTCCTCTTGGCAAGACTGGTCCCCCCCCCCCCGATGATGCGGGAGGTAAGGCTGAAACATACAGGAGAGAGGGAAAGCAAACACATGCGGGAGGGAGCTTTAAACATCTGGAAGGAATGACACAATCAGAGGAATGTGGTTAAGATGACTGGCACATGGCGGTCATGGGAATGCTGACATATGGGAGGGAGGTACACTGATAACCTGGGAGGGAAGCAGAATCCGGAATGGAGGACTGACATGTGGAGGGAAGGCTGAGGTTATACAGAGAAAAAAATTGGAAAAGAGGAGTGTTGTCATCGTGGTAAGGTGAAGTTTTCTATTTTGGACCTGTATATCTCAAGAGTCATATTATGTGATACTTCCCTATGGGACACACCCAGGGGTGACAGTAAGGTGGAGTTATGTAAATTCCTTGGAACTTGGATGTCCACAGTTCCCAGAGTAATAACTAAGGGTGGGAATGTTCAAACGATGCAGTTTGTTATGTTTGTGGGACTTAATCGGAGTTGTTGGGATTGGAAAAAGGCAGTGTTTGTCCTGAAATGAGGCAAAATGGGACATGGAGTTGGCAGAATGCGTGGGGGAGTAGTTGGGGTTGACAAGGAATTTGTTCATTCTGAGACTCGCCACTTGTCCCAGTGGCCTGGTAAGTAACTTAGAAAACCAGAGTCTTCTGGGTAGATCAGAAGAGTTCTATGTACAATACACACCACAGGCACATGTGTGCAACTCACTCAAATGCATGCAGGTGCTTAGTCCGTTTTGTTACTAATTCCTATCTTTCTATGGAATTACATTTTATATGTGCAATTTTCATCCCCCTCTTTACTGCTACAAAGCCTTGTGCAGAAGGAGTCATTGTTTGGTAAACTACACAATGTGAAGCCCCCCCGGACAATAAACAGTGATACAATAAGCCTGCAGTCCCACCCTTACTCGAACGTCCGTTAGATTTTACAGCAGTTGCAAGGAGCTGCTTAGACAATGGCTAAATGGAGGAGGGGGCAAAAGTAATTTGTATAAGATCCCATGTCTCGCCAATCATAAGTTTTTACACAAAAAACTGCAAAACACAGAAATAATACCAACACTAGTATAGTGTGTTTTATTAAAATAAATACAATTTGAATCTTGATAAAGGTTTTCCTACAAAGTGGAGCTAACACTATTGTAATGACTTGGGTATGCTGAAAGAGATTTCATAATCTCCTGTGTTTGGTATCCATTATTTATTTACTTAAAACTGTATATAATTTTGAGATATTTAGATTTGTCCGTTTACACACTAACTAGTACTTCCTGGTAAGAAGTAATGTTAGTATCTATCACAACAAGCTGCCAAATAAAAGATAAATATCTCAAACTACAGCTTTTAAATAAGGAATGGCTAACTTAAATTCAAGGGTTATCTTTGAAAGCTTTCAAAATCCCCCAAGTAATTATGAAGTTAGTTCCAAGTGTGCTTTATCTTACTCACATCTAATTTGTACATTAACAACTATAAATAAGCAATGCTAACGCATGTTGTGAATGCTCATAACCTATTAACCTTTTAATGACAAGGACATAGACTATGGGATCGATATTACATTTATAAAACTGGGGACAAACAACAGGGACAGCTTGATCCAAGTTCAGGAAGCCAAAACTAGGGGCTGCCCTCAAAACATGGGACAGTTGTCAGGCATGTCAATACTGAGAAACAACACTTGCACCGTACAACTAAAAAAGAAAATAAAAAATGGACGGCATTGTCTGAGCTACAAGAGGCAGGGGAAAGAGAGATTCCACCAAAACATACTGTCTGACATCCTAGCTATGATCTGCCAGTGGCCACAGAACCACACACACACACATACCCCTTGACTTCCCATGGTGGTGGTAGTCGCAAATCCCCACCTAAATTGTCTGATTTTCCCCACCTGAATTTACTGTCGCTGATAGTTACAGATCCATACATACATTGTTTGCACCCCACGCCAGCCAGGTTTCACTGTACACTGGTATGCCCACGTACAGTTTGACCCCTCCTCCCAGCCACAGCCTTCTTCCACTTTTCCCACTGGTATCCTCAACACCATGCGTACACTGTGTTATCTGCCCCAATGCCACTGTTCTTAAAGGGATAGTAATACTTTCTTTTAACTTTATTTTATTTTGTAGGCATTAAAAAAACATGAAGAATGATATAAGTCTTATCTCTCAAACCTTTATGGTTTATGAGATATTCACAAGCAAAGTTCCCCTCCTGCCCCTTTTACCTAGTGTAAGCCATCTCTTCTCAGATGTGAGTCTGGTTGTATGACCAGACAGATAACAGAAGGGGACAATTTTCTTTGTATGAAAACAATGAAAGCCCTTCCCCCCTTGACACGTTTTTCAGCTTTTTCCCTTATCTTAACTGAAGATTGTCCCTCTCTGTAGTCTACCTGGGCACCTCCCTTCTGATCTGGTTGAACAGGGGGGGGGATACTTTGTTTGTGAATATCTCTTAAACCATAAAAGTTTGAGAGATAAGACTTATATCATTCTTCATGTTTTTTTGATGCCTACAAAATAAAATAAAGTTAAAACGAAGTATTACTATCCCTTTAATGTGAGTCGGATCTCCTGGGGTCCAGGATTCTTCCGCGTGACTTTTACGATTATGTGAAGCACTGTATCTGACTCCCCCTTCTAGTGATACTGACCCTGCTTCTTTGCCAAATGCCTTGAAACAGCTTTCCGGTGCAGGCTCTGTATCACTGGGCTTGGATTTCAATAAATCATTTCTTCCTCTTTGGGTGTGTGTGTGGGGTTGTAGTCAACGAGTGACAGAACTTAAATTTTCATGCAAACCAGCTGTACCATAGTGGACCAATAAAAATCCCATTAATGTAAATGAAGCTTTTGAAGGGGACCTGTCATCTTGAACTGAAGTTTGCATATGCATAATCTGCCTGTGAATCATGTTTGCCAGAAACCATACTGGGAACTCACACCGTTGCAAACTCTGAGTACTTGGTCATATGCTAATGAATCTTAGAGCTTAATTAGCACGTGAAGCTGAACGTTTTACTTTTTTTTTTTTTTTTTTTTTTTTTTTTTTTTAATATAGGATCTCCTAAACTGTACATCTGATGGTTTTTTGGCTACCATAACACATGCGCGGTTTTGAATGAAGTTTCCAAAAATGCAAACAAATTCAAGGTGACAGGTGCACTTTGACCCCTTGAATGATGGAGAGTTCTCGAACGCACTGCTTTGTAATGTGTTTGAGACCTTTAGCATTCAAAGAGTCAAACTTAGCATTCAAATCCGTGGAGGATTGCAGAATTTTCTTTTTTGCATTATAGGGCAGTTGGTTTTCCCCATAATTGAACTTACTTTGCAAATTTAACCCGTTAATCCTCTGAGTGCAAAAGGGGTACACAACGCATTGCAATGTGTTGAGTACCCTTCTGTCACTCAAAGGGTTAAGGACCATGCAGTCTGGGGGTGGTCCACTCTGGAGAGCCAGGGTACATTTTTATTCGATCACAAACTTCTCTGATGCATCAGAACTGTCATTGATCCTTAATGCACGGACAGCCTTGGTGGTTCTGGCACATCATAGGGCGTTAAGGGGCTAATACGACCAACATTCCTTGGAGGTTTAAATTGGCTGGGTGGGAAAGTTCTTGCTAATCCACATCCGTTTACTTGTTTTTAACCTCTTGAATGCTGGAGACGCTGCAGATGAATTGCTTTGCGATGTGCTGGAGACATCACTAGTGTTCAGGAGATTAGCCCAGTCCATTTGTGTGTTTTTACCCCATGATGAGATGGATAAATGTGACTATACATAATTATGCTGTTACTGGGGTGCAATAGTGTTAAATATCTAGAAGTGTATGGGCCTTATTCATCAGGCTAAAACCAACCGCACCATTGAGGAGATAGGTTCCCAAAAATCCCTTTGATTTAAATGGGTCTCTTAACACTTTGATTGACAGAGGGATACTCAGTGCATTGCCAGAGGGATACTCAAAGGTTTAACGCCTTGAATTCTAGAGACATCTCCGGTGTATTTCTTCTCAATGCAAAGGAGACCACTCTTGCATTCAAGGGGTTAAAACAAAATGTAAACAATTGCAAATTTTTATTTCTGCCATATGGTGCAGTTGGTTCCTCTTAAAGCGGAACTACCACCTGAAAAAAACTTTAGCTAAAATAACTCCCCATCTGGAGACTAGCTGCTTAGTAGCGCTAGTCGCCAGAATTATTACCTTGTTAAATAGATGTATCCTTTCTTCCCGGGCTGACAGCAGGACGGAGCGCAGACATCTAGCCATAGTGACACCTACGCTGTCAGTCCCTTCCGGAGCCGAACGGCTCTTAGCAACGCCTCCTAGAGACGGCTGGGACTGACAGTGCAGGAGTGCTGACGTCACTATGGAAAGATGTCTGCGCTCCGTCCTGCTGCAGCCCAGGAAGAAAGGATACATCTATTTAACAAGGTAATAATTCTGGCGACTAGCGCTACTAAGCAGCTAGTCACCAGATGGGGAGTTATTTAAGCTAAAGTTTTTTTTCAGGTGGCAGTTCCGCTTTAATCTTATCGAAATATGGTCCCATGGGTCTTATTCATCAAGGTAAAGAGATGCATTTCTCCCCGAACGGCGTGCTGCCTGGAATTCCATGACGTGGTATGACCGTCAAGGGTCATAAAGGGTTAATGTTGGGCGTTACTAGGCTAATAATAAGCACTCTGTGGGTGATTCTACAGGAAGGGCAATTTGTAATAAAACAAAGATAGGGATTAGGTACATCAAGGGCAGTAAGTGTATAGAATGCATTGCCCTAGGAGACCGAGTTGGCAGATACTGGAGTTGCTTTAAAAATTAATGGATACCTTAGCTCAGAATAATGTAGAGAATTAAGATAGTTTGATTATATGTGGAGAGGATGCTGAAAGATATGAACTTGCTTGGGGCATAATTGGAAATGACTACAGTATTATTGTTATTTTTTGCTACCTTCAGTTAAAAACAAGGTATGTTTGGCAGACGTTGAACTTGATGGGGGCGTTTCTCGTTTTTCAACTTTGTTACTTATGTTGCTATTTAAAGAGACAGTAATGTCTCATAAATTCTTCTTCTTTTGTAGAGTTTAAAAAAAAATAGGATTTGTGCCACATAATTTCTCTCTCCTTTATGGTTTGAGAGATATTCGTATGTAAAGTTTCCCTTCTCCTGATGTCGGCTGTAAAGCAGGCAGAAGGACATCCGTGTCAGCCGACTAGAGGAGGTTCTTCAGCAGAGAAGATATTGCGTTATTTAACCCTCTGAGTTCCATAGGGGTACGGAACAGAGAGCCTATGGCACTCAAAGGGTTAAAAATATCTACTTCATTGAAACGGTCTATAAAGTGTGCTTGCAAACCAGGCATACTTTGTAGACCTTTCCAATGAAGTAAGTCTTTTTTAAATAACCCGATTTTGGCTCTGTTGTAGAGCCGCCGGCTGGTCCCAGGACCGGGATCTCGTTCTGTCAGCACAGAGCTGATGTCAGGAGAAGGGGATGGAGGGGGGAACTTTACAGGCGAATATCTCTCAAACCCTAAAGGTTTGAGAGAGAGGATTTGTGCCACATCATTTATTTTTTTAAACTCTACAAAGCAAGAAGATTTTTTATGGGACATTAGTGTCCCTTTAAATGGGTCTTTCCACACCACTGACTCCTTAAAGGGACAGTAATACTTTGTTTTATCTTTATTTTATTTTGTAGGCATTAAAAAAACATGAAGAACGATATAAGTCTTATCTCTCAGACCTTTATGGTTTAAGAGATATTCACAAGCAAAGTATCCCTCCCCCCGTTCAGCCAAATCAGAAGGGAGATGCCCAGGTAGACTGCAGAGAGGGACAATCTTCAATTAAGATAAGGAAAAAAGCTGAAAAACTTGTCAAGGGGGGAAGAGCTTTCATTCTTTTCATACAAAGAAGATTGTCCCCTGCTGTTATCTGTCCTGTCTTACAACCAGATTCACATCTGAGAAGAGATTGTTTACACTAGGAAAAAGGGGCGGGAGGGGGAAACTTTGCTTGTGAATATCTCTTAAACCATAAAGGTTTGAGAGATAAGACTTATATCATTCTTCATGTTTTTTTTAATGCCTACAAAATAAAGTTAAAACGAAGTATTACTATCCCTTTAAGAGGCCTCCAATGCATTCAGGTGGTCAAAATCCCCATGCAATGGGAATTTGAGGAATATTAGTGGTCCTTGTTCTGTAATTGCTTTGCTCCAGACCTGCACTTCATTCCTTTATTGTGTTCTGTAAACATACATCCTGGTAACACAAATGGTATATCTTTTTAACCCTTTATGGGCAAAGCAATGTGCTGCACACTCCTCTGGTCCTTAACCTTTTGAGTGCCAGAGGGCTAAAATGTTTGTGTACCCCTCTGGCACTCAAAGGGTTAAATTATTAACTTATTTACAGCAAGGGAAGCAACAACAACATAACACCCTGCAAGGGTGTTTCTTTTTGTATTTCACTGCCAATTTAAACTCTTCGGTTGTTTTCTGGACAAAGTTTTCAGTGTTCGTTGTGACCATTTCAATGTTGTTCATCATTTCCCCTTGTTCCTCCACTAAAAGAGAAATCTGGAGAAAGATCTCTCTTAAATCCTTCATCTGATTTTCTAAGCTGATCAGCTCCTTGTGCCTCTGTTCAATCTCAGATAATTGCGTTTTGGTGATCTTCGCTTCAGTAATCAAGTTCTCATTAAAGATGTCCCATTTTCCCTGTTCCACCATTTTGTTTACTTCCTCTTCAGATACCTCTCTTCCTGCTACTTCAAGCTGCCGCATAATGAAAGTTTTACATTTTGCTTGCTTAGCTGCATTCATCTCATTGTACTGTAGCATTGTCTTCTGAAAGCTCCTAAAGAGTGCTACATGCTGAGTCTTCAGTATCCTGGCAAGACCAGATGATGGCCCACTGTCTGATTCTGCTTTTTTAACTTGTTGTGACAGCGAGTCCAAACGCTTTTTAATGTTCTCTGCTTGGACTTTGATATCCTTGGTAATATCGCATTCACTTTTCATAACACTGAATCTTCTCATGGAAGATACAAGTATTTTCTGCTGCTGCCCAAACTTTGTCACATTATCTGAAAGTTCACTAATATCTGTTTGAAGCTTCTGAATTTCATGTAAGTGACTTTCAATAATGGGTTCTTTTTCAAAAATAACAGCTTGCTGCTTTATTTCCATGGGTTCATGGGTTTCTTCAGTTGGCGGTTTGGGATCCTTGGACAACTCCAGTTCTTTTGCTTTCATCTTAAGCTCCTGAAGGCGATCTTTCATTTTGACACTTTATGATCAGGCAAGAGATGTGACCTTTTGCGCTAAAGTATGCTGTCAGTTATCTGAAAAAAAAAAATCAAAAGAAAGTTATTGCATTGCTTTTTATGAGAACAATAAAAAGGGTCACTTAGCTGTCTTCTAATATTTAGAGGTCTCACACCTGTCCTTATTGACCACAAACAGGCCATGACTGAGCCTTTAACTCGCCTTACTCAAGCTGGGAAATCCTAAAAACATTGCCTGTTAGTAGTCACCGAGAATAGGTTTAAAGGTATAGTAAAGTCTAGTAAACATAAAAGCTGATAGTGTAGCAATTAAAATAATAAACTAAACAACGTTACTCCTATCTCTCAAATCTTTATACCAGTAGCGCTAG
This sequence comes from Rhinophrynus dorsalis, assembly GCA_037306005.1. Classification (NCBI taxonomy): domain Eukaryota; kingdom Metazoa; phylum Chordata; class Amphibia; order Anura; family Rhinophrynidae; genus Rhinophrynus; species Rhinophrynus dorsalis. The sequence continues at coordinate 67,311,827 of CM074719.1, read as the reverse complement.
TCGCCAGAATAATTACTTTATTTAATAGATTTCTGCTCTCTTCCCCGGCTGACAGGCAGGGCGGAGCGCGGACATCTTGCCATTGTGACATCCGCGCGCCTGTGCTGTCAGTCCCAGCTTGAGCCAAATGGCTCCTAGCAACACCTACTAGACCCGGCTGGGACTGACAGCTCAGGCGCACGGACGTCACAATGGCAAGATGTCCGCGCTCCGTCCTGCCTGGCAGCCGGGGAAGAGGGCAGAAATCTATTAAGGTAATTCTGGCGACTAGCGCTACTAAGCAGCTAGTCGCCAGATGGGGACATAGTGAAGCTAAAGATTGTGTCGGGTGGTAATTCCGCGTTAATACTTTTTTCTGACATTACTATCCCTTTAACCTCCATACACGCACCAGAGCCACTAACCTGTTACCAAAGTCTTTTTAACATGTATCCAGTGCTTGTAAACTCTGCATAGTACTTACATGGTCTGTATATATACACATGCAAACACACACATGTGCAGTTTGTACTGGAATCGCTGGGCAAATTATGTTTAGAAGTTTGAAGACTTTAATGTATATTCATTAAGGAAAATACAACTTACCCTTCCTCCTGTCCTAGTCATACATTGCACCTGTTTAGGTATATCACCAGAGTCACCTCTTGTGGCTGGTCACAGGAGTGTCTGCAAATATGTCACTGAAGCATTGCGATTTAGCTGGGGACCATCCGGTCATGGGAGAGGAATGGGGAATGTTCGGCTTTCCTTAATGTGGAACAAAAACAGGTGTTATTTATTCATGCTATAAAACATTACATTTTTGACTCTTATGTAGAAAGTAAAAGCTGGTTATTTCTGGTTAAGCCAGTTACACCATGGGGGTGATAAAGAAAAAAAAATCCACAAATTCCCATTTACTTTAATGGGGCTTTTAACCCTTGAATGTTAACTTTTTGAGTGCCAAAGGGGTATGGAATGCATTGCTTTGCAATGCATTGGAGGCCTATCTAGCATGCAAGCATTTAAAATGTCCATTTAAATTGAGGGAAATTTGTATATTCCTGCCAATGGTGCAGTTGATGTGCCATAACATTGCTCATCTTTTGCTTTTTGTATAATGGTCTTAACCCTTTAAAGTGAACTATAGCTTTATGGCAACTTGGGAAAGGACTTTCAAAATTACTTATATGTTGTGTTAGACTTTTTAGCTGAAATAAGTTAACACTTTGTGTGCCAGGGGGTAACCAGTCATTGGATACCTCCAGCACTTAACGGGCTAATGCAATACTGTATGTAGTTGTATTTATGGGTCAGTTTATACAAGTTACACATTACTGTTTGGCACCACCATGTGCCAGATACAGATATTCTACACTGGTTTCCCTTGTCCTTCCTCACTCTTAATTGTCTTTGTAACTGGAGGAAGGGGTTTCATAAAATGTCAATTGTTTAGTTTATTTTTAACGCATTGAGTGCCAGATTGTGAAACTGGCAGTTTGTAAGGAGATGAGTATAGAATGTTAGTATTTGGCATCTGGAACTGTCTAACTTGCATAATAATGATCTCATACTAATGTAAAAGCCCATGTACACAGGTGTATCCTATAATATATAAGGTCAGCACAGTAGAGACTGCCCAAACGCAGCACTGCCTGCTGCACATGACTGCCTGCGTTCAAGCAATCTCTACTGTGCATGACCGCATCGAACAAACATATATCTGGCCTTTTATATTATAGGATTATTTCAAATAAAATTGATTAACCTAACATGCGTGATTTTGAAAGTATATTCAAAGGGACCGAAGTTGGTGCTATTAAAGCACACAGTCTGGCAGCCAGCAGTGTGGTCTGTAAACTTTATAGCACTTTATATTGTTCTAGTTCCCGCAGACTGGGAAGCTAAACTTCCTCACTTCCATGTTGGACTACGACACCAGTGAGGATAGAGCCCCTGTACTGTCAATGGAGTTTGTGTAATAGGCGACAGCCTGCACTGGCCTCACACTGCTGCCACAATGGATTACTTTATGTTTTTGTAATGCCTACAAAATAAAATAAAGTTAAAACGAAGTATTACTATCCCTTTAATAGTTTAAGCTAAGTGTTCTTTTAATTTACCAAAACATCTCATTAGTAAAGGGAACAACATGTCAACTGTCATCATTACTTTTGCTCTTTCTAAAGGAGATTTGTATTGTGGAATGTTAGGGAGTTGAAGCTCTGTTAAACTGTTGTGATCAGGGTTTCTTTGCAAGAATTCTATGCTTATGTCAAGTTCACTTGAAGGGCATGTGAAAGTAAACTTATGCTGCTATATAAAACTTGAGACAATTCGTTCCTCCCAAAAAGTGTCTATTTAGCTCATGTTCCATTTCCTTAATGGGATACTGTTAAGAAGAAAATGTTTTTGCCTGTAAATCTTGTGTTTAAAATAACTTTATCGGAAAATAAATTAATAAAAAAAAAAACATATGAATGTGAGTGTATCTATTATAATTTTATTTTAGAATCTCTTGTTGCATTCCTATATGAGTTTCTTTTAGGGAATTGTGTTACTTGTTGACACTCGTTTTATCTCTGTGGCCCAAGCGATTGTTGACCATATAATTTGCCATATGCCCGGATGTACTGTCAGTCACTAGAGCAGTGGTTGTCAATCTTCCCTTGTCCAAGGCACCCATAACACAATCTATTTGGTACCACTCACATTTTATGTAATTTGTCAAGGGTATTATGAAGGGTGCCAATAACTATTGTATAGTTATTTGTAACTTGCACACTCAGAGTAATAAAATGAATATATTGAGCATTTCTATAAATATACATCTGAAACTCAGCTTTTACATTTTTTTTGTTAAAGGCTTCTGTGACAATAAGGGGCACCTTAAGTGGATGTCTATGGTACACCAGAGTGTCAGGCACCCTGGTTGAGAATCGGTACACTGGAGGATGGAAATGGCATAGCATTCTCCACAATATTTCATGTGAATAGTCTGTGCGGGGTGGTCAATTAGTCTAACAAAGTGCTACCAATCTGAACACATCATCATTTTTCAATCACCATTAGCCCTGCCACATAGAGCTTACAATCTAAGTTTTTGGTGCTTGAGGCACAGGGTGATAGTAGCTTGCCTAAGGTCACAAGGAGTTGGCACTGGAATTGAACCAAGTTTCACTGCCAGTATCTTGGACTAGGTATGAGTATTTACCAACTGAGCCACTTCTTCTATGCCCAGTGCATGAGTGCATCCATGTTGCAACATGCTGTATTTTGGTGTGTTCTGTGAGGTGGATATATGTGAACAGCACTTTGGTGCCTTTACTACAGTGTTTATAATGCTGATTTAGTCGCCTCTGTGAACATAGCCTTGGCACTACTCTTCTACTGCAAAATAAACATTATCCATGTTAATATACTTCATGGATTTATATAAATAAGCAATATTAACTTTTTGGGAAGCTCTTAAAACATTAAATACCAATCACATAGAGCGCTGGGTTGAAATTTACATTAAAACCCAAAAAAATTTACAGTTGGCAGGTATGTTGGGTAGCTGTTGACATTGTGGAAGCATCAATAAATTGCTTTTAATGGGGAAAATACAGACTCGCTGCTCGAAGAATACACAAAATATATATATGTGTGTGTGTGTGTGTGTGTGTGTGTGTGTGTGTGTGTGTGTGTGTGTGTGTGTGTGTGTGTGTGTGTGCGCAAAAAGATAACCAGAGTGTGCAATGGATTAAGCGAAGCAATGAAAGAGGGGTGCTCTCTACAAATCCCTTAAAGGTATAGTAATACTTTATTACTATCACCCATATTGTACATATTTGTAAAATAATGTAATAGCCCCCAGGTTCATCTCTCAAACCTTTATGGTTTGAGAGATAACCGAAGGCAAAGTTCCCCCCTCCCCCTTCCCTTAAGTCAGCATTGTACTGTCTTTCATCATGCAGCTCTGCAGTAGAGCCGCGATCGCGTTAGTGAAAAATAATTATTTCACTGAAACTGTCTTCTACATGTGCTTGCAAACCAAGCACAAACTAAGCACATGTAGAAGACCATTTCAGTGAAATAATTTTTCTTCACTAACGGAATCTCGGCTCTGCTGCAGAGCCGCAAGCCTGTCGTACGACAGACTTCCCCTGCAGTCAGTACAACACTAACTTCAGGGAAGGGGGAGGGAGGGGGGAACTTTGCCTTTGTTATCTCTCAAACCATAAAGGTTTGAGAGATGAACCTGGGGCTATTAAATTAGTTTACAAATATCTACAATATGGGAGATAGTAATAATAAAGTATTACTATACCTTTTAACTAAAATTAAAAAACAAACAAAAATAAAATTGTTCTACTTCATATAGACTACTTAAATGTGAACTTATGTAAACATATTTATTGCCAATAACACCCACTTGTTAACTCACTTTTTCAGGTTGGGGTTTTGGTTGCATTGTTTGGCCAGAATATGTTCAGTTTTGACAATCACCTCAAGGCAACCAATTAAGGCAAGTCCTAATATATTTGTTCCATATCCTATAGCTTACAGACTGTAGTTACTCATTTATAGTCTCTGAATGACCTGCCATGATTAGAGGAACACCTATGGTGAATGGGTGGGGACCGAAAAACCTTGGATGGGTTGACTGTTTGTTTACATGTAAGCAAACTATATGAAGTAGCACAGGTTTGTCTTCTTTTCTCTTTAGATTACTGTTTACACTTTCATATGATATGAACTGCCAAGATGCTGACAGACATTGCTGTACTCTTGCAAGGGACACATGGAGTACATTTTAAGTGGAGAAATTATGCAAGCATCTGTTTGTGTGGCAGTGAAAGGGTTAACATAATTCATCATAGTGTTTGTGCCTGTGCATATGCTACCAAGTTGTGGGTCACTTATTTTTAAATGGGTAGAACCAACTGACTCACAGACTGGCATGTTTAAAGCCTTTAAGAATCATAGAACTAATGGCAAGGACCTTATCTCTCTGTGTCTTCAATAAATAGTAGACAAGAATAAAATGTTTAAAAAAATGGCATAGCAAAAATATATTCATTTATTTTGTTTGTTTTTTTCTTTTTCTCAATAAAAACAGAAGAAAAAAAAAATAATATTCTTAAATGACTAGGATGACTTCGAAGTTTTATATGATAGTATGGAAACTGGTGATTAAACAGATTGTAAAAGAACTCAAAAATGTGTTTGTTTGTTTTTTTTGTTTGTTTTTTGTTTTGTTTTTTTCTTTTAACAAAAAAACAAAACAGTGTAACCATGTTGGTATCCTTTTGAATTGTCGCACACAGAAGAGCGTGTGACCATTCAACTGTTTCAGCAGGTCTCTTGGCTAAAAAGCGCAACGTGACAATCTCGTAGTGCATGACAGTGTGAGATTGTCACTTCGCATAGCCAATGGACCCGTGCTGCAGTTAACTGTATTCTTTATTTATTTATTTTTGGCCTTTTTGCCGTCTTTACATCTCTGAACCCGTTTGTTAAACACACGGAGGCAGCTAGCGACTCCGGTACTGCAGATAATACTCCGTCCAGCAGAAGGCACAGGCTAGCAGGTGGCAGGAAGAGGACGGACTATTATCTGCAGCACACAGAGGTGCTCCAGCTGCCTCCATGTGATTAACAAAAGGGTTCAGAACCAGGGGAAGGACACAAACTCAATTCAGAGAAGTGAAGATGGCAAAAAGGACAAAAAAATAAATAAATAAAAGAATACAGTTATCTGCAGCACGCGCCCATTGACTATCGGACGTGACAGTCTCGCTCTGTCATACACTGTGATATTGTCACGTTGCGCCTTTTAGCCATGCAGCCTGCTGAAACAGTTGAATGGTTGCACGCTGTTCTACGTGCGACCATTCAAAAGTGGACCGACTGTGTAGATGAAGTTAGAAATTACAAAAAGTAATGTCAGTTTTAAAAATTATATTATAGATAGCGGCTAATAAATATAAATAGTATGGGGTATAAGCTGCAAGGCTCCATATTTTGGAATATCTCTAAGGACAGGTCTAAATCTAGTTGGAAAAAGGCACCAATAATTTCTACTCCTGCTGATAAAGAGAAACCAGAATGTGTTGCACATTGCAGGCGCTTCTCTTTCAAATGCCTGGAGGAAAGTAATTGGCTGTTTACAATAAAGATGACAATGGGCAACTGGTGACATTCTTTCACTTGCCACTCACTTCTTCCACTTCTGGAACGCCTCTCCAGTGGAAATAGGTTGTGCCCTGTCAGGACCTTCAGGTCTTGGGAGGACACTACCATAGATTCAATACGCATAGGCCTGCTGTGTCCAGATCACCACGTGTTGAAGAGATGTCCTCTTCAACACGTGGGAAGGGCAAACCTGTTTCTAAGGCTACCATAACTTCATGAACTAAATGGGCTATACAACCGGTCTACATTCTGAAATCCAGACCAGTATATTTCAGGCTTAAAGGCAACTGTACACAATCCATGAGTACTGTTCAGACCCCAAATCATCAAGCTTCAGTAGATCGACTTTGCGAAATTGCGACCTGGTCTTCTGTATATACCTTTTTTCAAAGTTCTGCAGAATAAATTTGCTTGCTCCTGCAAAAGCCAGTTTCAGACACATGGGTCTGCATGGCACACTTAAACTATTACTCTCCCCCTCCTTGAATTTTGAAATTTTCTACTCATAGAACCGTAAGTGTGGGATTAACACCAAGAGGCGTTAGTATTCCTTTTTAACACAACACTCACCAGTTTCATTAAAATGAATTAGAACTATGCCCAAGGTAATAAGTGGTTCTTAGCCCTTTGAGTGCTAGAGGGGTACGCAATGCATTGCTTTGCAATATGTTGCGTACCCCTCTGGCATTCAAAGAGTTAATTTGTTCAACAGAACACTTATGTAGGTAGGTGTCCTTCATTAGTAGCCAGCAGTATCTATATACTTTGAATATAGTCCATTGCTAGTTGGTTTCAGTTTACATTCTTATAGGCACTTATCCCACACAATCATTCAGGTCTGGAGAGCAGTGTTGCACACCCCCTTTGGCAATCGAAGGGTTAAAGTACATTGCACAGGTGGGCAGTGTCTGTGGAGCAGCTGTTGAATTAGTTTCTCTCAACCTCTGCTGGCCAAATTTGCACTCAAATGTTGTATAAATATAGACCGATACGGTTTTGTAGATTCATGTGGGAGATTTGGGTAAGAAAGGAAGTGCTGTGGAGGTTATACATGTCCCAGTCGCTAGAGCTTTGGTAGGACATGTGAGGCCCTCCAATGCCTGCTAGACTGATGGGAGTTGTTTGGCACACTTGCCATCCCTCCACTAGAGGGCCCCGTGTTAAAAGAAAAAGTGGAGTCATTCTGGAGCAAACCATTTGCACCAGAGGGGCAAATAAAAATTCCCCAAATCTGTATTTATTTTAAGGGACTTGACTACTTTAGACTTCTCTAACACATTGAGAAGTAATGTGGTAGCGACCTCTCTAGTTGTACAGTTGGTTTGTCCCAGAATTACGTGTGATCCAGGCTGTCTTGTTAACTCTTTAACCCTTTGAGTTCCAGAGTGGTATGCATCGCATTGCTCTGCAGTGCTTTGCATACCCCTCAGGCTTTCATAGGGTTAACCCCTTAAGGACTGGCCGCGCATGTACTTTGCTGTCCCTTAAGGACCACGGAGGTTTTTTTTTTTTTTTTTTTTTTTTTTGTGCGTTATTCAATTCCGGATTCCCCAAACAGTGTGCAGCTGCGCGGGGAGCCCGGAATTCCATGACGGTCTAGGACTCTAATGGGTCCTTAAGGGTATAACAACCCGTGATGGTTCAGGACCGTTATGGGTTCTTAAGGGGTTAAGGACAAGGGGGATGCACAATGATTGCACACCCCTCTTGTCCTTACATGGCTGAGTCTTGCAAGAGAAATGTCACTGCAGAAAGAAACTTGAAGAAATCATAACAAACTTGGTTGTGTCCCCACCCACCCCCACAACTGGATACCTGTCCCCCCCCCCCTTATTTCCATTAGAACTTATAATGTTATAACTTTTTTTTTTTTTTTTTTTTTACTGTCCTGGAGTCATGAAACACATTGCAAAGAAATGCGTTACACCCCCCGGCACCCATAGGGTTTAGGACCAGAGGGGAGAGTAGCACATTGCTTAGAAATGCTATATGCACCACTCTGGTCATTATAGGGTTAATATAGCCCATTGTGTGTTAAAGTATGGCTTGTTTCTCAAAGCTACCCCAGCGAGATCAAACAGGAAAAGCATTCTTAGTGGCGCACATCCAGGAATTGAGAATGAAAATACCTGCATGTGACAGGGAAGTCGGACAGGGCGACTTTGGAATGTATTCAGTAGGTAAACAGGATCAATTGGTAGGTCAATCTAACTGCATCATATGTGGCAAATGGAAACTCCCATGGAGTTAAATGGGGATTTAAAACCTCATAAAATGCTAGAGGTCTTGAATGCCTTGAGATGTAATTCCCCAAAATCCATTTAAATGTCTTTTAAACCTTTGAGTGCCAGAGGGTTACGCAACACATTGCTTTGCAATGCGTTGCATACCCTTGGGCACTGAAAGGGTTAATCCATTGAGAAGCAATGCTTTGGAGACGTTTCTAGCATTCAAAGTGGGTATTTGTTCCTTATGGTGCAGTTGGTTTGCTCCAGAATGTCTACATTTTTGGTAAACAATGAGTTGAAGGAGCCACTAGCATATTCATGGGGTGAAATAACCATTTAAAGGGATAGTAATACTTCGTTTTAACTTTATTTTATTTTGTAGGCATTAAAAAAACATGAAGAATGATATAAGTCTTATCTCTCAAGCCTTTATGGTTTAAGAGATATTCACAAGCAAAGTGTCCCCCTCCCGCCCCTTTTACTGATGTAACACTTCTCAGCCAGGGCAGAAGGAAGCTGCCCAGGTAGACTGCAGAGAGGGACAATCTTCAGTTAAGATAAGGGAAAAACCTGAAAAGCTTGTCAAGGGGGGCAGGGATTTCATTGTTTTCATAGGAATAAGAGTGTCCCCTTCTGTTATCTGTCCAGTCTACGGACTGCATTCCACATCTGAGAAGAGATTGTTTACAGTAGGTAAAAGGGGCGGGAGGGGGAAACTTTGCTTGTGAATATCTCATAAACCATAAAGACTTATATCATTCTTCATGTTTTTTTAATGCCTACAAAATAAAATAAAGTTAAAACGAAGTATTACTATCCCTTTAAAAGAACAGTGAAAAATAATCTGGGACTTTATACACACACACAAGTACCCTGTACATCATGCAGCCTCTGTAAAAATGAGTGATTTCTTTTCTGAAGCCAGGACATACTTTAAAAACGAGAGAAATCTCAATGCATTTTTCCTGGTAAAACATTTTATAAATAAATAAAATTCCATTCATATATATGACTCATGGGAACAGCTATCCCTTCCCTTTTTAGGACTCCTGTTAATTGTGCAGGATTATTTGTAAATGGGCTGAGAGCTTCTAACATCCTTTTCTGATACAGGAGCAATTAGATCTAATCACAATATACTTTAGCCCTCAATACACACAGCACAGACAACTTTAAATAAGTTCTCTTTGAACACAAATTACACCTGTTAAAAATAGCAAATTTTAGGTTCTATTTTGAGAATGTAACATGAATAATTCATTTTTACATAAGCTAGCTGTAAGTACATATTAAGTTATATAATAAACCTACGTAATTGTTGGTGTTAGTATTCCTTTAAATCAATGTTGTTTGTCCCCTAGATTTTGGAATGCCCCAGAATTATACCTATTCGGCTTCCTGAATACAGCGTTTTGTCCTACATTTAAAGATATAGCTATAAACTGCTTAAAACTGTGACAGGCAACTAGATTCACATCTAAGAGCTCCATATATGGCGCTCAGACCCACCAAAGTGCCGCATATTTTTGTTAAAAGTAGCAAATAGGAGAATGAAAAAGAAAAAAAAAAAGTATGTTAATCCCTCGGATGCTAGAGAACGCTCCACCACATTGTAAAGCAATGCGGTGGAAACTTCTTTAGGTGGAACAATGTATGTGTAAGGTGAGGTCCGGTCTGAGGTAAAAGAAAGGGTCTGTGTTTTTGTTTTGTTTTTTGTGTGTGTGTGGGGGGGGGAGTGATCACAGGGTGTGTGTGTGCTGTGATGGAAATTATCTATCTGTACAGGTGGACAGGTAGGGTCCAGGGAAATCACAAGGCCACCATGTGCCCATGCCTGGTTTAAAACATGCACTTTTCTTTTTTCCTCTGGGTCAACAATCTGTAACCCTGCAGTCCATTTTAAACTACAGTGGGTGGAGTGCCACAGTTTGTCTACCACGCAAGCTTTGCACTGTGCACTTTCCAGTTAAATCTATTTTATAGAATTCAAAATGAGGCATGCATAAACTTACCTTACCTCTCCTGTGGGTGATTTGGTCTTCCAGCACAGTGTTGAAAAACTATTGCATGTTGTTTGGGTTTTGAATATACGCTGACATTTTGTAAGCTTTTCAGTTTGGTAATCCCTTCAGCATTCCGATTCAAGCAGATCCAACAGAAAGCCAGACAACAGTAGGAGAGAATGTTTTCTGTGACCTACTGTTATGCATTTATGTTAACTGGAAGGAATCTGGTTCTGCCTGTTCAAAGCTAATGTAGGCGGATCACTTCTGCCAATCACCAGGCAAGGGCAGGAACAGAAACCTATTGTTATGGATATACTGTTTATAAACTAAGCATCATGTAGACTAGCTTCCTGCCTAATAAACCAATTGTGTGTTAGTAGGGTGTGCTGCATTTTTAGAGCATTAATTATCTCTTTGTATGGCACTCACAGGGTTAAATGAAAGCTAAAATGCAAGTTGCTGGCATATGACCTGGGATACCAACATTTAAAATTTCTCCATGTACACTATAGTATAGCTTTTTGACCAGGAAATTAAGTGTGCAAAGGAGAACTGCTTCCCCCCAGCCTGCTGAAAGGAAATATGTGTGTGTGTAATGTAAAATATATATATATATATATATATATATATATATATATATATATATATATATTACAGTATATTACAAGTGCAATTGAGATACAGAAACATGTAATATGTGAATGTTAAAACCTGCTCTTTGAAACTACATTTATTAAAAAGAGTAAAACTGTGGAAACACAGTCACCCCTTTCGCTTCTATAGAAGCATGATTATTGATAGTTTTTTGATATCAGAAGAAGAAAGGAATTTGAAAATTATTTCAGAATACTTGAAGGTAGGCAAGCAACACCGTAAAGCAGAGGGAAAAACTAAAAAGATGCTAGATTATATAGGAAGATGTATTAACAATAAGAAGAGAGTGGTACTAATGCCAGTTTATAGCTCACTGGAGTACTGTGTACAGTTTTTGTTATACTTTGAGGGCACAGTGTAGTGTTTTATGTTAAATAATAAGTAATAATAATTTAATGTCCCATACATTTTTTTTTTTTTTTAGATTTTTGAAGAGCTTAAAAAAAATAAGCTAAATGCCACAAATCTTATCTCTCAAACCACTATGGTTTGAGAGATATCATCTGCTAAAGTTCCACTCTCCCTCCTCTTTTCCTGAAGTCAGCTGTAAGCTGACAGCAGGAGTTTCTGGTCTGGGGACAGACAAGCGGCTCTTCAGCAGAGCCGCAACAGCACAATTTAAAAAGAAATCCTTCTTTGGAATGGTTTACAAAGTGTGCCTGGTTTGCAAGCACACTTTTTAGACCATTCCAAAGAAGTAATTATTTTTAAATCGCGCTATTGTGGCTCTGCTGAAGAGCCTCCTCGTGTCGGCCGACACAGATCTCCTTCTGTCAGCTTTACTAGCTGACCGAAGGAGAAGAGGAACTTTAGCGAATGATATCTCTCAAACCATAGCGGTTTGAGAGATAAGATTTGTGGCATTTAGCTTATTTTTTTAAGCTCTACAAAACCCTAAAAAAAAAAAAAAATGTATGGGACATTACTGTCCCTTTAATCCGCAGAATAGCACTGGCATAATTGGTCATTGCAGGGTCCTTCAGTGTGTGGGCTCTTGCCAAATTAATTCATAGTACAGTGTGTTGTAATATTGCCCCAACAAACAAATTAGCATAAAAGACCCCACCTTATCACCACCCAGTAAAGGTTAAATTCTCAATAACTATTGTTTTACTAATAAAAATGGTTTACACAACATAAAGGATATGTAATTTTTTATTTTTTAATGAACACCAACACATAAAAATAAACTGGGGTTATGGACACTTAAATACACTTTACTTCATTCAGTATCTGTACAAATTCTTATTTTTTTTTGCCTATAATCTAGCCTTACATATGCATTTCTGCCTTTTCCTGGGCACAGCAATTTTAAGTGACCATCAAAGATTGTCCATAAATGGGCTTGGAAATGGTAACAGCCTTGTGGAATATTAGAGAGATGAGTACTAATCCTAATAAATCAACTGACTGGCTGTTTTGTCTCATTATAAATATCACAAACAATATTAAACGGATATAATGTGTATAATAATTACACATTATTTAAATGTGTTCTTAAATAAGTAAATAAATAAAACAAATGGTCTACAAAGTATGCTTGCCTTAAACCAGGCGCGCTTTGTAGACTGCTCGCATGAAGATTCTCTTTCTATACAATGTTATTTCGGCTCTGCAGAAGAGCCATCCTGTCTGCGGACCAGAATACAAGTTTGTCAGCTAGAGCACTGACGTGAATAAAAGGGGCAGGAGGGGGAAACTTTACCAGCATGTTACTCAAAATTATAAAACTTACAGGAAAAAGAATTGGATTGTTTTATTTTATTTAAGAAGAACAAATTTAAATAATGTGTAATAAGTATTACTATCCCTTTAAAGGGATAGTAACGTTTCACAAAAACAGCAGCTCCAATTAATCTTCATAGATCCTGGAGAATGTTATTTCAATACTGTCAGAGTTGTTGTTCAAGAGTAATTGAATGATAAAGTATCCCCCTTTTACCTAGTGTAAGCCACCTCCCCTCAGATGTGGAATCTGGTCCACAGGCTAGACAGCTCACAGCAAGGGACAATCTTCTTAGTGTGAGCATAAGGAAAACCCTGCCCCCTTGACAGGTATTTCCTTATGCTCACTGAAGATTGTCCCTCTCTGCTATCCATCTGGACAGTCTTGCTGCTCTGAGGGGAGCAGTGTTTCATCAGTAAAAGGGGTGGGAGGGGGATACGTTATCATTCAATTACTCTTGAACTACAACTCTGACAGTATTGAAATAACACTCTCCATGGCCCAAATACTATGAAAATTAATTGGAGCTGCTTTTATTGTGAAACATTACTTTCTTTTTAAGGGGTTAACCTTCTGAGCGTGTTGCAATAAGTTGGATATCTCGCTGGCACTCAAAAGGTTAAGGTGTGCATTTTAAGGGGTTAAAAGGTCCATTTAAATCAAATGTAATTGGGGAGATTTACTTGCCCTTTATGATGGAGCTGGTTTGTCCCTGAATGACTCCACTTTTCTTCTGAACATAAAGTCCAAGGAGTTAAACGTGGCAATTGCCCAAAAATACAAAGCAAAATAAATAAGGCACAAACTTCTTATGGAAACCAACTGAGGAAAGGATATGCAGTGCAAAGCAGTTTTTTGTCTATTTTCTGTTTTATCACAATAATTTCTACTAGCTGAAACCATGAGAAAGTTTGGAGAAGAAGCCAAAAGTTATGCCCCCCTTCATGTCTGGAAGAGGATGAGGGGAGGGAAAAAAAAAGCCCAAAGGCGACTTAAGATAACATAAAGCAGCAGTGACTTCCAGAGGAGTTATATATCACCTAGTTAGATATCTTTGAATTGTGTCCGCAGATTCTTGTATATGGTAACCTTTGTTAAAAGTCAGCCTTTTGTTCAAGACCTCACAACAAATACCAGGCTTCAATAGATCTGAATGGCTCGTATGGGTCAATTGTCTCCATCAGATCCTCTCTATAGGATTTCTCAGACGTGTATGCCTATTGTCTTAAGAAGAGGTGTGAACTTAAGACAGACTTCAATGTGGAACTAATGTGGAGCTATAGCCTTGATATAAGTGGCTTTTAATTTGTTTACTGGGCAAAACACACACACACACACACACACACACACACACACACACACACACACACACACACACACACACACACACGACAGCTGTATGATGAACTCCTACCTAGGTAAGGGCTTCTCTTAAAACAAGTTTAGAGCCACTTATTCATACAGGTAAACTTCCTCTTTAAAAAACCCAAAAAACTATAAGATTTTATGAAGTCAATTCCTATCGGAGCAAAGGTTGCAATATGCAGTTCCAAAACTGCTATCATAAGCCGTGGGGGTGGGGTAATCTGTGTATAAGCCACAAAATGTCATTTTATGACTCCCAGATTGGCAGTCTGTGAAAACCTAAAGCTCACAATGCATAGGAGCAGACTTACAGAGAAGAAGAATCAGACGACAGTAACTATCATCTAGAATAGTGGTTCTCAACACAAGGCAAATTTGTGTGTTGTGGCACCAGGCTGAATATATATTGTTTTTTTGTTGAGAATCACTGAACTAGATAATGCCCGCTTGGCAATCTTGTTAAGCAAGCGTGGCCTGCACTGTCTATATCAGCCAGCTGTCTCATATCTCCTGGGACAGTCTCTGGTTTGGGATCCTTGTCCCTGTTTCCTGCTGTCCCAGTTTTTGTTTCTGGTGCTGAAATTGAATTTTAACCTCATGTTTATGTGCTTCTGGGAATTTCATGACCTATTTGTATGATAGCATAAGGTATTTAGGTGTTATCTGTCCAGCTATACAAGTGCAGTTCTAAGTTGTTCTGTTAAGGTTGTGTTGCTCAAAACTATGGACCACTGGTGATGCACTGTCATGTGATTTCCAGGCACACTTTCCTCTTGGGAAATGTTGACAAGTACGCATTTTGCGTCCTGGTGGATAACCCAAAGGGATCTCCACAGCTCTATGCCTGATCCTGTTCTTCTGGATTACAAGTCTGACAGTTCAGTTTCCAGGGGCTGTGGGCACAGTTCCCAGAGACCTAGAGCTGAATTCAATTGCAGGAGATAAATGCTACCTACAGGTTTTTCTTTATTTTTTATTATAAAGTTTATTGTTTAAATATACTAGGGCTGCAACAACTAATCTATTAAATTGATAAAAAACGATAATGAGAATCGTTGCGAACGATTCTCATTATCGATTAGTTGTGTAGGGGGGAGCTGGTTGTAGGGTTGCCACCCGGCCGGTATTTTACCGGCACAGTATTTGTATTTGTGTGCGTCCGGGGAAGTGAGCAGAGCACCTAAGCTGCAGAATGGAGTCCGCCAAAAACATACTCTCAGTCCTTTAACATTCCATATAGGTAGCGGCTAGTTCTATACAGTAGAAGGACCCTGGTGACGTCAGCAGACCATGTGACTGTTTGGTCACATGGTACAGAGAACTAACTATCGAAATCCAATTGAATGGAAGTTTTAATTTTTTGGCCCTATTCTGCTAACCGGGAGCACAGTCACAGACTAGCTACAGAAAGACGTAACGCACCACAGTCCTCCGCCAGCCAATGAGAGTATTTGCACAATGATATGGTCCTCTCCTCATTGGCTGGCTGGTGCGTGCGAGACAGCCGCACGGGGGGAGGTGGTGGTACTTATGCTGTGTTGCAATGCATGCTATGGCAAGGTGTTCAAGCAAGTGCTGGAATCTTACTGCAGGGACAGCGGATAGAAATGTGCAGCCATCCGAGAGAAGAGGGTATAGGGGGTTGACTGTCTGCCTGGATCAGCTTCAGCAGGATGGATTGGTGGTCTCAGGCAGACGCCCCATCAGGTAAAATTATTTTAGGAGTGAGGTAACCTGTGCCTTTTCAGCTGTTGACATGTAAGTCCCCTGGTCATCATGGGTATTGTGACTGAAGTTGTAGTTTTCAACAGCTGAACTGGAACGCCATTAAAGGAACATTAACAACAAACTGAGTTGTATAATTTTAAATAATTTGTAATTCCAACTAGTAGCTGTAAAATGTAGCTATTTTGTGTTAGATCCCTAAAATGTGCATATTTATTGCATGGGTATGCTCTGTTATACTAACACTTATGTGCACAGCCAGTGCTAATAGTGTATTGAAATTAGTACTCTACCCACTGCTCTTCTGCTAAGAAAGACTGATCTCTTTTCTCAGGCCCATTAATATACAGTAAAACGGTATAATTTCTCTCGTCTTTGCAGTGTCCCTGAATGACAGAATGTAAATGTGGTCACCCTAATGAGAATATCTTGCCGCTTCACAGAGCGAGATTCTTATGTCGTGTATTAAAAGACGGATGTCAATATTTAAATACATTGCTGGAGAAGTATTTAACCCTTAGAGTCCCATTTTACCCTTAATAGTGTTATTGTCACCCGAATTAAAGGATCCGGGGCTGTCCGGTTGTCCTTGGGTCAGGCTGTTCTTATTATGGTTGAAACCATTATGCATTTTCTAGCATAGCTAGACATCCAAAATTTTAACTTCATAATATTTGTAGCTTGTAGCAAGGTACGGACGGCATTAGCCCTTTGAGTGCCAGAAGGGTAAGCCCCCTCTGACACTCAGAGTTAGACTTGTGCCGTGCAGTACCTGGACGCTAAAAAGGTCCTTTAGCAGGATAGGAACTATCTCTCTCAGTGTGAACTGGCTAGTTCCAATCTCTATACAGGACCTGACCACTAGGGGGCAAAAAGGTCCTTTAGCAGGATAGGAACTAGCTCACTCACACTGAGAAAGCTATTTCCTATCCTCAGAAAGGACAGGGTCCTTCTACTGGATAGGAACTAGCCACAACCATTTTATATATCCCATGGAGCTGTCGCTGCAGCTCTGCCCTCTACATCACCTGGCCGGCAGTGTGTTGTCAGTGTTATCTGATTTGTGGATGACCAGGAAGTGTTGTGTTACTTTTTAGACATGCGGATACGGCTGGTTCTGGAACTTTCGAGATGGGACGAGAGCTGAAGCAGCAGAAGGGGTGGGCATGAGGGAATCTTGGGAGGGTAGCAGGGGACCGTAAGTGAGGACAGGATGGTTGGTGGTTATAATGAATAGTAGAAGGGGTGCTGGTGGATCCTGTAGGTAAGTGAACGGAAAAGAGAGTGGAGTAAAGTGATGGGAGGTGGTTTGAGGGATACATATAGAGAGGGAAGGATGGAGGGATACAGTGAGGGGGCTGTTGTTGTGCGATCCACAGAGTAAGGGGAGGGTTGCTTGGAGATACTATGAGTGAGAGAAAGGATGCTGTTTAATTTAGTAATTGAGTGATGGAATGCTGAGTGTTTCCCAGTTGGTGATAGAAGGGGCGAAAGTTTGCATCGGGATGGAGTGCTGAGGGCTACAGTTAGTGAAAGAAGAAGGGCCAAAGGTTTGTGTAGTGATTGAGGGATGGAGTGCTAAAGCTTAAAGTTAGTGAGAGAAGGTGGTGATGGTTTAAACAGTGACTGAGGGAATGCTGAGGGCTACAGTTAGTGATAGAAGGGGCAAAGGTTTATGTAGCAATTGAGGGATGGATTGCTGAAGGAAGGTTGCAGTTTGTGAGAGAAGGGAGTGATGGTTTATATAGAGATTGAGGGATGGAGTGCTGTCCTCTCTCGGCCAACACTGAATTGCAACAGCAGTAATAGAAATTCAGGTTAGTAGTGTGTACAGTGTACCTCTCCTTGTGTGCTTTGTCCATAGGGTGATGGTGTACAGAGACAGATGGTCATGTGCTAAGGTCATGCTTTAGACAGCAGGTGTTTACTGCTGTCACCTTTTCTTAATGCTGCATCAGAAACCTGCTGACACATTTCAGTGGGGGTACATTTCCTTATAGAAAAGCAGGGAGGGGAAAACTGCATTATTTACATGCCTTCATTTCACATGTATCCTCTTTGTGCTCTGTGATGCTTTGATTGGTTGTCAACTTGTGTTCCACACCATTATAATGAATTAAAGGTACAGTATGTACTGTATATTTGTTCAGTACAGCTTGCATCCATTTTTTTTAGCTTGGATGTTAAAACTACTAACTGTAATTTAAACTTGATATTGACTGGATTTATCTGTATTGTCTAAGTCTTGACCAACAGGTATTTTTTTGATAAAATATTAAATATGTACCTAAATGTTTTTGTGATACAGTTTTTAGTAGCCATTGATATGCTCCTGTGTTTTATTTGCCAAAGATGTTAAAGTACCCTTAAGCGTAGCAGATTAAATCAATACAAAGGCACCTAATATGTTCATACATAAGGAGAAGTACTGTTCTTCATTCAGTTATGCTACTTTGCTTTTATACTTTATTTATTTATTTTTTTTTAGACTGAATAGCCCCATAATCTGAAACCCAAAGAATTTTGTGATCCTTAGCACAGGTTCTGTGATTGTGGCTCCAGCCGAAGAAAAACACTAGCCAACCATCATTAACCTTTGCACTGTCAATGTAAACATATTTATAGTGTTAACACTTTTTATGGAGTGGGATAACCATGTCAACACGACTACAATTCCCTCTGTTAAAAAGGATTTATATTTACCAATGAACGAAGTCAAACAGTTTTTGTGGGGGGTTATCCATCTATGAGTGTCTCTTTCATTTCTAGACATTGAAGAAGTAATGAATAAGTATGGTTCAAACCACTGATTGGGTTACTACTGTGCTTCCACAGTGCTTTATGAGAACTGATCTCCTGGCATCCGGTACCTGTAACGAGGAGCCTGAAGCTCAACTTTGTAGGGTTCTGCCCCTTTTGTGGCTCCTCCCTTTTGCAGCTCTTCCCTTTTATGGCTCCTCCCTCAGTGACCCACAACTATGGCCGGTATTTTTTTGAGGAAAGGGTGGCAACCTTTTAGAGTGGGCCCATTTAAATCAGTCGAAATGTTATTTGCCCCCTGTGTTGTAGTTCAGGGGTAGCCAACTGTGGGACCTCCAGTTTTTGGGAACTAAAACTCCTAAAATCCCAAACAAGTCATTGATTATTGGGGATGATGGGAGTCATAGTCCCCAGCTACAAGTCAACTGGTGCAACAGTGTAACACAAAATGCAATGGCCCCCGTGCAAACTCTAATAAGGGTCCTCCTTGCCCCGCCCCAATTATGCCCCGTCCCATCACAGTTCTACACCCATAACAATAAATGAATACAAAAGAGTAAGAATGCTTTTATACTAGTGTCTCTTGCAATTTAAACATACTCCCAACACTGAAGAAGATAAAGGGACGACATCATATAAACATACCTGGGAACTCTCTAGAGCTGTCCCAAATACTTTGGTTGTAGAGCCAGTTGTCTCCAGGGTTAGAGTCTGATTCTCCAGAAGTGGTGGATTCCTGTTCCTTCTCACCCTGTTCCTCCTCCTTTCCACCATGTTCACACCCACTTTCCATCCACTTCATGGCAAAATGATCACAACCCCACCAACCAATTAAGCCTCTTGAGGACAAACTGACAAATACCAAACTTATTACGTGTCTCTTTATTAACTCATTCGATTATAGAGCCATTTCTTGTAGACATTTCTATCCTTCAAGGGCCTAATACAGGAAACTGTACATTTTACACAAGAACATTTTCCTGCAGATCAGCTTATCGAACAGTCGAACCATTTGTAGCATTCAAGGAGTTAAAATAACAGCAGCATTTAAACATAAAAATATGGTTCTATAAACTTAACCTTTTAATGTCAGAGGGACAAACAATGCATCAGGAAGCAGTGTGTTGCTCAGCCCTCTGCATATATATGTTTGTACTTAAAGTGTTCGTAATGTCTAAAAAAAACTTTTTTGCATTTAGAAGAGCTTAAAAAGCTGATCTAAATGCAAAAAAACGTATCTCTCAAACCGCTATGGTTTAAGAGATACAGGCGTTTAAAGTTTGATTTCTCCTACTGACAGATGTAAAGCTGCCAGCAGGAGATCCGTGTCGGTCGACACGCTGGCGCTTGAGAAGTGCCGGGATCTTGTTACTTACAAGGAATCCCTTCATTGGAAAGGTCTAAAACGTGTGCCTGAACACTAGGGGCCATATGATCAAAGTCAAACTGGATCAATTCTGGGGAAAATCAACTGCACCAGAGGGAATAAATAAAAATTCCAATTGATTTAAATTGGGCTTTTAATCCTTTGTATGCTAGAGAAGTCAGAAAAGCGTTGTGATAGCACTATGAAGTTGGAACAAGTTAATTAAACACTTATTTTCGTTGGTTTTAGGGATCACTATATCATTGCTCTTCAGTGCTCTGTAGTGGCTTTCAACCTGTGCTGTCAAGACCCACAAACAGGCATACCTAGGAAGTTAGGGGAGTGATTGGGGTGGTGCAAAGGTGGGGCTAGGGGCACCAAAGGCTGTTGTGCCTAGGGGCCCCTTGAGATGTAAATCCGGCCCTGTCTGTGGGTGTAATATTCAGTATCAATTAAAGATTCATTTTAGAAAAACAATCCACAAGATCCATTTTTAGCGGCCATTAGGATATTTAACCTAGATCAAGGAAAATGTATGTTTCTGATAGTGTTCCTTTAAAAGATTGTTTTATTGTACTACATAATTATTTCTCATTCATTTCTACATTTCCTCTTACTGCTTTCATTCGTAACATTGTCACCTGCTTCCCATATGCGATTTACAGAAATCAAAGTCCTCTTTGTTCTTTCATACTGTTACATGTTTACTTTGCAGTAAAAATTGAAATGTAAACTGTTTGCCAAAGGTAACTTTAAGCAATTTTGTGGAGAATATGTATTTAGTAAAAGGTAAAAAAAATGATTCAAGTTAGTTGCCCTTTAATAGGGGATTCTGTTCTATGAATTATTGCAACTCTCATTAACAAGACCATCCCTATCATAAATATGAATATAGAATGACTGCAAACTATATGAAGTATTGTACTAAACTAACTTTTTCTTTTCTTCTTTCCAGTTTGGCAAATAAACAGGACAGGGAAGGGGCTTTGTTAGAAGCAGACATAATAGAGTTTCTCTCACTAGAAAAACTTGTGAATGAGAACAAGTGCTTCTCTAAAGTTGTAAGTGTTTTCATTTCTTATTTCTGTAGTAAATACATTTCTAAAATAACAAGTAGGAAGTTTTAGTGGACTACGTCAAATGTGTATGTTGCTAAATTAGTGGTTCCCAACATTTTATGGCACAACAAATATAGATGGGAAAGTGTACTAATGGCAGTAAGCTCTTTAGTAGAGTAGTATAACTGTCTATCTGTCAGCTAAATATAATCAGTCTAATCTATTTCCATTGTATCTGCAGTTCGCTTTATTTTGTGATTTCATTAAAGTGGAACAATCGCCCCAAATAAAGTCCCCCCCTCCCAGTAATTAGTCATATAGCAATACACTTAGAAATAGTACTATTATTCAGCAATAAGTACAATGTTATTAAGAAATCCTACTTCTTCTGAGACTGGTGGCCATGCATCTGCGTGCCTGCGCTGTCCATCCTGGTCTCCTTTAGGAGGCGCTGCATTATACCATAACCCCTTAAGGACCAGAGGTCCAGGGAAGTTATCTTCCCTTAAGGACCGCTTTGATCCTTGCCGACACGCCGGAACCCATGATCTTTTATGCGTACCGGCACGCCGCTTTGAGGCCTAAGAGAGATCGCTCCGGTCTTGGATTGGTCAATTTTAGGCCCCCTTTTTACTTACAGCGCTCCCGGTAGAGCACTGTAAGTAAAAAGTACGTGACGTGCTATGGCCGTCACTGGTCCTTAAGGGTATAAGGACCGTGACGGTCATAGTACGTCACGTAGTCATTAAAGGGATAGTAATACTTCGTTTTAACTTCATTTTATTTTGTAGGCATTAAAAAAACATGAAGAACGATATAAGTCTTATCTCTCAAACCTTTATGGTTTAAGAGATATTCACAAGCAAAGTTTCCCCTCCCCTCCCC
Source organism: Rhinophrynus dorsalis (assembly GCA_037306005.1). Lineage (NCBI taxonomy): Eukaryota > Metazoa > Chordata > Amphibia > Anura > Rhinophrynidae > Rhinophrynus > Rhinophrynus dorsalis. The sequence continues at coordinate 67,289,895 of CM074719.1, read as the reverse complement.
GCCCCTTTTACCTAGTGTAAGCCATCTCTTCTCAGATGTGGAATGCAGTCCACAGACCAGACAGATAACAGCAGGGGACAATCTTCTTCTTATGAGAACAATGAAAGCCCTTCCCCCCTTGACAAGCTTTTCAGGTTTTTCCCTTATCTTAATTGAAGATTGTCCCTTTCTACAGTCTACCTGGGCACCTCCCTTCTGCTCTGGCTGAGCAGTGTTACATCAGTAAAAGGGGTGGGAGTGGGATACTTTGTCATTGAATTACTCCTGAACTACAATTCTGACAGAACTGAAATAACACTCTCCAAAGTCCAAATACTATGATGATTAATTAGAGCTGCTTTTATTATGAAACATTACTATCCCTTTAAGGGGTTAAGGTAACAGGAAAGGACTGACTCTGCAGGCGCATAGATCCCTCTAAAACAAGAAGCCTGGCCGTCAGTCTCAGATTTCTTAAAGGGTCAGTAATGTTCCATAAAAAATCATTATAATTTTGTGGAACTTAAAAAATTTAACAATATACCACATATCCTCTATGTTTTGAGAGATATTTGCTTTCAAAGTTCCCCCTCCCTCCCCTTCTCCTGATGTCAGCGTCTAGCTCACAGCAGGCGATCCCGGTCCAGGGACCAGCCGGCGGCTCTGCAGCAGAGCTAAAGTCACATTATAGGAAAAGAATTACTTAATTGGAAAGATCTACAAAGTGTGCGTGGTTTGCAAGCACACTTTGCAGACCGTTCCAATGAAGTAATTCTTTTTAAATAACGCGATTTTGGCTCTGCTGAAGATCCTCCTCGAGTCGCACGACTCATCTCCTGCTTTACAGCTGACATCAGGAGAAGAGCAGGGAGGGGAAAACTTTGAAAGCGAATATCTCTCAAACCATAGTGGTTTGAGAGATAGGATTTGTGGCACAAAACTAGAACCATTTTATGGGATATTACTGTCCCTTTAATAACGCTAAACTTAAGCTGGATAATACTATTCCCAAGCTTATCGCTATATGACTAATTATTGGGGGGGGGGTACTTTAAAGCAGAAGTATCACCCCAAATAAAGTCTGCAATCGGTTCATACTCATAGTAGTCAATAGATTTTACACTGAGTGAGCTCAGAGGGTGTTAACTCTTTGAGTGCAAGAGGGGTACGCAGTGCATTGCAATGAGTTGCGTACCCTTCTGGCACAAGAATGTGAATGATAAATCACCTAGCTAAACGTCCCACACAGGTTTTTACAAACTAGTTTATGGAAATTAGATACCAACATGAAGATGACGGCTATAGACTACAGTAGAGTACTAGTTCAAAACAAAATGAAAAACAAAAAACAATTGTGTATAAGTTTATCACTTTGTTGCAAATTAAAGGAATACTAAAATTTTATTATGGTAAAATATATATTTTAGTGCTGATTAAAACAATAATACATTCACTTATTCAAAAGTTATGCCAGCTCAAATTATTGCTGTCTATGCAGAGCTTCAGTCTGAGACCCAAGGCTCTCCATGGCTAGTAATAGAAAGTGCAGCTTTGTAATGTGGACATCAAGTTTGGGTTTATAATAAATGTTGAATGAATCCCGTGCTATCAGTGATGCACACTTTTTTAAAGGGATAGTAATACTTCCAAATTACTACTTTCCCATATTGTAGCTATGCTAAAATAAATGTATTGCCCCCAGTGTCATCTTTCAAACCCTTATGGTTTGGGAGATAATAGAGCTCAAAGTTCCCCCCACCCTCCCCTTTCCCTGAAGTCAGCGTTCTAGCTGACTGCAAGGGAAGCTGTCGTACGACCATCTTATGTGCATCAGGCAGCTCTACAGCAGAGCCGAGATCATGTTTATAAAAAATAATTATTTCACTGAAACAGTCTTCTACGTGTGCTTGCAAAGCAAGCACACGTAGAAGACCGTTTCAGTGAAAGATTTCTGTTTTATAAATGTGATCTGTGCTCTTCTGCAGATCCGCCTGATGAACATAAAACCGGATATCCCCGCAGTCAGGTAGAACACTGACTTCAGGGAAAGGGGAGGGAGGGGGGAAATTTGTGCTGTATTATCTCTCAAATCATAAGGGTTTGAGAGATGACACTGGGGGCAATACATTTATTTTTAGCATAGCTACAATATGGGGATTAGTAATTTGGAAGTATTACTATCCCTTTAATTTCCTTTCAGTATGTATTATTTTTATAGTAGAATTATTAGTCCTTTTAGAGCCAATGATTCCGGTACCAAAGATTTTCCTTTTACACTTTTTTCCGATATGTGTGTAGGCAGGACCATAGTTCTCTCAGGGACTCATGCCTGTAGGATTTCCCTGTTTAAGTATAGGGGAGCTAATCAGATGTTTTTCATTAAACAGCAGCTCCAATTAATCTTCATAGTATTTGGGCCATGGAGAGTGTTCTAGATAACAGAAATAGTGTTACAATGATACATAGCTTAGCACATGCAAGCAAATGACTATTGGACAGCAAAAAGCCATTGTTCTCTCAGCGCAGCATGGTGGGTTATAACTTAAACAATGGCTCCAAAATCTGATATCCGCCAAGAATTGTCCAATCAGGTTACTTGAATAAGTCACATGGCTCCTTTGATCCTGGCCACATGGAATACTGTAGGAAGCCATTGCATAGGTTTTCAGGAATCCCGGAATGCATGTCTGCAACTGCAGCCATTATACATGTGCTCAGCCTCCAAAAATACTGCCCCTCGTGGTGCACATGCAGTATGCACATACCATATGAAAAGATATTGCCTTAATTGTCTGTGTGAAATGAATCGCATGCAATACAATAAATCATATCCAATACAACTATAGGGCACAAAAATATTCTGAAAATTTCTATTGATTTAAATACGACTTAAACCCCATGAATGCAAGAGGGGTCTTCAACGTATTGCTTTCAAATGCATTGTAAACTGTACTATCATTCATGGGGTTAAAGTCTATTTGTTCCCTATGGTACAGTTGTTTTACATCAGAATGACTCCACCTCTATATTGTATATCAGCCTCAGTCTTTGTAACATGACATAATATGTATTTCTACTTTCAGGTACCATGTTCGGCAGTCATCCGCCATGGAAAAAAAATTGATAAGTCTATAAAAAATGGCTTGAACTGGTTATTAAGTGTCATAGCAAAAGATTTTGAAGTATTGCATGAGAGAGTTCAGAAAGAAACTGCAGAGCAGAGAGCACAAGAGGAGCAAGATAAAAGGGAAAGAGCAGAGAGAGTGAAAAGACTGCGGGAGGAGAGGTAGTATCTCACTCTATAACACTGGTCCTTTTCATCCATGTAGTTTACTTTTTCCCCCTCTATGCTAGGTAGGTGTCCTATGTTGGGGACCTCCGGAGCATCCAAGAGGCTTATATAATTTACATCATTTTCAGAAGTTTCTTTTTATTACTTATTGTCTTCATTCTAATTATTTCCCGGTTGTCTTCTCTTTGCCTCACTTATGTTTCTCCTTGGGTGTGTTTATGCCCGGCCACTAACTTGTCCCTACCGTTTGACATCTCTATTTTCTATGCACCTGTAGTTCCTTAACACTTGTTTAGTACAAGAGAGGTGTTCAGTACAAATAGTTAAAGGGATAGTAATGTTTCATAATAAAAGCAGCTCCAATTAATCATCATCATATTTGGGCCATGAAGAGTGTTATTTCAATACTGTCAGAGTTGTAGTTCAAGAGTAATAGAATGATAAAGTATCCCCCTCCCACCCCTTTTAGTGATGTAATACTGCTCAGCTCAGAGCAACAGTGTGGTGTCCAAGTGGATCGCAGAGAGAGAGACAGTCTTCAATTAACATAAGGGAAACACCTGAAAAACCTATCAGTGGGAGCAGGGCTTCCATTGTTCTCACAGTAAGAAGATTGTCCCTTGCTCTGACCTGTCTGGTCTGTGGATCAGATTCCACATCTGAGGGGAGGTGACTTACACTAGGTAAAAGGGGAGGGAGGGGGATACTTTATCATTCAATTACTCTTGAACTACAACTCTGACAGTATTGAAATAACACTCTCCATGGCCCAAATACTATGAAGATTAACTGGAGCTGCTGTTTTTGTGAAACATTACTATCCCTTTAAGTATATCACAACCCACATCCTCTATTACAACCTCCCTCTGCCAATTTCGTTCTCTCTAATTTCCATCTAGTATCCATATCTTGCTGTAATTTTTATCACTTTTCCATCTCCTTTCTTCATTTAATTTTCTCTTGCCTTCCTTTTCATCTCCTTTCTTTTCTTTGTTTCCATCATTCAGCTTTTCTTTCTCCTTTTCAATGCCTCTCTTGTTATCCTTTCCATTTTCCCTTTCATTTCCATCTCGTCTCCATTTTTCTCATCTCCTCCTTTGCTCTCTCTTCCATCTCCTCTTTAATCTCCATCTCTTTCCAGTCTCCTATCTTCATTCTGTCAATTCTACGTCTTCTCGCTAACTCCTCTTCCTTTCCATTCTTTTTCCTCTTTCTCTCCCTCTCTCATCTGTCTTTCATCCAGTGTGGAACACAGAAACCATTGAGTAAAATATCCTGTAGGAGGGGAGGGTACATTCCTTAAATGTCTCTCTGGAGGCAGAGATTGCCTCCCACCAATCCAGGTGCATCAGGGCAGAGACTCTTAGTTAGGATTCTTTTTGAGTAATCCCCCCATTAGGCAGGCTCCTATCTCTGGCAGCCATTGAAGCAGAGTGCAGACTTTACAGGACCCGGGTCTGCTAAAGGATGGCTTGCACCATCAGCCGGTTTCTTCTCAGCTTGTATATATATATATATATATATATATATATATATATATATATATATATATATATATATATATATATATATATATATATATATATATATATTTATATATATATATGAGCCCAAAGACTGAAGAAGACAAGATCTCGAGCATTCATAGTGAACAGGTCATGCAAGTATGTCCCTGTCTATTTGTCTAGCAGCCACATTTACACTGTCTTGTAAATTTGCATTCTGCTCTTCCTGTCTGTTTCTTTAATATCCCTTTCCTTTCCTGCGAGGATTTTACTAAAATTTACCACCATTAAGTTACTTTTGGTTTTTAAGTTTGCAGTGCCTTTAAGAAAGACCATGTGTGCTGGCAATATTGGATGTGGCAAAGATAGTATAGTTATCTCTGCTGCACTTAGAGGATTTCGGTAGGTAAAATGGGGCTTATTCTTCTGCCCCTTCTTACTAGTTATGGGATGCCCTTGGGGAGCCCCCGAGATTCAGGGTGGTGATTGGACGCGACAGCTGGAGGGCCAACACTCTATTTTCTTTTTTGGAGGGAAACCTGAACTACATTTCCCATAAGAACTGATTTTCCATGCCTGAGGGAGTAGGATTTCCCTGCAGTATGAGTCTGGATTCTACCTACTGGCATTCTGCTTTAACCCTGTCAGACAGCTAAGTGTTTTAGATTACATTTTGGCCCTTGATCCTTTCTCCTGGCTATATCTGAGCACAAGGAGGAGATGAGCAAGTCTTATACCACCAGGTTTCCAGGGCTTCCGTATTAACCCATTGCTCCTAATATCAGACTGGCTTTCTTAGATACTTTGCTGTTTTGCTCTGTCCCTTTTGGGCTGTGGCCCCTACAAATCAGCTCATGGGCCTCTTTTCTTCTGAGAAGGGGCCTGCATAATTTGCAGTCCTTATTTCTTCTATGGATAATCCCTTCCTCTGTTAAGGGCGTCCTTGTGTTGCACCTGGACCAATCTGTTCCCCCCACTTTTGATGCGGGGGTCCGTCTGATGAGAAGGAGGACAAAGTTGAGGATGATTTTTGATTCCTTATTTGCTCCTGGTGATGCCCTTGTGTCCTCTTCTGAGGTTCTTAGCTCAGCTGTGTTTGAAGCGCCTTAAGTGCTCTGCAGTTCTTCATTTAAGTTATTTTCCCCAGATAGATTATGGAATGTCACTTGAGAGATTCTGCACTCCCCTGCTCGAAACAGTTGGTTCTAAAGGAAGGGAAATCACCTGTTATGATAACTGTTTTTCTGAGAGGATTTTCTCACCTGTGTTCCTCTCCTGATGCCCTACTGCAGTGGGCTACCTGCTTCCAACAGGGTACCCTATAGATCTAAAATTCCTTCCTCACCATTTGTTTTTGTCCAGAGTTCTTTGAGATCTATTGTGACATATCTTTTTTTATAGATGCAGAATATTCTCTGTTGGAAAAACAGGTGCTAGTTCCGGGTCCAGCTCAGGAATGCTTTACTAGAGTTTACTCCAATATTTTGTGGTTCCCAAAAAAGGATGGCAGCTGCCATCCTATTCTGGACTTGGAGTGGAGTGTCTCTACCAGCATGTAAGGACGATTCTTCCACATACATTTTTAGAACGAAGTGTTCCTTTCTAACAGTCCATAATATTGTTGTTTTCACTTTATTTTACAGTTCCCCCCTCCTGCTCATTTTCCATACGTCACAATGCTTCCCCTCAGAGCAGCAAGATGGACCGGATGGATCGAGACGAGGGATAATCTTCTGTCCGCATACGGAAAAACCTGCCCTCCTTAATCTACCTGCCACCTTTATACTGATAGAAGATTTTCCCTCATTAAGACCAGATTTCAGATCTAAGAGGAGGCATTGTCACGCATGGAAAAGGGGTGGGAGGAGGACACTGTAAAATAAAATAAAATGAAGATGACAACATTATGGACTGTTAGAGAGGTACACTTTGTTACAATAAAGAGTATGCTGAAGAATCGACGTTGACTTAATCTAAAGATTGCTATCTCTTAAAGAATAATTAGATTGCCTTTTGGGTCACAGCTCATTCCTCCTGGTCAGTGGGTGCCTCTTAAGCATGTTAGAACTGGACCTCTGCAGAACAGCTGTGTAAGGCAGTGACATACTTGGGGTATTTTCTAACACTTTTCCTACTGGGTTAGTGTTTTTTGGGTGTCCTAACATGTTCTAATGCTGTTTTAGGCATTTTAGATTTACACTCTCAATTTTGTAAAATTTGAGTTCTGCACGCATTACCGCATATACGCCATTGCTCCATTCACTCCTATGGGACATATCTTTGCAACCGTTTAACCTAGCGACTTCAGAGATGGCTCATTTTACTTGTCTGCCCTTGCTGTATCATCCGGTTCATGTTTCTAATGTGTTGGGGGGCTCAGGGGGCTTCGGGAACTGTTTGGGATACTTTTCTGGGAAAACTACATTTCCCATGAGTGCTTACTTCACTCGCACGTTTCTGATTGGCTCCCGCCGCGGCAGCCATTTTGTGATCTTTCCAGAGCGAGTATCTTATGCAGGGCTTGGACTCTCCTTGTCTCCTCTGCTGATTATACCTTCGCCTGCCAGTTAAGTTTATTTTAGCGATTTCTGGGGTGAAACTTTAATCCTACACACTATAATTGGGTGATTTCTTACACAGTAAGGTTATTTGACACTGTGAGAATGTCTGTACCGCTGGAGCTTGGGGCCAGAACTAAGACTAAGGAGGCTGGGGTCTCTGTATCCCCCATTGTGCATTGCTCTTCCTGTCACTCTGGGCTACCTAGAGAATTCTCAAGTCATTTATGCCCAGCATGTTCAGATGTCCCTGACAGCATTCCAGGGACCTCCAGCCATGCATTAGAGCCAGCTTGGGTGCAAGAGTTCAAGGCTGCTACTAGGGACCTTTGATCCACATTGCAACTCTTTCCATCCCAGTTACATGGGGTCTTTCATTCTTGGCAGGCTCCCTCCTCAGTCAAGTCTTCCCTGCCCAAACCTCAGGAACGGACGAGGTTCTGGCTTACCAGATCGCCCACAGGGTTTCTGCAGTTCTGGCTCAGGATCCAGTTCCAGTCAAGAAGCTATCCTCTCTAGTGGGAAAATTCATCTCCACCAAGTGGTTCTGTTTGCCATGGTGCACACCAGGGAGCTCCAGAGGTTCGTGATCCAGGTGTGCAAGGGTCAACCGGACCTTCTGAAGACATCAGTTTCTCTTCCTCTTCATGTGGAACTGAGTTTGTCATGGTGGCTCAACCTTTCCAACCTGCTGAAGGGCAAGTCCTTCCTGGTATCCTTCTGGACCACGGTGACGATGGATGCCAGCCTCTCCAGCTGGGGAGTGGTCCTGGGTCGCTTGAGCACTCAGGGTTGGTGGTCTCCAGAGGAATCCCTCCTTCAGATCAACATATTGGAGCTTCAGGCGATATTTCATGCCCTTCAACATTGGACATCTCAGTTGGAAGACTGTCCGGTCCGAGAAGAGTCTGACAACGCCATGGCTGTGACTTACGTCAACAAGCAGGGCGAAACAAGAAGTCTCGCCGCTTGGTTAGAGGTCAAGGCTATTTTGTCCTCGGCAGAAGAACACGTTCCTGCCATATCCACAGTGCACATTCCTGGTGTAGACAACGTTATGGCGGACATCCTCAGTCGACACACAGTGGACAGCGGAGAGTGGTAGCTACACCCAGAGGTGTTCAACCTCATTGTTCAGAAATGGGCTCTTCCTTACATCGACCTGATGGTGACAAGACACAGCAGGAAGGTACAGAGGTTCTGCTCTTGGTGAAGAGACCCTCTGGCTCTGGCGGTGGATGCCATGTCCATTCCTTGGTTATTCCCTCTGGCCTACATCTTTCCTCCCCTACCAATGTTGCACAGGGTGTTACGGAAATTACGACTGGAGCATTGTCCAGTTATTCTGATTGCTCCGTACTGGCCTCATCAGTCTTGGTTTCTGGAGCTTCTGGATCTGTCTGTGGCGGAGCCATTTCGGCTCCCTTACCGTCCGGATCTTCTTCTACAGGGTTACCTGTGGAAAGAGGATGTTCATCGGCTAGCTTTGGAGACTTGGAAATTGAATCCTCAATATTGAAGAAGAAAGGGTTCTCTTCTGGAGTGGTGGCTACTATGCTCAGTGCCTGCAAACCTGCTTCTTCCAAGATCTACCATCGTGTCTGGTTGACTTTTCTATCTTGGTGTGCTGACAAGGACCTGTTTCAGGGTTTTGATCTGCCTACGGTCCTGGCCGCCTTCCAGGACGGTGTGGATAAGGGCCTCAGTTTGAGTTCCCTTAAGGCTCAGACTTCTGCACTTTCTGTTTTCTTTCAGAGGCGCATTGCCATCCTTCCTGATGTCAAGGTTATCTGACAGGGCATTGCTCATGCTCGTCCTGTCTTTAAGATTCCTGCTTCTCAGTGGGTCTTAACTTGGTTTTGGGCGTTCTTCAGCGCCCCCCCCCCCCCCGTTTGAGTCTTTGGCTACTATTCCTCTACGCCTGTTGATGTGGAAAATGGCCTTTCTCCTGGCAATTGTGTCTGTTCGCTGTGTCGCGGAGTTACATGCTCTGTCCTGTAAACCATCCTATTTGGTGTTTCACAAGGACAGGGCAGTGCTTTGCAATTCTCAGGAGTTTCTCCCGAAAGTGGTCTCTGAGTTCCACATCTGTCAGGAGATTGTGGTGCCCTCTTTCTGCCCGGATCCCCCACCTCTGACAAGGAAAGGGATCTCCACTTGTTAGACGTGGTGCGTTGTCTCAAGTTTTATGTACATCACACTGAGTCTATCAAGCAATCAGACGCGTTGTTCGTTATTCCTTAGGGTCCTAGGGCAGGAAGACCTGCATCCAAGGTGACTATTGTTTCTTGGATCAAGTCCACTATTCGTAAGGCTTATGAGCTGAGGAAGAAGCCTGTCCCTTTCAGGGTCACGGCTCATTCTACTCGATCTATTGGGGCGTCTTGGGCTTACAAGAATCAGGCCTCTGCTGATCAGTTTTGCAAGGCGGCACTTGGTCGTCTGTGCACACCTTTTCAAAGCACTACCGTGTCGATGTGCTGGCATCGGCTGACGCTGGCTTTGGGAGGAAAATACTGGAGGCAGCCTTGCCTATCTAGGATTTCCTTTGGTTCTTGGTGCTTCCTTCACTTTTGAGCCCTGTTGGCTCTAGTTCAGCGTGCTGTGTAACAGTTCCTGTGGTGTCGTTACCCCTGTTCAGTGTCCGTTGACACTTCAGTTGTTTTTGTTGGGCTGTCTCTGATCTGATGGTTCATATCTGCACTGGTGACTTTGGGGGCCTTGCGCCTGGATCTTGCTTTACTTCCCGCCTCTGGGAAACTCAATGGTTGAACATCCCAGAGTTACCAGTAACCTGTATTGGACGACAGAGGAAAGAGGATTTTAGTCTTACCTGTTAAATCATTTTCTTTTAGTCCATGCAGGTTACTGGTCTCCCACCCTGTCAAGGGACCATACTTGGCACTCCTATGGCAGACTGTGGTGGGGGTCCTTTGGGGTCATGCTCACAGGAGTCTTCTTTCCCTTCACTATCTAGTCAATAGTTAGTGTCTCAAATCTTTCTGGAGCTGATTGGCTAGCTGCAGCCAAGGAAGGAAGGTAAGCTCCACCCCCTCCATACAATTCTAGAATTGTTCTTGCCTACTTAAAGGGGAGAATTGCCTACCCAGAGTTACCAGTAAACTGTATGGACTAAGAGAAAAGGATTTAACAGGTAAGACTAAAATCCTCTTTTTTTTTTCCCTGTTTTCATTCCCAACTCTCTGTCTGTCTCTCTCAATATCCATCTTTTTGGTCTCCTTTTCTCCCTCTAACTTATCTCTCTCCTTCCAGCTGCTGAAGTCTAGGACTTCCATCGTACCCAACCAGCCAACAGCTGGTTGGAAATGATGGGAGTCGTAGTCTCCAGCAGCTGGAGATCCAATAACTGACTGTTCTGTTACTGGTTTAGGAATACTTTTTTATGTCTGTCAACAGTGGGTGAGGTTCAGATTATGTGAGGAAGGGGGTATGGTCATTGGAAGAATATATGAACAGCAGGATTATCTCTCCACAGCATGTCAGTGGCATTATGTGGTCAGTTACAGAGTAATAGGAGAATGGTCCCACGTTAATATTAAAGTTTTATTTCTGGTTTTATATCTGTATATTCTTATCATGCAACATTTTACTGCCATTTACAGAGATGAAAAAGAAAAAGAAGAGGCAGAAAGAGAGGGAAGGCAAGTGCTTGACGAGGACACTTCAGTTCCTATTGCTAATCCATTCCAGCCTATATCTACTGTTATCATTGAGGTATGATATAAGTAATGGGTATCCAACTTGCAGCCCAATGGCCAAATGTGGCCATCCTGACCCCAAATGCGGCCTGCCTTAGTTTTGTAAGAAACATATTTTTACCTAAATAGATAGCACACAGATGGTTGGTCAGAAGGGCTTAAACACCTGTCTGCTGCTACTGTTGTGTAACTAGACATCTTGCTGTTATTGAGAAATGGTCCATGAAATAAACATTTCCTCTGTGTCCAATCCAAGACAATGCTGGGCTTTCACTCCACCTATCAGCTGGTAGGACCAGTAAAAAGTTTCTCTACAAATATCCTGCTCAACTCTGGTGTCTCAGTTATTTGGTCCTACCAGCTGGAGGACGTATGCTTAGGCCTCACTACTCAAATTTAAAAGCCACATTTTTTTAATTTTACCTTCTGAGGCCACCTTAAACGTGGTCCGCATCGCAAGCTTCTTGGGGTATAAGGATCGGATACCCCGCTGTTATGGGGTCGCATGGATCCTTCCTGGGCACCAGACTGGTCTCTCCTGCTTCCTCACCAGGCAGCAGCATGAGAGGAACACCGGAAGCTTGGCCGCATGCTTTCCAGCAGTGTAACGCATACCCACGAATAGTGAAGTGGAGGCAGCAGGGATAAAAGGAGCACACAGAGGAGCCCAGGACCTCATATAAATGAGTAAGAAGCACTTTATTATAACTCTTCTTTCTAAAATCTGACTGTATTTCTTGTTGGAGACTTGCTTATGCATTCTGCAGCATTATATCCAAAGACCCTAAAGGGGAAAAGTCTAAAACCCCCTCTGATGCCACAAAGGAGGATAAAGCTCTCCCCAAGCTAATATCATGTGCGAGTTGCTTCTGATCCTGCAAAGTTGTGCACTTAATGCCTAAAGAAAGCTGCAGGAGGGGATATTCCTAAGCAATTGCAGGACTTTTTTAGGCTGGATGCGCACATTTGTTTCCATGCAAGAATCTGTAAGGAAAAGACCATGCCACTCTGACCCTGACGAAGGTCCCTCCAGAGTGTAAGTGGAAGAGGAGGAAGATAGCCTCATTGATGTAGAATCTGCAATATCATCTGCTGAAGAAGGGGAAATTACAGAGGAATTAGGAAGTTTTAGCTTGGACAAGCTAGACTGAATGTTAAAAGCCATGAGAAAAACGGGCCTGTCTGAAACACAAAAAGAAATTAATGTGATGGATTCAGCATTCATAGGATATTAGAAGACTCTGCCACAATTTCCTGTCCATAGCTCAATTCAGGATATGATCAACACAGAGTGGAAGTTGGATGGCAAACGATCTTCATTGTCCTGCATATTCCAGCGAATGTACCCCTTCTTAGAAGAAGACACAGCAACTTGGTATACCGCACCAAAGGTTGATGCAGCGGTTGCACAGATTTCTAGTAGAACTACAATCCTGCTTGAAGATGGCACTGCACTGAAAGATCCCATGGATAAACAAGCACATGGCACTCTGAAAAAGCAGTGTGTTACTATGGGACAGAACCTAAAGACAGCCACAGCAATGGCATGTATGTTTAGGACCATTTGACTGTGGTTATCTGACTTAGAAGAGAAAATAGTCATCCGTGTCCAGACAAAGATTATTGAAAGAGATCTCTTATATCAAAGATGCGGTCAACTTTTCATGTAATGCATCACTTGACAACATATGCCTTCTGGCTGAAGCTGTCCAGGACCTGTCTCCTTCTCTAGTTGGGGGCAGACTAGGGAACTTCTTGAACGACTGGATACAAATACCTTCGGACAGATGGGTCAAGGAGATTTTGGTTATTCCCTGGAATTTCAGACTGTCCCAGTACCTTCAAGGTTTCACAGGTCATCCATCAAGAACAAGCGAATGAGGTCAAGCATGAAGACAGCCATCCAACTTCTACTACAGAACAGAGTTATAGAGGAGGTTCCATAACCCCAGAAATTCAAAGGTGTTTATTCAACTCCTTTCTCTGTTTTCAAGCCTTCATGGGATCTACGCTTGATCTTAGGCCTGAAACATGTCAACAAATTTCTGAAAGTCAGACACTTCAAAATGGAGACTATCAAGTCCACAGTATGGATGATCCAACCCCAATCTTATCTCACCAGGATAGATCTAACTGATGCCTACTACCATATAGCAGTAAATCAGAACCACTGCAAGTAACTCAGATTCCATATCCTGGGAAAATGCTACCAATGCAGAGTCCTTCCTTTTGGACTAGCCTCTGCCCCATGAACTTCTAGCAGTCCCCATGGCATACTTGAGACAATGGGGAATCTGTGTAGTGCCCTATCTAGAAGACATACTGTTGATACAGGAAACCAGAGAAAAAGCCTCAGCAAACACCGCCTTCTGCACAAATCTCTTGGAAAGACTAGGATGGATTATCAACAACAAAAAGTCAACTCGATCCAACTCAGTATCTAGTCTTTCTAGGGATTTGCATAGACACAAATCAAGCTGTGGCAACTCTATCGCTAGACTGGCAACAACACCTGTTCACAAGGATAAGACTGTTCTGAAAGAAGAACCTTCAGTCAGCAAAGAGCTTCTCTTTGCTGCAACCTGTCATTGGCCAATCACATAGTGCCATGGTCAAGGTTCCACAGCAGTTGGATTCAGGAAAATTACCTACATTTCCAGACTAGGGATCCAGACAACTACTCCATAAAGATTCTAGTTCTAACATGAAACCGAAAGGAGCTGTTATGGTGGTGCATCCCAAACAACTTGAGTAAGGGAAAACCATTACAGGACCCGAGCTGGCACATCATAACTACAGAAGCTAGCACCCAGGGCTAGGGCGAAATATGGAGCCAGCTTGCAGTCCAGGGTTCCTGGACCAATGAAGAATGAAAATTCCAGGGCTAAACAAGAAGTCTTCTTCTCAAACAACTGGCAATAAAAATCTTCAGGTGGGCAGAGCAACAACTAGGCAGCCTGACAGCCTCATACCTATCAGGGATCCAGAATTCTCAGGCTGATTTCCTCAGTCGTTCGAGAATAGATCCGGGGAAATGGTCCCTAAAATAAGAAGGATTTCCCCAGATTGTGGGCACCTTCGGCCAGCCAACAATAGACCTGATTGTGACAGTAAAGAACAGTCAGTGCCAGAGATTCATGCCAAGATGGAGGACTCCAGGAGCTCTGGGGCAGGATGCCCTTGAATATTCATGGAATTTCAAACTAGTTTACACCTTCCCTCCAATTCCGATATCAGAGGGGTAGTCAGGAAGATCAGGCAAGATAAGGCCAACATAGTTCTAATAGATCCAGATTGGCCAGTAAAGCTCTGATACACAGATCTGTCAAGAATGTCCATCTAGACACCCCTTCAACTTCCGCTAGTTCAAGATCTTACTGACACAAGGTCCCATCCTCCGCTCAGACCCAGCCTTGTGGAATCTAATGGCCTGGAGGCTAAATGGAGCTCATCAAAAGCTAAGGGCCTTTCAGATCCACTTATAAAAACCATCCTGGCTAGACGAAGGCCTTCATCATCAAAGATATACTATCAAGTCTGGTCCGTATTTTACAAATGGTGTACCTCAAGAAACCTCAACAGATCACTTGTATCTACAGAAATCATGTTGGATTTTCTTCAGACTCCCCCCCCCACCCCCCCCCAAAAAAAAAAAAAAAAAAAAAAAGTATTTTCCACCCCTTGGTCTCTCCAGGGTTTTTTGGACATTTTTACAACTTGTATTAAAATTTTGATTTTTAGTGGTTGGCCCCATTCCACAGCCGCCTCTGCTGCACAGCTTATAAGGGGAGCAATTTCTTTGGGACATATATTTCTGCAATCGTTCAAGCTAGAATGATCAGAGACGGCTCTTTCTTCTTCTCCCATTATGCTCTATTGCATGATACTCCTTATGAGCAGCTGCATTCCATGCTGGAGAGCCACACATTACTAGGCAACAAGTAATGCAGAAGACTACAATACCCATAATCACTTGGTTCCTGAGTTTTTCTCTGATTGGCATACATCTTTTCTGTTGGCCATCTTACTTATCCTACACAAAGGCTGACTCTCCTGCTCTCTCCTCCAGTTTAATCCTTTGTGGTTCACTTTTGAATGGTCGCACAAAGAAGAGCGTGCGACCAGTTGACTGTTTCACCATGTTGCCTGGTTAAAAATAGCGATGTGACAATCTTACAGTGCATGACAGCACGAGATTGTCACATCATCTAGTCACTGGGCGCATTTAATGCTTATACAGCCATTCAGTCACCTTCCGTTTTAGCTTCATAAGGCACTGAAAAAATTTCCAGCATTCAAGGGGTTACCATAATGTGCAACACCGGTGGCAGCACTAGTGGATATATGGTATGATCTCTGTAATTTTGCATTACACAATCAGAATGTGAGCCGATCCAGCCTCTACCCTTCTCTGTATGCTCCTCTTCTCCCTTTCATTCTGCACGTGACATGGTGAAACAGTTAAATGGTCTCACACTCGTCTGCGTGTAAGCTTTCAAAAGGATACCATCCTTTGCATAATTTTTGGGTCTTTCTGGGAACTTTGCCTTAAACTGGGGATACCTTTATCTAGTTTTAGACACTTTCTCCTGTACATGTCTTACTTAAAGGGATAGTAATACTTTGTTTTATCTTTTTTATTGTAGGTGTTAAAAAAACATGATGAACGATATAAGTCTTATCTCTCAAACTTTTATGGTTTGAGAGATATTCACAAGCAAAGTTTCCCCTCCCGCCCCTTTTACCTAGTTTTAGCCATCTCTTCTCAGATGTGGAATGCAGTCCATAGACCAGACAGATAACAGAAGGGGACAATCTTCTTCCTATGAGAACAATGAAAGCCCTGCTCCCCTTGACAAGTTTTTCAGGTTTTTCCCTTATCTTAACTGAAGATTGTCTCTCTCTGTAATCTACCTGGGCACCTCCCTTCTGCTCTGGGTGAGCAGTGTTACATCAGTAAAAGGGGCGGGAGGGGGATACTTTGTCATTGAATTACTCTTGAACCACTCACTGCTCCTTAAAGGGTTAGTAATGTCATGTATTAATAAAAAGTAATATTGTAGATATTCAAAAAATACAACAATCAATGCCAGTCTGATCTCTCAAACCTTTATGGATTGAGATATATACGATGATAAAGTTCTCCCCTCCCTCCCCTTTCACTGATGTCAGCTGTAAAGCTGACAGGAGATTAGAGTCACGTGACTCGAGGCGGCTCTTCAGCAGAGCAGAAATACTGCAGTCTCAAAATAAATAGTTAATTGAAACAGTCTATAAAGTGTGCCTAGTCTGCTGAAGAGCCGCCGGCTGGTCCCAGGACCAGGATCTTCTTCTGTCAGTTAGAGACTGACGTCAGGGAAAGGGGAGGGAGGGGAGAACTTATCACCTTATATCTCTCTAACTATAAAGGTTTGAGAGATCGGACTGGCATAAATGTTTTTATTTTTTTAATATCTACAATATTACTTTTTATTAATACATGACATTACTAACCCTTTATGCCATGCAGGGCTTCCAAGAGAATATTCTGGGACTCTATGCTTCTCATGTACTGTGGCCCCAGCTACTCCATCCAGCACTGCACAAGAGCCTGCTTGGGTAAAAATGCTGATATAATTTGTTTCAGCTATTCATCTTCCATTCCGGGGTCCTCACTACCTGGAAACCCACACCCACCATTAAGCAGGTT
The DNA here is from genome assembly GCA_037306005.1 of Rhinophrynus dorsalis. Classification (NCBI taxonomy): domain Eukaryota; kingdom Metazoa; phylum Chordata; class Amphibia; order Anura; family Rhinophrynidae; genus Rhinophrynus; species Rhinophrynus dorsalis. The sequence goes on along the minus strand of CM074719.1, from coordinate 67,273,153 downwards.
GAACCTGTGTTTAGGTGACATCCACAGATTATTGTGGCATCTCCTGAGGATGAATTTGATTCAGAACATGATGAGGAAATGGACTCTTCCTTCTCCTTTGGAGTTTCCTAAGAGGCTGCCCCTGCCCCTGCTGTTGGGTGACTCATCGGGGCAGTGTTAGAGACCCTTCAGGTCTCTGATGGGGGGGGTGGAGTGTCTACATTCTCCAGATATTTTACAGAGGTGTAAGAAAGGGAGTCCTCCACATGGTTCCTGTGTTCCATATCATTATTATTAGACTTTATTTACATAACAGGATTTAACGGTAAATTGACTAAAATCCTATTTTAGCTAACTGATGCAATGGAATCCAGGCCTATAGTTTATAAAAATTAAATCATAAATATTGTAAATTAATGCATTTTAGATTTTTTCCTTTAACCCCTTAACTACCCTTGACGGTCCTAGTACATCATGGGTCGATCTGAGTTAACGACCCATAACGTACTATGACCGTCATGGAATTTCAGGCTCCCCCCGCGGCTGCACTCCGTTAAGGGAGTCCGGAATCGGGGGAAAAAAAAAGCTCTGTGGTCCTTTAGTGACTGCTATGTGCCTGCTCGGTCGGTCGTTAAGGGGTTAATACACCTTGAATTTATAATGACTCATTTTTGCTCTCCTTTTTGCTTTTTTTCACTGTTATGCGGTGATTTATCCCTCACTGTTAAGCACAGGAAGGAGTTTAATTACTTGTGTGCCTTTCTACCTCAAAACTATGTTCATATGTATAAAGACAAAAGTGGAGTAGTTCTCGAGAAAATAATCTGCACATTAGGGAACATGTAAGAACTGTTAAAATTGCCTTTGAGTTAATTGCAACTTTTAATCCCCATTTGATCCAGTGAGAATGATTATCTGTAGCCTTGGTGCAGTTGATTTGCCCTACAATTTCTTTACTTTCTGTTTTGTGCTTAAGATCCCAAATGTCAAGTATTTTTTATGCAAAAATATATACTTTAGAGCTTCTCCTGTTAAGAAAAAAAAAAAAAAGGATACTCAGTCCTAGAATATATTTTTCAGTTGCTCAACTAAAATTCTCCATAGGGTATTATGAAACAGCACCACCTACAGCTCAGTTTTTTAGATTATTTCGAGCTGCTATCATTTATGCCACAACAATGGGATTACTCTTGTTTTACTCAGTAATACAAAATGACTATAATACAACATGACTATACCTTTAACCCTTTGAGCGTCACAATGGCATTCAAAGGGTTAAAAGATCAGCTTCTGTAGAAAAATGCTTGGTTGCAATTTGTAGATTTATAACCAAACAAGGCACTACTAATTGTATTGAAATTAAATAAAATAAACTGTATAATGTTTTTATTGCCAGAATGAAGAAAAAATCCGGAAAGAGAAAGAGAGACAAAAAATGGGGAACAATCAAAATGGAATAGATATACCTCTCAATTCTACGGGTAAAGAAGATCAAATGGACACAGGGAGTGAGAGTAGCCAATGCAGCCAGACACTACAAGACAATAAGTTACTGGAGTCCTTCAAAGAGGCTCTGGTACAAAAACTGGAGCAAGAAGATACAGCCCTGGACACAACTGAAAGGGAAGATTCAGGTAAGCCATCATTTCATTTTCTAATTGTCTGAAGTTTCAGGGCTGGACTGCCTGTGTGGGTTTGACCAGACACACACAAATATGGAAATTTCTACTCTCTAGTGGCACAAAGAGAGTGATTGAGTAACTTCTATGTGGGTACCACCCCATAAACAATGATCATGTTTGTTAATTTTAGGGAACAAGTAAAACTTCCCATTGTTTAAGATTTTAACTAAACTGGTATTTGCTATTCTGGTCTAAAGGTGGAGCTGTTCCTATCACTTGCTTTGGAGAGATGTAGTCTACGACTTAAAGAGATAGTAATACCTGAAAATAAGTTTATTTTATATTGTAGCCCTTAAAAAAACCATGAAAAATGATATAAGTCTTATCTCCCAAACCTTTATGGTAGAGATGCACCGATACCGATTTTTTTAAGAGCGAGTATGAGTACTGATACTTTTTTCAAGTACTCACCAATACCAATTACCGATACCTTTTTTTTGCGGTCATTTGCCAGTTTTCTAAGTACCTACATGTTTTAGGTACTTGGAAAACTGGCAAATGACCGCAAAAAAAAAGTATTGGTGACTCTTTCTTCTCCCCCTCTTGATTCCCACCTTTTGGTTCATTCTACCCCTCTTGAGCCCCCTTCTTTTGTCTTGGCTTTTGATCCCCCTTTCTCCCACTCCTCCTTGACTCACCCTTTTGCCCCTCTCTCCCTCCTGATCACCCCTCCTTTTGCCTCTTCCTGGCCCCCCTCCTTTGGTCTCCTGATCCTTCCTCCTTTTGACTTTTTCTCCCTCTTGTCCCCACTCTCTGCCTCTTTCACCACCCCCTGCCCCATCCTGCCTCCTTTACTCTCCTCTGCCGGGTGCTCGCTGTTCTCTCGCGAGCCCCGGCGCGTTGCCATGGTAACCCGCGGCAATGCTTCGACGCTGCAGGAGTGAGAGAGGTGACCGGGGAGCATTGTGAGCAGCTCCCCGGGCTCCCTCTCTGCAGCACTGACCCTGACACAGGGTATCGGTGCTGGCATTGGCCGCATTTGCGCGAGTACAAGTACTCTCGCAAATGCTGGTATCGGCACCGATACCAATATCGGTATCGGTGCAACCCTACTTTATGGTTTGGGAGATATTCAGAAGTGAAGTTTCCCCTGGAGTGATGTCATTGCTCCACCCTTCAGATTTGGAATCCGGTCGCCTGACCAGCAGTGCCTCTCCAGAAGTGCTGAGATCATGATCTTTAAAAATAATTTCTTAATTGGAATGGTCTACAAAGTGTGCTTTCAAGCCAGGCACACTTTGTACACAGTTCCAAAGAAGTAGTTCTTTTTCAAAGATCGTGATCTTGGCACTGCTAAAGAGCTGCCGGTTGCTATGTGGACCGAATTTCAAATCTGTCCACTAGATGGCAGACTTGGCTGAAACAGCAAGGAAAAGTGAACTATACTATATTTTACATATGAATATCTCCCAAACCATAAAGGTTTGGGAGATAACTTATATCATCTTTCATGGGTTTTTAAGGGCTACAAGATAAAATGAACTTATTTTCAGGTATTACTATCCCTTTAAGCTCTCCAATACAGTGCATTTTGCAAAAAAAATTTCCATTTAAATCAAGGCAGTTGGTTTGCCCCATAACTGTTCACTTTCCCTATAGGAGAACTAACACCTCCTAATAACCATAGAGGCCATTAGAAATTCTGGGAATACTAAGGTAAAAGCAGGGTAGTTTGGGGTGGGGTTAGTTCTCCTTTAACACATTGTCCCTAGTATAGTTTACCCATTTGGTGCATATACTGTGGCTTATTTAAGCTCTAGCGAATAGGCTTCTCTTATCCTTCCAGTGCCTTATAATCTTGATTGGAACACAGGAACCATTGGAGTAAAGTCCCCTCCTCCAGGAGTGCAAGGCACTAAAAACAAAAAAAAAGTCTCTGTGGTAGAGACTCCCTCTCCTGGCCATTGTACTCTGACAGAGCACGGTCATTTTTAAAAGTGACCTTGTTACAGGAGGATCGACAAGGGGTAAAGCTCTCTTGGTTAACTTCCTTTTTTTTATACTCGTAGGTTATGGAGCTGTTTAATACCCCTTTGGTGGGCTCCTAGTCCTGGCCTCCTTTGGAAGGATTGACCACTGCACAGGCTTCCAGGAAGTGAGGATGTCTTTATTTATTAATCTGTTTCCTCATAGCTTCACTTTTCTTGTATCAGAGCATGAAGAATGAAGCAGACTGGAATAACTCTTTCTATGAGTGCACAGGTCATGTGAGTATGTACCTGTTTCTCTGTCTAGCAGTCTCTTGCTTTGTGGTGTAGGTGCCTGACTTGCAGTTTTCTAGATAGGGTAGCTGGATGATCACATCTGTATTAGTTTATGCTTCTATATCCTATTCTTGGCTGATTTGGTGCCTGTAATGCCTGACTGTGAGCATTATTTTCCTTTTGTCTTGTTGTATGAGACTATTCTCCTGATTTGCGATTAGTTCTTTCATGGCAGTGGTGTTTCCGCACTTGTTTCTTTATTCGTAGCAAATTTTAGTATAACTTTAATTAGTTTTTCTACACTTTTGACGTGGTTGGGTTTAACGATGCAGAGGCCATATTGAATATTGTATGCAATTGTTCCTCTGGGACTTCACCTACCTCTTTGTGTGTTTTGGAGGCTGATAGGGGGCTGGGGGCACTTCTGCACACTGGTTACTGGACACCTGTTTACTGGTGACTGGAGAGCCACATAACCATTTCTTGGCATTCAATTGTGGAGGAAAGGGAAACTGATGTGGACAACTTGGATTTGTCTTACTCTGTTGTGGGCTCTTATGAGGAAGACCCCAGTCCTTCTGCTGAGCTTCTGATTCTAATTCCTCTTCCCCTGATCTTTTTAGGTGTCACAAGAAGGAGGTTGCCATTTTTCCTCTCAGCCATTCCTTGGACTAGCTACTTATGGAGGACACTTGACAGGAGGTTATTCTTTAATAGGCATATCTCTTTTCTTTCTCCGTTTTCTGCTGAGGCCTAATCCCAGTGGACTACCCCCCTTACAGTAGATCCCCTGAGCTCTCGCCTTGCTAATAATACAGCTTGGCTGCTGGCTGATGCTTCTGCTCTTAAAGATCAGGAGGATAAGCTTCAGGGATTTCTTCTTGAAGGCGGATTTTGCAGATTCTGGTGCTGCTTTGCTCCATACTTTTGCCATTGTGTAGGTTACTAGGGCTATGGCTGTTTGGGGAATTAGCTTCTGGATGCTGTCAAAGCAGCTACTGCCAAAGAGGATCTGATGGTTCTGATTTCCAAGATCCTTGAAGCTAATGCATATCTTACTGATTCGGCTTTTGATGTCGCTAGATTTACTGGAAAGGCATCAGCCCTCTCCGTGGCCCTGAGTAGAACGCTGTGACCTATGATCTAGTTGGCTGACCAATCTTCTTAGAAGTTGCTGGTTACACTTCATTTTGTGGGCAAACAGATGTTTAGCCCAGAACTGGAGAAGGTTATCTGTCATGCCACTGGAGACAAGAGTACTTTGTTGCCTAAGTGTTCCTACCCCCGTAAGTATGGGTATGTATCAGAGTGCCTCGGCTATCCACAAGTGTCCCACCCAAAACCAAAGCAAGAAGCCTGCTCTGAAGCCCAAGGCTGACAAACCGATCTCTGCATGACTCTCAGGTCTAGTCCGCCCCGGCTGCAGGAAGTCGTTGCCATTTTTTTCATGGCATGTAGGCCGTTTTACATGATGAACTATTGGGTTTGCAATTAGTCTCAGAAGGGTATCTCATAGATATCAAGTCCCTTCCTCCATGCCATTTCTTTATGGGTAGAGACCATGCGATCCCAAGCAAAGTTGTCTATTTTTAGACTCATTCTCCTTCTCACAAGATATGTAGCTGTTGATAACATTGGTCTCAGCCCCTTCAGGGGTTCCCGCTCTTCAGTGCCTGGATTCCAGAAACTGAGAGCTCAGTCAGAGTGTACTGGACTTGATAGTTCATCTTTGAGGTCTTCCATCTGTGAACCTGATGGCATCTTGGCTGAACCGCAAGTTTCCTCAGTTGTGTGCCAGATCCAAGCTCTTGCTGTAAATGCAATGGTCATTCCATGGGATTTTCCTCTGTAGTACGTGTTCCCACAGTTTCCTCCGATTCCCAGGGTGTTGAGGAAAATCATGATGGAGTGGGCTCATGTCGTTCTGATTGCCCCATTCTGTCTGTTTTTCAGATTATTTTCAAAGCTGTTTTGGCTTTTTCTGCATTTAGTCCTCTTGACTCTGGCGGAGATGTTGGCTTTGACTGCTTGGCTCTTGAGGCCAGCATCTTGAAGAAAGATTTTTATGACTCTACCATTAAAATCCAGTTTCTTCCAAGGCATATCGTAAGTTATGGTCCCTCTGAAGTATGTGGTGTGAAGGCCAGGGTTGTGACTGTGACATTTTCAGCTTCCGTTTGTCTTGGCCTTTCTTCAGGATGGTCTTCAGAAAGAGCTTGGCCTAAATTCTATTGCAGTTAAGATTTTGTCTCTTTCTGTTTTTTTTTTTTTTTTCTGGAGGCGTATTGCTTTGCTATCTGATTTACAAATGTTTGTCCAAATGGTGGCTCATGCCTACCCAGTTTTCCGGGATCCCATTCCTCCATGGGACCTGAATCCGCTTTTAGGAGTGCTTCAGAAGGCTCTTTTTTTGAGTTGTTTTCTTCATTTTCTCTGAGACTCAAGTTAGCATTTCTGTTTGATGTGGAAAGGTTCTTAAAGTACTATGTCCATTTGCACACAGCCTTTTAGGAAATCCAATTTGTCTTCACTGAGCGGGCCAGGCTTTGTCTAAGGTTACAGTGGCTTCTTGGATTAATGCGACCATTCTCCAGGCATATGTTTTCAAGAAAACACCTGGGCCCTTTCGGGGGTTACAGCTCATTCCACAATGTTGGTGTGAGTGTTTTCGGCCTACAAGAGTCAGGCTTCTGCTGAGCAGATGTGTAAGGTAATAATGTGGTTGTCCCTTCATATTTTTGTCAGGCGCTACTGTGTTAATGTGCCTGATTCTGCTGAACCCAGTTTTGGCTGGAAGGGCCTACAGACCAATGTGCCTGTGTAGGTGTCTTTCTTGTTATAATTTTGGCCACTAACCTGTTTGTTCCTGTTCTTTGTTTTGCAGTATTGTGTCTGTAGTCATCTGAGGTGAGTTTAATATTGCCCCAGTTGATTTCTGTTTGACTGGTCTGTGTTTTGGTCTTGGTGGTTCTTTGGTATTTCCCCATGGTTCCTGTGTTCCATATAGGATGTAAGAGAAAAGGAGATTTTTGTGTACTTTCTGATCATTCCTTTTCTCTTAGTTCATGTGGGACACAGGACTTCCCTCCCTGAGAAAAACCCAAAAGGTTCAAGTCCTGGGCAGGGGTTCTCTTGGGTTGTCTGGTTCAGGAGACTCCCTGTCATTTTCCACTTCTGTTTCTCTTCTGTCAACTTTGCCATACGTTAAAGCTAAGCATTCTTATCGGGGTAATATGGACAGAGGAGGGAGTCTTTGCCTCAGAGACTTTTTTTGTTTAAGTGCACTGTACTCCTATAGGAGGGGACTTTGCCCCATAGTTCCTGTGTTGCACATATAGTAAGCGAAAATAATATATGGGGAAGTACACAGAAATCTCCTTATTTTGGATTTGTCATCTGATATAATGTAATTAGAAATGTATTGTATTTACTTTATATAAGCCACACATTATCTAGAGCAGCCATCACAAAATGCCTATTTTCTTCCTTGAATTATTCTACTATGTTAAATTGTGATTCAGATGAAGAGATGCTATTTTGTTTGTGATGTCCATGTTGGTTGTGATCACTTATTTATATTATTTTGTTATATAAACCAATTTTGATGGGAATAAAAGCCTGAACTCCAACTTTAAGGGAGTGCTGGGTGCATAGCGGTTTGTTTTGCGCTGGTTCTTGTTTTATAGTCACTAAGATGCAGATGAAAACAACTTAAAGGCGTATAAGGGTATTCCCACTGCTGAAAGATGTTTTACTCAAAACTCATCAGTGGGAATACCGTTATTTTACTCAGGAGGAGGATAAACCTTATATTTATTTTTACATATTAAATGTTACTATCCCTTCAACCCTTTGAGTACCAGAGTGGTATTCAACTTATTGTGAAACAATACATTTTTTTTTACCTCTCTGGCATTGTTTCACAATCAGTTTCATCATAAGGGACAGATAACATTTGCTGTTTATTTAAATGGGGCTTTTAAGGCTCTGAATGCTAGAGCTTTAATGGTTTCCTACAGTGGCGATGGTTAGCATCAGCATTTCTCCACTCTTTTTCTGTATGTGGCCTAGATACAATTACCTGGTAAATGTTACTTGGTAGTGGCTGTACTCCAATAATTTATTCTTAAAGGGATAGTAATACTTAAAATGTAAAAAAATATATGTTGTAGGGTTTATCCCCCTGAGTAAAACAAAGGTACTCCCACTGCTGAAAGATATTTTATTAAAAAATTACAACACCTCAAACTTGAATTTTTTTAGGTGCAATATCACAGTGGCCTGAAAATTTACAGTGGCGTTGTTGCTACACCATCCTATGGACAGCTCTGGTCTGTAGACCATAAATCTCCATAGGATGGTGTAGCAACAACGCCACTGAAAATTTTCAGGCTACTGTGATATTGCATCTAAAAAATTCAAGTTTGAGCTGTTTATAATTTTTTAATAAAATATATCTCAACAGTGGGAGTACCCTTGTTTTATTCAGGGGGATAAACCCTACAACATATATTTTTTTTACATCTTGAGTATTACTATCCCTTTAAGTTACCAAGGCAAACTAACATACTGATACATTTCATAGTGATGCTTTGTTAACTTCTTTGTAAAAATGAGGGATCCTTAAAGGGATAATATATACCCACCTTTAAAGGGAAACTACACTATTGGAGTAAGTGGATATTTGTTTAATAGGACTTAATAGGTTGGTCTCTTTCATACAGCGTCCAAACATCCCTAAGACAGATAGGCACACAGGATGCCAGCCAGACATAATTGACTGGTATCCATTGCAGCTCATGTACATTATACGAATTGCAGCAGTTTAATCTTTCATGTGAGCATCTGCCCTGTTCCCCATAAGCTGCCAGGTAGATTTGTCATGCTCTTGTTCACCAGCATTCATTGTCATTTGCTGGAAAGTTAATTCTTTCAAAGCTTGTTAATGACAGTTCTTCATGTGAACTTGACCATAAGGGGCAAGGCGAGTTATTTGGTGTGACTGGTCACAGCATCTTAGAACTGTATACACAAACAAAAGGAAAAAAAATTGGAACCATTATGGGGAAAACCAGCAGCAAAACAGGAGGTAAATAAAAATTCCCACTTATTTTAATATTTTATAAAACCCGCTGATTTTAATGCCTCATGAAGGAATGCATTGGAGGCTTCTTTAGCATTCAGGGAGCTGAAAGCCCCAATTAAAATCAATGTATATTTTTAGTTGTTCCATGTGGTGCAGTTGGTGTTCCCCAGAACTGCTCTGTTTTCTTGGTGCATATGGATTGTAGTCTTCATGATGCACTTGGTTGTGTACAATAGTCCTCTCTCATATTATATAATAAAACGCTACCGTTGTTTGTCAGAATCTGTCATGCACAGTACAGTTGGCTGCGCGCACTGCAGTCATGCGCAGTAGAAAGTGCTCACGATATGGCTGATAAGAGTGGGCCGCTCCGAATTCAGACTGTAGAGGACTACAGTCTGAATTCGGAGCACCCCGCTCCGTTATCAGCCACGGCGCGTGCAGTCTCTACTGCGCATGACTGCACTGTAGCCGTTGCTGGGTGGCACTGTGGCCCATGTACACGGGCTCTTCAAGTAGTCTCAAAAGATGTGTGCCTGCCTTCACTTTCTGAAAACACCACCGTGAATGGTAATGCTTTATGTTAGGACAGTGGAAGTCCGTTCTCATAAAGCTCTGTAATCACTCTACATACATCACTGCCCAATAGAACCAGGAATTGTGTGATGTTGTTGGTCCCTCCCTCCATTATTACTTACTGCAATTAAGTGAGATCACATCTGGAGACATTTTTTGAGAATAGCATGGGAAATAAGCGTAGTAAGTGCCACAAAAGCAAGAACATAAACAAATATATTAATCCTTTATTTTGACTTTTCATATTCTGCAAGTACACAATATGTAAAGCCAAATTTCCTACACCTAGTTTGTTTTGTTTTTACACTTATTTCCCTGGCGATTAGCTCCTAGGATATGTTTGCAGAGATCTTTTTGTCAGGGAATATAAAGCAGGTCTAGAAATAATACAATGTAAAAAGATATAATGTAAACAAGATGGAGCAGAGAACATCTGGTGCTAGAGGGAGAGTGTAACATTGCATTACATCCTACTTGGAAAGTCTGGAAACAGAGGTTTGGTGTGCTTACTGTCAGATGACACTCTGGTGTGTAAAAATAAATAAATAAAATAGAGGAGAATTTTATGCAAAACTAGTAAAAAGACTCCTAAATGCCTGGGGTGTGTAAACATACATAGTGGTATATACCCATGAATTTGCAGGTTCAGTCTTTCTGTCACTCTTTTACTCCCTATCACTCTTTCATCAATCTCTCAATGTATTACTCCCTGTCAGTGTTGCTGTCTTGCAGCACCATCATTATTCTGTGAGTGTTTTCTTGTGCATTCACCCTGTTGCATGCACTCACTTGCTCACGTCTGATTTCTCTCATGAATGCTCTCTTCTGTGTATACTCTTGCATTCAGTCTTTTGTGCACATACTTTCTTTTTCTGTCTGCTTCCTGTACTGTCATTCATGTGCTTTGTCTTGTGCACAGTTTCTTGAATGTGTTGTCCCTCTTGTGTATTCTGCATCCCATTTGCATGCATGGTCTTGCTCCCTAAAATACTCTGTATTTCTCTGCCCAGCATGTTCTATCTTGAGTGATCCGTCTTCAGTTCATGCTCTCTATTTTGCGAGTACTTTTTTTGTGTGCATTCTGTATGTGTCTCTCTCTCTGTGTCTGCCTCTTTGTCTCATTCTGTCTGTCTCCATCTTATTATGAGGATGTGTCATATACAAAAATTAAATATTACTTTACAACCAAGCTAGGTTTAACTGTTTGAGTGCCAGAGTGTGTCCAGTGCATTTGCTTCATAATGTGTTGGGGGGGGGGAATAAAAAAAAATTATATAAATATATATATATATATATATATATATATATATATACATACACATACATACATACAGCTTTTCCTGCTGCGTACGCCAATGTTAAAGCAACTGCTGGCATCTGCTTTATGATAATCTTGTACTCACAACCGGTATGTGGCCACAGGGGTTAGTCCTGCCCTGTACAGATACTCCAGGAATCAACTGCAACATTCTTCAATGAAACCTGTTTTTCGCAAGTAAAAGCAATCAGCAACAGGATAAAGGGATAGTAATGTTTCACAATAAAAGCAGCTCCAATTAATCTTCATAGTATGTGGGCCATGGAGAGTGTTATTTCAATACCATCACAGTTGTAGTTCAAGAGTAATTGAATGATAAAGTATCCCCCTCCCACCCTTTTACTGATGTAACACTGCTCATCTCAGAGCAGCAAGACTGTCCGCAGAGAGGGACAATCTTCAGTGAGCATAAGGAAAAACCTGTCAAGGCGGACAGGGTTTTTCTTATGCTCACAGTAAGAAGATTGTGACCTGTCTGGTCCCAGGACCAGATTCTTCATCTGAAGGGAGATGGCTTACATTAGGAAAAGGGGTGGGAGGGGGATACTTTATAATTCAGTTACTATTGAACTACAACTCTGACAGTATTGAAATAACACTCTCTATGGCCCAAACACTATGAAGATTAATTGGAGCTGCTGCTTTTGTGAAACATTACTATCCCTTAAACGCTTAATGCTTTGAGTGCCAAAAACGTGTCCAACCCATTGCAAAGAAATGTGTTGGCCACCTCTCTGGCAGCCAGGGGATTAATCTGTTTGTTAATGAAGCTTCTTACAACGGAGTTACATCCAACAAAGTAAATAATTTGCCACTATCATTGCACAATGAACTGTTATAAAATAATTGTGCTTAACACCGTCTCGTCCAATGACATGCCCGGACCATCACGGCTGTCCGGCACTTAAGGACCAGTGACAGTCCAGGCATGTCATGGAATTAAGGGCTCCCTGCGTGGCTGCACGCCACACGGGGAGCCCTGAATCGGATCACAAAAAAAAAAAAAAAAAAAATGCCCCATGGTTCTCAAGGGCCATTAAGAGGTTAAACTCTCTAATTAAAAGTACATTCTTTTATGCCACTGTTCATCTGTATTTTATATTGTGTTTTTCTGTTTTAGCTCAAAGTAAAAAGAAGATGAAAAAAATGAAATTAAAAAGAAATAAAGTAGATCCTGGTAGTACTGATGAATCTAACCCAAAGAGTCCAACTACACCTCCACCTATGTTACCTGGTGAGTAAAGACATGTTCAGCCTGTCTGGGAGAAGACTTCTGAACAAGCTATGAAATCTGGAATTGTCAAGAGGTGACAGCAGAAATAGAAACGATTGTTCAGGACAGAGCCTATGTAATTTCTTGAAAAGAAGTGCTAAACCATTTTCTTATTTTTTTTCTGATTTGTGGGCTTTGAGAAGGTTTCCATATTTGTTTTATGAAGAACTTTAACTCTTCTCATTCTTATTGAGAAACACAGGACACACCACAAAGAGTCCAACCTGGTGATCTAGCATTTGGAAGTTCACTGTAGTTTGCATAAATGACTTAATTAAAACATCACTTCAAGTTCTGGTATTTCTTCTCTTGCTATTTTATGTGACATTTACATGACAAAATTATAATAAGAAAATATTGTAATAATGCAGTGTAACGTAGTAATTCTACCTGATTTTTGTAATATAAAACACAAATATCCTAATCGACAGTTTTGACCTTCGTAGTTTTATAAAGTTTGACATTGCATAAAGGAGTAAAAATAAATAAATAAATTATCTATCTAAAATCTATATCAAAATGGGGTTTCCAACACATGGACTTGTGTTGTGTTGGACACCCTGGTACCCAAAGAGTAAAACCAATTCAATATCCATATTTTATTCTGTTTTAAAAATGGTAAAATGTTATGTGTGCCCCCCCAAAACAAACACATTATTCAAATACATACAATGGGACTAAATTCTAGTGTTTGTTATTTAAAAAAAATGTTTTTACCATGAAGAATACACTGAGATTTTTCTAATTTTCAGTTATGTCCTGGAAAGCTTTACACATCATTGACAAACAATGTAAAAATGTATACAGTTACATGTTGTTTTTAGATATAACAAAACAGTTGTTTTTGTGGGATTTTATTTTATTTGTATTGTATACATCTCTTATATGTATAGTGTATGTTTATTTGTATATATTCGTACACCCAGTGGGGATCCACTGTATTTTATTACAGGGTTAGTAATGGCCAAAATAAAGTTTATTCTATATAGTAGATTTTACAAAAATAAAGTATTTGGAGAGAGTCCTATCTCACAAACGCTAAAGTTCCCCCTCCCTCCCCTTCTCCTGACATCAGCGCTCTACTGACAGCAGGAGATCCTGGTCCGGGGATAAGCCGCCAGTTCTGCAGCAGAGCCGAAATTGCGTTATTGGAAAATAATTACTTCACTGGAAAGGTCTACAAAGTGTGTCTGGTCTGCAAGCACACTTTGTAGACCATTCCAATGAAGTAATTATTTTCCATTATCGCTATTGCGGCTCTGCTGAAGAGCCTCCTCGTGTCGGCCGACACGGATCTCCTTCTGTCAGCTTTACAGCTGACATCAGGAGAAGGGGAACTTTAGCAGAGGATATCTCTCAAACCAAGGATTGAGAGATAGGACTTTCTCCAAATACTTTATCTTTGTAAAATGTACCATATGAAATAAACTTTATTTTGGGCATTACTAACCCTTTAAAGGACCACTAACATCTCCTAATAATCAGCCACCACTTACCTAAATTCTTTGTGTGTCAGAGAGGCAAAGCTTTGGTTATCTCTCTGGCACTGAAAGGATTAATATGTGCAGAAAATCCTGTAAAGTCTGTGTGGATTAGTTCTCAAAATGCATGTTTAATTGGTACTGGAAGTCATGTTGGGGGGGTCTCATGATTCTTTGTTGCTGAGTTCAAGGACCCCCATACTTCTCTCACTGAAGTCTTCTTATGAAGGACTTTCAGGTCTGGACAGGCAAAAAAGGATCATATCCACCTATGTAGAAATATTCATTTTGGAGAACTAATACTCTCAGAATTGATTCATAGTGGCTATAGGATATACCCCCCAGCTTAGGTTTGGTGGGAGCCACTCCTGGGAGGTGTTAGTGTCCTTTAACTTCTTGGATGCCAGAGAAGGCTCTAATACCTTGTGTAACAGTGCTTTGGAGTTGTCTCTTCCATCTATGAAGTTAACAGTATTGTTCTGAATTATTTCAGCCCCCAAATCTGCAGTACCACACCTTTTTAATGTTATTTGCTTTTTTATTTTATGTTTACTTTTTTTTCGTTTTCTCTGTAGTTGGCTGGGGAACCCCAAAGGTTTCTAGACTTCCAAAACTTGAACCTCTTGGAGAAACACATCATAATGGTAATTCTGAAGTACCTTTATTTTCTGTTTCTTCGCATGCCACTCGCTGTCCATTTTGCATGCTACTTGGCCATTAGCACTATACTTACTTTTTGGCTTTTTTTCTCCCCTCGCTCATCAATCCATAACCTTCAGTGTTTGACTATTTCTCTTCACCTTTAACATCTCCATTAAAGTTTAACCTGATCTCACACTTAAAACATTGTCTATTCTACAACTAAATTCATTTCTTTGTGATCAAGTGATATAAAATTGAATGTGTAGTAATTTGTTCATGTCAAGGGGGGGTGGAATAATGCTCCATATGCACAATGAAATGTGGTGCCACTCTGGGGCAAACTGTAGGGCGGACACAAACAAATGGGGGACGTACAGATGTCTCAAAGTGCATGTATACACAAAGAGATGTGATATTGCGGGCATGCCATGGATCTATAGAGCCGGCACGAATATATATATATATGTAAGTTATACATTATTTATTGTTTGCATGTATACATGCATTTTGAAACATATATGTACCACCATTTGTTGTTATGTTCTGTTGTCGTTTGAGTGATCAAGAATATAGATTTCTCCTTTGTTGGAATTGGGGATCAGCCAATAGAAAAGATCCAGTGGGTAGAGGCTGTGAGAAACCACTATCTGTCCATTGTTAAGGGATTAAGAGATTGTGAGTACCCTGGTCTAAGGAGGACATTATAAATATTGCATTATGAGAGACCCTTCTTTATTTATTTTTCTGTGCACCGTAGGGGGGGGGAATTAAATGGGAAGTTTAACCCCTTGAATGCTAGAAAGGTGACATTCAAGAGGTTAAAAAAATGTAATTTAAGTGGGGATTTTTATTTGATCATATGGGGAAGATGTTTTGCACCAGAATTTCTCCAGTTTCTTTGGATACATGGTCCAGAATGCCCACACATATACCTAAATGTCATATACTCCTGAATACACTGTACTCCATGTTGCATCTGATAAACAAATTCTGTTGGTTTTCTGTGTCCTGAACTCTAGCCTTGTATGTTTCCTAAGGTCTCCTATCTTGCCTTTTCCAGGGCTTCTTAGCTTCCATTACCATACAAGTCTTGACAGCATCTCAGAAGTGATAGTGTTGCATTGTCTAATGCTAAATGTAAAATCATAAGCATATACTAGTGGAACATACAGAAAATACACTCTTGGACAGTTTTTTATTCACTTCATTGCAATTTTAATTACAAAAAAGAAAAAAAAAAGTTTACAGGTTTTTTCAATATATTTCTAATTTTATTAAATTCTAAACTGTACTGGGTGGAGAATACAACTCCAGAAGTATCTTTATGATGTTTAGCCTTTGGTTTATATTTAATTAGATCTTTTCTTAATCCTTCTGAAAAGCTATTTGTTTAGCTCTGTCCAGCATCCATTTAGGATAGCCATGCTGCAAAAACCTCTCATAGAGCTCAGCCGATTGTACCTCAAAAGAATCCTCAGTCAAACATTTGCTTTTTAAACGCATAAATTGTGTGACTGGGATTCCCTTAATTGTATGTATAGAGTGACAGCTGTCCGCTCTAAGTAGACTATTCCCAGCTATGGGTTTCCGATAAACATCTGTGATGATTCTTCCTGTGACACTATCACCTTTGAGTATCAAATCTAAAAAATGAATACTAGTGTCATGACATTCTGATGTGAAACTTTGATTTTTCAAAGGATCTTCAATATAGTTGACAAACTTCATGGCTTCTGTTTGAATACCTCTCCAAATGAATAGGAGATCATCAATGTAGCAACTGTATATAATGTTGTCTCTAAACGTGTTATCACATCCGAAGAAGCAGGACTTCTCCCACCAACCCATAAACAGGTTCGCGTAGAGTTTGTGTCCATCGAAGTCCCACGTCTTTGGAGGTAAAAATTCCCGTGAAAAAGAATATAATTATGCGTAAACAGATACCATGTCTCCTCCAACAAGAAGCCTTTCAGACTATCACTATATTGACTATGTGTCCAAATGATAACGTAGTGCTTGCATGCCATATCTGTGTGAGATGGACGAATATAGTGACTTGACGTCACATGAGAGCCAGAAAAATTGGCTGGACCAGTGTATATGTTGCAATGTTTGCAAGATACTAGTCGTAACTTTAACATAGCTATACAGTCTGGAGACAAGTGGTTGTAGATGTAAATCAACCCATTCCCCCAATAACTCATTCAATGATCCTATGCCCGATATAATAGGTCTTCCTTTCACTTCTATAATCGATTTGTGCACTTTTGGGAGGTGATGGAATATCGGGATGGTAGGTTTCGCTACCTTGATGTTTTCAGCATCACTCTTCTCCATCACCCCCAAAGTAACACTTTATTTAAATAAATGGAAGTCGGCAGTGTTTGATCCAGATTATGCGAAACGCGTTGATCGGATTGTTAGGGCACCTCTCCACCAAGTATATACCTGATGTATTGTCCTGATATACAGCTCACCTCCTGCACCATTAGAATTTTAAACAAGAAGCAATAAAGGTACTGTGCTTATTATACTGGTGCGATTACACATATAATATTGGATTCTTTGATGGGGAGAAGAGAACCCTAAAACTGGCACATTATGACTGCATGCTCAAGATCGTTATGTTATGGTGCGCTGTGTTTGAAACTTTGTTGATACTTTGATACTTGCTCATATTAGTACTTAGGTAAACAGTTGGCACGAGACCGCTGTTTGCCGAATACAGTCCATATGGAGGTTAAACTTCACTTACGTTTTCTAGTTTGGGAACTATGGCGAAGTGTCTAAATATATGAGATACTTACCACTAGAGAAACAGACCTTTAAGACTAAGGGCGATTAGCCTTGGTTATGTAAATGTAGTTGGCATGGTGGTAGTTGGCATGAGACCGCTGTCCGCCCGGTATTAGTCCATACTGAAGTAGCACTTCGCAAGAGTCTCCGTATTTGGGTACGATTGCGAAGCGCTTTAAATGCTTCAGTTATATAGTTCTTTATAAGGCAAGACATCTGGTAACCAAAGGGTCTGGTACTGATTAGATATTTTTTCATAATATCAGTACATGTATAGGAAATAGTTCTTCTCTACACTTATACAAAAGTTGGGGAGAGAATAAGTGTAGCTCTGGTGAATGCATTAGATCAGTTACACTTATTAGTTAAACAGGCAACGTAGTAAGGGACGGTCTCATAGTAACACGTAGAGTGTTCTTTTAGGGATCTGGTCATTAAGGTTGGCAGGATCTCGCATGTTTTAATCTTTTTTTTTTTTTTTTTTTTTTTGTTTATAGCACCAATAAATATTTGTTTTATGGCGTCATTAGTGTGTTCCCTAAGGTAGTGACCCTACTTTGATACAGTATTGAACTGGTCTTTTCCAAGGTGGGATATTACCCACATCTGTTCTATCTCCTTTTTTTTTTTTTTTGAGGTTATATGTTTAATTTTAGACCTGCAATACGCTATGTCAACTAATTGTCCTGGTTTGCTTTAGACTATCTGTTTCATCTGTTGGATACTGGTGGGTGAAAGTGAGCTTATTATGCTTGTCTATAATTACACTGCATAGTGGTCCCCCCTGGGGACCCCCGTTAGCGGGATGGCGCTGTTGAGCAGAAGATGGAGAGCTACCATTTTTAAAATGGTTAATAGGGAAAACACCCTTTACCATAAAGCCCGTTTTTCTAAGGCTTTAGGTTATAGGAAGGGGAAGTTCTACACTGGCCCTCTTCTTTTTTACTTATAACATAAGACACATGAGGAACTCTTCTCCTGCCTTGCATGCTTCTGTATCCTGCTTTAATGGGTATCCTGGCTATGTCTGAGCACAAAAAAATGGGCAAATCCAAGATTATAAAAGCAATGATAGCCGCTTCAAACCTTGAGCTTATGCTTGATATCAGTGATTATAATTACGCACAATATGAGTAAAATTTCATCCCCATGCATCTTGAGTTAAATACACTGTCTGTTAACTCATATGTGTGCTACCTAAGAAGCCTCTCCAATGGCTTCTAACAAACCGGAACCAATATTAACATTAAGGTGCACCACGTTTTCTCATCAATAACATATCAGTGTCTATTTAAAAACATCAGTCTTTATTTCTTCAGAACATGAATAATTTAAATGTACCTTCGTTGAACAGCAGACATAAGGGATAATAGGTGGGCACCCGCTAGGTTGATCTCACCATTAAACTCTGATCAACGTTTTTTTGCATGTATACATGAAGGTACATTTCAATTATTCATATTCTGAAGAAATAAAGACTGATGTTTTTAACTATACACTGATATGTTATTGATGAGAAAATGTGGTGCACCTTAATGTTAATATTAAGTCCAAGGCTACCAAGGCTTCGGGGTCTCCCCTTGACTCCTCGTGCTAGAGTGGTTTTCATAGGGATTCCTCTTGCTCTGTGGCCCCATGCAACTCCCAGAGGCCCTTTTCTGCTGAACAAGAGGCTGCATGGGTTAAGGCCCTAATTTTCTTAGTGAGTTGAATATCTTCCTCTATTCAAGGGATTCCAGAGTCTTGGTCTTAAGACCACCCTGTTCACCCAAAATGCATTACAGCCATTTCATGGAGGGAAATTTTCCTGTATGAGATTCCACAGCTCAGCCAAGGGACCCAATGAGGACAGTTTGGATTTGTCCTTTACTATTGGGGTTTATTTTGAGGAAAACCCTTCCTCTCCCACTGAGGGTCTTATCCAGGCTGTCTTGGAAACCCTGATGGTCTCAAAGGCCTTAGATTCCAGTTAGATTAAGCAAAAAGGGAAAAATGTGAGAGAGGAAGAAAGAGAGAGAGCCTCCCAGGACCACGGATAAGAGGAACCACAGTCAATGGAAATAAATAGAAAATGTATTATCAACACAGGGTGCACAGTTAGGGGATGCCAAAAGCCCCATTCAGCTACATTAGTCGTAAATTGAACATCTTAAGCTGCAAAGATCCACTGCATACCTATTTGGTGATAATCATGACAAACCCGTTAAGAGCCAAAAATAAGTGACTCTGGGGAGCACACGCTAACATTATGATGGAAGTATATGAAAAACATGATTGGTCTCAGAGGTGGTTGACTGGATAAAAGGCTGACGAACAGGAGACAGCATGTTATAATCAATGGTATTTATTCAGAGAAGCATGGGTTACTATTGGAGTGCCACAGGGGTCAATGCTGGGTCCTGGTCTCTTCATTATCTTCATTAGTAATGTTACTGGTGGATTTCATAGTAGGAGGGATAAATCAAATGCTCGAAGATGTAGGAAAACTGGAGTAATAGATAATAAAATAAAATATTTCATTGAGGACACAGAAACCCAAACGTGGAATACAGGATACCAGAGGTCTTCATTGCAACACATTGAACTGAGACTTCCACCTGTCAAGGTATTAAACCTGTGGCCCTCTAGATATTCAGGAGTAGAATCCCCATCATTCCCAGACAGCTATTGGGTGGCATCAGGGTACAGCTGCTGCTGCCTTCTGAAACCCACAAGATGCTTCAGACATCACAAACATAGTGTTCAGTTGTTCAGCAGTGACATCATTATGTCACAACAGAGCAGCATATCCAAAAAGGGGCTCAATATGTTGGGCATAGATTGGAACAGCTGTCATTGTTGCAGCAACCAACTGCAAGTATATATAATGAAATAAGGCAATGTTTGCTTGATCCTTCCACCCTAGGCCCAGGCCTAAACACGCTACTGCCTAGCAGTAGATTACAACAGATAAGAAATGTAAATAAAACTGTAAACTGGTACAACTGACAGCTTTTTTGAAGTACTCCTACATAAAGAATAATAATAATTGCTTCTGAAAAATGTCACATATTCTTAAGACCTGCTGTTTATATGAAAACTGTATTATTTCTGGGGCAGACCAAATTTTCCATAAAGGAAACAAAAATATCCAGATTTCCATTGATTTAAAAGCAGATTTTAACCCACTAAATGCTAGAGAGGCCTCTGATGCTTTGTCTCACAGTGCCTTGGGGGCCACTCTAGCATTTGATTTTAAAAGTCCCATTAACCCTTTGAGTGCCAGAGGGGTACGCAACGCATTGTGTTCCCCTCTGGCACTCAAAAGGTTAAAAATAATGGTAATTTTTATTTGTACCCCTTAATGCAGTTGGATTGCCCCAGAATTGCTCCACTTTTATTTGGACATAAAGGGGATGTATCACATTATAAAAATGTTACCATATGCTTTGTTAATAAAAGTAATAATAGGAATGCTTACAAAGATATTCTGTCTTCTGTGCTGTGCACTTCCGTATAATATGAACAGCACAGCTTTTCTTCACGTCCAAATTCTCCTCCCACTTCCCTCCCAGCTGCCCCAGGGGGCACGTTCACACTTCCCTTCGGTTTGCTGTGAATGTCTTCTATCGTTATAAGAAGCTCCGGTTAGCATTATACTAAGGTTGCAACCACACTGAAGGGAAGCGTGAACACGCTCCCTGGGGCAGTTTGGAGGGAGATGGGAAGAGAATTCTTACGTGAAGAAGAGCTGCGCTGAAGAATCAGCATGCCCCATTATGCTGACCGGCACAGCTTGAATAGAGAATATCTTTGTGAGTACGTAATTAAAAAAAAAAAAAAAAAAAGATGACTTTTATTAACAGAACATATGGTAACACATTTTTATGAGGCGATACATCCCCTTAAGGCACAGTTCCCATTTACATATTCCTCCATACTTACTAATGAAACCATTTTCTTCTTGTGTTTGCTGTTTATTTTAAAATAGATTTTTATGGAAAGCCACTACCTCCGCTGACGTTACGACAAGGACCCAACAGTGATGCACATGATGTCATCTCTTAAACAACAAACGCTTTTTTTTTTTTTTTTTTTTTTTTTTTTTTTTAAACTACATTAAACTGATGGAGTTGTAAGAAAACAGTATTTTATGCACAAATGGATAAGAATGGAACAAATTTACCCAAAGTGTCATTTATCTGATTCACATTTTACATTAGTTGCTGGCTAAAGTACACACACACACACACACACACACACACACACACACACACACACACACACACACACACACACACACACACACACAATAAAATATGTGTGTGTGTGTGTATATATATATATATATATATATATATATATATATATATATATATATATATATATATATATATATATATGGTTTGGGTAAAAAGACAAACCTTAGCCATGAAAATTAGCACAGGTTCACTTTGGCATCAGAGCTGCAAATTTTGAAAGCGGACAGTGAGGCTAATGTGTTATAAAGAACTCTAGTAACTCTGGGACAAATCAGCTACACTTTGGGGTACAAATAAAAATTCCTCAGATTTTCATTGATTTAAATGGGGATTTTAATGGAACGCTGGAAACGTCTCCAATGCATTGGCCTTGCTAGCTTTCAAGGCTTGGAAATTCCAATTTAAGTCAACGAAAATATTTGTTTCCTATTGTACAGTTACTTTACAGTAGAATTACTTGAATTCTTCTTAAAGGAATAGTAATGTTTCACAATAAAAGCGGCTCCAATTAATCTTCATAGTATTTGGGCCATGGAGTGTGTTAATTCAATACTGTCAGAGTTTTAGTTCAAGAGTAATTGAATGATAAAGTATCACCCTCTCGCCTCTTTTACTGATGTAACACTGCTCACCTCAGAACAGAAAGCTGGTGTCCAAATGGCTTGCAGAGAGGGACAATCTTCAGTTAGTATAAGGGAAAAACCTGTCAAGGGGGGCAGGGTTTTCCTTATACTCACAGTAAGAAGATTGTCCCTTGCTGTGAGCTGTCTGGTCTTAAGACCAGATTCCACATCTGAGGGGAGGTAACTTACACTAGGTAAAAGGGGCAGGAGGGGGGTACTTTATCATTCAATTACTCTTGAACTACAACTCTGACAGTAATGAAATAACACTCTCCATGGACCAAACACTATGAAGATTAATCTGAGCTGCTTTTATTTTGAAACATTACTATTCCTTTAACACATCAGCTTATGTGTGTTTTTGACCTCGAGTAATCGATTTCTCATTTTGCTTGAAAATTATTAAATTCAGTATTTCTACAATTTTTAAGGATATTTTATAATGTGTACCTGAAGAGCAAACATTTTAAACACTATAAAATACGTATTTTTAAAAGTTATACAGTAATTCAATTTGCACCACATATCTACTTCTTTCCACATTACTTGTTTGTTTTCAGTGATGAAACTGAATCGTCCATGGCATTCCAGTTTAGGCTGAGATTGTAAATAGGAATTGTATATATATAACATTAAATACATTTAAAAATTTTGACTTTTTTCTTTCTGTTTGGTTGACTGCATGTAAGTCTTGTTAAATGTAATTCAGAATTGTGAGAGGTTATGTTTTGAGTATTTCAAACAGATATGTGACTAGTAGGAGAATGGAGTGCCTGAAATCAAATGGACAAAGCAAGTAACAAACTGTAAATCAAATGATCTACTTTTGGATGACAATGTACACTTACCCTGCTCAGTATTACAGGGCCAAGGTCCCCGGAGCATCTCATTTACCTGATGCATATCACAAAAAGTGAGGCTGCACACCTGAATAGAGAACAATAGGTTTAAATAGGGTAAAACACTTTTCTCTGTCGTCCAATACAGGTTACTGGTAACTTTGGGTAGGCGATCAGCCCCATTATAGGCAGGAACAATTCTGAGAAGTGACTGCTGGGTGGCGCCTACCTCCTTACCTTAGCGTGCAGCTAGCCAATCCCAAACCAGCAAGATTTGTTTCTTGGTCAAAACACAAGGCAAGAGAACAGTTCTGCTATAGTTTTAGCTTTTTTATTATTTTTCTGTTAGATATGGAATACCACCATTAGGCGGATTACCATCACTGACAATTACCATCATCCAGATGTGGATAGCTAAGTATCCAGGTGCTTTTGTGGACCTAAGCCCTAGGGGGAAAAATCTTGGCTGCAAGTGCTTTCCCCAGGAGTTGCCCACTGAGGCTTCTTCTTGATATATGGTAATCTAAAAACAGAAGACCTGCTGAGCACCCTTTGAGTGCTGAGGTCCACATGTCCCATGCTTCTCCACCGCACAGGGGTCTTATTTGAAGTTCCTGTTATATACTCATGCACTCATTGGGTTTATCTGTATGTGTGTGAAGTGTTTGGAGCAAATTTCTGTGGTAACTTAACCCTTTTGCTGCTAGTTAGCACCTTTTGGGGTTTTTTTTTGGGCATTTTCCCTACTGGGACCAGTGTTTATTGGGTCTACTGGTTTATTCTAGTGGGCTTTTGAGTGGTTTTAAGTTTGATATTCACCTCGTTAACTTTATGTTCCGCGCCTTTAAGGTGCGCGTTTACTGCATAGACGCCATTGCTCCATTAACTTCTATGAAACTTTACAGTTTGGGACATATCTCTGCAACCGCTCCACATAGCGAGGTCAGAGATGGCTCATTTTGTGGGTTTGCCCTTGCTCTGTCATCCTGTCAACGTTTTGGGCATGCTGGGGGCTTTGGGCACTGTTTGGGTACTCCGTTAGCTTACTACATTTCCCATGAGCACTCGCTTCACACGCTCCTTTCTGATTGGCTCCCATTGCGGCAGCCATTTTGTGTATTCGCAGATCGAGTATCCTACGCAGGGCTTGGACTCTCATTCTCTCCTCTACAGTTTAACCCTTACAGATAAGTCTTACTTAGCATTTCTGGGGTGCATTTATTTATCATACACACTGTTTTGTGGGTGTTTTTGATACTTTGACCGTTTGACTCTGTGAGAATGTCTACTCCATTAGACTTTGGGGTTAAACCTAACACAAAGGACACTGGGGTGTCTGTGTCCCTCATTGTTCATTGCTCCTCATGTCACTCAAAGATACCTAGAGAATACTCAGGTCATGTTTTCCCAGCATGCGCTGCTGCCCCTGAATCCCCTGCAGGGGCCTCCAGCCATGCACTAGAGCCAGTGTGGATGCAAGAGTTTAAGGCTACTACCAGGGACCTCCAGTCCACCTTACAACTCCTTCCATCAACTTTACAGGGGGTCTTCCACTCGTGACAGGCCCCCGCCCCTATCAGATCTTCCCTGCCTAAACCGCTTGGTGTACCTGATTTGTCTTACTCCTCTGAGGAGGAATTATTGATGGACTCTGATGACGATGACTGTTCAGCTGTTCCTTCATCTCAGTTTTTTGGGGACCCCTTTGAGGCTGACCCCATTCCCTCGGCTGAGGGCCTGATCAGGGCTGTGCTTACCACCCTGAACATTCCGTTGGTACACGAGGCATCTTCTGACCCCTCTGATGTGTTTCAGGAGCCTGTTAAGCCCCATACTTGTTTTACACCTAACCCCACCCTTGACCGCTTGGTGTCTGAGGAGTAGAAACTTCCAGACAGGAAACCATCTCTGTCTAGGAAGTTCACTAAGCTTTACCCGTACTCTGAAACGGCCCTCACGAAGTAGGTCCATCCCCCCAAAGTGGATGCCCCAATTTCCAGGCTTTCAAAGTCCACTGCTTTGCCGGTGGCTTACACATCTGCTCTCAAAGACTGGACTGATAAGCTTGAGACCTCTCTCAAGGCTATTTTTGTGACAGCTGGCTCTGCCCTACCTTTGCTGCAGCGTGGGTGAATAGGGCTGTGGCTGTTTGTACTGAACAGCTCAATTCATCTGTCCGTCAGGGGACCCCTACTGCTGACATGTTGCAATTTCTCACTAACATTGCTGAGGCTCAGCATTATGCCTCTGCAGCCCTGTTTGACGCTGTGCGTATTGTAGCCAGGGCATGTACCATGTCTGTGGTAGCCAGACGTGCTCTTTGGCTCAAGATCTGGTCTGCTGACACTGCCTCCAGGAAGGCTCTCCTGTCTTTTCCTTTTCAGGGCTCCTCCCTGTTTGGACCTGAGCTCAAGGATCTCATCAGCAAGGCCACTGGAGGGAAGAGTACTCACCTGCCCTTGGTCCTGAGGAAGAAGGTGCCTGTCAAAAGGAATCAGCTTTTTCGTCCCTTTCAAGCAGACTTGCGCCAAGTAACCCAGACGGTTCCTCAGGCTTCCCGCTCCTCATCAAAGCCTCTCGGCGCGGCAGGCCTCTGTGGTGGACCTGTGGGTTTTACAGGTGGTGGCTACGGGGTACAGGATTCCCTTCAACTCCCTTCCTCCTCCCAGGACCTTCTCTTCTTGTTCTCCTTTGGGAGCAGAAAAAGCGCCGCCTTTTCGAGGAAGCTATACAGGCCCTTCTGGGCAAGGCAGCCCTGGAGCCAGTTCCTCCTCAGGAGAGGGGCTTTGGATTCTACTCCAACCTCTTTGTGGTTTCCAAGAAGGACAGCGGCTGTCGTCCCATTTTGGATCTGAAAGATCTCAACTCCTTTGTGGTCCAGTCCCAATACCACCAGAAGTCTCTGCGCACAGTGATAGTGGCCATGTCCCCTGGGGAATTTCTGGCCTCTCTGGTCTTCAAGATGCCTATCTGCACATCACCATTCATCCAGAGAATCAGCAATATCTCCACTTTGCCTGCGACCAAGGGCATTTCCAGTTTTCTGCCCTTCCCTTTGGTCTGACCACGGCTCCTCATGTCTTCAACAGAGTCCTCGGAGAATTGATCTCCGTCCTACATCGGAACGGTATCAGGGTGACTCATATATGGACAACCTCCTTCTGAAGGCCTCTTCTCCGGAACTCCTTCATCAGCAGGTGCAGGACTGTATTCATGCTCTCTCCCATCACGGGTGGATCATCAATTTGGACAAGTCAGACCTTGTTCCTTCCCAGAGGATGGTCTTACTGGGCCTCCTCTTCGACACTCAGAGAGGGATGTTATTTTTCACAGACGAAGTGGCTCATCAGATAGCACTGAAGGTCTAGGCTTTCCTGTCTCCGGATCCGGTTCCAGCCAAGAAGTTGTCATCCTTGGTGGGGAAGTTCATTTCCACCATAGAAGCAGTTCCATTTGCCATGGCTCACACCAGGGAACTTCAGAGGTTTCTAATCCTGGCATGCAGGGGTCGACCTGATCTCCTGGAAAGATCCCTATCTCTCCCTCTTCACGTGGAACAGAACCTCTCATGGTGGATCAACCTGAACAATCTCCTGAAAGGCAGACCCTTCCTGGTGCCCTTCTGGACCACAGTGATGACGGATGCCAGCCTCCCCGGATGGGGAGCGGTGCTGGGGCACTTGAGTGTTCAGGGCCAGTGGTCTCAGGAGGAATCTCTCCTTTCCATCAGTGTCTTGGAGCTTCGGGTGATGTTTCATGCCCTACATCACTGGACAAGGCAACTGGAGGATTCTTTGGTCAGGGTACAGTCGGACAATGCCACAGCAGTAGCCTACATCAACAAGCAAGGCTACACAAGAAGTTTCGCAGGTCAAGGCTATTTTATCATGGGCAGAGGAGCATGTCCCTGCCATTTCCTCAGTTCATATTCCTGGTGTAGGCGACGTTCTGGCAGACTTCCTCAGTCGGCACACAGTGGACAGCGGAGAGTGAGAACTACATCCAGATGTGTTCAACCTCATCATCCAGCAGAGGGGTCTTCCATGCATCGACCTGATGGCAACCAGGAGCAACAGGAAGGTTCCCACTTTCTGCTGTCGCTGGGCGGATCTCCTGGCTTTGGCAGTGGATGCCTTGTTGATCCCGTGGACATTTCCTCTGGCAGACATCTTTCCTCCCGTTCCCCTGTTGAACAAGGTGCTATAGAAACTGAGAATGGAGCGCTGCCCAGTCATTCTGATTGCTCCGTACTGGCCTTGACAGGCTTGGTTTCCGGAGCTTCTGGACCTTTCCGTGGTGGAACCTCTTCGATTACCCCTAACCCCGCGTGCGGACCTTCTTCTACGGGGTTACCTCTGGATGAAAGACATTCATAATCTGGCTTTGACGGCATGGAGATTGAATCTTCAATTTTGAAGAAGGGATTTTCTTCTGGTGTGGTGGCTACTATGTTTAGTGCCCATAAGTCTGTTTCCCCTAAGGTCTACCATCGTATTTGGTCTACCTTTCTATCTTGGTGTGCTGACAAAGACCTGTCTCAGGATTTTGACCTTCCTACAGTTCTTTCCTTCCTCCAGGATGGTGTGGATATGGGCCTGGGACTGAGTTCTCTTAAGGTTCAGACTTCTGCGCTTTCTGTCTTCTTTTAGAGGCGTCTTGCTATCATTCATGATGTCAAGGTTTTCTTCCAGGGTGTTGCTCATTCCCATCTGGTATTTAAGTCCTCTGCTCCTCAGTGGGACTTTAACCTGGTCTTGGGAGTGCTTCAGCACCCTCCTTTTGAGTCTTTGGCTACCGTTCCTCTACGTATGCTGACGTGGAAGATGGCCTTTCTCCTGGTGATTGTTTCTGTTCGCCAAGTTGCGGATCTGCATGCCCTGTCTTGTAGACCACCCGTTTTGGTCTTTCACAAGGACAAGGCGGTGCTTCGCGCCTCACAAGAGTTTCTCCCGAAGGTGGTGTCTGAGTTCCACATTAATTAGGAGATTGTGAAGAGAAGGATCTTCATCTGTTGGATGTTGTTCGTTGTCTCAAGTTCTTTGTAAATCGGACTGAGTCCCTGAGGCAGTCTGACACTCTTTTTGTCATTCCTGAGGGTCCTAGGGCAGGGAAGCCTGCTTCCAATGTAACCATTGCTTCTTGGATCAATTCCACGATTCGTAAGGCTTACGAAATTCAGAAGAAGCCTGTTCCTTTCAGGATCATGGCTCATTCTGCGAGGTCTATTGGGGCTTCTTGGGCCTACAAGAATCAGGCCTCAGCTGACCAGTTGTGCAAGGCAGCCACTTGGTTGTCTGTGCACACTTTTGCTAAACACTATCGTGTGGATGTGCTGGCATCGGCTGATGCCAGCTTTGGAAGGAAGATCCTGGAGGCAGCCTTGCCTGTCTAGGATCTCCTTAGTCTCTCAGTACTTTCACTTTTGAGCCCTGTTGGCTCTAGTTCAGTGTGCTGTGTGTAACAGTTCCTGGGGTTTGTTTTATACCTGTTCGGTGTCAGTTGACACTTTGTGGTTATTGTTGGGCTCTTCATGATCTGTAGATTCACTGATGCTCTGGTGACTTTGGGGGCCTGCTCCTGGTCCTTTCCTTTCTTCCTGCACTGGGGAAATTAATGGTTGGACATCCCAAAGTTACCAGTAACCTGTATTGGACGACAGAGAAAATAGGATTTTAGTCTTACCTGTTAAATCCTTTTCTCTTAGTCCATACAGGTTACTGGTTTCCCACCCTGTCAAAGGACCATACTTGGCTCTCCTGTGGCAGAACATGGGGTTCCTTTCGGGTTCATGCTCACAGGAGTCTTCCTTTACCTTCTTACTACCTAGTCAATAGTTAGTCTGCAAATCTTACTGGTTGGGGACTGGCTAGCTGCAAGCTAAGGAGAGGAGGTAGGCTCCACCCAGAAGTCACTTCTCAGAATTGTTCCTGCCTATTTAAAGGGGCTGATCGCCTACCCAAAGTTACCAGTAACTTGTATGGACTAAGAGATAAGGATTTAACAGGTAAGACTAAAATTCTACTATTCTCTAGTACATGGGGCACACCAACAGATTAGGTTTTCAGGATCTCTCTAATTAAGCACATGTGGTTCAGTTACAATGACTGAGCAATAGCATACTCCCCAGTGAATAAGCAAGGACAGCTTAACCGTTTGAGTGCCAGAGAGGTACACAACGCATTGCACTGCAATGCATTGTGTACCCCTCTGGCACTCAAAGGGTAAAAAAAAAAAAAAAAAGAGCTGACTTGCTGCTGTACTTCGAGGACTAACATTGAGAAGCTGAGTAAAAGCAAGGTTTTATTAGCTTGTTGGGAGCTTACTGGATAAGGTGAGACAGACAGTAGCAGATACAGGACCCTGTGTCATGCATTGCATTTGTGTAACATTAACCTTTAAAAGGGTAGTACTTCCTAGCTAGAGAAGAATATTCCTGACCTAACTGGGGCCTGTGAAATCTTAAAAATGTACAGTTCATTGTTTTTATTTTCATCATTATCTGAGTTTCCGTGGGACATCTACATTCAGCTGGGTTCTCCTTTCTTTTGCCCTGTCCTTCATTTAAAGGGATAGTGATGTTAAGTTACGAAAGTACAATTGTCTTTTTATACAGTTTTATAACAATGTGTATCAGTATAACCTTCTAAAACTTTGCCATTTTACCTTTATTCTATAATAACATTTCCCCCTGCTGCCCCTTTTACTTACCTCCAGCAGCCTCAGCAAACTGTTCCAGATAGACAGCGATGAGGAACAGTCTTTCAGCATAAGGAAAAACCTGCCCTCCTTCGTCAAGCGGGCAGTGTTTTTCTTATACTGAAGGAAAGAAGATTGTCCCTCGTTGCAATCTGTCCCATCGTGGGACAGAAATTCCAGATCTGAAGCAGGCTGCTTGAGGTAAATAAAAGGGGAGGGAGGGGGAATCTTTATTATAGAATAAAGGAAAAACGGCAGAGTTTTAGAAGGTTATACTGCTACGCGTTGTTATAAAAATGTATAAAGAAGACTTGATTGTACTTTAGCAACTAAATATTACTATCCCTTTAAACCTCCCACTGAGGACTGAGGAGTCAGTTCTCTGAAGGAAATGTGAAGGAGCAGCATAAGCTGAGGGCTCAGAGGGATTTCAGCAGCTAACATCACAAGAGTAAAAGAAATCGAGAGCAAAGACTTCCTATTGCCATGGCAACATGACAAGCTTGTTGAAGCTTTAATATTTTATGTTTAGAAGAGAAATTAAGTGAACAAACAAAGACATGGATCTGATTTATTTTCTGTAAGTTGCTACCTTATATGTTTGTTTTTCCTGAGTGGCACTACCCCTTTAAAGAGAACCTGTCACCTTTCCAAATCATTCTCTTAGTGAGAGCCTCCATTTTGAAAGGATCTGCATGGTTATTTCTCCCTGGTCTTTTATTCCACACATCTGGTAGAAACTGATTTTAAAGGGATAGTAATACTTCATTTTAACTTTATTTTATTTTGTAGGTATTAAAAAAACATGAAGAATGATATAAGTCTTATCTCTGAAACCTTTATGGTTTAAGAGATATTCACAAACAAAGTATCCCCCGCCTGTTCAACCAGATCAGAAGGAAGGTGCCCAGGTAGACTGCAGAGAGGGACAATCTTCAATTAAGATAATGGAAAAAGCTGAAAAACTTATCAAGGGGGGAAGGGCTTTCATTGTTTTCATACAAAGAAAATTGTCCCCTTCTGTTATCTGTACTGTCATACAACCAGACTCACATCTGAGAAGAGATGGCTTACACTAGGTAAAAGGGGCGGGGAGGGGAACTTTGCTTGTGAATATCTCATAAACCATAAAGGTTTGAGAGATAAGACTTATATCATTCTTCATGTTTTTTTAATGCCTACAAAATAAAATAAAGTTAAAACGAAGTGTTACTATCCCTTTAACTCTTAATTATGCAGGCTTCATCAGAAAGTTTAGAGAATAAAGCTCTGCTGAGATTAGATTCTCCAACAACTAAAGTAAAAAAAAGTCAAAATAGTAAATGTGACTAAAAGCTGTTTAAGTAACAAGTCCACTTTAAGGATGAGTTGTCACCTATTTAGAGTCTCCTCTGAGAGAGAACATCCAGTTTGACAGAATTTTTGTGGTCTATGCAAGTTAACTGCTACTGGCTGGAAGGAAGTGACAGGTGGGAAAACAGTGTGACGTATATCTTGCTGACACGCCAACCAATACTGTCTAATTTTCAAAAACTGCCAAACTGAAATATCTCAAACTATAGGTTTATATAACATGGCTAACATAACATATAGATGATTTTGAAAGCTCCTTCAAAAACCTCTAAGTTGTTATAAGGTGTACGTTTTTATTTTAGTCATAGCAAAACAAAAGGGGCAGAGCTCACAGCCTGGTACATTACCCAGAATATTAATTGATACTGTAAAAACTAGTCAAATGGCAGTCGTAATTGTGATACCTTGAGCTTTTTGCAGATCATAGTCCCACAACGATTGTATTGGTCAGCTACTGGCTCCAATCAGCTGCTCCCACGTCAACAGACACTACAAAAACAGTCACTATCAGGGTTCTCCAATATCCTAAGTCTTTACTCTGATTAAGTGGATAATCAGACCTGCAAAAAGCGTGGACCCTTATGCTGTCAGGCAATCCAGACACTGTACTCTCTGTATGGTCTCTACTGACAGGGGAACAACTGAGTAGAGCATTTTGGGCACTGCTCTCTTTGATAAACTTCTGCTAGGATATGGGGCTGTATAATCCCCCATTATGTTGATCCCATTAACTAGCTTCCCTGGATTTGGATTGAACACTTCACAGGGGTATTTTAGGACCCTTCCCTGTAAAGGCTGACCTTTGTATAAGTCTGTGTCTCACTACTTAACTAGAAGTTCTTTATTTCAATAGTAAGTTAACCAATTGAGTGCTATGGTCCTTCATTATATGTCCCTTTTTTTCTGGCACCCACTATTTTGTGGTGCAATTTTTTTTTTGCCTGTTATGCACTCCATATTAGTTCTCTTTATTATATTGCATGCTTGAAGATGTCTGTTATGCACTCCATATTAGTTCTCTTTATTATATTGTATGCTTGAAGATGTCTGTTATGCACTCCATATTAGTTCTCTTTATTATATTGTATGCTTGAAGATGTTTGTTATGCACTCCATATTAGTTCTCTTTATTATATTGTATGCTTGAAGATGTTTGTTATGCACTCCATATTAGTTCTCTTTATTATATTGCATGCTTGAAGATGTCTGTTATGCACTCCATATTAGTTCTCTTTATTATATCGCATGCTTGAAGATGTCTGTTATGCACTCCATATTAGTTCTCTTTATTATATCGCATGCTTGAAGATGTCTGTTATGCACTCCATATTAGTTCTCTTTATTATATCGCATGCTTGAAGATGTCTGTTATGCACTCCATATTAGTTCTCTTTATTATATCGTATGCTTGAAGATGTTTGTTATGCACTCCATATTAGTTCTCTTTATTATATTGTATGCTTGAAGATGTTTGTTATGCACTCCATATTAGTTCTCTTTATTATATTGCATGCTTGAAGATGTCTGTTATGCACTCCATATTAGTTCTCTTTATTATATTGCATGCTTGAAGATGTCTGTTATGCACTCCATATTAGTTCTCTTTATTATATCGCATGCTTGAAGATGTCTGTTATGCACTCCATATTAGTTCTCTTTATTATATCGCATGCTTGAAGATGTCTGTTATGCACTCCATATTAGTTCTCTTTATTATATCGCATGCTTGAAGATGTCTGTTATGCACTCCATATTAGTTCTCTTTATTATATCGCATGCTTGAAGATGTCTGTTATGCACTCCATATTAGTTCTCTTTATTATATCGCATGCTTGAAGATGTCTGTTATGCACTCCATATTAGTTCTCTTTATTATATCGCATGCTTGAAGATGTCTGTTATGCACTCCATATTAGTTCTCTTTATTATATTGCATGCTTGAAGATGTCTGTTATGCACTCCATATTAGTTCTCTTTATTATATTGCATGCTTGAAGATGTCTGTTATGCACTCCATATTAGTTCTCTTTATTATATTGTATGCTTGAAGATGTCTGTTATGCACTCCATATTAGTTCTCTTTATTATATCGCATGCTTGAAGATGTCTGTTATGCACTCCATATTAGTTCTCTTTATTATATCGCATGCTTGAAGATGTCTGTTATGCACTCCATATTAGTTCTCTTTATTATATTGTATGCTTGAAGATGTGTGTTATGCACTCCATATTAGTTCTCTTTATTATATTGTATGCTTGAAGATGTCTGTTATGCACTCCATATTAGTTCTCTTTATTATATTGCATGCTTGAAGATGTCTGTTATGCACTCCATATTAGTTCTCTTTATTATATTGCATGCTTGAAGATGTCTGTTATGCACTCCATATTAGTTCTCTTTATTATATCGCATGCTTGAAGATGTCTGTTATGCACTCCATATTAGTTCTCTTTATTATATCGCATGCTTGAAGATGTCTGTTATGCACTCCATATTAGTTCTCTTTATTATATCGCATGCTTGAAGATGTCTGTTATGCACTCCATATTAGTTCTCTTTATTATATTGTGTGCTTGAAGATGTCTGTTATGCACTCCATATTAGTTCTCTTTATTATATTGTGTGCTTGAAGATGTCTGTTATGCACTCCATATTAGTTCTCTTTATTATATCGCATGCTTGAAGATGTCTGTTATGCACTCCATATTAGTTCTCTTTATTATATTGCATGCTTGAAGATGTCTGTTATGCACTCCATATTAGTTCTCTTTATTATATTGCGTGCTTGAAGATGTCTGTTATGCGCTCCATATTAGTTCTCTTTATTATATTGTGTGCTTGAAGATGTCTGTTATGCGCTCCATATTAGTTCTCTTTATTATATTGCATGCTTGAAGATGTCTGTTATGCACTCCATATTAGTTCTCTTTATTATATCGCATGCTTGAAGATGTTTGTTATGCACTCCATATTGGTTCTCTTTATTATATTTCGTGCTTGAAGATGTCTGCTTGCACTCTATGGTTCTTTAACCTGTTCTGTACCTTGGCTGTTTTTACACTGTTATAACTGGCCTTCTGGGCAGATGTCTACACTGAATTCTATTTTTTTTTTTTTCTTCTGCCTCGCTCATTATATATACAGTTTTCAGAATAGTTCTTTTTAATTATTATTAATACTTTCGTTCGGAGCACAAAAATCACAGTTTATAATGGCTGGAGAGCCAGCATTTGCTGTATGAAGTGCATTGAGAAACTACATTTCTGAGAATCTCCAATTTCCAGGGCTTTCTGAATTGGACAGAAGAGGCAGCCAGTTTTCTTTTCCATTGTACATGCTACTCAGAGGCTGGGCTCTCCTCTTTTCCTACCAGTTAACGCCTTCCTGTCAGATAAGCACTTTTTGGGTATCACTAACTACTTTCTCATACTTTCTAGCTAATTTCAACTACATTTGTCTTACTTTGGGGGTTTTCGCTGAACATGTCAAATGCCATGGGAAAATCCAAAACCAAGCATTCGGGGGTTCCCTTGACTCATTTAGCACATTGCTTCTAATGCCAGACCGTGCTTCCATGCGAGTATTCAGGTACCTTATATACCTCTTATGCTGTGGCCTCAACTAATCCTCCAGGACCCACTACTATAGTTCAAGAGCCAGTTTCGGTTAAGAAAGATTTCCTCAGTTGCTTCTATTCCGCCCTCTATACAAGGGGTCCTCTATTCTTGGTACTCCATGCCCCCTGCCAGACACATTAATCCTGTCTTTTGGGGCCATTCTCAAGTGGTTGGAGATTCCTCTGCAGAGGAAAAAAGAAATGATGGGAGGATCTGTATTCCTGCTTGTCTTTTGGAGATACCTATAAGGAAGAGCCTTACCCTTTGGCTAAGCCACTCATCAGAGCGGTATTGGAGATGCTTCAAAACTGAGGTCTCTGACTCTGGATTGTCCTCGCCAGACCTCTTTCAACAACACAAAAAGGAGGTACCCATTTTTCCCCCATCACACTCTGGACCAGCTTCTCCTGGAAGAGGGCAAGATACTAAGACAGAAGACTCTACTTTAACAAGCGTATTTCCAACCTCTATCCATTTTGACTGAGGCCTTGTCTCAGTGAGCTTCTCCATCTGTGGTTGATCCACCCCAATATCTTGTCTTGCTAAGAACACCACTTGGCCTCTGGCAGCTGCTGCAGCTTTTAAGGATCATGCGAACAAGAGCTTAAATTCCTTTTTAAAAGCGAACTTTGCTACCACTGGGCCCACTCTGCAACCCATCTTTGCTTCTGCTTGGGTCACAAGAGCTATGGATATCTGAGGCGAACACCTTTTAGATACTATCTGTGAGTATGTTCCCAAAGAGGAATTGCTTGTTATACTTACTACTAAAGGCATTCCTTACAGAAGTGGCCTAGAAAATCCTCAGCCTTTTTGGTACATGGGAGTCGCACTTTGTGGCTTAAGATCTGGTCTGCTAACCAGTCTTCCTGGAAAAAAAAAAAAAAAAAAAAGCCTTGGTGTACCCTACTTAGTTTGTAAGGAAATGGCTTTACTTTTACATCCCATCTGGAACATAGGAACCATGGGGTAAAGTTTCCTCCTCCAGTAGGCAGGGCCTTTGAGGCAAATTCTCCCTTCTTTTCTTCCTATGTTACCCCTGCCCCTTGTATTCAAGTGACCCACCTCAGCAAAAGGGCAAGCCTTTAGATTTTTTTTTTCAACGTAAGATATGGAGCTGTCAAATTCCCATTAAACGGTCTCCAATTAATTGGCTTTCCTGGAGATGGACTGTCCAGTTCACAGGTGGATTTCTGGACCATTCCCCTGTGGAGGTTGACTTTATTACAAGCCTATGCCTCATTACTGAACTTCTCTGAGGTTCTATATATAGTGGGAGTCTAGCGACAGAAGATTGTTAAGTTAACCTTTAGAAGGTTATGTCCCTGCTTTTACATAGCACCCACTTTCTAGCACTCTGTCCTTCTCATTTCTCATGCAAGTTATGTTTCCCTCCCAGAGTGTGGATTTCTTAATCTTTTCTGTTATGTATGGTTCTTATAGGAGCAGTAAACTTTGGTTTAAAAAATAAAAATAATAAAAAAAAAAAATAAAAAATAAATATATATATATATATATATATATATATAATATTGTAAGGCTTTTCCTGCTGAGTAAGATAAGGGCACTCCTAACGCTGGGAAATGCATAGTTCTAGAATTATTACAGTTTAAGCTTGTTTGTTTTTTTGTGTGTGTTTTTTTTTTACATTAACAGTGCCCTCTAGTGGTCAGATTCCAATTAGTTATTCTGTTACATTCTATTTGAGAGGAAAATCAATGACAAACATTTTTCCATAAAATGTGATAGAATCTGCTGAGTCATGCTGTCAGAACTCTCAACAAGTAAACACAGTATATTCACTTCCTGATTATTTGAACTGTTATAACTTTTGACCAAAACAATTGACAGCAGTGGGAGTGCCCTTGTTTTACTACAGTGCCAATGCATCATCCAGCTCAGAGTAATCACTGTTTGTATAAAAAAAAAAAGAAAAAAACAAACAATGAGCTATGCAGGAACAGCAAATGTTCCCCAAAACCCAGACAATTTCTGGAGACAATGCCCTAAAGCCAAGAGTCTTCTCAGTATGTCAGCCTTAGAAGAAGCAAAGTGGAATCCTGTTGATATATAATAATAGGGTTGTTAATCATCTCTTAAAAAAGGGCACACATGAAAATTCCTGCTGCTGGGCTCCAGTGTTTAATTATTAGGTTGCAGTAGTCCCCAACTATCAATGCAGTATGCATTTTTCAATTCTCCTCTTATAAAGGGGTGATCTGTCAACCCTATATAATACAGAAACATATGTGCAATTGGTGCTTACAAAAATAAACTCTCCCAAAAGTCTGTTTGTCACTTGCTTTATTGTGTGTGTTTGTTTTGACAGACAAGGGTTTGCTATAAAAAGAACAAGACACTAGCTTGAACATTATGAAAATGTTGTTTGACTGCAAACAGCAAGAAAAGTGTTGACATATTCTTACTGCAGCTGAAAGGCCTTAATATAATATCATTTTGAGCTCAACAGAACCCACCAAATGAACACAAGCCAGCCAAACACATCCAATCATAAAACTCCGTATTTGCTTTCAAAAGATTAAAATCAAAATAAAGAGGATGGAACATGGATAAGGAGGAGATCCAGCTCACGCATTTTGTGAATGTTAAATCACTTAATCATAGGCAAAAGACATCACTAACAAACTTTATATACTAAAATCCCAGGTGATGAAAGCCAATGAAAACATACCTACCATGCTCAGAGATCTAGTGGACTAATTATTTTGGCATCAATTTGTGTGTCAGATAAACATATGACCACTTGTATGCAGATCTCTAAACTATGGTGTGTAAACAAAAACAGTGTTCTCAGATAAGGCGATCCAACTATTAAAAAAAAAATAAAAAAAAAAATTGATTACCGAACATTAAATCTGCATTAACTCCCAGAACTAATGTGAACAGGCCCATAAAAAAATAGTGTAAATATAGTTTAAGAAAAATGTAAGTGAAAGCATATTTATGCTTATGTCATACTGTGAGGCAGTGATCAGCTATATTGCAATCCTAGTCCACACAGTCTGCAATCATCATAGTCAAAAATATATACAAATAGGCCAAAGGTAAAAAATTGTGCTATTAAATAATCCTATATAGTAATTCGCTAGAAAGTTTGTAACGACGCAGTCGTGCATAGTAGAGACTTCCCGTGACGAGTCTGATACAGAGCGGATCGCTCCGAAGGAGTGTATAGCTGTATCTCAGCCATGGCGTGGGCAGTCTCTACTGAACATGACTACACTGCGACCGGATGGCACAGTATCAGCTGCGGCGTGGGCAGTCTCTACTGTGCATGACTGCCCCTCGACAGGCTGGCAGTGGCACCGTGTAACGGGCTCTTCAACTATTATCACTATAATACATTATATATATGTCCTAAAAAAAATGTGGATGTTAGAAGTGTTCAGCAATGAAAGAAGAACGAGATATGTTCTGAACTGATACCTGATAAAGTATCCATTTAACGTCACATTTATCAAGAAGGACATTAATGTCTCCTCCTCACTCAGGCAACAATATCCTTTCAATACCTTGGAAGGAAAAACTTTGAACCATCTGAGTTGTTACAATCTAAAAACTGCCTACCCACCAGTTTTGTAACATCCTTATTTTTAATAGAAAGGATATGCTCCTGTATCCTATCTTTTAATGCCGGAGTGGTACAACCAATTTACTATCACACTGTAGGCATATAGTAAGATAAATGTGTGCTGCGACAATTTATATATTGCCTCATTTTGTAACTTTTCTCAGTAAATGTAATACTAAAGTCAAAGGTGACTAACGTAATTACAGGAGATATACCTTCTAGCACCACATTTATACATGTCCACAGTGTTAACACAAGTTGATAGGGCCTTATTGTCACTTTGAAAAAGACTGGACAAGAATCTATTTGCCAATGTAGGTGACCTTCTTGCAGCTACCTTGTACTGTTGTTTTCAAACTTTCATCACCCTGAAGTATTGGTAAGTATTTCTTAATTATCTCTTTTATCGGATTAAACTTTACTATATTCAGTCGCAAAGTATAAGTCTCTATGGGTCTGTTCGTTTTAGCTCTGGGTATTAATGCTGATATAAATGTTCAGCTATTTTTATGT
The DNA here is from genome assembly GCA_037306005.1 of Rhinophrynus dorsalis. Taxonomy (NCBI): domain Eukaryota; kingdom Metazoa; phylum Chordata; class Amphibia; order Anura; family Rhinophrynidae; genus Rhinophrynus; species Rhinophrynus dorsalis. The sequence continues at coordinate 67,234,641 of CM074719.1, read as the reverse complement.
TTGAATCACGTTATGTGAAAACACTTTTTGTTTTTTTTACACTCTGTAGCTTAGAGGCCCATGCACGTGTGGTCACATGTTTATCTGACACCTGGGTTGATGCAGAAGTAATCAGTCCACGAGATCAGACCACTGTATACATGTTTTCATTGGCCTTCATTACCTGGGATTTTAATAGGGTTGCACCGATACCGATACTGGTATCGGTGCCGATACCAGCATTTGCGCGAGTACTTGTACTCGCGCAAATGCGGCCGATGCCAGCACCGATACCCTGTGTCAGGGTCGGTGCTGCAGAGAGGGAGCCCGGGGGAGCTGCTCACAATGCTCCCCGGTCACCTCTCTCACTCCTACAGTGTCGGAGCATTGCCGCGGGTTACCATGGCAACGCACCGGCGCTGACCTCTGCCGGGGCTCGCGAGAGAACAGCGAGCACCCGGCAGAGGAGAGTAAAGGAGGCAGGATGGGGCAGGGGGTGGTGAAAGAGGTAGACAGTGGGGTGAAGAGGGAGAAAAAGGAGGAAGGATCAGGAGACCAAAGGAGGGGGGCCAAGAAGAGGCAAAAGGAGGGGTGATCAGGAGGGAGAGAGAGGCAAAAGGGTGAGTCAAGGAGGAGTGGGAGAAAGGGGGATCAAAAGCCAAGACAAAAGAAGGGGGCTCAAGGGGGTAGAATGAAGCAAAAGGTGGGACAAAGAGTCAAAAAGGGAGAATCAAGAGGTGGTGTGTGTGTATATATATATATATATATATATATATATATATATATATATACACACACACACATAATATTTTTCAAGTACTCACCAATACAAATTACCAATACTTTTTTTTGCGGTCATTTGCCAGTTTTCCAAGTACCTAAAACATGTAGGTACTTAGAAAACTGGCAAATGACCGCAAAAAAGGTATCGGTAATTGGTATCGGTGAGTACTTGAAAAAAAGTATCGGTACTTGTACTCGGTCTTAAAAAATTGGTATAGGTGCATCTCTTGATTTTAATATTTAACCCCTTAGTGTCCGGTGACGTTCCCGGACCATCACGCTGGTCCGGCACTTAAGGACCAGTGACGGTCCTGGTATGTCACGTACTATTACTCACCATGCTCCTGCAGGAGCGCAGTAATACCGGGGACTGAATTTGATCGCTCCAAGACCGGAGCGATCTCTTTCAGTCCCTCAGTTCGGCGTGCCACCCCACGTGATCAGTCACGTGGGAATTCTCTATCGGGTCCTTAAAGGACCACACACCCCGCGACCGCTGGTCGTTAAGGGGTTAAACTTTGTTAATCATAGACAAAAGACATAACTAAGTGATTTGACATTCACAAAAAGCATTAGGTGGATAGTTGTCCATGTCCCATGCGCTTTATTTGTTTTTAATTTTTTGATAATAAATATGGAGTTTTATCACTGTGTTTGTTCAGCTGGCTTCTGTTCCATTCAGAATTCCTGTCCAGCGTCTCCACTTTTAACTCGCCTCTGTGCTTGTTGGGAGCTGCACTGGACCTACCAGCCAAGAGTAGCTGGGTGAGAGTATACCTTACTAACATTCTATATAATAATTCTCTGTGTGTGCGCTTGTCAGAAGCCGTCATGCGCAGTAGAGACGGCTGCCCGTGCCACGGCTGATAATGGAGCGGGGCTCCGAATTCAGACCATAGTCGGTGCGCAGAGAGGACTACTGTCTGAACTCGGAGCGCCCCACTCTGTATCAGCCGCGGCGCGGGCAGTCTCTACTCTGCATGACTGCACTGTGGCCCGTGTAAACGGGCTCTTCAACTAGTTTGTTATATAAAGTGGATGATACAGTAGCAACTGTGAATTTTTAGATTTGTTCCTCCAGTTATTTTGATCTACAACCCCCACGATCCCTGCCCATCCAATGACTCGGTGGAGATGATGGGACCTGTAGTCTGCAACAGCTGGGGGGGTTATGCAATAAGGCATGATAAAGTGGAGATGACTTCTATATTAATATCACTTTTCCAGTTCCTATGTTATTCTACAGAGCCTATTCACTAAGATCTCCGAAGTTGGAAAATTCTTCATGTATTGGCTCCATAGAATAACATAGGAATTGGAGAACTGATATAATTGGAGTCCTCTCTGCTTTACCAAGCCCCTGGGGGTTTCATCAATTGACTACATGGATCTAGGGGCTCCAAACCTCTCCTTGTTAATCGCTGAATCTCATGACTAGAACATGTATGTTATATAATGCAAACAGACTGTGTGTGTGTAAGGAAGTGGTTATAGATAGTAATTTTCCTTAAGATTTGACTGTCCTGTCAGGCGTCTGATTACAGTATGCCTGTGATCACGTCTCTGTTATTTGTAGAATGACAACCCCATTATGTGCTAAAAGAAAAGCCACAAAAGATAAGATTACTGTACCTGCTAAAACATACTGTTGAATGTTATGTATTTATTGACATCATGCGTATGAAAATTGTCTCCAGCTGTTGTTGGAAACTACTCTCCACCCATAGCCTGCTAGTGGCTGGCAGTTTCATGGAAGCTAGCACAGAATTATGGTACCTACCCATACGTCCCAAGTGTCCCTTTTAAGGACAGTCCCTCTGAAACCCAAATCCCTCTTACCCACCCTGGTGTAGGACAGCAGACGGTGTGATTTGTGTTTAAGTGTATCACAATGCTTGTTTAAACTTCAGTATATGTGTTTAGAAATTAGTCTGTGTAAATGAAATACTTTAGTCTTGCTCAAAATCATTTATTCACTTACACAAAGAGGGTCAAATAGGTCACAAAATAATATAACCTAAAAATTAAGTGTAATGCCCTGTCCACTAGCAACACCACCTAAAACAAGTGTCCCTCTTTAGCCATATGAAATGTGACTTATACCCACCTGCACGATTTTGATCAGTTTTCAAAAAACGGTGCAATTCTGGAACAAACCAACTGCATCATAGACATACCTGTGTACTTTCAAAATGAACTGACTCTGAGATTTGTGGAATATTAACCCTTAATGCTTCTTATAATGTTGAGTTTATGCTATATGTACCTGTTGGCTCTAACCCAGAGGAGCAGCACCAGTCAGTCTGCAAGGAACCTTTAACCCTTTCAGTGTCAAAGGGGTAAGCAATGAATTGCAGAGCGATGTTTTGCATACACCTCTTGCTCACCCTGAGATCTTTTAAATATTAACCTTTAATGCTCCCAAGAAGGTAGGCTTTACGTGCTATATCAACGTGTGGTCTAAACTAGAGATGCTCTAATCAGTTCTAACGGAACCTATAACATGCTACAGTTCTAAGGTATCCCTTCTTAAACACTCAAAAGACAAGCAGGGCTTCTGTCGGTTTTCTGGTAGAAATGTCACTAATTTGGACATTAGATAAGCAGTAAATTAGTGTAAATCAGAGAGTAGAAACATCGGACTCTATCACCCTCAGAATCTGGCCCTTCACCCTGAAATTTGGATGAAAGCCCTGAGAGTTCCCAGTTTTGCTTCTGGTACTCAAAGGGTTAATATGCTACAACTTAAGAGTGCTCACTGCCTAACGACAAGTAAGTCAAGCAGGACATCTCCCCCTGCTTTTCTGGCACAAATACAGTAAAGAATCATTTAACTGAGTCAGATCGTAGAGTAGGGAAAGAACTGTCTCATTCTGACAATTCAGAATTGCTCCAGTTACCGTTAAACATAACTCTAATCGAATATTAATAAGCCTGGCAATACATGACCCCCACCCTGAAGCACTGGAAAGCAATTCAGGGGTTGTTGGACTGCAGTTTCCATCAATCTCAGCCTGCTGATCAGGATACAAGTTAAAATACAGCGATGGTGCTAAACAAGATAATTTGTACACGTGAAAGCGAATTAAATTGTCTGTACTTAGCCAATAACTTGTTATCGCTACAATAAATTCTCTTAACACCCAAACATTTATGTTTAGTTGTTCAACATAACTGCAGACCTACATTATGACTGTTGCTAGCTCGCCCTGCTGATTGGTAAAGATTGCTCACATGACACTTGCTACAAACTTCCGGTACCTATTGTTTAAGTTCCGGATGTACAGACCACAATCGTTCAGTGGGTCTTTAACCCTTTCGGCACCTAGAGGCTGCTGGGTTTGAATACGTGATAGACTATTACTATGTTTTATTTACCGTAAATAAACTACCAATACAAAACAAGGGAACGTCGAGGCGATTAATTCCGGGGCACAGGTGGAGGGTTTACAGAACTACAAGTCCACGTGACCCACCTTTTCCGGCATAACAAGGTCAGGTGACTTTTTTCTTTTAAATCAAACTAGAGAAGCGGAAAAAACAAAACAGGGTACGGATTTACTTTTAGTGCACGTGGTCTGATATTTGGAACATAATGAAGGGTTGGCTACATGTGCCGCTTTAGCAGGTGTTGGTCTAGCTAGTTCGCATGATGTGGTTGCCCTACAACGGAAGGGCCACAAGCTGTCCACACTTTACCTTGTTGACGACCAGAGGAGTTAAATGTGTGATGTTTTTGTTATTCGAAAAGAGAACTAGATCTGTGATATTTTCCTGAAAATATGATTAATAAATGCGATAACGTTTTACAATATTAAAATGACAATTATTATTTTACTAGTTGAAAAGCCCATTTACACAGGCCACAGTGACACCCAGCAACGGACCGGATCCTGTCTTCTTAGTGGCCGCGCTGAAGTCATATACAGTACTGACTGGCCGAATGCGCCGCACCTGAGAGCGGGGCACTCCGAAATCAGACGTAGTCCTCTGTGCGCACCTTCCTGGGACCAAGCAGTCTCAGGAAGGTGCGCAGAGAGGACTCCAGTATGAATTCGGAGCTCCCCACTTCATATCAGCTGCGGCACGTTCGGCCAGTCAGTACCACGCATGACTGCAGCGCGGGCAGCCGCCTCTACTGCGCATGACGGCTTCTGACAAACATCCTTAGAGAATTATTATATAGGAATTTTAAAGTGGATGTTTATCGAAAAAAAAAAAAAACCTTTGCACTTTAGCTCTATCACCCCCTAATGTATCGAGTAGGGTATGTCAACTTCATTTAAAAGTCCATCGTTGCTGAAACTTACTTTATAATGTCTTTGCGTTGTGTAGGCAGAGCGAGGCCATCTTGTCCCAAGATTCCTTGCTCTGCCTGCTGTGACGTCTTGTGTTTGGTCCGGACCCTTCCACTGACGACGTGCTGTCATATTAACTAGCGCACCTAGTGTAAAGGGAAAGTGGGCGGGAGATGGGGCGTGAACTGTGAAGAGAATGAGCATGGTTTCTGTGTCAATACTGTACAGCAAGAACTGTACCGTGGTCCCCTGTGACGTCAACAGGTACATTTGGAATAAGCAATTTCTATGAAGCACAGATCATTTTTTTTTTAAAATAAACAACAGTGATGTATATTGTTTAACCTGCCCTACTTTTTAAGCTTGAAAAATTTTTTAATGAAACATCCCCTTTAAATACTAATGGGAACGTTTAGGAAATGATTTCTACATAATTTGCCTCAGAATTGACAAATTGGACTAATTCAGCAAGCAAAAAGAAGTGCAGTTCTGGAACAAACCAAATCCACTATGAGGACAAACGAAAATCCCACAGTTTCCTATTGATTTTAAAAGGGCATTCTAACACATTGAATACTAGAGTTCTCCAATGCATTGTTCTTCAATGTGTTCGAGACCTCTAGCATTCAAGGGACTACAAAAAATTTTCAATAAGTGGGACTTTTCATTTGTCCCCTTTGGTTCAATTTGTGTGTTCCAGAACTGCACCTCGTTCGCTTGCTACATTTGGCCCATTATGTGTGAAATTTTGGTTAATACTTGTACCCATGAGGACTTTGTATATTGGTAGCATCTCCACTGAAGCACTACAAAAAATCTTCAGCATTACTACATAGTCAGATTAAGGAGACTCAGTCTGCACTTCACACTCTTCTGGATTTCAAACAGTTAAAAGGAAAATACATGGTAAAGCAAATATGAAGTGTATGTAAATATACATCAAAATGAAATTGTTTTTAAATGTACACAGATTCTGACTGCTGTATATATGGCAGAACAAGGTTTATTAACTTAAGAATGGAAGTCACACAAAGAAAACATTTTGTTTTTACATTGTATAAGTGTAATCTCTGGAAGTGTCCCTGTTGAACACATGCATAACTCCCAAGTGACCCTCTTTGAGGCCAAAATTTCCATCCCTCTTTCGCACTTAGAGGCTCGATTCTGTTAGCCCCGGCATTTTAAAAACTAACAGTATTGGTTTTGACAGCACAGTATACATTTCTATAAACTGTGCTGTAAACACCAAAAAAACTCACAAAAATGTCCAACAGGTGTGCAATTTTTGAGTCACTGGACATCATTTAATATAGTTGACTTTCTTATCCTATTCCATGTGTTGGCTTCACCACGTGTTTAGGAATGCACTTTTCATGGCACAAATCCTGCACCATGAGAAGCAGGCGCAGTGTCCCAAACACGCAGTGAAAACCACTGGTACATATTGGAAAACTGGTTTCCAACACATACTTGTGGTTAAAACCGAGAAAAAGATTAACCCTATGAATGCCAGTGTTGCGTTGCATACCCCACTGGTACTCATAGGTTAATCTAGAAACAATTCACACATGTCCCTACAAATAAAAACTTAACTGTAATCCTGATTTACAGTGGGGTCGTGGCCAGCTTCTTCTTCTTTTCTTTCTTCTGTATACAAAAAAATAAGCCCCCATAGATGCGACCCCTCCGGCACTCAAAGGGTTAACGGTCACATTTTTGAGGGCTTATTTTTTGTAAATCAAAGAGCAGTCCTGGATTTTTTTTTTTTTACAGCAAGGAAGAAGACAGAAGAGAAGATTAAAGGGGATCTCTCACCTAATTACACTTAATGCTCATTAGTTAGAGCATTTATCTAGAACGCTGAAAATAGTGTTCATTAGATTTAAAAAGTAGTTACATTCGCAAAATGTAAACTTTAAAAAGGGTCCGGCAGCCTACTTCCGGCTTGCCGACCAGAGACAGCTCCAAGTGGAGCGATCACATTGGCTAGATATCGATCTCTGCCAATGCGATCGCTCCACTTTAGTGACAGACAGCCTCCGTCATGCGAGGATGATGGGTAGTATCTGCCAATGTGATCGCTCCACTTTAGTGACAGACAGCCTCCGTCATGCGAGGATGATGGGTAGTGGGACGGAGCTGTCTCTGGTCGGCAAAGTTCGGCAAGCCGGAAGTAGGCTGCCGGACCCTTTTTAAAGTTTACATTTTGCGCATTTAACTACTTTTTAAATCTAATGAACACTATTTTCAGTGTTCTAGATAAATGCTCTAACTAATGAGCATTAAGTGTAATTAGGTGAGAGATCCCCTTTAATGAAGAAGCCGGACAGTGGATGATAGGGAAGTGTTACATTTTCTGACTAGCTTTAGCTCACCTTTGTGAGAGTTTGCTTTTTTCCTTTGATGTTCCCACAATTTGCTCTATTTAGCATTGAGTTGTGGGGAAAAAACCAACAAACATTTTGCCATGACGTTAGTTTTGGCTAACAAAGCTCTTTTTGTCATGTACCTCTCCAACAATAGAATAGCTGGGATACATGGCTGAGTTTTTTTAGACGTTGGAGTTTTTACTATTACTGCCGGTGTGTGTGTATATGTATGTGTGATATAATGTAAACACACTGATAAACACAGACATATGCAAAACACAGGCAGGTACATACACACAGTGTGCGGCAGAAACATGCAAAAGTCACACGCACCGGCGATGTACACACGCAACAGACATGTGCAGACATACATGAGCGCAACAGATATGCTGACCACATGCAAAAGACATATGCGTACACACCCCCACAACAGATATACGCACACATACATGCAGCAGACATGCGCACACACACACATGCAACAGACATACACGCAGCAGACATATGCACACAAACATGCAACAGTCATACGCACACATACACGACAGACACACACACACAGAGGGAATGCTGACACAGTGATATCCACCCCCTGTGTGTGGAGGTTCTGGCTCTTGCTGGTCCCCCGGATCTGTAGGTTCTGAGTGTAGAAATGTGGGCTGTGGCCACCCTGGCATTCGTGTAGGAGCTTTACAGTGCTGTTTAGGCAACAGTCTTGTATCAAAGTGAATATCTGCAGTATTCAGAGTTAGAAGAAAAATGTAGCCCTGTAAGCACCAGAGGACATCGCTTCACAACGTGTTACCACATCAGGATACTGAAACATAACCCCAAAAATAAGGATTATTATACTGTATACATCACATATAAAATAAGGTTGAGATAATTAATTACGTCTGAGTACTCTATTTCAGAGTAAATACATTGATTAAAAATCAATTTACACATAATTGTGCAAAACTTTTTTTTTTTAATTTAAATTCAAAAAAGGTAAATTATTAAAATAATATATTTTTACAATATTTAAACATTACCGGATACAAAAACACAACACACTAGTATATCCTACATGTATGACAAAGGCATATACTAGGATATATTTGAAATTTAAATATGGTAAAATATATGGCAAAATAAAGATATTAAAATTCCAATTCTCCCCCAGGTGCAGTATAAAAAACAAACATTATAGAAATTGTGCAGTTAAAGGGATAATAATGTTTCATAATAAAAGCCGCTCCAATTAATCTTCATAGTATTTGAGCCATGGAGAGTGTTATTTGTCAGAGTTGTAGTTCAAGAGTAGTTGAATGATAAAGTATCCCCCTCCCGCCCCTTTTACTGATGTAACACTGTTTGGTTAAGAGCAGCGGGGTGGTGTCCAAGTGGATTACAGACAGGGACAATCTTCAATTAGCATAAGGGAAAATCCTGTCAATGGGGCAGGGTTTTCATTGTTCTCACAGTAAGAAGATTGTCGCTTGCTGTTAGCTGTCTGGTCTATGGACCAGATTCCACATCTGAGGAGTGGGGGCTTACACTAGGTAAAAGGGGCGGGAGGGGGAAACTTTATTATTCAATTACTCTTGAACTACAACTCTGACAGCAATGAAATAACACTCTATATGGCTCAGATACTATAAAGATTCATTGGAGCTGCTGTTTTTGTGAAACATTACTATCCCTTTAATAAGTGTATCAAAACCTTATTTAAATGGACATCAGCAGCAGCAGTGTTTTGGTCCTCTCTCTGGCATATTTGTCAAGTCAAATAACCGTGTTGTAAAATACTTAGTTATATAATAAAACCATCTTACCAAATGAATCCTGCCCCAAGATCCCAGCTGACTACCATACCAAACGTATGGCTATTAGTCCCACCGGAAGTGATGAATAAAGTGCTCAGTTCATTCCAATTACACTACCATGTGCATACATCTAAACACAAAGCTAATCCTGCATTATAATGTGTAATGAGATGTAATAAAATCTGCATGGAAAAGGGAAAATAAGTAACTCCAAGAAGAACAAAAACTGTGACGCACATGCACATTGAAATATCTAGAGAGTAAAGAGTACAAATACCCAAACAAAAAATAATAAAGTAAAAAAAAATAAATAGAAATAAAAATATAAAATAAAAATGCAATAAAAGAGTCCCTTATTTCTCTTTTTTTGGCTTCACAAAGGTCCTGGTTAGTTGTCCGAAATGATGCTGCTGCTGTTTCACATGTTGTTGGAGATGTTTTTTTAACCCGTTAAGGAGCCATGACTGTCCTGACACTTCATGGAATTCAGGGTTCCCCACACGACTGCACACCACCATTCGGGGACCCCTGAATCCTTCTGTGAAAAGAAAAAAAATCTCAGTGGTCCTTAACTGCCAGCCATGCGGCTGCTCATTAAAGGGATAATAAAGTCTAGTGATAATAAAAGCCAATATTGTAAGCAAGTAAAATAATAAACTAAACTAAATGTTAGTCCTATGTTTGAGAGATATACGAAGATACATCTCCACCTTTTGAGACATGACCTGTAAAGCTGTCAGCCCGAGATTCTGGTCATGAGACGAGGCTCTTCAGCAGGGCCGAAATAGTGCGATCATGAAACAAATACGTAATTGGAACGGTGTGTAGACCGTTCCGTTGAAGTATATTTTTCACAATCACGCTATTTTGGCTCTGCTGAAGAGCCTCCGTCTGGTCCTGGGACGAGGATGTCTTGCAACCAGCTTTACATGTCACTTCACAGAAGGGGGAAGGAGGGGAGAACTTTATCTTTGTATATCTCTCAAACCATAAAGGTTTGAGAGATAGGACTAACGTTTAGTTTATTATTTTAATTGCTTACAACAGTAGCTTTTATTATCACTAGACTTTACTATCCCTTTAAGGGGATAAATAAAATTTATACACACACACACGAAAACACAGAATCTTGACAAAATCCATAAAAAAACAAATATAAAATGAAAAACCTGAAAGTCGCCAACCACAAGCGTATACAATATATGTGGGGATGTTCCAAGTCTGAAAAGGGTGCCAACATGTGTAGAGCGGTATTTAGAGAGATGTGCAGGCATCAAGAGACAGGGTCTTTTGCACATTGCACAGCCTCCAAAACCCGACTACTGGAAAAGAGTAACACACTGCATGACCCAAAAAGGCAAAAATCAAATATAAATGAAATAAAGTATGAAGAGATGTGAACCTTAACTTGCAAATGGAAATAAGCTTGTCCAGACTGGGCTTCAGAAACAAGTGCAAATAGCAAGAGGTCTCCTGCAGTTTCTAAGGAATAATTCGAACACTGAGCAAGCCATTAAACAAGCACAGCGTTTTTATCAATGTTTTTTACAGAGAAGATACAAACAGGATACTCTACAAAGGCCTACACTCGTGCTTTTCCAACACTCAAGCGGATCTGTTGCATTAGAAGCATGTTCCCTCCTGTTCCATCCCCATCCTCCCCTGCTGTGTACCTGGATGCCTCCGCAGCTTACGGTTTCGTGGCTATTTACAAGTCAGAGTGGTCCTCAGAACCTTGGCCACCTGAAGTGATGACTTTGCCTTCATTCTCCAAAAGTTCACCCCTTTTTGAGATTTAATCCATAGTGGCTGCTGCTGTTGTGTGGGGAAATCTTTGGTCAGGAGAAGCTGTCTGATTTTAAACAGATAACCAGTCCACAGCATTTATCTTGAACAAAGACAGATCTAAATCACCTTCTATCATGTTATTCCTTAGGAAACTGACAAAACTTTCTCTTAAATCTAATTTTCAAATATATAGTATATTCTTTCCAGGGTCAGCAAACAAGGAAGATGATGCTCTTTCACGCTTTCAATTACAGGAATTCTTCCATCTTTGTCCGTAAGCCAACCCACATCCAGTCTCTCTTCCAGCATACACAGAGCTGATTACAAGCTAGAGACCTTCAACAATTCTGCTTATTACATAATTCAGAGAGGGTTAACCCTGTATACCAGGCATGCGAATGGCAGAGCTTGGTCTGCATTTCAAAAATTTCTCCTTTACACTAATCCTATCCAACCATTTACCCCTTCTGTGATATTAGCATTTGACTCAGCCCTCAGATTATCACCCCTGTCTATAAAAGTATATTTAGATGGTATTCAGCATTTCATATAATTATCCTACCCTTCATTGCCATCTTTGTTTGCATCCCACAGTATCAAACTGTTCATTAAAGGTGTATCTAGCATGTCAAATTCCTTCCCGTAGACAGTACGATTTTCAGGAAAATGTCAAATCTACTCAGAAGCCATTCGATGATCATACTATCAGGATCATGCAGGTAGCCATCTGCTTAGCCTTTTTTGTGTTCCTGAGGCCAAGTGAGTTCACCGTTTCTTTTTGCTCTACTCACTTCACGCTTTTTCTTGTAGTTTCTAAGACTGATCAGCAGGTGCAGGTGTTTCTATTCCATATTATGCTACAGGTGACCAATGGTGTCCTTTCAAAACACTTAAAGATCTTTTACTCATTTTGGCCAACAAACCAGCAGACAGCCCTTTACTGTCAATGCGTGACGGCTCCCTTAAAGGGATAGTAATGTTTCATAATAAAAGCAGCTCTAATTAATCATCATAGTATTTGGACTTTGGAGAGTGTTATTTCAGTTCTGTTGTTCAAGAGTAATTCAATGACAAAGTATCCCCCTCCCGCCCCTTTTACTGATGTAACACTGCTCAGCCAGATCAGAAGGGAGGTGCCCAGGTAGATTGCAGAGAGGGACAATCTTCAATTAAGATACGGGAAAAACCTGAAAAGCTTGTCAAGGGGGGCAGGGCTTTCATTGTTCTCATAGGAAGAAGATTGTCCCCTACTGTTATCTGTCTGGTCTATGGACTGCATTCCACATCTGAGAAGAGATGGCTTACACTAGGTAAAAGGGGCGGGAGGGGAAACTTTGCTTGTGAATATCTCTTAAACCATAAATGTTTGAGAGATAAGACTTACATCGTTCTTCATGTTTTTTTTAATGCCTACAAAATAAAATAAAGTTAAAACAAAGTATTACTATCCCTTTAAAACATCCAAATGTATTCAGTGTTCTAGAATTCTGTTTACTAGGTTACGCTACAACCCCTATTTGTTTTCAGGACGTTCATTTAGAATAGATGCAGCCTCCTCAACTTCTAGGTACAACGTTCCCCCAAATATTATACAAAGATTAGGCCGGTGGAGATCGAACTATTTCAGCCGTTACATTCCTAAACCTAGGAAGGTGATTAAAAGCGATATGTCTTCATTATGTAAATAAATCTCTGTTTACAGCATAATTATTAAAGTATTTGCATGTTTTGACTAGCTTCATTTTTGGCCTCTAATCAGTTTTGCTGCCTCGTCAATGATCCAGGGGTTGGTCTGTGACCCCTGGATTTAAGCCACTAGGACTTCTAAGTCCACAGTTCTAATAAGTTGAAGGCCATGCCTGAATTTATGGAAGGGGCGTAAGGGCCTTTAAATACCTTAAGCTCCCCCGGTGCACTCAGACGCATTCATCTCTAGAACCCATCCCAAGTCTCCCTCCCCTTTTAACAACTTAAGCTATATGGAAAGCCCTCTAATCAGGCTTGTTGTCTCGTCATCGATCCAGGGGTCGGTCCGAGACCCTTGTATTTAAGCCACTAGGACTTCTAAGCCCACAGTTCTAATTTAATTTCCCTGAAGCCTCAACCATAATTATTATTATTTGTATTATTATTTTTAATGCTGTTATTCTGCAGCTGTAGCTAACGGAAGGGTATGACTGAGGAGTTGTGTAAAGGCTGTTATGCTGGGAGCCGTGGTCCTTATTTCTGCACCCTAGAGACATTCTGAAAGTAGAGGTTATTTACTACACAGAGACTCTTAGAAGTGTGTGAGAGCATGCACACTCTGTGTTTATTTATTATAATATAAATTCCTCCCTGTAATAAGTATGTTATATCACATTAATAGAGCACTAAATTAATGTGCTTATTTTGAAACAAAATTATAGGTGTGTTGTTCTGTGCCGCAGGGAATAGATGGGAAGAATACAGAAACAAGTTTGCCAATTCGTGCTGGATTACTTTGAAAAAATATATACAAAAGAACTTGGAAATACTTGGAGCACAATTAGGTGAGATTAATACTGAATTGCAGTTAATTAAATGTGAAGCTATTAAATGTACAGTAATCTTTTTAGTGAAGAACAAGAATACATAGTAATCTAAGGGTCCCATGTTCAAAAGAAAAGTGTATGTACTCTGTGGCAAACTAACTTCACTATATGTGACCAATTAAAATTTCCATTGAAAAATAGTCACATCCACTGTTTCCTGAAAACAAAGATACGCTTGGCCTACAATAAGCAAGGTTGCTAGAAAGATCTCCAGTGCATAGCCCTGCAGTATGTTGGAGTGATCGCTAGCATCGAATGGGGGTTAACCCTTTGAGTATCAGAGTAGTATCCAACGCATTGTGTTGCAATTTCTGACACTTGAAGGGTTAAATAATAGCCTGTAAAAGATCATAAAACTGGTGTAGGGGAATTGAGATTGCTTTGGTCATACCCACATCAGAATAAGGGTGTAGCCAGCAAATTTAGTTCTCTGCCTATTGAGAAATCTGTCCTTGTTGATATAAATAAGAATTCTTATCCCTTGAATGCTAGAGAGGTGTCCAATGGGGATGTGTAGCATTCAAGATGTTAAAAGCCCTATTAAAATCAGTAGGAAATTTAGACATGTTTATTTGTTCCCTGTGTTGCAGTTGGTTTGCCCCAGATTAATTTCACTGTTCTTTTGACACACACACACACACACACACACACACACACACACACTCACTCTCTCAATCTCTCTCTCTCTCTCTCTCTCTCTCTCTCACACGTCCCTTAAGAGCAACTATGATTAGGATAGGACCCAGTTGGCAGATCTACTGATGGCTGCATAGTGAGCCCCTGACGACCAATGGGAAGCACAGCGAAGGTCTGGAAATAAATAACTGGTGCTCCCTTTTTGGTCCAGTGGTAGAGACTGAACATGGCGACTTGTAAATCTTGTAGGTCATTTGATTTGGGCTGTGCACACAACCCCAATAAGCCTCAGTGAAGGACTTCGAAGCTTGACAGTAGGGGTTCAAGGAGGCTGCAAGCTCAACTTGCAGAGTTTGTAGCTCTCGTTGTATTCCTGCCTGCTGTCAGCTCAGTGGGTTAGTTTCCAAACCCCCCGAATGGCTGCTGCACAGCTCAGTCTTTTTTACTAAATCTGAAAATAATTAAAAATCTACATAAATAAAAATTATACACTAGCACATATTTATCATGCAAAGCTAAACTCAGAAGTTTGAGCTGGTATTTCAGCTCAAAAATAGAAAAGATATACAAATTAATACAGGAGACTTGTTTCTGTTTGGAATGGTGTACTCTTTTCTTCTGTTCATTAACGCAGAGCTACCACCCATGAATAAATGTGGCCTAAATAAACACCCATCTGGTGACTAACTGCTCAGTAGCGCTAGTCGCCAGAAATATTACCTGGTGTTTGAGAAATTAACACTGTTCCCACATTGACAGGCAGGAAACAGCTCAGACATCTTTCCATAGTGACGTCCGTGCATCTGCTGAATGGCTCCTAGCGGCTCCCCTTAGAGCAGGCTGGGACTGACAGCTCAGGTACGCAGACGTCACTATGGGAAGATGTCTGCGCTGTTTCCCGCCTGTCAGTCCAGGAACAGTGTACATTTCTCAAACACCAGGTAATATTTCTGGCATCTAGCACTACTGAGCACCTAGTCACTAGATGAGTGTTTATTTGGGCCAGATTTATTCATGGGTGGTAGTTCTGCTTTAATTGTAGGGTTTATTCCCTTAATTTTGTATTTCTAGTTTTCCCTGTTGAACTTGACATTTGTTGACTACAAATTTTCAATAGCATTAGTTTAAGTGCTATATTGGACTTGATTTGCTTCCCATATTCCTTTCTGAGAATGTGTTGTACTTTCTTACAATAGCTAACCTTGTTGTACATATAATTACCCCCACCCCGGTCTTGTTTAATATTTTCTGTTTATTAAAAAATTTATTTTTCAAAACTTTCAACACTATTGTTGATTTGGGGCCATCTGTTCAAAGAAGTAGCAAAATAGCTTTTGTCGTTTGTAACGACTTTTCAAAGTACAGTGTCGTTGGGATCATTAATATTTTCAGGGAGTGTGGGTTGTGGTCAGAAATATATGAAATTGTCATATATAACGACAAAAATGTCTTAACTAACGACAAAAATGTCTGAACTAAAGACAAAAATTCTCACATTCAGAATTTCACATTCCTTCCACTTTTTTCTTAATGTACAAGTTTTCTTTTGGAAGACATTTTTTTGTCATTAGTTACAACAAATTTTCTTTTCCTCTATACGACAATGGAGAATAGTTTAGCCACTCCCTTGCCATGCACCTTTGCCTGTCAATTCTGGAGTTGTGTCGTATACAACAGACATTACTAGTTTTTTGCCGTATACTCTATAGAAAATATATAGTTCATGCATTCAATGACTTATTTTTGTCTTTCATACGACATTTCTTGGATGTTATCCGTTTGAACATATGGCCCATGGTTGCCAAGTGTAGAAAATTGTCTTCTTTAAGTGGTTCCAATACAGTCTTGACATATTCTATTTTTTTTTTTTTTTTTAATAAGATAGAGATATACAGTAATGTACAAAGGTTTAGGCAGGTGTGGAAAAACTCTGTAAAGTAAGAATGTTTTCAAAAATAGACATGTTAATAGTTTATTTTTATCAATTAACAAAATTTATAGTGAGTGAACAGAAGAAAAATGTAAATTAAATCAAAATTTGATTTTTCTTCTGTTCACTCACTATGCATTTTGTTATTTGATACAAATAAACTATTAAACTTCATAGTATTTGGGCAAAGGAGAGTGTTATTTCAGTACTGTCAGAGTTGTAGTTCTAGAGTAATTGAATGATAAAGTATCCCACTCCTGCCCCTTTTACTGATGTAACACTGCTCAGCTCAGAGCAGCACGGTGGTGTCCAGGTAGATTGCAGAGAGGGACCATCTTCAATTAGCAAAAGTGAAAACGTGAAAAACCTGTCAAGGGGGGCAGGGCTTTAATTGTTCTCATAGTAAGAAGATTGTGCTGTGCTGCAAGCTGTCTGGTCTCAAGAGGGGATGTGGCTTACACTTGGTAAAAGAGGCGAGAGGGGGAAACTTTATCGTTCAATTATCCTTGAACTACACAACTCTGACAGTATTAAAATAGCACTCTTTATGGCTCAAGTACTATGAAGATTAATTGGAGCTGCTGTTTTTGTGAAACATTACTATCTCTTTAATAAGAAACTCTGCCAACTTCTGCTCCTTTCCACTCTGTTCCTCCCATTTCCTGCCCTCTTCTCCTTCCCCACCCAGTGCCACTTCCCTCCCACTCTTGTGACATGTCCGTTAAGGCCCGCCACCATTCACGAGTGAGCCCCACCCCTTTTTGACAATCTCATAATTTATATAGCTCCGGGGACTTCGGAAGTCAATGTTCCCAGGTACACACACTCGCTGTAAAGCCATCCACTTTAACCCTTTGAGTGCCAGAGGGGTGTACAACGAATGTGGGGTGTTCCCTTTTGGCATTCAAAGGGTTCAGTTTAAAGCCATAAATATTTCAGTGAAAAAAAGGGGGAGTGACCTGCTTCAATGTCAGTGTAAATACAAACATCTTAAAAGTTATACTAAAGGGGTAGAAAACCCTGGCAGATATGGGGCAGTGGACACCAGCTAAGCCTAAGGTTTAAAATAAACCACTAAAGGAGGCACACGCATCAATGTTTTATAAGCAAAAAATGTAAAACAATATATTGTATAGCAGAAAATATCACTGACAAGTTAAAAAAAATAAAATGATTTAAAGGGATAGTAATGTCAGGAAAAAAGAAGTATAAACTATATGGTACATACAATTAAAAGAGAGTACTTGCACTTATTTGTATCTCTCAAACTGTTATGGTTTGAGAGATATAGGAAAATAAAATTCTCCGCTCCCTCCCCTTTCTGCTTGACGAGCTGTGAAGCTGTCAGAAGCAGATTCTGGTTCCTGGATCAGATAGCGGCTCTTCAGCAGTGCTGAAATAGCGATACCTAAAAATAAATCCTTCAACAGAACAGTCTACAACGTGTGCCTGGTTTAAAAGCACACATTGTAGACCATTCTGATGAAGTATTTATCTTTAGATATGGTTATATCGACACTGCTGAAGAGCCGCATCTGGTCAAGCAAAAGGGGAGGGAGCGGAGAATTTTATTTTCCTATATCTCTCAAACCATAACAGTTTGAGAGATACTAATAAGTGCAAGTACTCTCTTTTAATTGTATCTACCATATAGTTAATACTTTTTTCTGACGTTACTATCCCTTTAAGAACAAATGCAGCATTTCCCTAGTCCAGCAAAATAAATGGGCAGTGCAAATTAGAACAAGATGCAGTTGCTGTATAATGCGTTTTATACCATTCTGGAACATAAAGGGTTAACCCTTTTAGTGCCAGAGGGGTATGCATGCATTGCTTTGCATACCCCTCTGGCACTCAAAGGGTTAAGGTCTGTACACATGAAGTTAACATTAAGAAATACACATGTAAAGGAAATCTTAGGTGAACTTTGTATACTATTTACATTATAATTACATTATTTTCGGGACGGATGGAAGTCTAACCCAGAATATTTTTTTTGCTGCTAACAATCCTATATAATAATTCGTTAGGATGTTTGTCAGAAGCCGTCATTTGCAGTAGAGACTGCCCGAACGCACAGAATGCTGGGAGGAGTAGGAATGCTGTGAGTTCTGTGCTGGGAGCATTCTGTGCGTTCGGGCAGTCTCTACAGTGCATGAGTGAGTCGGCGGCAGGATGCAGAGCAGGACTGGCCTCTTTACCCTTTGAGTGCCAGAGGGGTATGCAACTCCTTGCAAACCAATGCCTTGCATACCTCTCTGGCACTCAAAGGGTTAACATCACCTGGACCTTGGCCTGTGTACATGGGCTTTTACACTAGTTATTTTATATAATGCAGCCAAAAATTCTGGAAATGTAATTTCAAAATGCAACGGATTTCATACATCACATGAATGCTCCAAGTGGCATATTGTGTTTGGAGTAAGTAGTGCAGTGCTAGGATCTTTCTTCATTCGGGTTCTGAACAAATCTATTGTCCTGTCTGTTTATTCCTTTCTCTATTGCGCTTCCCTTCAAACTGGTTTAACGTAGTCCCTTGCCAAATGAATTCACCATGTGCCTGCATAATACTGGTGCCATTCTGTAAAAATAAAATGTCATTTCATATCTTACTCTGCCATATGTGACGTGACCTAGTGCATTGTTGGGCAGCAAGAGGCTTGGGGACACATGCAGCCCTCAGAGGCTTCGCCTATGAAGCAGAAAATTATTGTCCTTAACCACCTTATAAACACCCTATTTTCTTCCCAAAAAACACTTATTCTCTTTCTTTTCTCTCATTTTCACACTACAATATTTCAACTTAAAGTGATAGAAATGTTTTCATAATAAAAGCAGCTCCAATTAATCTTCATAGTATTTGGGCCTTGGAGAGTGTTATTTCAATACTGTCAGAGTTGTAGTTCAAGAGTAATTGAATGATAAAGTATCCCCCTCCCTCCCCTTTTACTGATGTAACACTGCTCACCTCAGAACAGAAAGGTGATGTCCAGATGGCTTGCAGAGAGGGACAGTCTTCAGTTAGCATAAGGTGAAAAACCTGTTGGTGGGTAGGGTTTTCATTGTTCTCACAGTAAGAAGGTTGTCCCTTGCTGTGAGCTGTCTGATCCCAGGGCAGATTCCACTCCTGAGTGGAGGTGGCTTACACTAGGTAAAAGTGGCAGGAGGGGGATACTGTATCATTCAGTTACTCTTGAACTACAACTCTGACAGGCCAGGACTTAGGAATTTCCCTGCTAGAACACAAGTGTGTTGATCAGAGGCTTAGTCATATTGATTAACTCACCTGTGCTCTTAAAAGGAAATTCTCAAATCCTGGCCTGTTAGTAGCCACTGAGGGCACGGGTTTGAACCACTGCTCTACATGGCCCAAATACTATGAAAATTAATTTAAGCTGCTTTTATTGTAAAACATTACTATCCCTTTAACACCTTTTGAGTGCTGGAGTGGTCTCCAGCTCATTGCTTTGCAGTTCATTGGAGACTTTTCTAGCAACCAATGGGTAAATACTTTGTCATCCCTTGACATGAATTGCCTGTCACTGATTTTAGTGATTTTGAAAACCTTGTTTTTTTTTTCTTCTACAAATGACTGTAATATGTGATATATTTAACCCTTTGTATGCCAGGAATGTCTCCAGTGCAAAGCAATGCTTTGGGGACCTTTTAACTCCTTGAATGCTAGAGGCCTACAGCACATTGTGAAGCATTCACGGGGTTAAAATACTTTTTTGAATCAGTGGGAATGTGCAGCATATTCTGAAACAAACCATTTATAACGTAGGTGACAAATAAAAATTCACAAAAATCTTACTGATATATAGTTGACATCTCTCTCATATTGCAGAGATTAACCCTTTGAGTGCCAGAGGGGTACACAACGCATTGCTGTGCAGTGCGTTGCTAACCCCTCTGACACTCAAAGAGTTAAGAGCACCACTTAAATCAATGGCAATTTTTTATTTGTTCCCGATGGTGCAGTTGATTTGCTGCAGAATTGTTCCATTTATAAATATGGGCCAACCTGTTTTATGTATAAGGTAACCTTTTATGTATTATCTCTAGGGAAGTGCTTACAACTCCAGAATGCTGGCAATATGCCGTCTTGCTGAACAATTTCACATCCCCGTGGGAGCTTGAGAGACATCTACGCATAAAGGGCTATCACCTACTGTCCCATGAAACGTTATCAGTCCCTCCAGAGACATTAAAGTGTTATATTAATAGAAGCCCTGGCAAATTTCCTTCTCAGCGGCATCAGACTGGTAAACTAAAAGAGTACTATATCATGAACGCTTCTTCACTTCTGCCTGTACTAGCATTGGAAGTCAAAGATGGAGAGAAGGTGCTGGATATGTGTTCGGCTCCTGGTGGTAAATCCATAGCAATTCTTCAGTGTGCAGCACCAGGTAACATACTGAACCTCTCAAATGTAATCCTTATGATATTTCATAGAGATACATAATGAAAATATATTAAAGGGATACTAACAATTAATATGTAAAAAAAATAGATATATATTATAGGGTTTATGCTCCTAGGTAAAATAATAAAACTCCCACAGATGAGAGGTGTTTTATTCAAAAGTTATTGCAGATCAAACTTTTATTTTTTAGGTGCAAAATCTCAGAGGCCTGAAATTTTACAGTGGCTCTGTTGCTACATTATCCTATGGAGGTTTATGGTCTGCTGTTTGATTGGCAGTTACTTTTGAATAAATCACCTCTCAGCAGTGGATGTACCCTTGGAGGATAAACCCTACAACAGGGTTAGCCAACAAAAATATCCTTGAAGTTCAACAGTCAGTGAAGAAAATTCCTAGTCAGGAGATGAAAAGCTAATAACCCACCCAGTGTATAAGCATAGAGGACAGCATTGTTTTTTGTTTTTACTTGCCTGCTTGATATTTTTGCTAGTCTCAGACAAATGGACTAGTGGAAATTTACAGCCCTGGTTATTTGGTCAGTCTTGCTCATTTGGTTTTGAATATATGTTGTCCTCCATCTTTAAAAATCCTTAGAAGCATTATGTTGGCAATGTCTCTCGCATCCCATTGGGCAGTATAGGCAGGGCTCAAAATTTCCACTTGCCTCCTCACATTTGGCAAGGAAAAATTGAGTGAGGGCGAGTGGAAATTGAAAAATGTGTCCGGGTGCTTTAGGAGGATGGTCAGTCACAGGGTCACTATCGTTCATTACGCGACATGTCACTGCCATCTGCTGAGGTGCTTCACCTCTGTTGTGTGATGCTGGGCCGGGTGCAGAGTTGCGCAGCTGCTGCTGCATGCGTCTGATGTCACCATGGCCGGCATCCCATCCCATATAGGTAACTCCAGCTCGCTTTACCACACGGGAAACGATGAGGCAGAGGCACTGAGGCGAGTCTGAGTGGGTGCGCATCCAGCAGAGTCTGCAGAGCAAGCTTAATCCATCATGTTCCCTAAGGTCGAGTATAATTGTAACATTAGGCATTCAAAGTCAAATTAATCTGTAGTGGAGATAAAAAAATGACCACTAACTTACCATAGCCCCCGGCAAACAATATTTACTATTAAAGCTATGTATTGCTTCTCCCTAAATACTGAATACAGTTTTAACTATCATCACTGGCTGCTTCAGCATCCATTTGTGGGAGCATTCTGCGGGGTGGGAGGACTTGGAAAGTGGGGAGGCTGTAGTGCATTCCAGGCACCATCTCTTGCTTGTCATCCCACTTACATACATACACACTGCTCTGCTGCCAAGCTGCGACAATGGGCTTCTAACTGATGACAACACTGAATGTAGTGTGAGGCTGGGGCAGTCTGCTACACACAAATAGTAAATTCAAACGGAGTTAAAATGACTTACAAGACACACATCTCCACTTAGTAGCAGGACGGGGGTGGGTCCACCATCAGAAGAGACACCAGTGATGGTACTGAGAATGTACCTACACTGGTAACAAATGAGGGCTCTGCACCGTGTTAGAGGTGAAAGACGTTCAGCTTCCCGATCTCCAGGAGACCCTGACAGGAGTATAGATATAAATAAAGAAAGGGAAGTGTGGGTGCTTTAACACTAAAGCAGGTTGCAGGAGATGTGAGTATCCGTTTAAGGAAACAAACCACATTTTCTCTAGATAATTAGTGCTTTCATAGTACCCTCATTCTACATACAGAAACCTACTATCAATTACAAAGGAAACGTGCATACAAAAGAGCTACAGATTTTGAATGTCATTAGCATTATGATGGAAATACATTTAAATGCAAAATGGAGATACAAACATATATATCAGCAGTGCTTTCAGACTGATTTGCTAAGAACTGTATTAATTCTGGGGAAACCAATGCATTATGGAGAACAAGTAAACAATTCCATTTATTTAACCCTTTGAGTTCCAGAGAGATACCCAGTACAATGCAGTGGGCACCCCTCTGTCACTCATAGGATGAAATAATAGGTTATTTAATATTTTTGTTAATTTTATTCTGAATAAAACATAGAACAACAGTGTCATTTCATCAAAGAGAACTTGAGATGGGTGGGGTTAAAGGTGGGGGATATGGGTGGAGCTAGGTGTGGAAACTGGTGGCGAGTAACTTTTCAGGCCCGGCTAGTAGCTCAGGACTTTAAATTTTGAGACCTGGTATATGTCTTAATTAAATATTAACGTGCACCAGTTTGCATATTTGAACATATCATTAAAAACTGCCACTATATATATATATATATATATATATATATATATATATATATATATATATATATATATATATATATATATATAGCAAAACAGGCATGGCGTTGCCCGTGGGGATTAAGTACTTGAGGGTTTGGGTACATTAGCAGCAGAGAAAGGGTTAAGTGTTTGACAGCCAAAGAGGTATCCATGCAGGGAAATGTGTTGGATACCTCTTTGGTACTGAAGGAAGGCAACACATTGGCCAGTGTCTTTGTTTTCTTTAAACCCCTTTGGTGCCAGAGAGGTAAGTAACACATTGCACAGCATGGATACCTATGAGGCTCTCAAACACGTAAACCTTTCACTGCCGCTAATGTACCCAAATCATTGTAAATCTATCTGTTGAATACCCCTCAACCACTCAAATGACTTAATCCCCACAGGCAATGCCGTAGCCCTTTTGCGTGTCTGTTTAAATTTTGTAAACCCTTTGTGTGCCAGATGTGTGTGTGCAATGCCATTCCAGCCTTGTTCCACAGGAATCTACAGAACCACACATAAACTATCTGTTAAGCAGCCTTTTTGTAACGTCCTCTGGTAGTCACCGAGACATAATTAAACCTCTGTTTTTGTTCCACTGTCCATTAGTCTTCACAGAACCACACACAGTGTGTTTGGCACCCCCTCCTGGTCCACTGCAATTTGTAGTCATAGAACCACACATAGAGTGTCTGACAGCCTTGGCCAATGATGGTCACAGACCCACACATACAGTGTGTGACACCCAAGCCTAGTTCCACTGTCCACTGGTAGTCGCAGAGCAACACCAATTACCAATACTTTTTTTTGCGGTCATTTGCCAGTTTTCCAAGATATATATATATTTTAGGTACTAGGAAAACTGGCAAATGACCGCAAAAAAAAGTATTGTTAATTGGTATCGGCGAGTACTTTAAATTACATACATACACCATCTCTGATTCTCCCCTTTTGCCTCTTTCTCCCCCTCTTGATTCCCACCTTTTGCTTCATGCTCCCCATCTTGAGCTCCCTCCTTTTGCCTTGGCTTTTTTTCTCCTTTTTGATCCCCCTTTCTCCCCGTCCTGGACTCTTGATCCCACCCTTTGGCCTCTTTCTCTCTCTCCCTCCTGATCCCCCTCCTTTTACCTCTTCTTGGCCCCCCTCCTTTTGTCTCCTGATTCTTCCTCCTTTTGCCTCTTTTTTTTTTTCTCCCTTAGTCCCTTTTAGCATTTTTTCTCCCTCTTGACCCCCTCTCTGCCTCTTTTTTTTCACCCCATCTTGCCTATATTGATCTGCCTTACCCTCCTTTGCCGGGTGCTTGCTGTTCTCTCGCGAGCCCAGGCAGACGTCAGCGTCGGAGCGTTGCCATGGTAACCCGCGGCAACACTCTGACGCTGCAAGAGGGAGGCAACCGGGGAGCATTGTGAGTAGCTTCCCGGGCTCCCTCTCTGCAGTACCGACCCTGACACAGGGTATCGGTGCTGGCATCGGCCGCATTTGCGCGAGTACGAGTACTCGTGCAAATGCCGGTATCGGCACCGATACCAGTATCGGTGCAACACTAGTTAATAGTGTAATTGTTATCCTAGTATGAGAGTTACTTGCGGCCAGTGGTCAGGTAAAATCATAGTCCTGGAGGATTTATTACCGCTGGCCATCGGCTCACATATCATTGTGGCAGAGGGGGGAGAGTAGATGCAGAGCAAGGCATTTCTCACTTGTTAGAGTCCTCCTCTGGTATTCAGATTTAACCCACTAAGTGCCAGAGGGATGTCCACCACATTGATTGGCATTGTGTTGACTATCCTGCTGGCACTCAGAGGGTTAATGCATCTTTGATTTCTTGTCATACCTGCTCCTTGCTCCTGGCTGTTAGCATTCCTCCATGTCCCTCCGCTTTGCTCATACTCCCAGCACCTGCAGGGGGAGCACACAGTCACAGAGAGCAATGGAGCACCAGCAGCATCTAGCACTGCAAACAGAGGTGCGTATCTGGTATTTGCAATTTGCATTTTCATGAGGAGCATAGTGGCAAATGGTGGCTGAACAGTTGTGGATGGTCTATAACCATCATCCTCCGCTGCAATACCGTCATCTGTGGATGATGGGAGTTATAGTGTAACAACAATGGGTAACAGGTTGCTCAACTGTAACCAATTTATATCACTGTATGGGCAATAATAACCGATTTATATCGATATGTGGACAATAATAACACATTTGTATTACTGTATGAGCAATAATAAGTGATTTATATCAGTAGAGCTGGAGTCGCGCTGCAGCACCATGAGCGTCTTCCGGCTTCATATAAAAGTCTGCTTCACTGGATGTGTGAAGTTGACTTCTAATTCAAAACATTTCGCTGGGCCCTTCCACCTTCCTCATGAAAGAGTGAAGGGTCCACCGAAACGGGTTGAATTACAAGTGAACTTCAGACATACAGTGAAGCAGACGTTTATATGAAGAGAGTGCACGGTGCTGGCGACTCCAGTGTTGTGCTGTCCCAGTGCGAAGCGGGACGTTTATGTGTATCCTGGCCCCATATGGTAGCAGGATACACATAGGGCCCCACTGTGCACCGGGACAGCACAACACTGCTTAAGAGGGGTGGGAGAGGGCAGAGTAAGCGATGCTCCAATGCCTCAGCTGTCTCCCAGGCCCACATTGATTTCATCGCAACCACCCCACACCCAATCTCACCCTGGCCCCACCAGCGGCTTGTGGAGCAGGCTCTCCTCATACACATGCAAATGCTCCTGAGGCGGCTCACAGTGCTCTTCTTCCTCAGCGCAAAGTGCTGGAGGTCAGATGAGTGTGAGGCCGTCACTGGGGTGAGTCACCGGCTCTTCCTCTGATGTGGGGACTCCTTTGATGTCAGTGAGTTTTTTGTGCTGGTTCAACAATGTAGAAGTGCCAGGAACCCAGCCCCAGTGAGAGATTAATGTGGGCAAATCGTATAACCGAGTCTCAAGCAAAACACCCGTCAGGAACCAAACACGTGGGCCAGACTAAGCAGGTACCTCCACTCGCCGGTAACTGGTGCACAGCTTCTTCTAGCAAGTGGCCATGGGTCTCAGGCTCTTCAGCATTGGCGAGGCCTGGACAGGAGAGGGTGGGAGGGCCTGCAGAGGAGCTGATCACGCAGAGAAACAGAGGGTGATGTGAGGAGGTCCCTCTCCTGCACCTCCACAGGGACACTTGAGAATGGAAGGGGAGAACAGATACTGGCAGAGTATAACAGAGTCAGTGGCAGCATAGAAGGTATTCAAAAGATGTGGTGCTACAATATCAATGTATTGTTTACCATTCTGCCAGAAAACCATCACTGCCAGGAGGCTTCCCATTGTGAAAATTCTTAATAGCCTCCACCACCTATTTCAGGAGTATGGGAAAATCTAGCATTTGTCTATGCCCCGGATCTAATTTAGGAACATTACATCCCTGTAAATAAGTGTCAGTCTGTAATGTTGTTTTTTTTCTGATCTGATGCTGTAACATTTTTTTATAGTAGGCAGTAAATTCCTAGTTGATGTCTTATTCACTAAAAGTTAAAGGGATAATAATGTTTCAAAATAAATGCAGCTCCGATTATTCTTTATAGTTTTTATGCCATGTAGAGCGTTATCATTTCCTACGATGTTTAGTTCCAGAATAATTGAATCATAAAGTGCCCCCCTCCTGCCCCTTTTATCTATGTAAAACTGCACAGAAAGACCATCTGGATGGATCACATTAATGCCCTCCTCCTTCGGGGGGGGGGGGTATGGTTTTCCTTATGCTCACAGCCAGAAGATTGCCCCTCGCTGCGAGCTTCCCGGTCCGATGACCAATCCACATCTGAGGGTAGGCAGCTTACAACAGGTAAATGGGGTTGAAGGGGGACACTTTATAATTAATTTACTCTGGACCAAAACATCGTAGAGAGTGATAATACTGCTCTACATGGCCCAAAAACTATAAAGAATAATTGAAGCTGATTTTATTTTGAAATATTACTATTCCTTTAAAACCCCCTGACATAATAGGGGACTGACCATGGACAAGATGGGCCATTAACTTCCTGGCCTTGCCACCATTTTCAAACAAATTATATTGTTTATAGAACATGTGGTTGGCGTTAATGTCATATAGTTGGATGTTCTCTTAAACTTGTCATAAGACTTAGCATCATTCTTATTGATATATTGGGATTCCGCCTACTCCACTTCTGTCTCAAGGATTCTAACCTCTTCCCTTGCCCTTTTCTTGTAGGATGAAATAAAGGAAATCAGGGACTCCTGGCGAAAGCCTTAGCTGCATCCCAAATTGCCATTTCTGCAGCTGGTTCATTGTTAATGCTAAAGTATTCTATCAGCTCCATGCTGATCAGCAATTTGGCCTATGGTTAGCCAGAATGGGTAGTGTTTCTAGGGTCTTTGAGGGTGAACATCACCTAGTTAGGCTGTGACTTCTAGCGGGGAGTGGTCCGAGGCTACCTTAAGCAAGAAATAACATCTATCCACTAGATTCCACATAGGCTTAGAAACAAATGCAAAGTCTATGTGTCATAAAGTTTTGTGAGTGGCAGAATAGCAAGAGAACTCTCTGTCACTCAGGTGCAAGGCCCGCCAGGCTTTCACTAGTCCCATTTAGATGGCAGAATATATATAGTATAGTAATATATTATGATGGCCCATGAGGGGAATTACACCATCAGAGCCTCAGTCAAGAAATGCATAAGTCTGTGTTCCTCCTACTCCTCTCCATCCTTCAACCTCTCAAACTTCCACCCACTCCCTTAACCGCATATTGGTGTATAAAGAGATAGATTTGAAAATCCTAGAATTATTAACTAGCTCGCCGCATCTAATCTCTCCCATCATTTGTAAGGGAAAAAAGGAGGGTGGGGGGTCAGTCCATCTAGTTACATATGACATACCTCATTATGTTAATATCATGCACTGAACCATAGGGATTGTGACAGTAGGAGCAGAGTAGAGTTTGCCCTATAGAAGGTATAATGTCTAATCACAAATTATTTGGTGTCACTAAAGTAAAGCACTATAGTATTTATACTAACAATTGTTTGTGTTTGTTCTTTATCACTGTTATATCATCATTTTATTTGGGAGGACATCAAGTCAACTAGGATGTGGGTGTGATGAGGGAAGAGGACATACAACCTAATTATACATTCTGATGGTATATGAGGGAATTATTCCATCAGAGACATAATTGAGAGAAGGGTAAGTGTTTACTGACTTACTCCTTCTTTATACACTCTTCCTCTTTCTTCTTCTTACACCTCCGCCTTCCCTCCCCCTCCTCTCTTCATTGGTCTCTTTCTCTCAGTTTCTCTTCCCCCTTCTCCCTCCATTTTTTTCCTATATATGAGAAATTGTGGTTTGATATACTCAGAGATCCTAGGGTTCTCAGCTTGCCCGTCTACTCTGAGTTAGTAAAAAAAAAAAATGGTTTCCTTTTTCTTGTTTCCTCCTCTCTCCTTTACTCTCCTTCAGTCACTGTGGAAACTTGAGACAGTGATGGTTCCAAGTATAGGAAGCTGGACATCTAATTCAAAGTCTCTTCCTTCCCCCCAAATGTAGGAGGGGATGTTTGCCTTCCTACCACCTAAGCAGAGGTAGGGAGGGAAAGAAGAGTACAGCCAAATATTCAGCAGTAGGTGTATACAGATCTCTATGATTGTAATAGTACAACACCATTGAGCAGTTATGTTCAGTGTTAAAGTTCCTGTCTGGTCAAATTGAGTGTCTCAATTCAAAATTATTTTGGCATCATAGTGTTGTGACGTATCAAATAACTACAGGTTGTTGAGCCAGTTCTGTGCTTTGATTTCTGAGATAAAGAAGACAGTGTTCCCATTGTGCACCACTTTCAAATTAGTGGGATTCAACACTGAATATGCAATTTATTTCTCTCTTATTCACCTTTTGACATCCAGGAACTTATGACATTGGTTTGAATTTCCAGTGGTAAGTACGGGTAGATCGAAATTCTGTGTTTTTCAAATAAGGTGACACCTTTTAACTGTTCCAGTAGAAGTTTGGCATCTTTGTCCCAGTAGTTTAATAGATTGGAAATAAGTGGGTGAGATGGAACACCAGGTGGGGGTGAATTTGGTGGCACCCTTTGTGCTGTTTCAACAACAAGAGTGTTTGAGAGGCCTTCTTTTCCCTAATCCATTTCTCAAGTAACTACTCAGGATTACAATCCCCTCTCCTCTTAAGAATGTCGGTCTTGGAGGTTAGGACATTTTGACAGTTGGTAACGGCTACCATTAATTCCATGAAGTGTGAGTCAGACATTTCTTTCAGATGAATGGGCTGGGGATGATGCCTCAGCGGGAGACTCCATAATTGACTTAACTTCATCCTTTGCCAACTGCCCTCTGGCGAATTTACTAATTTTCGACTTGCATTTGTTCGCCTTATTAAATACTAAAGTGAAATGAAAGAGAAGAGGTGGCAGCATAAATGAGAGTAGCTTTGTACAGGATTAATTACAAGAAGGGTCAGACAGGACCACTGATGAGTTAGTGGGTGTGGGTCATGAGTACTAAACCAGGTCATCACATTTATTGGTCTGCAGCCAATTAGGCGTATTCTGTACTAAATGCGACAAGAGAGGATGAGATCAAGTCTGCCTGCCTCACAGCGTAAAAATTGTTGTATATTGTACGTCAGAGCAGTGTGTATATATTTGCACAAATTTTACTGTAGCAAGTAGCAAGCCAAGCCCCCTTAACGTGTAGTACTCACTTAGAAGAGGAGATATTGGGTGGATGTGGAGGGTACTGAATATTTGTAACAGCGTGTATGTCAAGCATCAAGTGGAGGTAGAATTACCAGTTGGTGAGATTGTGTATACTGGGTAGGGAATATAAGTGTAGTGAAAGGACCGTCTCTAGCCTCTCACTGGGACCTTAAGAGGTTCTATATCCTCATTGCATTTAACCTCAAGTGGCACCATCTGTGTAATACTAGGATACATTTCTTTAATGTGAATCTTGTTTCTTTGTCAGGGTAAATAGAAATAGGAGCAAAAATGGTGCAACTTGCCTTCAGTCTTCATACACCATTGAGGAGTACGTCTCTTGTCCACCGCGAACAGGCTAGTGCCCCACTTTGGTAAGCCCTGCCTCATCAGATCTCTCTCCACCATTTGACTCACGTTGTGTCCTCCCAGCCTCACATAAGTAGATTTTAGCTCACAGGACCGGCTCTTATAGTCGGTTCACTGATTAGTAACACCCAGGCTGTCTTCTATTTAGGATGTGGCGTAGGCCATGGTCTTTGAGGGAATTCTT
Organism: Rhinophrynus dorsalis; assembly: GCA_037306005.1. NCBI lineage: Eukaryota > Metazoa > Chordata > Amphibia > Anura > Rhinophrynidae > Rhinophrynus > Rhinophrynus dorsalis. The sequence goes on along the minus strand of CM074719.1, from coordinate 67,204,484 downwards.
AATGGCCCCTATGATTCAATTATGTGTGGATTGGTGCCCGACATATTAGAGGAACACGAACACCTAAAAATTGGTAGCATCTGTAAACAGGCTCTAATCTTACATATGCTGTCTAGGGCCTCACATTAACACTGCAATCATTATAGGTGTGTGAGAAATACTAATGTTTTATTGTCTCTAAATGGGCTGAGAAAAGGTAACAACCTTTATAAATGGAAGATCAGTACTAGTCTCAATAGATCGATCACATTAGCTGTTTTCTTTCATTACAAAGAGTACAAACACAATCAAATGGTGTCTACGTAAGACAGCCAACACATGCAGTAAAATGCAAGATTAGTATTAGATTTTAGTATATAACAACAATTTTTTACAGCCGCTGTCTGGAAATACATATTTAACCCTTTGCGTACCAGAGGGGTTCTCCATTCTTTGCAAAGCAGTTAAGTGCCCCTCCAACTGGACCAATCTGTTAAAATTATATAAAATCATTCAATTTTAGGTGTTATTTCTTAAATATTTAATTAGTACTGCATATTATATTCAGTACTAATTAAACATTTAAGATACACGAAAACCTAAAATTAAATTATGGAGACAGATATGATTAATTTTGCAGGACTCCAGATTTCGAATTCCTTCAATTAAAGTGTTCTTAGGAAGACAATGGGAGTTTGGAGTCCTTGGGTCATGTCTGCCTCTGTGGATAAAATATCCTATATAATAAAACGCTAGGAGCATTCTGTGCGTTCGGGCAGTCTCTACAGCGCATGACTGCATCACGTGTGCCGCCTGTGATGTAGCAGCAGTATGCAGAGCTGGACTGGCCTCTTAACCCCTTGAGTGCCTTCTGGCACTCAAAGGGTTAACATCACCCGGACCTTGGCCCGTGTATATGGGCTTTTACACTAGTTCAGTACTAATTGAAGATTCCTTTTGGGGAACCAATCCACATAGAATCGATTTATAATGACCATTAGGTTTTCCTACCTAGATTAAACTAAGTGGAGCTTTTAGTATTAGGTGGTGGTAGTGTTCCTTTAATGTGGCCAGAAAATCCTAATGGCCACTATGAAACAATTGTGACTGATTCCCCAGATTAAACTATTATTATTACTGGCTATCATTATCACGGTTGCAGACTTGATACTTTATTACAAAACTCCAGGAACCCAAACACCTCCATCTGTTCTTCCTTACTTTCTAAGAACACTTAGAGGTTGGTGGAGTTTGGGTTCCTGGAGTCTGACCGCAAACAATCATGCCTACCTCCATGGACATAATATCCAGTACTAACTAAACATTAATTTTTCGGAATAATTCCACACAGAATTGGTTCATAATGGCCATTAGAATTTTCTACCCATAATTTACATAAGTTATTGCGGGTTATTCGTTGGAGGGATTAGTATTTGTTTGGGTTGCTCCTTTACTTTGCCTTGACATTTGCGTGGTATGATCTACTGTTCTTGAAATGGTTATGTAACTTGAAAACTGTTGGGTTACAACTCGGATCATCCTCAGCTGTCTGTTAACCAGCTGAGGAAGATGGGAATTGTAGTCTAATAGCTGGGGGGCATCACACTTCTATAGACATGTCACAGTCAGGATATTTTTGACATCGCAATGATGCAGTCAGTCAGACACAGGGAAAACAGTGGTGCTTATCTAGCTGCCAACATCATTTCCCTTGTCAGAACCATTGTTCTCACAAGTTTCCTATGGTAACGCCATTGGAAGTACATATTCCTGCAAGTGATTAATGTTATGGAGTGTCAGGATGGAGCTGCTTAGTAGGAGATTACTGCTAAATGAGATGAAAAAGAAAGGGGGACATTTTGGTGTGACTGATTCATCGCTTCTTTTTTTTATACGGAACCATTAAATTCTGGATAACGCTGTGGCTAATGGCTTTCTTTCTATTGTATTTCTTCTTATGGTATGCATACATATGCCAAAATCTGTTTCCAGCAATGCAACTGGAGCCCTTCTGCTCAAAGAGATAACATCACCCTAAATGTATTGGGTACATACCCATGTAAGTATCATTAATATCAGTGGGTTAAGTTCATGTTAAGGCTTTTCCAGTATGAACTGAACATTCGCTTGTACCCTGGGGTATAATTCTTATGTTCAATAAATACTTATTATTATAGCACTCGTGTGTTTTTCCATCTTTCATGATTCTAGAATAAAAGAGAAACCAGAACAGTCCAGTTGTTTGCCTGAAGGTTGAATGTAACCCGTAGCCCAAGAGGGAGCATCATAGGTTCTGTTTCATGACATTTTCATTCTATAAAATAAGGTCCATCCCACCTGATGTGGTTCTGAAAAAAAAACCCCAAAAAAACAAAAACAAAGCTTCCCACCTCAGTACTGAGGATCAGAGATGGCTTGACAGTGGTAATTGAGTATAGGATTGGGAACACCTGTCATAGAGTAAATATACACTGGTAGGCAGTGAGGCGGCAGATTCAGCAGAATTTGGGGTGTTCTTCCTCCGGTGGGAAAGCCCCTGCCATGCGATGGATTGATTAGTGTTGTATGTAGTTGTGGGAAAAGCGCTTGGGAATGGCGGACATTAGAATGGGAACACATTGTTGGAAGATTTCCACTCTGATATGTTTAACCCTTTGAGTGTCAGAGGGGTATGCAATGCATTGCGTACCCCTCTAGCACTCAAAGGGTTAAGGTGAGTTTTACCTGCATTTCCCCCCAGTGGGAATTTCTGCACAAAGGACAAATATAGCTGCCTTACCACAGACATTCCTGAGAGGAGGAAATGCAAACCTCCACATACCTCTGTATATCACCTGTATCATCATTCAGAAACGTGTTTGTTAAATTATTTCCACACAGATTTGCCAATATAAATGATCGGTACAAAAATAGTTTTGAAAACATTTATCCTTCTGCCAAATAAGATCTCAATTGCTTCGTTCAATATATTTTCTTGTATAATGGTTGCATCATTTTTGTATAGGTTATCTTCATTGTAATGAGCCGGATATTCATAGATCAAGGTGGCTGAGTCAGACACTGGAGTCCTTTGTACCAGAGTCACAGATGGAAGGCATCTTTACCACTCAGCTGGATGGGAGACTAATAGGGAAATTTTACCCTGAAGTATATGACAAGGTTGGTATTGTTTCTGTATACAATGAGCATAATGTACTAACGATAAGTGGTATAATTCTGGGATAAAAAAAAAAGACTCAAACAGGGATAAATAAAAATTACTGTTCAAATTCAAAGGTACATTTAACCCCATGGATGCTAGAAAGGTCTCCAACACATTTCAAAACAATGTGTTGTAGACCTTCCTAGCATTGAAGGGGTTTTATCCTTTGAGAGAGGTATCCAGTGCGTTGGACGTCTCTCTGGCACTCAACGATTTAAAGTCCATATTTAGTCATTGGGAATTTTGGGATTTTTAGTTGTCTTCTATGATTAGGACATTAACCTCAGTGAGGTGTTAGTATTTCACCCTGTGTATATGTTTAGTACATCAGCTTCTGTAACCTACTGGTTCACTACCAGAATCGTACAGAATTTCAGCACAATTAAATAAAATTAAGATTAAATCGACAGGAATGAAGCACAATAAACTGTTTCTATTGTGGATTATACCATTAAGGAATTGAGCTATTTTACATCATAGCTTTTAAGGATAAGAGGGAAGGCGCACCCCGCTTGTTCTTTAAAGGGTTAAACATTGTCAAAATTCACTTTTCTTGCTCTTTGTTTCATACACATAGCTTCATTTTATAGGTTAGTGTGCCCATGCAAGCTATATATCTTTTTTTCTTCTTTTGGTAGTGTTCTTTTGATACATATGGATCTGGGTATATGTCTAAAGCAGTGGTTCTTTTTTTTGTTTGTTTGTTTTGTTTTGTTTTTTTGTTCAGGTTACCTCAAATCTAGGTTTCTCAAGGAACCCATAACATTTTATTTCATTTGTAAATGGCATTATAAAATGTATATACAAGTAATATGTAGATATTCTTAAGTCTTATAATAAAAATGACAAAAACAAACATATTTTGCATAAACATTTCCATAAATCTACATCTGAAATTCAACGATCACATTTTTGTCAAAGTCTATATAGAAAACAAGGTTCACCCAAAGTGGCTGTCCGAGGTGCATCAAAGAGCTACTGCACCACGGTTGAGAATCAATCTATAGCCTGGAAAGTGGCTAGAGTTGTGCCTATCCACAAAAGAAGGGTATTGAATTACAGACCAATATAAAGTCCTGAAAAATGTGTCCACGTGCAACTCTGTATTAATGACTGTCTACCTTTTCACCCCACTTCAATCAATCTTTCGATCAAATCACTCAACAGTCACGGTCCTCCTAAAAGTATGCAAAGATATTGAAACTGGCATGGAAAAAGGTGCATTTAATTGGGCTATTTTCTTTGATTTTGCAAAGGCCTTTGATCCAGTAGACCAGGGCTTAAAATGTGAAGTCCTTTGCTACTAGCCAGACCTGAAAGGTTACTCGCCACTGCAAGCCATTACATACCCACCAGGGCTGAATTTCTACTCACCAGGGCTGAAATTTCATTCGCCATTGGCTAGTAGCGAGTGGACATTTTGAGCCCTGCAGTAGAACATAATATTCTGCTAAGTAAGCTCAAAAGTTCGGGATTGGGTAATCATTCTCTAAACTTGTTCCGGTCCTATTAGACAGAACACAATATATGTCTACTATTCCCAATATTTCCATTCCTCTCAAAGCAACAAAAGGGGGTTTCTCAAGGCTCAATTCATGGCCCACATCCATCTTCTTTATTTATAAACGATATGCCCACAGTCTGCAAAGCATTTTCTGTTCAAATGTATGCAGATGACACTACAATCTACACTAAAAACCCAAATGTATCTGAACTTGCTGCAGTACTGCTGGATGATTTCTCTGAAGCTGAAAGATGGATAGCTAAAACAAGCTGTTCTTAAATACTGAAAAAGTTACAGTGGTATTAGGTACAAAGCACTAACTACTTTATTAACTTGGCACCATTCAACTCCTACAAATATCTGGGTATGTGGCCTGACTCCAACCTCACTTTTGGTCTTCATAGTGATAAATTAACATACAGACATTATCCTAATATAGGTGCTTTGCTCTGATTGGATTCCTCTAGTGAGAAGAGATGCCGGTTGTCAGTGACAAACTTGTTTTTTCTCCAGAGCTAGCAGTAGGCACACTGTCATTCTTACTTACTCCATTTGTATGTATCTGCACAGCCCCCTGGCATATAGCTCAGATCAAGGGCACAAGTATATATATATAGGCCTAAAGGGTCATTAAAGTGGAACTACCACCTGAACTAAAGTCGCCCTGCAATACTTAGGCAGGTGGCGACTAGCTTAATAATCCTTATTTTACCTGTCAAAATTGCCCAGGAGTAAAGTTATCGTTGATTTTCCGAGACTGAAGGCCAGGTTAGTGCAGCCTGCACGACTGTGCCGTCAGTCTCTTCCGGAGCTGTTCAGGCCAGTGCAAGGCTTGTGAAAGATGACAGGGACTGAAAGCGCAGGCACGTAGACAAGATGTCTGCGCTGATGCCTGGCTTAAGGTCTCGGAAGATCAGCGATAACTTTACTCCTGGCACGTTTGACAGGTAAAATAAGGATTATTAAGCTAGTCTCCATCTGCCTAAGTATTGCAGGGTGACTTTAGATCAGGTGGTAGTTCCACTTTAAGGAGTTTGTTAATTACCGATAAGAGTTTGAGTTCACATATTTGTGTGGTTCTTTGACTACCAGAGGACATACAGAAGATTACAGTATTTCAAACAGATAACTGTATTTATTGTAAAATGCATATTGTAATAACCACTATAACCTAGCAACCTGAAAGAATAAAAGCCTATATCAGATATATTACTTGGTAACATTTATATTTTACAGTTAACCTAATAATGTAGTTTGGAGTAAATTTTACAAACTGCAATTCAAATACATTTTATATTGATACTATGTTAAAGAAACAACGTTTTATAATAAAAACTAGTGTAAAAGCCAGTGTACACGGGCCAAGGTCCAGGTGATGTTAACCCTTTGAGTGCCAGAGGGCTACGCAATGCCACTGGCACTCAAAGGGTTAAGAGGCCGTTCCTGCTCTGCGTACTGCTGCCAGCACACGCGATGCAGTCATGCACTGTAGAGACTGCCCGAATGCACAGGATGCTCCCATCACAGAATGATCCCAGCTTTATGTGTGTTCAGGCAGTTACTGCGCATGACTGCATCGGACAAACATTCTAGTGTTTTATTATATAGGATGATATGCTCTAGGACTTTTCCTCCTCTGTAAAGCCAGAATATGCCCACTGCTGAAAGATGCCTCATTCAAATGTTAATACCGTTGAAACCGTAATCAGAACGTAGATTGCTATAACACACTGTGGAGAGAGGTAACCCAATTCCCATCCCATGTAATGCAGTAAAAATGGTTGTGTGGACACCAGATGGCACTGTTACTAGCAATTTATCCCATTGAGGGACAGTGCAACACAGTATGAAGCAATTCATTCATACCCTTCTGGTCTTCAATGGTCTGTTTAATATAAGAATTGAGTTGAAATAACTTTTGAATTGAGCATTTCACAGCATTGGGAGTTCATTTGTTTTACTGAGCAGAGTTTAAGGGATTCACAGGCTATAATTTTGAAAATAAACGGTGCAACCAAAGCAAACCTATTGCTATTGTACTATGCTGTTACTTGTCATTGTAGTTCTATACATGCCTGTGTGTCTGTTGTGTTCCTGTTTGTCTGCTGGCTCTTGTTCCTATGCAGTGTATGCCTGCATTGCCCTATATTTCACACAATTCATTCCATAGTCCTGATTTAACACCCCCAAAGGACAATAACACACAATGTGTGTAATAAACTACCAATATGCAGTCATATCTCCCAGTGCAAATAAATATTCATTTCCCAAAATGAATACGATATGTTATTTAAATGGATAGTAATACTTTATTATTACTATCCCCCATATTGTACATATTTGTAAAATAATTTAATAGCCCCCAGGTTCATCTCTCAGACCTTTATGGTTTGAGTGATAACCAAATGCAAAGTTCCCCCCTCCCTCCCCCTTCCCTGAAGTGTGCTGACTGCAGGGATATCCGGTCTGACTTTCATCATGTGGCTCTGCAGCAAAGCCGTGATCACGTTAGTGACAATTATTTCACTGAAACGGTCTTCTACATGTGCTTGGTTTGCTCTTGGTTTGCAAACACATGGAGAAGACCGTTTCAGTGAAATAATTCTTTGTCACTAACGCGGTGGCGGCTCTGCTGCAGAGCCGCGTGATGAAAGTCAGACTGGATATCCCTGCAGTCAGCACAACGCTGACTTCATGGAAGGGGGAGGGAGGAGGGAACGTTGCCTTCGGTTATCTCTCAAACCATAAAGGTTTGAGAGATGAACCTGGGGGCTATTAAATTATTTTACAAATATCTACAATATGGGGGATAGTAATAATAAAGTATTACTATCCCTTTAATGTACTTTAAATTAGGATATCTGAATACACATTTAGACAGTGTATGTGTTTTGTTTTGTTTTTTACACTTTACGTCTTTCTATATCTTTTCTTTGTGTAATATTCTAGGTATTAGTAGATGCACCTTGTTCCAATGACAGGAGTTGGTTGTTTTCTTCAGATACTGAACAGGCTACAGCGAGGATATCCCAGAGGAAGATGCTTCCAGACATACAAACAGAGCTGCTCAGGTACATATCAAGGCTAAGTGAGAAAAATGATACTTCTGTGTGGAGTGTATTTCTTCTTAGATATTAATCCTTTGAGTGCCAGAGGGGTACGCAACCCATTGCAAAGCAATGCGTTGCGCACCCCTCTGGCACTCAAAGGGTTAAGGGCCATATGCACAAAGAAAAGACAATCATCTGGAAAACCCATCTCACCATAGAGAATAAATAAAAAATCATCAAGTCTTACTGATGTAACTGAGGCTTTTAACCTGTTGAATTCCAGAGAAATAGCTAACAAACTGGAAACTTCTCTTGCCTTCAAGGGGTTAAATCCTTCTTTACAACAAAAGTGAAATGTTATTTGGTCCCGTGGTGCAGTTGATCTTCACCAGAATTGTGCCTCTAGAAAGTGATGTAATAACAACTGGACCAAAGCACCTGCGATTTAGGGCACAGATAAAAATTCCACTTGATTGAAAGGAGCAGTAAACGTTTTTTTATGAAAAAATATATATCGTAGGGATTTTCCTATTGAGTAAAATAAGGGTACTCCCACTGCCGAGAGATTTATTTTTCCAGAGTTATTACAGTTTAAACCCGTGTTTTTTTTTACATTATCAGTGCCTTTTAGTGGTTAAATTCTAATTAGTTTTTCTGTTACGTTCTAATGGAGAGGAAAGTCAGTGACATACAGTTCTCTATAGAATGTGATAGAAACTGCCTGTCACTTCCTGTCAATTACAACTATCAGGAAGTAAAACACAGTAAATTCACTTCCTGATTAATTGAACTGCTATACATCCTATATAATAATTCACTAGAAAGTTTGTAACGACTAAGTCGTGCGCAGTAGAGACTGCTATGCGTGCTGCAGTCTTGCGCAGTAGAGACTGCCCGTGACTAGGCTGATACAGAGCGGGGCGCACCGAAGGAGCGTCCAGCTCTGTATCAGCCACAGCGCGTGCAGTCTTTACCGAGCATGACTGCACCGTGACCGGCTGGCACTGTATCAGCCGTGGTGTGGGCAGTCTTTACTGTGCATGACTGCCTCGCAACCGGCTGGCAGTGGCACTGTGGCCCGTGTAATAGCAGTGGGAGTAACTTTGCTTTATTCAGCAGAAAATTCTCTATGAAATATGTGTTTTCATAAAAAAAAGTTTACTGCTCCTTTAAATGAACTTTTAAGTCCTTGAAAGCTGGAGAGGTCTTAAAAGCATGATGAAGCCCCATTTAAATTGATAGACATTTTTATTTGTCTACAAAATATGCAGTTGGCTTACCACCGCATTGCAGCTGTGTGGCCGGCAGTTAAAGGGGATCTATCACATTATAAAAAGGTGTTACCATATGCTTTTTTTAATAAAAGTTATACTAGGAAAGCTATGTGTTTTTTTTGTTTTTTTTTAATTTACCTACTTCCAAAGATATTTCCTCTTCAAGAGCAGAAGAGTTTTGATGAACAGTCAGCATGTCCCATTACGCAACTTCAGTATAATGCTAATCGGAGCTTGATGTAATGCTAGGAGTCATTCACAACACACCGAAGGGAAGTGTTAACGTGCTCTATGGGGCAGTTGGGAGGAAGGTGGAAGGAGATATAGGATGTGCAGAAGAGCTGTGCTGTGCATATAATGCGGAAGTGCACAACACAGAAGATATAATATCTTTGTACTTAAATTAAAAAAAAAAAAACAGCTTTGCTAGTATTACTTTTATTAACAAAGCATATGGTAAAGGTAACACCTTTTTATAAGGTGATACATCCCCTTTAAGGACCACGGAGCTTTTTTTTTTTTTTTTTGCGTAATTGATTCAGGGGTCCCCGATCGGTGTGCAGGATGTTCCAGGACTGTCACTGGTCCTTAACGCAAGTTTAGCAATTAATTAACCCCTTAAGGACCCATGAAGTGCCAGGACCGTCATGGGTCCTTAAGGGGTTAATTAATTGCTACCTGTTTAGAGATATCTACCCCTGAGAGAGGCACAGCTAATAGGAATTTGTATTCATTCTTCTTTGATATCTTTTGGATTTTTGTCATTAACCCTTTGAGTGGGTTGCACACCCCTCTGACATTCAAAGGGTTCAAAGCCCCATTTATATCCATGGGAATTTTGATTTGTTACCTATGGGGCTGTTGGTTTGTTCCAGTTCTTCTTACAGCACCAGACTCAATTAATCAAACTAACAAAATAAAAGGCTTTTGTGATTACAGCCCTTGGTCTTTACAGAGTTTACTCATGCGTTCCCCAATGCCCCTTTAATCAATACCTGTTTGTTTGGTTTTTATGGAATGTCTGGGCCTAAATAGTAGATAATAACTGGCCACTTCACTTTTACATAATGTTCAAAAGAAAAGGGGAGTAATTCTGTGAAAAGCAATAGCACCACAGGGGACAAAGAAAAATATTGATTTCAAGTCTATGCAGCAAAATAACTAACAACTTAAATACATATTAAAACAGATTAAAAATGCTTTAAAATGCAGATTTCATTTATTGCAGAAGGTTTTTCTACGTTACGGTTACTATGGCCCATAGTTATAGAAGCAAACATATTCTGGAGTAAACCAACTACCCCATAGGGGACAAAATAAACATTCCTAAATTCTCATGCCCTTGAATAGAGCTTTTTAACCCCTTGAATGCCAGAGCATTCAAGGAGAATAAATTCCTAAATAAATTTAACACGTATATTTATGTGTCCTCTATGGTGCAGATGGCTTACTTCAGAATAACGCTACTTTCCTTTCATAAATATGGGTATATTTCTAAAATACAGCATTGCAGGTAGGGTTGCCTCCTTTTACTCTTGCCAAAACTGAGAAGATGGACAATGCTTTGTGCTAGACTCAGAGCGATATGCCATCTTTTTGTGGTTAATATCTAACATCATTCTTTCCAATGGGAAGCCTAGTTTATGCCACACAGGCCTGATTTAAGCAAGTATTGATCTCTCGAACTAGGGTTGCACCGATACCGATACTGGTATCGGTGCTGATAACTGCATTTGCGCAAGTACTCGTACTTGCACAAATCCGGCCGATGCCAGCACCGATACACTGTGTCTGAAGGGAACAGGGATAAGGTGTGGGTCAGTGCTGCAGAGAGGGAGCCCGGGGAGCTACTCACAATGCTCCCCGGTCGCCTCTCTCCCTCCTGCAGCGTTGGAGCGTTACCATGGCAACGCTCCAACGCTGACCTCTGCCGGGGCTCGCAAGAGAACAGCGAGCATCCGGCAGAGGAGGGTAAGGCAGGCAAAGGGGGATCAATAAAGGCAAGATGGGGTGAAGAAAGAGGCAGAGAGGCGAGTCAAGAGGGAGAAAAAAAGGCAAAAGGGACTAAGGGAGAGAAAAAAAAAAGAGGCAAAAGGAGGAAGACTCAGGAGACAAAAGGAGGGGGGCCAAGAAGATGGAAAAGGAGGGGGGATCAGGAGGGACAGAGAGAAAGAGGCAAAAGAGTGGGATCAAGAGTCCAGGAAGGGAAGAAAGGGTGATGAAAAGGGAGAGAAAAAGCCAAGGCAAAAGGTGGGGGCTCAAGAGGGGGAGATGAAGCAAAAGGTGGGAATCAAGAGGGGGAGAAAGAGGCAAAAGGGGAGAATCAAGAGTCAAGAGGTGGTGTGTATGTATGTATGTGTGTGTGTGTGTGTATGTGTGTGTGTGTGTGTGTGTGTGTGTGTGTGTATATATATATATATATATATATATATATAATATATACTTTAGGTACTTGGAAAAATGGCAAATAACCGAAAAAAAAAAGTATCACTAATTGGTATCGGCTAGTACTTAATTTAGGCATATTATCAAACTTTCATCAACAATATTTTTAGGTGCTTCTATAATCTAGAGTGGGGACTTTAGTCGTGTTTTGAGAGTGGTTATATGTTTCCTCCATCTTGGAGTGTTAAGAGTTAATCTATATGCTGTGAAAGTACCACATATACTTACAGACCTATGGGAACGATTTTGATGATGCACCTCGGGTTACTGAGTTCTTAACTCTTTTGGAAAATTCATTCAAGTTTTTTATATTCTCGATGCAAAGCGGAAATTTCACTTGAATAACATAGCGCCACAAATGATATTTACCTTAGCAATATCCACTTTATTTTCAAATATAATTGCTGCATTAACGAAAAAAAAAGATCTTTTTATGCAGGCAGACACCGGCTGGGATCTTGCAGTAGGCGCTTTCTCTGCACCGGTGCTGTCAGTCCCTTCTGGTGCCTTTCGGCACAGTGCCATCCAACTCACCAATTGTGGAGTTGAAGGGGACGGACAGCGCAGACACAGAGATGACATCTCTGCAAGATGTCTGCCCTGTTCCCCGCTGCCTGCCTGCTTAAAATGTTCTTTTTTCGTTAATGCAGTAATTAGTTTTATTTTCAAGTATATGTCTGTGGATATTGGTAATGTAATTGTCATTTGCTGCTCTATGTTATGTGAAAGTTCAGTTTTAATACTTTAGTTAAGTATTTAATAAAGGTTACATATTATGTAATTTGCACCAGCACATAGATGTGTGTTGTAAGCCCATATAGCCAATAAGGGGTGGTTCTGATGCTGTTTAAGGTTTATCTTGGGCCGACTAGATGGGCAGACTAGATGGGCCGAATAGTTCCTGTCTGCCATCAAATTCTATGTTCTATGTTTCTTTTTTTCTTCCTCTTGTAACAGAAGTCCTGCTGATTTGGTGGTGTTTGATTCGGCAATACAACTTTCACTGCCAATGCTTTGTTATAATTATACATATATACAATCTGTGCTTGGGAGGGAAGGGTTCAGGGGCATCGCTCCATGGTGAGTCACTAGATCAGCCTGCACTTATTCTCATGTTAACATATGGATGATCATTTATTGCTTTGTCAGGTGGATAGATCATATGATGACAGTGAGTGTGTCTTTTGACTATAGCACACAGCTGTTAACCCTTTCAGTTCCACAGGGATGTGCAATGCACATCCCTATGACACTGGAAGGGTTAAGGATTGAAGCTGTTTGTGGTGCTGAAGTCATAATGGATCCGCTTCATTCCTTCCACTGAGCAAGTAGGTAAGCAGAGAGGTGCACCCAGATTTCAGGGTTATCGGACTGCTGGATGTGTTTATTCTTTACACATTGCAAGCAGTTTGGCAACCCTGCATGATAACATGGATATTCTGCTCCTCCTCATGCATGCTTAAACCTTATAGCATATGGTGATGTGTGTGTCGCTATTGCCATGGTGATGTGCTCGCCACACATCACCAGACACACATCTCCCCCAGCTTTTCTTGTGCAATCCTCTCAGATCCGCTGTGTCGGACTTTCAGATTGGATACAGAGTGTTTAAGGGGCCTGTATCACACAGAATAAGAAACTGTCCTGTGTGATGCAGCATTGATGCACTGGGGGAGCAACAGGACTCTGTCTTCAGATCCCTGTTCTGCTCCTCAATTGGTCTATCAGGGCTCACAATACAGTCACAGCTTAATCAGTGGGCCTGCTCTCAGAGGAGCAGATCTACCAAAAGAGAACTATTTGATTATAGTTTCTCTTTAAATTTGGGGGAATTCATATTTTTACCATGTGGTGAGGTTTGTTCCCCCCAGAATGACTCCACTTTCTTATCGATCAAAAAGATATTTAGACATTTATCCAGGCAACAAGGGAGATCTTAGGTGCTAATCTGTACTCTCTCTGTACAGGAAATTGTAGTAATGGATTTGACAGAACAAAACAAAATATTTTTCGAAAATACTTATCACACAGCTAAAATGTGTGAAGAGTCATTAATGAATGTTGTAAAATATATTTTATACTGATTTTTCCATTCTCACCTAAAAAAAAAAAAAAAAAAAAAAAAAAATCTATACTTCTGTTTTATTGCAGGCTATTGACGTCTAAACCATATATATTGACTTCTAAGGGCCTTAATAATACTGCAGTTTTCATGTCCGTTTTCTACATTATACAAATATGTCAAAGCTTTATTAGTAATTTATTGAGCTGCATTAATTATGCTCCTGGAATCATGAACAATGATTATTTTTTTTTCTTTCTTTTTGAAGCAAAATAGAAAATATTGTGTTTGAAAGATCATTCTGATTTATCACAGAACTACCAGAGTGTCTTATTGAAGTCATGCATCATGCCATCCACATCATAAGGAGGAATCAATCACAATCACAGCCCTCCTTTATAATTCTTTTACTCTGTATTTGACATGAAAAATCAAATCTCTGAAGCTTGAGGAAAAAGAAGGCATATATCATTGTTTCACCGAGTATGCTGGAAAGATGGTGTGCTATGCATTTCTTCTATTAGTTTAGTACTAGCCAGTTCAGAAGGTAAAACATATTTTGGAAAACTGCTGAAATGAATATAAGGGAGTTCTTCAGTAATTTAACCCCTGGGGTGCTAAAGACCTCTCCAAAATATTGCTTTGACCCAAGGAGTTAAAGAAACACAAACAGTTAGGGATGAGCAACATGAGTCTGCAAGCGTAGAAATATGCTTTTTTGCAAGACACCTCTTGCAAAACAGGTGCTTCATTTCAGGATTCATTTGTAGATTTAACCAACCAGATTTCAGTGAAAAAGATCACATGATGTCTGCATTTAAAAAAAAAAAAAAAAAAAAAAAAAAAAAAAAAGGTTTGCTTACCTTCAGATGTCAGTCAAACAAGTTCCTATCTGGGTCACACATCTGAACAAGGTAGGAGAGCTTATTTGATAAGTATTTTCTGTCCTATTGTTCTGTGTCTCTCTCCTCCCAAGTGCTGTATCTCCCTTCTTTTTCTCTCTTCTCTCTCTTATTTGCCCATGGTCCCACCACTTTTTTTGCTTGCTCTCTTTCCCCCTTCCTCTTTAACGCTCCCGCACCTCTCTTGAATTCCATTGCTCCTGCTCTCACACCTTCTCATGTGCGATTCCTGAGCTTTTTGTCTCTGCCCTCCCATCACTGGTCATATGCATTTTTTCTAGAATCTTCTCTGGGTTCTCTGAATTGATCCACCAAATGAATCACTGATGCTTTGCTCATCTATCTTGAACATAAAATTGTAATGGCCTTTAGGAATCAATTCTGCTTTTATTTTTCAAAATGAATGTTAAGTATTGGATATCATATTCACAGTGGCAGAATTGATTCTTTGTTGCTGGACTTCAGGAAGTTGGGGACTTGAATCCTGCAAAAAAATTGTTTGCCTCCATGAACATTATATCCAGTGCTTATTAATCCATAGAATACAGAGGATTAAAAATTACTTTTGGGAAACCAGTTAACATGCAGTTGACTAATTGTTGCCACTTCAATTTTCCACCCAGATTAAGGTAAGTGCTGGTTTATTTTCAGGGGCTGATTGTGTTCCCTTTTTTCTAGAGAATTATGTCTCATACAATTTGATCTTTATATTTGTTTTTCCCTAGCATCGCTGAGGGATGCAGGGACCATGGGGGTTAAGCAGAGTTCCTATAGGAGGCAGGGCACTCTAAACAAAAACTTCTGCTTGCCTAGCTGCTAACCCTTCCCCCTGCCCAACTTCCTTCAGTTTTTTAAAGTGTCACTCAAAGAGGTCCAGGACTAATCTTCTCCTGAGAGAATTCTCTTAGACTTTATTACTTTCTCTTTCTCCATTAAAGCTTCTGAAGGCCTCACATTGTGAGGAGAGTCCTCATGTTCAACTCTATAATTCATAGCTTCCTTCCACTGGAATGGCTTAACTTACTGAATTATAGAGGTCCAAGCTCAGCTTTTGGCTGAGAGGAAGAGAAGCTTTAACAGTAGGTGAATGTATCGTGGGACATATACAAGTTTTATTTGATAATTTTAATTCATTATTTTATGTAATTATTTTTTTATACTTCATTTTACACTGTGGATTATTGTTCATTGCTATATAGTGCTCTGTCTTTGTTAGGAAAGACCGCTACAGTTGTGCTCTGCTCTGTTGCAAGTTTCCTTCTCCTCAGCCTGCTTCATGTTTAATTTTGACACTTCATCATGGGTACGCTCTTCCCCTAACAAGCGGTGGCCATTGTTTAGTAATGCACCCCCGGATAATGTCCAGGCAGCAGCGTTTCTTTTTTCCCCTCACTTGCAAGTTTCTCTAGCCCCCTTTGGAGCAGGGCACACTAAACTTGAACCGGAGGTTTAACTGGGGGGGGGGGGTGCATTGTTTTCTGACTCCGTTGGAGTGTTTCTGTATTGTATTTATATCTTTAACCATTTCATCATTAGCTCCCTTGGTGCAGATGCTTCACTTTTGGCTCAGTTTATACATAACTGGGGAAGTATTTATACTAAATTTATAACCAATTCTACTGTTGTTTATACCTTTGGGATATTACACTACTTTATTTGGTTATTGAAACAAATCCAGTGTTTAATTTTCTTTCTGGTTATTAATGCTAGTCCCTGAGGATTGCACACCGTATTTATTATTTATCATTGTAGAGGGAAAGTGAAATTTATAATTTAACTATTCTTTCACATATAGTCTCTTTGGGACATTTCATATTATTTCACTTTACCTTATTACCGCAATTATGTCAGACAATGAAGAGGAGAAGAAAACTAAGAACAATAAAGGTCTTTATGTCAAATGCAAAACTTGCAGTAATAACGTTGCAAGCAATGTGTATGTATGTTCTATATGTTTGGACTCAGAGGCTAGCAGGGCTTCCACATTTACAGAACTACCACCAACTCTTGAACCAGATTGGTCCAAACCTTTACCTGGTTTTATTGCCAAATTGTAGAGGGTTTTGGATAGATGGCTAACAGAAGCACCTTGTGCACCAGTTAAAAGATATCTGTCTAAAAAAATCCTCTAAAAAGTTACTTTATTCAACCCTTGATTCATCCGACGATGAAGGTGAAGTGTCTATTAATATCCGTGAATCCCACTTGTCCATTGGAGAGGATTCCACACTAGATGACTGATTCAAAATCCATGTATTCCCTAATAAAGGCTATTTTAGATGTACTTGAAGTATAAGATGATCAAGCCTCTAAGTCTTCCTCCAAATCTCTTATTTTCCTGACTTTGAGGAGCTTGACCAGATAGTCTCAGATGAGTGGGTAACCCCAGATAAATCTATGGTGATTCCCAAGAAACTTGAATGGGGTTTACCCTTTTTTCGAAAAACAAGGTAGACCTTTGGACTAAACCACCAGCTGTTGACCCTACAATCTCCAGATTGTCTTAACATACCACTACACCCATTCAAACTGCAGGAGCTCTTAAAGATCCTGCTGATAAAAAGGCAGATACTTTAAACAGACTTATGTTTTCTGGTCAGGTAGCTATTATTCAAGCTTCTTTTACTTCAGCATGGGCATGCAGAACTGCTGAAGCTTGTCAGACTCAAATTATTCAAGCCATGCAAGACGATATGCCACATGAGGATATATTCCCTCTCAATAGCTACCTTCAGGAGACCACCTCCTGTATTGGAGATGCTTTCTTGGACTTAGCAAAATTAACATCTAAATGTTCAGCTACAATGGTTTCGGCACAATGTTCCTTGTGGTTAAGATTTGAATGCAGATTCTACTTACAAAAAAGCTTTACTATCTTTCCCATTTAACAGATCCCTCCTTTTTGGGGCAGATTTGGACAAAATTGTCAGCCACATTACTGGAGGTAAAAGTACCTCCAGTACCAAAAAGGATTTGATAATGAGAAAACATTCCTTCTCTTACAGAGGTAAAACTTCTTCCAGAAAAAATACACCTCAGTCATCTGTAGGCTCCTTTGTTTCAATAAAACAAAACCTACCTGGGTACAAAAGAAAAATGTACACAAGACATCAGAATCCAATCCCACCACAGCATGAAGTTTGGAATATGGAGGCTCCCACAAATCGTTCACTGGGGGAAGACTCTGACACTTCAGTCAACAATGGAGGATATCAATTTCAGACGAGTGGGTACTTCATCTGTTTCAAGAAGAGTACAGAATGTCTTTCACAACTCTACCACCTCATCATTTTTTCATGGGTACCAAAAGAAAAGATGTTTCAGAAATCCTTTCATCAGGCGATTCAACAGGTCCTAGACAATGGAGTGATAATCCCAGTACCAAAAGAACAAAAGTTCAAAGACTTTTATTCCAATATTTTTATGGTATCCAAAAAAGACGGAGGATTCTGTCCTGTCCTGGACCTGAAAAAATGTAACCAGTTTTTCAAAGTTCCCAAGTTCTAGATGGAACCAATCAAATTAGTGATGGCAGCCACAGAACCAGAGCAATTTCTGTCATCTTTAGACATCAAGTATGTGTACCTACACATTCCTGTATAGGCCAATCACTAGAAATATCTCAGGTTTGCATACTAAAACCAGCACAGCCTTTTGCACTAGCCAAAACACTGAGCGTTTTTACCAAGGTGCTGGCTCCTCTTATATTTCCCCTCAGATCCATGGGGTAAACCTGACTCCATATCTGGACAATCTGTTATGAAAGGCTCCATCCCAGAAGCTAATTCAGCAACATCTTCATCTTGCTCTGCTAATGAAGAATCAAGGTGGGAACATAAACCCAGGCAAGTCTCACACTGGTGCCGTGTCAGCAGATCCTATTTCTAGGACTGATATTCCATACTAAAATTAAGAAGATGCTATTGCTTCAAGTGAAAATTTCAGATCTACAGAACAGAGTCCAGTCCTTTCTCTCTCAACCAGAAATGGTAGCCCCAATAGAAGCAGTCCCCTTTGCTCATTTTTACTTGAGATCTCTACAATTGGAAATACTACGCAATTGGTGCAAAAATCCAAATCGTCTTCCTCACATGATGAAGATATCTCTGTTACACAAGACTGCAGTGTTTGCTCACATGTTCAAATCTCTTCATGGGGAAACACTTCTGCATAACAGTGTGGAAAATAGTCACAACAGACGTCAGTCTGTTCAGATAGGGAGCAGTGTACAAACGTCACTCCATTGAAGGTCAGTCCCGTAAACTTTCTGGAGTTGCATGCAATCTACAGTGTACTATTGGCATGGACTTCAATTCTGAAGAATCTTACTGTTCTGATTCAGTCAGATAATGCCTACATAAATCATCAAGGAGAGGAGCAAATCGCAAAGCTGTTTGGATGAAAAAGGGCAAATTCTTCTCTGGGCAGAGAATCATGTTACAGCTTTGTCAGCCATTTACTTTCCAGGAGTGGAAAATTGAGGAGCAGATTACTTCAGCCATCAGATCTTAGACCCAGAGGAATGGGCACTAAATCAGGAAATATTCCTTCAGATAACACACTGATTGGGAGTTCCAGAAATAGACATGATGGTGTCATGAAGAAACTGAAAACTACCACTGTTCTGTTCAAGATCAAACCCAAACAGCAATGGAAGCCCGAGGTCTCCTCCAAGCCCAAGGCTTCCAAGACTTCTCCAGCATGAGTCGCCGAACCCGGGTCCCCATTCAGCTGTGGGTGGTCGTCTTCATCACTATCACAGCATTTGGGAGGATTCAGTGGTGGACCCGTGGGTTTTACAAGTAGTGGCAGAAGGGTGCAAGATCCCTTTCGCCTCTCTTCCTCCTTTTCACTTTTTCCCATCTCATATGCCCCAGGGCATGGAAAAACGACGTCTCTTCAACAGCTCTTTCCAGTCTCCTCTGGACAAGGATGTTCTGGAACTTGTTCCAGTTCAGGACTGAGGTACAGGTTTTTACTCGAACCTCTTCGTAGTGTCCAAGAAGGACGGCAGTTGTCGTCCAGTTTTGGACTTGAAGGATCTCAATTCCTTTGTGATCCAATCTCATTACCACCAGGAGTCCCTAAGGACGGTGATTGCTGCTATGATTCTGGGGGAATTTCTTGCTTCTCTGGACCTTCAGGACACGTATTTACATATCGCCATTCATCCAGAGAGCTGACAGTATCTCAGATTTGCTTGTGACCAAGGGCATTTTCAGTTCTCAGCTCTTCCCTTTGGTCTGACTACAGCGCCTCAGGTCTTCAACCGTGTTCTGGGAGCCTTAGTGTCTGTCCTCCACCGGGACGGCATCAGAGTTACTCCATACATGGACAACCTGATCTGAAAGCCGTCTCTGTGGAACTTCTTCATCAGCAGGTTCAGCAATGCATTCACGCTCTCACCCATCACGGGTGGATCATCAACTTGGACAAGTTGGATCTTGTCCCATCCCAACGTCTGGTCTTCCTGGGCCTTCTCTTTGACACTCAGCAGAGCATGGTGTTTCTCATGGAGGATGTGGCACACCGGGCTTAGGCTGTTCTGGCTCAAGATCCAGTTCCAGCCAAGAAGCTATCCTCTCTGGTGGGGAAATTCATCTCCACCATGGAAGCAGTCCCTTTTGCCATGGCTCACACCAGGGAGCTCCAGGTATGCAAGGGTCACCTGGACCTTCTACAGATGTCAGTATCCCTCCCTCTTCATGTGGAACTAAGTTTGTAGTGGTGGCTTGACCTCTCCAATCTGCATAAGGGCAAGTCCTTCTTGATATCCTTCTGGACCACGGTGACGACGGATGCCAGCCTCTCTGGCTGGGGAGCGGTCCTGGGTCACCTGAGTGCTCAGGGACGGTGGTCTCCGGAGGACTCTCTCCTTCCCATCAATGTATTGGAACTTTGGGCAATATTTCATGCCCTTTGTCACTGGACGCCCCAGCTGGAAGAATGCCCAGTCCGTGTTCAGTCCGACAACGCCACGTCTGTGGCTTACATCAACAAGCTGGGCGGAACAAGAAGTTTCGCCACGTGGTTAGAGGCCAAGGCTATTTTGTCCTGGGCAGAAGAACACGTTCCTGCCAAATACGCAGTGCACATTCCAGGCGTAGACAACAACATGGCGGACTTCCTCAGTCGCCACACAGTGGACAGTGGAGAGTGGGAACTGCATCCAGAGGTGTTCAACCTCATTGTCCAGAAGTGGGGTCTTCCTTGCATCGACCTGATGACGACAAGACACAACAGAAAGGTTCCAAGGTTCTGCTCTCGCTGGAGGGATCCTCTAGCTTTGGCAGTGGATACCATGTCCATTCCTTGGTTATTTCCTCTGGCTTACATCTTCCCTCTCCTTCCTATGATGCACAGGGTGCGATGTCCAGTCATTCTGGTTGCTCCGTACTGGCCTTGAAAAGTTTGGTTTCCGGAGCTTCTGGATCTGTCAGTGGCAGAGCCGTTCCGACTCCCCTCTCATCCGGATCTTCTCTTTCAGGGTTACCTGTGGAAAGAGGACATTCATGGTCTAGCTTTGACGGCTTGGAAATTGAATCCTTAATATTGAAGAAAGGTTTTTCTTCCGGTGTGGTGGCTACTGTGCTTAGTGCTTGCAAGCCAGTTTCCTCAAAGGCCTACTATTGTGTCTGGTCAACCTTCCTATCTTGGTGTGCTGATAGGGACTTGTCTCAGGAATTTGATCTGCCCACGGTCTTGGCCTTCTTGCAGGACGGTATGGATAAGGGCCTCAGTTTGAGTTCTGTTAAGGTTCAGACTACTGCTCTCTCTGTTTTCTTTCAGAGGCGCATTACTGTCCTTCCTGATGTCAAGGTGTTTTTCCAGGGCGTTGCTCATACTCGCCCTGTCTTTAAGGCTCCTGCTCCTCAGTGGGATCTTAATCTAGTTCTGGGTGTTCTTCAGCACTCTCCCTTTGAGTCCTTGGCTACTATTCCTCTACGCCTTCTGACGTGGAAAATGGCCTTTCTCCTGGCGATCGTGTCTGTTCGCCATGTAGCGGAGTTGCATGCTCTGTCCTGTAGACCACCACTTTTGGTGTTTCACAAGGACAAGGCGGTGCTCCGCACCTCTCAGGAGTTCCTTCCCAAGGTGGTTTTGGATTTCCACATCAATCAGGAGATTGTGGTGCCTTCTTTCTGCCCTGACCCCACCTCTGACAAGGAAAGGGATCTCCACTTGTTAGACATGGTGCATTGTCTCAAGTTTTATGTACATCGCACTGAGTCTATCAGGCAACCAGACGCGCTGTTCATTATTCCTGAGGGTCCCAGGGCAGGAAGACCTGCATCCAATGTGACTATCTCTTTTTGGATCAAGTCCACTATTCATAAGGCTTGCGAGCTGAGGAAGGAGCCTGTCCCTTTCAGGGTCACGGCTCGTTCTAGTCGATATATTGGGGCCTCTTGGACTTACAAGAATCAGGCCTCTGCTGATATGTTGTGCAAGGCTGCCACCAGGCCATCTCTGCACACCTTTTCGAAGCACTACCGTGTTGATGTGTTGGCATCAGCTGATGCCAGCTTTGGGAGGAAAATCCTGGAGGCAGTCTTGCCTCTCTAGGATCTTCTTTGGTTATTGGTGCTTCCTTCACTTTTGAGCCCTGTTGGCTCTAGTTCAGCGTGCTATGTAACAGTTTGGGGTGTTGTTACCCCTGTTTAGTGTCCTTTGACACTTCATTGTTTTGTTGGGCTATCTCTGATCTGATGGTTCATATCTGCTCTGGTGGCTTTGGGGGTCTTGCGCCTGGTCCTTTCCTTACTTCCCGCCTCTGGGAAACTCAATGGTTGGACATCCCAAAGTTACCAGTAACCTGTATTGGACGACAGCGAAAAGATGATTTTAATCTTACCTGTTAAATCCTTTTCTCTTAGTCCATACAGGTTACTGGTCTCCCACCCTGTCAAGAGACCATGTTTGGCTGTCCTGTGGCAGACCATGGGGGTCCTTCGGTGTCATGCTCACAGGAGTCCTCTTTTCTTCTACTCTCTAGTCAATAGTTAGTGTCTCAAATCTTTTTGGAGCTGGTTGGCTAGCTGCAGCCAAGGAGGGAAGGTAGGCTCCATACACTGCAGTCATTTCTAGAATTGTTCCTGCCTACTTAAAGGGGTGGATTGCCTACCCAAAGTTACCAGTAACCTGTATGGACTAAGAGAAAAGGGTTTAACAGGTAAGACTAAAATCCTCTTATATCCCTCTGTTTTTCTGATATAACTGACAGGAATGTAGGGACTAAATAAACAGATATTTGGTGCAGATGATATATTAGTTCACATTGGGCTCTCTCACCCTGAGATTTTGGTCAAAACCCTGAGTCTCCGGGTCAAATCCTGAGTGTTCCCAGGTATGACAGTCATATACTATAATGCATACTAGTCAGTGCAGCTGCTGATGTTAGAGACCCTGGTATACCATAATCTGAACTTATCAGGTTTAACCTGTTCTATAAAATAATATAGGAACTGGAGAAGTGATATCACTAGAGATGTTGGGGGAGATTCACTAAGCGGTGCTAAAGAGAAGATGACTTCTCTAGTTTATCACTTCTCCAGTTCCTGTGTTGTTCTATGTCTATTCATTAAGATCTCCAAAGCTGAAAAAATATTAGTCCAAAGGCTACATAGAATAAAATAGGAATTGGAGAAGTCTTCTCTAATTTATCACCTCTTAATCGCCTCTTTACACCACTTAGTGAACCAACCCATCATCTCCATTTTATCACCACGTAGAGAATATCCTCCCATTGTGTTAATCTTTCATTTCCTATGACATGTTAAAGTAAAATAATTGCAGTCCTTATGGTCAGTATATAATGGAATGACACTCTTCACTCAGCATTTTTTGTATATTAGTCTGCCATGAATGACATTGTAAAGAGACATTTTATGAACTTTAAGCAACATAATGTTTTCTTAATTCCTTGAGGAACAGAGGCAGGTGCAGCATCATACTTTGCAATGAGTTGCACACGCCTCTGGTCCTCTAGGGGTTAACTGGAGGACTGTGTGGTAAATTTCTGGACAGCACATCTCTACTGATGCTGGCTTCTTCAATTGTTACACTGACTTGAGTGTAAATGTATGACCTCTGTATTGTTAAGCATTCCCTGACATAATTGGCATGAACCTTTCTCTCCTGTCTTTCCAGCATAATTGAATAAACTCCCCCTTCCCTTCCATTCCGCCTGTCCAATATCCACTAGAGGACTTCAGGGATTACTTGCTTAAGAAGAATCTAATGCTATTTGTAGCTGTCTTCAGGGCTGTTTTTGAGGGGGTTCTCAAGGGTACATACAGTACCAGCACCAATGCAAAAGAAAAAAAATCCTTTATGGCACTTTTAATCCATTGAGTGCTGGAGGAGTGTCCAGAACATGGTCTTGCAATGCATTTGACATCCCTCTTACACCCAGAAGGTTAACCCTTGGAGTGCCAGAGGGGTATGCAGCGCATTGGTTAACCCTTTGAGTGCCAGAGGGGTACACAACGCAATGCGTTGCGTACCCCTCTGGCACTAAAATGGTTAAATAAATAAAATGATGTTGCACAGTACAGGTACCTCTTTTCCAGAAAAATAGCCTTGCTGTCCCTAACCCATTGTGCGCCAGAGTGGTCCACAACACATTACTTTTCAATGCATTGTACACCCCCTGGCATTCAAAGGATTAACAGCATTTGTAGGTTTATTTGTTTATTTTAATATTGTGCCTGTATTATGCAGTGGTTCACAACACTTCATTGGAACGGTCTACAAAGTGTGCTTGCAAACCAGGCACACTCTGTAGACCGTTCCAATTAAGTAATTCTTTTTAACGATCACTATTTCGGCCCTGCTGAAGAGCCGCTGGTTGGTTCCAGCACTGGGATCTCCTGCTGTCAGTAGAGCGCTGACGTCAGGAGAAGGTGAGGGAGGGGGGAACTTCAGCGGCGAATATCTCTCAAACCACAAAGGTTTGAGAGATAGGACATTCTCCAGATTCTTTATTTTTTTTTAAATCTACCATACTGCATAAACTTAAATACGGGCATCCCTAACCCTTTAATAATACATCTCTTAATAGCAGTGGCAAAATTTTATGAAGTTATTTTAACCGTTTAACCTTTTTGACTCAAAGGACCATATGTGGAGAACAGAAGGATCAGAGGGCCCTGCTTATGAGAGCTTACAGTCTAGAGGAAGGTGGGTAGGATACAGAAGGTATAAGTGCTGTTGAGTGTAAGTGTCTCCTGCCACGTAAGCTGCCGGTCAGTGGGTGGGAGAGAGAAGTGCTAGTGAGTGTAGTGGTCCAGGGAATGGTTGGTTCTTGGTGATAATATTTATGGCGGTAGTTGATAGGCTTCCCTGATGAGGTGAGCTTTCAGGGAGCATCTGAAGATCTGAAGGCTAGGGTAGAGTCTGATGGGGCGGGGGAGAGAATTCCAGAGCTCGGGTGCAGCACGGGAGAAGTCCTGTAGGCGGGAGTGGGAGGATGTAATGAGAGATGTGGAGAGGAGAAGGTCATGTGCAGAACGAAGACGGTGAGTGGGAGTGTATTTGGAAATGAGAGATGAGATGTAGGGGGTTGAGGTGTTAGTAAGGGCTCTATAGGTGAACACCAGGATTTTGAATTTAATTCTGTGTGCTAATGGGAGCCACTGTAGGGATTGGCAGAGGTGACTGGTGTTGGAGAAGCGGTTGGTGAGGTAGATTAGTCAGGCAAGAGGAAGGCCAGTTAGCAGTGAGTTACAGTGGTCGAGACGGGACATGATGAGTGTTTGGATTAGAATTTTAGTAGTGTCTTGTGTAAGGAAGGGTCGGATTCTAGAGATGTTGCGGAGGTGGAGGCGGCATGATTTGGAGATTGACTGTGAGGAATAAATGATAGGACGGAGTCGAATGTGACCTCCAGGCAATGTGCTGTAGGGGTTGGTGTGATGATAGTATAATGCAATTAAAAAACAGTGATTGCAGCTTATATCTACTGTAAGCAAAACCCTTGTGAGGGAAATGAAGGAGGCATGAATACCATCCCTAATTCAGCTATCACCCTCTTTGGGGAGCTACCAACCAAGAGAGGAGGAGCCAAAACCTCCCAAAATACATACAAAAAATATATAAAACATACAGGTTCCTGGCAAGCTCAAAATAGCTTTTATTAATAGTGGTCAATTAGTTACATATGTGTATACTCAGGTGAGCTGCAATAGCAACATTTTGGCTAACTATAGTAAGTACTGTACTATAGATTTAAATGTGTCTTTTAACCTTTTGAGTGCCAGAGGGTTATGCCACGGATTTTTCCGCAATGCGTGGCATACCCCTCTGGCACTCAAAGGGTTAAAGGGATAGTAATGGTTGAGTTTAACTTTATGTAATATTGTAGGCATTAAAAAAAGATGAAGATCGATGTAATTCTTATCTCTCAATCCTTCATGGTTTGAAAGATATCAATTGGTAAAGTTACCTCTTCCTGTCTGTTTCAGTCTAGTCAGCACTCTATGGGACTGCTGTAGATTCGGGTCATTTGACCAGATGGAGGCTCTTCAACAGAGCCAAAATCACGCTATTTAGAAATAAATACTTAATTGGAATGATCTACAAAGTGTTCTTTCAAACCAAGCACACTTTGTAGACCATTCCAATAAAGTATCTATTTATAAATAGCGCGGTCAGATGACTGGAACCTGCAGCTGGCAGCTAGATGGCAGACTTCACTGAAACAGACAGGAAGAGGTAACGTTACCAAGCAATCTCACAAACCATAAAGGTTTAAAAGATAAGACTTACATTGATCTTCATCTTTTTTTATTGCCTACAATATTACATCAAGGTTAAATTAACCATTTCTATCCCTTTAACCTCCTGAATGCTATACAGGTATCTAATGTATTGTGAAGTAATGTGGTGATGACATACTTGGCATTAAAGGGGTTAAAAGTCCCATTTAAATCAGTGCACATTTGCGTAGATTTATTTGTACCATATGGTGTAGTTGGTTTGCTCCAGAATGACTCTTCAGAATGATTCCCCTTAGTACATCAGTATTAGTGAGTCTCACCTACTAAGAAAAAGTGGAACAATTCTGCTGTAAACTAAGTGTTCTATAGGGAGTAAATAAAAGTTCCAGTTGATTAAAATTGGACTTTTAACCCCTTAAAACAATGCACTGTGTCAGTTTCTCCCCTTTGCTGAAGTTGGTTTACCCTAGAATCGCTCCTCTGACTTTTTCCAAATGTTGATTCTCAGCTGTGGTTGAATAGTTGGATCTTTCACAGCTATGATTTGGGAGCAACTCTAATACCTGTACAGCATACCTTTATGTAAACTACACTGATAACCAAAAGAGGGCAGTGTTGCTTCATCTAATAACTGCAAGTAATAGAAAGTTTTCATTTAGCTGCAGTGGCTTGTTTCAACTCTTAACACTGAATATGGTTAAATTACGGTATCATTAAATGTGATGCTTTTCTCAGAATACATAGTACCTCTATGAGCTTTAGAAAAGACTTTGCATTTAAGGCTGCAGAATGTTAAGGAATGAAAATATATGTTTCAGTAGTGGCAGTTAAATATATATTTTTCTCTACTTAGATTACTATAGTACATGTCTAAAAACCATTTTAAGACCCAGTTTTGTTAGCCATAAAGTCCCTTATCAGATCTTTTGCTAACGCAGCTGTTAACTGGCAAAAAAACCCCAATGTCCTCAGTGGATGTATTGATATGGGGCCCTAAGCCCCACATCAATACATCCAAAGTGCCTAAAACGTGTTCAAAGTTAGTAGAATTAACCCTATGAGTGCTGGTGGGGTATAATTACCCCGCCGGCATTCATAGGGTTAAACCAGCTAAGTAAAGCAACATCGCATTACCATTAATCCTGATGTCCAGCGGAGTCCACAGCTTCCTGGTCATCTTCTGTCCTCTTCAGTCTTCTCATCCTTCTGTCTTCTTTCTTCTATCTCCCTCCTTCTGTCTTCTCTCTGTGAAATAAACAAAATCAATTAACACCAAACATGAACGAAAACATGGCATTTATTTATGTCTGTGTGGATTATTTTACTTATTGGCATGTTTATTCTTTGGGGCATTACATGGAGGCATATCTTATGGGTAAATTTATGGCACACTACTATTGAACCCTTTGAGTGCCAGTGAGGTACACAACGCATTGCTTTGAAGAGAAGGTGGAAGAAAGAAGAGAAGACAGAAGGACAGTGGATGACAGGTAAGTGTAACAGGGATCAGTTAACGATCGGTGCTTAGCAGTATGTCAGGCACCGATAGTTAATTGTTTTTTTACTGTTCAGTTCCCAATATCACTGCTTTTAGAGGCGATTTGGGAACTAAACACACAAAATGGACGTTCAGCCACAAGACTGTTTTTGTGGCTTAGCGTCCTTTGGAGTTCTAGCTGGTAGGGCCTTTAAATACCTCGTTAAACATGTTAGTTTAACAGCCAGTATTCACTTTGGCCCTACCAGCTATGTTAACGGCTGCCTAAGCA
Organism: Rhinophrynus dorsalis; assembly: GCA_037306005.1. Classification (NCBI taxonomy): domain Eukaryota; kingdom Metazoa; phylum Chordata; class Amphibia; order Anura; family Rhinophrynidae; genus Rhinophrynus; species Rhinophrynus dorsalis. Next base: position 67,176,577 of record CM074719.1, on the reverse strand, counting down.
GCCTTTTCTTCTTCATGAATCCACTTTTCTTACTGATTTACAATCTGATGGCACTATATATCCCGTTCGGGTTATGAGAGAGGATGGGACCCATGCCTCTTCCTTTCCCTCCACTCTCCTTTTTTGCTTTGTTTTCTCTCCCACTCCCCCTTAGTTTAAACACATACTTGTCACCCATCATCTGACAATGCTGATAATACTGCCCCGATGCTGACTATTCCTAGACTTGTAAATATTCCTGATTACCTATCAACATTTTATGATGTTTGGTATTACTCATGTACTATGTTCACTTTTGTAACTGATGTTACTATTTCTCTTGTTTTGTTACATTATAATTGGTCTTATTGACTAATAGTTTTTTTTTAATTAAAAAAAACAACAAATATGTGGTGATCAAATAACAAGGGGCAGCCTTTTAAGATTAGAGTAAGAAAGGATTCAGCTTCAGCAAAGAAAGGGTCTAGTTACAGTAAGGTCTGTTAAATTGTGGGATGTGGCAATGGCAGATACAATGGATAGATTTAAGACAAGATATATTTAAGACACATACAGCGTTATACTATGTATTAGTAGCTTAAACAGAAAGTTCTGGTAAGTAGAATACTGGTAACATCCATCGTGGAAGGATTATATAATTCTCATTTTCTGGCTTATTCTATGGAAAGGGTTGAGTTTGATGGACTTCAGCCTAATGTACTATGTAAATAGGTAAATCTACCTCATATTTTTAACATGATTAATTCCTCTCTTGCCAAGACACAAGCATGCATTGATTGCAGTGTATTACCAGGCAATCCTGCAATGGAGATGTTGATGGTAGGGGAGGTTAGGCAAGTGGGTTAAGTTTATGTTAATATTCATGTACATTTACCCCTGAGTTGCTAGTGATGTTGTAACACTTTGCACAGCTATTTGTTGCAAACTCATGGGGCATTGGAGGGATTGATGGGGACTTAGGTGAGTCTGGCCCAGGTGATTGAGAGCACATACGGATATGTGGGGTCATTTAGGGTCATGGCCTCTTTCATCCAATTAGGCCTATTTTCCTGCTTCATGAGCCATGATCTGCCAAGAGAGGGCTTCATTGATCACAAAAAAGAAAATGAAATTGCCATTCTGCTGATAGTTGATGGCTTAGATTGGTCAATTTCAATGATTTTTTTTGCCTCCTGCCCCTTTTCTTTTTAAAAAATAAAAAATTTGGAATGCTTCCCAAAAGGTCATTCACAGGTTTTATAGTGAGTGGTAGAGTGGGTGGAGTTGCAAAAGGCTAGAAAATATCCATTTTCTGTTGTTTTCCAGGCTGGTGATCCATGCTTGTGGAATAGAATGTAGGACAATGTAAGTAATCAGCTGAACATAGAAAGACCTCTGCCACACAAGCCACTGTGTTCAATCACCCAAAAAGGCAACTCTGCTTTTATTCTCCAAGTAGGATAACCACATTTGTCATCTGCCATTCTGGAGTATTTCTCATCAGCTTTCTCCCCTGTGAAGCAGGGTCACATGACATCACTAGATGTCAGTGTGCAACCTGCTTTTTACCTATGCACCACATCACTGTAAACACTGCTGTGACAGAAAGCGGTGCCTCTGCTTGGTTACAAAAAATGGTACTGCAGTTCCTGTTTGATGTCTGGAAGTAGGACTCCATTCTGCCACTTGGAATGCTGAGGAAAGGCTGATTTCTTGTAGCTTAGCACAGGCATCGCTTTCTGTCACAGCAGTCTGTCAGTAGTTCTGCGTCCCGTACTTAGAACTCTGTGCGCAAGAGTCTTCATTCAAGAACTTTGTATTGTCCCTGAAGAGCACCTAGGACGCATGGCACACATTTCAAGTCTGGGACTGTCCCGGGCAATCCAGGACACGTAGTTACTTTACCTGAGAGTGGTCTAGGAAACTGCTAGTAAGCCATGTGCACGAGCATGGAGCATCTATAGATAACCATTCCCCAAATTCCCATTGATTTAAATGGGGCTTTTAGTCCTTTGAATGCTAGCGAGGTCTCCATGGCATTGTTTCTAAGTGCCTTGGAGACCTCGCTAGTTTTCGAAGGATTAAAATCCCCATTAAAATCAATGGGAAATTATATTTGTGCAGAATTGCTCCACTTTTCAGCCTTCAGCTGAGTATTCCATTTTGTTTAATATGGATTTCTATGTATAGTCCAGTACAACAGAGAGCATAATGGCTGACTGTTTTACAGGAACTCTTTATCCACCAATATGTACCACAAAAATCCAAGAACAGAAATACAACTGAACAGGACTGGCAGACAATGTAGAGCTGTAATGGGCAACATGAGGCCCTCCAGCTGCTCCCAGACTACAACTCCCAACGTTAGCTGGCAGGGAATGATGTGGGATGTAGTCTGGGAGCAGCTGGAGAGCCTCACGTTGCCCATCCCATCTTTGGAGGCTGATGTACTGGAGCAGATCTGCAGAGCAATGCATTCCGTACCCCTCTGTCACTCAATGGGTTAATTTAAGTGGGATATTTAAGCTCTTGGCTTTGCAATGCATTGGATACCTCCTGCATTTAATGGGTTAACAGTTACATTTAAATCAGTGGGAATTTTGGAAATGTTAATTTCTCCCAACGATGCAGTTGGTTTGCTCCATGATTACTCCAGTTTTTCATAGTACACCAGCCTTGTTCTGCATCTACAATGGTTAAACACTTTACACTGTTAAGTCCCCTCTTCCCAACTGTGGTATGTTAGACAAATAAATGATACAGTTACTACTTGCAGTAGAATGCGGCCCATTGCTTTTTATGTGGATTCTGCTACAATTCTAACACGTTCTCTCTTTTAATATTATTTTTTTATTGTATCAACAATCATAGCAAATACTTTGTGAACATTATAGCTTTATCTATATTCATTTTAGGTGATAGTCTTAGCAATGCAGTGTATATGGATTTTGCATTGTTTTCTTAGCATTAAACTACGGCTAACATGAAATAAAAGAAACATATTAAAGGAATAGTAATGTTTCAAAATAAAAGCAGCTCCAATTAATCTTCATAGTATTTGGGCCATGGAGAGTGTTATTTCAGTACTGTCAGAGTTGTAGTCCAAGAGTAATTGAAAGATAAAGTTTTCCCCTCCAGTCCCTTTTACTGATGTAACACTGCTCACCTCAGAACAGAAAGGTTGTGTCCAGATGGCCAATTAACATAAGGGAAAACCTGTCAAGGGGGGCAGGGCTTTCATTGTTCTCACAGTAAGAAGATTGTCCCTTGCTCTGAGCTGTCTGGTCTTAAGACCAGATTCTACATCTGAGGGAGGTGGCTTACACTAGGTAAAAGGAGCGGGATGGGGATAATTTATCCATTCAATCACTCTTGAACTACAACTCTGACAGTATTGAAATAACACTCTCCATGGCCCAAATACTATGAAAATGAATTAGAGCTGCTTTTATTTTGAAACATTACTATCCCTTTAAGGCTCAATCTTTTACTAATTAATTGGTGCTACTCTCACCTCTGGTAGTAGCAGCATTATAAACATTCAGCCCTCAGTTCCCATGTTCCCCTCTGAGCTGTGAGATTTGGAGAGGCATTTAATGATTCCTTATGGCTTCTAGGTCACACCCACATACACAGCCAATAGGAATTAAGCTGCTGCCTGTGGCTTATAGCTCTTTCAGGAGGTGGGGCAAGAAACATAGGGAAGACCAGCACACACAGGGCTGTAAGTTTATAATGCTGCCATTCCTAGAGGTGGGGGTAGCAATGTTGAACTAGCAGAAGAGTAAAAGCTTTGATATGTTTTTTATAATTTGTAATTATTCGTTTGCAATTATACTAAGGACCTGAAGCAGATTAAATAGACATACACATGTGGCTATTTCTAACCAGACACACAATTGGCACATCTGCTTCTTGATCTCCAATGAGATTCACTGTTGGAAATCCTTCTGATGAAGTACCCAGAAAGTCAAGAAACGTTTATCCATTACTTTTTTCCAGCTAATGCCCTATTAGTAGTGATTGTCACTATGCCGTTATTGGGGATTTGATTTTTTTTTGTCTCATAACTTCTCTGGCTGCCAAGAGTCTCTTTGCACCATAAAACCTGTGGCAAATATACCCTAATATCACAATCTCCTCTGCCGTAGATCAGCACTCTTCCTCATCCCCCAAATCACCTCAATCACAGTCAGATCCCTAGATCTATAGCATGTGAATGGAACCCCAGTGATTTAGGCCTCCACTACACAGGAATATCTGTAAATACAAAAAAGTATTGGGCAAACAGACCACCCTGGGGGAGAAATAAAAACCTGAATTAATTTAATGAGATTATGAAGGAATGTTTATTTGTTTCCCATAATGCATTTGATTTGTTCCAGAATTGCGTGCTTTTTTATTGGTAGATATGGACCACTGACTAAGAAAAGGCTAAAAGGCATAGTAACTCTGGCTGTTTCTGGGTATACTTGCTCATGTACCCATACACACTGTGATATAGGTTTTTTGACAAGGCGACCTGATTAATAGTTGTGTATATGAACTAACTCTGATCAAAATGACCAAATTGTAAAAGTCAGTTTAATGGCTTGTTTAAAAACCAGATGCAATCAAGGTCATCCCAGTGTGTGTTCTCAGTTAGGGTTGGGTGAAAACAGCAGAGGTGAAGAACTGGTTGAAACTAAGACATTCCTCCTCCCTTTCTGTCAATATCTTCCTCCCTGTGAAATGAGTTGTGTGTGAGAGCACACTCACATATGTCCCCTCCAGAAACATGTAGGAAAAGCAGCTTATGGTACCGGAATGCCAGGAATACAGGCATTGGAAAATTTTGTCCATTAAAATCAATGGGATCAACTGTTTTTCATTCTTGTGAGAACTTCCCTAGGAAGGCGAAATACCTCTTCAATGGCACAGAAATTCCCAAGGAAAGGAACATTAACAGTTCATTATTCCCTAATCTCAAGAGCCCAAACGCCCAGCAATCAGCGTATCAAGGTTAAGAGATCTGGTTATTCTGCACGGCCCCTTCCCACACAAAGATAAACATAGGCCACTAGAGTGCCAGTCTTTCAGTATTTTTGAGTGGGGAGGAACGGCAATGAGTCTGATCAAAGGGCTGGTAATTTCCAACAACAATCATAATGTGTATGGCTACCTTTTAAAGGGATAGTAATACTTAAAAAGTAAAATAAAATATGTTGTAGGGTTTACTCCCCTGAGTAAAACAAGGGTACTCCCACTGCTGAAAGGTGTTTTATTCAAAAGTTATTGCAGCTCACACTTGAATTTTTCAGGTGCAGTATCACAGTGGCCTGAAATTGTGCAGTGGCGCTGTTGTTACACCATCCTATGGACAGCTCTGGTCAGTTGACCTTAAACCTCCATAGAATGGTGTAGCAACAGCTCCACTGCACAATTTCAGGCCACAGGGATAATGCACCTGAAAAATTCAAGTTTGAACTATAATAACTTTTGAATAAAATGCCTTTCAGCAGTAGGAGTTCCCTTGTTTTACTCAGGGGGATAAACACTACAAAATATATTTTTGACATTTTAAGTATTACTATCCCTTTAAAGGGATAGTAATACTTGAAAATAATTGTATTTTATATTGTAGCCCTTAAAAAAACATTAAAAATTATATGTCTTATCTCCCAAACCTTTATGGTTTGGGAGATATTCACAAGCAAAGTTTCCCCCTGAGTGACGTCACCGTTCTAGCTCTCAGATTTGGAATCAGGTCCCAGAACCGGCTGCAGCTCTCCAGAAGTGCCGAGATCACAATCTTTAAAAATAATGTATTCATTGGAATGGTCTACAAAGTGTGCTTGCAAGCCAGGCACACTTTGTACACAGTTCCAGTTAAGTAGTTCTTTTTAAAGATCGTAAACTCGGCACTGCTAAAGAGCTGCTGGTTGATCTGTGGACCAGATTCCAAATCTGTCCACTAGATGGCAGACTTGGCTGAACAGCCAGGAAAAGGGAACTTTACTTGATTTTACTTGTGAATATCTCCCAAACCATAAGTGTTTAGGAGATAAGACTTATATCATTTTTTATATCATGTTTTTTAAGGGCTACAATATAAAATAAAAATATTTTCCAGTATTACTATCCCTTTAACCCACAGCACATTGCACATGAAAGCAAAGTGCTCTGCAATTCGTTGCTTACCCCTCTGGCACTCAAAGGGTTAAATAATGAATTTGTGCGCACACATTTTTTTACCTTGATTAGAGAAGCAGGATACCTTTGTAAAATAAACAGTTAAGTGGTAAAAAGGTTTATGGCTAACTTGCTGTACCTTTGCCTTAATAGTCCCGAATGTCGTACAAGCGCTCAATCTTTTTTTTTTCACAGATTGCCATTAAGTACATTTTTTTAAAATTGCTTTTGTATTTCTTGTACTAGCATTGCTTTCCTGCAGCCGGGTTATTTAAAAGGTTTCTTTTTATTGTAGCAACCACACATTATCCGATTGACAAATATATTTTCTGTGCTAACAGTAAAACATGATGTATCATTTACTTGATATGCTTTGTAATGGATTATCATGACAAATAGCAGACATTTGTATGCACTGATTCAAAGCTGATATGAAAAGATATTTCCTGGGCATATCCAAAATAAAACTATTTGATTTTCACTTTTACAGTAACTCCTTGATTGCTAGAAGGCTTAATAAAGCCTGTTCTAGCCACAGAGGGAGAGCTTTATATAACCAAAGTTTCACCTTATAATCTTTTATTATAACCTGGAGCTCTAGAGTTGAACAGAATCCCAGTGATGTCAATTTTCTTATTGTTTTTAACTCTCAATGCAATTATTCCAGTTCCAGCTTAATAACAGATACATGCTTGGTGTGTAATTCTACAGTTCTGCTGTACAGCAGAAAACAAGACACATTGAAGTGGGTGGCACATAGACTATGTAGCAGAGAACAAAATGTATCTATGCACAACTTAAAGCTTTATGACTACAGGAGCTAAATGTAACTCGGATCTGGTGCTTATAATCATTCTTCATTATCTTCATAGTTCTGCAGCATTACTTGTCTTATTGCAGTAAGGCCACGTTCCCACAAACATTATGAGTAGCTCTGCATTGCAGTATGGCTCAAGAAGCCTGGTCTCACTTACCTGCAATTTCCTTGAATTCCCCCAGCAACCTTATTATTACTGGATAGGGGTGGGCAAGGAAGTGGGACAAATGTTTGGCCCATGTAGGGGTCAACCAGTTATGACTGTCTGGCACTCAAATGGTTTGGCCGTTGATTAGATAATTACTATGATTGCAATCCAACCACCTGTGCGAATAAGAGAAGTCTGGAAAGCTCACACATGGACAGCTGGTCCTTAATTTTGACTTCCATAAATCTATAAGAACTTATAACAATATCTAACACACAGATTCTGTTTTGAGGTTACGACCTGCTGTGCACTGGTAGAGATCAGATGGATTGTACCTGAAGCCTGTGCTACCAGTAGCAGCTTGGGACTGAAGCTTGCGTGCAATGCCAGGGTACTGTGTTGACTGCAAGTATATCCTTGCTGCAGCTATAACCTGATTGGCAAAGATGCCAACCGCATGGTCAGATATCTGGTTTCGGTTGAGACAGGACTGGACTTGTAGCGATACAATTGCTTGTCAGTGCTTGTCAATGGGTAGCAGAAGGAGATAGGCTACTAGCCAAGAGCAACTGATAGTTAAAGATGTAGACTTGGCCAAGTCAGATGTCAGTCCAGGTAGCTCTTATTCACAATCGGTACATTTACTGTTCTCAGGCATGCACCTTGGGCTCTGTGGGATAGGGAGGAACTTCTGTGTCTCACCTTCTAGCTTGACTATCAAGTGCACAGGCCAGTCTCTCTGTCTCTCTCTTGCTTTCTCTTTATATTTAGCCCTTTTGAGTGCCAGACAGATATCCAATGCATTGCATGATTATACATGTGTGTAATATATATATATATATATATATATATATATATATATATATATATATATATATACACACACATACTGTCTGCACAATTATTAGGCAAGTGAGTATTTTGACCATATCATCATTTTTATGCATATTTTCCAACTCCAAGCTGTATAAACTTGAATGTTTATTGGATTTAAGCATATCAGGTGATATGTATTTGTGTAATTAGAGAGGGTGTGGCCTGAGGAGATGAACACCCTATGTCAAGGTGAATATAATTATTAGGCAGCTTCATTTCTTCAGGCAAAATGGGCAGAAAAAGAGATATAACTGACTCTGAAAAGTCAAAAATTGTAAAAAGTCTTTCAGAGGGATGCAGCATTCTTGAAATTGCTAATATATTGGGGCGTGATCACAGAACCACGGTTTGTTGCAAATAGTGAACAGGGTCACAAGAAACGTTTTGAGAAAAAAAGAAGCAAATTAACTGCCAAAGATTTGAGAAGAATCAAATATGAAGCTACCAGGAACCCATTATCCTCCAGTGCTGTCATATTCCAGAACTGCAACCTGCCAGTGTCCAGAAGTACTAGGTTTTCAGTGCTCAGAGACATGGCCACTGTAAGAAAGGCTGAAACCCGACCACCACTGAACAAGACACATAAGTTTAAATGTCAAGACTGGGCCAAGAAATATCTGAAGACAGATTTTTCAAAGGTTTTATGGACTGATGAGATGAGAGTGACTCTTGACGGTCCAGATGGATGGGCCCGTGGCAGGATCAGTAACGGGCACAGAGCTCCACTTCGACTCAGACGCCAGCAAGGTGGAGGAGGGGTACTGGAATGGGCTGGTATTATCAAAGATGAGCTAGCTGGACCTTTTCGGGTTGAAGGTGAACTCAAACTCAACTCCCAAACCTACTGCCAGTTTTAGAAGACACTTTCTTCAAGCAGTGGGACAGGAGGAAGTCTGCATCTTTCAGAAGACCATGATTTTTATGCAGGCAATGCTCCATCGCATGCAGTACACCACTGCTTGGCTAGCCAGTAAAGGCCTTAAAGTTGTTAAAATAATGAAATGGCCCCCTTCCTCACCTGACCTAAACCCTATTGAGAACTTGTGGGTCCTTCTTAAATGGCAGATTTACGCTGAAAGAAAACAGTATACATCTCTGAACAGTGTCTGGGAGGCTGTGGTTGCTACTGCACAAAAAGTTGATCGTCAACAGATCAAGAAACTGACAGACTCCATGAATGGAAGGCTTATGACTGTTATTGAAAAGAAGGGTGACTATATTGGTCACTGATTTTTTTTTTTTTTTTTTTTTTTTGAAATGTCACAAATGTTTATTTGTAAATTTTGAGTTGTTTGTTTAGTGTTCTCACTTTAATAGATGAATACAAACACGTAAGATGGGAAAATTATCGTTTTTCATTTAGTTGTATAGTAATTTTGCACACTGATAGTTGCCCAATAATTGCACACGTAGATATTCTCGTAAGAAAGCCAAAACCTCACTTTTACTTTCTTAAATATTCAGGTTTAAGGTTTCTTAACATTTTGGATTGATGGAGAGCACTGTAGTTGTTCAATAATAAAATTAATCTTCAAAAATACAACTAGACTAATAATTGTGCACACAGTGTGTGTGTGTGTTTATATATATATATATATATATATATATATATATATATATATATAGAGAGAGAGAGAGAGAGAATAATAATAGCATGCCAATGTTTCGGCAAGACACAGCTGGCCTTACTCAGGACCTGTCCTGTGAGTGCTTGATACTACACTATCCAAGTAAATATTAGGCACTTGATAGCACCCAGGCACTAACCCCTTTAGGTGTGAGTGCTTCCACCCACCAATGTTCATATATATATACATACACACAGTACTGTGCAAAAGTCTTAGGTGTGAAAAAATGCTGTAAAGTAAAAATGCTTTAAAAATTAGACATGTTAATAGTTTATTTTTTATCAATTAACGAATTGATAGTGAGTGAACAAAATAAATCAATATTTGGTGTGACCACCCTTTGCATTTAAAACATCATCAATTCTAGGTACACTTTCAAAAAATCAGGGATTTCGTAGGCATATAGTCAGGTGTATGATTAAATAATTTTGCCAAACAGTTTCTAATGATCATCAATTTAATATGTGGGTTGAAACACAATCATTAACAGAAACAGCTGTGTGTGAGGAACAGCCAAACTTGGCTAACAAGCTGAGGTCGCTGAATATGGTTTAATTTAAAAAGTCATACACAGTGGCAAGACTGAGCACAGCAACAAGACACAAGGTAGTTATACTGCATAAGAAAGGTCTCTCTCAGGAGAAATTACAAGGCAGACGGTTGTTTCCAGACATGCTGTCCAAGCTCTTTTGAAGAAGCACAAAGAAACAGGCAACGCTGAGGACCGTAAAATCAGTGGTCAGCCAAGGAAACTTAGTGCAGCAGATAAAATAAGCATCATGCTTATTAAGCTTTGCAATCACAAGATGTCTAGTAGTGCCATCAGCTCAGAATTGATAGAAAACAGTGGGATCCTGTTACACCCATCAACTGTCTGGAGAAGTTTGGGGGCTGCATTTCTGCAAATGGAGTTGGGGATTTGGTCAGAATTAATGGTCTCCTCAATGCTGTGAAGTACAGGCAGACACTTATCCATCTTGCAATACCATCAGGGAGACATCTGATTGGGCCCAAATGTACACTGTAGCATGACAACGACCCCAAACATATAGCCAGTCATTAAGAACTGTCTTCAGCATAGGAGTCCTGGAAGTGATGGTATGGCCCCCACAGTGCCCCACACCGAGTCAGTCTGGGATTACGTGAAGAGAGAGAATCAACTGAGGCTGCTGAAATCCACAGAACAAGTGTGGTTAATTCTCCAAGATGTTAGGAACAACCTACCTGCTGAGTTCCTTCAGAATCTGTGTGCAAGTGTACCTAGAGGAAGTGATGCTGTTTGGAAGGGAAAGGGTGTCTACACCAAATATTGATTTGATTTAGATTTTTCTTCTGTTCACTCACTATGCATTTTGTTAATTGATTAAAATAAACTATTAACATGTTATTTGTTATTTTTTTAAAGCATTCTTGCTTTACAGCATTTTTTCACATCTGCCTAAGACTTTTTCACAGTACTGTGTGTAATATCCCTTCCATTTTGGGTAGATTTTCTTGTAGTCTTGAACTCGATAAGCTTGTCAATCAAGCTATCAGTGACAAGAGTTCCCTCCTTCCAGAATACAAACAATGCTGTTTGGATTTTCAAAAGAGAGAGAAAACCTTCCATTTTTCCAGGGATTATATAGTTCCCTATTCATGACAGTTGGCGTCTTCCTCCTTTTACATACATTTAATACTCCAGAATTTTTGAATTAAATATCCCCCCTCCCCCAGCAGTGCTAGCATGCTTCTTTTATGTAGCAGGAGGACCCTATGAGTAAGTGCCATGTATTTATTGATAATAGTAACATAGTAATTTAGGTTGAAAAAAAGACTTGCATCCATCCAGTTCAACCCTTTTCCTATTCCTGTTTACCATCGTTGATCCAAAAGAAGGCAAAAAAAAAACCTCCCCACAATATAGCAATTTCAAATTCTGCCTTCAATGGGGGGAAAAATCCTTCTTGATTCCAAATGGCAATCAGATTTCTCCTTGGATCAACAAGCAGAAACTAAATGTTAATCCCAGTACTAACATACATAGCCCTCTATGTTATGCTCTTTTAAATAAGTATTTTAGATATTTTGCTTGCCTCAAAGAATTAAGTCCTGTAATGCTATGCTAAGAAAAAGTGGAGCAATTCTAGAGCAAACCATAGGGATCAATTTAAAATCTTCAAAATTCTCGTTGATTTTGATGTGGTTTGTAATCCGTTGAATGCTTTGAAATGCCTTGGAGACTTGTCAGTCATACAAAGGGTTAAAAGCCCCATTTAAGTAAAGTGTTAATCAATTTCCTCTGGTGAAGCTGGTTTGCCCCAAATTGTTATCACTTTCTTTGTACACGAGTCTCAGTGTCTAATCTGATATAACCCCTACCATGTTATCAGCCACCAAATGCACGTACAGTAGATACAATTTTCTGTTTATGGTCTATACTCTGAATGTGTAATCTGCCACCTAAGAATAAAGAGTTCATTGTTCCAGTCTGTAACTTAATAGATGACAAACTCATTCTGAAGCTTTAATACAAAAAATGAAGAGAGAACATTTTGTATTAAAAGAAGAATGAAATTGTTGTCCTGATGGTTAATTAATTGTCATGTGTTTGTAATCGTTTATACTCCAATTAAGTTAATTAGATCCAATAAACATAATAGCAATTATATGATAGCAATGGAAAGAACTGAACATAGAAACTACCATTTGCAGTGTAATGTGTGTATTAAATTGATTGTCTTCTTGCAGTTATTCATCTACTATAATGAGACAAATATTGAGGCTCATGTACTAAACAAAAGTTGATACATTTTGGGGCAAATTAACTATTTTACATTGAGATAAAACTAGCACCTCCTAATAATAACCTTAAAAGGTATGTTTAACAGAAAATCCCATTGGCCACTTTGAATTTTGACCTTGTGAAGAGATAATATATGTTGTCAGTCATGAGACAGAGTGCATTGACCCTTTCAGTGACAGGAGTATGCAGTGCATTGCAGAGCAATGTTATGTACAATCCAGTGGCTCTTAGTCCTTTGAGTGCCAGAGAGGCATATAATGCATTGCAGTGCATTAAGGTTAAAGGTGTAATTTTCTCATATGAAGTGGGCAAAGATTTAGATCCTCTGGTCCTGATAGACTCTCCATAGACAGGACATCCTGTATTTATTGAAGGTGTGATCTGTCTAAGTTGGTGTTTTCTGACTCCCCAACATGCTGAAAAGGAACCAACCATTCTGGGGCTGAAGAGTGCAACCTAAGGCTTTTTACTAAGTCTGTTCCTATAGGAGAGGACTTGGTAAAATGTGATAGTTGCTCTTTAAATCAGTGAGAGTTTTGAATTGTCCCCAGTGATGCAGAATTGCTTCTGTTCTTTAGTACATCAGCCTCACTATATTTATTATAATGTGTTCTTCTTAAAGTCATCCTAATACTTAAAAGGATATTGGGGTTCTATACACCAGTGTGGCAGTCTTAGGGTTAAGTATACTTCATTTCAGGCTAGCATCTTTAAAGAAATGTCTTTTGTTACCAGAGCTGTAAAATATTTCCTTATATATGTCTTGTGCAGGGCTCCAAGACCCTTACATGTTAGTGACATCTCCATTACATCTTGAAACATTAAACTATAAATATGACATGCCAAAATCAGTGGAAATTTAATGGCAAGAAAATTGTTACAGCTGATTTTACTGTTCTCGCAGCAAACATTAACTCTATGACATCCCTGTGATTTGCTCTCAGTTTTGTGTCATAAATAACCAACAAAGCAAAGGGTTGTCTTGGAATACAGTTCTCCTCTCCAAAACATAATCTAAATTTTGTTTCTTTTGATTGAATGATTGAGAATTATAACATTGGCTTTACCATAACTTTTGTTTTGACCTTTCAACATTTTACCAATGCAGAAACACTGATCGCACTTATTGCACTGGATCAAATACGTACTCTATTCTTGGGTTCACAGCAGTATAATCATATGATATTGTTTAATAGCAGTGAATACTCTTATTTCCAAATTGACCTAGAACATTTGCATAATTATGTGTTGCAGACTGCTGCAGTACTTAAGAGGCATGGAACTCTATTCAACCTGTTCTTGTGCCAACAATAAGTGTTTGGATGTACCTCTTGCTTTAAATGAACATTTTGACCTAACACAACACATTTCCTTTGACTGTGGCAATAGCATGAACTATATTATGTGTATTGCTGTTATTTGTGCTTTAAAAGCGAAACAGTATATCTTTTAGATTATTCTTCTGTAGCGTAGGCTTGGAAACTAGGACAAGGTCAAGCCTTTAAGGGTTGATGTATACAATTTCACTTTCAAATACTAGTGTTTAAGAAGTAGGTAAAATAAATAAATCACTTCTGCATAAATTATTTGACCTTGTACACATGCTGAGTTAATACTGAAAGGAACATTTTTTTTTCTTGTTTTTAATTAAACACAGGTCTGCAATCCAGGTATTACGTCCCGGAGGATCATTGGTGTATTCTACCTGCACGCTGTCAAGGGCAGAAAACAGTGATGTTATTTCCAATATTTTGAGTTCTTCTAAGAACATGGTATCAGTGGACCTGGGTCACATGGTTAAAGCATTAGCTCATGAGTTCAGTTTTGTATCTCAGGTGCCTCATGGACTTTTAGTTGTTCCAGACAAAGGAAAATCGTGGGGACCTATGTTTGTGGCTAAATTAAAAAAATTATAGTTAAACTAATTGTTCTTATACTTCATAGAATTTCTAAATAAAAGAATATCCTAAAATAAATATTTATTTTTATTGAATTTTCTCCCTGGAAAAACGTTTGAGTCATATATCACTCCTCTACAGTCAACTGATGGAATGATACTGTCTTTTTTCTTTTCACTTGTGCTACACATCTTCACAGCTACTCACTCCCCTGATTTCATATGCTGCTGTATGTCTTCTAAGCCATCAGTTGTCTACTGTCAGTTCCATATAACTCTAGATGATAAAAGCAGAAAGAAATCTACCGCAAGCCTGTTGAGCCTGGGTTTAGACAGGTGCATTGTTAGTTTCATACTCAAGGGACTGAAGCCTCAGGTTTTATGCTTAAAGACCTAGGGCTCGATCCAAATGTTGGCGTTAAAACCAACGTGAAGAAAAAAACTGCCTTCGCGAGTTAAGCAAGACCGGGTAACGTGAGATTCAAATCTTCGTTACTCAGAAAGGCTAACGAGCGATGACCAACAAAATACACGTTAACCTTAAACCTGCGTTGCATAGAAAATCTTACCTAAAAACACATGATAAAAATGTTACCTAGCACCACAGCCAATCACAAAACTCCTGAAGGAGCGAAGTTGTAGAATGTGCCAGGCAGGGGACAATGCCGACGCCTGAGGAGAGGAGAGAGGTATTGGAGGAAGCGGGCAGCAAATACAAGATTGCCACCTGCTTCCTCCGATGTCTCTCTCCTCCACCCGCTTCCTCCAATGCCTCTGTCCTCTTCAATGTCAGCAGCCATCATATGTTAATACAATATATCAAGGGAGCACTGCGGAGGGCTGCTTCCTCAATCGTTTCTTTACTAGATCCATTCATTCATAATGTCCTACTTACTGTGTCCCATTGCTATTAGTACTTTTGCTCCACTCTCCGTTTGAAGGAGAGTGGAGCAAAAGTACTAATGGCAATGGGACACAGGATGTAGGGCATTAGAAATGAATGAATCTAAGTAAATATGTGTTAAATAAACGTCTTTTAATAATAAAATGTGTAAAACACACACACACATATAATATATAGGCAAGGTATGTAGTCCATACCTTGCCTATTAACCCTTTGGGTACCAGAGGGGTAGGAAACATGCTAAGCAATGCTTTCCTACCTCTCTGGTACTCAAAGAGTTAAGAGTTGAATATCAGACAGATTTGTGGACTAAATGGCAGTACCTGAGGTCAATGTGGATGGAGTTAGTATGTCCCATATATGCAATATATGTGACATACTAAGGGGGGGATGTCAAAAGGGGGCATTGTGTAGTGCTTGGTGTACTAGTTTTCTTTATTGTAACCCTTTGAATGCTACAGGGGTGAGCAGTGCACATCCCTATGGCATTCAAAGCTGTCCATGGTGCTGAAAGCCATCTCTGTGTTCCCCTACTGGCTGGGTAGGGAAAAGCACAGAGAATGCTGTTCAGAACTGACGACGGTGGTTTTCTACTCTGACTTATGTGTTGTTCGCCAAAAAAAATAGGCGTTAGATTTCTGGAATGAAATGTTGCAATTTAACTCGAGTTAGCCCTAACTCCAACATTTGAATGGCTTTTGGCGTTGCTTGTACATTATCCTCTATGGGTGAGATCTTGCTGTTCTGGCGACGGGCGACGTGTGTTTCAGAACTGCCGTTATTTTTACTAGTGGGAACATTTGCATTGCTTACTGGCGGTACAAAACCACCGCCGCCAGTTTTTTCTGCCAACGCCAACATTTGAATCGAGCCCCTAGTTCTTGTTGCCAGCTTGAGGTTTGAACTTCTGTTATTTCTAGTTTGTGCAATTGGGTTCCATAGTCAACTAATTCTACATTAGGTTGGACCAAGGCCTGGGACTCCTGCAAATCTAGCAACTCCTCTGATATTATACATAAAATGCCCGAGCCTTATGTATAACCCTTTGAGTGCCAGAGGGGTCCACAATGCAATGCTTTGTTAAATGCTAGGTGGAGTAATTGTGGTGCAAACTACTGGTACAATATCAGACAAAAACATTCCCATTTAATTAAATAGAGCTTTTAAACCACTGAATGCTAGCAAGGCCTCCAACATATTGAGAATCAATGCATTGCAGACCTCTTTAGCCTTCCAAGGGTTAAAAGTCTTGTTTAAATTAATGGGAATTGTTGGAATTTGTATTTGACTGCTGTGATGCAGTTGGTTTGCTCCAGAATTGCATCTCTTTAGCATCACATTTAAGGTCCTTTATGTTTTATTATCTGCTTTAATGATTTGAATAAATAATTTGATTTAACTCAACTAATTGGATAATTTATCACCATTTCACTGATTGTTGGGTGTGGTGTACTGACTGACACCCATATACCTGTAGAACAAGGGTGGGTACATGAGGCCAGCCAGCTCTTGCTGGAATACAATACCCATCCTCCTCTGCCAATCAGTGAGTATGACAATTGTAGCCTGGCAACATCTGTGGGCCTCACATTGCCTATCCCTGATCATGAGCCTTATGTCTCAAACTTTTCTTGTTCAGTGTCATCTGTGGAATTATCCACCTGTCAATATCCATAAGGTTTCAATGAACTAACCAGATATACTTTAGATTGTAAGCTTTCAAGCAGGCACCCCACTTCCAGTGTTTCACTTTGTTAAGCACTTGTTACCCTGTGTTGTCCAAACCCTTAAATTGTAAATCACTGCACAAACTTGTGGCTCTAAATAAATAAACATTTTCATTAATTCATTCACTGACTAATTCATTCATATCACTTCCTAAAGGAAATAATATTCTCCAGAGGGATCAGCAATTACACTCACAACAGTCACTGCACACCCATATGCATGTATGTTATCCAATATTCTCTTGTCTGTAATGACTGTACGCACAAATGAATCATGAAGTAATTCTGGAACAAACCATTTGCAAAACATGGAAAACAAAAACAAATTAGCACCATTGATTTAAATGAGCAGTAAACTTGTTTTTTATTGGAAAATGTATTTTCTTTTACATCCAACATGGATCACAAGTACCATGTGATTGAGTCCCTATTCCTGGAAGGCAGGGCAAATCACAAAAGACAGGGTCTTTGGGGTGGAGACTCCATCCTCCTCCCCCAGCTCACCCCCCCTCCTTCAAGCAAGTTGGACTGGCAATGCCATCCTCTTAGTTTTTCTTAGGATTTTATTATTTTCCTATTAAATATGGGACCATATAATCCCCCATTAGGTGGGTTACCATCACTGGGCATCCATGTAGTTGAACTACTCGTTTCACAGGTGCCTTCGGGACCTATTCTGGCCTGTGGAGGGAATCTTGTTTCCAAGTTTTCCCTCATGACTGAGTCTCTTGTGATTCTGTCCCTTGCTATGGTGGTAAACTGAACAAAGAAGACTTGTGAGTAACCCTTTGAGTGTCTTGATGCACTTTATGTCCCAACTTGTGTTTCCTTTCCCTAGAGAGGCTGATGTGAGTTTAGTTATGTTCTGGCACTCTTTATGGGTATCTTTGCTATTGTCTAAGGGGATTTTGAAGGTGAGGGTGGCTTCTTGTCTGTTATTTTATTGTATTAACCCTTTCTGTAGTGATTAGGTTCTCATGTGTTTGAGTACTTTGGGGGTCTTATTTTCTCTCTCCCACTACTTAAATCTTAGTTTTTAGACTCCCCCTGAAGTTCCCTGGGGGTCTTTTGCAAAATTTTTAGTTCTACATCAATGTTGGTGCTGTGGCTCCTTCAGGTCCACTTTCTGAGTGTTCAGTGGGGCCGGAGTGCTCTGCAAACAGATTTGTAGGCATTGCTAGGCAGCAAGCAACAGAGAAGTCTACAGCACCCAGAATGCCCGTTACACAGGTTTTCTTTGATTGGCTGACAATTTTTTGGTCACCATCTTACTATGTTCTTGCTTATCCTATTCAGAGGCTGACTCTCCTTGCTCTCCTTCTCCATATTAACCATTTGCTTTCCAGATAAATGTATTTCTGTATATTTAGGGTTCTTATCTTTATTTTGGGAACATTTTATCTAGCATTTTACTAGGCTTGGGATATTTTTCTCAGAGACATGTCAGACTCTTAGAGACTTCGGGGGAAAATCTAAGTCAAAAGATTCAGGAGCTTCACTTAGCCCCCTCACTCATTGTTCTTCTTGCCAAGCAGGGTTACCTAGAAAATATTCAAGTTCTAAGAGCCCTTCATATGCAGCGTCCCCTACTACTCTACAGGGCCCCTCTAGCACCAATCATGAGCCTACCTGAGTTAATATACTGCTCTCTTCAGTGGCCCAAATGCCTTCTTCAGTCCGAGGGTGCTTTACTTCTGGTTATCGGGGTTTCCACTGAGGAGGAACTGCTCTCAGAGGATGATGATGAGGAATATGAAGACATGGATTCTTCCTACTCTTATGGATATTCATATGAAGCTGATCCGCTACACTCGGCCGAGAGGCTCATCTCATCTTTCAAGCACTGATCGTTAGCTCATCTGTGTTACACTCCCTGTCATGCACTGTCCATCTTCTTTCTTCTTCTTTTTTCTAATCTTCATCTTCTCTCTTCCTTCTTCTATCTTCTTTCTTCTCTCTTCTTTGTCTCCAGTCTGTCACTCCTTTATAAAAGAAAAGAAGTCATATTAAATAATGTGGCACAAACATAACCCTGACATCTCTACCTAGTTTAACACCTCCAGTGCCAGAGGGGTACACAAAGCATTGCAGAGCAGTGTTTCGTACCTCTCTGATATTGAAAGGGTTAAACAAGGCACAGATGTCAGTGTTTGGTAGATAGAGAATGCCAACATAATCAATCAATTGCCCCTAAATCTGGATAAAATCCAAATAGTGGCCAAAAAGTATTGCAGTCCATAAGGCCTCATTGTTTTCTCTGCCGCTGTGGCAGTGGCGGAGGTGAAGAAAGGGCAAATGAACAGAACCCACTTTTGTACCTGATGGGCCGATGCCTGTTCCAATGTGAGGGAACCTTGAGCAGAGACTGTCTTTATATATGGGCAGTCTCTGCTCAAAAGGACTCCCAGCCATTGTCTGGGATGAGTGCTTATGCACATCCCAGTTGAATCAGCTTTGATCGGGGGATTGACAGAACCTTCTAGAAACAGATTTGCTGGGATTTGCATAAGCACACATCCCAGCCAATGTATGTGGGTCCTTTTGAGCAGAAACTGCCTGTATATAAAGGCAGTCTCTATGAAAAATTCCCTCACAGTGGAATGGGCACCGTCCCCTCAGATACAAAGGTGGGGGGGGGTTCTGTTCATTTGCACTTTCTCCGCCACCTCTGACAGCAGCAGAGAAAACAGTGGGACCTTATGGATGACAATACTTTTTTGACCTCCTCTGTTAACTTTGTTTGAGAGCAAAAATTTGGGTTTTATCCGGATCTACCTAACCCAGACATCTGTGTCTTTTTTAATCTTTTCAACGCCAGAGAGGTACAGATGCATTTCTCTGCAATGCATTGCATACCCCTCTGACAATCAAGGGGTTAAACTATGCACAGATGTCAGGGTTATGTTTGTGCCACATTATTTAATTTAATGACTTGTTTAATGGAGACAAAGAAGAGAGGAGATAGAAAATGATTGCAGTAGCTGACTAGGATCCTGAAGACTGCGCTGGACATCAGGATTAATGGTAAGTGTTTGTTTTCAGGGGCTGTTGCTTTGTGACTTAGTCGGATTTACCCTGAGTGCCAGTGAGGTAATTATACCACACTGGCACACATAGGGTTAATTCTACTAACATTGGACACATTTTTTCAGTGCTATGGATGTACTGATATGGGGCTTAGGCCCCATATCAATACATCCACCAGGGACTTAGGGTTTCTTTTACTTTCAATTCATGTGTCGGCACTTTTAGATCCAATAAGGGACTCTGTGGCCAAAAAAACTGGGTGCAGAATTACCCACAATCCCACAGATCTTAGGGTTAATGCATGCAATTGAATCTTTTTTTTTTTTAATTGTTTTTTTTGCTGGCATTTTTTCATAGCATAGGTAACATTAGCTGTCAGACCTAACTGAATTGAGGCATTAGTCTTGGGAGATTTTCTTCTAATCTTTCCCACTTAGTTCTTTTTGTGTTGCTTTAGTAACATTAGTTCTGGGAGTTAATAGGTGGTGATGGGGAGGTTTAATCTGTCTTTTCTGATGTGCACTGCCAACCCCATGGTACCTGTGTTCCATATGGACTAAAGAGAAAAGCATTTAGCAGGTAACAACACTGAAATCCTACTTGATTTGAAGGAAGAGGGTAGTCGTACCAAATATTGATTTGATTTAGATTTTTCTTATGTTCACTCACTATGCATTTTGTTAATTGATAAATAAACTATTAACGTGTCTATTTTTGAAAGCATTCTTACATTACGACATTTTTTCACACCTGCCTAAAACTTGTGCACAGTTCTGTATATTCTTAATAACAGATAAAAATGCTGCAGGACTCTAACACATTGCTTCACCACAGATTGCTAAAATTGTACTCTTCTGAAGAGTATAGTAACATCTCTGCTTTTGACTGTAATGCAGAGCATTTGATTTATAGAATTAATGGCATTTCCCAGAAAGAAAGGTTATAAAAAGAGCAGCAAATTAGGGGCTTACTGAGCTCATAGCACTCTTTAGCATCCAAAGTTTTCCTCTCCGCAAGGTGCAGCCTCACTGAACAAACTGATTGATCCCAAAACTAGGGTCATTCACTAAATCGTAAAGAAATATTTATTTACTTTATTTAGACAACACCTTGGAATACAGGCAAACATATTTCTTGCTTGTAGGCATATAATAGGTGTGGGACCCCATTATACCACACTGTTACTTTTCATGCCTATTGATACTTCATCATAACTGTCAATTGTTACTGACACAAAAAAAACTTAATCTTGTAGCCTCCATCTGTTAGGGGCTATAAATCCCACTACACTCATCCAGCTAAAGCATTTGCCTTAGTCTATAACATACAAACACAATAAAACTCAAGGGGTTAAATTATAGAAAGGGTTCCAAGATATTGCTTCAGAAGTTGCTGCTAAGGACTTGGACATCCATGTCCTCAGTTTGTAGCTTAACACTGCTAAGCACATGGAGGACTCTATAGCCCCACTGTGAAGTGGTTATTACTAGGGACTGAGGCTGAACTTCAGGGAGAATACCTGCACATTTATGAGTGTAATGATGTCATTTATTTGCCCAACCACTCTAGAGGTGCAGAGGAGTTTCTTTAATAGCTTAGAGCTCAGCCCCACATTATCCAAACTGACAAAGGAGGCAATCATCCCTTTTGAAAGTGAGTACTCTTGTTTATTATAATGTAAGTGATTGTCATGATCACTACACATTCAGTTCTTTCCCCTTTAGGCCTAGGTTTCAGATCTCTGAGCCTTTTCATCTGCCCTTGCTTCCGGACCTTCTGACTCAGGGCCTGTTAAGCCACTTGCAGGTGGAGAAACTACATTCGACTCTTGAGACAAGCATCCTGAAGAAGTGTTTTTCAGACTGTTATTTCTACTATGCTTCATGCCATAAAGCCAGTTTCTTCTAAAGCATTTCATAGGGTTTGGATCCTCTTCTATAAGTAGTGTGCCGACCACGGTTCGTTGATGCAAACGTTTTGGGTTGCAGTAGTTTTGGCCTTCAGGATGGCATTCAGAAAGGGCTGGGTCTTAGTTCCATCAAAGTTCAGATTTCTTCTTTCTTTTCCAGTGGTGTATCATTTTGCTCTCTGATCTACAAACTCTTGTCCAAAGGGTGGCTCATGCTTAACCTGTCTTTCGGGATCTCAATCTTCCGTGGGATTTGAACATTGTGTTGGGAATGCTTCAGAAGCCTCCTTTGGAACCCCTGTCTTTCATTTCTCTTCATTTCATGATGCTCAAGACAGCTTTTCTTCTGGCTATTGTGTTTGTTTGGTGGTTAGCCGAACTTCAGGCTTTGCCTTGTAAGCCTCCCATTCTGGTTTTTCACTCAGACCAGGTGATTTTTTTTCAAATGCCTATGGGTTTTGTGTTGTACTATGTTCATGGCGTGCACATGGGCATCTGGAGGGGAGGAAATGGGAACAAGTCTCCCACCATATAAACAAGGGTTGGGAGGACTGGTCTGGGGTCATATTATAGCTTTATTCCCTAGCCCCTAAAAAGTGTCTGCTAATGCCTCTGCACACGCAAGCCTTTTTGAAAATCTGATTAGCTTATTGTCATTCCTGAGGGTCCACGTGTGGGTAGGCTTCATCTAAGTTACCGTAACTTCCTTGATTAAGACCAGGCATATTCTATCAGGAAGAAACTTGTACCTTTTGGGGCACAGCACATTCAACAAGGTCAGCGGACACGTCTTGGACCTACAAAAATCCGTCCACTTCTGGGCAGTTGTGTAAGGCAGTGACTGGGTCAGTTCTGCACCTTTGTCAAACACTTCAGTGTTAAACTGCTGGATTTGGATGAGACCGTTTTGGCCGGAAGGTCATACAGGCTGCAGTTCCTGAGAATAAAACCCTGTTTGTTTACTGTTATTTGTTTTTCATGTTTGGTTTCCATTTAGTCCTGTAGATACTGTTCTGTGATTCGTTTTTTCCTTCACAGTAATCTTGGTGGATAGCTTTGCTATATCCCTATGGTTCCTGTGGTACAGGTTGTTAGAAAGAGTAAATAGGGTTTTTGTTTATTTACCAATAAATGCTTTTCTCTTATTCCGTGTGGAACACAGGACTCCATCCCAGAAAATACAAGACACTGGTTTGAGTACCTGGGGGTATTTTCTTGGGTTTTGTGTTCAGGGTTTCCCTTTTTTCTTTCACTTCTTATTTGCTTTCTCTTATCTTATGCTAAACCGTTTAAAGGGATAGTAATACTTAAAATGTAAAAAAAAAATGTTGTATGGTTTATCCCCCTGAGTAAAACAAGAGTACTCCCACTGCTGAAAGGTGTTTCATTCAAAAGTTATTAATTTTCAAAGTTGATTTTTTTAGGTGCAATATCACAGTGGCCTGAAATTGTACAGTGGTGCTGTTGCTACACCATCCTATGAAGATTTATGGTCCCGGGACCAGAGCTGTCCATAGGATCGTGTAGCAACAGCGCCACTGTACAATTTCAGGCCACTGTGATATTGCACCTAAAAAATTCAACTTTGAAAATTAATAACTTTTGAATGAAACACCTTTCAGCAGTGGGAGCACTCTTGTTTTACTCAGGGGGATAAACCCTACAACATATTTTTTTTTACATTTTAAGTATTACTATCCCTTTAATAGGAGGTGGTAAAGTGGAAGCTAGGACAGAGTCTCCTGGAGGAGGAGACTTTAAGAGGTCACCTTCTAGCATTCAAAGAGTTAAAGACCTTAACACAATGGCAGTTTTTCCCCTATGGTGCAGTTGGATTACTCTAGCGTTGCTCCGTTTATGCATCGTACATATGGACCTCGGAATACTAGAAGAAGTCACCAGTCTAGAATGTCCTTAAAATCACCTACTTATAGCCATAATAAAAAGATATATATTTGTGTTTATCTTTTTAAAATTGTGGATGTTTTATTTATGGATTAAATGTAAATGCTTTTGTATAACTCATGCATGAACATTAACCGTCCTTTCATTTTAAATGCATAAAGATTTTTTTTTTAGATGATTTATATTCAGAAGTTGTCATAGGAAAGCATAAAGAGCCTTATTTGCTAAGTTGTTTACTGGTAACGAGAGACTTGTGTTTACTGCAAAGGTCATAGATTCTATTGACATTGGCTTTCATCTTTTCCATTTCAACAAAATGGAAACAGAAAGGTTAACACTTTAAGGACCACGCACAATGCGTTACACACCCCTCTGGGCCTCAAAGGGTTAAACTTCATAGAAAAACAGCTTGAAGTTTCATCCTTTCACTTTAAAGGGATAGTAATGTTTCACAAAAACAGCACCTCCAGTTAATCTTCATAGTATCTAAGCCATATAGAGTGTTATTTTAATACTGTCAGAGTTGTAGTTCAAGAGTAATTGAATGATAAAGTTTCCCCCTCCCGCCCCTTTTACCTAGTGTAAGCCACCTCCCGTCAGATGTGGAATCTGGTCCACAGACCAGACAGCTCACAGCAAGGGACAATCTTCTTACTGTGAGAACAATGAAAACCCTGCCCCCACTGACAGGTTTTTCCCTTATGTTAATTGAAGATTGTCCCTCTCTGCAATCCACTTGGACACCACGCTGCTGCTCTGAGGTGAGCAGTGTTACATCAGTAAAAGGGGCAGGAGGGGGATACTTTATCATTCAATTACTCTTGAACTACAACTCTGACAGTATTGAAATAACACTCTCCATGGCCCAAATACTATGATGATTAATTGGAGCTGCTTTTATTATGAAACATTACTATCCCTTTGTAGCAACATGTGAATTGTATTTATTTATTTTTATTTTGAAAATGTTTTACCAGGAATAATACATTGAGATTTCTCTCATTTTCAAACATGTACTAGGAAGCTTTTACAGTAAGAAGTTGCATATTTACACAAAATAGAGAAACAATACAATATTTCAGTACAGTTAGATACAAGTAGCAGTTATGTTTAGGTATTTTAGACTGTATTTTTTCAGGTAGGTTATTCCAGTCTTTTGCAGCTCTGATGGGGAAAGCCAATCAACCAACTTTTCTCAGCGAGTTATTGGTGAGATTATCGTTAGTATGGAAAGCTGGAGTGAACACACTGTTTAGGTATCCTGGCAAGGAGACAAAATACATCTTAGTAGAAACAATAATAAATTCCCCAATAATGAAGCAAGTATATGGAATCCACAGTTAATTATGGGATTTCTCAAAGACTAGAAAAAGCCCCAAAAAGTGCACATAAGTGACAAAATGCAAAGAATGTGCAAATGCGTAAGTGAAAAGAGAAATCGTATATTTATCAGTATAACCATGCCACAGGGGAATATCCGGTATTAGAACCCTTGCCTGGCCAACAACGTTACATATCTACCCTACAGTGGCTTTATCAGGTACCCCTACATTTGCGTTTTTCTCCCTCCCTTGTATTTAGGCATTTATATGCACTTTTTGGGGCCTTTTCTAGACACTAGTCTCTAAGAAATCCCATTATTAATTTTGGATTCAGTATACTTGCTTCATTGTTGGGGAATTTGTTTTTGCTTCTACTACGATGTATATTGTCCTTGCCTTGCTTGCTATGCTTTTAATTGTTTTATGCTACCCATTTAATATGTATATTTAATAAAATTATCTTTATATATTTTTGTAAATACTCATTTCACTAGGCTGCTTTATTTGAATTGACAATTTGGGTTTATTTCCTTTATTGCCTCTTCTTTTGTGTTCATTTACATTTGCATTTACATTTGCAACTTTAGTTTTTTAAACATATCACAATGATGAGTAGCACTGTAGGACAAAGCAGCATAATGAATTATACAGAGCAGACACTACATTCCCATAGTATATGACTAGCATTACATGCCATTCACCTGTCGGACAGATAGACCCTATGTTACCCGCCGTTCAGGTGTTGGTCAGATAAACCCATTACCCATCTTACCTGCCATTCAAGTGTTGGTCAAGTGTTACATGCTATTCATGTGCTGGTTAGATGAACCCTATGCTACCTGCAATTCAAGTGTTTGTGAGATAAACCAAATGATACCTACCATTCATGTGTCTGGGTGATAAACACCATGTTACCTGCCATATAGGTTTCAGAGTAATAAAGCCCATGTTACCTGCCATTTAAGAATCTGACTAATAAACCCTATGTTAACTGTCATTTAAGTATTGCAGGAGACTGGTAGAGCAGTGATACCTTTATTGGCTGAGTAGCTTTAGAATGCAAGCTTTCAAGACAACTTAGGTCTCTTCTTCAGGCATATTTAAGCATATTTGAAGAAGGGACCTTAGTTGACTTGAAAACGTGCATTCTAAAGTTACTCAGCCAATAAAAGTGCCACCTTTTCCCTATATTCAGGTGTTATGATAAACCCTAAGTTATCTGCCATTCAGGTGTTGGTGTGACAGACAATATTACCTACCATAAAGGTGTGTAAGTGATAAACCCAATGAAACCAGCCATTCGTGTGACTGAGTGATAAACCCCATGTTACCTGCCATTCAAGTTTTGGAATGATAATCTCAGTGTTATCTGACATTCATTTTCTGGTGAGATGAACCCCATGTTACTTGCCATTCATGTGATGGTCAGATAAACCCCATGTTAATTGTCATTCATGTTGGTCAGATGAACATCATGTAACCTGCCATTCATGAGCTGTTCAAATAATGAATGAATACATTTATTTATATAGTGCCACAAGTGTACGCATCGATTTACAATTTAAGGGTTTAGACAATACAGGGGTAAAAGTGCTTTGCAAAGTGAAACACTGGAAGTGAGGTCTCTGCCCAATCTAAGGAGTCCCATTTAACTGGCTTTCATGTGCTGGTCAGATAAACCCCATGTTATTTGCAATTTATGGGCTGGTGATCTAAAACCCTATGTTACTGGACATTCTTGTGGTGCTCGCATAAACCCCATGTGCCAGCTAATATTTGGCTGTGGATGATGGGATCTCTAGTCCAACAACAGCAACAACAGCTCCACAAGTTGCCCTCCCCTGTGTTAGGGCCATATGCACAAAACCATGTGGAGTAATTCTGGCCATCTGCAACATAAGGAACAATGAAACATTCCACACATTTCCAATAATTCATATAGGAAAACCCCCACTTAACCCTTTGAGTGCCAGGCGGTAGGAACGCATTGCAAAGCAATGCATTATACACCCTTCTGGCACTCAAAGGGTTAACTAAAAAAGAAGATTTGTATTTGTCCCATTGGTGCAATCGGCTGCTGCAGAATTGCTCCATTTTTTGTGCAGTTGGCTCTAAGAGTTGTTATAAATATAAGAAATAATTTTATGTTCAAACCAACTGCACCATAGGGGCAAATTAAATCAACAGTCCCCAAATTCCAATTGTTTTAAATGGGACTTTTAACCCCTTGATTGCTAGAGAGGCCTCCAATGTATTGCTTTTGCAGTGCTTTATAATATATTAGAAGCCTCTCTAGAATTTGAATGGTTAAAAGCCCCATTTAAATCAATGACCATTTGTATCCCCCCCACGTTTCATTTGGTTTATTCCAGAATTAGTCCATTTTCTTTGAACATGAGGCCTTTTCTTTATACAAGTCTTATGCACAAACACATTCATCCTTGAGTGCATCTGAAAAATATATTTAGAAAGTTAATCATATTATTTAAATATCCTCGTATACAGCCAGAAAAACTTGTTTGGTCTGAAACAGATAACCATTTTTCAGTTTGAACAATTTTGAATGTCAACATTATTATTGTGTTTTTTTTCCTCGCCGGTCTTATAATCAGTCATCACTGATCTTTCATTATGCAAGTTGTCTGAGGAATAAGATTGAGCTTTTAGCATAAAATGACAGACACTGTTCCTGTTAAATCACTGTGTCCATTCTGTGAAACAGCCTGTAAATCATCATAAAAAACATCTCATAACCATTAGCGCAGCTCTTCTCTAATTCCCAAACTAGGTGATAGATCACGTTGTACACACCAGCCAGGCTGCTCACCCATAGATACCTGTTGCTTTATGTTTCCCAAATCCAAGATGATAACTTATGCAACAAGCAACTGACTTCTGTCTTGCTAAGTAATAATTAAAGGGATAGTAATGTTTAATAATAAAATCATCTCTAATTAATCATTATAGTATTTGGACTTTGGAGAGTATTATTTCAGTTCTGTCAGAGTTGTAGTTCAAGAGTAATTCAATGACAAAATATCCCCCTCCCTCCCCTTTTACTGATGTAACACTGTTCAGCCAGATCAGAAGGGAGGTGCCCAGGTAGACTGCAGAGAGGGACAATCTTCAATTAACCCCTTCAGTGCCAGAGGCTTGGGCCATTTTCTGAACCCTGCAGGCCAGACACTTTTTCAACATTTTTGCTATCCTTCCGTTTAGGCTTGATTTCCTCTGGGGATTTTTAGTTACATATGGAAAACTATATATTGTTTTTTTCAGAACTAATTGAGCTTTCTCGTGGTACCTTACATTAAGAAAATTTTATATCGTGCAAAAAGCTATGATGTCATAATGACAAAAAAAGTGAAAATTTACTCATTTTGCTAAAATCACATACTATGTATCAAAAACATTTACCTTGATTGAAAAAGTTTCAATTATTTGAAAAAGCCTTGAGTCCCCCGAGTAAAAAAATACCAAATTTGTATAGTTTTACCTACGTCCATGGCTAGCGTAGAGCCCTAATCACCAGCAGCGCAAAATGACATTTTCAACTTTATAAACTAATATGCGCATTCTACGTTTTTTGTGGTAAATCTACCCTAAAACAATGGAATAATTATATAAAACTATATATTTCTGGAAAGTAGACAACCTGCTGCATCTAATGAGGGGTGATTTGCCTTGTTACCCCAAGCCTGGTGTGCACATATGCCTCCAGAAGATGGCGCTAATGAAAAAAAAAGACATTTTCTTACATTTCTGCCCCTTCAAATGTACTAAAATTTCCAACTGTATTCATTAGCTAGTGCTCTTAGAAGAAAAATGACACCCCATTGGTATGAGTTCACCTACCTCAGGGGGTGCTACAAGTACAAAACTACACCTATTGCAACCTCTAATTTTTCTAACATTTTCTCAAACATTACCTGTCTGTACAAAAATGGTTATAACAATTACAGAAGTGAAGAAAGGGTACACAAGCCATACCATTTTGAAAAGAAGGCACCCTGCTGCATCTAATGATGGGTGACTTGCCTTGTTACCCCAAGCCTGGAGTGCACAAATGCCTCCAGAAGATGGCGCTAATGAAAAAAAAAGGTATTTTCTTACATTTCTGCCCCTTCAAATGTACTGAAATGTGTGCAAACCATGGTATTTCCAACTGTATTCATTAGCTAGTGCTCTTAGGAGAAAAATGACACCCCATTGGTATGAGTTTAACTACCTCAGGGGGCACTAGAAGTGCAAAACGACACCTACTACAACTTCAAATTTTTCTAACATTTTCTCAAACATTACTTGTCTGTACACAAATGGTTATAACAACTACAGAAGTGAAGAAAGGATACACAAACCATACCATTTTGAAAAGAAGACACCCTGCCGCATCTAATGATGGGTGACTTGCCTTGTTACCCCAAGCCTGGAGTGCACAAATGCCTCCAGAAGGTGGCGCTAATGAAAAAAAAAGGCATTTTCTTACATTTCTATCCTTTCAAATGTACTGAAATTTGTGAAAACCATGGCATTTCCAACTGTATTCATTAGCTAGTGCTCTTAGGAGAAAAATGACACCCCATTGGTATGAGTTTAACTACCTCAGGGGGCTCTAGAAGTGCAAAACGACACCTACTACAACTTCAAATTTTTCTAACATTTTCTCAAACATTACTTGTCTGTACACAAATGGTTATAACAACTACAGAAGTGAAGAAAGGGTACACAAACCATACCATTTTGAAAAGAAGACACCCTGCCGCATCTAATGATGGGTGACTTGCCTTGTTACCCCAAGCCTGGAGTGCACAAATGCCTCCAGAAGGTGGCGCTAATGAAAAAAAAGGCATTTTCTTACATTTCTGCCCCTTCAAATGTACTGAAATGTGTGCAAACCATGGTATTTCCAACTGTATTCATTAGCTAGTGCTCTTAGGAGAAAAATGACACCCCATTGATATGAGTTTAACTACCTCAGGGGGCACTAGAAGTGCAAAACGACACCTACTACAACTTCAAATTTTTCTAACATTTTCTCAAACATTACTTGTCTGTACACAAATGGTTATAACAACTACAGAAGTGAAGAAAGGGTACACAAACCATACCATTTTGAAAAGAAGACACCCTGCTGCATCTAATGATGGGTGACTTGCCTTGTTACCCCAAGCCTGGAGTGCACAAATGCCTCCAGAAGGTGGTGCTAATGAAAAAAAAGGCATTTTCTTACATTTCTGTCCCTTCAAATGTATTGAAATTTGTGAAAACCATGGAATTTCCAACTGTATTCGTTAGCTAGTGCTCTTAGGAGAAAAATGACACCCCACTGGAATGAGTCAACCTACCTTAGGGGTGCCAGAAGCACATAACTACACCTACCTGTTTGCTTCTTCGAAAATGGTTGCTTGTACTAAAATGTCCATAACTGTTAGAGACATGAAGGAAAGGTATAAAAGGTATACCATTTTGGAAAGTAGACATTCTCCCGCATCAAATAAGGGGTCACTTGCCTTTCTACCCCCTGGACTGAAGTGCACAAATATTTCCAAAAGGTGGCGCTATGGGAATAAATACATGTTTTTTTACATTTCCACCACTTCAAAGATACTAAAATCTTTGAAAACCATAACATTTCCTGCTGTATTCAGTACTTGCTACCAACATGAGAAAAATGGTAGCCCATTTGTGTGGGTTAACATACAATATGTGGGTGCTAGGAACACGTACGTAAACCTGACACTTTTGTTTTTTAAATTATCTGCTTGCACTAAAATGGTTATAACCATAATACATATGCAGGAAAGGTAGAGAAACAATGTCATTTTGAAAAGAAAACAACCTGCCGCATCTAATGAGGGGTCACTTGCCTTCTTACCCAAAGGCTGGTACGCACAAATGCTTCCAGGAGGTGGCGCTAATGAAAAAAAAGGCATTTGCTTACATTTCTGCCCCTTCAAATGTATGGAGCTCTGTAAAAACCATGGAATTTTCAACTGCATTCATTAGCTAGTGCTCTTAGGAGTCAAACTACACCCCATTGGTATGAGTTGAACTACCTTAGGGGGTGCTAGAAGTAGAAAACTACACCTACTACAAACTCTGATGTTTCTAACATTTTCTCAAACCTGACTTGCCTGTACAAAAATGGCTATAACACCTTCAGAATTGAAGAAAAGGTAGATAAACCATACTATTTTGGAAAGAAGACAACCTGCCGCATCTAATGAGGGGTCACTTGCCTTCTTACCCCAATACTGGTGTGCATAAATGTTTCCATAAGGAGGCGATATAGGAAAAAAATTGAATTTTTTTTACATTTCTGTCCCTTCAAATGTATGGAGCTCTGTGAAAGCCATGGAATTTTCAACTGCATTTGTTTGCTAGTGCTCTTAGGAGTCAAACGACACCCCATTGGTATGAGTTGAACTACCTTAGGGGGTGCTAGAAGTAGAAAACTACACCTACTACAAACTCTGATGTTTCTAACATTTTCTCAAACCTGACTTGCCTGTACAAAAATGGCTATAACACCTTCAGAATTGAAGAAAAGGTAGATAAACCATACTATTTTGGAAAGAAGACAACCTGCCGCATCTAATGAGGGGTCGCTTGCCT
Organism: Rhinophrynus dorsalis; assembly: GCA_037306005.1. NCBI lineage: Eukaryota > Metazoa > Chordata > Amphibia > Anura > Rhinophrynidae > Rhinophrynus > Rhinophrynus dorsalis. Next base: position 67,144,867 of record CM074719.1, on the reverse strand, counting down.
TTTTACCCCTAAGTTAGTTGGCACAACTATTTCCAGAATGTGGTGCTACACATCAGTCACTTCAAAGATACTAAAATGGTTCAATGGCGTGGGATTTCCTAGGAGGACTTCTTGCCAGCCTATGAAAAATGGTACCCCACTGCTGTGGGTTGACATACCAATTTACACTACAGGAGCGTAGCTACCAGTGAAACAGGAATGGGAAAGCAAACAGTGTATGTGTGATTTTATGGCTAACAGATGAAAGAAGCTAGGGCGTCAGCTGGTGTACGTGCGGACCTGTGACTACAATTGTAACAAAGTGTGTAGGAGGGTGAGGGATTAGGCAGTGTGTGTGGGTATGAGCAGAGGAGCAAGGATGGTGGTGATGGTGGGGCAGTGTCTGATAGTGTGTATGGGAGATCTGTGACTACCAGTGTGCACTGTATGTCCCCTCATACAAAGCACTGCGTTGGACCCCCCCTCCTGTGGCACGTGCATTTTTTGGGGCTTTTTCCCCCAATATTTTTGTGTAGACCTCGTTGGGGGCATCAGAACCCATACAATGAGGTCTAAATAAAAAATAAAGGGGGAAAAAAAATCCTTTGTGTGCCACAGGGGTGTCCAGTGGATTGCAAAGCAATGCATTTGGGCCCCTGTGGCACACAAAGGGTTAATTTTTTTTAATCATTACTTTGTATTCAGATGGCCACCAAACAAGCTCTGATCACAAAGTAATGATAAAATGTCCTGTGTGTGTCACAGGAAGGGGGTCTGCATTGAACCCCAGCTCCCAGTGGCACACACACAGGGTTAATTTTTGTTTTAATTTTTTTTTTATTATATACCTCATTGAGGGGCATCAGGACCCCTTGATCCCTCCCCAATGAGGTCTTAGTAAAAAAATATATATATATGTCCACAAACTGAGTGACCCTGTGAGTGCCACAGGGGTCTCCAGCGCATTGCAAAGCAATGCATTGGATCCTTGTGGCACTCAAAGGGTTATTTTTTTTCATTACTTTGTAATCAGAGCTTGTTGGGGGGCCATCAGGACCAATCCTGATGGCCCCCCAACAATCTCTGGTAACAAAGGAATGATAAAAGCCCTGTGTGTGCCGCAGAAGGGGGGCTGCATTGGCCCCCCCCTGTGGCACACACAGGGTTAATTTTTTTTAATTTACTTTTTTGTATTATAGACCTCATTGGGGGGTATCAGGACCCCTCTGATTCCCCCCAATGAGGTCTTCCAAAAAAAACAAAAAAAAGAGTAAAAATAAATGTCCCTGTGAGTGCCACAGGGGTCTCCAGTGCATTGCAAAGCAATGCATTGGACCCTTGTGGCACTCATAGGGTTAATTTTTTTTATATTTATTACTTTGTAATCAGAGCTTGTTGGGGGTCCATCAGGACCAATCCTGATGGCCCCCCAACAATCTCTGTTAACAAAGGAATTATAAAAGCCCTGTGTGTGCCACAGGAGGGGGGGGGTGCATTAGACCTCCCTGTGGCACACACAGGGTTAAATTAAAAAAAAAAAAATTATCATAGACCTCATTGAGGGGCATCAGGACCCCCCCCGATCCCCCCAATGAGGTCTTGGAAAAAAAAAATCCCCCAAAAATGAGTGACCCTGTGAGTGCCATTGCTTTGCAATGTGCTGGGGACCCCTGCGGCACTCACAGGGTTACTAGTGCATTTTTTTTTATTTTATTTATTTATTTATTCAGACCACGTGGGGGACATCAGGACCCCTCCTGGTGTCCCCCCAGTTATTGATCTCCCAGCCGATCGGCTGGGAGATCAAAAAGGTGACTGCAGGAGAGCAAAAGCTCTCCTGCCCTTCTCTCCTACCACCGGTAGGAGTGAATGGGACCGGGGAAACTTCCCCAACGTCATCGGTGACCATGTCACCGATGACGTTGGGAGGCTTCCCCCGGTCCCGCCCACTCCTACCCGGAAGTTCGGGTAGGAGAGACAGGAGAGGAGAAGCTGCGCTTTTGCTGCGCTTCTCCTCTTGTTTTATTGATCTCCCAGTGCGATCGGCTGGGAGATCAATAACAGGGGGGACATGAGGAGTGATCCTCATGTCCCCCCACAAGTGCCAAGCTTTTTTTTTTTTTGAAATGCGGCCACTGCCTGCCGGTTATACCGGCTCATGCAGTGACCGCATTTCACTCTTACACCGTACAAGTGTGGCACAGCAGGTACAGCTGTGTCCACTCGTATGGCGTAAGTGCTTGGCACTCTAGGGGTTAAGATAATGGAAAAAAATGAAAAACTTGTCAAGGGGGGAAGGGCTTTCATTGTTCTCATAGGAAGAAGATTGTCCCCTGCAGTTATCTGTCTGGTCTATGGACTGCATTCCACATCTGAGAAGAGATGGCTTACACTAGGTAAAAGGGGCGGGAGGGGAATCTTTGCTTGTGAATATCTCTTAAACCATAAAGGTTTGAGAGATAAGACTTATATCGTTCTTCATATTTTTTTTAATGCCTACAAAATAAAATAAAGATAAAACAAAGTATTACTATCCCTTTAAAGTTTAAGTATCACCCTCGGTTTAAGATAATGTGTTGGATACTTCTCTGGCACTCAAAGGGTTAAAGAAGCAGTAAAGCTTTTCAATGAAAAAAATAGAAACATTTTCCTGCTGAATAATATGAGGGAACTGCCACTTCCAGGATATTGTTTATTCAAATGTCATTACCTCTCATACTTTTTTTTTAATCAGACTGTTACCAACAGGGCCAATGTGTATAAGTAATTTTTTCTATAATTCACTTTTAGACTATTGCTCTCTAAAGTATGTTTGGAACAGCACCACCTTGTGACCAGAACAGAAAGTTACGGTTAAAAAAAAATATTCATCGTAATAACTGAAATGAAAACTCTGTCACCACTGTAGGTAGGCTTTTTGTTTGTTTGTTTTAGCAACTGGGAAAGCACTTAAAAAAGTTTACTGCTCCTTTAAGAACAGAATGTACACTCGGCAAATTATCTCTTGGGGCAAATCAACAGAAGGGTGAAATTATTGAATTTTTTTAAAGTATGATAAACAGTTCAACCCTTTAAGTGCCAGATGGATACTCATAGTGCCTCACTCTGGCCCTCAAAGAGTTAAACCCTTTGGCTGCTAAAGTCATATCCAATGAAATGCTTCATAATACGTTTGAGAGTACTCTACCATGTGGGGGGTTAAAGGGATAGTATTGTCATAATTTAATAAAAGCAAATCTTGTAGCTATTAAAAAACGAATCTAAATGCCTCCAGTTCTATCTCTCAAACCTTTATGGTTTGAGAGATAATTGCAGCGAAAGATTCCCCCCTCCCTCCCCTTTCCCTGACATCAGCGTCTAGCTGACAGCAGGGTAATCCAGTCCCTGGACAAGTGGAGGCTCTTCAGCAGAGCCGAGATCGAGAGACATAAAAAGAGTTACTTCACTGGAATGGTCTACAAAGTGCGCTTGCAAGCCAAGGACACTTTGTAGACCGTAGACCATTCCAGTGAAGTAACACTTTTTTATGCCTCTCGATCTTGGCTCTGCTGAAGAGCCTACGACGGTCCTGGGACCGGATTCCCCTGCTGTCGGCTAGACGCTGACGTCAGGGAAAGGAGTGGGGTGGGGAATCTTTCGCTATGATTATCTCTCAAACCATAAGGTTTGAGAGATAGGACTGGAGGCATTTAGATTAGTTGTTGATTAGATTTTAATAGCTACACGATTTGCTTTTATTAAATTCTGACAATACTATCCCTTTAATGAAGAACTATGCAAAGCAATGCATTCCGTACCCCTCTGGCACTCAAAGGGTTAACAGGACTTTCCTTTGTAGGTGTCCTTCATACAGAAATCAGGTATATATCGTTTTCATTGCTTGCATAACAACTGTGTTGTGATCTACACCTACACAGTCTGAAAATGCATGCATGGTTCTAAGGAACCTATATGGTTTATCTCTTTCAGTCCATTATAACCTACTAGTTGAACAGCCCGTGTACACGGGCCACAGTATCAGGCAGCAACTACCATGGTGCAGTCATGCACAGAAGAGTCTGCCCGCGCCACGGCGGTGTGGGCAGTCTGTACTGCGCATGACTGCAGCGTGCGCAGCCGCCTGTACTGCGCATGACAGCTTCTGACAAACAAACATTAGCGAATTATTATATAGGACTGAGCCACATGTTTCATTCTATATTCTCTTTTGTAAAACCTACAGAATAGTGATTTTCCTGAACATATATTTCTCAAAGAAGCGTCAGTAACATGTCCTGTCATTTATGCTTTCAGCGCTTAGCTCCACTTCATAAATAAATGCTTATTGTTTGAATTGAGGCTTTAAAGCAATTTAATATTATAGAGGTCCTCAATGCATTGATTCACCATGCATTAGAAAATCCATCTAGTATTCAAGAGGTTAAAATCAATCCCCATTTAAATCAAAGGGAACGTGGAGAATTTTTATTTTTCCCCCAGTGATGCAACTGGATTACTCCAGAAGGGAGATGCAGTAAAGGTCGATGTAATAACACATTGTGTCCGAAGTATGGAGATCACTTCTCCATATAGAATACAACACACTTTGCCACATGGACTAAGAATTACATATTCAAGGGGAGGGAAGAGTTTTTGATCATTAGAATATGAGGTTGGCATAAAGCTGACGATCTGTTGATGAGGGAGAAGAGAAGATGTACTCACCCTCAGACTTCAGCACCAAGAACAGCAGCTTCACTCCCTTATTGCATACACAGTCCCATGCCTTGGCTGCCTAACATCTAATTCAGGAAATCACGCAAAAACGGCAGATCAGCTGTTTCATGTAAACAGTGGACTGTTCACCAACCAGCTGATTCATGTAAACACAAGTCTCAGCCACACTCTGCAAGGCACTCTGCGTGTGGCTGAATTCTGTGTTTACATGAATCAGCTAATCAAGGGACAACCCCTTGTTTACATGTAATAGCTGATCTGCCAGTTGTATGTTTACCAGACTCAGCTGTTAGGATGCTGGGTCATTGGACTGTGTGTATTATAACTTTTTGAGTGTCATGGGGGTCTCTAACACATTGCAGAGGAATGTGCTGCACATCCCTGTCGTAATCAAAGGGTTATAAGAAGGCTGCTACTTTCTCTGCTCTCCAGTAGAGTTATAGCAAACTGTCCCCTTTGGCTACATATAAAACTATGGAAGATCCCAAATCCACCATCCTCAGTGAGGCAACATTTTTCAGTGAATTCCTATAACACTGCTAGCTGTCAGAGCTTATTGCATTTTAAATCATAAACCTGACAAAGGCACGGAGACAGCATGGTAATGTAGCTGTGTTTTATATGTAATTTCAGGGATGAGATGCAGAGACACCTTAGTGCATAACACAGAATGGATTCCGGTTCATTTCATCACCATATCAACAAACTGGACCTTTATTGAACCTTAGTACATCTCTCCCCTGTTCTTCCTAATACATTTGCATCTGTTTTTATACTTTAGCTTAGTAGGTTCAGGGAACTACAGATATAATGCAAACATTTATATGAATAGATAAACTGGACGTAGAGAGGAATCTTACCTAAGTCACTGTTAACCAAATTAAGGTACATTAATTCACGTAGGTGTAGTTCCTGTTTATGATTGAGGCTTTAGGGGGGTATCTAACATATTCTGCACATGAAGCCCTTATCCTAGGTCATGTATGTATGCACGAATATATGTAGATGATGTATAATTATAACCAGAGGGATATGCTATGCATTTTGAATAAATGAGTTACATACCCCTTTGGTCATCAAGATGTTAAGGGCTGGATCCCCTTATTTTCCCAAGAGACTTCCTTAGTCAGCAGAACATGTGGATTACCCAGGAAGCACAAACTGCTGTGCTACTAAGCTATGGTGTGTGGGATCCAAAGTGTTCTAAAATGTTTTAAAGGAAACAAAAACAGAGCTCACAGACTCCACTGTAAATACCAGAGTCCCCCCTATTTGGTACCTCCACAATATGCCAAATGTCTCCAGTCCACAGAAGAGGTTGGTTTTCCAACTGCAGCAGTATCAGTCAATCCATATAAAGGAAGGCTCTGTCAGGGGAGATCACATGAAAACACAAAGTTCACATACTTTGAACTAAAGACTATTTGGTGGAGACACCAAATAATGGGGACTCTGGCATTTACCGTGGAGTGGTCAGAGATCTTATCTGTACATAATATTGTTGTGCCTTTCATCTATTAACATAGTAACATAGTAACATAGTAATTTAGGTTGAAAAAAGACTTGTGTCCATCTAGTTCAACCCTTTTCCTATTCCTGTTTACCATCGTTGATCCAAAAGAAGGCAAAAAATCCCCCCCTCAATAACGTTATCATAACGTTTGTGAGTGTCCACTGGCTTTTAGAATATGTTATTTTTATATACTACTATGAGATCTGGTGTTCTGTGTATATATTTATAGTTTTCTTTGAGTTGTGAGTGCCTCGGACAAGCACTTGAGGAGTTCTGTATTTCCATTGCCATGAAAGGAATTTTGGGACACCATAAAAGATTCATATTGGATCCTTTACATGAGATATGTGAAGTGGATTCAGTTTTGAAACTATATTTTCTTTTATGCTCTGCATTTTAATTGCACAGGTGTGGCTCTTTTGAACACAATTTGCATGTTTTTATATTTGTATGTATGTATGTGTGCATATATTGTATATTTTTATTTATATAGTTCTAACAGGTGTACTTAGTGCTTTACAGTTTACATTTAGTATAGGGGGATACAATAAGTGCAGCAAGGCAATTATTATAAGGGAACACTAGGTGAGCATAAATTAGTATAGGTGGTCCCTGCCCCGTAGAGCTTACAATCTAAGTATAGGATGGATTTACATAGTAAAAACCTACAGATACAAGCAGGTAGAGAAGGAAGAGTTCTGATAGTGCATATGATATATGGTTTACATATTATGGTAGTTTTACATTTAAAAGGTGTTCTTTTAGCTTGAATTTGAAACTTTTGAGGGAGAGGTTTGGCGAATGCTGGGTGGTAGGAGTTCAACAGAGCAACAAGGGAAAAATGCCTTCAGACACGATACATAGAGAGAGATTAAAGGAGCAGAGAGACATCCACCACGTGTAGTGCATAGAGGATGTGTAAATATATGGCGGGATATCAATGATGAAATATTGGACGAGGAAGATTGTTGGAGAGCTTTGAAGGTAATGAGAAGGATTTTTAATGTAATACATTGCTTTATGGGAAACATGATCTTAAAAGTGTAGGCTTAAGTACTGTTCTGGAGGAGAGCAAATGTATTCAGGTGAGTTGAGATGTTGATAGCAGACAGACCAATAAGTAAAGAGGTGCAGTAAAGCAGATGGAAAAGGATAAGAGAATGCATGAGAGTTTCTGTTGTAGAGTGAGAAAGAAATGGGCAGATTTTTGCTATTTTTCGAATAAAGAAGTGCTAGTCTTTGTTACTTCATTAATGGGGGTGGAGAAGGAAAGAGAAGAGTCCAAAATTACCCCAAGGTAGTGTGCCTTGTCCGAAGGGTAAACTGTGGAGCCCTCTACAGTTAAAGAAAACTGAGGTATTGTGCAGGATTTAGGAGGAAAGATAAGTAGCTCAGTCTTAGACATATTAAGTTTTAAGTGACAATGACCCATCCAGGAAAGGACAACAGTAATGCATTCTGAGACCTGATGCAGTATTTCAGGTGCTAGTGAGGGTAAAGAGTGATAGATTTGTGTATCATTTGCATTAAAATGGCAGTTAAAGCCAAAGGACTTTATCAGTTGCCCTAGAGAAAAGTATACAGAGAGAGGAGAAGGGACCCCAAAACAGAGCCTTGGGTTACTCCTACTGAGTGGGGGATAGGAGGTGAGGAGATTTTGGTATATGACACAGAGAAAGATCTTTGAGATAGATGATAGAAACCAGGAATGTGCCGGGCCATGGATGCCAAAAGACTGGAGGACCTGGTAGTGAAGATTGTTTGAGCTGTTCTAATGTTTTAATTGTAGTGAGGGCACTTATTGCAGCCTTTAAATACAGAAGCATTCGGGGCCAAGAAAAATTTTTAAAAGTTTGACTTTTAACCCCTAGAGTGCCAAGCACTTACAGCGTACGAGAGTGGACAACTGTACCTGCTGTGCCAAGCTCATACGTTGTACAAGCTGGTATAACTGGTTGCAGGGGCCGCATTTTAGCTAAAATGCTGCCTGGCAGTCTTGGGGAGGGGCATGAGAAGCCTTTTGCTCTCCTGCAGTCGCCATATTGCTCTCCAGGCCGATCGGCTGGGAGATCAATAACTGAGGGGACACCAGGTGGGGTCCTGATGTCCCCCATGAGGTCTGAAAAAATTGTGCACACCAGCCTTTGGGTAAGAAGTCAAGTGACCCCTCATTAGATGGTGCAGGTTGTTTTCTTTCCAAAATGGCATTCTAGCTTTCCTGCATATCTATTATGGTTATAACCATTTTAGTGCAGGCAGATAATTTCAAGAACAAAAGTGTCAGGTTTACGTGCTTGTTCCTAGCACCCACATATTGTATGTTAACCCACATAAATGGGCTACCATTTTTCTCATGTTGGTAGCAGGTACTGAATACAGCAGGAAATGTTATGGTTTTCAAAGATTTTAGTATCTTTGAAGACAGTAATGGAAATGTAAAAAAACATGTATTTATTCCTATAGCGCCACATTTTGGAAATATTTGTGCACTTCATCCCAAGGATAGAAAGGCAAGTGACCCCTCATTTGATGCAGGAGAATGTTTACTTTCCAAAATGGTATACCTTTTATACCTTTCCTTCATGTCTCTAACAGTTATGAACAATTTTAGTACAAGCATCCATTTTCAAGGAAGAAAATAGGTAGGTGTAGTTATGTGCTTCTGGCACCCCTTAAGGTAGGTCAACTCATCCCAATGAGGTGTCATTTGTCTCCTAAGAGGACTAGCTAATGAATACAGTTGGAAATTCCATGGTTTTGGCAGATTTCAGTACATTTGAAGGGGCAGAAATTTAAGAAAATGCCATTTTTTCCTATAGTGCCACCTTCTTCAAACATTTGGGCACAACAGGCTTGGGGTAAGAAGGCATTCATTAGATGCAGCAGGTTGTCTTCTTTCCAAAATGGTATGATTTGTTTAGCCTTTCTTCACTTCTGTAATTGTTATAACCATTTTTGTACAGACAAGGAATGTTTGAGAAAATGTTAGAAAACTTAGAGGTTGTAGTAGGTGTAATTTTGTACTTGTAGCACGCCCTAAGGTAGGTGAACTCATACCAATAAGGTGTAATTTTTCTCCTAAGATTGCTAGCTAATGCATACAATTGGAAATTCCATGGTTTTCACAGATTTCAGTACATTTGAAGGGGCAGAAATGTAAGAAAATGCAATTTTTTTCCTGTAGTGCCAACTTCTGGAAATATTTGGGCACACCAGGCTTGGGGTAAGAGGGCAATTCACCCCTCATTAGATGTGGCATGTGGTCTTCTTTCCATAATGATATAGTTTGTTTAGCCTTTCTTCACTTCTGTAGTTATAACCATTTTTGTATAGACAAGTGATGTTTGAGAAAACGTTAGAAAAATTTGAGTTTGTAGTAGGTGTAGTTTTGTACTTGTAGCGCCCCCTAAGGTAGGTGAACTCATAACAATGAGGTGTCATTTTTCTCCTAAGAGCACTAGCTAATGAATATAGTTGGAAATCCCATGGTTTTCACAGATTTCAGTACATTTGAAGGGGCAGAAATGTAAGAAAATGCCATTTTTTTCCTATAGTGCCAACTCCTGGAAACATTTGGGCACACCAGGCTTGGGATAAGAAGGCAAGTCACCCCTCATTAGATGCGTCAGGTTGTCTTCTTTCCAGAAATATATAGTTTTATATAGAAATCTAGAGTAAATATTAGAAGAATGTATGCCATGTTGAAGTTCCACAGAATTTCCATTTTGTCTTCTGCTAAGACCAGAAGATCTTTTTTCTTGTACAGACTTTCTGCACCTGTCTATTGTGTTTTGTTGCCATCAGGTTGATATGAGATATCCCCCATCTCCTTGTTATGGATTTGAATTCTATAGGGTTCTCTCAGATCCAGTTGTTGCTGACTGAGAAAGTGTGCTTCTGTGCTGTTATTCCCAGAATGTAAATTGCAGAAATTGGAGGTACGTGTATTGCCTCCCACTACATTATGTGTTAAATTTCTTGTTTCGGGTTCCTCCTTGGGGATTTATGAAAGACACCATCATCTGATTATCCAGCTGAATATAGACTGGCATTTGCCTTAGTCATTTTATCCAGTTAATTTTGAATCCTGCAATTGAAACCAAATTTAAAAAGCAAATCTGAGTATTCCTTTTTAGTTTTTGCAGTTAGAAATATGTCAGTAAGCATCCTTTATCCCTAGACATGCCGTGGCACACATTGCTACTGATTAAGTTGATTCCATCTTGAACCATGGAGTTCCTGAAGCACACTTGGATGTATACCATCAAGACCAGGTGCTTTGTCAATTTTAATTTTTTCCAGTTTTCCTTTGACCTCTTCTTGTGTTAGAGGTCAGAGTGTCCAACTGATTTGATTTACATAATATTGTGGTTTAAGCAGGATGAGGGAAGAGAGTGGTGGGATTTGTCCCCAACGTGGTGGAGCAGGAAGTGAAATGGGTGGTGCAGTCAAGGAAGAGGACTATTTACTAGGGAATTCACCAAGCCACAAACAGAGGGTCTGTTACTTGGGACCTGTAATGAACTTTAAAAAATTGAGTCTCCAGGGCAGATCTGGAGAGTTCTGAGGTATGGATGGAGAGACATAGTCTTCAAAGTCTGGAGGGCCTCAAGTTGTCCACCCCTGAGCTAAGATGACCAGACATCCCTTTAAACCATTGATGACTAGAGGGATGTATAGTGCATTGCTTCACAATATGCAAGATGTTTATGAAAATGCTATTCTGCAGGGCTTCAGAGGAATCGGTACAACTCTGCTGTGTGTGTTTTTCATAACTGACCTGCAAAATAAAAAAAATATATTTTTATTTGGACCCACAGTTGTTGGGGACTGCAACACTCATAATCCCCAACCAGTCCAGGAACTTACTAGCCCTTATTTATACCATCAAGACAACTGTGACAGTGAACCCCAAAGCAAATCAATATAAGAATACCTAGCTCTACTATATATTTGATACATAGGGCCCCTACTGCATAGGGGGACTCTACAATCTTCAAATGTGGGTTTATAAATAGAAGGTGTTGACCTCCCTTTAAAGTAGAAATGTCATTTTGTAACATATAAATTAAGTTGATATAATTTTTTGAAACGGTTATCCATGTTTTATTTAAAACAATTGATTTTGAAACATTTAGCTTTATTTTTCTGTTAATGCAAATCTGGCAGGCATTTCTGGCAGATACTAACATTCCACGCTGCTCTACCTTACCAACTGCCACTTTCTACCAAGAAGTACTAACTCAAATACATGAACTGACAAATTAATAAAGCTACTTTCCCATAAACTATTGTTTGAAATAAAAAATGGCTAATAAATATATTTGATGTTGAAATCTCTTTCAACAGTTAATGTAGAGCCAGTTGTTGAGAGAAATCTGTCCAGTGACATAGGTAACCAAACAGTTTTATTTTGCAGGTTTCTTTTTATATTGCAGTTTTCATTTAAAAGTACTGCCACTGTGAAGACTTTTTTTTCTACCACCCCCCCACTCAAAATCCTAATCTTGCGGCTGCTTGCTGGGATTCCCTTTTTTGTGTCTGTTCTGGGTAGAGACATTATTCTTGAAAGCTACACATTGGCCTGAGTCCCAGAAAATGATTGTTAATGTCCAGCTGAGACAGAATGGCACCTAAAGCTGCAAAAATCATTCTTATCCTTGCCAAAAAATGCCTAGCTAAATCCTAAACAAATCCATAAAAATGAAAAATGTTATAAACCTTTCTAATCAGTGAAGTAATAATATGCTAATGAAATAAAATCATTTTATGCAAGGATCAATATTGTCTGTACCTGTTAGTACACAACTATGTTGAACTAAAGTGTAAAAGTTCATGTACTACCAAGACCTGGAACAATTCTGAGCCAAACTAAGTACCATGGGGCACAAGTACAACTTCTTATTGATCTAAATTGGACGTTCAACCCCTTGAATACTAGAAAGGTCACCAACATATTATAAAGCAATGTGTTGGAGACCTTTTTATCATTCAAGGTCTTGAATGCACCATTTAAATCAATGGAAATTTGGGTCATTTTTATTTCTCCCCTGTGGTACATAAATGCATTGGAAACATCTATACCACTGAAGGAGTTAAAAGCCACATTTAAATCAATTAACATTGCCTTTTAACCTTTAAAGTGCAGTTGCATTGCCTCTCTTGTTTCATATCTGTTCTATGACAGAGGCAGCCAGGTGTGGTCTTGTGGAGCTCATATGTACAGGACATCTTCTTGATTCATCTTATATGCCAGGCCTCAAGGGATGGAAGTTATTTGTTTTTTTCAGGTTCTGCCTCTTATTGCTTTAACCCTCTGAGTGTCAGATTGGTATCCAAAGCCTTGCAACCTCTGGGTTTCGAACAACCTAGCACATTATAGGCTATATGCAGAAAGAAAAAGTTGAACAGTTCTGGAAAATAGCTACAGCATCTTCGGGGAGAAAAACAATTCCCATTGCTTTAAATGTGGCTTCTGATCCCTTGAATGCTTTAGCAATCAAAGGTTTAAACTCTCCATTTAAAACAACAGGCAATTGAGAAATGATTTTTCCCTCTATTGTTCAGCTATACTCTAAGATTGCCCAACTTTTTTGCTTTCTGCATCAGATCTTATTATGGCTCATGAAGTCCAAATGCACCATTACTAATAGGGGGATTAGCACCATGACATACCCCAAGCTGTTATAGTCATATGCTTTAAGTATGAGAAGTGTGACTTTAGCCCCTTCAGCCGGTACTCTCACCTTAGTGAAACCTGAATTCCTATTACAGTTCAATGTTGTTTAAGCTGTAATCCTTTTTTTTTTTTTTCATTTTAATGCAGTAGTTGTAGAGAAAGTTCTGCAGGCGACGTCAGTTTCCCTCAGGCTGCGGGTACAGCTCCAGCCCACAGCCTGTCAGTCTTGCTCATTTCCCCTCCCCACGAAGTGCCTCATCTCCTCCTCCGATGATGGAAGAATCCTGCATATGACCTGGTGCTCTCTCTTGAAAAAGGGTGTCCAGGTCATTGTTCATGCACAGATAGAGCACGTTCGTGTTATCCGTCCTTTATTTTCAGTGCCTGTCCGATTGCCTAACTAAAAACAGTCACAGAGGCAAGCGGACTGGCACTAATTATAAAGGACTTAGCTCATGAATGTGCTCCATCTGTGCATGAACAATGAGCTGGACGCACTACTGCTAGAGAGAGCATCAGTTCATCTGCAGGAATCCTCCATCATCAGAGGAGGCAGAGAGAAGGCACTACGTGGGGAGGGGAACGGAGCAAGACTGACAGGCTGCGGGGCAGAGCTATATCCGCAGCCTGAGAGAAACCAACGTCACCAGCAGAACTTTCAAAGCTAATATATCTACAACTACTGCATTAAAATGAAAAAAAAAAAAAAACTGATTACAGCCTAAACAATATTGAGCTGTAATAAGAAATCAGGTTTCACTAAGGTGAGAGTTCCCCTTTAAAGTAACATTTGATTGGAGGAAGGAAGTTTCATGCACTGTGAGCATATCATCAGACTCTTTAACACTTTACATACCAGAGGGGTTAAAGAATGGGGTCTGATGCTAGCTAATAACATAATTGACAATTCTCCATTATCTTTGGCATTTTTCAGATCTTATTAGGGTTTTTCAATGTAATTATGCCCAAAGATATCTATTGCTAATGTTTTGAATTGCTGTCAAGCATTTCTTTTCATTCCTTTGACTGCTGATGCATCTTGCTGAATTGTGCCATGTTTATCAAGGGTATATAATGGTTGAAGAGGATTTATTGTTATGCACCCCCCATTCCTCTTGAGCTTTCAACAAGTAAGCAGAGGTTGTCTGCATGCTTAAAGTGGGTTTCATTATTGTTCTGATATAGTAAAGTGGACCTGTCATTTGTTTTATAAAGAATTAAAAATGGCTTTGATGTTGTACTAACCATTTAATTTGTAATATAAATCTTTATTTGAGAAATGAACCTTTATTTGTTGGTGGCACAACTTGGAAATTTATGCTAAATAGTTTATGTGCTGGGCCAATATTACCACACACCCTGCTATGAATAAACTGAGACCGAGTCAACACACTGGGAGCATTTCCAATAGCAAACTGTGGGGTATGTTTGGCCTGGAACCTAACTAATTACAATACTGTGCAGCAAATTAGCATAAAGTGCCACTCTGTACCATCAAAACATAAAGGTTCATTTCTCAATATTATTTATTTTACACAAAAGGGCCAGGACAACATAGAGGCAGATTTTAATTCTCTATAAAACAAACAAAACTTGTCCTCAGGTGTGTGCAGTATAACATGCTGCATGGTGCTCCGTCAACTAAATAATGTAAAATAAAATGTGGGGTCTTAGGTTTCCTGCATTAGTTAAATATAACAGTTTTTTTATAAAAAAAAAAAAGTATCTTAATTCCTTTTCTAGCCCCCTGGGAAGGGAACTAACCCCTAAATTCTTTCTCTGCACCATACAGATTTTGCCATGCAGAGACCCAATCTGATTGGTGCTTAATTTTGGCTCGGGGGGTGGGTCCTTTGACTAGTGATGCCCACTTGTGCCCCACATCCTCTTTGCTGCTCGAGGCAATATCTAGCCATATCAATAGCTAAAACACAATCTCATTCTGTGTTCTGCAAGAGCTACATACTGCAGACATCAGAGCCTAACACAAAATCAATGTGATGGCATACTCTGGGCTGGATTATGTTGCAGGTGATGCATTTATCACTGTCCTGGTTTATTTCCACAATTCCCCAAAGACTACAATAACAATTTTGAGATGAAACCCAATGATAAATGTATTACCTGCATTGGATGCAGCTTTTTATGGCCTAGCTGTCAGTCCCTCTATCCATACAGGTGTGTTTACTAAATGCAAAAACAAAAAGCAAATAAGGTCAATTTAAGAATCATCTTTTAACTCTTTGAGTGCCAGAGAGGTATCCAGTGTATTGCAATGCAATATGTTGGATGCCTTTTTGGCACTCAACGTGTGGTTTTGGGGACATATGTATAAAAGAAAAGTGAAGTAATTGTAGGGTAAACCAACTGCGCCACAGAAAATACATAAAATATAAAAAAAATCATATTGATATAAATATGCATATTAACCTTTAATCTCTAAAGAGGTCCCCAACGCATAGTGAAGCAATACCTTGGAGACCTCACTAGCATTCCAGGGGTTAAAGGCAACATTTTAAAGGAGAAGTAAGCTTTTACATTTAATAATAAAAAATATAATATAAATATAATATTTATACACACACATACAATAGGACTTTTCTGCTAAGTAAAACAAGGGGTCTCCAGCAGTTTTCTGTTGTGCTGGTGCTGTTCCTGTCTCTTAGCATGGAGAGCAGTAATCTATGAGTCAAGTGCTCCTGTACAGAGCCTTTTAAAAAAATGTATTTGCTCTTGGACACCAGTTGGTACTGTTTGTGTAAAAAATGCGGGTTTGATTTGTATATATATTTTTTTTTATTAACAGAAGTTTATTGTCCCTATAAGGATCATCACATAAAGGGGCATATGCATTAAAACAACACTGCACCAAAGTGTACACATTAAAAAAAATGTATAAAAAAATTCAATTGATTTAAATAGGGATGTTTTAAATTCCTTGAATGCTATAGAGTCCTCTTTACAATTTATATATTTGTCCTTTGTTGTAATTGCTTTTTCCCCAGAATTTTGACTATAGATACGCCTCAATGTTGTGTGATTCTACATTTTGTAGATATAGCTCAAGGTAGTGAAAAGCCATTAACTATTTGACTACCAGAGGGCTGTGACCGCTAGTGCTCAGATGGTTAAAGATACATATTTTTTGTGGCACTGATCACTCTGGAATTCTGTGTTCTATCAAAATAGGTAGATTGGACACACGTGGAGAGATTGTACATCCAAGCTATTGTTTATAACATTACAGTACTGAAAAGGGAAGAGGGCAAGCTATTCTTCAGGAAGATGGATGAAAATGTATAATATTATGGCTCTGCTGCATCGACAGTTATATGGACAATCAGATTTAGGAAGATATAATAGAAATACAATTTCAGTGGTGCCCGCTGCTATGGCTCATTTTAACAGTGAATTTTATGTCTTAAAGTTTTTATTTTAGGCAGAATATTTTTTTACATGTGCAATACATTTTAACCTCTTGAAAGTCATCACTTGGATTCAAGGGGTTAAACAGTTCAACAGTTTTTCTAATAATGGGCCATATGTATAAATGAAAAATGAAGCAATTCTGGAGAAAAAAACTTTATCATGGAGGACAAATTAAAAAAAAGAAAATAATATAAATGCAAGTTAGTATTGTAACAGCTTGTGATGAAGCAACCACCAGCAGCAAGAAGACCCTTGTTTAAAAGCACTAATATATATGTGTATAGAAAATAGGGTACTGATACCATTGAGGTATTATTAATATGTAGTAATGGCATACCTTTAATGTTACATCAATAAAACACATAGTAACATTGTAAATTAGGTTGAAAAAGTCCATCAAGTTAATCCTTTGCCTAGCAACCCAGAAAAATTAGAAATGGGGAAAATGGGTATTAGTCTGTTTACCAGAACTTCCACTT
The DNA here is from genome assembly GCA_037306005.1 of Rhinophrynus dorsalis. Taxonomy (NCBI): domain Eukaryota; kingdom Metazoa; phylum Chordata; class Amphibia; order Anura; family Rhinophrynidae; genus Rhinophrynus; species Rhinophrynus dorsalis. The sequence continues at coordinate 67,128,072 of CM074719.1, read as the reverse complement.
TTGCCTACTAATACATTGTAACACTGTATGTTCTTTCTTGAAAGAAATGCATCTAATCTTGTCTGAGATGTATCCATTGTATCTGCCATTACCACATCCCTGAGCAAATAATTCCACAATTTAACAGCCTTACTGTAAAAAATCCTTCATGTGCAGAAGTTTAAACCTCCCTTCCTCTAATCGTAAATGGTGGCTCCTAGTAATTTGATCAGGCCTTGGAGTGAAAAGCTCAGAGAGCTCTTTATTCTTATCTCACCTATACTTATACAATGTGACAAGGCATCTTTTCTCTAGAGTAAATAAACCAAATCTGGCTAGATGTTCTTCATACTTAAAATCCTCAATTCCCTTATTTAATTTTGTTGTTCTCTTTTCTCTCTCTAGTTCTAGTTCTCTCTGCTATCTGTAATACTAATAAATTTTATGTATATATTGTACATTTTGGCAAACAGACATTTATTTTTCATGACCCATAATTTAAACCCTCAGACAAGGGGTTAAAAGGAAACTGACAATATGATATAGAGATATGTCTAATATAACATTAATGTTAACAATGTATATATATATATATATATATATATATATATATATATATATATATATATATAATTTTAAGTGTTTCTAGTTCACTGTCAGTGCACTGAGCATGCAACGCTCATTGGCTGAGGAGGAGCCCCCTGCCTCCTGAACCAACCACGGCTGAGACGCCCCCAACCATGCAACCAAGCATGTAGCATAGGAGGAAGCAAAGGGCGAAGCAAACCAATCATTGCTTACCAATTTTGCATAGGAGGAGGCAAAGCTTTGCCACCTGCCTCCTTCACCTCATCCCCACAGAGAAAGAGAGAGGCCACGCTGTTCACCATGGTGAAGGAGAGGGGCCAACATGTACTACTTTCATGTGTATAAACACACAGCCCAAGAGGGATTTTTTGGCTTCTCCCCTTTGTCATCGCAAACAGAGTGACCCCTCCCCTTCAGTACAGCTCTCGCTCCCCTTTTTCATTCTCTTTGACTGTGGATCCCACCTGCTCAAACAAATCCTTCCCTTCATTGCCACGCCAAAGGGGAGGGATGCCTGTTCAACCCTTCACATATTCAGTGACCATCAATGCAACGAAGGAGAGGAGCCACCATCTTCCATTTGCTGCATCATGTTGGCCATGTCCTACACACTGCCTCCTCAGCTGAGTGTTACTCCTAATAAGTACCTGCCCATTCACTCTACTCACTTGATCAAGCCACCCTGTCCCCTTCACCTCATCATCTCTATATTCTCCTATAATGTTAAAATAACCAGTCTCCTCACCTCCCCCCCCCCCACGGGCTCAGAAATAATCTACATTTCACTTCAAATGCCAGCCCTCCTCCTGCCTCCTCATACTGCATTGCACACCCTGTGTCCTGTGTCACTTAATTAATGCCACCAAGAAAATTCCGCTTAAAATCTTAGTTCACAAAAACCAACCTGCCTACACTAACGCTTCATTCTTTACAAAAATCCATCTATTAAACATGTCTGCCACACAAATATTCAATGCATTGCAAATCAATATCTTGATGGACGCACAAGTAAGAACATGAAGAGCACAACACATTAATTTACATTAACCCTTACTGTTACTGAGGGGTAGGCGACGCATTGATTTCTCATGCCTTCACTATTCCCATGCCACCATAATGCTCAGTAGATATGTTACTTTTAAACATTGAACCGTTAGGGGATCATGGTTGGTTTACTGCATCAAGAAATAAACTGTAGGTGGTCGGTACCCATTCACCCAGGCACTTACATTACTGTGCTACTTGAACTGTATAAGAGCTGTGTTGTACTGCATCTACATTTGTATAGTAGCCATATGCACATATGCCTTAACATATCTGTAACACAGCCATACTTAAAGGGATAGTAAAGTTTCATAATAAAAGCAGCTCTAATTAATCATCATAGTATTTGGAGAGTGTTATTTCAATTCTGTCAGAGTTGTAGTTCAAGAGTAATTGAATGATAAAGTACCCCCCTCCTGCCCCTTTTACTGATATAACACTTCTCAGCTCAGAGCAGAAGGGAGGTGTCCAGGTAGACTGCAGAGAGGGACAATCTTCCATTAAGATAAGGGAAAAAGCTGAAACTCCTGTCCTCACAGTAAAAAGATTGACCCTTGATGTGAGTTGTCTAGTCTATGGACTGGATTCCATATCAGAGGGGAGGTGGATTACACTAGGTAAAACGGGCGGGAGGGGGAAACTTTATCATTCAATTGCTCTTGAACTACAACTCTCAGAGTATTGAAATAACACTCTCTATGGCTCAAATACTATGAAGATTAATTGGAGCTGCTGTTTTTGTGAAACATTACCATCCCTTTAAGGCATTGCAAAGCTTCACCTTGCAATAACCTGTCTCACTATAGCTGTTAAACTCCATTAATACCAGCAACAAACAACCAGGAAATACTTCATCTCATTGTCAAGATGAAGGGGAGGGGCCAACCTTTTTGCCACTGCGAAGAGGGAGGGGCCAAAATGCACTACTCTCAAGTCATGGCTTTCCCTCCCTGTTGCCTCCTCTTTGGCTCAGAATCCTTCTCCTCATTGCCAGTCCAATGGGAGGAGCCACCATGTTCACTCATTCTCAGTGATGACCGATGCAGCGAATGGGAGGAGCCACCCTCTCACATTCTCCGCATCATGCCCACTATGTCATACACACTGTTTTCTCAGCCAAGGAGTGTTCCCAATCAGTACTTTCCCATTTTTCTACTCACACGATCAAGTGATGTGGTGAATGTGAGGTGCCACCCTCTCCCATTTTCTGCATCGCCTCCATATTCTCTTTTACTGTTAATAAAAGCAGCATCTTCATGTCCCCACTGAGCACTCCGAAAGACTTTACAAAACCAAATGCCCACACAACTCCCTTTCGCCTCATATGCTAGCCCACCTCATACTGAATTGGACATCTGCATCCTGTATCACTCAATTAATACCACCAACAAACTCCCAAACCCTATATAATAATTTGCTAGGATGTTTGTTAGAAGCCGTCATGCGCAGTAGAGACTGCCCAAACGTACAGAATGCTGGGAGGTGTAGGAATGCTGGGACCATTCTGTGCTGGGAGCATTCTTTGCTGGGAGCATTCTGTGCTTTCAGGCAGTCTCTACAGTGCATGACTGCGTTGGTGGCAGGACACACAGCAGGACCAGCCTCTTAACATCACCTGGACCTTGGCCCACATACATGGGCTTTTACACTAGTAATATCTTAAAGGAATAGTAATACTTAATATGTAAAAATATATATTGTAGAGTTTATCCCCCTGAGTAAAACAAGAGTACTCCCACTGCTGAAAGGTGTTTTATTCATAGGTTATTACAGCTCAAAGTTGAATTTTTTAGGTGTAATATCACAGTGGCCTGAAATTGTACAGTGGTGCTGTTACTATTCACCATCCTATGGAGATTTATGGTCCTCGGACCAGATCTGTCCATAGGATGGGGAATAGTAACATCACCACTGTACAATTTCAGGCCACTGTGATATTGCACCTAAAAAATTCAACTTTGAGCTGTAATAACTTTTGAATAAAACACCTTTCAGCAGTGGGAGTACTCTTGTTTTACTCAAGGGGATAAACTCTACAATATATATATTTTTACATATTAAGTATTACTATCCCTTTAATTGACTAAGCCAACCGGCCTACACTATTGCTTCATTCTTTAACACATCTATAAAACATTTGTCTGGCACAGAAATATTCAATGCATTGCAGATCAGTGCCTTGCTGGACTCACATCTAAACACACTAATTGACCTTTACCCTTACAGTCACAGAGGGGTAGGATGCGTTTTGATCTATAGTGCCTTCGCTATTCGTATTCCACATAAATGGTCTATAGGTTTGTTACTTTTAAAGACTGCATTCTATAAGAGCCATGTTGCACTGCATCTAACTTTGCATTGTCCACATACACTATAATAGGCATGTGCATACATGCCTTAACCCTTTCTGTACCACTGGTATACCTAATGCATTGATAAACTTCACCCTGCAATACTCTGCCTCACTACAACTGTTAAAATCCATTAATAGCAAACTGAACCTAATATAGTGCCTAAACACAACACAAACTGTCATCCAATGCAACATGGCTATTATACAATCCACCTGCAACACAAATTAAGAGCACAATGTACAAAAGGCAGGAGATGCAGTAAATGTCAGAGGTCTCATAATGGCAATATCCTGTCAGAGAAGTGTCAAAGGCACATTGACTGTATGCAGTAAAGTGTCTTTGACATCAGATCCCCATCAATTCAACAAAAATCTGCCCACATTAACATATCTGACATGACTTCAACAGGTTTACAAATTTTCATTGATCACATCGACAACGGCCTATTTCCAAATGGAAATGCAGCTTAATAACTAATTTCCATATGGAAATGCAGGATAATGAGCCATTATCCTATTCATGGGATGTGTTTATATGTTAATGTGGCACAGGGCCGGCACCACCTATAGGCATGGTAGGCACCGGCCTAGGGTGCACATCTCCTGGGGGTGCTGCGCAGAGCTGCACGCACCTCGGCAGCTGTGGTGTACCTGTTGCAGAAATTGAAGAGGAGAGAGAGGTGCCGCTCTGAAAAGACTGAGCGCCTACAAAGCCACCTCCTGCCGCCACCACCTGACAAGCGAGTCACAAGCTGGAGCCAGCAAATTGTTGGCATTACTGGGAGAAAAAGCAATGTGAGGCATTGCAGGGCACGAGGAGCGGGAGAAGCCTTCAGACAGTGAGTGGAGGCAGAACGCGGTGGTGAGCACTGTACTGATTTACTAAGCTGATGCTATATCAGAACCATGAAAATTACTGCTGCTCATTATTTATCATAACAGTAGCACCAGTGCTTAACCCCCGACCCCATATATACGCTATGTGTCTGCATCATCCAGCCAACAGACCTTAATAGTGTTTTCTTCATGCTCCAAACACTGCACACAGAGTCTCTGCACTGGGTGAAACAATGCATTGTTTGGGCTGCAGGAGCAGGAAGAAGCCACTGTTCAGGCCTGTTGATTAGACTATGTAGGGCTATTGTGTAAATATGGGGGGGGGGGTTTATATCTCTAGTCTAGCAGCCAAATGAACATAAATTAAAAAAGTTAAGAAAGAAATCTGGTTTGTGAACTAGATGAAGGTTTCTTCTAAGGCTGGTCTAAAAATTAGATTATGATTCTAGCAATGGTCCAATGGTCCAATGTTATATTAATCCAATGGTCCAATTGTTATATTAATCCTTTGAGTGCAATAGGAGTATTCAACGCATTGCTTTTGCAATGTGTTGGATACCCCACTAGCAATCAAAGGGTTAATTTAGAAAATGAAGAAAAAAACAAAGCAATTCATCAAAGAGTGTGTATCACATTTCCACATATGTATAATGAATACACTGATTTTAGAGTGATACTATGGTCTTTTCCAATAAATCAGTCTTAAGAGAATGCATACGTTATCATTTGATGTATGTCAAAAACAAAATTGCTTTGATCTACACCATTTGGCATGTTTGCCCTTACATTAGCCATTTGATCAGCTTGCTCCTGAAACTTCTTTGTAAGAAAAAAAATGATACAAATGCAGTGGAGAACTAGACTCTATGATGGTGATGTAATAAGATGAACTACAATAATTCTGGTGCTGACCCACTTCAGACTAAGGAGAGAACTAGAAATTACCACTGATTTTGGAGATCTCTATACAATTCAGTGGTAAACCCCCACTTTAAATCAAAGGGATTTTCATTCCTTGTGAAGCAATTGGTTTGTCCCAGAATTGCTCCAGTTATTATCAGTGCTCCAGGCTCCAGCTTTAGTAGGTGGTACTGACCCCTGAGAATCAAGTCAGCTCAGTATTTTCCCTTACTAGCCACTCTCTGGCTAACACCTACACTGACCACCATAAATCCTGCCATTGTCTGATGGGCTTGCAGTGTATTCCTTCTTAAGATACTCCCTTTGCTTTCGTAATTTTAAAGGGGGGGAAGGGATGTGGTACTACAAGCATACATTTCAAATGTCCCTCTTTAGTCAGGCCCCCTTTGAGACGCAAATCCCTCTGTCCCAAAAAAAAAAAATCCCTCTTTCCCTCTTTCCTACTCTGATGTCCCTCTTTTAAGGAGATCAGACTGTGTGGTGTGTATATAAGTGTTCAGGGCCGGCACCACCTAGGGCACACATCTCCTGGGGGCGCCGCTCAGAGCCGCACACACCTTGGCAGCTGTGGAGTACCTGTTGCAGAAAGTGAAGAGGAGAGAGAGACGCTGCTCTGAAAAGAGCAAGAGCCTTTACAGTCGCCTCCTGCCACCACCACCTGACAAACGAGTCAAAAGCTGGAGCCAGCAAATTGTTGGCATTACTGGGAGAAAAAGCAACATGGGGCAGGAGAAGCTGCCAGACAGTGAGTGGAGGCAGAGAGCAGTGAAACAGAGATCTGCGCAGCACCACCTCTCCACCCCAGTCCAGCCAGCCCCAGTTTTGGCTGGTAAGTTAAAGACAGACTAGTCCTTCATTAATAATTGGCATTGCAGTCCAGAGGATCAAATGATCATGGCCTGTATTGAAGTTGAGGCTTTGTGCAAGCTGGAGCTAGACAGGGGGACAACCTGTTTAGCAGAACCTGTGTGGGTGGCTTACTTACTGGTCCGTGTTCCTTTAAGCGAGGCAGCATGCATGTTAAATGCAAACAGTTATATACACACTGTATAAATATAATTTATCTGTTATACAACAGAAAATGGACCAAAAGTACTGGCACTATTCATTAATTCTTCATTACTGATAACGAACAGTATTTTTGGCCCATTTTCTTTAGTTGCACAATAGATGAATAAATTATATTTATAGTGTTGTGTATATATGTGAGTGGCCCTGAACTGTCTGCATTTGACAAATCTAGCTTAACCAGTAAGTACTAACCACCAGACAGCCAAGGCCCTGCTAAAAACAAGTTGTCCCCCGGCTAGCTCCAATTTGCTCAATTTTATATCAGTGGTTTAATATAATAATAATAATAATAATAATACATGCAGCTCAATGCGATGGATACCCCTCTGGCATTCAAGGGGTTTGTACATAAGAACTACTTTGGAGTTTCAAAGGGCTAACTCAAGCTGTCCTCTAAATTTGCATCAAACATCTGTTAATTAGCACATAAGACGCTATGGTATCAGTCATTTAATTAGGTGGGCTGGGCAAAAAGGGGTAGGGCACATGGGGCAGGGCCAAGGGGTGCTAAAATGAGGTTTTTGCCTAGGGTGGCAAAAATCCTTGCACCAGCCCTGATGTGGCACTTCACCACAAGCACTAAACACCGATAGCAGCCTCTGCTGTCGGAGTTCACAGTCTCAGCTTCACCTGCCTGAGGCTGGGGAAGTTGGGATCTCCCCATACAGTAATAGCCCTCAATCAATCAGAATCATGGAGGGTTGTCCAACTGATGGCAATGTGGAAGGGATGCCCTCCCTTATACATCACCAGCAGTAGGACAATCCTGAAGTCTGAGAGGATTCTGTATACTGCCCCACTTGGCTCAGTAGGGGACTAGAGAGGATACTTACAGCATTACTCCCTTAACCCTTTGAGTACCATACGAATGTGCATCGTACACCCCTGTGGCATTCAAAGGGTTAACAAAGTACGCAAAGCAGTATAAATCATCCCCTCAGCTGTGTATCATATTTAAAAAATGATGTGCACTTCCAAGGGAACAAGGCTGGGCGTCAGTCAAAGTCCATGGGGATTTGTGACTACCAGCTGCCCCCCAGCCTTGGTCCCTTGCCCACTGGTAGCCACAGAACCCCAAATACACTGCCAGGCCCCCAGACTTGTACCCTTGCCCACTGACAGCAACAGAACCCCATGTACCCTGTCTGCCCCCCGACCTTCTTCCCTTGCCTACTGGTAACCACAATTCCCCATGGGCACTGCCTGGACAAGTGTACAAGGCTGGAGGCTGTCAGACAGTGTATTTGGGGCTGACACACAGTGGTGATATTCCCCATGATATACCCCACAATACTTACATTCAACATGCTTCCCCACAGTTCATATTTGACATATGCTACCCCCCCACACACAGTTCCAACTTGACACATGCTGCCACACAGTTGCAATTCAGCTCTGGTCAATTGACCATAAATCTCCATAGGATGGTGTAGCAACAGCGCCACTATACAATTTCAGGCCACTGTGATATTGCACCTAAAAAATTCAACTTTGAAAATTAATAACTTTTGAATGAAACACCTTTCAGCAGTGGGAGTACTCTTGTTTTACTCAGGGGGATAAACCCTACAACATATATTTTTTTACATTTTAAGTATTACTATCCCTTTAAAGAAAATCAAACCATGTAGGGGTCATCGGAACCCCTCTTGATGTCCCCCTGGCATTGATCACCTGTCCAGAGAGAGGTGATCAATCCGGTAACCAGGAAGGTTATCACTACCTTCTCTTACTACCTCCTACTCAACACAGTGTTCTATGAATGTTGACTAGGAGGATCCTTAAGACCCACTCACATCAAATGGGTCTTGAGTATCCTCCTACTCAACGCACTCATTCATAGAATGCCTGCTTGAGTAGGAGGTTATACTGGAAAGGTGTTGTTTGGGGAGTGCAGCATATGTTGAGTTGAAACTGTGTGGGGGGGGGGCAACATATGTCTAATTGGAACTGTGTGGTGGTGATGGTGGGGGCATAGGTTGAATATGGACTGTTGGGCAGCATGTCAAAAACAAGTATTGTGGGGCAACATGTGGAACGTCACCATTATGTGTTAGCCCCAAATACACAGACCAAAACCCCATCCTTGTTCTCTTTCCCAGGCAGGGCTCATGGGTATTTGCGGCTACCAGTAGGCAAAGGAACAAGGCTGGGGGGCAGTCAGACACTGTACATGTCTGACCCCAGTGGGGTCAGTGGGCAACCAGTGGGCAAGGGAACAAGTCTGAGGGTCAGGCAGTATACATGGGGTTCTGTGGCTACCAGGCAGTGTATATGGGGTTCTGTGGCTACCAGTGGGAAAGGGAACAACTGGGGGGCAGGTGGTAGCCACAAATCCCCATGAACACTTTCTGACCCCCAGCCTTGTTCCCTTGGGAGTGCATAACATGTGTGAAATATGATACAGAGCTGTGCGGATGATTGTTTAGTAGTTTGTGTAATTTTTTTTAACCCTTTGAGTGTCACAGGGATGCACAATGCACATCCCTATGACACTTAAAGGGTTATGGGAGTAATGTTGTTAATGGTGCTAAAAGTATCCTCCGCTCCCCTAGTGACCAAGTGGGGAAGCAGAGAGAATGCTCTCAGACTTCAGGATTGTCGTACTGCTGGTGATGTGCAAGGGAGAGCACCCCTTTCACATGGACAGCAGTTCGACAACCTTGCATGCTAATGAGAACCTTCTCCTCCCCTCCTCTTGCATCCCTGAACTTTAGTGCATATGGTGATGTTTGTCTGTACTTTGAACACATCAACAAAATCATATCACCGCAACATTAACCTTTAATTCATCTTGGCCAAGGTCTTACATTTTCATACACAAGAGCCGCCAACATCACAATGCAAAACACAACAACATCATTTATTGCCATGCTTTTATGCAAACATAAACAACTACAAAAAAAGTAAACCTTTATATGCAACATCACTATAAAACGTATTGCACAATTGTCTTTGCAATAACCCCATCTCAGTACTAACATCTATACTGACAAATAAAAAAAAAAACCCTTTATTTCAATCAAATAATTAAAAATTACAAACAAGCAAACATTACTAACAAAACTAGTTACAAAAAAAAACATCAACTGACTGATCATTTCTCATTACAGGACCAATAATACACTTACAACCTTCCGGGATCAATTTTTACTAAACATTTTCTCTAAAACCATTGCGTTTTAAAAAAAATAATAATAGACAACTTGGGTTTACTTTAAGTAGATAGACCTACACTGACACCCTACCATAAGGCAGGGTAGGCATCTGCCTACAGGCGCACCCCACAGAGGGGTGCCTGTCACTGAAATCAATTTTTTTTTTTTTTAATATTTTTATTCACAGCGCTCGTGCTGCTCACAGTGGCAGCAATAACCAGCCGCATAATAAGATCTGTGCCTTCTTCGGCACAGACCTGTATGCTGTTGATCCCTCATCGGCTCTTTAGTAATGCAGAGCACTGGGAGATGACATCATCTCCCAGTGCTCTGCATTATTGAAGAGAAGACCGCGCGGGAGCAAAAGCATACAGTCTGTGCAGAAGGAGGCACAGACTTTTCCTGCCGCTGGACCACCAGGGAGGTAGGAAATGGATACGGGGGCAACGTGAATATGATGGGGGCAGTGTGGAGATGATGGGGGCAATGTGAGGACAAGTTGGAGCTGATGGGGGCAAATTGGAGCTGATGGGGACAATGTGGAGGTGATGGGGCAATGTGGAGATGGTGGGGCAATGTGAGGGCAAGTTACAGCTGATGGGGCAATGTGAGGGCAAGTTGGAGCTGATGGGGGCAATGGAGATGATGGGGGCAATGGAGATGATGGGGGCAATGTGGAGCTGATGGGGACAATGTGAGGGCAATATGGTTATGTGGGGGGTAATGTGGAGATTTGGAGTGTTTTGTAGGTGTCCAGTGAAGATGGCAAATGGGGGGGGGGGCGCTTCAGATTTCTGTGCCTACAGGCTCCTGAGATGTAAATCCGGTCCTGACTGATACTGTTTATTGGGGTTGAAAGTTAAGCTATAATATCTGTTTACAATTGCACCATCACTAGACTGAAGGAGAATCAGAAAGCAGCTCACACGACTTTACTGTTTCATCACTTTTGCTTTCGGCTTCTTACACCTACAGCGATTACAGCTACCAAAACTTCAGGTAAGGCATATCATAAAAATACAATTTGTACACATATGTATTTAGAGCTTTTTTCCTCTGGAACTCACACATCAAAACTCTTGCTTTAATTACAAACTATTACGCTCACCACAACTTCTCACATAAACCAATTATAACACAAACAACTGCAATATAAGAAAAACAAAAACATAATCACTTTTCATTACAGGTCCAATAACAATAACCAATAACACCCTTACTTCATATCTGTTTTCAACTGTGCTTTCTCCAGGCTAAGTGTATTCAGAAAGGAGCTCACCCACCTGTACTGATCCATCACTATGGATTTTGAGGTCTTGCAAAACCTACAGTAATTACTGAAAAATCCGATAACATAAAGTCCTAGAATGCGTCGCTCACTGTGTGCGTAACCACACATGTGCAGTAGGGACTCACAGAACGGGCTAATCCGGAGAGGAGTGCTCCAGAAGGCTGACAGCCTGTCTGTGCTCCTGGCTCCAGGGCAGCAGCGGAGGTGGCTGGGTGACAAACTGTCACCCAGCGCCTTAGCTGCTGTACCGGAGCCGGGAGTACAGACAGCCTGTGAGCCATCCGAAGCTCCCCGCTCTGGATCAGCCCATGTATATGGGCTTTGTAACTAGTAAATAAATAAATAAATAAAGTGAGGGATGTCATAAAAATAACATTTTTACAAACACATACATATTGAGATCTTTTCACTCTGACACTCACACATTAAAACACTTGCTTTAATTACAAACTATTATAGTCACCACAGCTTGTCACATAAACCAGGTACAACACAAACAACTGTGCTCCCACACACATTTCACATTATCAAAACTTTTCAAATGCAATGTTTGCAGCTATTATTTTTACAATGCCATTATGTCCTTACATATTAACACATTCTTTTTTATTCTGCTGTTTATCTCATTAGTTCAGTGCCTAATTAAACCACGCATGCTGTCAGTTAAAAATATAACATTTAGCGTTTTAGGTCTTTCATTATTCATATCTCATGTTCCCTATTCATTACATTCAATTGTTATACACACATGTACATACCACAGTCTGTTTGCTAAAACATTCTTCTTTTTTAACACAACTAGTGGTAATATTTTTCACAGAATACCATTGGTAACCCTTTCAATGCAGCTCTGCCACTCTTATTTCCTATATGCTCTTTAACATCTTAACGACGCAGGACATACATATACGTCATGGGTGGATGTTCCTAAAGGACCCATGACTTACATGTACATCATCGATTTCAGGGCTTCCCATGTGGATGCACGCCATTCAGGGAAACCTGAATCAGATTTAAAAAAATGCTCTGTGGTCCTTAAGTGCTGGTTGTGTGCATGCACGCCAGTCCTTTACCCCTTAAGGACCGGCCACGCACGCACGACGCGGTCACTTAAGGACCAGGGACCATTTTTTTTTCACAGAATACCATTGGTAACCCTTTCAATGCAGCTCTGCCACTCTTATTTCCTATATGCTCTTTAACACCTTAACGACGTAGGACAAGCATGTACGTCATGGGTGGATGTTCCGAAAGGACCCATGACGGACATGTACTTCATCGATTTCAGGGCTCCACGTGTGGATGCACGCCGTTCAGGGAGCCCTGAATCAGATTAAAAAAAAATGCTCTGTGGTCCTTAAGTGCTGGTTGTGTGCATGCACGCCAGTCCTTAACCCCTTAAAGACCGGCCACGCACGCACGCCGCGGTCACTTAAGGACCAGAGACCATTTTTTTTTCACAGAATACCATTGGTAACCCTTTCAATGCAGCTCTGCCACTCAAATTTCCAATATGCTCTTTAACACCTTAACGACGTAGGACATGCATGTACGTCATGGGTGGATGTTCCGAAAGGACCCATGACGGACATGTACTTCATCGATTTCAGGACTCCCCGCATGGATGCACGCCGTTCAGGGAGCCCTGAATCAGATTAAAAAAAAAAAAAAATCTCTGTGGTCCTTAAGTGCTGGCCGTGTGCATGCGCGCCAGTCCTTAAGGGGTTGAAGATTCAGGATGCCATATATTTACAATAAGAAGTGGAGTTTATGAGAAACAATGACCCACCTGCCTCCTACTCAGTAAATTCATGTGTGAATGTGATGTGCTGCCATATTCACTACCCTATTCTTTCTGTTGCACTCAGTTTAGGTGAATGTTTACTACTACAATTACGGGTCTTTCCTATGCTTCATTAGCCACAGGGATACACACCCAGCTTCCTCCTCAGCCAAATAACAAATGTTAAAGCACTCGTTATTACTTTTATTAGGATTCTTATATTTATATTTTCACAGATTCACAGACCATATGACTAATACATATACAGAAGAAGACTTCGATAAATCTTTGGACTACATTACACACTAACAGACGACATCTACAGAAGAAGACATCCACATAATTATACACGCTAAACCATCACATCAAAACAACTACAAAGGGCACAACACTGCTTTCGCACTATACATGTCCCACAACCTGTAAATTGCTTATTTCATTCATTTTCATATTTCTTTGACAACACATTTTATAATGACATTTTATATCATACACAAGCACTCCAATTGCACAACACTGGAATAATTACCTGAATTTCCTTATAGGATACACTCAGGAACAATACATTACATATATGTCTACAAATTCCACTTATGGAGGACACATTGAAATACATGCACTCTTTCATGAAAGTTACCATACATATGCACATTTTCAACATTCATGTTAATGACATCGCTGCTCTATCACCACAACAACATACACATTTGCTTTACACAGGAATTTCAGGCACACCAGGAGACCTGAACTCCATGCTGTGCCAGGACCGTCACTGGTCCTTAAGTGCCAGACCGCCTTGACGGTCCTGGCACATCAATGGTCCTTAAGGGGTTAATGAGAGATGGAGAAAACAAAACATGACTGCAGAAGCTTCAGGATTTTGTTGCTCTAATGCCAAGTAAAGATACCAACCATAAAACAACCAGAACCTTAAAAACATTACTTCTACACAACATCTTGACATCACAACACTTCATATAAAGCATCAAAACATATAATTCAGTTTTCTTCTAAAAACATAAAGAAACATAAATACATGCCTACATTTAAAATACAAGGACAAATATATAATTTAACAGGATCATTTTACCACTTACTGACAAACCACCTTCCCAGTGGAATAACAATGGGGGGTTCGCAGGGGTCGCATCTGTGACCAGGCCCTTCACTCAGGGGCCCTGGCAGCTCCCTGCGACCCCTTGCCTCCTGCAACTAGCAACATCATCTCTCGGCGCTCTGCATTACTGAAGAGACGACCGTGCGGGAGCTCAAGCTGTAGAGAGGTCTGTGCAGAAGGAGGTACAGACCTCTCCTGCCACACCGCTGGACCACGAGGGAGGTAGGAGCTTGGAGACAATAGGGGAAGCAATGTGGAGATTGGGGGCAATGGGGGAGTAATGTGGAGTTTGGGGGCAATGGAGGAAGCAATGTGAAGACTGGGGCATTGGGGGCAATGGGGGAGCAATGTGGAGATTGGGGCAGTGGGGGTGTAATATGTAGTTTGGGGTCAACGGGGTTCACTATGGAGATTAGGTGCAATGGGGGAAGCAATGTGGAGATTGGGGCAATGGGGGGTCAATGCAGAGATTGGGGGCAAGGGGGGGGGCAATGTGGTCAGGGAGGTCATGGCAATTTCTGCACCAGGGCCCGGCGGCTTCTAGTTACGCCTCTGCACCTTCCTTTCTACAAATTTATTTTGTAGACAACTTACACACACAAGCAACACTATGCCATAAACATGATACAAGATCTACAGCATTTGCTATATTTGCTCAACTATTAGCAACACATATTTAAATACAAATTAGAAAATTTCACTATAGGCATTAATCCAGACAAAAAAAAAACTACCCATGAACATGAACACTGCTTCAACACACCCGCTGCAACTGAGGTTGGTGCTTTAATCACTGAGTCTACATATTCAACAAGAGACATTATTCTACACTCGTGAACATAATAATATGCGTACATGAAACTCAAAGATTCTATGATGCTCTCCAATATCGACTCATACATTGCACAGGTGAAGATGGATATCATTTTAAAAAAATACAAAATTAATAAATTTGTTTCAGCTATGCAATTCTATTCATTCCACATGACACATACAACCATTTATGTCACTACAGAAAATTAGGATAACAATGATATGTATGCTAAAAGAAAGTGAAAGTCTCACTGATTAAAAAAAAGCATAAATAAGAATAGAAAACAATATACATCTACAATATGGTATAAACAATGATGTAGACCCACAAAACATTGGTCAACTGCTCATTTTACCCTCATCGCACACTGGAGGCCTACTTTACCTGCACAAGAAAACACAAAACGTTATGATTTATGTACGACACTATGGATGCCCACATCTATTCATTAGATTCATACGTAATCCAAAATGGCCAGAAATTACTACACTGATACAAACACAGAAATTACTACATAGCTCCTAACATAGCAACAGTCAGCTGACAGACATGATATTATAGCTAGATCAATCAAACACAAAGTACATTCACTTATGGATCACATAACAAATGAATACATTTTTGGAACAACAAAGTGTTACATGTATTCCATTCAGTAGCAAAAGAGAGGAGTACCTCATGTACACAAACTCATTTGGCTACAAAAAGAATACACCCCAACACAACTGACATTATTATGACTGAAATATGAAATCCAAATACTGAGCCCAAACTACATGCCATCATTAAAAAGTATATGGTACATGGACCATGCAGACATTTCAACCCATCTTCACCATGCATGAAAGAAAATAAGCGCACAAAAAAAGATATCCAGAACCTTTCGGCACCTTCTGATGATGGATACCCCAATAAGACATAGATCACCTGAACAGGGGGGGAATTCACTACTAGGGGTGGGAGAAAATTTTCACCTTTAACCAAAATTGGTGAATAATGTCATTTCCTACGTGACGAGTAATTGGCGTGATAGAATATTTTGTAGATAATGATTTGTAAGATTTGTTGTTAAAGGCCTCAGCCCTGAGGAAACATTGATTTGTAGGACTTAGGCTTGTTTGGCAACATTTCAACAGATGATGAACAGCACATTACTCTTAATACACATCTTAGACACATTGTACACTCAATGGACGAACTCATATAACATGTTTATCCTAATACTGAACACACTGAAAAACACAGTATAGCTTATCTATGTGACAGAGCCATTCTTGCACCTTCAAATAATGTTATAGATAAAATTTACCTCATGCTACCATGTAAATTACATGCAGAAGAATCCATATACACTTTACTTTACACAACACTCACTAAGAATCTGCACATTGTCCTATTGAATTCCCAAATTCACTAAATCCACCAGGAATGCATCTATACACTTTACAACTTAAAATTGGAACACCCATTACTTGGTTAAGAAATGTAGATCCTCCAAAACTTTTCTCTTGTACAAGGCTTCAAATCATTCATCTAAAACAACACGTTTTACAGACTAAAATTTGAACAGAATGTGCACAAGGAGAAACAGGTTTTATACCACGCATACCACTCATTCCTTCAGACTGCTATATCTCTTTCAAAAGCATTCTGTTCCCAATCAAGGTGTGCTTTGCAATCACAATAAATAAAGCACAAGGACAAACATTACAAAGTGCTGGACTTGATTTAACAGTCCCATGCTGCTCTCATGGTCAACTCTATGTCGCTTTTCCACGATCACTTTATATATTAACAGGTGATGACATAAACATAACCAAAAGCATAGTGCACAAATAGGTCTTAACTAAGTAAAAACAAAATGATATACAAGCACATATACCTACATACATACATACCAAACACACACACTACATGCAAACAAACACATGGATCCTGCTTAAAAGAGAACACTTTGATGTGATAATTAGTCTTTCACTAATATGGTCAATAACTCACATACACATACAGTGACTATGTTAGTTCACTAAGATACCAATTTAAAAAAAAATGAAATATAACATCATTTACGGGCAATACCATACAAGATTAGCTAGTATATATATCTATATCTAGCTATCTATCGATCTATCTATCTGTCTGTCTGTCTATCTATCTGTCTGTCTGTCTGTCTATCTATTTATCTATCTATCTATCTATCTATCTATCTATCTATCTATCTATCTATCTATCTAATCTACTATATATATTTTGACCTACATAAAATTTGATAATATTTATGATTTATACAACTTGGAGCTATTGTTGAACATACTACACTATTGGGCGCACTTCTTTGTTCTTTTTTTTGCTATATATATCTCATTCTGGTGAATTTGGGATTGTGAATACGGATGGGTTTAAAGTGAGAAAAATTTCCTACATGACTTTTCACGAAAAACTGAAAATTTTTCTCTTTTTTTCGCAAACTTTTTCTCTTTTTTCCAATACAAATGTTCCTGCTGTTTGTCAATTCCAACAAATTTTTCACCTATTTCAGCAAATTTTACCATATGTTTCGTAGAGTGCAACATTTCCTACCACAATATTACTTCTTCTAAAGGCTGCAGTGGGGAAATAAGTATCTAAAAGTTGGGAGTCCTACAGCAACATATGCCTTGAAAAATGTGTTCCTGTTATGTGATACTGACACACATATATATGATGTCAAGAGATTAAAAAAAAGTACAACTTACAATGTGGCAGATGTGTATGGTAATGGTGGTGGGGGACTGGCGCTGTGTGATTGATGTATGTGTATATATACGGTATGTATATACAGTATCTCACATAAGTGAGTACACTCCTGACATTTTTGTTAGGCTGACCATATTTCCTTGAGACAAAAACGGGACGCCGGGACGGGGTTTTGTAATATAACATTCCGTATTTATTTATCGAAAGGAGGACGATAACAAATGTTTTATTACATGTCTGATTATAAACATATTGTGAGATAACAATACATTCTGTCAGCGAGATGTAGCAATAGCATCAATCAACATCTACGTAGTCAGAAACATAAGGATGCTATCTACCTAGGTGAGTCACTGACAAGTAACATACATAATTGTCATGAACTAGAGCAGTTACTGTCACATTCTAACATAGGATGAATTGCTATTGTAGTCAGTTATCCACCTCTCCCCCATAGAATGTAAAATAACTTATGTTACATTCTTTCTATGGGAGAGGTGAGTCACTGACTACAATAACAATTCTATGCAGAATGTGATAGTAGTAACAGCTCCACAACTTCCTGGTAATTGAACGGTTACAAGTTTTGAATAAAACAACTTCCAGTAGTGGTGGAATGTACTTGCTTTACTCAGTAGGAAAAGACAAAGTGTACTGCTCCTTTAAAATGTGTTTATATCTCTTGTCTACTGCTCCTTTATAATGTGTTCATATCTCTTCTGATAAACCAAAGGTATCATTTGGTGTCAGTTTCAAGCAGCCTGACAGTGCACAACTATCTGCTGAGCAGATTCTGCTTATAAATGGTCAGCAAATCTTTTCCTGCTGAGTTAAAAATGACTGTTCCTACTGCTTGGTGATACTTTATCCAAAAGTAATAGCAGTTCAGTCAGTCACAAACTGATTAACCACTTAAGGACCAGAGTCCAGAGGGGTGTGCGATGCTTCTCTTTGCAAAGTTATTACACAGCAAACTCAGTGTCAACATAACCCTTTGAGTACCAGAGTACCGCTCTGGCAGTCAAATGGTTGCAAATGAAAAAAGATTTTGAGTTTAAGTTTTTTTTGAGGCTTAACAATTTTCTTCAGTGACAGAACTAATACAAAAATGTAGGTAGACGTAGAGGGAGACTGTATTTCACCACAATCGTACCATGAATATTTGTCAGATGAAGTAATCTTACGCAGCAAATTTCGGTCTTTCATCAAGACCTTACCATAAAATTTCTCACACTGCATGACACAATTCTGTTTTACAAGTAACATAGCCCTCATTGTCTCAACACTTAATCTAGATTTCTCCTTTGACCACATACTGTTCATAACAGAAAATATTCTCTCAACAGGTGCCGTACTTCCTGGAAGATAAAGAATAAACTCTACAATATTACAAAATTCTTGAAAGTCTAGGAGTTTTTCACTCATTTAAGAAAAAATATCTACCCATCTATCAGATACAGAAATGTTTTCTTTATTCCATGTATCCAGCTGCCTCACTATTGTAGATTTTATGAGTGTCCACTGATCAAATACACGAGTTTCTCCTATTTCTGTACGTGTGATGAGTTCCTCATCCAGACTGTCCTGTATTTCTTTCCATTCAGGTGTCTTCCTTAGAAGCACCCACTTGAACTTCTCAGTGTTTCCTCCTACATTGCTCTTCCACTTGTTGATATATTCTAAGCTGGTTTCATAGAAATTCTCAACTACCTCAAAAAACTTAGCCTCATTAATTTATCCTGAATCTACTAACATTTTCAGTTGTTTTTTGACATCTGTAGTTACAAACACTTCACTTTTTCTGGACTCTAAATTGTTTACAAGAGTTTCAATGTTTATGGCTACTTCTGTAGCTGAAATATTATCTTTTTCAATTAAACTAGTGTATATTTGGAAAGTAGACACTTGATATCTTGCAAATGACAACCACAATTTCAAACAGGGATCTTCAAATCATTTTCGCATCATAACAGGGCATTTTTCTTGAGAAATAAAATAAGATCTAAGCCTATCAAATATGCTTAAAATTCTTTCAATTGATGGACTGCAAAGTCACAAAAGTTTTTCAGTTCTTCAACTCTAACTGCGTATATATGGAAGTATTTGTATACTTTCACTGCAAAACATTCAATATCAATTGGTAAACAGTCAACAGCACACTGAACACAATTGTGTACAATGTGTGCCCCACAACCAATACCAATAATCGGCCTCTTCAGTTCTGTTTGAAGTTTTCGCCACACATTATTTTTGACAAGTCTTTTACAACCACCAAAATTGGTGTTCGTGTTATCTGCACACAAAGCAACGATTTTGTTTTGTAAGGCAAATTTTTCAATTACTTCCATCAACATAGCACACTGTAGATTGGATGTTTCACCAGGTAAGGAAACAAAATCTATAATTTTGTCTTGAACACCACAATTTGGCAAAAAGTACCGCACAACGATTGGAAAAAGTTTCATGTCTTTTTTGTTTGATGCATCTAAACTGACTGTAATGCTTTTTGTTTTATTCAGATCCTCCATTACTTTGCCCAGTATGTATGGTGATAAAACGCTGGTAATTATTGCTTCTGATTTGGTACGTGTTGAAGAAAATTTTGGTTCATAAACTTTCCTTATCAATATCGACAAGCAATCATTTGCACGAAAACTTTGGCCATGATGCACTGTATGATAAGCAAAAAGAGCTTCACTTGCTGCAATTTTATCGCTTTCACTGTCACCATGTCTCATAAACGAACTGATATTTTTAACTGAAGCCAGAACGTTTTCAGCATCCTTATGTTTTTGGCTACGTAGATGTTGGTTAATGTCACTTCTACCTCCATGAGCAATGGAAAAATGGACATTACAATGTTGGCATACCACTTTTGTTCCATCTCTACACAGTTTGTCCGGTTTAATAAATTTGAATTCCATTTTGAGATCGTTATTAAAACTGCATTTTTGCCTCTTCTTTGGCATTGCAAGTCACTTGAATAAGTTGGCTGGAACAGTGGGACTCCACTAGGGGATGACAGCCATGCAGACCAAATTGATGCAGTGTGCGGCGCATAGTCTGAGCACTGACAGGCTGACCCCCACAACCTTTCAACCTCTGCAGCAATGCTGGCAGCACTCATACGTCTATTTCCCAAACACAACCTCTGGATATGATGCTGAGCACGTGCATTCAACTTCTTTGGTCGACCATGGCGAGGCCTGTTCTGAGTGGAAACTGTCCTGTGAAACCGCTGTATGGTCTTGCCCACCGTGCTGCAGCTCAGTTTCAGGGTCTTCGCAATCTTCTTATAGCCTAGGCTATCTTTATGTAGAGCAACAAATCTTTTTTTCAGATCCTCAGAGAGTTCTTTGCCTTGAGATGCCATGTTGAACTTCCAGTGACCAGTATGAGAGAGTGTGAGAGCAATAACACCAAATTTAACACACCTACTCCCCATTCACACGTGAGACCTTGTAAGACTAACGAGTCACATGACACCGGGGAGGGAAAATGTCTAATTGGGCCCAATTTGGACATTTCTACTTAGGGGTGTACTCGCTTTTGTTGCCAAGGTTTAGACATTAATGGCAGTGTGTTGAGCTATTTTGAGGGGGACAGCAAATTTACACTGTTATACAGTCTGTACATTCACTACTTTACATTGTAGCAGAGTGTCATTTCTTCAGATAAAATTAAAATATTGTGAGATACTGTATATATATATATATATATATATATATATATATACAGTATATATATATTTTTTTTCCTACAGCAGTTTTTTACCATTATCATGTTTGTATCAAATGTAAGCTATCTTTCGTCTCAGGTTACAGATACACATTACTTAGTGGTCATAGCAGTGGTCCCAAGTCTGCTAGATGGTAGCAACCCTTCTTCACATCCCTCCTTCTCCTCATCTGTGCAGTTGTTAATACATTTGGCCTGGCTTTTTTTGTCATATCTTTTGGATCCTGAGCTAAATCTTTATGGACTTCATGGACTGAGGGGTTCCTGAGGAGCTGCTACTACTACTGGGGCTACATGTTGATGCAGTTTATAGATAGGCACCGTGCTACTTTTCAGTGGTAGAAGCGTGAGCCTTTGCCTTTCTGCTAAATGTATGGCAATGTCTCACTCTCAGCTTCACCGGTATGTGAACAAGAGGAGAATTGGAGGGATATATTCTAGATCTGCATCATCATCAGTCATGATTAGGTCATCCTCAGCATCAGCATCTCCTGACACTTCTTGCCCACTACCCTTATATTCATCTAAGCTTGCAGAGGTTGCAAACAATGTATTTTTTACTTTCACAAAATCCGCTACTACTTTGATGACATGTGTACTGGTGCTTGTTTGTCTCACTTGCTGATGTAGCAGTTGGTTCAGCTGCTACACCTCCCTCCATTATACTATTGACATTTCATGTATGAGGAAGGGGAGGGAGGGGGGAAGTTTAAATGCTGCAAACACAAAAACTATGATGTTTTGAGACATGGGAAATAGCTTATTCTTATTATATTATTAATATCTACAATTTTAGAGATTTTTAAAACAAAGTATTACTCTCACTTTAAGCTTTCCACCCTAAAGTATCACAGTCCGTCCAAAAAACAAATATAACTGAAAAACACAACCAACAACTTCTTTCCCTAGACTTCCCCAGCACAAAGACAATAACAGCAAGATCAGCAAGAGAACTGGACCCCAGCTGCCTGTCTTTTGCTAGTCAGTCACTCTGAATTTCTGGGGTATTTGGGGCCAACCTCCTTCCTCCCTTCTTCTCCCCCAAAGTGCCCCCAGATTCTTCTAATACAGAGAACAAATATCCTACCTAAAAGACTCCCTGAACTAAGATTCAAATACTTTTTATTTGCCTTTCTTCTCGAGCTCAAAAACATGCTTCTCTCTCCTCTCACAAACACAGAATGTCTGCTGTGACAGCCTGACACCCTTTTATGTGAATGCATAGTAATGTTAGCATGTTTGAGGTGTACTCAGCGATATCATATTGAAGACATCTTAGTGCATAACACAGAATTGAATTGGGGCAAATATGCCACAATGTCACCAGCCTGAACCCTTATTGAACCTTACTGCATCTCCCCCTGGGGAAATTCTTGGGGAAACCAGCTACACCATAGGGGCCCAAATACAAGTTCTGAAAAACGTTGCTACATTCCTCTTAGTACATCAGTCTCAGTGCATGCACATGAATATACACACTGAGGCTGATGTATTATAAAAGTGGTGGAATTCTGGGGCTAACTAACTGCATCTCAGGAACAACAAAATTCCCCTTGATTTACCTTGGACTTATATTGTTATGAATGCTAGAGAGAGGTCTCCAGTGTGATGCAATGCAATGAAAACCTCTATAGCATTCAAGGGGATTTTTTTGTCCCCTATGGTGCAGTGGGCTTGCCCTAAACTGATTTACCTTTCTTCTTATAAAAAGAACATTTAAAAGGAAAATTTAGCCGCTCCTGTGATTTAACACTTTTGAGTGCCAGAGAGGTATCCAACGCATTGCAACGCACTCAAAGGGTTAACCCAATTAGGACCAGAGTGTCTCACAGTACATTGGAAAGCAATAAAATTGCTGGTACTTAAAGGGTAAGGAAAGAGTTGGTCACTCCCCTGGCACTCAAAGAGTTCACACACATCAGAGACTAAAAAATATTCCAAATGTTATATTAAAAAAAAAAAAAAAAAAAAAAAAAAAAGCTGGTGATATACATGGATGATTCCATAATGTTGAAAAATAAGCCAAGGCTTGAAGCAGATGTCAGCAGTCTTCAAATGAATCTCTTCCTTCACTGCTAGCAGATGTCACAGTGTGGGAGAAATTTATAGGAAACTATAGGGATTCTTTTGGAGATTCAAATTAGCAGCAGTGAAAGATGTCAACAAAAGGAAAAATGTTACCTAAATACCTTGAGTGAACATCCTAAACAAGACATATGCTTATTTTCATTCATTTCTTTCCCTTTTTTTTTGCATAATAAGCAGTTTAAACGCACTAAAAGTGCAATTTATCTTGCCATGAATGTGAATAGAATCACAAGTGAATCTAGGATCGTAGATACATTCAATCATCTTGTCTTGCAGCATCACCTAGAGCATTATTCCTCTTATTTTTCACATAAAGCAGAACTTATTTATGCCGGGACCTTACTTTAGCACTGCTGGGTTAGGCATGTTCAGTCTGAGCGCTGTAGCTTATTCATAGAAGTTGTCAAACTTCATGTTATTGGAGTTAGCCTAGTAGCCGAATGGAATATCAAGCATACTTACTATTCTGCTGCTTGTACACTAATGGTGCAATTCAATAAGCTACAGAGGTGCAATAATGGAGCAAACCAAATTACACCAGGGGGACAAATAAACATTCCCCAAATTCCTGTTGTCTTTTACTCACTTGAATGATGAAGAGGTTTCCAATGCATTGATCTATTTAAAGGGATAGTAATACTTAATTATTACTAATCCCTATATTAAAGTCATATTAAAAATAAATGTATTGCCCCCAGTGTTATCTCTCAAACCTTTATGGTTTGAGAGATGATCAATCCTAAATTTGCCCTCTCCCTCCCCCTTCCCCAAAGTCAGTGTTGTAGCTGACTGCAGGGAAGTCTGTCTTACGATCATCAGGCGGCTCTGCAGCAGAGCCGCGATCGTGTTTATAAAAAAAAATATTTCACTAAAACGGTCTTCTACATGTGCTTGCAAACCAAGCACATGTAGAAGACCATTTCAGTGAAAGATTTCTTTTTTATTAACGTGATCGCGGCTCTGCTGCAGAGCCGCCTGATGATCGTAAGACAGACTTCCCTGCAGTCAGCTAGAACGCTGACTACGGGGAAGGAGGGGAGGGCAACTTTAGGAGCGATTATCTCTCAAACCATAAAGATTTGAGAGATGACAATGGGGAAATACATTTATTTTTAATATGACTTTAATATAGGGATTAGTAATAATTAAGTATTGCTATCCCTTTAAAGTCCCATTTCTCTGTTGCCTAATGTGGAACACAGTAACCGTGGTTAAAGTTCCCTGCTCATGGAGGGCAGGGCACTTCAGAAAAGATAAGGGCTCTGAGCTGGAGGCTTCCCTCTTCCCTTCACTTTACTCCCACTTCCAGTTCCCAGTTTTAAGTGACCTGCCTCATGAAAAGGTGTTTGTGCACTGTACTCTTAGACTTCTGGTTTATTTTTATTCTTAATACCATGGTGCTATATAATCCCCATTAGGTGGGAGCTGGGAGAGTTAACTTCTTGAATACTATGGCCCTACTTCTATATCCATGTTATTCTGCCACCCACTCTTATTTGGCATTTTGCCTATATTGCACTATATTTAATTTCTCTTTTATTACTATATATCTGTCAAAGGTGGCTTAATTCACTTTAAGGGTTCTTTAACCCTTTCTATTGCTTATTCTGTTTTATTTTTGGGACTTTTCTCCTCTTTTGTGAGTAGATGTCTTTGTTCCCATTTTTTTTACTATTTTGCTTGATTCTTATTCAGTTTTCAGCTTAATTTTTCTATCATTTATGTTAGTTTTATAATTTAGATTGACCCCTTTAAGAACCAGATGGCAGTTATCTTTGATTCACACAATTCTTCACAGGGACATACCTCTGTACTGTTTGCTTTCTAAGGGTCAGAGTGGACTCATATTGAGTTGGATGGCCTATTATTTTGAATGGTTATCCTTGGGACTCTATTCAGAGATTAGAAGAGCACCATTCTCAAATGGTTGGAAAACCACCATTTGCTTAGCATATGTTTTGAAAACTACAACCCCCAAAATCCACTGTTTCTTGGACATTTAGGAGTGGACACTCTAGAGCTAAGAAACTGCAAATCCAAAACAGGCTGGAGAACCACTAAACAAGACAAAGCAAGTGGCTATCCAAAGCAGAAAGCTCAATCACACATACAAAAGGGTAAAAATTATATCAACATTTTATTACTCAATATCCAATAAATAGATACCCTAAAAGCAATTAAAAACATATTGAAGGCAAGTCATATTAAAAAAAATAATGCACAACAGTGTATACAATGGACATACAAATAATATCCTATACCGTGAAAATAATCACTAAAAGGCCCATATATATGAGACCCATATAGTAAAGAGCAAGCAAAATACCCCCCTCCAAAAAAAAAAATCAAAAGAAAAATAATCAACCTCCCTAGAGGGGAGTACAGAGTCAAAGAAAATTGCATACAGTGTACATATATTATCCTAGAAAGATATATTAAAGTATTAAAAGTATTACAAATATATTAAAGTATTACGTGTAGCATGATATACATCTCTGTCTAAATAGCCATGGTCACATACCCAATGGGTATCGCCACTCATGTGGCTTGGTCAGTGGTCTTTTTGTGTGCCTCATTTGATTGGGTTTTCTGCTTTGGATAGCCTTTTGCTTTGTCTTGTTTAGTGGTTCTCCAGCCTGTTTTGGATTTGAGAAAAGCAGAAGAGAGAAGCAGTTAACAGAACCCCAAACAACAAATGGGGGGGGGGCACTTTTAATTTAAGTATAGATGCTGGGGCTGAACTAGGGGTGAGCAGATTTGGCCACTTTATGACTTACTGTCACCTCTTTGTATTACTGAATAAATTATTTAGATCAAGACCAAAGGATGTTATTTACCCAAACTAAATTAAAAACATGTGCATTGATGTTTAAACATTCTCTGAGTTTCATTACAGTGAAGCATTGTACGCACACCACAAAGTCTGATCTCCAAAAAGAGGGACACCAGGAAGGAAAAGCAGGACATAGGAATTTTCACCTCAGAGGGACAGTATCCCCTAAAAAGGGACTTATGGGTGGTATAAACTGTTATGAACCAGTTGAGCAAAAATGATCACAGGAAAACCTAAAAAATGAGTGTCTGCAGTTTTTTTTTTTTTTTTATTATTATCAACTTAAATGGGTGGTCACCCATACAAATGTGGTATCAAAAGAAAACCCTACTTATGCTTAAAAATTAAACATGGTTTGTGTTGGTGAACTAAATGAATTAGAAAAATATGATTGAACAAAGGCATACTAAAAAGGCTAAAATTGCTTGTCTAGTGTCAAAAAGCACTCATCAGTAAGGGGTTAATACTCTTAATAGGTCCAATTTCAATGACATGGAAAACATCGCACTAATCACCCCAGTAGATGCACCTGCCAATCTCCTGTACCTCAACTATCTTTGCATAAGCACTTATCACCCATTTTCTGTATTTATACACTACTATTACTTTTATAGGAATTTTGATCCATTAGGCCGTGGCCTAACTTTTGGGAGCTTGGAAAACAATTTCATTTGTTGCTGCTATCTATACTTTATTCACTTTAGACATTGTGTGATTTTAATGTTTTAACTAGATATTATGTCCTATGTGTTTATTGCAAGAATTAATCAGGGGCGTCACTGTCAGCGTTGCGCTTCTTTCAGAGGAGTACCGGGCGTCCCGGTGCTCATCTGTGCGGCCGGTTCCCTCTGCCTTCTGCCTCTCATGGCTCATGCTGCGTCTATGTACTCTGGAGGAGCAGCCGGCTCCCTCTACATTCAGCCCCTTGCGGCTCCTGACGCGTCTGCTCCTACCTTCCACATCCAGGGGCAATGTGCGGGCACACGTCTCTGGGAACCCCTATAGTGACATTGCTTCCCGATTCTTCAAGGGACAGGGCCATTTAGTACTCCACCTCCTGGGGTTTGGGGGAAGATATTTAAACTGCCTGGACACAACACCAGTTGTGCTTTTGTGGTGTTCCAGTGCAGTCTTGTTGAGTTTGGTCTCTCTGTATGATCCTTGGCCTGTTTATCGGACTCTCCCGGTGTCCAGTGTTGTGGCTTTTCTGACCACCCACTTGGTATTGGACCTTTGGCTCTGGCTGACTACCCACTCTGGTACTGACCCCTGGCTTGTCTGACTATCCGCTTGGTATTGACCATCAGCTCTGGCTGACTACCCAATCTGGTACTGACCCCTGGCTTGTCTGAACTACCGCCTAATACTGACTGTAGGCCTGAGTCAGTCTGATACTCCTTGTTGAGACCTATTGCGTGGAAACTTTCCCAGGTCCCAGCCCCAGTTGGTGCTATTGCACAGTTTCCTGTATCTGAGACTACTCAGAAGCAGTTTCCTATTTCTGGTAGGAACCGCTAGCTTCCTGTTTAGCTCTCTACTCTCTACAAGTATCTGTGGTCTTACGCATTGAGTACCTACATTATTTAATAAAGGTGGTGTTTCAAATACAGTACTGTCTCTTGTTCATTTCTCGCTATCTGTGACAGTCATGTGTTTTTAATGTGTTTTTATTTTGGGTATTGAATCCTATGTGTTTAACTATAAGAATATATTAAGGGTATTTTCAATTTTAGATAGGGACTAGCTTTATAAGAGGTACCTTGATGGGGTAAGGGAGCTTAGACGTATTTTGGCCAAACTATGCATTGAAAGCCTCATATGTACAAACATAGTGATATGATATATGCTCTATACAGAATGCATTTTCGAAAATTTCTATGGAGGAGCGCAGGTTTGTAATTTTTTGTCTTGGCTTTTTGCTTTAGGCCTTCGCCTAACTTTTGGGAGCTTGGATAACCATTTCTTTCCTTGCTTCTATCTATACTTTATTCACTTTGGTTTTCATTGTATATCTGTATATTATATATTATGAGTTAGAGCTGTAAGTCTTTTCCTTTTTTTTGCTTTTGAATTCAGAGATGGACTGGGTGAATTACTGAGTGTGTTGAACTTTACTATGGCATCACTGTACTCAGGGCAACATGCCCTTTAGTTTGACCACTTTCATTCAGGATTTTAATAGTGCACAGTACACGTCCACTGCACCATTACTATTATGGAAATCAGCAGAGTATTAGACATTACATTCTTGGGCTGGCAACAAGATTTGCTTTGCAATGTGTTGCTTTCCTTCTGATTCTTAAAGGTATAAACATGGGTACTTGAGTGTTTAGAAATTCCCCTGGTGAATGTGGATTTTGGACCCTTTGAAAACCTTCAACACCACCCAGCATTCTGCTTCATTCAGTCATGACAAGGTAATCCAATGCATTTTTATGTCTTTGAGGGATATTCTTACAATACTCTATCAACCATGAGGTAAATATCACAAGGATACAATGATTAACCTGATCTTTGTGCACTGTGGTATAGTTAGTTTGCCCCAGAAATGTTCCCTTTCAAAAGGAATAAAGTCAAGAAAACTTGGTGCCTGTAATTTGTGTTTGATTTTCTGAAAGCATTATTGCAGCTTTGTAGGAGCTTTACAGTTCAAAACACTTTGACCCCCAAAAGAATCAGAATTTATCCTTCAATGAAAAATAGATTTACTTTCAGTCACTTTTGTTACAACAGTAATATATGGAAAAATCCATACAGTACCATACCCTTTTGAGTTCCAGAGGAAACAGAGAAAACAAGAGAACAATTGTGGCAGATCACAAAGAGAGGCATTAAAGGGATAGTAATACTTAATATGCAAAGAAATATATATTGTAGTGCTTAGCCCCCTGAATAAAAAAAAAAGGTTACTCTCACTGCTGAAAGGTGTTTTATTCAATAGTTATCACAGCTCAAAGTTGAATTTTTTAGGTGTAATATCACAGTGGCCTGAAATTGTACAGTGGTGCTGTTGTTACACCATCCTATAGACAGCTCTGGTCCATAGACAATAAATCTCTATAGGATGGTGTAACAACAGCACCACTGTACAATTTCAGGCCACTGTGATATTGCACCTAAAAAATTAAACTTTGAGCTGTAATAACTTTTCAATAAAACACCTTTCAGCAGTGGGATTACTCTTGTTTTACTCAGGGGGATAAAACCTACAACATATTTTTTACATTTTAAGAATTACTATCCCTTTAAGTGAGTGATATTGCTCGTGACTAATCACCAAGGGCCATATGCACAAATATAAAGCCGAGCAATACCAGGACAAATCAGCTGCATCTCTCTGGCAATCAAGGGGTTAGATGTTAAAATAATGTGCATGAGTTTTAAAGGCATGTGTTGTGCATTTAGCCTTCATTCTTATTATGTCTTGAAAGTTTGCATCCAAAGCCACTCATCCAATAAATGTATCATTTTTTTTTCTACCGGTCTCTTGCATTTTCTGTGGCTAACACGGTGCCACACTTTACACAGAATACTCAAATATATTCATACTGCCATCGTCATCCTGTTGAGCTCTTTTTATTTAAAGTGATTTGTTAAATGTACAGTAATATATAATTTAAAGTGTATTTATTATTATAGGCATTAAAAAAATATTAAGAACTATGTAAGTCTCATCTCTCAAACCTTTATGGTTTGAGAGATATTCAAAACTAAAGTTCCCTCTTCCTGGATGTTTTAGACAAATCTGCCATCTAGCTGACAGACTTGGATTCTGGTCCGCAGGCCAGCCGGCTGCTCTTCAGCAGAGCCAAGATCACAATCTTTAAAAAGAACTAATTCATTGGTACTGTCTACAAAATGTACTTGCAAACCAGGCACACTTTGTAGACAGTTCCAATGAATCAGTTCTTTTTAAAGATCGTGATCTCGGCTCTGCTGAAGAGCCTCCAGCCGGTCTGTGGACCAGAATCCAAATCTATCAGCTAGAGCTCTGACGTCACGGAGGGGGGAACTTTAGTTTCAAACTTTAGATTCAAATATATCTCAAACCATATTCTGATGTCTCAGGCTTAGGTGTCGAGCAGTGCAGGGAGCCCCTGTCTGGCAGCACTCCCTCGCATTTCACAGCACCAGGTTAGCCGTTCAGTACTTTTGTCATTCCTTTCTTTTGGACAGTGCTACTGGTTGCTGATTTTCGAGTATTTAAGGATCCATCTGACAAAAGGCTATTAAGAGGCTCTGCAATATCTAAAAAGTGGAAAGAAAACTTTAACAATATCAGTCCATATCTCTCTTACTTTCTGTGAATTAGTTGCAAGTGAACTGGAACCCCTCAAATGCTGCACAGAGAGTAGAAGGGAAGTGACAACTCAGGCAAAGATGAAGGCTCTCAGTATATGGAGTGAATGGCACACAGAGGAGCGAATGCTGCACAGAGAGGTATCTCTTCAAATGCTGCACTGAGCTCACTGAGGGCATTCCAAAGCTAAGGGCAGCCAGTGAAAATGACTGTAACAGAGAAATGGCTTGAGTTGTGTAAGGAGGTGACAGAACCTTTGAGAAGAATGCAGGTGATGGGAAGTGATGTAGCAGAAATGTAAGACAGTGTAGAAGAAGAAAGTGACTTAAAGGAGAGGAAAAGAAGTGTGTAAGATATACAAGATCTTATAGATAATCAAGACAGGGATTTCAGGAGCAGATGATAGGGTAAGTTTCTGGGAGCAAGGATAGTTATTCTTGCAGCTGAATTGAGAACAGACTGAAGCTGAGAAAGATGAGAGGCAGGAAGACCAGAGATTAGAATGTTCCAATAATCTAGTCTAGAGAGAATGAGGTGAGAGTTTTTACAGTTGACATACAGAGGAAGGGTCACATTTTGGCAATATTTTTCAGGAAAAAGTGACAGGTTTTGGTGACACCAAGACAGCATGCTTTGGTTACTGGGTGGAAGGCAGAATTGTCAACTGTGATGGAGAAAGGGGTTAGGGAGTGGGGTTTAGAAGGGAATAAAACCAGTACTGTACTGAATTACTTGAAACTGCATAGCCAGTGAGAAGTCAGGGGAAGAGGGGAAGATTTGTGTGTCATTCTCATACAGTTGGTAAATAAAGAAATGAGATGAGATGAGGTCACCGAATGTGAGGGTGTAGAGGGAAAAAATAAGTGGTCCCACTGGTCAGTGGTCATGGGAAGAAGAGAATGAGTTAGCAAAAGAAACACTGAAAGTATGGTTTGAGAGATGAGGCAATCCATTCTAGAGCTATGTCATGGATGCCAAAGGTGTGCAGTGAGTCCAGTAGGAGTGCATGACCAACATTCTCAAAAGCATCAGAGAGATCTAATAGGATCAGTATACTGTATTGTCCTTTGTCCTTAACTGTGTGTAGGTCATGAATAACTTTTGTTACAGCTGTCTGTGGACTAGCTAGAATGGAAGCCTAACAGTAATGGGTCAGAAAGAGAGTTGGTACTGAGAAAAGAGATTAAGCAGTAGGATACAAGGTGTTCCAAGATCTTAGATGCAAAGGGAAGGAGTGAAATTGGACGGTAATCTGAAATACAGGTGGGGTTAAGGGAGGATTTCTGAGTATAGGTTTGACAGATGAATGAAATGTTATAGTAGAAAGAGATGAGTTAAAACCTTAATGGGAGAGGGCATGGAATTCAGGGGTATGTAGTAGGCAGAGAGGTGGATAGTAACAAAGATACTTCCTCCTCTGTAATGGGGTGAACAAACTGAGGGTTACTAGAGATGAGCTAGGAATTTGGGAGGGGGGCTGAAAGTGTGGATGTGGAGGGTATGGTTTGGTGAATGGACTGCACATTATCTTGTGGACTATTGGAAAAGAAAGAGGCTGGGGGGTTGAGGAAAGAATCAATTATCAAAGAGATAAAAAATATATGTTCCTGTGTTTAAACAATTGGTTATAATTATCCATATTGTTCTTAGCTAAGCGGTTTG
Organism: Rhinophrynus dorsalis; assembly: GCA_037306005.1. NCBI lineage: Eukaryota > Metazoa > Chordata > Amphibia > Anura > Rhinophrynidae > Rhinophrynus > Rhinophrynus dorsalis. The sequence goes on along the minus strand of CM074719.1, from coordinate 67,095,759 downwards.
CAATCTTAATTTTTTTACCATATCTACAAAATCTGACATCTCCCTGATGCAAGGACTTCCACTTACTGCCCTTAATGTAAGAAATATTTCCTTTGCTGTAGTTTGAATAAAATATCTCAACAGTTTTATTCAGCAGGTACACAATTAGTGACTTAAAACAACCCTATTTAAATCAATACAATTTTTTCTCCCCTGCAGAGTAATTATTTTATTGCAGAATGTATCTGTTTTACTTTTGTGCACAAGGTTTGTGGTGTGGAAACATTCATGTATAAATCACTTTTATAATTGATATTGCTTTAAGGATAAATCTAATTGCAAGAAAGACAGAAAAACTAGAAAGCTTTGTATGCACAAATAGTGACTTAATGTGTACTGCCACATTCTATTTTTCTCTAATCAAATCACTTTACATTTTGAGGCTTGGATTTAAATCGAAGCAGGTAATGAAGGAATTTAAACGGAGTACAGAATGAATCGCTACAGTTGGCATTTCTATTAATGGACTGAGGCTATTATTACTTTCATCACTATAACTGGTAAGATTAACTCAGTCATGCGCCAATATTGACAGATGGTGCAAGTTAAATTAAAGTGTTTCATATCTGCTTCTTCAGAAGTAGTTTGGCACATATAAGTGAGCTGCCCCAAAATGTGTATTTTATTGAAGCAACCAAGATCTCATTACATTAGGCAAATGATGTACAATGAGACCACATCACACATAAGCATGTCTAATATTATTCATGATTTTTGTTTTTCTGAACCCACTAGAAAATATATAAATATACAAATATTCCCTTGCATATGACCTTGTCTATCTTATTAAATCATTTTTTAAATTTAGAAATGCATGGCACATTTAACACAATGGCAGTTCATCAGACCCAAACCTAAGCACAAGTAGCTGCCAAATAAATCATTGTATACCCCCTTGAAAGTGTATTTTTGTCCAATGCATTGCATTTATTCAAACTATAATTAAAAGGATAGTAATGTTTCACAATAAAAGCAGCTCCAATTAATCTTCATAAGGTTTGGGCCATGGAGAGTGTTATTCCAATACTGTCAGAGTTCTAGTTCAAGAGTAATTGAATGATAAAGTATCCCCCTTTCACCCCTTTTACTGATGTAACACTGCTCATCCCAGAGCAGCAGGTGGTGTCCAGGTGGATTGCAGAGAGGGACAATCTTCAATTAACATAAGGGAAAACCTGAAATACCTGTCAAGGGGGGCAGGGATTTCAGCATTCTTACAGAAAGAAGATTGTCCCTTGTTGTGAGCTGTCTTGTCTATGGACTGTAGTCCACATCTGAGGGGCTTACACTAGGTAAAAGGGGTGGGAGGGGGATACTTTATCATTCAATTACTCTTGAACTACAACTCTGGCAGTATTGAAATAACACTCTCTATGGCCCAAATACAATCAAGATTAATTGGAGCTGCTTTTTTTGTGAAACATTACTATCCATTTAAGCTCATTCTAATTTTATTTAGAAGTATACAATTTAAACAAAAATGTGATAACGGCATGCTAGAGAGATCTTCATTGCATTGTGTACCATTGTGTAGAATGGTGTATTCTTGTTTTACCCCTTGAGGACTAGAGTGGTCTACAACATATTGAGAAGCAAAGCGGTACAACACCCCTCTGGTTTTCAAGAATAACGCCAGCGAAAGGCAACCAGTTTCACCCAAAGGGCTGTATATGTGGCCCTCAAGTGCACCTAAGGGCCATATATTAAGGCATAACATTCAGTAGGGGTTGGAAAAAGTAGATTAACCCCTCTGATGCAAGAAAATGGTTCACAATAGGTTGGAGACCTCATTAGTTACTTAGGAACTATAACTGTAAGAAATATGTATCTTAATTTATTATGTAGATGAATTTACCTGGGTAGGTGTCCATCACACAGCAGTCAGGTGTGTCTATTTATTTTTACATAATATCTGCAATTTCCTTTATATAATGTTCTGTTGAAGTCTACCTCTAGCTCACACCTCTCCATAACAAGCAATTGTCTTCAATAGTGAAAAATGAATCATAAAGCCGAAGGGAACATACCGGGTCATACTGTGTATTCATAGGTAAAAAAAGGATACCCATTTAGGAATTGGGAAGACATAAACATAATTCTTCTTTTCTTGGATATACTGTAGCAAAGTTTGTACATCAGACAAGTGTCTTTCTTTTCAACCTAACTTACTATCAAAAGAATTCAATTAATCATAAATAGCTAGAGCAGCATAGTATTTTATTTATTTTGTTATTGATTGTCTTTTTATTTTTCATATTTCCATTTTTGGTATGTATAAGTTTTTTTTGTAAAAGGTAATTTGTTGCCAACTTTTTGGTTAGAATATCCCATATATATTTAATTTTTTTTTTTTTTTTGAGAAGCCAACACCATATATAGATTACTACAATAGAACTTAGGGATCCTTGTCCATGTTTTCCCCTCTGTTGCCTGTGTGATTTGGCTCCCCCTCATGTACTGGGGGGCATAGTGACAATTATCTACCTTATGTAGGTACTATGTAGTGGTGTATGGTTTTTTACTTGTAGTTGATGTGGAGTATTAGGATAAAGACATGTTTTATACTTTTTTATATTTCTACAAGTTTTTAATAAAATATTATTTATTTGGATACAGAATAAATTATTCAGAAGATTATATATGTGGCGCTTTGAAGTGTGTATAGTGATTTTTATCTATTTGGCTCCTATTTTTTTTTTTATATAGCTGCCATTCATGGTATTATTTTGTGTTCATCAGGGCACAAATTTAAGGAATATTTTCTTGTTTTTTGTAAAATAGTATATACATTTAACTGACTGCTTTATGAAGGACTCCTATCTAGGTAAGTGCTTTTTATAAATTAAGAACCACTTATTCCTAGAATATAGTCCTGCTTTAAGGTGGAATAGTGTAAGTGTAAAGGAAGGTATGCTTCCAGTCAAAAGAAAGAGGACATGTTAACTTGTGTGTATGTGGTATTGTATGGTATGGTGAAGTTATCTCCTCTGACAGTAACAGAGAACAGACTGGGGGCCACCGGAGAAGCCACTGAAAACCACCTGAGGTCCCAGGGCCACTTGTTTCATACCACTGATTTAAGTATCATTTTATTTATTTCTTCCTCCTGGAAAAAATGGACTTGGTGATTTTTTTAAGGCAGGGCTTTGCCTATATAGTCCCAGCTGTCCTTAACTGTCAATGGATCTTGAAAGGGAAGACCCATGTATTATATTGTTTACATAAATGTAGCATGCTGTAACCCTTAACAAGATGAAAAAGACACCAATATTAACGCCTTAAAGGGATAGTAATACTTCGTTTTAACTTTATTTTATTTTGTAGGCATTGAAAAAACATGAAGAATGATATAAGTCTTATCTCTCAAACCTTTATGGTTTAAGAGATATTCACAAACAAAGTATCCCCCTCCTGTTCAACCAAATCAGAAGGGAGGTGCCCAGGTAGACTGCAGAGAGGGACAATCTTCAATTAAGCTGAAAAACTTGTCAAGGGGGGAAGGGCTTTCATTGTTTTCATACAAAGAAGACTGTCCCCTTCTGTTATCTGTCTGGTCATACAACCAGATTCACATCTGAGAAGAGATGGCTTACACTAGGTAAAAGGGGCGGGGAGGGGGAAACTTTGCTTGTGAGTATCTCATAAACCATAAAGGTTTGAGAGATAAGACTTATATCATTCTTCATGTTTTTTTAATGCCTACAAAATAAAATAAAGTTAAAACGAAGTATTACTATCCCTTTAAGGACCAGAGGGGTGCATAATGCATAGCTTCTATGAGTTGCATCCCCCTGACCTTAAAGAGTTAAATAAAAGCAGTATAATCAAGAACAACAATATAAAACAGGGCACAGCAGATGTGAAGTAGCGTAATGCTAGGAAATGCGCTGGACATTTATGGTCTCTTTTATACCACTTAATGGTCTATACCTATAATTTTAATTTTATTTTATTCGTATTGTATAGCTGTCATTGCTAACATTGTTTTGATTTTATTAAAATCCCCTTTTAAGTCAATTTCAAATCTGTTTATTTGGTAACAATGTTTAGAAGGATACCATCAAGTAGAATCTAGTGATTCTATAAAGATTAAGATCTACCCAAGACATGGAGAGTCATTAGATCCTACATATAGGGTGGTTTCTATTATCAGGAAACTACACTAAATAAGCAGAGGAAAAGGATCTGGGAGATACCTACACTGGGGGTTATCCAGTTAATCCCTACATACCTAGAGGCTGGTTTTGCCTCATAAAAATGTGAGTAATATTACAGCTCCCTTAAAGCGATAGTAATACTTTGTTTTATCTTTATTTTATTTTGTAGGCATTAAAAAAACATGAAGAATTATATAAGTATTATCTCTCAAACCTTTAGGGTTTGAGAGATATTCACAAGCAAAGTTTCCCCTCCTCCCCCTTTTACCTAGTGTAAGCCATCTCTTCTCAGATGTGGAATGCAGTCCATAGACCAGACAGATAACAGAAGGGGACAATCTTCTTCCTATGAGAACAATGAAAGCCCTGCCCCCCTTGACAAGTTTTTCAGGGTTTTCCCTTATCTTAATTGAAGATTGTTCCTCTCTGCAATCTACCTGGGCACCTCCCTTCTGATCTGGCTGAACAGTGTTACATCAGTAAAAGGGGCGGGAGGGGGATACTTTGTCATTGAATTACTCTTGAACTACAACTCTGACAGAATTGGAATAACACTCTCCAAGGTCCAAATACTATGATGATTTATTAGAGCTGCTTTTATTATGAAACATTACTATCCCTTTAAGAAGGTGTTTCAGCATGGTGGAGGTGAAAGTCTATTCACTATACAACAGTCTGCACTTAGAGCGTGTGTGCCATTCCCAAGTATAGGAATTTCTTACATGCTGTTATTCAAACATGCTGTTAGGCTGGATTATATTATAGGTAATACTTGTTGTTACTGGCTTTATCTAATTGATTCCTGTTAAAGTTTATGGAGGATTTTACATAAACCCAGGGAAAAAGTTATTACTTTCAAAGGAATCCAGTCCTTAGCTAGCAATGGGTTTTTTGCAAAATATTTGTGCATAATAATTTTCAATTCTTCATAGTGTTTAGACAACTAAATTATTACAAATATCATTCCTGGATGTTTCTTTTTAAATAGGAATACTAACACACTTACTTTATTATTGCCAGAAAATCATAATATCTACTATAAATTTTGTCAGTGTGTCTTTATTCAAAAGACAATATCTTCAACCAATCCTGGATGTCATGTCTATGAAGGTGAGCTTGAATTTTGTTGGCAGGGATTCTGTACCCCAGACTCTACCCACTGTAAATTCAATTTCTTTCTTTGTTTTTTTCTAAAGTAAAAGTAGGCAGAGTGCATGAATGCACAGAAGATCACCATATGCAGAGTTCGAAGTCAGAAGTCTGGTCATCAAGAGTCATGTCTACCTCTATGGTCATAATTTCCACTAGTGACTGAATATCTTTTGAACCAAGGATATAATAAAGTAAGTGAAGGCAAATTTTAGGGGTTGTTAATTTTCCTTTAAAGGGATAGTAATACTTCATTTTATCTTTATTTTATTTTGTAGGCATTAAAAAAACATGAAGAACGATGTAAGTCTTATCTCTCAAACCTTTATGGTTTGAGAGATATTCACATGCAAATTTTCCCCTCCCGCCCCTTTTACCTAGTGTAAGCCATCTCTTCTCAGATGTGGAATCAAGTCCATAGACCAGACAGATAACAGCAGGGGACAATCTTCTTCCTATGAGAACAATGAAAGCCCTGCCCCCCTTGACAAGTTTTTCAGGTTTTTCTGTTATCTTAATTGAAGATTGTTCCTCTCTGCAGTCTACCTGGGCACCTCCCTTCTGATCTGGCTGAGCAGTGTTACATCAGTAAAAGGGGAGGGAGGGGGATACTTTGTCATTGAATTACTCTTGAACTATAACTCTGACAGAATTGAAATTATGCTTTCCAAAGTCCAAATACTATGATGATTAATTAGAGCTGCTTTTATTATGAAACATTACTATCCATTTACACTCTGTTTATATTTGGCTTGTCTATAATGTTTTCAGTGCCAAAGGATTGCAAAACACATTGTAGAGAAAATGGTACATTAGTGATATTCAATGTATAAAGGTATCACTGATGCCAATGCCTTTCACACAAGTCATTATCATTTTGTATGAATGGTCCAAAGTCCAGCATGCTGCATCTTTATTGCATTCACTCAGGAATGCGGTAAAATTACAGCATGTATGAAAGGTCTTTCAAGCAAGCTATGCTGGAGGTTGAGAAGCTCACAGAAGCCTCCAAAGAATAGTGGCTCTTGATCATCAGCAAAACATGTATGTCTGTCAGTCATGTGGAGAAGCCATCAATCTAGACCTCCAGTAATGGGATCACCTGCAGCATGTAGGAGAAGATAAGTTTAGAACATGGGCAATGAAAATGTAGCAAACGAGGGTTGAACTTTTTGCTTCTCACTATTTTGTCATATGTTCCTGCATTTATAACTTATACGATAGCTGATCCATGAATTATGATTCTGACAAACATAAATGTGCTTCAATGTCATCACAAAATGAATAGACCACAACATGTGCATGAATTAACAAGAAAATGATTTTGAAATGTTGGGCTTTATGAATATATCCAATACTAATATGCAATCACTCATTTAGAGAAACCAATGCTTTATTTTTACCTTATTGCAATGCACTGTAAATTATTAACAATTATGCATAAGAGGCATTTAACCTGCTCACACAGAGACGCACTGTGAGTGATCTGTGAGGCAGGTTGCCATTGAAACTGGTCTGCTGATCATTCGGCTGCTTCTCTTGAAAAGGAGATGCAGAACAGATTTGAAAAATGAAATTGCACAGAAACTAGCAAATATTAAAGTGTGTGACTGACATCATTCACGCTCTTTAATACTTTACTGTACAGAAACAGAATTTTTTTTTTGATCAGTGCTATTTTGGTCAGTGCTATGCCTTTAACCCCATCCCGACAATGAACGTACATATACGTCCTGCAGAATCTGTCATTAGTGACAGAGGACATACATGTATGTCCAGGAAGTCATTGGAAGTATTGGGGAAAAAAGTTTGGTGGGCGTTAAGTGCTGGTCACGTGCGCGCAGCTGGTCACTAAGGGGTTAAAAACTAGAAGGTGGTGTGTAATGCATTGCTTCACAATGTGTTACACAATGTTTTAGTCCTCAAAGGGTTAATAGATTATTGCAATTTACACCAAGGCAATTTGCTAAGAAAAGTTTCCTTTGTCTAAAGGATGTTAAATTATATTTTCAGTTTCTTTCCTCTGTAAAACCTCTGATAGCTTTAATATACTGCAGCCAACATGATAACATTTAATATCTTCACTGTCTTCACTTTATTTTGTAGTAAAGAGTTATAATAATTAGTATTAAAAAAATGGCAAAAATCTTCTATAATTGGATTTGGATAATGGGTCAGTGAACTGGAACACTATTTCATTGTATTAATTACATTCTCATTTTGCATGTTCTTTAATTTGCAAGTCAGCAATTAGTATGCATTGCTTCCATTTGGTTAAAGCGGTTTCTTTGTCCAGGAAATGCGCAACATCACATTACGTTTACCTCTAATGCTGAAAAAATCTTCTCAATCAATTATTTGCTAATGCTCATTTATGCTAACACAGGTGAGCTCTTTAACCATGCATCATTAATGTGCCAAATAGGCTTAAGCAAAATATCCTTACCAATGTTATTCAAAGTTTTCATGCACATGTAATCATATAATAAACAAAAAAAATAATTTTAAATTCTTTAAAACAATTTTACAAGTGTTAATTTATAAGTCTTGGTTTATTATATCCTAGAAAACCTCACGGAGAGGAGGTTTGCTGCAAGACATAACTAGATAATAAAGTTCATGTAGTAAGAAGTCATGTGTGAAGATGAACTAATGGGAGATATGACATAGATATGATAACTTCTCCAGGGTGATAAACTATCATGTTCCTATGTTATTCTAAGGAGTCTATGCACTAAGACCTCTCAAGCTGGAGTGATGTTAATGCACAAGCTCCATAAATAACACAGGGAATGAACAGTTTAGCACTCTGAAGAAGTAATCACCTCCATGTAATTCTGAGGTAAACCAGCTGCACCATAGGAGACAAATAAAATCCCCTAAATACCCATTGATTTAACCGGGATTTTTAACTCTAACACATTGCTTTACAATGCATCAGTGACCTGTCTAGCATTCCCATGATTAAAATCCCCATTTAAGTTAAGGGAAATTTTATTATTCCCCTGTTATGCAGTTGTCATGTCCTATAATTGCTTCTGTGAAAATGCACTAAGATTTGAGTGATAAAAGTGAGATAAACACTCCAATGTGATAAACTCTTCAGTTCCTGTGTTATTCGATGGAGCCTATACACTGAGATATCCCAGGTTGGATAAGATGTTTGTACACAGGATCAATAAAATAACATGCAAAATGGTGTGTTTGTCACACTGGAGAGTTTGGGTTTTATGAACAAAATAAAATTGTGGTTAATTCTGGTGCAAACCAACTGCAATGTAGTGGACAACTACAATTTCTCATTGATTTCTATGTTTTTTTTAACCCATTGAATGCTTAATCAATCCATCTCAAATGGATTGGTTCTCATTGCTTTGGAAGCCACTCTGGCATTCCAGGGGTTACCAGATCAGTTTAAAGCAAGAGTATATAAGTTAAGTCAAGAGCTACCAACATTCCAGCATTTAAGGATTTCCCTGTTTGAACACAGGTGGGCCAATCAAAATGAATTTACATAAACATAATCACGGAAATCCTAATTTGCAAATAAACTGCATTTCCACATTACATTAGATTCTATGGTAATTGTTTGATTAACGATGGCAGCACAGCCCATCCCTCCCTTTCTGCATGAAGGTCTATGTGTCAGTCTCTGACACAAACTTATAGTAGTTACATGTGAGTCTGCAGTTTGCAACAAAAGGTAAGATTGAATTAAGAGACAGAAGCCACAAGGGATAGATACTCTACACCATACCCTTTCCTTAACCTATTACCACAAAAATTAAACACTGCTTTACAGACAATCTGTACTCTTCATTCCTGGTAGAACATAACCTTATTGAAATAAATACACTGACAATGATACAGGGTGATCCCAGCTTTATTCTGACCTGTTACCTATTTGAACCCTGGGAGATTCTAGCTATAATGTGGCACCCCCTTGGGCCATGGTGTTATAGCCTGGGCCATCCCCCATTCCCGGCTAATCTGGCCACTTAGGTGGATGTTCTGCTCCTCTTGCATGCCCTTTCCAGTATCTGCACCCTCCATGGTGACTCAACACGTTGTGCCCTGTTGATGTTTGTATGCAGAAAGAGCCCACCCTGCAGGTATAGTGGATCCTGACCACTAGATTAGTGCCCCTGACCTGCTTCTGTACTGCAATCATCTGTTCTGCCACAAAGACATGGTGCCCCAGGGCATCACATTAGAAAATGGCCTTAATTTAAGATAAAACTAAACCCCATCCCCTTTTTTCCCACTTACCCATTGGATGAGGTGGTCTTCCTCCTCCCCCCAAACACCAGGGAGGTGAAGATACTCCCTCCCATCCAACAAGGAAATTGTCTTGAGGGCTCTGCCCCTTACCTGGCTTTCAGGTGGATTTCCCACCATTGGCCAACATTCAATTGCAGGTTTAATGAGAATACACCCAACTTTCCTCTTGTGTATTATTAAACTTCCTTTAGAGATATCCAGCATATATTATACTTTATATTTATTAATGAAACATATAATAAAAATATGTATCATAGGAGTCTGGGAAACATATCTTAGTAAATTTGTAGAGTACCTATATTCTGGTTGATGCTTAGTGATTAGCCATCATACCCTTTGAGATGTTGGCAGGCACTGGACATACAATAAGAGGTTGTGCTTTTCTATGTCCAAGGCAAAAATAACAGGTGACGAAAGAATCCTATAACTTAGACCTAGGATTCCTAAACTGGGGGCATTTGGCATTGATTTCTTATTGTTGTGGAACATAAAAGTATCCATATTTTGAAAAGTTGATTCGAAATTTTGGGAAAGACTAGTTCAAAGAACAGTTGGGAACAGCACAACCTGCCATGTTCGTACTCTGAGAATTGTAGATTTGACAAGGGGCAAATATACCTTTGTTTGTGGAAATATTTGCAGCAAAGAAAAGCATGTATAGTGAATTAGCTTCTTTCAATGGTACTACGAATAACATACAATTCAAATTAATAATAATATAAATATACGGTACATACAAAGGGTTTCATTTATTTCAGTTAAAGAAGAGGCGACATCTGGGTTTAGTGTAACTCTAATTGGGAGCATATGATGAGCCACTGACATAAAATATATTGACCACTATTATCAGTTAGCGAGTACAAAGTAGAATATGTGGAAAGAAGTAAATGCATCTTGTGTATCTGGGTACAAACGTATAGGAGGGCTTACTTCAAAACTGAAAGGTAAATGTCTTTTAACAGTTCACCTGTATTTAGAAACAGAAACAGTCCTGTCCTATCCAGTCAGGTAGACCAAGCTTTCGGGAGGAAATAGGGAGGATTCTGTTTAAAGTAAGAAGACATAAATACATAATTTAAAAGCAATAAAGAACCTGCAAATGAGTGATTAAATTAGCTAAAACTGTAAATGACGAATCCTAAAATATCTAAAAACACAGCAGGAAAATATTATGCCCCTTAAATTTGCAGTCACATTAAACAAATTATGTTTTATGTATAAAGAAAGGAAACACCAATGACAAATGCTGGGGAATGAGACATATTCATAGCATAGCCTCCATCATGTACTTGCCACACACAAAGCAAAATACACACTCAGCTGTGCTTAGGGAGCTTAGTTCAGTAACTTTAAAGATCAGAATGGGAAAATTGTGGACCCGGTAATAGAACTAGACCCAGGAGAGAACAGGACCCCAGATGCAGAAAAAAGATAAGATGCAATGAGCAGAAGGAAAGGGTGCTCAGGGAAGTGGGCTAGGACTGCTAATAGCAGCAATACCGCTTAATTAGGGGTGTGGACTAAAACCACATAGGCAACTAGGCAGTCAACCAAGGAGTGCAGGCTTGGACAGCTTAGGGAAAATGGCTGTATACAAAAGTGGGCTTATACTGCTCTTGGTAGCTGGACTCTCTATCAAGGTGAGAGGGTAGATAGCTCTGGCTCCTGAACCTCCTATTTTGATAAGAATCTGGAACTGCTGCTTACTGCAGCACAACCTGTTAGGCTAGGCGGGCTGGATCTGATACTGGCTGCTGGACCACCTAATCTGGTAAGTGGGCTGGTACTGCTGCTGGTGGCAAAACCTAGTACTGGCAACTGGACCTGAAATTCTGATAAGAAGGTGTCACCGATGCTGGAGGCAGTACTGCCTTGTAAACTAGGTGGGATAGATCTGGTACTGGTGGCTGGACCACCTATTAGGCTCATTGAGCTGAACCTGGTACTCACGGCTGGATCGCTGATTCTGGTAAGCAGGCTGAGACCACTGCTTCTGGTAAGTGGGGTGAGACCTCTACTGGTGGCAGGGCCTTCTGGTAGGCTTGGGGGGGATGGACCCATTACTGGCGACTGGACTGCCTATTAGGATCAGCACCTAGGACCAGCTACTGGTGGCTAGACCACTTATTTTGGTAAGCAGGCTGGTATTGCTATTGGAAGCAGGACTGCCTGTAAAGCTGGATGGGCTGGACCTGGTATTGGAGGCTGGAATACCTGTTTCTAATACCATATGGAAATGAAGCATAATGAGACACATTTATATGCAAGGGGGTGTGTTGACATGTTAATGTGACACTTCGACTCATTCAGTAAACGCCGAAAACAGCCTCTGCTGTTGGAGTTCACAGTCTCCACTTCACCTAACTTGGGCTGTTGTACTTTCCTATGGAGCAACAGCAGGGAGCGCTACGACAATTCTGAACAGCATTCTCCGACATGAATTCTCTGACATACATTCTATGACACACACACTTCATTTGCTACCTCTCTGATACTCAAAGGGTTAAGTGTCAAATAAAAGACTCAAGTAAAAGTGTAGTTGACTAAAAATAGAGTAGAATAAAAATGGAGTGGACAAAAAAATGGAGTGGACAAAAAATGGAGTAGATAAAAAATGGAGTTGACCAAACGTGGAGTTGAATAAAAGTGCAGTCGACTAAATGACAGTCCCTGAGGTGAAAGTCTGATGGAGTTAGTATGTCGAATATAAGCAATATATGTCAACATACTAAGGGGGGGGGCACATTGTGTAGTGCTGGGTGTACTAGTTCTGTTTATTGTAACCCTTTGAATGCCACAGGGGTGAGCAATGCACATCCCTATGGCATTCAATGCTGTCCATGGTGCTGAAAGCCTTCTCTGTATTCCCTTACTGGCTAGATAGGGAAGCACAGAGATTGCTGTACAGAATTTTCTTAGTGTTAGTGATGTGTGAGGGGAGGAGATCCCTTCCACACTGACAGCACTTTGAAAATCCTGTATGCTAATAGGGACCTTCTCCAACCTTCCCCTTCCATCTGACAAATTTTGTGAATATGTCGATGTGTGTGCAGATCGAATTGTCAGAGTGATTTGAACACAATGACAACTTCATACCGACACCACTTCGACATTTAGTGCATCTAGGCCAATGACTGAGTTAGTTTGAGGTGACATTCCCCACACCAGCCACTACCACCTCTACCACCACTAGTCATAATAAAATAATTATGTTACACAGTTCTTCTTCTGTGTGCTCCAAACCCACTCTTACTGAGTTCTTAGAAAGAAGTAAACAATTCACAAAACGAATGCAAAAAAAGTGACCATGGAATAACAAACTTGCTAAAATATTGGTGGTTTACATGCTGCTCTATTGTTTTGTAGAAAACAGATTTTAATAAAATTATGTAATTAGTTGAACCCCTCTGGCATATCCCAAACGTGTTATTTTTTAAGAATGGTTGTGCCAGAGTTGCACTATCAGATGGTTAGTGTGGTGGACAAAGGGCTGAAAACATCATGAGACAAGAAAGTTCACCAGATTAGCATCTGCCCATAGTAGTAAAGGGCAACAACAGGGTAGACCATACTATTGGCAAGCCACTTTATTCATGTAGAGACAAACCCACAAAGCTTTAGATGTGTTAAACAAACTGCAGCAAGTGACAGACAAATAGCTTGTACACCACTCATTGAATGATTGCTTTGTGTCTACTGACAATAGTATTTGGTCGTATAGTGCCCACAAATATATTCAATTTCATACAACAGTGTTACCACCTGTCCCATCACCAACTTAAAATGGAAGTCCCTACCTAGTGTAATCCCACATTTCTGCTGTAGGAGAACAAAACCAATCAAGAATATACAGTGCTTATCTAGAAGGCCTTTCAGAGGGCTTCAATCTGGTAAATAACAGCTAAGGTGTGACTTATGTAAGCTCCTGTCATACATGTCCACCTTGTCTATGGTGTTCTTTGACAGAACCATCATTGAAAAATAAATGTGGCTTGGGATATTCCAGTATGGTGCAACACATGACATCAGTTCATTAAAGCCTCTATTTTGCAACAAAAGAAAAGGCCAACATGTCAACCGCCAACATTTTGGCAAGTGTACTATTTCATAGGTGTACTTTTGCATTATTTTTGTGCAGGTTTTGAAGTTATTCTAATAACTTAGTAAGTATGGGACGGCAGTACATATTGGAAGAACTTTGCTTTAATGACATGCTTGTGGATGTCATGGGGGAGGTGTTGGAATTTGTGGGCACTATATCAATCTTGTCATCTCCAAAAACAAATTCAGAGTCCTACTCCTCTGCAGCAGGAGCATAACAACTTGGCAAACTCTCTGACACATCAACAGCAATCCTATTATGTATAACAGAGCCCCTGGAATTTACTTCTGCTGCTGCTAGTTGTGGCCCCTCTGACCTGTTGATGGTGTGTCTCTCAGTCCGACCTGTAATTGTGTTTCAAGTGGGATCCCATTGAAGAGGTGGCTAAGTGTGAATTTGCTTTCCCCCTGCGCACATGCTACTTAGATAGCCACATGCTTAGCTTTTGGACCATTGAGTGAAGTATCTCCATACTGTGGACTTTATAGACTGCTGGGTTTCTGAGAGGCTGCTACTACTATTGGTGCTATATGTTGCAGAAATTGTACTTCTTCTAGGTGTCACAGGTGCTGCACTTCCAACACCAGCAGAGGCACTCATAATAGGTAAGGTTGTGGATGTTGATAACCTGCTTTGTTGCTGCTGGTTACGCAACACTAGTGTCTGTGGTTGAGTGGGGCTTGGACTTGGAAGTGGTGATGATGCTGATGATGACTGTGGTGATGAAACAGAAACAGCTGTGTAGGAGGAATAAAACTGGGTTAAGAACAGCCAAACCCAGCTAACAAGTGAAACTGACGAAGAAAGTTTAATGTCAAAAGCCATACTCCATGGCAAAATTGGGCACAGCAACAAGACACAAAGTAGTTATACTGCATCAGCAAGGTCTCTCCCAGGCAGAAATTTCAAGGCAGACAGGGGTTTCCTGATGTGTTGCCCAAACTCTTTGAAGAAGCACAAAGAAACAGGCAATGTTGAAGATTGTAGATGCAGTGGTCAGCCAAGGAAACTTAGTGCAGCAGATGAAAGGCACATCATACTTTCTTCCCTTTGCAATCGAAGTGCCATCAGCTCAGAATTGGCAGAAAACAGTGGGTCCCTAGTACACCCAGAAAAATGGAAGCAGGTGCTCTGGACTGATGAGTCAACATTTTAAATATTTGGCTTCATCGAAGGGCTGGAGAGCGGTACAAGAATAAGTGTCAGTAGGCCACAGTGAAGCATGGTGAAGTTTCCTTGCAAGTTTGTGGCTACATTCCTGCAAATGGAATTGGGAAATTGGTCAGAATTAATGGTCTAGTCAGTGATGAGGAGTACAGGGAAATACTTATCCATCATTCAGTACCATTAGGCAGGCATCTGATTGGCCCCAAATTTATTCTGCAGCATGACAACGACCCCAAACATATAGCCAGTCATTAAAAACTGTCTTCAGCATAGGAGTCCTGGATGTGATGGTATGGCCCCCGCAGAGCCCTGATCGCAACATCATTGAGTCTGTTTGGGATAACATGAAGAGAGAGAAGCAAATGAGGCTGCCTAAATCCACAGAAGAACTGTGGTTCTCCAAGATGCTGGAACAACCTACCTGCCGAGTTCCTTAAAAAACTTTGTGCAAGGGTACCTAGAAGAACTGATGCTGTTTTGAAGGCAGAGGGTGATCACACCAGATATTGATTTGATTTAGATTTTTCTTCTGTTCACTCACTAT
This sequence comes from Rhinophrynus dorsalis, assembly GCA_037306005.1. NCBI lineage: Eukaryota > Metazoa > Chordata > Amphibia > Anura > Rhinophrynidae > Rhinophrynus > Rhinophrynus dorsalis. Next base: position 67,080,320 of record CM074719.1, on the reverse strand, counting down.
GCATTTTGTTAATTGATAAATATAAATTGTTGACATTCTATTTTTGAAGCATTCTTATTTTACAGCAATTTTTCACACCTGCATAAAACTTTTGCAAGTTACTGTACTTCATCATCAGTAATTAGGTAATCTTCAGCATCACCCACCTCTTTTCCTTCTATGCTTTTAGAGGTCTCAAACAATTTCTTTTCACTTTTCCTCTTTGAGGGATTTTTACATTTACCACTACTTTCAGGACAGGTGTTTTTGTACTTGTTTATCTCCCTGTCAGAAGCAGCAGTTGATTGAGCTGCTACACCTTCTTGCACTATGCCATCAACATGGAATGTGATTTGTTGTCAGCTTAAGTGTTTTAGATGCTTTATTAATAGTTCTAGTGATGGAACTTTTGGTGGGACAAACCGCATTCTCCTTGGGAGGAGATGGTACACCATCATTTATTGTACATGATGCAGCAACCATGGCTGCAGTAAGTTTTTGGACTACCTCTTTACTCACACATCCCTGCACTGCTCCTAATCCTTTCAGCCTCCCCCTACTTGCTGGATATTACTCAATTAATGTGTGTGTTTACTGTAAAGTACACAATAGAACTGATTGTGTGTGGTGTCTTGCCTTGGATCCCTATAAAATACTTTATCTTACTTAATATCAGTCTGCCACAGTCACAGTTCATGTCAAGTTCCCTTTCTTTGTCAACTATCAATTTTTTTCTTATTTATATATTTAAATGAACTGCACCCACAACCTTATCACTATCTAAAAAAACTCCCTCCCTGTTCAACTGCTACTTTCCCCAGACTCCCCTAGGACAGAGATAGTCAGTCACACAAAATGTTTGGGTATTTGGGGTAATTCTCATTTTCCCCCTTGTCACACCCCTAGACTCCCCTAACACAGAAATGACAGCCAAAACAGGAAGAAACTTGACAATTTACGAGAAAAATGACACTTTACATGGAAAATTTGCTGCTCTGTAAAAAGTGCAATTTTTCTCCTGTTTCTCTTTTGAGGTGAAAACATTCACCCATCCCTACCAGTAGGCTTGTAGCCATGTAAAAAATGCCTGCAGTTTATGGCATACAATCCTTGAACTCACTACAATAATAACAAGTGATGATGTGGGGATTAACATTTATTTGAAAAACAGCTTAAAGGTTAATCAGACTCAAGGTAAGGAGGAGAATACACAGACAGTTTGAATAACTTTAGAATGTGGAAATAAGATGGTCACTTATATTGGTTTAATTATAGACTCCTGGACTAACAGAGAAGTTGGATCATTTGATGGCTGAAGAAATAACTAAGGTGACAATGAAAGCTGATATTATTATGGGGGACTTTAATATGCCTGATGTGACAAGTAGCAAATTCAACCAGGAGTAAAGATATCCTAAATTCATTACAGATGAGCCAACTAGGAAGGAAACCATACTACATTAATGATTTACAAACTGAGACTCGGTTTTTGATATAACAATAGGGGAGTGTTTTTGCACCAGTGAACATCAGTCAGTGTGGTTTAGTATAAGGACAAAGGCAGAATTGTATCACAATAAAACTAACGTCCAAAATTTTAGATAGACTGATTTTTCTAAAATGGAAACATATTTAGGTTATTATATATCATTGTATCATACGTACCAAAATTCTCTTTTTCTGGACATAATGCATTGCAGCATTCACCAGATGGTTTAGCTCCTCCCCTTTCAGCTGAGAACAAGTCAAACAAAATTCAAGCAGAATAAGAGAGAACCCCACCTTCATCTGTTGTCTTAGTTTCAAACCTAGAAGCTAAACAAGGGATGGGAAATAGGAATTGCTGCCATTGATTATGTCCAAGAAAAAGAGAATTTCTGTAAGTGTGATATAATTCTCCATTTTCCTGGACATCCATGGCAGCATTCACCAGATGAGGAAATACCCAAGCAGGGAGAAAGGGAAGGACCAAAACACGAATTGATAGAATTCATTGTGGTGCAATGCATTAGTTACCTGCCTGGTACTCAAATGCTTAAATAGACTGCTGTTAATGTATAAAGATGTTGTCCCGATTACATAAATAACGTAGATTCAGCGTCCCATGTTACTGTCCCGGTACAGCGGAGACACTCTTCTCCATATAATGTGTCTCGCAAAGTCCAGATCCAGTGTGGGAGCTAAACGTTAATGGAATTATTACTATTCCTTTAACCCTTTGATTGGCAGAAGGTTTCTCAACGCATCGCATACCCCTCTGGCACTATAAGGGTTAACTGTTTGAGTAGCATAGGCATCGAACGACCTTCTCTCCATTGTACATTACTTTCCTGCAAGTTAAGAGTGTATAAAGGTTTAACCCTTTGAGTGCCAGATTGGTTTGAAACACATTGCAAAGAATGTGTTGCTTACCCCTCTGGCACTGAAAAGGTTAACAGGAGAAGTGCAGGAGAGGGCATTGTGTGTGTGTGGAGCAGGAGGATATTTAGACATAGAAAAGGCTCAGGTGAGGGCTGTGTGTGTGTGTATACCTATGTCTCTTCTGCATCTCCCCAGTAAGTTTCTTGTATTGCAAGCCTTTTTTTCATGTTCTGAGAATGCTCATTGAGTTCCTTGTATTCCAAGCCTCTTTTTCATGTTGTGAGCATGCTTATTCAGTTCCTTGAAATCCAAGCCTCCTTTTCACATCCTGAGCACACCTATACAGTTCTAAACAACCTAGTAAGTCCTTCTTCATCACAAACTAACTTGCCAAGCTGTCTTGAACCCAAGCACACTCTCTTTGGTCAGTGTAGCACCTCTCAAACATCATTGATAGGCGGTGCACCAAATTATCTTCTTTTGGTTCAGTCCCGTCATACACTGACCTAGATCTCAATTAGATAGTCCTGTCACACATTCAGTGTCCTTGCTATCAGTTTTTTTCTGGTGATCTGTAGGAGTTGAAAGCATTTCTTGTGCTTCAAATTTGGAAGTGTGTGTGTTTGTTTTCTGTATGTTACAGGGGTACAAAACAATAGTATTATACTGGGACCCTTCACTGAATGAGGTGAATGTGTGTGTGGAGAAACATGCTGAGATGATAGGATTCAGGGATGAGCAAGACATCTTTTGTTTCCTATTTCTTGTGATTTACCTGGAGTTACCTTCCAAGTTAGATGAATGCTATGAGGTTTTTCGTTTGCTTCTTGGCTAAGCATGTAAACCTTTTCTAATCAATGGGATAAAGCCTGTCTAATACATTTGTTTGCAATGTGTTGGAGACATCTTTAGCATCCAGGGGGGTTAAACAGCATGACTTTTGCTTTAAGCTTCCAACAAGTGTTGATTAGCATCTGTTACACCTTATTATGGTGCTTTTTTTAAAAAAACAGATAAAACAAATGCAAGAAACATGCTCAGCTTATCAAGTTTATTACCTTTTCTGTGAATCAGTAAACCAAGCAGATGTACTGTACCAAAACTTGGCTGTGTATCAAGAACGAGAAATGATGGCTCTTGACTCAGATCTGGTACTGTGTATAAAATCTCTTATCTAGTGACTCCTGTTGTAAAATAGAAAACTGACTGCATACTGTTCACTTGTTTCGGATGATTACTTCTTGCACTCTGGTGAATCAGTCAGTAAAATACAAGTTCTTGAGTACTGAATTTGATTGGAGTAACATATAATCATCTGGGAAAGGTGTGTATAGAGGTGTTTGGGAACATGAAAGACTGTTACCATCTGGCTAATTAAACATTGCTTTGTCTTCCACCTGCTGTATTTGAGTAATATCACTGAAACTTCAATTAATATGCACGGTCTTTAGTGCCTATAACAGCCCATGCAGCTATAAAATAAGACTAGATTGATTAGGTATCAAAATTCAAAGCCAATTAGAGGAAATGGAAATGTGTGTTGTATTAGTAAGTTTTAAAGTAGCAGAGGTCAAAAAGTATTTCCTTTATCAATATGCTGTTCCTAGGTTTGATAATGTGTGATATTTGTAGTTGATACGCCATATACTTGGCTTATTTAACTATACAGATGAGGTGCAGCAAACATGAAAAACATAAAAATAAATGCACAGCACCTGCACACATTGACCCCAGTTTATAAAGTCAGAAAACTAATTGGACAGCTAATTTTGCAGCCATATGCTGGACCAACACAGGTGCATAGACTGTTTTTTTTTTATTAAAATGTGACTAAGAAATTCTCTGCAAATATTAACTGAATAAATGTATGCATTCGGGAGGTTAAAGGGATAGTAATGTTTCATAATAAAATCAGCTCTAATTAATCGTCATAGTAGTTGGACTTTGGAGAGTGTTATTTCAGTTCTGTCAGAGTTGTAGTTCAAGAGTAATTCAATGACAAAGTATCCCCCTCCTGCCCCTTTTACTGATGTAACATTGCTCAGCCAGATCAGAAGGGAGGTGCCCAGGTAGACTGCAGAGAGGGACAATCTTCAATTAAGATAAAGGAAAAACCTGAAAACCTTGTCAAGAGGGGCAGGGCCTTCAATGTTCTCGTAGGAAGAAGATTGTCCCCTGCTGTTATCTGTCTGGTCTTACAACCAGATTCCACATCTGAGAAGAGATGGCTTACACTAGGAAAAAGGGGCAGGAGGGGAAACTTTGCTTGTGAATAGCTCTCAAACCATAAGGGTTTGAGAGATAAGAATTATATCGTTCTTCATGTTTTTTTAATGCCTACAAAATAAAATAAATATAAAACAATGTATTACTATCCCTTTAAAACAAACATTTACATTGATGTGAATTAGGGGGATTCTTATTTGTCCCTTAAGGGGCAGTTGGTTTGCCCCAGAATTGCTTCTCTTTCATATATACTTAAGACCCACTGTGTGGCATCAAGTAGTTTAATATAAAGAAATATGCTTTCATTAATTTTTATTCATTTATGTGCATTTGGTAATAAGGTGACTTGTACAGAATGGTATTTACACCTCACTTTCCTCTAGGGAAGGCATCCAAGAAGTCTATAGTCCAACCTATGACCACTCTGCCCACCATCCTAATATACTGCTGTCTGGCACAGAAAATTCTTTTAGGCTAAAAATTAACCCCTTAATGACTGGCCCTGCGGCCATCATTTATGAACCAGGGATTTTTTGTTTTCTCTCAATTAATTCAGGGGTCCCTGATCTGCATGCACGTACCAGGACTGTCATGGGTCCTTAACTCAAGTTTACCCATGACGGTCCTGGCACCTCATGGGTCCTTAAGGGGTTAAAGAACGAAAAGTTCTTAACCCCTTGGTTGCTAGAGAAAACAGGAGTGGGTGTTTGTTGATGGGAATTGAGATAGCTCTGGCCATACCTACAACTGATAAATGTGGCCGTGACCATAAAAGCTACTAATCCACTCAAAAATAGGTTATCTAAGTATTTGTTTACTCTGCCCAATTGGTAATGTGATGGGGGGGTGACAGTAATCTGCTGGTGGTGCTGCTGGGCTTTAAGCCCCACTGCTGCTTGTGCAGACTCCTCCTCCACATCAGCGCAGCATCCTTCAGCTCCTCTTGCTCATTTCTGGATAGATATACATTGCACAGTACAGCAGGCAGCAAAGGCAACACAGACTACAGCAAACCATTTTAAAAAAAATCATAAACTGTAAATGGTAAAGTACTCATGACAAATTCATGGATGGCAGTGAAAGGGCAGAAATTGTATGCATTCTCTATGTGCTGAAATATCCAAAGGGAAAATGGTAAATCATCATGTATTTTCAGTGAAAATCCCCCCCTAAATAAAACAACTTGACCTTTCACCTATACATCTTTTGAAAACATTTATATAGGAGTGTTCTTACCTTTCTAAGAATACATTTCAAATCACCAGGCTCCTTTATCTCATTGAAGGCCTTCTCTTGCTATCACGAATTAAAATGAGGAGACTAGTAGATTAATATGATACCTTTATTTGCTGAGTAGCTCTAGGGCAGTGGTTCTCAACTCCGGTCCTCGGGACCCACTAACAGGCCAGGATTTGATGATTTCCTTGTTAGAGCACAGGTGAGTTAATCAATGTGAATGAGCCTCTGATCATCACACCTGTGCTCTAGCAGAGATATCCCTAAGTCCTGGCCTCTATTAGTGGGTCCCGAGGACAGGAGTTGAGAACCACTGCTGTAGGGGCTCCATTTAATAGACCCGTTAATAAAAAGAAAATACAGCCGGCAGTTTTAAGTCACAGTCAGGTATGGAATTACCTGTGCTATGACAAACTAACAAAGAAAAAAAAAACACGTTGAGTGCTAAATTTGCGTCCTTTGGAAGCAATGAAAAAGATTATGAATTTGTGATTCAACTCCATGTGTTGGGTGCTAGCATGTGATAAGGGACTGCAGTTCATCGCCATAAATGTGTGCCTACAAAAAGTAGGTGATGAGTCTCTTAACGCGTGTTAAAACCCACCAACACTGAGACTGTAGCATAAAATAAGCTAAGACAAAAAGCTAAGTCCTAATCACCATATCAATATATCCAAAGTACTGAAAAGATGTGTATAATGTAAGAAAACGTAACCCTTTGAGTGCCACGTTTCAGAGCAGTAGTTAACCCACCAGTGTCAGGGACATAAAGTTAACTGTATTGATGGGACGGTTCCGCACTCAGAGGGACAGAAAGGTATGGGAGGTAAAATTAATGTTAAAATTTAATGCAATTTGTAGTGTTTTAAATAGGGACAAGGAGTTTTTGTCACATTATCACTTAGTTGGTTGACCTTTCCAACAGACCCAAGAGCATTGTAAATACCTCTAAAGCCTCAGAGGAAAAGTGCAATTTACCACTGAGTGATCAAAGTATCTGGATCTGGACTGAGTTCTCTTATCTTATTTCCATGTTAAGCAATGCAATGTGTACTTATATTTAAGAGATATGTTTTCATATTTATCTGTATAACATGCCTGAGGAAGAGACCTAAGGTCTTGAAAGCTTGCATTCTAAATCTGCTTAGTTAGCCAATAAAAGGTATCAAAAACTATATTTGCCTCCTGTAGTTAACCCACTGGCACTCATAATGTTTATCCCCCTAAAGCTACCATTATCACGGTGCCCATGATTGCTGCAGTTCCTTGTCTGTCACCAGTAGGGGGCTGCTATTGGCTGTCTGCAGATAGCCCACCTTTCATTGCCTATTTAAACCTGGATTGGGCACCCTTTGGTTGCCCTTTCGTGTTGTTTCTGACCTTCTTGCTATCACTATGCCAGTGATAGCTGGGCCTCTGTTCCAGTGTTCCTGAGTTCCTGATCTCATGTGTTCCTGAGTTCCTGATCTCTACTGTTCCAGTGTTTCCTGCATGCTGAAGTACTTCCAGTCCTGGTTCCGGCCTAGTCTCTGGTGTTTCAGTTCCTGCTGAACGTCTTCTCTGCTGTTTCCTGACCTGACTGATCATTGCTGGTTCCTGTCATCGCATCGCCTGTCTCCTGTATCCTGGCGACCTCCTGCCTGGTCGCGTCGGCGACATTGCTTGTTACTCCAGTGTGCGGTCACTGGTTTGCTCCAAAGCCTATCGGCTATACTATCCTGTGTTGGTCCCAGCGTGCGGACGCTGGTTTGCTCCAAAGCCTTGCGGCTAGACAAACTCACTTGTTACACCAGTGTGCGGTCACTGGTTTGCTCCAAAGCCTATCAGCTATACAATTCTGTGTTGGTCCCAGCGTGCGGACGCTGGTTTGCTCCTAAGCCTTACGGCTATACTAACTCGCTTGTTACACCAGTGTGCGGTCACTGGTTTGCTCCTAAGCCTATCGGCTATACAATCCTGTGTTAGTCCCAGCGTGCGGACGCTGGTTTGCTCCAAAGCCTTGCGGCTAGACAAACTCACTTGTTACACCAGTGTGCGGTCACTGGTTTGCTCCAAAGCCTATCAGCTATACAATTCAGTGTTGGTCCCAGCGTGCAGATGCTGGTTTGCTCCAAAGCCTTGCGGCTTTACGATTCCCCTGTTAGTCTCAGTGTGTACACTGGGTTGCTTACGATCCTGTCAATTTGCCATTACCATCTGACTGCTACTATCTCTGGGCTGCCCTGCCCGGTATTGGTAAGGCCGGTAAAACCTTTTGCCACATTCCATCTGAGGTTGCCTTACCCGGTATTGGCAGGGCCGGTAGAGCCTACATTATGAATCTATTGAGGTTGCCTTGCCCGGTAATTTGGTAAGGCCGGTAGAACCGTTATGCGATTCCATCTGCAGGTTGCCTTACCCGGTATTGGCAAGGCCGGTAAAGCCTCACATTCTATTACTTCAGACTGTCCTGTCCGGTATATTGACAGGACCGGTAGAGTCTGCCTTCTGTCTTGTCATATTCTGAATATATCTGTATGTATGTGATTGCCATCCTACGTTATCAATTTATTATTTCAATAAAATTGATTTTTACCTAAAACTTGTGTCTGAGAGTCATAATAAACCGTGACAGCATGAAAGGGCCATGACCTCAGACAGCAAAGGTGAAGGTAATGCACAGAATATCCATTGGAGGATGGATGTGCACGAGCAACGTTTGGATCAGTTGGCAGTTGCAATTCAAACGATCCTTGAACGCACGGTACTTGCTGACAAATCTAGCTCTAGCCCGGTGGTCTCGCCAAGTCAGACACCGGAGAGTGATACCAGACCCCTAGGGGGCACTGTTAAAGGGTTAACGGCTTCTGCACCCTTGCCGCTAAGATACGATGGTGACCCTAGTCTCTGCAGAGGGTTCATCAACCAACTCGAGATTTTTATGGAATTGACGGCACACGCATTTCCCAATGATCGTAGTAAGGTGGGGTTTACAATATCTTTGCTCACTGGCAGAGCTTTGGCTTGGGCTAACCCCTTGTGGGAGAATGCTAAACCTTGTACTAAAAACTTTAGAGAATTTGTGCAATCCTTTCGAAGAGTGTTTGAGCCTCCTGGTAGAACCACCTCTACTGCCAAACGCCTTATGGAGATACATCAGGGCAGGCGTACAGTAGGCGACTACGCCATCAAATTCCGCACATTAGCAGCAGAAGTAGGTTGGAACAACGAGGCATTATTGGCAGCTTTTTCTCAAGGCCTGAATGACCACATTAAGGACGAAATCGCTGCTAAAGATCTACCTATTGATCTAGATGACTACATTGAATATGTTATGATAATTGACTCCAGAATAAGTGAGAGATCAATTGCCAGAGATCGTAAGTTACGGTCAAAGAATAATGAGCCTAGTGGCATGTTTTGCCCACCCATCCCTCCCCTGGCATTGAAGTCTAGTGAATCTGTACGGGAGACAAGTGAACCTATGCAAATAGGCTTCACTAGACTAACCAAGGCTGAGAGACTTTATCGCAGAAGACATGGGTTGTGTTTATACTGCGGTAAAAAAGGGCATTTGCTAAATTCCTGTCCGGTACGTCCGGGAAACGCACACACCTAGGGTACCTTGGGGGACAGGCCCTAGGTGGTGTACAATTGTCCCCAGTGTCGGGCACAATGAAACCCACCATACAGGTGGTATTATCTTGGGCACAACGCTCTGTGGAGGTTTTGGCCTTGGTTGACTCTGGTGCCGCAGGGTATTTTATGGATAATACCTTTGCTGAATTGCACGGAGTTCCACGCATTGAAAGAGAAAATCCCTTGACTATTGAAGCGATTGATGGCAGACCCTTAGAACCGCCTCAGGTTATGTTTGAAACTATTCCACTGTCTATGACTATTGGGGCACTTCACAGAGAAAAGCAGCAGTTTCAACTGATTAATTCTCCGCACCATGCGGTAATATTGGGCTTTCCGTGGTTACAGTTACATAACCCACAATTTGATTGGAAAAAGTGTGAAATTGCTGCTTGGTCCCAGTTTTGTATGGACAAGTGCGTCATCCAGCCTGTTAAGGTCCTGTGCACCTCCTCGGCTATACTGGATGTGTACCAACAGTTTGGCGATGTTTTTAGCAAAGGAGAGGCCAGTTTGCTACCTCAGCATAGACCTTATGATTGTTGCATTGAATTGCAGCCTGGGGCAGTACCTCCGAAAGGACGCACTTATCTATTATCTTGTGAGGAAAATAAGGCTATGGAGGATTACATTTCTGATGCCCTTGCTAGAGGGATCATATGAAAATCTACCTCTCCAGCTCGGGCTGGGTTCTTTTTTGTAAAAAAGAAAAATGGCGAATTAAGACCATGCATTGACTACCGGGGCTTGAATAAACTAATGGCAAAAAACGCATACCCAATACCACTCATCACCAAGCTTTTTGACAGGCTTAAGGGCACTTCGATTTTTACCAAATTGGACCTACGGGCCGCTTACAATCTGGTGCGCATTCGAGCAGGTGATGAGTGGAAAACTGCCTTTAATACTCGAGCTGGGCACTACGAGTATCTTGTAATGCCATTTGGGCTATGTAATGCCCCCGCAGTTTTCCAGGAACTGATAAACGATGTTCTGAGAGATATGTTACAGACATGTGTTGTGGTTCATCTGGACGATATATTGATTTACTCTCAAGACATGGCACAGCACATCAAAGATGTATCCGCAGTATTGCTACGACTCCGTGAGAACAAATTATTTTGTAAACTGGAAAAATGTGACTTTCATAGAACCAGTGTGCCATTCTTGGGGTTCATAATTGGCAATGATGGCATTGCCATGGACAAGGATAAGTTGTCAGCTGTCTTACAATGGCCAAAACCCAAGGGGCTTAAAGCCATACAGCGTTTCCTGGGTTTCGCTAATTATTATAGGCGGTTTATTAAGAACTTTTCTTCCATTGTTAAACCTTTGTCCGATCTGACGCACAAGGGTGCTAATCCTTCTTGTTGGCCGGTATCTGCTGAGAATGCCTTTGAGAATTTGAAGCTGGCATTTGCTGCGGCTCCTGTGTTATCCCACCCCAATCCTCTACTTCCATTTACGTTAGAGGTGGATGCCTCAGATATTGGGGTTGGGGCAGTACTTTCGCAACGACACGAGAAAGGTGGTACTCTCAGACCTTGTGGGTTTTTCTCTAAGAAGTTGACTGTCACTCAAGGCCACTATGAGATAGGTGACAAAGAATTATTGGCCATTACCCTCGCTCTTAAGGAGTGGCGTCATTTGCTTGAAGGTACCAAGACTCCCGTATTAATCCTAACAGATCATAAAAATCTGACTTATCTCTCGGAGGCCAAGAGATTGTCCTCCCGTCAGGCCAGGTGGGCACTGTTCCTGTCTCGATTTAATTTCATTGTATCATACTTACCGGGGTCAAAGAATATCAGGGCGGATGCACTGTCAAGACAATTTGAAGCCGACAGTGACAGAGTGGAAGCACCAGCACCCATCATCCAACCTGATAGAATACTGGCTACTATACGCACGAGTATCACTTCTCCTTTAGGGGAGGAGATCCTGGCCTCTCAGGGGTCCGCTCCCCATGAAACTCCAGTGGGCAAATGTTTTGTCGATGAACCATTTCGTACTAGGCTGCTTGAAACCTACCATTCCTCTAAGGCTGCGGGACATATTGGTAGAGACCAATTGTTATGGTCCCTTTCTCAGTTATTTTGGTGGCCCTCCATGAGAAACGATTGTGCCGAATTTACGAATGCCTGTGCCACCTGTGCCCGCGCTAAGACCCCGAGACATCTCCCTGTGGGCTTGCTTCAACCGGTGCCTAATGGCGAACGCCCCTGGTCTCATGTTTCCATTGATTTTATGGGAGAGTTGCCTATGTCCAAGGGGTACTCCTTTATATTCATGGTGGTGGACAGGTTTTCTAAAATGGCTCATTTCGTGCCCCTCCGTGGTCTTCCTTAAGCGAAGGAATTGGCAATGGTGTTCGCCAGAGAAGTATTCCGGTTGCATGGAGTGCCTAGGGTACTGGTGTCTGACAGGGGGAGCCAGTTTGTGTCTAGATTTTGGTGGGCATTTTGCCAACAGATGGGCATACAGCTGTCCTTCTCCTCTGCCTACCATCCCCAGACCAATGGAGCCGCTGAACAAGCTAAATAGGGCTTGGAACAATTTCTCCGTTGTTTCGTTACTGACCATCATGATAATTGGTCCGACTTGTTGCCTTGGGCAGAGTTCGCCAGGAACTGTGCGGTCAATTCTTCATCTGGGAGCTCTCCATTTCTGATTAATTATGGGTTCCAGCCCTGTTTGCTTCCAGACTCATTTCAGACGCAACAGATTCCAGCTCTGGATGAGCATATCGAGCAACTCCGTTCCACATGGGCACAAGTTCAGAGGGCACTTGGTCAGTCATTTCAGCGTCATCAGCGCCATGCTAATCGCAGAAGGCTTCCAGCGGTTTCCTTTCAGGTTGGGGATAGAGTATGGCTTTCCTCCAGAAATCTCAAGCTGCAGGTTCCGTCTAATAAGTTGGCTCCTTGGTTTATTGGTCCATACAGAGTTATTCGCAAAATTAACCCTGTCTCCTATGCACTAGACCTACCTGCATCCATGCGTATCCATAATGTGTTCCATGTGTCCCTTCTTAAGCCTCTGGTTTGCAATCGCTATACTACCACACCTGTGGTGCCAGGACCTGTTGAGGTCGAGGGCCAGGAGGAGTACGAGGTTCAGAGCATTATTGATTCCCGTAGGCTTAGAGGAAGGGTACAGAACCTGGTACATTGGAAAGGGTATGGTCCTGAGGATCGATCATGGGTGGATAGTACGGACCTTCATGCACCTAGGCTAACTAGGGCCTTTCATGCCAATTACCCACAGAAACCTAGACCCTATTCTAGGAGAGGGGGTACTATCACGGTGCCCGTGATTGCTGCAGTTCCTTGTCTGTCACCAGTAGGGGGCTGCTATTGGCTGTCTGCAGATAGCCCGCCTTTCATTGCCTATTTAAACCTGGATTGGGCACCCTTTGGTTGCCCTTTCATGTTGTTTCTGACCTTCTTGCTATCACTATGCCAGTGATAGCTGGGCCTCTGTTCCAGTGTTCCTGAGTTCCTGATCTCATGTGTTCCTGAGTTCCTGATCTCTACTGTTCCAGTGTTTCCTGCATGCTGAAGTACTTCCAGTCCTGGTTCCGGCCTAGTCTCTGGTGTTTCAGTTCCTGCTGAACTTCTTCTCTGCTGTTTCCTGACCTGACTGATCGTTGCTGGTTCCTGTCATCGCATCGCCTGTCTCCTGTATCCTGGCGACCTCCTGCCTGGTCGCGTCGGCGACATTGCTTGTTACTCCAGTGTGCAGTCACTGGTTTGCTCCACAGCCTATCGGCTGTACTATCCTGTGTTGGTCCCAGCGTGCGGACGCTGGTTTGCTCCAAAGCCTTGCGGCTATACAAACTCGCTTGTTACACCAGTGTGCGGTCACTGGTTTGCTCCAAAGCCTATCGGCTATACAATCCTGTGTTGGTCCCAGCGTGCGGACGCTGGTTTGCTCCAAAGCCTTGCGGCTAGACAAACTCGCTTGTTACACCAGTGTGCGGTCACTGGTTTGCTCCAAAGCCTATCGGCTATACAATCCTGTGTTAGTCCCAGGGTGCGGACGTTGGTTTGCTCCAAAGCCTTGTGGCTAGACAAACTCGCTTATTACACCAGTGTGCGGTCACTGGTTTGCTCCAAAGCCTATCAGCTATACAATTCTGTGTTGGTCCCAGCATGCGGACGCTGGTCTGCTCCAAAGCCTTGCGGCTATACAAATTCGCTTGTTACACCAGTGTGCGGTCACTGGTTTGCTCCAAAGCCTATCAGCTATACAATTCTGTGTTGGTCCCAGCGTGCGGACGTTGGTTTGCTCCAAAGCCTTGCGGCTATACAAACTCGCTTGTTACACCAGTGTGCGGTCACTGGTTTGCTCCAAAGCCTATCAGCTATACAATTCTGTGTTGGTCCCAGCGTGCGGACGCTGGTTTGCTCCTAAGCCTTACGGCTATACTAACTCGCTTATTACACCAGTGTGCGGTCACTGGTTTGCTCCTAAGCCTATCGGCTATACAATTCAGTGTTGGTCCCAGCGTGCGGACGCTGGTTTGCTCCAAAGCCTTGCGGCTTTACGATTCCCCTGTTAGTCTCAGTGTGTACACTGGGTTGCTTACGATCCTGTCAATTTGCCATTACCATCTGACTGCTACTATCTCTGGGCTGCCCTGCCCGGTATTGGTAAGGCCGGTAAAACCTTTTGCCACATTCCATCTGAGGTTGCCTTACCCGATATTGGCAGGGCCGGTAGAGCCTACATTATGAATCTATTGAGGTTGCCTTGCCCGGTAATTTGGTAAGGCCGGTAGAACCGTTATGCGATTCCATCTGCAGGTTGCCTTACCCGGTATTGGCAAGGCCGGTAGAGCCTCACATTCTATTACTTCAGACTGTCCTGTCCGGTATATTGACAGGACCGGTAGAGTCTGCCTTCTGTCTTGTCATATTCTGAATATATCTGTATGTATGTGATTGCCATCCTACGTTATCAATTTATTATTTCAATAAAATTGATTTTTACCTAAAACTTGTGTCTGAGAGTCATAATAAACCATGACAACCATCTTTCCATGAAAATAAACACTTGTAAGTCTGATGTCCAGAGGGGTCTTCTCTTTCACTTAAAGGTTACAGAGATAGTAATGTTTCATAATAAAAGCAGCTCCAGTTAATCTCCATAGCATTTGGGCCATGGATAGTGTTATTTCAGTACTGTCAGAGTTGTAGTTCAAGAATAATTGAATGATAAAGTATTCCCCTCCCACCCCTTTTACTGATGTAACACTGCTCAGCACAGAGCAGCAGGGTGGTATCCAAGTGAATTGCAGAGAAGGACAATCTTCATTTAATATAAGGGAAAAACCTGAAAAAACTGTCAATGGGGGCAGGGGTTTCATTGTTCTCACAGTAAAAAAGATTGTCCCTTGCTGTGAGCTGTCTGGTCCCAGGACCAGATTCCACATCTGAGGGAGGGGGCTTACACTAGGTAAAAGGGGCGGGAGGGGGATACTTTATCATTCAATTACTCTTGAACTACAACTCTGACAGTACTGAAATAACACTCTCCATGGCCCAAATACTATGTATGAAAATTAATTGGAGATGCTGTTTTGGTGAAACATTACTATCCCTTTAATGGTATATATTTATAAGCTTGGAGCTGTTTCCTTTAGATATTAAAATAAATATATTTTTGCATTTTTCTGAGTTCCATATGTTTTGTAGCCATGTGGACCTTTTGCTTTTACAGCTTGTAAAAATTTGAATGTCTCCAACACAGGGTACAGTGGGCTCTATGGGGATATATATCACGAACACCAAAAAATACAGAGAATTTGGAAGAGTACAGCTGGAAAAGTAATGAAGAAACAACAATAACTAAGTCATTGTTATTGTAAGCATGAGCTATCTTTTCACCTAATACTAACTTATTCTGTTCTCTTATGGATGGGCAAAAACATTCGTCTCAAACCAAAATCAGCTAAAAATGTCAGTTCCTGTTTGATGAAAAATTCCAGAAAAAAGTCCAGTTTTCCCGCTTTTTTCACCTAGCTCATTGCATTGAAATCAATGGAAAGACTACATTTTTCTCTGCCACATGACTGTTTTCTCTTCTTTATCAGCAGACATATAAAAGGCGTCAGGCTCTCACAGCATGACATTCTGTGTTTGTGAGAGGAGAAAGCAGCACATTTTTAAGCTAGAGAAGATAGGCAAATAAAGGGGAATTGAAGCTTAGTTTAGGGAGTCTTTTAGGTAGAACATTTGTACTCTGTATTAGAGGTGCCTGAGGGCACTCTGGGGGAGAAGAAAGGAGGAAGGGGTTGACCCCAAATACCCCAAAATTCAGTGTGATTGACTGGAAAGACACAGACAACTGGCATCCATTTTGCTTGCTGATCTTGCTGTTATTGTCGCTGTACTGGGAAAGTCTGGGGAAAGAAGTTGTTGATTTTGTTTTTTAGTTATAATTTTTTTTTGGACAGACTGTGATGCAGATAGGGAAGACAACTTAAAAAAATAAAACAATAAATGAATCTATTAGGTGACAGATAGCTGACTGGGAGCCTCAGGAGAGCTGTGTGACTGAGGCAAACTTTATAGACAACAGATGACATAGAGAATTTTGTTGAGGGCTAAGGCAAGACATCATACTTCACCAGTTGTTTACTATAAAGTAAAAACAAACAAACTAATTGAATTAACTAGAGCCCTCACTAATGGTGTACCCCCTATATTTCAACTCTCATTTCCAAATACACTCCCTCTCGCTGTCTTTGCTCTGCACACGACCTTATGCTCTCTACAGCTCTCATCACATCCTTCCACTCCCACCTACAGGACTTCTCCCATGCTGCACCCGAGCTCTAGAATTCCCCCGCTCCATCAGACTCTCCCCCAGCCTTCAGATGCTCCCTGAAAACTCACCTCTTCAGGGAAGTCTATCAACTACCTCCATAAAATTTATCACCGAGAACCACCCCTTCCCTGGACCACAGCACTCGACAGCACTTCTCTTCCCACCCATTGACCGGCAGTTCATGTGGCAAGAGGCACTTACACCCAATAGCACTTACTCCTTCTGTGTATAACCTTCTTTCCTGTAGACTGTAAGCTCTCACAAACAGGGCCCTCTGATCCTTCTGTTCTCCACATTTGATTTGTACTGTTTAATATCTCTGTATGTCTATTCCCTATTGTACAGCACTGCGGAATTAGTTGGCACTATATAAATATAGAATACTAATAATAACAATAATAATATAATGTGCAACAAACACACAAGGGGCAATGAAAAGAAGAACGGTGAAGCAGTGTAGGATGTGGGATTAAAGTGGTAGTTCAAAAACTGACTGCAGCCATGGTTGCTGCAGCGTGTGCAATAAAAGATGACGATTCCTCTACTCCCAGATAGGATGTCATTTGTCAAGGTGTCAACATAATTTCCACCACTTGTGCCAGTGCAAAAAAAAAAACATATAAGAAGAATGCAAAAGATGACAATAAGTCACATTCTAGTGTTAATGATGTCATAAGGAAGGTGTAGCAGCTGAACCAACTGCTGCGTCTGACGGTGAGACAAACAAGCACCAAAACACCTGTCCTCAAAGTAGCAGCAAAAGTAAATGTAAAAAAAAAATTGTTTGACATCTCTAAAAGCTTAAAAGACTGCCTTGGTGGACAAGAAGGGGCGGATTATGCTTAAGATGACCTAATGATACTGATGATGCTGCAGATCTAAAATATATCCCTCCAGCATCCTCCTCTTGTTCAGATATAGATTATATTGAGAGTGGGAGAGATGATGACATGGCCAGAAAGTTATGAAAAAGGAAAAGGCTCAATTTTTCACCACTGAAAAGGAGCACTTTGCCTCTCTATAAACTGTTTGAGAAAATCATTGGAAACTCTGACCTTGGACAAGCAAAGATGGCAAAAAGTACACAGTCATCATCAGCATCATCGCCAAGCCCCACTCAACCACACATACTTGTGCTGAGTAACCAGCAGTAACAACAACTCCAACACAAGTTATTAATATCCACAACCTTAGCAATGCGCGTGCCTCTGCTGCTGCAGGAGTTGCTGCAACTTTAACACCAAGTAGTAGTAGCAGCAGTAGAATTGTATCAGCATCTAGCCCCAATAGTATTATTAGCCACTCAGGAACCCCTTAATCCATGAAGTCCACAGTATGGTGATACTTCACTCAGGATATAAAAGCTAAGCATGTTGCTATATTTTGTCTGTGCAAAAAGCATGTGAATAGGAGAAAAGTAGACTCACACCTAACCAGTTGCACCTCCTCTATGAGATTCCACCTGAAGTTCAACCACATGTCTGACTCAGAGACACACTATCAGCAGGTCAGAGGTGCCACAACTAGCAGCAGCAGAGCCACTCCAAAAAGTTTCCAGGGCTCTTTGGCAGATAAGGTAAGTAGTGATGTTATTTATGTGTTGACAATGCCAACAGTTAGTCCATTCCAAGTAACACCTATCGCTCATGCTGCAGAGGAGTATGATGACTCTGGTTTTGCTGTAGGTGGTGCTAGAATGTGGAATGGCAAGGTTACTAAGATGTTTGCAGTCTTTTGTAGAAAACCAAGGTTTCAGAGAATTGATGTCATGTGTAGCTCCACATTGGCAAATACCAAGGTGCAATTATTTTTTCAGGATGGCTTTGCCTGAATTGTAGAAGCAGAAAGCAAGGCCAAATGTATTAACAGTAGCATAGATGAGTAGGAGGACGGATGTGAAGAAGGATTTCTACCATCTACGACACTTGGGACCACTGCTATGACCAATAAGTAATGCGTATTAGTATAGCTTGCATTTGACACAAACATGACAATGGTAAAAATTGCTGCAGGAATATATATACATACACACATCGATCACACCACTCCAGTCCCCCACCACTGCTATCATACACATATGCCACATTGTAGATTGAACTTTTTTATCATTTGAGCTGGAACTTAGTGTTACGGGCAAAGGACAAAGGCAGTCTGAATGCTAACACATTTTTCCAGGAATATGTTTCTGTAGGACTCACAGCTTTGACTTTCATCTACTTATTTCTCCAATGCAGGCCTTAGAAGAAGGAATATTGTGGTGGGAAATGTTGCAACATAGGAAACATAGATGAAGAATGTGTTGGCATTGGCAAAAATGAGGAAAATGTTTAACTGGCAAAAAGGAGAATAAATAAAAGTAATGCTGAAATTGTTCTCACTTTTTGCGCACCTGCCTTTAAATCTACCACTGTACTATTTCTCTTTTCCGACCACATCTGTAACAATCATAATACTGAACCCATATTTCCATGTCTTCTTCTTTTTTATCTATATACATAGAAAATCAATATGGTTGCTGTATTAAAAACTAAACCAATGTGACATAATTTTGCAATTATATTTTAACTCTGGATTGACATTTACTTTGTGCTTACTCTAGGTATATTCTTTTTTCCACACTAAAGGTCATGGGATATTTGATTAGTCTAGGGAGTTTGTACTAGTCCAGACATTATAAAAATGATTTCTTATACCTAAAGTGAAAAAAGAAAACCAAATGGCATGTACTGCTGTCTTAAGGTTCTGTTTTTAGAATTTTTCATAAATATTTGAGTTCTGTTCACCGTTTATGGAATGTATTCATTAAAGGGATAGGAATGTTTCACAAAAAACAGCAGCTCCAATTAATCTTCATAGTATTTGGGCCATGGAGAATGTTATTTCAATACTGTCAGAGTAATTGAAGGATAAAGTTTCCCCTCCCGCCCCTTTTACCTAATGTGAGCCATCTTTTCTCAGATGTGGAATCTGGTTGCTAGACCAGGAAAATAACAGCAGGGCACAATCTTCTTCCTATGAGAACAATGAAAGCCCTGCCCCCCTTGACAAGTTTTTCATGGTTTTCCCTTATCTTAATTGAAGATTGTCCCTCTCTGCAATCTATCTGGGCACCTCCCTTCTGCTCTGGCTGAACAGTGTGACATCAGTAAAAGGGGCGGGAGGGGGACACTTTGTCATTGAATTACTCTTGAACTACAACTCTGACAGAATTGAAATAACACTCTCCAAGGTCAAAATACTATGATGATTAATTAGAGCTGCTTTTAATATGAAACATTACTATCCCTTTAAGGACACTGTCATTTTCTTCTACTGTGCTCTAAAAGGTTACCTGGCATTGCACAAAACTGTTTATTTTATTTCTGCAACTCAAACATAGAAACAAGAGAACAACAAACATACAACATTAGGATGTTAGTACCATTTTCAATTTTTCTACGGTCAAGCAACAAGGGCAAGCAACTGCTTTTACTGCCTCTGATGCGCTTGTAGCATTAGGGTCATTCTCAATCTTTCTCAAAGCTATATAGAAAGCTCATGTCAGAAAGGGTTTTGTGATTAGTAGAAAAAGCACGCAATTCAGTTTCACTCTGCTGAACCCAATCTACAGGATTGACAGTGCATCTCTAATAGATTCTTCCACAAGATAATTAGACCAGTGTAAGATGAGCACAAAATGAATTAACATTTGCACTTGAGTATGAATATTCAGTGCTGTAGCGTAATCCGTGGTGGGTGTTATTTCAGTGATTAGCAGTGTGGCTTATGAAAGGTTTGTAACTTTCATTGGTGCAGAATGGTTCCAATTAAACATTTTACAATATTCCAGGGGTCTTCCCAAACTGGTAAAGATAGTTAAATTATCTCTAGCTGTATAGACCAGTTGAGGCTGATGTACTATGAAGAACTAGAGCAATTCTGGGACAAGCCAACAGCACTGTTTGGAACAAATAAAAATTCCTATTAGAGTAAATTGGTTTTTAATCCCTTGAATGTTAGGCAGGTCTGACATGCATTGCAAAGGGTTAAAAGATGTAACAATGTAATTCAGGAATCTTTGTTTAACTGGCATTCACTTTTATGAAAGACCTGTAGTTAAAAATTATTGAATGTATCTTATTTTCCAGTCATAAGATAGAACCATTAGCTTATTCAAGCTTGACTTCTAAAATGATAAAATAATAAAATTACAGCACAATTGCATAACAATGTGCACAAAACATTTATAAAGTGATTTGCTTTTAAAACAGCTTTTAAAATATCAGTTTATCTCTTAGATATTGTTCTGATGGAGAATTCAATTTTTTATATGTTTGAATGGCATTTATAAGTTGTACAGACAGTTAAAGGGATACTAATATTCCATTATAAACCCAGCTCATATAGTTCAATAAAGTGAATAATACTGCTGTGTGATGCTCTTATTGTTCAAAACCAGTCAGTTACAAGGTATTTAGATGCTGAAGTTGATCCCTCACACCCCTTTTTCACGTTGTGAAGACACCTCCTCTCAGAGCTGAAGTACATTCGATTGACTGAACAGATCACAATGAAGGAAAATCTTCCCTCAGTCACTATCACGGTGCCCGTGATTTGCTTGCCTGCATTCCTATCCGATGGATTGGGACTGGAGCTGCATCCTCTGGCCTGTGCTATCTGCTGTTTTGTAGCTTTCTGTCTGTGTGGCTGAGATTACTCCACCTTTCGGTGGCGGCCTTATAATCTGCCCGTGAGCTGGGCTTAATCGCCCTTTTGTGGTGTTTCTGTGGGTTTTCCAGTGTTGCTCATTTGACCCTTGCTTGGCTTCTGATATCTCCTGGTGCTCGATCCTTGGCTTGTCTGACTGTTCGTTCTGGTTTTGACCATTGGCTCTATCTGACTATCTGATCCGTGTATGACTCTGGCTTGTCCGACTACCCGCTCTGTGCTGACCTAGGCTGTGGCTGACTACCCAATCCGGTTCCTGACTGTGGCTTATCTGACTTACGCTCTGTGCTACTCCCCGCTCCTGTCTGACTACCACTTGTCTCCATGTATAGCAGTAGGTGCACTCTACCTATCCGGTACAACAGCTACCTTGCTGGTAGCGTTGCAAGTTGCCTCCGCAATGTGCAATCCTATTACCTTCTGGCTGGTAGTGTTGCCTGTTATCTCTCGATCCGTTGCCACTTAGTACACTACCATATACTATTCCTTGCTGTCTCTGCCTAGTACTCGCCCTGAGTTCCGCACTGCACTATTGCAACTACATCTCTGGTAGTCTGCTAGTGAGCCCCAGCTCTGTGGCCTCCATTCTGTACTACTCAGGTACTATAGCTGCCCAAGCTGTTATCTAACATCCCTCTCTGGAGGTTGTCCTCATACACTCTGTTACTGATCCCTGGCGTTCCAGGTTCCTATCTGTCGGTTAGAGCCAAGTCTGGTTTTGTACCCTTTATATCTACTGTACTAAGTTCAGTTCAATGTCCGCTCTTGGGTATTGGACTAGACGCCTGTCTCCCCAAGGTTGAGGAAGTGTTCGCTCCTATTATTATCATTATTATTATTATTTGCTTCAATAAACTGGTTAAATTCACTTGTACTGTGTCGTGTGTTTATTTGCCTAAGTTAACGTGACAGTACGAAAGGGCCATGAGTACTCAAAGTACAAGTGAACCAGTTCAGAGCATTCTAGCCAGAATGGACTCAAATGGATCAGAGGATCGATCAGTTATCCTTTGCTATGCACACCCTATTAAACCATACCGCACAACCGATGGCCTCCCCAGATTTGTCACCGGTAGTACCTCCGAACCCAGCATGCAGTATTAGTTGAGGGTTGTCAGGTACTACCTCTTCCCTTCCTCAACAATACGATGGGGAGTCTACTCTACGCAGAGGGTTTTTGAACCAGGTGGACGTTTTTCTGGAAATGGTACCACATGCCTTTCCGTGTTACCAAAGCAAGGTCAGGTTGGTGATCTCCTTGTTGTCTGGCAAGGCTCTAGTCTGGGCTAATCCATTATGGGAGACAAGGAAGCCTATTGTGGATAACTTCTCAGAATTTGTGGAGGAATTCCGCAGAGTTTTTGACTTTCTGGCCAGAGCAGTATCTGCAGCAAAAAGGCTAATGACTATACATCAGGGCACACGCACGGTGGCTGACTTTGCTATTAAATTTCTCACTTTAGCTGCAGAAGTGGGCTGGAACAATGAGGCATTAGTAGCAGCATTTACACAGGGTCTGTGCTTCACTATTAAAGATGAGACAGCAGCCTGTGAGCTGCCAGGAGACCTGAACAAACTAATCTGCTTTGCAATTCTAATTGACACCAGGCTTAGAGAGATGCCTGTGTTCAGAAACCAGGGGCAGAAACTCACAAATCGACTTGCACCCAGCTTTTTGATCCCACCATGTCCTCCCTCGCCTCCCATACCTCCTGGTTCCATGGCTGGCAGGGTTGAACCTATGCAATTGGGCTTTATGCATCTCTCAGGGAGGAGAGGGCATTTAGAAGGAGAGAGGGCATTTGTCTTTACTGTGGAAAGGCAGGACATCTGCCTGGCAGGGAAACTCATGCACCTAGGGGTTGTGTCAGGGGCAAACCCTAGGTGGAGTATCGCAGCCCCCAGATTCCCAGTCTGGGAAACCTATTCTTGAAGTAATAGTGTCCTGGTCCACATCCTCTATCAAGGCTCTGGCCTTGGTGGATTCGGGAGCTGCTGGATTCTTCATGGATGCTGGCTTTGCATCCCAGCATGATATTCCTTTCTTGCTTGTCTCCACTGGCTATTGAAGCTATTGACCGTAGACCTTTACAGCCCTCACATGTCACTCACAAGATGGTTCCAGTATCCCTAAGGGTAGGAGCACTCCACGTGGAGACCCTACAATTTCAGATCATAAAGTCGCCACACTATGCGGTCACCTGGGGTTCCCCTGGATACAGATGCACAATCCTGGGATAGATTGGCAGACGTACAACATCATGTCATAGTCCCCCCATTGTGCTGAGGCGTGTCTACAACACCCTCCCAGAATACTACGTACCACTCCCTTGTTACCTACAGTGTACCAATCATTCAAGGAGGTATTCAAAAAGAGACTAGTACATTGCCGGCACACAGAATGTACAACTGTACTATTGATTTAATCCCAGGAGCCATACCTCCTAGAGGATGAGTTTATCCCCAGTCTATGGGGGAGAATTGTGCTATGGAGGAGTATGTGTCTGATGCCCTGGCCAGAGGGATCATTCGCAAGTCCTCCTCACCTGCTGGTGCAGGATTCTTTTTTGTGAAAAAGAAGGATGGGGAATTGAGACCATGTATTGACTACAGAGGTCTAAACAAATTGATGGTGAAAAACGCATACCCCATGCCATTGATCACCGAACTGTTTGATCGAATTAAAGGGGTAGAAAGTGTTCACCAAGGGTGGCCTATAATCTTGTGAGAATAAAGGAGGGGCAGGAATGGAAATCCGCATTTAACACTCGCAGCAGACATTATGAATATCCGGTACTGCCTTTTGGGTTGATTAATGCTCCGGCAGCATTCCAAGAATTTAACAATGATGTTTTAAGAGATCTACTGCAGAGGTGTGCAGTAGTATTCCTGGATGATATTCTTATCCACTCACCTACCATAGAAGCACATCAGGCGGATATGGCACAGGTCTTGCTACTCTTACGAGAGGACAAATTATTCTGTAAGCTAGAAAAGTGCAAGGTCACATTTCTGGGGTATGTGATTTCCTCTGCAGGATTGGCCATGGATCCACTTAAGTTGTCCACAATTCTGCAGTGGTCCCGTCAGGTAGGACTGAAAGCCATACAGAGGTTTCTGGGTTTCACAAACTATTATAGGAAATTCATTAAGAATTTTTCCTCAGTGGTGAAGCTACTGGGGTGGAACAATCTGGTTTCACAACCAGCGCCTATACCCAGCTTTGACTGCAGCAAACAAATACCTGGCATGCCATCACCGAACTCTAGCCTTGCTCTCAAGCAGTGCACCCAAACTACTGAACCAGCGGTAGGCAAATGTGGGTTCCTACTCCCTGCGTTTTGACAAAATGAGCTAGGCAAAAAAGTGGAAAAACTGCACTTTTTATTGGGAATTCCCGCCAGGGGAAAATTTTCGCCCATCCCTACTTAGGAGTCTGGATGAGCTTATAAGCTAGTAAATGGTTAGAGGGTATAGCTAATAAAATTAAGATAGATAATATAGAAAGGACCAGGTACAAGCAAAGGGTCATGGGGAGAAGAGGGAGGAGAAAAAGGTAGTAAACATGGAGAAATCCCTTAATTCAGATCTAGAAAACAGGCATGTAGTAAAATACATTATAACCACCAAATTAATTGTATGTTGGTGAATGCAAGAAGTATAGTAGACAAACTAGTAGGTTGGAAATGGTATCCTTTTAAAATGTCACATAGAAAAAAGCTTGTGACCACACAGCGCATTAACCACGTTGTTGTGATGAAAAAGGCAACATGAGAATCCCTCCCTGCATCAAAGTACGAGATTCTCATATCGCCTCCTTAAACGTCACTTCAACGCACCCGCAGCATCCAGTTTATTGCCTGCATTAACCCTTTGTGTGCCTCGGATCTCCTACCATTCCTACCATCTACAAGTATGTATGGCACCGTCTGTCCCTGTCCTCCATATTAACAGCTGAAATACACATGGCAAACAGAAAAATGTAATGCCCACATTAACCCTTTGTGTGCCTCTGACCTCATGAACAGTCTCGAAGCGGGTCCCTGAGAAGTATTATTTTTGTATCACTATTGTATTATTATTATTATTTCTTTACAGACTTTGTATACTGTGACGTCCCTGAGAGGTATTATTACTGTATTATTATTGTGTTATTATTGCTATACAGCTGAGCTTTGCCAGGTACTACCCTGTTTATTAACACAACACACAAGATGTTGGGTTGTCTTGGAATTATTCTGTCCACTGCTCCTCCCTTTTCAGATTTTATTTAGCTCTTTCTCTTACAGACAGAACACCCCTCACTAGTGATTGCTCAATATTATTTGTATTTTTAAAATAATGAAATTCTATTATATGTAAGCATTTTTGATTTACCTCCACACACGCACAAACTCTGTCCCGTTTCGCAACAAAGCATTTTCTAACAGACTGGACCCTAGGACATTCAGACATGGTGCCACCATTTCTTTTGACCATAGTGATGCTCCTCTGACCTGTAAAGTTTACTTTAGGTTTTTCAGATTTGTAGGTTGAATGAATATGTTTATTTATATAGCATCACAAGTGTACGTAGCGCTTTTCAATTTAAGGCTTTAGACAATACAGGGTTACAAGTGCTTTGCAAAGTGAAACCATGGAAATGAGGTCCCTGCCTGAAAGCTTACACTCTACAGTGGTAATGGAAGACATACAGAGTACATAAGGGTCAAGTGCTGTATACAGTGCCAGAGTACTTGTTAGGATAGGAACTATAAAGTAAATAATTTAAAAAGAGCCTGAGTTATACAAAGTCAGTGTCATGTAACATGTTTAAGTTTAGTTAAGAAGATGTAGTTTCAATCGTGATTTGAAGACCATCAGAGAGGTGCAGTGGAGCAGAGTGGAAGGTAGAGCATTCCATAAATAAGGAGCAATGAGGGAAAAAGGTTTGATACGTGAGAGGACTGTAGACACAGAAGGAGCTGAGAGAAGATTGTTATTGGCTGATCGTAAGCGGTGGGATGGGGTATAGCAGGAGATCAGAGTGGAAATGTAGAAAGAGGTAGAGAAGAGAAGAGTTTGGAATGAGAGATGCTGAATCTTATAAGAGATCCAAAGTTTTATAGGCAGCTGCTGTAGAGATTTGAGGAGGAGGGAGGTAGGGACAAACCTAGGTGTCAATAGGATAATTCGTGCTGCAGCATTCTGTATGGATTGAAGAGGATGGAGATGGGATTCAGGAAGGCCAGAGAGAAGAAGGTTACAGTCAGGGCTCAAAATTTCCACTCGCCACTAGCCAACGGCGAGTGAAAATTTAGCCCTGGCGAGTAGAAATTCAGTCCTGGTGGGTATGCTATGGCTTGTAGTGGCGAGTAACTTTTCAGATCTGGCTAATAGCAAAGGACTTCAAATTTTAAGCCCTGGTTACAGTAGTCCTTGTGGGAAATGATGAATGATTGTGTGAGAATTTTGGCTGTGGAGGAACAGAGGAAGGAATGGATTTTAGCAATGTTAACCAAGTGAAAGCGGTAAAATTTAGCAATGGCGTTAATATGAGGAGAAAATGAGAGAGATGTGTCAATTATCACCCCTAAGCACCATGCTTCTGATACTGGATTTATGGTCGTGCCATTCACAGACACCTGGAAGGGCACTACTGGGCCAGACCTGGGTGGGCTGAGTATTAGCTCAGTTTTAGACAAATTGAGCTTGAGGTGCCTATGAGCCATCCAGTCTGAGATAGGTGAGAGGCAATCTGTGACTTTAGATTGAATATCAGGGCCTAGATGCACTAAAGGTCGAAGAGTGCTATGAATGTCGATGTTCTGTCGGAGAAGTGTCGTAGGCACCTCCGCAGTATTCACAAAGTGTCTACGACATCACTTCACCAGATCTCCGACAAAAAAATACCCACATCGACATAAATCCGACATGCCTTCACCATGTCTACGAATTTGTATTCTTCGAATCGACAATTGCACATTTCCATATGGAAATGAAGCATAATCAGATAAATTCGTATGCAAGGGGGTGTGTTCATATTATAATGTGACACTTCAACTCATTCAGTAAACTCCAAAAGCAGCCTCTGCTGTCAGAGTTCACAGTCTCCACTTCACCTAACTCAGGCTGTTGTAGCTGGGATTCTCCTATGGAGTAGCAGCAGGGAGAGCTACGACAGTCTGAACAGCATTCTCTGTGATTCCCTGCCCAGCCAGTAGGGGAACACAGAGAAGGCTTTCAGCACCATGAACAAGGTTAGGTATATATGATATTTACTTGAACAGTACTAACGAAGTACAGTCATGTAACCTAATTTATGATTGAGCAATGTGTATTTTTGATCCCAGCCACTTGATATAATTGTTATAAGAATGGAAAAAAATTGCTATATTTGCTGGGATATTAATAGTGGTATTGCATCAATATTTGAGTTGTGGGATTTTAAGTCAATCTACAAGCCGATTAGGCTCAGGTCCCCAATGCATTGCAAGAACAGCTAGAGGGTATAAAATGTTCAACCCTGGAAAACTAGGCAGCTAGTCTGTACATCATGTCAGTTTGATTTCTTTTTGTTCCTGCCTGCCTGGCTTGTCTATTGAGCTCTCATTATTTTACTGTATAAGATCAACTGTTTTCCAAAAATTGATGCTTTATACCACCGACTCCCAACTCCAGTCCTCTGAATACACCTACAGGTCAGGATTTAAGGATATCCCTGATTATGCACAGGCAAATCTTTCACAATAACTGATCCACAGACTACCTACCTGTGATTCAGTAGAGAGATCCTGGAAACCTGGCCTGTTGGTGTGCCCTAAAGAATAAAGTTGAGATACACAGTATGATATTAACCATAGTGATGATTCCAAAGTTACAGCTCCTTCATTATGATATTCTATAATTCTCTCTTGTTTTATTCAATTAACCCCTGTATCAATTCCAAATGATGGTTCCTTCACTCTGCTGACCTATATATCATCTTCTTTGATGTCAAGTACATGAGATATGAGGTGACAAATCAGGATTCCTCTCTGTGTTTTTATTACTTGTGTATGGTATAGGCCATTTTGTTTCAACTCCAATTAGCAATTCTCTGAGGAATTCATAGAATATGTAATTCACATAAAACATTATATATAACATAAAACATTATATACAAGGTAAGTATAATTAGAGCAAAATACACACACACACAAACCTTTTGTTTTCTAGGATATAAATGATTATCATAGCATCACATTATAAAAAATACATTTATATTACCCCTTTGTGTGACACACACACACTTCCTCTGCTTCATATTTTCCCCTATTTAAACACATTTAGGACCAGTGTTAGAACATTCTAATACATTACATGCATTTTCCAAAGTTGTTATAATAAAATTTATGCTTATTTTATCCTGTCTGATGTGTGTGTGAAGCAGAACACCTTGACCCTACAGAACTGTATAAGGCAATAATACACCCCGCAAGCACTGGAAACATTCTGGTCTGGACTGGACTGCCCCCCTGTCTTGTTCCTTTGCCCACTGGTAGCCATAGAATCCCATGTATATTTTCTGGCCCCCAGATTTCTTCCCTTGCTCAATGGTAGCCACAGATCCTCATGTACACTGTCTGACCCTCTCCAGCATTTTCCCCTTTCCTACTGCTAGGCTAACCACAAATCCCCATGGGCACTGCCTGGGCAAGGGAAGAAGGCTGGGGATGTCAGTTAGTGTATGTCGTCTAACACATAATGATGATGTTCCCCCACAATACTTATATCCAACATGCTGCCCCACAGTTCAAATTTGACATTTGAACCCCATTACAGTCAGACATATGATGCCCCTTACGTTCAACATATGTTGCCTCGTCATTCCAATCTGACAAATGTTGCCCCTTATGTATGACATATGCTACCTCCCCATTACAATGAGACAAATATTGCCCCTTCTGCATGACATATTTTGGCTCCCCATTATGATGCGACAAATGTTGCCCCTTATGAATGACATATGCTGACTCCCTATTACAATGTGACAAATGCTGTCCCTTATCTACAATATATGCTAGCTCCAAATTACAACGCAACAATTGATGCCTCACACTGTAAACCCTTTGAGTGCCAGAGGGATATGCGACACATTGCTTTACAATGAATTGCATACCCCTCTGGCACTCAAATGGCTAATGCCCATGTTATACTGTGTAAATATGGTGTAGTGCAGTGTTTTGAATTTTAAAATCAAATTGGACCTTGCAGAAGGTATCGGGACCCTTCTACTCTGCTTTTCATGAATGAATCAATCACATGGCTTGTTGTAAATGAACGGGTTCAGCAGGAGGAGTCCTACTTGAGCCGGCTCGAGTAGAAAGGAAAGGACAAGTCTCACAGCCGTGGCAGTACCCTTGTATTACTCAGCGGGTAAATGATTTGAATATATTATTTTTGTATAAAAAAATGTAGTTCTCCTTTATTGTTACATGGCATAAGGATAAATATGCAGTGTTGTATTAATAAAAGATTTTTCATCCATCAAAGTTTAATCATACCTTAAAGAACTCTCTGGAACTCAGAGCATTAGCCCCTTGAGTTCCAGAGGTGTGCAAATAACATTGTGGAGAAATATGTTGCACATCCCTCTGCTGCTCAATGAGTTAATCCTTGATAGGAAGAATGACATCAGAGTGTGGCAACGGCCATCTTTGCAATGTAATAAAGTTTGCAGTTATTTACCCCCTTGATTTCCAGCTGTCCTTTAAATGAAAGATGATTACAACATATGGTTGCAACGCAATGAAATGTAACTGAACCGTAATTGTTTTAGCTTGAATGCCGTCGTAAAAATTCATCAGTGTTAACAGAGCTATCTATTCCTTTTAAACAGCAGTTTACCAAGTGGTAGAGAGGAAAGAAATTGGAATTTGATTTTTTTATTATTTACTAGTGTAAAAGCCCATGTACACGGGCCAAGGTCGCATTGCGAACCCCTCTGGAACTCAAAGGGTTAAGAGGTTGGTCCTGCTCTGCGTCCTGCCGCCGACGCAGTCATGCACTGTAGAGACTTCCTGAAAGCACAGAATGCTCCCAGCATTCCTACACCTCCCAGCATTCTATGCATCCAGGCAGTCTCTACTGCGCATGACGGCTTCTGACAAACATCCTAGCAAATTATTATATAGGATTTCTATGGGCTATTAGAGTACTAGACATTTATCTAGGCAGATTTCACTACATACGAAAAGTGTCACTTTCTATAAAGGTATGTTTATTTTCCTTTTTTCTTAGCTTATTTTGAAGGTTTATTTTTCATAAAAAGAACTTATGCCAAAAGGAAAAATGTAATTATCTAAACTGACCGATATTTGCATGCAAATTAGTTTTAGATTTACAGTTTACACAATGTAACATCTTAGATATTATATCTGAAACTGTTCAAAGTCTATGTGCTGAGCAATGATTAACAGCTTTACATTTAGTTATACAAATTAATTTGCTTGTGTACTTTATTTGAGGTTGACAGCAACACTGAGAAAACAAAAACGTGTGTTATTATTGCTGCATTTCATATTTAAGCCTAGTCCACACTAGCAACTGAATCACAGTCATTTGAATGCAGGAAAAATGCATGAAATTGGTGTCATTGGCCCATATTTATAAAAGCAGTTATTTTGGAGTAAACCAACTGAGTCATAGGGGACAAATAAACAATCCTAAATTCCTATGCACTTGAATAAAGTCCTTTAACCCCTTGAATGTTAGAGAGGTCTCCAATGCATTGTGAAGCTGTTCTAACATTTAAAGGGATACCGTTAAAACAACCGTTCCAATTAATCTTCATAATATTTGAGCCATAGAGAGTGTTATTTCAATACTATCAGAATTGTAGTTTAAGAGTAATTGAATGATAAAGTTTCCCCCTCCCACCCCTTTTACCTAGTGTAAGCCCCCTCTCCTCAAATATGTGATCTGGTCCATAGACCAGACAGCTCACAGCAAGGAACAATCTTCTTACTGTGAGAACAATGAAAACCCTCACTTGACAGGTTTTTCAGTTTTTCTCTTATCTTAATTGAAGATTGTCCCTCTCTACAATCTAACTGGACACATCCTGCTGCTCTGAGCTGAGGAGTGTTATATCAGTAAAAGAGGCGGGAGGGGGATATTTTATCATTCAATTACTCTTGAACTACAACTCTGACAAAACTGAAATAACACTCTCCAAGTCCCAAATATTATGATCATTAATTAGAGCTGCTTTTATTAAAAACCATTACTATCCCTTTAAGGAGCTAGAAAGCCCAGTTTAATTAACCCTTTGAGTGCCAGAGGGGCATGCAACGCATTGCTTTGCAATGCGTTGCATACCCCTCTGGCACTCAAAGGGTTAACAGGAATTTTTATTTGCCCGCTACGGTGCAGCTGGTTTACTGCAGAATAACTGCAATTTATAAATATGGGCTGTTGTGTCATAATGGACTTTTTGCATTGCTGGAAAACAGTGACGTAAGTTATTGGATCTTGAAGGAACTTTTGGTCCGACAGTACATGCTTTATGGCAAGTACATGAGATTTGTATTGATTTTAATGGCAGCAGACCAAGTATTGCAGGTTAACACTATGACTGTGACATGTTAAAGCTGCGGTGTTGAATCTGAAGAAACTGGAAATAAGTATTGCCTTGGATATATCATGCATTCCAACCTGGCATCTTTCAAATTAATTACTGCAAGAGGACTAAAAATCTACTTTTACATATGCCTTGTGGAAACCCCCTGGGACCCATGATAGATGTCTCACAAATAATAATATTTGTTAACGGACTGTCAGAGATAAGCTAGCAATTTGGGCGCTAATCTCAATATGTTAACTACTTTAGACATCTTTTCTCATTACATGCTTAAATACCAACAAAATGAATCAATTTGTAGGTATACAGCGAAAGAACATAGCTTTTTATTTACACATGTAAATCTAGTTTAGGATTAGAGTTCAGTGTCTGACAGAATCAAATGTTTTACTATGAAACAACATTTGTCAGCAATATTGTAGTATTGTAATTTGGTTAGTAGGTGATGGTGTTATTGTTAGCTATACTTTCTAAGACCAAAAGCTCTGCATGGCTAGCAAAAGAAAATTTCAGTTCTACTTTATTTTGTCTTTTTCATGATAAAGCATTTATATACCTTGAATTGAATTAATTTAAATTGCTATTTTTAATGTTACACAATGGGTGTTATGCACTAAGGTGTGATAAGGAGGTGATAAAGAGGAGATAACGTCTCCATTGATATCACTTCTCCAGGAGCTCAATAGTATTAGCCCCGGTATTTTTAAAGGGATAGTAATACTTTGTTTTATCTTTATGTTATTTTGTAGGCATTTAAAAAACATGAAGAATGATATAAGTCTTATCTCTCAAACCTTTATGGTTTGAGAGATATTCACAAGCAAAGTTTCTCCCTCCTGTCCCTTTTACCTAGTGTAAGCCATCTCTTCTCAGATGTGGAATGCAGTCCATAGACCAGACAAATAACAGCAGGGGACAGTCTTCTTCCTATGAGAACAATTAAATCCCTGCCCCCCTTGAAAAGTTTTTCAGGTTTTTCCCTTATCTTAATTGAAGATTGTCCCTCTCTGCAATCTACCTGGGCACCTCCCTTCTGATCTGGCTGAGCAGTGTTACATCAGTAAAAAAGAATTAATCTTGAAGTACAACTCTTGACAGAATTGAAATAACACTCTCCAAAGTCCAAATACTATGATGATTAATTGGAGCTGCTTTCATTATGAAACATTACTATCCCTTTAAAATAAGCGGTGGTGGTTTTGACAGCCCAGTTTACAATTCTATAAACTCTGCTGTCAACAACAAAAAACATGCAAAAATGTACAACGGGTGGACAATTATCACCCATTGAACATCACTTAAAAATAATCAACTTTGCTATCTTATTCCATGTGGTGGCTTCACTGCGTGTTTAGGACGCACTTTTCATGAGAACTCAGACAAGCGGTGAAAACCACCGGTATGTGTTGGAAAACTGGTTTACAACACATGCTTGGGGTTGAAACAAACAAAAAGATTAACCCTATGAGTGCCAGTGGGGTATGCAATGCATTATACAGCATTGCATACCCCACTGGCAGTCATAGGGTTAATCTAGAAACAGTTCACACATGTTCCGACAAATAAAAACTTACCAGTAATCCTGATTTCCAGAGGGGTTGCAGCCGGCTTCTTCTTCTTTTCTTTCTTCTTCTCGTCTGTCTTCTTTTTTTCTTTCTTGCTGTAAAAAAAAACCATGAGTGCTCTTTGATTAAAAAAAATAAAAGCCTCCAAAGATGCTACTGTTAACCCTTTGAGCTCTGGAGGGGTAGCCCTCCAATGCTCAAAGGATTACTATAAGTGACATTTTAAAGTTTTAAAAAATGTCCCATATAGAGTAAATCTTAAAATGTATTTACTCCCTTTGCCTCTGCCGCCATCTCCACTCGCGGTGGAAGGCATTTTGAGCTACACAGAAGAATCCCTGAAACCTCTCGGGCCATTGTCAGACTTTTATTATATGCCAGTCTCAGTTCAAAATAAATTGGCAGCCTCCAATTGGCTGGGAATGCTTATTTTTCTAGCTGGGGGATTATGAACCCCGCTAGAAGTTGAGTGTCTGGGGGATGCATAAGCACTTCCCAGCCAGTTGGGGACTACCAATTTATCTTGAATCGAGACTGGCATATAAAAGCCAGTCTGACTCGGAGGCAAAAGGATAAATACATTTTTAAGATTTACTCTATATGGCACATATTGGAAACAGATTATTTTTTATTCCATGAGGACTTTAAGATGCCACCTATAGTAACCCTTTGAGCACCAGAGGGCTACCCCTCCAGCACTCTAAGGTTTAAAGGTAGCATCTTTGGGGGATTTTTTATTTTTTTTTGATAAATCAAAGAGCACTCATGGGTATTTTTTTTAATAGCAAGAAGGAAGAAAAAAAGACAGAAGAAAAGACAGAAGACAAAAGCGATGTAGGAATGGGTGACAATTTACACCTCAAACTGAAATCGGCGAATAATGGCACTTCCTGCTTTGTGAATTATTTCCTGCAAAAAGTGCAGATTCTCTGCTTTTTTCCTAGCTCATTCCATTGAAAACATAGAAGTTACACACAACACATAGCAAATATTATTTTATTTCCCAGAGGCAAATTATGAAAGAGGCATGAGGGTGTCTGTGTTGGTGGGGTGTGGGGAAAGAATTAGTTGAACAGGGAATGCTTTTTGGGGGGGGTTTGTTTACTGGGATTGGGGGGCAATTAATGAAAAAATAAATCCTAAATACAATAAAAAAAAAAAATAAGACATGGTATAAAAGGGGTCTGAAGAGGATGCCTGTGTTGGTGGGTGAAGTCTGGGGAGAGCACAGAATTTGCTTTTGGGGGGGTTTCTTGACTAGTATTGGGGGGACAGTTAATAAAAAAATAAATCAATAAAATAAAATAAGAAATGTGTATGTAAAGTGATAGCGACAGGAACCCCCTGACATAAGCTGCCACTGGGGTAGACTGATACTTGACTTGATAGAGTATTCTGTAGAGGATGATTTGTTAGATTTGTTGTTAAAGGCCCAAGACCTAAGGAAACATTGATTTGTAGGACTTAAGCTTGTTTGGAACAAGCCCTAAGTAAACACTGATTTGTAGGACTTAGACTTGTTAGAACAAACCCCTAAGGAGTGTTTATTTTTTTTTGTAGGACTTTTTTTTTTTTTTTTTTTAAAGCGCAAGCCCTGAGAAAGGCCTAGTGCCAGCAGGTCATGTTGGCCAGTGGCCACTGGCCAGTGTCAAATGTCCTCCTGAGTCCATAAATGTGGAATTTGCAACTGCTGCTTTTTTTGCTGCTGATGCTGAGTTGTTTAAGCAACAGGGTGGTTAGGCAGCCGAAAGGGAATGGGATCAACAATAGCAGTAACAAGGGATGGACCATGAAGGTTCCACTTGCCACGTCTAGCTCCAGTGATGCGCCTGAATTAGTAGCAGCACAATAAGTAGCCCCCAGTCTATGTAGAAAAAATAAGAAGTTGGCCAATAATTCTTCTCTACCTGCCCATCCTCCAAAATCATGGGTGTGTTGTATTTAGAATATAAATTTTTCCCTTGAGAG
Source organism: Rhinophrynus dorsalis (assembly GCA_037306005.1). NCBI lineage: Eukaryota > Metazoa > Chordata > Amphibia > Anura > Rhinophrynidae > Rhinophrynus > Rhinophrynus dorsalis. Next base: position 67,045,223 of record CM074719.1, on the reverse strand, counting down.
CAGGAACTGTGGCTCTCATCAGCAACTGCAGTGTGTATGCGTGTGTGTGGTAAATAACATCTGGGGGCACAACTGTATCCAAACACCATGACACCAGAACCCAAATACTGCCACTGTCACTATACCCCTTGCCCTGGCCACGCTAAGGACAAATGACAACTTGCTAACAGTTTAATAGTAATGACGAACCCTCCCTGTCACCATCTTAGCATTTTCTGTGGGATGGAATCTCCTCAGATGCCGCTTGATGCCCTGGTTGTAATTCTTCTCCACCATATTGCCACGTGTGGTCAGTGTACCACACAGTGTGCAATGGGTGAAGATGAACTGCCACATCCTAACATCAACAGATTGGCAGGTGAGGTAACGATGAATGAGGTGGATTGGCAGAAGATGTAGTTACCCAAGAGGAAGAAGGTGATGGTGAGTTAGTTGTTTCACTCATCATGGAACTTCTAGTCTCTGTGTGGTTTCTCTATTCTTCCTCCTTTGATCTCTGCCTTACCTCTTGTTGCTATCATGGTGCCCATGGTGCCCGTGCTATGCTGGCGACATTCTGTCAGTTTTGCTTCCTGCTGACTCTTATTGGCTGAAGTGGCTTTGTCCCACCCAGTATTTGTCCTTAAATACTGGGCCTTGTCACTTCTCCGGTGCCCTTTCATGGTGTTTCCGTTACCAGAGCTTGTTCCAGTTCTCGTGTGATCTTCGTGTACTGACCCCGACTTCCTGACTACTCTGCTGTATCCGTTCCTGCTTTGTGTACTGACCCGGGCTGCCTGACTAGTGTGCTATCTCGTTCCTGCTCTGTGTACAGACCCGGCCCGGCTGACGTTCCTGCTCTGTGTACCGACCTGGCCTGGCTGACGTTCCTGCTCTGTGTACCGACTCGGATTGGCTGACGTTCCTGCTCTGTGTACCGGCCCGGTTGGGCTCCATTGTCCGGGTATCAGGGCCTACCTGTGGTCCCATCCGGTACTCGGTTTGGGGTTGTCAACCGGGTTCCTCTCTGTCTCCGGACAGAGTCACTGTTGCCTCATTGTTAATACTAGCAGTCTAGTCTCTGTATCTGTCTGTGTCGTGCGGGCGACACTCCGGTGTGTTTCATCCATCTGTGCACCACGGTACTCTTGACCCTATTTCCTGCCACAAGCTGAGGTTGGACTGACTCTGGGCGTCTGTCACGGTTTTTTGATGAACACTCAGACCAGACTGATAAGGTTAAAATGACTTTATTGAGAATAAGGTCACATGCGTAATTTGGCCTTAGGCCCAAACCAACAGTGTAGCAATATAGGCAGGTTTTACAGAAATAGCAAGTAGTGACAAGAACAATTGCATGAATTATACAATCACTGGTAAGAAGGTTCTGACTGGAACAGAGCAGGCGTCAGGTAACACAGTCCGAGAACTGACCACAGGACCTTGGCACAGATAGTCCAGGAGGAAGTGATTGGCACCACCCAGACGCCTGGGAGGAACGGAACCCAGAAGAGCGAGGCAACACTGCTGGCACAGCCCAGACACCTGGGCGACACTGAACCCAACGGATCAAGGCAACACTGACCCTGGCACAGGATGCCGATAGAGACAACTCTCAAGCAGACCCTAGAATGCTAGTTGTGGATTGTAACACAGTGAGGAATATAGGTAGGCAACCAGTGTCCCCTCCACAGAGGATGGTAATAACACAACGCTGGCTCTAGAGCCCAAGGCTACTGCAGAGTGCAATATGCACGACCTTACCTGGAGAGACCAGGCACGCAAAGGGTCAATAGGTAACGTCCAATGATATCTGCAACTCCCAAAGGGAGTGAGCCCAACGCTGTAGGGAGGTGGACACAGAGAGATCAGAGTAACTCAGTCAGTGCAAGAACACTGTACTGGTACTTTGCGTGTGCACTCCGCCAGCGGCGGTCAGAGAGTAGCTACAGCATGAATGCTTAGCAGCCGGTCGACAAAGTAATAGTGCCACGCGGCGCAACTGACTAGATAAAGGCAAGGGCACAGGAAGTCTAGCTCAATTAACGGAGGCAACCAAGCGGTAGGATAGATGCACTGACAACACGCTAGACCCTGGTGGCAACGGAACAGTGAGTCAGCCAGGAATGGTCAGTAGTGGAGCAGGCAGCAGTCAGCTACGATCTGCACAGAGTGGGTCCTCAGCCAGATACGGTCAACAATAGAAGCGGGTCCTCAGCCAGATACGGTCAGCAACGGAATCAGGAGCAGAACAGCAAACTTCAGGAACGTTGTAGGGCAGGCCAGGTCATACACGAACAGCAATCACGGAGCATAAGTCAGGAACTAGTACACCACGAAAGGGCCACATAGTGATGACATGACAGAGGTTATAAAGGTTGTCACTGGGCGGTGACAGGATACTGACCAATCAGGGAGAAGGTATGGAAATAGACTAGTCAGAATGTTGCCGCCTGCAACCAGGAGCACGGGCACCGTGATAGCGCCTCAGGCTGTTCTCTCTATTGGGCAGTCGACATTGGTCTGAGCGTTCGTTAACCCCTTCGGGGAAGGCGCCATCTTCCACCAGTTTTCAGTGTCCATTGAGTGCTCCTCCAGGCATACAGTCGCAGTCCTCTGTTACTGCTACGGCAGTCCACAAGTTTGTCCTGGGCCTCTGTTTACTCCTGTGGCATTACTCGCTATTTGTTCACTCTCTGCAGAGTGAGAGTCTTAAGGGCCTAGCGCTATTAGGGCCTGTCAGTCTTCCTGACCTAATAGTAACCTATTCACTGCTGCCTCGTTTGCATATCACACGAACTGTACCTGACCTGTGTCAGTATATTATTGTTGCTGAGTTGTACAAATACTGGACCCGTGTGGGTATTTATTACTGTAACCTGTCCTGTGTCAGTACTATATTGTGTATATATATATTACTGGACCCGTGAGGGTTGTTGTTATTCTGAGTTTATTCAATAAAACTGTGTTTTACCTAACCTACTGTGTCTGAGTGTCAAATAAAACCGTTACAGTTGCCTTTTTGGAGAGACAGGGGGTACAGCAACAGCGGTACTTGATTTCTGTGGTGGGTGTTTGGCTTTAACATGTTTGCCATAAATATCATGGTGTCTGTGTTTCATGTGTGATATAAGGGTGCTTGTGCCAAGGTGTGTTCCCTCCTTTCCTCTTCTCACTGACTTGTCACAAATTGTGCACAGTGCCGTTGATGATGACTGCGCTGTGCCTGCCCAAAGAGAAAAATAATCCCACACCCTGACTTCAGGGGGGAGGGATAGGGAACAGGTGGAAAAGAATGGCCTCTTTCTTCTTGTCCTCCACATTCCCCTTCACTGTCTGTTGCTGCTACTGCCTCAGAATCAACACTGTAACACTGGCGCTGGCAAGTGGAACCTGTCCTAGTCCCGCAACACTTGTTGACCCCATTCCCACTATGTCCACGATGGTCTGTAGCTTGCTCATCAGCATCCTCTTGTCCTTGCATCTCAGCAGCAGCAGGAATTAGAGCAGTTACAAATTCCAAAAACTGCTAATGGTGGTGGTAGTGATGGCAAGTGTGATTCAGGGTCCCCTGCTGTAACACTTGGCCTTATCTTCTCCTTCCCCCCTCCTGAGTATTACAAGACACAATAGCAGCAGTTTCAGCACTGGTGGCAGCAGGTTCAGCACTGGCAGCAGGCACAGCACTGGTGGCAGCAGGGGCAGCAAATCTGACAGCAGGCACAGCACTAGTGGTAGCAGTAGCATGGGCAGCACATCTGACAGCATGCACAGCACTAGTTGCAGCAGGGGCAGCACATCTGGCAGCAGGTACAGCAATGGTGGCAGCAGGGGCAGCACATCTGACAGCAGGCACAGCACAAGTGGCAGTGGGGGCAGCACATCTGACAGCAGGCACATCAATGGTGGGAGCAGTAGCATGGGCAGCATGTCTGAGCATGCACAGCACTAGTTGCAGCAGGTGCAGAAAGTCTAGCAGCAGGTACAAGCAGCTGACTTGTCCTGCTCTCACTATTACTACCCTTCTCTTCCTCCGTTCCCATTAAATTCCCCAAGATCCCTAGGGGTGGTTTAGGGAATATGGACAGCATTGGTTCAGTAATGCTCACTTCCTCCTCCTCCTCCTCAGACTCAGTGGACCCATATGGGTCCTTCCAGTTCCTCCTTTTATTAGTTTAAATATGCTCATAGTGATAGCAGTCACTATGAGCCTCTCCTGCCTCAATTTTCCAAACAAATAACAGCATAGCATGTCTACCTCACTCTCTAGCTACTTCTATTGTTTCACGTCCGCAAATGAGTCACATTTTGTAGCGAAAAGGATAAAACCACATAAATCAATGGGTGTAAACTTTCTAGTCATTGAAAAAATGGTGAAGAATTTTGGCCAATGGCCGAAAAACGCAAAGATTTTAATCTCTGGTTTAAAAGCGGATTTTCCTGTGAAAAAGCTGACTACAAAGTTTTTGTGGGATTTCTCACAGGAACATGGTGACAACATTCACCCATCCCTAAAGAGAAGACACAAGAGAAGATTAATGAACAAGGCGACAGTGGAGGTAAGTATTACATTTCTAACTAGTTCTAACTCACTTTCGGTGCTTGACACTGTCAATGAGAGTTTTTTTTTTTTAATTTGATGTTCCCACTATTCGTGCTATTTAGCGTGAGTTGTGGGAACAAAAAACAACAATGAGCATTTTGCCAAAATGTGAGTTTTGGCCTACAACGCTCTTTTTTGCCATGTACCTCTCCAGCAATAGAATAGCTGAGGTACATGGTTCAGTTTTTTAGGCGCTAGTGTGTTTGTTATTACAGACACAAACACACACACACATATTCAGACACACACATTCAGACACACACATTCGATGAAACACAGACACACATGCATACGGACACATGCAGACACACACACACTCACAAACACACACACATAGGCAAACAGATACACAGGCGTAAACAATCATATAAACACAGACACACAAGCAAACACACACACACATAAATATTCCCACATTTCCACTGATTGAGATGGGGCTTTAGAAAGCTCCATTTAAAGGAGCAGTATACCTTTTTTTTAAGAAAATTTTAATGTTCTAGACTTTTTGCATAAAAAAAATAAAATAAGGGAACCCCCACTGTTAACATTTGTTTTATTCAAATGTGATAGTTCAAATTACCAGGAAGTGAATTTACTGTGTGTTCTAACTAAGGGTGAGATGTTCAGAAAGTGGTGGTAACTGAAATCAGACTAAAAGTTCTTACGCCACGGTCCTTCAGTTCTGACATGTTTCTGTCATTTTTTGCATCCAATTCTGCCATCTCCGTCAAAGGGAATAAGCAATCTTAAAAGTGGGTGTGGCTTAATCTACAGTCAAATTGTAAGGTATTTTCAGAAAAAAATATTCGTTTCAAGGTCACTTTTTTGTCTGATTAACGTAATTTTTTCCCGACAAAATAAAAATGGTCTAAATTTGGAGAAGACAAATTAAAGTACTCTTAGCAGGAGTTACAAGCAATTTGTCGTTTCAAAGACAAAAAATGTATTTTTCTTTGAAAATTTTCATTTCAAAGACAAAATCAAAGACATTTTTAACATTAGAATTTTTTAAAGGCTATGTTCATCAAGATTTTCTTACCATCATTTTTAATTGTTTAGACGCACTTTCAAACATGATGGATTTACTTCTGAAAATATTGTCCTTCTTTTACCACCAACTCATGACCCGACAATTTTTTCATTATGATGACTTTTTGAACATCTCGCCCTAACAGTATGACTCAGCAGTTTCTATCTCATTCTACGGACTGTTTGCCAGTGACTAATCTTTTCTAGAGCATGTGACAGAATAATTAATTGGGATCTGACCTCTAGGATGTTCTGTTTATATAAAAACAAAGAGTACAGATTGTAATAACCCTGAATAAAAGCATCCCTGAGCAATGTACTGCTACTTTAATTCAAAAGGAATTTTTATTTTGCTGCAGCTGGCATACTCAAGAATTGTACTTCTTTAGTTTATTGAATTGCAGCTATGGTCTGAAGAAAGGTTGACTAAAGTGAATTGGCATAGGCCTTATTTAACATCCCAGAGTTGGTTTGAATCATGATCTGATTCAGAACCAACGTTACCGTTCACCTACTGAGAATCTCAGAAGGTCTTCGCATGATGGGGAAAGACAGAAAGGAAGAACACTGTTTATAGTGCTAGGAAGATTCTCATCATGATTCATGACCCCCATGCTGACAGTTAACCATTCTAGTGTAACTACCTGGAGCTGAAGCTGTTGTTCTGCCATTTTATGTGCCCCATGTTTAAAAGAAAGAGTATTTCTGGGACATGCTGACTGTACCATAATGGGAAAACACTATCCCCACAATTCCAGTTGATGTAAATGGGCCTTTTAACAATTTGAATGTCAGAGAGGTATCCAAAGCATTGCAGTGCAGTGTGTTGGATACCTCTCTGGTACTGAAGGTATTCCTTCCCTATGATACAGTTGGCTTGCTCCAGAATTATTCCAGTTTTCTTTTAACTTAATGACCTTAGTGGAATCTGTCAGCAGATGATGTATGTAAACAATAAAGATAGCATTTGTTCTTAATGTGTTGTTTTTTTTCTTTCACGCAAAATACACTTTATTGAGAAAATAATTAAATTTAATACAAGAAAAATAGAAAAACACAATACAATAAAAGCTGAAAACATCTCCAAAGTAATTTCACCACGTAAGTAAGTTGCGGTTATCATTGCTTAAACAGTAGCGGAGTACTAATGGTACTTAATTTCTTACTTCATAAAGATAACATTATCAAGGTAGATATGCATATATGCATACAAAAGTAGGAGTCCAAAGTAGAAAAGTTTGAGATGAGAAGCCTCTATGTGCTTAGATTTAAAAGAGAGCTGAAGAACTAGAAAAGTAGGATAGAGTAGAAACAGGAAAGAAGAAAGTGAGACAAAAAGGGAAAAAAGGGGGGGGGACGGAGTAAGTGAGTGTCCTCACTGGGCAGAGGCAATCTTAAAAATAGAAAGAATGTTCCCAAGTAGTTGGCATGACTGTGGCCCAAATGTGGGAGATGTATAGGTTTTCGGTGTAATATCTATTGAGATGGGTTATAACACTCCCAAGGAGACAAATAGATGAGAAAGTCTCAAATGTATTTGTCGATAGAGCATATATATGCTCCAAAGAGTGGACGGTGTGGACCCTAACCCGTCATTGAGAAAGGGTATGGGGCAGAGGGCTACTTCCAGTGTGTCACTACGTGGCTTCTTACTGGTCAACTCCCTGACCTTTTGCCCCTCATAGCCACTGATGCGGCTAGGTATATTAGGACACTGGAGACTAGTATCCAGCGCCCAGTTATTGAGCTTCTGTCCGTTTCTAGTTTCCTGTGATTTCGTCTTGGCAATTTGACTACCCTGACTCTGACTCCTTGGCTCCGTTATTTGACTTAGATTCTTGGATTACCTTTGATATAGTATCTACTCCTGTTTGACTCTGACTCTCCTGACTTCAGTTTTGGTATCTATAGTCCACTCCTTCCATTCCCGGTAACTCAGCCTGTTGGACTATGGTCGCTGTCTAGTCTCCCGGCTAGCAGCCCTCTCTACTGTTTGCCCACTCCCTGTTCTCTCGATTTGCGAGTCTCTGTGGGACGGCCTAGCCTAGTGAATGGCTTCCCATATAGCCGTCCAAACACTTGCAGTGTTTCCTCTTCCTCGGGGCATCGCATCCTAGCTGCTCCGCCGGCTGGCAGGGTCTGATCCCCATTAGAGTTGATTTGTCCTATGCTGGTTCACGCTACACAGAGGTTTTTCGTGTGGAGATAGGGCTGAGAGAATTGGCAGTGTTTTTACAGCTCCATCCGGTGGCTTGTGGAGTATACCTAGCCTTGGTTATTCCCCTCTTTAGGAAGCCAGGTGTAGGGCAGTTCTGGGGGTACCTTGAATAGTTGTTCTGGGTGATCTAGCTGGGCTTTTCAGTTTTTGAGTAGTCTCCATGTGGTGCTTCTGTTTGCCTTGTCCCCATCTAATCACAGAGCACTAGTCTTTGCTTTCAGACTTGTTCCTGCATTTCTGTACTGCAGTCTTACCCTCCAGGTTGTGCCCTACCACAAGGCAGTTGCTGTAAAGGGGTAATGAGGTGGATCACTAGAAAATGTAGTTAAATGATCTTCCCATACCTGGACCATAGAACAAGAAGGTGATGGCGAGCCAGGTGTTTCATTTGCCATCAAACTTTCAGGCTCTGGATGGGTTTCTCTATTCTTCCTCCTCTTTGATTTCTGCTTTACCTCTTATTGTCTTTAGGGTGAGGCAGGGGGTACAGCAACAGCGGTGCCCACTTACTTTGGTGGGTGTTGGCTTTAACATGTTTCATATAAATGTGTCACGGTTTTTGAAGACTCTCAGACGTAAGGTTTGGTAAAAACGTAACTTTATTGAAAAGTTAAGGCAATCCCCATAGGGTAAACATACATAACAATACAACAATAATAGTTCATACATTAGGTTCTACCGGCCTTGTCTAAAATACCTGGCAAGGCAACCCAAGTGACAGTAGCAATAACAGGCTCTACCGGCCTTGCCAATACCGGGTAAGGCAACCGTGAGATGACATATACCAGTTCTACCGGCCTTACCAGTACCAGGCAAGGCAGCCCAAGGAGTACTGAGTTTAGGCACTACCGGCCCTGCCAATACCGGGTAAAGCAACCTTAAAGATGGTAATGTACAAGGTTCTACCGGCCTTACCAATACCGGGCAGGGCAGCCTGAGGAACACTGTAGTAGGCTGTACCGGCCCTGCCAATACCGGGTAAGGCAACCTTAAGGATGGTAACGTACAAAGGTTCTACCGGCCTTACCAATACCGGGCAGGGCAGCCTGAGCGAGTAGACCAGCTGTCAGAAGACTATGACAGCAGAGAGGAATAGGAACTAAGGTCTACTCAGCAGAAGTCTATTGCCAGGGAAAATTGAATGACTGCAATGAGTGGACAGCGACCTGGCCTCAGTACTGGATAGATCAGGAGCAAACCAACGTCCGCACGTTGGAACCAACAATAAATATTGCCAACAGGTTAATGGAGTAAACCAGGGTCCGCACGCTGGAACCAACAATGTATATCGCAACCAGGTTTAATGGAGTAAGCCAGCGTCCTCACGCTGGGCCAACAGTAAATGTCGCCACCAGGTTTAATGGAGTAAACCAGCGTCCACACGCTGGGACCAACAGTGTAAATCGCAACCAGGTTTAATGGAGTAAACCAGCGTCCTCACGCTGGGACCAACAGTGTATATCGCAACCAGGTTAATGGTGTAAACCAGCGTCTGCACGCTGGAACCAACAGTGTATATCGTAACCAGGTTTAATGGAGTAAACCAGCGTCCGCACGCTGGAACCAACAGTGTATATCGCAACCAGGTTTAATGGAGTAACCAGCGTCCTCACACTGGGACCAACAGTAAATGTCGCCACCAGGTTTAATGGAGTAAACCAGCGTCCGCACGCTGGAACCAACAAGTATCAGCAGCAGCGAGAAGATCAATGTCGCCAGAGCGACGGGCTAGAGCAGGAGCCCTACACTCCAATGAGGAGTCCACCAGAGCAAGACTGAAGCACTGACAGTTGACCGGAACCACTGGATCCGCCGGTGGTGAGCGAACCGGATGGAAAGGCAGGCAGGAGACGCAGGAACTCAGCAAGATTAACCCGCTAGGCACTGGAACACAGGAACACCGGAACACCAGCACACAGGAACACTGGAACACTGGAAAACCGGAACGAAGGATCAGCAGGATCAGCAAGAACAGCAGGAACAGAAGTCTGACATGCAGGTTAGGCCAAGTGGAGTCAGAAACACCACGAAAGGGCAACCTGGAAGTGCTCAACCTGGGTTTAAAAAGGCTGTGTGAGGAGGGCTAATAGCAGACAGCCAATCAGGAATACTCAGCAAGTGACAGACATAGAACAGCACGAATCACGGGCACCGTGATAGTACCCCCCTTTCAAAGACTCTCTCTCCTAGAGTAGGGTCTGGGCTTCTGAGGGTATTTGGTATGAAATATTTGTAGTAACCTGGGTGCATGAAGGTCCTTACTGTCTACCCAGGAACGATCCTCAGGCCCATAACCTTTCCAATGCACCAGATACTGTACCCCTTCTCTATGCCTACGGGAATCAATAATATTTTGTACTTCATACTCCTTCTGCCCCTCGACTTCAACAGGACCTGACATCACAGGTGTAGTAGTATAACGGTTACAAACCAGAGGTTTAAGGAGAGACACATGGAATACATTATGAATGCGCATAGAAGCAGGTAATTCCAAGGCATAAGAAACAGGGTTAATTTTGCGAATTACCTTGTACGGACCAATGAACTGAGGTGCCAGCTTATTAGATGGGACCTTGAGCTTCAGATTCTTAGAGGACAGCCATACTCTATCCCCGACTTGGAAGGAAACCGCTGGAAGCCTTCTGCGATTGGCATGACGCTGATGTCGCTGAAAAGACTGACCCAATGCCCTCTGAACTTGTGCCCATGTGGAACGGAGTTGCTCTACATGCTCACCAGAGCTGGAATCTGCTGTGTCTGAAAGGAATCCGGGAGCAGACAGGGTTGGAACCCATAATTGATCAAAAACGGAGAGCTCCCGGAGGAAGAATTAACTGCGCAGTTCCTGGCGAACTCTGCCCAAGGCAACAAGTCGGCCCAATTATCATGATGGTCAGTCACAAAACATCGCAGAAACTGTTCCAGCCCTTGATTGGCCCTCTCAGCGGCCCCATTAGTCTGGGGATGATATGCAGAGGAAAATGATAGCTGTATGCCCATCTGTTCGCAAAATGCCCTCCAGAATCTGGACACAAACTGGCTCCCCCTGTCAGACACCAGCACCCTGGGTACTCCATGCAACCGAAACACCTCTCGAGCGAATACCATTGCCAGTTCTTTGGCTGAAGGAAGGCCACGGAGGGGTACGAAGTGTGCCATTTTAGAAAACCTGTCTACCACCATCAGTATGAAGGAATACCCTCTAGACCTGGGCAATTCTCCTATAAAGTCGATAGAGACGTGAGACCAGGGGCGTTCACCATTAGGCACCGGCTGAAGCAAGCCCACCGGGAGATGTCTAGGGGTTTTGGCATGGGCACAGGTGGTACAGGCATTCGTAAAATTGGCACAATCTGCTCTCATAGAAGGCCACCAGAATAGCTGAGAGAGGGACCGATACAATTGATCGCTACCAATATGTCCCGCAGCCTTAGAGGAGTGGTAGGTTTCAAGTAATCGAGTACAGGATGGCTCAGCGACAAAACATTTGCCCGCTGGGGTTTCATGGGGAGCAGAGGCTTGGGATGCCAAAATCTCCTCCCCTAGTGGTGAAGTAATACTAGTACGTATAGTAGCCAATATTCGATCAGGTTGAATGATAGGTGCTGGTACTTCTTCTCTGTCAACCTCCGCCTCAAATTGTCTAGACAGAGCATCAGCCCTAACATTTTTTGATCCAGGCAAGTATGATACAACGAAATTGAATCAGGATAGAAACAGTGCCCATCTGGCCTGGCGAGGAGACAATCTTTTGGCCTCAGAGAGATAATTCAGATTCTTGTGATCAGTTAGAATCAAAACGGGGTTTTTTGTGCCTTCAAGTAAATGACGCCATTCTTTGAGAGCAAGGATAATGGCCAGTAATTCTCGATCACCAATCTCGTAATGACTTTGAGCATTGGTCAATTTTTTAGAAAAGAATCCACAGGGTCTGAGTGTACCACCTTTAACCTGTAGCTGAGAAAGCACAGCCCGACCCCAATATCTGAGGCATCAACCTCTAAAGTAAAGGGAAGTAGTGGATTGGGGTGGGACAACACAGGCGCTTCAGCAAAGGCTACCTTCAACTTCTCAAAGGCCTCTTCAGCCGCCAACGGCCAGAGAGATGGATTAGCGCCCTTATGCGTGAGGTCAGACAGAGGTTTCACAATAGAGGAGACGTTTTTAATAAACTTCCTGTAATAATTGGCGAAGCCCAGAAATCGTTGGATGGCTTTAAGACTCTTGGGTTTAGGCCACTGTAAGACTGCAGTCAATTTCTCTTTATCCATGGCAATGCCGTCTTTGCCAATTATAAACCCCAGAAACGGTACACTGGTTTTGTGGAACTCGCATTTCTCCAGTTTACAAAATAATCTATTTTTGCGTAAGCGCAGCAACACTTCAGACACATCCTTGATGTGTTGTGACAGGTCTTTGGAGTGGATAAGTATGTCGTCAAGATAGACTACAACACATAATTGTAACATATTTCTAAGAACGTCATTGATCAGTTCTTGAAATACTGCAGGAACATTACATAGACGAAATGGCATGACTAGGTATTCATAATGCCCTGATCTCGCATTGAAGGCAGTTTTCCACTCATCACCGGCTCTGATACATATCAAATTGTAGGCTGCCCTTAGGTCCAATTTGGTGAAAATCGAGGACCCCTTAAGTCTATCAAACAGCTCGGTGATGAGTGGTATCGGGTAGGCATTCTTTGCCATCAGCTTATTCAGCCCACGATAGTCTATGCATGGTCGCAGTTCACCACTTTTTTCTTAACAAAAAAGAACCCGGCACTGGCCGGAGAAGTAGATTTCCTTATGATCCCTCTACTGAGGGCATCCGCTATGTATTCCTCCATAGCTTGGTTCTCCTCACAAAACAATGGATACGTGCGTCCTCTCGGTGGTACTGCTCCAGGACTTAGTTCTATATGACAATCGTATGGTCTGTTCTGAGGTAGGGCGCCAGCCTCTCCCTTACTGAAAACGTTGCTGAACTGCTGGTAGACATCAGGTAGTGAAGGGGAGGTGCACAAGACCTTAACAGGATGGGTAACGCACTTATCCATACAGAACTGAGACCAAGCAGCAATCTCACATTTCTGCCAATCAAATCGTGGGTTGTTCAACTGTTACCAAGGAAAGCCCCAAATCACGGCATGGTGAGGAGAATTAATCAATTGGAACTGTTGCTCTTCCTTGTGAAGAGCCCCAATAGTCATGGACAAGGGCATCGTTTCAAAGGTAACTTGGGCGGGTTCCAATGGTCTGCCATCAATTGCTTCAATAGCAAGAGGGGTTTCTCTCTGAATCCGTGGTACCCCATGCAATTCGGCAAAGGTATTGTCCATAAAATACCCAGCTGCACCAGAATCAACCAGGGCCAAAACCTCAACTGAGCGTTGTGCCCATGACAATACCACCTGTATGGTGGGTTTAAGTGTGCCCAACACTGGGGACGATTGGACACCACCTAGGGCCTGTTCCCCAAGGTACCCTAGGTGTGTTCGTTTCCCAGACGTACCGGACAAGATCTTAATAGGTGACCATTTTTACCGCAGTACAAACATAATCCCTGTGTCTTGCGATACCTCCTCTGTTCTTGGTTAACCTAGTGAAACCCACCTGCATAGGTTCACCTGGTTCATGTATAGGTTCACTAGGTTTGGATGCCAAGGGAGGGTTGGGTGGGCAAAATGTGCTACTGGACCCATTATTTTTTAACTGTACTCGTCGCTTTCTGGTGGTTAATCTTTCTCGTATTCTGGAGTCAATTAGAATCAGATATTCGATATAATCATCTAGGTCAGTAGGTAAATCTTTTGCTGCAATTTCATATTTAATCTGGTCACTCAAACCTTGGGCAAAGGCTGCCAACAGGGCCTCGTTATTCCATCCCACCTCTGCTGCCAAGGTGCGGAATTCAATGGCATAATCACCAACCGTGCGCCTGCCCTGCTGTATCTCCATAAGACGTTTAGCAGCAGAGGTGGTTCTACCAGGAGGCTCGAAAACTCTCTGAAAAGATTGTACAAAATCACAGAAATTTTTAGTACAAGGTTTAGCATTCTCCCACAGTGGGTTAGCCCAGGCCAATGCTCTACCGGTCAGTAGGGATATCATGAACCCAACCTTGCTGCGGTCACTAGGAAATGCGTGTGCCGTGAATTCCATAAATATTTCAAGTTGATTAATAAACCCTCTACATGGTTGAGGGTCACCGTCATATCTCAGCGGCAAGGGTGCAGAAGCCATTAACCCTTTGACTGCGGTCCCTGGGGACCTAGACTCATTCTCCGGTGTCTGAATTGGCGAGACCACCGGGTTAGAACCGGACTTATCAGCAAGTACCGTGTGTTCAAGAATTGTTTGAATAACAACCGCCAGCTGATCCAAACGTTGCTCATGCATATCCATCCTCCAATGGATATTTTGTGTGTTACCATCACTCTTGTTGTCTGAAGTCATGGCCCTTTCGTACTGTCACGGTTTTTGAAGACTCTCAGATGTAAGGTTTGGTAAAAACGTAACTTTATTGAAAAGTTAAGGCAATCCCCATAGGGTAAACATACATAACAATACAACAATAATAGTTCATACATTAGGTTCTACCGGCCTTGTCTAAAATACCTGGCAAGGCAACCCAAGTGACAGTAGCAATAACAGGCTCTACCGGCCTTGCCTATACCGGGTAAGGCAACCGTGAGATGACATATACCGGTTCTACCGGCCTTACCAATACCGGGCAAGGCAGCCCAAGGAGTACTGAGTGTAGGCTCTACCGGCCCTGCCAATACCGGGTAAGGCAACCTTAAAGATGGTAATGTACAAGGTTCTACCGGCCTTACCAATACCGGGCAGGGCAGCCTGAGGAACACTGTAGTAGGCTGTACCGGCCCTGCCAATACCGGGTAAGGCAACCTTAAGGATGGTAACGTACAAAGGTTCTACCGGCCTTACCAATACCGGGCAGGGCAGCAGCAAACTTCGCAAATTCCAAAATCTCACTGCTGGTGTGGTGATGACCATCTCCATCCCTGTCTCCCATTCCTTCTCAGTTTGGGCTAAAAAGGCCATGTCTCTTCTACCCCAGCTTCTCCTCCATCATCATCACCACCACCAGTCCATATTACAAATGTCTCATCTGTTGGAGAAGATGATGAGAAATGTGTCAAAGGGCCCCTTACTGTCACACTTGTCATCTCTTGTTGACCTGAAGAAGGCATACTGACAGCACTATCATCAGGCATAGGTAACTGATCTGTGGTCTTCCTCCCTCCTGAGACTCACAAGACACCCTGGCAGGAGCAGCACCAGCAGAAGTTGCAGCACTAGCAGCAGGCACATGTAACCGTTCACACTACTACCTTCCTCTTCCTCTGCCCATCACACAAATATCCCCAAGATCCATAGGCGTGATATAGGGGGACTTGCCATCATTGGGTCTGGGGAATCAGGGAATCCAGACCCTTTAATGTTGGTAGTGGTCACTTCCTCCTTCTCAGATTCACTGCATGCATAACAGTCCATCCAGCTCCTTCTTTTATTAATATTCTTTTTGCTCATAGTGATAGCAGTCTAGCACCCTCTCTCCCTCTGTAGCTACTTGTATTGTGTTTCACTGGAAAACGTCACGTTTTTATAACTAATATGTGAAACATATGTAAGTAAAGGTGTGAAAAGTTTGCACCCATTGAAAAATTAGCAAATTTTTTTGGGGGGACTGGTCAAAAATGGCTAAGATTAGGGGACCATCTGCAGCTCATCTGCGGCTTGTCACCAATAACTTTACTCGGTTCTGGGTCACTAAGTAAGATGTTCCAATATTTAGTTAGTATATTATGTACATCATTCCACTGGTTATGGTGAGTGCCCACAAACCCGCTGATCTTCTGTTTCTCTAGGGGTACTGGCAGCTCTTTTTTTAGCTTTTTTAATAATAGTTTTACTGCAACCTCATGCAGATAATCTCACAGATAGTTCTTTTGCTTTTATATTAAAAGTATCATTATCAGAGCAATTGTGTGTAAAAAACAAGTGTAATCTGCATAGCCAGCTAGTTTAGTAGTATCATTATAAATGGGTAATCCCAAAATATCTTGCTATAGACCCGAAGGTTAAGAAGCAGTTCCAGAGTTAAAATAAAATTCACCAGTGATAAGGGGAAACCTTGCCTGTACTGATTGGGAAGGGGTTCTGATAATCAACCATTCACTTTAATCCTGGCTGCAGGTTTGAAATACAGACTTCCAATGGAAGTACGCATCTAGGACCACATCCCAGATGGCAGAGAACTGCAAAGAGGTATGTCCAGCTTACACTGTCAAAAGCTTTTTCAGCGTTGGCACCTAAGAGTTTGGAATGAGTGCGTTTTTCAGTTGTGGAATGAATTAAAGCAAGGGATTTAGAGGAATTATCTTTTGACTCCCTTCCCGGAACAAAACCAGACTGGTTAATGTGAATGATCTAGGTAAGGAAAGGGGAGAGCCATTTTGCAATCAGAGTAGAGAATATCTTATAGTCTGTGTTTAATAGTGAACTGGGTCTAAAGTTATTACAGACTGTGGTATCTTTATCTGGATGGAGGACCACTGTTATGTATGCTTCGAGAGATTGTCAAGGAAAAGGTCTACCTAAAGCTAGATAATTGAAGGTGCTTAAGAAGTGAGGAAGTAATAAATCAGAGAATTTTCGATAATAATCAATTGTAAATCCACCGTGCCTTTGGGGGATGCTTTGATGATTCTGTATACAGAGCCTCCAAAGCATCTATAGCTTCTTTAGGAAGGGCAGGGATTTTAGAGTGTATTAGGAAGTTTTGGATATTAATCAGGAACTTAAGGCTTTACAGTACAAGCGGAACGCTTCAGCTATGTCTGGAAATGATTTGAGAGATTTTCTGGAAGGATGTGCTATAGGTCGAACAAAATGTGCTTTACTTTTAATATTAACTATGGTTTTCCGACACTTGTCGCTGTTTAATAAAGTAAAGCATTTTATTCACATATAGGATTTGTGGATTCTACTTTTGAGATGTTGTGCTAGTTACGTTTTGGCTACTTTAAGCTTGTGTTACTCAGAAGTAAGCTAGTGTGGATTTTTTATTATTTCTTTTTTTCTTCTACCAAAGTTTATTTTTTGTATTATACATTTTTTCTTGTGATCACTTAACTTAATTAACTCTCTTCTAATGACACATATATGTGTCTCTCAGACTATAGTCAGCAAATGTCCCCTGTTTATGTTAAACTAAAAAAAGTGCACATTTTCTTTCTAAGGGAAGTGATAGTGCAGGTGTCCTTAAAAAGGGTATCATTAAGATGCCACAATTGTGTAAGGAACACATATCTGCCTTTGTGGTGATCAGGGTTTTTTCTAATACCCAAGGAATATTCTTATTTCTCTTTTTCCAATGCAAAAGCCATCCATATCATATGGAAATGAGAATTAGTGAATTTAGGAGAGTTAAAAAGATGGAAGTGGGTTTCTTGTAAGAATATAATGTTGTGCCCCATCCTAGATGCCTCTGTCAGAGCTATAGATCTCTCTTCTGAGCTCAGCTCTTTGAATAAATAATTAATTGGAGAATTCTTTGTATTGACCTTGAATATATTTGTAATTGATAATCATATCGCCCCTTAGATGTCTCCTCTAATGTAAACAAACTAGTTTGGCTAGGCTCTTTATCCCTATATCAGTCTTGCTGCATGTCTCTACACTTTTCCCAGTTCAGTAATGTCTTTTTTAAGAACTGGTGCCCAAAACTGTACTCCATATTCTAGATGTGGCCTTCCAGAGGATTTATATAGAGGTAGAATTGTATTAGCACTCCGGCTAGTACCCTATTTGCTCTTTCAGCAGCTGAGTAACTCTGCACAATGCTGTGAAGTCTATTGTCTATCAGGACTCCTAAATCTTTCTCTAATGAGGATTCCTCAAGTTGTTTCTACAGCCGAAATGCATAACCTTGAATGGGCAGATAAATGGCAAATGACATTTAACGTAGTGAAGGAACCTCTGGGTAATCCTCAACACATCTGTCATGTCCCCCAAATTTTCCCATGCCGCATCTTTGCCATTGACAGACGGACTCATGGTCTCCACAACAGGGGTGTGCTTCAGTTTCTTAGTGTAAAGGGCTGGTCACAAAAGTCCATCTCTCACATTCTTTTCCCTGCCCTGTGTAGGTTGCTGCTAAGATGAAATATCTGGATGCTGCAAAAAATCAGGATCAGTAATTACAAGCGATTTACAGAATGTAGGTGCATCTTCAAGGTCCAGGAGCGTAGCAGAAGAACCTTTGTGGGAGGTAGAGAGACTAATTGGGAACCCCCACTTATATCAGATATACAGGGTATGTAGGTGATCTGTGAGGGGTTTGCTGGCCCAACGTTGTTGAAAGGTACGCAATGGTAAGTCATTATACAGATTAATAGTAGCTCACACAAACTTGGTTTCACAGAGTTCCCTGCTGCACAGCATTATCCTCTCTGGATCAATGGATCAAAGGTAGATTTAAATTCTTGTATAATGGATTTAATATTATCCTTCATAATGAGATGTTTGATATAAATTTTGGTCAGATAGTTTAACTGCAGAGTCAGAGACTCTTTAGGCTTGGGCAACTTCAGGTGCAGTATCTGGAGGGCTGCAAGTTCAGAAGCATTTTTGGGTCCTACAGTGGTATACCCTGAGGAGGCCCTCTCCAAGGTGTGACATATCATGGGAACTGGTAAGGAAAATTTGGAGTTGCGTTAAGACTTGTCAAAAGGCCTTGACACTGAGGTTTAGGCCACGTCTGGTAGGTAAGTATTTCATAATCCTTTTCACTGCTCTTTTACCATGTTTCCATGATGGGGCATTAATCTTGTTCAAGTAAGCTGTAAGAGCTAGTGTGGCAGAGTGAGAACTACCGTTTAATGTAACTTTAGTTTGCCCATTATAAGCAGAGTTCAGAGTTCATGTTTCCATCTTGCTCCACCCCTGTTAATGTGTGTTTAACCCTTTGAGTTCCCGAAAGGTATCTGCATTGCGTTGTAATGCGTTGGATACCTCTATGGCACTCAAATGGTTTTGTTGCAATTACTACAGAGGACATTTTTTATAATGGGAATACAAATTTTAAAGATTTTGGAAATGACTTGATATGTACTAAGTTTTCCTATGAATAGGTGTTCTGAGGAAAATAATGTTTAAATCTACTCCAGAAAGGTAGCCATTCACAAACATTCAATGCATAGCACATTATTCACATGATTTACAGGAGAGCATTCAGGAAGCGAAAGAGCTGCCATTCTAGAACAAACCTACTGCACTACAGGGGACAAGTGAACATCCCCCAAATTCCCATTGATTTAAATGCTTCTATCCCCTTACTTGCTAGAGAGGTCTCCAATTTTAGAGATGCAATGTATTGGAGAACTCTCTAGCATTCAAGCAGTTAAAGGTCCAATGTAAAGTATTAGCATATTTGTCCCCTTTGGTGCAACTGATTAACTCCAGAATTCCTTATTTTTGCCTTCCTTAATACAGCCCATAGAAAGCACTAAAACAGGGTTGTTATTAATGGACTACAACGTCCAACACCCATAGCTGGCCAGTATTTGGTTTAGGATAATATCAGCTAAAGAACAGCTGGAGAGACACATATTGCTACCCATTATCTAAAAAGTCAGACTGATTTAGTGTCACAAAAAAATGAGAATGCTATATCTCATAGATATTTACATAAATCTGTGCTTTAACAACATGTTATAGTTCTGCCAAAAGACAGCATTAACATCAAAATGTACAATGCGATTTTCAGCTTTGTCTTCGATATAATACAAAACACATAATGGACCCCTTTTATTGCTTCCTGCAGAGCACTTTGAAGAATCACAAATTCCCTACCTAATCCATTAGGAGAACTCTTCTCAGTGAGTCAGTAGGGTGCCTACCTAGTAATGCCTACCATCTATAAGTCATATACAAGTGATTTGATTTAACATCCTGTAAAACTGAAATTCACAACTCTAGTTCAGAAAGCTTTCAAAGTGCAGGGTTTAAAGAAATACTAACACCTCCTAATAACTATCTCTTTGTTTTCTTTAATCTAGACAGACAATCCTAATGGCCACTATAAATCAATTTTGTATGAACCGGTTCTGAAACATTGGATATCATGTGCATGGAGGAAGCCATCATGATTCTTTTTTTTTCAGGACTCCTGCAATCTAAACTCCTCTCACTGAAGTGTTCTTAGGAGCTTTTCAGTGGGAGGATTTTGCAATAAAGAACTATGGAAACATCTGTGGATGTGATATCCAGTTCTAATTATATATTCATTTTGAAGAACCAATCCACATTGATGTATAGTGTCAGTTGTCTGCCAGTTTGAAGATAAGTGGGGGTTTATTATTCAGGGGTTTTAGTGCTCTATTAAGGATATCCATGCCTGAACCCATGTGTGTTAATTGGTGACTAATTCAAAGGCTAATTAACCTGTGCTCTGACAGGTATATTCTCATAGGGGAAGGTATCACTTCCCTCTAGTCTTCCTCCTTCTCATCCTAAATTAATATACATAGTCCACTGAATGATGCCCTCAAGCTATTTATTTTGACTCGTGGCTGTTATAAATGGCTCACTGACATAAGAAATAATAAGTATACATGTTAGAGCTCAGTGACTGCTACTCTCACCTCTGGCAGTAGTAACATTATAGACTTACAGCCCCCGGTGTACAGGTCCCCTGAGAGCTTCTTCATGCTTGAGAAACAGCTGATGAATCCTGTTGGCTGCTGTGATGTCACATCAACCTGCACATCAATAGGATTGGGGCTGCCACAGGCAACTGCAGGTTTTGCAGGAGGTGGGACAAGAAACTCTGTGAAGATATCACAGTTCCCGTGATCGCTCTCTGTCACTCTCGCTTGTGCTGCTCCCCTATTGGTTGAGCCTGTTTGGCCCGCCCCTGGTGACCTTTTTATAACTGACCATTGGCACCTGTCAGGTGTCCTTTCGTGGTGTTCCAGAGCCAGTGTTGCTGTTGCTGTGTTCCTGCATTCCTGATTTCCTGTGTACTGATTTGGCCTGTTTTGACTACGCTCCTGTGTTCCTGCTCCGTGATCTGACCCGGCCTGGCTGATATTCCTGCTCGTGACTGATCTGGCTTGTTTGAGAATCTCCTCCGTGATCTGACCCGGCCTGGCTGACGTTCCTGCTCGTGACTGATCTGGCTTGTCTGAGAATCTCCTCCGTGATCTGACCCGGCCTGGCTGACTTCCTGCTCCGTGACCTGTACCGGCTTGCTACAGACTCTGCTAACGTTCCTGCTTCCTGCTGCTGTTGTCGCTCTGGCGACCTTCTGATTCCTACTGTGTTCGTGGCAGAGCTGATCGAGACTGCAACCATTAACTCCTGCAGAGCCGTGTCACCAGAGCTGAGTCTCCCTTTACACTTGCAGAGCTGTGCTTCCATAGCTGAGTCTCTTTGGCACTTGCAGAGCGATTCCTTCACACGCTGAGCCTCCGGTTGTACTTGCAGAGCTACATATTCTACCCTGGTGCTGTTGTTAACTCTTGCAGTGTTACTGTCTCCCTGATCTGAGCCTTCTTAACACTTGCAGAGCCGTTGCAGTCATCCGCTACTCCTGCTGAGCCGGCCGCATTGTGGGCCTTGGTTAGACGGCGGCTCATATTGTCAACCAAGCAGAGTAGTCGGTCTCTGTTAACGCGCCCGCGGGAGGCGCTATTGGCTCTATCTCCATCAGTGTTACTCTCAGTTACTGCCCGGTGGGGCTATTGACTCAAGCACTTGCAGCACAGGTGGTTTCTGTTACTACGCCTGTAGGGGCTATCTGCTCAAGCTCTTGCTGTACCCAGTGTCCATTGTTACGCCCGTAGGGGCTATTTGCTCATGCTTTTGCAGTGCAAGTTGTCTCTGTTATACGCCCGTGGGGGCTATTGGCTCAAGCTATCACTGTACGGTTGGTCTCCGTTATACGCCCGTGGGGGCTATTGGCTCACGCTCTTGCAGTACAAGTTGCCTCCGTTATACGCCCGTGGGGGCTATTGGCTCAAGCTATCACTGTACGGTTGGTTTCCATTATACGCCCGTGGGGGCTATTGGCTCACGCTCTGGCAGTACAAGTTGTCTCTGGTATATGCCCGTGGGGCTATTTGCTAACTACTCTGCAGCGTTCTGCCTCAGTCCCTGTACTACCGAAGCAGCTCTCTACACCTATGGACTTAAGGTGTTGCTTAATCTAACACCTATTGCTGCCTCTTTTTCACCTTGGGCGTGCCAAACACCCTTTGTTCTTTATTTTTTTTTTTAATAAAACTGTGTTTTATTCAAACCTGCTGTCTGAGTGTCTGAAAAACCGTTACAGAAGACCTGTACAAATAAGCAAATTTGTAATGTCACCTCTCCCAGAGATGAGAAAAGTGGCAATTATCTACCAAAGTATGGAACTCAAAACACTAGTAAGTTTATACTGAATCTGGTGAGTCTATTTTTGTGTATATTTCTGAATAAGGGCCTAGATTCCCTTCTGGCTGAGTTTTTCTACTGAATGTCTTAACCATTACATTATAGCCTTAACAGCTATTGAAGTCACCAAAAATTATGGATCTTTGCATCAAAGCTACAGTAATGAATCTGGTCAGTTGCCTTGCCTGATCTTATAACCAAATGCCTGTCTTTAATCATTGTGTGAATGGCTGTAAACCTGATACTAAACTTTGAAAGCCAATATCAGATTTGAGCATAACATCTGCTGGTATGATTTGAATTCTATATAAGGAGCTTCTCTTTCCATTATTTTAGCTGTGTCCCAGCCGTTACCAAGCTAGGTGTTGGCAATGTGGTTTAGTGCTAGTATAGGATAGAGAGTTGTTGGTTATTGAGTGAGTGTGTGAGTCCAAGAGAGTGAGAGTGTGTGTATGAGTAAGAGTATGGCTGCTGTTGCTGAGGGGAGGGAGGAGGACAGTGAATGGGCCAGAAAGTCAAGAGGGCAGTGGGGGCCTCTGGGCAAGAAGTGAGATAAAGGAAAGGAAGCAGTGTCATGGAGTGTGGCAGTTGTGGGAAGAGTGTCAGGTGGGCCACTAGTTGCCGGTACACTTTCTGTGACAGGGCCAAAGCCATAGGGACAGTTTAGGAAGAAGCTTTCCCCATCTCAGCCAGGAGATGATCAGTCCTCTGCCTTAGCATCCCAGGAAGCAGAGAATCATATGGGGGCAAATTTCATCCACTGAAGAATGAAATGCTTATAAGAGGAGATCTGGAGAATGCTGGATTCTCTTGAGCTTAGACCATTCATCGACAACAGACCAGTGCAATGCAGCACAGAGACAGATTCGGGAGGAAGTTTGTGCTATCGGCAGCAACAGATACACAATTGATGTCTTCAAACATCATTACCATGAGTGTAAGTTGGGGGTAAAAAAAAATGTCCCTGGAGGTCTTCTCTGCTCATACCACTGGTGAAGGACCACCAGTGGCTGTTATCTTTAACTCCTGAGAAGAGATACTGAGGCAGTCCATGGCACTTGTGATGGTGCCTAGATTAACCAGATGGTTCAACACAGAGTGTACCCAGTAGCTTCAGGCCAGAGGTAAAAATGAAAAACAATTGTCATAGTTTTCTTCTGTTGTTTTACACACCTGTGCTCAAGGTGAGAAATCATGAAGTCCTGACCTACTAGTGGCCCTGAGGGCACAGATTGAAAACTGCTGACCTATGGTATAGTTGTTTTGATACATCACATGACAGTTTATGTTTTGTCTCTTTTTTTCTATCACTGACTTAATATCTAATCAGGCCCAGCAGCTGTATAGCCCCAGTCCTCTCTGGGCTCAGTCTATGGATAGAGGCAGAAATGTACTCTGCTCATGCTATTCCTACTGGGAAACATGAAATAGCTCCTATTCTAGGCCCGTCCTGATGCCAGATCAGACCCAAACAAGGAATTCTGGGCTATATGCAGCAGCTGGCCCAACACCAAGGGAACCGCTTGAGGTAGTGGTGCAGTTCACATTGCTGCTCCAAACATATCAGTTGCAAAACCTTCTTGAGATAAGCTGCTGAGATGGCTCAGATGGTTAATGCACCAGCTGTAGAATCTGTTCAATCCTCAGGGTCGCAGGGTCAACTCAGACTTTCATCCTTTTGAGGTAGATAAAATGAGTACCATTAAATTAGGTAATAATATCTATAGATACAAAAGGATGAATAGCACTTACGAAGATAATAAAATCACATATAGCTTTATTTTGCTCTTTAAAACGCAATGGCAAATTAAGTAGGACAGAGATGAGACAAAAAGGATCCCATAAGAAACAGGACTTTCAGATAAAGTCTAACATGTTTTGCGCTTACATCAGCGCTTAATCATAGACACAAACAATCCTAATCGCCATTGCTACATATAAACTTTTAAAATCAAGGTAATCAGAAGAACCTGTTTCAAAGTCAATTTAAATAGCCGTTACCCATAAAAACAGAGGCAAAGTTCGCCTTATTAAGCCTTTGACTACGTCACGGCACACCCTGTCGGACAATCCCTCTTTCAACCAGAAACCAGAAACTCCCATTAGTAACCACATTAAATTACCACAAAAACCCTCTAATTTAAGTAAGCCAATTCACATAAATTTAAATTTATAATTATAAACATGTGGTCATGTAAATGGGGCCCGGCTTCTAGAAAAAAACAAAGATAAAAGTGAAATCTGACAGGGTTAACACCACCAGATCAACAGAACCACATTATATGGCTAATAGTCCATTCAAGATTTAATCCTAAGGGCATTCTGGTTTTCAATTGAAAGATCCAAAAAGCTTCTCTCTCATTTAAAAGCGACAACATATCTCCCCCACAAAATGGTAAAGTGACTCTTTCTATACCCTGGAAGCTACAGACATTTATATCTCCTCCATGTTCTAGGCATATATGCCCGGCTATAGCTGAGTCACTTTCACATTTCTGAATCTGATACAGATGCTCTCTCACCCGTATCGTACGGCCCACGTATTGTAAAGAGCAAGCAAGGCTTGTAAAAAGATACACTACATTACATGTGTTACAGTTCACATAACTTCTAATCTTATATTTTCGCACCACATAACTTCTAATCTTATATGTTCGCACCACATGTATAAAATCCTACAGATGCCAACCACGTGGGCTTTACAGTCTTTGACAAGAATAGACTTGGTGATATCATGTTGCCTATTGTAAGACCCCTTTTGGACACAAAATCACAACCTTTTTCTAAAATCTGAGTCAAAATTGGATCCGTTTCCAAAATAGGCAATCTTGACTTCACCAAAGAACAAATTTTATAATATTTTGAACTGTACGTTTTAATAAACCTAGTCTTGCCAAACACTTCACCCTCTTTTTTATAACCAATATTACGTGTCTCCTTTAAAAGAGTGTGTCTCGACAACAGTCCTGATATCTTATATGCTTCTTCCATCAGATCCTTCTTATAGCCTCGGTTCAAGAATTGTTTCTGTAAATCCTCCGATGCTATATCAAAATCCTCCCTCTGGGAACAGTTCCTATGTAACCCCAGGAACTGCCCCTTTGGGATATTACTGATCTGGTGTCGAGGGTGGCATGAACGAGCATGTAATAGGGTATTCCCTGATGTTGGTTTTCTATAAATGTTGCTCACAACTTCTCCAGTGATAATATCACCAGTTAGAGGAACATCCAAAAAAGGAATACTTACATATCTTGCCATATATAAACATTATTTTGTTCATAATCAATTTTATCATGGACAAATTTCTTGTGTTTAAACATACTAATATCTTTTTCCAATTTGTGTAGTGTTCGCTTTAAACAATAACAATCTGGTTATTAAAATGTCGGGTAAAGGGGGAGCGGTGGTGGTCCTTAATTCGGATGACTACCGTAATGAAGCCCATTACCTACCTAAGGTTCACAAGATCTTGGTCCACCCACCGGGTAGACCTATTGTATTGGGTATAGGGTCACTTAATGAGCCATTATCCGTGTGGGTGGACCAGTACTTGAAGCCTTTGGTGGGTAAACTTCCTGTTTTTTTGGGAGATACAAAACAAGTGTTGTGGCAACTGTGAGATATAGAGTGGCAAACCGGTATGTCGTGGGTAACTGCGGATGTCGTTGCTCTTTATTCCTCAATTCCTCATCCTCTAGCTTTGTAGGCTTTGAAGTTCCAATATGAGAAATTTTCTAACTATTCACAGATACTTATAGATTTTTTTGTTGCAGGTCGTCGATTATCTCCTATGTCACAATTTATTTTCTTTTGATGGGGTTTTTTACCTCCAGAGGTGTGGTGTGGCGATGGGGGCAAGTTTTGCCCCTTCCCTGGCTAATCTTTTTATGGGTTGGTGGGAGGCCACCCACGTCTTTGGGGGTATGAACCCCTTTTGTGATTTGATCTTGTGGTATGGGAGATATTTTGACGACCTGCTGCTGATATGGTTAGGGACTAAGGAAGAAGCTAAAAACTTCATCATGTTTTTGAATGTGAATGATTTGAATCTTAGATTTACTTCTAGTTTCAATTCTGTAAGTATTCCATTTTTGGATGTTACTCTAACTGGTGATATTATCACTAGAGAAGTTGTGAGCAACATTTATAGAAAACCAACATCAGGGAATACCCTATTACATGCTCGTTCATGCCATCCTCGACACCAGACCAGTAATATCCCAAAGGGGCAGTTCCTGGGGTTACATAGGAACTGTTCCCAGAGGGAGGATTTTGATATAGCGTCGTACGATTTACAGGAACGATTCTTGAACTGAGGCTATAAGAAGGATCTGATGGAAGAAGCATATGAGATATCAGGACAGTTGTCGAGATACACTCTTTTAAAGGAGACACGTAATATTGGTTATAGAAAAAGAGGGTGAAGTCTTTGGCAAGGCTAGGTTTATTACAACGTACAGTCCACAATATTATAAAATTTGTTCTTTGGTGAAGTCAAGATTGCCTATTTTGGAAACGGATCTGATTTTGGCTCAGGTTTTAGAAAAAAGTTGTGATTTTGTGGCCAAAAGGGGTCTTACAATAGGCAACATGATATCACCAAGTCTATTCTTGTCAAAGACTGTAAAGCCCACGTGGTTGGCATCTGTAGGATTTTATACATGTGGTGCGAACATTTGTAAAACTTGTCAGGTAGCCAATGTCTCCAAATCATTTAAGTGTAATGTTGATGGAGGAGAATATAAGATTAGAAGTTATGTGAACTGTAACACACGTAATGTAGTGTATCTTTTTACATGCCTTGCTTGCTCTTTACACTACGTGGGCCGTACGATACGCCCCCTAAAGATGCGGGTGGAGAGCATCTGTATCAGATTCAGAAATGTGAAAGTGACTCAGCTGTAGCCGGGCATATATGCCTAGAACATGGAGGAGATATAAATGTCTGTAGCTTCCAGGGTATAGAAAGAGTCACTTTACCATTTTGTGGGGGAGATATGTTGTGGCTTTTAAATGAGAGAGAAGCTTTTTGGATCTTTCAATTGAAAACCAGAATGCCCTTAGGATTGAATCTTGAATGGGATATTAGCTATATAATGTAGTTCTTTGTGAAGGTTCTGTTGATCTGGTGGTGTTAACCCTGTCGGATTTCACTTTTATCTTTGTTTTTTTCTAGAAGCCGGGCCCCATTTACAATTTACATGACCACATGTTTATAATTATAAATTTAAATTTATGTGAATTGGTTTACTTAAATTAGAGTTTTTTGAGGTAATTTAATTTGGTTACTAATGGGAGTTTCTGGTTTCTGGTTGAAAGAGGGATTGTCCGACAGGGTGTACCGTAAAGGTGAACTTTGCCTCTGTCTGTTTTTATTGGTAGCGGCTATTTAAATTGACTTTGAAACAGGTTCTTCAGATTATCTTGATTTTAAAAGTTTATATGTAGCAATGGAGATTAGGATTGTTTGTGTCTATGATTAAGCGCTGATGTAAGCGCAAAACGCGTTAGACTTTATCTGAAAGTCCTGTTTCTTATGGGATCCTTTTTGTCTCATCTCTGTCCTGCTTAATTTGCCATTGTGTTTTAAAGAGCAAAATAAAGCTATATGTGATTTTATTATCTTCGGAAGTGCTAGTCATCCTTTTGTATCTATATGAATTGTCTGGAATGGAGACCCGACTGAGAGTGAGCACCCGAATCTGACAAGTCAGAGGTGAGTCCCTGAGGATTTTGTTATATTGTTGCTGTTGCCGATATATGTTATTAAACGTGGAAGCACCTTTTCCTCTTTTTCTGTTTCAAATAATATCTATACCCCCAGGACATACTTGGAAACAAGAGACAATCCCAATGAATCCTTCCTGGTAAAATACTTTGATATTATTATAAAAGGCACAGGGCATCTGTTGCACCACTGTCATTGACTAGACCATCATGTCACTTATGAGGATACATAGTTATTGCCTACCGTCCAGCAACCACCTGCATCTCTGCAGCATGATTGGCTAGTGCAGAATACATCTCTGCCTCCCTCTGCTTCACCTGCTTCCCTTGTACCTCCATTATTCCTACCTCCTTAGTCCAGCAATGATGCTGCCTTAGCCAGCCTGCCTGGCAAGCAACATTTGGAGCTACAGATCCTGGAGATACTCCTTTGATGTGAAACACAGCAATAGGACCGATTGAAAGTGAATGATGTTTAGGGTCCCTGCTGCTCTTTCTAAGTCCAGGATAATGGATAAAGTCATAATTTGTATCATGCCTTATATTTGATTTCAATCTGGTACAAGTACCAGATAATTTTTTTCATATTTTTAAATTAATTTTTGATGATGAATAGTAGGCACTTGGAGGGATATTCAGTAATAGTAAATTAAAGAGGAATAATTCTTCCATCTTCAGGTTAGGGGAAAAATAACAGATCCCAAAATGCACATCGCCTAAAATGATGCTTCAAAATCTTAGAATGTGACTCAGGTGTAAACTGATTTTTATTGGAATGCATTTGGGAAATCTGTAACATTCTAAAGGTCAATAGCAATATTTTAAACATTTGTAATTTTAATTTCTCTCCTATCCTACAGGTTTGTTTGTGAATTGTGCCTCTTTAGATTATTGAAAATGACTTATCAGCCTCCTGTTATTTATTGATTAATGTTTTTATTTGTTTATTTTTTATAAACAAATGTACATAGAAAACAGCATGATATTCATAAGTTGTATCCACCCTTGGATGCAAGAGACATCTCCAAAGCTTAGCGAAACAATGAGTTGGAGACGTATCTAGCATCAAAGGGATTTATTTAATTAGAAAATGTTTTAGTAGGAAGAATATATTGAGATTTTTCTCATTTTCAAGTATGTCCTGGGGAACTTTTACAGTAAAAAGTTAAATATTTACACAGAGAGACAATATATACACACGTACATATTAACTTAAACATACATGCAACCAATGTATGTAGATACATATTGTTTAAATTAGTTATATAAACCACCTGATGTTATCAAAAACAAAATTAGCTTCGCGTCAATTTATATATTTAAATCACTCGTAGACTCAAATCCCCAACATTCCTATAATTATATAGTATAGATTTTATGTTCATGTTATTACAGCGAAACTGTTTTTTCTTTTGTTTTTTTATTTCACGTATTAGCAATAGCTCCACCTTCTGGTCAAACAGATGTTTTCCATTGTTGAGACTCAGTTTTACACAGCGGGAAAGTCCTACAATAAATATATATATATATATGACATGCAGTAAATATTTTTTATTCGGACATACTGAGATTATGCACTTTCTTTCTATGATATATGTATTTTCTTCCATATTAAAACATTAATATGCCTTTAATTTACAAAAATGTTTTGTGTGCATTGTAGTGTTTATTAAAGACTAATCAAAAATGTATTAACTGTAAACTTCTATGATGAAAACTATAGTGACATATTTTTCAGCATCCCGCACAAACTATTTATTGTTTTCATCAAACAAGCACCTCAGGTCTCCTGGTAATGGTGTCCTGAGAGAACAATTCATAAGACATAGAAGGAATTTGTCTTAGCATGGCAACCTTTTTGCACAGATTTTTTTTAGTAGATGTTTTGATACTGACATGATAGCAAGCAAACAAGATATAAATAACATTTTAAACCAGCAGTGAGTACAGATTGATCCACACCTATAATTCCTGACCCCTGAGGAGCAAACTTCTAAACTGAGACGGATGTTCACTTTGCAGACTCATTCTGCTACCAGTAGGGAGAAATCAATCATGTTCTTTGTAAACACAGGTATATTTTGCTTTCAGATTTAGTGGTGGGGGATTTGTTTTTAAAATAATGCCCTAATTGTGAGAAAAATATACGCTGTTTATTGCAGTGGTAGACAATATTTGGCACTCCAAACAGCCAACGTTAGGCCGGTGGCCTAGCTAGAGTTTGGCTCCCCTGTGTTTCCATAACACTGTTTGGGTTTAAGAAGTTCTGAAATCCAGATTAAGTTTCAAATTAATTTACTTCCATTGGTTAGCACACACATCTATCACCAGAGCACTAATTCTAATTGGCTGGTTGTGTAGCTGCCTGCTTATTTTAAAGGAGCTTTTAACCCTTGGAGTGCTAGAGGCACCCAATTATTTACTTGCTTAAAACAGGCTTGCAGGTCATAATAAAGGCTTCCAGGTGGAAAGAGTTATAAAGATAGAAATTGACCACCAAAATTGTGGCATATTGTTCTGTGTTTATCACAGAGCATCGTGCATCTGTTCTGTTTTAACTTGAATACTAAGTTAAGAGATATAAGTATTAGTATGTGCTGGTTCTGAATTGGAAAATGTGCAGATACTTGCAACAAATCCGATAAAGAGACTGGAGGTGCTGAGTTATGTGTGAGACTAGCCAAAGTGGGGTTGTTTACATTAGCAAGAGAGGTCTAAGGGGTGAGCTGATACTCATTTACAAATATATTCAAGTTTAATACAAAGCACTCCATGCTAAACTATTTACTAAAAGAGCTGAGAAAACAGAAAAAAGGTCATCCATTAAGACCAGAAGAAAGGTGCTTTAGACTAAAACAAAGGCAGGGAACTTATACAGTAAGGGCAATCAAGTTGTAGAATTGTTTACCTCAGGATGCTGTGTTTGCAGCTACTGTAGTGGTTTTAAAAAGTAATGGATACCTTTCTAGCTCAGAACAATATGAGAATTATGACAGTTGGTTTCAAAGCAGATAGGAAGTTAATCCATGGAAATCTCCAATTGCTTTTTGGAGTCAGGAAGGATTTTTTTCTACCACTTGGAGATTGAAATGGCTTCCGTAGGGTGTTTTGCCTTCCTCTGGATCAAAAAGGTTGATATGGGCTTAACTTGATGGACAAATGTCTTTTTACTGTCTCATCAAATATTTTGCTATGTTAAGAAACAAGAAACAAAGGGCACAATGCAAGAAAGAGGTGCCTTGGCTATTTTTGAAAGCCATAAATGTTGGTTGGTCATGTTTTGATGAAAAAAGCATACTGATACCTTGATGCTGAATACCACAGCACATGCTCATAAATGAATGGCAAAGTTAGTCAGATGTATGAATATGTGTGCTAACTGCTTTACTGAATTAAGTGTGATCGCTAATCCACTCATAAAATGACAGACACTTTATCCACAACCACAAAATGTACAATTCACTAAAATGTTGTTGCTAATCAGTTTTCCATCAAAAGTACATCGTAAATAGTGCACATGTTTATTGTATTCTGCCCAAAAGTGACCTGAAGTGCCCAGGCATTTACTCACTGCTCTCCCATTTGCTAGCATTCAAGAGGATAAAACTGCCCCCCTGTAGATTGGCAGTATTTTACTAGACAGAGGCTCTCCTTAAATTATACAGCCTATTGCTTGGACGTAGTGATGAATTGAAAACTGTAGAAAATAGAAAATATTGCAGGCTTTGTTTATGTTTACGTTTAACCCTGTGAGTATCAGACTGTTGTTGAATACATTGCATTGTAATGTATTAGATTGTCTCTGCTTCTCAAATGGTTTATAGAAATTCTATGTTTTCTCATTCGTGTTTGTCACTAGTAGTGAATTTCCATAGATCAGACTTTAATTACAACATTTCCCACATGAATTTTGCCAAAACTTGCCAGTTGTTTTGCTTTTTTCATGAAAGTTTTCTCCTGTTTGTCTATGCAAAATTTTCCTCCTTTTCTCCTATTTTAACAAATGTTTAGACTATTTTAACACATTTTTTTTCCTATAGGTACTACATTTCCCACTGTAATATTACTTCTTCTGAGGGCTGTAGTTTAGAAATAAGTGGCTGTCTTACAGCAACATATACCTTGAAAAATGTGTTAGCATGCAGAGTACATTTGTCCTTTGCCCACAACACTAACTTCCTTCTTAAGTGACACTGGCACATGTTTATGATGATGTCAAGAGATGAAGGAAAAAAAAAATCTTACAATGTGGCAGTTGTGTATTGTAATGGTGGTGGTGGGGGACTGGCTGGTATTCTGTGATATATGTATGTATATAGTTTTTACCATTGTCATGTTTGCGTCAAATCGATATACTTCTTCTCAGATTATTGACACACATTACTTGTCGCTCACAGCAGTGGTCCCAAGTGGGGTAGATGGTAGCAACCCTTCTTCACATCTCTCCTCCACCTCCTCATCTGTGCTGCTAATTTATTTGTCCTGGCTTTGTCTGTCATGTGCGGTTTCTGCTACCTGATACTCAGATGGTATGAGATGTTGGTTCATTTTTAAGAATGTTAGTCTCCCAGTGTTGCTGCTTGATAGCTGTGTCCTGTAGTCATTGACAATGTAACCAGCTGCACTGAAAACCCTCTCAGACTCAACGCTTGCTGGAGGACAACTGAGGGTTTACTCTGCAGTACGTGTCAATGCTGGCTACACACACTGCTTTGTTTGCCAGTAATGCATGGGGTCATTGTTTCTGCCGAAAACATAGCTATCCTGCAAGTATGCAAAAACCATCTCACATGCAGTAGGACCACGTCTAGGAGCTACACAGTGTTCCTGTGTGTCAGTTACCAAACCATACTCATGGAGTAAGACCCAAAGAGTTGTGCTACCACCACCACCACCAGCAGTGTTGTTATTTTGCCACCGCTGCTGATACCCATGAATTGCCCTGTGTTCCGAATGGGATATTCTGGTTGATGGTGATCTGCTTCTGCTGGTTGAAATGCTTTGCTGCCTTCCTTTTCACTATACTGTCTAGATGTTTGTTGTGTCCTCACTTTCTCCCTTTCATTCTCCACAATGCAACCCTCCACTCGATCAATAAGCATGTATCGATATTCCTTGACAGAATCCGATTCCTCACAGAGTTGCTGCTGATCATTATGACTCCTTGTTGTGATAAACTGCTGATGGCCCTTTGGCAGGAATTCAGAAGTTTTGTGTTTGAAGTAGCGGGTCCAGCAAAGTGACTAGAATGTATTGCATTTAATGGACACTATGCGAGAATCTTGTTCAAATTATTCTAACATGTCCTTTACCAGCTGGTGCATGTGTTATCATTATGGAATCCTCAGCCATGCTTCTCATTTTTTTCTGCAATAAAAATATCAGTGGTAGAATTATACTAATTCCTGCCCCAATGCGACTTGCCAGCATGGTCGCCTCCTTAAAGGGTTTCAGTAGCTCAAATACATTGCATATTAGTTGCCATTGGCCAGGTGATAAAGATGCTGCCTCCAAAGCTTTACAGTTTTGCATGGTGTACTCGCTAATGGCCTTATTTTGCTCATGCAAATGCTCTAGCATGTACATTGTGGAATTCCACCTCGTAGGGACCTCAATTTTCAGCTGGTGATGGGGCAGATTGTTCCGTTCTTGTATGGAATATAGAGCGTTGCATGCAATGTAGGAGCGACTAAAATGGGCACAGATTTTGCAGGTAATAGTAAGCATCTCTTTGAGGGTTTCTGATTCTGCCAGGAATCTGGTCACAACTAAATTTAGCACATGGGCAAAGCAGGGCACATGCACCATACCTCCTATTCTCAAAGAAGAGATTATGTTGGAACCATTATCAGCAGACACAAAACCAGCTTTTAAAGAAAGTACGCCATTCCTCTATGACCTGCTCTAGTTTACTTAGAACATCATCAGCTTTGTGGGACTGTCTCTCAAAACTCTGCATGCACAAGGTGGCGTGACAATGATATGGGTTATCCTGCTGCTGCTGCCACCTTTTAATCACACCGCCACAACCAGAAGCATGATTACTGGCTATCACCTGATGCTGTAAGCTAGTGTTGTCTACTGTTGGTGCTGGGGGGGAGGGAAACCCAGTGAGCATTTTTCCACCCGAAAAACCACCTGCTTGTACAATTCAGATGCAGCCACCCTGGAAAAATAACTGCAGCTTGGGATATTGCAGTGTGGAGCTACACATGACATCAGTTATCTGAAACCTCGGTTTTCTACAAAAGAATACAACAGCATGTCCATTCCAATATCTTGGCAACCTTGCCATTCCACAGGCGTACTTTGGGATTGTTTTTGTGAAGTTTTTTTTACTCCTTCCCAGGCACTCAGTCAGTATGGGTTGGTGGGACATGGCAGAAGAAGCCTGAAACTCTGTTTCTTTAACAACATAACTAGAGGAGGTGGTGGTGGTAGAGGCAGCATGTGTGGGCAGTCTCTGACTCTCCTACAACAAAGCCAGAGTCATCATATTCCTCTGCAGCAGGAGCCATAGGTGTGGACTGAACTAACTGTTGGCACTGGCAGTAGCACACTCTCTGACACAATTATCGTCACTACTACTTTTTTCTGCCTTAGAGCCCTGAGTTCTTTTTAAAGTGCTTCTGCTGCTGCTACTTGTGGCACCTTTGGCCTGCTGATAGTGTGTCTGCCAGTCAGACCTGTGGTTGTGCTTCAGGTGGGATCTCATAGAGGAGGTGCCTAGGTGTGTGCCTGCTTCCCTCCTGCTCATGTGCTTTTTGCACAGACAACAGATAGCAACATGCTTAGCTTGAGGACCCTGAGTGAAGCATCTCCATACTGTGGACTTCAGGGACTGAGGGGTCCCTGAGGCACTGCTGCTGCTACTACTACTACTGGGGCTAGATGTTGATGCAATTCTACTGCCACTATTACTAGGTGGCAAAGGAGCAGCACTTACAGCAGCAGCAGCAGCAGTAGCAGCAGAGACACCCGTCATATCTAACATTGTGGATGTTAACAACCTGTGTTGCTGTTGTTGTTGCTGCTGCTGTGTACTCAAAACAGGTATGTGTGTTTGGCTGAGTGGGACCTGGACTTTGGAGAGGTGATGATGCTGATGATGACTGATAGGGTGACTATGTACTTTTTATATTCTAGATCTGCATCATCATCAGTCATCATTAGGTCATCCTCAGCAGCATCAGCATCACTTGACAATTCTTGCCCACTACTACCCTTATATTCCTCTAAGCTTTTAGAAGTTTGATACTACTTTGAGGACAGGTGTCTTGGTGCTTGTTTGTCTCACTATATGATGCAGCAAGCAGTTCAGCTGCTACACCTTCCTCTATTATGCTATTGCAATTATCAACACTTGAATGCAACTTGTTGTCATCTTCAGTGATCTTTTTATATGTTTCTTTATTTGTAATGGCACTGGTGGTGCTGGAGTGTTTGCTAGGACCTTGACAAACTGAATCTTCCCTTCGAGTAGAGGGATCATCATCATTGATTCCACACACTGTGGCAACCATTGATGCAGTCAGTTTTTGAACTACAACATTACTCTCATGTCCCTGCAATGCTCTACCCTTCCCCATCCCACTGCCCTTTGTGCATTTGCTGGACATTACTCAACTACTGTGTGTGTGTTTTTACTCTATACTACACATCACAACTGATGGAGTATGATCTCTTGCCTAACTTGCCTAATCCCAGTCAGCTGTCTGTCACTGTCACCTAATATATTTAGTTCTTTGTCTATTTCTTTATTCTTTTTATTATTTTTTTGAAGTTGTTGTCCACCCTGTCTTATCACTGTCACTGTCACAGTGTGTCCAAAAACAAAATCAACAGCTTCTTACACCAGACTTCCCCACCCAGCACAGAGACAATTACAGCAAGATCAGCAAGCAAATAGGTCCCCAGCTGCCTGTGCCTTGCCAGTCAGTCATGTGGAATTTTGGGGTATTTGAGGTCATCCTCCTTCTTCTCCCCAGAGTGCCCCACTGACTCTCCTAATAAACACAACAAATATCCTACCTAAAAGATTCCCTAAACTAAACTTCAATTTCCCTATCTTTTCTAGCTCAAACAATGTGCTGCTCTCTCCTCTCACTAACACAAAATTACATGCTGTGAGAACCTGACACCTTTTTATATGGCTGTAGAGAACTATAGAAAACTTTCATGTTGTGGATAAAAATGTTTCTTCCCATTGATTTCAATGCACAATGAGCTAGGTGAAAAATCGTGAAAAAGTGGAAAATCTGCACTTTTCACTGGAAATTATTTGCCAAGCAGAAAGTGCCATTTTTCACCAATTTTGGTTTGAGGCTTAAATTTTCACTCATCCCTAATCTTTATTGCATTTATATTCAGGGGGTAGTTACCTTGTGCAATTATACCCCTGACATAACCTTTTCATTTCTTAAGCTTATTGACTAGGGAGTAGAGATTTTAGATTTTAGGCCAATGATACAGAGGCTGATTTTCTAAGAAGGGACTAGTTCTGTAGTAAATGAATTGCACAAAAGGGAACAGATTTTGAAAAAAAAAAATCACGAATTTCCATTGATTTGAATGGAGATTCTGACACCTTGAATACTAGGTAGGTTGCCAACGCATTTAGAAGTAATACATTGGAGTCCTCTGTAGCACTCAGTGTGGTAAAGTGATAATAATAATATATATATATATATATATATATATATTTAAGATTGTAGCCGTATTAGTGCAGTGATGTAGATGTAAAATAACAAACAAAATTAATATCCTGTAATACCTTTTTTATTGGACTAACAGAATTATGGATTGACATGCTTTCGGGATAAACTCTCTTTCTCAAGTCTAAAGCCTTTCTGGCACAAGGACACAAAATTCACAGTTAATACAGTTAATACATTGAATTCAAAGCAGTGTTGTTTGATGGGGTCAACACAGCGGGACTGCTGATAAGACAGGGTCCAAGAGAAAATCCACACTCTTCTTGCAGAGGGTCGTAAATACCCTGTGCAAGGCAGAGTGTGGGGGGGGGGAGAAAGAGAAGAAAAATACAGGAGATGGTATGGGAGGGGAGATAGTTTTAAAAAAAAATGCACATATTAAGAATGCTACAATACCAACAATCCAGTATGGGCATGCAGGCCTATATAAAACTTTTGCCCTTATAGGTAGATATATACATACACATACATACACATACACACACATATATATATATATATATATATATATATATATATATATATATATATATATATATATATATGTAATGGAAGCTAAAAGGCACCGCGTCGCCCTCAGCCGTCATTCCCGGGTCTCTCCCTCTCGAGGCCAGATAAGCACCGTCGGATGCACCTGTTGAAGTATCAATGAAACAGTCGCAGGATCGCTGGAAGCAGGGAAGCACGGACAGTAGAGAGTGTGGCCTCTATTCCCGGTCAAAGGATCGCTGGAGGATGTCGCAGGAACACAAGGATGAGAAGATGGCTGACAGCATACGAAGTCCGTTCGCAGGAAACTAGCAGGAGTTGGTCGACGGTACAAGATACTCAGCTCAGATGGGCGTCAGAGTGTCCGCTTTTACCATAAGAACATAAGACACCAGAACTCCACTGTTCACTCAGAAAACTGACTTTATTGTACCAAACCACACATATTCATACAGATCAACTACATTGAAATACATGGGCCAACCAGATACAATAGGGTGAGGGGCAGAGATAATACAATCCAAACACAAGACAAGGGATCAACAGCAAATGGTAAGGGCTGACACAATGGGAGCATTCACAGAGGTAATCTCTGACAACAGAGTTTCAGGTTATACAATAGGTGACTCACAGACTGAAGGGCGTGAATGAATTAACACACGGCAGGGGGTCTCAATAAATCTTACAATATACAATACAATGGCTTGAGGGACTGCAATACACATTGGAATAATCAACCTCTCACTGCCCATTCCCTTGGAAGCAAGCCAGCAGTCTAACACAGGGCAGTTTTGTGTAATAAAGTCCATTTGCCCCATTCACATAAAGTCTATCCAAAGTCTTTTAGTGCACAACCAGGTCAAAATGTCCACAGTCTCCGGCATCCTTTGACTAACAATTCCAGGCTCAGACAAGGGCTCCAGTAACAGACTAAGTTCCGTTACTATATATATATATATATATATATATATATATATATATATACACACACATATGCACATACACCCACATACATAAATATATATATATATATATATATATATATATATATATATATATATACACATACATACACATATATGCATATACACATGTACACACGTGTACATGCACACACATACACACATAGCATTATTGCACTTGTCTCTCTAACTAACACACCCATAAGTGCTATGTATCACTAAGTGTCTCTTGACTGGAGAGAGCAATATACAGATTCTGAATGGAGGATTTAACACAATCTATGTGCCATATGCTATTGACAGTCAGGAGCTCCGTAGTTAGTTGGTCATGACTTTGTGAACATTGCGTTGCAATTCGCTGGTGTCCCTGCGATGTTCAGATTATCATCTCCCTATAACTCCTGATACTGTAGCACTGCTATTTAGTATTTGTGAAATATATATCTTCTTTCATACCCACAATACACATTTGTTCAGTGATATATAACAATCTAAGAAATGCTATTATTTTCTGGATGTTTTTTTCTCCAGTTACATCAGTTTACACGAGACATTATTGTGCCGATGTATTTTTGATCCAACTTAGAGATAATCACTATTGGTTGTTATGATTGTCACTCACAATGTAACTTACACCGTTTATGACGTCAGGTTTACATTAGACCCCTGTGTTTGGCGCCTTTTTGTTCACTTAAGGTATATATGGGGGAGTTTTTTCACTATTTGTCATTCTGATGAAGGTTACCAAGTGCTAACCGAAACGTTAATTTGAATAAATACTTAGTTTGTTACAATTTATAAAGACCTGAGAGTGCTTCTTCCATCACTGGATGTTGCTACAAGTTAGGCTGGATCATGAGTATCCAGGCAGTTTTCTTTTGAAGCGTGAGTACTTCTGTATCTATCTATCTATCTATCTATCTATCTATCTATCTATCTATCTATCTAATATCTATCTATCTATCTATCTATCTATCTATCTATCTATCTATATATTAGAAGTCATGGTCCATAGGACCGTGTGGACGAAAAAGCACTCAAAGGACTTTGAGTTTTTATTTAATTGACGTTTCGGCTCAAACCAGAGCCAGACAACCACATACAAGTACAACGTCTAACTAAGAATCACCACGTGATTTAGTTAGACGGCATTTTGTATTTAGAGCCTAGTTTTACCTGTATGTGGTTGTCTTGAGAAAGGCTCTGGTTTGAGCTGAAACGTTGATTAAATAAACCCTCAGTTATTTTTTTGTATAAAGTCCTTTGAGTGCTTTTTCGTCCACACGGTCCTATGGACCACGACTTCTTATAGTACTTATTTGGACTTAGCACCTAGGCGATAGGAGTTACTTGTTACATTTTTTAGGAGTGCCCATCTACAACACTAGCAATAACACTACTGTACAATTTCAGGCCATTGAGATACTGCACCTAAACAAGTATGAGATGAAACAACTTTTGAATAAAACACCTTTCAGCAGTGGGAGTACCCTTGTTTTACTCTGGAGGATAAACTCTACAATATGTATTTTACATTTACATAGTGAGTGTTACTATCCCTTTAAAAGCCTCATTTATATAAATTTCTTTTTCTATTTTCCCCATGGTACAGCTGGTTTACTCCAGAATTAGTCCACTTTCTTACTACACCAGCGTAAGGGACAACAAATTCATCAATGCAACCAAACTGGATGCACAAAAGGGAATGCACTACAGTGTACGATCATTATAGTGCATACAAAATCTCTGTCATTGTGGCACTTGAACTCTTTGAGTGCCAGGGAGGTATCTAACATATTGCAACACAATGCATTGAATACCTCACTGGTACTCAAAAGTAAAGTCAGAAAGCCCTGCACACCAGTTCCGTAGCATGCTAATACCAAAAACTCTACACCATGTTTAGTACATAGATCTAGAAGTATGGAAGGCCTTGAAATGCCCACTGACTGCCCCACTGTTCTCTCCTTGGTACATGTAGCTTAGTAAAATGCTGTTACACAGACTTAATCCACAAATTTATTCCAGCTCCTGTTATTGTATGGAACGTACATCGTTCATTTGCCCCAGGGACTGGGTTTAATGTACTTTGAATTGTTTTTTAAGTATTCTTAATTGATATTTGCATTTTTGCCATAAATTTAAAAAGATAAATTACAAAATAAAAAGAAGCAAATCTTATTATAGAGAGACAACTATCATCCTACTTAAAAATTAATGGTAATTATTATTAAATTTGTTAGCTTTGTAAATAATTTACTGTACCTCAAATACCTCATCGCAACAACATTTTACTAGGGTGGAATTTAAATTTTCATAAGTTTAGTTTCTTACAGCACATCATTTTTCTGTCGTGTTTATTCTTCCCTGTCCACCTCTTCAATTAATTTCTGTTTTTTCCTCCAGGCTGAAGCAAGGTACATTTGGTTTTTCATACAAATACATTTTATTAGCTTCTCATTTTGACTTCTTTCACATGATGGTATAACCAGCAAACCTTGATATCTAATATTATCTGTCTCTGGAGGATTGTTCTTGTTATTTTCTAATATTTTCTTTATTTATTTCATTTTGGGGTTGGTTGAGAAATCTTCCCTACTCTTATAAATGTGTAATTTATTCATTTATCTTGTTTTCCTAACTGAGCAATTGGCAGAAAAATATTGCCCTGAAAAATTACAGTAAATTCCTGAACTTTATTAAAATTGGGAAAGTAAATGTCTGTCCATTTTTTTAAATAGTTACATTTTTGATGAAATGTAAAAAGCAATACAGAAAATAAATTCCATGTTTAAAACATACATTGAATAGTTAAAGGGATAGTTATACTTAAAGGGATAGTAATACTTAAAATGTAAAAAAAATATGTTGTAGGGTTTATCCCCCTGAGTAAAACAAGAGTACCCCCACTGCTGAGAGGTGTTTCATTCAAAAGTTATTAATTTTCAAAGTTGAATTTTTTAGGTGCAATATCACAGTGGCCTGAAATTGTACAGTGGCACTGTTGCTACACCATCCTATGGAGATTTATGGTCAACTGACCAGAGTTGTCCATAGGATCGTGTAGCAACAGCGCCACTGTACAATTTCAGGCCACTGTGATATTGCACCTAAAAAATTAAACTTTGAAAATGAATAACTTTTGAATAAAACACCTCTCAGCAGTGGGAGTACTCTTGTTTTACTCAGGGGGATAAACTCTACAACATATTCTTTTTACATTTTAAGTATTACTATCCCTTTAAAATGTAAAAAAAAGATGTTGTAGGGTTTATCCCCCTGAGTAAAACAAGGGTACTCCCACTGCTGAAAGGTGTTTAATTCAAAAGTTATTATAGCTCAAAGCTGAATATTTTAGGTGCAGTATCACAGTGGCATGAAATTGTACAGTGGCGCTGTTGCTACACAATCCTATGGAGATTTATGGTCCCGGGACCAGATCTGTCCATAGGATGGTGTAACAACAGCACACTGTACAATTTCAGGCCCCTGTGATATTGCACCTAAAAAAATTCAACTTTGAGCTGTAATAACTTTTGAATAAAACACCATTCATCAGGGGGGGGATAAACCCTACAACATATTTCTTTTTTTTACGTTTTAAGTATTAAACCCTACAACGCTTTTTTTTTTTTACGTTTTAAGTATTACTGTCCCTTTAACCAAAACCCTTTACTGGACTGTCAGTGTAGTGGATGTGGGGTGAATATGATTCCAAGCAAAACTAGGCACTGATTTTTTAGCCCTACATCTATACAACACCAATTTATTAAGTTACTTATTCCATAAATTCACCCCTTAATACTGTATGCATCAAGAGGAGGGCAGTGAGACAGTCTATGAGTATTTTGGGACATTCTTCTTCTCTATTCCTTGTTTAATGCCATTTATAAAACATGGCACCAAAAAATGGAATAACCATGGGTGGAAGCAGAACATTCACTGTTTTTTGAATGCCACAAATGTATGCAATATTTGCATATCAGTGTTGATGCTGAATGACACATGCTCCTAAATGAACTGCAAAGTTAGCACTTGCCCCTAAATTAATGTCAAAGTTAGCCAGACGTATGAAAATGTGTTCTAGTTGCTTTGCTATATTAGGTAAAATCCTCTCAGAAAATGGCAGACATTTTAGCCAACCCTAGTTTTTGAAAATAATTCGCAAAACTTTTGCTAATTCAGAAAAAACGTGAAATGTACCATCATGGGTAAACTTCCCTTAAGGACCCATGACACTCCTGGCACGTCATGGGTTAAATGATAACAACACGCCTCCGTGCACGCTGTTATCATTCACTGCAGGCTGAGAATGAGAACTCCGGTACCGGAGCGCTCAGTCTCAGTGCTTGTCACTTCTGCCAGTTCATGTGATCGCTGCAGGAGCGATCACATCTAGTGACGTTTTGATTGAAGAAGGCAATGAACCAAGCACATGCAGTCTCCATAAAAGTTTAACCCATTGCACCCAAATAATACCAAGAGAAAAAATAAAAATGGTGGGTTTTTTTTTTAACATTTTTTTTTTTTAACATTTTATTTAATTCTAATAAAGTAAATGGTGGGTTAGCCATGTAAATGTTGTATCAAAAGAAAGCCCTATTTGTGTGTATATATAATATATGGGGATGGAATAAAAGCCGTAGAGGGAAAACACTGTTGAACAAAGACATAGTCAAAAAGGTCAGAATTGCTCCAGTCCTTAAGTGAAATCCACCTCAGATTTTCCCGGTCCTTAGGGGGTTAAAAACTAATCTGGAACCTAACTTAAACACTGTCACTTACTACCTGGTTCCTACTTATAGAGACTGATGTACTAAGAAAAAACTGATCATTCAAGAATTACATCCTATATAATAATTCGCTAAAACGTGTGTAACGATGCAATCATGCGCAGTAGAGACTGCTGTGCGTGCTGCAGTCATGCGCAGTAGAGACTGCTGTGCATGCTGCAGTCATGCGCAGTAGAGACTGCCAGTGACGAGGCTGATACAGAGCGGGACGCTCCGAAGGAGCATCCAACTCTGCATCAGCTATGGTGATGGCAGTCTCAACTGTGCATGACTGCCCCGTGTCCAGCTGCCAGTGGCTAGTTTGGTATGAAATGCAGGTCAATGGTCAAGATGAGCCAATCTGAAGTGATCCCTTCAACAGAACAACAATTCAACATGGAACATCTGAATGTGTGCTGACTGATCACAGTGTACACTTTGGTTTAATATTGCAGCTTTGTACAACGGGAAACAATGTTTGCAGTGATTCTGGGAACTCTATCCTTCTTATACATACATAGATTTATAAATGTGTCCTTTAACACTTATCTTGTTCTCCCAGCAGTACAATTGACAGAAAATTATTACCTTCAATAAATAATAGACAGTTTCCTGGATTTTATATTTGTG
This sequence comes from Rhinophrynus dorsalis, assembly GCA_037306005.1. Classification (NCBI taxonomy): domain Eukaryota; kingdom Metazoa; phylum Chordata; class Amphibia; order Anura; family Rhinophrynidae; genus Rhinophrynus; species Rhinophrynus dorsalis. The sequence continues at coordinate 67,001,629 of CM074719.1, read as the reverse complement.
AAAGTAAAGCTTTGGCCAGTTTTGAAATCAATGAAATTAAACATGCAAAAATCAATTCAGAATATAGATCCCGCATTTAAAACATCAATTTTTGAATAGTTAACCAAAAACCTTTCCTCACTTATAGAGCTCTCAGTGACAAATATATGTCACAGTACTATGAAAAAGGACTGAAATGTCTTGGCTCACACTAATCCTTTAACCCTTTGAGTGCCAGAGGGGTACGCAATGCATTGCAATGCGTTGCATACCCCTCTGGCATGCAAAGGGTTAAGCTTGCAGGGCTCTAAGCATTTTAAAGACATCAGGTCAAAAGAAGTGCAGCCATTTACCATATGTGACAAATGACAAAAAATTACCACTGATGTAAATGCTTTGCAATGCGTTGGAGAGCTCTATAATTGAAAGGTTTACAAGTCTAATTTAAATCAATTTTGATTTGGGGAATTTGTATTTCTTCTCTATTTTGAAGTTCGTTTGCTCCGTAATTACTCTGTTTCCTCTTATTAAGGCCTAGCTCATATTATAGCTAGAAACGTTATCACTGGTTTTATTTCTCATATTCATATTGAGGACTGTTGGGGAATTTGTAGATAACCCCAGTGAGGCTGATGCACTAAGAGTAACAGAGGGGAGATTCACTAAGTGGAGATACAGAGGTGATAAAGTGGAGATAAAGTAGAGGTGACTTCTCTAGTTTATCACTAGATAAAAGAACTAAAGTATAAAGGATATAGAGGAACTGTGGGGAATCACTTGTCGATGTGTCACTCTATGTGGGGGCAGTATATGTCGATGTGGAACTATGTTAATGTGGAACTGTGTATGGGGGCAGTATATGTCAATGTGGAACTATGTCAATGTGGAACTGTGTGTGGGGGCAGTATATGTCAATGTGGAACTATGTCAATGTGGAACTGTGTGTGGGGGCAGTATTTGTCGATGTGGAACTATGTCAATGTGGAACTGTGTGTGGGGGCAGTATTTGTCGATGTGGAACTATGTCAATGTGGAACTGTGTGTGGGGGCAGTATATGTCAATGTGGAACTATGTCAATGTGGAACTGTGTTTGGGGCAGTATATGTCGATGTGGAACTGTGGGGCAGCATTTATAGATGTAGAACTGTGTGTGAGGCAGTATATGTCGATGTGCAACTGTGGGACAGTATATGTTGATGTGGAACTATGGTGATGTGGAACTGTGTTTGGGTGCGGTGTATGTCAATGTGGAACTGTGGGGCAGCATTTATAGATGTGGATCTGTGTGTGAGGCAGTATACGTCGATGTGGAACTGAGGGGATGCATATATTGATGTGGATTGTGGGGATGCATATGTCGATGTGGAACTCTGAGTGGGGCAGTATATTTTGATTTGGATCTGTGGGGATACATATGTTGATGTGGAACTGTGAATGGGGCTGTATATGTCGATGTGGAACTGTGGGGATGCATATATCGTTATGGTGCTGTGGGGATTCATATGTTGATGTGGAACTATGAGTGGGGCAGTATATGCTGATGTGGAACTGTGGGGAGCAGGCAGCATATGTCAAAAATTAACTGTGGGGCAGCATCTTGAATGTAAGTATTGTGGGGCAACATTGGGAACATCACCATTGTGTTATAGCCCCACATACACTGCCTGACACCCCCCAGCCTTGTGGAACTATGTAAACGTGGAACTGTGTGTGGGGGCAGTATATATCGATGTGGAACTGTGTAAATGTGGAACTGTGTGTGGGGGGCAGTATATGTCGATGTGGAACTGTGGGGCAGAATTTATAGATGTGGATCTGTGTGTGAGCAGTATATGTCGAGGTGGAACTGTGGGGATGCATATGTCGATGTGGATTGTGGGGATGGATATGTCAATGCGGATCTGTAAGTGGGGCAGTATATTTCGATTTGGATCTGTGGGGATGCATTTGTCGATGTGGAACTGTGGGGTAGTATATGTTGATGTGGAATGTGGGGATGCATATGGTGATGTGGAACTGTGAGTGGGGCAGAATATTTCGATTTGGATCTGTGGGGATACATATGTCGATGTGGAACAGTGTATGGGGCAATATATGTTGATGTAGAACTGTGGGAATGCATATATCGATGTGGGAGTGTGAGGATGCATATATTGATGTGGATTGTAGAGATGCATATGTCGTTGTGGAACTGTGAGTGGGGCAGTATATTTCGATTTGGATCTGTGGGGATGCATATGTCGATGTGGAACTGTGGGGATGCATATATCGTTATGGAGCTGTGGGGATGCATTTGTCGATGTGGAACTGTGAGTGGGGCAGTATATTTTGATGTGGAACTGTGGGACAGTATATGTTGATGTGGAACTGTGGGGAGCAAGCAGCATATGTCAAAAATTAACTGTGGGGCAGCATCTTGATTATAAGTATTGTGGGGCAACATGGGGAACATCACCATTGTGTTATAGCCCCACATACACTGCCTGATACCCCCCCAGCCTTGTTCCCTTGCCCAGGCAGTACTCATCGGGATTTGTGGCTACCAGTAGGCAAGAGAACATGGCCGGGGGGTGTCTGACAGTGTACATGAGGATCTGTGGCTACCAGTGGGCAATGGAACAAGTCGGTTGGTGGGAAGCTGGTCGCCACAAATCCCCATGGACGCTGCCTGAACCCCAGCCTTGTTCCCTTGGGACTGCACAACATTATGAAATATGATACAGAGCTGTGGGGATGATTGTGTAGTGTTTGGTGTACTTTATAACCCTTTGAGTACCACAGGGTTGAGCAATGCACATCCTTATGGCACTCAAAGGGATATTGCCCATGGTGCTGGAATTATCCTCTCCATTCCCCTACTCCTCAGACTTCAGGATTGTCCTACTTCTAGTGACGTTGTAGAGGAGGCCATCCCTTCCACATCGACAGCACTTTGACAATCCTGTATGTTAATGGAGACCTTCTCCTCCCCTCCACTTGCATACCTAAATTTTACTAATTAGATTGCATTCTCTTTGTTGCAGGGTCCCCTTCTTAGTATATGATTCTCTTTGCTGCACTTCTTCCCCTCCTAATAATGCAAAGATAGCACTTTAGCCTGATTCTCTTACCTATCCTGTATTTTTGTATTGAACTATTACTATTTCTGTAAAGAGCTGTATGGCACTATATAAATGAAGATACGTACAAACAATAATGGGTCAGCCAGTCAATGGAATGTTGCAAAAAGCATTCCAACCTCCAATATCACCTGATTGAATGATCTGTATGGTGGCCCATTGACCGTTATATAGATCTGGCATGCCATATCTTGCATTCGTACTGCACTGAAAGCACCAAAGTTGCAGCATGCTGGGGTCTAAAAATAATTGCCCCTGTGAACTGCACTATAGAATTCAATGGCACAATAATCTGTTTTTTTTAATTAATGCAGATAATTTGTTGCTCGTGTGAACCCAGCCATAAGGCAAGGGAACTGCTGCAGAAACTTACTTAAAAACTACAATTTGATCATTAGCAGAAACAAATTATTAATGTTGTTATTTTGTCTCAGATTAATATCAGTGAACTTCCTCTTGCCTCAATGACTATATTATCCATTTATTACGTTCCCCTGATGAACATTTGGCAAAAGTTTCACTTTTTTTTTGTAAATTCTTGACAAGATCATTAAATAAAAAATGTATAATTTCACAAGAAGAACTGTGAAATATTAATGATCATGTTAGCCCACAAACAAAGAAGATAGTTCTTTTTTTGTCTAAAAGTGTGGCCTCTTTGGATCAAGAGTGAGAAATCTAAAGCAGAAAACACTGCTGCAATTCTCAGCATGCGTTCTGTGATTTATAATTGAACACCCTACCGAGAGGCACTTTTAGAACTACATTGCCTTGTAATAATTGCACTTACATTTCCAGTAACATCTGCAGGATGTGAATGTTCATTCAGCAAACAGAATGATTAAAGTAAAACCTCTGCAGTCGAATGGCAAGAGAAAGATTTAGCCTGGCAATACGTTGTATTAATGAACACTACAAGCAGAACTTGGCCATGGAAAATGTTTTGGAAATATTTTCTTAAATTATTTAACACTTGATAGATTGCTTTATTATAAGACTTGTCAAATCAAAACCATAAGCTGTTTGTTTAGCCAGTTGGATACTAATAGGATCTTCAACAAACTTGGAAGCAATGCTTTAGAGACCCATGGAGCATCCATGGGGTTAAATGGGAATTGTCATGTAATACATATTTTTACAGAATATCCTATGTAACCATTAACCATTTGGGGATATCCATATCAAGCAATGTGTTGGACAACCCCCTGGCATTCAAATGGTTAATATGTATGATTTTCCTAATAATAAGCATTTGTACTTAAGTTTGATTTTGTCAAGTTTCATTTTCCTTCATTTGTTTTCATTTGCTGACAGAAATTTTAACACCCACCCTATTTTAATTTACCTTTAGGATCATTGCTGGATACACCAAGAGGTAAAAAGAGAGACTAGCCAAATTGGGTTTGTTTACATTAGAGAAGAGGCATCTAAGGGGTGATATGATTACTATTTACAAATCCATTCAAGGTCAATAAAAAGAACTATCCAATGAATGAAGAGCTGAGCTAAGAACGAGATGTCATACATTAAGACTAGAGGAAAGGCACTTTCGACTAAAAGAAAAGGCAGGGATTTTTTATAGCAAGGGCAGTAAAGCTATGGACTTCTTTGCCTCGGGATGTTGTACTTGCAGATACTGTAACTGCTTTCAAAAAAAGCAATGGACAATATTGCAAATTATGAAAGACGGCTTCAATGTACATAGGTTTCTGATCTGACTGCCATTTGGAGTCTACGGATTTTTTTTACCTACTTGGATCTAAATTGGAAATGGCTTTAAGGTTTTTTTCCTTCCTCTGAATCAAGAGAAGTGTTTTGGCATGGGCAGGACTTGATGGTTGCGTGTCTTTTTTTCAGCCTTGTCAACTATATTATTATGTTACTATGTAAGAGGTATAGTTTTAATATTATCTCTCCTTGATCATTGGTGGATAATCAATGGATCAGTCATTGTTAGTGGACCTGTCACCTTCAAATACATTTAAGGGTTAAAGAGAATTAAAAACTGTGTATGTGTTCTAGCCATTTGTTTATACTATAACTCTTTTTTTCAGAATCTAATCTCTGTTTGTGGATGGCACTGTGTGGTACTTTGTGCTACATAGTCCTGAGCCAATATTACTAGATATGGACAAAAAGTAAGATTTATTTCATACAAAATTTCAAACATCTTCAGTAAAATTTCTTGCACATTGAAAATCCATAAGATTTCAGTCTTCTAAATAAACTGAAAAAATCTTCCAATAGGACTTTGACATTTTTAAACCCATGCCCAAGAAGTGATTTCATTATACAGGCTCAATGTGTATGGTTCTATGGCTACCAGTGCAATGGGACACTGCAAACACCACCCAACCTGGATCCCCCACAGTGGTGTGTGTGTGGGGGGTGGGGATCATGAACCCCACAAGCACTGGTGGCACCCTGAGATACGTCCCTCCGACAAAAGGGTCGTCAAAAGCGCAAAGGAAGCTCCTTGCGGACCACTGGACTCCTGCCCAGTAGTATCTCCCTGGTCCGAAAGGACACTCCAGGGATGCAGCCGTAGCTGGTCCTGCAGCAGAAAAGGGAGGGGGGTGGCGGCCCACCAAGAACATCCACTCCCCCAGAGCAAATTAACCTTTTGCTGGTCTAGGGGCGGAGTACTGGAGGTCAGACAGCTGTAGAGCGGTCCTTTGGAGCTGAGAGAAGCCCCCCTGAGCATCACTGGTACCCAGTTCGGAGTCCCTGGAGGGTTCCTAAAAATCCCCAAAAAGGCTGACAGCTCCTCTAGCGGTTGGGACAGTAGCAACCAGGATGCTGCAGGGAGGAGGAGTCCTGGTCCAAACCAGGCTGCATGGACAGGATCCGAGGTGCCATGCTCACTGCAGGTAATGGAGCAGCAAGGCCCATGTACAAACAAGGTCCCGCTGGGGCATGATAGGCTGCAGAGCCATGAGCAGAGCCAAGTCACGCAGTGGCACTCAGAGCACTAGACTGGCAGGGAAAACCACAGGAAACAACTCTGCAAATCAGGGCAGAAAGGAGGAGCAGGTAAATCAGTGCAGCCCAAAAGCGCTTCGCTGTCCATCGTCTCACTCACAATGGCTGCTGGGACACAACTTCCTCACAGCCGTCATTTCCTGTGCCTCCCCTGAAACTACCACCCCATCAAGACTGCCCCATTTTCTGTGCTACTGCCTCCTTCCTTCCTAGCTCCGTCATGTCCCCTCCTCCTGAGATGCACTCTGTTCTGGGGTCCCAGTACCTCTAGGGCTTGAAGTTTTACGGTGATGCTGTTGTTATAGCAGTTGTGGTCAGCTCTGGTCAGTTAACTATAAACATCCATAGGACACTGCAGCAAAAGCTTCAGGCCATGGTGGTACTGGACCCAAATAATATAATCTTCCATCAATGTGAGTAACCTTGTTTTAATCAGTAAGGTAATCCTTGTAGTGCAAATATTTTTCTGTATCATTACTGTATCATTACTGTGTCTTTAATCTGGGCAGAACAACATAATGGCCATGTGCTTGGACTGATTCTCTCAAAATTTTTCTTTAACCCTTTGAGTGCCAGAGTGGTACCCAATGCATTGTTCTGCAATGCGTTGCGTACCCCTCTGGCAATCAAAGGGTTCATTAATACTGCATATGATGTCCACAGAGGCAGACATGATTCTTTGTTGCTGGACTAATAGACTCCAAACTCCACCCAGTGGAAGGCAAAGTAGGAGGAGATTGGAGCCCAGAAGCCCTGTAAGAAAAATATGATATCCAGTACTAATTAAACATTAATTTGTGGGAAATGCCAAACTGATTCACAGTAGCAGTTAGGAGTTACTGCCCAAATTAATTGGGACTATATTATTATGAGGAGTCAATGTTGTTTTTTGTTTAGAGATACCCAGTTAAAATCAGTATATTTGAAATGTACTTTAGATATTAAGTAACAGGTTTAATGTAAATCTAATACCACTGTCTACCTGATTATTTCCAGATTCATCTTCTCCTTTCTTACCTGTGCCGTTCACAACATAAATAAGGAAGGTAGCAGTATAGGTGTTTCTGCTGGTTGGAAGCTATTACCAAGCTGTTTATGGGTTTAAATATACTTTACTGCGCTGTATTTCGAGTGGCAGATGGCCTTGGAAGAATATTGCCCTATCTATATATATATATGTATAGTAATATATCATTGAAAGATACTTGGCCAGGCAATATTAAAAACTGCCATTCGCTCTGCTCTTATTGGTATATCTTGAATTTAAATACAACCTTACAAGGACTCTTGCTTTCCTGTAGATATGAAGTCCTCTTTCTGAAATAAATCAGGTCACTAAAAGTTTTGGTAGAAAAATAATAAGCCATTTTCTCAGGTGGTAAGCTCAGCAGAGCCCATTAAAAGCATCTGTTACATTGCTAAAAGAACACCGGTTTGACTTTCTTATTGCAATAAAGATGATGTTATTTCATCCACTCTGAAGAATTACATCTTATCTTTTCTGTCGATGTAGCCAGTTGCTGTCCTTCTTTTCACTATATTAAAGGGGATGTACCACCCTGAGATTAAAGTATTAAAACACTTGTCCCCAGATAACCTTAAGTGCAGTATGATACAGTATCGGTAATGTATAAGTGCCAGTGCAGCTGTACTGGAGTTATCCTCCAGCTACTGTATCTGCTCTTCAGGGTATGCATTAGACCAGAGACTAGCAACATGATGCCCTCTAGCTTCTGCTAGACTGCAAGTCCCATCATTCCCTGCCAGCAAACGGCTGATGGGAATAATAGTGGTTGGATTCTGGCAGCAGCTGGAGGGTCTCACATTAGCCATCACTATATTAGACTACATGATTGCTTTAGTTCATGAGCGGGGAACTGCAGTAAAGTTATACCAATTTACCGTGCATCTTCTTAAATACACGGAGTCAAAGAAGTTGCAGAAGAAAGGAATGTTCTGAACTATCTACTGCCCTTCTGTGACACTAGCAGCATTAACACATACCTCTCAATGTCTCGCTTTAGGAGGGACAGTCCCTCTTTGAGACCCAAATCCTTCTGTCCCTCTTTCCCACCCTGATATCCCACCCTGATATCAGACTGTGTTGTGTGTATATAAGTGTAACACATTGCTCAACAGCAATACAACTCACATTAATATTTGTTTAACCCCTTATCGACTGACCGATCAGCGTAGCGAGGTCAGTTAAGGACCACCGAGCATTTTTTTTTTTTTTTTTAAATCTTTTCCTCTTTCAGACTCCCCGAAAGTCGTGCAGCCCCGGGGTGAGCCCGGAATTCCATGACGGTCATAGTACGTTCAGTCAGATTTACCCATGAAGTACTATGACCGTCAAGGGTCGTTAAGGGGTTAAACTTCAGTATATGTCTTTAAACATTAGTCTGTTTAAATAAATACTTTGGCCATACTCTAAATAATTTATTCACTTACACAAAGAGGTCTCAATAGGCCATGAAGTAACCTAAAAATTATTGATAATGCCCTGCCCACCAGCCACACCTCCAGCAACACCTCATAAAACAAAAGTGTCCCTCTTTAGCCATTTGTAGTGTTGGGAGGTATGTTAAAGAGGAAACTTCATTAGTAAACTAATGTTATATTGAACATAATAACATAATACAACTCATTACCATATTCCTAATAAACCTAGTCTGGCTATTTTTTCAGTTTTGTTACTAATTCCTACATTTTTGTTGAGTTTTATTTGTACAATTGCAACAGTAAAATACAATGATAAAAATAAGCCTGCAGTCCCTCCATTACTTGAACAACCCTTACATTTCCCAGCAGCTGCACATAGCTGCTTAGACAATGGCTGGGGCCTGCAAAACACAGAAAAATACAATCATCAGAAAGTATTTTAACTTGTTTATTAAAGTAAATGAAACTTGTTTTTTAATGAAAGCTTATTAAGGGGATTTTTTTTGTCATATGTAGCTAGTTGTATTAGGCAAGTGTAAACTAAGGAACCAGCAGAAATGTGCAAAAACTTTTCCACAAAAAGAGAAAATTTTCTGCTTTTTTCCATGAATTGCTGGCTTGTTCCACTGCACATGTAACCATAGAACCAATCATGGGCGTCTGGAGGCCGGGCAGGGGTGGCACTACCTTCCCCTACAATTGCCCCCTCCATATAAACAAAGGGGCTGGATGGGCTAGCCTGGGGGTCATAGTATGGCTTCCCCCCCGGGAAAAAATTCTACGGACACCCCTGGAACCAATCATACTGACCCCCTGCTGACTGGTAGGCATAAAACCATACACACTGACCTCTCTGCCTCGTTCCACAGTACTGGTAGCCATAGAATCACACATAATGACCCCCAACCCTGTCCTACGGTAGCCATAGAACCCCACATTCTGATCCCCAGTGTAGTCCCATTGGTAGGCATACAACCACACATACTCCAGTGCTTTGATAATCAGAAATATATGTTTTCATAGCATAAAGCAAGAGCATATAATTAGATAGCTCTTACCTGGCAAGTAATGTCCTAGGGGGTGAAGATCCAAAAGCTATCCAACACTTTTACATTCAGAAACCATAAGATACAAAAGGACCATTACTTCTCAAAAATGAACAGTTAAGATTTTTGAAATGCAATATTTTATTGCACTGAGGACAAAACCAAAGTGGGGGTAAGAAAGCTTAAACCACTGAGTGCCAGAGGGGTCTTAGAAAAGAATAAAACTAATAATTAAAACAAACATGGTGGAGGAAATTATAAAAATGGAAAAAACATTAAATCTGGCAATAATAGTCATCGGACTAAATACAAAGTTGTATTTATTGTCTATGTCTGTATACTATGCCTGACCCAGTAATATTACATTTCTGGAAGATTTTATATATACATACATATGCATGATTTTTATAAACTTTTAAACATTTGCATACGAGAGACCATATAAATGTCAGATTATCCATGGGACACGTGGATATATAAAATTAAACATGCCTGTTCACAACCATGCACATACAGACACCCATCCATCTATATAAAATGGGTAAATACATGAACCCATGTAGAGACCTGAATTTACATCTAGGGTTCCCCTAGGCAATATAAACTCTAGAGCCACTGGTCCCTCCTCTAACCACTCCTATATTTGGACACCCCCATCTTATGGAGCCATTCCCACTAATAAAAAAGAAAGAAAACTGGGTTACCTGACCAAGCAGTCTTCTCTTTCTGGTAGCTGTCGCTTGCTCAGTTGTGCCCTTCTCTTTATAACTATATATATATATATATATATATATATATATATATATATATATATATTGTAATATTTCTGTTTTTTTTTTTGTTGTTGCTGCCTAAATAAAGTTGGTGTTACCTTTTAGTACTTGTCTTTTGTTTTCTTGCCGAACCGTGACAGCATGTTAACTTGTCCAGATTCAGCCCTTACAATTGATTACTCAAAACTTTATAAACAGGCATAATGCTCCTTTTCAGTGATGGATGACTGAGCATTTTTCTTTAATCTAATTTTCTGGCCATATCATCATCTCTCTCAATCTCATCTGTATCTGAAGAAAAGGAGGATGGTAGAAATTCTATATCGACATTATCATCAATAATTAGATCATCCTCAGCATCACTGGCCTCTTCTTCCCCACTTCTTTTATATGTTCTATAGGATTGTTGAAGTCTCAATCAATTTCTTTTAACTTTTCCCCTTAGAGGAATTTTCAGACCATTTGTGAGTTGTTTCTCTCATTGTAAGAGGCAGAAGTTGGTCGAACTGCTTCTCCTTCCTCCATTATGCCATCAACACTAGAATGTGACTCACTGCCATCTTCAATGTTTTGTATTTGTAGGTTACATTCACAGACAGCCTCTGAAGGAGGAGAAGGATCATCACTGTTTATTGCACATGCTGCAGCAACCAAAGTTGCAGTCAGTTTCTGGACTACCACCTTACTTACTTACTTGTGCCTGCACTGTACCTACTCCTTTACCCCTACCCATGCCCATACTATGTTTACTGAACATTATCACAGTATTGTAGATTTTAACAGTAATGTACACAACAGAAGTGATAGCATGGATTTTACAGTCCTATACTGTATCATGTATGGTAAGTCTCTATCCATTCTACTATCTATAAGCCTCAGTGACACTTTACATCAAGGTCCCTGTCACCTATCAGTCAAACAATTTTTTTTTAAAATTAATGGTCCTTATCACCTTCTACAAAATAAAATATAGCATACTCCCTTTGGAACTGCTTGTAGATAATGTAAAGAGAATTTCAGCTGCTGCTTTCTCTCTCTCTCTCTCTCTATCTATCTCTTCACAATCCCCCAAAGTCCCCTAACACAGATGCTTCCTAATCTAAACTACAGCTCCCATTTATGTGCCTAACTAGCTCCATCAATATGCTGTTTTATATATCTCTATCAAACATAGAATAACATACTGTTGGAGCCTGACACCCCTTTTAAATTATCCCCATGGTAATTTAGGAAAATGCTCCATGTAAGGGAATATTAATTCTTCTCGATTATTTCAATGGAATGAGAAAGGTGGAAAAAAGTGGAAAATCAGCAGTTTTCATTTCCTTTTCCTTCACATCTCCAATGATGGCAAAAAGGCTAAATAAAATGTTTTGTTTAAGCATGAAATGTGTGCTGGTTTGGCTCTGTTCTAAACATAGGGAGTGGTTGCTGGGAGTTATTTTTAAAATATGCCCTCTTCCCTAACTAGTGAGGCTGTACTGTCTGAAGTATGCTACCAATGGAGGAAAATTATTGATAGTTAAAAAAAGTACATATATTTCTTTCCAAGGAGGGAGATGCACTGGGTTGTGATGGAGTAGTGATGGAGTGCAGATGACTTCTCCAAAGATGTCAATTCTCCAGTTCCTGTGTTGTTCTGTGGAATCAATGCAGTGGAATTTCTCCAACTTTAGTGATCTTGGTGCATGGGCTTCATGGAGTGTTGGGGGAAGTGGAGAGTTTATTAGTAGGAGTCAGCATGGTTTAATGAAGATCTGATCATACCAGACTAATTTACTTGCATTGTATGAAAGGGCAATCAGTAATTTGGACAAGGGAATTGCTGTTGATATAATAATATACTTGGATTGTGCAAAAGACTTCAATACAGTGCCTCACAACAAGTTACTGCATAAATTAAAAGCTTCAGTTTGGGAAGTGATATCTGTAAATGGATTGAGAACTAGTTAAATGATAGATGACAGAGAGTTGTTGCAAATAGAACCTTTTCAAGCTTGTCTAAAGTTGTAAGTGGGGTGCCACAGGGTTCAGTCCTGGGCGCAATACTTTTTTAATTTGTTTATTAATGATCTAAAAGTGGGAATTAAAAGCAGAATAGAATCTCAATCTTTGCTGATGACACTGTGCAAGGAAATACATACAAAGTTGGATGCTTCTTCTCTTCAGAAGGATTTAGATAAATTGAGTGAATGGGCAGAAAAGTGGCAGATGACATTTAATGTAGATAAATGTAATGTTATGCATTTTGGCTGTACAAACATGCTACATACACACTAAATGGGAAAGTACTTGGGATGTCCTCATTAGAGAAAGACAGGCTTCACAGCAGTGTGCAGTGTCACTCAGCTTCTGCAACAGCAAATAGGGTTGTAGCCTGCTTAAAAAGAGGTATAGATACACAGGATGCTAATATAATTCTACCTCTATATAAATCCTTCGTTAGGCCTCATGTAGAATATGGAGTACAGTTTTGGGCACCAATTCTTAAAACAATACATTATTGAACTGGAAAAAGTGCAGAGACTTGCAACAAAACTGATAAAAAAATTGGAGGATCTAAGTTATAAAGGGAGAATAGCCAAAGTGGGTTTGTTTACGTTAGATATGATTACCATTTACAAATATATTCAAGGTCAATAGAAAGAATTATACAATTAATTATTTACTCAAAGAGCTGAGCTGAGAATGAGAGGTTATACATTAAGGAAAGGCAATTCAGACTAAAACAAAGGCAGGGATTTTTACAGTGTCAGAGACATTGTCATGATGGGGAGAAAATGGTTAATTTTTCTTTTAAACCAAATTCTCTAAAAATCTTTTTTTTTAAATGTGTTTAAATTACCTCATGTAACAGAGAGAATGAGCCTCTCTTCCTCAATGGAGGGGGGAAATATTTGAGAGACTTTAATGGTGACTTATATAGAATCGCAGATAACCACAGTCTCAAACAGTATTAGTATCTTATGAGAAAATCTCAAAAGTCTAAAACAGATACATACTCCACTATAGGAAAGTCTAATAGGGTGATATATTTATGTGACGTAGGGTCAAGGTTCACATTACAAATTTTTGTCAGAAACCAGACCAGGTATCATTTTAGGTGTGAATTTTAATGTAGAGTAATGGCACCATCTATAAATTACATGGTGTTATTACTAGTGCTTTGGAATTTTTCCATAATTTATTCTGATGTTACTGCATAATGAGATGGCTCTTTAACCAATCAGAACAGATTTTTATAAGAGGAATTTCAAATTATAAATATGCAAGTTTAGAGAGAAAAGGGTTTTTTCCTCTTGAGTCTTGGCTGGTTTTTCCTCTTGGTTCCTGGCTCTTCAATTCCTGCTATATACCTGGCTGTCTGCTAAAGAAATCCTAAGAAATACACACTTATTGGACTGGTAACTATATAGCTTTCCTTATTTAAATTCTGCAAAATTCAGAATCAAATATATATTTCTTCCATATTTGAGGAAACTTAATTTTTCTTATAATTTGTCTTAAATGGAGTGGCCCACCATTTGGAATCAATTATAATAAGCTGTATTAGCTGTAGTGATTCTGAACTAAGTGGACGTCATTAATTTATTGGTAAATTATTATATTTTGCCAGATAAGTGTAATATAGTTAAATAGCTTGATTTATATATTAGTTAATATAATTCTTGGTATTGCTAGAATAATATATTGTGTTTTTGGAAAGGTTATAATAACTAATATTTGATCTGGGGAATTCTTTGAATTAATTTATTAACCCTTTAACTGATATTTGTCCATTTATTTGAGGTGTTTCTTTGATTTATTTATGTGTATTTTGGTCTAAACTTTTGCACAGTGAAAAGCGTTTAAACTCTCACTAGACAAAAGAAGCTGCCATCTTGGGTGTGGCATCCTATCTTAATAAGTGGCTTAACCCTTGAAGTACCCTATCGGTTTTACATAGGATTGCTATAGTCATGTTTATGATATATGTTACATAAAGTTTGGTATATTGTCTAGACCTATATTATTAGATTTGATTCTAAGTCTATTCTTGGTATCTATTATTGAATATATATTAAATGCAATTTATATGTTTTTATTCAGAAGGTATACAATATTTGAAATCAGTAAATTATTCAATTATAGTGATCTCTATCTGGAATTTTATTCCAGTTAGTTTCTCTAAAATGTTGCTAATGCATATGGTACAAGGAAAATTATCAGAGGATCTGGCTTCATATTAAAGTTGATTCACCCGACAACATACCTTAAACATCAATTAGCATAGTTTATACAGTTTCTGGGGTAGAAAGGATTCAGATACACTGCTGCCAACTGTATTTTATTAATAAGGATCAATTATCCTTTTCTATGCTGCTAAGTTCAATTATTGTTACCTAATACCTATGAATGTACCTATGTGTGGTTAACACTTTAATTGCTGGTAATCCTAATGGTGATAATTGTGGCTTGAGTTACTATAGATGTATTGTAATTGCTGATCACTCATTTATATCATTGTTGTTTACACTTTATATATAGTATATTGTATTTAATAAATTATACATATGTTTGCACAAATATGCGGGATTGATTATTTAATCAATTCGTTACTGTGAAGTAGCGTGTCAATACCTAATATAGTGTAAAGTTCTCAAAATTATTTAATATTGTAATTTATCTATTTATGTGACGATATCCAGCCTGATTGGTTCTCTTATTTTAACCCTTTGGATACCTTCAACATAACTGGTTCGACATCATTAAGGGTGGTAAAGTAATGGAATTCTTTACCTCGGGATGTTGTGCTTGCAGATACTGTCACTGCTATCAAAAAAGCAATGGATTCCTATCTAGCACAGAACAATAGTGAGAATTGTGACATTTGGCTTCAATGCAGATAGGTTGTTGATCGAGGGAACTATCTGACTGCCATATGGATTTAGGAAGGATTTTTTTTTACCCACTTAGGGCTTAATTGGAAATCGCTTCAATGTGATTTTTTTGCCTTCCTCTGGAACAACAGGGGGTAATTAATCATGGGCTGGACCTGATGGACTCATGTCTTTTTTCAGCCTCATCGACTATGTTACTATATTATGTTACTGTGTCCCATCCCTAAAACTACAGTTTTCTAGAGGAAATTAAGTACACTGCATAGAAACTCCCTCTCCCCACTAGAAGGAAAAAAGGAAGATTCATGTTTCTAACAAAACATGTATATATTATTACAATATTGTTTTGAATCCAGTTGGGAATGATAAATTGAGATCCTTGTTGAAACAGAATTAAGCTTTCAAATGGATTTTTGGAAACTGAATTCTCTGTTACAGCTATAATAGGTAATTATTTAGTTTGTTCTGAATTTAAATTAACCAAAATAACATGCATTTTTTAAAAACAATAAAAAAGAAAATCTTTTTTCCACAAATTCACCATATCTCTGTCATGAGGAATTTCTAGTAATTTGTTTAATATTGATATGTGACCCAAATACTTGAAACTGCTAATTTATCACAGTGAAAATAGATTACCGTAAAATCTCGGGTATAATACACACAAATTTTACCCCACTTCACCTTATGTGAAGTGGGGGGTGCATATTATACAAGGCATTATACAGGGCATTACCATTGGCTGGAGGCGGAAGGTCCTGAAAACCCAATTGAAGGAAGCAGGTGGCAAGTGCAAGCACGCCGCCCGCAGGGAAGATATGCACAAAAGAAGTTTTCCCTGCTGTTTGGGGACTTCACTTGGGCAAAGTAAAAGTTCTTGTCAAAGCGGTTAGCGCCGGGGGAGGGAAGAGATCTGCTAACACTATTTTTTTATGTAGTAAGGGGGAAAACAAGGGTGTGTATTATACATAGGCACTCTTGTTTTCCCCTAAAATCTTAGGCATAATATACACCTGTGTATTATACACAGGTGCGTATTATACCTGAGATTTTAAGATACATATAATTACAAAAGAGCAAACTTGCATTCCACATTTTATTTGTATGCCTTGCACTATATTACAATGGGCTACATAAAAAATAAAACAACTAAAACTTTATTTCCCATTAGACTTAGTAGCTATCTGTCTAGGGTACCTAATTATGAAGGAAACCTTCACTGTTCTGACCATGTGCCTATTTTAAGCTATGACTTTGGAAAACCCACTCCCTGTACCAATTTTTGTCAGTTTATATGTTAATATTATGTACAGTGACATATACTATGTCCTGAAAATTATAGTTAGCAATCCTTCTAATATCTTACTCACAGTGGAAGTCAAAGTGTATAGTTTTCAGTTTTAGAACTTGTCTGTTTTTTGTTAATATTAGTACTAGACCTATTTTCTCCAGTCACATGTACTATAACTGTTGAGAATGAATCAATAAATATTTAGCATGCAGGTCTTACTATAACTGAACTAAGTTCCCTAAGTCCCCCTGGGTGTATGCCATCAGGTCCAAGTGCTTTATTCATGATAACCGTCCTCAGTAAACCATGTACATGATGGAGGAAATGTTGTGTCTCTCCCTGTTTGCCCAAAGCATGCCATTGTTGCTTTGATTGAACAGAAGAAAATATTTGTTTAAACTTGTCAACCATTGCCTTATCTTCACTAATTAATTCATAATTTTGAGAGGCCCAATATCAACAGTAATATGTTTGCTATTTACAAATTTGTAGAAATGTTTAGGTTTTTTCTTCTTCTGTCTGTTACAATTCTTTTCTAATTTTAGCTATTCTAACAGATTGTTTAAAGCGGAACTAACACCGCTAAGAAACTTTGTTTGTAATAATTCCCTGTCTGGCGACTAGCTGCTTAGTAGCGCTAGTCGCCAGAATTATTACCTCTTTATGGAGAAATATGCAGTCATCCTCGGCTGACAGGCAGGATGGAGTGCAGACATCTTGCCCTAGTGACGTCCGTGTGCCTGCTCTGTCACTGTCAGACAGCTGTAGGAGGAGTCGCTAGGAGCCATTCGGCTCCGGAAGGAACTGACAGCGCAGGCGAGCGGACGTCACTAGGGCAAGATGTCCGCGCTCCATCCTGCCTGGCAGCTGAGGATGACTGCATATTTCTCCATAAAGAGGTAATAATTCTGGCGACTAGCGCTACTAAGCAGCTAGTCGCCAGATAGGGAATTATTACAAAGTTTCTTAGCGGTGGTAGTTCCGCTTTAAATATTATATTGAATTCTTTATGCTTTTTAAATGATGCATCTGAGCATCTTAACTTAAGCAATTTAAAAGCTTGCTTCTTATTCCTTGTTTCCCTGTATACCTCTTTTGTGAGCTTCCCTGGTTTTAATTTGTTCGTTTTTTGTTTATTATTCAGTGGTATAATATATTGAAGCATATATTTATCAAAATTAATTTTGAACAAAATTCCATCTTTCTTCAGCTTTTTAATTTTTGAAGATTATATTCCATTGAATATAATCTAATACTGATTTTATAATTGTAAAATAAAATGTTTTGGATGAACCATGGTTAATGGGTTTCTCACAACAAATTTCAAAGGATATCATGTTGTTGTCACTGCTGCCCAAATGCTCCCTTACCTTTATATTGTATATCATTTCAGAACTGTTTGATATCAAGGTCTCATTTTTAGATGTCTTCTCTACTAGATGGTACATGAATTAATACATTTTTAAGCATATTTCCCTTTGTTGTGGGTGGAAGTCTCATTTCTCCAATAAATCGTATGGTAATTAAACTTCGCCATTATTATTAAATTTCATAACTGAGAAGCATTTAATTTGCAGTATCAGCTGGGCTTCTTTAAACATCCCAGTAGTAGGTAGTTTGTAACACATGCCCATCCACATATTTTTATTATTTATGCCCCCAGGGTGTATTTCAACCTGCAGGGCCTCTATATTCCCACTGCAGCGTTCATTTATATATTTCCTTAAGTTAAGGCTTATTTCACATACAAGCCATCCCATCTATTTACCCTATCTCTCTAAAAATGGCTATCCCTCTAGATTGACTGCTCAGTTGTTTGTATCATTTAAGAATGATCATACTGCTCATTAATTACAATCAAATAATTAGAATCAATCAATTGTGAGTGACACTAATAATGGTAAAGTTAGAAGTGATTATTTCATTCCTGTAGTGAAGTTCAAAGGAAAACCTAAATTGGGAACAGATAATTGCACCTTGTTTCACTGGTTGTCACAGAAAAAAATACATACACACACACACACACACACACACACACACACACACACACACACACACACACACACACTCACTCACAAATACACTAAAGCAGACAGAAAGCAGGAACCTAATTACACATTTAAATCTGATTTGAGGACCAGAGGTGGGCAATACAAGCACTGCATTGAAAAACTGGGCTTAGTGCTGGCTTTGATAGGGATGTGATGGCTATGTAATGAGGATAAATAAGGGATCCAGATGCATCTGTGGAGATAGGGCATAAAGTTCTTTACAGCTGTAGATGTGTGTGATTGTGAATCTTAATGCGAATGAGTGTAAGTATATGAGTGAGGATGTGTGTTGTAATTGTAACAGGTAATCACTGATAATGTTTAACTGGTAATAAGTGATCAATGAAATCCATAAAATTAAATTCTGGGTGCATAATAGTTAAATGCATCATGTCATTTAAAATACTGATTTTCATATAGCAATGTGTGTAAAGGTCATTTGCAGAATGTGTTGCATAGAAATTTAGTTTTTTTATTTAAAAATTATGTTTATTAAAGATACTTTCAAGGTACACAAGTCAACAGGATAGAACAGTGATATAGTTAATACCAAATATGCAAATACCAATTGAGATGTACAATTCACACTATAGAGTATTAGTTATGGGTTACCCAGCCTGAAACATCCATTTTATAATGCAAACCCCAACAGAAAAGATGAGAGGAAAAAAAGGCAGGGGTTCTCCTCCGGTAAGCCACCACCACCACATCACTCAAAATGCATGAGCCATAGTACCACCAGCTGATCGGCCAATACAACTCTTGAGTTATGTTAGAGAATCAAAGGACTAGCAGAAGAAATGCATAGTCATCTAGCCCCACCATCTCCATCAGTGGGCCCTACTGGAGTTGCGTGCTCATCCAGACAGACAGATCCACATCTCCCATATTGCAAATAATTTTTGTGGGGCTTCTCTGTGAATATTTGGTGGTAGTGTGAAATGTTATGAGCTATCAGGTTGACCCAGTGTGTATGCGAAGGTTGAGTAGTAGATATCCACACCATAGTGACTATCTAGGTTTTCGTTACATATTGTTAAATTCCCAGTACTTAATTCACTGCTACACTAACACACTGCCGTAAGATTCCCTTTATTCAACTAATCATTCTCCCTCTGCCTTATACAGCAGAATCAACCAATTACAACTCAGTAAAAAGAAGCACACTCACCTAAAACACATTTTGCAATGACTTGCACACAAAATAGTTGAAATGGGAGAAAGAAAGCATTTTGCTTTTAACCCATTCCTTACCACACTCTTAGAAAACAGAAGAGAAAAACAATATTTCTAAAGAGTGCACACAGAAGTGTCCCACAACATATCTCTTGTGCAATGGTGGAAGCTTACGGCTTTGCATAACAACTGCTCTAGATCTTAGTCCCTAGTTTTCCAAGCTTTGACACAAAAAAAGTTCACATTTGTAAGTTTCAGTAGGGTAGAGTGATTTCAGTTAGAGACATATGACATTTAAATGACTCTTGGAAAGAAGGTTATGATGAATAATAGGAATTGAATAAAAGTTTGCAGTAAATCCTTTTTTGAGCTCTGGCTTTATTTATCATGCTGAAATAATTGATATATCATATTAGGATAAAAAGCTGAAAATATTGACTTTTTTATCAAATGTTCAACTCAGGAAAGTCACAAGATTTTAGTTTGTTGCAACACAGGTTAATCACACATGCAATGTACCTTCAAGAATTGCACCAGTTCTGCACCATCTGCACCATTAAGAACAAACAGACATTTCCCAAAATCCCATTGGTTTGAATGGAGCTTAAAACTCCTTGAATGCTAATACGTTGGCTACCACTTTAACATTCAAAGGGTTAAAAGTCCCATTCACATCAATGGGGAATTTTATTCATCCTTCTTGAGTAGTTGGTGTGGCCCACAATTGCTTAATTTCTTTTTAGTGCAAGGATGACCAAGCCTTTAAGACTATTTATATAAATACTGTCAAAATCTATATACATACATGCATTATAGACAGAATAGTTATGGCAGTTTGTAGGACGTTTTAGATTGTAATCCTTCCCCCACTCTATCTTAGTTCATCAACTACTTTATTTGTGTATTTTGAAAAACTGTTGGGAGGACATTTTGTATAACAAACAGTTGTTTGTTGTTAATTCTGAAACATTTAGACCTGAATTAAAATATTTGTGCTAAAACAGCCGGTAGGGTAAAATTAGCTACTGACTTCAGATAAAATTTGTCGGTATCCAATTTCCTACCAATTGAAACCACAACGAACGCTGGACCACAGAAATAGACTTGTGGCCAAAAGTCCGTCATGTGATTTAAGTTCCCAAAACCCATGCTAAATAATGTGAGAAATGGGAACATCAAAGGAAAATGGCTAACGCTTGGTTCCTGACACACTGTCAAGCACTGAGCGTGAGCTCAAACACAGTCACCCTCCCTAACATTAACCCTACACTATCCCTAACAGAAAAGTGCAACAAAACTGCATCAAACACAAGTCTAACACCCAGATCTGTGCAACACTTACCTGTCTTCCACTGTCATTCTTCTGTCATCTTCTTTCTTCTTCATCTCCTTTCTTCTTATTTTGTCTGCCTCTTTTGTTAATGAGGTACATGTAAAAAGAAATAAAGTCCACATGAAACATAGATTATGCAGTAATATATTTGTTAACCCTTTGAGTGCTGGAGGGGTATGCAATGCATTGTGTACCTCTTCAGCACTCAAAGAGTTACAGTGTGTCGGCATTACAATTGCAAAAAAAAAAATCTAAGGGTTGAAGGAGAAGAAGAGGTGGCAAATCCATGTGTAATAGTAATAATTCACTCCCTATGAATATTGAAGGGATCCTCCAAAGTATTAAATACTTTTATCAAATATTAAATGATGTTGCCACCACCGCCGCTGTCACCGGAGATGATGGCAAGATTGCATGGCAAAAATACCCCCTTGG
This sequence comes from Rhinophrynus dorsalis, assembly GCA_037306005.1. NCBI lineage: Eukaryota > Metazoa > Chordata > Amphibia > Anura > Rhinophrynidae > Rhinophrynus > Rhinophrynus dorsalis. The sequence goes on along the minus strand of CM074719.1, from coordinate 66,980,121 downwards.
TACTTGTTGGGCCGTTGCATACCCACTAGCACGCATACGTTTAATTCTGCTAACATTTGACACCTTTTTTTCATACTTTGGATATATTGACTTGTGTTAAGGGACTCTGCGCCCAGAAAAACCAGGTGCAGATTTTCACCCATTAGAGGGGCTCCCTTAACGCATATGAATGCTAATGCTTGGAACTGAATGGGGAAATGAACAACATTTAAACTTGTTTTAATGGGTTCAAATGGGTGCTAACTATAGCACCCGATGTGTGTTTTTTCTGGTGGTATTTCTTTGTAACACAGGTATTTGAAAAATGCCTTTGGGCGTTTTTTTTGGCTTCGGCCTCAATTGAATCGAGGCCTTAAACTGATGCAAGATCCATTTGTGGAAAAGTGGACTACTGTGTGCTCATAGTAGCAATTCTATAAATTGTTTATTCTGATGCCCATATTTTTGTTTTTATTCCGCAAAATCTTTATAGTTGCCTCTTCTTTGCAAATTAGAAGAGAATTTGTCATTTCTTTTTGAAGGACTACGCTTTCATGGTCTACTTTTCAAACTGGATTCTGAAACATTTATCTATCTCTTTGCTGTGAGACAAGCAAATAATTGAAGTCTGGTGTGGTGGGAGTGACTAATTGCTGTGTTTGTAATTGGTGGATTCCTGGATTAAATAGCAGATACATAGTGAATACTTGAACGTGTGAATCTTGCATCCGTGTATAAGTACAGAAGTGTGGTAAGTGCTGGAATTTAAAACAGGGGAATTCAAACACAGGGGACTGCTATTACAAGTGACTGGTTCCAAGTGAAGAGTTAGAAGGGATCTGGTTAAGTACATAAGAGTGTGTTTGGTGTTTTATTGGTATTTTATTAAGGTTTAAAAAAAAAAAAAAAAAAAAAAAAAAATTGTGTGGGTATTGCAAGAGTTAAAAAAAAAACTGTTTATTGGGTTTTTCTCTGGCCTGTGTGATTAGGGCTGATTGCTAAGGGATTTCACCTGGCTGCTAGTTACTATAAATACAGTCCATTAGCTCTGTGGAGCTGGCTCTGTGAGACTGCTATTGAAAGTGACTGGTTCCAGGTGAAGAGTTAGAAGGAATCTGGTGACTATCATTTCAAAGGATTTATTGCATTTAAGGTTGGTTACTTACCATATAGTGAGCATTAGAGGATAATATAAAGCTATTTGAATTGTAAAACCAAGCATGAGTGATAGCAGGTTAGCCAATCTCACGCAGTGCACATCTTGTCACATGTTTGAACACTTGGAGCAATCGTTCCAGGGGTCATACCTCTGTGCCAAGTGTGAGCATATTTTCTCTTTAGAGTCTAAGATATTGGATTTGGAGAGAAATATTGCAACATTGCGAGACATTGGAAACCTGGAAAGGAGTTTACAACTCACAGAGCAGGTAGTATGTGGGGTTAGCGGTGAAGAGGGTGGAGTTGTAGATGAGGAGCGACAGGTAGGCAGCTGGGTAACAGTAAGGAGGGGAGGTAGTGGGCAGAGGAAGAGGAAGGCCAGCTCTGAGTTGACTCAGTCCAACAGATTTGCAAGATTGTGTGAAGATGTTGATGAGAATTGCTCAGAATTGGCAACACTGGAGAGGGCTGATTCCTCTAGCAGCCAGGGGAACAGTCCTCCTTCCAGGCTAGATGGGATGCAGAGCAGGCAGAAACCAAGGCAGGTGGTGGTAATAGGGGACTCTATTATTAGGAGGGTAGATAGGGTAATCTGCCGCCAGGAACGTGAATGCCGAACAGTATGCTGTCTCCCGGGTGCTCGGGTTCGGCATGTTGCGGACAGGGCTGACAGATTATTGGGAGGGGCTGGAAGTGATCCAGCTGTCTTGGTACATATTGGAACCAATGACAAAATAGGAGGAAGATGGAGGTCCCTAAAGAATGATTTCAGGGATTTAGGGTGCAAGCTTAAGGCAAGGACCTCTAAGGTAGTATTTTCTGAAATACTACCTGTGCCATGCGCCAGTGCAGGTAGGCAGAGGGAGCTCAGGGAGCTTAATGCATGGCTCAAGCAATGGTGTAGGAAGGAGGGTTTTGGGTTTTTAGAACACTGGGCAGACTTTGCTCTTGGGTACAATCTATATGGAAGAGATGGATTGCACCTAAATGGTAGAGGAGCCTCTGTGTTAGGGGAGAGAATGCTAGGAAGCTTGGAGGAGCTTTTAAACTAGGAAAGGGGGGTGGGTGGGTATAGATAGCAAAAAAGGGGTAGATAGAGCAGATAGGCACTGGGTCCAAGTAAATGACCAGGGGGGTGGAGAAAGGGTGGGGAGAAATTTAGTCAGTAGGGAGGAACTCCTAGTAAATGAAGGTGAAGAAAACAGGCATGTAGGGATTAATATATGTAAAGACTTCAAAATCAATTGTATGCTAGCAAATGCAAGAAGTATGGTAGATAAAATAGGAGAACTAGAATTGCTGGCGGTTAATGAGCAATTGGACATAATTGGAATAACAGAAACATGGTGGAACGATGCACATGACTGGGCTGTAAATATAGAGGGCTATTCCCTGTTTAGAAGAGACAGAATTAATAGAAAAGGTGGAGGTGTGTGCTTATATTTGAAAACAGAGCTAAATCCAGTTTTGCGAGGTGATATTAGTGAGGAAACTGGCCAAACTGTGGAGTCCATGTGGGTAGAAATCGAGACTAAATGTGGTGTGAAAGGTAAAAAAAAGTTGTTGGTGGGCATATGCTACAAACCACCAAATATCGATGACAATGATGAGGCCCAACTGCTATTGCAAATGAGGAAAGCTGCCCAGTTTGGGCATACTATAATTATGGGAGATTTTAATTATCCAGATATCAACTGGAATAACGAGACCTGTCAGAGTGCTAAGGGTAGCAGGTTTTTGAACACGCTTCGTGAAAGCTACATGTCACAAATGGTGGAAGCGCCAACAAGAAATAACAATGTATTGGACCTAGTGATCACTAATAACACAGAAATGGTATCCAATATTAAGGTAAGAGAACATTTGGGAAACAGTGATCACAACATGGTTACATTTGAGATCTGTCTGGCAAAGCAAAAATGTATAGGTTCAACCAAAACTCTTAATTTTAAAAAAGCGAACTTCAAATTGTTAAGGGCCTCAATGCAACACATAGACTGGGATATTTTATTTAAAGGCAAAAATACTGAGGAAAAATGGTCAGAATTCAAATTTAGGTTGCAGAAATGTACCCAACAGTATATACCAATGGGGAACAAGTGCAAAAGAAGTAAGTCACAGCCAATGTGGTTAACTGCACATGTAAAGAAGGAAATGGCAAGGAAAAAAAAAGCATTCAAATTATTTAAGTCAGAAGGAACTGAACAATATTTCTTAAAATACAGGGAGTGCAACAAAGATTGCAAAAAGGCAATTAGGGTAGCAAAAATAGATAATGAAACTCGAATTGCACGGGAAAGCAAGACTAATCCAAAAAAGTTTTTTAAATATATAAATAGCAAAAAAATTAAGAGGGAGTGCATTGGACCATTCAAAAATGAGATGGGTGAGTTGGTTAGTGAGGATAAGGAAAAGGCCGATGTTTTAAACACTTTCTTTGCATCAGTATATACAAGGGAGCAAGGAATGGTAGAAGAGCCTCCGCAAGTAACAAATAAAACAATACAATTAATAGATATTGGGTTAACTCAAGGAGATGTCATGGGAAGACTGAACAAAATTAAGACCGACAAAGCACCGGGTCCTGATGGTATACATCCAAGGGTTCTTCAGGAACTCAGTGCAGTGTTAGCAAAACCCCTATATTTACTCTTTAAAGATTCTATTACCACAGGCTCAGTGCCACAGGATTGGCGAAGAGCTAACATAGTGCCTCTATTTAAGAAGGGAACTAAAACAGAACCTGGGAATTATAGACCAGTGAGTTTGACCTCTGTAGTGGGAAAACTATTAGAAGGCATAATAAGGGACTATATTCAGGATTACAACACAAAAAATAAGATCATTAGCACAAATCAACATGGTTTTATGAAGAATAGATCATGCCAAACTAATCTTTTCAGCTTCTATGAGGAGGTAAGCAGCAACCTTGACAATGGCAAGGCAGTAGATGTAGTATATCTAGACTTTGCAAAGGCATTTGATACAGTACCACACAGAAGGCTGGTGTATAAAATAAGGAAATTGGGGCTAGGAGGTAACCTTTGCAATTGGATACAAAACTGGTTGAAGGATAGGGAACAGTGTGTGGTTGTAAATGGAAAATTCTCCAGTACAGTTAAAGTGGAGAGTGGAGTACCTCAGGGTTCAGTATTGGGTCCGCTGCTTTTTAACATGTTTATAAATGACCTGGAAATAGATATAGAAAGCAAAATATCAATATTTGCAGATGATACTAAATTATGCAAAGTCATTAATTCAGAACAGGATATTTTCTCTCTACAGAGGGACTTACATACAATGTCAGATTGGGCAAACATGTGGAATATGAAGTTTAATGTGGGGAAGTGTAAAGTCATGCATTTGGGAGGAAACAATCCCAAGGCTACTTATAAACTTAATGGAATAATTTTAGGTGACTCGTTGCTAGAAAAAGACCTGGGTATCCTTGTCAACTACAAACTTGGAAACAGTGACCAGTGTCAAACAGCAGTAGCAAAAGCAAACAAAGTCCTGTCTTGCATAAAAAGAGGTATTGAGGCAAGAGTGGATAACATTATTTTGTCATTATACAAATCATTGGTAAGACCTCACCTTGAGTATGCAGTGCAATTTTGGGCACCGGTTCTGAAAAAGGATATACTAGAACTAGAGAGGGTACAGCGGAGAGCAACAAAATTAATTAAGGGAATGGAGCACTTGACATATGAGGAACGACTAAACAAACTTGGTTTATTTACTCTAGAGAAAAGACGACTAAGAGGAGACCTTATCACATTGTGCAAGTATATGAGAGGTCAATACAAGGATCTCTGTGGTGAGCTATTTATTCCAAGGCCTGATCAGGTGACCAGGGGACACCCCTTGAGATTAGAGGAAAGAAGGTTTAAACTTCAGCAGAGGAAGGGTTTTTTTTACGGTAAGGTCTGTCAAATTGTGGAATTCATTGCCCAGGGAGGTAGTTATGGCAGATACAATGGATACATTTAAGAGAAGATTAGATACATTTCTTTCACAAGGGAACATACAGAGTTATACTGTTTATCAGTAGGCTGATCAGGAAGGTCTGATAAAGACTAATTTAATTGGTAGCAGGAAAGCTATAAAATTCAGTTACTGAGGTATGAGGCGAAGGTTGAACTTGATGGACTTGTGTCTTTTTTCAACCTAATTTACTATGTTACTATGTTACTATCTATCTATCTATCTATCTATCTATCTATCTATCTTCACATAAAAAAGTGTTAACAGTATAACATTTTGTGCATGACTATATAGCAAATTTCTAGATTTCTATTATCTAAAGTTTAGAAAGACTCAGATTCTAGGATTTATTACTTTGCATAGAGAAACAAATCACCACAGAGTAAGGTAAAATTCAGTTACATTAATACAAATCTGGAGACTGCTATACCCATTAATCTGTGGAGGAAGTTTCAAAAATCTTACTAGGTGAGATAATGTGTCATTTAGTAAGTATCAAATAGACTGCTACATAATTGAGTATCTGGCATGAGTTCTGGCTGCAAATGAAAAATGCTTGCAGTATGACACTTTCTCAGAATAGGATGGAAGAAAAATCCCAAGAGAAACAAGTGAAATTTAAAAAGTTGAACGATTGCCAGATTCCTCTGTTTTATATAAGAGAAGAGAGAGATGGAAACAAATCTGGCAAGGAGATAAAAATATCGTAAAGAATAAGATTTTGTGGACATTTTTAGACATGCTATCTATAATTGGTTTGATTTTATTTTATTTTTCGAAAATGTGTGTATCAGCTTTTTAAGGCAGAATTATTATTCAGAAATATAATGTTCAAGTAAGCTGAATTTTCTTGGAAATACCAGTAAATCTTAGTTATTCTGAACAGAGATTTGTTAGATGTAGAATTGTTTTTGCATTAGGTGCAAAACCATAAAAAGCTGTGGCCTAGCTGCACAATTATTCACTAAAATTTATAGAAGATATAAAATAAATAATAATGAATATATAATATATGGATTTTCCTGAGTCAAGCAAGCATTCTCCTACTGCTGTGAGATGCTTTGGTTATTACATTTTATATTTTCCCATTTTTGCTTGTAGAAATGTTTTGTCAGCTGAAGCTCTCCACAGAAAACAGTAGCAACAGCGCTACCTGCCAAGCAACTTGAACATTGATTAAAAAATATAATTGCTCTGGAATAACTTTTGAATACAGCATCTCCCACAGTAGTATATACAAGAGTAAGACTCCAAAACAGTATACAGAAAGATAAATATCAAACACTCTACTGCTTTAAGGAAATGAAGATCAGAGACGTCAGAACATAGGGTATATTAATTTATTAAAATATTAAAAATATTCAAAAATATTCCACTCCAATCTAATAAACTTTAGGGCCCTTACTATTTTATGAGAAAATACAGGGTGTTCAATGGTTTAAAATGTGCAATAAGTTCACAATGTATCCAATATATGTTATACACTGTTACCCTAAAACACGTGACCCAATCCACAGAACATGTTTATCCGCTTATGTTCTGCTACTCCGGCCGTGTATTAGTTCGGAGAGCACAAAAAACAACCGGATTCTATTGTTCCATCATTCACAATCCAGGAACCAAAACACACCTAATTAACCACATACATGGGTACTTCAACGGACATAAAAATTAACTGAATATAGTTTCAATAAGAACAAAATAAAACACAATGATTTCAACAATATATCAGAACACAATACACTATGTGTGCATGACAAACACATCTGTGTGAGATGCAACATGGATGTTGAATAACGGGCAGTAATTCTTCTTCTGTATTCTAACCAGAAAACAACCTGTATGCATTACAAACACAGCCGTGAATGGTGCAGTACTGTTAATTGGTCTTTTCTCTTATTTTGAATAAATAAAAGATGTGTTAAATACTTAATATATGTGGATCACAGACACATAAGTGTAAGGTGCAACATGTATAATTAATAACACTTAACACTTTTTCAACCACATAAAGTCAATATGTATCATAAATACATCTATACAAGATGCAACATTGACAATAAATTATATTTTTATGATTGTCACAAAAAGAGCATACTATCAGAACAACCTATATTGCGATTTTGTACAAATATACGTACAAATATACAAAAGATAAATAAAAATGAACACTAAAAATAGAAGATGGAAGAGCTTTAAAAAAGACAGATATATTCTCTGCAGATGAAAAAATATCTGTCAAAAAATACAGACTGATAAATATACAGTTGGACTCTATATTGTGTATGATTTATAAATCCTTGAATATATTCAATTTATGATGGTCCAAATGTGACTGTTCAGATGTATTCCTCAGTCTTCAGATAATACCCCATATTAGATCTTAATCTTGGATCTTTTAGGCTTAAAATTCATTATTTATCCTTTAGTGTTTTAGTATATCCAATGTTCTTATAATACTTTATACAATACTAGTTGAAGAGACTGTTACACTGACCACAGTGTCACTGCCAGCTGTTCATGGGGCAGTCATGTGCAGTAGAGACTGCCCGCACCACGGCTGATACTGAGCTGGACATTCCTTCGGAGCATCCAGCTCTGTATCAGCCGCGGCGTGGGCAGTCTCTACTGTGCATGACTGCAGCACACACAGCAGTCTGTACTGCACATGACTGCAGCACGCGAAGCAGTCTCTACTGCGCATGACTGCAGCACGCACAGCAGTCTCTACTGAGCATGACTGCGTAGTTACACACGTTTAGCAAATTATTATATATTATAGATTATATAATTTATCCTTGATCTTCACAGTTATTCCCACTATTATATATGAAGGTGTGTAACTTGTTTCTTGATTCATGATTACCCAGACATATTTCAAATGATTAGGTATAATATTGAATGTTACCTTCAATCGTGAAGCTGATCACAGCATTAGAGTCTTCTTATTTCAGCATTGCACAGGAGTTCGTGATATCAACGTCTGACAGGCTTACATTGCCATAACATATATTACCTTCACTGGGGAATACTATCTCCTTTCTTGATCTCGATTGTGTTAACTGATATTTTTGTCCATTTCTTCATCTGTACAAATACTTCCTTGATTATCCAGCGCGTTTCAAAGTTGAAACTAACTAGTGTTGAGCGAGCGTGCTCGGCCGATGCTCGGATCGGCTCGAGCATCGCTCTGCTCGGCACATGGCGGTACTTGTCGAGTACCGCCATGTGCTCGCCCGCCATGTTCGGGTGGCGGGGATCTGTGCCGGAAGAGGCACAGATCCGAAGACGCTCCGCTGGACCACCAGGGACTGGAGGTACGGGGGCATTGCGGAGATGAAGGGGGCATTGCGGAGATGAAGGGGGACATTGTGGAAGAGGGGCATAGACTCTATGCCCCTCTTCCACAATGTCCCCCTTCATCTCCGCTATGCCCGTCTTCCACAATGTCCCCCTTCATCTCCGCTATGCCCCTCTTCCACAATGTGCCCCTTCATCTCCGCTATGCCCCTCTTCCACAATGTCCCCCTTCATCTCCTCTATGCCATAGAGGAGATGAAGGGGGACATTGTGGAAGAGGGGCATAGCGGAGATGAAGGGGCACATTGTGGAAGAGGGGCATAGCGGAGATGAAGGGGGACATTGTGGAAGACGGGCATAGCGGAGATGAAGGGGGCATAGCGGAGATGAAGGGGGACATTGCGGAGATGAAGGGGGCATTCGGAGATGAAGGGGGCATAGCGGAGATGAAGGGGGCATTGACCAGGCACCCTCCCCTCATCAGAGCAGGGGGTGCCTGGTGTAATGCTCGTGTCGCCCCATTGAAGTCAATGGGGCTCGGGTGCTCGGCCGAGCACTCGAGCCTCAGGGGGTGCTCGGTCAGAGCACCCGAGCACCCGAGCATCGGGGTGCTCGCTCAACACTAAAACTAACTTCTTCATCAGGAAAAAATGTATGTCCATATGCCTCCATCTTCTCATTATACACTGCTGCAAAAAATAAAGGGAACACTAAGATTACACATCCTAGATCAGATCTGAATGAATGAACTGACAACAAAATCACACAAAAATTCTCAATGGAAATCAAATTCATCAACCCATGGAGGTCTGGATATGGAGTCACACTCAAAATCAAAATGGAAAACCACATTACAGGCTGATCCAACTTTGATGTAATGTCCTTAAAACAAGTCAAAATGAGGCTCAGTAGTGTGTGTGGCCTCCACGTGACCATATGACCTCCCTACAATGCCTGGGCATGCTCCTGATGAGGTTGCGGATAGTCTCCTGAGGGATGTCCTCCCAGACCTGGATTAAACCATTCGCCAACTCCTGGACAGTCTGTGGTGCAATGTGGCATTGGTGGATGGAGCGAGACATGATGTCCCAGATGTGCTCAATCGGATTCAGGTCTGGGGAACGGGTGGGCCAGTCCATAGCATCAATGCCTTCCTCTTGCAGGAACTGCTGACACACTCCAGCCACATGAGGTCTAGCATTGTCTTGCATTAGGAGGAACCCAGGGCTAACCACACCAGCATATGGTCTCACAAGGGGTCTGAGGATCTCATCTCGGTACCTAATGGCAGTCAGGCTACCTCTGGCAAGCACATGGAGGGCTGTGCGGCCCCCCAAAGAAATGCCACCCCACACCATTACTGACCCACCTCCAAACCAGTCATGCTGGAGGATGTTGCAGGCAGCAGAACGTTCTCCATGGCGTCTCCAGACTCTGTCACGTCTGTCACATGTGCTCAGTTTGAACCTGCTTTCATCTGTGAAGAGCACAGGGCGCCAGTGGCGTATTTGTCAATCTTGTTGTTTTTCTGGCAAATGCCAAACGTCCTGCACAGTGTTGGGCTGTAAGCACAACCCCCACCTCTGGATGTCGGGCCCTCATACCACCCTCATGGAGTCTGTTTCTGACCATTTGAGTGGACATATGCACATTTGTGGCCTGCTGGAGGTCATTTTGCAGGGCTCTGGCAGTGCTCCTCCTGCTCCTCCTTGCACAAAGGCGGAGATGGCGGTCCTGCTGCTGGGTTGTTGCCCTCCTACGGCCTCCTCCACGTGTACTGGCCTGTCTCCTGGTAGCGCCTCCATGCTCTGGACACTACGCTGACAGACACAGCAAACCTTCTTGCCACAGCTCGCATTGATGTGCCATCCTGGATGAGCTGCACTACCTGAGCCACTTGTGTGGGTTGTAGACACCGTCTCATGCTACCACTAGAGTGAAAGCACCGCCAGCATTCAAAAGTGACCAAAACATCAGCCAGGAAGCACAGGAACTGAGAAGTGGTCTGTGGTCACCACCTGTTGTCTGTTCCATTTGCACAACAGCATGTGAAATTGATTGTCAGTCAGTGTTGCTTCCTGAGTGGACAGTGTGATTTCACAGAAGTGTGATTGACTTCGAGTTACATTGTGTTGTTTAAGTGTTCCCTTTATTTTTTGGAGCAGTTTACATACCTAAAATAAGCTCATCCTATCTTCCATGATCTACACCTAACAACAAATCTCCTTGGTATATAGCAAAATAAACTATATCCTGATTATTATCTCTCTTAACAGAGAGACTATCATGGTGCCCGTGATTGCTGCAATTCAGTATCTAGCACCTGTAGGGGGCTCCCATTGGCTGTCTGCCTTCAGCCCGCCTCACATTGCCTTTTTAAACGCAGTCTGGGCACCCTCTGGTTGCCCTTTTGTGGTGTCTTTGACAGCATCCACTTCCTCCTTACTGCAGTAGCTGTTTGGGCCTGTTGCTGAGTTCCTGAGTCAACCTGTTCCTGAGTTCCTGCCTGCTTTGTCAGTTCCAGTCCGGTTCTGGTTGTTCACATCAGTAGCTGATGCTCCTGTTGTCAGTCTGCTTGGCCGCGCTTGATCCGGTTGATCTTCTCTGCTGGTTCCTGTTGTTTCCTGCTTCCAGTTCCTGCATCTGTGGCGACATTGTTCTTCATTCACTTCGGCGACATTTCCTCCTGTTGGTTCCCAGCGTGCAGACGCTGGTTTGCTTCACTAAGCCTTGTGGCTCACATTCAGCCTGTTGGTTCCAACATGCGGACGCTGGTTTGCTCCATTTGCCTTGCGGCTCACATTACAGTCTGTTGGTCCCAGCGTGCGGACGCTGGTTTGCTCTATTAGCCTTGCGGCTTTCATTACAGTCTGTTGGTCCCAGCGTGCAGACGCTGGTTCGCTCCATTAGCCTTGTGGCTCACATTACAGTCTGTTGGTCCCAGCGTGCGGACGCTGGTTTGCTCCATTTGCCTTGCGGCTCACATTACAGTCTGTTGGTCCCAGCGTGCGGACACTGGTTCACTCCATTAGCCTTGCGGCTCTCATTACAGTCTGTTGGTCCCAGTGTGCGGATGCTGGTTCACTCCATTAGCCTTGCTGCTCACATTCAGTCTGTTGGTCCCAGCATGCGGATGCTGGTTTGCTCCACTAAGCCTTGCGGCTCTCATTCTGCCTGTATGTTCCTAACCTAGGGCGCTGGTTTACTCCCTGACTTGCAGTCAGGTTCTTGATGGTTCCGAGTGCGCTGTCCAGTCCTAACAGCATTGATTCCTATAGTATATGGGCACGAGAGTTTCTGATTACTGTGAAACCACTTGACCTGGTAACCTCTATATTCCATCTTACTGTCATTATCATCTGACAGTCATTAGGTCACTGTGGTTGTCACCTTCCTTTGGGCTGCCTTGCACGGTATATTGGTAAGGCCGGTAGAACCTTTTATGTTGCCACCTTGCGGTTGCCTACCCGGTACTGGCAAGGCCGGTAGAGCCTACTTGTTGGTATTCCGTCAGGCTGCCTTGCCCAGTATATTGGTAAGGCCGGTAGAACCACATACTATTCCATTTTAAGGTTGCCTTACCCGGTATTGGCAAGGCCGGTAGAGCCTACTGCACTGGTATCCCGTTAGGCTGCCCAGCCCGGTATATTGGCTGGGCCGGTAGAGCCTCTTGTTCCAGACTCGCCTGGGTTGCTTTGCCCGGTATATTGGCAAGGCCGGTAGAACCTATTTGCTTTTGTCATTATCTGCTATGTATTGTTCGTATGTGTATGAAAACCCTATGGGATTGCCTTTAACTTTTCAATAAAGTTATGTTTTTACCTAAACCTTACGTCTGAGAGTCTTAACAAACCGTGACAGAGACATTACATTACGTATTTATCCTAAATTAAAATATTAACCCTATATCAACTGATATCTATCTAACCTATATCAAAGTATATTAGTTTAGGGTCATATAATTCTTAACACTCTATTTACTAAAGGTGTCTGTATCAAAATTACAAACTGGTTGTTAAACAACAAACCAGATTGTAAAACTATCTGATCATAGTGATCAAATACATATAACCTCCTAAATATAAATCAGCATATCAACCCTACAAGACTCATAATATCTTCATCAAAAATTACTGGATCACATAATGATTTCTCAAAACTTGGCAACTATACCATAATCCATCAAGTATGATACCATTTACTCATACTAATTCCATTTGAAAACCATCAATCAAATATTTATGGAGACCAAGCATTATCTTTATCACACCAATTACAACATGAATGTGACCATATATAGAGTTTTATTTATATTAACATACAGCATATGACCAAGACCAAACCTTATGTTTAACACACCAGTTACAACTTGAATATAACTATATATAAAGTTTTATTCCTGTCAACATGCGGCATATAACCTATGAATATGCTGAGCCCACACAATGTGTTAAACATACACTAGTCCCACACGTGCATGCGCCCTGCAGCACAAAGAAATCCCCACATGAGAACATAGAAAATATTAGTTCACAATCATCCAACATATACTATCCAGTAATCCAGAAGGTTCCATCTCAAAGTTAAGTCGACCTGGTTTAAGTGTATTCATCTCAAAGATCCACTGGGATTCTTTTCTCGACATTTACTTTATATAGTCACCCCCCCCACACACACACACCAGTCTTTATGTACTTGTTCATTTACCAGAAAAGTTAGATCTTTAATATTGCATTTATGTTTTTCTATAAAATTATGGGACAAGATATGATTTTTAACTTTTATTTTTATATTATAGATGTGTTCTTTTATTCTGTCATGTAGTCTTCTTTTAGTTCATTCAATATATTGTTTGTGTCATGTCCACTGTACTATATTTATAGGACTCCCTTTGAATTACAGGTTAAAACCTCTTTTATATTATATTCCACCCCTGTATTGTAGGAATTAAAGGTCTTCACTAATCTTGGAATTTCACAGCTTTTACAACCCACGCAGTCTCCACATTTGAAGAACCCCTTCTCGCATTGTATCCAGGTAATTCCTCATTTTCTTATTGTTCTTAATACTGGGAGCAATTTGCAGTCCTAAATTGGGAGCTTTAGTGAAAATGATTTGGGATTTATCATCTAATAGACTAGATAGAATTTTATCCCCCATAAGAATATCCCAGTTTTTCATTATAATATGTTTAAAAAAACTAATATCTACAACTATAAGGTGTTTTTATATGTATTTTAAAATCCTTATCATTTGTTTTCTTTACAAGTAAATCAACTCTTCTTATTTCCTTAACAGACTCAATATCTTTATTTAATATCTCCATCCATAAGATTTATCTAAGAATCTATTTTTCAAGATCCCTGCTTGTTCTTCAAATGTAGAAATAGCTGTACAATTTATCCTTAACCTTTTAAACTGATTCCTTGGGATACTGTCCAGACATGATGTTAAATGACAACTGTCCTTTGATAGAACTATTTATATCTATCTGTTTAAAATAGGTTTTGGTTTTAATTACTCCATCCTCTATATATATTGTCAAATCCAAGAAATGTATTGTTGTCTCACTATGTTCAGAAATAAACTGCAAATTATAATCATTAGTATTAATATATTTTAAAAAAGAACCCAAAGTGTTCAAATCCCCCTTCCAAACAAAAGATACATCATCTATATATCTATCAAAGTGCCTGTGATTGCTGCCTTTCTTTGTCAGTTACCAGAAGGGGGCTCTCCATTGGCTGCCTGCCTCCAGCCCGCCCTGTATTGCCTATTTAGACTGAACTTGGGCACCCTTTGGTTGCTCTTTCATGTTGTCTCCATGCTGCCTGCACCTGCATTGGGTTCCTGAGCTTCCTGGGCCGTTACTCTGTTCCTGCTCATCTGTGAACGTCTGTGTTCCTGTCTGCCAGCTTCCCTGGTTCCAGCATCTGTTCCTGATCCGGTTGGGGTTGCTGTCCCTGCTGCTGTTTCCTGCTGCCGTTCCTGATCCGGTTGACTGCCTGTAGATCTGTTTCCTGGCCATCATCGGCTGTGTTCTTGCTCCTGGATCGCCTGCAGTGTGGCTCTCTCCTCCAGTCGCCCTGGTGACATTTTCATTCACTTGTGTTTTATTCTCCAGTACGCGGGTACTGGTTCGCTCCACATACAACTGGTTGCTTGTTGCACCGGTAGAGGCTCAGTCACTCCAGTACGTGGGTAATGGTTCGCTCCATGCATGACCGGTTGCTGTTCAGTCCTAGACAGCACCGGTAGAGATTCTGTCACTCCAGTACACGGGTACTGGTTCGCTCCATATATAACCGGTTGCTGTTCAGTCCTAGACAGCCCGGTAGAATTTCCGTTACTCCAGTACACAGGTACTGGTTTGCTCCTCGTTCAACTGACTGCCAGCCACACCGGTAGAGTTGTTGTTACTCCTGTATGCAGGTACTGGTTCGCTCCGTGCATTAACTGGTTCCTTTCTGCATTTCTCTCAGCACCGGTAGAGATTGTGTACTCCAGTACGCAGGTACTGGTTCGCTCCTGTATTATTGGGTGCCTATATCATTCTGTCTATTCAGAGGGCCTCAGTCCGTCCATCTCATGCGACTGGTCTATTACATCTTAAGCCAGTCACTAAGGTCACCATTGCTGCTATCCAGTACTTGCAGCCAAGGCTGCCTTGCCCGGTATATTGGTAAGGCCGGTAGAACCTATCTCACATTGTACCAACTTAAGGTTGCCTTACCCGGTATTGGCAAGGTCGGTAGAGCCTCACTACTTGCTGTCTTGGTCCCAAGGCTGCCTTGCCCGGTATATTGACAAGGCCGGTAGAGCCTTAGCTACTCATGTACCAGTCTCAAGGCTGCCCTGCCCGGTATATTGGCAGGGCCGGTAGAGCCTTTACTATTCGTTGTACCAGTCTCCAGGCTGCCTCCAGAGCCTCCTTTTCCGCTATTACTAGTCTAGGGCTGCCTTGCCCGGTATATTGGTAAGGCCGGTAGAACCTTTTCCATCTTGTGCCATCTAAGGTTGCCTTACCCAGTATTGGCAAGGCCGGTAGAGCCTATCGTACTTTTTGTATACCACTACTCATACTACTATGTATTGTCACTAAATGTTCTATGTGTATGCTACCCACAAGGGTTCCCATTAAACTTTTCAATAAAGTTGTGTTTTTATCTGAACTTTGTGTCTGAGAGTCATAACAAACCGTGACAATATCTCTGCCAGAGTACCACGTTTGCGCCAAATGGGTTATGCTGCCAAATATGGTTATGTTCCAAATATCCCATATATAAATTAGCATAACTTGGAGCAAACCTTGTGCTCATGTCGGAGTCTTGTAGCTGTAAATAAAAATTGTCCCCAAACCAAAAATAATTGTGCTGTAAAATTATCTGCCACGGTAATCAGGCAAAGAAGGACAGACAACAGTATAATGAATAAAACCACCTTTCTTGATAATACACAGAGTAATGATAATAATGTCAACCCCAGACGGTGCCCGTGTATTGCTGGTGACATTTTTACACATTGTTTCTGATGCCTTCTTATTGGCTAGCGTTAGATTGCTCCACCCAGTGGTAGCCTTTAAGTACTGTGCCCTGTCACTCATGCAGGGCCCTTTCGTGGTGTTCCCATTGCTTAGTGCTTGCTGTCGTTATCATGTGAATCCTGTGTATGACCCGGACTGCCTGACTACTCTCTCTGATTCTGTTTCTGCTCCGTGAACTGACCTGGCCTGGCTGACGTTCCTGCTCCGTGTACCGACCCGGCCTGGCTGACGTTCCTGCTCCGTGTACCGACTTGGATTGGCTGTCATTCCTGCTCCATGTACCGACCTGGCCTGGTTGACGTTCTGTGCTGTGCATCAACCCGGATTTGCTTCCGTTCCTGCTCTGTGTGTCTCTGGTCCGGTTCACTACCGTGCTGGTATTCCGGTAGAGAATACTTTCCGGTGCTCTGTCTAGAGCGTTCTGACCCAGTGGTTGCCTCAAGTGCTGTTTAACCGTTCTGTACTGCGACCCATTTACGCTCCTGTGCCTAGTATCTCTATACCCCAGGGGTGAAGCTGATCTCGTTTGCTCACTATATGCTTGGCTTGTTACTGTTCCCCTACTGAGGTTGGTCTCCTGGGCGCCTCAGTCGTCTCTACCACCTAGCAGTCGCCATCAAGCCTGAGTGTCTATTAACCCTTGCTGTCCGATGCTCACCCGGGTAGGAGATATTCACATTGGCATACTATACGTTTGGCTTGTTACTGCTTCCTTACTGAGGTTGGTCTCCTGGGCGCCTCAGTCGTCTCTATCAGCTAGCAGTCACCATCAAGCCTGAGCATCTGTACCCTTGTTGTCCAGTGCCGTTATCATTGGGTCTCAGTTCATGCAGATTCAGGTTGGCGTTCCATTGTTCCTCCAGTTACAGCACTGTCTGGTAGTCCGTGATTCCTTCAGGGCCTCGCTCACCCTTTGAGGGCTTAATCGCTATTGTGTCACTCTCCTGTATAGAGTGCTTCCTGGGCCTCGCTATTAGGGCCTACCAACCTCCTGGCCTAATAGCACCTTCTATCATTATATCTCTAATTCACACGAACTGTAACCTGACCTGTGTCAGTATATGTATTTGTTCTCTGATATATGTACTGGACCCGTGTGGGTTAATGCTATTTTGTAACCTGTCCTTTGTCACTTGCTGGACCCGTGAGGGTTACTTAATTCTGTCTGGTTTTAATAAAACTGTGTTTTACCAAACTGCCTGCCTCTGAGTGTACTGAAAACCGTTACAGTACGAAAGGGTCATGTCCTCAGACGGTACAGGTGATGGTAATACACAAAGTGTCCATTGGAGGATGGATACACACGACCAGCGCATGGATCAGATGGAGCTGGCCATACAAACTATACTAGAGCGTACCGCTCACTTGGATAAACCGGTACAGGCTTTGGTGGTCTGCCCGGTTACAACACTGGGAGCTCAATCTGTGATGCAAGCAAACTCGAATAGAGGGTTAACTGCTACGGCTCCATTACCGCTTAGGTACAATGGTGAACCTACCCTGTGCAGAGGGTTCATAAACCAACTGGAGATTTTCCTAGAGTTAACTCCTCAAGCCTTTCCTAGTTACTGAAGTAAAGTTGGGCTCATGATTTCTTTGCTAACGGGCAGAGCACTAGCGTGGGCAAATCCCTTGTGGGAGGCAGTGAAACCATCTACCAAGAACTTTAATGAGTTCTTAAGAGCATTTCGTAGAGTATTCGAAATCCCAGGAAGAGCCGCCTCTGCTGCCAAAAGATTGTTGGAGATCCAGCAGGGATCCCGTACTGTTGCAGAATATGCTATTGAATTTTGTAAATTGGCAGCGGAGGTGGGCTGGAATTTTGAGGCGCTCGTGGCGGCATTTGCTCAGGGTCTCTGTGACTGTATCAAAGATGAAATAGCAGCCAGAGACTTGCAGAGTGATTTGGACAAGTTTATTGACTATTCGATAGTAATCGATTCTCGCATTAGGGAGAAAATGGCGACCAAAGACCATAGACAAAGGGCCAGAGACTGGGGATGGGCGAAACAAAATTCCCCACCCATGCCTCCCTCACCTCCCATGCCTCCTGAGAGTAATCATGAGAGCAGTGAACCAATGCAGCTAGGGTTCACTAGGTTGACTAAAGACGAAAGGGCTCATCGCCGTAGACAGGGCCACTGTCTTTATTGTGGCCAAGCTGGACATTTGTTGCGCTCTTGCCCCACTCAGCCAGGAACTAAATGCACCTAGGGTACCTTGGGGGACAGGCCCTAGGTGGTGTTCAGTGGTCCCAAATCCGGCTAATCAAAAGCCTACTATACAGGCCGTGATTTCCTGGGCAGAACTCTCGGTGGAGGTTCTGGCCCTAGTGGATTCCGCCGCAGCTGGGTATTTTATGGACAGCTCATTTGCTGAGTTACACAAAATTCCACTGATTGAGAAGGAAGCTTCCTTAGCTATTGAAGCCATTGATGGCAGGCCATTGGTACCAGCTCTTATTACTAAGGAAACGATACCACTGTCTATGCGCATTGGGGAGCTCCATACTGAAAAACAACGTTTTCAGATTATCCTGCCTCCTCACCATACAGTGATCCTGGCGTTCCCATGGCTCCATATGCACAACCCTAGATTCGACTGGCGTAATTCTGGAATCACTGCGTGGTCTGAATACTGTAATATGCATTGCATCTCTCATCCTACCAAGATTCTGTGTACCTCTCCCTCTGTGCCGACTGAATACCATCAATTCAGCAATGTTTTTAGCAAGGGGGAGGCTAGCGCTCTGCCGGTTCATAGGGCCTACAATTGCGCTATTGATCTGCCTCCTGGCTCCGTTCCTTCTCAGAAACGGACTTATCCGTTGTCCTGCGAGGAAAATAGGGCCATGGAGGAATACATTTTGGATGCCCTTGAGAGGGGTATTATCAGGAAGTCATCCTCGCCTGCGGGGGCTGGGTTCTTCTTTGTCAAAAAGAAAAATGGCGAGTTACGACCTTGTATTGATTATCTTGGCTTAAATAAATTTATGGCCAAAAACACATACCTGATACCACTCATCACTGAACTGTTTGACAGGTTAAAGGGTTCCACCATTTTCACCAAATTAGATCTACGTGCAGCTTATAACCTGATTAGAATAAGAGCCGGTGATGAGTGGAAAACAGCGTTCAATACCAGATCTGGACACTATGAATACCTGGTGATGCCATTTGGGCTGTGTAACGTTCCTGCAGTGTTCCAGGAGTTTATTAATGACATCCTCTGTGACTTGCTCCAGTCGTACGTTGTGGTTTATCTCGATGATATTCTCATACATTCATCCAACCTGTCACAACACATCAGGGATGTGTCCACAGTTTTGCTTAGACTCCGTGAGAACAAACTTTACTGTAAGATTGAGAAGTGCGAATTTCACAAGCCTATGGTTCCTTTTCTAGGCTTTGTGATCTCTAAGGATGGCATTGCAATGGACAAAGAGAAACTGGCAGCAGTCCTGCAGTGGCCACGTCCTAAGGGACTCAAGGCTATCCAACGCTTCCTTGGCTTTGCCAACTATTATAGGAAGTTTATTTGGAATTTTTCCACGATTGTTAAGCACTGACCGATCTCACGCACAAGGGTGCTAATCCCTCCCAATGAAGTGCCTGATTACTCTCTCTGATTCTGTTCCTGCTCCGTGTACCAACCCGGCCTGGCTGACGTTCCTGCTCCGTGTACCGACTTGGATTGCCTGTCGTTCCTGCTCCGTGTACCGACCCGGCCTGGCTGACGTTCCTGTTCTGTGCATCGACCCGGATTGGCTTCCGTTCCTGCTCTGTGTGTCTCTGGCCCTGTTCACTACCGTGCCGGTATTCTGGTAGAGAGTACTTTCCAGTGCTCTGTCTAGAGCGTGCTGACCCAGTGGTTGCCTCGAGTGCTGTTTAAGCGTTCTGTACTGCGACCCATTTACGCTCCTGTGCCTAGTATCTCTATACCCCAGGGGGGAAGCTGATCTCGTTTGCTCACTATACGCTTAGCTTGTTACTGCCATCCTAGTGAGGTTGGTCTCCTGGGCACCTCAGTCGTCTCTACCACCTAGCAGTTGCCATCAAGCCTGAGTGTCTATTAACCCTTGCTGTCCGATGCTCACGCGGGTAGGAGATATTCTCTAACAAAATGAGTCAGAATTAAAACCCCAAATCCTAACTGGGGATGCGGGTCAACATGGTCCTCCAATATCACACATAGATGAAGGTTAAAAAATCTGCATAGTAATGATCCAGTAATCAGAAAATCTAAAGTGTGCTACATACATTACAGGTAAAGGTAGAAATCCAGCACAGTTATTACTACCTTTCAAAGGTCTGTGCATCATGAAGGAAATACACCATCAGGTTCACTCACTCCTTTAGCCCAGAAAACAGTAGGTGATCAGAGGCCAAAGTCTCAAGCAGAATCATCTATGATTATCTCATGGTGGTAGGTTTGTGTGCACAGTAGGTAGTAAGGGGAGAATCATAGCATGATCCACTTGTCATAAGAAATGACATACCTGGCCTAGAATAGGTTAAGATATAGCAGGTTTGTTCTATGTGGCATATGGAAAACAAAGTATAACTGGTGCGGAAAGGGATGAAGGGAAAATCATACATAAACCCAGGATAAGTGGGCTATAGGGACATCGGGTTTCCCTAACTGAGCTGACACAGAGTCAGTGATGTCTTGGGGGGTATCTATGGTTGGTGATTAAATTTACAACATCTTAGCACATTGAGATCCTTGGGAGAGGTGATTCATGGCTAGTTGGCCAGAATGACAAGTGGGAAAGAAGCAAGGGAAGGGAGAGAACTAACATATTAAGTGATGTAAACTGCACAACAAAATATTAACCTCAGAATGTTGGAAGAACAAACATAGCTACATAACATAACAAATGAAAGAACAATAACTAGATGGTCACGATGGCGTCTTTAGTTTCAAAGTGGTGCAAACATATGATCAGATCCCTCAGTAGATTTAAGTTAGGCTCTTTGGATCATAGAGCTCGATGAATGGGTTCAGTCAGGACAGGGGAAGTGTTAGCCTCACCTAAGATGTTGTTGAAGAAAGAAGTCACTGCTTTGTGGAGATCAGAAGGCAAGATTGATTTTGGCATATTTTTTATGCGAATATTACAACACCTATGTCTGTTTTCCTGATCGTCTACTCTCCTAATGAGAGAGTGGATAGTATCCTTCTGGTCAGCAAGGACTTGTTCCAAGGAGTGAACATGTTCCGCAGCAACTTTACTCTCTTCCTCTAGTTAAGCCAACTCAGATTGAATAAGAGAGTTCTTCTTTCATGGTATTTTTCAATTCCTCCACTTAGGGGATTGATTCACCATTAATTCTGCTAAGTCAGCCTTAGTAAGTGGAGGTTCGGGGTATAACCCCGCTAGTCGTGTATTCTGAATTCCAGTTGAAGACAAAGTAGCAGGTGATGACTCTATGTCTGCCCCGCCAGTCTCTTGGCTCTTAAACAGAGAAGGTGCGACGTCACAGACTGGTTCAGCTGTAGTTTGTGCCTTAGGCCCGGGTGGGATGAATTGGAGGATTGATCTGGCAGTGGATTTAGGCTTCCCCATCTGCCTTTCATTAGTTGTTCGAACTCTTCCAAGGTTGGGAAATCGAAGGGTATTGGAGTGGGAGCCCACAGTAGGTCAAAATATAGAAACCCAGTGGTGCCTTATACGGATCTCAGTTAAAACACGACCTACTCCATGCTCAGTCAGGCCACACACCCCTTTATCACCTCTTTATTCATTTAGTGAATCTCCCCCAATGATTTCTATCATTGATGGTGCAGAGAAGAGACTCTAGTTTTAGTTTGCTCCTTGATATCTAAACCCCAAATTCTGCAACTTAAAAAAAATCTTGAAAATGACAATAATAAAATAAGCATGATAATTATTATTATGTGCGTAAATTAAGCTTTTATTCCAGACACTAATATTACGGCAAAGCAAAAATGTGAACTTTTTGTAAACATGTAATATAACCTCTTTTCCCTAAATTCCTATGTCAACGCTCTCATTATTAGGTTAAAACAACAGGCATACAGGCAAGACAGTTACAAAACAGCATATATATGTATTCATTATTATTCTGTTGAAATGAATTACTGTTTTGAATTTGCATAATAAGTTTTAAAAATATTTTACTATTTACTTGCTCTTAACCTCCCAGCACTTCAATAAAGAGCGAAATGTAATGAGTGTTTTTTCATAATTTTTCTTATTGGCTAATGAACTAATTCATTTTTGTCATGAAATAACATTCTGTATAGCTATAGATACATAAAATGGTTGAATCTCACTAGTAATGAGTAGTATTTGCTGAAGAACTAAGGATAACTTATTAACATATTCTTTGAGTATTCTTCTTTATGTATTTCTTTTAAGTTCATTCTCTATTTGTGTTCTACGTTTCTATTTTATCTTCACAGAGGAAATAATCAGAATGACAAATGACAAATGAAATTAAATGTCATGACTAGACAAAGGTTCCTTCTATTATTACATTTTAAAAAATATGTTTTCTGCTCTTTATCATGGCAAAATGATCTCATAAATCATCAATTTCACAACTTTGTGTTATCAAAAACCACAATGGGTTGACATTATTTTAAAGAACGTACCTGAAATATAAAATTAAAATTTAAAGTTACGGATATTAAACTATTTAAATGAGAAGAACATTTGTGAAGGCCTTTAGAATCTTATAATTTGAAACTTATGCTAAAGAATGCAAACATGAATCAAAGATACATTGTTTCATATACCTGGTGGAAGTCACTTTGATTTTGTTAATTTTGTTTTCTCTAAGATTTTTTTCCAAAATATTAGTGAGATATTTCTCATGTAGATAGTAGTACATTAATGCATAGTATAATATACTTTATACTCTCTCATTTAGTGTCTTCTCAGAATGTTACTTAATGTATGTACTATATGTTCAAAAGAAAATATGGTGCTTTACAATGCATTGGATATGTCTCTGGCATTCAAAGGGTTATACTATCACCATTAATGGGAAACAAAATAGTGTCCTTATATACTTTTCAAAGAGATACGAATTTTCATAGAGGTTAACAATTTAATTTTATTTAAAAAATATATTAATAAAATGATTGTGGTCACACTAAATGTGAAAACAATCATATCTTTATTTTTAATGCCAGAAATTGCTACAAAAATGTCAGCTTTAAACCCTTTAATGACCAGAGTGCACATGCGCAGCCGGCACTTGAGGACCACGGGGCTTCTTTTTTTTTTTAAATAGATCCGATTCAGGGCTCCCCCAGCAGAGTGCTGCCGCACAGGGAGCCCTGAATTCAATGACGTGCCAGGACCATCACTGGTCCTTAAGTGCCCGACAGCCGTGACAGTCCTGGCACGGCATTGGACGTTAAGGGGGTAAACCATTTATAAATAACATATTCTTATGAAAAACTAAAATGTACTTATTTAGATCAGAGTTTCAAAATAACCACCTTTTAAAACTGGGGCCCTAAGAATGGGCATGGGTTTATGAGTAATCTAGCTAGTTCTTAATGGCGGGAGATTTACAGAGAGTTCTAATGCCTTACCAACAGTGCAGATTTTCAAGTCATTTATAAAGAGTCTGAAATTTATAATGCTTCCCTAGGCCCCTATGGCTGTATTTTCAAGAGAAAACTGGATCAATTTTGGAGCAAACCAACTGCACTGTGGTGTAATACTACAAGTTCCCATGTATTTAAACAAGGCTTGTAAGCCCTTGAATGCTAGTGCAGTCTCCAACGAATTGCCTCACAATGCTTTGAAGACCTCTCTAGCATTCAAAGGGTTAAACACTCCATTTAAATACTAGCATGTTTTACCTTCCACAAGAATTCCCACAGAAGCCACTAAACCTCAGCGTTCCTGACAGTTTCCCACCCAGTGCTTAAATTTTTTTGAAAACATAAAAACATTTGCAAAACCATTCAAAAAGGAGGATTTTTTCACATTTTTTAATATTTACATACAATTTTTTCTCCTTACCCTAGTATAAGAGGGTTTCACAGGAAGGCTGTGTTGTCAGGATGTGCTAGGCAGAGGAGAAGGCTACAATTGTGACAACCCAACTGTCTAATAGCTATAAGAAGATGCAGGTCTTACTTAAGTATTGCCTAGGTGCTGCTTATTTTGACATAGTTTTTTTATATAGTTTGGAAGTCCGGTAGGGACTTTTGTGCTTATTCACTACTTACCTTTCACACTGGTATAGTCACCAATCATCATGCCCACCAGAGGTGTAAGGGGAAATTATTACTTGGATGTCATTGTGGTGGTCATCAAATAAAATATACAGCAGATATGGTTGTGGCAGCTATTATAATGAAGTTAAAGCAGACAATCCTGCTAATAGTAGGAACTGTTATGCAGATTGTAAATCCAAATCACATCCAAATAAAGCTGGCAAGTGCACGCTGCAAAAAAAAAAAAGTAAGAGGTGTGATGGTGATGATGATGATGACAATAACACTATTCCTTTCACCTACTGCACCAGAACATGTAATTATAGTGCTACTTCCAGCCTAGTAATTGAGATACATGAAGAAGCACAAAATCCTTCAGTAGAGGGCAGAGCATGAAGTTGATGGCAAGTCATTGACAGGTGATGTAGGTGTGGCCTTTTTGGAGACTGGGACAAAATTACAGGCAAATAATCAAATAACAGAGAGCATGAACAGCCTGGATTTTATGGTAAGGAGATGCTTGGAGGGAAATGTAATTCATCATCAGCTTCATCACCACCATGCCATCATCATCATTTAGTTTTAGCCTGTCCAGAGCCTGAAAGTGGGGATGTTGAGGAGGAGAGGCCTGAGTCTTTGGTATTAGATGATGCCACCAGCATCAAGAATGATGATAATTTAGAAAATGTCCCTCCACACAGACTCTCCTCCCTGACTGCTTCATTGGACACTGAAAAAGTACAAACTAGTGATGACAATAATGTGAAGCCAAAATTATTTTTATGTGACAGGTACAAGGTCAGTGTTCCAATTCCACCACTTTTGAGAGAGTAACTAAATATAGTAGAACTTTAAAGATGGCCAAAACACACCATTCCTGTCACTGTTCTCATCATTACCTCTTCTTCCCAATCCCACCCAGTCACAACAAATGCCACCTAGGTCAAGCATAGTAAGTAGTGCTTCTCCTTTTATGAGAAAAACATCTAGTCCCTCTACTAGTGTTGTTTATGGTTCTACTGATAAGAAGTTTAATAATTATTCAGCAACTTAGGAGGACTCTCTCATTCTGAACAGAAGTCTAATGTATGGAGAAACTTCACACAAGATGCAAAAAGAATAAACATATTGCTGTTTGTTGCATTTGTCAAAACATGTGTGAGATGGGGTAAAGCTGAGTTTCATATAGACACATCCTCTTTAAGGTCACATAGGAAGCACAACCATAGGTCAGGTGATGTTAGCATTGCCAGTAGGACTCCAAAAAGTGTCCAGGGAAGGCATAGTGCTGATAGTAATATTATCCTAGTCACCTATTACTCCTTCTCCTTCTGTTATAATTAATGATTATCATCATGAGATAGAGATCTGTGCAGGTGACCACCAGCATCGTCACCCCCACCACATTCATCACCACAAATGAGAATAGCACCTCAAACCCCCACCACCTGTTCATCAGCCATTACCATTAGTACCCAAACAAATAGTAATCATCATGATAATATGCATATACAGATAATGTTCCTATGCAGACCAATGTCCCTCCAACCCACATTTTCTGAAGGCTTTCAAAGGAGTCAAGAATTACAAAAGTCATTCAAAAGGATGTCAGTAGAGTGGAAATGATGCCGAAATGTTTGGGGCTGACATGCTGTCCTTTTCATATTCTGAAAACAAAGGTTTCAAATAATTAATATGTGCTGATTCCTACTAGCAGATATCAAGCCACAGTTTTTTTCTATTTGCCAGAGTTATATAAACATGTTCTTAATGTGGTTAGCAAAGGGAATGCAGAAATCCTATGATACTAAAATTTACCTGATCAAAGATATGTGGACAAGTAAATAGGTTGTTTCTCTGAATCTGAATCAGTAATGCTGACTACTGCATGCAAGTTCTTTTCACATATTAGTAGATCCTACAGTGTGTTGACTGCCTTGCTGCAGCTACATCAACAGCTTAAAATTGAGGTCCCAACCTCCTTTAATATATGCTGCAGTGCTTGTATGAGCCGTACAAAGCCATGAATAAGTACACAATGCTTCAGCATAAGATACTGGACATGCATGACAATTATGTTCTTGGCCAAAATGATTCTTTGTACTGGACCTTCACCAAAACTGTTGTATTTGAAGGAAGAATGAGCAACAGCATAAGGAGGATTGTGTGAAGATCCTTGTCCAATGAACAGAAGATTCCATTATGGAGGTAGAGCGTGCCATCTATAGGGGCACCAGCATAAATGTTGAAAATTATGTTGGCCAAAGGGTTTTACCCTTGACAATAACTCAGCAGTTGTCAGCAGACACAATGGTACTGACAGCAAAACAGAAATAATATATTGTGTCTCAGCAGGGGCAGTCTGGCATTTGTGGCTTTGGTGGTGATGGCAGTGGTATTGATAGGCTAGGCACATCGGTATCGGCCTTGATCCTTGAATATGGATTGGTGACTGATGCATCTTAATATTATTTAACTCCAAGGAGTGTCCCCAATGCATTAGAGATGGTTATGGCATATATGCATGACAATTATGTTCTTGGCCATAACTATGACCCCCTAGAGCACTGGCAGACAAAACACTGTGTCTGTAAAAAGAAGATAATAAATACCTACCTGGGGTTTATACCAGGATTACTGGATTAACTGAGAGGCAGTTTCTAACCTCTCAAAAAGGTGAGTGTTTATTTCAAGCACGTGGTGAAGGTGGAGGAAGAAGAATTTGGCGAATACTACACTTAGAGGATCCTGTTTGCGCTGTTTTTATTGTCTTCTTTTTATAGTTTTATTGTTTGGAACCCCAGCCCATATACAGCTGCATAGGACTCTGAGGACTTATTTGGAATATTTCCTGTATTCTCTTATGGACTAAGTGTGAGAATATTTAATTGTGTGTACACGCTGTTACATTACTATATAATAGTATTTGGCGCTTCCTGATATATCACAGGGTGGGAACTTGTAGTAGAGCCACACCCTGAGGATATTTATTTTGTGTTTTTAAAACACTGTGTCTGGCCTACATTTGTGTGTAGTGCTGTTAAAAGTCTTAGTTGCCCAGCAGCAAGTGTATAGTTAGAGTATGTTTTTAGTGCATCGGGTTTCATTTTAAATGAGCGTAGACTACATCTATCCAGGAGCAATGTGGATAGTCTTACATTCATAAAAATCAACCAGTGTCTAATTCCACAGGACTTAAAGGTAGGCAGGCAATATTACAAACTGGCAGAGTGCTGTGTTGTATAGCTAGGGACATTAGTAGCAGAAAAAGGGAAGTTGCCATGCCACTCTACAGATGTCTGTTAGACCGCACCTAGAGTATTGTGTACAATACTGGAAACCCTATCTCCAGAAGGATATGTATACTCTAGAGAGAATTCAGAGTAGGGCTACTAAAGTGGTGACTGGTTTACAGGAAAATAAATGTCAGGATAGACTAAAGGATCTGAACATGTATAGCCTGGAGGAGAGAAGAAAGAGAGGGGATATGATGGAAACATTCAAATACATGAAGAGATTCAACAAAATGTAGGAGGAAAGTACATTTCAAAGGAGTAAAAATGTTAGTCTAAAACTAGAGGGACACCGGTTTAGATGTAATGTAAGAAAATTTTACTTCACTGAGAGGGTAGTAGATAAGTGGAATAGCCTATCAGCAGAAGTGATAAAGGTTAATAGAGTAACAATTTATATATGCATGTAGGATAGACATAAGCCTGTCCTGAACATAAGACAAGACCAAGGCCCAAATAAGGTTTGAGGTTTTTACAGTAAGAAAATTGGCAGACTAGGGGCTAGATTCTGTTGCAGGTGCTAATTTTATCACTGATTTTATCTCCAGTTTTCCCCCATAGATTTCAATAGGAAAATGTTTGATAAAACGGGTGGTAATATTTATCACCTGCAACAGAATCCAGCCCTTGATAGGTTGAATGGTTCATATCTGCCATCAAATTCTGTGTGTCTATGACTTTGTAGCAGAGGCCGAAGGTTCTCCCCACAAGCAACAAACTCCTTGGCCACTTAAAAACATTTATTAATATAAACTAATATAAGATATCAGAAAAAATAATAAATATATTAGAATTAATAAGCATATATTAAACAAATATAAAATAATTTTGGGCCCCAATATAAATACTGCATAATATAGGACAGTAACCCCTAACTGTCATACTGTTTATACTATACTAATTCACTAAATTATTTCTGGAACCTGCACATACACAACAGCAGGTTTCTAGACCTCCATGAACAGAAATATTGAATAGAGCATCAATGTTCAGATGCTCAGACAAATGATTATAAATCATACTGGGTAATTCCAATTAATACCAAATCTAATACATAAATATTGATCTGAGGTAAAAAATAATAAAGCTGTGCCAGGAATTCTTAAAGACAGTTCAAGAAACATAAATACCCAGACAGCATAATTTTTATTTGCCATTCCTCCATATAGTTGCATAGATGGCAAGCAACCAGACATAATCTGAACCGGGCTTGAAAAATTTGCAAGTCTTTTAACTTATTACCTTGTGTGTAAAAAGTGAGATCTAACAAAATAAATATCTTAGGAGTATATTTTAAATTAAAATGATTAGAATGTAAATAGAGAAAAATCATATGGAAGTGCTATCTATGTTGCAATTTCAATGAACATCATTGTCTGATTTATATAAACTGTAATATATGGACTGATATACAGACTTTATTTCTCATTCAGTCATGCCACTTTGGGAATATTGATTTATTATTACTGTATCTTCACAAGCACCCTCATGTCTTTTTAGGGAAAACCACCTTTCAACAGTATGGACAACTGGCAATTCGTAATCACCATGAATTAAATATATATGTATGTGCTGTACTTTATTGGCCATGGTTATATTGAATCATGACTCACTTAGGAGTCATCCATCTTATCTGTAGTCTCTTTTTTTTGTTTTGTTATGTTTCCTTTTCTCTTTTTCCTCTTTTCTAATTGTTCATATGTTATGGATAGTTATTTACAATATACATTTTTTATATGTAATTGAGGCAGTGGTATTTTAAGCATGTGTCTTATTATTATTATTATCATCCACTAGTGTTTGTTTCTGATGCAGCAGATATTCACACACATATATATATATATATATATATATATATATATATATATATATATTCTTAGTGGATTAGTGATAAACGTGACATCTTTTATATGTGGGTTTTATTAATGTGTCTTCATAAACTATTTTAATTTTCATTAATGGTGTCTTTTTTTTTTCAGTTCTTATTATATCATGGTATATACAGTTGTAATCAAAATTATTCAACTCCCATTGTAAATCAGATTTATTGTCAAAATTTACAGCCTCTCAGCTATTTGCAGTGAACAAATCAAACAAAAGCAATTGAAATAGCTCAACACAATGAATGCTTCAAGTGGTTTCCCCAAATTCAACTGAAAATGCAACTTATAATGACTTATTAACTTATAAAGTCTCAAAATTATTCAAACCCTTCATGGCAAGCATCTTTAGTAGAGTACCCTTTGCTGTTATGACCTGCTGTGAACAAGATGCATAGCCAGACACCAGTTTCTGGCAGCATTCATGAGGAATCTTAGCCCATTCCTCATGAGCAATGGCCTCCAGTTCAGTAATATTCTATAGGGTTCAAGTCAAGTGACATCTTCTGCAACCAAGCCTTGATGGAATTTGAGGTATGCTTGGGATCATTGTCCTGTTGGAAGGTCCAAAGATGCCTAAGCTTCAGCTTCCTCACAGATGGCATGACATTTTCTCCTAGGGTTTCCTGATACTTCAATGAATCCATCTTGCCTTCCACATGCTGCATGTTTCCAGTGCCAGATGATTCAAAGCAGCCCCAAAGCATCACCAATTACCACCACCACGCTTAACTGTAGGTGGAGTGTTCTTTTCAGCATATGTTCTTCCTCCAGACATACCTCTGATCCATCGGGCCGAAAAGTTCCAGTTTTGTTTCATAGAACAGAATCCCAAAACTTCTGTGGCTTATTTATATGATTTTGAACATATTGGAGCTGACTTTTCTTGTGCTTTTGGGTCAAAAGTGGTGTAGGTCTTGGAGTTCTTGCATTGACACCTTCTGTGTTTAGTACGCGCCTTACTGTGCTCACTGAAATCTCAGTGCCTGTTGCCACCAAGTCTTGCTGCAGGTCTTTTGCAGTCACTTGAGGGTTTTTCTCAACTTGCCTTCTCAGAAATCTGGTGGTAGCCATTGATAGCTTCCTTTTTCTGCCCCATCCAGGTATAACCGCTATTCCTTTGACTTTTGAATTTGCAAACTCTGCTTCAAGTGGTGTCTCTAGGAACATTCCGTGCCTTCGCTATCTTTTTGTATTCTGTTCCTTGTTTGTGAAGGGTGATGATCTCTTCTTTTAACTTTTTGGACCATTCTTTTGACTTAGCCATACTTATAACATGCAATCAAACGTGACACTCAACAAACGCCTAGCTAGTTCAGGTATTTCATGTGTTCCAGCTCAAGAACACCTGGTGCAACTAATGAAGCCCTTGATTAGTTGCATCAGGTGTGCTTGAGACAACATCTGTTTTGCATATTTGTGCTGATGTGAGGGATTCTGTTCAGGCGCTTGAATAATTTTGAGACTGGAAAAGTCATTATAAGTTGCATTTTCAGTTGAATTTGGAGAAACTTCTTGAAGTATTTGTGGTGTTGAGCTATTTCAGTTGCTTTTGTTTGATTCGTTCATTGCAAACAGCTGAAAGTCTGTAAATTTTGACAATAAACCTGATTTGCAATGTGGGTTGAATAATTTTGATTACAACTGAATAATTGGTGGGTGTTGAAGCTTCTTTTTATATCTTTCATGGAAGATTGGTTTGTTATATTAGCCTCATCTACCTGTTTTATTATATTTTTTTGTTCAGTATATCATTCTTTTATTGATAAGAGAGCTCGATAAAGAGAAATGTTTAGCTGTTGTTATAATAGTTTTGACTATGATTTACACACTTTCTTGTTTTCTTTCTTGCCTCACATTAGTTGAAAAAAAAATGCCCTGCTATAAATAAGGCTAGAAATACATATATTTTTTAAATATTAGCTTACACAATAATAAACTTAGAAACTATTTGGAAGTGGAAACTTAAGTTAAAAAAAAAGTAAAACATATACTGAATATGACTCAGCTTAGCAGCAGCATCACATTTACACAAATGAATAAAAAGAAACAAATGAAAGAGTACTGGTTCTGCAGGGGAGGATTAACATGTAATACAAAAAAGAACAGGTAATCCTGCCTTAATAGCACTCAGTACAAATTTTCAAAAAATGTGTATCCAAACAGAGGATAAAGTCAGGAATAAAACATAACCTTTATTAGGGATATACTGAAATGTTAGAAGCAAAACAAATTTAAATGAGTGTACTACCGGGGCTAAAACTGGCTTGCCATTTTTAGAGAAAATACCAGGGCAGAAATATGCATTGGAGGTGCCTGGTGAATAACTGTGCCCAAAAGCACATGAAATGAGGTCAAATAACAAGTAAATGACCAAGCGGTTTAAAAGAAAATATCAGCCATAAATAATCACATTAAAGAAATTCATTTGTGGTAAAACCAAAGTGGAATTCCCATGGTGTCTTACTCAACTGATAAAGAATCAAATGAGTTGAAGGATGAACAAAAGCTGAAAAAAAAACACTGCTGTGCAAAACTTTAGACATAAAGGAAAAACAAAATTACTAAATACCAGCCCTAAAAAGGGATTGAGGTACCATGTACCAGGGACTTAGTTCATAAATCTAAAACTGCGTTACTAAGATGGCTATCTAAACCTGATTAGACATCAGTAATTTCTCCTGAAGCAAAGTCGATTTAAACTAAATCAATTTCTATGCTAGGAGTAGATGAATTCTCTAAGCTAGTACTTGCATTTAAGCAATTAAGGAGACTGGTAATAATGTTGCTATTACATTTTAAGTGCCTACGCACATTTCACTATGCATGCTACTTCACAGACACATCACTTGTGTGCGCCAAGCGACCGTCTATTTAAACTGTACAGACCTCCCGCATCAAAAGATTAGCATGTGATTAATTAGCCAATCACTACGCCGATACGCTACTATGATGTAGCGTGTGAAATCAAAACAGAACAGACAGAGCCGAACAACCAAAAGATCACATGTTCGGCTGTCAAATGGAAACAGTGAAGATATCTGGACATGAACACATCCTCTGAGTTACCGGAGCTTAACAGTTAACAATGCACATCTGATACCATCTTTACATGAAAATAAG
Source organism: Rhinophrynus dorsalis (assembly GCA_037306005.1). Taxonomy (NCBI): domain Eukaryota; kingdom Metazoa; phylum Chordata; class Amphibia; order Anura; family Rhinophrynidae; genus Rhinophrynus; species Rhinophrynus dorsalis. The sequence goes on along the minus strand of CM074719.1, from coordinate 66,947,656 downwards.
AGTGAAAACTACACTGTTGCAGTCCCTGTGGTAGCACTGCTCATGTTCTCAAATAGGATTAGTCATTGGAAACAATGCATATAGAGCAAAGAATGCAAGGGGTATTATTGTCGGAAAACATTATGCAGAACATCACTAAATGTGTGAAAAACAGATGAAGGTATATACATACCTATAACTCTAAATTATGTGTATATAAAATGTGGGAGTGTAGAATAAAGTGACTATGGTGGCAAAACCAATATGTAGTCACTAAAATGGAAATGGTAAAAGTAAAGTAAAAAATAATATATAAAAACACAGACAGAAAAACACAGAGCAAGCATATGAATATGCGTAGGAAAATCGAACTCAAAGATGTACTTGTAATGGAAAGTCATCTTTGAGACCATTTGGGTCTGAAAGTGTTTAAGTTAAATGTCCACCTGTTCTCATAATGTATAAGAATATGGTCCACATCTCCCCCTCTGATTTCTACTTTAACATTTTCATTTGGATAAATATTTTTGGCAGGATTTTGAATATCATGAGATGCATTCATGATATTATTAGCATGCTCTCATATTCATGTAGCCATTTTCATCACAGTTTTGTCCACATATAGCATGCCGTAAGGGCACTGCAGACAATAAACTACACATTTAGTTTGACAAGTGATGAAGTCTGCGATTTTTCTAATACGTCCAAATCTGTCATTTACATATATGGTTACCACCATGTGTTGACAAGCCGTACAGTGTCCACAAGGGTGTGATCCACTGAAATTAGATTTTTTTTTAACTTGTAGGTGACTATGAACCAATTGGTCCCCCAGGTTAGGAGCTCTATGCCAACACATTGATACTCGCGAAGGGCTTGAGGTAGATCATCATCTCTGTGTAGTAAATGCCATTGCTTGTTCAGAATTCTTGTTAAAGAATTCGCTTGACAATTGAAGGTGGATATGAACTGAATAGGCTGTTGTGTATTGTCTTTGGTTTTTTGTTAAAGAGAAGGTAAGGCCTAGAGGTGTATAAGGCCCGCTTGTAACCTCTTTAAACTGAGCTTTTGCTGTATCCTCAATTGATGAATCTGTGTTTAAGATCTTCGTCTCTTATCTTAAAAGTTTCAGTGTCAGTGCAATTCCGCCATAGTCTTTAAAAATTCTCCCACAGAAATATTATATTTAATGGCAGGTGGGTGATTGCTGGTATCATGCAAAAGGCTATTTGTCAGTGGTTTTGTGGAAAAGATCATTCTTGAGGACATCATTTGGTCCTCTATAAATCATGATGTCTAAAAAGAGAATCCTATTATAGTCAGACATTAGAGTTAGTTTTAGATTAATTTCACTGTTGTTCAATAAGGAAACAAAAGGATTAACCTTCCCAAAGGATGAACAGATCATCAGTATACCTTAGCCAAAGCAATACGTGATCTGCTAAATGGGCATTCTGTTCATTAAAAACAAATGTCTCCTCCCACCACCCCAAATAGAGGTTGGCGTAAGAAGGGGCACAAGTACTGCCCCTTATCTGGAAGAAGAATTTGTCCTGGAAGATTAAATAATTTTTGCTCAGAATAAATTATTGCAGTTATATCATAAAAGAACTTCAATTTGACTTATGAGCTGAGGATTGACATATAAAGTACTCAATGGCTTTCAAGCCAAATTTGGAGTCTATGGAGGTATAAAGTGATTCCACGTCACAAGTGGTCAAGAGGGTATCAGCTGAAATAGGAAGGGACTCTATTTTTGGCAAAATGTCCAAAGTGTGCCTTATGTATGTGTTCATGCTCACTACATACGGTCTCAGGATGTAGTCAATGAATTGACTTGCATGTTCCATCAGGCTGCCATTCCCAGATATGATGGGCCTGTCTGGTTGTATATTCTGGATTTTATGAATCTTTGGTAAAAGGTATAATGTAGGAATTCTTGGAAACTCAGTTTCTAAAAAAGAAAATTCGGATATAGATATGCATCTCTCATTGAGTCCACGTGATAATAAAGTGTTGTAGATCTCCAGATAGTCATTGGTGGGATTGGAAAATAACCGTTTGTAGCATGTCTGATCATTGAGTTGTCTGTTAGCTTCAGTGACATATATGTCCAACAGCCATAACACAATATTCCCCCCTTATTCAACATGACAACAGGTGGCTATTTAACTTAAACACTTTGAAGCCCAATGGTCTCAAAAATGACTTTCCATTACAAGTACATCTTTGAGTTTGATTTTCCAATGTATATTAATTTGCTTGCTCTGTGTTTTTCTGTCTGTGTTTTGTATTTTTTTTTTACTTTACTTTTACCATTTCACTTTATTCTACACCCCCACATTTTATATACACATAATTTAGAGTTATAGCTATGTATGTACCTTCATCTGTTTTTTACATTTAGTAGTGTTCTGTGTAATGTTTTCCGACATTAATACCCTTTACATTCTTTGCTTTAAATACATTGTTACCAATGACTAATCCTATTTGAGAACATGAGCAGTGATGATTACCACTGGGACTGAAACAGTGTAGTTTTCTCTCTTATTTTCATGTAGATTTGAGCAGGCTCTGTAGGAATGACATCCTATCCAGGGTGCAGTCAGCTCATTAGCACCTTACACAGACAGGAAATACCCAAAATGGCAGTTCAGCTATGATGTGCCAGGTAATATCTCTTTGACCAAGAGAAACAGCCAACTTCTAACATACGTTTGTCTTAAAAACAAAACAGAGAGAAGGTGCTTCTGGTGTAATATTGTTTGGATGGAAATATCATTCACCAACCCATAGAAAATAAAAAAAAATGGCCTGCTTCTGTCAAAGAGAATTTTGGGAAGAAAATCATACAAGTATATAAGATGGCAGGTAAAAGAACCGCTTTAATAAAAAGCACTTTACCCTCCATTGATAACGTCCTCATCCAGTGCGAGATTACATATTCCAGTTTTTTACCTACAGAAATCTAGTTAGGGATATCAGAAAGACCTTTATCAAACCAAATTCCAAGAACTTCAACCTGTGAAGAAACATCATCCACCCAATTTCCAAAAATCACTCATGAGCTTTTATCAACATTGACTTAAAGGGCTGAGGCACTAGTAAAAAGATTAGCCCAAAGAAAAATTCACTGTATTGCAGAAGGGAAGGATACAAAAATCTGTATCCCTCTAGCAAACTTGTCTTTCCGAACACAGTTAAGAAGAGAATCAATAGCAGATACAAATAAAACAGGCAACAGTGACAGTCTTGAATAAATGCCTGAGTGAATAGGCACAGACATAACCCCAAATCATTTATTTGAAATTGAATCATAAGTCTTCTCAGAATCTTGAGTTAAAGGCATAGTAATACTTCGTTTTATCTTTATTTTATTTTGTAGGCATTAAAAAAACATGAAGAACGATATAAGTCTTATCTCTCAAACCTTTATGGTTTAAGAGATATTCACAAACAAAGTATCTCTCCCAGTTCAGCCAGATCAGAAGGGAGGTGCCCATGTAGACTGCAGAGCGGGACAATCTTCAATTAAGATAAGAGAAAAAGCTGAAAAAATGTCAAGGGGGGCAGGGCTTTCATTGTTTTCATACAAAGAAGATTGTCCCCTGCTGTTATCTGTCTGGTCTATGGACTGCATTCCACATCTGAGAAGAGATTGCTTACACTAGGAAAAAGGGGCGTGAGGGGGAAACGTTGCTTGTGAGTATCTCTTAAACCATAAAGGGGTTGAGAGATAAGACTTATATTGTTCTTCATGTTTTTTTCATGCCTACAAAATAAAATAAAGATAAAACAAAGCATTACTATCCCTTTAAAAGAGCAGCAGCTTGATTGTGCTCATTAACATATACCAAAGTATCTCTTAAATGGGTTATATTATCCACAGTTCTCCTCTCAGGAATTGCACAAATTTCATTCTCAAGAATTAAAATATTTACTTTTGCTAGCCAGAACTTTAGCAACCAACTTGTAATCACAGTTTAATAAAGTTGAAAACCAAGATTGCAATGAAAAACAAGATGTCCATTAGATCCATCTTAAAGAGATTTTTTTTTTCACAAAAAAGCAGCTCCAATTAATCTTCATAGCATTTGGACCATGGAGAGTATTATTGCAATACTGTCTGAGTTGTAATTCAAGAGTAATTGAATGATAAAGAATCCCCTTCCCTCCCCTTTTACCTAGTATAAGACACCTCCCCTCAGATGTGGAATCTGGTCTCTTGACTGGACAGCTCACAGCAAGGAACAATCTTCTTACTGTGAGCATAAGGATACCCCTGACCCCACTAAAGGAGGAGGGCAGATTTTTCCTTATGCTAACAGAGGATTGTCCCTCTCAGCAATCCATCTAGACAGTCTTGCTGCTATGACGTGAACAGTGTTACATCAGTAAAAGGGTTGGGAGGGGGATACTTTATCATTCAATTATTCTTGAACTACAACTCAGACAGTATTGATTAATGGCCCAAATACTCTAAAGATTAATCAGAGTTGTTTTTTTTGTGAAACATTACTATCCTTTTAATAACCTCCCAAAAAGTTTTATAGAATTCCCATTGAAGACTGTCCTTACCAGGGGACTTATCATCTACACAGGAGAAAAGGACATCTTTAAGCTCTGATTCATTAAGGTCACACAAAAGAAATTCTACATCTGACTGGAAGAGGAAACTGGATAATGAAGATATGAAGTCATTTTACATCCTTTCTCTACCTCCTTTAAACAGTACAAATGCATATAAAAAGAACTGGATACTTGCAACATATCACTGACAGAGGTATAGTTCACTCCACCTTAATTAAAGCAGACATAGAAAATATAGGAAGAACTTTTTTTAAAGAAATAGCTTGTGCACTTTCCCTTCTCCTCTGCATACTTAACCCTTGAAGCAAAAGATTACTCTTTTACCAATACCAATCTCTTCAATCTTCTGCCTAATATCAACCTTGTCTTTAAGAATTTGTCTTCCCATGTAAATACCACCTTCATGCTGCCTACAAATCAGTTGTAATTTATTTTATAGATTATCATATACCTGTCTTTTTTATCTGGCAAGTCTATGGTTCCATTTACAGAAACATATTTTTATTTGAAATTTGACTATAGTCCACCATGACAAAATGGAAGAAAACAGATGCCAATATTTTTGCAGGTTTTTTCATAGGCCAGAGAAACCTTTAAATACTGGAGGGTTCTTTGATAGAGAAGTATTTAACTTCTAAATGCCCCTACTTTGCTCCCACAAGTCAGAACATTTGAGCTTACAAATTAGAATGTTAAGGTCCTAACATAAATTTCCTTGTGGCTTTCTCTGCATATAAAGAAGAAGAAGAAGCAAAAACAAAATATATTCTAGAGTAGAATACTAGATTATTCCAGGAAAAAACAGGCAGATTTGTGTTAATTTTCATTAAACAATCTGAAATCAAATATTAGCTCTGTCAAGAGTGAAGTGGTCTTATTAAACTGCATCAGATAATTTTCTTTTCCTCCACAGAGTACCCAAGACAGTGTTAAATTCTCCCAAAACCAATGTGGGCTCAAAGCCTGATAAGAAGACTCTAAAGGATTGATTCAATAAAGCAAGGCAAAAAAGCATTACCAAACTTTAGCCATGTCTGTATAGAGCAGCTATGCAATAAGCTGTCTACCAGAATGGACAGAGAGCGTAGGTATCACGATCAGTACGAGATACTCCAGACTATCCCAATGGTACAATTCAATCAATGCTTGAATTCAATGCCAGGGAGCATAGTCTGGGTGCTTTGTTGGTCCCAATATTCCCTTACAGCGGCCTAGGCCAAGTTAAAGATGCTGACCTCTTGAGCCGGGATCCTGACTGGGATGAGAATATTGAGCACCTGGGTAGAAGTACCTGGGGTAGGTTAGATCCAAGATGCAGATATAGTAAGTGCAGGGCTGGTTCAGCAGGCAGGGCTGTTCTGCAATGTGAGGGTTGCCCTTAGGTAGAGGGCAACCAGTGGCCAAGACTGAAAGTCCCAACGGTGCAATCAATGAGCAGGCACGACTGCTCTGCAATGTGAGGGTTACCTAGGTAGTGCATAGAGAAAACTAAAGCAGGAAACCCCTACAGTGGACTAACTGAGCAGGCAGGACTGCTCTGCAACTCGAGGGCTACACTTAGGTAGAGGTCAACCAATGACTGAAAGCCCCAAAAGGTGGACTTGATGAACAGGAAGGACTTCTTTGCAATGCGCAGGCTACCCTAGGTAGTAAGTAGCGGATCACCAGTACTGAAAGCCCAAATGGTGGGCTCAATGAGCAGGCAGGACTGCTCTGCAATGCATAGGCTACCTTAGGTAGTAGGTAGCGGATCACCAGTACTGAAAGCCCAAATAGTGGGCTCAATGAGCAGGCAGGACTGCTCTGAAATGTGGAATAGCAGCAAGACCCAATGGCCTAGACAACAGAAAGTGACAACCACCTGACATCTAATACTCTAAAACCACCAAGGGCCCAACAAACTCCTTCCTCTCAGAAACATGCCACATAAACCCAAACCCTAGTTCACAAAGGCTGATCCCAGCAGATCTACTACCACAAAGCCCAAGTCTCTCAGGGTTGGCCAGCTTACCACCTTAGACCCAACAAGATCCCTGACTGCCAGTGGGTAGAAACTGGGCAGTCCCAGGGAACACCAAAGACAGGAGGCACTGAGCAATGCAATCTCAAGCAGCCGATGGACAAGCTAGGCAGGAAGAGGAATCAAAACAACAAGCCAAGGTCACCAGGAGCAAAAAGGATATCATTGCACACATCACATACACACAAACCTCTTGTTTTTGGACACACAAAACATCTTTATTTTTATGTCATACAGTGTGCTTCAGTGAGTGCAAAGGAGAGCCAGAAAGTGATTGTGACTGAATGCCTTTGTGGGTGACTGGGAGTCAGTGGGTGTTTGAGGGAGGTAGGAGAGTGGTAGTGATATGGCAGGGAGTGGAATGGAGGCTGGAGGGATGAGGACAAGTACAGAAAAGTAGGAAGGAGATCAGGGAATCCCTGTTCATAAAAGGAGGGGGAGAGGGAGACTAGTTGGGCGGAGGGCTACCCAGAAACAGGCAGGTACACAGTGGCTAGGTACCAACATGCCAGTGGGAAGCAAAGGGGATGTGCTACAGGAATATACACATCCAGTGACAATGCATTCTATACACATCCAGGGACAGTCTTCCTGTGAAGTGACACATATCATTATGTATTGTATGAGTGTGTTTCCACACATTCACCATACCTAATCATGGTCATACATGTATTTTATTCATGTATTATTCTCACAAGTAAAGAAGTCCTTGATGAGCCTGTCTCTCGTCTCTGCCCCTCTCAGGGTCGCCTCATCCTCAGGCTGGGAAACAGACACCTCCACAATGGGTTCTGGATACAGATCCTCTACTACAGGTGTGTCGACTGTGATATTGTGGCATATGGCACACATAGTGTGATATTGCAGACTTTTCCTGGTGCATATTAGACAGGGAAGTCTTGATTTGGGGATGCCGAAGGTACATTCTATAGCATTCCTGGTCCTGACATGAGCCTCATTGAAGCAGTTCTGTGCAGGTGTTTGTGGATTTGGTACAGGTGTTATGGGCCACTGTTTGCAGCCATATCCTGCATCCCCTGTGGAAGAGAAGTGACATTATGACACATGGACCACATGGCTATGTTGATGATGTTGTGTAATGGGGACATAATTCTTGTGTGTCATAACAATGTTAAGCTGGGTTTTCAGTAATCATACCATAAACTCCCACACTGCTCTCTCCTCTGGAGAAGCAATGTAATAGACACATTTTCAGTATAGGTAGTTTAGTACAGAAGAAACATGAAAGTGCAGCACACAAAAATAGATTCCAGCAACTATGATGGTGCAGAATTATGCTAATGCATCCCCCAAGTATGTAGGGCAAATGGGGAATGTGCCAATGTAATCGATAAAAAGAGTACATTACTCCATTGTTGAATAACCCTATTTCAATAGAAAAAAGTGAAAATAAAAACATAAGAAGAAATGAGAAATGTATATAATGTTCCATAAAAGTAAAAATGAATATTCAAGAAAACAAAACTCAGTACTAGCAACAAACTGTATTTATTTTTATGATATTGATAGAGGTATTTCTTTATATACAAAAGACTAAAAGCAAAACAGTTCTACTTTACCAACAATTTTAGATTATACGAGAAAATGTGTTGAGGGCCTAACATTAGAAGAATAGAAAATAATGAAAAATATTACATGTTCAATTGAAGTTGCATTTCTATAATAATTTTAGACTGCAGCTAAGCAGTGAATTGTCTTTTATGCTATTATATTAATAATATAAGGGATGTTAGTTTTAGGAAGTGTGAACAGCCCTAAAGCAAAAAAAAAAAATAAAAAATTGCAAAATAAGAAAGAAAGATTAACAGAAGGTTAGAAATTGATAAACTTTTAAATTTTAATACTGTTAAGACTACCAGTTAGATGTTAACACACATTGAAATTAACTAATAACTAATACTGCTCACCATATATAACACAAATTTATATTGCAGGGAAATGGAAATAAGAGTTGAATTTGAATGGTTTAATAAATAGAATCAATAAAACATGTTTGCCTGAATGCTTTTGTGCTGTATCAAGTCATAGCTATGAAGAATATCTACTAATTAAGAATCCTTGGATATTACAGGAGGAAGAAAAACATCAGAAAAGGTAATTCAGTCATCTTAGCAGATCTTTGATTCCTCAAACTATCAAATCAGAACATTGAATGCTTATTTTTTATTGAGATATTCATTCTAGCCAACAATTTATACTGTTGTTTGTGAACCATCAACTTTCCAAAAATGTCCAAAAAGCAAATACAACTAGTTTTAAAAATATGTACAAAAATATCTGTAAAAAGTTGCACTTCCTAAAACAATGTACATATCTCTAGGTTTTAATATAAACCACATACTGCACATGGTCAAGTGTGTTTTATAATACTGATTATTGCTGTGCAGAGCTATATGTACCATATTTTGATTGTAGTGTTGACAAGTAGGGAATGGGTGAAAAATTCTCCTCAAACCAAAATTGGCGTAAAATGGCACTTCCCACTTGTCATATAATTTCCAGAAAAAAGTGCCATTTTCCCACTTTTTTTGCCTAGCTCATTGCATTGAAATCAATGGGAAGAAAACTTTTTTCCCATCACTAGAAAGTTTTTTCTACTTTTCCAGAAGGCATATAAAAGGCTGTCAGGCTTTCACAGCAGCCATTCTGTGTTTGCGAGAGGAGAAAGAAGCGTTTTTGAGCTAGAGAAGACAGGCAAATAAAGGGGAATTGAAGCTTAGTTTAGGGAATCTTTTAGGTAAGTCATTTGTTCTCTGTATTAGGGAAGTATGAGGAAACTTTTGGAGAAAAGAAGAGAGGAATGAGTTTAACCCCAAATACCCCAAAATTCGGTATGACTGACAGGTAAGACACAGGCAGCAGAAGTTGTTGATTTTGTTTTTTCTTTTGGACTGACTGTGCTAAGATAGGGTGGACAACTTAAAAAATAAATAAATACAATAAAAATAAAAAATAAAAAATTAATACATAAATCAATAAATAAACATATAAATATATTAGGTGACAGACAGCTGATTGGCAGCCTGACATGAGCTCCGTGACTGAGGCAGACTTGATAGACAGCAGACTACATTGAGAATTTTGTTGAGGGCCAAGGCAAGACATCACACTCCATCAGTTGTGTACTGTATAGAGTAAAAACACATACAAAGTAGTTGAGTAATGTCCAGCAAATGCACAAGGGGCAGTGGGAGGGGGAAAGGAGAAGTAGGAGCGGTAATGGGACATGGAAGTAATGTGGTAGTTCAAAAATTGGCTGCAGTCACAGTTGCTGCAGCGTTTGCAGTAAATGGAAGTTCTGTATATTTGACACCTAGTAGTAGTAGCAGCAGTATGACTTCATCAACTTCTAGCCCCAGTAGTAGTAGAAGCAGCCCCTCAGGAACCCCTCAGTCCATGAAGTCTACAATATGGAGATACTTTACTCAGCATCCAAAAGCTATGACAGAGAAAGCCAGGCCAAATGTATTAACAGCAGCACAGGTGAGGAAGAGGAGAAGGGATGTGGAGAAGGGTTGCTACCATCTACCTCACTTTGGGCCACTTCTATAACCAATATGTAATGTGTATCAGTAATAGCATACATTTGACACAAACATGATAATGGTTAAAACTGCTGTAGGAATCTATATATCTATATATATACACTCATCAATCACACCACTCCAGTCCACTGCCACCATTAATATACACATCTGCCACATTGTAAGTAGTACTTTATTTTTTCACTTGACATCATCATGAATATGTGCCAGTGTCACTTAAGCAGGAAGTAAGTGTTGTGGGCAAAGGACAAAGGCATTCTGCATGACAACAAACTTTTCAAGGTATATTTTGCTGTAGGACTCACAACTTTGACTTGCAGCTATATATCTCTCTACTACAGCCCTCTGAAGAAGTAATATTGTACTGGAAAATGTTGCAACATAAGAAACATAGGTGAAATTGTGTTGGAATAGGAGAAAAATGTGTTGGAATAGGAGAAACATTTGTTGGAACTGTTGAAAAGCCCTTTAATCTTGATCAGAAAATAGAAAACTTAACTAAATGTGTGATATGTTAATTTGAAGATTCCACACTAATTTTAACATTGGAATCAATTTGCAGGTCATACTCCTGCTTAACACCAATTTACTATTTTCTTATTGCTGGTTAGTAGGGAAGTCTTTGGTCCTATCACAGTCTTCCACATTGGCGTAAGTCTATGCTTCCTTCACTGGTGGTGTGTTGGGCGGCATGTTGGCGGCTACTTCCTTATACTCAGCATGGACAGGCACTGGCCTGGACGCCTATTTATGGGCCTATGCTACTTTCTGTAATTGGGTTCCCCCTCCCTCTGCTCCTTTATATACCTTCCTATGCCTGGGAGCCATTGCCCTTACGTGGTGTTTCTGATAGCTTCTGCTTGCTCCGTTGTGATCTTTGCCTGTCTGAGTACTCGCTACATGTATGACCTGGCTTGTCTGACTACCCACTACCATGCTGACCACTGGTTCTGTCTGAAGATTCACTCCGTGTATGACCCGTCTGGTATGACTACCCACTATCGTGCTGACCACTGATTCTGTCTGAGTATCTGCTCCATGTATGACCCAGGCTTGTATCTATTCGCACCTGTCTGACCTCTGGGTCTGTCTGTGGGTTTGATTAGTGTGTCTCTAGTGTGCCTCCCTTGGCCTCTGGCCTCTGATTCACTTTGTGTAGTCTCCTGGTATCTGTATTTCTCTGTGTAGTCTCCAGTGTGCTTCCTATTGGCTCCTGTTACTGTCTGGCTCCGTGTGTCCTCAGTGCACCTACTATTTGGCTCCAGCCTCTACCCAATTGTGGGATCAGGTGCGTCTCCTCTGGCTCTGGTCTCTATCGCTCTGTGTAGTCTCCTTTGTCTGGTCAGTGGCTCTGGCTACAACCTGTGCCTGTGTAGTCCCAGTGTGTCTGACCTGTGGCACCGTTGCCTCTACTTCGAAACCTAGAGTAAGCCTACACTCTATCTCACTCTGGTGTTCTCCTCTACCCCTGTTTGAGGCCCTTCTGCAGTACAATGCACAGCACAGTGTGCACCTCCCGGTGAAGCCTGGGGCTAATCTTGTCTGGGTCTGGGATTGTGTGGGTTATTATTTAATTTGCTACATTCTCAATAAAGGTTGTTACATTTTATACTGCATCTGTCATTATTTGCCTGATTACCATGACAGGTCTTTTTCAGAAATTTCCTTCTTGCTTAACATCATGTACTAAACAATGTATAGTGGAAGTGGTGCCATCTTCCTGTGCATAATATGGGGCAAGCATAAGGCCTGGGGTATCTGCCAGTAGTAGGCACTACAGCTTTTGTACAATGCAGTGAATATTGTGTGGTGCAGCCAATGGCATTAGAGGCTAACTCTAGCGGAGCTATGCTGGTATAATTGTACACTTATCTCCTTATAGCTTCCAGTGAGAATATTTGTATTTATCATGATTTGGCTAATCTGGTCTAACACTCATGTGTTGATTACTGATGCCTTTCCTTCCCTGGGTCAGGCTGAGTCAGCTGATACTTAACGAACTGCCTTGACCTCTCAGTCTCCATGGTTACTCACCTGACTGTTATCAGCCAACCCCTTCTAGGGTATTTAAAGTAGCTAGGCTCACTTCCTCCTTGCCCTTGTGTCTGCTTCTGGCTGCAAGTGCGTTCTCCTGAGTTGCTGTTTATTAGTGATGATCGAGCACCCCAATGCTCGGGTGTTCGGGTGCTCTGGCCGAGCACCCCCGGAGGCTCGAGTGCTCGGCCGAGCACCCGAGCCCCATTGAAGTCAATGGGAGGACTCGAGCATTACACCAGGCACCCCCTGCTCTGATGAGGGGAGGGTGCCTGGTCCATAGGAAAAGGGCAGAAAATGATGGAAACACCACAGAAATGGTTCAGGGACAGCATAGGGAGGATGTCTGGATGCATCTTGGACTCCAACGTCGCTGCTGGGAATGATGTTTCGCCCGTAGTACGCCATTTTTACAGACTGACCGTAAAACACACAAAAAGGAAGATAAAAACGACTTTAGGCGAAAAATTGTTACCAAACAGTATTTGCTGTATATTTACTTGTATATCATCTGCAAATTCTGCAAAAAATTTCATCGATTTTTCGGAACTGGGGCCATGATTAAGAGGGAAACGTGCGCAGAGGCAAATTCTGCAAAAAATTTCCTCGATTTTTCTGAACTGGGGCCATGATTAAGAGGGAAACGTGCGCAGAGGCAAATTCTGCAAAAAATTTCCTCGATTTTTCTGAACTGGGGCCATGATTAAGAGGGAAACGTGCGCAGAGGCAAATTCTGCAAAAAATTTCCTCGATTTTTCTGAACTGGGGCCATGATTAAGAGGGAAACGTGCGCTGAGCCGACCATCTAAAACATTATGGGTGAGGGTCTGCTGCGGAGCTGACCATCCTAAACATTATATGCGAAGGCCCGCTAGTGAGCTGACGCTATAAAACATTATATGAGAGGGCCCGCTAGAGAGCTGACCCAATAAAACATTATATGAGAAGGCCCGCTGGTGAGCTGACCTATACAAAAATTGTCAAACAGCGCCTGCTGGTGAGCTGGCCCTATATAAAAATTATATCACAGGGCCCGCTGGTGAGCTGGCCCTATATAAAAATTATATCACAGGGTATATGGAAGAGGAGGAGGAGGATGAGAAGATTAAGAGTCAACCATATACCCATTTTTTGGGTGGAAGGGGTGAATAACAGAGTATTCCCATCATTGTAAATAACATATCTAAAGTGACTTTATGTTCACCCGGGGCTTTCCTCCAGTGGAGTGGAGAAGTCAGGGGAAATCCAGGCCTTGTTCATTTTTATAAGTGTCAACCTATCAGCATTGTCGGTGGAAAGGCGGATACGCTTATCTGTTATGATGCCACCAGCAGCACTAAATACCCGCTCAGACAGAACGCTGGCGGCAGGGCAGGCCAGCACCTCCAAGGCGTAGAGTGCCAGTTCATACCACGTGTCCAGCTTGGACACCCAGTAGTTGTAAGGCACAGAGGGATCATTGAGGACGCTGACACGGTCTGCTATGTACTCCTTCACCATCTTCCAAAACTTTTCCCTCCTTGTGACACTAGGCTGCGCATCAGGGTGAGGGTGCTGGCGGGGTGTCATGAAGGTGTCCCACGCCTTGGAGAGTGTTGCCCTGCCTTTGTCGGAACTGCTGTGCTTTTCTCCCCTTCTCGGTTGGCCAAGGTAGCACGTACTCTGCCGCCAGCGTTGTCAGATGGAAAATTTTGGAGCAATTTTTCGACAAGAACCTTCTGGTATTGCACCATTTTGCTTGTCCTCTCCACCGGAGGAATGAGAGATGAGAAATTCTCTTTGTAGCGGGGGTCCAGAAGGGTGAACACCCAGTAATCCGTGTTGTCTAAAATGCGTATAACGCGTGGGTCACGGGAAAGGCAGCCTAACATAAAGTCAGCCATGTGTGCCAGAGTACCAACAGGCAAGATTTCGCTGTCCTCACCAGGAGGATGACTCTCAATCTCCTCATCCTCTTCCTCCTCTTCTGCACACCCACGCTGAAGAGATGGAACTAAAGTTCCATGGCTACCCTCTGTAGCGGAGGCAACCGTGTCTTCCTCCTCCTCCTCCTCCTCCTCCGCCTCCTCCAATTGTCGCTGAGAAGACGAAGTGAGGGTGCTCTGGCTATCACCTTGTGTAAGCTCTTCCTCCCGCATTTCCACCTCTTCCACATGCAAAGCGTCGGTTTTAATTGTGAGCAGCGAGCGTTTCAGTAGACACAGAAGTGGGATGGTTACACTGATAATAGCGTTATCGCCGCTCACCATCTGTGTCGATTCATCAAAATTGCGTAAAACCTCACAGTGGTCTGACATCCATTCCCACTCCTCACTTCTGATTAGAGGAAGTTGAACGGAGAGGCGACGACCGTGTAACAGCTGGTACTCCACTACTGCCCTCTGCTGCTCACAAAGCCGGGCCAACATATGGAAGGTGGAGTTCCAGCGCGTGCTCACGTCACACAGCAGCCGGTGAGCTGGCAATTGTAAGCGCTGCTGCAGCTTCAACAGGCCGGCTGAAGCTGTTGATGACTTACGGAAATGTGCACACACGCGGCGCAGCTTGGTCAAGAGATCATGCAAATTGGGGTAGGTTTTTAGAAATCGCTGAACCACTAAATTAAATACATGCGCTAGGCATGGTACGTGTGTGAGCTTGCCGAGCTCCAAAGCCGCCACCAAGTTATGCCCATTATCACACACAACCATGCCTGGTTGCAGGTTGAGTGGCGAGAGCCACTGCTCGGTCTGGTGACTAATCCCCTGCAACAGCTCTGAGGCCGTGTGCTGTTTGTCCCCAAGGCAGATCAGCTTCAGCACGGCCTGTTGACGCTTCCCCACTGCAGTGCTACACTGCTTCCAGCTACCGGCTGATGGGTGAGTGGCGCTGCACGCAGAGAATTCGGAGGTGGAAACGGAGGAGGAGGAGCCAATAACGTAGGTGCTGGCGGAAACCCTGATGGAGGTAGGGCCCGCAATCCTCGGCGTGGGTAGCACCTGTGCCATCCCAGGGTCCGAGTCGCTCCCAGCCTCCACGACATTCACCCAGTGTGCCGTCAGGGAAATGTAGCGTAGCTGGCCACAAGCACTTGTCCATGTGTCAGTCGTTAAGTGGACCTTCCCAGTAACTGCGTTGGTCAGGGCATGGGTGATGTTACGGGACACATGGTGGTGTAAGGCGGGGACGGCACACCGGGAAAAGTAGTGGCGGCTGGGGACTGCGTGCCATCAGGCTGCGGAAGGACTCAGTCTCCACAAGCCTAAATGGCAGCATTTCGATGGCCAGTAATTTGGAAAGGTGTGAGGTTAGTGCTATGGCCTGTGGGTGGGTGGCTGGGTATTTTCGCTTGCGCTCAAATGCCTGGGGTAACGACATTTGGACGCTGCGCTGGGACAGGGAAGTGGATGTGGTCGCTGATGGTGCTTCAGATGGTACAGGTGCAGGGCGGGAGGTATGTGGGCCTGCGCCTTCGACAGGCGATTGGCCGGCACCGAAAACAGGGGAAGAGGAGGCAGTGGTGTGGCCTGCAGACACAGATTGGCGATCCGGGCGTTCCTCCCACTTATTACGGTGCTTGGATGCCATGTGTCGGATCATGCTGGTGGTGGTGAGGTTTCTAGTGTTCATGCCTCGGCTCATTCTGGTGTGGCACAGGTTGCAAACTACAATTTTTTTGTCGTCTGCACTTTCCTTAAAAAAACGCCATACCGCGGAACACCTAGCCCTTGGCAATGGAGATTTACGCAAGGGGGTGCTCCGTGGAATATTTGCGGGCCGGTTTGGTGCGGTCCGCCTTCTTTCTTTAGCCACACCACTGCCTCTTCCAGCCTGTTGCGGTGCTGCAGATGGCTCACCCTCAGGACTGCTGTCATCGCTTGGCTCTCCACCTTCCCAGGTGGGGTCAGTCACCTCATCGTCCACCAAGTCCTCCTCCACTTCCTCACTCTGATCATCCTCCTCATTTCTTGATCCCACCACATACTCAGTCATTGACAACTGTGTATCATCCTCCTCATCAAGGTCTTGAGACAGTAATAGTGGTTGATTTGATGGCAACTGTGTCTCATCATCATCATCCACTTCCTTTGACCTTAAATGCCGTTCCCCTCTGTCATCTTCTTGTGATTGGGTACCCTCTAGAGGTTGTGAATCAGGGCACAAGATGTCATGTTCCTCTGCAAGTGTGCTTGGAGAGAGGTTCAAATGAAGGATTGGTGATGAGACGAGCTCCTCACTATATCCCAGTGTGGGATCACTTCTTTGGCCAGACCCTCTATGGTGGGAGGAAGGATGATCAGGGTGAGGATTATGTTGACCAGACTCTTGGCTAGTGAGAGTGGACTTGGTGGAAGACAGGGTGGTGCTTAACCGACTGGAAGCAGTATCAGCTGAAATCCAACCGACCACCTGTTCGCAGTGGTCTGACCTCGAGAGTGATGTCCTGCGACGCCCTGTAAACTGAGACATGAAGCTAGGTATGGTGGATGTCTTTCTTTCTTGTGCTCTGGCACCAGGCACAGTTTCTACGCGTCCTGACCCGCGCCCTGAACTATCAGGATCACGTCCACTTCCCCGTCCCTTTTTACCCGCCTTCTTCATATTACACGGAATATGTGCTGCTAATCTGCAACTTTGCACACTAAACAGAATGTGCTGCTAATCTGCGGCTAGGCACAGTGAATGGAATATGTGACTTTTATTTTTTACACTTTGCACACTAAACAGAATGTGCTGCTAATCTGCAACTTTCCACACTAAACAGAATGTGCTGCTAATCTGCGGCTAGGCACAGTGAATGGAATATGTGACTTTTATTTTTTACACTTTGCACACTAAACAGAATGTGCTGCTAATCTGCAACTTTCCACACTAAACAGAATGTGCTGCTAATCTGCAACTTTGCACACTAAACAGAATGTGCTGCTTATCTGCGGCTAGGCACAGTGAACGGAATAAGTGACTTTTATTTTTTACACTTTGCACACTAAACAGAATGTGCTGCTAATCTGCAACTTTGCACACTAAACAGAATGTGCTGCTTATCTGCGGCTAGGCACAGTGAACGGAATATGTGACTTTTATTTTTTACACTTTGCACACTAAACAGAATGTGCTGCTAATCTGCAACTTTGCACACTAAACAGAATGTGCTGCTTATCTGCGGCTAGGCACAGTGAACGGAATATGTGACTTTTATTTTTTACACTTTGCACACTAAACAGAATGTGCTGCTTATCTGCGGCTAGGCACAGTGAACGGAATATGTGACTTTTATTTTTTATACTTTGCACACTAAACAGAATGTGCTGCTAATCTGCAACTTTGCACACTAAACAGAATGTGCTGCTTATCTGCGGCTAGGCACAGTGAACAGAATATGTGACTTTTATTTTTTACACTTTGCACACTAAACAGAATGTGCTGCTAATCTGCAACTTTGCACACTAAACAGAATGTGCTGCTTATCTGCAGCTAGGCACAGTGAACGGAATAAGTGACTTTTATTTTTTACACTTTGCACACTAAACAGAATGTGCTGCTAATCTGCAACTTTGCACACTAAACAGAATGTGCTGCTTATCTGCGGCTAGGCACAGTGAACGGAATATGTGACTTTTATTTTTTACACTTTGCACACTAAACAGAATGTGCTGCTAATCTACAACTTTCCACACTAAACAGAATGTGCTGCTAATCTGCAACTTTGCACACTAAACAGAATGTGCTGCTTATCTGCGGCTAGGCACAGTGAACGGAATATGTGACTTTTATTTTTTACACTTTGCACACTAAACAGAATGTGCTGCTAATCTGCAACTTTGCACACTAAACAGAATGTGCTGCTAATCTGCAACTTTGCACACTAAAAAGAATGTGCTGCTAATCTTCAACTTTGCACACTAAACAGAATGTGCTGCTAATCTGCAACTTTGCACACTAAAAAGAATGTGCTGCTAATCTGCAACTTTGCACACTAAACAGAATGTGCTGCTAATCTGCAACTTTGCACACTAAACAGAATGTGCTGCTAATCTGCGGCTAGGCACAGTGAACGGAATATGTGACGTTTTTTTTTTAAACTCTGTTCCCCAAAACAAAATATAACTGCTGCCCCCACACACAATAGTCCTAAAAAGGACTTTTGGGTCTTTCTTTATATGTTGTTCAAACACACTTTTCTTCTCCCTACACTGACTTTCCCTTCCTATCCTCATCTCTCCCTGGCTAAGACTGAGCCGAACTCGCTGGTCAGGTGCTATACAGCACCTGATCACGGGTTCTGGCCAGCCAATCAGTGTAATGCCAGCAGCCAACATGGCTGCTGGCATTACACTGATGTCAGAGCCTCCCCGCACGTTTATTGGCTGCGTAGCAGCCGCGAAACGTGCAGGGAGGAGATCCGAACATGGCGGGCGAGCACATGCGGTACTCGTACGAGTACCGCCATGTGCCGAGCAGAGCGATGCTCGAGTCGAACCGAGCTTCGGCCGAGCATGCTCGCTCATCACTACTGTTTATCAGTGCATGGCCTGGCTTCCTCTGATGTCCCTTCTGACTCCTGACTCCTTGCTTGTTCCTAACATCACTGATTTCTGTATTCCTGCCCCCGGCTTGTCTGAGTACCTACCTTGGTTCCTGACCCTGGTTTGTCTTTTGGTTTACGCTCCTGGATCACAATTTTGCTTTGAGTGATTTGGTTATTTTAATAAAGGTATTTTGCATTTTACATTTTTGTGTCTTTCTGGTTCCTGGTCCCTAACAGTACTTCTCCAATGACTGCACCAAAACTATGGCTCTCCAGTTTTTACATTCCAAGCATAGAAACTAAAGTTCTCATTATGGCTGCAGAGCTTTGATAAGCCTTATTAATGACAAATTGTGTGGATAAAAGTTTTACCACACTCAACCACTATGCAAATGTACCCTCATTGCATAATCCCCCTTCTCATCTTTATCAAATTATGATCATAAGGTGACCAGCTATAGACTACAATGAAAATCCAGTGCCAAAATAAGTAAATAGATATAGCTGACTACTCTATAAAGGCACATATCTAGGTAAGTCCTTCTGTTAAGCAAATTAAGAGACACGTATTCCTATAGTTCCAGTATACAATAGTAAAGTACAACATAATTGAAGGCTTGGTTGTCTACATTCAGTAAAATATAATACATTTTAAAATGTGGTAGTGAAAAGAATAATAACTTTACACAGAAAGTTGAACAATTTAAGGTGACACCAACTGGACCATAGGGAGGGATTTAGACATACAAATTACCATCAATTTAAATTGAGCTTTTTATCTTTATGAAATTTAGAGAAGCAATTCAATCAACATTAATGTTGAGGGTTTTTTTGTGTTTATTTGTGATTGCACATGTGCTTTCCTGGTCATTTTCCGGTTGTGCAGACACAAGCACAGTTACTTGAGTATGCAGTGCAGTTTTGGGCACCAGTTCTGAAAAAGAATATACTAGAATTAGAGAGGGTACAGCGAAGAGCAACAAAATTAATTAAGGGAATGGAGGACTTGACTTATGAGGAATGACTAGACAAACTTGGTTTATTTACTCTAGAGAAAAGACGACTAAGAGGAGACCTTATCACATTGTACAAATATATGACAGGTCAATACAAGGATCTCTGCGGTGAGCTATTTATTCCAAGGCCTGATCAGATGACATGGGGACACCCCTTGAGATTATAGGAAAGGAGGTTTAGACTTCAGCAGAGGAAGGATTTTTTACAGTAAGGTCTGTTAAATTGTGGAATTCTTTGCCCAATGAGGTGGTTATGGCAGATACAATGGACACATTCAAGAGAAGATTAGATACATTTCTTTCCAAAGAGAACATACAGAGTTATACTGTTTATTAGTAGGCAGATCAGGAAGGTCTGATAAAGACTAATTTATTTGGTAGCAGGAAAGCTATAAAATTACTGGGGTATGAGGAGAAGGTTGAACTTGATGGACTTGTGTCATTATTCAACCTAATTTACTATGTTACTATGTAACATATAGGTGCATTAATGCATGCACTTCTGGGTATGCTTAACATCTGTGCATGCACAGCTTTCAGCACCTATTTAAACGTTCCCATATCTTTCTCCATAAACCAATCACTTATCACCTTGTTAGCCCTGGTGATGAAGATTTGGTCCTGCTGTTTATCTTTACCGTTTTGATCTTGGCTTGTACTTTGACTTGTTTGTTTTCAGCCTACCTTGAATACCTGATTAGACTCCAGATGAACTCATCCAGCCTGTTCTAATCTCCTGGCTTGTCCCTAACTATTCTTTTAGTATTTGATTTGGCTTAGATGCTCTTGATACATTCTTTTTCCCCCCTGGTATACTCATTCTGATTTGGACTAGGTTCAACCTGGGTCATATATTTTACCCAGCTCATGGCTGCAGCAAGATTACACTTGTGGATGGCAATGCAATCAAGACTTGCTCATTAGCCTTAGTCTCAAGCATCCTTTCAGCAGATGTTATCTTTCAACCATCCCCTGGTTGCTGTCACTGGTATCCTGCAATTGAGGTCCAGTTCTCTTGTGCCAGTTGTGACAGAATAACTGAGCCATATATAGATCCCACAGGATTTACCCAGATGCTAAACAGTATCACCCAGAAGCTTGAGGCTTTGTCTTATGCTGCTGTTTATTGCTAGAGTGGTAGGACCCAAGCACAATATTTACTTTCTTCAGGTGTATGCTTCTATTTCCTCTGGATCTTCTAGTCCTAGATCAGACATACTTCACACAGCTCCACAGCTTTAAGGACTGTTGCCATTTCTTTTTCTACCTAAAGACTCATACCTACTATATGGTGGAAGTCAAAGTCCAAACTGTGACCCTGCTTTTGGATGAGGAGTCAGTATCATGAGCCCATTGTTTCTTTCAGAGTAACAGTCCTCTGCTGTACAGACTGTCTTCCTTTTTTGAGGCCATGGCTCTATTTACAATTATTCCTACTGGATATCTGGTGAGTTGGTCATTCGTTCCTTGAAACAAGACAATTAACATGCAGAATACATGGACAGCACTCAGTGGAATTATCTTGTTCTGAAAAACCAGCAACTTTTGGCATTTTCAGATTCATTGAATAATAAATTGGAACTGGTAGGAATTCCTACGTTGTTTGAGAGTTTAATCACCTTTGTAGACGTCTTAAGGAGAGAAAACAAGAATGGACCCACTCTCTGACCCTAGTATTGCAAACCCCACCATTTGCTGAGTCTATTTCTACAAATCAGCCACCTTTACAATCAATGTATATAAGCCTGGCTCACATTATCCTGTCTACAGAAGAGAAGTGATTATTGCACAGTCTCTGCCTTTATTGTAGCAAGGAAGGATATCTGAGGCACCCCTGTTCTGTTAGACCTCATATCGGTATCCTGAGAAAGAAAATATAATGTTTTGACCCCTCATTGTTTTATTTCCTTGTCATCACAGTTGAGATCAAGAGCTGTCTTATTACAGGTACTCTTTGACTTGAGAGCTACAAGCAGTGTATTACTTCTACAGTTTGCCAGTTCTCTTTAACTTCAGCTAATTCTAAAGAAGACTTTGCCTCCATTAAATCCAAGTATTTGATTGGTCTCCTAGGCATTCAGATCTGATTACACATGACACAGGGAACTAAACAAGATTATCATAAACAAACAGTATTCTCTCCCCAAGATAGATCTTCATGGAGTATACAACCTTATAAACATGATGCAAGATGATGAATGGAAAACAGCCTTCCAGACAGGCTATGTGCACTCTGAAAATCTGGTCATGCTATTTGGTTGGTGTAACGTCTCAGAGACCTTTACATGCAGTGTAAACAACTTTTTCCATGACCTACTGAATGAATTTGTGGTTGTTTACTTGAACAACATCCTGATCTTTTCCTCATCCCTGGAAGAACATAACTCTCATATTAGATGAGTTCTTTACTGTCTACCATTCCACACATTTTATGCTAGGGCTGAGATATGTTCTGAGATATGTTCCATGAGGTTTTTCAATGGACCCTGGGAAAATTTCAACTGTCTTGGACGGGCCAGGAACCATTGATCTTAATTATTTTTAGCAGTTTCTGGGATTTGCCAATTTTCTCTGGAAATTCATCTGGAATTTATCAACACTGTTTTTTCTCTTCTCCAGGTTTAACTCCAATTGTATGGCTTTTGAAGGACTTTTTTTTTCCTGGGCTCCGACACCCAAGTGCTCAGATGCTTTTCTGCTTCCTTTAGCCTACTGGTGTACTCATCCTTATTTTGCCCCAGTTCAACTATAGTTCATGTGGCTGGCTACACACTCAGGCTTTACTCACAAGCCTTATTCTCAACCATTCTTTCAGCAGAGACATCCTGCAATCGGGGCCCAGTCCTACTGTGACAGCTCTGACAAGGTTATAGCTCCCATTTAACTCTTTGAGTGCCTGAAACGCTACACAAATTGGATACCTCTCTGGCGCTCAAGAAATCTCAGTGCATAGACTCCATGGAATAACATAGGAACTGGATTTTTTTTTCATTGGAGAGTTTATTTTTTTCTTTATTACATTCTTGTACATCTCCTTAAACTTATTCTTAGTACGCCAGCCTCTGCTTTTGTGTTTTATGCTCCCCTTTTATAGTTTTATTTTATACTTTAACTGTATGTAAATCCATTATAATCTATGGGCCAATATTTAGGTATAGTGTTTGTGTTTATAAAGTTCTTTTCCTACCTGTTAACACGTTACCATGGCTGCTTCTACCTGCTATAACCAGTGTGGGATTTCCCATCCTATATAATAATTTGCTAAGGATGTTTGTCAGAAGCCATAATGCGCAATAGAGACAGCTGCACGAGCTGCAGTCATGCTCGGTAGAGAGTGCCTGCACTGCGGCTGATACGGAGTGGGGAGCTCTTAATTCAGACCTGAGTCCTCTCTGTGCAACTTCCTGGGACCAAGCGGAGACGTATGGAGAGAGGACTACGGTCTGAATTTGGAGCACCCAACTCCATATCAGCCGTGGCACAGGCAGTCTCTACTGCGCATGACTGCAGCAAGGCCAGTGACAAGACAGGATCCGGCCGGTTGCTGGGAGGCACTGTGGCCCATGTAAACAGGCTTTTCAACTAGTTAGACATAATAAGCAGACACCTTTAGAATAACTGTGGAGGATGTTGCTGGTCACTCCCACTATGCAGTGTTGGGTGTGGCCAGCATGATTCCAGCCCCCCGACAACAGTCACCTGCTCCTAAAGGGAGATGTGCTAAGATAAAACAGGTCAGTCTAGTAAGAGATACCCCTCCAATTCCTGTGTTACTGTATGAAGTGTACGCGCTAAAACCACTCCAGAACATGAGGCTCCATATAGTAATACAGGAAATGAAGAGATTTCTCAGACTAGAATGATTTCATCTCACCTTAGTGCAGGAGTCACCAGCTGTTAGAGACTCCATCATGTCCTACCAGCTGTTAACTCATTGTGGATGATAGGTATAGTAGTCTCCAACAGCTGGAGAGCCAAAGGTTGAATACCCATGCCTTAGTGCATATCCCACCTACATTATACAGTATATTTCACTACTTGGACTGCAAAGTAATGCACTGGAAAAGTATCTAGCATCCGCATCCAAGAGGTTATGTGCTTTTGTGGGTTTACATTTTAAGGGCAATGGTTCCCAACCCTCTCCTCAGGGATTTCACTGTTTGAATACAAGGCAAATATACAAAATGTGAGAGACTTCTGAGGAGGAACAACAGCACAGTGGCCTGTTCTATGGCTAATCACCACTCATCACGCTTTGGCTCTCTAGTGACATTACAGAAGAGACATTTCCAAGGAGAAGAAATTTTGCTCTCAGTGCCTAGAGCAGCCAGCTGCACCCTCCTGGTGAAGCCCAGCAAGGCCGAAACATATGTCGGGAGTTAGCTGTTGTTTCCGTGCAGGGGGAACTTGTCTGTCATTTTGGAACTGGATCACCCTTTTGGGTGGGATTAGTCTAATATGTATGTGGAAACATCTTCTCTGTAATGGCACTGGAGAGCTAAAATGTGATGCTTCTGAGCAGTGACTAGCCATAGAACAGGCCATTGTGCTGTTGTTCGTCCTCAGAAGCCTCTCACGTTTTGTATGTTTATTTTGAATACAGGGGAATTAATTAGAGGCTCGGTCATTGAATTAACTAATTTAACCCTTGGAGTGCCAGAAAGGAATCCAACTGCTGCAATGCATTGGATACCTTTCTAGCACTCAAAGGGTTAAACCTTTAGTGTTATTAATTTGTATTAACCCATTGAATGCTAGAGACATATAAGCATCCAATGGATTAAATTGTTCTTGTTAAAAATGTATTTATTAACCTCTGGAATGCTAGAGATCTCCAAGGGTCATATGGGGTTACAACACAATCATATTTTTAATGACACATTAGATAAACATTTGGATTTTAGAGCGGTGTCCAACACATTGCTTTACAATGCCCTGCATGCCCATCTGGCAATCAATGTGTTAAATAATACTCTACATGAACAAGAAATAATATTTATTGAATGACCCGATCTTTATTATGATCTATCACTAATCTGGTTTATCTGCAATAATTGCCATTTTCCTGGTATAATTCTTTCCCAACTACCTTGAAGGCTATAGTAGCCCATAGCCTCAAACACATGCTGTTTATGCCACTTGAACCTACTTTAATCATTTTAGGCTATCCCTGTCAAGTATCAGAAGTGGAAAATGCAGCTTAGCAAAGTTGCGAGGGCATGAAATTGTGTTAAGCTGCACTCATGAAATGACTGGCTCTGCTATTTTAGTGTAAGTGTCTAAACGTTTTTTAAATTGTAATTTTCCTGTGCTGTTATGTGTAAAGGTGACCGCTCGACGGTGGGCCCTCAGCAGTTTCCAGTCGACAGCTAATCAGGTTGATTCATTTGGTGAGGTGGGCAGTAAGTTCTGCCTGATCTTTCAAAGGCAGACTGAGCTCTTCCCTGACTGCACAATACAGCACTGTAGGTTTACTGTGCACAATGAGGAAACACTTGACACACACACACATCGAGGTTGATGTACTAGGAATATTTGCATGTCATTTAACCCTTTGAGTGCCAGAGGAGTATGCAACGTATTGCAATGCATTGCGCAACCCTCTGGCACTCAAAGAGTTAACATTTCTTAAAAGAAAAATGCTACACCTACATTTGTGCTCCTGTCAGTCTCACACACATGTGCGCTTGCACGCACACACACACACACACACACACAAAGAGCAAAGCAAAATGTTGAAGATATCCAGGTGGGCATATCCTACATAATAATTCGCTAGGATGTTTGTCACGATGCAGTCATGCGCAGTAGACACTGCCCGTGTTCGGGCAGTCTCTACTGCGCATGATTGCATCACGTGAGTGAGGCAAAGCAAGACTGCATTGCGTGGAGCAGTGACGTAGCTGCCTCTTAACCCTTTGAGTGCCAGAGGGGTATGCAACACATTACAAAGCAATGCATTGCTTATCCCTCTGGCACGCAAAAGGTTAACATTACCCGGACATTGGCCCATGTACACAGGCTTTTACACTAGTATGAAAGAAATCTATAAACTGGGGGAAGGGCTGGACAATATCTGTCTGACCTATTGACTGTTGAGGAGAATTGTAGTCCATCATCAGCTGGACTGCCAAATAACTCCTGGATGGCTGGTTCAGTCCCCAGAAAATAAATGTAAGAAGACTTACCTTTGGAAGTGCCTCCTATGGTAAAGTTGTTTTGCTGCAGAATTGCTCCTATGTATTCCTTGTTCCGGATTGTAACTGTGCAGCATAAAAAAATCTCCTAAAAATGACTTTTAATTATTGGCAAATGGCAAGTATGTAAAAGGAGGAACAATCTTCCATTGCCTTGTCCATCCAACTATTTTTACATCCAGGCAAGTCTTTCTGTTCCTCAAAGTGCAAAAAAGAGAAGTAACATTTCCTAATAATAACCCCCCTTACCTGCTATGGCTAGAAAATCCCAGTGACCCCTATGAATTCAGTCAGTCCTGGGTATTATGCCCATGGAGGTGGATGACAGATGCTGGGAATTTTTTCAAACAGAATCAGGTATTGGGCATGAGACTACTTCACCCCTTAAGGGCCAGAGGGGATCATTACATTGAGAATCAAAGCTCTGCACATCCCTCTGGTTCTTAAAGGGTTAAGATTACCATGTGCAATGGTAGGACGTTGAGGTCCTTGGTCCTGCTAACAACTGTCATTTTCTTCTCCATGTTATCCCTCGAGTAAAGACACAAGGTCAAAATCCATAGGGCCAATAGGATTTTTTGGCTGTTGTAACTAGAGAATTGTTATTTGAATGTATTAGTTCTCCTTTAATACCCATGTGCTGGTCATTTGATTATAGAAATGTTGTTGCATTTGTATTTCACAAGTGAAGGGTATTTTCTATGCCAATGTCAATAGTGGATGAGGGCAGAATCATGTAAATAGTTGGGCATAGCTAAGGGCATCTGAGCATGACTGCCATCTCATCCATTTCACATCTGTGGAATCTGATGGGCAAAACCAAAATTCTTATGAAAAATACATGCGGAAAAGCAAGGATGCAATAGTTCCTATTCAGTCCTGCAGCCTGAACGTTACATAAATATTCATTTAACCTTTTGAGTGCCAGATGGGTACACAACATAGTAGGTAGTAAGCCTGTACCTGTGATGTGATGTAGATTTGGATTACAGTTTGGATAAATACACCCCCCCCCCATTAATCCGGTAAACAAATATAACAAATGTTTTAGCATTTCCACTTTTTGAAAATTTAAATTTTCTTATTGGCTATTGGATTTAAAAAAAAAAACAAAAAAAAACGAAACAACAAATAAAGAACAATAGCATAGAAAACATTCTAAAAAAAGACAACATGATACATTAAGGAAAATTAATCTCAAATGTTGTCTTCCTTTGCTGCCAAATATTTTAGTAATTTATGCATTTTGCAGAATGAAAAATGGTGCTGCATTTTTAAACCCTATTATCTAATAGGTTAGATATTGGGATGATACAGTTGGTTTGAATGAATTACATTTCTTTTTATATTTTACAGATTTTTTAAAAAAGCTGTCAATAATTAACAGTTGCACTATTTGATATGACCACATGGTGGCAACCATGAGTTACAATTGAGCTACTATAGTTTTGAAAAATAAGTTAACATATGACTGTGCTTATATAATTAAGTTAAGGAAGGGATATTTCAAGTGGTTTCATCCACAGCATTGGTTACCCATAAATTATATTAACTGTATAAATGCTAAATAATAGAAATGATTATTTTGTAAATTTATGAAACAAATCTTTTTTTGCATTGAACATGAATTTGTCAAAAACATTTTATAATAACATTTGGTATGATTTATGTCTGAAACAGATCTGTCTACAACAAATAATCCAAAAGTTTACTTTTTCCATTCAAGTGTACTTACCCACAAACTGTATCTTTTATCATGTACAGTACCATATAAAATACATAAATATGTTGCATCTTTTTGAGCTCTGCTGGGTTAATTCTGCAAGTAACAGAGAGAAACTCAGGCAAACTGATTACAGACATACAGTACACTATAATGAATTTCCAGGACTAAAAATATCATGGCATGAAAAGAAAATGTCATTATTAAGTCTATGATTATTCTGTGCAAACTGCTGATTTGTGCTGTATCTGGCCTTTAAGAGCTCAGTACTATATGAAAAGAATGTGTGCATTAGCAGTTTTATGGAAGCAGCAGTTGTGAGTATGCCTTTTTCATTTGAGAAATTAGGGACGGTGTTGTAATATAAAGGCACTGTACCAGGAGAGGGCTAGCCTGGAAGGAAGGGTTGAATTTGCCCCCTGGGTCGGTCATATGTCTGGGCTGGTGGGCCACTGCCTCACTCAATTTCCCACTTGCTGCTGTAAATGGCACTAAACTAGGTTCACTAGTGTAGCTTTATTTAATTTGTAAGCTCTGTGGTGTCCCTAGTGTGGCTCCATTACAACTGTAAGCTCTCTGGTATCATTTGCCTTACTTCACAAAAGTGATGCCAGTTTTAAAATTACCAAAAGGGGGAGACTGGAATGATAGTAGAAATGGACCACATGATTGTAGTTTCCCCCAGATCACAGGTTGCCAGCCCTCCACTGCACTGCACTGCATTGCAATGTGTTGGATACCTCTCTGCCACTCAAAGGATTAAAGGAAATATGCAATTCTGTTATACAGAGGCTACCGCAAAAATGGGCAAACTAGCATCCTAGTTGTTGTTTAACTACAAATCCCAAGCTGGAAAGCCACAGGTTTCCAATCCCCAGTCAATGTGAAATACAGCCAGAATATGTAACTACATAATATAATGACCTTCACATTTTTAGTTTTGATGGCATTCTAGGTTGGCTTCTGGGGCTGTAATAAAACATTGTATTAACTATACCATAAGACTATACTTTTGCTACGCTTGATAGATTTGTCAAGAAGGGGCTAAATTGAGATGGATTCAAGTAATTGCTATCTAGTGTATTAGTAAAAATGCACTTTGCTTCATAAGACATCTGTAAACTATATATATCTAATAAAGATCAATCTGACCCTTTAGCAAGAAGAAACTTTTGTGAGAAACCCATCTATATTCTTCTTTACACCAATATGAATGTTTAGATGCCAGGAATATGATACGCTGACTGCAGAAATAAGAAACTGAAGTCATTCTGGAGAAAATCAACTAAATCACAAGAGCCAAACATTCCCCAAATCCCCCGTTCATTTAAATGGGGCTTTTAACCCCTAGAGTACTAGAGGGATCTTCAGTGAGTTGAGTGGCAATGTATTGGAGACATCTCTAGCATTCAAGAGATTAAGAGCCCAACATGCATAATAATGAATATTCATCCCCTCACATGCAGTTAGTTTGCCCCAGAATTTTTCCGGTTACTTGGTGCATTAGCCTCTGTGTCACTGCAAGTGCATTTATGATCAAGATTTGCTAAAGGATGCTTTTTGTGCACAATTTCAGGAGGTTGCGCAATACTTTTTTCCTTAGACTTCCCTATTTGCAGGATTTGCAAATAATTTTTGCCAGTAAGCAACATTGAATTCAGTGTTATTTTATGGCAAATTCTAGTATGTGGGCCAATTTTCTTTATTAAAAAAAAAACAAAAAAAAAGCCACACACACTTAAAATATTTGCATCAGGACTAGTGTTGAGCGAGCATGCTCGGCCGATGCTCGGATCGGCTCGAGCATCGCTCTGCTCGGCACATGGCGGTACTCGTCGAGTACCGCCATGTGCTCGCCCGACATGTTCGGGTGGCAGGGATCTGTGCCGGAAGGAGGCACAGATCTTACAGACGCTCCGCTGGACCACCAGGGACTGGAGGTAGGGGGCATTGTGGAGATGAAGGGGGACATTTTGGAGATGAAGGGGGACATTTTGGAGATGAAGGGGGACATTGTGGAAGGGGGACATTGTGGAAGGGGGGCATTGCGGAGATGAAGGGGGCATTGCGGAGATGAAGGGGGACATTGTGGAAGGGGGACATTGTGGAAGGGTAGACATTGTGGAAGGGGGGCATTGCGGAGATGAAGGGGGCATTGCGGAGATGAAGGGGGACATTGTGGAAGGGGGACATTGCGGAGATGAAGGGGGCATTGCGGAGATGAAGGGGGCATTGCGGAGATGAAGGGGGACATTGCGGAGATGAAGGGAGCATTGTGGAGATGAAGGGGGACATTGCGGAGATGAAGGGGGACATTGTGGAAGGGGGACATTGTGGAAGAGGGGCATTGTGGAGATGAAGGGGGGCATTGACCAGGCACCCTCCCCTCATCAGAGCAGGGGGTGCCTGGTGTAATGCTCGTGTCGCCCCATTGAATTCAATGGGGCTCGGGTGCTCGGCCGAGCACTCGAGCCTCCGGCAGTGCTCGGTCAGAGCACCCGAGCACCCGAGCATCGGGGTGCTCGCTCAACACTAATCAGGACCATAACTAGAACTTACTTGAGCAAGTTGGAAGAACACTTGCCAGTACATTCTTTATGTTCTGGAGCAAGTTGGAATCGTGCACCAACACAGCCCCAAGGAAGAAATCACCAATGGGGATCTCAGGACTTCAGAACAGAGCCGGATTAAAACACCATTGGGCCCTAGGCAGGATCCCAAATTGGGCAACCCACCCCCCCGCTTGGTCCCCTCCACCATCTGTAATCTGGTACAGTGTGTATTTTATGCACTGCTTAAAACTGACAATTGAATGGGGCTTTATCTTTATCCTTTGAGTGCCAGATGGGTACACATTGCATTGCAAAGCAGTGTACTGCGTACCCCTCTGGCACTCAAATGGATAATCGCTAACCTAACTCACTCACTTCACTTATCTGAGCTACTCTGATATCCCTGCTGTCACACTCACTAGCCAGCCAATGAGAGAGGAGCATCCTTACAAAACTCTTCTCTCTCATTGGCTGCCGGTGTAACAACATGTTATCATATCATCAGTCATGATCGGAAACTGGTGTCATTGTAAGGGATTGCAGGATAATGCAAAACCCATGGGCTCCCTTTGATGTTGGTATCAGTTCCAAGTGCACATACCCTGCAGTTTCACCATTGAATTGCATGTATAAATCATGTATTTCTAGTGAAAAATATAAATGTTAATATAATCATTTATAGTAAACTAGTTGAAGAGCCCGTTACACGGGCCACAGTGCCACTGCCACCAAGTCGCGGGTTAGTCACGCGCAGTAGAGACTGCCCACGCCGCGGCTGATACAGAGCTGGACGCTCCATCGGAGCGTCCAGCTCTGTATCAGCCGCGGCGTGGGCAGTCTCTATTGCGCATGACTGTAGCACGTGCAGCAGTGTCTACTGCACATGACACGGCGTTACACACATTTTTAGCAAATTATTATATAGGATATGGGATTTGTTTGCTTTCATTTCTGAGTGAAATGGCCTGAACATAGATGCAATTGTCACTTAGCTGGGCTCCTCCCTTAAGTAAATCTAACTCTTGACCCATAAGTATAACAGTGGAATGTTGCAGTTCTGTAGCAAACCAAGAGCATATAAGGAAGAAGTAAAATTCCCAAATTTCCAATAGATGAAAATGGATTTTTTTTTCGTTTTAATGCTAGTGGACTTCAGTGCATTGTGTGTACCATGTAAATCCATGCACATTTTATTCCCCTAATGTGCAATTAGTTTTCTCCAGAATTGCGCTACTTCACTTTTATACATATGGGCTTATGTGTCGCACGGATTAGTATTGATTCTTGCAACTCCAGTGATATATGTATGAAATGCTGCATCAGGTGGAAGCATCAGGACCAGGTGGGAGAAGAGATTAGTCTGTGACTGGAAGTGCAGCCATGACTGATTTATCATAAAGTACACCACATTTATATACAGAAGAGGCTTACTGACATCTCAGTGGTGTCAGTAATTGGGGATTAGGTACCATACCTTCAAAAGCCTTTGGAGATATTTATCACAGCAGATTGATAAATACCCGATCCATCACTCTCCTACGGGGCAGCTCTGAGGCATTAGTACTCCATCTCTCAGGGCTGAATTTACACTTCAAACATCACTAGCCAAAAGCATTCAAGGGGTCCTTAGCCTCTCTTACTGTCATGCCCCCACACCTCATTGGACTCCACCCCTTTCTTCATCCAACGCTGCATGGTACAGAAAATACTGTACTATAATGTACAAGTACAAAAAAGCTGTTAAACCCCCATGGGTGCTAGGGAGGTTTGCAAAGCATTGCTTTGTACCATCCAGGAGGAACAATAATAACCAGTAAAGAGGAATATAAATTGGTGAACTGGCCAACATAAACTAGGAGCGTTGTTATTACTATACCATACTCACAACTCAGATTGTGGGAGTGGCCTCTAAGCTCCTATGAGCAGGGCCCTCTTATACTTTTGTATTCTGTGTTCCATTTGTACTATTGCACAGAACTGCGGAATAAGTTGGTGCTAAATAAATAAAGTATAATAATAATATCCAGCACAGTTGTGGTGCCCTTCTAACTTAGTGCTCCAGGCAGCTGCCTTCTCTGCCCCTGCAGTGTGACTTCCTGTTTCAGACCCATGTCTACCCTTATTTCCTTCTGATGTGCTGAGCAGCACTTACTAATAAAAAAAAAAGATTCTGGCATTGCCAGAGTCAAACATTACCCTTTGCCAATGAACTGATAAATATGCCCATCTGCTACATAGGTTCAAAGAAGAATTTGAGTAATTCCTGGGCAAACAAACAGCACCAAAGGGAACAAATAAAAATCCTTCCAAAATCCACAATGATTTTAAAGGGTCTTTTAACCCATTGCTTGCTAGAGAGGTCTTTAATATACTTTGCAGCACTGGGATTAGAATGTAACTCTTTGATTGCCAGAGGGGTACGCAACGCATTGCTTTGCAATTAGCTTGCCCCAAAATTGCTAAATCATTTTTTTTTGTATGGACCTTAAAAATAAGATTGAACCCCTTAGATGCTAGACAGGTATCAGACCTCTCTTGCTTTTATTTTAAAAATTCCACTTTTCTGTTCCTTATAGTACAGTTGGTGTGCTTCAGAATTGCTCCACGTTTTACTTGTACATATGGAACCCTTGGAACCATATTTTCAAAAGAAAATGGAGGAATCCCAGGGCACCAATTGCACTATAGGGGAGATCTAACAATTCCCAGTGTTTTAAATGGGAATTTTAACCCCTTGAATGCTAGAAAAGCCTCCAGCGCATTGCACAGCAATGCGTCAGAGACCTTGCTAGTATTCAAAGGGTTAACATTCCCATTTAAATCAACTGGAGTTTTATGGAAGTTTTAGTTCTCCCCTGTAATGCAATTGGTTTTCCCCAGAATTCATCCCTATAACTTTGTGCTTATAGCACTTAGCATATACAAATATTAAATATTAACACCTTGGGTGCTAGACAAATCTCTAATGCATTGCACAGGAATTCCATGGAGAAGGATTCACATCCAGGAGATCAAGCACTTTACTGCCATGTCTACATCACTGTCATCGAGTCAACAGATTACAATTTGTGAGACAATTATTAAGGAAATAAAAGTGTTTCACTGAGAAAATGTAATTACATTGCTTAGAAAAAATACAAGATACAATTTTTGTTCAATGCTTGTTCTAGCATACATCACATTAATATTGTGTGCATGTATTTTACTTTTTAAGTTGAGGATCAGAGGGGAGTGTGCACTGTGGTCCTCAAGAGGTCAATTTTCATATTTGCATAAGCTAGTGAAACATGTAACCCACCCCCCCAATACCACTCCTCATTGTACTGGCTAGTAGGGATCAGTGGCACAAATCTGTATATTTAGATTTTTTTTACAAAGTCAGCTGTTTCACAATGTCCTAAAACTTCCATAGTCCTATGGGTGGGCAAAAAGTGAGGAAAAATTCCTGCGTGACTTTTCCTGAAAAACGGACGATTTTTCTCTTTTTGCATAAAAGTTTTCTCCTTTTCTCCGATGCAAAATGTTCCTCTTTTTCGTATATTCCCGCAATTCTTTTGCCTATTCCAACACATTTTTCTCCTATTCTAACACTTTTCTCCTATTCAAACATGTGTTTTACATTTCGCAGCACAATATTACTTCTTCTGAGGGCTGTAGTGGAGAAATAAGTAGCGAAAAGCCAAATTTGTGAGTCTTACAGCAACATATACCTTGAAAAAATTGTTAGCATGCAGAGTGCATTTGTCCTTTGTCCACAACACTCATTTTTGGTTACGTGACATTGGCACATATTCATGATGATATTAAATGATAAAAAATAAAGTAAAGCCTACAATGTGGCAGATGTATATGGTAGTGGAGGTGGGGGACTGGCATGGTGTGATTGGTGGGACCATGACAAACTGCGACCACCCTGGGAGGAGAAGGATCATCATGATTTATTGCATTCACTGCAGCAGCAATTGCTGCAGTCAGTTTTTTAACTACCACTTTACTTCCACGTCCCTGCACTGCTCCATCTTTCCCCCTCCCGATTGTGCATTTGCTGGACATTACTCAACTACTGTGTGTGTTTTTACTCTCTAAGTACACAACTGATGGTGTGTGATGTCTTACCTTAGCACTCAACAATATTCTCAATGTCGTCTGATGTCTATCAAGTCTGCCTCAGTCACAGAGATGACATCAGGCTCCCAGTCAGCTGTCATCTAATATATGTATTTGTTTAATTATTTATGTATTAATTTGTATTTATTTATTTATTTTAATTTGTCCATCCTATCTTATCACAGTCAGTCCCCCCAAAAAATAGAGGTTTAAACAAGGTCACAATCAAGAACCAGTACCCTCTGTCTCTCATCTCCGAGTTATACAATCAACTCAATAAATTAGACCATCGAGGAGTGTACATCAAAAAGGGTGATGAGTGGAAGACTACCTTCAATACAAGTTACGGGCATTACGAATAATTAGTAATGCCCATCAGCCTGTGTAACGTCCCATCGGTCTTCCAAGCTCTAATGAATGACATTTTTCATGACATGATAATGTCCCATGTCCTGGTCTATCTGGACAACATCTTGATTTAGTCGAGAGATTTGCAGTCACATCAGGAACATGTGCGGGCTATATTAGAACACCTGAGAGAAAACAACCTCTACTCAAAAGTGGAGAAATGCAAATCCGAAAAATACCAGCTTCCCTTCTTGTGGTACATTGTCTCCTCCAGACCCCGTAAAACGTACAGCGGTTCACAATTGGCCCCAACCAATTACCCTAGGTTGTGTTCAAAAGTTCCAGTCATTTTCTTCACAATTTCTCCAAAGTAGTTGCTCCCAGTACTGCCTTAACCCACAAGAGTGCAATCCCAGGCAATGGTTCTCAGCAGCATGGTTCTTCAGATGACTGAAAGAAGATTTCACAACAGCTCCTATCCTCCATTACACCAATCCTAGCCAGCCTTTTGTGATAGTGGTGGATGCTTCAGAGTTGGGTGCCAGGAGGTGTTGAAACAAAGGAATTCCACTACAGACAAGCTTCATCCCTGTTGATCTGCATCCTGAACCCATTTTGCCGAGAGGTTCATACATGCCATTTCCTCTGAAACCTTAAGATCCAGCAAGCTCAAGCTACCTATCCTGCAACTGTTCCCAGGCACAACATCTTGTTTGTTCCACTCTGGTTCCAGGTGTGTCACGGTATCCAATAATGGGCAAGGAGCCAGTACAGTAAATGAAACACCACCTTTATTAATAGACACACGTAATTGAAGAACAATACCAGGCGACACCTTTAGAGTGTGTGGAGATCCTAACCTGGAGCAAGCGATTCCTACCAGGAATAAGAGACTGCTCAGGAAAGGTCTCAATAGGAGGTAACCATGCAATAGCACCTGAACCTGGATTAGGACCCAGCCTAGTCACTGAACAGGAATAGGTCACAACAGGGAGTGTAGTGCCAACACTTGGGTTAGGACCCAGCCAAGTCCCTTAACAGGAACAGGTCACAACAACTGGAGTATAGCACAGACACTGGGGTTATGATCCAGCCAAGTCTCTTAATGGGAATAGATTGCAAAAGGGAGTGTAGCGCCAACACCGGGGTAGTAAGCCAGAGCCACAGGTCAAAACCAAGCTGGTAGTCAGACAAGCCACAACAACTGGACACTGGGAGCAACAGAGGACAAGCCAAGGGTCATCCACAGAAACTAGCAAAAGCACTGACTGCACTAGAACACCACATAAGGGCAACTAAAATGGTGTCCAGGCAGTTTATATATACCCTCCCAAGAGCAAGGAGGTGGAGCACATAATAAGCTACTATAACTTTAAGAGCGGACCTCTACGTCACTGGAGGAATTCGCCCATGACACACCCCCCACTCTGATGCTGGCGAATGTGGAAGAACCAGCATTGTAGACGTGGCATGACATCCAGGAAAAGAACTGCCAGCCCATGGAACCGGCCGCCCACGAAGGAGCACTGAGGTGCCCGGCTCTCCACCGCCGGCTGGTAAGCGCACAGCACTGACAAGGTGGAAGTCCTTATTTGAGCATATTCTTCATTCTCTTCTGGTCATCCAGGAATATTATGTACCCAGGAACTTCTAGAAAGACAGTTTTGGTGGCCTACACTTTCACAGGATGTGAAGCATTTTGTTAGGGCCTGTGATTCTTCTGCACAGAACAATTCCCCTCACCAGAGACCTTCTGGACTTCTAGTCCCTCTACCAATTCCTTAGAATCTTTGGACTCATTTGGAGATGGACTTTATTGATGAATTGTAACTTAGTAACATAGTTGATGAGGCTGATGTCAGAGACATTGCCACAATGGCGAGGGGGTGGTTAATTTTTCTTTTAAAACAAATTCTCTAAAAATCTGTGTTTAAAATGTATTTAAATTAGCTCATTCTTCTGGACAAAAGAGGCCTCTATTTACTTAGATGGGAATGAAAAATATCTAGGTGACTTTTATGATTATTGATATCCAGTTGGAGACAAAAAGTCTAAGACAAAGATATTCTCCCATGTGGGAAAGTCTGCTAGGGTGACAGATTGATATCCAATGGAATAACCTTTAACATTTTTTCATCTAATGACAGTAACCAGAACACCTTATTGTCTATTGAATTATTTTCAAGGTGAATTGTAGTGGGGAGTAACAGCGACCTCTTTAGAGTACATAGCATTATTATCAGTGTTTTGAAGAATTTCCAAAAATTATGATAATAAAATGCATGATGCCACTGAATAATGAGATGGCTCTTTAACCAATCAGAGCAGATTTTGTAAATTCACATTATAAATATGCAAGTTTAGAGAGAAAAGAGCTTTTGCTCTTGGGTCTTGGTTGTCTTTTTCCTCTTGGTTCCTGGCTTTTCAATTCCTGCTCTATACCTAGCTGCCTGCTAATGAAATCCTAAGAAATACACACTTATTGGACTGATAACTATATATTTTGCCAGATAAGTGTAATATACTTAAATAACTTGGTTTATATATTAGTTAATATAATTCTTGGTATTTCTAGAATAATATATTGTGTTTCTGGAAATGTTATAATAGCAAATATTGATCTGGGGAATTCTTTGAATTTATTTATTAACCCTTTAACTGCTATTTTTCTATTTATTATCAGGTGTTTCTTTGGATTTCTTTGAGTATGTTTTGGGTCTAAACTTTTGTACAGTGAAAAATTTTTAAACATCTCACTAAGCAAAAGAAGTAGCCACCTTGGGTGTGGCATCCTATATTTTACTAGTGATTTAACCCTTGGAATACCCTATAGGTTTTACATAGGATTGCCATGGTCATGTGTATGATATATGTTGCATGAAGTTTGATATACTATCTAGACGTATATTATTAGATTGATTCTGAGCATATTCTTGGTATAATCTATTATTGACTATATTAAATGCAATTTATATGTTTTATTCAGAAGTTATGCAATATTTGAATTCGGTAGATAATTAAATTTTAGTGCTCTAAATATGGGATTTTATTCCAGTTAGTTTCTCTAAATTTGGTTATTATATATGGTATAAGGAAATTGTCAGAGGACCTGACTTAATATTAAAGTTTGTTCACCTGACAACCTACCTTAAACCTCAATTAGCATAGTTTATACAGTTTCTGGGGCAGAGGTTTTCATATTTGCTGCTGCCAGCTGTATTTTATTAATTGTAAGGATCAATTATCCTTTTCTATGTTGCTGAGTTCAATTATTTTTATTTACTATCTCTGAGTATACCTATGTGTGGTTAACACTTTAATTGCTGGTAATCCTAATGGTGATACTTGTGGTTTGAATTACTGTATATCTATATCGTTGTTTACACTTTATATATATTATATTTTACGGAAATAAATTATATATATTTTGCACAAATATGCGGGATTGATTATTTTAATCAATTCTTTACTGTGAAGTAACGTGTCAATACCTAACATAGTGTAAAGTTCTCAAATAATTTAATATTGTCATTTATTTATTTATGTGAATATATCCAATCTGATTGGTTCTCTTGTTTTAACCCCTTGGATACCTTCAAAATAATTGGTTCAACACTGACATGTATCCATCAAGTTCAGCCCTTGCCAAAAGCACCCCTGTTGATCCAGAGGAAGGCAAAAAAAAAAGCCCTCTGGAGCAATTCCTAATTTAGCCTTAGTGGGTAAAAAAATT
This sequence comes from Rhinophrynus dorsalis, assembly GCA_037306005.1. Lineage (NCBI taxonomy): Eukaryota > Metazoa > Chordata > Amphibia > Anura > Rhinophrynidae > Rhinophrynus > Rhinophrynus dorsalis. The sequence goes on along the minus strand of CM074719.1, from coordinate 66,909,283 downwards.
CCTTCCTGACTCCAGCTGGCACTCAGATAGTTGCATGGATCAACATCCTAAAAAATATATAATAAAAACAGCGCAAATAGACTCTTCTAAGCGTAGTATCTTCAAATTTACTTTTCCTTCACCTTCACCACGTGCTCCAGACTGGCACTCACCTTGTAGGGAGGTTAGAAACTGCCTCCCAGTATATTATATGATCCTGGTTCACCCCCAGGTAGGTTGCCACTGTTCAGCTTGCCTTGGGTCTCCTTCCAGTGTATGGTTTCTTATCCTGGATCACCACTTCTTTATCCACAATATGAGTGTAGGTACACTTCAAGTGTATATTACTCTATATGTGGTGTTTAACCACTAAGGCAGAATTGAAGTGCTGGAGACACTATATGGTAGTGTTAAAAGTGATTTATTGGCCAAATAAAAAAACATATAATATTAAGAACATAAAATAAAGATAAAATTATTATTCATATAGCAATAGGAATATCAGAAAACGCTCAACGCGTTTCGTAAGACCTTCTTACTTTCTCAAGAGCTTCTGATAAAGTTACCTGTTCATTTTCATCCACACATATATATAGAGGACCCGGTCGTGCTCTCCGCCATCGCTCATTCCACTTCCATTCGCTGACGTGAATAGACTTCCGGTTTGTCTAGACTTCCGGTTTGTCCATTCACTAGCACGTCATGCGTTCCATTATTGGAACACACTCTGTGTGGGCACCTCCCCAAGTTGCGCCGCAAACGCAGCACAGGCTATTATACCTCCCTCCATCCCATCGGCCTCTTCCCTGGTGGCTTACGTACAGTGGGATCGAGACAAGTAATGGGCACAAACCCCCCGTCCCGATACCCCTGTACCTCGCCCTCCATCTTCCCTGTGAAGCGCAACCACAGAGCACGACCCGTTACCTCTCTCACATGCTGGATGTTTCCTCTTTCTTACTCCTTACAATGTGACTATATCTTGTTCTTGCTCTCCCCCCTTGTTTTCCTTTTTTCGTCTGATTTGTTTGATGTGTCTGTTATGGATGGGGGAGAGGAGTAAGAAAGAGGAAACATCCAGCATGTGAGAGAGGTAACGGGTCGTGCTCTGTGGTTGCGCTTCACAGGGAAGATGGAGGGCGAGGTACAGGGGTATCAGGACGGGGGGTTTGTGCCCATTACTTGTCTCGGTCCCACTGTACGTAAGCCACCAGGGAGGAGGCCGATGGGATGGAGGGAGGTATAATAGCCTGTGCTGCGTTTGCGGCGCAACTTGGGGAGGTGCCCACACAGAGTGCGTTCCAATAATGGAACGCATGACATGCTAGTGAATGGACAAACCGGAAGTCTAGACAAACCGGAAGTCTATTCACTTCAGCGAACGGAAGTGGAATGAGCGATGGCGGAGAGCACGACCGGGTCCTCTATATATATGTGTGGATGAAAATGAACAGGTAACTTTATCAGAAGCTCTTGAGAAAGTAAGAAGGTCTTACGAAACGCGTTGAGCGTTTTCTGATATTCCTATTGCTATATGAATAATAATTTTATCTTTATTTTATGTTCTTAATATTATATATTTTTTTATTTGGCCAATAAATCACTTTTAACACTACCATATAATGTCTCCAGCACTTCAATTCTGCCTTAGTGGTTAAACACCACATATAGAGTAATATACACTTGAAGTGTACCTACACTCATATTGTGGATAAAGAAGTGGTGATCCAGGATAAGAAACCATACACTGGAAGGAGACCCAAGGCAAGCTGAACAGTGGCAACCTACCTGGGGGTGAACCAGGATCATTTAATATACTGGGAGGCAGTTTCTAACCTCCCTACAAGGTGAGTGCCAGTCTGGAGCACGTGGTGAAGGTGAAGGAAAAGTAAATTTGAAGATACTACGCTTAGAAGAGTCTATTTGCGCTGTTTTTATTATATATATTTTTTAGCATTGCTGTTGGAGACCCCTACCTATATTCAGCTGCATAGGACTCTGGAGGAATCTTTGGAACTTATTCTTTAGTATCAGCACTGTGGACTATATGTAAGAAAGAAAATTGTATGATATACATTCTGTATTTTGTGTGTCCTTATTTATTGATTACTACCAATAGTTTTCTCTTTGGCGCTTTCTGATATATCTTGAGGTGTAGGTTTATCTTTGACTTACACCTTGTAGATAGATTTTTCTGGTGGATCAACATCCTATCTGCTTTGTAGCCATCTGTCATAATTTCCAATATTGTTCTGTGCATTTTTGAAAGCAGTTGCATTATTTGCAAGTACAACATGCCGAGGCAAAGAATTCCATAGCTTTACAGCCATTACTGTAAAGAAACCTTGCCTTTGTTTTAGGCCTCTTGTTATTATCTCAGCTCTTTGAGTAAATAATTAATTGGCTAGTTCTTTGTATTGACCTTGAATGTATTTCTAAATGGTAATCATATCACCTTTTAGACATCTCTTCTTTAATGTAGACAAACCCAGTTTGGCTAGTCTCTCTTTATAACTCAGATCCCCCAATCCCTTTATCACTTTTGTTGCACATCTCTGTACCTTTTCCATTTCAACAATGTCTTCTTTAAGAATTGTTGCCCAAAATTGTACTCCATATTCTAGATGAGGCCTAACCAAGGATTTACCAAGTACCTCCATCACCCCATCATTCATGATTAGGAGATTTTCCTATAAGAACTTCCGCTTTCTGGATTCTTGCGCCCGATCTTCGAGCTATAGTGCTTTCCAGCGCTCATGGCGATATTCTAGTGTTTGTTCCTGCTTCTACCTTGGCCAGATCCTAACGACCAACTTCATTGATTCTTGAACCAATTTGACCAGCTGTTGGGACCCAGCTTGTCTCCTGGCCCTGCTTCTTCTACTGTTTTCCCTGCTTGACCTCAGCATCCAACTTTGACTGTTTGGCTACTTGCATTTCCAAGACCCTGTAGGTTGATATCCAGCTGTTCCCATTTCTATCTACCAGTGAGTCGGATTGATCCCCATATCTGCTTATGGCAGGTTGATCTCCTGCATGGTCTGCCAGCCTCTGATGGCCTGTGGGATTTATCCCAACCATCCTGCTTGTTGTTCTTCTGACCACCATTCCACTCCCAGTGGGACACAGGGGTGTTGTTGAACTTTGACATTTACTTCCAGTGGGACACCGGTGAGTCATAGAACTTCAACCTCGACTTCCAGTCTGTCATAGGGGTGTCGCTAACATTGTCATCGACTTCTGGTTGTTTCCTGTGGAGTCATAGTCCATTGACCACCTACCGACTCCTAGAGCCCCTCTCCTATGACTCAGCTCTTCAGTTCTCTTTTTTCCTCTCTTGAGCCTCTCTTCTATTAAGGAGCCTAGACTGTCGTTGATTTAGCTGTAAAATTTTACTGACTCTACTGCTTCTACAGTCTTCTACATCTTTGGTCCTGCATAAGGATCCTATATATCTTACTAGCCCTGGTTACACAAATTTTTTACTCTGTTCTCACACCCCCAGACTGTCCCAGCACAACTCAGGAAGGAGCTTGGATCACAGTTTATTGTGTCTTGCCACTGCCAGTTAGTCACACCAAATTTTGGGGTATTTGGGGTCAATTTCTCCCTTCTCCCCCAGATTGCCCCAGACTCCCCTAATATAAAGAACAAATGTCCTTCCTAATAGACTCCATAAATTAAGCTGCAACTCCACTTTATTTGCCTATCTTCTTTAGCTCAAAAATATGCTGGCATGCTGTGCCTGCAGGAAAAGAAGAGAAAATTGCCACTTGGTGCAGAGAAATTCAGTCCTCCCATTGATTTCAATTAAATGAGCAAGGCGAAAAAAGTGGGAGAACTGTACTTTTCACAGAAAATTTCCAGCAAGGCGATAAGAGCCATTTTTCTTCTATTTATATGTGGCGAAAACTTTTGCCAATCTCTAATCGCCACAAAACAGATCTTTAGTGCATCTCTCCCAATGTGTAACAGATGATCAAATGACACGTCTGTGCTGATTTCCCTGCGAGTCACTATTTCTTATCCAGAATTTTCATAAAAACAGGCTGTCTGTTTTTTCTTTATCTTTGTCTGTCTTTCTATCTTACATAGTAACATAGTAACATAGTAGATAAGGCTGAAAAAAGACATGCGTCCATCAAGTCCAGCCCATGCCAATAACACTCCTGTTGATCCAGAGGAAGGCAACAAAAAAGCCCTCTGGAGCAATTTCCAGTGTAGGTGTGTGTGTGTGTCAAATAGTTCCCCGGCTCAATATCCTATTTGCTTTGAAGCCATCTGTCATAACTGTCAATATTGTTCTGTGCTAGATAGGCATCCATTGCTTTTTTGAATGCAGTTACATTATCTGCAAGCACAACATCCCGAGGCAAAGAATTCCATAGCCTTACCGCCCTTACTGTAAAGAATCCCTGCCTGTGTTTTAGTCAAAAGCGCCTTTCCTCAAGTCTTAATGGATGACCTCTTGTTCTTAGCTCAGCTCTTTGCATAAATTAATTCATTGGATAGTTCTTTGTATTGACCTTGAATGTATTTGTAAATGGTAATCATATCACCCCTTAGACGTCTCTTTTCTAATGTAAACAAACCCAGTTTGGCTAGTCTCTCTTTGTAACTCAGATCCTCCAATCCCTTTATCAGTTTTGTTGCACGTCTCTGAACCTTTTCCAGTTCAGCAATGTCTTTTTTTAGAACAGGCGCCCAAAATTGTACTCCATATTCTAGATGAGGCCTAACCAAGGATTTATACAGAGGTATGATAATATTAGCATCCCTTGCTTCTACACCTCTTTTTATGCAGGCTAGTACTCTATTTGCTCTTGCAGCAGCTGAGTGACTCTGCACACTGCTGTGAAGACTATTGTCAGTACACCTAAATCTGGTGTCAGTACACCTAAATCTTTCTCTAATGAGGATTTCCCAAGTTGTTTCCCATTTAGAGTATATGCAGCAAGTTTGTTTCTACAACCCAAATGCATAACCTTACATTTATCTACATTAAATGACATCTGCCACTTTTCTGCCCATTCACTTAGTTTATCTAAATCCTTCTGTAGGGAAAAAACATCGAGCTCTGTATGTATTTCCTTACATAGCTTAGTGTCATCAGCAAAGATTGAGATGCTACTTTCAATTCCCACTTCTAGATCATTAATAAACAAATTAAAAAGCATTGGGCCCAGGACTGAACCCTGCGGCACCCCACTTATAACCCTAGACCAATTTGAAAAAGTTCCATTTACAACAACTCTCTGCCATCTATCATTTAACCAGTTCTCAATCCATGTACAGATAACACCACCCAAACCGAAGCTTTTTAATTTATGCAGTAACCTGTTGTGAGGCACTGTTTCAAAGGCTTTTGCAAAATCCAAGTATACTACATCAACAGCAATTCCCCTGTCCAAATTACTACTCACTCTTTCATAAAATGCAAGTAAATTAGTCTGACATGATCTGTTCTTCATAAAACCATGCTGATTCCTGCTAATGATATTGTTTGTCTTCACATAGTTCTGAATACTGTCAGTTAATAACCCTTCTAGTATCTTACCCACTATGGAAGTCAAGCTCACAGGTCTATAATTTCCTGGTTTGGATCTTGCTCCCTTTTTAAACAATGGAACTACATCAGCTTTCCTCCAATCACAGGGCACTATGCCTGATGAAAGCGAATCAATAAATATTAAGTATAATGGTTTTGCTATTACTGAACTAAGTTCCTTAAGTACCCTTGGGTGTATACCGTCCGGTCCAGGCGCTTTATTCACTATAACCCTTTCCAGTCTCTTTTGGACCTTGTCCTCAGTAAGCCATGTAGATGTTGGAGGAAATTCCATGGTTTTGTCTGTTTGCCCACAGCTTGTCATTTCTGCTTCCTTTGTATATACTGAAGCAAAGAACGTATTTAGGGTGTCAGCCATAGCTTTATCCTCACTAATCAATTCACCTGTTTCAGTCTTAAGAGGACCAATATCAACCTTAACTTTTTTGTTGTTAATATACTTGTAGAATTGTTTAGGGTTTTTCTTGCTCTCATTTGCAATGTTTCACTCATTTTCTATTTTAGCTAGCTTAATTGCTTGTTTGCAGATTTTATTACATTCTTTATATTTTTTAAATGATGCATCTGACCCATTTGACTTAAACACCTTAAAAGCCTGCTTTTTATTTCTCATTTCCCTGCTAACCACATTATTAATCCACATTGGTTTTGCTTTACTTCTCTTGTGCTTATTCCCCAATGGTATATATTGACGTGTATATTTGCCCAAGAGCATTTTAAATACATTCCATGACTCTTGTGCATTTTTATCTTTGAAAATTACATCCCACTGGATATCCTTTAAAGCTTCTTTTAACTTTGTAAAATTAGCCTTTTTGAAATTGAATGTTTTGGTTAAACTCTTGCTATTGGGTTTCTCATAACAAACTTCAAAGGATACAATATTGTGGTCACTGCTGCCCAAATGTTCCCTTACCTGCACATTGTTTACAATGTCAGAATCGTTTGAGAGCACTAGGTCAAGCAAGGCCTCTTTTCTAGTTGGCTCCTCTACTAGTCGGGACATAAAATTATCATTTATCATACTTAGAAAAATATTTCCCTTTGTTGTGCCTGAAGTCATATTGCTCCAGTCAATTTCAGGGTAGTTGAAATCTCCCATTATAATTACCTTTGCTGACCTAGCAGCCTTTTCCATTTGCAGTAAAAGTCGGGCTTCCTCCAACTCCCCAACATTAGGTGGCTTGTAGCAAACCCCCACCAATATCTTTTTATTATGTGTGCCCCCAGTGTGTATTTCAGCCCACAAGGCCTCTACCTTTTCATTGGACCCTTCATTTATATCTTCCCTTAAACTAGGTTTTAAGGCCTGCTTTACATATAGGCATACCCCTCCTCCCCTTTTATTAACCCTGTCCCTCCTAAAAAGCGAATACCCCTCTAGATTGACTGCCAAGTCATACGTATCATCTAACCAGGTTTCAGACACTCCAATCAGATCATACTGCTCATGTACTGCAATCATTTCTAGCTCCCCCATCTTACCAGCCAGACTGCGAGCATTTGCATGCATACATTTTATCTTTTTGCCATTCTTAAAGATTTCTTTCTTTTTCAGATGTATTTGTACATAATATTTACAGCTGAATATATTTACAGATTTTCATTTTAAGTCTGTATTTAGTTCACACCTCCTCAAAATGGGTATCATCATCATCATCAATGAGAAAAAGAAAAGACTCAGCCACATTTCTGGAGAACAATGTAGGAAAATAATAAATTGTGAAGTGTAATTCACAAGCTATAGACTACAGCAGAGTTCTACCATAATCACAAATTAGTTTAGTCATTTATCATATGATGATAGTTACTTTTAAGGAAAGCTATAGTTAAGTAAAGTATGTGTATTCCTTGAAAGTAAGCAATCAAAAGAATTATAGGTAAATGAGTAAATGAGATAAAATAAGTCTTTGCCTGAAGTCTTTTCTTTTTTAAAGCTCTGATTAAGTTTTATAGAAACACTTTAGAAAACACAAAAATTCTCTTCAATTTGTATCAATTGAAGGTAGAATTATTTATTATTAAAAGCAATTTCTATTCTGGACTAGTAAGTAAATGGGGCATAAATTTGCTTGTAACGATTTAACATTTGTTTTGTTACATTACCCATGGGAATAAAGGATGGAGATCACTTTTAAAGTACTGAATTGTTATGTATGGATAGAGGTGAGAAATCACATTTTTTTAACCCTTTGAGAGCCAGCTGGGTACACAATACATTGAAAAGCAATGCGTTGAGTACCCCTCTGTTACTCAAAGGGTTAAGATCTAATGTCTAAAGTATTATGTGAAGAAAATGCAAATAAAAAAAGGAAGTAGTTCTTAACTCTTTGCATGCAATGCACTGGCTACTAGAGATGGGCAAAAATTTTCACCTCAAACTGAAATCGTTAAAAAATGGCACTTTCCGCTTGGCACAAAATTTCCTGAGAAAAGCGCAGTTTTTTTAGCTTTTTTCGCTTAGCCAATTGCATTGAAATCAGTGGGTAGAACATTTTTTCTCCACCACACAAATGTTTTCTACAGCCATATAAAAGGCTGTCAGGCTCTCACTACATGCCATTCTGTGTTTGTGAGAGGAGCGAGCAGAATGTTTTAGCTAGTGAAGATAGGCAAATAAAGGGGAATTGAAGATTAGTTTAGGGAGACATTTAGGTAGGACATTTGTCCTCTGTAGTAGGAGAGTCTGGGGGCACAATGGGGGAGAAGACGGGAGGAAGGAGGTTGACCCAAAATACAAAAAAATTGGTGTGACTGACTGGCAAGACATAAGCAGATGGGGTCCAGATTGCTTGCTGATTTTAATTTTATTGTCTCTGTGCTGGGGAAGTCTGGGAAAAGAAGTTGTTGATTTTGTTTTTTAGTAATTTTTTTTGGACTAACTGTGATAAGATAGAGTGGACAAATTAAAAAAAAATCAATAATTAAACAAATAAATATATTAGACAGCTGACTGGGAGCTCTGTAACTGAGACATTGAGAATTTTGTTGAGGGCCAAGGCAAAACATCACACTCCATCAGTTGTGTACTGTAGAGAGTAAAAACACACACACAGTAGTTGAGTAATGTCCAGCAAATGCACAAGAGGGAGAGGGAAAGGTTGACCAGTGCAGGGACGTGAGGATAAAGTGGTAGTACAAAAACTGACTACAACAATGGTTGCTGCAGTATGTGCAATAAATGATGATGATCCCTCTATTCCCGGGGTGGATGCAGTTTGTCAAGGTCCCACCAATATCAGCATGCCAGTCCCCCACCACCACTGCCATACACTTCTGCCACATTGTAGGTTGTACTTTATTTTATTTTTTGTCACTTGACATCATCATGGACATGTGTCAGTGTCACTGACAAACGACAAATTCACTCTGCAGACTAATACATTTTTCAAGGTATAAGCTGCAGTAAGACTCACAACTTTGACTTCCAGCTACTTATTTCTCCACTACAGCCCTCAGAAGAAGTAATATTGTGATGGGAAATGTTGCTCCATATTAAACATAGGAGAAAAATGTGTTGGAATAGGAAAAAATGTGTTAGAATAGGAGAAAAATGTGACAGAATATGAGAATAATGTATTGGAATAGGCAAAATATTTGCTGAAATAGGCGAAAAGGAGGAAAATTTTGCATTGGAGAAAACGGAGAAAACTTTCATACGGGATATTTTTCTCACTTTTCACCCACCCCCACTGGCTACCTCTCTGGCAGGCATAGGGTCAATTTATTTTTTTATTATTTTTTTTTTTTTGAATTTCAAAAGAGCTTTATTGGAGAAAAAAAACAAAGCATTACAAATACCAATTGGCAATCAACATGAGTCAAATAACAGGTAACAGTACAGTTGCCAATACAAGTATAAAGATATGTGGAGACAAAAAAAAAAAAGAACACAGATGCCACGCAAAAAGACCCAGTACTTAAAGCATAGACATATACGTCCCATTACAGTCAGGTAAATAATGAATCAGAGAACACAACATGAAGTCATTTAAATGGTGATTGCTAGCTGTATCAGTTGCGTAATTAGAAAGAGTGTGGCAGCTCAAAAGTGTGAAAAACAGAGAGAGGGGGAAGAAAAAAAAAACAAAAAAAAAAAAAACACAGAGCAAAGAGCTATAATGCACCAAGTCCGAGGATTATCCAGAAATGTCTTAACAAAAGTCGTATTCAGATAGTTCAATGACATCCCGCCACTCCTCCAGACCTCCCCACTCTCACCACTCACACACGTTCGCCATCACGGTATACACCTAAAAGGGACATGATAAAAAGAATGTATTCACTGCATCCGGATCTCCACATCTAGAAGCTATCTGTATCCTCATCATTGAGATGTGCATCCTCACAGAGCTCGCACATTCCCCGATTGTAGGGGGGTTTACATCTCTCCAATGACGAGGAATCAGAGACTTCGCCGTGAGGAGCATTGCAAAGAGAAGGAATTTGTTGGTATAAGATAAACGAGGTATATGTAGCAGAAAGAGGGATTGCCATATGTCTTTAGTTAAAGAGATGTTTAAACTTTTTGCAATCAGATCTAGGCATTCGGACCAGAAAGGCTGAATTTTAGGACAATACCACCAGATATGCGAGGGGGTGCCTATAACCGACACACAGCGCCAACATAGGGCGCTAGCTGATGGATAAAAAGCATGGAGCCGAGAGGGAGTTAGATACCATCGACTCAGGAATTTGAAATGTGATTCCAACATAGTAGATGAGATGGAAGCCGATGAAGCCATTTTCCATATATCCTTCCAATTTTCAAGAGATTGTACACAATTGAGCTCCCTTTCCCAGGCCAGTGCATAACTTGGTTTGGAAGGGATCCGCGGAACTGAAAGAATGCGGTAGATCCTACCTAGTTTGCCGACTGGAGGCGTTGTCATCAACAGTAGTTTCTCGAAATCAGATGGGACAGACGTCCTAATGGATCTTAAAGTAGGATGGTCTAAGAAATGTTTAATACGCAGAAATCTCCAGATTTCTGAGCTAGATAAATTATAAGCCTCTCGTAATTCTTCAAAGGACCGGATCGAACCACTATATATAAGATCCATAATGCGTATACCAGATTGAGATTGCCATCCGGGGTATTCTGTATGGAGAAGAGAGAATGAGGTATGCCTCGTATGGAAAACGAAGGAAACTAACGAAGGGGAGTTTGCCAGTACCTCAGATTTATTGCATTTCGACCAGACGTCAAAAACCTGCGAGATAATGGGGTGCGAGTATAGTGATTTATGCCTCTCCTTAGCAGGTAGAAACAACTCTATAAGTGGATCAAAGCGAACTAATAACTGACGTTCAAGTCGTACCCAAGCCTTGTCTCCTCCGTTATGGGTCCAATCTAGGACAGAGGCAATTGCCGTGGATTGGTAATAAAGAAGCAGGTTAGGTAGGCCAAGCCCCCCCTGAGATTTATGTAAGTACAGGCAACGCATGGCTAACCTCGGAGGTCTCTGTCTCCAGAGAAAGCGACAAATAGAGCGGTTGAGTAAGGAAAAGAAGGTCGAAGGAATATGAATCGGCAAAGTTTGCAGTAAATAGATGAAACGGGGCAGAACGTTCATTTTTATAACATTTATCCTACCGTACCAAGATAAATAAAGTTTAGTCCAGGTCGAGAAGTTATTCCGAATAGTACGCAACAGTGGTAGGAAGTTAAGACTGTATAGGGATTCCAAAGATGGAGATAAATTAATTCCGAGATATTTAATATGAGTATCCGACCATTTAAATGGGGTTAGTCGTTTCAAGCAAAGTAGCATCTCCTCTGGTAGTCCCAAATTAAGTGCTTCCGACTTAGTGGAATTAATCTTGAAATTAGAGAGTGCAGCAAAGGACGCCATTTCTTCAAGAACTGATCGCAAGGAAGGGATAGGGTTAGTGACGGTCAGAAGTACATCGTCCGCAAACATTGCTAATTTGTAATCAGAAGATCCAATCCGGACCCCCTCAATATCCTCATTAAGACGAATATGTTGTGTAAATGGTTCCATAAGTAATATAAAAAGTATAGGAGAGAGTGGACAACCTTGCCTAGTACCGTTGGCTATGGTAAAACTGTCAGAGAAATTACCATTGACCCACACCCGGGCTGAAGGGTTCTTATAGAGTGCAAAAATTAAGCTCAAAATCAGCGGCCCAAATCCGAAAGCCCTTAAGGATTTTTCGAGAAAAAGCCAGCTCACCCGGTCAAAAGCCTTTTCGGCATCAGTAGATAAAAAGACCGCAGGAATTCGCTCAGTTCTCACATAGTACATAATATTCAGCAATTTACGGGTATTATCCCGTACCTCCCTTCTGGGGGTAAAGCCAGTCTGGTCTGTATGAATCAGAGAGGCTGACAAGGGTTTTATTCGGTCTGCTAAAATTTTCGCATAAAGTTTGATATCAATATTAAGCAACGAGATGGGTCTATAGCTTTCACATCTTAACAGATCTTTACCCGCCTTTGGTAAAACAGTAATATGAGCTTCCGTCAGCAAAGGATGATGCCCTATCTCAGTGGGAAGAGCTTTGAATGCCTCAAAGAGTAGAGGAGTCAGTTTGTCACGAAACGTTTTATAGTAAACGTGGGTAAATCCGTCAGGTCCAGGGCTTTTACCAGCCGGTAAAGCATCAATGGCCCTCCTGATTTCGATCAGTGAGATCGGAGTTTCAAGAGAGGCAACAACAGAAGGAGATAACCTAGGAAGATTCGCGGCATCAAGATAAGCTGAAATAGACGATTCTAGGTTCGGCCCTGGACATGACTTCTGGTCTTGCAAGTTATACAACGATTCATAGAATGTTCGGAAAGCCTCAGCAATAGAGGTTTTATCATGTACAAGTTTGTTTGCAGAGTTGCGGATAGACGGGATAAAATGAGCCGCAAATCTCTGACGTAACTGGCGAGCTAAGAGTGATCCGATTTTGTTTCCATGCTCGAAGAATGTGCATTTAGTTTTGAAAAAAAGACGTTCCATGCGGATATTAAGTAGCGAGAATAGTTGGGACCGTAATTGAGTGAGCTTTAATAAGTCCGAAGCCCTGCCGGACTGATAGTATTCTAGTTGAGCAATATCAGACAGAAGTTGATGGATCCGTGCCATGCGTTGTTTCTTACGCGTGGCTGCCAATTTAATGAAGAACACATTTATGAGCAGCCCATATGGACAAGGGAGAGGTAGCTTCATCCACATTTTCAGCAATATGATCTAAGACTTTGGAGATGTAGGCTTTCGAATCCTCCTGTTGTAGCAAAGTACCATCAAGGCGCCAAGTAGGAGCACTAAGATGACCCCTAGGCATCCGTAAGTCCAATCTAATAGGCGCATGGTCAGACCAGGTAATAACGTCTATTGCCGCAGATTCCAAAAGATCAAGATGGTCATGTGATAAAAAGAAATAATCAATCCTAGAATAAAAGGCATGCGGATTGGAATAAAAAGTAAAATCCTTACGATCTGGGTGACAGATCCGCCACGGGTCAATGAGTTTGTGACTCTGTAGTGAATTGTGTACGGATTTAATTAAAGATTTAGGATAAGAAGAGTGTCCAGGTGAACAATCCAAGGAAGGTTGGAGTGGCAGGTTAAGGTCGCCCCCCACTACCAACACCCCTTCCTTAAAAGTATCCAGTTTGTCAAGAGTGGCAGAGAGAAAAGAGTCCTGTGCCAAATTTGGTGAATAAAAACAAGCGAAAGTGTAAAGTTGAGAGTCGATGAGTCCCTTCACAAAGATAAACCGTCCCTGTGGGTCACTAATAGAAGAGGACAGGCTAAAGGGGATGTTTTTGTGCACAAGAATAGCTACTCCCGCTTTCTTCTGGGAAGAGGAGCTCAAAAATGCCTGGGAAAAGAATCTATTCGTTAATGTCAGTTCCCTGGATCGTTTAAAATGTGTCTCTTGGATAAAAACTATGTCACCCTTCATGCGGTGAAAATCATGAAGAGCCATGGAACTCTTCACAGGAGAATTTAACCCCTTCACATTATATGACAAAAATGTAAGAGTGGATGTGTGTACCAGAGTAGGGTGGATGTTATGGTCTCTGGAGGTCATAGTGAATCATCCGGATGGAATTGTAAGGAAGCGAACCATCGGACACGGTGCATACCTGAATAAAAAAAAAAAAAAAAAAAAAAGGGGGAGGGCATGAAGGGAGGGATAGGGGACAGAATAGAAGAAAGGAAAAGGCTCACGCTTGGAATGGGAGGTATAAAAACAACCCCCCAATCCAACCGATAAAAAGGGGATGAGCCCAAAGAGGGCGAGAACAAAGTAAGAAAATGAGATAGACAATTTCATAAACTGTAAAAGTAATGTGTAGCAGATAAGACTACAGGACTGTAGTTAAAACATGGACACAACCAGTAGAACAAACCTGTTAAAGAAAACAGGTACAGACTCATAATGGGTGGGGACCGAGTATGGAAAGGCGAACTCGGCTGTTAACAAACATGTGTAGGGCTGGGTGAGAACCATAAGTACTACAGGGGTGGAAGACAAGAGGGAGAACATTGTGAAGACAGGAGAGAACTAAGAAGGGTGCAGCGTCCCTAAGGGGCTCAGCAGAGAGCAGCGTGTTATACGGAGCTCCAAGAAACAGGGAGTCAAACCAACTAATCAGTAGCAGGGAAGGATCGCCCCATGATTACAGAGGGGAGTATTGCGTCAGGAGTGGTTGGGGGACAGAAAAAAAAACAAACCAGGAGCAAAGGTGAGCAGAAGACATGTAGCAATATATGTCTAACCAACATAATATTCAGGAAACAAAACACTGATAACTCAACGGAGGAAGTGCATAAGGAAATCAGGGGGGGAGAGCATCTTCCCGAGAGCTGAATCAACCAACCAGAGTCTGCTGACTTGATATATCTACAGAGATTATTACCGTCAAGCCAATGTAACCTCAACAGAGCAAAGCAGTTTATTCTACCCCCTTCCGTCTAGCAGAGAATACAGGAACCGATCCCCGGCCACACACAAGGAGAATACATAAGGCAGTAGCTCCCGAAGGAAGCATGAGAGGTTAACTAACGACTCGGGAAGGCCTCTTCCACATACCCCGTTCACAAGGCATAATCAGAAAAATACAGTCCAACATGACATACAATCCCCTAAGACCCTTTATCGCTCCGTTTTTTCTCCTTTTTTTTTTTGTTTCTTTTTTCCTTTTTTTTTTAAATTTTTAACTTCTTGTCTTTCACATTAACCCCTTTCCTCCCTCTCTATCCACGCTCATCCCTTGTCCTGCTCTCCCCTTATCCCGATCCCCTCCTCCCCTCTCCCACCGTTTCCCATTCTTCCAGCTTCCTAACGACCCTTAACCTATACATAGCTGATTCCCGTTCTTCCTCTATCTCTCTCCATATATCAACCCATCCAGAGTAACCGGATGGTATATGGAGTCAACAGGTTAGCCCGGTTCCTACATAGTCGCAGCCCGTCCGTCCCCACGCCGTCCGCCCCCAACCCCTCGCCTCCCAAAGAGGAAAGGAGCAGACGGGAAGGCAAAGGGAGAGACAGGGTGCAGCTCCCAACCAATCAGGGGATTCATCTCCCTAGTTAAACCCAAATACCCCTGCTGTCGAAGCAAGAAATAAACTACAGATACTAGAGCTGTAGATCCCAAAGGGCCCATATGTTAAAACCTGAAAGTCCTCTGATGTCCCAGTGGTAGAGTGGATGGAGGGAAAGTCCCTTTAGTGCCTCAAAGAGGAGAATGTCTATATGGAAACATTCCCGGGGAATCATCCCGCCACCTCTGGACCCACCACCTGGGTAGGGGATAGCGGAATCGCCCTCGATGCTTTTCTTTTCTTTGAGGCGGGTTTCCAAGGGGAGGTGGACGATCCACAGTCCATATCAACAGGACCTTGATCCGACGCGGCGAAAAATCCCTCCAGTAGGTGTAGATTCAGTGCAGTAGCAAAAGCACGGGTATCTCCCTTATATCGCAGAATATGCGTAGTGCCATTAGCCGAAGCCAGAAGGGACATAGGAAAACCCCACCTGTATTTGATTTGTCGTGCTCTAAGTTCCGAAATGATGGGTTTCATGTCACGTCTCCACTGGATAGTGGTGGTCGAGAGGTCTTGGTAAACTGATATGTTATGCCCTCGAATTGTACTGACGGAGTACCTCTCGATGCTTTGTACACTGCGTCCCGATCCGGATAAGACTGGAAGCGAAGAATGACATCCCTTGGGGAGTCTGCTGAGGGGCTTCTGGGTTTAAGTGCGCGGTGTGCACGATCAATCAGGAAAACACGGTCCTGTGGGGCCTTTGTCACAAAAAGGAAAAAACGTTGTAGAAAATCAGGTAAGTGAGCTTGATCAACCTCCTCAGATATGCCTCTCAAACGTAAATTGTTTCTCCTATTCCGATTTTCCAAGTTGTCCACTTTAAGTATAAGGTCAACTTGCTGTTGCTGTAAAGAGTGAAGCGATTTGGAGGACTCAGATGTGAACGAGGAGAAGTGCGCCACACTCTCCTCTAAGGCTTCTACTCTCCCGCCAATGTGCAGTATTTCTCGTCTGACTTCAAGGATTTCTTCCCGGAGAAATAATTTCAGTTCTGAAAGTAAGTTGTTGATATCGCTCTTAGTGGACGGCGATGCGTCCACATCAGGGGCAATGGGCACCTGAGTAATAGAGGGTAAAACAGGCTCTGTCACCGGCGCGAAGTCTGCAGCAGGCTGAATGGCCTCAAGTTCCGCCATCTTGGCTCCGCTTGATCCGAGGTGAGTAGATTTTTTCTTCGAGAAAAAAGAATTTAATTGTGCAGAATTCTTCAGGGATCGTCCTCTGACCATAATCCCCCTTCGATCCACCGCTAGAGAGAAAACACAGCAGGTTGTGACAGTATAAAAAGCGATCTTTCTCAGACCTGTAGTCAGGAGCTAGGAAGCTATGCGGCCATTCAAGTCGGCTGCTAAACCACGCCCCGGGTCAATTTGTTTTAACCCTTTGAGTGCCAGTGGGGGTATGAAATGCATTGCTTCGCAATGAGTTCTGTCCCCTCTGGCACTGAAAGGGTTAAAATTACTTATATATGTATGTATGTATGTATTACTTATGTATCTTTTGTTCGGCAGTCTGCCATACTAAGTTTCCATTGTAATTTTGAGGCTGATGTTCTAAGATAAACATAAAAGACAACAGTGGTGCAGAAAATCTCTGAGTAGTTTACTTACAGTATCTTTGGGAGCTGTTACCTTCATCCTTGTTCTCAATAAGAATGGTACTCACATTCAAAGGCGGCTCATAATACTGCTTCTGAGTATGAAGCTTTTGTGATGTATATACCTCAGGATGGTGTTAAGGGCCTCCTTCTGCTCTAGTACTCCACACCAGGGGTCTTCAGTCAAGGCATCTAGGGCTTCATAGGGTCTTCTGAGGAACACAAAAAAATCTTCTGTGTGTCCCAAAGACTGCCCCACCAAAAAGAAAGAAAACCTATAGGATAAACTTCACTAGAAAGGGATCCCTATATCATTCTAAAAAAAACAAAAAACAAAACAAAAACAAGAGTGGAGCTTCAAAAGACCATATAAACAGGGCTTCTAGAAACAGTATATGCTAACACCTCACTGCGTGTACCCCAATACATGAGAGAAGCAGGTCGATCTACCTTCTCCGTCAGAGCTCTGAAAGCCTGGATTAACCTGCCTGAAAAAATCTGATCTTCTCCTTCCAGTCTAAAATCCTTAAAAATAAATGCTTCTATATATACTCTAAATGCTCTGTGTGTTTTGTAACAATAGTAGTTACTTCTAGGAAGTTTCCCTCCTATCAGTGGTCAGTAACAGCATACAGCTTCAGGTTATGGCTAATGTTGCCTCTAGCACTGGCAATATTATTAAAGAACAGTGGCAGGGTAGTCCATAAAATCAGCATGTCACTTTGTACATACAGAGCCTTATGAGACAATCCCACAAAGCTGCAGATGTGTTAAATAAACTAGAGCAGGTGTTATACAAATGTCTAGTACCATGCCTATTGAAAACTGGCATTGTGACTGCAGAAAATGGCTCCAGCATCATAAATGCTTTGAGAAGACCTGATTTGATGAAGGATTCTGAACTCATTCTTACCAATCCAGTCCTAACCTGTGCCCCCTGGGAGATATTTCCTCCCTTGCCCTCTATTGTAGTGTGTCTGCCTCTTTCCCCTTTTTATTGGGCATTATAATTGTATATTATCCACGATAAGAACTTGGACTGGGATGTCATCTAACTAACTAAAGACACTCGAGGAGCTACAGATCAGGAAGGAGCAAGTGAAGGTGGACACAAAATTGTGGCATTTGAGGGGTAGGACCACCAGATGCACAAAGCCTGAGTCGGGCAGATGTGAGTGTTATTGGCTATTTTTATAATTTAATGTTTACTTTAAATTCTACACTTAAAGATGCTGTTTATTTCTTGTGTCTCTGTGCACTTTTCAGCACTGGGTTCTCTTTTGATTTGGATATATAAATGTTCACAAGACTTTTACTTTGAACAGCTGCACGAAGGACTGCAAGATTTGATTTGTAGTATCCTGATTGCGTTACATTCAAGAGTTTTTCCCATCATCATGTTCTCCTCATTTGTATCATTTCATCAGTTCTTGATCATACTCAACGCATCCATTTTCCATAATCAATCTATTGTCTCTCTAAGTAGATACTGCTTAATTTATTCAAGTGGGACTTACTGCTTTTGAATTCTTTGACTTTTCTATATTTATCAACTATCTGGATCCAACTTGACTCCTTGGATTGAACTATCATTTGGGAACTTTGAGTTACTATATTTTTTATACACATACAATACATTGAGTTCTTTAATGTACTGATTTATTCTAATTAGTGTACATACACATTTTATGGGTGTTTTATAGATTATTATAATACATTTTTATAAGGGTGTTTTTCAAGTGTAAATTCTATTGTCACTAACATTTTTTGTATTTTCTGTTTTTCTTATATCCTGCTTCCTGTTTAGTATCTGTACTACCCATTAGGTTTTTTATGTTCCCTGCTTTGTCCTAGTCTTACATTTTGTTGTTATTTTATTCTTCTCAGGATATGAAACCATAAAAAGTACTTAATATTGTCTGCAAATCTGTGCACATTTTATCCTGCAGAACTCACAATGTATTATATTCCATACAAGAGAGTAACACTACCCCCATTACCCACTTAAAATGGAGGTTCCTATCAGATGAAATTCCACACTGTACATTCTAGAGCATTTGTTTTAGTAGAATATGTCCATTAGCAAGTATACAATACATAAGTGGAAGGCTTTAGAGGGAGCAACGTTGTCACCTGTTTAATAGATGGTTGCTATGTGATGTATGTGAGCTGCTGAAATCTTTGGAGGAAGCAGCCTTGCTGGTTAGTTGTGCAGAAATGAGTGAGTTACTTATATATTAACTACAGAAAAAGCTGATTCTTAATAATATCAACACAGACATGAACTAGTTGGTGAATGACAAGTTAACATGCTTTGAGCAGGATTCTCGCATATTGTTCCACACTGTTTCAGTCATCTCTGTCCTCTTACTGTCAAATTCAAATAGTTCGTATTGCGTACATTGTGCGTTGTGGGGTCCAGCCTCAGACAGTTCTGTGTGTGTGATGCTCCTTCCTCCACCTCTTATATCCACTCTCATTTAATTAATGGCAGGGTGAGACAGAGATGGTCTGTAAAAGGAAGCATGTTTTTTACTTTCTAGATGTGTGAGGAAGCAAAAAAGTGTTTGGTGGGAACTCTGTCTGGTCTGTATTACTGTTCACAGATCACATTTTTTAATATGTGCCCTAGACATATGCTTAACAAGTTAGAAGGAGTACAAAAACACATACAGACAAAAAGGGAAAGCAATTGGTAAATCTTCTTTATTCTCCACCCATGTACATCCCACACACACACACGCAAGAAGTGCCACTGCCAGCCAGGAACCTATGCCACCCATCTGTGACTTTATAATGTTTATTGATGTTTTATTTCCTGATACTAAGTTGCTAGAGTATAATATGTCAAGGTGGCTGCTATTTCTCCCATGCCCACAATCAGTGGTAATTATGGGTGATGGGAGGAGTGTGAAAGAAATAATTTAGTAGCAGTGACATGGGTCAGGTGTTGATGGTTATGGTGCATCCTGGTAATAGCCCTAGTGCTAAGGAGCGGCAACAGCAAGACAACAAGATCACAGTCAACACATTCATTCTTATCCTTCCACTCCCCTAACATTGGAATATGTTTCTTTGGGGACAGGGAGGGACAATGCAATTCTCAACAACTGCAATGTGCATAGTATGTAAAAACAAATGTTGTGAAAAGGGACACAGACTGGGATCACACAACTGGCACATCGACATAAAGCAAGTCTAAACCTCAAAGTTGCTGGTTATGTTAGACTGCCCCCCCCCCAAAAAAAAAAAAAATCAAATGGTGTCAGTCACTGACAGAGGCCATTGTCCAGTCTGCAACATATAAGTCAGTCACTTGAAAATAGTGTACCATCCCACCTAAAAATAGTGTACCATCCCAGCTATCACCTTGGCATATTCAGCAGGGTATGCCATCTGCAGATGCTCCCTTTTGCCTTCCATTCTATTGTTCTTCACAACATTATCATGTGTGGTCATTGCACCACACAATGCACAATGTATGTATACACTCTAGCCTGCTGTTGGTGATCACTCAGAGTACTGCCACTTGCCTGCTCGGGGGACTGGCTGAACTTGCCTGAAGGTTGGGAATGGGACCACGTGCAATTGCCTGCTGTCAGGGAGTGGAACCTCTTGCAATTTACTGCTGTCTTGGATTTGGAACTCTGGAAACTGCCTGCTAGGAAACTGCTGTTTTCTCTTTGTCAATTGGCCCAGATATTTGCTGGCATTTTATCTCACTTTGCAAATGGATAAGAGGCTTAGTCACATTAGCAGCATATGATGTATTTTTTTCTTGGCTAGGGAGTGGGATGATTCATGTTTGCTGTGGACTTTAGAGTGAACATGCTTGACATGATTTAAAAGGGCAGATGTGCCAAGCTGCGACTCCTCCTTCCCCATTCACAACTTTGTCACACATAGTGTACAAAGCTAATGTTGAGTATTGAACAGCCCCTTCTCCCAAAGAAAAACATCCCAATACTCACAATTTCAGGACAAGGAAAGGTGGGGAAAGGGTTGGGCTGTTGACTGTCACTATTGGAAGTGCCTTTTTGTGCAGTTACTGGTGTATTTGCTGCTGCCTCACTAGTACTTTTGCTAGTACTAGGAAGTGAAACAACATCTCCCACTACTGCCTACCCAATATCACCAGCGCTAGGTGGAAATTCATCATCATCTTCCTCTCCATTACTCCCATCACCAATATTTGCTTCCATGGTGGACAGGGTAGATGCAACAGCAACACCCTGATGATGATCATGCTGTTCTGCCTACTGCTGTGACAAATAATTATCATCAGTGGCAATGGTATCTATCTATTTTGTCACCCCGAATGATCGATTGTGGCAACTCCTTAATATATATATATATATATATATATATATATATATATATATATATATATATATATACTAAAATCACCCAGTCTTTGGGCTTTCTAGGGGTATGTAATGGTGTCTCCCCTAAATGAGTTAGGTCAGCCTAAGCCCTTGCCCCAGTAGTTGTAACCTTCATGACTGGTAATACTGAGAGAATTGTATGTGTGAGAGAAAGAAAGAGGAAGGTGTGAGTTGTGAGTTTTGACTAAAAATTGCAAAAGTTATTTTTGGTTGTCAGATCATGAACTGTGAAATTAAGAATCCAATTGTGGGCCTCTCACTGCTGTATAAGAGTATCAGTGTTAATGATAAAATGTATCGCTCTTCTTTTGCAAAGAAGGTCAGAAATTATATTTTCCTGCCCAGCAGTACTGCTGTATATATATATGTATATAAAACACAGTAACATAGTTGAAGAGGATGGAAAAAAAGATATGCATCTTTCAAGTCCATCCCATGCCAAATCATCCCTGTTGAAGAAGCGGAAGGCAAAAAATAAACAAAAAATGTAAGCCGTATCCTATTAAGCTCCAAGTGGGTAAAAAAATTCCTTCCTGACACCAAATAGCAGGCTGATAGTTCTCTGGATCAACAACCTATCTGCTTTGAAGTAAACTGTCATAATTCTCAATATTGTTTGGTGCTAGATAAGTATTCATTACTTTTTTGAAAGCATTTACAGTATCTGCAAGCACAGCATCCCGGGACAAAAAATTCCATGGAATTCCATTTCATGTGTATTGCCACACAGACCAGGGAAAACCAATCAGCTTGCCGTGTCCAGCCTGAAGAGCATGTTTTTCCTACCGCAGCTTTAGCTCCTTGCTACAGATGTCTTCAATGCATTGTGAAGATTGTAAATATTTAATTTGCAAGTAAGATTACAATATATGCAACCCTGTGAGTGCCAATGGAATCCTGAACTCTCTTCCAGCAGTACTTTGGGCACTTCTATGGCACTCAAAGGTTTAAGATATTTAGATAAGCTTACTTTTATAGAGAATATCAACAAACGAAAGCCATAAAGTTAACATTTTTAACGTTATCAGGAGTGATGCTAGGTACTGGCTAAGGGCGGAAAATACCCAAGTATCATGCTTAAAACCCCAGTTTTAATATTTGTTGCCAGACTGGGGCATGTGAATGTGCTAATCTAACTACTGGTAATGGTGCAGTTGGACTGCACAGTGCACTAATAATGCATTAGGTTGGCCCAAGCTCCAAGGCTTTTGGGAACCTAACAACTTGTCTGATTGTTACCAGTAATAATGTGGCTTGGTCTTACTTTCAATAATGGACCATATGACCTCTTGTTTTCTTGGCAACTTCTGAATTAAAGAGAGTGTCCTTGAGTATGTATACCTTTTTTATAATTTAAAAAGATGTTAAAATTTATACTGTGCTCTGCATTTCAGAATAAAAGTCTGTGAATCTACTTACAAAGGTCACTGGTCCCTGCTTTTATCTTTGTTATGTACTCTGTGCAAAAAAGCATGAAGATAAATAGTTTATCTCAGCAATACACAAAGGCATAAATGCTAAGAGTTCGAATAAAGGGACACTAATGCTGAAACACAAGTCTCTTTTATATGAAAGATCACATGCACATAGACAAATATATGTGTAAGTTGGCACTCACAGTTCACGGTGTTCAAAGCCCAGATATTTTAACAGAGGATAATATGTAGAACGTAAATCAAATGTTGTCAGTTTGTTTAGTCAGTGTTTGGACCACCAGCTGTTTCGGACTACAACTCTCATCATTCCTAATCATTCGTAATTGCCGCTGCCATAAATTAAAACACTCACGAGGCTTAAAGAAGCGGTACATTTTTATGTATTTGTTTTAAGGCTTTTCTTGCTGAATAAAACAAGGGCATTTCTGCTGCAGGAAGATTTGTATTTAAAACGTATGTCTGATCTATGGTATTCTATTCTTGTGAGCAGGGTACATTCCACCATATGTATCTGTTTGTTGTGTTAGATGTTCATAAAGAATCTTCTATGTGCACTGTTCTGTGGAATATGCTAACACTTTATACATTATATATATATATATATATATATATATATATATATATATATATATATATAGCCCTGCTTCCTTACATCTGTATTGGGACCAGTGGTCTATATAAGGTCCTTCTGCTGTAGTACTTTGGCACTTTGGTCCCACCCTAGAACACTATAGTACTGTAAGTACTCTGTAAAGCTCTAACCACCTAACTGTCTTTATCTATCTAAAATATAATGGAGCTCTCCAGTCTCTTATAAATGGGTTGCCCGGGGGTGGAGGGGGGAGACTGACAAATAATGTGCATTTTAGACACTTAACAGATCAAGGGGGGGGCTTCTCATAATATGGTGGGTTTCCAGACACATCTATGAAAAGGGGTCTAGGTCATATTACTCCCTGCCCACTCATGTGGAATGAGTGATGCTTATAAATAAAATGGCTCTCCAACCACTTTTAGTACAGGGATGGCCTGGGGCTCCCTGTCCTGCTCTTACTGCATCCTCTGAACTCTTCTTCCCTTCAACAATTCCCTTAGATTTCTTTCAGGCTTTCTCTCAGCTCCCTCATTCTTCTTCTTCCACTTTCTCCAGAACCTTCCACCCTATCAGCTGCAGCCTTTCTTGTGTGACTGCGGTGGTCTGAATCTTGTCCATTCCTCACCTTGGGGAGAGGTAGCCTTTCTTCAGGATAGCCATATTTGGATCTTCAGTACTGCCCCCAGTTCAGCTATAGTTGTTACAGCAGTTACTTCTTCCTGCCCCACAGCGTTCCAGATAAGTGCCTTCTGTTCTCTTATTACATCAGTACCAGACAGTCAGTGTATGTATTTTCCTTTTTAAGATGGTTTTGTTTTGATAGGGTATTCCTGCCTATCTCTGCCAGTTTTCTGTCTTCAGGGGAGGTTAGTTTGGGCATTTTCTTTTACTTTTTTGCTAATTTTGCTTTTGCTTCTTGCTGAATACAAGCTCCAACTCATATAAGTCTCTAACCAGTCATCCTGACTTTAAATGCTGAAGAATGGAAAGTCCCATACAGACTCACTTGAAGGGCCCATTTAATAAGGCAGTGAAAGGGATGGTGTTTTTGCACTGCCAAAATAATTAAGTGACTTTGTGTATGACTTTCCATTCTTCAGAGATGTTGAGGTACTATTGTGCGCCTAAAAGCATATACATGTACTGGAGATTCTTGGATGTGCCTTTATTTAGTCATCACAGATATTCTGACCTACAACTGGCTTAACTGGTGGGGGGTGTATCTGCAGGCAGCATCTTTAGTTCAGCTATGGTTTCAATAAGGCACCAGAACTCTAGCACCAGAAGCAGTTCAGACTCTTGTCCTTATGATGCAGCCTCCATAGACCCTCTGCAACCAACAATGTTTGGGGCTAGAACACAACTATATCGTAGATTCATTCTAGCCAAAGGGGTCAGTTTTCTGACTCCTTAAAAGCTAACAGAAACTGCTTTGGGATTTTTTTTACTAAGTCTGATCCCATAGGAACAGACTTGGTAAATCAATTGCATTTTAAATGTATTATCCAAATGATGAATGCTTCATTACTGTATACATAAATCAGATAATATAAGTAATTGAAGCAATGCCCATTTTCATTGCTATTGTAATTCTTTAAGTGCCAGGGGTGCCCAATGCATTGCAAAGCAACCAAAAGGGTTAAATCTGTTGGAAATGAGAAGATGAAGGTTACAGGACCAAAACACTGCTTTTTTAACCCTGAACAGACA
This sequence comes from Rhinophrynus dorsalis, assembly GCA_037306005.1. Lineage (NCBI taxonomy): Eukaryota > Metazoa > Chordata > Amphibia > Anura > Rhinophrynidae > Rhinophrynus > Rhinophrynus dorsalis. The sequence goes on along the minus strand of CM074719.1, from coordinate 66,884,434 downwards.
AAAATTAGCATGGTTATTTAATTTCTAATTTTAGCATACATACTCTCCGAATCCTGAACCCAAACATCTGAATTTTATTAGCTACCTTGGTCAGCGAAAACAGCATATATAGGTAGGCCTTTTCCTTATGGGTCATACCCAGGGGAGGATTGTAGGGGAATACCAGCCCGAGCATTTTTTTTTTTTAAGCAGCCCACTAGCTGCACTGACGTCCCTATTGGCCCCCCCTTGTGGTCCCTGTGTGGCATGGAAGAGCAGGCGCTAGGATATTATGTCATATCCTGGCACTCTGCATTAACAAGGAACGCGAAAGCTGTCACAGACAGTGCCTGTGCCGATGGCAACACAGACCTCTCCTTCAAAATATCATGGGATGGTGAGGTGAGATCCTCTGATCTCCCCCACCGGCCAATGATCTAGTGGCCCACCGGGGGATGCCCGATCCCCTGATAGGATAATCCGCCCATGGTCATACCCACAATGTTAGTGGAGTAATTATGGTTCAAAGGATTAAAAAAAAATCATGGGGCTTATAAAGCCTAGTCTGGTAGATAGGAGACCTGTCTAGTATTCAGAGTGCTTAAAATGCTGATTTAAATCAATGGGAATTTGGGGAATTTTTATTGGTCCCCTGTCGTACAGTTATTTTGTCCCAGAATTACTCCAATTTCTTTATATATTTAGCCCAATATTTAACTGACACCGCTAGTGAGTGAATATAGTATGAATCATGCCTTTTCATTTTTATTAATGACTGTATATTTTAGTTTTAGAAATAGGAAATGGGTTATTTACCAATTGATTGATGTCTATTTAAACTATGGGTTTAGTTTTTTTTACAGATAATTAAAATCTGCCTTGTATGTTGTTCTAACAATATTTTTGTAAAATAAATACTTTTTGGGAAAAGTCTTTTATTTTCTGACTAGTTGAAGAGCCCGTGTACACGGCCACAGTGCCACAGAGTAATGGCCGCGGTGCAGTCATGCACAGTAAAGACTGCCCGTGCTGCGGCTGATATGGAGCGGGGAGCTCAGAATTAAGACTATGGTCTGAATTCTGATCCCCACTCCATTATCAGCCGCGGAGCGGGCAGTCTGTAGTGCGCATGACTGCAGGGCCTGGTGTGGCATGGTCCAAGTGTTTGTGGGTGAATGCATATGAGTATGAGTGATTATGTGAGTTGTGTGCATTGTCCATGTGCCATGACATCACAACCTGTACTTTGAAGTTTGTGTGAGAACTTTGTCACTTGGCACAAGAAAGCAAAACACTTATTTAGAATACAGAGATAAGTTCTGCTGCCCTGTCCTCCCGCTCTTATTTAGAAAGGAGGACTATAGCTGCTTTTCTGCAATAATTCCTGCAGAAAGTAAATTAGACATTCCCTAGTAATACTGGCCCAGCAAATAAACTAATTAACATAACATGCCACAAAAAGATAAAGGTTAATTCCTCAAAAATATTTGTGTTACAAACAAATGACCATACCTGGGAACTTTCGAGATGAGCTGACCCTGAGATCTTTGAAATATTAACCATTAAAGCTTCCCATAATGTAGATTTTATGCGATATGTGGCTGCTTGCTCTAACACAGAGGTGCTCCGGTCCATGTGCGAGGGAACTTTAACATGGTACAGTTTGGATAACTCACTGCCTGAACTCAAACAAGCCAAGCAGGGCATCTCCCACTGTCTTTCTGGTACTAATGGCACCAGTTTAGAGGCTAAGGAAACATTTAATTGGGGAAATTCATATAGTAGGTGACACAGACCTCTCTCACCCTGAGAATTTGGCCCTTCACCCTAAGACCCTGAGACTCAGGGTCAAACTCTGAGAGTTCCCAGGTATGCAAATGACTAGTATAACTCATAAACAGTTTTTAATTTCCTTTATAATTAGCTAACATTATCTTAGGGTGACTTCCCCTTTAATAACTTTGGATTTGATTAGCTAATGTTTTGTTTTCAAAAATAGAAAGGTATGTAGGTCATACTTACTCATATGTTGGACTTATTCAGAATCTGCTAGAAAACAAAGGTTTTTAATTTTTTTTTCAATTAACCACTTGCTTGTGGGCTTTCATTGAAAATAAGTGTTTTCAAACAAGCTTTCAAATGGCAACTTGTATGATAGCACATCTGTTCAGCTGAGCCCTTAAGAAACTGATACAACAATGTACTTAGTAACATTATACTTTATGTACTGAAATAATGAGTAATACTCTATGAATTGAGCTTTGTGTTCCTTTGATGCAGCTGTAGATAAACACCACAAACAAATGGAGATGCTTGATTAAGCAAGGTATCTAAAATAAAATGGAAGCTTTACTTTTTTGCCATCTGCTGCCTAAAGGATCCAATTAAAATACAATGTGTGTCTTTTAATGGCAGTACTTGTTGGCTTGCAGCCATTGAAATCTGACAGGGCAATATAATTTCATTATCATCATCCATTGTGTTGAATGGAGCAGGAAGAAGTTCTAGAAAATCTAAGAACTTATTGAATCTTTTATAAAAAGTTTGAATATTTCAAAATGCTGCTATATTTTAATGGTTATACATATTTTTTTTTCCGTGGCACAGAAATTTTCACAAATTAATGACACCCAGGCAGTCGGAGGGTGATTACAAATGACTGTCAGAGGGTGATTACAAATGACTGTCAATAAATATTTTTTAGCTAACATTTACTATTAACCCATTGAGTGCTTGAGACAAGGATATAATACAACTCTATAGGGTCCACCCTCTCATTCACCTAATTTGAATAAAGAGTATCAATACTTGCCTTCTTCCCTTTAAAGGGATAGTAATACTTCATTTTAACTTTATTTTATTTTGTAGGCATTAAAAAAACATGAAGAACGATATGTCTTATCTCTCAAACCTTTATGGTTTGAGAGATATTCACAAGCAAAGTTTCCCCTCCCGCCCCTTTTACCTAGTGTAAGCCATCTCTTCTCAGATATGAATCTGGTTGTAAGACTATACAGATAACAGAAGGGGACAATCTTCTTTGTATGAAAAGAATGAAAGCCCTTCCCCCCTTGACAAGTTTTTCAGCTTTTTCCCTTATCTTAATTGAAGATTGTCCCTCTCTGCAGTCTACCTGGGCACCTCCCTTCTGCTTTGGCTGAACGGGGAGGGGGGGTACTTTGCTTGTGAGTATCTCTTAAACCATAAAGGTTTGAGAGATAAGACTTATATCGTTCTTCATTTTTTTTTAATGCCTAGAAAATTAAATAAAGATAAAACAAAGTATTACTATCCCTTTAAGGACACAAGGAGTGATCAAATCATTAAAAAGCAATGCATTGCACACTTCTGTGGGCCTTAACAGGCTAAAGTCACAGAGCAATTTTGAATCAAGTAAGGTGCAATTGACCACAAAGACAGGGAAAGACTGTGGGGAAAGCAATTTGTTGCAGTACTAGGTAGTTGTTGCTTCATAATCCAAATAATGACATGAATTGGACAACTCTCTGGTTCTCAAAGGACTAATGCAGATAAGGGAAGAAGCTCACCAATGCCATTTGTCTTACTGGCTGGCAGTCACCATATGTGATATCAGCAGCCAGCAGTGAAGATAGGAACCAGAGCTGTATGTTCAAAAGAAAAGTGGAGGAGTTCTGGGGCAAATCATTTGTACTAGAGGGGTGGATTAAGAATTACCATTGATTTAAATGGGGATTTTAACCCCCTTGAATGTCAGAGAAAGCGTTAGAGACCCCTTTTACATTCACAGGGTTAGAATCCCCATTTAAATCAATGGGGTTTTTTGAATTCTAATTTCTCCCTTTTAGTGTAATTGGTTTGCCTCAGAACTCCCCCACTTTTCTTTTGACCATATGGCCCTAAGGAGTTGCTAGACACTGCAAATCTACAGGGCCCCTTGGAGGCTGAGCTTGTCACAGCTGCACTCCCTTTATGCACTGGAGACGTTTTTAGCATTCAGAGAGCTAACAGTATAGGTGCCAAAAATGCTCGTCATTTGTGATCATTTGCATTGGCTGCCCTTCATTAGCTGATCGAATCAACACCTGCTATGTTGGTTGGCATGAACTAACCCTTTTTAACCTGCCTGACATACTAATCACCAGCAGAATCTTAGTCATGATTTTCAATTAGCAGCAGCCGCACTGGTGTTTTTAAATCATATGAATGTGGTATTACACTGTAAATAGAGTTACTATAAGGGAAAATTCAAATAACTTATGTATGAGATATTGGGCCGCAATTTTGGAGCAGGTAAATTACACTTTAAGGGAAAAAACACAAAACTTTTCAAAACCCCATCAATTTAACCCTTTGAGCACCAGAGAGATATCCAACACACACCTCTTGGGCACTCAAAGGCCTAAGGTTAAAGTGGTCTCCAATGCACTGCAAAACAAAGTGTTGGAGACCTCTCTAGTATTTAAGGGGTTAAAAGCCCCTTTTAACTCTGAGTGTGTTGGGTACCTCTCTGGCACTCAATGGTTTATATAAATGGTAATTTTTATTTGTTCCTAAAGTGTGATTGGTTTGCTCCACAAAAGCCATACTTGCCCTTTATACCTCAGGCCCATTGTTTTCAAAATATATTATCACTTAATCTTTTGCCTATTGTAGCCCTTTGGACAGTTGTAGATATGTTGAATTGTGTCTAGAATTCAAACAGTAAAAAGTATGCCAGTGAGATGGCTTAGTTGGTTAAGGCACCAGCTGTAGAATCTGTTCAAACTGCAAGGTCACAGGTTCTAGTTCTGGCAAAGTCAGCTCAGCCTTTCACTCTTATGAGGTAGCTAAAATGAGTCCAGGACTTGAAAATTAGAGATTATCTCAATGTAGTCTCAATGTTCATTTTAAAATACAATAGGGAAAGAATAGTATAAAGCAGTGGTTCCCAACTCTTGTCCTCAGGACCCACTAACAGGCCAGGACTTAGGGATTTCTCTGCTAGAAAACAGGTGTGGTGATCAGAGGCTCATTCACACTGATTAACTCACCTGTGCTCTAACAAGGAAATCATCAAATCCTGGCCTGTTAGTGGGTCCTGAGGACTGGAGTTGAGAATCGCTGGTATAAAGCATCCTTTTGTTTGAGAAAAGGACATAAAGTATTCACAATGAGAGAACTATGATAAGACAGGAAGCACATCAGATGTGCCTATATGATGTTTTGCTAAACATTCCTGCACATATGAAGAGGTGCCTCAATGCTTTATGTTATTATATTGTTTTTGATGGACACATAAATTTAGATCTTATAATTGCATATGTATCAATTAGGCAAGTCTGTTGCCAGTTGTCTGCAGGATTTTCACAAAGGTACTATATAGAAGAATGGACACAATACTCAATGAGGTGCACGCTAAAGAGCAAGCAGGTTTCAAATGTGGTTTCAGTACAATAGGCAATTTCCAGAGAGTTCAAGTCATAGAGCAGCATAATGAATACAATCTCCCATTATGCATAGCCTTCATTGACTACAAAAAGGCCTTTGACTCAATGTAAAAGCAAGCAATAATTAATGCCCTGATGAATCAAGGAATAGATAGAGCTTACATCAATATGCTCCATTCAAAATATGAAAATACATCTGCATCAATACAGGTCAACACTGATAGAGTTCAGATCAACATAGAAAAAGGCATCAGAGAAGGAGAAATAATCCCCCAAAAACTATTTCCTGCTTGTTTAGAAAACATGTTCCATAAACTAAACTGGGACAACAACAAACTTAAGATCAATGATGATCACCTAGATAACATCATACTCTTTTGCCTGTTGTCCTGAAGAACTGCAAGAAATCATTGAAGAACTACAACAGGAAAGCAAAAATTTTGGTCTGAAGATGAATATCAACAAAATGCAAGTCATGTTTAACAAATATACCATATCAAGGTAAATCACAGTAGATAGACAAGAACTAGAAGTATACTAATACGTTTAACTTGGACAGGAAATTTAAACAGATGGAAACAGTGTTTTCTCAAGCAATGGATGTCTGTGATCAGTGACCATTCCAACAGCAATTTAAACAGACTCTTTTAATTGAATAATCATTCTTTAATTACACATTTGCTATGTGTCCTACCAGACTGAGTAGAAGGAAGCTGTTGTAGGAAGTTCTGGGGGTGAAGACTGCACAAAGAAAGAGCAGGTAGTGATATGGGTTACAGTTAGACATAGAAAGGGGGGACAGAGGAAAAGGGAGAACACACCTGTATTTACAAAATCTAACAGATTTCTTACATTGAGTGATTATGTTGGGGATTATCACGGTGCCCGTGATTGCTGCAGTTCCTTGTCTGTCACCAGTAGGGGGCTTCTATTGGCTGTCTGCAGATAGCCCGCCTCTTATTGCCTATTTAAACCTGGATTGGGCACCCTTTGAGTGCCCTTTCGTGTTGTTTCTGACCTTCTTGCTATCACTATGCCAGTGATAGCTGGGCCTCTGTTCCAGTGTTCCTGAGTTCCTGTTCTCATGTGTTCCTGAGTTCCTGATCACTACTGTTCCAGTGTTTCCTGCATGCTGAGTAATTCCAGTCCTGGTTCCGGCCTAGTCTCTGGTGTTGCAGTTCCTGATGAACTTCTTCTCTGCGGTTTCCTGACCTGACTGATCGTTGCTGGTTCCTGTCATCGCATCGCCTGTCTCCTGTATCCTGGCGACCTCCTGCCTGGTCGCATCGGCGACATTGCTTGTTACTCCAGTGTGTGGTCACTGGTTTGCTCCACAGCCTATCGGCTATACAATTCTGTGTTGGTCCCAGCGTGCGGACGCTGGTTTGCTCCAAAGCCTTGCGGCTAGACAAACTCGCTTGTTACACCAGTGTGCGGTCACTGGTTTGCTCCAAAGCCTATCGGCTATACAATCCTGTGTTGGTCCCAGCGTGCGGACGCTGGTTTGCTCCAAAGCCTTGCGGCTAGACAAAACTCGCTTGTTACACCAGTGTGCGGTCACTGGTTTACTCCAAAGCCTATCGGCTATACAATCCTGTGTTGGTCCCAGCGTGCGGACGCTGGTTTGCTCCTAAGCCTTGCGGCTATACAAACTCGCTTGTTACACCAGTGTGCGGTCACTGGTTTGCTCCAAAGCCTATCGGCTATACAATCCTGTGTTGGTCCCAGCGTGCGGACGCTGGTTTGCTCCTAAGCCTTGCGGCTATACAAACTCGCTTGTTACACCAGTGTGCGGTCACTGGTTTGCTCCAAAGCCTATCGGCTATACAATCCTGTGTTGGTCCCAGCGTGTGGACGCTGGTTTGCTCCAAAGCCTTGCGGCTATACAAACTCGCTTGTTACACCAGTGTGCGGTCACTGGTTTGCTCCAAAGCCCATCGGCTATACAATCCTGTGTTGGTCCCAGCGTGCGGACGCTGGTTTGCTCCTAAGCCTTGCGGCTATACAAAACTTGCTTGTTACACCAGTGTGCGGTCACTGGTTTGCTCCAAAGCCTATCGGCTATACAAGTCAGTATTGGTCCCAGCGTGCGGACGCTGGTTTGCTCCAAAGTCTTGCGGCTTTACGATTCCCCTGTTGGTCTCAGTGTGTGTACACTGGGTTGCTTACGATCCTGTCAATTTGCCATTACCATCTGACTGCTGCTACTATCTCTGGGCTGTCCTGCCCGGTATTGGTAAGGCCGGTAGAACCTTTTGCCACATTCCATCTGAGGTTGCCTTACCCGGTATTGGCAGGGCCGGTAGAGCCTACATTGAATCTTTTGAGGCTGCCTTGCCCGGTAATTTGGTAAGGCCGGTAGAACCGTTATGCTATTCCATCTGCAGGTTGCCTTACCCGGTATTGGCAAGGCCGGTAGAGCCTAACATTCTGCTACTTCAGACTGTCCTGTCCGGTATATTGACAGGATCGGTAGAGTCTGCCTTCTGTCTTGTTATATTCTGTATATATCTGTATGTATGTGTTTGCCATCCTACGTTATCAATTTATTATTTCAATAAAATTGATTTTTACCTAAAACTTGTGTCTGAGAGTCATAATAAACCGTGACAGTACGAAAGGGCCATGACCTCAGACAGCAAAGGTGAAGATAACGCACAGAATATCCATTGGAGGATGGTTGTGCACGAGCAACGTTTGGATCAGTTGGCAGTTGCAATTCAAACGATCCTTGAACGCACGGTACTTGCTGACAAATCTAGCTCTAGCCCGGTGGTCTCGCCAAGTCAGACACCGGAAAGTGATGCCAGACCCCTAGGGGGTACTGTTAAAGGGTTAACGGCTTCTGCACCCTTGCCACTAAGATATGATGGTGACCCTAGTCTCTGCAGAGGGTTCATCAACCAACTCGAAAACTTTATGGAATTGACGGCACACGCATTTCCCAATGATCGTAGTAAAGTGGGGTTCACGATATCATTGCTCACTGGCAGAGCTTTGGCTTGGGCTAACCCATTGTGGGAGAATGCTAAACCTTGTACTAAGAACTTTAGAGAATTTGTGCATTCCTTTCGAAGAGTGTTTGAGCCTCCTGGTAGAACCACCTCTGCTGCCAAACGCCTTATGGAGATACATCAGGGCAGGCGTACAGTGGGCGACTATGCCATCGAATTCCGCACATTGGCAGTAGAGGTAGGTTGGAATAACGAGGCATTATTGGCAGCTTTTTCTCAAGGCCTGAATGACCACATTAAGGATGAAATCGCTGCTAAAGATCTACCTATTGATCTAGATGACTATATTGAGTATGTTATGATAATTGACTCCAGAATACGTGAGAGATCAATTGCCAGAGATCGTAAGATACGGTCAAAAAATAATGAGCCTAGTAGCATGTTTTGCCCACCCATCCCTCCCCTGGCATTGAAGTCTAGTGAACCTGTACGGGAGACAAGTGAACCTATGCAAATAGGCTTCACTAGACTAACCAAGGCTGAGAGACTATATCGCAAAAAACAAGGGTTGTGTTTATACTGCGGTAAAAAAGGGCATTTGCTAAATTCCTGTCTGGTACGTCCGGGAAACGCACACACCTAGGGTACCTTGGGGAACAGGCCCTAGGTGGTGTACAATCGTCCCCAGTGTCGGGCACAATGAAACCCACCATACAGGTGGTATTATCTTGGGCACAACGCTCTGTGGAGGTTTTGGCCTTGGTTGACTCTGGTGCAGCAGGGTATTTTATGGATAATACCTTTGCTGAGTTCCACGCATTGAAAGAGAACACCCCTTGACTATTGAAGCGATTGATGGCAGACCCTTAGAACCGCCTCAGGTTATATTTGAAACTATGCCACTGTCTATGACTATTGGGGCACTTCACAGAGAAGAGCAGCAGTTTCAACTGATTAATTCTCCGCACCATGCGGTAATATTAGGGTTTCCGTGGTTACAGTTACATAACCCACAATTTGATTGGAAAAAGTGTGAAATTGCTGCTTGGTCCCAGTTTTGTATGGACAAGTCCGTCATCCAGCCTATTAAGGTCCTGTGCACCTCCTCGGCTATACCGGAGGTGTACCAACAGTTTGGCGATGTTTTTAGCAAAGGAGAGGCTAGTTTGCTACCCCAGCATAGACCTTATGATTGTTGCATCGAATTGCAGCCTGGGGCAGTACCTCCAAAAGGACGCACTTATCCATTATCTTGTGGGGAAAATAAGGCTATGGAGGATTACATTTCTGATGCCCTTGCTAGAGGGATCATTCGAAAATCTACCTCTCCAGCTGGGGCTGGGTTCTTTTTCGTAAAAAAGAAAAATGGCGAATTAAGACCATGCATTGACTACCGGGGCTTGAATAAACTAATGGCAAAAAACGCATACCCAATACCACTCATCACCGAGCTTTTTGACAGGCTTAAGGGCGCTTCGATTTTTACCAAATTGGACCTACGGGCCGCTTACAATCTGGTTCGCATTCGAGCAGGTGATGAGTGGAAAACTGCCTTTAATACTCGAGCTGGGCACTACGAGTATCTAGTAATGCCATTTGGGCTGTGTAATGCCCCCCCAGTTTTCCAGGAACTGATAAACGATGTTCTGAGAGATATGTTACAGACATGTGTTGTGGTGTACCTTGACGATATACTGATTTACTCCCAAAACATGGCACAGCACATCAAAGATGTATCCGCAGTATTGCTACGACTCCGTGAGAACAAATTAGTTTGTAAATTGGAAAAATGTGAGTTTCATAGAACCAGTGTGCCATTCTTGGGGTTCATTATTGGCAATGATGGCATTGCCATGGACAAAGAAAAGTTGTCAGCTGTCCTACAATGGCCAAAACCCAAGGGTCTTAAAGCTATACAACGTTTCCTGGGTGTCGCTAATTATTATAGGAGGTTTATTAAGAACTTTTCTTCCATTGTCAAACCTCTGTCCGATCTTACGCACAAGGGTGCTAATCCTTCTTGTTGGCCGCTAGCTGCTGAGAATGCCTTTGAGAATTTGAAGCTGGCATTTGCTGTGGCTCCTGTGTTATCCCACCCCAATCCTCTACTTCCATTTACGTTAGAGGTTGATGCCTCAGATATTGGGGTCGGGGCAGTACTTTCGCAACAACACGATAAAGGTGGAACTCTCAGACCTTGTGGGTTTTTCTCAAAAAAGTTGACTGTCACTCAAAGCCACTATGAGATAGGTGACAGAGAATTATTGGCCATTATCCTCGCTCTTAAGGAATGGCGTCATTTGCTTGAAGGTACTAAGAATCCTGTCTTAATTCTAACAGATCATAAAAATCTGACTTATCTCTCGGAGGCCAAGAGATTGTCCTCTCGTCAGGCCAGGTGGGCACTGTTCCTGTCTCGATTTAATTTCATTGTATCATATTTACCGGGGTCAAAGAATATCAGGGCTGATGCACTGTCAAGACAATTTGAGGCCGACAGTGACAGAGTGGAAGCACCAGCACCTATCATCCAACCTGATAGAATACTGGCTACTATACGCACGAGTATTACTTCTCCTTTAGGGGAGGAGATCCTGGCCTCTCAGGGGTCCGCTCCTCATGAAACCCCAATGGGCAAATGTTTTGTCGCTGAACCATTTCGTACTAGGTTGCTCGAAACCTACCATTCCTCTAGGGCTGCGGGACATATTGGTAGAGACCAATTGTTATGCTCCCTTTCTCAGTTATTTTGGTGGCCTTCCATGAGAAACGATTGTGCCGAATTTACGAATGCCTGTGCCACCTGCGCCCGTGCTAAGACCCCGAGACATCTCCCAGTGGGCTTGCTTCAACCGGTGCCTAATGGCGAACACCCTGGTCTCATGTTTCCATTGATTTTATGGGAGAATTGCCTATGTCTAAGGGGTATTCCTTTATATTCATGGTGGTGGGCAGGTTTTCTAAAATGGCTCATTTCGTGCCCCTCCGTGGCCTTCCTTCAGCTAAGGAATTGGCAATGGTGTTCGCCAGAGAAGTATTCCAGTTGCATGGAGTGCCTAGGGTACTGGTGTCTGACAGGGGGAGCCAGTTTGTGTCTAGATTTTGGAGGGCATTTTGCCAACAGATGGGCATACAGCTGTCCTTCTCCTCTGCCTACCATCCCCAGACCAATGGAGCCGCTGAACGTGCTAATCAGGGCTTGGAACAATTTCTCCGTTGTTTCGTTACTGACCATCATGATAATTGGTCCGACTTGTTGCCTTGGGCAGAGTTCGCCAGGAACTGTGCGGTCAATTCTTCATCTGGGAGCTCTCCGTTTCTGATTAATTATGGGTTCCAGCCCTGTTTGCTTTCAGATTCATTTCAGACGCAACAGATTCCAGCTCTGGATGAGCATATCGAGCAACTCCGTTCCACATGGGCAAGTTCAGAGGGCACTTGGTCAGTCATTTCAGCGTCATCAGCGCCATGCTAATCGCAGAAGGCTTCCAGCGGTTTCCTTTCAGGTTGGGGATAGAGTATGGCTTTCCTCCAGAAATCTCAAGCTGCAGGTTCCGTCTAATAAGTTGGCTCCCCGGTTTATTGGTCCATACAGAGTTATTCGCAAAATTAACCCTGTCTCCTATGCACTAGACCTACCTGCATCCATGCGTATCCATAATGTGTTCCATGTGTCCCTTCTTAAGCCTCTGGTTTGCAATCGCTATACTACCACACCTGTGTTGCCAGGACCTGTTGAGGTCGAGGGCCAGGAGGAGTACGAGGTTCAGAGCATTATTGATTCCCGTAGGCTTAGAGGAAGGGTACAGTACCTGGTATATTGGAAAAGGTACGGTCCTGAGGATCGATCATGGGTGGATAGTAAGGACCTTCATGCACCTAGGCTAACTAGGGTCTTTCATGCCAATTACCCACAGAAACCTAAACCCTATTATAGGAGAGGGGGTCTTTGAAAGGGGGGTACTATCACGGTGCCCGTGATTGCTGCAGTTCCTTGTCTGTCACCAGTAGGGGGCTTCTATTGGCTGTCTGCAGATAGCCCGCCTCTTATTGCCTATTTAAACCTGGATTGGGCACCCTTTGAGTGCCCTTTCGTGTTGTTTCTGACCTTCTTGCTATCACTATGCCAGTGATAGCTGGGCCTCTGTTCCAGTGTTCCTGAGTTCCTGTTCTCCTGATCTCTACTGTTCCAGTGTTTCCTGCATGCTGAGTAATTCCAGTCCTGGTTCCGGCCTAGTCTCTGGTGTTGCAGTTCCTGATGAACTTCTTCTCTGCGGTTTCCTGACCTGACTGATCGTTGCTGGTTCCTGTCATCGCATCGCCTGTCTCCTGTATCCTGGCGACATCCTGCCTGGTCGCATCGGCGACATTGCTTGTTACTCCAGTGTGTGATCACTGGTTTGCTCCACAGCCTATCGGCTATACAATTCTGTGTTGGTCCCAGCGTGCGGACGCTGGTTTGCTCCAAAGCCTTACGGCTAGACAAACTCGCTTGTTACACCAGTGTGCGGTCACTGGTTTTCTCCAAAGCCTATCGGCTATACAATCCTGTGTTGGTCCCAGCGTGCGGACGCTGGTTTGCTCCAAAGCCTTGCGGCTAGACAAAACTCGCTTGTTACACCAGTGTGTGGTCACTGGTTTACTCCAAAGCCTATCGGCTATACAATCCTGTGTTGGTCCCAGCGTGCGGACGCTGGTTTGCTCCTAAGCCTTGCGGCTATACAAACTAGCTTGTTACACCAGTGTGCGGTCACTGGTTTGCTCCAAAGCCTATCGGCTATACAATCCTGTGTTGGTCCCAGCGTGCGGACGCTGGTTTGCTCCAAAGCCTTGCAGTTATTCAAACTCGCTTGTTACACCAGTGTGCGGTCACTGGTTTGCTCCAAAGCCTATCGGCTATACAATCCTGTGTTGGTCCCAGCGTGCGGACGCTGGTTTGCTCCAAAGCCTATCGGCTATACTATCCTGTGTTGGACCCAGCGTGCGGACGCTGGTTTGCTCCAAAGCCTTGCGGCTATACAAACTCGCTTGTTACACCAGTGTGCGGTCACTGGTTTGCTCCAAAGCCCATCGGCTATACAATCCTGTGTTGGTCCCAGCGTGCGGACGCTGGTTTGCTCCTAAGCCTTGCGGCTATACAAAACTTGCTTGTTACACCAGTGTGCGGTCACTGGTTTGCTCCAAAGCCTTACCCGGTATTGGCAAGGCCGGTAGAGCCTAACATTCTGCTACTTCAGACTGTCCTGTCCGGTATATTGACAGGACCGGTAGAGTCTGCCTTCTGTCTTGTTATATTCTGTATATATCTGTATGTATGTGTTTGCCATCCTACGTTATCAATTTATTATTTCAATACAATTGATTTTTACCTAAAACTTGTGTCTGAGAGTCATAATAAACCGTGACAGTACAAAAGGGCCATGACCTCAGACAGCAAAGGTGAAGGTAACGCACAGAATATCCATTGGAGGATGGATGTGCACGAGCAACGTTTGGATCAGTTGGCAGTTGCAATTCAAACGATCCTTGAATGCACGGTACTTGCTGACAAATCTAGCTCTAGCCCGGTGGTCTCGCCAAGTCAGACACCGGAAAGTGATACCAGACCCCTAGGGGGTACTGTTAAAGGGTTAACGGCTTCTGCACCCTTGCCACTAAGATATGATGGTGACCCTAGTCTCTGCAGAGGGTTCATCAACCAACTCGAAATCTTTATGGAATTGACGGCACACGCATTTCCCAATGATCGTAGTAAAGTGGGGTTCACGATATCATTGCTCACTGGCAGAGCTTTGGCTTGGGCTAACCCATTGTGGGAGAATGCTAAACCTTGTACTAAGAACTTTAGAGAATTTGTGCAATCCTTTCGAAGAGTGTTTGAGCCTCCTGGTAGAACCACTTCTGCTGCCAAACGCCTTATGGAGATACATCAGTGCAGGCGTACAGTGGGCGACTATGCCATCGAATTCCGCACATTGTCAGTAGAGGTAGGTTGGAATAACGAGGCATTATTGGCAGCTTTTTCTCAAGGCCTGAATGACCACATTAACGACGAAATCGCTGCTAAAGATCTACCTATTGATCTAGATGACTATATTGAGTATGTTATGATAATTGACTCCAGAATACGTGAGAGATCAATTGCCAGAGATCGTAAGATACGGTAAAAAAATAATGAGCCTAGTAGCATGTTTTGCCCACCCATCCCTCCCCTGGCATTGAAGTCTAGTGAACCTGTACGGGAGACAAGTGAACCTATGCAAATAGGCTTCACTAGACTAACCAAGGCTGAGAGACTATATCGCAAAAAACAAGGGTTGTGTTTATACTGCGGTAAAAAAGGGCATTTGCTAAATTCCTGTCCGGTACGTCCGGGAAATGCACACACCTAGGGTACCTTGGGGGACAGGCCATAGGTGGTGTACAATCGTCCCCAGTGTCGGGCACAATGAAACCCACCATACAGGTGGTATTATCTTGGGCACAACGCTCTGTGGAGGTTTTGGCCTTGGTTGACTCTGGTGCAGCAGGGTATTTTATGGATAATACCTTTGCTGAGTTCCACGCATTGAAAGAGAACACCCCTTGACTATTGAAGCGATTGATGGCAGACCCTTAGAACCGCCTCAGGTTATATTTGAAACTATGCCACTGTCTATGACTATTGGGGCACTTCACAGAGAAGAGCAGCAGTTTCAACTGATTAATTCTCCGCACCATGCGGTAATATTGGGGTTTCCGTGGTTACAGTTACATAATCCACAATTTGATTGGAAAAAGTGTGAAATTGCTGCTTGGTCCCAGTTTTGTATGGACAAGTCCGTCATCCAGCCTATTAAGGTCCTGTGCACCTCCTCGGCTATACCGGAGGTGTACCAACAGTTTGGTGATGTTTTTAGCAAAGGAAAGGCTAGTTTGCTACCCCAGCATAGACCTTATGATTGTTGCATCGAATTGCAGCCTGGGGCAGTACCTCCAAAAGGACGCACTTATCCATTATCTTGTGAGGAAAATAAGGCTATGGAGGATTACATTTCTGATGCCCTTGCTAGAGGGATCATACGAAAATCTACCTCTCCAGCTGGGGCTGTGTTCTTTTTCGTAAAAAAGAAAAATGGCGAATTAAGACCATGCATTGACTACCGGGGCTTGAATAAACTAATGGCAAAAAACGCATACCCAATACCACTCATCACCGAGCTTTTTGACAGGCTTAAGGGCGCTTCGATTTTTACCAAATTGGACCTACGGGCCGCTTACAATCTGGTTCGCATTCGAGCAGGTGATGAGTGGTAAACTGCCTTTAATACTCGAGCTGGGCACTACGAGTATCTAGTAATGCCATTTGGGCTGTGTAATGCCCCCCCAGTTTTCCAGGAACTGATAAACGATGTTCTGAGAGATATGTTACAGACATGTGTTGTGGTGTACCTTGACGATATACTGATTTACTCCCAAAACATGGCACAGCACATCAAAGATGTATCCGCAGTATTGCTACGACTCCGTGAGAACAAATTATTTTGTAAATTGGAAAAATGTGAGTTTCATAGAACCAGTGTGCCATTCTTGGGGTTCATTATTGGCAATGATGGCATTGCCATGGACAAAGAAAAGTTGTCAGCTGTCTTACAATGGCCAAAACCCAAGGGTCTTAAAGCCATACAACGTTTCCTGGGTTTCGCTAATTATTATAGGAGGTTTATTAAGAACTTTTCTTCCATTGTCAAACCTCTGTCCGATCTTACGCACAAGGGTGCTAATCCTTCTTGTTGGCCGCTAGCTGCTGAGAATGCCTTTGAGAATTTGAAGCTGGCATTTGCTGCGGCTCCTGTGTTATCCCACCCCAATCCTCTACTTCCATTTACGTTAGAGGTTGATGCCTCAGATATTGGGGTCGGGGCAGTACTTTCGCAACGACACGATAAAGGTGGAACTCTCAGACCTTGTGGGTTTTTCTCAAAAAAGTTACTGTCACTCAAAGCCACTATGAGATAGGTGACAGAGAATTATTGGCCATTATCCTCGCTCTTAAGGAATGGCGTCATTTGCTTGAAGGTACTAAGAATCCTGTCTTAATTCTAACGGATCATAAAAATCTGACTTATCTCTCGGAGGCCAAGAGATTGTCCTCTCGTCAGGCCAGGTGGGCACTGTTCCTGTCTCGATTTAATTTCATTGTATCATATTTACCGGGGTCAAAGAATATCAGGGCTGATGCACTGTCAAGACAATTTGAGTCCGACAGTGACAGAGTGGAAGCACCAGCACCTATCATCCAACCTGATAGAATACTGTCTACTATACGCACGAGTATTACTTCTCCTTTAGGGGAGGAGATCCTGGCCTCTCAGGGGTCCGCTCCTCATGAAACCCCAATGGGCAAATGTTTTGTCGCTGAACCATTTCTTACTAGGTTGCTCGAAACCTACCATTCCTCTAGGGCTGCGGGACATATTGGTAGAGACCAATTGTTATGGTCCCTTTCTCAGTTATTTTGGTGGCCTTCCATGAGAAACAATTGTGCCGAATTTATGAATGCCTGTACCACCTGCGCCCGCGCTAAGACCCCGAGACATCTCCCAGTGTGCTTGCTTCAACCGGTGCCTAATGGCGAACGCCCCTGGTCTCATGTTTCCATTGATTTTATGGGAGAATTGCCTATGTCTAAGGGGTATTCCTTTATATTCATGGTGGTGGGCAGGTTTTCTAAAATGGCTCATTTCGTGCCCCTCCGTGGCCTTCCTTCAGCTAAGGAATTGGCAATGGTGTTCGCCAGAGAAGTATTCCGGTTGCATGGAGTGCCTAGGGTACTGGTGTCTGACAGGGGGAGCCAGTTTGTGTCTAGATTTTGGAGGGCATTTTGCCAACAGATGGGCATACAGCTGTCCTTCTCCTCTGCCTACCATCCCCAGACCAATGGAGCCGCTGAACGTGCTAATCAGGGCTTGGAACAATTTCTCCGTTGTTTCGTTACTGACCATCATGATAATTGGTCCGACTTGTTGCCTTGGGCAGAGTTCGCCAGGAACTGTGCGGTCAATTCTTCATCTGGGAGCTCTCCGTTTCTGATTAATTATGGGTTCCAGCCCTGTTTGCTTTCAGATTCATTTCAGACGCAACAGATTCCAGCTCTGGATGAGCATATCGAGCAACTCCGTTCCACATGGGCAAGTTCAGAGGGCACTTGGTCAGTCATTTCAGCGTCATCAGCGCCATGCTAATCGCAGAAGGCTTCCAGCGGTTTCCTTTCAGGTTGGGGATAGAGTATGGCTTTCCTCCAGAAATCTCAAGCTGCAGGTTCCGTCTAATAAGTTGGCTCCCCGGTTTATTGGTCCATACAGAGTTATTCGCAAAATTAACCCTGTCTCCTATGCACTAGACCTACCTGCATCCATGCGTATCCATAATGTGTTCCATGTGTCCCTTCTTAAGCCTCTGGTTTGCAATCGCTATACTACCACACCTGTGTTGCCAGGACCTGTTGAGGTCGAGGGCCAGGAGGAGTACGAGGTTCAGAGCATTATTGATTCCCGTAGGCTTAGAGGAAGGGTACAGTACCTGGTATATTGGAAAAGGTACGGTCCTGAGGATCGATCATGGGTGGATAGTAAGGACCTTCATGCACCTAGGCTAACTAGGGTCTTTCATGCCAATTACCCACAGAAACCTAAACCCTATTATAGGAGAGGGGGTCTTTGAAAGGGGGGTACTATCACGGTGCCCGTGATTGCTGCAGTTCCTTGTCTGTCACCAGTAGGGGGCTTCTTTTGGCTGTCTGCAGATAGCCCGCCTCTTATTGCCTATTTAAACCTGGATTGGGCACCCTTTGAGTGCCCTTTCGTGTTGTTTCTGACCTTCTTGCTATCACTATGCCAGTGATAGCTGGGCCTCTGTTCCAGTGTTCCTGAGTTCCTGTTCTCCTGATCTCTACTGTTCCAGTGTTTCCTGCATGCTGAGTAATTCCAGTCCTGGTTCCGGCCTAGTCTCTGGTGTTGCAGTTCCTGATGAACTTCTTCTCTGCGGTTTCCTGACCTGACTGATCGTTGCTGGTTCCTGTCATCGCATCGCCTGTCTCCTGTATCCTGGCGACATCCTGCCTGGTCGCATCGGCGACATTGCTTGTTACTCCAGTGTGTGATCACTGGTTTGCTCCACAGCCTATCGGCTATACAATTCTGTGTTGGTCCCAGCGTGCGGACGCTGGTTTGCTCCAAAGCCTTACGGCTAGACAAACTCGCTTGTTACACCAGTGTGCGGTCACTGGTTTGCTCCAAAGCCTATCGGCTATACAATCCTGTGTTGGTCCCAGCGTGCGGACGCTGGTTTGCTCCAAAGCCTTGCGGCTAGACAAAACTCGCTTGTTACACCAGTGTGTGGTCACTGGTTTACTCCAAAGCCTATCGGCTATACAATCCTGTGTTGGTCCCAGCGTGCGGACGCTGGTTTGCTCCTAAGCCTTGCGGCTATACAAACTAGCTTGTTACACCAGTGTGCGGTCACTGGTTTGCTCCAAAGCCTATCGGCTATACAATCCTGTGTTGGTCCCAGCGTGCGGACGCTGGTTTGCTCCAAAGCCTTGCAGTTATTCAAACTCGCTTGTTACACCAGTGTGCGGTCACTGGTTTGCTCCAAAGCCTATCGGCTATACAATCCTGTGTTGGTCCCAGCGTGCGGACGCTGGTTTGCTCCAAAGCCTATCGGCTATACTATCCTGTGTTGGACCCAGCGTGCGGACGCTGGTTTGCTCCAAAGCCTTGCGGCTATACAAACTCGCTTGTTACACCAGTGTGCGGTCACTGGTTTGCTCCAAAGCCCATCGGCTATACAATCCTGTGTTGGTCCCAGCGTGCGGACGCTGGTTTGCTCCTAAGCCTTGCGGCTATACAAAACTTGCTTGTTACACCAGTGTGCGGTCACTGGTTTGCTCCAAAGCCTTACCCGGTATTGGCAAGGCCGGTAGAGCCTAACATTCTGCTACTTCAGACTGTCCTGTCCGGTATATTGACAGGACCGGTAGAGTCTGCCTTCTGTCTTGTTATATTCTGTATATATCTGTATGTATGTGTTTGCCATCCTACGTTATCAATTTATTATTTCAATACAATTGATTTTTACCTAAAACTTGTGTCTGAGAGTCATAATAAACCGTGACAGTACAAAAGGGCCATGACCTCAGACAGCAAAGGTGAAGGTAACGCACAGAATATCCATTGGAGGATGGATGTGCACGAGCAACGTTTGGATCAGTTGGCAGTTGCAATTCAAACGATCCTTGAATGCACGGTACTTGCTGACAAATCTAGCTCTAGCCCGGTGGTCTCGCCAAGTCAGACACCGGAAAGTGATACCAGACCCCTAGGGGGTACTGTTAAAGGGTTAACGGCTTCTGCACCCTTGCCACTAAGATATGATGGTGACCCTAGTCTCTGCAGAGGGTTCATCAACCAACTCGAAATCTTTATGGAATTGACGGCACACGCATTTCCCAATGATCGTAGTAAAGTGGGGTTCACGATATCATTGCTCACTGGCAGAGCTTTGGCTTGGGCTAACCCATTGTGGGAGAATGCTAAACCTTGTACTAAGAACTTTAGAGAATTTGTGCAATCCTTTCGAAGAGTGTTTGAGCCTCCTGGTAGAACCACTTCTGCTGCCAAACGCCTTATGGAGATACATCAGTGCAGGCGTACAGTGGGCGACTATGCCATCGAATTCCGCACATTGTCAGTAGAGGTAGGTTGGAATAACGAGGCATTATTGGCAGCTTTTTCTCAAGGCCTGAATGACCACATTAACGACGAAATCGCTGCTAAAGATCTACCTATTGATCTAGATGACTATATTGAGTATGTTATGATAATTGACTCCAGAATACGTGAGAGATCAATTGCCAGAGATCGTAAGATACGGTAAAAAAATAATGAGCCTAGTAGCATGTTTTGCCCACCCATCCCTCCCCTGGCATTGAAGTCTAGTGAACCTGTACGGGAGACAAGTGAACCTATGCAAATAGGCTTCACTAGACTAACCAAGGCTGAGAGACTATATCGCAAAAAACAAGGGTTGTGTTTATACTGCGGTAAAAAAGGGCATTTGCTAAATTCCTGTCCGGTACGTCCGGGAAACGCACACACCTAGGGTACCTTGGGGGACAGGCCATAGGTGGTGTACAATCGTCCCCAGTGTCGGGCACAATGAAACCCACCATACAGGTGGTATTATCTTGGGCACAACGCTCTGTGGAGGTTTTGGCCTTGGTTGACTCTGGTGCAGCAGGGTATTTTATGGATAATACCTTTGCTGAGTTCCACGCATTGAAAGAGAACACCCCTTGACTATTGAAGCGATTGATGGCAGACCCTTAGAACCGCCTCAGGTTATATTTGAAACTATGCCACTGTCTATGACTATTGGGGCACTTCACAGAGAAGAGCAGCAGTTTCAACTGATTAATTCTCCGCACCATGCGGTAATATTGGGGTTTCCGTGGTTACAGTTACATAATCCACAATTTGATTGGAAAAAGTGTGAAATTGCTGCTTGGTCCCAGTTTTGTATGGACAAGTCCGTCATCCAGCCTATTAAGGTCCTGTGCACCTCCTCGGCTATACCGGAGGTGTACCAACAGTTTGGTGATGTTTTTAGCAAAGGAAAGGCTAGTTTGCTACCCCAGCATAGACCTTATGATTGTTGCATCGAATTGCAGCCTGGGGCAGTACCTCCAAAAGGACGCACTTATCCATTATCTTGTGAGGAAAATAAGGCTATGGAGGATTACATTTCTGATGCCCTTGCTAGAGGGATCATACGAAAATCTACCTCTCCAGCTGGGGCTGTGTTCTTTTTCGTAAAAAAGAAAAATGGCGAATTAAGACCATGCATTGACTACCGGGGCTTGAATAAACTAATGGCAAAAAACGCATACCCAATACCACTCATCACCGAGCTTTTTGACAGGCTTAAGGGCGCTTCGATTTTTACCAAATTGGACCTACGGGCCGCTTACAATCTGGTTCGCATTCGAGCAGGTGATGAGTGGTAAACTGCCTTTAATACTCGAGCTGGGCACTACGAGTATCTAGTAATGCCATTTGGGCTGTGTAATGCCCCCCCAGTTTTCCAGGAACTGATAAACGATGTTCTGAGAGATATGTTACAGACATGTGTTGTGGTGTACCTTGACGATATACTGATTTACTCCCAAAACATGGCACAGCACATCAAAGATGTATCCGCAGTATTGCTACGACTCCGTGAGAACAAATTATTTTGTAAATTGGAAAAATGTGAGTTTCATAGAACCAGTGTGCCATTCTTGGGGTTCATTATTGGCAATGATGGCATTGCCATGGACAAAGAAAAGTTGTCAGCTGTCTTACAATGGCCAAAACCCAAGGGTCTTAAAGCCATACAACGTTTCCTGGGTTTCGCTAATTATTATAGGAGGTTTATTAAGAACTTTTCTTCCATTGTCAAACCTCTGTCCGATCTTACGCACAAGGGTGCTAATCCTTCTTGTTGGCCGCTAGCTGCTGAGAATGCCTTTGAGAATTTGAAGCTGGCATTTGCTGCGGCTCCTGTGTTATCCCACCCCAATCCTCTACTTCCATTTACGTTAGAGGTTGATGCCTCAGATATTGGGGTCGGGGCAGTACTTTCGCAACGACACGATAAAGGTGGAACTCTCAGACCTTGTGGGTTTTTCTCAAAAAAGTTACTGTCACTCAAAGCCACTATGAGATAGGTGACAGAGAATTATTGGCCATTATCCTCGCTCTTAAGGAATGGCGTCATTTGCTTGAAGGTACTAAGAATCCTGTCTTAATTCTAACGGATCATAAAAATCTGACTTATCTCTCGGAGGCCAAGAGATTGTCCTCTCGTCAGGCCAGGTGGGCACTGTTCCTGTCTCGATTTAATTTCATTGTATCATATTTACCGGGGTCAAAGAATATCAGGGCTGATGCACTGTCAAGACAATTTGAGTCCGACAGTGACAGAGTGGAAGCACCAGCACCTATCATCCAACCTGATAGAATACTGTCTACTATACGCACGAGTATTACTTCTCCTTTAGGGGAGGAGATCCTGGCCTCTCAGGGGTCCGCTCCTCATGAAACCCCAATGGGCAAATGTTTTGTCGCTGAACCATTTCTTACTAGGTTGCTCGAAACCTACCATTCCTCTAGGGCTGCGGGACATATTGGTAGAGACCAATTGTTATGGTCCCTTTCTCAGTTATTTTGGTGGCCTTCCATGAGAAACAATTGTGCCGAATTTATGAATGCCTGTACCACCTGCGCCCGCGCTAAGACCCCGAGACATCTCCCAGTGTGCTTGCTTCAACCGGTGCCTAATGGCGAACGCCCCTGGTCTCATGTTTCCATTGATTTTATGGGAGAATTGCCTATGTCTAAGGGGTATTCCTTTATATTCATGGTGGTGGGCAGGTTTTCTAAAATGGCTCATTTCGTGCCCCTCCGTGGCCTTCCTTCAGCTAAGGAATTGGCAATGGTGTTCGCCAGAGAAGTATTCCGGTTGCATGGAGTGCCTAGGGTACTGGTGTCTGACAGGGGGAGCCAGTTTGTGTCTAGATTTTGGAGGGCATTTTGCCAACAGATGGGCATACAGCTGTCCTTCTCCTCTGCCTACCATCCCCAGACCAATGGAGCCGCTGAACGTGCTAATCAGGGCTTGGAACAATTTCTCCGTTGTTTCGTTACTGACCATCATGATAATTGGTCCGACTTGTTGCCTTGGGCAGAGTTCGCCAGGAACTGTGCGGTCAATTCTTCATCTGGGAGCTCTCCGTTTCTGATTAATTATGGGTTCCAGCCCTGTTTGCTTCCAGATTCATTTCAGACGCAACAGATTCCAGCTCTGGATGAGCATATCGAGCAACTCCGTTCCACATGGGCAAGTTCAGAGGGCACTTGGTCAGTCATTTCAGCGTCATCAGCGCCATGCTAATCGCAGAAGGCTTCCAGCGGTTTCCTTTCAGGTTGGGGATAGAGTATGGCTTTCCTCCAGAAATCTCAAGCTGCAGGTTCCGTCTAATAAGTTGGCTCCCCGGTTTATTGGTCCATACAGAGTTATTCGCAAAATTAACCCTGTCTCCTATGCACTAGACCTACCTGCATCCATGCGTATCCATAATGTGTTCCATGTGTCCCTTCTTAAGCCTCTGGTTTGCAATCGCTATACTACCACACCTGTGGTGCCAGGACCTGTTGAGGTCGAGGGCCAGGAGGAGTACGAGGTTCAGAGCATTATTGATTCCCGTAGGCTTAGAGGAAGGGTACAGTACCTGGTACATTGGAAAAGGTACGGTCCTGAGGATCGATCATGGGTGGATAGTAAGGACCTTCATGCACCTAGGCTAACTAGGGTGTTTCATGCCAATTACCCACAGAAACCTAAACCCTATTCTAGGAGAGGGGGTCTTTGAAAGGGGGGTACTATCACGGTGCCCGTGATTGCTGCAGTTCCTTGTCTGTCACCAGTAGGGGGCTTCTATTGGCTGTCTGCAGATAGCCCGCCTCTTATTGCCTATTTAAACCTGGATTGGGCACCCTTTGAGTGCCCTTTCGTGTTGTTTCTGACCTTCTTGCTATCACTATGCCAGTGATAGCTGGGCCTCTGTTCCAGTGTTCCTGAGTTCCTGTTCTCATGTGTTCCTGAGTTCCTGATCTCTACTGTTCCAGTGTTTCCTGCATGCTGAGTAATTCCAGTCCTGGTTCCGGCCTAGTCTCTGGTGTTGCAGTTCCTGATGAACTTCTTCTCTGCGGTTTCCTGACCTGACTGATCGTTGCTGGTTCCTGTCATCGCATCGCCTGTCTCCTGTATCCTGGCGACCTCCTGCCTGGTCGCATCGGCGACATTGCTTGTTACTCCAGTGTGTGGTCACTGGTTTGCTCCACAGCCTATCGGCTATACAATTCTGTGTTGGTCCCAGCGTGCGGACGCTGGTTTGCTCCAAAGCCTTACGGCTAGACAAACTCACTTGTTACACCAGTGTGCGGTCACTGGTTTGCTCCAAAGCCTATCGGCTATACAATCCTGTGTTGGTCCCAGCTTGCGGACGCTGGTTTGCTCCAAAGCCTTGCAGTTATTCAAACTCGCTTGTTACACCAGTGTGCGGTCACTGGTTTGCTCCAAAGCCTATCGGCTATACAATCCTGTGTTGGTCCCAGCATGCGGACGCTGGTTTGCTCCAAAGCCTATCGGCTATACTATCCTGTGTTGGTCCCAGCGTGCGGACGCTGGTTTGCTCCAAAGCCTTGCGGCTATACAAACTCGCTTGTTACACCAGTGTGCGGTCACTGGTTTGCTCCAAAGCCCATCGGCTATACAATCCTGTGTTGGTCCCAGCGTGCGGACGCTGGTTTTCTCCTAAGCCTTGCGGCTATACAAAACTTGCTTGTTACACCAGTGTGCGGTCACTGGTTTGCTCCAAAGCCTATCGGCTATACAAGTCAGTATTGGTCCCAGCGTGCGGACGCTGGTTTGCTCCAAAGTCTTGCGGCTTTACGATCCCCCTGTTGGTCTCAGTGTGTGTACACTGGGTTGCTTACGATCCTGTCAATTTGCCATTACCATCTGACTGCTGCTACTATCTCTGGGCTGTCCTGCCCGGTATTGGTAAGGCCGGTAGAACCTTTTGCCACATTCCATCTGAGGTTGCCTTACCCGGTATTGGCAGGGCCTGTAGAGCCTACATTGAATCTTTTGAGGCTGCCTTGCCCGTTAATTTGGTAAGGCCGGTAGAACCGTTATGCTATTCCATCTGCAGGTTGCCTTACCCGGTATTGGCAAGGCCGGTAGAGCCTAACATTCTGCTACTTCAGACTGTCCTGTCCGGTATATTGACAGGACCGGTAGAGTCTGCCTTCTGTCTTGTTATATTCTGTATATATCTGTATGTATGTGTTTGCCATCCTACGTTATCAATTTATTATTTCAATAAAATTGATTTTTACCTAAAACTTGTGTCTGAGAGTCATAATAAACCGTGACAGGGATATTGGCATAAGAATGCCTTTGCTGGAGGGGACTGTTCTCTTTAACAGCCAGAACAACAGCCCCTCTAGCACTGATGGCATCCTGGACTCAGGCAGACCTAGACAGATGGTGGTGATAGGGGATTCTATGCTCGGGTTCAACATGTGGCATATCGGGTTGATAAATTGTTGGGAGGGGCTGAGCATGGGCTCACAGTCATGATTCATGTTGATACCAATGAAAAAGTCAGTGGAAAATGGAGGTCTGTTAAGAAGGATTTCAGGTATTTAACAGAAGACCTATAAGGTAGTATTTTCTGAAATACTTCCTGTGCCACCCAGTACATCAGAAAGGAAACAGGAGATTAGGTTGTTAAATGTGCATCTAAAGAATTGGTGTACGCAGGATGGGTTTGGGTTTCTGGATGGTCTTTTCCTTTGGGGCAAAAGTGAAAGGGGGGCCATGGTGATAGGAGTTAGGATGGTTAGAGAGTTGTAGAAAAAAAGGGGGGAGGTGATGCAACACAGGATGGGGAAGGTAGTATAATTGAGGAAATGGGATTAGAGAAGGGGCATGGGGGTGGAGAGGGGTAATGGGCTAGTTATTCTAATAGGGAGGTATCAATGTTGCATCCTGATAAAAGGCAAATACATTTTTTGATAAAAGGCAAATACCTTTTACAAAGAATGTAATTTTTCAGAATGACAAAAAGATAAAGTGTATGCATATAAATGCTCGTAGTTTAGCTGGTAAGATGGGGGAACTAGCATTGTATGTGCAGAATGATCTTTTTGATGTGTCTGAAACTTGGTTAGATGATATATATGACTTGGCATTCAATATAGACTGTTATTCACTTTTTATTAGTGATAAAGTTAATAAAAGCAGAGGGGGGTATGCATATATATTAAGCATGCCTTAAAACCTTGTATAAGGGAAGATATAAATGAAGGGTACACTGAAAATGTAGAGGCCCTGTGGGTTGAAGTACATACTGGGGGTACACATAATAAAAAGATGTTAATGGGGATTTGCTACAAGCCACCTAATATTGGGGAGTTTGAGGAAGCCCAACTTTTTTTAAAAATGGAAAAGGCTTCTAGGTAAGGAAATATAATCATAATTACATGATCAATGATAATTTTATGTCTCAACTAGTAGAGGAGCCAACAAGAGGCCCTGCTTGACCTAGTACTCTCAAATAATTCTGACATGATAAACAGTATAGGAGTAAAGGAACATTTCAGCAGTAGTGACCACAGTATGGTATCCTTTGAAATTTGTATGAGAAACCAAATAGCAAGGGTTAAACCAAAACATTCAATTGTAAAAAGGTTAATTTTACAAAGCTAAAAGCAGTATTCAAAGATATTCAGTGGAATGTAATGTTCAAAAAAGAAAATGCACAAGAATCATGCAATTTGCCTTAATAATGAGGTTTACAGGGAAATGAGAAATAAGAAGCAGGCTTTTAAAATGTTTAAGTCAGACAGGTCAGATGCATCATTTAAACATATATAGAATGTAATAACATCTGCAAACAAGCAATTAGGCTATTGCAAAAGAGAGCAAGACACATCCTAAACATTGGTCCTCTTAAGGTTGAGACAGGTGAATTTATTAGTGAGGGTAAGGCTACGGCTGACACTCTAAATACATTATTTGCCTCTGTATATACAAAGGAAGCAATAA
The DNA here is from genome assembly GCA_037306005.1 of Rhinophrynus dorsalis. Classification (NCBI taxonomy): domain Eukaryota; kingdom Metazoa; phylum Chordata; class Amphibia; order Anura; family Rhinophrynidae; genus Rhinophrynus; species Rhinophrynus dorsalis. Next base: position 66,857,397 of record CM074719.1, on the reverse strand, counting down.
AGACAGGCTATGGGAAAACCAAAACATGTTATGGTGAATAAAATACCTGATGGTTTACAACAAGAGTACTTAAAGAATTTAATATTTATTTATTCACTTTCATAGGCACAGTGCCCTGTGATTGGAGAAAAGCTGTTGTAGTTCCATTGTTCAAAAAGGGGGAAAGATCCAAACAAGGAAATTATAGACCTGTGAGCCTGACTTCTATAGTGGGTAAAATATTAGAAGAGATGTCATGAATGTTTCGCTCATGAAGAAATAACCTTATGGTTATGAAATGCTTTTGAAAAATAATTTTTAATATTAGACCTGTAATTAGGTAAATGTTATTTCTATTTTTTTATTCAAATAAATAAGCTTTAGTATTTGGAAACAATTTAAATCTTATTTGTTGCTGTATTGAATGCTGGAGGCCACCACTTTTTAAAAACAAGAGTGTCATCCGATACAATTATTTTGGACTATACAGATTGAACAACAGGAGGTGACCGAATGGAGGTGGTTTGAAATACCTCCATATACCATTTCAGTCCTGGGGGAGTTAATCCAACTTCCAGCTAGAATCCAAATTGTGAGTACTGTCATATTGAGCCATTCAATTTATAACATTTGGATTACATATAGAAGAATTCAATACGTCTCTGTATACTACAGTGTGTGGCTAAGTATGGCAGTGGTTTCAAAAATCCTGGGAATGATTTCTTCTTGTTTTGAACAGAATGGCAGCACATTAGTTTTAAGAGATATGCCAGACTGCATTTAACTCATATCTACAGCAATATATACCTTGAAAAATGTGTTAGCATGCAGAGTGCATTTGTCCTTTACCCACAACACTAACTTCCTGCTTAAGTGATACTGGCACATATTCATGGTGATGTCAAGTGATAAAAAAATAAATAAAGTATAACCTACAATGTGGCAGATGTGTATGGTAGTGGTGGTGGTGTCACGGTAACCCAGGCAAATAATCACACAACACAGTACAAGTAAGTTTAACCAGTTTATTGAAGAAAATAATAGTAGCAATAAAAATAATATGAATGAATGATAATAACACTTCCTCACCCTTGGGGAGACAGGAATAAGGACAGTGTAGTCCACTACTCATGCTGACACTGAACTGCAATCGGATAATTGATAACATGAGTACCGAACCAGACCTGGCTCTCACCTGGAACGCCAGGAATAGTAACGGAGAGTACCCGGACAACCTCATGAGAGAGATGTCAGATGATAGTGCACAGTAACATACAGAAAGGTACCGAACGAAGGCCACACAGCGGAGGGGCACTAGGAGGCTGACAAATACATAACTGCAGTAGCACAGTGTGAACCCAGAGTGAGACAGGCAGGGAGCACACAAAGGTAGTGTACCAGGAGGCAACTAGTATAGCGATATTGGTAACAGTACAAGCCCTGAGGCAATAGGATCGCACAGTGTGGAGTCAACAAACAAAGCTACCAGCAAGGTGAGTTGTACTGGCTAGGTAGTGCCCGGAGGCAAAGGGATTGTGGAGGCAACTAGCAACGCTACCGGCAGGGTAGCAGATGCACCAAATAGGTAAAGTGTGCCTACAGCTACACCTGGGGACAGTGGTAGTCAGACAGGAGCAAGAGTAGCACGGAGCGTAGATCAGACAAGCCACAGACAGGAACCGGATCAGGTAGTCAGCCACAGCCGGGGTCAGCACAGAGTGGGTAGTCGGACAAGCCAGAGTCATACATGGGTCAGTTAGTCAGATGGAACCAAGGTCATACACTGGATCATATAGTCAGACAAGCCAAGGATCGAGAACCAGGAGATATCAAACACCAAGCAAAGGTCAAAACGAGCAACACTGGAATGCGCACAGAAACACCATGAAAGGGCACCTAAGCCCAGTTCGCAGGAAGGTTATAAGGCTGCCGCCGGGGGCAGAGCGATCTAGGCCACGCATACAGGAAACTACAAAATAGTGAGCACGGAATCAGAGACACGAACCCGCCGATAGTGGCAGACCAGGGGATGTGATTGGTGGGATCTGGACAAACTGCATCCACCCCAGGAGGAGAGAGATCATCATCATTTATTGCACATGCTGCACCAACCATTGCTGCAGTCAGTTTTTGTACTACCATGCCCATGTCCCTGCATTGCTCCACCTTTCCTCCTCCTGCTTGTGCATTTGCTAGACATTACTCAACTACTGTGTGTGTTTTTACTCTCTATAGTACACAACTGATGGAGCATGATGTCTTGCCTTTGCCGTCAACAAAATTCTCAATGTTGTCTGCTGCCTATCAAATCTGCCTCAGTCACAGAGCTCCCAGTCAGCTGTCTAATATAATTATTTGTTTAATTATTTATGTATTTTTTTTTATTTTTATATTTTTTAAGTTGTCCACACTATCATCACAGGTAGTTAAAAAAATATTTGTAACTAAAAAACAAAATAAAAAACTTCTTTTCCCAGACTTCCCCAGCACAGAGACAATAAAAGTAAAATCAGCAAGCAATTTGGACCCCAGCTGCCTGTGTCTTGCCAGTCAGTCACTCCAAATTTTGTGGTATTTTGGGTCAACTTCTTTCCTCCCCTCTTCTCCTCCATTTTGCTCCCAGACTCACCTACTACAGAGAACAAATGTCCTGCCTAAATGACTCCCTAAACTAAGCTTCAATTAGCCTTTATTTGCCTTTTTTTCTAGCTCATAAACATGCTGTTTTATCCTCTCACAAATACAGAATGGCATGCTGTGAGAGCCTGACACCTTTTTATATGTGTGGATTTATTAGGATCTGATGAACTTGGCAAAGGTTTCTGAATGAAGTTAAGGGCAGCCAACTGATATCAGTTGTCAGACAAGAATGTAAGTTTTCCTGTAGCCCAGTCTATATGCGGTTGTGAGTATGGAGCTTTGTCAATGCCAGAATAAGTGGTAGCTACATCAACACTTAGTAAATTATCAGTCCAGAGTGGGACTAAAAGAAAATGAGCTTCATGTGTAATGGGCTTAGAAGATGGTCGATCCATCAGTGCTTTATATGTTTACTTGGGCTTTTTCTCTTGATCATTGAAACTTGATGGATAGTGTTGAGATGTAGACTGATGATGCAGTGTCAAGTAGCAAGGAAAGATCCAAGATGACATAGCATTGTTGGACTATGGTTGGAGATTTTTTTATAGGAGAAGTTTGGTACCAACTGGAGAGTTGCTTGTGTGCATTTGTACACTTAAAGGGATAATAATACTTCGTTTTATCTTTATTTTATTTTGTAGGCATTAAAAAAAAACATGAAGAACGATATAAGTCTTATCTCTCAAACCATTATGGTTTAAGAGATATTCACAAGCAAAGTATCCCCCCTCCTGTTCAGACAAAGCAGAAGGGAGGTGCCCAGGTAGACTGCAGAGAGGGACACTCTTCAATTAAGATAAGGGAAAAAGCTGAAAAACTTGACAAGGGGGGAAGGTCTTTCATTCTTTTCATACAAAGAAAATTGTCCCCTGCTGTTATCTGTCTGGTCTTACACCCAGATTCACATCTGAGAAGAGATTGCTTACACTAGGAAAAAGGGGTGGGAGGGGGAAACTTTGCTTGTGAATCTCTCTTAAACCATAAAGGTTTGAGAGATAAAACTTATATCATTCTTCATGTTTTTTAATGCCTACAAAATAAAATAAAGTTAAAACGAAGTATTACTATCCCTTTAAGTTGCAACATCCTTTTGTTTTTAAACTTTTGGTGTACCCATGTGATTGTGCATTTTAAGAGAGCTAACCCACTTTATTTCTGTGCTAACAGGTATTTGCACAGAAATGTATGCAGTATTGCAATTGTGCATAATGTTATGGCACTGTGCTGAATTAACATGACACTACGCATGAAATAACAGTGGACACAAGTACACTAGGCTCCATCTTGCTGACTACCAGATGGATTGACACTGCAGTCCAATTTTCACTTGCAGTGGTGACTTTCAAGTAAGAACACTAAATTGGTGTTAAGGTTAGAAATCGATTACAGTAGCATCGAATTGCCCTGTAAGATGACTAGAAATGGTCTAACATGCTACACAATTGATGGATACTTTCAGAGAATGTGGCATTGCTAACTGGAACATCTACCACATACAGGGAATCCTTTCGAGACTTTTGTCTGGCTAATGCTTCTTCCTAATATAAACATCATACTACATAACCTAACTGACATTATATTAAAATGAGAAATGCATTATTTTCATGACAAAAATTGCTCACTAACTAAGGTTAAATCTGCACTTCCTGTTCAAACCTTGTATTTCTTTAACCCCTTAAGGACCAGAGGTTATGGGACATTTCCGTCCCATAACGACCGCATAGGGGCACGTTGACGCGCCGGTACACGTGACCTGTCACGTGTATCGGCGCGTCACTATGGGGCTTGAAAGAGATCGCTCGAATCTTGGAGCGATCTATTTCATGCCCTATTTTTACTTACAGCGCTCCCGGTAGAGCGCTGTAAGTAAAAAGTACGTGACGTACCATGACCGTCATCGGTCCTTGAGTAGTTCGAGGACCGTGACAGTCCTGGTACGTCAAGGGTCCCTAAGGGGTTAAGTAAAGTTGAAATTTTCAGTTAAATATGAAACCACTAGAATTTGGCACAGTAGACATTTAATAAAAATTATGTTCTTTTGTACCAGCACATAATATCCAAACACATGTGGCAGTGAGGTGGAAATATTAGATACTTATATTGTGTTATAACTTATAAATAGATAAACACAGAGTACTATATATTTTTCTGCTTATTCTGAACATGAGGACATACACTGATGTAGCAAACATATCACAAGAAGCCTGAATAATGTTTTCCTAGTTATGTCCCAACACATTAATATGCATGACAGACATATGGTTGGTATTGTAATTTGGAAACACCTCATCCACAGACTATAATAAGCTTTTCAATTTCTCAAATGTGTCTTGTGGTTAAAAAAAAATAAAAGTAATCTTCTATTGGAAAAGAAGTAAATATTTTTACAAACAGCTGTAGGCAATATCTGATGGCAACAACATTTTTGTAAAATAAAATTTCTGCTTTATGTATCATAGCTAGTGACAGTAATTACAAACTATAATTCAGCGAGCTGCCTCTTTGCTCCTTATTGTTTTATAAGATGGTGCCCTTTTTTCACAGGTCGTTTTAATTATTCTCTAGGGCATAGCCACTGCTGTATGTACATAAAGCTAGCATACTTTTTATCACATGTCATGGTATAGGTGTCATAGAAATCCGATCCCTCTAGATGACTCCTGCACATCTATTAGTTTCAGGTAACAATTATTTACATGAGGGAAAAGAACACACACATTCTAATGGATGTTACCTGTCACCATAAACTGAGTTGATGTTATCTGGGATATTAGATATTGAATTTCTTTTTAATGACTGCACACATTGAGCAAAAGAAATGTCATGTTCTACTTATGAAAGTGACCTTAGAAGTTTTAAAACTAACATGTTAAATAAATAATCAAATCTTGTGTAATTTTCATTTTATATTATTATTATTATTATTTTATTATTATAAAATGTTTCCTATTTCATATGTGGTAAATCTCAAATCCATTCCACCTCCATCAAGATTTTTTTTTTGCCCATGAGACTACTAAAATTTTAATCTAAACAACTAACTAATCCCATTATAATCCATAACTAACTCTGCTGTCAGATTTGTTACATCATACCTTTTTTCTAATGGTGCTGATACCTGCTAATCCTTTCACTTATTTCTCTTATGCTTTAGAATAGTGCAAGATTGTTTAGTTTATGACATTTATAAAAATAATTTTTAGATCATTGCACCCCTTTTTAAATTTCTCAACTGTTCATTAGTAAGATTTCAGTTGATAAGATTAACCCTCAGAAAAATGCTATGGCAAATAACCACTTTTCTGGCCATATGTGCTGTTGGAGGCAAATGACTAAAAATGTGGTAATAATGAATAAAAATTTTGACAGATACTAAACAAAATATTCCTGGAGAACTTTCTGGCACTGCCATTTTTCTCAGTGTAATCCACCTGTTTCAATAACTTGGATGAGCTTTGTTTGTTATGCTTGCTGGAAAAATGGAGGAAATTAATTGTTCCCAGTATTTTTTACTGGCATTTACCTAAATACACCAAGCAAAAGCAATATGCTCAGATATACCACAAACCAAGAGACAGGTCTAATATCTCAGAAATGTCAGTTTTCATCCCAGTAACACAAAAAATATTTTTTTTCAGCCAGGCCTAAGGTATAACCGCATATGCTTTGAGACTTCTGATCGAGATCAGCATCTTAAATATCTCAGGAGAGATTTTAGCAGCCATTAGTTTACCCAGAAGAAATGCCATTAGTAGCCACCTACAACCCACAGCTTGAAGTACTGCTCAAATGCTCAAAAGAGCTCCAAACAATACTACATACTGATGACAGATTAAAAAGAATATTTCCAAGACCACCTCTCCTCTTAACAATCCTCCAAACATGAAACAACTGGTGGCACAGAGCTCCCTTAAGAATGCAATAGAAAATGGTACTTCTCCCTGTCTAAAACCTGTGCGCACAGATAAGGTGCTCTTATCACATTCTCACCAAGACCACAATGACAACTTTTCCTGCAGCACATCTTATGTTGTTTACCACATCATGTGTGTGAAATGTCCACAAACAGGATTACATGTAGGTGAGACAGGACAAAACCTAAGAAATGGATGAATTCTCATAGGTCCAGTGTGAAAAACTGCAGAGACACCCAGGGGGTCAACATTTTTGCAAAATTATCACAGCATTAAAGATCTCAAAGTGCTTATACCGATGGGACATTTTAGGACACAGAGAGGCAGAAACATCTGGGATTATAATTTGATAACTAAGTTTAACACTCTAAACTATGGTTTGAACTGTGACAAGGAATATATGTCAGACTATCCCACACAATTAAATATTTTGGGCCCTTTGGGTGCCAAGGGGCTGAGCAGCTCATTGCAAGCAATATTGTGTGCACTTCTCTGGCACTTTGAGGGATAACCCATACATTGTATAGATTTAGCCATTTCTGGCTACAGACTAAAATTCACTGGAACATCAAAAATTAAATAAATCATGTTTGAATTTCCTGGTCTACTTTAAAGGGGAACTACCACCCCGCAATAACTTAAGCTTCACTGATTGCTCATCTGGCGACTAGCTGCTTAGTAACACTAGTCGCCAGAAATATTACCCGGTGCTGAAGATATCGGCGTTTTACCGATGGTGACAGGAGCAGGAAGCACGGACGTCTCTTCACAGTGACGTCCGTGCGCCTGCACTGTCAGTCCCTTTTGAACCACGCGGTTCAAAAGGGACTGACAGCGCAGGCGAGCGGACATCACTGTGCAGAGACGTCCGTACTTCCTTCTCCTGTCACCATCGGTAAAACGCCGATATCTGCAGAACCAGGTAATATTTCTGGCGACTAGCGCTACTAAGCAGCTAGTCGCCAGATGAGCAATCAGTGAAGCTTAAGTTATTGCGGGGTGGTAGTTCCCCTTTAAAGAGACTCTACTTGAGCCTAGGGAATGAATTATAGGCAACAATGATAAGAATATTCACTTCCAGTAGAAGTTAAATGTTAAAATAAGTTGCATGAGTGTTTAACCTTTAATATAGTTTGTCTTCAGCCTTCATTCTTATTATGCCTGAAGAAGAGACCTATTTGTCTTGAAAACTTACATCCTAGGACCACTCAGTTATCCAATAAATGTATCAGTTTTACTCTACTATTCTCCTCCTTTACACCAATCTTGTTGCACTGAGCCTTTGGAGAGAAAGCATTTAAATAATAAAAAGGGCTCTTGCTAGCACTGCACAGAGTTCCCAAAGAACCTTTGGATGCACGCTGTCAGGCCCAGGTACACCCCTTCATGTGTTAAGCCTAAATCTGATAATGGTATGGTTGTAATATTTAATTTTTGTGGCACTTCTGCCATTTCCTTGGTATATGCAGATGAAAATATGTTCAGAATATCAGCCTTTTCTTTATCATCCATAATCAATTCACCCATTTCATTTTTGAAAGGCCCTCTCTTAAGTTTGCTGCCACTTTTATATTTGTAAACAGTCTTTGGGTTAGTCTTGCTCTCTCTTGCAATTCTGTTTCATTTTCTATTTTCTATTTTGCTAGCCTATTTTTTGCAATCTTTGTACACCCTGTACTTCAGAAAATAATTACCTGTTCCTTCAGACTGAAATAGTTTAAATGTCTTTTTCCTTCCTTTTTCCTTCTTTACATTTGCATTTAACTATATTGATTGTGATCTATTTCTGTGATATTTGTTCCATAAAGGTATATGCTGTTTAATATGTTTCTTGAACATAGATTTAAACCCTATTGTCATTTCAGGTGGGATTTCTTCTAAATGTTCTGTGAATAGGATAATGAAAACAAAAATAGTGTGTATATTAATTTTAGATTTTTTTTCTTGGGGGGATAGATTTTGGGTTGAACTCATTTCAATTACAGATCCAGCTCTGATTATTTTGACAATGTGAAATATGCTATTGGCATAAGTGTATGCAAAGAAATGCAAAAACAGTTGTTCAGTAGCATCAAATAACATCAACAACAGGAAGAAAAGCAGGTACTCATCACAAGCTTATTAGTCAGCATAAAATTAGCTGACATTCAGGCCTATGGAGAAATTACCCCATCTTCATTCAGATCACATGGAATGCCCAGTCCATAAAGCATTACAAAGGCTCCGATGTAATCAATATCCTATATAATAATTCGCTAAGTTGTGTGTAACGCACGACATGCGCAGTAGACACTGCTGCGCGTGCAGCAGTCATGCGCACTACAGACTGCCCGCGCCGCGGCTGATACAGAGCTGGGCGTGGGCAGTCTCTACCGCGCATGACTGCCCCGCGACCGGCTGCCAGAGGCACTGTGGCCCGTGTAACGGGCTGTTCAACTAGTTTATTATAAAAAACAAATACAGGAATATGAACAATAAGCACAATTAAAATGAAAAGTAAAATGGACTAATAATGAAAATGATGCAAAATTAATTATAAGTAATTGTTATACAGTGCCTTATATTGGCAATTGTATCACACTTTTGAACTTCTATATTTCCAAATAAATGTTTCCATAATGTAGTGAACCATATTAGAGTGTTTTATAACAGTAAGAGAACTATACAAGAAGAAATCAAAGTCCTAAGGGACACACAGCAAGGAAGTGACACAAAGGATTTAAAACACAGGCTACATAAATACTATAAAGATCTGCAAGAGTGCCTGATTTACAATAAAACTAAAAACTTCCACACACTTAGGTTGAAAGCAAGTCTCCATACTACATCAACAATAAATAATCACAGCCTTCAAGGAATTACAGAGCAGCAAGTCTGCACTGTGAACCTTTCACAACACACTGTACATAAAAAGAGCACCATGTACTAGACAACAGAATTCTGCCCTACAAAACCATTGGACAAAAGTGAGCTCTGCAGTGACATGGAAGAATTTTTCAGAAGATTGCGCCTTAAAGAATTCTTCCATGGAAGCATCAACTCTGAACCCAGGAACACAGTACAACCTAAACATACCTTAAGCAGCAAATCTGACTGGATTCCATAATTAGGACAGGGGGTGGGCGAAAAGTCGGCAACATTATACTGCATGACTTCTCACAAAAAAATAACAATTTTTCACTTTTTTTGCAAAAGTTTTCTCTTTTTCGCCATTGCAAAATTATTCTCCTTTTAGCCACTGCCAACAAATTATTCACCTATGTTTCCTATGCTGAAAAATTTTCCACCACAATATTACTTCTTCTGAGGGTTTCAGTAGAGAAATAAGTATCTGAAAGTCAAAGTTGTGAGTCCTACAGCAACCTTGCCTTGAAAAAGGTTGTTAGCCTTTGCCCTTTGCCCACAACACTAACTTCCTGCTTAAGTGACATTGGCACATATTCATGACGATGTGAAGAGCTAAAAGTACAACCTACAATGTGTAAGATGTGTATAGTAATGGTGGTGGTGGACTGGTGTGGCATGATTTTGTGTGTGTGTGTATATATATATATATATATATATATATATATATATATATATAGTCATGGTTTGGCTGAGCTGTTCTAATTCTGCTGCTTGATTCTGCTGTCTGAGCTAATATAGAGCTCTGCTATCCATTGCTGCTGCCTTCCCTTTCCTGGATCAGGCTGAATCAGCTGACCTTTCTGTGATTGCTCACTTGACTGTTATCAGCCAACCCTCCCAGGTTATTTAAAGCAGCTTGGCTCACTTCCTGATTGTCCTTGTGTTTGTTGCTGGCTGCTGTGGATTCACCTGTGCTCCTGTTTACCTGAGTATGACCTGTCTTCCTCTGATGATCCTTCAGGCTCCTGACTCCTGGCTTGTTCTTGATATCATTGACTCCTGTGTTCCTGATTCCTGACTTGTTCCTGACAGCTCTGACTCTGGCTTGCCTGAGTACCCGCCTTGATTCTTGACTCCGGCTTGTCTTTTGCTTTATGCTCCTGGATCACCATTTTGCTTTGCTTGTTTTTTTGCTTGTTTAATAAAGGTATTTTGCATTTTATATTTTGGTGTCTGGTTCCTGGTCCCTAACAGTACACAAGGACCATGAACTCAGGAGGTGCAAGCAATCCACCGAATATTTTTTTCAGACTGGGCCAGGTAGACCAGTCCATGGACCAGTTTGAGTTAGCCCTCCAGGTTTTGTTACTCTGTACTGAGCATCTGGCTCCACCTCCTCAGCGGTCCCCCGCGCAGGCTGTCCCTATAGCTGCTGCAGCTCCCACTCCAGCTGCCAATGATAATTCCAATATTGCTAGAGGCATGACAGGGTCTGCCCAACTTCCCAGCGTTATGGGGGTGACCTTAACCAGTGCAGAGGTTTCCTGAACCAGCTTGGCTAAAATTGGGTCATGCAACAGGACAATGATCCCAAGCATGCCAGCAAATCTACAACAGAATGGCCGAAAAAGAAAAGAATCAAGGTATTGCAATGGCCCAGTCAAGGTTCAGACCTCAACCCAATTGAAATGCTGTGGTGGGACCTTAAAAGAGCTGTGCATAAACAAATGCCCGGAAACCTCAATGAACTGAGGCAATATTGTAAAGAAGAGTGGGCCCAAATTCCTCCACAATGATGTGATAGACTGATAAAGTCATACAGAAGAGGGGCGCAGGGGCGGACTGACCAGATGGGCATTCGGTCACGGACCGGGGGCCCGTGACCGAGGCGGTCCCGCCTTCACCACCATTTAGAAGTCAGCATAAAAGCATCATGACTAGGCATGACAGCCTGCCAAAATTTAAGGGCCCACGCCGCTTACAAATAGAGCCACTCAGTGAGGAGTGGAGGCATGTAATGTGATGACTTGCTACCAGACTCACCCAGGTTACTGTCTGGCAGCAAGCACTTCTAACTCAATGAAGAGAAGAGGAGTACGCTTCCCTTTGGGCATTCGTATGCAACCACTTGGTCTGAGCAGCATGGATGTTGATGTCATCACGGCCCGCAGGGGAACGTGATGATGGGTGTAGTCACGCAGAGCCTGGGTGTTATAACGCAGCAGCAACCTACCAAGGAGGGCAAGATTCAGGAATGGAAGACCCCCTCACCTCAGGTCCCAATTCATTGGACCAACGACACAATGAAGATGACTGAAAATAAAAGAGCCATAGAGGTGAAAGAGCTCTACACGTACTGTGATTTCCCTGCTTCTTTAACCTCTTACTCCTTTGAGAGCCAGAAATGTAAGCATTGGATAACTCTCTAGCACTCAGATTAAGGGCAAGAGTTAGTACAATGTAAACCACCTTAGAGACTAAAGGACTTTTTAAATTGAAGTGATGCACATTATGTAGGCAATAGAATTGGGTGGCATAAGCAGGAGAAGGGACAATAATGGGTACAAGGAGGTGAGAAGTATGTGGGGTTGCACAAACAATCAATACTCCTACAGTACCAATTGATTTAAATGGATTTGTTAACCCTTTGACTGCTAGAGATGTATCTGTGACATTTAAGGGATTAAAATCCCTATTTAAATCAAGGGGATGTTATTTGTCAGCCATGGTGTAGTTGGTTTGCCCCAGCATTGCTGCACTTTGCCCTTATAAATAAGGCCCATGGGGTTAAAGTAGGACATCTAGAATAACAAAGAATTGTACTGAAGTGTTTGTAAATTAGGGACCATATGCACACAGAGTATTGGGGCAATCCAGCTGCACTGAAGGGGACAAATAAAAATTCCAGTTCATTTAATGGGACTTAAAGCCTTGAAAGCTAGACTGGTTCTCTACCGCACTGCAAGTCAAAGGGAGCTTTGGCTATATATGTTTCTCTCCTAAGAAGCAATTCTGGAATACATGTTAAACAAGTCCTTAAACTGCTTGACTGCTAAAGAGGTCTCAAAGGCCCCTCTAGCATTAAAGGGGTTAAAATGTCCCATTTAAGTCAAACTGGAATTTTATTTTGTTTGTCATAAATGGTGCAATTGATTTGCCCCAGAATTGCTCCATGTCTTAGTGCATAAGGTCCTGTGTTGCTTATGATGTGTGCTGACTCCCATTTAAAATGGTTTAACCTCTGAGTGTCTTTCAGTATTTAGATGCTGATGGTTTCTGTGTGGTAAAAGGCAGTAACCTTGCTGACTTCCCTTTAGACCTGTCAATTGGGGAGCCAGCTTGGAGCTTATTCAGGCTGCCCAACAAAGCCTATGTATCTAGTGGAGGGCAATGTTTGAATTTGCCACCTGCTTGATCTACTGATTTTCAGGACCTGACAGGTCCTGTGTTTCATTTGTATAACAAGAAGTGACATCTGGATGTACAAGGATTTCTGCACAATCACCTGGCAGGACCTAAACGAGCAGCAAGGAAGCGGGCAGCAAATTCAAGCATGCTGCCCTCTCTAAAGGTGCAGGAATAAAAAATAGGTGGTGGAGGGATAGTTATGCCAGAGACCTTACAATTTAATGGAACAATCTAAGTAATACCACAGCTTACATTTTAAATGGGTCTACATAAATTATATAATAAAGTTTACAACTGAACTGTAGCTACACAAGTAATATCACAGAGCTTACCACTGAAATCGAGCTACACTGTTATTATAGCTCCATTTAAATTGCAATCACTGTGGTGTCACTTATGTAGCTTCATATCAATTGTAAGCTCAGTGTTATTGTCAGTGTCTATTGCAATTGTAAGCTCTGTGGTGTTACTAGTGTAACTAAGTTTCAGTTGTAAGCTCTGTGGTATTACTAGCACAGCTCCATTTCATTTCTAATCTCTGTGGTATCACTACTGTTTCAATTATAAGCTCTTTGGTTTTACTAGGGTAGCTAAATTTCAATTGTAAGCTCTGTGGTATCATTTGTGTTGCTTCATTTCAACTGTAAGCGCTGCAGTATTACTACTTTAGCTCAATGTCAGTTGTAAGCTCTGTGGAATCATTTGCCTTACTTAACAAAATTAAAGCCAGTTATAAAATTAGCAGAAGGGGGTAGGCTGGGATGGTAGGCATAAGCAATAACTGAGAGATGGGACATAATTATAGGTGGGTCATAAATGGGGTGGGGTAAGGGGACCAATGAACTCCATTTCCCCAGGGGCCCTGGATGCTGTCAGTCCTCCCTTGTTCCCATGTGCTAAATTTAGATGTGACCAGATTCCTGGCAGAATCCAAAACTCTCAGAGAGATGCTTACTATTGCCCACAAAATCTGTGCCCATTTTAGTCACTCCTACAGTGCACGTAAAGCTCTATATTCCATGCAAGAGTGTAACAACCTTCCCCATCACCAGCTGAAAATGGAGGTCCCTACTGGTGGAATTCCACATGCTAGAGCATTTGTACGAGCAGACTAAGGCCATTAGTGAGTACACCATGCAAAACTGGAAGGCTTTGGAGGGAGTCCCTTTGTCACATGGCCAATGTCAACTAATGTATGATGTATGTGAGCTGCTGAAATCTTTTGAGGAGTCAACCATGCTGGTTAGTCCTACAGGGGCAGGAATTAGTGAAATTAGTCCACTCATATATTTATTGCAGAAAAAAATGAGGAGCATGGCTGAGGAATCTTACCATAATGACACTACAGACATGCACCAGTTGGAGATAAATTGTCACATCCTAATATCAACAGAGTGACTATCATTTAGCGGGGGAGGTAACAATTAACGAGGCGGATTCCAGAAGATGTAGTTACCCTAGAGGAAGACGGTTATGGCAAGCTAGTTGTTTTGCTCGTCATGGAACTTCAAGTTTCTGCCTGAGTTTCTCTATTCTTCATCCTCTTTGATCTCTGACTCACCTCTTGTTGACTTTCTGGAGAGTCAGGGGGTACAGCAACAGCGGTGCTTGATTTCTGTGGTGGGTGTTTGTCTTTAACATGTTTGATATAAATGTCATGGTGTCTGTTTTTCATGTGTGATATCAGGGTGGTTGTGTCAAGGCACATTCTGTCCTTTCCCCTGCTCACTGACTATCACGGTGCCCGTGATTGCCTCCAGCGACTGTGTGTACAGGCGACATTGATTACTTCCTGGTTGTCGTGCTGAAGCACAGTCGCTATTTTTATTGGCCATTGTTAATTGCCAGAGTGAGTCTTTGCCTACATACTATGCCTTAAAGCCCTCAGTCTGCCACTTCTACTTTGCCCTTTCGTGGCGTACCTGTGCACTATAGCTCTTGTGATTCCGATGCTCGATTCCTGTGACTCCTTCCTATGACTCCTGGCTTGTTTTGACTTCAGCTCCGTTTTATCCCTGACTGCTGCCCACTCGGTTTGACACCTGTCTGACTACTCGCTCTTGGTTTGACTCCTGGCTCTGGCTGAATACCCACTCTCAGTTTGACTCCTGGCTTTGGCTGACTACCCGCTCTGGTTTGACCTTTGGCTTTGGCTGACTACCTGCACCGTATTGACTCAGCTCCGGCTGACCTAGATCCTCAGTACCCGTGGCCTACTGTCTCCGCTCACACTCCCTCATTCAAGCGGTGCTCAGTTTGTCAGTCCGTGTCACTGGCATTCTTGCTATCTCACAGTCACTGCTGCCTGTTAGACTACCCTAGCATTCTAGGGAGTTCCAGTCACCACTGCCTGTTAGACTACCCTAGCGTTCTAGGAAGTTCCAGTCAATATTGCCTGTTCTACTACCCTAGCGTTCGAGGGAGTCTCAATCACCATTGCCTGTTGCACTACCCTAGCGTTCTAGGGAGTCTCAGTCACAACTGCCTGTTCCATTACCCTAGTTTTCTAGGGAGTCTCAGTCACCACTGCCTGTTGGTTACCCTTGCGTTCTAGGGAATATATCACGGTGTCTGTGCTATACTGGCAACATTCTGTCAGTCTCTATCTACTGCTGATGCTTATTGGCTGTAGTGACTTGTCCCACCCAGTATTTGTCCTTAAATACTGGGCTTTGTCACTCCTCCGGTGCCCATTCATGGTGTTTCCATTACCAGCGCTTGTTCCAGTTCTCGTGTGATCTCTGTGTACCAACCCAGACTGCCTGACTACTCTGCTGTATCCGTTCCTGCTCAGTGTACCAACCCTGCCCGGCTGACGTTCCTGCTCTGTGTACCGACTCGGATTGGCTGACGTTCCTGCTCTGTGTACCGCCCCGGCCCGGCTGACGTTCCTGCTCTGTGTACTGACTCGGATTGGCTGACGTTCCTGCTCTGTGTACCGGCCTGGTAGGGCTACTGTTCCAGTGCATCGCTATAGCCTGCGGTCCCATTCCGGTTCTCGGTTTGGGCTCCTACTCCAGGCTTTTGTCTCCGGACAGTCCCATTGTGCCTCTGTGCCTCCTGCAGTATAGTCTTGGTTCAGTCATTGTCGCGTGGGCGACATTCCGGTGTCTATTCCATCAGTGTACCACGGTATGCTTGACCCTCCTTCCTGCCTTAGCTGAGGTTGGTGTTACTTGGGCGCCTCAGGCTGTGCTTACATTAGGCAGAAGTTATTGGTCTTAGCGTTTGTTAATCCTTTTGGGGAAGGTGCCACTATTTCACCGGTCATTCTATCATTCAGTCTCCGCTGGGCGCCCTCCCAGGCATACTGTCTTGTCCTCCGTTACTGCCATAAGCAGTCCTAAGTTGATCCTGGGCCTCTGTTGTCTACTGGGTGTTTCTCTCTATTTATGCACTCCCTGCAGAGAGGGAGTCTTAAGGGCCTCGCACTATTAGGGCCTGTCAGCATTCCTGGCCTAATGGTAACCCATTCCTTGCTGCCTCAGTTGAGCTTCACACAAAAAGTTACCTGACCTGTGTTAGTATATTGTAAATTCTGTATTGTACATATACTGGACCCGTGTGGGTATATATCTTGCTATAACCTGTCCTGTGTCAGTCCTGTATTGTTAATACATTTACTGCTGTGTTTTATCTCACCTACTGTGTCTGAGTGTCAATAAAACCATAACAGAATATCAGTTACCTCTGTCTGTTGGGTTACCCTAGCGTTCTAGGGAATATCAGTTACTGCTGCCTGCTGGTCTGCCCTAGTGTTCTAAGGAGTCCTGTCTCTGATCTTTACCTCTGTAAGATATATGGTGTATTTCCCTCTGTTCCCAGGGGTTTTACAGCTGCTCCTGTACTAGTAGCTACTACCATCACTGCTACTAGCAACTGCCTTCAGTCAGAGTGGTATTTACCTCTATTCAGTTGGGTGATCATGTGCTTGTTCCTTACCTGCCCAGTGAGGGTTGGGGAAGTGCCCAGACATTGTCCTTACACCTGGTCCAATTAGGGTTGGGGAAGTACATTTTATTTCATGCTGTTCTATTTCTCAATAAAGATATTCATTTTAACCGTATCTGTACTTGTCAGTGTTGATATTCCGAAGTCACCCCTTGACACTGACAAATCATTCACAGTGCCATTGGAGATGACTGCACTGTGCCTGTCCCAAGAGAAAAATAGTCCAACACCCATGATGTCAGGGGATAGGGAACAGGTGGAGAAGAATAGCCTCTTTCTTCTTCTCTTCCACATTCCCCTTCCTTGTCTGTGGCACCAGATGATGTTGCTGCCACTGCCTCAGAATCAGCACTGTGACTAGGACCAGGAGTATTGCTACTGCTGGCAAGTGGAACCCTTCCTAGTCCTGCATCACTTGATGACCCCATTCCCCCTGTGGCCACGGTGGTCTGTGGCACACTAGCTCACTCCTCAGCATCTACTGCCCTTGCAACTCAGTGACAGAAACAATTAGAGCAGTTGCAAATTCTGCAAATTCCAAAAGCTAGTGTGGTGGTGGGGATGCCCATCCTCATCCCTGCCTCCCACTCCTTCTCAGTTTTTGCTAAAAAGGCCATCTATGTCTCTTCTACCCCAGCTTCTCCAACATCATGATCAACACCACCACTTGATCTTTGCTCCTGCTGGTGGTGGTGATATTAATTCTGCTCCTGCTCTCCCCCAACATCAGTTCTGGCCTCTTAAGTATTATGTTCCACTTGGACACTGTAGTGAAAGGAAGGGGACTCCCAGAGCCAGAGGAATGTTGTGGGCTTCCTTGACCACTAGTCAGGAAACTCTCAAATGTTTCCCCTTACACTCCCCTAAAACTAGTCCCACCAGCTGTTTCACCATTACTGCTACTACTACTAACACCAACAAGTTCAGTTGCAGAGTCTTCCTCCTCACAGACACTAGTAATATGAGGATATTGATTACCCCCTCCTTCACTCCTAACACTATCAAACTGCTGGACCTCTTAGTACTAGAACTGGTGGGACTGCTTGGGGATGGCAAGTGTGACTTAGTGTCCCCTGCTGTCACACTTGCCATCATCTTCTCCTCCCTCCCCTCGGGAGTATTACAAGACACAAGCAGCAGGTTCAAAACTGGTGGCAGCAGGTTAAGCACTAGCAGCAGGCACATCACTGGTTGCAGCAGGGGCAGCAGATCTGACATCAGGCACAGTATTGGTTATAGTAGGTTCAGCACTGGCAGCAGGCACAGCACTGCTGAAAGCAGAGGCAACACACCTGACAGCAAACACAGCACTAGTGACAGCAGGGGTAGCAATGGTGGCAGCAGGGGCAGCATGGCTGGCAGTAGGAGCAGACAACTGATCTGTTTTGCTCTCACTAGTACTAACTTTTTCTCCCTCCCTTCCCATAAAATTCCCCAAGATGCCTAGGGGGGATTTAGGAGGACTGGACAGCAATGGTTCAGTTGTGCTCACTTCCTCCTCCTCCTCAGACTCAATGGACACATAAGGGTCCTTACAGTTCCTCCTTTTATTAGTTTTAAACCTGCTCATAGTGATATCAGTCACTATAGGCCTTTGCTGCCTCAATTTTTTCAAAAGGGCACAGCTGAACAGTACAGCATGTGTACCTGGCACTGTAGCTGCTTGTATTGTGTTTTACTTCCACAAATACATCACAATTGTATAGTGAAAAGGCGAAAACCACGTAAATCAATGGGTGGAAACTTTCTAGCAAATAATTTTGGCCAATGGGTGAAAAATGTGAAGATTTTAATCATTGATTTTAAAGCAGATTTTCACACAAAAAAGAGGACAACAATGTGGTTTTAGCAGAATTTCTCACAGGAAAATGTTAAGAGCTTTCGTCCACCCCTACCCATGGACTCCTGGCAAACAAAGCAGTGTGTATGGCCAGCATTCACACGTACTGCAGTGGAAACCCTTAGTTGTCCTCCTGCAAGGGTTGAGTCTGAGAGGGTTTTCAGTGTGGCTGGTTACATTGTCAATGACCTCAGGACGTGGCTACCAAGCAGCAATGTTGGGAGACTAACATTCATAAAAATGAACCAACATCTCATACCATCTAGTATCAGGTAGCAAAAACAGCACATGACAAAGAAAGCCAGGACAAATATATAACAGCAGCATAGATGATGAGGAGGAGGAGGGATGTGAAGAATGGTTGCCACCATCTACCCCACTTGGCACCACTGCTATGACCAAAAAGTAATGTGTGTCCTCTGAGAAGGAGGATAGCGATTTGACACAAACACAACTATGGTAAAAACTACAGTTAGGGAAAAAATTGTTTGATCCCCTGCTGATTTTATACATTTGCCCACTGACAAAGAAATGATCAGTCTATAATTTTAATGGCAAGTTTATTTGAACAGTGAGTGACAGAATAACAACAAAAAAATCCAGAAAAACTCATTACGAAAAAGTTATAAATTGATTTGCATTTTACTGAGTGAATTAAGTATTTGACCCCATTGCAAAACATGACTTAGTACTTGGTGGCAAAACTCTTGTTGGCAATCACAGAGGTCAGACGTTTCTTGTAGTTGGCCACCGGGTTTGCACACATTTCAGGAGGGATTTTGTCCCACTTCTCTATGCAGATCCTTGCCAAGTCATTAAGGTTTCGAGGTGGACGTTTGGCAACTTGAACCATCAGCAACCTTAAGGTCTGGAGACTGGCTAGGCCACTCCAGGACCTTAATTTGCTTCTTCTTGAGCTATTCCTTTGTTGCCTTCGCCGTGTGTTTTGGGTCATTGTCATGTTGGAATACCCATCCACGACCCATTTTCAATGCCCTGGCTGAGAGAAGGAGGTTCTCACCCAAGATTTGATGGTACATGGCCCCGTCCATCATCCCTTTAATGCGGTGAAGTTGTCCTGTCCCCTTAGCAGACAAACACCCCCAAAGCATAATGTTTCCAGCTCCATGTTTGATGGTGGGGGTGGTTTTATGGGGGGTCATAGGCAGCATTCCTCCTCCTCCAAACATGGCGAGTTGAGTTGATGCTAAAGAGCTCGATTTTGGTCTCATCTGACCACAACACTTTCACCCAGTTCTCCTCTGAATCATTCAGATGTTCATTGGCAAACTTCAGACAAGCCTGTACATGTGCTTTCTTGAGCAGGAGGACCTTGCAGGCGCTGCAGGATTTCAGTCCTTCATGGCGTAGTGTGTTACCAATTGTTTTCTTGGTGACTATGGTCCCAGCTGCCTTGAGATCATTGACAAGATCCTCCCGTGTAGTTCTGGGCTGATTCCTCACTATTCTCATGATCATTGTAACAGCTTCTTACCTGTTTAAAAGACACTTGGGAGCCAGAAATCTTGTTGCTTGATAGGGGGTCAAATACTTATTTCACTCAGTAAAATGCAAATCAATTTATAACTTTTTTGAAATGCGTTTTTCAGGATTTTTTTGTTGTTATTATGTATCTCACTGTTCAAATAAACCTACCATTAAAATTATAGACTGATCATTTCTTTATCAGTGGGCAATGTACAAAATCAACAGGTGATCAAATCATTTTTCCCTCACTGTATATACACACACAAATCACACCATGCCAGTGCCCTATCACCACCACCACAATACACATCTGCCACATTGTAGTTTGTACATGAATATGTGCCAGTGTCACTTAAAGGGATAGTAATACTTCATTTTAACATTATTTTATTTTGTAGGCATTAAAAAACATGAAGAATGATATAAGTCTTATCTCTCAAACCTTTATGGTTTATGAGATAATCACAAGCAAAGTTTCCCCCTCCCGCCCCTTTTACCTAGTGTAAACAATCTCTTCTCAGATGTGGAATGCAGTCCATAGACTGGACAGATAACAGAAGGGGACACTCTTATTCCTATGAAAACAATGAAATCCCTGCCCCCCTTGACAATCTTTTCAGGTTTTTCCCTTATCTTAATTGAAGATTGTCCCTCTCTGTAGTCTACCTGGGCACCTCCCTTCTGCTCAGGTTGAATAGTGTGACATCAGTAAAAGGGGAGGGAGGGGGACATTTTGTCATTGAATTGCTCTTGAACTACAACTCTTACAGAACTGAAATAACACTCTCCAAAGTCCAAATACTATGATGATTAATTAGAGCTGTTTTTATTATGAAACATTACTATCCCTTTAAAAAGGAAGTTAGTGTTGTGGGCAAAGAACAAATGCAATCTGCATGCTAACATTTTTCAATGCATATGTTGCTGGAGGACTCACAACTTTGACTTTCAGCCACTTATTTCTAAACTACAGTCTTAAGAAGAAGTAATATTGCAGTGGGAAATGTAGTACCTATAGGAAATATAGGTGAAAAACGTGTTAAAATAGGTGAAAAGGAGGACATTTTTGCATTGGTGAAGAGGATAAAACTTTTGCAAAAAAAGAGAAAAATCATCCAGTTTTCACAAAAAGTCATGGAGGAAATTTTTTCCACTCTTTGCCCACCCCTAGTAATCATTAGGTTATCCTCAGAACTGCCCTCCTCTTTTTGCCCACTACTCATATTCCTCTAAACTTTCAGAGGTGTCAAACAATTTCTTTTTACTTTTACAAAGTTCGCTACTGTTTTGAGAACAGGTGTTTTGATGCGTGCTTCTCTCACTGTGAGATGCAGCAGTTGGTTCATTGCACACGCTGCAGCAACCATGACTGCAATCAGATTTTTAACTACCCCATTTTCCTATCCTTTGTACGTTTGCTGAACATTACTATTATATACAAAAAATGGGGCAGTAACTGTTGGACCGAAACGTTGACCGATATTTGTTGCCTATTAACCAATAAATTACTCATTATTAAGACCCACGGGTACTGGCCCATTTTTTGTATTTTTGCATATCTACCCTTTGTGATTGTGTATCAGGGAAAGTGAGTGGTTTCACCTTCCGCCACATTTGATATATATATATATATATATATATATATATATAAGACATAAAGCAGGGCAGCACCCAGATATATCTTTATTGGAAAAGTCCCACGGGTACTGCCCTGCTTTATGTCTTCTACAAATCTTTATTTGGGATGTGCACCTGGGCAAATGATGTAACAGAAGTGAGTGCTTTCACAACTTTGCCCATATATATATATATATATATATATATATATATATATATCTGTCCAAAAAGAAAAATAATCAACAACTTCTTTCCACAGACTTCCATAGCACAGAGACAATATAAGCAAGATCAGTGAGGAAATTACTTGGACTGCAGCAGCCTGTGTCTTTCAAATCAGTCAGACAGAATGTTGGGGTATTTTGGGTCGACCTCCTTTGTTCCCTTCTCACACCCCAGACTCCCCTAGAACAGAGTTTTTTTTAACAGACAGATAAGTAGGGATGGGTGACAATTTTCGCCTCAAACTGAAATCGTGGAATAATGGCACTTTCTACTTGGCGAATAATTTTCCGAGAAAAGTGCAGTTTTTCTGCTTTTTCCCACCTTTTTCACCCATTGAAATCCACCACATGAAAGTTTTCTACAGACATATAAAAGGCTGTCAGGTTCTCACAACATGTCATTCTGTGTTTGTGAGAGGAGAGAGTAGCACCTAGTTTGAGCTCAGAATATAGGGGAATTGAAGTTTAGTTTAGGGAATCTTTTAGGTAGGACCTTTGTTCCCTATATTCGGACAGTCAGTGGGGCACTCTGGAGAGAAAAAGGGACGAAGGAGGTTGACCTCAAAATTCAGATTGACTGACTGGCAAGACACAGGCAGCTGGGAACCTATTTGCTTGCTGATCTTGCTGTTATTGTCCCTGTGCTGGGTGGGGAAGTCTGGGAAAAGAAGTTGCTGATTTTCTTTTTCAATTATATTTTTTTTGGACAGTCTGTGATAAGACAACAGGGTGAAAAACTTAAAAAAAAATAAAATAAAAAAGAATAAAGACCTAAATACATTAGGTGACAGTGAAAGACAGATAACTGGGCATCATACAGCTCCATCAGTTGTGTTGTGTACAGTAGAGTAAAAAAAAACAAAGTGTAGTAGAGTAATGTCCAGCAAATGCACAAGGGGAAGGGGAAAGGGGAGGGTGGAGCATTGCAGAGAAGTAGTTGAGTAATGTCCAGCAAATGCACAAGGGGAAGGGGAGGGGTGGAGCATTGCAGGGAAGTGAGAGTAAAGTAGTAGTTCAAAAACTGACTGCAGCAATGGTTGCTTCAGAATGTGAAATCAATGATGATGATCCCTCTCTCCAAGGGAGGATGCAGTTTGTCAAGGTCCCAGGAAAACTAGTTCCAGGCAGCTCTCACAGCATGCCATTCTGTGTTTGTGAGAAGAGAGAGCAGTCTGTTTTTGAAATAGTGAAGAGTAAAATAAAAAGGAATTTAAGCTTAGTTTTAGGGAGTAATTTAGGTAGGATATTTGTTCTCTTTAGTATGGGAATTTGGGGGCACAATGGGGGAGAAGAAGGGGAAGAAGGGGGGAAGGAGGTTGACCGAAAATACCCCAAAATTTGGTGTGACTAACTGGCTAGACACAGGCAGCTGGGGTCTAAATTGCCTGCTGATTTTACTTTTATTGTCTCCGTGCTGGGGAAGTCTGAGGAAAGAAGCTGTTTTTTAGTTATATATATTTTTTGGGGACTAACTGTGATAAGATATGCTGGGCAACTTTAAAAAAATAAAAAAATAAAAAACAGAAATAATTAAACAAATATATTAGACAGCTGACTGGGTGCTCTGTGACTGAGGCAGACTTGACAGACAGCAGATGACATTGAGAATTTTGTTGAGAGCCAAGGCAAGAGATCACACCATCAGTTGTGTACTGTAGAGAGTAAAACACACACACACACAGTAGTTGAGTAATGTCCAGCAAACATAAGGGGCATGAGGAAGGGTGGAGCAGTGCAGGGATGTGGGAGTAAAGTGGTAGTACAAAATCTGACTGCAGCATGTGCAATAAATGATGATGATCCCTCTCCTCCCAGGGTGGATGCAGTTTGTCAAGGTCCCACCAATCACACCACGCCAGTCCCCCACCTCCACTACCATATACATCTGCCATATTGTAGGTTGCACTTTATTTATTTTTTTAATCACTTGACATCATCATGAATATGTGCTAGTGTAACTTAAGAAGGAAGTAAGTGTTGTGGGCAAAGGACAAAGGCACTCTACATGATAACACATTTTTCAAGGTATATGTTGCTGTAGGACTCACAACTTTGACTTCCAGAAACTTATTTCTCCACTACAGCCCTCAGAAGAAATAATATTGTGCTGGGAAATGTTGCACCATATTAAACATAGGAAAAACGTGTTGGAATAGGAGAAAAATGTGATAGAATAGGAGACAAATGTGTTAGAATAGGAGAATAATGTGTTGGAATAGGGGAAAAGTTTGCTGGAATAGGCAAAAAGGAGGAAAATTTTGCATTGGAGAAGAAGAGAAAACTTACGAAAAAAGCAAAAAAATCTGTTGTTTTTCTGAAAAAAGTAATGCGGGAAATTTTCTCACTTTTTGCACACTCCTACAGATAAGGAAGGAGCTTGGATGACAGCTCCTTGTGTTTTGCCAGTCAGTCACACCAAATGTTGGGGTATTTGGGGTCAACCTCTTTTCTCCCTTCTCCTCAGAGTTCTCCCAGGCTCCCCTAATACAGAGAACAGATGTCCTACCTAAAATACTCCTAAACTAAGCTTCAACGACACTTGATTTTTCTATCTTATCTAGCTCAAAATGTGCTGCTCTTTTTTTTCCCTCTCTCAAACACAGAATGGCATGATGCAAGAGCCTGACACCTTTTCATATGCCTGCAGGAAAAAAAACTGCCATGTGGTGGGGAGAAATTCAGTCTTCCTATTGATTTCAATTCAAAGAACTAGGCAAAAAAAAGCTGGAAAACGGCACTTTTTCCACTAGGCGGGAAGTGTTATTTTTTCAACGATCTTGATTTGAGGTGAAAATTAGTGCTCATCCCTAATGAGGTCTCAGCCCCAAAGTGGCTGAGTACATAGCTTTAGTACCCAGGAAATGAAGGTCATTAATTCACTGAAGGACAACAAGGACATTATGATCAAACCAGCAGATAAAGAGGGCGCTGTGGTCATAATGAATTAAACAGAGTTCAGTAGGGAAACACAGAGACAACTTTCTGACCCCAGACATTACTGCCAAAGATCAAGGGCATCCCACACAGATATATGTAAAGGAACAAAAACGTATAATCAACAGACTCCCCTCCACATCTACAGACATTCAGGATATAATGGCAGAGACCACAATAATTATTTAATTCTATTTGTTGCTCAAGATAGATAAACAGGGGAACCCCGGAAGACCTGTAATCTCTGGGGGTATGGACACTGACTGAAAATATCACTGGCTGGGTGGAAAACATCCTAAAACCCTTAGTGAAAAGCATAGCCAGCTATCTCCATGACACCACAGATCTAATGAACAAGCTGGTTTGCTATAGGTCAAGTACCAAAGAAGGTGAGAGGGTAATTATACTTTTTCCCTTTCTTAGGGATAAGTCTCTCCTTCTTTGGCATGTAATTTTAATTACACATGCACCCTAATTGCCTGTCTCAGTTTAATCCCCTTGCTTTAACTGGATAGTGAAATCTAGATGCTCTTTTTTGTTACTATAAGTCCAGTACCAGAGGACACAACTTTGGCTACTAGGGTTGTTGAATCCCTATTCGCAAATATCCCACATCAAGATGGCCTAACAGCATGCACTGACATTTTGGACCAAAAATATCTACATGTGAAGACTGTCCTGGAGCTTACAAAATTCATACTCACGCACAATTACTTCACATTTTGGTATGACTTATATATACAAAATAGGAACAGCCATAGGAACAAAGATGGCACCCAAGTATGCTAACTTGTTCATGACGAAATGTGCATAAGGTTTTCAATCCACCTGTGGCGCTAAGCCACTAGCGTACCACCATTATATAGATGACATCCTGTTAATCTGGACTGCCTATGAACAGGACCTTACCTTATACAATTCCATGCCAGACTTAACCAATTCCACCCAACCATTAACCTCACTCTGAACTACTCTGTTGAACACATACATTTCTTGATACAATGATCCATATAAAGGACCAAAACATACAGACATCCCTGTATCACAAACCTACAGACACACCTTCATACCTTAGATATGACAGTTTTCACCCCAAACATACCAAACACTAAATTATCTGCAGCCAGGCTATAAGGTACAATTGCATATGTTCAAACAGTACAGACAGGAACCAGCATCTCCATTCACTAAGAAGAGGATTTAGAAATCAGGGATACTACCCAAGAATAATAGACAATCAGATACAAAGAGTTAATAAATTCCCAGGGAGACACTCCTTGAATACAGACCACTGCAGAGAATAACAGTGTACTACTTGTGGTCACAAACAGTCAGCAAATGGAAGACCTAAGGGGGATTTAAAAAAAACTTACAACCAACCCTCCATAAAGATAGTAGACTAAAAGTCATTTTCCATATCCACAACTTATATCATACACACAACCCCCAAATTTAGAAAATTAGATAAAGGCAAATGATTGTCAAAAGCCATTTGTCACAAACCTCAAAAAATAACATATTCCACAGTGGAGTAAAAAGATGTGAGACCTGTCAACACACCCAATGCACAACAAAGAAAACAATAGCAGATACACAACAATGCTTTGAAATTAACAGGTTCTTCTCTTGTTCCTCATCAGATGTAGTATACTTTAAACATGTACACAATTCTCTACAGGAGGATACTATACTGGGGAAACAGGACAGAAATTGAGGAAAAGAATGCACCTCCACCGCCACATAGTATACAAAAAAAGTTGACACACCAGTTGGACACCATACTGAAAGGTAATTTTAGAACACATAAGGAAATAAAAATCTAGTAATTTAAAGGGATAGTAATGGTTCATCTTGCATGTAGCTCAGAATGTTGAGCATGTGTAATAGTTGTACTCTGTGATGTACATTTACCACTTAACTTGCTAGTTACTGTGTAATATAATGTTAAAGATGATCTCTTTAACTTAATATTACATCATTGTTTATGTCCCAGAACCGACTGAGGATCACAGCAAGGGACATGCTTCATACAGTATTAGTAAAAACCTGCTCTTTTTCATTAAGAAGGGCAGGTTTTCCCTTATACTGAATGAAAGAAGATTATCCTTTGTCGTGACTTGTCCAGTCGAGCAACCGGACTTCAGAACTGAGGGGAGGTGGCTTAACATCAGGGAAAGGGGTGGGAGGGATTATCTTTAACATTATATTAAACAGTAACTAGCAATTTATGTGCCAAAAGTACATTGTGGAGCACAACTATTACACATGCTCAATGTTCTCAGCTATCTGTAATATGAACTATTACTATCCCTTTAAAATAATGGTTATATTTGACACATTAAAAACAGGCCTGAGCCTGGGGATGGGCTTTATGTCTTATTATAATAGATAGAACATATTGGTATAGACATTGGATCTTGCCAACTCGTAGACTAACAGGCTTTCACAGGCTCTGTGTTAATGAACCTCTTCTTGTTCCCAGGAATACGATCTCACCCTATGCATATAATTTCATATCTATGCTGATTGGATGTTTAGTTAGTGAATTGTCCCTCACTCATATAATTTGTTTTAAATGTATGCCATACTCTGTAAATATAAATTGAGTGCTATTCCAGCTTTATTTGTTTACCCATGCCTGAAGAAGGGGCCTTAGTGTCCTGAGAGGTTGCACTTTAGATGTCCATTAAATGGTATCACCTTTATATCACTCTTGTAAGTTTTTTGCTACAAAGATACAGTGAATCCCTACTGGCTAACATGGTACCACCTTTTTTCCCTGTAAACACTTTGGAAAGCATGCTTATTATGCTTATTATTGAGTAAACAAATGTAATCATATAACTCAAAATGCAAAATGTATTTCTAATAAGCTGTTATTTGATTAATACAATGCACATTTGCTATATAAACTGTAACATGAACAGCATTTAATAAGCTAGGTATTTTTTTTTGACATATAGTTTGTCTTCATATAATTTTTGCTGCTGAGGTCAAGGATTGTGTTTCATAGTTTATTACATGTCATATCCTTGCAATAGAAACAGTAGGTGGCTACTGCAAAAAGCTGCAATGTGTGCTGTAAATATTATTAAGTAGCTGCAAAGCCACATGGGACTTATATTTGTAATCCATACAGGTGAAGCTACAGTGTTAGTTTGACATTGGAATAAAAATATTGTTGTTGAAGGGAAAAAACACATGGACTTAAAAAACCCTTCATGGAAAACAATTTGATGTCTGAATACACATTTACAAAAGCAAGCAAAATATTGTAACTCTTTTAACATCATGAGTATGTGTTGATCTAGAGATCACAAAATGCCTAGTAATAAAATTGTAATTTTTTTTTAAAGTGTGCAGGAATTTTATTAGGTTGACAAATAAGATCAATTTTTTTTGTTTGTTTGCCAGAATTGCATACAGATGTATTAAAAAGACTCTGGTGTAAAAAAAATAAAATTTTAAAGCAATAAATTGTAAGGTGAGAGAACCAAATAGATCTGAATAAGCCTGAAATACCAAAATGAAAAACCTTTGATTTCAAAATCCCATTACAGACAGGCACAGTTCATACCAGAAATGTTACGCATCATCTCAGACGACATTATGCCATCAAGTCCAGAAGTCAATTTCAAGTTAATTTACTTTTACTCTCTCCATTTTTTATATGTTATTTTTTTCAAGATATTCTCAAGGTAAAAGTTCATTCCTGTTTTAATCTTGAACTGGAACAAAATGATTTTACAGTGTGATTTGTAAGGAAAAAAAAAAAAGAAAACTAATCATTAATTCCACAGAAAGTGGAATAATAGTGTTCTCATAATTGGTGAAGGAGTTTGCAGTTTGTGTCAATGATGTATGATTGCTACTGAAAATGGCTAAGACTTTTCACGTTAGCTTTCACAGTGAAGGTTAATTTTTAAGAGCAATTTCTATTGCACTCTGCCTCTTAAGGAAGTATCTTACTGTTTTGCATGCTGTATGTTTCTAGAACTGAAGAATCACTGCTCAAAAGGATTAATTTGGCAGGCACTCCTGAGACTTTAGAGGGTAAACAACTGTTTCTTTTTTGTCAATATGGCAATTAAGAGTGGTGAGATTAAAGAAGAGAAAGTAAATGCAGCTTTGGCTCCTATTATGGATTGATGGCTTAGTGACTTGATGAATACCTATTAGGATATCAGATATTCTAGAATAAAATAGGATTTGAGAGTCAAGATCAGAAGTAATTTGAAACTCTTAGTTTGATGTTAACAATGTGTAACAATTTCTAACTTGAGAAAATAATAACATATTATTCATATCCAAAGGGGCTTAAAAACCTCTTCACATCTATTGGATTTAATTACAAAATTAGTATGCAGTGGTGCTAAACATCACAACCTTATTAAACAAACTGTTCTGTAGAAAAATTAGAGCTTTAATATCTTTATTAAGTGAACTGAAAATAGCAAAAGAATAGATATTTAAGAAATATGCTATTATGGCCCATCATTATAGTTGTGTGGAAGAGCAGCTATAGTTATAATTTAAATGAGGGTTGATTTTCAAAACCTTATAGCATTTGAAATATTTAATTAAAACATTCAAACTGTGTCAGTATAAATGTCAGTGTCTTTCATCACTAGCCTGACAAAATTGATACAAATCAGTTGATTTAATAACCTGACGTTATTAAAAAAGTAGTTATTTTCCCATTCTAACTTGTCCTACACATCATCATGAACATTTTATTGGGGGTCCAACCAATTTACTGAATGGATACCTACCAAATATGGAACCAAGACTTATTAAAAAAAAAATAATTTCACTAACCACTTGTATATGTGTGGTCTCATTTTCAAGTTACCAATTCACATCTGTACAAAAGTGGATTACCATAGACAGGGAATTAATTTGATTTGCTTCTTTCTCTTCCACTTACAAACACAGAATGGCATGCTGTGAAAACCTGACACCATTTTATATGACTGTGGAAAAGAAGAGAACCTTGCCATGAGGTGGGGACAAATTTTGTCTTTCCATTTATTTCATTGCAGTGAGCTAGTTGAAAAATACAAAAAACTGCACTTTTTGTGAACTATTTCCTGCTTGGCAGACAGTGTCATTTTTCTCCTGTTTTGAGGCAAAAACTTTCACCCATCCCTAATTATGTGTCCACTTGCAGTGATGGCAACTATATAAGTTCAAATACCGATTGGAATTTACTTCCTTGAAGTGTGGCCCAAAATTTGTAATATTTTTCAGTCCATTAATAAATAGATAAATACGTGAGAAATGGGAAGATCAAAGGAAACCACCTAATGCTCCGTGTTTGACACACTGCCAAACACCGAGCCTGAGCTTCAACCACACTCACCCTTCCAAACATTAACTCTCCCCGCATTTTTTGCGTTCGGCAGTGTGTCACAGTACAGGTAATTGCATACCTTACTTGACTTAAAACAACCGATGGTATTTTATATTTATGGCTGTGAATTGAATTGAACAGAGCCCTTGATCTTAACGTAACTCTTCTTCTGCAAAATATCTCGAGTGACAAATTCTCACGAAAGTATTCTCTACTTTCCAATAATCTTATTTCATTTTTATTATGAACTTGGTCAGATAAACTGAATATTCTTGCAATATCTATTCTGTTTTTTTTTTTTTTTATTTTGTTATATTCACATTACATTATAGCAATGATGCATGAATGAAAGTTACCCGATTGGGACCAGGTTCATAAATGTTCCCATAGCTCTTACCAATATTACTGATTTATAGTACACTGGGGAGAGCCTTTGGTAAGTCTGTCCATTACTGTTTTCCATTTTGTGCTTTGATACCAGTGTGGAATTATACAACTTGACCTCCCCCTGATCATGTTCTTTCTTTTTATATCCATTACACCAAATAAGGATTTTTCATATGACTTTAAGTGGCTGCCATGGACTAATTCTCCATTTTGATTGGAATGACTAAGGGCTGTGTCAAAGCAGGAGTATCCTTCAATAGCAAATTTTGTTTGCCACTTATATATCAAAGTGTCTAAGGCATTTGGCCAACAGAAATTCACAATTTCTGATCTGTTTTGATTAATTCACGCAAGGGTTTTCCCCTTCTCTCCAGTTTATGTTGTTTGGTCTGAAATACCTAATACTGCCTTTGCCATGCTTTAGGAAATCCAGAGCAAAACAAGAAAAGTTAGTTGCTGGTTTTTGAT
The DNA here is from genome assembly GCA_037306005.1 of Rhinophrynus dorsalis. Lineage (NCBI taxonomy): Eukaryota > Metazoa > Chordata > Amphibia > Anura > Rhinophrynidae > Rhinophrynus > Rhinophrynus dorsalis. The sequence continues at coordinate 66,826,347 of CM074719.1, read as the reverse complement.
GACTTTAACATTAATTACATGAGAGTTGGTACAGTGTTAGCCGTAGAAATACAGGAGGCAAATATAGTTTTTGATACCTTTTATTGGCTAACTAAGCAGATTTAAATGCAAGCTTTCAAGAACTTAGGTCTCTTCCTCAGGCATGTTATACAGATAAATATGAAAATATGCCTACAAAAGAGATGCGAAACTTGTGCACACATTTACACCACGGACAACAGAGCAATTCCAAACACCCAGTAACACCATAAGATCAATGGTACCTTCACCTGTAAATCATCCAATGTAATTATAGACCTGTCAGCTTGACTTCCATAGTGGGTAAGATACTAGAAGGGTTATTAACTGACAGTATTCAGAACTATGTGAAGACAAACAATATCATTAGTAGGAATCAGCATGGTTTCATGAAGAACAGATCATGTCAGACTAATTTACTTGCATTTTATGAAAGAGTGAGTAGTATTTTGGACAGGGGAGTTGCTGTTGATGTAGTATATTTGGATTTTGCAAAAGCCTTTGACACAGTGCCTCACAACCGGTTACTGCATAAATTAAAAGGCTTCAGTTTGGGTGGTGTTATCTGTACATGGATTGAGAACTGGTTAAAAGATAGATGGCAGAGAGTTGTTGTAAATGGAACTTTTTCTAATTGGTCTAGGGTTATAAGCTGGGCCCAATGCTTTTTAATTTGTTTATTAATGATCTAGAAGTGGGAATTGAAAGTAGCATCTCAATCTTTGCTGATGACACTAAGCTATGTAAGGAAATACATACAGAGCTGGATGTTTTTTCCCTACAGAAGGATTTAGATAAACTAAGTGAATGGGCAGAAAAGTGGCAGATGTCATTTAATGTAGATAAATGTAAGGTTATGCATTTGGGTTGTAGAAACAAACTTGCTACATACACTCTAAATGGGAAACAACTTGGGAAATCCTCATTAGAGAAAGATTTAGGTGTACTGATAGACAATAGACTTCACAGCAGTGTGCAGAGTCACTCAGCTGCTGCAAGAGCAAATAGAGTACTAGCCTGCATAAAAAGAGGTGTAGAAGCAAGGGATGCTAATATTATCCTACCTCTGTATAAATCCTTGGTTAGGCCTCATCTAGAATATGGAGTACAATTTTGGGCGCCTTTTCTAAAAAAAGACATTACTGAACTGGAAAAGGTGCAGAGACGTGCAACAAAACTGATAAAGGGATTGGAGGATCTGAGTTACAAAGAGAGACTAGCCAAACTGGGTTTGTTTACATTAGAAAAGAGACGTCTAAGGGGTGATATGATTACCATTTACAAATACATTCAAGGTCAATACAAAGAACTATCCAATGAATTATTTATGCAAAGAGCTGAGCTAAGAACAAGAGGTCATCCATTAATACTTGAGGAAAGGCGCTTTCGACTAAAACACAGGCAGGGATTCTTTACAGTAAGGGTGGTAAGGCTATGTAATTCTTTGCCTCGGGATGTTGTGCTTGCAGATAATGTAACTGCATTCAAAAAAGCAATGGATGCCTATCTAGCACAGAACAATATTGACAGTTATGACAGATGGCTTCAAAGCAAATAGGATATTGATCCGGGGAACTATTTGTCACACACACACACACACACACACACACACACACACACACACACACACACACCTACATTGGAAATTGCTCCAGAGGGCTTTTTTGTTTCCTTCCTCTGGATCAACAGGGGTGTTATTGGCATGGGCTGGACTTGATGGACGCATGTCTTTTTTCAGCCTTATCTACTATGTTACTATGTTACTATACCTTATCATGTGTGCAAAATACCCAACAGCTCTGTATGTGGGAGAAACTGGACAAGCACTACATAGGAGATTTAATTCACACAGATCCAGTGTTAATAACAAAAAGACAGAGACACCAGTGGGAGAACATGTTTGCCAAAATGGGCACAGTGTCAAGGATATTAAGTTAACTGTATTGATGGGACTGTTCCGCACTCAGAGGGACAGAAAGGTATGGGAGGTAAAATGAATGTTAAAATTTAATGCAATTTGTAGTGGTTTGAACAGGGATAAGGAATTTCTGTCAAAATATAATTTAGTTGATTGACCTTTCCAACAGACCCAAGAGCATCGTAAATACCTCTAAAGCCTTAGAGGAAGAGTGCAATTTACCATTGACTGATCAAAGATATCTGGATCTGGACTGCATTCCATTATCTGATTTCCATGCTAAACAATGTGATGTGTACTTGTATTTAAGAGAGATGTTTTCATATTTATCTGTATAACATGCCTGAGGAAGAGACCTAAGGTCTTGAAAACTTGCATTTAAATTTGCTTAGTTAGCCAATAAAATGTATCAAAAACTATATTTGCCTCCTGTTTAACATTAATTGGCGTCACCAAAATAATGACAGATTATTTTTATTGTGTAAGGCATTGGACTAATCTCCTCCCCTCATATAAATAAAAAAAGTCCTACCATACTCTGCTGGACTGGATCCATTCATCCTGTCTAAGCCAAATCCAAGATTCAGGGGTAGTAGCAAATGTGTTTAGTGATCACTCCATAGTCTACTCTATTCACAAATCTTGTCCCAAAATAAAAGTTACTAAATATTTCAGGAAAATTAATCTCCATTCTTTTCTAAATGATCAAAGATTTTGCCTGTGGTATAGAATAAACTTAAAACTTGACTTCTTGCAGGTCTGTAATACCCTTGCTTCTCCTAAAGAATGTCAGGTTAAGGGGGGGGCACCTACCCTGGGGCACTGTTGACCTTCTTGAGTTATACAGATTTAAATATGCTTTATGTACAAAATTTAAATAAACTGTCTCCATATGATGACATTGCTTACAGATAATTGCAGAAAACCTGCACAAAGAAAACAAATGTAAACAAAATGCAATATTGCACTGACAACTTAACAGTAACATATTGTCACCACTCGAAGGGTAGGGACCCGCGTGGTGTCGGTGCTAGGGAGCGTTGCTAGGGAGCGAAACTAGAGATCGGTGACAGAGTGCCAGGTACTCCTGGGATGCAGCCAAAGCTGAGTTAAAGGTGCTGGTCACAAAACCAGATTGTTCCACCCCAGTTGAGCCGGGGTGCAACCAGGATAGGAGTACGCTGGGAACCGTTAAGACCAGGCTGCTGGACAGGCTGAACATTAGGCAGGAGGCAAACCAGGAACATAGGCCAAAGTGGTTTTCAGGAATGGAGCCGAAGATCAGAGCCAGAGAGTAATCTCAAGCAAGCCAAAGGTCAGACCCAGGGACTGGAGATTCAGAGTGGTCAGGAGCAAGCCAAAGGTCACAGCCAGGAACTGGAGATTCAGAGTGGTCTGGAGCAAGCCAAGTTGGAACGGGACAGACCATAATTGCCATAGATCCAGCTGAGGCATCCTGTATTACAGCCATATTGGACCATCCTCTCACACCACCCACCTCCAAAGCCTGGAGCGCAAACTGGATGCTGTGTTAGAGGTGCTATGTACCCCCTGCATCTCATTCCCTAGCTGTTTGATCTTCTCCTTGGGGCCAACTGGTTTACTAAATTGGATATGAGGGGGGCCTATAATCTAGTCCAAATCAGACCTGGTGATGAGAGGAAGATGGCCTTCAACACCCGATACGAGCACTACGAATATCTGGTTATGCCCTTTGGACTCTGTAACTCGACCCTAGTGGCACCAATGACCTTTCTAACAAAGAAAGGAGCCGATCCATGGAACTGGTTCAGAGAGGCAGTGGCTGTCTTTGCAGTGCTCAAAACCGCTTTCCCTACTGCCCCAGTGCTCCGATATCCAGACATCACCCAACTTTTTGTACTCCAAGTAGACACTTCTGAACAAAGAATCCGTGCAGTCCTGTCTCAAAGGGATCCCACAACCAACGCCCTTCACCTGTGTTCTTATCTCTCTGCAACTAACTCCAGCTGAGAGAAAGTACGACTTGGTAACCTTGAGCTGCTCGCCATGAAGGTAGCCATTGAGGAATGGTGTCATCTACTTGAGGGGCCCAGTATTCCCTTCACTATCTATACAGACCACAAAAATCTACAGTACATGGAGTCTGCAAAGCGTCTCACAACACCCCAAGCTTGGTGGGCTCTTTTCTTCTCCTGTCTCCAGTTTATCATAACTTATATTCCGGGCACCAAAAATGTGAAGGCCGATGCCCTGTCCCACCTGTACTCCGCTCCTGTCTCCAACGATCCACCCAAACACATCCTTCTGTCCCATAAGGTTCTTTCTGCATTGTCTACTACAACCTCAGGAAACCCAGGAAACATGTATCCCTCCTGCCCATCTGGGCACCTGTTCATTCCTGTCCAACACCGGGCTGAGATTCTGATGTAGGCTCATCAGTCGCCCACCTCCGGGCATCCAGGGATTTACTGCACCACAGATCTGGTACAGCATCAGTTCTGATGGCCTTCCTTGACGCACGATGTGAAGGAGTTTGTTCGAAGCTGCAACCACTGTGCCTGGGTCCCAGCCTGCTGGTATCTTACAGCCGCTTCCCGTGCCTTCTTCCCCGTGGACACACATAGCCATGGACTTTGTGGTAGATTTACCTCCTTCCAAGCAGAACATGGTAATTTTGGTTGTTGTTGATCGCTTCTCTGTTCAAGTGCACTTCATCCCTTTGCCAAAGTTACCTTCCTCTCAACAGTTGGCTGACATCTTCCTCAGAGAGGTGTTCTGGTTACACGGTCTTCCCCTTCAAGTGGTGTCAGACAGGGGCAATCAGTTCACTTCCTGGTTCTGGAGGGCTTTTTGTTCCCGCTTAGGCATCACTGTTCACCTGTCCTCTGCCTACCATCCATAGTTCAGTGGCCAGACTGAAAGGACTAACCAGGCACTCAAACAATACCTCCGCCTGTTCATGGAGCCCCTCCAAGACACCTGGGCAGATCTCCTGCCGTTAGTGGAATTTACCTTCAACAGCTGCCATCACAAATTGACTAATGATCTCCTTTCTTTGCTGCTGGTTGATACAATCCGGCATCTCTCCTGCTCTCCTCTTCCTCTGGTGTTCCTGCCATGGACAAGCATCTAGATGACTTGGAGACCCACTGGCAATGTGTTCGTTCCCGGCTGATGACTGCAGCTGCAAGGTACAAGACGGCAGCCGATCGGTGACATGTATCAGTTGGTGATGAGGTATGGCTCTCCATGAAGAACCTACGCCTTCAGCAGCCCTCCCCAAGTTTGGTCTGCTCTACATTGGACCGTTCCGGATCCGCTCGCGGGTCTCTCCAGTGACATTCACTTTGGATCTGCTGCCGTCCATGCAAATTCCAGATTCTTTCCACGTGTCTCTGCTCAAAGCACTTGCTCGGACCCGATACTCTCCACATTCTGCATGCCCCGGCAGGCTTTTCATCGTGCATTCCAGTCCAAGCCTGGTTATCTAGGGGTCTCCCGTTGAGGAGTGGGGTCTCCGCTCCTTAGCTACTCGCCCAGCCACCTCACACTCACGGTGGGTTGCTGCATCCGGGTTGCAGAGGCTGGCCGGTCGTGCATGCGCAGGACACCACTGTTTTCCTTTCTGGCGTCTGCGCATGCGCCCGGTTTGGCTTGCTACTTGTTGAGCCCCCATAAATCCCGCACGGCTCCCAGGTGAGCACCCTCCTCTTCCATTGCCTTTGGCCACTGCCTTCTAGTTGAAAGGACTACCCCAGGCTTAGGGTGCCCGTTCCATGAGCTTATCCAGCATCACCTGACTCTCTGCTTCTGTTCTGACCCCTGCCTCTGACCATTGGATTGTTTCTGACCACTCTGTATCTTCAGTCCCTGGCTCTGACCTTTGGCTTGCTCCTTACCACACTGAATCTCCAGTCCCTGGCTCTGACCTTTGGCTTGCTCCAGACTACTCTCTGGCTCTGATCTTCGGCTCCGTTCCTGACCACCATTTTGGCCTCTGTTCCTGGTTTGCCTCCTGCCTAATGTCCAGCCTGTCCAGGCAGCCTGGTTTTGCACGGTTCCCAGTGTACTTCTATCCTGGGTGCACCCCGGCTAATACTGGATTAGCAATTATTATGGGATACAACACTATTTGGAGCTCTCTTTTGTTTCTTCTTTCTGTTCATGTTCGGATTCCCATCTGGGAGGAGCAGCCAAGCCAGCTTGCCAAAGAGTCCTATGCTGCATGTTGGGGCAGTTTAAAGATACATAAGTGTGTGATCTGGGATGTATATAAGTGTTGAAGACCAGAAACTATTCTTGTGAGTATTACTCCTTACAAGGGCATTGGTGCTGGTTATTTATATGTTTTTCACTTAAGATATTGTGCTAGGAGTGCCGTCTGTTTTATCTTTTTTTTTTTCTTGTGCTGCAAAACTTGCGATAGTCCTGGCACTTCCACCGTTGGTAAATTGTTAAGCCATAAATGGTATGGAAATTATATAATTTAAGTCCTCAGAACAATAACTGTTATTCCTATATTTTTGACAGGTTGAATGTGCCTTTAACATCAGCTTTCACTTTAGTTTTTTGACATGTAGTTTACACTGTTTTGTGTTGTGGTAGAAAGAGAGATGGTATAAAGAAGTAGATATAAAAAGTTAAATTCCATATCATATAATTTCTATGAGATCTAGAGCACTAGAGATGAATAACTGCACAGTAGACGACCCAGGATACAAAATTCTGACAAGAGTGTTAGCATCCACCCCGGTACAATAAATATGGATTTATTTTAATTACAAAGCAAATATCCAGGGTTGGGTAAAATTGCCTCTTTTTACTTGAAAATTCCCACATCGTGATAATTCTTATATCCTTATAACCCCCCTGGAATTTTCCACAGGAATTTTGCCACCTCCCATGTGTGTGTGTATGAGGGGAGGTGTTTGAATCAGAAGTGCATTTCTGTAGCTACCAGTACAACCGGACACAGCTGGGAGTTAGGGTAAATGGGATTCTACTGTGGCTACTGTGAGACAATGCTGGGTGCACAGTGTGAGCTTCTAGAACTATTGTGAGGTAAGGCTGTGGGGATAATGTGATTCTACTGTTACTGGAGAACAACCCTAGGGTGGACACCATGAGCTTCTACACTTACCATGGATAAAAGGCTGGGGAAACAGTGTGTGTGTCCATGGTTACTGTGGGGCAAGGCTGTAAGGGCACTGGGTGGTTCTTTGTTTATCATGGGACAAATCTGGGTGGACAGTGTGTGTTTCTATGGTTTCTGTAGGATAAGGATGAGGGGACATTATGTGGTTCTATGGAACAAAGGTGGGGGACATTGTATGGTTCTATGGTTAGTGGGACAAGGCTGGGGACCACTGTATGGTTCTATGGACACTAAGGGACAAGGCAGGGGGCTGCACTGTGAGGTTCCATGGTTACTGTGTGACAAGGCTGTAGTTCTATGGATTTTATGAAACAAAGCTATGGATGGCACTCTGTGGTTCCGTGGTTATTATAGGACAAAGCAACATGCATTTGTAGGAGCAAGTGAATTTTTAGGAACAATACAACATTTTAAATTTTTATTATACATTTTATTATAACTATAATCTTATTTTTTGCATTATATTTTTAAAGCTCAGTTTTATTAATTTTATTAAAATTATGTTCATTCTGTCTGTTTTATTACCTGAGTCTCTTCACTCACATAGAAACATATAAACATAGAATTTGACGGCAGATAAGAAGCATTCAGCCCATCTAGTCTTCCCATTATCCTACAGTAAAAATCTCAAACCTTTTTTTGGTCCTTGATCTATTCTTAAGTTAAGGACAGCCTTATGCCTATCCTGTACATGCTTAAATTCTGTCACTGTATTAACTTCTGCCACTTCTGCTTTGGAGAGCCATGTCATCTGCTTTACTGAAAGTGGTGAGAATGTAAGTTTATCAACTTTGTTTGTCCTAGAGGTTTCATCTGTAACACTGGTGAATGCATTTCCCCAAAGATACTCTGTGCTGTTTTCCTCCTGGTGGTGGGGCTTCCCACATGATTCGAGACGTAGCTCTAGTTTGTTTAGTTTTGGTTTCTTTTCCTCTTACCTACCCTCCCCCCTTGCCCCTCCCATCTTCCTCCCGCCCCCTCTCTTTTTTTGTATTCCACCCCGCACCAACCTTCACCCAACCTGGTCACCTAATGCCAGGACACATAACTCTCTCTTCATGCAATGTTGCCTCTTTTTCTCTAAGCCTATTACACAGGGTTTCACTACTGATTCACAATTTACATATAGCTGGTATGAAAAGTGACTTGCTTATTGTTCATATGTTCTCTACCTTCATGTTAAACCTTGACCACCCTTATATTTGCACTCAGTACTGCTCAACCTCTCCTCACCATTTGAAATATTAATAAAGCAGTTTTAAACAAAAGCATTTACCTTCTTTCTTCTCTTCCTTCTGTCTTCTGCCTGTAAAATAAAACAACAGTATTAATACAAAGCATGAATAATGACATTGTTTAATCCTTTGAGTGGCAGAGGTATGCAACGCATTGCAAAGTAACGCGTTGCGTACCTCACTGGCACTGAAAGGGTTAAAATATTATTGTGCCATGAATATTCCGTAAAGTAAATGCCTCTATTTAATGCCAAAGTACATAAAAATGCCATGAAGAAATACTATACATATATACCATGAAGAAACGTCATGCATAAATGCTAAGTAAATGTACTTAGCTTATATATTCATGTCTATGCCTCTTGGTGCTGCTGTGGAGGCAGCGGTAGCGGAGACACAGATGAGCCGCACAGTTGCCCTTCAGACATGGCATGAGCTGATGCCAGTAGCACAATGAGGGAATTGGAAGTGAGCCTGCCTTTATATATGGGCAGTCTCACTTCCATTTCCCTCACAGCCATTGGCTGGGATGTTCTTGCGCACATCCCAGCCAATCAGATTTGATGCAGATTGATGCATCACACTACATATGCATTTTAATTCATATTTCACACATATATTACAATACATACTGTAAAACCATTAATACAAATGTAATTGTACCCTATATACATACACATCAACATTATCACACATTTACACAAACATAATACCTCTGCAGTTCACTAAGAGACCCTGTAAAACACACTTTTTACAAGACATGGCATGTCAACTAGAAAATAATAAAAAGACAAAACCATGACGGGCAAAGCCTTCCAAAACTGTGTTTCTATAAAGAAAGCATTAGTAGAACCTATTGTAGGACTTTTATGTATATTCTATAACCACTTAACTATACATTTTTTGCTGGCTACCTCAGATATTATTTGTACTTTATTAATCTGTTCCCTCAAAACATAAATAATTGACAGTGTGTATTAAATGTGATCCTTCTTCTGAATTCTTGCCAGTTATTACATGTAAATCACAGAATATCCCATTAACGACACAAATTACCCACCTATTCCTAAAATTTCAATTTCATTAAATAGAGCTAAAAAGTTATATAAAAAATATACATAGAATGTCAAAGAATTTCAGCAATTTGTTATGGATACAGAGTATCCTAGTAACATCCCTAAACGGGTATAGAGACTGTAATTCTGTAAGGTCTTGTGACCAGGGCCCTCTGAACCTTTTGTCTTCCATGTTCCTTCTGAACCGTTTTAATATCTCTGTATGTCTATTCTCTGTTGTACAGTGCTGTGGAATAAGTTGGCACTATATAAAAAAATAATATATTGGCATACTCAGGAGATGGATAGGGAACAAATGCTGTATACAACTCAGAAGATAATACATGCAATAAAATACTTTAGTGCACAAAATGGAGAAATTCTGGGGTGCTTTGCAGGCTGATGACTACAGGAAAGGCCATCTGTCACCACAAGAATTGGAACAAAACAGGAAGAGACTCAGATGATGAATTCTACTAACAAGCCATTTATGTAACCGTCAAACATTTTTTCCAACTTTAATAACATTGAAACAATTGATCCAGCAAAACTTTTTGATGGGTCTATTTAGCAACATTTTCCTGTCCCCTGTGTGGAAAAACCATTAGGCAGTTAAGTTAATAAGATGAAGCAATTCCCATTAATCTTGAAACCCGTTTAGCAAAACACATGATTGAGAACAACAATGGAAATGACCTGTTCATGTTTTGAGAAACTGAGGATGAGGATGAGGAGATTTCAGTAAGAGACTCTATAAGTAAAAATGTGGATTTTTCAGTTGGGTATCTTAACCCTCTGAGTGCCAGAGTGGTTCGGAATACATTGCAAAGCAATGCATTCCGTACCACTCTGGCATTCAAAGGGTTAAACCCTGGAGGGGGCACAATTGTAATTAATCCCACATATTCATGAATAACTAATTCTTACCACCTTTTTAGCATTATATTTAGATATCCAAATATTGAATAGAAGTATTTTCCTTAATATGTTGCCCAAAACATTTGTCTAGATTTTCAGAAATAACTCATAATCTTATTTTCTGATGGTATTATTATGCAAGCTTTAATCACTAAGTACTGGCAAGTGTCTCTATATACAGTGTTACCAAAGAAACATTGTCGCTAACAACAAGAATGTGTTGGCAATGGAGTATGTATGGATAATTAGTTTATGTCACTCATCTTTTTAGTTAAATGACTTTATAATAATATGATATTTAACCTGATATAACAATGGAGCTAACAAGAATATGCATATACTGAACAGAATAGGCATGTACTGTGAACACTGGGGACTCAGAGTACACTCTGTTCCATTCTGTTGTGTTTGAAACTAAACTTTATAATCTAGCACTGACAAGCACTTTTACATAAACAGATTTGTCATAGTACCATGGTGTCCTTCCCTAGCAGCAAATGGGAATGTGGTTGCACGGGAATAAGATCAGATATATCTTCTGTCTAAGATGACCATTCAAATCTCATGAGATGTCACCATGAGAGTCTGGTAATGAGATGACTTTGGACATTTGGACCTTTAAAGGGTAGAAAGTTCGTGTTATTTGAATTATGTCCCTCGATGAAGGTGCATGAAATAGCAAAATGAGTAATGTGCTGTGTTTAGCACCTTGTGTGAATTATTCTGAATCTGTGTTAGCACCAATGTTTAATTGTTATAGGATGTCAGGGTTTTTGTTTTTAAAGGGACAGTAATGTGTCATTTTTAAAGTACAATTGAGTATTCAATGTATATTTGTACACCATTCTGTAGCTGTATAAACATGCATAACTTTGCCGTTTTACTTTTATTGTATAATAAAGTTTCTGTCACGGTCCCCAGGCAAATAAATACACAACAACGGTACAAGAGAATTTAACCAGATTATTAAAATAATCAGAATAATGCAAAGAGCAAAACACTTAGTCAAAGGAGCGAACGATGTGAGGACAGTGTCTAATCCACTACCCAGGAGCTGACACTGAACCACAGGTATGTAGATACGGAGTAGGCAAAACCAACTTGGTTCTGAATACCGATAGGCAACTGAATGCTAGCGTACCCAGACAATCCCAGAGAATGGGAAGTCAGATGGAGCTTTTGGGTAGCTGCAGGTGTACTGATACCCAGCGGGGACAGAGAGTGAAGGTAGCCAGCAGATACAGGCAATACGCAACTAGCACGACTCCAGGCAACAATGTAATTGCTTAGGCAAGGCAGCCGGAAGGAACGCACAGAAATGAGGCCACGGCTGAGACTAATCTGCACTTGACTGTCAGAGATAACGGCTTGACTGAGCGGAGGCAAAAGTGTACATGCACTAGTATGGTTAGACAGATAGGTAGCGCACAACGGAGGTAACAAACTAGGCATAGAGGAAGCAACTGCACTACTACCAGCCTGTTAGTTAAGTGCCTAAGGGAGTGTGCCCTTGAACTATCCTGACTAGTGGTAGTCAGACAGGAGCAATAACGTCAGTCAGGCCACAGTCGGAAGCCAGATTGGGTAGTCAGCCACAGCCGAGGTCAACACGGAGAGGGTAGTCGGACTAGCCAGAGTCACACATGGATCAGGTAGTCAGACGGAGCCACATGTCACAACCGGAATGCGTAGTTGGACAGGGCACGGCTCAAACACCAGAGGGTAACAGAAGCCAAACAAGGGTCAGACGAGTAACACAGCAATGTGCATAGAAACACCGCAAAAGGGAGACTAAGCCCAGTTCGTGGCCAGGCTATAAAGCCAATACCGGAAGGCGGAGCAATGTCGCTAAACTGACAGGAAGTATAAAATAGCGAGCACAACGTCATGCTGTTCATTCTGTACACCAGACAGGTATAGCAGAAACAGAAAATCATGGGCACCGTGATAGTTTCCACCTCCTGCTCATTTTACTTACATGAAGCCAACTCCCCTCAGATCTGGAATCCGGTCATCGGACCGGACAGATAGCAGTGAGGAACAATCTTCTTTCCACCAGTATAAGGAAAACCCTGCACCCTTTATGAAGGTTGGCATGGTTTTCTTTATGCTGAAAGAAGATTGTCCCTATCGGTTCTGTCTGGACCAGCTTGCTGAGGTTACTGAAAATGTAATTATATAATAAGAGTAAAATGGATAAGTTATGTATGCTTATACAGCTATTGAACTGTATACAAATATATGTTGAATACTTGCTTTATTTTAAAAATAACACATTCCTATACCTTTAAAGAGGAAGGTGTAAGTAGCTGAGTGGCTGTGAAAGTGGTGTTATATAGGGTTCTTTAGGTGGATGGTGATCCTACACATTTGGAGGCTAATGTACCCAGCCTATTAAAAGTCCTGTGGAACTGTTTATATGTGTTTAAGGGGGTTATGTATTAAAACTGTTAACGTTAATGACATCAAGATTTGTTGGGAGGATTTTAATGAAATCAGTGGATAGTGTCCTCACCCAAAAAATATTGATGTAGATACTTGTCCTTTTGTAGGCAACTCTGATTATATCTGTCTGACATTGTGGTTCTTACAGCTCTGTGCTGAATAAAATAATAAAATAAGCAAAGGAGAGCAGAAATAAATAGTAAAACACATTGTTGTGAAAATCAATAGAGGCTACGTGAGGCTGCGTAATAAAATATTTAACTAGTACTTCTTCTTATCTTTAATAACAGTAAGATATTATAATTAAGAAGGTAACTTGTGCCCTTACCTATATCAAATTGTGCTGGGACACATATAGTTGATTTTTATGATAAATATATGTTGTCAAAGTAGATGACACATCAGGAATAACTGCAAGGAAAAGCAAAATTAAATGTATTTCTCAGTAAATAACGTAAAAGAGCAAGGTATAGTTAACCTCTTATTTTTAATACAGCAAGATCTTCATGCTTAAAGAGATTTAAGAAAACACACTAGTTGACTGACAACGGTAAATGTGATTACATTCATCCATTGAAGTAGATATTAGTGCAAACCTTTGCATACCTGACAGATTTACATCTATGATGTTCCATAAAACTTACTGCTAATGGCAAAACACATTTTAAGTAGAGGTATTTCAATATGTAGCATATTATACTATTTTACTTTTCAGCTTATATTAATTTTGGCATTTCACAGCTCATATTGGGAACAAGACAAAAATACAGTAACATGCTGTTAGTTCTCAAGGGCAATCTTCTAATACTTTAAGTAGAAACAGTTCATAAATTGTTAGACATCATCAAAAGTGGCAATAAAAATATTTTGCATCACTTTGGTTAAAGAATTTTCATGAATTATATGCAGGAATCCAATTATATTTTGGCAGATAAATACCTTCTTATTACACATGGAAAAAGTTATGAATCTACATTTAATTGTGGATGGAAATATGCTAAAGTGAGGAGATAGTAGACTGCGAGTAGATTAATAATGAAGCTTTCATTTATCACGCAGTGAGAACAATTTCAAGCTCCTAAAAAAAGTCCTCTGTAATGATAATGTTTTTCTGTTGAGTGAAGTTATGAAAGCGTCAAAAACATTCTCTACCTGATAACTAGGCTCTGAAGGATAACCTGACTGGAGAGATTTCTCAGCACTTGATGAATCTTGAATGTAGCACTTAAAGCTTGAGCTGCATGTTGAGATCTAAAAATACCTGTTAGTAAAATCCCTCTTCAAGTGCTAGTAGTATCATTAGCTCATTGTAACATATACATACATATGCAAACTTTGTTTCATGTGTATACAGACAAAATCAGATCAGTTCTAGAGCAAAACAAGTGCACAGTGTGTAACAAATCCAAATTCCCATTAATTTGAATGGCACTTTTAAGCCCTTAGATGCCAGCATTCAGGGGGTTAATTTTATAAATACTGTATATCTGTTTTATTACAGAATGTTTCCATTTTTGTCTGTTATACATGTGTTCTCTTTTTTCCTGCATATAAGAACCAGAGTTGATGACATTATATTCATTTTGATTCCTCTTATTTTCTTTCTTCTGTATTCTCTGTATTGCAGGTATTTTTCTTGCTAATTAAAAAGAGTGCTGACACTGCAGAATACTGAATCTACTGCAGCACACATGTGCATTTTTTGTGGGTACAAAATATCGCTGGGCTGAAATTTTATGGTAGCATTTTTGCTGTAGTTGTTGATGGAAAGCTGTTGTCAGTGAGAGTAACTCTCCATAGGTTGATACAGAAACACAACCAGTCCAAAATTTCAGACCATAGAGGTACTACATTCACAAATGGAAGTTTGAGTTGCAATAACTTTTGAATAAAACATCTCTGGGAGGAGCCTTTATTACTCAACAGAAAAAAATGTGCAATATATGTGTTTTACTTGATACTATCCCTTTAACTAAGACTCCTTCAGTGGAAGAGCACAAGTGTCAAATTAGATAATTAAATTTTTAAAATGTTTATACATTTGGAACAGAATTATGAATTTGGCAGATATTTAATTTGCTTCCATGTAGTACATAGAGATTCTTTTTCTTTTCTTATTCTGTTTCCATTGACAAAGACCTGCAGCTCTTCAAAGACTTACAGTTGCCTCAATATTGAAATAGACTACTGGACTATATTTCTTTTAAAGGGATAGTAATACTTAAATTGTAAAAAAATATATGTTATCAGATTTATCCTCCTGAGTAAAACAAGGGTATGCCCACCGCTGAGAGATATTTTATTAAAAAATTATAACAGCTTAAACTTGAATTTTTTAGGCATAATATCACAGTGGCCTGAAAATTTACAGTGGCGCTATTGCTACACCATCCTATGGACTGCTCTGGTCTGTTGACCATAAATCTCCATATAAATTTTCAGGCCACTGTGATATTGTGCTTAAAAGATTCAAGTTTGAGCTGTTATAATTTTTTAATAAAATATCTCTTGTCTCTTGGTGGTAATACTCTTGTCTTACTCGGGAGGATAAACCCTACAATATATATATTTTTTACTACTATCCCTTTAAGGTTAAAACAAATAGTAAATGAAACTCAGATCAATCTGAAAAAGATTTTCAAACAGAATGCTGAGAAGAGCAACACAATTAATTAATGTAACAAAGGGAGTAAAGGAAAAGAAACATATAACCTATGTTGGTTTATTTACTCTAGAGAAAATACATCTAAGAGAGAATCTATTACCCAATACAGTATGTCAATTACCAATACAAAGATCTCTAAGGGCCACCCTTAAGCATAGAGGAAGAGAAGTTTCATCTTTGGCAAAGGAAAGGGATTTTTACAACAATAGCAAAAATATACAAAATATATATACAATCAGTAGAGATAATACACTAGAATAAAATACTGAATAAGAGACATACAGTCAGACATGCCAGCCTGATGATATTCACACCACACACATATATAGATCTGTATGTAACAATTTAGAGTAGACAGGTACATAAAATTCATTATATAAAAAAAATTAAAACAACAAAAGATCATAAAGACCGTGACTCTACCAACTAGATTTTAGTGCACAAGAATACCATATACCTCAAAACATCCACAAAAAATACCTAAAGGTGTGAAAAAGTGAACATGTAATGTATGCACAACGGTCTATAAATATAACACATACTCTGACATTCACAAAGCCATCTGGTAAACTCTAAGTGTCGCTGTCAGCTCAAAAAGTAGAATTATCTCACTCTTGCAACATCAGTAGTGAAAAATTACTACTCTGGCTATCACCAGCTGTTGCTAAAGTCTGTAAATAAGAAAATATATAAAATATTGCATAAAAGACATCAAAAGTAAACTTAATGGTGGGTCAACAAGCTCTACATTTGTATCAAACAAATTATAAAAAAGAAATTTAAAAAAGTGGAAAATATATGGATGAAAAACATTTGTTGGACTTCAATGTCCATTACACATAAGTACTGTATGAGTTTAATAATAATTTTCTATTCCATCTGTACCATTGCACATGTAGCGGGCCAACAGAACTGCAAAGTCACTCAGACCTTTCATTCCAAATATACTCCCAAAAGAGAAGGGACAATTTGCCTCACTTGGCTTTCTTTATTTGCTTCACCCACCAGTATAGCATAGAGGACTTAATGAAACAAAGTGCCTTTTAAGTGTTATAGTAGTTACTAACTGTGTCTTCCATCCAGGGCCGGTGCAAGGATTTTTGTCTACACAGGCAAAGGTGCATTTTGATGCCCTCCCGCCAATCCACCCACCTCCCTCCAACCTTGCCACAATCCCCCCCGACCTTGCCACAATCCCCTGCCTATTGTGCCCTACCCTAAAAATGGCCCTGGCATGCTTTGAGAAGGGTGGAGTGGGGAAAGAAGGAAAATATGCTAACTGAGGTTCCTTCCAGTGAATATTATTTGGAGGCAGGAGGAAGGGAATAGTCAGCAGGGCACCAAAGACATTGCATTTTATTTGGGTCGGGAGGGGGTGCTGGTGCCCAGTGAAGCCCTCTGGCACTCAAAGGGTTAAAGGTCCATGTATACTGGAGAGTGACATCTAAAGAATATCTGTGCAAACTGAACAATTACATCACTTGGATCTCTGTGCATGTCAAACAAGGAGGCTGATGTAATAAGAAAGTGGAGCAATTCTGGAACAAACCAGCTGCACCACAGGTAACATTGTTTGTTCCTGAACTGCTCCACTTTTACTCAGTACATCAGCCTCAGTGATGTCACATGAAAGTCTGTCCATATTGGACAATTATATCAAAAGAACCTGGATCTTCTTTTCTCTACTCTTTTCCTTTTCTGTTCTCCTCTGCTTATAGTGTTAGTATTTCTCTTCTCTCCACTCCTGGTGGTAAGCGGTAGCCCGTTCCACACAGATGGCCTCGACACATGATGATAACAGTTTCCTTCTTTGACACTATCTTTACTCGTCTAGTCTTAGCGACGACCCTGACTTCCCGCACTCACACTTCCAATAGCCCACTGGCCCTATTGTCTAATTTCTTACCTCGGCTACCACTATAGTTATAGCTGAAACCACTTGTATTCTCTTGTTTTGTTTGTACTACTGTTTTCATTCAATGCTGATATATTGACATCATTTGTATCTTTTATGCCTTCTTTCAATAAAGCATTTAAAAAAAAAAAAAAAAAACAACAACCTGGATCTTTATTGATACTGGACAATGACATCAAAATAATCTTCTGTGTACACAGTCCCATACCATGAGGTACTGGGTGGGACCGCTCAGGGTGCTTTGCAGACAATTATATGTATACAGCACCTGTGACATCAGTGCACTCCGAGTCCCACAGTGCCACAGTGTATGCCACTGGGTCCCGGATAACACGGATTGTGACCGCCTCTGCTTTTGCTCTTTTTCCCAGTTATCCTGAAGCAGAGGCACATCCAGCAGGGCGGGAGCCTGGCGTTACATCCGCTTGAATCTGATTGGCTGGGATGTGCGTAAGCCTAGGTCATACACGGAGCAGGTAATCAGCCAGAGCCACAGGTTTGCACCAGATAGGATATCCACTGAAGCGATGGTATGCTAGATGCGCAGTGGACAGAGACTCAGGTCAACACAAGAGTGGGTAATCGGACAAGCGTAGGTTATACACTGAGCGGGTAATCAGCCAGAGCCACAGGTTTGCACCAGAAAGGATATCCACTGAAGCGATAGAATGCTGGATACACAGTGGACAGAGCCCCAGGTCAACACCACAGTAGGTAGTCAGACAAGCCTAGGTCATACACAGAGCGGGAAGTCAGCCAGAGCCACAGGTTTGCACCAGAAAGGATATCTGAGTCAAATCGGCGCGCACAAGGAGAACAGTCAGACAGAGACACAGGTCAATACCAGAATGGATGCACAGACAAGCCGGATCATACACAGGAATCAGGAATACAAGATAATGAACTGTTCAGAAAAACAACGAAAGGGTAACTGAGTCAGGAATCAGTCTGCCCTTTAAATCCCTCCTCAGGAAGTAGGTAGGAGTGGCAGCTCAGACTGAGGAAGTAGGTAGGAGGAGACTACAGGCCTCAAACACATAAAACAGAGGCCTGCAGCATGCTGAAGCCTCGCGCCTGCAGATGATGCATCTAGCATTGATGCATCCAACCGCTCATGGCAATGACGCTGGAGCATCATTGTAAGCATCGCCAGAAGTGACTGCGCTACAAGGTACTGTGACACTTCCAAATGGTACAGTGCACAAAAAATATAAATATATGTATCACCAAAACAATTTTTCTTAAAAAATCTCAGAAGTTAGCATACAAAATACATACAGGTGGAATCAAAACTGTAAGAGGTAAAGGAAGTCTGTATTACTCAGAAAGTTCTCCAAATAATATGGAGTCACTATACAAGAATACACACAAATAAAGAGGGTGAATGTCACTTTGATAATAGTTATATATATATATATATAATAGGTCTTTGTTAATAAAATAAAAACTAAGTTTATTAAAGGTAGTTTAAAAAAATATATCGAAGTTTCGGCTCCATCATGAAGCCTTTCTCAAGACAACTAACCAGATGTGAATGCTGATCTTAAATACAGAATGTTGCGGAGATAGCACCAAAAAGCCACGATAAAATGCTAAGTGACGTAAACATGCGTCAACGTTAAACCGGTAAACAATTTAAATTCAAATCACTCATCTTAACCCTTTGTTTGCTATAATGAAAATAAAATAATGTAGCGTTCTCAATGTTAACAGAGCTAGTCCACTATATCACTAAACTAATCAAGGAGGAATCTGTGCATATCCACAATGTATCAAATAAAGTATACAAAATTGCAACAACTAATTTCTTACCACAATGTTGCACGCACCGGAGAGGCTTATGGTCACCGACATAATACGTTTTCCACCATATGGTTTAAATGTAAACCCATTAAATTAGAAGCCTGCACACTCACAATGTTCATGTTGTCCACTGTCATCTCTATCAAGTCACCTCATTCCGATTATTGCCCGTTGCCCCTGGCTCTACGTGTGCTGTCATTGTAAAGCAAGCAAGCAACACGGAGTCCCGATCATGGGGTTATTCATAAGTGAAAAGGGTCCCGTTGTTAACAAGAAACCGAATATATAGGCATCCAGTAAGATGGTATATAAGTCTCATACATGTGATGGTTTCATCTTGTCACAAACACTGGATGCGCCCTCCGATGTCAAAGGTCCAGCATAGTAATAAAGACTGATAGTCCAGTCTATATTGGGTAGATCGCTTCCATATGGCTCACATATATAGTTCATTGTCCTGTGATTTAATATATAATCATAAAGTAACTATGAATATCAGATTCTTGTGACTTGAAACCACACACCCCTGGCTCTACGTGTGCCGCTTTATAGCGGACACTACGGAGACCTATTACAGGGTATTGTGGCTATGTAGCTTAACGGAGAACATTCAAAGTGCTGTAACACAAGTATGGATCTCATATTCCACTGCCCCATGTGCAAGCTCCTATTTACAAAATGTCTTTTAAAAGTAAAATAATTGCCGGATGACCGTGAATCCGACCAACTACTGAGAGGCCACCCATATTCTATGGGTGACCAACTCAGAGGTGGTCGGAAAATCACATAAAAGCCCCCCGGTGCAGCAGTCAGGTTTTAGATGATACATTAGAATCACATTAGCGAATGAATCATGAAAGCAACTAATATCATCCCCATTCATGACTAACTAACATGTTTATTGTATAAGACAATAGTATAGAAAAAACTTTTTATGTGCCTATTAATATATCACACTTATAATCTATTGTGCCAATAGAAGATATTACAGAATTCAAATGTAATTATTAATAGCCAGTTTATCCAACAAAAAGGAATACTGTAACTCCAATGAAAATGAATTCTTACAATCACTTTTCTGTATCTAAAAATAGAACCAAAAGGTTACTGTACAAATATTGAAAGAATTAATGGTATTCGTGTAGTCCATTACTTTCCAAATACCTGTTTATCAACAGACTCATTACAAAAAACAGTTATATGAAATAGTTTCATTTAATCCCCTGGGAGTGATCGTATCAAGGAAATAAATCCACTTTGTTTCCTTTTGTAGGAGGTGTTTGCCTCTATCTCCTCCTCTCGGTAATGTTGGCACGCAGTCAATAGCCATATATCTTAAAGATGGTAATGTATGATTTAATGCTGCAAAATGTGAAGCCACTGGTTGATCTTTAATATTAGATTTTGAACTACGTTGTGGATTATTTTTTGCCTTTAATGCTGCTTTAATAGCAGACCGATGATTACCCATTCTTTCCTTAAACGTGCTTGTGGTTTTACCCACGTACATTAGTCCACATGGGCATATAATAATATACACTACATATTGACTTGTGCAGTTTAAATTGTAATGAATGGGGATTTTAAATCCTTTATGTGGGTGTCGGAAATAGGTACCCGTGATCATGTAATTACAAATCACACATGATACACATTTATAACAACCCAATTTGATGGTGGTCTTTTTCTTTTGATAACATTGTAATGCGTCAGTCTTTACTAATATATCTTTTAAATTCCTGTTTCTTTTATAGCAAATCATTGGAGGAGTGTTTGTTTTAAATGGCAATTGTTGATCCAATGCAATTATTGGCCAATGTTTGCGTATACTTTTCCTTAACTCCTTTGTTGCTGTATTGTATGTCGTATGAAAAGTCAATCTCTCTAAGTTAGTTTTCTTCCTTGGTTGGAGACTTTCAGCTCTTGATAATGTTGAAATGGAAGTTTTACAGTCCCCCATTAATTTCTTATCATACCCTCTTTCTAAAAATTTCTCTCCCATCTTTTCAAGTTCAACAGGTAAATGTGCATCTTTACTGATAATTCTTCTTAATCTCAACATTTGGGATTTTGGTAAACTCTGTTTCAGATGTGGTGGATGATGACTATTGGCATGGAGTAGATTATTTGTAACTGTCCATTCATATTAAGGACTAAAGTGTCCAAAAATGGGATTTCAGTCTGACTGCAAGAAAGTGTAAGTTGTATATTACAATGTATCTGATTTAATTGATCAACTGTCATTTCCAATTCCGTCATAGTGCTACGAGATGCACCGAGGCAATAAAATAATAGTGTAATTTATTGTTTTGGAGTGCCCACCATTGACTTTTGCTTTTTATATATATATATATATATATATATATATATATATATATATATATATAAACCCAGTACTCACTGTCTTGTTAATATTGCAGCGAGTATGCAATCATAAGCGGATGATCACCCTCGATGTATATACAAAGGATGGAATCAATCCACTTCCATGTCATTGAATGTATCAGTATATTATCAAAGATATCTGATTCACTAGTCCATGTATCCTCTCGTGGAGTTACTCCTTCAGTATTATTCTGTGCAGATTTAAGATATTGGGATGTGAACTTGTGACTATACACATATATTTCATAGAGCTTAGTTGTGAGATTGGATAAGGGCCCTTGTTCTACCTCACACTTTGTGTTTAGTCGTGATATATTTATATATATATGTATCTGTGTTTATATGTACTAACTGAAATGAAATTAGAGATTTTATTGCTTTCACCTCATTTTTGTTAGATTTTTCACAACATATACAGCTACCACATCTTGCAAAACTTGTTCATAATCAGGTTTTATTATTTTTAATATTAATATTTTGTACAGTAGGGGCCATTAAGTTCTTCAGATTATTGGCCTTTTTATATCCTTTTTATATTTTTATTGAGGTTAAAAATGTAACTTCCCTCAAAATATGCCAATATTTTTTAATTGTATTAACAAAATATTGACTATCCTTATTATATTGAACTACCAGTAATAATTGAAATGATGAATCAATATTTTTATTTTTCTCCATATTATTTTTTAACAAATCTTACCTATCCATTGTACTTACTTTTTTCAAAGCCCTATCAAAATTATTTTGAGTATACCATTTTTCAGTGAAGGAATTCCATCCAAAAAACTGTGCAGTTTATCCTCAATCTTCTAATCTTACCATATGGAATATTTATCAACCTCTTGTGAAAATGACAACTATTAGACAAAATAATGCTATTTGTGTCTATAGGTTTACAATATTTTTTAACCTGAATTCTATTATCTTGAACATAGAAACATATATTTCAGTGAATTTTAAGTTGTAAGAATTATCATTAATATATGTGAAAACGAGTGGTGACATCCCCTTTCCATATGATGAGGATGTCATCGATGTAGTGTTTCCAGAATACTAAAGTATTGCCATTCCATATTAATCTGGGTTCCCACAGACCCATAAATACATTTGCATAATTCACCTGTGGAATGGCAGGGTTGCCAAGACGTTGGCAACTGACATGCTGCTGTATTCTTTTGTAGAAAATCAAGGTTTCAGAGAACTGATGTCATGTGTAGCTCCACTCTGGAATATCCCAAGCCACAGTTATTTTTCCAGGACAGCTGTGCCAGAATTGTACAAGCAGGTGGTTAGTGTGTTGGGCAAAGGGCTGAAAAGTGTGTATGGCAAGAAAATCCACCCGACAACAGATATGTGGACAAGTGGGCAGAGCACAGACTATATGACTTTGACTGCTCATGGGTTTCCCTCCCAGCACCAACAGTGGACAACACTAGCTTAAAGCATCAGGTGACAGCCAGTAATCGTGCTTCTGGTTCTGGCAGTGTGATTAAATGCGGTAGCAACAGCAGCAGGATAGCCCATACCTTTGTCACGCCACTTTGTGCATGAAGAGTTTTGAGAGACAATCCCACAAAGCCGATGATGTTCTAAGTAAACTAGATCAGGTGATAGAGGAATGACTTGTACCCTGCTCCTTAAAGGGATAGTAATACTTAAATATTACTATCCCCCATCTTGTAGCCCTTCAAAAACTGAGTAAAATGAGCCCAGCGACATCTCTCAAACCTTTATCCCTCTTTTTGCCTTTCCCATGACGTCAGCATTCTAGCTGGCAGCAGGGAGATCCTCTCCTGGGATCAGCCGGTGGCTTTGCAGCAGTGCCGAGATTGCGGTAATAAAAAATAAATCCTTCACTAAAAAGGTCTACTACGTGTGCTTGGTTTGCAAGCACACATAGAAGACCTTTTAAGTTAAGGGTTTCTTTTTTATTAACGCAATCTCAGCTCTGCTGCAGAGCCTCTGCCGGTCCCGTAATTGGATTCACCTGCTGTCAGCAAGACAGCTGTCAGCTAGGGGAGAGGGAACTTTGAAAACGGATATCTCTCAAACCATAAAGGTTTAATAGATGCCGCTGGGCTCATTTTATTCAGTTTTTGAAGGGCTACAAGGTGGGGATAGTAATTTTTAAGTATTACTATCCCTTTAAAAGCTGGTTTTGTGTCTGCATAACATCTCCAACATAATCACTGCTTTGAGAATAGGTGGTATGGTGCACGTGCCCTGCTTTGCCCATGTGCTAAATTTAATTGTGACCAGATTCCTGTCAGAATCTGAAACCCTCAAAGAGATGCTTACTATTGCCCGCAAAATCTATGCCCATTTTTGTCGCTCCTACAGTGCATAGAATGCTCTATATTCCATACAACCTGCACCATCACCAGCTGAAAATAGAGGTCCCTACCAGGTGGAATTCCACCATGTACATGCTAAAGGGTTTGTATGAGCAGCATAAGGCCATTAGCGAGTACACCATGCAAAACTGGAAGGCTTTGGAGGGAGCCTCTTTGTCATCTGGCCAATGGGAACTAATGTGCGATGTATGTAAACTGCTGAAACCGTTTGAGGAGGCAACCATGCTGGTGAGTCGCACTGGGGCAGGAATTAGTGAAATTCTACCACTGATATTTTTATTACAGACAAAAATGAGGAGCATGGCTGAGGAATCTTACCATAATGACAACACAGACATGCACCAGTTGGTAAAGGACATGTTAGCGTGCTTTGAACAAGATCCTCATATAGGGTCCATTAAAAGCAACGAAGAATACATTCCTGCCACTTTTCTGGACCCCTGCTTTAAACACAAAATTTCAGAATTTCTGCCAAAGGGCCATCAGCAGTTTATCACAACAAGGAATCATGGCGATCAGCGGCAACTCATTCTGTCAAGGAATATTGAGACATGCTTATTGATTGAATGAAGGGTTGCATTGCGGAGGATGAGAAGGAGAAAGTGAGGGCACAACAAACATCTAGGCAGTATAGTGAAAAGGAAGGCAGAAAAACATTTCAACAAGCAGAAGCAGCTACACCATAAACCAGAATATCCCATTCGGAACACAGGGTAATTCATCATGGGTCTCAGCAGGGGAGGCAAAAACCCAACATTGGTAGTTTTGGTGGTAGTGACGGCGGCACATCTCTTTGGGACTTGCTCCCTGAGTATAGGTTGGTAACTGACACAGGAACACTGTGTAGCTCCTAAAAGTGGTCCCACTGCATGTGAGATGGCTTCTGCATACTTGCAGGATATGTTTTAGGCAGAAACAATGATCCCATGGAATAATGGCAAGCAAAACAGTGTATTTGTGTGTGTGTGTGGAAGCACTGATGCGTACTGCAGTGGAAACTGTCAGTTGTCCTCCAGCAATTGTTGAGTCTGAGAGGGTTTTCAGTGCAGCTGGTAATATTATCAATGACCACAGGACACGGCTATCAAACAGCAATGTTGGGAGACTAACATTCTTAAAAATGAACCAACATCTTATACCATCTGAGTATCAGGTAGTAGAAACCATACATGACAGAGAAAGCCAGGACAAATACAGCAGCACAGATGAGGAGGTGGAGAAGAGATTTGAAGAAGGGTTTCCACCATCTACTCCACTTGGAACCAATGTTATGACCAATAAGTAATGTGTGTCAATAACCTGAGAAGCAGAATAGTGTATGAAAATGTTAAAAACAATATACATACACAAATCATACCATTCCAGTCCCCCACCACCACCACTACCATACACATCTGCCACATTGTAGGTTGTACTTTTTTTTTTACTGCGAGGGGGTGCTGAAAAGTATTGAGCCTTACCCAGAAAAAATTGAGCTAGGAAGCTGTTACTGCCACACTATTCTACATATTCCCCCAGGAAGTCAATGCACTTGTGACATCTGTTCTGCAGCTTCTTCAGTCCCTGCAAATAAAATTCTTCAAACTGCTGGTGTAACCACTCATTTGCAGCATTAGTTGCCTCCGGAACACTCCCAAATCATTGTCCCTTTAGGTGTTTTTTGAGATTGGGGAACAGATGATAGTCAGAAGGAGCCAGATCGGGCAAATAGGGTGGATGGGGCATCATTTCAAAGCCGAAGGAGGTCAGTTTTGCCATTGTTTCACCTGCAGTGTGTGATGAGGCGTTGTCATGCAACAGGATGATACCTTTGGAGAGCTTTCCTCTACGTTTTTCCTTGATGTTTTGCCTCAACTTCGTCAATAAAGCACAGTAATATATTGCATTGATGGTTGAACCCTTTTGGAGATAGTCCACCAGCAGAACTCCCTTCTTATCCCAAAGAACTGTTGCCATTTGCTTCTTCACTGACCTTTGCACATGGAACTTCTTTGACCTGGGGGAACCACTGTGCCTCCACTCCTTAGACTGTTCCTTTGTCTCAGGATCATTACAGTAGATCCATGTCTCATCACCAATTATCAGTTTGTCCAGGAAATCTGACTAATTTCTTTCACTATGTTCCAAAACAGCCATCGATGTCTCCACACATCTCCTCTTTTGTTCGGTTGTCAAAAGTTTTGGGATCCACTTTGCTACAAGCTTTCTCATTTCCAAGTTGTGGATAATGGCACCAACTCTCTCATGTGATATTCTCAGATATGTAGCAATATGTTTGGCTGATATTCGGCGGTCCTCCATGATCATGTCATGGATGGCTTTCACATTTGCAGGCACAGAGACAGAAACAGGCCTTCCACTGGGTTTCTCACTTTCAACACAGAAATGGCCAGTTTTGAAATTGATAACCCAACGTTAGACTGTTGCATATGAAGGGCCACTGTCACCCAAAGTTGTAGCATTTCTTCATGGATCTGCTTTGCACCTTTCCCTTGGAGAAACAGGAACTTGGTTATGGTCCTATGCTGCCATGTTCACTTTGGACCTTACACATAAAGATAAGTTAAAATCATAGGTAGTTGATTTTTGCACCATTGAATATAGACAAATTGACCAGTAAACCCTGCAATTTACTGCTTCCTAGCTCACTTTTTTCTGGGTAAGGCTCAATACTTATCAGCACCCCCTCGTACTTGACATAATAATGAATATGTGCCAATGTCACTTAAGAAAGAAGTTAATGTTGTAGGCCAAGGACAAATACATTCTGCATGCTAACACATTTAAAAAAAAAAAAAAGAAGGTGAAAAATGTGTTAGACGGAAAGGAGGAAATTTTTGCATAGGTGGAAAGGTAAAATTTTTCACGGGAAAAGTGAAAAATTGAGAAGTTTTTGCAAAAAGTCTGGTGGCATGATTAAAATGAACTTTTTAATTTATATCCTATAATGGCAAGTTTGTTTTAGCTGTAGTTTATATAGTTTGTATATTGATTTTAGTGTTTGTGAATGTTCCTGATTGTCACCTTATAAAAAAAAATTGCTCATTTGCACAATAAAGAAGCACTGAGCACATTACACATTATTTTATTATTTTACTGGCATGTACATTATGGCTTATCAATTTGTATAATTTTTATTAAACCTATTCAGCTCTATAGAAATTATGTCAGGATCAGGATCAGACAGGCTAAGTACATTGAGCTCTTAGTCTGGTTAGGCTTTGTGAAGTAAATTCCCCACAAAGTGGTGAGAGACTGCTATTGATATGTGAGAGACTGCTATTGATATGTGTAAGAAAGGAGTACAAAAACCAGCAACACAGGATATACTGCATGGAAGACCTCAGGGTGACAACTATAGTGTGAGGCTGGCTGGCAGTGGCTGTTCTCTTTATTGCCTTGCTGCGACCTAGGCCATATAGAGATGCTGGTTGCAAGGCCAGATTAGTGTCAAACAGAGAAGCCGACCTGCACCCCTGATGATAACTCAAAGAACAGCAGCTACCCTCTGAGGACAAAGTCTGACTGGTGGTCGATCATCGAATGGATGTAGAGGTGATCGATGATCAGCTGGTGGTTGAGATGGTCGGTGTTCAACCTGTTGGTCGAGGGAGTCAATGATCGACTGAGGGCGCAATGAAAAGTGACCCACCAGAGTATAGACAAATGGATAATCGGAAAAGCCAAGTCATTACCGGGCAGACAATGCAGTACCAAGCAGCAGACAAAGAATAGTCAATAACGGAGTGAAAAGTCATAAAGTTGGGCAAAGCAGCACACAGGAGGCAGACAAAAGAGGAGTCCAAAGAATGGAGGTAAGGTCAGTAACAGCGATAAGAGAATACGGTGCCAAATCACAAAGCAGGAGGGTGGTCAAGGAGAAGTTGGGTCAATACACTAGGAGGTCACAAGAACAAGAATAATGGATCACAAACTGGAACTCTTTGACTGTGCACCAGCACTGAAATGCTGGCCCTTGCTAAAGTATCAGAGAAAGGCATGGAATCAGGAACTCATAATCAAGGAAAAAACAGATAGAAAACCAGACAAGGAATCACTAAAAGCAAAGGAAAAATGGACAGGTGATGACACATCCAGGTCCAGTCAGGCTTCCTGTGTCTCCTTGGCTCATCCTTGGCTTCTCACCTTTATAGTCCTCCTCTGTATGCCTGATCTAGAGATACTCACATCTTGTTCCTTTTTATCTCCATTGCTAACCTGGCTTGCCTCCAGTTATTCTTGTTGTTATTGATCTGACCAGCTGCCTTTAATTTCCAAATGAGAACCCACACTACCGGTCAAAAGTTTTAGAACACCCCCATTTTTCCAGTTGTTATTGAAGGGTGAAAGCAAAGCAACCTACAAGTGCAACACATTTGTGGGAACTTCTGCAACAGTGTTGGTAAGAACTTTCAGAACAATATTTAATTTCTATTATGGAAAGAATGCCACGAGTTTGTTTGGCTGTTATATCTGCAAAAGGTGGCTACTTAGATAAGTCAAAAATTTAAATTACATTTTGATAAGGAAAAAAAATCTATGATTTCTTTTTAATGTACAAGTGTTTATTTGTTCTATGCTTTAAGAGTACATTGAGACATTAAACTGCATACATTTCAATAATAACTGGAAAAATGGGTGTGTTGTAAAACTTTTGACCGGTAGTGAATGCTTCCTGTCCCAACATTTGGCTTCCTCTGATGATTATTTGTGTTTCCTGATTTAATGTTGTGTCTCTTGTAATCCTTATTGTTCACCTTTTGCGGACTGACGTGGTTCCTGTACTGTCTGTACATTTTTGTTACTATCACTTTTGAATTTTCCTCTGTTGCTAGGAAACTTTCCTATAGAAACCATTTTCTGTTTTTTCTGCTTGAGTTGCTTCCATATTTTGTCCTTCCTGTGACTGAAGTTGGTGCTGCAATCTTAATTTTTTTTTAACCGGTTCCTTTCCTTTGATTCCTCTAATATTGTTGTAATTGCTATCCTTGCAGCTGGTAAACTTATCCCACAGCTAGAGTAGCACCAAGATAGTTTCAGCAGCTGGCTATGCTCTCAGGCTTCACCCTCAAGCTAAATACTTGGTATTAAGGTCCTATTATTTCCCCTCTGCCTTAAGGTCAGCTATACCTAACACACGGAAGTGTTACAAATAACTATTCTAAATTCTTGTAATACAAGAAAAACAAATATTAATTTTATTCAATAATTTATGCATGATAACCTATAGGGCTGTTTCCATCTGCAGATACACAAAACCAAAAATAAGGGAAACCCAACTCATGAACTTTTCAATATTCAGCTTACTTTGTTGGTATCATGCTAAATGTTGTTTTTTTTCCTTAGGTGAAAACTTATGTATAATACCTGTTGTAAGTTTGTGACACCCCCATAATGTTGTGAATGGTACCAATAAAGTTCACTAATTCTCTGTGCAATGCTAATTACTTATGTTTGATGTCAAACTTATCTCTTGCTGTGCTATCAGAAATATATCAACAGAGTGGGTTCTACTGCAATTTAGATTTAGTCATAGCAAAATGTGTGGAAATATTAGCCCAGCATAGACACTAATTGACATAATGTGTCACACTAATCCACCCACAAAGTAAATTTGTTGTAAATTATTTATAGTATAAACAAATGCTCAAGGATGGCAGACTTGTAGCAGCCTCCTTCTATAGCAGTGGTTCTCTACTACTGTCCTCAGGACCCACTAACAGGCCAGGACTTAGGGATTTCTCTGCTAGAGCACAGGTGTGGTGATCAGAGGCTCATTCGCATTGATTAACTCACCTGTGCTCTAACAAGGAAATCATCAAATCCTGGCCTGTTAGTGGGGCCTGAGGACAAGAGTTGAGAACCACTGTTCTACAGTTCTTCTGTGTTGTGAACTCACTTTCTGTTGCATTCCACCAAAGATGTCGATGGGGGGGGGGGTAACTGTCAGCTGACACATGTGATCTCCAGCGGGAATAATATTGTCTGAAGCCCACTTTATTCAGCCATTTATTTTAGTCTATGATTTCAACATTCAATATTGCTCATCTGAAAGGTCTGCTGAACTACATGCTGCCATGTAGACTTAGTTTTGTTGCTTCTTTACTACATTCTTTCATGAACACAGGGAAGATGCATCTTGCAGGACATTGGTACTGCGCAAGGCAAAAATCGACCAGAATAGCTGGTGGTACTCGTGTAATGGTGCCATAAACAGGTTCCATAGGACGTTTTTAATTATCTTTAAAATTAACTACATTTATCTTAAAGTGACAGGTCCATATTTATCCCTTGAGTACTATAGCTATGCATTACAGATCTCTGTAGCCATGCATTGGAGACCTCTCATTTAAGCAGTTTAATCCTCCATGTAAATAATTTGATATTTGAGGTCTTTTATGGCACAATTGTCTTGATTCAGAAATCATTCCATTTTTCTTAACACATCAGCCTTACTAAGTCATCTGAAGCTCTAAAATAAATCCAATCTTTGTAAGATCTTAGCTAGCAAATGAAGCATCAGTACATTTTCCTTGAATCCTGTTAATGAATATAAAATGCCACCCACACCCTTTGACCCATCATTAGCATAATAATTACTGGCAGCTTTCCAAGTTTTCATATGGTTAGAAACAAATTATAGCACTTAGCAACAGAAGCTGAAATCATGAAAAGTGTTGAATTCTGAAATGCAGATCAGCTTGTCTACCCTGGAGACACTATAAAATCTCTTATCACTGTATAAATATACATTTCATTTGAAAAGTATAAAAATGATAGAAATAAATAACTATGCATTGTGTGCTCATTCTTACAAACATTTATTATATGTACTGCCTTTGATCCTCATTTTAATTAAAATCCTTTTGTGCAAACCCAAGTCGGCACACATTATTTATGCAGAATACAAAAATGGACTAATTCATCTAGAACAAAAAATGCTATCCAAGGATCTTAAAAAGAAATGCTGAATTCCTCTATGTTGATGAAATCAGCTGTGTATACTAGCTTCTCACCTCCAATACTTCATTTGTTATTAGTGGTGCCAATAAATCATAGGAAACCAATTTACTTTTATGTTTAAAGGGATAGTAATACTTCATGAAGAACGATATAAGTCTTATCTCTCAAACCTTTATGGTTTAAGAGATATTCACTATCAAATTATCCCCCCCGTTCAGCCAGAGCAGAAGGGAAGTGCCCAGGTAGATTGCAGAGAGGGACAATCTTCAATTAAGATAAGGGAAAAAGCTGAAAAACTTGTCAAGGGGGGCAGGGCTTTCATTGTTTTCATACAAAGAAGAGTGTCCCCTGCTGTTATCTGTCTGGTCATACAACCAGATTCACATCTGAGAAGAGATGGCGGGGCGGGAGGGGGAAACTTTGCTTGTGAATATCTCTTAAACCATAAAGGTTTGAGAGATAAGACTTATATCGTTCTTCATGTTTTTTTAATGCCTACAAAATAAAATATAGATAAAACGAAGTATTACTATCCCTTTAAAATAAACTGATTGTTATTTTATATGTATGATGACAGATCAGAGTGAGTATTTGCCCTTTATTATTCTGAGGCTGATATAATAAGAACTGGAGGAATTCTGGGGAACACCAAATGAGACAAATAAATATTGTGATTGATTTAAAATGGGGATTTTAACACTGTGAATGCTAGAGAGGTCACTAAAATATTATTTACAGTGGCATTCAAGGTGTTTAAAGTCTCATTTAAATAATGTGGAATTTATATAATTTCCTTGTTCCTTATGGTGCTATTGGTTTGCACCAGCACTGGGCCAGTTCTCTTTAGTAAATCTACCTAACTGTGTATAATGGGTGACTTAGCTAGGGTTTCAATACATTTCCATCTTTGATCCCAGAACCAACAGTGCCCCACTATCTGGTATTAAATAGAAGTTGATTCCTACATTGCTACCATTACCTATAATCAAAAGCTAGGGCAGATAAACACAGGGACATATTTATATAATTGGCTCTCCTACACTATGTATTATTGGCAGCTCTAGAAATTCATGTTGCCTAATCCTCATGGCTTTCATGACTCTATCTGTTGTCTCATCCATTGTTGATACAGAAAACAACCTGGTCCTGTAATATTTAAATCCAAATGATTTGAATAAATTGGCCAGTTCAGAGATACAAATTGATTGATAGATTGGCCCAAGTAGTATGTGAAATTACCTTTACAGAAATATATAAACTGCACATTTATCTGGTCACCATGAACCAGGACGACATGTTGGATGCAAAGACATAGGAAATGCAGCAGGCCTTGGTCATAACATCTTAACATGAATGTTGCCAGTATGACTGAGGCACCATTCATTAGAAACCCTAAATGGCTGTATACTTTATCTAGTGGGAACACAGCTCTGTATATGTAGTACTGAAGGTCTCAAACATTCAGACCTAGTACACAGAATTATGGATGGGAAGACAAGTGGGTCTACATTGCTAACAAGATAAAATAGGTTATGAAAATGTTATGGGTTGTCCAGCACCTCCATTGGAACAGGTAAAACACCTTGCCTGAACTGACCGGGTCCTCACCACCTTGGTTGATACTAGTCTATTATTGCCTAAGATGCTACAGTATTATCCAACCCAAAGCAAACGGGTAAAGGAGGTGACTATTTGCTAAGTTGAACTCTTACTGTCACCCAATTGCAGGAATCCTGCAAGAGAGGGAGTGCTAGGGTGCGTCGCTGGGGTGCGAAGCTGGTCGTGCGTTGGCTGCCTATTGTCGGACCTTGCTGCGGCTACGGCCGGTAGAGGTGCCAGCCGCAAAGCTGGATGACTAACCCCAGAGAAGCTGGAAGTCAGCCCTGGATGGCCAGACAATACACAGCGTAAGCTCTCCTGCAGGGGAGAGTGCAGGCTAGGGAGCGAGGAGTAGAGTACGTGGATAGAGAGAGTAGGCCACAAAAGTAGCTGAATCTCTCCAAGGAATTAAGGTACAAGAATACAGGAGTAGATTCCAGGTAAAGGACAGATGTACAGCTAACACAGGAGATACTCAGGGAAAATAGTAGCTATAGACAACCTGGGTCATGTACAGGTATCAGGACTGGAATCACTAGGCACACGCTTGGTCTAGGGTCAGGCAGGGTCATGCACAGGTATCAGAACTGGAATCGCTAGGAAAAAGCTTGGTCTAGGGTCAGGCAGGGTCATGCACAGGTATCAAGACTGAAATCGCTAGGCAAAAGCTTGGTCAAGGGACAGGCAGGGTCATGCACAGGTATCAAGACTGAAATCGCTAGGCAAAAGCTTGGTCAAGGGACAGGCAGGGTCATGCACAGGTATCAAGACAGGGCTGGCAAGGATTGCTCAATAGGCAGGACAAGTGAAGCTAGCAGGAGCTCATGCAACAGCATCCACTCGGCTACAGAACACTGTAATAGTGCACTGCAGCCTGGGACTGGAGGACAGATATAGGCGTCGGGCGTGACGTCATCCACATGGCACGCCCCACTAAACTACAGAAAAGACCGAGCCGGCGACGCCTCGCGCCAGTGCACGGCGGCTTCGGTTGAAAGAGGAATGGGGAGAGACGCCCAGCAGAGGATGCGGTGGAGGCAGAACCAAGCCCGCCAAGCACCGAGGCGGCGCGTGATGGCAGGCTCCGACGGAGGATAGAGGTGTGACACTGCCCCACCCTCAAGGAGCGCCTCCGGCGCTTAAGGAGCTGGCTTAGCGGGATGGGTGCGATGGAAGGCACGGACTAGAACGGGTGCGTGTACATCCGAAGAGCGGACCCAAGAACGTTCCTCCGGACCATAGCCCTGCCAATTAACCAGGTACTGAAGCCGTCCACGAGTCTTGCGCGAATCAAGGATACTGTCAATGACTTACTCCTCTTCTCCGGCCACAGTGACAGGTGCCGGAGGAGATGGCGAAGCGGATGGTATAGCAGATGGTAAGTAGGCCTTAAGCAAGGACACGTGGAACACCGGATGGATACGTAGGTTCTTGGGTAAAGCCAATTTGTATGAGACAGGCGAGAGCCTGCGCAACACCCGGTATGGTCCTAGAAACCGTGGACCCAA
The DNA here is from genome assembly GCA_037306005.1 of Rhinophrynus dorsalis. Classification (NCBI taxonomy): domain Eukaryota; kingdom Metazoa; phylum Chordata; class Amphibia; order Anura; family Rhinophrynidae; genus Rhinophrynus; species Rhinophrynus dorsalis. Next base: position 66,792,429 of record CM074719.1, on the reverse strand, counting down.
TTTATCCAACGGCTGAGCTAGGCGTATATGTTTGGTGGAGAGCCAGACCCGATCGCCGATCTGAAAGAGAGGTGCCAAGGACCGATGTCGATCCGCAGTGGCCTTTTGGCGTACCTGAGCCGACATCAGGGCGGAATGCCAATGGGTGGTTAGCGACTGTACCCTGCTTTCTACGGCAGGTAATAGAGAAGCCCCTGGCGAGAATAGAAGAACCCTGGGATTATAACCCAAGGCGGCAAAGAAGGGAGAACACCCTAATGAGGAGTGCAATAGGGAATTGTATGACAGTTCAGCCAAGGGCAAAAGGTTAACCCAGTTGTTCTGCCGGTGATTGCTGAAAGTCCGTAGAAAGTGTTCCAAATTCTGATTTAGTCGCTCAGTCTGCCCATTAGTCTGGGGATGATAAGCAGATGAATGATGAAGGGATATACCCAATCGAGCGCAAATGGACCTCCAGAATCTGGACACAAACTGAGTGCCTCTATCCGAGGTTATATGCAGAGGTACTCCATGGTGACGTATGACTTCAGACAGAAAGATCTCTGCCAGGTCAGAGGCAGATGGCAGTTTGGACAAAGGGATGAAATGCCCCTGTTTGAAGAACCGGTCGATCACGACCAAAATCGTAGTCCTCCCTGCGGACTCTGGCAGGTCAACTATGAAGTCCATGGACAAATGAGTCCAGGGAAGAGAAGGCACCGGCAGTGGCTGTAGCAGACCCATAGGACGAATATGGGGTGTCTTCATACGAGCGCATAAATCACAGCTGGTTACCACTTTGTTTACATCAGAACGACAAGAGGGCCACCAGAAATAGCAAGTGAGGAGGTCGAAAGTCCGATCCACTCCTGGATGACCGGCCACCAATGATTGATGTGCCCAGGATAATACCTCAGTGCGGTACTGTTCAGGAACAAACAGTTGCGTGGTATAGACACGGGACGAAGGACCAAGTGTTTGGGATTCACGGATCCTTTCCAGGGTGTCGGTGGATAAAGCGCCTAAGAACACGGAAGGCGGGATAATAGGTTCCGGATCACTGGTAGGAGAAGACACTATTTCATGCTGTCTGGACAATGCATCTGCTTTTTTGTTTTTAGAGCCAGGTATATACGATATGGTGTAATTGAATCTCGAAAAGAAGAGAGACCACCGAGCCTGCCGAGCATTCAGTCTTCTGGCCGAGGCCAGATAGGCCAGATTGCGATGATCCGTAAGGATCCTGATGGGATGTGCCGAACCCTCGAGGAGATAGCGCCACTCCTGTAGGGCTAATTTAATGGCCAGTAGTTCCCTGTTGCCGGAGTCATAGTTCCTTTCAGCCGGAGAGAACCGATGAGAGAAGTAGCAACAGGGACGCAGTATGCCAGAAGAGCCTACCCGCTGTGAGAGTACTGCCCCAGCTGCGGTTTCAGAAGCGTCCACTTCTACAACAAAAGGAGATGCAGGGTCCGGGTAAGTAAGAAGGGGGGCAGAGGTAAAGGCCTGTTTGAGAGCCCAAAAGGCGATAATTGCCTCTGGCGGCCAATTGCGTGGATCCGAGCCCTTGCAGGTCAAGCGCACGATGGGTTGTATGACTGTGGAGAAATTTTTTATAAATCGTCTATAATAGTTGGAGAAACCCACAAACCGCTGTACTCCCTTTACGGTCCGAGGTATCTGCCACTCCAGAACAGCACTGACCTTGCTGGGATCCATGGTCAGACCTGAGGCCGAGATGATGTAGCCCAGAAAGGGCAAAGACGTTTTTTCAAAACTGCACTTCTCCAGTTTGGCGTACAACCGGTTAGCCCTTAGGCGAGCCAAGACAACACGTACATGCTCCCGATGTTCCGCCAGAGATGCAGAAAAAAACAGTATATCGTCTAGATATACGATAACATACTTCAGCAGGAGATCTCGGAAAATATCATTCACTAATGCCTGAAATACTGCCGGGGCGTTACACAGACCGAAGGGCATTACGAGATATTCGTAATGCCCAAAACGAGTATTGAAGGTGGTCTTCCACTCATCTCCTCTGCATATGCGTATTAGGTTGTAAGCCCCACGTAGATCCAATTTGGTGAATATAGCAGATCCACGTAGCCTTTCCAAGAGTTCAGGTATGAGTGGTAAGGGATAGCAGTTTTTCCGTGTAATTGCACTGAGGCCCCTATAGTCTATGCATGGACAGAGGGAACCGTCCTTCTTCTTGACAAAGAAGAAGCCTGCCCCAGCCGGAGAGGAAGAGGGACGGATAAACCCCCTGGCAAGGTTGTCCCGAATGTAAGCCTCTAGTGCCACAGTCTCAGGAAGGGATAAAGGATAAGTGCGACCTTTAGGTGGTGTGGACCCAGGCAAGAGGTCGATGGCACAGTCATACGGACGGTGTGGTGGAAGTACCTCCGCCTTGGCTTTAGAAAATACATCAGAGAAAGACTGGTACGGCACGGGTACCAAAGATGTCCCCTCAGTGGGTACAGACTCGACGGTCAGTGACGAGACGGGAAGGGCTGTTGGAGTACTGTGGGAAAAAACCACCGTAGCGGTAGCCCAATCGATCCTAGGGTTATTTCTCACCAGCCAGGGAAAGCCCAGGATGACCGGAGTCAAAGAAGAGTGAAGGACATCAAATTCAATGGTCTCTACGTGAGCTGGAGGAACACGCAGTGTCAAGGGTACTGTCTTGTGAGTTATACGTCCAGAACCTAGAGGAGTACCGTCAACCACGACTATGCCGACTGAGGGAGTCTTGGATACTAAGGGAATGTCATGCCGGAGAGCGAAGGAATGGTCAAGAAAGGAGCTAGCAGCTCCAGAGTCCACCAGGGCCCTAACAGGAAGAGATCTAGAAGACCAGGACAAGGAAACAGGAATTGTCAGGCGTTGAGCCGTCGTTGAGAGGAAGGACGTATGACTTAGAGGAATCCTCTCAGTTCTCCCTAAGTCCTGCCGTTTCCCGGCTTATTAGGGCAAAGTCTAGCTATGTGTCCAGACTGCCCGCAGTACAAGCAAAGACCTGAAGTACGACGTCTCGTTTTCTCCTCCTCTGTAAGACGCATCACGCGACCTATCTCCATGGACTCTGGAGCGGACTCGTGAGTAGACGCAGACGGATGTGAAAACTTGGGTGCCAAACGTATCACGGGACGAGCCAGTGGACGCCGAGTGCGTTCCCTCTCTTGTCGTCTCTCCTGAATACGAGTCTCCAGCGAAGCACACAAGGCGATCAAACCTTCCAAGGAATCCGGAATAGGCCGGGTGGTCAGCTCGTCCTTCAGGCGTTCAGAAAGGCCCCGGCGAAACGCAGCTTTGAGAGCTCCATCCTCCCAGTCTGTCTCATAAGCCAGAGTACGGAACTCTATGGCGTACTGTGAGAAGGTTCGTTGACCCTGTTGCAGATCCAGAAGAGACGCCTCCGCCATAGCCTGTCTACCGGGTACGTCAAAAACGGAACGAAAGGCTGCGAGGAAATTGTCACAATCTTGCAGTAGGACAGATTGACGATCCATCAAGGGAGAGACCCAGGCTAAAGCCTGACCACAAAGCAGCGAGATGATAAAAGTCAGTCTTGCTTGATCCGAAGCATAGGTCTCAGGTTGGCTCCTGAAGTGAAGGAAACACTGGTTCAGGAATCCGCGAAGGAGCTTGGGATCCCCCTCGAATTTGTCAGGGAGTGGAATACGAAGGGACGAGGAAGGATTAGGAACAGAAAAAGACCCAGGATCAGAGGCTGCCAGTGTAGGAGACGGTCTAGGAGCCTCCAAGCGTTGCTGCATACGTTGCAGCATGGTGGTTATGGAATCCAGTTTGTGGTCCAGGCGCTGTATTTGAGAGGAGTGTTGTTCTAACACTGCCGCCTGTTGGACCACCGTGTTGGATAGCTCAGAGGGATCGACCGACATCCTGGTTTGTGGCACTATTACTAATGTCACCCAATTGCAGGAATCCTGCAAGAGAGGGAGTGCTAGGGTGCGTCGCTGGGGTGCGAAGCTGGTCGTGTGTTGGCTGCCTATTGTCGGACCTTGCTGCGGCTACGGCCGGTAGAGGTGCCAGCCGCAAGGCTGGATGACTAACCCCAGAGAAGCTGGAAGTCAGCCCTGGATGGCCAGACAATACACAGCGTAAGCTCTCCTGCAGGGGAGAGTGCAGGCTAGGGAGCGAGGAGTAGAGTACGTGGATAGAGAGCGTAGGCCACAAAAGTAGCTGAAACTCTCCAAGGAATTAAGGTACAAGAATACAGGAGTAGATTCCAGGTATAGGACAGATGTACAGCTAACACAGGAGATACTCAGGGAAAATAGTAGCTATAGACAACCTGGGTCATGTACAGGTATCAGGACTGGAATCACTAGGCACACGCTTGGTCTAGGGTCAGACAGGGTCATGCACAGGTATCAGAACTGGAATCGCTAGGAAAAAGCTTGGTCTAGGGTCAGGCAGGGTCATGCACAGGTATCAAGACTGAAATCGCTAGGCAAAAGCTTGGTCAAGGGACAGGCAGGGTCATGCACAGGTATCAAGACAGGGCTGGCAAGGATTGCTCAATAGGCAGGACAAGTGAAGCTAGCAGGAGCTCATGCAACAGCATCCACTCGGCTACAGAACACTGTAATAGTGCACTGCAGCCTGGGACTGGAGGACAGATATAGGCATCGGGCGTGACGTCATCCACACGGCACGCCCCACTAAACTACAGAAAAGACCGAGCCGGCGACGCCTCGCGCCAGTGCACGGCGGCTTCGGTTGAAAGAGGAATGGGGAGAGACGCCCAGCAGAGGATGCGGTGGAGGCAGAACCAAGCCCGCCAAGCACCGAGGCGGCGCGTGATGGCAGGCTCCGACGGAGGATAGAGGTGTGACACTTACATAAAGCTCCAATAAAACTCAGTTAGTTAACCTAGGTACCCACTCTGATATTATAGAAATGGAGATCTGGCAGATACAATCAGTATGAATTAAACAACGGTATAATGTTCCTGGTGTATATACATTATTATGCAAAAGGATCCTAGGATCAACTCCTATTCACAAGATGACTGCCACAAATCCCTTTCTCAGGTCTACCCTATCTTCAACAAACTCTAGAAACTCTCCACATGTACTGATTGGAAGGCTTATGTGTCACATGTCCAGAATAAAAAATATATCAATGTCAAATACCACTATACCACTGGATGAATATATTCAAATATTTTTACTACTCTAGAATAGCAATATCACAGACTCTTCAGAAAATATTTGGAGACACACCACCAATATATAAAACAGAATTACATTTAAATGTTCTTGCAGTATTGGAAAACTTGACCATAGTGGAACTAAATTCTGAAGCTCTGTAGGCATCTTGCTTCCTGAGATATTTACCTTATATTTTTGATAATGGCAATATCTATGTTTCTGCATATTAAGAGCTACCCAAGGTAGATCTAAAGTTAACATATGACTTGTGTAAACTGCTTATATGAAGATAACTCTGCCAATTTGATTTGTAAATATCACTGCACTCTGGATTTTGGTGCATTCAACTATTTCAAACCTGATTTAATAATAATTTAAATATAAAATAATGCCTGGTAAAGATTGTGTCACCTGTTAAAATGCATATCTTCTTTAGAACTCCTTTCTTATATATCAGGAATCTATATTTTATCAAATGTATTCCCTTAGTTCATTTATTCCAATCTATAAGTTAGAAAGAACATGTGACTAATGCAAAAAAAGACAAAATAAAACAGTTTTGTTCTAAGTCATGGTGACCAGTCAGGTGCTGCTCAAGCAGTGACCCTTGCCTTCCATGATCCTAATGGGATTCAGCTGTACTCCACCAATGAGGCCCATATAGGCTCAAGCTACATCTGGGGTTGTGCTGTTTGCCTGACATTTTGGAGCTGCTCTGTCTGTGCTTTGGACCAGTCTTTTATGGATATGGAAATATCCTCTCTGCAGTGGCACATAGAAGTGAAAAACTTGATCTAAGCAGCAACTAAGAGGCCACTTAGAACAAAGCACATACTTTTGTTCAGTCTTGGGGTACATTTATAACATGTTTTTGTTTGTAGGTGTCCCTAAGTTGGAAGGGAATCAATGGCATGGGCCTTTGACATTCATGTGCCTAGAGGGAATCCTCTGCACCCCACTGATGAGGCCCATATAAGCTAAAATGCACATCTGAAGTTGTGCTGTTTCTCTTGATCAGTGATAATTTGCCTGATATTTTCAGCTGGTCTTTCTGTGGGCGGGACCAGTCTGATATGGATATGGAAATTTCCTCTCTACATTGGCAAATGGGAATGAAAAGCATGTCTTAAGCAGCCCCTGAGAGACCACTATCTTGTAGAACAAACACTTAATTTTCTTCAGTCTTATTGTGCATTTGTCACACTTTTTGTTTGTAACAAGTTGCAAACTCAGGCCCTGTAAAGAGGAGGGCCACAAGAAACATGGACATACCAAGTTTAGGAAACAATGAGAGCCAAAGTTGGGCTATATTTCCATCCTTCTCAGCCACAGGCTGAATGAGAATGAAGGAAGTTGCTTTCCAAGAAAAGTAGTTGTAGTCCAATGCAGAGTAATGTATTGCAGACCACTTTAGCATTCAAGAGGTTAAAAATAAGGATGAAAAAACTTTTACCTAAAAAGAATTAAAAACCCAACATTGTTTGCCTTCTATGGGAATTCCTGCAAAAACTAAGTATTTCTTCTGCACGCATAGTGCCACACATGTCACTGCCACCTAACAAACCACATGTGCTGTTTTCAGCCCTGTACCACAGTAGACACAGAACACATACTGAGCCCCCATCCTTGTCTCACAATAACAATAGAACCATAGATACTGACTCCATTTCCAACTGTGCTGGTAACCATAAGGATTGGAAACATGAGGCACTTATGCTGATGTCAGACTACAGCACCTATCATTCCCCACCAGCCAATGACTGATGTAGAATGAAAGTAGTTGTAGTCTAGCAGCAGCTGGAGGGTCTCATGTTGCCCACCACCTCCATAGAAGCACACATAATTACACCTCAGCCATGTCCCATTACATTGGTAGCCATATAATTACAAATAATCACTCATATTATTGCTCCATGGTAGCCATAGAATCACAAAAACTAACCTAGCCTTTCCCCACTGCTATGGTAGCCATAGAACCACATATACTGACTTGAACAGCCTTGGACTGCTACATTGGTAGCCCTAGAACCACACATACTGATCTCTGAGTTCTGTTCTTGTCCCACTGCACTGGTAGCCATAGAACCACACATACTGATCTCTGAGTTCCGTTCTTGTCCCACTGCACTGGTAGACATGAAACCACACATAAGACCTCTGACTTCCATCTTTGTCCCACTGAACTGGTAGACATAGAACCACATGTACTTTGATACCGCCTAGCAGTAATTATTAGTCATAGGAGGAAATCTACAGGGTCCTTGCTGGAAATTTCCTTGGTTTAGCGAAAAGTCAGGCATTATAAGGGGTTTCTATGAGCAGGATTTTCGGTAGAAAAAGATGCAAAATGTGGGTTTTCTAAATTCCTGCAAGTGAAAAAAATGGACCTTTCTCCTATTTCTAGTTAAAAGACCTCTTGAAATCAATGGAAGATTGTATTTCCCCCATACAGCATTTTTTTTTTTTTTTTTTTAGACAGGATGGCACCACTTTTCTTTTAAACATAGGATTAAAACAGAGATTGGAAATGAGAGTTAAAGGGATAGTAATGTCTTTATATATATATATATATATATATATATATATATATATATATATATATATATATATATATAAAGTAAAATTATAGAGAATAAAAAAAAATCCATCAATGCTATTCCTATCTCTCAAACATTTATGGTTTGAGAGATATGACATTTTAAAGTTCTCCCCTCCCTGATGTGAGCTGTAAAGCTGACAGAAGGAGATCCGTATTTCGAGGAGGCTCTTCAGCAGAGCGAAACAGCAATATTTAAAAAGACCTACTCCATTGGAACGGTCTACAAAGTGTTATTTCAACAGACGTGACGACACTGGAGGGGAGTGCTACCACGGATCCACAGATCATCCACAGCAAAGTGGACCCAATAAACGTGTTGAATAAAATCACTTTATTTCTTCAAGTAAATTCATCTCCCCAGATAGTAGTCACAAATACAAACACAGAAATTGTACACAGTGTAACACCAGGAACACGAACTGCCTAATGCGTTTTGTGAGTGTATCACTTAATCATAGGCTGTTTAAAAGCCACATTCCAATGTTAGTTATACACATGTTCGTTGGTAATCATCCAGTCAACAAGCCACTGCAATATTCAAATGCTCCATTCACAGATCTTCAAAATTAGGCAACACTTCGCCTTGTAACAATTAACCACCCACCAGGCATTCAATTAACCCTATATACAACATCTCTAATTCTAATTTTACCTATATCACATTAAACTATAGGCCAATCCATGTGCCACTCTACAAAGCACCTGTAACCCTGTATTGTTTAAACCCTGAAATTGTAAAGAACTGCGTACACTTGTGGCGCTATATAAATAAACATATTCATTCATTCATTCAACCCTGAACATGTATCCAATAGCTACATTTAAAAACCATATACCAGTGAGTAGACATTGTGTTAAAACAATTTATCAATTTATTGGCTAATGGCAGAAGTATCAATTTTTGTATATATGCAAAGTGTGATTGCAAACCAAACACACTTTGTAGACCATTCCAATGAAGTATTTCATCGGCTCTGCTGATGAGCGGCCTGTCGGTCCATGGACCAGGATATCTCCTGCTGTCACTTACAGCTGACGTCAGGGAAAGGTTTGAGAGATATGTATGGCATCAATGGATTTGTTTTTTTATTATCTACAATATTACTTTTTCTTTATCTAAGACAATACTGTCCCTTTAAATTGCACATATTTATATTTCATGTATAAAATATAATAAAATAAATGTTTAACTACAATAAAAAGCAGCATTTATGGCAGCTCCACAACATAGAATAATAATATTTAAAAAGAAACAGAATCCATATCTACATAGCAAGATATTTTCTTTACAAGCAGCAGCAGAATCAATTTGGCTCTTTTTTCCACACATTCAGTTTCTTCCATATTGGATGTCTGGAAAGATCAAAAGAACTGACAGAATCCAGCACATCTTTATTTCAGTGTGAGTCATGCAAACATTGGGCTCCAGATTCGCATTCATTTTTGACATTACAGCCTTCGTTTTATATAGTTATATAGTCAAGTCCCTGTTTTATGTAAAGATACAACCTGTCAGTTCTCAGGTGGGAATAAGACAGTCTTGTCACAGTCTTGTCACAGTTCAGAAGTAAAGTGGAAGAAAGGGATAATAGAAAAAATATGGTAATGGAAGTTGTGTTCTTCCCTGTATTATAACAGCTATATTAGCAGAAGGAACTAATCAATCAACTAAAAATTGGGGAATCATATACATAAAACCTACAAGTATTAATTTTAAAGGAAAACTAAACATTTGGGAATAAGGGACTCTTAAGGGATCACATTTTATTCTAACAAACATACATTGTAGGGATTTTTCTGCTGAGTAAAATAAAAGTACTCCTAGCTAAATTTAAAAGTTATAACAGTTCAAACTGTCACAAAGTAGTGAGGCTGTTATTATCACTATAGGATACTGGAGCCAGTTGCTCTCCTCTAACACAAAGTGCAACAGAATAACTGCCTGGTTTATAAAAACACTTGTAACTGAACTGTTTTAAAAGCTTTATTGATAATTATAAAATACAAGATCGATCAGATCAATGCATGAATATGATACAAAAGGGAAGTGAAAAAAGTAGCAAGTAGATCATATAATTAAGAAATCACAATTCATTATGGTAGTCACTAGAGATGTCTGAGAGTGACATACAATTTCAAAATAAGCACAATACCATTGTCAGTATCCAAGTGTGCAGTTAGTATTTCTTCAGTTTATCCAGCATGCTGAAGAAGAAAGAGGAAAAAGTAAGTAGGAAGTTATGAGGAGAGAAAAAGAGGGGAAGGAAAGATGGAAAATACATAAAGGGGGGAAGGGGTCGGCAACTCCCTGGATCTACTCTAGTTAATGTTAAGGCTACGTGGTCAGAAGGAGGGTCAACACCAGAGGTGTCAATGATCAGGCCAATCTTCCCATCATTAATCAAAGGAGGATAGTGTAGAGGACAATATAGCGTGACACCTCTCCATGTTTTAAACAGTCGAGTTTTTGACATGCCAAAGAGAGAGAGGTGGTGCTGTTGGTTGCTTCCAATATAACGAAATCAGGGACTTTGCTGTGTTTAAAAGGAAAGCTATAAGCATTTGACGTTTCAAAGAGAGAGTAACGAAGAGGTGTTGTGCATGAAAAAATAAACAGAGTAAAGGGTCTCTCAGCAAAGTCAAGTTAAGAGTTGAATTGAATTTTTTGTAGTATTTGTATCCGATAAGGTTAATCACTGGACAGAACTGTCAAATGTGTACTGGCGTGCCTCCAGGATCCTTACACCTCTGACAAGTGGCTAAGCAAGAGTGGAAGATCTAAGACAGATGAGACAGAGTTAGATGCCATCTAGTAAAGATTGTATAATTTAGTTCCCTGGTGGCCATGTCTTTAGCAAACCTGAAGTTGTTCTTGAACATGGAGGGCCACCTTGTCATGTCTAATATAGATAGATAGTTCTTTCCCCCATTGTCTTAGGAAGTAAAGCTTGGGTGGGTTTGGTGTTGAGCGGAGTGTGGTGTAATGACAAGGAGCGGAAATTTCTGGAGTGTTTTTGAAGGTGCTTCTCAAACATTATCAAAGCTCTATTATGAAAGACATCTCTCCATTCCTTGTGAACCCAGTAATGAATCTGAAGTACGAACCCCTAAGGAGTTCTAAGGGTAGTTTGCAAGCGCTAAAGAGATGGCGGAGAGGAGGATCCGCTTAGGGCCTTGAATGTGTCAAGTAGGGGTGGGCGAAAAGTAGAAAAATTTCCGGCAGGACTTTTAGCAAAATACAGATTTTTTTTTTTTTTTGCTTTTTTTTCTCTCTTTTTCTCCAATGCAAAATGTTCCTCCTTTTCGCCTATGCCACCAAATTTTTCGCCTATTCCAACACAGTATTCTCCTATTCTATCACATTTTTCTCTTAGCCTAACACCTTTTTCTCCTATCCTAACACATTTGTCTCCTATTCTAAAACATTCAAACACATTTTCTCCTATTCTAACACATTTTTCTCCTATTCAACACATACAGTATTTTCCTATTCCAACACATTTTTCCTGTATTTAATATGGTGCAACATTTCCCAGCACAATATTACTTCTTCTGAGGGCTGTAGTGGAGAAATAAGTAGCTGGAAGTCAAAGTTGTGAGTCCTACAGCAACATATACCTTGAAAAAGTGTTAACATGCAGAGTGCATTTGTCCTTAGCCCACAACACTTCCTGCTTAAGTGACACTGGCATATATTCATAATGTTGATTAAAAAAAATTAAGTACAACCTACAATGTGTTAAATGTGTGGTAATTGTGTTTGGAGGGGGAAACTGGCGTGGTGTGATTGGTGGAACCTTGACAAACTGCTTCCACCCTGGGAGGAGAGGGATCATCATAATATATTGCACATGCTGCAGCAGCGATTGCTGCAGTCAGTTTTTGCACACACACACACACACACACACTTTACTCCCATGCCCCTGCACTTTCCCCACCTTTCCCCTACTCGCTTGTGCTTTTGCTAGACATTACTCAACTACTTTGTGTGGTTTTTACTCAAAATTGATGGAGTGTGATGTCTTGCCTTGGCCCTCAACAAAATTCTCAATGTTACCTGCTGTCTATCAAGTCTGCCTCAGTCACATAGCTCCCAGTCAGCTGTCTAATATATTTATTTGTTTAATTATGTAGGTTTTTTCTTATTTATTTATTTCTTTATTTTCCACCATATTTTCCACCATATCGTATCACAGTCCCAAAAAACATATATATAACTAAATTCACAAAATGAACAACTTCTTTCCCCAGACTTCCCCAGCACAGAGACAATAAAAGTAAAATCATCAAGCAATTTGGACCCCAGCTCCTGTGTCTTGTCAGTCAGTCACACCAAATTTTGGAGTATTTTGGGTCAACCTCCTTCCTCTCTTCTTATCCCTATTGATCCCCCAGACTCCCCTACTACAGAGAACAAATGTCCTATCTAAATGATTCCATAAAACAAAGCTTCATTTTCCTTTATTTGCCTATCTTCTCTAGCTCAAAAGCTTGCTGCTCTCTCCTCTCACAAACACAGAAGGACTGCTGTGAGAGCCTGACAGCCTTTTATATGGCTGTAGACAATTTCATTAGGTGGAGGAAAATATTTCTACCCATTGACTTCATTGCAATGAGCTAGGCAAAAAAAAGCGGGAAAAAGCAGGATAAATGTCACTTTTCTCAGGAAATTTTTCGCCAGACAGAAAGTGCCATTTTTCACCGATTTCAATTTGAGGCAAAAATTTTCGCCCATCCCTAGTGTCAAGGTTACGTTGACAGAGAGAGTGAAAAAATTAGTGATCTTTCCCCAAAGGTAAATCTGGATTACCTAAGATAGATTTTAGTGGAGAGGGAGATGAGGTTATGTCCGAAGAAGCACAGTGGTCATCCCAGATAGAAAGTATGTGGCTATATATTAGATGGGACTTCCCCAAATGCGGACGAGTATATTTGTTGGCAAGTAACGTTTGTAAAGGGTTGTAATTGGATAGGTAAGGGGCGAGAGAGCTTACCCATTGCAACAGCGGGTCGTGATTGAAGTCAAATACTTTAGCCAGAGCTGAGGCTTTTGTAGTAGTCAATTTTGTCTGGCATGCCTAATCCCCCCTCTGTGATCAGTCTGGTCAGAATGTCCTTCCGCAGCCTAGGTCTTTTATCAACCCAAATAAAAGCATAGATAACAGCATTTTAGGTCTTGAGATGCCTTCTAGGGACTTGCATCAGTAATGAATTGAAGAGGAATATGAGTTTAGGAAGTAGAATCATCTTAACTACGTTTATTTTCTCTATCCACGATGTATGTAGGTCACGCCACCATAACAATTCTTTTTAAATGTCAGAAATGAGTGGAGTAAAATTAATGTAAAATAATGAGTCTAGCTCTGGTGTTAGTCTGACACCTAGATACTTGAAGAAGTCCTTTGACCATGGGAAAGGGTATGTAGATTGAAGGAGAGTGACCTGAGCAGATGAGAGACTGATATTTAAAACCGTAGATTTGACAGATTTAGTTTTGCTTGTGAGAGAGATGAGTATTCATTTATAAGGTGTAAGAGTGGTGGAAGAGATGACTCCGGGTAGGATAGGAGGAATAGCATATCATCTGCATATGTGGAAACCTTGAGGGACATATTATTGTGATTGAGACCTGTGATGTCCGAAGATGACCTTACCAAATTTACAAAAGGTTCTAGTGACAATATGAACAAAATAGGTGATAGAGGGACAACCTTGTCTTGTGCCATTATGAATTTCATACAGGCCCGATAAAGTGCTATTTACCAGGATCCTTGCAGATGGAGAACTGTATAGACTTTTGATATCAGTCAACATGTTGGTACCCAACCCTAAGTGTTGTAATACCCCAAATAGGTATCCCCCCGAATGGTTCTTCTCTGCCATCAAATTCTATGTATCTATGTTTCTATGTAAAAAGCAATGGAATGCTATGTGTCAGAGCAAATTGCATGGCTGAGAGTGCCAGAGATGTGCTGTGATACACTTCCCTACCTGGAGTAAAAACCATTCTGATCAGGGTGTATATGTTTAGGCAAATATTTTTTAAGTCTATCAGAAAGGATTCTGGTGAAAATCTTTGTCTGTATTCAACAATGATATGGGGGGTAGTTTGCACAATCCAAGGGATCTTTGTCTTGCTTGTGAATCACACCATGTGGGTCTCTAAAGCTTCTGGAGGGAATGGTGTACCAGCTAAGACTGCATTGAAAGTGCGACACATGTAAGGGAGAAGAGAGTCTAGGAAGGATGTATAGTATTTGAGGAAAAAGCCATCAGGGCCAGGGCTTTTCCCTGATGCTGAAGATTTCAGAACCTCAGATTCTGTAAAAGGGTATTCCATTGCCTTAGTTTCATCTGGGGAAAGAGAGTTGACTTTTGCTTTTTCTAGAAAAAGCTTGAGTTTGTCCATTGTGTATGGATGCGGATTATTTCCTGAGGGATTCTGGAGGTCATAAAGCTGTTTGTAAAAATTCTTAAATGCGTCAGTTATGTCAGGGTAAGATATGACCTGAGTACCAGAGTGTGACCTGAAGTAAGAGATTAAGGTGGATCTCCTTTTGATCACTATTATTCTAGCGAGCATATGACCACATTTATTACCAGCTAAATAAGCATGATACTTCTTCCACATGAAAGTATTTGTGACACTGTCCCTAAGGAGTGAATTGAGTTCGGTTTTCTTATCAGTCAGAAATTGCAAGGACTCAGGAGATTTGTCTTGAATATGTTTCAAGTCTAGAAGCCTAATCTTTTCTATGAGATCATGAATAATCTTCATTTTCTCCCTCTTTTGACATGCCCCAATTTTGATGAGATGACCTCTCATCACACATTTATGTGCTTCCCATTGGATGGTAGCTGAGACATCAGAAGAGGAGTTATGAGAGAAGTATTCTGTCAGATGTTTGCGCAATAGATCTCTAGTGTGTGTGGACATGAGAAGAGTTTCATTTAGTCTCCAATTATTGGGGAGAGAAATGTTCCGTGGGAAATTAAGGGAGATGGAGATAGAAGAGTGATAAGTCCATGATGTTGTCTCTATTTGAGAAAGTACAAGGTGGTCCAATAAATATTGTGTAATGAGCAAATAATCTAGAGTAGAAAGTGTAGTCCCTAGCTGAAGGGTGTGTCAGTCTCCAAGCATCGACTAAGTGTCTCTGAGCCAATTCTTTGTGTAGTCATTTTAGATGGGTTTTCCTGAAAGGAGATTTTTGCCGGACGAGCTATCTAAGTCAGGGTCTAAAGTCATATTGAAATCTCCTCCAATTATTAAATGGTTATGTGAACCATCATCTAAGATAGACAAGATTTTGAGAAGGAAAGATAGTTGACCTGAATTGGGTGCAAATATGTTGAGCAGTGTAATAGGTTTATTGGATAGTAGTCCTTTAATGATAAGGTATCGTCTACCCAGATCATATACTTAATCTAACAGTTTCCACGGGAGAGATGATCTGAGCAAGATGCTTACTCTCTTACGTTTGTCCTGGGCTGAAGAAAAATATGCTGTGGGGAATTTTTTATTACAGAATCTAGGCGAGTTGGAGATTTGAAAGTGCATCTCCTGCACAAATGCTATATCTTCCTTCAAACGGTCAAAGTCCCTTAAAGCCATGGCCCTCTTTTCTGGGCTGTTGAGTACCCTGGCATTGACTGAAATAATCTTAAGTGGCAACATCTGAAGTTTGGTAGATCAACAGGGAGTTGCCAAAACCTTCATTAAGGGAGAAGAAGAGAGAAAAAGGAGAAGAAAGAAGTAGGAGCCATGATGTAGTATAGTGAGAAGTCCTAGAAAAAATCATAGCACAGGAGGTACCCACAGGCCTAGGGGGGAAAGTGTATCCAAGGGAATTCATGTGTTAGGTAGTGTGTCGGCACTGCACAGCCGAGGTGTGCTAAATACTGAGTCTTAGGAGTGTGTCTAATATTCTAAAGATGTCAAGCAATTTGTAGGAAAAGAAAACAGAGGAGTTATATCTCTCGTATTCAAAGAAGGAGCGGATCAGTCAGCAAAAGTGGAACATAGCATAGTTATTAAACTATCTTCTTGTAGTGGGATGAAGTCTTCCCTGTCTCAGTGTAGAGAAGACAGTAAATGGGAGATCACAGTGTAATAAGGACAAAAATGTTAAGAGACAGTCAAGTACGCTACGGATATTAAGTTGTTAGTCCCTCTGATCACTAGGGGGAGAAAAGGCAATGGAATCCTATCCCCTGAGTTAATCTAAGTATCCAGGTTTAAAGTCAGGATATGGGTCTAACAATGTGACCCATGTAACTAAAGCCCAGGTTCACAACAAGATCACATGTGTGCAACCAAAGAGGTGGGAATGGAAAGTATATGAATGTGCTTATGGGTGTAGTCATTGTTAAAATTATGACATCTCCTCCTCTGCGACCTCCCGACTTATTGGGAAGGGGGCAGAGAGAGGAGACGTACAGAGACAATCTAGCGGATAGCACGTTTACATGGGTCTATCTAAAGAAAAATTGAGAAACAATGGCTTTTCGCCTGAACGTCTCTGACATATGCATTTCAAACAGATCAAGCTGCAGTACTGTCATACATCACATTAATACACCTGTCTCTTAATATAGTAAGGCAGTAGGTGATACATAGAGATGAGTTATGTACATTTTATTAAGTCATGGAAAGTACAACTGATATGCTTTAATCAGAACAGTGTAATGGACAAAGATAAATACAAGCCTTTAAACATAATATTGAACAGGGCATCTAAACACTGTAAAAAAATTACATATATGCTTCACTTAATAAGAAGACCTGCCTCTTTGTTTATGATGCCACTCTGGTGTGTTTGTTAAATAAAGAACTGCCTAGGTGTTTATCGAATATCCTTTATTGATATGTATTCGCCTCATAAAACTAGGGAAAATGCCTACAAGTGCAGCTGTAAATTTATCAGGACCTACTTAACCTTAACTATAACAGAGAGGAGCCTAATATGGAACTCTTTTTAACTTGGCAACATGCAGCAGGTTACACTATTAATAGACAAATATAACACTAATATGCAATATGTTTGGAATTAAATATCTCTTATAAGAGGAAGTATAGTTGTACTCAGCAGTAAAAGCCCTGCAATGTATCTTCTTTAATTTGCTTAAACCCTTGGATGCTCAAGATATATTATGCAGGTTTATAGACTCAGTTCTGTTCTATATCCTTGGTACTAGTACCCCTGGGGGTGCTTGGGACACAAGCAGAGGTAAGTCCCAAAGTGAGGACCTGCTCTTGTTATAGACCATATCATAATTATCCAGTTTATTACAGCTGTACTTGCATAACGCGGCTGGCACTGACCAGCACGCCTATACTGAGAGTATGTCCTCTGGATTAATAAGTGTGAAACAGTGAAATGAATGCAACTGAATCTATCTACCCTCTTTCCTCCCCTAATTCTCATTTGCACCCCTGAAAAAAATAATATATGTGAATTTCATGTAAACTTATGTTCGAAAGAAAAGTGGAGTAATTATGGGTCAAACCAAAGGAACCACAGGTGACATTTAAACATTACTGTCCAAGAATTCAGCATTATAGGGGTTGTCCCTTATGGGTGCAGTCGGTGTGCCCCACAACATCCACATTTTTATTTTAAATATAGGGCCCTTAGAGGAAGCTTAGTAAAAATAAAACAAAACAAACAAACAAACAAACAACAAACTACAAAAAGCTTTAGCTTACAGCTGTCACATTCAACTATATTTATATACAGTATATATATATATATATATATATATATATATATATATAAAAGCACACAAACAGAAAACTTTCATGTAGTGGGGGAAAACATTTCTTGCCATTGATTTCAATGCAATGAGATAGTCAGATATATCTTAGGAAATTATTCTCCAAGCTTGAAGAGCCATTTTTAGCCAATTTTGGTTTGAGGCAAAGCATTTCCTGCAATGAGTAATGCCC
Source organism: Rhinophrynus dorsalis (assembly GCA_037306005.1). Classification (NCBI taxonomy): domain Eukaryota; kingdom Metazoa; phylum Chordata; class Amphibia; order Anura; family Rhinophrynidae; genus Rhinophrynus; species Rhinophrynus dorsalis. The sequence continues at coordinate 66,774,719 of CM074719.1, read as the reverse complement.
CCGTCACTCATCTTCAACAACACATTTACTCTTCCATGTGTCCCCTTCTCTGATGTTATTACCATCCCTCATGTTACCTTCCATGTCTTCATCATCACCCCTTTGTGTCCCCTTTCTTGCCACCATCATCACCCTACCCTGCCTTACCTTTTCTTCTAACCAAAATCACCATCCCCTGTAGCTCCTTCCCTGCTTCCATCATCACCCTCCTCTGTGTCCCCCTTCACTGCTGCCATCATCAACTCCTCATCATTACTCTCCCCCTCTCCCCCTCTCCCCACTATCCTACAAAGTCTGGCATCTGTACCACTGGTAGCCCCAGTCCACGTCCCTGCTTACTGCATTTGGTCATCATCAGCATCATATGCTTCCTCCACACTACTGTAATATTCTCTGGGCTTCTTGAAGTCTCAAACAATTATGGGGATTTACAGAACATTCATCAATACGTCACAAACAGGTGTTACTCTCTCACTGTCAGAGTCAACTGTTGGTTTAACTGCTAAACCATCTTCCTCTATGGCAACAGCACTAGAATGCTACGCTTTGTCCTCTTCAGTGTTCTTAACAGGTTTAGTGCTACTACTGCTGGTAGTGGAACTTTTTATGCCGGTGTAGCTGTACAACGGGCAGCAGCACGTTCAGTGTAGACAGTAAGCCTCCAGCAGGAGAGTGGAGAGACACTGGCAACCAAGCAGGGACAGGAGGAGGGATCAGGCACAAGGCACATGCTCTGGACAGTGAGTGAGCAAAGGGTGCTGTTGCCTGTCATACTGCTGAAACCGACTTCCTGCATCTGAGGACCAGAGGGGTTAGGGTTCCTTTAGCAGACTTAGGATGGAACGTGTAAGTGTGTAGAGGTGACACGGCTAACAATTGGTGGTGAGCCCTTCTGCCTCCACCAGCAGAGATTGTCTGACATGCTGTTTGTGTATTTGGAGACTGGTAACAATGGAGGAGAGGACGGCAGAGATATCCATGAGGACAATAATTTGGTTATCTTGTAAGTAATATTTAGATATTGTCTTTTTGTGCTCCTTGTTTTGTATATAGCTGTTACTTCATTGGTGTGTAGAACAAGGCCATTTCAGGAGCAGCATGGAAAAGATGTGATTGTAGCTGTAAACTATAGATCCGACAAGTTTTTATTTGATCATAGATCTGATCATAGAGATGCTGGGAAAGCCGGTGCATGCACAATCCTGTAGCCAATTGGATGGGCCAGTCGGTTTCCGAATGCCAAAGGAGAAGGTATTTAAATGTTTTCTTTTTACATGTTTTGTATAACACTGTTTATGACATTTTATGTTATATCTGATTCTTTGATGAAGTCTCCAATTTATGGATACTAAATGCGTTGGAAATTTATTTGTTGTATAGTAAATAGAGATACTATTTATCCGATTGCTGTCAACATTGGCTATTTCTAAGATCCAAAGACCATCTTGGAGGAAAAATACATTGTGGTTTACTTAAAGCTGGTTATATATCGGAATCTGGTGAACACCAAAATATATGGGGGCTTATTACTTTTCCTAACACAGATCTACTCTTAGAGAAGGCCTGCTCCTTTTCCTGTTCTTTTGACTATTTATTCACTTCATATACATTTAATCAGCTTTAGATGTATATACTTCTTGAAGGGAGTTTTGATTTTCATATTTTTCATCCCTCATGCTGATTACATTTCACTTTTTAGATATTTTGTAATATTATAGGTTGCTTTATATGTTATTACATTGCACTTATTATATGTGGGGTATTGTGATGTTCTGATACATTTAGATACTGTTGTTATATCTTATTGTATTGATGTTATTGTGGACATATGAGTAATTGTTTTGATCCACCCAGCACTTAGGTGGCTACCATTTTCCATCTGAGGTTGGTCTGTGGGATCTTCACCATTCTCCCTCTGCGAGACTTTGTACTCTATTTTTGGTGTGGGTTTTGTTAATGGTATAGAGCCTCCTATAATTAAATATAGATAAATAAGTACACTAGAAAAGATATAGAGGTCCAAATACCATTATATACAAATCAACTAATATGAGATGTTAAGAGACCATATTTTTACTATATCCTCTCTCAATGGTTATGTTGAGTATCAGTTTTCATTTTTGATGAGATCTACAGAATCCATATCATTTTACTTAATGTTTTCTTTACTTTTGTAGAGAGTGTGTGTGCGTTTGGGCCCTTATAATAAATGAATGCAGGGTCTATTAACTCCCTTTTAATTACTTGCAAAAAAGCACAGTGTTGCCCATTCTTTCTCCCCATGCTTCTATGGTCCATGGTGAAAATTATCTACTTCCATCAAAGAAGCCAGAAATAGTTTATTTTTGTGATGGACCAAGTAGTAATGGAATAAAAAGAGAATGGAGCAGGAAGGAGGAAATGTAGAGTCAGACCCAGTAATTTGACTGGGAGGAGAGTGATGATGAGGAAGGAGAAGATGGCTTCAGGGAAAAGGACACAGGGGAGGGTGATGATAGAGTCAGGGAAGGAGAAGCAGGGGAGGGTTTTATTGTGGCACGGAAAGGGAAGCAGGGGAGAATGATTTTGGTGATCAGGAATGGGGACGAAGGACAGGGTGATGATGGAGGCAGGGAAGGGGACCCAAGGGAGGATGGTGATGGAGGCAGGGAAGGAGACAAAGGGGAGGGTAATGATGGTGGCAAGAAGGGGGACACAGGGGATTGTGATTTTGGTGAGCAAGGAAGGGGAAAAGGAGGAGAGTGAATGGGTCATAGAAGATGAGTGAAGGGGCCTTGACTCCCTTATGGAAATCTATAAATGACTGAAGTTCACTTTGATTTAATTTATGACCCTGATGAAGTAGTAGTATTGTTACAAAACGCATATGGAGTATTTTATGCATTAAATATGTTTTAACTTTATTGGGTGTTGTTCTGTATCCAATAAATATATATTTAATATTATTGAATAGTCTCCCTCAGTCTCCTATTCCATCTTGCTACTCTTCCTTATTATTGTACCTGTGTTTTACAATGATAGCTGTTTAAGTCGAGTGATAAGGTATTCTTCTATGTGGGAAGAAGACATCTACAAGTGAAGGAGTGGAGAATATTGGAGAGTGTCCTGGACTGGAGGTCAGATCCAGTCAAGGCCATTCAACCTAGAGACAGGACTAGCCTCTTTTAAATGTGAGTATCCTTTGATGGGGATTTTTGGCTTCCACTGAGAATTTCCAGTTTACTACACTTAGAGGGTACCGAACTGTTTTGTTTTGCTTCATAACTTCCTGCAGGGTATGCTTTCAGACATGCATATGTTATTCACCTGCATACATTTATGAAATTATTCCCTGCATGCAATGTAATGCTCTTCAGGGAATTATTTCAGAAATGCATGCTGGTGAATCACATATGCATGTCTGAAAGCATTATTCACCTGTGTGCATTTATCAAACCATTCCATGCCCCTGTGCATACTGTATGCCTTACCAGGCAAAACTTGACAGGCTCTGCCCTTGCACATCTAACAATGCCCATTGCCAATCCAGTGTGTGGCAGTACTGACCCAGAAATGGATCACATGACTTTAAAATTTCTGCTTTTGGTGAGTCTAAATGCAGGGGTCAGAGGACTCCTTCTTTGGTTAATTTAATTTACGTCTTGTCTATGGGCTCCATATTAATTGGATCATTTTGAGGAAGGGGATAAATTAATATGGACCATTGGATCTCATATTATTTTATATTATTTTTTCAGAAGACCCCATATTATTATTATTTTTCACTGGATTAATTCAGGGGAGGATCAAAGTTTTTTTTTACCCTATATTAATTATTAACACTCATAACCTTCAAAAATGTATTTTTGGCTGTTATAGCTATAAGTTTTATAGTTTGTTTTAAAATGTTTAACTTTTCCATTTCCAGTGCTGCTGGAATGTGTTTCTATGCTGCTGTTTCATTCCAAGCAAATCTATTCATGGAAGGGTTAAGTGGAGAACAGGCTAGAAAGAGGGGAGTAGGGGCATTTGTTTAGTTATATAAAGTTTGTCAAAGTATCACTACCATATAAAGATGATCTGGGTTAATACACAATTAACACTTTGCATGTCAGAGGGGAGTGCAACACATTGCAATGCACTGATTAACCCTCAGGCATACAAAGCGTTAAACACCTTGAACTCCATGATAGTATATGCAAAACTTCTCAATTGGTTCTCATGTTGTCTGGGAACTCCCATTCCTGATTTTTTGCAGGGCTCCAGGACTTCCATTACAGTAGCAATTTTGATAGATATGTGAGAAGTGATAATGATGTATTATTTGTAAACTAGCTGAGGTGAGAAGACAGACTTTCTGAATAGAAAAGTAGTGGGTGATAATTTCAATAAATTGGCAGCTTTAGCTCTGCAAAAACATGCTAACTAAATTGTATCTAAATACGATAGACAATATGCATTAACAAAGCAGGATTTGGATTAGAGTTTAGGAATCTAACATAAAATAACAACATTTTTACAAATGCTAGCTGGAAGTACATGATATTTTGAATTGTACATCCTAATTTCAGTTTTACATTTTAGTGCTCATTTACCCCTTAGTGAATAGACTCCATATTATAACATAGGAATTGAGGAAGCAAAATAATTGCAGAAGTTCTCTCCTGTTTATCATTTCTTTATCACATCTTAGTGAATCTCCCCAATGGAGTGCTTAGGTTCTGATTTCCCTAGGACTATATGCCATTATCATTCCAACCTCATACAGAGCTAATCTCATCAATAATCTCCATTGTTCCACTCTCCCCCATTTTGAAATGTACAGGGAGGTGCAGGGATTCCATTTCATATGTAAAAGATCTTTATATAGGCACTATACTGGATTGAATACAGTCGATTGCATCTGTTAAATATGCCCCTAGTACATGACCTTCAGAATAGCACTTACAATGATAAATATTCCTCGTGAATCAAAGCATTATAGTCACCTCTATCATGAAAGAACTTAATACATTGTTATAAAGCAGTTTTTGTGTAGAGATGTGTGAACACCATCAATTCCCTTCCACAAATGAAACTTCCACACATTCCTGTTTGTGAGGGCTAATCTATATTTGTTTCTTAAAAGAGAACTAACACCTTCTAATAATAACAACCACCATCTTGCCTTTATATGACCAGAAAAACTTAATGGTGTTGGCAACAAACTTCCTAACCCCTCAAACCCAGTAGCACCAGTGCAATTGAGCAGAGCAGGGATTTCGGATCTGTGCAATCACGTTAGAGCTATAGAGATTGAGATTTTAGGATGTTTTCCTTCTCAGCCCCATAAAGCCAGTTGCTGATCATGGCTGGAATATGACAGCCTTCACCCTATTCTTCTACAGGATCAGGCATTTTTCTAGATAAGAATTCATCTTTGAGCTACTTGAATATTTAGTGATAAGGATACATGGCCAATATTTTGTTAGTAAGGCTTTTGAATTTATTGGTCCTTTAAGCAGGTTGATGCACTGTGTCTACTTTAATCTGAGAAAATATGTCCACCTTCATCCAATTACAAGTGCAAAACTCCCAGGGGCAATTACAAATTTCTCACTGTAATTAGGTACGTGTGGGGGCAGTATTATTATTCGAAGATGTTAGTTGTCCTTAAATACATATGAGATATGTTTAGAAATTCTACATTGCACACTAGCACCTGCAAAAAGAAAGCAATGGAATAGAAATAGAATTTCATAGAAACATAAAACTTTGTACATATATATGTATTTTTGCTTACTCAATAGAAAGTGTACTTTTTCAGACTTGCTATATGTGTTTTGTTCAGCTAATAGGGTTGGTGTCACCTTCCTCCAAGCTCTACATTGCAATTTCCAAAAAAACAGTGCTACTTTGCCTTTCAAATAACTTTTCATTTTTTTTCTCCTTCTAATAATTTTGTTTTGCTTCATAACTTCCTGCAGGGTATGCTTTCAGACATGCATATGTTATTCACCTGCATACATTTATGAAATTATTCCCTGCATGCAATGTAATGCTCTTCAGGGAATTATTTCAGAAATGCATGCTGGTGAATCACATATGCATGTCTGAAAGCATTATTCACCTGTGTGCATTTATCAAACCATTCCATGCCCCTGTGCATACTGTATGCCTTACCAGGCAAAACTTGACAGGCTCTGCCCTTGCACATCTAACAATGCCCATTGCCAATCCAGTGTGTGGCAGTACTGACCCAGAAATGGATCACATGACTTTAAAATTTCTGCTTTTGGTGAGTCTAAATGCAGGGGTCAGAGGACTCCTTCTTTGGTTAATTTAATTTACGTCTTGTCTATGGGCTCCATATTAATTGGATCATTTTGAGGAAGGGGATAAATTAATATGGACCATTGGATCTCATATTATTTTATATTATTTTTTCAGAAGACCCCATATTATTATTATTTTTCACTGGATTAATTCAGGGGAGGATCAAAGTTTTTTTTTACCCTATATTAATTATTAACACTCATAACCTTCAAAAATGTATTTTTGGCTGTTATAGCTATAAGTTTTATAGTTTGTTTTAAAATGTTTAACTTTTCCATTTCCAGTGCTGCTGGAATGTGTTTCTATGCTGCTGTTTCATTCCAAGCAAATCTATTCATGGAAGGGTTAAGTGGAGAACAGGCTAGAAAGAGGGGAGTAGGGGCATTTGTTTAGTTATATAAAGTTTGTCAAAGTATCACTACCATATAAAGATGATCTGGGTTAATACACAATTAACACTTTGCATGTCAGAGGGGAGTGCAACACATTGCAATGCACTGATTAACCCTCAGGCATACAAAGCGTTAAACACCTTGAACTCCATGATAGTATATGCAAAACTTCTCAATTGGTTCTCATGTTGTCTGGGAACTCCCATTCCTGATTTTTTGCAGGGCTCCAGGACTTCCATTACAGTAGCAATTTTGATAGATATGTGAGAAGTGATAATGATGTATTATTTGTAAACTAGCTGAGGTGAGAAGACAGACTTTCTGAATAGAAAAGTAGTGGGTGATAATTTCAATAAATTGGCAGCTTTAGCTCTGCAAAAACATGCTAACTAAATTGTATCTAAATACGATAGACAATATGCATTAACAAAGCAGGATTTGGATTAGAGTTTAGGAATCTAACATAAAATAACAACATTTTTACAAATGCTAGCTGGAAGTACATGATATTTTGAATTGTACATCCTAATTTCAGTTTTACATTTTAGTGCTCATTTACCCCTTAGTGAATAGACTCCATATTATAACATAGGAATTGAGGAAGCAAAATAATTGCAGAAGTTCTCTCCTGTTTATCATTTCTTTATCACATCTTAGTGAATCTCCCCAATGGAGTGCTTAGGTTCTGATTTCCCTAGGACTATATGCCATTATCATTCCAACCTCATACAGAGCTAATCTCATCAATAATCTCCATTGTTCCACTCTCCCCCATTTTGAAATGTACAGGGAGGTGCAGGGATTCCATTTCATATGTAAAAGATCTTTATATAGGCACTATACTGGATTGAATACAGTCGATTGCATCTGTTAAATATGCCCCTAGTACATGACCTTCAGAATAGCACTTACAATGATAAATATTCCTCGTGAATCAAAGCATTATAGTCACCTCTATCATGAAAGAACTTAATACAGTGTTATAAAGCAGTTTTTGTGTAGAGATGTGTGAACACCATCAATTCCCTTCCACAAATGAAACTTCCACACATTCCTGTTTGTGAGGGCTAATCTATATTTGTTTCTTAAAAGAGAACTAACACCTTCTAATAATAACAACCACCATCTTGCCTTTATATGACCAGAAAAACTTAATGGTGTTGGCAACAAACTTCCTAACCCCTCAAACCCAGTAGCACCAGTGCAATTGAGCAGAGCAGGGATTTCGGATCTGTGCAATCACGTTAGAGCTATAGAGATTGAGATTTTAGGATGTTTTCCTTCTCAGCCCCATAAAGCCAGTTGCTGATCATGGCTGGAATATGACAGCCTTCACCCTATTCTTCTACAGGATCAGGCATTTTTCTAGATAAGAATTCATCTTTGAGCTACTTGAATATTTAGTGATAAGGATACATGGCCAATATTTTGTTAGTAAGGCTTTTGAATTTATTGGTCCTTTAAGCAGGTTGATGCACTGTGTCTACTTTAATCTGAGAAAATATGTCCACCTTCATCCAATTACAAGTGCAAAACTCCCAGGGGCAATTACAAATTTCTCACTGTAATTAGGTACGTGTGGGGGCAGTATTATTATTCGAAGATGTTAGTTGTCCTTAAATACATATGAGATATGTTTAGAAATTCTACATTGCACACTAGCACCTGCAAAAAGAAAGCAATGGAATAGAAATAGAATTTCATAGAAACATAAAACTTTGTACATATATATGTATTTTTGCTTACTCAATAGAAAGTGTACTTTTTCAGACTTGCTATATGTGTTTTGTTCAGCTAATAGGGTTGGTGTCACCTTCCTCCAAGCTCTACATTGCAATTTCCAAAAAAACAGTGCTACTTTGCCTTTCAAATAACTTTTCATTTTTTTTCTCCTTCTAATAATACCTCTTTGAATAATACCACAACTTATACCTTGTCGGATTCAAGGTCTGTGGGATTTTATTCTAATGTGTGTTCCTTGAGCTACTGCAAGTTTCCAAACATGTTGGCCATATTTATTAAAGGGCGTCATTTATCTGATTAAATAAATTCTATTTGATACCGTTATATTCTAAGGTAGCTAACCTAAATCAGTGCTTAGTAAATCAAATGAAGAATAATAGCACTAATTTGTAAATATATCTTAATCTACCTTTTAACATTGGAAGCCAATTAAGTGAACAGCAATTATTATTTATTTTATTCTTACATAGGTGGTGCTGAGTCTAATCTGAAATAAACCAACTGCATAATAGGAGGCCAACAAAAATGCCCCCAAACCCCTTTGCTTTAATTGAGCTTTAAAAACCTTGAATACTTATAGAGGTCTGGGAATTCCAATGAAATGTCTTTGTTCCATATAGATAAGCTGGATTTCTGAAGGACTGTTTCAGTTCTCCTTAGAGCATACACCATATTAGCATTTTTAAGTACATTGTGCAATTCTGGAACAAAGCAGCTGTACAATAAGAGACAGAAATTCCTTTTGACTTAAATGGGATTTTAAACCCCCTGAATGTGCACGAACACTCACAAAAGGGCTCTTTGCTTCGCACTCAGTCTCCAAACCTTGTAAATGGCTTATACCCATTTCAAGAGATATCAAGCCTTACTTTGTCAGACAATGGAAGACTGAACTGGGAGTAATGTGGGCTTGGTCATACTGGCTTCAGAACTTCAAACGTCTTGTAACTGCCATCCCTGACACTACAACTAAGGAAGCAAACTTTACATTTCTCATCGGGTGCATTATACACCGGTCAAACTGGTCCTTATGTTCCCCTTATACTCCAACCTATGTTGGAGGTGTGGGACAACAGAGGCTCAATGTTCCATATCTGGTGGTCTTGTCTGGTCCTCTCACATTACTGGTTCCATATCTTGGGGGGTGATTAATACTATACTGCACACCCCATTACCTCTTGACCCCTTTTTGTTGTTATTTTTGAGAATTCTCAAACATATTAAACTATTAAAACTTCAGGTTCAGCTGTTATCATACCTACTTAATGCTAGTTAATCTCCCTAAACTGGATACTGCAATTTCTGGTACAGAAGACTGGTACAGTAGAGTTGACCTGGTTGCTACATTTGAATGGACTCATGCTATAAACACGGGAACCCATGATATCTATTACAAGATCTGGGAACCTTGGCCCATCATAAGAACCTTGACTCAACATGAGAACCAATCAACTGACCCAGAGGATGATAGACCTTCTGGTTAGATGCTTAACCTGACAATTTATCAAGGTTAACCTCTACTATATGTCTCCTTCCCTTAGGGTCAATAGAAGCTTGTCACTGGAACACGCTTACTCCATGATTCCCTTTGACCCTCAGAGGATTACTGTCCAAGAATTGATGTGCTATTAGCACATGGGCAAAGCAGGGTACATGCACCATATCAACCATTATTAAGGCAGTGATTGTGTTAGAGCCATTATCAGCAGATACAAAACAAGCTTACAAGGAACAGGGTATAATCCATTCCTCTATCACCTGCTCTAGTTTACTTAGTACACATGACTTTCTCTGAAAACTCTGCATACAAAAGGTGGCGTGTTGATGGCATAGGCAATCCTGCTGCTGCTGCCTTTTAATCACACTACCAGAACGAAAGGCAAGATTACTGGCTGTCACCTGATGGTGTAAGCTAGTAGTGTTGCCCACTGGTAGTTGTTAGAGGGAAACCCAGTGAGCAGTCACAGTCATACTGTCTGTGCTCTGCTGACTTGTCCACATATCTTTTTTCAGGTGAATTTTCCTGAATTTTCCATCCCTTTGCCCATCTGCTCGTACAATTCTGGCAAAGCCATCCTGAAAAAATAACTGCAGTTTGAGATATTCCTGCATGGAGTTACACATGACATTAGTTCTATAAAACTTCTGTTTTCCACAAAAGAATAAGGCAGCATGTCCACTGCCAACATCTTGGCAACCTTGCCATTCCACAAGCATAATTTGGGATTATTTTTGTGAAGTTTTAGTCTCCTTCCCAAGATCTCAGTAAATGTGGGTTGACAGTACATGTGAGAAGAACTTTGTAACTTTATTGCTTTAACAACATGACTTGAGGAGGTGGAAGATTATTTAGTAAAATAATACAAAAACAATACATAACATTTTTCTGCTTTCTGCCACTAGCAATAAGGTTCCAGCAAAAAATTAGCCATATTTCGCATATGTTTTCTATGACTGCAAGATTTCCTAAAGCAATTTACTACACCCTCTTTGGTCTTGTACTACGACTGCATACTTATATCTTGAAATACCTTGTGTTGGCAGTGATTTCTACATGTTCCACATGTTGTAACAGGCAATAGATATCTGATGCTTCTATTGCTCTTGTACATTACCTCGGAATTTACATGTTGTGTCATTTAGGATTTGTCTTCTTACTACTATACTTATTACTCCAATAAATATTTTAAAAAGGAAAAAAGACCCTGAATGTTAGTAACCCCTTAACGACCATGTGCCATGCTATGACCATTACGCGGTTTTTGCGTTAAGGACCGGGAGTGCTGTAAGTAAAAACGGGGAGTGAGATTGATTACTCCAAGACTGGAATGGTCTCTCTCCATCCCCAGTGCGACACGCCGGTACACATCACAGGTCACTTGTGCCGGCACGTCGGAATCTTTAAAGCAGTCCATAAGGGAAGGTTACTTCCCAGGACTGTGGACGCCAAGGGGTTAAGCAGGGAAGGGAAAACTTTTTGCACCAAAAGAGAAACAGAACTTGCTTCTATGCAAGAAAACTCCTGTAGAAAGTGCCAATCTCCTGTTATTGTCTGCCTTTTTTTTTGCATTGAAATCAATGATAATAATGTTTTTCCCCTCTAAATGGAGAGTTCCCCCATGTGTTCTCACCGTTATAGTATTAAAGGGATGTCAGTGTCACACATGATGTGCTTGGGAGAGAGAGGGAGAGAGAGAGAGAGAAAGCAGCTGGATTTTGGATGCTAGTTAGTGCAGGCGAAAGGCAAAGAGAGTAAACTGGAGTTACTTGATATCACAGTTACTCCTTGTTGTGACAAACTGATCATGCATTTCACAAAAATTCAGAAATGTTATGTTTAAAGCAGGAGTCCAGCAAAGTGGCAAGAAAGTATTCCTCATTACTTTTAATGGACACTATGCAAGGATCTTGCTCAAAGCATGCTAACATTTCCTTGACCAGTCGGTGCAAGTTTGTGTTACCATTCTGGTAAGATTCCTCAGCCAAGCGCCTTAGTTTTTTCTGCAGTAAATATATGAGTGGAAGAATTTTGCTAATTCCTGCCCCTACCTGATGAACTAGCATGGCTGCCTCCTCATAAGCACAGCTGACTGGGCTTAGTCAAGGCATCATACAGTTCACTATCACGGTGCCCGTGATTGCCTCTATGCTGGTTTACTATTCAGCAACATTATTACTGCCTAACTGTTGCTCTACGCTGAGTCGCTATTCTTATAGGTCACTATGCTGGTGATGTCATCTCTCCGCCCACCTGCTAGGTCTTTTAAACCTCAGCCTGTCTCATTGCCTTTGCCCTTTCGTGGTGTACCTGAGCCTAGTGCTGTGTTGGTCCATTGCTGTTCCTGTGTATGAGTTCTGCTACGTCTGACTACCAGTTCCGGCTCTGACTCCTGGCTACGTCTGACTACCTGTTCTGGCTCTGACTCCTGGCTACGTCTGACTACCCGTTCCGGCTCTGACTCCTGGCTACGTCTGACTACCTGTTCTGGCTCTGACTCCTGGCTATGTCTGACTACCGGTTCTGGCTCTGACTCCTCATACAAACTCTCTAGAATGTAAAGTGTGGAATTCCACTTGGTACAGACCTCCATTCTCAGCTAGTGATGAGGCAGCTTGTTATGGTCTTGTATGGACTGTAATGAGTTGTGTGCATTGTAGGAGTGGCTAAAATTGCAGGCAATATTCAAAATCTGTTTACAACTAAATTTAGCACATGGGCAAAGCAGGGTACATACACCATAACAATCATTATTAATGCAGTTTCTGCAGAAACAAGGCACAAAAACAAGTGAAAATCTAAAAGTGGTGTTTATTCTGCATTCCCCACTTCAACCTAAGGAAATGCACTTACAAGATATAAAACATAAAAGACACGTAACAATAAAACCAACAGTGATGGTAGCAGTACTGGAAGAGTTTTCCTCTAATATATCGGTATAATAATATAGCGTCGGCTTGGGACAGGCTTAACCAATTCAACCCTGGTCTCTGCTCAATGGTAACTTCACCTCCAATGTAATCTCCTTCAGTGGCTTAGTTCCAGGTGATTCGGGTCTCTAATGTGCTCCCGCTATATAACCTACAATTGTATCTTACAAAGTCCTCTTTTTCACTACAAACAATCTCTGTTGTTACACAGCAAATACAAAGACAATCACAGAATCCCCACACGTATTGCCAGTCCTCTGCTGGCTTCCTCAAAGGTAACTGGGGATCTTGTTACTAAAAACTATATACACTATAAAACACCTTTAAAATCTTACTAGGGGGTACTATCACAGTCTCCTTTGGGCTATCCTGTGCTTCCTTCCTCTGTGGTGTGTCTGCCGGCATATTTGCTGCCACTTCCGCATTGCTGGCTTCATGAAACAGGCACTGGCAAGGACACCTGTTTGTGGGCCTATTCTGTGTTGCAGAAATTGGGTCCCACCTTCTCCTGCTCCTTCATAAACCTCCCCAGTCCTGGGAGTCATTGCCCTTACGTGGTGTTTCTGATATTGTCTCCTGCGCTCTGTTGTCACTCGTGCTTTTCTGAGAATCCACTCCATGTATGACCCCGGCTTGTCTGACTACCCACATTGGTTCTGATTGTGGCTCTGGCTGGCTAACTTGCTCCGTGTAGGTTCAGGTTTGTCTGACCGTTGGCTCCTGTCTGACTACCAGCTCCATCTAGTCCCCGGCTTGTTTGATCTGTGGCTCTGGCTGACTACTGGCTCAGTACATTCCTAGCATGCCTAACTACTAGTCTCGGTTATCCGTGGCTCAGGCCTACTCTCGCTCCCTGTTGCCTCTACTCTTGGGACATGAGGTGTAGACTGGGGCATCCTTGTCTGTTCTCACTGGTGCTCCACTCTTACCTTTTTCTTAATCTCCAGTATCTCACAGTAGTGCAGTGCACAACACAGTGGGCAGCTCTGGGTAGGAGCTTGGGGCCAATTATCCTGTGATCTGGGGTTGTGTGGGCTAATAACAGTATTGCTGTACCTATTAAATAAAGGTGGATTTATATCTTGTATTCGTGTCTGTCCTTCTTTGCCTGAAAACCGTAACACTTACAATTCTCCTTAATCACCTATTTCAATATCTATAAAACAATAGTGTTTACATTTCCCTATCCATTTATAAGAACATTTTCTCCCTATAAAATCACTCCTTCATAAAATATTATATTCCACCTCCAGGACAATTATTTAAATTATTTTATCAGATGGGACACTTCAAATAAATGATGCCAAGTCCATATCTATATTTATTCCTCCTGGTTCAAGGCATCCCAGCTGATAAATCCAGAAAGTCTCCAGTTGTCTCAATTTTATTAGTCTGTCACCTCATCTCCTCTCTACTGGTACACAGTCTATGGCAGTAACCCACAGGTCATCTTTCTTCCTTGAGTGACATTCTTTAAAGTGTAGTGGGAATTATTTTTGCGCAGATTTTGACTTTTTTCTAGGAACTTTGTAAGTGTGGGATTGCAGTAAATAGTAGAAGTACTGTGTAACTTTAGTTATTTAATGACATGACCTCTGAAGGTGGTAGGGGTGGTGGCGGTATGTGTGGGCACTCTATGGCTCTTGTCATCTCCACTATTTCCTGTTACCTGTTTCCGGTTACCTTATCGACTGTATATCCCATATTTGGGTATTGGTGCGCTTCCTGTTTTCCTGCCAACTGTGTGTGTTTGGAAGTGCTCTGCACTGTCCTCCCACCTTGCCAGTGTGAGTTCCCAGGGCCTTTCCATTATTGCTCACCTGCCTAGTGAAGGGTGAGGAAGTGTGCCACTGTTACATAGTTACATAGTTACATAGTAATTTAGGTTGAAAAAAGACTTGCGTCCATCCAGTTCAACCCTTTTCCTATTCCTGTTTACCATCGCTGACCCAAAAGAAGGCATCTGACTCAAAATGGCAATCAGATTTCGCCCTGGATCAACAAGCCCTAACTAAATATTAATCCCAATACTAACGTGCATAGCCCTCTATATTGTGCTCTTTTAAATAAGTATCCAGGCCCCTTTTAAAGGCATCTAATGTATTTGATAGCACCACCTCCTCCGGAAGTGCATTCCATACCTTTATTGTCCTTACTGTAAAGAAACCCTTCCGCTGTTGTAGATTAAATCTCCTTTCCTCAAGTCTAAGCGGGTGGCCCCTTGTCCTGTGTACTGTTCTGTTAATGAACAGGTCTTTTGAAAGCCCTTTATATGGGCCTTGAACATATTTATATAGTGTTATCATATCCCCTCTAAGACGCCGTTTCTCTAGTGTGTACAAGTTTAACTTTTCTAGTCTCTCTTCATAACTAAAACTTTCCATTCCCCTTACTAGTTTTGTAGCCCTCCTCTGCACTCTCTCTAGTTCCATAATGTCCTTCTTCAGAAAGGGCGCCCAGAATTGAACAGCATATTCTAGGTGGGGTCTTACCATGGACCTGTAAAGAGGCATAATTATATCTTCCTCCCTTGAGTCAATACCCCTTTTGATACATGCCAATATCTTATTGGCCTTTGCAGCTGCCAGCTGGCACTGCATGCTACTGCTAAGTCTATTGTCTACCATTACTCCTAAGTCCTTTTCATTAGTAGATTTCCCCAGAGAAACACCATTTAAACTATATGTTGCATTTTTATTATTATACCCAAAATGCATAACTTTACACTTGTCTATATTGAATCTCATTTGCCATTTGCCTGCCCAGTTACTCAATTTGTCCAAATCCTCTTGTAATGAAGACACATCGTGTTCAGACTTTATTACCTTACTTAATTTTGTGTCATCGGCAAACACTGATACATGGCTTCCTATGCCCTCTGGGAGGTCATTAATAAACAAATTAAAAAGAAGAGGACCCAGGACAGATCCCTGAGGCACTCCACTTATCACGTTTATCCAACTGGAGAACTTGCCATTTACTACCACTCTTTGCATTCTATCTTTCAGCCAATTTCCAATCCACACACAAACATTTTCCCCTAGTCCTATTTCATTCAATTTGTACAGTAACCTCTTGTGCGGAACTGTATCAAATGCCTTGGCAAAGTCTAAATAGATCACATCAACCGCCGCTCCCTCATCCACATTATTACTTACTTTTTCATAAAATTCGATCAAGTTCGTTTGACAAGACCTATCTTTCACAAAGCCATGTTGGCTATTGCTAATGATATTCCTGTTCCAGCAGAATTCTTGAATATATTACCTTAGCAATCTTTCAAACAGCTTCCCTACCACAGATGTCAAGCTTACGGGTCTGTAGTTTCCTGGCTGGGACTTTGATCCCTTTTTAAATATGGGCACCACATCTGCTTTACGCCAATCCATGGGCACCATACCAGAAATAAAAGAATCCCTGAAAATCAGATATATCGGTCTGGCCAGGGTCTGGCTTAGCTCTTTAAGTACCCGTGGGTGTATACCATCTGGCCCTGGAGCTTTGTCTACCTTGAAACCATTCAATTGTTTTAACACTTTTTCTTGTGATAGCCAGTCCCATGCTTGCTGTGCCTGTTCTGTAAAAGTAGTTTGCAGATTCTTGTCCAATGGGTGTTCCTCTGGTAAAAAACAGAAGAAAAGAAATTATTTAAAATATCTGCCTTCTCTCTGTCCCCTTTGACCATCTCACCCGTTTCAGATAACAAGGACCCAACATTATCAGACTTTAATTTTTTGCCATTTATGTATTTAAAGAATTTTTTTGGGTTGCTTTTGCTCTCCTTAGCAATATTTTTTTCATTCTCCAGTCTAGCTAATTTAATAGCCTTTTTACAGGTTTTGTTGACATTTTTGTATTTTGCAAATGCCTCTGCTGATCCCTCAGCTTTGTAATGTTTAAATGCCGCTTTCTTGTTATTTATTTCATGAATTACTTTACTGGTTAGCCACATTGGTTTTAATTTGCTTCTTTTGTATTTGTTTCCAACAGGGATAAATTTATATGTGTATTTTTGCAATGTTATTTTGAAGGCATTCCACTTACCTTCTGTGTTTTTTCCTGAAAATATTTTATCCCAGTCAACGAGACCAAGGGATGAATTAAACCTGCTAAAGTTGGCCTTTTTAAAATTCAGTGGTCTCCCTGGTCTCATGAAGGTGTGCCACTCAGGCTGTGTGTGTGTGGATTTACATTGCACTGTCCTCCTACCTAGCCTTAAGAGTTCCCAGGGCATTTCCATTATTGCTCACCTGCCTAGTGAAGGGTGAGGGAAGTGAGTTCACTGGTCCTCCTTGGTCTCTTGAAGGTGTGCCACTCTTGCTGCCATGTTGGTGTCACTCATTACTGCCACTGCTGTGTCATTTGCTGCTTCCACCATTGTGTCATCTTTTGCTGTTCTATTGTATTCAATAAAGTTTTATCTTAAGTTCATCTGTACTTGTCAGTGTTATTATTTCATAGCCACTCCGTGACATTCCATCAGTTGTGTTGTGTACCGTAGAGTAAAAAAACGCAGTGTAGTTGTGTAATGTCCATCAAACACACAGCGGGAAGGGGGGAGGTTGGAGCAGTGCATGGACGTGAGAGTAAAGTAATAGTTCAAAAACTGACTGCATTAATGGTTGCTGCAGCATGTGCAATCAATGATGATGATCCCTTTACTCCAAGGGAGGATGCAGTTTATCAGGGTCCCAGCAAAACTAGTCCCAGCACCACCAGTGCCAGTAGAAATAAAGAACAATTTAAGAAGAAGGCTGAAGATGACAACAAGTCACATTCAAGTGTTGAGGATGCTGGAAATAGCATAACATAGGAAGGTGTAGCAGCTGAACTGCCTGCTGCATCAGATAGTGAGACAAACAAGCACCAAAATACCCATCCTCAAAGTTTGTTATCATCATGAATATTTGCCAGTGTCACTTAAGCAGGAATTTAGTGTTATGGGCAAAGGACAAATGCATTCTGCATGCTAACACATTTTTCGAGCCATATGCTGCTGTAGGACTCACAACTTTGACTTTCAGCCACTTACAGTGGATATAAAAAGTCTACACACCCCTGTTAAAATGCCAGGTTCTTGTGGTGTTGAAGAATGAGACAAAGATAAATCATATCAGAACTTTTTCCACCTTTAATGTGACCTATAACGTGAACAATTCAATTGTAAAACAAACTGAAATCGTTGAGGGGGAAAAATAAAAAATAAAAAACTCACAATAATCTGGTTGCATAGGTGTGCACACCCTTAAACTAATACTTTGTTGAAGCACCTTTTATTACAGCAATCAGTCTTTTTGGGTAGGAGTTTATTAGCATGGCACATCTTCACGTGGCAATATTTGCCCACTCTTCTTTGCAAAAGCGCTCTAAATCTGTCAGATTGGAAGGCCATCTCCTGTGCACAGCCCTCTTCAGATCACCCCACAGATGTTCATTTGGATTCAGGTCTGGGCTCTGGCTGGGCCATTCCAAAACGTTAATCTTCTTCTGGTGAAGCCATGCTTTTGTGGATTTGGATGTGTGCTTTGGGTCATTGTTGTGCTGAAAGGTGAACTTCATCTTCATCTTTTTAACGGACACCTGAAGGTTTTGTGCCAAAATTGCCTGGTATTTGGGAATGTTCATAATTCCCTCCACCCTGACTAAGGCCCCAGTTCCAGCTGAGGAAAAACAGCCCCAAAGCATGATGCTGCCACCACCATGTTTCACTGTGGGTATGGTGTTCTTTGGGTGATGTGCAGTGTTGTTTTTGCACCAAACATACCTTTTGGAATTATGGCCAAAAGTTCAACCTTGGTTTCATCAAACCATAACACATTTTCCCACATGCTTTTCATGCTTTTGGGGAACTTGATGTTTGTTATTGCAAACTTCAGCTGGGCTTGGATGTTTTTCTTTGTAAAAAAAGGCTTCCGTCTTGCCACCCTACCCCATAGCCCATTCATATGAAGAAAACGGGAGATTGTTGTCACATGTAGCACACAGCCAGTACTTGCCAGAAATTCCTGCAGTTGCTTTAATGTTGTAGTAGGCCTCTTCGAAGCCTCCCTTACCAGTTTTCTTCTCGTCGTCTCAACAATTTTGGAGGGACGTCCAGTTCTTGGTAATGTCTCTGTTGTGCCATATCTTCTCCACTTGATGATGACTGTCTTCACTGTGTTCAATGGTATATCTATTGCTTTGGAAATTATTTTGTACCCTTCTCCTGACTGATATCTTTCAACAATGAGATCCCTCTGATGCTTTGGAAGCTCTCTGAGGACCATGGCTTTTGCTCTGAGATGAAACTAAGCAAATGTCAGGAAAATCCTACTAGAACAGCTGAACTTTATTTGTGATTAATCAGAGTCACTTTAAATGATGGCAGGTGTGTAATGACTTCTATTTAACATGAGATTGAATGTGATAGGTTAATTCTAAACACAGCCACATCCCCAGTTATAAGAGGTTGTGCACACCTATGCAACCAGGTTATTGTGAGTTTTTTATTTTTCCCCCTCAACTATTTCAGTTTGTTTTGTAATTGAATTGTTCATGTTATAGGTCACATTAAAGGTGGAAAAAGTTCTGACATGATTTATGTTTGTCTCGTTCTTTAACATTACAAGAACCTGGCATTTTAACAGGGGTGTGTAGACTTTTTATATCCACTGTATTTCTAAACTTCAGCCCTCAGAAGAAGTAATACTACAGTGGGAAATGGAATACCTATAGGAAATTTAGGCAAAAAAAATGAGTTAAAATAGGCAAAACATTTGTTAAAATAGGCAAAAGGGACATTTTTGCATAGGCGGAAAGGTGAACTTTTTCACGAGAAAAACAAGAAAGTTTTTGCGAAAGTCATGTGGGAAATTTTTCACACATTTTGCCCACCCCTATTCCTGAATGGCTGCCTGCTACTACTACTAGGGCTAGATGTTTCTGAAATTGCTGCAGTTCCAGGATCATCATAGGCACCCATCAAGACTAAGGCTGTGGATGCTGATAACCTGTGTTGTTGCTGGTTACTCAACACTATTAGCATAAGTGGCTGAGAGATACTGGGACTTGGAAGTGGTGATGAATCTGATGCTTATGATAACTGACAGGATGATTGTGTATTTTTTTGGCATATTTGCTTGTCCAGGGTCAGACTTTCCAATTGTTTTCTCAAACAATATATAGACAGGCACAGTGTTCTTTTTCTGTTTTGTCAGTGTTGGAAGATTGAGCCTTTGCCTGTCAGCTAACTTTCTGACCATGCCATCATGTCTGGGGGTGGACAAAAAGTGAGAAATTTTTCTCTTTTTCTCCAATGCAAAATGTTCCTCCGTTTCACCTATTCCAGCAAATTTTTTGCTTATTCCAAGACATTATTCTCCTGTTCTAACACATTTTTCTCCTATTCAACACATATTTTCCTATTCCAACACATTTTTCTCCTATGTTTAATATGGTGCAACATTTCCCAGCACAGTATTACTTCTTCTGAGGGCTTTAGTGAGAAATAAATAGCTGGAAGTCAAAGTTGTGAGTCCTACAACAACATATACCTTGAAAAATGTGTTAGCATGCAGAGTGCATTTGTCCTGTGCCCACAACACTTACTTCCTCCTTAAATGACACTGGCACATATTGATGATGATGTCAAGTGATTAAAAAAGATAAAGTACAATCTACAATGTGGCAGATGTGTATGGTAGTGGTGGTAGGGGACTGGCATGGTGTGATTGGTGGGACCTTGACAAACTGCATCTATCCCCGGAGGAGATGGATCAATATCATTTATTGCACATGCTACAGCAACAATTGTTGCAGTCAGTTTTTTACTTTATTACCATGCCCTGGCAGTTCCTCCACCTTTCCCCCTCCCACTTGTGCATTTGCTGGACATTACTCAACTACTGTGTGTGTATTTTTACCCTCTACAGTACACAATAGATGGAGTGTGTTTTGTGCTGTTTGTCTCACTGTCAGATGCAGCAGTTAGTTTAGATGCTACATCTTCTTTCTCTATGCCATCCACACTGGAATGGGACTCATTTGTCATCTTTAGTGTTTTTAGATAGTTTATTAATAGTTCTGGTGCTGGTGGTGGTACTGTTGGTGGGACTTTGACAAACTATATCTTCCTAATGAGGAGAGGGATCTCCATCATTTATTGCACATGCTGCAGCAACCATGGCTGCAGTCAGTTTCTGGACTACCACTTTACTTTGACATCTCTGCACCGCTCCTATTCTCTCACTCTCCCATCACACCTTGGGCCAGATTTAAAGGCAGCCGATACAAAAAAAACAACGACTGGTGTTTTGTAAGTACAGTAATCCGTCTTATGAACAGCTAACAGCAGGTCTAAAATCATTACGGACTTTAATCTTACGTCCATTGAGACCTATGGAACAAGGCTCTCCAAAGCCATTTAAAGGAGTGTGGTACTGCTAGTGAATGATAAACTTATACATTTCACTGGCAAAAGTTAAGACCCAGTTTTATTATGAGTAAAGCACATAGCGACAAAAAAAAAAAAGAACCTACACAAAATAAAACAGAGAAACAGCAGTCCACACAACATATAGCACAAGTATGCCAATGGCAACATTAACCCCTGCAAAGCCAAGATAACACACAAACAATGCTCATGTCCCAGAAATAACTGTTGGGCACAACACAAAAACCTAACAACACCACAGGGACAAGGCCTTCAAAAAGCAGACCAACACAAGACATCACAATATAGCACAGAACAATGGGGGTTAACACACAACACATACACCTGTCAATATAAAACAAACTTACATGTACAGCTGATTGAGACACAACCTGCACACCCCAACATCATACTTGCACCTGACAGCGACACAGCAATCAGAACACAGCAGATTTTAAACAGCAAACACACAGGCAAACACTTACCTGGACAACAAACACCTTCCCATTGGTCATCACTCACCTTATGACCACATCTGGACAACGCCCCACCACTGTCTTAAAGAGACAGCTCACCATACTCACATGTGGCATGTTTACACTGTCATGTTGCTCAACGTGTCTTTGCTGCATCGCGGCTATTCTCTATGGTCATCCTTGCTCTCTATGGTCCTGGGAGCTGCTTATGCAGCTTCAGCCTCGTTTTGAAGCCGAACTTCCTGTTTGGGTCTTTAAATAGGACACGAGCCGGACTCACTGTTGCATGATTATAGCTTTCCTGTAGTTGGACTCTGTGAATGTCTTCCTGGCCAAGTGCCTTGCTTTAGCCAGTTCCTGACTCTGACTCTGTGTTCCTGTGTTCTCCTGTTCCCTTCTTGCCTGTGTTTCATCCAGCTTACTGCCAGTCTGTGTCTTAACCCTGCCTGCTACTGACCACTCTTATGCCTGCCGATTTTGTATGCCTCACTTACAGTCTGTGTCTTGACACTGTCTGCTACTGACCACTCTTCTGCCTGCCAATATAGGGTACCTCACTGCCAGTCTGTTCCTGCTTGCCCCAGCCTCCTCTCCTTTTCCTGGTTGCTATGCATCTATTTTGGTGAGTCTCCTACTCATTTACTTAATTGTAGTTCATTCTCCCTAGGGTTGGTGGGGTTAGACTTTGCTGTAGTGGGTTATCCTGGGATTTCTTCGGCTCAGCTGGAGGGAGTCATCTGGCTTTGCATCTAGCAACTTTATATGGCCGAGTCCACAGCACGACCCACTACAGTGGTCCTACTACAAAAAGCACCAAACTCTAATGCCGCACACTAGCCTGCACCCTACCAACCCTTGTTGGAGGAGCCTAACCATTCCATTGTTGTTGTGTTGCCAGTTCTAGCCTTTTTCTGTTGTATTTTTCCACCTGGATTGTGATATACACTGAGACCACTCAGGGAGAGAGACAGAGACAGAGATAGAAAGAGAGACAGAGATAAAATAACAAGTATGTTCACATACTTATTGATGTGAAGACTGCAGAGAAGGCATGCGAGGGCTAGTGAACACCAGCAACTCCCAAGCACACCTGTTCAACAGCCTTCTCCTATTGTAAGTGAATAGGCTTTGGCTGAAGAGCCACACAGGAGTCCACCTGGAGGACAACACCTGCCTGCAGATCCCCAGCTGCTGCAACAGTATGCTCCCCAGCTGCCACAACAGGAAGCTCCCCAGCTGCCACAGGGACCCCTGGAGCAGTACAGGGTTCACAGGCCCAGAGTATACCACACAGGGATCACGCTAATGGGAATGACCAAAAATGAGGTGATAGACCACTACAGGTTTGCACCGCTCAGCATCATTGCCCTATATGAGGTAATCAAAGATGAGTTTGATCCTATATATATCCACAACCATGCCCTATCTGGCTGGCAGAAAGTCATGTGTGCAATAAATTTTATGGCAAGTGCAGCCTTCCAGTCAACAAAAGGGTTACGCATCAGGCATGTCACAGCTCACATTTTCAAAGGTACTGGCTCATGTGTTCCCTGACTCACCATGTCCACCATCCTGTTGCAATCTTCTGAGGTATCTGTTTGTCCTCTGTGATTCCCTGAGCTGCCTCCTCTGGATGACCAGGCACTCCCTCGACAACCCCATGCTGCATACACTGGTGGAGGAGGATGTTCCTGGTGATGCTGCCTCACCTACGTCCTCCTCCTGTTGTTCTTGTGAGACTGGTGCTGGTGGTGAGGAGGCTGCTGCTGATGCTGGTGGAGAGGGTGCTGCTGGTGCTGGTGGGGAGGCTGCTACTGGTGCTGGTGGGGAGTCTGCTGCTGAGGATGACTGCTCCTATGTCGCAGCAGATGCCGAGGCAGACAATGGCTGTGTCCCTACCACATCCAGGGATTCTGAGGAGGCAGACTCATCACCCAGTAAGTTCCCACTTGTGGAGCAAGACGAGAGGAACAGCAGGTGGTCACCATCCCCACGGATGTTTGGGCCTCCTGTTGTGGATGTGGTGAGGGTGCGAAGTCCTCCTTTTATTGGGGATGCTGGGGCTCCCAAATCAGACCCAAATCTTCATAATCCAGTGGTCACGGGTAGCTGAGACCCTCCCACCTTGGATCATCCCTGGGGCTGTGCTGGGGAGCCATCCAGGATAGCAGCTGTTGTATGGTCGCAGTACCTTATGTCCCATACTGAGGTTTCGGCACTGTACCAGGCATCCAGTACTTTTCTGGAGGTGGTGGTGATGCTGTGTAATAATGTTCAGAGGTGGATGGCTGCATCCACCTCTCCTGATGCGTCCACTCGCTACAGGTGCAGCTGGTGCAGCTGAGGAAGCCAGTGCAGCTGATGGAGCTGGTGGGGATAGTGGAACTGGTGGGGATGGTGACCACCTGCTGTTCCCCTCGTCTTCCTCCACAAGTGGGAACTTACTGAGTGATGAGTCTGCCTCCTCCTCCATTCCCTCCTGCTGTGCTGCAGGCCTGTATGCTGTGTGGGGAAATGACATGGTGTGATTAGCAATGTATGAATGTAAGATGATGTCATCGACATGTGAATCTCTGGGTGTCATGATGGTATCCAATGCATTGCGTTGCGATGCATGGGGTACCATCCTGGCAATCACAGATTGCTAAACTTGACAGGATCCTGTAAATGAGATCTGTCCAAGCTCAGTTCTCAAGGTCACGAAGCAGGTCAGTAGTGAAGGATTTCTCTGATTAAGGCCTGTTGTTGTGTTGTTTTTGTGTTTGAGTGACCCAGCCGTGCTTAATCAGGGCTATCCCTCAATCATGGCTTGTTGATTAGCAAGCTACAGTAGTTAATGATTGGTTCCCATATGTGTCCTGACAATAGTGGATGGCCTAACATCCATCCTTGCCATCACAACTCCTGAAGTTCTGTGTGACAACCAAATGTATGATATGGCAGTTCAAGTGAGAGCAAATGATTGCACACACAACACAAAGGCCTAGGGAACAACACTACTATATCCTCGACCCTCACCAATTCCCCTCCTTACCATTTCCACTCTTCAGTATACATTTGCTTAACAGTATATTGAATCTACTTGGTTGTTGTTTAATTCAAGTATTTTGAGGCCTGTGTGTTTCACATACAACCAGTCAGTCTCAGTTACACTGTGATGTGTGGCCTGATCCATCTTTTTTGAGATTCACTGAGTGGTGATGAAGTCTTGATGATGTGGAGGTGAAGTGAAGATGATGACTTCTCCATATCATTGCTCCCTTTTCTGTGTTTTTCTAGGGAGTCTATGCACTGAGATCTTAATAACTTGATACATGTTATAGAATTTTCTCCATATATTCACATGGGAATTAGTGAAGTGATGATATGGAAGGGTTACCTTCTATTCATCATCTCTTTATTACTTCTTAATGAATGTCCCCTGTGGAGCATTTAATTGTAACCCTGTCGACTCATCTTTGTTGTCAGTTAACCCTTTGAGTGCCAGAGGGGTTGCCAATGCATTGTGGAGCAATGCGTTGAGGATTCCTCTAGCACTTCCCTGTGGGTACATGGGTGACATTGTGGAGGAATAGTAATGATCTTTAACATACAATGTTTTGGGAAGCATGGTTTGTGAGGATTGTGTCTAATCAGCGTAGCAACAAGAGGGTTGAACTGGGACTTCGACATGTTTGGGTCTGGTTGAACCTTCCAATTGTATTGTGTCCTTGTTTGAACCCTCAGGGTGCTGTGTTGGTGCAGTTGTGTGGATCAGTGATGACCATGTTTTGAGGTGTGACTATGTTATATGCTTATGTGATGATGCATTTACTGGTAGTGTGGAGGCTGCTATCTTCATTGTTTGATCCTCCAGGGACCCCCTCAACAGCCATGGCTGACAGGTTCTGCCTCAGCATCTCCTCCCAGCTGTTGAAGGTGATGTGGGCAGAGGGATCACCTCCAGTGCCTGGGTCGTGCAGGGCAACCTCCTCCATCTTTTCCTTGACCACTCTCTTGCAGTCTCCCAATCATTTTTTATAGCGTCCATGGTCCGGCTGCAGGTGAACACTGCATTCACTCTGCTGCAGACTTCTTCCTAGCAGCCAGGCCAGGGACCCTCTCCCTTGGGAAGAGGATGCTCTCCTTCTCCAAGATAGCCTCAACTACTGCCCTGTTCTCCTCATCGGTGTAATGAGGATCCCTCAGCCTCTCCTCCTGAGCTCTGGCCTGCGTAGTATCGGAGCTGAGGCCGGAATGTCGTGCCTCTGCTGCCCATGACTGTATGGGGAACTCTCCACAAGTATTCCTCATCCCAGTGACAATCCTGTCCCTGTTCTCTGTGTGCCTCTAGGCCAGGTCCCCCTCTGCACAACAACACCTGACCTCCCTCTCCCACTCCTACCCTGACCGGGGATGCCCTGCTCTCCTTCCTCCTCTTCTGCTGCTTGCCCCATCCCTCTCTCTTGCCCTCCTCTCCTCACCATCATGCACCAGGCCCTCACAGACACACTCGATCCCAGTCACTCTCTGTCATTCACTGATTCACTCTGTCACTATGACAGAGAAAGGGACCCTGGTGTGAGCTGTGACTGAGGCAGCCTGATATTAGACGATATAGAGTATTTTGTAGTTATCCAAGGTAAGACATCACACACAATTAGTTCTATTATGTGCTTTATAGTAAAAACACATGGACAGTAGTTGAGTAGTGTCCAGCAAACACACAAGGGGCCAGATTTAAAGGTTTGCTCTAAAACCATTGTTAATTTAAAAAGGACCAGCAACTGCTAATAATAAATGATGTACATCATATTCGAGAGGTAGTCTACAAGAATAGCTAACAAGCGTAGGACCAACAAATACATGTAACACAGAAACCTGTGTCGCACCTTTTTGCTCATCACCGCATGTCCCAATCAGCCGATAAAAAGAAAGTTGGCACACCATAGTGACACATAATACACTTTGGCACATATTCCATACACGCATACAAACACACACACAGCCTTTTTGTTTCGAACACATTACACATTTTATAGCCCCCTAACACAGAGATAATGGCCCGATCAAAAAGGAACTTGTATCACAGCTGCCAATGTCACACAACATTTTGGGGTATCTGTGGTAAAACACCTTTGCTCCCTTTTCACATCCCCAGCCTCCCCTAGCACAGCGATAACAGCCTTATCAGGATCATCTCTGCCTGAGTGTTCCCAGTACGTCACACAGAATTTGGGGATATTTAATATTTAAAAAATTATAACAATCTGCTTCTTTGTCAGTCCAACTTGATAAATGTATTCCAAAAGAAATGTACAATGTAGTATTAAGTCCAAACTTTTTCTTGGACAGTTTATTTGAGATTAACTTTTAGGTAGTACCTTGTAAATAAGGGTGAGAGAAATTATTCTGCAAGTTTGTTATTTGTATGAAACAGAATGTTTTGCAGGACCTGAATCATGTCTTGCCAAGCTAATGTGGCCATATTAGGACATCAATACTTCATCCTTCCTTCTTCCTCTTTTCAAACCTCTATCAATCATTCTTCTACATACCAGTCTCCCTCCTTCCACATATCAAACCACTGTCACTTAGGATTTAGTAGGAGGCAAAACAGAGTTTGATGGGAGGACAGATGACTGAGAGAGATTTGTTAGGAGGTAGGACGGCATTCAGGCAGATGTCTAAGAGAGGACTGATAGGAGGCAGGATGGAATTTGTAGGGAGGTAGGATAACTGAGTGACATTTGGTAGGAGGCAGGTGGAGTTTTTTTAGGATAGAGGATGCATGAGTGAGGTTTGGTTTGAGGGAATATGCATGACAGAGGTATTGTAGTAGGTAGTATGACTGAGAGAGGTTAATTGGGAGGCAGGAGGGAGTTTATTAGGATGGAGGATGGGTGACAGAGGTTTGATAGGAGGAAGGAGGGAGTTTGGTAAGAGGAAGGATGGCGTATGAGTGACAGTGGTTTGTTAGAAGGGAGTTTGGTAGGTGGAAGGATGATTGATAGAGGTTTGATAAGAGGAAGAAAGAATGGTGGAGGAGAGATGTCCTAATATGGACAACGTGCAAAACAAGCATTTTATTTTTATGTTTTGTTTCCCTTTTTATGTCAATCAGAAAGCTGGAAATGTGATTGTGTACAACTTGTTCCTTTTCACATCACTCATCTGAGCAATGCAGGAAAACTTTTTGGACATGTCTGCTGGATACTCTGCCCTTCCTTTTCCCTAATACTTTTCCCATTCTTGCTGTATTCTTCTCCCTCTTCTCTTTCCTGCTCTGCCTGTCCAGTTCTCAGTCACTTCCTCCTTTCTCTCTGCCCAATGCTCTGCAACCCCCTCATGTGTGTTCTGGTCACTATCTCCCATATTCTTTACATTTTCACTGTACTGTGCTGCTGGCTCCCCTCTCACTATCCTTCCCAGCTTGCTCTTGGTCTCTTCTCACAAATATTCACCCTGACCAATTTCTCCCATCCTATCATACTCTGCTTAACACTCTCTACACCCCTATCACTCTTGTGCAAGTAAAAACGTGATCCAGGATTTCACTCCTCAAGTGCAGAGAGATAAAGAGAAAACTGGAATCAATACTATCCTTGCAGCACAGTTGGTTGTATAGAGTGGGATCTGAAGGAAAATTATAGCCATGACATTCTCAGTCATGACTAGGCACATATCTCACATATCTTTCACATGTTTCTCTCTCTCTCTCTCTCTCTCTCTATTCCTCTCTCTCTCAATCACTCATTATTTCTATTTTCTGTCACTCACACCTCTCATTCTCTTTTATGCAAGGGGTAACTTTTACCGCTATGCTATTTTATGCTCATCTCGCCAAAAACAATCCTTAACTTGCTTTATTTAATGGCTATGTAGAAGTCCCTGTAGAGATACCATTTGATGAATATTGTTTGTGATGTTTGTAATGAAAACAGCTAATGTATTGAGACTATACTCACTACCTTTCTATTCAGAAAGGCTTACCTTATCTAAATCCATTTACAGACAATACAACACTATCACTTCTGAGACACCTACGTAAGTTGCTAGGATAATTGGACTTATTGGAACCCTGAAAACGAGGAATATCTTCCCTCACAGAAGATATATAAGACAAGATTTTAGTCCTCTGGAAACTAATAAAGCATTTTTACACATAGGATTTGTGTGTGTAAAACCCTATATCATTTTAGGTGTTAATGTACTTTTAACCTGGGGTGGGAAACCAGCTGCCTACCAGGTGTTGTTGTTGGACTACAACCGTGTTATGATGGGAGTTGTAGTCTGGCATAAGCTGGAGCTCAGCAGGTTGTCTATCCCTGACAAAATCATGCATAAAACACCAGCCAACATTCCTCATTATTGGATTGCTAAATGCCTATTGTGTCTGGTAGGGGCAAAAGAGTGAAACACTATCTTTGTTTGCACTTGCCTCTGCCAAAACACACTACCATTACACGAAAATCAGAAGAAAATTAAAAAATGCCCATGCAATCTTGTGTGTCCCAAAGAAACATTCGTTTTCCATTAATGGTTAATAGGCAAAGATAGCTGGTCAATTTCCTTAATCAGTCACAAGCTGTATACTGTGGTTATTCAGAAATCTGTTTTTACAGCTGTGCCCTTACTTGGATGATTCATTTTGTTTCTACCTTGCTAATGTGAGAATGGGAATTCATACTACAACATACTGTAATGTCTTCACTGCTGCTCTAAAAATCTCAGTTCTAATTCCCTTCTGCAGAAAGCTTCATAACTTATTTCTATTATGAAACTTGCTCTATAAATGTATTTTCAGGGTTTTATAACATATCATTGGAAAAAACTTAAAATTCTGTATGTTTTTGCTCTAACTATTACTAATTAATAAAGCATTAAAAGGTTAATGTCATTCCCCTGTGCAGCCTCATTGGTCTTAGTCTTTAATGCAATGTCTACAATGCAATGTATGAATTATGTCACATGATCATTGTAGTGCATACTGGAAGGCATACTCCCTCATCATTGGGCTTTAATGCCAGCAAGCCCCACTTGCCAGCCCCATGGCATTTGCAGAGAAATTATGTACACTTCCTCCATTTTCCTCGATGCCTTGTTTAGCACTTTGACCTGAGCAATGGGTAGTGGAAAGAAATGCCCAGGAATAACTCACTGACTACCCCATTACCCTCCACTTATTACAAGAAGCATTAAGGAGAGGATTTTGAGCATATGTAGCTTCATAAATTGATGTAAAACAAGCTTAAGGACAGCAGTATACTGATCCAGTGTTTATTATTGTATGGTCCATTCACTCCATTTTCTTTTGATATTTGTGCCAATATGTATATATCTACATCATACATGTTTATATATGAAATAACAAAATACTGTAATATTTTGATACCTTTAATGATAACATTTAAAAAATGAAAACTTAACCCCTGTCAGCTTAAACATATACTGCTCAATACTGAAACTGTAAAACCATGTCGATATGGAATGCGCAAAAAACAACATAAATGTTTAAGGCAGAAAAGGAAAAGCATGTGATTAACGTGTGGAACAAAAATGTGCAAAACAGAACATTTTATTCAGTAGCAGGTATGTGGACCTTAGGAGACAAGACAGGCAGATAGACAATGTATACTAACAGTAAGATAGCCAATTGCTTCTTGGGGAATGTCAGTCAATATAGCTTTGCTTGTTCATGTAATCCTGACATGAGTAGAGGTTATAAGTGATGACTCAAATGTTCCCACACATGATCAAATGCAGGAACCAGGCAGGGCCATGGCAGTCTGTCAAGCCTTCAGAGGTTGGAGATGCATTTACAGGCAATGTTCCACTGCATTAGAGTTTTAGGAATGTCCAGTTAGCCACGGTCAGCAGATGTTCCCTTATGCTCTGAATTCTTCACAAAAAATAAAAAACAAGTGATTAAAGTATGGAACAAAAATGTACACCACAGAATGTTTTATTCAGTAACAAGTATGTGCATCTCAGGTGGCAATACAGCAGGTTGACGTGATATACTAAGAATAGGATTATAAATTGCTTTTTGGGTATGTTAGTCAATATAGCTTTTGCTTAGGTGTGCAATCCCTACAGAGTGGAAGCAGAAGAGTTCTGGTGGATGTGATCACTGCTAACTCACACTCAAAGGAGTCAGGTGCAGTCAACATGCATAGCCATGGCAGTTTGTCAAAATCACAGAGGTTGTGAGATTTTTTGGTAGGCATTGCTCTGCTGAAATACAGTGCCAGGAATGTCTTGGAGAAATGATCTGAAAAAGAGTTGCACACCCAGTTACTTTTCATATTGCACTGGGAAATATCCCAAAATGTGAACAAATGGGGTGTGTGTCTTCCATACCACCATACACTATCATACCAGAAAGTAGACAACAGTGGCACTGGATTTTATATTCATTTTTTGTCACTAATAAATAGTCCTTCAGACTACTATCTGACCATTTTGACATCCAAGACAGAGCCAAAGCTCATTAGTGAAAAACAAATATCTCCATTCCTTCCTCTATTGGTGTTGGGTTCTGAACTATTCTTATTGATGGATCCTATGGGATGATGGTAATGATAAACTTTGGCTTTGTTGCCTCCCCAGGAGACTGATGTTGCGCAAGCAACATCAAATGATCTAGGCTTGACACTGCTGTATCAGTGGTTCTCTGGAGGTCACCTTGGAATGTACTTATCAAGTCCAAAATCATGGCCAATTCATGTAATAATGTTTTTTTGTTTAAGTATTTTACCAGGTAGAATACATTAAGATTATCTCTTATTTTCAGGTATGTCCTGGACTCATTTTATCTACCTCAGAGAGGTGAAAGGCTGAGCTGACCTTGCTGGGACTAGAACCTGCAACCATACGGTCTGAGCAAATTCTACAACTGGTGCATTAACCAAATGAGCCATCTCTCTGACTAAATGGTTAGCATGAACAATACAACTTGTTGCAGTTTGATAATCATGTCCCTTTCATGTTTGTCAGTTAATGATATTTTTGATGTCATTGTACCCTAGGTATGTCATGAAGCATCATAGCAGCTCACCTACCCAGTCAATGCCTTTTTATATAGCTAACCTGATGACTTCAGGAGCCATGGAGGCTAGAGTAATCATCTGTAGAACACAGACAGCCTGTTGCTTGGTGCTATTTGCATAACTATCTGTCTGCTCCTCTCTGGCACTGTATTTTCTATGATCCGAAGACCTTGCTAACTACATCTTGAGGTATTTTTCAGCAATTACACTAGTTGAGTAAAAATAATCTTGAAAGAAAATTTTATTTTTTTTTCTATTTTTTTCCATTTGTTAAACAGATAGTTCATATCAAATAATAGGATATATACTTATCATAATACCCAAAGAATATCATGGGTATACTTAATAAAAAGTCTAATCCTGTTTTAACAAACATGAGGAAAGACACTCCTGGTCATAAATTTAGAAAATATTGCCTGCTCTTAAGAGAAAATGAAAGACTCAACAAAGATTTTTGTTACATTCAAATACATGCGTAAGTTCTGGGAATATTTATGTATTAAATTAATCAATAAAGATGAGCAAAAACTCTATGATTCATTTTGATTTGGAGGACCTGAAAAGAATTCAGGGTCTGCTCTGATCAATCCAAGATGAATTGAGGGGGAACTTGGTGAAGGAGAGAAAGAGGGAGAGGGGGATGACAGTAGAGACAGAGAAAGGGATCATGTGGGGGAGAGAGGGAATATAAGCACCAGGGAGAAGGGGTCAAGATGAAAAGTAAAGGAGAGAATGAAAAGATAGAAAGCTACTGGAAATGGGACTGTGAGAGTGTGAGAGAGAGAGAGGAAAGAGAAGGATGGGGAGAGCAGGAGAAAGAGGGAGGAAGAAGGATGGGAAGCAATAAGGAAGATGCGCAAGGAAGATGGAGAGAATGGGAGAGAAAGAAAGAAAGACATCCAGCAGATCTGTTCAAATAATTTATTCCAGTTTGTTCAAATGAATAACCTGAAATGAACCTGCTGTGATTGACATGTGAAGGTAAGAATGTTATTCCTGGATGTCACATGAGTGTTTTTCCTGATATCTGACAGGTTGAAATGCCAAAGAAATTGCAAAAATAAAATAGCGTTACAAAAAACATGCTTCTCATTTTGTGAAACAGCATATTTAGAATAAATACCTAACTGACAGAACTGTTTCACTCCTGGAAATGTGTTAATAATAATAAGCAAATATGTATTCTTTGCTTCTAAAGAAAGTGTTTTCTCCCATCTGTATGTTGCCATGATGTGTCTGCAGTAAACATTCTCTAGCTCATAAAATGCTCTGTGTTTATATGGTGGCATAAAAGAGATCCTAAGTATGAGTTGCAAAAAGTGAGAAAAATTACCTGCATGACTTTTTGCGAAAAACGGGCATTTTTTTCAATTTTTTCTCAAAATTTTTCTCTTTTTCTCCAATGCAAAATTTTCCTTGTTTTCACCTATTCCAGCAAATTTTTTGCCTATTGCAACACATTTTTCTCCTACTAGTGTAAAAGCCGGTGTTGTGTACCCCTCAGGCACTCAAAGGGTTAAGAAGCCGTTACCTCACTGCTCCATGCGATGCAGTCTTGCATCACCTCACTGATGTGATGCAATCATGCGCAGTAGAGACTGTCTGAACATCCTAGCAAATTATTATATAAAGGATTCTAACACATTTTTTGCACAGTCTAACATGTTTTGCCTATTGAACACATTTTCCTCCTATTCTATCACATTCTAACACGTTTTTCTCCTATTCCAACACATTTTTTCCTATTCCAACATATTTTTTTTCCTATGTTTAATATGGTGCACCATTTCCCAGCACAAAATTACTTCTTCTGAGGGTTGTAGTGGAGAAATAAGTAGCTGGAAGTCAAAGTTGTGAGTCCTACTGCAACATATACCTTGAAAAATGTATTAGTCAGCAGAATTAATTTGTCCTTTGCCCGCAAAACTAACTTTTTTTTTAAATTTCCTCTTACGGACTCCCTGAACGGCGTGCAGCCGCGGGGGGAGCCTGGAATTCCATGACGGTCATAGTACGTCATGAGTCGTTAAGTCGGATTGACCCATGATGTACTATGACCGTCATGGGTTGTTAAGGGGGTTAAGTGACTCTGGCACATATCCATGATGATGTTAAGTGACAAAAAAATAAAATAAAGTACAACCTACAGTGTGGCAGATGTGTATGGTAATGGTGGTGGGGGATTGGCGTGGTGTGATTGGTGGTACATTAACAAACTGCATCCACTCCGAAAGGAGAGGGATCATCACAATTTATTGCACATGCTGCAGCAACAGTTGCTGCAGTCAGTTTTGTGCTACCACTTTCCTCCAAAGTCCCTGCACTGCTCCACCTTTCCCCCTCCCTCTTGTGCATTTGCTAGACATTACTCAAATAGTGTGTGTGTCTTTACTCTCTGCAGTACACAACTGATGGAGGGTGATCTCTTGCTTTGGCCCTCAACAAAATTCCCAATGTCGCCTGCTGTCTATCAAGTCTGCCTCAGTCATAGAGCTCCCAGTCAGCGGTCTAATATATTTATTTGTTTAATTATCTATGTTATCACAGTTAGTCCCCCCAAAAATATATAACTAAAAAAACAACTTCTTTCCCCATACTTCCCCAGCACAGAGACAATAAAAGTAAAACCAGCTGCCTTTCTTGCCAGTTAGTCACACCACATTTTATGGTAATTTGGGTTAACCTCCTTCCTCCCTTGTTCTCCCTCATATTGCCACCAGACTCCCCTACTACAGAGAACACATGTCCTACCTAAATGACTCCCTAAAGCTAAGCTTCAATTGTCCTTTATTTTCCTATCTTCTCTAGCTAAAAACATACTGCTCTCTTCTCTCACAAACACAGAATGGCATGCTGTGAGAGCTGCCTGGAACTAGTTTTGCTGGGACCTTGACAAACTGCATCCTCCCTTGGAGTAGAGGGATCATCATCATTGATTACACATGCTGCAACAACCATTGCTGCAGTCAATTTTTGAACTACTACTTTATTTTCACGTCCATACACTGCTCCACCCCCACCTCTCCCCTTCCCCTTGTGCATTTGCTGGACATTACTCAACTACATTGTTTTTTTACTCTACGGTACACAACACAACTGATGGAGCTGTATAATGCCTTGCCTAAGCTGTCTATCACTGTCACCTAAAATATAGTTATTTATTCTTTTTTTTTGCCAGTTAGTCAATCTTAATTTTGGGGTATTATTTGGGGTCAATCTCCTTCCTCCCTTCTTCTCCCCAGAGTGCCCCACTGACTCTCCTAATACAGGGAACAAATGTCCTACCTAAAAGATTCACTAAACTTAAATTTCCATATCTTCTCTAGCTCAAACAAGGTGCTGCTCTCTCCTCTCACAAACACAGAATGGCCTCAGTTTCAGGCGAAATTTTTCACCTATCCTTAACCCTATGGTACCCTTTCATGAAAGACTGATGTGTTTCTTTTCTGATCCTAAGATTAGACTTACAGGGTTAGTAGCTCCTGACCAGCTGTGCTGGGACAAAAAACAGTCCCTTAAGTTGCTGCTAGTTTTCAGTGTTTCATTAGCTATATACAGTACTGTACAAAAGTTTTAGGGAGGTGTGAAAAAAATGCCGTAAAGTAAGAATACTTTCAAAAATAGACATGCTAATAGTTTATTTTTAATTACCAAAATGTGAAGTGAGTGAACAGAAGAAAAATCTAAATCAAGTCAGTATTTGGTGTAACCACCCTTTGCATTCAAAAAGTATTAATTATTCTAGGTACACTTCCACAAAGTCAGGGATTTTTGTCAGGTGTATGATTAAACAATTATATCAAAGAGGTGCTAATGATCTTCAATTTAATATGCAGGTTGAAACACAACCATTAACTGAAACAGAAACAGCTGTGTAGGAGGAATAAAACTTTGTGAGGAACAGCCAAACTCAGCTAACAAGGTTCTGATGCTGAAAACAATAATGTCAAACGTCATACACCATGGCAAGACTAAACACAGCTGGCAATAGCATAACAGAGGAAGGTGTAGGAGCTGAACTGCCTGCTGCATCAGACAGTGAGACATCAAGCACCAAAACACCTGTCCTCAAAGTAGTAGCAAATTTTATTACAGTAAAAGTGAAAAGACGGCAGATAAGAACCATTCGGCCCATCTAGTCTGCCCATTTTCCTACTGTAAAAAACAAAAATAAAAAAAAAAACCTCAAACCTTTTTTGGTCCTTGGTCTTTTCTTACATTAAGGACTGCCTTATGCCTATCCCATGCATGCTTAAATTTTGTCACTGTATTCACTTCTACCACTTCTGTTGGTAGGTAGGCTATTCCACTTATCTACTACCCTCTCAGTGAAGTAAAACTTATTACATTATGTCTAAACCTGTGTCCCTCTAGTTTTAGACTATGGCCTCTTGTCCTAACATTTTTACTCCTTTGAAATATACTTCCATCCTGTACTTTGTTGAATCCCTTCATGTATTTGAATGTTTCTATCATATCCCCTCTCTCTCTTCTCTCCTCCAAGCTATACATATTCAGATCATTTAGTCTATCCTGATATTTCTTTTCCTGTAGACCATTCACCATTTTAGTAGCCCTTCTTTGACTTTTCTCTAGAGTATCAATATCCTTCTGGAGATGGGGTCTCCAGTACTGTACACAATACTCTAGAGATCTGTAGAGTGGCATGACTGCTTCCCTTTTTCTGCTACTAATGCCCCTAGCTATACAACCCAGTGCCCTGCTTGCATTCCCCACCGCTTTATTACATTGCCTGCTTACCTTTAAGACATTAGAAATAATTACTCCCAAATCCCTTTCCTCTGTTGTCTCTGACAGCACAGTACCCTTAATAGTATATTTTTCCTTTGGATTTTTATGTCCCAAGTGCATTATTTTACATTTATCAGTGTTAAACTGCATCTGCCACACTCTGGAATGTCTACCCTATTGCAGATCTTTGTATCATCTGCAAAAAGGCATACCTTTCCTTAAAGACCTTTTGCAATATCACTAATAAAGATATTAAAAAGAATGGGCCCCAGTACAGATCCCTGAGGTACTCCACTAGTAACACTCCTTTCTTCTGAATATTCTCCATTGACTACCACCTTCTGTCTCCTGTCACTCCGCCATTGTCTTATCTATTTCACTATTTTTACATCTAGACCCAAACACTGCAATTTATTTGTGAGACTTCTATGAGGGACAGTGTCAAATGCTTTACTGAAATCTAGATAAGCTATATCTACTGCTCCCCCTTGATCTATTATTTTATTTTAGATGAATATAAGGTTATTAGTGGGCACAAACTGTCAGGTGATGCTGATGCTACTGAGGATGACCTAATGATGATTGAAGATGATGCAGATCTAGAATATACCCCTCAAGCATCCTTCTCTTGTTCAGATACAGATGAAGTTGAAAGTGAGGATGATAACAGGGCTACAAGGTTAGCAGAAAGTAAAATGCTGTATCTTCCACCACTTTTAATGAGCACTGTTCCTGTCTATAAAGTGTTTGAGAAAGCCATTTGACCCTGGACAAGCACAGATGTCAAAAAGTACACAGTCACTCTATCAGTCATCATCAGCATCATTGCCTCTTCAAAGTCCAAGTCCCACTCAGCCACACACACCTGTTTTGAGTACTCAGCAACACAGGTTAACATCCACAGTGTTAGATATGACGAGTACCTCTGGTCCTTCTGCTGTAAGTGCTGCACCTTTGACACCTAGTAGTAGTGGCAATAGAATTACATGAACATCTAGCTGCAGTAGTAGTAGTAGTAGCAGAAATCACACATGACAGACAAAGCCAGGACAAATATATTAACAGCAGCACAGATGAGGAGGTGGAAGAAGGATATGAAGAAGGGTTTCCACCATCTACCCCACTTGGAACCACTGCTATGACCGATAAGTAATGTGTGTCTATAATCTCAGAAGGAGGTAGCATATGACAATGGTAAAAACAATATACATACACAAATCACACCATGCCAGTCCTCCACCACCACCGCTACAATACACATCTGCCACATTGTAGGTTGTACTTTATTTTTTTCACTACTTGACATCATCATGAATATGTGCCAGTGTCACTTAAGCAGGAAGTTAGTCCAAAGGACAAATGCATTCTGCATGCTAACACATTTTTCAAGACATATGTTGCTGTAGGACTCCCAACTTTGACTTTCAGCCACTTATTTCTAAACTTCAGGCCTCAGAAGAAGTAATATTACAGTGGGAAATGTAGTACCTATAGGAAATATAGGCGAAAAATGTGTTAAAATAGACAAAAAATGTGTTAACATAGGGGGAAAATTTGTTAAAATAGGCGAAAATTAGGACATTTTTTCATAGGCCGAAAGGCAAAATTTTTTACGGGAAAAGCAAAAAATCAGCACGTCTTCGAGAAAAGTCATGCAGGAAATTTTTCACACTTTTTGCCTACGCCTACTAAAGAGGAACAAGTTTTGGTCATAACTGTACCTGTTTACCTTGCTGAACATGTTTCAGGAATAGTAGAATGTCTCCAAAGTTAAATTGTGTTAATGGATAATAACTGCAAATTATTTTATTCTACAATATCTAGTCACTCGAAAACAGATTGTAATTAAAAGGAAAGCACATATTGTTTTCAGTCAGTGTTAAAATTCTCACTGAAATGAACAAATACTGGGAAAATCAAGATTTTCTCTGAAAGTAGAAAAAGCTGTGGAATTTGGGGTTAAGTTTTTGTAATTATTACCTCTGCTCCATTCCTATGATTTGTTTATGACATCATACAAGATACCATAATTGACAATACATTACATTAACTTTTCAAATGAGATGTGATTTGTAAAGCACTGGAGCGGTGGGTGGTGTTCGTAGAATCTGTCATGGACCCTTGCAAGAGTGGCCCAACACTGTGGGTATAGCGAAGAAAGAACAAATCAGAATGAACAAGGCTGCATTCACCACCAGTTTATTGTAGAAGCTTTTCTTGGTACATCCCAAGATTGTTCTTACCCCGTGGTTACATACCCAATGCAAGCAGAATGATCATCATTCACCAAGTCTGCCTCCCTTATATGTCCCTAGACTCCTGGAGTTCTTCACTGGCTTATTCCCCTGGAGGTATGGTGACCACCGACCAGTCAGATGGTTGGCCACTTTGTGGGAGATATGATACAGCAAATGTTCAGATTGCTGGCAGGGTTCAAGGTTTGAAATTAAACAATGCAACCCCTACCAGAAATTCCATTGTATCCAGGCTAATCCCATCTCCTGGTTCCCCAGTACTCATCGCAGACGGTTCTTTTTTGGATGTTATGACCCACTTATGGGAGGCCATTGTTCCCTGGGAACCTAGAAAAGGAGTGCATGAGGTGTAAATCTAGCTCTACTCCCAAACCAGTTCCAGTGGCAGATGAGGTTTAATGTAGATAAATGTAAGGTTATGCAGCTGGGCTATAGAAAAAACTCTACATAAATCTTTAGTAAGGCCTCATCAAGAATGTTTTGGGCACCAGTTCTTAAAAATACATTTTTGAACTGGAAAAGAGGCACATACACCCAACAAAACTAATAAGGGGATTGGAGGATCTGAGTTGTAAAGATAGACTAGCCAATCTGGGTTTGTTTACATTAGAGAAGAGATGTGTAAGGCGTGATATAATTATTATTTACAAATATATTTGAGGTTAGTACAAATAACTCTCCAAGGAACTATTTACTCAAAGAGCTGAGCAAAGGTCAGTCATTAAGACTAGAGAAAAGGCACTTTCAACTAAAACAAAGGCAGGGATTTTTTACAGTAAGTGAAGTAAAGTTATGTAACTTTTGCATCAGAATGTTGTGCTTGCAGATACTGTAACTGTAATGGATAGCAATCTAGCACATAACAACATTCAGAATTATGACAGTTGACTTCAACGTAAATAGGATGTTGATCCAGGGAAATATCCCACTGCCATTTTGTCAGGAAGGAATTTCTTTACCCACTTGAGACTTAAATGTCTTTTAATGTTTTTTTTTTGTTTGTTTGTTTTTTGTTTTTTTTGCTTTCCTCTGGATCAACAGGCGTAATATGACATGGGTTGAACTTGATGGATGCATGTCTTTTCTCAGCCTCATCAACTATGTTACTATGTTAATTCTCATTGATTTAAATGGAGCCTCTATAGCATTCAAGTGGTTAAAGTCCATTTAAATAAATGGGGATTTGCATTTGATCTCTGCTGCTGGTTTGATCCAGAATTGTCCCATTTCTCCTTGGTACATCAGTACCACAGAACCAACAGAATGTATTAATGCAACTGGAAATCAAATAAATTAATGTACACTAAATCAAACTCTATCTATATGTCATTTAAAACATGCTAATAATGGTATGTGTCTCAAAGTAGATACATTCGAGAATGGCTTTATGTATCAATATTACACAAGAGTAAGAATTAATATAATTTATATTGTATAAATACATCATTACCACAAATTACACACTCTGCATCATCATATAAATACTTGATGACATATTATCAGACCACTCTTTCTCCTGGTAATACATTTCATAATGTGTAGTGGAAATGAGTGTAATGGCCTAGCTTATTATCAACACCCAAAGGTGTTAATAACTGGTACAAATATTATTTATTATTATTATTATTCAGCATATTCCATATTGCTGTCCAACTAGGAAATACTCATTACAAAGAACACATAACCCTTTGCGTGCTAGATGCAATGCATTTTAAACCAATGTGTTACATATTACTCTGGCACTCAAAGGGTTAAACAAAAGAATCCAAATGGTGGAATGGGCTCTGTTTTCATTTTATGTACAAAAGAAAAGCATGGTATGTTAGAAGCAGTTGAACAGACAGTGTGTTTTTTTACAGTGATAGGAATAGTGATAGTTAATAAAAAAAAAAGTTCAAAATAGTTTGACTGATAGACGACAAACACAGGTACCCTGATGGGAACTGTGACTGAGGCAGAGTGATACTAGTAGAGATAGAGTATTTAGTAAAGGGCAAGACATCACGTACAATCATTTTTATTATGTTCATCACTGTAAAAATACACATAACCACCATATCTACAAGAGGCTGGGGATATGGAGGCTCAGGTACATCCCCATGGCTTTTAATCTGTTGTTATGATATTCCTTATGCTCGATGTCCACGCATTTATCTTAGAAAACAGGAAGACCTTGGGTTATCCTTCCACTTGTTAACTACAAGATTCTGAATCCCTATCTAACCCAACCTAATATGAATTGCATTGACCTAATCAGGTTGCCATGGGGGTTGTAGGGCTGCTGTCTCCTCAGTAGTCAGGGGTATGTTTTTTTTTTTCTCTCTCAGCTCCCTACCTGCTGGAAACAACATTGCTAAAGAAGGGTTTGAGTTCTAGAAAATCAATTTTGTTATATATACATGTAGCTGGGGATGTGGTGGCTTGGGCTACTCGATCACTTCCAAGATTACTTCATTGGCTCAATGTCCCTGAACATGTCAACTAGAAGATTTCAATGCCCTTATTAGTCCAACCTCATATAAATTGCAATGTTTTATTTGAAAGATTTTTTTTATTTGAAAGAATTTTTATTAGGTTATTCAAAGTACCGAAATTTAGGAAGTAGAGAAAATGACAAATTGTAACTACATCATGGTTACAAGAGATAGTTGACAAAGTTTTTATACAAGGTTGGCAGAGGAGATACAACATCTCCATAATCATAGTTCAACTATCAAGTCACAATATGCAAGGATATAAGCATAACCCAATCATATATGGTTGTCTTGCAGTAACATAAAAGCGTAATAACCAGATTTCCATTAGGAATAAAAATAGGGTGAGGAGTATAGAAGGAAAGGAAGTCCGTAAAGAAGAGAAGAGAGGAGAGGGATGGAGGAAAGGCTAGTATAAGAATCAGGGAAGAAGTGTATCAAGTTGTTAAAGAAGTGAGTTTTAATTTGAGGGAAGAAAGAGAAAGAAGACATAGTGAGACAGATAAAGAGAAGAGGAAAGAGGTGGTTATCTAGTTTAATAAAGGCTAGGGTCTGCAAAGCTACTGACAAAGCATGTGGGGAGCTCTTCGAGGATCGTCCTGTCGGACATGGAATTCTCCGGGGTTCAAGAAGTGGGTGGCAATGGTTTTGCTGCTACCCATAAGGATTGCAGATAAGTTAAAGCTTTTGGATCTTATCTTCTATGTGTCCAGGTAAGTCTAGTGAACATCATATGTTCCTCAACCTTATGTATCCAATCCATAAATGAGGGAGGGGATGCTGACTTCCATCGTAAGGGAATCAAGGACTTGGCTGCATTTAACATCGTCATTAAAAATATTTTCTTTGGTGGACTGCAGGAGGGTAAATCTTTAAATAATAATATATGCCAAGGGTTGTTATCCAAAGTAATACCTGGAATAAGATTAGTGTGTGTTAAGCATTTTGACCAAAATGGTACTATCAGTGGGAAAGTCCACCAAATGTGTAAAAGAGTATAAATTGCAATGTTTTAATTGGGGTGCCATCGGGGTGGTGAGGCTACTGCCACTTGGTAGTCTTTTTCCTTTCTTATTTGTTTAGGACCAGAAGATCCAGAGGTTGGGGTCTTGCCTTGTTACTATTATATATTCCTTTTCACTCACTAACCCAAACTCACATTGGACTGACGTGATGTCTATGTTTATCTTTATTGAATAGTGATTCTCTAATGTGCCTCAAGCCCTTTAGGAGCTGGAGGGGACTGAAGGCTGCACATGTAGATAATCTATGAGGGGGAGGGGATGGGTGATGTGCTATTATTTGTTTTCAAGTAAACAGTGAACTCGGTATTTGCTAATGGAGGAATGGGACGCTGGATCGTATTGATCTGCAGGTCCACTCCTGCATCACTTGACTAGATTATTCCTGTTACTTCTCCCCTCCACACTCTTACACACTAATGCGCCCACCCCTTTTTAATTTCTCTCAGTCTTTGCCCACCTCTAAGCTTCATCAGTTTAGGTTGTTAGAGCTTATTAAGATCAGATGGGTTTAATTTGTTCATGTAAGCAGAAGTGCTCAGTTCAATATGTTTTTCTTAAGGTTACTACTGTTCTATTGATGTCAAGGGGTCCTACCTTTGTATCAGTTAGGGCAAAAATCTGTATTAGATTGGGGTTAATGGAGACAGGGCTGGAAGATTTTATTGGTTTCTTTCCATGGCTTCCTCTCTTTGCAGTCCAGGTCCCTCTATTCACCGCAGTGTCCCTTCGGGAGCACTTGCTGGTAGTTTATATGTTCTCCAGCATGAGAGATGCATATCTTGGAACATCAGGGGGCATAATGACCAGAAGAAAAGAGTTATTGTTGTGAAACATATACTTAAATATTCATCTGATATTGTTCTTTTTAGAAGAGACTCATTTTTTTGCCCTCTCAAGTCCTGTTGGAAACTATCAAATATACATCACAAA
This sequence comes from Rhinophrynus dorsalis, assembly GCA_037306005.1. NCBI lineage: Eukaryota > Metazoa > Chordata > Amphibia > Anura > Rhinophrynidae > Rhinophrynus > Rhinophrynus dorsalis. The sequence continues at coordinate 66,731,509 of CM074719.1, read as the reverse complement.
CACCTGACCACCAAATAGTATGTATGGGTGACTTTAACTCAACACCAGATGGCAACCGGGATTGACTGGGTGGTTTCACAATCATCATTAAGGCAATGACAGAAAAAAATCAGGAGTAACATTATAGATTTGGGACTTGTTGATGCATGGAGTAATTTACATCTGACTGCTCTGGAACTTACCTGTCACTCTTCTACACATCATAACCTCTCCCGAATTTTTGTTTCTAGTTCAGTGATACATAATGTGCAGAACTGTCAGATCCTACCTCATATTGCCATGATCATTCACCAGTTTGTTTGACTATAAATATTGGGGCAGTTTGGTTATTCACACAGGAGCAGAATGAATACATTCTGGCTTACTCTTCAGAGTATAGAGGATAGTCACCATTCAGACCTGTCTGAATACTTCCAGCTTAAGGCAAATGTTGCCATACAATACATGGTTTGGGAGGTGGGAAAAGCAACTGCATATGGTTCTCTTATTTCACTGATTTCATCCCACAAAAAAAAAGAGAAGATAAATGATTGTGAACTTCGCCTGGCTTTGTCTTATTTTTTTTTTATTTTTACATTGAAACAAAGAACCCTCTTGATGGCTGCATGTAATAAATCTCAAATTCTTAAACATCCATGTGTCAAAGATGATGATCCAACATATAATAGTATAGAAATACCTGTGTTTAATATGAAGTTAACAATCAATATGTTATACTTGACCACAAGTATTGGGAAGTATTGAAAGGTGATAAAATATTAAATAGCATACTTTCTGAAAAAACAGTTATCATGTTTACATAATCCCCCTATCGAGGAATTAAGGTTGCTCCTAGTATTAATTGAACAGATAGGGACAATAAGGGGTGGGTAAGTACAGGCAAAGTTTCTTTAGATGCGATAAATATATAGGTTGCAAAAGATTGTCACAGTAATAAACATGTTAAGGAATTTAAATCTAATACAACTGGAGTGAGTTTTGAGATCAAATATACCATCACATGCCATATCAAGGGGGTTATTTATTTAATATAATGTCAAGGTGCGATCAGTGCCCGCTAAACACATTTTGTAATTGAGGTTATGGGTAAATGGTTAATACTTCAATATATGTAAGTTTATGTATATTTAATTATTTATTTTTTAAGTTTATTTTATTTCAGTTGTTTATTTATATTAATTAAGATTTTTTGGAGTGGATAGGATAGTCATCTTTGACACATGGATGTTTAAGAATCTGAGATTTATTGCATGCAGCAATTCAAATGTAATGATGTCAGGTGTAGCTTGGGGGGAGGAGTGTGGCTACTTATAGGTACAGGTAGGCTGTGTCTCCACTTATGATTCCATAAGGAAGAGATCAGTTGGATCTTGAAACAAGTTAGAGAGGTTGTAACATCGGCAGAGTCTTTTGATGATTCATATTATTTGAATTGCCGATTATGCACGATACATTGTGACCAAGTGACCTTTTAAAAAAAAATTAAAATAAAAATGTAAAAATGGACACTTTTTATCAGGACTGTTAAAGAACCAACCCCTTTCATAGAAACTCTTCTCTCTTATTTGTTTACCAAAATCATTCCATATGTTGCCCTTGTGTAACGAGAGGGGTCAAATGGTCATGCAGTTGCCTCCAGATGGATATAATATATTTTGGTGGTTATATAACAAAGAAATAGTCTGGCTGGGAGTACATGATGATATTTAGAAGGGAAAGAACAACACCATATAATTTTTGTGTTAATGCCCCTTTAAATTATTGATACTGAAGGGCTGCCAAGCATGAGAAAAAGGCTTATTTGGCTTCAAAATATCATGACCACCACAGCCACCCATTTCCCCATGCACACTTAACCACCCTCCGCATAGTCACACAAATTCCCTTAACCACTCCAAGACCACAAAACTTGCAATGCATTGCTGTGCAAAAAGTTGTAAACTGTATAACATTAGAGAGACCTCTTCCCGTTCCCACCACCCCGGGTATGATGTGTGTGTGGTATAAAACATTTATATGTCAGTGGTCAAGCTATGTCCATAACAACCAAGTCCTCCGCATCATTCACCTACAAAAATAAAAGAAATGAAAATAAAAGCCCTAAAAATGTACTGTCACATGCACTGCTGTTAAAAAATAAATTTATATATAGCCAATCCTTATTTAGATTTTATTCATGCTCTCATTGGCTGGCAAATGTGTTTAAGCAGGGCACAAAACATGCAGTGGAGTAATCTCACCCCCAAGCCAATTGCAGATGAGCTAAAGGGATGATGCATGCATGATACATATCTCTCATTTTCTACCAGTGGTAGCATCAGAAAGCCAATCAATGTTTTATTGGGGAATTTAGTCCCACAGTATCCTGTGAGATGACACAAGTAGGTGTTAAGGTGTGTTTTTAGGGCTTTTGTAGATAGACCCCTATGGAAGTGGTTGTTAACCATGTAACGCGTAGGGTAGTCAGACTAGAGTAGTGTTTATATTTTATTTATTATTATTATTGCAGCAATTATTTTATTGTATATTGGCAACACTAGTGTATGCTTTTTATTTTTGTAAAATTTGCTGCTGAGATATATTTTATGTATATGCAAGAATAAATATATATTAATTTTATAAATTTACAAAATTACAAGTTCCAGTATATAATTCATTCCTATGATTAAGGTATAGGGGTGCCCAACTCCTTATGGCCCTTATTAAGTTTGATATGGACTGAGGCTATTTATTTGAGGTAGTTCACTCACTAGATATAGATCCTTAAAGTAGAGTCCATTGGAGCTGAAGTACCCGTGACTGGATACCAATTGGAGTGCTCTGGGTGAGGTGATAAGCCTGATTCTAGCCTGAAGGATGTCTGAAGGAGGAAAGAGGAGGCACAGATACCTGCACTAGTGGTAATTCAGTGGATGTGTTTACACTGTGAAGTGAGTTTTTCTGCCTCTGCTACATGTGAGTAGATAATTCAGCATGTGAAAAGGTGATACTGCGGTGGTGATCAACATTTGGTTCAAGCAGTCTGCACTTAGAGCGCGTGCGCCTCAGTTCTTTTTGTTTTTGTCTTTATATGTCCATAACAACCAAGTCCTCCACATCATTCACCTGCAAAAATAAAAGAAATACAACTAAAAGCCCTAAAAATGTACTGTCACATGCAATGCTGTTAAAAAAAATATATCCATAGCCAATCCTTATTTATATTTTTGCTCATGCTCTCATTGGCTGGCAAATGTGTTTAAGCAGGGCACAAAACATGCACTGGAGTAATCTCACCCCCAAACCAATTGCAGATGAGCTAAAGGGATGATGCATGCATGATACATATCTCTCATTTTCTACCAATGGTAGCATCAGAAAGCCAATCAATGTTTTATTGGGGAATTTATTCCCACAGTATCCTGTGAGATGACACAAGTAGGTGTTAAGGTGTGTTTTAGGGCTTTTTTATTTACTTGCTTTTTAGATGCATTATGTGGAAGACCAGAGAGTAGCAGACACTGCTGGACCTTTGACATCAAAGTGAGTATATTGTTTTGTAATACACAACACAGCTGGCAGCATGAGGGAATTTAAAGTTTTTTAGATTACCCTTTTAATTTTTTTTTAATAATGGGAGGGCTTCAGACCACATATTAATATTATTTACACTCTCCATCCTAATCTCGTCAGGTTGGAGAGTTTGGGAGCTAGTGTTAGCTTCTCATTCCTTTCCAAGGGTCATTTTAAACATTTATTTTAAATACTCATTAACCATCCCTGTCTGAGGTTAATATGTTGTTGGATGGGTTATTTTATTTTTTTAATACTGATACTTAAACCCTTAAAGGGATAGTAATACTTCGTTTTAACTTTATTTTATTTTGTAGGCATTAAAAAAACATGAAGAATGATATAAGTCTTATCTCTCAAACCTTTATGGTTTATGAGATATTCACAAGCAAAGTTTCCCCCTCCCGCCCCTTTTACCTACTGTAAACAATCTCTTCTCAGATGTGGAATGCAGTCCATAGACTGGACAGATAACAGAAGGGGACACTCTTATTCCTATGAAAACAATGAAATCCCTGCCCCCCTTGACAAGCTTTTCAGGTTTTTCCCTTATCTTAATTGAAGATTGTCCCTCTCTGCAGTCTACCTGGGCAGCTCCCTTCTGCCCTGGCTGAGAAGTAAAAGGGGCTGGAGGGGGACACTTTGCTTGTGAATATCTCTTAAACCATAAAGGTTTGAGAAATAAGACTTATATCATTCTTCATGTTTTTTTAATGCCTACAAAATAAAATAAAGTTAAAACGAAGTATTACTATCCCTTTAAGAACTGGGACAATCTGAGGTGGATTTCACTTAAGGACTGGAGCAATTCTGACCTTTTTGACTATGTCTTTGTTCAACAGTGTTTTCCCTCTAAGTCTTTTATTCCACCCCCATAAATTATATACTGTTTTTTAAGCACAAATAGGGCTTTCATTAGATACCCTACTTATATAGATAACCCACGATTTACTTTATTAAAATTAAAAAAAAGTTAAAAAAATGTAAAAAAAAACCCCACAATTTTTGTTTTTTCTCTTGGGATCAATTGGGCAATAGGGTTAAATTTTTATGGAGACTGCATGAAAGGTATGACCGGTCAGTCATACCTACAAAATACGCAGTTTAAAGTGGCCACTCTCCCACCTGGGTGAAAATCCCCATGTCCCTTTTTCTCACCCTATTTTGACACTTTTTTTTATCCCTGGCATTTGGTGGTGTATGTAAGTGTATTACATGGCTCCACAACAATCACACTTCCACTTTTGTTTAATTAGATTATTATTTTTTTTTAATAAAATATTTTTGTTAAAAAAAAAAGTGTGTTGTGTTTAAAAAAAAAAAAAAAAAAAAAAAAAAGTATTATTGCAGGTCAGAAATTGACCTGCATTTTGCAAGCCTTTGGCACCAGCAGTGAAGGGGTTAATACCCTAGCTGCTGTATTTTATTTCACCACTAGGTGTCTCCCATTTACTTCTGTCTCCCTTACTTTCATAGCAACAGAGACAGAGGCAGACGTGACAGGCACAGACAGCATGCTTTCTCTGCTGCCTCTGTCTGTCACTATGCCGGTACATGTGATCGCTGTTACGGCGATCACATTAACTGGCAAGGGCAAGAAGGGCTGAGACTGAACGCCCCAGTCTCGGAGCACTCAGTCTCAGCCTGGCATTAATGATAGCAGCGTGCACAGAGGCACGCTGCTATCATTTTAGCCATGTTGGTCCTGGTACGTCATTGGTCCTTAACTCAAATCCAGGCATGACGTGCCAGGACCGTCAAGGGTCCTTAAGTGGTTAAATAATTTTTTGCTGGACCAGCCAGATAGCTGCAATCTGTCAATCAATGGGGTTAACATCGGATGTTGGGGATGTTCAGAGGGTGTTCGGATACGTGAGGGGTCATGCAGAGTATTGGGGAGATATTGTTCCTCCAGTTTTCCTCTACCTTATCCAGCCCAAGGAAGATGCCCAAAATCCTTCCACTTTCCAAGTCTTCCTAGCCATGATTTGGGGGTTTTGAGCATTTTCAGCACCTCACAAGGATTCCAAAGGGGCATTAGATGGAAACAAATGAAATTAGGCTATCCAATTCTGACCCTCGCTCAGAATGTGATTGCAGAATTGAGTAACTAGAAATACTTGCCAAAACTAAAAATAACCATTCAACAAATATTTCTGATTGCAATGAATTCCTGGCCTATTGTTATGGTTCAGTACACTCAGAAACGGTAGATGTTGGTAAAAACACACTTTATTAAGACACACAAGGAATGAAGTAACCCTCACGGGTCCAGTAACAACAGTAAAAACTGACACAGGACAGGTTACAAGTAATTTAACCCACACGGGTCCAGTATGGAATATACACACAATTCTGACACAGGTCAGGTTGATGGATTTGATGCAGTGTATGATTGTCTAAAGTAACCAGTGAAACTACTGGTAGTATGCATAACGAAGGCCCAATGTCACCTATAGGCAAGGTGAGGCAACAATGACAGGACTGCAACCACAGGCACTGGACGCCTGTAAGCGGAGGCAATGGTGGATGCCCACCAACGATATACAGACTGGTCAGAGCTTGTGCCTAAACGGAGGCCCTACCGAAGCAGCCCAACACCGTGTGCACGTATACCTAAAAGGGTTAATGTGCGATAGTACTAATGGATGGCAACCGGAAGCGCACATCAAAACCAAATGGAGATTAATCGCACACTGAAACGGAGCCCAACAAAACCCAGAGTGGTAGTAGTAAAATGAGACCCTTCCCCCGAAGGGGTTAATTGTGCTATGGTCTGGATAACGGCAACCACCAGAGGCGCTCAACTGAACCACAAAGACCAAGCAAGTGCAACACGGTGTGGAGGCACAACGAGGCTCTTGACCACTGGCAGAGTATACTGGCAACCGGAATAACTGAATAAGGAGCCCAGTAAGTTGTAACGGTGCCAGATAGGCAATCAGCAGGAACAGTTCGGAGGAGCCCAACTTGGCACAGCAGAAGCAGGAACCACCGCCAAGTCGAGTCAACCAGGCCGGGTTGGTACACGGAGCAGGATCCTCAGACTCGCCGGGTTGGTACACAGCAGCCATGCCGGGTCAGAACAGGAAGCAGGAATGTCAGCCAATCCGAATCGGTACACGGTATCAGGAACAAGACAATGGCGTGGTCATGCAGTCCAGGGTCATACATTGGATCAGAACAATAATAACTAGCGCCAGGCATCAGGCACACCACGAAAGGGCACCAGTGGAGTGACAGCCCAGGGTATAAAAAGGCTGTCACTAGGAGGAGCAGTACAGAGCAGCCAATAGGATAGCAGTATCAGCGAGATGGACAGAATGTCGCCCAGATCACGGGCGCCATGATACCTATAGCTTTTATCATATAACCCTGGTATTAAAAACACTATGTACAGTGCATTCTGCATTAAGTTGTGAAGCAATGCATTGGAGAATTCTCAAGCAACCAAGGGGTTAAATTGGCTCTCTGCTTTATTCTGTACCAAGAGCCTAGGAGTGACTTAACCCTTTATGTACCAGAGAAATATCTAACACATTGCAATGCAGAACAAACAGTAGTTTATTTGGTGTGAAAATAACTTGCTCCATTAACTTTCCCTTATATGAAATTACTAACAAGCAGTCCCAAAATCCTCATGAGTGTTTTAGAACTAAAGCTGACAGGGTTAGTCTAAGGTCAACTTACTCATAAATCAAAGCAAAGGAAAAGCTTATGGCATGGATAAAATCAGGGATTTATTCAGACAGTAGCATTTACATTACAAAAGAAGTAGTTTATCAGCTTTCACTTAGGATCTGTTTATCTCTAGTTTCTCAAAGAGTGACATAATAAGGTTAAATGGATGCGGAGCAACAGTAATATAATGCATTCTTTGCTATTCAAGAAAATACTTCAGATTGTGGATTAATCAGGTTAATTGTTAGAGTTTTTAATAGTTACATGCAGGATTTAGGAGGGGAAGGCAAAAACGGGCTCTTCAGATGTGTACACATTATCAACACGGGCACTTAAATACTCATTACTTGAACAAAAAAGGTTGAACAGTGGAAATATTTGACAAACTGTACAAAGCTGTAGTATTTATGTAATAAAAGCAGGTGTCTAGTGTGATTCTGCCTTGACATTCATTGGATAATATAAAATCAGTCCAGTGATCTGTACATGTTCCTCAGATATTGCTTTAACGTCCCTTCTATTGTCATGGCCATTGTCACAACAAATCCAAGATACTCTTGTTTGGGTAACAAAGGCTTGTATTTATCAAGAGAAAACACTCTAGAAATCACTCAAAAATGTGTTTATGTTATGAGTGTTTCAAGCAGTATACGTGATAAGTATTATCCAAAGAATAACATAGACTGGTTTTTCACAGCTTGATAACCATGCTGTGAACCTGAGAAATAAAGCAGTCTCCATTCTTCATCAATGAATGCAATTTTCCCATGCTGATAAAAAAGATATTAACTTGATTAAGGACAATATTAGTTAATGTAAATAGAACTTTTATCCCAAATAGTACTCAAAATACTTACAGCACCAAGGTAGAAGAACAAGATAATGAGTAGGACAGCACTTGGAATTGTGATGTGTTAATCCAGACAAGTCAAACACAAATACAGTTGAAGACCATATATTAAACATTTCCCTCCAAGAAGGGATGCAACATTGCCTGCTAGGGTCTGCTTATGTGTGTTTTACCTGGAAGAATCCATGGAGATATCTCCTTTTTTCAAATATATAGAGTGATTACAGTAAGGAACACCCACAGGAGTTTCAAGTTGGTGAAGGGAGTTCAAGAATTTAATCAAGTAAGCATTCATGTCATATTATTTTGCTAGATTTGGTGAGGACCATAATCAGTGTGAATGTTGGGATGAAAATACCTGCAGGTCCAAGTTTCCGGTGCATCTCAAAGTTTGAACAACAGTGCCAACTTTGCATTCAGATACACAATTAGCTGTAGGCAGGTTCACATAAAAGTATACAATGTACGGAAAAGAATGCCATATTAAGCACAAAAGGAGTATTTTACAAGAAACAGGAAAAGGGCAGCATCCCAGTCAACCCCTTCAGTGATATAGTGTCCAAATACTACATCCACTATATTTCTTCATAATAATAACAGCTCCCATGATACAGTGGTGCCCCCTTTGTCAGCAGGGCTTATAACTATACTGTTGTCTTTTCGTGATGACTTAAAGGCTGCCCTCTCAGCTCGTGTGATATTGCAATTCATATTTTTGGGATTAGTGAGGTCTCTAGTATTTTCAGTGATTTGTCTGATATACATTTTAAAGTTTGCTGAAAACTCTGTATGTCTATGTGTAGCAAAAAAGTATTAGCTCTATAAGTGGGCACAAAAAACAACCCTTTGTTTAAAACAGAAATATCTGCCGGACTCAAAAAACTAGAACTAATATTATGGATTATGTTTTGGAAAAGAGGGTCTGTGTTTGTACCCTTTCTGTTTTTTGTACCTATTACTGCCCCTACTAGTGTGGGGCCTCTTGAGTCTTTTGATGTTTGGGACCCCATTTGTATCCCTAAAAATGTTTCAGTCTTAATGATTTCACCTGATGTCTTTAGTGATTCTGTGTTATTATTCAATCATTTTATTTCAGAACCTAATGAGTACAGTGGATAATGTCCGAGGGTTTTTTTCCCTCCTCTGTCACTTATTTCTAAATGGTCTTTCTGTCTGTCCTATCACCTGTACACTCTTTTTTCTTTGTAATCTTAATTCACTTTAGCTTTTTTTTTTGTTGTTTTAAAATGAAATATATCCTGTTTTGTATTTCTTTGTTGCTGCTTCTGATTTATGCAACCAGTTGTTATTTGTGTCACTGGTTAGAATTTCTTTATAGGAGTTTTCAAAGGCCTCCTGTCTATCCTGATTTAGGATCCTTCCCACTTCCTCCACCACCAAAACTATCAGATCAAATGAGCAGTTATTTAGAATGCAACACAATCAGTGGCAACATTCTGGATTGCTTCTAACAATTGTAGGTATATTTTTAATCCTACATCCTCTGGTTATCAGATTTCAGTGATAGTCAGATAAGAAAAGCCCATGCAGGTAGAGATCAATCTCCCTTTTTTTTTTAATTTAAAGGGATAGTAATGTTTCACAAAACAGCAGCTCCAATTAATTGTCATAGTATTTGAGCCATAGAGAGTATTATTTCAATACTGTCAGAGTTCAAGAGTAATTGAATGACAAAGTTTCCCCCTGCCACCCTTTTACTTAGTGTAAGGCACCTCCCCTCAGATGTGGAATCTGGTCCACAGACCAGACAGCTCACAGCCAAGGATGGGCAAAATTTTGTGGAAACCACATTGTTATCCGCTTTTTTGAGTGAAAGTCCGCTTTAAAATTAGCTGTTAACATTTTTGCATCATTCGCCCATTGGTCAAAATCTTTCACCATTTTTTCCATGGCTAAAAAGTTTTCGCCCATTAATTTACATTGTTTTCTCACTTCCGCTATAAAAACATGATGTTTTTGCTGAAGGCAGACACAATAGAAGCAGCTACAGAGCGAGACAGACGTGTTGTGCTGTTCTCTTGTGATACTTAGCAAAAATTGAGGCAGGAGAGGCTCATAGTGACTCCTATCACTATAAGCAGCAAAAAGAGGAATTGGAAGGACCCTTATGTGTCCACTGAGTCTGAGGAGGAGGAGAAGGAATTGACTAGCAGTACTTAACCAATGCTGCCCAGTCCCCCTAAATCACCCCAAGGGATCTTGGGGAATTTAATAAGAAGGGAGGGAGAAAAGGGAATGGGAAGGAAGGGAGAAAAGGGAAGGAAGTTTGAAAAGGGAATGGGAAGGAAGGGAAAAAAGGATAGTGAGAGCAGGACAGGTCAGCTGCCTGTGCCTGCTGCAAGATGTGCTGCCCCTGCTGCCAGTGCCACCATTTCTGTAACTGCAGCTACTAGTGTTGTACCTGTTGCCAGACGTGCTGCCCCTGCTGCCAATGCCACCATTTCTGATCCTGCAGTCACTAGTGTTGTACCTGTTGCCAGACGTGCTGCCCCTGCTGCCAATGCCACCATTTCTGATCCTGCAGCCACTAGTGTTGTACCTGTTGCCAGATGTGCTGTCCCTGCTGCCAGTGCCATCATTTCTGATCCTGCAGCCACTAGTGTTGTACCTGTTGCCAGACGTGCTGCCCCTGCTGCCAATGCCACCATTTCTGATCCTGCAGCCACTAGTGTTGTACCTGTTGCCAGATGTGCTGCCCCTGCTGCCAGTGCCATCATTTCTGATCCTGCAGCCACTAGTGTTGTACCTGTTGCTAGTACTGAACCTGCTGCCAGTGCTGAACCTGCTTCTAGTACTGAACCTACTGCACGTGCTGAACCTGCTGCCACCAATACTTTGCCTGCTGATAGTGTTTCTTGTAATACTCAGGGGGGAAGGAGAAAATGATGCCAAGTGTGACAGCAAGGGACCCTAAATCACACTTGCCATTCCCAAGCAGTCCTGCCAGTGCTAGTACTACTGCTACTAAGGTCCAGAAGCTTGTTAGCCTTAGAAGTGAAGGAGGGGGTAATTAACAATATCCTGATATTACTAGTGACTGTGAGACTGAGGAGGAAGACTCCGCGGCTGAACTTGATGTGGTTGGTGTTAGTAGTAGCAGTAATGGTGAAGCAGCTGGAGTGGTAGGGGAAACATTTTACAGCATCCAACCTAGCGGTCAAGGGTGCCCAAACCATTCTACTGGCCCTGGGACTGGGAGTCTTCCCCTTCTCTTCACTACAGTATCCAGGTGGAACATAAACCTGAAGAGGCCAGAACTGGTGTTGGGGGAGGAAAGCAGGCTGAGAATTAATACCACCACCACCAGCAGGAGCACAGATCAGCTGCCTGTGCCTGCTGCTATTTCTGCTAGGGCTAGTCTGCCTTATTCTTCAGGTCAAAAGGCAATGGCAAGTGTGACATTAGGGGACCCTCTGTCACAATGCTTGTTAACTACTCCAAGCAGCAGTGAGATGTCTGGAATAGAGCAGCAGCAGCAACAAAAGCATGTAAGGACTAGTGGTGGTGGTGGTGGTGATGCTGTAGAAGCTGGGGTGGAAGACACATTGATGGTATTTTTAGCAGAAACTGAGAAGGAATGGAAGACAGGAATGAGGATGGGCATCACCACCAACACTAACAAAGACATCTTGGAATTAGATGAATTTGCAACTGCTCTAATTCCTTCTGATGCTGAGATGCAAGGGTAGCAGGATGCTGAGGAGTAGGTTAGTGTGCCACAGACCACCGTGGACACAGTGGGAATGGGGTCAACAAGCGATGTGGGACTAGGACAGGTTCCACTTGCCAGCAGTAGCAATAATCGTCCTGATCCTAGCTGCAGTGCTAAATCTGAGGCAGTAGCAGCAACAGCAGCAACATTATCCACTGCCACAGACAATGAACGGGAATGTGGAGGACAAGAAGAAAGAGGCCATTCTTCTCCACTTTTCCCCTTCCCTTTGAAGTCATCATGGGTGTGGGATTATTTTTCTGTTGGGCAGGCACAGTACAGTCATTAGCAACGGCACTGTGCACAATTTGTGACAAGTCAGTGAAAAGAGGAAAGGAGGGAACACACCCTGGCATAAGCGCCCTCATATTACACATGAAACACATACACCATGACATTTAATTCAAACATGTTAAAGCCAAACACCCACCACAGAAATGAAGCACCGCTTTTGCTGTCCCTGACTCACCAGAAACGCAACAAGAGGTGAGGCAGAGATCAAAGAGGAGGAGGAATAGAACAACCCAGACAGAGAGTGGAAGTTCCAGGATGAGAGAAACAACTAGTTCGCCATCATCTTCTAGGGTAACTACATCTTCTGCCAATCCTCCTCGTTCATTACCTCCCACGGCAAATGATGTTATGATTTGGCAGTTCATCTCTACCCATTGCACACTGTGTGGTGCACTGACCACACATGCCAGTGTGGTGGAGGAGAATCACAATCAGTGCATCAAGCAGCATCTGAGGAGATTCCATCCTGCAGAATATGCTAAGATGGTGGCAGGGAGGGTTCATCACTACTATTAAACTGTCAGCAAGTTGTCATGTGTCCTTAGCTGGTGTGGAAAAGGGGTAAAGTGACAGCAGCAGTACTTGGTTTTGGTTGTCATGGTGTTTGGATACAGTTGTGCCCCCAGATGTTATTTACCACACACACACTGTGCACATTGCAGTTGCTGATGGAAGCCACGGTTCCTAAAAAACAGATATTCAGATAACACACCCATGATGATTTTGAAGGAGGGGCAGGTAGAGAAGATTTAATGGTCAACTTGTTATTTTCTCCACATATACTGGGGGCTACTTATTCTTCTGCTACTGCCTCAGGCTCATCACTAGAGCCAGTCGTGGTAAGTGGAACCTTCATCATTCATCTTCCGTGTTATTGTTATTGTTGATCCCATTCCCTTTCAGCTGCCTAATTATCCTGCTTCTTAAACACCTCAGCAGCAGCAGTACGAACAGCAGTTGCAACTCAGGACTCAGGAGGACATTTGACAGTGGCCACTGGCCAACATGATGTGCTGGCATTAGGCCAGTAGGGCATTTTTATTTTTTTCTCAGGGCCTGTGTTTAAAAAAAAAAATAAATAAATAAAAACTAGTCCTACAAAAAAATAAACAATTTCTGGGGGGTTGTTTCTAACAAGCCTAAGTCCTACAAATCAATGCTTCCTTAGGGCTTGTGCCAAACAAGCTTAAGTCCTACAAATCAATGTTTCTTCAGGACTTGGGCCTCTAAAAAGTCTAAGTCCTACAAAGGCCTCTAACAACAAATCAAACAAATCATCCTCTACAGAATATTCTGTCAAGTCAAGTATCTGTCCACCCCATGGCAGCTTATGTCAGGGGCTTCCTGTCTCTTTCACTTTAAATGCAAATGTCTTATTTTATTTTATTGATTTTTTTTTTTTTTTATTAACTGTCCCCCAATAGCAGTCAAGAAAGCCTCCCAAAACAAATTCCCTGTTCAAATGATTCATCATTCACCAACACAGGCACCCTCCTCAGACCCCTTTATACCATGTCTTATGGTTTTTATTTTATTTTATTTTATTTAGGATTTCTTTTTTATTAAGTGACCCCCAATCCCAGTAAACAACCCCCCAAAAACATTCCCTGTTCAACTGATTCTTTCCCCACACCCTACCAATACAGGCACCCTCATGCCCCTTTTATACAATGCCTTGGTAAATAAAATATTATTTGTAATATGTTGTGTGTAACTTCTATGTTCCCATTGATTTCAATGGGCGAAAAAAGTGGAAAAAAGCAGAAAATCTGCACTTTTCATGTTGAAATTTTTCTCCAAGGGGAAAGTGCCATTTTTCACCGATTTCAGTTTCAGGCGGAAAGTTTTGCCCATCCCTACTCACAGCAAGTGACAATCTTCTTACTGTGAGGACAATGAAATCCCTGCCCACTTGACAGCTTTTCCCTTATGCTAATTGAAGATTGTCTCTCTCTGCGATCCACCTGGACAGTCACCTCCTTGCTGGGCAGTGTTACATCAGTAAAAGGAGTGGGAGGAGGATACTTTATCAACTTATCAATTACTCTTGAACTACAACTCTGATAGTACTGAAATAATACTCTCCATGGCCCAAATACTATGAAGATCAATTGGAGCTGCTTTTACTGTGAAACATTACTATCCCTCTAAGCAACTTAAAATAAACATTAAGGGGTACCTTATTCTCAATTCGTTCTTCAAGAGCCTCCTTGAATAGAATCTTTTTTATCTCCTGTCCTTGGTTGAAAAGACAATGGTATTGTTGATTTCCGATGCTCTGCTTGTCTTGAAATTCTGCCATCACTTTATTTGCTTGAATTGGAAGGGAGAATATGGTCCAAACCAATGTAGACAAAAGTTTATCCAAAGGTGTGGGTACTTTTCAGGAAAGTTCCATAATCCAATAGCTCTTTTCCCTGGGTACATTTGCTTGATGGAACTGAGAATTAGATATAGGTAGAAAGAAAAGCAGCACTCACAGGACTTGAAAGCAAAAATGTGTATTGTAAATCTTTCAATATAACACATTTACATCATGACAAACTGTGAAACCCCATTCTCCCATATATATATAAAAAAAATCAGAATTTGCAGGTGCCACTTGAGTGTGATGTCACATGATAGGTTCATTATCATATGTATGATAAGTGTTGCAGGTCTAATTGCCACATTAAAGTGTTGGGTAATACTCACACTCTCTATAAAGAAGAAAGTGCATAGATCCTAAACACCAAGTGTAGAACTCATTTAGGGTAAAAGGACAAACAACAGGTAAAAAGAAGAAAAACCTAGAATAAGAATTACGTACAATGCATCTAATGTATTAATCACATGAAAAAGTTGACAAAAAGTTGCTTTAGTCTATCAGTCTGTCTCTCATCTATCCATATACATATATATCTCAGAATAATCTGAAAGCCATGTTTTTACATGGGGTAGATGGGAATTATGTGTGATTATTTGTGCAGCTGTATTTGAGATTTATGGTTTAATGGAGAATGTTGAGACATGTCTTTATTTAGCACCCATTAGAAATACAAATCTGCCAGAAATGTGATATTGATAAAAGTAGTGAGTGATTAAGATCATTTTCCATTTATAAACCCTGATATTTTATGGGTGTATCTTGATATTTTTTTATTATATTTTACACTATCTCCTAAGAAATCAGGTGGAGTCAGTCACTATGCTCCTGGTCTGTACCACAAAATCAGGGAGTGGATGACTGACACTTCCAATGGGTCATTGATTACCACTCAAAAATAATTGGCCATAGCTGACAGGAGCTTGGCGTACTCTTCAGGGTGGTCAGTCTTCTCCCATGTCCCTTGCATTCTATTGTCATGTGTAGGGGAATCCTTCATATACACCATTAGGTGATTTTGTTCTCAATGTATAGATGTTTTATTTTTATTGTCTTCTTGACATCATGTGTCCTTATTGGCCATAGAGGCCATAGAGATAGACATACTTGATTTCTTGGGGGGATGGTTTAAAATTGCTGACCTAAACATCAAGGTGGTGGTTTCAGTTATGCCTGTTGCTTAATATTAGAACAGATGTTTCAGGTGTGTTACCTCCCTCCCCTATTTAACAGTGTTTCCTTGCATATACAATGTACACTGCAGTTGCTGATAAGGCTCAGTGTCTTCCAGCTCTCAAGCAAAATATTAATATTCCAAAATAACCAAGATTTAACAGGACTCACAAGAGGAGAAGCATAGATGGCCAAACTTCTCTAATCAGATGCATTTGAAGTGGCAGGGGTTTGTTGTGGTGTTGATGCTGCCTTAGCAGTAGTACTAGGGCTAGTATGTCTCATGTCACTTCAGAGGATCCCAGTCCCATACAGCAATGTAATTCTCCAGCTGCTTAGATAAACTCAGCAGCAGGAATTATAGCAGTAGCGAATGCTAGAATGCCACTAGAATAATTTGCCATTACCTGGCATATAGTACTACTGGAACCAACTAGAAGTGTACACATTTTTTCAGTCCTTGTTTTTTGCAAGCCTGAGAACTTAAAAACATTTTTTTTCCAGGGCTAGCCTTTACTGAAGCCTGCAATCCATTTTTTTCATGTTTTTTCAAGTGTAGCCTTGTTGTAATAAGCCCGCAAAATTTTATTTTACAGGCTTTTCTTTCTGTATGCCTGAACCTATGCTAACCCTTATTTTTTAACCCCTATAGTATTAGAGGGCTATCCAACACATTGCTTTGCACTGCAGAGGGTTACAGATATAAATAAAAAATAAATAAAACTAAGGCTACACTGAATGTGGCAGATTTATATGGTGGTGATGTATATATTTCATAATGATTGACAGGAATGAATGTTAATCAAATTATTTGTATTATCATGTTTGAAACTAATTTAACCTTGCATTCTTATTAGATTATTGTTAATCATTAATCAGTGCTCTTAGTAGTGGTCCCAAAATGTTAAATATTAAAGATTAAAAATAAATGTACTTTGGGTTTCCCCATCTTATGTTTTTTTTGTCCACTTCTGCTACCTGATAATCAGATGGTATTAGATGCTGGTTAATTTTTCTGGCAATATCATCATCTTTTTTCACTCACAATGTCATCTGTATCTGAAGAAGAGGATGATGCTGGATGAATATATTCTAGATCTACATCATCATCATCAGTTACCATTAGGTCATGCTCGGCATTGCTCACTGCTTCTCGTCCACTACTTTTATAGTCCTCTAAGCTTTTAGAGGTTTCAAACAACTTCTTTTTACTCTTATTTTCACAATATTCACTATATTTTCACAACATGTGTGTTTATGTTTGTTTGTCTTGCTCTCAGATGCAGCAGTTGGTTGAGCTTTCACATCTTCTTCCATTATCCAAAGACTAGATTGCAACTTGTTGTCATCTTCAGGTTTCTTACATGGGTTTTTTAATAAAAAATTAGGGTATTTGGGGTAAAACTCCTTTGCTCCCTTCTCACACCACAAGACAAGTCTAATACAGGAAGGAACTTGGATCACAGCTGCCTGTGTCTTCTTAGTCAGTCACACAAAATGTTGCGGTATTTGAGGTAAACCTCTTTTGCTCCCTTCTCACAACCCTATACAAATCTAACACAGAGAAAATAACAGCAAGATCAGACCACAGTACTCACATTCTTTCCAATCAGTCACACAGAATACTGGGGTATTTGGTATAAACCTTTTTTGCTCCATTCTCACACTGCTGGATACGTCTAACACAGCGATAATAACAGCCAGATCAGGAAGGAACTTGGACCACAGCAGCCCATGTCTTTCCAATCAGTCACACAGAATGTTGAGGTATTTGGGGTACATCTCCATTGCTTCTGTCTCACACCCTGAGACTCCCCCCTAGCACAGAGTTCATAGCAGCCAGAACAGGAAGGAGCTTGTATCACAAATGCCTGTGACTTCCCAGACACAGTCACACAGAATTTGGGGTATTTGGGGGTCAACCTTCTTTCTCCCTTCCTGTCCCACAGAGTCCCCTAGACTTCCCTAATACAGAGAAAAAAATGTCCTACCTATAAGACTCCCAAAACTAAGCTTCAGCTCCATTTTATTAGCCTGTCTTCTCTAGTTCAATAATGTGCTAATCTCTCTTCCTCTCACAAACATGGAATGGCATTCTGTGGAAACATGAAACCCTTTTTATACTATACCTGCGGCGAAATAATGGAAACTTGCAATGTCATGAGGAGAAATCAGTCTTCCCATTGATTTCAATGCAATGAGCTAGATGAAAAAAGCAGAAAAATTACACTTTTTCTCCTGTTTGCTTTTGAGATAAAAACCTTCTCTCATCTCTAATAGTGAGGACATGGGGGGAATGAACTAGGGTTCAGTGTTATGGAAATTTGTGTCTGTTGGTTTATGGTGTGCACATAACCTTCGAGATAGATACACACATCCCGTATGCCCTAATAATTAGGGATACAAGGGGAGGAGAAGAAACTATTATTATTAGCATATCATCGTAGTGTAAAGTTGTTGATGTGTTGGGGAGTGAAGGGAGGGAGCAGAGAGGATGCAGAGATACTTCATCACCAAGAATTACAGCAACCCACACTCAACCCTTTGTGCACCAGTAGGCTAAGCAACATATATGCCAGCTGCGATGTGGTCATATCCACTCATATTGCCATAACATTGCATAAAGTGGTGCTTAGCAATGTGAATGGTGCTGCTAGGTGAAGTAGCATTGCTTCAATGTCTTTTCCATTTTCCATTATGTTGTCTCCTGTCTTATGGTGTAATATTGTTTTCCATGTGATTGGGACACTGTTGCATCATGTGTTCTGATAATGCGGTGTCTGACTACAAAGGGATTATTCCCCTTATGTTCCCATCATAATGCTTGAGTAATTCTTAGTGCTATTTATTTCTTATGTCAAATCTGTCCACATCACAAATCACACTTTTCACATGAAATCAGTAATAATAAATGAACACTGGGGTGAGTGTTGCCAGTCTTGCTCACTCGCATTAAGTTGTGGATCAGGTTGTGTCAATAGGATTTTCCATACGACAGAAGGGGGTGTCCGTCTGATTTAAGCAATTAGATCAGTGTATTCTTCTCTCACTGATATCCCCCTGACAGGCATAGCTTTTGCAATAAAAATTCCCTGTCCCTTCCCCACTGATACCAGGATAGCCCCTTTTCTCCTCCCGAGAATAGTTTCTACATGAAAACATAGAACACACAATCATTTTAATCGCTGGGTATTATCCTATAACCATATCATCTGAAACTATTAGATAAATCACTAGGTATTATCCTAAAACCTTATCGTCTGAAACTATTAGATCAACTATTAGATTAATTTGTGTGTCAAATCTGATCATGTACACTTGAAGGCATCTTCTGTCTTGGCTCTTTAGCAGGGACAGCCAACTGTGGGATCTAATAGCAGAGGCATCTATTGGAGCTTAGGATATGTGTCAATGTGCCACATTAATATACAAACATATCCACATGAATATGACATGGCTCCTTAACTGCATTTCCATATGCAAATGAGCCATTGTCAAACAAAATCAGAAAACTGTTGAAAGCATGGTGGATTCACAGAGATATCAGTGGATTGTGGATTGGGGGCAGATTCACAGGGATATGATGATGAAGACACCATAGTGCATGCTGTCCATATACTATTGATAACACTTCACATTGTCACCCTGGCCCCTCATCTCCTCTTAGTGTATCTCCCTCATGGTGTTACTCTAACAATGAGGGGAGGTTTCTACTATGCTAGACAGCACTATTTCTGCTTCCTTGCTCACATATTTTTTTTCTTTGTTTTACGTTTTAGTGGTGTATATGTAGACATGAAGACTTTTTTCTCAAAATATTTTAGGTTGATAGTTCCAATTTAAATGGTAAAGCACTGAAATCCAAGCCATAGCCCTAGCACCTAACCCTAAAACCCAACCCCTAACCCTAATACTTAACACAAAATTCCAACCCCTAACCCTAAAACCTAAGAATTAACTCTAATATATAGCCTTACCATCTGATTATTTACATAGATGATTATGGCTTCTACTTTCTCAGGACAGCCTTGAACCGTACAGCAGATAAATCACCTGATTTCATCCTGCACACAGTTCCAGCTACTGTCATCATTATACTAACCTTAGCCAAGCATATTGTTTCAAATTACCAATGTAGGCACTCTCATTTGATGAAAATATTGGGCCTGCATATCTGTCATCAAAAAGTGTAATATAGTAACCAGTGACCTTTATTAAGACTTTGGCCTTCAAAGAGGTTATTGTGTTGGCAAAAGTTCCATAAATTCATTAATTTTTCCTATTGCACCTTGAATAAGATGAATATGTACTCTGAGTGCTGACAAAAAAAGAGTTAACCTTAACTATCAAAAAAAGGAAATTTACACTGTAATAACGTTTTAATGAATCGTCTCCCAACAATGGTATCCCTTTTTTATTCTGCATGTAGACCCATACTATATGTTTTCATATAGGTTTACTACAACTTTAATTGCAAGACTTGCTTTGACACTGTTTGTCAGATATCTTTTTTATTCTTCCTTTTCTGAATGGATGTAATTTTCAGTTGCTAAAATTAATCTGTATCCCGAGTCAGGTTTTTTGGCAGTCATTTCTAGGGATTATCATTTTGACATAATTGGAATGAAAGTGCTAGATTTTCTGTGATGCTGTATGTGCAGATCTGTATGAACAATTATGTTTTATATTATATTGCCTCTCCATAGATATCCCACAAGTACCATTATATTTGTAAGAGTAATTACACTTTATTTTATTTCCCTCAAGATTATGATGGTAAAGATAAATTATTCAATATTTATTTTATATATAATTGTCCCCCGCGTTGTCGCAGAGTTATGTTTAAACCCTTAGAGCTGTATGTTCAAAATAAAGTGGTATAATTATGGGGCAAATGGACTGCACTCTAAGGCAGAGCTTAAAATTCCAGTTGATTTAAATACGACTTTTAACCCCTTGAATGTCACTGAGGTCTCAATGCTCATTTGTAGTTTGTTTCTTCTGGAATTCTGCTGTATACTTTTAATCATAAACCCTTGGTGTAATTTAATATATTTGATGCAGATTTAGTATCAGTTGATAATTTAACCCTTCGAGTGCCAAAGAGGTATCCAACGCATTGCGTTGCAATGCGTTGGATACCTCTCTGGCACCCAAAGGGTTAATGTAGGTTTTCTATAAAGTAAGAACAAGAAGCAAATTTGGTTAAAAAAATTCTGTTTTTAGAATCATGCACTAAATTTTGGAGAAACCCCAATACCAAATTATATAATAACCAGGATGAAGTAAAGAGAATGTCCCATAAAAATTCTTATAGTTTTGTAGAGGATAAAAAACACTCTATGGCACAAATCCTATCTCTCAAAACTCTATGGTTTGAGAGATATATGTATTTTATGTCCCCCGCTCCTCCCTCCCCTTCTCCTGACATCAGCACTGTCCGGGGACCAGCCGGCGGCTCTGCAGCAGAGCCGAAATCGCATTATTTTAAAAGAATTACTTCATTGGAAAGGTCTAGAAAGTGTGCCGGGTTTGCAGCATACTTTGTAGACCATTCCGATGAAGTACTTATTTTTAAATAACGCAATTTCGGCTCTGCTGAAGAGCCTCATCAAGTTGGCCGACTTGAATCTCCTGCTGCCAGTGTTACAGCTGAGGTCACGAGAATGGGAGGGAGGGGGAACTTTGAATACCTATATCTCTCAAGCCATAGCAGTTTGAGTGACAGGATTTGTGCCACAGAGTTTATTTCTTTATCCTCTACAAAACTTGAGTATTCAAACTTAAAAAAACTGTAACACAATTCTGAAGTAACATTACATTTGGGACACTCAATACAGTCTGATAAATGGGTGACACCAGGTGTGTAAAGCTAGCATTATATGAAGATACATGTTAAAACTCATTATTTCCTCAAGCACTGTGTGAACTCAAATGGAGATCACATCTGGGTTCACATAGTGCTTGAGGAAATAATGTGTTTTAACGCATCTTCATATAATGCTAACTTTACACACATGGCTTCACCCATTTATCAGACTGTATTGTGTGTCCCAGATCAAACTGAAGTTGGCACTACAGAGGGTTACAACTGTTATGTATGACAACCAAAGTTTGATTGTGGGATACTCCCTTCATGGGCCCTTGGCAGGTTCCTTCTCTGCCTTATTGCTCAAATGACTCTGCCATTTGGAAACATTGTAATTGCAATAAAAATTGCCATTATATAGTCACTCATGTGAACACTGGCCTTGTAGGCTTCTATGCAGTCTCATTATGCTGCAACGTCTCAGTGATTTGTATCGGTCACTCAAATGTCATAGCACTCTCAGTATTAGTCACCAAGTACTGCTCAACACAGAACAGGTCAGTCTAGTGTAGGGGGATTTCAATGGTGTATTAAGAACTCCCATGTGAAATTTCATTTTTCCGAACTTTCTTTTTGTCTAACAAACACAGAATGGTGTGATATTTTTGCTATTGCTTTTGCTATTCCTGTGACAAAAGTAGGGAAACTTGCCACGTGGTGGTGAAATTCAGTCATACCATCTATTTCAATGCAAAACCAACATGAGGTCTGACTTATTGTCTTATTATCTGTTGGTAGAGGAGACAGGTGGCACTTTTCACAAAAAAAAAGTATCAAAGTGTTGCACACTATTGTGCGAGCAACTAAACAGCTCATTAACCATGTCACTGGGATGAAAAGCGTGACATGTGAATATCACCCGCATCAAAAGTGCGAGATTCTCATGTCACGGGCTTAAGAATCTCTCATTTGAGCACGCATATGAACATAAACATACCTTGCAGATATCTGTGTATGCATAGGTAGACTATAGCCAGAACAGTTCTATGTGTACTCCCTCGCTCTCCTGCCCCTTAGTGTCTATGGCTAATAATAACTAAAAAAAAAATAAAAGACATAGGCGTGCAATTCAGATGGTGATATGATTTTTTTTATTATTATGTATTATTATGAGCCACAGACACTGAAGGGAAGGACAGCGGGAGTACACAAAGAACTGTTCTGGCTATAGTCCTCCTATGCACACACACATCAGCAAGGTATATTTATGTTCATGCGGGCTCTTAAATATCACCAGGCACTCAAATGAACAATGGTTACGCCCACAACATGAGAATCTCACCCTTTTGATGCTGTTTCTGTTTCTCTTTTGAGGTGAAACATTTCATCCATCCCTATTACTAAAGATAAAGTCCAAAAGAGAATGGAAAAAAGTTATGGTGAATGAACAAATGGACTTGATTGCATACAACCACATATACATAATTCAGTAATAGCAAGATCATTATACGTAATACTTATTGATTCACTTTTATCAAGCATAGTGTCCTTTACCTGGAGGAAATCATATGTAGTCCATTGTTCTTTTGGGGGGCAAGAGCTAAACAGAGTAATTGTTAGTTTCACTTTCACAGTGGGTAAACTATTAGAAGGATTACTGATAGTATTCAGGAGTATTTGATTTGATGACCAACAACATTATTAGTAAGTGTCAGAAATAGTGTAAAAGGGTATTGCTGCTGATATATATATTTGGAATTTACAAAAAGACTTTGATACTCTGCCTCACAACAAATTATTGCATAAATTAAAATCCTTTGTCTTGGATGGTGGTATCTGTACATGGATAGAGAACTGTTTAAATGATAAAATGTAGTGAGTTGCTGTAAATTTAACTTTTTCAAGTTATTCTAAAGTTGCAAGTGGAGTGCCTCAAGTTTCAATCCTGAGCCCAATGCATTTTATTTTTTTAGTAAAGACCTTGAAGTGTTTATTGAAAGAAGTGTCTCAATATTTGCTGATGACAGAAAACACTGCCAGGAAATACACACAGAACACATTTTATTTTTCTTTGCAGAAGGATTTGGGTAAAATAAGTGAATGGGTGGGACAGTGGCAGATGAGATGAGGCTTAATATAGATAAATATAAGGTTATGCATTTGGGCTGTAGAAACAAACATGCTAGACATACATTAAATTGCAGACTACTTGAGAAATCCTTGTTAGAGTACTTATGACCATAGACTTGACAGCAATGTACAAGGTCACTATATCACTGCAAGAGCCATTAAGGGGGCTATCATATATTTCAAAGGAGTATAGATTCATGCGAAGGCAATATAATTCTACCTCTTTATAAAACCTTAGTAAAACACCAACGAGAGTATGCAGACACATGCTAGAAAATTGATAAAGGACTGGATTATCTGATTAAAAAAGATAGACTAGCCTTACTGGGTTTGTTTACATTAGAAAATAGATGTCTAAGGGGTACAAATATATCTGAGGTACAATACAAAGAATATATTATGACTAAAGGAAAAGTGCTTGTGACTCAATCAAAAGCAGGATTTGTTACATTAAGGGTAGTAAGGTTGTGAAATTATTGGCCTTGGAAAGTTGTGTTTGCAGATACTGTAAATGTTTTCAAAAAGTACTAGATATCTTGCTAGCTGAGAACAATATTGAGAATTATGGCAGCTGGTTTCAAAGCAGAGTGGATGTTGGTCTAGGGAAATATCGGATTGCCTTTTGGAGTAAGGGATTATTTTTTGTACCATTTTGGGGCTTAATTAGAAATGGCTGAAAAAGCCCTTTTATTTCTTTCTCTGTATCAACAAAGATATTGGCCGAACATCATGGATGCATATCTTTATTCTGAATCATCAACTGTTACTGTTACTATGTTGCTATACTAGAAAGGACTAATACTATTAAGAAAATGCTTCATTGAACCTACACATGAATTACAGCTGTTTTCTAGTTTTTACGAAGTTAACCCTTTAATGACAAGTGAAGCAATGTATCGTACAACCCATTGTTCCCTAAAGGGTTAAAGCCACTTGTGCTCTAAGTTATAAATAGTGTAAAAAAGTGTGCTGATAATATACAACTTTCTTTTTCTTGAGAAAAATATCATGTAGGATAATGCAGTTTTTTAAACAGAGGTGCTGGTGCTGTTTCTAAATCTTTCAAAATGGTAGACTTGAGAAGACAATATAAGACATTAAAGTCATCATAAAAATAGATGAAAAGAGATGACCCACTTTTCCAGTTACAGTTTGAACTTATAAAAATAGAAAAAGCACCTCGACCGTAACTGTGAGAATAAACAATAATAACAAAAACAGAAACCACAAAGTATTGCATTATACAGCAAGTATCAATGGAAGCAGCCTATCAAATCACAGCATAAAGTATTGTGTTCTAGTTCTTCCAGTTATTCTGTTCCCAATTATATCAAGAAAAAATGTTCTTGAATTTGATAAAAGAAACATAGACTTTTACAGCAGAGAGCTCCTCCAACATTTGCATCGATTTCATATATAAAACTCATACTTTTAATAAGTATTCCCACTTGTACAGCTCTGTAGAATCTGTTGACACTTAATCAATGAATGATAATATGATAAATATAAAGTCTAGTTTGGCCATTATTAAAAAATAATAAAAAAGTTTAATCTTGCATAAGAATTAGAATAGACTACCATGGGCAGTCTAGAACCCCCTTGCAGTATTAGCTCTTGCCACTTGAAGGCTATTCTATGTATTTTCCACCCTTTCCATAAAGTAGTATTTATATTACCACTGAGTTTTTTACCCTATAACTTAATATCATATCTTCTTATTTTTGCGTTCCTGCTTTTCTCTGAAAAATGCTTCCCTCAAGAATTATATAATAATAATAATAATAATAATAATAATAATATTATATTTGAAATTTCCTATCATATTACCATGCTCCCTCTTCAAGGTACACTTGTTAAGGTCTTTGAGCTTATCTTTCTAAGTGTTGCCAATACCATGAAGACTCTAAACTTGTTTTCTTTGAACTGTATCCAACTTATTAATATCCTTCTTGAGATTTGGTCTCCCTAGGTTAGGCCTAATCTAACCAATATTCTATAATGTAGCATTACTAACTCTCTTCTTGTTGCTAATGCATATTCTATACATCCAAAGATTCAGATAGCTTTTCACACTGCTTTTCTGCATTGTTTTGCTGCCTGTAATGTCAGCTGAATAAGTAGTTCCCAAGTCCTTCTCCTCTGCTGTTGTTGCCAGCAATGTATCATTAAGCTTATATGGCATATCTACAAGTTTACGACCTACTAGTAAATTAATTATTTTATACTTTGTGGCGTTAAATTTTAGATTTTCTACTCTTGGCCATTCCTATAATTTTTTAAATCACTATGGATTTAGTTTATTCCCCCCTGAAGTGTCAACTCCAGTTACATGTGAAGTAGTCAAAGAATGAAGAAGGGAAACAATTCTCTCCATCATTTCTGGATCTCACAGCAGCTGTTTACAGTTTGAAAATTATTACATTCTTAAGCTGGCCCATACCTGCTTATATATACATATCAGGAACATCTTCAAATACCTTGAGCTTTGTAAAATGTGTTAAAGCAAATGTAATCTCCTAGTTACAAAACCACAAGGAAGCATTTTTTTTAACATTACAAAATCATAGATAATGCGCATAGTTTTCAAAGAAGAGATACCATACAGACAGTCAAGTAGGTATCATAACATGGAGATACAGCTGTCCCAGTTTAATTTTTATATTTGAAAAACTAAACTAAACCAGAACCAAAGACCCCCATCCGTCTATTACCCTAACCACATCACTAACAAAATGAATCCCTCTGTTTGTAACATCCAGTTAAATAATCTTGGAAAACAGTAACAGCGCAAACTTTCTATTCATTTTTCCTGTTAATTCATTTACTGGTAAAAAGGAGAAACATTTACAATAGTTGGTGAACCACTGATAGGTGAGTGGTAATAAGTTTCACTCTGCTGGATGTGCCAAATTTTTCTGACTGGTAAAATAATTGCATTTTATTCCAAACAGATATATTTTCACACACACACACACTTGAAATTAATATTTTTGTGTGTGTTTGTATGTGTGACTTTATAACCATTTGATTTACTTCCATGCAACCTTGATAAGTGACTTTCAATGGGCTCCACAATGTAAAATAGTTTACATTCATTAAAAAAATGCAATGCTCAAGTAAACATTGACAGAAATCAGTGGTGTCTCTGATGCTCCTGTATATTATTTTTCTTTATTTTATTTATTTTATTTGTTGCACAAATACTAGTACTGCAATAATGGACAAATGTACCCTAAAGTAACTTGAAAAACTGTTCTTTATATTAAAGATATTGTCAAAGGAAAAAACTAATATATTGCTAAATCTTCCAAACTTTACTTTATAAAAGTATTTAAGTGAAAGAGGTGTGTGCAAAACAATCCAGTATACAACTTATTGTGGAAAAAGCCCTTGACACCATCTTGTAAAGGATTTCCAAATATAAATAAATTATACATCAATTACATTACGGAGGAAATGCACTAAGGATTGATAACGTGGAGGTGACTTCTCCAGTTATATCAATTCTCCAATTCCCATGTTATTCTGTGGAGCCAATGCACTAAGATGTCTCCAACTTTGGAGATCTTAGTGCATAGGCTCTTTCTCATGCCTTAAAGGGATAGTAATACTTCATTTTAACTTTATTTTATTTTGTAGGCATTAAAAAAACATGAAGAATGATATAAGTCTTATCTCTCAAACCTTTATGGTTTATGAGATATTCACAAGCAAAGTTTCCCCCTCCCGCCCCTTTTACCTAGTGTAAGCAATCTCTTCTCAGATGTGGACTGCAGTCCATAGACCAGACAGATAACAGAAGGGGACACTCTTATTTCTATGAAAACAATGAAAACCCTGCCCCCCTTGACAAGCTTTTCAGGTTTTTCCTTATCTTAATTGAAGATTGTCCCTCTCTGCAGTCTACCTGGGCACCTCCCTTCTGCTCTGTCTGAACAGTGTGACATCAGTAAAAGGAGCGGGAGGGGGACACTTTGTCATTGAATTACTCTTGAACTACAAGTCTGACAGAATTGAAATAACACTCTCCAAAGTCCAAATACTATGATGATTAATTAGAGCTGCTTTTATTATGAAACATTACTATCCCTTTAATGCATAACCCCCAATTTGTACCAGTGTGCTGATGAACAGCTTGCCCTGAAATTTTAGAACACTCTCACTGTCCATCTCTTGGTGCATGTGGTGCAAAAACAGACATTTGTATGAAAAGCTTTGTACATAGGATTTAGGAAGAAGGCAACGTGCAAAAAAGTCCTTGCACTATTTCTGGTTAGGAAATATATTTATTTATAAACACTAATGTGTGTTAGTTTCATACAAACATAAACACACACATACACAAACACCATGCTATGCACATGGCAGAATGCAAGAAATGTACACATTCTCTGAAGGCATTTTTCATGTGCAGATAGATATTGTGCATGTTCTAATGCAAGAAACCATATACAAAAGCTTCTTGACATATAAAATTGCATTAGGTGCATTTCCTATTCCACTCAGACAGATTTATTAGTTCTGACCATGCCCACACAAAAAGTATTTGCAGCTGTTCACTAATCTGTATTTTTCATGCTCAATTCAACAAAATCCTGCGCTAACCTATTCAGTAATAGTTGTCACTACGGATGGGTGAAAAGTAGAGTTGAGCGAGCATGCTCGGCCGATGCTCGGATCGGCTTGAGCATCGCTCTGCTCGGCACATGGCGGTACTCGTACGAGTACCGCCATGTGCTCGCCCGCCATGTTCGGGTGGCGGGGATCTGTGCCGAAGGAGGCACAGATCTGAAGACGCTCCACTGGACCACCAGGGACTGGAGGTAGGGGGCATTGCGGAGATGAAGGGGGACAGTGTGGAGATGAAGGGGGACAGTGTGGAAGGGGGACATTGCGGAGATGAAGGGGGACAGTGTGGAGATGAAGGGGGACAGTGTGGAAGGGGGACATTGCGGAGATGAAGGGGGACAGTGTGGAGATGAAGGGGGACAGTGTGGAAGGGGGACATTGCG
The DNA here is from genome assembly GCA_037306005.1 of Rhinophrynus dorsalis. Lineage (NCBI taxonomy): Eukaryota > Metazoa > Chordata > Amphibia > Anura > Rhinophrynidae > Rhinophrynus > Rhinophrynus dorsalis. The sequence continues at coordinate 66,702,910 of CM074719.1, read as the reverse complement.
GAGATGAAGGGGGACAGTGTGGAGATGAAGGGGGACAGTGTGGAAGGGGGACATTGCGGAGATGAAGGGGGACAGTGTGGAGATGAAGGGGGACAGTGTGGAAGGGGGACATTGCGGAGATGAAGGGGGCATTGCGGAGATGAAGGGGGGCATTGACCAGGCACCCTCCCCTCATCAGAGCAGGGGGTGCCTGGTGTAATGCTCGTGTCGCCCCATTGAAGTCAATGGGGCTCGGGTGCTCGGCCGAGCACTCGAGCCTCCGGCGGTGCTCGGTCAGAGCACCCGAGCACCCGAGCATCGGGGTGCTCGCTCAACATTAGTGAAAAGTGTAAAAAATTTCCTGCATGACTTTTTGTGAAAACGTGCCGATTTTTCATTTTCCCACAAAAAATGTAGCCTTTCCACCTATGCAAAAATGTCCTCCTTTTCACCTATCTTAACTAATTTTCCTCCCACGTTAACACATTTTTCACATATTTTAACACATTTGTTGCCTATATTTTCTATAGGTACTACATTTCCCAGCACAACATTACTTCTCCTGAGGGCTGAAGTTTGGAAATAAGTGGCTGAAAGTCAAAGTTGTGAATCCTACTGCAACATATGGCTTGAAAAATGTGTTAGCATGCAGAATGCATTTGTCATTGGCCAACAACACTAACTTCCCACTTAAGTGACATTGGCACATATTCATGATGATGTCAAGTAGTGGAAGATACAACCTTTGACTTTCTGCTAACCTTATAGCCCTGTTATCAGCCTCACTCTCAACTTCATCTGTGTCATGATTCTGTTCTCTCCTCAGTATGGTGCAGTACTTCACAGTGCCACTACCTTCCCATGGTGCTGTTGTAGGCTGCAGCACTCAGACTAAAGAGATCTGATTCTGTTCCCAGGTGGCCCTACCTTGCAATCACCTCCTCCCTATTTAGTTCAGTCTCTCCTCTTCCTCTGGGCCAGATTATACTAATGAGTACTGATCAGTTTCAATTCAGTTTCTAATCATTTGGGCCTGGGTCCTGAGTTCCTTAAGCTAGCTGCACCCTGAGTTATTTGAGCCGGCTGTGCCCTGAGTTCCTTGAGCTGGCTGCATTCCTGTGTTCCTGAGCCGGCTGTTTTCCTGTGTTCCTGAGCTGGTTGCATTCCTGTGCCTCCCTCCTTTGTTCCTGAGCTAGCTGTTCTCCGTGCCCAGAGACCCTGTTCACCGCGACCAGAGGCCCTGTTCCCCATGCCCAGAGGCCCTATTCCCCGTGCCCAGAGGTCCTGTTCCCCATGCCCAGAGGCCCTGTTCTTTTCTGTTTCATTGAGTGTTCTGTTGTGCATTATTATTTCATGTTCCTTGTATATATACATTTAATATATTGGTTTCCCCTTTAATTGTGTGTGTACTGGTTTTCTTGCTTTCTGGGTTCCAGTTTATTTATGTTTACTATGGTCAGCACCTCTCCCTGACCAGCCCCTCCATGACAATCTGTATCTGAACAAGAGAAGGATGCTGGAGGGATTTATTCTAGATCTGCATCATCATCAGTCATCATTAGGTCATCCTCATCAGCCTCAGCATCCCCTGACAGTTCTTGCCCACTGCCCTTATATTCCTCTAAGCTTTTTAATTTTACTGTAACAAAGTTCCCTACTATGTGTGTTTTGGTGCTTCTTTGTCTCACTATCTGATGCAGCAGGTGGTTCAGCTGCTACACCTTCCTTTGTTATGCTTTTGCCAGCATCATCAACATTTGAATGCGACTTGTTGTCATCTTCAGTATTCTTCTTATATGGTTCTTTATATTTATTTTAATTATAACCCCTTGGATGTTAAAGACAAATATGCTGCTATATCTAGTCTAGTATACACACAGTTAAGTAACTACTGCAGTAGATAAGACAAAATAATTGAAATCTAAATAATATCCAATGTCTTCATTTAACCCTTAGTATGCCAATGAGGTGTGCATATATACATATATAGTAGATAGTGAGATTTCTGGAAATGGAGTAAAGTTATGTGGGGAGATTCACAAAGTGGTGATAAAGAGGTGATAAAGTGGAGATGGTTTCTCCAGTTTATCACTGCCCCAGTTCCTATGTTATTCTATGGAACCTATGCATTAAGATTTCTTTAACTTTGGAGATCTTAGTGAATAGGCTCTATAAAATAGCATAGCAACTGGAGAAGTGATAAACTGGAGATGTCATCTCCACTTTATCACCTCATTATCAATGTTTAGTGAATCTCCCCCATGGAGTCATGATGAGAGTGCATATTTAGAGTAGGGGAATGAAAAAATGAAAGCCTTAGGAGTAATACACAGAATGGGCTGAGGAAGAGCTTTCTGGGTTGTTCTAATGTGTGTGTGTCTGTGTGTGATTCTGTTTTATCATACAGAGGATGGTGATTATAATGCGTTGTGTGTCCGTCTATATTTCAATAGTTGATTATGCTTGAAAAATCATCAGCTATTGGACTATAGACACAAAACAATCATTATGTGCTATGTCTGACTAATGTTTTGCAACAATACAAAGAAATGAGGACTTTAGTATTTGGTGATACCTTTTTTACTTGCACTAGCAATTTATGTTTTAGACAAGCTTCTGGGAGAGCAACTCTCTTCCTCAGGTCAAGGAACAGTGTATCACATAGTCTGTTAAAAATACTGCAGAGGAGCAGGCTGGCATCTGTTGCAGAGTTGCCCTGTGACTCAAGGTTTCTGTTTCAAGGTTTCTGTTTCAAAATAGGGAAGTATATAAAGGACATGTGCGGGGTTGACATCCCTATGACTACCCCTGCTTTCATTTCAAGGATATACGCAGGTAGTGCATCTATACCTATAGGTTAAAATCAATGAAAATACTGTAATTCCCTCCCATGTATTCCTGCTGTATAAAGGAAGTTTAAGATGATAGAGAAATAAAGCTGCTGAAGGCATGAACTATCCAGATTTGTCCCACTGCACTGGTAGCATAGACCACACATATTCAGTCTGACACACACGCATAAACACACATACACACTTTATTGTAGCAAGAATTATCATGTCGTAGCAAACATAAGCAGAAAATGTCAAAAATGTATTGTGGTTATCAAGATGATGGCCTTTTATAAGAATACAAAAATAATATAATAGGAAACTGGACACCCTTTTTAAGTCCAATTTTGCAGGTCTCTATCTCTAAATAATTCAAAACCAAGAAAAAGACAGATACAGATTAATGGTACACAATATGTGCCCAATTAACACTATATCTATCATAAAGTGACCCGTTCAAAATCCTATATATCGTTTTAAGTGTACCATCAAAGATCGCTAATACTTAACTTTTAATAATAAACATCTAATCCTTAAAAACAATACTCATCGATTTTTAACCCTTTATTAATATAGGTGCATCATAAAATAATCAAGACCTCCTATGGGTAAATCTTAGGCACTGTGAAATAATGTTAGTAAACTTGTACATAGAGCACTAAATTTCTCATCGCCACCAACTACTTGCTACAACTTTTAATAGTGACACTCTTAACTATATTTTTTACAAAGCAAATAATTTAAACTTTGCCTCATATAGTGTCAGTATACACCTCCAAACAAGGTTCCCAGCCAGTACTCGGTAGCGATATAGTATTTTTTCTCAAAATAAAAAGATACTGTCTCTAAACACATTCAGCTAAGAACTAGTATCAGGTCTTTAATTACAATGTATAAACTCTCCTCTAGAAAACAGTGTAATTCTATTACTCAAACCTAGAACATATCTCAGCTGGAACACTCGACTAAGAGTTAGTCTAAGATCTTTTGTTATAATATAATACACTCTCTTCAATAGGAACAGCAAAATGGTGGCTCCCTCAATCTCACCCTCGTGGCCAGCTCCTAGAGCGCTCCACATACTAGCCCTGAGCTTATCATTGCGACCATATTGCCAAACCTTTTTATATCAGTATATCTTATTTTATCTAAACACAGCTGCCAACATGCCCACAGGTAGGCATAATAATAATAATAATAATAATAAGGAAGGTGGGTACAAACAGGAAAATTCGGTTTATACTGATACTTATAAGAATGACAGATTCAAAGTCACAAAAGATAGGAGAGATGTTGATAATTCATTTACCAATGATAATTTTTTATGGAAAGATCCTTATGTGCCATCCCAGAGAATAAAGAACAAACACAAGGATTTGAATTAGGTTACTCCCAATCGTTTTCAAACTTTAGAAATGGACAGTCCGAATTATTACAAAAGACGATGGTCAGAAGAAGACGAGGACATAGAGGCAGGGGATATAGGACATATAAAAAGAACCAGACATTAGGAGATTTAAATGAGACCTTTGATGTATTCAAACAACAAGTGAGAGATCCCAAGGGGATCTTTAATTTGTCTAAACATCAATTAAACAATGATGAAATAGCCATTTTAAATAAGGGTTTATCCTTTTGTCCCACTAGTAAGCCCAATTTGTATTCCTTGTTTGTGGATTTGAATAATTTTATTAGGAAACTCTCACTTAAACGTTTTTTTGCTCAAAAAAAGATAAATAAAGGTCAATTACCAATTTTGGTGAACCAGGCTGATGATTGTTCTCCAGTTCCTGTATGTGATATTGATGTTTTGGATGGTTTTCTAATTGGAGATACAATATTAATGAAAACTTTAAATGAGAGTATAGGTAGTGGATTAAAGCCAAAATCAACTTTTTTTCCTACTCATTTTAAAGGAAATTATGTAGAGACCTTCCAAACTTTAGTAATGAAAGCTTTCAAATATATGATAGAAAATCAGACATTTAGATATATATACAATTTGTCCAGAAGAGAACAGAGAGCTATGGAATCTTTGAAAAATAATAGCGAGATAGTGATCAAACAAGCAGACAAGGGGGGGGGGATAGTTATTCTGGACAAATCAGAATATATAAAGGAAGCATACAGAATACTTGGAGATGAGGAATACTATCAATTATTATCCAAAGATCCATCAGATGAATACAAAATGGAGTTTGGTAGACTTGTTGAACAGGCATATTTTGAGAATATTTTGACTAAGAAAGAAAGATATTTTTTTATGTGAAGAATTGTAAGTTAGCCTATTATTATTATCTACCAAAAATCCACAAAGATAAGAAAAATCCCCCTGGAAGGCCCATAATTTCATGTATAAATTCGTTAACTTCAAATTTATCTGAATTTATAGATCATCATTTACAGAAACATGTGGTCAACTTAAAGTCTTATTTAAAGGATACAACCAGTTTATTACAAATATGCAAACAGATTGTTTGGGAACCAAATTATGTGTAGGTCTCCTTTGATGTTGTATCTTTATATTCTAATATCAATCATGTGTCAGGTTTGAAGGCAGTAGAGTCATTTTTAAGGAGGGATCATCTTTTGCCAGGAAGACAGGTGGATTTTCTCCTGAGGGCTATAGAATTTATACTTACACACAATTTTTTTACATTTTTATGGGCAATATTTCTTACAAAAGAAGGGGACAGCTATGGGGACCAGATTTGCGCCCAGTTATGCCAATTTGGTTATGGGTTGGTTTGAAGATAGGTACATCTGGAATTCTAACCCTATGGGTGCAAATCTGGTCCTCTATAAAAGGTATATAGATGATATTCTAGTTATCTGGACAGGAGAGATATCCCAGATAGATGATTTCTGTAATTATATCAATAGTAATGACTTAGGTCTCAGTTTCACCATGAACAGAGGGCAGAGTTCAAGTATTGAATTTTTAAATGTAATTCTAGAGGGACGCGTCAATCAACAGATTAACACTAGGACTTTTTTTTAAGAAGGTTGATACCAATAGTTATTTAAATTTTAAAAGTGGTCATCATAGAAATTGGAAGATTAACATTCCATACAGTCAATTTAGAAGAATAAGGAGAAATTGTACGGATATGGGTAATTATGATAAGGAGTCCTATAAGTTGATTGAGCGTTTTCTAGAGAAAGGATATCCAGAGGGCTTGATTACAGACTCTTATCTAAAAGCCAGAAGAGATGATAGGGACATCATTTTGAATAATAAGATAAGATCTAACATTGCGAAATCGAACAATGTTATGTTTATAACTCAATTCAATTGTGCACATGGAGATATTAAAAGAATATTGAGAAAACATTGGGATGTACTTACCGTGGATCCATTGTTGAGGAAGGACATTGGTCCATTCCCAAGAGTGGTGTTCCATAGAGCCAAAACCCTAAAAAATATAATAGCACCTAGTAAATTGAAGGATAAGGAAAATATAATGCAGAGGAATATATACACAACATCTATTAATAACATGGATATGCTATTAGGTCCCCCAAAGGGGAGTTATAAGTGTGGTAAAAGTAGATGTAACACACGTTATTATATCTCTGATAGGAGAAAAACAGAGAGGATATGTTAGTTAGATTAAGAAATAGGGAGGCTTTTTGGATATATAGATTAAACACCCTGAGTCCCGAAGGACTCAATGAAAATATAGAATCGGTGGTATTTTGATGGATATCCCTTTAAGAACATGATTTAAATGTTCTCTATATATAATTTTTTTTTTTTTTTAAACATTTTTATTGAAGGAAATAAGAATGTTTACAAAGTACACCATAATAAGCATCATAACACGAGAACAGTTAATGATAAAACTTACTACATAACACAAGAAGGATAAGTTCAAAAAGAAATATGAGGAGCTTCAGTTACACAATCAAGACAAAGAGGAGAAGCTATAAGGCGCTAATAAAGGATGCAAGAAAATATGATTTTCACATAAGAAAAGATGGTGTCAGAGGATACTCAAAGCAAGAGTAAGGCTGAAAAAAAAAAAAGGGAAGAAGGGGGGGTGGGGGGAAGAGGGGAAAAACTAAAGAAAGGGACGTGTCGTTCTCACCACCGGGGAGAAGCAGGACGAGGGGCAAGAAGGGTCTCAAACCGCATCCACAAAGGACTCTATATATAATTTAAGTACGTGGGATGGTTTGATTTCTATAGGGGAGATCTTTAAAGGCAATCACTATAAGGTGGATAGTTATATTATCCCATGTGTTCAATTTTTATTGGGATATAATAATGGTTGATATTCTTTTAAAAAAACCAGCTGCGATTAAATATTTCTTTTAAATAAAGACTTTGAGAAAATAATTTAGTTTGATACCTTTTTAAGTTATCAGTTAGGATCTGTCCCAGCCCTCTGGAATTTTATTTGCATTATATTTGTTTTGTGGTTAGGTGAATTGTGTTGTAGATTTTGATTTTATATGTAAACGGCATAGAGGGGTTCAATAGCGACTCCCGGCTGAAACGTTTTTTTAAGCCTTTGAACTAATTACCATTTGGGAGATTAGACGTTATACGTCTCCTTTAAATTTTCAAATGGATTGTTATCCAGGTGAGATTACAAATTTGAGTACCTCACCTGTGTTTGATTTTTTTGTGCCATTTCAGTTGGGAGTTGCGAGAGACTGCTCTCTCCCGTCCTGAGGAAATAACCGGTGCAGTTATGAAACGCGTTGACTGATAGTAGCTACTATGTGTATTTATTATTGAATTTTATTTCTTTTTGATTTTTATACAAATAAAAGTTTTTATACTTTGGACAAGCAAGATTTATTCTGTCCGAGTTTGCTTTTTATCTGATACCATCAGAGAACATCTACAAGCCAGTTTGACCGAACAGGGACGGTACTGAGAATTCTTCCTGTGAGTCTTAACCCGAGAGAGGGCGGTTACCCCCTCGGGGAGATCTACAAACGTGTGAGTATCCGGTATCTTTTATTCCTTGTGGAGTCACTGTGGTTTTGTGTTCGTGGTTAGAAGACCATCATCGAGGATTGTTACATTGTTTGACTGAGTGGAGACAGTTGGTATTCTCTCCACAAGCCATTATCGCTTGATTGACTTATACGTCAGCCAGGCGGTGATCCTTTATGTGAGTTGATTTCTATCATTCAGTCATTTGATTTTGTATTGGAAGATTATATCAGAAGATCGAGTTTGAATACAGAGATTGTCACATATATATATATAATAATCTTTTGAGATTGGACTTTGCAAGTTTATACAGATCAAACTATGTATTTCTGTTTTATTTTTTACATGTCTTCCGAGATTTGATACCTTGGATCCTTTATCTATACATTGGTGTGTATGTGAGTAACGAGTATTTATTATGATTTGTTTTCCACTTTATGCACAAATATATTGTATATTTCACTGTTTAATATTGTATATTTTATTGTCACAATATTGTATAGACACTGATGTTTATTTGGCGCCTCCTGTTGCAATTTTAGTTATTTTATATAGTACACTGTGGGTGTTTAGGAGTAGCAGCTTTATTTGGTTTCGATTTGGGTAGACTTTGGGGGCGCCCCTATATTGTGTTTTGTCATGTTTCAGGATTGCTTTTGTAGTCTTAATAAGGTCCTTAATGATAATTATGTAACACAAAGAGTAGACTAAAAGTTTACTTGGATAATTTATCTTATTTTATATTGTAGTCAGAGATTATTTCTCATTTTACTCTTTCTTAGACGACAACACGCAATTCACACTTAGAGTTTGCCATAAATGTATAGTAAAAACAGCCTTCAAATTTAAGGACTCTCTGGAGTCACATTGATTTTTGTATCATGCTGACTGAACAAGAATTTTCTATTTACAACTGACTATCATGTTCTCCATTCTCATTGAGTTTCAATGATGTCTGGAAAAAAAATGACATTTTATATTTGTTAGGACTGTTATGGGAAAATATTATCCTTGCCTGAATGACAGGTGTATTGTTGTAGAACTAAGAATCCTTTTACTAAAATTCCACAATGTGCATTGATTCTTAGGAGGGAGGATTTAGTGAAAAGAGCATGCAGGATCTCATGCTGAGTAGCATTGTGGTTATCAATAGGCTAGTACAGAGTTATAAAATGAGGCCAAATGCTAAAACTATATTAGTGCTACATATAGCAGCAATCGGATGACATTCTATCTTTTCCCACTGTTATACTTACAAACATTTATGTGAACAAACTGAGGCAAACAATGCAATTATTAATATTACTTGTTACCAAAGCTTGCATATTTTACAATTTACATTTAAAGTTGCTTATACTAGTTACGATTTGAATACTAAAGAAGGCTTATTATTCATTTTATTAACATGTAATATTTTAAACTTACATTTGTCAGTAATGTATCTTCCCCTTTCCTCCTGCAACTGCTTGAAAAGCAGCTTATTTCTTTGCATTGCCATGAGGCTAAAGTGACATCAACCCACCAGTAAGATTGCACTTATGATAGAACAATATAGTCCACATTTAAGGTAAATTAAAGATATATAACTTGGAGGAGAGAATAACCCGATCACTTTAAGGAATCTTGCTCATATAAATAAAACAGTTGGAAAATGTAGGTAAATAAAGCATATAATTTTATTTTTATGTTGAATTAGCAAGCTAAAGCACTATAGAGGGTTTTTTTTTTCTCAGGAGAGGAACAATTTATTTTAATATTTCTATATCATATCCTTAATAATTCTATAATAATTCCATAGAAGTTATTGACTATCTTCCAGATCTTTAGTGATATAGTGCACTCAGTCTCAGCTCAAATACACTTTTTATATATTTTTATCTCTGTTGGTTGGGTCTCAGTGGTTTACTTCTGCATTTTATATAAATATATTCTTTTATATTAAAAAAATGCTTATGCTAATAGTACAATGAATACATTGTGAATGAGTAACACTTTTTTATATATATATTTTTATTAAGGACGGGAAAAGCATAAATACAGAGTCATACACAGCAAGCGCTAATATGGATAAGCATGTATGGTAACAGTTATATAGTATATACATTACAGTGACCTGTCCATTTTTTCTTAAAGGGATAGTAATGTTTCGTTTTATCTTTATTTTATTTTGTAGGCATTAAAAAAACATGAAGAACAATATAAGTCTTAACTCTCAGACCTTTATGGTTTGAGAGATATTCACAAGCAAAGTTTCTTCTCCCTCCCCTTTTACCTAGTGTAAGTCATCTCTTTTCAGATGTGGAATCCAGTCTATAGACCAGACAGATAACAGAAGGGGACAATCTTCTTCCTATGAGAACAATGAAAGCCCTGCTCCCCTTGACAAGTTTTTCAGGTTTTGCCCTTATCTTGATTGAAGATTGTCCCTCTCTGCAATCTACTTGGGCACCTCCCTTCTGATCTGGCTGAGCAGTGTTACATTAGTAAAAGGGGAGGGAGGGGGATACTTTGTCATTGAATTACTCTTCAACTACAACTCTGACAGAATTGAAACACTCTCCAAAATACTATGATGATTAATTAGAGCTGCTTTTATTATGAAACATTACTACCCATTTAGCATAACCCCTTGATTTCTACACTAACCCCTAAGTAGAACATACCTCAACCCATGCCTATGATCTATTAGAGTCCCCTTCTACTCCCCGGCTAAACTACGTACCTGAGCTCCCCCCCCTCCCAGAGATGGGCACCAGTTTACTAGTAATAAAATGGACACTATAGTTTTAGTGTTCTGGAGCTTTCATATGATATTTTAGCATCCCATATGTGATGATATTTTTTGGGTGAACCCCTTTGAGGATAAAGACCTCATTTTAATGGAAACATTAGGACTGACCAGTTCAGTCCAACTACCACAATCGGGGGTATCTCTCACATCCATACCAACACCTCCAACTTCCTCTCCATAACCAGTAGCTCCCTAATTAAAACATTGTTAGTACATTTATGTATTTGGTCATATAATATGGACAGTATACACCCTCCACTGAACCATTTCCGAAATTATGTGTATCACAGAAACATTGAACAGCTGGACAATACCGCATAAGGTATATGAAGGTAGCACCTGCTTCTCCTCACTCCTGCACTTATTGTTATCTAGCTTTCCCAATCTTTGAAGTCTTATTGGGGTATAGTATATCCAATGCAAAATTTTTAGTTGGAGTAGTTGATGTCTAGTTGTTGCTGATACAGCCTTAGGACTTGTCCTGACTCCCCTCCACTCCCAGTCCTCCAGTCCCCCCTGGTCACCCTCCCATTTAAATCTCAGTGTTGTTTCATCTGAGACTGTATTGGCTTTAGAATATGTTGCTTAGCTGCCAAAGCAACCAGAGGGAACTCTGAGATTTCTGGGTTTCTGCCTTCCCACACAGTGAAGAGGGCATTCTGCAAGTGCAAATAGGAGAAGTAGAGCCTATCAGGGAGTCCAAGTTTTATATGTATTGTTCAAACATTGTAAGCACGATCTTGTGATATATTTGATCTAAAGTGGTAATACCACCCTTAGACCAGGTCTGTACAAAGTCTAACATGCACAAATGGTCAAGACCCTCTCCACCCCACCCCACAAGGGAAGACTTGGATCTTTTAGCTGTGTGACCCATAATCTGTTGTATAGAAGACCAAACCTTGCAAATCACCTGAGTATCCCAAGAGGGGTTCTGGAAAACCTTTGGCTCCAGTATAAGAATGTGGGAAATTTCATAACCACCTTTAAGGAAGGATTTGTCAATTATAGAGAACAGGGCTCAAAATTTCCACTCACCACTAGCCAATGGCGAGTGAAAATTTAACCCTGGTGAGTAGAAATTCAGCCCTGGTGGGTATGTTATGGCTTGCAGTGGCGAATAACTTTTCAGGTCTGGCTAGTAGCAAAGGACTTAAAATTATAAGCCCTGATAGAGAATATGTGTGTGACATTTGGTAGAGTATAAGCAAAAGACATGTAATATCTCCAGAAGTCTGGAAAGTAAATTTCTCCCTCTCCTACTGGCCATTTAAGAGTGAAAAGCTTGATTCTAGAAGGTCCTCCTGACCACAAGAAGTGGGTAATTATCTTGTCAAAGCTAAAATATAGTTTGGGGATATATATGGGGTCCCTTGAAAAATGTATAGAAATTTAGGCAAGAATATAATTTTAGCTCTCCTTTTAATGTTAAGCGGAAGGTTGAGCCATCATTAAGTTTTGACTTTGAATTGATCAATTATATTCTCTACATCAGTGTAATTGTTTGCAAATGTAAAATGAGAGGTCGGAGATTGTGGAATGTAGATTTTCCCAGCAAGAAGCCAGCCTGATCAGGGTGTACAAGGAATGAGTAACAATTTTAGATTGTAAGCTCTAGAGCAGGGGCCCACTTCCATTGTCTCCTCAGTAAAGCACTTGTGCACCCTTTCACCATAGGGGTGCCTCATGCATTTAAGTGTTTAATTGTAAAGCGCTATGTGCACTTGAGGTGCTATATAAACATATTAGTTCATTCACCCATTCAATGAATCATCGCAGAGTTGTGATTTAAGATTAATATTGTTTTTTCTCTTTGGCACTCTTAAGATCTTATCATAAAAGTAGAACAATTCTGGAGTAAACCAACTATAAGTTTAACTGTAAAACTTGCCCAGTGATTTAAATGGGGCATTTAATCCCTTGCTTCTTCCAGAATTGTTCTTTTTGAATGTGGAGTGTTTTCTTTCAGCTGTTAAGTGATCCATGGTTGAGATTTTGTGACTATGAGTGCAATTTTTATCATTTTGTAACAAAAAAAAAAACAATAATTACTCTTGGAGCCCCAACTCTAGAATTACTGATCTTTCTTAAAATATCAGTTTGTGTGAAGGTGAAGACAAATAAATGTGAATTATATAACTGAATAAAAATACCTTTTTATAAAAAGAAAAATAAGTGAGGTTTGGAGGAAAGTAGATGGAGGTAAGAAATTAATCATTTGAATGAATTGGTTTGGCAATCAGGCCCCAATAACCACTTCTGAAATTACAGTATAAGAAAAACAGCAGTGAAAAGCAATAATGTATACTGCAAATTACACTGTGAGCATAATTTCCACAGGCTTTCCTCTTAAGTGTCCTTGAACTTCTAACCATGTAATTTTATAATATATTATGTACTTTATAATGCAAAAAGGTAAAACTGCACTTCATATTATGTATAATCTAAGAGGTTTTGTTCAGAAATCAGAGAAAGGATGATTCATCAATATACCAGTCCTATGTAATAATTCATTAAGGATGTTTGTCAGAAGCCGTCATGTGCAGTAGAGATGGCTGCGCGCGCTGCAGTCATGAGCAGTAGAGACTGCACGCGCCACAGCGGATATGGAGCGAGGCGCTCAAAATTCAGATTGAAGTCCTCTCTGAGGACCTTCCTGGGACTGCCTGGTCACAGGAAGATGCGCAGCTTGGACTACGTTCTAAATTCAGAGCATCCCGCTCTGTATCAGTCGCGGTGTTGGCAGTATATACTGAGCATGATTGTGACAAGAAAGGATCTGGCCGGTTGCTGGGTGGAACTTTGGCCCGTGTAAACGGGCTTTTCAACTAGTTGGTAATATATAATGAACACTCATTTCCAGGCATCTCATCACTCTCAGATTTGTTAATGGGTATAAGAGCTTGCAAGGCCAAAATCTTGGTACCAAACCCCTAATTTAGAGTCCAAATGACAATAAGACAGCAGCTGGGATGAATAAACAGAAGACTAATGTCAATAAATAATAATAATAATTTATATATACATTATATTTAATGTCAATAAATGTAAACATTATGTCCTTAAGTAGAAACACAATAGAAGAATCCAAACTACCCTGGATTATTCAGAACAATCAACTTATATATGTCTATACTGAACTGTTCACTGAGGATAATAGAAAAGTAAAAAAAAAAATCCTTCAGGATTTCTCATGGAAAACTAGCAATTTTCTGCATTTCCCTCAAACATTGCCACAAATAGAAAATACATAAAATTTGCATCTTTTCACCTCTGCCAAAATATTTTCTGCTAGACCTTTGTTATATTTTCCACCTATTTCCAAGAATTCCCAGCCATGCAGACTCAGTGTATATGTTTCTATTGCTACCAGTGCAGTTGAAGAAGGCTGGAACTCCTGAGGAGGTCAGCATGTGTGATTCTGTGTCTGCCAATGCAGTGGAAAAGACTAGAAGTTCAATGTCTTCTGTGGCCACTAGTGCAGTAGGACAAGGCTTGGTAATATGTGTGGTTCTGTGCTACCAATGGACAAAGATAGGATGTAGGGCAATGAGATACTGTTTAGCTTTCTCCAAACTACAATGCCATAATTCCCTGACAGCAGATGGAGGGCTGGGGTCAGTATGTGTTTCTCATCTATAAGGGATGTTGGACAAGGCTGAGGGGTCAGTATGTAGTTACATGAATATCAGTGCAGTGGGACAAGGCTGCATCCCTACTGTTCATGGATTTATCCCAAAAGTTGAAAAGCAAATTAGAAAAATACTTTATCAGATTTAGACAATGCATATAGGCAATGGTAGCACAAAGAATCAAAAAGATCAAAGGATGACGGGTTTCTTTGGTTATCTCTGGCACTCCTTATATGGCAAAGAGTGCTAGTGCCACAGCTGACCAAATGACTCAGTCCAGGGAGGTAAAAGGAGGTACAAAAGGAGTAACATCAAATACTCCCAAAGGCAATAGCCAAGTGAAGTTTAACTTATCAATTTGTACATTAATCCCAGACCAAGTGTCCTCAGTAAAGGGAACATAAGTAAATCAAGATTTTAAGCCTCAGAAAGCATACAGAGATTTTTTAACGAATGCTATCATGGAGCACAAGGTATTTTAGTGTGTATAACCCTAGGTTATATTTAGGTGTTAGTGTTCCTTTAAAACTAAGCCCTGTCAAGAATGGAAACAACAGAAGGCCATTGTTTGTATATTTTTCTATACAGTGGTGCATTGAATGATCAATAATATTTGCTTTTCAAAGCATCTGGAGGTCCTTTGAAGTGAACATCAAATCTGACTTCTTGACATAATGCCAAAGCTGGAAAAAAAATGTCTCTCAGGTGGAGTTCAAACAAGGGAGTGTTGATAAGTTTCAAATTAGTTTTGAATAAATAAAAATGAACTTGATAAATGGTGCAATTATTAAAAAAAAGTATATCTATGGTTGCATAATTAGAAGTATATTACATTTGTATTCAGGTTTTATATTCATTGACATACTCTGTTGTTTTAATGTTTTTTTTACTATAATTATAATAGCTTAATTATTTCATGCATCTGCATTGTTACACTTTTGTTTTATATATAAAGGTTAGAGTAAGAATTCTGAATGATTATGATGATAATGAATTATATTGTAAAAGTGGACATTATCTAAGCGTGCCTGGAGAAAATTAGTATAATGCTGTTTTTTACCTCAGATTTTTTGAAGTTGGCATTGGCTGGAAATACAGCCCCGAGGAAATGACATGGGGGGAGGTTCACTAAGCGGTGATGGAGAGGTGATAAAGTCAAGATAAAGCAGAAATGACTTCACCAAGTATATCAATTCTCCAGTTTCTATGTAATTCTCTGGAGTCTACGCACTAAGTTCTCCAAAAAGAAATGTTAGTGAATTGGCTCCATAGAATAACATAGGAATTGGAGAAGTGATAAAATGGAGAAGTCATCTTCAACAGATAATTGGATTCTGCAAGTAGAAGAAATCTGAAGTCACAGAATATTGGAGTGTCCAGGTTGAGCAGGAGTTGAACACAAGTAGTCGAGTAATGTTAGTTGTTGACTACACAAGGTTGTAGGCAAGCCGGATTCGATATACAGAGAGCAATAGAGCAGTCGGTACCTTGGGACTGAAGACAAGTGGCGGGTAGTTGACAAGCTGGACACGGCACACAAAGAGTCGGACAAACTGGCAGAGATATCACAGGGTCGGAGTTATAGAGAGTGATCAGGCAAGCTGAATTCGGTACACAGTGGGTCGAGCAGACGACTGGAGCAAAGAGTCCGTTTTCTGGAACAGGAAGGATGGTCATAAACAAAGCCAAGGTCAGGAAGCCAGACAGATGGATAAACGGAGTTCAATCAAGGGTCACAACTGGAATCAGGAATCACAGGTAAACTGGAACACAGGTACTAGGACGCTGAGCACAGACCATCCAAGGGAGGGAAAGGAGCAACATCCTGGGCACAAGTAAGCCACAAGCAGGTGAAGTGTGTAAGCAATAAGGACTGAGTCTGCCTCTGGGGTGGAGGAACATGACGGGTTGTGACAGGTTTATGCTTTTAGAGTTAGTGTTCATATTAGAGTTCATGTTTAAAAATTATGAGCGAAAACAAAAAAAACAAAGGGGACCGCCAATAGTGCCTTAACTGAAATAAATAAACCAGCTAATAAGTATGTAAAATGCACACTCACATTTAATTATTGTAGATAGCCAGTACCTATTATCATTGTTTTTGAAATGCCACACATTTTGCTAATTTTGATGTCAGGGAGATTTTTGTAATTTGTTTTGCTGACTTCTTACTTTTTTTGTAGGTCCTGGAACATGTTTTTGAACGTGGAATTTCATAAGCATCTCCTAAAATGTTTTAATATGGACAATCATCCTAAGACATGTTTAGCGTGTTTTGCAGAGAACTAAAAACTGTGTACATGTGCTAGCCATTTTTTCTCTAATCTCAATAGTTTTTGAGAAATTGATCTTATACATCAATGGCACAGAATGGCTTTTTATGCAAATTCTCTGCATAGTATGCTAATCTGTTTTGTTTGAGGCCAAACTTACTGATAACATTGCTGCTACAAATACCCCTAGCATGTGGTCTCTGTCTAGATTTATTCATAGCACAGAGTAGTAATATTAAATCCACACAGAAACTAATAACCATAAATTACCACACTGCCCAACTTACAATGCTTCAGAATTCTTTGGAGACTTCTTAGAATTCAGTGAGTTAAAAGTTCCATTTAAATCAATGACAATGTGGAGAATGTTTATTTGCACAGTTGACTTGCTCCAGAATTGCACCATTTTATCTCAATGAATTGTACCTGTTTATTTATAGTAGCTGTGCTTCAAATAAACTGAATGTCATTGTTATCTCATACCCTAAGTTTGGCTGTATCTTCTCTTTGTGTATTGTCATTGTCAGCCCTACTTTTACTTGTTTCCTTTCCTTTTCAATCTCCCAAGCTTTCTCATAAGTTCCTTGCTCACTCTACTGTCTCACTCTTTCTCTGACCTCCTTTTGTCTACCTAACAAATCTTTGGGGGAGATTCACTATGTGGTGATAAAGAGGTGATAAATTGGTGATAAAGTGGAGATGACTTCTCCAGTTCCTATGTTATTCTATAGAGCCTATGCACTAAGATCTCCAAAGCCGAAGAAATCTTAATACATAGGCTCCATAGAATAACATAGGAATTGGAGAAGTGATAAACTGGAGAAGTCATCTCCACTTTATCACCTCTTTATCACTGCTTAGTGAATATCCTCCTTTGTCTTTCACTTCTAATTTGTCTTCCATCTATTTCTCTTTGCTTTCCACTTTCCTTTTCTTTCTTTTTTTTCTTTATTCTCAGGTTCTTGTTTCCTATCTTCTACTTTCCTTCCCTTACTTTTTTCCTTCCTAAGCCCCTTACATTTACAGAAAGTAAATAAAAGTCTCTCTGTAATATACTGACCTATAACAATAGACAAAGAAGTGGGAGACGGTAGCACTCACTCTCAAAATAATTCTTGCCCAGGTGCACGATCCCAAGTATGGATGAAGCATAGAAATAACAAGACGTAAGACCTTGATAAAGGTCTTATGACAGAAATGTTGACCATGTTCACTTGACCATTTTATGCAAATAAACCCATGTTTTGAAAAAGACCCATGGGTGCTATCCTCCTCTTATTTCTGACCTATAACAATCGATATACCCTAATTTATGAAAGAGAAGTAAATAGTGATGTTTAATTGCATGTTTGTGGCCAAAAGCAAGTGTACCTTGCCCACAAATGTCAAGACATGTATGTCTGGGCAAGACCCTATCTTCCTTAAATCTGAAGTGAACAATATGTAGTATATAAGACTATCTTACCTCTGCTGTGATCATACCTTAGTAAGACCCCTTTCGCACTGGCACCACCAATGCAAAAAAGGTGCACTGGTTTTGTCACCAATGAGAAATGTTCTATCCTGGGCAATGGTGCATTTCACAACAGTAGCTATCATCTCATCTGAATGCACCAAAACCCAACAAGTTGGAACTTTGCTGCATTTCCCTCAGGAATGCAGTGGCTTATGGGACTACCTGCAGTTCTTTCACACTAGCACTGGTTGTGGCTGCAATATTTATGGTAACCATAAATGGATGGCCTCTCCACATTTGCACCAACCAGTAATATTAGCTTGTTATCACATAGGTCAGTTATAAGGCATAGCTTTCCTGCATCCCAATCAGTGGTAGAACACAGGAGACGGTCAATGAAATTACACTGTTTCCGGGGGATGAACAGTTCAGTAGACCATGTGAAATAGGCTTTAGGGGAATAAGTGAAGCATTTATACCTTCCTTATTTAATAAATGACCTGGTGGTTAGTAACCTAGTAACCTAGAAGACAAAAAATATTTTATGCTACTCCAGAATTCCCTACTGGAAACTTAAATGGCCGCTTTACTGTGTGGAAAAGCCTAGGCATGCACGGGTTAGATATTTCACTTTGGGAATTGGGTATCCCCTCCTATGAGATACTACTACAGAATTTCCACCCCCCAAACACCCAGGTTTGGCAATACAGGCAACACATACACTTTTTGAGATATTATTTGGCCAATGGTTACTCAGCACCTTAATTGACATATTTTGAGCAGACATGGAAAAAAGGGGCACTTACCTAGCACACTATTGCGGAAATATATAAATTATTAAAGTCAGCCTCACTAGACTATAAGCCACATTTTTTAATAAAATGGAAAGAGGAGCTAGGGCTTCATTGGTCTATGCTTAAATTGAGTTTAAGAACCTCCTTTCCAGTGTGTATGACTCTGTGAGCAAGCAAGCAAGCTATACATTTCTTACAAGATGGTATTATACCCCATCCAGCACCTGGGAATGATGTTCCCCTCTTGTTCCTGTGCAACTGAAGTTGGCTCCATGTGTCACATCTGGTCCTGCTCTCTCATAGTAACTTTTTGGGACACTATCACCACCATGATTAATAATTAATCATGTACTATATTGGGAGATCCCAATAGATCCCCTGCTATTGCTCATTTTAGTACTGCCAAAATCTCTTCAGTATACTGCCCAACAGAGGCACCTATTCTGCTTTATGACTGCCACTGCTAACAATCTAGTGCAACTGCATTGGAAAACCTCCCCAATCTATCAGAATGGCAAGACAGGATGTACACTATGGCTAAATTAGAGGAACACAATGCAATTATTATTGATAGTCTCCCATCTTATTTTGTGTGGAACCATGGCTTATGTTCATTTGATCCCTGGGAAGGAATGATTCCATTTAGGTATCAAGAAAAATTGGAGACCTATGTCAGGATTTATGCAAGTCCCTTTTATTCGAGGAGTCAGCTCCAAGTGCATCGACATCTGCACAGACAACAAGATCGGGTCATGGTATTGAATTGATCAGGTTAACAGTTCAACATAGGCCATGAGGTCACTGCTTCCTTTCTTTCCTTTTTTCTTTCTCTCATCCTTTTCTCATATCTCCCATGTTTAAATAAACATTTCCTTTTCTATGTATTTCTATCTCTCTTACACAAGTGTATAGTCTTTTTTTAGTATCAGAGAGCCATGAGACATGGCTCTTCTTTTTCATGAAACATTGTTCTTAATTATATACTATTTGATGTTTGTCCCTTCTGATGTTGATCATCTGTCATACAGTGTAGTCATACTAATGCTATGTAGTTTTCATCATGGTATTGTATAACTCCTTGTAAAGTGTTCTTTTCTTCAATAATGTGACACTTTCTTTGGTCAATGATTTGGCTATAACTTTGCCTATTATTAAGATGCCTTGATAATGTCCAAGGTTATGGCTAAAACTCTAACCCAAAAATGTGTCCTGTTTGCATTGAACAAAACTATCCTAATGGAGTAAGAGGGAGAAGAGGAGGGAATAAGTGCCCTAATGTTCCTGTTCTGTAGAGATACCCACCAGAAAACTTAAATAGAACTGCCACTGTTCTCATTGCTTTTAGTAGGCCCTCCCTTAAACTATTGTATAATCACTGATGGCTTTGTTCTGCTCATACAAAGATGTCATGATATACAATGTGGAAGTCAACCGGGCAGGGACCACCACCACCAGCAATGAGCTATTGGAATTTGTGTAATTTGCAACTGCTCTAATTCCTGCTGCTGCTGCTGAGGGGAATGGAGTCATCAAGTGATGCGGGACTAGGACAGGTTCCACTTGCCAGCAGCAGCAATACTCCTGGTCCTAGTTGCAGTGCTTGTTCTGAGGCAGTAGCAGCAACATCATCCTCTTCCTCAAACAGTGAAGGGGAATGTGGAGGACACGAAGAAAGAGGCCATTCTTCTCCACCTGTTTCCTACTCCCTGAAGTCATGGGTGTGGGACTTTTTTCTCTTGGGCAGTCACAGAGCAGTCGTCACCAATGGCACTGTGCGGAATTTGTGACAAGTCAGTGAGAAGGGGAAAGGAGGGAACACACCTTGGCACAACGGCTCTGACATTTTAGCAAGTTTACTATTCCACGGGTGTTCTTCTGAATTATTTTTGTGCAGGTTTTGATTATTTTTTTTTTTTTATAGGAACTCAAAGTGTGGTTTGGATGCTTGCAAAAGTACAGTATAAGTTAATTGTTTTGACTAACTAGTAATGCTGGTGAAGGCGATGGTGGTGTCTGGTGTGGAGACTCTATGACTCTCGTCACCTCCAACTAAAGTATCTTCCTCCAAGCTTTGCATTTGCACAACAGCAAGATGAGGCATCAAAGTTACTGAAGAAAATGTTGTCCCACTCTCTGAGATAGCACTACTATAATGTGTCTCTCAGTTCTATTTGCTTCTACTGCTGCTAGTTATTAGACAACTGTTGCTGGTGTGTATCAAAATAAGACCTGTCGGGCTTCAATATGGTTCTCAATGAGAATGTGCCTAGAAATTATCCTGCTTTCCATATGCTTACATGTTTTTTTACAGAGACAACAGATAGCAACGTGTTCAGTTTTGAATAGTGAGTAAAGTATCTTCATATTGTTGATTTTATAGATTGATGGGTTCTTGAGGCAATACTATTGCTACAAATACTGGGGCTAGATTTTGCAAAATTACAAGCAAACTTATGTAACAAGTGCTGCACTTCAAACAGCAGCAGAAACACTCATACCTAGGATTATGAATCTTGATGACCCATTTTGCTGCTTAGTCAAAAGCAGTGGTTGGGGGGTTGGACTTGTAAGCAGTGGTAGTGATGATGCTGATGACCAAGATAATGATTGTACATTTTAGATGCATTTACCTGTCCAGGTTCAGACTTTCCTGTTGATCTGTCAAAGAGTTTATAAACAGGAATATATCGTCATCACTCTTAGTCTCTAATTCCTCTGTATTAGAAGAACAGGAGGGAAATGGAAGTACATAGTCTAAATTAACATCATAATCATCAATAATCAAGTCATCATTTGAAGCAGCATCTGTTTCTCCCTAATATTTACATATTCTTCTAGACGTTTTAAAAAGTCTGAAAAGTTTCTCTTTACTATTCCCCTTAGGGGAATTTAAAGAACAGTGTTACTCCTGAAGTACTATGTACAATTCTATAGACTCCATTGTAGATGAAGATGATAGAAGAGCCACCACAATGGGGCAGGGTGTTCTTGACAAAGGGTTCCAGAATAGACTAAAACAACTGAATATGTACAGTTTGGTTGAAAGGAGGAAGAGTGGTGATGCTAGATGTCACTACCAATCTCAACTCAGCTGAAGGAAGTTGTTCTTTGGGGGTTTTTGGATTTGTGATTTCTTAAACTGTCCCTTTTTTCATTGTCTACAAAGAAACCTCACCCATAGAACAACTGACTAGCTTGCATCAATTAACCTTAGCTCCCTCTCTTTATCAGCCTGAATTAAAAATGAAGCTGAATTTTATTTCTCTCTTTCTCTCCCCCTCTCTCTCCCAAGCACAGACTAACATCATGCTTGAAACTAACATGACTTTGATAGTATGGCAACAATACATATAGGAAACGGCACATGGGGGTAGTGGTGGGGAAATGCATTATTGCCGATTACAAAAGCTGAAAACAGGGAAAAAAACTATGCTTTTCTCTGGAACCCCAAAACAATGGAAAAATTGCATTTTTTGGTATGTTTCAATTTTGTAATGATACTTTTTGCCCACCCCTACCTATCTTTGGCTGGAATGGATAATGCATTTATGTTAATCTGCATTGTTTATGTTACTCATTCTTTTTGGAGTCTCAGGGCTAGATTTAAAGGCTCACGTTAAACCAGCCGCTAAGTGAAAAAGGCACATCGCTCGCAAATAATACATGAGTTACTGCAGATTCAATAGGTCCTCTACAAGAATAGCTATCGAGCGTAGGCACACACAAAACACGTAACACAAAAGCCGTTGTCGCTCATGTTAATGCACAACGGGCAGCCAAATCACACGATAACATCGCTCAAACCAACATAACGGCTGCCGTTGTCTAGCAACCCTGATTGATGCAAAAACAAATTCAAACACACAGCCAGTCACAAAGCCCCAATGTATTAAAAAACTTCAAATACACTTATATATACCCAAAAATAACCGTCACACACTGTCTGTTATTGAGTTCTTCAGAGCCAAATATCAGGACCCAGGAGTGGAGGATAGTGATCAGAGAGAGGGAGACAGGAGTGTTCATTGGAGGTAGAAGGAGATTTTTGAGTTTGGAGTTTGGAGAGAGGTGCACTTACTATACACATATTACACTTTTGCACATAATACATATACACATACAAACACAAACATACACATACATACACATAGTCCTTTTATTTTATAACACCTTACACATTTTACATTTTATTTTTACAGTGTGAATCTGTGAATAAAAGTGTGTGACAGAGAGTGAGTGGATCGAGTGTGTCTGTGAGGGCCTGTGGGAGTGCCTGAGTGTGAGTGGGTGAGTGATGGCGAGGAGAGGAGGACAGGGGAGAGGAATGGGGAGAGTAGTGAAAGAGGAGGAAGGTCAGGAGGGTGTCCCTGAGCAGAGCAGGGGTGGGAAAGGGAGATCCGCAGGGTGGAGGGGGACCCGGCCCACAAGATCAGGCACACGCAGGACAGGGACAGAACCTGCAGTGGGACGAGAGGTAGTTGCTGGGGAGCAACACACACAGTCAGGGTCAGACCAGGCAGGGCACTCCGGCTCTGAATCATCCCATGCCGGAGATGATGAGGGCAGGATCAGGGACCCCAAATACACAGAGGAGGAGAATACGGCTTTCGTGGAAGCGGAGTGTTCTCCACCCTACCGCGAAGGTCCCTGGCCTGTCAGCGAGGAGGAAAGCAGCCTGGAACCAGATATGCAGCCGGGTCAACTTGGTGGCTCCATGCAGGCGGGGCGTGGAGTCCATCAAAAAGACATGGGGCGACTGCCAGAGGGTGGTGAAAAACAAGATGACCAAGCTCACCAAGCACGCCCGAGGCACTGGAGGTGGCCCACCCGTCTCTATCACCTTCTGCGGCTGGGAGGAGATAGTGCAGCAGACCATGTCCGTGACCCTGATCGAGGGGGTCATTGGAGGAGCTGACACTGGGGATGAGAGGAGCCTCCACACTACCGATAAGTGCAACACTACATAACAACACACTACATCAACCAACACCAGCTGCGCACACACTCACACCTCAACACATGCCTATCACTCATCTATACAACTGCACCAACACAGCACCCTAAGGGTTAAAAACAGGACACAACACTAGGACAAATGTCAAGGTCCAACTTGGGACAAACCTGTCACAGTCCTACTTCATCCCTCCTGTCGCTGTGCTTATCACACACAATACACAAACCGTTATGTTAAATATCATCACTGTTCACACACAATGTCACCCATGTCCCCACAGGGAAGTCAGCACCTAACCCCTTGAGTGCTAGAGGGATCATCAATGCATCAATCAACAATGCTTTGGCCACCCCTCTGGGACTCAAAGGGTTAACCAGACAACAAACAAGCCAATAGGCCAATGATCACATGCTACACAGAGGACAAAGCGGTGACAAAGAGATGGTGGACACAAAGTAACCCTCACACACCCTCACTTCACCAATACCAGTGTTAGTCCATGGAGAATATGCAAAAACAAGAATCAAGTTTATAAGGTCCCATTGTACAGACTCCATGGAAAACACTGGAAATGGGGAAAGGAGATCACTGGAGAAGTCACCATCATGTTCACTTCATCAGTTCTACATCACCGCTTACTGAATCACAAAAAGGGGGCATCAGGTCACACATCACAGTGTCTCACAGAATAAATGCTTGTATGTGCAACACACAGGCCGAAAACTATTCCACAGAATTCAAGCTGGAAAAAGTAGGCATTGGTGTTGTGGCTGCAATCATTTACTCTGACTTGAAATGACATATCCCATATCTGATTCCCACATGGATCCACAGGGGTGCTGATGCCATGGATGGATGGTACACCAGCCGCTGTTTGCAGGATACACATGGGAACCAAATATCAATCATTGTACCTTGGTCACCAACAGACCATGACTGATGGATATCTAGGATTGAGTATGGTTGCCTCACACAGAAGGATGGATGGGCTCATACACAAAGAAAACAGGCCTCAGTCAAAGATATCCCTCACTACTGGCTTGATTGTTGCCCTTAGGATTCAAATGTTTCTAAATATGTCCCAACACGATGTGAACACAGAGATCAGTTCACTGGATGTGATTGCCTTACTGACCAGATATGTGCACCCATCACAAATCAACCTACATTGCTACCATCCAGATACACATACATAGTATATCACACTCTACGTAGATGGGATATACGAGGTATGTTCATATCCATCATATCATTCCAATGTATTGTTGGATAGGTGCACATATATAGCCAGTAAGGCAATCACACCTACTGAACTGCTCTCTGGCTTCACATCTTGGAAGGATATTACTTTATCCACATGAAGGGTACATATCCACATACATATATGACCATTTCTACTTGTGTGTGACTGTAATGGGATAGCAATGGGTAATGTCATCATGATGTAATATAATTGGCATCGTAAAAAGATGTGTCTCGATGTAAGTCCTATCCCTTCAACACTCATGGTTATACAGATATTGATAGAAGAGCCCTCATGTGGACAAATGACTGAAGTCTACATCTGTCACATAGAGCAATATCTGAACAACCATGAGGGTAGGAGGGAAAGGCCTAACAGTGAACAACATCTGTTTTCACAATGTCTACAATCTGACATCAAGGTGGACTTAACTTTTACTATCCCCATGGAGGAATAGCCATCCCTAAAAGTTGTAAAGACAAATAAATGTTCTTGGATTCACCCCCCGAGTTAAACAATGGTATTCCTACCGCTGAAAGGTGTGTTGATTCAAAAGGTATCACAGCTCAGACATGGATATGTTAGGGGTAATATCCCAGTGGCCTGAAATTGTACAGTGGTGCTGTTACTACACAATCATATGGACAGCTCTGGTACAGGGACCAGATATCTACATGGGAGGGTGTTGCAACAGCCCCACTGTACTATTTCGGGCCACTGTGATATTGCACCTCAAAATGAAACCTTCACCCGTAATAACTCAAGCAACACCTTTCAGCAGTGGGAGTACCCTTGTTTACCCAGGAGGATTAACCCAAACACATATATTTTTCTTCACCACATATCAAAGTATAACTGTCTCCACAAACATATGGCTAAGGTCACAAATCACAACATTTTGTTTCTCCACACAGCTTATGGCCCTCAAGCCCAGCGGGAGCCAGTGGAGGAGGCTATGTCACCCCCCAGTGAGGAGTACACAGAGGAGGGGACCAGCCTGTGGTCACCATACCCACCATCCCCATCCCCTCCAACACAGGCTGCACCACCAACTTCTGCACCACCACAGGCTGCACACCTCCAAGCTGGACCACCACAGGCTGCACCCCTCCAAGCTGGACCACCACAGGCTGCACCCCTCCAAGCTGCACCTCCCCATTGCCTCTCTGGCGGTAGTGCTGCTGCTGCTGGAGGGTAGTAGCTGGTGGAGGTGGCTGGATACGTCCACCTCCTCCTGTTGCATCCAGCCACCTCCACCAGCTACTACCCTCCAGCAGCAGCAGCACCACCGCCAGGGAGGCAATGGCTGCCAGGGACAGTGGCCACCAACCAATATGGGCCATATGCCTCCCAGATCAACCCACCCTCCTGGATGGCTCCACAGCATGCCCCAAGGTATGATCCCAGGTGGGGTCCAAGCACCTATCAGTGGCCACCATATGATCCTTGGCCACTGGACTACCAACACCTGGGCCTGATTGGTGAGCCCCAGCGCCCCCTACCCAGGGACATATTCACACCTCCACCAGAACACACATCATTGGGCAGCTCAGAATCACTTGATGTGGTGGGCATATGCCCATCATCTGCACCAGCCACTCCAACAGCTGTCACAGCAGCCACAGCACCTCCAGCAGCAGCAGAGGAAACAGCACCTCCATCATCAGCAGAGGAAAGAGCACCCTCAGCAGCAGAGAAAACAGTACCCTCAGCAGCAGAGGAAACAGCACCCTCAGCAGCAGAAGAAACAGCAGCACCAGGGACACCGGGCACATCCACCTCCAGCACTGCACGCCTCACAGGGATGGAGCTGGAGTGTATGGCCCTTCAGAGGAGACTACTCCGGTCGAGCAGGAGTACAGATAGCAACATCACCAGGAGGCAATCCAGGAGGAACATAGCCCAACTGGAGACCAGAATCCAAGCCCTGGAGTCGGAGGTGGCCAGGGGCAACACACAACTCCACCAGCTCAGGACTGGTCTAATGGACATGTTGACACAGGTACTTGTGGAGTTGAGGGAGATCAACCGCAGGGAGAACCTGAGGATGGAGAGGGAGAACTTGCATTCCACGGAGGGGTCTACTGCAACCACCACCCCCTCCAGTGTTACCCCTGAAGCCACACCTAGGGGGCAGAGGGTTACCAAGCGATCAACAAGGGCATCCACCTCTGGCACCCAGGCTAAGGCCCCCCACCCAAAAAAGAAAAAAATGAAAGGCCCAACCTGTTAACTTTCCCCTCAATAAAGAAACCTTTTTTTTGGATTGGGTGGCAGAGTTGTCTCCAATGCATTGCCATACAAAGTAGTGAACACAACCTCTGCCTCGGTGAAATGTTTGTGGGATTCTACAACATGGGTTCAAACACACACACACACCGTTTTACAAATTCAACTGTAAATACATCCCTGGAGCCATATTACACCACTGTGTTATATGGCGATGTTGTGTGTAGAATTTGAACAACAAAACATACCCCTTAGCACAACAAATGGTACAACATTGAACATTCGTCTACATCATATGTTGTGTTTAACCCTTTGAGTGCCAGAGTGGTAGGCAACACATTGCAAAGAAATGCGTTGAGGACCACTCTGGCACTCAGAGGGTTAATGGGATAACCAAGTAAACAGCTATGTGACTTAGCGGGGACATAACAAGCAGGACAGATAAATGGGACATGCATCAATATTGTCTTGGATTCAAACACTCATTGTGCAACTGACTTACTGGGGAAGCCAATGTTTTTAATGTAGGATTTCAATGTGTAGCACACACATTGATATCCTGGGGTGAGCATTGGGGTCTCCAGTAAGTTGAGTTGTTGTTTCACTAAGGGTGTAACAGACTTCACCAGTGATAACACAGGTCCACTTAGTCTGGTTGTTCGTTGATGTAGCCCATGTACTGAGATATGTCAAAGTGGAGCAAAATCTCAGAACATTGATTAAACTCAGCAACACAGATATTGTGGACAGGAATTCACTGTGGAAGTATGTCCCCTGTATAACCTCTTTATCACTCCCACAACACATTAGTGTATCACTGCCACCATCATCTGTTTACATGAATACATCACAGAGTCCACTCACTGGCAAACAAGTGGTGGACTCCTGTGATGTGGGAGATGCCTTTCCATGTATGGGGGATACTCTATCCTGGGTGTGGTTACGCATTGACAAATGTGTAATAAGATATATCCTCATACAGACACAGATTGAATAATGATGGTTCATCTTTATTGTGTCTCAAAGTACATTAGAACGTACATGTGTTTTCTGTGTGTATTGACTATATGCGTTGAACACTTGTATGAGAACACTAAATGTACTTTGAAACTAAATCGTACTACTTTAGTAACACTGCTGCCCTGCTCATGTGTTGTCCACAAGGTTTGACAACTCTGTAGATGAGCATCCTAACTGTACAGGTTATTACACTCGTGAATTTGTGTTTTCTGTGTCTATATGAGAATGTTCCAGTAGAGGTTTGTGTGAACCTCAGGTCAAACATTGCATCACCAACAACATCACCAGAAACAGCAAGGGGTGATCTTCATGACGGTGTGGTCAAGACATCAATCCAGTCACATGGAACATCTTCAGTTCAAGGATGGATCATGTTATGGATGCCTGTGGGACAAGAGTACAGGATTTGGAGCAGAAGACCTGAACTGATCATCAAGCAACAACAATTTCGACTTTTTAATCCCCTCAGTTTTCACAGTTACAGGTGAGTACACAAACCATTGCTTGACAATGTGTTGTGTACTGATCTGTAACCAATTATGTGGAGAACTAAGGACATGTGCACCAGCCCTATGGATATGTGCCCCTGACATGTATACACACATCAACAAGTGTTCTGAGAGCTCCATGGAAGTAATGACATTGGGCTGCCACTGTGAAAGTGACAGTGGCAGCCCAATGTAATTTGTTCCATGGAACTGTTAGGACATATTTGTTGATGTGTGTATTCATGTCGGGGGCACATATGTCTGGACACTCACAGGTCAGCATGGAGTCCCTGGTAATCTGATCTACGTTTCATGACCTCTACGTTGCGTGACAATACCACTGTACATCCACCCCTCTGCTGCTCTTTTCAGCTCTAGCACAGTACAGGTCCCATATTGAGTCCAATGGCCCTTTAACCCCTGATGTGCCGGAGTATTATCCAGTGCATAGCATTGGATAATACTCTTTCACTACTGGGCTAGCATGGTTGCTCAGGCTATGATCATGGCATATCAAGTTAGTTGCTGTCAATCAAGCCCTGTAAGGTGATGAACCTGGGTTATATGTTGTACCTTGTTTCTCCTGGAGGTGTGCGTGATATCCTTGGGGTCTGTATGTCAACGTGGAGAGTGGAATGGAGGATGGTTTTTGAATCCACACACACAATTTGCCACGTCCATGGTATGGATGATGTTTGGGGCCATGCTGCTGCCAGTACAGTGCTGCGTCAATGTTCCTGTGGGGTGAGACAGAACATAATGTGCAGTGTGGTTAGTGTCACAGGACTGATGGGGGACTTGCATGTATTGTTTGCATGCCTGTGTTATACTCACAGGTTCCGTGATGAGCGTGTCTCTGATCTGCGCCCCTCTCAAGGTCTCCTCCACATGGCCGATGTCCATGGGCACTTCAGGTATGGGGGGGTCCTGGCTGTGATCCAGCAGCCTGGTGTCCACTGCGATGTTGTGCAGTATTGCGCATGCCACAATTATGTCGCACACCTTTACAGGTGCATACTGCAGTGCTCCCCCCGAGTGGTCCAGACATCTAAATCTTGACTTGAGGAGGCCAAAGGTCCGCTCAATGGCATTCCTCGTTCTGCCATGAGCCTGGTTGTACCTTTCCTGGGCATGTGTTTGGGGATTGGCAACAGTGGTCAGTAGCCAGGACTTGCAGCCATAGCCAGCATCACCTGTGTAATGTGAGTGACATGGTGAGACAGGGAGCACATGTTGTGTGAATGATGTTTTGTGTGGTGAACGTACTAGCTGTGGGTCAGAAGCATGCTGAGCAGCATTGTGTGTATGCCTGTGGATGTGGTGTGATTTTGTATTGTGAACTCACCCAAAAGCCACCCCCTGTAAAAGTTCCATTCTCAAAATCTCTGTGGACTGAGGAGTTTTGTAGGATGTATGAATCATGTGAGCTGCCAGGATACTTTGCACAGACATTCATTATCCTCATATGGCTGTCACACACCATCTGCACGTTGATGGAGTGGAAGTTCTTCCTCTTTATGAATAGCTGTGCGTCACTTGCTGGGGCTTTAATACAGACATGGGTGCAATCTATAGCACCCATGACCCTGGGCATGCCTCCCCTTGAGTAAAAGGCCTACTTGACATGTATCCAGTCCATGTCGGTGGTGGGGAAATGTATATAAGTACTGGCCTTGCTTTTGAGGGCTGGCAGGACCTGGGCCAGCACCCTGGAGAATGTGGCCTGTGACATGCCAGATGTGTAACCCTTAGTGGACTGGAAGACCCCATTTGCCATGAAGTGTATGGCACACAGTAGTTTTTGCAGGCCAGATAAGGCATGGTTGTGGATGTAGATGGGATCCACCTGATCTTTGATGACCTCATACAAGGCAATGATTCTGTCAGGCCTCAACCTGTAGCGATCAATGACCTCATCATCGGTCATTCCAAAGAGGGTGACCCTTGGGCTGTATACCCTGGACCTTGGTGGTCGTCTATCCTCTGCTGCTGTGGAGCATCCTGTTGCTGTGGAGCATGCTGTTGGTGCAGCTGTGCATCTGCAGGCAGGTGATGTCCTTCAGGTGGGGATGGACTCCTGTATGGCTGCTGAGCCAGAGCTTCCTCACTTGCAACAGGTGAAGGCTGTTGATCAGGCATGCCTGGGGGTTGCTGATGTTCCCTAGCTATCTCCTTTGCACGTCTTCTCCGCAGTCTTCACAACAATATGTAACCCAACATACTGATTGCACTCTCTATCGCTCTCTATCTCTCTCTATCTCCCTCCCTGAGTGGAAAACAAGCCACAAGTGAGTGTGGTGAGTTGTCCCTTTAAGTACTTGATAGGGCGTTGTGTAGATGTGGTGATGAGGTGAGTGCTGACCAGTGGAGACTTGTTGTTGTCCAGGTAAGTGTTTGCAGGTGTGTGTGTGTGTTATAAGATGTGGTGTGTTAGGCTTGGTATGTGTCTGCCATTTGCGGGTGTGTAGTTGTGGGGTGCAGGTCCTGCTTGTATTTGCAGGTGTCCGCTTTGTGTGATAACCCCCATTATTCCGTGTCATGTTGTGTTGGTGTTTTTTGGGGGTCCTTGTCCCTGTGGTGTTGCTTGTTGTTGTGTGTGACAGTGATTTGTGTTGTCTGTCCATGTTTTTGTGTTGTTTTGGCATTGCACGGGTTAATTTTTCCATTTACATGCTTGTGCGGTAAGCATTTTGTGTATTTTCCTGTGCAACGGGTGTTTTGTTTTGCCCGTTAAGTGTCTAATGTCTAAGAAAAGTGGGTCTTAACTTTTTCCCGTTAGGTGTGTCTTTTTTTCAGCTGTTAACAGTACCGCAAGCCTTTGAATGACTCTGGGGAATGTTGTTCCATGCGTCTCAATGCACGTAAGTGTATCGGCCGTTCGGATTCTAAAACTGCTGTTAGCTGTTCTTTAGACGGATCTTTGAATTGCTACATGAAACTTAACGCACCCATTAGTGATTTTTTTTTACTAACGGCTGCCTTTAAATCTAGCCCTCGGTCTCTGCCAGCCAGATCAGGTAGGAAGGATCACTTCACCCGCCTGTTTGACTTTTTAACTTAGGAATCAAAAAAGTTTTCTATTTATTTGTTTTTTTATACTCCCTTTTTCTTTCTTACCTACAACCAGAGAAAAATTGGCAGTGGTTACCACTGATACTGCTATCAAGAAACCCCCTCTAATAAATTTATCGAGAGATACCTAAGTGTTTATAAAAGAGGTGGATAAAGGAGGTTCAATGGTGGTCATGAATAAGTCTGACTATGTAAGTGAGGCATTGCGTCAACTTCATGATGTTGACTGTTATACAGTCTTGTCCAAAAATCCTACTGGGGAATTTCATGTCCTACAGCGCTCTCTATTGGACTATGGACTTTTGGAGGGTATTTTTACAAACAGGGAGAGAGAATGGTTGGATGTCTCTTTCCCTGTTATACCTTTATTCCACCATCTTCTGAAGGTCCATAAATCCTTAGAGAGCCCAGTGGGATGCCCCATAGTAGCTGGAATCGGCTCCATATATGAGAAATTAGGACAGTTTGTGGATGACTGTTTACCATCACTAGTATTGAAGTTGAATACATATCCGAGAGACACAAAACAAGTATTACAGCAGTTGGAGGAGATTACTTGGTCTCCCGGATATATGTGGATTTAGTGTGATGTAGTGTCACTGTATTCGTGTATCCCATATGAGTTGAGCTATTAGATACCATTTGGAACAATAAAGTGATTATGCACCCATGTTTTGCCAATTTCTTCTGGATGCCATAACTTTTCTGTTGACTCATAATTATTTTTTGTTTAATTGGGTTTTCTATCTGCAAAGACGTGGGACTTTGATGGGGGCGGAATTTGTGCCCTCATACACCAACCTGTTTATGGGTTGGTGGGAGGAGTCCCACGTCTTTGCAGATAGAAAACCCCACCTTTGTTTACTTTAAGCATTACATCAATGATGTTTTAATAATTTGGCAAGGAGATAGAGATGCTGTAGATACTTTTTATTTTACATCAATAATAACCCGTATAATTTGAGGTTTACACTAATGAGTCACTCCAGCAATATGGTTTTCATGGAATTGCACTTGTGCTCTTCATTATCCATGGGGAAAATGAATACCAACTTATACCACAAACCAACCTCTGCCAATGCATTATTAAGAGCGGATTCATGCCATCCTCATCATACCATTTGAGGGATTCCAGTGGGCCAGTTCCTTCATTTATGGAGGACCTGTTCCACCGGTGAAGCCTTTAAGTTGGCTAGTATAGATCTGCAACAGAGGTTTTTGGCTAGAGGTTATCCCCACTGGATGCTAAATTGACCTTTATTCATTTCCAGTAATACTGATAGGAAGGATATATTGCTGTGCAAAAAGATGAAAGGGAAGAATGATACTCAGAAATTCAATTTACATCAGGAAGAAGGAGACATAGCTTTTTCTACAAACTTAGTTGTGAATATAAAATTGTAGTCAATATTATAAAAAAAACATCTGCCAGTATTGATGGGAGACAGACAACTCCATTCTGTTTTAGAAAACTATCAATATAAATTTTTGTCTAGGAAAGCAACTAAATTAGCTTGTAAATTTTCACCAAGTGTACATTTTAATGACAAATTGAGGAAGAAAATTAATTGGTTGAGCACAGTGGGATCTTACAGATATGGTCATGCCCGATGTAACGGTTGTAAGTGGATCACTCCATCAAAATAATTTTTCTCTGCAGTTACTGGAGTGCAACATGATCTGAAACAATGTATAAATTGTACCACATGTAGTGTGATTTATTTAGTTACTTGTAACATATGCAATACACAATACGTTGGCAAAACCAGTAGAGGTTTGAGAGAAAGGGTAAGAGAGCATGTAAGCAACATCAATTACAGGGATCATAAAACAGGAATGGCATTACACTTTAGTATGGTTCATAATGGTGATAAGACAAGCTTTTCGGTTCAGGGCATAGAAAAGGTTAAAGCTCTGTTAAGATTTGCCATCATTACTCTCATATAGAGAGGTCTATTGGATCTTCATGTTGAATACCAGATGTCCAAGAGAACTTAATAAAGATTATAACGTTACTCATTGTGTATAAATAACATGTTATGTTGTAACTATTTAATGTTCCTGTTGATTGCTCCGGAGATGGGGTTAAACGTGAAGATCAAAACGATTATGGCTAGGTTTCACAGGAGGATAATGTGATGCTTCTAAATATCTTTTTCTTCTTTTTTATATGTTAAATGAATTTCTTTTATTATGTATTTATTATATTTAGACGTTTAGAAGAACAACAATCAGACTATGTGATTCACTGTTTTTGATTGGCATGAGAAAGGTTAAATATTATTGGAGTTGGGTCTTCTCGAGGTTTTATGGTAAACAAGCATTCAAATACCACTATATATATTAGCTTTAAGGTAGACTGGTCATTGATTGGATTATAATGTTTGGCTATAACATAACCCTGATTGGCCAATTTGAATTAGGAACGTTACAATGTTGCTACTTAAGCAGCGAAGTTGTCTCACAAGTTTGATCTATAAGTAAGCATAGGATTGTGCGAAGATGTCTGTCTGTGTTATTGATTCCAATAAAGCTGTTTTTATCTCCTTTTTGCTGACGAAACTCCGGAGTGCGATCCATTCTTTTTTCTTGCATTATCATAAGACATTTTGGAAGCCTACAGGAGTCTGCACCCGTTGAGAAAATACACAGCATTTGGTGAGTCACAAATGAATATTACGATTACAGTTGTTTACTTGTGCCGCTTTGCTTCTTTCTTTATCACAATTCTATAGACTCCATTGCAGAGGAAGAGGATAGAAGAGCCACCACAATGGTGCAGGGTCTTCATGACACAGGGTACCGGAATAGACTAAAACAACTGAATATGTACAGCTTGGTTGAAAGGAGAAGAGGGGTGATGTTAGATGTCACTACCAATCTCAACTTAGCTGAAGGAAGTCATTCTTTGGGGGTTTTTTGGATCTGTGTTTTCTTAAACTGTCCCTTTTTTCATTGTTTACAAAGAAAACTCACCCATAGAACAATTGACTAGCTTGCATCAACTCTAGCTCCCTCTCTTTGTCAGCCTGAATTAAAAATTAAGCTGAATTTTCTCTCTCTCTCTCCCCCAAGCACAGACTAACATCATGCTCGAAACTAACATGACTTTGATAGTATGGCAAAAATACATATAGGAAACGGCACATGGGGGTAGTGGTGAGGAAATTTATTTTCTCTGGAACCCCAACACAATGCAAAAATTACATTTTTTGGTATGTTTCAAATTTGTAATGATACTTTTTACCCACCCCTACCTATCTTTGGCTGGAATGGATAATGCATTTATGTTTATCTGCATTGTTTAAGTTACTCATTCTTATCGGAGTCTCAGTCTCTGCCAGCCAGATCAGGTAGGAAGGATCACTTCACCTGCCTGTTTGACTTTGACTTAGGAATCAAAAAAGTTTTCTATTTATTCATTTTTTATGCTCCCTTTTTCTTTCTTTCCTACAACCAGAGAAAAATTGGAAGTGGTTACCACTGATACTGCTATAAAGAAACCCCCTCTCTTAGTTCGCCTGCTATATTAGCTAGCATCAAAAATTCAACTGCTTTTTCTCCCTCTATCTCCCAAGAAATATTCAATAAACTGATACCCCCATTTATACTTTAGCATGACTGTAATAAATAGGGTAAACTCTCCAAAGGGGAGGAGAACTTTTATATATTATTGATTACAATACAGTGAAGACCAAGGAAAAAAGTGGTAAAACTACATTTTTCACAGAAGGTTGGACGTACTGTTTTCCACATGTATTTCTTTTGAGGTGAAAAGTTTTTCCCATCGCAAATCCCCATGAAAAAGTGCTACATTTTACTAATTTTCTGTGTGCCTTTGTAACACCACATTTTATTTATTTTTGTAGACATCTCTACCGTACAAATAGTTAAATGAGTATTGATTATATGAAAACATAAGCAGAGCTATGTAGGAAGAACACTATCCTGCAAAGTCTTCTGTTTCAAGATTCACCATATATTACCTAAGACAAACTTTTGCAATTAATCTCTTTTGTCAATTTTGGATTGACAGCTTATTAATGTGTGACACAGTATGTCCCAAAATCAGTATCCTCTTGTCATATAAAATAAATGGTGTATGACAAGTCATAAAGTTATGAGTTTGAAAGGTGATAGATATTCAGCTGCTTCTTTATTTATATACAATACACGAGTAAAGCCTTATTAAGAATGAGAAGCACACTTTATTACAAGTATATGCTGGAAAATCAGACAGGGCAAGATGTAGCATTATATTAACAAACATATATTTTTAAAAGAAACATTTTGGGTGGAATATCAGTTTAAATTAAATTGTGTTCATTGAGCTGGGATTTTATTGGGTGCAAACTTAGAGGCACAGTGATTCAATGGAATTGACTTTTGTAGTTAAATCAGTGAAATATATATTTTGTTCAGAGGGACTGATACAAAACTTTGCTTCTGGAATGTTTAGCATTCAATGGACAACACATTTAGGCCAGGAAGACTCCTTATAGCTAACCAAAGTGGTGTCTTTCTATAGTAAAACAACTGTACAATCAAGAACAAATAACATTTACTCAAATGGGCTGAATAGTTATTTTAACAGCTTGAATGCTATAAGATATTCAATTCATTGCAATGCAATGAACTGAAGACATATGTAGCTTTTAATGTGTTAAAACCAACATACCAGTTTAGGAACTTCTTTGTTTAAGGGGTCATAACAGATTGATATCTGCAGAAGAGAGAACCTGCTGTTGTTCGGTTGCAAGTTGACAAAAAAATTGTGGTTATCTAACCGCTCTAGGAAGAAGCGGTTGTGTGAGTCTGTGTGTGTGTGTGTGGTTCATGAGTGGTAACATTTTGAGGCTAACTTTAGTGGACAAAAAATAGTCTAAGAAACATACACAGGAAGAGAGCCTCAAAGAAAAATATTATTAATGATATATCAATTATCTAGGATTATGAAGCGATACTCACATCATTTATGTGTAACCAGCTTCAGCCTCATTCAGCCGGTATATGAGCCAGCTGGGAATTTCAGTATCGGTCCTCTCATCAACAAGACCACACACGAAAAGGCATCAAATGATTCACAGGACAAAAAAGGATATGTTTGGCAGGCCTTCATACAGTTTCAATCGTTTTTTAATAAAAAGTTAAAAAATTTATTTATTTATTTATTTAGAAAATGTTTTACCAGGAAGAATACATTGAGATTTCTCTCGTTTTCAAGTATGTCCTGGATAGTTTTCAGTAAAAGGTTACATATTTACACTAATTGTGAGACATTATATACAAACATACAGAAATATACATACTTATTAAATAATGGGATTATTTGCAGTTACACACTGTTTGTAGATATAAAGAAACATTTGCTTTTAAGGATTTTAGACTGGGTGCAGATGTGATTTTTTCCGGCAGATTGTTCCAGATTTTTGGAGCTCTGAAGGAGAAGGCAGATCTTCCTGCTTCTTTCTTGTATTGTGGTATACGCAGTGAGTTGTTAGTAGTGGAGCGGAGGTTATAGTTAGTATGGAGAGCTGGGGTGAGCATACTGCTTAGGTATTGTGGTAGTTTTCCAGAGAAGTGATTGTGTACTAAGCAAGAAAGATGAAGGTCACGTCTAGATTTGAGTGTTAGCCAATTTAGTTCTTTTAGCATGTCACAATGATGGGTAGTGTAGTCACACTGGAGGATAAAGCGGCATAATGAATTATATAGAGTGTCAAGTTTACTGAGGTGGATTTCTGGCGCTGGAGCATATACTACGTCACCATAGTCTATGACTGGCAGCAGCATCTGTTGTACAATACGTTTTCTCACCTGGGTACTTAGACATAATTTGTTTCTATAAAGTGTACTTATTTTGGGATAAAGTTTAGAGGTTAATTTGTCAATGTGGTGACCAAAATTGAGGTTAGGGTCAAGCCACATACCAAGATATTTGTAGGAGTCTACTGGGGCCAATTTACGATTAGACTCTGTCACAATGGATAGGTGGATATTGTCGAGACTACGCAGTTTGTGCTTTGTGCCAAATATCATTGTGACTGTTTTATCTGTGTTTAAGAAAAGTTTGTTCTGTGTTATCCATCTTTCCACTTTGTAGAAATCATGTTGTAATTCGGTTTCAAGTTGTGATATGCTAGAGTTTTTAGCATAGATTATGGTGTCATCTGCATACATGTGTACTGAAGATGATTTGCAAACCTTGGGCAGATCATTTATAAAAAGAGAAAATAGAAGAGGGCCAAGAATGGAGCCTTGGGGAACTCCACTTGTTATTTTGAGCGGACGGGAGTCATTGTTTGCAACTGACACATACTGCATTCTGTCTGATAAATAGGATCGGAACCATTGTAGAGAATTATTACCCAATCCTGAGTTATGGAGTTTGCTGATAAGAATGTTATGGTCTACTGTGTCAAAGGCCTTAGCGAAATCAAGGAAAATAGCTCCTGTGAGTTCACCATTTTCCATGCCAGTCTGGATATCATTGGTTACTTTTAGAAGAGACGTGACTGTTGAGTGGTTTGGTCTAAACCCTGATTGAAGAGGGGTGAAGAAACTGGTCTGTTGGTAATATTTATGTAGTTGCACATGTACACATTTCTCTATGATTTTAGATAAAGTGGGGAGGAGAGATATCGGTCTGTAATTTGATACTACATTTTTGTCCCCACTTTTGTGGATAGGTACAACTCTTGCCACTTTCCAGGATTTGGGCATATACCCTGATGTCAAAGAGGCATTAATTAGAGTTGCTATCGGTTGGGCTGTGACCATAGCACTGAGCTTTAATAAAATTGCTGGTAGTTGGTCAGGGCTCGATTGAGATTTCAGTTTTGGGTTGAGGAGGTGATCATATACTTCACTTTCATTTACTGGCCTGAAATTGAATTCGTTTGCACTGTTGGACCAGGCAGCAGGTGCCAGTGACTGTTCTGAACTTAGTGGGACTTCAGAGTGGCCTTTGTTTTGTTTAATCAGTGTGGTGGCACATCCAACAAAGTAGCTGTTGAAAGCATTGGCTATGGCTGGGGGGCACTGTATGGTTTCATTGTCTATTGTTATATTTGATGGGTGAGAATGGTTAGGTGGATTGTAGATGTTCTTTATAACCTTCCAAAAGTTGGCAGGCTTTGAAATGTTATTGTCCAAGTTGTTATTAAAATATTGTGCTTTTGCTAGTTTTGTTTGTTTTGTACATGTATTCCGTACTTGCCTATATATAGTGTGATCACTACTCCTAACATGTTTATTGGTACCACTGACCACTTCAGCAGAGGAAAAAATGTATAAGGTATACCACAAAACATCTTATTATTTTTTAACTTTTTATTAATAAACAATTGAAACTGATTTGCCAATCAATTTCTTTCTTGTCCTGTGGATCATTTGGTGCCTTTTCATGTGTAGTCTTATTGTGGAGAGGACCAGCATTGAAATTCCCCGCTGCCTTGTATACTGGCTGAATGAGACTAAAGCCAGTTACACATAAATGATGTGAGTATATTGTGTGATCTAGGTGATTTACCACTGATAATATTTCTCTTTGGGGCTCTCCTCCAGTGTATTGTTTATTTTTGTGTCATACTCCAGTGTTCCGGTTTGGATAATCTGATTGGAGTGATCGAGCAGGCTGAAATCAAGGGATCTGTGTGGGGAAGTGTAAATATCCCCCACATGCTCCATTTGCTACTATATATTTAGGTAGCAATATTAGAATGTGAGTATAATTCTTTAAAATTTGTATATATCTGCTCTTGCATATAAAATTTACTACAATATAAGATCCCCCCTTGACTCTGTTTCTTTAAAAAAAAGTATAGAAGGTGTCTGCTCCTCAGCTAACTGATCCATGACTAGAGATAACTGAAAAGTCAAACTTTTTCCCTACAGGAATTTTCGAAGAAAACCCGCAGTTTATTGCTTTTCTCATTAAATTTTCCACCCATATAAAATACATGAAATCTCTTCCTTTTCTCCACTGCCAAGGAAATTCCAACTTTGCCATTTTCCTTCTATGCTTTGTATGACCTGAAAGATTTTCCACCTCCTGTTGCTGCTGAAGGGGAGAAATAAACAGTCAAAGTAAAGTTGTTAGCAGGCTGATTCCTAGAGTAACATATGCTTTGAAAAGATTGTCAGTAGGCTGAGTCCCTTTTTTTTCTTTGCCCACAACATTAACCTTAAAACACAATGTATGCTTATGCATACAGTATACGGTTGCTACAACACATAAACAGATTGACAATGTAAGTATTAGACAATGCACTGCACTCACCCTGCTTCCTTAGGGCTCAGTGGGCAGGGGACACTTTTAATAGTACAGTAACAGGCAAAGAATATAGGATCAGAAAATATATAACATAATATAATTGCCATACCTCACATGTTGTTTATGCAATCACCTGCTTACAATGCAATCAACAATCAACAACCAGTTGCTAGGCATTTTATAAATGGTAATGATCCTGATACCACAACATTTTCCTTTCAGGGTTTTGAAAGACTATTTTGCCTGACCGAAGAGGTGATATTGAAGCACTCATAGACAGAAGTAAAGTGAAATGGATATTTTATTTAAATACACGTATCCCTCAGAACACAATGTGTCTTTATTCATACAACATTGAGTCTGTTGATTTTAATTAATTCATAATCATTAGTTACATTATTAGTGTATAACACAACATAGCTTATACAGGATTAACATTTATTGGATTTTATCATTTTTGGCCCTTTTCAATTAATTTGTGATATGAAGATTATTCATTTACATAGGCTCTAGGAATATATAAGTGTTTCTTAGTTCATTTGTCCATTTGATTTCTTTCAATTTAAACACTGTATTTAGGTATAGCATCACTTACAGTGTATAATAATTTTAAGTAGTTTATACACTTCGGTTTAAGAGTACCATGTGTTTTATATGAGCCATGGATTTAGAGAAACATAGGCTTTGGTTACTTTGATTTTTTGGATCGTGTGACTGTTGTATATGCAGAAGTGCAGAAGAACTGTATGACTGTTGCTTTAACAATATGACTTATGGAAGTGGAGGTGGGGGTGGTGGCATTCTTCCAATTACCCACTGTACCCTCTGTGTTTAGAACCCTTACTAGAATATAGCACATACATTTTCACTGTGTGTTTTTCCAGATCTGCACCTCAGAATTTAAAAACTTGATCTCACTGGACATGAATTTTGTGATAGAAATACTGTTCTCTAATTACTGGAAAACAGTACATCAGATTTTGTTTTTAACCTAATAAAAAGAACTGAATAAATTTGCATATTAAGTATATTATCTTCTCTGGCAGTTTATACATCTTTAAAAATTACTCAGATTTCTAGTTGCATTTACTAAATGATGCCCACAGACTTCTGCAAATCCCTATACCTGATTATTTGTGAATATAGAGCAAAAAAGGTTAGAAAATGTATCAAGCTGAAAAATGTAAGTTATATTGAGAATGTAAATCAACCTCAGGATTACACTACTAAAATAACATGCAGACACATGCAAGTTGTTCAGTTAAATCCTTATATTTTAGCAAGGTATTCAACGCATTTCATTATAAGGTGTGAGGGACCTGTTTAAAATCCAACAGCAACTACAAAAAGAGACAGCACCATAAAGATATATTTTAAGTTATTAAAAATCACATTTCTTTTATTTTGAATATAAATATAGCTAAAAACAATCATTCCAGTTATTTTAGTTTACTTGTGTCAGGATTTAAACTCTGCTTTACTCACAGTGCTCTCTTGGATGCTTGGCAGTTCCTGTTGATAGTAATGTTATCTTGATCAGTCCTGGGATATCACATAGTCTACATCTTTAAGAACTTTCCATCTCTACCTTTTTCCTTTTTAAGCCAATCCTATTCACTCTCTATTTTTCAGATTATTAGGTCTTACTCTAGTGTTCTAGCATTCTTTGCTTTAATTCTGAATACTGCTGTTCTCAGCACCCTGAGATCTGCTGGTGGCGGTGGTGATGTCTATTCCCAACTGCATTACTCATTCCCATTCTTCATTGCTTTGAGCAAAGAAAGCTCAAAATCAGAACCATAATCATCACTATTGCAACAAGCCTCTTGATCATCTCTTGGAGGTGACAAATGTGACATAGGGTATCACACTTGTCATTGCAGTCACAGCAGCAAAAGTCACAGGCAGCTACACTCTGCTGCTACTGCACACAGCCACATGACCTAATATTCCACTTCTCAAAATATTACTCCAGATCCCTGGGGATTAGGGATGGGTAAAAAATGTTATTCCCACTGGAAATGTCACCAACTTTTTTTTTTACTTATCTTGTGGAAAATGTCACATACCTGTTAGTATCAGGATGTATGTCACATCAAGTGGTATG
Source organism: Rhinophrynus dorsalis (assembly GCA_037306005.1). Taxonomy (NCBI): domain Eukaryota; kingdom Metazoa; phylum Chordata; class Amphibia; order Anura; family Rhinophrynidae; genus Rhinophrynus; species Rhinophrynus dorsalis. The sequence goes on along the minus strand of CM074719.1, from coordinate 66,660,815 downwards.
AGAATGTTTGCTTTTATCTCCTTATATTGAAACAGGTGTTCCTGTGATTTTCTACTTACATAATTGATCGTTCTGTTTTTTCTCTTTTCTTTGAATGAATTATTCTGGTCCTTGTTGTCGGAACATATTTGGTGTTATCTGATTGCCTGGCTGTATAATCAAAGATTTAGAACCAAATATGACTCATGATGTGATATTAAAATAAATATTCCACAAACACCCAATCCACACATTCTGGCAAACAAGAATCCTCAAACAAAAATTAATAAACAGGATACTCCCCAATGACAGTGATCATGTATTCAATGGGACAAAACCATGCAATGCCCCACACTGTCAACTTTGAAAACACAAAAATGACTCCACCATAGCCATCCATAGGGACATCACAGTATAATACTGCTCCACAACTTTATAACAGTTGGACACCACTTTCCCAACCAGATCACTCAAAGAAAAATCTTGCAATCAGTATCCTTAAAAGGTAATTTTAAAAGCATCCAAGAAAGAAAGGCATTTGAACTAAGGATGAAAATTCTCTTTAAAACACATTAAACAATACTGAATAAAGGATTCTTATCTCACCACTGGAAATTTCTTTAACCATTTTTCACACTTTCCAAGCTTTTCATGTAAGGATCCTAGGGTTGGATTCTATTGCATGTACTAATTTTATGTCGGCTTTTATCTCCAGGCTTCCCCATAGACTTCAAAATGAAATTTTTTGATAAAACGGGTGTTAACATTTATCACCTGCAATAGAATCCAGCCCCTAGAGTGTTATCTGTCTTTGGAACTCCGCACTTTTGAACAGACTGTGTGATGGAATAGACTTTGTGCTTCGGTTTTGCTTGACCTGAGGAAGAGAACATGTTTCTTAAAATATTAACTTAGGGCGAGATGTTTAAAAAGTCGTCATAATGAAAAACGTGTCGGATCATAAGTTGATGGTAAAAGACAATATTTTCAGAAGTAAATCCGTCACGTCTGAAAATTCATCTAAAGTATTAAAAATGACAGTAAGAAGATCTCATTGAACATTGCCGTTAAAAATTCTGATCTTAAAAATTGTCTTTCATTTTGTCTTTGAAACGAAGACTTTTTTTGTCTTTGAAACAAATTTTTCTTCTCCAAGTTTAAACCCTTTTTATTATGTTGGGAAAAAATTACTTTAACCAGACAAAAAAATGATGTTCAAACGAATATTTTTTTCTGAAAATACCTTACATTATGACAGAAGATTAAATCACACCTACTATTAATACGGCTTTTTCCCTTTGACGGAGATGGCGGAATTGGTTGCAAAAAATGACGGAAACATGTCTGAGAATTGACGGATCATGGTGTAAGAACTTTTTTATTCTGATTACAGACAATTTCAGTTACCACCACTTTCTGAGCATTTCGCCCATAGTCTAAATAAAAAATGTATCATCAAATACCAAAATACTCAATTATTTGTATTAATTATTATATGGTTCCTATGAATGTCTCAAGTTTGAGATATGTTACCAAAAAGGTTCCATAGAATAAAATCTGAATTGGATTGTTTATCCCACAGGATAATGCATCTCCTCTTTATTACACCTTAAGCTCACCATAGAGCATCTTCTCCCAGGAATATTTCTGGGGCAAACCATTTGCATCATAGGAGTCAAAAGAAATTCCCATTTATTTAAATGGGGTTTTTAACCTTGAACGATGAAGAAATCTACATGAGGTGCAAAGAGATCTCTAGCATTCAGGAAATTAAAATACACATTTAAATAAATGTTATTTGTGAGAATATTTGTTTGTCCCCTATGGTGCAGTTGGTTTGCTCCAGAAATTCTCAATTTCTTGTTAGTATATCAGCTCCATTGTATTAGAGACATCTCTAGCATCCAAGAGGCTGAAGAACTTATATATATATATGTATATATATATATATATATATATATAATATGACAAAAAGATAGTGGCACACACCTAGAAAATATACCTACTTCAAAATAAGAAGTTATAGGTGCACGTCTCATAAAAATAATAAACAAAGTGTTTAAATATACTCAGCCTGGGAAGCTTCGCAGTGAGACAGCACACAAAATCATAGAAGAAAAAAATGATAATCAATTTATTGCATCCATGCCAAACATTTTCGGTCCACTCTGGGACCTTCCTCAAGGCAAATGGTTACATAAAGGAGCTAATACATCTTATATACAATTGCCCCTAGGACGCAGTTCCACTGCACAGAAGGCACCAAAATGCGGTGTCCAGCATAGCACAGCAGAATGACGTCACCGGGCAATTAATAGGTAAACAAAAACAAACAAACAAATGCAGAAACACTACCCATATGTCCTATTCGTGTGATGCGCCATGTAGGCTGAGTTCATGGCACACCAAACACGAACTAGTATTGAAGCCGGCAGGCTAGCCACAATGTGTCAACAAAAAAAGAGAGAAAAAAGAGAAAAAAGAGAAGAAATTCTTACTGACAAACAGCAGTCCCATATCCTCAAAACCTCAGCACACTATATGGTAAATCCAAACTCCACTGCAAAAATATATTGTCCGGCAATAAAAGTTCTCCAAGAAAGACTCAAATAGCCATAGAGCATCAATTGGGATTAGAGCAGCCACAAAGTATCATGCTCACATTATAACCCGTTAGCCGCCTCTGGTCCAAGATTATCATTTCTTGCAGCTATACACTGGATCTTAATAAACACACTCTGGCAGTTAGATACCCCTGCAGCCACAGGATCTGACAATGCATATACATACGCTATCTCATAAAGAAGTCGGGTAGCCGCTAATAGAATCCAGCTATTTTTTCATGCAAAGAAACCATGACACGGGTGTATGCAAGAACGTTCATATGAATAAAATCCGTATCGGAGTTTGATGCCCATATCATCACGTGCGCTCTTTAGCCATTAGTCCGATGTCCACTGTGACAATATAAGTTCATCCTTTAACCAGGAGCCATATGTACCAAACTCTGCTGGGTACTTAGTGATTAAACAAATCCAAAAGTTGATCAGGCAATCCTTATATTGAAAAAAGGAATACTTACATAAATGGATGCAAAACTGATTATTTCCTCTTTCTGACACCTTTGAACGCCAGCCTGCACAGCTCAATATACTAAGCAAAGGTAAGGAGAAAAACAAATAAAGTTCTTAATAGTTAAAGACACATCAATATTACACAACAAGCAAAATAAATAATAGTTCAAAATTGAGACCATAAGATGAACGAATATCATGTGTTAACTACCTCACAGAAAACAAGATAATTGTAGTTCAGAATTAAGTCCCTTGGGTGAAAGAGTGTCATATTCAAATACAAATCTACACTCCCTTTGCAGCAAAATCTTATGTCTGTCCCCACCTCTGCGTAGTTTATGTGCCATAAATATTGGCATAAATTTAAAATCCTTCAATGAGTGGTTAGCTAATTCAAAATGTCTGGCCACTGGTTGGTTCAGTCTTTCTTTAACATCCAGTGTCCCTTCCAATGCTTTCCTGATAGCAGATCTGTGGTTGTTAATCCTCTTCTTTAGTTTTGTTGTGGTCTTTCCGATATAATGTAGACCACATGGGCAAATGATCATATACACCATATATTTACTATCACAATTGAGGAAATCTTTAATTTGCACCGGAATGCCTTTTCGTGGGTGCATGTAGGTTTTTCCAGTAATGATGTGCTCACAATTAGAGCAACCCCTACATTTAAACACTCCTATCGGACGTGATAACCAGGTTGTGCCACTGTCATATTTGTCGGTGGGGTCAGCTTGGGTTAACCAACTACCTATGTTTCTTCCTCTTCTATAACAAAATAGAGGGGGGTTACATAAGATTTTCCCTAATTTTTTATCACCTGATAAGATGTGCCAATTTCTCTGAAAAATTTTTTTGAACGCTGGTGATGAAGTAGTATACTGCATTTGTATAGGGAACCTATAGTCTTTAGTTGATTGAATCTGTTGTGAAAGAAGTTTTTCACGATCTAATTTTTTTACTTTTTCAAGTGAAATAGACACATCTTTTATATCATATCCTCTCTCAATAAATCTATTTTTCATAGTCTGCAACGCAGTTTCTTGAAGAAGGGGATCAGAAGTATTCCTCACCACTCGAATCATTTGGGAGTAGGGTAAACCTTTCTTCAAAGACACAGGGTGGTGACTGTCAGCATGTAAAAGAGTATTGCGATCAGTAGTTTTGCAATATATACATGTTTTCAAATGATTTCCCTCCTTATACACAGACATATCCAAAAAATGTATCGTATTAACATCATAATTCAACGTGAATCGAATAGTAGAAGGGATACTATTCAAGTAATCAACGAATTCACGTAATAATTCAGAGCCTCCTTGCCACAATATAAAGATGTAATCGATAAACCTCTTGAAAAAAACAATATGTTGAGCAAACCGGGAGTCTGAGAAAACATGTAATTGTTCATAATGTTCCATAAATATAGAGGTATAGGATGGGGCCATATTAGACCCCATAGCTGTCCCTTGTAACTGAAGATAAAATTTATTTTCAAATTTGAAATAATTCTTCTTAAGAATTATATCCATCAAAAGCAATAAGTAGTCAATTGGAGGGCCATCATAGTCACAATCCGATGTCAGAACTGCTTGCACCGTCTCCTTCCCCAATTGATGGGGTATACTGGTGTACAAACTGCTGACATCTAGAGTGACTAGTAATATATTTTCATCTATCATTTTTGGTAATTGGCATATAAAATCGGAGGAATCCCTAATAAAGGACTTAAATCTGGTAGTGTATATCTGCAAAAAGAAATCAACATACTGAGATAGAGGCTGACACAACGATTCATTGGCTGAAATAATTGGACGCCCTGGAGGGTTTTCTAAGGATTTATGAATCTTGGGTATACAATATAACACTGGTATTCTAGGATGTTCCTGAGTTAAAAACTTTTTTGTATCCTCCAGTATCCATCTATTGTGAAATCCAAGATTGACAATTCCGTCAATTTCAGACTTATAATTAAGTGTTGGTTCTCTCAATAGTTCCTTATAACATGAAGTATCTGCTAGCTGTTTTAATACTTCTGACCTATACTGACTATAGTTCATAACAACTATAGCACCACCCTTGTCAGCTTTTTTGATAATGATACTTTTGTCTGATGCTAGATCTTTCAATGCCTTGAACTCTATATTTGAAAAATTATTATAGCTAGTTTTCTGGTTAAACTCCTACTGCTGAGAGGTGTTTTATTCAAATGTTATTACTGCTGAAATGTTAATTTTTTAGGTTCAGTGTCACAGCGGCCTGAAATTGTACAGTGGTGCTGTTGTTACACCATCCTATGGACAGCTCTGGTCAGCTGACCATACATTTCCATTGGATGGTGTAGCAGCAGCGCCACTGTTCCCTTGTTTTACTCAGGAGAATAAACCCTACAACCTAATGTGTTTATATTTTAAGTATTACTACCCTTTAATTGTATTACCAGAATAACTGACCTAGTTAGTTGCCCTTTATAAGACATGTATGTATTATTATTAGTTTTTAATTATATCTGTAGTTTCCTGTATATCATTATCTCTATTTCAGCCTGTGCCTAGATCACTCCTCCAAAAGTCTGGAATGGACATAAGATGTTATAAGATGTTAAGCAAACAGTTTGAGGTGGACTGAAAGAGAGATTGAAACTGTTGTTTGTAGGAGATGAGAGTTGGTACCGTGTTAGCCGTAGAAATACAGGAGGCAAATATAGTTTTTGATACCTTTTATTGGCTAACTAAGCAGATTTAAATGCAAGCTTTCAAGACCTTAGGTCTCTTCCTCAGGCATGTTAACATGCCTGAGGAAGAGACCTAAGGTCTTGAAAGCTTGCATTTAAATCTGCTTAGTTAGCCAATAAATGGTATCAAAAATATATTTGCCTCCTGTTGTTTGTAGGAGACCACTTATGTGACTCCTACTAAATAAATTGGAAAACACAGGCTTAGTTCTCTCTTATAACAACCTCGGGCCCAAGGTTACATTTAAAGCATAGGAAAGAGCTGACACAGTATTTTAAGCAGACTTCCCTAGCATTACTGTCAAATCAATGACATTGTTCTCAGTGTTACCCTACTTTTAACCAGAACCACATTTCTATTTTTATGTATTGATATTTAGATTCATGTATTCATATATTTATACAAAAATGAAATCTGTGTAAATATATGTTTGGCATAAATCTTCACACTGAGCACTGAAGTCTTGCCATGTGTTGGAGATTATTTTAATGAATGTTCTAGCTTTTTTTTCTTGTCAGTGTCTGGAAATTAAACTTAAAGATCAAAAGGAAATTATGTCTGTTCTTTTGGTACAACATAGTGTTGTTATTGCCCTATGTGAAAAATGTGTATAAAATTGCTGTGTTCCTTAATCCCCCATTTATGTTGCTCATATTTCAGTAAGCTAAAATGGTGTTAGATGTAGACACACATATGACCCTTATTCATAGAGAACAACTCTAAACAGTGGGTCATACATACAAAAAAGCCCTGAATTTATTCCAGAGCAAACTATGCACACTATAGGGAAGAACTAAAACTTACCATTGATTAAATAGGGGTTTTAATGCCTATGCATTTTTCTAGATCTCTTGGAGACCTCTCTAGCATTAAATGGGTTTAAATTTCAATTTAAATCAATGTGAGATTCTAGAATGTTTATTTCCTTAAACTCCCAATGGTTTAAATGCGGATTTTAACTCCTTAAGTGCTAGAGAGGTTTCCAGCATATCGTATCGCAATGTCTTGGATACATCTCATGCACTGAAAGGGTAAAAGGGTCGATTTAAATCAATAGGATTTTCTTATTTGCTCTTATAGTTCAGCTGGGTTATCCCAGAATAGTGCTTATCCTTTATACATAAGGCTGAGTGTGTGCAATGACACAATTGGGGAGATTCATTAAGCGGTGATAAAGAGGTGATAAAGTGGAGATGACTTCTCCAGTCATATCACTTCCCCAGTTCCTATGATATTCTATGGAGTCTATTCACTAAGATTTCTTCAGGTTTGGAGATCTTAGTGAATAGGCTCCATAGAATAACATAGGAACTGTAGAAGTGATAAACTGGAGAAGTTATCTCCACTTTTTCATCTCTTTATCACAACTTTATCACCACTTAATGCATCTCTGCCAATGTTTGTACAAACATAGCTGACAGTAAAAAAATATATAATTGCATTTTTTACATACTGCTATTTACCTTCAGTTATAGCCTTAACCCTTTAGATGCTAGAAGTGTCCTCCATTGAATGCTTTGCTGGGTCTATCAAGCCCTACTCCACCTGGCCTACTTCAGGGGGAAGTGTTGAGTAATATGGAAACTATTTATATCCTGCTAAGTAAAACAAGTATATTCCCACTGTAGATAGATATTTATTCAATAGTTATTGGTGCTGAAACTTGCAATTATTTTTAGGGTTAAGTACTTCCATGACTTTAACTTTTATGTTGTTTCTGTTGCTAATGCAGTCCAAACACAACTATTTGTGAGTCATAATAAGTCTCTATCGGTTGCTATTTATACCATGGAGGTATTGCAATAATTTTGGAATAAAACATCTCTTAGCAGAGTACTCTTGCTTTCATCAACAGGAAATATTGTACTCTGCAAAAAACAAAAAAAAAAACACAAAAAAAAAAATATATATATATTCCATATTACATGATATACTATAGGCTCACAATGCTTTGAAGATGTTTCAAGCATTCAAGTGTTTAAAAAGTATAATCTAGTTTTCTTTTTAATAACTGTGCCCATTTGCATAATGTTCTGTGAGCCCCATTAATTAGTACTTTCATAGTATTACAAAGCTAACTTATGATATTACAGTTGCTGGTAGCATTTTTAAACTTAAATAGGCATGAACCTACTTAACCAGAGGCATGAGCAATACATTGGCCGACATGCACTAGTTTAGATAAGGATTCATAATGCGCTATTTTGTGTTGTGTCTGTGTCGAAGGCAAATGCCAATATGCACTAACATGTCTTCACCATCACATCCCCTTCAATATGTTACCAATCAAAGAACATCGCTATAAATCTCCATACAATTTTGCACTCAACACATCAAGAATTGCTAATTTCCAGGACGTTATTCCAGGACATACTTGAAAATGAGAAAAATCTCAATGAATTCTTCCTGGTAAAAAATTTTCTAAATAAATAAATTTCCATATGGACAAACAAATAGCAGAAGTGCTTCTATGACCAGCATGAAACAAAATAATAATTAGTCCTAAAAACATTTTTAAAAATACATTGTTAAGTATTCCTCAAATAAATACAAGTAAAAAGCATAAAAAAGATCAAAATTGTATGGTTATAATCACCAGTCCAGAAAATGAAGTCTCTGAGTCCAGTTCATCTATGCCTCTGAAATAGATTGGTTTCTTCCACTGTATAGCAAACAAACACAAAAAAGAGAGGCAGCAAACATGTTCTCTTAATGTAGAATTCCTTTGTTCTTGTGACCTTCACCATACATCACTGGTGATCAAAATAGTACTTTTTTTTAAGAGGCAATTGAAACTGGACTCCACAGTATGAGAGCAGGCACTGGACTACACCCCAATGCTGGTGTTTCTTTAGGCACGTTGGTTCCCACTTCCAATACCTTTCAGTAGATTAGCCGTATAATTAGAGGCAGCAAACACGTTCCTTTAATGTAGAATTCCTTTGTTCTTGTGACCTTCACCATACATCACTGGTGATCAAAATAGTACTTTTTTTTAAGAGGCAATTGAAACTGGACTCCACAGTATGAGAGCAGGCACTGGACTACACCCCAATGCTGGTGTTTCTTTAGGCACATTGGTTCCCACTTCCAATACCTTTCAGTAGATTAGCCGTATAATTAGAGGCAGCAAACACGTTCCTTTAATGTAGAATTCCTTTGTTCTTGTGACCTTCACCATACATCACTGGTGCTAAAAATAACATGTTTTTTTCAGAGGCAATTGAAAGTGGCCTCCACAGTATGAGAGCAATGCTGGTGTTTCTTTAGGCACACTGGTTCACACTTCCAATATTTTTCAGTTGATTAGCCACATAATTGGAGGGTTCCTATTTAATGTACTTAATTTTATTAACAACTATATTTGTTTTATTTCTTACAAAGTATGTAATAAAATATTTTAATTGCTATAGCCTTTTTATGCCAATCATAAATCCGCTCTACTCTTTTGCGTGACTATATGTCACTTTATCAAGAGCTAATATATACTATGATCCACATGTCGGTAACAAGCTATATATTTATATTTTCTTGTATGATGAGACAACCAATTGCTGGATGATATTTCCATATGGAAATACAAAAAGTGTAGCCCGGTGCACTCCTCTCCACTTTTTAGAATATCTATGGATTCCATTTAAATCAGATCAAACACAGGTAGCAGTGCTACTGAGGAAGTCAATAAATAAGAAAATTAAAGAAAAATAACCCTGCTGTGCTAGCACTCGCAATGAGGAATGAAAATACATACTGGAGAAATTCTTATATAGTGGATGGATACATAAATGGTTAAAATGTAACTTTTATTGCAATTACCATAAAATAATAAATCAGAAAGGAGCGAGATTTGAGATTGTGTAGAATAAAACAAAATGTGGTGTACTGTCAGGGCAGAAGCCAGCTTGCCAAAAAAAAACATAAAAGAATAATAGAAATTGTGTGGAACTACAAAAATTATAATAGGATTAAATAAATAGCATAGAGATCTAATGGTGAAAAGGTACTCGTTTATGATATGCTAGTGCTGAAATGCTAAATTCCATTCACTGATTTGAAATCAAGTTGCTGTTGTATTGCACCATCCTTATATGAAAAATGATGAGTACCAGTATAAGAGGAGTGCTCTTAGAAAAAAATTGTGCAAAAGAGCCTCGAAAAAATTATAAAGAAAAAATTGTTCTTAAACCAAAGAGATAAAACTAGTAAATATACAGATTGCTAGGTCACAAAAGCCGGGTTGCCAAAAACAGAAAAAAATCTAAAAATATAAAAAGTTATATGAAAATTGTAATAACCACCCACAAACATAAACACAATGTAACAACGGATCTCTGTTGTACATAGTTAATTAGTGTCCTAGTAAAGACATGGATAAAGCCTGTCGGTTTAGGTAAACTCTAAAGAGCTAAAGAAGTTGCTCATTGATTCTTCAAACAGGACAAAACACCCGTTGGCTAGCATAGGAAAGCTCATGCTCTCCTTTTTTCTCTTTTCTTATTTTTCTCTTTTTGATTATCTGCACAATTTAATTTAGGAGATATAGCCAGGCATACATTTACTGGAACAATCACCAGCAATACAATTCAGACCATTCTGTCACCACTTCCTGGTTTTGCTTTACAATAGGTTGTAACTCACCTCTGGCAGTCAGAGCACTTAATCACAATAATTGAATCTAGGACTCAGAAGTGAAAAAAAAATATTTCACCAAGCAGGTACCCAGCTTGATGGAGGAGACCCCCTGCTTGGCAAAGCAGCAGATGCTTCCCAAAGCTGTTTGCCTGATGTGATCTGAACTCCTCTCTTTGCTGTATCTAGGGTACAATATAATACAGACTTTTGTAAACTGTTACGTATCACATATCTGAGCTAGAGAAGACAGGCTCATGAAAAAGAGTTGAAGCTTAGTTTAGGGTGTTTTGTAGGAAGGACATTTGTTCTCTGTATAGGGGAGTCTGGGGGCACTCTGGGGGACAGGAAGGGAGAAAGGAGATTGACCCCCAAATACCCAAAAATTCTTTGTGACTGACTGGGAAGACAGAGGCAACCATGAGACACTTTCCTTCCTGATCTGGCTGTTATTATCTCTGTGCTTGTCAAGTCTGGGGTGTTTGAGAAGGAGCAAAGGCGATTTACCCCAAATACCCCAACATTCCATATGACTGATTGAAAAGACACATGCAGCTGTGATCCAAGTTGCTTCCTGATCTGGCTGTTATTTTGGTGCTAGTGGAGTCTGGGGAAAGTTGAATAGGGTTTTTTTAATTTGATAGTTGATAGTGATAGGGATGGGGTGGGCAAACAGTTAAAAAAAATAAAAAATAAATACATTGATAAGTGACAGGGACCCTGAAATAAGCTGTGTGACTGAGACAGACTGGACCTAGACAAGACTGAGTACTTTGTAAAGGGCCAAGGCAAGACATCAAACTCCATCAATTTGACTGTGTATTTACAGTAAACACACACACAGAGCAGTTGAGTAATGTCTGGCAAACAGACAAGGGGCAGGGGGAGTGGGAAAGGTGTAGGAGCATTGCAGGGATGTGTGAGTAAAGTGATGATCCAAAAACTGACTGCGGCCTTGGTTTCTGCAGCATGTGCAATAAATTATGAAAATAATCCTACTCCTTCTGAGGAGGCAGTTTTTCAAAGTTCCACCACCACCAGTGCCAATACTGTTAAAAAAAAACATGCAAGAATGAAGATGACAATGAGTCACATTTTAGTGTTGTGATAATGGAAGAAGGAGTAGCAGCTCAACCAACTGCCACATCTGACAGTGAGACAAACAAGTACAAAAACACCTGTCCTGAAAGTAGTAGCGGGTCTTGTGAAAATAGAAGTAAACATTAATTGTTTGAGACCTCTAAAATATATAAAAGTAGTGGGCAAGAAACAGCAGACAATCCTGTGGATAACCTAATTACTGATGATGATATAGATCTAGAACATATCCTTCTAGCATCATCCTCTTCTTAAGATACAGATGAAGTTGAGAGGAGAGAGATGATGACATGGGCAGAAAGTTAGCTGAAAGGCAAATGCTTAATCTTTCACCACTGGAAAGGATTCTGTGCCTGTTTATAAACTGTTTGGGAAAACAATTGGCTAAAGATGCACAACGTTGCTCATAGCTTCTTCAAACAGGGCAAAACACACATTGACTAGCATAGGAAAGTTTATGCTCTCCTTTTTTCTCTTTTCTTATTTTTCTCTTTTTGATTATCTACATAATTTAATTTAGGAGATATATACACAGGCAAACATTTACTGGAACAATCATCAGCAATATAATTCAGGCCATTCTGTCACCACTTCCTGGTTTTGTAACTCACCTCTGGCAGTCAGAGCACTTAATCACAATAATTGAATCTAGGAATCAGAAGTGAAAAAAAAAGTTTCAACATGCAGGTACCCAGCTTGATGAAGCAGCAGATGCTTGACGAAGCTGAAGGAGACCCCCTGCTTGGCAAAGCAGCAGATGCTTCACAAAGCTGTTTGCCTGATGTGATGTGAACTCCTCTCTTTGCTGTATCTAGGGTACAATATAATACAGACTTTTGTAAACTGTTATGTATCACATATCTGAGCTAGAGAAGACAGGCTCATGAAAAAGAGTTGAAGCTTAGTTTAGGGTGTTTTGTAGGAAGGACATTTGTTCTCTGTATAGGGGAGTCTGGGGGTACTCTGCAGGACAGGAAGGGAGAAAGGAGGTTGACCCCCAAATACCCAAAAATTCTTTGTGACTGACTGGGAAGGCAGAGGCAACCATGAGACACTTTTCTTCCTGATCTGGCTGTTATTATCGCTTTGCTTGTCGAGTCTGGGGTGTTTGAGAAGGAGCAAAGGAGATTTACCCAAATACCCCAACATTCCATATGACTGATTGAAAAGACACATGCAGCTGTGATCCAAGTTCTTTCCTTATCCGACTAATCCGACTAATCCTTCAATTATTGCCGTGGTACTAGAGTGGGTGTAAAATTGCAAAACAACTGGGTCCCAATAAATTAAAGAAAACTCCCAGAAATTAAAATAATTACAGAAGTTGTTCATCCTGCCTAGCTACTAGGTCTCAAAGATATCCAGTGATCTTTCTTTGAAGAGTTAAGACTCATAGCTAAGTTAAATATAACTGTGATCACAAAGGCATGATGATACGCTCTGTACATATAAAACACTGACGCGCATTTCACCGAAAGGCTTTCTCAAGGCAAATATGCTTCAATTCTATCCCGTATTTATACTCTGATTGTCCAATCAAAACTATATTTTCGCAGGAATCCCAACTAGATTATCACATAAAATACTATGTGACACATCTCTTAATTAGGTGATTTCCTTAATCCAGGATAGATATATCCCTGTCCTCCAGTCCATCCATTATAGAACTATACTGATACAGAGATCCCTGTCCTCCAATCCATCCATTATAGAACTATACCGATAGAGATATCCCTGTCCCCCAGTCCATCCATTACAGAACTATACTGATAGAGATATCCCTGTCCTCCAGTACATCCATTATAGAACTATACTGATAGAGATATCCCCTATGATATAAGAGAATTAACCCTATATCCATCCAGGTTGATAAAGTATAACACATCAGCGAAAATACATTCTCCCTTGAAATTAGGGATACCACAAATCCAAATATTCTAACAATAAATATACTAATTAGTGAAAAGGTGCATATTAGTGAATTACATATACATTTATATGAATGTCCCCAGTATGTCTTTTCATTCCTCATTGAGAGTGATAGCACAGCAAGATTATCTTTCATTAGTGTTCTTCCATATGGAAATGTGGGATAATGAACAATTATAATTATGTGCTCATGTTAATATAGCTGTTTGCCACATGCACTAAACTCCGATAGCTGCCTCTGTTGTCCGAGTTCACAGTCCCAACATCGCCTACCTGAGGTTGGTGATGTTGGGATTTTTTTGGAGCCAAAACAGCAGCTTCCCTCCCTTAATATTTTCAGTGTCATGAGGAAATGTAGTGCATATCTCTGTGGCACTTAAAGGGTTAAAAGCTGAACTATTAACAACAATTTTTTGTTGTAAATATTTCTGTAATATAAAATGTAACTCTGAATGTAAAGAAAATTGTGAAAGGAGGCTTTGAACCCTGCCCTCAAGGTATTGTGAAACAGCACCGTACCCTCTAGGCTACAAACAAAACTTTCCCAAAGTCTTAATAAACAGACCACTTTCAGTGCCTATGTAATGTACAAATATTCAGTGTATCCATTGCACAAAAAACAGAATGCAATCAGTATTGAGAGTCATTTGAATGTTTTCATCTTTAATATTGTTACACATTGTAAATCTGATCACAACAGGCAATTTATGGAAAAGAAATACAGTTGCTTTAATTAGATGTGTTTCGTACACTCCAAACGTCCTTGGAGCTTGTTTAATTTGCAGTCACATGCATATATACACCTGTTCCTAAAATAACATCTCTCTTATCACTTGATTGCATGGATTTATTTATTTAACAGATGGTGCATTTTATCACTGGATTATATAATATCACACATTCCTGTCTGTCTTTCAATTAAAACCCTTTGAGTGACAGAGAGGTATCCAATGCAATGTGCTATAATTCGTTAGATACCTCTCTGGCACTCAGAGGGTTAAAGGGGATCTTTCACCTTATAAAAACTTTACCCTAATGGGTTTATATTCAAAACATTTTTAAAGATTTTCGGGTTCCATTGTAGCCTGTGACATCTTCTCTTGACAGTGACTGACAAGATGCTTGCTGAAGAGTGCTGACACCCTGCTCAGTGCTTGTGTCACTCCCTCAAGTCCACCCCACTGATTACCATACAGGAAGAGCGCCAATTCTTGATGCAACCAGCTTCAAGAGCTCCAGAGAAGTGCTACAAAAGACAGTGCAGTCACTGTCAACTAAAATGCCACAGTGTCAAGATGGTCATTGGCTACCATGGGTTTACACACTGGCATTCAAAGAGTTAAACTCCTGCAAATTATATAACTGTGACAGGCACATTACTACCGAGCACTACTGGTGAGCACTCGTGAACTGCTGGTGAGTGTTTTACTTCTATTTTCTCAATGATGATGCCTATTCTATACTATAATTGGTCTAACACTTTTACCTCAGATTGAGTACTCCATCAGTGGTGAAATGGAGGCTTGAAATGAATTTACATGAGATAATATTATTAAACAAATGTGTGGCAGCACCAATCACCTGTGATTACAACTATAGGCTTTTCTCTGTTGGGATCTGTTACCTTTCACGCATACATGATTACTAAATATATATATATACACATACATACATATAGTGAAATACAAATGTGTTCACATATCCAACTAGTGTATACATAGATTCTATCACAACCTAAAGTGCCAGTTATACTCAATAAGGCAACACTGTCTGATACAGTCTAAGCAACTTCAGATAGAAGTACACTGTCAAAACAAATGAAAAAAAGAAAAAGTAATGAATACTAAATCACCTACATATTCTCTGATGAAAAATTAATGAATGAACAAATAAATATAAATAAAATCAGGAACTGATAAGATAAAGTGTGATGCTACACCAGAAATCTATATATACCTTCCAGCATATCATAAATGGAAGCCTGATACTACTATAATATTGATGACCTGATAGTTATTAATAACAACAGTGCTGATATTCCCCAAATCATAACAATCCTTGAAAAATGAGAAAAGAGCATAAATAAGCTACCAATATACAAAAACATCAGAAAATATGACTATGTCCCATTTAGCATTTAAGCCAGTAGGGACTCTAGTCTTAAGACTCAGTATCCAAAATGCTTCACGTTAATTCAGAAGTCTGGACATATCTCCACCCCTCCAGGGATCCTAATCGTCTCAGTGCTAGAGAAGTTTAAACAAGACAGGTCTCTTTCATGGGCCTCATGGACATGCCGAGCCACCTCAGAATCAGAGCATTCTCAGTTTGATAAATGTGCTCCCTGATTCTCTGTAGCAAAGGTTGAGCCATACGCCCCACATATTGAATGGAGCAACATGTACAAGTAAATAAATACACTACACTATGAGTACTACAGTTGATGTAACTAATGATATTTTGCTCAACCTAGTCCACAGTACTCTGAAACGTTTTAGCTGGAATCACATATTGGCAACATTTCCACCTACCAGTTCCACATTTGTAAAAACCTTTGTGTTGTAACCAAGTAGGTTTTTTCCTTTTGGTCATAAACAGACTTGGAGATGCTATGTTGCCAATAGTTAAGCCTCTTTTGGCCACAAAACTGCAACCATCCTTCATTATCTTTACCAGCTTCTCATCAGTATATAAAACTTGCAAGTATTTGCGGATGATGTCACATATCTCTTTATATTGTGAACTGTAAGTGGTGATAAACCTAACATCATTGGTAGCCCTCCTACAGTCAATCTCACAGACTTGATTCTCCAGCAAGTCCCTCCTAGATCTATGACATACAGAATCATAAGCCCAGTCTAAAAGACTCTCACCATAACCCCTGGCCCAAAACCAATGCCTCAAATAAGAAGCTGATTGCTCAAACTCCTCATCCGTCGAGCAGTTCCTACGTAAAAGCAAGAACTGGCCCTTGGTAATATTGTTGATTTGAAAGCAAGGATGTGCGTAACAGGCATGGAGAAGACCATTTCCAGCAATAGGCTTCCTGTAGTTCCCAGTGACAACTTCCCTGGTCTCATTTCTGCCAGTTACAACTAGATCCAGGAAGGTCATGCTGGTAGTTTGAAAAGATATGGTGAATCTCAAATTAAGTTGATTATTATTGAGACATCTCAAAAAGGACACAGACTCCTCCTCCTCTGTACCAGTCCATATAAACAAGAGGTCATAGATATACCTCCCATACCACAATATGCAATCTTGATAGGGGTTCCCACCCCCAAAGATGTGGCTAGTCTCCCAACATCCCATAAAGATGTTAGCTAGGGATTGAGCAAAGCTTGCCCCCATGACAACGCCACAACTCTGGAGGTAGAACAACCCATCGAACGCAAAAAAATTGTGGTATAAGTGGTACTTGACGGCTTGCACCAAAAAGAAAATGACACTGTCAGAATAATGTGGCAACAATTCAAACTGCTGTTTAACCCCTTAGTGACTGGCCACGTGCACACGCAGCCGGCATTTAACGCCTGAAGAACTTTTTTTTTTTCATTTTTTAAAACGATTTCCGGGACGTACATGTACGTTCTCTGTCCACCTGGGACATCCGCTCGGGACGTACATGTACATCCTCGGGTGGTAAGGGGTTAAGGGCCAGCAGTCTTAAATCATGCGGTATAGAAGAATATGAAGCAGGTGTGGGACATCTCAACAAGGAGTTGCTTTATATCTCTAAGAGTACAGGGTATCCCCTCCACCACAGGTTTCAAATAAAAGTCCACCAGTTCCGACAGTGGCTCTTTGAGGGACCCAATGCCTGACACAATTGGCCTCCCAGGAGGGGAGACCAAAGACCTTTGAAAGGTGGCGGAAGATCAGCACCACTGGACTCTCAGGGATAAGGGCTACCATCTCACGTTTGTTGAGAACCCCCAAGAAGTCTCCCAATCGGACAATCTTACTCAACTCAATTTTGTAAATTTTCGTGGGATTAAACCCCTAAACTATGTAAGCATTTACATCCTCCTTGTGGTAAAAATCCTTATCAAGGACCATGATTGAACCCCCCTTACCAGCCATCTTAATCAATATTTGTGATTTATTCTTAGTTTGAGTAAAGGCTGCTTTCTCAGACAGGGACAAATTGTTAATAATTATTCTCAAGCAGGACCCCCCTTGAAGATCTGCCAACTTCTGTTCAGCTGCTCTTGAGAAAGCATCCAACTGGGTTCCCTTAACTTGAAGAGGGAAAAACTGAGAATTAGGGCAAAGGCCCAAATCCATAGACACCGGCTGGATCCTCCCCAGCTGATCAAAAGACTCACTATGAAGGGACTGTAAATCAGACAGTGCACGTATGTCCTTAAAATTAAAATGAGGAACAGAAGAATTGATCAACATTTTGGGATGGATGCTGCCCAAAGAGGATTCATCTGAACTCACATTGAGAACGTTTTTTTTGTATTAAGGAATCTTTTGAATCTATTTAAATCAAAGAGAGTGTGGAAAAGATCCAAGTTTTGGTCTGGAACATAGTTTTAGACCCAATTTAAGTATCCTGTCCTGTATAGGAGAAAGAGAGACACTGGATAAATTGATGATCTCTAGCATCTGTGAGGCAGTTGATTCTTCTGTGTTGGATATCATTTTTCTTCGTCCTTTGTGTCCTCCTATTCTAGTGGGGTTCTTGGATTTCTTGCATTCCTCTTTTTCTTTCCTTTTGCCACAGGTCTCTCGTTTTTTGGCATTGGACCCATAGATTCCTGATATCTTGAAGTAGATTTGTTTCTTGGCACGGAAAACATAGAATCAGACTGGACTACTACACCCATTGTTAGATTGCCAGACTCATCATTTCTGGCCTGTGTGTCTAGATAATTCTCAGAGTCTGATAAATTGACTCTTCTGTCAGAAGATTTTAGAATAGACCTAGCCATATGTGGCCGACTCCTAGAACATTTCCATACATAGACTAAGTCCTTTTCAAAGTCAAGCTTATCTCTGATACATTTACAGCGTTTGAACGTAGATAACTCCTTGTCCGGCTTATTTAGAGAAGTTTGGAGAGACTCATCAAATTCTTGAAAGGAGTCTACATTTATTTGCTCCTTGAGAAGTAGCTGGATCTTAACTATATCCTCTTTTACAGAGATAGATTTTTCCTGTTTGTACTCTATAATTAAGCCCATAAGCTTGAAATAGCATTCAGTAAGTGCTGCATTCCATTTAGAGATAAAAACTGGATCCTTAGTCTTAAAACTGGGATATTTCTTTAACCTGAGCCCTTTTGGAATTCATTTAGTTTCCTCATATTTAATCAGGGTGGTGATATCCCACCATTCCCGAAGATCTTTTGCCAACATTTTTTCCAACTTGAAGAACAGAGATTTACGATCCAGCTTTTCTATCTGAGTCAATTGTTCCACATCATCTGACTGAAATAACGTGTCAAATAATGTGTATTAAGAAAGTCACTAAGTGCAAAGGTCTACAATACACCTTCCATTGCCATAACACAAACATAAAAATAAAGCCCGATAGATAGATAGATAGATAGATAGATAGATAGATAGATAGATAGATAGATAGATATGTGTCATCTAGATGCTAACTGGTAATTTGTGGCAGGTAAGGTTGGCTCTAATAATTTCTGGACGTGGAGCCAGCATTCGAGGAGATGGAGCACCACTGTTGAGAATATATTTTTTCTAATATTTTTGGTATTTTATTAATATTTGTTTTATATTCATATTTGTTATCATTTTATTTTAACCCTGTGGTGGTACTCTATTCCGGGTCTGGTCAACATCCACAGATGGAGTTGTCCATTGGATCCTCCTTTGGTGTAGCCGACTACACGCGGAATGTGGTGCTATATTATTACATATGGTTTTTATTGTATCTTTCAATTTGTTTTTATTTTGTGGCAGTAATGCTTTATATATTTACATTTGTCATTTTGTCATTCCCTTTAAGACTATAATCTATTGGTTGTTTGCCCTGAGCATTAGCCAATTAGGAATTGAGAGAAGGTTATAGTTAGGCGTTACTGTAACGGAAGCTAAGGATGCAGGGTTATCCTTAGCCGTCGTTCTGGTTCTCTCCCTCCTGGATGAGTACACTAGAACATGGGGCTCCTGAATGGGTAGTCAAAGTGGACTCTTTAAACCATGCAGGAATGAAGATTCTGTACTCTTGCTTAGTTCAGAACAACTAACACTTTATTCCATAACACAAGGGTTTTTGTACAGGATTCTGGGAATTTCCCAACATAACAACAAATGGTCACATAATACAATCACATAGATACAATAGGGGACACAGCAAATGGTGGAGACCTCACACAATGAGGTACAATGGAGGGGCTTGCAATACCATGGGACCCCCTGGGGTTATTGTACACACCTGAACAAAGGGACAATACAGAGTCTGTGACAGGCAGTCTGATTGATATAATCAACAACACAGTACAATGGAAACAGGTGTTACCTGCAGTCAGAACCCCAGACTATTCCCATCACACAGACAATAGTGGATACACAACAGAGAGGAGATTAGTAGGTGGACCAGACAGTGATACCACACACCTTTGAAGTAGCATGGCACTAACACAGATAATTAACCCCTAACTGCCCAGGCTATGATTTTAGTCTCTTTTGCAGAGCTGCCTGTTGATAAAATGTTCAAAGTTCTCCATAGTCTGAAATAATGGGCTGAAAGTCTGCATGCCCAGCAATGGTTTTCAGTAACGGAGTAGGAGCCGTTACATCTCTCCCACCTTTTTTGTACCAAGCCAGCGACAGCTTGGTCGTACACTGGCTTGGGAATCCGAGAGGTGCATGCTGATAGCCCCTTGTCCTGGGCCAGGAATAAAACTTGAGCCCCTTGTCCTGGGCCAAGAGAAAATGGGGATTCCTGGTCTGGGCTAGCTACAGGTTGGGGGTCCTCTGTTGGTCCATGATTCAGGCAGAGCTTGGGCTGGATTGCCCTGGGTCTGGGGCCATTGGCTCGGGATCCAGAGCCAGTCTATGGGGTTGAGTTCCATGGGACAAAGGGGTTTCCACTGATGTCACTGGGCTGGGGAAAGGCTGATTCTGGCAGCCCCTCTTTGTAAACCAGGGGTTCAGTTTGAAATTGCACTGTGGGGAAATGGAGATGTCTCCCCTTTTCTTATAGCTAGTTCCCCACAGAGGAAGGAAAGGAGGTTGCACCCACTCTTTTGTGCTGGGACAATGTTCTGGGCATCACAGGGCGAGATGTTGGTCCTACTTCTCAGAGTAGGGGCATCAATCTTGGGGCTGCAGGGGAGGACCTGAGACCCATTCACCCCATCAGGGGTCACATAGCCACTGGGGAGGACTGTGGTCCCACTACCCATGGCAGGAGCATCAGGGCCCCCTGGAGAGAACACATTCTTCACTCTCCAGGGTAGTAGCAACAGGGGAAGGGGCAACAGTCTTGGGGCTGCTGGTGAGGACCTGTGTCCCACTCACCGCAACAGGAGTATGAGAGGGGCTGGTGAGTAGCAGATTCCCACTTACCAGATCAGGGTTACCAGGGGCAGCAGCACTGTGTACCATCAGTCTGCTGGGCCCATCCTTCTCAAGGGCCACAAAAGGGTAGCTGGTGAGGACGGGAGCCCCACTCACCAGATTAGGGGCAACAAAGGGGCTGCTGGTGAGGACCTGAGTCCCACTGATTGCAGCAGGGGTATGACAGGAACTGGTGAGGAGCGAATTCCCACTCACCAGTTTAGGGGAAACAACATAGGGGCTACTGGTGAGGACCTTTGTTCTACTCATCGCAGCAGGGGCATCAGGGAAAGGGGCAGCAGATCCACTGTAGAATTTATTGAGAATCTGTTTGTAGTAGTACTTGTCATTTCCTTGCATCAAGGCTGCATACCTCTGCTTAACAGTCCATTCACCATAGACCAGTCACAAAAAATCTTTCTTTAGGTCTGGGAGATTGCAGCAACCAAGGATATAACTTCTCTTGTTGCTGATTTCCCAGAATCAGCTGTACTCCCAGCAGCCAAACGTAACATCCTCCAAGGCCAGCCCACAGTCGTCACATAAAAGGAAAGGTGGTGGGCTGGTGAAGGTTGGAATGTAGAAAAACTCCTGGTTAGCTCTGTTGCACAAAACCCAGTACCCATCTTGTACCGTCATCTCAGCTTGGATGCAACTATCCAGCTGGTCTTCCCATTTCGCCAGATCAGGCCCCACCATTAGGGGTTTCCACATAGTGCATAATCTCCTAAACCGCTGCATCTCCAATGGTGGTGAGCTCAGGGTCTCAGGGTACTCCACTCTGTCTGCCATGTCTCGCTGGTGAACCTCCAATTTGGTGAGGCAGAAATCTCACCACTTGCCACCAGTGTAACAGAAGCTAAGGACGCAGGGTTATCCTTAGCCATCATTCTGGGTCTCTCCCTCCTAGATGAGTAAACTGGAACATAGGGCTCCTGAATGGGAGTCAAAGTGGACTCTTTAAACCATGCAGGAATGAAGATTCTGTACTCTTGCTTAGTTCAGAACAACTAACACTTTATTCCATAACACAAGGGTTTTTATACAGGATTCTGGGAATTTCCCAACATAACAACAAATGGTCACATAATACAATCACATAGATACAATAGGGGACACAGCAAATGGTGGAGACCTCACACAATGAGGTACAATGGAGGGGCTTGCAATACCATGGGACCCCTTGGGGTTATTGTACACACCTGAACAAAGGGACAATACAGAGGCTGTGACAGGCAGTCTGATTGATATAATCAACAACACAGTACAATGGAAACAGGTGTTACCTGCAGTCAGAACCCCAGACTATTCCCATCACACAGACAATAGTGGATACACAACAGAAAGGAGATTAGTAGGTGGACCAGACAGTGATACCACACACTTTTGAAGTAGCATGGCACCAACACAGATAATTAACCCCTAACTGCCCAGGTTATGATTTTAGTCTCTTTTGCAGAGCTGCCTGTTGATAAAATGT
The DNA here is from genome assembly GCA_037306005.1 of Rhinophrynus dorsalis. Classification (NCBI taxonomy): domain Eukaryota; kingdom Metazoa; phylum Chordata; class Amphibia; order Anura; family Rhinophrynidae; genus Rhinophrynus; species Rhinophrynus dorsalis. Next base: position 66,638,356 of record CM074719.1, on the reverse strand, counting down.
TCAAAGTTCCCCATAGTCTGAAATAATGGGCTGAGAGTCGGCATGCCCAGCAATCATTTTCAGTAACAGAGTAGGATCCGTTACAGTTACCTTGACAGAGGTGATTCTTTGTTTGTAGCTTTTATCAATTTTGGCTTGTTTAAGCTTTGAGAAAGTGGTGATAGACTGTGAAACATGTAAGCGTTCAAGCCTTCTGTATTTTACACATTTTAATAAATTTGTTCAAGATTTCTACTATAAAGAGCCTTCTCCTTTGAATGCTGTATTTGCACACCTGGAAACACACCAGACATTGAAGGTAGACCCAAACGGAGATGGGTATATGCTCTCCACATGTTTACCTGTTAGCCTGACTGATACCAGTAGCCTAACCATTTTAATTTGTGAGCATCCATTTATTACTTTACTGTACATTGAGCCATATTTTTTGTGACATTGTTGCACTATTGGGCTCCTCTTTTCTTGTTTCTTTTTGAGATATTTGTGCCTCTTTAGGGAGTCTGGTGTGAAAGAGAGTAGCCAATAATTATATCTATTGATCCTGCTTCTGGGGGCAGTGATTAACCCCAGATGCCTGTTTGCTGATCTTAGCCTATAGGGTTCATGGTTTTGGTCCAAGATCTATAAAATTGATATACACAGGGGTGCCACTTTGTGTGTTGTCCCTTCTTTTTCTCTTTGCAGATGTCCTAATATGGCCACTGTACTCAGACTCATTTCACTGAACACTGATCATCACTAATGTGAACATACATTGTTCCACTCTGAGACCTCTCTAGCATTAATTCTAGCTCCTTTTAATTGATCCCTGTAGTGAAGATGGATCGTTTGAGAATTGCACCACTTTAACCCCTTAAGGACCGGACATTATGGGACATTTCCGTCCCATAACGTCCGCATAGGGGCACGTTGACGGGCCGGTACACGTGACCTGTCACGTGTATCGGCGCGTCATTATGGGGCTTGAAATAGATCGCTCCGATCTTGGAGCGGTCTATTTCATGCCCCATTTTTACTTACAGCGCTCCCGGAAGAGCGCTGTAAGTAAAATGTACGTGACGTACCAGGACCGTCAAGGGTCTTTCAAGAAAGTTTACCCTTGACGGTCCTGGTACGTCAAGGGTCCCTAAGGGGTTATGGAAAGTGGTAAAATTGTAGAGCAAGCCAACTGCACCAGTTGAACAGCTGAAAAAAATGGGCGGCATTTCATTAGTAAAAAAACTTGTTAAAGCCACAGTTAGGTTCTTGCTCAAATTCACAAAATTAGGAAAAAAAGGTTACATTCTTCAAACTGAACTCAATGCCCCCATGTACTTTGCTGATGATATAAAAAATGACATGACAAAGGACATCAATGTCACTGTTGAGATCATTTGTGATGGTACCAATACTTGTAATATCATAAATGAAGCCACTGATGAGTAGGGAGGGGAGAAAAGTCTGAGAAATTTCCCTCAGGACTTTTTGCGGAAAAAAAATAAAGATTTTTCGCTTTTCTCACAAAAGGTTTCGTCCATAGACAGTAAATAAAATGTTCTCCTTTTTTCTACTGCCAATTCGTTTCCCACCAGAACTTTGACAAATTTCATCCATGTTTTTTATAGGTGCAAGATTTCCCACAACGATATAACTTCTTTAGAGGCAGAAGTGGAGAAAATAAATAGCTGAAAGTAAAAGTTGTGAGTCCTACAACATCATATACCTTGAAAAAATAGTTTGCTATCCTTTGCCCACAACACTAACTTCCTACTTAAGTAACTTTGGCACAAGCATCCTTGAAAAATAACACTGGACATTCCAGCAGGGTGCAAAACATAACATCAGGTCTTTAAAGGATAGTAATACTTAAAATGTAAAAAAAATATGTTGTAGGGTTTATCCCCTGAGTAAAACAAGAGTATTCCCACTGCTGAAAGGTGTTTCATTCAAAAGTTATTCATTTTCAAAGTTGAATTTTTTAGGTGCAATATCACAGTGGCATGAAATTTTACAGTGGAGCTGTTGCTACACGATCCTATGGACAGCTCTGGTCCTGGGACCATAAATCTCCATAGGATGGTGTAGCAACAGCACCACTGTACACTTTCAGGCCACTGTGATATTGCACCTAAAAAACTCAACTTTGAAAATTAATAACGTTTGAATGAAACACCTTTCAGCAGTGGGAATACTTTTGTTTTACTCAGGGGGATAAACCCTACAACATATATTTTTTTACATTTTAAGTATTACTATCCCTTTAAAGCCTCTGTTTTTAACAAAAGAAAAGGGAAGCATGTTAACTGCCAACATTTTGACAAGTTTACTATTCCATAAGCATACTTTTGAATTACTTTTGTGCAGGTTTTGACTTCTATAAAATAACTTACTAAGTGTGGGATTGCAGTACATAGTGGAAGAACTGTGTAACATTATTTCTTTAATAACATTACTTGTGGAGGTGGTGGGGTGGGGATGGTATGTGTAGGCACTCTATGACTCTTGTCATCTCCAAAAACAAACTTAGTCATACTGGAGCAGGATCAGAAAATATTGACACACTCTCTGACACATCAACAGCACTTCTATTACGTACCCCTGTAATATTTAAGAGTACTTCTGCTGCTGCTAGTTGTGGTACCTCTGACCTGTTGATGGTGTGTCTCACAGTCAGACCTGTGGTTGTGGTTCAGGTTGGAACTCATTGAGGAGGTGCCTAAGTGTGAGCTGGTTTCCCCCCCTGCTCACATACTTCTTACACAAACTACAGATAGCAACATGTTTAGCTTTTGGATCTTGAGTGGAAGATTGAGCCTTTGTCTTTCAGCTAACTTCCTAGCCATGTCATCATCATCTATCTCATGCTCAACTTCATATGTATCTGAAGAAAAGTAGAACATTGGAGGGATATATTCTAGATCTACATTTTCAGTCATTATGTCATCCTCAGCATTACCCCCCGCTTCTTCCCCACTACTTTTATATTTCTCTGGACTTTTAGAGGTCTCAAATAATTTATTTTAATTGTTCCCCTTTGAGGGATTTTCACAACATTCACACTACTGCTTTCAAGGCAGGTGTTTTTGTGCTTGTTTGTCTCATTGTCAGATGCATCAGTTGGTTAAAGTGCCAAACCTTCTTGCATTATGTAATCAACACTGCAATGTGACTTATTGTCATCTTCAGTGTTTTTAGATGGTTTGTTAATAGTACTGGTGGTGGTGTAACTTTTGGTGGGAGTTTGACAAACTGTATCTTCCTCGGGATGAAAGGGATCCCCACCATTTATTGCACACACTGCAGAAAACATGACTGCAGTCAGTTCTTGGACTACCACTTTAATCACACATCCCTGCACTTCTCTTAATCCTTTCAATGTACCCCTTGTGCATTTACTCAACTACTATGTGTGTTTTTATTGTAAAGTACACATAAGAACTGATTGTGTGTGAGGTCTTGAATACTCTGTCGAACCTAATCTCAGTCTGCCTCAGTAACAGATCACATCAGGATCCCTGTCTCTGTCACGTTGCAACAAAAAACAAAACAAAACATACTCCCTGATCACTGTATAGAATAAAGAAGCACAAAGAGGACCATCTAAAAGTGAAGTTTTGTTCTTTAATAAAATATTTTCATGTGCAAGGGTTAAGATAACACTAACAAAATATAGATAAAATCAACATATATCTCTCTCTGAAGTCTTCTTTTCGAATTTGCCTCTTGCACCAGCCCCTTGTGCACTATGCAATCCAGCTCTACATGCAGAACAATACCTGTCCGAGCGGGCTAACCAGAGTACTCACGGGACTGCTTAGTAGAAACTCTAGGATCGCGCCTGATCTCGGCACTTATCTCTGCTAGGTGCTACTATGTATCCATTAATGACTTCCAGATGTAATTTACCAAGCTTAGAAGCTATCGAGAGAGCTGAAACACTTTAAAATCAATATAGTATTGAACAGCCTACGTGTATCACGGATCTCCTGTACGCTTCCTCAGGGCTTTACAGACTGCCTTGTCTCTCCAAATTAAATACTCTCCGACCTCATATTCGGTCCGGAGAAGACAGTACCGATCTTTCAATTTACCATCCCCAATTAATCTCTATTATTGGAACAAAATATTTATTATCTCTACACACCATATTGAAGGCACTTCCCGATATATAATCCCCTGGGAGTGGACATATCCAACACGATATGCCCTCCTCCAATGCTGTATCGATCTCCTCCATTTACCTACTATTTTAACTCTACTTATAGTCCTTAATCTCGTTTGGGAGTTCATCCGGAAAAAACCTCACTACCTGCACCCTTATACTATGTATCAATCTATCAATCCGTCTCAACCTCTATATTTGGTATATTACCAATATAAATATAAAATACATAGACATCTATACATGGGAAAATCCGCGGGGAATATATCTATCCCACATTGCCTATTGTCGTATCATATATATTTATATATATATATATATATATATATATATATATATATATATATATATATGTGTGTGTGTGTATGTCCTACACATACCACCTAATTAAAAATCTAATTGAATCAATCCGATGATAATACTAGGACATTCCCAATAAGGGGGAGGATATCACATAATGGGAATTGTTCTCCCCAGTGGACCTTTTTCTAGTGGTTACTTTATAAAATGTCTAGAGACACTATGTGTTTACAATTTATTGGTGATATTTCTGAGATGTTCCCCAAATTAAACCCTGAGCCGACGCTTAGTTCTCCCCACGTACTGCTGCCCACATTTGCACGTGAGGAGATAAACTACATACTCAGAGTTACAGTTAAGGAACTGTCTCATTTCATATTTTCTTCCTGTTACTTTGGACTCAAAAGTCGACTTTGCTTCAGTCTTTTTGAACGGATAATGCATACATACTTGGCATCCCTTCATTCCATACTAGTGATGATCGAGCACCCCGATGCTCGGGTGTTCGGGTGCTCTGGCCGAGCGCCCCAGGAGGCTCGAGTGCTCGGCCGAGCACCCGAGCCCCATTGAAGTCAATGGGAGGACTCGAGCATTACACCAGGCACCCCCTGCTCTGATGAGGGGAGGGTGCCTGGTTCATAGGAAAAGGTCAGAAAATGATGGAAACACCACAGAAATGGTTCAGGGGCAGCATAGGGAGGATGTCTGGATGCATCTTGGACTCCAACGTCGCTGCTGGGAACGATGTTTCGCCCGTAGTACGCCATTTTTACAGACTGACCGTAAAACACACAAAAAGGAAGATAAAAACTAATCTGCGGCTAGGCACACTAAACAATATGTGACGCTAATCTGCGGCTAGGCACACTAAACAATATGTGACGTTAATCTGCGGTTAGGCACACTAAACAATATGTGACGCTAATTTGCGGCTAGGCACACTAAACAATATGTGACGCTAATCTGCGGCTAGGCACACGAAACAGAATGTGACGCTAATCTGCGGCTAGGCACAGTGAACGGAATATGTGACGTTAATTTGTGAATTTGCACACTAAACAATATGTGACGTTAATTTGTGAATTTGCACACTAAACAATATGTGACGCTAATCTGCGGCTAGGCACACTAAACAATATGTGACATTAATCTGCGGCTAGGCACACTAAACAGAATGTGACGCTAATCTGCGGCTAGGCACACAAAACAGAATGTGACGTTAATCTGCGGCTAGGCACAGTGAACGGAATATGTGACGTTAATTTGTGAATTTGCACACTAAACAATATGTGACGTTAATTTGTGAATTTGCACACTAAACAATATGTGACGCTAATCTGCGGCTAGGCACACTAAACAATATGTGACGTTAATCTGCGGCTAGGCACACTAAACAGAATGTGACGCTAATCTGCGGCTAGGCACACGAAACAGAATGTGACGCTAATCTGCGGCTAGGCACAGTGAACGGAATATGTGACGTTAATTTGTGAATTTGCACACTAAACAGAATGTGACAATAATCTATGGCTAGGCACACGTTTAAAATGGCCCTTTTTGTCGCTGCGTTGTAAAATCATTGGCCCTGTGCACCTAACAGAATATGTCAGCTTGTCACTGCACTGTGAAATATTTGTCCCTGTGCACCTAGTACAATGTCACCTTAGAACATGTCCCCCCCACAAAAAAATGAAATTCTGCCACCCCCCAAAAAAATTAAATGCTGCCCCCACACAAAACAGTCCTAAAAAGGACTTTTGGGTCTTGAAAGAGTTTCAACAATTTGATTCTCCCTACACTGACTTCCTGTGCATCTAGTATTATATGTCACCTTACTAATATCCCCCCCACAAAAAAAAAGGAAATTGTGCCCCCCCAAACAAAATATAAATGCTGCCCCCACACACAACAGTCCTAAAAAGGACTTTTGGGTCTTGAAAGAGTTCCAACAATTTTATTCTCCCTACACTGACTTTCCCTGCCTGAGCGCATCTCTCCCTGGCTAAGAATGAGCTGAACTCGCGCGTCGGGTGCTATACAGCACCCGATCACGGGTTCTGGCCAGCCAATCAGTGTAATGCCAGCAGCCAACATGGCTGCTGGCATTACACTGATGTCAGAGCCTCCCCGCACGTTTATTGGCTGCGCAGCAGCCGCGAAACGTGCGGGGAGGAGACCCGAACATGGCGGGCGAGCACATGCGGTACTCGTACGAGTACCGCCATGTGCCGAGCAGAGCGATGCTCGAGCCGAACCGAGCTTCGGCCGAGCATGCTCGCTCATCACTATTCCATACCTATACATCCCCTTTCGCACCGATAGAAAGTGATCCCCAGATGCACCGGCCTCTTTCTTTTTATTTATTTTCCCATACACATCACTGGGCACCACTATTTGTTTGATGTTTCTACTTTTCCTAAATGAGATTCTATGTCTCTCTTCTAGTGTGGGCCCAATGATTGGATCCTCTTTTAGGATATGCCAGTGCCTTCTGAGGATCCCCTCCATCTGGTGGGATTTCTGGTTATATGTGGTGGTGAAGAAGGGGGTCCAATACCCCTGATCCTTTTTTTTCTCCTTATACTCCGTAAGTTATTTTCTTGGTATCTTTTTAACCCTTTCCTCTGCCTGATCTAAAAGTCAACTTTGATAGCCCTTCTCTAGGAATTTTTCTCTCACTACTAGTGCCTCTCTTTGAAAATCAGTCTCTCTCTTGCAGTTGCGCCCCACTCTCTGGAGGTGTCCATAAGGAAGATTTTCCTTCCATCTCTTATGGTGGCCACTGTTGAAGTGAAGATACCCGTTGCTATCAACAATCTTTCTATGATTCTTGGTACATATAAAACTTCCTTAATTTGATATAACCAGGTCCAAAAATTCTATTTCCCTAGTGTTTGTATTACTAGTGAAGGACAAGTTAAATTGATTATTATTGATATAGTGTAGAAATTCCTGGGACTTCTCTTCCGTCCCCTCCCAAATAATCAGAATATCGTCTATATGCACAATAGACAATATTTTCTATAAATGGATTATTGTCCCAGATCACCACCGATTCCCACCTGCCAGAGCAAAGGCACAACCCATAGCCGTACCAAACCCTGATAAACCCAGACCCCTACGACAGAGAGAGGAGCTGAATTGGATCACTGTTGCCTGTGTCTTCCCAGTCAGTGACTCAGAATGTTTGGGTATTTGGGATAATTCTCGTTTGCTTCCTTTTCACACACCCAGACTCCCCTGACAGAGATAACAGCCAGATCAAAAATTTACTTGGATCACAGCTGCCTGTGTCTACTCAACTGAACACAGTTTTGTATTTGGAGTAAAACACCTTTGCTCCGTTCTCACACCTCAGACTTCCATAATACAGATATAACAGCTATATCAGGAAAAAACTTGGAACACGGCTGCCTATGTCTTCCCAGTCAGTCTATCAAATTTTGGGGTATTTGAGGTTAAATGCCTCTCTCTCTTCCTGTCCCCCAGACTCCCCTAATACAGAAAACAGATTTCCTGCCTACAAGATTTCCTAAACTGAGCTTATACTATACTTTATTAGCTTGCCTTCTCTACCTCAAAAATGTGCTCCTTTCTCTTACAAACCCAGAATGTCATGCTCTAGATCCTGAAAGCCTTTTATATGCCTGAGTGAAAATAAGATAAATTTGTCATGTGTTGGGGAAAAATTCTGTCTTACCATTGATTTCAAGCAGCTAGGCAAAAAAATATACTTTTCACAAAATATGTACTGCTTGGAGAAAAGTGCAAAATTTCTCCTGTTTCTCTTTTGAAATGAAATCTTTCATCCATCCTTGCTTATTAGGTAATTTATGTTGTCATGTCTGATTCCATTAGCAAATGGGTGTGTGAGGTTAAGTTGGAATAACCTGTATCTTCCATATTTTTGTGTTAGAATGAGAGCTTAACTGTGGCCTTAACAAATTTTTTTTAATCTCTCTCAAGCTGAATATAGTCACTGCATTATTTACTTTTGCTTTAACACCGAAGATTGTTTTGTATGCAAAACTGTGACAGACTAGTAAATTTTTCATGACAAATTGTCTGTTTAAATTTGTTTAGAATTTGATTTAATTAAAAGAAGGGAGAAAGATCATAACATTTTAGCATATTTAAATGAAATGGCATAATCACAGCTTATTTTGTCACAGGTTGCACTGTCACATTGATAAGAGATATAAATCTCACATTAAAAAAAGTTTACACATTATCACTATGTAAAAGTAAATGAATAACTGCCTGCACATTTTTTGATCCCACTGCAGCTGGACAGATGCCAACAATTTATTTCATGCCCACTGTGCAAACATTATGGTCCCTAGGTTCAAATGAAAAGTGGAGTCCTTTTTAGAGAAGAATTAAGACTTTTCATTTAATTATATGGGGATTTTAACCCTATAAATGCTGGACAGGTCGCCAGCAGATTATTTAGCAAAGCATCGGGCACCTCTCTAGCATTGAAGTGATCAATATTTGACTTTTAATCAATGGGAAGTTGGGGATTTAAATAGGTTACATAGTAACAATCCCTACTCTCCAAACCCCACACACATATAAAATCCAGACTGGATAAAAACTAAGTGGCAGGTCAACCAACCAATCTATCTCAATGAGATTATAATGTCCACATAATATTAAGGAAACTGAAACACTGGACAGACAAAAGTCACATGTATAAGAACACCGATAGCAATGCACACAGATACCTTTACAGTTAGAAAGACATATCACTACAAATATGCTTCAAGTGAATAAATTGACCTTTGGGGATATGTCTATAAGGTGTCTAGGATGGCGAGCATTTTCTTAAAGTGCAGTATTGAAAAACACCTACATTGACAACGCATACTCTTCATCACCACTAAGGGTCAAGTCTAAAAAATCTATAAAGATCTCTGTAAATTATAAGCAAACCTAAGGCCATAATCATTGGAATTGAGGTGTTGAACAAACAGTTTAGCTTGAACATCACTGCCACAGCAAACAAATATAAGAGCATCTATGTAGCTATAATAAAACACAATAAAAGGTCTGAAGGGGTTGTAGCTGCTCCCACCAACCAACAAAAAGTTTGCAAAAGATGGGTCAAATTTGGCACCCATGCCAAAAAAAACCCTGTCAAACAAAAAATAATTGTGAAGAAGTATTTAATTGCTCTATTCAAAAAAATATCTAAATTCCAATGAATAGTTACTCTCCTGATCTAAAAAGAAATTAACTGATTTCATACCTTCTGTGTGCTGTATATTAGAATAAAGTGATACTGCTTCCACAGTTAGCCACATACACCATGATGTCCATTGCACTCCTTCCATAATGTGTAAAATGTGAGTGGTATTACGTAAATATGTGGTCAACTGGAAAATGAGAGGTTGCAAATATTGGTCCACAAGATACGATAGGTTCTCATTCAAAGAAGCTATTCCAGAGACAATGGATCTGCCAACTAGCTGTACGAGTGTCTTATGTGTCTTGGGCAATTGATGAAATATAGGGACAACGGGATCCTCCACAAACACAAACTGGGCCTCCTTATTAGTTAGACAACAAGTGGTCAGGCCCAATCAGCAATCCGTCGGGAGCTCTGCCAGGCAGCTAAACTGTGAGTAGCAATATGTGGTGGAGGATCACAATATAATCCGTTTAGCTGCTCTTTCTTTTATGTATATTTCTGACTCAGGTCTTCAGGTAACTAATACTGTGAACAATACATATCCATTTGTGCTCTACCAGTCTGGGGTTTAAACCAGTATCTGCACTTTTATGAGAGGCTGCTAAAAGTATACACCGATAAGGGTGTCAGTGGTGGAGGTCAACATCTGATCCAGTTACTCCTGTTTTTAGAGTGAGTACGCCTTTTCTCTTTTTTCATAATGGCGCTTAGTGCTCTGTGTGACAAATATACACCTTCCAGTAAGGTAAACTGAAAGCATATATTTGATTTCATCTGTAAGTCAAAGAGATAAAGGAAAGTAACAATTTCTTTCCAAGAATTACCAAAAAGCTCAATAAATATGAGACCTGGAATGGAGTAAATACTGTATTAGCAAATGGAAAATTACATAAAGTCTCTTTTTAATAAAAGCATAATAGAGTATATTCTGTCACAGTGCCTACCTTAGTCTTAGCATTTTCTGGCTGGGCGCTGCTGGGGAACTGGGTCCGGGAGTGGCACTCCGGCGTCACTACCCGTGTCTCCCCGTGCCTGTAGCCGGACCACTTCTGGTGCCTCCCACCTCCAGCCGTGTCCTTTTCCCAAGCAGAGCTAATGTTCATGATGACACTGGTTGCGTCACATAGTTCATTCCGCCGCGTCATTTGCAGGTGCGTGTCAGTTTGATTGACTCTAGTGCTTCTTATACCTGCGGTTACCTGAGACTCCTCCTTGCTACTTCCTAGTGGATTTAAAAGGGTGAAGGTCAGTCAGTCCAGTCGCCCTTATTTTGGTGTCTGATGCAGTTGCTTATTTCTTTGGACCTTTCTGTGTATGACCTAGGCTTGTCTGTCCATCCTGGTGCTGAACTGTGGCTCTGTCTGACTATTTTTCCTGCATTATCCTTTGGCATAGTAGACACCCAGTCTGGTGCAGACCTGTGGCTCTGGCCAACTACCCGCTCCGTGTATGATCTAGGCTTATCTGACCATCCATCCTGGTGCTTACCTGTGGCTCTGTCTGGCTATTCTTCCTGTATTATCCTCTGGTGTAGTAGACACCCAGTCTGGTGCAGACCTGTGGCTCTGGCTGACTACCCGCTCCGTGTTTGACCTAGGCTTGTTTGACCATCCTATCTGGTGCAGACCTGTGGCTCTGGCAGACGTCCCACTCTGGCCGAACATCCGCTCTGTTTCTCCCCAGGTGGTCTCTACCATTTATACTGACTGCAGGTGTGAGTCAGTAAGAGTCTCCCTTGTCCTTATCCTATAGGAGTACTCAGTTGCCACGCTCTTGTCATTGTCTTACTCGCTACTCTGAGACTACCATTGGCAGTCTGCCCTGTCTCCTGTAAATAGGTTCCCCAATTGGCCTCCTATTTCTGGTAGGAAGCGCGGGCTTCTTTTGGTACCCTCTGCGCCTTGTTGTTATTTTATTGTCTATCATATATTACCAGTAAATAAAGGTGGTTTTATTATTACAGTACTGACTCTTGGTCTATTTCTTGAATCCATGACAGTATGTAAGGGCCATGACCACAGACAGTACTGGTAATCCACCATTTGAGAACAACATGAACAGGATGGAGGTTCAAGATCAATGCATTGATCAATTATTCTTGGCCATTCAGACCTTGCTCAATAGAACCGCACGCTTGGAACTCCTTAACCCACAACCGGTGGCCACCCTCGCTCCTTCCCCGGCACCGGTGGTTCCTACCGCTCCTGATGCAGGCACAATCAGAGAGTGTCAGGCTCCTCTCTGCTCCCACAATGTTATGGTTCGGATACTGAATTATGCCGCGGGCTCTTTAACCAATAGGCATATACTTCAAAATGGTACCGCAAGCATTCCTTACTGAGTACAGTAAGGCTGGTTTTATGATATCGCTCCTTTCTGGCAAAGCTTTAGCATGGGCTAATCCCTTATGGGAGACAGATAAATCCAAAGTTCATAACTTTATGGAGTTTGTGGCCTCATTTAAAAGCTTTTGACGTGCCGGGTCGCGTGACCTCGGCTTCTAAACACTTAATGACCATCTGCCAGGGCGCTGGAACAGTGGCAGAGTACGCTATTGAATTTAGTACTCTGGCAGCCGAGGTAGGCTACAACAGTGAGGCCCTGGTAGCAACCTTTTTCCAAGGACTGTGTGATACTATCAAGGATGAGATTGCTGCCCATGAATTGCCTACAAGTTTAGATGAGCTAATCTCATATACTATCCTAATTGATACCAGGGTCAGGGAGCGACCCTTATTCAGGGAGCACCTGTGGAGGCCTCCATCCAGATTGGCCCCTCATTTTTCTCGCCCACCCTGTCCTCCCTCACCTCCCATGCCTCCTAGTTCCGATTTAGGCCGCTAGTGAACCTATGCAAGTTGGTACTACCTGTCTTTCAGTAGAAGAGAGGGCTTTTAGGAGGAGACAGGGGCTGTGTTTGTATTGTGGAAAATCAGGTCACCTGCTGAAGTCCTGCCTGGCACGTCCGGGAAATGATCGCACCTAAGATCCTGTCAGGAACTGATCTTAGTTGGAATTTCTCAGTCCCCAGAGATCATTCTGGACAAACCCATTCTCGAACTGATCCTGACGTGGGCCAATTCTTCTGTCTCTGCTCCAGTGTTACTGGATTTGGGTGCTGCTGGTTACTTTATTAATGAGGAATTGGCTGCCAAAAATTCCATTCCGTTGCAGCCTCGATCCTCTCCTCTGGCCATTGAAGCCATTGATGGTAGACCTTTACTACAAGAACATATTATGCAGGAGACATATCTGCTAACCTTAAAGGTGGGGGCACTTCATACAGAAGTTTTAAAATTTCAGGTGATCAACTCCCCTCATTATGCCATCATTCTTGGGTTCCCTTGGATGAAGGCTCACAATCCCAGGATCGATTTGCACACCTGTGACATTGTGACTTGGGCCCCTGTCTCTGTCCTGTGAGACTGGCTTGTGCCACTGCCTCAGTCCTGCCTGAGGAATATGCAACTTTCAGGGATGTATTTAACAAAACAAGGTGAAGCGTTACATCCACATAGGCCGTATGATTGCTCTGTGGAGCTATTGTCTGGTACCACTCCTCCTAAGGGTCGCATCTACCCTCTCTCTGTGAAGGAGAATAGGGCCATGGAGGTGTACATTTCCGGTGCCCTTGCTAGGGGCATTATTTGAAAGTTCACGTCCTCTGCTGGTGCTGGATGCTTTTTTGTTAAGAAAAAGTATGGAGAGTTATGTCTGTGTATTGATTTCCAAGGATTAAACAAATTAATAGTAAAGAATGCCTATCTTATACCTTTGATTACTGAACTATTTGACTGATTAAAGGGTTCTAAAATTTATACGAAACTAGATTTAAGGGCAGCATATAATCTTGTCCGAATGAAGGAGGGCCACGAGTGGAAGACAGCATTTAACACCCGGAGCGGGCATTACGAGTATTTAGTGATACCCTTTGGCCTCTGCAATGCTCCTGCTGTCTTCCAGGAATTTATCAATGACATCTTGAGAGAATTGTTACAGACCTGTGTGGTGGTCTATTTGGACAACATCCTTATTCACTCCCCTATGCTGGAGGTTCATCGCGCAGATTTGTCCAAAGTATTACACCTGCTGAGGGAAAACAACCTATATTGCAAATTGGAGAAATGTGAATTTAACAAACCCCAAGTAATGTTTCTGGGATACATTATTTCCACTTCTGGGTTGGCTATGGACCCACAGAAGTTGTCAGCTGTGTTACAATGGCCCCTTCCAGAAGGACTCAAATCAATAAAAAGATTCTTGTATTTCACTAATTATTACCTTACATTCATTAAAAAAAATTCTACAGTGGTTAAACCACTAACAGACATGACCCGTAAAGGAGCCAAGACCTCAGAATGGTCTCCTGGTGCATTTCATGCCTTCAAAAACCTCAAGGCAGCATTTTCAACAGCTCCCATTTTGGTTCATCCTAATCCCACTCTACCCTTTACCCTGGAGGTTGACGCTTCTGAAGTAGGAATAGGCGCCCTCCTTTCTCAACTCTCAGCTCCAGGGGAGGCTCTACGTTCATGTGGCTATTTCTCTAGGAAACTGTCCAAGGCTGAGAGGTTATATCAGATTGGGGACAGAAAATTACTGGCCATTATCCTGGCCTTAAAATAATGGCAACATCTATTGGAGGGTACCACTTCTCCAATTTTGATTCTGACTGACCACAAAAACCTCATGTACTTGTCTGAGGCTAAACAGCTGTCGTTCCGGCAAGCTAGATGGGCATTGTTTCTCTCTAGGTTAAATTTTGTGGTTTCCTACCTTTCTGGCTCTAAGAATGTTAAGGCAGATGCCCTGTCACAACAGTTTTGTACCCTATCTAAGGAAGAGTCTTCATCCTTGTCCTGTTATTCCGACTGACCGGATACTTGCTACAATACATACTTGTATCACCTCTCCCCTGGGAGAGGAAATATTGGCTGCTCAAACATCCACTCCAGTGGAGAAGCCCTGTGGATAGTGCTTTGTTGTCACGGTTTGTTAAGACTCTCAGACACAGAGTTTAGATAAAAGATCAACTTTATTGAAAAGTTAATGCAACCCCTTAGGGAAATGTACACGTACACACATATATCTTTAATTGAATAGAAATACAATGCAAATAGAGAAATATTGGCTCTACCAGTCCTGCCAATATACCGGGCAGGACAGCCAGGGAACAGGAACTTTAGGTGAGGCTTTACCGGCCTTGCCAATACCAGGTAAGGCAACCACGGAAACAGGACTGGTTCTACAGGCCTTACCATATACCGGGCAAGACAGCCAATAAACAGGAAATGTGCAAGCTCTACCAGCCTTGCCAATACCAGGTAAGGCAACCCAGGGAAACAGGACAGGTTTTACTGGCCTTACCATATACCAGGCAAGGCAGCCAATTGACAGGAGAATAAACAGGCTCTACCGGCCTCGCCAATACCGGGTAAGGCAACCCCAGGAAACAGGAGAGGTTCTACCGGCCTTACCATACACCGGGCAAGGCAGCCCATAGACTGGATGAATGCAACACCGATAGTAAAGTGACTGGTAGGCAAAAACAATCACTTATGACCGAAAGAGGCTAGGTCAGTACATAAGCCGCCAGCAATAGATGTAATGAAGGTATTGAGCTAGCAGGGTTCTCTCAGATGGAACATCGCAACACATAGAGCAGTCAGGGTTGAATGGAGCGAACCAGTAACCTGTACGTGTAACGCTATAATACTGGTACAGCCGGGTGGCTAGGGGAGCGAACCAGTACCCTGTACGTGGAACGCTATACACATGAGACAGCCGTGTGGCTTGAGCACTGAAACAGCCGGATGGCTGGAGGAGTGAACCAGTTCCCTGTACGTGGGACGCTATACACATGAGACAGCCGGGTGGCTTGAGCACTGAAACAGCCGGATGGCTGGGGGAGCGAACCAGTACCCTGTACGTGGAACGCTATACACATGAGATAGCCGGGTGGCTTGAGCACTAAAACAGCCGGATGGCTGGGGGAGCGAACCAGTACCCTGTACGTGGAACGCTATACACATGAGACAGCCGGGTGGCTAACAGAGTGAACCAGTACCCAGTACGTGGGATGCTATACACATGAGACAGCCGGGTGGCTAACGGAGCGAACCAGTACCCAGTACATGGGGCGCTATACGCAGCCAGGTGGCTTGTGTCTCCAGTGAGCTAGCTGGCGAGAGAACAATGTCACCAAGGCGACTCAGGAACGTCTTGAAAGCAAACAGGACTGGACAGCGGACCAGCGGAAGGAAGTAGGAACCCGCAGGCAGACGGTCAACCGGAATCAGGACGCTGGGGAGACTGGCAGCAGAAGGCGGAGGTTCAACCGGATCAAACGTCAGCAGGACCTCTCGAACTGGAAGCACTGGAACGGGTTAACACTGGTCACAGGAAACACAGCAAAGGCCGCGGATACTCAGGAACAGTGAAAATCACAGCAGCAAGGAGACAACACGAACGCGCAACCAAAGGGTGCCCAGGCTAGGTTTAAATAGGCAATACAGGGCGGGCTGAAGACAGCAAGCCAATCGAGAGCCCCCTACTGGTGACAGACATAGAAATAGAGCAATCACGGGCACAGTGATATTTGTACCTGCTCAATTACATACCAGACTTTTGGAGACATACCATACTTCCACGATAGCTGGCCACATTGGGCGAGATCAATTGATTTGGTCCATGACTAGACAATTCTGGTGGCCAACTCTCAGATCTCACTGTTCTGCTTTTACAGTGGCATGCACAATATGTGCTCAAAATAAATCACCTCGACATTTACTGGTATGTCTCCTCCAACCAGTGGCCAGTGGAGAACGACCTTGGTCACATTTGTCCATTGATTTTATGGTTGATCTTCCGGCATCTCGGGGTTTCACGGTCATCCTGATGGTTGTGGACACATTTTCTAAGGTGGCCCACTTTGTACCACTCAAGAAATTACCATCTGCTCAGGAGTTGGCGATGGTTTTCCCTAGAGAGACTCCATGGCTTACCCAGGGTTATTGTATTGGACAGGGGGAGCCAGTTCGTGTCTCATTTCTGGAGATGCTTTTGTGCTATAACAAGGGGGAAAGTATGATAGCCAGATACTTATGGATTAGTGGTTGTCAAGGTTAACTATATTTAATTAACTCTGTATTTGCCGCATTGGTAGATATCTAACACTGATGCCAGGAATACTGAATGGCTGAACATAAAATTAGCACTGTATATTATTTCACAATAGTGCATAGATTTTCAAAGCAATATCCATATACTGACTGGAATTAACCCCCACATTACACGCTGCTCTCCACCTTCTAGCTCACCAAATTTGGTATGGTGTATTTTAAAACTCAGAAGCAGTAAATTGGCTGGGTTTATAGATTTTAATTGTTTATATGTATGTGTAATAATAATGTTTGGCTTTATGAGACTTAGGTTTACTATCAGAGACCAATTGGTCCATTTCTGTAACAGTACTGAAGTGGTCTTTTCAATCCTATTGATAAAAAAAATTGTCATAGGGCTAAATCTTTTCTATCGCCTCTTTTTTACCATTTATTCATAGTTAATGTAAGACCTGCAATATGAAAAAATACTGAATACTATTTCATTGTGGTGACTTTATACATAAGCAGTTTTCCAGTTGGAGAGACCTTAATGCATATGCTTAGTAGAATAATGTAGGAACTGGAAAGTGTATCACAATTGAGAAGTTATTACCTCTTTACTAGGGTGGGCAAAAATGTTAGCCTCAAACCCAGATAGGTGAATGGTACTTCCTACATGGCAAATAATATGCCCCAAAAAGGGTTTTTTTTTGGCCTAGTTCATTGCATTGAAATCAATGGGAACATTGAATTTATACACAATAGATAGCAAATGTTATTTTATTTACCAAAGGCATTGTATAAAAGGTGCAAGAGGGTTCCTCTGTTGGTGGAAAAGAGTCGGGAAATTTTTTTTTGGGGGGGGTTGTTTACTGGGATTGTGGGGACAGTATAAAATAAGAAATTGGTACGCAATGTGACAGAGACAGGGACCCCTGATTTAAGCTGCAACTGGGACTGACTGATCCCTGACAAGATAAAGTATTTTGTAGAGGATGATTTGTAGGACTCAGACTTGAAGTTACAGGTCCAAGGAAACATTGATTTGTAGGACATAGACTTATTAGACGCACATGCCTGATAGAAACATTGATTAGTTGTAGGAAATTAGACTTGTGTTAGGCCCAAACCCTGAGGAAACATTGATTTGTAGGAGTTAGACTTGTTTGGTACAAACCCTAAGGAAACATTGATTAGTTGTAGGAAATGAGGCTTGTGTTAGGCCAAAGCCCTAAGGAAACATTGATTTGTCGGATATAACCTTATTAGAGGCACAAGCCCTGAAGAAACATTGATTAGTTGTAGGAAATTAGACTTGTGTTAGGCCCAAGCCTTGAGGAAACATTGGTTTGTATGACAGACTTATTAGAAGCACAAGCCCTGGGGAAAAATTGATTAGTTGATGGAAATAAGACTTGTGTTAGGCCAAAGAACTGAGGAAACATTGATTTGTTGGACTTAGGTGTGTTGGAAATAAGCCCCCAAAAATTTATTTTATGTAGGCCTCTGGTTTATTTTTGGTAAAGAACAAACCCTGAGGAAAAAAAAATGCCCTACTGGCCTAGTGCCAGTAGGTCATATTGTGGTGGCCATGGGCCACTGGCCATTATCAAATCCTCAGTGTCATTGCGGAATTTGCAACTGCTGTTCTTGCTGCTGCTGCTGAGTTGCTTAAACAGAAGGATTATTAGGCAGCTCAAAGGTAAGGGATCAACAGCAGCAGTAACATGGGTGATAGATTATGAAGGTTCCACTTGCCATGACTAGCTCCAGTGATGTACCTGAGGCAGTAGTGGCACCATCACTAGCCCCTACCAGTTCAGCTATATGTGGAGAAAATAAGAAGTTGGTCAGTAATGCTTCTCCACCCTTTCTCCAAAATCATGGGTGTGTTTTTAGAAAATATTTTTTCCCTTCAGAGCAGGAACTGTGCCTCTCATCAGCAGCTGCATTGTGCACAGTGTGTGTGTGGTAAATAAGGGAAGGACTGGGAACAATGGGCACATCTGGACTCACATTAAAAACCTGGCATAACCGTAACCAAACACATTGGCGCTTAGGGTCCCCAATGTGTCACTATGCCCCTTGTCCACTCCCCTCTAAGGACAAGTGACAACTTGCAGACAGTTTAATAATAATGATGAACCCTCTCTGCCACCAGCTTAGCATATTCTGTGGGATGGATTCTCCTCGGATGCCGCTTTATGCCCTGGTTGTGATTATCCTCCACCACACTGCCATGAGTGGTGAGTACACCACAGAGTGTGCAATAGGTGGAGATAAACTGCCACATCCTGATATTGTCACGGTTTGTTAAGACTCTCAGACGTAAGGTTTAGGTAAAAACATAACTTTATTGAAAAGTTGAAGGCAATCCCATAGGGTTTTCATACACATACAAACAATACATAGCAGATAATGACAATAGCAAATAGGTTCTACCGGCCTTGCCAATATACCGGGCAAAGCAACCCAGGCGAGTCTGGAACAAGAGGCTCTACCGGCCCAGCCAATATACCGGGCTGGGCAGCCTAACGGGATACCAGTGTAGTAGGCTCTACCGGCCTTACCAATATACCGGGCAAGGCAGCCTGACGGAATACCAACAAGTAGGCTCTACCGGCCTTGCCAATACTGGGTAAGGCAACCGTAAGGTGGGAACATAAAAGGTTCTACTGGCCTTACCAATATACCGGGCAAGGCAGCCTGACGGGATACCAATGAGTAGGCTCTACCGGCCTTGCCAATACCGGGTAAGGCAACCTTAAGGTGGCAAAGTGAAAGGTTCTACCGGCCTTACCAATATACTGGGCAAGGCAGCCCAAAGGAAGGTGACAACCACAGTGACCTAATGACTGTCAGATGATAATGACAGTAAGATGGAATATAGAGGTTACCAGGTCAAGTGGTTTCACAGTAATCAGAAACTCTCGTGCCCATATACCATAGGAATCAATGCTGCTAGGACTGGACAGCGCACTCGGAACCATCAAGAACCTGATTGCAAGTCAGGGAGTAAACCAGCGCCCTATGTTAGGAACATACAGGCAGAATGAGAGCCGCAAGGCTTAGTGGAGCAAACCAGCGTACGCACGCTGGGACCAACAGACTGAATGTGAGCAGCAAGGCTAATGGAGCAAACCAGCCTCTGCACACTGGGACCAACAGACTATAATGTGAGCCGCAAGGCTAATGGAGCGAACCAGTGTCCGCATGCTGGGACCAACAGACTGTAATGTGAGCCGCAAGGCAAATGGAGCAAACCAGCGTCCGCACGCTGGAACCAACAGACTGTAATGGAAGTCGCAAGGCTAATGGAGCAAACCAGCGTCCGCACGCTGGGACCAACAGACTGTAATGAGAGCCGCAAGGTTAATGGAGCGAACCAGCGTCCGCACGCTGGGACCAACAGACTGTAATGTGAGCCGCAAGGCAAATGGAGCAAACCAGCATCCGCACGCTGGAACCAACAGACTGTAATGTGAGCCGCAAGGCAAATGGAGCAAACCAGCGTCCACACGCTGGAACCAACAGGCTGAATGTGAGCCGCAAGGCTTAGTGAAACAAACTAGCGTCCGCACGCTCGGAACCAACAGGAGGAAATGTCGCCGAAGCGAATGAAGAACAATGTCGCCACAGATGCAGGAACTGGAAGCAGGAAACAATAGGAACCAGCAGAGATCAACCGGATCAAGCGAGGCCAAGCAGACTGGCAACAGGAGCATCAGCTACTGATGAGAACAACCAGAACCGGACTGGAACTGACAAAGCAGGCAGGAACTCAGGAACAGGTTGACTCAGGAACTCAGGAACTCAGCAACAGGCCCAATCAGCTACTGCAGTAAGGAGGAAGTGGATGCTGTCAAAGACACCACGAAAGGGCAACCAGAGGATGCCCAGACTGAGTTTAAAAAGGCAATGTGAGGAGGGCTGAAGGCAGACAGCCAATGGGAGCCCCCTACAGGTGATAGACACTGAATTGCAGCAATCACGGGCACCGTGATAGACATCTACTGAATGGCTATCAACTGGTGGGAGCGGTAAAGAGGAACAAGTTGGACTAGCAGTCAAGGCAGGAGAGGTAGTTACCCTAGAGAAAGAAGGTGATGATGAGCCAGGTATTTCACTCTACATCAATATTTCAGGCTCCGGCTGTGTCTCTATATTCTTCCCCCTCTTTGATCACCACCTCACCTCTTGTTGCTTTTAGGGGTACAGAAACAGTGGTGCCCAATTTCTTTGGTTGGTATTTGGCGTTAACATGCTTCACATAAATGTCATGGTGTCTGTGTTTCATATGTGTTTTCAGGGCCATTGTGCCAAAGTTAATTCCCTCCTTTCCCCGTTTCCATGAATTATCAGTTGTGCACAGTGCCGTTGCTGATGACTGCACTGTACCTGCCCCAAGAGAAAAATAGTCCCACTCTCAGGATCTCAGGGAGGAAGGGAAAGGTGGAGAATAATTAACCCTTTCTTCTTCTCCTCCACATTCCTCTTCACTGTCTGGGGCATAGAATGATGTTGCTGCTCTTGCTGCTACTGCCTCAGAATCAGCACTGCAACTAGTATTGCTGCTGCTGGCAAGTGGAACCTGTCCTAGTCCCTCATCACTGGACCCCATTCCCACTTTGTAAGTGGTGGTCTGTGTCACACTATCTTGCTTCTTAGCAGCCTACTACCCTTGCAACTTAACAGCAGCAGGAATTAGAACAGTAGAAAACGAGGCAACAATTCTGCCTTCTTCAGGCTCATGTTCCACCTTGACAATGCCGTGGGGAAAGGGGACTCCCAGGATCAGGGGAATGTTGTGGGCTGCCTTGACTGCTAGTCTGGCTGCTCTGCTATACTTCCCCTACCACCCCCTAACTCTTGTCCCACTAGCTTCTTCATCATCACTGTTACTACTACTACATTCACCAACCACATCAATTTCAGTCCCTGAGACTTCCTCCTCATTAGTAAAATGATCACTTCTTCCCTCACACCTAACACTCTGTACAAGCTGCTGGTCCTCTTAATAGTAGTGCTTATGGCAGGGCTGCTTAGGAATAGTAAGTGTGACTTGCTGTCACACTTAGAATCATCCCCTCCTCCTCTCCCTCCTGAGAATTACAAGACACACTGGCAGCAGGTGCAGCACTGGCAACAGGCACAGGTAGAGGACCCCTCCTGCTCACACCACTACTACTACTATTACTACTATCCTCTTCTTCTTCCCATGAGGCAAATTTCCCCAAGATCCCTAGGGGTGAGGTAGGGGGTCTGGCCATCACTGGATCTGGGGAACCAGAGCATCTAGCCCCTCCAATGCTCTTAGTTGTCACTTCCTCCTCAGTCTCACTGGATGCATAATTGTCCATCCAGCTCCTCCTTTATTTATTATCAAACTTGATACTATTGATAGCAGTCGCTATGAGCCTCTCCTGCCTCAATGTTGCTATTAACACACATCACAAAAGCCTAGAACATCTCTCTCTCTCTCTCTGTTGCTGCTTGTATTGTGTTCATCTTCCTGGAAAATGACACGTTGTTATAGGGAAAAGGAGAAAAACATGGGATTAATGGGGCGAAGACTTTATAGCCATTGAAAAAAATAGTGAAAATTTTTTGACAATGGGTGAAAACGGCATAGGTTTTAATAGCTTTATTTAAAGCAGATTTTCCTACAAAAAAAGTGGACACGCACATGATTTTTACTGATTTTGTTCACTGCAACACCACAGAACAGTTCAGCCACCCCAACTCTTTACCATCCTTTAGTGCATAACATTCAAGTAATTTTAGAAACATTGATTCTATGGCATATAAAATACCACTATACTCTGTTTTTGCTCTCTATTTTACCTGATGTTATTATGACAAGAGTCAGGTTACATGATATAGGAGAATAGGGTACATAGAGTTGAGAGATACACTAGGATGAGTTAACTCTACTACGAGAAATTATAAATAGGAGCACAACTCATATATACATGAAAGGTCAAACCATATATATCATATATGGGGTGCCACAAATCTATACATACAAAAGAGAAAGACAGAACTAAAGGTGATACTTGACCAATTATAAAGTAATAACAAAAAAATAATAATATAAATCAAAATTATCTAAAAATAATATAAACATTAATAAACCATTTATTATAATCAAAAAGTATAATTTTTTATATAATTATTATTTATAAAAATAAGCTCTCCTGTGTGATAAACTCTCCAGTTCCCATTCTGTTCTATGTAGTCTATGTATTTTTCAAGCAAACCTTAGTGCATAGATCCAAGTGATGGAATCAACTCAATCGATTAAACCCGTCAGAACCTCCAGAAGCCGTTTCAGGCATATTTTCCAAACTATGAAAGAGTATGTAGTAACTTGCAGACAAGTACATTGCCCAATGCTTTTTAATTTGTTTATTAATAATCTATAAGTGGGTATTGAAAGTAATGCCTCAATCTTTGCTGATGACACTAAGCTGTGTAAGGAATTACATACATAAAGTGAGATACCTTGGTGTGGTGGTAAGCTTACACACGGATTGGCCAATTTGTGGGACTAAATTCTCACTTATTTCACCTAGATTTACAAAGGATTATTATATATACCCATTACAGGGCACATATATTCACAGCCTATAGAGGAGTGCAGGTCTCGTTGTTTGTATGTGTTTTCACTTTTGGGTCTTGGCCTAATGTCAGGGGGACTGGAGAACCCTCTCACTCCTTGCTGCTATCTATATTTTTCATCCATATACTTATATTTAATTTATATTTATTATATGGATATTTCATGATGAGTAACGCTACAAGATTTCTTCCTTTTTCTGTTTTTGTACATATATCTCCTTTAGCTCACTTTAGCAGCTTCTCATTTTATTCAATTCAATCTCTAAAATAAACACATTATTACTTTACTTTATTTCACCATTCCTTTCGTTTTCTTTCCCACTTGGCCTTTAAGAACAAAGCTTTTCGGCCTGTTCCAGTGTGTATACCCCCTGCCTGTTTGGTATCAACTATTCCTCACATGACTTGTGAGGAAGGATATAAATGGAACATAGTTCTCTATGTAATCACTTCATTAATCCAGGCCCACTTGGGCCCTGCACCAGGTAAGTCCTTCGTCTACACCTTTTTTTTTAATTTTTTTATTGTATGTCTGCTGTTTTTAATTGCACTGCACTGGGACCCACAAATAATAATAAAAACATCAAAATATCATTTAAAGGGTCCCCTCCAATGAGTTTCAAGATAACATCTTTCTTTAGGGATTTTTAATTTACATAGTATTTGTAGTTGTATTAGAGTAGGACTTACCATAAAGTGAGATACCTTGGTGTGGTGGTAAGCTTACACACGGATTGGCAAATTTAAGGATTATTATATATGCCCATTACAGGGCACACATTATTCACAGCATATAGAGGAGCGCAGGTCTGTTTGTTTGTAGGTGTTTTCACTTTTGGGTCTAGACCTAATGTCAGGGGGACTGGAGAACCCTCTCACTCCTCGCTGCCATCTATATCTTTCATCTATATACTTATATTTAATTTATATTTATTATATGGATATTTTATGATGAGTTAGCGTTGCAAGCTTTTATCCTTTTTTCTGTTTTTGTACATACAGAGCAGGATGGCCTAGATTCACTAAAGTTTGAAGAGGGCTGAAAATGTCGATGTCCTGGTGGAGCAGTGTCGAAGGTACCATGACAGTATTCATTAAGGTGTCTTCAACATCATATCACCACCAGTCAAACAAAAATGTGCCCACATCGACATCCATCCAACAAATTTTCACTCATCACATCAACTATGGCTATTTCCATATGGAAATGAAGCAGAATGACTAATTTCCATATGAAAATGCTGGATAATGAATCAGTCATGTATGCAAGGGGTTGTGTTGATATGTTGTTAATGTGGCACTTTGACATATTCCATAAACTCTGATAGCAGCCTCTGCTGTCTGAGTTCACAGTCTTAACTTCACCTGCCTGAGGTTGGCAAAGTCAGGATCTCCCTGATCTCTTCCTATGCAGTAACAGCCCACAATAAATCAAAAGCCAGGAGGGTTGTGAACTGTTGTTGATCTGGAATGGATTTCCTTCCTTCACACATTACCAACACTATTGCAATTCTGAAGTTTAAGAGCATTCTCTCTGCTGCCACACTTGGTCACTAGGGGATTGGAAAGAACACTTTCAGCACCATGGACAGATTCTCTCCCTTATCCCTTTGAGTGTCATAGGGATGTGCATTGCTCACCCCTGTGGCAGTCAAAAGATTTTTGAAAAAAAAGTACACCGAGCACTATACAATTATTCCCTTACCTCTGTACCATATATGATACATATTGTGCACTCCCAAGAAAACAAGGTCAGGAAGCACATATTGGAATTAGTGGCTACTACTTGCCCCCCCAGCCTTGTTCCATTGCCCATTGGTAGCCATAGAACCCCATATACACTGCATTGTCCCCAAACTTAATCCCCTGCCCACGGCTAGCCACAAATCCACATGGGCACTGCCTGGGCAAGGGATGAAGGCTGGCTGTGTCATGCAGTGTATGTGAGGCTAAGACACAATGGTGATGTTCCCCATGCTGCCCAACATTCTATAAATCTGACATGCTGCCTCCCAGCTAAATTTGACACATACTGACCAATAATCCAAATGCTGCCCCACCAGCTAAATCCGACATATACTGTATATATATATTTATATATACTTAACCCTTTAACAATTGGTGATGTTCAGGACCGTCACACCTGTCCGGACATTAAGGATCAGTGACGGTCCTGTCACATCACAGATGTTTGTGATCATAGCACGGTTGCATGCCACACTGTGATCACATATCACGTATTTAAAAAAACAAAAAAGGGTCTCTGGTCTTTCAGACATCACCATATCCAGACTGTGCAGTCCGCAAGGGTTAACAGGAAACTATTCAAGGAATCCTTGTTAGAGAAAGATTTAGGAATACTGATGGATAATAAACTTCACAGCAGTGTGTAATATCACTGCTGCAAGAGCAAATAGAGTATTATCCTGAATAAAAGGTGTATAGACGCATGGTATGATAATAAAATTATACCTTGGTATGGCCTTATCTAGAATATGGAGTACAGTTCTGTGACCAGTTCTTAAAAAAAAAAAAAATATATTGAACTGGAAAAAGTGCAGACATGTAACACAACTGATGAAGAGATTGGAGGATCTGAGTTATAAGGAGAGATAGCCAAGCTGGGCTTGTTTTCCTCAGAGTACATTGGTATTACCCCTTAGTGCAGTTCCCCCACTGTATTGGATACCTCTCTGTCACTCAAAGGGTTAAAGAACACATTCAAATCAAAGGAAATTTAAAGTGTACAATAACAACATAGAACAACTTTTTACAGTTTTCATGCACAAAAAAATCAAATATAACACTCCTCACAAATAAAACTAAACTAATATTTTAACCATAAATATTGTAAATTAACATTTCTCTATGCAAAAAACAAACAAATGGGTCTAGTACAAACCTCTAATGAACAGAGTGAAGGAAGAATATTACTCATTCTGTAAATTTGTTTTGTAACCCCTTAAAGGAAAGAGAGGTCTACAGTGTATTACAAAGCAATACACTGCATGCCTATATA
Organism: Rhinophrynus dorsalis; assembly: GCA_037306005.1. Classification (NCBI taxonomy): domain Eukaryota; kingdom Metazoa; phylum Chordata; class Amphibia; order Anura; family Rhinophrynidae; genus Rhinophrynus; species Rhinophrynus dorsalis. Next base: position 66,611,978 of record CM074719.1, on the reverse strand, counting down.
ATACTCATGGGGTTCAAAGACACATTTACAAGAACTGGCATTTGGTCACAGTGGTCCTACGGTTTTGCACAGAATTAGTATTATTGGCTCTTAGTACATTTAGCCTATTCCTAAATCTGGGAACAGCTGTAGGCGGTCTAGCTATCGGGACCTACAACTCCCAGGAAACTTATTACTAGCTGGGGATGCTGTTAGTTGTTGGCATCATTTATGGTGAGGGTCTGTCTCCCCCCAACATGGATATTGGCTATATAGGTCCCAAGTAAGGATAGTCAGCCACAGGATATCCAGCTGCTTGGGTTCATGATGCACAGTATCTTCAACTAGGCATTGACTATCTGGGAGTCCTAGGCCCCAAGGGCTCGAGTGACTATGGCTAACAACCCCCTTACTAGGGATGAGCAAAACATTTTTCTTTTTCACCATCTGTGGTAATTCCTTTGAGAAGTGATTTTTTTGCATTTTACCACAGCTGTGTCCCACTACAGTGGAACCAGGCATACTAACCTCCAGCATTGTTCAATAGTAGCCATAAAACCACACATACTTATCCCCTAGCCTTATCCCACTGCACTGGTAGCCATAAATCCAAACATATTAATCCTTAAGCTTTGTCCCATGATTACCATAGAGCTCCATATACTGACCCCCTACTTTCTCAAGTGCACTGGTAGCTACAGAACCACACATACTGACCCCTCAGCTTATCCCATTGGTAGCCATGGAACCATACGTGCTAACTCCTCAACCTTGTCCCACTGGTAGCCATAGAGCCAAACATACTGACCCCAAATCTTTTTCTCATCTCATTATACTGGTAGCCACAGAACCACACATACTAATCCCTCTTGTCCTATGCTAGCCACATAACTCCTTTATACTGACTTTTCCCATTGTACTGGTAGCCATAGAATCACACATACTAACAGCACAGCCTTGTCCCATAGTATCCATAGAACCACATATAATGACAGCTCTGCCTTGTCCTGCTGTCTGGTAGAAGCCTGCTGCTGCAAGACTACAATTTCCACTAGTCCCTGTTAGTCATAGGCCAGTAGCAGCTTTTTGGGCCTAGGTGGTAAGCTTCTCTGAATAGGTAGATTTTCAGACAATGTTTAAAGCCACAGGACCATGCATGCTTACCCTTTCAGCCTTGTCCCCCAGTAGCCATAGAACCAGACATATTGACCATCAGCCTTGCCCCAAGGAAGCTGCAGAACCACACATACCCCTGCAGCCTTGATCCACTGTCCTGGTAGCCATATAAACACACATGTTGAACCCCAGCCCTGTCCCACAGTAGCCAAAGGACCACACATACTCATACCTGGGAACTTTCAAGATGATCTGACCCTGAGGTCTTTGAAATATTAACCCTTAAAGCTTCCCAAAATGTAGATTTTATGTGATATGTGCCTGCTTGCTCTAACACAGAGGTGCTCCGGTCAGTGAGCAAGGGACTTTTAACATGCTACAGTTTGGATAACTCACTGCCTGAACACAAACAAGACAAGCAGGACATCCCCCACTGTCTTTCTGGTACTAATGGCACCAGTTTAGAGGCTAAGGAAACATTTAATTGGGAAAATTTATATAGTAGGTGACACACACCTCTCTCACCCTGAGAATTTGGTCCTTCACCCTGAGACCCTGAGATTTGTGCCAAAACCCTGAGTCTCAGGGTCAAACCCTGAGAGTTCCCAGGTATGCACATACTGACGCCCCCAGCCTTGTCCCATGGTAACCATACAACCACACATACTGACTCCCAAGCCTTGTCCCACTGCATTGGTAGGCATAAAACCACACATCCTTCCTGACCATCAGCCTTTCCCACAATAGCCATAGAACCAGACATACTCACCCCCAACCTTTTACCACTGCTCTGGTAGCCATAGAAGCAACCTCTGGCCTTGTCCCATAGCCATATATACATATTACTGTAGCCATATAATCACACATACTGAGCTCTCAGCAATGCCCCAGTGTACTGCTAGCCATATAACTAAACATACTTACTTACCACCAGCCTAGTCCAACTTTAACCATAGAACCACTCATACTGAAGCCCCAGCCTTGTCCCACTGCACTGCTGGCCATAGAATCACACATATTGACTCCATAGCGTTTTCCCACTTTGATTTTAGCCATATAACTACACATACAGACCCCCCAACCATGTTCCACTGTACTGCTGACCATAGAACCTCACATACTGACCTTCGCCTCCCCCAGCCTTGTCCCAATGCACTGGTAGCCATAGGAAAACAAACTGAGTCTGAGTCAATCTGACACCAGTGAGAATTCTCAGGTATAGGCAGAAAGAAGTTCTTTCAGGAAACTTCCAGGGCTTTGCAAAAATATGGACATTTTATAAGGGATTTTTTTTTTTTTGCAAAGGAATTTCCTTGGAAAAAATTGCATATTGTCAGTTTTCCCCAATACAATTGGAGTAAAAGGGACTTTTTGGCCATCCCTAATGCGAGGTTGCACGACCTTGGAGAGGCAATGGCGGGATAAAGGTATGGGGAAGATTAAAATATGAAGATGTCTAAAGAGACATTAGAGAGGCTGGGGGAACAGATATTGGGAAGAGAAGGAGAAATAAATACTGATGGAGATGTTAATGAAATAGACAGTGGGGAATTATTTAGTTAATTTATTTTCCATTTATTGAACAACTATAGCAAAGGGTGAGCTTGACAGACAACTTTTTGAATCTACAAACTATGTATCTATGTATCTAGTTATGGAGATGGGGTATAGAATGGGAGGGTTGGGACAATAGGGACTGGGGTGATGGGCAAAATACAGTGTAGGAGATGGAGGAAACAATGGGTGAGGAAGGGGACAAACACTATAGTAGATAGTCGGAAGAGACATTGAGGGAGATTGAGGTCTTGGAAGCATGAGAGATCAAGGGCAAACTAATGAGCAAGTAAAAAACTAAAGGAAGGAATAAAGGTTAAAAACAATTATATAAAATGGAGATGGGATGAAACACAGCTGCCATACAAATCAATATGTATAGGACAGATAAACCATTGCTCAATCAGCATGGAACAGTATAAGAGCTGATTGATGTTATACAGCAATTATTGGGTAGTGATCCAAATATTCTGATTAGGCAGCTGGCTAAGCATCAAGCTTGAGATGGTGTCATCATGTGCTTCACGCCAAACTCTTCTACCTGTCATTGCAAATAACAAGATGTTTACTAGTATACTGTAATTGTCAACCTGAATCTATATATATATCCTTAAATGTCAAGCATGAGTATTGTTTTGCCATGGTAAGCATGCCTCAGGGTATTTTTGTGAAGTAATCTGAAAATCTTACTTATCTTCTGTCAAGAACCAAAATAACTGATTTTGCCTCCACTGAGAAGCTGTATATCTATGTGTGTCCATCCATAAAAAATATAAATTTTGCCTTTAATGAAAGTGACTTTCATGTTAATATTTCATTTGGGTTATAGATGTGTCAGCGCCATAAGAATGTAGGTTTATATATTTAGAGTAGTTGTGCAGATTCCTTATTTTACCCTTTTTTCTCTCATAAGTATTTTCTGCATGAAATGAGATAAATTAGGTTTAGAATGATTAAAGATATATGTAGGCATATTGGATTTTTAACTCTTGTGTGCTTGTCTGTGTAAAACGAAATGCAATATGTAACTGTATATAAATTTCAATCTCAATGTATTCTTCCTGGTAAAACATTTTTCTAAATAAAAAAAAAATAATAATAAATATTCCCATTATTTTGTTATTTTTATGTAATGTTGATAGCATTTTTCCAGGGGGCTTCCGGCTATAGTTTGTTCAGTATTTTTTAAGTTGTTATTGATTTTTGTCTATATTAATATCCTGGATTACAGAGGGATTCTAATGCATTGCATAGTAAATTTTGGCCACAGAAAGATCTTGATAGACACTGCACACTTACTAGTATATGATTCTTTACTGTGAACAGGTCTAGATTTTCCATTAGGCAAAGTAGAAAGTAGACAATTACCTAGAACACCACATTTTGAAGAGTGTCTTCAATGTGCTGGCCACACACACATTCTAAAATATGGATGTGGCCTGATAAATCCTTCTCAAGAAACTCCTGGTTTTGGGTGGCTGGTTTATTGTAATCCATTCTTGGAGATAAGAACTTTTTTTTGGAAAGAGGTATTTTTTGTAAGTAATAGAGAATGGGGTTAGGTTATATATTTTGGAGTCGCGGCCATAGGCATGAATAATATATGTATATTGAAAACAATTCATTGGAGATGTCTATAACATCCAAAATATATGACCTAACCCCAGCTTTTATTGGCCAATAAAGGGGAATTTTATTGTTTACATATAGTATAACACTTGCCTTATTAATGTTTACTATGGGCTGTATGTATAAATATGGAATGGAGCAATTGTAGTGCAATTCAGCTGCACCATAGAACTAATGAACAGTTATTTTAATTACACTTTTAAACCCTTCAGTGCTACATAGGTCTTACAGCATATTGCTCTATCATGCGATGGAGGCCTCTTTAGCACTTGTGTGTCACCTATGGTGCAACTGTTTCATCCCAGACTATTCCATTTATACATATAGCTCCATGTGCCTTAATCATCAAGTTAAAAATCCCCAATTTTGAAACATACCAAATGCACCATAGAGGAGAAATGGAACTTCCCATGGATTTAACCCTTTCAGTGCCAGAGTGGTGCACAACACATTGTTTTGCAACGGGTTGTGTAACCCTCTGGCGCTCAAAGAGTTAAGCGGTGTTTGTAACCCCCTTTAACCCTTTGAGTGCCAGAGGGGTAGACAAAGCATTACCTTGACCTAGAGAGGTCTCTGACACATTGTAAAACAATGTATTGGAGACTTCAGTAATATTTAAGGGGATAAAAGCCCCCTTTAACCCTTTGAGTGCTGCCCAACTTATTGCGGAACAATATGTTGGTTACTCTTCTGACATTCAAATAGTTAAATCAGTGGGAATTTACTTCATTTTCATTTTAACTGTACAATGCAGTTGGTTTGCTGTAGAATTGCACCTATTTAGATTGATAAATAAGGACCCATATAAAATATGACAGGCATTAGCATTTTAACTCTTTGAGTGCCAGAGGGGAACGGAAAGCTTTGCTTTGTAATGCGTTCTGTACCCCTCTGGCACTCGAAGGGCTAAAGTATAGAGTTTCAGAAGTTTGGAATCTATTTAGTTTCCATTACTCATAAATTAGTTCAACTTTTACATATTTTTATGTTTTTGTTTTTTTTTTGCAACAAGTAATTTCCTATATCCATTGATTGGTGCTGATTTAAACCCTACACTAATATGAGCCCTCCATTACTAGAAGGACATACATTCTGTTTTGTCCATACACTGTTCCAATCTTTTGCTGTTTCCATTATTTAAACTACCATTTTTTGAGAAGGACAAGAGCGGTAAGACTAGTAATCTCCACATAATATATCGTCCAATGGGCATGTTAAAGGTACAGCTATACCTACTTAATATTCTGTAATATGTAAAGTCATATTGCTTATAATTTTTATTTTTGTTTTTCATCTCCACCTATTTTTTTAAAAACTTTTAGGTGAGTCTTCAGTGCTTCCACAGATACTTTTAGTCAGAATATGGGACAAATACACATTATCATTGATTTAAATGGCACTTTTTATTTTACACATATGCTTATTTTGTCAGTGAACTATTGCCCTTTTGTTTTAATACATTTCCCAAATGTTTTAAACCTGCTAAGGAGTGTTTTGACATTATAGGAGTTTTAAATGTCCTTATGATAAAGACAAGGAATTCTTTTCTTTGCCAATACATATCTCAAGAGAGAACTTGCTCTGTATTTATCATAGCAAAGAACCTATTTTCAGTGAGGTACATATTTCATGCATTAATGACACCTTTTCCAGTTCTAGTCTTCAAACTAACCATTCTCAAAGCTCGAAGGGATTTCATTCTTGGAGGTCATTTCAAATTAATAAAAGTTGTATTTCTCCTACTAAAAATAGAGTAATTTCTTTAAGCAATAGCAGTGAAATTGTAACACAACTTATGGTTATGGAAGTGTAGAGATGAAAATGACCTTGTGCCTCCTTGTGATTAGTTTGGCTCTACTCCAGAATACCCACCTGCTCTGAAAGTCATCTTACAATCTCAGGAGGTACATAAATAATTCCCTCAATCTCCATAGCACATTATTGAAATTCGTTGTTTGCTTTAGAGGTGTTCTAAAAGTAATAAAATCAGATAGCTTAACCTTTTGAGGACCATTGGGATGTGCAATGCACTGCAAACACCTCTACTCCACCAAAGGATTAACCATTTGATTGCATTGCAAAGGTTAATATTTTTTCTACAACATTAAAAATATAAAACTGTATAATATTTAATTTAACTTATTGAATGCTAAAGTGGGTTGAAAAACTATCTAGTATCCAAAGGGTTAAATAAATTGAAAAGCTAGAGCACTGTATGAAATTATTTGATTAATAATAAACTTAAATATATATATATATATATATATATATATATATATATATATATCCTATGTAATAATTCTTTAATGTATGTTTGTCAGAAGATGTCATGCGCAGTACAGACTGCCTTTGCAGCGGCTGATAATGGAGCGGGGTGCTCCAAATTTGCGCAGAGCGGACTACGGTCTGAATTTGGAGCGCCCAGCCCTGTTATATATATACATATATATATGTATGGAGGGCCACACCAGTGGGTCTTTTTCATACAATTTATTAGTGTAACAAGGCAACCGGTCTGTCTGGTCGGTGTTCGGTCCTACGTGGGCCTTAATCAAGACCCACCTAGGACTGAAACGTCAACCAGACCAGTTGCCTTGTTATAGTAATAAATTCTATGAAAAAGATCCACTGGTGCTACCCTTCTTTTTTGTTTGATGTCTATTATTCCTTAGGGATGTGCACCTGGACAGAAGATTTTACAGAGTGAGTGTCTCCACCACACATTTCTGAATATAGGTGAAATTTATTTACTAATATTTGTTTTCCCTCTGTGTCCTTCCACAGCAACCCTCCCTCGATTATTATGTTGGTATGGTATTGTTCCTACAGACTTAATGATATCTTGCATGTCTTGCTATATTGTCCTGGCTATTTTCTAACATTCTGTATTTTGCAGCTTGGACAACTGTATAATTGACCAGGGGAGGAAGCTGATGACTTTTAAATATTTACATTGGTCCTACCAGCTGGGAGGCAGAGACAATTATCCACAGTCTACGCCGTGGAAGGACACAGAGGAAAAACAAATATCGGTGAGTAAATTTCCCTATATATATATATATATATATATATATATATTCAGAAATTATATATTTCCCTCTGTCTCCAATCCATGGCATTGACTGTGGGACTTGCCAGAGTAGTACCTCAGCATGGGGAGGGCTAGGCTCATGTTTCAGATGGGAATGGCTGTTTCAAGCACCTTCCTTCTGAACTTTGCATCCTCTGATGCCTGGACATCCAGTCTGTAGTGTTCAATAAATGTAGAGACTGATGACCAGGTGGTAGCTTTGCAAATATCCCGTTTAACTATCTGGATCCTTACTATCTTCCAGATTTAGTATTTCTTGTAGAGTCATAAGGTACCTATAACACGCAAGGGACAGTTACTATGCAATAAGAGACTGCTTTTTATTTTACTTTTTATTTCCATTTTTATTTATACTATTAGGTGTACATCTCTGTATTGTTACATTGTGTATAATATATTGTTGTTTATTTAGTGGTATTTGTGTTTTCCCATTTTTTTGCTTTTTCTTGGAGTCCAATCCACAGAGGGTAACTGGTTATACTTTAATACAAAAATAGTATTGGGCTCACTAATACTACTTGTCATTGGACTGTTTGACACCAGTCAGTCTATTGCTGGTACAGGATATGTTTTAATTATATTATCATTGCCTTGTCCATATGGTGTTTATGTATATCTTTTTTATTATATTAAATGTCTATATAGATACCAGGAACGTCTCTCTCTCATATTGTATGTGTATATATATATATATATATATGAATTTGGTTTGCATCAAACCAGTCAGATGCCAATTCAGAGATGCTGTGTTGGATCTATCACCCATTGTAAATTATGGTGCCTTTCACACTGGGCTACTGTCACCTTGTGGAATCACACCAAAGTCCGGCATTCCATTGCAGTTGATAACTTTATCACTGATTTTATGTACAAATTTCCCCATAGACATTAATGGAAATCTGAAACACAAAATGAATGATAACATTTATCTTGTTCAATGGAATCTAAGCAATTATTTGCTGGAGCTCTTTCAGCTCTATGGGACTTTTTCTGTGAGACCACATATTGAAGCTCAAACTCAGATGAGTAGTAATAAATACAATATTTATGTTTTTTATGAATAAAGAAACACTAACATATCCTAATAATATTCATGCCCACTTACCTTAATCTGGGCAGAATATCCTAATGGCCACTATGATGGATACTCCACAGCAAATCTTTAATTAGAAGTGAAAATCATGTCTCTGTAAGTAGACATGTTTCTTTTTCACAGGACTCAAGGATCCCCACTGAGGTCTTTTCATTAGTTAAAGGGGAAACTATTTACCAGTAAAGGTGTATGTATTTAACATGGTAAATAAACCAGACACTATAAGCCAGGTGTGGATTTCTGGTTCAGGGGGATGGGATTGATTTGGCCATTTCCTCACATGGTGGAGTGGCCAAACAAGCTGAGGCACCCCAGATATCTGGCAATCTAGGCAGCTGTCTGCTTTGCATAATGGGAATGTCTAAATTATTAAGCACTGTGAAAATACACTGAACATGAAACTTTTTTCGCAGATGTTAAAATTGACTAACAGAATGCACAAAGTAAGAGATGGAAGCTGAAAAGCATGCATAAATGATATACTGAATAAGCTTATCAACATCAAAGTTGTTTAAAAATAGCACAAAGTAGACACATGCATGACATTAATACTTGTACACATTCACACATACAACCAGCTAATCAGAACTTGATGGATTGCAAGTTCAGTCTGAATGTCAGTATGTGCAGCATCCTCATTAGTGAAACAAATGTCAAAATGATCAAACGTATAGAATATACATCGGTCATTTGGAGCATCATGCCTAGACTAATCAGATAATGCTTAGGTATAACACATCTGCCGTTCATGTTAAACGGACACAACATTTAGAACAACCTAAGAAACAAATTGTGTGACTGTGGTATCCTTAAAGGGTTAATGCTGGTGACATCTTCAATGTATGTGTCAATGTAAAATAAACTGTTAAAACCTACATATTCCCTTTAACTCATTGTATGATAGAGACTAGCATCCAAGGGATAAAGGAAAGGTACAACATCTCACTTATCAGCAAGCTGAGGGAATGGATCATAATCTGCTACACTGGTCCAGTGTGGGTTGGTAGATATGTGATCCTGCTGGAGACTAGAACCTGCCACCTTATGGTTTCAATAGATACCCCACAGCTGGTCCATTAACCACAGAGCTATGCCACCAGCCATTATAAATCCATTGTTAATCCATTGTCAACAGTACTAAGTTTTCCAAACATTTGCCATTGCAATTTTATTCATCGCTCTATTGCTATCATGCTGTTTCCATCTGACATTTCCTGTCCAAGTTAAACAGGATTGTCCACTTCTTCTAGTTCTAGTCCATCTACTGTGATTTTCCTTGGTATGGTGAATTTGTAGAACATGACTTGAGTTTTGTTGATATTCATCTTCAGGTCAAAATATTTGCTTTCCAGTTGTAGCTCTTCAATGTGTTTTTGAAGTTCTTCAGAAGTACTAGCAGAGTATGATATCATCTGTAAAATGTAAGTTATGTGGGTATTCTCAATTTATATTAAGTCATTTTTGTCCCAATTTAGTTTGCAGAAAAAACAGCTGAAAATAGTTTTGGAGGAATTGTGTCAGAACACTTTTTCTGTGTTGATCTGGACTTGATCATTGTTTACCTGCATTGATGCAGTTGCATTTTCATATATTGATTGCAGGATATTGATGTAAGCTCTATCTATTCCTTGGCTGATCAGGGCATCAATTATTCCTTGCTTCTTCAGTGAGTCAAAGGCCTTTTCGTAATCAATGAAGGGTATGTATAATGGAAGGTTTTATTCATTATGTCACTCTATAACGTGTTGCACTGTCTGAATGTGGTCCATTGTACTTAAACTGTTCCTGAAGCCTGTTTGTTCCTTAGGTTGTGCCACGTTATGTATTGTGTCCAGTCTACTTCATAGTATCTTTGTGAAAACCTTGCAGACCACTGGCCATAGGCTTATCAGTCGCTAGTTTTTAGATCTTCCTTACTACCTTTTTTTGCAGTAGGATGACTTCTGCATTTCTCAGTGTTTAAGGCACTTTGCTGAGTAGTAGGCGTTTTGAGAATAGTTTAGCTAGGGCTTTGAATAAGGGTAGACCTGTGGCTTTTAAAATTTCAATAGTAATGTAAAGTCCAGCTGCTGTGCTATTTTTCATTGACTTTATTCCAGCTTCTACTTCTTCTTCCAAAACTTCTGTCGCAGCTTCAGCCTCTGGCACTGCATTCAGTTGTTGTCCTACATCCTTATAAAGATTTGAAAAAAATTCTTCCACTCGTTTTAGTATTTATTGTTGGGTTTTTGCTGTTATAAGGCAAACATTTTTCTTCTATTTTTGTTTTGCTTTCTTTAGCCCTTAGAAACATAGAAACATAGAATTTGACGGCAGATAAGAACCATTCGGCCCATCTATTCTGCCAATTTTCCTACAGTAAAAACCTCAAACCTTTTTTGGTCCTTGGTCTTTTCTTAAGTTAAGGACAGCCTTATACCTATACCATGAATGCTTAAATTCTGTCACTGTATTAACTTCTACCACTTCTGCTGGTAGGCTATTCCACTTATCTACTACCCTTTCAGTGAAGTAAAACTTTCTTACATTACATCTAAACCTGTGTCCCTCTATTTTTAGACTATGGCCTCTTGTCCTAACAGTTTTACTCCTTTGAAATCTAATTCCATCCTGCACTTTGTTGAATCCCTTCATGTATTTGAATGTTTCTATCATATCCCCTCTCTCTCTTCTCTCCTCCAAGCTATACATGTTCAGATCCTTTAGTGTATCCTGATATTTCTTTTCCTGTAAACCAGTCACCATTTTAGTAGCCCTTCTTTGAATTTTCTCTATAGTATCTATATCCTCCTAGAGATGGGGTCTCCAGAACTGTACACAATACTCTAGGTGAGGTCTAACTAGAGATCTGTAGAGTGGCATGACCACTTCACTTTTTCTGCTACTAATGCCCCTAGCTATATAACCCAGCATCCTGCTTGCATTCTCCACCAATTTTCTTCCAGTGTCCTTTTGATAAGCTCAACATTGAACTTGCGTGTTTCGTCTTTAAAGTACTTCCTTATGGTCTTGCACATTTCTACATATTCTACCCTGTTTCTAAGTTTACCATTTTGCTTAATATCTTGTCACTTTTTCGTAATTGCAACTGTTTCTTTTTATATTCGTGTTGGTTTTCCTTGTTTTACAGTATGTTCAAGCGCATGAGCAGTGTGTGTGATAGCCTTTTTAATTGTGGGTTGAAATGTTTGTGTCTAGAAGGTCTTGCAGTACACTGAAGTGATTAGACAGGGCTATCTCAAACTTCATATGATTTTTCAATATCTGGCTAAAGTCAGTCTTCACATTTGTTGATTTGATCATTCTTTCTTTCAGTCAATTTTGATTTTTGCTCTCACTATACAATGGTCATTTCCAATGTTAAAACTATTTAAGACTGAGCAGTCAGTGAATATCACTTTATTGTTTGCAAGTATGAAGTCAATTTCAATTGTATTACCATTAGCGCTTTTCCATGTCCACTTTCTGTGGGCTTTTTTCCTGTAGAATGAATTCATGATGTACAAATTTTTGTTCTTCTGCAAATTTGATCAGTTGGTTGCCTCTGTCGTGTCTTTTTCTAGCTACATGTGGTCCGATTGATTTTTATCCATTTTGGATCTTACTTGCATTGAAATCTCCCATTACAAATTTGTAGTGGTAATTGTCCTGTTTGTAGAGGCATAATATATCATCATAAATTATTTAACTTCATCATCACTGTGGCTACTTCTAGGTGCATAAACTTGAATGATTTGAAGAATATAGCGGCTGTTTAGCTTGATAATACAGGAAGCAATTCTTTCTTAAATACTCTCTACTCTGCCATTGGTCCATTGGGACTCACAATTCATTGGCAGGTCTGATTACAGGGCATTAGGCCTGCTGATGGGGCTCTATCAGCATTTAAAGCATTCCATCTATAATCAGCTTCTCATATACGTAGAATGCTATATATTTATCAAATTGCTTTATAGAGCATTTGTGCTCATTGTAATGGAACTTTAAAGACAGGTACAACTAATTGTCTTCAGATCTTTATTGATTTCTCTGTATGCACATAGTTGCAAGGTGTATGACTAGAAGATTTATGCTACTTCACATTGTTTTTTTTACATTCTTCTTCAAGGTCTCTGGCATTCTCATCAGTGATGCCCTCACTTCATTATGTACAGTGTCTAATCTCAGCTGCATTCTCTGTGAGTGATTTATAGCTTATGCCAACATAATCTTTCTTAGAATTTGCAAGAGTATGTTAATGTTTCTGTCATACAAAAAACAAATCATAATTAACTGCTGGAACCTCACTTGTTCTTGCCACTTACTACAGACGAATAATCTGTTCACTGGGCGATTTGTAAACCATATCACAATTTGGGTTCATGGTAAGTGAAGTCTATCTCAATTAAAATCAGAGGGAAAAAATCCCCAAATTATAATTCTGAAGTGATCCCACTGTACCATATCAGAAAAATGAATATTTCCACTGGTTTTAACAGTGCTTTTAGCCCATAAAATGCTAGTGAATGCATTGCTCCACAATGCATTGGATACCTCTTTAGCATACGAATGGTTAAAGCCCTATTTAAATCATGGAGAATTGCAGAAATTCCATTTGTCCCCTATGCTGCAGTTGGTTTATTTCATAATTGCACCTTTTAGTTTATTGATTCTGGTTCTGTGTATTCACCATTCCTCAGGAGGATTCCGTTAAATTAACTCTAACCATCCGTAATGAAGCAGATGTACTAAGAAAAAGTGACAAAATTCTGGGGAAAATCTACTACATCATATTGAACAAATAAATCTTCCCATTGACTTAAATGGGGCTTTAATTCTCTTGAATTTAAGGGAATTCTCCAAATCTTCGATTCACAATGTGTTAGCAACCTTTCTAGCATTGAATGTGTTAAAACATCTATTTAACCCTTTGAGTGCCTGGTTGAATTTACTCCTTTTTATAATTGCATCTCTGTGAATCTCCTGTGCAAGGCAGTGAAATATGATTGATCAGTGAGAAATACTCAAAGGTATCCATGAAGATCATGGCAAAGTACAACATTTCTGAAGTACTGCTTTTAGCACCACGTTTTGAATTTTGCCCTTGACACCATTTTGATGCACTTCTCTAAAACAGGATTAGTAAATCTTTGATCCTACAGGTGTTGGAGACTACAGGTCCCATCATTCTCAACTTGCTTTTGGATGTTTCGGGATAATGGGAATTTTAGCTCTCAACGATTGGAAGGTCAAAGATTGTCTCTAAAACATAATGTTGCTCAATCTTTAAATCTTAATTTTTCTTCATAAAGAATGCCAAATTATTAAGGTATGTTACTTAATTGGATCTTCCAGAACCAATCTAACAATCTATGCTCTTTATTGCCTCAGCCTTGGAACAACATTACAAGCTATTATATGTATCCAGTGGATATATTGCAGATCTTATACATGAAGCTGAAGGTGCAATTTTGGAGCAGAGAACTATATCACAGGGGAGAAATAGCAATGTTCTTTGATTTATATGGAGACTGTTAACCCCTTAAATGCTACACTAGGTTGTAGACCACTCTAGAAAGTTAAGAGGTTTAAAGCCCCATTGAAATCAATGGGATTAGTTTAAATGTTTATTTCCCCTCTATGGGGAATCAGCCTAAAACATAAATGCCTTAAACATAAAATAGTTGAATATTTATTGTTTTATGTACTTTACTTGGTCAAAGTAGTTTTTCCCACATTTTTCAAACTAGAAAAAAAAATTTAGATTTTGCAACTGGTTAAAAAATGTAGTATATTTACAAAGTTCAAAATAATATCTTCTCAGTAATTACGTCAGATAAAACAGAGCAACAAAACCTCATGGTGGAGTACTTTACTTAATTGTAAGGAAGCAAAAGTCAAATCACTGTACAGTATGTGGCAAGATTGAAGGGGGTCTGTCCCAATTAATAGGTGCCTCTTAATTTATTTAACATGTTAACTGACGTAGATAAGAATCCTTTATTTCGGTGGTTCAAAAACCTGTCATCAGGAACTACTAATAGACAATGGCTTTAGTATTCCTTGGTTGTCTAGAGGTGACTTAGATAAAATGATTGCACAGCTGACTAATCACCTGTGTCCAAACAGTGAGATCCTAAAGATGTAGCCTGTTAGTAGTCTCCAACTGAGTATATGTTTGAGAACCCCTGTTTTATACGGCACTCAGGTATGCATATGTCTATATATATTTTGGGTTATAATTGTAATGTGCACTGCTGACTGAAAGAAATGTTAACTTTTTATAAATAGGTGATGTGTAAGGACAGATGATGGTCCTGGCACGTCAACACCTCAAGATCACTGTACACTTCATGGTGCACTGTGATCATGCCAGGGAGGCTGCAACTGACTGCTACAGGACAAGAGCAGTCAGTTTCTGCCTTTCCCTGGTGAGTCAGTAAATGTTATAGCTGCTACAGTGATCACATGAGCCAGGGGAGCCACATAACAAAGGCAATGTAAATATACATTGCCTTTGTCACTGTTCTCTGCCTCTCTCTCTTCCTCTTCCTCATGAGGAAGAGAGAAGCAAAGAAAACACATCCATACAGGAGAAAATAGCCAAAGAGCGACACTTATAATTCAATTGTAGGTGCATTGGGCAGAACTAGGGGTAGAATGGGTTTGGTCACTTGATGACCTATTGCCACCTCTTTGTATTATTGAATAAATGATTTAAAGCAAGACCAAAGTATTTTATTACACAGATTTTATTTTATTACACAGAAGTTTAAATAAACATTATGTGAGCTTTATTACTGTGGAGCAATGTCATGCATCACAAAGTCTGATTCCCAAAAAGAAAAACACCAGGGAAGGAAAGAGGGACATGGGGATTTTCATATTGACAATACCCCCTAAAAAGGGACATTTGGGTGGTATGAATGAACATTCATATTTTTTTCCAGTCCATATTAAAACTGAGCACAAATTATCACAATAAAACCTATAAAGTGTTCTGTGTATTTTCATTATTTCTCATTTTTTTAAATTAAATGATAGGTTATACATATACAGGTGGTATCAAAAGAAAGCTCTGTTTAAGCATAGAAATGATACCTATTTTGTGTGTGTGTACTAAATGAATTACGGTTGAACAAATGCATACTAAAAGGCCAAAATTGCTCTTGTCCGTTAGTGTCAAAAATTCCTCGTCACTAACGAGTTAAATCAACTTTGTAGTATGTGTGTATTGATAAGAAGGATTTCAACAAACTTATGATTTCATTTTGTGGAGCTATAGGTAATATTGACTAACGGAACTAAAGTATTTTGTTCAATAATGCAAAGTTTATCCCCATTATGTTATTTAGCTATATTTATCCTATGGCCTTTCTGTGATGTTAGTTGCTGTGCTGGGAATCTTAAACAGTTATACTGAGCCAATGCATACTAGGTGAGTTGCTTAGAAACCATGTCATATGACCATTTCCATATTTTAAATGGCTATATTGCGCCAAAGGTGCCATTCTAGGCCCTCTTCTATTTTCCCTATTTATGCATTATCTGTCCATGGTTTTCAAAGCATCTTCTGTGCAGATGCCACTATAATCTACACTAAAAATGCAAATGTATCATAGTTTGAGGCAACGTTACAGGATGATTTCCCTGAAGTTGAAAGATGGTTAGCTAAAAACAAACTGACAAATAATTATAAATTTATTGCATTGGTATTTGGGACAAAGCACAAACTACTTAAACATTGCAATAACCAATTAACCATCATAACAAAGTCTTATTGTAACTTGACCCTGGTCAACTCCTACAAGTATCTTGGTATTAAACTTGACCTCAGCCTCATTTTTGGTCTTCATATTGAGAAATTAACATCCAAACTTTATCCTAAAATAGGAGCTTTGTTTAGTCGCCTTGTAAGAAAACTTATTGTTTAACAGAAGCTTATGCCAGTCATAGATTATGGGGATAAACTTGACACTGTATAATTAATTATGTCACTTTTCCTTCAACATAATTACACTACCCATCATTGTGATGTGTTTAAACTCTTAAGGACCCCTTTAGGACTAGCCACACAGTGGTGCAACTGGAAATTAAGGACCACAAGTATATTTTTTTCTGTAAATGAATACAGGGGTCTCCAAGCGGTGTGCAGCTGCTCAGAGATTCCTGAATTGAATGACATTCTAGGACCGTCATGGGTCCTTAAAGCAAGTTTTCCCATGACTGTCCTGGCACGTCATGGGGCCTTAAGGGGTTAAAGAACTAAACTGGCTAGACATACCCTTCTCCTTTCTTGCCTAGTTTATAACCACTTCTCTAGAAAGATACCAGACTAACTGTGCAATATGCTCACTGCAGCTTTTCATACTACAATAACCTTCATTCCACTCTATTTTCTAGTCCACTTCATTAAGCTATTACAGAGGCTAGAGTTTAATTTACAACCCACACTGACTATACACATTCTACTAATGGTAACTGACCCTTGGGTTATACAGAGGTATCCAATACATTGTGCTGCAGTGTGGGAAATGCTTCTCTGGCTGTTGATGTTAAAGTTATGTGCATGAGTTTTAAAGTCATGTATTGTGTATTCAGTCTTCATTCTTATTATGTGTGAAGAAGAGGCCTATTTGTCTTTAAAGCTTGCATTCAAAGCCACTCAGTTAGCCAATAAAGGTATTTTTATTCTTCTAGTCTCCTTCATTTTCTATGGATAACACGTTACCACTATATGTAACTGAATATTTTTCTGTGTTTTTTTTATTATTATTCAGAACAAAGAGGGTTTAGAACCTCCACCAAAGCATCAGGATACTCACAATATATGCGTCCATTAAAAACAAAAAGAAAAATTGATTTGAAGACAATTCAAGACTGACTCCATTCAGTCAACTGGTAAAGGTCTGCTGCTCCCCAAGATAAAAAGGTATTCAGAGAATGCAACCTCCAAAAAGATAAAACACAAAGAAGCAGATGGAGGTGCTGTAAATTGATCCTAGTAAAGATACATCCAAAATAAAAGGAATATCAAAATTACACATTGCTGTACACTGACTGTGTGTCTCCAAGCCGGTAATAATCTCCAGCAGAGGTTTATAATCCAGCCTGCAATGGGTATACAACTCTCTCTGGATGTCTCCAATCTTAATAAGATCCAAATAAAGGAATGTGGTTGGTAAGAATACATATCAGTTTTAATAATAAAAACAATAAAAAATATATGGCAAACAAACTGAGGTACACTGAACTCCCACCTTAAATACTATTGTAACCGTAATCATGACATACAGTAGTACCAACTACTAGAGCATGTTCATTAAAACCAATGGTTATCTTGCCTGTAACAATATAATAAAAAAGACGACCCTAAAAGTGGTGTCCATCTGATAATTCTTCATTCAACAGATTAGCTAACAAACTAACTCAATATAAATAAACAACAACATTGGCTATATAGCCAAAGTGTGACAACACGGGGAAAAAGCAAACCCCTTGTATGATGATCTAAACTAGTAGCTCGATTGAGCACAATGAAAAGAAATTAAATATATAATCAAAGCCGAAAGTTGACTCAAAGACTAAAAGCGGCCACATAAACCAAGTCGTCTGAATAATCAAATAAACCTATAAAAAAATTAGAAATACACTGCACATGGCATAAACCTATGATCAATAATACCAACCACACATGTATATAATCATAGACACAAAAATAAGATAGAGATCAAATGAATACATACACAATAAAATAATCAGAAAATATACATATATATATATATCAATTTAAAAATAATAACAGAAAAAGTGTTACAATGTAATAATGAAAATAAATATCATGAAACAATGAAATGAAATAAAATAGTATATTTTATTGATGTGAAAATATATAAATTATCACTTCAAATGATAATGGAAGAAAGATGTAGTGCAGGGCTCAAAATTTCCACTCGCTACTAGCCAATGGTGAGTGAAAATTTAGCCCTGGCGAGTAGAAATTCAGCCCTGGTGGGTATGCTATGGCTTGCAGTGGCGAGTAACTTTTCAGGTCTGGCTAGTAGCAAAGGACTTCCAATTTTAAGCCCTGATGTAGTGTATCTATTCACGTGCTATAATGGAAGAAAAAAATTCCAAATGTAATAAAATATAATGAATGTAAATAAATGGAGTGAAAAAATATGTGAAACTAAATGAATGAAGCTAAAAGGTCAAGTGATAATGTGAAAATTGATAAAAATGCATTAAATCTACACTAAAAAAATAAAACTAGTGAAAATGCACCTGCATATCATTCTATCCATCCTATGGAATATATTCTCTATTTAAACAAATAAAATAGATCATCCTAATTGACAATCACTCTATACAACCAAATACATATGAAATACATTTTCATAAGATCAACCTAAAACTGTATCTAATAAATGTTTTATATGGAGACATAGGGCTCGATTCAATAACCTCAGACACCAAAAAATACAAGTGACGGCATTTTTTCAAGCATGGTGAGTGATTCAATTACCTGTGCTATGAAAAAATGCAGGCAAAAAGGGCTAGATTCAGTTGCAGGTGCTAAATGTTAACACCAGTTTTATCAAACATTTTCCTATTGACGTCTATGGGGAAAACTGCAGATAAAAGCAGTGATAAAATTAGCACCCAGCCCAAAATTCCTTGCCGGTTGCTAAAGATAGATGCGTTTTAGCCCATTCAAATTTAAAAAACAGCACAAGTTGCAATTCAATAGACTATGTTAGCCATTAAGATCCGATAAGCGACTCACTTTAGCGCTGTAAATTAAGATCCATTTTTTCTGACTAAAGTCTCTTATTGGATCTTTAGTCAGCCGATGCAGCAACCGAAATAAAAAAAAAAAAAACTAAGTCCCCAGTGGATATAATTATATAGGGCCTTAAGCCCCATATCAATACATCCAAACAACCTAAAAATTGTTCAATGTTAGTATAATTAACCCTGTGAGTGCCAGTGGGGTATAATTACCCCGCCGACACTCATACGGTTAACCAGACTAAGTAGCAAAGCAACAGTCCCTGCAAAGTAACACTTACATTAATCCTGATGTCCAATGGGGTCCTCAGCATCCTGGTCAGCTACTGTCCATCTTCTTTCTTCTTTTATCTTCTTTTCTTGTAGCTGTAAAAAAAAAAAAAAAAAATTAAGCATGAATAAATGTGCCCTCTGAATAATCCACATACTTATACATAGTTTAACCCCTTGAGTGCCAGAAGGGTATGCAACATATTGCAGAGCAATACATTGCGTATCTCTCCTGGGCTAAAAGGGTTAAACTATGCCAAACACAATCAAAGATTGTATCCCTTTTCTTTCCCTTCAATGTGGGTACTCACTCTTTTCAGAGGCCTATCCTGACTGTAGGATTTGAACTTTGGCTGGATCTGACCTCCAGCCCCGGTTGGAGTCAGAGGTCTTTTATCTCATAACCCTCGTTATGGTACTGCTTACCTCCTCTTCGCATCCTTTTCTTGAAATCTCCAACAATTGCGGGAAGATATTTTTTAAGGAACTAGCAACAGGGCAAGCTCTAATAGACCAAAGGTATACGTGAACCTCTAGGACACAAACTGAATATACAAAAAGGATGTATTTATTTAAAATAAATAATACATATATAGCCACAACAATATAAAATCAATATTGGTGCAAAAGTATCCAAATTACCTGCCCAGCGCATTTCACTATTAAATATCGCTTTGTCAGGGGCATCAAACACATACCTTACATACTTTTATAGTACTCCGGCTCCAAAATTCAACTTCATTTTTCCCTACATTTCTGCTGATTCTCTTATTATATCCACTTCTGATCATCTGGAACGCTCATGCGTACCAAAGATCGTAACTTACATTTTCAGGCAAGGCGGGTGCCTTTGATACCTTCACTTGTTCTTAACTGAGACGCTGATGCTCTTCAGATTTCCCTGATTTTACATTAAGACAGACAGAGGACTCTACATCCTAGAGATCTCATTCACCCACATCAAGTGTGAATCTACCTAACATACAGACATCTCCCATTTAAAAGATAGTCTTCCAAAATAGCCCAATTGGACAGGATCCCACCTAAGAAAAGAGAGACCCCCAAAATCTCTCCACTATTACTCCCATATTTTACACCAATTTCTCTCTACTTTTCTCTAAATTTATTCTTCAACAGTAGTTCTTTTCCTAAAAATGTTAATCCAATACTAGGGGCATACAATTTGAACATTTCTCTCCCAAAAACCAATAAAATATGAACCATATAATTCTCATCTACTTCCATCATTCTATATTTACTTATGTAAATTTCAGCAATGGGCCCTTTGATCTCAATCAATTTTCTTATTGAATCTTATTTGTTTATTTATTAGAACTTATAAATTTGAAAATTATAATCAAAAAGTTAACCCTATTTTTATATTCAATACTAATCCAATAATACTTTTTCTAAACTGGATGACCTCACACTGTCATAAAATTAATGGTTTAATATTTTATTAAATACACCTTTTAACAAATCTAGAAAGGGAGTGATATTTATATTTCTAATTCTTATGCTATTTATAGGAAAGTAGCCAACTCTATTTCCTCATTTAACCCATTTGGATTTAGGGTATTTAAATGAAAAATCCAATAAGCCTCCCTTTTACAGAGAGATTTAAATGTATGGGTAATCAAATTACTAATACTTTCTAAACCTAATACTTTAACATTTTTGATGTCTCCATGGCTGCATAATCTAAAATATTCCGGGACAATATGATCTAATACTACCTTATTGATCATCCCCTATTCTTATTCGGAGAGCCCTGGTGGTTCTGCCTATATAATACTTTCCACAACCACATATTAATCTATAAACTACATAGCATGTATTACAGTTAATAAATTGTTGTATACTAGTTATTTTCCCCTGGCTTATGTCAAAACTTTTTACATGGTGTTTCATATGTTTACAAATCCCGCACTTTTTGCTGTTACATCTATAGTTTCCTATTTGCGGGCTTGACAGTACATATTCAGCTACAGTTGTTTTTTATGCTTTTTTACTGACCTTAGGTCTGCTTCATGCAATTAGGTTTCTCAGATTCCTTCCTTTTCTGTATGTTAATTTTGGTACCATACTTAATTCTTCAACCAAGAGAGGATCCTGAGTATTCCCCAGTTCTTCCTTATAATACTATTTGTTATCATAAAAAACATTATACCAAGTTACAAATTGGGTTTTCTCTAACACAGGGTTCTCTTTTTTGCTCTAAGGAATTAAAATCTTTTTCCGGGGCAAATTTTCTGCTTTTCTGTAGGCCTGTTCTACTTCTACTTCTGAGTAACCTTTTTTCCAGAAATTGTTTTTTTTTAGGACCTCTCCATGTTTGAGGAAGTCCTCCATCTTACTATAGTTCCTCCTCAAACTATGGAACTGTCCATACATTACACTTTTTGGCCACCGAGGATAATGGGCACTATGCACGTCAATATATTGATTACACGCTACTTGTTTTTTATAGATCGTACTACTAATGGTTCCATCCTTCTCACCAATTAAGATAAGATCTAGTAAGTCAACCTTGTTGTCACCAATGGAACAGGTGAACTCAATGCCTTTGTTATTGGTATTCCATATATTAATTAGAGTTTCCAGGGATTCTGTATCTCCCTCCCACACCAGGAGCACGTCATCTATATGTGGTCCATATGACACCAATTTTCAACATTCTATCTGCTTTAGAGCCAACCGTCATAATTCTCAATATTGTTTTGTGCTAGATAGGTATCCATAACCTTTTTGAAAGCAATTACAGTATCCACAAGCACAACATCCAGAGGCAAAGAATTCCATAACTTATTGCCCTTAGCATAAAAAATCTTTGCATATGTTTTAGTAGAATACTCCTTTCCTGTAGACTTAAAAGATAGTAATGGATGAAAAAATGCTCCCATTAATCCTCATATGCCTTGGTCTGAGGATTTTCAGATTTGTAGTTCATGAGTGATTTATTTGTAGTTCATGAGTAATTTATTTCTAAAGGATCCCTCTCCATCCCCTTTCACCTACGTTACGTTGCCTCGCTAAGCTGTGCAGATGGAGCGCAGCAAGGAACAATCTTCACTGAACAGACAGAAAACCGCATATACTTAGTGTATGGAAACTGTCCCTAGCTGCTCTCTGTCTGGTCCCAGGACCTGATTCCACAGCTGATAGGAGGCGTCTAAGGGTAGTTAAATGGTGCCGAAGGGGGACCTTTTAGAATTGAATTACTCTACTAGAAATCTGAAAATATTGAAATGCAGCTGTACCTGGCCCACAGCATATGAGGATTAATTGAAGCATTTTTTTTCCTACATTACTATACCTTTAATGAATGGTAATCATATGATCCATTAGACGTCTCTTCTCTAATGTGAACAAACTCAGTTTGGCTAGTCTTGCTATATAACTCATATTCTCTAATCCCTTTATTAATTTTGTTGCACATCTCTGCAAATTTCCCAGTTCAATAAAGTATTTTTTCAATAATGGGTGACCAAAACTGTACTTCATATTCTAGATGAAGCCTAGACTGAAGATGATGAGTTGCATTCCGGAGTTTATAGCATAGTTGTAACTGCTCAACCAACTGCTGCATCTGACATTGAGACAAACAAGCACAAAACCATCTGTTCTGAAAGTAGTAGTGAACAGTTTGAAAGAGGAGAAA
Organism: Rhinophrynus dorsalis; assembly: GCA_037306005.1. NCBI lineage: Eukaryota > Metazoa > Chordata > Amphibia > Anura > Rhinophrynidae > Rhinophrynus > Rhinophrynus dorsalis. Next base: position 66,588,815 of record CM074719.1, on the reverse strand, counting down.
GTAAAAATAAATTGTTTGAGATCTTTAAAGGCCTAGAGAAATATAAAAGTAGTGAGGAAGAATCAGCGGGCAATGCTGAGGATGAGCTAATTATTGATGATGATGATGATGTAGCTCTAGACTATATCCCTCTGGCATCCTCTTTTTCTTCAGATATAGATGCAGTTGATTGTGAGAGAGATGATGACATGGCCAGAAAGTTAGCTAAACGGTAAAGGCTCAATCTTCCACCACTGAAAATAAGCCCTGTATCTGTAAACTGTTTGAGAAAACAACACACTTAGGCACCTCCTCAATGAGATCCCACCTAAAGCACAACATAGGTCTGACTGAGAGGCACACCATCAACTGGCCATAGGAGCCACAACGAGCAGCAGCGAATAACTAAGAAAAGTTCCCAGATCTCAGGGACACACAAGAGAAGCAGTGATGTTGCTGTGTCAGAGAATGTGCCAAGGGTTTCTACTCCAGTTGCAGAGAAGTATTACACTGACTTCGTTTTTGGAGATGAAAAGGGTCAAAAGATTGCCCACACATAGCGCCACCACCCAAAACACCTCCACAAGTCATGGTTATCCCACACTTAATAAGTTCTTCGAAAGAAGTCAAAAGTGGGCAAAGGACAAAGGCACTCTGCCTACTATTTTTTCAAGGCATATTTTGCTGTAGGACTCACAACTTTGACTTTCAGCTATTTATTTCTCCACTTCAGCCCTCAGAAGTAGTAATATTGCAGTGGGAAATCTTACAGTAATAGAAAAATGGCAACAGTCTTGCCGGAAATTTATTGGCAGTGATGAAAAGGAGAACAATTTATGAATTTTCTATGGGCTGGAAGTTTTGCCAAAAAAAAGCAGGAAAGTGTTTTTTTTTAATGAAAATTCCTTCATAAAAATCATCCATCTTTTTGCCGAATCCCTAATATTTTTATTATTAATATACTTCTAGAATTGTTTAGGATTTTTCTTGCTTTCTTTTGCAATACTTTTTTCATTTTCAATTTTAGCTAGCAAAATTGCTTGTTTGCAGAGCTTCTTATTTATTATTTCCTTACAAATGTATTTATAATCCTTAATTTGCTTCTCTTTTACTTATTCCACAGTGGTGTATATTGAAGTGGATATTTATCCAAGAGCATTTTAAACAAATCTCATGTTTCTTGTGCATTTTTATATTTGAAGATTACATCCCACTGAATATCATTTAATACTGCTTTTAGCCTATTTTCAAGTTGAATTTTTTGGTTAAACATTTGCTAATGGGTTTCTCATAACAAATGTCAAATAATATCATATTGTGATCACTGCTGCCTAAATGTTCCCTTACCTGTATACCCTTTATCATGTTATCCTTTGAGAATTGTTTGAGAGCACTAGGTCCATCAAAATCACTTTTCTAGTTGTCTCCTCTACTAGTTGGGAGGGGACATGAAATTGTTATTAACCATACTTTCCCTTTCTTGTGCTGGAAGTCATATTTCTCTGTAATTTCAGGATAGTTGAACTCTTCCATTATGCTTTCATCTCCTGACAAAGAATCCTTCTCCATTTGCACTAATAGTTGGGCTTCTTCAAACTCCCCAATATTAGGTGGCTTGTGACAAATCAACATTAGCATATTTTTATTATGTATTCCCCCCAGTCTGTATTTCAACCTTAGGTCTTTTACATTCTCATTGGACCCTTCATTAATATCTTAATTTATACTAGGTTTTAAGGTATACTTTATATAAAGGAATACATCTCTCCCCTTCCATTAACCATATCCTTCCTAAAAAATAAATATCCCTCTAAATTGACTGCCAAATTACATGTAGCATCTAACCAGGTTTTATACCCTCAATTAGATCATAATTATTATACAATTCAATCAGTTCCAGTTCCCCCATCTTACCAGCCAGATTACAAGCATTTACATGCATACATTTTATGTTATTATCCTTCTGAAAAATTACATTCTTTGAAATATGTATCAGACTGTAAGACTGGTACTTCCCTATTAGATGAATTATCCCATCCCCCTCTCCACGCCATGCCCCTTCTCTAATTCTGTTTGCTCATTTACACTGCCTTCCTCATGCTGTGTTGCATCACCCTTCCCACTTCTTTAAAGTCTTTCCAACCCTCTAACCATTCTAACTCCTAGCACCATAGCCCCCTTCCTCTATGGTGCAATCCATCTTGATTATAAAGATTGACCCCAAGGAAAAGACAGCCCAGTGCTCTAGGAACCCATAAACCTTCCTGTTTACACCTTTAGTCATATATTTAACTCCCTAATGTCAAGTTGTCTTTCTGATGTAGCAGGTGGCACAGATAGTATTTCAGAAAATACTACCTTAGAGGTCATTTGCTTAAGCTTATAACCAAAATCCCTGAAATCCTTCTTAACAGACCTCCATTTTCCACTCACTTTATCATTGGTACCAACATGTACCATTGAAGCTGGATCATGCCAAGCCCCTCTCAACAATCTATCAACCTGATCTGCCACATGTTAAACACAATCACCTGGAATACAGTAAACTATTTTATTGTAGCAATCCTGGTGACAGATTACCATACCTGGGAACTTCCAGTTGAGGGCTACCCGGAGGGTAGTCCTCTGTTCACCAGGGGGGTGACAAAAATAACGCTAATCGCGTCAAAAAGGGGCGGGGCTTGCCACGAGTGAGGGGGGGGCTTAACCATTTGAGTGCCAGAGTGGTACGGAATGCATTGCAAAGCAATGCATTCCTTACCACTCTGGCACTCAGAGGGTTAAAGGTGTCAAACAGAAGGCTGGGGACTGAGGATCAGCGGGACAAAAAGCGGATGTGGCAGAGTTTCAATAGAAACTCTCCACATCCGGAGGAATCAGCCTCTGCCCCGGAGACCCGGTAAAGCTCTGTCAGAACCGGAGTCTCCGGGGCAAATCCGGAGAGTTCCCAGGTATGCAGATTACCCCATCTGTCTTCCTAATAGTGGAATCTTCTCCCACCACCACCATCTGTCTATGTATGCCTGAGTCCCACATCCCATCAGCATTAGAAGGGCTGTTCTCCCAGCTGTTAGAGGCATTCCTGTGACAACATCCCCAATTTCATCAATCAATGTAGCAAATCTCAGTGTGAGTAAATAAACCTATCTAGCTACCTACTCTTTCTTTGGGCAGTCTCCATGCCAGAACTCCCTACAACATCTTCCTTCTGCTCAGTGAGCAACAAACCCATTCTCTAGATTATTCATCTGTGTAATCCCCTGTATTTGAAAATCCTGCTATTTAAATTCCCAACATGTACCACACTGCTGTACTTACACACTGTGCAAGATTCACATGGTCAATTATTCACTGTCTCTTTGCATTATATAGCAGAAAGGCACCAATTAGAACCCAACAAACAATAAAAAACACTCCCACCACAGACACAGATTTCAATCAAACTCTTGTACAACTGAGGAGTCTGCCATTACCTTATCACCACCCCCACCTGTCCTTTTGTCTTAAGTCTAACAAAAGCTCATTTTGTTTTTTTTCTTACCACTCTTATAGCTAAATAAAGTTGTGTCACTCATTTCAATGACTGAGCTATTTCTGTTCTGCCTGGGCTTTGGCTAGTCTAATTAATTACTTAGCTTCTCTCTTTTTAGCCTTGTATACTTTGCATCTTCATACAACAGAGTCTGCCTATATTTTCTATAAACAATTTGTTTTGCCTTAACATTATGTGTTAGAGAATGAGAGTGGATTTTTTTTTACTTTTGCTAACATGCCTGATGCAGAGTTCAATAGATCTAATGTTTCATGTTTTATTTTTTGACACTGTTCCTGTACTAACCCAATAATCTCCTCTTCTCCAAATAATTACTTGTATTTTCCCATATATGAAAAATCAGTCCTTCTGAAATTTAAGATTTTTGTTTTAGAGTGATTAGACTCCTCCTTTATATGTATACAAACAAAGATCTCCCAGTACACATCTGGTATATTATAGCACTGAACTGTTGCTTTACCCTGTGTTGGTATTTTAAAAAGTACTCCATCAATTATTTACCTAAAGCTTCATCTTGTCTTAGGGGACTATAGCTTTACTCAAATACAAACAGTTCTATCTCCAGTTTCAATGGCTATCTAAGTACTTTCTAATCTGGCTTCTGTATCTTTATTACTTTTCTTTTGCAATTCTATCACCTTTTATTTATATCTTGTAACACTCACTCAGTAGTGTTGCAGATGTTTCTTCTTGCATCAGTAGAAATACTAAACAGTTAATGCAATGTGTTCATCTACATTTTGTCTTGAAATAACACGACTATTATAATACTGCCACACTAATGTATCATTAGACATTTGTCTAACCAGAAACCACATTAGGATAAGCATCAGTGCATCCCTCTGGAAGCCTGGTGCCTTGACACTTAACAGATTACATTTACAGAAATCACTTGGCTTCTGGTGATTTCAACATGTTCCAATCTAAATATAATCAAATAAATTCTGGTCTAATTCTATAAATTACTTTCCATTTATCCCCAGGCATAAAGAAAAAAATAAAACATATCAACTATATTTTAATAGAAATGACAGGATATTTATGCAAGTTTTTTTTTAATAAATTCCTTTTGCTGCTTCCCAAAGGTTTCGAGACCTAATTTGCATACAAGGGCATATTATTATTATTACGATCTAGATGGATGTTAATATATAATGTACAAATTATATTATATTTGATGTAATGATGGACAAAAAGTCCTATTTTTGTTTTTTTTTGTGGGGGTTATTTTGCAATAATCTTTGAAGAAAAATCAGTTTATTGCATTTTCCACAAAAATTCCCACACATTTTTTGGCCTTTTTGTTGCCTGAAATGAATATCCCATGAGAACCTTGCCAATATCTGCCTGAGAATTTCTACTGCAATACTACTACTGCTTCTGATTGAAAAAATCCACAGCAGAAACTAAAATACTGTATGCTAGCAACATAATGTATAAAAATATGTTATTAGGCTGAGACTTATGGCAAAGTGAGCCTCAGGAAAATTATTAGCAGGCTAAGTAGTTCTTTGGCAACATAAGCCATAAACAAATTGTTAGCAGTCTGTTAGGTCCCCCGTTTTAAACCAGAGAAGGTGATGATACTGGTTATGCTCTTGCAAGGAATGTAATGCATCAAAAGCCCAACAAAGAATTGTTAGCAGGTTGAGTGCTAAGGCATCATAAGCCCTTAAATAATAACAGAATGAGGCTGGGGGCAGAGAAGAGACATAGTGATATTAACAGCACCCGATTTACATCTTGGGGCGTGGTTTCAAATTGTCAACAAATCTTACCATACAATGTTTCTAGCCTTTTGTCCAAGACACCAACCACTTGCTTTTACAACTCTGGCACAACCATTCTTTAAAAATAACTGTGGCTTGTGATATGCCAGCAGGATGAATCACATGACATCAGTTCTTTTTACCCTTTTTTTTAACAAAATAATAAGGCAGCTGTCAACCACCATTTTGTCAAGTGTATCATTTCGCAGGCACAGTTAAGACCCCATGATGGCTACTATGGGAGAAGGATGGGATTCAGTATGTGAGGTACTATGGCTACCACGGGACAAGGTTTGGGGTCAGTGTATGTGGTTCTTTGGCTACTAGTGAACTGGGACACTTTTTAGGATCAGTATGAGCATGGTGAAAAAAGTGCACTTTTTGTGGGAATTCGCATGAAAGGCAAAAAGTTGCTGTTTTTTCAAACTTTTCTCTTTCTTTCACCAGCTTCAGCTATATCATAAGAAGGGGGGCAGTATAAATATATATTGTAAACCAACAACATCATCATTGCCAATAATTAGTTCAACAACAGCACAGTGCATCTGCTTCCACCCAGTCTCATTAGAGTCTCAGACTCAGCCAGCCATTTCAGGTATGAAAGATCATTTGTCTGTTACCTATAAAAACTTTATTTCTTTTTTTTTTTTTTTTGTAAACACTACCTTCACACTCACACCAAAATAACTGGTATTCCTATCATGCAAAGCCAGTTCCCTCTCTTTGCCTGTTTTCCTACAACAGCTTGAATCACAAAAAAATTAGTAAAAGCAGAAAAAAATCAGATTTTTTTTGTGGGAATTCCAACAAATGAAAGGATGTGAGTTTTTTCATGTTTCATTTCTGAAGGAAACATTTACTTCCAACCCTAATTTGATGCTTATAATGTTAACTGTTATTATGAATAATTGCAAAGCTATGTCACAAAAACTATTACTTTATAACAGTTTGTCAATGTGCCTGAAATCAGAGAATATCTTCCTATTACTTTTCAAATGTGATACACATCAACACAAAATGTTACATGCACAAAAACACAAAGGAGCAATTCTGGGACAAACCAGTTTCACCAAAGGGGACACATAACATTAGAAATAGATTTAACTCTTTGAGTACCAGAGAGCTATACAACAAATTTATCCACTTTTGGTTTGTACCTATAAACAGTAGCACAGCAATCAAGTGTACTGTACAAAATCGAAAAGTATATGCATATATGCACACTGTACAATAAAATAAAAAAAGAAATCTGTAACAGTGACTTCAGTTCACTCCACAACATCAGTAAACCTCTTGAATACTACAAGTGTCATTGAAAATGTAATCATAACTGAAATATTAATTTACAGAGCAACCTAGATACCTACTAGTATCTCCTTAAGGACCAGAAGGGTACACAAAGCATTGTAAAGAAATGCATTGTGCACCTCTCTAGTCCTTAGGTGGTTAATCCTAACTAAGAAGAAAAGGGAAAGTGACCCCCACAAGGATATCTCATAACTGAGGCACTCTTTAACCCAACCCATATCACAATAATCTTTATTGATATAACAATAACAAAGATGACAAAGTAAAAAAAATATGTTGAGGGAAATGCAAGTGTAGCCTGTGTATAGCCAAATGGGAGAGAAACAAATAATAATGCTTACCGCTATAGGTGGAAAGTATAAAGTTATATTCCCTCATATGAATATAACATCCTCTGATGGGTGCAATAAACAGTAGAGAAGTATAAAAAATACAAAGTGACAATAAGGATCTAAGCATCCATATTAAAATGCAAGGTGAATATTCAATAAATAAAGAAACATTGAATGTAAAATACACAAATATGCAAAAGAAGCTGCCAACAAAAGCAAGGAACAGATACTTATCTAATAATAAATGAAGAACCATCAGTGTGATACAGGTGCATAACAAAGCAGTCTTTTCTAGAGCCGACTTCCCAACACTTATTCCAAACAGTGGCTTTTTCAGGGGATGAAGAAACAGGTAATGGCCCAGTATATTTAAACTTAATGTGGGCCAACCATATGACTGCATGCTGACTCATGTGACAATAAATAAAGAGATCAGATGTCTCACTACCATGCTGACAAAACAAAGTGGTGTATAGAAGCAACATATCTACCTAGAATATAGGTAGCCTAAATCCTAATCCATCCATACAAATGTATCTGTTAAGTCACATAAAGACCTGGGGGCTTGGGTGCCCCAATGAACTGTGAGAAGTGCAGCTCAATAACACCAATACTATTAGTGAAATTATAAGAGTATTAAATTGCTACATGCACCAGGCTTGCAACAAAACCCAAAGCTTAAACCAAGAGAATTCACATGGGACTCTTCTCAACATTTGTGTACATAAGCATAAATAATATCAATTTTGGTTGAAACTAAGTGCTTCACAGTACATTGAAGATGTATCTATCATTCAAGGAATTAAAAACAAAAAAATATTTTGATATCTATGAAATGCACTCTTAGTAAACAGGGTCTCACCCAGCTGAAGGCTGTTCTTGAACTGAACAGTCTTAGGCATATGCACTAACCAGCATTACAGTTAGCAACATGATGCATTTACATGACTCACAAAGACTACACACATATTGAAGTTTTCCCTTTATGCATCATTTAGAAAGCTGTCAAAAGGAATAAAATGCTACAGTGATGTGCTATATTATTATCACTTCTGTCGATAGCTGTTGAAAATTAATGCTATATGTGGACTGATTATTGCTGTGGATTCCTTATGGACATTCAATTACATAAAACACTTTAATGACATTTAATAACAATTATTCAATTTATTATTTTTAATTATTGTTTATTCTCATTTTCCTTCATTTTCATTCTATTAGCTCTGTATGTCGTGTTTTGTATATATTCATATACTTGTCAGTATTAGTACATTAAACTTGTTAACTCTTTTTGGGTCTTGATGGGTGTGGTAGGGCTAAGCACATTTATTGACTATTTGGTCAATGTAAGTGATAACAGATACATTGCTTTGTAATATAAACAATACGATACAATCTTTATCAGGCACATTAAAGTGTCAGTAAAAATTAAAAATGTACAAACATATAAACATTATAAAAACTGTGGGTTGAGCAAAACAGAACAGGACAGAAAAAGCAGTCACTAGGAAACCTAGACAATAAAATTCCTTACTAGTGGAGTTTCCAAAATCTGGTCTAGATATAAAACTATGAATCCTGAGGCTATTGTATAACAATTACACTTCTGTCAAAAGTTTGTTTGTATATCTATTTCCATGACAATAGTGCCAAGATCTGTATTTTTTACACATACAAACATTTTCTAGGGTTTTTCCTTCTCAGTAAGTTGCTTTTGTTCAAAAGTTATAACAGCTCAGAGAGTCGTGAACTAATTAAGCTGTTATAATATTCTATGGAGAACTGTTAGCAGTGGCTCCCATAATATGCAATTGAATACCTGTCTGGACACCAGCTGAACTGTAAGTGAACTGTCACTGAATAGTTAGTGGGACTGTTGACAACATTTTAAACTGTAATAACTTTATAATGAAGGTCTTCCAACAGGTGGGAATTCCCATCATTTATTCAACTGATAAGCCCTACAATTTTACTAGGCACTCTAATCTTTATGTATATATTGTACTTCATGCTTCTGACTTTACATGTCCTATACTGCTGCAACACTTTGAAGCCATGTGGAGTGCATTAGTGCTATTTAAATTAGCATTGGAATAATAAATGATGCATGGCACAAAAAACATCCTGCCTTGCAGAAATGCCACTGAATTTTGATATTGTCAAAATTATAACCATCTGCTTTCATGGGAATTCAATCTGTTATTCAAATACTGAAATCAGTTAATAATCTAATTGGTTTTAAAGGTACAGAGATCTAAAGAACAAGCTGTATATGACACATAAATCAGGATTACAAGGATCTGAAATGCGCTCTTCATTAAACTGTTGTTTTGTCATTCTGAAATGTAACTCCTACAAATATTTCCAAAGAATAGTATTTTCTTGTGTATCCCAAACAGCTATTAAACTATTTAGTGCCACTGTTAGTAGAGGTGCATGTTTCTAAGAGCTTTGTAATTTGCAGAATAGCACTGAAATAGACATATGAGCTTAGTGATGTGCAAAAATGTTCAGCGCAGGAAGAAAACAACCTACTCATCCTCCAGCTCAAATTCCTACAATTAGGTAATTTTTGCAGAGATCTTGAGTGAATACGTTTGCACTTAATCAGTTTGGATACCCCTATCAAATTTACCTGAACTGCCAGCAGGGAACAAGTTAATTTTCTGGATGTTACAATGGGGCACTCAGCACTACAAGCTACAGGAAGCCCACAGACAGGAACACACAACTACTAAAAAGTATTTCTTTTTACATTGCACTATTCTGGCTCTGCTGAAGAGCCGCCTCGAGTCAGCTGACTCGAATCTCCTGCTGTCAGCTTTACAGCTGACAGTAGGGAAAGCGGAGGGAGCGGGGAACTTTAGCCTTCTATATCTCTGAAACCATACAGGTTTGAGAGATGGGAATGGGGTCGTTTAGTTTCTTTTTCTAATAACTGTAATATGATGATTTTGCTTTTTTATACATGTATATATATGCATATATATATATGTATATATATATATATATATATATATATATATATATATATATATATATATATATAGACAGTACTAACCCTTTAACTTGTTTCCACCCAATGAATGGCATTGAATCTGAAGTTCAAAATCTTTTTTATTGCTTCCAATGGGTGCAAAATGTAACAACCAAAGTGGTTTTTTTCCTGTAGTAGTTTTTCACAGTACAGGTAATTCAATGGATTACTGTGCTTGAAAAACTACCATCAGGTAGTTGTTTTTCAGAAGAACATATAACACAGATGAATACAGGTCCACATCAGTTATTCTGTCATTGCTTGCTGGACATGGAGACTGGGGGTCTTGCTGAAGCTAAGTTCTCAGTCTTATTATTTGACATTATAACTTAACAGTATTTTGTATGTGTTAGGGCTGTTGCTCTTAGTTTGCTGTTTACTATCTCATAGATGCATAGAAAACATTTATTTTGATGGCATATACAAATCAACTGGCCAAACCCTTTCCTACCTGATTAAAATAGACAAATTTAAATACTTCTCAGAATACATATGTCTATCACAGATATTATTGAATTCCCTTACATTATTAGTCCCAACCACCACTGCTGCAAAGCTATTCCATGAGTTCATCTACTATTCTGTAAGGTAGAACTTGCATACATTTACTATCTCTGTCTTTAGATTGTGACTTTTTCTTCCAGTATTCCTCATTTACTTGGAAAAAAAATGCTTCCTTCCTGAACATTATTATTACCCCTTATATATTCAAATAATGTATCATATCACCATTTTCCATCCTTTCTTCCAAGCTATACAAATTATTTGATTCTATCTTGGAGCATTGTGTCATCCACTACACAATTTTAGTGGCTCTTCTCTGAACTGCATTAAGTAGATAAATGTCATTCATGAGATGTTTTCTCCAGCACTGTAGATAATCCAGGTGAAGCCTTTTAGTTAACATTTAGTTAATTATAAACATAATATAAATATTCTAAGAGAAATGAGTGTGTATTTGTTGTTAGCACAGTGTTGCACTATATGCTAATGTGTTGCCTGCTGGGCCAATTTTACAACAACTATGCTATGAATTAGAAAGAACCCATACATTGTGTAGCTTTCTAACAGCACAGTGAGAATTAAAGGGATAGTAACCCCCCCCGAACAACGTGACGCCAAAAGACAGCAATCGTACTAACATACTGAACTCCCTTAGTCCCATCTCTCAAATCTTTACGGTTTGAGAGATATAAGGCAAGACAGACCTCCGATCCCTCCCCCTTCTCATACGTCCGCTGTATAGCGGACGTCATGAGATCCTGCTTCCAGCACCAGACGGAGACTCTGCAGGAGCGTTGTCATCTGGATATCTCCGTATTATTACTTAATCGGTATGGTCTAAAAAGTGTGCCTGGCTTGCAAGCACATGTTGTAGACCATTCCAATGAAGAAATTATACGGAGATATCTAGATGATAGCACTCCTGCAGAACCGCCGAAAGTTGGCCGACCGGATTCTGCCTCTGACAGCTTTACAGCTCGTCAGGCAGAAGTGGGAGGGACTGGAGGTCTGTCTTGCCTTACATCTCTCAAACTATAAAGGTTTGAGAGACGGGACTAAGGGAGTTCAGTATGTTAGTACGATTGCTGTCTTTTGGCATCACGTTGTTCGGTGGGGGTTACTATCCCTTTAAGTTAGGCAACAAATAGAATGAATTGACACACTGTGGAGGTAAGTGGCACACATTGCCACACTCTGCCATGAAAACATATAGGTTACTTTCTCAAAAACGATTTTTTTTTTTAACTTTAAAAGGGTTGATACAACATAAAGGTAGGTTTTAATTGTCTATAAAATAAATTAAACTTGTCTTATGTGACAGCCAAGTCCACTGTAATTATACACAGATATTGTACTTATTACATTTATGAATTCTAAGGAAATAGAAGATTTTAATGCCATGAATATATTGAATGCTGCTGCTACAAATCATTGTTGAATTAAAAACTGTGCAAAGCTGCCTTCTTGGATTTGAATTCTTTATTTTTTGTTGAATTTGTCTTCTGTAAATACTGTTATTAATAACCAGTTAACGTTTACACAGATGAAAAGGGCAATATGATTCTTTGTTGTACACTTTGTACATTCCCATTCCCATATTTAATTTTCATCTTTAAAATTGTCAGTTATGTTTATCAGACTAAAATATACAATTATAAATGTATTTTTATGCAAATGCATAAAAAGGCAAAGTAATCAGTGAATTTTCTTTAAATTTCTCTTTTACAGCAGACCTTTATGAACTGTATTATTGTTGCGGAAGGACTACAAATGACTTTTTAATGGGATAGTAAATCTTTTAATTGCAATTCAGTAACTATTAGCTGTCTGCCATTTCCCTGAAATTAAGATGATTATAATGTGGAGAAATAAGAAACTGGAGTGAATATTACAGAATATTACGGAAACAATAATAATATTTTGAATCAAGTACATACAATTCATTATTTTACATCCTTTAACACACTGTTTACAAGAACTACTCAAGTGTGTTGTAAGGCAATGCACTGACAATGTCTCTAGCATCCAGGGGGCTAAATAAATAACAAATGGTAAAGCTAACCCACATTTCTTTTTGAAACCTATTAACCCTTTGATGGTATATATGTCTTTAAATTATTACAAAGCAATACATTTGAGACATCTGTAGCATCTAAGCGGTTAAAGGTGGACATGAATCCACACAGTAAGGTGGGAGCATTATGTTCAGAATAAGAGCTCTTTCAGATGGGTGACAGAAATGTAGCAGTCATTACTACACTCCAGTTGCTCATGTTCTTTACTCACTACCTATGAGATCGCATCTTGAGCCACAGCCCAGTATCAATAGTTGGCACACACATGGGCCAGTTAGTCATTGGAAGCTGAGATGAACATTGCAACCTCCATCATCTCTTGTATGAAAGATCTGCTGGCAGAATCGTACACTGTCATGCAGTTCTGAGTGACTGCTCTAAAGATACAGCTTCCTGGACTTTAGTGCACTTTCAGCATGGGAAACATATCCAAAAGACAATCACTGCATTTGTGTATTGTATGTGAAAGGTGTCTGCATGTTTTAAATAATTAAAGGGATAGTAATGTTTAACAATAAAAGCAGCTCTAAGTAATCATTATAGTATTTTGCCTTTGGAGAGTGTTATTTCAATTCTGTCAGAGTTGTAGTTCAAGAGTAATTCAATGACAAAGTATCCCCCCACTGCCCCTTTTACTGATGTAACACTGCTCAGCCAGAGCAGAAGGGAGGTGCCCAGGTAGACTGCAGAGAGGGACAATCTTCAATTAAGATAAGGGAAAAACCTGAAAAACTTGTCAAGGGAGTCAGTGCTTTCATTGTTCTTATAGGAAGAAGATTGTCCCCTTCTGTTATCTGTCTGGTCTATGGACTGGATTTCACATCTGAAAAGAGATGGCTTACACTAGGTAAAAGGGGCGGGAGGGGGAAACTTTGCTCGTGAATATCTTTCAAACCATAAAGGTTTGAGAGATAAGACTTATATCATTCTTCATGTTTTTTTAATGCCTACAAAATAAAATAAAGATAAAACGAAGTATTACTATCCCTTTAATATCGAATTCATAACAAAGGGAATGCTGTATCGCTTTGTTTTACTGAGATGTGTGGCATAACCAGTTAAGTAAATGGTGGCAGAGTATGCAAGCTACATGGTCACTGAAGATTTAGAGGGCTCAAATGATGGATTGATAGATTACCAGAAGTTATCTGGTCCTATATCAATATATAATGGATAACAGAAGAAATAGGGTTAAACATGTCCCAGTTCCTCCATACTTTATCCCTAGAGCTAGGACTTCCCTCAAAATGGCACTGGTTTGCACCCCACCGTGCAATCTGATAAGGCCTCTGAACTGTTTCACCCTGATACTGGTTCTTTTAGGTACTTCTAAACAGAAAGTACAGAAAAAGTGTTACTCAAGGACCTTTAGAAAATCTTAAAAAATGGAATAGATTATTTCTGAAGTTCGGAAAGAGGTCAAAGACTGAACAGTTAAAATTGGAGACAAATTAGAAATGTAATTTCATGGGGGCTCACAACAATCCGTCATGTGAAGATTTTTCTCAAAAGAATAATGTAAGAATGAGGGAATTCCAGAGTTAGAACTGCTACCAGATAAATAAGACACATTCCTTATACTAGATTGTGTAAGCAGAGTTCACTAAATGTAGGGACCTCCTTCCAGATGTTCCAAGAGAGAGTTCAGTTCTAGGGGTGGGGAAAAATGAGAAAACTTTTCTGCATGACTTTTTGTGAAAAACGGCCTATTTTTCGCTTTTTTCGTGAAAGTTTTCTCTTTTTCTCCAATGCCAAATTTTCTTCTTTATTGCCTTTTCCAGCAAATATTTTGCCCATTCCAACAAATTATTCTCTTAACAAATTTTTCGCATTCTAACACATTTTTTGCCTATTCAATACATTTTTATCCTGTTCTAATACATTTACTCCTATTCTAACACATTTTTCTCTTATACTAACACATTCTAACACGTTTCTCCTACTACAACACATTTTTTTCCTATTACAACACATTTTTTTTCTATATTTAATATGGTGTAACATTTTCCAGCACAATATTACTTCTTCTGAGGGCTGTAGTGGAGAAATAAGTAGCTGGAAGTCAAAGCTGTGAATCCTACATCAACCTGTACCTTGAAAAATGTGTTAGTATGCAGAGTGTATTTATCCTTTACCCACAACACTTGCTTCCTGCTTAAGTGACACTGACACATATTCATGATGACGTCAAGTGTTTAAATAAAATAAAGTACAACCTACAATGTGGCAGATGTGTATGGTAGTGGTGGTGGGGGACTGGCTTGCTGTGATTGGTGAGACCTTGACAAACTGCATCCACCCCGGGAGGAGAGGGATCATCATCATTTATTGCACATACTGCAGCAACAATTGCTGCAGTCAGTTTTTGTACTACCACTTTATTCCCATGTCCTTGCACTGCTCCACCTTTCCCCCTTCTGCTTGTGTATTTGCTAGACATTACTCAACTACTGTGTGTGTTTTTACTCTCTACCATACACAACTGATGGAGTGTGATGTCTTGCCTTGACCCCCAACAAAATTATCAATGTCGTCTGCTGTCTATCAAGTCTGCTTAGTCACAGAGCTCCCAGTCAGCTGACTAATATATTTATTTGTTTAATTATTTATGTTTTTTTATTTGTTTTTTTTTTACAGTTAGTCCCAAAAAAAAATAACAAAAAAGAAATCAACAACTTCTTTCCCCAGACTTCCCAGACAATAAAAGTAAAATCAGCAAGCAATTTGAACCCTAGCTGCCTGTGTCTTGCCAGTCAGTCACACCAAATGTTGGGGTATTTTGGGTTAACCTCCTTCCTCCCTTCTTCTCCTCATTGTGCCCCCAGACTCACCTAATACAGAGAACAAATGTCCTACCTAAACGATTCCCTAAAACTAAGCTTCAATTCCCCTTTATTTGCCTATCTTCTGTAGCTCAAAAACATGCTGCTCTCTCCTCTCACAAACACAGAATGGCTGCTGTTAGAGCCTGATAGTCTTTTATATGGCTGTAGAAAACTTTCGTTTTCGTAAATTATGTGAAAATAGATAAAGAAAGGCAGAAAAGCCACCTTTCTAAGTGGTTTTGTGAATGTTTTAGTTACATTTTATAGGTGGGGAGAAAATTGGCGGCAAAACGGCAAAGCAGAATTTTAGAGTTTTCTGTGGTAATTCTCACAGAAAGCAATTTGTGCTGTTTTCTGCCTATTTTGGTTTTCGGTTTTGGGCAAATTTTTCTCCCATCCCTAATTTTAAGCCAATGAATGCAAGAGAGGTGTCCAACTCGTGCCTGACTCCATGAGTATGACATTTAAGACAAGACGATATTATCTCTTCAACAATGGCAAAAGGACAATTGGCCATAGTAAGGTAAGTGTTACGGTTGGCAAGCAAAACCAGGAGTCAGACGGTATAGTTAATATAACCTTTATTATGAGAATAATGACAGCAATGCAATATAAATATTTACACAGTGGGTGAATGAAAAGGCGAGTACTGTATCAGGAATAACAGTCTCCCAAGATCACCACCACACTGTCCGAGACTAGGCCTCAGCCTGCTGGAGTCTCACGCTACGGTAACACCCAAGAGTGATACTGACTCAGCCTGCAGTCAGTAGCTGTGAGTCTGCTAGAGCCCCAGGTCTATACTAGGAAGGATGACTGAATAACGGAACTAAGAAAGGAGTGAACAGACAGAGCCTTCTAGTAAGCACCAGATAGGATAGTCAGACAAGCCAAAGTCATACATGGAGCGGGTAGTTAGCCAGAGTCACAGGTTTGCACCAGATAAGCTATCCACTGAAGCAATGGAATGCTGGATACACAGTGGACAGAGCCCCAGGTCAACACCAGAGTGGGTAGTCAGACAAGCCTAGGTCATACACTGAGCGGGTAGTCAGCCAGAGCCACAGGTTTGCACCGGGTAAGATATCCACTGAAGTGATGGTATGCACAGTGGACAGAGCCCCAGGTCAACACCAGAGTGGGTAGTCAGACAAGCCTAGGTCATACATGGAGTGGGTAGTCAGCCAGAGCCACAGGTTTGCACCAGAAAGGATATCTGAGCCAAATAGGAATGCACAAGGAGAATCGTCAGACAGAGCCACAGGTCAACACCAGAATGGATGGACAGACAAGCCAGATCATACACAGGAATCAGGAATACAAATAATGAACTGCACAGAACTCCAGCGTAAGGGTAACTGAGTCAGGACTCAGACTACCCTTTAAACCCCTCTTCTGGAAGTAAGTGGGAGGGGCAGGCTCAGAGGAAGGAAGTAGATAGGAGGAGACTACAGGAAGCATGGCATAAAACAGAGGCCTGCTTTACTCTGAAGCCTCTCTCCTGCAGATGACTCGTGTAAAGACACCGAGCGTCGCTGAAGTGGCAGCACTGGAATCAAGGTACTGTAGGAGCAAGTGGGAGTTATTATTTGGAGGTGTTAGTTCACCTTCAATTATAAATTAAAAATATATTTCTTAAATGTCACCATTAATATGAAAAAAAAAATTTTTTTAATCCCTTGAAGACCACAAGGGAGTTAAACACATTGGAGAGTAATGTATTGCATACCCCTCTGGTCTTCAAGATGTAATCAAAACAGTTTATAATATACCGCTTATTACATTTTTAAATGTCACCACACAGATTTATGGTTCTGCAAGCAATGCTTTCCTCACACAGCAAAACACAGTCTATAAAAAGATGCATAACATAGTCTAATGGGTCCAAGAAATTGGTGAAGTGGAAATGTTTTTTAACCCATCGAGAATAAACACAAATTTCAGATACTATAATATATCAGCAGGAAGAAATGGTGTAGCTGCATTTCATGTGACTTGGCTGACTGCCCCAAAAAATTCTGCTCACTCACAACCTTGAAGACAGCTCTTAATTTTGTTTTGATGTTTCAGCCGACCTATTGCTGTATTGACTTCATGGCAGTCAAAACATACATTTGTGATCTCATTTTTGTTTCGCACTTTTTCCACTCAATGAAACATGCACAAAAGACTCCATAAAAACAAGAAAATGCTTTTAAGCCATTGAAATCCTCTTGGGGGAAAGTCCATATGAAATTCCTTCTAAAGCACAAACGTATCTCAATAACTACACCAGACTATTCCAATATAATACTTTCATTATTGGTATAAACAGTTAAATTGTCAAAATAAATTACTTTGTAATAACAAATTCTAACACATCAAGTTATTATAAGTTGTGTTCTTTGTGATGGAAAGCAAAGGAGTTTTAATTTTCAGAAGATGGCTTAGGATGATGTGCTTTATACCATGTGGCTGTCAGTTTAAGTTAGTGTCAGAAGAGCGTTCTTGCTGCAGACACGAAACTGAAAAAAGTGTGCTTTAAAAAATATATCAGTTCCTTTAGGAGAGGAAATATCTAAATTTAGAAGCAGGTTTAACCATTCATTTGTATGGTATATTTGTGTTTTTAATTAATATCAGTGTGCCCTGTGTGCCAGTTTTGGGTGCCACTTTCTTCAATAACAAAAATCTGAATGTTTAATATCAGATGCTTAATTATTGAAATTATTATGCCCAATATGGACATTTTTTGTTATTATTATAGTGGAATATAAGAATAATGATCTAGAATACATTTGTGCCCCTCATTAAGTCATGAAAAATGACCTATTAATTCCAGATTGTGTGTCAGAGGTGTCTTGAGCAAAACAAGATTGAGAATAGCTTATGTATGTAATTAATTAACTTCTAACATAAATAAATGTGGTTGAAAATTGCATAGTAATAAATACCTCTATTTCAAGGTTTCTCAGCTGCTATCTGAATATACCTCTATCAGTGCAGATACCAGAGTTTTCCCTTCAGAATATCCCAAAAGGGGAATTTAATAGAATACGCAGAAAATGCAAAGATATGGAGATTTATGATCAACAAGCAAATATATTAAAAGACAGATTTATGGAGAAACAATATGATGAGAGGAAATTGGAGAAGGATATACAGAGGATTAGAACAGTGAAAAGAGAAGATTTATTAAAAGAAAAAATTAGGGGGGAAGAATCCAAGATAAATATTCCACCTATGATAACATGACCATATACAGTAGGATATAATGTTTTTTAAAGGGATAGTAATACTTAAAATGTAAAAAAAAATATGTTGTAGGGTTTATCCCCCTGAGTAAAACAAGAGTACTCCCACGGCTGAAAGGTGTTTCATTCAAAAGTTATTAATTTTCAAAGTTGATTTTTTTAGGTGCAATATCACAGTGGCCTGAAATTGTACAGTGGCGCTGTTGCTACATGATCCTATGGACAGCTCTGGTCCCGGGACCATAAATCTCCATAGGATGGTGTAGCAACAGTGCCACTGTACAATTTCAGGCCACTGAGATATTGCACCTAAAAAATTCAACTTTGAAAATTAATAACTTTTGAATGAAACACTTTTTAGCAGTGGGAGTACTCTTGTTTTACTCAGGGGGATAAACCCTACAACATATTTTTTTTACATTTTAATTACTATCCCTTTAAGAAAATTATCTATAAACATTGGGATGTGCTGCAAGGGGATAAGATTCTTAATCCAATTATGCAAACCAAACCTAAAATAGTGTTCAGTAGGGCACCAAATTTGGGTATTCAAATTGCACCTAGTGTTAAGACTCATTAGAAGAACCAAAAAAATTGGCTACAGAGTAGTCTGGGGTATTATAGACGTGGGGATTGTATGGGTTGCAAAAATTGTGGTTTACAAAAAAATGTAAAAAATTTCACATCAACAGCCACAAGTGAAATATTCAAAATAAAAGAAGGCATCACGTGTACTACAAAGGGGGTAATATATTTACTCACATGTACATGCAAAAAAAGTAGTACATTGGTAGAACTAAAAGAAAATTAAAAGAAAGAATAAGGGAACATATTTACAACATTATAAGTGGTCAGCCCATTTTTTGGAGTGTCATTCTTCTAATATTTAGGATCTCTCATTTACAGCTATAGATATAGTGAAAAAAGATTGGAGAGGAGGTGACTACATACAGTCAATGTCCAGAAGAGAAACCGAATGGATCTTCAAAGTAAAAACTGTGCAACCGTATGGCTTGAATTTAGATGGAGAATTATTCGGTTTTCTCTGATTACCAATACCCAATCTGTCCCAATATTATGCACATATAATATCATGTCAATGTGGAATGTATGGAGCAGTATTATCGGGTATATACCTTTAATTACCATGTACGATTGGATCTAGTGTTCTATTGACACATAGGTTGGTGTGAGTTTTTGGGATGGGTATTATGGGGATAAGAATAATAAAAAAATTGAAAAGATAATTAGGTTGTTATGCATTTTCTATTCAATACAGTAGTCCATCAACCATGTGATTATGTAAGTTTATTGTATTGTGGAAAAGGGATAGGAGAATAGATTGAAGATATTAGAGCAGGTATATAGAGAGTTAACAGTGGGATTGAGTTGCATATTTCCGGTTCCATTTTTGTAAAAGAGACTATAAAAAGATTCTTGTTGATAAAGAAAAAGAGTCCCTGAGGAAGAAGCCAGTCTGTGCTTTGAAACGCATTGGAGAGGAGAGGAGACAAACAGTGCAATAGAGGATTGACTTAGAACACAAGACCCCAAGAAGAAACACCAACTATTGATGAAACCGGAAACCATACTATAGTATCAATGAGACACCAATTAAGGAAACAACAGGTGCAAGACAAACGGTGAACACGCGAAACAAACAAACGCAGGTGACCCGTAAGTTATTTTGAAAGCACATGAGGCGGAAGATGAAGGTATGGACTGTTTAATTTGTTACATCGCAACATTAAGATTGAAGAAATGCTAAGTTGTGAGAACGTACTTTGATATTCCTTTAAAGGGATGTGAGTGAGATATAAAAGTCGTAAAAGTCATATTATCCTATAAAGTGGAATGCACTGGATGTTTGATTTGGATATACATGTTTGATGTGTCAAATACTGTATGGAAACACTGTCAAAGAATGACTCAAAGTGTTGAGGAGAAACTATAACCAACCTCCCCTTTAAAGATTTAAAGGTTTCAGAAGTCTGACCGTGAATTGTTAAAAAGTATATACATTGTAACATTAATAACATTGTATCTATTGAAATACCGCCAAGAAAGATCAAAGTCTTGGTCAGAAAAGAGTTACATCTATCTTCTCTTTAAGATTACAATGTTATTGGATTCATACTTTTGATATATATACTGGAAATATTTATGTTACAGCAATAGTGGCATCGCTAAAAATTGTGAAGGTGATCATATAAAAGTTTACATCTACCATCTTTTTACAAGATTGATTCACTGATACTATTTTTTATAGCGACTTTTCAGAAGATTGTTTTTTGGAACGATTCACAATATTATTCTGCTTATTCCTAGGAAACAGAGGTTTTATTTTTTTTTTATTATTGTGTTGCAGAATTTTTTCTGTTTTTTATATATTTTTAAATATTTTTATTTTTGGGGGATGATCATCTATATTAGTAATTGTATATTAGGATATATGTGTTGAGAAGCCACTTCCCATTTTCTTTATAAGGTGTCGGGTGGAAGTGGCAGATCATAGAGAAGTGACTGGACTACATTTAGGTTCAAGTGGCATAGTATGTTGCCATATTGGCATTAAGAGATATTTAAAGCATGTTATATATGTGGTTTTAGTAATCTTTAATAGTGTCAGTATTAGTAATTAGCCTATTCACCATAGCGGACATTCTGGTGGAGGAGATTGGGCATGGTAGTTCTAAATATCGGATAAACGCAGGATGGGAGATAACCATATAGATCATATGGGATATAAGTCTTATATCTTAGCGCTAGCCTGATTGAGCTCCCTTTGCTACATATTCTCCAGTGGGAGTTACTATTGGAGGATATATGGACATGTCATCTAGGACATTTTGAGATGTTTTATTATATTAGTAGATACATTATATTTCTGTGATACCTACCCAAAATACTTTTGGGAGATTTTTATATAACAATAAATGGTCTTTTATATTATCCTATATTATCCTATTGTTTCCTTGATCCTTAAAATGTTACTGAGCACTAAATGTTTTTTTTGGTCGACAGAGTTTTCCCTTCTTAAGCACAGGGGAACTAATCAATAATTACACACCTATGCTCAGGCATATTTGTAAAATATGCAACCTGGGAATCTTGGTTCCATTTTATCACATACATATGAATGACCTCTTTACCACTGGTGATCCTCTCACACATGGCATCATGGTAGCGGTGTGTTACATGGCTGCCCATATGAACATCTGCTATATATTATTGACCACTATGCCCTTTAGGCTCCCCATGCAATCTACATGCTTAAAACTGTCTGTGTGCATCCTATGCGTGCATCTAAGTTGCAACATGCTCTGTATGGGTACATAACATGAGGAGAAAATTGCACATGGGAACATGGGAACAGCACTTTAGGGGAAAATGATTCACAAGGTTGCACTTAGTGCAGAACTTAAAATCTGTGCTAGAGTTGCCTGTGTAAAAATAGCCTTTGGAGTACAACAGCACTGCAGCTAAGAAACTCTCTTCTAGATCAGTCCTCAAGGGCCACCAATAGACAAGGATTTAAGGATTTCCCTTATTAAGCACAGGTGAGTAAATCAAAATGAATGAGCCATTGATTACTCATCTGTGCTTAATCAGGGAAATCCTTACATCCTGGACTATTGGTGGCCCTTGAGGACTGAACTTGGACAGCCCTGTACTAGATAATTAGCTTTGCTATGCACTGTACATATTTTTAGTATCCATGGGACAAACCTAATTCCTTTACATCTGGATGTAATACTTGGCATAGTTAGTGAAATCTCATCAACCCCAGCCCCCCAAAAAACAGCAAGAAAATTAATAATAATAACAATAATAATTTTACAAAGTATGATAGTAAGTATTTTTTCATTTAGTCTTGGTAATGTTGATATGTTATAAAACTGGCCTGTGGAGGGAGCTCAACAATAAAAGTAAGAAACTGTACTATAATAGCTGCTGCACTTGTGGGCAGCAGATAACAACAAGAATATTGGAGAGAATAATTCACTTTGCCTGCAAATATACTACACTATCTTCCCAAATGGAATCATTAATTTACCTTCTAAAATTAGTTATATCATGGATTTTGGTTTAAAGTATACTGTATATTAAAATGCATATTTACTACTTCAAATGTGCCACTATACCCAGAGAAAATGCTGATTTATTTATAGAGACAGGAATCCTTTGAAAATACATTTTAATTATTTTTTCACTTTGAAATTAAAATTAAAATAAAATACCAGAAAGTTTAGTCTGAAAAGAGTCAAACTTGAAGTATGATTTACATGTTCTAGAACTATTGAAATACAGATTTTTTTTTTATTTCCATTTTCTTCATTATTCTGTGGAACCTATGCACCAAGTTAATAATATAATTATTATTATTATTATTATTATTATTAATAATACATTATTATTAATAACAATTTGCACGCAGGCTGTTCATATTATTGATTTTTTTTATCTACCTTTACACTTGGGGACATATTCAATAAGCTAAAGAGCTGTAGTTCTAGAGCAGGGCTGTCCAAGTTCAGTCCTCAAGGGCCACCAACAGGCCAGGATGTAAGCATAGGTGAGTTAATCACTGGCTCATTCATGTTGATTGACTCACCTGTGCTTAATCAGGGAAATCCTTACTTCCTGACCTGTTGGTGGCACTTGAAGACTGAACTTGGACAGCCCTGTTCTGGAACAATATTGAGGAGAAAAGAACATCCCCAATGATTTAAAGCAGGTTATTAAAGGGATAGTAATACTTAAAATCTAAAAAAAAATATATGTTGTAGGGTTTATCCCCCTGAGTAAAACAAGGGTGCTCCCACTGCTGAGAGATATTTTATTAAAAAATTCTAAAAGTTCAAACTTTATAATTCACAGTGGCCTGAAAATTTACAGTGGTGCTGTTGCTACACCATCCTATGGACTGCTGTGTTCCGTAGCAACAGCACCACTGTAAATTTTCAGGCCACCGTGATATTGCACCAAAAAAATTCACATTTGAGCTGTTATAATTTTTTAACCCCTTAAGGACCCATGACGGTCCTGCACCGTCATGGGTTGTTATACCCTTAACGACCCATGACGGTCCAGGACCGTCATGGCTTAAATGATAGCAGCGTGCCTCCGTGCACGCTGCTATCATTAAATCCAGGCTGAGACTGAGCGCTCCGAGACCGGGGCATTCAGTCTCAGCCCTTCTGCTTTCCTCCGGTTCATGCGATCGCCGCATCAGCGATCACATGTACCGGCATAGTGACAGACAGAGGCTGTCTGTGCCTGTCTCGTCTGCCTCTGTCTCCCTTGCTCTCAATGTAAGGGAGATAGAAGTAGACGGGAGACACCTAGTGGATAAAAAAAATACAGCAGTTGGGGGGTATTAACCCCTTCACTGCTGGTGCAGGAGGCTGGTTAAATGCAGGTCAATTTTTGACCTGCAATTTTACACTTTTTAAAAAAAAAAAACAACACAACACACTTTTTTTTTTTTTACAAAAACATTTTTATTTTAAAAAAATATATATAATTAAACAATATTACAAGTGTGATTGTTGTGGAGCCATGTAATACACTTATATACACCAACAAATGCCAGGGACAAAAAAGTGTTAAAATAGGGTGGGAAAAAGGGACATGGGGATTTTCACCCAGGGGGGACAGTGTCCACTTTAAACTGCGCATTTTGTAGGTATGACTGACCGGTCATACCTTTCATGCAGTCTCCATAAAAATTTAACCCTTTGTGGCCAATTGATCCTAAGAGAAAAATCAAAAATTGTGGTTTTTTTTTACATTTTTTTACCTTTTTTTTTTAATTTTAATAAAGTGAATGGTGGGTTATCCATATGAGTAGGGTATCAAATGAAAGCCCTATTTATGCTTAAAAAAACAGTATATAATTTATAGGGGTGGAATAAAAGCCTAAGAGGGAAAACACTGTTGAACAAAGACATAGTCAAAAAGGTCAGAATTGCTCCGGTCCTTAAGGGAAAACGACCTCAGATTTTCCCGGTCCTTAAGGGGTTAATAAAATATCTCTCAGCAGTGGGAGTACCCTTGTGGGGGATATCCCCCTTACAGGGAATATCAGGTGGATAAACCCTATAACATATATTTTTTTACATTTTATGTATTACTATCTCTTTAACTTCTTGAATGCTAAAGTGGTTTCCAGTGCATTGCTTTTCCTGCTAACTTGAGAGATAACTGTAAATGAGGTGATCAACCAGTCTTGCTATTGATCAAAACTGAAGAATCTCTGTACTTATTAAACTTGTCTTCCATGTGCTTTTAGTTGAACTATAACTTTGAACAAAACTCATTTAGCACTACATGTGATTGATAATATCATGAATGAACACATCTTACCATACCATGCTATTGACCATACACGATATCAATAAAATGCACAGTTCTTGTACATATAGCATTTGTCCTCTTCCTGTTAGAACAGGGGTGTCCATGTTTAGTCCTCAAGGACCACCAACAGACCAGGATTTAAGGATTTCCCTAGTTAAGCATAGGTGAGTCAATCAGCTGTTCATTCATTTTGACTAGCCCACATGTGCTCAAGCAGAGAAACCCTTAATCCTGGAGTGTTTGTAGATCTTGAGGACCGAACTTGGACAGCCATCTGCTAGAAGGTAATTTTACATTTAGAACTAATATCATACCATCTCCTTACTACATTAACCCCTGAGATTTGCACTGTCTTGTATAATACCATACACTCTAAATGGAATGTACAGGAATGTACATTGTATTTCTTTACATTTTGACCCTCATATGCTGAAGCTGACTCTGCACATGCTTATTAGTATAAAGTATAGACTATTTATTGTGTAACATTCTGTGAAAGGGCAGAACTGTAAATTATTATCTAAATATAACAGCAATGGATGCACCTATGCACCCGTATGTTCAAAAGAAAATGGAGGATTTGTGGAACTAAACTAATTTTATTATGAATGAGAACTAAAAATTCCTTTTGAATTTTAATTTTAACCAAGTGGATGATAGGGAAGTCTCAATCAGATTTCTTTGCAGTGTTTGGAGACCTCTCTAATATTCAAGGGATTAATAATCCCATGCAAAAGCAAAGGGAATTTTGGAAATGTTTATGCATTCCCTGTGGTGCAGCTGGTTTGCTCCATAACTGAAAGTCTTCAGTTTATTGACTATGGCCCTAAATATCTACAGCTTACAGTATATTATGCACAAGACAATAGTAATTTAGTATGTGTAATCAAAATTCATCAAGTTAAGTAGGCATCTACAGGGTCTTTATTTTGACCACTATTCCTGAATACAGTTTCTCATCTCATTACATGTTGTGGGATATGCTAGTGAGAAACACACCTACATTTAACTCCCTCTTGGCCCACCAACATGAATGAGATGCATATTTACATTTTTATGTATGCAATTTTCTACTTTTCATGATACGCTGGATTCCTTTGCAGGTGGAAAATATTATCACCGATTTTATCTCACAGATTGCTAGCAAAATCTATAGTGAAATTTGCAGAGAGAACCATTTATAGAGTTGTCGTCTGCAATGGAATCCATCCCAATTTACTTTAAAGTAGACCTGTCAAATAAAATCAGTTTAAGATAAATTTAAGTTCAGTTCATTTATAAAGATAATTAAAAGATAGGGATGGGCAAAATGTTTTGCCTCAAAAGCAAAACAGGAGAAAGAAATACACTTCCTGCCATGTTTTACCATTTTTTTTCCATCTCTGTCATTGCATTTGCATTGAAATCAATAAGAATGGATCCCCCTGTGCGGATTCATTTCCTCATATGCGAAATAATAATTTGCTAAATGTGTGTTTGTCAGAAGCCGTCATGTGCAGTAGAGATGGCTGCACGTGCTGTAGTCATGTGCAGTACAGACTGCCCATGCCACAGCTGATAACAGAGTGAGGCTCCAAATTCAGACCGTAGACTGAATTTGGAGCTCCCCGATCTGTAGCAGCAGCAGCGCAGGCAGTCTCTACTGTGCATGACTGCACTGTGGCCATTGTTGGGTGGCACTGTGGCCCGTGTACACGGGCTCTTCAACTAGTATTAGTATACATTTTGGAGGCTTCAGAATCTTGTCAGTCTATGTTTGGGAGAAAGCAGCTGTGTTTAGATGCAAGAGGAGCACAAACTGAAAAGGTTATGGTGGGGAAAAAAGTGAATGAAAACCCCTTCCACCTGAATTTGGTGGGTGGTAGATACAATGTTAAACAAAAATTTGACGCACCAGTCAAGCCATAAGACTTGCTTTTCCCACAGAAATCTCACATTTGCAGTGTTGTTACTGGGTAGGCATATGCAAATAAGTTTAACAAGGAATCACCTTTTTTTTGTCAGATTCCACTTTATACATGGATTCGTTAGAGTATGTATATGCTGAGCAACAGCTTTAAGAAACAACTCAGAAGAGATGCAAAGCCAGTGAACCACTCATGGACAGCTGTTTCATTGTTAATGCAACTCATCAGCATGAGGTTGGTAAGAGGAGATAGGCAAATAACGTGAAGCTGGATCTGATTTTTAGTAGTCTTGGTGGTAACCAAGTTGTTCTCTGTGTGTGGGGAGTGTGAAGGGAAGGGGAAAAAAAAGTAAAAAGAAAACAAAAAAAAAACTGTTGACTATAAGTGACAATAAGTCAGTAAAATAGGCAGGTGATCTATTTTCTGCCTGAGCTGGCTGACCCTTTACTGTGACTGATTGACTGTCAGCCTGACATGTACTGTGCAGACAGATAAATGAATAACATGCACCCAAGAGACAGACAAATGCAACTTACTTGAAACTCTTAAAACCATAAGAACAAGAAGGGCAAGCACATAGGCCTTGATTCAATATGCCCTGTAAAAACTGTGGGTAGGGCTAAAATGGATGCTGACCAGTACACACATTCTGTCACAGGAGTTATTCAATTGCCCTAGCAGCAGAAACCACAACAAACGTTGGGTCACAGAACCTGACTTGTGGTCAAATGTTTATTGTGTGGTTTTTGTCCTTAAAACTCACTCTAAATAGTGTTAGAAATGGGAACATCAAAGGAAAACGGCTAAAATGCAATGCTTGATATACTGTTATGCACTGAGCATGAGCTCAACATAGTCACCCTCCCAAACACTAACCTTACACTACCCCTAACATGAAAGTTAAACAATACTAGCCAGCCCTAACACTTTCATAACACCCATAAACCACAGTTGAAACACTTACCTGTCTTCCACTGTCAGTCTTCTTTCATCTTCTCACTTCCTCCTACTTCTTTTTTCTTATCTTCTTTCTTCATGCTTGTTTCCAAACAATGGCACTGTAATTTAAAAAAGGCCAAATTAAAGATGCCTCCCAAATATATGGCTCAAAGATTTGATAGTCTGAACCCTTTGAGTACAGGAGGGGTAAGCAATGCATTGCAGTGAAATGTGTTGCTTACCCTTCTGGCATTTCAAATGTTAACACTATGATGCCTGAGCACAAATGTTAAATTTCATGACAGTCCATAAAAGTGAAGTTTCATTTCAGTCCATAAAATTGAAGTTTCATGCCTTAGAGGTGATGTAGGGGGACTGCCCATCACTGGGTCTGGAGAATCAGGGAATCCAGATCCTTTAATATTGTGAATGGTCACTTCCCCCTCCTCAGGCTCACTGGATGCACAACGGTCTTTCCTGCTCCTCCTTTTATTAATATTCCAGTTGCTCATAGTGATAACAGTCACTATGAGCTCTCCTGTCTCAATTTTGCTATATCACTCACAGCACCCTCTCTGTGTAGCTGCTTGAATTATGATCACTTCTTTGAAAACATCACAATTTTATAGTGAAAAAGCAAAAAGCATGTAAGTAAAGGGGTGAAAAGTTTGTAACCATCAAAAAAAAATAATAGAAAAACATTTTCTATTTAAAGCATATTTTCCCATGAAAAAGTGATTAACCATGTGGTTTTCATGTATTTTTTGCAGGAACACAATGGTACCTTTCTCCCACCCCTAGTGCTAAGCTTACAGCCTAGGTCCACTTTAAGGTAGTATTGCCCAAGAATGGCAATTGTTACAGTTTTACTGCCGCAACTCATTGATACACACCATCCTAAGAAATAAGAAATTAAGGTTATAGTTTGTCTTTAATAAAGCAGAAAAAATCAGATCATTTCCAAGTCTAAAATCATTAAAAAGAACAGTGTCTTTATATCTTAAAATGATATGTAACTCTATATACATTTTTAGTATGTATGTTTGTGTGTGTATGTATATATAAATAACATTTTTGCTGTAAACACTCCAAGACATACTGGAAAATGTGAGAAATTTCAATGTATTCTTCCTGGTAAAAAAATTCTAAATAATAGAAAAGCAACAGTCTGGGCCTTATTAATCAAGCCAAAGGAATGGATTTCTAGAGAAAATCAAATTAAAAAGTGCCATTGATATAAATGTTTTTTTATTATTATCTTTCATGATAGAGACTAGAGAAATCTCCAGTTCTTTGAGAATAAATGAGTTGCAATGAGTTGCAATGTTCTCTATTTTTCAAAGTGTTAAATACCCTTTAAATCAATGGCAGTGCTGGGAATGTTTATTTGTCCCCTTTAGAATAGTTGATGCTCCAGAACTGCACCGCTTTAGACTGATGAATATGGACCTCAGTTTGTGTGTTAAATAACATCTGGGGGCACAACTGTATCCAAACACCATGACACCCGAAACCAAGTCCTGCCGCTATCAATATACCCCTTGTCCAGACCCCACTAAAGACACATGACAACTTGCTGACATTTTAATAGAAATGATGAACCCTCCCCGCCAGCATCTTAGCATATTCTGTGTGGATGAAATCTCCTCAGATGCTGCTTCATGCATTGCTTGCGATTCTCCTTCACCACACTGGCATGTGTGGTCAGTGCACCACACAGTGTGCAATGGGTGGACACAAACTGCCACATCCTAACATCAACAGAGTGGCTATCATTTGGTGGGGAGGTAACAGTGAACGAGGTGGATTGGCAGAAGATGTAGTTACCCTAGAAGGTCATGGCGAGCTAGTTGTTTCATTCATCATGGAACTTCCAGTCTCTGCCTGTGTTGCTCAATTCCTCCTCCTCTTTGATCGCTGCCTCACCTCACATCTTGTTGCCTTTCTGGAGAGTCAGGGACAGCAAAAGCGGTGCTTGATTTCTGTGGTGGGTGTTTGTCTTTAACATGTTTGATGTAAATGTCATGGTGTCTTTGTTTCATGTGTGATATCAGGGTGCTTGTGCCAAGGTGTGTTCCCTCCTTTCCTCTTCTCACTGACTTATCACAAATTATGCACAGTGCTGTTGGCGATGACTGCACTGTGCCTGCCACAACAGAAAAATAGTCCCACACCCATGATGACTTTAAGGGGAAGGGAACAGATGGAGAAGAATGGCCTCTTTCTTCTTGTCCTCCACATTCCCCTTCATTGCCTGTGACAGTGGATAATGTTGCTGCTGTTGCTGCTGCTGCCTCAGATTCAGCATTGCAACTAGGACCAGGAGTATTGCTGCTGCTGGTAAGGGGAACCTGTCTTAGTCCCGCATCACTTGTTGACCCCATTCTCACTGTGGCACGTTAGCTTGTTCCTCAGCATCTTGCTGCCCTTGCAACTCAGCATCAGAAGAAATTAGAGCAGTTACAAATTCCTCTAATTCCAAAATCTCACTGCTAGTGGTGGTAGCGATGCCCATCCTCATCCCTCTCTCCCATTCCTTCTCAGTTTCTGCTAAAAAGGCCATTAATGTCTCTTCCACCCTAGCTTCTCCAGTATCATCATCACCACCCCAACTAATCCCTATGTGCTTCTGCTCTATTCCAGAAATATCACTGCTGCTTGGAGGAGGTGACGAGCAAAGTGACAGAGGGTCCCCTAATGTCACACTTGGCATTTCATTTTGACCTGAAGAAGAAGGCAGACTAGCACTAGCAGCAGTAGCAGCAGGCACAGGCAGATGATCTGTACTCCAGCTGGTGGCGGTGGTATTAATTCTGAGCCTGCTCTCCTCCCCCAACACCAGTTCTGGCCTCTTCAGGATCATGTTCCACCTGGACACTATAGTGAAGGGAAGGTGAGGAGGACTCCCAGAGGAATGGTGTGGGCTCCCTTGACCTCTAGTCTGGTTGCACTCAAATGTTTCCCCTACCACTTCGGCTGCTTCACCATTAATGCTACTACTACTAACACCAACCAAGTTCAGCCTTCCTTCTCAGTCTCACATTCACTAGTAATATGAGGATATTGTTGATTACCCCCTCCTTCACTCCTAACGCTAACAAGCTGCTGGACCTTAGTAGCAGTAGTACTAGCACTGGCAGGACTACTTGGGAATGGCAAGTGTGATTTAGGGTCCCTTGCTGTCACACTTGGCATAATTTTCTCCCCCCCCCCTGAGTACTACAAGACACATTTGCAGCAGGCAAAGTATTGGTGGCAGCAGGGTCTGCATTGGCAGCAGGTACCATGCTGGTGGCAGCAGGGGCAGCATATCTGGCAGCAGGTGTACAGCACTGGTGGCAGCATGGGCAACATGTCTGGCAGCAGGTACAGCACTAGTGGCAGGAGGGGCATCCTGTCTGGCAGCAGGTACAGCAATGGTTGCACTGGCAGCAGGGGTAGCACGTCTTGCAGCAGGTGCAGGCAGCTGACCTGTCCTGCCCTCACTAGTACCCTCACTTTTCTCTCTTCCTTCCCATTCCCTTTTCTCCCTTCCTTCCCATTCCCTTTTCTTTTCTTCTTTTTTTCAAACTGAGATTTTATTAAATTTTATAAAGGGAAAAATAGAAGGAGTTACAGTGAATGAGGATAATAAATGAAATAGTTAGATAATTAAAATAAGTGAAATAATTGAGAATTTCAGGGAGAGGAAGGCATCAGACCCTAATAAGGAAGGAACCGTTTGGACAGAATTTACTGTTTAACCACGTTCCCAGATAGAGAGAAATTGATTATAATTAGCTAATTCTTTTGAGCTCAAATATTCATGCCTACAAATGAAGTTAATTTTGTCTAAAAAATAGACCAGGACAGGTCATGACTTTTCCATTGTAAGCCGAAACTCAATCTCACATCGGAGCAGATTTTAACAATGAGCTTATCTTGATATTTAGTGGCTGAATCAACCTTTATACCAAGAAGAGCACTGCAGCCTCTAAGAGAAATACATTTGTGGAGAATCTGGGAGGGGAGATCATTAACCTTATTCCAGATTGACTGAGCTTTGGGACAGGACCACCACATGTGAAGAAAGGATCCAGATTCCTGACAGCCACGAAAGCAGAGGTCCGGGACATTTTTATACATCAGCACGATCTTGGCAGGAACTAAGTAGTAAAAATGTAGCATTTTGAAGGATTGTTCAATAAGGTTAAGATTGAAGTTACTCTTCTGAATTCGTAAGAAAATCTTCCTCCGTCCTTCCTCGGACTAGGATTGATGTAACATTGGCTCCCAGGAATGTTGGCAGTTGAGTTTTGTTGAGTCATAGAGGAGAATTTTATAAATTTGAGAGACTGAATTTGAGGGAGAGTACCATAACTTAAAGAAACATTCGAATCTGGTGAGAGGGGTACCAATGTAATTACCCAGGAATTGGGAGAGGGCCATCTGAATAGAATTGTAGGAGTCTTCGTCTTCATCAGAGCCATCAATTGGGTCTTTCAGGTAGACCAGTCCTGGAATGTATCCCTTTTCTCCCTCCCTTCCCTTTTCTTCCTCCCTTCCCATTACTTTTTCTCCTTCTCTTCCCATTACCTTTTCTCCCTCCCTTCCCATTCCCTTTTCTCCCTCCCTTCCCATTACATTCCTCAGTATCCCTTGGGGTGATTTAGGGGGACTGGAAAGCATTGGTTCAGTACTGCTAGTCACCTCCTCTTCCTCCTCCTCAGACTTAGTGGACATGTCTATTGTGTCTGCCTTCTGCAAATACGTCACATTGTTATAATGGAAACGTGAAAACAACGTAAATCAATGGGTGGAAACTTTCTAGCCATTAAAAAAATGGAAAAAAATTTTGGCCAATGGGTGAAAAATGCGAACATTTTAATTGCTAGTTTTTTTAAAGAGTATTTTCCTGTGAAACAGCAGAGAACAACATCCCTAACTGTTCTTACACCTTACCTCCTCTCCCTGCCATTTTTGCTTTTGTAGTTATTCAACTACCGTGTGTGTGTTTTTACTGTAACCCATCCCTGTATCCATCCCTATCACTGTCAACAAATAAAATATATAAAAAAAAACCCTGTTCAGCTATTTTTTCCATCACCCCATGCACAGAGATATTAACAGCCAGATCAGCAAGGAACTTGTATCCCGGCTGCAAAATATTGGGGTACTTTGTGGTAATCCTCCTTTGCTTTCTACTGACAACCCCAGACTCCTCCAGACAGAAATAATAACAGCAAGACCAGTAAGGAACTTGGACCACAGCTGACTGTGTCTTTCCAATCAGTCACACAGATTGTTGGGGTATTTGGGGTAAACCTCATTTGTTCCTGTCTCACTCCCACAGACTCCCCTGACACAGAGCTAATAACAGCAAGATCAGGAAGGAACTTGGACCACAGCTGCCTGTGTCTTTCCAATCAGTCACACAGAAAGTTGGGGTATTTGGGGTAATCCTACTTTGCTCTCTTCTCACACCCCCAGGCATGTCTAATACAGAAATAATAACAGCAAAGTCAGAAAGGAACTTGGACCACAGCTGCTTTTCCAATCAGTCAAACCGAATGTTGTGGTATTTGTGTTAAACCTCCTTTTCTTTCATCTCTCTTCCCCAGATTCCCCCAACATAGAGATAATAACAGACAGATCAGGAAGGAGCATGAATCACAGCTGCCTGTGTCTTTTCAATCAGTCACGCCAAATGTTGAGATTTTGGGGGTAAACCTCCTTTTATCCCTTCTCACACCCCAATCTATCTCAGCACAGAGATAATAACAGCCAGATCATACAGGAGCTTGGATCATGGCTGCATCTTGCCAATCAGTCACACCAAATTTTGGGGGTATTTGGGGTCAACCTCCTGTCTTCAAAAGTGCCTCCAGACTCTCATAATACAGAGAACAAATGACCTACCTAAAAAAGTCCTCTTCAATAAAATAAATTGCTGCTCTCTCTCTTCCTCTTACAAACACAGAATGGCATGCTATGAGAATGTGGAACTCCTTTTATACTCTGATTAAAGGAAAATAAGGAAACTTGCAACATGGTGGGGAGGAAAGCTGTCTTCCCATTTATTTTAATGCAATGTTTTAGGTGGAAAAAGCAGAAAAACAGCACTTTTCATGAAACATTTGCAGCTCAGCGAAAAGTGCCATTTATTCTACTTTTTCACTTTTGTTTCACACATCTCTACTGCTGTTCTTTGGCAATTCTCTAAGGATAAGTGGTGACGAGAAGACTTAATAAAAATAATACATCCTCCCTGCCACCAGCTTAGAATATTCAGCATTGGCTTACTCTCCACCACATTGCTATGAGTGGTAAGTGATTAATAATGGTAGAGACCAGAAGTATGAAACAGAAAGGCACACTACATGGGGTCTGCATAAGACGACTCATTAATGAGGCACTCAATACAATAAACAAAAAAATACAAAAAATATATATAACTTTATTTGGGCATGTTAACTGTAAAAAAACCTTCTATATTAAAAAAATATTTAAAAACAAAAGCAAGGGGGTAAGGAAAGAATATATAATGCCAAAGATATATAAATATACTTTTGTACAGTACTATAGCAGTAGCTTTATTTGTCTCCATAATTGATAAAATCATACCAAAAATATCATCACATAGCCAAATTGCAAATATACCAGCCCCCCCAATTCCCCAAAGCAAGTTGTGATAACATAAACTCACAATCCAAATATATAACAGTATTTTATAAACTCAGTTTATACATGTTTTATTATTTGCTTTTTTTGCCTATCTGTATAAAAAAGCACCAAAATGTTTAACCCTTTGAGTGTAAGAGAGGTGCGCAATGCATTGTGTACCCCTCTGGCACTCAAAGGGTTAGACTTTTGGGTGCTAGAGAGAGTACCACAAGTCATGAAGCAATGAGTTGCAGACTCCTTGAGTCACTATCATCCAAGCTGTTGATTATATTACAAACATTGCTCTTAGGGATACATATTTCAGAAGATATGTGACTGTTTTAGGAGCAACTTGTTTAGGGGCAATATGTTTTTTTATGTAATGAGACTAAAGCAGTCATTATCATTATTATAACAGGCAACATTAAAAATATTTTAGTTAGATATTATAAAGCATTTATATATTATAAAGCTTTATAATATTCCATTAAATATAATAAAATCATTTTAATCATTGTGCCAGTATATTTTTTGGCATCTTATATAGGAGTGGAAATAAACATAAACTTTGTGACAGACACAGACTAATGCAAATGATGTGACCTCCAAACTCTGCAATGATCAGGTTCCAAGTAAAGCCTTCAATATTATTAGAAACATGCAATAAATAAGTGAAAAAACAAAAATGCATTATTAAGCACGTGTCATTTTTGTTCTTATTTAATGATGACAAGCTTTACATAAAGTACTTTTCTGGGGTGGGAGTAGTGGGAAGGACAAGGAGAAGGAAAGATAAAGAGAGAGTAAAAGAGGCAGCATTAAACAGTAGTAACCTGGTTGCGCAAGCTATCCTCCTACTTTGTG
Organism: Rhinophrynus dorsalis; assembly: GCA_037306005.1. Classification (NCBI taxonomy): domain Eukaryota; kingdom Metazoa; phylum Chordata; class Amphibia; order Anura; family Rhinophrynidae; genus Rhinophrynus; species Rhinophrynus dorsalis. The sequence continues at coordinate 66,553,488 of CM074719.1, read as the reverse complement.
CAAACACAAAATGACCTGTTTTGTGTGAAATATTTTTCTGGTCATCACATGATCATTAATTATTCTAACAAATGGTTTATTAAAATGGCAAACAAAATTAGAGCCTCAAGTTCTACAAAAAGTTTTGACTCTTGCTAAATAGCCTCCTTGCACAAATTCAAACAAAACAGATATGCAGGCAATATGAAAACTATATAGAGGGCATGATAAGTCACTATGGATCTGGTTTGCTTTTAGACATTTTATTAAAAACATATTACATTTTTATTTTACTGTGTGATTACCAAAACCTGGATCAGTATATGGATGTTTTATATTACTTTTAATTTATTGTTTCAAGTATTATTTATAATTAGATATGTCAAGATGTTCTTAAATAAGTTATCTCTTTTTAACATTACATTAAAAGGGAATTGGTGATAACTTTTTTTTTCCAAAACAATTATCCTACAACAATACTATAATGAAAATTTTTGCTTATCCTACTGATACCTACCAAAGTTACAAATATTATTTTGTTACACCACATGAAAAGGAAAATTGTATCAATGTATAATTAAAATATTATATTAAAATATTAATAAAGAAAAAAGCATGCATCATTTACAAGTTATATCAAACTCTTTTTGTGGTTTCAATTTGTTCTGCATTCTAGTCTATGTATTTGAAAAGTCCCTATTTATTCAAATGCATTAATCACATACACCAGAATAAACTGTTTTTTATTTTTTTTTTTATAAAGCTTTGAGCTCTGTTGTCTGTTTATTGTTAGTAATGTGGAGCCAAACCAACAGATGATACCTTAAGGCAAATTTTGTTTGGTTCTACCAAGGTCAGTTTTGCCATGAGTGAAGTATGTGGTTCCTTTATCATGTGGTTAAAAAACCCTGTAGTTATAATCTTAGGGTTACCATATGTCAAGACCATCTGGATAGATAATCCATGATTGATTCAGGAGAGCTGTGTTATCATCAGACTTTTGTTAACAATCTGTAATCTTTTAAGTTTGTGATATCTAATTAAATTACTTAGCATAAATTAGTGCTTACTACTTTTTTACACAGCATTTTTGTTTAATGTTTTCATAAAATAATTTGTTTATCAGAATTCCATTGTATATAAAAAAATTATATAATTAAACTAACATATTTGATACCAGTACATCACAGCATTTTCTTTTTGCAAGAGTGCAGTACATGGGAGCAGAATTTGCTAGCAGCCATATGGTTCAGTACAAAATAAAAATACTATTGAGTATAAAATGACGTTTTTGGTATACTGAAAATGAGAACATAGATATGGTAAAGTAATAAATAAGTAAACTACATATATTATAATGGATATATTTAATATTTTGTAGAAGGATTTGCTCATACTTGACAGATTTGGCAACACGACTCAGTGAGCTTGATATACTAATTTTGGTGTAAACTAGTGGAACCCTAGGTGACAAATAAATATACTGATTGATTTAAATAAGGCTTTTTAAACCGTAATGCTATTGTAATCTCCAGCACAGAGGGAAGCATTCAAGTTATTAAAACCTATTTAAATATTTGGAATTTTGGTGATTTTTTTTCTCCCTATGGTTCAAGTAGTTTGTTTTAGAATTTCTCTAGTACTACTTAGAACACTTGCCTCTGTGTCACACACCATCTGCAAAGACAAATAATGTGTGCATAAATGATGTTGTCTATACAAAGTGAAATATATGCAAGGGGAGAAATAAAGACCTCTTTAGAGAACTTTTCAGAATCAGGGTTATACTGAGTACAAGAGGTCATCCAATGAGATTAGGAGAATGGAGTGTAGAGAAAGGATTGTTAGGAGAAAAAAAGTGAAACATTTTTTCAAAAATTGGCACTTGAGCAATGTAAATTATGTTCCCCACCAACATTTCACAATTAAAAAAGTATGCTCACAGCCCCTGCTTTCTCCATAGCCACACCATTTTCCCCACTGCAGGGATAAACTAGTTTATATATATATATATATATATATATATATATATATATATATAAAAAAAATAGTGTTCTAGACTAAGAAGTGCAACAAACAAGTGTGATAAAGGTACAAAGTATGTAAGGGAACTGAGCCTGCTAAAAATGTACAGTTGTAGTGTATGCAAATAATTTCAATTCACTCTTACAGTAGTGCACATGCCATCTGCTGCTTATATTTAAAATGTAATCTACCTGTTTTTTTATGAGATGCTATACTGAGAAATTGCGAATGTTGTAAATATGATATTGGGCGTTCTGAACCTAAATAACAATATTTGCCATGTTTATAATGGATAGGTTGTAATGCAGTTTTATTACACTATTTTATAAAATAGACCCATATAAGTTTGAAAAATGACAGGAGCAAACGTAAATGAGGATGTCTATACATTTTGCATTCAATTTCCTTAATAACATCATGTTTAGTATATGAGAAATGAAAGAAATCAGTTATAACAAGTCATTACACTGGATAGCTTTACTCTCTGGATATCATTAATGTATAACATAATAGGCAATGTGAGAGTGAAACTTAATTAGCATTTCACATATTGTAGCCTTTTTTAGGTGGTTAGCACATTTACACACTGTCTAGCAAATCTAATAACGTTTATTTATTCTTTGGTTATTTAGGGCTTGCGCATTTTCTTTGAGACATTTTTATAAACAATAGGTCTTATGTATTAAAGAAAATGGAGCAACTGTGTTACAAATCAACAGCACCATAGAATGGGAAATGTAAATTCCCATTGATTTAATTGTTCATGGGATTAAAAACATTTATTCCGGTGGGAATTTTTTGTTTCTTATGGTGCCATTAGTTTGCCTCAGAATTGTTCCACTTTACTGTTATACATAAGAGCCATCATTTTGATTATGTCTCCCTTTTAATTGATCTAGAAAACATCTACCACAATAAGCAATTAGGTTTTAATAGTATAGGGTTTTTAGCTGTTGTGTAGATGGCTTGTTATTTTTATCTATCCCATCTGTTTTTATAAATGTAAGAATTCAAAATACACAGTACACTTGTACATTTTAAGAAAAATGCCTGAAAAAAGTGAAAAGTGCAGTTTCTCCTCTTATTTCCACATTTTTATTGCAATAAAATAATTTATGATAATGTATAGGACCCCATCACGTGGAAAGTTGCCCCATGTATTCTCGCATGTATAATATGGGGTGCTGTTTTAATACATATTGTTAATCTGTGCATGGGAGAGAGAGAGAGAGAAAACAGCTGAAAGTGTGATGTAGGGAGACAAGCAAAAAGAGGGAGCTGGAATGGCTCAGTAGGACTTGGAGTATTGGTAGAAGACACTACAGTTGATCTCCAGGTGTGGGTGTGAAGGGTTGAATGAGAGTTTAAAAAATTAAAATAAAATAGAAAAACTTTTTGATTGATATGTGGAAGCCAGATAGACAGATGATCATTCGGACATGAGTGACATATACTATGCAGACAGACATAAAAACATAATTTTGAAGACAGACAGGTTAAACCTGACATACTGTGCTACTTACACACACTCCTACATCCAAAAGAACAAAAGGGACAAGCATATACCTAAGCGTGATGATGCTGCACCAGGTACTGTGCTTTATCCTCTATTCCAAGCTGCTGTTTCTGAAGCTAACATGCCCATCCGGTACTGTACAGTAAAAATTAAAACTGCTGTGCTTGTGAGAGAAACAGAAAGCTGATGAAAATCTGATAATAGCTACATGTGTGGAGGTAGACTTGCAAAGAAAAGTAGCTGGAGATGCTTATGATGGTTGCAGGGCGTTTGGGCATGATGTGTATAGGGTGACAGATACAAATAGGAACAGTTAAAAAAACTTTTGACTGAAAGAGACAGAGAGAGAGAAGCAGGAGATCTTTTACCTGAGCTGTGACAGAAAGTGACAGAAACAGATGACAAGGTAGAAACAATCAGATACATACAAAATACATTATTATTATTATACAGACAAAACAATACACCACAAGTTAACATCTCCTCTGTGTAGTTTTCAATAAACAAAAATCAACATTGCACTCTTTATATCTACCTAACGGTCTAGGGGCAGGGATAAGGGGAAAGGTATAGTCAGAGTCCATAGACATGGTGGTGGTGGTAGTAAAGGTGTACTATAAAAACTGTAGCCATGGCAGCTGTAAATTGTGAAATAAAGTATGGTCCTCCTCCTCCTGAGGTGATGGTTGTAAAATGTGACAGGAAAAGTTTTACCACCAACAGTAGTAGTACTAATACAGTAATAAGTTGATGAGGATGAAAATAGACATGCATGCATCAAGTTCAGCACATCTCACATCACCCTTGTTGTGGAGGTTTGTAAAATAAATATTGAAGCAATTTTCAATTAATCTCCATGGGAAAAAAAATCTTTCCTGACTCCAAAAGGTAGTTGGCTATTTCCCTGGAACAACGTACTGTTTGCTTTGTTCTAAACTAGAATTACTTTACAAAAATGGAACCTACAAATACAGCATCCTGGGGTAAGAATTCCACAACTTTACAGCCCTTACTGTATAAAATCCCTGCTTTATTTTAGTTTGAAGCACCTTTCCTCTAGTCTTATGGGATGACGTCTTGCTTTTTTATAAGCTTTTTTGAATAACTATTTAATCAGAGAATTATTTGTATTTTCCTTGTCATATCACCCTTTATATATCTATTTACTAATATAAGTAATCCCATTTCAGCTAGTGTATCTTTGTAACCAGATCCTTCAATCCCATTATCAGTTTTGTTGCATGCCACTTCACTTGATCAAGTTCAGTAATGTATTTTTTTAAAGCAACAGTAACAATTCATAGGCAAACATGTATATCAGAAGGTTTATCCTCCTGAGTAAAACAAGGGAACTCCCACCTTTGAGAGGTGTTTTATTCAAAAATTATTGTAGTTCAAACTTGAATTTTTTTAGGTGCAATTTTGGGCTGCACTAACTTTTGAATTAAATACCTCTGAGCATTAGGGTACCCTTGAATCACTCAAGAGGTCAAACCATATAATATTTTTTTACACTATCCCTTTAAGAACTGGTGCCCAAAGTTTTACTCCATATCCCAAGCCACAGTTATTTTTGCAAGGATGGCTGTGTCATATCTAAATAAGCAGCTGATTAGTGATGTAAGCAAAGCATTGGAAACATTATATGGAAAGTTTGACAACAAGGAGAATCCATCACACAAGACAGAAATCAGGTGCTGTTGCTGTCACTGTCACAATCTGCTTTAGTGTAATTCACCAGTGATTTTGGGAACAAGCTAGAATGTGGACCCCAGAGGTTCTGTGAGATAGAAGAGGCCCTCACCAGGCTAAATGACAATTCCTTAATTATTTCATTGGCTTCTCTTAGAAAATATTCTATTACAATCATTCTATGTGTTACAATGGTGTGGATACATCTCTGGTACTCAAAGTGTTAAGAAATGTTGAAAATTCCACTGGACTGATTACCTGTTTGATTTGAATTCATTGGCCGGTGGGGATAGCTGCCAATGATAACTTACAGACTGAAGTGAGTATACTTGTTTCACAAATTATTGATGGTTGTAAAATGAATCCAATAATAACTCAGGTGACAAATGCTATTTTCCTATGTTTTAGACAGTACTGAAATTATCTTCTCAGGCATGCAGTAAGAATCAGTAATTTAAATTATAGACTGGTAAATTTTGAAAATGCTGATTTTTTTTTTTTTTGCTTTTCTCATTCTAGTCTTTTCTTTTGTAACAAATGAAATGGATGTTAGTGTCCCTTTAAGTAAATAGATGCTATTTTAATACAATCATCAGATAATAATACACATAGTGAATCTGTGAATAAGATCCTTTCCATTTACCTTAAACATCTTAAATCCTTATCTTCTAAATCAAAATTATTATTTTAAGTGAATACAAATCTCAAATAGAAAAGGAGAAATATAAAAAATAACTATCAAGCATAAATATTAACCAAATGATTTATTGAGCTCATGTGATAAATGCCATCTGGGTTACTATTTTAAAGCGTATTAAATGGTTGAAATTATTTAAACTAGTTGAGCCTTCCTCATTTTCAAAGCAAGACTCCCACATTCCATCTGATGTAGCAATGGCTTCCCAAATATTTCAATTTCTATTCCAGATTGTTCATTCACATCGGAGTCATTGAAATTACTCATTTTGTTGCTCTTTTAATTGATTGTTTATTATGTTTATATATATTTTATATGTTTTTATATGGCTTACATACTCCTAGCTCATAGTAATAGTAGTTGTAGTAGTAGTAGTTAAAGTGGAATTTCCATTTTATGCCAGTTTCGCTGATAAGAAAAAACTCTCAGAATCCCCCATGTGTAGTTTTATATAGTCCTAGATGTTACATAGTTACATAGTTACATATTAGTTTAGGTTGAAAAAAGGCTTGAGTCCATTAAGTTCAACCCTTTTCCTAATCTTGTTTACCACTTATGATCCAAAAGAAGGCAAAAAAAAACCTTATTTCAGCAATTTCTGCTTTGAATGGGGAAAAATTCCTTCTTGACTTAAAATGACAATTAGATTTCTCCTTGGTTCAACAAGCGCTAAATAAATATTAATACCAATACTAACATACATAGCCCTCTATGTTCTGCTCCTTTAAAAAAGTATCCAAGCCCTTTTTAAAGGCATCTAATGTATTCGATAGTACCACCTCTTCAGGCAGTGAATTCCATACCTTCATTGTCCTTACTGTAAAGAATCCCTTCCGCTGTTGCAGACAAAATCTCCTTTCCTCAAGTCTTAGTGGATGACCCCTTGTCCTTTTAACCGTTCAGTTAATTAACAGGTCTTTGGAGAGCCCTTTGTATGGGCCCTGAACATATTTATATAATATTTAACTTGTCTAAAACTAAAACTTTCCATTCCCCTTATTAGTTTTGTAGCCCTTCTCTGCACTTTCTCCAGTTCCATAATGTCCTTTTTCAGAAAAGTCGGCCAGAATTGAACAGCATATTCAAGGTGGGGTGTTACCATGGACCTGTAAAGAGGAAGAATAATATCTTCCTCCCGTGAGTCAATACCCCTTTTAATACATGCCAGTTAAGGGTGGGCAAAAAGTGAGAAAAATTTCCCGCTTGACTTCTCATGAAAAACAGCCAATTTTTCTCTTTTTCCTGAAAGTCTTTCACCAAATGTTACCTTCGTTTTGCCTATTCCAGCAATTTTTTTGCCTATTCCAACACATTTTTCACATATTCTAACACATTTTCTGCCTATTCAACACTTTATTCTCCTATTCCAATTCTAATACATTTTCCTCCTATTCAAACACATTCTAACACATTTTTTCATATTCCAACACATTTTTTCCTATGTTTAATATGGTGCAACATTTCCCAGCACAATATTACTTCTTCTGAGGGTTGTAGTGGATAAATAAGTAGCTGGAAGTCAAAGTTGTGAGTCCTACAGCAACCTGTACCTTGAAAAATGTGTTAGCATACTGAGTGCATTTATCCTTTACCCACAACACTTGCTTTCTGCTTAAGTGACACTGGCACATATTCATGATGATGTCACATGATTAAAAAAAAAGTATAGTATAACCTACAATGTGGCAGATGCGTATGGTAGTGGTGGTGGGGGACTGGAGTGGTGTGATTGGTGGGACCTTGACAAACTGCATCCATCCCGATAGGAAAGGGATCATCATCATATATTGCACATGCTGCAGCAACCATTGCTGCAGTCCATTTTTGTACTACCACTTTACTCCTACATCCCTGCACTGCTCCACCTTTCCCCCTCCAGTTGTGCATTTGCTAGACATTACTCAACTGCTGTGTGTGTTTTTACTCTACAGTACACAACTGATGGAACAGGATGTCTTGCCTTGGCCCTCAACAAAATTCTCAATGTCGTCTGGTGCCTATCAAGTCTGCCTCATTCACAGAATGTTAGGTAGATGCCTTATTGGCTGGCAAACCAGCCAATCAGCAGACGGTACAATTTTAAATCATTAAACCCTTGAGTGTCAGGAGGGCACTCAGTGCACCCCCAGCACCCAAAACGTCACACCCTTCCCCATTTTCAAACAAACTAAAAAGAAAAAAATAAAGAGGAAGGAATTTGTTTTTATTTTTGTTTTGTTTTTTTGAAGAGAGAGAGGGAGAGATGCAGTGCTATGCACTTGGCACTGGGAGGGTTAACAGAAAAAAGGTTTTTAAATCTCTGTCCCTCTCAGCTGCTTTAATCTCCCCCTCAGAATCAATGAAGTGAAAAATAAACTTAAACAAACATAAAGTAAATTTTCCCCACCACCCACCAAACCAAAAATTGTTAAAAAAAGAAACTAAACAAATGAAATTAATTAATTAGTTAAGTGAAAAGAGTCTGATCGAACAGGGGTCCAAAGAAGCTTATAGAGCTTAGAAACAGGACAACCTTGGGTTTGGGTCTGGGTGAACAGGATGTCCAGTACCTTGCTAAGTCTAGAAGAGTAACCTTAAAAAATGAATAAGAATAGATAGAGATGCACTTGAGTAAGTCTCCAGTTACTCCAGTCCCTGATGCTCACTGTGGAAAGGCCTGGCAGAAAATCTGGGTTACTCACAATGGAGAGAAAGGGAGAAAGGTAAAGAACAGACGGAACATGACCTTAGTTAAGTCCCAAGACTGTAATAAGTGGTCCAGGAGACAGTGGTTTGAAATCAAGTTTGGTAATGCTGAAGGATGAGCCCAAACCAACTGGGAAGGAGTCCAATTTACAGTAAGTGAAGTCATCAACTAATGTCTAGGTTTGGGTAAAAAGAAATCACTAAATCTAGCAAGAGTGGCAGCCTAATAGTATCTTAAAAGATTCAACAAGCCCATGCTGCCAGATTGATTGTCTCTAGAGTGAATCTCCAGTCACAATCAGGATATTTTGAGAAACCAGATCAAGTTACCAATCTTTGCAATTTAATAATGAACTGTGGGGGCATATATAATGGTTTAGTTTGAAATAAATAGGAAAGCTTGCAGCAGGATCACCATGAAGTATAAGATGTCATATGCATATGAGGCTAATTTAAAGTGGTTAGATTCACTTGAATGCCCTGGATATTTAGCAAGAATTAAATTGTGTTAAGGTCTCTAATGATAAAAATCCGGTGAGATAAGAGGCAACTTTGACAAGTTCCATTAGTTATTGGGAAGGTCTCAGAGAAGTAGCCACTGACCCCTACCCTTGCAGAAGACATACATTATAGCCTGAGAATGGCCATAGGACACCTAGGACCTATTCGAGTGTTATGAAGCATATCTTCTACACACTGCCATTTAACCCAGTCAAAAGCCTTCTTAGTATCCATGGAAACCAATATTGAAGGAAGATGCATATGTTTAGCTATGTCTATAATAGCTACAGCAATAGTGGTGTGTTGTTTAGTTTCTCTGCCGGGTATGAAGCCCACCTGCTCAAGATGAATGAGGGAGGTGAGATGAGCTGTTAGACGGGAAGCTAATAGTTTAGTGAATAATTAACATTGATGTTTAGCATGGCAATTGGCCTATAGTTAGCACAAGGGCGAGCAAAGAGGAGTGATCTAATCTTCCTCAGATTTGAAACCTTAAGGGAAGATCTGCTAGAAAACAGTCTATAGATGCAACGGTTTTATGTACATTCAGAGACAGAAGGTTTCGCTAAAACACAGTTTTATTAAACCACACAGAATAATAATAACCCTTGCGGGTCCAGCATATAAATACAGTTATAATACTGACACAGGACAGGTTACAGTGATGTCAATAACCCACACGGGTCCAATATGTGAAACAATATACAATACTGACACAGGTCAGGTTACAGTTCGTATGATTCAGTGAGACAATTGCAGAATGGTACTATTAGGCCAGGAATAGCTGATAGGAATTAATAGCGGAAGGCCCACAGGACACTCTCTACGCAGAGAGTGACAAAATAGCGACTGTAGCCACAAAGGAGCAAGCGGAGCCCTGGATACGTGACTGGCTACCGGAAAAACAGAGGTAGACTGCAACCGGAGGTGCAGTGTAACACCAAACCGAAACTGCAATAGTCTGCGACCCTAGTGCACAGCACCGCCCCACAAGGGGTTCATGGACGCTCTGACCTGAGGACAACTGCCAGATCGTATAGACAGACTGAGGTGCCCAAGAGTAACCAAACCTCAGATTAAAGGAAGTAAACAGGCCATGCGTACCGTGGTGCAACCGGAAATATCTCCAAACCGGAGTGAGAGAGGACAAGGCACTATGGGGTGACCGGGTCACAGTATAGAACTGCCTGAGCAGTAACCGAGGCAACCGGAGGTCTGTACAAGACAGAGAGAGAGCACCGGACTACAGGCCCCAAACCAGATCACCGGAATGAGTGCGAACCGGGCCGAGATACACAGAGCAGGAACGTCAGCCAAGCCGGGTCGGTACACAGAGCAGGAACGTCAGCCACACCGGGTCGGTACACAGAGCAGGAACGTTAGCCAATCCGGGTCGGTACACAGAGCAGGAACGTAAACAGGCAGAGTAGTCAGGCAGTCCGGGTCATACACTTGAATCATACGACATAACGGAACAAGCGCTAGCAATGGGAACACCCCAAAAGGGCACTGCAGAAGTGACAGGGCTGAGTATATAAGGGCTGTCACTGGGAGGAGCAACATAACTTTAGCCAATAAAAAGGTATCAGGAAGTAGCACTTGTCAAAATGTTGCCAGCAAAGCACAGGCACCTTGATAGTACCCCCCTCTCAAAGACACCCTCCCGAGAAGAGGGGCCCAGTTTCTGTGGATATTTGGCATGAAATCTGCGCAGTAACCTAGGAGCATGGAGGTCCTTCTGATTAACCCAGGAACACTCTTCTGGGGCATAGCCCTTCCAATGAACTAAATATTGCAATCTCCCTCTGAACCTATGGGAGTTAATAATATTTTGGACTTCATACTCCTCCTGACCTTACACCTGAATAGGACCGGGGACCGCAGGAGTGGTAGTATAACGGTTGCATATCAATGGCTTCAGAAGGGATACGTGGAACTCATTATTAATCCGCATGGAGGCTGGGAGATCCAGGGCATACGAAATTGGGTTAATCTTGCAGATAACTTTAAAGGGACCGACAAACCGAGGAGCCAATTTACCCTGTCCCCAACCTGGAAGGAGACCGCTGGCAACTGTCTGCGATTAGCGTGACGCTGATAATGCTGGAAAGAAGCACTGAGGGTCCTCTGTACCTGTTCCCAAGTGGAGAGGAGTTGCTCGATATGATCATCCAGAGCTGGAATTTGCTGCGTCTGAAATGAGTCCGGGAGCAAACATGGTTGGAACCCGTAATTGATGAGAAACGGGGAGCTCCCAAACGATGAATTAACCACACAATTCCTGGCGAACTCTGCCCACGGCAACAGGTCGGCCCAATTGTCATGATGATCGGACACGAAATAGCATAGAAATTGTTCCAATCCTTGATTGGCACGCTCGACGGCCCCGTTGGTCTGGGGATGGTAGGCAGAAGAAAAGGATAATTGTATGCCCATCTGATCACAGAATGCCCTCCAAAACCTGGACACAAATTGGCTCCCTCGCTCTGACACCAGTACCCTGGGTACACCATGCAACCGAAACACTTCTCTGGCAAAGACAACAGCCAACTCATGGGCAGAGGAAAGGCCAGGAAGAGGCACAAAATGTGCCATCTTAGAGAATCTGTTGACCACCATCAGAATAAATGAATATCCCCTAGACAGTGGCAATTCTCCCAGGAAGTCAATCGAGACATGGGACCAAGGAAGCTCGCCATTAGGCACTGGTTGAAGCAAGCCAACTGGGAGGTGCCAAATAGTGCATGCGGCAGTGAAGGCAGTGCAATCAGCATGTAAGGAAGGCTACTAGTATAACTGTGAAAGAGACCAGATCATTTGATCCCTGCCTACATGCCCAGCTGCCCGAGATGCATGATAGGTTTCGAGTAGGCGGTACGGAAAGGCTCGGCTACAAAACACTTGCCTACTGGGGTATCAGGGGGTGCGGTAGCCTGGTTAGCAAGAATCTCCTCCCCCAGTGGTGAAGTGATGCTGGTCCGCAAGGTAGCCAAAATGTGATCTGGCTGAATAATGGGTACTGTAGTCTCATGTTTTTCTGTCTCTGGACCAAATTGCCTGGACAGGGCATCTGCCCTAACATTCTTGGAACCGGGCAGGTAGGATACAATAGAATTAAAACGAGACAGAAACAAGGCCCATCTGGCCTGTCGAGAGGACAATCTCTTCGCCTTAGAAAGGTATGTTAGGTTTTTATGATCTGTCAAGATCAACACCGGGGTTCTAGTACCCTCAAGTGGGTGTCGCCATTCTTTAAGGGCTAGAATAATCGCCAACAGTTCTCTGTCCCCAATCTCGCAGTGACTCTGAGCACTAGACAATTTTTTTGAAAAAAAGCCACATGGTCTTAGCATACTCCCCGGGTCCAGACGCTGTGACCTCCAAAGTGAATGGAAGGGAGGGGTTGGGGGTGGGACAGTACAGGAGCAGAAGCAAATACGGATTTCAGAGACACAAAGGCTTGTTCAGCTTCCTGAGACCATTGGGAGGTTTTAGCACCCTTATGCATAAGGTCGGACAGTGGCTTCACAATCGTGGAAAAGTCTCGAATTAATTTCCTATAATAGTTGGCAAAGCCAAGAAAGCGTTGGCTAGCCTGAGCCCCTTGGGACGTGGCCTTTGCAGGACTGCTGTGTGCTTATCTTTGTCAATCGCAATGCCATCTTTAGAGATCACAAAGCCCAGAAAAGGCACCATAGACTCGTGGAACTCGCATTTCTCAAGTTTGCAGTATAGTTTGTTCTCACGGAGTTTGAGCAAAACTGCGGTCACATCCTTGATGTGTTGTAACAAATTGGACGAATGTATGAGAATATCATCAAGATAAACAACTACACAAGACTGTAGCATGTCACAAAGGATGTCATTAATAAATTCCTGGAACACTGCGGGGGCGTTACATAGCCCAAAAGGCATCACCAGATATTCATAGTGTCCAGATCTGGTATAGAACGCTGTTTTCCACTCATCACCGGCCCTTATTCTGATCAGGTTATATGCAGCACTTAAATCTAACTTGGTAAAAATGGAGGAGCCTTTCAATCTGTCAAACAGCTCCGTAATGAGTGGTATAGGGTAGGCGTTTTTGGACATAAGTTTATTCAACCCACGATACTCTATACATGGTCGTAACTCGCCATTTTAATTTTTCACAAAGAAGAAACCAGCCCCCGCGGGTGAGGATGACTTCCTGATAATACCCCTCTCCAGGGCATCTGAAATATACTCCTCCACTGCCCGATTCTCCTCGCAAGACAACGGGTACGCACGACCCCGAGGAGGAACGGCACCAGGAGGCAGATCAATAGTGCAATCACACGCTCGATGTTGTGGCAAGGTACTAGCCTCTCCCTTACCGAAAACAACTATGAATTGATGATATTCAGCAGGCACAGAGGGAGAGGTACACATGATCTTGGTAAGGTGAGAAATACAATGTTTATTACAGAATTCAGACCAAACCGTGATCTCGCAAGTCTTCCAGTTGAACCTAGGGTTGTGCATATGTAACCATGGAAACCCCAGGATAACGGCATGGTGAGGAGACTGGATAATCTGGAAACATTGCTTCTCTCTATGGAGCACCCCAATACGTATAGAGAGAGGTATCATTTCCATAGTTATTTGAGCCGGTACCAATGGCCTGCCATCAATGGCTTCAATAGCCAGGGGATAGTCTTTCTCTATCAGTGGAATCTTGTGTAAGGCAGCAAAATACCCGGCTGCGCCGGAATTTACTAGGGCCAGAACTTCCACTGAGAGTTCTGCCCAGGAAATTACAGCCTGGACTGTAGGCTTCTGATTTATCGGATCTAGGGACCGCTGAACGCCACCTAGGGCCTGTCCCCCAATGTACCCTAGGTGTGTTCGTTTCCCGGCTGTGTAGGACATGAATGCAGCAAATGCCCAGCTTGACCACAATATAGACAGAGGCCCTGTCTGCGGAGATGAGCCCGTTCCTCCTTAGACAACCTAGTGAACCCTAACTGCATAGGTTCATCACTCTCACAGATACGTTCAGGAGGCATGGGAGGTGAGGGAGGTATGGGTGGAAAACTTTGTCTTGCTTGTCCCAAATCTCTGGCCCGCTGCCTACTATCTTTGGCTGCCATTCTCTCTCTGATGCAGACATCGATTAATATCGAGAAATCAATAAACTCATCCAGATCATTTGGCAAGTCTCTGGCTGCTGTTTCATCTTTAATGCGCTCACAAAGTCCCTGTGCGAATGCTACCATCAGCGCCTCATCATTCCAGCCAACCTCTGCTGCCAGTGTACGAAATTCAATAGCGTAGTCAGCAACCGTATGAGACCCCTGCTGGATCTCCATTAATCTTTTGGCAGCAGAGGCGGCTCTTCCTGGGACTTCAAATACTCTACGAAATGCCTGTAAGAACTCACTGAAGTTCTTAGTACATGGTTTAGCTGCCTCCTATAAGGGATTTGCCCACACCAATGCTCTGCCCGTTAGCAATGAAATCATGAAGCCCACCTTACTTCGGTCACTAGGAAAGGCTTGAGGAGTCAACTCTAAGAAGATCTCCAATTGGTTTATGAACCCTCTGCACAAGGTGAGTTCGCCATCGTACCTTAATGGTAATGGAGCAGTAGCAGTTAACCCTCTGTTTGAGTTAGCTTGCAACAAAGATTGAGCTCCTGGTGTCGTAAATGGGGCGACCACCGAGGATTGCACTGGTTTATCCAAGTGGGCGGTGCGCTCTAGAATTCTTTATACGGCCAAAGCCAACTGGTCCAAAAGCTGCTCATGTAAATCCATCCTCCACTGGATACCTTGTGCATTACCTTCACCTGTACTGTCTGAGGTCATGGCCCTTTCGTACTGTAACGTTTTTATGTACACTCAGAGACGGAAGGTTTCGGTAAAACACAGTTTTATTAAACCACACAGAATAATAATAACCCTCTCAGTTCCAGCATATAAATACAGTTAAAATACTGACACAGGACAGGTTACAGTGATGTCAATAACCCACACAGGTCCAGTATGTGAAACAATATACAGTACTGACACAGGTCAGGTTACAGTTCGTATGATTCAGTGAGACAATGGCAGAATGGTACTATTAAGCCAGGAATAGCTGATAGGCCCTAATAGCGGAAGGCCCACAGGACACTCTCTACGCAGAGAGTGACACAATAGCGACTGTAGCCACAAAGGAGCAAGCGGAGGCCTGGATATGTGACTGGCTACTGGAACAACAGAGGTAGACTGCAAACAGAGGTGCAGTGTAACACCAAAGCAGGTTAAAATCTCCTAACACAAGAAGTCCTGATTTGAACGAATCGAGTAGAGTACAATTCTTAGTGTGGTCCAGTGTTAGCCGTAAAAATTATACCTTTATTGGCTAAATGAGTGACTTTGGATTCAAGCTTTCAAGACAACTAGGTCTAGTTTTCAGGCATAATAAGAGCATGAGAAAAGGGATGAATTCTCATAGGTCCAGTGTGAACAACAAAGTAGACACCCCTGTTAGTCAACATTTCTTCAGAGCGGATGACAGCATTAATGGTCTCAAACTGACATAATTTTAAAACACAGAGAGACAGAAAGATCTGGGAGTATAACCTGATAACCAAATTTAACAATCTGAACTGTGGTTTGAACCAAGACAAGGAATTTCTCTCACATTATCCCACAAAATAAAAATATTTTTGGTCCCTTTGGATGGCAGGGGGCTACACGTTTTATTGTAAGCGATGAGTTGTGCACCTCTGACGTTTGGGGGGTTAAGACATATCTACTTTTAACCTATCTCTGGTCAATTTCACTGGAGCATGAGAAAGGTAACTGATCTTGTTTGCATTCTCTAGGCTACTTCAAACAAACCCTATAGTATGAGAATTTATGGCCCACGCTGATTGTGTGTAATTTGACCCTTTGGGTGCCACAGTGTTATCCCGTGTGTTGTGTTGCAATGTGGTGGATGCCTCTTTGGCAGTCAGGGGGTTAGATGTTAAAATGATGTGCATGAGTTTTAAAGTCATGTATTGTGCATTCAGCCATCATTCTTATTATGCCTGAAAAAGGAGGCCTAGTTGTCTTGAAAGATTGCATCCAAAGTCACTCAGCCAATAATGGTATCAATTGTACTCTACTAGTCTCCTATAACATAGCTGGACATTCTGTGAATCTCTCCCATTTTTTTGCTGGTCTACAACTCCCCTCATTCTCAGATGGCTATTTAACAGCTGAGGATGACAGGACTGAACTATATAACTATAACAAAAACCACAGATTACCCATTACCGTTCAAAAAATTAAAATGGCATTTGAATGTAGAATTACACAAATAAAATTCAAGGTATTATTATTATTATCATTATTACACATTTTTTAATATGTATGCATGCTTGGAACAGCAGTTCCAGGGTCCATACCGCTGTAGCAAATGTGAGCAAGTGGCCCTTCTAGAAGCTCAGATTGGAGCTCTAGAGAGTCATATTGCAACATTGAGAGACATTGACAACCTTGAGAGGAGTCTCTTGCTAACGGAGCAGAGTCTAGCTGGGTCACCTAGCAAAGAGGGAGGAGATCAGCTAGAAGGGAACCAGGCACATAGCTGGGTGACAGTTAGAAGTGGTTGCAGTGGGTGAGGGAAGAGGAAGAGGGCAGCCAGTCCTGAGTTTTTCCATCCAAACAAATTTGCTCATTTAAGTGAAGATGTTGGGGAGGCAAACCCAGAGGTGGAATTGCTGGAGAGGACTGTTCTCCCTAACAGCCGGGAGAACAGCTCCTCTAGCACAGAGGGGATCGAGAGGAAAGTGAAGCCTAGGCAGGTTGTGGTGGTAGGGGACTCTATTATTAGGAGAACAGATAGGGTAATCTGTGGCTCTGATCGCAGCAACCGAATGGTTTGCTGTCTCCCGGGTGCCCGGGTTCGACATGTTGCAGACAGGGTGGACAGATTATTGGGAGGGGCTGGAGAGGATCCAGCTGTCTTGGTGCATATTGGTACCAATGACAAAGTTAGAGGAAGGTGGAGAGTCCTAAAAGGTAATTTTAGGGATTTAGGCAGTAAGATTAGGAACAGGACCTCCAAGGTAGTATTCTCAGAGATACTACCTGTGCCATGCGCTACGCCAGAGAGACAGCGGGAGATTAGGGAGCTCAATGCATGGCTGAAGTCTTGGTGTAAGAAGGAGGGCTTTGGGTTTTTAGAGCACTGGGCTGATTTTGCTTTGGGGTACAATCTCTATAGCAGGGATGGATTGCACCTGAATGCAAGAGGGTCTCAAGTGCTTGGGGAGAGGATTACTAGACGGTTGGAAGAGATTTTAAACTAGGAAGGGGGGGGAGGGGCCAATAAATACTGGGATAGATAGTATAGAAAGGGAAGGCGATGTAGTTAATAACCAGGTGGGAGGATCTGGGGGCGGGGTTAGTACAGATGATAGGGAGAAGACTATAAGCCACAACAAAATTAAATCACAAATGGAACACAGCAGTGGCATAAATTGTATGCTTGCAAATGCCAGAAGTTTAACTGGTAAAATAGGGGAACTGGAGCTGGTAGCTGAAATTGAAAACTATGACTTGATAGGCATAACAGAAACATGGTGGGATGACACACATGATTGGGCAATCAATTTAGAGGGCTACATGTTATTTAGAAAAGATAGGTCAAGCAAAAGAGGTGGTGGGGTCTGTCTGTATATCGAACCAGCATTATTGCCTCAATTGCGGGAAGATATATGTGATGACAGTAGTGAACATGTGGAATCCCTGTGGGTTGAAATAGTCACTGGGGATAAAACTGCCCAGAAAATATTAGTGGGTATTTGTTATAAACCCCCAAACATTGGTGACCTTGAAGAAACACAGCTATTAATGCAAATAGAAAAGGCTTCCCAAAAAGGGAGAACTATAATTATGGGGGATTTTAATTATCCAGAAATAGACTGGAAAAATGGAATAGCTAACTCTGCTAAAAGCAGCAAGTTTCTGAACTTGTTGAATGACAATTTTTTGTCACAACTAGTGCAGACCTCAACCAGAGGGAATGCATGTCTGGATTTGGTAATAACTGACCATGAAGAGCTTATCTCTAACATCCAAGTAAGGGAGCACTTGGGGAATAGTGACCATAACATGGTATCGTTTGAGATTAATTCAAAAAAACAAGTTGATATGAGTTCCACCAAAACACTGAATTTTAAAAAGGCCAACTTTAGCAGGTTTAATTCATCCCTTGGTCTCGATGGCTGGGATAAAATATTTTCAGGAAAAAACACAGAAGGTAAGTGGAATGCCTTTAAAATAACATTGCAAAAATACACATATAAATTTATCCCTGTTGGAAACAAATACAAAAGAAGCAAATTGAAACCAATGTGGCTAACCAGTAAAGTAATTCATGAAATAAATAACAAGAAAGTGGCATTTAAACATTACAAAGCTGAGGGATCAGCAGAGGCATTTGCAGAATACAAAAATGTCAACAAAACCTGTAAAAAGGCTATTAAATTAGCTAGACTGGAGAATGAAAAAAATATTGCTAAGGAGAGCAAAAGCAACCCAAAAAAATTCTTTAAATACATTAATGGCAAAAAATTAAAGTCTGATAATGTTGGGTCCTTGTTAGCTGAAACGGGTGAGATGGTCAAAGGTGACAGAGAGAAGGCAGATATTTTAAATAATTTCTTTTCTTCTGTTTTTACCAAGGAAGACCCATTGGACAAGAATCTGCAAACTACTTTTACAGAACAGTCACAGCAAGCATGGGACTGGCTAACACAAGAAAAAGTGTTAAAACAATTGAATGGTGTCAAGGTAGACAAAGCTCCGGGGCCAGATGGTATACACCCACGGGTACTTAAAGAGCTAAGCCAGACCCTGGCCAGACCGATATATCTGATTTTCAGGGATTCTTTTATTTCTGGTATGGTGCCCATGGATTGGCGTAAAGCAGATGTGGTGCCCATATTTAAAAAGGGATCAAAGTCCCAGCCAGGAAATTACAGACCCGTAAGCTTGACATCTGTGGTAGGGAAGCTGTTTGAAAGGTTGCTAAGGGAATATATTCAAGAATTCTGCTGGAACAGGAATATCATTAGCAATAGCCAACATGGCTTTGTGAAAGATAGGTCTTGTCAAACGAACTTGATCGCATTTTATGAAAAAGTAAGTAATAATATAGATGAGGGAGAGGCGGTTGACGTGATCTATTTAGACTTTGCCAAGGCATTTGATACGGTTCCACACAAGAGGTTACTGTACAAATTGAATGAAATAGGACTAGGGCAAAATGTTTGTGAGTGGATTGGAAATTGGCTGAAAGATAGAATGCAAAGAGTGGTAGTAAATGGCAAGTTCTCCAGTTGGATAAACGTGATAAGTGGAGTGCCTCAGGGATCTGTCCTGGGTCCTCTTCTTTTTAATTTGTTTATTAATGACCTCCCAGAGGGCATAGGAAGCCATGTATCAGTGTTTGCCGATGACACAAAATTAAGTAAGGTAATAAAGTCTGAACTGGATGTGTCTTCATTACAAGAGGACTTGGACAAATTGAGTAACTGGGCAGGCAAATGGCAAATGAGATTCAATATAGACAAGTGTAAAGTTATGCATTTTGGGTATAATAATAAAAATGCAACATATAGTTTAAATGGTGTTTCTCTGGGGAAATCTACTAATGAAAAGGATTTAGGAGTAATGGTAGACAATAGACTTTGCAGTAGCATGCAGTGCCAGCTGGCAGCTGCAAAGGCCAATAAGATATTGGCATGTATTAAAAGGGGTATTGACTCAAGGGAGGAAGATATAATTATGCCTCTTTACAGGTCCATGGTAAGACCCCACCTAGAATATGCTGTTCAATTCTGGGCGCCCTTTCTGAAGAAGGACATTATGGAACTAGAGAGAGTGCAGAGGAGGGCTACAAAACTAGTAAGGGGAATGGAATGTTTTAGTTATGAAGAGAGGCTAGAAAAGTTAAACTTGTACACACTAGAGAAACGGCGTCTTAGAGGGGATATGATAACACTATATAAATATGTTCAAGGCCCATATAAAGGGCTTTCAAAAGACCTGTTCATTAACAGAACAGTACACAGGACAAGGGGCCACCCGCTTAGACTTGAGGAAAGGAGATTTAGTCTACAACAGCGGAAGGGTTTCTTTACAGTAAGGACAATAAAGGTATGGAATGCACTTCCGGAGGAGGTGGTGCTATCAAATACATTAGATGCCTTTAAAAGGGGCCTGGATACTTATTTAAAAGAGCATAATATAGAGGGCTATGCACGTTAGTATTGGGATTAATATTTAGTTAGGGCTTGTTGATCCAGGGAGAAATCTGATTGCCATTTGGAGTCGGATGCCTTCTTTTGGGTCAGCGATGGTAAACAGGAATAGGAAAAGGGTTGAACTGGATGGATGCAAGTCTTTTTTCAACCTAAATTACTATGTAACTATGTAACTATGTAACCCCATTCAGGAAATGCCGGAAGTGTCTGTGAATAATTCTACTCCCTCCTATTTGTATGCAGAGTTTGTATTACATTGAAATAGGAAACAGAGAGATTAAAAAATGAATTGACAAAAAAGCCTAAAGCTTCCTGGCAACAGTCCTATGCAACATTAACTCAATGTCTAGAGAGAAATGCAGCACATTATAAATCAATGCATTATTTTCCCAGGGGTAGTAGAGGTGTTAACTAAAAAACGAATGAAATAATAGTAAAAATCTCATCAACTGCTTTAACGCTCACAAAATCTGGGTGTGGGTTCAGGGAACAAATTTTACATTATTGATGGTAGTCTTTTGACCCTTTTTCTACCCAGTAATATTTAGGATGAGGGGTTAAAATTATTTGTTTGGGTAGGAGAACCACCAAACCTCTAGAATATGACCTATAACAGATGTGGAAGGGTGCTTCAAGGATGACCATCACAAAATGTGTGTGTGTGAGCTGGTGATGTGGGGCTTCACTGTACTGATTGTAGTCTTCTGAACATTCTTTCCTTCACTTATTAGATTTGGAATGGGGGGGAGGTTAAAATAATTGTTGGGTAGATGAACTTCCAGCCTTATACTATGTACAGTGGCATAAAGCCTATAATGACAGGTGTGGAAGGGTGATGCAATCCCAGAATATTGGGGTAATGGTGTTTACAAGTATAATGTAATTCATTGATTTAACATGCTAGCCAACCAAATATCAGACAGTTTTGAGAATCTGAATTTGTAGTTGCTCTCAGTTTTACTGGTTGATGACCTGGCTTTCTTCTATCCATTGTTTTGTTGTTTTATTTTAGGGTTAAGACATTTGTCTCACTGTTTGATGTATTTATTTATTTTTATGCTTATGGAAGGCCAATTGTTAAGACTAAGGACTTAAGAGTATTCTAATCATCCTCACTGGATCAAGGATTATGAGTGTAAACTATGTTAACTTTATTGTAGGAGACTAGTCGAGTAAAAATTATAAAGTTATTGGCTAACTAGAGCCACTAGAACCACTCAGTTAGCCAATAAAGGTATTTTTACTCTGCTAGTCTCATGCTCTTTACCAAACTTTATTGTACATTTTTTATTATGTCAAATGACCAATCTCAATCTTGTAATCTTAGTCACAATTATATTTCAATTAATAATTTTACACTTAAAAGATAAAAATTCAGTATATTCACTTATCAATAAATCTTGAGGTTACAAGCATATTTATATACCCTTTAGATCAGTGGTTCTCTACCAGGATAGCTTGGAACTTTGGTATGCTAAGGACATCCACTTAGGGTATCCCATTTCTTTCCTGAAAGCTGACAAAAATGTAAATGTGTTTTATGGAAATCAATATGAGCAATATGTTTATATTTGTTATTATATCTGCGAGATCTGATCATAACTGTATATTTAAATATTGTACTCTTCATTATGCCTTTAATGAATTGTATAAAATATGTTAGTTGTGCCCCAGCAGTTCCAGACTAAGTTCTGGTGAACAAATAAAGATGTAAACTACTGCTTTAGATGAAGAAGATAAGGAGTATATATGGGTCCACAAAGACTCTGTGTACATAATTATTTTGCCAATATCATTAGGAAATAAACAAGTTTAGGAAACACTAGAGGAATGTATAAATTTACTAGTGCAGTTATTTTCTGTGCTTATACATTATATTAAAAATCATGTGCCTGCATATGCGCTTATCTGCAAACACTTTAGTGCATACTGGAGCATACAACTCTGGCATCACTGAGACTTTAATATAAGTACTCTTATAGCAGTGCAGGAAAAATTAAGCAGTTTTCAATGTTCCTTGTAAATACATGGCAAGAAACAAAGTACAAGGAAAGGGGATGCTCTGAAATGCATCTAAAATCTTACACTGCCCAGCACTTGTCACAAGCAGTGTAATGAGGAGGTTTTGGGGTGTTTATATCTTAGTAAACAGACACTGGACAGATGCAAAATATCAGTTCCTGTTCTTAAGTTAGTACAAAATTATATTAGCAAATTTCCCCATTTTGAGATTTAAAATATTTGACTTTAGATGCTAAAGTGAAATATATTTTTTAGTTTCATTGGTTCTATTGTTTATGAGGCCCCTCTTCTCCCTGTTAGTTTCAGACAATGGAAGAATTAATGGGGGTTTGTGAGGGAACCGATTTTGGTAGTGCATATTTAACTACCATGATGGCAATGAATAGGGATGGGCGAAAAATATCTCCTCAATCCAAAATCTGCAATAGTGGTACTTCCCCCTTGTCTACTCCCCGCTAAAGACACAAGACAATTTACTGACAGTTTAATAGTATTTAAACCATCCCTGCCACCAGCTTATCATATTCTGCAGGATGGAATATCCTCAAATGCTGCTTGATGCCCTGTTTGCAATTCTCATCCACCACACTGCCATTTGTGGTCAGTGCACCCCAGTGTACAATTGGTGGACACGAACTGCCACGTCCTAACATCTACAGAGTAGCTATCGCTTAGCGGAGGAGGTAACGTTGAGTTGTTGTTGAGTTGTTTCATCATTGAACTTCCAGTCTCTGTCTGGATTGCTCTATTCTTCCTCCTCTTTGATCTTGTTGCCTTTCCAGATAGTCAGGGGCTACAGCAACAGCGGTGCTTGATTTCTGTGGCGGGAGTTTGGTTTTAACATGTCTGGCATAAATGTCATGGTGCCGTGTTTCATGTTTGTTATCAGGGCACTTGTGCCAAGGTGCGTTTCCTCCTTTTGCCTTCTCACTGACTTGTCACAAATTGTGACTTCAGAGGGTATGGGAAAGGTGGAGAAGAATCGCCTCTTTCTTCTCTTTCTCCACATTCCCCTTCACTGTCTGGGGCAGAGGATGCTGCTGCTGCTACTGCCACAGAATCAGAACTGCAACTAGGACCAGGAGTATTGCTGCTGCTGGCAAGTGGAACCTGTTCTAGTAGTCCTGCATCACTTGTTGACCCCATTCCCAATGTGTCCACTGTGGTCTGTGGCACACTAGCCTGATCCTCAGCATCCTGCTGCCCTTGCAACTCAGCAACAGCAGGAATTAGAGCTGTTGCAAATTCCGCAAATTACAAAAGCTCACTGGTGCTGGAGGTGGTGTTGATGCCTATCCCAATCCCTGTCTCCCATTCCTTCTCAGTTTGGGCTAAAAAGGCCATCATTGTCTCTTCCACCCCAGCTTCTCCACCATCATCATCACCATTAGCCCCTCCATGCTGCTGCTGCTCTATTATAGACATCTCACTGCTGGTTGGAGGAGGTGATGAGAAATTTGACAGAGAGTCTCCTAATGTCACTATTGCCATTTCTTGGTGACCTGGCAGCAAACTGTCAGTACTAGCAGCAGGCACAGGCAGCTGATCTGTGCTCCTGGTGGTGGTGGTATTAGTGCTGCTAGGTAACAATTCTGTCTTTTTCACGATCATGTTCCACATGGAAAATGCCGTGGAGGGAACAGTACTCCCATGGTCAGGGGGAATGACCTCTAGTTTGCACACTCTCAGATGATTCCCTACCATTCCCCTAACACTAGTCCCACCAGCTGCTTCACCATCACTGTTACTAGTACTACCAATACCAGTTTCAGTCCCTGCGTATTCTTCCTCACATTCACTATTACTATGATGATTACCCCTCCTTCATTCCTAACACTAACAAGCTACGAGATCTCTTAGTAGTACTGGCACTGGCCATCTTGGGGATGACAAGTGTGACTTAGGGCCCCTGCTGTCACACTTTGCATCATCTTCTTCTTCCCCCCTCCTGAGTATTACAAGACACACTGGCAGCAGGTTCAGCACTGGTGGCAGCAGGGGCAGCATGTCTGGTAGCAGGCACATTACTGGTGGCAGCAGGGTCAGCACTGGCAGCAGGTACAGCAATGGTAGCAACAGCAGCATCACGTCTGACAGCAGGCATAGTACTGGTGGCAGCAGTGGCAGCAGGCACAGCAATGGTGATAGCAGTAGTAGGGGCAGCACATCTTGCATCAGGCACAGCAATGGTGGCAGCAGGAGCAGCACGTCTGGCAGCAGGCACAGGAATCTTACCTGTCCTGCTCTCAATACTACCTTCTTTCCCCAAGGTCCCTAAGGGTGATTTAGTGGGACTGGCCAGCATTGGTTCTGTAGTGGTAACTTCCTCCTCCTCCTCAGACTCAGTGGACACATAAGGGTCTATGCACCTCTCCTGCCTCAATTTTGCAAAAAGATCACAACAGAACAGCATAGCACGTCTACTTCGCTCTGTAGCTGCTTCCATTGTGTTTCACTTCCTGGAATACATCATTTTTTTTACAGAAAAAAGGCAAAAAACACATAAATCAATGGGTGGAAACTTCCTAGCCATTAAAGAAATGGTGAAGAATTTTTGCCAATGTGCGAAAAATGCAAAGATTTTAATTGCTGGTTTTAAAGCAGATTTTCCAGTGAAAAAGCAGACAACAACATGACTTTCGTGGATTTTTTTGCGGGAACACAACGGGACCTTTCCCCCACTCTTAGAAATGAATGAACTATAAATATGCTCAAGTTCATTTGCATTCATCCACATTAAAAGAAACAGGACTGTTTTGGCAACACTTAAGCCTCTGCAGCCCTCTTTAATATATTTTAAGAACCATAGTTTCAAAAGAAAACTAGAGAAATTCTAGAGTAAACAAAGTCCATCATAGGGAACAAATAAAAATTCCCCTGTTTCCCACTGAGGTAAATGGGGTTTTAAACACCTTGGGAGAGATTCACTAAGCGGTGATAAAGTGGTGATAAAGTGAAGATGACTTCTTCGATTTATCACTACTCCAGTTCCTATTTTATTCTATGGAGCCTATGCATTAAGATCTCCAAAGCTGAAGAAATCTTAGTGCATTGGCTTCATAGAATAACATAGGAACTGGAGAAGTGATATCACTGGAGAAGTCATTTCCACTTTATCACCTCTTTATCATTTCTTTATCAATGCTTAGTGAATCTCCCCCTTTATCGCTACTTTATCACCACATTGGGAATCTCCATCCTTGAATACTAGAAAGGTTTACAAAGCATTGATGTAGTGGAGAACTCTCTAGAATTCATGGGGTTTAATGCCCCATTTAAATCAGTGGGAGTTTCTAGTTCTCTTCTATAGTGCAGTATCATATGAAAATACAGCTCTAACTAACATGCAGCTTCTTGGTACATAAATGATATTATGTAGTCATTATTTATCCCATGGATGCTACAATGCTATCCAGTGTTAAGCAGTTCACTGGGGGTCCTCTCTAGCACCCAGAGGGTTGAGGAGGGCCTCAAAAATTATTCATTTTATACTCTGTCTTCCTTTCATACAGGTTCAAAATCATATATTTTATACCAGTAGTAGGGATGGACAAAAAAATCTGTTTATTTCACAGAGGGAAGTTTCTTAGAAAGCCCTCAATTTTCTACTTTTGCTTTGGAAATTCCCACACACAGTAACTCAAAAGAATTTCTAACTACCACCTATGCTCTAGACATCCCACTGGGGTTCAATATTGTGTTCTATAGCTACCAGTAAAGTGGGACAAAGTTGGTCTTTAATGTCAGTATGTGCAGTTTTATGGCTACCAATGCAGTGAGACAAGGCTTTGGGGTCAGTATGCGTAATTCTTTGGCTACCAATGCTGTGGGACAAGCCTGGGCATGTGTTGTTCTATGGCTACTATGGGATGATGCTGGGGGTTTGTATATGTGGCTTTATGGCTTCTGGTGCAGTAGTACAGGCTGGGGGTCTGAGCTTGTGTGGTTCTATGTCAGTGGTGGACATTCTGAAACCCTTCAGCTGCTGTCAGATTACAAATGCCATAATTCCCCACAAAACAACAAAATGATGGGAGTTATAGTCTAGTAGCAGCTGGAGGGCCTCAGGTTGTCCATCCCTATGTTTACCGGTGCAGTGCAATAAGGCTGAGGATCTGTATTTGTGACCTATGGATACTGTGGGACAAGGCTAAGTTTGCTTTTGTATTTTAAGTCTACAGTGGGATAAGGCTGGGGGTCAGACTCAGTATATGTGGTTCTGTGGCAGCAGAACAAGACTGAGGGGTCAGTATGTGTGCTTGTATGGCTACTGTGGGACAAGGCTTAGGGGTCAGTATATATAGTTCTATGGCTATTATTCTAATGGTTACCAGTTATAGAACAGGTCTAGGGTAGAAAACTTGCATTGAGGGAATTCCTGCAGAAGGATAAGTGTGTCATTTTTTATACAGTTAGGTCCATAAATATTTGGACACTGACACAATTTTCATAATTTTGTCTCTACTCTACCACTATTTGAAATGAAACAACCAAGATGCAATTGAAGTGCAGACTTTCAACTTTAATTCAAGAGGTTGAACAAAACTATATGAACGTTTAGGAATTGCAACCATTTTCATACACAGTCCCCTTATTTCAGGGACTCAAATGTAACTGGACAAATTATCACAATCATAAATAAAATCTTCATTTTTAATACTTTGTCGAGAATCCTTTGCAGGCAATGACTGCTTGAAGTCTGGAATGTATGGACATCACCAAAAGCTGGTGTTCCTCCTTTGTGATGCTTTGTCATGACTTAACTGAAGCTGTCTTCAGTTGTTATTTGTTCTTGGGTCTTTCTGCCTTAAGTTTTGTCTTCAGCAAGTGAAATGCATTCTCGATCGGGTAGAGATCAGATGATTGACTCGGCCTTTGCAGAATATTCCACTTCTTTGCCTTAAAAATCTCCTGGGTTGCTTTCACAGTATGTTTTGAATCATTGTCTGTCTGTAAAAGGAAGTGCCGTCCAATCAACTTCGCTGAATTTGGTTGAATCTGAGCAGACAATATATCCCTATACACTTCAGAATTCATCCGGCTGCTTCTGTCTTCTGTCACATCATCAATAAACACTAGTCACCCAGTGCCATTGGAAGCCATGCATGCCCATGCCATGACACTGACTCCACCATGTTTTACAGATGATGTTGTAAGTTTCGGATCATGAGTCATTCCAAGTATTCTCCATACTCTTTTCTTCCCATCAGTCTGGTACAGGTTGATCTTAGTTTCATCTGTCCAAAGAATGCTTTTCTAGAACTGGGCTGGCTTTTTTAGATGTTTTTTGTCAAAGTCTAATCTGGCGAAAACCACATTATTATCCGCTTTTTCGCCGGAAAATACACTTTAAAACTTTCGCCCATTGGCCAAAATCTTTCGCCATTTTTTCAATGGCTAAAAAGTTTTTGCCCATTGATTTACATTGTTTTTGCACTTCCGCTATAAAAATGTGACGTTTTCACTGAAGGCAGACACAAAAGAAGCAGTTACAGAGCGAGATAGACCTGCTGTGCTGTTCTACTGTGATATTTAGCAAAAATTGAGGCAGGAGAGGCTCAAAGTGACTCCTATCACTATGAGCAGCAAAAAGAGGAACTTGAAGGACCCTTATAATGTGTTCACTGAGTCTGAGGAGGAGGAGGAAGGGACCACTACTGTACCAATGCTGTCCAGTCCCCTTAAATCACCCCAAGGGATCTTGGGGAATTTAATAAGAAGGGAGGGAGAAAAGGGAATGGGAAGGAAGGGAGAATAGGGAATGGGAAGGGAGGGAGAAAGGGTAGTACTAGTGAGAGCAGGACAGGTCAGCTGCCTGTATCTGCTGCAAGACATGCTGCCCCTGCTGCCAGTGCAACCATTTCTGATCCTGCAGCCACTAGTGTTGTACCTGTTGCCAGAAGTGCTGCCCCTGCTGCCAGTGCCACAATTTCTGTAACTGCAGCCACTAGTGTTGTACCTCTTGCCAGATGTGCTGTCCCTGCTGCCAGTGCCACCATTTCTGTAACTGCAGCCACTAGTGTTGTACCTTTTGCCAGACGTGCTGCCCCTGCTGCCAGTGCCACCATTTCTGATCCTGCAGCCACTAGTATTGTACCTGTTGCCAGGCATGCTTACCCTGCTGCCAGTGCCACCATTTCTGATCCTGCAGCCACTAGTGTTGTACCTGTTGCCAGACGTGCTGCCCCTGCTGCCAGTGCCACCATTTCTGTAACTGCAGCCACTAGTGTTGTACCTGTTGCCAGAAGTGCTGCCCCTGCTGCCAGTGCCACAATTTCTGTAACTGCAGCCACTAGTGTTGTACCTGTTGCCAGACGTGCGGCCCCTGCTGCCAGTGTCACCATTTCTGATTCTGCAGCCACTAGTGTTGTACCTGTTGCTAGTACTGAACCTGTTGCCAGTGCTGAACCTGCTGCTAGTACTGAACCTGCTGACAGTGCTGAACCTTCTGTTAGTACTGAACCTGCTGCCAGTGCTGAACCTGCTGCCACCAATACTTTGCCTGCTGCTAGTGTTTCTTGTATCACTCAGGGGGAAAAGGAGAAAATGATGCCAAGTGTGACAGCAAGGGACCGTAAATCACACTTGCCATTCCCAAGCAGTCTTGCCACTGCTAGTACTACTGCTACTAATGTCCAGCAGCTTGTTAGCCTTAGGAGTGAAGGAGAGGATAATCAACAATATCCTGATATTACTAGTGAGTGTGAGACTGAGGAGGAAGACTCTGCAGCTGAACTTGATGTGGTTGGTATTAGTTGTAGCAGTAACGGTGAAGCAGCCGGAGTGGTAGGGGAAACATTTTACAGCATCCAGACTAGCCCACACCATTCTCATGGCCCTGGGATTGGAAGTCCTCCCTTTCTCTTCACTACAGTGTCCAGGTGGAAATGAACCTGAAGAGGCCAGAACTGGTGTTGGGGGAGGAGAGCAGGCTCAGAATTAATACCACCACCACCAGCAGGAGCACAGATTAGCTGCCTGTGCCTGTTGCTATTTATGCTAGTGCTAGTCTGCCTTCTTCTTCAGGTCAAAAGGTAATGGAAAGTGTGACATTAGCAATGAGATGTCTGGAATAGAGCAGCAGCAGCAACAACAGCATGTAGTGACTAGTGGTGGTTGTAGTGGTGATGATGCTGGAGAAGCTGGGGTGGAAGAGACATTGATGGCCTTTTTAGCAGAAACTGAGAAGGAGTGGGAGACAGGAATGAGGATGGGCATCAGCACCACCACTAGGAAGGACATCTTGGAACTAGAGGAATTTGTAACTACTCTAATTCCTTCTGATGCTGAGATGCAAGGGCAGCAGGATGCTGAGGAGCAGGTTAGTGTGCCACAGACCACCGTGGGCACAGTGGTAATGGGGTCAACAAGCGATGTGGGACTAGGACAGGTTCCACTTGCCAGCTGTAGCAATACTCCTGATCCTAGTTGCAGTGCTGACTCTGAGGCAGTAGCAGCAACAGCAACAACATTATCCGCTGCCACAAACAATGAAGAGGAATGTGGAGGACAAGAAGAAAGAGGCCATTCTTCTCCACCTCTCCCCTTCCCTCTGAAGTCATCATGGGTGTGGGATTATTTTTCTCTTGGGGCAGGCACAGTACAGTCATCAGTAACGGCACTGTGCACAATTTGTGACAAGTCAGTGAAAAGAGGAAAGGAGGGAACACACCTTGGCACAAGCGCCCTCATATCACACATGAAACACAGACACCGTGACATTTACTCAAAACGTGTTAAAGCCAAACACTCACTACAGAAATCAAGCACCACGTTTGCTGTCCCTGACTCACCAGAAAGGCAACAAGAGGCGAGGCGAAGATCAAAGAGGAGGAGGAATAGAACAACCTAGGCAGAGACTGGAAGTTCCAGGACGAGTGAAACAACTAGCTTGCCATCACCTTCTAGGGTAACTACATCTTCTGCCAATCCTTCTCGTTCATTACCTCCTCCACCAAATGATAGCCACTCTGTTGATGTTAGGATGTGGCAGTTCATCTCTACCCATTGCACACTGTGTGGTGCACTGACCACACATGCCAGTGTGGTGGAGGAGAATCACAATCAGTGCATCAAGCGGCATCTGAGGAGATTCCATCCTACAAAATATGCTAAGATGGTGGCAGGGAGGGTTCATCATTACTATGAAACTGTCAGCAAGTCGTCATGTGTCCTTAGTGGGTGTGGAAAAGGGGTACAGTGACAGCAGCAGTACTTGGTTTCGGGTGTCATGGTGTTTGGATACAGTTGTGCCCCCAGATGTTATTTACCACACACACACACACTGTGCACATTGCAGTTGCTGATGGAAGCCACAGTTCCTGTTTTCAAGGAAAAAATATATATTCTAATAACAACGCACCCATGATTTTGGAGGAGGGGCAGGTGGAGAAGATTTAATGGCCAACTTGTTCTTTTCTCCACAAATACTGGGGGCTACTTATTCTGCTTCTATTGCCTCAGGCACATCACTGGAGCTATTGTTGATCCCATTCCCTTTCAGCTGCCTAGTCATCCTGGTGCTTAAACAACTCAGCAGCAGCAGTACGAACAGCAGTTGAAGCTCAGGACTCAGAAGGACATTTGACAGTGGCCACTGGCCGACATGACCTGCTGGCATTAGGCCAGTAGAGCATTTTTATTTTTTTCTCAGGGCTTGTGTTTAAAAAAATAAATAAATAAATAAAAACTTGTCCTACAAAAAAATAAACAATTTTTGGGGGTTTGTTTCTAACAAGCCTAAGTCCTACAAATCAATGTTTCCTTAGGACTTGTGCCAAAAAAGCTTAAGTCCTACAAATCAATGTTTCTTCAGGGCTTGGGCCTCTAATAAGTCCTACAAAGGCCTCTAACAACAAATGAAACAAATCATCCTCTACAAAATACTCTATCAAGTCAAGTATCAGTCCACCCCAGTGGCAGCTTATGTCAGGTGGTTCCTGTCTCTGTCACTTTAAATACAAATGTCTTATTTTATTTTATTGATTTATTTTTTTATTAACTGACCCCCCCCAAAAACAAATTCCCTGTTCAAATGATTCATTCATTCACCAACACAGGCACCCTCCTCAGATCCCTGTATACCATGTCTTATGGTTTTATTTTATTTTATTTTATTTAGGATTTCTTTTTTATTAAGTGCCCCCCAATCCCAGTAAACAACCCCCCAAACACTTTGCCTGTTCAACTGATTCTTTCCCCATACCCCACCAACACAGGCATCCTCATACCCCATTTTATACAATGCCTTTGGGTAATAAAATAACATTTGTAATGGGTTGTGTGTAACTTCTATGTTCCCATTGATTTCAATGGGCGAAAAAAGTGGAAAAAGCAGAAAATCAGGGGAAATTTTTAGCCGATTTCAGTTTGAGGTGGAAAGTTTCGCCCATCCCTATTCACAGCAACAGCTTCCATATGTGAATGCCACACCTGGAATCAACTCCAGTTCTTTTACCTGCTTTATTGATGACGGAATAATGAAGGAATAGCCCACACCTGTCCAATTACTATTGGTCCCTTGAAAAAGAAGGAACTGTAATTCCTAAACCCTTCCTCCAAATTGGATGTGAAGACCCTCAAATTAAAGCTGAGAGACTGCACTTTAATCCCATATTCATTATTTAACTGTAGCTTGGATTTATTTTGGTAAACAACCAAAATATCAAAACTTGTGTCAGTGTACAAATATTTACGGACTTACTCAGGAGAGTATCATGTAAAAAAATATGTAATTAACTTAACCCCTTAGTGACCGGCCGCACGCACACACGGCCGGCACTTAACGACGGAGTTTGGTTTTTTTCCTATTATAGCGAATTACTTCCTGGACTTACCAGGTACGTCATCTGTCACTAAGTGACATTTTTGCATGATGTTCCTGGTAAGTCCATCGTCGCGATGGGGTTAAGGATTATATTGATATGATTTTTAGGGAGGATATAGCTTGACATCATAGTATTTCTAGGTTCACTTTGTTTAACTTTTGTTTGTAGTTTCAGTACAGTGGTCTAATATTAAAAATTAATTAAAAAGTTAGTTGATTTTCCTGACCTTTTACTAAATTATTTATATTAAATGTTTAAAAATGCGCTTATTATTATTATATTATTATTCATATTTTAAACCATTTAGCTTGCAGTAGCTAATTTCAGTCAGGCTTACTGAAGCATTATGATTTGGATACACCTTTTAAATCTAGAGATTAAAATCTTAGAGCATTAAATGTCAATTATGTGAGGTTAGTGACATGGCACACCATGTGAAAAGGTGACAAACTTTAAAATTTTGTTTCAAAATATCAGCTATTCTTGGATGGTGATAAATAATCAGTACTCTGAACTTTCTTTAAAATAATTTGTTTGTCCAAACAGAACATCATTACAAATGGCACAGTGATTAAAGTTAGAGATCACATGAATATACTCATACACACAGTACAACAGGATGCAATAGAAATGCAAATATATTCTGGGGCTACTTATGCTAAAGACATTCATCATCACCCCAGTTTTTTTGATGATGAAAAGTGGAAACTGGAACACCACATAGAATTAGGTCACATCAAAATAGAAGAAGAGCTCTTTCTTCCTGTGATTTGGCAGACTAGATCCATATAAACCAAATAAAATTGAGCTAAGTGAAAATTGAAAAAAAAAGTGAAAAATATTAAACAATATTATGATGGCTGGTATGAGAAAGGGTTAACACCACAAAGAACACAGAAAAACACAGTGGATGTGTATATGTAACACTATTTATAATATGCAATATACCACAGTTATCAATAGTGTAAACAATGATACCATTATGCAGGAGAAACCTTCAGTTTTCAAATGTATACTAGAGAGAAGTTAAATCTCTAGTGCATGGCTTGTTAGCCATGCTCCAGTTCCCATATATAAGAGGTGAAGGAAAATATTTGCAAACAGTCCTCCTTGCCTGCTTCTCCTCTGGTCTTCTTTGTGGGTTCCTCTTGCACCCTGTTATTTTGATATTTTCTGTGATCTGTTGTTCTCATCTCTACTCTAATTGTACTATCCTGACTTCCTGAAAAAGGCTGTGATTCTCCAAGGGCAATGATTGCCCTATCTCTAGTTGTCCAAAGCTCCATTAGCCTCACTTTGTTTGTGTTGGTGTCTGTACCTCTTTTCATATATAAATCTGATTTTATACATATTATGCTATGATAAAGTTCTTTTCTTTCATACCAGGAAATCTTTTGATCACTTTGATCTATTAACAACAACAATTGTAATTGCTTAATTTTTCCATCTTCACCAATATTCATCCATCAGCTCCTATTCATCTGATTTCCTCACCAGATATGTGTTGTCGGGACCACTGATGGTTGAAGATACTTAGGGCCTGGTTTAAAGATTTTTGCAAAAATATGCGGTAGGGCCAAAGTGAGTACCAAGCAACATAATCAAATGTCTAAGTCGGTATTTAAAGGCCCTACCAGCTAAAAGCACAATGTATGTTGGGCTACAGAAATGGTCTTGTGGCCAAATGTACATTTTGTGTGTTATTTTCCCAAAGTGCCGCTAAATAGCAACGATACTGGGAACTTCACAGTAAAAAACCTAACTATCTGTGACTGACATACTGCCAAGCATCAATCTTTAACTTATATGTGTTAAACTTACCTGTTATCCACTGTCTGTCTCTTTCTGTCTTCATTCTGTATTCTCTTCTCTTCTTTCTTATATCTTCATTCTTCTCTTCATCCTTCTTTCTTCTAGTTGTGAAAAAAATATATTAATATAAATTTGCAGAAATATTGCGGCAATAATACATTGTTTAACTCTTCGCGTGCCAGATGGTTACGCAACACATTTCAAAGCAATGTGTTGTGGGCCTCTCTGGGGTTCAAATGGTTAAACGATGTATTATTGTCCGGTTCCATAAAAATATGCCACCATTATTTTAGTTCCAAATAAGTCATTATAGTTGTTGAAAGTTGCGCAGTATATGTCCCAACTTAAATAATAAAAACTTAGCTTAATAATCAGTCTCCGCTGCTGTGTTCGGCTACAGAGGTGGTGGCAGCAGAGACAGTACTGTGAGCCAAAGGCCCCCTGTCCAGTTCCTCACGGGCCGATGCCCATTCCACACTGAGGGAATTTGCCTTTATGTATGGGCCATCTCTTTTCAAATTCCCTCATAGCCATTGGCTGAGATGTGTTTACGCACATCACAGCCACTCAATTTAAAGTACAGCCACTCAAATCTGATTGGGTGGTATGTGTGTAAGCACATTTCAGCAATGGCTGAGGGAATTTGAACAGAGACTGCACATAGCAGACTCTGTTCAAAATTGCTCAGTGTGGAATGGCATTGGC
This sequence comes from Rhinophrynus dorsalis, assembly GCA_037306005.1. Taxonomy (NCBI): domain Eukaryota; kingdom Metazoa; phylum Chordata; class Amphibia; order Anura; family Rhinophrynidae; genus Rhinophrynus; species Rhinophrynus dorsalis. Next base: position 66,518,761 of record CM074719.1, on the reverse strand, counting down.
CCATGAGGGATTGGACGGGGGTCTGTGGCACACAATACTATCTCTGCTGCTGCCACACTCAGAGGCAGAGACAGATTAATAAGCAAAGTTTTTGTTATTTAATTTGGTACATATTATACTGCCCAACTCTCACCTATCACAATGGCTTATTTGGAACTAAAATAATGGCGGCATACTTTTATGGCACAGACAATAATACATTGTTTAACCCTTTGAGTCCCAGAGAGGTCTGCAACACATTGCTTTGCAATGCATTGCATACCCCTCTGGCACTCAAGGGGTTAAATGATGTTTTATTTGCCACGCTATTTCAAACTTATATTAATATTTTTTTATACAGCTATAAGAAAGAAGGATGAAGAGAAGATACAAGAAAGAAGAGAAGGAAGAAGGACAGAAGATGACCAGCATGCTGAGGACTCTGCTGGAAAACAGGATTAATGTTAAGTTTTGCTTGTAATGTGATGTTGCTTTGTTACTTCGTCGGGTTAACCCTAGGAGTGCCGGCAGGGTAATTATACCCCACTGACACTCATAGGGTTAAATCTACTAACACTGAACACTTTTTAGTCACTTTGGATGTTTTGCCTTTTAAATAAAAAGATCCGATAAGGGACTTAAGTTAAAAAAAAAAAAAAAGACTGGGTCTTAAATTGTATGTGCTAAAGTGAGTCCCTTATCAGATCTTTAGGCTAACGCAGTTCATTAAATGGCAACTTGTAGCATTTTTTTTATTTTCAATGGGCCAAAACACTTCTAAATTTATTGCCCAGCGGGGGACGGGGGGGGCTTTGCCGGCATTTTTTCCTTTAAATTGCTTACAATGCTTGAAAAAATCCCAGCACCTGTTTTTTTTGGTATCGGCTGCCTTTATGTCTGGCCCTTAATTTTTATTTTTTTCTAGTTACAAGGTAAATAATATATGAAGTCAATGTGTCTTTAATGACTGTACTAATGACTAGTACTTGGACTTAAAAAATTACATTGAATAAGCTGAGAAAATTAACAGTGCTATGTAAGAATGCCATTCTTCTTCTTCTTAATATTATTATTGTTATATGTGTATGATTTAGTGGTGTTCCATTTAGGAACTCTTTAGAAAACGTAAAATTAATAGTATATCCACTAGACAAACTGAAACATGAATGGTAAATCTAATTTTTTACACTTTCTTCTTTTTGTGTTTTGTGTTCTATTGCTTTGATAAAACTTGATTTTATCGTTTATGTGTAAGATTTATTTTATTGAATAATACTTTACAATTTATGCACCTGTGCGGACTGGATTATGGCATGTACTTTACCAATGGTGCATTTTATTAACTAAAATAAACATTTACCATATACAGCTTTCATGGTTTTTATTAGTTATGTTATAAAGAACTTACTGTAGTTCAGCATTTATTTTTTAGGCTTGATGCTTTGGGAATTGCAATATAATGATACGTTACGAGCCAAAATAATTCAAAAGTTGACCTTGATTAATGATGCAAAAAGTAGCCTATTGCTACCTCCAGTCACAGCAGAAAGTTTAATTAGCCTTTTGTTACTTATAATGAATGTCAATCAATGCCATTAGATGTGGCAGTAAAAGAATAAAGCAGCTTACTCTTACAAATTTTGACTAAATAGCCAATAAATGCTTTCGTGAAGAACCTTTTGTACTCATTCTTTTCTTGCTGTGATACTTAAAAATATTACAAGGTTTAAAATAAGCAAAAGTGATGTAGTTCTTAATAGTGAATAATATTTCACCCTTAAATATTTGTTGCATGAATTGTTTTCTTCTAAAATAACCCTTTGAATTCTAGTAGGGTATCCAATGCACTGCAAACCAGTTCATGTATGTCTTACAAGCTGTTTTTCTAAATGATGTGTTGAGGCTAATATAAAATAAGAATTGGAATAATTCTGGACCAAACCATCTGCACCAAGGAAGACAAAAAACAGTTCTTGTAGATATAAATGTGGCATTAAATTTCTTGAATGTCAGAGGCAAAGCAAAGCAATGGGTTGAAAAGCAGATTTAAGCCAGAGATAATTTGGAGACTTTTATTTGTTCCTTATGATTGGTCCAGAATTACTCCTGGGGGGAGATGAACAAAGGTGCAATAAAGAGGTGATAAAGCAGAGATGACTTCTCCAGTGATATCAGTTCTCCAGTTCTATGCCATAACAGGGTGGCAATGTTGGCCTAGATTCACTAAAGTTCAAAGAGGGTTAAAACTGTCAATGTCCTGTCAGAGCAGTGTCCTAGGCACATCGATCGTATTCATTAAAATGTCTATGACATCACATCACAGGCACACCAACAAGAATATGCCCACATTGACATCAGACATTAGACTTGTTAGAAACAAACCCCCCAAAATAGTTATTTTTTGTGTAGGATTATGTTGTTGTTTTTTTTTTTAAAGCCCAAGCCCTGAGGAAAAAATGCCATACTGGCCTAGTACCAAGGTCATGTTGGCCAGTGGCCACTGGCAATTGTCAAATGTCCTCCTGAGTCCATAATTGCTTAATTTGCAACTGCTGTTCTTGCTGCTGCTGTGCCTGCTGAGTTGTTTAAACAACAGGAAGATTAGGCAGCTGAAAGGGAATGGGATCAACAATAGCAGTAATATGGGTGATGGATGATGAAGGTTCCACTTGCCACGACTAGCTCCAGTGATGTGCCTGAGAAAGTAGCAGCACCATAACTAGCCCCTACCACTTCTGGTATATGTGTTGCTGTTGCTGGCAAGTGGAACGTGTCTTAGTAATCCCACATCACTTGTTGACCCCATTTCCACTGTGTCCACAGTGGTCTGTTGCACACTAGCCTGCTCTTCAGCATCCTGCTGCCCTTGCAGCTCAGCAGCAGCAGGAATTAGAGCAGTTGCAAATTCTGAAAATTCCAAAAGCTCACTGCTGGTTGGAGGAGGTGACAAGCAATGTGACAGAGGGTCCGCTAATGTCACACTTGCCATTTCTTGGTGATGTGAAGAAGGCAGACTGGCAACAGTAGCAGCAGGCATAGGCAGCTCATCTGTGCTCCTACTGGTGGTGGTGGTATTATTGCAGTGGTGACAATTCTGTCTTCTTCAGCATCTTCTTCCACATGGACAATGCAGTAGGGGGAAGGGGACTCCCAGGGTCAGGGGAATGGTGTGGGCTCCCTTGACCACTAGTCTGGATGCTCTCAATTGCTTCCCCTACCACTCTCCTAACACTAGTCCCACTGGCTGCTTCACAATCACTGTTACTACTACTACTAACACCAACCATGTCAATTTCAGCCCCTGAGTCTTCCTCCTAAAGTCACTATTAATAGGAGGATATTGATTACCCCCTCCTTCACTCCTAATGCTAACAAGCTGCTGGACCTTCATAGTAATAGGACTAGTACTGGCAGTACTGCTTGGGGATGGCAAGTGTGACTTAGGTTTCCCTGCTGTCACACTTAGTATCATCTTCTCCTTCTCCCCCCTCCTGAGTATTACAATACACACTTACAGCAGCTTCAGCACTAGTGACAGCAGGTTCAGCACTGGCAGCAGGCACAGCACTGGTGGCAGCAGGGGCAGTACTGGCAGCAGGCACAGCACTGGTGGTGGCAAGGGCAGTACTGGCAGCAGGAACAGCACAGGTGTCAGCAGGGGCAGTACTGGCAGCAGACACAACACTGGTGCAGCAGGGGCAGAACTGGCAGCATGCACATCACTGGGGGTGGCACTGGCAGCAGGAGCAGCATGTCTGACAGCAGGCAAAGCACATCTTAAAGCAGGCACAGCATGTCTTGCAGCAGGCTCAGCACATGTTGCAGGAGATGCAGCATGTCTCGCAGCAGGCACAGGCAGCTGACCTGTCCTGCTGTCACTACTACTACCCTTTTGTTCCTCCCTTGACAGTAATACCCTAGCGGTGATTTAGGGGGACTGACCAGAATTGCTTCTGTAGTGCTCAATTCCTCCTCAGACTAAGATTCAGTGGGCACATTATGGTCCTTCCAGTTCTCCCTGTCACTATGAGCCTCTCCTGACTCAGTTTTACCTCAAAATCACAGCAGAAAAGCAAAGCATGTCTACCTCGCTCTGTAACTGCTTGTATTGTGTTTGACTTCCACAAATACGTAATGTATTTATAGCGAAAAGGTGAAAACCACGTAAATAAATGGGCTGAATCTTCCTAGCCATTGAAAAACTGACTAAACATGTTGGTCAATGGGTGAAAATGCAAAGATTTTAATCACAGGTTTTAAAGAGGAATTTCCTGCAAAAAAGCGGACAATGTGGTTTTCACATAATTTAATTTCCTGTGCGAACACTGCAAGAGATTTCACCCACCCTTAGTTCCAGGTTCTCATAGCATATCATTCTGTATTTGTGAGAGGAAGAGAAAGCAGCATATTTTGGAGCTAGAGAAGACAGGCTAATAAGGATGAGCTGAAGCTTAGTTTTGTAGGGAAGAAATCTGTTCTCTTTATTAGTGAAATCTGGGGGACTCTGGGGGACAGTAAGGGAAAAAGGAGGTTGACCCCAAATACACCAAAATTCAGTGTGACTGGGAAGACACAGGCAGTTGTGATCTAAGTTTCTTCATGATCTGGCTGTTTCTCTGTGCTAGGGGAATGCGGGTGGGACAAGGGAGCAAAGGAGGTTTACCACATATTCCACAAAATGTTGTGTGACCAAGTAGACACAGGCAAGTTCCTTTACAGATCTGGCTGTTATCTCTGTGTCAGGGGAGTCTGGGAGAATTTCCACAAATACTGGACATACACGGAGAGGGGATCCAGTTTCTTCCTGGGTGTTAACTCTGTGTAGAGGAGTACGAGGAAATAATACATTAAACAGGGAGTGTGTGTGTGTGTGTGTGTGTGTGTGTGGAGGGGTTATTTTATACTGATAGGGTGTACAGTTAGTAAAAAAAAAATTAAATGACAAAAAATTATAGGTGACAGAAACAAGGACCTTGACATGATCTGTGACTGAGGCAGACTGATACTAGATGAGTTCTATTGTGTACTTTACAATAAAAACAACAGGGTAGTTGAGTAATTTATAGCAAATGCACAAGAGGTAGGAGGAGGATGAAAGGATTGCAGTGCAGGGATGTGAAAATAAAGTGGCTGTAATGGGCTGTAGGCCATTACTGAAAGGCTTGTCTGGGTTTACAAACTTTTTGGCCCTTAGAGGCAACCACGGAACCACTGGGAACATTATACCAACAAAACAGTCATGCACGAGGGACTGAATATACATAGCTATTGATGTGGATATTACGCTGTTTGACACGTTAGACAAACACCATTTGGAAAGTCCCAGCTTGGGGCGGAAATTGGCGCCACCTTGGCATACACTCAGTGGCGGGTCCAGTAGGAAGCTGACTGTTAAATACCTAAGCAAGACATTTAAAGGTCTACCTTAGACTTAAAATGGAGAAAAGTAGGCAGCTCAGGGATTGGTCGACATGCGGTCGTACCACGGACATCTGATTGGTTAAGGTTGAAGCAAAATATTCAAACCAGTTGAATTGTGTCAAACTCTGGCCATTGTCCCCAGAATGTGTATTGCAACCCTTAAGGCCATTGGTCTATTGTCCCCAGTCTTTTGTGTATAATTTCATCATGTCTACACTATTGTATAATCCCTAAAACCATCTGTCTGGTTCTTTGTTTGCTTTGTCTGGTAATACAAATGTATACCGTTCTGAGTGTATAAAAAGGCTGTGCTTGGTTCAGTAAAGTGTGTTACAGTTTGGACTTCAGAAGGCTAAGTGTCGTTATTGCCTGGTCTAAAGAGTCCCCTCTGACTCCCATCCATGAGGGGCAACAAGAGCTATTCACTTTTTGCTGCCAGCATTTCCTGACTGCGATCCGATTCTTCACCTTGAGACTCACTGATTGGTACCTGCTCAACTTCATCGGCTCAGAGTCAAATTGTTCCTGCTGACTACAACACTCCACATTCCTTGACTGAAGTCCCGGTGAGATGGAGTGAGCTCTGTCGACCACCGGGCTCTGTTGACTTCCTGAATAGTTGACCTCGCCTCTGCTGACTTTGTTTGCTCTCTGCACGGAGCCGATACTCAGCCTTGACACCGCACCGTCAACGACTCCCTGAGCTGGCGACCACAGTGGCAATCTTTTGACCAGTGAAACTGACATAGTCCAGCCACCTGCAGGAGAGAAAATTCTGATACGACAGCCCAGGACACTCGGCGTCTTGGGTTCCCGTTATAGTGGCAGTCTAAAAACTGACTGCAGCCATGGTTGATATATTATGTGCAATGAATGATAGTAATTCTTCTCCTCCCAAGGAGGATTCACTTTGTCAAAATCCCAACAAAAGTTACACCAGCACCAGTACTATTAATAAACAATCTAAAAATACTAGAGATGACAATGAACCACATTCGAGAGTTGATGGCATAGTACAAGAAGGTGTAGTAGCTCAATCAACTGCTGCATCTGACAGTGAGACAAACAAGCACAAACAACTGTCCTGAAAGTAGTAGCGAGCATTGTAAAAATACCTCAAAGAAGGAAAAAAGTAAAACTAAATTGTTTGTGACTTCTAAATGGCTAGAAGATTATTAAAGTAGTGGAGAAGAAGCGGCAGGCAATTCTGCTACTGATGATGATCTAAAATATATCCCTCCAGCATCCTCCTCTTCTTCAGATATAGCTGGAGTTGAGAATGAGAGAGAAAATGACATGGACAGAAAGTTAGCTGAAAGACAAAGACTCAGTCTTCCACCACTGAAAATGAGCACAGTGCCCGTCTATAAAGTGAAGATCCACAATCATCCTGTCAGTCATCATTAGCATTGTCAAGCCCCACTCAGCCACACACACACTACTAGTGTTCAGTAACCAGATAGCATGTTGCTCTCTGTTGTCTGTGTAAGGTGCATGTGAAGAGGTGGAAAGCAGGCTTATGCCTAGGCATGGTTTCAATTAAATCCCACCCGAAATACAATCACAGGTCTGACTGGGAGGTGCACCATCAACAGATCAGAGATGCCACAACTAGCAGCAGCAGATGTACTCCCAAAATTTCCCAGGACCCTGGGGTATATAATTAAAGTACTACTGATGTGTCAGAGAATGTGCCAAGATTTTTTGTTCCTGTTGCACTTTGCACTGCCATGCCACACTTACTAAGTTCTCAGTAACAAGTCAAAACCTGCACAAAAATAATACAATAGTATGGAATAGTAAACTTGCCAAAATGTTGGAGGTTGAAAAACTCAAATTTTCTCATAACTGTAGTGAAAGATACTTAATATTTATCATTTATTTTTGTATGATGAAAATGTTGGCAACATGAGGTGACCAAAAAGAAAATGTAATTTTCAATGTTTAATTCACATCAGTTAGGATATGTTTTAAAAAAAAAGTTCTTGATTTTTTTTCTACTAAAAAGAAAAGGTGACATAGCTAGGAGGATTCTGTTGGTGGTAATTATCCTTGTCTATCCTGCCATTTGGACCTACATTTAGTATATTAATATAAATGCTAATCTTCTGAATATCTTATACATATGTGGTCATTTGGATCAATTGTAAAGCTACACTGGTGATATAAAAGGGTCTGCTCTCCTGTGGGTGTATTTTCTGCTTTGGGGGTCCATTTGGAATGATGCAACACAAAACTGGAGAAAAATGATGTAATAGTCTGGAAGATTAAGAGGCTCGCATAGCTTCATCTGTTAACTTTGCCATCTCATGTCTTTTTTTATTTTTATTATAATGCCAATAAGTGTAATATTCGAGTGATGTTGTGCTTCTATTTTATAATTGGATTTTTATTGAAAACAGAAGAATAAAGCAGTACAATCATAAAGGAAAAAAGACAACGATAATATTTGTAAAAACATAAAAAAGGGTGTTTTACAGAATCACAAACAATCATGTTACCCTCATCACCCTGTTGATCAAAGCAGTCTCAGCAATCCTATGCCACACTCTGCTATTAGGAATTTTTATTGGGTAGAGTAATAAGGGACGGGGTAGGAGATGTTGTGCTTTAAGCATTGTGGGTGGTCCCTGTCCTCCATTTTCATAGCTTGGTTTTTCCAGAGTTGCATATTTACCTAGCTGTGCCACCCAGAATATTTGTGTGCACATTCATGAGATTTGAGCATGTAGTTATTGGTATGTAGTGGAGTTTGACTGGTTCCATAATTACTTGGATGCTAAAACTTGAGAATGTGATTGGTCTGAGTTGGAGTATTTCTCATTCAGACATGAGTACAGATCATCCTACAACCTTTGGGGTGGTACATCTGGGAGTTTGTCTAAGATGGGATGTTTAGTTACTGGCTTGCCAACCATGGTAGGCAAGGCAGGGAAATGTAGCTGTTTGGGACTCAACAACTTCCTATTATTGGAACACAAAATTACCTTTGATAGGCTGATACCTGATTTCTTTCAGTCACTGGAATGCAAAAAGTTTGGAGGGACTTACTCTACATTAGTTGATACAATTTAGAAATGGATTAAATGGATGTGCACCCAGTTATGGCAGCTGATGAAGGTATAAGAATGCAGTTTTTGTGTGTGATAAAAAGTGTTGGTCTGTTACAGTATTGCTTTTAATGTGAAATATTGTTACTAAATCTTTTTTTTTTTTTAGTTTGGAGATTCCTGCTGTGATGGGGAGAAAATATTTGGATTGCTATATGCTGATACACTTAGAGGCTAGTGTAACCCCTACTAGGGGTGGGAAACATGTTTTGCCTCAAAAGAGGAAACAGGTGAAAAATTAGACTTCCTGTCAAGCTGGAAATTTTTTGTGAAAAATTTTCATTTTCTGTTTTTTTTTTCATCCTAGCTCATTGCACTGAAAATAATGGTAAGACTAAATTTCAGCATCATGCAGCAAGTTTTCCTTCTTTTCCTGCAGAGATAGTATAAAAGAGGTGCCAGGTTCCCACTGAATGCCATTCTGTATTTCTTAGCAAGAGAGAATATATCACAATTTTGAGCTAGTTAGGATAGATAAATAAAGTGAAATTGGTGTGTGGTTAAGGGAGTCTTGTAGGAAGGAAATGTATTCTCTGTGTTTTAGGAGTACAGGGACACTCTGGGGTAGACATAGATGTCCTAATATGTGCCAGTTTAAGAAATTTTGAAAACTTTTAGTATAAAATGATATTAAATGAGCTTATTTAAAATTGTCTCAGATGACTTCTAGCAAATCAATTTTAATCAAAGCTATCTCAGTATGAGGAAGTTTTGGATTGATGCTCAGTGTACTTGCATACTTGCTGAGTAGTCCATCAATGCCATCTGAATCACATTTTAACACTGCATTTACGCTTTTAGCTATGGCCATTGATTCTGCTTATAATCTCCATTCTATTGTTTTGTTTGCCTTTTATGAACATACATTCTTCATCAAGAGAGGATATCATACATGTCACAAAACTCAATCATCATGCAATTTAGTGTGCATTGTCAAAACTGTAAAGTGTCCAGAGATTCCTGCATAACACTAGAGGCCTCCACAAAAGTCATATCTTTTGCCTGCAGTGCTTTGTTGCTATGAGTATTATGCTGAAGATGTAGTAAAAGACAATCAAGCACACACAAATGTCTGTATTGTCTTCAACAAGCCTAATGTTTCAGTGAATCTAATGTAGGGTGGCTTTAACAAACTGGTTAAACTTTTAAGTATTGCTCTTGTTGAATTTTTTAAAAAAGACACATTTTCCAACTGTATGCCCAATGTGTGACAATTCCAGTTTCATTTCTAGCCTTGTTTGAGCCTCTATGTACATATGGGATGTGCTAGGCTGTGAGAAAAATTTGAATAGGTCCTCTACAGTATCAAAAAAAAGCATTTTGTTATCCAGCTTACTTTATAAGACTAATATATATATATATATATATATATATATATATATACTAGGTGAACAGCCTGTGTACACAAGCCACAGTGCCAGACAGCAACGGCTGCAGTGCAGTCATGCGCAGTAGAGACTGCCCGCACCTCAGCTGATAATGGCATTGGGGCGTTGTCTTAATTTGGTGCGCCCTGCTCCGTTATCAGCTGCAGCGCGGGCAGTCTCTACTGTGCATGACTGCAGCACGCTCATCCGTCTGTACTGCGCATGACAGCTTCTGACAAACATACATTAGAGAATTATTTTATAGGATATATATATATATATATATATATATATATATATATATATATAAAATATTGTGCAACAATTGGTAAATCTGTAATGCCTGTCATTTGCAAGAAATACTTAATTAACTTATAGGCAGAAGCAGCATCACTTTGTTCGGAGCAATTAGCAAACCCTAAAATGTGTTCTTTAATGTCTGATTTTTCTGTGTATATCACACAGATTGTCATTTCTTCTTGTTTTTTTAAAAAAAGGCAATTTCCTGAACTTTATGAATAATCAAATGCTTCAGCATTAAATCCTTAAAGCCCCAGAGAGGTACACAACGTATTGCAGAGCAATGCGTTTTGTATCTCTCTGGCAATCAAAGGGTTAAGCAGCTATTTGTAAAATTTTGTGTTGAATTGTGTGGCTTGTAAATCTTAAAAAGCTCTTCATTTTAGGTTGCAAACTTTTAATCATACCTAGAGCACACAGCACATAATTCTAGAAAGTTCCGTCTTTTTCATTGTGCTCCTTCATTGCTATTCCTTGTTTAGAGAGAAATCAAGAGCTGAAAATAAAATGTGTAACTAGTGAGCAGGCAGAGCCCTAAAGCAACATATAACTATCAGAGCGCTAATGCAAACAGCACAAACACAGACCCGGTTAATACAAAAATTAATTGACCACAGATACATAAAAACAACACAGATTCTTACTGGTCACAATCTAAATATGTCTATCCCAATGTTATTCCACACTGGAACATACATCTGTTAATAAATCCAGTCTATTTCTGGAACTGCCACAGCCACCCAGAACTAGACATAGAATGTACAAGTAGTAGAAAATAAATCCTATTCCTAGTAGGTTGTAATAACCAATAAAGCCATCAATTATTACCGCTCAAACAGCTAAAGAAAAAAGAGTCACGATCTAGCATGTTTTTCATAATGCTTGGAGACAGGGCTCAAAATTTCCACTCGCGAGTGAAAATTTAGCCCTGGCGAGTAAAAATTCAGCCCTGGTGGATATGTTATAGCTTGCAGTGGCGAGTAACTTTGCAGGTCTGGCTAGTAGCAAAGGACTTCAACTTTTAAGGCCTGCTTGGAGATATCCACAATCATGTATTCTCTAAACTAATCTAGTGTAAATATTAATTGACATGAAATAAATGTACATATGCACATGCATCTCTATATATCCCAAATGGGAAAAAAGAAAGAAAACTAATGTGTTGTCTAATATGTGGTACCTTAATCTTAATATCCCCAATATTTCCCAGGCATATCTGATATCATGCCAATAATATCATTAAATAATATAATATGACATAAAAATGCTCCCTCCTGATAAACCAATAACAAAGCCTACTACATATAGTATCATTCCTATGCAAGTGAGAAGTTCCAAATAATTATATATGGATGTTGGATAATATCCAAAATACACTAATTAAAAAAATATCCAGAGGTGTCTTCTGCAGTAGGACAATCCATATATAATTTGACACTGTGCTGATGATAAACACTTAGTGATATTATACAGCATCCATGTCTAATTATTTGGAACTTCTCCATTGCATAGGAGGGAAAGTATATGTAGTATGCTTTTTTATTGGTTTATCAGGTGGAAATGTTTTTTTTTTTATGTTTCTCTTTTTACACAAAACATTTTGACTATCCCTTCTCCCAATTAATACATAGTTCTAGGTGTATATGGCAGTATCAGACCCGTAAACGATAGCTGTATTTCCATCCACAATTCATCAGACATTTTTAATCCCCACATCAAACTTTCCCAACCCAGTTCTTCTTAGTAAGTCAGATCAACAATCTCTTTGGAAATTGATGGTGATATATTTTGAGACTTTTTTTTTTTTGGACATGAGGATATATATATATATATATATATATATATATATATATATATATATATATATATATATATATAATGTGTACAGAAGGAGCAGCACCAGTGGGTCTTTTTAATCAGCTATATGTATTTATTAAGCAACAAAACCATCAACGTTTCGGTCCACACAGGGACCTTTCTCAAGACGTCTTGAGAAAGGTCCCTGTGTGGACCGAAACGTTGACGGTTTTGTTGCTTAATAAATACATATAGATGATTAAAAAGACCCACCGATGCTGCCCCTTCTGTACACAATCTGTATCTTGGCATGGGATTGTGCACCTGTGCAGAAGCTTTATTTAAGAGTGAGTGCTTTTCACCAACTGTTGTAGTATATATATATATTCCGAATGTATAAGAATAAAGCAATGTGGTTCCTTTGTATACTCCTTACTCCACAAAGATAAATTGTGTATGATGTAGTCGTTGGTGTGTCAGAGGGAGATCACTTCATTAAATAAGTCTTCCTCTAAATATAGCTTTGTAAATCTAATTCCTGTTTCTGAAAGTTAAAATTGTATTCTCACATATATTGCTCTACATGTAAATATTAATTGTAATTCTAGTTTTCCTATAATGAAACAGTGAAAGCAATGGGGCGTATGTATCAAGACAACAGTTTAGGAAATCTGGAGGCAACCAATAGCACGTTATGGGTTTTACGTAAGAAAGAAAACAAAAGCAGTTCTGTAGCAAACCTGTTGCAACAGAAGGGACAAATAGAACTCATCTATTTAAGTTGGGCTTTTATCTCTTTGCATTCTAGATGTTTCCAGTTTATTTCTTCACTTCTGCACTAAGTGACAGTGTATACTGCTGGCATTTTATACAATGAAATATTGTTTTTCATTTGATTTTGTTTTCAATTTCATAGTGTTAAATGATATCCAGATATATTTTACATAAATAATCTTCTTTTTTCATCTGTAACATGACCTTCAACTTTTTTTTCTCTTATATCATAATGTAATTTCAAGTTCTTAGTGGATAACTTTATTTTGCATGACCTTTAGAATTTTTACAAGCCTTTCATTTGGATTGTAAATTAACTACAGGAAGCACATTTGAAATGTTTTACAATATTATTATTAAAAGTATTTAAAAAGCATTACAGAGAAGAACTAGAATCAACAAAATGACCTCTTAATTAATTAATGTGTTAGCTACACATACAATAGGGGGTTGTCTAGGAACAGAACCTTTATAACATACAATGGAACAAAAGCATAGAGTCAAAAGTAGAGCAATTCTGGGGCAAATCAACTCTACCCTAGAGAACGATAAGGCCCGGTGACTGTCCTGGTATGTCATGGAATTCTGGGATCACAGAGCAGGTGCACGAAGATCTGCAATCCCATAATGCAACTGTGTTAAAAAAAATGTGCTTTGGTCCTTTAGAGTTGCCCACCGCTGAACTGAGCAGTCCTGATGGGAAGCAATAGGAGTTTTTATTTGTTGCCCCACATTTGTGCCAGCTTTGCATATACTCCAATACATTGAATTTGATTGGATCTATTAACTAGGGGTGGGTGAAAAGTTAGGAAAATATCCTGCATGGCTTTTCCCAAAAAATTGACGATTTTTTTTTTCCCCCGAAAGTTTTCTCCTTTTCTCTTATGCAAAATGTCCCTCCTTTTCACCAATTCCAACAAATATTTTGCCTATTCCAGCAAACTTTTTGCCTGTCTTCCCTATGGTTCAATATTTTCCACTAAAATATTCCTTCTTCTGAGGGCTGCAGTGGAAAAATAAGTATCTGAAAGTCAACATACACCTTGAAAAATGTGCTCCTGCTGAAGTGACACTGGCACATATTCATGATGATGCCAAGACACAAAGAAATTACAACCTACAATGTGGCAGTTGTGTATGGTAATGGTAATGGGGGACTGATTGATGCGCGTATATAGACACACACACACACACACACACATTTATATATATTTTTTATTATATATGGAGATTGTAGCAGTATTAGTCCAGTGATGCAGATGTAAAATAACAAACAAAATTAGTATCTTGTAATACCTTTTTTATTGGACACATAATTTTGGATTGACAAGCTTTCGGGAGAACCTCCCTTTCTCAGGTCTAAAGCATTTAGAAATTATAACTGAAAAACAAAATCAACAACTTCCTTCTGCAGACTTCACAACACAGAGACAATAACAACAAGACCAGCAAGCAAACTGGCCCGTGTCTTGCCAGCAAGGCACAATTTTGGGGTATTTTTGGTTAACCTCCTTCCTCCCTTCTTCTCTCCCAAACTGCCCTCAGACTCCCCTAATACAGAGAACAAATGTCCTACCTAAATACTCTCTAAACTAAACTTCAGTTCCCCTTTATTTGCCAATCTTCTGTAGCTCAAAAATGTGCTGCTTTCTCCTCTCACAAACACAGAATGGCTGCTGTGAGAGCCTGACAGCCTTTTATGTACAAGCAGGAAAAGTAGAGAAATATTTTATGTGGTGGGAAAAACCTTTTCATCGCATTGAGATCAATGTAATGAGCTGGAAGAAAAAAGCAGGAAAACTGCACTTTTCATGGGAAATTTTTCACCAAGTTCGCCGATTTTGGTTTGAGGTGAAAATGTTCACCCATTTCTACTATTAACCATTGAATGCCAGAGTGGTATTCAATGTATTAACAGAAAACGAACAACAGACCTGAGCTCCTCCATTCTAATTGTGAAAAGTGTGCTCTGTATTGGGCATATATAATAATACTATATTGATAAATATGAGGGTTTAGATCCCAGAATTTTGGCCAAACGTTGGTTAAGCTTGCCAACCCGTCAAAGTACCCCATAATAATGGCAAGGCTTTATAGGGGTTTTAGAGTAGGACTTCCCATTATTATGGGGTACCTTGATGGGGTGGCAAGCTTATCAACTTTTAGCTAAAATTTTGGGAAATAAATCTTCATATTTATCAATATAGTATTATTATATATGCCCAATACAGGGCACACTTTTCACAATTAGAATGAAGGATCTTACTGCATAGGCTTCATAGAATAACACAGGTATGTAGATTTTGTCACATTGGAGAATGTATCTCCTCTTTTGCTACATTTTTTATACCTTAATCCATCTTCTTTTTTAGTACAACAGCCTCAATGAGAATCAGTGCTGCATCACATTTTATAGAACACACTTCTAGCGATTGACGTATTTTAAATAAATCTTTTAAGGTGAATAGGAGATGATTTTGTGATGACTTAAATAGAGGCATTTTAGTTGCACGATAAAATGAAAACATTTATGAAAAAGGTCACATCACACAATGTAAATTTATGTTTGAAACTCTGCCAACAACTTGAAAGAAATGGCCTGAAGGAACAATGTGATATTTTGAAAACATATCTTGCTTTCTTTCATTATGGAGACAGTTGTCAAAATTCAAAACCGTCCAACTGAATTCTTAATTTAGATTTCTCCTTAACAGAATTGTCATAGGAGAGTTTTGTTCTTTGTTGAAAAGAATGTTTTTGCCTTTGAAAAATTTGACAGTATGATAATGAAGACTTAAATAAGCTTATCTGAGATGTTTATGTGAACATAATACTCTGGGTCAATCTCTGGTTATGAATATATTATAGAATAATTTAATATGCTGTATAACTTTTTTTTTTTATCTCTGAGCTGAACATTTTCAGTTTTTAGCTTAAGTTCAATCATTATTAGAAGATAATTATTTGAAACTTGTGTGAAAAGTAACAAAGTTAGACTTTACTTCAAAAAGCATATATTCGTTTCCTATTTAGTAAAACCAAGAGTACTACTGCAAAATGCTACAAAATGTTACTGTATCCACAGATGTTTAGCAGATATTTCCCTTCCTGTGTAAGTGATCTAAAGTTCTGGGCTACCTGGAGCATCTTCCCTTGCAGGGTAGAATTAGGGGTTCCCAGTATTGCCTTTTTTGCTTCTCAGTTTTAATAAGGAAATAACACTTTATAACAACAAAGGTTTTCAAAATCATATGTATATCACACTTGTATTTTTTTTTCCAAATTAAAACAATAGTTTATGAGATGTTTAGCTTTATTTTACATTATATACAAATTACATTACTGGATCACAGGTAGGTGTCAAATGTTTCCAGATTACATACCCTCCCTCATAATTATTATAAGATCCCTCTCTCTAGTGAGTACACAATGTAATTAAGCTTATTTTGAAGCCTTTGGGAGGACTGGGTAAATCTCACTGTGAAACTCTTTTGACATCAACTTGCAACTCATGCGGCTGCAGGTAAAGGTATGGCGAGCAGGAGTAGTTAGTTGATGTACCTCCAGCTGTTGGGGACTACAATTCCCATCATCCCATCCCATCACAACATGGAAGTTGTAGTCGCCAACAGATGGAGGTGTGACTAGAGCAGAGGCAGCCTAGCACACACATACTCCACTGTTAGTAAAGGAATAGTAACATTTTATTTTGACTTTAAATATTCTGAAGGTACATAATAGGCACAGTCAAATCGCCTATACTTTTTATTTTATGTAATTTTGTTTCATCATAAACTATTTTTTTTTATACTTTCATGTCCTTGACATCAGCTCCCTGGATCTGTTTGTAGACAGGTTTGTGTCCAGGAACATGAACACAGATATACTGATACAATGTAAAAAAGACACAATGTAAAACACAAAGCACACATGATATTCATTGCTACATAGATACTGCAATATTGCATTGAATCATGCTTTGAATGTCAGGGACATAAAAGTGTAAGATAGGAGAAGATGAAAAAATAGACAGTTTGACTATATATATTATACATTTGCAGAATATGTAAAGTCATAATGAAGAGATACTATTTCATTAAGACTTCAATGCAATCAAGCCCTGAATGCCTCTTCTATAACATGGATAAGGAAAGTTAGTTAAGTTACAGGAATTTTCTCTGCACTTTGTTTAGTACATGGAGTTAAACAAGGGACTGAGGTATGGCACAATCTATAATGCGGTATCCTTCCCTTGGGGCAAAAACATTAAGATGAGAATATTCTGTATAAATAGGATAGTAAATAGTCATTAACTAGGGAAAACCCCAGTAAATAAATCCTAGTCCCTATTTTACAGCAGAATCATATCAGCACATCCCTCTTTTTGAGTGTCAGTAGGTTGGACTTCCCAGTGCCTGTTTTACAGTGTTTATCATATCAGTACATCCCAATTTTTGAGTGACAGTGAGTTGGACATTACTCTGTCACTCAATGAGGCCATTACCTATTTTGATAATTTATTTTTCTTCTAATGGGGAATGTCTTCCCCACTGGTTTCTATGCAAAAATGTCCCAAATGGAGACACTGTGGGAATGCGTGAATCCACCTGTCCAGCTAATTTTCTGAGCAGGGATGTTGTCTTCCTACTCATGTACCTGTTCTTCTGGGTGTGTGTTAGAGTATATAACCAAATGAATACAGACCTGTGCACACACTGTACTACTGTTAAGACATTAATGCAAGCAAGACCAAAAAGCCTCCCACACAGCAGGTGCATGAAAATGGAATAAAATTATATCACTTTCCTCTGTATATTGTTATTATCTGGCATTAAACAAGGTCCATATACGTCCCCAGGCTCAAGCAGCATACAGAGGTGTCTATTCAATACCTTATTTTACTCATGTATAAAACTAGACAGTCATAAAAGACATAAGAGTATCACATACATTACAGTATAAAAACTTCAAAGAAAATGTTTTTCAACTACACCAAAACTCTGTGCATCAAAGATTCTATATATTTACATGAAGAACAGAAGTAATTACCCAGGATGGCAATATACATTTAAATGGTCAATGTGATCAATTCTTTAACAATACAATATCTCCTTATCATGGAAGCACATTAATATTAGTAGTTGGTATTCATCATCCAAAGCGTAGTGCCTTGCAGGTGGAAGCAGTGTGAGTTTGAATATTACTTCAAAGCAGACACAGACATGCCCCTAGCACCTAGAGGGCTACAGAGAACATATTTCCATTTAAAACGCTTATTAAAAAACAATCAGAACTACCTAAAGACCTACCCCTAATATGTCCTTTACACATTTAACAAAAAATACAAGGGCAAAAACATAAATTCTCAAAGCAAAAATATAACTTCTGTTTTCTTTTTATTGTAATAAATATTATTAAGGTAGAAACATCATAGAAACATACATTTTGTTGTCAAATAACCAACTTATCCATCCAGTGTATTTTCCTATCTAATTTAGATGTACAATTGTGCATACTTCACAGAATAGGCTAATGTCTATCACAGACAATTTTGAAATTCTAATAAATCCCTTGGGTCGATGTCTTATCATGGTGTGAGTGTTTGTGTGCGTGTCAATGGAGCCGAGAACTACTGGCCTGGCTGGGCCAACCAAGATGGAGAGATCAAAGCTAAGACACAAGACTAAATTGATCCAAAATTTGATGAAAGTGTGGCAGATTATGGCCCATTCTTTTAGTATGGCTTCACAAGAAAAACAAGGAAGGCTTATGAGTAGAGATGGGTGAAAATTGTCTCCGTGTTCCGCAAGAAATTTTGCGAATACCTCGTTGTTATCCTCTTTTTCGTGGTAAAATCCTCTTTAAAACTAGCGGTTACAACTTTCACATTTTTCACCCATTGGCCAAAATTTTTCTCCATTTTTTCAATGGCTAGAAAGTTTCCGCCCATTGATTTACATTGTTTTCGCACTTCTGCTATAAAAACGTGACGTTTTCGCTGAAGGCAGACACAGTAGAAGCAGCTACAGAACGAGATAGATGTGCTGTGCTGTTTTGTTGTGATATTTTGCAAAAAGTGAGGCAGGAGAGGCTCATAGTGACTGCTATCACTATGACCAGGTAAAAAATAATCAGTGGAGGAGCTAGAAGGACCCTTATGTGTCCACTAAGTCTGAGGAGGAGGGGGAAGAAGTGACTAGCAGTGCTGAACCAATGCTGTCCAGTCCCCCTAAATCACCCCAAGGGATCTTGGGGAATTTAATGGGTAGGGAGAGAGAAAAGGGAATGGAAAGGAATGGAAACAAGGTTAGTACTAGTGAGAGCAGGACAGGTCAGCTGCCTGTGCCTGCTGCAAGATGTGCTGCCTCTGCTGCCAGTGCCACCATTGCTGTACTTGCAGCCACTAGTGTTGTACCTGCTGCCAGACGTGCTGCCCCTGCTGCCACTAGTGCTGAACCTGATGCCAGTGCTTAACCTGCTGCCACCAATACTTTGCCTGCTGCTAGTTTTTCTTGTAATACTCAGGGGGAAAGGAGAAAATTATGCCATGTGCGATAGCAGGGGACCCTCTGTCACATTGCTTATCACCACCTCTAAGCAGCAGTGAGATGTCTGGAATAGAGCAGCAGCATGTAGGGACTAGTGGTTGTGGTGGTGTTGGAGAAGCTGGGGTGTAAGAGTCATTGATGACCTTTTTTATCAGAAAGTGAGAAGCAATGGGAGACAGGGATGAGGATGGGCATCACCACCACCACTAGCAGTCAGCTTTTGGAATTTGCAGAAATTGCAACTGCTCTAATCTCTGCTGCTGCTGCTGCTGAGATGAAAGGACAGCAGGGTGCTGAGGAGCAGGCTAGTGTGCCACAGACCACAGTGGGAATGAGGTCAACATGTGATGTGGGACTAGGGCAGGTTCTGCTTGCCAGCAGTAGCAATACTCCTCCTGATCCTAGTTGCAGTGCTAAATCTGTGGCAGTAGCAGCAACAGCAGCAACATTATCCGCTGCCACAGCAAGTGAAGGGGAATGTGGAGGACAAGAAGAAAGAGGCCATTCTTCTCCACCTGTTCCCTATCCCTCCATCAGAAGTCATGGGTGTGGAACTATTATTCTCTT
The DNA here is from genome assembly GCA_037306005.1 of Rhinophrynus dorsalis. Lineage (NCBI taxonomy): Eukaryota > Metazoa > Chordata > Amphibia > Anura > Rhinophrynidae > Rhinophrynus > Rhinophrynus dorsalis. Next base: position 66,498,898 of record CM074719.1, on the reverse strand, counting down.
CCTGCAGGCACAGTGCAGTCATCATCAACAACTGTACTGGTCAAAATTTGTGACACGTTAGTAAAAAGGGAAAAGCAGGGAACACACCTTGGCGTAATCTCCCTGATAACACACATGAAACACAGACACCATGGCATTTATGTCAAACAAGTTAAAGCCAAACACCCTTTACAGAAATCTAGCACCGCTGTTTCTGACCCCCTGACTCTCCAGAAAGGTGGAGATCAAAGAGGAGGAAGAATAAAGAAACCCCAGCAGACACTGGAAGTTCCATGATGAGTGAAACAACTAGCTCACCATCAACATTACCTTTTTCCTCTAGGGTAACAAGTACTCCTGCCAATCCACCTCTTGCCAATCCACCTCATTCATCCCCCACCAAATAATAGCCACTCTGTTGCACACTGTGTGGCGCACTGACCACACATGCCAGTGTGGTGGAGGAGAATTGATACCAGGTCATCAGGTGGCATCTGAGGAGATTCCATCCCAGAGAATATGCTAGGATTCTGGCAGGGAGGGTTCATCATTATTATTAAACTGTCAGCAAGTCCTCATGTGTCCTTAGCAGGTCTGGAAAAGGGGTACAGTGACAGCAGCAGTAATTGGTTTCGGGTGTACTTAGAGGGCGCCACTAGGTTCCCAAACTGCGGAGACAAGGCCGAAGCCAATGGTAATCCTAATAGCGAGATAGGCCTCCACATATCATAAAGAACTCCTCAAGGACTCACGCCTGCAGTCCGATAAATAAAGGCCGTCAAACAACGGAAGACTCACGCCTATAGTCAGTGATGGAAAGGCAGTCTCACGCAAAGGAAGGCAACCAGAACGACTACTGACTCACTCCTGCAGTCAGTAACGCTAGAGTCTACCAGAGCCCCAGGTCCACACCAAACTGGTTATCTGACTACAAGGAGGGCCACATGGAGGGTAGTCAGACAGAGCCACAGGTCAGCACCAGATAGGATGGTTAGTCAAGCCAAGGGTCAAGGTACGCATGGGTAGCCAGCCAGAGCTGCAGGTCTGCACCAGATTGGTTATCAGACTAGCCAGGATCATACACGGAATGGGTAGTCAGACAGAGCCACAGGTCAGCACCAGAACGGGTAGTCAGACAAACCAGGTCATACACAGAGCACTAAACACAATGAACTGCACTGGACACCAACGAAAGGGTGAATGAGCCCAGTGTCCATGCAGTTTATCAAGATCTGCCCCAAAGGAAGAGGAGCAACACCAAATTGGTGTGGCTCCTTTAAATGGGACGCAGGTCCATGCCTTTGGATGTGCGCCTGAAAATGACGTCATCCGGCCATCCCGCCTAACACACAGTAGTGGCTGGAGCCGAAAGAATGGAAGAACGCGGCTGAGCCACCAGACAAGCAGAATGCCGGGGGGGGGGAAGGTGCGGTCGAGCCGTCTGAGGTAAGGATGCGGCCGGCTTGAGCAACCTCCGCAGGTCACATTGTGACATGTGGACATGACTCTTACTGCTCTGGACTACTGGTCTTCAATCTCTTTCGTTTGGTAGTCTGGTCTGACTTATGCAATTTGCCTGCTTTCATTATAAAACAAAATGCACATTTTAATTTGTCAGATTTTGGGATCCAGTAGTCATGTCAGTAAGAAACATGTCCTCTTTAGTGAACATGATGTCTGGGTAGATGTTTTCACTTGGACAAAAATCCCAATGGCTAAATAGGATGTGATGGTAATAGTACAGTAAGTAGGAGTTTATTATTTGGAGGTGTTAATTTTCCGCTAAATTTGCACACATACACACACCTACAGAGACAGACACTGGCACAAACACACACAGACACACAGATACAGACATACATTCCCACACATACACACTCACAGACACACAGAAACACATAGACACAGAAACAGACACACAAAGACACATGCACACTCAGGCACACATAGGCACATGTACAGACACAAAAACACAGATATACACATTACACATAGACCCACAGACATACACATTAAACACACACACAAACACGGAATATGCATATAATTTCTAATAGCAATATATTGTACTTTTGGACAGTCACACAAACAGTATTTAATTTTTTAACACTGAATCTGGGTTCTTATGAAAAAGTGCTGTAAGAGAAAGCCTATTACACAGTTGTAAAACTGTTTCAGATTGTCATAAAGTTAGTGAGTGCATTTCAAATTAGAGCCACATTTTATTGCAGATGTGATGCAGATTTAAAGGATTTTTTGACTCTGGCTACAATTAGTAGCAAAAAATGTCAAAAAGCTGAAATATCACCTGGATATGTAGCTAGCTATAATAATCACTTGGCTTGATGGGTCAAGAGCAATGAAAAGTGGAAACTGACATGTCAACGATTCTGTTTTAGAATGTCTAAATTACATATGTGCAAGTTATTAGAAGCACTCCTGACTCTAGTAGTTATAGGTTATTCGTAGAATAAGGAGAGTGTGCTTGAGATTAAATAAATAACATATATTCACAAAAGGAAAAAAAGAATCTCATTGAAAGCACCAAACTCACTCCTATATGCATGTGGTTATGTAATCAAACTGGTATCATGTAATAAGAGGAAAATGTTAAAACCAATTTAAAATTTAACTTTTATTATGTCCCTTTAATATAAAATCAACATTGAGCTAAAAGCATTAATGGTCCCAATGCTTCCTAATCATGTGTTCAATAAGACACTATCTTAAGTTATTGTGCTCCTATAGGAGTTCTCACTTCCAGCACAGCGTAAGTGCTTCAAAATCCTACCCTGGAGGTTATATCACCTTCTAATTCTCTATCTCAAAGTATAGACGTCAATGAGTAGAGGACTCAGATATCTGAGCTGATTACATTCATATATATGCTTACCTCTATCTGCTAATAGTGTTCCCTACCTACATAACGTCTAAAGAGAGAAGAGAGGGTGGCCGCAAAATGTGATCACTTGAAAATTGAAGCTAAACGCTTCTGAAATCCCAGCGGTTAAGTCTTCAAAAATCATTGGGTAATAGACCCGCTGGGCAAGTGACCGATATAGGCCAAAAAATAAAGTGAGGAAAAGGATAGTAAAAAGAGTTGTCTCCTACTACATAAAGTATGTAAGCATTGGAACCACCAAAACTGAAACACAAAGTTTGTGCTTCAGGAACCCTGACGATCGTTTCGCCTGTCGGCTTTTTCAAAGGGCAAAGAGCCGGCCAGAAACGACCATATTTAAGCTCTTACGTACTTCCCCTTATTAAACACAGGTAGTCATTAATTGATATAAATTATTAACCCTTACTTTCACCATTCCAAGTAGAAATCCTGGATACTAAGAGACCTACAGATCGTACTTCATAAGTAGCCATTTCATTACCGCATAATAATAAATAATAATGATAACACATAGATGCATTAGTTTGTTCATCTATTTCAATAGATATCAATATAATTATATGGGATAATAGAGAACAATGCTGTTCATGCTTGACAATTAACCATTTCACTGTCCCATGTTAAATGGATTACAGCCAAGATATACGAAGCCTCCTAAGTCCATTTATATATTTATAAAACTGAGTCTAGATCCTAATATATTCCATTCAGAAATAGCTAGTAACGATAATAGTTTGCAAGATGCTCCAATAACATTCATCTTATCACAGCATATGTTTCATTGTCCGTTTCATGATCTTAGATATATGTATACTAGAGACAAAATCTCTAAAGGGTTCTATGTTATTAACCCTTCCATGATCCAATAGAACAAGTCATGAATACGAATATCTCCAATTTTCTACAGATGACACTCAGATCTATAAGTTTATATAGCTCCCATCTAGTATTCCTTATCGAAAACATAGCTTCGTCCAAATATTTATAATATAGTAAGACTCATATAGCTTATATAATACTCCATTAGTTCATCCAAATGATATAATGTCATTTACAGTTTCTTACTTCTTCTTTTGTCTTTATAAACTAATGCAATTATCCAAATCATATTTTCATACAGACAAACTATACTATTAAAAGGAGTCTCAAACTCCTCCATATTTAGTAAAATTTATCTTGTATGTTAATCTAATTATGATGCGGATTATCATTAAAATTAGGTCCCTAATGGGAAATTTTAAAGGCTAATATTCATTCTTAAATAAACAGCTGTATTGGAACATCAAAGCTTTTTTTGTACCATTTTTCGAAAAAAATATTTTTATCTATCATGTCTGTCTTTCAAAAAACTAATTTGTGAGTGTATTTAGATTATCCCAGTATATATGGACAATTATCCAGAGTATTCTTATCTCTCAAATATGAGCTGATAGGCGCATACCTTCATTTAGGCCCTTAGGCCACAGTGTGTTTAATTCAAAAATCCATTTATTCTCAGTTCGGAGTAATTTATTTTCTACATCCCCTCTCCTAATTCCTAAGGAGATGCGTTCTAAACCGAATACTCTGGTTCCTGTTATCTGAGACTTATGGTGTTCTGCTGTTACACTTGGCATCATCTTCTCCTCCTACCTCCTGAGTATTACAAGACACACTAGCAGCAGGTTCACCACTGATGTCAGCACGTTCAGCACTGGCAGCAGGGGCAGCACTGGTTGCAGCAGGGGCAGCATGTCTGACAGCAGGCATAATATTGGTGGCAGCAGGTTCAGCACTGGCACCAGGCACAGCACTGGTTTCAACAGAGGCAGCACATCTGACAGCAGACACAGCACTAGTGGCAGCAGGGGCAGCAATGGTGACAGCAGAGGCAGCACTAGTAGCATAAGGCACAGGCAGCTGACCTGTCCTGCTCTCACTAGTATTACCCTTTTATCCCTCCCTTCCCATTTCCTTTTCTCCCTCCCGTTCCATTCCCTTTTCTCCCTCCCTTCCCATTAAATTTCCCAAGATCTCTTGGGGCGATTTAGGGTGACTGGACAGCATTGCTTCAGTAGCGCTCACTTCATCCTTCTCCTCAGACTCAGTGGACACATAAGGGTCCTTCCAGCTTCTCCATTTATTATTTTTAAACCTGTTCATAGTGAGAGCAGTCACTATGAACCTCTCTTGACTCAATTTTTCCTCAAGATCACAGCAGAATAGCACAGCGCATCTACCTTGCTCTGTAGCTGCTTTATAGCAAAAAGGCAAAAACAACTTTAATCAATGGGTAGAAACTTTCTAGCCATTGAAAAATCAAAACATTTTGGCCAATGGGCAAAAAATTAGAACACTTTTAAAGAGGATTTTCCAGTGTAAAAGTAGACAACAACTTGTTTTTCACAGAATTTCACCCACCCCTAACCACCACCACTACCAGGAGCACAGAATAGCTGCCTGTGCCTGCTACTAGTGCTGCCAGTCTGCCTTCTTCAGGTCACCAAAAATTGGCAAGTGTGACATTAGGGGACCTTCTGTCACATTTCTCGTCACCTCTCTCAACCAGAAGTGAGATGTCTGTAATAGAGCAGCAGCACGGAGGGACAAGTGGTGGTAGTGATGATGATGGTTGAGAAGCTGGGGTGAAATAGACATTGATGACCTTTTTAGCCCAAACTGAGAAGGAATGGGAGAGCATGGGCATCACTACCACCAACTCCAGCAGTGAGCTTTTGGAATTTCAGGAGTTTGCAACTGCTCTAATTCCTTCTGCTGCTGAGTTGCTAGTACAGAAGGATGCTGAGGAGCAGGCTAGTGTGCCACAGACCACCGCAGATACAGTGGGAACGGGGTCAAAGTGATGTGGGACTAGGACAGGTTCCTCTTGCCAGCAGCAGCAATACTCTGGGTCCTAGTTGCAGTGCTGATTCTGAGTCAGTAGCAGCAATAGTAGCAACATCATCCTTTGCCCCAGACAGTGAAGAGGAATGTAGAAGACAAGTAGAAAGAGGCCATTCTTCTCCACCTGTTCTCTATCCCTTGAAGTCATGGGTGTGCGATTATTTTCTTCTTGGGGCAGGCACAGTGCAGTCGTCACCAACAGCACTGTGCATAATTTGTGACAAGTCAGTAAGAAGGGGAAAGGCGGAAACACACCTTGGCACAAAACACAGACACCATGACACTTATGTCAAACATGCTAAAGCCAAACACCCACCACAGAATTTGAGCACTGCTGTTTCTGTACCCAATGACTCTCCAGAAAGTCAACAAGAGGCAAGGCAGAGATCAAAGAGGAGGAAGAATAGAGAGAACCAGTCAAGGGCTGGAAGTTCGATGATGAGCAAAACAACTAGCTCATCATCACCTTCTTTCTCTAGGGTAACTACATATTCTGCCAATCCACCTAATTTATCATTACCTCCCCTGCCAAATGATAGCCACTCTGCAGATGTTAGGATGTGGCAGTTCCTCTCTGCCCATTGCACACTGTGTGGTGCACTGACCACACATGGCAGTGTAGTGGAGAAGAATAGCAAGCAGGGCATCAAGCGGCATCTGAGCAGATTCCATCCCACAGAATATGCTGGTGGCAGGGACGATTCATCATTACTATTAAACTATCAACAAGTTGTCATGTGTCTTTAGCGTGGTCTGGACAAGGGATGTAGTGACAGCAGCAGTACTTAGATTCTGGTGTCATGGTTTCTGGATAGAGTTGTGCCAGGTATTATTTACCACACACACTGTGCACATTGCAGTTGCTGATGAGAGTCACAGTTCCTGCTCTCAAGGAAAACATTTCTATTCTAAAAACAAAACACCTATGATTTTGGAGGAGGGGCAGGTAGAAAATAATTATTTGCCAACATCTTCTTTTCTCCACATACACTGGTGGCTAGTTATGGTGCTGCTACTGCCTCATGCACATTGCTGGAGCTAGTTGTGCAAAGTGGAACCATCATCATCCATCACCCATGTTACTGCTGTTGTTGATCACATTCCCTTTCAGCTGCCTAATCATCCTGCTGTTTAAACAACTCAGACCAGCAGAAAGAGTAACAGTCGCAAAGTTCGCATCTACTTCAGGGCATTTAACAATGGCCAATGGCCAGCATAACATGACTTGCTGGCACTAGGTCAGTAAGTGTTACAGTTTACAGCTTACCTTGTTAGCAGCAGCATCTACAGATGCGAGGCTTCTAGCATGCAGCGGGCCTCTGTTTTATCTGTTTGTTTCCTGTAGTCTTCTCCTACCTACTTCCTACTTCCTCCCTCTGAGCTGCTCCTCCTACTTCCTGTGGAGGGGTTTAAAAGGCAGACTGAGTCCTGACTCAGTCGCCCTTGCGTTGTTGTTATTAGGTGAAGTACTTGGGCTCTGTGTGTGACCTGGCTATCTACGAAAACCCACTCTGTGTATGACCTGGCTATTTATGAGAACCCGCACTGTGTATGACCCGGCTAAGTAAGAGAACCCTTTCTGTGTATGACCCAGATAAGTATGAGAACCCTCTCTGTGTATGACCGTGCTAAGTACGAGAACCCTCTCTGTGTATGACCCAGTGATCACGAGTATCCCTTACCGTGATCAATTTGTGCTATTGGCTTAAGACAGACCACTGTTGTGGGCAGAGGGTCTGATTGGCAAATAAAATAAAATTTGCTATGTGTTGTGTGTAAATTCAATGTTCCCATTGATTTCAGTGGAATGAGATAGGAGAAAAAAATCAGAAAAACGACACTTTTCGCGGGAAATTATTCGCAATGTGGGAAGTGCCATGATTCATCAATTTCAGTCTGAGATTAAAATTTTCACCCATCCCTATATATCGGAGAGGAAGTATAGCTTATATTTCACAAACATAATAATGGTAAAAACTACTGTAAAAATATCTCTTTCTATATTTACATCAATCACAACATGACAGTCCCACACCACCACCACTACCATACACATCTGCCACTTTGTAGTTTGCACTTTTTTTTAATCTCTTAACATCTTCATTAACATGTGCCAGAGTCACGTAAGCAGGCAGTTATTGTTTTGGCAAAGGGCAAAAGGCACTCTCCATGCTAACACATTTTTCAAAGCATATGTTGCTGTTGAACTGACAACTTTGACTTTCAGTTACTTATTTCTCCACTGCAGACCTAAGAAGATGTAATATTTTGGTGGGAAATGTTGAATTATTGGAAACATAGGCAAATAGTTTATTGACAGTGGTGAAAAGGAGAATAATTTTGCAATGGAGAAAAGAGAAAATGTTTCCACAAAAAAAGCAGAAAAATCAATGGGTATTCACAAAAATTAATTTGGCAAATTTTGTTGACTTTTCATCCACCCCTTATGGGAAGATGTACTATTTTCCTGCAGATATAAACAATGTCAAAGTTATTCACTTCTCCATTTTACCCACCCACACCTCATACCTTCCTTTACTATTGTGTGACAAAAGGACAGTATTAATTCAACCATGTTATCAATGTAATATAAATTGTATAAATTGAGCTTTTTACAACATTTTAAAGGAAACGTAACACAGTAACATAGTAAATTAGCTTGAAAAGAGACACAAGTCCATCCAGTTCGACCTCTGCCTCATAACCCAGAGACATGAGAATTATATAGCTTTCCTGCTGCTAAATAAGTTAGTCTTTATCAGACCTTCCTGTTTTGCCTACTAATATACATTATAACCCTGTATGTTCCCTTTTGAAAGAAATGTATCCAATCTTCTCTTAAAAGTATCCATTGTATCTGCCATAACCACATCCTTGGGCAAGGCATTCCATAATTTAACAGACCTGTCTGTAAAAAAAAACCTTTCCTCTGCTGAAGTTGAAACCTCCTTTCCTCTAAACTCAAGGGGTGTCCCCTGTTTATTTGATCAGGCCTTGGAATGAATAACTCACAAGAGAGATCTTTGTATTGACCGCTCATATACTTGTACATTGTGATAAGATCTCCTCTGATTTGTCTTTTCTCTAGAGTAAACAAATCAAGTTTGTCTAGTCGTTCCTCAAATGTAGGGGTGGGTGAAATCTGTCGCCGTGTTCCTGTGAGAAATTCAGCGAAAACTGGCTAGAAGATTTCCACCCATTGATTTACGCTGTTTTCGCCTTTTTGATATAAAAACATAAAGTATTTGCGGAAATCAAACACAATAGAAGTAGTTACAGAGCAATGTAGATGTGCTGTGCTATTCTGCAGTGATGTTTTGGAAAAATAGATGCAGGAGAGGTTCATAGTGACTGCTATCACTATGAGCAGGTTTAAAAATTATAAATGGAGGAGCTGGAAGAGCCCTTATGTGTCCACTGAGTCTGAGGAGGAGAAGGAAGTGAGCACTACTGAACCAATGCTGTCCGGTCCCCTTAAATCACCCCAAGGGATCTTGGGGAATTTAATGGGAAGAGAGGGAGAAAAGGGAATGGGAAGGGAGGGAGAAAAAGGGAGTACTAGTGAGAGCACAACAGGTCAGCTGCTTGTGCCTGCTCCTACTAGTGCTGCCTCTGATGCCACCATTGCTGCTGCCACTGCTGCTGTTCCTGCTGTCAGATATGCTGCCCCTGTTGAAACCAGTGCTGTGCCTGGTGCCAGTGCTGAACCTGCTGCCACCAATACTGTGCCTGCTGTCAGACCTGCTGCCACTGTTGCCAGTTCCACCAGTGCTGTGCATGCTGCCAGTGTTGAAGCTTCTACCATCAGTGCTGAAGCTGCTAGTATGTCTTGTAATACTCAGGAAAGGGGGAGAAGATGATGCCAAGTGTGACAGCAGGGGACCCTAAGTCACACTTGCCATCCCCAAGCAGTCCTGCCAGTGCTAGTACTAAGAAGGTACAGCAGCTTGTTAGGAGTGAAGGAGGGGGTAATCAATATATTACTAGTAAGTGTGAGGACTAAGACTCTGGGGCTGAACTTGATGTGGTTTGTGTTAGTAGTAGTAGTAATGGTGAAGCAGCCAGTGATACTAGTGTTAGATGAGTGGTACAGGAAGCATTTGAGACCATCCAGACTAGCGGTCAAGGCAGCCCACACTATTCCTCTGGCTCTGTGAGTCCTCCTCCCCTTCCTTTCACTAGTGACCAAGTGGAACATGATCCTGAAGAGGCCAGAACTAGTGTTGGTGGAGCGCAGGCTCAGAATTACTACCACCACCAACAGAAGAAGCACAGATCAGCTGCTTGTGCCTGCTGCTACTGCTGCACCCTCCTCAGACCCCTTTTATACAATGGCTTATGTGGTATTTTATTTGTATTTAGGATTTGTTTTTTATTGATTGCCCCCCAATCCCAGTAAACAAAACCCCAATAAATCATACCCTGTTCAACTGATTCTTTCCCCACACCCCACCAACATAGGCACCTTCATGCCCATTTTATACTATACCTCTGGGAAATAAAATAATATTTGCTATGTGCTGTGTGTAACTTCAATGATCCCTTTGACTTCAATGGAATGATGTAGGCGAAAAAAGCAGAAAAAAGTACTTTTCATGGGAAATTATTCGCCAATTGGAAAGTGCCATTTTTTGTCAATTTCAGTTCTGAGGTGAAAATTTTCGCCCGTCCCTATGTATATGTCAAGTCTTCCATTCCCTTAATTAATTCTGTTGCTCTTCGCTGTATTCTCTCCATTTCTAGAATATGCTTTTTCAGAACTGGTGCCCAAAACTGCACTCCACCCTTACTTTTGTTTTGTTATTTAAATATTTGAAAAACGGTTTTGAATTATTCTTGCTCTCCCTTGCAATTCGAGTTTCATTATTTATTCTTTTCTAGCCTAATCACCTTTTTGCAATCTATGTTGCACTCCCTGTATTTCACAAAATAATTTTCTGTTCCTTCAGACTTAAATATTTTAAATGCCTTTTTCCCCCTTACCATTTTCTTCTTTACATTTGCATTTAACCCACATTGGCTGTGATCTACTTCTTTTGCATTTGTTCCCCATTGCTATATACTGTTGAATATATTTCTGCAACGTAACATTTTGAAGTTACATTTTTAAAATGAAGGGTTTTGATTGAACCTTTACAGTTTTGCTTTGCCAAGCTGATCTCAAATGTAACCATGTTGTGATCACTGTTACCCAAATGTTCACCTACTTTAATATTGAACACCATGACTATGTTATTTGTTATCACTAGGTCCAAAACACTGTTATTTCTTTTCAGCACGTCCACCATTTGTGATATGTAGCTATCTCTAAGCATGCTCACAAACCTGCTTACCTTAGCACTCTGACAGGTCTCATGTTTGCAGGTGATATCTAGATAATTAAAATCTCCCATATTTATAGTATGCTCAAGATGCTCAGATTTTCTTATTTGCAGTATCAGTTGGGCCTCAAGTTTCTCATCAATATTTGGGGGTTCGTAGCATATACCAGGCCACCAACATATTTTTTTTTTTAAACCTTTTACGCCACAGTTACAAATATAAGCACACACCTCCCTCTCATTTATTAATCCCGCCTCTCCTAAACAGGTATTAGCCTTCTATATTCACAGTCAATTCTGTGTGTCATCCCAACATGTTTCAATTAAATGTCCAAATGCTCATTAACTGCCAGAAATTCTTGTTCTTCCATTTTAACTACCATACTTCTTGCATTTGTCAACATACAATTAATTTTGATGTCGTTATATGTATTTTACTCACTACTTGCCTTTTTTCTACATCCTGATTTAATTAAATGTAATTAAATTCATCCCTATTGGCTACATTTATCCCAACCCCTTCTCCACACATATGGTCCTTTAGTTGCATCCATTTTCTATTTACCCCATTTTTACTAACTATACCATCCCCTTCCCTTGTTTAAAAGCTCCTACAATCTTCTTATCATTCTTTCCCCTAGCATGGTAGCTCCTTTACCATTTAGATGAAATCCATCAATTCCATATAGAGTGTACCCAAAAGGAAAGTCAACCCACTGTTCTAAAAACCCCAAACCCCCCTTCCTACAGCAATATTTAAGCCATGCATTAAGCTCCATGAGGGCCCTCTGCCTACCTAAACTGGGGCATTGCACAGGTGGTATTTCAGAAAACACTTCCCTTGAGCTCGCACCCTAAATCCCTGACATAATTTTTAGGGACCTCCATCTTCCTCCAGCTTCATCATTGATACCAATATGTTCCAAGACAGCTGGGTACTTTCCAGCCTATACCAATAATCTGTCTGCCATGTACACAATATGCCGAACTCAAATGAGTTAGAATGAGTCAACTCAGAACTGGCCTTGCTTTTGCTCTGCCCACTACCTCCCCTCCTTACTATTACACAGCTGCCTCCCTGCCACTTAACTCTACCCTCTTCACCACTAACCCCATATACTACCTGCTTAGTGAGCTCTAAGCTCCTTTTCAGGTTATCAGTGTGTATTTCCAGATCCAATATCTTAGATTCTAAAAATATAATATGCTCACACCTGACACAATATTATGAGCCCTGGAATGACTGCTCCAAGTTTTCAAACATGTGACAGGATGTGTACTGCATGAGATTGTCTAACTCTGAATTCAACTAGTATTACACTGTCCTCTATGCACACTCTAAAGTAAAGTATACCAGACTTATATGTGTGGATATAGTAAATAACTTTAAATTACCTGTACCAGAGATCAGTTTATTTCCTACTCCTGCCTCTGTTCTAACTCTTGATTCTTTCCAACTCCACTTAACTGCATGCCACAATGATCTGGCTCCAAATGAGACTAGGGCTTTTTTTAAAGCAGGCCTACACCCAGATGGGTCCCCATTGTAATCAACCCCTAAAGCTTAAAATAATTTTCTTTTTTAACACTTTATGAATCTTTGATAAGCACCCCAAGCACACTCACATGTACTTTTTACCTGATTCGTTCCAACTCCCCCTGTATTCACATCAATTAAATGCAAGCCACAATGGATTTTTAATGCTTAAACTGAATACAAAGGCTCAAGCATGCATAAACATGAATGTCAGAGCATGCCAAGAACTAGTGATATATCGTGTTGGGGAAGGTGGTAGTGTGGTAACATTAATGAGAGTAAGAATGTACACATAATTTTATTGATGGTAAAGTTAGGTTTAACACCCTTCTTTAGTTTTTTAATATTGTGTTACATCTGTTATGCATTTGTTGTAAACATGACAATCTGTCTACATTGTGAACAGGTAAATAAGAGCAGTGATCTGTAATGAATGCATATACAAACTAAAGCCCTTCTGGACAAGACACATCCTTTAGGGAATATAAGCATTTGAATGACAGTCATGATGAGTCTGTTTTGCTCAAGCAGTATCCAGCTAGAGTATAAACAATACAAGAGGAATATAGATATATCACTAATATTAATTGGGGTAACACCATAAGTGGGATGGAAGAGGGGAGATTGGTGTGATAAATAACACACTTTGTGTGGGTTAGAAAGTTTCTCACTGCATCACCCAATGCTTTTAGTAATATAGTGTAATAAGTACCGATAAGTAAACATAAACATATATGTCCCCTAAATGAAGTATACGTCAAAAGGATATTACTGTCCCTAAATGCTAGGTAGTTTTTATTTGTTCATCACCCCTCTTGTCTGCTGCTGGCCCTCAAAAAGATTTGCATGAGCCAAAATTCTACCAATGGGTCATCGTGACATGAAAAATTTAAACAAGAGGAAAAAGGATATCGGAGGACAGTGCATATATCCTCTATGTGTAGTATTTAGTACGTAATTTAGTAAATAATATAAAAGATGATAATGTGAGAAGCAAAATATCTAGTCTTGTCTGGTCTTATTTGGACTATAGGGATGAAAAATAGTGAAGGACATATACAGGATGGCGTATCTAGTTATCTATACAAACAATAGAGCATGAATCCATGTTGATTTCAATGAAATAAGTATATGTAAAATATGAAAGATTTATTGTATATTGTACATATGAACTAAATATATATGGATGAAATAAACATAACACGAAAATAAAAAATAATAAAAAGATAAAGAAATTATTAAAAAAAAAGAAAAAATATATATAGAAACAAACATGTTTCATAACATCTACTTTTTACCATGTGAAACATTAGCACAAACTTCCTAAAATGTTTTGTTCTTCTCTATTCATATAGTGATTTCATAATATAGTAACATAGTAAATTAGGTTGAATAAAGACACAAGTCCATGAAGTTCAACCTTTGCCCCATACCCCAGTGACTGAGAATTGTATAGATATCCTGCTGCCAAATAAGTTAGTCATTTATCAGACCTTCATGATTTGACTACTAATAAACAGTATAACCCTTTATGTTCTCTTTTGAAAGAAATGTATCTAATATTCTCTTAAATGTATCAGTTGTATCTGCCATAGCCACCTCCTTGGGCAAGGAATTCCACAATTTAACAGACATTACTGTAAAAATCCCTTCCTCTGCTGAAGTCTAAACCTCCTTTCCTCTTATCTCAAGGGGTGTCCCCTGGTCACCTGATCAGGCCTTGGAATTAATAGCTCACCTCAGAGATCCTTGTATTGACCTCTCATATACTTGTACAATGTGATAAGGTCTCCTCTTAGTCGTCTTTTCTCTATAGTAAATAAACCAAGTTTGCCTAGTTGTTCCTCATACGTCAAGTAATCCATTCCCTTAATCAATTTTGTTGCTCTTCGCTGTACCCTCTCTAGTTCTAGTATATCCTTTTTCAGAACTGGTACCCAAAACTGCACTGCATACTCAAGGTGAGGTCTTACCAATGATTTGTACAATGATAAAATAATTTTATCCACTCTTGCTTCAATACCTCTTTTTATGCAAGACAGGATTTTGTTTGCCTTTGCTACTGCTGTTTGACACTGGTCACTGTTTCCAAGCTTGTAGTTGACAAGAATGCCAAGGTCTTTCTGTAGCAATGAGTCCCCTAAATTATTCCATTAAGTTTATAAGTAGCATTGGGATTATTTCCTCCCAAATGCATGACTTTACACTTCTCCATATTAAACTTCATATTCCATTTGTTTGCCCAATCTGCCATTTTATGTAAATCCCTCTGTAGAGAGCAAATATCCTGTTCTGAATTAATTACCCTGTGATATATATTGTCATATATTGATATTTTGCTTTCTATATCTATTTCCAGGTAATTTATAAACATGTTAAAAGGCAGTGGACCTAATACTAAACCCTGAGTTACTCCACTCTCCACTTTAACTGTATTGGAGGATTGTTCATTTACAACCACACACTGTTCCTTATCTTCAACCAGTTTTGTATCCAATTGCAAAAGGTTATCTCCTAGCCTGTGTTTCATTATTTTATAACCCAGCCTTCTGTGTGGCACTGTATCAAATACCTTTGCAAAGTCTAGATATATTACATCAGCTGCCTTGCCATTATCAATGTTGCTGCTTACTCCCTTATAGAAGCTGAAAAGGTTATCTTGGCATGAACTATTCTTCATAAAACCATGTTGATTCTTGCTAATGATATTATTTTTTGTGTTGTAATCCTGAAGATAGTTCCTTATTATCCCTTGTAGTAGTTTCCCCACTACAGAGGTTAAACTATGTAACTGTATTTATTGTTTAGTACACAGACAAGTTGTCTAGTATTTAGACAAGTCATTTTTAACAAATTTACCATAAAAAGTAAAATCACAGTAGATGGATAGGAACTAGAAGAAGTTAACAAGTATGCTTACCTAGGACAGGAAATGTCAATAGATGGAAACACCATGATTTTAAATTAAGCAACAAATACAATTTGGATAGCAAGCATTTAGAAAAGTTAATAGTACAACATTTTAAGACAAATTTACCACTGTATCTAAAGTGGAAGGTTTTTTTTTACTAATATGTGTTTCCAGTCCTTAAGTATGGCTGTGAAACATGGACACCGAATGCCAAGCCATACAAAAACTTAAGGATACACAGAGAAGTATGGAGTGGGAATTCTACACATAAGAAAAAGAGACCAAAAAACATGTGTATGGATTCATCAGCAAACAGGTTCTATGACATAACTGAAAGAGTAAAGTGCCTGAAATGGAAATGGGTAGGCTACACAACATGAAGACCTGATGGTAGATGGACCGAAAAATGTTGGAATGCATTCCACTAAACACCCAAGATAAAGACAAAAGACAAGATGGTTAGAGAATATCACCAAATTTGTTGGCACACAATGCCAGTAGTTGTTGGAGGCTTGCTGAGGAGGCCACCATCCTGTAGTGGATCGACAAGGGGTGAAGATGATAATGTAGACACTACAGAGTTATGCACTAAGGCATGATAAATAGGTGATAAAGATAAGCTGACTTCTCCAGTGATATCACTTTTCCAGTCTCTGTGTTATTCTATAAAAACCAAAGTGGGAGAAATCTAAATGCATTGATTCCATAGAATAACACTGGATCTGGCGAAGGGATGTGACTCAAAGTTATCTCTGTGTTATCACCTCATTATCACATCTTATTGCACCCCCCCACACACACACACACGTTTGGAAATCTGAAAAAAGGAAGTACTTTTATAATAAAGAACTCACTGTTGCAATAAATTGGGATTCAGTGTATTTTGTAATAAATAACTCACATGAGTGATGTAAAGGTGATACCTTTTAATGGGTAACGGAGAACATAGAAAGTGCAAGATTTGATTACTTTTTTTCACACAGTGAAGAAATCTCTATTTTTTTACTCAAACACTAATGCCCTATTCTTTAGTGTTCCATTAGTTACTAAAGCCAGCAACCAAGCTGTCAGCACATTCTCTACCCTGAAGACTCCTTTTTCGAGTTGTGCTGGAGACCTTTCTAATATCTGAACCTAATTTAAACCAGTGTGAGTTTTTATTTGTCTCCAATAGTGCAGCTGGTTTGCCCCTGAAAAGCTAAATGTAGATTGAAGGATGCTCTGAAAAACTCTTTTTAAATTCCATCTGCTCAAAAATAATTAATTAATGAATTAATTAATTTGCAGCCTTTTTATCTCTTTTTCAGTAGAACTTTTAATATAAAAAGAAAAATAATTTTAAAACTTGAGATGATTTGATCTAGGATTGGAAGAAAGTCATTGCATTCTGGAAAAATATACAGTTATTGATATATCTTCAATATTTTAGTACATAAATGAAAAAGAAAAAGGGAAGCCTAAAGAATTAATAAATATATCAAGAATAGAGGTCTCTAATATAGGATGAGGGAAAGATTCCACATAGTAGTAATTCCATGGATAAAAGTTCAGCTTCCTATAGATTTAAAATAAACTACTGCTACATTTACAGTACTTGCTTAGAACATACAGGCTAGAGAAAAGCAAAACAGTTGCATTTCACTTTGCAGATCAATTATCAGATAATCAGTTTGGAGCAAATCTGCACCCCTGCACACCTACCTATACACACACACACATGCTCATACATGCTCACACACATACACACTGTTCCCTAAATGTATGTATTCCAGAAGAAGTTCACAGCACCTCTCATCATCAGACTAGCTTGTTCAGGTGCATGTATCAGAAGAATCATGCTATAATTGATGCCTAAAAATAATATATATATATATATATATATATATATATATATATATATATATATATATATGACATTAATTTGATTTACCTATAGTATTTGCACAAAAAGTGGGCTTCATACTGAATATTGTTTAATTTTCAGCTTTGTGCCTTTACCTTGATATTGATAGAACAAAACAGGAACTTCTAGCTAAAATATGTTGGGTTTATCTATTTGTATCCAGTTAATTTTGCATAAGAAATGTGCAATAAATTTACTATGTTACATGCAGTATTTGAGAGTAATGTACCTTATTGGGTTTTGAATGCCCTTTTTGATTACAGTCTTAATTTTCTTAAAATTCTTTGATCAAGGCTAAATATTTTTTTACCTGTGACCAACATAAAGGCTCTTTTTCCTTAAATGTTGCATTTATGTGCATTTATTATTGTTTTGCATTATTTCCAGTATACGTTGTACCTCGTAAAGAAAGTAAACACATTTAAAAATTATAATTATAACAAAAAGAGATGTATAAATGTACAGGTAGCAATTGCATTGGGTTGACATGTTGTTCCTCAGCAGTAAGGCTATGTATTAGCGTTGAGCGAGCACCCCGATGCTCGGGTGCTCGGGTGCTCTGACCGAGCACCCCCTGAGGCTCGAGTGCTCGGCCGAGCACCCGAGCCCCATTGAATGCAATGGGGCGACACGAGCATTATACCAGGCACCCCCTGCTCTGATGAGGGGAGGGTGCCTGGTCAATGCCCCCCTTCATCTCCGCTATGCCCCCTTCATCTCCGAATGCCCCCTTCAGCTCCGCAATGTCCCCCTTCATCTCCGCTATGCCCCCTTCATCTCCGCTATGCCCCTCTTCCACAATGTCCCCCTTCATCTCCGCTATGCCCCTCTTCCACAATGTCCCCCTTCATCTCCGCTATGCCCCTCTTCCACAATGTCCCCCTTCATCTCCTCTATGGCATAGAGGAGATGAAGGGGGACATTGTGGAAGAGGGGCATAGCGGAGATGAAGGGGGACATTGTGGAAGAGGGGCATAGAGGAGATGAAGGGGGACATTGTGGAAGAGGGGCATAGCGGAGATGAAGGGGGACATTGTGGAAGAGGGGCATAGACTCTATGCCCCTCTTCCACAATGTCCCCCTTCATCTCCGCAATGCCCCCTTCATCTCCGCAATGCCCCCGTACCTCCAGTCCCTGGTGGTCCAGCGGAGCGTCTTCAGATCTGTGCCTCTTCCGGCACAGATCCCCGCCACCCGAACATGGCTGGCGAGCACATGGCGGTACTCGACGAGTACCGCCATGTGCCGAGCAGAGCGATGCTCGAGCCGATCCGAGCATCGGCCGAGCACGCTCGCTCAACACTACTATGTATAAATATATTTACACATTCTAAAAAAATATTATCTAAAATTGTTTTACACCATATTTCTACTAAATCAATTAAATAAAAACCAGGGATAATTTGAGCAAATTCACTAAGAAAATATTTTGAATACCTTTATGTTATCTAGATTTCTCTTATCTAAGAAAAAGCAATTTAATATTTTTCCTTGATAAATCCATGAATTTTAGTTTAAAATAAGATAAAGAGTTAATAGATACAGTGTTACTGTAAAGTGGGTTTTTAAAGTGTCTCTACAAAAACTTATAGCACTGAATTCTAATTTATTTTTTGGTCCTCTTATCTAAACCTGTCACAGATGGTCTTCTGAAGAATCAATATTAGACTCCAAAGATCCATTTCCAAAAGCCTTTCTACTACAGAGAACAAGTTTAAGAGATACCAGGGAATAGAAAGTAGCCAGCACAATAAAGGGAAAATATTTTCAAATACACTTAAATATAATTTAAAAATTACATGCGTATACTAGACATATGTCAACAAGGCTATAAATACCCACATTGTCATTTTGTCACCTTTCCTATCTTTTGCTATCACATACATTCTTGAACAAATGGTACATAATTTTAACGGTAAATATGTTTTGCTTTTTTTACAATATCGAGCAATATTGGGCACTGCAGGTATATTAAATCTGTGTTACATTTTTATTAAAGCATGTAATGGTATGCTTCACAATGCTTTAAAGAAGACATTTCAACAATTCAATGGGTTATAAACCCATTAAACCAATAGGAATTCTAGCTGTGGAGTGATTAAGGGATAGCTTACTTTGACAAGTTACAGTTATATACAACGAATGCTGTTGTTTATGAGAGATGAATATTTTTTTATTTGTTTAAGATGGGTGCTTAACCCTTTAAGGGCCAGTTGTATGTGCAATGTTTTGTACACCTTTCTGAGCGTTAAGTTTCTCGGTTCATTTAACCAATGTTTAAAACTATGGTAGAGGATAGAGTTACCATTTTATATATTCATGTAATGTCAAATTTATATCCTAATTTAGCTAGCTAATGCATAAGATTGTATACAATTTTACTAACATTTAGTAAGGTTTTTTAATGTTTTGTGCTATAGGTAAATGGTATTCTTTGTACCAAACAATGATTTCAGGGATGGCTCATTTGAGGAATGGGGTGGCACTAGTCGTTATGGAAGTGGTTATGAGCACCCAAGGTGCCTCACCCAGGGGTTCCTCCAATGAAAACTTGCCTATGGCAGTATAAAATGCTAACTGTGCTCTGTCTGTCTGTCAGTGTAGATTAACCCTTTATTAATGTGCTTTTTTTGCATGTTCTTAATGAATGTATTTCATGTAGCATATGATGAAATCTACATTCTAGCAAATAATAGCCTTTACCAGGGGAGGGCTGGTATCTTGTAGCCCAGGGGGCAAATACAATCAAGTGACCCGTTTTTACTATAGTTCGAGGTCAGTGTCCCAGCCCACCCTTTATTGTTATTCTTAAAATTGGAATTCATGTTGTGAAGTAAAGCAAGTGATACCACATAGCTTACAGTTGAAATGGGGCTAAACTAGTGATACCTTTGTTGCAAGTATAAGCTCTGTGGTATCACTACATTAGCTCCATTTTAAGCAGCAAGTGAGAGATCGAGTGAGGCAGTGGCCCTCTGGCACAGACATATGATCAGCCCAGGGGGCAGTTACCCCCCTGCTCCCCCCCGGCCTGCGCTCCCCTGTATATTACATTGCAGTAGGTAAGTAGTTATCCCTGGTTTTATCTAACATACTAACATTGAAGAGGAGTAGCAGTGGTTTAACTACAGGGATTCAGTGGGGGCAGTGTCTGAGCTCTGATTGCCACTGGGCTTGTTTGCTCATAATCTTTTCATGGTTCCCTTCTTGATGAACCTTCATTATGATTAGTGCTGATTATTTACATTATTATAAGTAACTTTTTTTTGCCAAACACAAGGAATGTGCTGATTGGCTAGTTGGTGCACAACCAAGGCCATGGGGGAGATGCACTACTACTACATCTGAGGCTGGCACAACTAGAGGGTTGTATGGCTCCACTCCCTTACCCCAAAGATATGATGGGGAACCTACTCTGTGTCTGAGGTTTCTTAATCAGCTGGGAATTTATTTGGAGATGGTACCACGTGCATTCCCTACCGAACGAAGTAAGGTGGGATTCTTGATTTCTCTCTTGTCCGGCAAGGTGCTAGCCTGGGCCAACCCACTCTGGGAGATGGAAAAGCCTAAATTTATAACTTCACAGAATTTGTGGCCTCTTTTCTGAGAGTTTTTGATGTTCCTGGGCACGCAACCTCCACTGCCAAACGACTTATGACCATATGGCAAGGCACACGTACCATAGCTGAGTATGAGATCGAGTTCCATACTCTGGCAGCGGAGGTAAGATGGAACAATAAAGCCCTAGTAGCAACATTCTCGCAAGGCTTGTGTGACACTATCAAGGATGAGATGGCAGCCCACAAACTGCCTGGTGATCTGGAGGAGTTATTATTATTCACCATCTTGTCTCCAACACCATCTGGTTACGATTCCGCTGGGGGGAACCAATGCAGCTAGGATTCACATGCCTTTCGGTGGAGGAGAAGGCTCTGCGCAGAAGGAGGGCCCCTTACTGTGGGGAGCCGGGTCATATGTTGCTTCTTGTCCTGTCTTGCCGGGAAACGCTTGCACCTACATTCATGTAGGGAACAGACCCTGGGTGGAATTGCACAGTCCCCAGAGACTTTTCAAGACAAACCTATTCTTGAGGTAGTGCTGTCTTGGGCCGAGTCATCAGTGGTGGCTCCTGCGCTACTGGACTCCGGAGCCGCTGGGTTTTTCATTGATGCAGACTTTGCGGCCAAGAACTCTATCCTTCTGCTGCCTCACTCAGCTCATTTGGCTATTAAAGCCATTGATGGCAGACCCCTACAGCTGTCACACGTTACTCATGAGACTCATCCCTTGTCTCTATGGGTAGGGGCACTCCATGTGGAGACACAACAGTTTCAAATCATTCATTCTCCCCACTATGCTATCATTCTGGGTTTTCCCTGGTTGCAGACTAACAACCCAAGAATTGGTTTGCAGACTTGTGATATTCTGTCGTGGTCATCCCAGTGTACTAAGTCTTGTCTCCAGCAACCTATAAGAATATTGTGTACCTCTATCTCCTTACCTGCTGAGTACCAGTCCTACAAAGAGGCATTCAATAAGGTAGTGGCCAGTACATTACCGCCACATAGGCCTTACAATTGCACTATTGATCTGATACCGGGGCCAGACCTCCTAGGGGTTGAGTGTACCCTTTGTCGGTGGAGGAGAACAAGGCCATGGAGGATTACATGGCTGACCTTATGCAGGAGCATTATCTGAAAATCTTCCTCACCTGTGGACGTAGGCTTCTTTTTTGTAAAGAAAAAGG
This sequence comes from Rhinophrynus dorsalis, assembly GCA_037306005.1. Taxonomy (NCBI): domain Eukaryota; kingdom Metazoa; phylum Chordata; class Amphibia; order Anura; family Rhinophrynidae; genus Rhinophrynus; species Rhinophrynus dorsalis. Next base: position 66,476,715 of record CM074719.1, on the reverse strand, counting down.
ATTGATTTCAGAGGTCTGAATAAGCTGATGGTAAAGAACGCCTAACCCATTCCGTTGATCATGGAGCTATTTGATCAGATCAAAGGCTCTACAGTATTCACTAAACTTCATCTGAGGGCCGCGTACAATGTGGTACAAATAAAAGAGGGCCATGAATGGAAGACAGCGCTTAACACCAGGAGCAGGCACTATGAATACTTGGTGATCCCTTTCGGATTGTGCAACACTCCCGCTGTCTTCCAGGAATTTATTAATGATGTCTTAAGAGATCCACTGCAGAACTGTGTCGTGGTCTATTTGGACGACATTCTCATCCATTCTCCTTCTTTGGAGGAACATTGAGAAGACGTAGCCCTGGTTCTACAACTGCTAAGGGAGAACAAATTGTTCTGCAAGCTGGAGAAATGTGAATTCCATAGATCTCAGGTGACATTTTTGGGGTACGTTATCTCTTCCTCTGGCCTAGACATGGACCCACAAAATCTTTCTGCCATCTTGCAGTGTCTGCTTCCAGTGGGGTTAAGATCCAACAAGAGTTTCTTGGGTTTCACTAATTACTACAAGAAGTTCATACAAAACTTTTCCATGGTAGTCAAACCCCTCACAGGTATGATTCAGAAGGGAGCTAATCCTTCTGACTGGACACCTGAAGTCCTTCAAGCATTTGAGGACTTGAAGTCTGCTTTTTCGAAAGCTCCAATATTGTCCCATCTGAACCCCACCCTACCCTTCACCCTGGTGTTGGATGCTTCTGAATCCGAAGTGGGCGATCTTCTGTCTCAGCATTGGCCCCCGGGGAGGCGTTACTTCTGTGCAGGTTCTTTTCTAAGAAATTGTCTAATACTGAGAGTATGTATGATGTGGGTGATCGTGAGATACTCATCATCATCGTTGCCCTGAAAGAATGGCGATATCTGTTGGACGGGATGACTGTTACAATCCTTTTACTGACAGATCACAAGAACCTCACATATCTGCCGGAGGCTAAGAAGTTGTCTCCACGTCAGGCCTTTCTAGGTCCAATTTTGTTGTATCCTACCTCCCTGGTATGAAAAATATTTAAACCTCCCTGGGCGTAGGAGTCATTGTCCTTACGTGGTGTTTCTGCTAGTAGCTCTTGCATTCTCGCTGTAACCCGTGCCTGATTACCGTGACACTTCTGTTCTTGCTGCTGATGATGAGATGTTTAAGCAGCAGGATGATTAGGCAGCTGAAAGGGAATGAGATCAATAATAGCAGTAACATGGTTGATGGATGATGAAGGTTCCAGTTGCCAAGACTAGCTCCAGTGATACGCCTGAGGCAGTAGCAGCACAATAGTAGTCCCTAGTCTATGTGGAGAAAAGAAGAGGTTGGCCACTAGTTCCTGTCCACCTGCTCCTCCTCCAAATCATGGGTATGTGGTTATTAGAATATATTTTTTTCCTTGAGAACTGTGCCTCTCATCAGCAACTGCAATGTGCACAGTGTATGTGATAAATAACATCTGGGGACACAACTGTATCCAAACACCAGAACCCAAGAACTGCCTCTGTCACTATATACCTTGTCCAGACCCCACTAAGAACACATGACAACTTGCTGACAGTTTAATAGCAATGATTAACTCTGCCAGTATCTTAGCATACTTTGCATGATGGAATCTCCTCAGATGCTGCTTGACCCTCTGCTTGTGATTCTCCTCCACCACGCTGGCATGTGTGGTCAGTGCACTAAACAGTGTGAAAGGGTGGAAAAGAACTGTCACATCCTAACATCAACGGAGTGGCAATCATATGGAGGGGAAGGTAAAAATGAACAAGTTGGATTGGATGAAGACGTAGTTACCCTAGAGGAAGAAGGTGATGGTTATGGCCAGCTAGTTTTTTACTCATCATGGATCTTCCAGTCTCTGCCTGTGTTTCTCTATTCTTCCTCCTCTTTGATCTCCGCCTTACCTCTTGTTGCCATTCTGGAGAGTCAGGGTGTACAGTAACAGCAGTGTTTGATTTCTGTGGTGGTGTTTGTCTTTAACTCTTTGAGTGCCAGAGTGGTACGGAATGCATTGCAAAGCAATGCATTCCGTACCACTCTAGCACTCAAAGGGTTAACATGTTTGATATAAATGTCATGGTGTCTGTTCTTCATGTGTGATATCAGGGAGGTTGTGCCAAGATGTGTTCCCTCCTTTCCCCTTCTCACTGACTTGTCACAAATTGTGCCTACCCCAAGAGAAAAGTAGTTCCAAAACCCATGACTTCAGGGGATAGGGATAGGGAACAGGTGGAGGAGAATGGCCTCTTTCTTCTTATCCTCCACATTTCCCTTCACTGTCTGTGGCAGCAGATGATGTTGCTGCTATTGCTGCAACTGCCACAAAATCACCACTGCAAGTAGGACCAGCACTCATAGTATTGCTACCGCTGGCAGTGGAACCTGTCATACTCCCGCACCACTTGTTGACCCCATTCCCACTGTGCCCACTGTGGTCTGTGGCACACTAGCTTGCTCCTCAGCATCCTGATGCCCTTGCAACTAAGCAGCAGAAGGAGGAATTAGAGCAGTTGCAAATTTCAGAAGCTCATTGCTAGTGGTGATGCACATTATCATCCCTGTCTCTTTCACCCCAGCTTCTCCAGCATCATCATCATCATCACCACTAGTCCCTACATGCTGCTGCTCTATTACAGACATCTCACTGCTGCTTGGAGGAGGTGGCGAGCAATGTGACCCCTAATGTCATACTTGGCATTTCTTTTTTGACCGGAAGAAGGCATACTGATAGCAGTAGCAACAGGCACAGGCAGCTGGTCTATGCTCCCCCAAAACCAGTTCTGGCATCTTCAGAATCATGTTCCACTTGGACACTGTAGTGAAGGGAAGAGGAGGACTCCCAGAGCCAGAGGAGTGGTGTGGGCTCCCTTGACTGCTAGTCAGGACACTTTCAAATGCTTCCCCTATCACTCCCCTAACAGTAGTCCCACTGGATGCTTCACCATCACTGTTACTACTAGTGCTAACACCACACACATCATGTTCAGCCCCAGAGTCTTCCTCCTCACATTCACTAGTAATATGAGGATATTGATTACCCCCCTTTCACGTCTAACAACCAAGTTGTAGTAGTAGTACTAGCACTGGTGGCACTACTTGGGGATGGCAAGTGTGATTTTGGGTCCCCTGCTGTCACACTTGGCATCATCTTCTCTTTCCCCCTCCTTAGTATTAAAAGACACACTAGCAGCAGGTTCAGCACTGGGGGCAGCAGGGGCAGCACTGGCAGCAGGCACAGCACTGGTTGTATCAGTGGCAGGATGTCTGACAGCAGACACAGTATTGGTGGCAGCAGGTTCAGCACTGGCAGCAGGCACAGCACTGGTTGCAACAAGGGCAACATGTTTGACAACAGGCGCAGGCAGCTGACCTGTCCTGCTCTCACTAGTACTACCCTTTTCCCCCTCCCTTCCCTTTTCACCTTTCCTTCCCATTCCTTTTTCTCCATCCCTTCCCATTAAATTCCCCAAGATCCCTAGGGGTGATTTAGGGGGACTGGACAGCATTGGTTCAGTTATGCTCAGTTCCTTTTCAAACTCAGTGGACACATAAGGGTCCTGCCAGTTCTGCCTTTTATTATATTTAAACCTGCTCATAGTGATAGCAGTCACTGTGAGCCTCTCCTGGCTCAATTTTGCAAAAACATCACAACAGCACAACAGCACAGCATGTCTACCTCGTTTTGTAGCTGCTTCTATTGTTTTAACTTCCACTTTTTTATAGCGAAAAGGAAAAAAACAGTGTAAATCAATGGGTGGAAACTTTCTAGCCATTGAAAAAAATGACTAACAATTTTGACCAATGGGCAAAAAATATGAAGATTTTAAATGCTGGTTTTAAAGCGGATTTTTCCGTGAAAAAGTGGACAACAATGTGTTTTTTTTTGGATTTTTTTGTGGGAACGCGGAGAAAGCTTTCGCCCACACTACTGCAGAGAACAAGTTTAAGAGATACCAGGGAATAGAAAGTAGCCAGCACAATAAAGGGGAAATATTTTCAATTTTCCCTATTATAAAACTTAAAAAACACATGGGTATGCTAAATATAAATATCTACATTGTTATTTTGTCACCTTTCCTTTCTTTTGCTATTACATACTTTCTTGTTCAAATGGTACATCATTTGTTCCCATGTTTCCATTTCTTATTATTGGGTCCCTCCAAGCTAGTGCAGCCCTATATATCTTATTGCCACACACAATCACCATAGTTAATTCCGTTGTGCCTTTCTCTATCCTCATATCTAGGGAGCCACCATCTTCTAAAGTATCCCTGTTGATAAAGATTCTGGGTCAAACCATCGTCACCATAGGGAAAAATACAAGTTACTATTTATTTAAATTGGGATTTTAACTCTTTGAAAGCTTTGTTTCCCCAATGCATTGCAAAACAATCCATTGTATTCCTCAATCATTTCCATTGGGGTGGGGTTTAGGACACATCTGAGCACCTATGGTCTCTGGTATGATATTTTTAACTCCTCTTTTTAGTTTACTGCAATAACATTTGTTAAAGTAATTTGTGCATGCACATGCTGGATTCTTAATTCTCATTTGCTATTTTAATGTATTAATGAAAATATGCTACAAAAACAGTGAAATAACATTCCATATGTTTTAATAGACCACTCTACTGAATTATACATGCAATTAACATATCTGGATTAGAATTCAGTACTCTAATCCTAATGTTATTTTACATCATATTTCAAAAGAAACATTAATTCTCTAGAATTTTCAGACATTAGCATATTTCATAATAAACTCTAATAAAGGGCAGCAGAGTATGATGTCTTGCCTTAGCCCAGCCAGCTGCCTGTCACCTAATGTGTTTAGTTCTTTGATTATTTCTTTATTCTTTTTTTATTAATTTTTTTTTATTATTTTTTATTCATGTTTTTATGTATTTATTTTTTTTTTAAGCTGACCAACCTGTCTTATCACAGTCTGTCCAAAAAACAAAAGCTATAACTGAAAAACAAAATCAACAACTTCTTTCCCCAGACTTCCCAAGCACAGAAACAATAACAGGAAGATCAGCAAGTAAATAGGTCCCCTGTAGGGATTGGCGAAACTTTCTGCCTCAAACTGAAATCGGCAAAAAATGGCCCTTTCCGCCTGGCGAAAAATTTTCCTGCGAAAAGTGCCGATCTTCTGCTTTTTTCCGCTTTTTTCCCCCATTGAAATCAATGGGAACATAGAAGTTACACACAACACATTACAAATAATATTTTATTTCCCAAAGGCACAGTATAAAAGGGGCATGAGGGTGCCTGTGTTGGTGGGGTGTGGCGAAAGAATCAATTGAACAGGGGATGATTTTTGGGGGGTTGTTTACTGTTATTGGGAGGAACTTAATAAAAAAGAAATCCGAAATAAAATAAAATAAAAACCATAAGACACGGTATAAAGGGATCTGAGGAGGGTGCCTGTGTTGGTGAATGAATTAATCATTTGAACAGGGAATTTGTTTTGGGGGGCTTTCTTGACTGCTATTGCGGGGACATTTAATAAAAAAATAAATCAATAAAATAAAATAAGACATTTGTATTTAAAGTGACAGAGACAGGAACCCCCTGACACAAGCTGCCACTGGGGTGGACTGATACTTGACTTGATAGAGTATTTTGTAGAGGATGATTTGTTTGATTTGTTGTTAGAGGTCTTTGTAGGACTTAGACTTATTAGAGGCCCAAGCCCTGAAGAAACATTGATTTGTAGGACTTAAGCTTTTTGGCACAAGCCCTAAGGAAACATTGATTTGTAGGACTTAGGCGTGTTAGAAACAAACCAAAAATTGTTAATTTTTTTGTAGGACTAGTTTATTTATCTATTTTTTTTTTAAATACAAGCCCTGAGACAAAAATTTAAATGCCCTACTGGCCTAATGCCAGCAGGTCATGTTGGCCAGTGGCCACTGTCAAATGTCCTCCTGAGTCCTGAGTTGCAACTGCTGTTTGTACTGTTGCTGCTGAGTTGTTTAAGCAGCAGGATGATTAGGCAGCTGAAAGGAATGGGATCAACAATAGCAGTAACATGGAAGATGGAAGGTGAAGGTTCCACTTGCCACGACTGGCTCCAGTGATGTGCCTGAGGTAATTTCTTTAATGCATATTTTTCTGTAAGACTCACAACCTTTACTTCCAGCTATTTATTTCTCAATTTCAGGTTACAGAATCTTTCAGTCATAGAAAACATAGGCAAAATATGGCAAAGTTCTAGCAGGAAATTTATTGGCAAGAGTCCAAAAGTAGACAATTTGATATATTGTCTATGGTTGGGAAGTTTCTCAAAAAAGCAGGAAATCATTGTTTTTTCACCAAAAGTCCTGCAAGAAATTTCCCTGACTTTTTTCCATCCCTACTTATAAACCATGTTGAGTCTTGCTAATAATTACATTTTTGTAGAAGGTAATCCTGAATATAGTCCTTTATTATCCCTTCAAAGTCTCCAGTACGGAGGTCAAGTGCACAGGTCTACAACTCCCAGGGTCTGTTTTTGCTCCCTTCTTATAAAGGCAAAACTTTGGTTCTATGCCAATATTTTGGCACTGAGCCTGTGGAGATAGGAGTTCAAAAAGAATGGTCTTTCTAGTAAGGTGGGCAAAAAGTGATAAACATTTCCCGCATGAATTTTCTTTCTTTTTTTTTTCAAGAAAATGTTCTCCTTTTCTCCAATGCAAAAATTTCCTCTTTTTGCCTATTTCAACACATCTCCTATTCTAACACATTTTCTCCTATTCTACAAATTTTTCTCCTATTCCAACATATTTTTTGTCTTTGTTTCCTATGGTACAACATTTCCTAGCTCAGTATTACTTCTTCTGAGGGCTGTATTGGCAAAATAAGTAGAAAGTCAAAGCTGTGAGTCCTACAGCAACATATACTTTAAAAACATTTTTAGCATGCAGAGCGCATTTGTCCTTTTACCACAACACTAACTTCCTACTTAATTAACACTGGCACATATTCATTATGATGTCAAGTGAGGAAAAAGTAAATTACAATATACAATGTGGCAGATGTGTATGGTAGTGGTGGTTGTGGACTGGCGTGGTGTGATTCGTGGGACCTTGACAAACTGCATCCACCTTGAGAGGAGAGGGATCATCATCATTTATTGCACACACTGCAACAATCATTGCTGCAGTCCCACGTCCCTCTCCCCTTGTTTGTGGGACATTACTCAACTACTGTATGTGTTTTTACTCTCCATGGTACACAGCTGATGAAGTCTGATGTCTTGCCTTAGCCCTCAACAAAATTATCGATGTCGTCTGCTGTCTATCAAGTCTGCCTTAGTCCCAGAACTCACAAAAGGCTCCCAGTTAGCTGTCTGTCATGAAATATATTTTTTAATTATTTATTTATTAATTTTTGTAATTTTTTATTTTTATTTTATTTTTTATTTTATTTTTTCATGTATTTTAAGTTGTTCACTCTATCTTATCACACTCAGTCCCCAAAAAAAATAATAATTAAAAAACAAAATCAACAACTTCTTTCTCCAGACTTTCTCAGCAAAGAGACAATAAAAGCAAAGTCAGCAAGCAAATTGGACCCCAGCTGCCTGAGTCTTGCCAGTCAATCACACCAAATTTTGGAGCATTTGGAGTCAACCTCCTTCCTCCCTTCTTCTCCCCCAGAAAATCCCCAGACTCCCCTAATACAGAGAGCAGATGTTCTAATTAAAAGACTCCCTAAACTAAGCTTCAATTCCACTTTATTTGCTAATCTTCTCTAGCTCAGATTCATGCTGCTCTCTCCTCTAACACACACAGAATGACATTCTGTGACAGCCTCATACCCTTTTATTATATGGCTGTAGAATAGTAAAGAAACTTTCATATTGTGGGGAAAACATTTCCTCCCCATTGATTTCAATGCAATGAGCTAGGTGAAAAAAGCAGGAAAATGGCACTATGTAGGACATTTTTCACCAAGTGGAAAGTGCAATTTTTCATAGATTTTGATTTGAGGAAACATTTTTGCCCATCTCTGCTTTCTAGCTCTACAATTAGTTCTTGCATACTTGAATACTTGAATTCTTGAATACTTGGATGTATACCATCAGAACCAGGTGTTTTGCAGTCTTAATTTTGTTCAGTATTCATATGACCCCTTATTGTGTTAACTCTATAACTAATAATGTCATGTTTGTTATTTGTTGAGGATTTGCTTCCATTGTTTTCTGGTTTATACTAATACCATGGTAATATTCCCAGTCATTAACTTAACCATCTTATTTGAGTCATCTGTACTCCCTTTAAGTTTTTTGCTATTTAGGTATTTTACATTTTTTAGGGATTAGTATTGCTCTTCTTTGAAATTCATGTTTTATTTTCTATTTTGACTTTTTGAATTTCTGTTCACTGTATTTCTGCTCCTCAAGAGTTAAATAATTTAAATGCCTTTATTCCTTGCCCTTTTATCCTTCATATATGCAATTAACCACATTGGTTTGGGTTTACTTTTTTGGATTTGTTCCCACTGGGTGTATAATGTTGAAAATATTTCTGCAACCTAAATCTGGCCATTTTGCCTGACTTTATTCATTTTAATAATTCATCCCATTCTATGTGTTGCATTGATGTTAGCTTTTTTCAAATTAAAACCCTTTCCAACCTATGTATTTTTGCTTCTTTAAAGGAGCAGTAAACTTATTTTTATAAAAACACGTATTGTATACAGCTTTTCCTGCTGAATAAAACAAGGTCGCTCCCACTGCTGTCAGATGTTTTATTCAAAATTTATAGCAGTTCAAATAATCAGGAAATAAATTTACTGTATTTACTTCCTGAAGTTCTAACTGACAGGAAGTGACAGACAGTTTCTATCACATTCTATGGAGAACTGTAAGTCACTGACTTTTCTGACCTCTCCATTAGAATCTGACAGAAAAACTAATTAGAATTTGACCACTAGAGGGCACTGCTAATGTAAAAAAACACGGGTTTAAACTGTAATAACTCTGGAAATATAAATCTCTTGGAAGTGGGAGTACCCTTATTTTACTCAGTAGGAAAATCCCTACAATATATATTTTTTCATAAAAAAAGTTTACTGCTCCTTTAAAGTGATCTGAAATGAAACCATGTTGTAATCACTGTTTCCCAAATGTTTACCTATGTGAATATTGGACACTATTATATTTGAGATCACTATATCCAAAAAAAACTATTTCTTCCCAGTACTCTCACCATCTGTGATATGAACTTATCCCTGTGTATGAACACTAACCTGCCACCCTTGTGTACTCCAGCTTATATCTGCATAATTAAAATCCCAGTTTTTTCATTTGCAATATTAGTTGGGTATCATCATTCCCAGCAATATTTGATAGTTTGTAGCATATACCCACATACACTATTTTCTGCCCTTTACTCCATTCTTAACGTCAATCTCTATCCAAAAGTACTCCCTATCACTGAAATTGTATTTAGATCTGGTCTCACATGTAGACATGAGACTCTCCCTCTTCTGTTAATGCTGTCTCTTCTAAACAGAGGCTAGCACTCAATATTTAGAGTCCAGCAATCTGTTTGATCTCTCCATGTTTCATTAATACCATTCATGTCAGAATGCTCATTAAATGCTAACATTTGCACTTGTCCTATTTTGCATACCAGTATTCGCCAGTGTAAATTTAATTTTGTGGCTATTATGTATTTTACCAACATCTTTCCTATATATGAATTTTATTGGGGGGTCCTCCCTACTACATGGGTTTACAAAGCTACTCGTTTGGGCTTTAATATACACCATGTAAATGCTTTTCTGGCATTTAGCAATCAAAATGAAAAACAAAACCACCTGTTTCACAAAATATCTAGTTTTGTACAAATTTCAGAGAATCAAAATTCTATTAAAAAAGGTATATACGTATTCTTTAATTTTGAGTTCATTTAAGCTCTACTAAAATTTGTCTCAAACAGATAGTTTTCCTGAAAATAATCTGATGTGTTATTGTTTTCAATGCAAAAATGCTTCTTATATTTTATGTGGAAAACAATCAATACAATTATTACGTTTTTATTTTCTGAAACAGCTTTCTGATAGCAAATCATTCATTTATATTTTTTAGCTTTTTTAAAATGCATTACATCAAATGTAATGCAACCCACAAACAAATTTTTCATATCTTAAGCAATTATGCCTTTCTATAATTCTTCTGGAAGATTAGCTTTAATAAAATCAGGTGAAGCAAATTGCCTGTATTGATTCTTGAAGACATATGGGATATACACATTTTTTATTAAACATGTGCACCTAAATTTCATATCTATCTCTACCTTAAATGACTTTTAACACAGTGGAATGAACTGTTTGCAAAATATTCCATCTCTACTTTTCATTATAGCAGTATTGTATTGAACTATAGCACATTATTTTCAATCTATAAAGCACCGATACAAACATTCAAAAAAATCTGTCACTGTGAAAAGTTTCCAAACAAATCAATCTTTTCAGAATACATTTATATTATTCTGAGCTTGCATAATAAATCATATTTAAAAGGTCCAAGTGTGGAGGTGTGAAAGTGATTTAATATAGATTTGGACAAAACTATTGGTAGAGAGTTTATTTCTATCTCTAGGTTAACACAAAACTTTTTTCCTGCAAATGTTCTTGAAATATTTGCATCTGTTTTACATAATTCGCGCACAGCACAACATTTCTTTTCTACAGTTCAGTAAGCAAGAGATTGCACATGTGAGAGGAAAAACACATTTAAAATGATTATGTTTTAGATGGAAGTGCACAGAAACTATAAGGATATTTTGCATTTCATATACCTGAAATATTGCACAAGTATAACTTCCACCAAAAGCAATAATAGTATCTGCTACCTAGTTGAATATGGAAATTTGTGGACATTCCATTTTTTAACAATATTTGCTGTATCTTCTTGAACTAATGAGACTGATTTACTGAGAAAACTGGAGCAATTCTGGAGCAATTCAACTGTACCACAACTGAAAGAATAAAATTCCCACAGAATTAAATGGAGCTGTTAACCCCATGACTGCTAGGGAGGTCGCAACGCATAGTAAAGCAATGCATTGGAGACCTCTTAAGCATTTAGGGGTTAAAAGCTCTATTTAATTCAATGGATATTTGTATTAGTCCCATGTGGTGTAATTGATTTGTTCCAAAACTACCCCAGTTCCTTGTAATAGATAGGCCTTAATGTGTAACTAGCTGAATTTAACTGCACTTTTATTTTATTCTGTACTATATATATTTATGTGTATGCTATGCGGCTGTTGGTTTATAGGTGTATTTAAAGGTGGACTTTATTTCTGGAATAACTAGCTTTTATTCAGTTTTAAAAGATTGACTACTTTGGTTAAGTGTCCTTCACACAGCAGTCAGGTACATCAATGTGATTTATTTTTGTAAATTATATCTTTACATTATGTTGTCACCGACTGTTAATTGCTATTGTTTACAATGTGATACTTCTAGATTCCCAGAAGACCTGGGACTTGGGCCAACCTATTGCATTATTAGTGAACAATACCATTGCTACCATTAGCACTAAGCTGGTAGAATTACCCAAGTCATGGGGTTTTAGACCTTTCAGTCAATAACTAGACATGCTTGTGTCCTTTGTGAGTAATTCTGGTCGAATGAAGCCAATTGTTTCTTGTTAGGATGTGTGGCCTATATGAAGCACACCTTCTTAAGAAAGTTAATCTGTTGTGAAGAAGGGTGGCCTAGTAGCAGGTTTGAATAGAGCTATACACAGAAAACTGTAGATATGAGATTAGATAGATACATAGACAGATAGATAGAAGATAAAGCTTTTACGTTAGTTAAGGCATGACATTACATATGTAGAAGTGGCAGAAACTGAAAGTGTATGATGAAAGAGAGGCGAATAAAAATGTTCCCTGTGCAGAGCCATGAACATAGTTCAGATAAAAATTTGGTCACTGAAGATAATGTTTAGATGAAGGAGGGCTGAAGCAGTAGATATGTAGATCATAAACATGGAGGTCATTGAAACACATGTGCAGATTTTAGGTTACCAAGAAATGGTATGTAGATGGAGGAATGGAGTGGTGGAAACATCTAGGAGAAACAAAAGAGAAACAACGTTTTACAAGATAACGGAAAACTTTAGCAACATAAAGAGATAATTCATTTGTGAGAGATTTAACTTTATTATGGTTGCAATTAGCACATTTTTAAAGACATCTAGCAATATTGCAGTAGTGAGAAACATATTTAGTAACTACTTTAAGACTGGGATAAGATGAAAAGGGCTAGGAGACTTTGTATTCTGACACAAGGAGGGAAATCATGAGAATCATTTTTTGTTGGTAGAGTTAATGATGTTTGACCAGAGCCTGATGTGCAGTCTTGCTTTATCATGTTGAATTTATGTTTGACAGGATATATATATAAAGGCAGTAACCTGCAAAAGTTTTAGGCAGGTGTGAAAAAAATGCTATAAAGTAAGAATGCTTACAAAAATTGACATGTTGATGGTTTATATTCATCAATTAACAAAATGGATAGTGAGTGAACAGAAGAAAAGCCTAAATCAAATCAATATTTGGTGTCACCATACTTTGCCTTCAAAACAGCATTCATTCTTCTAGGTACACTTCACAAATTCAGGGATTTTGTAAGAATATAGTCAGATGTAAGTTTATACAATTATAAAAAAGAGATGCTAATGATCATCAATTTAATATGTAGATTGAAACAATCATTAACTGAAACAGAAACAGCTGTGTAGGAGGAATAAAACTGGATGAGGAACAGCCAAACTCAGCTAACAAGGTATCATGGTGCCCGTGTATTGCTGGCGACATTTTACAGCATTGTGCCTGAGTCCTTCTTATTGGCTAGCGTGATATTACTCCACCCAGTGGTAGACTTTAAGTACTGAGCCCTGTCATTTCTACATGGCCTTTTTGTGGTGTTCCCATTGCTAAGAGCTTGCTGTCATTATCGTGTGAAATCCTGTGTATGACCTGGACTGCCTGACTACTGTCTCTGATTCTGTTCTTGCTCTGTGTACCGACTTGGCCTGGCTGACGTTCCTGCTCCGTGTACCGACTTGGATTGGCTGACATTCCTGCTCTGTGTACCGACCTGGCCTGGCTGACATTCCAGTTATGTGCATCAACCCGGATTGGCTTCCGTTCCTGCTCTTTGTGCCTCCAGCCGGGTGCACTACTGCGTCCGGTAAACCGGTAGAGAGTATCTCCTGTGCTCTGTCTTGAGCGTGCTGACCCAGTTGGTTGCCTCGTGTACTGCTTTACTGTTCCTTGACTGCGACCCATTTGTGCCTTGCTTCCTCCTTCCTCCTTACTCAGGGCTGACGCAGATCTTGTTAGCTCACTATACGCTTGGCTTGTTATTGCATTGCCACTGAGGTTGGTCTCCTGGGCGTCTCAGTTAGTCTCCACTCCTGTCAGTCTCCATCAAGCCTGAGCATCTATTACCAGGGCTGTATGGTGCTCACCCGGATAGGAGCTATTCTATTGGCACACTATATGCTGGCTTGTCACTACTCCTTAACTGAGGTTGGTCTCCTGGGCGCCTCAGGCGGCTCTGTAACCCGGCAGTTGCCATCGAGCCTAGCGTTGTTACATTTGTTGTCCGGTACCGTTACCTTGGGTCGCAGTCTGTTTTGATTCCTGGCCGTTCCGTTATTCCTCCGGTTGCAGTACTGCCGGTAGCCCATGATCCATCCAGGGCCTCGCTCACCCTTCCTGGGCCTAGTCGCTATTGTGACACTCATTCACAGAGAGTGCTCCTTGGGCCTCGCTATTAGGGCCTCCCAGTCTCCAGGCCTAATAGCACCTACACATCAGTGACTTACTGTTTCACATGAACTGTTCCTGACCGGTGTCGGTATATGCACTGCTATCTGATATATATACTGGACCCGTGTGGGTTAATGTTATTTTGTAACCTGTCCTGTGTCAGTATTGATTGCTAACCATTGCTGGACCCGCGAGGGTTACTTTATTCTGTCTGATTTCAATAAAACTGTGTTTTACCAAACTGTCTGCTTCTGAGTGTACTGAAAACCATTACACAAGGTGAGTTTGCTGAAGACAGTTTAATGTCAAAAGTCATACACCATGGAAAGACTAAGCACAGCAAAATGATACAAGCTAGTTATACTGCATCAGCAAGGTCTCTCAAAGGCAGAAACTTCAAGACATACAGGGGTTTCCAGATGTGCTGGCCAAGCTCTTTTCAAGAAGCACAAAGAAAGGGGCAACGCTGAGGACTGTAGACAAATTGGTCGACCAAGGAAACAGCTGAAAGATACGTCTTGCTTACGTCCCTTAACAACTGTAAGAAGTCCAGCAGTGCATTCAGCTCAGAACTGGCAGAAAACAGTGGGACCCTGGTACTCCCATTTACTGTCCAGAGAAGTCTGGTCAGAAGTGGTCTTCATGGAAGACTTGTGGCCAAAAAGCCTTATCTCCAACATGGAGACAAGGCCAAGTGACTCAGCTATGCACAAAAACACAGGAACTGGGGTGCAGAAAAATGGCAGCAGGTGCTCTGGACTGATGTGTCAAAATTTTAAATATTTGGCTGTAGCAGAAGGCAGTTTGTTTGCTGAAGGGCTGTAGAGCAGTACAAAAATGAGTGTCTGCAGGATACAGTGAAACATGGTGGAGGTTCTTTTCAAGTTTGGGGCTGCATTTCTGCAAATGGAGTTGGGGATTTGGTCAGAATTAATGGTATCCTCTATGCTGAGAAGGACAGGCAGATATATATCCATCATGCAATACCATGAGGGAGGCATTTGATTGGCCCCAAATTTATTCTGCAGCATGACAACGACCTCAAACATATAGCCAAAATCATTTAGAAGTATCTTCAGCGTAAAGGAGTCCTGGAAGTGATGGTATGGCCCCCACAGAACCCTGATCTCAACATCATCGAGTCTGTCTGTGACTTCATTAAGAGAGAGAAGCAACTGAGGCTGTCTAAATCCACAAAAGAACTGTGGTTGGTTCTCCAAGATGTTTGGAACAACCTACCTGGCAAGTTCCTTATAAAACTGTGTGCAAGTGTACCTAGAAGAATTGATGCTGTATTGAAGGCAAAGGGTGGTCACACCTAATATTGATCTGATTTAGATTTTTCTTCTGTTCACTTACTATAATTTTGTTAATTGTTAAATATATAAACTTTTAACTGCCTAAAACTTTTGCACATATATATTCTAGTCCCAGGAAGGTTCAAACATCTGCCAACCTGTACTAGTCCAGGGTGGCAGATTATGGTCCGTACCATTAGTTTGCTGAGGGGGACGTCATCCTGCAGTGGAGGGCAGGGCGAGAATATAGTTGTCAGAACAGAGCGTGAGTTTATAGAGGAGGAAATCGGATTGTCTGTGTTAGTTACTACAATAAGGATTAGTAGAGTTGTAGAAGATGAGATGTTGTATTTGAAACTGTCTTCCTGTCTGCTTTCCATTACATAACCGTTGAGTTCGATGTCAAGAAGCTGAACAGCCACTTTAGTGCACAAGTATAGTGACTAGTTTTCCGGTGCTTAGATTGCTGTATTCAGTTCTTGACTTTGGCTTGTGAATTCTGACCATTATTTGCCACCTTGCCTGATGCTGTGACCTTGGTTTGTCTGTGAGTTTCTAGTACTGTTTACTGCTGGCATGGGCTGATTGCTGCTGCTGCTTTTTCATTGATGAGTAAATGTGGCCATTCTGGTCTATGTCAGACTTAATGCTCTTGGCTATGTGGTCTTGTGGCCAACAACATTTTAAATGGCTTGTAGCTACAGCAAGGTCTCATTTGAAGTCAACCCCTCTCATTAGCTATGCATCCCAGCTTCACTCTCAAACAGCTCTTCAGTGACAGCCTGGATAGATTGTTTTTCCTACCAGCCTATGGCTCCCCTGTATCCTGTTCCACTCCTACAGTAGGTATTGATTCTCTTCTTCCATTGACTTCTGTATGTGTCTCTGGCTGGCGTTTCTCTGTCTGTTCTGCCTAGTAACCTCCACCCTGAATATCTGCCTCTTGCCCTGTTAGTCATGACAAGGTGTCACTAATTAACTCAGTCATTTTGACTGCAACACCAATGCAAAATTAAGGATCCCAAAAATGTCTTACCTCTCCAGGAAACCAGTTCTACATCACTTATATAATGTGATCATTTTCTCTAATTAAGATTTTGCTTAAGGGTCTTTAAATAATATATTCTTGAATCTCCAAATTAGTGGCAGTACTGAGGGGATCAAGTGGTGTAGCGTGAGGTTATCTGGGCATGATCAGTGAGAGTAACAGTTTCCATTCCATGAATGATTGCTTTGAGTGGAATGGCAATAGTATAATTACGCAGGAGCAGGAGTTGTATAAATTAGAGAAGAACATATTAAACATGGGTGCAACATTCTCCATGTATCTATGAGACAGTGGATATGTAATGTTCACTTGATTTAATCTTATGATTCCATTAGGTAAGAGGATTACCCTAAAGAGCAATCCATCTGAGGCTGCAACAGGATGGTGAAGTCACCATCACTAAAATCCCCTCTGAGAATTAATTGATTCTAGAGTTTTATTTAAGAAATGGTATTGATTAACACTGGGGCTTGGGAGCATAGATACATGCAAATGTATAAGGAATGTTAATGATATTGCCTTTATTATAGATATATTTATCTTTTTTTTAATTTTCTGTTCCTTGAGCACAAATATGATGTGCTTATGGAAAATAATGAGAATTCCATTAAAGTAAGTTTCTGAATCATTACTTTTTGAGAGGGAAATGCAGTTCCTTCACATTGTTGCTAAATATTTTAAGTGATCTCATGGGTTGAAGTATTAAGCAAATCAGGGTTTTGAAGTCTCAGATATGAGCCCAGTGTAAAAAGTTGAAGTGAAAGCACATACCAGGAATAATGGTATCAGTAGAACCAAAGAACATAGGAAGATACAAAGGGAAAACTCTAACAGATTTGGAAATAGTTACATAGTGTGCTTAGGTATGAAAAAGCTCACCAGGGCAGAGATGGTCATTTCCAAGGTAGGCCATTTCCTGAGCTGCACGAGTGATACCTTAATACATCGAGGCTGATGTATTAAGAAATGGAACAATTCTGGCGCAAACCTACTGTACCACATTTGATAAACAGAGATTCCCCAAATTTACATTTAGTTAAATTATATGAAAAAACTGTTTTCACATTTCTCTGTCATTCAAGGGATTAAAAACCCCATTTCAATTACTAGGGATTTTTTTTTAATTGCAGTGGCCTTGCCCCAGAATAGCTCAATTTCATTTTATTACAGGTACATAATTCCCTTTGTCACTGCCAAGGATACACCTCTTTTTTAATCTTCTAGTTTTAAACATGCCATAAATAGGATAACTACATTTTTCAATGTTTTCAATTATAGAGAAAACTAAAATGTAATTTTCATTTATTAGGCCACTATTTTTACTTGTTTTTGATGTTTTTATGCATACGCAAACATGAAAAAGTTTATCTAGATATGCATTGATATTCATCTTATACAAGGATTACATAATAAATTATACATTATAATGCATGATTAAAAACTTGTTTTGATGGTAAAGCTTTTATGTATAGCATATTTTATGAATGCCAGAACTGCACATGTTCGGTTCTAATAATAATTTCTATAACATATAAACTAGGCCATAAGGTTTCATATAGAATATGTGGATCTGAGTAGTTGGCTGTTCTGATGGTATGACTGGCACATGTCCCTATTATTAATATTTGTTTAAAACTGGTAAAGTAATTATCTTATCAGATGGTGGTGAAAATGTCATAAACTTGTAAATTAAAGACAAATTCATAGTTTCAGCATAGAAACTTATAGAAATGCTTCATATTAACCAGATAGAAAATAGACTTAAGAAAGTAAATTTTCAAGTATGGCACGCATAAAGACTATATACAATTTATGTAAATATTTATTGAAGGGTCCTGTCTTGGACTTTGGAACAGACAAGAATCAATGAGATAATAATAGCACTAACGGACTAAGAGCAGAGAAAACAAGCCTGTGACAGAACAAGTTTTAATTGCAATCTTAGAGGGAAGGTCATACGCAGTTCATGACAGGCATGTGTCAGGACAGGCTGAGGGGATCAATATAAAGAGAAAGTACAAATATTAGATACCATGGTGGTGTTTGTGTTCTATATATTATATACTATATATTTAACTCCAGTTGTGGAGTTAAATTTTAGATCCCATACTCTAGTCTATTCATTTTTAAATTTAAAAGTATTTCTCATTTGTCTTACCCTTGCTCGCCCAGGAATGCCATTCTGATTATATATCTTCTTAAGGGAATGCCAATCCTGTTACATATCTTCCCTTTAAGACTACTGATATATTATTGAACACATATTAAATAGAGCAGGCCTATGCACCAAATCCATGAGGTAATCCACAAATAACATATGTACTCAGTTTACCATGACTTATGCCATATCCTTCAGCCAATAGCTTTCCTTTTTTGAATTTTGAGTCCTTTCCAAAACAATGCAGCTTAAAATCAAAGGCTTTATAAGCCCCAGATAAGCAAAATCCCTGGTGTAACCTTTAATTTTAGTTACATAGTCAATTTGTTCTGTATTTAACCCATTCTTACATGTATTGCAAAAATCTGTAGATTCAGACTTTCCAGTCTGTGGGCCATCTTAGTAGTTTAAAACATACACGGGTGTCTACATAATTTTTCCATGAGGAGCAAATCAATAATATGCCCTCCAGGCCAGCCCACCTGGATACATTAAGATTGCTTCTTGATTTCAATTATGTGCTAGGATTTATATGTTATTATTTCCCTATTAGGGATGAGCAAAAATATTTGACTCAAACTGAAATAGGCAAATAATTTCCCATGTAAAGTGCAGTTTTTCTGCTTTTGTCACCTAGCTCATTTCATTGAAATCAATGGAACATTGAATTTACACACAATACATAACAAATATTATTTTATTTCATTTCCCAAAGGCATAGTATAAATGGGGCATAAGGGTGCCTGAGTTGGTGGGATGTGAAGAAAGAATCCAGGGAATGTTTTTTGGGGGGTTTACTGGGATTTGGCGGGACAGTTAATAAAAAAATAAACCCTAAATACAATTAAACCCCCCCATAAGACATGGTATAAAAGGGGTCTGAGGAGGGTGCCTGTGTTGGTGGGTGGAGTCTGGGGAATGAATCAGTTGAACGGGGAATTTGTTTTGGGGGGTATTGGGGGGACATTTAATAAAAAAATAAACAAAATAAAATAATACATTTGTATGTAAAATGATAGAGACAGGAACCCCCTGACATAAGCTGCCACTGGGGTACACTGATACTTGACATGATAGAGTAGGGGATGATTTGTGGAAGACTAAGCCTGTATTTGTGGGAGGGGCTGCAGGCCATATTTAAGAGCCTGCAGCTTCCCTCACAGGGCGTACTTCTTCAGTGGCCATACGTTGCATAGCTGTATCAGTCTAAGCACTTCATTTTTGCTTACGTCATCAGACAGTGACTTCCGGTTTTCGGCAGTCGGCATCTAAGCAGAGCACATGTGTCTAGGCACAGTAAGTCTTGTAATATGTGAATGTATCCCTAAACCTGTGCACCTACTTGTGTCCTGGCTAACACGATACAGTCTACTTTATACAGTTGAATTCAAGGGGACAAGTTCACTTTGATGTTACATGGCTACATCAACAGAATGGGAAGGGAACACAGGAATAATTATATCTGATTTCTGACTATTTTCACCTCTATTCACTTAAATAATCATTCTAGTTCACTGTATATGCAGCTTTTTCTGTCAATTAATTTTTAATACTTACAACGTCTACACCGAATCAATACATACA
The DNA here is from genome assembly GCA_037306005.1 of Rhinophrynus dorsalis. Lineage (NCBI taxonomy): Eukaryota > Metazoa > Chordata > Amphibia > Anura > Rhinophrynidae > Rhinophrynus > Rhinophrynus dorsalis. The sequence goes on along the minus strand of CM074719.1, from coordinate 66,456,810 downwards.
TATGTTTACTAGCCACATCTATCAATATTATATTTATAATACCACTATTAAGGTTCCATCTACTCCATTATTTCACTTAATCATCCAGATTATCCTGCATTACTGTGTATATGTCTTATCAACATATTTTACAATTATGTTCTTTTTTTCAAGTAGTGTTATGTATACCTTTATCTGCATTTTGACTTTATGCAAATAACTTATTATTGTTGTCTTATTCTACAGTTACTCATTATTTGCTTATCTGAATCCATGATATGATTATACATAATGTCACATTCAATCATGCCATGTTCTATAAGTCTATTTTCTGCTGTTCTTATATACATTCTAAATACTATTACTGCTCCATCATGAATTTTATAGCAGGTTATCAACGGGTAATATATTATATAATTTAGTTTAATTGCTCCTGTGTAAGCCCCCCGTCCATTACATTCAACATTGCGCATAACGATCTCTATCAATAACCAATATAACTTAAATATTTTCCAAGTCAGAGATTGATATCATTTATTTGATTTAGATTCACTATCTTAATCATATTAACTGCATGTCTCATGTCAGGCTCCTACCAGACTTCCATCCATCAATCTTACTCCAGCCTCTCTATATTGTTAAAGTGGGTTTTCAAGTATGTCAGACAACATTGAGATTAGCTTCATTAGGGTATTTAGGCGAGCAATCTTCACATATACAGTGGGGCAAGAAAGTATTTAGTCAGCCACCAACTGTGCAAGTTCTCCCACTTAAAAAGATGAGAGAGGCCTGTAATTTTCATCATAGGTACACTTCAACTATTAGAGACAGAATGGGGGGAAAGAATACAGGAAATCACATTGCAGGATTTCTAATGAATTCATTGGTAAATTCCTTGGTAAAATAAGTATTTGGTCACCTACAAACATGCAAGATTTCTGGCTCTCACAGACCTGTAACTTCTTCTTTAAGAGTCTCCTCTGTCCTCCACTCGTTACCTGTATTAATGGCACCTGTTTGAACTTGTTATCAGTATAAAAGACACCTGTCCACAACCTCAAACAGTCACACTCCAAACTCCACTACGACCAAGACCAAAGAGCTGTCGAAGGACACCAGAAACAAAATTGTTGACCTGCACCAGGCTGGGAAGACTGAATCTGCAATAGGCAAGCAGCTTGGTGTGAAGAAATCAACTGTGGGAGCAATTATTCAAAAATGGAAGACATGCAAGACCACTGATAATCTCCCTCAATCTGGGGCTCCACGCAAGATCTCATCCCGTGGTGTCAAAATGATCACAAGAACGGTGAGCAAAAATCCCAGAACCACACGGGGGACTTAGTGAATGACCGGCAGAGAGCTGGGACCAAAGTAACAAAGGCTACCATCAGTAACACACTACGCCGCCAGGGACTCAAATCATGCAGTGCCAGACGTGTCCTCCTGCTTAAGCCAGTACATGTCCGGGCCGGTCTGAAGTTTGCTAGAGAGCATTTGGATGTTCCAGAAGAGGATTGGGTGAATGTCATATGGTCAGATGAAACCAAAGTAGAACTTTTTGGTAAAAACTCAACTCGTCGTGTTTGGTGGAGAAAGAATGCTGAGTTGCATACAAAGAACACCATACCTACGGTGAAGCATGGGGGTGGAAACATCATGCTTTGGGGCTGTTTTTCTGCAAAGGGACCAGGACGACTGATCCGTGTAAAGGAAAGAATGAATGGGGCCATGTATCGTGAGATTTTGAGTGAAAACCTCCTTCCATCAGCAAGGGCATTGAAGATGAAACGTGGCTGGGTCTTTCAGCATGACAATGATCCCAATCACACCGCCCGGACAACGAAGGAGTGGCTTCATAAGAAGCATTTCAAGGTCCTTGAGTGGCCTAGCCAGTCTCCAGATCTCAACCCCATAGAAAACCTTTGGAGGGAGTTGAAAGTCTGTGTTGCCCAGCGACAGCTCCAAAACATCACTGCTCTAGAGGAGATCTGCATGGAGGAATGGTCCAAAATACCAGCAACAGTGTGTGAAAACCTTGTGAAGACTTACAGAAAACGTTTGACCTCTGTCATTGCCAACAAAGGGTATATAACAAAGTATTGATATGAACTTTTGTTATTGACCAAATACTTATTTTCCACCATAATTTGCAAATAAATTCTTTAAAAATCAGACAATGTGATTTTATGGATTTTTTTGTCTCATTCTGTCTCTCATAGTTCATGTATACCTATGATGAAAATTACAGGCCTCTCTCATCTTTTTAAGTGGGAGAACTTGCACAATTGGTGGCTGACTAAATACTTTTTTGCCCCACTGTATAATTTTCATATCATCTCTTTTCAGCTTCCTTCTCTACTATTCAAGTAGGTATGGTCTTGTTTGGTCCCATTTCTATTATAATTCATCTATTTAACTCCATGGTTCAGCATTTGCTCGCCTTTACTTATCTGTGAGGTATCACTTGCGGACCATTTAGTATAATCTCACCAGTTTTGCTCTCCCTTAAGGGAGGAGGATCCACCCTCCCCAGTCATTCCTGCTGACCGCATTTTGGCTATGATCCATACTTGTATTACTTCTCCTTTGGGTGAGGAGATTTTGGCTGCTCAGGCTGCCTCCCCAGTTGAGAGACATGAGGGTAGTTGCTTTGTGCCAGCAAATTTTGTATTCAGTTGCTTGAGACTTATCATGCCTCAAAAATTGCTGGGTATAATCTCCCAGACAGCTACCTGTGGGTCTGCTTCAACCAGTGGCCAATGGGGAACGCCCCTGGTCACATTTATCAATTGATTTCATGGTTGAACTTCCATGCTCCATGGGATGTACAGTGATTTTGATGATAGTGGATACGTTTTCGAAGATGGCTCATTTTGTGCCACTTAAAGGATTACCTTCCACCAGGGAATTGGCGGTGATCTTTGCCAGAGAAGTCTTCCGTTTACATGGTATCCTGAAGGTTATTGTGTCTGATAGAGGAAGCCAGTTTGTGGCTTGGTTTTGGAGACAGTTTTATGCTCAAATGGGTATTCAATTGGCGTTCTCCTCCGCCTATCACCTGCAATCTAATGGAGCGGCAGAATGAGCCAATCAAGTCTTAGAGCAGTTTCTCAGATGCTACATTTCTGACCATTATGACAAATGGGCCGAGTTGTTGCCACGGGCAGAGTTTGCTTGAAACTGTGAGGTAAACTCCTCGACTAGGAGTTCCACATTTTTGATTAATTATGGGTTCCAACCCTCAGTGTTGCCCGAGAATTTTCAAGTGCAATCCATGCCGGCTCTGGATTTACGAGCCCTCCGATCTTCCTGGGTAAAGGTGCAGACCTTACGTGGGTCCGTGTTTTGGCAAAAACAGCAGGCGGATCATGGAAGGTTGCCGGCTCCTCACTTTCAAGTAGGAGACAAAGTGTGGCTGTCTTCCCATAATCTGCACCTAAAATTTCCATGTGGTAAGTTGGCTCCTATATTCATTGGGCTGTTCCGTGTATTACATAAGATCAATCCAGTTGCTTACACTTTGGAGTTGCCAGCCAGTATGCAAATTCACAATGTGTTCCATGTGTCTCTGCTTAAGCCCTTGCTCTGCAACCGGTACACGACTGTTCCTGTTCAGCCTGCTCCCTTGAGAGTTGCAGCTCAGGAGGAATTTGAAGTACAAAACATTATGGACTCCCGGTTGGTTCAAGGGCGCTTACAGTATTTGATCCATTGGAAGGGATATGGTCCAGAGGAGCGTTCCTGGATTTCAGCTGGTACGCAGATTCCATGTGAAGTTCCCTGACAAACCCTGTCTTGTTCCGCGGAGGAGGGACCTTTGAGGGGGAGGTACTGTTACAGTTTACAGCTTACCTTGTTTGCAGCATCATCTAAAGGCGCAAAGCTTCAAGCATGCAGCAGGCCTCTGTTTTATCTGTATGTTTCCTGTAGTATCCTCCTACCTACTTCCCACTTCCTCCCTCTGAGCTGCTCCTCCTACTTCCTGTGGGGGGTTTAAAAGGCAGACTGAGCCCTGACTCAGTCGCCCTTGCGTTGTTGTTATTAGGTGGAGTTACTTGGGCTCTGTGTGTGACCTGGCTATCTACGAAAACCCACTCTGAGGAATACTATGGGATGAATGTATGACTCCACCAGTACAGCTCCAATAACATTAGTCTCCAGCTGTAGTGGCTGGGGTGTACTTCAGAGTATGCACTAGAGCATTTTAACGCTTTGGTGCATATAGGTGGACACACTCAGACACAGTTAAGACTTTAATGCCAACAAACCCTTATTGTGACAATTGCCTTTTCTGCACAGCAGATGCAAGAACGCAATGCTAGGTTGCAAAGCTTGTGTGTTGTAACAGTCACTGAGCTACCCTTTCTATGGTCAAAACCGAGGTAGAGATGCTGGCTGCTATGCCACATATTAACCCCCAGAGGAGCTGGGTAGTGGATCTTGATGGGTAACCAGTGAACTGTTGGTTGCAAGGATAAGGTAGACTAGGACCGTGCAGACTTGCAGACCAGTTGACACCTAGAGACTAGACCCCCTGGCAGGTTTTGAGAGGGACAGGAGGAGTAGCACCCGGATAGGGTGGGGGTGATGAAATAGTCTAAGATACCCTGAGATCTCTGTGTGGCAGCTAGAGGAATTTGGGAGACAGTCTGGGTAGCCTCCTGTGTCCACTGAGTGGTACTTTCTGGGGGATGATTTGACATTATGGACCTAAGCATCAAGGTGTTTGCTTTCAGTTGTGCCAGTTTTTTATGTGTTTGCAGATGTGTCTATGTTTCCCAGTGCTTCCCCTATATCCTACACATGTTGTGCACATTGCAGTTGGTGATGTAAGGCACAGTTCCTTCCTACTCTCAAGGGAAAAAATTATATTCCAACAACACACCCATGAGGTGCAGGAGGAGAAGCATTAATGGCCAACTTCTTTTCTCCACATATACCTGACGTGATGGGGGCTAGTTGTGGTGCTGCTACTGCCTCAGGTGCATCACTGGAGATAGTAGTGCCAAGTGGAACCATAATCATCATCACCAATATCAATGCTGTTGTTGATCCCATTCCCTTCAAGCTGCCTAAACATTGTGATGCTTAAACAACTCAGCAGCAGCACTAACAGCAGTCACAAATGCTGCAATGTCACCACAACATTTGCCAATGGCTACTGTCCAGTGGCCACCATAAAATGGCACTAGGTCAGTAGGGTATATTTTTTTTCTCTGGGCTTTCAAACAAGAAGCCTACATAAAAAAAACTATTTTAGGGGGCTTGTTTGTAAGTTTCTAACAAGCCTACGTCCAACAAATTACTGGTTCCTATCATGGTGCCCTTGTTCCTGCGCTGACAGCGACATTGTTACTGTGCATAATTTCTATGTTGCCTTCCCATTGGCCTGTCATCCTTGCACCACCCAGGGCTTGCCTTTTTATATCCTGTCACATCTATTCTAAGGCACCCATTCATGGTGTATCTGAGCCTGACGTTTTGTTACTGTGTTGCTGTTCGTGTTGCTGTCCGGCCTGCCTGACGATGTTCCTGTGTTTCCTGTGTACTGCTCCGTTACCGACTTATCTGGCTGAGAACCCGCTCCGTTGCTGAACTGATCTGGCTGAGAACCTGCTCCGTTACAGACTGATCTGGCTGAGAACCCGCTCCGTTGCTGCACTGATCTGGCTGAGAACCTGCTCCGTTACCGACTGATCTGGCTGTGAACCCCCTCCGTTGCTGTACTGCTCTGGCTGAGAACCGCTCCGTTGTTCAACGGATCTGGCTAAAACCCTCTCTGTGCTAGTCTGCCTGGCTATTGAGCCTGCCTGTGCTCCTGACTAGTCTGTGCTTTCCATTTGTTTGTAAACCAGTCCCAGCTGAGCCATTGTCCCATTGCCATCCGTGTATGGATGTTCCTCCTCCGTTGTCTTACTGGCCAGGATTACACTCAACGGATTCCGGTTGCCTTGTTGGGGTGCGCTGCGTGGCGCTAATCTTATTTTGTCAACTGTAGGCATAACATTCGTGCTATAGTCACTTAGTCCTACTGCCTGTGGCAGTGTGTACTTGTGAAGTACCGGTACAGTGCTAGCAAGTGCTGACTGAGTTACTCTGATCTCTCTGTGTCTCCCTCTGGGCTGGGCTCACTCCCTGTGGGAGTTCCTGTGTATCTCTGGGCATCTCCTGTTAACTAGTTCAGTGCCTGGACTGTCTAGGCAATCCTTGTGCTCCTTCATGTTGCAGTGCCTGGGTGAGGGCCAACACTTGCATTGGCACGCACTACCTGGTGTGTGGAGATCCTGAGCTCATATCCCTGTCTAGTGGACAGCGGGCCTAGAGTCAGTATTTGCTATTGTTCCGCTGTCCTGTGAGGGGACACCTGTGGTCTTCCAGTGTTCACCTATGATCCACCCCTAGCACTCTAGAGTTTACCCTTAGTAAGTGGTGGCCTCGGTCACCCTGGGACCCCTGTCCCTTGGTCAGTGTTGCCTCATTGCCTCTTTGGGTTCTGTGCCACCCAGGCATCTGGGTCTCGTGCCTATTACCATCTCCAGGACTTGCTGCCATCCTATGTCCTGCTGTCAGCCGGGGTCCAGTAGCCTGATCTCTCCAGGTTCTCTAGATGAGGGTTGCCTGCCTTGATACCTCCTGTGCCTGTATCCCATCTAAGTCATTCTGTTCACAGTCATTGCTTATTGACTGTATATCCATTATATAGTGTTGTTTCGTGTTGTGGACCTGAGGCCTTTTTCCTTGTATGCACCTTACTCAATAGAGTCATTTTAACCTTACTGTTCTGTCTGAGTGTTCATCAAAAACCGTGACAGTTCCTCAGGGCTTGCGTCTCTAAGCCATATTCCTACATATTCCTCGGGACTTGGGCCTAAATAGTCTAAGTCCTGCAAATCAATGTTTTCTCAAGGCACTAACCTAGGCACTAACAAGTCTAAGTCATAGAAATCAATGTTTCCTCAGTGCTTGTGCCTAATCAGTCTAAGTATGAAGCTGGGAGAAGCAATGTAGAATGAAGCAGCAGCCTAAGCAGCAGCACCACCACCACAAGCCAAACTGGTAAAAAAATATTGTAAACTGCAAAAGAAATGAGTGATATTTCCCTCACTGTCTATTTTGCTCTCTTGCTCAGATTTGCCTTATATTTTGGTGTTGAACTTTCTGTGGGCATGGCCAGACTCATATGAGTATGGAAATGTCTTTTCTGTAATGACACAAAGGTATGATAAATAAGACTAAGTAGCACCAAAGGACTGGAGGAACCATCACCAAGAAGAACATTTTTACTCATTCTCAGTGTTAGGGTAAAAAAAAAGTCAAATATTTTTGCCACAGGAATTGTCACTGAAAACTTGCGAATTACACATTTCTGCATTTTCGCAAATTCTAAGCATTTTCATATTAATACTTTGCTGGTTCATGCCCATGATCGAAAATTCAGCTTGCACTAGATACCAGTGCAGTAGGGCACTCCTGGGACACACAGTATATTGCAGTCTTTGGCTACTAGTGCAGTGGAACAAGGCTGAGGGACAGTGTTTGTGATTCTGTGGCAAATGTGGGACAAGGCAGGAGGTCAGTATTCATGGGTATATTGCTACCAGTGCAATGGGACAAGCCTGGGGCATTTGTATGTGTGGTTTCGTGTGCAATGGTGGGCAACATGACGCCCTCCAGCTCCTGTCTGCTCCTGGGTAGCTTGGGAATAATGGAAGATGTAGTGTGGCAGCAGCTGGAAGGCGTCACATTTCACATCCCTATGGCTACCAGTGCAGTGAGACAAGGCCTGAATGGGGGGACAATATGCATGTTTCTATGGCTAGTGTGGGACAAAATTTGTGTTTATGGGAGGTAAGTATGTGTGGTTCTTTGGCTACATGGGCTTCTGCCCATCTCAACATAGTGTGTGCATGACACATCTCTTCTCTTCTGTAATCTGAGTAATTAAAATGATATCCCAGGCCTGGGAGCTTGCTCTCATCATGCATAGAGGCTGCCCATCAATGAAAAAGTCCACTAAAGGCCAAAACATACTTTAAGGGTTTTTCTCATGCAGAGAAGATTTGATGAACCATATGTGGACAAGAGAGAATTATATGAATAATCATCCCCAAGAATAACGTTTTATGCGTCACAATGTGTCTATTTCAAACCTCTTTTGTTTTGTAATTTCCATAAGTGGAAGGGTACCCCTGAAATGGACATTTACTCTAACTGTTCATAGAAGCAGTTGGTTGGAACTCACTGATAAAAAACATCTGGGGTTTTGTTGTTTCTCTTGTACAGATATGTTTTATCTGAACTTTTTGGTGCTGGACTGTTTACGGGCAAGACCAAACTATATGGAAATGTATTCTCTGTAATAGCACAAGGGAGGGAAACACATAACTTTGTTACATCTCTTTTGCTGATTTTAGGTTGCTTGTAATGGAATACCATTTGATTTTGTTTAATCTCTACACTGCATCAGGGAACACAATGTATGTCCTTCTAACAACTGTTAGGTTAAATAGAGGTGAAGAGATGGTTTTAGGACATGCAAGAAAAGGAATGCCTTTATTTTTGGGGACAGGTATGAGCAACACTACTGGGGTGGAAAGCAACACATTGTTTTGAAATCAATTGTAGGTCCCTCCTGCCTCTGAGGGATTAATGTATTAAATATAGAAGAGGCTTTAACTCGTGGATAGGGGTTTAAAATACATAGAAATCATTGAGCAACATAATTGTTGAGTTCCTTTGTTGGGTGTTTAAGGGAAGGGTATTCATGAACAGCATCTCTCTCTCTCTCTCTCTCTCTCTCCGCTCTTTTTTCTTGTTTACTTCTCCAGCAGCCACTTTCCTCCTCTCTATTTTTGGCTATCTTCAAGACAATATTTGGGATTTACATATTCCATATAGAATTTAGGATTATTATACTAAATCAGATGCATTGACTTATGCAAATGATATTAATTGCAAACATATAAATATAACATATTAATGTCTATTAATCATCTATTAATCATCCCTGTTGTCTAACTACCATAAGGGTTTAGTACTATCCCTTGTTTAACTATTGTTATTTTTTTTTACATTTTTACATCAATACCATTCTTTTTACATTTCCTGAGAAATGTTCTTCAAGTAGTTATATGGGACCAGGACAGGTTCCACTTGCCTACAATACCCCTGGTCCTAAATTTAGTATGGATGCTGAGGCAGCAGCATCACCCCCAGCCAATGAAGGTGATTCTGGAGAAAAGGGCCATTCTTTTCCACCTCTGCCCTTACTGAAATCATGGATATGGGAATATCTTTTCCCGGGAGGCAGGCACACTGCAGTCATCAATGACTGCACTGTGCACTATGCGTGATAAGGTTGTGAAAAACGGATTGGAGGGAACACACCTTGGCACATATGCCCTCTTGAAACACATGCAATATAGAGATAACAATGTTTATGTTTAATATGTGAAAGCTGTGTGCCCCATGTCCCTCCCCAAAGGCACTAATAACATGGGTGAAAATCCCAGAGGAAGACAAAAGAAATCCACCCTGCAAGTTCCATGTCAAGATTAACACCTGCATCATTTTGTGCTAGAGCCCAGGGGTGGGAAGATATAGCTACTGTCCCCACCCCTCACCCGAAAACGCTCAGCATCCTATTCCTCATCCTCTCGTGTACCTCCTTTGCCTCATTACCTCCCCACCAGTTGTTAGTGAGTTTGTAGATGTGAAAATCTGGCAGTTCATATCCATCCATCCATTGCACATTGTGAGGTACTCTGACCACATATGGCAATGTGTTAGAGAAAAAATGAATGCACAGACTGGAGCCCCTGAGAAACCCGTCTATAGGATGGCAAAATGCATTGGGCATTCCTTATGTTGCTGGAGGGTTTAAATAATGTTGGATGGAGGTGTGATAAGATGCTCTTTATCTTGTAATCTATATTGGCCCTAGTTTAGAAAGCTGTATTGTTATACAGCTTCGTAATAGCAAGACATTTTACTGACTCTATAGAGCTATCTGGATCAGCTCACACAGTATCCAAAGGGTTACACATCTGGCTAATTGGATACAATCTGTGCTTAATTCATACTGGCCCCAGTTTAGTTAGCCCTGCTTCTCTATAGCTTAGTGATAGCAAGACACATTTAGCTAATTGGATACATTGTGTATAGGCTCTAACACTTAAAGAAGCCTTGATACATTATTATTAAATCATATGTATGACCATTACGAAACAGTCGACAGGGACTGAGGCTTTTTGACTCTTAATGTACTGAGTGGTTACAATTAAATAATCTGCAACATACTACTAAAATGGTTGGCTAACTAGTAAAGCTGTTCATATGTCTATGAGCTTGGGATAATAAAGGCCCTAGCATACATAGTCCATCTTTTGAGATCTTAGCAGTAGCACGACATCTGATTGCTTAAAGTTAGTAATGCGACTCTTATTGGTGGCTGGTTAATTATATACATCCCCGATACCTTGTTTTTAGGCAGACAGGTATCGCCCAGGTAGGATAACCTTCCTGTTTTAAGATACATTGTTTAAATTCATTTAATTTGTCTGGATTATTGGAGGGCTCTCTGATGCACCCTGTGTACATTGTTTTAACATTGATGATCAATAAGGGTTACATTATACACAGATTTTTGCTTTTGACTGTCTATAGGGCAAGCTAAAGGTCCACTGAAACCTTACAAGGGGAGGATATTGATACACTAGATATCCTCCATGGTTATAGGTTTTGTTTTTCTTTTTTTTGGTTGTGTCTATAGTAATTGGACCTGTTGCCCATTTCACACATCTATCAACCAGCTTATATGTTGTCATGCATACAATGATGTCACAGTCCTCTCGTTGTCCATTCGGTTAGTGCTATCAAGAAAGGAGGTGGAAGGGGCACATTTTTATCTCCTAAAACTGACTATTCTTTTTTATGGAAATAGAAAGCATGTGGGTGTTTTTCCTTAAAGGGATAGTAACACTTCGTTTTAACTTTATTTTATTTTGTAGGCATTAAAAAAACATGAAGAATGATATAAGTCTTATCTCTCAAACCTTTATGGTTTATGAGATATTCACAAGCAAAGTTCCCCTCCCCGCCCCTTTTACCTAGTGTAAGCCATCTCTTCTCAGATGTGAGTCTGGTTGTATGACAGTACAGATAACAGAAGGAGACAATTTTCTTTGTATGAAAACAATGAAAGCCCTTCCCCCCTTGACAAGTTTTTCAGCTTTTTCCATTATCTTAATTGAAGATTGTCCCCCTCTGCAGTCTACCTGGGCATCTCCCTTCTGATCTGGTTGAATAGGGGGGGGGATACTTTGTTTGTGAATATCTCTTAAACCATAAAGGTTTCAGAGATAAGACTTATATCATTCTTCATGTTTTTTTAATGCCTGCAAAATAAAATAAAGTTAAAATGAAGTATTACTATCCCTTTAACTTGTTGGATGAGAGCAATGCCTCCAACACATTGATTCCATATGCTTTGGAGACAGGTCAAGTCCAAAGGGTTAAAGTAAGTTTTTTTGGATGTAAAACTAGGGTACTCCCATAGCAGTTTTTTTCCCCCAAACGTTATAGCCATTCTAACTGACAATGAGTGTCAGATTTTACCAAGAACTGTAACCAGTATATCATTTTTCCCATAGAATACACAGAATAATGTTTGGCTATCATGTAAACTTAAAAGGGACGACCTGGACACCAGCACTATTAATGAAATAAACTCTAACAGTTTAACCAATAATAACTTTGGAATAATTAATTTCCCAAAAGTAAGTGCAGCCATGTTTTACTCAGCAGGAAAAGTCCTGAAATATATGTTTTCATAAAACAGTTTATTTCTCCTTTAATTTGATAAAAATAAGTATAGATACTTTTGTAAATCTTATCTTAGACTTTTGTACTGTTATACAAGGATTGGGGAACACTTGAAAAATACCCCAGACAGCCTTTCATATGTGTAATTTTACAGCAAACAAGATTGATCACCTTTGAGTTTTATTAGTTTTATTCTACTTATTTTTATGTCTAAAAAATAAATTGTGCATTCACTTTTGACAGGCAGCCTGGGAACTGTGATTCTCTGAACAAAGAGCTGGGGAATATTGGACTTCAGAATGTAAATTACTTGAGATTAATCAAATAACTTAAACTCATATCATGCCAGATGCCACAAAAACCAAGTAGTAACAACAAAATTAACTTTTTGAATGCCAGAGGATTATGCAAATCATTGCAAATAAATGACTTGTACACCATTCTGGAACTCAGAGGGTTAACCTCCTAAACACCTGTTAGCTCACCAACACATGCAGTAAAATATGTCAAAACTGTTCTTAGATGGGGTGGTAAAAGAAATCATATTTTGATTTGTACCTTTCTTCCATGTAGACTTGAATCCAAGCATACTGACCTCCAAGGTGTGTGTGTAAACCCAACAACCTTGATCCATTACATTGGTATCCATAGTCCCATAAAAGCTTCAACAACTGGAGGGCCTTCATGTCAACCATTTGTGATTTCCAGATACCTAGCTTTGTCCCACATTAGCCATATAATCAAACATAGTAACCCCCTGACCCCAAGCCTTATTCCAATGCACTGGTAGCCATAAAACCATACATACTGAAATCTAGGCTTGTCCCATTGCTCTGGTATAACCAGAATCGCACATTTTGAGTTTAACACTCTGCTTCCCTCCTCAGAGGGAAATTTCTTCCAGTTAGTGAAAAGGTGGATATTTTAGAGGGGTTTTGGGCATAGTAAATTTCATGAGAATATTGGCATATTGCAAGTGTTACTCCAAAATTCCAGGCACATGGAGAGTAATGGTCAATTCTTTGGATATCCTTCCACTTCTGAAGACTGCAAAAAAAGAAAGGCATTACAAACACATTGAGAATGGATGAAACTAAATAGTTTATTTGTATAAATGGTGCCCTCTCAATTGCTTTCAACCAATAACGATTCATTTTAACAATCTGGGTATTTAAAGAAAAAGAAAACTATGTTAAATAAAATACATAATACCTGAATACAATGGGATTGTGATGCCCTGTCTCATTGAAAGACAAATTTCCTATGAAATCAGCTCGATTTGCCAAGAAAACATAAAAAAAGCAAAAACGAGGTCAGGCTACCTGTAAAACCTTGCCAATTAATGTTTTACACAAATAAAACATAAAAAAGGAGGTATATCACATGTAAATGGGAAATTTGATGTATTATAAATAAAGTTGTAAATGGTATATGCTAATGAAGCAAATTCAGTGAACTATAAAATTAAATTTCTGTTCAGCAAAAATGTCCCTTGTTTTTCTACAAAATTTGCAGTTTCCATTTTCCTGACAATATTGCTGTAACTATCTCAAGCATAATATGTCTAGAAATCTTTTAAATGGGATCAAGACATTTTCAAGGTCTGCTTGTATTACCTGTAACATGTATTTTTCCATAACTATCCCCATTTAAGTTAGCTTAATGTGTTTTTTCCTCAAAGGTCTTAGAAATGAAATTCCAATGTATTTACGATAATAATTATAAATGAGTAACCCTTTAATGACCTTTAAGGACTCTTCTTTAATAGTTACCCTCCTAAGGGCCAATGGGGTGAGCATTGCATCGATTTACCATGCATTGCACATCTCTCTGGTCCTTAAGCGATTAAAGAGTAAACAATTTTATATTTTTATTAACTCAATAAGATTTCATATAACATTTAGCATTGTAGTTGTATTGCAATTTAAATTATAGCCTAAACCAGGGATGCTCAAACTTGTCCTCAAAACCCCCAACAGGTGAGTCAGTCAGTGGTTCAATCATTCTGAAGGGTCTGTCTAAGTCAAAGGGAAACTCTCACTTATAGTACACCACTTCTTAAATGAATCTTCCTTGCTTATACATTTTGAATCCAGATTTTTTTTTTTTAAATGCAGTATTTTGTGAGATTTCGTTTTTTTGATTCTGTCCCGTGATGTCAATTCAGGACAGGCTGCAGTATAGCTCTGTACAGCAGACTGTCAATCTTCATTTATTTCCCTCCCCAGTTGTTCCCCATTACAGCCTCCTCCTCTGATGGAGGAATCCAGCATGTGAGTCGGATCGCTCTCATTGGCAAGAGAGTGCTCCCACTCACATGCTGGATTCCTCAGTCAAAATATCTGAAAATATTGCATTTAAAATATATATATATGGATTCAAAATGTATTAGCATGGAAGATTTATTTAAGAAGTTGTTTAATAGAGGTATTCCCCTTTAACAGTATTTGCTTGTGTCTAATTGAGAATATGAAAACATGCATTGTTTGGAGGGGGCTTGTAAACTGGTTTGCGCACCTTTGGCCTAAACTAAACTAGTCATTTGTGCTATGTAGCATCCTTGTATTACAAGATTATTTTCTGTATATTCACAGACTGAATCTCACATTGTCAAGCGTACAACATTTATTATCAGCCTTAAGGGGTAACTCTTTGGGACTTTACATGTACTTTGCTTTGTATTTTATAACTTATTCTTCATAATAGACTATTTGACCAAAAGGCAGAGTTGTCAAAATATGACAAATTGTTGTACCATGTAGCTATTTCTCAATTTCTACTTCTTATTTTCCATTTATTTTCTTTCCTTGGAAATATAGCTGTAGAGAAAGATTTATAAATCATTGAAAAGAGGTTGTACACTTTAATTTCCCTAATGTGTATGGAGCTGGTATAACATTCTCTAAGTTTTTTGTTGTATAATTGAGAACTTTAACTTGGATTTGCTTACTTGATTGTTTTTTATTACTATTTATGGTGATCAATCATTAATGTTATTATACTTGATCAATCAAGCAGGATTGGTGGACTTAATTATTTTGGTGACTTTTTTATTGGTCGAGCAAGCCTTACATACTTTCATCAATATTTCGAAATCTTAATTTGCATGTTTTGACCAATCAAATGTTCTTCATTTAAAGTTGCTTGCTTTTATTGATCAAAAGCAATGTTTGTGTTTTATCAGTTGTGAAGGTTTAATCCTCCCCAAACTGTTATCTGTTTAAAATTTGTATCAATTCACTTCTCCTCACCCTCTTCAGTCTTTCTTATCTTTTTCCTTCCTGTCTCTATGCTTTTTCCTCCTCCTTCTTAGGCCAAGTCAGGACTTACAAGTTATGACTTTCTATACTCATATCCCAAAATGTAAGCCATTTCACTCTTGGCACTTAATCCTGTTAAGATTTTACACTGCAAAATAATGTGTGATACTTGATTTAAATGTTTGAGCATCAGAGAGGTGTGTAATGTATTCCTTCATGATGCATTGAACACCCCTCTCACACTTAAAATGTTAAGCAGTAAAAACATTTACAGGTGTTGATAATCCAGAGACCCAGTGGGCACATCATATGTTACATGAGTTAATGAAAAAATATGTTATAGTGCTTCACCTGTTAGGAAAAAAGGGTATTCTCATTGGGGATTTTTTTTTGGCATTCAAATGTTTACAGCTAATATGGATGATTTTCTTTTATTATTAAATTGCAATTTTCCATTCTAGTTACAAGGTTTTTCAATGTATTGAAGATCTCTATAGCATTCAAGGTGTTAGATAAATATATAAGAATAACCCAGCATCTCACAAATTTCACCAGTGTTCATTAACCCTTTGAATGCCAGAAGGGTATGCAATGCATTGTAACCTACACTGTCTGCAAAGTTTGTGCGTATACCCCTAGATTTTGTGCTTGTTGTTCTCCAACTACATGTTTTGTAACAGTTGCCCCACATGAACATAGTCAAGTTCCAAAATCCAGAACAGTATTTTATTTAGGAATTAAAGGAGCAGTATTCTTTTTTAATGAAAACCAGATTATTATAGGGTTTGTCCTTCTGAGTAAAACAAGGGCACTCCCACCTCTGGCAATTGTTTTATTCAAATGTTATAACAGGTTAAATTGTCAGGAGGTGAATTACAGTGTGTTTACTTCTTGGAACATCAAACTGAAAGCAGGACTCAGTCACACTCTATAGAGAACTGTTTGTCAATGACTCACCTTTCCCAGGAAAACAACAGAATAATTAATTGGCATCTGATCACTAGAGGGCACTGTTAATGTAAAACTAGAGTTGAAACTGTAATAACTCTGGAAATGTGCATCTCGCAGCTCTGGGAGTACCCTTGTTTTACTCATATATATTTTTTTCATAACAATAGCTTATTGCTTTAATATAAACCACATTTTACTAAACCCCGAGGCTGCTGTATTAAGGTTGGAGAAATTCTGGGCTAAAACAATCTGCTTAAATCCCATTGATTTAAAAAGGGCTTTAAACCCCTTTGATGCTAGAGTTCTCCAAAGCTTTGTGCATTAAAATACCCATACAAATCGGAAAATTGTTTAATTGTTCTCTATGGTGCATTTGATTTGCCCCAGAATTACTCCACTTTTTAACAGAGTGCCCTATATTATAAGTAGGAAACTTGAGACCCTCCAGTTGTACAGTACAAACATTCCATCATAACCAGTTTGACTTTGGATGGAGTTATAGCCCTAATTATCTGAAGGGCCTTGGATTGTCTATCAGTGCCCTACATGTTTGTTCTGAAGTCACAAATTTCATTTAGCGCCTATGTTAATCATCAATTCCTAGTTCTATGACAGGCCATGCTAGCCTATAAAAACTTGTGTGATGCAATCAAAGCTCAGTTACTACCTGCCACATGTGCCTCATCGCTCTTATGAGAAAAGTTTATGATAGAAAGAAATCCAGGGTACATCTGGACTTGTATAATAATAGTAATAACAGTTGCCTTTTAAAGAGTCAATTTTCTCAAATTACTCAATGCACTTCATCACAACACTGGATTTAAGTAGGTTAAATCAATATATTAGAGACATCTATAGCATGCTTGGGATTAAAGATCCAGACTTGCTCAAGATTTTCTAAGTAGATCAACCTCTATGTTTCTATATATGAAGTAACGTAATTAAAAATATATTAGCACATCTCGCTGAAATTAGCTGCAAAAGTTTAAACTGCTCATCTTCCTTATCTAGTAATTCTTTCCCTAACTCAAATTAATCAAGTTTTGGCACTGATTTAACTGGAAATCTATTTTCAGGTTAATTAAAATATGTCTACATCTCACAGGTAATTTGTAAAATTATGCTCTCATCAGAAATCATATGAAAGAATCTAGAAATTGTCTATAGAAAATTACAGCTTCCATGATTTAATAAAACCGTCTGAAAGGTACATTGATACATAATAAAATAAGCATTCATGCTTCAGTTGCTTTCTACATAAAGAATTACAAGACAAGGTGCTATTAGACTACCCCAGAGTGCTTTAAATTATGATTGTGATACAAGTCTGCAACATTTTCATTTTATTAACATTTCCAAATACAAGGTATTAAAGTAACAATCCACATAATGATGACAACCTTTGGCAATGTGTAACTTGAATACATTTTTAGCCAAAATGTATTTAATTTCACTTAAAGAAAATGGATTAAACATGGTACAAAATACATAATAAGTTACATTACATTTTATAGCTACATACACAAAGACCACAAAGAATAATCTTGGCTAGTGGGAGAGGAATAGACAAACCAATCAACCCCTGCTGTCCTGGTTCACTTTTGAAACGTCGCTTTTGAAATGTCATGCAGCTATAAGCCGCATTAACCATGTCACATTGTTTTAAATGGCGATATGAGAACCTTGAGCTTCATAAAAGCACAAGGTTCTCATGTCGCCTCTTTAAATGTTGTTACCGCATACAGCTCCCATCATCCTTACCAGGCAAAGAAAGAATTGGTACATTTTCTTTAATTTATCCGGTAATGTTTCCTGGAAGCTAGTGGAGTAATGGAGGCACCAATGGTTCATAATAATTAATAAAAGCTCCTTACAGTGGCAAAAAAAAGTCACATGAAGAACCTTCAGCCGCCCCCCAAACCCCCTTGCACAGCACTGCACCGACTCTCTCTCCTTCTGGCCTGTTCTACAGGCAATCCATGGATAACAATTTAGGGTCCTAAAGTAGCTGTATACCGGTGCTGAAAAGACAACTAAAGCATGGAGCAGGGGAGAGAGAGAGCCGGTGCAGCACTGTGCAAGGGGGTTTGGGGGGCAGCTGAAGGTTCTTCATGTGGCTTTTTTTGCCACGGTAAGGAGCTTTTATTAATCTATTGGTGCATCCATTACTCCACTAGCTTCCAGAAAACGACCAGATAAATTAGAGAAAATGTATCAATTCCTTCTTTGCCTGGTAAAAATGATGGGAGGTGTACACGGTAACAACAGTTAAAGAGGCGACATAAAACAATGCAACATGGTTAATGCAGCTTATAGCTGCACAACATTTCAAATGCAACGTTTCAAATGGATACCCTCCCAGTTCCTATCTGCAACTTAATTTGTATTCACTCTCAGTTTTATTATTTTTTAAATACATTCTTGGTGCAATGCATATATAATGTTGAAAGGATCTTTATATTAAAGGAGTAACACCTCCTAATAATGAAACATATTTTCCTTACTATGACAAGAAAATCTTAACGACAGTTGTGCTCTCAGATCCATTTAGTCTAAACTTTGACTTCTGCACATTTTAATTTGAAACTGTTGGGGTCTGCACCAATTTTCTTTGATATGCATTGTTCACACATGTTTTCCTTAAAGTTTTAAGAGGGCTCATTCACTTGCCAGCTTTAATTTGAAAAAAAAAAAAAAAATGCTAGCAACTGTCATGTCTGCCTCCATAGATGTGACAAGACATCTCAGTCTGATTGCAGATGTTATCACTTTAACAATTGTATAAGAGCAAAAATCATTTGGGTCATTAGGATTTATTGGCCATAGCAATGTAAATGTAGGGTTATTATTTGGAGATATTACTTCTCCTTTAATTCATGCACAATGATTGGACCCTGGGCTTGGAATGCAATTCTCATCTTCCTCAACTCAACATTGGCCATTTGGAGATGATGCAATTTTTAGTCCAACATTTGGAGAGCTGCTGCATCCCTGACTTAGATGACATGGAATCTTTGTGGGTTATACAGTTGGTGGAGACATAGCCATAGTCTTCCTTGTGTACCCATCAGCCAATGGTATACCTGGTTATTCTTATAATCAGTCTCAACTTTTTAAACTTTTTGTTGTTTGAATCTATGGAGATCCTCTTTATAGGGGTTGAGCTGTGTCTCCAATTTATCAAGCCAGTTGGTTCCTTTGTCTGTTAATAGTGTAGATTTATATTTTTGTTCAAATGCTTCTAATTCAGTATTAGTCTTATTGAGCTCTTTTTTAACTTCATCAATGTCTAATATCATTAAATCAAGTGAACATTTGTTCAGAATGCTGCACCATCTCCTACAAAAATCGGGGTTGTTGCTGCCAATTGTAGGATTATTTGCAATCCTAAACCTCTCGGTATATGTTTCAATCTGTAGTAATCCAAAAGGTATATACCATGTAGTTTATAATCAATTGATCTTTTAGAAAATCTCAGAATATTATGCTATATGTCTTTAGATTTAAGTGTGGTAAATCTGCCGGTGGATGTTCCTTCAAATAAAAAGGAATTTACTTCCATAACAAAAGATTAGTAGCTAAAGGAGGTGCAAGTTCTGTATATATAGTCACAATATGTAAACAGTTTAATAAGTAACTATGCAGGGTGCATTCTCCAATAAACATAGAATATGTAGATATTGGTTTGGGAGATGCACTCACTGTTTAGGTTCCATGAAGGTGCCTGGGTGCTCATCAAGTTACTCTGCATCTGCCTGACTTACAATTTTTTTTACATTTGAAAACACCTACTACAGACAAGTCTCCAGGACAGCCATGGGTATCATTGTTGCTCCTTCTTATGCAAATTGCTATATTATGCACCATTATGAACAACAACACATATTGTCTATGTTCCAGGAGAAAATCTCCTGTTACTTTAATTCGTAGATGTCATTGTAATTATCTGGATTGACACTACTACTGACTTCAATGATTTTGATGTACACCTTAATAACTTGCCACTACCTATAAGATTTATACATAAAATGATCCAGTGTCTATTGAGTTCTTGGATGTAACACTATGGATAGAAGATCACAAAATCCACTCCACTAACTTCAGAAAAACAACAGACAGAAATACATTATTACATAATAAAAGTTGCCATCGGCACATATGACCAGAAGCATGCCATTTTCCCAAATTATCCATTTCATCAAGAACAACAGTGACCCCAATAAAACAGTAAATCAATTACATGACCTCAAGAACAGACTACTACATAGAAGTTACACTGAGCATGATCTGGATATGCAATTACAGAGAACCTTATGTAATACACAGAATGACTTGCTTTACAAACAGAGGAATCAAAAACCTCTAGAAAGACTTGTTTTCCCCATAACGTATACCACTGTCACTAAGAAGCTTACAAATACAGTCAAAACGTATTGGGACATACTTGCTACTGATCAGACCTTACCTGAAATCTTCAAAACACAACCACTTATCAGTAATAAAAAAGGAGTGAACTTAAGAGACATATTAGTAAAGGCGGAAGAAGAACAGCACTTGTCTAACGGAACCTAAACTAGGATACTTTAGGTGCCCAGACTGTGACATGTAGAACCCTGATCACTGGAACAGAATTTATTAATCCCACTGATGGCGCAGTTATTAAGATCAAACACAGACCCACTTGCACAAGTGACCATGTGATCTATTTAATTAAATGTCCTTGTGAAAAACTTTATGTAGGTTTAATCACAACCATTGATGGAAAGGATAGCTAACCACAGGGCAACTATTTTTAGAGCTCTTGCTGATAAAAAGAGTGATAAGCCTGCGACCAGACACTGGTTAGAACTATAACATCCGCCATCCTCATTAAAATGTATGGCATTCGATCATGTGCCACCTTTATTACGGGGAGGAAATTGCACTAAAGTGTTATACCAAAAAGAATTAAGATGGATCCACAGTCTTCAAACACAAGCACTAAAGGGGCTTAATAAAATGCTCTCTTATGCTTGCTTCTTTTAAGTATAATCCATCACTTCATTATTTTGGAACCAACTCTACATACAACACTATGTTTATTTCACTATACCTATTGTGGATTACAAATCTGATGACCACTGAACTTGACCTAATGTGGTTTACACATATGACTCCATGGAGGCATTGATTTATTTTAAAACTAAAACACCAACATCTTGTGCTACATATTAGTATCATTACTTTCTACCTCAATTGCAACCAGTTGGGAATGATGCATGAATTCTACAGGGCTTTCATTACA
This sequence comes from Rhinophrynus dorsalis, assembly GCA_037306005.1. Taxonomy (NCBI): domain Eukaryota; kingdom Metazoa; phylum Chordata; class Amphibia; order Anura; family Rhinophrynidae; genus Rhinophrynus; species Rhinophrynus dorsalis. Next base: position 66,435,510 of record CM074719.1, on the reverse strand, counting down.
CCAAGAGTAACAGGTGATCTCTACAGAATATCCAGGATTATGCCCATGGTGGGATAGGACTCTCTCATCATGTTCAACTTCCAGGATTTAAGAGACCTACTTATAATGGATTACAAATTGACAGCACCGTTACAAGACGTGATCTAGTTACTATAGGTACTATTCACTTCTACCTAATTTTTTTTTTTACCTAATTAAAAGTAATGTGTTCTTACAGGAATCCCAACATGAATAGAACACTACTTAGAGGTATGTACAAGACCAATAGGAACTTTATTTCAATTGTTATCTGAACTTGTAGACATTTATCCATTAAGGCATAGTATAAATGATTGTGCTGGTTTTGAATAAGTACAGATAGATGGACGTTTTATGAGATGGAATTCCGCAGTACAATATACCACAATACTAAGCTGTGAGAAAATTGAACTCTCACTTACGTACCATAACAAATGTATAATGTGGCTGCGTAAGATCTCTCCAACAGTTATACAGCCCAATGCGTGAGTCTGAGGCACTGAATCTTTGTCAGTAAACTATGAACAAGGACTATATGCTTCAGCGTTTTGGGATATTATCAATAATTAACTCCATTCTTCCATTTCAGGAATTTACTATTTTTAGATGTGGTGGGTTCCACCACCTGAACTATATATATGACTATTGTATTTAAACATGTGAAACCACTGTTCAGTACGTACTTTGCCATTTGTAGCCTAATGTGATATGTATTTGATACAGTGTATCAGGTTCTTGTTTTACTTTTGATGAGTAAATGAAAGATCTATCAATGTTACTTGCTTGACAAGCATCAAGAACATGAGCATGTTAAAAACAATCATAGTCTTTATGTTCACTACAGAGTTAAGCTATACTCATCTTTCCTATATTATTCTGTATGTAAGTGGCCACACGGGAGATACCCCTTCTCATGTACTTTAAATATATCATGTACGTTACCGATCGATGATGCTTTGTATTTGCTGTCGTCTGCTACTGAGCATACTGATGGACATACAAGTTAATCTCATACAATGTTGGCTATTGTTTTTTATGGCGACAGATGGAGGATACTATATAGCAGGGTTCAAATTTCCACTTCCCAGTAGCCAATGGCGAGTGAAAATTTAGCTCTGGCGAGTAGAAATTCAGCCCTGGTGGGTATGTTTTGGCTTGCAGTGGCGAGTAACTTTTCAGGTCTGGCTAGTAGCAAATGACTTAAAATTATAAGCCCTGCTATATAGTATAGATCACTATTTAGAAGAATTTATGATGTTACTAGCATATTGTGTACAGAGCTTCGATTTCCCTTGTTTTCTATTTTTCATTATGATGTAGTCTAGGTCTTGTTACTTGTGACATGTACCAAATATATACTCACGAGTAACATGTACCAAATATATACTATTGTTACTATATGTTGTGTCACCTTTGCATTTTAGGAATTTCGGTTCATATATTCATGTTTGCTCATCAGTGTTGACTGGTTATCTCTCTAGCGTCTAGCGCAATCCTTGCTGCCAATTTTTAGACTGGGGTAAGGGTTTAAGTATTTAAGACCGACATCTCACTCTCCACAAGTGCTGGACGAAAGGTTGATCTTTATTAAACACTTATTCATCAAAATACGCAATATACCGTAAAATCTCAGGTATAATATGCACCTGTGTATAATAGGCAGAAGATTTTAGGGGAAAATAAGAGTGCCTATGCATAATACGTACCCATGTTTTCACTCACAAAAAAATCTCCATTGTCACTGCTTCCATCCCTCCCTGCTTACCCATTTCCTCCTCCTCTGCACCTCTGTAGTGCAATTTCAGCAGCCTGACAGGGCCAGGACTGCCTTGTCAATGGTAATGTCTATGTGAGTTGGATCTGTGGTATTGCCCCGACAGGACCTTGCAAGAATTACCATTGACAAGGCAAAAGAGGTCCTGACAGGCAATGGTGGAAGAAGGTGGCAGATGCAAGCATTCCACCAGCTGGGACCCTGTCAGGCCACTGAAAGTGCACTATAGAGGGGCAGAGGAGGCCATGGGTAAGCGGGGAGGGAGGGAAGCAGTGGCAAAGGATTCTTTATTTTTACTACTATTTTAACTCGTGTAATACGTACCCCCACGTAACATAATTTGAAGAGGGCCAAATTGTGCATATTATACGCAAGATTGTACGGTATATATATTTATATAGTCAACATGTGTATTCAAAACTGAAAAAACATATGTATACAAATGTAATATGAGACTCATTAAAAACTATTTCAAACATATGCAGAACCAACATACAAGCTATGAGATGCCCAGAGTATTTGGAGTTTGAAAGTGCAGGCAATTGATGGGATTTTGATCACCGATCACAGTCACAATGTGGTCAGTAATGTGTGGCATATTAGACTGCTCATAAACATCCTGCAGCTGTGACAGATGAACATTGTCTCTGACAACTAAGCAGCAGGAATTAGAGCAACAGAAAATTCCAGAATGCAATGCTGGTGGTAGTGATGAGCATACCCATTTGCATCTATTTCTCCCATTCCTCATTGCTTTATGCCGAAAACTCTCTCAAACTTCTCTCCACAGTGACTTCTTTACCACCATCTTCACTTTCATCACCACCCCATCAGTCTCTTGCTGCTCTATCTTTTTCACAAAAATTCCCATGGGTACAAAACAGAACTTTTTGTCCATCCCTATAAATATACTCAGTCATTTCTTGTGCAATATTAGTCCATGAAACTATAACTTGTGTTTCCAGATCCTTCAGCTTGGATCCAGATAGATTCTGACAGATATTGCTACACATAGCTTCCCATATTTTCTGATAGGGGACAATTTCAGGGATTGTGTGGAAAATGGTAGTGCGACAAAGTTACAGTTGATGTTGATGGTGACAGTTTGCAGTATAGTGCCTTGAAAGTTCTGAAGGAATTATTATCTGATGATGGGTTGTACAATATACCAGCTGGCTATGAAAAACTGTACTAGCTAGCTGTATGCTTCAACTTGCATGATAACACTTAACACCATTACATTATATGCAGTGGCATTGAATGATGCACACTTCCACCTGTCACTGATTAGCACTCCTCTCAGTTCAGGCCACTGTTCTACCATTGCAATGTCTGTTACAGAAATAACACGTATACAGTTCCTTGTACTAGGAAAGCAGTGGTAGGCCATGTTGTGGTACTCACATAGTTCCAACATCATGACCAACCCATGTGCCAAAGCTATGAAGCATCTCGCAGCTGACCTGATAATGTCTTGGAAGCTAAGAGTTGTCAGTCCATCTGACAACTTTTATACCAATCTAACCATTGCCAATATGATGTCAGGTCTTATATAGGAATTCCCAGTACCTCCAAGAATGTGGCTGGCATGAGAAGAGTAGAGAGAGAGAGAGAGAGAGAGATGCTAGAGATTGTAGTAGCCAAATGATGTGTTTGTGCTCCAGCAAATGCTGCTTAAAGTTGCTGGCCACAAAGCCAGATTTCCAGATCCAGCTAAGCTGGAGTTGGATCAAGAGAAACACTTCCTCCAGCCGGAGGCAACCTTGGAAGGTACTGGTAGAGGAAGATACAAGTGCAGAGAGGAATAGAAATAGACCAGTAGTGGGGAAACAGATGTAAGAAAAGGCTGATAGCAGAATTACCCCAGCTGGAGGGCAGCAGCAGCTGTACAGGGAATGCTAACAGATGAGTTACACAGATTGGAACAACAGAGGGCAGCAGCTAGTCATACAAAGAGAGATGGCAGAGAAGTTACACCTGTCATGTTGCAGAGGACAGTGCTGAGAGCATCACGCAGGAGGTTGGGCTCTGTGAATCTATGGCTGACTGAAATAAGGACTGCAGTGTTCTAAAGAAGAAAGCCAAGGCCTGAAAGGGCAAACTGATGAGTGGGAGAGTCTGACAGCTCTAACAAGGTATGAATATGAGTTATAGTCAGAGATAATAGCCTGGAATCAATAACAATAATCAGTTCATTCCAGCAAGGTACTGAAAACAAAGATAGAGCTGTGATAGAACTGGATAACCTGGTTCAGTAACAGTAGGTAAATCAACATAAATGGAGTACCGCAGGTAATAGACAAAGCCGCGGTAATACAGGATAGCTGGATGTAGCAACTGGAGGTCAATGTGAACAAGTGGGGAACTATATGGTAGAGAGAAGCCATAGTCAAACTGGACAGCTGGGTTCAACAACAGGAAGTCAATCAGTATAAGAGGGGTACTGTCGGATATAGACAAGCCATTGAAAAACTGGATAGCCAGGTTCAGCAACAGGTATAAGCAAAAAAAGGAGAAGGAGCTGAATCAGAGAAATCAGAGGCAAAGTCAGCCTGGACACAGGTCAACACCAGGACCAAAGCTGGAACAGCTGAAACTACTAACTGAGAAGAGTGCAGAGCGAGCACTGGATGACAAATGGCATGAGAATAAAAGCACCAGCAAACAATAACCGAGAAAGAGGGTTGCCAAGGAAGAGGGAAAAAAAGAACAGAGGCTACTGAAGCCCTGACGCAGATCCACTCATAGTAGAACTTTAATCATTTTAATACCTTAGACTGTCCATAAAGTATTTGCAAAGCTCTATTTCCTCCTTTCTGGTGCTGAGCTATGTATAAAAAAATGTGAGCTGTATTGAGATTGAAACAAAAAAATGAATTATTGGTGGAAATACTCTTATTTTACCCAACAGTTAAAGCACTGCAAATTCAGTAAATGCTCTCTTTTCATAGTAAATGTTTTTTCCTCCTTTAACGCCTCTAAGATGCTAACCATATTTCCAGGTCCTGTACTGTGAAGTCCCTAGCACCTTAGAGGTTGAAGAAGAATGATGAGAAGACAGGTTTCAAAATCTGCACAATGTGTTATACTGATCTTGAAAGCAATTATAATGAATTGACTTTTAATGCTAATCCTGTCGCTTATTTACGAGTAAAATCTTGTTATGCCATATGGTAAAACTGCAGTATTCTTTATTAGGTCAATTAATTTAGGTCTGGAAGTGATTAACAATGTATATGTTGCAATCATTTATCACAATGTCATTCTAATGAAATAACCCTACTAATGAAGTATTAGCTACTGAAAATAAACTGTAAACTCAAAGTCCATAAACATATTTCAGAATTAATAATAGGTCATCATTCTTATGGTTTTCAAAAGTTTATTCTTGCATGGAGTTGTGGTTGTGGTGCAATGAAAGTAATATTAAAATATGAACATGAAAGACAGTAATATCTATTGTTATTACAATTATATTATTGCCTATGTTAAGCTTTATTATTTTAGTAGTCAATATTTAGTTAACCTGATGACTCTAACTGTCTTTAAATATGATGGACCAATGTAATAATTTAAAAAGTACAATCTGATTTATTTTTTTAAATTAAAGGGGTAACAATTTTTTTTTAAATTGAAGGGGGAATAAGCCCTAAGAATAAAAAGTCCTTCATATAAAATGTGGATTTAAATAGGTAGGTGTCCTTCTAACTTATGTCAGTTATATCTATATATCATGTCTTAGCTGAGTTTGCTCTATTTTGTAGTCCACTGCTAAATTTTAAGTTAATAATTTTATGAAGGATAGTGTCCCTTGTGACTTCTTCTGAGGGGAGATGCACTAAGAAATGAAAAAGATGTTCTAAAGCAGAGCTGACTGTCACGGTTTTCAGTCAAATAAGGACAGACACGATCATAAAATGCGTAACCACCTTTATTTATTAAGTGCAGCAATAATAATAATAGCCCACACAACTCCAGACCACAGGATGATAGGACCAGGTGCCTACCCGGAGCTGCACACTGTGCTGCGCACTGCACTACTGCGAGATACTGGAGACTAGGACAGAGGTACGGGTGGAACACCAGAGGGAACAGTAACTGATGTATAAGTCTCCACCCCGAGTCACACCCAGAGTCATCAGGGAGTGAGAGCAGGCCAGAACCACGGAACATTGAGACTAATGGTCAGGCAAGTTTGGAGAGTACAGAGCAAGTAGTCAGCCAGAGCCACAGGTCAGACAAGCCAGGCCTACATGGAGTGATAGGCAGCAGGAACCAGAGATCAGACAAACCGGGGACTACACAGAGAGAGTTAGTCAGCCAGAGCCACAGGTCAGAACTGATGTGGGTAGTCAGACAAGCCGAGGTCATACACAAAGTGAGTTAGTCAGCCAGAGACACAGTTCAGAACCGTAGTGGGTAGTCAGATAACCTGGATCATACACAGAGCGGATTCTCAGATAAAGCACGGGTCACAACGGAGCACTAGAGACACTAGCGGAAACACCATGTAAGGGCACTGACTCCTAGCCCCAAGGAGGTTAATAAAGGAGCAGAAGAAGTAGGGACCAATTAGGCAAAACAGAATAAGCCCTTAAACAGGTGTCAGTGCCAGTGCCTGTTTCATGATGTAAGCCATGTGGAAGTGACCGTAATCATGTCAGCTGACACACCACAGAGGAAGGGAGCACATGATAACTTAGGCCTCTAAAGTAGACTGTGATACTGACTTCTCCAGTGATATCACTTCTCCAAGTCCTTTGTTATTCTATGGAGCCAATGCACTAAGATTTCTCCAACTTTGGAGATCTTTGTGCATTGGCTCAATAGAATATCATAGGAACTGGAGAATTGATATAACTGGAGAAGTCATTGCCTCTTTATCACTTCTTTATCACTCTTGCATAACCCCCCTACATCTTTTAAAACCCATTGTTTAATGTGAAGAGATGTGACCTAGAGGCAGACTTCAGTAGAGATCTCTATATATAAGAAACTGTAGATATAATATGAAATGAGGGAGACTCTTTACTTCTATATGAAGGGGACCTATTAGTTAAGTTAATCTATTTAAAGGAATAGTAATACTTAAAATGTAAAAAAAAATATGTTGTAGAGTTTATCCCCCTGAGTAAAACAAGGGTACTCCCACTGCTGAAAGGTATTTCATTCAAAAGTTATTAATTTTCAAATTTGAATTTTTTAGGTGCAATATCACAGTGGCCTGAAATTGTACAGTGGCGCTGTTGCTACACCATCCTATGGAGATTTATGGTCAACTGACCAGAGCTATCCATAGGATCGTGTAGCAACAGCGCCACTGTACAATTTCAGACCACTGTGATATTGCACCTAAAAAATTCAACTTTGAAAATTAATAACTTTTGAATGAAACACCTTTCAGCAGTGGGAGTACCCTTGTTTAACTCAGGGGGATAAACCCTACAACATATTTTTTTTTACATTTTAAGTATTACTATCCCTTTAATGAATAGCCCCAAATCATTAAGTTATAGTTCATCTTTCATTCATCCGTCTCTGTGAACTTATCTTGATTCTGCAATTTAGTTCTTTTCCTTCCAATTTCTGTGATTGAAGCTGTTTTCAAAGAAAAACAATTTCCAGAAGGTAAAAGTAATGGATATAGACTACACTGAAATCATGGGTGTCGGAATATTTCTTTGAAAAGACAAAGTCCGCGACTGCACTGTGTACTATTTGTGACAAGGTTATGGAAAAGGGAAAGGAGGAGATACACCTTGGCACAACAGCAACACCTTGTGTGTGACCGTCATTGATATGTACTGCCTTGGAAACCCTTAGCTGCCCACCTGCAAGTGTGTCTGAGTTGGTTTTCAGTGCAGTGGGTTATATTATAAATGACCATATGATACGGCTATCAAGCAGCAGTGTTGGGAGACTTACATTTCTAGATATGAACCAACATCTAATACCATCTGAGTTGAAGGGAAACCCATGGCACATGTACACGCTTGGTCTAGAAAGAAAAATCTTAAACTTTTTTTTTGTAGGCTTACAGATACTTAAACATTCAACATACTGCAGAAAGGCTAAGCTTGAAACAATAGAGATTGTGTGCCAACTTAAATCAAAGCTATGTAGGCTATGTAGGCCTTAGGCTTGCCCTGAGAAAAAATGTAATGTTGATTTCAGGCTTATAAAAAGCAAGCTCTGCCAAAAATGTAATTATAGAACTCAGGCTTTAAAAAACAGGCCCTATAAAAATAGTATGCCCTACCTTCATAGTGTCAGCAGTGCTAGACTGTGTGGTGGCAAATGCCACTTGTAAGTTGTGAAATTCTGACATTTGCTACTGCTGCAATTGCTGCCATTGAGCCCTCTAAGCAGCAGGAGGATTAGGCTGCTGCATGAGACTTGGATCATCAATGATGAGCACTGATAGAAGCCAGGCAATAGTATGACAATGCTTCTACTTGCCACTAGACCTAATAATGTTGAGGCAGCAGCACCACATGCCCCCACACCACTCCAGGTGCATCTAGAGCAAAGAAGTTGACATTTTATGCGCTTCCTCCTGCACCTACTCTAAAATAATTGGTTGTGGGGAATACTAATTTGTCCCTTGAGAGCAGCCAGGAAATAACTGTGCTTTTCACCAGCAACTGCAATGCACACAAGAAAACATTGTGAAAGGTGAAGAACAGGGTGGGAATTATCATAACAATTAACTCATCAGCATTCATATTATGCAACAGGCACAAATGCAACCATTTGTAGAGGTAGATGATGTTGAGGGTGCCAGCACAGGGACAATGGGTACATCTACCGATACCCAGAGATACCATAAGAAGACTATGAAGGTGCAGATGTTATGCTCATCATTGAACTTCCAGTTTTGGTTAATCTAGTATTCTTGTGGGTTTTTGGGGGAGGGAGAAGGGGCACCATGACAGCTACTTTTGATTTCTTTTTTTGGGGATTTGGCTTTTGCTTACTTAACATAAACATTGTGGTGTCTATTTTGCATGTTCTTTATGAGGTCTGATGTGCCAAGGTGTCTCCAATTTCATGATACAAGGTACAGAGTGCAGTCACTGAGCCTGCTCCAAGGGAAAATATTCCCACACCCATGCATTCAGTGAGGGGACAAGTGGAAAAGAATGGCCTTCTTCTTCTTCTCCAGAATCACCTTCACTGGCTGGGACAGGTGCTGCTGCTGCCTCAACATCATCACTAGAACTAGAACCAGGAGTATTGGTGGCACTTCACTGTTTGATTAGCCAATCCTGTGGTGGCCACAGTGGTCTTTGGCTTACTAGCCATCTTATCATCATCCTACTGCTGCTGTGACAGATGAACATCTGGCTCAACTCAGCAGCAGAAAACTCCTGAATGTCACTGCTGCTGGTGGTGATAATATCCATCCCCCCTCCTGTATTGATTTCTGCTAAAAACTCTGTCATACTCTCCTTCACCCCAGCTGGCCATAGTGGTAGCCAGCACTTACAACACATTTTATTTTAATTTTAACAGTTATTTCTTTTAATTTCTTTTCTCTCGCTCTCTCTGCTTACTTATGGTCTCTTTGTCTCCTAAACTATGCCTTGCTGATTTTAGCAAAAATGTGTGAGTTTCTCTATTGGTGGGCATTACCAAGGGAAAAGCAGGAAAATTTAAGCTTTTTTCATGAAAATTCCAGCGGGGACAAAAAAGAACTTTTCGCCCATCCCTATGTGCAAGTAACATTCATTGAATAATGTAGAATAATTTTGTGTAAGCCACACTAATACTAATTATAAAAAAAACATTGTGTTTCAAAACACCAGTTAAGATTGCTTAATGTATATTCTTTACATTGATCCTTCCATCAGGGTTTTACCATAACTTCAGAGGTCAGTTCCCCAAAAGGTAACTGAGGTATAATTTTTGGTCATAGATGGTGAGATTACAGGTTAATTTATCTCAGACTATATTGTTATGTGGCACTTGATTTGATTTTTAAATAGTCATGTTTTGTTTATATATGCTGTGCACAGAACTAGTTTTACACAAGGAACAATACAATCCCATACCTCCTTTGAAATTTAGATTTACCAACTAATCCACTGTCATATTTGGCATACTAGCATGATATATCCATGCACAACCTCATGCAAAATGTTTTCTTAGCCCTGACAGTAAGGGCTGTTCCTATTGCATTATTTTCTCTTTCAGGTGTACAACTGGTTTTAGATTGTGCAATGCTAAACTCAAACCTCCAATGCCCTGTCTCTCTCTCTGATGTGCAAATCTGCTTGATTGGAAACAACTGTGTTGAATCACATGCCCTAGACCTCGCTATTTAAAGCTTACTAGCAAGCAGTGTTATCTTCTTGCAGTGTGTCAGGTCTTAAAGGCAGGTATTCAGGTCAGCATAGTAGTGAGCTGAACTGAGTTGGACAGAGGTTGTACTGAGGATAGACCACTATTCAACAAAAGAACCACACCTGCTGTATTCAGAGCAAAGAAACATCCATTCTTACCAAGCACTGACATTTGCATCTTCTATCAAAAACTGCTGAACACCTGATGCAAAGAAACCAGGATTACCAGGACAGATTTCACAAATTACACAATTAACCATTAAAACGCTGATGGGAAAAAAAACTGACTCTGATTTCTTCTCCCACTACCATTAACCATTACATCTACCACCACTGATCAACAATGGATTGCTTCATTTAACCCTGCATTGACTCCTACCCTCACCAAACAATTTACACTCCTGCAACAGACTCTCCTTACCCTCCCTGGCATCTACACCTTCTGCACCTGGACTGACCCTTGTTTCCCAAGTCACCCATACTCTTCTGGAATACAGACAGTTGCACAAATTCTACTGCCCCATGCATTAACCCCACTATGACCAAATTAGCCCCTTGTCTTCTCATCACCATTCTCACCTGCATAAGACTCTCTTCCTCCTGTGTCCACATTAAGAATCACTTCATTCTCATTGCACCTTCACTTCTTCCATCACCACTTCTCTGCTCCCATGAACTTTTCTCATTCCTCCGCTCCCTATCACCACCATCTCCTTCTATCCCTGAAAAAAGCCCCACTGCTTCAAATCTCACTCCCACCTTATGTCCCTGTCCCTTCTCCTCCTGCTTGCTGCAGGTGACATTTCACCTAACCCAGGTCCCCTTCCATTCTCTCTTGCACCATAAAACCCACTCACACACACAATATCCACAACCTAATAAATGTACCATGTCTCCTAAACTCCCCCACTCCTTTTGTTTTGGTCTCTGGTTCTGTGTGTAACAAACTAACAGCTGTTCATGATTTGTTCATTTCTCACTCCCTAAACCTCCTGGCCATCACAAAAAAACTTGGCTCACATCGTCAGACACTGCCTCCACTCTCGCATGAAGGCCTTCAATTCACTCACACACCAAGGCCTGACAACAGGCAGGGGGGGTGGAGTAGGCATCCTGCTGTCCCCTAACCATACATTTCAGGTAATCCCCACTGTCATATACAGGCCACCTGGTCCTACTGCACAATTCCTGGATCACTTCACCTCTTGGCTCCCTCACTTCTCTGATGTCCCTACTCTCATCCTGGGTGACTTCAACATCCCTACAGATAATCATAACACCCCCCCGCCCCCAAAAACTCCTCTCCTTCACTACTTTCTTTGGTCTATGGACAATGGACCAGCTCTCCCACGCACAGCGAAGGTCACACCCTTGACTTGATCTTCACTAACCTCTGCTCAGTCTCCAACTTCTCTAATATCCCCTTTCACCTCTCTGACCACCACCTCCTCACCGGTAACCTTATAATACCACGCAAACCCATCCCCCCACCATGACCAAGAGCATGCAGAGAAATTTTGCATACTCTTGACCTGCAACAATTTTCCACATCCCTGCAACCTCTTCTCAACCCCACCACCACACTTACTTGCCAAGAACAAACTACAACTCTCTACAACAGCACCCTCACAACAGCCCTTGACACAGCTGCACCTGCAACTCCAATCCACCCACGCACAATCCCACTACAACCCTGGCACACAAGACAAAAAAGATACCTCCAAAGGTGCTCACGCACTGCCAAAAGGAACTGGAGGGAATTGCGCTACACAGCTGATTTCATACACTACAAATTCATTCACCGTTCATATAGCTCTGCCCACCCCTTGGCCAAGCAGTCATACTATTCCTCTCTAATCTCTAATTTTTCCATTAACCCAAAATGCCTCTTTTCAACCTTCAAATCTCTTCTACAACCACCAACACCTTGCACGAACTTCTCTGCACAAGATCTTGCCACCCACTTCAAGGACAAGATCGAATCCATCAGACATGACATTCCATCACTCCCACCCCCACCCAGCCAACCCAGCCCTGTCACCTCTTCCGTATACACACTAAGCTCTTTCTCACCTGTCACCATGGATGAAGTTTCCCTTCTCCTCACTCGCTCAAACATAACCACATGCCCTCTTGACCCCATCCCATCTCAGCTCACTCAAGAACTTTCCATTCTACTAAGTCCACTCCTTACTCACTTATTCAACCTCACTCTGTCAACAGGCACCTTCCCATCCTCTTTCAAACATGCACTTGTCACACCCATCCTAAAGAAACCCTCCCTGGACCCAAATTTACTGTCAAATTAATGGGCCAATTTCTCTACTCCCGTTTGCCTCCAAGATCCTTGAGCATCTTGCATATAACCATCTCACTAAATTCCTCTGCTCCCATTCCAGCTAGATCCCTTGCAATCTGGATTCTGCCCTCATCACTCAACTGAGACTGCCCTCACCAAAATGGCCAATGATTTGCTCTCTGCCAAGTCAAAAGGCCACTACTCCATACTTATTCTATTGGACCTAACAACCACCTTTGACACTGTAGATCACACACTACTCCTCCAAGCCCTCCACTCCCTAGGTCTCTGTGACACTGCACTCTCCTGGTTTTCATATTATCTCTGCAACCGCTTCTTCAGTGTTTCCTACTCCAGCTCCACTTCTCCACCCCTCACACTGTCTGCTGGACTGCCTCAAGGATCAGTCCTGGGATCCTTGTTCTTCTCAATCTACACTGCATCCCTTGGAAAACTAATAAACACCTTTGGGTTTCACCATCATCTCTATGCTGATGATACTCAAATTTATCTTTCCTCTTCTGACTTCTCCCCTTCCCTCCTGTCCCGAGTATCTGACTGTCTGTCTGCTGTGTCTTCCTGGATGTCCTCCTGTCAACTCAAACTTAACCTTGGCAAAACTGAACTAATTATCTTCCTGCCCTCCACAACCAGCCTCAACCCAGATATTACCCTCACCATTAACAATGCTACCATCACACCAACCACTACAGCTCACTGCCTGGGGGTCACATTTGACTCTGCCCTATCCTTCATTCCTCACATCCAGTCAATCTCCAAATCATGCTGCCTCCACCTCCGCAACATCTCTAGAATCCGACCCTTTCTCACACAAGACACTACCAAGATTCTAATCCAAACACTCATCATGTCACATCTTGACTACTGAAACTCATTAGTAATTAGCCTTCCTCTCACCCGACTAACCCCACTGCAGTCCATAAAGAACTCTGCTGCAAGACTAATCTACCTCACTCATCGCTTCTCTGACACCAAACCCCTCTGTCAATCACTGAACTAGCTCCCCTTAGCATACAGTATTAAATTCAAAATTCTGGTGCTAACTTATAGAGCCCTCACTAACAGCACACCATCCTATATTTCATCTCTCATTTCCAAATACACTCCCTCTCTCCATCTCCGCTCTGCACAAGACCTTTGTCACGGTTTGTTAAGACTCTCAGACGAAAGATTTAGGTAAAAACCTAACTTTATTGAAAAGTTAAGGCAATCCCATAGGGTTTTCATACACATACAAACATCACATATATATATATAAGCAATTGAGAATTGAGATAGGTTCTACCGGGCTTGCAAATAATACCGGCAAGGCAACCCAAGCGATACTGAAGGAATAGAGATAAGTAGGCTCTACCGGCCCTGCCAGTACCGGGTAAGGCAACCGTAAGATGGTAACGTACTGATTCTACCGGCCTTACCAATACCGGGCAGGGCAGCCTGAGGATTACACAAGGAATAGGCACTACCGGCCCTGCCAATACCGTGTAAGGCAACCGTGGAGTGGCAACGTAACAGGTTCTACCGGCCTTACCAATACCGGGCAGGGCAGCCCAGAATGGATACCCAAGGATAGGCTCTACCGGCCCTGCCAATACCGGGTAAGGCAACCTAAAGGTGGCAACGTGAAAGGTTCTACCGGCCTTACCAATACCGGGCAGGGCAGCCCAAGAAGGGTGACACCACTAAGACCCGTGACTGTCAGATGACAATGACAGTAGGATGGTAAATAGAGTATGCGGTCAAGCTGTCTCACCCAAGGAGAGGCTAGTGTCACTACACATCTGAAACAAGTGCTGCTAGGACTGGACAGCACCAGGACCCTGACTGCAAGTCAGGGAGTAAACCAGCGTCCGCACGCTGGGACCAACAACTGTACCTTGAGCCGCAAGGTAAATGGAGTAAACCAGCGTCCGCACGCTGGAACCAACAAGCAGTAGAATGAGCCACAAGGCCAATGGAGCAAACCAGCGTCCGCACGCTGGGACCAACAGACAGTATTGTGAGCTGCAAGGCTAATGGAGTAAACCAGCGTCTGCACGCTTGGACCAACAGACAGTATTGTGAGCCGCAAGGCTAATGGAGTAAACCAGCGTCCGCACGCTGGGACCAACAACAGTATTGTGAGCCGCAAGGCTAATGGAGTAAACCAGCGTCCGCACGCTGGGACCAACAGACAGTATTGTGAGCTGCAAGGCTAATGGTGTAAACCAGCGTCCGCACGCTGGGACCAACAGACAGTATTGTGAGCCGCAAGGCTAATGGAGTAAACCAGCGTCTGCACGCTGGGACCAACAGACAGATATTGTGAGCCGCAAGGCTAATGAGGTAAACTTCCTATAATAATTGGCGAAACCCAGAAATCGCTGGATAGCTTTCAGACTCTTAGGCCTAGGCTACTGCAAGACTGCTGTCAACTTCTCATTGTCCATGGCAATGCCATCTTTGCCAATTATAAACCCCAAGAACGGTACACTGGTTTTGTGGAACTCACATTTCTCCAATGTACAGAATAATCTATTTTTTCGTAAGCACAACAATACCTCAGACACATCCTTGATGTGTTGTGACAAGTCTTTGGAGTGAATAAGTATATCGTCAAGGTAGACTACGACACATGACTGTAACATATCTCTAAGAATGTCATTAATCAGTTCTTGAAATACTGCGGGTGCATTGCACAGACCAAATGGCATGACTAGATATTCATAATGCCCAGATCTCGTGTTAAAGGCAGTTTTCCACTCATCACCGGCTCTAATACGTATCAAATTGTATGCTGCCCGTAGGTCCAATTTGGTGAAAATTGAGGATCCCTTGAGTCTGTCAAAAAGCTCAGTGATGAGTGGTATCGGATAACCATTCTTAGCCATCAGTTTATTTAACCCACAGTAGTTGATGCATGGTCTCAGTTCACCATTTTTTTTCTTAATGAAAAAGAACCCGGCCCCAGCCGGAGAGGCAGATTTTCTTATGATCCCTCTATTAAGGGCATCAGAAATGTATTCTTCCATAGCTTGGTTCTCCTCACAAGACAATGGGTACGTGCGTCCCCTGGGGGGCACCGCTCCAGGCATTAGGTCGATGCAACAATCATATGGTCTGTGCTGGGGTAAGGTGCCAGCCTCTCCCTTACTGAAAACATTGCTAAATTGCTGGTAAAGGTAGTGAAGGGGAGGTGCACAAGACCTTAACTGGATGGAAAGGTTTAGGTAAAAACCTAACTTTATTGAAAAGTTAAGGCAATCCCATAGGGTTTTCATACACATACAAACATCACATATATATATATAAGCAATTGAGAATTGAGATAGGTTCTACCGGGCTTGCAAATAATACCGGCAAGGCAACCCAAGCGATACTGAAGGAATAGAGATAAGTAGGCTCTACCGGCCCTGCCAGTACCGGGTAAGGCAACCGTAAGATAGTAACGTACTGATTCTACCGGCCTTACCAATACCGGGCAGGGCAGCCTGAGGATTACACAAGGAATAGGCACTACCGGCCCTGCCAATACCGTGTAAGGCAACCGTGGAGTGGCAACGTAACAGGTTCTACCGGCCTTACCAATACCGGGCAGGGCAGCCCAGAATGGATACCCAAGGATAGGCTCTACCGGCCCTGCCAATACCGGGTAAGGCAACCTAAAGGTGGCAACGTGAAAGGTTCTACCGGCCTTACCAATACCGGGCAGGGCAGCCCAAGAAGGGTGACACCACTAAGACCCGTGACTGTCAGATGACAATGACAGTAGGATGGTAAATAGAGTATGCGGTCAAGCTGTCTCACCCAAGGAGAGGCTAGTGTCACTACACATCTGAAACAAGTGCTGCTAGGACTGGACAGCACCAGGACCCTGACTGCAAGTCAGGGAGTAAACCAGCGTCCGCACGCTGGGACCAACAACTGTACCTTGAGCCGCAAGGTAAATGGAGTAAACCAGCGTCCGCACGCTGGAACCAACAAGCAGTAGAATGAGCCACAAGGCCAATGGAGCAAACCAGCGTCCGCACGCTGGGACCAACAGACAGTATTGTGAGCTGCAAGGCTAATGGAGTAAACCAGCGTCTGCACGCTGGGACCAACAGACAGTATTGTGAGCCGCAAGGCTAATGGAGTAAACCAGCGTCCGCACGCTGGGACCAACAACAGTATTGTGAGCCGCAAGGCTAATGGAGTAAACCAGCGTCCGCACGCTGGGACCAACAGACAGTATTGTGAGCTGCAAGGCTAATGGTGTAAACCAGCGTCCGCACGCTGGGACCAACAGACAGTATTGTGAGCCGCAAGGCTAATGGAGTAAACCAGCGTCTGCACGCTGGGACCAACAGACAGATATTGTGAGCCGCAAGGCTAATGGAGTAAACCAGCGTCCGCACGCTGGGACCAACAACAGTATTGTGAGCCGCAAGGCTAATGGAGTAAACCAGCGTCCGCACGCTGGGACCAACAGACAGTATTGTGAGCTGCAAGGCTAATGGTGTAAACCAGCGTCCGCACGCTGGGACCAACAGACAGTATTGTGAGCCGCAAGGCTAATGGAGTAAACCAGCGTCTGCACGCTGGGACCAACAGACAGATATTGTGAGCCGCAAGGCTAATGAGGTAAACCAGCGTCCGCACGCTGGGACCAACAGACAGTATTGTGAACCGCAAGGCTAATGGAGTAAACCAGCGTCCGCACGCTGGGACCAACAGACAGAATGTCGCCGGAGCGACAGGAGAGGAATATCGCCACAGGAACTGAACACAGGAAACAGCAGGAGCAGGCCGAGGCTCAACCGGGACGAGCACCGCAAGTCGGCTGGCAACCGGAACGACAGCAACCGGAACTGGACTGGAACTGACAAGCAGGCAGGAACACAGGAACAGGTAACTCAGGAAGTCAGGAACAGGCCCAATAGCTACAGCAGACAGGCAAAGTGAATGCTGTCAGAGACACCACAAAAGGGCAACTAAAGGGTGCCCAGACTGAGTTTAAAAAGGCAACCAGAGGTGGGCTGACTGCAGACAGCCAATGGAAGCCCCCTGCAAGTGATAGACAGGGAACTGCAGCAATCACGGGCACCGTGATAGTACCCCCCTTTCAAAGACCCCCTCTCCTAGAATAGGGTCTGGGTTTCTGAGAGTACTTGGCATGAAAAATCCGCAGTAGCTTGGGTGCATGAAGGTCCTTACTATGAACCCAGGATCTATCCTCAGGACCATAACCTTTCCAATGTACCAAGTACTGTACCTTTCCTCTAAGCCTACGGGAGTCAATGATACTCTGCACCTCGTACTCCTCCTGACCCTCGACCTCAACGGGCCCTGGCATCACGGGTGTAGTAGTGTAACGGTTGCATACAAGAGGCTTAAGGAGAGACACATGGAATACATTATGAATGCACATGGATGCAGGTATGTCCAAGGCATAGGAAACAGGATTAATTTTGCGAATGATTCTGTAAGGACCAATAAACCGAGGTGCCAACTTATTAGATGGGACTTGGAGCTTAAGATTCTTGGAAGAAAGCCATACTCTATCCCCAACTTGGAAGGAAACCGCTGGAAGCCTTCTGCGATTAGCATAGCGCTGATGGCGCTGAAATGACTGTCCCAGTGCCCTCTGAACTTGTGCCCATGTGAAACGGAGTTGCTCGATATGCTCATCCAGAGCTGGAATCTGTTGTGTCTGAAAGGAATCTGGGAGCAAACAGGGCTGGAAGCCATAATTGATCAGAAACGGAGAGATCCCGGAAGACGAGTTGACAGCACAGTTCCTGGCGAACTCCGTCCAAGGCAACAAGTCGGCCCAATTGATGGTCAGTCACGAAACAGCGCAGAAACTGTTCCAAACCCTGATTGGCATGTTCAGCGGCCCCATTAGTCTGGGGATGATATGCAGAGGAGAAGGATAGCTGTATGCCCATCTATTCGCAAAATGCCCTCCAGAACCTGGATACAAACTGGCTCCCCCTGTCGGACACCAGTACCCTGGGTACTCCATGCAACCGAAACACCTCTTTAGCAAACGCTACTGCCAATTCTTTAGCCGAGGGAAGGCCACGGAGAGGCACAAAGTGAGCCATTTTAGAAAACCTGTCTACCACCATCAATATGAAGGAATACCGTCTAGACCTGGGCAATTCTCCCATAAAATCGATGGAAACATGAGACCAGGGGCATTCACCATTAGGCACCGGCTGAAGCAAGCCCACTGGGAGATGTCTAGGGGTTTTAGCACGAGCACAGGTGGCACAGGCATTAGTAAAATCGGCACAATCTGATCTCATAGAAGGCCACCAGAATAACTGGGAGAAGGATCATAACAATTGGTCTCTATCAATATGTCCCGCAGCCTTAGAGGAATGGTAGGTTTCAAGTAATCGAGTACGTAATAGTTCAGCGACAAAACACCTGCCCACCCAGGGTTTCCTGGGGAGCGGAGGCCTGGGAGGCCAGAATTTCATCCCCTAGTGGTGAAGTGATACTAGTGCGTATGGTGGCCAATATTCGATCAGGTTGAATGATAGGTGCTGGTGCCTCTTCTCTGTCAATTTCTGCCTCAAATTGTCTTGACAGAGCATCAGCCCTAACATTCTTAGATCCCAGCAAATATGATACAATGAAATTGAATCGGGACAGGAATAATGCACATCTGGCCTGGAGAGAGGATAATCTCTTGGCCTCAGAGAGATAAGTTAAATTTCTATGATCCGTCAGGATTAAAACGGGATTTTTTGTGCCTTCGAGCAAGTGGCACCATTCCTTAAGAGCGAGGATAATGGCCAATAATTCTCTGTCACCAATCTCATAATGGCTTTGAGCTCCGGTGAGCTTTTTAGAAAAGAACCCACAGGGTCTGAGCATTCCACCTTTGACCTGCCGTTGGGAAAGTACTGCCCTCACCCCAATATCTGAGGTGTCAACCTCCAAGGTGAATGGGAGTAATGGGTTGGGGTGGGATAACACAAGAGCATTAGCAAAAGCCACTTTCAGTTTTTCAAAGGCCTCCTCCGCGGCCGCTGGCCAGAGAGATGGATTAGTGCCCTTATGCGTGAGGTCCGACAGGGGTTTAACAATGGACGAGAAGTTCTTAATAAACTTCCTATAATAATTGGCGAAACCCAGAAATCGCTGGATAGCTTTCAGACTCTTAGGCCTAGGCTACTGCAAGACTGCTGTCAACTTCTCATTGTCCATGGCAATGCCATCTTTGCCAATTATAAACCCCAAGAACGGTACACTGGTTTTGTGGAACTCACATTTCTCCAATGTACAGAATAATCTATTTTTTCGTAAGCACAACAATACCTCAGACACATCCTTGATGTGTTGTGACAAGTCTTTGGAGTGAATAAGTATATCGTCAAGGTAGACTACGACACATGACTGTAACATATCTCTAAGAATGTCATTAATCAGTTCTTGAAATACTGCGGGTGCATTGCACAGACCAAATGGCATGACTAGATATTCATAATGCCCAGATCTCGTGTTAAAGGCAGTTTTCCACTCATCACCGGCTCTAATACGTATCAAATTGTATGCTGCCCGTAGGTCCAATTTGGTGAAAATTGAGGATCCCTTGAGTCTGTCAAAAAGCTCAGTGATGAGTGGTATCGGATAACCATTCTTAGCCATCAGTTTATTTAACCCACAGTAGTTGATGCATGGTCTCAGTTCACCATTTTTTTTCTTAATGAAAAAGAACCCGGCCCCAGCCGGAGAGGTAGATTTCCTTATGATCCCTCTATTAAGGGCATCAGAAATGTATTCTTCCATAGCTTGGTTCTCCTCACAAGACAATGGGTACGTGCGTCCCCTGGGGGGCACCGCTCCAGGCATTAGGTCGATGCAACAATCATATGGTCTGTGCTGGGGTAAGGTGCCAGCCTCTCCCTTACTGAAAACATTGCTAAATTGCTGGTAAAGGTAGTGAAGGGGAGGTGCACAAGACCTTAACTGGATGGGTGACGCACTTATCCATACAGAACTGAGACCAAGCGGAGATCTCGCATTTCTGCCAATCAAATTGTGGATTATGCAACTGTAACCAAGGAAAACCCAATATTACGGCATGGTGAGGAGAGTTAATAAGTTGAAACTGCTGCTCTTCTTTATGGAGAGCCCCAATAGTCATGGATAATGGCATGGTTTCAAATGTAACTTGAGCGGGTTCCAGGGGTCTACCATCAATTGCTTCAATAGCCAAAGGGGTTTCTCTTTCAATACGTGGTACCCCATGTAATTCAGCAAAGGTATTATCCATAAAATACCCAGCTGCACCAGAATCAACCAGGGCCAGAACCTCCACTGAACGTTGCGCCCAAGATAGTACCACCTGTATGGTGGGTTTAAGTGTGCCAATCACTGGGGATGATTGGACACCACCTAGGGCCTGTCCCCCAAGGTACCCTAGGTGTGTTCGTTTCCCGGACGTACCGGGCAGGATCTTAGCAAATGCCCATTTTTACCGCAGTACAAACACAGCCCTTGCTTCCTGCGATACAGTCTCTCCTCCTTGGTTAGCCTAGTAAAACCTACTTGCATAGGTTCACCTGGTTCCCGTACTGGTTCACTAGTTTTAGATGCCAAGGGAGGGATGGGTGGGCAAAATATACTACTAGATCCATTACACTTTATGATCTTTGGCGGTTAGTCTCTCACTTATTCTGGAGTCAATTAGAATGACATACTCAATGTAGTCATCTAGGTCAGTAGGCAAATCTTTTGCTGCAATTTCATCTTTAATTTGGTAATTCAGAGCTTGGGCAAAGGCTGCCAACAATACCTCGTTATTCCACCCCACTTGTGCTGCCAAGGTGCAGAATTCAATGGCATAGTCACCCACCGTGCGCCTGCCCTGTTGTATCTCCATAAGACGTTTAGCAGCGGAGGTGGTTCTACCAGGAGGCTCAAACACTCTCCGAAAGGATTGCACAAATTCACTGAAATTCTTAGTACAAGGTTTAGCATTTTCCCACAATGGGTTAGCCCAAGCCAATGCTCTACCAGTCAGCAGGGATATCATGAAGCCAACCGTACTACGGTCATTGGGAAACGCGTCAATTCCATAAATATTTTGAGTTGATTGATGAACCCTCTGCAGAGATGAGGGTCACCGTCATACCTTAGCGGCAAGGGTGCCGAAGCCGTTAACCCTTTGACTGCAGCCCCTGAGGGCCTTGTATCAATCTACGGTGTCTGACTTGGCGAGACCACCGGGCTAGAACCAGACTTGTCAGCAAGTACAGTGCATTCAAGGATAGTTTGGATTGCAACCGCCAATTGATCCAAACGTTGCTCATGCATATCCATCCTCCAATGGATATTCTGCGTATTACCGTCACTCTTATTGTCTGAGGTCATGATCCTTTCGTACTGTCACAGTTTGTTAAGACTCTCAGACGTAAGGTTTAGGTAAAAACATAACTTTATTGAAAAGTTAAGGCAATCCCATAGGGTTTTCATACACATAAAAACATCACATATATATATATATATATATATATATATATATATATATATATAAGCAATTGACAATTGAGATAGGTTCTACCGGCCTTGCAAATAATACCGGCAAGGCAACCCAAGCGATACTGAAGGAATAGAGATAAGTAGGCTCTACTGGCCCTGCCAATACCGGGTAAGGCAACCGTAAGATGGTATCGTACTGGTTCTACCGGCCTTACCAATACCGGGCAGGGCAGCCTGAGGATTACACAAGGAATAGGCACTACCGGCCCTGCCAATAAAGTGTAAGGCAACCGTGGAGTGGCAACGTAACAGGTTCTACCGGCCTTACCAATACCGGGCAGGGCAGCCCAGAATGGATACCCAAGGATAGGCTCTACCGGCCCTGCCAATACCGGGTAAGGCAACCTAAAGGTGGCAACATGAAAGGTTCTACCGGCCTTACCAATACCGGGCAGGGCAGCCCAAGAAGGGTGACACCACTAAGACCCGTGACTGTCAGATGATAATGACAGTAGGATGGTAAATAGAGTATGCGGTCAAACTGTCTCACCCAAGAAGAGGCTAGTGTCACTACACATCTGAAACAAGTGCTGCTAGGACTGGACAGCACCAGGACCCTGACTGCAAGTCAGGGAGTAAACCAGCGTCCGCACGCTGGGACCAACAACTGTACCTTGAGCCGCAAGGTAAATGGAGTAAACCAGCGTCCGCACGCTGGAACCAACAGGCAGTAGAATGAGCCACAAGGCCAATGGAGCAAACCAGCGTCCGCACGCTGGGACCAACTGACAGTATTGTGAGCCGCAAGGCTAATGGAGTAAACCAGCGTCCGCACGCTGGGACCAACAGACAGTATTGTGCGCCGCAAGGCTAATGGAGTAAACCAGCGTCCGCACGCTGGGGCCAACAACAGTATTGTGAGCCGCAAGGCTAATGGAGTAAACCAGCGTCCGCACGCTGGGACCAACAACAGTATTGTGAGCCACAAGGCTAATGGAGTAAACCAGCGTCCGCACGCTGGGACCAACAGACAGTATTGTAAGCTGCAAGGCTAATGGAGTAAACCAGCGTCCGCACGCTGGGACCAACAGACAGTATTGTGAGCCGCAAGGCAAATGGAGTAAACCAGTGTCCGCACGCTGGGACCAACAGACAGAATGTCGCCGGAGCGACAGGAGAGGAATATCGCCACAGGAACTGAACACAGGAAACAGCAGGAGCAGGCCGAGGCTCAACCGGGACG
Source organism: Rhinophrynus dorsalis (assembly GCA_037306005.1). Taxonomy (NCBI): domain Eukaryota; kingdom Metazoa; phylum Chordata; class Amphibia; order Anura; family Rhinophrynidae; genus Rhinophrynus; species Rhinophrynus dorsalis. The sequence continues at coordinate 66,412,351 of CM074719.1, read as the reverse complement.
AGCACCGCAAGTCGGCTGGCAACCGGAATGACAGCAACCGGAACCGGACTGGAACTGGCAAGCAGGCAGGAACACAGAAACAGGTAACTCAGGAACTCAGGAACTCAGGATCTCAGGAACAGGCCCAATAGCTACAGCAGACAGGCAAAGTGAATGCTGTCAGAGACATCACGAAAGGGCAACTAAAGGGTTCCCAGACTGAGTTTAAAAAGGCAACCAGAGGTGGGCTGACTGCAGACAGCCAATGGAAGCCCCCTGCAGGTGATAGACAGGGAACTGCAGCAATCACGGGCACCGTGATAACCTTCTGCTCTCCACAGCTCTTATCACATCCTCCCATTCCCGCCTACAGGACTTCTCCCGTGCTGCACCTCAACTCTGGAACTCCCTCCTCTGCCCAATCATACTCTCCCCCAGACTTCAAATCTTCAGATGCTCCCTGAAAACTCACCTCTTCAGGGAAGCCTATCAACTACATCCATAAACTTTCAACAAGAATCACCCCTTCCCTGGACCACTGCTCTCAACAGCACTTCTCACTCCCACCCACTGACTGGCAGTTCATGTGGCAGGAGGCACTTACACCCAATAGCACTCCTTCTGTGTCAATCCTACCTTCCTCTAGACTGTAAGGTCTCAGGACCATGGCCCTCTGATCCTTCTGTTCTCCACAGTTGACTGTACTATTTAATACATCTGTATGTCTATTCCTAATTGTAAAGTGCTGTGGAATTAGTTGGCACCATATAAATAAAGAATAATAATAATAATAATTCTTTGAATTTAAAATGTATATTTTTAAAATTTAAATGTTCCCACATATATCTATTAGGTATATTGGGCAGGTATATACTTTATGTATGTCATATACCCTTTCTTGTGTCCTAACATGATGCATGGGTTTTAACTCCTATCTTTTTTGTTTTATTCTTGTCAAATTTAAAATAGAGTCTCTGTAAAAGGTACTTTCCTGAAACCAGCCTAGAGATCAGTTTGCAAAGGCCCTCAAGAACAACTGTTAAATTACAAGTTACAGAATCAAAGCAAAAGTAAAGGGTCAAAGAGAATGCCCATAAACTACATCCTACGCCTGCAACACTCGCTGTCCTCACAGTGGCGATGGACTCCCTTTCTCTCTTTCTGAGGAGACGCACCCAACACACCTTTCCTTGGCAGAAGTATAACTCTTTTATACATAGCAATAGCTGAAGTATAAATCTTATATACATAGCAATAGCTGCAGTAAGACCTTAGCATGATTGGTGAAGATTAAGCAAGCTCAACACTATATAGATAAGGTGAAAGACGATTCTGGCTCTATTTGACATTCCTACTCAGACATGGCTGCGGAATGCCTGAACTATTATCAGTATTAATATTATATACCTCTTATTCCCTCACAAACGGACAGTTTTTCATGGAAGTCCGCCGTTAATTCCTTTCTGGAAAAATGAAATGTCCCACAGTTGTCAACCCTTGATTCGGAGGAGCTGGAGAGACCAGTTTCAGACTAGGAGGTGCTACAAGCTATCAAACATACTCCTCTGGGCAAAAGTCCTGGTGTGGGCGGCCTTACAATAACGTATTTCCGTACTTTCACTGATATGCTGACCACCCACCTAACCTCCCTGTTCAACAAAATAGCTACTGGAACTCCTTGGTCCAGTCAGAGCCTTCAGGCTCATATTTCGGTTATTCCCAAGCCGGGAAAGGACCCTTTGAAATGTAACAGTTATAGACCTAGTTTTCTGCTGAATACTGATGTCAAGCTACTGGCTAAGATAATGGCTTCTAGACTTAAACAATTGTTGCAGTCCCTGATACACTCCAACCAAGCAGGCTTCATACTGAGTCAGGATGTCAGGGACAACACACACACCACCATTCAAAGACATATTCCGACAATCGTCGTATCCATTGACGTGAAAAGGGCCTTTGACCAGACAGTATGGCTTTACTTGCAAGCAGTTTTAACACATCTAGGCATCGGTCCCAGAAGCCTTGCTACTATTGTGAACGTGTATTCCACTCCCACAGCCCAGTTGAAGGTTAACGGCTACCTTTCAGATGCATTTTGTATATCAAACAGTATGAGACAGGGATGCCCGCTGTCCCTTATATTATTTATACTGGCGTTGGAACCCTTACTGAACACTATTCGCCAGTCGTCCTTGATCCACGGCATGCCCAGTTTGGCCTCCCCCACAAAACTGTCATGCTGTCCCTTAAAGATCTTGTTAAAACTAACCTACTTCCTCTTCTTGCATCCTTAACCTCAGATACCATTTCTTGGTTTGGATGGATTAAGTTTTCCAAGATGATTCTTTTACCCAAAATGTTTTATATTTTCAACACTATACCAGTTCGTATCCCCTTGCATTACATCAAATGTTTGCATATCCATTGAACCATTTTATTTGGAGATTTAAGAAACCAAGACTTGCGTTCACACTCCGTCTACCCCCTAGCAGAGGAGGTTTGGGAGTTCCTGATATTCTGATCAACTATAATTCCTTAGTTCTTCACTGGATTACAGATCTCCAATGTATACCCCCCCAAGGAATGAGTGCTTTGCTCCCAAATTTATGCCCACAACATTGCAATTAATAATCTTTGCTGGTTAGACCCAAGATCCTTCCCGAATTCCTGTTCACCACATATTATACTGGGACATCTGCTTTCCTTTTGGTCAAAGCTTAATGAGAGACTTGGCCTGGTTCCTTACCCCTCACAGCACACTCCTATACTAGATAACCCTGCCTTTCCCCCGGGACAGGATGATAAATCCTTCTGTATATGGCGTGATCTACGCCTGTGCACTGTGGATCGCCTCGTAGATGGGGGTGTCATGTGACTGTGGACTTGCCACTTGCCAGCGAATCGATATTGGCAATACCTCTAGATCCAACACTTTCTCCGTATGATTCGTCCTGACGCTAACACCCTGGAGAATGGCACCACCTTTGATTCACTCATCTCTAGCCCAAGGATCTTGGACCACTCATTGGGGAAATGGAATAGATTTCTACTCTCCTGTCCTCCAGCCCTTAAACAGTGGTACTTATGTGCTTGGGAGACTGACTTGAATATTTTTCTTCCTTCAGCGCACTGGCAATATGTTGCTACACGTCTGTTGCATTCCTCCTAAGATGCTTCCACTAAAGAATGTAACTATAAACCTTTTACTCCACAGATCTTACACTCCATGTCCCCAGTGCTACCTTTGACCTGTTGGAGATGCTCCTCTGATCTCTGTATCTTTTCCACAACTGGTGGACATGCACTGACATTGTCCCATTCTGTCTTTCCTTGCACCTACTCTTTGAGAAGATACTGGGTGTCACCCTTCAGTTTTATCCTCTACTATTCCTTTTTGCATATAATCTTCCGACCTCCTTAACACAAACTTCATGTCTACGATCCTTGTTCTACACTCTCACCAACGTAGCCAGATCTCTCATTAAGCTACACTGGAAATCCGATACCAAACCTAATATATCTATGTGGATCACAAAGGTTCAAGCATCTTACTCCATGCAGCAATTGTATGTTCAAACAAGCAGGAGATGGCATGAGTTCAGATTAACTTGGGAGCTGTGGACCCGGTACTATCAATCCGTGCGGTTGACACTGGCATCAGATGCCTAGGGTACTGAAGGGGATAACTAATTCTCTTAAAGCACCCCTTTGAACCTCCCAGAATATGTATGCTCCCATCCAATGTAATGTCTTCTTACTCTATGCCATCTGCTAGCCACCGTCTCTTTTTTCCATGCGTCTATGTACTTTGTTCCTTGTTTCTCTCTAATTTAATCCATCGTGTCACTCGAGTGATCCAAATCTGGAACCTATCTACCTCTCACTTTGTATTGTATTGTATATTTTATTTATATAGAACCAACCAGTGTGCTTGACACTTTACAGTTTACATTTGATATAGAAGGGGTACAGTAAGTACAGTGATTAAGTTATTACAAAGACAATCATAAGGGGAACAACAGGTGAGTACAAATGAGGATGAAAGGTCCCTGTCCCATAGAGTTTAAAATCTAAGTATATGATGGGTGACATACAGATCTGGTAGAGGTGGAAGTGCAGTTTTTGACATATGAGATGCTGTTTTCATATTACATTGTTGCTGTATGTAAAAGGTGCTGTTTTAGGTTAGATTTAAAGTTGTTGAGGGTTGATGCTTGGGAAATACTGGGTGGTAGGGCATTCCAGAGGTAGGGAGCAGCAAGTGAGAAAGCTTTCAATCGTGAAACAGCGATAGTGGTTAAAGGGGCAGAGAGTCATCCAATATGTGTGCTGCGTAGTGGACGTGCAGGATTATGGGGGGATATCATAGATGAAATATATGGTGCTGACAAGTGATGGAGAGCCTTGAAGGTAACGAGGAGGATTTTGAATGTGAAATGCTTCTTTATGGGAAGCCATGACAGTGATTTTAAAAGTGGCGGAGTGAGTATTGTTCTGGAGGAGAGGAAGAGTATTCTGTTGGCTGAATTAAGAAATGATTGAAGAGGAGCGATATGGTTAGTAGGAAGACCAATAAGTAAAGAGTTGCAGTAGTCCAGGCGAGAAAGGATAAGAGCATGCATGAGGATTTCTGTTGTAGAGTGAGCGAGGAATGGCTGGATTTTGCTATATTCCGAAGAAAGAAGCGACAGGTTTTGATTACGACATTAATGTGGTGGAGAAGGAAAGAGAAGAGTCCAAAGTTACCCCAAGGAAGCGGGCCTTGTCTAAAGGATAAATTGTGGAGCCTTCGACAGTTATAGAAAATGGAGGTGTTGTGCAGGATTTAGGAGGGAAGATAAGGATCTCAGTCTTGGACATGTTAAGTTTTAAGCAACGATGAGCCATCCAGGAAGAGACAGCAGTAAGGCAATCTGAGACCCGCTGCTGTATTTCAGATAATGAGCATGCGGAGAGATATATTTGCATATCGTCTGCACAGAAATGGTATTTAAAGCCAAAGGATTTATCAGTTGCTCTAATGAGAGTGTATACAGAGAAAAGAGAAGAGATCCCAGAAAAGAGCCTTGGGGTACACCTACTGAGAGAGGGATTGGAGGTGAGGAGGTGTTAGTGTATGTTACAGAGAAAGACAGGTGAGAGAGACAGGATAGAAGCCAGGAATGCGCCAGGCCACAGATGCCAAGTGATTGGAGAACATGGGAGAGAAGGGTATGATTGACTGTGTGGAATGCTGCTGATAGGTCTATGAGGATAAGAATTGAGAAATAGCGATTAGTTTTTGCAATGTGCAGATCATTTGGTACTTTGATAAGGACAGTTTCTGTAGAGAAAGTGGGCCGAAAGCCAGACTGCAGCGGGCCCAGAGCATTATGTGAGTTGAGGAAGGTAAGTAGATGAGAGTATGCTAGGCGCTCAAGGAGCTTAGAGGCAAAGGGCAAGAGGAATATGGGGTGGTAGTTGGATGGGGAGGGGGGGTCTGGATTGGAGATACAGTTGAATGTTTGAATGAGGAGGGGAAGATGCCAGAGGATAGGGAGGAGTTGAATACATGCGTTAGCATGGGAACTAATGTGCATGACAGAGGATTCAGGAGGTGGGATGGTATAGGATCAAGGGAGCAGGTGGTGAGTGGTGATGTGGACAGCAAAAGGGAGACCTCTGATTCTGTAACTGAAGTAAAAGAATCAAATAAGTATGATGGAGGATCAGGAACATACAATTGTGGAGACTGAATGGGTGGGATTGTTTGATGTATTATGTTAATCTTTTGTGTGAAGAACTCTGCAAAGGGTAGAGGGGTTAGGGAGGGGAGGGTGAATGATGGAGGGGAGGCCTTTCATGGATTCTCAGATTAACTCTTACCTCTCCTGCCATGCATGGCCTTACACTTTGGTAAGGGTTATTACCCCTATTATGTGAATAATGAAAAATCCTATGATGATTTGCACTACCCTGTTTGCATATTATAATTCCCTGCCTTCCTGTGTCTCCATCATATTTTAACTGTTAAAACCATATTGTGCTATATCCTTTAAACTCCATTTCAATAAGGTATACTTTCGCTCCAGAATGAGAATACGAAGGACTTCCCTCCGGAGCTCTATACTCCCCTTATTCTTCTCTTCATTTATCTGTTTTATATTTCTTGTTCATTGTTACTTGAAAATGTTTGCTTGCACACAATGCATTTTACGTAACAGTTGTTACTCTTTCACTTTTGTACTCTGACATGTATTTGATATATTTCAAATAATGATTTATAAAATGGAAAAAAGTAAAGGGTCAAAGAACAAACATATGCTTAATGTCATATAATCAAAACTAAGAAGTGATAGTTTCTACATTTTGTTCATACAATGTGTACATTTTGCAACATAATTGAAGTGTCATAGACAGGGAACCTACATGGATTTAATGTTCACTAACTGTTTTATGGCTATGTTGGAAGTCATACTATATTCATGCTGTATTAGTACAAACCATTTACTTTTAATTAGATCCAAAGTGATCTATACTGATAAAGATATAAAGAGTTAAATATATGGTATTCTCTTTTTTTACACATTACATGCATCTCTACAAGATTCCTACTGCATCTTATATTCCATTCCATTTTTATTTGACTTACTTATAAAATAGCCTTTATGGCTGTTTTTATTTTTTTAAATGTATATCTATACATTTTATTTCACTTAATGATGTAATAAGGAACATTTACGCCATTATGATCTGTCTGTGCTTTTGTTTCCCAATATAAAGTTGCCCTGAGCCCTCTACATCTCTGTGAATGTTGGCAGACTTAGTCTAAACATTTCTGTTGTTTACGAACTATTTTTATACTAAACATGTTTTGCATTTTTGGTACTGATACTATTTGTGTTTACATAAATTACTATGTTATAAATGTATTATACATTAAAGGGAGACTACTTACAGGAAAATGCATGTTGCAGTTCCTTGTGGCAAATCCTATATAATAATTTGCTAGGATGTTTGTCAGAAGCCGTCATGAGCAGTAGAGACTGTCTGTGCTGCAGTCATACTCAGTACAGAGTGCCTGAACGTGCCTCGGCACATTTGGGCACTCTGTACTGCGCATGACTGCAGCACAGCCAGTGAGCAGAGAGGCTGCGGGCACCAGCTGAGGCTGCTGGGTGGCACTGTGGCCCATGTACACAGGCTTTTAAACTTGTAGTTCTATAAACTAAAATTTAAGATAACCCATCCTAAACTAATTGAATTGATTTTTTTCAACTTGACTTAACATAAATAATCTCAATTATAGAAATATAGAAAATGTAATTCAGATACATATATTATTATTTTATTTAGCTTATTTGCTTCTATTTGAACTCATCGACTTTGCCATTTTATGAAGCACGGTTATTCTTACTTTTATCTAAATTTTTTGTTGAAATTGATACTTTAATTTTATTTATTCTTTTGTTTTTAATTTTTTTTACTTTTTGTATCTGTTTAAGAAAGTGTGTGAGATATCATTTGAAATCTCATTCTGCACTATGTTTCTTATGCAATTTTCAATTCAGGAATGTTGAAAAGATTTTACCAGACTTAGATGCCTTCTAAATTAAAAGCAAAGACAACTTAAGGCTCTTTACAAATCAAAGATAAGAATGTCTGCACATGTTATTATCTTTATGGTGACTTTGAATTAAATTGTAACAGTTTGCCTGTAGGATTTTTTATGTCTTGTGTTTTTAATCCATACTTGATCCTTTTCTATGACATGTGGATTAATTAAAACAATTGAACAAAAAAATAAAGATTGACAAGACATTTATTTATCATGCTCTAAGAATGACAAATGTAATCTTGATGGTCTTCAACAGACAAAAGCTCAACAAAGATTAAGGGCTATCAATCTTTGCTGTAAGCTATTAAGATTGATTAACCTCAAATTGTAAAGAAGAGAGGAAAAACATTATATGACATATATTGATGGAATGTCCAAATATTTTCTTGTACATATTAAAGCTAGAGATGTATTTCTTTAAACCTGCATTAACAGTTTATATATATTTTAGAGGGTTATGAAAAAATAGTAAGACCACCAAAATATAATTTAAAATTAAATGTAATGTTTAAATTTAATATTGCAATATGCCACTGTATAAAGTTGTAGGCCACGTGAATTTGTGATAACCATTCAATACCAAAATGATCATTTTCAAAACAGTTTACTTTTTAAATTTTTTCTTATTATTTTTAAATGAATGCATATTTTTACAAAATAAAAGTGTACTACATACCATTCGTTAAGATGAAATTTATAGCATTTTTCATAGAAAGCCAGGTAAAGATTGATGTTTTGGAATGTTACTGTTTCTTTTATGTGCTAACATTTTCCATTAATATATGGAGATATATAAGTTCATTAGGGCAATGAGATTATCAGTACTTATAAGTACAAACATCAGCGGAACCCTTTGTACTCCATTTTTTTCATTATACATTTTAATATAATATTTCTCTCAAATCTTTTGCCCTGATGTAGAAAAATCCAATAACAGAACAATTTTATTTATTTATGTATATACTAGCTTTAAAGCCCGTGTACACGGGCCAGTACTGACTGCCCGATCGTGCCACGGCTGATACAGAGCAAGGCGCTCAAAATTCAGACCAGAGTCCTCTCTGCTCACCTTCCTGGGACCGCTTGGTCCCAGGAAGGTGCGCAGAGAGGACTCTGGTCTGAATTCAGAGCTCCCCCTCCATATCAGCCACAGCGTGGGCAGTCTGTATTGCGCAACACTGCAGCATGACGGCTTCTGACAAACATCCTAGCGAATTATTATATAGAATGCATGTATGTATGTATTTATTTTTTTATTTATTTTTTATTTAGTTATAAAATGTTTTACCAGAAAGAATAAACTGAGAGTTTTCTAATTTTCAAGTATATCCTGGAGAGCTTTCACAGTAAAAAGTTACCTATTTGCACAAATAGAGAAAATATACACACATATATACACATAAACATACATGAAAAAAAGTGTATACATACTGTTTTTAGATACAAAGAAACAGCAAGCCAGTAGAACTTGGACTAGTTTGGCTCTATTATGGGAGTGGTTACTGTTTTAAAATGTGAATATTTCAGACTCATGGCTGCAATATATGTGATGAGGTTGATGTAACAAATGAAAGAAATATTCTGGACCAGACCAGCTGCACCATATGTTAAAATAAACAATGTAAAATTCTTATTGATCTAAATGGGGATTTTAACCCTTACTTGACACAGAGCTCTTCAACATATTGCAAAGCAATGTGTTGGGAGCCTTTTTAACATTCAAGGGGTTAAAAGCTCAAACTAAATCACTGGAATGTTTTGTCTCTTCCATATAGTACAGTTTGTTCCCCTCAGAATTGTGTCAGTTGCTACAATAACCTTATATGGTTCAATTGACTGATACATTTAGTGAAATCATTATTTTTCTAATTAAAATACATTTCTTCTATTTATTATTATTCACAATATTGTTCTCTAAACATTACTATGCATAAATCAAGTAGAACAAGTGTTTTAATATTATTATTCGTAATTTAAATAACAAATATATTCTGCAGTGCTTACTTAATTTAATATAATTAAACACATCATATTCTGACCTTTCTACTGTATGTAATTATTGGTCAGTGCTTGTTATAAAGGTGAATTTAGTTGGCTAAACAATGAGATTCCTTTAAGTAATGTTCCTTGATATTTTTCTAGCATTTTGAATTCACAATGTGTTACTTTTTTGTTCACCTAGAGAAAAATCAGTTTTCATTCACTGGACTAGAAAAATAATTGTTGATAGCTTTGTTCTACAAAATAAAACATACTGTTTAATTAGTATAACCTGCCACTGTGCCAATACAACGAGCATGAAATGTTGCTTGATTTACTAAAAGTTTTCCATCTTTACAGTCCAGTGTTTTACAACAAACATAGCAATCACTTGTATTGTTCTCATTTAGAAGCATAGAAACATAGAAACATAGAATTTGACGGCAGATAAGAACCATTCGGCCCATCTAGTCTGCCCAATTTCCTACTGTGTAAAAAAACAAACAAAAAAAAAAAAACACACAACCTCAAACCTTTTTTGGTCCTTGGTCTTTTCTTATGTTAAGGACCGCCTTATGCCTATCCCATGCATGCTTAAATTCTGTCACTGTATTGACATCTACCACTTCTGCTGGTAGGCTATTCCACTTGTCTACTACCCTCTCAGTGAAGTAAAACTTTCTTACATTACATCTAAACCTGTGTCCCTCTAGTTTTAGACTATGGCCTCTTGTCCTAACGTTTTTACTCTTTTGAAATATACTTCCATCCTGTACTTTGTTGAATCCCTTCATGTATTTGAATGTTTCAATCATATCCCCTCTCTCTCTTCTCTCCTCCAAGCTATACATATTCAGATCCTTTAGTCTATCCTGATATTTCTTTTCCTGTAGACCAGTCACCATTTTAGAAGCCCTTCTTTGAATTTTCTCTAGAGTATCAATATCCTTCTGGAGATGGGGTCTCCAGTACTGTACACAATATTCTAGGTGAGGTCTAACTAGAGATCTGTACAGTGGCATGACTACTTCCCTTTTTCTGCTACTAATGCCCCTAGCTATACAACCCAGTGCCCTGCTTGCATTCCCCACCGCTTTATTACATTGCTTGCTTACCTTTAAGTCATTAGAAATAATTACTCCCAAATCCCTTTCCTCTGTTGTCTCTGACAGCACAGTACCCTTAATGGTATATTTTTCCTTTGGATTTTTATGTCCCAAGTGCATTATTTTACATTTATCAACGTTAAAGTGCATCTGCCACACTCTTGACCATTCTTCTAATTTACCTAAATCATTCGCCATTTGGCTTTTTCCCCCTGGAATGTCTACCCTATTGCAGATCTTTGCATCATCTGCAAAAAGGCATACCTTTCCTTGAAGACCTTTTGCAATATCACTAATAAAAATATTAAAAAGAATGGGCCCCAGTACAGATCCCTGAGGTACTCCACTAGTAACACTCCTTTCGTCTGAATATTCTCCATTGACTACCACCTTCTGTCTCCTGTCACTCAACCATTGCCTTATCCATTTCACTATTTTTACATCTAGACCCAAACACTGCAATTTATTTATGAGTCTTCTATGAGGGACAGTGTCAAATGCTTTACTGAAATCTAGATAAGCTATATCTACTGCTCCCCCTTGATCTATTATTTTAGTTACCCAGTCAAAAAAATCTATGAGGTTAGTTTGACAAGATCTCCCTGCTGTAAACCCATGCTGTTTGGTATCTTGCAAGCTATTCATATTCAGATATTCAACAATTCTTTCCTTTAACATAGTCTCCATTAATTTTCCGACTACTGATGTAAGTATACTACAGTATACTACAGTATAGCATGAGTGTGAAATCAGTACATTAAAGCAGCGCTCCAACAGTGAAAACCAAACATGATAGTGTTTTATTGCTTGAAACATTATTGTGATAAAGAAAACAAAAAACATAAATGTTATAATATACTTAAATCAGGGCTCAAAATTTCTACTTGCCACTAGCCAATGGTGAGTGAAAACTTAGCCCTGGCGAGTAGAAATTCAGCCCTGGTGGGTATCCTATAGATTGCAGTGGCGAGTAACTTTTCAGATCTGGCTAGTAGCAAAGGACTTCAACTTTTAAGCCCTGCTTAAATTATAATAAACACATATATTGTCAGAAATTTTACATGTGTATGCATAGTTATCAAAGTCATCACAGCACAAACTTGAATCTTTGTAGAGGGAGTTGAAAATTGCTTGTAGTCATTTCAATTTATGTGAAAACTGTTGCTATTGCAGTCTATGGAGATCTTTAAATAAGCTACTGTAATCTCCCTAATAATGATTTTATATGGGTTTATAAGGAATAGTATTTAAAAATGCAGTCAAATATTATATATTATCACCATGATTTTATGAGGGAGTAGTTCGTAGTAAATTATGTTAACCTATTTGTTCTCTATAAAAAGTAGGGCATTGGGCAACAAAATCTACATTTTTTGTGGGTCTGTTCCATTTGTGAAAGATGAAAAGCTGGGATCAGATATTGTAGAATCACTGTTGTCACTTGAAAAGCACTGAACATGAGAGAAAGATTTGTAATTGAAAGTGCTTAATATAAAGAATGCAAAAGAGATTGTTAGAGTTATAGTAAACCTACATATTGACTTACATTTTCTGCAAATGCAGAGTGTGTAGCTAAATGGAGTACAATTTATGTGATCTGTTTTTACTGGTTAACCATCAAAGGTGACTCTACTACCAGTGTGAACTCTGCTGGGAACACAAAAAAACACAGACAGTACAATGGTGCAGTGAATTCTCAGATATCTGTATCTTATGCATATTATGATATTGTGATCACAGATACAATATTTCTGGCATATGTGATACTTGCACATTCTTTCTATATACCAGTGAGGTCTAATAGACCTCACTGGCTCTTCTCTACATATGCCATCTTCAATACATTGTGTTGCCATCTGTCCTAATTTCTGAAGACTACATGATAGCTTCCTCATATTAAAATATAATTTTTCAAAAATATGACTCCACTACTTGCCTACCAACACCAACCCCAAACTGAACAATTTTGAAGTTGCTTATACTTCTGGGTCATTTTTGTCATTCTCTTGCCTTCTTTCCTCATATCCAGCCTCTCCCTAAGTTCTTCAACCTTCACCTTAGAGATATATCCAAGAGCCATAATTTTCACAAAATATTTATCTGGTCTTTTTTGTCTTCTCTCTGATCTATAGTAAATACAGCTGCTAGGATAATTTTCCTTGCTCTTGTAATACTTTTCCATTATAATAGTCCATACTGTAGTGGCCTCTATCCTCTTGCTAGAAATTGTAATAACTTAAAAACATGAACAATGTTGTATCTTCCTATATTAAATTATTATATCCAAATACCTCTACAATTGTGTCTCCTGATTTTCATATGACTTATGGCTTCCTTCTCTCTGATTAGGACACCTGATTTCTGAATGCAAGAGTTTTCTGGGACTTCTTTCATATATAAAACCTGTTACCTTGTTCAACCAAACTCCCACCTATGATACTTAATTGGTTTGTGTATTATTATTATTATTTAACACCATTATTCTCACTTCAAACCCAATGACTGCCAAAATGTTAATTCTATTCATCATTTTCGTAACTCTTTATTTATTGTTTCAGTACCTGGATTCATTGCTGTCACCTCCATTTGTTGCTGCCTTGTTCCTGTGACTTTTTCCCTTTGGGCAGTCACTCACTGGGATTTTGCGCATCCAAATCCAATTAAATGCAGTATCCTTCATATACATTAAAATACTATACTCCACCCTATGTATATCCCTCAGAAATACATTTAATTTAATAAACAGGTATTTTTTTAACTGAAACATATTTTTTTCTCTTTTTTTAAAAAAATTCCCAAGGATTAAAAAAAATTCCAATTTTAACCTTTGTCCACTTCTACAAACTCTTGTGCCATTAAATACTGGTTTATTTTTTTAAATGTAAGTTTACCTGTACTGCTGCTGGATAGACATATTCTACAGTCATTAACTATATATCAGCTGCACTAAAAACCTGCTAATGCGAGCTTGATATTGGACAACTAAAGGTTTCCACAGCAACAAATCCAAGTGTTAACCACACACAGTTTTGTTTGTCAATAGACAAGTGGGTCATGATTTTGGTGTATAACATAATTATTATGCAAGCATGCTGTAATCATCACACATATAGTAGGGCAACTCCTTGGAGAGAGACAGTGTTCATATGCATCAGTTATAACAAATGTTCTGACACCACCACTATCCCAACCTAGGGATGGCCAAAATATTGACCTAAAAAGAGCAACATGTGAATTTCCTGTATGTGATAAATGTGATAAATGACAGAGACAGGGACCCTGATGTGAGCTATGACTGAGGCAAACGGATACTAGACAAGTATTTTGTAGAAACCCAAGGGAAGATATCATACACAATCAGATCTATTGTCTACCTTACAGTAAAAACACACACAGTATTTGAGTAATGGCAAGCACACAAGAAAGGACTTGGAACAGTGCAGGGATGTGTGCAAGAAGTGCTAGTCCAAAAATTGAATGCACCCATGGTTTCTGCAGCCTTGTGCGATAAATCATGGTGATCCCTCTCCTCCCAAGAAAGATATATTTTGTCAGAGTCCAACCAAAAGTTCCACCACCAGCATCATCCGTACAATTAATAAAGCTAAAAGCAATGAAGTCAACGATTCACATTCCAGTTTTGATGACATAGTACAACCAACTGCTGCATCTGACAGTGAGTCAAACAAGAACAAAAACACCTGTCCTGAAATTTGTAGTGAACTTTGTGAACATCTCTCAAAAGGAAAAGTAAAAATAAATAGTTTGAGACCTTTAACAGCCTAGAGGAATTTATAAGTGGGGAAGAAGCAGCGGGTGATGCTAAGTATGACCTAATTACTGATGTTGATAATGTTGATCTAGACTGTATCCCTCCAGCATTTTCCTCTTTTTCAGATACAGATGAAGCTGAGAATGAGAAAGATGACGACATGGAAAGAAAGTTAGCTGAAAGGAAAAGGCTTTATTCTTCCACCACTCAAAAGGCGCATTATGCCTGTCTGTAAACTGTTTGAGAAAACAATTGGAAAGTCTGACCCTGGACAATCAAAGATGCCAAAAATATGCAGTCATACTGTAGGTCATCATCAGCATCATCACCACTTCAAAGTCCCACTCAGCCACATACACACTAAGAGTGTTGAGTAACCAGCAACAATATCTGCTACTGTTGGAATTGCAGCACCTGTGACACCTAGTAGTAGTAGCTCAATTTCAGAAGCATCTAGCCACAGTAGTAGTAGTAGTAGTAGTTGTAGTATTAGCAGCCTCTCAGGAACCCCACAGTCTAGGAAGTCCAGAGTATGAGAATACCTCACTCAGGATGCAAAAATATATATGTTGCCATATGTTGTCTGTATAATAAGCACACATAGGCACCTCAATAAGATCCCAACTAAAGCACAACAACTTGTCTGACTAGGAGGCACACAACAGATCAGAGGTGCTGCAGCTAGTAGCAGCAGAAGCACTCCAAAAGTCCCTGGGGCTCTGCGGTACATAATAGAAGTAGTGATGTTACTGATGTGTCAAAGAGTGTGCCAAGATTTTCTGCTCCTGCTGCAGAGGAGTATGACTTTGAGTTTAATTTTGGAGCTGAAGAGAGTGAAAGTATTCCCAAAAATACCACCACTACCACCTCTATAAGTCATGTCTTTAAAGCAATAAAGTTACACAGTTCTTATAATATGTACTGCTCTGCCACACTTACTAAGTTTTTGGAAAGAAGTCAAAACCTGCAGAAAAATAATGCAAATGTATGCCTATGGAATAGTAAACTTGCCAAAATGTATCATTAACATGCTTTTCTTTTGTTGAAAACAGAGGCTTTAAAGAACTGATGTTATGTGTTAGACCATGCTGGACATGCTGGAATATCTTAAGCCACAGTTATTTTTCAAGGATGGTTGTGCCGTGTTACTTACGAAGGAAGTTATTGTTGTGGGCAAAGGATAATGGCACTAAGCCTGCTAACAATTTTTTCAAGGCATATGTTGTTGTATGACTCACAACTTTTACTTTCAGATATTAATTTCTACACTTCATCCCTCAGGAGAACTAATATTGTGGTGGGAAATCTTGCAATCATGGGAAACATATGCAAAAAATGGCACACTTCTCATTGGAAATGTATTGGCATTGCTGAAAAAGGAGAATATTTTATGCATTATCCATAGAGGGGAAGATTCACCAAAAATTGAGAGAGTGGTTTTTTTCCTGAAAATTCCTGTGGGAAATTCCTCTGACTTTTCGCTCATCCCTAGTCCCAACTTTCCACCATCACTACCATTGAATCTGTCAGACCAGCTGCAAAGTAGCCCTTACCATCAGCATGCCACTTTATGTATGGAGATACAATAACAGAAATGATGTGGATGTCTAAAAGAAACTACATCAAGTGATAGAAGAATGGCTTTTACCCCACAGCTTGAAAGCATGATTTGTGTATGCTGACAATGACACCAATATAAAAGATGCACTGAGAAAGGCAGATAAGGTGCACATACTCTCCTTTGTCCATGTCCTCAACCTAGTAGCTACTCCTTCAAAGAAATTCTGAATTTTGCCTGCAAAATCGGAGCACATTTTAGCCTGTCCTACAGGGTTCTCAGTGTATTTTATTCCATACAAGAGCATAATAACTTGCCCCATCACCAGCTGATAATGTAAATCTCATTCCCTACTTGGTGGAATTCCATATTGTACATGAGCAGAACAAGGCCAGCAGTGAATATACAATGCTTAACAGGAAGGCTTTATATAAGGCTTTTTTGTCACCTGGTCAGTGGCAGTTTATGTCAGACCTCTGTGTGTTTCTAAGGCCTTTTGAGGAGGCCACCTTGCTGGTTGATCATGCTGGTGCAGGAATAAGTTAAATACTCCTCCTTAGTTATTACAGACAAAAACTAAAGAGCATGGAGAACAATTATGTTAATAATCACAACACAGATATGAACCAGCTGGTGACTGATATGTTAACATGCTTAAAGCGGGATCTTAGAATAGTGTCTATAAAAAAAGCAATGATGAACACATTCTTTCTACATTGCCTGACTCACTCTTAAAGTATGAAATGTCTGAATTTGTGCCAAAGAGTGATCAGTTTGTGCCAAGGCATGGTCAGCAGTATTGTTGTAATGAATCTGATTCTGTCAAAGCTTATAATGAAATCCTTATATATTGAGTTGAACAATGTGTTGAAGAGAAGGAAAGCTTGACAATCAAGACCCAAAACTGAAGTCAGAAACATTTACACTCTCAACAGCAACAATGACCCAAGAATTAATAGAAGACATGACATCTTTATCACAAAAAGCTATCCTGGTTTCTCAGGGGCAGGAGAAGTCTACCATAGGTGATGGTGACAGTAGTGGTGACACTGGCACTTATCTATTGGACTTGCTCCCTGAACATGGGTTGGTAACTGATATCCATGAACATAGTGTAGCTCAAAGGAGTGACCACATGGCCATGTGAAATGGTTACTGCCTGCCTGCACAAATGATGAGCCACTAGAGTACTGTAAAACAAAACAATCAATATCGCTAGCACTAGTATGGATTGCAGTGGAAACACTTAGCTGCCCACCAGCAATCATACTGTCAGCGATGGTTTTCAGTGCTGCAGGTTACATTGTTAACAAGTATAGGAAATGGATAGCCAGCAGCAATGTGAGTATACTAACTTTTTAAAAATGAACCAGCATCTAATACTGTCAGAATATCATATAACAGAAGTGGAAAGAAACATTATAGCTACCAGATGGGACCAATAAAATCCTCGTATATGTATACTGTCATCTGGTCCTGATGTTCACATGTATTTTTTCCCAAGAATCAGAGACTCAGACATTTTGACATTGACATGTGCTAATAAGGTGAATGTACCGATCAGCCAACGCAGCTCCACTGGCATTAACCTCTATTATCAGTGACTGCACATGAATATCTGTACTACAGCATATGGTCACTGAAGTACATTATTGCACTCACACTCCACCGTCATTAAGATTTAAATGACAGCAACCCTCTTAAGCCAGCCCCATAGTTCATAATGTGAAACAGTGTAAATTGTCATAATTTCCTCTGCACCTGGTTTAATACATACTATTAAAAGGGTGTAAAGGAAAGGATGTAAGGCCATGCCCATAAACAGTGCCATTTTCTACCTCTTGGTGCAAGCAGTATTAAGGGGAGAAAACTTTTTGGTGTAGGTATCTTAGTAAAATGGTGTTAGAAAGGAGTAAGTGTAGAAAACCATTTCTAAGACGTGTTCTCCTAAGCATATTTGTATATACCTCCCAAAGGGTTATACCAGGAATAGCTGCTCATGTGATTCTGAAAATCTGAACTACTGGATTTCTTTAATACTAGAAGTGGAGCCACTGTAGTAAAGGAGAACTAGCATATCCTAATAATAACCCCACACTTAACTTGCTATGGACAAACACCTCAATGGCCCCTAGGAATTTTGTTCATTTATTTTATTTAGAAAATGTTTTACCAGGAAGAATACATTGAAATTTCTCTCATTTTCAAGTATGTCCTGGAGTGTTTACAGCAAAGAGTTGCGTATTTGCACAAATACAGAGACATAATGTATATATAAAAGAAGAGCACTTTAAAGGCCTTTCAAACAAAAAAATGCTTTATTGTCGACATTTAGGCTCTCACCGGGCCTTCCTTAAGTCAATAAGGCAGTAGTGAAAACTAATTACCTAAATACCCTATACCTACCACAGGATGCCCAATATGCATGAGGATATAGACCCTTGATCTCAAAATGGGGTCAAATGGGCATAAACAGTTGTAGAACAGATAAATCAGAAAGAAAAGAAATGACAAAATAATAGATAATATGCTAGGTGCGAAGGCAAACTAAAGTAATAAAGACTGTCCACCAATTATGGAATATTAGAAGAAGTGTTAACTAGTGATGAGCGAGCACCCCAATGCTCGGGTGTTCGGGTGCTCTGACCGAGCACCCCCTGAGGCTCGAGTGCTCGGCCGAGCACCCGAGCCCCATTGAAGTCAATGGGAGGACTCGAGCATTACACCAGGCACCCCCTGCTCTGATGAGGGGAGGGTGCCTGGTCCATAGGAAAATGGCAGAAAAGGATGGAAACACCACAGAAATGGTTCAGGGACAGCATAGGGAGGATGTCTGGATGCATCTTGGACTCCAACATCGCTGCTGGGAACGATCTTTCGCCCGTAGTACGCCATTTTTACAGACTGACCATAAAACACACAAAAAGGAAAATAAAAACGACTTTAGGCGAAAAATTGTTACCAAACAATATTTGCTGTATATTTACTTGTATATCATCTGCAAATTCTCCCAAAAATGTCCTTGATTTTCTGAAGTGAGGCCATGATTAAGAGGGAAACGTGCGCAGAGGCAAATTCTCCCAAAAATTTCCTTGATTTTCAGAACTGAGGCCATGATTAAGAGGGAAACGTGCGCAGAGGCAAATTCTCCCAAAAATTTCCTTGATTTTCAGAACTGAGGCCATGATTAAGAGGGAAACGTGCGCAGAGGCAAATTCTCCCAAAAATTTCCTTGATTTTCAGAACTGAGGCCATGATTAAGAGGGAAACGTGCGCTGAGCTGACCATCTAAAACATTATGGGTGAGGGTCTGCTGCAGAGCTGACCATCCTAAACATTATATGCGAAGGCCCGCTAGTGAGCTGACGCTATAAAACATTATATGAGAGGGCCCGCTAGAGAGCTGACCCAATAAAACATTATATGAGAAGGCCCGCTGGTGAGCTGACCTATACAAAAATTGTCAAACAGGGCCCGCTGGTGAGCTGGCCCTATATAAAAATTATATCACAGGGCCCGCTGGTGAGCTGGCCCTATATAAAAATTATATCACAGGGCCCGCTGGTGAGCTGGCCCTATATAAAAATTATAGCACAGGGCATATGGAAGAGGAGGAGGAGGATGAGAAGATTAAGTCAACCATATACCCGTTTTTGGGTGGAAGGGGTGAATGGGAATACAGAGTATTCCCATCATTGTAAATAACATATATAAAGTGAGTTTATGTTCCCCCGGGGCTTTCCTCCAGTGGAGTGGAGAAGTCAGGGGAAATCCAGGCCTTGTTCATTTTTATAAGTGTCAACCTATCAGCATTGTCGGTGGAAAGGCGGATACGCTTATCTGTTATGATGCCACCAGCAGCACTAAATACCCGCTCAGACAGAACGCTGGCGGCAGGGCAGGCCAGCACCTCCAAGGCGTAGAGTGCCAGTTCATACCACGTGTCCAGCTTGGACACCCAGTAGTTGTAAGGCACAGAGGGATCATTGAGGACGCTGACACGGTCTGCTACGTACTCCTTCACCATCTTCCAAAACTTTTCCCTCCTTGTGACACTAGGCTGCGCATCAGGGTGAGGGTGCTGGCGGGGTGTCATGAAGGTGTCCCACGCCTTGGAGAGTGTTGCCCTGCCTTTCTCGGAACTGCTGTGTGCTCCCCTTTTCTCCCCTTCTCTGTTGGCCAAGGTAGCACGTACTCTGCCGCCAGCGTTGTCAGATGGAAAATTTTGGAGCAATTTTTCAACAAGAACCTTCTGGTATTGCACCATTTTGCTTGTCCTCTCCACCGGAGGAATGAGAGATGAGAAATTCTCTTTGTAGCGGGGGTCCAGAAGGGTGAACACCCAGTAATCCGTGTTGTTTAAAATGCGTATAACGCGTGGGTCACGGGAAAGGCAGCCTAACATAAAGTCAGCCATGTGTGCCAGAGTACCAACAGTCAAGATTTCGCTGTCCTCACCAGGAGGATGACTCTCAATATCCTCATCCTCTTCCTCCTCTTCTGCCCACCCACGCTGAAGAGATGGAACTAAAGTTCCATGGCTACCCTCTGTAGCGGAGGCAACCGCGTCTTCCTCCTCCTCCTCCTCCTCCTTCGCCTCCTCCAATTGTCGCTGAGAAGACGAAGTGAGGGTGCTCTGGCTATCACCTTGTGTAAGCTCTTCCTCCCCCATTTCCACCTCTTCCACATGCAAAGCGTCGGTTTTAATTGTGAGCAGCGAGCGTTTCAGTAGACACAGAAGTGGGATGGTGACACTGATAATAGCGTTATCGCCGCTCACCATCTGTGTCGATTCCTCAAAATTGCGTAAAACCTCGCAGAGGTCTGACATCCATTCCCACTCCTCACTTCTGATTACAGGAAGTTGAACGGAGAGGCGACGACCGTGTAACAGCTGGTACTCCACTACTGCCCTCTGCTGCTCACAAAGCCGGGCCAACATGTGGAAGGTGGAGTTCCAGCGCGTGCTCACGTCACACAGCAGCCGGTGAGCTGGCAATTGTAAGCGCTGCTGCAGCTTCAACAGGCCGGCCGAAGCTGTAGATGACTTACGGAAATGTGCACACACGCGGCGCACCTTGGTCAAGAGATCATGCACATTGGGGTAGGTTTTTAGAAATCGCTGCACCACTAAATTAAATACATGCGCTAGGCATGGTACGTGTGTGAGCTTGCCGAGCTCCAAAGCCGCCACCAAGTTACGCCCATTATCACACACAACCATGCCTGGTTGCAGGTTGAGTGGCGAGAGCCACTGCTCGGTCTGGTGACTAATCCCCTGCAACAGCTCTGAGGCCGTGTGCTGTTTGTCCCCAAGGCAGATCAGCTTCAGCACGGCCTGTTGACGCTTCCCCACTGCAGTGCTACACTGCTTCCAGCTACTGGCTGATGGGGGAGTGGCGCTGCGTGTAGAGAATTCGGAGGTGGAAACGGAGGAGGAGGAGCCAATAACGTAGGTGCTGGCGGAAACCCTGATGGAGGTAGGGCCCGCAATCCTCGGCGTGGGTAGCACCCGTGCCATCCCAGGGTCCGAGTCGCTCCCAGCCTCCACGACATTCACCCAGTGTGCCGTCAGGGAAATGTAGCGTCCCTGGCCACAAGCACTTGTCCATGTGTCAGTCGCTAAGTGGACCTTCCCAGTAACTGCGTTGGTCAGGGCACGGGTGATGTTACGGGACACATGGTGGTGTAATGCGGGGATGGCACACCGGGAAAAGTAGTGGCGGCTGGGGACCGCGTACCGAGGGACAGCTGCTGCCATCAGGCTGCGGAAGGACTCAGTGTCCACAAGCCTAAATGGCAGCATTTCGATGGCCAGTAATTTGGAAAGGTGTGAGGTTAGTGCTATGGCCTGTGGGTGGGTGGCTGGGTACTTTCTCTTGCGCTCAAATGCCTGGGGTAACGACATTTGGACGCTGCGCTGGGACAGGGAAGTGGATGTGGTCGCTGATGGTGCTTCAGATGCTACAGGTGCAGGGCGGGAGGTATGCGGGCCTGCGCCTTCGACAGGCGATTGGCCGGCACCGAAAACAGGGGAAGAGGAGGCAGTGGTGTGGCCTGCAGACACAGATGGGCGATCCAGGCATTCCTCCCACTTACTACGGTGCTTGGATGCCATGTGTCGGATCATGCTGGTGGTGGTGAGGTTTCTAGTGTTCATGCCTCGGCTCATTCTGGTGTGGCACAGGTTGCAAACTACAATTCTTTTGTCGTCCGCACTTTCCTTAAAAAAACGCCATACCGCGGAACACCTACCCTTTGGCAAGGTAGATTTACGCAAGGGGGTGCTCCGTGGAACATTTGCGGGCCGGTTTGGTGCGGTCCGCCTTCTTTCTGTAGCCACACCACTGCCTCTTCCAGCCTGTTGCGGTGCTGCAGATGGCTCACCCTCAGGACTGCTGTCATCGCTCGGCTCTACACCTTCCCAGGTGGGGTCAGTCACCTCATCGTCCACCAAGTCCTCCTCCACTTCCTCACTCTGATCATCCTCCTCAAGTCTTGATCCCACCACATACTCAGTCATTGACAACTGTATAACATTCTCCTCAACAAGGTCTTGAGACGGAAATAGTGGTTGATTTAATGGCAACTGTGTCTCATCATCATCATCATCATCCACTACTTCCTTTGACCTTAAATGCCGTTCACATCTGTCATCTTCTTGTGATTGGGTAGCCTCTAGAGGTTGTGAATCAGGGCACAAGATGTCATGTTCCTCTGCAAGCGTGCTTGGAGAGAGGGTCAAATGAAGGATTGGTGATGAGACGAGCTCCTCACTATATCCCAGTGTGGGATCACTTCTTTGACCAGACCGTGTATGGTGGGAGGAAGGATGATCAGAGTGAGGATTATGTTGACCAGACTCTTGGCTACTGAGAGTGGACTTGGTGGAAGACAGGGTGGTGCTTAACCGACTGGAAGCAGTATCAGCTGTCATCCAACCGACCACCTGTTCGCAGTGGTCGGACCTCGAGAGTGATGTCCTGCGACGCCCTGTAAAATTAGACATGAAGCTAGGTATGGTGGATGTCTTTCTTTCTTGTGCTCTGGCACCAGGCACAGTTTCTCCGCGTCCTGACCCGCGCCCTGAACTATCAGGATCACGTCCACTTCCCCGTCCCTTTTTACCCGCCTTCTTCATCTTACACGGAATATGTGACTTTAATATTTGAGTTTGAAAACTTAACAGTATTTCTTACTATTCTGCAACTGTGCAGAGTACACAGAATAGGCTGCTAAACTGCGGTGACACACACTGAATGGAAAATGTGACTTTAATATTTGAGTTTGAAAACTTAACAGTATTTCTTCCTATTCTGCAACTGTGCAGAGTACACAGAATAGGCTGCTAAACTGCGGTGACACACACTGAATGGAAAATGTGACTTTAATATTTGAGTTTGAAAACTTAACACTATTTCTTCCTATTCTGCAACTGTGCAGAGTACACAGAATAGGCTGCTAAACGGCGGTGACACACACTGAATGGAATATGTGACTTTAATATTTGAGTTTGAAAACTTAACAGTATTTCTTCCTAGTCTGCAACTGTGCAGAGTACACAGAATAGGCTGCTAAACTGCGGTGACGAACACAGAATGGAATATGTGACTTTAATATTTGAGTTTGAAAACTTAACAGTATTTCTTCCTAGTCTGCAACGGTGCAGAGTACACAGAATAGGCTGCTAAACGGCGGTGACACACACTGAATGGAATATGTGACTTTAATATTTGAGTTTGAAAACTTAACAGTATTTCTTCCTAGTCTGCAACGGTGCAGAGTACACAGAATAGGCTGCTAAACTGCGGTGACACACACTGAATGGAATATGTGACTTTAATATTTTAGTTTGAAGACTTAACAGTATTTCTTCCTATTTCTGCAACTCTGCACAGTACACAGAATGTGCTGCTACACTGCGGCGAAGCACACTGAATGGAATATGTGACTTTGATATTTTAGTTTGAAGACTTAACAGTATTTCTTCCTATTCAGCAACTCTGCACAGTACACAGAATGTGCTGCTAAACTGCGGCGAAGCACACTGAATGGAATATGTGACTTTGATATTTTAGTTTGAAGACTTAACAGTATTTCTTCCTATTCTGCAACTCTGCACAGTACACAGAATGTGCTGCTAAACTGCGGCGAAGCACACTGAATGGAATATGTGACTTTGATATTTTAGTTTGAAGACTTAACAGTATTTCTTCCTATTCTGCAACTCTGCACAGTACACAGAATGTGCTGCTAAACTGCGGCGAAGCACACTGAATGGAATATGTGACTTTGATATTTTAGTTTGAAGACTTAACAGTATTTCTTCCTATTCTGCAACTATGCACAGTACACAGAATGTGCTGCTAAACTGCAGCGAAGCACACTGAATGGAATATGTGACTTTGATATTTTAGTTTGAAGACTTAACAGTATTTCTTCCTATTCTGCAACTCTGCACAGTACACAGAATGTGCTGCTAAACTGCGGCGACGCACACTGAATGGAATATGTGACTTTGATATTTTAGTTTGAAGACTTAACAGAATGTGCTCTAATCTGCAACTTTGCACACTAAACAGAATGTGCTCTAATCTGCAACTTTGCACACTAAACAGAATGTGCTCTAATCTGCAACTTTGCACACTAAACAGAATGTGCTCTAATCTGCAACTGTGCACACTAAACAGAATGTGCTCTAATCTGCAACTTTGCACACTAAACAGAATATATATATATATTTTTTTTTTTTTCCCCCCCACACAAAATAACCTGCTGCCCCCACACACAGTAGTACGAGTACCGCCATGTGCCGAGCAGAGCGATGCTCGAGCCGATCCGAGCATCGGCCGAGCATGCTCGCTCAACACTAGTGTTAACCCATGACCGCCGACGGCAACCGCTGCCTACCATGACATAGAGTGCACCGTGCGCCTTTGGCACTGAAAGGGTCAATACAGAAAACTTGCACCCCTCACAGCAGAAAAGTCCTAACATCAGGACTCAAGTGTAAATCACACAGATGCCAACCAAAGCACTGTAGCACAAAAGTCCCCTAATCCCCTCTGTGTCAAGAAGGCACAGTGCATCCACAGTGTTGGAGCAATGTTCCCACACAGAACACAGTCAGGCCAAGGGGAATCACCACTAGTCTATGGCATCGGAGGATAGAACATGTAATAGAAGTACATGCATTGACAAAAGACATAGGTAAAAATTGAAAACATAACCGTACGGTCTCCAGGTAGCAGAAAAATAAAGTTTGTGCACGGTGGGATGTTTACTCCATATCATAACCAATATTTGATCAAGGTACACAACGCTTTTGTAGCAGCACAGTCCATGGCTCTATGTGTTCTGCCTTATAGCAGACACCATGGAGTCCAGTTCGGGGATTCACCAGTTAATGAGTTCTCCTCTCCAAGGCTGGAAAGTGTAACGGTATCCAAAGGATGAAATGTCCTACAATTCCTGGCTCTATGTGGGCTGTAGACTACAGACAAACTCTGAGTCCTATAGATGGAGAGGAGTACATACTTGATCCGCCAGCTGGAAAACATGAGGTCGATCCAGGAGAACTATTGTAGAAGGTGGATAATGGAAAAACCATTAATAGGTGTACCTTATTCCAGTGGAAACACAAGTTTACTGAATACCACTATAAACCAAGATTATAAAATAAGATAAAGCAAAACTGAATCAAATGTACAGACTAATAAGGTAAACAGGCTATGCAAATTGGGCACCAGGAGCAACACTAGTGAAAAAAAATCTCGCTTCTACCCACGGGGCGCATGATCCCCATAAATCGCCGACTTTGGGGCAAACACATATAAAAGGACTACACAGAGTGAGTTATAAATTATATTAGATATTAAGATATAAGAAATAAAGAAACATTGAAAAATAAAAAATAAAAATGAAGCATAAAAAAGAAACAGTTATACATTATATCATTTAAAACAAGACAATACAGGAACAATGAGAAGTCCAGAGTCTACTACCCCACAGACAGCCAACGTTACCTGTAGACACGGTCAATTAGAGAGTGTCTACCAGCCACCAACTACCACCGGGGCACCTGCAAATCATCCAATGTAATACACCTTATCATGTGTGCAAAATGCCCAACAGCTGTTTATGTGGGTGAAACTGGACAGCCACTACATGAAAGGTTTAATTCCCACAGATCCAATGTTAACAACAAAAAGACACCAGTGGGAGAACATTTTTCTCAAAATGGACACAGTGTCAGGGACATTAAGTTAACTGTACTGATGAGACTGTTCCGCACTCAGAGGGACAGAAAAGTATGGGAGGTTAAGTTAATGTTAAAATGTAATGCTATTCATAATGGTTTGAATAAGGACAGGTAATTCTTGTCACATTACCACTTAGTGGATTAACCTGTCCAACAGACACACAGGCATTGTAAATACCTCTAAAGCCTCAGAAGAAGAGTGCAATTTACTATTGACTGATCAAAATATCTGGATCTGGATTGAGTTCTCTTATATGATTTCCATTCTAAACAATGCAATGTGTACTTGTATTTAATATAAATGGTTTCTAAAGATAACACCTATTTTGGGATAACGTTTATGTCTTTAAGAGATAACATATTTAATCAGTCCTACATCAATCCATGTAGAAAGACATGAAAGTTGCTACCAGGACCCCAAACTCTTTTAGCCTTTTAACGACCTGAGGGTTGTGCAGTGTGTTGTGCACCAGTCTGGTCCTTCATGGATTAGGCAGGCTCATGTTTCAATTTGTAAAAAGCTATCAGCAAATATAATGGTCTTCATTGAAAACTGATTGAAGATGTTATCTCTTTAACAAAGGCACCTGGGAAAATTTAAAGAGACTAGTAAGATTATCTCACTATAGTAAGGTATGTGGGGCGTTATCCATAGGTGGTGATAGTTCTCCTTTAAAAGTTGCTATTAAAAAGGTATATGATTACCAAATCCAAAATATCCAGTATAATATTCAGTATAAAGATTTCTCTTTCTCTGGGAAATGTTTTATCTCTAAGGCTATAAAGATGACCCAAGATCAGCCTTTGAAATTAGAGGAAGAAGATGTTAATGGAAAGGTTGCTTTACAGTTAAAGCAGTAAAATGTGGAATATAATACACACATAAATATTAGATGTACATAAAAGCAAAGCAGCAATGTGAAACCTTTCTTGTCAGAAAACAGCTATTTATTGCAGCAAGTGCTACTGCTACTACTTTTGTATCTGTATGAATAATGTTTGTCGTATACTGTTGACAAACGTAAATGTATTAGCTTTAGTTTTTGTAAATCTTTGTTTTGACAATACCAGTGAGTATTTTATTTGACTTACAGTTATATATAACTCTGACACTTATTTTATGACACTGGAACTTGACAACTTCCATACTACTTACATGAGAAAGGCAAAAAAGCAGACAGACATATCAAAAGAAGAACAGAATGGACTTCTGAACTATTGTTTATACGGACCGTATTTAAGAGAATAAAGAGGATCAATTCTGGAGCAAACTGCAGTTTAGGGTACAAATAAAAATGACTATTGAACTCAATGGTTCTAATCCCTTAAATTAAGAGGAGTTTTGGGTAAATTTTTTTATACACTATGGTACATTTTTTTTTTTTTTTTTAGCTTACTAAATTTGGTCCTAAGTGCAGTATAAGACATACATTTATTTACTAGGTACTGGGTAAAATGTCATGCTCCAATACTTTAGATTTCTTCTTCCTGCATGCTACAAAGTGCAAAGAGCTAGACAGAGATGCTCAACTAGGAACGAGCCTGTCCTCAAACTCATCAATTCGAGGGCAGGCTCGTTCCTAGTATCTCTGACTAGCTCTTTGCATGGTACAAATTAGAAGCTTTAAAATATCATCAGCACTTAGACCATCTGCCACTGGCAATGCAAAAATCAAATCTGACCATTTTAGACACATTTCATTATACATTCTTACATGCTATGATGCAAAATGTGCATATTTGCCCCATCACTCCCAACAAAAAAAACAAAACAAAAAACTTAAGATTCAAAAGAAGGTGTTACTATATGGAAAAGGCAAAGTGGCCTAAAGTGCAAGAAATTACATTCTAATCAATGAGTTGGAGATTCTGGTATTCACTTACAAATTTATATAAACCTTATATAAATACAACACAAAATACCATGCTTCAGATACATATATATATATGCATGTGTATAACTCCTTGTATTTGGTGACATTGAATGTTTGCTGGAGATGAAAGTGAAATAATAAAAGTATTGTCACCAACCCTTTATTAATGTACTAAGCTGACTGGTTTACAAGGCTGGTACAAGTGAACACAATGTAAAATAACTTGCTTTTACCTCAATAAAGTGTTTCTTAATATGAATTTACAGTAGATTTTTTATATTGATGGAATGAATCCTTAAGTTATTGACTGCATATGTTACATTTATCCCATTTCAATTTGTGTGTACAGATAAAACGATTTTCAATATATAGTATTGAACTGTTGTACTTTGCCAGAACATCACCCTCTTAATTAGATAATCACATATATTGGAAATTCTTGTACTTATTACATGGTTTTCCTGACAATTTTATGACCTGTATGTATTGATTCTTAGTCATGTTGCTGTCAAAGTTCATAAACCTGCCTTTCCCCACATAGTTCCTGAAAACGCCAAAATTAGATTCTATGTGTAATATAAGGCATTAGCAAAATTATTCTCTCTCATTTCCCATGATACATGAAATATAAGACACTTGTGCATTTTATTCACAACACGGAAAGCCAAGTAGTCTCATACATCGGACTACGGGTCCTACCTATGTGGGATCACCCCAGGATCTCCCACTAACTCAGGAGGATACTCAAATAATTACATGGGAAATAAACAGCTTTATGTTTTGAAACATATACATCCAGACATAAAATCTTTTCTTTTTAATAAATATGAGATTTTTATTAATCCCTTAAGTCATACTGAGCTATTAAAATAGCCACATTTCAAATCATACTGAATAGGAGACAAGAGTCTGATGTTTTAAGAAGAACTGGATCAATTCTAAAGTATGGCCTTGTAGGACCAATGTGTTCAATATATCCATTAGTTATTTATACAAATCTCTGATGGGTAACACATTGTTTTTTCTGAACGATACAGTATTTATAATGAACAGCTCCTCCAACACAGAAATTAATATAATGGTTGTACTCATGCATTCTTTACTGCCTCCTTTCCAGTCTACAAAATATTCTCTTCTTGACCCCACTGTCTTTCTAGCAGGTCCTTATTTCCACTCCAGCGAGAGATCTAGTGACTTCCTCTCAGACAACCATTTGATCCCCTTGAGAAAGCCCCGGTCCTTTGCTTCATTTAAGCTCTGATGCAGGTCATAACCCAGGGAGACTTTACACCAAGGGGTTTAAAGCCCCATCCTAGAGCTCACACCACTGCAGGACCAACTTTACTTTACCTATGCCAATATATCAACCTAGACTGGCTCTACCTATCTAGTGACACCCCAGGATCTCCCACTACCTCAGGAAGATATAAAGGTAGGTCAAAAGTAATTACACTGGGGGAGGAGTACCCTGCTACATGCAATAATGTAATTTCATGCTTTATATGAAGATCGTTATAATTTTCAATATAACCTTTCTTGATTCTTATCTTATATGCCTGTTACAGAATACAATGCCTATTCATTTGAAAAACAATGTAAGAACAGAAACCAAAAAGCTCACACTCAAAGATTCCGTTAACTGGGAAATAATGTGTGCATCAAAGTTGCTTGCATCTTTTGATGGCAGAAAAGAACCATCTGGCCAAGCCAATTTCCCTATCTAATTAAAATAGAGACTTAAAGGGGAACTACAACCCCGCAATAACTTAAGCATGAGTGATTGTTCATCTGGCGACTAGCTGCTTAGTAGCGCTAGTCGCCAGAAATATTACCCGGTTCTGCAGATATCGGCGTTTTACCGATGGTGACAGGAGCAGGAAGCACGGACGTCTCTTCACAGTGACGTCCGTGCGACTGCTCTGTCAGTCCCTTTTGAACCGCGCGGTTCAAAAGGGACTGACAGCGCAGGCGCACGGACGTCACTGTGAAGAGACGTCCGTGCTTCCTGCTCCTGTCACCATCGGTAAAACGCAGATATCTGCAGAACCGGGTAATATTTCTGGCGACTAGCGCTACTAAGCAGCTAGTCGCCAGATGAACAATCACTCAAGCTTAAGTTATTGCGGGGTGGTAGTTCCCCTTTAAATACCTCTCAGAATAGATTTATGTCCATGCCAGTCATTTTTGAACTCCCTAAGATAATTTGTTCCTGCCACTTCTGATGGAAGGCTATTCAATGAGTCTTTCATTTATTAATTATATTTATTAATTACTTTATTTTCCTTCTCTAGATGTGATCTCCAGAACTGTACACAATATTCCAGCTGAGTATACTCAAATTTATGTCTTACCAGTGCTCCACAGAGTGACATTAGTGTGTCTCTCTCTTCCTATTGCTAATGCCTATTTGTCACGACCACCACAGTAAATAATACACACGACACAGGTACAGTGAAGTTTAACCAGTTTATTAAGATAAGTAAGAGTAAGCACTTCCTTAACCTTAGTAGGAACAGGCATGAGGACAGTGCCGAGTTGTTGTTTTTTTAGGACTGGTACTTGGTATATTGTTTAGCTGCTGGCTATGACTGAGTAACCAGACTAACTATAACATTGCAACATATCAATAATTTTTTGGTATAATTTTTAAGGCTATTTTTTCGGTATTTAATAATATATATGACTTTTTTCATTGGGATTTATAAGTATTGGCAAGCATGTTTGTGCCCCAGCAACATAGAGTACAGATTTATTATCATTTAAATTTTCACCCATGTTTTTCATTTTATGGAATAAATGTTAATGTTTCATTTTCTCATCATTTTTATCCAAACCTTTTTGGAACTTGTGCAATGTTTTAGATAGGTGATGGTACACCAGGGATATCTGTTATATACTTTATTTCTTCTCTAATGTAAAACTGCATACATATATCCTCCTTGAATATTTCAATTTGTATTCCTTCAAATACTTTTTTTTACTATATCTTGTGAAACCATCAACCTCTTGCCAGCATAACACTTTGTATTAAACCCAATTATCCTCACTACTCTTCACATAATGGTAGTCATTGTGTAACTTAAAGAGATAATAATGGTTTTAGGTATCATTTAACAGTCACTTGCTTAAAATATTATTAGGGAGTTATTTTGAGTTTTAATATACCCATCCCTCTCCTTTACCTGACATCAGTCCTTCTCCTTTTAAGGGACTGACCAAGAAGACAATTAGTATATGTTGCTTTTCAAGAGCTCATGTAGCTCATATGCATGGCTGGTTAAAGAAAAAAGTATCTTTAAATTTGTTTAACAGTAACATTTACCAAGGTAAGTGTACTTCAGAATGAGTGAGTAAGACAGAATGAGAAAGAGAGAGGTAGAGGTAGAAAGAACTGTATTTGATTGTTGTACAATGTTCACATAACTAATTTCTTCTGTTAAACTAATTGAGGCACATATTCCTAAGGGAGTAATTAACATTTAATACATTCTAAACAATTGTAATAAGTAAGCAGGAAAAAAATAGCAATTAAATGATCAAAAGAAGGTCTTATAACCTATGTAATGCCCTAGCCAGAATCATTAAAGTCTCTCAATAGATTAAATAGTTGTAATACTCAATATTTACCTTAGTCAGCATATATTGTAAGTCAAGTAAGCTGCATGATCCTAGAGAGGGGCAGGCACAAATAATTAAAACATCTGTTAAAACAACTAATTACTCAGAGAAAAGATAATACCCTGTTGTATCCTAGATTGTATCTGGTAAATGAAAACAAAACAGGTTAGGTGACAATAATAGTATTATTAACATAATGTAACAAAAAAATATAAAGGACATGGAAATGTTGAAGGGGGTTCAAATGCAGAGTGGGTGAAATAAAACATATTATGAAAAAAATTATTTCTGTTGAAAATGAAACCAGTATATAAACAGAACAAAGTGAAGATTTGAAGATGCTATGAAGTAAATACATATTGAAAGGACATGGGAGAAGGTGAAAAGAGAACAAAGTCCTTTAGGCTGAAGTGCTAAGAAGCTGTACACCAGGAGAGGGGACAAATTAAAGATCACCTTTATTTATATTCAACTTTTAACAGAAGTAATGTTTAGGTAGGGATGGGGGCAGCATTCAGGGGTGATTTTGAAAGGAGTAGTCAGGAAGGTGAATCCCCCTGGTCACTCCTCTCAAAATCCCTGCAAAGAGTTCTAGAGGAGCAGTGATTTTGACAGGATCTTTCCGCTCTTGTCATAATCACTAGAGAGTTGCTTTGAAATGTTGATTTTGACCTATCCCTATTTGACCTCACTCCCCCTTACTCTCTTTTGCCACATCTCCTCCTTTTCCCTCTAGGAAGCTTTTTTTAAAAACAATTGTATAGATCTAAATAAAGGAGGAGGGGAGCAGAAGGCAAAAAGATTGGTAGGTGAAAGCATATTAACATCTCTACATAAACAAGGTTGGAAATACAGCTGTCACTTACATAAATGCAGTCGTTACATGCGAATGTTTAGAAACCTGTTGTGAGAACTGCCTAAAATTCTCATGGACAAGGGAAATGAAGTATGATTCCTGGATATTATTAATTATCTTTCTAAGGGATGGAGTGCTTGGTTATTTCCAGGCCTTTGATATTCCTCTCATAGTTGCTAAGGTACAGGTTGATACAATTGTATAGTGTGGTGGAGGGTCTGGAGAGGAGGAAAATTTTTGGATCTGAGTCAGTCTACGTACCCTAGCTGGATATTAAGTTTCTCCATGTTCGAAATGGGGACAGCATAAGAAGCAACTTATGTATGTTTCTGGTTGATTTCTTTAGTTCCAATAAAGGTTGGTGGTAAGTATGTTAATCTGTTGAAACTTGGAAGTAGGGAGGTATCACAAGTAATTGGTTACACAGATAGACAACTTATATGTTGCAGTCCAAATATTCATTCAGTCTGGGGATGAGGTTTCCTCGGTTCCTTTCGTAAGCCCTCATGTATGGGAACCTCTGGGCTATTAGAGGTGTTTTGAGTCTGAAGTGTATACTTTAATTGGAGATGGATTGAGTCTGAAACAAGACCAGTTTTTGCCTCTTGCAGGACATGACTGTGTAGAAGGGGAGTGTCAGGAGCCATGGTATATTGCACAATGCCGGATCAATGTATAAAAATATATAGTTATGTAAGTTAATCCCTGGAACATAGAACAGTGAGATTTGGCTGCCATTTTCATTACATGTATGTGCAAAGACCCTTAAATGGGGTTTTTAACCCCTTGAATGCTACAGACGTCTCCAAAACATAGCAAAGCATTAAAGTGGTAAAACACCCCATTTAAATCATTCAAAATATGGGAAATGTTTTTGTCCCTCTGGTACAGTTGTTATACTACAGAATTTCACCTCCTGAATTTATTGACTTTCACCTTAAGTTTTCTATATTTTCTGATAAATTTTATCACACTTTGTATCATTTTAGATGATGGATTAACCAGAGTACAGGCATTTTTCCAACACTGGATAAACATACCTCAGACTAAAACAATATAAGTTTCATTCTCTGTTCAATCAATCTTGATTGAAAACTTGAGGCACAGTTTTTAAGACTTGTAAAGTCTCTACAGTGGGAAAGTGTACAGCAACAGTGAAGTACAAGAAAACATTTTAAAATGAAATGGACACTATGCACAAAGGAAAATGGACTAATGCTAAAGCCAACCGAGCACACCATAGGGATGAAGAATACCCATTTTTTTACATTAATCATTTAATCTTTGTGCCGTCAATACATTAAAGGGATAGTAATACTTAGTTTTATCTTTATTTTATTTTGTAGGCATTAAAAAAACATGAAGAACGATATAAGTCTTATCTCTCAAACCTTTATAGTTTGAGAGATATTCACAAGCAAAGTTCCCCTTCCGCCCCTTTTACCTAGTGTAAGCCATCTCTTCTCAGATATGGAATGCAGTCCACAGACCAGACAGATAACAGCAGGGGACAATCTTCTTCCTATGAGAACAATGAAAGCCCTGCCCCCCTTGACAAGTTTTTCAGGCTTTTCCCTTATCTTAATTGAAGATTCTCCCTCTCTGCAGTTTACCTGGGCACCTCCCTTCTGATCTGGCTGAACAGTGTTACATCAGTAAAAGGGGCGGGAGGGGGATACTTTGTCATTCAATTACTCTTGAACTACAACTCTGACAGAATTGATATAACACTCTCCAAGGTCCAAATACTATGATGATTAATTAGAGCTGCTTTTATTATGAAACAGTACTATCCCTTTAAGAGCTACGCATTAGAGGCCATTATCAATCAAGGGGTTAAATGACAGACTGCAGAGTTGTTGTAAATGGAACCTTTCCATGTTGGTCATAAAGGGATAGTAATACTTTATTCTTTCTATCCCCCATATTGAACATATTTGCCAAATAAATGAATAGCCCACAGGTTCATCTCTCAAACCTTTATGGTTTGAGAGATAACCGAAGGCAAAGTTCTCCCCTCCCTCCCCCTTTCCTGAAGTCAGCGTTGTACTGACTGTAGGGATATCTGGTCTGACTTTCATCATGCGGCTCTGCAGTAGAGCTGCAATCGCTTTAGTGAAAAAGAATTGTTTCACGGAAACGGTCTTCTACATGTGCTTGCAAACCAAGCACATGTAGAAGACTGTTTCAGTGAAATAATTATTTTTCACTAACGGGATCTTGGCTCAGCTGCAGATCCGCAAGCCTGCCGCACGACAGACTTCCCCTGCAGTCAGTACAACACTGACTTCAGGGAAGGGGGAGGGAGGGGGGAACTTTGCCTTCGGTTATCTCTCAAACCATAAAGGTTTGAGAGATGAACCTGCGGGCTATTAAATTATTTTACAAATATTTACAATATGGGAGATAGTAATAATAAAGTATTACTATCCCTTTAAGTTGTGGGGTATCACAGGGTTCAGTCCTGGGCCTACTTTTTAACTTACTTATTAATTAATAGAAGTGGGTATTGAAAGTAGTGTCTCACTCTTTTCTGATAACACTAGATGTGTAAGGAAATATATACAGAGAAGAATAATGTTTTCCTCTGCAGAAAGATTTGGATAATCTGAAGGAATGGGTGGAAAAGCGGCAAATGTGGTTTAATATATATCAATGTAAGGTTTTACGTTTGAGCTGCAGACACTAGCATGCCATGTGTGTTAATTGAGAAACTGATTGGGGAATCCTGGCTAGAGAAAAATTTAGGAATACTGATAGACATACTTCAGTCAGTAGGGTATTGCCATATGGAAAAAAGGGGTCTAAATGTACAAGATGGGAATATAATTCATAGATATATGAATTCTTAGCCTCATCTAGTATATAGAGTATAGTTTTGGGTAGCAGTTCTTACAAAAGTTTACAATACATTGTTGAACTGGAAAAAGGGCAGAGATGTGCAAAAAAACGAATAAAGGGATTAGAAGATCTGAGTTATAAAGAAAATGTAGCTAAACTGGTTTGTTAACACTAGAGAAGAGGCATTTAAGGGATGATATAATTACCATTTACAAATATATTCAAAGTCCATTCACAAAATCTCTAGATCAATTTGGGTGATATGGTATTGGCTGAACATGATGCTTGTCTTTTGTCAGCCTCATCAATGATGCTATTATGGGTGGAGTGCAAGAAAGTGGAACATTAGCTAATTTTTGAAGTCCAGGGGGAAGATTAACTAAGGAGTGATAAAGAGGTGATAATGCTGAAATAACTTCTCCAGTGATATTACTTCTCAAATTCCTATCTTATTCTATGGAGCCAATTCACTATGATGTATAGGCACCACAGAATAACATAGGAACTGGAGAAGTGATATCACTTATGATGTCATCTCCACTTTACCACCTCTTTAACACGCATTAGTGCATAACCACCCAGAAATGTATTTGCTCTTTATGACTGCTCATCTTTTTATGCAAAAAACATACGAATATCTTGATACTGAATAGCACATGCACCATGTGCATATGCTATTCAGCAACAAAGTTGAGATATGTGTCTAAATTAATGGCAAAAGTTAGGACATGCTCCTAAATTAATGGACTAGGTAGACAGATGTATGAAAATGTGTGCTAACTGCTTTGCTGAATTAGGCACAATCATTAATCCTCTCACAAAATGGTGGACATTTTAGCTACCCACACTTTTTGAAATGCATTTGCTAAAAAAAGCACATACATTTGCTAATCAAAGACAAACTGACAATTCAGTAACATTTTGTTGCTAGTTATTTTTCTGTCAAAAGTGGATTGTAAACAACAATTGCTTGCATGCCATTTCTTGCATTTCTCACACTATGTATAGCCTACATTCAAAGCAGTACTTATTGTCCAAGCATTTTCTTTTATTTATAACTTTCTGTGTTAAGTTAACAAAGACACCAGAGCAAGTCAATGTAAGTTGCTTTCAGATCGAGATGGCTTTAATTACCTACATGGCAGTTAAAGATGGTTACATCTATATAGGAATCAATGGAAGGTATTGGAATGCCTACTTGTTTCCCATGGTGCAGTGGGTTTGAACCAGTGTTGCTGTCTTTCTGTGCATATGGCTCTATATTAGATCACGCCTGAGAAATACTTATGCTACTTTATATTACAACTTGTTTTCATAAACACAAACTTTTTAAGTATAAACATAAACTGGAAGAAATCTGGGGCATTCTGTATGCACCACAAAGGGACAAAGAAACCCCCACTTCTCTAAATGGTGCATTTAACCATTTGAGTGCCAGGGGAGTATGCAACACATTTCTCTGCAATGCTCTGCTTACCCCTCTGACACTCAAACGGTTAACCACTGGAGAGCTAAATATGTCTACAGTACAATGCAAAACAATGTGTTTGTTTGCAATAGTATGTTATGAGATACATTTATACACAAGAGACACAAATATATGTCTTACAGCATTGGCCTAGGCTGTGTTACTATATCTTTTTTCACACATCCTTAAAGGGATAGTAACACTTCGTTTTAACTTTATTTTATTTTGTAGGCATTAAAAAAACATGAAGAATGATATAAGTCTTATCTCTCAAACCTTTATGGTTTATGAGATATTCACAAGCAAAGTTCCCCTCCCCGCCCCTTTTACCTAGTGTAAGCCATCTCTTCTCAGATGTGAGTCTGGTTGTATGACAGTACAGATAACAGAAGGGGACAATTTTCTTTGTATGAAAACAATGAAAGCCCTTCCCCCCTTGACAAGTTTTTCAGCTTTTTCCATTATCTTAATAGAAGATTGTCCCTCTCTGCAGTCTATCTGGGCATCTCCCTTCTTATCTGGCTGAACAGGGGGGGGATACTTTGTTTGTGAATATCTCTTAAACCATAAAGGTTTCAGAGATAAGACTTATATCATTCTTCATGTTTTTTTAATGCCTACAAAATAAAATAAAGTTAAAATGAAGTATTACTATCCCTTTAAAGTAGAACTGTCACTTTAACATAGGTTTAGTTAGTTTTAAAGACAGTAGCCACTACCTATATATGGACTTAGACATTTGTTATAACAGTGTTATAATATAACTAGACTAGCTGAAAAGCCCTTGTACACGGACCACAGTATCAGCCAGCAACCTTGGCTGGTGCCCGGATCTTCTCTTCTCTGTGGCTGCACTGCAGTCATGCACAGTACGGACTTCCCGAATGTGCAGCGGCTGATATGGAGCGGGTAGCTCCGAATTCAGACCTGAGTCCTCTCTGCACACCTTCCAGTGACAAAGTGGTCCCAGGAAGGTGAACAGGGAGGACTCTGGTCTGAATTTGGAGCACCCCGCTCCGTATCAGCCATGGCGCATTCGTGCAGTCAGCACTGTGCATGACTGCAGTGCGGGCAGTCTCTAATGCGCATGACTGCGTTGTGACAAACTTTTTAGCTAATTATTATATAGGATTTTGTTAAATTAGAGCTCTTTCACATTTTAACAGAACTGTAGCATCTTTTAGTTCCACAGGGTGTGTTCTACAGTCTCCTTTGTCACCTCGCAGAGTCAGTTGTATGGGTGTGGCTGAAAGCCAGCAGATATAAGTTACAGTTGAATATTATTAGCGGATGTTTATGCGGGTCAGCAATTCAAAACATTGTTCATGGGAAAAACCTGCTGGAGGGTCTGTCACGTGAACCACCGGGCCCTTGGCTCCTGGAGGGGCCTGGTGGCCAGCCCCCTTCCTACAGACTATGCATGGGGAAGTGGATTTCCCAGCTTCCCTGTCTCCTGTTGGGTCTAAGTCACCCTGTGCCGCTTGATGGGCATAGGGTGTGACAGAAAAGGACTGCTCTTGGACTGATTGGAGGAATCAGCACAGCGACATGTGGTGATGTTCACCCCTGGGACTATACCATTTGAAATGTTGATCACTGTGTTGTACATTGTGTGACATGGGGTAATTGTGTGACATGATGTAGTACTGTGGGTCCTATGGAGGGATTTGATATTTGAGAGCTAGAGTGCAGAGATAATGGGGGTTGGGTATTTCTTTCAATATACTCCAGGTCTGTGCTAAGGAATGTTAATTGATTCCTGCTGTGCTTCCTTGACCAATCAGATGAGGTTATCTATGAGACAGTTAAGAGTGACTATTTTTCAAGTCCCAATCTGCATTCTTATCTTGATAAGGGTGTTGGTGGCTGATTGGTCAAGAGGAGAAACACTGTCCCAAGTCCCACTTTGCATGCTGATCTTGATAAGACTCTCTGTAAGTGGATATAATCTGTGTGTTTGATTGAATAAAGGGAGAACTGATTCTAAAGCAATACACTAGTCCTGCCTGGTGATTGTGGAAAATTGTGATGTTCCAGCAGAGCAGCCTTGCTCAAGATTGAAGAAAGCAGCGACTGAAGGGGACACCCAGACGGGGGGTCCACTGGTACTGTCGCAGGGTCCATAGAAAACAGGCAGAGCTTAACCTTAACCTTTATTTGTTGGTGACACAGCTTGCTATTTTATGCAAATTAATGTTTGCATTGGGTCAGTATTGCCACACATTGTGCTATGAATAAATCTAGGCATAGCCCATACAGTTACATTGGGTACATTTCTTTTGGCACAGTAAGAAGTAAGTTTGGCATCTATAAGACATAATAATTAGCAAACAGTGCAGAATATTAGTATAAAGTACCAAACTATGCCATCAAAATATAAAGGTCCAGTTTCATAAAAACTATGTGTTTGGCTAGTATAACACTAGTTCAAATTCTACTGCTTACCTTGTAATGTATATTAAACCCAGGTATACTAGGAGCTCTCAGATCAGATGTCCACCTCCATTACTGGTCAGGGTCCCCCCCAATCTGGCTATTTTGATGTGTAGAGAGAGAAATAAAGCTGCATGTCAACTTTTTTGAGTTTCTTATTTCCAACCATTGAATCCCTTTGAAAAAAAAATGTGAGAGCCATTGCATTTTCAATTAACTTTGTGTAGTCTCATGCCATTGGGCACCTTAAACAGGCAGATAAGGATGAGCAAAAAGACAGAAAATTTTCCTTTTGGAAATCCCCCCCCCCAAAGATAACAATTTCCCCCTTTTCACAAAAATTCCAGCCCATAGAAAATAATATTTTCACCTTTTCTCCATTGCCAATAAATTTCCTGTTAGAACTTTGCCATTTTTTGCCATTTTTTGCCTATGTTTTCTAAAATCAAATTGTTGAAAACTTGTCCTTTGAAAACAAGCCAGATGATGTGAGACGCTCTGAGTATGCAATAAAGCAATGTTTCTTGTTCTACAGCTAGTTGACTTTGTCCTTTGCCCACTACACTAACTTCCTGCTTAAATAACATTGGTATAACCATCCTTGAAAAATAACTGCAGCTTAGGATATTCCAGCAGGGAGCAACACTTGAAATCAGTTCTTTAAAGAAGGGATGGGTGGAACATTTAGCCTCAAACCAAAATTGTTGAATAATGGCACTTTCCGCTTGGGGAATAATTTCCTGTGAAAAGTCCAGTTTTTCCGCTTTTTTCTCCTAGCTCATTCTATTGAAATCAGTGGGAACATTGAATTTACACACAACACATAATAAATGTTATTTAATTTCCCAAAGGCATAGTATAAAAAGGGCATGAGGGTGTCTGCATTGGTGGAGTGTGGGGAACAAATCAGTTGAACAGGGAATTTTTTGGGGGGTTTGTTTACTGGGATTAGGGGGCTGTTAATAAAAATTAAATCCTAAATACAATTAAAAATCCCCATAAGACATGTTATAAAAGGGGTCTGAGGAGGGTGCCTGTGTTGGTGGGTGGAGTCTGAGGAAAGAATCAGTTGAACGGGGAATTTGTTTTGGGGGGGTTCGTTGACTGTTATTGGGGGTACGGTTAATATAAAAAATACAGAAATAAAAATAGAGTATTTTGTAGAGGATGATTTGTAAGATTTGTTGTTAGAGGCCCAAGGCACAGTCCCTGGGAAAACAAAAAATGTTCCAATTTTTTTCTCAAACAGTTTATAAGAATAGACATAGTTCTCCTTTTCAGTGGTAAAAGATTAAGCCTTTGCCTTTCAGCTAACTCTCTGGCCATGTCATCATCTCTCTCACTCTCAACTTTAGCTGTATCTGTAGAAGTCGATGATGCTCGAGTGATATATCCTAGACCTACATCATCCACATCAGTAATCAGGTCATCCTCAGCATCACCAGCAGCTCCTTCCCCACTACTTTTATCTTCTTCTAGGCATTTAGAGGTCTCAAAAATGTATTTTTACTTTTTGAGCTATCTTCACAACATTTGTTACTATTTTCTGGACAAGTGTTTTCTTGCTTGTTTGTCTCACTGACAGATGCAGCAGTTAAGCTTCTAACCCTTCTTGTAGTATGCCATCAACAATGCCTTTAGATGATTAGTAATAGTACTGGTGCTAGTGGTTGTGAATCTTTTGGTGGGACATTCTGCATCCTCCTCAGGAGGAGAGGGATCACCATTATTCATTGCACACACACTGCAGCAACTTGTCATGCTGGTGTCTTCTACCTCTGGCGGGGGTTCCTCCATGCGGCCGCATTGCATCTGCCGGGCACTTCTGGCTTGTGGTGATGACATCGCCGTCACTGTGTCGGGCCGTTTCTCAGCAGCCTTTGGGACTGCCTCTGGCGTTGCGTCTTATCACAGTGCCCATGCTTCTCTTGCGACATTCTGTCAGTCTACACTTGTCCCGACCAGTATGGCCTTTATATGCTGGGTTCTGGCACCTCTCCGTTGCCCTTTCGTGGTGTTCCTGTACCAGTGCTTGTTCCTGCTCTCAGTATTCCCAGTGTACTGACCCGGCCTGCCTGACTACTCTGCATCTCGTCTCCTGCCTGTGAACCGACCCGGACTGCCTGACCATTCTTCTTCTCCTGCTCCTGTGCATCGACCCGGCTTGGCTGACGTTCCTGCTCCGTGTACCGACCCGGCTTGGCTGACGTTCCTGCTTTGTGTACCGACCCGGCTTGGCTGACATTCCTGCTCCGTGAATCAACCCGGCTTGACTGATGTTCCTGCTCTGGCTGCCTCTGTGTTGCCTTGGCAACATTCCTATTGGTTAGGCATTTGTGACGTTCCCGGTTGGTTGCGACCTCAGGGCAACTTGCTCAGTTGCTCAGTCCGTTCCTGTCATGGCAGCGCTCAGTTTTGTATTCTCTGTTACTGCTACGGCAATGTGCAAGTGGCCTAGTCTCCGTTACTGCTCCTGCAGAGTGCAAGTGGCCTAGTCTCCGTTACTGCTACAGCAGTGTGCAAGTGGCCTAGTGTCCATTACTGCCCCGGCAGAGCGCTAGTGGCCTATCTCCGTTTACTGCTACAGCAGAATACAAGTTGCCTGGTCTCCGTTACTGCTACGGCAGTGTTCTATGTTGCTCAGTCTCTGATACTGCTCTGTTTGTCTGCTAACCTATTACTGGGTGTTACTCATCCTTAAGCTCTCTATCCTAAGTGAGCTCCTTCACAGACCTCTCTTCACATGGGACTGTTTACACTTGCTGAAGGCCATTAACCCATTAGTACAGATGCCCTGGGAATCCTTCGTATTCTGCTTGACCTGTGTCAGTATACTTTGTTATGGACTCTATGTTTATACTGGACCTATGTAGGCATATATATGTAACCTGTAGTGTGTCTGTATTATTATGATAAATACTACAGGACCTGTGAGGGTTATTGTATTACTGTTTTTTCAATAGAACTGTGTTTTATCCTAAACTTCTGTGTCTGTGTGTCAAACAAACCGTTACATGTCTGTGGTCCACGCCTCTCTCCAGCACACACCAGGTCCTTTAAAACTCCTGTCTAGATGGAACTCGGGCGCTCTAGTATTGAGTTCCATCTAGCATCGTGTTGCTGGCATTTTTCCTCACTCTATCTTCTTTTTTTCTTGTGGCTCGTCATTTTTGCTTTTGTCCTGCTTCCTGCCCTGTTCTCCGCGGGTCCTGTCCTCTCCTCGTTTTTTTTTCTCTCTCTTGGTTGTTTTGTTTTGGGGTAGGGGGTCTCTGGACCTTGGTTCTGAACTTTCTGCTTCTTCACTTCTTCTCATGATTATTGTAGCAGCCTGTTTTCTGCTGCACTCTGTTATAGTGTAGCTTTTGTTCTCAGGCTGCTTACAAACCAAACCTTACACAACTATGGCTGCAGTCTGTTTTTGCAAACACTTTACTCACACATCCCTGCAATGCTCCTAAGCCTTTCAACTTCCCCTACCCCTGTGATTTTGTTGGATATTCCTCAACTAGTGTGTATACACTAAAACTGGTTGTGTGTGATATCTTGCCTTGGATCTCTACATTTGTATAGTATCAGTTTGCCTCAGTTACAACTTACATCAGAGTCTCTGTCTCTGTAGCATATCAATTTTTTTATTTTAATCTAATTTATTTTAATGAACTGTCCCCCTCATATCCCTATCACTGTCAAAAACAAACAAACAAACAAACAAAAAAACACAGTCCCTGTTCAACTGCTTATTTGGGATTTGTTTTTATTTTTCATTTCTCTCCTTTGGTGCAGTAGGTTTACTCCAGAATTGCTCCTATTTCTTTTTGTGTAAGGCCCAGTGTTACTTTAAATATGTAATTAAAGCTAGTATATGAAAAATTAATTATTCATGTTACATTCCTAAAATGTTATCCTAAATTTGCTTTTGCATTTGTAAATTGTCCTGGTAAAGATTCTTTTTTTTATGTTGTTTGTGCTGTTTGTATTGAGATATAAGAGCTAAGATTTGTTAAGTGGTTAGTATTAGTGCTCACTATACTGCTGTGCAGAAAGGCTGTTATCTTATCTCAGGCCATTTCCAGATAATTCTGGAAAATAAATTGGAGCCATGGAAAATACAATAACTAAGGCTGTGTCTGCAAATCCATACAGCTTTGGACGGTTATGGGAATCTATTACTCTCCAACAGGTCACCAGACACTTCCTTGACCCAGAAAACACACAGGGACCTTGTGTTACTATATTCTGAAAAGGTCACCTTGCCTATACAGGATATCTGCAACAGAGACATTAATTCTAGTTAGGCAAAATAAACAGATATAAGCATTTGCACCAATGTGCATTGAATGTACAATCTATGTCAAGTTTTTGTATTCAGTCTTCATTCTAAACATACCTGATTGAGACCTAAGTTGCCTTGAAAGCCTGCATTCTAAAACTACTCAGACAATAAATGTAACACTTTCACTCTACCACTGTCCTGATTTTTATATGGATAACATGGTACTCCATCATGCATATCCCCTCCTTGTTGTACCATCCAGCCAGCATGTTATTTCTAAATACAAATCCATTCTGAAGCCTTTTTTCAGCCTATGGAGACGTGCCATCTAACTCACCTCTCCCAATAGGAGAAGTTATGCATGTGAACTCTGAGCCTTTGCTTATAATGAGAGCTTCTGGTCTTCGAGTTATTTCCTGCCTGGTGCCTTGGGAGTTCAACTAAACTTATGATGCATAAATGCAAACATTAAGAATTTCCTGCTGTCACCACTGACCCCCTGACCCTGTGTTGGTCAGAAAATTAATTTCCTGCACTCTGGTGCTGCTGGACTATTTATTGATGACTCATAGGTCTCACAGCTTAATATTCATACTGTGTCCAAGGAAACCCCAGTCAGATTAATCACTGGTGATCGTACTCCTTTGGATAGAGGCTTGATCACCTTTTATACCACTTCTCTTCAAACTTCTGTAGTAACTCAGCATCAGGATAATGCAAACCCCCATCATAAACCAGTTGTTGATTTTAGAACTGGGCAGGTTACCTCCTGGTGTAATCTCTGTAAAACTAATTGCATTCTCCGTACTCTTTTGCCTCACTTGTCTCCTCAAGTACTAGTCAAGC
The DNA here is from genome assembly GCA_037306005.1 of Rhinophrynus dorsalis. NCBI lineage: Eukaryota > Metazoa > Chordata > Amphibia > Anura > Rhinophrynidae > Rhinophrynus > Rhinophrynus dorsalis. The sequence goes on along the minus strand of CM074719.1, from coordinate 66,367,889 downwards.
ATTATAATTTTACACATGTTTTTTGCTAGAAGAAAGCTAAGACCTTACCATCCCACAGACCCCATGGCCATGCAACTGACCCTTGCCTAAGGGTCATGACTACCATCTTACAGCTTGAAACCAAAGCTATGGAAGAACATATTCAGGACAATGTGGCAAGATAATGTATTGGACCTTTCTCCTGTCTGGAAAGAGCTGAGTTCTATTTTCTACAAAAGAATAATGGCTTGCTGAGGTCCTGCATTGATCGCTTAAACAGTATTATTAAGTAAAACAGCTTTAATCTTCTATCATCCGTGATCTATTCAACCATCTTTGAGGATCTATACTCTTTACTAACTATAACTGTATTCAGCTTCCAATTTGATCCATATCTGATCAGCCAGTAATATAGATCAGCTGGTAAATACATTAGCTGTAGAATATGTTCAAACTTTAGGGTCACAAGAGTCCAAGTCAGGTGAACTCAGACTTTCATCCTTCTAAGCTAGATGAAATGAATACCCAGGACATAACTGAAAATGAGAGAAAATATAAATGTATCCTTCATGTTAAAATACTTTCATTAAAAAAAAAATGGCTAATAGAAAATGCCCTTCAGCCCCATCTGGTGATGGTTTGGTCACTGTGGTGTTCCAGAACTTCATCAATGATGCATGCTGTGACATGCTTTCGATCTGCATGGATGTACATGGATGAGATTTTACAGAAAAAAGAAGAAACAGGTGAAAAAACAGGGAGTGCCGCTGTGCGCATCAATTGAGATGGATACTGGACCACTACCATTACCCACTGGGTGTGTACTCACAAATTAATCATTTGGAGAAAGGACATACGCCACCTCCAACCATTCAGACTGTTGGGGAATGGACAACTGCCCCCAGATACAGTGCAGGAACTTAAGGATCTTCTTCTTTGTTGGATGTTCTCTCAATCACGTTCTACTAAGCGGTATAACAATCACAAAAAAAAACAAACATAGAGAAAGTGCCAAATAGTGAATTACCACCACACAAACATTTCTTTTGAAATGAGAAAATATACTCACATAATCAAATGATCAGACAGCTAGTATCAGACGGTCTGAAAGAAAGTGCATTCGGAGACTATCAATCAGTCTCCATTCAGGTTAACTCACACAGGATCACTTGTCTGAAAAAATGTATTAAAAAATGCACATCAGCACGAACATTTAAAAGGACTTGAATTTTGATGTGTTTTGTGGTTGTCAGACTGCTTTCTCAAAGCTTACAAGCCTAATACACAGAAAAAGTTTTCTAAGACATTACAAGAACACCCAACCCATGTAACATTGGTCTTGAAAGCCTGCAAACTAAGCTAGCATAATGTGAACTTAAGAAATTCATATTCATTTCCTAGACCACATCATATCTGTTGATGCCTTGGAAATTGATTCAGTCAAGAACTGGCCCATTCTTCATGGTCTTAAAGTCATCCAAAGATTTATTGGCTTCAAATTGCTATTGGTGTTTTGGATGGAATTTTTCCATGATAATGGCCCCCATCACCAAAATAACCCTTAAGGGTGTGGGCCACTGACATTAATACCTAGAAAGCCTTTTATTTGCTAGGATCCTCGTTCTCCTCAGCTCCTACTTGTCTGTATCCATATCCTAAACAGTTATTTGTCATGGAAGTGGATGCTTCGGGAGAAGCAGCCGGGGCAGTCCTCTGAGATGTCTCTCACGCACTGGCAGACACCATCCTTGTGACATCTTCTTAAAGACATTTAGAAGTTTTCTCCAGCTGAAATAAATTATGATATGGGCAACCAAGAGCATATATTCGCAATGGATCACCAAAACCTTGAATTTGTGGAAAAATTCAAAAGACAAGTTTACATTTCTTTCTAGTTTGCTGGGTTTTGTTCTTCAGTCACTTCCAATTTGCTATTACTTACATACCGGGTTCCAAGAACGCTAAGGCTGGCACCCTCTCATGTCAATTTAAGGAAAAGTCTGAAGCTTCAGTTTCTGATTAGCCCATTATACCTACCTTCAGTTACTGGGTAACTTTTTTTCCTTCTTCAAAAGCTTGCAGCCCTCCAGCACCCTGGAGTCAACCTTCTTCATCCATTTCCTGTGCCAGCTCTACCTAGGTGCAATCCAAAGGCATCATGCTTGTTTATGTCAGACTGGACCACTTTTCTTAGCAAGGTTCATTTATATCTCTTCCTAAGCTGCCTACTTCTGAAGAACTGTCTGATCTCTGTGTGAAAGAAATCTATTGCCTCCATGGAGTATCTGAAAGAAGCTGTCAGCTTGTATCATGATTCTGCAGAGCCTTTTGTAAAAGACTTGCAAATGATCTGCACTTTTCCTTTCTCAGTCTAATGGTTAGATGGAGAGATTAAGCCAGAATCTTGAGCAGTTTATTTGATGTTATAAAAATAAACAGCAGGATAACATGATTTGTGGTGTTTTCCTGTAACTCCTTGTTGCAACATTTATTGGGATACGTTCCTTTCTTTTCAGCCTTGAGTTATAATTTCCACAACTTTATCCTGGAGAGACAACCTGTTGGAGCACCTGATGTCCATGATTCCTCCTTAGATCTATGACAAGGTATGAGAGCCATCCTTACTCTGCAGAGTCACTCTCAACAAAAATAAAAATCAAACTCCACCAGCTTAATAAACTTTGTTCTCAAGACATAGGACTAGGGATAGGTGAAAGTTTTTGCCTCAACACAGAAATAGGTGAAAAATGGCACTTCACACCTAGCAGGAAATTACCTGAGAAAAGTGCAGTTTTTGCAATTTTTCCTCCTGTTTACTATTTTTTCCATCAATAAGCATCCTATATTTTATTTTGTCATATATACACTCCATAGCATGAAGTAGGTGGCATAAGAGACACAGTTCAAAACACATTATTAAATGTTTTACACTGGTTTGTGTCCACATTGTCACCTTTGCATCTCAGCCGCATCTGGATATCAGGCGGCTCGGTCGCATCCTGTTTCCTTCTTGGCTTCTGTGTTTGGCATCCCGGCCTCAGCCGGGTGACGTCATCTGCGGGCACACGTCCATAGGTACGGATGTGCGCTTCTTTTCTAGGGGCTGCTGCTCATTCCTTGCTCCTCCTCTTCCTGGGAGCAGGCAGTTAAATACTGCCTGGACACAAGGCTTAGTCTCCCTTTCGTTGGTGTCCAGTGCAGTTCTATACTTGTTGCATTTCGTGTATTACCTGGCTTGTCTGAGTATCCTGTGCTGACCTGTGGCACTGTCTGACTATCCACTCCGTGTATGACCCTTGGCTTGTTGGATAACCAATCTGGTGAATACCTCCAGCTCTGGCTGGCTTCCTGTTCGTGTATGACCCTTGGCTTGTCTGACTATCCATTCTGGTGCTGACCTGGGGCTCTGTCTCTGATTACAGAGAATCACACGGAAGCAGTCTCCTATTCCTGATAGTTGTCACTTGCTCCCACCAGAAATAAAATTCACCAATAAAATTACTTGGTGACTTTTTGGCCATTTTCTCTAATCAAGTGGATCAATTCGTGGGGCAAACCAGCTGCACTATGAGGAATAAATACAATCCCGCAATCTTCATTGATTTAAATGGGCTTTTAACCAAAGCAATGCACCAAAGAACTCTCTAGCATTTGAAGGGTTAAAACCCCCTTCAAATCCATAGAAAATGTAGGACATTTTTATTTTTATGGCAGTGGGTTTACCACAGCGTTGTCCCACTTTATTTGTGCATATGGCCCTTTGCTCCCTACATAGCTATGGGCAGGGAATGTTATTAACCCTTCAATTGACAGAAGAGTGAGCAACACTTTGTTTTGCAATACTTTGTGTGACCAACTGGCATTCAAAGGATTAAGCCTTTTATGGAAGTTACTGAGCTCTCTCAGTCCTCTCCAGCATCCTGTGAGTTAAGGTGAACTATAAGTTGTGGGGTTGTTTGTTTTTTTTAGCCGTGAAACTCTCCTTTGTTTGGGTGCAGACTGGGTCTCTTATTCTAATGTCTAGTTTACAGCCCCACATTTGTCTCTATCATACACTTTTATTTCTTCCCCATACCTAGTTCCAGTATTCCCAAAGGCAGCCCCCATACTGGACTCTTACTGTGCCCTTTATAAAAGGTCCCAGTGGTTCTGTTTATTGATAGTTCCAGTCAAATGAAAATGTTCTTCAATATTTTTATGCTTTGCACATACAATTGTTTTAATTGTATTCTTCTTTAACTTCAGTGAAGATGATCCCACAGGATCTCAGACAAATAACTTTCTCAAATGACTGATTTTTTGCTGTCATAGAGGGAACAGAAATCAATGTTAAATAATCATGTTACACAAGTGGTATTTGTTTAAATACAAGAAGAAAAAAACTCATTTGACCTTTTCTTTTCATTTCAGTTTGTTCTGCACATCATCTTTCCAGTATCTTTCACTCTAGCATATGTCTTTTATAGACAGTGATACTTTATTTTCTAAACTAGCCACAGTTCATATTTTAACTCTAGTTTCTTTTGAAAACTAATACTACAGGGTACAGGAAGTATATTATTACATTTTGTCACTGAATTACCAGCTAAATGACTTGTCACAGTTCATTTATAAATCTGAATATCTGGCAGAGTGGCAGCTGCAGAGGGAATGTAATAAGACAATGCATCTCAATGAACTGAAGCAGCTTCCACAATATAATGTGGAAAATGTAATCTTTTCAATTCAGATTCTGCTGATACAGACAGTATCATTATGTACCAAAAAAGAAACCCTGTTTGAAGTAAAATAATGGAAGTGAAATTAAGCAATAACTATCTAATAAACACAAAAAAGATAACTGTAATAATTACTGCATTTCCTTCTAAACATCTCATATGCCTGTATATTAATATAAATGAAACAATGAAACCCAATTTTAGATGAACTGAATCCTGTAAACTTTAACCAAAGAAAAATATAGTACTGTAATAATATATCATAATGTGCTAGGTCAGGGAAATACAAGCATTGGCTGTCCAGCTGTTGCAGATTGTTTGGGGATGATAGTTGAAACGTGTAACAGATGAAGGCTCAAAGTTTGGCTATCCCTGGTTGGGAATATATGAGTTTGAAGGAGAAAAGTTACAAATCCCATACTGTGAGTTGAGACATTTTTTTTCCTTCAGCTTCCCTATTTTCAGTGATTAAAAATGGTGATAATATGCATAGTGCTTGGAAAAGAGAGAAAGAAAGTGGCCAGAAAATTCTAGTGTAGGCAGACAGGCAAACATAGGGTGTTTTGTAGTTTTGTGATTTAAAGGGATAGTAATACTTCGTTTTAACTTTGTTTTATTTTGTAGGCATTAAAAAAACATGAAGAACGATATAAGTCTTATCTCTCAAACCTTTATGGTTTAAGAGATATTCACAAGCAAAGTTTCCCCCTCCCGCCCCTTTTTCCTAGTGTAAGCCATCTCTACTCAGATGTGAATCTGGTTGTAAGACCAGACAGATAACAGAAGGGGACAATCTTCTTCCTATGAGAACAATGAAAACCCTGCCCCCCTTGACAAGTGTTTCCCTTATCTTAATTGAAGATTGTCCCTCTCTGCAGTCTACCTGGGCACCTCCCTTCTGATATGGCTGAACGGAGGGGGGGGGATACTTTGCTTGTGAATATCTCTTAAACCATAACGGTTTGAGAGATAAGACTTATATCATTCTTCATGTTTTTTTAATGCCTACAAAATAAAATAAAGATAAAACGAAGTATTACTATCCCTTTAAAGAGTATTGGTGATAGCCAGTTGTTTCTGTGGTACAGGAAGAGTGCAGGGAGTGTGGTAATGTAGAAAGAAAAACATGTTAAAAACAAAAAAACTTTGTTGGCTAATAACTATTATATAATTATATTTATGCTATTGAATTTATGTTTTAATTAATATGACTTTAATATAATTTTAACCCCTTGAGTGCCAGAGGGGTTTCCACTGCATTGCAAACCAATAATAACAAATTTGTAGTGCAGACGGCTCTATATCTTTTTTACATACAGTTCCCCTCTCTGTTTTGAGTGAGTACTTGCAGGAACATATAGTCCTTCAAAAATGTTTCACTTACTACTATTTCTCTTAATAAACACATGTCCTGAACTTATGACAGGTAATGGTTCTCACCCTCCTACTCAGCAGAGACCTCTGTCTGACCTCCCTGCTACCATCCCTTCCACCTCTCTGTGATTACTCCCAGGTAATGTCTCTTTCACCCAGATGTCCCACCCACCTACTTTTAACACCAATAAAAGCTACCCCCCCACATCTCTGCTAACTCTGGTTTTCAAACTAGAGAACAGTGCAACTACACAAAGAACTCACAATGGAGGGGAGAAAGCTTATAAACCCTCTGAGGTGCATGGCAGGAGGAGGTGCAGAGCATCACACAGCTAAGCAGTGAACACCCTTTTAGAAATTAAAGGGTTAACATGGTGATAGCACCTACCTCAGAAGATGTGTTGGAAGTTTATTGCTCTCCCTCTGTTAATCCTTTCAGTGTAAAAGAAGTGTCCAGTGCATTATACTGCAAAGATTCATAAGGTTTTCCCTCTCCACTGTGAGCCTTCTCTATGGGTGAGATGTTCAGAAAGTGGTGGTAACAGAAATTGTCTGTAATCAGAATAAAAAAGTTCTTACACCATGATCCGTCAATTCTCAGATATTTTTCCATAATTTTTTGCATCCAATTCCGCCATCTCCGCCACAGGGAAAAAGCCGTCTTAAAAGTGGGTGTGGTTTAATCTTAATAATGTAAGGTAATGTAATATAATGTAAGGTATTTTCAGAAAAAAATATTTGTTTGAATGTCTTTTTTGTCTGATTAATGTAATTCTCCTGACATAATAAAAATGGTCTAAACTTGGAGAAGAAAAATTAAAGTACCGAGAAGCAATTTTTCATTTCAAAGACATAAAAAAGTCTTTGTTACTTTGAAAATTTTCGTTTCAAAGACAAAATCAAAATCAAGTTTTAAAATCAGAATTTTTAACGGCAATGTTCAATGAGATCTTCTTACCATCATTTTTAATTCATTAGATGAATTTTCAGATGTGACGGATTTACTTCTGAAAATATTGTCCTTCTTTTACCACTAACTCATGATCTGACAAGTTTTTCATTATGACAACTTTTTGAACATCTCACCCATAATGTACTCCAATTGCTTCTCGTGTCGTCTCTGTGTCTTCTACTCCTCATCACCCCCCCACATTCCATTCCCATGGCAAAAGTGAAAAGTGAAATAGATCTTGTACCATTTAGCAATCTCTACTATAGCCTAGCAAATTCATTTTTCTGACAATAATGATCAAAATTTCACTTTCGGTGGAATTTAAATGTAAAAACAGTTTGCTCAAGTGTATAATCTATCATATATTTTGCATTCAGCTTTTACTCTAAATATACCTGAAGAAGAAACCTAAAGTGTCTTGAAAGCTTGCATTCTAGAGCTACTCAGTTATCCAATAATGGTATCACTTTTAACTTACATGCTTCTTTGGCCCTCAATGGTTAAACCCTGTCAGTGCCACAGGAGTACCCTAAGCATTGTCAACAATGTGTTTGATACCCCTCTGCTACTAAAGAGGTTAAACTGCATGGACAATGCCATGCCACTATTGCTAGTTATACTATAAAGAGGTGTATTTTGACTCAAAATACACACATACAATCTTCAACAATGTACTAGACTGGAAGATCCTTTTCCACTTTTATTATGTTACTGTATTTGACCTGTTTATTTCCATTCTAAAATGACACTACCAAGTGTAAGAATGCTGTGTATTTTGATTCAGACAGCAACACACACATGTCACACTACTGTGACATACACAGTAGGTATGGATTTCTCCAGTTTTGGAGATCTTAGTGCATAGGCTCTATAGAATAACACAGGAAATGGAGAAGTGATATCACTAGAGAAGCTTTATCACCTATTTATCACAGCTTAGTGCATAACCCTTTCCCCACCCCGGTTTCACAGAAACAAAGCAGATTCAGGAAGCTGTGCTGCTACAACATAAGCAACATAGATAGCAACTACTTATACTCCACACTATTTTCCTTCTTCCCCCTCCCCCTTGTTTCACCACTCTCTCTGACTTACAGCTAAACACTTGTAGCATGGTGTTATGTGTAATTTTCATCAAAAGGAAAAATTGATTTTTTTACCCATCCCTGTTACTCTGGCCTGTTTACATGTCCTTTTTATGGCCTCATTAATTAAACTAGAGGATGTTAGACTGGATATTAGAGGATATAACTAGGGTAATGTTTGCAGTGGATGTGGTCATGGGAGCCTAGGATATATTTTCTGTGGACACCACAAATATAAATGATTCCTGGAAGATAATATTATGGTCACAGAGAGGTATTCAAAATAACCTGTGTTCAAGTATATGCAATGTTGAAGGGAAGTGAGGATTTGAAGTTATTGTTTGTTTGGCTTGTAGATTGACTTTAGGCTTAATTTATATTGATCAGTGTTATCCACTATCAGACAGCTTTACTCATTTAAAGAATGATAACATGCCAGTATTCCTGTTGTTGGAATCATCAGTTGACCAAGCAATGATTTCCTGGTGAGAGAAGTTTCTCCAGTGAGAGAAAGCTCTCAAGCCCCCATCTTAAATGCATAAGAACTTATCATCTTGGAAGAAAAGACTAAGCAGAGTACCATAGGAAGAGCTTTATTTTAGTGGAAAGTCTTCTCTCTTGACATGATGGCCTTGATGATTTCTGTTGTGAATCACATAATATATAACAACATCTGTAGTATCCAATGGGTTAAAACCTGAACTGTTAATACTTGAGAGCAGATTTTGAAAAACACCTATACATGCACAGATACACATGCACACACACAGGATAGCTTATATCATTGGGAGGCCATCTTGTGCATCTTTTTTTGAGAGACAGTCCCACAAATCCATAACTGTTTTAAATACAGTAGAGCAGGTGAAAGAGGGATGGCTTGTATCCTGTTCCTTGAAAGCTGGTATTTTGTCTGTTGACAATCTCTCCAACATAATAGCTGCATTGAGAATAGGCAGTATGGTGCATATGCCCTACTTTGCCCATGTTCTAAATGTAGTTGTGGCCAGATTCCTGGTAGAATTCTAAGCCTTCAGAGAGAAGCTAAATATGGCTGCAAAATATGTGCCCATTTTAGCCACCCCTTTAGTGCATGAAATGCCTTATATTGCCTACAAGAGAGTAACAACCTGCCCCATCAACAGCTGAAAATGGAGGTCCCTACAAGGTGATATTCCACTTTGTACATGCTAAAGGGTTTGTATGAGCAGAATACACAATACAAAACTGGATGTCTTTGGAGGGATCTTCTTTTTCATCTGGGCAATTATAACTAATGTGTGATGCATGTGAGCTGCTGAAACCTTTTGAGGAGGTAACTATGCTGGTTAGTTGTGTAGAAGCAGGAATTAGCTAAATTCTTCCACTGATATATTTACTGCAGAAAAAAAGGAGGAGCATGACTGAGGAATCTTTCCATAATGAAAACACAGACATGCACCAGCTAATCAATGACATATTAGCATGCATTGAGCAAGGTCTTTGTATATTATTTATTAAAAGCAATGAAGTATACATTCTTGCCACTTTGCTGGACCCCTACTTTAAACACAACATTTCTGAATTTCTGCCAAAGCATGATCGGTTTGTCACAACAACAAGTCATAATCAGCAGCATCTCTCATAACTGGACTCTCAAAGAATTTAAAAATATGTTTATATCAAATGGAAGGTTGCATTGTGGAGGATGAGAGACGGAGAGTTAGTCAGAAATGGGTTTATACCAGTAGCAGCAGCAGGAATAGCAATATCAACCAGAACATCCCATTCTCAACATATTTCTGAACACGTTATCATTGTCATCACATAAAGCAATTCATGGGTCTCAGGGGTGGCAATCAAACATTTGTGGTGGTGGTGTTGAAGGCACTAGTCGCAGCACATCTCTGTGTGACTTGTTCCCAGAGTATGGTTTTATAACTGATCACAGGAACACTATGTAGCTCCTAGGAGTGGTCCCACTACATGTGAGATGGTTTTAGCATATTTGCAGGATAGTGATATTCTAGGCAAAAATGATGACCCCATGGACTACTGGCAATCAAAAACAATGTGTGCTGCCAGCACTGACATGAACAGCTGTGGAAACCCTTAGTTGCCCACTGAGTCTGAGCAGGTTTTCAGTTCAGCAGGTTATATTGTAAATGACTGTAGGAAATGGCTAGCAAGCAGCAGCGTATAGAGACTTGCATTTCATAAATGAACCAACATCATCTGAGTATCAGGTAGCAGAAGTGGAAAAAAACACATATGACAGTGAAAGCCAAGGCACATGTAGTATTAACAGAAGCACAGAGGATGAGGAGGAGGGATCTGAAGGGTTGCTACCATATACTACTGCTGGGAACACTGATATGACCACTTAATGTGTGTCAACAATGAGAATAATACAACCACACATTAGACTCAAAGATGATAATGCTAATTTGTATATATATATATATATATATATATATATATATCATGATGATATATAATCATCATCAGCCACTGTTGGAGGATGTAGGCTTCCTCAGCAAGCCTCCAACAACTTCAGTCCTGTGCCTTTTGTTGCCACAGTGTACAAATTTGGTAAATTTGATCTACCCATCTTGTCTTTTGTCTTCTTGGATATTAAGTATCAAGTGGAATCCATTCCAAAATTTGTTTGGTCCATCTACCATCAGGTATTATTGCTGCGTGGACTGCCTATTTCCATTTCAGGTCCTTTAGTCTTTCAATTATGTCATAGACCTTTGTTTGCCAACAAATCCATGTGCACTTTTTGTCCTCTTGTTATGTTTAGAATTCACCACTCTATACTACTCTATGTAACCTTAAGTTTTTGTATGGCTTCGGCATTCAGTGTTCATGTTTCACAGGTATACATAAGGATTTGAAGAACATATTGGTCAGAAACCTTTTACTTGAGGTAGAGTGGCAAATTGTTTTTAAAGACAATACTGCAAAGTTTTCCAAATATTTTCCATCCCAATTCATCACTCACTTTCTATCATGGTGTTTCCATCTGTTGACATCTCCTGTACAATGAAAATATACTTGTCAACTTCTTCTAGTTCTTGTCTATGTACTGTGATTTTCCTTGGTACAGCAAATTTATTGATATTCATCTTCGGCCCAAAATTATTGCTTTCCTGTTGTAGCTCTTCAATAAGTTTTTGCAGTTCTGCAGGCCTACTGGCAAAGAGGATCATATTGTCTAAAAACATTTTTGTCCCAATTTAGTTTTCAGAAAATTGCTTCTAAGCAAACCGAAAATAGTTTTCGATAAGTTGTGTGTCCTTTTCGGATGCCTTTTTCTAGGTTGATCTTGACTTTATCATTGTTGACCTGTATTGATGCAGTTGCATTTTTATATAATGATTGGAGAATATTGATGTAAGCTCTGCCTATACCTTGGTTGATTAGGGCATCAATTATTGCTTGCTTTCTCATGGAGTCTAAGGCATTTTCGTAGTCAATGAAGGTTAAGCATAATGAAAGGTTGATTTTTGTTCTCATTAGATGATGGTCAGTTCAAATGTTAAAATTATTTCAGACTGAGCAGTCAGTGAATATTGAAGTAGAAATATTAGGATGAGAGGCTATAGTCTAAAACTAGAGGGATGAAGTAGGAAGGTTTTATTTCACTGAAAGGGTGGTAGATAAGTGGAATACCCTACCAGCAGAAGTGGTAACATAAGACAAGACCAAGGACCATAAAAGGTTTGAGGTTTTACAGTAAGAAAAATGGGAAGACCAGATGGGCCGAATGGTTCTTTTCTGCTGTCAAATTCTCTGTTTCTAAGTTTCTTTTGTTTGCAAGTATGAAGTCAATTTCACTTGTGTTATCTGGACTTTCCTATGTCCATTTGTCCTTTAGAATTAATTCATGATGCACACATTTTATCATTATGGAAATTTGATCATTTGGTTTCTTCTAATGCCTCTTTTTCCAGTTGGATGACGTCTGAGCGATTTTTCACCATTTTGGATCTTACCAAATCTTCCATTGAAATCTCCCATTATAAATTTCTAGTGGTAATTGTCCTGTTTGTAGAAGCATAACAAATTGTCATACAATTCTTCAAATTCATTATCACTGTGGCTAGTTGGATGGGCATAAACTTGAATGATTAGAAGAACATAGCGACTGTTTAGTTTGATAGCAGAGGAAGCAATTATTTCAGAAATGCTTTCTACTGTCAGTCTTTTGTTAATGAGATAAGAAATCTATTGATATAGTGCTCAAGCTATTGTCAATTGTCCACCAAAAAGTCCTTAAAACAAGCCCCAATGCTCTATCCTAAAAACGGCTGCGTCAACTTGTAAGAAACCTTCCATACTAAAAGGAAAGAAATAGTAGTGCAAAAGGGGACTGCCTCTAAGTGCAGAATCACTTAAATCTGTAATTAAAATAAAAACAAAATCCAAAACCCCATAAGGGTGTACACCTTCAAGAAAGTGTTGCAGTGTTCTCCTCTGTCAGCTGACCAGAAGCAGGAGAGTACAGAAATGGTTCCAGAATGAGGCTTCAGCATTGGAGAAAGGCTTTGAAATATGTTTTGGGACACATGGATGATGCTAGTTGAGTAGGTGATGTGGATTTTGTTTCCATGTGTTTGACATCACATTCACAAGCGTATATTGGTCTGGGAGGAATTTCCCGACGCATTCTTTCCTGTATGTGTATACCCTTATGGGGTTTTGGATTTTGCTTTTAGTTTCTACTCTGTTCTTAATAAAGAATCTGATACCTCCACATCATCCATCATTGGTTCCTCTATTTTATAGACAGAGTCCGTCTGTTTTCTAATTTGAATATATCTTCTTTTTTAGGAGTCTCACATAAGCCGATAATGTCCCAGTTGGCGTTATTCATTTCTTGTACTAGTTCCTCTAAACATGAAATTATACTTTTCCACATCAGCAACAGCATCAGGGTCCACACAGCTAGTTCCAGCTTCTCCACCACCCTTACTCTCATCAATACCCCCCCACACACACACACACATACACACTCACACACACCAGTCTCTAGCTGTTCTGTGGTGTCGTGACTGCTTAGGGATCACATGTGTGGCTGAGGGTCCCCCGATGTCACACTTGTCATCTTTTCCTCCTTCTCCTCAGCAGAAGGTCCACTGGCAGTAGTAGAAGCAGACACAGGCAGCTGATCTGTGCTGCTCACACAACTACCCAGTTCTTCAAAGTTTTTCCCCGATCCCAAGGGACAACGTTTGTGGACTGGGCATCACTGAGTCTGGAGAATATGGGCTCCCATTACCTCTAGCTCTGGCCATGCCACTGCTTATCACTTAATCCATTTTTTTTGTTACCAATGGTGGTGGAGGTCATTGTGTCAACCAGCACTATGAACCTGTGACCACTTTATTTTATTGTAATTTGTTTGCTTTTTTTTCCTCTTTCACTATCTGTATCTCCTGTCACTCTCCCTTTCTCCTAAACTACACCACACTGCATTACAAGAAATTATGGGTTAATATCATATGTGTGCAGAAAGTTTCACCCCATTGAATATAGGCCTGAAATGTAACCTTTCTTCCCAAATTTTCTGTAATATGTCTTAGCAAAAAGGCTGAATATGTATGGGTTTCTCTTTGGGTAAAACTTCATATGGAAATGAAACTTTTCTCCCATCTCTAGTAGTGACCCCAAGCCTTCTCCCACACAATAGCCATAGAAACACACAGACTAACCTCTCCAACTTTTCCCCACATTAGCCATAAACCAGGCTACTGCATAACAGGTAGGGCATGGTTGGTGCTGTATATGGGGGTCTAAATCATCCTTGATCACCTCATATAGTTTGATAATATTGTGTGATGTCAATCTGTAGAGGTCTCTCACTTCAGCATCCATCATTCCGAAGATTGTGACCCTTGTGCTGAATATCCTGGGTCTTTGAGGTCATGTTGCCTCCCTGTGCTGCTCCACGGGTCCCTTTGGAAGCTGTAGCAGTTGTGGGAGCTCTGAAAGATCCAGTTGTGGAAGCTGAGGTGATGTTGCCTGGCCTGGTTCTTCAGGTGGAGATGGCCTTCTGGTTGCCTCGCCAAACAGATAATCTGTGGTTGCAACAGGTGGAAGATGTGCAAGGGTGCTTCGGGGTTCCTTGGGCTCCATAGCCCTCACATGCCCCCTTCCCTGATGTCTTCACAGGTATTGCAATGGAAACATAATGCTAAAAATCGCTCACTGAGTCTCACTATAAACACGCCAGGAGCGGTAATCATACAGAGGGCCAATGGGATGGTGTGTGTTGTCCATGTAAATGTATGCTGGTGTGATTGTTGTTGTTTGAATGTGTTTGTTGTAATTGCTGTTTACTAGTGATGAGCGAGCACCCCAATGCTCGGGTGTTCGGGTGCTCTGACCGAGCACCCCCTGAGGCTCGAGTGCTCGGCCGAGCACCCGAGCCCCATTGAAGTCAATGGGAGGACTCGAGCATTACACCAGGCACCCCCTGCTCTGATGAGGGGAGGGTGCCTGGTCCATAGGAAAAGGGCAGAAAAAGATGGAAACACTACAGAAATGGTTCAGGGACAGCATAGGGAGGATGTCTGGATGCATCTTGGACTCCAACATCGCTGCTGGGAACGATCTTTCGCCCGTAGTACGCCATTTTTACAGACTGACCATAAAACACACAAAAAGGAAAATAAAAACGACTTTAGGCGAAAAATTGTTACCAAACAATATTTGCTGTATATTTACTTGTATATCATCTGCAAATTCTCCCAAAAATTTCCTTGATTTTCAGAACTGAGGCCATGATTAAGAGGGAAACGTGCGCAGAGGCAAATTCTCCCAAAAATTTCCTTGATTTTCAGAACTGAGGCCATGATTAAGAGGGAAACGTGCGCAGAGGCAAATTCTCCCAAAAATTTCCTTGATTTTCAGAAGTGAGGCCATGATTAAGAGGGAAACGTGCACAGAGGCAAATTCTCCCAAAAATTTCCTTGATTTTCAGAACTGAGGCCATGATTAAGAGGGAAACGTGCACAGAGACAAATTCTCCCAAAAATTTCCTTGATTTTATTGAACTGAGGCCATGATTAAGAGGGAAACGTGCGCTGAGCTGACCATCTAAAACATTATGGGTGAGGGTCTGCTGCAGAGCTGACCATCCTAAACATTATATGCGAAGGCCCGCTAGTGAGCTGACGCTATAAAACATTATATGAGAGGGCCCGCTAGAGAGCTGACCCAATAAAACATTATATGAGAAGGCCCGCTGGTGAGCTGACCTATATAAAAATTGGCAAACAGGGCCCGTTGGTGAGCTGACCCTATATAAAAATTATATCACAGGGCCCGCTGGTGAGCTGGCCCTATATAAAAATTATATCACAGGGCCCGCTGGTGAGCTGGCCCTATATAAAAATTATAGCACAGGGCATATGGAAGAGGAGGAGGAGGATGAGAAGATTAAGAGTCAACCATATACCCGTTTTTTTGGGTGGAAGGGGTGAATGGGAATACAGAGTATTCACATCATTGTAAATAACATATATAAAGTGAGTTTATGTTCCCCCGGGGCTTTCCTCCAGTGGAGTGGAGAAGTCAGGGGAAATCCAGGCCTTGTTCATTTTTATAAGTGTCAACCTATCAGCATTTTCGGTGGAAAGGCGGATACGCTTATCTGTTATGATGCCACCAGCAGCACTAAATACCCGCTCAGACAGAACGCTGGCGGCAGGGCAGGCCAGCACCTCCAAGGCGTAGAGTGCCAGTTCATACCACGTGTCCAGCTTGGACACCCAGTAGTTGTAAGGCACAGAGGGATCATTGAGGACGCTGACACGGTCTGCTACGTACTCCTTCACCATCTTCCAAAACTTTTCCCTCCTTGTGACACTAGGCTGCGCATCAGGGTGAGGGTGCTGGCGGGGTGTCATGAAGGTGTCCCACGCCTTGGAGAGTGTTGCCCTGCCTTTCTCGGAACTGCTGTGTGCTCCCCTTTTCTCCCCTTCTCGGTTGGCCAAGGTAGCACGTACTCTGCCGCCAGCGTTGTCAGATGGAAAATTTTGGAGCAATTTTTCGACAAGAACCTTCTGGTATTGCACCATTTTGCTTGTCCTCTCCACCGGAGGAATGAGAGATGAGAAATTCTCTTTGTAGCGGGGGTCCAGAAGGGTGAACACCCAGTAATCCGTGTTGTCCAAAATGCGTATAACGCGTGGGTCACGGGAAAGGCAGCCTAACATAAAGTCAGCCATGTGTGCCAGAGTACCAACAGTCAAGATTTCGCTGTCCTCACCAGGAGGATGACTCTCAATCTCCTCATCCTCTTCCTCCTCTTCTGCCCACCCACGCTGAAGAGATGGAACTAAAGTTCCATGGCTACCCTCTGTAGCGGAGGCAACCGTGTCTTCCTCCTCCTCCTCCGCCTCCTCCAATTGTCGCTGAGAAGACGAAGTGAGGGTGCTCTGGCTATCACCTTGTGTAAGCTCTTCCTCCCCCATTTCCACCTCTTCCACATGCAAAGCGTCGGTTTTAATTGTGAGCAGCGAGCGTTTCAGTAGACACAGAAGTGGGATGGTTACACTGATAATAGCGTTATCGCCGCTCACCATCTGTGTCGATTCCTCAAAATTGCGTAAAACCTCGCAGAGGTCTGACATCCATTCCCACTCCTCACTTCTGATTACAGGAAGTTGAACGGAGAGGCGACGACCGTGTAACAGCTGGTACTCCACTACTGCCCTCTGCTGCTCACAAAGCCGGGCCAACATGTGGAAGGTGGAGTTCCAGCGCGTGCTCACGTCACACAGCAGCCGGTGAGCTGGCAATTGTAAGCGCTGCTGCAGCTTCAACAGGCCGGCTGAAGCTGTTGATGACTTACGGAAATGTGCACACACGCGCTGCACCACTAAATTAAATACATGCGCTAGGCATGGTACGTGTGTGAGCTTGCCGAGCTCCAAAGCCGCCACCAAGTTACGCCCATTATCACACACAACCATGCCTGGTTGCAGGTTGAGTGGCGAGAGCCACTGCTCGGTCTGGTGACTAATCCCCTGCAACAGCTCTGAGGCCGTGTGCTGTTTGTCCCCAAGGCAGATCAGCTTCAGCACGGCCTGTTGACGCTTCCCCACTGCAGTGCTACACTGCTTCCAGCTACTGGCTGATGGGGGAGTGGCGCTGCGTGTAGAGAATTCGGAGGTGGAAACGGAGGAGGAGGAGCCAATAACGTAGGTGCTGGTGGAAACCCTGATGGAGGTAGGGCCCGCAATCCTCGGCGTGGGTAGCACCCGTGCCATCCCAGGGTCCGAGTCGCTCCCAGCCTCCACGACATTCACCCAGTGTGCCGTCAGGGAAATGTAGCGTCCCTGGCCACAAGCACTTGTCCATGTGTCAGTCGTTAAGTGGACCTTCCCAGTAACTGCGTTGGTCAGGGCACGGGTGATGTTACGGGACACATGGTGGTGTAATGCGGGGATGGCACACCGGGAAAAGTAGTGGCGGCTGGGGACCGCGTACCGAGGGACAGCTGCTGCCATCAGGCTGCGGAAGGACTCAGTGTCCACAAGCCTAAATGGCAGCATTTCGATGGCCAGTAATTTTGAAAGGTGTGAGGTTAGTGCTATGGCCTGTGGGTGGGTGGCTGGGTACTTTCTCTTGCGCTCAAATGCCTGGGGTAACGACATTTGGACGCTGTGCTGGGACAGGGAAGTGGATGTGGTCGCTGATGGTGCTTCAGATGGTACAGGTGCAGGGCGGGAGGTATGCGGGCCTGCGCCTTCGACAGGCGATTGGCCGGCACCGAAAACAGGGGAAGAGGAGGCAGTGGTGTGGCCTGCAGACACAGATGGGCGATCCAGGCGTTCCTCCCACTTACTACGGTGCTTGGATGCCATGTGTCGGATCATGCTGGTGGTGGTGAGGTTTCTAGTGTTCATGCCTCGGCTCATTCTGGTGTGGCACAGGTTGCAAACTACAATTCTTTTGTCGTCCGCACTTTCCTTAAAAAAACGCCATACCGCGGAACACCTACCCCTTGGCAAGGTAGATTTACGCAAGGGGGTGCTCCGTGGAACATTTGCGGGCCGGTTTGGTGCGGTCCGCCTTCTTTCTGTAGCCACACCACTGCCTCTTCCAGCCTGTTGCGGTGCTGCAGATGGCTCACCCTCAGGACTGCTGACATCGCTCGGCTCTACACCTTCCCAGGTGGGGTCAGTCACCTCATCGTCCACCAAGTCCTCCTCCACTTCCTCACTCTGATCATCCTCCTCAAGTCTTGATCCCACCACATACTCAGTCATTGACAACTGTATAACATTCTCCTCAACAAGGTCTTGAGACGGAAATAGTGGTTGATTTAATGGCAACTGTGTCTCATCATCATCATCATCATCCACTACTTCCTTTGACCTTAAATGCCGTTCACATCTGTCATCTTCTTGTGATTGGGTAGCCTCTAGAGGTTGTGAATCAGGGCACAAGATGTCATGTTCCTCTGCAAGCGTGCTTGGAGAGAGGGTCAAATGAAGGATTGGTGATGAGACGAGCTCCTCACTATATCCCAGTGTGGGATCACTTCTTTGACCAGACCGTGTATGGTGGGAGGAAGGATGATCAGAGTGAGGATTATTTTGACCAGACTCTTGGCTACTGAGAGTGGACTTGGTGGAAGACAGGGTGGTGCTTAACCGACTGGAAGCAGTATCAGCTGTCATCCAACCGACCACCTGTTCGCAGTGGTCGGACCTCGAGAGTGATGTCCTGCGACGCCCTGTAAAATTACACATGAAGCTAGGTATGGTGGATGTCTTTCTTTCTTGTGCTCTGGCACCAGGCACAGTTTCTCCGCGTCCTGACCCGCGCCCTGAACTTTCAGGATCACGTCCACTTCCCCGTCCCTTTTTACCCGCCTTCTTCATCTTACACAGAATATGTGACTTTAATATTTGAGTTTGAAAACTTAACAGTATTTCTTACTATTCTGCAACTCTGCAGAGTACACAGAATAGGCTGCTAAATGGCGGTGATACACACTGAATGGAATATGTGACTTTAATATTTGAGTTTGAAAACTTAACAGTATTTCTTACTATTCTGCAACTGTGCAGAGTACACAGAATAGGCTGCTAAACGGCGGTGAAACACACTGAATGGAATATGTGACTTTAATATTTGAGTTTGAAAACTTAACAGTATTTCTTACTATTCTGCAACTGTTCAGAGTACACAGAATAGGCTGCTAAACGGCGGTGATACACACTGAATGGAATATGTGACTTTGATATTTGAGTTTGAAAACTTAACAGTATTTCTTACTATTCTGCAACTGTTCAGAGTACACAGAATAGGCTGCTAAATGGCGGTGATACACACTGAATGGAATATGTGACTTTGATATTTGAGTTTGAAAACTTAACAGTATTTCTTACTATTCTGCAACTGTTCAGAGTACACAGAATAGGCTGCTAAACGGCGGTGATACACACTGAATGGAATATGTGACTTTGATATTTGAGTTTGAAAACTTAACAGTATTTCTTACTATTCTGCAACTGTTCAGAGTACACAGAATAGGCTGCTAAACGGCGGTGATACACACTGAATGGAATATGTGACTTTGATATTTGAGTTTGAAAACTTAACAGTATTTCTTACTATTCTGCAACTCTGCAGAGTACACAGAATAGGCTGCTAAACGGCGGTGATACACACTGAATGGAATATGTGACTTTAATATTTGAGTTTGAAAACTTAACAGTATTTCTTACTATTCTGCAACTGTGCAGAGTACACAGAATAGGCTGCTAAACGGCGGTGACACACACTGAATGGAATATGTGACTTTAATATTTGAGTTTGAAAACTTAACAGTATTTCTTACTATTCTGCAACTCTGCAGAGTACACAGAATAGGCTGCTAAACGGCGGTGACACACACTGAATGGAATATGTGACTTTGATATTTGAGTTTGAAAACTTAACAGTATTTCTTACTATTCTGCAACTCTGCAGAGTACACAGAATAGGCTGCTAAACGGCGGTGATACACACTGAATGGAATATGTGACTTTAATATTTGAGTTTGAAAACTTAACAGTATTTCTTACTATTCTGCAACTGTGCAGAGTACACAGAATAGGCTGCTAAACGGCGGTGAAACACACTGAATGGAATATGTGACTTTAATATTTGAGTTTGAAAACTTAACAGTATTTCTTACTATTCTGCAACTCTGCAGAGTACACAGAATAGGCTGCTAAACGGCGGTGATACACACTGAATGGAATATGTGACTTTGATATTTGAGTTTGAAAACTTAACAGTATTTCTTACTATTCTGCAACTGTTCAGAGTACACAGAATAAGCTGCTAAATGGCGGTGATACACACTGAATGGAATATGTGACTTTGATATTTGAGTTTGAAAACTTAACAGTATTTCTTACTATTCTGCAACTGTTCAGAGTACACAGAATAGGCTGCTAAACGGCGGTGATACACACTGAATGGAATATGTGACTTTGATATTTGAGTTTGAAAACTTAACAGTATTTCTTACTATTCTGCAACTGTTCAGAGTACACAGAATAGGCTGCTAAACGGCGGTGATACACACTGAATGGAATATGTGACTTTGATATTTGAGTTTGAAAACTTAACAGTATTTCTTACTATTCTGCAACTCTGCAGAGTACACAGAATAGGCTGCTAAACGGCGGTGATACACACTGAATGGAATATGTGACTTTAATATTTGAGTTTGAAAACTTAACAGTATTTCTTACTATTCTGCAACTGTTCAGAGTACACAGAATAGGCTGCTAAACGGCGGTGATACACACTGAATGGAATATGTGACTTTGATATTTGAGTTTGAAAACTTAACAGTATTTCTTACTATTCTGTAACTCTGCAGAGTACACAGAATAGGCTGCTAAATGGCGGTGATACACACTGAATGGAATATGTGACTTTAATATTTGAGTTTGAAAACTTAACAGTATTTCTTACTATTCTGCAATTGTGCAGAGTACACAGAATAGGCTGCTAAACGGCGGTGAAACACACTGAATGGAATATGTGACTTTAATATTTGAGTTTGAAAACTTAACAGTATTTCTTACTATTCTGCAACTGTTCAGAGTACACAGAATAGGCTGCTAAACGGCGGTGATACACACTGAATGGAATATGTGACTTTGATATTTGAGTTTGAAAACTTAACAGTATTTCTTACTATTCTGCAACTGTTCAGAGTACACAGAATAGGCTGCTAAACTGCGGTGATACACACTGAATGGAATATGTGACTTTGATATTTGAGTTTGAAAACTTAACAGTATTTCTTACTATTCTGCAACTGTTCAGAGTACACAGAATAGGCTGCTAAACGGCGGTGATACACACTGAATGGAATATGTGACTTTGATATTTGAGTTTGAAAACTTAACAGTATTTCTTACTATTCTGCAACTCTGCAGAGTACACAGAATGTGCTGCTAAACTGCGGCGACGCACACTGAATGGAATATGTGACTTTGATATTTTAGTTTGAAGACTTAACAGAATGTGCTCTAATCTGCAACTTTGCACACTAAACAGAATGTGCTCTAATCTGCAACTTTGCACACTAAACAGAATGTGCTCTAATCTGCAACTGTGCACACTAAACAGAATGTGCTCTAATCTGCAACTTTTCACACTAAACAGAATATTTTTTTTTTTTTTTTTTTCTTTTTTTCCCCCCACACAAAATAACCTGCTGCCCCCACACACAGTAGTCCTAAAAAGGACTTTTGGTTCTTTTTTTTCACAATTTTTTTTTTCCTCCCTACACTGCCTTTCCCTTCCTATCCTCAGCTCTCCCTGGCTCAGACTGAGCCGAACTCGATGGTCAGGTGCTATACAGCACCCGACCACGGGTTCTGGCCAGCCAATCAGTGTAATGCCAGCAGCCAACATGGCTGCTGGCATTACACCGATGTCAGAGCCTCCCTGCACGTTTATTGGCTGCGCAGCAGCCGCAAAACGTGCGGGGAGGAGACCCGAACATGGCGGGCGAGCACATGCGGTACTCGTACGAGTACCGCCATGTGCCGAGCAGAGCGATGCTCGAGCCGATCCGAGCATCGGCCGAGCATGCTCGCTCAACACTACTGTTTACCTGTCACATGCATGTGTGATGTTCACAGGTGCACCTTTGGTCTCCATTGGCTAGTGATGTTGCAGTCTTGGGTTGCTTAATGTAGGAGTGCATATTGTGTTGTGTGGACATATATTTGTTGGTATGCGTTAACCCCTGTTGTGTTGGGGTATAGTGGCATGGATTGTATTGTGTGAGCTTTGGTTCCATGCTTGTGTTTGTTCGACTGGGTTTTTTTAGTTTTGTTGTGTGCTGTACACCAATAGTAACATAGTAACATAGTAACATAGTAAATTAGGTTGAATAAAGACACAAATCCATCAAGTTCAACCTTCGTCTCATACCCCAGTAACTCCTGCTACCAGTTAAATTAGTCTTTATCAGACCTTCCTGATCAGCCTACTGATAAACAGTAAAACTCTGTATGTTCCCTTTTGAAAGAAATGTATCTAGTCTTCTCTTAAATGTATCCATTGTATCTGCCATAGCCACCTCCCTGGGCAATGAATTCCACAATTTAACAAACCTTTCCGTAAAAAAACCCTTCCTCTGCTGAAGTTTAAACCTCCTTTCCTCTAATCTCAATTGGTGTCCCCTGGTTACCTGATCAGGCCTTGGAATAAATAGCTCACCATATACTTGTACAATGTGATAAGGTCTCCTCTTAGTCGTCTTTTCTCTAGAGTAAATAAACCAGGTTTGTTTAGTTGTTCCTCATATGTCAAGTCCTCCATTCCCTTAACCCATAGAGTGCCAGCTACTTACGCCATACGAGTGGACACAGCTGTACCTGCTGTGCCACGCTTGTACGGCGTAAGAGTGAAATGCGGTCACTGCATGAGCCGGTATAACCGGCATGCAGTGGCCGCATTAAAAAAAAAAACTCCTGGCACTCGTGGGGAGGCATGAGGATCACTCCTCATGCCTCCCCAGTTATTGATCTCCCAGCCGATCGTGCTGGGAGATCAATAAACACAAAGGAGAAACAAAGTTTCTCCTTCCCCCTCTCTCCTACCCGAACTTCCGGGTAGGAGTGGGCGGGACCGGGGGAATCCTCCCAGTGTCATCAGTGACATGGTCACCGATGACGTTAGGGAAGTTTCCCCGGTCCTGTTCACTCCTACCGGTGGTAGGAGAGAAGGGCAGGAGAGCTTTTGCTCTCCTGCGGTCGCCTCATTGATCTCCCAGCCTATCGGCTGGGAGATCAATGACTGAGGGGACACCAGGAGGGGTCCTGATGTCCCCCACGAGGTCTGAAAAGTTGAAAAAAAAAATAAATAAAATAATAATAAAAGTAACCCTGTGAGTGCCACAGGGGTCCCCAGCACATTGCTTTGCAATGTGCTGGAGACCCCTGTGGCACTCACAGGGTCAATTCTTTGGGGGGGATTTTTTTTTTTTAAAGACCTCATTGGGGGGATCAGGGGCGATCCTGATGCCCCTCAATGAGGTCTATAATTCAAAAAAAAAAAAAAAATGTAACCCTGCTCTGGAGACCCCTGTGGCATTCACAGGGACACTTTTTTTGATAACTTTTTTTTTTTTTTTTTTGGTAAGACCTCATTGGGGGGATCAGGGGGGTTCTGATACCCCTCAATGAGGTCTATAATAAAAAAAAGTAAATAAAAAAAAAATGTAACCCTGTGTGTCCCACAGGGGGGGTCCAGTGCACCTCCCCTCCTGTGGCACACACAGGGCTTTTAACATTATTTTGTTACCAGAGATTGTTGGGGGGCCATCAGGATTGGTCCTGATGGCCCCCC
Organism: Rhinophrynus dorsalis; assembly: GCA_037306005.1. Lineage (NCBI taxonomy): Eukaryota > Metazoa > Chordata > Amphibia > Anura > Rhinophrynidae > Rhinophrynus > Rhinophrynus dorsalis. The sequence goes on along the minus strand of CM074719.1, from coordinate 66,343,914 downwards.
AACAAGCTCTGATTACCAAGTAACGATAGAAAAAAAATTAACCCTCTGAGTGCCACAAGGATCCAATGCATTGCTTTGCAATGCGCTGGAGACCCCTGTGGCACTCACAGGGTCACTCCGTTTGTGGACATATATATTTTTTTTTTACTAAGACCTCATTGGGGAGGGATCAAGGGGTCCTGATGACCCTCAATGAGGTATATAATAAAAAAAAATAAATTTAAAAAAATTTAACCCTGTGTGTGCCACTGGGAGAGGGGTTCAATGCAGACCCCCTTCCTGTGGCACACACAGGACTTTTTATCATTACTTTGTGATCAGAGCTTGTTTGGTGGCCATCTGAATACAAAGTAACGATTAAAAAAAAATTAACCCTTTGTGTGCCACAGGGGCCCAATGCATTGCTTTGCAATCCACTGGACACCCCTGTGGCACCCAAAGGATTATTTTTTTTTTCCCTTTTTATTTTTTATTTAGACCTCATTGTATGGGTTCTGATGCCCCCAACGAGGTCTACACAAAATATTGGGGGAAAAGCCCCAAAAAATGCACGTGCCAAAGGGGGGGTCCAACGCAGTGCTTTGCAATACGTTGGACCCCCTGTAACACACACACACACTTTTTTTTTCATTATTCTGTTTTTAGACCTGGATGGGGGACACCAGGAATGTTCCTGACACCGCCTCCCCAACGAGGTATGAATACAAAATAATAATTAAAAAAAAAAACTCTTTGTGTACAACAGGGGGTCCAACGCATTGCTTTGCAGTGCATTGGGCACCCTTGTGGCATGCACAAAAAATGCCTCCGATTCCCCCCACACACACACGTACCGTATTCCTCTGCCTGGTTCCACAGCCAACTGGCAGTCCCATTCCCCAGCCTGACCCCCAGCCTGTTTCCACTGCCTATTGGTAGACTCAAAGTACCTGTATGCACTAGATTCAGGCTGGAAATCAAACTTTGTATGAGGGGGACATACAGTGCACACTGGTAGTCACAGATCCCCCATACACACTCTCAGACACTGCCCCACCATCTCCACCATCCTTGCTCCTCTGCTCATACCCACACACACTGCCTAATCCCTCACCCTTCCACACTGTTACAATGTTAGTCACAGGTCCGCGCGTACACTGGCTGACGCCCTAGCTTCTTTCATCTGTTAGCCATAAAATCACACATACACTGTTTGCTTTCCCATTCCTGTTTCACTGGTAGCTACGCTCCTGTCACTCAAATTGGTATGTCAACCCACAGCAGTTGAGTACCATTTTTCTTAGGCTGGCAAGAAGTCCTCCTAGGAAATCCCATGCCATTGAACCATTTTAGTATCTTTGAAGTGACTGAAGAGAAAAAGAAATGTTTGTTTGTTTTCCTGTAGCACCACATTCTGGAAATAGTTGTGCCAACTAACTTAGGGGTAAAAAGGCAAGTGACCCCTCATTAGATGCGGCATGTTGTCTTCTTTCCAAAATGATATAGTTTATCTACCTTTTCTTCACTTCTGCAGGTGTTATAGCCATTTTCATAGAGGCAAGTCAGGTTTGAGAAAATGTTAGAAACATCAGAGTTTGTAGTAGGTGTAGTTTTCTACTTCTAGCACTCCCTAAGGTAGTTCAGCTCATACCAATAGGGTGTCGTTTGACTCCTAAGAGCACTAGCTAACGAATGCAGTTGAAAATTCCATGGTTTCCACAGAGCTCCGTACATTTGAAGGGGCAGAAATGTAAGAAAATGCCTTTTTTTTCATTAGCGCCACCTCCTGGAAGCATTTGTGCATACCAGCCTTTGGGTATGAAGGCAAGTGACCCCTCATTAGATGCGGCAGGTTGTTTTCTTTCCAAAATGGCATTGTTTTCTACCTTTCCTGCATATCTATTATGGATATAACCATTTTAGTGCAAGCAGATAATTTAAGAAACAAAAGTGTCAGGTTTACGTACATGTTCCTAGCATCCACATATTGTATGTTAACCCACACAAATGGGCTACCATTTTTCTCATGTTGGTAGCAGGTACTGAATACAGCAGGAAATGTTATGGTTTTCAAAGATTTTAGTATCTTTGAAGTGGTGGAAAGTAAAAAAAACATGTATTTATTCCCATAGCCCCACCTTTTGGAAATATTTGTGCACTTCAGCCCAGGGGATAGAAAGGCAAGTGACCCCTCATTCGATGCGGGAGAATGTCTACTTTCCAAAATGGTATACCTTTTATACCTTTCCTTCATGTCTCTAACAGTTATGAACATTTTAGTACAAGCAGCCATTTTCGAAGAAGCAAACAGGTAGGTGTAGTTATGCGCTTCTGGCACCCCTAAGGTATGTCAATTCATTCCACTGGGGTGTCATTTTTCTCCTAAGAGCACTAGCTAATGAATACAGTTAGAAATTCCATGGTTTTCACAGATTTCCGTACAGATGAAGGGGCAGAAATGTAAGAAAATGCCATTTTTTTCCTATAGTGCCACCTTCTGGAAGCATTTGGGCACAACAGGCTTGAGGTAAGAAGGCAATTCACCCCTCATTAGATGTGGCAGGTTGTCTTCTTTCAAAAATGGTATGATTTGTGTAGCCTTTCTTCACTTCTCTAGTTGTTATAACCATTTTTCTACAGACAAGTAATGTTTGAGAAAATGTTAGAAAAATTAGTGGTTGCAATAGGTGTAGTTTGGTACTTGTAGCGCCCCCTAAGGTAGGGAAACTCATACCAATGAGGTGTCATTTTTCTCCTAAGAAAAGGGAAGAAGGCAAGTGTGGCAAAGCCACCACACAAAAAAACCCCTATCCACAAGGAACGTGGTGGCTTTGCCACACTTGCCCTCTTCCCTTTTTTTTTTGTGATTGGTTGAATTGTGTTCCTGGAGTGCACCTGGACCAATAGGTTTAAATCTAATGATGGAATAGTATATACATTGCTGGTGCGAACCCTATATATTTTGTTTTCCCAATTTTTCTCCTAAGAGCACTAGTTAATGAATACAATTGGAAATTCCATGGTTTTCACAGATTTCCGTACAGATGAAGGGGCAGAAATGTAAGAAAATGCCATTTTTTCCTATAGTGCCACCTTCTGGAAGCATTTGGGCACAACAGGCTTGGGGTAAGAAGGCAATTCACCCCTCATTAGATGCGGCAGCTTGTCTTCTTTCCAAAATGGTATGGATTGTGTAGCCTTTTTTTACTTCTCTAGTTTTTATAACCATTTTTGTATAGACAAGTAATGTTTGAGAAAATGTTAGAAAATTTAGAGGTTGTAGTAGGTGTCTTTTTGCACTTCTAGCATCCCCTGTGGTAGGTGAACCCATACCAATGGGGTGTCATTTTTCTCCCAAGAGCACTAGCTAATGAATATAGTTGTAAATTCCATGGTTTTCACAGATTTCAGTACAGTTGAAGTGGCAGAAATGTAAGAAAATGCCATTTTTTTCCTATAGTGCCACCTTCTGGAAGCATTTGGGCACAACAGGCTTGGGGTAAGAAGGCAATTCATTAGATGCGGCAGGTTGTCTTCTTTCCAAAATGGTATGGTTTGTGTAGCCTTTCTTTACTTCTCTAGTTGTTATAACCATTTTTGTATAGACAAGTAATGTTTGAGAAAATGATAGAAAATTTAGAGGTTGTAGTAGGTGTCTTTTTGGACTTCTAGCATCCCCTGTGGTAGGTGAACCCAAACCAATGGGGTGTCATTTTTCTCCCAAGAGCACTAGCTAATGAATACAGTTGTAAATTCCATGGTTTTCACAGATTTCAGTACAGTTGAAGGGGTAGAAATGTAAGAAAATGCCATTTTGACTTTACACTTCCCCACATTAAACTTCATAATCTATCAGTTTAGAAATGAATTGCTCAAGGGTAGAGCTGTTCCTATGTTCACAATGGGTGAAGATTTTCAGCTGTGTAATTTTGAAACTCATGTTAGCAGTTTATAGCATGGGTTATTGGATGGCTTATTATGCTACTACTGCTGGCTATTTTTTTGTGTAAAAAAATCTACTCACGTTAAAATATGGTCAGGGTTTTGATATCAAACTCCACTGACAGTATGGCATACATAAAGATTAGCCCTGTCTCCATTCAGGGGAACTCATGGTACAGTTGTAATGTCTTCCAAAACTTCTAGGGAAGAAAACCAGGCAAGTCTCCACCTGGTTTTCTTCACTAGAAGATTTGGAAAACATCACAACTGTACCATGAGTTCCCCTGAAGAGAGATGGGGCTACTCTCTCTGTATGCTTTACTGTCAGTGGATTTTGAAATCAATACCTTGACCATATTTTAATGTGAGTAGATTACTTATCACTCCGTCTACATTGTATGTAAATGTATTACACTATTTGACGCTTTCTTTCCTTTATATTTTTGTTCTTTTTGATCTCAACATCCAGCATTTTCCCACTGTCCTGGTATAGCCAGTAACAACACATGCCGAGTCTTTTCTCCCTCCCCTGGTTGAACTGACAAAAGTTCCCTTTGAAAATATCTTGGGTTTAGCAAAAAAGAGGATATTTGGGGGGGAGTATATGTAGGACTTTTCACAGCACATTTCTGTGGGAGACATTCTAATTTTCACCCATCCCTACTGAAAATGTCTTCTCTCTAGTCATTTAAAATGTATTTGTGATGCTGGAAGGAAAAGAAAGAATTTGGGAAGGTGATTCCAGCATGACATCCAATAAAATAAGTTTGTATACACGCCGCACAAATAAGTTAGGCAAAATATATATATTTTTTACTAACACAGCATAGGTGATTTTGAAATCTGTTTCAAAATGCCATTATTTTTGATGACTTTCATTAGCTTCATTTTTTTTTTACTATAATGGATGAAAAAAGTTTATGAAACTAAAAATGCAGTGCAGAGTAACTACTTAAGTGATCCATGTGGGAAGTAAAAACATGTGGCGGAATAAAAGCAAGAATAGATATAAGATTAAAAAAAAAGCTGCCTGTTCTGCATACAGATTAATCTTCCAATTAATAGCAAGCTGACAGGGAAAGTCATTACTATTCAAGTATGATTTTTGCAGATTTTGACACACACTGAAAAAATATAGCATCAGGACTAATTAAATCTGTCCTGAAATTACCTTCATCTATTACCATGGATTTATACACAATAGTATAGCTCTTTTAAGGTTTATTAACTGTTTGAGTGCCAGAGAGGTAAGAAAAACATTTCACTGAAATGGGGATATGTCGAATCTATATAAGACTGGAACGGAGGGTTGGGTCTAGTATAAGTAAAACTTAACTTATTTTAGGGTGACAGGTCCATTGACGTATAGAGGTCTTGAAGGTATTAAAGTCCTAATGCTGATGGACAGTTTATCCTCCAGTATGCACTACAGCTTGCAGTGTGACCCTTTATATAGAGAAATATTTTAATGCCCTGTAGCCCAGCATCTTCTCCAGTCCTCCTTACCTCACTCTAGGGATGGAACCTGTCCAGGTTTCTGGCTTCTGTCCAAAACAATGTATTGGACTCCTTTCTAGCATTCAAAGAACTTTAAGCATTGGGTATTTACATTTGTTTCCTATCATGCACTTGGTTTGCCCAAGAATTGCACTACTTTAGATAGTACATCAGATTTCATCCACCCCAGAGCAAACTGAGCCTTATTTATCAACCTTAAATGGATAGTCATGTTTCATAATAAAAGCAGCTCGAATTAATCTTCATAGTATTTGGGCCTTGGAGAGTGTTATTTCAATTCTGTAAGAGTTGTAGTTCAAGAGTAATTGAATGATAAAGAATCCTAGATACTAGATCAGTCTTCAAGGCATTGCTAAACACTGGAGTTAAAAAACCCATTTAAATCAATTGGAATTTGTATTCCTACACTATGATGCAACTGGTTTGCCTTAGAATGACTCCCCTTTTACTTAATACACTATGAGGTGCTGACTTTTTTATTTCTATGATGTGAGCCTGTAGGTGATGTTGGGAGGATGGGCATCTGTTTACGTTGGGTGAGATCTATTGTAGAGGGACCCGTAGAGGTTTAGAAAATGTTTTGCTTATTTGTTGGTTTGTGAGGGCAGGGAAAGGGAGAGTGTTTCTATGGGAAAAGTACTGTAAAAGAACTAGGTGAAGTAGATTGATACACTGAGAGGTAGAGAAAGAGAGAGTTTGTGTATGTGTGTGGGGGATAAAGAGGAGACAGAGACAAGGGTGGAGAGGCAGGGAAAGAACTATAATTAGAAAAAGTCAGACAAGGTTGAAATGTCAGATGGTGTATGTGTGATTCTGTTACGGCCAGAAGGACAAAGCTGGGAGGCAGACTGTATATGAGTAGTTCTGTGGATACCATTGGACAGTGGAACAAAGTAGGGGAAGCAGACAGTGTATGTTATCTCATAATGAAGTCACTTTGTTAACAAAATGTGTTAGGTGGATAGTGTTCCCCTCTCTCCCTATTTCCATGTATTTCCTGCACACAATAGCTTTTGCTTCTAATGAATAAAATACATTTTTCTGCTATCTTCTGACTGTTTTTCTTGTTTCCATGGTTCCATTGAGCATTCCCTTCCTGTGCCTTTTCAGTAAATATAGGAGGCAAATATAGTCTTTGATACCTTTATTGGCTAACTAAGCAGATTTAGGATGCAAGCTTTCAAGACCTTAGGTCTCTTGCTCAGGCATGTTATATAGATAAATATATCTTATATACAAATACACATTAAATTGTTTAGAATGCAAATCAGATAAGAAAACAAACTCCAAACCCAGATTCTTTTGATCAGTCAATGGTAAATTGCAGTCTTCCTCTGAGGAGTTAGAGGCATTTATGATCCCAGTGGGACTGCTCGAAAGGTTAATTCACAATGTCATAAAGTGACAGAAATTATCTGTCTCTGTTTAAATAATGGAAAGCATTAAACTTCAATATTAACTTAACTACCCATATTTTTCTCTCCCTCTGAGTGAGAAACAGTCCCATCAGTATAGTTAAATTAATGTCCCTGACACAGTGTCAATTTTAGCAAATATGTTCTCCCATTGGTGTCTCTGTCTTTTTGTTGTTAACACAACAGCTCTTTATGTGGGTGAAACTGGACAGCCATTGTATAAAAGGTTTAATTCCCCCCGCATAAAGAGCTGTTGGGTATTTTGCACACATGATGAGGTATATTACATTGGATGATTTGCAGGTGAAGGTACCAATGATCTTATGGTGTAAATAGGTGTTTGGAATGGGTATCTTGTCCGTGGTGTAAATGAGTGCACAGGTTTCACACCTCAGTTGTAGGAATAGGTATTTTTATTCAGGGCACTTCTTACCATTTAAATTGTGAGGCTGTCTGAAGGAGAGTAAGGGAGGCTGTGGGAATATGTTCTTAAGTCTTTCATCTGTATGTAATGTTGTTTGAAGTTCTCTTGATATTATGAGTAGAACTTCAACCTAGGGGGGTGGTAAGTGACCACCAGTGGCACCCGGTTTCCCTTATGTTGTTCTTTGTAGCTGAACGGGTTTTGTCCTGGTATGTAGGTAGCCTTCTGTATCTGACTGTCAATAATCCTTGCACTGTAACCCTGTTTTATAAAGTCTGGTCTGAGTTTCTGGAGGTGCTTGTCACAGTCTCTCCTGCCAGAACAGATGTGGTTGTATCTGATGGTCTAGCTGTATATGATGGAGTTTTTTTCCTCCTCAGAGGAAGACTGCAATTTACCATTGACTGATCAAAAGAATCTGGGTCTGGAGTGAGTTTTCTTATCTGATTTCCATTCTAAACAATGCAATGTGTATTTGTATATAAGAGAGATGTTTTCATATTATCAGTATAACATGCCTGAGGAAGAGACCTAAGGTCTTGAAAGCTTGCATCCTAAATCTGCTTAGTTAGCTAATGAAGGTATCAATGACTATATTTGCCTCATGTACCAATTCTCATCTGTTTTCAGTAACTGTGTGGTTCTGTTACTAACAGAGGACAGTGGAACAAGGCTGAGGTAACATAGTAACATAATGGATTAGGTTGAAAAAGACATCAAGTTCAACCTTTGCCTTATAATTGGGGTGGGCGAAAGGTCCTGGCGAGAAAACCACATTGTTGTCTGGTGTTTCATTGGAAAATCCACTTTAAAACCAATGATTAAAATCTTCGCATTTTTTGGCCATTGGCAAAAATTCTTCACCATTTTTTCAATGGCTAGAGAGTTTCCGCCCATTGATTTACATGTTTTTCACCTTTTCGCTATAAAACATGATGTATTGCAGAAAATTAAACACAATAGAATTATCTACAGAGTGAGGTAGATGTGCTTTGCTATTCTGCTGTGAGCTTTTTGCAAAATTGAGGTAGGAGAGGCTCAAAAATAAAAGAGGGAACTGGAAGGACTATTATGTGTCCACTGAGTCTGAGGAGGAGGAGGAAGTGAACACTACAGAAGCAATTCTGGCCAGTCCCCCTAAAGCACCCCTAGGGATCTTGGGGAAGTTAATGTCAAGGAATGAAGAAGTATTAGGACTTTAAGAGAGCAGGACAGATCAGCTACCTGTGCCTGCTGCTAGACGTGCTGCCCCTGCTGTCACCCTTCCTGTGCCTGCTGTGAGATATGCTCCCCCTGCTACTGCTACCACCATTGCTATGCCTGCTGCCAGATGTGCTGTCCCTGCTACCACCAGTTCTGTGCCTGCTGTCAGACATGCTGTCCCCGCTGCTACCAGTGCTGTACCTGCTGCCAGTGCTGAACTTGCTGCCACCAGTACTGTGACTGCTGCCAGATGTTCTGCCCCTGCTGCCACCAGTGCTGTGCCTGCTGCCAATGCTGAACCTGCTGCCATCAGTGCTGACCCTATTGCCATTGTGTCTTATAATACTCGGGAGGGGAGGAGAATATGATGCCAAGTGCGACAACAGGGGACTCTAAGTCACACTTGCCATCCCCAAGCGGTTCCACCAGTGCTAGTACTACTACTAAGAAGGTCCAGCAGATTTTTAGTATTAGGAGTGAAGGAGGGGTAATCATCCAATTATTAGTGACTGTGAGGAGGAAGACTCAGGGGCTGACACTTAAGTGGTTGGTGTTAGTAGAAGTAACAATAATGGTGGAGCAGCTGGTGGGAATAGCATCCAGACTAGCGGTCAAGGAAGCCGACACCATTCCCCTGACCCTGGGAGCCCCCTATGTCATTGTATAGGTGTAGCATGATCCTGAAAAAGCCAGAACATGTGGTTAGCAGGAGCAGCGATAATACCACCACCAACAGGAGCACAGATCAGCTACTTGTGCCTGCTGCTAGTGCTGCCAGTCTGTCTTCTTCAGGTCCCAAGAAATGGCAATTGTGACATTAGGGGATCAACTGTCACATTTCTCATTACCTCCTCCAACCAGCAGTGAGATATCTGTAATAGAGCAGCAGCACGGAGGGACTGGTGGTGGTGGTGGTGGTGATGATGATGGTGGAGAAGCTGGGGTCGAAGAGACATTTATGGATTTTCAGATCAAACTGAGAAGGAATGGGAGACAGGGATGAGGGTGGGCATCACCACCACCACCAGCAGTGAGTTTTTGGAATTTGTGGAGTTTGCAACTGTGGACACAGTGGGAATGTGGTCAACATGTGATGTGGGATGAGGACAGGTTCCACTTGCCAGCAGCAGCAATACTCCTGGTCCTAGTTGTAGTGCTGATTCTGAGGCAGCAACAGCAGCAACATCATCCTCTGCCCCAGACAGTGAAGAGGAATGTGAAGGACAAGAAGAAACAGGCCATTCTTCTCCACCTGTTCCCTATCCCCTGAAATCATGAATGTGTGACTATTTTTCTCTTGGGGCAGGCATAGTGCAGTCATCACCAATGGCACTGTACACAATTTGTGGCAAATCAGTGAGAAGGGAAAGGATGGTACACGCCTTAGCACAACTGCCTTGATATCACACATGAAAAACAGACACCATGACATTTATGTCAAACACGTTAAAGACAAACACCCACCACAGAAATCAAGCAACATTGTTGCTGTACCCCCCGACTCTCCAGAAAGGTAACAAGAGGTGAGACGGAGATCAAAGAGGAGGAAGAACAGAGAAACCCAGGCAGAGACTGGAAGTTCCATGACGAGCAAAACAACTAGCTCACCATTATCATCACCTTCTTCCTCTAGGGTAACTACATCTTCTGCCATCTTTACCTTCACCACCAAATGATAGACACTCTGTAGATGTTAAGATGTGGCAGTTCATGCCTACCCATTGCACACTGTGTGGTGCACTGACAACACATGGCAGTGTGGTGGAGGAGAATTGCAAGCATGGCATCAAGCAGCATCTGAGGAGATTCCATACCACTGAATATGCTAAGATGGTGGCATGGAGGGTTCATCATTACTATTAAACTATCAGCAAGTTGTCATGTGTCCTTTGCAAGGTCTGGACAAGGGGCATAGTGACAACAGCAGTACATGGTGTCATGGTGTTTGAATAGAGTTGTGCCAGGTGTTATTTAGCACACACACACTGTGTACATTGCAGTTGCTGATGAAAGGCACAGTTCCTGCTCTCAAGAAAAACATATCTATTCTAGTAACTATACAACCATGATTTTGGAGGAGGGGCATGTGGAGAATTATTGGCCAACTTCTTCTTTTGTCCACATATACCTGAAGTGGTGGGGGCTAATTATGGTGCTGCTATTGACTCAGGTGCATAACTAGAGCTATTTGTGGCAAGTGGAACCTTGATTATCCATCATCCCTATTAATGCTGTTGATCCCATTACCTTTGAGTTGCCTAATCATCCTGCTGCTTAAACAACTCAGTAGCAGCAGCATGAACAGCAGTTTCAAATTCTGCATCTACATCAGGGCATTTGACAATGGCCAGTGGCCACTGGTCAAGACAAGATGACCTGCTGGCACTAGGAAAGCATTTTTTTTCTTCTCAGGACGTGTGCTTAAAAAAAAAAAAAAAAATAGACCTACAAAAATTAACACATTTTGGGGGTTTGGTTTTAAAAAGCCTAAGTCCTACGAATCAATGTTTCCTCAGGGCCAGCAAATCCTACAAATCATCATCTACAAAATACTTTCTCACATCGAGTACAAGTATCAGTCTAGCCCAGTGGCAGCTTACGTCAGGGGGTTCTGTCTCATGTTACATACAAATTTCTTATTTTATTATATTTATTTTTGAACTCTCCCCCCCAATATCAGTCAAAACTACCCCTAAAACAAATTCCCTGTTCAACCGATTCTTTACCCAGACTCCACCCACCAACACAGGCACCCTCCTCAGCCCCATTTTATGCCATATTTTATGGGGTATTTTTAATTGTAAACAACCCCCTCCTCCCAAAAAATTCCTTGTTCAAATGATTATTTCCCCATACTCCACCAACACAGGCACCCTCATGTCCCTTTTATACAATACCTTTGCAAAATAAAATATTTGCTATGTGTTGTGTGTAATTTCAATGTTCCCATTGATTTCAATGACATGAGCTAGGTGAAAAAAAATAAGAAAAAACAGAAAAATTGCACTTTTCACAGGAAATTATTCTCAAAGCGTAAGTGCTATTATTCGCCTATTTCAGTTTGAGGCAAAACTTTTCACCCATCCCTACTCATAACTCAGAGAAATGAAAATTAAATAGCTTTCCTGCTGCCAAATATGTTAGTCTTTATCTGAACATCCTGTTTTGCCTACTAATATACAGCATCAGTGTCAGATGATGTATATCATAAAACCCAACATTCTCTCTCTCTCACACACACACACACACACACACACACATATGTTTTTATTAATGACAGGAGGCTCCTATTTGCTTTAACTTTCTTTATTCACCTCCAATAGTAGCAAGGAAGTACAAAACTGAAACAACCAATCAGAATAAAGTTAAGATATTAGGTAGTCTTGCAGAGTATTCCACTTACTCTTTCTTGCTGTTCACCTCCAACTGCAAAGGTCAGAGTTACTTGTCTCCATTATTTGTTTAGTAAATGCTATATTTTATCTCTGTTTTACCTTCTTTTTATAATTGCATTGTTATTGCTAGTTTGCAAGCTCCTAGCGCTTGTATTTTACTTAATTTTCCCCCTTTTTCTACTGTTCCAATTCATTGCCTGCCTTTTTTTGGCTGTTTTACCTCAGGGTTTGTACCTTTTTTTTTGGACCTTCCTTTCATCTCCCTGTATCCTTGCCTATCCTTCCCCAGTAATTCTGCTCCTTCTCTACTACTTTTCCCCTAAGCGCCCGCTTCCCTTGCTTCTGGCTAACTGAGTTTCGGCCATTTGACTGTAATCTCGAGTCTTGTATGATTTCGGGCGCCATTTTAGATTTTTTCCTCGTTCTCCATTCCTCACATTTTCTTCTAGCTAGCCCTTGTGGACGCAAAAGTTTTGCTCTGCTCTGTCTGGAAACGGATTGTTTGTCATCTCAAACCATTAGTAATCCTTCAACATTGACAGTGAGGGCGAGCCCCTCTACAATTACCTCACTCTTCTCATTTCTGCTCTCCTTCTAATTACCACTGCCTTAGAGGGTGATCCCCTCTTCTTACACTCAGACAAAGGTAAGCTCCCTGCTAAAATAGTGAGGATGACCTCTGCCCCTGAGTTTTGTGGGCTTACTATATTGTCCTCGTATGAGGAGGACCAGGTTTTTTCTCCAGAATTCATGGAGGTGGATGCATGGCAAGCAGATTTCTCTGACTACTCTGATAAAGGAGATCATTTTGACTCCACTTCTTATGAAGACAAGCCAGTTTTGGGTGAGCTGCAAATACCTGAAGACTGTTCTACTAAGCATCATGGGGAAAATCTTGGAGATACTGATATTTTAGATTCCTTGGGAAAACCCATGTTTAATCCACAGGGTATTAGGCACCTGTTCTCTACCAAATGGGTAAGGGCTCACTTACGGAGTGAATGTCCACACCCCATCATCCCTGACAAAGTTGCTTTCACTCCTGAGTTTGACCCTTCCATGTTTACATTTATGGCTATATCGGGCATAATCGGGCAGGGACCCTTGCAAAAGTCTACAATGGGGTCTCAAGCTAACTCAACACAAATTACTTGATGTGACGGGTCCTATGGCCCAAATTCTATATTTAGCTGATTCAGCTCTTTCCTCTGGCACTAAATTGGATGCTCACTCTGTGCGTGAATGGGCTCAATGCTGTATTTGATTATTGGGCAATACTAATGTGGCAATTTCTAACAAAAGACAGAAGGAAGGTCTTCTTAGGATTTACCTAAGTTGGCAGACCTCAGTGATAAGGAACTGGGCTCATCAGCCAAAGGAATGCTGCTTGGCGAACCTTTCTTAAAGCAATTGCAAAAATATGTCAATATATTCTCTTCCCTGAATAAAGCTCAGCTATCTCTGAAGAAGGTTTTCAGACCCCCCTCATAAAGGGGAGATTTGTCAGGGCTGGACGACAGCGGGGCCGCATCTCCAGCCGTTTCTGACCATCGGGCCCCAGAAGTTATCTCTCCCAGAACAAGCTTCAATTACAGACACAGAGAGGCTTTGGCAGAGTCCGAGGTTTTCGTACCAGAGGTAGTTCCAGATTCAACTCGTGAGCCGAACTGTTGTAAATCTTTCTTCCCCACTGCTCTCAGCAGGCAGATTCCTTTTTTTCTTGCAGAACTGGATGCTAATATCCTTCAATGCATGGACTTTGAAGACTCTCAATACCTTTGTCATATACAGACACTTCAAGATGGAAGGCGTCGGCGTTTCCTCCGCTTTCTCTGGTACGACGAACCATGACAGTTCACTTGCCATCCATTCGGCCTCAGCTCAGCTCCCTGGTGCTTTACCAAGCTCCGCAAACCGGTACTGGCTCATTTCCGATTTTCAAGGGTTCGTTCTATAGTCTACTTAGACAACATTTAGTTTTTCACAGACTAGGATCAATTGTCTTCTCACACAAATTTTGCAATCTATCTGTTCGAGAACCTAGGTTTTGTGGTCAACAGACAGAAGTCAGCCTTAATCCCAGCTCAGCCGGTTCTATTTCTCAGCTTCAAGATAGATTTGCTGTCCTGCACACTCCATTTGCCTCGCTTCAAAATTGTTTCCATCAAGAAGGAACTTCGGAGAGTGCGTCAGCTGTCACTGGTTCCCCTACGATTTCTGGGTCGTATTGTGGGCCTCTTGTCCTCTTCTATTCAGGCAATTTTTCCGGGTCCCCTCCATTACAGGCTGATGCAGCACCTCAAGGCCCAATTCCTAAGGAAGGATCCTTCCTATGATCAGATGGTCCCTCTCTCCTCGGAAGTGCACTCGGAGCTAACTTGGTGGTTACTCCACATGCAAGAGTGGAACGGTCATGCTATTTGTTAGACACATACTATTGGAATTATCACTTTTCATGCTTGAAAAGGATCTTTGGGGCACATGCGGGTCTGGTACCGGTCCAATGTGGGGTTAAATCGGGCTGCAACATTCTTTTATGAGTGGAGCAGTTGGTTTCCTGTTAAGGGATTGGCTGCTGGGCACGTTAGGTGTTAGCCTTGGGTTTAAAGGATTGGAGAGGTGAGCACTCATTCAGTCTATGATTAAGTACCCAGGTGCGAAAAGTGTGAGACAGGAGTGGTATGTGTAGCGTTCAACTTTGATATTTTTAATAAAGTCAGAAGTGGTTTTATATATTACGCTGGAGTGTGGTTTTTGTCTGTATATTTGGGTCAGTATTAATGTGCAACAGATCAATCCACCTGTGTTTGTGTGAGGCTATCTGTCCAATGCTCTGCTGAGGTTGATTTCTGGGGCTTGGAGTTTATAAACAGATGGATGGCAGAAGGTTGCATATATCTGCACTGGGCTAATCATTGCTAGAAAGCTTTCTGGAGTGATTCCATTTCACATACTGCTTACTGATGATGATATCTTAATTTTGGCCATTCTTACATATTTCCACAAGTGTAATTATGACTTAGTAGCACCAAAATATAGATATATGTAAAATAATATTATGCTAAAAATTAATTCACTCAGTGATTGGTTGAAAATAAGTGAGCTGAATCTAATTTAACATTAATTTGTATTTTGTGTTTTTTGATCTAATAATATAATTTGGTTTACGCTTATAAAAACAGCAAAGTGAATTGCATTAATTATAATTATTGTTTGGGATAATGAACAAATGAGCAACAATCATAAACATACTTTATTACTGACAGAAGAGCAGAAACAATTTAAATTGCTGGTGGCAGAAACAAATGAAAAAAGTAAAAAAGCAAACTTAATCATCTTTGGTATGAAAGAAGATTTTGCTTTTGATATATGTCCTTTCTGTATTTAAAAATGATATAGTGGATTTTGTGGCCTGTATACAAAAAGGAAAGTAGGTAATTGCACCCAACCCATGGTGAGGATTGACTGCAGGTAAGTAAAAAGCTGGTAGAATCTGCATTTAATTGAGCATGAGTACAAAAAATGTGTAAAGCTGCATTACCCTTTTTGATTCCAGAGGAATGTCCATGGCATTGCTTCAAAATTAATTGGACACCCTTCTGGGACTGAGCTCCTGATTTTTCAACATTGCTGCAGCAACATCTATATGACTTTACTTAACTAGTGTAGATAATTTAGTGCTATTACCTGTTCTTCTTGTATATGTGCTGAGAAGGTGAAGATTCCTCTTGTTAGTTGATATTGCATTGTACATAGGCATGTGTTAAGGGGATAGCTTGTTGAATGGGATCTTTTTGATTTATTTTACTGTCTATCCTTTTTAAATGTTATTCGGGGAAGTATGCTAAGAAATTGTTGTACTATGAAGAACTTCAGTAAATCTGGGGCAAACCATCTGTAACATAAGAAACACATACAAATTCCAAATGATTTCAATCGAAGTTTCAACATGGTCAATTCTGTGGACGTCACAATTACATTGTAATAAACCAGTGGGTTAAAAGCACTATTTAATTCAAATTGAATTTAGGGAATATGTATTTGCCACTTATGGTATAGTTTGTACACTTAGTAGTGGTTAGGCTATGTGTTTACCAATAATATTATTAATAAGAGTCAGTATAGTTTTATGAGGAATAAATTGTCATTTTTCAGTCCAGGGCCCAATGCTTTTTCATGTGATCTTTAAGTGGGTCTGCGAAGCCTGATGGTCAGATGACCTACCTGTGGTATACAGCTGGTGTTCGAATGAGAAGTCCAGACCGGAAGTCGACAACACAGTGTGAGTTCAACGCAGAGTCAATGGATTTGAGGAAGAGCACCGGGCCCCGGGAGGCGACTACACAATGGTGAGCTTGACTCAGGGTCGATGGTTTTGAGGAAGAGCTCTGGGCCCCGGGAGTCGACCACACCACAGAACACTTGACATGAGGTCGATAGCAGCAGGCAAGAATAGTCAGACAAGCCAGGGTCGAGAACCAGTCGAGCAAACACAGCACCTAGACAAAATACAGGAGAGGAGTCAAAGACAAGCCGAGGTCAAGAGCCAGATGAGCAAACGTAATATTCAAATCAGTAGACAGGAGAGGAGTTGAGAACTAGCTGGGTCAATATCAGGAGAACTCTGGAACAGGATCAGAACACTACAAGATACAGAATGCTTAGATTGCGCACCACCGTGAAGGATTCAGTGCTAAATATAGAACAAAAAAGCAAGGGCGTATACCGAACAGGGAGGAGAATACCAAAAGGCAAGAAAACCAGGTAAGAGACCAGAACAGAATCTAGGGGAACATGACAGATCCAGATTCATGAAAGAAGTTGTTGCAATGAAAGAGGCATTAGCCTACTCATGTGATGCCTCCATGGACACAATTAGATTAACAGCCAGATCCTCGGCCTTGTCAGTCACTTCCAGAAGAGCCCTCTGGCTCAGATCTTGGGGTGCAGACCCATCTTCAAAAGCCAAGTTAGTATCTTTGCCATTCAAAGGTGCTCTGCTGTTTGGAGAGAGGCTGGAAGAAATCATCAAGAAGGTCACGGGAGGAAGAAGTTCCTTTCTCCCACAGGATAGAAGATCTAGAGTCTCCCCTGTTAGAACATCATTCAGAGTCAATCGCCAATCCTTTCCAGACCCCAGACGTTTTCAATCCTCAAGGGGTTTCGAGCAAAGGAAACAGTCCTCTTCCCAATTTTCAAGAGGAACATTCAGAAAAGAGGGGAATCGTTGTACTCAGTTCAAGAAAGAGTTCTACTGAGAGTCAGCGGACCCTGCTAGCTGTTCCAGTAGAGAGTCACCTGGAACAGTTTGTCCAGCAATGGATAGCAAAGACCAACCAGGACAAGTGGGTCATTCAGACCCTTCAAACATGGTGCCGCTACAATTCAATCAAATACCATTTCAAAACCTGTTCAGAGTTTCAAAGACCCCAGAAAACCAGGTAAAGGCAAACAAACTAAGAGAAGCTATTCAGAAGCTAAGTCAAAACAGGGTAATTCAGCCTGTTCCTATAGAATTCAGAAGAAGAGGATGGTATTCAATAGTGTTTGTGGTCAAAAGATCAACAGATGGCTTCAGGGCGATTTTGGATCTGAAACTAGAATACATATCTAAAACAAAAAGCTTTCAAAATGGAGACAGTGTCATCAGTGATTCAAGCCCTCAGGCCATCCTCTTATATGACTAAGATAGATCTTCAAGAGGCTTACTACCACATACCCATCCTGAAAAACCGCAGGAGATTCCTCAGGTTCTATTTCGAGGGGCAACATTGGCAATTCAGGGAGCTTCCATTTGGGCTCTCATCAGCACCCAGAATTTTCTCAAAAATATTGTCAGCAGCTCTGGAACCCCTGAGGCAATAGGGTATTACGATAGTACCTTTTCTCGACGACATCCTAATAATCTCGGATTCCTACCTCCAAGCTCTGGATCACACATCCATAAACTTGCATCATCTCCAGGACTTGGGGTTTATGGTGAACAGTAAGAAGAGTCAGCTTCAGCCTGCACGCAGACTGACATTTCTAGGTATGACCCTGAACACTGTAAAGAACAAGATATCCTTGTCCTTAAACAGAATAGAAACCATAATCAAAAGGGTAAAGACATTCAAAAGAGTGACAATTTATACATTCCAGGAGTACATGGAGCTTCTGGGAACCATGACGTCCTCAGTACAAGCAGTAACCTGGGCCAAGTTTCACATGAGACCTCTACAAAATTGGTTCCTAAGTCAGTGGAACCAGAACTCCACAACCACATCACAGAGAATTCCTCTCCCAGTAAAAATCTAGAAAAACTTATCTTGGTGAAAAAACTTTCAGAAGGGAATACCACTGCAGGACTTATCCTGGAAGAGAATATTAACAGATGCCAGCCTTACCGGATGGGGAGGATATTGGAGGAACAAATCAGTACAAGAAACTTGGTCAACAAGGGAAGCCAGACTTCACATAAATGTTCTGGAATTAAGAGCAATAATGCTCTGCCTAATAAAATGAAAGGAAAAGATAAGAATCAAGCTGGCAAAGATAGTATCGGACAACATGATTGCTGTCTTATACATAAAAAACCAAGGGGGAACAAGGAGTCTCTCCCTAAATCTGTAAGTAAGGAGAATTCTAAACTGGGCAGAAAAGAACCTGACAGCCCTCACTGCCATCCACATATCGGGCAACAGAAATCTGCAAGCAGACTTCCTCAGTCACAAGCTGGATCCCAGAGAATGTCTCTAAATCCAGAGATATTCAGCATCATTGTAAAGAATTGGGGTCTGCCAGTAGTAGATCTCATGGCATCTCACTCAAACAGAAAGATTCAAGCATTCTTCTCCAGGAGCCCTCATCCTCGAGCCTTGGGCATGAACGCTCTGAACCACAAATGGAACTTCAGTCTAGCATACCTATTTCTGCCATTCCCTATGATTCCAGTGGCCCTCAAAAAGATCAGACAGGATCAATCAGATGTCATCCTGATAGCTCCAAATTGGCCCAGAACGGTATGGTTCACAGACCTAGTAGATAATCGACGCTTGACCCTCCTTCCTGCCAATACGCTGAGGTTGGTCTTACATTGGGTGCCTCAGCCTGTGCTTACGATCGGGTAGTCGACATTGGTCTTAGCGTTCGTTAACCCCTTCGGGGAAGGTGCCATTATTCACAGGCTATTCTACCGTGCAGTCTCCGTTTGGTGCCCTCCCGGGCATACTTTCACAGTCCTCCGTTACTGCTACTGCAGTCCACAAGCTTATCCTGGGCCTCTGTTGTCTACTGGGCATTTCTCGCTATTTGTGCACTCTCTGCAGAGTGAGAGTCTTAAGGGCCTCGCGCTATTAGGGCCTGTCTGCATTCCTGGCCTAATGGTAACCCGTTCATTGCTGCCTCAGTTGAGTTTCACATGAACTTTGCCTGACCTGTGTCAATATATTTTTATTTCTGTATTGTACATATACTGGACCCGTGTGGGTATAAATTACTGTAACCTGTCCTGTGTCAGTACTATATTGTGTATATATATTTTACTGGACCCGTGAGGGTTATCGTTACTGAGTCTGTTCAATAAATCTGTGTTTTATCTCACCTTTTGTGTCTGAGTGTCAAATAAAACTGTTACACTATCACATCAGCAAAAAGGGTTGGTAAACTACAAGCCTTATCGACCAAAAAGCCTTTTATTATTTTTCACCAGGATAAGATTGTTCTTCGAACCAGTCCAGAGTTTAGATCTAAAGTGATATCCACTTTTCATTTAAACCAGGATACAGTACTACCTTCCTTTTTCGCTAATCCTAAGGATCAGGAAGAACAACGTCTGCACACTCTGGATTTAGTCAGATGCATGTCAATCTATTTGCAGAGATCAAAACCTTTTAGAAAATTGGACTCCTTGTTCATACATTTTCAGGGAAAATTCAAGGGGAGACCTTCCTCCAAAGCATCCATCGCTAGATGGATAACTGACTGCATTAAGCTTTCATACCGGGATGCAGGAAAGGATCCACCAAAAGTCCTAAAAGTCCACTCTACTAGGGCCATGGCAACCCTCATGGGCAGCAAAAGCTTCAGTGACCGCAGAAGAGTTATGTAAAGCAGCAACCGGGTCATCTATGTCAAAATTTATCAAACATTATCATGTTGATGTTCAGGCTTCGGCTGAATTTGACTTTAGAAGAAAGATCCTCAAGTCAGCAACCATCCCAGGCTGGTAAGATCTTTCCAGTTTTTTTCTATAATTCTGAATAGACATTATGTATATTCTATTTAATATTTTCCTGATACATATAGTAGCTCTTAGAAGTTACTGGGCTCTTCCTATAGTAATCTGCATATCATAGCTTCCCACCCCTGAGCACGGCTTTGTTATACCCCATATGTTTTTTGATGCTTTGGAGGGACACAGGAAAAAGGGAGAAATTTTCTTACAGACATTTACTTTCCTCATGTGTCCCTCCACGACACTCCTGACCCATTAACCTATTTATTTTTATATTCTAGCTCTGACAAAAGTTGACTAACGGAGGAAGTAACCAGGACTCCTTATGAGCTTTTTGATTGGTCCTACGACAGCTGGAAGGAGATATCAGCCCTTATTTTTTTGTTATGCTGTGGAGGGACATAGGCGAAAAGGAAATGTCGGTAAGAAAATTTCTCCCTTTCCCTCCAACCAGCATGGTATCATTTAGGAGAGAAAGAAGCAGGCATAGAGGGCCATGAGCATGGTGCCCGTGCTCATGGCCGCAGGCAGCGACATTATGATTCCTAATTTCACTGCCTCTCTCTGATTGGCCTGGTATTCCTGACTCCGCCCAGGGCTAGCCTTTATATACTTTTTCATGTCTATACTGAGGCGCCCTTTAGTGGTGTACCCGTTCCTGACGTTAGTTCCTGTTTTGCTCTGATTGTGTATGACCTGGCCTGCCTGACGACGCTCCTGCACATCCTGTGTTGCTGATTCCGTTGCTGACCGATCTGGCTGAGTACCCGCTCCATTGATGACTGATTTGGCTGAGAACCTGCTCCGTTGCTGACTGATCTGGCTGAGAACCCGCTCCGTTGCTCCGTTGTTGACTGATCTGGCTGAGAACCTGCTCCGTTGCTAACTGATCTGGCTGAGAACCTGCTCCGTTGCTGACTGATCTGGCTGAGAACCCACTCCATTGCTGACTGATCTGGCTGTGAACCCACTCCATTGCTGACTGCTCTGGCCGAGTATCCGCTAAACTGCTAACAGTATCTGGCTGAGAACCCGCTCCTTTGTTAACTGTGCCTGGCTAGAACCCGCTTGGTTGTCTCTATCGGGCTAGTGTTCCACTCTGCTGCCTGACCTGTTGTGCTTGTCTGTAGTAGCGCCGCGTGGCGCTTCCATTAGCCTGCTGACTGTAGGCTGAGCAATCGTGCTATAGCTGCTTATCTGGTTAACCGCCTCAGGCAGTGTGCACATGCGAAGTACCGGTTCAGTGCTGTATAGCGCTGACTGTGTTATTCTGTGATCCATCTGTGTCCTCCTCCACTTTTCCAGCTGGGCTTACTCCCTGTGGGAGTTGCAGACTTTATTCTGGGCGTTACCTTAGGACTAGTGATGATCGAGCACCCCAATGCTCGGGTGTTCGGGTGCTCTGACCGAGCGCCCCCGGAGGCTCGAGTGCTCTGCCGAGCACCCGAGCCCCATTGAAGTCAATGGGAGGACTCAAGCATTACACCAGGCACCCCCTGCTCTGATGATGGGAGGGTACCTGGTCCATAGGAAAAGGGCAGAAAATGATGGAAACACCACAGAAATGGTTCAGGGACAGCATAGGGAGGATGTCTGGATGCATCTTGGACTCCAACATCGCTGCTGGGAACGATGTTTCGCCCGTAGTACGCCATTTTTACAGACTGACCGTAAAACACACAAAAAGGAAGATAAAAACGACTTTAGGCGAAAAATTGTTACCAAACAGTATTTGCCGTATATTTACTTGTATATCATCTGCAAATTCTGCAAAAAATTTCCTCGATTTTTCTGAACTGGGGCCATGATTAAGAGGGAAACGTGCGCAGAGGCAAATTCTCCCAAAAATTTCCTCGATTTTTCTGAACTGGGGCCATGATTAAGAGGGAAACGTGCGCAGAGGCAAATTCTCCCAAAAATTTCCTCGATTTTTCTGAACTGGGGCCATGATTAAGAGGGAAACGTGCGCTGAGCCGACCATCTAAAACATTATGGGTGAGGGTCTGCTGCGGAGCTGACCATCCTAAACATTATATGCGAAGGCCCGCTAGTGAGCTGACGCTATAAAACATTATATGAGAGGGCCCGCTAGAGAGCTGACCCAATAAAACATTATATGAGTAGGCCCGCTGGTGAGCTGACCTATACAAAAATTGTCAAACAGCACCCGCTGGTGAGCTGGCCCTATATAAAAATTATATCAAAGGGCCCGCTGGTGAGCTGGCCCTATATAAAAATTATATATGGAAGAGAGTCAACCATATACCCATTTTTTGGGTGGAAGGGGTGAATGGGAATACAGAGTATTCCCTTCATTGTAAATAACATATATAAAGTGACTTTATGTTCCCCCGGGGCTTTCCTCCAGTGGAGTGGAGAAGTCAGGGGAAATCCAGGCCTTGTTCATTTTTATAAGTGTCAACCTATCAGCATTTTCGGTGGAAAGGTGGATACGCTTATCTATTATGATGCCACCAGCAGCACTAAATACCCGCTCAGACAGAACGCTGGCGGCAGGGCAGGCCAGCACCTCCAAGGCGTAGAGTGCCAGTTCATACCACGTGTCCAGCTTGGACACCCAGTAGTTGTAAGGCACAGAGGGATCATTGAGGACGCTGACACGGTCTGCTACGTACTCCTTCACCATCTTCCAAAACTTTTCCCTCCTTGTGACACTAGGCTGCGCATCAGGGTGAGGGTGCTGGCGGGGTGTCATGAAGGTGTCCCACGCCTTGGAGAGTGTTGCCCTGCCTTTGTCGGAACTGCTGTGTGCTCCCCTTTTCTCCCCTTCTCGGTTGGCCAAGGTAGCACGTACTCTGCCGCCAGCGTTGTCAGATGGAAAATTTTGGAGCAATTTTTCGACAAGAACCTTCTGGTATTGCACCATTTTGCTTGTCCTCTCCACCGGAGGAATGAGAGATGAGAAATTCTCTTTGTAGCGGGGGTCCAGAAGGGTGAACACCCAGTAATCCGTGTTGTCTAAAATGCGTATAACGCGTGGGTCACGGGAAAGGCAGCCTAACATAAAGTCAGCCATGTGTGCCAGAGTACCAACAGGCAAGATTTCGTTGTCCTCACCAGGAGGATGACTCTCAATCTCCTCATCCTCTTCCTCCTCTTCTGCCCACCCACGCTGAAGAGATGGAACTAAAGTTCCATGGCTACCCTCTGTAGCGGAGGCAACCGTGTCTTCCTCCTCCTCCTCCTCCTCCTCCTCCGCCTCCTCCAATTGTCGCTGAGAAGACGAAGTGAGGGTGCTCTGGCTATCACCTTGTGTAAGCTCTTCCTCCCCCATTTCCATCTCTTCCACATGCAAAGCGTCGGTTTTAATTGTGAGCAGCGAGCGTTTCAGTAGACACAGAAGTGGGATGGTTACACTGATAATAGCGTTATCGCCGCTCACCATCTGTGTCGATTCCTCAAAATTGCGTAAAACCTCACAGAGGTCTGACATCCTTTCCCACTCCTCACTTCTGATTACAGGAAGTTGAACGGAGAGGCGACGACCGTGTAACAGCTGGTACTCCACTACTGCCCTCTGCTGCTCACAAAGCCGGGCCAACATGTGGAAGGTGGAGTTCCAGCGCGTGCTCACGTCACACAGCAGCAGGTGAGCTGGCAATTGTAAGCGCTGCTGCAGCGTCAACAGGCCGGCTGAAGCTGTAGATGACTTACGGAAATGTGCACACACGCGGCGCACCTTGGTCAAGAGATCATGCAAATTGGGGTAGGTTTTTAGAAATCGCTGAACCACTAAATTAAATACATGCGCTAGGCATGGTACGTGTGTGAGCTTGCCGAGCTCCAAAGTCGCCACCAAGTTACGCCCATTATCACACACAACCATGCCTGGTTGCAGGTTGAGTGGCGACAGCCACTGCTCGGTCTGGTGACTAATCCCCTGCAAAAGCTCTGAGGCCGTGTGCTGTTTGTCCCCAAGGCAGATCAGCTTCAGCACGGCCTGTTGACGCTTCCCCACTGCAGTGCTACACTGCTTCCAGCTACCGGCTCATGGGTGAGTGGCGCTGCGCGCAGAGAATTCGGAGGTGGAAACGGAGGAGGAGGAGCCAATAACGTAGGTGCTGGCGGAAACCCTGATGGAGGTAGGGCCCGCAATCCTCGGCGTGGGTAGCACCCGTGCCATCCCAGGGTCCGAGTCGCTCCCAGCCTCCACGACATTCACCCAGTGTGCCGTCAGGGAAATGTAGCGTCCCTGGCCACAAGCACTTGTCCATGTGTCAGTCGTTAAGTGGACCTTCCCAGTAACTGCGTTGGTCAGGACACGGGTGATGTTACGGGACACATGGTGGTGTAAGGCGGGGACGGCACACCGTGAAAAGTAGTGGCGGATGGGGACTGCGTACCGAGGGACAGCTGCTGCCATCAGGCTGCGGAAGGACTCAGTCTCCACAAGCCTAAATGGCAGCATTTCGATGGCCAGTAATTTGGAAAGGTGTGAGGTTAGTGCTATGGCCTGTGGGTGGGTGGCTGGGTATTTTCGCTTGCGCTCAAATGCCTGGGGTAACGACATTTGGACGCTGCGCTGGGACAGGGAAGTGGATGTTATCGCTGATTGTGCTTCAGATGGTACAGGTGCAGGGCGGGAGGTATGCGGGCCTGCGCCTTCGACAGGCGATTGGCCGGCACCGAAAACAGGGGAAGAGGAGGCAGTGGTGTGGCCTGCAGACACAGATTGGCGATCCGGGCGTTCCTCCCACTTATTACGGTGCTTGGATGCCATGTGTCGGATCATGCTGGTGGTGGTGAGGTTTCTAGTGTTCATGCCTCGGCTCATTCTGGTGTGGCACAGGTTGCAAACTACAATTCTTTTGTCGTCCGCACTTTCCTTAAAAAAACGCCATACCGCGGAACACCTACCCCTTGGCAAGGGAGATTTACGCAAAGAGGTGCTCCGTGGAACATTTGCGGGCCGGTTTGGTGCGGTCCGCCTTCTTTCTGTAGCCACACCACTGCCTCTTCCAGCCTGTTGCGGTGCTGCAGATGGCTCACCCTCAGGACTGCTGTCATCGCTCCGCTCTCCACCTTCCCAGGTGGGGTCAGTCACCTCATCGTCCACCAAGTCCTCCTCCACTTCCTCACTCTGATCATCCTCCTCATGTCTTGATCCCACCACATACTCAGTCATTGACAACTGTATATCATCCTCCTCATCAAGGTCTTGAGACAGTAAAAGTGGTTGATTTGATGGCAACTGTGTCTCATCATCATCATCATCCACTTCCTTTGACCTTAAATGCCGTTCACCTCTGTCATCTTCTTGTGATTGGGTACCCTCTAGAGGTTGTGAATCAGGGCACAAGATGTCATGTTCCTCTGCAAGCGTGCTTGGAGAGAGGTTCAAATTAAGGATTGGTGATGAGACGAGCTCCTCACTATATCCCAGTGTGGGATCACTTCTTTGACCAGACCCTCTATGGTGGGAGGAAGGATGATCAGGGTGAGGATTATGTTGACCAGACTCTTGGCTACTGAGAGTGGACTTGGTGGAAGACAGGGTGGTGCTTAACCGACTGGAAGCAGTATCAGCTGAAATCCAACCGACCACCTGTTCGCAGTGGTCTGACCTCGAGAGTCATGTCCTGCGACGCCCTGTAAACTGAGACATGAAGCTAGGTATGGTGGATGTCTTTCTTTCTTGTGCTCTGGCACCAGGCACAGTTTCTACGCGTCCTGACCCGCGCCCTGAACTATCAGGATCACGTCCACTTCCCCGTCCCTTTTTACCCGCCTTCTTCATATTACACGGAATATGTGCTGCAAATCTGCAACTTTGCACACTAAACAGAATGTGCTGCTTATCTGCGGCTCGGCACAGTGAATGGAATATGTGACTTTGATATTTTACACTTTGCACAGTAAACAGAATGTTCTCCTAATCTGCAACTTTGCACACTAAACAGAATGTGCTGCTTATCTGTGGCTAGGCACAGTGAATGGAATATGTGACTTTGATATTTTACACTTTGCACAGTAAACAGAATGTTCTCCTAATCTGCAACTTTGCACACTAAACAGAATGTGCTGCTTATCTGTGGCTAGACACAGTGAATGGAATATGTGACTTTGATATTTTACACTTTGCACAGTAAACAGAATGTTCTCCTAATCTGCAACTTTGCACACTAAACAGAAAGTGCTGCTTATCTGCGGCTCGGCACAGTGAATGGAATATGTGACTTTGATATTTTACACTTTGCACAGTAAACAGAATGTTCTCCTAATCTGCAACTTTGCACACTAAACAGAATGTGCTGCTTATCTGCGGCTAGGCACAGTGAATGGAATATGTGACTTTGATATTTTACAATTTGCACACTAAACAGAATGTTCTCCTAATCTGCAACTTTGCACACTAAACAGAATGTTCTGCTTATCTGCGGCTAGACACAGTGAATGGAATATGTGACTTTGATATTTTACACTTTGCACACTAAACAGAATGTTCTCCTAATCTGCAACTTTGCACTTTAAACAGAATGTGCTGCTTATCTGCGGCTCGGCACAGTGAATGGAATATGTGACTTTGATATTTTACACTTTGCACAGTAAACAGAATGTTCTCCTAATCTGCAACTTTGCACACTAAACAGAATGTGCTGCTTATCTGCGGCTCGGCACAGTGAATGGAATATGTGACTTTGATATTTTACACTTTGCACAGTAAACAGAATGTTCTCCTAATCTGCAACTTTGCACACTAAACAGAATGTGCTGCTTATCTGCGGCTAGGCACAGTGAATGGAATATGTGACTTTGATATTTTACAATTTGCACACTAAACAGAATGTTCTCCTAATCTGCAACTTTGCACACTAAACAGAATGTGCTGCTTATCTGCGGCTAGACACAGTGAATGGAATATGTGACTTTGATATTTTACACTTTGCACACTAAACAGAATGTTCTCCTAATCTGCAACTTTGCACACTAAACAGAATGTGCTGCTTATCTGCGGCTCGGCACAGTGAATGGAATATGTGACTTTGATATTTTACACTTTGCACAGTAAACAGAATGTTCTCCTAATCTGCAACTTTGCACACTAAACAGAATGTGCTGCTTATCTGCGGCTAGGCACAGTGAATGGAATATGTGACTTTGATATTTTACACTTTGCACAGTAAACAGAATGTTCTGCTAATCTGCAACTTTGCACACTAAACAGAATGTGCTGCTTATCTGCGGCTAGACACAGTGAATGGAATATGTGACTTTGATATTTTACACTTTGCACAGTAAACAGAATGTTCTCCTAATCTGCAACTTTGCACACTAAACAGAATGTGCTGCTTATCTGCGGCTCGGCACAGTGAATGGAATATGTGACTTTGATATTTTACACTTTGCACAGTAAACAGAATGTTCTCCTAATCTGCAACTTTGCACACTAAACAGAATGTGCTGCTTATCTGCGGCTAGGCACAGTGAATGGAATATGTGACTTTGATATTTTACAATTTGCACACTAAACAGAATGTTTTCCTAATCTGCAACTTTGCACACTAAACAGAATGTGCTGCTTATCTGCGGCTAGACACAGTGAATGGAATATGTGACTTTGATATTTTACACTTTGCACACTAAACAGAATGTTCTCCTAATCTGCAACTTTGCACACTAAACAGAATGTGCTGCTTATCTGCGGCTCGGCACAGTGAATGGAATATGTGACTTTGATATTTTACACTTTGCACAGTAAACAGAATGTTCTCCTAATCTGCAAATTTGCACACTAAACAGAATGTGCTGCTTATCTGCGGCTCGGCACAGTGAATGGAATATGTGACTTTGATATTTTACAATTTGCACACTAAACAGAATGTTCTCCTAATCTGCAACTTTGCACACTAAACAGAATGTGCTGCTTATCTGCGGCTAGACACAGTGAATGGAATATGTGACTTTGATATTTTACACTTTGCACAGTAAACAGAATGTTCTCCTAATCTGCAACTTTGCACACTAAACAGAATGTGCGGCTTATCTGCGGCTAGACACAGTGAATGGAATATGTGACTTTGATATTTTACACTTTGCACAGTAAACAGAATGTTCTCCTAATCTGCAACTTTGCACACTAAACAGAATGTGCTGCTTGTCTGCGGCTAGGCACAGTGAATGGAATATGTGACTTTGATATTTTACACTTTGCACACTAAACAGAATGTTCTCCTAATCTGCAACTTTGCACACTAAACAGAATGTGCTGCTTATCTGCGGCTAGACACAGTGAATGGAATATGTGACTTTGATATTTTACACTTTGCACACTAAACAGAATGTTCTGCTAATCTGAAACTTTGCACACTAAACAGAATGTGCTGCTTATCTGCGGCTCGGCACAGTGAATGGAATATGTGACTTTTATATTTTACACTTTGCACACTAAACAGAATGTTCTGCTAATCTGAAACTTTGCACACTAAACAGAATGTGCTGCTTATCTGCGGCTCGGCACAGTGAATGGAATATGTGACTTTGATATTTAACACTTTGCACACTATACAGAATGTTCTGCTAATCTGAAAATTTGCACACTAAACAGAATGTGCTGCTAATCTGAAACTTTGCACACTAAAAAGAATGTGCTGCTAATCTGCAACTTTGCACACTGAACAGAATGTGCTGCTAATCTGCAACTTTGCACACTAAACAGAATGTGCTGCTAATCTGCAACTTTGCACACTACAAAGAATGTGCTGCTAATCTGCAACTTTGCACACTAAACAGAATGTGCTGCTAATCTGCAACTTTGCACACTAAAATGAATGTGCTGCTAATCTCCAACTTTGCACACTAAACAGAATGTTCTCCTAATCTGAAACTTTGCACAATAAACAGAATGTGCTGCTAATCTGCGGCTAGGCACAGTGAACGGAATATGTGACGTTTTTTTTTTTAAATCTCTGCCCCCCCAAACAAAATAAACTGCTGCCCCCACACACAGTAGTCCTAAAAAGGACTTTTGGGTCTTTTTTTTGTTCAACAACACTTTTCTTCTCCCTACACTGACTTTCCCTTCCTATCCTCATCTCTCCCTGGCTAAGACTGAGCCGAACTCGCTGGTCAGGTGCTATACAGCACCCGATCACGGGTTCTGACCAGCCAATCAGTGTAATGCCAGCAGCCAACATGGCTGCTGGCATTACACTGATGTCAGAGCCTCCCTGCACGTTTATTGGCTGTGCAGCAGCCGCGAAACGTGCGGGGAGGAGACCCGAACATGGCGGGCGAGCACATGCGGTACTCGTACGAGTACCGCCATGTGCCGAGCAGAGCGATGCTCGAGCCGAACCGAGCTTCGGCCGAGCATGCTTGCTCATCACTACTTAGGACCCTTTCAGTGCCTAGATCCTCTAGGCAGGGTCAGTGCTCCATTTCCACCTGCAGTAGTCTCTAGGCTCAAGAGCCAGCTGTTGCGTGATATTACACTCTACACGTGTGCTGGGACACCAGTTGCCTCCATGTTGTGCTGTCTCAATCCACCCCTAGCATTCTAGGGTTTTCCTAACAGAAGTGGTTGCTTAGGTCCTACTGAGACCCTAGTCCCTAGGGTCAATATTGCCTTATTGCTGCTGGGTTCAGTGTCTCCCAGGCGTCTGGGTTTCGTGCCAGTTACCATCCTGTGGACTCCTAGTGATCTAGGGTCCTGCCACCAGTACTTGGGCTACGTAGCCTTAGTGAGCCCCTAGTCCGCTAGAGGTGGGTTGCCTATAGTCTCCTGAAGCCCGGGCCTAACTACTGTATGTACTTTATCTCAGTAAAGTTATTTTAACCTTACCAATTGGGTCTGAGTGTTCATCAAAAAACCGTGACAGGAAGACAGGAAAAAAAAATAATAGATAAAGTTAAAATTTTTTTAAGTGCAGCCTAGCACCATGACCAGCAAGAGAAGCTGGATGGGCTCTGCTGCTGCTGATACAGAGGTGGAGGTAGTCAGTAGCAGCAATAGTCAAGAGAGCCCACATACTCCTGACCCAAGTATTCCCAGTCTCATACTGCTGGCAGTATGAGCAGTAGCACACATCAGCTACCCGTGCTTGCTGCTACTGCACCTTATTCTTCTGAGGAAATGGATACTGTGGCAGCAGAGAACCCTCTGTCACTCTTCTCATCTCCAACTAGTCCTGAAGAGCAGCAAGAGACTGGTGGTGGTGATGAGAGTGAGGGTAATGATGGAGCACCTGGTGTGCAGAAGGTTATGAAAGAGCCTTTAGTGGAACGCAACATGGAATGGGAGAAATAGATGCAAATGAGGATGGACATCATAGCCATTACCAGCAGTTATGTTGTGGAATTTGATGTTGCCAGAGGCAGGGGTACATCTGTCACAGTAGAAGCAGCAGGATGATGATGACAGGGCTAGTGTATCACAAGCCGCCATGGCCACCATGGGACTGGCCTCTTCAAGCAGTGATATGGGACCAGGACCGGCTCTACATACCACCAATACTCCTGGTTCTAGCTCCAATTATGATACAGAGGTATCATCAGTGCCTGTTCAGCCATTGAAGGTGATTCTTGAGAAGAAGAAGAAGGCCTTTTTCTTCACCTGTCACTTCACTGAAATTATGGATGTGGTTATATTTTTCCCTTGGAGCAGGCCCAGTGCAGTCATCAATAGTGAAGAGGGGAAAGGAGGGGACACAACTTGCCACATGTTCCCTGATAAAGCACATGCAACCTTCCTAAACACCACAATATTTATGTTAAGGATGTGAAAGCCAAACCCCCCAAAAAGAAATCAAGAGTACCTGTTATTGTGTTCATTGTCCCTCCCCAAGAGCACAAATGACTGGAGCAAAAATCCCAAAGAAAAACCTAGGCTTGAAGTTCAATTATAAGCAAAACACATGCTCTGTCATCGTATTCTTGTGCTAGAGTCCAGGTTTGGAAAGATGTACCCACTGTTCTGTGCAGGCACCTTCAGCATCCTCTACCTCCTTCTATAGCATACCACCTCTGCATCCTTTACTTCCCCCACCAGCTGATAGTGAGTCTGTAGATGTGAGGATCTGGCAGATTGTGTCCTCCCATTGCACAATGTGGGGTATGCTGATTACACAGGGCAATGTGGTAGAGATGGAGAGCAATTGATGCAGGTTATCAAAGAGCATCTGCAAGCATTGCTTTCCACTGAACATGTTAAGCTGGAGGCAGGGAGGATTCATAATTTTTATTAAGTATTCTTTCTTACCATCACATGTCCTTAGCGGAGTGGGCAAAGGCCAAAGTGATAATACTTGGTTTATTGGGGGGATGGTTTTACATTGCTGACCTAAGCCTATTCATGTTGCTTAATATGAGTGCAGATATGTTAATTGTTGTGGTACTTCCCACCCAGTTTTTCTCCTATTTCACAGTGTTTCCTTGTACACACTGTGCACATTGGAGTTGCTGATAAAATGTAATATGTTGCTCTCAAATGAAATAAGAATATTGCACCACAACCAATGATTTTATTGAAGGTGCAGGAGGAGAAGCATGACTGGCCGTCGTCATCTCTCTAGAAGTGGTATTGGGGCTTGTTGTGCTGTTGCTGCAGCCTCAGCAACACTAGGGGTAGTGGCAAGTAGAAGCATTATCATACCACCACTTGTATTATAGCAGTGCTGCTGATGGCCCCATTCCCATTAAGCATCCTAATCCTCCTGCTTCTTAGATGACTCAGTGGTAGCAATTACAGCAGTAGAATAAGCTGGGATGTAACAAGTGACATTTACACCATACCATCTACCACTGCTGGCACTAGGCTAATAGGGCATACTTTTTTTCAGGGCTTGTTTTTTTCAATCCTACAAACAAATGTTTTGCAAGCATGAGACCTACATACAATTTTTTTTCAGGCCTTGTTTTTGGAAAGACTGAGGACTTCATATGGTTTTCTTTTTAGGCCTACTCTTGATTTAATCCTGCACATAATATATTGCTTCTAACCTTGCTGTATTATGTTGAAAGTGTACGTTTCTGTAAGCCTGCAAAAATACTTTCTCAGGTTTTTCTTTCTGCAAGCCTGCTGCTATTTTTGTAGGGTGCTGACCACCATTTTTAAAGGGATAATTAAAAAAAGGTTACACTTCCACTGAATTTGTCAGATATGTATGGTGGAATATAGACCAATTATTTGCATAATCATCTTTGAGTCTAATTTAAGCTTTTATTATTCTCTGATTATTTACAAACATTAAGCAGTGGTCACAGAAGTGGTCCCAACAGTGGTAGATGTTAGCAATCGTTTGAATTCCACCTCATCCTTCTTTTGTACTGCTGTACTGTGGGTTAACCTGTCATGTGTGTTTTTTTCTGCTATCTGACACTCAGATAATATTAGATGTTGGTTCTTTTTTAGAAATATTAGTGTCTCAACACTGCTGCTTGATAGCCATATCTTAAGGTAATTTACAATATAACCAGCTGTACTGAAAACCTGCTCAGACTCCAAGCTTGTTGGTGGTCAACTAAGGGTTTCCATAGCAGAATATGTCAGTGCTGGCCACAAACACTGCTTTGTTTGCCAATAGTCCACGGAGTCATCATTTCTGCAGAGAATGTGGCTATGCGGCAAGTATGCAGAAACCTTCTCACATGCAGTGGGACCTATCCTAGGAGCTACACTGTCAACCAATACTCTGCTTTCTACCAGTTTTTTGGCCCTAACTTTCTCCCTCTCATCCTTCACCAATACAACCCTCCACTTGATCTATAAGCATATCTTTATATTCTTTGACATAAACTAGTTCCTCAGAGAGATGATGCTGATCATGATAAAATTATCACTCTTTTGCAGAAATTCAGAAATTTGGCAGAAAGTAAAGTAGGAAGAATATATTCCTCATTGCTTTTAACTGAAACTGTGAGGATCCTGCTCAAAACAGTCCTGTTGTGTTCATGTGAAAGAAAAATGCAAAAATCATGTGGTTGTCTGCTTTTTCGCTGGAAAATCAGCTTTAATCAAAGCCCTTAAAATCAGCACCCTCATTTTCTGCCCCAGCCAGTGAAGGGGATTGTGGAGGAGAAGAAGAAAGAGGCCACCTTTTCCCTCCCCCCTGAAGTCATCGATGTGGAAATATTGTTCTCTTGGGGCAGGAACAATGCAGTCATCAACAAAGGAACTGTGCATAATTTGTGACAAGTCAGTTAAAAGGGGAAAGGAGGGAACACACCTTGGCACAACTGCCCTGATAACACACATGAAATACAGACACCATGTCATTTATGTGTGAAGCCAAATCCCGACAAAGGAAATCGGGAACCACTTTTGCTGTACCCTCAGTCTCTCCCTAAAAGCGCCAAGAGTCAAGGCAATCCTGAGTCCAAAAAAATCATCACTGATTCCTCAGGGCTTGTGACTCACAGAAGCCAAAATCCTACAAATTAATGTTTCATCAGCTCCATTTTTCACCTATTTCAATTTGAGGCAAACATTTTTGACCATCCCAACTTCTAACATTAGACCAAGATGGAAGGATTTAAATTTCCTAATAGATAATATTTACAAATTCAAAGTTAAACCTGAGTGTTAAATATATTCTTTGTCACTATATTGAACATTATTACCAGGAATAGACATGTAGGTTGATTTTTTTTCTCCATAAAAGTACTAATACAATTAGCATATAATTAATTCAGTCCAGTTCATTAAAAGGGAAAATCACCACAGAGACCTATTCTGACTAATCATGCATGCTTTTCTGATGAAGGTTTTCAGTTGTAAGTACAAAGTAACTTGAGTAGACAGGTAAGAACCTGTCTCCATAGTAATCTACTATTGTTCAGATAAATTATTAAATAAAAAATAGAAAGATAATTGAATAATTTATAATGTGAATAGAAATAAATGAATATAATGAAATGTACACATATGTTGATTTGGAAAGGATAAAAAGTAGGTAACAAAAGAGTATATTAATATTTATAAGCTATAAAATAATAAATAACATAGTGTATACAAGATTTGTTGACTGAAATTTGCATACTTCAATTATAAAATAAAAGTGTGCTTATTTATTTATAGACATCAAACATCATCAAAAACTGCACTATTGACCTAAAGTAAAAAAAAGTCAGTATCTGAGGTGAGCAGGATATGTATATTTATATATATATATATATATATATATATATATATATATATATATATATATATATATACATATATGTATGTATATATAAGCTCCTTGGGGCAGGGTCCCTTTCCCAGTGTACAAGTTCATATATCTTTCCATGGAGCTGAGTATGAGGGTGGTACTGGTAGAAGGATTTTACAGGATACCTGGTCTCCTCCATACAAATTATCCAACTGTGCATCCTGTATAGAGCATGTCTAATATTACTGTGTTAGTACTATGATACATGCTCCATATAGGGTGCAGGGTTTTTTTTTTTTTTTGTTTAAGCTCTGCTTTAAGGGTTTGGCCGTAAATTTGGGGGCTTGGAGAATTCTTTCATTCTTTGCTTCTATCTATGCTTTATTCAATTGTGTTTTTATTTTGTATTTGCAAAGTATATTTTATAGTGAGTTAGCACTGCGTTCCTTTTCTCTTCTTGTTTTGAATATCTCTTTTTTCTCATTCTAGCTGCTTATCAATATTCTAATACATTTCACAAGTATAAATTATATAAAATTAAATATATTTAAAATTATTTGCACATTGTCTATTATAAATACAGAGGCTATTAAAGGCATGTTTTTTTTTTCCTTTTGTTTTGCTAGCTTGGTCTAAAGTCTTTTTGCAGTTCAAAGTAATTGCAAACCCTATGTGGCCTTTGGGAGAGGCTGGACCTATAAATAGGACTGAAAGTTGTTTGACCTCTTGGGCTTCCACCCACTCACTTCAGGTCACTACTGTTTGAAAGCAGGTATCACGGTGCCCGTGATTCCTCTGTTTGTGACATTGCTACTTCCTGATTTTTCCATACTGCATTCTTATTGGTGATCTTCGCTGACTCCTCCTATCGATTTCCTTTATATTGTTGGTGCTGTCATATTGGCAGCGCCCTTTCGTTGTGTATCAGTATCTTGTGTTTGATCCTGTGGTTCCTGTAATCCTGTGTATGACCCGGCTAGATTGACTACGTTCCTGTTTGATTGCTGTACCGGACTTCTGTTGTGACCCGACTTGGCTGACTATCCTGCTCCGTGTACCGACCCGGCTTGGCTGACTATCCTGCTCTGTGTACCGACCCGGCTTGGCTGATTACCTGCTCTGAGTTCCTACCCGGCTATCCATTGTTCCTGTTCCTTGAGAGCCAGTCCGGCACTGTGTGTTTCTACTCCCTAGTGACCCAGCATTCCTGGTCACCTTGTGCTACTTAGTCCCTGACACTCCGGTGTCGGTGAGTCTCCTCGGGTACCCGCACCTGTTGTACACTTGACCAAGCACAGCTTGTCACCCCATTACTACGAGGTTGGCTGCCATTTCCCTGGGCACCTCGCTAGTTCCCTGTCTGTGCAGCCTTAGGGCCTGGTTGGGGTCTGTAACGTGGTGCGTGGGTTATGTGACTCTGGTCACAAGCTGGTTGCCTTAGTCCCTTGGGTTGATTCAGTTGCCTTGCAGCTTACTGTCAGTATTGCTTACCACCTAGCGTACTAGTTGTTCGGTTGCCTTGCAGCTTACTGTCAGTATCGCTATACCACCTAGCATACTAGGTGTCCTGTTGCCTCTCAGCTTCCAGTCAGTCTTGCTGACCTCCCTAGCGTACTAGGGATCCTGTTGCCTCACTGCATACTGTGTGTCTCACTGATATCCCTAGCGTTCTAGGGGTCCTATTGCCTTTCCTGTGCTGTCTACACCAGACAGAATCCCTAGCATTTTAGGGAGATTGAGTTGGGGTCCTCCTCACGACTAGGGCCTGCTAGTCCTGTTGTTGGCCTAGTCGTTCCATTTACCACCTTGTAGTATTCTCTGTTTCTGGACTAGAATCTCTCTGCTGCTGTACTAGTCCAGACCCTCAGGATTATTCACTGGATACGTTTCCAAGTCTGCTTAACTGTTCCTGTATCAGTTGCCAGTTTTACCAGTATATTATCTACTGTTGCTGTATGTGTTACCGTACTTGTTTTGTCTTAATAAAACTGCGTTTTAGTAAACCTTACGTGTCTGAGTGTCTGAAAACTGTTACAGCAGGTTAATTCTATCCTGAAGATATATGTTGTGTGTTCATTTGTTTCAAATGTTTTTAAAATAGGTTCT
Source organism: Rhinophrynus dorsalis (assembly GCA_037306005.1). Classification (NCBI taxonomy): domain Eukaryota; kingdom Metazoa; phylum Chordata; class Amphibia; order Anura; family Rhinophrynidae; genus Rhinophrynus; species Rhinophrynus dorsalis. The sequence goes on along the minus strand of CM074719.1, from coordinate 66,307,609 downwards.
GTGTGTTTTATATACAAGAATCCCTCAGGAGAAATTGTGTTTTTAGAATGTATGTATAAATGCTTTTAATTAGGTTTAGGTTCTACACGTTTACAAAAAATCATCAGGAGAAATTTTATAAAAAATACAAAGATAAAAAATAATGCATAGGTATTTGCCAGATTTTGGGGTACCTTGACGGGATGGGCAAGCTTAAACATATTTTGAATAATTATGCAACAAAAGCCTCAGAATTAAATAACACAGTAATATTATATATGTTCTATATGTACATTTGGATAATTTGCATGGAGGAGCACAGGTTTCCTTTTTTTATGTTTTAGCTTTTTTTTTCTTTAAGACATTGGCTATGTGTTTGGGGGCTTGGAGAATCCCTTCATTCCTTGGTGCTGTCTATGGTTTATTCACCTGTGTTCTTATTTTGTATTTGCAAAGTATATTTTATAGCGAGTTAGTGCTGTGAGTTTCTTTTTTTCTACTCTTAGGTTTTACTCCCAATTTCACTTTTCAGCAAACAATACACGTATCATCTCCAGAATCTAGTGTAAAGCAACATGAATATGGCCAATGCTTAACCCAGATGCAGTAGAAATACACTTTCAAAGGACAGATACTTCTTGCTAGAATACTGGGGGGCAGTCACAGTATGCATGGTTATATGAGTATTAGTGCAATGATAGAAGGTTTGGGGGTGTCAGAATGTGTGGTTGTATGGTTACCAGTGGCAAAAAGCTAGAGGGTAAATATGTGTGGTTCAATGACTACCACTGCAGAAGGACAAAGCGGGCTTGGTCAGAATGTGTGGTTCTATAGCTACCAGTCAGAGAACGCTGTGAGATATGGGTGGTTCTTATGGCTACCAATTAGACAAGGCTCTGGAGTATATGTAGTTCTATGATGTGTTTTTAATGTTACCAGTTGTACAAGGCTGAGGTGTCCATGCTTTCACCAACTTTCTCTTCCAGTGCAGATTGGCAATGCAGTAAACTAACTAATATTCCTTTTTATACTGAATTAGCATGGAATGCATTCAGGAAAACCTATATGTGGGAGTGAATTGCATTATTATCCTTGATTTGAATATGCAATGGAAAGAAGAAAAAAATTACATTTTTTCATGTTTTACCCATTCCTGCTGTACACTCACTATCCTTTTGCTTTTATCTAATTTCCAATTGGTCTCAGACAAACTAGTACTTGTAATTACTAGTAATTCAACGGGTTAATAAAACTCACTTAAATCAATGGGGAATTTTATTGCCTGATATCCTGGGTCTGGATTTCCCCACAATTACTCCACGTACTCGTAGTACATTATCTTCACTGGGTCTTACACAGAAAACAAAAGACGAGCAATTTTAGAGCATACCAAATAAAAAAATCCTAAAATACCTATTGAATTGAGTAAGTAATGCAGTGGAGACCTCACTACCATCGAATGGATTAAAGGTCCCATTTAACTTAAAGGAGAATTTTTTTTCTCCCTTATGGTACAGTTGATGTGCTCTAGAATTGCTCACCTTTTGCTTTCTACATAATGCACTTTGAGATTTATTTTAACCCTTTGATTGCCATAGGGCTACGCAACGCATTTCAAAGCAATTCATTGCATATCCCTCTGGCACTCAAAGAGTTAACATTAACTACTGGATATTAGAGCGTTCTCCAATGCATTGCATAACAATGATCTATATATCTGTGTGGGAAATTTGTATAATAATAGCATTTCCATACTTTTTTTCTGGCTAATTTGATGCAATATTACCTGGAAAGTTAGAAACAGAAATCTTATTTCCATATGCTTATACTCATAGGCAAGAGACTGCACAGATTAATGCATTTTTGGTAACACAGCATATGGGCCCAATCCTACTTTAATTTATCTTTCTCTCCTTATCTACCCTTTCCTCTCACTTTCTTAGCAAAAGCCTAAATGTCCTCATCTCTGCTCAGCATGATTTGTGGATGTGACTATGAAACCGATATGCAATCTTGCATCTATAATGAATATCGAGTGAATCTGCAATTTTTCTTTCTTAAGTACATGCTATGGAATTGCATACATTAAATGCCATTACTGTACACTGTTGAAAATACATTTAAAGGGAATTAGAACTATATAAAGTGGCTTTTAGTTTATTGAACAGAAAGTCTTATTTAGATAGGCATCCTTGGAACAGAAGTTCGGTGTACTTGTTTACATTGTTTGCTAGTACCTGCAGTTGCCTGTTTTACTGAGCTACATTTTAGCCCCTCTTTAACCCCTTAACGACCCTTGAAGGTCATAGTATGTCATGGGTCGATCTGAGTTAACGACCCATGACGTACTATGACCGTCACGGAATTATGGGCTCCCCCCGTGGCTGCACGCCGTTCGGGGAGTCCAGAGTTGGATTCTTAAGAAAAAAAAAAAAAGCTCTGTGGTCCTTTAGTGACTGCCGCATGCCTGTGCAGTCGGTCGTTAAGAGGTTAATTCACACTTCCACACAACAGACAATAGGGTTCAACAGTCTGAATAAGATATCCTGTAAAGAAAACATGTAAATATGCGTAGATAAGTTCCAATATCCAGCTGCTATTGATCATTAAAAACGATATAATTAAACCTTCTTACTGTATGAAGGACACCTACATAGGCGAGTCACTTATTATATAGAATGTTACTTAAGTGATGAAAAAACATAAAAGAAAATACAGTATTTTCACAATAAAGCAGCAAATGGGCAGTTATAATATAAGTACTTTATTCTTTAATCCATTTAAAATGTTAGGTTTTAAAAGTGTTAACTATTTCTACTGAGTCAAACAGACACCCCACACCTGCTAAATGCTTCATCCAAAAACTAATAGAGAAGAAAACTGAATCAAAATCTTTAATGCTATAAAGGCCGCCATTGTGTTGACTGTCATTTTCCTGGAGTCGTCTTTAGCATTCAAAGCATATAAGGTCCATTTAAATTAAAGGGAATAATCATTCTCCCCTATGGTGCAGTTTGTTTGTTCCAGAATTATTAGTATCATTTATGCATAAATCCATATGATAGAGTACATATTTTAAAGGACAAATAAAAATTATTGCTATTTTTTTTTTTTTAGGTATATTTAACCCTTGGAGTGCCAGAGAGGTAGCCAATGCATTGTGTTGCTGTGCATTGGATATTGCTATGGCAGTCAAAGGTTTAAATTGTTTATCACTCGCTACACATTTTTCTTATATTAGTAGCTATACAAATTTAGAAGTGTATGTTCAAAGAATACAGAAAAGGAATAGAATTCACAGTTACCCTTCTGTTTATAAACTCTAAATGTAAATGAGTTAAGGCCAAAATTAAGAACTTTGTAAAGAATGACATGCATATGTAGCCCTTTAAGGACCAGAGAGGAGATTGATTCATTGTTAAGCAATGTGTTGCACACCCCTCTTGTCTTTAACCCCTTAACGACCATTGACGGTCATAGTACATCATGGGTAAATCTGACTGAATGACCCATGATGTACTATGACCATCATAGAAGTCCGGGCTCTCCCCGCGACTGCATGCCGTTTGGGGAGTCGTTAAGGGGTTAAACTTTTGAGTGCCAAAGGGATAAAGAAGACTCTAAGCATTAAAAACAAAAGGAACAATACTGGACAAATTAATATTCCCCAAATTCTTATTAACTTAAATGTGGCTTTTAATTACTTAAATGCTATAGATCTCCAACATATGCTTTGGAGACCTCACTAATGTTCTAAGCATTAAAAGGCAATGAGAGTTGTAATTGTCCTCTATTCATACCTTGCAGCCTTCGTATCAAATGTCCCCAGAGAAACACACTAGAGCTAAGGATGCATTATTTTATGGGTGGGGATTTATTGTGCAGGTGTGGGTGGGTGGTTGAAAGGAGGAGTTTTCTGTGAAATAGGTCAGAAAGGGAGTGGGATGGGGTGGGAGTATGCTGAATATACTGGAAAGTGGACAATGTGGATAAACTCAGCTGGCAAGAGACTCAGCCTCCTTCCTCAGAGACCCAGTAATTCATTCTGAGTCTCCAGTCAGATCCAGAGAATCCCAGGAGTCATATATAGTGCAAATGGGTTGCTCCAGAATTAATTAAGTTCTCTGTAGTGTATATGGCCCTCTATGTAGCTTATCATGGGATCCATATACAGTATTTTAAGAAAACACCCATCATTGTCTTCTCTTGCTAACGTGATCCAGAATATAATTTGGTTCTATTTTTTGTATAATTAATTGCTCTGTCACAGAGGGGAATAAATGACTTCTCTCTTATAGAAGGTTTCGTTGCATGCATACAACAGATGTTGTTTCGACAAATTAGTTCATAATTTCTTTCATAACTCAGTCAGAACAACCCTTCAATTTATTGTCAGGAAATGGATTTAGCACTGCATATAATGCTTGTAATTATGTAACAAAACTGCACTTTGCTAGATGAAAAGCTTTACCATCAATCACTTGTTTTAGTGTATGGGTAACTTAATCTTCTATTGTACCAGCTGTGCAGAGCTCAGCCATAGACACAATGGATTTGTTACTTTTCCCACTGAGGGAAATGTAAATGTTTATTGTGATAATAATAAATATACAGATAAGGTATTTTGCTATGCATCTGAATAATTAAGCTGACAAATATATCTTAGTTGCATGAAAGTTTTTTGCTTATGTATAAAAGCAAACCGGTTCAGTTCTAGGGAAAATCAGCTATGGGAACTTTCCAAAAAGTCACATTGTTTTATGTGGGCTTTAACACCTTGAATGAGGTCTAAAATGTATTTCCTGAAATTCTGGGTCAAGGGGGAGGAGCAGGAACGCCCATTTGAATCAACATTACTATTAAAAATGACATGAAGCATTTCCTGCTCCTTCCACTTGACATGGAAAGCATAATACATACTGCCTACTTCTCCATCCGTGCTCAACTGTTCACTGGTAGTCACAGATCCCCACCTACACTGTTTGACCTTTCAGTCTGGTTACACTGCCCACTGGTAGTTACAGATCACACATACACTGTTTGCTTCCACAAGCTAGATTCTGAAAAATGTAAGAACAATTAGAGATTGAAGTTGGTGTAGTGTTATGCTACTTGCACCCCCTATTGTATGTTAACTCATATGATAGGGTGCCATTTTTCATGTATGCAAACCCGGTTAAGGGGCAAGTGTCCACTCATTTGATGTGGTGGGTTACCTTATTTCCAAAATAGTTTGCTTTCTCTACTTCTACATAATTATAGTAATTGTTAAAAATATTTAAGTACAGACAAGTCATGTTTGTGAATATGTAAGAGGAAAATTAGAGATTGTAGTTGTTGTAATTTGTATTTCTGGCAATCCCAACAGTATGTCACATCATACCAATGGGGTGCCCCACATTAACCGTAGAATCACATTATCTCCTCTGAGCCCCAACCTTGCCCTACTATAGAACCACACACTACCCCCCATCAGTCTTGCTACACCCATAGGATCCCACATTCCCACATACTGACCCCCCACATCATCCTAAAAACTGTAGCCATAGATCTACAACTACCTCCACTCCAATCTGTGTCCCTGCACTGGTAATTATAGAAACGCATAACTGAGAATACCCCAACACACACACATGGGAACTGGCAGCATTCCTGTGGAAAATTTGAAGGGGAGAAGGAATTTTCATGGGAAAGGCAGCAACTGGTTTTTCATCAAAATTCCCATGGGAAATAAAAATACTTTTTGCTTATCCCTAATACTAATATGGCATTAACTGGGCAAAGCAGTTGAAAATGTTTCATTTTAAAGACAAATAAATGACAAAAATGTCTTCTAAAGGGGTCATTAATCAAACTCATCTTACCACTGTTTTTAATTGTTTACAACAAATTTTCAAAATGAAATACTACTTGTTTGATATTTGATTTTGAGTTAAAACTGTATATTCTGTATTCTTGAATGGGTCAGTTATATACTGGTTAAGGTATCTTGGAGAGCAATGTTCAATCATCATAATGAAAAAATTATGGATTGTGGGTTGGTGGTAAAAGGAAGATGGCATTTTCATAAGTAAATCTGTCACTTTTGAAAATGTATTATAAAGAATTAAAAATTATGTTTGATGCTGAAACAAAGCCTTGCCCCCTCCAAGGGCCCCATGCCCCCCAATTTAAGAAATACTGATATAAAAATATATATAAACTTATACTGAATACCTCAAAGTATTTACTTTATGCTCTGGGGCATGTACGTAATGAAGATTATATATTATGTTTATTACCCTTTGAGTGCCATTGCATTATAATGCACACACTCAAAGGGTTAAGTATTATGAGGATAGGCACTTTTATATCCTGTGAAAGAAATAATATCTTATTATGTAACAAAACAATATTGTTGTAAATTAAATACTTTATTACCAAGATAATACATTTCAAATGCGCATTATTTTTAAAATCATAATTCAGTTGGTAGGAATTCTTGTATTCCTCAACTCCATAACTTAAGATCACAACAAGGTTGGTTAGAAAGAAGATAAAAGATTGGGTTGACACACATATATACTCCCAGCATTCTGTGCGTTCAGACAGTCTCTACTGAGCATGACTGCATTGGGCAAACATTTTGGCCTTTTATATTATAGGATATATATTTAAATATATATATATAAATGGTGCCAATGTCCTCCCTGAGTCTGTCGTCCTCTAAAGAAATACAAACAGACCAATCACTACTATCTCTTTGATCTGATAGTGCACAGAAAAAATAGAAAAAGCAAAAGCACTTGCATTTTGCAAAAGCACTTTATCATTCAGGCTGTAAACCATCTGATTCTACAGAACAATAGAGACGGGAGAGACACCTGATTTGTAACAACACTGTATGTATATACACATCCAGAACTGATCTCTGCCCTCTGTGGAACTGTGGACATATACCATTTGGTAATATAGCCATAATAACTGTTTATGATTCAAGATGGAAGAGACATTTGTATTGCCGAACTTTATACCCGCCCGCTATAACAGCTCACATATTTACGGTTTCTTTAGGTCATATGTTTATCTATTGGACTTTTTTGTGGATCCATAGCTAGCATTGTTCTTTTTAATTTTCATATATTGCACTATATATTATATTATACTAGAGGTCTTATACTAATGTATATGTTTATATTTATATATATTTATATGTTTGTATTAATAAATATATGTAACATCTTACATTTAGACCTAGCACTCTCCATTTATTAGTGTGGCCTTTATATCAGTTCTTTTGTGTACTTCACTGTTCAGTAATGCCTAGGAAACGTACTAGGGATGGGGGTAGGGCAAAACGAGTCTTAGCAGTACAGGGATGTGTTAGTAAAGGGGTAGTCCAAAATCCTATATAATAATTCACTAGGATGTTTGTCACGATGCAGTCATGCACAGTAGAGACTGCCCGCGTTCGGGCAGTCTCTACTGTGCATGATTGCATCTCGTGAGTGAGGTGACGCAAGACTGCATTGCATTGGAGCAGTGAGGCAGCGGTCTCTTAACATTACCCGGACCTTGGCTCGTGTACACGGGCTTTTAAACTAGTTCATATATATTATATATACAGTAATGTGCAAAAGGTTTAGGCAGCTGTGAAAATTCTGCAGCGCAAGAATGCTTTCAAAAATAGACATGCTAATAGTTTCTTTTTAGCAATTAACAAAAGGCATATTGAGTGAAAAAAATCTAAATCAATTCAATATTTGGTATGACCACACTTTTCCTTCAAAACAAAATCAACTACTCTAGGTACCTCTCTTGAGACAGAGTGGTAAATTCATGTTAAAAACTACTATATTTTCCAAATGCTTGCCATCCCAATTTTATTTATCAGTCAGTTTACATCATGGTGTTTCCATCTGTTGACATTTCCTTCCAATGTAAACATCTCCATACACTTCACATAGTTCTTGTCCATCCACTATGTTTTTTATTGGTATGGTAAATTTGTTAAACATGCCTTGCATAGATAGATAGATAGATAGATAGATAGATAGATAGATAGATAGATAGATAGAAATGCAAAACATGCCCTGCACTGTTTGTTTGATTAATATTACTGTGTGAATTGACTTTATTTTCAAAAGATCATATTAATTCTGTCTGCTGTGTCTGTGTGCAACTCACACCACAATATTAGTTCTGATCCTTCACTGAAACACTGAGTGGAATGTTTAACCTGCCAGAGCAGCTTATATTCTGCTCCTATATATAAGATTTCTTATGGAACACCTGAATTTATGCTTATGTGTAGTTGCATTTAGAACATAGTGGCACAAAACTCTGATAGCATAACACTTTTAAGTGAAGATGCTGTTAACACGACCTCTATAGCAGCTGTAAGAAAAAGGAAGAATGTTGCTCAGATTTTCTCTGCATCCTGGTTTTGCATGGCATGAAGTCGGGAACAGAAAAGTGGGATGCCCTTACCTAAACATAAACATAGAAGCATAGAATAAGATAAGAACCATTTGGCCCATCTAGTCTGCCTATTTTCCTACAGTAAAATCCTCAGAACTTATCTGGTCTTATTTTATGTTCAGGATAGCCTTATGCTTATCCCATGCATGCTTAAATCCCTTCACTGTATTAACTTCTAGCACTGCTGGTGGCTATTCCACTTATCTACTACCCTCTCAGTGAAGTAAAATTTTCTTACATTACATCTAAAACTTTGTCCCTCTAGTTTTAGACTATGGCCTCTTGTCCTAACATTTTTACTCCTTTGAAATATACTTCTGACCTGTACTTTGTTGAATCCTGTCATGTATTTGAATATTTCTATCATATCCTCTCTCTTCTCTCCTCCAAGTTATACATGTTCAGATCCTTTAGTCTATCCTGATATGTCTTTTCCTGTAAACCAGTCACCATTTTAATAGCCCTTCTCTGAATTTTCTCTTGAGTATTTATATCCTTCTGGAGATGGAGTCTCCAGTACTGTACACAATACTCTAGGTGATGTCTAACTAGAGATCTGTAGAGTGTCATAACCACTTCCATTTTTCTGCTACTAATGCCCCTAGTTATACAACCCAGCACCCTGCTTGCATTCCTGTCACTTTGTTACATTGTCTGCCTACCTTTATGTCATCAGAAATCAGAAATGTCTGATTTTTTACTCACAAATCACTTCCTATGTTGTCTCTGACAGCACAGTACCCTTAATACTATATTCTGCCTTTGGATTTTTACATCCCAAGTGCATTATTTTAAATTTATCAACATTAAACTGCAGCTGCCACACTCTTGTTCATTCTTCTAATTTACCTAAATCATTTGTCATCTGGCTTATTTCCCCAGGAATGTCTACCCTATTGCAGAACTTGGTATCATCTGCAAAAAGGCAGATCTTATTTTGAAGACCTTTTGCAATAACACTAATAAATATATTAAAAAGAATGGGCCCCAGTACAGATCCCTGAGGTACCCCACTTGTAACATGATTTTGATCTGAATATTCTCCATTGACTACAAACCATTGTCTCCTGTCACTCAGTCATTGCCTTTTCCATTCAACTATTTTTACATCCACACCCAAACACTGCAATTTATTAATGAGTCTTCTATGAGGGACAGTGTCAAATTCTTTAATGGAAGCTATATCTACTGTGCCGCCTGGTCTATGATTTTAGTTACCCAGGCAGAAGGTTAGTTTGACAAGATCTCCCTGCTGTAAACCCGTGCTGTTTGGGATCCTGCAAGGCATACATACATTCCCATACTGCCCACACTTTGGAGCAAGTAGCACAGAACATACATTTTTCTGCAAAAAAATTTGCGTACATAGATGATAGGTAGATTCAGCTCACAAAAGCACTTCTTAGAGCTTATTTTTGCACAGAGGTCAATTAGTATATTTTCTCACTGAGGCACATGGTCTTTTTATAGACTGTAGGTAGAGTGTGATCAAATAAATGCAATATATGAAGTAGCTAATTCAATATTAGAATACATAAAAAATAAAACAAAATAAACTGATGCAACTTACTAAAACAGTTATAATAAAACACTAGTCCTCTAAAAGCATGGAGAACATATATCATGAAAATTACTACTTCTACAAAATTATTCTGTTTTACATATAGTTGAATATAATTTGCACTTATTATCAGTCCCACTATGTACAATGTAGGACATACTACCCCTCAAGCAGTGGACACCTAGTGCTCATTTTAAGCAAATAAGAAAAGCAAGCACTAATTGCCTGCTTGACAAAATGTATCATAATTAACAATATCAGCAGCACTACATTAATCATATCACAATAATTTACATCTACTAATTTGATGATGCTTGTCTGAAGGCAGAAAACTGATGTATATGGCTACAAATGAAAGTCCTTCTGATATATTTCTAGAATGAGTACTTTTAGTAAGAGGATATCCAACTGGACTGAAGGACAGGGTTGCCTTCAATGATGTGGCAAGCAGAGATTAGCGAAATATCAGAGATTAATTTTGCAAACTGATTTGGAGGACCCATAGAAAATGTTTAGATCCATCTGAAAATATTAAAACCTCTTATAGAGAGTGGGAGGGGTTGAAAGGGACATGATAAGCATGGGAAATGCACAAGAGGGAAGACGTCTTATTCATAAGTTGCCTCTATATAAATAAAGACTAATAGTTGGAATGTTGGAGAGATCAAAATAGAGGGGCAATGAGAAAAAGGGCGCAGTATGGTAGAGTGGGTATGGGACAACAAATGTCAGAGTAACACGAAGAGAGCTACAGTGGAGGAGAGTGGGTGAGGGGGATTCAATTAAAGTGAAAATAAAGATAGAGCAGGGGAGAAAGAGAGAGTCAAAGCAGAGGAATGTGGGACTGTTGTTCGGCAGTCATTATTGCCGATAAACTCACCAAATAATCTCTTTCACCATGTACAGATGTTTAACCCAGACAGTAACATTTTGATTGACATCTAAATGTGACACCTATCTGTGTCACCTGGTCCTCTTTGGTCCAGGTGACATGGATAGGAGATCGGGAGAATGCAGAATGCTGGTTAATGGGAGAAAGACCCTATGATGTGCATAAAGCCCAAGAAGGGCAAATGTGAGTGAAATACCTCATGTTTTAACATATTGTTTTTTAATAATAAATATCTACACTTAGATCGATTCCTCTTCTCTCTTTTTGTTATTTTGCACTGTTATTGAGCTGTTATAGGTAAATTGTATTCCACAAGTGGACAAGGCCACTTTTACAACTCTAATCTGCTGCAAATACTAGAGAGAAGTTATCTTCTATCATCATCATCATTATCATCTTTAAATATCATCCTTATTTCATCTTCATACAGACTTCCATCTCATCCCCATCTTCATATTTCTATTTAAGATAAGACTCAGTATTTATTGTTTTTCTATATTTATTTGATTCTACTCCTTGTTCCATTTAATATTGGATTTTGTATTCAAATCTCTGTACCATTATATATATATTTTTCTCAACAGCTAACACTGCTATATTTTGCCATTCTCTGTTGAATTGCTGTAACGATTTACAGTTTAACAATCTTTTCTTCCTAGCTAAATGTGATACCTGTTTATTTTTTTTTAGACATCTCTGCTTTTTCATGTAATTTATTAGTCATGTTACATATAAATTCCAAAAGTATAGAATCCGTTTTCTCATCCTTAATGAAGTTTCCCTGGTTAGGACAGGTAGATTATCAGGAAGAGCAAAAGGCAAAAGTTCAAACAGAAAGATCCTATCATTATGGGAAAGTTTGCTTGGACAAGAACCAATTGCAATCCTCAGCAGGGATGGGCAAAAAGTCCTGTTTTGTTCCCACAAGAGTTTTTATGAAAAATGCACAATGTTTGATTTTTTTGTGGGGACTCCACCCATAGACCTCCCACCCATTGCGAAACCCATAGATTTTGCTAACAGATTTTACCAGAACAGTTTCATTTTCTTCCCATTGATTCAATGGTGGTGGTGAAACTTCCTGCCCCCATAATACAAATAAATAATGAAACAAGAAAAAAAAAATTAAATAAATAAATAAATAAATAAAAACTCCCAGCCATGCAGCATGTTAGAACATAGGACAGAATAAGAGAGGAAGCAGAGAGAAAGAGAAAAAAAAAATAAAAAATTAAGTTGTTCGGCGTGCTGGCTAGCACAATGAGCAGCAGGAAAAGCAGGAGGGTGACTGCTGCTATTGCTGAATAATAAGAGGATGAATCCATCAGCACCAGCAATGTAGGAAGCAATGTTTCCCAACAGTCCTATAGAGCAACAAGAGACTTATGGTGGTAGTGATGAGAGTGAGGGTGGTGGAGCAGCTGGTGTTGAAGAGAGTGTGAAAGATTTCTTGACAAAAAGTGATAAAGAATGGGAGAATTTGGGGAATGGGCATCATCACCAACATAGCAGTGACATTCTGTCATTTGTTGCTACTGTAATTTTTATTGTTGAGTCGTCAGAGACAGAGAAGTAGTGTCTCACAGACCACCTTGGCCACCATGGTATTAGGTTCAAGCAGAGGTGATATGGGGCTAGGACAGGTAGATGTGGCTACATTTGCCACCATACTCCTGGTTCTGTCACTATTGCTGATGCTGAGGCAGCAACAACACCAGTCATTGCAGGTATGTTTTATGAACACAATTTTCCCTTGGGCCAAACACAGTGCAATTATCAGAAACTGCACTGTGCACTATGTGTTATAAGGTAGTGAAAACAGAAAAGGGGAAAGGAGGTCACATTCCTTTTGTCAAATCTGCCCTCGTTAAACGCGTGCAAAATGAATGCCATGAAATTTTGTTAAGCATGTAAAATCCAAAACCCAAGAAAGTTAACTGAGCACCACTGTCACTGTGCCCCCCAAAGCCACAAAGAACGGGGAAGAAAATCCCATAGGAAGACAAGAGAACCCCCACCAGTCGGCACTTTTGATGATGACAGTAACATCTGCATCGTCACTTTCACAAGCTTCCACAGGAGAAGGCTCTTCATTGTGTATTGCAGGTGCTGCAGCAACTTTGGATGCAGTTAGTTTTTGGACTACCACTTTACTAACACTCGTTTGCACTGTTCTTACTCCCTGGCCTAGTACATATGCTGTACTGTGAAGTACACGATAGAAACATTTGTGTGTGATTTCTTGCCCTTTTACAAATATTGTAACATGTAAGTCTCTGACTCTAGCAACAGTCATAAGTCTCATCTGGGTCCCTTTCTCCTATGAGTCAAAGTATTATTTTCTTATTTTTTTAGCTATCTGCACCTGTCACTGTTTACACTTACTATGCAATTACTTCTGCCCCTCTTTGCCTGTAGCTAGCATGAATGGGATTTCATCAGCTGCTTTTTCTTTCTCCAGTGTCACTGCTGTTTATAATTTTTGCAGTAGAGGATAAGAACTTATTCATTATGCATTGCTGACCCCTCATCTTCTGTCTGTTGTAGGAGTCAGTGTCAGATGGTCTTGTACATGCCATAGAAACCTGCAGGTTGAACTTTTTAATGGTACTTTGATAAACAACCTTCTCAGGAGGAGACGGATCATCATAATATTTGCACACACTTCCCCTGCAACTAGTACAGTTGCTGGATATTATTTAACAGTGAAATACACAACAGAACTGATTGTGTGAGTGGTGTCTTTAAAAAGTACTATAACTCTTCTAGTATCAGTAAATCTCAGTTACAGCTCATGTCAGTTACCTATCAGTCAAACTATTTTAATTTCTATTTTTGACTTTTTAAATTAAAAAAAATATAGTTTTAATTATTTATCATCATCCCTATCACTGTCAACAAAAACAAAAAACACACTCTCTGTTCAACTGCTTCCTAGCACAGAGATAATAATAACCAGATCAAGAAGAAACTTGGATCATGGCTGCCTGTCTCTTTTCAGTCAGTCACAGAATTTTGGGGTATTTGGAAGTCAAAAGCTGTGAGTCCTACAGCAACATATCCCTTGAAACATGTTCTGGCATGCAGATTGCCCACAACACATACTTCCTACTTAAGTGACACTGGCACATATTCATGATGATGTCAACTGATTAAAACAAATAAAGTGGCAGATGTGTATGGTAGTGGTGGTGGGGGACAGACATGGTATGTTTGGTGGGACCTTGACAAACTGCATCCACCCCAGGAGGAAAGGGAATCATCATAATTTATTGCACATGCTGCAGCAACGATTGCTGCAGTCAGTTTTTGCACTAACACTTTACTCCCACGCCCCTGCACTTCCTCCACCTTTCCCCCTCCAGCTTGTGCATTTGCTGGACATTGTTCAAGTACTGTGTGTGTTTCTACTCTCTACTGTACACAACTGATGGAGTGTGTGTCTTGCCTTGACCCACAACAAAATTCTCAGTGTCATCTGCTGTCTAATATATTTATTTGTTTAATTATTTATGTTTTTTATTTATTTTTTATTTTAATTTTTTTATGTATAAGAATTTTTATTGAAATTTTATATTTCACTGGTAACAGTAAAAGTATGAAATCAATATATACAATAATAATACACTCATAAACATAAAGTAAATAGAAACGTAGAGAGCTCTGTTAACAACCAAAGTATTAAATAACAGCTACTAGAGAAGCCGTGAGCATAGTAACCTGAAATGTCAGCCAGTATAGTCTCAGCAGTACTGCCTCCATGGAAAGTAGAGTAAGAAAGAGAAAGGGAGAAGGAGGTAAAGTAATAAAAAAAGAGAGAGAGCAAAAAAAAGGGGGAAGGAGAGATGGGGCAATGAGGGAAGAAGGAGTAAGAGAATAGGCCAGAGAAAATAGAAATCAGGAGGGATCAAGCCCAACCAATCTGCCTCCCGGAATAGCCAATCAGGGATTACCAAGCAGATGGAAGTTTAAAGTCCACCAAGAAGGAAGATCATTTTACTGATCTAAGGTGATGCTTGTAAGTGACTTTGACAGTTTGGTCTTTAACCTTGTTGTGCCTGAAACAGGATCCCAAGATGCCGGGGTGTCCTGGGTCATCGTACCAGAATCCTCTGTCCCAAAAGCGGCTGGGTCGTATCTACCGGTCGAAGAATAAACGGAGCGATCGACAGCTCTGGACATCGTCAATTGCAAGTCGTCAACCCCGTGTTGAATTCGACCCAAAGCCATCAGAGTCAAAACCAACGAAGAAGGGGGTTGACCGAGCTTTTCTTGGAAGTACAGAAATGGCAAGACTTTGGAGTACAAGGAAAATTCTTGAAGAGTCAACCAAGGAGAGGATTGACAATCAGGGAAGGAATCCCATGGAAGAGTATGGACTAAATACCTCTGGTAAAACACGGGGGACAAGGGTGATGGAAGAGAGAGAAGCTCTTTCTTAAAGATGCATCAGTTGCACGAGTTAAGGACCGGTCCTATAATAGGGTGAGATTTTAGTAATTGGAGATGGTCTGGGGATGGAAGAAAAATATTCACTTTTTTTTTCCTCTTTGCTGCTAGTATTGTGATGCCAGTTGGGTGAAGAAGAAAGTAAAGGAGATTGGTAATATAGCCAAAAATCTGGCATACCTAGGCCCCCTAACAAACGAGATCTAAACAGAACATTCCTTTTAAATCTAGGTGTTACGGTTTTCAGACACTCAGACAGAGGGTTATATAAAACAAATACAATTTTATTAAAGCAAAAAATAATGACAAGGCCGCCCCTAGGGCAGTACTGAGCGGGTGAACCGGGAGAAGCAGCAGTTCCCTCCCTCGCTCCCTGTTTTAGGGGTGGTATTTGGTGAACTATTGTTATGTTCATGCGTTATTTGTATCTACTACTATTATTTGTCGCAGCTTTGTTGACGCTTTGGGCCCTTGCCAATGTATAGAATGTCAGTAAGATGGGGAAGGTTACAGGAAGATGGTAGGCCAGCAGCCTATGTCTAAGGACACCCGGACTTTCTCGCGGGTTAGACGCCGGCCTCATTGAGCTGTATTGACCAGCTAATGAGGTCCGGTTAAGGAAAACAATTTTGGTGTTTGGAGTCTCAGCTCAAAAAGGTGGATAGGCTGGATTAGCCTGTAAAAGTTGGACATTGGCAAGGGCTTAAGGTTGGAGGTAAATGTTAATGATGGTAATGGTTTTTATATAATAAAGCTGTGGTCTAATTTAAACTCATGAAGGTGTGTAGTGTATTTCTTGGACCTATACCCCATGTTCAAGACATGTTAAATATTTAAGTTAAACAGTTCTGTATGCTGTCAGCCCACCCTTACTTTGTTCTAGGAAAGAAGTAAAAAAATGCTCAAAAATAATCCAAAAACAGACCTGCAGAATGGCAAGCATGCTAAAATATTGACAATTGACAAGGTACTCTATTCTTTTGTTGAAAACAGAGTTTCATAATTAAAAAAATAAATAATGTCATGTGTTGTACCCAGTATGTCAAGTTGCAGTTATTTTTTAAAAAGGTGTCACCAGAATTGTTCAAGGAAATGGTTAGTGTCATGGGTAAATGGCCTCACTCAGCAGTCTGGCAATTTTTTTCAAGCTTATGTTGCTATAGGACTAAGCCTGCTAACAACTTTTACTTTCAGCTATGGATTCCTCCACTTCAGCACACAGCAACAGGAGATTACAGCAGGAATTCTGGCTGCCATATAAAGCATTGATGGAAAATGACCAATTTATATGGGAAAATCATTGATGGTATCAAAAAGGTGGAATTGTATGTATTTTCTGTGTGGGGGAGCTTGCATGGAGAAAGCAGTGTGCGTTTCTATCATTGCTGTGGGGAAAGGGTGGGGTGGCAGTTTGTGGTTTTATTGTTCCTATAGGGCAAGGGTGGAAGTACAGTGTTTGCTTCTATGGCTATTGTGGTGCAAGGCTGGGCAACAGTGTTTGTTTCTATGGTTACTATAGGGCAAGGTAGGGGAAACAGTGTGTGTTTCTCTGGTTACAGTAGGTAAAGGCTTTGAAACAGCTTGTGCTTCTATGGTTTCTGTCGAGCAAGGCTGGGGGCACAGGCTGTGGTTTTCTGGTTACTGTGGGGCAAGGATGCGAGGACAGTATTTTCTTTTTTGTCTGTTTCTGCAGAGCAAGGCTGAGGGTACAGTGTGTGCTTCTATATTTACTCTAGGGAAGGCTTGGGGGACAGGTTGTGGTTTTATTTTTACTATGGGGAAAGGGTGGCAGGAGGAACAGTGTATGGTTCTCTGGTTACAGTGGGGAAAGTCTGAGAGGACACCTTGTGATTCTATGGTTTCTGTGGAACATGGCTGTGTGTACAGTGTGCTTCTATCTTTGCTTTTGGGGAAGGCTGTTCTGACAGTTTGTGGTTTTATGGCTATTATGTGGCAAGGCTGGAAAGACAGCTTGTGCATCCATGGTTACTGTGGGGTTAAGTATGGGGGCAACAGTTTGTGCATTCATGGTTACTATGGGGCAAGGATGGGGGGAACAGTTTGTGGTCCTATGCTTACTGTGGGCCAAGGAAGTGACAGTGTGTGCTTCTATGATTTCTGTGGAGCAAGGCTGGGGGCACAGTGTGTGTGTGTGTGTGTGTGTGTGTGTGGTTCTTTGGTTACTGTGGGTCAATGATGGGGGGACAGTTTTCAGTTTTATGGTTACTGTGGCTAGGCTGGGGGAAAATGTGTGCTTCTATGCTTACATTGGAGAAAGGCTTGGGGGACATTGTGTGCATCTGTGGTTACTGTGGGGTGTTGTGTGCTTCTATGATTAATCTGAGTTGCAGAGGAAAAAGGTTGAAAAACTGTACATTTCAAAGGAATTTACACAAAAGGCAAAAAATGCAATTTTTTGTCCATCCCTACCCTTTATTGCTTTCCAAGTTGTACATTGGAAAGCAACTTTCCATCTCCATCTATCAGTTAGTCATGTAGAACCTGCTTAAAGGAACACTGGTACCTAAATGAACCTGGGATATTTAATTTCAAATATCCTGTATTTTCAGTTATCATCTGTAAAAGTTGGTTACTTTATAATAGATGCATTTATTCTAAGACTAAACATGCTTGTTATTTCATGTGTAGTCTGTCTTATATATATATATATATATATATATATATATATATATATAGGCACAATTGATTGATATTGTCCTGTTTGTAATGATAGACAAGATTAAGGTAAGTAATGTATATAGATTACTACCTACTGCTCTTATATTCAGAAAGGCTACTACCTTACTATTTACAGACAATAAAGAACAAGCACATCTGAGACACTATCGTATTGGGCGTCAGGGAATTCTGGAAAGGAAGGAATAGAACACCCCCTCACTGAGCATATGTAGACTAAATTTTAGGCCACATTATTTTTACAGATGCTGTCTTTAGTATAGGGTATTCAAGAATGTATAATGCAAAATCATTTTGGGTTTTAGTGTTCCTTTCAATAACATTTACATTAACAAGGTTGTGATGCAGTAAAAGGATTAAGAGTAAACATCTAGTAGTGTTTCTCAAACAATAGTCATTTGCCCTGTGCCACTTCCTAGCAATATCAGTGCTGCCTTCTGGACCGTATTGTGTAACCCTCTGCTTAAATAGACATAACTGACTTTGACCTTAATAGCAGTATATGTTAGTTTAGAAAGGTAGCCAGTCAGTGCTTTAATATAGCTGAGAAACATGAATATATGACTGTATACTATGTTTGTCTTTGATAGATAAGTAGAACAAAAGTTTAGTTATGATTATGGAAAGCAAAAATCTGAAAGCTTCATGTAGTCTCTTATCCCTGCTTTTCACCTTGATAACATAATGTTGTGATTTGTCTGATATGGATGATTGATGCAAGATACATTCAATACAATTGTGATTTGTTGAAGGTTAATGTTTATGTATGCAAATCCCTATCTATGAAAATTCTGGAAGAAAGAGAAAAATTTGCAGTATTTATTTAAGAGGGTAAAAAAAGGTCTGTATGGACAGACGAACTGAATATGTCAGTTAATTTTTATTTCTGAGATAAAACTGAAATGTAAAAATGATTATCTCTTGTGATATGAATGGCAATAGTAAGCCTACATGGGTACATAATATTAATGCATCTTATCTCTTTGGCAAATAGTTATTTTAATATACTTGTGCTGTAACCTCTCATTGCGGTCGCGTTATTTGTAGATGGGCTTCATTTGAAAAGGTTTTAGACAGTAATTGAAGTATGGGAGAATATTCTGTGCAACTGATTTTTTTATATGAACATCGTGTATTATGTTGTATCTTTATTTAAATATCTCCAGCAGTGTATATAGCCATTTTTAATATTTCAATAACTTCTAGAGGGCTAGGGTTGGGCAAAAGAGAAATATGAGGAAAACATAACTTACCGTCTTTTGCAAAATTACTGCAAGAAGTATTTTTTTTCATTTTTCATTTCTGGAAATCAATACTAATAAAGAATTTTCCCAACATAGAGAGTTTCCCCCACATTTACACCTTCCTAAATATAAAAAGTGGGTTACTTTACTGCATGTTGTCAGTCAGTGCTTTGGAAAGAGAGTGAAAGCAGCAGAAGACAGGCAAAGAGAAGGAGCTGAGGTTGCTAGACATGAGGATTGATGGTAGGCAGCTGTTCTCTGACAGGTGAGGAGTGGGAATGTATGTGTGAATGGAGAAAGAGAGATAAAAAACAAAAATAAAAACCCTTTTCAACTAAGCCACAGTGAGATTCAAAGAGGCAGACAGGTGGTCCTTCTTACCAGAATTGGTTAAACTGAGACTCAACTGAGTGACATTGCAGACAAAAATAATACATCATGCATTCAAGATAAGACAAACAGACAGCAGGTACAACCTGACACCCTATGTTACTTATACACATTCAGTCCTACATCAACACAGATAAGAACAAGAGGGATTAGCATTTATTAAGTTGTGATGGACTCTGTAATGCACTAGCTGATGTGCAATTTACTCTTTATTATATGGTAGTGATTCTGAAGCTTGCAGGTAGGGATGGGTGAAATGTATCAACTCAAAAAAGAAACATGCAGAATACATCACTGTCACCACTTTCAAGTTCAATCCCAATCCAGTCTCTAGGGATGAGCAAATATTTTCGCCTCCAACTGAAATTGGAGAATAATGTCACTTTCCGCTTGGCGAGAAATTTTCCGTGAAAAGTGACGTTTTTCCGCTTTTTCCTGCCTTTTCCGCCCATTGAAATCAATAGGAAGAAAAGTTTTCTGCAGCCATATAAAAGGCTGTCAGGCTCTCACAGCAGCCATTCTGTGTTTGTGAGAGGAGAGAGCAGCATGTTTTTTAGTTAGAGGACATAGGCAAATAAAGGGGAATTGAAGCTTAGTTTAGGAAGTCATTTAGGTAGGACATTTGTTCTCTGTATTAGGGGAGTCTGGGGGCACTCTAGGGGATAAGAAGGGAGGAAGGAGGTTGTCCCCCAAATACTCCAAAATTCCATGTTACTAACAGGCAAGACACAGGCAACCTATTTGCTTGCTGATCTTGCTGTTATTGTCCATGTGCTGTGTGGGGAAGTCTGGGGAAAGACATTGTTGATTTTCTTTTTCAGTTATAATTTTTTTTGGACAGACTGTGATAAGACAACAGGGTGGACAACTTTAAAAAATAAAATAAATAAAATAAAAAAAATAAAAAATTAAATATCTTAGGTGACAGTGACAGACAGCTGACTGGGCTTAGGCAAGGCATCATACAGCTCCATCAGTTGTGTTGTGCACTGTACAGTAAAAAAACACAGTGTAGTTGCAGAATGTCCAGCAAACGTACAAGGAGAAGGGGGAGGGGTGGAGCAGTGTAGGGATGTGAGAGTAAAGTAGTAGTCCAAAAACCTACTGCAGCAATGGTTGTTTCAGTGTGTGCAATCAATGATGATGATCCCTTTACTCCAAGGGAAGATGCAGTTTGTCAAGGTCCCAGCAAAACTAGGTCCAGCACCACCAGTGCCAGTAGAAATATAGAACCATATAAGAAGAACACTGAAGATGACAACAAGTCACATTCAAATGTTGATGATGCTGGCAACAGCATAATAGAGGAAGGTGTAGCAGCTGAAGCTCCTGCTGCATCAGACAGTGAGAAGCAGAAGCACCAAAACACCCATCCTCAAAGTAGTAGGGAACTTTGTTACAGTAAAAGTAAAAATAAATTATTTGAGACCTCCAAAAGCTTAGAGGAATATGAGGATAGTAATGGGCAAGAACTGTCAGGGGATGCTGATGCTGCTGAGGATGACCTAATGATGACTGATGATGATACAGATATAGAATATATCACTCCAGCATCCATCTCTTGTTCAGATACAGATGAAGTTGAGAGTGAGGATGGTGGTAGGACTATAAGATTAGAAGAAAGTCAAAGGCTGAATCTTCCACCACTTTTAAGAAGCACTGTGCTTGTCTGTAAACTGTTTGAGAAAGCCATTGGAAAGTCTGACCCTGGACAAGTATAGATGTCAAAAAGCACACAGTCACCCTATCAGTCATCATCCGCATCATCGCCTCTTCAAAGTCCAAGTCCCACTCAGCCACACACACACCGGTTTTGAGTACTCAGCAACAGAAAAACAGGTTAGCATCCACAGTGTTAGATATGAAGAGTACCTCTGGTGCTGCTGCTATAAGTGCTGCACCTTTGACACCTAGTAGTAGTGGCAGTAGAATTACATCAACACCTAGCTCCAGTAGTAGTAGTAGTAGCAGAAACCACACATGACAGACAAAGCCAGGGCAAATATATTAACAGCAGCGCAGATGAGGAGGTGGAGGACAGATGGGACCACTGCTATGACCGATAAATAATGTGTGTCAATAATCTGAGAAGGAGGATAGAGTATGACAATGGTAAAAATACATACACAAATCGCACCATGCCAGTCCCCCACCACCACCACTAAAATACATTTCTACCACATTGTAGGTTGTACTTTATTTTTTTTATTACTTGATATCACCATGAATATGTGTCAGTGTCACTTAAGCAAGAAAGTGTTGTGGGCAAAGGACAAATGAATTCTGCATTCTAACACATTTTTCAAGCCATATGTTGCTGTAAGACTCACACCTTTGACTTTCAGCCACTTATTTCTAAACTTCAGCCCTCAGAAGAAGTAATATTACAGTGGGAAACGTAGTACCTATAGGAAATATAGGCAATAAATGTGTTAAAATAGGCAAAAATGTGTTAACATAGGCTGAAATTTTTTTAAAATAGGCGAAAAGAAGGAAATTTTTGCATAGGCGGAAAGGCGAAATTTTTTGCAGGAAAAGCGAGACAAGACTGATGGGTGATTGATATGTAAAATCTTCTTATTGCAAGCATATTTTCCTTACATATACTCTGCTTAGTTATTTTGAATTTTGTAACTTGTAAATGTTATGTAATGCTAATTTGCCATGATATTTGTACCTGATAATTTTTATTTAGCCATAATAAATTTTAATTGCTTTATATATCACTCTCAGCTCTTTTTTATTGTGCTCACATATACGAGTGTGAGACCAGGCTACAAGATATAACCTTCAGGTTATGAACACTTATACTTAGAGTAGGGAATAACTGCACCTCATAACTCTAGCTGGAACAGGAAGGTGAACCCCTTTTGCATAATTCTGTGTAAGTTTATCACCCCGTCACAGTACTAGGAGAGGTTCCACTTGCCAGTAGCAGCAATACTCCTGGTCCTAGTTACAGTGCTTGTTTTGAGGCAGTAGCAGCAAATGCAGCAACATCATCCTCTGCCCCAGTCAGTGAAGGGAAATGTAGAAGAGAAGAAGAAAGAGGCCATTTTTCATCCATTTTTGTGAAGTCAGTGAGAAGGGGAAAGGAAGGAACACACCTTGGCACAACCACCCTGATAACACACATGAAACACAGACACCATGACATGGAAGAGAAACATTTTAAAGCCACCCACCACAGCAATCAAGCACTGCTGTTGCTGTACCCTGTGACTCTCCAGGAAAGCAACAGGAGGCAAGGTGGAGATTAAAGAGGAGGACGAATAGAGCAACCCAGCCAGAGGCTGGAAGTTTGATGATGAGTAAAACAACTAGCTCAACATCACCTTCTTGCACTAGGGTAACTACATCTTCTGCTAATCCAACTTGTTCATCATTACCTCACCCACCAAGTGATAGTCACTCTGTAGATGTTAGGATGTGGCCATTTGTGTCCACCCAATGCACACTGTGTGGTGCACTGACCACACATGGCAGTGTGGTGGAGGAGAATTGCAAGGGGACCCTAAGCGTCATGGTGTTTGGATATAGTTGTGCCAGGTGTTTCATGTCAATGCAGATGTACCCATTGTTCCCAGTTCTTCCCTTATTTACACTGTACACATTAGATTTGCTGATGTGAGAGGCACAGTTCCTACTCTCAAAGGAAAGATTTCTATTCTCAACACACCCATGTTTTTTTGGAGAAGGGGCAGGTGGATAATTATTGGCCAACTTCTTCTTTTTTCCACATGCACCTGAAGTGATGGGTGCTAGTTATGGTGCTGCTACTGCCTCATGAGCATCACTGGAGGTAGTTGTGGCAAGTGGAACCTTCATCCTCCATCACCCATGTTACTGCTGTTGTTGATCCCATTCCCTTTGAGTTGCCTAATCATCCTGCTGCTTAAACATCTCACCAGCAACAGAAGCAGCAAGAACTGCAGTCACAAATTGTGCATCTACATCTACACAACATGACCTGCTGGCATTAGGCCAATAGGGCATTTTTTTCAGGGCTTGTGCTTTAAAAGAAAAAAGAAAGAAAAAAACATATAAAAAAAATATAAACAAATTGTTGTGGGCTTGTTTTGAACAGATCTAAGTCCTACAAATTAATGTTTCCTCAGGGCTTGGGCCTCTAACAACAAAACTTACAAAACATCCTCTACAAAATACTCTGTTAGGTCAAGTATCAGTCTACCCCAGTGACAGCTTATATCAGGTAGTCCCTGTCTCTATCACATTACGTACAAATTTCTTATTTAATTTTATTTTTTTATTAACTATCCCTCTAATACCAGTCAACAAATGCCCCCAAAACAAATTCCCTGTTCAACTGATTCTTTCCCCAGACTCCACCCACCAACACAGGCACCCTCCTCAGAGCCCTTTTATACAATGTCTTATGGGGGGGGTTTTATATTCTATTTAGTATTTATTTTTTATTAACTGCACCCCGATCCCAGTAAACAAACCTCCCCAAAAAATACCCTGTTCAGCTGATTATTTTTACCCACACTTCACCAACACAGGCACCCTCATACCCCTTTTATACTATGCCTTTGGGAAATAAAATAACATTTGCTATGTATTTTGTGTAAATTCAATGTTCCCATTGACTTCAATGGAATGAGCTAGGATAAAAAAGCAGAAAAACTGCACTTTTCGTGGGAAAATATTTGCCAATTGGGAAGTGCCATTATTTACCAGTTTTGGTTTGAGGTGAAAGTTTTCGCCCATCCCTACCAGCAGCATGTCAGTAGTGTGACAACCATCAGGAGAAAAAGCACTTCTAAAAGTTGTGCTTCTGGTGTGATCTCAATAAGGAGGTTTTAGGTGTGATACTGCTTTCCCCCTGCTAACGTGTTTTTACACAGACAATCCATAGTAACACATTTAGCTTTTGGATTGTGAGTGAAGTATCCCAATACTTTAGACTTCCTAGACTTATAGGTAGCTGAGTGACTACCACTAATGCTACTACTGTGGCTAGATGTTTCAATTTGTTTGTTTGTCAACATCACATATAAAGTTCCATAACCAGTAGTAATATTAAGGAAACATCAAATGACATTGAAGACAACAACGATAACATTTTCACGTTGCATAACAGAGCTGCTTTGCTTGACAATGAGTATAAACACACAAGTCCTCAAAAGTAGTGAAGAATATGCCACTAAGGGGAAAAGTAAAAATAAATTGTTTGAGATTTCAATAAGACTAGAGAAATATAAAAGTAATTGCAAAGAACCAGTGGATGATAATGTGGATTACCTCATTATTTATGATGGTGATGATGTACATCTAGAACATCCAGCATCCTCTTCTTCTTCAGATACAGATGAAATTGAGAATGAGAGATGTTGTTGACATGGCCAGAAAAGTAGCTGAAAGATAAAGGCTCAATCTTCGACTACTGAAAAGGAGCACTATGACTGTTAGAAAACTGTTTTAGAAATCAACTGGAAAGTTTGACTCTGACCAAGTAACAATGCCTAAAAACACACAGTCATCCTTTCAGTCATCATCATCAGCATCATCCTTACTTCCAGTCCAATGCCACACTTAAAGTAATCAGTAACACAGGTGATCAATATCCACAACCCTAGCTATGATGAGTGCCTCTGCTGCTGTTGGTGTAGCACATTTGACACCTACTATTTGAACTGCAACATTGTAAACATTTTGTTTGAGGCAAAATTTTTTACCCATCCCTAGTCATAAGCTAAAACAGAAAAAGAGATGCACTGCTCTAACAAAGTATCACTATGTGAAGCCTGTGCGGAGTATATATCAAACCACTGTGTTAATAAATTTTAAGTTTTCATTGCATTGTTTGGTCAAAATATGTTCAAGCTCACTCATCACATCAATGTACCCCAATGTACCCCAGTTTCAGATGAATCCTGTCTGTCTCTTTGATGTCAGTGTGCAAAGCATATATGAATGACAGAGGCTCATCCAGCTCAGCAAGAAACTTGGATCACCTGGCAGGCTCTTCTCAGTCAAACAAGATATTGGTGTGTTTGGGGTAAATCTCCTTCCTCCCTTCACAATACCCTTAGGTTTCCAAACTCACCTAACACAGAGAACAATTTGCCTGCCCGCAAGACTCTATAAACTAAACTCAAACTCTTATTTTCCTATATATTCCTATATTAATTAGCTCTAGCAATATGCTGCTTTCTCTCTAACAAAACACAGAATGGCATGCTGCTCGAACCTGACACCACTTTGATACTATCCCAATGAAGAAGGAATGCAAACTTTCCATATAGTGGAAAATCATACTTCCTACTGATTTCATTGCAACGAGAAAGGTGAAAAATCTGGATTTTTCAAGGAAAATTCCTACTCAGCTCAAAGGTCCAATTTTCACTTGTTTCAGTTTGAACTAAAAAAAAAAACAATTAATCAATTTCTAATTGTCCCATGTATTCCAGTGGATCCTTGTATAATTCAGGTACACAACACTCAGGATGTTCTTGAAGCAAAATTCTATATTGTTCACTTGTGATTAATTCAAAGTCCAGAGTATTTCCTTTTTGCAAAGACTGACCTATCTAGTGGGTCATTATATCAAAATGCATAAATATATTTATGATGAAGACATAAACTAAGGCCAAGATAGCTAAATACATAATGAAATGCAGGTCTTTCCTTATATATTTGCATTTCATCAATGCATCAGTAAAGGAATGGTTGTCCAAAAGCTCTCATTTTCAGTGAATGAAACTAAGACTGAACCAATAAAATATCCATTTACCACCCTTTGGCTGAATTTTACTGTATTAGTCAGAGAACATATGTATATATGCAACCATGCACATGAACTCAGTACTCCCATTCATATGCAGCCAGTGTAAAGCAGGACTTTCAACATGGCGAGTCTTCTCTGTTTTTATATAAATGTAATTTTGAATACACTTGAACATACTTAATAAAACTTTCTAGATTGTATCTAATTTCCAAAGATTTGTATGAACAGCCTGAATCCATTAGTGAAAAACAAAATGCCCCATGGTCCTTAACTGCTGGCCACGTGGCCAGTCATTAAGGGGTTCAATAAAATCTGTAGCAAATCCATCCAATAATTGTACATTATCGCCTTATTTTATTTTTGGCAAAATGGTTTTGTTGAGAGGAAAGTGCTATTCCAGAGTCCTAAGTAATGTTTCATGCAACTTCTATTAACCTTTTGAGTGCCAGAGAGGTATCCAAAACTGCTCAATTCATTGGCTACCTCTTTGGAACTCAAAGTGTTAATAATATCTTGTTTGATGCTTCAATGCGCTGTAGAGTTATGTATTGTAGATCTTTTTGGAATCCAAGAGGTTTAACTAACTTCTTTAATACTTATCAAATACTGATCATATTTACACTTGTTTTTATCATCTTCCGTATTTATTATTATGCTGTATTCTGTGAATTAAAAGTCACAGCAGGATTACTCATTCTATTAATCTAATAATATAATTTTATCTAGATATATATTATACATATGTTAAAAGGTCATTTTTATTAGTAGTAAAAATCCCATCTTATTTGTTTTAATTATCAAGTATAGCCAATAAATAAAAAAGATTAATCAAATGCAATAAAATAAATATGCATAGATACAATCTTTAAGGTTTGCTAATGAGACACTAAAGCCTCTGTATATTATATTATGACTCATGCAGGCAAAACTTAGTTAAATCATTGCTTAGCTGCCCCTGATAAATGTTACAAACTTATTTTGTTTGTGATTAGAAACTATTGCGTGTATATATATATATATATATATTTTTTTTTGTAACCTGTTAACCCATGACAAGGGAGGTATACAACTCATTGTGCAACCCTCTGTTCTCTAATGAATTAAGTCTTCAAGGACCAAAAGGTGTATGCAACACATTTCAAGGGTTAACATTAACACTCTTGATAAATATTACTAACATTCTTTTGTTTGTGATTAGAAGTAGGGGTCGGTGAAAAGACTCGCAATATTGCAAAAATTATCGCCCCATTTCTTTACTCAATTTAGACTACAAACTATACGCGAAGATTCTGGCCTCTAGACTGAAACCGATTCTTCCTACTCTTGTTCATTTTGACCAAACGGGCTTTGTTTATAAGCGTGAAGCGCGTGACAACACTAGGCGTTTACTGAATCTCCTGCACCATCTTTCTCACTCTCCAGCCCATGCTGTCCTTCTATCCACTGACGCGGAGAAGGCCTTTGATCGGGTATATTGGCCCTTTCTTTTTCGCACGCTTGAGTGTTTTGGCTTTGGTCCCGTCTTTATAAGTCTTGTATCTGTTTTGTACCAGAATCTGAATGCCCAAGTTAAGGTTAATGGCATTCTTTCCTCCTCTTTTTCTATCTCTAATGGAACACGGCAGGGATGCCCCCTCTCCCCTCTACTCTTTGTTTTACTCATGGAACCGTTGGCCTGTCATGTTCGAGATGACGCTTCGATCGTTGGTATTCGGATACATAACAAGGACCATTCTCTGGCATTATTTGTAGACGATATTTTGTTCACAGTCTCTAGTCCTGCCACTTCCCTTCCGCGTGTCATGAAAGCTCTCAGTATATTCTCTAATGTTTCTAATTACAAGATCAATGCATCAAAATCTGAGGCACTGCCTATTGCTTGCTCCCAGAGGTTGCTGGTTTCCCTTTATCGTTCCTTCCCTTTCCGATGGTCTACATCGGCAATCAAGTACCTGGGCATTTACCTTACCCCAAATATCAAGGATATCTTCTCTTTGAATTTCCTCCCTCTGCTTATAGCCATTTCCCAAGACTTGAAGAAATGGGAACCACTTTTTCTGTCCTGGTCAGGTCGTATAAACATATTCCAGACGTTACCTCTCCAGCTTCCTACATCATTTTTTCTACGACTCAACACCCTTTTCTCTAAATTCATTAGGCACTCTTGCCCCCTTAGAGTGAAACGATCTACCTTACATCTTCCTAAATTATATGGTGGTTTAGGGCTTCCTGATTTGCGCAAATATCACCAGGCGGCAATATTGTCTACTATTTTTGATTGGATACATAACGCTTCTTCGAAACAATGGGTTCTTATGGAACGTAATGCTATTCCCTCTTTAGACCCTCTTGTGGAGGTTTTGGTTCCCGCGTCTGCTCGGTCTTCACGCTTGAGACATCATCCTATAATTTCTGTTGTCTCGTCCATGATACTCAGCTGTAACAAATCCCAATCTCTTTGCTCTTTCCCCTCTAGAGCCTCCCCCCTCTTTTCCGCTTCTAAATCCCCATACTCAGTTCCATCTATGGATTTTTGGCCATGGTCCACACTCTCTGTTGTTCAGGTATCGTATTTCGTAGCGCATGGTAAAGTCATTGACTTTCCTACCTTGCGTACTCGTCTTGGTGTATTGGACGGCGAATACTGGAGATATCTTCGAATCAAGCACTTCTTGGAATCACGGGTGATGAAACCTAGTTGGTCTTCTGCCTCCCCTACACCGTTCTAACTCTTGCTCTCCCCACGGGCTTGTTCTAAGGGGGTCCTTGGTCGACTTTATTCTATTCTTTCTTCCCCTCTTTCTTTGGGGAAACCCTCATATGCTTTAGCTTGGGAACGAGAATTAGGTGATATTCTGCCCCAGGATGATTGGGACTCCATTTGGCTCACAGCAGCCTCCGCCTCCATCTCTACTTTGGCCTTAGATGTCCACTATAAGTACCTTCTCCGCTGGTATTACACTCCTTCCAAACTACATGCTATGAATGGGTCTATCTCTCCATTGTGTTGGAGATGTTTACGAGAGCCCGGATCGCCCTCTCATATTTGGTGGTCCTGTACTAAGATTGTTGACTACTGGAGAGGTTGTTTAGACCACATTGACTCCGTTCTCCATATCTCTCTGCCTAGAACCCTCTGGCATATACTGTTCTACATTCACCTTCCTTCTCTCTCTTTTCTACGTAAACGAGCCCTCCTCACAATGCTTAATGTAGCCAAAAGCTTGATCCCTCAGCATTGGAGAGACTTTGAGCCCCCCACAGTCCAAGAGTGGCTTGCGGCCACCCGTGTCTAACTTACTTTGCTCCGTTTGACTATGATCTCCAGAGGTAAGGACCCTGAGGAAGCGACTCTCCTACTTTCCTCCCTTCCCACTTCTGCTTAATCTATTGGTTAGTCTAAGCTCTTTCGCTCCTGAAGAGTGAGTAGAAGGTTTTTCTACCTCAATAGACCCGCTCAGATACTCTTTCCCACCTTTATTTACTTATTTACTTACTGATGTTCCTCATGCCACTCTGATATTACTATTAATGATACTTACCTCATTGTTACTGGATGTCCGCTGTGGGTTCTTGTTTTCCAGATCTCCCCCCCCCTTTTTTTTCTTTTTTTTTTTCATTGTTTTGTTCCCCCCCTTTCCCCGTCACCTCCCCTTTCCCTCCCCCTCCTCTTCTCTCTTCTCTTCTTTCTTCTCTTCTTTCTCTCAGCCTTCCTTCTCTACATACCTTTTCTCTTCTTCTCTCTTTCTCCGCCAATAGGCCTTTCGGCACGAGTTTGACTCTGTTAGTGAAACGTATATTTTACATTTCATTGTATTACTCTACAAGTTTTATTTTTCTTTTCCTCTTCTATAATGTTTATTTTTTATGTGCCTTCTGTATTTTACTGTATATTGCAATAAAGATTTTTTGAAAATCAAAAAAAAAAAGAAGTAGGGGTCAGTGAAAATGTTTGTGTCAAAAGAAAATAGGTGAAAAATGGCAGTTTTTCCACTTTTTCATCTAGCTCATCATTGCATTGCATGGGAAGACTGAATTTACATGCAACACATAGCGTGGTATAAAAGGGGTCTGAGGGTGTCTGTGTTGGTGGAGTATGGGGAAAGAATCTGTTGAACAGGGACTTTTGGGGGGGTTGTTGAGTGGGATGTGTTAAAAAAAAATAAGCAGACTAAGCTGTGACTTAGGCAGACTAATACTTGACAGGACAGAGTATTTTGTAGAGGATGATATGTAGGACTTAGACATGTTTGGTTTGGCTTTAACATGCTTCACATAAGTGTCATGGTGTCTGTATTTCATGTGTGTTATCAGAGTGGTTGTACCAAGGTGTGTCCCCTCCTTTCCCCATTTCACTGACTTGTCACATATAGTGTACAGTGCCGTAGCTGATAACTGCACTGTGCCAGCCCCAAAAGAAAAATAGTCTCATACCCATAAGCTCATGGGGGAGGGGAAAGGTGGAGAAGAATGGCCTCTTCTACACAATCCCCTTCACTGGCTGGGGCAGAGGATGGTGTGGCTGCTTCTGCTGCTGCTGTTGCCTCAGAATCAGCAGCAGCACTAGAACAAGAAATGTGAGTATTGCTGGAACATGGAACCTGTCCTAGTCCAACATCACAACTACTGCTGGACATAATTCCCACAGTGGCTGTGGTCTGTGGGACACTAGCCTGCTCCTCATCAGCCTGCTGCCCTTGCAACTCAATAGCAGGAATTACAGCAGCAGCAAACTCTGCAAATTTCACAATATCACAGCTGGTAGTGGTTGTAATGCCCAGCCCCATTTGCAGATCTGTCTACATTCCTTCTCGCTTTCTGCTAAAAAGGCCATTAATGTCTCTTCCGCCCCAGTTGCTCCACCATCAATCTCATCACCACCACCACCACTCTCTCCTTGCTGCTGCTGCCTTATGAGAGTCTCACTAGTTGGTGTTGAAGACAAATGTGACAAAGGGTCCCCTACAATCACACTTGCAATCTGTACAGGTGAAGAAGGCAGACTGGCAGCACTAGCAGCAGACACATGCAGTGATCCGTGCTGATACTAATACTTCTGCTAGCCTCTAACAGTTCTACCTTCCTCAGCATCAGGTCCCAGAGGAATAATGCCAGGGGAAGGGGAAACACAGGGTCAGGGGGCTCCCTTGACCTTTAATCTGGCTGCTCTGAATTAATTTCCCTTCCACCTTAACAGGAGGATGTACAGAGGTCACGCTAGTCCCACTACCAACTGCTTCACTATCACTTTTGTCATCATCACCCCTTCCCTTACCCCAACACTCTCTAACTGCTGTGTGGTATTAATGTGACTGCTTGGGGATGGAATGTGTGACTTAGGGTCCCCTGCTGTCACACGTCATATCACCTTCTCCTCCTCCTGAGTATCAGAAGGCACACTGGCAGCAGTAGCAGCAGGCACAGGTAGCTGACCTGCTCACACTGCTGCTCACGTCATGTGCATTTGCTGGTTTGCAAGGGACCATGTGGGGGGGACTGGGCACCATTGGGTCTGGGGAATTAGGTTCCCAGACCCTTCTATGCAGGTGGTAGTCATTTCCTCCTCCTCCTCAGACTTACTCCTGTTTTTGCCAGATGGCTGCTTATTCTGCCATCAATCTGAGCCTCTGCTGTCTTAATTTCACTAAACTCAAAAAAGCCTAGCACCCTCTCTATATCTCTAGCTGTTTCATTTCCTGGAAACATCACATAAGTAAAAGGGTGGGAAGTTTGTAGCCATTAAAAGAAAAATAGCAAAAACATTTTGGCAGTAGGCGAAAAGGACTTTGTTTAAAAGGGAACTATCACCACTACACAAGTTTGTCTTAGTGTGATTTTCATGTAGCGATAACCTGTAATCATTTTTTTTTTTTTACAATGCATGCTATGATGAAATTTACATTTTTAAAAATGAGCTGGGCCGACTGTGGTTTCATCTCTGTACCGCAGCCTGTCAATCTTCATCTGTTCCCTTCCCAAGCATTGTTGCATTCCAATCAGATAACATAGACAAATCCTCCATCATCGGAGGTGATTGGAACGAGACAATACTTGGGGAGGGAAAAGACGAAGATGAACAGGCTGCAGTACAGAACAGTAACCACAGTCTGTCTTGAATTAAGGCCCCAACTCATTTTTAAAAATATCAGTTTTGCCATAGCATGCATTGTGAAACAAAAAAAAAATTATTAAAGGTAGATAGTTCTCCTTTAAGGCAGATTTTCCCTTGAAAAATTGGACAACCACTTGGCTTTCACAGATTTTTTTTGCAGAAACAAAATGGGAAAATGTACACACATTATGCACCAATCTGGTCTTCAAAGGGTTAACCATTTAAGGACCATTGCACAGCCATCTGGTCCTTAGAGATCTGGTAAACCATGGGCTATGAAATCATCTAACTAAATGTATTTCCCCTATACCTAATGATTTTCTGTTAAAATCATCTTACCTATTTCACATGCGTTTTAATATGACAGTTATGGATCAGCCAGGAATCCATTCAATGTTTAATAGGTGATATGTGGTTCCCTAAATTAAACTTCATTACTAGATAAGACATTACTGAAAGCTATAATTAGATTTTAAATTAATTTGTTAAAGTTTCAAAGGAAGTGAAAAGTATTAACATTCATTATCCATAAAACTGAATATCTTGATAGAATGTTTTAAGAAAAACATTACAGCTGCACTTATGTTCAGTGTGACACATATCTGCTCTTGCAGGAAAATTAAAATGATATGTTCAAAATATATAAGTTTTACATATCTGATGTAGTGACCGTTTTGGATACAAAGAATAAAGAATGTAAAATTATATTAATTTTTATATTAAACACTAGTTTTAAAGCCCATGTATATAATGGCCAACACTGGCATCGCTGCAGTCATGCACAGTACTGACTGCCCGAACACGTCGCAGCTGATACGGTCGCAGGAAGGTGCTCAGAGAGGACTCCGGTCTGAATTCGGAGCTCCCCACTCCGTATCAGCCGCGGCGCTGACAGTCTCTAGTGCGCATGACTGCAGAGCGAGTAGCCGTCTCTACTGCTCATGATGGCTTCTGACCAACATCCTAGCAAATTATAATATAGGATGTTTGCCTCTTAATGGAGAAGTTATACTACCTAGTAATACACCCCAATTTACCACTGGTGCACTTTTGTGCTATGCTGCAAATATGGGTTGGCATCAAATAGAAGAAGCTGTTTAACTTAATTAACAGCATGAGTAGTTGGGGTGGTGGTGGGTGAGTTATCCTCCTCTGTGCCTTACAGTTGTATAACAGCAGTAGGATACATTGGTGTTATCAATACAGAGAAAAATATTGCCCTACTCCTTGAAACATCTATACTACTACTATCATATTACCTTTGGACCAGTGCATTTTAGGGGTGCTTCTACTGCTGCTAGTCATGGCATTTCCAATGTGCTGCTGTTGTGTCTCCCAATCAGACCTGCCACTGTGCTTCAGAAGGGAGCTCAATGAGGATGTAGCTAACTAGATGGTGTCCTGCTTTCACACTGATCACATATTTTTCACACACAACCGATACCAACATGTTTAGTTTTTGGATCATAAGTAAAGTATCCCTATTATAATACTTTCCTAATTCTAGAGCTACCCTCTTTGTCACACCTCTATAAAAGGAAGTTTCAAGATACCAGTATAATACATTTCTATATAGCCAACACCAAATAAAATAGCCAATTAATTATCATATATAAAATCAAATTTATTACCTATTATAATAGGTGACCCTAGAAATCATACTAAAACCAATAATGCTTCATTGTTTTATAGTACTGAGCAAAATTTAGCATACTTGAAAGAAAAGACAAAAAAAAATAGTCCAAAAAATGGGTAAAAAGGATGATCCAGTTGGTAGTGTCTTTACGTTTACCATTTTATACTTCATAAATACACACTTTGGTCCAAGAATCCAGAGAGCAGCTTCTTACCTCAGAGGTAGGCACACTTACTTGGTGTCTCTCATCCACCTGATCTGCTGTTTCTCCTATAGGCATGATGCTGTGTATTGATGGAATGTCTTGCCTCCCATCTCCCTCTACCATATCTATGAATCGGGATGGGCAAAAGACAAATACATTTTCCACAGGACTTTTCGTGCAAAAAATGATTTCCCACTTTTTTGGTGAAACTTCCTGTCCAAAAATGTCTCTTTTTCACCACTGCCAATACATTTCCT
Organism: Rhinophrynus dorsalis; assembly: GCA_037306005.1. Lineage (NCBI taxonomy): Eukaryota > Metazoa > Chordata > Amphibia > Anura > Rhinophrynidae > Rhinophrynus > Rhinophrynus dorsalis. Next base: position 66,272,976 of record CM074719.1, on the reverse strand, counting down.
GCAATAACTTTGCCATATTTCACCTATGTTTCCTATGACTGTAAATTTTCTGGCACAATATTACCTCATCTGAGGGCTGAAGCGGAGAAATATATAGCTGAAAGTAACATCTGTGAATCCTACAGCAACATATGCCTTGAAAAAATTGTTAGCAGGCTTAGGGCTCGATTCTATTACCAGTGCTAAAAATAAAACAGGCGTATTTTTTTTTAACTCAGTATTACCTCCTGTTTTCTGGTTACAGTCAGAAATTTTGCGCCTCAGAGCCATAACGACAGTTTCAAAACCATCGTTGTTCGAACAAAAGCAGTGTATAATACAGTATACAGCATAGAAATCTGACATAAAGTGTCCCCCTCTACATATTAACCCCCCCTTTTAAAAGTCGACTTGCAGTGCTTTCTTTCACCACATTAATTTGACAAATATTGGACATCTGACATATTTACTCTCCTCCACCTTGAAAAGTCTACTGCAGTGCTCCCATTTCTTTCTTTCACCATTTTTATCTGACATTTTTCTTCTCAACATGCCCTCGTATTTTGTATTGCAAAATTAACCCTATGAGTACCAAAGAGGTATTGTAATGTGTTTGCTACCCCTCTGGTATTCATAGAGTTAATAGACAACCTGTATATGTATGAAAAAGGTGTTTGTTTTTCTTAAATATGTAATTGGTATTAAAAAAGTACTTCAGACCTCAAGAGGGGTATCATGACCCCTCATGACACCCCCCTAGCATGGGGCGACAATTGCCCCCTTTATTAATTAAAGAGCATATAACCTATGTGAAACATAGCCAGGTGAATGATTAAACAATTATATCAAACAGGTACTAATGATCATCAATTTAATATGTAGGTTGAAACACAATCATTAACTGAAACAGAAACAGCTGTGTAGGAGGAATACAACTGGGTGAGGAACAGCCAAACTCCGCTAACAAGGCAAAGTTGCTTAAGACAGTTTAATGTGAAAAGTCATATACCATGGCAAGACTGAGCACAGCAACAAGACACAAGGCAGTTATACTGCATCAGCAAGGTCTCTCTCAGGCAGAAATTTCAAGGCAGACAGGGGTTTCTAGATGTGCTATCCAAGCTCTTTAGAAGAAGCACAAAGGAAAGGGTAACATTGAGGACCATAACCACAGTGGTTGACTAAGGAAACAGTGCAGTAGATGAAAGACACATCATGCTTACTTCCCCTCACAATCGGAAGATGTCCAGCAGTGCCATCAGTTCAGAACTGGCAAAAAACAGAAGGACTCTGGTGCAGCCACCTACTGTCTGGAGAAGTCTGGTCAGAAGTGGTCTTCATGGAAGACTTGTGGCCAAAAAGACATACCTCCGACTTGGAAAAAAAGTCAGGTGTCTAAACTATGCATGAAAACACATGGTGCAGAAAAATGACAGCAAGTGCTCTGGACTGATGAGTAAAAAATTGTTCTCCAAAGGGCTGGAGAGCGGTACAAGAATGAGTGTCTGCAGGCAACAGTGAAGCATAGTGAAAGTTCCTTGCAAGTCAGGGAGGCATCTGATTCACCCCAAATGTATTCTTCAGCATGACAACGACCCAAAACATACAGCCATACAGCCATTAAGAGTCCTGGAAGTGGAAGTAATGCTATGGACCCCACAGAGCCCTGATCTCAACATCATCGAGTTTGTCTGGGATTAAGTGAAGAGAAAGAAGCAATTGAGGCTGCCTAAATCCACAGAAGAATTCTGGCTATTTTCTTTAAGATTTTTGGAACAACCTACTTGCTGAGTTCCTTAAAAAACTGTGTGCAAGTGTACCTAGAAGAACTGAGTAAATAAAATTTAAGTTTCCTTTGGGTACACCCTAGACAAGATGACCCAAATAGGAAAACTAAAAGTAGCGCCACACAATACAATATAATCACTTTATATATAACACCATATTTTCCTAAAGTCCACAAATAGGTTCACAAGGGAATATCTTTGCAACTTATTGTAACTGGAAGGGACTCCCAATTGCACAAACTACAAAAAGAAAAACAAACAGCAGCACAGAATATCTTCTAAGTCTAGTACCTTCAACACATGCTCTAAAGGAAATGTACTCACATGTATCAGAGGCTCACTATACTGCCTCTAGTATTAAAAGCTCTCCTGGTATAAACCCCTGGTTGGTTACCTCCAGAGTATCACTGCCAGTCCTTCTTCAGGTTCAGATTCTCCGATTTATAGAGGTAGGGAAGGAGGTAAAGGATGCAATGGACCTGGTACTCTGCTGTAACAGTCTTTGGCTTGAGTTCAAATTGCACAGGTTGAAACATAGTTTTGTACATCATATCTGATCTGGGGCTACCAGTAATATCTTTGCAAGGCCTCTAAGGTAGATACCACTCCCCTACAGCCAGTGGAGTGCAGTTCGTAGCAGTTCCAGATGTAGGGAACTAGGTACAAGAATCTTGTTTTGTTTATACAGGAATCCATTCGTATAAGCTAAGGAATGCAGTTGCATGAAGGAAGGGTATTTTTCAATGGATTGCTTAATGCGGTCTAGAAGGGATACACTAGAGAGCAGAAAGTGGCTATGCTGGAGGATGGTTTCCTGAGAACTGGAGCGTGTTCGAGAAGGAGGAAACATTCTTGGAAGGGTATATGCTTTGAAGTTTTTAGTACTATGCAGCTGAAATCAAGAGAAAAAAATGTACCCATCTGGCTTGAGAAGGACATAAACGCCAGGCAGAATGGAGGTACTCAAAGTTCCAATGATGAATGAACACCATCACAGGGTAAAGGTCTCCCTCCAAGAGATGTTGCTATTTCTCCAGCGCATTTTTAATGGCCAACAATTATTTATTGACAGCATCATAGCTCCATCCAGAGTCAGTTAGTTTCCTAGAGAAGAAGGCTACTGAATGTAATTTATGTTTGGAACATTGAGTGAGAACAGCTCCAGCGGCTATATCAGATGTGTCTACTTCCAAATTGAAAGGTGTTTGGATATCAGGCTGTATAAGTACCAGGGCCTGATTGAAAAGTTGTTTAAACTTGTCAAAGGCTTGCTGAGCTGCAGAAGTCCAATCGAAATGGACCTTATTACTGGTGAGTGCAGTAACTGGGGAAATAATTCTGGAAAAGTTTCTAATGAAACACCTGTAAAAGATTGCAAATCCAGCTGCCTTTTGATTAACCGGTGTAGGCCATTCTAGTATAGCAGAGACTCTGAGGGGATCCATCATGAGGCACCCAAGTACTCATCACCTACCTTACTCTCACCAGGTTATAGGTTCCCCTGAGGTCAATCTTGGTGAATTCAGTTGCTGAAGAAATATATTCCAAAAGTTCAGAAATAAAAAGTAGAGGATAATGATTTTTAATGGTCACTTTATTAAGCTCCCTATAATCTCTACAGGGATGAAGACCTCCATCTTCAATAATGATCCAAGCAAGTCTGATGGAAAACTTTGTCAATAAGAAATTTAAGGACTAAAATAAAAACTTATATCTGTTTTATTTTCTTCCATCCTTTAACATACTACTGCAATTATATAAATTTTGTCTAAATTTTTAACTCCACCCCTCCTTCAAAAAAGGGAAAAAAAGTACAATGTGCCAAACATCTCAGACATAGGTAAGTCAATTACATTTCAGAGCTGGACTATACTCCTTATACTAATATATAACTTGACATTTATCCTCTGTAAAGGCACAAGGAAGCAAATAAATGTGACCGAGCATCTACCAAGTGAGCACTGTATAATACAAGCAAATATGTCTGTTTTTTTTATTGATGCAAATGTCATAGCTCTTTTTTTTGCCTTAACAAGATATGATTCCTGTATGGATTTCCAATGTATGCAAAGATATATTATTGAGTAAACTGGATTTGACAAAGCCTGCAGCTAGCCAAGGTTAGCAGATATCAGTCTCATTTGAGGAATTACAATTAGCAGTCAAAAGATTAAATAATTGAAAAACATCTGGGCCTAGTGGCTTTGGTGACATAAGAAATGTCTCGGATTATTGGCATTTCAACTACTACAGATGTTTAATATATAAAGCTGAGTAATAAAATGGCAGAGGAAATGAATTAAATTTATAAGCTCTTTATATTCAAAACAGATTTCAATCAAATCATACGTGAAAATTAAAATAATACCAGTCTTCTAAACATGAGCTACTAACAAAACCTTAGCTAATAGGTTAAAAAGACGTTTATGTGAGGAAAGCAGATAATGTAACATGTCAGTAGAAATCATTTTTGAATGATTACTCTCCTCTCCTTTATGACTGGTTTTCTACGTGAACACTGCTAGTGAGAAGGTATGTGGAAACGGTCAACCCACTTCCACCTGGGCAAACTGTTTCAGGTGAAGGATTACCAGCAAAAAATATATAGTAAAAATGTATTTATAAAAAATACACATATATATATATACAAAAACATAATGTACATATGTATATTGAAACGTCCTTAGCTTGTTTCTCAGCTGCCTATAGCCTTTTCATCAGGAGAGATGTATACAAATGCTGGTAATACACTTTGATATTTAAAATGAGTTGCAACCAATCACAATTCTAAACTGAATTAAAAGTAGATACCAAAACACACAGTGTGTATATATATATATATATATATATATATATATATATATGTTCCATAGCTACATTGTAAGACAGTAACATAGTTGATGAGGCTGAAATAAAGACATGTGTCTGTTAAGTCCAGCCCATGCCATATCACCCCTGTTGATCCAGAGGAAGGCAAAATAAATAAATATATAAATTAAGCCATTTTCAAATAATACTCCAAGTGGGTAAAAAAATTCCTACCTGACTTCGGATGGCAGTTAGGTAGTTTTCTGGATCAACATCCTATCTGCATTGAATCTAACTTGCATAATTCTCAATATTGTTCTGTGCTACATAGGTATCCATTACTTTTCTTTAAAAGAGTTCCAGTATCTGCAAGCACAGCATCCTGAGTCAAAGAATTACATACCTTTACCACCCTTACTGTAAAAAAAAGTTCCTGCCTTTGTTTTAGTTAAAAGGGCCTTTCCTCTAGTTTTAGTGTTAATGGTTGACCTCTTCTTCTTGGAGAACAGAACCAAAAAAGATATATGCATAGAACAAATATTAAACATCTAAGTATCCACATAAGATGACTGTGTGGACATACAGAACAGCAAATCAAGTAAATAAATCACCATTACATAATTTAAATTATGTAATTTTATTTTTTTCTTTCTTGAGTAGGTCCTATCTATGAGAGCTCATGTGATGGTTTAATAATCTCTCTGGATCAGTATGTGCTTGTGTATATTTTTAATACATTATATGTAAGCTTAAAGAGATTGATAATTGTAACTCTAAAAATGAATATATGTAACACAATTCATAATTGACTTATTCCCTAACTCTATATAGGAATTCTTATAAGAAATATATTATTTTTTAATTAATTGAGATGCATAATTACTTTATCAATTAATCTGTGATTGGATTTTGATTAATTTGTGAATTGTAATTGATTGAAACTCATATAAATGATCGAATTGTATCACCAGCATTTGCATAAATTACTCTTGGAGGTAGGCAGCTGAGAAACTTGTTGAGGAACATACATATACAATAATATGCAAACGTTTTAGGCAGGTGTGAAATAATGCTGTAAACTAAGAATGCAATCAAAAATAGACATGTTAATAGTTTATTTTTATCAATTAACAAAATGCATAGCGAGTGAAAAGAAAAAAAAGTAAATCAAATCAATATTTGGTGTGACCACCCTTTGCCTTCAAAACAGCATTGATTCTTCTAGTTACACTTGCACAAAGTTTTTTAAGGAACTCGGTTGGTAGGTTGTTCCAAAGATCTTGGAGAACTAACCACAATTCTTCTGTGGATTTAGGCACCTTCCGTTGCTTCTCTCTCTTCATGTAATCCCAGACAGACTCGACGATGTTAAGATCAGAGCTCTGTGGGGGCCATACCATCACTTCCAAAACTCTTTGTTCTTCTTTAAGCTGAAGATAGTTCTTAATGACTTTGGCTGTATGTTTGGCATCATTTTCGTGCTGCAGAATACATTTGGGGCTAATCAGATGCCTCCCTGATGGTATTGCATGATAGATAAGTGTCTGCCTGTACTTCTCGGCATTGACAAGACCATTAATTCTAAACAAATCCCTAATTCCATTTGCAGAAATGTAGCCCCAAACTTGTAAGGAACCTCTACCATGCTTCACTGTTGCCTGCAGACACTCATTTTTGTACCGCTCTCCAGCCCTTCAGTGAACAAATTGCCTTCTGCTATAGCCAAATATTTCACAATTTTACTCATCTGTCCAGAGCAGCTGCTGCCATTTTTGGCACCCCAGTTCCTGTGTTTTTGTGCATAGTTGAGTCACTTGGCCTTGTTTCCATGTCAGAGGTATGGCTTTTTGGTCACAAGTCTTCCATGAAGACTACTTCTGACAGGCTTTCCCCGGACTGTAGAAAGGTGTACCAGTGTCCTACTGTTTTCTGCCAATTCTGAGCTGATTTCACTGCTGGACATCTTCTGATTGTGAGGGGAAGTAAACATGATGTGTATTTCATCTACTGCACTGTTTCCTTAGTTGACCACTGTGGTTATGGTCCTCAATGTTGCCTGTTTCTTTGTGCTTCTTCAAAGGAGCTTGGACAGCACATCTGGAAACCCCTGTCTACCTTGAAATTTCTGCCTGGGAGAGACCTTGCTGATGCAGTATAACTACACCTTGTCTTGTTGCGTTTGCTCAGCCTTGCCATGGTGTATGACTGTTGACATTAAACTGTCTGCAGCAACCTCACCTTGTTAGTGGAGTTCGGTTGTTCTCCACCCTCACCCAGTTTTATTACTCCTACACAGCTGTTTCTGTTTCAGTTAATGTCTGTGTGTCAACTTATATATTAAATTGATGATCATTAGCACCTGTTTTATATAATTGTTCAATCACACACCTGACTATATGCCTACAAATTCCCTGTCTTAGTGCAAGTGTACCTACAAGAACTGATGCCGTTTTGAAGACAAAGGGTGGTCACACCAAATATCGATTTGATTTAGATTTGTCTTCTCTTGACTTACTATACATTTTATTAACTGATAAAAATAAACTCTTAACATGTCTATTTTTGTAAGCATTCTTACTTTACAGCATTTTCTCACACCTGCCTAAACCTTTTGCATAGTACTGTATGTAAATTATATTTACATATTTTTTACACATTTTTTCTTTCTCTTTATCTTACTGGGATGACAATATAGAGATCCTTTTATAACCAACAGTAAAGGATGCAGCAGTCAGCCAACAGTGTGAAAAAGAGAGCTGAGTGGAAGCAAATATATCTTCCATGGGTTTATTTGTCACTATATTGGTGAACAACGTAAAGTGACCATTTGACTTAGTTAATATACATAATATAATACATTTGCCATGTTATGCAGCATATGTGTTCCACTGTTCTTTGGTCTTTTTTGCAGAGTGGCTTTAAATGAACTGACATTATAATCACAATATAAGTGAGGGGAGCGGGTGAGTGAACTATTATGTCTATCACTCTATCAACTGCTCACCTTCTAGTACTGTTGTCTTTATATGGACCGGTGGTGATGGAGGTGTATTTTTCCCTTTCTTCTCCAAAGCTCAGCTCTCAACTCCAGTGGGACATGTTTGTGTTAGACAGACATTTGATCTCCTCACTTGCACTATCATAAAAGTAATTCTTTCCTCAACCAATGCCTTTGCTTAGTCTGGTCACATTGACACTATAATGGTGTTGTAAGGGATCATGTGAATTACTTATCATTGCTGTTTGAGGTAAGTAACGTATTTCACTTACTCTTTATTACTGCTGTAATTGTCTTTGCTAGCATACACACTAGTGTTCCTATAGCACAACAATATATTCCTCACATTTACTATGCAAACTTCAGCTCTCTCTCTTTGGCCAAGATTAATCTAGATGAGAATGACTTTATGCAAAATAAATCAAAGGATTTCCTTGTGCATTAGCCATACACATATTCTGCAATAGTTGGATCATATATGGTAATTTCTTATTTATGAAATCTGATGGATCTGCCAATTCCATCTTCCAGCTTCAAGGTGGTGGATCTGGGGGAGAATGCACATGTTTATTTATCTAACATTTTAATAACTTATCATTTAATTTAGTACTCTGAGAATATCAAATGTGTCACACATCATTGTGTCATCTGAGACCTTCTCTTCAAACCCACAAAATTCTGTGTTTCTACAAACAATTCACTTTGCTTTTTCTGTGAATTTCCCACCAATTCCCACAAATAGAGAAATTCTTGCCAAAAAAGAAACCCAATCTATTAGCAATTTCTTGCCTAATTCCAAGTGTACAATGGTCTCTGTAATGTATGCACCATCAACCCTATTACATAGTAACATAGTTGATAAGGCTGAAAAAAGACGTGTCCATCAACTCCAGCCCATGCCAAAAACACCCCTGTTGATCTAGAGGAAGGCAAAAAAACCCAAAAAACCCTGGAGCAATTTCTAATTTAGCCCTAAGTGGGTAAAAAAAAATTACTTCCTGTCTCCAAATGGCAGTCAGATATTTCCCTGGATCAACATCCTTTGAAGCCATCTGTCATAATTTTCAATATTGTTCTGTGCTAGACAGGCATCCATTGCTTTTTCTAAAGCAGTTGCATTATCTGCAAGTACAACATGCCGAGGCAAAGAATTCCATAGCTTAACTGCGCTTAGTGTAAAGAATCCCTGCCTTTGTTTTAGTCGAAAACACCTTTCCTCAAGTCTTAATGGATGACCTCTTGTTCTTAGCCCAGCTCTTTGCGTAAATAATTAATTGACTAGTTCTTAGTATTGACCTTGAATGTATCTGTAAATGGTAATCATATTACCCCTCAGACGTCTCTTCTCTAATGTAAACAATCCCAGTTTGGCTAGTCTCTCTTTATAACTCAGATCCTCCAATCTCTTTATCAGTTTTGCTTCACATCTCTGCACTTCAGTTCAACAATGTATTTTTTAAGAACTGTTGCCCAAAATTGTACTCCATATTCTGGATGAGGCCTAACCAAGGATTTATACAGAAGTAGGATAATATTAGCATACCTGGCATCTACACCTCTTTTTATGCAGGCTAGTACCCTATTTGCTCTTGCAGCAGCTGAGTGACTCTGCACATTGCTGTGAAGTCTATCATCTATCAGCACTCCTAAATATTTTTCTAATGAGGATTCCCCAAGTTGTTTCCCATTTAGAGTATATGTAGCAAGTTTGTTTCTACAGCCCAAATGCATAACCTTACATTTAAAGGCTTTCTCTCCATCAATAACAAGTAGCAAAGCCTCCTGATTGCAGTGTTTCTTACTTCTCAACCCTGTATACACCCAGTCTGATCTAGTTGGAAATGAGTTGGGATGGATGAAAATTTTTACTTCAAACCAAAATCTATGAAACATGGCACTTCCCGCTTGGTGAATAATTTCTGAGAAAAGTGCAATTTTTTCTACCTTTTTTCCTAGCTCATTCCATTGAAATCAATAGGAACATTACATTTGCACACAACACATTTAATTTCAAAAGGCATAGTATAAAAGGGGTATGAGGGTGCCTGTGTTGGTGGATTGTGGGGAAAGAATCAGTTGAACAGGGAAATGTTTTGGAGGTTTGTTTACTGGGATTATGGGGACAGTTAATAAAAAAATAAATACTAAATACAATTAAAAAGGCCCATAAGACATTGTATAACAGGGGTCTGAGGAGGGTGCCTGTGTTGGTGGGTAGAGTCTGGGGAATGAATCAGTTGAACAGAGAACTTGATTTGGGGAGGTTTGTTGACTGGCATTTGGAGGTCACTTAATAGAAATATAAACAAAATTAAAAATAAAATAAGAAATGGTACATAACGTGACAGAGATAGAGACCCTTTGATGTATGCTGCAACTGGGATAGACTGATACTTGATAGGATAGAGTATTCTGTAGAGGAATATTTGTAGGACCTAGACTTGTGTTAGGCACAAGCCCTGAGGAAACATTGACTTGTAAGACTTAGACTATTAGCAGGCCAAGCCCTGAGGAAACATTGATTTGTAAGACTTAGACTTATTAGAGGCCCAAGCCCTGAGGAAACATTGATTTGTAGGACTTAGACTTATTAGAGTCACAAACCCTGAGGAAACATTGATTTGTTGTAGGAAATAAGACTTGTGTTAGGCCCCTGCCCTGGGAAAACATTGATTTGTACAACTTACACTTGTTTGGCACAAGTTCTAAGGAAACATTGATTTGTAGGCCTCTGTATTTTTTTAAGACAATCCCTGAGAAAAAATGCACTACTGTCCTAGTGCCAGCAGGTCATGTCATGTTGGCCAGTGGCCACTGGCTATTGCCAAATGCCCTGGTTTAACTCTTTGAGTGCCAGAGGGGTATGCAATGCATTACAAAACAATGCACTGTGTACCCCTCTGGCACTCAAAGGGTTAATTGTGGAATTTGTGACTGCTGTTCTTGCTGCTGCTGCTGATGATGATTTGTTTAAACAGCAGAATGATTAGGTAGTTCATGGAAATGGATCGACAACAGCATTGATATGGTTGATGATGATCATGGTTCCACTTGCCACTACTAGCTCCAGTGATGTGCCTGAGGCAGTAGCAGCCACACAACTAGCCCCCACCACTACAGGTATATGTGGAAAAAAGAAGTTGGCCAATAAGGCTTTTCTACCTGCCTTAGGGTCCCCAATGTGAAATCCCACCACCAGAAACCAAGTTCTGCTGCTGTCACTATGCCCCTTGTTTACACCCCGCTTATGGCACATGACACCTTGCAGATAGTTTAACAATAATTATGAACCCTCCCTGCCACCAACTTAGCATTAGACCTGCTTGCCATTCTCCTCCACCACACTGCCATGTGTGGTCAGTGCACCACAATGTGTGCAATGGGTAGACACGAACTGCCACATCCTGAGATCTACAGAATGGATATTGTTGCCTTTGAGGACAGTCAGGGGGTACAGGAACAGCATTTTCAGATTTCTTTGGTGGGTGTTTGGCTTTAACATGTTTTACATAAATTTCTTGATGCCTGTGTTCCATTAGTGTTTTCAGGGTGGTTGTGCCAAAGCGTGTTCCCTGCTTTCCCATTTTCAGTGACTTGTCACAAATTGTGCACAGTGCCAATGTTGATGACGGCAGTGTGCCTGTCCCAAGATAAAAATAGTCCCACACCCATGACTTCAGGAGGGAGGGGAAAGGTGGAGAAGAATGGCCTCTTTCTTCTTCCGCTGCACAATCCCCTTCACCCTCTGGGGCGGAGGATAATGTTTCTGCTGTTGCTGCAACTGCTCTGAATCAGCACTGCAACTAGGACCAGGAGTATTGCTGCTGCTGCTGGCAAGTGGAACCTGTCCTAGTCCCACATCACTTGTTGACCCCACTTCCACTGTGTCCACAGTGGTCTGTGGCACACTAGCTTGCTCCTCAGCATCCTGCTCCCTTGCATCTGAGCAGCAGCAGGAATTAGAGCAGTTGCAAACTCTGCAAATTCCAAAAGCTCACTGATGGTGGTCATGCCCAGCCTCATCCTTGTATCCCATTCCTTCTCAGTTTGGGCTAAAAAGGCCATTATGTCTCTTTCACTCAAACTTCTCCACCATCATCATCATCTACATCCGTGCTGCTGCTGCTGCTCTATTACAGGCATCTCACTGTTTGGAGGAGGCGATGAGAAATGTGACAGAGGGTCCAATAATTTCACTCTTGCCATTTATTGGTAACCTGAAGAAGGCAAACTGGAAGCACTAGCAACAGGCACAAGCAGCCGATCTGTGCTCATGGTGGTGGTGGTGGTATTATTTCTGCTAGGCAACAAGTCTACCTTCTTCAAGATCATGTTCCACCTGGACAATGCTGTGGGGGAAGGGTACTCTCAGGGTCAGGGGAATGATGTGGGCTCCCTTGACCACTAGTTTGGATGCTGTGCATTACTATTCCTACCACTCCCCTAATGCTAGTCCCACCAGCTGCTTCACCATCACTGTTACTACTACTAACACAAACCACATCATTTTCAGTCCCTGACCTGGCTGAGTCTTCCTCCTCACTAGTAATATGATGATCACTCCGTCCCTCTCTCCTAACACTCTATACAAGCTGCTGCACCTAATTAGTAGTAGTACTAGTGATGGGACTGCTTGGCAATGTCGTGTGACTTAGGGTCTCCTGCTGTCACAATCGGCATCTTCTTCTCCTTCCCCCCATCTTGAGAATTACAAGACAAACTGGCAGCACATTTAGCACTGACAGGCAAAGCACTGGTGGCAGCAGGCAAAGCACTTGCAGCAGGCACAGCACTGGCAGCAGGTAGGGATGATTTAGGAGGACTGTCCAGCATTAGGTCTGAGGAGTCAGGGCATGCAGACCCTTCAATGCTGGTATAGGTCACTACCTTCTCTTCCTCAGACTCACTTGACACATACGTGTCCTTCCATCTCCTCCTTTTATTGTTAATACACTTGGTCAAACTGATAGAATTTTGTGATACTGTGACCCAAGGGATTGCCCAAAATATACTCGATTCTAGAAAAAATAGTGTGAGGGTTATAAAAGAAGGTGAATTACTACCAATAAAATATATGACCCACACACTCAGGATTAATCCAGCTCTAGAAGAATCCCATTATAATCTGGTGAACATGAGAACCTAATAGTGCAACAGGGAAATATCATATGAGCAAAAAATTGAAGAGAAAAAAAAGAACCCTGCAAAGCTAGCACACAATACAGGCTGACTAAAAAAAACAGTATTATGGAAGGGTAAATAAAGAGAAAACCTAAAACTTAACTTTTATCAATCATTAAGATACTTAATAAATATATTCAGTTCTGATTTGCTCTGCAATGCGTTGCATACCCCTCTGGAACTCAAGGGGTTAGACTATGAATAGATGTGAGGGGCATTTTCAGTGAATATCTATTGATGGCTGTCTTTTTTTCACAGCTACATGACAGAAAGAAGAAGAAGAGAGAAGGTACAAGATAGAAGAAAGAAGATGTACAGGGTGCTGAAGACTCTGCTGGAGATCAGGATTAATGTTAAGTGTTACTTTTCAGGGGCTGTTGCTTTATACCTTAGTTGGGTTAACCCTATGAGTGCCAGTGGGGTAATATGCACCACTGGCACTCATAGAGCTAATTCTCCTAAGTTTGGACACATTTTGGGTGTACTTTGGATGTATTGAAATGGGTCTTAGGGCCCCATATCAACACATCCACTGGGGACTTTTTTCCACTTTTTTTTTTCATTTCAATTGCTCCATTGGCAGTTTTAAGATCCAATAAGGGAGTCTAGTCACAAAAAAACTGGGTCTTAAATTTCCTGAGATAAAATGAGTGCCTTATTGGATCTTAAGGGCTAAAAAAATCAAATGAATTGCAGCTTGTGATGTTTTCATTATTTTCTACCGGCGAAAATGCATCTTACTTTATCGCCTGTAGGGGTGGGCGAAAACTGAGAACATTTCCTTCATGACTTGAGAAAAAAGCTTTTTCGTTTTTTACACGAAAGCTTTATTCTTCTCCAATGCAAAATTTTACTCCTTTTTTCCTATTTCAGCAAATCTTTCACCTATTCCAACACATTATTCTCCTATTCTAACACATTTTGCACCTATTCAACATGTTTTTCTCGTATTCTAACACATTTTTCTCCTATTCCAACACATTTTTTCCTATTCCAAAACATTTTTTCCCTATGTTTAATATGGTGCCACATTTCCCAGCACACTATTACTTCCTCTGAAGGCTGTAGTGGAGAAATAAGTGGCTGAAAGCCAAAGTTGTGAGTCCTACAGTAACATATACCTTGAAAAATGTGTTAGCATGCAGAGTGCATTTACTCCCACTCCCCTGCACTTCCTCCACCTTTCACCCTCATTTGCTAGACTTTACTCAACTACTGTGTGTGTTTTTACTCTCTACAGTACACAATTGATGGAGTTTGATGTCTTGTTTTGGCCCTCAACAAAATTATCAATGTCGTCTGCTGTCTATCAAGTCTGCCTCAGTCACAGAGCTCCCAGTCAGCTGTCTAATTGGCAAAGTCTGAAAGGGGTAGACTTGACTAGCAATAATCGACCAAGCTAGAAGGAGAAGAAGGAGGAACTCAGGAGCTGATACTCCGACTCCGATGCCCCTGACTAAAGAAGATTTGGCCACTATCTCTACTATGGATGACATGTGTTCTTTCATGGCCAACATGAAGGCTGAAATTAAATTGGTTGTTAAATAGGAACTGTCTGACCTCAAGAAAGACCTTTCTAAGTTAAGACAGATGATGAATATCCTGGAAGATGATCGTGAGGCCTCCACAAATGCACCGTCTAGAGCAGGAGGTGCAATATTTGGATCAAAGAGTGGGTTCCTGGAAGGACCTCGTCTCCTCTTTACAAGTCTTGTTTGCCATGATTCTGGATTCTAAATCTGATCAATCTGTTAAGATAGAGATGGCTCACCGGGCCCTATGGCCCAGAGGCCCTTCAGGTTCCAAAGCACGTGACATTATCTGCTGCCTTCATCACTATGCAGACAAAGACAAGATCATGTCCTGCTGCAGACCTATGCCTGAGATCTATTACGCTGGCTGTATGGTGCAGCTCTACAACAATTTATCTCCCCATACCTTGCAGAGAAGATGGTCCATGCGCCCTCTCATGGATCAACTCCACAACCTCTGTATAAAATATAGATGAGGGTTCCCATTCCAGCTGACCACCACTCACGAAGGTACTACGGCTGTGATACGTGATCCTGCTGAGATTCCGGAATTCTGTGAGTTACTAAAAATTGATCCCACCATTCACTTGTCCAAGTCTGGCATCGACCCTCACCCTTTTACTTCCCTACCGAAAGGCAGGAGGGACTGATGGAGCTCTCCCGAGATCTCGGACCCTAAGAAGCAGAGACGTCTGTCGACTTCTGTGCTGGCATGGAGTCAAAGAGACTGGGACTGATTGCGGTCTTTCTGTCACATTGGGCAACATACTTTGAGTACTGCCTATGTGCCTTCCCTATACCCCCGGTTTCATATCTCCATTTCTTTTTGGACGAAAACTTTCCCTCCTTCCCTACCCGGTTCCTTATCCCACCCCCCCTCGAGGTCTGTCTCTTCATCGAGTAAGGTAGGATTGTCCGAATTTGTACTTTAATATATTACTGTCCTTTGCTGGTACAGCTGTCATTCTTGCCATGATGCTTCCCCTCCCTATACCCCTCATCCCCTTTAGCCTACTTTAACACCACACTCAGTGGTTATTGAATAGGTCCACTGATATATTCCCTTCTCCCTCCCATCCTCCCTTGATCTTTACTACCATGTATTAGCATTTCCTGTAATCCCACATCTGCCCGTCATTTATTATCCGCTTATAGGATGTTATTGATCTGTTGGGACCCAGCATCGGGGGATACCCCCTCCCTCTCCTTCTTACCCCCTTTGCCTCTTCTGCTTCTAGACCAAACTTGTTGAGGGTCATATCATCTTTCCCTGCCCCCCTTCCTGGTTTTTCCCCCGACGTCTGTGCCCTTTAATTATTTTGCATATTTACTCTAAATATGTTTATACTGTTATTTCTACAAATGTGTTGTTTCTATATTGTGTTTTAATGCCTAGGATGCACCTGTTAGGTACTCATTATTTTTTATCAAACAGTTGTCTCTCCTTATTATTCACCCATCTGACTCTTGGGCTACCCTTTAGATGTACTCTATATTTGCTGTGTTGTAGTCCAATTGTACACTGGATCTGTCACGTGGCCGTCAGGTGACCCCTGACCGCTTCTAAGTAATCTCTAATATATCACTGTCCTCGACTTGTAGCTTTCTGTTAACATATGTTGTTACATTCCCATTGCTTGGTTCCTGCACTTCTATACTGGTATGACATCATTATGTGAATTGCCCTTTTCCCTGATGATTACCCTTACTGAGTATATTATGTTGCTGAAACTGTTGGGCATACTCTTGGGAACAGCCTTCCTTGTTCTCCCCGCAGCATATGGGCTCCTGTCCCTGACTTCAATCCTCATCTTCCTCCTTCTTCTAGTTTTCCTCCTACCCATTTTTCTTTAGCCTGCTCTTATTCTACATCCACATTTAATCTGTCTTTCTCTATAATGGTCCACACGTCCCATTCTCTCACCCAGTGACTCTGTAAACTATGTCCTCTATTTCAATTATTTTCCTGTTTGTTCAATCTCTTCACTCTTACTCTTTTCTGCTTACCTTTCTCCATTCTCTGCACTTCTCTCAACTACTTTGCCTCTACACCCTGTGGTACCGAGTGTTCTGGATTCTGCTTCCTGTTATTCTTCCCTGTCTACTTCATTTCTTCATACACTTCACTTTTCTCTCTTTTCTGGTCTCTTCTCTACGTCCTCTCATCCCGTCCCTAACTACCCTACTAACACCCTTTTATCTTCTTCTCGCTTCCCCTCCTGATTCTCTAGGTGCTCCTTCGTGCTCTTACTATCACTGCCATCAATAGTTAATCCAGTTTCATGGCTGGTCATTATGTCTGACTCCACTCTTACCTTCACCTCTATTAATGCCCAGGGCCTGAATGTCCCAGTGAAGAGATCCCAGGTCATGCGTGAGGACACACGTTTACACACTAATGTACTATTTCTTCAGGAAACCCACTTTAAACTTGATTCACACCCTTCTCTTAGCTCTTCTCACTTTCCATTAGCCTGGTATGCTTCTGCAGACTCCAAGCGTTGTGGGGTCACTATTCTTATTGATGCTCGTACTCCTTGATCTCATGAGGCAGACTTAATTGACCCTGAAGACCACTATGTGTTTATTAAAGGCAGTATCTATGGCACCTCATTCACCTTCGCCAACATCTACATCCCTAATTCTAAAGCTCTCAAGTTTGTCATTAAAATCCTTAACCTTCTGAAAACATTTGCACAGGGCTCTGTAGTATTGGGCGGAGATTTTAATATTGTTCTTAATCCTTTATTAGATAGTTCCACGCACTTCTCTCAATATTCTCTCTCCTCACTACGCTGCCTTGACTCTCGGCTGTTACAATCCAATCTTCATGACATTTGGAGGATGCTCAATGCCTCGGCTAGGGATTTTACTTACTATTCTAGCCCTCATAACATGTACTCTCGTTTGGACTACTTTTTCTTAATCAATCCCTACTTCATCATGCGTCGCAGTCTTCTATAGAATCGGCCTTAGTTTCAGATCACACTCCTGTCTGCTTGAAACTCTCTTTCTCTTCCCATAGGCTAGGCAAACCTTCTTCAATCGCACCTTTCTGAGTTTTTTTATATCAACGACACCCCAGGTATCTCTTCTCCCATCTTGTGGGAATCTCATAAATGCTAAATGAGAGTCGAACTGATTAAGCTTGGTGCACACAAACAGAAACTCTTCCAAGATGAAATTATATCCAGACCATCAAGGTTAAGGAACAATCCCACAAATCTACCCTATCTGCTCACTCATTATTCAAACTCACTACAGCCAATGCTGAACTTGCCTCTTTGCTTAAGAGTCGGCAGATTAAATCCTATCAGTGGTACAAGTATAGGTCTTATCTGAATGGTAACAAGCGTGGGAAAACTTTAGACCGTTTGGTGCACATACGTCAACGCTCCCTCTGCATCTTGAAAATTGTGGATGCTGCTGGTCTTATCCATCATTCTCTCCCTAAACTGGCTGATTCCTTTAGAGCCTTGTATAATATTCCTTTATCACCTGCACAACAGCAGCATTCCTCCTGGCTCTCTGACATTGATAGCTTCTTAAAGCTTTCTAACACCCCACGTCTGTCCGGTCAAGCTATTGTGGATCTGGATTCTCCCATCACTTCTGCCGAAGTTTCCCTTGCTCTAAAACGTTCCCCACTTGGGAAATGCCCTGGCCCAGATGGATTCATGATCTCTTACTACTGTAAGTTTGCTCCCATACTTGTTCTTCGCCTGACTGATTCCTTTAATCATATTGCTTCTGGTAAAGGATTTCCTCTGCATGCTCTTGAAGCCCATATCTCGGTCATTGCCAAATCGGTGAAAGACCTGATACTCTGTTCCAGGTACAGGCCTATATCTGTTGAACGCAGATATCTGCGATTCTCACCTGCCGTTTGAAGCAGTACCTGCCTTCTCTCGTCCATCATGACCAGGCAGGTTTTGTTCCTGGTTGTGAGACCTGCGATAATACTACTAAAGCAATTGCTTTACTATACTGTGCACAACAACTTAAGTCGCCTACCCTGCTGGTCTTGATGGATGCAGAGAAGGCGTTTGATCTTGTTGTATGGCCTTATCTTTTGTCTGTCTTGTCTCATCTGGGCCTCGGCCCTAGGTGTTTTGCCTCTATTCAGTCACTATACTCTTCCCCAACTGCTATAGTTATTGTGAATCGTTTCCTTTTGGAACCCTTCTCTGTTGGTAATGGAACGAAGCAGGGATGTCCACTTTCCCCTATCCTTTTTGTCTTAGCACTGGAACATTTCCTGAATACTATTCGATTGGCGTACTCTATCTCTGGCATGATCGTAGGTGACTGTTAGATTAAACTTGCTAGCTATGCAGATGACATACTTCTTTTTCTTACTGATCCTAAATGGTCTTCCTCGCTCATTCCTTTGCTCTCACACTTCGGTCATTTGTCTCACTTTAAAGTCAACTTCACTAAGTCTGAAATTTTGTGTCTGAATGTTCCGCTGCTTTTAATTTCGGACTTGAGAAAGTCCTTCTCCTTCAAATGGGCACACGCTCATGTTAAACACTTAGGCATACATCTCCCGGCAGATCTTAGTACCATTGTGCAGATTAATTTAGATCGTCTTTTCCACCTTATCAACTCGGACATTTATAAATGGTGACAATTGTTTATTTCCTGGGTAGGAAGGATTAATTTGACAAAAATGATGCTTCTCCCTCTCATACTCTATGTTTTCAATACACTACCTGTCAAGATACCGTCCAAATTGATTTGCAAACATTCCTCCAGCTGCTTAACACCATATAATATTAGGACATCTGATCTCCTTCTGGGATTATCTTAATAAGACACTATCCTTACTACCATATCCTTCCCCCCGTATGCCTATCCTATCTAATCCCATTTTCCCCACTGGACAATTGGATGATTCCTTCTCTTTTTGAGCAAACAATGGCTTAACTCAGATACACTGTTTTTTTTCTGCATCCTCCGTCAAACCCTTTGAGGAAATGGAGGCCCTTCCACCTCCCGCATTTCCTCAACGCTGGCAGTATTAGCAAATTCGGCACTTCTTGCAACAGTTGATTGCCAACAATTACTGCTACTACAATGTGACTCAATTTGAGACTCTTTTTAGCTCTCCTTCAGTCTTCCAACCCACCCTGACCAAATGGTACAGATTTCTTGTTGACTCTGAGTTGCATACTAAGTCCTCTCATTTCAGACATTGGGAGGTGGACCTTTGGATCTTCCTACCCCGTAAGAATTGGATTACTATCCATTGGATGCTGCTCAGCTCTGCGATGGATGTCTCTACTAGAGAATGTAACTACAAACTCCTATCCAGGTGGTATGACACCTCACTGCAACTTCACTTGTTTTATCCTGAAGTTTCTTCTGTTTGTTGCTCCATCCTGCACATCTGGTGGGACTGCCCCCTCATTGTCCCCTTTTGGAGTGAAGTTGTTGCTCACATCAATGCTCTCCTTCTCATTCTTTTCTTACCTGATCCTCTGATGTGCCTTTTTCTGTACAATTTCTCTCCAGACTTCCTCACTAAATCACTTTCTAAATTCCTTCTCTCCCAGCTATTGAATGCAGCCACAAGCTTGATCCCGACACTGTGGAGATCCACCTCTTCATCATGCGTGCAGCAGTTGGCTCAGAAGGTTTCTCATTTCTGCACTATGCAGTGTATCCACACAATTTCCTCTGGTACTACAGCACTTTTTAATGCCCATTGGCAGCTGTAGTTGGATTATTCCACCTGCTTCTGCCTTGCGCTTCCTGACACTGTCTGAGAACACATGTAAAGTTGCTGGTCTGTGTCCTATGCACCTGCATCCCTCCTCTTCCCCTTTTTATCCCCCCCACTGCCAGTACTAACCCCCTCCCCTTCTTTTTTCTGTTCCCCCCTCTCTCCCACCTCATTTCTTTTCATGTTTATCCTCTGCCCTCATCTCCTCATAATATGTTCTCTGCCTGTCTCTATTCTCTCCCTCCTAGCTTCTCCTGGTTTCTCCTCCTCTTTTCTTTTACTTACTTTACTCAGAGTTTCCTTTTCTTTCTGCTTATGTTTTCTCTGTTCTCTTAATTTGATGGGCATCTCCAGGTCAGGCTCAATTCTTCCCGTACCTCCTCCTTTTTTCACTGAGTCTCTTCTATGTATTTGCTACCTAACTCCCTCCATTTGGCTTTGACTCGGTTATAAGTGCTTTAATATGTTTGTTGAAGAATGTCCTGTTGAATTGCTTCCTTTTGTGGGTTGTATGCTCCCTCATTATTTGCTATTTGCTCTGTAATTGTTACATATACAATGTTGATGGCTTCCCCAAGCCAGCTTATGTCTTTTGTTTTGTATACTCTACTGTTTTCTCAATAAAGTTTTTGAAACAAAACAAAAAAAAAATGTCGTCGGCAGAAAAAACAGCCGTCTGACCTAATTGAATCGAGGCCAAGAATTTTGAATTCCTCCATAACTCTTTTCTTAATATTAAATAATCTCCTAAGTGTTAACTTTCTATAAATTTATTGACGTCAACAAAAAAATTCAAAATTATTAGCACTGTTTTACGTGGCATATTTAGTACAAGCTCATCTACCACTGATTCTGTATATGTAGAACGGTCTCACGATTCATTAGAATATAGTGAGTACAATAAATGAAGGGTGAGAATTTCAAATATACTTAAACAGGTATATATTTATCATGAATGTACCATAAATTGTACAGAAATATAAAAGGCATATTATTAACAACAATATCATTAGTAAATACAGTCTAAAAAATATACTGGACAAGTGTCATACTGTTTGGAATGGCGGAGGCAGAGGTGATGTCACACAGCATTATCGACCTCTATGAGGTGATCAAAGATGATGTTGACCTCATAGCCAGCAGCAGTCATGCCTTATCCGGCACGGAGAAGCTGATGTGTTCCATGGCAGCTGGATCATTCCACTCCATCAAGGGATATGTATCTGGGCTGTCCCAGCCCAGGCTATTTGTTCCAGGGTTTTGGGTCTAGTGCTGATAGCCCTTAAGAGGAAGGCCTGGGGTACATTCACTTCCCTTCCACCCAGATGAAGTGAACACATGTGAAGCAGGAGTTTTACCCAAGGGGGGGCATACCCAGTGGTGTCATTGACTGCACATGTGTGCATAAGAGCTCCACCACATGAGGGATGTGTTCATAAACAGAAAGCATTTCCACTTCCACATCAAAACTCAGATGTTTTGTAATGACAACATGAGGATCACACATGTCTGTGCTTCGTATCCCGGAAGTTGTCATAATGCCTACATCCTGAGGCATTCCTCCATCTACCATGATTTTGAGAAGGGACCTATACAGAAGGATGGCTGGTGGGTGAGTCACCAATGTACACATCACATAACATACACAAAGGCACTCACACGATAAATGAAATCCTTAACTTAGCGTGGTCATTAGACACAATAAGTATGTCCCCATAACACAACATCATCCACATTACCATGTGGTGCATGTGTCATGATGCCCCTTTTTCACAGGGGATGCATAATATGGGTGCAAACCATGGTTCCTCACACTTGTCCCAAATCCTCAAACACCTGCACTGCACCACTACAATGAGGCTCATGTGAGGGCCAGAAATGCTATAGAAGGCATCTTTGGTATTCTCAAAAATTATTTTTGTGCCTGGATAACTCAAGTGGAGCTCTACAATATGCCCCACAATAGTATGTGAAATAGTACTTGCGTGTGCCATACTTCACAAGATCGCAGTGGATATGAGTTTAGTGGAGGATGTTGATCCTGAACCCATTGTGGAGGTGCCTGTTCCCCAGCCTGAGAATAAGGAGACCCTGAGAGGGGCAGAGACATAAGACAGGCTTATCTGGGACTTCTTTAATTGCAAGTACAATGCATGAATCAAACACAATGCATGTATGATATCATTATACATGTAGAATGTGTGGAAATACACTTTCACAATACATAATGGTATGTTTCACTCAACAGGATGATTGAGAGCCACCTAACCCTCCAGCCTTGAAAATGCGTGTTTGAGCATCACAACTACATATCTCTTGCCATAATTAACAGATGCAGATGCCATTAAGTGGATGGTTCCAAGAGACTCTTGGAATTCAAGTGACATCTGTAATTCCGTAAGTGCATGATGACATTGCCACTTCACTGATATATGTGATATATGTGCTAGCACTGGTACATGTTTAACTCCTGTAATTTCTTCATACAGGCATTCATGGCATGTCCCATCATGGAACAGAGGGATGTCAAAGTTACTCTGGTGAAATGCTAACTCCCCTTCCCTATAGGGGTCCTCCTGCTGCTTCTTAGTGCTACTGAATGTTAACACTGTATGGCAAAATAGCATCTCAATTGCATGAGCCATATGGTAGGATTTGATAAGGGCACATAAATCTATTTTATGGTATCTTGAACTACTCCTTCTTTTGTTAAAAAAAAAAGCGCTATACCTCTTTCTTCCTCTGCACTCTGCATAAAATAGTAGTGCATACTATAATGCCCAGTAAACAGACAGCTAACTCTAAACCCAACGCAAAAAGAGTAGAAATCGCAATTTAGTTCGCTACACTAGTGTATGCTAGCATCTAGTGCCTTAGAAGTTAATCAAAGAACGTGCCACACAAAAAAGGCAATAAACAAAAGATTATAAAACCAATAATATATTTACAGCCATAAATAGAGTCCACTTATAAATAATTATGGACATCTAACTGAAATTGGTATGAGTTCCAATGGCATAAACTGTAGTAACAAGAAGAAAACAAACAGAGCAGAAAAATACTTCTAAGTATAGTATATATAGTACTTCCACACTATTACCTTCACCTTGTGTTCTTGAAATCATACTCATTGCTTAGAGGCTAATAATACAGTCTCTTGTAACTTCACACTCCTGGTATAAACCCCAGGAAGGTTAAGACATCTCCACCTCCTTCGATATCTCAAATGAAGCTCAGGATCCACAAGACAACAGGCCTAAATTTAGAAATCAGAGGGAATAGACCAAATCTCCCATGAAAGTGCTATAATAGTAACATAGAAACATTATTGATGAGGCTGGAAAAAGACATACATCCATCAAGTCCATGCCACACCAAATCATCCCTGTTGATCCAGAGGAAGGCAAAAAAACAAACAAACATTGGATATATTTCCAATAAAGTCCCAAGTGAGTAAAAAAATTCCTTCCTGACTTTAAAATGGCAGTCAGATAGTTCCAGGGATCAACAACCTATCTGTATTGTAGTCATATCTCATAATTATCAGCTTTGTTCTATGCTTACTTAGGATGGATGAATGAATGAATATGTTTATTTATATAGCGCCACAAGTGTATGCAGCACTTTACAATTTAAGGGTTTAAACAATACAGGGTTACAGGTGCTTTGTAGAGTGAAACATTGGGTGGGAGGTCCCTGCCCGAAAGCTTACGATCATAGTGAGGATACCTCACTATGTAGGTGAGAGAACCTTGGCTGACATATAAAAACCATAATACTTCCTCTTTGAAAGTAATTTGTTCTCTCTGTCTGATCAGGTTTGCTAATAAATTTGGGTCTGAGTTACTTTATGTTTTGTATTGCATCTCTTTAGATCAGTGATGAGCAAAACTTCATTGATACAATTCATAGATTAGTTCAGGGACCATTGGAAAATGCAGTTATGAGATGATTTAAGAATAATCTATGGAGGGAAGAGAGGAATGCAAAGTAGGAGAGAATGAGAGAGACAGCATTTGAAAGAACTCCAGAAATTCTATATTATTCACTGAATTAAGTAATAGTAATAGTAGTTCTCCTACCTTGTTCAGATTAGTTGCAGCCTGGATAGAAGCTTATATGCAATCATGTTTTATGGTGTACAGATTTGCAATCACATTTATGCCATTCTGATGGGTTAAATGGCAAACAAAATGAAATAGACATTGACTATTTGAATTTGTCAGGCTCGTGAAATACCCCTATGCAGACTGCTCAGGGGCCTCCATCCCTTGCCCTCATTATGGAGGGCCGACGGCAGTGCTGCTCCTTGGTCTTGTCTTATGTTGTCGAGTAGTGTAGCCGCTCTGGCTAAGTATCCACACTGGAGGTTGGGGAAGGTATGGCTGGGGGTGTACCACATTGACAACGTGCCTTTCTACACATGTGTGATGTGCGGGAGCAGGATGTCATGGTAGCTAGACAAAATAAAGACTCTGACAGGTACAGATAAAATCAACACCACTTTATTGAAAGATATATAATGAATAGTAATTTAGCACTTCCCCAACCTTCCCCGGGGTCAGGTGTGAGGACAGTGCTAGAGTCCACTACCCAGGAGATGACACTGAACTTTAGCCCGAATACTGTAACCAGGAACACGGCAGGGAACCTAGCCTATGGTTCTGGATGTAGCAGGGTGGCAAGCGGTCGATCTCACCCTAGGATGCTCGGGTTAGCAGAAGCGAGATGCCCTTAAATACTAGAGTAAGAGACACAATATCCTAGAACGCTAGAGTTCAGGCAGGACCCTAGGTAGACCAGAGCGATACAAGGCCAAATGGTCAGACAGAACCCGGAGTAGTACGATGGCAATGACCAGGCCCCGGGGCCTGCACAGAGAGGGAGCCAGGCCCAATGTATAGCGTAAGCGGAGTCAGACAAAGCCAGAGTACTTAGCATGGAGAGGGTAGTCAGCCAGACCAGGGGTCATACATGGATTAGGTAGTCAGATGGAGCCAGAGATTGAGCATGGAACAGGTAGTCAGACAAGGCCAGAGGTTCAGGCACAAATTGGGTAGTCAGACGGAGCCAAGGGTCATACACATATCGGAATCAGCAGCCAAGAATGGGTCACAATGAGGAATACAAGCAATGCTCAGATACACCATGAAAGAGCACTGAAGCAATGTTTGAAGGCCACATATAAGGCCTCTTGGAGAGGCGGCACATAGATCAGTCAATTAGGCAGTGACTACAAAATAGCAAGTGCGCTGTAGTGACCTGCGATGCAAACAGGAAGCCAGGCAGCAATCAGACATGCTGCCAATCACAAGTGAGGAAGTCAGGTAATGCCACGGAGAAGATCACGGGCACCGTGATACAGGAGCTGTTAGGCTGGACCAATTAGATGAGATGATTACAAGCAGCAGCACCTCTATATAGACACTGTTCAGGACTTGAACTTGTCCTTAACCCTGCAGCACTATTGACCTCCTCTGCAGTACCTTTGGCATTGTACCCTGACCTAGTTGAGCTTTGGCTACTGTGACCCCTACTACTCTGATCTGGTGTCATGGTGTTTGGATACAGTTGTGCCCTAGATGTTATTTACCACACACTGTGCAAGGGATGATCTGTTGAAGGAGAAACCAAAGAGAAACCACTCTGGGACCAATAAGCAAGATGTCAGGTTCATTACTAGTTTTAGCTCACAATTTGGGGACATCTGTAGTATCATCAGAAGACATTTGCCCTTATTGTGAACGGATAGCATTTTGGATTCAGTACTTCAGGATGGCTGTGATTTTGTGGCTAAGAGAGGACAAACCATAGGCAACCAAGTGTCACCTAGCTTGTTTTTAAGTAAAAGGGTTGTACCTACATGGTTGAAGCACAAGGGCTTCTTCAAGTGTGGAGTCTCTCTCTGTAAATGCTGCTAGTATGCTTGTTTTTCAAATTGCTTCAAAACCTCAGTGAACAATTGTTCTTACAATATTTATGGGTACATTAATCGTAACTCTGAATTTTTTATTTACTTAGTCACATGTAAGATATGTTCTAAACAATATGTAGGCCGTACTGTTCGCCATTTGAAACAATGCATCAGGGAGCATATCAATCAGATTGAGCATGGTAGAAGAGAGTCCGCAGTGGCAAAGTATATAGTGACATGCCATGAGGGGAGATTATCATCCTTTGAATTCTTGGGGATCGAAAGGGTTAGACTCCCACAGAGGGGAGGAGATATAATATCGGTTATAAAAAAACATAAGGTGTACTGGATATTTTGTCTCAAGACCTGTGTACCGCAGGACTTGAACTCAGAGTAGGACATCAGCTGCATCTTTTGAATTTTCCTGGGGTGGACTGTTGGTTCACTTGGGGCTCACAGTGGGCTCATGTGTGGGCTTATGCCTTGCTTGGCATTCTGTTTTTGATTTTTTGTTCTGTTTGGACCCCAGTCCAGTTAGTTGGGAACTATGTGGGCATGTACATTGTCACAATATTTATAGTAGATCAGGATGGATTATATATTATTTATTTGAATCGATATATATTTTATTTGTGTTTTTTATGTTTGTTTATGGTTTATATTTTTTTGTCAATATTTAGTGTAATCTGCCATTGGTATGATCACTCATATATTAAGTATATATTTTTTGCAATTAAATATTTTTTGTACTTTTTGTTGACATGATGTATGTGTCCCGTATTCTGCCTGCTATTCTGTACGTGGGGTTAGTATGATTTTCTTTTGAGTAATATTGAAGCTTTTTGAAGGAGTTTCTGTCTTTGTACCAACTAGACTTTCTCCTTCCTATTTAAAGTTCCTGTTATGCTACATGGGGAAGAGTTTCCTGGTTTTGAATGGGATTCTGTCACAGTTTATTATGACTCTCAGACACAGAGTTAGGTAAAAACACAACTTTATTGAAAAGTTAAAGAAAACTCTATTGGGTAGCATACACATACAATATATATAGCGAATTTACATAGCAGCATAGTACTGGTACAAGGAATTAGATACAGGCTCTACCGGCCCTGCCAATACTGGGTAAGGCAACCTTAGATGGCACAAGATGGAAGAAGGTTCTACCGGCCTTACCAATATACCGGGCAGGGCAGCCTGGAGACTACTGCAACAAAGAGAAGGCTCTACCGGCCTTGTCAATATACCGGGCAAGGCAGCCTGGAGACTGGTACCACGTATAGTGAAGGCTCTACCGACCTTGCCAATATACCGGGCACGGCAGCCAGGAGACTGAGACTGCAAGTAATAAGGCTTTACCGGCCTTACCAATACCGGGTAAGGCAACCCAATGAGGAATAGAGAGGACTAGGTTCTACCGGCCTTACCAATATACCATGCAAGGCAGCCTAGACTGCTGAGAAGGATGGCAGCACTGGTGGCCTTGGTGACTGGCTAGGTGGAGAGACCAGTCACCTAAGATGACAGAGTGAGGCCCTAGGATATACAGAATGGAATAGACTGCCAGTCATACAAGAACGGATCAAATACGAGCAGCGTAACCTCAGTCACAACCGGTGCTGACAGATCTCGCAACTAGCAACTGGCTTATACAGGGAAACCTTATACTGGTGGAAACCTTCAATCTGCTGGGCTGTCTAGGACTGAACAGCATCTGGTTAATGTGGAGCATACCAGTACCCAAGTACCGGAAAAACCAAAGTCTCTACCACTGAACAGCAGCCGGTTATAGTGGAGCAAATCAGTACCCGCGTACTGGGATAACCAAATAACTCTACCGGTGCATCAGCAGCCAGTTAAGTGGAGTGAACCAGTACCCGCGTACCGGGATAACCAAATGACTCTACCGGTGCATCAGCAGCCAGTTATAGTGGAGCGAACCAGTACCCGCGTACAGGGATAACCGGATGACTCTACCGGTGCATCAGCAGCCGGTTATAGTGGAGTGACCCAGTACCCACGTACCAGAATAACCAAATGACTCTACCGGTGCATCAGCAGGCGGTTATAGTGGAGCGAACCAGTACACGCGTACTGGAATAACCCAAGACTCTACCGGTGCATCAGCAGCCGGTTAAAGTGGAGCGAACTAGCACACGCGTACTGGAATAACCCAAGACTCTACCAGTGCACAGCAGACGGTTATGGTGGAGCAAACCAGTGCCCACGTACTGGGATAATCAGCAAGTGAATAAAAATGTTGCCAGGACCACAGGAGGAAACAGGCACCCAGTAGAGATTCAAAGCAGGAACCCAGCCGAGGATGTAGAGGAACAGCTCTCTGGACGGTCAACCAGATCAGGAACGGCAGCAGGAAGCAGCAGCAGGAACAGCAACCCCAACCGGATCAGGAATGGATGCAGGAACCAGACGACTTGAGAGCAGGAACTAGATGACCACCAACAAGCAGGAACAGCGAAATGGCCAAGGAAGCTCAAGAACTCAATGCAGGTGCAAACAGAGACAACACGAAAGGGAACCCAAAGGGTGCCCAAGCTCAGTCTAAATAGGCAATGCAGGGCGGGCTGACGGTAAGCAGCCAATGGAGAGCCCCTATAGGTAACTGACAGATAAAGGCAGCAATCACGGGCACCATGATAGATTCCCCTTTTTGAATTTGAACCAATCACCCTTTCACTGAGGTTATTTTAACAAGGTGTGTTTGTTCATGGTTCAGTCTATGAGTAAGCACCAATTAGTGCAAAACACTTTAGATTGAGGGGTTCTTCCTAACAATCCTAAGTCCTACAAATCAATGTTTCCTTAGGGCTAGTGCCAAACAAGCTTAAGTCCAAATTAAGACCAAATTAATGTTTCTTCAGGGCTTGTGCCTCTAATAAATCCAAGTCCTACAAATCAATGTTTCCTCAGGGCTTGGGCCTCTAACAACAAATCTAATAAATCATCCTCTACAAAATACTCTATAATGTCAAGTATCAGTCCAGCCCAGTGGCAGCTTATGTCAGGGGGTTCCTGTCTCTACAGCTTTACATTCAAGAAACCCCCAAAACAAGTTCCCTGTTCAACTGATTCATTCCCCAGACTCCACCCACCAACACAGGCACCCTCCTCAGACCTCATTTTATACCGTGTCTTATGAGTTTTTTTTTATTGTATTTACAATTAATTTTTTTATTTACTCTCCCCAATGAGCTAGACAAAAAAGCGGAAAAACTGCACTTTTTGCAGGAAATTATTTGCCAAGAAGAAAGTGTCATTATTTGCTGGTTTTAGTTTGAAGTGAAAATTTTCGCCCATCGCTAATTGCAAGGTTTCAACCTGTTTTAAATTCAAACATGATCATAACAATGTATAGTAATGATAATTCCCTTATAATTGCTGTGATTATCAGCCATAAAGATTAGACTTGTGCAGGACAAAAATTTTCGGTAAAATTCAATTTCGGATAAAAAAAAATGTTTTCATTCGTCGACTCCGCATTTTGGATCAGACCTTTTCAACTCAGACAAATTATTAGTCGAATTTAAAATACTTTAAAAAAATACAATAAAAAATGAAAATTAAATAAATGGAACCATTTCCAGGGTCTGATTGAAGATGGTGGAACAGGGTAAGGTGGGGCTTTAGCCTTATGGTACTATTGATGAAGTAGATGAAGTATGGATGTAGCTAAATTTGAAGGAAAGGCTGCCTGCCTGCCTACTCAACTGTGAGACTGGCTGATGTGTCACTCTGAAAATTATTCAAATTCCTAATAATTTTAATATTTACACAGGAAAAATGATGACTCTCCCTTGCGGTGGCAATGTACTAGGCTTGCCTACAGAACTGTTAGACTGGCTGATGTGTCACTCTGAAAATTATTAAAATTCCTAATATTAATTTTAATGTTAACACAGGAACAAAGGTGACGCTCCCTTGCGGACACAATACGGTACTAGGCCTGCCTACAGAACTGTGAGACTGGCTGATGTGTCACTCTGAAAATTATTCAAACAGATCCCTAATATTAATTTTAATATTTACACAGGAACAAAAGTGACTCTCCCTTGCAGTGGCACTAAGGCACTAATGCTGGCTGCCTGCCTATGCCTAATGCTACCTGTCTGCCTACACAACAACTGGACACTCTAATATCTCCTGCTTCTATTCTCTCTGAGCTCCAACAAAGCACTAACAGGAAATGCAGGCTGTCTGGGTGTCTGTGGGATTATTTCAACCCCCATCATGAAACAAAGAAACTAATTGGAATAGAGACAAAATGGGAAAGTAGCGCATGAAGCAGAGAAGCTAATTGGACTAGAGACATGGAGGAAAAATAATTGCGCGTGGGTAATATTCGCTGAATTTCTGAAATTTTCGACGACATTCGGACCAGGCATGGTCAGATTCTGATTTTTTTTTGGTGAACGACCCTTGCCTTTTGGATGGCCCAAATGTTGCAGAATGACCCCTTTTTTGTCGCCAAATGATCCTTTTTCCAGGGTAGTAGTTGGAAGAAGGTGATGAGCAGTGTATAGCGTTAAACACAACACTAAGGGTCTGATTAAAGCTACCTATGTGAGAGAGGTAAATGGAGGGCATCTCTGGCCGTGTAAGGAGGTACAACTAGAACATGTAAGCTTTTGGTGATCCAGAGTACTACATTGTATTTTAACCTAAAAAAAGACATGCAAACATCATACAAACAATTTAATATTGTTAACATTATTCTGAAGACTAAATATAATTTAGATGATTCTGTTAATAAGACTTTATTTTGGTATATAAATATATATGGTATATATATTTTTTGGTATATATAAATATAAAAAGTGTCAAACTGTTATATTTATTTGGTATCAAAAATTGTTTTATCATTGCAGTAGAGCTGTTTTCAGTGTCAAATGTGTTAGAAAATTACAGAGCTGATAAATTGCACAGTGTCACTTAAGGGGCTCTCAGCGACAAGGTGTAATTTTTGAAAATGAATTGATTATTCTATGAATTCAAATGTTTTGTATGGCAAGAGAACAGTAACTGCTTTGGCATGAATACTCAAGACTGCCATTCAAATGTGAAACACATAACCTCAGTAAGCAAACTTATATAATTATGATTTTGGATTAAAATCAGCAAGTCAAGCAGTCTTCACTCAGGGTGTAAAATAAATGAAAAAATCAGAGGTCTATATAAGTCTACAAAGCTCTGACTAATAAATCTGAGTAATCCATGAACTATTAAAGCCCTTATATTTTTAGAGAACTAAAGTGGTCACCTAAATTGAAACATATGGATGAAAATATGTTAAGAAGGACTACTGCAATTCTGTTAAGCTAACTGGACCATAGGGGTGAAATAAAAAATATCATTGATTTAAATGAAACATAGCAAATTAATTTGGAAAAAGACACAAGTCCATCAAGTTCAATCTTTGCCTCATAATTCAGAAAAATGAGAATTATATAAGACTTCCTATTACCAAAACCTCCTTTTTCAGAAATGGTTTACAAAACTGTATTGCATGTTCATGGTGAGGTCTTCTTACCAACGATTTGTACATTTTCAAAATTATGTTCTCCACTTTTTTTCAATACTCCTTTTTATGCAAGACAAGACTTTTCTATTCCGGTATGACACTAGTTTCTGTTTCCAAGATTGTAGTTTAAAAGGATGTCCATGTCTTTCTCTAGCAATGAGTCTCCTTAAATGATTTCATTGGGATTTTTTCTTCCAAATGTAAAGACTTTTTCACATTAAAGGGATAGTAATACTTTGTTTTATCTTTATTTTATTTTGTAGGCATTAAAAAAACATGAAGAACGATATAAGTCTTATCTCTCAAACCTTTATGGTTTAAGAGATATTAACAAGCAAAGTTTCCCCCTCCCGCCCCTTTTTCCTAGTGTAAGCCATCTCTTCTCAGATGTGAATTTGGTTGTAAGACCAGACAGATAACAGCAGGGGACAATCTTCTTTGCATGAAAACAATGAAAGCCCTGCCCCCCTTGACAAGTTTTTCAGCATTTTCCCTTATCTTAATTGAAGATTGTCTCTCTCTGCAGTCTACCTGGGCACCTCCCTTCTGATCTGGCTGAACAGGGGAGGAGATACTTTGCTTGTGAATATCTCTTAAACCATAAAGGTTTGAGAGATAAGACTTATATCGTTCTTCATGTTTTTTAATGCCTACAAAATAAAATAAAGATAACATGAAGTATTATTATCCCTTTAAACTCCATATTCCATTTGTTTGCCCAGTCTACCATTTTATGTAAATTACTTTCTAGAGAACAAACATCCTGTTCTGAATTTATTACTCTACATAACTTAGTATAATCTTCAAATTTTGTTTTCTATATCTGTTTCCAGGTCCTTAATAGACATGTTAAATGCAGTTTACTAAGAACTGGACTCTGAGGTACTCCACTCTAAACATTAACTGTTTTGGAGAATTCTCCATTTACAACAACACACCATTCCCGATCCTTCAACCAGTTTCCTATCCAGTTGCAAAAGTTATCCCCTAGCCCCTATTTCCTGATTATATAAGGACTGTCTATTCTGGTAAGTGGGTTGTTACCTCTACTGGCTGTAAGACTGCCTGTACGATGGGCTGGACCTAGTATAGATGGCCAGACCACATATTCTGGTAAGAGGGCTGGTGCTACTGTGGTAGGAGCGCCTGTAATGCTGTACCCACTACTGGTGGCTGGACCGCCTACCACCTATTTTGGTAAGCAGGCTGGTACCACTATCTGTAAGGCTGGATGGGCTATACTCATTATTGGTGGTTGGACCGCCTATTGGTAAGCGGGATGGTATTGAATAAATCAAGCCAAGGTACCCAGGAGAGGATAGCTGTTGTCAAAGGTAAGCCAAGGTTACTGGAATTGGAAACAATGTCAGAGGAAATGAGAAGTAGAAATAAGATGTATGCCAGGAATCCAAATACCAGGGAGATCACAGTAATGTACCCGAAGTCAAAGTACAAGCAGGAAATCACAGACAAGAAGCTTGATAATGGGGTAATAGAAGAACTGAGACATGAAACCTATAAAAACCCTAGGTACCCAAAAGCAGTGGGGGGGAAGTGCCAGAGAGAAGTAGGGAAAGTGAATAGAACCAAAAAGGTACAGGGAGATCTGTCAGTAACAAAGAGAATTAGGGAAAGAGAGCAGGACCAGAAAGAAACAGAGTTAGATATCACACCTGATCTTTTTTTTTAGAAATGTTAGACTCCCAACACTGCTTCTTGATAGCCGTGTCCTGTTGTTATTTACACTATAACCCACTGCATTCCTGCACTGAATATGCTCAGACAGTGCTTTCTGGTGGGTAACTAAGGGTTTCCCTGGCTGAAACCATCTCACATGCAATGGCTATACAGTGTTCAATACCATCTGAGCATCAGAAGTGGACTAAACCACACATGACAGGGCCATGGCACATGTATTACATGTATTACTAACAGCAGCACCTAGCGTGCTAGCCAGTCAGAAGCACTGCTAACCATTAATTGCAGGACTTAGGCTTGTCAAACACAAGCCCAGAGAAATAATGTTTTGCAAGTCCTGTTAAAAATGTTTTGCAAGACTGAGGTTTGTCGAACACAAGCAGTGAGAAAAATTGTTTTGCATGATTCATGCTTGAGACACCTTGAGAAAAATTTGTTTGTAGGCCATGGATTGCCAAAACTATGCCTACTGTCCTAGTGCCAGTGGTGCATGATGGTGTGTTGGGAGATGGAAAATGCCACTGTGACATTCTGGCATTTGCTACTGCTGTAATTTCTGCTGCTGAGCTGGCTAAGCAGCAGGAGGATTAGACTGCTCCAAGGGACTGGGATCATCAACAGTGAAATGACACTGGGGCAATGGTACAAAGATGGTTCCAGTTGCCACTAACTCCAGTGATGTTGAGGTAGCAGTAGCACCAGAACAAGCCCCCACCTCTTCAAGTGTATGTAGAGAAAAGATGTTTGCCAATAATTCTTCTCCTGCACCTCTTCTAGAATCATGGGTGTGTTAGAATATTCATTTTTCCCTTGAAAGAAGGAAGGAATTGTGCCTTTCAGCAACTGCAGTGTGCACAGTGTGTGTAAGGAAACATTGTAAAATAGGGAAAGGACTGGGAACAGCTGACACATCTGCTCTCATATGAAATAACTGGCACAACTACAACAACCACCTTGATGCTTAGGTCAGCAATGTAAAACCATCATCCAAGAAATCAAATACTGCTCTCACTATGGCTTGTACCAGCTCCACCAAGGACAAGTGAAAACAAGAAAACTTAGTTAAAATAATGAATCCACCTTAGCATATTCTGTGGGACAGAATGTCTGCAGATTATCCCTGATACCCTGATCCAATTACTCTCCATCATATTGCCATGTGTAGTCAGTGCTCCACAGAATGTGCAAAGGATTGACATGAACTGCCACAACCTCACATCTACAGAATCACTATCAGCTTGTTGCTGAGCTAACGTTGGTGATGGCGGGATACCAGAATGTGAGGTAGAGGATACTGAGCATGCTGGGACATGGACAGATCGTATATCTTCCCGCTAACTGACCCAAGCACAAGAAACTATTGACAACACGCATGATACTCTCACCATCAAACTTCCATGCTCAGGCTGGATTTCTTTACTCTTACTCTTGGGTTTTGCTGATGTTCTTTGTGCCCTTGAGGAGGTACAGGGAGTACAGAAACAGCAGCTCTCAATTTCTTTTTGGGGCTTTGGCTTTCATATGCTTAACATAAGCATTATGGTGTCTGTGTTACATATGCTGTAAGAGGGAGTTGTGCCAAGATGTGTCCCTCCTTTCTCCTTTTCACTACCTTGTCACACATAGTACATAGTGCAGTCACTGACTACTTCACTGTGCCTGCCCCAAGAGAAAAATATTGCCACACCCATGATTTCCATGAAGGGACAGGTGGGGAAGGATGGCCTTCTTCTTCTCCAAAATCCCCTTCACAGGCTTGGGCAGGTGATGCTGCCTCAGAATCAGCAATAGAACAAGGACCAGGATTATTGGTGGCAAGTGGAACCTGTCCTAGTTCCAAATCACTAATGGAGGAAACCAGGCCCAGGGTGGTCACAGCAGTCTGGGGCACACTAGCCTGTACATCGTTATCCTGCTGCTAAGACAGATAATCATCTGGTCCTGATGAATCAGCAGCACAAATTACAGTACCAGGAAGTCCAGAATGTAACTGCTGCTGGTGGTGGTGGTGGTGATGCATCACTTTCTCCCATTCCCTATCACTTTCTGCTAAAACAGCCCTCATTCTCTCTCCCACATAAGCTATTCCACCATCACACTCACTTTCACTACCACCACCAATACCAATGTCTTGCTGCTGTTTGGGAGTGGGACTGGTTAGTGATGACAAATGTGACAGAGGGTCCCCTGCTGTCACACTTGCCATCTCTTCTGATGAAAAGGCATACTGGCAACAGGAGCCACAGGCACAGGCAGATAACATGTGCTGCTGCTTATACTGCTAAACACTTCTCGCTTCTTAAACATAATTCCTCAGAGGGACAATGGGAATCACAGTATCTTTGGTATGTGGGCTCCCTTGGCTGATGGTCTGACTCTGCCTTACTCTTCCATCTCAGCAGCATCAGAGTCCATCCAGCTAGTCCCAGCAGTTGCTCCACCTCCACCCTCACTGCCACCATTCTGTAGCTGCTGTGAAGTAGTGGGACTGCTTAGAGATGACAAGGTTTAGGGTCCTCTGCTGTCACTCTTGCCACCTCTTCCTCCTCCTCAGAAGAAGAAGACAGCATACTGGCAGCAGTAGCAGCAGGCACTTGCAGCTGATCTGTGCTGCTCAAACAGCTACCCATTTCTGCCTTCTTCCAAAATTGTCCCCAGGTCCCAAGGGACAGTGTTGCAATACTGGCCATCATTGGTTCAGGGGAATGTGGGCTCCTAGCCCCTTAAGTGCTGATGGTGACTTCCTCTTCCTCCTCTGTGTCACTGTTTGCAACAGGGTCCTGACAGCTTCTCTTTTTAGATTACGGCTGTTTATAGTGTCAGTTAGAACTATGAATCTGTAATAACTTTATTTTTTTTTACAATTTGCTTTTTATTTTTTTTTTCACTTCTATCTCCTTCCACTCTGTTAAATTCCTATTCTACAGCATGCTGTTTGGTTTGAAAATCTGGGTTTTTATAATACTTGGATGGGATTTTTCACCCCATTGAAAGGCATAGGTGGAAAATCAAGCTATTTTCGCCTAATATTTTTGGACTAAGTGAAACAGTGGAAATTCTAATGTTCTTCCTATGTGTGAAATTTCAAGGAAAAAAGTGAAAAGCCACGTTGTTTTTGTGAATTTTTCACATGAACAAAACTACACTTTACGTCCATCCCTACCGTTGATATCACTAGCATTGTCAGACTATTTGTCCTATGTGTTTAAAGCAGAACTTTCACCTGTTTTCATGTAAAGCTGATTTCTTTGCTTATGTACATAAAACGTGTAACATGGGTTTTGTCTTTAAAAAATTGCATAGAAAAGATATATTCATCCTGTTATGTTCTACTTGATGACAGTGGTCCCATCGCTGCAGGACTAAGTATCCAGCACTGCTTGCTAGGTCCTCCCAGAAGCCAGTCAATCCTGCTGATGTGCATCTCTGACCTGTGAGGGAAAATATGGGACATGCTTTTAACGCCCACTGAACTGTAAGTAACAGTAGGGAGATGCCAATCATTGTACTCATCATAGACATGGCACTGCTCTCCCACTGTTACAGACAAATTCAAAAGATAGTTTTACAGTTGTCTGCTAGCTTTTGAAACTTTACAGTTACAGGGAACTAACTTTAGTGTTCAGACTAAACTGTGTAGCTATAAACAGATATAGATGAAAGTTTCACTTTCAAAAAGTAAGCTATTTTGTCTGTCAGTCTACAATATGGGTGGCACACTTTTTTATTCAGAAGTGCGTTTTAAGTCACTGAGGATTGTAATGTGATCCCTGTGGTGCATTTGATTTACCCCAGAATTTATCAGGTTTACCTTGTGCATATTGCCCTTAATATCTGATCTACTAGTAGCTCTTTAATTTAAAGTAAATAGTCCATGGTCTATGCAACAAAACAAAACCCTCATTCTCTATCAGATTGCCAGAAACGAGTACCAGTAGGAGCAGTATCCACTTGACTCACTAACCAGTATCATAAGAGTGATTTAACAAGAAGAACTGGGGTCAGTCTGGGCAAACCAACTGCGCCATAGAGGTTCAATTAAGGATTTTAAATATGTGTAAGGGAGTTAAAACCACATTTAACTCCCTGGGAATTTGATATATTTTTATTTTCCCTATGGTGCAATTAGTTTGTTACAGAATTGTTCCAGTACTTTTGATTAATTCAGCCTCTGTTATTTTATTTCAGGGTTTTCAGACTGATGGCTCTCCATACTGCCATAATACCTTCCTGTTGAATAATCTTACTTGACTAACAATATCAGTAAACATAATATATTACGGCTATGTAATGTGTTCTCTGCTGTCTACATGTTGTCTGTAACGATCTTTGAGTCCCACTGAGAAAAAAGCACCATAAAATTTACTTTTGGTTTTATACTTTTTATAACGTAGTACATGGTAAATTAGGTTGAAAAAAGTCCACAAGTTCAACTGTTCCCTCATTATAACTCAGAAAAATGAAAACTAAATAAGCCTTCTTGACTCCAAAATGGGTATTAGTCTATTTAGCAGAACTTCCTATTTTACTTACTAATACACAGTATAACCATGTATGATCCCTTCTGCTAGAAATGTATCTAATCTTCTCTTAGATGTATCCAATGTATTTACCATTACCATTGTTAAAAATAAACCCTTGCTTTTGCTGAAGTTGAAACCCCCTTTTCTCTAATCATAAGGGGGTTTCCTCTATTTATTTGATCAGGCTTTTGAATGTGGAGCTTACTAGAGAGCTCCCTGAATTTACCTTACATGTACTTATACAATGTAATACAATCCACTCTTTATTGTCTATTTTCTAGAGTAAATAAACCAAATTTGGTTAGATGTCCTTCATACTTCAAATCCTCAATTCCCTTAATTAACTTTGTTGCTCTCTTCTGTACTCACTCAAGTTCTAAAATATGCTTTCCAGAAATGGTGAAAAACTGGCATTGCATATTCAAAAGGAGGTCTTACAAACGGTTTGTACAGTAACAAAACTATGTTATAGACTCTTGCTTCAATTCCCTTTTTTATGCAAGAAAGCACCTTGTTTAGTTTTGCTCCTCTTGTTTGACACTGATCACAGTTTCCAGGTCTAGAATTTACAAGGACTCCTAGATCTTTCTGTAGCAACAAGTCTCCTAAAATGATTCCATTAAGTTAATAAGTAGCACTGTGTATTGTTCTTCACAAATGCATAATTTTACACAATTTCATATTTCATGTGTTTGTCAAATCTGCTATTTTATGTAAATCGCTCTGTAGAGGTCAAACATCCTTCTCTGAAATTATTACCGTGCATAATTTAGTGTTATCTGCAAATATTGAAATGTTTCTTTCTATACCAATTTCCAGGTCATTTATAAATGTTAAAAAGCAATGGACCTAATACTGAACCCTGAGGGACACCACTCTCAACTTCACCTGTATCTGGAGGATGTTCCATTTACAACAACCCACTGTTTCCTGTGCTTCAACCAATTTTCTAGCCAGAAAGTTATTTCCTAGACTTAATTTCCTTATTTTTGTTACACCAGCCTCCTGTGTGGCACCATCTCAAATGACTTTGCAAAATCTAGATATACAATTTCCACTGCTTTGCCATTATTTAGGTTGCTACTTCCTTCTTCAAATAATCTCAAAAGATTTGTTTGGCAAGATCGATTCCTCACAAAATCTTCCTGATTCCTGCTAATAATTTAGTTCTTAGTGTAATCCTGAATATAATCCCTTATTATGACTTCAAGCAGTTTTCCCACTACTGATGTCAAACTCAAAGGTCAATAATTACCAAGTTCTGTGTGAGTTATCTTCTTAACCCCTTTGAGTGCCAGGGAGGTATCCAATGCATTGTGTTGCAATGCGTTGGATACCTCCCTGGCGCTCGTAAAGGCACTTCATTGGCTTTATGCCAGTCTTGTGTCAATGAGCCTTTGGAGAGATGGTCTTTAAAGATTAAAAAGAGTCTTGCTGACACTATGCTGAAGGCCCAAAAAACCCTTAGAAGTATGACATTCCTTGACCTTTTCTTATTTTAACCCTATATATGGTATTGTTATTTGTTGAAGCTCTTATACCATTGATCATTCCATGGTATCTGCTGATGAAAATAACCTATTCAGAACATCAGCTTGTTCTTCTCTAATCAACTTAACCATATCATTTTTTAAATTTCTATTGTACTCTGTCTTAAGTTTTTTTTTTTTGCTATTTATATATTTATAAAACGTCTGTGGATTAGTCTTGCTCTCCCTTACAATTCTTGTTTCATTTTGTGTTTTTGATAACCTAATTGCCTTTTAGCAATCTCTGTTGTACTCCCTGTATTTCAAGAAAGAATTCTCTGTTTCTTCAGACCTGAATTGTTATTACAATTATTTTTTTGTCAGGAGACTTTTTTAACATTTTTGAGTGCCAGAGGGGTATCCAACAATGTGATGGATACCCCTTGGTACACAAAGAGTAAACAGTTGCCTTTGGGAACATTTAAAGTGACTTGGATATGCAAGGTTGATGTTGATGTTGGCTGTTTTTTTTATTTAAATGTATTGATGTTTTGCCTGAAGAAAATAAGAAACATTTATTAATGCTACTGTTTAGTGACTATTGAAATAAAATATGCAAATCATATTCGCAATTATCTTGCCATGCATTAAAACGTAATGTTATGAATATGTTTTTCTATTAGAATTAAATAAAAATAGTATTTTATGGTGTTAAACAATAGAAATGTCAAAGTTTGTGTACTTAATTTATAGAGAGTAAAACTACATCATCATATAAAACCAAAAACTATAAACATGTACATACATATTCCATTTGCATTTTAACCCTTTGCGAGCCAGCGAGATATACAATGAGTTTGATACCTCTCTGGCACTCAGAGTGTTAAAGTTGATGTACTAAGAACTAACTAAACTAAAATTGCACTAGAAGAGAAAAATAAAAAGTCCTTAAACTCCCATCAATTTAACTGGGACTTTCAGCTTTCAATGCCAGACAGGCATCTAACTCCCTTCTGACTTATGAGGGGGAATAGACGTCCTATTTAAATGTGAATGCTTATTCGTTTCACTGTAACATATCTGGCAGAATCTAATATTGCTGAACATTTTGTGTGTGTGTGTGTGTGTGTGTGTGTGTGTGTGTGTGTGTGTACAATATAACCAGCAGATGGAAGTGATTTTTTAACCTTACTCCTGCCTAATGTAAGTT
Source organism: Rhinophrynus dorsalis (assembly GCA_037306005.1). Taxonomy (NCBI): domain Eukaryota; kingdom Metazoa; phylum Chordata; class Amphibia; order Anura; family Rhinophrynidae; genus Rhinophrynus; species Rhinophrynus dorsalis. The sequence goes on along the minus strand of CM074719.1, from coordinate 66,232,613 downwards.
TGCTAGGTTACTTATATTATCCATTTACAGCACTTGCATCATTGGGAAGGCATGGGGGCATTGCATAGCTGTCTTGGGGTTTTAATTCCTCTGAGCCTTTTTTAACATCATGTATTAAATAAGACGTAAAGGAAATACCATAACTTTACTCCTCTTACCCTGAGCATGCAGGTATAAGAGGCTTGCTGAATGCATTAATGATAGAATTATGTGTGTGCTGGAATGCTTTAAGTGATTATACACTCTATTTTAAGAGAGAGCAATGTCAGCTATTTCCAGGCTACAACTCAATACCCAACCAAAGGGTGGTGGGATATGATGATATAGTCTCACATTGCCCACTCTTGCTCCAGTACAGTGGTTCTCAATTGTTTCTGGCTCAGGTAACCCCTATCCCACAGTCTGGAATTTTCAGGACACATTTCATTTTTTTTGCCAGGACCATATTAAAGGGATAGTAACACTTACATTATAGTAAAAAGTATATTGTAGGGTATGTCCTCCTGAGTACTGCTGAGAGGTGTTCTATGCAAAGCTATTGCAGCTCAAAGTTGAAATGTTTAGGTGCAAAGTATCAATGGCCTGAAATTTTAAAGTGGTGCTCTTTCTACACCATCCTATGGAAATTTATGGTCAATTGAACAGAGCTGTCCATAAGATGGTGTAGCAGAAGTTCCACTGTAAGATTTCAGGCCATTAAAGTACAGCACCTAAATCATTAAAGGGATAGTAATGTTTCACAAAAAAAGCACATCCAATTACTCTTTATAGTATTTGCACTGAGGAGAGTGTTATTACAATACCATCAGAGTTGTAGTTCAAGAGTAATTCATTTATAAAGTATCCCCCTCCTGCCCCTTTTACTGATGTAACACTGTTCAGCTCAGAGCAGCAAGACTGTCCAGATGGATCATAGAGAAGGACAATCTTCAACGAGCATAAGGAAAAAAATGAAAAACCTGTCAAGGGGATCAGGGTTTTCCTTATGCTCACAGTAAGAAGATTGTCGTTTGCTGCGACCTGTCCGGTCAAGAGACCAGATTCCACATCTGAGGGGAGGTGGCTTACACTAGGTAGAAAAGGTGGAAGGGGGATACATTATCATTCAATTAATCTTGAACTACAACTCTGACAGTATTAAAATAACACTCTTCATGGACCAAATACTATGAAGATTAATTGGAGCTGCTGTTTTTTTGAAACGTTACTATCCCTTTAAAGTTCATGGAACACTTTGAGCTGCAGTGGCAGTAGCCTTGTTTTACACAAGAAGATAACCCCAACAATATATATTTTTTACAGCTTAAGTGTTACTATGCTTTAAAGTGTAAAAATGCAAAAATGCAAAATTATTTATAGGTATTTCAAAAAGAATGAAAAATCCTATATAATAATTCTCTAAAATGTGTGTAACGCCGCAATCTTGCGCAGTAGAGACTGCTGCGCATGCTGCAGTCATGCACAGTAGAGACTGCCCGTGCCGTGGTTGATAGAGAGCTGGATGCTCTGAAGGAGCGGCGAGCTCTGTATCAGCCTCAGCGCGGGCAGTCTCTACTGCACATGACTGCCCCGTGACTGGCTGACAGTGGCACTGTGGCCCGTGTAATGGGCTCTTCAACTATTATGTACATATTATGTGTAAAAAACATCTCAATGTACATTTGAAATCAAGTTTCCCATTTTACTTAAAGTCTTCATAGAAAAACTGTATTACCACATACTATTTGTCAAGGCACACCAAAGTGACACGTCACCACTCTTGTTGACAACCACTACTTTAGTGCATATCCCTAACTATCATGCATAAAAAAGTGTCCCCCAATTCATTTTTACCATAGGATAAACACATAAATCCTTTTATTATCCTTAGTAAGTCTGGCATTATTTAGAAGAGTCTCTGAAGAACTTTGATTTCTAAATAATGCTGGACTACGAAAGGATAATAAAAGGATTTATATACTTAACTCTAGGGTAAAAATTAATTGGGGGCACTTATAGATGCATGCTAGTTCTTCTTTAAAGGCTAATGCCAGCAGAGCTCCTCTGGAAGATTTGTATATCACCCCAACCTATTTACTTTATTGTATTGTGAAATTAATTTCTACAATAAGTGAGAAAACTAGATTTATAGCTAAACCTTTTTAATTTAATTTTATGAACTATTCTATGACAGCTAAAGGTTATTCAGTGATCAAGACTGTAGCTTTTTTCCTCAACTGCTTTTTTTTTTTATCTCTCAGAGCAATATGTTGATAAGGTATGGATTAAACTCTCATGAGAGAAATGGCATTATAGATTGGCTTTTGCCAAGCAGCCTATATCTTATAACCTTGAGGGATAACTAACTACAATTTTTTCTTCATTTAAAAGATGTCAAATAAATTGTGTCAAATTTATTTATCAACTTTCTTAGTAGGAAATAAAAAGCAATATTTAGAAATTATTTTCTCTCCATGATAATGTTTCTGGAATCTTATTTTACCTTTGGTGTTTGTTTCTCATTACGCCTGAGATTGCCTTGAATTTTATGTAATTTGTACTTAACCTATATGTTGCATGCCATGGCGGTGTTCATTACTGTTATTGTTCATTCTCTATTCTCAATAAAGCATTTGAAAACCAAAAAAAAAAAAGAAATTATTTTCTTTACTACATTTAGTAAATATATACATGGAACAGGTAAATTGTAAGAAGATCAGGACAAACATATTCATGTACAAAAGTAAATACTGTTTAAGTAAAGAGACCATGCATTGCATTCAGTTAATAACTTTTTAATTTATTTAAAGAATGTACATTTAGTGCATCTCTCAGTGCCTTTCTGTTGAAAGAAGTATTTTTTTTATTATGCTGACTACAACATGGGTATGTTAACGGCTGGAGAGTTTTCAAAAATGATATTACAGTCAAACATTTGTTTAGTCAACTGTTCCATCTAATGTCCATAAGGCATTTCTTTTTAAAATATACTCTATGGAAAAGCTTGAATCTCTTACTACAGCTCCCAATATCAAATAAAGTATAGGTCTGTTAAATTGTCAAATATTGTTGCAGGTCTCTAAACAAATAACATATTACAACAAAAGAAAGAATTGCAATTGATCCAGAGAACTGGGGCTCTAAAGTATCCCCAGTGAATCTGCAACCGCTAGAGAGACCAGTTCAACGTAAAGTGTCTGATGGATCATAAAATGATTAAACTTTATTAGTTATATAGTTAAAAACAAATCACCCTTTAAAAACAAACTACAGAAGTTTTTTTTACTCCTGGTATCCTCTGGAGCTCAAAAGGAAATAAATGTGTTGAAATATCATCAGCTAGGGTTAGCTCTATATTGTCAGTTTCTTAATGCGAGTGTCTTAGAGATATTGGTATTGGTAACCCTATTGTACCAGTGGTATACTAGCTAGCCACTTGTCGGATATAATGTATTCTTATCAATCTCTGTATCTCCTGTAATGTATCGCTTGTTATTCTGGAAGCTGGTCAGCTCTCTGCCTTACAGTTTAAACATATACTGCTATCGCTATGTTTGTTTATCCGTATAGGCATGTTTATATGTCAGGGCACTCAGCATTCATTAATTGTTAATTGCCTTATACTGTAGTTTCACTGGCTAGTAGCTTGCTCCATGCAGGCTTCCCTATATAGCGATGTTTAATTACGGCGGGTGCAAATCAATGTATTTCAATCTTATGCATATGTCAGTTGCTCATTTTGCATTTGAACTGACTCTCTGTCTCTCGTGGCTGATCACGCAATCTAGGCTAGCTAGTTATCCCATCATTCACAAACTGACTGGCTTTCCCTCGCTGATTTCACACTTTCTAGGCTGACTATCTTAGTTATTTTTCTTAAGTTTTCAAACACATTTCAGCATATCGGCGTACTGTACATAAAGTTCTAGTACAGACTCCTTAGGCTCCATCCAATGTATTTTGCTGCGTAAGCATAGATTGGGTACATGAAGCCCTCAAGGACTCAAGGAGGGATTCACCTTCAGTCCCTTCATTAAAGAATAACAGCACATACTTAGATCTTAAGGGAATACCTGCATATTTATTTGAACATGGGACCTATGGAATCTTCAAAGCAGCCACCACATGAGCTCAATGACAAACACTGATCCTTTATTTCAATATTTACCGGATAGTTAAAATCGCAAGCCTTTCCACGATCAAAAGATTACGGGGTATATTACTGTAGCAGGGAAGCCCATATATGATAAGCACATATATCCCCCAGAATTTATTCACACTTTATAGAAACAAATGGATTAAATAAAATGTTCAACCAGCATCCATCTGTGTTAGAGGATTGATGAATATCAATATATATGGTAGAGGGTATCTATGTATAATAAATAACCAGCCATGCAATGTTACATAGCATTGGGAGCACTGTAAACATCATATCAGGACTAGATACACAAAAATTCCTGATATATGTGGATGTAGACCTAATTTTTATTAATTATTTTAAATAAATATAAGGCAGTAAGATGTCTCTATATTAGACCCCTATACCTACAAAAAGATGAATACACATATTAAGCATTGAAAGGGTTAAAAAGATTACAGACAGGTATCGTCTTCCAAACTGATCAATTGAAATCAATCTTCAATGGATGCTGATTAAGAAGTACAGTACAAGATATACATATCAGATATTGGAATGGCTACGTATGCTATCATAGATCAAGTATAAGTAACATAATAACATGGTTAAATAAATAACAGACCAAAACATGCATAGACACAGTCCTGATTTTTAATTACCAACATTGAACAATGAGATATTTAATGACCCCACACCCACGAACAATACAGACTGATAAGGCAGTGAAGGGGTTGAATGTACTGTAGATAGCTGTCAACTTTAATATGTCAAACTTAGGACATTTAGATGTAAATATCATGCAAGCAATCCTTATCAAAACATGAGTCACGCAGTGGTATCTATAAAACATTCATAACAACAATTAGAGCGAATTTCTGGTACATAAAGGGTGCCAGCTATAGAAACCCTACCTATAACCAATGGTGTAGGTACTGAATGATGTCACAGACACATCTCCTTTTTCAATTGGTTAACTGAAATTTGAAGCAAAATATGGCTCTAGATTCTGAAGGTATTTAAACTGACACTTTGAGGATCATTTTCACTATATGATACCCCTGACGAAGCTGCTTACGCAGTGAAACACGTTGGGTGGAGCCTAAGGAGTCTGTACTAGAACTTTATGTACAGTACGCCAATGTGCTGAAATGTGTTTTCAAAATTTAAGAAAAATAACGAAGATAGCCAGCCTAGAAAGCATGAAACCAGTGAGGAAAAAACGGTCAGTTTGTGAATGATGGGATAACTAGCTATCCTAGATTGCGGGATCAGCCACAAGAGACAGAGAGTCAGTTCAAATACAGATTGAGCAACTGATATGTGCATAAGATTGAAATACATTGATTTGAACCCGCAGTAATTAAACATTGCTATATAGGGAAGCCTGCATGGAGAAAGCTCCTAGCCATTGAAACTACAGCATAAGGCAATTAACAATTAATGAATGCTGAGTGCCCTGACATATAAACATGCCTATACGGATAAGCAAACATAGCGATAGCAGTATATGTTTAAACTGTAAGGCAGTGAGCTGATCAGCTTCCGGAATAACAAGCGATACATTACAGGAGATACAGAGATTGATCAGAATACATTACATCCGACAAGTGGCTAGCTAGTATACCACTGGTACAATAGGGTTACCAATACCAATATCTCTAAGACACTCGCATTAAGAAACTAACAATATAGAGCTAACCCTAGCTGATGATATTTAAACATATTTATTTCCTTTTGAGCTCCAGAGGATACCAGGAGTAAAATAAACTTCTGTAGTTTGTTTTTAAAGGGTGATTTGTTTTTAACTATATAACTAATAAAGTTTAATCATTTTATGATCCATCAGACACTTTATATTGAAATGGTCTCTCTAGCGATTGTAGATGCACTGGGGATAATTTAGAGCCCCAGTTCGCTGGATCAATTGCAATTCTTTCTTTTGTTGTAATATAGCTCCCAATAGTAAGCTGTAGCAACAGCTTTATCTGGTGACCAGAATACAAATGCAAGTTTAACTGAAAAAAATGATATGTAATAAGTTTTGATTTAAAAATCTCCAGCATTTGGGATAATGGATTTTTTGAGAAAAGCCCTATGTCAATGTGGTTTTTCATTAACTTTTACATTTTAAATGTCATACTAGCAAAGCTTATGTAATACTAAGTTATCTCAAAATACCATCCAATAAATCCCATACTCACAAAGTAAAATTACATATCGTTACATGCAAAAGTTGTATGCAGGTGTAAAAAAATACTGTAAAGTATGAATGCTTTCAAAAATAGACATGCTAATAGTTTATATTCATCAATTAACAAAATGCATAGTTAGTGAACAGAATAAAAGTCTAAATCAAATCAATATTTGTTGTAATCACCCTTTGCCTTCAAAACAGCATCAATCCCTCTAGGTACACTTGCACACAGTTAAGGATTTTATAGCCATATAGTCAGGTGTATGATTAAACAATTTACAGGTGCTAATGATCATCAGTTTAATATGTAGGTTAAAACACAATTATTAACTGAAACAGAAACAGCTGTGTAAGAGGAATAAAACTGGGTGAGGAACAGCCAAACTCAGCTAACAAGGTGAGGATGCTAAGACAGTTTAATGTCAAAAGTCACACACCATGGCAAGATTGAGCACAGCAACAAGACACAAGGTATCAGCAAGGTCTCTCCCAGGCAGAAATTTCAAGACAGACAGGGGTTTCCAGATGTGTTGTCCAAGCTATTTTGAAGAAGTACATTGAAACACGCAAGGTTGAGGACCGTAAACACAATGGTCGCCCCAAGGAAACTTAGTGCAGCAGATGAAAGATACATCATCTTACTTCACTTCACAATTGGAAGATGTCCAGCAGTATCATCAGCTCAGAATTGGCAGAAAACAGTGGGACCCTCGTATACACAGCTAAAGTCCGGAGAAGTCTGGTCAGAAGTGGTCTTCATGGAAGACTTGCAGCCAAAAAGCCATACCTCTAATGTAGAAACAAGGCTAAGCAACTCAACTATGCATGAAAATGCATGCACTGGGGTGCAGAAAAAGGCAGCAGGTGCTCAGGACTGATGAGTAAAAATGTGAAATATTTGGCTGTAGCAAAAGGCAGTTTGTTCTCCGAAGGTCTGGAGAGCAGTACAAGAATGAATGTCTGTGGGCAACTTTGAAGCATGGTGGAGGTTTCTTGCAAGTTTGAGTCTTCATTTCTGCAAATGGATTTGGGGATTTGGTCAGAATTAATGGTATCCTCAATTCTGAGAAGTACAGGCAGATACGTATCAATCATGCAATGCCATCAGGGAGGCATCTGATTGGCCCCAAATTTATTCCGCAGCATGACAACGACCCCAAACGTACAGCCAAAATCACTAAGAACTATCTTCAGCATAAAGATGAACAAGGAGTGTGGCACCCACAGAACCCTGACTAAACATCATTGAGTGTGTCTGGGATTACTTGAAGAGAGAGAAGCAACTGAGGCTGCCTAAATCCATAGAAAAACCATGGTTTGCACAAAAGGTACCGTCATGTTCCCATGAAAAAATTTGTGTAAATCACGTGTTTGCCTGCTTCTTCCATGACAAAATCTTTTGTAAATAAAGATAATAAAATCTTGTCCATTTTCACCCATTGGCAAAAAATCCTCGCTTTTTTTTCCAATGGCTAGAAACATTTTGCCCTTTTATTAACTTTTATTAACTAAATGTGCCATTTCCAGAAAGTGAAACACAATACAAGCAGCTACAGAGTGAAAGAGGGGGATTAGACTGTTGTGCTTAGAATTAATAGTGAAACTGAGGCAGGAGAGGCTCATATTGACTACTATCACTATGAGCAAGTTTAATAACAATAAAAGGAGACCTGGAAGGACCGTTATGCGTACAGTGAGTTAAGGAAGAGACCACTAGGGATGGGCTAAAATTTTCTCCTCAAACTAAAATCTGTGAAAAATGTCATTTTCTGCTTGATAAAATATTTCCTGAGAAAAGTGCTGATTTTCCACTTCTTCCCGTTTTTTCGCCTAGCTTATTCCACTGAAATCAGTTAGGAACATTGAAGTTACACACAACACATAACAAATATTATTTTATTTCCCAAAGGTATAGTATAAAAGGGGCACGAGGGTACCTGTGTTGGCAGGATGTGGAGAAAGAATCAGTTGAACAGGGAATGATTTTTGGGGGGGTTGTTTACTGGGATTGGGGGACAGTTAATAAATCCTAAATAAAATTAAAAAACAACCCATAAGACACGGTATAAAAGGGGTCTGAGGAGTGTGGAGGCTGGGGAATGAATCATTTGAACAGGGAACTTGTTTTGGGGGATTGCTTGACTGGTATTGGGGGGAAGTTAATAAAAAAAAAAAAAAAATAAGACATTTGTATTTAAAGTGATAGAGACAGGAACCCCCTGAAATAAGCTGCCACTGGGTTGGACTGATACTTGACTTGATAGAGTATTTTGTACAGGATGATTAGTTAGTTTGTTGTTAGAGGTCTTTAGACTTAGACTTATTAGAGGCCCAAGCCCTGAAGAAACATTGATGTATAGGACTTAAGCTTGTTTGGCACTTTTTTGTAGGACTATGTTTATTTATTTATTCATTTTCATTTTTCAAAGCACAAGTCTGAGAAAAAAAAAATAAAAATGCCCTACTGGCCTAGTGCCAGCGGTCATGTTGACCAGTGGCTACTGGCCATTGTCAAATGTCCTTCTGAGTCCAGAATTTTCAACTGCTGTTCTTGCTCCTGCTGCTGAGTTGTTTAAGCAGCAGGATGATTAGGCAGCTGAAAGGGAATGGGATCAACAATAGCAGTAACATGGAAGATGGATGATGAAGGTTCCACTTGCCGCGACTGGCTCCAGTGATGCGCCTGAGGCAGTAGCAGCACAATAAGTAGCCCCCAGTCTATGTGGAGAAAAGAAGAAGTTGGCCATTAAATCTTCTCCACCTGACCCTCCTCCAAAATCATGGGTGTATTGTAAGTAGAATATTTTTTTTTCCCTTGAGAGCAGGAACTGTGACGCTCATCAGCAACTACAATGTTCACAGTGTGTGTGTGGTAAATAACATCTGGGGGCACAACTGTATCCAAACATCATGACACCCGAAACCAAGTACTGCCCAGACCCCTCTAAAGACACATGACAACTTGCTGACAGTTTAATAGTTATGATAAACCCTCACTGCCAGCATATGTTTAACATATTTAGAGGGATGTAATCTCCTCAATGATGCTTGATGCACTTGCAATTCTCCTCCACCACACTGGCATGTGTGGCTAGAGTTGCTGTTGCTGCTACTGCCTCAGATTCAGCACTGCAACTAGGACCAGGAGTATTGCTGGTGCTGGCAAGTGGAACCTGTCTTAGTCCTGCATCGCTTGTTGACCCCATTCCCACTGTGTCCATGGTGGTCTGTGGCACACTAGCCTGCTCCTCATCATCATGCTGCCCTTGCATCTCAGCATCAGAAGGAATTAGAGCAGTTGCAAATTCCGCTAATTCCAAAACATCACTGCTAGTGGTAATGGTGATGCCCATCCTCATCCCTGTCTCCCACTCTTTCTCAGATTCTTCTAAAAAGGCCATCAATATCTCTTCCACCCCCACTTCTCCAGCATCATCATCGCCACCCCTTCTAGTTCCTATGTGCTGCTGCTCTATTACACTGCTGCTTGGAGGAGGTGACGAGCAATGTGACAGAAGGTCCCCTAATGTCACACTTGTCATGGTGAAGAAGGCAGACTGGCAGTGACAGCACTAGCAGCAGGTACAGGCAGCTGATCTGTGCTCCTGGTTCTGGCCTCTTAGTCTTCAGGATCCTGTTCCATTTGGACACTTTAGTGAAGGGAAGGGGCTGACTCCCAGGGACAGAGGAATAGTGTGAGCTCTCCTGACCGCTAGTCTGGACACTTTCCAATGTTTCTCCTACCACTATGGCTGCTTCAACATTACTGCTACTACTACTAGCACCAACCTCATCAAGTTCAGCTGCAGAGTCTTACTCCTCAGTCTCACAGTCACTAGTAATATGAGGATATTGTTGTTGATTACTCCCCCTACACTTCTAACGTTAACAAGCTGCTGGACCTTAGTAGCAGTAGTACTAGCACTGGCAGGACAGCTTGGGGATGGCAAGTGTGACTTAACATCGCTTCCTGTCACACTCAGTATCATTTCCCCCCCACACTCCTAGCAGCAGGTTCAGCACTGGTGGCAGCAGGGGCAGCACATCTGACAGTGCACTGGCAGCAGCAGAGGCAGCATGTCTGGCAGCAGGTACAGCAATGGTGGTTGCAGGTACAGCACTAGTGGCAGCAGGGGCAGCACATCTAGCAGCATGAGCAGCACTAGTGGCAGCAGGGGCAGCACATCTGGCAGCAAGTACAGCAATGGTGTCTGTAAGTACAGCAATGGTGGCACTGGTAGTAGGGGCAGCACGTCTTGCAGCAGACACAGGTAGCTGACCTGTCCTGCTCTCACTAGTACTACCCTTTTCTCTGTCCCTTCCCAATCCCTTTTCTCCCTCCCTTCCCATTAAACTCCCCAAAATCCCTTGGGGTGATTTAGGGGGACTGGACAGCATTGGTTCAGTACCGCTAGTCACTTCCTCCTCCTCCTCAGACTCAGACTCAGTGGACACATAATAAGGGTCCTTCCAGTTCCTCCTTTTGCTGCTTATAGCCTCTCCTTCCTCAGTGTTCACAATAAATAACAGCAGAACAGCACAGCATGTCTTCCTCACTCTGTAGCTGCTCCTATTGTGTCTGACTTTCGCAAATGCTTCACGTTTTTATAGCGAGAAAGCGAAAACGATGTAAATCAATGGGCAGAAACTTTCTAGCCACTAAAAAGTTGGTTGGGAATTTAGGCTAATGGGCGAAAAATGTGGAAATTTTACTCGCTGTTTGAAAAGTGGAATTTCTTGCAAAAAAGCAGACAATAACGTGGTTTTCATGGAATTTCTCACAGGAACATGGCAACAACTTTTGCCCATATATATTGCATTGTTTCTAATTGAAAGTAATTATACTGAAAAAGTATCTCCTGTCTCATATGATTACAGGAGAGAAAGAGGATAGTATCTGATAGAGCACTAAGGAGATTGTATGTGAAGGAACTCCAGCAGCCAAGTGATAACGGATCAGGGAAAATCCTTTTGGCGTGAGAGAGCAGATCGTATAGATCCTAAGTAAGTGAGATATTTTCTTATATTTAGATTAAATACATTGTATTTTGGACTATCTATTGAAACTGTATCTGAAAAACATAACAAGAGAAGAATCTTCAGATAGTTGAGTGAAGTGTAATCACTATTGATCACATGGACATATACTTAATTGAATGTATATATTATATCCTGTACAAGCTGGACTCCAATATTTATTTATAGCTGATATGCTATCAACCTTATTTCTGTTGAATTTTGTTTGTGATGAATAATTATTTTTGATTGACCAAAGTTATATTCTGCATAGAATGAAATTCATTGTGCATGAAAGTCTAAATTAAGCACTATTTTTTTGAAGCACCACTAGCATTCTCTCCTCTGTTTTACTAGTCTGTGATAGCAGACAAGCAGTGGCCACATCAATAAATTGTTCAAGTTGTATGTGATTTATGTAGTGCCAAACACCTCCTTTTCTTTGATATATTTCAAAGGAGAAAAAATGTTAGGACAAGAGGCCATAGTCTAAAACTAGCGGGACACAGACATAATGTAAGAAAGTTTTTCTTCGCTGAGAGGGTAGTAGATAAGTGGAATAGTCTACCAGCAGAAGTGTTAGAAATTAATACAATGACTGAATTTAAGCATGCATGGGATAGGCATAAGGCTGTCCTGAACATAAGAAAAGACCAAGGACCACACAAGGTTTGAGGTTTTTACAGTAGGAAAATGGGCAGACTAGATGGGTCGAATGGTTCTTATCTGCCGTCAAATTCAATGTTTCTATGTTTCCATGACCCCTTTTATACCATGTCTTATGGGTTTTTTTTAATCATATTTGTTTTTTATTTTTTTATTAACTGCCCCCACAATTCCCATAAGGAACACCCCACAAAAAAAACATTCCCTGTTCAACTGATTCTTTCACCACACTCCACCAACACAAGCACTTCCATACCCCTTTTATACTATGCCTTTGGCAAATAAAATTACATTTGATATGCGTTGTGTGTAAATTCAGTGTTCCATTGATTTCAGTTGAATGAGCTGGGTGTAAAAAATTGGAAAAACTGCACTTTCACTGGAAATTATTCCTCAAGCAGGAAATGTCATTATTCACTGATTTTGGTTTGTGGAGAAAGTTTTCACCTGTCCTTAGTGGACAGATCTCCAAGATGTTTGGAACAACCTACCTGATGAGTTCCTTAAAAAACTGTACAAGTGTACCTAAAAGAATTGATGCTTTTTTGAAGGCAAAGGGTGGTCACACCAGATATTGATTTGATTTACATTTTTCTTCTGTTCACTCACTATCATTTTGTTAATTGATAAAAATAAACTATTAACATGTTTATTTTTGAAAGCATTCTTACTTTACGGCATTTCTTCACACCTGCCTAAAACTTTTGCATCACACTGTAATTCTAGGGCAAACCAGCTTCACCATACAAGAAAAAAAATAAACTCATTGCTTTAAATTGATCTTTTAACTTCTTGACTGTTGGAGACATCTCCATCATAAGATTTCTCTAGTATTGAAAGTTTTAAGTGCCTCTTTTAAACTAATCAGTTTGCCACTTATGCTACTGTTAGTTTCTCTATTTTATCTGTGCATATGGCTATACATTTGTTTTTAAAAACTCAGTATTCATTCTGTAACTATAAGGAACAACAGATGGCTCACACTATAATATTTACTAACTTGGGGGTGTATAATTCACATGCTTGTTTGCCTTGAACCACCTGAATGCCAGAAAAAATGTATAGGAAGAGAGTTTGTCATCCAGTGGATTTATAGGGCTATGTCATATATATAATATTTGCTTATTTATGAAGTTTGCTTTTCCCACTACTAGACCACCCTTTTTCTTTCCTCAATCCAGAGGTTAGTTATATATTTAAGAATGCTGTAAATTGCATGGAGTCTACACCAGCATCAAATGAAGATATAGCGCATGGTCCTGAGGCCAGCACATCACTGGTCATGGAGTAGCTTTATCAGACCTGTAGTTCCTACATTTTTTTCCTTAAAGGGATAGTAATGTTTCACAAGAAATGCAGCTTTGATTAATCTTCATAATATTTGGGCCTTGGAGAACATTATTTAAATACTGTAAGATTTGTAGTTCAAGAGTAATTGAATGATAAAGTATCACCCTTCCACCCCTTTTACTGATGTAACACTGCTCACCTCAGCGCAGCAAGACTGTCCAGATGGATAGCAGAGAGGGACAATCTTCAGTCAGCATAAGGAAAAGCCTGTAAAGGGGGGTAGGGTTTTCCTTCTGATCAAAGTAAGAAGATTGTCCCTTGCTGTGACCTGTCCAGTCAAGAGACCAGATTCCAAATTTGAGGGGATACAGCTTACACTAGGTAAAGGGGCGGTAGGGGGATATTTTATAATTCAATTACTCTTGAACTACAACTCTGACTGTATTGAAATAACACTTTCCATGGGCCAAATACTATGAAGATTAATCGGAGCTACTTTTTTTGTGAAACATTACTATCACTTCAAACGTATCAAGTTCAGTGTAGATATGGATTGCTGGGCAGTTACCTGCAATGAAATCTCTGCATTGTTGGTATAAAAATGGCCTCAAATAACTGGTTTCTTTAAACTGAAAGTTCATGTGCAGAAATCATTGCCCAAGCTTCCCCTTGACCCTTAGAGGGATAGTAATGTTTAAAAAAAAAAAAAAAAAAAAAAGAGCAGCACCAATTACTTTTCATAGTATTTGGGCCATGGAGAGCATTATTTTAATACTGACAGAGTTGTTGTTCAAGACTAATTGAATAATAAAGTTTACCCCTCCTGCCCCTTTTACCTGTGGTAAGCTGCCTCCCCTCAGATGTGGAATCTGATCTCTTGACCGGACAGGTTGCAGTGAGGGACAATCTTCTTACTGTGAGTATAAGGAAAACCCTTCCCCCTTGACAGGTTTTTCAGGTTTTACCTTATGCTCACTGAAGATTGTCCTTTGCTGTGATCCATCTGGACATTCTTGCTGCTCTGAGGTGAGCCATGTTACATCAATGAAAGGATGTAACCACAACTCAGACATCTTGGACCACAACTCGGACAGTTTTGAAAGAACACTCTCCATGGCCCAAAAACTTTGAAGATTAATAGGAGCTGCTGTTTTTGTGAAACATTACTATCCCTTTAACTACACTGTCACTAGCTGACTAGGCTGGAGAGAGCGCACTCAAATAGCAGAATTCATAAATAAAAACTTTATCACTTGCTTGAAGAAAGGGAAACGTGATATGTCACTCTCTATGCTGTTTTGCTGCAATATATAAATTGTAGTGTTTATGTGACAGTGTACTTTTTATCAAACTCTATTCATCATTGATTCTACTTGGCATCCTAACATGTTTCACCTCTATATTTTTGCATTTGAAATATATTTGTTTTGGCACTCATTTAACCCTTTGAGATCCGGAGTGGATTATAATGTATTGCTTTGTAATGCATTGCATATACCACTGGCATTCAAACAGATAATAGTATTATATTATAAAAGTATTGGGTTTCTGGTTTTTGTATGATTTTATTTATAATACAAAATGTTTCTTAGATGTTAGACCGGGATTTCAAGCATAGTAAACACATAACATGGTATGTATATATTTGTTGTTTTGTTGAACTTCCTTCATATACATTTAAATCTGTATATTATGACCCTCGATGTTCACTGCCTGTAGGGGACAAAATGATATAATCAGGCTGATGTTCTTAGTGGAACTGAAATAATTGTGGGGCAAACCATAGGAGACAAATAGAAATCCTGAATTATTAAAATGGGGCTTGATAATACATTGATGTCATCTGTAGCACTTAAAAGGTTAAAATTAACATATAACCGCTTGAGTGCTGGATGGATACGCAACGCATTGCGATGCCATGCGATGTGTACCCCTCTGGCACTCAGATGGTTAAATCAATGGGAATCTGTTACATTTTTATTTGTCCCCTACAGTATTTCTCCCGTTCCACTATACCATGCTCAATTACTCTTATGTATGTTGCAAATTGATCTAGGTAAGGAAAACTGAAACATACACTTTCCATCTCATAATAAGTATATGTACATCAAACTGGCATTGTGTTTCATGCAAGATAATTAAAAATAACAAGAGATAACAGTTTGGTGTCTACTTTAAGCAATGTATCCTTTATTCTGCTATCTGCTGCTAATCATTGTTAGTATTGATTTGAAAAACCTTTGGGATTTTATCACTGACTGTGTTTTTCATGACTAGATAGGGAAGCTGCAAAAATACAATTTTCCTTGTGGGAAGGGCTACATTTCTAGAGCACAGTGCACACACACAGTGCTACAGTGTAGAAATATATTCTTTTTGCCTAATTTAATAAGAGTGAAGCAATTCTGTGGCAAAACAAGGACACCATAAGGACAAATGCAAATTACCATGGATTTAAATTGGATTTTTATCCCCTTGAATTTTAGAGAGACCACCAATGAATTCTTAAGCCAACCCTGGCATTCAAGAGGATTAATGCCCTATTTAAACCAATAAGATTTTTTATTAGTCCCATATGGTGAAGATAGTTCATAAAGGAACCAAATGTTTTTGATCAAATCTTATGGGGGAGAGGAAATAAGCATTGATTAAATTGATAGTAATACTTAAAATGTAAAAAAGAATATGATGTAGGGTTTATGCCCCTGAGTAAAACAAGGATACTCTCACTGTTGAAAGGAGTTTTGTTCAAAAGTCATTACAGCACAAACTTAATTTTTTAGGTGCGGTATCACAGTGGCCTGAAACTGTACAGTGGCAATGTTGCTATACCAATCTTTGGAGATTTATGATCAAATGACTAGACATGTACACAGCAATTTTAGATCACTGAGATACTGCACCAAAAACAATTCATGTTTGAGTTGTAATAACTTTTGAATAAAACACCTTTCAGCACTGGGCTAACCCTTGTTTTACTTAGGGGGATAAACCCCAAACATATATTTTTTTACATGTTGAGTATTATTATATCCTTTAAGCTTACATAAAGGTGAGATAAGCTGTACTTCCAATGTTATTCAATGAAGCATATGCATTAAGATCTCTCAAGCTGGAGAAAAATCAACATCAGGATTGGATTTTATATCACTGGAGAGTTTATGACACCTTTATCGCACCTTTTATACATAACCTCCATAAAGTTGAATTGGATACATCAACCAAAACCTATAGCTGTGAAATATTTTTGTATGAGCTACTCTACTTTCAATGACAAATATTACAATTGAAAACAGGGAAGGGAATAAAAATATTTTTGTGTGTTTTAACAGTCATACCTTAAAGGGGAAGTGTCACAGCTTACCTTGGTTTCAGCAGCTGTTCATGCCGCACGAATGACGCAGGAAGGTGGTAGCGGTTGGATGCATCAGAGCAAGATGCGTCATCTGCAGGTGCGAGGCTTCAGAGTGTAGCAGGCCTCTGTTTTATGCCATGTTTTCTGTAATCTCCTCCTACCTACTTCCTTCCTCTGAGCCTGCTCCTCCTACCTACTTCCTGAGGAGGGGTTTAAAGGGCAGTCTGAGTCCTGACTCAGTTGCCCTTGTGTTGTTGTACAAAGCAGTTCTGTGTCCTTGGGCTCTGTGTATGACCTGGCTTGTCTGACCATCCAATCTGGTGCTGACCTGTGGCTCTGTCTGACTATTCTCCTGCCTTATGCTTATAGTGGACACCCAATCTGGTGCAGACCTGTGGCTCTGGCTGACTAGCTGAACTGTGTATGACCTGGTTTGTCTGACTACCCTCTCTGGTGCTGACCTGTGGCTCTGTCTGACTATTCTCTTGTTATTCCTCTGTAGCTAGCAGACACCCAATTTGGTGCGGACCTGGGGCTCTAGTAGACTAGCTACTTACCGACTGCAGGCGTGGGTCAAGCTGCCGCTTTCTCCATACTGACTGCAGGCGAGAGTCAGGTATCCTCTGCTATATTGCTAACTGCAGGCGTGAGTCAGGTAGCTCCTCACTATATCGGATCAAGATCCTGTATTACAGTTCCCGCTCCTGGTTCCAGCAGAGACTACCAGTGGCTAAGGCCTAGCAGTGTGGCCAGTCTGGGCAGCCTACTATTTCTGATAGCAGTGATTGCTGGCTTTGGACACTCTGCTTGTTCTTGCTATATTGCTATTGTGTACTACCTTACTTATACTTTAAAGGGATAGTAATACTTCGTTTTATGTTTATTTTATTTTGTAGGCATTAAAAAAACACGAAGAACGATGTAAGTCTTATCTCTCAAACCTTTATGGTTTAAGAGATATTCACAAGCCAGATCAGAAGGGAGGTGCCCAGGTAACTGCAGAGAGGGACAATCTTCAATTAAGATAAGGGAAAAAGCTGAAAAACTTGTCAAGGGGGGAAGAGCTTTCATTGTTTTCATTCAAAGAAGATTGTCCCCTGCTGTTATCTGCCTGGTCTTACAACCAGATTCACATCTGAGAAGAGATGGCTTACACTAGGAAAAAGGGGCGGGAGCGGGAAATTTTGCTTGTGAATATCTCTTAAACCATAAAGGTTTGAGAGATAAGACTTATATCGTTCTTCATGTTTTTTTAATGCCTACAAAATAAAATAAAGATAAAACGAAGTATTACTATCCCTTTAATAAATTGCATTTTACTATACCGTACTGACTCCTGAATATCTCTGGGGAACCATGACTGGAAGTAACAGTCCTACGAATAACCATCCGCTTTCCTTACTGTGGCCATAAAATTATAACATCACTTATAAATTGTGCACTTGCTCCTGGTTAAAGAGATAACATCAATCAATCATAGATGTCATGTCTATGGAGAAAGAACATAACAGTTAACTAGCATAATCACAGAACACAAACTATGATTACAGCATAAGGAAATCTTAGAATACACAAGAGCAAATGAGGGTTCTGGCAAAAAAAGGGATAAGGTAGAAGGAATATAAAACTTACATTTGAGCATAGACTGACTCATAGGGATGATAAAATCCTTTTACCTTAAAAGCCAAACAGGCAAAAAATGGAAGTGGCATTTTTTGCCTGTTTGGCTTTTAAGGTAAAAGACATTTTTCATGAAACCTCCAGATTTTCCACTTTTTCCCAACTAGTTCATTACATTGAAATCAATAGTAAGGCTACATTTCAAGTTTTCCTTTTTCCCAGCCGGTATAGTATAAAAGGGGGGTGGGGGCCTGGATCCCACAGCATGTCTATTCTGTATTTGTGAAAGACAGAGAAAGAAGTACAATTTTGAGCTAGTGAGGCTAAGCGAAGAAAGCAAATTTGGAATGTAATTTAGGGAATCACGTTGGCAGGACATTTGTTCTCTGTGTTAGGTGAGTCTGGGGGACTCTGGGGGGCTGTGAAGGGAGATAGGAGGTTGATCCAAAATACCCCCAAATCATGGTTACCTGAGACAGGCAGTGATCTAAACTCCTTCCTCATATGGCTGTTATCTCTTTGCTAGGGGAGTCTGGGGTTGAATAAAGGGAGAAAAGGAGAATTACCCCAAATACCCCAAAATACTATGTAACGGGTTGGGAAGACACAGGCAGCCAGGATCCAAGTTCCTTCTTGTTCTGGGATTTATCTCTGTGCTAGGGGAGTCTGGAGGTGTGAGAAGGGATTAGAGGTTTAAAAACCACAACATTTTTTGTGACTGACTGGGAAAACACATGCAGCTATGATCTAAGTTTCTTCCTGATCTGGTTATTATATCTGTATTAGGGGAGTCTGGGGAAATAAGCAGTTGAACAGGAAGTGTGGGGTTTTTTTGTTTGTTTTTTTTTGTTAACAGTGATAGGGATAAGGACAGTTAATTAAAAAAAAATTAACAAAATAAAATAAAAGTACCGGTTGGGTCATTACCAGAAGCAGTATCATGGGAGTGGAAGTTTGTATTTATTTATTTTTTTGGCATGTGCCTCAGCATTCCTATGCTGCAATCAATACAGATGTGCAGAAGTGGGGATTCCTTCTTTCCACTCCTTACTGTTTGGTCACACATGGTGCATAAATAATTCGCAGTTCCAGATCCCTAGGAGAAATATTCCCACACCCAGGACATCAGTACAGGAGGAGGAGATGGTGGTGGTGCATCTAAAACATGTACTGCAGAGTCTGAATCTAATCCAGCACATGATGAACTTTGGGTCCTGTCTCTCTGATTCTCATCGTCAAACTCTACAGCTGCTGTCACCAGTCCCACCACATCTTAAGGCCAGTCACAGGAACCTGCCCCTCTTCTTTTCCAATCATAACTGGAAAGGTATGTCATAACTGGAAAGGGATGATTATTATAGTAGACAAAGGTCTTACAATTTAGATGGGAGGCAGAGTAGATATCAAGGAAGGTAGTGGTGATAGAGGACTCTAGTGCTTGGAAAAGGGATGAGAGAAGCATTTTACTTAAAAAGAGAAACATACAGTAGACAATACAACCTATTTTATGAAGGAATTCCCTTGAAAAGTATAGTTTTCCTACAATGCATTTGTTTTTTCATTGCAATAAAATTAATGATAGTAATGAAATGTCCCCTAACGTGGATGGTTTCAGACATTCTCACAATGCTAAATTATAGCAGGCGTTGTCCATTTATTATGGTGCAATGGTCACACCAAATCAAAGTAATATAACAATATATTGTTTAATTTTTTCATAAAACAAATGTGAATTGTGTATTGTGTTAAGCACTAAGAGTGCTCATTATCTTAGACCACTTCTAGTCACATATATATATATATATATATATATATATATATATAGAGAGAGAGAGAGAGAGAGAGAGAGAGAGGG
Source organism: Rhinophrynus dorsalis (assembly GCA_037306005.1). Lineage (NCBI taxonomy): Eukaryota > Metazoa > Chordata > Amphibia > Anura > Rhinophrynidae > Rhinophrynus > Rhinophrynus dorsalis. The sequence goes on along the minus strand of CM074719.1, from coordinate 66,212,497 downwards.
AGATACACATACATATAAATTCTCAATAGCTATACTTTCTATAGAATGTATGCTTTTCTCAAAATCTCGAACTGCGTATTTTTCCATGCTCATTATTAATAAATTATGATTTGTATATGCTTTTAATAGTGGAATGTTTGCCCTAGATATTAAAAATAAATAATTCCATAGTCAAATATATGCCTACCAGAACAATATCAAGTCCCTTAATAATTTAGTTGTTGGATAATGAAAATCACCTTTTTTCATCACTTTTCTTTATCCTGAATAGTTTTTTCCAGCACAGTGAACACATATAATGAAATCTCCTTACATACTTTTTACATCTACTTTCATAATAATACCAGAAATAAACAGTGGAATGTGGTTTAAAAGGAGAAGCTGAAATATTCTCAGCAATTTAAACCCTATTCTAAACATAATACAGATACAAATCAATGAAACATGCAGTGCAAATAAGAGTAGAAATTAAGACTGTATTTTATATATATATTCTTGTAAACTACTATGTAGCTAAGATTTAATCTGCTTTTTCAACAGTACATTCACATGCAGAGGAAATAACTAAAAGCAGTCAAATGTTTTTTGTAATATAGTTATATATTACCTTCTCTCTTGTGCTCAAAAGAAAAGAGGAGCACATTCATTGATTTTCATTAATCTAAATGGCGTAAAGAGGTCCCCCAACACATTTTAAAACAATATTTTGGAGACCCATCTAGTATTTAACTTGTTAAACATCCAATTCAAAGGGTTATCATTCCATTTTTCTAAGTCTGGTCAGTCAGGAGGCAACATAGTAAAATGCCCAGGGTTGTACTGTGCAGCAACCAAACAATTCTTAGCAGCCTTTCAGAAGGTCCTAAACTTGACGCCCCATAGCTCAATTGGTTATATGTAAACTTCTGAGAGACTCAGAGGGTTATGGGGACATCATGAAAGACAATAAACTCGAACAGGTCACTTTTTTCCCATGTGATGAATGGGAGCAGACCTTCTGATGGGGAAGTATTCAAGTGATAATTGCTTTTTAATTCAATGGGAATTTTTATTTGTCTCCTATGGTGCAGTTGATTTTTCCAAGAATTGTTTCTCATTTATTTTGTTCTTAATCCTTCTAATGTCCTTTGAGTGACAGTTACAGTGCATTGCCATATTGTACCTTGAATTGCTATTCTATAGGAGATGTGCAATGTTCAGTATTCCAGAAATTTAAACTATAGCTAATACTTTGATGGTCCTTTATCATATTTTACCTAATGTGCCTCCCATTGGCTTCCATTTTTACTATACCTTCATGAGAAATATCCAATTTTAAAGTCACTTTGATGTTAAAGGATCAGTAAAGTTTTATTAGGAAAAAATATATATAGTAATATATTCTGACCAAAATAAAGGCACTCACAGTGCTTTCAGATTCTTTATTCAACTGTATGACAGATCAAACCGTCACAAAGTGATAGAGTTGATTCTACCTTGTTTATGGAGTGCTGTAGTCAAGGCTCACCTCTTTCATAGGTTGCAATAATAACTTTTTGGTTGCTAAATGAATTGCATGGACACCAGGTGGTACTGTTGCTAACATAATATTAAATACCAACAGTTTAGGATGAAATTATGTCATTATAAACCATTATAAGTGTTTTAGATTATTCAGTGGCGGGAGTCAGATCTCCTTTCTCCAATTTTTAGAAAGATTTTTAAGCATTGAGAGGTAGAGAAGGGAGCTATAGAAGACCTTGAAAGTGTAATTTATTTATAACATGTCATTAAACTAGCATAAACATAAAATACATGGGCCTAGATACACTAAAGTTCGAAAATGTTGATGTCCTGTCAGAGCAGTGTCAAAGGTACATAGACAGTATTCACTAAACTGTTTTCGACATTACATCACCATCAGTCCGACAATAATCTGCCACATCGACATCCATCCTACAGGTTTACAAATTTTTACTCATCACATCGACAATGGAGTATTTCCATATAGAAATTATGCCAATGACTCATTTGCCTATGGAAATGCAGGATAATGAGCCATTATCATATGCAAAGTGGTGTGTTGATATGCTAATGTGGCATTTCACCAGATTCCCTAAACTCTGATAGCCGACTCTGCTGTTGGAGTTCATAATCTCAACTTTGCCTACCTAAGGTTGGTGAAGTTGGCATCTCCCTGTACTTTCCTATGCAGTAACAACCTTCAAGCAATGACAGACAGTGAGGGCTGTGAACTGCTGTTGTTGTTGAAAGGATGCTCTCCCTCACACATCACCAGCATTACAACAATCCTGAAGTCTCACAATATTCTTTCTGCTGCTGCACTTGGTCACTAGGGGAGTGGAGAGAATGATTTCAGTGCCATAGACAGCATTGACCTTTAGTAAATCACCCCCATAATGCTTAATTACTACTTTATTAAAAATGGCTAAAAGAATATATAGATGAGTTTAAAAAAAGTTGTGTGGGAGATGGTAGTTCCATTTTAATGTAACACAATGATTATGCCTCTCTTTTTTGCTAGATCTAAGTGAAATATGTGCAGAAACGAGAGCAACCTTGTTTGACGAAACATTACGCTGGTTTGCCTGTAAGATTTTCTTCCAGCTCTGCTAATATTAATACATTCCATTTCTGTTATGTGTGCTTCCTGTCTAATCAAATAGCTTGACTAAATAACAACACAAATATAAAAATAAACAAATATTAACTACATTTCCAATAAAATATAAATTACATTAACAAAGAAATTTCAGTATAGTGACACCGTACTGCAAAAGATATCCAGTACAAAAAAGGAGTAGAGACAACAGAGGGATATTAGTGGAGGGTGGATAGAATACTTTTGGAATCCAAATAATTGAAACATAAGGGAAAACAAAGAAGTAGATGTTGAAAGAACTGGTCCAAGAAACAAAATGATAAATGGATAAAAATTGAAGGGATATTTATATTTACATGAGCTAAATAAACAGGAAACAAAGTTTTGGATAAAAGTTTGAAATTTGCTCCCACAAAAGGTTTCAATAAGTTTCAAACATACAAAAGTATGCAAAAATGTATTAGAAATCTTGGTCTAAAAATTATAATTTAAAAAACTTGTGAGGGACACAAGATACAAAAATGAAAGAATTTGCACATACAAATAGCAACAACAAATGTAGGCTGTATAATACAACACAGCAATAAATATAAAGCAAGAAATAAAAAAAAAATAAAAAAAAGGAAATAACCATAAGACCAGCAGATAGTGGTTCCAGGCCTCATCTGGAAAATGGAGTACAGTTTTGGGCACCAGTTCTTAAAACTGTTGAACTCGAAAAAGTGCAGAGATGTGCAGCAAAACTGATTAAGAGATTGGAGGATCTGAGTTATAAAGAGAGACTAGCCAAACTGGGTTTGTTTACATTAGAGAAGAGATGTCTAAGGGGTTATATGATTACCATTTACAAATACATTCAAGGTCAATACAAAGAACTAAGCAATTAATTATTTACACAAAGAGCTGAGCTAAGATGAGAGGTCATGCATTAAGACTAGAGGAAAGGCGATTTTGACTAAATCAAAGGCATGTATTTTTTACAGTAAGGGCGGTAAAGCTACAGAATTCTTTGCCTCGGGATATTGTACTTGCAGGTAATGTAACTGCTTTCAAAAAAGCAATGAATGCCTATCTAGCACAGAGCAATATTGAGAATTATGACAAATTGATTTAATGCAGATAGGTTGTTGATCCAGGGAAATATCTGACTGCCATTTGGATTAAGGAAGTAAGTTTTTTTACCCACTTGGGTCTAAATTTGCAATGGCTTCAGGTTTTTTTTTTGTCTTCCTTTGGATCAACAAGAGTTGATTCAAAGGATCTGAGCCTTAATAGCCAAAGTTCCTGTAGACATGTTAGGGGGTTAATGAAAAAGGCAATAATGTTAGTTTTCATAAATATTCCCATAGGGAAAGAAAAACTTTTCTCCAGCTCCTTATCACCAATAATCCTTAAATCAAACAACTCCTGCTCCCCTTCATTACCAGATTGCGTCTAAATTACCTAGTATATCTCTCCCAAGCACAGATTTATAACATGAAGTAAACTAACGACTCATATTATTATGTCTAGTTTACACAGCAGGAATACATGGGGAAACCTTTACATAAGGGCAAATTATGTTGGCATCATTGATTTCAATGCAAGAAAAAACCCACCCAAAAAAGTGCACTTTTTGCAGAAATTTCCACAGAAGATGGAATGTACAGGTTTTTTTCGTTTTTCTCTTTTAAGGTGAAAACTTACACTCATACCTTTTCATTAGCACACTCCTAGCACCATCTGCCTGGAGGAGAGACCTTAAGGTCCTGCAATCTCAGCTCTTCAAGGCATCACCTTTAAATCACTGTTATTTTGATCTTACAAAAGCATTTTATACTCTTGAATAGCTAACAAAGTACCATCCTTTATCTGTGTTAAAATAAACAACAAATCACTTGAATCTGTTAAATGGATTTAAATTATAAAACAGCAGAATTTAATTTACAGAAACATTTTTTATTATGAAAACTGAAGGGACAGTTTAAAAGTCAAATTACTGTATTAGTTTTAAATGGAAAGAATGATGATTCTTAAAATTAATGCATGACTTAAGGGTGACTTTTTAATGGCTCTCATAAATGTTAATTTTATAATTGCAGCATCAATCACTTTTTGAAAAACAGAATTGCAGTGCACAGTAGGTGATGTGCTTAAAAGATGTGCTAAGTTATATAGACAAGGTTATCAAAACAGCTGCAGTTGTAGAAACTTAGGTATACTGTAATGGACATCTTGACTTAAAATATGAATTAACCACTTGGTGCTAAAGATATCTTCAATATATAACAAAGAAGTATGTTTGAGAATGCTCTCTCATTCAAGGTGTTAATTGTGACAAATTATCCTATATAATAATTGGCTACAAAGTTTGTAACGACGCAGTCATGCCCAGTAAAGACTGCTGCACTTGCTGCAGTCATGTGCAGTAGAGACTGCCTGTGACGAGGCTGATACTGAGCTGGGCGCTCCAAAGTCAGACCGGAGGTCTGACTTCGGAGAGTCCAGCTCTGTACCAGCTGCAACGCGGGCAGTCTATACTGGGCATGACTGCACCACGACCGCCCGTCACTTGGGCCTGTGTACACGGGCTCTTCTACTAGTATTGAATAAAATATCTAAATTTAAACTGGAAATCATTCCACTGCACCAGCATTTAACCATTTCAGGACCAAACAGTTGTCTAATTCCAGTCACCACTTTTTAAGTGGTTAACTGTGTAACGTGACATAAATGCATAACAATTGACTGGTTAATGCATTATGACCACTGGCAGACAATGTGGGGCTTTCTGTTGCTAGGCTACAATCTCATCATTCTCCATTGGCCAATGTATGACAAAAGTTGTAGTCCAGCAAGAACTGGAGAGCCATATGTTTCTCACCCTTGAATAATGTTTGTACATGATTTATATTTTAAATAGTATTTCATTAAAAAAAAAACAATGCAAATGAAAATAAAAAACTTAAGGGTAAGAAAGTGTTAATCCTTATAATATGATGCAAAACATTATAAGGTATAACAGAACTCTGCAAGTGATCACATCAGTATTAACCTTTCTACTACTTATTGATTTTCTTCAGATTTCAGTTCATAAGTTAGCTCAAAAACATGAAACCTATGCATTCTAGTTTTAACCTAGGCTATCAGACTTTTACATGGGCTGAGGTAGATCATGTGTGCCCCTTTCCTAAGAGCATGCAAGAGTTGACTTGAACAACAAGGGTAACAAAGAATGCATCAGAACACGTATGAACAGAACTCGTATAAACAGATCTGTAACTCCTTTCTATTAACATCTTAAGTGTCTGGTGCCTTTTCAGGAATTAATTTGATGTATGAACTGGACTCTAACTCCTTTCTATTAACATCTTGTTTATCTAGCTTATTAACACTGTTAGCCCATAGACTGAGTGGGTTCAACTGCATAGTTAATTACATGTCACACTTTCATCTTCCCCTCAGCCTTTTGTTCAACCCTTTGATATGTTGACAGTTGGATATATAAACAGTATTCTTGGGCCTATATAAGTGCAAACACTGTGGGGAGAGCACTGGCGGGGGTAGACTATTGGTACCCCTTTCCTAAGTGCTTGGAAGAGTTTAAAGGGATAGTAATACTTCGTTTTAACTTTATTTTATTTTGTAGGCATTAAAAACACATGAAGAATGATATAAGTCTTATCTCTCAAACCTTTATGGTTTAAGAGATATTCACAAGCAAAGTTTCCCCCTCCCGCCCCTTTTTCCTAGTGTAAGCCATCTCTTCTCAGATGTGAATCTGGTTGTAAGACCAGACAGATAACAGCAGGGGACAATCTTCTTTGTATGAAAAGAATGAAAGCCCTTCCCCCCTTGACAAGTTTTTCAGCTTTTTCCCTTATCTTAATTGAAGATTGTCCCTCTCTGCAGTCTACCTGGGCACCTCCCTTCTGATGTGGCTGAACGGGAGGGGGGGCACTTTGCTTGTGAATATCTCTTAAACCATAAAGGTTTGAGAGATAAGACATATCATTCTTCATGTTTTTTAATGCCTACAAAATAAAATAAAGATAAAACGAAGTATTACTATCCCTTTAACAACTGACTTGAACAACAAGAGCAACAAAGAAGGCATAAGAACTATTAATTAGAGCTGCTTTTATTATGAAACATTACTATCCCTTTAACTACTTGTAAAGAGCACCATTCATCAGCAAATAGTTTTTTTCCTCTGACATTAGAATCTCACATATTATGTATATATTTGTTATCTATTCATTTGTTGTCAGCTGGGCTAATTAATAGCTGGGCAGCAGCAATTGCCAAGTGAAATTCTAAGGATATATTTCTGGAGGTGATTTATGGTAAAGAAAGAAAACAACTGCAAAAGCTGAAGGTATTTTGCTATCTTTAGTCCCCATTATTACATTAGTGCTGTGAAAATGTCAGGTATGGTGCAGTGAAATGGGTGTTTTGCATTTCACCCCTTGGAAAAATTTTTGAGGTTCAGATGCTCTCCAATTTGTCATTAATATCCTGTTTTATAGAAGGAGATTGATCATTTTAAGGCTGAGATCTATGAGGTGTCTGAATTCCATACAGATGCAAAAGAAACAAGTGCCACTTCCTCAGAGACTTGAAATGACAGATGGACTACAGTTGGTTCTGGAAGGATAAGAGTTGTGGGCAAGAGGCATGTCCCACAGTCTGTGCCTCTTCCTAATTTTTTTGCATCAATTTCAGAACACCTCCTTAATATTGGGACAAGTCCTGAAGCAGAGACTATTTGTTCAACAACTTCTAATTCACAGATAAATCAGACTACAACATTGACAAAGGTAAGAAGTTCAAACTACTTTGAGAGGAAGCAACTACTGGGGGACTCTATATTAAGAGCTGTGACTTTGGAGAATAGTCTTGATGGTTGCAAAAAAGTTAGATGTCTTCCTGGATCTACAGGTCACAGAGACTGACACATTTTAAAAATTGTTAAGGAAGCAAGACAGGATGGAAAGTTGGATGTCATAGCCCATTTAGGAACCAGTGATTTGGCTTGTAATGAGGTGAGTGTGAAAAATTATATGCTTAAAAATATGTAAATATATGTAGCAAGTTGCACCTACTGTATCAGTTTCAGAGCTTCTGCCAGTGTATAAGGAAGATGATGGTAGAATGCAGAAAATTATATACTTTAATTCATGGCTAGGGAAATGGGGCCAAGAACATGGATATGTCTTGCATGGTTTTCAAAGTGGAACAGAGGTTCTCAGTGAGTGGTTCAGAAGTTTTGTTAACAGGTATTGAATCTAGTAGGGGAGGGCAATGGAATGATACAGGATAAATCCACTTTCCCTCCACAGCATTGCACAGATTAATCTGGACAAGGTATATCTGTGACACTTAGGTCAAAAACCCATAGACTTTGAGACGTGTACAAATGCCCTTAGGAAGATATTTATCTGTACAGAACTAGGCTGAAGGAGGCTAAATGCATTATTAGATGATCTAAAGCACACACAAACTAAAGATTTTCCCTGGCAAGGGGATAAACCTTTTTTTTAGATATATAAGTGAAATGAGGAAAGTTAAACAAGGAATAGACTGAAAACAAAAATGTAATTTATGTAAATGAGAATAAAGGGCTAGCTGACTGGTTTTTACAGATTGAGGCGAAGGGAAGGGACCTGTGTTAGAAAAAATAAATAACAAGATATGGGAAGCATACATGTTTACAGAGAAGAAGTTCTACTTCAACTCTCTAAGGTAAAATTAGATAAATCAATGGGACCAGATGGGATACACAAAAGCATCAAACCTTCCCGTTATTTCAGCAGCTCCATTGATAACTGTTACAGTTCTTTAATCACAGTCCAATCAAACTGAACACAGGCTTAGGCCAATACCTTATATCTCGGAAATAGGAGGAACTCTACAAACATGCAAAAAAGAAGAAGCTTTCCTAAACTTCTCACACAGATCCAACATATCCAACAATATCCCACAAATCGCACCACTTTTGATATATGTTCCTTTTCCAAATGCAAAAGTGTATGCAAATACTCCTTGTCATAAAATCAACAAATTCCTTATTTGCAAAAATTCAAAAACATACTTGCTTTCATAATATTCTGAACGATAGGGCCTAAGACTTACAGAGTGGGTAACGGGAGATCTTACAGATGGTAAAGGTGATCAATGCTTTTCATGCAATGGCAGTGCTTAGCTATGATCAAACACAGTCTTTCTCCCAAATGACTAGCTACATTTAAAAATGTTACATCCAATCATATTCAAGACAACTTCTATTCAGTCTCACTGACTGGTCTGCCTTGATGCATAATTCGCTACATATGTATAGACTGCAGGTTCTACACGGCTGTCTAAATAAAATTAATGGCAAAGCCAATTCAAAATACATTCAATGTATCTGTAGTTCTAAACCTCGACTCAAAAAAGTTGATTCCAAACCTAGATGGAATACTACAAATACACACCATCCATCATAAAGGCAAAAGTTGTTGACGTGTTCCCGGGAGAAATCCCATGAAAACCACGTTATTGTCCACTTTTTCGCAGGAACATCCGCTTTTAAAACAGTGAGTAAAAATTTAACATTTTTCACCCATTAGCCAAAACTCCCCAAAAAATTTTCAGTGGCTAGAACGTTTTTCACTGCTACAGAGTGAGGTAGATGTGCTGTGCTGTTCTGCAGTTATTTGTTTGTTAAATTGAGGCAGGAGAGGCTCATAGCGATTGCTATCACTATGAGCAGTAAAAAGAAGAACTGGAAGGACCCTTACTATGTGTCCACTGAGTCTGAAGAGGAGGAGAAAGTGAGCAGTGCTGAACAATGCTGTCCAGTTCCACTAAATCATTCCTAGCGATCTTGGGGAAATTAATGGGAATGGAGAAAGAGAAGGGTAGTACTAGTGAGAGCAGGACAGGTCAGCTGCCTGTGCCTGCTGCAAGATGTGCTGCCCCTGCTGTCAGTGCCACCATTGCTGTATCTGCTGCCAGATGTGCTGCCCCTGCTACCACTAGTGCTGCATCTTCTGTCAGAAGTGCTACCCATGCTACTGCTACCACCATTGCTGTGCCTGTTGTCAGAGGTGCTGCCTTCTGCCACCAGTGCTGTACTTGCTGCTAGTGCTGAATCTACTGCCACCAATACTTTGCCTGCTACTAGTGTATCTTTTAGTACTCAGGAGGGGTTGAAGGAGAAAATTATGCCAAGTGTGACAACAAGGGACCCTAAGTTACACTTGCCATTCCCAAGTAGTCCCGCCAGTTCTAGTACTACTGCTACTACTACTAACCAGCAGCTTGTTAGCATTAGGAGTGAAGGAGAGGGTAATCAACAACAATATCCTGGTATTACTAGTGACTGTGAGACTGAGGAGGAAGACTATGAGGCTGAGCTTGATGTGGTTGTCATTAATAGTAGTAGCAGTAATGGTGAAGCAGCCAGAGTGGTAGGGGAAACATTTGAGAGCATCCAGACTAACAGTCAAGGGAGCCCACACCATTCATCTGACCCTGGGAGTCCTCCCTTTCCCTTCACTATAGTGTCCAAGTGGAACAGGATTCTGAAGACTAAGAGGCCAGAACTGTTGTTGGGGGAAAACAGACACACAATTAATACCACCACCACCAGAAGGAGCACAAATCAGCTTCCTATGCCTGCTGCTAATGCAGTCAGTCTGCCTTCTTTAGGTCAAAAGGAAATTCCAAGTGTGATATTAGGGGACCCTCTGTCACATTGCTCGTCACATCCTCCAAGCAGCAGTAAGATGTCTGTAATAGAGCAACAGCAGCAGCAGCAGTACATAGGGACTAGTGGGGGTGATGATGATGGTGGAGAAGCTGGGGTGGAAGAGACATTGATGGCCTTTTTAGCAGAAATTGAGACAGGGATGAGGATGGGCATCACCACCATCACTAGCAGTGACATTTTGGAATTTGAGGAATTTGCAGCTGCTCTAATTCCTGTTGCTGCTGAGTTTCAAGGGCCACAGGATGCTGAGGAGCAAGCTAGTTTGCCACAGGCCACCATGGGCACATTGGGAATGGGGTCAACAAACAATGAAGGACTAGGACTAGGTCAGGTTCCATTTGCCAGCACCAGCAATACTCCTGGTCCTAGCTGCAGTGCTGAATCTGAGACAGTAGCAGCAACAGCAGCAACATTATCCACTGCCACAGATAGTGACGGGGTGTGGGATTATTTTTCTGTTGGGGTAGGGACAGTGCAGTCATCACCAACGGCACTGTGCACAATTTGTGACAAGTGAGAAGAGGAAAGGAGGGAACACACCTTGGCACAAGTGCCCTGATACCACACAAGAAACACAGCCACCATGACATTTATGTCAAACATGTTGAAGTCAAACACCCACCAAAGAAATCAAGCGCCACTGTTGCTATACCCCCTAACTATCTAGAAAAGTAACAAGAGGCGAGGCGGAGATCGAAGAGGAGGAAAAATATAGCAACCAAGCAGAGATTGGCAGTTCCATGATGAGTGAAACAACTATCTCACCATCACCTTCTACTGTAAATACATTTTCTGCCAATCCACCTCATTCATCGTTATCTCCCCTGCCAAATGATAGCCACTCTGTTGATGTTAGGATGTGGCAGTGTGGTGGAGGAGAATCGCAAGCAGTGCATCAAGTGACATCTGAGGAGATTCCATCCTGCAGAATATGCTAAGATGGTGGCAGGGTGGGTTCATCATTACTATTAAACTGTCAGCAAGTTGTCATGTGTCGGGGTCTGGACAAGGGGTATAGTGACAGCGGCAGTACTTGGGTTCTGGTGTCATGATGTTTGGATACAGTTGTGCCCCCAGATGTTATTTACCACACTGAGTAGATTGTAGTTGCTGATGAGAGCCACAGTTCCTGCTCTCAAGGGAAACATTTCCATTCTAATAACAACACACCCATGATTTTGGAGGAGGGTCAGGTGGAGAAGAATTATTGGCCAACTTCTTCTTTTCTCCACATAGACAGGGGGCTACTTATTGTGCTTCTACTGCCTCTGACATATCACTGGAGCTAGTCATAGCAAGTGGAACCTTCATCATCCATCACCCATGTTACTGCTATTGTTGATCCCATTCCCATTCAGCTGCCTAATCATCCTGCTGCTTAAACATCTCAGCAACAGCAGCAAGAGCAGCAGTTGCAAATTCCACAATTATGGACTCAGGAGGAGGACATTTGACAATGGCCAGTGGCCACTAGCCAGCATGACCTGTTGGCACTAGACCAGTAGGGCATTTTTTTCACAGGGCTTGTGCTTTGAGAAAAAAAAAATTGTCCTACAATTTTTGGGGGTTTGTTTCTAACAAGCCTAAGTCCTACAAATCAATGTTGCTTCAGGGCTTATGCCTCTAAAATGTCTACGTCCTACAAAGGCCTCTAACAAATCTATACTCTATCAAGTCAGTCCACCCCAGTGGAAGCTTATGTTTAGGGGTTCCTGTCTCTATCGCTTTACATACAAATTTCGTATTTTATTTTATTGATTTATTTTATTAAATGTCCTCCCCAATACCAGTCAAGAACCCCTCAAAACCAATTCCTTGTTCAACTGATTCATTCATTTACCAACTCAGGCACCCTAGTCAGACCCCTTTTATACCATGTCTTATGGGGGTTTTGTAAATTGTATTTAGGATTTATTTTTTATTAACTGCCCCCCCAGTCACAGTAAACAAGCCCCCTCAAAAAAACATTCCCTGTTCAACTGATTCTTTCCCCACACCCCACCAACACAGGCACCCTCATGCCCCTTTTATACTGTGGCTTTGAGAAATAAAATAATATTTGCTATGTGTTGTGTGTAATTTCAATGTTCCCATTGATTTCAATGGAATGAGCTAGGCAAAAAAGTGGGAAAAAGTGGAACTCTGCATTTTTCGCAGGAAATTATTTACCAAGTGGAAAGTGCCATTTTTTGCCAATTTCAGTTTGAGGCGAAAATTTTCACCCATCCCTAGTTCTAAACCTCTAGCCATAAAGGATCGATTCTGAACTCTCTATGTCGAATGTATTGAATACATGCTTTGCATCAAATAATAATAAAATATAAAGACAGAGTAATCTGAGGACGAGACTACTGGCAAAGTCCAACAACAACTTGCCTCTCACTTCAACAGAAATCATAACAATTCAAAAGGGTATCACAACTTATTCTCCAAATTACTACTTTAATTAAATAACAACGTTTTGTAGCAGCATATTAGATGAAAAACCACTACTTCTCCGTGATGCCCTCAAAGTCTCTTTTCCAAAGAAAGGCACAGCAGCCCCCTAACATCAGCCAGTGGTCCTCCTTCATAAAACTATAGCCATTCATACAATGTTTTATACACCAAGGTGTCACACCGAACAGGTATGGTCTGTCACAAGGACAGAGAGGCAGGTATGGAGGACAGGCCCCCAAATGCTCGGCTTGTATTGATAAGGTGGAGCCCAAATGCAAGCCCAATAAGGACCAATAAAAGAGAGGAACTGAAGTGACAGAGCCCATGGGGAGAATCCAGGAGAGTGGTCAGACAAAGCCAGAGGTCAGTGCAGGCAGCGTTCAGAGATGGTCAGACAGAGACAGAGGTCAGTGCGGGCAGGGGGATACTTTATCACTCAATTCCTCTTGAACTACAATTTTGACAGAACTGAAATAACACTCTCCAAGGCCCAAATACTATGTTGATTAATTAGAGCTGCTTTTATTATGAAATATTACTATCCTTTAAAGATTAAGTAGAAATAGGCTTGTGCACTGGTTGGACTGTAGCCAGAAGTCAGGGCAAGAGACAATATGGATGGTCAGTCTTAGCCAGAGGTCAGGGCAGGTAGAGAGCATGAATGGTTGGACTATAGCCAGAGGTCAGGGCAGGAGACAATAAGAATGGTCAGACTTAGCCAGAGGTCAGGGCAGGATATATCAGAACAGTCAACAAGATCAAATACAAGTAGGACAAAGATAGTAACACCGAACTAGACAATAGCAGAGCACAAATAGACTGAGCACTGAACCACCAGTGCTAAGAGTTTAAATAGAGGAGACCTGCGACATCACAACACCTCACAACTCAGCGACGTGATGACGTAGGCCAACCCGATACTTCATAATGCGGAAGTTGGCGAGGATGAGCACCACCAACCAGTTGTGGAGGTGTCTGTTGGGTAGGGAGTTCACGGACCTGATAGATGCCCCCCTCCGACTTGAACCCCAAGCGCGAGGGTGATCAGGATGAGCACAATGGCAGGAGCATGAAGGATGGTAATTGGTTCCCAGGACTGCTCCTCAGGGACATAGCCACTCCAGTGGACAAGGTACTCGAGCTGACCCCTGCGGAGATGGGAGTCCAGAATCCGTTCCATTTCATACTCCTCCTCCCCATCAACAAGCACAGGAGCAGGGGGAGCAGCAGGGTGCAGCTGTAGAAGGGGTGGATGCCATCTCTTCAACTGGGATACGTGAAACATGAAATGGATCTTGAATGAGGAAGGCAAGGACAGTTGATAGTCCACTGAGTTGACCACATGGTTGATCATGAAAGGACCCAAGAAACGAGGACCCAGTTTCTTCGTGGGACAGGAGAGGCAAAGATGCGCTGTAGATAGCCACACCTTATCACCGACTTGTAGGGTTGGATGTGGAGACCAGTGTTTGTCAGCAGTCGTCATGTCCTGTAACTGTGATTGGGCTAGAGTCCGCTGTAGGGACTGATGACAGGCTTGTAGTTGGCAGATGAGTAGAGCCGCATTGGATACTGTGGGATCAGGAGGAAGCCCAGGAAGGGCATGAGGGTGATTGTCATAGAGGTTGTTAAATGTTGAGGTTTTGATGGACTGATGGTATTGGTTATTGTAGGTGAATTCAGCAAGAGGCAGGAGGTGGTATCAGTTGTCTTGGAGATGCAAAGTGTAGCAGCGTAGATACTGTTCCACGGTCTGATTCGTATTCTCTGTTTGTCCGTTTGTGTGAGGGTGATAACCAGATGAGAGATTTCTTTGGATTTGCAGATTAGCACAGAAAGATGTCCAGATTTGAATGTGAACTGCGACCCTCTGTCAGATGGCACAGAGCATGGTATCCCATGAAGGCGAAAAACATGTGTGAAAAACAAGGAGGCTATTTGTGCAGCTGTAGGACAATGGTAGATCAGACATGAAATTCACCATTACGTCTTTCCAAGGACCTGAGGGCACAGGCAACAGATGCAGTAGGCCATGTACTTTAGTGTGTCTATCTTTAACCCTACAGCAGGTCTTGCAGGTGGATACATACACTTGTATGTCACTGAGCATTCCTGGCCACCAGAAGTATCATTGGATACCGGTTTGGGTCTTGATGCATCCTCCACAACCAGCAGTAGGGTGATCATGCCACAACTGTAGTATCTAGTTGGGAAGAGGCAAAGGAACATATACCATGTCCTGTTTGTACAGTAGGCCATCAGCAGTAGTCAGGCCGTGCTGTTGTTTAAAGGAAGGATCAAGGGTGGTGTGCTGTATGATATGTTGCAGAACAGAACTGGTGGTGAGAAGAAAATGTTGCGGTTGGAGCACAGTATCATGGCATGTCAGGACAGAAGTGGAAACAGGATACCTGTGTGACAAGGAATCAGCCTTTGTGTTCTTTGACCCTGGTCTGTAGGAGATCTGCAACTGAAGCAGGAGAAGAACAGTGCCAATTTGGCCTGTTGTGAATCTAACCGTGAGCAGTCCGTAGATACACGGAGACATGATATACGGAACCCTCCAGCAGATTATGCCATTCTTCCAAAACACACTTAATGGCCAAGAGTTCTTTGTCTCCAGTGATGTATAGTGTTGAGCGAGCACCACGATGCTCGGGTGCTCGGGTGCTCTGACCGAGCACCCCCTGAGGCTCGAGTGCTCGGCCGAGCACCCGAGCCCCATTGGAATGAATGGGGCGACACCAGGCACCCCCTGCTCTGATGAGGGGAGGGTGTCTGGTCAATGCCCCCTTCATCTCCGCTATGCCCCCTTCATCTCCGAATGCCCCCTTCAGCTCCGCAATGTCCCCCTTCAGCTCCGCTATGCCCGTCTTCCACAATGTGCCCCTTCATCTCCGCTATGCCCCTCTTCCACAATGTGCCCCTTCATCTCCGCTATGCCCCTCTTCCACAATGTCCCCCTTCATCTCCTCTATGCCATAGAGGAGATGAAGGGGGACATTGTGGAAGAGGGGCATAGCGGAGATGAAGGGGCACATTGTGGAAGAGGGGCATAGCGGAGATGAAGGGGCACATTGTGGAAGACGGGCATAGCGGAGATGAAGGGGGACATTGTGGAAGAGGGGCATAGAGTCTATGCCCCTCTTCCACAATGTCCCCCTTCATCTCCGCAATGCCCCCTTCATCTCCGCAATGCCCCCGTACCTCCAGTCCCTGGTGGTCCAGCGGAGCTTCTTCGGATCTGTGCCTCTTCCGGCACAGATCCCCGCCACCCGAACATGTCGGGCGAGCACATGGCGGTACTCGACGAGTACCGCCATGTGCCGAGCAGAGCGATGCTCGAGCCGATCCGAGCATCGGCCGAGCACGCTCGCTCATCACTAGTGATGTAGTTTTGTTCATCAGGGGTTAGTCTATTGGACAGGAAGGCAACCGGGTGCACAGCACTTTCTTGCCTAGTCGTTGAGATAGAATCGCCCCTGTGGCTATGTCTGATGCTTCTACCTTGAGGAAGAATGGTCATTGGGTGTCTGGTTGAAGAACGACAGGTGCTGCACTGAAACATTCCTTGAATATGGAAAAAGCCTCCTGTGCTGTGGGTGTCCAGAGAAATCGAGATGTAGACTTTGGGAGCAGCAATCTTGGAGAATCCCTTTATGAATCTACAATAGAAATTGGCAAAGCCAATGAAGCGTTGCACTTCCTTTTTATTGGTAGGAACAGGCCAGGTCAGGACTGCAGAGACTTTGTGTGTATCCATCTTTATACATCCAAAGGTCAGGATGAACCCCAAGAACGCAATCTCTTTGGTCTTGAATGTACATTTTTCAAGTTTAGCATAGAGGTGATTCTGATGTAGATGTTGGAGAACAGTGCAGACGTGCTGTCAGTGGTTAGGTAGATCTGGAGAGAATATCAAAATATCATCTAAATAAACAATAAGTTATTGATCCAGTAGGTCTTTAAACACATCATTGATGAGATATTGAAATTTTGCAGGGGTGTTTCATAGTCCAAAGGCATCACACAGTACTCAAAATGCCCATAGTGTGTGCAGAAGGCCGTCTTCCACTCATCCCCTTCCCGCATGCGGACTAAATTGTAAGCACCAAGAAGGTCGATTTTCGTGAAGATGGTGGCTGAAGAGAGTCTTTCTAGGAGCTTGGGTACAAGGCAAGCTGATAACGTTTTTTTACCGTTATACGGTTAAGGTCACTGTTGTCCATACAGGGACGAAGTTCTCCGCCTTTTTTTTTCAACAAAAAAGATACCTGCCCCTGCAGCAGAAGACAAGGGTCTAATGAAGCCTTTCCAGAGGTTGTCCGTGATGTATTGTTGTAGGTATCCTTATTCAGAATTAGACAGCATATGGTATTGCTGCTCCAGGAAGGAGATCTATAGGGCAGTCATAAAGCCTATGTGGCGGTAGGAGGTCTGCTCCTTTTTTGCCAAACACATCTTGGTAATGTTGGTATGCTACTGATAGTGAAGAAAGAACAGGGGCTGTAGGTGAGAGGAGCAACCGACGTGTCTGTCAAAGGCATTTTGTTGTGAAGAAAGGAGACGAAAACATCACTGAACCAGTGACCCAGTTGTTATGAGGATTGTGGTTCTGAAGCCAAGGAAGTCAGAGACTCAAAGGAAATAAAGGATACGGTGAAATGTCAATCTGTATCTCTTCATGGTGCAAAGTGCCAACAAGCAGATGCAGAGGCGGTGTCTCATGTGACACGGGACCTTGATGGTGATTCCTGCCATACGCCATCTGGATAAGCAAGGGGTGTCACTTTCGTTGGTGTGGGATACCCAATTGTTCAGCCCAGGAGAGGTCAAGGAAGCAACCACTCGCCCCGGAGTCAATGACTGCGGTCATGTTATTTTGGTGATTGGGCCACTGCAAACAAACAGGAATGGTTAGATGCAAAGTAAGAGGAGTAGTAGGTAGAGGACAGTGTGCAGAAGGAGATGCAACCAACCTTTCCCTGCGCCGCTCTCTAAACCTACAGTCGATCTGTATGGCCAAGAGGGTCACGTCCTCCAGGGCAGATGGTAAACCCACACATGCCAGTTCGTCCTTCAGACTTTCCGACAACCCCAGTAGAAATGGTCTAAGAGAGCAGGCTCATTCCAGACAGTTTCTGAGGCTAAGCATGAAAATCAGTCACGTACTCTTCGGCAGGATGGCTTCCCTGCATCAATGCCCGAAGAGCAGTGCACATCCACAGGGAGTCATCGTAGATTGCATCCATAGCCTGCCGGAAGGTAGGCCAGGAGTTTAAGAGGGACTCTGTGTTTGGAGCAGATGATAGGCCCAGGATTGAGGTTCTCAGGACAGGAAGGTGATAACAGAATGGTCAATGTAGCCAAGATTAAATACCAGTAGGGCAAAGATAATAGCACCGAACTAGACACTAGCAGAGAACAAATAGACTGAGCACCGAGCCACCGGTACTTAGGGTGTTCCCACAATGTCACAATGCCTCACGATGAAGACCAAGCTGACGCTTCATAATGTGGAAGCTGGTGGTCGAACCGACATACATGGGGATGCAAGGATGAGCACCACCAACCTGTCATGGAGGCACCTGTCTGGTAGGGATTGCATGGATCAGACACAAGGACAGATATGTAAGATTTAAAGTCTAAATCATCATTTATCTAAATTAGGTTAAACTCACATCAGTTTGAAAAAACAGATGAAATCTTTCTTCAAACATGTGAGCTAGATATTTGATTAGTAATTATTAAGCAAATATATGTTAAAAGACTTGAAACAAAAAGCAAAACAAAAATAAAGCATATTTCAGGATAATAGACTTATAGAGCTAATAAATGTTTAATAAGGCCCTAACATTTGTTGATCTCCAAAATATTTCTGTAGCATTTTAACCTAATGATTTTCATTCAACAGCTACAATGCATTATATTGAAAACTTCATGGACTGAATAATACACCAAATATATATTAAACATAACACATGACATCATAATCTTTTTTAAGACCTTGTAGATGATATGTGCCTAGTGTAAATATACACTTCATGTTTCAATAAAATAGCATCTGAATCTCTCCTCTTACTCCTAAGAAATTTCTCTCTAGACCTTGTATCTTAAATGTTTCTACATTTCTTGCATGTACGTCTTTAAAGTGTGAGGAGGTATTAGATCTAAATTTAATGTTTTGAATATCACTCAGATGTTCATTGAGTCATTCTTGCAACGTCCTTAGCATCTTCCCTATATACTGTAGTCTACACTCTGTACAGCTAATCATATATATGATCCTCCTTGTAGCACAGTTTATATAACTCTTCATTTCAATTACTTTGCCTGTTGTAAAAGACACCTACTGAAGGGTCACCATGACTTGTAGATGCACGGCCAGAATGTTGCCCTCTTAGGCATAAAGTCCTTGTGCCCTCATCCATGTAAATGTGTCGCCAAATAGACACCAACATTTCCATAGTAAACCCGAGTTGGTGTCCTGTTGAAAATTCAAGTTTTGTATTTGATTTTAGGGATTTGTACCTGTCCCTTTCCTTAACCTCCCCTTCTCCCAATAACTTTATATAGTAAACCAGACTTGGTATCCTATTAAATGACAAATTGCAGTAAAGAGAAACAATGTGTACATACTGACAAGGAAGAACACCTTTCTGAGCAATGTGCTGGAGACCCGAACCGAACTCACTGCCAAAGTGCCTTTGCAGTGGATGGCAAACATTATGCGGGTCATCTCTTGTCATTTTTCTTAATGGGTATTGCCTGCTTTCAGAGTTTACTGGTAATTGCAGTGCAGGACACCAGCACATCCCTCAGCAAGTTCTTCTTCCTTGCCAGCATGTATACATTATTTCTGTTTATTGTAATTTGCCTTTTAATAAGATAACAACTCAGGTTTGCTATGTAAAGATATTGGGGGAGGTTAAGGAAAGCGAAAGGCCCAAATCCCTACAATCGAATCCTATATTTGCATATCTAAATACTATGGAAATGTCTGCGGCTATTCGGTGACACAATTACATGGATGAAGACAAAAAGCCTTTATCCTTAAGTGGGTGACATTTTGGCCATGCTTCTACAAGGCATCGCAACCCTTCAGCAGGCGACATTCTGATGACACCCTTTTGATGCAGATGACATTATGATGTTGCCCTTTTTGTGCTCGTCAAATAGACGCCAATATTTCCATAGTAAATCAAAACTAACAGATGTGGTAAAAAGCAATCTGTAATAGCTATGTTTGGGCATCCTGTGATTGTTACACATGTGGGTTTACAGTTACACTCATCTGCGTCCATAAAGGACAACATTAAAAAGGCGAACATCTTGATTTATTGGCATTTCTTCCTCCTTTTTAAGACATTATTCATAATGATAACAGAATAAGAGAAATAGGGAAAACAGGGAGGACAGAAAGACATTCTTTTCTTTATTTATGTAGCCATATTCTATTAGAGTCAGCCTTCCCATAGTGTTCCCCTATTCAAACACATTGACAAAAGAGAAGTTATGGGGGCTCGGCTTGCTTCATGTATCTTATGTGAAGGATTAGACTCAGCATTCAGCTGTACTAGAGCTTTAGCATTCCCGCCGACTAAACAATTTCAACCAAATATCAGCTGGGCAAAGGGCTGAATGATCTATTTGAGAGAGGTTTTCTGGATACCCTCTGGATACCCTCAATTAACAGTAATGTCATTTTGTATTTGATCATTTAAAATCTGTTCAGCAACATCTTTCTACAGTTAAAATTAAGATTTAAAAATAACTGAGTGTAGGTTGGACTGAGGGTCAATTTTCTTCTCCCTTTTTGATACTTTTAGTGCTTGTTCACCTGTCTTGATCCTTCAAAAGATAATCAAAATTATTTAGGTTAATTCATAGTTACCTTTTCATTTTTGTGCCTCTATATATTATGTTTTTGACAATATCCTGTGCAACACACCTTACACTTCATTTGATGAGAAAGTAACATTTTTAAAGCTATGTGGAAGTGGGACATTGTTGGTGACACAATTTGTGGAGGAGGCTGGATAGGTGACTGGAGAGCACAGCTAGAGAATGAAGAGATGCAGGAGTATCAGGAAAACTGGAACTAAGAGGTCCGTGAAGGATCTGACACCCCTAACTCTCAACATCTCCAGAAAGCAAGAGTTGAGGAGGTGAGCGGTGAAGAATGCCAAGAGAGAGTTTAGAGAGGCAAAAGGTAGACAGAAGTGGCATAGACTGCCAGAGGGGAAATGAGCAAGAGTGTCTAAGACAGCCAGGGGGGAAAATGAGCAAGTAGTGGAGGAGATTGCCAGAGTGTGAATGAGCAAGTAGTGGTGAAGGCCACCAGAGGAGCAGTGAGGGCAAGCAGTGGTGAATACCTCCAGAGAAAAGAAAGGAGGAGGATGCCAGAGGAGTCACAGAGTGAAGTCCAAAACCAATCACTGAGTGGATGCAGGACACAATACAAAAGGGAAATGAGACATGGTATGCTGAGAACAAGGTACACAATTAGTAGAATGGATAATGGGCCGGAGGGGAAGTGAGGTTTAAATAACACAGTCATCCAATGAAAATCAGAGGGAGGAAACAGGAGTTGACAGTTAAACAACTCACAATCATGACAGTTGGCAAATAACTATGGTGTTAGATTTTTATGTGTTACCCATATGGGAACTGGTGTGGCCAGTGTGACTGATATTATAGAACAATTTGTTTCAACAAGACGTACTTGCAAACACATCAGGATACTGGGGGAGACTGGCTTGCCTTCAAAGAAATACATATTTGAAATAAAGTAGAGTCTGCTAGGGTAGGGACCTACTTATTTGCTCTCTGCTGCAGTATCATTAATCTCAGCTTTCATCATATGTTATTAAAAAGAAAGTAGCAGGGATTTCCATTTGATTGTGATAGAGGATGTTACAAAAATATTCATGATTAAACAGTTCTGTTACTGGCTGAGTTAAAGCAAGAAGAAGCTGGATAAAAGGAAACTTGTCATGTCTGAACTGTTGTTTGACCTATTAAAAATGTTATAGAATGTTTGTTTTTCCATATTTGAAACATAGTATTTAAGGCAGTTTTTTCATTACCATTCTTTACTACCCACAGGCTAAGTGAAATAGCTTCTGGAAGCAAACCCAGGCCTTGATGGCTGTCATTTAATTCTGTTATCTCACTGCACAAAGGTGCTAAAAACTATGGATGGGGAAAAGTACAGGTCTGTTTCCATGGGGATTTTCATGAAAAAAATAATGTTTTTTTCACTTTTCCCATGAGTATTCCTGCCCATAGAGATACTCAAAGATGTTTTGCCATTTCTCTGACACCACAGATTTTCTCATGGGAAACTTTCTATGTTTTCGAAGCTGGTGAATCGTACCTGTCCTGTGCAACACAAACCCAGAATATAAGGCCATGCAGAATTTTTTAAAATACAGAGAATAAGAGTGGGAGCAGGCAGAGATCAAGGGAGAAAGAAAAAAAAAAAGGTTTGGAGTGCTGGCTAGCACTATGAACAACAAGAGAATCTAGAGGGACACTGCTTATGCTGCTAAATCAGAAGTGGATGAATACTGCAGCACTAGCAGTAAAAGGAGCCCCCGCCCCTCTTCCCATATGATCTCCAGCCCCCCCAACATTGTTCCAATGGATTTTGAGCAACACAGAAAATAAGGCATCACTGGACATCAGTATGAGTAGCACAGGTAAGCTGCCAGTGCCTTCTGCTGCTGTTGTCAGTGTGCCACCTTTGTCATCACCAAGCAGTCCCAAAGAGAAGCAAGAGGCTGATAGTGGTGGTGATGAGATTGAGATTAGTGGAACAGCTGGTGTGGAAGAGTTAGTCTTAACAGAAGAAAATGTTAGTAAATACCAGTTCCATATGAAAACGGGATGAGTCTTGAATAATAGAAAATTAAATGGATGATGGAGAAATAATGAGGTTCAGCAGAGATGAGAAAGGTAATGGTAAAAAGAAATGAGATTCAACGCTGTTGATGATGTTGCTAAGTCTGGTGTGGGATCTTAATGTTTTAATCCAAACAATCTCTGTGCAGCCATCAGGCGCCCGGAGTCATCTTGAGCGAGTATACATTCAACAAAAGAAAGGGGGAGATAGTGCACCAGAGATCTACGTGTAGTAGCAATTAAATTAGAAAAAGCATTCACTTCAAAAAAGATGGCTATAATAAGGTATCACAAATACTTTATTGAAAGAACTATATAAAAGCAAATATATTAATCTAAAAATAAATGCATTGATTTATTTGCTTTTATATAGTTCAATAAACACTTTGTGATACCTTATTATAGCCATCTTTTTTTGAAGTGATTACTTTTTCCTAATTTAATTACTACTACACTGTTGAGCTATCTCCCCCTTTCTTTTGTTGCAAGGAAAATAATACAATGTTTAACTTTCACTTTACTATTATATGTGTTATCACTCTGCAATGTCAAGTTTCAAAGATATAATTATATGTAAAAAAGCATGTAGCAAATTAGACATCATGGGCAATAGTTGGTTGAGTAATACCATTATACGTAAGGATGGGTGAAAAGTCCCATTTATTTTACTGCAGGATTGATAGAGGTAAAAGAGCAATTAAACCCAGGTAGTGTTGTGTGCTGCATCTCTTACTCCACTGCAGCCCTGCATAAACAGTCTTCTTTAAAGGGATAGTAATGTTTCATAATAAAAGCAGCTCTAATTAATAATCATAGTATTTGGATTTTGGAGAGTGTTATTTCAATTCTGTCAGAGTTGTAGTTCAAGAGTAATTCAATGACAAAGTATCCCCATCCCGCCCCTTTTACTGATGTAACACTGTTCAGCCAGATCAGAAGGGAAGTGCCCAGGCAGACTGCAGAGAGGGACAATCTTCAATTAAGATAAGGGAAAAACCTGAAAAACTTGTCAAGGGGGGCAGGGCATTCATTGTTCTACCAGTAAGAAGATTGTCCCCTGGTGTTATCTGTCTGGCCTTACAACCTGATCCACATCTGAGAAGAGATGTCTTACACTAGGTAAAAGGGGCGGGAGGGGAAACTTTGCTTGTGAATATCTCTCAAACCATAAAGGTTTGAGAGATAAGACTTATAGCATTCTTCATGTTTTTTTAATGCCCACAAAATAAAATAAAGATAAAACGAAGTATTACTATCCCTTTAATGCTTTCAAGACTGGGTTGCTCAACTGTGCTTAAACATAAATCATTTTATTTGTTTTATTGTTCCTTTAAAGGCCCATTTAAATGAAATGGACATTTTGGAAATGTTTATTTTTCTCTCACAATGCAGTTGGTTTGCCCCACAACTGCACCACTTTATCTTTATAAGCCCTCTGTGATCAGATTCTAGAACTGTTCATAGAAAGGTTCTCTAACGTCTGCATCTGAGTCAGCGTGACTTTCTAAACCATTCAGGCAGCCATTTCTATCCAACAATAATAAAGCTGATATACTGAGAAAATATGGAACAATTTTCCAGAAAACACACTAAACAATTGTACAGCACTGCGGAATTAGTTGGAGCTATATAAATAAAGAATAATAATAATAATAATAAACAACAGGAGACTAATACAAGTTCTCTTTGTTCTGAATGGGGCTTAAACCCCTTGAATATTGGACATGTCTGAAATGCATTGCAAAGACCTCTCTATCACTGAAATGGTCAAGAGCCCTATATAAATCAATAGGACTTTTAGGAATTTATATATGTCCTCTGTGTTTATATTTGCTTTGATCCATAATTGCTCTGGTGCTTCTTCTTCTATCAGCCTCCCCTATCTCTGGCTTTGATGTGTTGACTTGTAAATGGAAGAATAAATATTGAAAAACAACTTTAACTGCTCATCTAATTTTATATCATAAACCCTGCAGCTAAAACAAACATAACATGCTCATTCAACACTTCCACCTAATGCGGCAGGTTAAAAATATATTTCTCTTTGTTTATTCCTGCTGTCATCTTGAGTATTCTTATTTCTAAAGAGCTGTAGTTCTGCTGCTCTAAATTTAATTTTAACTCTACTTTCAACTTTTTAAATCATGCACTAAAGTAATTTGCCTTCTGTTCAGGAAATGTTACCTGGAGGTTGGAGTGCAAAATTACCTTTGCCTGTCAAATGCTCTAACATTACAGAGGTTATATACTAAAACTATAAAGTAGTTGTTAGAATGCTTTTTTGTTTTAAATTGCATAGGGCAGTGGAGGGTAACATGATACCTTTGGAGGCTTCTCCATTAGTCCTGAATGTGTATTCTGTTGCAGTGAGAAGTGGAGATAATGTCATTCTTCATCATCACACTATAAAAGCCTGTCTCCTTTGCCTCACAGTATACTTACCTTCCCTACTGTGCCTTATGTTCAACTGTAAAGTGGGGGCAAAACAACTTCACTAGGGAAGAACTACAAATGTCATTGTTTTAATTGGGAATTTTAACCCACTGAATGCTAGAGAGGTTTCCAGCGCAATGGGATTTTTTTAGAGTTTTTATTTTTTTAGCCTATTGTGCAGTTGGATTTCCCCGAATCCCTCTATTTTACTGTTGAACAAAATCCCCATAAGGTTTTATTAAATGTTTTAATGCATTAATGACCTCTCTAGCATCTCAGGGGTTTAATTTCTTTAGCCATATTTAGACCTTTATTCACTCCATGTTGCCTGTTAGAGGACTCAGAACAAACTAAAGAAGAAGGATGTTGACTATGTGCACTCTTGAATCAATTTAAACCATAAATTTGTAAAGTAAAACAAAAAAACTTTATTGAAACAGACCCAATAGCATAACACATGCATGATTTAAAATAGCTCAGATCAGGCTCGCTAGGGTAATCTCACTAATAAATAGTGGAAATAAAGGTTAATGAGTATGGGATATATGCCATTATTATTTCCCTCATGTACTGTGTTCAACGACTATACTACCAATTTGGATAGTATACTAGTCATATACAACAGTATATACAAGGTGACTTGTGGATGATAGTCTAGGCTAAATAAACCATACATCTACAGCAGCCGGAATTCCCTTTGTCAGAGTAGGACTCAAAGGCCCTTGAAGTAAATCAGGTTATCATTACTGGCCAGGGTAGTAACTACACTGGATGAAGAGGATGCAGTGTTTATGGGGCAAGACATCAATGGGGGCTCATTGGCTCTGCACTATTCTGGGACCCCTGATAATAAATCTAGCTTTCAATCTTAGCAGAAGGCAGTTGACATCATACATGGCTGCTGCCAGCCAGTAAAATAAGAATAGAGTTGACGAGCCCCTTCCCACCTCTGCTTTAATCCTTTGAATACCTGAGAGCTGATCAATCCAAAATAATTTACTGTTAGTATATGGATCATGAATTATGATTCAGCAGCTCCTTGGTGTGGCAAAAAGTTGTTTCCTCTCTTTCTTTCGACCTCATGTGAAGATCTTCTGAGATTCTCAAATAGTGAATTGTATCTTGGGTATTCTTTAGAGAGTGATGCAAACTTGCTCTTGGACATATTGTGCTGGTATGTGTTATTATGTGTTATGCAGTGATGGTGGGGATGGTGGTAGTGGTGTGTATGTGTGTTTATGTTGATAAATTCCTCATTGTGGCTACCACGGATGGCAGAAACAAATAAAAGGTCTTGGTGCCACCACAGTGAAATAGCAATGACAGAAATAACAGGATCCTTACATTTTCCCTTTGACTCTATGATAAAGGTGGTATTTACAAAAGCGTTTATCTGTACATTATACTGTAACTTAAAGAATCTTGCTGAAGCTTAACTCTTTGCATGCCAGAGGGGTTCACAAAACATTGCTTAGCAATGCATTGTGTACCTTTGCTGATGAGCAAAGTTTAACAACTGAAAGAAAATTGAAGGTGCAACAAGAGCTGAATGGGCTGGTCCAGTTTTAAGCAGCTCATATCACAAGAGAAGAAAACTACCCTGTTGACATTGCTTTGGTAAAAGCTTCTAATAATGACACCTCCACTTACCTAACAACACAGCTTTCTAGGTTCAGTCCTCAAAGACCATAAACAGGCCAGGATGTAAGGATTTTGCTGCCTAAACACAGGAGAGTCGATCAAAATGAAGGAGTCACTGATTGACTCACCTGTGATTAAGCAGGGAAATCCTTATATCCTGGCTTGTTGGTTGCACTTGAAGATTGAACTTGGATAACCCTGCCTTACAATAACCAGAGAATCCTAACGGTCATTACGCATTTTTGCCTTAATTCAACAGTTAACATCTTCAGCCAGTCAA
This sequence comes from Rhinophrynus dorsalis, assembly GCA_037306005.1. NCBI lineage: Eukaryota > Metazoa > Chordata > Amphibia > Anura > Rhinophrynidae > Rhinophrynus > Rhinophrynus dorsalis. The sequence goes on along the minus strand of CM074719.1, from coordinate 66,185,461 downwards.
ACTATAGCTAGCAGGACTATTGGACCTCAAACTCTACCCATTCTGCATGATAACCTTCTGGCTCTTTCACTTTGCCTATTTAAGAGTAAAAAAATATACAAATAACATAAATGCAAATGGGCAAAGCTTGATTGAATATGAAATCTCTTTAGTAGGGATAAAATTAAGAGTTCTCTTTAGGTTTTGTATCCTTAGTGATTTTTATATGAAAAACATATGTGAGAAAAAAATAAATAAAAAGTTGTAGAACTCTTCCCCAAGTTTGCCTTGCTTTTAAATTAATTGCTTTGATTGCCAATTGGGTTCTTAAGAATTACAGTCTCAAATAGTCCTATGATTGAACACAGTGTTATAGTAATCCTTGTTAAACAGAATTTAAGGTTTTAATCAAGTCACCCATGATAATATTAGTTCATCAATTCCGACCAATGTTAGAGATACCTCTCAATATTGTTCCTAATTCTAAGATGCCAAGTTGAATAATGTTTTCCGGATTATAGTATAGTTATCCCCTCTACCCCAGTTATCAGTATCCTTCTGTTCCTTCCATTGACTATGTATTGTAACAAAGTATGCTAACTTTTGCCAGAAATGTATCTAATACTCTTTTAAAGATAAATTAACACATTCTAGTAACAACCCTTGACTTACCTTACTAAGTACAGTAAATCCTAATGGTTCCTTTGAATTTTTCCCTTGTGTCTTTGTTCAAGAGAACACCAGATGAGTTCTGGATGTAATGCACATGGAGGCATACATAACAGTTTCTAACAGGACCACAGGACCTCAAACTCTGCTCAGTGCACCACTGCAGCACAACGCTTCAAATGATTTGCATGACAGTCTGATCTGAAAAGGGTTAAGTATCATACACTCTGTCTTCTTATGTTTGGAAAACTGGTATCAACTATTATGTCTGCCTTCATGGACATGATCTACAGGACTGAACTTTACATACTGAGCAAAAATGAAGAGGGCAAAATTCATTGAGCCACAGGATTTTCTGACCATAGTAAGCTGTCATAATAATAATAATAGTAGTAATTAGTGTTGAGCGAGCGTGCTCGGCCGATGCTCGGATCGGCTCGAGCATCGCTCTGCTCGGCACATGGCGGTACTCGTACGAGTACCGCCATGTGCTCGCCCGACATGTTCGGGTGAAGGGGATCTGTGCCGGAAGAGGCACAGATCCGAAGACGCTCCGCTGGACCACCAGGGACTGGAGGTACGGGGGCATTGCGGAGATGAAGGGGGCATTGCGGAGATGAAGGGGGACATTGTGGAAGAGGGGCATAGACTCTATGCCCCTCTTCCACAATGTCCCCCTTCATCTCCGCTATGCCCCTCTTCCACAATGTCCCCCTTCATCTCCGCTATGCCCCTCTTCCACAATGTCCCCCTTCATCTCCTATGCCATAGAGGAGATGAAGGGGGACATTGTGGAAGAGGGGCATAGCGGAGATGAAGGGGGACATTGTGGAAGAGGGGCATAGAGTCTATGCCCCTCTTCCACAATGTCCCCCTTCATCTCCGCTATGCCCCTCTTCCACAATGTCCCCCTTCATCTCCTCTATGGCATAGGAGATGAAGGGGGACATTGTGGAAGAGGGGCATAGCGGAGATGAAGGGGGACATTGACCAGGCACCCTCCGCTCATCAGAGCAGGGGGTGCCTGGTTTAATGCTCGAGTGCTCCCATGCTTTTCAATGGGGCTCGGGTGCTCGGCCGAGCACTCGAGCCTCAGGGGGTGCTCGGTCAGAGCACCCGAGCACCCGAGCATCGGGGTGCTCGCTCATCCCTAGTAGTAATACTAATAATACCCCCTAATAATGAGGGTAATTATTAGACACAGAACAGAAAAATGAATAGGAGCATAGAACTATTGTGACCTGACTAGGGGTACAACATGTTGTATTGCCATGTAAGCGTTCAAAACACATTGGACAAGGACTTTGGAACCCAACACTAGACTCCAAAGAATTCAACTCCTTTCCTCTGTTTATGGAGCTAATTTCTATGAGAGATAAACACTGGTAATTAATGGATGCAGTGGGTCTCAATGTTCCATGTTTTTGAGGAAATAGGGATGTATTCAGAGACAGATTTTCCTACAGATTTTCCTATAGGCAGAGTAGGAGACTGTCTAGAGCTCCAAATTTTGAGAGGTGCCTGAGCTGTTCTGATCTCACCCACTTTCTGAATTGTGTGTATGACCAGAACAATCTTCTTGCTCCTTAACCAATTTATATGCCTCTTTACAGACTATTATTTTACCCCTTGGATGCTAGCGAGAGCACCAATGCATTGCAGAGCAATGCGTTGGCTATCTTGCTGGCAACCAAGTAGTTAACCCTTTGAGTGCAAAACAGACCTCTTGCACTCAAAGGATTATATATATATATATATATATATATATATATATATATATATATATTTTTTTTTTTTTTTTATTATTATTATTTTTGCTTGTTATAGGCCAAGGGACATTTGAGACATGTGGGTGTGGCCACGGATGGAGCTATGAGCACCTAGGGGATCCTGGGATGTAAATCCAGCCCTGGGCATGTTAATGTAGATTACAAAGACACATCACAGCAGTTGACAAACATGTCCTCAAGCTACCACTCCCAAAAGTGTAGGATTCCATGCTACCTGCTCATGGTTACAGGTCATTCAGTCAGTGGTCATTCTGATAGATCTTCCTGTGATATGATCAAATCATGTGTGCTCAAATGAAGATAACCTTAAAACATGCACTGCTGGAGAGACAAGTTTGAGAACCGATAATTTAGAATATTATACTAATATGGGACATTTTGGCAGCCTCTTGTGGATACCTAATTCTTTCACATGACAATTTCAGAATTAACTATTGTAAAAATAAATAAAAATTGAATTTGAAGTTTTTGCTATATCTGTATTGGGGGATTTGTACACTTTCCCATTATCTTGCTACATGCTTCCGGTAGAGCTAAACTTTATGTACAAAAAAGGTTAAGCAGAGGTTTCTAAAGGTGCAAGAACAGTTTCCAAATAAGCTGACTGACTTGTAACTTTTTACTTGGTGCAGTAACAAACCTATACTTAAACATCTTCTTAATGCCATCTATATAGTTCATTGTGTGGGAATGGTTTAGAGACTTCTTTAGCTTCCAGGGAATGAAAAATAGTTTAGAACTCTGTATAAAATTACCTGAAAAGGGGCATAAAGATTATGTTTTACCAACTGAAAAAAATAAGATTGTGAATTATTTGTGCATACACATTAAATAAAGTAGTGAAATCAATGTAAAAGTAGCCACTCATGACAAATCAGAAGTGAACTTCCAGTAAATGCAAGAGCAACACAGTGACATATGCGTTAACCCTTTTGAGTGCCAGAGGGGTAATCAACGCATTGCGAAGCAATGCGTTGCATATCCCTCTGGCAGTCAAAGAGTTAAACGTACTGCAAGAAATAGCACATAACATTTAAAGTAGAATTACCATCACTTAACAATAACCCCTATCTTACTATTGCCAGAAAATCCTACTGGCCCCTTTGGATTTTGTCCTTGCCTCTTAGGTCACATCTTCAATACATACTAGATGTCATGTCTATGGATATGATATTTGCTGGCTATCCCAGGATATTTCTGAAACCCCGTCTGGGAGTTTGATTGTTTAACCTAAGAACATACTGTCTATCATCCGATTTAAGTGTCTATTTATTTTAATCAGCATATACTAGGTTTTTATTTGAAATATTGATGGTATTTACAGCTGTGTATTATTACCCACAGAGAGGGGTTGGCTTTTAATTATAGCTTTACTGAAAGTCTTGTAATACCAATTATTTTTTATCTCAATGTTTATTGCATTACCTTTTTTTCTTTGCATTTTTTTGGGATTGTTTTTTTTTTTTGGGGGGGGTAGTCAGGTTTGTGGACATATCTCTATTTTTATGTCCATTTTATAATAAACTCAATCAATATTCACCAGTACATGAGTTATTGTTTATCTGTGATTCAGTTTGCATTGTGATATTCTGTATTATATACTGGTTGTATCTTTATATATTTTAAGGTTACCATTCTGGGAGGAGGGGTCAGATCTGTGATACATCAGGTGTTATAGGGATAGTAATACTTAAAATGTAAAAAAAATATGTTGTAGGGTTTATCCCTCTGAGTAAAACAAGAGTACTCCCACTGCTGAAAGGTGTTTCATTCAAAAGTTATTAATTTTCAAAGTTGAATTTTTTAGGTGCAATATCACAGTGGCCTGAAATTGTACAGTGGTGCTGTTGCTACACGATCCTATGGATAGCTCTGGTCCCAGGACCATAAATCTCCATAGGATGGTGTAGCAACAGCGCCGCTGTACAATTTCAGGCCACTGTGATATTGCACCTAAAAAATTCAACATTGAAAATTAATAACTTTTGAATAAAACACCTCTCAGCAGTGGGAGTACCCTTGTTTTACTCAGGGGGATAAACCCTACAACATATTTTTTTTTACATTTTATGTATTACTATCCCTTTAAGACAATCAAGTCAATGGTGATTTTTCAATATGCCTCTGCACATTTTGCAATCTGAAATTCGTTATTTACATTTTATTAACATACAGACTCCATGCAATCACTGTTACAGATCTTTAAATTCCAAGAAATTGCAATTGCAAATTTCAGTGTTGATGCAGATGTCCAAAAATGTTCATTTTAGTATTTGCTGCAAAAAGACAAAAAGTTCAAAACTGCACAAATTTTACTAAACACCAATTTTAGGGCCTTAATCATAATTTACATAAAGAATGTTATCGGCTATGGAAACTGAATTGTGAGAGATGGTATTAACATGCCAGTTTTCATTATTGCTCATTAATATACTGTAATTAAAAGCTCATATCTAGTAAATTAAACAACCTCTTTGGCCTTAGCAATTGCATAGGGAACAACAAGCTCTCAGCAAGCTATGCCTTTGTTTATGAGATTTGCGGTGATATAACTTCCATGTCCATACAGATTTAACCCTCTGTATGCCAGTCTCTAACACTGCAACGCTATGCAATTCCTAGTTTTCAAGGATGAAAATGACTGTTGCAATTTATTACAGCCTTCACCCTTTCAGTGTCTGTGTGTTGGATGCATCCTTGCCACTCAAAGGGTTAATGAACAATTAGGCACATCTATAAAGCCAAATGTGTATTAATTCAGGCACTGTACCATAATGGTAAATGCACATCGTCATGTATTTAAATGTGGCTACTAACCCCTTGGTTGCTAAAGAGGTCTTCATTGTATTTCCCTAGCAAAAAACTCACAAGGGTGATATAAAGGTGATACCTTTTAATGGCTAACTGAGGACATAGCCAATGCAAGCTTTCAGGACCAGGGCTGGATTTGTTAATAGGCAGACAAGGCACTTGCCTAGGGCGCCCGATTTTCAGGGGTGCCTGGCAATGGCCCTGTCCCACCCTCTTTACAATGTGATGGCAATCATGGCATAATACTAATGCTGTGCTTACTTGCAAATGCATCATTCAATACAATTTCACAAGTAGAAACTGTTCCTTCCGGTTGGCTGGTTGTATGTGCGCTTCCTGGGCTGTTCCATGTGACCCACTGCTGCACCTGCATGCCACTGCCTACACTTTTCATTACTCAACGCCCGGCCGGATGGGTCGTCCTGCGATGTCATCTCTTCAGGACGCACATAATCAAATGCAACCACGCACTTCAACATAGCTTGCACGGCTGCATAAAAACCACAGGAACCATCAGAAGAGGCTCAATACAGAGACAGCAGGCCAAAAGTTACTGGCGGGTGGAGCGGAGGCATGTATTGGCATGTGGTGACATTCATTTTATTAATATCAGACTCATTTATTCCAAATGTGATTTTTTTAATTGACTTTTTATTTTGAGTGAGAAATATTGTTGGCTTAAACAATTGTATATAAAAAAACACATCCCTAAGAAAGGAGAAAAAGAATTACCCCAGATGGTCTAATAGTAGTTATGACCAAAGTGGAGAAAATGGCTTGTTATTAATAAAAAAATAATCTTTATTAGATACTAACTACAATTTTTTTACTTTTAATGCAAAACTTTTGAGAGTACACAGCACCTATATGAATCCTCTATCTAAGTGCTGTAATACAGGAACTAGCTGTCATTATTTGTACTGCAATTGACCATTTGGTCTCTCACTTTTTGATCAATTTTACATCTTAGACATTTGGCATTAAAAGTTACCATTTTTTAATTAGTACCCAATAAAGATTATTTTTTTAGTAATAACAAGCCATTTTCTCCATACTTTGTCATACATACTATTAGACCATCTGGGACATTTTCCAGAGTGCAATTTAAGGGTAATTCTTTTTCCCCTTTCTTGGGGATAAATGTTTTTTTTTTGATAAACAATTTAAATTACCCATGCACCCTTTTTGCCTGGTTAAGATTTGAACCTTAGTCATCCATTATTGCCCAGATAGTGCAATCTAGATATTTCCTTTTAAACAATATTGTGAACAGTAAATTGAGGACCACATATAGACATACTACTGCTGTTTGGAAATCCTTGTTATAAGGCTTTATGAACCCAGAGTATGAAACAAACATCAGGAAATGTAGCTGGTGTTTAGTTTCAGAGACTACAATGTGCCTAATTACCATTTTCAATAGCCATAAATAAGGTTAAAGGAGCTGGTGCAAAGTGAAAGTTTAATTTTCTTTACATATTTTATTTGATAGAAAATGTACATTTACATGGGATAACACTGATGTTCATGGGCGTGATTGTACAGTCAGAGGGAACATATGCCAGTAATGCCTCTTTACAGTGCATTTTGATTGTACAGACAACACACACCATACACTGCAGGAAGATTGTATAGTGGACACACGTACACCACATGACAATACAGGTGATTGTATAGAGGAATTAATTATGAATGGTATCATCCTCATGGACTATAATGATGATACCATTCATATTTAATTCTTCTATAAAATTACCTGTATTGTTGTGTGGTGCATGTGTGTCCACTATACAATCTTCCTGCAGTCTATGTTGTGTGTTGTCTGTAAAATCAAAATTCACTGTCATGTGGCATTACTGGCATATGTTCCCTCTGTACAATCACACTGTTGTGTAATGCAGTATATGTGCCTTTTGTTCTGTCCAATCACTAACAGTATAATGTGGTGTTGGTGTACATGACCTCTGTGTATAATCACCTGTCCTGCAGTTTAATTTGGTGTATGTGTCATTTGTACGCTCACTTGCATTGCAATTTAGTGTGTGTACTGTATCTCCTCTGTCAGTCACCTGCAGTGAATATAATGGATAGATCCTCTTTTCATGCAGAAAACAAAACATTACTTTGGGTGAGATTGCCTAAACTGCAGTTGTGTGGAAATTTTGATTTATTTATACTGTATATATACACCCACCAGGCCCTCACTATATATAACATTTTCCTCTTCCTTTGGGAAAATTTCCACAGTACTGTGAAGAATAAAAAAATCTAAAAATGGGTGTGACCACAAGAGGATGTGGTTGATTGAGGGTGTGGCTAAGTGAGGGGAGTGGTTAGAGGGTGTGGCTATGGGCGCCAGAGGGTGTTGTGTCTAGGGGTGCCTGAGATTTAAATCTGACCCTGTTCAGGACACTAAGGCTGTTTCTTCAGGCTGGGGTTAACCTGGGTTAGCCTGAAGAAGGATCCTAATGTCTTGTGAGTTTTTTGCTAGACTGAATCCTATCTACTCTACTTGCTAACACGGTACCATCCTTTTTTTTCTGGACTGTATTTCCCTATAATATATATATTATATTTTGTAGTTGCTATTATTAACATTTTGTGCATTCTGTGCTACCAAAGAACATGTTAATATTTCATAAAACTTCATAAATACTATATATCTACCAGCCCAGAACTTCTCCTCTTTTGTCTTTATATAAAACCCTATTAGGCACATCAGGAAACATCTGCAAAAGCACATAAGCTGTTCCTACTTATAGATTAGCTAAGCCTCTGCCTTTGTTAATGTACAGAAGCCTTAGTACATATCAGCACGTTACTCCTCCAGAGGCCACCATTAAAGTAAGTAACCCTTTAATATAACCCCTTCCTCAGGTATAAGTAAAAGGAATAAGTTTGTGCCTGTGTCATTTGCTGTCAATTTGTATGTAGTCTGCTTCTGGGTGCAGAGGAACAACATGCCCTGAAATACTTGTACATGTCCGCCTGCCCACCTTTATTTGCAAATGGTGCAAAAAAATGTGCATTTTATTGTGCAAAAAGTTTTGTACATAGTCATTAAGCAGAAACAGGACCTGAGTGCCAGACAGACATTGCATTGGGTGACCATTTGGCACTCAAATGGTTAAATAAGGCTTTTAACCCATCGAATGTTAGGGGAGACTTCTATTTAATAGCTTCTTGATGCAGTAGTGTAAGTGATGTTTTTTTTTTTTTTGGTGATCTCCTCATGGTTAGTTGGGGGTTAATTATCTGCAGTTTGGCTGGCAACAGCAGAGGGGTGGGCGATGCTAGCTTACGTAGTGTTTATGAGAGACAGTTAGTGATATCTCCACTATTCAGCCTTCTGTAACCAAGCACATACGCATGCGTAGTATTAGACATCCTAGGGCGTAGTCTGTATTTTTAACCTGTAATCAACACAATACATTCAGAGAGCAGTATTTGGGACGAAAGAGGGCGACCTGATTTTCACCTCTGTCCGTGCACCTGTGTCTTATTATGGGGTTTCGTGTAACCAGGCTCTCTCGTTGATAAGTACCTTTTTTTTATTTCTTATCTTTCCTGTCTTGCGTATTGCAGAGTTTGTATTACTAATGTAAGCTCTGGCAATAGTTCTGGTTTCTTGTATTTCATCACTTGTTAGAGTTGTATGTCTGTCATACGCTTGTGAACTCTGGCAGGATGTTTATTTCATAACCCATTTAATTATTGCATGTTTTAATAAACTGTAGTTTTATAGTTTTCACTGCAGTGTGTTTGTCTTTATCTTTATTCTGAAATTCCAGACCTCTAATTGTAACAAATAGCATTCAGTTAAGAGCCTCACTTAAATCTATGGGATTTGGTTTCCCTATGGTGCTGTTGATGTGTTCTAGAATTCTCTACTTCTTCTAGTACATCAACCTCACTATGTACAGCTAAATCCTGAAAAATCCTGTTTTGGTTCCAGTACTGTTCAAACAGTTTTGAAAAAATTACCAACATAAAGATACAATTATTTACTGCCAGAATGTATACTGATATCATAAAATACAGTATATATATATATATATATATATATATATATATATATATATATATATATATATTAAAGCTGCAGCCATTGTCAGTCCACTGCAGGATGAAGGCCTCCACAGCTAATCAAGCTGAGGGTATCGACCATAATCTACCATGATGGTCCAGTGGCATATGGGTGACCCTTCCAGACACTAGAGCCCATGTCCCTGAGGTTTAAAAGAACTAGGCTGACCATACCTTCCCTTTACCTAGGGACACACAGGAAATAGGAATATTTCAGGATTGTACTGAAATCAAAGCAGCCCTGCAGTATGTATTTTTCATATGTGTCCCCGGTTAAAGGTGAGGTCTGGTCACACTAAAAAGAACATGTCCATGGGGTTAAATGAGTTAGCAAAAGTATTGTATTTCAGTAGACTGTAGGAAGTCCTCTTTCTTTACACTATTCACTTCTTTATCAGGAAGCTGTAGTTTATTGTGTAAAACACAGCAGGATGTAAGACATGCAAGAAAAATGGTCATCCTCCAGCACATGAAATTTCATAGATCTTAAATTCTATCAAAGTATAGGAATGTTTTAATGTATTTATTTATATATTATAATGTATTTTTTGAATATAATAGTGAACTGCATTTTAACATGTGTTCCTTTAATACTCTTTTAGATACAGCTAAAAAATAGAAAGCATCACAGGGCTGTGTGTATAAAAGTGAAGTGGTGCAATTATGGGGCTTTTAATGCATTGCAGAGTTATTTTTGCCCTTAGGTATGTATGCCAAATTGGAAAAGTCATCATCCATTCCAGCTGGAAGGTAGTAGCAGGAACAGGAAAAAGAAAAAAGCCCTTTCCTTATACTTTTGCCAGTTGGGTTTTGACATGAAATCTTGGCTTTAGACTCAAAGCTCTGTATGTATAAATGCAAAGTGGTGCTATTTTGGGGCAAACAAACTGTACAATAAAAGGGACTGAGTGAAATGAAGCAATGTATTTAGTGTTTAAGGATCAGAGCAGTGTGCAAGTGGTTTGCAATGCGTTGTGTACCACTCTGGCACTCAAAGGGTTACTCCTTTAAGTGCCAGAGGTGTATCCAGCACAGTACTTATCAATGCGTTGAATACCTTTCTGGTACTCAAAGGGTAAAGAGGCTAACTATAACTTTATAATGGTGATAGTAGTGTAGTAAGTACATAAGTAGTGTGCTGAAAATGAATATTTCCGTATAAACAGAGTCCTGTGAAAATGAACCAAACAGAAGAGGAGAAGAAAGGGTTAAATAAAAAAAACATGAATTTGAGGAGGCCTATGTTAGTGTTATGGACACTGTGGTATTGCTTATAAGCTTTTTTGTTGTTCATCTATATAACAAATGCATTAAAGAATTATAATATCTTCAACTTTCTCTATTAATGTTCTCCAAACTGGGGAACACAGTGGGACTGGCCCCCTTACATGGGGGCACTGAATGACTGGCATGAGGGGGCTTTCAATCTGGCAGATCCTAAAGACTGTCCTAAAAAAAGTCTGTATATAGTGCATGTATGTATGTATATATATATACAGGGTGGGGTTGGAGAGCAACATATTTTGACAATAAAAAGGAGTTTCAGTCTTAAAAGTCTAACTACCCTCCTCTCTAAATGCATGTTATGTTAGCCAATGGGATGAAATGTGCAAAAAGTACAACCCTGCAGGCTTCCTTACTATAGTCCGTCTACTCCTGCTCCCAAATAGTCATTTTGGTCAAAGATTTTGTACCATACCACTGACAAAATGGAACTCCTGGTTCAACTGACCATCCCATGGTTCATTTGGGGGGCCTATGACTACCCAGAGACATTAAAAACACAGCCAACTACTTTTCTAGACTACATTATATTAATTTCTATAAAGGAGATACTAATTGGCTGAACCCCATGCCCCCCACTCCATTCTCTCAGTGGGAACCATGTATGTATGATACACTTCACAAAACTACATTGGACTCTGGCAAAGGTAGACAAATATATAAATAAAGAGGTAAAAGGGTAAAAGTTCATTAAAATATCGGAACCATTGATTCACACACTGACTGCCTTGCAGCAGTCAGAGTTCTACATGTGCTTCAGACTCACCAAATGGATGTATGAAAGGGTGCTTAGACACAATTAGCATTTCTACCTTCACTGGGACTGGCTGGTGAAATCATGGAGGGGGGCGACAGAATTGGAGGCAAATAGTAGGACGGGGATGACATAGAGGACATAGCATATTATAGACACCACTAGTTAGTTATGGTTAGTGTAGGATAATGTAATAGTTCACCGTTCCTCACCTAGCATCATTAGCATATCAAATTGGCAGCTCTTGAGGTGTACACAAGCTTCATTGTGAACACACAACTGCAAGCATTGTGCCATGTGTATCACTTTGTGAAATGTGATCCAACTAAAGTGTGTTTTGTGGTTTTCAGTTGCCTAACGTGCTGATGTGGGGCATGTCTTGCATGTACTGATTATTTGGTGGAACCATGCTGCTGTTAAATGAAATTTAATAAAGACAGTATTTGGAGAAAAAAAATGTGCACACACACAGCTATATAACATGGTTTAGAACATTCTGAATGTTTTTTTTTGCCCAGTGATATAGAACACCCAACACTGTCTGCTCAATGCTTGGAACTAAATGAGAAAAGTCAGCAGTAGGCGAAGAATAATGTGAAAACTCAAAATGTAAGTCTAATGTAGTTGTAAGCTCTTACAACTACATTACACTGACATTTTGAGTTTGTTAACCTAAGTGTAAGTACACAACATTTTAAGAAGTTAATGTAGGCTTAAAGCTTTGTGAAGCTAATATATGCTAAGTTCTGTGTTTTAACATGATGGGCTATAATTATTTAAACCTAACTGTGCTAGAAGTCGAAGGGTTAAATGTGCTAACTTATACTTCGCCGAGGGCACTGCATTATCTCAGAAATGGCTCTGAATGACTGCACCAAACACTGTTTTTGCTGCTGCTTAGTATATACACAGTAAATGTTAAAGGGATAGTAATGTTTCATAATAAAAACAGCTCTAATTAATCATCATAGTATATGGACTTTAGAGAGTGTTATTTCAATTCTGTCAGAGTTGTAGTTCCAGAGTAATTCAATGACAAAGTGTCCTCCTCCCGCCCCTTTTACTGATGTAACACTGTTCAGCTAGAGCAGAAGGGAGCTGCCCAGGTACACTGCAGAGAGGGACAATCTTCAATTAAGATAAGGGAAAAAGCTGAAAAGCTTGTCAAGGGGGGCAGGGCTTTCATTGTTTTCATAGGAATAAGAGTGTCCCCTTCTGTTATCTGTCCAGTCTATGGACTGCATTCCACATCTGAGAAGAGATTGCTTACACTAGGTAAAAGGGGCGGGAAGGGGAAACTTTGCTTGTGAATATCTCATAAACCATAAAGGTTTGAGAGATAAGACTTATATCATGTTTTTTTAATGCCTACAAAATAAAATAAAGTTAAAATGAAGTATTACTATCCCTTTAAGTGGGCCATTTGTAATCTCTTACATGATAGACAATTGTCCAGTGCTTTGCAAAATAATGCATTGGGGATGTCTCTAGCAACCAAGGGTTTAAAGCGGAACTATCACCTACATTCAGACTTTTCTAGTGAGTTTTAATAGTTAACCTTAGATTAGAGCTGGGTGCATTTAAAAAAAACTGTGTACAGAAGTACCCCAGTAGCATTGTACACGGAGTTTGCTGTAACGCTACAGCACAGAAACCCAGCTTCGAAGGGGAGCGTGAACGTGCTTCCTGGGGCAGCTGGGAAGTCAAGCTGGACATTCAGTCCCGCAGAACGTGGAAGTGTCCGATTTTGATGGGCTAATATCTGCACTTGTACACAATTTTTTTTTTAAAATACACCCAGCTCTAATCTAAAGTTAACTATTAAAACTCACTAGAAACATTTGAATGTAGGTGATAATTCCACTTTAAGGTCTTCTCAAAGAAATCTCAGTATATATGATTCATCAAGTTATATATTTTTACAATTTTTCCATGTGCATTGTTTTAACATCTTGGGTGCTGGAGATAATGCTACCTATGTCTTTCTAATGGTTAAATAATTGTACTTTTTGTCACTTCACTGTACAGTACAACATATTGGGGGATATACACTAAGGAGTGATAAAGAGGTGATAAAGCAGAGATGACTTCTCCAGTGTTATCACTTCTCCATTTCCTATGTTATTCTATGGAGCTTATGCACTAAGATGTCCAATGTTGAATAAGTCTTAGTGCATTGGATCCATAGAATAACATAGGAACTGGAGAAGTCATCTCTGCTTTATCACCTCTTTTTCACTCATTAGTACATCTCTCCCATTATATTGTTTTATAAATAACATTTATTGAGTATGCTTCTTTAGAGGCAGCACCACATAAAGTTAGCTAGTTTTTAACTTTATAATAATGTTATTTTTGTATTTTCCTTTATAATATAATGTAATTTGGCTCTGTTGATTGCAGTTGGTCATGGGGTGTTGCTATAGTTATTTATCCATATTTTGCCCTAAGGTATTCTGTTAATGAGCTTTAAAAGTCCATCAGATATCAAAAGAATGTAATACCATTGTTATTTTTATGATATAAAAATGTTAACCATGAGCTGTAAAACTGACTACTGTGGCATATAATTCATTACCACAGCATGAGCTAAGGAAACTAGGTAATTAACAAACATACAAAATTATAAGGCAATATGCATTTTAATTGGTAAAATATTAGATTTTATTATTTTTAGTGCCTCAATATTCAATTTGATGACTGAATAGTGTCATATAATAAAAACAGGCAACATAGGCACATGCATTATTTGTACTGATCTATATATGATATATAAAGTAAATTATATACCATGTAAGTGAATATTGTGCTAATCTAAAAAGAAAAGTATGTTTTAATTTCTTTGATTGGTTCCAAAAGTGTAATTTTTTTTTTAAACACATTAGATTCTTTTCTGTATTCGATGTAAAGATGACACAAATTCAGTTTGGATACCTGGTACTCAGGGGGTTAATAAGTACATTAAAATGAGCTAGAAGTTAATTACCAAATTAGATAGATAGATAGATAGATAGATAGATAGAATATAAATAGATACAGTGATTTTTACAGTTAAATACTAGATTTTTAAATGATCATAACGAATTTTAATAAATTTTCTTTTGTTTTTTTCTTTTTTTCAAGAAACTAATCTGGTATGGAAGATAAGCCTTACAATGCTATTTTAATTATGTAAAACAATGTTAAAAAATTGAGATTCTTCTCAGTAGCCAAGCCAAGAAGAGAAAATAAAAGAAAATGTGCCAGTAGTCGTTCTACCAAAGAAGCGCTTGAAACCACATACTCAAACAAGTAAAAGGAGTACTAACAGTATTGACAATACCGGTGTAGTTCATCCACCAGTATATTAAAACAGCATACAGGGATATTCGCTTGTCCCTGCTCAAGAAACCCGGTCTATCACCAGCAAGCCTTGGGTTAAAAAAAGATAATAATTTATCTCAAAATGTTATCAAACAATTCCAAATATAATATGTACAGAATGAACATTTATTTGTTTTAAATTGTTTTATAACATTTCGAGATAAATTATCTTTTTTTAATATATTTTAAATAAAAGAATATCTGATACATTCAACTCGCTGGATTATATATATTAACCCAAGGCTTGCTGGTGATCTGGTTGCTTGAGCAGGGACAAGCGAATATCCCTGTATGCTGTTTTAATATACCGGTGAATGCACTACACCGGTATTGCCAATACTGTGAGTACTCCTTTTACCTGTTGGAATATGTGGTTTTGAGTGTGGGGAGACATCTTTGGATACTGTGGTAGCAGCTGGAACACATCAAAATGAAAAGGCCCCGAGTGTGAGCAGGCTTGAGAATTTCCTCCATATGCCCAGGGGCTAGATTCTATTACAGGTACTAATTTTATCACTGCTTTTATCTCCAGTTTTCCCCATAGACTTCAATAGGAAAATGTTTGATAAAACTGGTGTTAACATTTATCACCTGCAATAGACTCTAGCCCCTTATGTCTGTGTTGTGCATAAGCACTTTACAGACCAATATTAAATGTGAGTACCCTATAATAGGGGTCTACAAAAGATGGTTCTCTATTTTTTTTGTTTGAACATACTACTCTATGAGGCGCATCCTCTTCTGTTTGATTGTTTGTCTAAAGAACAGAAAATAACCATCATGTCTATATGCAGCATACAAAAAGCTACCAGTATTCTTTTGGGTGGGCTACACAAAAAAGTACTAATTTGTTTGCTACAATTACTGTGTTTAAAATATCTCCTGATTTAAATAATTTTTATATACTTTTATGCCCAAACTTCCATCAGCTTTGTATCTTGTAAATATAAAACCAAATAGATTCTTTTATTTTTATAATCAAAAACATATCTCAGTGAAAGAATATAGACAAGCGAAAAATGCAAATAATTATAAACATGAACATAGATTTCTTATAAGATCCTTCAATCAATGAGTTCTTAACGGTGTTTCGATCTTCAGTATCCTCTTCTACTGTAATTCTCCTTAATATTCACCTCAAAAGGACAAACAGAAAAAAATACATTTTCAGTAGTGTATCAACTCTCTATATACATACTTGTAATTATCCACTCACATATCAGGGACATTTTACCCATCCAAGTACCGTAATCTCATGTAATCTTATCCCAATTACAGCCAGAGGTATTACACTCAATGAATAAGTCCTCAGACAAATATGCAGACACCACAATCAATAAGGGTAATAATAGTTACAAGAGGTAAAATAGTATCTACTCACATCTAAATGTAGACTCTTTCTCTCCGAATAATCCCAATTCGTCTCTTTATTATCCTCTTAGACACTTAGAGTAGTGTAGTTTTCTACATGCATAGAATATAAAGGCAGTATTATATCTCTGTTAATATATGGACTCAGTCCTAAGCTCCACTTACATATAAGTGTACAGGGTCTCCCTTCTTGTTTCTCTCCGGATCAATGTCGATATCTCACATTAAAATTCAGGTACCATAATTTTCACGATTAATTTATTATGTCCAAATATAAAACACTATAATAAATCAAAAGTATACCAAGTTTCCCAGTGTAAGACTGCTAGATGGAGAACTGTCAACAATATCTCTAGCTAAAACTAGCTGTGACCAAATACTCTAAATGGGATAAAAAGATATAATCTCACAGCACCAACTTGATACCTTCCATACTCTACATTTATTGTGTTTAAATATCTCCTGATTTAAACCATTTTATATAGTTTTCCCCAGATTTCTACGAGCTTTTATCTTGTAAATATAAAACCAAATACATTCTTGATTTTTAAAATGTAAAATAAAAAAAATGAGGAACACTTCTAATTATAATTTATCTACACCAAGATTTGCTACATTCAATAAGTGTATCATTTCTCTGTCTCTCTCTCTCCAACTCCTGCCACCCTTTAAATATAGGTAAAAAAGGGTACCGTGTTAACTTGGTAAAATAAAAGTGATACCTTTATTGCTAAACTCAATTAGCCAATAAGGGTATCACTTTTACTTTACCAGTCTCTTACTTTAAAGAACACAATGTTGTTTTATATACAGTTTTAGTATAAATAAGTAAAGTACAGAATAGGTATTTATATTATTAACAATCATACAACCTTTGAGTAGACATGTTGCTGGACTGCATCTTCCACTATACTCAGATAGCCATTTGTCAACTGAGGATAATGGAAATTATAGTCTGTTAACAGCAAGTTATCAATCGCTAGAGACAGCATTGTCTCTGAGTGGGTCATAAAGTTGGTTGTACCATGTCCCTTGTGGCCACACCACTTTTCTGCTGCCTATATGTTTTAATCTGTTCTAAATAAGCAATCAAAACATTTAACATTTAGGCCCAAGTTCTCAAATCTAAATATGAGCAATTCTGAGGCAAATAATAGTTGGTAAATGTAAATGATTTAAATGGGGCAACACATGTATTTACCCTCTATGGTGCACATAACTTGCTCCAGTATTTGAAGATGACTAGTGCCCTTAACTTACAACTGCAACAACAGTTAAATTTCTATTAAGCACTGTCAACCAAAAAAGTTTGTTCTTGAAAACTTACCGCCTAATACCCGTAAATCAGTTGTCCATTTCTTATTACTTTGAATTTTATATTCCCTTATGATAGTAAAAAAGTCAGATAATTAAAGGTTGCAGACTGAAGTTTCAGAAAGCTGGCTGCTTTTATTTGTAGAGTTAGGGACATTTTCAGGCTCTAACCCAGACAGAAATGCTGATTTAGGCTGGAGCCTAAGAAAATTAATAGAAAAAAAGAGACATGACCCAGAGGATCCCCATTATAGCCTATGAATTATTTATAGAATTAAATAGCTCTGCAGTATTACTACTTATGTAATCCCATTTAATGACTTCAGATTGTGGGGTGCAATTACTTTGACAGCTTGTAAAAGAAACTGTCTTTGCAATTTATCAGAGTTAAAAGGATACTCATGGTTAGAGCTTTGTCAGACTGATGCAATTATTTATATTCACAGGGCGTACAGTACCTGCATAGTTGTTATTCTGTTTTCCTACTTCCTTTTCACCTGACATGCTAGCTTCAAGCAGCAGTTCATGGTTTGAAAATATATTGGCTCACATCCTGAAAATGAACATTCAGCATTGCATAATGATGCTTAAAATATATACACTGCATGCCTGCCAAATCTATTTGATTTTCGAGAAAATAAAACAAAGTGAAAAGCTTTGTATGGTTTTATTTGAAATGTATTTCAGTGTTTCCTACTCCCAAAGCCTTTAATCTACTATACCTCTTTCACAGTTGTAAACCCTAAATAGTTTACACTTAACCCCTTTGCCTGAAGATGTTTCCAACACACTGTTTTTCAATGTATTGAAGACATGTCTATCCTTCAAACTGTTAAAAGGAAATAAGAAATAACTTAAACTCATATTTGTTAAAGTCAAGCACTTTCATGGCAAATGAACTAAAATAAATAAAAGATTTCAAACCTGCAAAGAATTGGAGATTTTTCTGACATTCAAGGGTTAATGTTTTTCACATGTTTCGCTTTTGAGCGGAACAGTTTCTTTAGCAAGGAGTTAATTTAGAGAAGGATTAGTGCTAAGATTGCCAACTGAAATGGAATCCAAAGTAATGAAAACTTTTATTTCCCTCTGCAATGAATGTGTGATGATTATCTGCTGTACGATCTATGCAATGTTTCTTTGCATTCAATGGGAATCTGGTGCATAAAACCAGTCATAACTACATATCAACAACAACATTATCTAAGTCTTATATAGGACATAATATCTGTAGGCATAACAAATTGAGAAATCTATGTTATGAACAATTAACTGAATTTATTATATTCTCTGAAATATAATTTATTATATCCTCTGAGAAAAACATGTACATTGATTTTAGATTTGCTAGCTTTAGTATCATTTAATTATATAAACAAAAATGTTTTTTTCATAACATTTTCATCTTAATTATCATGCCATGTCCACTGCTATAAATATAAGACCTGTTTTACTTATAATAGTTTGATTACAAACAATAAATTCTTGCACCCACACAAACTCAACAATATATAATTAATCAGTGTAATATTTGACAAACTAGACATGAGGGGCTGGATTCTATTGCAGGTGCTAATTTTATCACTGCTTTTATTTCCAGGTTTCCCCATAGAGTTCAATAGGAAAATGTTTGATTAAGCAGGTGTTAACATTTATCATCTGCAATAGAATCCAGCCCGAGATCTACTAGATAAAATGTCCATATGACAATTATCAAAAACAGGCAAACCGTTTCAGACTGGATTTACACTCTATAGAATATGCTATAGACAGTCTTGTATATATTCATTCTAGGGACTTTAAATGTAAAGCGTCCTCTTCACACTAATCTCTGAATAGTATAGAAGAGAAAAAGGGAAGTTTCAATCAGGCTAGTATCAACAATATAATCGATATGTGCACAATATCCACTTACTCTTAAAGTGGAACTACCACACCTGAATAAATTTGGCCCAAATAAATACCTATCTGGCCACTAGCTGCTCAGTAGCGCTAATCACCAGAAATATTACCTGGTGTTTGAGAATGGTACGCTTTTCCCAGACTGACAGGCAGGAAACAGTGCAGACATCTTTCCATAGTGACATCTGCACGCCTGCGAACGGCTCCTAGCAACGCCTCCTAGAGCAGGCTGGGACTGACAGTGCAGGCGTGCAGACATAACTATGGAAAGATGTCTGCTCTGTTTCCTGCCTGTCAGTCCAGGAACAGTGTACCGTTCTCAAATGCCAGGTAATATTTCTGGCAATTAGCACTATTGAGCAGCTAGCAGCCAGGTGGGTATTTATTTGGGCCAAATTTATTCAGGAGTGGTAGTTCTGCTTTAAGCAGCTATAGATTTACTCATGCAGTCTTCCCATTCTTCAAGTCCTGACGTAATGGGGCCTAGATTACTTGGATACAAAGAAAGAGAGGGAGTTCTTCAATCAGGAACGGAATTACATTTAAATTATCTCTTCTGTAAGGTTTGTATAAATTGTGTAAATGTATCACGGTGCCCGTGATTCGAACGGCAGGGTGACATTGTCACTTCCAGGTTTTCCCTGGCACGGGTTTTATTGGCTATTGGGCTCTGGCTCCGCCCAGGGTTAGCCTTTTTAAACTCTCTCCTGTCATCTTTTCAGCTCCCTTTCGTGATATACCTGTACCTTGTGTCTGAGTTGCTGCTTGTTCCTGCTCCGTGTATGACCAGACTCGCCTGACTACACTTCTGTCGCTCCTGTGTTTCGCTTCCCATTGCTGACTAGGACTGGCTGACTACCTCCGTGTCTACAGATCTGGCTTTGTTTGAGAACCCACTCCGTGCTGACTAGGAAAGGCTAAATACCTCCGAGTGTACCTACCTGGCTTTGGCTGAGTATCCGATTCCGTTGCTGACTAGGACTAGCTGACTACCTCCGTGTGTACACACCTGGCTTTGGCTCAGTATCTGATTCCATTGCTGATTAGGACTAGCTGACTACCTCCTTGTGTACTGACCTGGCTTTGGCTGAGTATCTGATTCCATTACTGACTAGGACTGGCTACTACCTCTGTGTGTATCGATTTGGCAGTCTGGCTTCAGACCCATCAGGGTGCATACCCTGTGCTCAGTTCTGCCTACTCTCGCTTGCAGTAATACCGCTACAGCGCCTGCTTGGCCTGTCACTCCCGAGGTCATCTGGGAGACTGTGTTGCGAGTAGGTCCGGTCACTTGCCAGTATCCGTTGTGCTGCCTCCGCTATCCCTAGCGTTCTAGGGACTCTGTATGTTGCCAGTGTCCTATCTCTGTTGCATCCGCTATCCCTAGCATTCTAGGGACTTGATCACTTGCCAGTGTCCTATCTGTGCTGCCTCTGCTATCCCTAGCATTCTAGGGACTTGGTCACTTGCCAGTGTCCTATCTGGGTTGCCTCCACTGTCCCTAGCGTTCTAGGGAATTGGTCACTTGTCAGTGTCCTATCTCTGTTGTCTCCGCTATCCCTAGCGTTTTAGGGACTTGGTCACTTGCCAGTGTCCTATCTCTATTGCCTCTGCTATCCCTAGTGTTCTAGGGACTTGGTCACTTGTCAGTGGCCTATCTGGGTTGCCTCCGCTATTCCTAGTCTTCTAGGGACTTGTTCACTTTCCAGTGATCACTCTTGTTGCCTCCACTATCCCTAGTCTTCTAGGGATTTGCCTTCAGATACCCACCACTATAGTAGGGCCTTTCCGCGGTGTGGTACTGTTGTGGTTGTCCTTGTTCCAGTAATCCATCAACGGATCAAGCCAGCTTAGTCATACTGTATATATCAATAAAGCTGATCTTAACTTTACCTAATTGCCTGAGTGTTCTTACAAAACCATGACAAAATGGCAGAATAGTGGCACATGATTGTTAGTAAAGATTAGCTTAAGGATACGCATTCGTGTTGCATAAACAAGCATGTTACATGTGCAATTAATGGAGATATTGCCCTTGTTATAAAAGGATTTGCGAGTCCTTATAGATAGTAGACTCCACAAGTAGTGTTACTTAGCATCTACAAAAGCCAATAGGGTGCTATCATGTGTAAAAAGAAATATAGATGCACAGAATGGGAATATTATTTGATCTCTCTATAATTCCTCTCATCTTGAATATGGAGTACAATATTGGGAACCTGTTCTCAAAAAATTTTAACTGGAAAAAGTACAGAGACATGCAGCAAAACTGAAGAATAGATCTGAAGATTTTAGTTATAAAGACTGACTGACCAAGCTGGGTTTGTTAACATCAGAGGAGAGAAATCCTAGGGGTGACATGATTCTAATTTATAAATAAATATTTTCTCAAAGATTTCAGCAAAAACAAGGGTGAATTAATTATGATGTGGAAAAGTACTTCAGATTAAAACATTAGGAAATCTTTACATTGTGAGACTTGGCAGATACAATAGATATTTTCAAAAATATATTATATACCTCTTTTAGTTAAAAACAAGTTGGAGAATTATAACAGCTGGTTTCAATGCAGAAAGACATCCAATTGCCTTATGGAGTTAGGAATGTTGTTTCTAATCACATGTTACATTATCAGAAATGGCTTGAATGGGTTTTTTGTTTGAGGATACATATAAAGGGTTGAACTTGATGGACTCATGTGTGTTTTATCCTCACAAACTATGTTACTATGTTCTCTGGGAAGGTCCATGTGTCATAATGTGAGTCATAGATCTGATATACAAACTTGTTTTAGCATAGCTTCCAACTGCAAAAATGTTGTAGCTTTAAAATGTGGCTGCAGTAAACATTTAATGTTGTACTCTATTACACTATATACAAATATATTCAAATTATTCAACACCACTATAAAGAACTCTGTTGGAAACTCTTTACTCAAAGAGCTAAGTAAAAACAAAGGTGAATTCATTATGACAAGGAAAAGTGCTTTAGATTAAAACAATGCATGGATTTTAAGTAAGATAAGTAACAATGTTGAATTCTATCTTTTGGGAGTCTTGTCAGATACTATAGATACATTCAAAAATGTATCAGATGCTTTTCAGTTAAGAAAAAGTTAGAAGCACAGCTAGTTTCAATGCAGATAAGAAGTTCATCAAGAAAAATCCCAACTGCCATTTGGAGTTACATTTTCATAATCATGCTCATAAACATGATTAATGGACTTGAATTAGCATACATTTAAACTGTCAGTATGTTGTAAAATGTGGCTGTAGTACACAACATTTAATATCGTAGCCTATTTCAGGGGTAATCAACCTTGTCCTCAAGACCTACCAACAGTGCACATTTACAGTATATAGCTGGCTGAGCACAGGTACACCAATTAAAGAGACTGAGACACTAATTAGGCCACCTGTACTCCAGGTAGAGTATAATAAAAAAACGCAATATTGGCAACTCTAGAAGACCAGGGTTGGCTACCCAAGAAATAGAATGACTGCAGCAACATTTACATCTTTACATAGTATATTAGGTGGAAAAAATACACAAGTCCATCAACCTTTGCCATAATATAAAATCAGAATTAAATACGCCTTATCTAGGTTACTATTTACTTCTTTATAGAATCACAAAATATTTTTTTGCCAATATCTATTGCTCATAAAACCACCTTGATTCATCCTAATAATTTTCTTCTTTTTTTGCAATGTAATCCTGAAAATAATCCCTTTTTAATCCCTTCAAGCAGTTTTTCCACTAACAAGGTCAAACTCAAAGGTCTATAATTCTCTTTGTTTCTTTTGTAAAATAAAGGTACTTTTGCTTTATTTAATGCCATACCATTGAGGTCTAGATCAATATTGGTGGCTTCTCTTTCCTGGTCTAGTTTTGAGAAAACCATTTAAATATTCAGTCTTTCCTCTTGCACATTCCCATAGCCACCAGTTTATCTTCCCACCCCATGTCCCTTATTGCGGAGATAAAAATTATTTGGTTGACCTCCATCTCTCATATATCTTGCATCAGATTGGATGCATGTGGTCATGCCTTTATTGTTTATCTAACCTGAAGATGGGCTCATACTTAACATAACATGTCCTGCATGCTATACTGCATGTACAGATGTCCAGCTGAATATAGTTATAGAAATGTATCATGTGGATTAAACCTTGTCTAATAATACATAATATTAGAAGCCCTTAACAAGAACAGCTCTTATTAAGTCCCAAAATAAAGGGGACCATCAGATCCACTATATCATACTTAATAATTTTAGTTGTCGTATATTGCACTTGTGCCTTTGTAGAACTAATATATATATCAGTATTACTATGTGTGTTGCAATACAAACACAATTTACACTTAAAAATTGGTACACGTCCATTTATTCCCAACTCCCAAGTGGTCTTTTCCAGTCTGAGTTCCTGACTCCCTGCCATCATTTGCAGAAATGTATTATCTGGTTCAAGAGCATTAAACATTTTCAGAATAGCCTCTTTCCATTATTTTGAAGGTAAACATGAGTGGCAGTAAGACCAAATTTGATTACCAAGCTTACTAACTAAATTGACAAAAACAGATACCTTTTTCTTTTTCATTTTTTTCCCGAGACTCTTATCCTATCTTTGTCCTTTTAGTTCAATTACAATAGCGATAGGCAACCAGATAGTCCACGAGAGCTCAAGTACACCAAAGGGCCACACATTATGGATAAAAATTCTAAATAGAGTTTGAAAAAAAGTGGATTAACCTCTTGGTACAGTTCTCCAGTGCATTGGTTTCTAATGTGTTTGACAAGGGGTGATAATAAAAATATTTTTATTATAGGTCTTTCTCTTCTGGACCATACTTCAAACACACATTCTTACAGGGCAAAGTTGCAGTTAAGTCATGCAACTATTCTCCAGTTTGATTTGTTTACTCAGTTATCTCCATTTTTAAGGGTGAATGGTTATGGATAGAAAGTTAACTCTTCAACCATTGACAGAAAGCTTTCCAGAAGTGAGTTGAATTGTGTACATATGAGTGTCCAGAAAATGGCTGGAAGATTGTCCCGCAATCCTATATAGCAAGAGAAGTTAATCACGAATGGTATCAACCTTGTTGTTTCCACAACCAGGCCAGTAAGTAATATGAGTCTGAATTTGGAGAAATATAAGGCCCAGCTAGCCTGTGTGGAGCAGAGTTTGCATGTGCTAGAAGAAATTCCATAGATCAGTATAAGCGATTTGGTGAGAAGCCCATTCAAGCAGATGTTTCTTCTCTTCAAGAACTAATTTAAAGGACAATAACTCATTGTTGCGGACATCATAATGGCTTTCTGGGGGTGGGGTGTCAAGAACCGAGAGAAGAAGGTGTTGACAAGAAGAAAATCTTTCTCCCCTTGACTCTTTGGTTAGTATGGCTCCAACTGCTGAATCTATGGCAAGAAAATCTTAATGACCCCTATGAATTTTGCTCTGGTGCCTTTGTTCAAGGGATGACATCTTCAATCAGTCCTGGATGTTATATACATGAAGGCATACATAAAA
Organism: Rhinophrynus dorsalis; assembly: GCA_037306005.1. Taxonomy (NCBI): domain Eukaryota; kingdom Metazoa; phylum Chordata; class Amphibia; order Anura; family Rhinophrynidae; genus Rhinophrynus; species Rhinophrynus dorsalis. The sequence continues at coordinate 66,160,604 of CM074719.1, read as the reverse complement.
ATTTCTAACAATTTGATCAAACTGAAGCATTCAGAGTGCATTAACCTACTTAAATCTTTAAGGACCAGAGGAGTGAACAATGCAATATGATGAATATGTGGCACACCCCTTTTAGTGCTTAACATTACCATTTCCAGTGAGCAGAGTTTGGGGTCCATGACAACATGTCTGAAACCTACAGGTATATGTAGAATCCATGGATTAATCATCATGTATTAAATAATGCTCTAATGGACAAATAATATTTGATGAGTAGAACATCTACTTTTATATTTATGACATCATTAATTTTAAAATTAGATTAATTCATTGAGGACCAGTGTGAAACACAATGCAATTAACGCGCATCTAGTCCTCAAGGGGCTAAAGCACAACTCTTTTAAAACACACTTTTACCACAACATTATTACCCCTTTGATTGCCACAGGGTTATGCAATTCCCATACTTATGGCACTGAAAAGGTCAAGGGAGTGCAACTGATGTCACTACTCTCCAGAATAGAGATACCAAACTGCTCTCTGGCTCCATAAGGAGCATTGTTGGCCTCAGGTTGGTGATATTGGGACTGTGAACTCCGAAAGTGAAATCTGCTATCAGACCTTAGTGCATGTGGGATGTGCCCCACATTAACATATAAAAAGATATGTTAGTCAGGCTGTTGTTATGCCTCCCCCACAAATTCAACACTATATCACCATCTTGGCCCTTATCACCCTTTAGCGCATCACCCCCTGAACTTTTGGAAACCTAGCTATTGCCCTCACAATAGATAATATTAATAATTTGCTTTGTTGATTTTCATTGGTTATTTAGAATTCCTGGGTACAAAAACTGATTTAAAGTGGACCTGTCACTTTGAGTTTTTTACATATATGTACATTTCATTCAAAACTACCTTTGAGTCATGTTACCAAAAATCATGCAAAATCATGCAACTTTTCCCAGAAATAAAAGTGTATTTCATAAACTACTATGAAATACACTTTTATTTCTGGGAAAAGTGAAAGTGAAATTAGCCTGATGCAGCAATGTGCTTCATTAGCATATAAGACATCACTGAAAACCTTAATTAGTATGTGAAACATCACTGAAAAACATAATTTAGCATTTGAGTCTGCATGGGTTCATCCATTAGCTTATATTAGTATAGGCACCAAGTATGAATGTCTCTTTAACTGTACATTTGCTGGCTGACATGACACATAGGCAGTTTTTAATGAAGTTTTCAAATATGTTCATTTGAATCAAGGTGACAGTCCACTTTAAATCTACTTAATATTCTATTAGGGGAGGTTTGCTACCTCCCACAGCTGTCATGAGTTTGATCTCATTGTTTGCTACATGTTTTGCATCTTTTCCAATATATGTCGTTGTATACTGATACTCTGTATTGCTGCCTGGTGTATGCTTTTCTATTTAAATAAAGCTTTAAAAAAAAAATCTACTTAATAGACTGCAAAATATAGTAATGACATAAATGCTGTATATGTTGAATACCTCATCCAAGGTGTTCTCTTAAATTAAGAATAATTTTTAAAATATATTCTAAGTGAATGAAGTGATGAAGTGAAGGAAGTGATTTATAATGTAAGAATATTAGTTTTATCTGCATGTAGCCTAATATTTTCTTGTCGAATTCCCCTCTGGCAATAAAATGCTTTAAAACACACTGTAACATTAAAAGAAAAGAAGAGAAATTGTATGAGCCACATCCCAAAGAATTGCCAGATGTTTATTGTGCTTCATATCATAAAAAAAAAAATATAGCTGCAGGATTATGACAATATATTGTAATGTTGCACTTTACATCTTATTTCCATAAATATTGCATAAAAAACAATTGCTTCTCATTTCGAAGACTCAAGGTACATTAAAACAGTCAAGAAACAAGTTCAAAGCGTTTAGGAGTCGGAAATGAATGTGTGCTTCATGTGTAGAAGTTCAGTTTGAAATAATGTATCATGAAGTTTTTGCACTTTTTATACTACTATAAATGAGTTGTATTTCACATAGTACTTTTCCTTTTGGTATGAAATCACTATTATATATCATTTTAAATGCATCTTGTATATATCTTGATTTTATTCTTCATTCTGCTTAAATGCAGTCTCATAAAGTGTGACCCTACAAAGCAAGTAAGAGGACTATGGACTGTATTACTGAAATAAAGTGACAGAGCAAAATGCAATGCTCATTTGAGAGCAGGAAAGCAGATATACCAATAGGACACTATATGAGTGATAGTTTCTCTTTAAGCATCTCTTTGTTTTTGCTTTATGCAACTTTACATAGATGCAGTATCATGCATCTAAACACACATGTATTGCAGAGAGACCAGTGATGGACTGTTCTTTAGAAAAGCAATACTGTAATTAGGACTTCCGAATTTATACCATGCACCCAATTTTCCCCAGTGGTTGAGCCCAAAGGTATTACCAGGGAACAGAGATTAGATGCAGGAAATCTGAGCAGGAGTTTTAGCATAATAGAAGAGCAGGTGTAGTCAAAAAAAGCAATGTCTTATAAAGAGGAAGCAGAGACCAGTCATAATTATGATCAAGCTGCCAAGGAACACTAGATCACTATAAATTTCAATAATCTAGCAATAGAAGTGCAAAAGTGCAAAAGACAAGTGGAACCTTATTTGTACCAAAGGCTTGAGGATGAAGACACTGGATTATAAAGGGTAAAAATGGTATAGAGAAAGTTATGACCTGAATTACAATTTTGGCAGCAGATCTGCTTTTAAAGGAATAGTAATACTTCATTTTATCTTTATTTTATTTTGTAGGCATTAAAAAAACATGAAGAACGATATAAGTCTTATCTCTCAAACCTTTATGGTTTATGAGATATTCACAAGCAAAGTTTCCCCAACCCGCCCCTTTTACCTAGTGTAAGCCATCTCTTCTCAGATGTGGAATGCAGTCCATAGACCAGACAGCTAACAGCAGGGGACAATCTTCTTCCTATGAGTACAATGAAGATCCTCATGCCATAAGACACACTCGCCACTATGTATTTATTAAGTGGGGAGGATTTAGGGGCTCTAAAAGCCAGCTAATCCCAAGAACTGTACAAACAGCAATATGAAGATAGGCTTGGACCCGGTATTATGATCCTCTGGATATTGGCGCACATAGCACAAGGCTGAAGGCCTTCCTAATCATTAAGGACACCCAGTGGATCCTGTGTTAGGAATTAAGTCTATAAGTATCCCAAGTCTTACAGGTATCACAGGTATTGCCATCACTATATTTTAGTTTAGCTAGGTTTAGGTAGCATATCCTATATAAGCAAAACTATAACAAAGAACAAAATAAACTCACAGGTATTAACAATGTAATATAATGCAGAAGAAATTAATAAATCAATTGCACTCCCAAAACCTGTCTTTGCTAAGTTTCTTCATATGACCTTTAGTTTTTATTGCCTTGTGCCTCATTCAAATAAAGTGCTGATATCCAGGGGCACTTTATGCCCTGAATCCAACCTGAGAAGGTGCCTTTATCCAGACTGGATATGAGTGATATACATGTCAAGCTGTTGGCCAGAATACAGGTGTCTGTGGCACTCATGATGCCGCTTTCATGGATCAAATCTAATTTTTGTTCTAGTCACTGTTAGTCACTGCTAATGTATCTAGGATTCACTCCTTCACTGTTTAGATACCTGCACAGGGCAGAAGAGAAGGACTAGGCTACTTGAGTGAAACATAACAGTAAAGTATTCATAGAGATATGCTCCTTATTCCTGACCCCTGAGGACTTTGGACAAATCCTGGCAGCACACATTAAGAACTTTGATGTTGCTTTTCATGACATATCTGTCCTTTCTCTTGCTTCCTGCAGATATTCATGCATAAAAAATATGCAGTGGTGAATAGACAAGTACTTAATTGCCACAACACATTAGCATTGTGTTGTGCACACCTCTGGTTCTTAAAGGGATAGTAATGTTTCATAATAAAAGCAGCTCCAATTAATCATCATAGTATTTGAACTTTGGAGAGTGTGATTTCAGTTCTGTCAGAGTTGTAGTTCAAGAGTAATGATAAAGTATCCCCCTCCCGCCCCTTTTACTGATGAAACACTGCTCACCTCAGAGCAGCAGGGAGGTTCCCAGGTAGATTGCAGAGAGGGACAATCTTCAATTAAGATAAGGGAAAAAGCTGAAAACCTGTCAAGGGGGGCAGGATTTTCATTGTTCTCACAGTAAGAAGATTGTCCCTTGCAGTGAGCTGTCTGGTCTAGCAACCAGATTCCACATCTGAGAAGAGATGGCTTACACTAGGTAAAAGGGGCAGGAGGGGGAAACTTTATCCTTCAATTACTCTTGAACCGCAACTCTGACAGTATTGAAATAGCACTCTCTATGACCCAAATAATATGAAGATTAATTGGAGCTGCTGTTTTTGTGAAACATTACTATCTCTTTAATCAATTTCAGTATATGAATATAGGGTGTTTTAGAATATGAGACACATGAAGGTCTTATGAAAGATTGTTAATTAGTTTGATAATTTTCTTTTTCTTTAACAATAATTACTTTTTGCCTCTTCTCTGAATCAGATTAATAAATTTGGTGTTCAGTACTAGCAGGTATACAAAATTAAATGTTATACATGGTTGTATAACAGAGGAACCCTAAAATATGAGTTCCACAAACAAGTTATAAAAAAGCCATATTGCTGCAATGTCAGAGAGTTTGACTCTTTTAACTAGACTTAGGGCACATGTTTATATCATGGTATTTTTATATATATACTGTGTGATCTTACGTGTAAAAGATCCCTGGTTTTAAGAAACAATAACGGTCATAATTGAGATACCCTTCTATTTGGTATATATAACTTCAACTTTGTTGAACTGGTCCCTCCTTTATTCTGTTGGTGATGATGGATAATGAATTATGAGGCATCAGATCACTAATGGATTATTTCACCTCTACTCTTATCTAACCTTTTTTTATTTCCAAATGTAGGCTGAAATGTTGGTCATGCCTTATATAACACTGTTATTTATCGACACAAAACCATTTAAGTGATGGTCCTTTTTGTTTGCTATACTAAACCTTTATCCTAGTACTTTAGGAACAAAGGCCTATTTTTTACTGATCTGATTTGGTTTCCTATCAAGGGGAACCTGTTAGATAAAACCTGTGAAAACACTTATATATCTATATATTATAGAAGCCCACAGGTAAGTTTGAATGAAGGTTCTATGTTATTAAAAATTTTTCTTTTTCCCATAATTGCTCTGGGACTACCAGTGGGACAGTTTTATAAGGCCCAGTGTTACACAGCATATATCATATTCTGGGCCTATCAGTGTGAAAGTGGTACAATTTTGGGGGTTTCACAGTTTATGTGAAGATCTGTAACTAGCGGTGATGCAGTGGAACAAACATGGGTGTCAGACAGCTTATGTGTAGTTCTGGGACCACCGATAAACAGTGGTACAGGACTGGGGTCTAACAGTGTGTGTGAGGTTCTGGGTCTACCATTGGACAATAGTACAAGGCTGAGTGTCATACAGTGTACATGTGGTTTTGTGGTAGAGTGGTGAAAGGATGGGTGTCAGACCATGTATATAGGGATCTGTAACTATGAGGGGGCAGTGTTATAAAACTGGGGGTCACACAGTGTGTGTTTGCTGGGTTTTGAGATTACTAGTGGGATGATGGTATAAGGCTGAGGTGTCTGACAGAACTTTGTGGCATCTGGGACTACCAGTGAATAGTGATTCAAAGCTATGTGTCATACAATGTATGTGGAATTCTGGGATCAGAGGACAATAGTACAAGGTTGGGGATCACATTGTATATGTGAGGATCTGGAACTAAGAGAGGACAGATACAAGGCTGGGGTGTCAGACAATGCATGTGTGATTCTGGGACTACCTGTGTCAGGCAGTATAGGAGGAGTTCTCAGGCTACCAGTGGGCAGTGGGACAAGTTTGGGGTGTCAAACAGTGTATGTGTGACTCTGGGACTACCTGAAAACAGAGGTAAGAGGTTGGGGTATTATACATATCTGTTGACATTTATATAAACTAACTTTTATTTTACAGCAACAGTTACAGTAATAATAACATGTACATGTGTACATACATAGATAAAAGAATAATAAGTTCTTTCTAAAGGTCATGCCATATTTCATCGACTAGAGCACCCTGAGACTGTTGTACTATGATAAATTGAGCAGTTGTGGAGCAAACCAAATGACAAAGACAATTTCCCATTGATTTAACCCTTTGAGTACCAGAGAGGAAACCAACTCATTGCTTTACAATGTGTTGAATACTTCTCTGCCACTCAAATGGATAAATTGAGCTTTTAACCCATAGATTACTAGACAGAGCAACATATAATTGCAATGCATTGCTTTGGAGAACTCTCAAGCGTTCAAGAGGATAGAAACCCCATTTTTGTCCGTGGGAATTTGGAGATTTTTTTTTTTAATTTGTTCCCTAGCATGGAGTTGGATTGTCCCAGAATTTTATTCTTAACCTCTGGCACTGAAAGGGTTAATACATCTGATTCATGAACCTCTATCTCTTTTACTATATATCATGTAACATTAGAACAGTGTGAAGAAGCCTATTGACATTTACACTCAATTTGCAGTCATACGTTTGAAGTTTCCTTTTGTGCTGCAGTTCTCTAAATAGCAATGGACAAAAAAAAGGATTTTTTTCCCCTAGAGAAATATGTCTCTTTATTACATCTTGCAGTCTCAGAGAGTTCATTGAACCATACTTTCTCTTAACCTTCATAGTGCATTCGGAGAGCTGAGGTTTATTGAGGTAAGACATAAAAAAACATTGTTGGCACAGTGGGGATGTTTCATTATTTCCTATATTTAATATGAGTCACACTGTATAATAATTGAAATACCGCCTCGATTTACACTAGTTGTTTGAAGAAAAAGAGCATATGAATCAAAAATTTTGTACCATAGTTAGTTTTCTTAATTAGATTTTTTGCTCTGTTTAGATGATTTGTTTTAGGGTTTGTAACCAATTAATTTTATTATGCAGCGTACACTGTTGACTCATTATATTGTTTTATACAATGCTCAGTTTGTTTCTTATTTCTTTAAGTAACCCCTTAGGGACCAGACGCATGTGCAAACATTGTAAAGCATTGTGTTGTGCACACCTCTGGTCCTTAAAGGGATAGTAATGTTTCATAATAAAAGCAGCTCTAATTAATCTTCATAGTATTTGGGCCTTGGAGAGTGTTATTTCAATTCTGTCAGAGTTGTAGTTGAAGAGTAATTGAATGATAAAGTATCCCACTCCTGCCCCTTTAATGATGTAACACTGCTTACCTCAGAGCAGCAGGGAGGATGCCCAGGTAGATTACAGAGAGAGACAATCTTCAAATAAGATAAGGGAAAAAACTGAAAAACCTGTCAAGGGGGGGCAGGATTTCCTTCTTCTCACAGTAAGAAGATTGTCCCTTGCTGTTATCTGTCTGGTCAAGCAACCAGATTCCACATCTGAGGTGAGCAGGGTTACACTAAGTAAAAGGGGCAGGAGGGGGAAACTTTATCATTCAATTACTCTTGTGCTACAATAGCTGCTGTTTTTGTGAAAAATTACTATCCCTCTAAGGAGTTAAATTCTTACATATAAGTATTACGAATCTATAAATCCTATTCATAGACCTTCAGAAAACACACATACTCTTTCACAAAGTAGCACATACAGCCAGGCACACATACACACACACAAACAAGAGCACTCTTTTTTTAACCCTTTGAGTGCCAGAAAGGTAATTATTGCATTGCAGAGCAATGCATTGGATACCTTTCTAGCACTCAAGGGGTTAACCGTTTTCTCACAAATAACATCCCATCATTGTCAGCTGGATTTTGTCTGGCTGTGGATGGTGGGAGTTGTAATCCAACAAGCAAATTATAGATACTATAACAGTAATGTGTTTATTGTGGTCAGAGGAACTACCTTTGAGTGTCACATGGGTGCAAAGCATTGCATTAGCAACATTTTAATGGCCAACATGCAAATGGCTTTAAGAATACTCTTTATAAATCTCCTCCAAGGTCCTTAATCTTTCCAAATTGAAGAGTAAAAGGTGAAAGTTCATATGCCACTTCTAGTGACTTGCTAAATGTGGGACTGCAAAAGAGAACGGGATGGAACAGAGAAAGGGAGATGAGCCAGATGCTCCTGTGTAGCACCATTGGATCTTTGTAATGGACACTTGGGGGGAGATTCACTAAGTGGTGATAAAGAGGTGATGAAGTGGAGATGACTTCTCCAGTGATATCATTTATCCAGTTCCTATGTTATTCTATGGAGTCTATACACTAAGATCTACAAAGTTGAAGAAATCTTAGTGGATTAGCTACATAGAATAACATATAAATCGTAGAAATGATATCACTGAAGTAGTCTTCTCTGCCTTATCACACCTTAGTCAGTCTCCCCCATTATATGTTATGATGTTGTTGATGTTTCCAGTGACTTAATGGAGGGATGTTTATGAATACAATTACATGCAAACACAGGCACTGGAATAAGTTTTCTAGACCATCTCCAACCTCACTCCAATTTACTACCTGCTTTGAAAATTCTTCCCTTAATTCTGCACCTCTCTTGACACAAGCAATCTATACACCTTTATTACCCTGTAAGTGCCCAAGGATTAAATATATAAAATCTTATTAGTCACCTACAGATACCAGTACAATTGTTCTACACTGTACATATTCACACTTATTTCCCATAATCATTAAACAATCTCCAGCATTGTTCCCATCTTACCATTTTGAAAAATATTTTTATTAAGGTCAGAATAAAATATATACATGTATGGCCAAGATAAAGGCATCAGTTTAAAAGGTAGAAGTACATCATGCACATATAGGGCATAGTACACCTAGACAAAAAAAATCTTTGTCCAATTTTCTAATAATTAACAGCGGAAAAAAATCTAAACCTCTAAACAGTGGATGAGAAGGAAAAGAAAAAAAAACTAACCCCAAGAAAATTCCAAAACCAAAGGCCACCCCACCCCATTACCCTATCTCCAGGAACCGAGCACCCAGTTATTATACTGTAACTAAGCATGACTATGAAAAAACACCCTCTACACCACTACTGTGCAATCAAGAGAGCATCATACACTTTAGCATATATTTAGATTTATATTTTGAGATCATTGCTCCTGCATTACTGCATTTCAGCAACATTTATTTAGGGGTTGGTTAGTAAGTGAAAGTGTAGCCAGTTTGACAATGTATGCATCTTTTTTATAAAGCATTTTCTATGGTACAATTATTATGCTATATGATTGTGTCATAGTATTACAAACTGAGCTTAATGATAAACTTTATGCTTGCATTAAGTGTTAAATAGATGAGATTCCTTAGGAATTTGTCTATCACATAGCAGTCAGTTATGGGCTCGATTCTATGACCAGCGCTAAAAATAAAACAGGTGTTTTTTTTAAGTCAGTTTTTGCTATCCTATTACGCGACTTGTGAAAACAAAACCAGTGGTAATTATACTTACCGCCAGTCTGAAAAAAGCCCATAGGAGACAACTAAAAACAATGTGCAATTAGTATCCTATTACCCACGCTCAGTATTAGCTCTTGTTTTGTGGTTACATTTAAATCAGAAGTTCTGCCCCTCAGAGTTGAGGCGTAGAAGCCATAACGACAGTTTCAAAACCATCGTTGTTCGAACAAAACCAATGTATGATACAGTATACAGCATAGAAATCCAACATAAAGTGCCCCCCTTCGACATATTAACCCCCCTTTTAAAAGCTGAGTTGCAGTGTTTTCTTTCACCACTTTAATTCAACTAATATTGTTCACATGCCACATTTTAACCCTTCCCCTTCAAAATTTGATTTGCAGTGCTTTCTTTCACCACATTAATTCGACAAGTATTATACATTTGACATTTTAACCTTTCCCTTTGAAAATTCGACTACAGTGCTCCCATGACTTTCTTTCACCATTTAAATGTGACAAATATTGTTCATATTCAGCATTTTAACCCTTCCCTTTTAAAATTCGACTTAGAGTGTTCCTATGCCCTTCTTTCTCCATTTTAATTTTAATAATATTGCTCCCATTCAACATTGTTTGCTCTCCAATTTTACTGCAAAATACAGAGTATTTATGTGTCACAGTGATTCCTGTACAAGAATGTACAACTTGCTGTGCTACGTGTGAAATACCTCTCACTCCTACTATTTGATGGCTAAACCCATTTGATGTGTTAATGCTACAGTAAGAAGTGATACTAACCCCTCCTTTACTTTTGTAAGGAAGGTTACAGAATAAGTGCAACTCAATTTACATAGAAATCAGTGAAACTATTCTAAAAAGGAGCCTAAACTCTATTTTATGAGATCAGCTCCTAGTAAATAATAGGGATCTAACTTCCATTATCTTTATGAGCCACCCTTACACTGCTGGTCGCTTATGAGCCCTGGGCTGTAGAAATCTCAGAGTTCTCACAGCCAGCGTGTGTATGTATGGCTTGCTGCCAAAAGCCGACAATAAGTTCCAGTCTACCCCTGCACAAAGTATTCAGTCAGTGTGCTCAATAATACTTTGTTATGTGGGGAACACATCTAACATTGAACTTGATCTTTCTGACGTCAAATGTGCGCCTATTTCCTTGGACTTTGACATTTTGTGCATTTTTTGTAGGCAGTAGTTGGAAAAAAAGCAGAGAGTGACAATTTTGTTACTACTCTGAAAAGTGCTGTCTATACCAGTTTTGTTTTACTGTGGTTCTGCAATAGGATACCGATGTAACACATGTTTGCAAAATTCATGCTACTTGTTTTTCTTATAACGCCGGTTTTAGCGCTGGTAATAGAATCGAGCCCCAAATCTGTTTACTATGTCTTACATTTGAACTCAGCTGTAGCTTATGACTGCCTAGGGACATATTACTACCTTAAAAATGTTGTCATGTCCCATTGGAATCATAGGCAGAGCTCTCTCTCTCTCTCTCTCACTATGGTTTATCTCATTAAAGCTGATAAAGTCTATTGTTTATTGGGTGGAGGTGAAAATTAGATAAAGATATAAAATGGTGAACAGCAAATACTACACATTCCATACAAAAATATGTTGAGATGTCTGGTTGTAGTATGAAGGAGAACGTATTAAGAAAGTCCATATGTTAACCCTTTGAGTGCCAGAGGAGTAAGCAACGCATTGCAGAGCAATGTGTTGCGTATTCCTCTGGCACTCAAAGGATTAAACATATTATGAGCCAAAAATCCTATAGGGGTAGTTCCCCTTTAATGTTAGCTATTTCTACCTGTATGTTCCTTTTTTGTTATTTTTAATCATACACTAAGGAAAATATCCCTGAAAATATATAATACGCTAATCTAAGTTTTCATAGAGAATATTCACTGTGCAGGAATTTGTGGTTCTGTGTACAAAATGGCTAAATCAAATTATCATATTAGGTAACATATACATGTAAATATTAAAAAATCTAAACTTGTATTGGTGAAGCCCAGAGTGAATTTGAATTTGAGTAATCCTGGGATAAAAAAACCCTGCATCATTGCTTTAAATGTGCGTTTTAACCCTTTGATGCTGCAGAGTTCTCCAACACATTGTTTAACATTAAAGGAATCAAAAGCCTCTTTAACTCAATGGGAAATGTATTCCTCATCTACGGTGTAGTTGGTTTGTCCCAGAATTATTCAATTTCTTCTTAGTAGTTCAGCCTCAGTAATATTCTACCATGCTGGTTCTGGAGTATAATGCTCTCTTTCCTTATAATGCCTTATGCACTCGAGCCTGTCAAAATATAAATACAGGAAGTGCTGGTGGTAGTTCTAATTATTTTGCTAATTTCAATAAAGCAGGTAATATATTTAAGAATATTAGCAGACTGTTCTTCCACTGGTAATTAGTAACATAGTAACATAGGTTGAAAAAAGACTTGCGTCCATCTAGTTCAACCTTTTTCCTATTCCTTTTTACCATCGTTGATCCAAAAGAAGGCAAAGAAAACCCCTCAATATAGCAATTTCAAATTCTGCCTTGAATGGGGGGAAAACATTCCTTCTTGATTACAAATGGCAATCAGATTTCTCCCTGGATCAACAAGCCCTAACTAAATATTAATCCCAATATTAACGTACATAGCCCTCTATGTTATTCTCTTTTAAATAAGTATCCAGGCCCCTTTTAAAGGCATCTAATGTATTCGATAGCACTACCTCCTCAGACAGTGAATTCCATACCTTTATTGTCCTTACTGTAAAGAAACCCTTCCACTGTTGTAGATTAAATATCCTTTCCTCAAGTCTAAGTGGGTGGCCCCTTGTCCTGTGTACTGTTCTGTTAATGAACAGGTCTTTGGAGAGCCCTTTGTATGGGCCCTGAACATATTTATATAGTGTTATCATATCCCCTCTAAGACGCCGTTTCTCTAGTGTGTACAAGTTTAACTTTTCTAGCCTTTCTTCATAACTAAAACATTCCATTCCCCTTACTAGTTTTATAGCCCTCCTCCGCACTCTTTCCAGTTCCATAATGTCCTTTTTCAGAAAGGGCACCCAGAATTGAACAGCATATTCTAGGTGGGGTCTTACCATGGACCGTAAAGAGGCATAATTACATCTTCCTCCCTTGAGTCAATACCCCTTTTAATACATGCCAATATCTTATTGGCCTTTGCAGCTGCCAGCTGGTACTGCATGTTACTGCTAAGTCTATTGTCTACCATTACTCCCAAATCCTTTTCATTTGTAGATGTCCCCAGAGAAACACCATTTAAACTATATGTTGCATTTTTATTATTATACCCAAAATGTATAACTTTACACTTGTCTATATTGAATCTCATTTGCCATTTGCCTGCCCAGTTACTCAATTTGTCCAAATCCTCTTGTAATGAAGACAAATCCAGTTCAGACTTTATTACCTTACTTAATTTTGTGTCATCTGCAATCACTGATACATGGCTCCCTATGCTCTCTGGGAGGTCATTAATAAACAAATTAAAAAGAAGAGGACCCAGGACAGATCCCTGAGGTACTCCACTTATCATGTTTATCCAGCTGGAGAACTTGCCATTTACTACCACTCTTTGCATTCTATCTTTCAGCCAATTTCCAATCCACACACAAACATTTTCCCCTAGGCCTATTTCATTCAATTTGCACAGTAACTTCTTGTGTGGAACCGTATCAAATGCCTTGGCAAAGTCTAAATAGATCACATCAACCACTGCTCCCGCATCTATGTTGATGTGGTTTATAGGCTTCTCCTTATCATCTGTACTAACCCCACCCCCAGATCCTTCCACCTGGTTATTAACTACATCGCCTTCCCTTTCTATACTATCTATCCTAGTATTTATTGGCCCCTCCCCCCCTTCCTAGTTTAAAATCTTCTCCAATCGTCTAGTCACCCTCTCCCCAAGCACTTGAGACCCTCTTGAATTCAGGTGCAATCCATCCCTACCATAGAGATTGTACCCCAAAGCAAAATCAGCCCAGTGCTCTAAAAATCCAAAGCTCTCCTTCTTACACCAGGACTTCAGCCATGCATTGAGCTCCCTAATCTCCCGCTGTCTCTCTGGCGTAGTGCATGGCACAGGTAGTATCTCTGAGAATACTACCTTGGAGGTCCAGTTCCTAATCTTACTGCCTAAATCCCTAAAATTACCTTTTAGGACTCTCCACCTTCCTCTTACTTTGTCATTGGTACCAATATGCACCAAGACAGCTGGATCCTCTCCAGCCCCTCCCAATAATCTGTCCACCCTGTCTGCAACATGCCGAACCCAGGCACCCGGGAGATAGCAAACCATTCAGAGCCACATATTACCCTATCTGTTCTCCTAATAATGGAGTCCCCTACCACCACAACCTGCCTAGGCTTCACTTTCCTCTGGATCCCCTCTGTGCTAGAGGAGCTGTTCTCACGGCTGTTAGGGAGAACAGTCTTCTCCAGCAATTCCACTTCTGGGTTTGCCTCCCCAACATCTTCACTTAAATGAGCAAATTTGTTGGGATGGAAAAACTCAGGACTGGCTGCCCTCTTTCTCTCCCCTCCCCACTGCAACCACTTCTAACTGTCACCCAGCTATGTGCCTGGTTCCCTTCTAGCTGATCTCCTCCCTCTTTGCTAGGTGACCCAGCTAGACTCTGCTCAGTTAGCAAGAGACTCCTCTCAAGGTTGTCAATATCTCTCAGTGTTGCAATATGACCCTCTAGAGCTCCAATCTGAGCTTCTAGAAGGGCCACTTGCCCACACTTGCCACAAAGGTATGGACCCTGGAACTGCTGTTCGAAACATGCATACATATGGCAAGATGTGCACTGAGTGAGATCTCCAAACTTGCTCATCATGTATGTTGCAAATGTGAGTTCCTAAAAATGTAAGCAATTAATTTACCTTTTTTCTCTAACTCCTGTGTTGCAGTAACTGCTGTGTTTCATAATTTAAATATGAATATGAATTGATTAATACATGAAATAAATATATTACTAGTTATTTCTGTATGTTTTGCTAACAATTTGTTTCTAATATAAATAGATTTTGAGAGATTAAATGTTATTTTTGACATAGCCTGGTGCTTAGATTCCTGATCTATGCCTTTACCACAGAGGGTATTATGAATTAATCAAGGCAGAGCTTAAACAGACAGTCACATATTTTGGCCTCAAATGATTAATTAGCATATTGTGGTGATAATAATTAGCATAAAGTGATACACTGTACCACAAAAACATAAAAGTTATTTCAAAAACAATTTATTTTACAGAAAATAATGGTTAGTACAACATAAAGGTAGGTGTTATTGCTCTGTAAAAAACTAAGTTTGTCTTAAGGTTACTTTAATATTGATCAATTAAAAAATTCTTACGGTGTATGAAACTGTTGTGTTTTTAAGTAGAATATGTATTAACATTCATTAAATGTCTGTTTATATTCCAGGGAAGTAAATCTGCTAAACCTGTCCAACTAGTATATTAAAATCAAAGACAGATGTGCATTTGATCTTTTAAAGATGACAGCTTATCCTTATCATTCTTAGCATTGTCAGCTACAGCCCCCAAATATGAAGGTAACAGTGTTACACCCATCATGCTGCAGGCTCATTAAAACAAAGAATGGCTTAGCACAAAACAAATTAGGCCATCGAGTGATAAATAAAAGAGATCACAAATTGGATAGCAGGGGAAAGGAATATCTGTGAGCACTTTTAGATGAACTCTTTTATTTGTATTATAATATTGAAAAGGATAGCAATGCTTGTAAAATAACTTCATTTAAATCTATTGTTCAATATTTGTGTATGACTGATTTCACTCACACTATTTAAAATGAAGCCTTTCTTAAGCAATGCAATGGATACCTCTCTAGCAATAAATGGATTACAATTCCTATTTAAATCAATGGAAATATTTGGAATTTTTAGTTCTCCCCAATAGTGCAATTGTTTTGCCCCAGAACTCCTCCACTTTTCTTTGACTGTACAGTCCACAGTGCACAATATGTGCAGAGTCACTGATAAAATATACTGGTTACTGACAGGTCACTGACCTGACATGGCCTGGCTGAAAATCAGCTATGCTTTTTTTTTTTTTTTTTTTTTTTTTTTTAAAGCTTTTCTATTGATAAGAAAGAAGGCATTACATTAATATCAAAAGAGAACAGTAATGACATTGAAAGAGCATAGAATTACAATCAAGTAAGTGTATTTTGCAATTTCAATAGGATAATGGCTGACTTAATTTTTTCTAATAATGAAAAGACTAACTAAACATCCTGCATTACAATCCTACCAGAGGATAGACCTCAAACTACACCTAACCTAATCCCAGACGAGCACTCCCCCCATAATAAGGCAGCCATCACTAGTATTGTATCAAATTGTAATGCATTGTAATCCCACGGCGAACAGAAGACTAGAAGCATAACTAGGCAATTTAAGTATCCAACAGCCATGGATCCCATATTTTGGTGAAGTGTTGAGGTGTGCCTCTATGAATTTGGACCTGATAGTAACGGGATAGATTCTGATTGACTAGATGAATCCAGGTGTTGTATGATGGAACGTCAGCTGACATCCATTTCATGGCTACCACCTTCCTGGCCATAACCAGCAACTCCCTAAGTAGCTTGGTCTGGTAAGGTGATAGAAGGCTGTCTGGTGGAATCGAGAATATACAGAGCTTGAGCGATAGCAGAACTGGGGGTAAAAGGGCAGTTGATAATTTATGGATAACTCGTTGCCAAAATAACTGCATCTGTGAACAAGCCCACAATGAATGCCAGAAAGTGCCCTGTCCGTGATTACACTTAATACATAGTTCAAATAAATGGGACCCCATCCTAGGCAGTCGAGTTTGAGTGTAATACGTCCTATGGAGGATCTTGAGTTGAATTAGTCTGTGGTTAGTATTGACAGACAGAAGTTTGGGGCTGGATAGAGCCTCTGACCACTCCCCCTCCCCATTACCCTCAAGTCACTCTCCCATTTCTGTCTAAGAATGGAATTGTGAGTGAATGGTTTGCTAATCAGCCACTTATAAATATGTGACAGTGTTTTAGAAGATTTAGACTTAAGTAGCACCCTCAGGAGAGGGAATGGTTCAACTTGGGTTGGGAGATTACCCCAGAAGGAAGAAAGCACATGATGGATTCGTAGGTATGAGTAGAAATAGGAATTAGGAATGTTGTAAGTAGCATGTAACTGTTCGAAGGATAAAAGAACGTTGTTGTGGTATATATGTCCGAAAGTCGTCACTCAGAATTCTGGCGAATGAGGCCCAAAGACCAGAGCTGACAAGTGGGGCAATCTGACATTACCCCATAGTGGCATGTCAGGGTGTACAGATTGATAGTTAATTATGCGTTTAATGCATGATCAAGCACTGCATAGGGTCCTGGTGGGAATAGAAGGAGATAAACTGACCCGCTGTCACGGTTTTCAAGACACTCAGACCAGTAGGTGAAATAAAACACAGTTTTATTAAGAATAAAATAAATGACAAAGATCGCCCCCTATAGGCAGCACTGCGTAGCAGCAGGAAGGAAATAGTATGACCAATATACAGGTATAGATTTAAACAGCACAGGCAAATGGCAGATACTGAGTACAGAGATACAAGGGTTAACACAGTAATCAGTCTGTCTCAGTTGTGGTGTTTGGCACGCCCAAGGTGATAAAGGCAGTAAATGGTGGAGAGGACTCAACACCAAATGTTCATAATACTGAGATAACTGTCCAGCAAAGAGGAACCTGCAACCCAGAACCTGCTGCACTTGAACAGTAGCCCCCACAGGCGTAATAACAGAGCAAGTAGTCTGCCAGAGCTTGAGCCAATAGCCCCCACCGGCATGATAACGGAAGCCAAAGGACAGATGACCAACCGTACATACGGCGGTCAAACTGTTCTATTCCAAAATGCGCTACTTAATGTCTTTGAGTGAAAAAATTGACCATATAACAAAAAATAATATAGACTTAAGTCTCAGTCCACCAGTCTTTTTAGAAGTTTTCTACGGTCTCTGATCCCTCTTTTTCGAGTTGCAGCTGGACTCCATCACTTGGTCATGTGACTACACAGATCCCGGTACTCTGTATACAAAAATAGAAAAAGAAACAAGTCCAACGCAATAGCGCCTCTAAGAGCAATCTCTCTCGATAAGTGGACCCCTATTACACCTTCTTCACACCCCCTTTGGATGTACACTTACTGGAAACTGAGGCTTCACCTGCCTCTCGGTATAAACGCCCGTAACATTTGTCTTTTTTCTCATCCGTGGTGTCCCCTTTTCTTAAGCATGTTCGCAACAGCTATAATCCAAGAGTATCCTCTTCTTCTTTAATATGTGCCCCACGTCAAGTAAAGAAAGGATCACCCAGACTAATTGTAATACTTTATTCTAATAAAATAGTTGGTACAACTAGTGTACCGACAGTGGTGTAACAAAACACCTATATTAAAATCAACAAGCACATCTGAACACACCTAACGCGTTTCGTCATAGCATATGACTTCTTCAGAGGTGAATGAATTGGGACTACCAAAAGCCCTCTTTATATATGTGCAAAAAATTTTCTACCTACCGTCCTCCGTCTCTGTGTCCCCTCCCGTTCCCGCCCATATTAACACACTTCCCCCTCTCTTCAATCCTCCACCATATGTCCATACCTGCGCTTCAGACACCAGAAGTCTCCGTCTCAACCCGGACCTCCGGTCCCTCACCACATTGTCATGACAACCTGGAGCTTCTCCAGCCGCATCTCCATGTTTGCGTTCCAAACACCGGAAGTCCCTGCCAGAACCCAGACCCCCGGTATCTCTTTACACTATCAGGACAACTTGGAGCCTCTAGAAAGAGGGAATGGGATCCCTTTGCACCACACTTCTGAGTGTTGGACACCCCACAGACTCCCACCGTAAATCCACATAAAGCGCACTCCCATACACATCCCCCCAACCTCCTTACATTCAGACTAGATCCCACACACGCTCCTGCGTCCACAACCGGTGGGAGTCTTCCCTGCAACCAACCACCCATATAGTGTATCCATAGAGGTCCTTTATATTTCACATGTCGGGCCTGGGTTAAGGGACAATTACAGAATGGAGGACAAAAGAGAATTGAACTATAAGATCTTCATCAGGTGGTATAGAGTTCTGACTCAGTTAGCGTAACTGTTTCCCACTACCTCCTCCATTTGTTGGAGATGTAAATCACATGCTGGCTCCCTGCTCCACATTTGCTGGCCTTGCCCACTAATTGTTCCTTTTTGGGAGAAAGTAATTTTAGAGATGAACAGGAGACTACATTCTTCTCTTACTCTTGATCCATGGCTGTGCCTGTTCTACTTTAAGGATCTTCTCCCTTACCACATTAAGCCTTCGATCTGGCGACTGATCCCAACTTTACTCACTGCGGCAAGAGCTCTTATGCCACTCAAGTGGAAGCACTCTTATCCTCCCGAGATGCAGGCTTGGCTTAACAAAGTACAAAATTATATGACAATGGATCATTGTCACCCTTTATTTATATGGGCAATGTGGCTCTATTCGAGATAAAACATTCTATATTCCAATAGCTGATACCCATGTTCACTTGTATATATTCCATATACAATACCCTTGGCATTATCTGCTATTATAGGCTTGCCCATTTCCAAGATCTTGTTCTACTTACTCGATGTAGACCTATCCCTGGAGAGACATTACATTACATTTCTTCCCTTTTTTTGTTTTTGTTTTTTGTCCCCCTCTTCCTTTTCTTCCCCTAACCTTCCCCCTCACTCCCTGACTCACTCTGAATCCTAGTAACCTCTCGCTGTATCCAGTAAGAGATCCTCTTCTTCCGATATATCTCCCATGCTCTGTCCATACGCTGGGTGGCCAAATTTTTTATTTTATTTTATTTAGGAGTGATAGTTTCTGCTTATTATAGACTGTTTCTTAAAAGTAATTTGGATCCCTTGACCTTCAAGAGAAGGCTATGCTGTAGCTAAAACTTCTCCTGAACATAATTGGTAGATCTAATCTTATCAAAATGATCTTCTTACCCAAAATTACTGTACATATTTAAAAACACACCAGGTCCTATACCCAAATTATATTTTTGACAAATTGATAGTATTATGTTACATTTCATGTGGGGTGACAAAAAATCCTAGGATCAGATTTGCAACACTCATAACATCCACAGTTGAAGGTGGAATCTCATGACTGGGTTTTAAATATTATTTGGCAGCACAGAGCCGATACACCCTAGCATATGTAAATCAAAATACCACATATGACTTTGTTAATATTGAAAAAATACTGTTACATCCTAATTATAATTTACCTCATGTATTAAGTTTGGGTCCCACAGTTAGTGTAGCTCCAATGCTGATAACCAAAACTATATGCAAGACCCAGTCAACTGATGAGCCTTATCTGCTGTGTCATAATGGTGAGAAAAGTTTGTGAATCGCAATGATAATTACAGAAATGCCATTGTCCTCATCTAAATGTCCAAATTGGGTCTGTGTCTTATGAAAAAATATATATACATAAGCAAACAATGAATGCTGATAACCAAAACTATATGCAAGACCCAGTCAACTAATCAATCTCTTTCTGGCTATGGGAGAGTGGATCCGGATACTCATATTTGGGGTGAGGCAGGCCTGGCCTGGTTAGGGGATCTGGAGTTTGGATCTATTTGGGGCAAATATGGAGTTACAAAAATTGGGCAACTGTATCAAAATAATACCCTCAAAACCATTGAGCTTTTACATTAGGAGTTTACCCTTCCTAATAACATTGTTTACTCTTATTTATGACTTTGTTATACCCGGCAGACACAGTGTGGTGGACAACAGTCCTTTATATCCAAATTCCTGCTTCTATCTAAAGCATCTGGAAGGTGGCCTGTAAGACCTATCTCATATATATTTAGATGGATGAAGAAGGAGACTGAAAGAGAGGACTCAGCACTTAGGGTTCAATTGGAAATGAACTGCGAGGCCTGGAGGACTGGGAGTGGAAGTTAGCTATGATGGTAGCAACCTCTAACATAGCACAGCTAAAAATATTAAACAGGACCTAATATATCCCTGAAAAGCTATATAAAATGGGAGGGCATGTAGATGGAAGCTATCCTAGGTGTAGAAATGCAAGAAGTAACTTCTTCTACCTCCTCTGGGAATGTCTAGCTGTGCTAGATTTCTGGAAACAGATTTTAGACACTATTAGTGTTGAGCGAGCGTGCTCGGCCGATGCTCAGATCGGCTCGAGCATCGCTCTGCTCGGCACATGGCGGTACTCGTCGAGTACCGCCATGTGCTCGCCCGCCATGTTCGGGTGGCGGGGATCTGTGCCGGAAGAGGCACAGATCTGAAGACGCTCCGCTGGACCACCAGGGACTGGAGGTACGGGGGCATTGCGGAGATGAAGGGGGCATTGCGGAGATGAAGGGGGACATTGTGGAAGAGGGGCATAGCGGAGATGAAGGGGGACATTGTGGAAGAGGGGCATAGAGTCTATGCCCCTCTTCCACAATGTCCCCCTTCATCTCCGCTATGCCCCTCTTCCACAATGTCCCCCTTCATCTCCTCTATGCCCCTCTTCCACAATGTCCCCCTTCATCTCCGCTATGCCCCTCTTCCACAATGTCCCCCTTCATCTCCTCTATGGCATAGAGGAGATGAAGGGGGACATTGTGGAAGAGGGGCATAGCGGAGATGAAGGGGGACATTGTGGAAGAGGGGCATAGCGGAGATGAAGGGGGACATTGCGGAGATGAAGGGGGCATTCGGAGATGAAGGGGGCATAGCGGAGATGAAGGGGGGCATTGACCAGGCACCCTCCCCTCATCAGAGCAGGGGGTGCCTGGTGTAATGCTCGTGTCGCCCCATGCATTTCAATGGGGCTCGGGTGCTCGGCCGAGCACTCGAGCCTCAGGGGGTGCTCGGTCAGAGCACCCGAGCACCCGAGCATCGGGGTGCTCGCTCAACACTAGACACTATTACTACAGTATTCTGCATCTGATACCTCTGGCCCCAAAGATATGTATCCAGATTAAATGGACCATATCACTGATCTGTTGGTGATGAAGATAAAGGTGGTGGCACAAACCTGGCTTTCTGACTGGGACCATGAACAAAAACATTTGATCAACTTAGTTAAAAGTAGCATTCCACATTACAAACTTGTCTATACTCATAGGGGTTCACCATAAAAATGTCACAGAATTTGGGGCCAGTGTGTAACACATTTAATGTTGTTACACAGAACAGTGCAATGTGATAAAATAAAATACATAAAATAAATAATGAGGTATAACCTGGGACCCTGGAGGTTCGTTTATGGTTTTTGTTTTAATGTAAATGTTGAGTCTAGGTTTTTTGTTCTTTAATATGTCAAAAAAACAGGCAAATGCTGGTAATATACTTTGAAGAGCACAATACATAGCCATGTTTTTTTCTTTATGAAAGTCAGTTGTATCACAAAATGCTTATTCCAGATTTGTCTTCAATAAAAACATTTTTTTTTAAAAATGTTGTCAATGTGTTATTTAAGACATTTGTTTCAGTGGCACAGTGTAGACCTTTATGCTAATTAGAATATGTGCCAGTCCACAGTTGTACTAAGGTTCAATATAATGTCAGAAATATTTTTGGAGATGCAATGAGGACACCACCTTGGAAGGAAAAAAGCACCTCCATATGAAAAAGATTAGGCATGCAAGAGGAGTGAGAGAGACAGTGGTCATTAGCATATTATGTTGGAGTAAAGCTTTCACTAGCAGTGCCTTTCACGCTTCCCCATACCAGACTAATGATAAACTTCACCCAGTCATTCTGTTGTATAACGTTTTTCACTTAATTATGGCAAAACTTTGATATATGGCAAACCTTGATATTGTTCTAGAGAACTTTGGAATATACTTCATTTGAGAACTTTGAAATACATGGCTATGAAAATCTGTGTACTAAGCCTAATAGTCCATTATGCAAAAGTTACATGTGAGGTTATGTACATGAATAATTGTAATCTGAAGACTGCATAGAAAAAGCCACATATTGGTAGTCGCAGATGAGCAAATTTGTTTCTGTTAACTCTGACAGTATCACTGGCTATTGATCATTAGTGGATTTGACTAAATAATCCATTAAAGATAAGAACACTTCCCTAGGAATAAAACAGTGCCTGGTAAAAAAAAGACACTCAAACATTGTAAATGTGTCATGGTGATTTAGGCATATGTTTGACACAATGACTGGAATAAGCTGGAGACGACAGCTTAGTGTATGCACAAAATGGATTTGGAACAGCTTTGCAACAATATCTAGGTGCTTCTTCCACCAGAGTAATTCTGGAACAAACCAATTAAACCATAGGGACAAATAATATTCCATTTGAGTTAAATGGGGAGTTGTGCAAGCTAGGGAGGTGTCCACTCATTGTGGAACAATGCATTGTATACCATTCTAGAACCCAAGGGGGCAACAATTCACTTAATTCAATTGAGATTTTGGGATATTTTATTTGCCCCTATGATTCAACTGGTTTGTTCCAGCTTTATACTTGGCCTTCTTAGTACATGTGCATAATTTTTTCACACTGATGAGCCTTATCTGCTGTGTCATAATGGTGAGAAAAGTTTGTGAATCGCAATGATAATTACAGAAATGCCATTGTCCTCATCTAAATGTCCAAATTGGGTCTGTGTCTTATGAAAAAATATATATACATAAGCAAACAATGAGTACTTAAGAGGCAGGTATGTGGAAAGTGAACCCCTTATTCCATCAGCCCAATTAAAGGGAATAATTAAAAGCTAGTGCTTAAGTACTTATGTAGGTAAGCAGGGTTGAGATTAGGAGGCCCCACCCTATATCAAAACATGTGTGAATATGGGCTTGACCATATAGTACAAACAAACCTACTGTTAAGTATTTGGGGCACCTCCACCCACTGTAAGACAGTCATTCTACCCAGGAGCAGTTGTGCTACCAAAATTTCCCCAAGAAAAGAAACCCATGGTAAGTTCCAAGGTTCCATAGGCTACTATCACCTTGGCTAATGTGAGTGTTCATGATGACTCAACTATCAGGAAAAGGTGGAATAAGACTGGTGTTCAGGAAAGGATTGCTATACTCTAACCAAAGCTTGCTGCCCCTCTGAAGCTTGCTGTAGATTGCATAGATGATTTATAAGCCTTCTGATAAAATGTTCTATGGATAGACATGTCAAACATAGAACTTTTTTTACCTCAATAAGAAACATATTTGATGAAAAAGAAATACTGACTTCAAACAGTAGAACCTCATCCCAACCATCAAGCATGGTGGTGGGAATGTGATGGTTTAGGGTTGCTTTGATTCCATGCCATCCTTGACACAACCATGAATTCTGCAGTGTATCAGAAGATGCTAGAGGGGATGTCAGTCCATCTATCCATAAACTGACTGTAAACTGTAAGTTGTTCATGTAACAAGATAACAGTCCTAAACATAAAAGCAGATCTATACTTACTTGAGGTCATTGGTGCTAAAAGGCTGCTGCCAGGTACTGAATATAAATGTCTACATACTTTTTTCACACATATAATTTAGGTTGAATCAATTGCGGGTAAATTAATGTTGACAAAGCATCATGCTTGTGTGTCATTGTTTATTATTAGAATTTAGGTTACAATCTGATAAAACTGTAGGTGGGAAATATGTGACAAACCTAAGCCTTATGTTAGCATTTTCTCAGCTATAAGTTTGGCCTTGGATAAAGATCTAATTAGCATACTGTGTTGGCAATTAGCATAAAGTGCCATACTGTCACCAAATTGTAAAGGTTAATTTCTCAAAAATGACTTACTTTACAGAAAAAGGGCAATTATAACATGTAGGCAGATTTTAATTCCATGTCAAAATGAACTTGTCTTAGGGTCACAGGTCCACATTAAGACCAATTGTAAAGAAATGGTCTTAAGAGTGGGGATGATCAAACTGAACATCAAACCAAATTATATGATAAAAAAACTTAGGTTTACAGCCACAGGTCCATTTTAAGCATATTTTTATTACTTGATAAACTGCTGGTACACATACTGCACTATTTAAATGTAACATTGCGGGATACACTTTTATTGTTATCACTTAAAAAGTGTATTTTAAATCTAAAATTATTTCTTTGTATCTTGTATTCATTAATTTTCAGTTTAGTACATTTTGTTTCTATAGATTTTTTTCCCTCCCTTCTGTAAAAGAGCAATAATTTACAAAATGATTCAAGATTACACTTCAGGTCAGTGAGAAAGTGTATTGATCCAACACATTAAGATGATAAGGTTGTATCTCTAGGTTCAATCGTACAGGAATGAGTGCAGTGTTTCAGCAAGAGTATAAAATTATAGACTCTGTTTCAAACAAAGAATCTTTGAAAAGATTACATTAAAGATTTATTTGTGCCAGCTTTTTTTTAAAGGCATGATTCCAAGTCATCCATCAAATGCTATACTTTTGTTTAGCATTAGAAAAAAAAAGCCAAGTGTTGGCCAAGAGAAAATACAAATGGATGAAAACAAATGATACATTTATCTAGCTAACAAATGCTTTTAAGATATTGTTAGTCATTGTGCTCAGGTTCTCTGGGAGGATTAACTCAAGCTGAGATCAATGAGATAACAATATTATGCACTGCAGAAAGAAGAGCAAAAGACAGGAATCAAAAAGTGGTTGGAGCAAAAACAAAAACAAATTGGCAGTCTTTAGGTTTTCTGTTTCAAATCATGTAGGATATGAAAAACAGCAAAATATGACATACTTAAATTATGGTTTTGGTCTTGGCTAGTCTGTAAAGTATGATGCAATGGGAAAGCAAAGCTATTTTATACAGAGGGTGATTTGTGCTTGATTAATTTCTTAGGACCATATACACAAAGACAAAAGAGGAGGAGTTCTGAGTTGACTCAGTCCAACACATTTGCAAGATTGTGTGAAGATTTTAATGGCAATAGCTCTGAACTGACATTATTAGAGAAGGCTGATTCCTCTATAACCAGGAGAACAGCCCTTCTTCCAGTTTAGATGGGATGCAGAGTATGTATAAACCAAAGCAGGTGGAAGTAATAGGAGAACCAGTATATACCACTGGGGTACAAATGCAAAATAAGTAGATCTCAACCAATGTTAAATGCAAATGTAAAGAAAGATTACAAAAAGGGCAATTATATCAGCAACAATAGATAATGAAACTTGAATTGAAAAGTAGAGTAAGACTAATTCTAAAAAGTTTTTCAAATACATAAACAGCAAAAACGTAAGAGGGAGTGCATTGGAAAAGGCTGATGTTTTGAACATCAATAGTTACCAGGGAACAAGAAATGGTAGAAGTGCCTCAACAAGTAAGACATAAAACCATACTATTATCAGATACTGGGTTAACACTAGGGTTGGCTAAAATTTTTGCTTCAAACCAAATTAGGCAAAATTTGGCACTTTCTGCCTAGCGTGAAATTACAAGTGGAAAGTACAGTTTTTCCACTTTTTTCACCTTGCTCATTTCATTGAAATCAATGGGAAGACTGAATTTACACACAACACATAGCAAATATTATTTTATTTCCCATAGGCTTGCTATATATATATATATATATATATATATATATATATATATATATATAAAGGGGGGTTTGTTGACTGGGATTGTGAGAAACATTGATTTGTAGGACCAAGACTTGTTAGGCCCAAGCCATGAGGAAACATTGATTTGTATGATTAGTCTTGTTAGGTCCGAACCCTGAGGAAGCATTGATTATAGGAATTTGGCTTGCACAAGCCCTGAGTAATCCTATATAGTAATTCGCTAAAACGTGTGTAATGACACAGTCATGAGCAGTAGAGACTGCCAGTGACGAGGCTGATACAGTGCAAGCCGATCACGCTGCAGTCATGAGCAGCAGAGACTGCCAGTGACGAGGCTGATACAGTGCCAGCCGGTCACGCTGCAGTCATGAGCAGTAGAGACTGCCAGTGATGAGGATGATACAGTGCCAGCCGGTCACGCTGCAGTCATGAGCAGAAGAGACTGCCAGTGACGAGGCTGATACAGTGCCAGCCGGTCACGCTGCAGTCATGAGCAGTAGAGACTGCCAGTGAAGAGGCTGATACAGAGCTTCAGAGCGCCCAGCTCTGTATCAGCTGTGGCGCAGGCAGTCTCTACTGAGCATGACTGCACCACGACTGGCTGGCACTGTATCAGCAGCGGCGTGGGCAGTCTCTACTGTGCATGACTGCCCTGTGACCGGCTGGCAGTGGCACTGTGGCCCATGTAACGGGCTCTTCAACTAGTAAGTTATAATTGGTTGGACTCTGGATTCTTAGAGACATAAGCCGGGAGGAATCAGTGATGATTTTTTGGACTCAGGATTGTTAGGGGCACAAACCTGAGGAATCAGTTATTTGTTTGGACTCAGGATTGTTAGAGGCTCAAGCCGTGAGGAATCAGTGATAATTTTTTTGGAGTCAGGCACAAGCTTTGAGGAATTAGTGATTATATTTCTGGACTCAGGAATGTTAGCCCCACAAGCCTTGATGAATCAGTGATGATTCTGTGGACTCGGGCTTATTTTTTTAACTCAGGATTGTTAGAGGCACAAGCCCTGAGGAATCAATGATGATATTTTTAGACTAAGGATTGTTAGCAGCATAAGCCCTGATGAATCAGTGATGATTTTTTGAACTCAGGATTGTTAGAGGCACACACTCTGAGGAAACAGTGATTTATATGACCTACACTTGTTAGGTCCAAGCCCCAAAGAACAGTTGATTTTTAGGACTTAGTGTTGTTAGGCCCAAGCCCCGAGGAACATTTATTTGTAGGACTCTGCAATGCACAAGCCCTGAAGAATACATTATCATTGGTTGGACTCAGGATTCTTAGAGACTAGTGTTGAGCGAGCGTGCTCGGCCGATGCTCGGATCGGCTCGAGCATCGCTCTGCTCGGCACATGGCGGTACTCGTTGAGTACCGCCATGTGCTCGCCCGCCATGTTCGGGTGGCGGGGATCTGTGCCGGAAGAGGCACAGATCTGAAGACGCTCCGCTGGACCACCAGGGACTGGAGGTACGGGGGCATTGCGGAGATGAAGGGGGCATTGCGGAGATGAAGGGGGACATTGTGGAAGAGGGGCATAGACTCTATGCCCCTCTTCCACAATGTCCCCCTTCATCTCCGCTATGCCCCTCTTCCACAATGTCCCCCTTCATCTCCTCTATGCCCCTCTTCCACAATGTCCCCCTTCATCTCCGCTATGCCCCTCTTCCACAATGTCCCCCTTCATCTCCTCTATGGCATAGAGGAGATGAAGGGGGACATTGTGGAAGAGGGGCATAGCGGAGATGAAGGGGGACATTGTGGAAGAGGGGCATAGCGGAGATGAAGGGGGACATTGTGGAAGAGGGGCATAGCGGAGATGAAGGGGGCATAGCGGAGATGAAGGGGGACATTGCGGAGATGAAGGGGGCATTCGGAGATGAAGGGGGCATAGCGGAGATGAAGGGGGGCATTGACCAGGCACCCTCCCCTCATCAGAGCAGGGGGTGCCTGGTGTAATGCTCGTGTCGCCCCATTAATTTCAATGGGGCTCGGGTGCTCGGCCGAGCACTCGAGCCTCAGGGGGTGCTCGGTCAGAGCACCCGAGCATCCGAGCATCGGGGTGCTCGCTCAACACTATTAGAGACATAAGCCCTGAGAAATCAGTAATGATTTTTTGGAATCAGGACTGTTAGAGGTACATGCCCTGAGGAATCAGTGATGAGTTTTTGGACTCAGGATTGTTTGCGGCACAATGAATCAGTGATGATTTCTTTGAACTCCTCCTTGTTAGAGGCACAAGCCCTGAGGAACAGTGATGATTTTTTGAACTCAGGATTGTTAGAGGCATAAGCCCTGATGAATTAGTGATGAATTTTTGGACTTAGCATTGCCGTCTTAAAGGGATAGTAATACTTTGTTTTATCTTTATTTTATTTTGTAGGCATTAAAAAAACATGAAGAACGATATAAGTCTTATCTCTCAAACCTTTATGGTTCAAGAGATATTCACAAGCAAAGTATCCCCCTTGTTCAGCCAAATCAGAAGGGAGGTGCCCAGGTAGACTGCAGAGTGGGACAATCTTCAATTAAGATAAGGGAAAAAGCTGAAAAACGTGTCAAGGGGGGAAGGGCTTTCATTGTTTTCATACAAAGAAGAGTGTCCCCTTCTGTGATCTGTCTGGTCTTACAACCTGATTCACATCTGAGAAGAGATGGCTTACACTAGGAAAAAGGGGCGGGAGGGGAGACTTTGCTTGTGAATATCTCTTAAACCATAAAGGTTTGAGAGATAAGACTTAAATCGTTCTTCATGTTTTTTTAATGCCTACAAAATAAAATAATGTTAAAACAAAGTATTACTATCCCTTTAATAATAATGATGAATTCTCCCTGCTACCAGCTTAGTGTATTCTTTGGGATCCTCAGATGCTGCTTGATTCCATGCCTATGATTATACTCCACTACATTGCCATGTGTGGTTAGCACACCACACAATGTTCAATGGGTGGACGCAAACTGCCACATCCTCGCATCTACAGAATCTCTATCAGCTTGTTGGCGAGGTAACGATGACAGAGGTGGATCACCAGAAGACATTGCTACGTACATCTTCCCATGCCCAGACCTTAGCATCAGAAACGGATGGTGAGCCAGGTGTTTCACTTATCATCAAACTTTCAGGCTCAGGCTGTGTCTCTATATTTATCCTCCTCTTTGATTTCTGCCTTGACTCTTTGAACCCTTGAGGAGAGACAGGGGGTAAAGCAACAGCAGCTCACAATTTCCTTTGTGCGGGCTTGGCTTTAACATGCTTCACATTAATGTCATGGTGTTTGTATTTCATGTGTGTTATCAGGGCAGTTGTACCAGGTGCATGCTCCCCTTTTCCTTTTTCACTGACTTGTCACAAATCATGCACTGTGCCTACCCCAAGTGAAAAATAGTCCCATACCCACGAACTCAGGTGTAAGGGAAAGTTACAGAAGAATGGCCTGTTTGTCCTTCTCCATAATGCCCTTCACTGGTTGGGGCAGAGCAGCTGATGCTGCTGTTGCCTCAGAATCAGCCCTACAACTAGGACCAGTATTATTGCTGGCAAGTGCAACCTGCCCTATTCCTGCATCACAACTACTGCTGGACCCCATTCTCACAGTGACCATGGTGGTCTGTGGCACACTAGCCCACTCTTCATTAGCATACTGCACTTGCAACTCAGCAGCAGCAGTAGTAGGAATTACTGCAGCAGCAAACTCCAAAAATTCTTCAATCTCACTGCTAGTATTGGTGGTGATGCCTATCTACACTTGCACATCTGTCTCCCATTTTTTCTCACTTTAGGCTAAAAAGGTAATTAACATCTTTTCCATCCCAGCTGCTCCACCATCACCCTCATCATCACCACCACCACTACCAGTCCCTCCTTGCTGCTGCAACTGTATAAGAGTGTCAGGTGTTGGCTATGGTGACAGATGAGACAGAGGGTTCCCTAATGTCACATGTGCCATCTCATCAGGTGAAGAAGGCAGACTGGCAGAATTAGCAGCAGGCAGAGGCAACTGATCTGTGCTGATTCTATTACTGCTGCTAGTCAAATTTGCCTTCCTCAACATCAGGTCCCAGAGGCACAATGCCAGGGGAAGGGTAATCCCAGGGTCAGGAGAATGTGGCTCCCTTGACCACTAGTCTGGCTGCTCAGCTTCACTTCCCCTTCCACTCAGCAGGAGGATCTACAGCAGTCATGCTAGTCCCACCACTAGCTGTTTCAATACCATCACCTACACTATCACCCCCTCCCTCACTACCACCATTCTCAAGCTGCAGCGTGATAATAGTAGTGGGATTGTTTGGGGGTGGCAAGTGTAACTTAGGGTCCCCTGCTGTCACACTTACCATGGCCTCCTCCTCCTCCTGAGTATCAGAAGGCACATTATCAGCAGAACAGCAAGCATACGTAGCTGACCTGCCCTGCTTATACTACTACCTGCCTCTTCCTGTGCCTATGTTGAAGATTACACTATTTTCCCCCAGATACCAAGAGACAGTGTAGGGGGACTGGGCATCATTAGTTATGGGGAATCAGAGCTTCCAGACCATTCTATGCTGGTGATGGTCACTTCCTCCTCCTCCTTCTCTGTCTCAATGGACGTATCACTGTCCTTCCAGTTTCTCCTTTTTTCAGATGGGTGCTCATCCTGTTATTCAACAGTCTGAACCTCTGCTGCCTTAATTGAATTAAATAAATAGCATAAACATTGCCTAGCACCCTCTCTATCTCTCAACCTGCTTGGTTTTGTCACACGAAAATGTGAAGTACACATAAGTAAAGGGGCAGGAAGTTTGTATACTGTGAAAATAATAGTGAAATCAAAAATGCTAAGATTTTAAGGATAATGACACCTTTCCCCTACCCCTAGTTAACACAAGAAGCGTTGAGAGGAAGACTGGATAAAATGAAGACTGACGAAGCACCTAGTCCTGCTGGTAAACATTCAACAGTTCTTCGGGAACTCAGTGGCGAGTTAGCAAGACCAATGTTATCACGCCTTGAAAACTCTATCTCCACAGGACCAGTGTCACAAGACTGATGTAAAGCCAATGTAGCGACTATATTTAGGAAGAGAACTAAATCAGAACCTGTGAATGATAGACCTGTGAGTTTGACCGCTGTAATGGGAAAACTGCTAGAAGATATAATCAGGGATTATATTCAGGATTACTCAGCAGAAAATAAGATTATTAATAGGAATAAACATTGTTCTATGAGGAATAGGTCTTGCTAAACTGATCTTTTGAGCTTCTATGAATAAGTAAGTAGCAATCAAACAATGGTAAAGTAGTAAATGTAATATTTCTAGATTTTGCAAAGGCATTTGATATAGTGCCACACAAGAGGCTGGTGAATAAAATAAGGAAATTGGGGCTATGACATAACCTTTTCAACTGGATAAAAAAACTGGTTGAATGATAGTGAAAAATATGTTGTTGTAAAAAGAAAATTATCCAATACAGTTAAAGTTGAGAGTGGGGCACCTCGGGGTTCAGGGTTCAGTACTTAGTCCACTGCTTTTTAACATGTGCATAAATGACCTGTAAATAGATATAGAAAACACAATTTCAATATTTGCAGATTACACTAAATTATTCAGGGTGATAAATTCAGAAAAAGATGTTTGTTCTCTACAGAGATATTTTCAGATAATGGCAGTTTGGGCAAACAAATGTAATATGAAGTATAATGTGGGAAAGTGTAAAGTACATATTGGAAGAAAAAAATCTAGTGATGCTTATGAACTTAATTGAATATTTAGGAGACTTGATAGAGAAACACATGGGAATCCATGTAAACTGCAAACTTGGACCAGCAAATAAAGTCCTGTCTTGCATAAAATGGGTTTTGAAACAAGATTGAATAAAATAATTTTGCAGCTATATAAATCATTGGTAAGACCTCATCACAAATATACACATACGTTTCGGGAACCAGTTAGAAAGAAGGATAATCCAGAACTGGAGAGAATACAGCTAAGAGCAACAACATTAATCAAGGGAATGAAGAGTTTGACATATGAGAAACATCTCAACAAACTTGGTTCATTTACTCAAGAGAAAAGATGACTGTTGGAAGAACTTGTTACAGTGTATAAGTATATGAGAGGTCAATGCAAGGATATCTCTGGTGAGCTTTTCAACCCAAGACCTGATTAAATAACTAGGGTCTACCCCTTAAGATCAAAGGAAAGTAGGTTTCAAATTCAGTAGAAGAAATGTTTTTTTTACTGCAAGGTATGCAAACTGTCAGAACTCTTAACCCAGTGATGTAGTAATGGCAGATACAAAAGATAAGAGTTAAGAGAACATTAAGGAAAGAGGAAACATGCATCATACTCTGCATTAGTAGGTGGAACATGACATATAATTCTCATTTTTCTAGGTTATTATGAGGCAAAGGTTGAACTTGACATACTTGGGAAAATCTATTATACACTGTGATGACAGGCCAGGTAGAAAATGGATGTGAGAGATAACCTTTTAATCCGTAGGACAGAAGTGTTAAAATTGGTGTCCTTGTGATGGTGATTTTTTTGGTCAGTTAGCATTCTTTTGCCATTTTGCTCAACCCCATCTTGTAATTCTTGTAATTCCCAGGCAGAAGCAGTGATTTCATATCAGTTGTGGCCTTGGAGTAATGGGGATGGCAGATGTGTTTAGCAGAGTAAGGGTGGGAATTTTAAGTCTTTTTGTTCTGGAGTTGTCAAGGGGGAGAGGAAGTCTTTAGGGTCTGCTGTAAAGGAAAACAAGACACAGACACTTGGAATGTTATGTTCTGTATTGTTTATTGAATCTTCCCACAATAACGTGCTGTTTAGATCATTATGTTCATTAAGTTCTCTCACTTTAGTCTCCTTAGGAACAATTCAGTTGGAGGAGTCCAGAATCCTGCAGGCCAGCAAACAAAAAGAATCATATCTGTCTTGTAGACATGAAATCTCTTAGGAAAAATTACTTGTGGTGAACCAGTCTATAAAACATTGTTTTGTAATCGTTATTAACGTGTAACAGGTCAGAGTGGTGCAAAATGGAGTTGAACTATGAAGCATTTTCCAGGTTAAGGTAATTGGGTGTTTATTATCAATAGGTGTTAGCCTATATTTAACCATGTGTTGCAAAGTATCTGAATCCAAACAATACCCTGCATTCCCATCTGTACCAATAACTCAATTAGCCCTTGTAAGCTATAGTGGACAATGCATTGCTTCACATTCTGCTAAAGACTTTTCTGGCAGCCAAGGTGCTAAGTGCTCCTAGCATTGCTGAATACAGATTCCCAGATAATTTATTTCCTAGGTGTGTCACTGCCTAGTATTTGTAAGGGGACTGCTATTTCAGTGTGACTCACCTTGAATTCCAGGCTTTCAGTAAGGAACAAAATAGATCCAATGACTATATAGTCAGAAAAGATAGAGATTGACAATGCACAACACACCAGCTTGACTGCTTTTCCCATGAATATTAATGGGTCTGGGATAATATATTTGGGATCACAATTATCATTACCTAAATAAAACGGACTAAAATTTGGATACTAAGGTATATATGCAGAACAAAGAGGATCAATTCTGGGACAAACAATCAGAGCCGGATTAAGACTCCATAGGGCCCTAGGCAGGATCCCAAATTGGGCCCCCCTGCACCAGTTTTCCCCCTTCCATTTGCCACAAACGTTTCTACTAGTAACAACATAATTAAAGACAAAAATGATGATTCAACCCCTTGTAACCCAGAGAGGTCACCAAGGCATTGCAAAGCAATGCATTGCATTAGGTACCTATCCAGCATTCAAGGGGTTAAATATATATTAAAAATGAAATGGGACTATATTTGTGACAAGACAGAGCTAGTAACTGGAATTGACTACATAACCTTAGTGACACCACAGAGCTTAGACTTGAAATGAGGCTTAAATACTGACACCACATAGCTTACAGTTGAAATTGGATACATCAGTGACACCACATAGTTTGCAACTGAAATGGGGCTAGACTAGTGATACCACAGAGCTAGCAAGTGAAATGGGGCTACACGAGTGATACCACAGAGCTAGCAATTGAATTAGATACAAACATGATTCCACAGAAACTGCAATTCTGTGACTGCTGATCTGTGGTATCATTCATATAGCTCCACATTGCCCCTTCATCTCCACAATGCCCCCTTCATCTCCACATTGCCCCTTCCACAATGCTCCCTTCATCTCCACAATGCCCCCATCTCCACTTAATATCCACATTGCCCATTCATCTCCACATTGCCCCTTTATCTCCACATTGCCCCCTTCATCTCCACATTGACCCCTTCGTCTCCACAATGCCCCCATTCATCTCCACATTGTCCCTTTCACAATGCCCCTTCATCTCCACATTGCCCCTTCCACAATCCCCCCTTCATCTCCACAATGCCCCCATCTCCACTTCATCTCCACATTGTCCTCCTTCATCTCCACATTGCCCCTCTTCATCTCCACAATGCTCCCCCTTCATTTCCACATTGCCCCTTTCACAATGCCCCTTCATCTCCACATTGCCCCTTCCACAATGCCCCCATCTCCACTTCATCTCCACATTGCCCCTTCATCTCCACATTGCCCCCCTTCTCCACAATGCCCCATCTCCAATTCACCTCCACATTTCCCCTTCCACAATGCCCCCATCTTCACATTTCCCCTTCATCTCCACAATACCTCTTCCGCAATACCCCAGGCCCTACCTCCAGTCCCTGGTAGTCTAGCAGTGTGGCTTGACAGATCTGTGCCTCCTTCGGCACAGATCTCTAGAACTGAAGCTCCCGCGCGCCGCTTTAGTAATGCAGAGGCTGGGAGATGATGTCATCTCCCAGAGCTCTGTATTACTAGAGCGGCGTGCCCAGTGGGAGATTGGCTGGATCGGCTGTGCAAAGTGGGCCCCCCACCTTGGCTGGGCCCTAGGCACACGCCTCGTGTGATTTGCCCATAATCCGGCTCTGTAAACAATCTGCACCAAATGAAATAAGTAAAAATCCCTACTGGTTTAAATGGGACTTTTACCCATTGAATGCTAGCTAGGTCTATAACACTTTGAGAAGCATTTAAGTGGTTGAAGCCTCAACTGAAAAAAGTGGGAATTATGGCTGGTAGCTTCCAGCCACAAGAACTGAAGTTCTAACATATGACAAGAGAGATTGGTCTGACCTTACACCATGTTTGCCAACATAAAAAAATTAAATTACAGCTTTATCTAGGGCAGTCAAATTACAGAACATCACTAGTGATCCAAGGTTTTAAACTGAACAGCTATAGCAGAACATATATTACACACTGTGATGAGGAGACATAGGTAGCAGTATGTCTTTACAATCAGCAACACATGTTCAACTCTCTTAACATTCCTATTAAAGAATTAGACAAATGTTACAGCTAAAATTGTATACACACATTTAGTAGATTAATTTATAATGTAAAGTATGTACAATACAATAGCCCAATAATGCGATCTATATTAAGGGATACGCACAGGCTAACAAACAAAATAGTTATACACATCTGTTCTAGGAAAATCTCAGACCCTTAGTAAGCATTAGATCTGAGGAGTACATTATTGAGAAACTTCAACCAGCAGCACAGAAAACCTCAAGATCTTTGCTCTTTGTCTTTCTCCTCCAGGCTTGTGTAGCTTCAGGATTCGTCATCCTGCCTGCTAGGAGATGATTGGCTGGAAGGTGCATATGCACACATCACAGACCATAGACATCTGGGAGCCATTTTGAACAGAGACTGGCTATACAAAAGCCAGTCTCTGTTCAAATTTCCCACACACTGGCTCAAACATCGGCCCGAAAGGTACCAAGGTAACAGGGTGTCAAGCACTGATTGTTAGATCTTTTGCTTTGATGTACCTATTACGCTATTTTGCGTGGGTTTTGGGAACTTAAAACAGATGAGGGAGTTTGGGCACAATTCCATTTCTTCGGACAAACATTAATCGTGGTTTCAGTTGGTAGGGCAATTGGATGGCTCACTTAGCACATTTTGTCAAGGGGCTGTTAGCCATTTTTGCCCTGCTGGCTGTTTTAGAAGTCATATGAATTGAGGCCTAAATCTCACAATTTGGACATATTAAATTACCATATAAATCTCATGGTGTAGAAGTAATCTGTTTTTCTTTTAATTGTCTTTTTGTTTGACAACGTTGCATTACTTATTTGTTTTATTTTAACCTTTTGGGTGCAAAAATGTTTTCAAATCATTGTAAAACAATGCATTGGAGACCCTTTAGTGGTTAATATATATGCAACATCAGTGTGGGTTTATATAGCATAAGATGCAGTGGTATTATGTTTATATATCTGTTTGTAACAGCTGTTGGTGTATTTGCCTTTTTCTTAATAACCTATAGGGGGAGCTAATTAATCAATGGTAAATGATGATTCATGAGATCTACCTGGCACTTTTTTATACATTGCAGTATGACAGGGGTAGTCAATATATGTCATTGTATTGATAGACATTGCTTTGTGCACAAGGGCACAGTCTTGCTGGAACAGGAAAAGGCCTTCCCCAAACTGTTGCAACAAAGTTGGAAGCATACAGTTGTCTAAAATGTCTTTGTATTCTGGAGCATTAACATTACCATTCACTGGAACTAAGGGGCCTAACCCAAACCCTGAAAAACA
The DNA here is from genome assembly GCA_037306005.1 of Rhinophrynus dorsalis. NCBI lineage: Eukaryota > Metazoa > Chordata > Amphibia > Anura > Rhinophrynidae > Rhinophrynus > Rhinophrynus dorsalis. Next base: position 66,123,803 of record CM074719.1, on the reverse strand, counting down.
GCACCAGATCATTATCCCTTCTCCACCAAACTTTACAGTAGGCACTATGATAGCATTCTCATTGCATCCACCAAACCCATATTTCTCCAGCAGACTGACAGATAGTGAAGTGGGATTCATGACACCAGAGAACATGTTTCCAGTGGTGATGTGCTTATCAACACTCCAGCCGAAGCTTGGCATTGTGCATAGTGATCTTTGGCTTGTGTGCTAATGCTCGGCCATGGAAACCCATTTCATGAAGCTCCTGATGCACAGTGCTTGTGCTGATGTTTCTTCCAGAGGCAGTCTGGAACTCTGTAGTAAGCAATGCTTCAGGGGACAGGCGATTTTTACGAGCTACGCTCGGCCCCATTCTGTGGGTGAGTGTGGTCTACCACTTTGTGGCTGAGCTGTTGTAACTCCTAGATGCTTCCAATTCACAATAATAGCACTTATGGCAAAGGGGCATTCTAGGAAAGTACCATAATTAAAGTCATTGAACTCTTCAGTATGACCCATTCTAATGCCAATGTTTTCTATGGAGATGGCATGCCTATGTGCATGATTTTATTCACCTGTTAGCAATGTGTGTGGCTAAAACACTTAAACTCAATAATTAGGAGGGTGTCCACATACTTTTGGTCATATGTGTACACACGCACACACGCACACACACACACACACACATATATATATATATATATCATGATCAATCAGCAGCAGCCATTGTTGATTCATGCAGGATAAAGGCCTCCTCAACAAGCCTCCAACATTGGTCTTGTGACATCTATCTGTTTTGTCTTTGGCCTTGTTCTTGGGTGTTTAGTATTTTTAGATGCACTAAAAATTGATGTGGTGTCGGTATGATATTGTCCATGTGTTCGAATCACTCCAACAATTTGATCTGCACACACATCGACATATTCACCAAAATTATTGGATGGAAAGGGAGGGTTGGAGAAGGTCCCTATTAGCATACAGGATTTTTGATGTGCTGTCGGTGTGGAAGGGATCTCTTCCCCTCACACATCACCAACACTATGACAGCATTCTCTGTGATTCCCTACCCAGCCAGTAGGGAAATACAGAGAAGGCTTTCAGCACCATGGACAGCACTGAATGCCATAGGGATGTGCATTGCTCACCCCTGTGGCATTCAAAGGGTTAAAATAAACTGAAACAGTACACCAAGCACTACACAATGTCCCCCCCCCCTTTGACATCCTCCCCCCCTTAGTATGTTGACATATATTGCATATATTCGACATTCTAACTCCATCCGACTTCACCTCTTCATTGGACAGGAACTGACATTTTTTTGACAGAACCTGCACTTCATTTGACACTTAACCCTTTGAGTACCAGAGAAGTAGGAAGGCATTGCTTAGCAATGTGTTTCCTACCCCCTGGTACTCAAAGGGTTAATAGGCAAGTTATGCCACTGCATACCTTGCCGTATATGTGTAAAAAATGGCTTTTTATTTGACTATGTTTTAAATGTATTAAACAAACATCAGACTTCAAGGGGGGGGTATCATGACCCCTCACAACACCCCCCTATCATGGGGGAGACAATTTCCATTTATTAAATCAAGGGCATATAACCTATGAGGCTTTCATAATTAAATTAAACTTTCAGACCCCTCCTGATAGCCCCCCTATCATGGATCATCTTTCCAAAAGGATAGATGATCCATGGGGCAACCCCAAAGGCATTTTCTGCCTTCTTAATGCTGCCGGCGGCTGTATAAGCCACTTGTAGCATCAATCGCTTGTGTAGCATGAATGAACCCTGTCACTGGGTTCATTCTTGGAAAGCGCAGCGCTATGCTGTAATAATTTAATCAGTCACTGGAGTCAGACTGGGTAACTGATTCAATGATTAAAGCGCAGCGCTGCACTCTCATGTAATGCAATGCATTGTATACCCCTCTGGGCCTCAAAGTAATATAATATATATATATATATATATATATATATATATACACACAGAGAATTTTAGATATATTAGTTTGTTAAAACCTAACAGTGAAAGGCTGATCATCTTCCTTAACAATGTGAGTGTGTTTTTAAGGCAGTGTTCTTTTCCCTTTCCCGTCCTTCACTTTTTCATAATCATGCAATATTGTATCATGTTTCCAAGTACTTTTGTTGCTGCAGAGCCTTGTTTGAGGATTATCACATATAGCTCTCTGGAAATCTCTAACAACTATAAAATATCATTACCTCATGAAGATAAAGATTACAGTACCTCTACAAAGAGATTATCTGTAGATTGCCCACATCATTCGAAGGAAAGTTATTTAGTCATAATAGCGTGAGATTTTCTTTGACAACTATAAAGGATCATCTTATAATACCTGTTTAAAGTGAAAGATGAAATTTCTAGTATCTTGTTTGTGAGGAAAAAACTATATATTATACTTAACTGAAAGAAATCGATAAAGTATTAACCAGTTTATAGAATAGTATATAGAAAAAAAATTCCTTCTAGGTTAAATCCACTATCAAAAAAGGAAGACTTTTAGTTCTCAGCTGCAATGGGTGGATTTTTTTAAATCCAATTACACTTTTGATGTAACTGCTTCTATAGAATGATTTCTTAAACAAAGTGATGTATTTTACAACATTAGATCGTGTCACACAAAAGGCTAAATATACAGCATGAGTCACAGTTGAAGAAAATTGTTTCTCTGCTGGCTCTGAATTTGATCAATATACACTACAAGGCTAACCATTCGAGATTCAAAAGAATACTGACCTTGATGTGTTTTATCTGAGTAAGTCTGTAATATATACATTAAATATAACTTAGCAAAGGGTTACAACATTTTTACAAATGTATGTCAGTAACCATGCTAGTTTTAGTTATTTATACAGTAATAGCTATGACAGCCATCAGTCTTTGTCAATGTTAAAGGAGAACTAGCACCTATTAATAATAATAGCACGCACTTATATTGCAATGGCCAGAACATCTTAATGGCCCTTATTACATTTCCCCTTGCTTTTTAAAGAGATAACATCTTAATTCAGTCCTAAATGTCATGTTCATAGAGGTATACATGACAGGTGGTGGCAGGACAGGTGCAACAACTCTGCTTACAACAAATGCTTATCTTAGCCCTTTAAAGGTATAGCAATATGTCACAATAAAAGCAGCTCCAATTAATCTTCATAGTATTTGGGCCATGGAGAGCGTTATTTCAGTACTGTCAGAGTTGCAGTTCAAGAGTAATTGAATGATAAAGTATCCCCCTCCCTCCCCTTTTACTGATGTAACAATGCTCACTTCAGATCAGCAAGACTATCTGCATGGATCGCAGAGAAGGACAATCTTCAGTGAGCATAAGGGAAAAACCTGAAAAACCTGTCATTGGGGGCAGGGTTTTCCTTATACAGTCAAGGGACCAGATTCCACATCTGAAGGGAGGCAGTTTACACTAGATAAAAGGGGCGGGAGTGGGATACTTTATCATTCAATTACTCTTGAACTACAACTCTGATGGTATTGGAATAACACTCTCCTCAGTGCAAATACTATAAAGAGTAATTGGATGTGCTTTTTTTGTGAAACATTACTATCACTTTAAGGATCAGAGGGATATGTAGTGCATTGCTTCTCAATGCATTGCACACCACCCTTCATCCTTAAAGTGATAGTAATGTTTCACAAAAACAGCAGCTCCAATTAATCTTCATAGTATTTGAGCCACAGAGAGTGTTATTTCATTACTGTGAGCATTGTAGTTCAAGAGTAATTGAATGATAAAGTTTCCCCCTCCCGCCCCTTTTACCTAGTGTAAGCCCCCACTACTCAGATGTGGAATCCAGTCCATAGACCAGACAGCTCCCACCCCTTTTACCTATTTCATGTAGCTCTCCAAGCAGGTCTGGTTGGAGCACATTGAGGGACAATCAAGGGGGGATTGTTTTCCTTATACTTAGTGTAAGAAGATTGTCCATCAGTCCCATGACGGTATTCCACAACTGAGGGAAGGCAGATAAGGATAGGTGAAAGGGGTGGTGGGGGTTCTTTATAATTAAATTACTATTGAACTTCAAATCAAATCTATTGGCATACTGCTCTACCTGCTGCTAAAACTATGTAGAGCAATCAGAGCTTCATTCATTTTCACATATTACTATCCCTTTAAGCTTTTGCCAGAGAATGAATATAAGAAGGGTAAGGGTTATGCATTAAGGCACGATAAAGAGGTGATAAAGCAGAGAAGATGTCTTATCACTTTTCCAGTTGCTATGTTATTCTAGAGAGTCTTTGCACTAAGAGCTCCAAAGCTGGAGAAATCTTAGTGCATTGGCTCCATAGAATAACATAGGTCTTGGAGAAGTGATATCACTGGAGAAGTCATCTGTACTTTATCACCTCGTTATCACTTCTTAGTGCATCTCCCTCAAGGAAAAGCAAGAGGAACATGTGGGAAGTAAGAAAGAGGAAGGTAGAGATAGGGAAGCAGGGGAAAGGTTGTAGGGGAGGAAGGAGAGTAAAGTTACATTCCTATAAAGAAGTGGTGGAATCAATAGGATTCGTTGCTGGCCACACAGGGGTGATGCAGAAGAGAACATGGTGTAGGAAATTATAGGATTTGTTGAAATGTTTGAACCACAGGGACCAGGGGGAAGATGCACTAAGGTGTGAGAAAAAGGTGATAAAGTGGAGATGACTTCTCCATTTATAACATTTCTCCAATTCCTATGTTATTCTATGGAGCTATGCATTAAGATCACTAACAATGGAGAAATCTTAGTACATTTGCTCCATAGAATAGCATAGGGCTTGGAGATGTGAAATCAGTGGAGAAGTCATCTCAATTTTATCACCTTTTTATTACCTCTTTATCACATCTTAAGGCATCTCCCCCTAGATGTTTTGAAAGGTAGATTGATTTTGATTGTGCTTGAGTGTTAATCTCCCTGTATTCTTTACTAGGGATGGGCAAAGCTTTTCTCCTCAAAACCAAAACAGGTGAAAAATGGCACTTCCTGCCCAGGAGGGACATTTTTCATGAAAATTATGATTTTCCACTTTTTTTTTCCTAGCTCACTACATTGAAATCAGTGGGGAGACTGAGTTTCCCCCACAACATGGCGAGTTTAATTTCTTTTCACACATGAATAGTATAAAACTGGTGTCAAGTTCCCACAGCATGCCCTTCTGTGTTTGTGTGAGGAAGAGAAAACATAATATTTTCAAGCTAGTTACTATAGACAAAACAGTTTCAATTGGCGTCTCGTAGGCAGGAAATGTGTTCTCTGTGTTTGGGTAATCTGGGGGCACTCTGGGGGGAGAAGAAGTTAGAAAGTAGATTGGACCCCAAATTATGAGTGACTGACTGGAAAAACACAGGCAGCCATGATCCAAGTTTCTTCCTCTTCTAATTGTTAGGGGAGTCTGGAGAAAAAAGTAGTTAATGTGTCTTTTTGTTCACGGTAATTGGGAGGGGGCAGTTAATTAATAAATAAATAAATATATAAATAAAAATAGTTTGATAGGTGAAAGAGACATGTTCCTTTAATATGAGCTGTCACTGAGGCAGAATGATACTAGACAAGAGATATACTTTTTGTAAAGGGCAAGACATCACAATCAGTTCAGTTGTGTACTTTCCTACAAATACACAGACACAATAGTTGAATAATTGCCAGCAAATGCAAAAAGGGTAGGGGGAGGGTGAAAGGAGTAGGAGCAGTGCAGAGATGCGTCAGTAAAGTGGTAGTCCCAAAACTGAATGCAGCCATGTTTGCTGCAGCACGTACAATAAATGATGAGCATGCCTTGCCTCCTGAGGAGGCAGTTTGTCAGAGTCCCACCACCACCAGTGCAAGTACTATTAATAAACCATTTTAAAACACTGAAGATGACATTGAGTTACAATATTTGGAATGCGCCATATGAAGACGTGCACCAAAGAGATGCGGCATTTAATGATGTGCAACCTAAGAGAAGCGACATTTGAAGTCACGCGGTGCGTGATACGACATATGAAAAGGATACTCTTAGTAGTAGGGGTAATTTAGGAGGACTGGCCAGCATTGGTTCTGTAGTGCTCCCTTCCTCCTCCTCCTCAGACTCAGTGAACGGACCTCGGTTGGTGTTGATGTGAAATGTTGATTGTGTCAATATCCCATGCTTAGAATGTTGCATGTGTATTGACCACTCCTTCATAATGTTGCTTGTCAAATGAGCATTGTTTATTACCTCGAGCAAGTCAATTGTGCGTCAAATACTTTTGGAAGCATTAATAGATAACATAAAATATATATTTAAAAAATGAAAATTTACAAATAATGTACAAAAACTAGTAATGTTTTGAAGTTTGTAGCAATGTTTATGAAAAAAAAAGATTTACAATAAATTACAAAAATTAGTAAAGGTTTGAACTGTGTAGCAATCTTTAATGGAAAAAAAATAAATTTTCATACAACATAACAAATGACAGTGGATATGTACATGTATGCATATATGTATAACAATTTAACCAAACATTTATCGTAGCAATGTTTATTGGAAACAAACATAATTTAATACAGCATAACAAATGAAAGGGGATATGTATATGAATGTATGTATGTATAACAAATTAACCAGACATTATTTGTAGCAATGTTCAATGAAAAAAAAACAATATTTAATACAGCATAACAAATTAGAAACAATAGTTTGGAACAATTTAAGTTAGGAAGTCTATTTAATAAAATGCAAATTGTGTGCCACAGCTGTAAGGTAGTCAGACAATGGTGTGCTTGCATAGTTTGTAACAATTAATTTCAATCTTCTTGCATTATCCTATATAATAATTTGCTAAATAGTTTGTAATGATGCAGTCATGCTCAGTAGAGACTGCCCGTGATGAGGTAGATACAGAGCTGGGTGCTTTGAAGTCAGACCAGAGGTCTGACTTTGGAGCGTCGAGCTCTGTATCAGCCATGGCACGGCAGTTTCAACTGGGTATGACTGCACTATGACCAGCCGGCACTGTGGCTCGTGTACACGGGCTCTTCAGCTAGTTATATTATAATAAATTGTATTATTGTATTATTGTAGATACTGAAAAAATAAATCCATCTATGCCAGTCCTATCTCTCAGACCTTTATGGTTTGAGAGGTATAATGTTTTAAAGTCCCCCCCACTTTCCCTGATGTTAGCTGTAAAGCTGGCTGAAGGAGATTTGTGTCAGCTGACTCCAGGAACCTCTATTCATCAGAGCCGAAATACCACAATCAAAAAATAAATACTTCATTGGAACGGTCTACAAAGTGTGCCTGGTTTGCAAACACACTTTGTAGACCATTCCAGTTAAGTATTTCTTTGTACATAGAGCTATTTTGGCTCTGATGAAGAGCAGCCTGCCAGTCCCAGGACCAGGATCTTCTTCTGTCAGCTAGAGTGCTGACATCAGGGAAAGGGGACGGAGGGGGGACGACTTTAAGACCATAAAGGTTTGAGAGATAGGACTGGCATTGATGAATTTATTTTTTCAATATCTACAATAATACTATGTATTTATAAATGCCATTACTAACCATTTAAAAGACTAGTTTAAAGTGAAGAGAACTTTTTATTTGCCCCATATGGGGTCATTGGTTTGACCAAGGTTTGTACCATTTCGTCTTCCTAAATAAGGCTCATATTATTTTATGTCAGGATCAATCAGGTCATCTAGTCTGTTCATTTCCTTTAAAATAATCCTTAGAAAAGCCAAATATTTATCCCGATTGTTCATACATTATTTTACAGCCCACCCATTGATGAACAACAGAAGGGCCAAAACACATCATAAAACAGAAGTTCCGTGCAGTATTTCATATACCATTTTAAATGAATACGAACTGTCATGGACCTTACTATGACCAAACAACCCTAATTAATTTTTCTCTTGTCCATTTGTTCAAAAGAAAACATCTTCCATCAGTCCTGGTTTTCATGACCATGGAGGTGGACATGACAATTACTGACATGGCTGATGTGCTACAAACTGGAGCAATACTGATAAATGATAGAATAAAGAATGATAAAGCGGATATTACTTCTCTTTGGAGATTTTAGTGCATAGGCTGTATAGAATAACATAGGAAGTAGAGAAATTATATCACTGGAGAAGTCATCTTCGCTTTGTCATCTCTTTTTCATGCCTTAGTGCATAACCCACCCAGATCTCCAACACATCTTCAAATTCATAGAATTGGAAATTTGGGCACATTGTATATGGTGCAGTGGTGCAGTTGGTTTGTATTTCTCCAGTTCCTCTTAGTATTTCAGCCTTATTGCCTACAAAATTATATTATTATTCCACCAGTTTATATTGCTAGCATATTATTTAACAAAAGCTTATCTGTAAAGGGCCACATTGTTTTCTATTGCTCAGATATTTCTGAATCATTATTTCAGGATTTTTGTTCACAGACTTTTCCTTATGTGTTGAAAAATGTTGATACTCAGATGTATTCTCTAACCAGTTTAGATCTTTACTGGGAAAAAAGGAACTTTAGTTTCATTTATAGTTTTCTCTGATCATGTGTTTAGAAATCTGTACCTTTTCATCAATTTTTTCCTTTTTAACAAATAAGCTGTAAATGGCTTTTATTCTAGTCCTGGTTTCACTATAATGTAATGTTTTCATTTCACTCTTAACATCTTCCTTAAAGCCTAGTCAGTTGGGTCTTTTGTAAGTAAAATGCTATCACTGACTAGATATTTTAATAGCTATTTAACCCTTTAGTGCTACAGACATCGCCACTCTTAGTTTAAAAAGCTGTAGGAGATATCTCTAGCATCTAAGGGATTAACCATTTGAGTGTCCAAGAGGAATGCAATGCATTACTAAGCAATGTGTTACACACCCATCTGGCATTCAGTGGGTTAAAAATCACATTGAAATATATGCATACTAGTTGAAGAGGCCCTGTACACGGGCCACGGTGCCACGCCGCAACTGATACTTCAGAGCTCCCTGCTCCGTATCAGCCACATCAAGGGCAATCTCTACTGCGCATGACAGCAGCACGCGCAGCAATCTCTACTGCGCATCACTACGTCATTACAAATTTTTTAGCGAATTATTATATAGGATTAGAAGGAAAGTGATATAAGAAATCATATACATATATCAATGTGTACAATGATACAGTGCAATGCTTTATTAGACGAAAAGTGATACAAGAAATCATATGCATTACAAGAAATAACGTATATGCACCTTAGATTAATGCATGCCTCTCACTATCCTTAAACCTATATAATAATCATCATCATCATCAAACAGGCAGGGGACAAAGACGTACTTTGGAATATTTTGATTGATTTTGATTGCTCAAATAAGCAAAGGGCCAAGATCAATGGAAAGTAAGACTGATTGTCACTCAGTTCCCTATTTCCTAGAATAGTTTCTGATTCTTTGTTCCAGATTCATAAACTGGCCTTTAAATTCTGCTCCCCTCTTGTTTCCTGCACCCAGTCTTTGTGCTTTCTACCTCTCTTGTTCAGCATATCATCATTATTCTGTGTTTCTGTCCTTGGCTTTCCTCCCTGAGCTTGCTTTAGTTTATTCCTGTATCGACCATGGCTTTTTTCCCAATCTACTCTTCCTTCTTCTGATTTGGGTTCCTTTGATACATCAATTTGATCCGGCTTCTTCATTGACCATCTATTCACCAGTTGACTCAGTACCTTTGCCTTTCTTCCTGGTTGATACTCCACTTATACCTGAGTACACTACATCAGTCTGAGTGACTGTCTTTAGATCCTGCTCTTCCATCTAAGACTGCCTGTTTGGGTGATCATCACCAGTTTTGCTTCTCATCAGCATTCAGCTCTGCAGTTCCTGCATCCACTAGTGGCCAGTTCACCCTGTCAATCCCAGACCTCCTTGACAATCACTGACAGATTGTGCTCACCACCTTTAGTACCATGCACAAGGCCAAACATCCAGACTACCATGTCAGTTACTTCCTTCAGGGTGACCACCCAGGCCACCTTAGCAATCTTCGACAGACAGTGCTCATATCCAGCAGTTCCATCCACCAGGGTGAACATCACCAGACCCTGCATCTCAGTATCAAAATGATACTATTATTCCACCAGTTTGTATTGCTAGCATATTATTTAACAAGAGCTTATCTGTAAAGGGCCAAATTGTTTTCTGTTACTCAGAAATTTCTGAATCATTATTTCAGGATTTTTATTCACAGACTTTGAACAATATTGAAACTCAGCTGTATTCTCTAACCAGTTCAGATCTTTACTGGAAAAAAGGAACTTTAGTTTCATTTATGTTTTTCTCTGATCATGTTAATAGAAAACGTAACCGTTTTAATCATTTGTTTTTCCTTTTTAACAAAAAAGCTATAAATGGCTTTTATTCTAGTCATGGTTTCTCTATTATATGATGTTTTCATTTCACTCTTAACATCTTGCATAAAGCCAAGTAAATTGGATCTTTTGTAAGCAAAATGCTACCAATGGTTAGATATTTTAATAGCCGTTTAACCCTTTAGTGCTATAGACATCTCCACTCTTTGTTTACTAAGGTATAGGAGATATCTCTAGCATCTAAGGGATTAACCCTTTGAGTGTCCGAGAGGTATGTAATGCACACCTATCTGGCATTCAATGGGTTAAAAATCACACTGAAATATATGCATATTAGAAGGAAAGTGATATAATAAATCATATACATATATCAACTTGTACAATGATACAGTACAATGTGTTATTAGATGAAAAGCAATACAAGAAATCATATGCATTACAAGAAGTCGTGTACCTTAGATTAATGCATACTTCTCTCTGTCCTTAAAACTATATAATAATAATCATTATCATCATCAAACAGGCAGGGGACAAGGACAACATACTTTGGAATATCCTGATTGATTTTGATTGATCAAATAAGCAAAGTGCCAAGATCAATCAATATTAAAACTGATCGTCACTCCATCCCCTATTTCCTAGAGGAATTTACCAGTCGTTTGTTCCAGATTGGTAAACTGGCCTTTAAGTCTTGTTTCCTGCACCCAATCTTTGAGCTTTCTACATTGTTTTTTCAGAATATCATTTTTATTCTTTGTTTCTGGCCTCGGCTTGCCTTCCTGAGCTTGCTTCAGTTTATTCCTGTATCGACCTTGGCATTTTCCCCAACCTACACATCCTCCTGCTGATTTTACATACTTTGATATATCGGTTTGACCCGGCTTCTTCATTGACTATCCATCCAGTTGACTCAGTACCTTTGCCTTTCTTCCTGGTCGATACTCCAGCTATTCCTGAGTATGCTTAATCAGTCTGGGTGATCGTCACCAGGTCCTGCTCTTCCATCTCAGACTACCTGCTTTGGTTTAATTGCCAGTTTTGCTTCTCATCAGCATTTGGCTCTCCCAGGCGTATGCCACCAGTTCCTGCGTTGCCAGTGGACAGTTCACCCTGTTGATCCCAGGCCTCATTCTCAATCACTGACAGTTTGATCTCACCACCTTTAGTACCATCCACAAGGGCAAACCTCCAGACCACAATGTCAAACATCAACAGACTGTGCTTAACACCAGCAGTTACATCTATCAGGATAACTACCCAGACCCTGCATCTCACCATCAGACTGTCAGAGCAGACTTCTTCTTATCCAGAAGGTTGAGCAACAAATTTCACCTTCTGTTCAAGCTTTCTTCAGTGACCTGTTTGCCAGAGTGTGTACTGCTGGTTCCTGTGTTTCCCTAATATCCAGACTGTCTGACTATTTCTCCACTTGGCCCACACCTACTTCCTGAGATACCTGGCTCTTAGTCCTCAAAGATTCACCTCCCCTTCCCTAAACTTTTAACAGTCTTTTGGTTACCCATACTGGTACACTATTCAGCACCTCCAGAGGGTGGTCATCTGGCCTTGCGGCCAGCACCTCGAACTTGGTTTTGACCATAGCAAAGGTAACACAGAGTCTGCCACCGCTCCCAAGCTTCACTCTCCAATGCCACTCTCCGGTGCCACTCTCTAGCATCTACAGCATATGAAAGGTGTCTGTTACACTGATTTACTGGAAAAAAAAAACAAAAAAATGATTTGGGTATTTTAATGATAAAGGATGAAGCATGCCAGACAGCAGCCACTACAGGAGACATCTCCACCAAACTTCAGTATAAGTGTGTCCCTCTTGTTCTTGCAGTGAGTGTTTGTGTAAGTACACAGAGTATGTTAAGTTGTACCTATCTGTTTGTCTTCCATGTATGATTTATTTATGGTGGTCTGCGAAGTATCTGTCACTCAGTGAGTCAAGTCTCTGACTCAGCCAGCTCTAGAAGGAAGTTGAATCACCTGCCTGTCACTTATCAGTTAAAAAAGTATTTATTTATTGAACCCTACTTTCTCCCTTCATAACCAGAGAGTAACTGGCTACCACCAATGCTCCTATCAAACAACTACAATTCCTTCTGTTTGCCTGTCTTCCTATATTAGCAACTAGCAAAAAAAAATGTGGCTGTTTATTTTTACCTCTATCTTCCAAACACAGACTGGCAATATGGAGGGATAAATGGGAAGGGGGTATGCAGGGAATATGCAGGGATAAATGGGGGAATTCATTATTACAATTGATTTTATTGCAAAGAAAAAAGGGGATAAACTGCAAATTTGTGGAAAGAGCTGTTTTTTTTACACATTTCACTTTTGCAAGGAACTTTTCTTATCCTGTTTCTTATCCAAAATTCTTTTTTTAAATTAACTCATACTCAGAATGGCTCTGGGCAGTCAATGTCACCTACAACAGTTTAGAAGAGACAATGGGTACTATATTTTCAGTGCTGAGAGAACATCATACATGATACATTTCTCTCTAACACTACTCTACACATTAGTTCATAAATTCTGTTGGAATATATGAAGAACACATTTCATTTACCTGCATATTTGTACCCTGTTTCCACCCTTGATTTTTTTCTTATCAAATGCCTCCCGTATGGAAATAGTGTACCTTGTTTGTGGGTATACAAATCTAGTCAGAAATAGTTTCAAGAAAACATATAAGCATTATTTCAAGATGGCCAAAGTTACTACTTTTATAAAAATATAACGGAGAAAGGAAAACTAAAGCCTCCTAATAATAACCTCTTTACCTTACTATGGCCAGAAAATCCTAATGGGCCCTATACATTTTTGTTGCTCTTAGGTTTAAGTGGTGGCATCTTTAGCCAGACATTAACTCATGTCCATAGAGGCAAACATGACAGTTCCTAACTTGTTCTTAAACTGTACTCATTTCACATGGTAAGCTTAGCCTTTTAAGGACTAGGGACGTGTGTAATGCATTGCTGCGTAAACCAATGGCAATTTTCATTTGATCCCTACAGTGCAGCTGGTTTGCTCCAGAATTGATCTACTTCATACCCAAATCTCGTTGTTTCTATAATGGTACGAGGACATGGGAAGAACTATTTGGATATTCCTGGGTACAAGAAGTACAATTTGTTTGAAGCAATGTTCAAAAAATCATCAGTTAGTGGTAAAAAGAGAACAGTATTTTTAGCAGTAACTGTAACTCTGAAAATGTGTAGTATTGGAAACTGGAAATATAGTAGCATAATTATTTTTTTCTGCTAATATTGCTTTAAACTGTCTTTATTGATGGACCATGGTGAAAATAGTTTTCTAGAATAAATAAGCCAAATTTCTGTTACCATGAATTCTTGAACTTTGTGCCTTTAATCCAGTGGTTCCCAAGCAGTGTGTCGTGGTACTTTGAATTGTGATCTTTTGAGTTTCAAATGTATATTTATGAAAAGTATTATGCCCAATATACTCATTTAATCCTTATGATCAGATGACCTAATAATATCAAAATATTTATGTAATGTCCCCTTAAGTATCTCCTTGACAAATAACCTACAAAATGTTAAGGCTGCCTTGAAAATTTCAGACTAAATGTTAGGGGTTCCTTCAGCAAAAAAAGATTAAGAACCAATGCCTTAGACTACTATAATATTAGGGGTGGGCAAATATCGCGAAAACCATGTTGTTATCCATGTTTTCATGGGAAAAATCCGCTTTAAAATTAGCGGTTAAAATTTTTGCATCTTTCACCCATTAGGCAAAATTTTTCGCCATTTTTTCAATGGCTATAAAGTTTCAGCCCATTGATTTACGTTGTTTTCGCACTTCTGCTATAAAAGACTTTTTTTGCTGAAGGCAGATACAATAGAAGCAGCTGTGATATTTTGAAAAAATTGAAGCAGGAAAGGCTCATAGTGACTGCTATCACTATGGACAGGGTGAAAAATAATCAATGGAGGAGCTGGAAGGACCCTTATGTGTCCACTGAGTCTGAGGAGGAGGAGGCATTGACTAGCAGTATTGAACCAGTGCTGTCCAGTCCCCCTAAATCACACCAAGGGACCTTGGGGAATTTAATGGGAAGGGAGGGAGAAAAGGGAATGGGAAGGAAGGAAGAAAAGGGAATGGGAAGGGAGGGAGAAAAGAGTAGTACTAGTGAGAGCAGGACAGGTCAGCTGCCTGTGCCTGCTGCAAAACGTGCTGCCCCTGCTGCCAGTGCCGCCATTTCTATACCTGCTAGTGTTTCTTGTAGTACTCAGGGGGGAAGGAGAAAATGACCCTCTGTCACATTGCTCGTCACCTCCTCCAAGCAGCAGTGAGATGTCTGGAATAGAGAAGCATCATGTATGGACTAGTGGTGGTGGTGGTGCTGGAGAAGCTGGGGTGTAAGAGACATTGATGGCCTTTTTATCAGAAACTGAGAAGGAATGGGAGACAGGGATGAGGATGGGCATCAACACCACCACTAGCAATCAGCTTTTGGAATTTGCGGAAATTGAAAGTGCTCTAATTTCTGCTGCTGCTGAGATGAAATGGCAGCAGGGTGCTGAGGAGCAGGCTAGTGTGCCACAGACCACAGTGGACACAGTGGGAATTGGGTCAACAAGTAATGCGGGCCTAGGACAGGTTCCACTTTCCAGTGCCAGCAATACTCCTGGTCCTAGTTGCAGTGATAAATCTGAGGCAGTAGCAACAACATTATCCACTGCCACAAATAGTGAAGGGGAATGTGGAGAAGAAGAAGAAATTGGCCATTCTTCTCCACCTGTTCCCTATCCCTCCCCCCAGAAGTCATGGGTGTAGGACTATTATTCTCTTCGGGCAGGCACAGTGCAGTCATCATCAACAATGGTACAGTGCAAATTTTGTGACAAGTTAGTGAGAAGGTGAAAGGTGGGAACACATTTTGGCACAACCTCCCTGATAACACACATGAAACACAGACACCATGACATTTATGTCAAACACGTTACAGCCAACCACCCATTACAGAAATCTAGCACCTCTGTTACTGTACCCCTTGACTCTCCAGAAAGGTGGAGATCAAAGAGGAGGAAGAATAAAGAAACCCAGACACTGGAAGTTCCATGATGAGCAAAACAACTAGCTCACCATAAACATCACCTTCTTCCTTTAGGGTAACAAGTACATCTCCTGCCAATCCACCTTGTTCATTGTTACCTCTCCCTCCAAATGATAGCCACTCTTTTGATGTTAGGATATTGCAGTTCGTCTCTACTCATTGCACATAGTGTGGTGCACTGACCACACATGCCAGTGTGGTGCAGGAGAATCGATACCAGGTCATCAGATGGCATCTGAGGAGATTCCATCCTGCAGAATATATGTTAGGATTCTGTCAGGGAGGGTTCATCATTACTATTAAACTGTCAGCAAGTTGTCATATGTCCTTAGCGGGGTTTGGACAAGGGGTATAGTGAAAGCAGCAGTACGTGGGTTCTGGTGTCATTATGTTTGTATCCAGTTGTGCCCCCAGGTGTTAATTACCACACACCCTGTGCAGATTGCAGTTCCTGATGAGAGCCACAGTTCCTGCTCTCAAGGGAAAAATATATATTCTAATAAGAACGCACCCATGATTTTGGAGGAGGGGCAGGTGGAGAAGATTTAATGGCCAGCTTCTTCTTTTCTCCACGTATACTGGGGGCTACTTATTCTTCTGCTACTGCCTCAGGCGCATCACTGGAGCCAGTTGTGACAAGTGGAACCTTCCTCATCCATCTTCCATGTTACTGCTATTGTTGATGCCATTCCCTTTCAGCTGCCTAATCATCCTGCTGCTTAAACAACTCAGCAGCAGCAGTACAAATAGCAGTTGCAACTCAGGACTTAGGAGGACATTTGAAACTGTGCACTGGTCAACATGACCTGCTTGCATTAGGCCAGTAGGGCATTTTTATTTTTTTCTCAGGGCTTGTGCTTTGAAAAAGAAAAAAATAAATAAATAAAAAAACCATAGTCCTACAAAAAACAATTTTTGGGGGGTTTGTTTCTAACAAGCCTAAGTCCTACAAATCAATGTTTCCTTAGGGCTTGTGTCAAACAAGCTTAAGTCCTACAAATCAATTTTTTCTCAGGACTTGGTCCTCTAACAACAAATCTAACAAATCATCCTCTACGAAAAACTCTATCAAGTCAAGTATCAGTCCACCCCAGTGGCAGCTTATGTCCAGGGTTCCTGTCTCTATAACTTTAAATATAAATTTCTTATTTTATTTTTTTTTATTAACTGTCCCCCCAGTATCAGTCAAGAAACCCCCAAAAACAAATTCCCTGTTCAAATTATTCATTCATTCACCAACACAGGCACCCTCCTCAGACCCCTTTATACCATGTCTTATGGTTTTTATTTTATTTTATTTTGGATTTCTTTTTTATTAAGTATCCCCCAATCCCAGTAAACAACTCCCCAAAAAATCATCCCCTGTTCAACTGATTCTTTCCCCACACCCCACCAAAAGAGGAACCCTCATGCCCCTTTTATACTATGCCTTTGGGAAATGAAATAATATTTATTTTATGTTGTGTGTAACTTTGATGTTCCCATTGATTTAAATGGAATGAGCTAGGTGGAAAAAGCGGAAAAAAAGCAGAAAATCTGCACTTCTCACAAGAAATTTTTCGCCAAGTGGAAAGTGCCATTTTTCACTGATTTCAGTTTGTGGAGGAAATTTTCCCCCATCCCTGTACAATTTTACTGTGTAACTATTATTTTATAACAATAGAATGATTTCAGAAGAAACTGATTTTCAAATCCCCCTCTTCATTACTAGAGAAGTCTCCAATGCATCTAAGGAGTACAATTACTTGTGTTGCTTCCTGTTACCTAACAAAAGAATATCAAAAAGGATCAAATTGTAGCTTCATGTCAGTATTAAAAAGCTGTGGAATTCTACCGTATGAATTAATTAATCTTATTTCTCTGCCACCAGATCCTTTTATTAAATTATAATGAATAAAAATTAAATTCATACTTATTTGCTTTGTATTCCATGTTCACTCTGTGAATGATGTGAAATGATTAGGGGACACTCCTAATTGCTTAAATGCAGCTGAATCGGTTAGTGCCACCAGTCTCTAATGATGGAAGTAGAGCTCTGTATGAAGTAAAGACAGGAACAGAGATCAAGTTTAAAGATGAGCAAAAAGTCATGTATTTGTGGAAATTTTTGCAGAAAAACACAGTTTATTACTTACAAGTGTAAAAGCTTGTGTACAAGGGCCAAAGTGCATGATGGCATGTACCAGTGGCTTCCTGCTTTTGCTGCGTTCAGGCAGTCTCTACTGCGCATGTCTGGCCTGCAGTACCTACTGCGCATGACTGCATCTCTTGCCTGCATTTGGGCAGTTTCTACTGCGCATGACTGCATCGGACAAACATACATCTGGCAGATTATTATATGATTCCTCTGATATATATATATATAGATATCTCCACAGCTGAAAATAAAAGTTGTTGATAAATTTAGTCTTACAGCAACACAATCCTTGAAATACATTTTAGCAGGCTAAAGCCAAAAATAACATAAGCCTGGAGTAAATTGTTAGAAGGCTGAACAGTCCTATGGCAACATAAGCACTGAAAACGTTTTAGGCAGGCTGATAGGAACCAACATTTTACATTAGTGAAAGTGATGAGGCAGGTGATTACATAATCACAAGGAATATAATGCATTCTTAGCAGGCTGAGTCCTATGGCAACATAAGGCTTTAAAAAAATGTAAGCAGGCTGTGGCTTACTGCAATATAAGGCCTGAAAAATTGACTATGACACTATCCACCTTCTTGCACAACTAGCATGACCAAACTAGAAAAATAACTGCAGCTTGGATATGACAGCAAGGTGCAAGATGAGAAATGTTATTTACATCCTCTATTCAACAAAAAATAGGAGAGCTTATTAACCACCAATATTCTGGCCAGTTTGCCATCCCACAGGCATACTACTGGATTACTTTTGTGCATTTTATACATCTGTTAAAGAACTTAATGTGAGTTGTCAGCACATACAAGAAGATTTGAGTAACTTATTCTTCCTCACAAGTTGACTGGTGGTAGTGAGGCGGTAGCAGTGGTTATTATGACTCTGACTATTACTTTATATCAGCTCAATCTAATTCAGAATCCTCCTCCTACATGCTTTGCATTTACACAGTAACAGTAGGAGACAGATGCCATTGTTGCAGAGGAAAATGTTGTCCCACTCCCTGAGACATCTTCAACATTACTATGTGCTCCTCAGCCCAATGCACTTATATTGTTGCTTCAACTGCTTCTAGTGTACGCAACTTTGATGTGCTGCTGGTATGTTTCCCAATCAGATCTGTGGTTGTGCTTCAGGATGGTTCTCAATGAAGATGTATATAGATGTAATACCGAAAAACTTGTCCAAAGCCTAACACACCCAGGGTTGTCAGTAAGGAGGGGATATTCATGTATCCTCCCTACTGCCAGCTCTGCAGATATATACACACACACTATCAAACACGTACATGTATCCCCTTGGATATGTTCTGTTGTGGGTCTCCTACGGACTTTGAAGTGCTTACTAGGTTGTTTGTTTAAAACTGTGTGGCTGTGCTCAGGATGTGAAAAAGAGTCTTGGATTTCAAGAAACTGACTGAGCATGCTCACAACATGAAAAAGAGGCTTGGAATACAAGGAACTGAATGATTGTTCTCAGAACATGAAAAAAAGGCTTGGAATACAAGAAACTACTTGCCCAAAAGCCCTTCTGCTCCACACACACACACACACACACACACAATGCCCTCACCTGCACTTCTCCTGTTAACCCTTTCAGTGGGTTAAACCTTTACAGATTCTTAACTTGCAGGGACGTAATGTACAAAGGAGGGTACACAATGCATTATTTGCAATGTGTTGAAAACCAATCTGGCATTCAAAGGGTATAACCTTTATAGTCTCTTAACTTGACATTCTTCAGTAAGCAAAAGGAAAATCGTTCCCTCCGTCCTCAAGGGGGGCAGAGTTTTCCTTATACTTACTTGAATGAAGATTGTCCCTCGCTGCATCCGTCCGGTTCAACAACCGGATTACAGCTCTAATGGAAGGAGGCCAGAAAGGGTGGGAGAAGGATCATTTTGGCTTGAACAGAGTTTGAACTACAACACTCTAAGTACTTAAATATAAGGTAATGTTAAAAAATATGCAAAGAAGACTCAGAGAAAAACTTTAGTAGAAGTATTACTATCCCCTTAAAATGGGATGACCATGTTGGGCTTTTTTGGAGCCTTTTTTTTTGTTTTTTGAGATGAACAGTGGATGCCCAGGATCCCTGGTCTTTCCTCAATTCACAGACGCCCAGCACTGGCTCTCCACGCCTGATACCCCTGCCAGCCCCTAGGCTCAGGCCTGCTCCCTCAGAATCAACTGGATCCAGACATTGCAAGCCACATTGTGGGGAGAATAGTATCTCTGCTGCACTGGGACAGTAACATGGGCCGCTGAATCTATATTATTTATGTCATTGGGACAACTTCTTTATACATTAACAGCATTCTATTTAAACATTTGAGTGCCAGAGAGGTAACTGATGCATTGCTCCACAAATTGGTGGTCTTTCCATCACTCAAAGGGTTAACTCTGACATGCCACACTGCTGTATACTGCATGGCACTCCATAGCTTAACATGCTGGTATAAGTCTCTCTCACATAATCTCCTTTTATTTAATGTTTTCAACTTCTCCATGCCAAACACACACAGGCATAATACTGCAATTTTGCACAAAACTAAAGGAAATAACAAATACCACCGGTTTCAGGACCAGGTGGATGATGACAGCACGTTGTGAAGCAATGTCCTCTGGTCCATAGAGGGCTACATTTGGCTTCTAATGCTCTGAATACTGCAGATAGTCACTTCAATACAACATTGTTACCTACACAGCACTGTGAAGCTCCTACACTAATCCATGGTGGCCACAGCCCACACTTCTACACTCAGAAACTACAGAACCGGGAACCAGCAAGAGCAGGAACCTCCACAAATGGAAGGCATCTATCACTGTGTCAGTGTCCACCCTGAGTGTGTGTATTACGTGTAAGTATGTCTGTTGCGTGTGTGTATGTCTGTTGCATGTTTGTGAGCATGTCTGTTGCACGCATATGTGTCTGCGCATGTCTGTTTCATGTGTGTGTTCATCTGCTAAATTTGTGTCTACATGTGTACGCGTGTCTTTTGCACTGAACTCCGAGTGCCAAATAGGCATCAAATGCCATGTTTAACAATGCACTACTGTTACCCAAGTAATAAACAGCTCCCATCAAAATGGATAACAAGAATACATTAAAATACTATTAAAAGACAGCAGCAGGATAGCCCATCCCATTGGCATGCCTAGGTGTGCATGCACAGTTTTGAGAGACAGTCCCACAAAGACATAGATGTATTAAATACAAAAGAGCAGGAGATAGAGAAATGGCTTGTACCCTGCTCTCTGAAAGCTGGTTTTGTGTCTGCTGATAATGGCTCCAACATACTAGCTGCCTTGAGAAGAGGTGATATGGTGCATGTACGCTGTTTTGCGCATGTGCTAAATTTAATTGTTACCAGATTCTTTTTCAGAATACAAAAGCCCTCAGAGAGATGCTGCATATTGCCCACAAAATCTGTGGCCATTTTAGCTGCTCCTACACTGCACTCAAAGCATTATATTCCATAGAAGAGAATAACAACCTTCCCCATAACCATATGGAAAATGAAGACCCTACAACTGGAATTCAACTTTGTATATGCTAGAGTGTTTGTATGAGTAGAATTAAGGCGACTAAGAGTACACAATGCAAAACTGGGCAATGGCAACTAAGGTGTGAAGTGTGAAACCTTTTTAGGAGAAAACCTTGCTGATTAATAGTGTATGGGGCAATAATTAGTGAAATTCTTCCACTGATATAGTTACTGCAAAAATAAACTGTGAAGCATGGCTAAGGAATAGTGATGAGCGAGCACCCCAATGCTCGGGTGTTCGGGTGCTCTGACCGAGCACCCCCTGAGGCTCGAGTGCTCGGCCGAGCACCCGAGCCCCATTGAAGTCAATGGGAGGACTCGAGCATTACACCAGGCACCCCCTGCTCTGATGAGGGGAGGGTGCCTGGTCCATAGGAAAAGGGCAGAAAAAGATGGAAACACTACAGAAATGGTTCAGGGACAGCATAGGGAGGATGTCTGGATGCATCTTGGACTCCAACATCGCTGCTGGGAACGATCTTTCGCCCCTAGTACGCCATTTTTACAGACTGACCATAAAACACACAAAAAGGAAAATAAAAACGACTTTAGGCGAAAAATTGTTACCAAACAATATTTGCTGTATATTTACTTGTATATCATCTGCAAATTATCCCAAAAATTTCCTTGATTTTCGGAAGTGAGGCCATGATTAAGAGGGAAACGTGCGCAGAGGCAAATTCTCCCAAAAATTTCCTTGATTTTCAGAACTGAGGCCATGATTAAGAGGGAAACGTGCGCAGAGGCAAATTCTCCCAAAAATTTCCTTGATTTTCAGAACTGAGGCCATGATTAAGAGGGAAACGTGCGCAGAGGCAAATTCTCCCAAAAATTTCCTTGATTTTCAGAACTGAGGCCATGATTAAGAGGGAAACGTGCGCAGAGGCAAATTCTCCCAAAAATTTCCTTGATTTTCAGAACTGAGGCCATGATTAAGAGGGAAACGTGCACAGAGGCAAATTCTCCCAAAAATTTCCTTGATTTTCAGAACTGAGGCCATGATTAAGAGGGAAACGTGCACAGAGGCAAATTCTCCCAAAAATTTCCTTGATTTTATTGAACTGAGGCCATGATTAAGAGGGAAACGTGCGCTGAGCTGACCATCTAAAACATTATGGGTGAGGGTCTGCTGCAGAGCTGACCATCCTAAACATTATATGCGAAGGCCCGCTAGTGAGCTGACGCTATAAAACATTATATGAGAGGGCCCGCTAGAGAGCTGACCCAATAAAACATTATATGAGAAGGCCCGCTGGTGAGCTGACCTATATAAAAATTGGCAAACAGGGCCCGCTGGTGAGCTGACCCTATATAAAAATTATATCACAGGGCCCGCTGGTGAGCTGGCCCTATATAAAAATTATATCACAGGGCCCGCTGGTGAGCTGGCCCTATATAAAAATTATAGCACAGGGCATATGGAAGAGGAGGAGGAGGATGAGAAGATTAAGAGTCAACCATATACCCGTTTTTTGGGTGGAAGGGGTGAATGGGAATACAGAGTATTCCCATCATTGTAAATAACATATATAAAGTGAGTTTATGTTCCCCCGGGGCTTTCCTCCAGTGGAGTGGAGAAGTCAGGGGAAATCCAGGCCTTGTTCATTTTTATAAGTGTCAACCTATCAGCATTGTCGGTGGAAAGGCGGATACGCTTATCTGTTATGATGCCACCAGCAGCACTAAATACCCGCTCAGACAGAACGCTGGCGGCAGGGCAGGCCAGCACCTCCAAGGCGTAGAGTGCCAGTTCATACCACGTGTCCAGCTTGGACACCCAGTAGTTGTAAGGCACAGAGGGATCATTGAGGACGCTGACACGGTCTGCTACGTACTCCTTCACCATCTTCCAAAACTTTTCCCTCCTTGTGACACTAGGCTGCGCATCAGGGTGAGGGTGCTGGCGGGGTGTCATGAAGGTGTCCCACGCCTTGGAGAGTGTTGCCCTGCCTTTGTCGGAACTGCTGTGTGCTCCCCTTTTCTCCCCTTCTCGGTTGGCCAAGGTAGCACGTACTCTGCCGCCAGCGTTGTCAGATGGAAAATTTTGGAGCAATTTTTCAACAAGAACCTTCTGGTATTGCACCATTTTGCTTGTCCTCTCCACCGGAGGAATGAGAGATGAGAAATTCTCTTTGTAGCGGGGGTCCAGAAGGGTGAACACCCAGTAATCCGTGTTGTTTAAAATGCGTATAACGCGTGGGTCACGGGAAAGGCAGCCTAACTTAAAGTCAGCCATGTGTGCCAGAGTACCAACAGTCAAGATTTCGCTGTCCACACCAGGAGGATGACTCTCAATATCCTCATCCTCTTCCTCCTCTTCTGCCCACCCACGCTGAAGAGATGGAACTAAAGTTCCATGGCTACCCTCTGTAGCGGAGGCAACCGTGTCTTCCTCCTCCTCCTCCTCCTCCTCCTCCGCCTCCTCCAATTGTCGCTGAGAAGACGAAGTGAGGGTGCTCTGGCTATCACCTTGTGTAAGCTCTTCCTCCCCCATTTCCACCTCTTCCACATGCAAAGCGTCGGTTTTAATTGTGAGCAGCGAGCGTTTCAGTAGACACAGAAGTGGGATGGTATCACGGTGCCCGTGATTGGCTGCAGTTACTTGTCTGTCACCAGTAGGGGGCTTCTATTGGCTGTCTGCAGATAGCCCGCCTCTTATTGACTATTTAAACCTGGATTGGGCACCCTTTGAGTGCCCTTTCGTGTTGTTTCTGACCTTCTTGCTATCACT
Source organism: Rhinophrynus dorsalis (assembly GCA_037306005.1). Classification (NCBI taxonomy): domain Eukaryota; kingdom Metazoa; phylum Chordata; class Amphibia; order Anura; family Rhinophrynidae; genus Rhinophrynus; species Rhinophrynus dorsalis. The sequence continues at coordinate 66,099,984 of CM074719.1, read as the reverse complement.
ATGCTAGTGATAGCTGGGCCTCTGTTCCAGTGTTCCTGAGTTCCTGATCTCATGTGTTCCTGAGTTCCTGATCTCTACTGTTCCAGTGTTTCCTGCATGCTGAAGTACTTCCAGTCCTGGTTCCGGCCTAGTCTCTGGTGTTGCAGTTCCTGCTGAACTTCTCTGCTGTTTTCTGACCTGACTGATCGTTGCTGGTTCCTGTCATCTCATCACCTGTCTTCAGTATCCTGGCGACCTTCTGCCTGGTCGCGTTGGTGACATTGCTACAATTCCGTGTTGGTCCCAGCGTGCGGACGCTGGTTTGCTCCCAAGCCTTGCGGCTATACAAACTCGCTTGTTACACCAGTGTGCGGTCACTGGTTTGCTCCAAAGCCTATCAGCTATACAAATCTGTGTTGGCCCCAGCGTGCGGACGCTGGTTTGCTCCTAAGCCTTGCGGCTATACAAACTCGCTTGTTACACCAGTGTGCGGTCACTGGTTTGCTCCAAAGCCTATCAGCTATACAAATCTGTGTTGGTCCCAGCGTGCGGACGCTGGTTTGCTCCTAAGCCTTGCGGCTATACAAACTCACTTGTTACACCAGTGTGCGGTCACTGGTTTGCTCCAAAGCCTTTCAGCTATACAAATCTGTGTTGGTCCCAGCGTGCGGACGCTGGTTTGCTCCTAGCCTTGCGGCTATACAAACTCACTTGTTACACCAGTGTGCAGTCACTGGTTTGCACCAAAGCCTTTCAGCTATACAAATCTGTGTTGGTCCCAGCGTGCGGACGCTGGTTTGCTCCTAAGCCTTGCGGCTATACTACTCGCTTGTTACTCCAGTGTGCGGTCACTGGTTTGCTCGCTAAGCCTAACGGCTATTCTATTCAGTGTTGTTTCCAGCGTGCGGACGCTGGTTTGCTCCAAAGCCTTGCTGCTTAACGATTCTGCTAATTTGCCAGTTCCATCTGACTGCTGCTATTATCTCTGGGCTGCCCTGCCCGGTATTGGTAAGGCCGGTAGAACCTTTTGCCACATTCCATCTGAGGTTGCCTTACCCGGTATTGGCAGGGCCGGTAGAGCCTACATTGTGTATCTATTGAGGCTGCCTTGCCCGGTAATTTGGTAAGGCCGGTAAACCGTTATGCTATTCCATCTGCAGGTTGCCTTACCCGGTATTGGCAAGGCCGGTAGAGCCTAAAGACTGTCCTGTCCGGTATATTGACAGGACCGGTAGAGTCTGCCTTCTGTCTGTGCTATATTCTGTATATATATATTATGTATGTTATTGCCATCCTAAGTTATCATTTATTATTTCAATAAAATTGATTTTTTTACCTAAAACTTGTGTCTGAGAGTCATAATAAACCGTGACAGTACGAAAGGGCCATGACCTCAGACAGCAAGGGTGAAGGTAACGCACAGAATATCCATTGGAGGATGGATGTGCTCGAGCAACGTTTGGATCAGTTGGCAGTTGCAATTCAAACGATCCTTGAACGCACGGTACCTGCTGCCCAATCTAGCTCTAGCCCGGTGGTCTCGCCAAGTCAGACACCGGAAAGTGATACCAGACCCCTAGGGGGTACTGTTAAAGGGTTAACGGCTTCTGCACCCTTGCCGCTAAGATATGATGGTGACCCTAGTCTCTGCAGAGGGTTCATCAATCAACTCGAAATCTTTATGGAATTGACGGCACACGCATTTCCCAATGATCGTAGTAAAGTGGGGTTCACGATATCACTGCTCACTGGCAGAGCATTGGCTTGGGCTAACCCCTTGTGGGAGAATGCTAAACCTTGTACTAAGAACTTTAGTGAATTTGTGCGTTCCTTTCGAAGAGTGTTTGAGCCTCCTGGTAGAACCACCTCTGCTGCCAAACGCCTTATGGAGATACAACAGGGCAGGCGTACAGTGGGCGACTATGCCATCGAATTCCGCACATTGGCAGCAGAGGTAGGTTGGAATAACGAGGCATTATTGGCAGCCTTCTCTCAAGGCCTGAATGACCACATTAAAGACGAAATCGCTGCTAAAGATCTACCTATTGATCTAGATGATTACATTGAGTATGTTATGATAATTGACTCCAGAATACGTGAGAGATCAATTGCCAGAGATCGTAAGTTACGGTCAAAAAATAATGAGCCTAGTAGCATGTTTTGCCCACCCATCCCTCCCTTGGCATTGAAGTCTAGTGAACCAGTACGGGAAACAAGTGAACCTATGGAAATAGGCTTCACTAGACTATCCAAGGCAGAGAGACTATATCGCAAAAAACAAGGGTTATGTTTATACTGCGGTAAAAAAGGGCACTTGCTAAATTCCTGTCCGGTACGTCCGGGAAACGCACACACCTAGGGTATCTTGGGGGACAGGCCCTAGGTGGTGTACAATCGTCCCCAGTGTCGGGCATAATGAAACCCACCATACAGGTGGTATTGTCTTGGGCACAACGCTCTGTGGAGGTTTTGGCCTTGGTTGACTCCGGTGCAGCAGGGTATTTTATGGATAATACCTTTGCTGAATTGCACGGAGTTCCACGCATTGAAAGAGAAAACCCCTTGACTATTGAAGCGATTGATGGTAGACCCTTAGAACCGCCTCAGGTTATATTTGAAACTATGCCATTGTCTATGACTATTGGGGCACTTCACAGAGAAGAGCAGCAGTTTCAACTGATTAATTTCCCGCACCATGCGGTGATATTGGGATTTCCGTGGTTACAGTTACATAACCCACAATTCGATTGGAAAAAGTGTGAAATTGCTGCTTGGTCCCAGTTTTGTATGGACAAGTGCGTCATCCAGCCTATTAAGGTCATGTGCACCTCCTCTGCTATGCCGGATGTGTACCAACAGTTTGGCGATGTTTTTAGCAAAGGAGAGGCTAGTATGCTACCCCAGCATAGACCTTATGATTGTTGCATTGAATTGCAGCCTGGTGCAGTACCTCCGAAAGGACGCACTTATCCATTATCTTGTGATGAAAATAAGGCTATGGAGGATTACATTTCTGATGCCCTTGCTAGAGGGATCATACGTAAATCTACCTCTCCAGCTGGGGCTGGGTTCTTTTTTGTAAAAAAGAAAAATGGCGAATTAAGACCATGCATTGACTACCGGGGCTTGAATAAACTAATGGCAAAAAATGCATACCCAATACCACTCATCACCGAGCTTTTTGACAGGCTTAAGGGCGCTTCGATATTTACCAAGTTGGACCTACGGGCCGCTTACAATCTGGTTCGCATTCGAGCAGGTGATGAGTGGAAAACTGCCTTTAATACTCGAGCTGGGCACTACGAGTATCTAGTAATGCCTTTTGGGCTGTGTAATGCACCCGCAGTTTTCCAGGAACTGATAAATGATGTTCTGAGAGATATGTTACAGACATGTGTTGTGGTGTACCTCGACGATATACTGATTTACTCCCAAAACCAGTGTGCCATTCTTGGGGTTCATAATTGGCAATGATGGCATTGCCATGGACAAAGAAAAGTTGTCAGCTGTCCTACAATGGCCAAAACCCAAGGGTCTTAAAGCCATACAGCGTTTCCTGGGTTTCGCTAATTATTATAGGAGGTTTATTAAGAACTTTTCTTCCATTGTCAAACCTCTGTCCGATCTTACGCACAAGGGTGCTAATCCTTCTTGTTGGCCGGTATCTGCTGAGAAAGCCTTTGAGAATTTGAAGCTGGCATTTGCTGCGGCTCCTGTGTTATCCCACCTCAATCCTTTACTTCCATTTACGTTAGAGGTTGATGCCTCAGATATTGGGGTCGGGGCAGTACTTTCGCAGCGACACGAGAAAGGTGGAACTCTCAGACCTTGTGGGTTTTTCTCTAAAAAGTTGACTGTCACTCAAAGCCACTATGAGATAGGTGACAGAGAATTATTGGCCATTATCCTTGCTCTTAAGGAATGGCGTCATTTGCTTGAAGGTACTAGGAATCCTGTCTTAATCCTAACAGATCATAAGAATCTGACCTATCTCTCGGAGGCCAAGAGATTGTCCTCTCGTCAGGCCAGGTGGGCACTGTTCCTGTCTCGATTTAATTTCATTGTATCATATTTACCAGGGTCAAAAAATATCAGGGCTGATGCACTGTCAAGACAATTTGAGGCCGACAGTGACAGAGTGGAAGCACCAGCTCCTATCATCCAACCTGATAGAATACTGGCTACTATACGCACGAGTATCACTTCTCCTCTAGGGGAGGAGATCCTGGCCTCTCAGGGGTCCGCTCCCCATGAAACCCCAGTGGGCAAATGTTTTGTCGCTGAATCATTTCGTACTAGGCTGCAGTCACTGGTTTGCTCCAAAGCCTTTCAGCTATACAAATCTGTGTTGGTCCCAGCGTGCGGACGCTGGTTTGCTCCTAAGCCTTGCGGCTATACTACTCGCTTGTTACTCCAGTGTGCGGTCACTGGTTTGCTCGCTAAGCCTAACGGCTATTCTATTCAGTGTTGTTTCCAGCGTGCGGACGCTGGTTTGCTCCAAAGCCTTGCTGCTTAACGATTCTGCTAATTTGCCAGTTCCATCTGACTGCTGCTATTATCTCTGGGCTGCCCTGCCCGGTATTGGTAAGGCCGGTAGAACCTTTTGCCACATTCCATCTGAGGTTGCCTTACCCGGTATTGGCAGGGCCGGTAGAGCCTACATTGTGTATCTATTGAGGCTGCCTTGCCCGGTAATTTGGTAAGGCCGGTAAACCGTTATGCTATTCCATCTGCAGGTTGCCTTACCCGGTATTGGCAAGGCCGGTAGAGCCTAAAGACTGTCCTGTCCGGTATATTGACAGGACCGGTAGAGTCTGCCTTCTGTCTGTGCTATATTTTGTATATATATATTATGTATGTTATTGCCATCCTAAGTTATCATTTATTATTTTAATAAAATTGATTTTTTTACCTAAAACTTGTGTCTGAGAGTCATAATAAACCGTGACAGATGGTTACACTGATAATAGCGTTATCGCCGCTCACCATCTGTGTCGATTCCTCAAAATTGCGTAAAACCTCACAGAGGTCTGACATCCATTCCCACTCCTCACTTCTAATTACAGGAAGTTGAACGGAGAGGCGACGACCGTGTAACAGCTGGTACTCCACTACTGCCCTCTGCTGCTCACAAAGCCGGGCCAACATGTGGAAGGTGGAGTTCCAGCGCGTGCTCACGTCACACAGCAGCCGGTGAGCTGGCAATTGTAAGCGCTGCTGCAGCTTCAACAGGCCGGCTGAAGCTGTTGATGACTTACGGAAATGTGCACACACGCGGCGCACCTTGGTCAAGAGATCATGCACATTGGGGTAGGTTTTTAGAAATCGCTGCACCACTAAATTTAATACATGCGCTAGACATGGTACGTGTGTGAGCTTGCCGAGCTCCAAAGCCGCCACCAAGTTACGCCCATTATCACACACAACCATGCCTGGTTGCAGGTTGAGTGGCGAGAGCCACTGCTCGGTCTGGTGACTAATCCCCTGCAACAGCTCTGAGGCCGTGTGCTGTTTGTCCCCAAGGCAGATCAGCTTCAGCACGGCCTGTTGACGCTTCCCCACTGCAGTGCTACACTGCTTCCAGCTACTGGCTGATGGGGGAGTGGCGCTGCGTGTAGAGAATTCGGAGGTGGAAACGGAGGAGGAGGAGCCAATAACGTAGGTGCTGGTGGAAACCCTGATGGAGGTAGGGCCCGCAATCCTCGGCGTGGGTAGCACCCGTGCCATCCCAGGGTCCGAGTCGCTCCCAGCCTCCACGACATTCACCCAGTGTGCCGTCAGGGAAATGTAGCGTCCCTGGCCACAAGCACTTGTCCATGTGTCAGTCGTTAAGTGGACCTTCCCAGTAACTGCGTTGGTCAGGGCACGGGTGATGTTACGGGACACATGGTGGTGTAATGCGGGGATGGCACACCGGGAAAAGTAGTGGCGGCTGGGGACCGCGTACCGAGGGACAGCTGCTGCCATCAGGCTGCGGAAGGACTCAGTGTCCACAAGCCTAAATGGCAGCATTTCGATGGCCAGTAATTTTGAAAGGTGTGAGGTTAGTGCTATGGCCTGTGGGTGGGTGGCTGGGTACTTTCTCTTGCGCTCAAATGCCTGGGGTAACGACATTTGGACGCTGTGCTGGGACAGGGAAGTGGATGTGGTCACTGATGGTGCTTCAGATGGTACAGGTGCAGGGCGGGAGGTATGCGGGCCTGCGCCTTCGACAGGCGATTGGCCGGCACCGAAAACAGGGGAAGAGGAGGCAGTGGTGTGGCCTGCAGACACAGATGGGCGATCCAGGCGTTCCTCCCACTTACTACGGTGCTTGGATGCCATGTGTCGGATCATGCTGGTGGTGGTGAGGTTTCTAGTGTTCATGCCTCGGCTCATTCTGGTGTGGCACAGGTTGCAAACTACAATTATTTTGTCGTCCGCACTTTCCTTAAAAAAACGCCATACCGCGGAACACCTACCCTTTGGCAAGGTAGATTTACGCAAGGGGGTGCTCCGTGGAACATTTGCGGGCCGGTTTGGTGCGGTCCGCCTTCTTTCTGTAGCCACACCACTGCCTCTTCCAGCCTGTTGCGGTGCTGCAGATGGCTCACCCTCAGGACTGCTGACATCGCTCGGCTCTACACCTTCCCAGGTGGGGTCAGTCACCTCATCGTCCACCAAGTCCTCCTCCACTTCCTCACTCTGATCATCCTCCTCAAGTCTTGATCCCACCACATACTCAGTCATTGACAACTGTATAACATTCTCCTCAACAAGGTCTTGAGACGGAAATAGTGGTTGATTTAATGGCAACTGTGTCTCATCATCATCATCATCATCCACTACTTCCTTTGACCTTAAATGCCGTTCACATCTGTCATCTTCTTGTGATTGGGTAGCCTCTAGAGGTTGTGAATCAGGGCACAAGATGTCATGTTCCTCTGCAAGCGTGCTTGGAGAGAGGGTCAAATGAAGGATTGGTGATGAGACGAGCTCCTCACTATATCCCAGTATGGGATCACTTCTTTGACCAGACCGTGTATGGTGGGAGGAAGGATGATCAGAGTGAGGATTATGTTGACCAGACTCTTGGCTACTGAGAGTGGACTTGGTGGAAGACAGGGTGGTGCTTAACCGACTGGAAGCAGTATCAGCTGTCATCCAACCGACCACCTGTTCGCAGTGGTCGGACCTCGAGAGTGATGTCCTGCGACGCCCTGTAAAATTACACATGAAGCTAGGTATGGTGGATGTCTTTCTTTCTTGTGCTCTGGCACCAGGCACAGTTTCTCCGCGTCCTGACCCGCGCCCTGAACTTTCAGGATCACGTCCACTTCCCCGTCCCTTTTTACCCGCCTTCTTCATCTTACACAGAATATGTGACTTTAATATTTGAGTTTGAAAACTTAACAGTATTTCTTCCTATTCTGCAACTCTGCAGAGTACACAGAATAGGCTGCTAAACTGCGGTGACACACACTGAATGGAATAAGTGACTTTAATATTTGAGTTTGAAAACTTAACAGTATTTCTTACTATTCTGCAACTGTGCAGAGTACACAGAATAGGCTGCTAAACGGCGGTGATACACACTGAATGGAATATGTGACTTTAATATTTGAGTTTGAAAACTTAACAGTATTTCTTACTATTCTGCAACTGTGCAGAGTACACAGAATAGGCTGCTAAACGGCGGTGAAACACACTGAATGGAATATGTGACTTTAATATTTGAGTTTGAAAACTTAACACTATTTCTTACTATTCAGCAACTCTGCAGAGTACACAGAATAGGCTGCTAAACTGCGGTGACACACACTGAATGGAATAAGTGACTTTAATATTTGAGTTTGAAAACTTAACAGTATTTCTTCCTATTCTGCAACTGTGCAGAGTACACAGAATAGGCTGCTAAACGGCGGTGATACACACTGAATGGAATATGTGACTTTAATATTTGAGTTTGAAAACTTAACAGTATTTCTTACTATTCTGCAACTGTGCAGAGTACACAGAATAGGCTGCTAAACTGCGGTGACACACACTGAATATAATATGTGACTTTGATATTTTAGTTTGAAAACTTAACAGTATTTCTTCCTATTCTGCAACTCTGCAGAGTACACAGAATAGGCTGCTAAACGGCGGTGAAACACACTGAATGGAATATGTGACTTTAGTATTTGAGTTTGAAAACTTAACAGTATTTCTTACTATTCTGCAACTGTGCAGAGTACACAGAATAGGCTGCTAAACGGCGGTGAAACACACTGAATGGAATATGTGACTTTAATATTTGAGTTTGAAAACTTAACAGTATTTCTTACTATTCTGCAACTGTGCAGAGTACACAGAATAGGCTGCTAAACGGCAGTGAAAGACACTGAATGGAATATGTGACTTTAATATTTGAGTTTGAAAACTTAACAGTATTTCTTACTATTCTGCAACTGTGCAGAGTACACAGAATAGGCTGCTAAACGGCGGTGAAACACACTGAATGGAATATGTGACTTTAATATTTGAGTTTGAAAACTTAACACTATTTCTTACTATTCTGCAACTCTGCAGAGTACACAGAATAGGCTGCTAAACGGCGGTGATACACACTGAATGGAATATGTGACTTTGATATTTGAGTTTGAAAACTTAACACTATTTCTTACTATTCTGCAACTCTGCAGAGTACACAGAATAGGCTGCTAAACGGCGGTGAAACACACTGAATGGAATATGTGACTTTAATATTTGAGTTTGAAAACTTAACAGTATTTCTTACTATTCTGCAACTGTGCAGAGTACACAGAATAGGCTGCTAAACGGCGGTGAAACACACTGAATGGAATATGTGACTTTAATATTTGAGTTTGAAAACTTAACAGTATTTCTTACTATTCTGCAACTGTGCAGAGTACACAGAATAGGCTGCTAAACGGCGGTGAAACACACTGAATGGAATATGTGACTTTAATATTTGAGTTTGAAAACTTAACAGTATTTCTTACTATTCTGCAACTCTGCAGAGTACACAGAATAGGCTGCTAAACGGCGGTGAAACACACTGAATGGAATATGTGACTTTAATATTTGAGTTTGAAAACTTAACAGTATTTCTTCCTATTCTGCAACTCTGCACAGTACACAGAATGTGCTGCTAAACTGCGGCGAAGCACACTGAATGGAATATGTGACTTTGATATTTTAGTTTGAAGACTTAACAGTATTTCTTCCTATTCTGCAACTCTGCACAGTACACAGAATGTGCTGCTAAACTGCGGCGACGCACACTGAATGGAATATGTGACTTTGATATTTTAGTTTGAAGACTTAACAGAATGTGCTCTAATCTGCAACTTTGCACACTAAACAGAATGTGCTCTAATCTGCAACTTTGCACACTAAACAGAATGTGCTCTAATCTGCAACTTTGCACACTAAACAGAATGTGCTCTAATCTGCAACTGTGCACACTAAACAGAATGTGCTCTAATCTGCAACTTTTCACACTAAACAGAATATTTTTTTTTTTGTTTTTTTTGTTTTTTTCCCCCCACACAAAATAACCTGCTGCCCCCACACACAGTAGTCCTAAAAAGGACTTTTGGTTCTTTTTTTTCAAAATTTTTGTTTTTTTCCTCCCTACACTGCCTTTCCCTTCCTATCCTCAGCTCTCCCTGGCTCAGACTGAGCCGAACTCGATGGTCAGGTGCTATACAGCACCCGACCACGGGTTCTGGCCAGCCAATCAGTGTAATGCCAGCAGCCAACATGGCTGCTGGCATTACACCGATGTCAGAGCCTTCCTGCACGTTTATTGGCTGCGCAGCAGCCGCAAAACGTGCGGGGAGGAGACCCGAACATGGCGGGCGAGCACATGCGGTACTCGTACGAGTACCGCCATGTGCCGAGCAGAGCGATGCTCGAGCCGATCCGAGCATCGGCCGAGCATGCTCGCTCAACACTACTAAGGAACACAACACAGACATGCACCAGCTGGTGAAGGACAAGTTTGCATGCTTTGAGCGGGATCCTCGCACAGTGTCCATTAAAAGCAATGTGTGTTGGTGGGTGGAGTCTGGGGAAAGAATCAATTGAACAAGCATTTTTTGTGGGGGTCTTTGTGTTGTCATTAAAACTAAAATAAGAAATTGGTAGGTATTGTGACAGAGACAGGGACCCCTTGACGTAAGCTGTGACTGGGGCAGATTAATACTTGATGTGATAGAGCATTTTTTGTAGAGGATGATTTGTAGGACTTGTTGTTAAAGGCCAAAGACCCGAGGAAACATTGAATAGGTGTAGGAAATTAGACTTGTGTTAGGTCCAAGTCCTGAGGAAACAATGATTTGTAGGATTTGATTTGTAGGACTTAGACTTATTAGAGACACAAGCCCTGAGGAAACATTGATTTGTTGTAGGAAATTAAACTTGTGTTTGAAAACATTGATTTGTAGGACTTTTTTTAACAAGCCATGAAAAAAATAAATGCCAACTTGGCCTATTGCTGTGGTGACGAGTGGAGACTGGACATTGTCAAATGCCCTGGTGTAATTGCAGAATTTGAAACTGCTGTTATTGCTGCTGCTGAGTTGTTTAAACAGCTGGATGAATAGGCAGCTCAAAGGGAATGGGATCAACAACAGCAGTAAAATGGGTGATGGATGATGAAGGTTACCTTTGCCAATACTAGTACCAGTGATGCACTTGAGGCAGTAGCATCACTATAACTAGCCCCCACTGCTCCAGGGATATGTGGAGAAAAGAAAAAGTTGGCCAATATTGCTTCTCCACCTGCCCCTCCTCCAAAATCACGGGTGTGTTGTTAGAATAGAAATGTTTCCCTTGAGAGCAGGAACTGTGCCTCTCAGCAGCAACTGCAGTGAGCACAGTGTGTGTGTGATAAATAAGGGAAGTGCTGGGAACAATGGGCATATCTGGACTCACATCAAACACCTGGCATAACTGTAAACAAACACCATGATGCTTAGGGTCCCCAGTATGAAATCATCCCAGCAGCAACAAAGTACTGCGGCTGTCACTATGCCCTTTGTCCACTCCTAGCTAAGGATACATGCCAACTTAATGATGATAAACATTCCCTGCCACCAGCTTAGCGTATTCTGAAGCATGGAATCTCCTCAGATGACACTTTATGCCCTGGTTGCAATTATCCTCCAACACACTGGCATGTGTGCTCAGTGCACCACACACTCTACAATGAGTGGACACGAACTGCCACATTCTGACATCTAGTGAATGGCTATCAACCAGTGAGGGAGGTAAAGATAAGCGAGTTGAATTGCCATAATATGTAGTTACCCTAGAGCAAGAAGATGATGGCGAGCCAAGTGTTTTCCCTGTCATCAAACTTTCAGGCTCTGGCTGGGTTTCTCCTCTCTTTGATTTCCACCTCGCTTTTGTTGCCTTTGTGGAGAGTCAGAGTGTATAGCAACAGTGGTGATGGGTGTTTGGCTCTAACATGTTTTGCATAAATGTCATGGTGTATGTGTTTCATGTGTGGTTGCATTAAAGCACGTTCCCTCCTGTCCTCTTTTCATTGACTTGTCAAAAATTGTGCATAGGGCCGTCGCTGATGATTGCACTGTGCCTGCCCCAAGAAAAAAATAGCCCGACACCCAGCACCTTAGGGGAAGGGGGATGGAGAAGTATGTACTCTTTATTCTTCTCCTACACATTCCCCTTCACTGACTGGGGCAGATGATGATTTTGCTTTTTTTGCTGCTTCTGCCTCAGAATCAGCACTGCAACTATGACCAGGAGTAGTGATGATCGAGCACCCCAATGCTCGGGTGTTCGGGTGCTCTGACCGAGCACCCCCGGAGGCTCGAGTGCTCGGCCGAGCACCCGAGCCCCATTGAAGTCAATGGGAGGACTCGAGCATTACACCAGGCACCCCCTGCTCTGATGAGGGGAGGGTGCCTGGTCCATAGGAAAAGGGCAGAAAATGATGGAAACACCACAGAAATGGTTCAGGGACAGCATAGGGAGGATGTCTGGATGCATCTTGGACTCCAACGTCGCTGCTGGGAACGATGTTTCGCCCGTAGTACGCCATTTTTACAGACTGACCGTAAAACACACAAAAAGGAAGATAAAAACGATTTTAGGCGAAAAATTGTTACCAAACAGTAATTGCTGTATATTTACTTGTATATCATCTGCAAATTCTGCAAAAAATTTCATCGATTTTTCGGAACTGGGGCCATGATTAATAGGGAAACGTTCGCAGCGTAAAGCAGGTGTTCAACGTGGTTATGGCCCGGGTAAGGTACAGCATTCAGGAACGGAGGCCGCAGCTACCACAGGTTTTACAACATGTCCGTTTGCCCTTGTTAAGTCCAAAATTTATAGTCGTAACAGTGGGGTCTGATCCATTCAGTAAAAGTGACAAAGTGACTTAGTGGATGAAGCCAAGAACTACCTTCTGCTCTGTCGAACACCCCAGCCCTATTTAATTCAATGGGAGGACCTGAGGCACTCCGATACAACCTGTATATCACAAAATGGAGGGTGGTACAATAGTTCAGGTAGTGGTCCAACACTCATAAAGCCTATGCACTAAGTGAAAGGGCTGCCAAAAATTAGACTGCAATGTCACTCCAATACACCCTTTATTACACATAAAGGAGGGCATCATACACACCCTTGAAAAATTAGGATTAATGGCCTGCTGGTGACCCTCTAAAACATTAGGGGCGAGGGCATGCCGCTAAGCTGACCATCTAAAACATTAGGAATGAGGGTCTGCTGCTGAGCCGACCATCTAAAACATTATGGGTGAGGGTCTGCTGCGGAGCTGACCATCCTAAACATTATATGCGAAGGCCCGCTAGTGAGCTGACGCTATAAAACATTATATGAGAGGGCCCGCTAGAGAGCGGACCCAATAAAACATTATATGAGAGGGCCCGCTAGAGAGCTGACCCAATAAAACATTATATGAGAAGGCCCGCTGGTGAGCTGACCTATACAAAAATTGTCAAACAGGGCCCGCTGGTGAGCTGGCCCTATATAAAAATTATATCACAGGGCCCGCTGGTGAGCTGGCCCTATATAAAAATTGTATCACAGGGCCCGCTGGTGAGCTGGCCCTATATAAAAATTGTATCAGAGGGCATATGGAAGAGGAGGAGGAGGATGAGAAGATTAAGAGTCAACCATATACCCGTTTTTTGGGTGGAAGGGGTGAATGGGAATACAGAGTATTCCCATCATTGTAAATAACATATCTAAAGTGACTTTATGTTCCCCCGGGGCTTTCCTCCAGTGGAGTGGAGAAGTCAGGGGAAATCCAGGCCTTGTTCATTTTTATAAGTGTCAACCTATCAGCATTTTCGGTGGAAAGGCGGATACGCTTATCTGTTATGATGCCACCAGCAGCACTAAATACCCGCTCAGACAGAACGCTGGCGGCAGGGCAGGCCAGCACCTCCAAGGCGTAGAGTGCCAGTTCATACCACGTGTCCAGCTTGGACACCCAGTAGTTGTAAGGCACAGAGGGATCATTGAGGACGCTGACACGGTCTGCTACGTACTCCTTCACCATCTTCCAAAACTTTTCCCTCCTTGTGACACTAGGCTGCGCATCAGGGTGAGGGTGCTGGCGGGGTGTCATGAAGGTGTCCCACGCCTTGGAGAGTGTTGCCCTGCCTTTGTCGGAACTGCTGTGTGCTCCCCTTTTCTCCCCTTCTCGGTTGGCCAAGGTAGCACGTACTCTGCCGCCAGCGTTGTCAGATGGAAAATTTTGGAGCAATTTTTCAACAAGAACCTTCTGGTATTGCACCATTTTGCTTGTCCTCTCCACCGGAGGAATGAGAGATGAGAAAATCTCTTTGTAGCGGGGGTCCAGAAGGGTGAACACCCAGTAATCCATGTTGTCTAAAATGCGTATAACGCGTGGGTCACGGGAAAGGCAGCCTAACATAAAGTCAGCCATGTGTGCCAGAGTACCAACAGGCAAGATTTCGCTGTCCTCACCAGGAGGATGACTCTCAATCTCCTCATCCTCTTCCTCCTCTTCTGCCCACCCACGCTGAAGAGATGGAACTAAAGTTCCATGGCTACCCTCTGTAGCGGAGGCAACCGTGTCTTCCTCCTCCTGCTCCTCCGCCTCCTCCAACTGTCGCTGAGAAGACGAAGTGAGGGTGCTCTGGCTATCACCTTGTGTAAGCTCTTCCTCCCGCATTTCCACCTCTTCCACATGCAAAGCGTCGGTTTTAATTGTGAGCAGCGAGCGTTTCAGTAGACACAGAAGTGGGATGGTTACACTGATAATAGCGTTATCGCCGCTCACCATCTGTGTCGACTCCTCAAAATTGCGTAAAACCTCTCAGAGGTCTGACATCCATTCCCACTCCTCACTTCTGATTAGAGGAAGTTGAACGGAGAGGCGACGACCGTGTAACAGCTGGTACTCCACTACTGCCCTCTGCTGCTCACAAAGCCGGGCCAACATGTGGAAGGTGGAGTTCCAGCGCGTGCTCACGTCACACAGCAGCCGGTGAGCTGGCAATTGTAAGCGCTGCTGCAGCTTCAACAGGCCGGCTGAAGCTGTTGATGACTTACGGAAATGTGCACACACGCGGCGCACCTTGGTCAAGAGATCATGCATATTGGGGTAGGTTTTTAGAAATCGCTGAATCACTAAATTAAATACATGCGCTAGGCATGGTACGTGTGTGAGCTTGCCGAGCTCCAAAGCCGCCACCAAGTTACGCCCATTATCACACACAACCATGCCTGGTTGCAGGTTGAGTGGCGAGAGCCACTGCTCGGTCTGGTGACTAATCCCCTGCAACAGCTCTGAGGCCGTGTGCTGTTTGTCCCCAAGGCAGATCAGCTTCAGCGCGGCCTGTTGACGCTTCCCCACTGCAGTGCTACACTGCTTCCAGCTACTGGCTGATGGGTGAGTGGCGCTGCGCGCAGAGAATTCGGAGGTGGAAACGGAGGAGGAGGAGCCAATAACGTAGGTGCTGGCGGAAACCCTGATGGAGGTAGGGCCCGCAATCCTCGGCGTGGGTAGCACCTGTGCCATCCCAGGGTCCGAGTCGCTCCCAGCTTCCACGACATTCACCCAGTGTGCCGTCAGGGAAATGTAGCGTCCCTGGCCACAAGCACTTGTCCATGTGTCAGTCGTTAAGTGGACCTTCCCAGTAACTGCGTTGGTCAGGGCACGGGTGATGTTACGGGACACATGGTGGTGTAAGGCGGGGACGGCACACCGGGAAAAGTAGTGGCGGCTGGGGACTGCGTACCGAGGGACAGCTGCTGCCATCAGGCTGCGGAAGGACTCAGTCTCCACAAGCCTAAATGGCAGCATTTCGATGGCCAGTAATTTGGAAAGGTGTGAGGTTAGTGCTATGGCCTGTGGGTGGGTGGCTGGGTATTTTCGCTTGCGCTCAAATGCCTGGGGTAACGACATTTGGACACTGCGCTGGGACAGGGAAGTGGATGTGGTCGCTGATGGTGCTTCAGATGGTACAGGTGCAGGGCGGGAGGTATGCGGGCCTGCGCCTTCGACAGGCGATTGGCCGGCACCGAAAAAAGGGGAAGAGGAGGCAGTGGTGTGGCCTGCAGACACAGATTGGCGATCCGGGCGTTCCTCCCACTTATTACGGTGCTTGGATGCTGTCGGATCATGCTGGTGGTGGTGAGGTTTCTAGTGTTCATGCCTCGGCTCATTCTGGTGTGGCACAGGTTGCAAACTACAATTTTTTTGTCGTCCGCACTTTCCTTAAAAAAACGCCATACCGCGGAACACCTAGCCCTTGGCAAGGGAGATTTACGCAAGGGGGTGCTCCGTGGAACATTTGCGGGCCGGTTTGGTGCGGTCCGCCTTCTTTCTTTAGCCACACCACTGCCTCTTCCAGCCTGTTGTGGTGCTGCAGATGGCTCACCCTCAGGACTGCTGTCATCGCTCGGCTCTACACCTTCCCAGGTGGGGTCAGTGACCTCATCGTCCACCAAGTCCTCCTCCACTTCCTCACTCTGATCATCCTCCTCATTTCTTGATCCCACCACATACTCAGTCATTGACAACTGTGTATCATCCTCCTCATCAAGGTCTTGAGACAGTAATTGTGGTTGATTTGATGGCAACTGTGTCTCATCATCATCATCATCCACTTCCTTTGACCTTAAATGCCGTTCCCCTCTGTCATCTTCTTGTGATTGGGTACCCTCTAGAGGTTGTGAATCAGGGCACAAGATGTCATGTTCCTCTGCAAGCGTGCTTGGAGAGAGGTTCAAATGAAGGATTGGTGATGAGACGAGCTCCTCACTATATCCCAGTGTGGGATCACTTCTTTGGCCAGACCCTCTATGGTGGGAGGAAGGATGATCAGGGTGAGGATTATGTTGACCAGACTCTTGGCTACTGAGAGTGGACTTGGTGGAAGACAGGGTGGTGCTTAACCGACTGGAAGCAGTATCAGCTGAAATCCAACCGACCACCTGTTCGCAGTGGTCTGACCTCGAGAGTGATGTCCTGCGACGCCCTGTAAACTGAGACATGAAGCTAGGTATGGTGGATGTCTTTCTTTCTTGTGCTCTGGCACCAGGCACAGTTTCTACGCGTCCTGACCCGTGCCCTGAACTATCAGGATCACGTCCACTTCCCTTTTTACCCGCCTTCTTCATATTACACGGAATGTGTGCCGCTAATCTGCGGCTAGGCACACTAAACAATATGTGCCGCTAATCTGCGGCTAGGCACAGTGAACGGAATATGTGACGTTTATTTTTTAAACTTTGCACACTAAACAATATGTGCCGCTAATCTGCGTCTAGGCACACTAAACAGAATGTGCCGCTAATCTGCGGCTAGGCACAGTGAACGGAATATGTGACGTTTATTTTTTAAACTTTGCACACTAAACAATATGTGCCGCTAATCTGCGTCTAGGCACACTAAACAGAATGTGCCGCTAATCTGCGGCTAGGCACAGTGAACGGAATATGTGACGTTTATTTTTTAAACTTTGCACACTAAACAATATGTGCCGCTAATCTGCGTCTAGGCACACTAAACAGAATGTGCTGCTAATCTGCGGCTAGGCACAGTGAACGGAATATGTGACGTTTATTTTTTAAACTTTGCACACTAAACAATATGTGCCGCTAATCTGCGGCTAGGCACAGTGAACGGAATATGTGACGTTTATTTTTTAAACTTTGCACACTAAACAATATGTGCCGCTAATCTGCGTCTAGGCACACTAAACAGAATGTGCTGCTAATCTGCGGCTAGGCACAGTGAACGGAATATGTGACGTTTATTTTTTAAACTTTGCACACTAAACAATATGTGCCGCTAATCTGCGGCTAGGCACAGTGAACGGAATATGTGACGTTTATTTTTTAAACTTTGCACACTAAACAATATGTGCCGCTAATCTGCGGCTAGGCACAGTGAACGGAATATGTGACGTTTATTTTTTAAACTTTGCACACTAAACAATATGTGCCGCTAATCTGCGTCTAGGCACACTAAACAGAATGTGCTGCTAATCTGCGGCTAGGCACAGTGAACGGAATATGTGACGTTTATTTTTTAAACTTTGCACACTAAACAATATGTGCCGCTAATCTACGGCTAGGCACAGTGAACGGAATATGTGACGTTTATTTTTTAAACTTTGCACACTAATCAATATGTGCCTCTAATCTGCATCTAGGCACACTAAACAGAATGTGCTGCTAATCTGCGGCTAGGCACAGTGAACGGAATATGTGACGTTTATTTTTTAAACTTTGCACACTAAACAATATGTGCCGCTAATCTGCGGCTAGGCACAGTGAACGGAATATGTGACGTTTATTTTTTAAACTTTGCACACTAAACAATATGTGCCGCTAATCTGCGTCTAGGCACACTAAACAGAATGTGCCGCTAATCTGCGGCTAGGCACAGTGAACGGAATATTTGACGTTTATTTTTTAAATTTGTGCCCCCCCAAACAAAATATAACTGCTGCCCCCACACACAACAGTCCTAAAAAGGACTTTTGGGTCTTTAAAGAGTTCAAAAACACTTTTCTTCTCCCTACACTGACTTTCCCTTCCTATCCTCATCTCTCCCTGGCTAAGACTGAGCCGAACTCGCTGGTCAGGTGCTATACAGCACCCGATCACGGGTTCTGGCCAGCCAATCAGTGTAATGCCAGCAGCCACCATGGCTGCTGGCATTACACTGATGTCAGAGCCTCCCCGCATGTTTATTGGCTGCGCAGCAGCCGCGAAACGTGCGGGGAGGAGACCCGAACATGGCGGGCGAGCACATGCGGTACTCATACGAGTACCGCCATGTGCCGAGCAGAGCGATGCTCGAGCCGAACCGAGCTTCGGCCGAGCATGCTCGCTCATCACTAACCAGGAGTATTGCTACTAGCAAGTGGAACCTATCTTATACCTGCATCACTGGACCCCATTCTCACTGTGTCCACATTGGTCTGTGGCACACTAGCCTGATCATGAGCATCCTGCTGCCCTTGCAACTCAGTAGCAGCAGGAATTACAGCAGTAGCAAACTCTGCAATTTCCAAAAACTTGCTGCTGGTGGTGATAGTGATGCCCTTACCCATGCCAGTTTACCATTTCCTTCTCAGTTTGGGCTAAAAATGCCATTAATATCTCTTTCACCACAGCTTCTCCACCATCATCATCACCACCTCAAGTGCCTCTTTGCTGCTGCTGTTCTACTACAGATGCCTCATCAGTTGGAGGAGGTGATAAGAAATGTGACAGAGGGTCCCCTAATATCACACTTGCCATTTTTTGTTGAACTGAAAAAGGCAGACTGGCAGCACTAGCAGCAGACACAGGCATCTGATCTGTGCTCCTGATGGTGATGGCATTATTGCTACTAGCCACCAGTTCTGGCTTCTTCAGGATCATGTGGACACTGTAATGGGGACTGGGAAAAGGAGACTCCCAGGTTAAGGGGAATGTGAGCTGTCTTGGCTGCTAGTAGGGCTGCTCTTGTAAAGCTAGTCCCACCAGCTGCTTCAACATCACTATTACTACTAACACCAACCACATCAATTTCAGACCCTGAGTCCTCACTAGTAGTATGATATCCTCCTCCTTCACTTCTAACACTCTGAGTCTGTATAATTTGCTGGATCTTCTTAGTGGTAGTACTAGTAGCGGGACTGCTTGGGGATGAAAAGTGTGACTTAGGGTCCCCTGCTGTCACACTGGGCATCATCTACTCCTCCCCCTCCTGAGAATCACAAGACACACTGGCAGCAGGTGCATCACTGACAGATGCACTAATGCAAAGTCATTCAAGGTTAAGGTTAAATGGGGCCTTTTCTCCTACTTTGCAAGTAGTGAAATAAACCCATTTGCTCCCTTGGGTATCTGGTAAATACACATACTGTTACATACTGCACTAGTGTTAAGAGTGATTTTAAAATATACAGATGAAGCCCTGCTCATTATACAGAATTTCCCTGTTAGTACATCTCTGTGTTAAGTAAATAAGATTTCCATACAAGTCAATGGAAGTTGCTTATTAGATATAGTTTAACTCAGCAAATGAGACAACATTACAGATAATAATTTTGCAATTCACTGCGCACACCTGGAAACTCAAAGCATTAAATGACTCTAAAGCAAAATGCATTCAGCACTAACAGCTCCATAGGACCAAGGATAGCTATGTATTATTTACAATCTGTTAGTGGTGTGCAATGGTCACATGGTGTCACTGATTTTCTGCTTTGAAGACCTACTGCAGCAACAGCAGTATGGAATCACAATAGCTAATCTGCCTTGAGTGTATATATATATATATATATATATAGGCTAATGATGTTTTGTTTAATATATATATATATATATATATATATATATATATATATATATATATATATATATAGTAGAGTTAAGATTGTAGCCTTATTAGTGCAGTGATGTAGATGTAAAATAACAATCAAAATTAATATCTTGTAATACCTTTTCTATTGGACTAACAGAATTATGGATTGGCAAGCTATCAGGATAAACTCTCTTCCTCAAGTCTAAAGCATTTCCGAGTGCAAAGACACATAATTCACAGTTAATACGGTTAATGCAATTAATACATTGAATTCAAAGCTGTGTTGTTTGCTGGGGTTAACACAGCGGGGCTGCTGATAAGACAGGGACCAAGAGAAAATCCACTTTTTTTTGCAGAGGGTTGTAAATACCCTCTGCATCATCTACATCACTGGACTAATATGGCTACAATCTTAACTCTACTACTATGGAAGATACCACATACAGCCGCTTAATAAAGCAAATCCACAAGATGACCAGAAAAGAAATACGGCTCGACAGTGACATATACTTTCTATCCACCCGCAAGAAAAGACAGCTGATTCCCAAAGGACTAAAAATCAAAAATCCATTCGCTACTACACACAAGTCACAGTATGCTAATAAGCTGTGTACACGCACTAGTGAGAAGCTAAGAAATCACCTGATCCACCAGCTCTTCAACAAGAAACATAACATTCAATAGGAAAAACAATGCCTACTTCAAAAACAAAGTTATGATAATATATATATATCACCAAACTTCTAGAAAACAAAGTACAATATTCTTACAAAAAACAAAAGCAGGACCTTTTCAAGAAGAAAAACAATAAACTCATCAGACTTCAACAAGACTACCACAAACATCTGGCAGAACAAGAGAAATCACAAGAGAAATCAGGGATAGTTAATATTTCTGATTATGAACTATTAGACTCAGAAGTATCAGTTCTCTCTAAAGGACTATCATTTTGTCCTAGCACAAAACTTGATCACATTCAGCTCTACTCTGACTTGGAAGAATTTTTCAGAATGATGCGACTTAAGGAATACTTCCTTGATAAAGAGAACACTGAAACAACAATGGATATGGATTATAACAGCAGCAAAAAGAACACCCATTTCACTCCATCACCAGTACAAAATGCCAAACTGGACAGCTGCATTGAAAGTTTCCATCTAAGAACTGCATCCTTGGCGACCAAACAAAACAAAAAGGACATTTTTCAGGGAGCTCATCAAATCCTTCCCTAAGAAGCTACAACCAGAACTGGAATCCAACCACTGCCTGCACGGGTAACTTCTATATGCTTCCCAAAAGCCACAAGGTAGATACCCCTGGCAGACCTATAATTACAGGAATGGGAACACTTACAGAACAAATCTCAGGACTTGTAGAAAATATCCTAAAAACTCTTGTCACCAACAGCTTCATAAAAGACATCACTGATTTCCTCAACAAACTCAGCCAAATCACCAACCTCCCTGACAACACCATCCTAGCAACCATGGATGTGGAATCTCTGTACAGCAACATTCCACATAAGGATGGCATTAACGCTTGCTTCAATTTTCTCTCCTACACTGACCACCACAAATACAGCCCCCAAATTATATCAGAACTGATACTTTTCATCCTCACACATAATTATTTCAGTTTCAACAATGAGGTCTACCTACAAACCATGGATACTACTATGGGTACTAAGATGGCACCCCAATATGCTAATCTATTTATGGCAGACCTAGAACAGAGATTCCTAGACATACAACATACCAAACCATACAAGTATTACTGTTACAGTTTTCTGACACTCAGACAACGGTAAAAAGTAAAAACACAGTTTTATTGAAATAACGGTTAAAGAACAGCGCCCCTCGGGGCCAGGACAGGTATAAATGGTAATGACAATATACAGGCCCAAGTATGTATAATGAAATTTATACTGATCAAGAAAACAACATTCAGGGGTTAATGTAGAGAAACTGAACAGTCTCAGTAGGTAATATCAGTCTCTTGATGGTGCAGAAGAAGGTGTATTGTGTGACTGAACTGAATCACTCTCATATAGCTGTGCAATGGAACGCCCCAACTGACCAGCAAGATCAACCAGAGCTGAGCCAATATCACCTTAGTGGGATTATAAGGAGGAAAGCTACTGCAGGAGCTAATGGGACCAGAACCTGAATCGCCCTCAACACTCTCACGGAAGTAACCCTGCGTGTGCCAACAGACTCAGAGCCCTAAACACCCCTTGGGTGCCAGAACGGAGCAACACTGCACAAGCAATTAACGAACCAGAGCACTGGTAGTGCGGTGGATAGCGTAACACATTGAGCACTTGGAGACCAGAGCCGAGACACCCTTCCGGTGCCGTACGGAGCACACACTGCAAGAGCAAACTGGAGGTGCCAACGCCAACCTGCGCAACCACGGTGCTGCCTGAGCACCGGAACAGACAACTGCTCTGCTAGTGTGAATGGATAGGCTAGGTCTTAAAGGCACAGGCTCAGAAAGTGTTAATGGCTCGAACAGAACACACAGGCTTGGCAAGTGTACGAGGATAGGCTCAATTAATGGAGGCTACCAGCACAGCAAGGGTTAATGTAGGTTCGGTAATGGAGACTACAGCTCAGCAGCACTATGAGGATAGGCTCAGTGCAACAGGAGGCAACAGCTCGGTATATAGAGAGATGATTAGCCAGAGAGACACAAACACAGTTCAGAATGTCGCCGGAAGGCGACCGGAATCACACGGGAACACAGGATCAGAGCACTGAGCAGGAACATCAGCCGGAACCGGATCAATACACGAAGCAGGAACGTCAGCCAGAGCCGGGTCAATCACAGAGCAGGGTCGTCAGCCAGAACCGGGTCAATCACGGAGCAGGGTCGTCAGCCAGAACCGGGTCAATCACGGAGCAGGAACGTCAGCCGGAACCAGGTCAATCACGAGCAGGATCAGCAGAATAGTCAGACGAGCCGGGTCGGTACACAGGAATGCAGGAACACAGCAACAAAGAGCAGGATCAGGAACACCACGAAAGGGCATCTGACAGGTGCCGTGACCCCAGTATATAAAGGCACACCCTGGGCGGGCCAATCAGCCTCCTCCAATGCACAGGTAACAACAACAGAGATTGACAGGGAATCACGGAAACCGTGATAATTACCAATATATTGATTATATTTTCATCATCTGGACTGAGAGTGAGGAAAAACTCATACAATTCCATGATTCTTTTAACTCATTCCACCCTTCAATCAAACTAAAAATGGAATACTCTACAAAATCTCAGGGCTGGATTTATAATAAGGCAGAGTAGGCATCTGCCTACAGGCGCACCCCACAGAGGGGCACCTGTCATTGGGATCGTTTTTTTGTTTTTTTTTAATTAGCCAGCCTTATGATGCATCATGTCTCATGTCTGGTGAGCCATTCAGCAAGGTGAATGATGGATGTGTGCACAACTCCTCTGGTACGCAGTGAATGAAATGGGAGAAGGAGTTCTGTAAGTATAAAGCTTTAGCTACTGCAGAGAAGCAGACTTTACTAGAAGGCTTTACTAGCATTCAAAAGTGACGAAAAATTAAGACACTGTTACCAAGGGATTTTATATGGCACTCTCATGTCATTTGCCAGTCTAACATTGCACACATTTTTTTTTTTTGGTGGGTTGCTTCAGATTTCTGTGCCTACGGACTCCTGAGATGTAAATCCGGCCCTGCAAAATCTGTAAACTTTCTGGACACAACAGTGGCATGTACCAATGGCACAATCCACACCTCGCTCTACAAAAAGCCCACAGACAGATGCAGCTACCTTCACAGCTCCAGTTTCCACCCCTCCCATACTAAACAGGGCATCATCTACAGCCAAGCAACTAGGTACCATCGAATTTGCTCTGACCCTAATGACCGTAACTCACACCTAAATGTACTCTCCCAGTCTATGAGACAGAAAGGCTACAAATCTAGGATTATTACCAAACAAATACACTCTGCTCTAAAAACACCACACATGCACCTGCTGCAGTACAGGAAGAAAAAAATCTGTACACAGGTACCACTTGTAGTCACCTACAACCCAGCTCTTGAAGAAACACGGAAAATTATTAAAGATCTACAAAAAATGCTAAAAGAAGATGATACTCTGAAAAATATCTTCTCTGAAACCCCCATTTTGGCCTTTAGATAACCACCAAGCCTTCAACAAAAACTAATCAGCAGGAAACTACACACTGATGAGAAGACTAGAGAAAAAGGTACCAGACAATGCAAGAAACCTTGCTGCAAACTATGCCAGCATATATGCCCAGACAATAAAGCCACCCACAAAAACAAAACCTACAGCATTAAAGGATCATACTCTGGCACATCTAGCAATGTGGTATATATGATACATTGCACTAAATGCCACCTAAGATGCAACATTGGGGAAACCACCCAGCAATTAAATGGCAGAATGAACATGCACAGACACTCCATCAAACATCACAAAGAAGGATCCTTCTGCACCCCTGTGGGACACCATTTTACCCAGCATGAATACTCAATTAAGGACCTAAAAATCAAAGTGCTCAAAGGGAACTTTAGAAATGCCCAAGAAAGAAAAACTTTTTAAGCCAGAATGATTATATATATATATATATATATATATATATACTAGCAATATGTGACGGCATTGCCCATCATTGTAGTAGGGTATGTGTTATGTAGCATTTTTTGTTTGAAATGTTGTAGGTGGCATGTTGAAGGTATTTTGTAAGAATTTTTTGTGTTTGTTTGTATTGTACATTTCATTTAGCTGTATTGGCTGATGATCTTTTTTTTGTATACTGTGTGAAGCAGAAAGAATCATATTGCACACATACATAGACACACACACAGATACAGTGACATATACAGACATTGATCATACATACACACGTACATACATGCGTACACACACGCACAGATATTATTACAGTCCTGTAAGTGCCAGAGGAGTAGGCAAGGCATTGCTCATTGTGTTGCTTAATCCTCTGGCACTGAAAGGGTTAACCAGCTGTCCCAGTATGTAGCAAGAGTCATGGAGTCCAGAGTCCCTGAAGTGGACTCTGTACATGCACACTCAGAGGCTGCCAGACAACCGGCTCCCTGGCCAGGAAGACACCTCCTGCTCCAGGCCTCGCCCAAGAGCGTTACTAGGGATGCAGCCGGGCACAGAGAGCGGGAACTGAGGAGGAATGGTGTGTGTGGTTGGAGCAGGGATGGTGTGTGTGGTTGGAGCAGCTATAGTGCGGCATGTATATTTTTTGTGCCAGGGTACTTACACAGTGCAGGTGTGTGACAGCGGGCAGAGTGGCGGTGAAGAAGCTTGTGTGTAAGAGTGTGTACTACAGAGCGGCCCCAGCATGGTCTGTCTCCAGCCAGCCCCTCAGCCACGGGTAATAGCCGCATCCAGCTGCTGCTTGTAGAGAGCTCCTTGAAGGGCAGCATGACCGGGCTGTTGCTGGGTGTAGTGTTGTGCTTCATGAAGGGGGAACATGAAGGATTTGGTACTGGGCCTGCCTGCCTCCGAGCTACATGAAGCAGCTGGGCTTCCTGCAGCAGAAGAACATTGTGCACCAGGAGCCGAAAGCATTGTTGTTTTACAGATACCAGAAATGAATGTACACTGGAGCCGATCCCGCCCTCTCTTTGTTGGATCTGCTCATTGTGTGCCTCAGGTTGTGTGTGTGTGTTGCTTGTGTGTGTGTGTATCTGTGGTGTAGGAGCGAGTGGCAGCAATTTTGTTTTTCAGTAACTTAGATAGTGGTAGGCGGGCTGGATAGTGGGGGCAGGCCAACTCCCTGAATGATTTAAATAATTCCTCCATTGAATCACCCAATGGGAACAGTAACTCCTTACTTAAGCTGAGGTAACATAGCAATATAACACACAGTGGCTCTTCAGTTGAGGCAGAGTAGCAATATGCTGAGGGAACAAATAGAGAGTGGTGTTTGAGGCTTGCCCTCTGTAACATACAGCAAAGCATCTCTCTCCCTTTAAGGAGAAAGAGCGGGAATCAGGAAGCAGGAAATGGAGGAGTGACAGTTGAAAGCAGACAGTTAGTGAGGTTGACTGAAGAGATGAAAAGAGTTAAATAAAAGATTTGCTATTAAGTCTATCCCTGAGTTTGTATTTTATGGAAACATTACACCCTCATACTGAAACAGAGTGTATGGAGGGTTACAGTTATCTGTGGGAGGTGAAACAGTGTATTTGTGGGGTCATGATCCTGAGTGAGAGTGTGTGTGGACCGGGAGAAGTTATTGATTTCCCCTACTTCAGGAGTGAGTGGCATCAATATTTTTTTTTTCAGTTGGATAGTGGTGGGCGGATCACCCAATGGGAGCAGTAAAGTCCCCATTGAATCACCCAATAGGCGTTGTGTGCCCTAATGAGACATAAATTATGTAATGAGGCATTCTGTTCATTGTGTGTTTTTTTTTTTCTGAGGAGACATAAATTATGATCTGTGTGTGAGGTACCATAAATTATGCAATGAGGCTTATTCTTTTATATATAGATATAAACATCATTAGCCTTAACGCACAAGATTCATTTATATGTGTTTTTATATAAATCATAAGTATATTGTCATTGATTTATCTTTCCTTGATTTTTATTTTTTTTATAAATATAGATTTTTATTATTGGTTTTCATCTCCAAAACAGTGTAAACACCATGTTTGTACATGACAAAACATATTCCTCATTATATAAAGAGGAAAAATTAGGAAGTCTGAGCATGAAGAACATTTTGTAATACATATATTTGGATAGTCTGCAACTTAGGACTCAAAAGAGAGAAATTTGGAGTAACCAAAGTGAAGAAAGAGGTAAGAATTGGAAAAGAGTAAGAGGAAGGAAATAAGAGAATAATTAAAAGTGAAACAAAAAGAAGAAGACAAGTGATAAAAAGGTCATAAAGAGAATAAGTATAGAAATTAAAGTGAAAAATCTCATGGGCTCTCTAAGATATTCAAGGAATTCTTAAAAATTGAAACCCTAAATATATTGACTAGAACAAAGAATTCTCGATCAATGTCCGAAAGATAGTCTATCCAAGGCTGCCAAACTTCAAAGAAGTTTTGTGGGCCATCTACATACTTGCTTGTTAATTTTTCCATTAACATAATATGAGTAGCCCTCCTTTCCCAATCATGTAGAGTAGGGGACGTATGAGATTTCCACAAAGATGGAATACAATGTTTAGAAGCATTTAAGAGGTGAATGAGCAATCTTTTATCCTCGTTATGTAGGAAGTTTAGCAAAATAAAAGAGGGGAGAATAGGTAAGTCTGTATGAATAATCTTAGATATTGCGTAAAGAACATTGTTCCAGAAAGATTTAATCTTAGAACAGGACCACCAATGTAGTTAATTTCCCAATTCTCTGTTACATCTCCAACATGTGGAGTCGATAACTGCGTAAATTTTATTTAGAAAGGCTGGAGTTCTGTACCATCTGGTCACTAGTTTATAGTTTAATTCAATTGTTGATGAGTTTCTAGAACAAGTAAGTGCGTGTGTTAAAATTTGGAGCCAATCTGTGTTGCTGATGGACAAAGATAGATCAGTCTCCCATAATGATTGTTTGATTTTTATTTTAACCTTAATGCTAATCTCTCAAGATACCTACCAAATGTTAACTCAAATGAATTGTAACCCTTTATTTTGTCTTATTTTGCCTGAAAATACATAATATGTACAGTTAAACTGGTGTTACATTATAAATGTAGCCTAACAGTGTATTCTTATATTATTCATACAACTAGTATCCAAACACATTTTATATAGAAACTAGTTGAAGAGCCCATGTACACGGGCCGCAGTGCTACCCAGCAACAGCCGCTGTGCAGTCATGCACAGTAGAGACTGTGGGGTGCTCTGAATTCAGACCGTAGTCAAGGACTATGGTCTGAATTCGGAGCCCCGCTCCATTATTATCCGCAGAGCGGGCAGTCTGTAGTGTGCATGACTGTAGAACGCGCAGCCATCTCTACTGCTCATGATGGCTTTTGACAAACAATTTAGCAAATTATTATATAGGATTGTATTGACCATTTGGAATCTACAAAGGTCTCTAATGTATTGCTTTGTTTGATTGTTTGTTTGCAACAAAATTAGAATAATTTGATAACTACAGCAACAGAGAGTGAGAAAATGTATTTAGAAAATGTTTTACCCGGAAGAATACAATGACATTTCTCTCATTTTCAAGTATGTCCTAGAGTGTTTACAACAAGAGTTTTTGCACAAATATTTGCGTATTTGCACAAATACAGAGACATAATACATACGCACACATATTCTAAAAATGTTATATACAGTTGCTTATTGTTTTTAGATATGAAGCAGCAGTTACCTTTAAGGATTTTAGACTGGGAGAAGATCTGATTTTTTTCAGGTAGGTTATTCCAGACTTTCGGAGCTCTGAAGGAAAAGGCAAATTGACCGGTTTCTTTCTTGAAATGTGGCATACTCAGTGAGTTGTTGTGGAGTGGAGGTTATAGTTAATATGGAGAGCTGGAGTGAGCATACTGCTCAAGTAGTCTGGTAATTTTCTAGAGAAGTGGTTATGAACCATGCAATAGAGGAGAAGGGCATGTCTAGATTCGAGTGTTAGCCAATTTAGTTCTTCATAGATATCACAATGATGGATTGTGTAATTACACTGAAGGATAAAGCAGCATAATGAGTTATACAGAGTGTCAATTTTAGCTAGATGGATTTGAGGTATGGGAACATATACTACATCCCCATAGTCTATGATTGGCATTATCATCTGTTGTACAATACTTCTTCTTACCAGGGGATTTAAACATGATTTGTTTCTAAACAGAGCACCTATTTTGGGATAAAGTTTGGGCGTTAGTATATCAATATGAAGACCAAAAGTGAGGTTGGGGTCAAGCCACATACCAAGTAATTTGTAGGAGTCCACTGTGGCCAATTTAAGATTAGACTCTGTTACAATAGATTGATTGGTATTGCAGAGATTACAAAGTTTATGCTTTGTACCAAATAAAATTGTGCCCATTTTGTCAGTGTTTAGGAATAGTTTGTTCTTTGCTATCCATCTTTCAATTTCAGAGAAATCATGCTGTAATAAGACCTCCAGTTGTGATACGTTTGCATTTTTTGCATATATTATAGTGTCATCTGCATACATGTGTATAGAAGATGCTTTGCAAACCATGGGCAGATCATTTATAAACAGAAAATAGAAGAGGGCCAAGGATGGAGCCTTGGGGAACCCTACTTGTAACTTGGAGTGGAAGGGAGTTATTGTCAGCAATAGACACATATTGCATTCTGTCTGATAAATAGGATCGGAACCAATTTAGAGACTGATAACCTAATCCTGAACTTTGGAGTTCCTTAAAAGAATACTATGGTCTACTGTATCAAAGGGCTTTGCAAAATCTAGGAAAATAGCTCCAATGAGTTCACCAATTTCCATTCCAGTCTGGATATCATTGGTTACTTTTAGGAGGGCAGTAATTAAAGAGTGATTTGAACAAAAGCCTGATTGAAGGGGGGTAAAAAAACTGGTCAGCTAGTAATACTTATATAGTTGCACATTTCTCTGGGATTTTAGCCAATGTGGAGAGTAGGGATATTGGTCTGTAATTTGATACTACATTTTTATTGCCACTTTAGTGGATAGGAACAACTCTAGCTACTGTCCAGGCTTTGGGCATATAACCAGATGTCAGGGTGGCATTAATTAGGGTTGTAATAGGGTAGTCAGTGACTGAGGCACTGAGCTTTAATAACATTGATGGTAGTTGGTCAGGGCCAGATAGTGATTTCATTTTTGGGTTAAGGAAGTAGTCATACATTTCATTTACCTGCATGAAATCAAATTCATTGGCGTCAATGGACCAGGTAGCAGGTGACATAAGCTAATCTGCGCATGTTTCTAATTCAGAAATACTTTTGTTTTGTGTAATCAGAGTGGTGGCACATCCAACAAAGTAGATGTTGAATGCTTTATCTGTGGCTAATGGGCAATGTATTGTTTCTTTGCCTATGGTTATAGTCAATGGGTAAGAGTAGTTAGGAGGGTTGTAGAGGTTTTTTTTCCCAAGTTTATTGAAAAATATATTGTTTACATACAATGTAATAAACAAAGTGATAATACAGCTTGAGAAAACACATGAGAGGTACATATGATGTCATATGTACAGATAAACAAGAACACATAACAATTAGTATGAATGAGCAGAGTATGAATACTCCGCTAATAGGAAGGTCTTGTAGGATATGATCATTTCAGCTTTGTTACGTCAATGAGTGTGGAGAGTTTCCCAGTCTTTGGTGAGAGGGGAGATATGAGTTATAATGTCGTATTTTATGAGTAAAATGAATATGAAACAAGCTCCCTAGGGATTTGTGACCCCTAGGTAGGAGGACCAATCAGTCAGGTCACTATAGGTCTTCTGTAGTATGAAAGAGCAGGGGGAGTTGGGAATTGGGGTTGGGGGGGAGAGGTGAAGAAAAAAAGGGGAGGGGAGGATAGTGGATCTGGAGTGATTATGGGACTCAGGTGAAGAATAATTTCCCGAAGTATCTACAGGATCACGCAGCTAGCCGAAAGAAGTACTGCCAACAGTCGAGGATGTGAAGCACGCTGTAGAATGATGCATATGTAGGGAGAGCCATGGAGCCCATTTATCAGTGAAAGTGTCTAAGGAGTTAGTGGATATGGCAAGACAGTGCTCCATCCTCTAGTGAAAGGTGTTGTGCCAATAGGTCTGTATGATGGTACATGACAACCAGATATGGAACGGCATGCCAGGTGCCAATTGGCATCTCCAGCCACAATCAGACACGTTGGGATAGGATTTTGCTAGGGTGGTTGGAGTATAGTGCCATCTGGTGATAAGTTTATAATTTAATTCTGTAATATTT
The DNA here is from genome assembly GCA_037306005.1 of Rhinophrynus dorsalis. Taxonomy (NCBI): domain Eukaryota; kingdom Metazoa; phylum Chordata; class Amphibia; order Anura; family Rhinophrynidae; genus Rhinophrynus; species Rhinophrynus dorsalis. The sequence goes on along the minus strand of CM074719.1, from coordinate 66,069,255 downwards.
GAGGAGGATGGTACTCTACAATTGAGTCTGAAGATTTGCTTCCAGATACTTAATAAAAGTGAGGTTTGTAGGTCTGTTTCCCACAATTACGTGAAGTATGATAATTGTTGGGCTGATTTGTTGGAGAGTAGTTTGTGACAAAAGGTCATGTGTTTGCGCAAGGGTGGAGGAGTTAGAAACCTATTTTCAAGAGGGGTTAGGGGCGAAAGAGGTCTCCCTTAGGTCGTAATGACTTAATCCATGTTTCTTGTGTAGGTTTTTAATAACCTTCCAGAATTTGGCTGGTTTTGAAATGTTATTGTTCAAGTTGTCAGAAAAATATTGAGCTTTTGCTAGTTTTGTTTGCGTTGTGCAAGTATTCCGCAATAGTCTGTATGCAGTGTTACCATTAGCTGAGCCAGTTTGTTTAAATTTTGTTCATAATGCATCTCTGAAACTGTATAATTCAAACAGGTCAGCAGAGACCCCGGGTAGATGGGACCCCCTTACCCTAATCTTCCTTAGAGGGGCATGGGTATTACAGACCTGTAAGAATTCTGAGTCAAAAAAGTAAATTGCTGAGTCTAGATCAAGTATAAGGTGTATTCTATACCATGATCTAGTAATTATGACTTTTGGACATGACTTGATTGGTTTTATGTTGCGAACACAATAGACTATGGAGTGATCGCTAAACACATTTGCTAGTACAACTGAATCTTGGATTCTACTTGGGTACGATGGAAGGATCCAATCTAGCAGAGTATGGTTGGATGTTTTAATATTTATGCTAGTAGGAGTCTAGCTAATTGATATTAAAGTTTCCAAGAACCCACAGTTCACTTTTCTTATTATGGGTGGCAATCTCATTGAGGTGGTGGGTTATGTCTGTAAGCGACTGTGTTAGTGTATTTGGAAGCCTGTAGATGCCAACAGTTATGATATGTTTAGAGAAGGGAAGAATAATTTTTCCTGTAATGTATTCATATGAATCAAAGCTATCAGAGTAATTTAAAAGTGTAAATTACATAGACTCCTGGGTATAAATGATTATGCCTCCTCCTCGCTTTTCTCGGTCATTCCTAAAACTTGAGTATCCTTTAATCTCAACAGCAGTATCTGGTATTTTAGGGCTCAGCCAGGATTCAGTGAGTATGAGGATTTTAGGCTTGTGCACATAACACCATGCTTTTATTTCATCTGTTTTGGGTAGTATGCTGCGTATGTTGCAGTGCACAAGAGAGAGACCTTTTTTAAAGCGGAACTAACACCGCTAACAAACGTTGTCTGTAATAATTCCCTATCTGGCAACTAGCTGCTTAGTAGCGCTAGTCGCCAGAATTATTACCTCTTCATGGAGAAATATGAAGTGATCCTCAGCTGACAGGCAGGACAGAGCGTGGACATCTTGTCCTAGTGACGTCCACGTGCCTGATCTGTCAGTCCCAGACGGCTGTAGGAGGCGTTGCTAGGAGCCATTCGGCTTCCGGAAGGGACTGACAGCGCAGGCGTGCGGACATCACTAGGGCAAGATGTCCACGCTTCATCCTGCCTGTCAGCTGAGAATCACTTCAAATTTCTCCATGAAGAGGTAATAATTCTGAAGACTAGCGCTACTAAGCAGCTAGTCGCCAGATAGGGAAATATTACAGACAACGTTTCTTAGCGATGTTAGTTCCGCTTTAAAGTTGAAGTTGCCATTTATTGTTGCTTGAGGGCCAGGGTTGGTTTGTGTGTCATTTGCCAAAGCAAGTAGTAGAATGCATAAAAATTTGGTGAGTTGTTTGTGGTTAGCATATATTGAAAGGCTACATCTGTTGCTATAGAAACTGGGGCTGGGTGAGCTTGTTTTTAGTACTCTTCACCAGCACTGAGAGGGTAGCGCACATGTATGCAGAAGTCCATGGTGGATTATTATGTTATGGTGCAAGTGAGGAGCAGGAGTTAGAACAGATAGTAGTAATATGTTCATTTTGTTATACATGTCAAAAAGATAGCAGGGGGAAGAGAAACTGTTAGAAAAAAGGGGAAATATAGTATTTATCTCAGATTGTTTAGTTAGACAACTTAGTATTTGTAACATTTTAATCTATTCCCTCCTATCCCACTACATCCCTTTATTGTTTGCTTGTCTGTTGTCTTTAAAGGGACAGTAATACTTTGTTTTAACTTTATTTTATTTTGTAGGCATTAAAAAAACATGAAGAATGATATAAGTCTTATCTCTCAAACCTTTATGGTTTATGAGATATTCACAAGCAAAGTTTCCCCCTCCCGCCCCTTTTACCTACTGTAAACAATCTCTTCTCAGATGTGGAATGCAGTCCATGGACTGGACAGATAACAGAAGGGGACACTCTTATTCCTTTGAAAACAATGAAATCCCTGCCCCCCTTGACAAGCTTTTCAGGTTTTTCTGTTATCTTAATTGAAGATTGTCCCTTTCTGCAGTCTACCTGGGCACCTCCCTTCTGCCCTGGCTGAAAAGTGTTACATCAGTAAAAGGGGCGGGAGGGGGACACTTTGCTTGTGAATATCTCTTAAACCATAAAGGTTTGGGAGATAAGACTTATATCATTATTCATGTTTTTTTAATGCCTACAAAATAAAATAAAGTTAAAACGAAGTATTACTATCCCTTTAAAGGGATAGTAATACTTCGTTTTAACTTTATTTTATTTTAAAGGGATAGTAATACTTCGTTTTAACTTTATTTTATTTTGTAGGCATTAAAAAAAACATGAAGAATGATATAAGTCTTATCTCTCAAACCTTTATGGTTTAAGAGATATTCACAAACAAAGTATCCCCCCCTGTTCAACCAGATCAGAAGGGAGATGCCCAGGTAGACTGCAGCGAGGGACAATCTTCAATTAAGATAAGGGAAAAAGCTGAAAAACTTGTCAGGGGGGAAGGGCTTTCATTGTTTTTATACAAAGAAGATTGACCCCTTCTGTTATCTGTCTGGTCTTACAACCACATTCACATCTGAGAAGAGATGGCTTACACTAGGTAAAAGGGGTGGGGAGGGGAAACTTTGCTTGTGAATATCTCATAAACCATAAAGGTTTGAGAGATAAGACTTATATCATTCTTCATGTTTTTTTAATGCCTACAAAATAAAATAAAGTTAAAACGAAGTATTACTATCCCTTTAAGTAGTTGTATTGCAGTAGCTGTCTCTCTCCTGTCCAGCTCTCTTGTCTAACTCTCCATACTTTGATATGTTGTACTTGGAGAAGGTGCCAATACCCCTGGGAAATACCACCCCAGCATAATGCCACCCCTAACTGGGCCTGAATTTATACTAATTGGGAGTCCCTAATAAGACTGACTAACTGAGATATTCCACATTACAAATTGTTTTGCACTGGGAGTGCCCTAACTGCAATCAGGTGTAACACCATTAAAATATCTGATAAGACATAGGAGAGGAATGGGGGTGGTAGGCAACATGGAGACTGGAACAGGGTGTTGGGCTAATGGTTAGAACATACCACAATGGGTTAAAATTGTAGAGAAAGACTGCATCAGATTTGGAGTTGCCAATAATAGTACTGGTTAGTACATACCACAAGGGGTTAAAATTGTTATGGAAAACTGCATCAAATTTGAAGTTGCCAATAATAGGACTGATTAGTACACACTACAAGGGTTAAAATTGTAGAGGAAGACTGCATAAGATTTGAAGCTGCCAATAATAGGACTGATTAGTACATACCTGTAAGGAACAAGAGAACCTTGTTAGGAGACTGTCTTCGTACAATGTAGCATTCTGGATACATATTAACATATTTTCTTTCTTGTCTAACTCTCCATACTTTGATAAGGTGTGCTTGGAGAAGGTGCCAGTACTCCTGGCAATTGCCACCCCTAACTGGGCCTGGATTTTTATTAGTTGGAGTCCCTAATAAAACTAGAAATGTAGTGCCTTTGCTTCTAGAGTAAGACTGCTGTGCTCTCATAAACTGGCATTGCAATAAATTCACTGTATTGTGGATTGTATTTATACATATAAATATATGCCTTTTTATCTGTACACATACATGGCCCTGATGATTTTCTTGGGGCGTTTTCTCATAGCTCAGCACTTGTCGTCAATTTTTGTCACAGCAATCATTTGCCAGTTTCCCATCATGGATGCACAAAACCCCTTAAGGGCAGTTGGATTCATCCAGAATTGCTCATCCGTAGCTCCTTGAATGCCAGAGGTTCTGCAAATCTATTGCATGCACTAATACTGCTCAAAGGGTTAAATCTCTACTTAAAATACTCCTATTCCTAAGAATATATATATAGCACACAGTAAATGATCTCTATCTTTAAATATATTTGCATGCATCAGACAAAATTATTCATACAGTCTTATAATATGCACTTTTTGTCATATGTGGTTATATTTTAGCTGTGTTTACATTGGCAGTTAATAAGCAGAAATTGCTAAATTAGCATTTCTTCTCATATTGAACAAGGCCCTGTGTGACACATGTATTGGGTCATAAAAATCTTCTTGTAAAGGACTGCTGACAAAAAAATCTATGTAAATATGTTGACATAGTTTTTAAAGAAAAAGGAATTTTAAAGTAGGTCTAACAGCCAAACATATCTACATCAAAAGCAAAATAATGATAAATTATAAAGACCAGAGACACTTATTTGGTTGATTAAAGTTTAAGTCTACCAGTTTGTGCGCCATTAGAATGTATGTGTTGTATAATTTTTATAAAAACCAAACCATAGGGGAATGTATGAATGTTATTTTGTGCTAAAATAGGCACCGATATGCATTTTTTTAACGCTTTTGAGTACAAGAGGAGTGACCAATGCATTACTTGCAGTGCATTGCTCACTCTCTGGTGCTCAAAGTGTTAGGTCTTTGGATGCTTTAACCCATTGTGACTTGTTTCTAGCTATGTACTATCAAAGTATAGCATACAATTCTTCCCATAGGAGGAGGGTGAATTTTGCATTTGGGAAAACTAATAAGAAACCTCTTCCCCAGGACATTTTATACTTTTGAATGTTTATAAAATGGTTGCCAGTACACTGCATTGGGTTTTTTCCTTATGTAACACCTATTTGATTGTCTCAGTCAGTTAATTGACTGAATGAAGCCAAGACATCTGCTGTGAAAGCTTGGTTCAAATTTCAGTGTCAGCTTCATTTCCTCCCTGTGCATCAGGCACCAAAATCATTGACTGCTCACTTTATGGACCAGGCACTCTGAGTATAGCACTGCATACAAATTGATAGCAATATATAAGAATAAATATATTTTTTATAATTAAATGCTACTTTAGTGCCCAAAAACTAGAGGTCTAAAAAGCACTGTGAAGCCTATGGAAAAAAAGATAATAAAATGAATACCCCACACTTGTACAGTATGTAAAATCAAAATGTTATATTGTTATTTCTTTAAAGTTATAGTAATGCTTAATATTGAAAAATAATAAATTCCCACTGAATTTGAATGAGACATTTAATCCCTTGAAGTCTAGAGAAGATCTCTCTCTCATACAAGGGATAAATGTCCCATTTACATACATGTTACTTGTTCCCTATAGGGCCCTCATCACACATGCCGACAATCTGTGGGCATCCATTTTACAGGCACATTATGCACTGTGCATGTCTTTTAGCTAGATATGCAAACAAATAACATACTTCAGAAACTTTTAGTTGAATCCACTGATCCCATTTCCTTCAAGCATCAGTCAAAGAGGATAGGGGAGGGGCATGGCACTTGTATCCTGCCTCACACAGGACATGAGAGAGAGAAAGTGCAACTGACGGCTGACCGACTTGTGTTTAAATGTCAGCTATCATCTTCTTCAGCAAGCCAACTACTGGCTGTGGATTATGGCAGTTGTAGTCCAAAACTAGCTGAGCAGCCACATTTTGCTCATCACTGATTAATATTTAATTAAACATTTGGCTTGACATGGTAGCAGACTTACCCTTGCCGAATGAGGTCTGTTGTGTGCAGGCAGATAGCCTTTACTTCCTGATAGCTGTACAATGGAGGGGAATAGCCTCAGCACTTGCAGCTTATGAGAGGAAGAAGGGAAAAACAACATCTGCACTTCCTTCACACAAGTAACTTCACAGCCCTGCCTCATCAGTTAACCCATCTAATGAAAGCTGTCTTTAATACTGGCTCAAAGTCCAATACATGGAAAAGCAGACAATTACGAGACTGAGCCTTCCCTAGCCTTCATTATTCTCTGTCTAGGATTTTTCCATTTTTTAGTATGTTATAGGTGATGCATTTCATATTTGCTTACAGAAAAACCTAACACTTGCAGTTGTGAGCGCTGATATGCACTAAATCATTCAAACGTATAGGTGCATGATTTATCAGCTAGTATGTAAGTACAGAAGATGAGATGTGCTGGTGAATTCATAAATTTTCCTCTTGGAGTTTACTTAAATATTATTTCTTTATAACAGGCAACTTTTTGTTCAGTTTACTTCCGTTAAATTTTAAATTAAAATAATCTGTGCAGAAGCCAGTGTTATTTATAATTTAATTTACTTGATAATATTATATTTCACTATTCAAATACAATTGCTTTTTTGAGGCACTGTGATAGAGCATTTATGATGAAGAGCTTATTCGGTTATCGCAAGAGTGAAATGCTAAGCTTTCTTGGGATATACATTGGAAAGATATAAGATGACACTTCCCGGACACATCAGTAGCACAATATGGCCTTTATTGATTTTCATATTATGTTCTTCATTCTAGAATGATTCTCTTGAGAACTTTACTTCCCAGAATTTAAGTCTATTAATGTAGCCTCAGCCAGAGACAGTGTCATCTTCAGTCTATTTGTTTGTAGTTGAAGTGTCTACACCTTTCTAGCACTGTGTCCTAATGAAACCTCAGGCTATATGTTCAAGATACAAAGCTGGTTATTTTGAGAAATCAGTATAAAGTAACAATTTTTGTCTTTTTAAAGGGATAGTAATGTGTCACAAAAAAGTAGCTCTGATTAATCTTCATAGTATTTGGCCGTGTTGTTTCAATACTGACAGAGTTGTAGTTCAAGAGTAACTGAATGATAAAGTATCACCCTCCCTCCCCTTTTACTGATGTAACGCTGCTCATCTTAGAGCATCAAGACTGTCTGGATGGATCACAGAGAGGGACAATCTTCAGTAAGTATAAGGAAAAACCTGCCAAGAGGATCAGGGTTTTCCTTAAGCTCACAGCATAAAGATTGTCCCTCAATGCTAGCTGTATGGTCAAGGGAGCAGATTCCACATCTGAGGGGATGTGGCTTACACTAGGTAAAAGGAGCGGGAGGGAGATACATTATTATTCAATTACTCTTGAACTACAACTCAGACAGTATTGAAATAACACTCCATGGCCCAAATACTATGAAGATTAATTGAAGCTGCTTTTTTGAAAAACATTACTATCCCTTTAAAATGTGTAACCCAAGAAATGACTTAGGGTGACCTAGTATATTAGCTCAACCATTTGCCAGAGTTATACAAGTAAACATTATCTAATATCATTTTGTAAAATATTTAGCAAATTAAATGAAAATTTCCAGACTATTACTTTTAGTGCTCCCATGTCAAAATATTGTTGGTAGCTGTTATATTCTATTATTTTCTTCAGTGGAACATTAGTTTGGTCAACTACATCATTAACATTGGCATTGTGCTTAGTTTAAATTATTACAGTATATATAAATTATTCAATAGAAATATGCATAATTTATTGCAAATTATGATATTTACAGTTACAGTTACTTAGTTACAGAAACATATAATTTAAAGGCATACATAATGGTTGATTGTTCCATAGAATAATTTTCAAGGTGACAAATCAACAGACAATACTCATTTTGTATAATGCTTTTAAATCTTTGAATGCCAGAGGGGTAAACAACAGATTGCATTGGATAACTCCCAGGCACTCAGAGGGTTAAGATATTATGGCCATGAATTCCAATACAAACGTTTGATATTATGTAGTAACATAAATAAATTCACACTAAGTAACTTATTTTAAATCTGTGAGTGCCAAAGTGGTATCCATCACATTGCAGTGCAATGTGTTGAATACCTCTCAGGCATTCTAAGGGTTAAACTGCAACAAAATGGGAAATACATGCATATATATTACTGATATGGCGTGGGGCACTCCAAATTCAGACCGGAGTCCTCTCTGCGCACCTTCCTGGGACCATATCAGCTGTGGCATGGGCAGTCTCTACTGAGCATGACTGCCAACCACTGATGAGAGGATCCAGCCACCAGCCGAGGTTGCTGGGTGGCACTGTGGCCCGTGTACATGGGCTTATCAACTAGTACCACATATTTAAATTGCCAAGTGGCAATTTAAGGTTTTAACTATGTTGGCTATGTTGCTGCACATGAAGTATAAAGTCATCATTTATATTGTTGACAATAAAATTGGATTTGGCAGAGGATGGTTGGAAAGGGGGTTAAATGTTTCTTTACAATATTCCATTTTGTCAATCTTTCATTATGATTCTGTAATATTTTGTGTGTCCATGCATCAGTTTTTTCCATATTTCCATTTATATGTTACTTTGGGGGAGATTTATAAAAAGTGTTCTTGTTTGTTTTTGTCAACAGAGCCTTAGAATGTCCTTATTACTTATTGTGAGAGTTGGTATTTATAAAGTATTTTAGTTAGATTTATAAATGTTTTGACTGTAAAATATAAGAACAGGTCAGGCATGGCCTTAAAAATTTGGTGAAATTTCTGTTGCTAAATTGTCGGCGATAGCAATAATTCTTTATAAATTCACTGAGCCACTTCTTACAAATCTCCTTACACCATTTTATAAAAAAAAAACATACTATATGGAGTTAGGGCCACCTAAACTTAATACTTTTATAACTATCAGAGACAATGTTACAGCCATTTTAATTACACAAGAATAGAAATATGATTTGTCAATCAAATTTGTTTTCAGCAGAAATAATTCTGTTGCTTTTAGTTTGGCAGTAGAATTGTCAAATGCTCTTTATAAGTACATCTGTAATTGTTATTTAAGAAGCAAACTATCTGAAACACCATCCTTACTATATTGAAATTATTTGATTTTAACATTTTTATATAATTTCCTTGATAATGGATAACAAATCCAAAGGAATTATTAGACAGTGCCATATTAAACATGAAATCAGTTAAAATACATTCATTTTATGACATTATTCCACAGTGATAAAGTATACAAATTAGATTTAGAATATAACACATAATTTACTGTATCAATTTTCTTTAGAAGAACATAAGCTATTTTTACGGATTTTCTTGATGTGATTCATATTTTTATTTTATTTGTAATTATTAATTTTCTGTCTTTGTATACTGTTTCCTATGTATATTCCTATTAGGAAGAAAATCTTATGCCATCAAGTTTAATATGCTTCATGATTAGCAGCACTGAGAATATTGTTTTTAATTTGTTTATACTGGGTTATTGCACACAAAAATCAATAAAAGTATATAGTACAATTACTTTCTTCCTTGGTATCAATTACAAAGAAACAACTACATCCTCATTTATATATAAGGAATATATGTTGTGTCTACACTAGTTCAATGGGAAATTTACCACTGATATAAGTTGTTCAAAATTTAATTAACAGGTTGACTTGATAAGTGAACTTTCTATAACATATCTATCTATCTATCTATCTATCTATCTATCTATCTATCTATCTATCTATCTGTCTGTCTGTCTATCATTTGCTTCCTGTATAGATTAATCTCCGTCACCTAGAAGTATCTTACAACAGAGATCAAATGCAAATAATAAAAAAGTATGCATCTCAATGAACACTGTTAGAAGAACACCAATTTGGGTAAGTTCTTCTGTTAAAAAATAAAAGACTTCAAATGGAATACTGTCATGCCATCTCCACACAGTTGGTTTTACTGTTTACCACTACCTGGCGGAATTGGCTTGAATTTAGGAAATCCTTGTAAACTGTGCTCACGGATTATGGAATTGTGAGCGCGGACTGGATTCCATGTAGCCTCTGCCAGTTTGGCCTCTTGACACCACACATACTTTACTAATTCTACTGCGCAAGTTCTAGTTTTTCTCAATATCCCACCAGCTGCCCATGGTCCTTCCTCTACCCACTTTTTTTCTCTTCTCATCCTTCATCCCCCTCTATTCTGTCTTCCATCTACTGCTCTTGCTCTTGTTTTCATCCCCTTCGCTCCCTATCTCTGGACGTAGCACTGAATATTTCCTCATTCATCATTGGATTTGTACACTACTCTGTCTCCAATACATTTGTAATAATTCTTCATTAGAACTGTTCAGTAGTAATTCATTGCTCTCGATTGCTAGGCTTTTTTCCCATATCCAAACATTGAGTATCTACCTCTCCTATTTTGTACGACTTTATGCTACTGATTTGTACATGTATTTGTTTGTAATCAATATCTCATTGCTCTGTCCTGTTTCTGCTATTTGGTCCTTTGACCAATTATGTATTTCATGTCTTTGTAATGTTTTTAAAGTTTCAATAACATTTGAAATTTAAAAAAAAAAAATAATCCTATATAATAATTTGCTAAAACGTGTGTAACGACGCAGTCATGCGCAGTAGAGACTGCTGTGCGTGCTGTAGTCATGCACAGTAGAGACTGCCCACGGTGTGGCTGATACAGAGCTCTGTATCAGCCACAGCGCGGGCAGTCTCTACTGTGCATGACTACCCCGCTACCGGCTGGCATTGGCACTCTGGTCCATGTAACAGGCTCTTCAACTAGTAATATAATAAAAGACAGTAATACCTAGGGGATGATCCCCCAACCTTTTGAGTGCCAGAGTGGCTCTGGGGGACATTTATAAAAAGTGTTCTTATACATTATTTGTGAAGTATACTTATACTGGCCTAATTCCTCATTATGATAGTTGATACTTATAAAGCAGAAATCTAAAGTTTAGAAATGTGGCATAATAGTACATTTTGTTGTTTGGACTTGAGTTGTTTGTGCGCACATTTGCGTGGACTTACTACGCCAGAAATAAGAACAGGTCAGACATGGAGTTAATATTGTGTCACTAAAATGTTGCAAACAGAAACATTTCTTTACAAATTTGCTGCGGCATTTTTCTTACATTTCCAAAGGCCACTTTTCAAAAAAGACAACTACATGGCATTACACTCGTTATGCTTCATTATCATTTTTATAAATAGTAAATTCATTTTTAATGCCTAGTGACATAGAGGTGCATTTTGTTACCATGTCTACTCTTCACTATATCTCCAGATGTGGAGCAAATTGCTTTTTTTGCCAAAAATGAAGAGTTGGCGTTTTCAAAACACTATAGCATTCCATATCTCATTGTAACTAATTATATGTATGCATACAAGTATCAGCCAATCACTTGCAATTAAAGTACATGGAAGTCACAATGTATAAAATCTGTCAATGAACATTCCTGATATTTGCCACTGTGAGAATTTCCTATAATACTGTATGGCACATAAATAAATTATGTGTGAAAAAAAGTAAAGAAGCCTAAAACTACAATGAAATAGATATTTTAAAATAAGAAGGTTAGACAACCTGAATATATTGATTTCCCTTAGATTTTTATAGCAAGTAATAGCATTAGCTGGCTGACTGAGCTCAGTGAATAAGCCAGACACTGCAAGAAGTGGTGGGGTGCCTTTTTATTATTTACACAAGTACAATTAAATCCATTAATGTTAGGGGTACAGCATATTGCTTTGCAATGCACTGCACATCATTCTGGCTCTTAAAGCAATTAAACACTATTTATTGTTTATTCATCTATCCTATCCTTTTAATGCCAGATTGATGAACAACACATTGCAGAGCATTGCTCAATTTTTGGAGCACAGAGGGTTAATTAATTAAAGCAACTTTCCAGTGGTAGCCACAGAACCACACATTAACTGTGTGACACCTTAGCCTTGTTCCACTGTCCACTAGTAGATAAACAATCACACTATTACTGTCTGACATCCCACCATTGTTCCACTGTCCACTGATAGCTAAAGTACTACACATTTACTGATACCTCAGTTTTGTTCCACTTTCCAATTGTAGCCAGAGAACCACTCATACATTTCCTTACATCCCAGCTTTCTTACACCACTGTTCCCCTGGTAGCTGCAAAATCACACATATTCAGCAGGAGATGCACTAAAGCATAATAAAGAGGTGATAACATGGAGATAACTTCTCCAGTGACATAACTTCTACAGTTACTATGTGTTACGGTTCCCCAGAGATGTTCAGGAGTCGGTATAATTAAATGCAATTTATTAAAATATAAATAAGGTACTACACAGTAGCATAAACAGAATAAGCAGGAACAGGCAGAGGGTCACAGGCCAGCAAGCACTGCTATCAGAAATAGTAGGCTGCCAAGATGGACCACACTGTTGGAGTCTAGGCCTCAGCCACTGGTAGTCTCTGCTAGAACCAGGCACAGGAACTGGAATAGAACAGGAGCAGGAACAGGATCACAGGATCTGATCCAACCCAGAGAGGAGGCTACATGACTCACACCTGCAGTCAGTCTGTAACAGAGGATACCTGACTCACACCTGCAGTCAGTTAATAGCTTGTCTACTAGAGCCCCAGGTCAGCACCAGGTTGGGTGTCTGTTAGGTACAGGGGAATAACAAGAGAATAGCCAGACAGAGCCACAGGTCAGCACCAGAGAAGGTAGTCAGACAAGCCAATTCATACACAGTTCAGTTAATCAGCCAGAGCCACAGGTCTGCAGATTGGGTGGTCAGACAGAGCCCAAGAACACAGAACTGCTTAGTACAACAACGCAAGGGCAACTGAGTCAGGACTCTCTTTAAACCCCTCCTCAGGAAGTAGGTAGGAGGAGCAGGCTCAGAGAAAGGAAGCAGGTAGGAGGAGACTACAGGAAGCATGGCATTAAACAGAGGCTTGCTACACTCTGAAGCCTCGTTCCTGCAGATGACGCATCTTGCTGTGATGCGTCCAACCGCTGCCATCTTCCTGCGTCATCCGTGCAGCATGAAGGGCCGCTGAAACCAAGATAAGCTGTGACAGTACCCCCCTCAAAGGCCCCCCCCTCCGCGGAGCCAGACAGGGTTTGTCAGGAAAGCACGCATGAAATCTGCATACCAAGACAGGAGCGTGAACATCATCAGCTGGAATCCAGGAGCGCTCCTCTGGACCATATCCCTTACAATTAATAAAGTACTGTAGGTGCCCTCGAACCATATGGGAGTCCAGAATATTTCGTACTTCATATACCTCATGATCTGCAACTCTCACTGGAGCAGGGCAGACAGGAGTGGAGGTATACTGATTACAGACCAATGGCTTTAACAGGAAAACATGGAAGACATTATGAATGCACATATTGGCAGGGCGCGCCAATGCATAAACCACCGGGTTAATTTTGCGCAACACACAGAAAGGACCAATGAATCAAGGAGCCAATGTGTTACAAGAAACCTGGAGGTGCAAGTTACGGGAAGACAACCACACTCTGTCTCCTACCTGGAAGGTAGATGCCAGCAGTCGCCTACAGTCAGCCTGCCTTTTTTGTCGTTGCACGGAACCACATAGGATATTCTGTACCTGAACCCGGGAGGAATGGAGTGCCCTCAAATGCTCGTCAAGAGCCGGAATCGCTTGTGCTTGGAAGGTTTCAGGAAGAACCGAGGGTTGGAACCCATAGTTGACCAAGAACGAGGAACTTTGAGTAGATGAGTTAACAGCACAATTTCTGGCAAACTCCGTCCGAGATAACAGGGTAGCCCAATTATCTTGGTGGTCAGAGATATAGCAGCAGAGGAACTGTTCTAAGGCTTGGTTTGACCTTTCTTCTTCACCGTTAGATTGCAGGTGGTACCTGGAGGAGAATGCCAATTGAATTCCCATCTGAGCACAGAAACACCTGCAGAAGCGGGACAAAAATTGGCTTCCTCTATCGGACACGATTACCCAGGGTATGCCATGGAGTCAGAAGACCTCCTTCGCGAATACTACCGCCAATTCCTGCGCGGATGGTAACCCCCTAAGTGGCACGAAGTGAGCAATCTTTAAAAATTTTTCCACAATCATCAATATGACTGTACAGCCCATGGAGCGAGGGTGGTCGACCATAAAGTCGATAGAGAGATGTGACCAAGGATGTTCCCCATTGGCCACTGGCTGGAGCAAGCCCACCGGTAGATGTTGGGGTGACTTATTTTGAGCACAGGTTGTGCAAGCCGCTGTAAAGGCAGTATAATCGGAACTTTGACTAGGCCACCAGAATACCCGTGACAAAGACCAAATCAATTGGTTGCGACCAATGTGGCCAGCAATTTTTGAGGCATGATAGGTCTCTAACAGCTTAATGCGCAACTGTGCTGGAACAAAGCAACAGCCATCAGGTTTGTCAGCAGGCTGAAGTTTGGGCAGCCAAAATCTCCTCTCCCAGAGGAGAAGTAATACAGGTTCTTACAGTAGCAAGGATACAATCGGCCGGAATTATAGGGGATAGTGGAACCTCTTCCCTGGAAGGCAAGCAAAACTGGTGAGACAATGCTTCTGCTTTAACATTTTTCGAGATAGGAAGATATGAGACCACAAAATTAAAACGGGAAAGGAACAGCGCCCCTCTGGATTGCCTGGAAGACAAGCTCTTGGCCTCAGAAAGATAAATGAGGTTCTTATGGTCAGTCAAGATTAAGATAGGAGATTTAGTGCCCTCCAAGAGGTGCCTCCATTCTTTCAGGGCCAGGACAATTGCTAGTAATGCTTTGGACAGTTTTCTGGAGAAATAGCCACAAGGGCGCAAGGCCTCCCCAGGAGCTGAACGTTGTGATAACAGGGAGCCCACTCCAACATCAGATGCGTCAACCTTCAGGGTAAAAGGCAGGGAGGAATTGGGATGCTCCAATATCGGGGTTGCAGTAAAAGCTGCCTTCAATTTTCAAAAGCCAAGATAGCTGTTTGGGACAATTCAAAGGTCTTGGCCCCTTTACAAGTCATGTCGGTAAGTGGTTTGACAATAGAAGAGAAGTTCTTTATAAAATTTCTGTAGTATTTAGCAAACCCCAAAAATCTTTGGATCGCTTTTAGTCCCATAGGATGAGGCCACTCCAGTACCGCAGACAACTTTTGAGGGTCCATGGAGAACTCAGAGGCAGAAATTATATACCCCAGAAACAACACCTGGGGCTTATGAAATTCACACTTTTACAACTTGCAAAACAAGTTGTTCTCACATAATAGGCTCAAGACTTTGGATATATCAGAGCGATGGATCTCCAGCATTGGAGAGTGAATGAGGATGTCATCCAAATAAACAACCACGCAACTCTGTAGGAGTTCTCTTAAGACAACATTGAAGGACTCCTGGAAGACAGCCAGGGCATTGCACAAACCGAGGGCATAACCAAGTATTCATAGTGCCCACTCCAGGTCTTAAAGGCTGTCTTCCACTTGTGCCCTTCTTTTATTTGCACCAAGTTGTAAGCGGCTCTCAGATCAAGTTTAGTGAATATTTTAGACCCTTTGACATGGTCAAAGAGTTCAGTAATAAAAGGTATGGGATAAGCATTCTTGATCAACAGTTTGTTTAAACCACGAAAGTCAATGCACGGACATAGCTCTCTGTCCTTTTTCTTAACAAAAAAAAATCCAGCACCAGCAGGGGATGTGAATTTACAAATTATGCCTCTTGCCAGCGCATCTGAAACATACTCTTCCATAAGCTTTTTTTCCTCAACAGATAAGGGTAGATACGACCCCTAGGAGGCGTAGTACCAGGCAACAATACCAAAGCGCAGTCGTAAGGCCTATGTGGTGGTAAAGACCCAGCCTTACTTTCACTAAAGACGTCTTTAAATGCGTCATACTCCTCTGAGAGGTTGTGGAGCAATAGCGTTAGTGAGTCTTATAGGACATGACAGACATGACTTAGTACATTGTGGAGACCAAGCCACAATGTCACACGTGTGCAAATCCATCCTGGGGTTATGTTTCTGTACCCAAGGGAACCCCAGAAAGATGGCATATTGCGGAGAATTAATCACCTGAAATTTCAGGGTTTCGGTGTGGAGGGCTCCCACCCTCAGGGTTAGCAAAGCAGTTTCATACGTAATGTGTGAGGGTGGCAAGGGGCAACGGTTTCTACGGCCAGAGGAGAAGCAAGTGGTTGCAAAGGGATATTATTACTGGCTGCAAATTCTGCATCAATAAAGCAGCCAGCGGACCCCGTGTCCAGAAAAGCTGGAACTGATATTGACTTATTTGCCCAATAAATGCAGGCCTTCAACATAGGCTTATCCGAAACATTCTCTGGGGAAAGTGAAATGTCGCCAATGATTTGTCCCTGGCCTGGACGGACTGGACAGGAACGCAACAAATGTAGAGACAAAGTCCCTCCCTCCTCCTGAAGGCCCTCTCCACTTTAGAAAGCTGGGAAGCACCTGCTTGCCTGGGTTCAATGCCCTCAGAGGCCAGTATAGGAGTTGCAGGAGGTAAATCAGAAGGATGAGAGGACAATCTGTCCGGAGCCCTACGCTGGCGCTCACGAAACGGGCCTCTCTCCCTGATAATGGCATCAACTTGTGTGGGTTCGCAACCATCAGAAACAAGCCCAGGAGGCATGGGAGACAAGGGAGGATAGGATGGGCCTGATGAATGAGAAGCCCCTCAGTCCGAGGGCCTCCGCAGGCTCTCCCTAAATGAGGGTCTCTCCCTGATTCTGGTGTCAATCAGGATACAAAACAAAATCAATTCGTCCAAATCTTTAGGTAATTTGTACACAGCGATTTCATCCTTCAATGTGTCACACAACCCTTGGGAAAAGGCAGCTATCAAGGTGCAAATTCAATAGAGTTGTGCGCCACAGTACGTGCACCCTGACGAATGGTCATAAGTTGTTTTGAAGCCGATGCCACGTGGCCTGGCCTATCAAAAATTTTCCTGAACGAAAAAAATGGGTTTGTCCGTCTCCCATAGTGGGTTAACCCAGGTCAACGTGCTACCAGTAAAGAGAGAAATCAGAAAGCCAATCTTACTGCACTCAGAAGGGAAGGCATGTGGAACCATCTCAAAGTATATGCCGAGCTGATTGAGGAAACCACGGCAAGCGTCTGGGTCCCCACCATAACGCTATAGGAGCTGAGCGGAACCTAACAACCCCCTGATCATGCCTGCATCAGAAGAGGTTTGAGTCACTGGTGCCTGGGAGGGAGCGGGGGTGGCCACCACTTGTGGTTTAGTGCGTTTGAGTTGCGTTGTGCATTACAACAACGTTTGTATGGCAAAAGACAATTAATCAATACGTTGATACAAAGCCTCCATCCTTTCCAGGATGCTTTGAAGAACTGCATTACTATCACCGTCTGAATTCATGGCCCTTGTGTACTGTCACTGTTCCCCAGAGATGTTCAGGAGTCAGCACAGTATAGTTAAATGCAATTTATTAAAATATAAATAAGGTAATACACAATAGCATAAACAGAATAAGCAGGAACAGGCAGAGGCTCACAGGCCAGCAAGCACTGCTGTCAAAAGGAGTAGGCTGCTAAGGAGGACCACACTGCTGGAGACTAGGCCTCAGCCACTGGTAGTCTCTGCTGGAACCAGGCGCAGGTACTGGAATGGAACAGGAACAGGAACAGGCACACAGGATCTGATCCGACACAGAGAGGAGGCTACCTGACTCACACCTGCAGTCAGTCTGTCGCAGAGGATACCTGACTCACTTCTGCAGTCAGTCTGTAACAGAGGATACCTGACTCATGCCTGCAGTCAGTTAATACTTGTTTACTAGAGCCCCAGGTCTGCACCAGGTTGGGTGTCTGCTAGGTACAGGGGAATAACAAGAGAATCATCAGACAGAGCCACAGGTCAGCACCAGAGAGGGTAGTCAGACAAGCCAGGTTATACATAGTTCAGGTAGTTAGCCAGAGTCACAGGTCTGCACCAGGTTGGGTGTTCACTATAAGGATAAGATAGGAATAGTCAGACAGAGCCACAGATCAGCACCAGATTGGATGGTCAGACAAGCCAGGTCATACACAGAGCCCAAAGACACAGAACTGCTTAGTACAACAATGCAAGGGCAACCAAGTCAGGACTCAGACTGCCCTTTAAACCCCTCTTCCGGAAGTAGGTAGGAGGAGCAGGCTCAGAGAAAGGATGTAAGTAGGAGGAGACTACAGGAAGCATGGCATAAAACAGAGGACTGCTACACACTGAAGCCTCGCTCCTGCAGATGACGCAACTTGCTCTGATGCTTTCAACCACTGCCATCTTCCTGCGTCATCTGTGCAGCATGAATGGCCGCTGAAACCAAGGTAAGCTGTGATACTATGTTATTCTATAGAGCCTATCTCCAGAGTTGGAGAAATATTAGTGCATAGACTCCATAGAATAGCATAGGAACTGGAGAAGTGATATCACTGGAGAAGGCATCTCTGCGTTATCACCTCCTTATAACACTTTAGTGCAGAACCCCACAGTCTTTCACTCCAGGCTTGTTCCACTGTCCTCTGAAGGTTATAGAACCACTCATCACTTATAAAGAAGTGATAAAATGGGTATGACTTCTCCAGTGACATCACTTCTCCAGTTCCTATGTTATTCTATAGAGCCTATGAGCTAAGATCTCCAAAGCTGAAGAAACCTTAGTACATTGGCTCCATAGAATAACATAGGACTTGGAGAAGTGATATCTCTGATTTATCACCACTTAGTGTATCTCTACCTTATTGTTCCCAGCAGCATAGCACTACTACTCCAGGGTTATGAGGCCTTCCAGTTTGATTGAGGCAGCCTAGGCAGGGACAGGCAGTTTAACTTACCATGATCAAGAAGAAAGAAAATAAAATGATTATGTTATTTGCATCACCTATGAAAAAAATCAGACGAATCTGCATTTCAAACCAAGATTTTGACCATTGTGTCTTCTATTTTCAGGATACATTTAGTATTTTTGGGTCAAACCAATCACATCAAAGGGGGCAAATACAAATCTCAAAACCAAAAATTATATAAATGGGGCTTTACATTCCTTGAACATTTAAGAGGTCTACAACTCAGGGCAAAAGCATGTGTTGTAGACCAATATAACATTTAAGGGTTTAAAAACACAATAAAAATCAATATTTTTATGATGTTAGAATTTGTTTCCTGTGGTGCAGTTGTGAATCTAGTGAATGAAGGCACTCATGGAAAATAATTTGTACTCCCAATTCACTGAAAAGTATTGAAAAACAGTTAAGATTTCTATTTTCAGCATTCAATGAGTCTGAATAGGTCCCAATGTTTCACACTTCTCTCACTAATGGTTCATTTGGTTTAATACAAATCAATACACTTTCATGGGAACATAAGACCCTGGTAGTGTCAAAGGGATGTTGAAAAAATTGTTTGGCAATCCATTGGACATCCTTCTGTTAATCAAAGAATTTAAGGGCAATGTTTATACAAATATTTAGACATGGGATGCATAATCTGGAAACTGGGAAAAGACTACAGAGTTAAGCTACAAGGTATATATATATGGTCTAGATTTTCTTACATACAGGTTTCAGGGTCCTTACACTGAACATGTTTACACATCCGGGTATTCCATGAAAAGCTGCAGGCAACAAATCTGAGACAGCACCTGCTTTTATGTGTTGTAGGTAATATTGATTGGTGGTCCACCTCAAGTGACATGAGAATCCAAGGCCTCCTGGGTCATCTCTATTTTAACAGATGTCTTGCAGTCATAACATGATGCACCGTGTGTACAGATATTTTCTTTTATCTGCCACCAGACCACACTGCACTCTCAAGCAGTCATCCTGTAGTCCATTTTAAAGATGATCCACTTGATCTTATATTTGAACTGCTATCTTTCACATTTCAGATTCTTGATAAGCAATTTTTTTTTTGCAGTTTGTGTATTGGGTAAGTATAGACATTTGTAATCAATATCATGCTAGGAAATTACCAATGTTCACAGAAGTTTTGGTTGTAAAAACTACATACCACAATGTAATCGCTTGAAAATACATCCTTCATTTTCTACTGATGGCTTCGACATCTATACCATAGGACAGTGGCTGGAGTGGTTACGGAGCAGGCATATAAAACAAAAGTACAAGGTGAAGATGCCCTGGGATGACCTTGTTTCCAACAAAGAATGAAGGCTGCACTACCAAAGAAAAATAAGATTCCATTGGTAAATTAAGATAAGTAACTTTATTTACACTTAGTAAAAATAATAAAAGAAACTCACAAAGTCCTGATCCGAGGCTCTCCCCTTCACACAGAGTCAATGCATTTCATGTTCACAATGCTTATTTATGACTAAAAAAGGTCATGAATGGTGAATGTGAATGCAAATCATGTTGTCTTGGTGTGAAAGGGAGAACCTTTTGGACTGAGACTTCATGATTCTTTTCTTTAAACGTCTCAAGTCATGTTTATAATTTTTACTATGTGACTGATTATATTTTACCACTTGATGCTGTTGTTTTAATAGTGCAGCCTTGGTTGTTTGTTTGTTGTCACTTACTGGGCATGGCATGGGGAGCCCTTGGCTAGCACATATTTTCATATACACTAAATTATATGTATTTTCACATTAACATTACATCTTTTACAGTGCTAAATTGGTTTTCTTTTATATGTGTTGGTTTCCAGACTGTCTTGTGGGTCGGTTTATAGTGTTTTACGGGTTTTTTGTTGGTGCATGTTTATTACACTTAATGATAGTCCTTTTTATCCTCTATTTCTTCTGTTTCCCTTTTGATTTTCCTGTGTGGGTGATTAAATGGAATACAACCAATTGTACCAAAACATTTATATGTAGTACAGAAAACAACCACTTTGATAAAGAATCATGTCTGCTTCCATGGACATGAATTCAAGTGCTAATTAAAGATTAATATACTGGAACCAGTCCCCGTAGAGATGATTCACTGTGGCCGATAGGATATTTTAACCAATTGAAATGGAGGTTTACAATGAAGAAGTAGTGTTCCTTTCAACAGCATGTTCCTTACTTATTGCCTTCCATGAAACATTTTATAACATATTAAACATATCTCTGTTTTCAGTGTTAAAATTAATTTCACATATAAATTGTTTGCATACATGACATGACTTCATATGTTTTAACAGTTTGGTCTCACTGCTAAACTCCTTTCAGGCAAACTCCTTACTCATCAGAGTATATTGCTCTTTTATGGATAATAGTTAAAACAAAAGAATAACTGTAAAGACACTAGGTAAAATTAACTGTAAAACCAAGAAGAAAATATTCTTTCTAAGCCAGTGAAAATAAATTGCTGTAGCATCCTCTGAAGAAGCAGAGAACTTGTTTATTGTGCTTTCAAGTTCAACCCCTCTTGCCTGAGGAATTCTCCTGGCTCACGGGTTTGATGGCAGTCCTTGATTGTGTTTTGATGTTTCTGCAGATCTACGATTCAGTTCAATTCTCAGCAGCCAAAACAGACATTTGTCATCTAGTATGCATCAAATTTCCTGTGGCACATTGCCCACTTAATCATGCAGGGAAAGAGAGCATTGACAATTCAATGGGGTTGACTTTAAGCCATTTTGACCCAGTAAAAGTGGTGCCAAATGTAATTACCATTATTTATAAGGATCTCTCAGAGCTTAATAGTGTTGCTACACATCATTTTGACCGCACAAGAGTGTTTAAGTAAATATTTGCACGCAACATGAAGCTGTAGATAATGTTCTGCCTCTGTCCACGGCCCTCATCCCATGAAATATTCAGTACATGAAATGTCTCCAACGATGCAGTGTGGTAGGTTTCCTCTCTGATTTGATTAGCAGTGATAATTCTTTTATGAGCTGTGACTGTCTGTTTAGATTAGCATCAGCCCAGATTCCATGCTGTTGTCACGAAAGAGGCGAACTGAGACAAGAGACGGTAGTGAGCTCACACAAAATATACCATATAACTGGCCGAATGGTAAGATATTAATACTAAGAAGATGTAGAAAATCAGCTCAGAAGAGAAAGAATTGTTTGCATTATATTAAAGAATGGCTTCATAAAATAAAATAAAAACTAAACACAGAGGTATGGGCAAATTGTCTTTTCTATGATTATTAGACATAGAGCAAATTATCTGGTGCTTTTTTTTCAAATGGTTATCAATTAACTATTTTATCACTTAGTAAAATTATTGTATTGACTTTTTGGATGCTAGAGTGATCAATGCTTTGTATCATGTTGGAATTGTTCCCAGCACCCAAGGAATTAACGATCCTGGTATATGTTTTCAACTTACATTGTCCCCTGTTGTGCAGCTTGTATTGATCTAGAATTTCTCCACAGGACAATGAACTAAGTAAAGAGGTCAAATTCTGGAGCAAACCAACTGCATTGCAGGAAACAAAAATTGTTAATGATTTTAGTGGTGCTGTTGAACCTTGACTGTTATAGACATTATAAACACATTACTTCACAAGGCATTCAAATGGAATAAAAGCCCCACTGAAAACAATTGGAATTTGGGGAATTTTAATTTGTAGTTTAGTTTTTATTGCACAGTTGGTTTGTTCTATAATTGATCTTATTTCTTTGGACATCAACCTAAATGATCTGAAAATAAAAACTAGTTGCAGTGTTTAAATCATTGTCAGCAACTCCCACATTATATGGCTTTACCTTTAAAAGTTTTTTATTAAATCAAGAAATATAATGTTATTTCGAGAAAGCATATCAAATTTATATCAGTTATATATTTTTCAGTGGAATGAAACCATCATAGTATCTACAACATATTTATGTTCTTGATAGATAGATAGATAGATAGATAGATAGATAGATAGATAGATAGATACATAGATACATAGATAGATAGATATAGACAGATAGTTAAATATCTATGTTAAATATCTATCTATCTATCTATCTATCTATCTATCTATCTATCTATCTATCTATCTGTCTATCTTTCTATCTATCTATCTATCTATCTATCTATCTATCTATCTATCTATCTATCTATCTTTATATGTCAAATGAATGAGTATAGCATTGCAGTATGCAATAATACCTTTTTTTACTGGACAAACATACAATTTTAGGGATATCTATCTATCTATCTATCTATCTATCTATCTATCTATCTATCTATCTATCTATCTATCTATATACATCCAATAACATCATTTGGGACAAAACCTTTGAACCATATATATGAAATATGAAATTCATAGATTTCACTTGGATTACTAGTACTGTCATTTTAGTAATTTCTCCTCAGCAAACTCACGTTAAATTCTGAGCTTCTATTTCGGTGTCTATTGTATAGCTTTAGTTGCACAATTGCTTCCATTTAATCACACAGTTGTGCCCATTTACCTTTACTATTTATCCAGTGAAGGTGCTAGAGCTGCAATTCTTGTGCAATTCAACTAAACCATAGGGTAAAAATAAAAAAATCAGGTTAATTAAAATGGGGCTTTATGAATGACAGAAAATTCTCCAACAATTTGTTTATGCTAGCCATTGTAGACCTCTCAAGCAATCAAGGTGTTAAAAGCTCTTTGTAAATCAGATGGAAATTTGGAATGAGTATTTGTCGTAAATGGAGCATTTGGTCAGATCCAGAATTGCACTTCTATAACTTAGGAATACTGCCCTGAGTGTGTGCCCATCTAGATGTTCAGATTGTTATCATCAAATTGTGAAATGGAACCTTTACATCATGAAAACATTATCTCAATGTTCTCACATTTTGGCATTACAAAAAGATGAAGTAACAACTGTTACATCTGTATGTAATATTTTATGGGACCATCCATATTTTTTTTAAACTTTGTCAGAAAAGAAAGTTCCCAGGTTATGCACTAAATGGTATAGTGTAAATAATTTGGAAGTAGATACATCAAGGTAGTAATAACAATTGCATGTATAATCAACTTAACAGAGAAGCATGATTTAAGAAAAGCTATTGAAACATTTCTTTCTGTCATTACGCTCAATTTTACTTTTTAGAGAGAGATTGTAAAAAGAGCAAGTTTTTATGAAAAAATATGTTCACGATGACTAAATCTATGATATTCCCACTGCTTGAAAAATTATAATTAAAAAATTATTACAGCACAAATGTTTAGTATCACTGCCTACTGGTATATAAAAGGCATTTTTATAACATACTGTATGGGTGATCTTGAATAATTGACTGATTCTCCATAGTAAGTGATAGGAACAGCACCTACTAGCAGGCAAAGAGAAGACAATGTTTAATGTAAAAAAAAGAAATCCAAGTTTAATAACTTTTAATTAAACCATTTGAATGTGCCATGCATACTTTGCAGAAAAGGCCTTATAATTGTACTGTTCTAAACTATTTTAATTGATTCTACACAAGGTTTGCAATACAAATAAACTGCATCCAATGCATTGCATTGTAATGCATTGTATACTTCTCTGGCACTCAATGGGTGTTAAAATACATGGATGGAATGGAACAATCCGATATA
Source organism: Rhinophrynus dorsalis (assembly GCA_037306005.1). Lineage (NCBI taxonomy): Eukaryota > Metazoa > Chordata > Amphibia > Anura > Rhinophrynidae > Rhinophrynus > Rhinophrynus dorsalis. The sequence goes on along the minus strand of CM074719.1, from coordinate 66,044,781 downwards.
ACTGACTGCTAGGGATTATAATGACAGGGATTCCTTCCCCATATTCCACTTGCTCATGTTGATCTCTCTCTTTAACCCTTTGAGTGCCAGCGTGGTACGGAATGCATTACAAAGCAATGCATTCCGTACCACTCTGGCACTCAAAGGGTTAATTCCTCTTCTTTTCACCTCCCCTTAACCTATGAGCACATTGATGGATACAGTATGTCTTGGTTTTCTACTTGTTTGATTATCGATGCACCAAGGCTTGTTTAAAGGTAAATACTATCATAGAAAAATACCTTAGAACCAAGCAAGTGCACAAACCCTAACATGTATATATATAGAGAGAACAAAAGCTGCACACTCACAGATTTCCAAATGAATAATACCAATATTTAATTGTGGGAATTATTGCAATGTTTTGGTCCTCTGTTAGGACTTTTGTAAAGCAAACATCATGTCCCAACAGTGGTCCGAAACATCTCAATATTTTTCATAATTAAATATTGGTATTATTCATTTGGAAATCTGAGTGTGCAGCTTTTGTTCTCAGTATGTCATGATCCTGCAGCACCCGCTATTGAACTACATATTTCAGTGTAAGTGCATATCCTCATTTTATATATATATATATATATATATATATATATATATATTTGTAAATCGAAATCACAGCAGCACACGCAGGACTTGTCAAATGAAAGGATTTATTGTCAACGTTTCGGCCACTTACACTGGCCTTCCTCACTATATATGTGTGTGTGTGTGTATGTGTATACACTAAATGTATACACCATTAGAAAAAAAAAACTGCTTTCTATCACAACGGCATGTAACATTCAAGATCCCCAAATGCTAAAGGAAAAATATAAAAACTACCTAGTTACCCAACATACATATAAAACAACTCAAGAGGTATATACCAGTGTTATTAATAAAACATACTGCCACCTCAGACTTTCAGAAAATGTTCTTCCAAAGTTCAGACACTAAATAAAATTGTAATAATATTAGTGGCCACAATCTAAAAGATGAGCTCAAAAAGAACAAATTTGTAATAAAAACAAGAAAAATGAAAGAGATTGACAGTACTTGTAATGAGGTTTTCTGTGCTATGGCGATTAGTGTAAAGTTATATAAAATGAAAATGATGAGGAAAATTATGATGATTATGTCATTTTAAGTATTGTGGAAAAATGTAAGTGAATAATTAACAATAATGATAATGACATCTGATGAAAAGTAAAATTAAATCTGATGATCTTGTGAAATACAGAGTATACTGGATCCTTAATTTCTATTCTATCCATCTCTGTGGGTTGGATGGGTAGACAAGCAGGGCTGTTGTGTGCATAATAAGACTTTACTGGCAAGTATCTCAAACGTGTGTTACTTTTAATTTGAAAGCAATGTACACTGTGAAATATTACACTTGCCATTGCCATCTTCACTTAGATATACTACCTGTCTCCTAACTTAAGCTCGCAAGTGCACATACCTCTCCTTCTGATGTGAACTTGTACACAACTCCTTTCTGATAAATCAGTTTGCTGATTAAACTCCTCAGATTAATGACTTTCCACTGTCATAAACATATGAATATTCACTGGTTCTGTAATGAACATATCTTAAAAACACCATATAACCAAAGGCATTTTGGAAGACTATGTTTCATTTTTCTAGAGAGCAAAGCTTCGGAGTCCTCTCTTGCATTTAAGGAGTTAAATATGGTAAATGGAAAAGGGTGAAAGTGAAAATAGCTGAACCAAAATAAAATGCTAAAAATAATGTATAGTCCATGGTCAGTAAATCTAATCAGGGTATTTTATGTGAGAATACAGCAGCTATTCTGTCTGCATGATGTGTGTTATAGTAATAGACAGTGAGTTGGACAATAAAATGATTTATTTCAATGTGGTTACTCCCAGTAATAGACTGAACAAAAGAAAAATAGCAGTGCATAAACTACATTGTATTTATGCTATAGCCTAACAGTGCAGCAATGGCCAAGGCAGAAGACATTTCATTGATTAAACTAAAGCATTACTTTTACTGTCACTCATACACATTTATCAGTTAGAAATGAAAAAAAACCCACTATAGATATATAGTGGGGGGTCACAAATTAAATTTTACATGTGCCAAATAAACTAAGGATCACACACAAAACAAAAGAGGAGCAATTATGTAGCTGACTAGATCCATTGTAGGCTGGTGTACCAAAAAGAACTAGAGCAAACCAACGAAATCCTAGGGGACAGGTTATATTATGTCACTGCCTGTAGACCTCCTAGCAACTGTCATGTTTGCCTCCGTGGAGTCATGGACATCTAATAAAACATGGCACAAGGGCCGAAATGGGGGTGGGATGGGCCATTCTTGCTTCTTCACTTTTTGACAGTTTGTTTTGGTCCAAAATTGTACCTCTTTTGTTTAGTAATCCTTTGAGTGCCAGAGGGGTAGGCAACACATTGCTCTGCACTCAAAGGGTTAATATGGCTCTTAGGTAATTACACAGAAAGTAAAATGTGAGTAAATTCTGGAGCAAAACTAAATGGACCGCAATGGACAACATTTGTTTTGCTTTAAAGGGATAGTAATGTTAGCAATAGATTGCTGAGTCTTCTTTATAATAAAAGTAACACATTATGGTATGTTTAGCTACTTACTTTTATGTAGTTAAAAAGATATTAGTTGGAGAAAGTTCCCCTTCTGCCCCGTCTGGCCTTGTCACGCTGAATCTCTGTCTGGACAGCAAGGGCCAAACTTCAGTAAGCAAAGGGAAATCCTGCCCTCCTTCACCAAGGGGAGGAAGGGTTTTCCTTATAATTAATGAAGTTTGTCCCTTGCTGCATCCGTCCAGTCCCGGGACCAGATTTCAGATTCAGTGGGAGGCAGCCAGAAGGGGAGGACGGGGGATCTTTCTACATTAAATATCTCTTGAACTACACAAAAGTAAGTAGATAAACATAGGGCAATCTGTTACATTTACTATAAGGAAGACTCTGTGATGTATTTTATTACAAACATTAATATCCATTTAACCCTTCGAGTGCCAGAGGGGTATGCAGTGCATTGCAAGGAGTACCTCTCTGGCACTCAAAGGGTCAAATGGGACCTTTGACACATTGAACGATACAGAGGTTTCTAACATATTGCTTTGCAATGTACTGGAGACCTCATCAGCATTTAAGGGGTTATTCCACATTTACATAAATGGAAATGTTTTTCTTCCTATGGTGTCATTGGTTTGCTCCAGAATTACTCATATTTTGTTTTCTGCTTAACCCTTTAACTACATGTGCCGTACTATGACCGTCACGGTCCTTGAAATACTTAAGGACCGATGACGGTCATAGTACGTCACGTACTTTTTACTTATAGTGCTCTACCGGGAGCGCTGTAAGTAAAAATGGGGCCTGAAATTGACCACTCCAACATCGGAGCGATCTCTATCAGGCCCCAAAGTGACGTGCCGATACACGCAACAGGTCACGTGTACCGGTGCGTCCACGTGGTTCAATGCGGTCCTTATGGGACGGAAACGTCCCAGGACCACCAGTCGCTAAGGGGTTAAACTCCTTAGTTTATAAATTGTATCACAGCTGGGGAATATAATAAGACAACTGAGAAGCAATGAAAATGTGACACCAAAGCAGGTTATTATTCTCCTAGAGCTTTCTCTTTAAATCAAAAGGAGGAAAGTCTGACATGAAAAGGAAATAAACTTTTCACCTTTGCAAAGCATTTCTACTAGACTGTATCCTACAGCTTCAAGGGGAACAAGAGACTGTTCATTGGATACAAATACAGAAAACATCAGCATTATGATGTAGATGCCATTTCAATAAGTACATTAACCACTTGCTTGCTAGATGGACTCCAACACATTGTTTTAAAATGGGTTGGAAACATATCTAGCATCCAAGGGGATTAAAAGAAACTATTAACCCGCCAACCCCAAAGTGTATAGGATGTGTGGTAGAGGGTAATTATTATTATTTTGAGTAAGTAAACCCCCAGTAACCACTCAGGAAATGAAGGGTATGTTTAAACAACAGAAAAAGAGGCGCTAGCGCACCAGAGATCTAAGTGTAGTGAGATCACAGTGAAGAAATATACTTAACAAACAATGGTTAAAGTATAATATCACAAAGAATGTATTAAATACTAGAGACAAAGTACAAAAACTGGAAAAATAGTATAAATGTAATACTGATCCGATATATACAAAATGTAGCAAGTAAAAGGATCAATTATTATATGAAACAGTATGTGTATATATATATATATATATATATATATATATATATATATATATATATATATATAATCCTCTCCAAATCACATAAAAAAGAATATAGAAAAAAATGAAGACTAATAAAAAGGAAAAGGCAGTGACCGAGTCAATCAGTGAGCGGAGAAGTGATCAAAGTCTCAAACAATAGTATCTCAAACAATAATATCTCAAACAATGATAAAAATAAACTATCTGGTGAGCAGATATTATTGCTTGAGACTTTAATCACTTCTCTGCTCACTGATGGACTCGGTCGCTGCCTTTGCCTTCATACTTATTGACTCTTCAGACGCACATTCCCTGTATATACAGTGGGTTCTGTGCTGATCTGACAATGAGTCTTAGCATTTGGGTCATTCTGGATCCTTACTACTGTCCACTAAGATGTTGTGTTTAGCACATAGCTTCCTCTTCTGGATGTAGCTATCTTTGCTTTTATGTTTTTTATGAGTCTTCATTTTTTATCCATATTCTTTTTTATGTGATTTGGAGAGTATACATATATATATATATATATATATATATATATATATATATATATATATATTAGTTTCATATATTAATTGATCCTTTTACTTGCTATATTTTGTATATATCGGATCAGTATTATTATGATTAGTATTACTATTTTGAAGTATATTTCTTCACTGTGATATCACTACACTCACATCTCTGGTGCGCTATCTCCTGTTTTTCTCTTGCATGTATACTTGCCTGAAATGACTCCGGGCCCCTGATGGCTGCACAGAGACCTTTTTTGGACTGTTATAATAGAAGCCCACACCAGACTCATCTTCATCATCCATTCTACATCATTTTTTCATCATTTCCATGAATCATATTTTTCATCATTTCCATTGAACATCAACTTAATTCCATCATCCATTGTTTAAAAACTCATTCTTTTCTCCATTTGGAACTGGTATTTACTAACACTTCTTCTTGACAGTTTGTGCTTCAATGTAATTTACCATTTACCATCTATGCAATTCTGTTTTGGTTTATGGATATAAGTCGATTGTTCATAAATATATTTATAACACTATTATAGTCCAGTATATTTATTATATCTAATACTATTATTTTCAATTATTTTTATTATTAGTAACTTTATATTTTATCGGTTATATCACTTATCCAACCTGTGTGGGATTCTATCATTATTACCACTTTTTCCTCTTTTCATTTCTGGGAGGATTTTGTACACTTCCACCCCTCTTTCCACTCCTCCGCCCCCACTCAGTGAGCGCTTTCACAATTTTATATGTATATGTTTAAACAACAGAGAACTCTGCCCTCATGGATTAGATCTGGGTGGGAGAAGGTACTGTATGGGGAAATATTATTTTGAGTTGTGTGTGGTGTAAGGGCCAGGAGGACAGGTTTCCCACTTTGATGTCCCCTCATTCATCATGAGAAGCCTTGGTGGAGTATACATACTTAAGTATTTTCCTTGGCAGTGGCTTCCAAGTCATTCTCTCAGGGTCCACTAACTAGCCATGCCTTTATGCTTTCTCTATAGAAGAATAATGGAGTCAATTAAAATGGTTTAGCCTGTGATTAACTTACATGAACTCAAGCAAAGAAATACAAAAAATTCTGGTTTTCCCTGAAGAAGAATAGTGAAGTCAATTAAAATGGTTTAGTCTCTGATTAACTTACATGAACTCAAGCAAAGAAATATGCAAAAAAAAAAACAAAAAAACAAAACAGTTTATTTGCAATTCAGTATGTGTTCCCTTGGTTAAAACTTTATTGCTCTTTATTCCTCATTTTGAGTACCAAATTGGAGTCAAATATTTTGCCTTGTAGTGAGTTGGACACCTCATTGGCACTCAATGGGTTATGAAAATATGAAAAATTGTAAAGAATCTCATGTTATATTTGTTATATGTGGAACAAAACCAGTTCTGTAGCATTTTGCCATAGTACTTTGATATTTGTCTTTGAAAAAGCAGTTGGGTTAGCACTGTGAAATCAGTTAGACCTTTACTTATTTTATCACCATATATGGTATAGCTACTTAGTCCCATTTTATGGATTTTATATAATTTATAATAAAGTAGACATTGCATTTAGACCCAGAGCCATTTCTTTTCAGTTCTTTTTATAAAGATTTTATTTTATTCACTATTCACTTTTACCGTTCACTTATACATACATATATATATATATATATATATATATATATATATATATATATATATATATATATATATACAGTTGAAACCAGAAGTTTACATACACTATATAAAAAGACACATATGCATGTTTTTCTCACTGACATGAAATCAGAATAAACCTTACCCGTTTTGGGTCAATTAGAATTACCAAAATTATTTATATTTGCCAAATGCCAGAATAATGAGAGAGAGAGAATTTTTTAAGGCATTTTTATTACTTTCTGCAAAGTCAAAAGTTTACATGCACTAGGATTACTATGCCTTTAAACAGTTTGGGACAGCCCATATGATGATGTCATGTCTTTGGAAGCTTCTGATTTATTGGCAACATCTGAGTTAATTAGAGACACACCTGTGGATGTATTTTAATGCACACCAGAAACACACTGCTTCTGTGTGTAACATCATGGGAAAGTCTAAAGAAATCAGCCAAGATAACAGGAAGAGAATTGTGGACTTGCACAAGTCTGGACCATCCTTGGATGCAATTTCAGATACTTTCAGGTGCCTCGTTCATCTGTACAAACAATTATACACAAGTACAAACAAGATGGGAATGTCCAGCCATCATATCGCTCAGGAAGGAGACGGGTTCTGTGTCTCAGAGATGAACGTGCTTTGGTCCGACATGTGAGTATCAACCCAAGAACAAAAGCAAAAGACCTTGTGAAGATGCTGGCGGAAGCTGGTAAGATTGTGTCATTATCCACAGTGGAAACGAGTACTGTATCAACATGGGCTGAAAGGACACTCTGCCAGGAAGAAGCCATTACTCCAAAAGAAACATATAAAAGCCAGATTAATGTTTGCAAATGCACACAGGAACAAAGACCTACATTTTTGGAGACGTCCTGTGGTCTGACAAAACTAAAATTGAACTGTTTGGCCATAATGACCATCATTACGTTTGGAGGAAAAAGGGAGAAGCGTGGAAGCCTAAGAACACCATCCCAACTGTGAAACACGGGGTGGCAGCATCATGTTGTGGGGTTGTTTTGCTGCAGGAGGGACTGGTGCCCTTCAAAAAATAGATGGCATCATGAAACAAGATTATGTGGCAATACTGAAGCAACATCTCAAGACATCAGCCAGGAAGTTAAAGCTTAGGCGGAAATGGGTCTTCCAAATGGACAATGACCTGAAGCATACTGCCAAACTGGTTACAAAGTTGCTTAAGGATAACAAAGTCAATGTTTTGGAGTGGCCATCACAAAGCCCTGATCTCAATCCTATTGAAAATTTATGGGCAAAGCTGAAACGGCAGGTGCGAGCAAGGCGACCTACAAACATGGCTCAGTTACACCAGCTCTGTCAGGAGGAATGGGCCAAAATTCCTACCAACTATTGTGAGAAGCTTGTGGAAGGATATCCAAAACGTTTGACCCAAGTCATACAGTTTAAGGGCAATGCTACCAAATACTAATGAAATGTATGTAAACTTTTGACTTTGCAGAAAGTAATAAAAATGCCTTAAAAAATTCTCTCTCTCTCATTATTCTGGCATTTGGCAAATATAAATAAGTTTGGTAATCCTAATTGACCTAAAACGGATAAGGTTTATTCTGATTTCATGTCAGATAGTGAGAAAAACATGCATATGTGTCTTTTTATATAGTGTATGTAAACTTCTGGTTTCAACTGTATACATTATTATACATGGAGTGAATCAGTCTTCGTGGGTAGTGCCAAGGAGGTGCTCAGGACAGAACAGAATACGGCAAGTTACCCAAGTGGAGACGGGTGACTATCTCCACCTGCTGCCTTTGTCAGATTAATTTCTGACCATAATATTTGTGAGTACAATACATTAATTTCTATGCTATTTCTCCATCACAGATTTTACATTATTGGGCGTCCTGTGTCTTTTATTATTTTTTCATGATTCTGCATTGTTTGGTCATTTTAAGAGAGCGAGTTTTTCCAAGGAGCAGCCCATTTGGAGTGTCTTACAATTAACTGTGTTTGGGACAGTTTAATATCCCAAAAAAGCTCCTCAGCTATGTAAACAAAGGTAAAATCACAGCCATACATTTTGGGAGTATCCACCTGCTGGGTGTTTGTGGTGAAGGATTGTGTACTCAAATAAGCTGCATAAGGGGATACTTCTTTTCTCTCCTTTTTTCAATTCCATACTTTGGTGAAAGGTCGCCAGTGCATTGCTTCCAAGAGGTTAAATGTCATTTGTTAAAAGTGCAGTTTCAGCTGTTCTACCGACCATGCTCATCTATTACAGTGTGTGTTCATAAGCAAATGGTCCCACAATCAAACAGCACAGTTCTATGTATAATGCACTGTCAGTTATAAAATGAAAAAAGACTATACCCACAAGCCTGACTGATTAAATTGACACAAAGAATAAGAAATGTGTCATTAATTGGAGAGGCACAGATGCAATTATGAAGATATCCCAGGCAACAGCTTCAATATTTCTTCCATATCAACTTCCAAAGTCTTATATTACTTTGTACAAGGTATGGAAAAAAAGCAGATCAATATTACATTGTCAGTCCTGCAATCAAGAGCATATTCATCAGCAAAATTATAATTACATTCTCAAGCTCCACAATCTGCATTATGACATATTAAACATCATTTGCGCACAGGAAACAAGGCAAACCAAAACTGAATGTGACATTTTCTGTCATCGATATCAATACTTTCCTTGACAATTTTTTCTAGCACCCTGTCAAATAATAAAAAATGGAAATTAAAAGAATAGGTATATGTAATTTGATTCCGTTTCATACATTTATCAGTTGAGTTTTGAGACACTACTGCCAAGTAGAATTCTCTTAATTCATAAAAATTACATGACAAATAGCAAGACCACTTAGGTCCCTTTGTCAGGAGTAGTAAGTTAACCAAGGTATCATTTTTACTCTACCAGTCTCCTGCTTTTTCTATGACTAACTGTACCACCCTTTACCCATGAGAAATGCTAAGCATACATTGAGGCTGATTTAGTAAGAGGAACTGGAATAATTCTGTAGTGAACAAACTGTATTATTGGGGACAAATACAATTTCAAAAAATTCCAATTGATTTAAATGGAACTTTTAAACTGAGAAATGCTTTAGAGGCCTTCGGCCACTGGTACTCCTGGGAAAATCATGCAGGGAGTTGGCCCGCCCACAACTATACAACTTGCCAAAAAAACAAAATGGCTGCCATTTGCTCCTACACCACAGACACACACGCAAGCCACACACACACACACACACACACAGCGCTTTATCCAAGTAGCAGGCAAGAGGGCAGCCACTTCCAGGACAGGACAAAGAAGCAGAGCGCATGTACCGCCTTTTCCTCACACACAGGGACATGTCTCAGTATTTACAGTGCCACCAGCTTCAGGTCCCTGAAATGGGATCTAGGACTGAGGAACAGACTGTAGCACACTGTGCCGTGCAGTACTCCTGGTGCCCCGCAATGTGCTGGCGACCACTGATTGTCATGGTTATTCCATAATCCTTACACATCTTCAGTGGCCGCGATGAAAACAGCTCTTTTAACACACTTCATTGTCTTCATTACTCACTGTGAAGTCGCTATCTTAACTGTAATGAAGACAATAAAGTTTCATAAAAGTGCCGTTTTCATCCCGCCCACTGAAGATGTCTAAGGATCATGGGAGTTGTAGTGCAATTAAAGCATGGTGTTTTCCCATGTTTTACACGCGACATTACTCTTCATAACAGTGGTCAAGGTAAGTGGGATAAAGCAAGTTAGGCATTGCGTAAGCCTGTGCCACTCAAACCTTTCATCCAAGTCCTACAAATTCACATACAATATCACAGTTGCCACCCTTTGCCTCCTGAAACACACACGCTCTTCTTCAAATGATTTAACCCAGAATTTACAGTCCCACAGCAGCGTCCACCTTCCCCCTCTACAACGAAGCAGCTCTCTAGCCAGAACACCTCCCACCACTTCCTGCTTCATATACACACCGTGGGCAGCGCTGCTAGGACAGCTGGAGGATGTGCCTGATGGAAGGGGCTCCAGGATCGGCATGCCACTACGCTCTTTCCCATAGCCACTATGTATGGGAAAGGCGAACACATGTGGCATCTAAGACGGAGAATGATCCATGCAGGGCCACAGCACCGTACAGAAAGGCATGACAAGGCTCCAGCTCTGACCGACTGCAAGCATAGGTTTCATTTAACAGTTTAATAGCCACAGAACTGTGCAAGATGACATGCCCAACAGCAGTTTTGGCCGTGTGTTTATATATGTAGTTCATTCCCATTGTGCTATTCATGAATTAGCATGCCTGTTTCTTTTTAACCCTTTCAGTGCCGGAGAGGTATGCAACACATTGGAAACTGATGCGTTACGTATGCCTCTGGCACTCAAAGAGTTAATTGTATTCACCGATTATTCTATCATGTCCAATACATTTTGCCTTATGACACATTGCACACCTACACTGCCTCTTTCCATGGGATTTCTTCACATTTTTACCCCTTTTCTTGAGGTGAGAAGATCCCTTTGTTCTGTGCATCTTTTTATAATATAAAGAATTTGCACCATGAGTAACTTCATTAATTGCCATTACACAGGCTCAAGGTCCAAAATCCACTCCAGCATCTACTAATTCAAACATCTCCTCCTTCCACAGCCTATTCCTCAAAGTTATTTCACCTTTTGTAAGCCCCGCCCCCCCTTTTGACATGCACTGCGTCATTTACCTCCCCTTGCATGGCAGCAGTACCCCCCTCTCCTGGGAGTCCACCTCAAAAGTTCTAAGGTATGACCACGAGCAACCAATTCATCCTCATAAAATGATTTATGTGGCAAGGACATTCTGCCTTGGAAGGCATTTCACAGCAACTTGTGCCTCTCCACTTACTACTGGACTTCAACTCCCATCATCCTCAGCTGCCCAATGGCTTTCTAACGATAATGGTGCTGTACTCCAACAACAACTCAAGTACTACTTGGTTGTCACTTTTGCATTGGAGCAACACCCACCACAAAAGGTATGAGTTTACTAATTTGGTGGCCCCTAACACATATTTGCTTCATCACTTCAAATAAATAAATAAATAAATATCTCTTCCAGCCTGCCCCTCCTCTCTTGATTTCTGCATAAGGAGCGAGTTAAATCTAACAGTACTAATCGCAGTACTGTGTGTGCGCGTGCCTCTTACTTTACTCACTGAGCACCAGCGCCTCACATCATGGGACACTGTTCACACTCTTAACCATTTCTATGGCACAACCATAAGACATCATTGAAAACAAATGTATTGCTCACTCTGCTACTCAAAAGGTTAATATCAACTTCAATGATAATTTACCCAACAATGCCTCATATGCTTGCCTGATTAACCCTTTCAGTACCAGAGGGGTGATAACACACTTCATATGAGCCCAAATAGCAATATATCATTGTGTATGTGACACTGTGTGTGAGTGCGTGTGTGTGTGTATGTATGTGTGTATGTCAGACACTGTATGTGTGTGTGTGTATATATATGTGTGTGTGTGTCTCAGACTCTGTGTGTATGTGTGAGTGTGTGTAGCTTTTCGGCATTTAAACATGAAGCGAGTTTGGATGCCGTTTTGTACCTGTTGACCTGATATCCCCAGAGCAGAGACTGGCCTTACTCTCTGCTTTTGTGTTTGTCAGCTGGATCACACTGACTATTATTTATGTGAGGATCCATCGTTGTATTTTACATTTGTAAACTTTGGCTGTACTATACCATTGGGTGCTTTTTCTTTTGTTTTATTTTCTGCATCCATTGTAATGTGTTTGGTACCTTTTTGCCACTGAAGGAAGTCAACACATTGACCATTTTCTTTGCATTCTTTAAACCCCTGCAAAAAAGGTATCCAACATATTCCACTGCATGGTGTGGTGTATATACAAGTGTATCAGATTGCTCCACATCAATAAAACCCACAGTAATGTGGGTATAAACTTCTGTATATATCTTTTAAATTAGTCTGTGTAAAAAATACATTCATCTTCTTCTAAATCATTCACTTACAGAAAGAGTAACATAACCATTTCAATGCCAGAGGGGATGCAATGCATTGCTTATCCCCGGTACTCAAAGGGTTACAAATTCTCTACAATGGTCTAGCACTGTATAGTATACAGGCTGCATGTGTCTGTGTATAAGGACTGGAACTATACAGTGTAGGAGGGACAGTCTCTGTTTGACACCCAAATCCCTCTACTCCTCTATTTAGGAGATCACACTGTGTGGTGTATATACCAGTGTATCAGACTGCTCCACATCAATAAAAACCACAGTAATGTGGGTATAGACTTCTGTATATATCTGTTAAATTAGTCTGTGTAAAAAATACTTTCATTTTCTTCTAAATCATTCACTTACACAAAGAGGAACTTAACCATTTCAATGCCAGAGGGCATACCACTTGTCACTCAAAGGGTTAAAAATTCTCTAAAATACACCACCAGCCACGTCCCCAGTAACACCACCTAAAACACAAATGACCCTCTTTGGCCATTTGAAATATTGGGAGGTATGTTACTTACACTGCTCACACTGTATGTATGTATGTTCTGCTTTGCATCTGTGTGTCACTGTTTGTGCATGTCAGTGCATGTGTGTATGTATGTGTGTTGCATGTGTCTCTGTCTGTCACTGTGTGTCCCCCTGTATATGTGTGTGTTTGCACATGTGTCTGTGTATCACTGTGTGTACCTGACACGTACACCCTACTCTATTTTTCACTATCATAACATTCATTTAAAAAAAACACAATTCCCTGCATAACATGACGGGCAATGCCGTCCCACATTGCTAGTATATATATATATATATATATATATATATATATATATATATATATTTGCTCTGACCCTAATGACTGTAACTCACACCTAAATGTGCTCTCCCAGTCTATGGGACAGAGAGGCTACAAATCTAGGATTATTACCTAGCAAGTCCACTCTGCTCTGAAGACACCATGCACGAACCTGCTGCAGTGCAGGAAGAAAAAAAAATCTCTACACGGGTACCACTTGTAGTCACCTACAACCCAGCTCTTGAAGAAATGCGGAAAATTATTATAGATCTGCAACCAATGCTAGCAGAAGATGATACTCTGAAAGACTGATGTGAAGAGTGCAGAAAAGGGTGCCATACAATGCAAAAAACCTCGTTGCAAACTATGCCAGCATATATGCCCAGACAGTGAAGCCACTCACAACAACAAAACCTACAGCATTAAAGGATCATACTCTTGCACATCTAGCAAGGTGGTATATATGATACATTGCACCAAATGCCACTTGGGGTGCTGCATTGGAGAAACCACCCAGCAGTTGAGTGGCAAAGTGAACATGCAGAGGCACTCTATCAGACATCACAGGGAGGGATCCTGCTGCACCCCTGTGGGACACCATTTTACTCAGCCTGAGCACTCATTTAGAGACCTGAAAATCAAGGTGCTCAAGGAGAACTTTGGAAATTACCAGGAAAGAAAAACTTTTGAAGCCAGAATGATTATATTTTTTTAGCAGCAAGAATACAGGACTAAATGTTGATTTGCGTTTCTTATGCCACTATCAAGGTTTCACATGACCTCTCTATCATTATCTTACTCTTCATATATATGCACATGATAACATACATTTTAATGACAGGTTTCATATTATTATTAACATATTAAGTATACGCACTGACATATGCTTTCTCATATTCTTATACATGCAGGCGTATATATATGTGGCTGGACTATTCTATATGTATATATGGGTTTATGTGCATATATGTACATGTAGGTATACATGCATGTATGTATGTGTTTATGTATGTATACGTATATGTATATGTACTAGTACATATGTATAGGTACTTGTGTATAGATATATGTTTTAGTATGCATTACTACATATTGTGTGTACGTATTTAGGTATATTCATATATGTATATGTATGTGTCCATATGTATGTGTTTATATGTATATGTGTATATGCTATATACATGTATATTTTTGTGTGTGTATACAGATATATTGTATGGGTGTGTGTATGTGTGTGTATGTGTATATGCATGTATATGTGTGTGTGTGTGTGTATATGAATGTGTGTGTATGTGTGTGAATGTACACATGTGTGTATATGTGTATATGCATATATGCGTATGTATATGTATGTATGTGTGTATATATATATATATATATATATATATATAATGTGTGTGTGTGTTTATGTATGTGGGTGTATGTATGTATGGGTATGTGCGTGTATGTGCATATGTAGTATGCATATGTATATGTATATATATGTATGTGTGTATGTATGTGTATGTATATATCTACCTATATGGGCACGAGTTGTATATAGTCCTGCATGCGCATACTGGATTGTTGGCATTGTGGCATTCATAATGTGTGCAATCTTTTTTGGACTCTCCCCTCCCATACCATCTCCTGTATTTTTCTTCTCTTTCTCCCCCCCCCACACACTCTGCCTTGCACAGGGTATTTACGACCTTCTGCAAGAAGAGTGTGGATTTTATCTTGGTCCCTGTCTTATCAGCAGTCCCACTGTGTGGACCCCAGCAAGCAACACAGCTTTGAATTCAATGTATTAACTGTATTAACTGTGAATTCTGTGTCCTTGTGCTCAGAAATGCTTTAGACTTGAGAAAGGGAGTTTATCACGAAAGCTTGTCAATCCATAATTCTGTTAGTCCAATAAAAAAGGTATTACAAGATATTAATTTTGTTTGCTATTTTACATCTACATCACTGGACTAATACGGCTACAATCTTAACTATATATCTATATATCTATATATATAGATATATAGATATATACTAGCCAAAATATCATCAAATGTACAGTCAAGGAGATATTCATAGTTGTTACTGTATGCTAATGTATGCGGTGCCTGTGTTTCTGAATGCTAATGTATCTGGTACCTGTGTGATACTAGTGATGTGTAATATGCTAATGAAGCCTTTCCAGTGACATGTCTTATGCTAATTTATGTTTCAGTGACTTTTCATATGCTAATGGGCAGTACCAGGAAATGTTCACTTTCACTTTCCCAGGACTATAATTGTGAATCTCTCCTAAACTATAAATTTTGGTCAACATGGCACATAGGCAATTTTGAAGGAAGTTTTCAAATAAGTAAAGAAAATTCAAGATGATAGGTCCACTTTAATCACATGGAATTCACCAGCACATCACTGATGCTTGCACAATGTGAATCATGAAGAACCTACTATATGCATCTGGTTGGGATATTTACACAGGCAGGTCTTGCTTCTTATGAACTAAATCAATACAGAAAGCCTGTGTTATGATGTTCATTGCAAGTTTGTAAACTAAAAAGACTGCCCAACCCACTCGTTCAAAGAAGGGAATACAAACTGCTTAAAGGAAGAAATGACAAATAATGATATATTATGATATACACACCTCCACTAGGACTTAAAATGACATCCATCCAATCATCAGCACTTGAGGTCTAAGAACATATAATTAAACTTATATAATACAAAATGTTTTACACCATTGAATATGTTGTCTTCGTTTGTGCTGTATGTTCCAGTTGGTTTGTATTATCTCTCAATAAAGGAAGATTGCTTTAAATTGCTGACTCCAGGTATCTTTGATGAGGAGTGATACAGTGCTTTTCACTGCTGTCCAACATACTCAGCCATCAGCCAATCATGTAAGCTTTTCCCAACATGCACTGATCATCAATCATATCACCAGAAACAATATAATGGTGAATGTCAGAGAAGGTAATTGAAAAAACTAGCAAGTGTAATGTGTTAGAATTACTGACATATTCTAATTGCTTGTGTGAGAAAGACCTTTGTAAATAAGAGAATTTTAGAATAAACACATTAAGCCATTTTATTACTTGTAAATGAGCAATATTTCCATTAGTAATAATAGGTCATACCGAAATAATCTGATAAAAACAGAAGGGAAGAAAGTAATAGAGTATGATATCTATTTACTGGAAAGCAAAATAGATAAACATGTATGGAAATACTCTTTCAGACACTGCCTCTAATCAACACAGCAAGTCTCATTTTCCCCTGAATAAATGGACGATTTAGTGGGCTTGATTTGCACAACATCATTATAACTTCATCTATGCTCATCACATGACCTCCAATACATTTCTGACACCAAAGTGTATCAGCATTCCTGTATAGATGATGCCAACATGGGTCCATTAACCACCTCCATCCTGTGACAGGATTGTTAGGGAAACACAAGAGAAGGCAAATAATCAAATTATAGGTTTTAATTGACCAAATCTTAGCTCAGTTCAGTTTTCTCCAGGGAATATAGCCTAATATGCTGCTTAGCTTGACATTTGATAAATAGACCCCTGTTTTTAACAGTCTATTTATTTTAAACAATTTATTTAGTACAGCAATCCAAATTACTCTGTTTTTTTGGAGGCCACCATTGCAATCTTTTTATACTGCTGTACTTAAAGGGTGTATCCTTTTAAAAGGATAGTAATGTTTCATAATAAAAGCAGCTCTAATTAACCTTCATAGTATTTGGACTCTGAATAGTGTTTTTTCAATTCTGTTACAGTTGTAGTTCAAGAGTAATTCAATGACAAAGTATGTCCCTCCCGCCCCTTTTACTGATGTAACACTGTTCAGACAGATCAGAAAGGAGGTGCCCAGGTAGACTGCAGAGAGGGACAATCTTCAATTAAGATAAGGGAAAAACCTGAAAAACTTCTCAAGGGGGACAGGTCTTTCATTGTTCTCATAGGAAGAAGATTGTCCCCTTCTGTTATCTGTCTAGTCTATGGACTGGATTCCACATCTGAGAAGAAACAGCTTACACTAGGTAATAGGGGCGGGAGGGGAATCTTTGCTTGTGAATATCTTTCAAACCATAAAGGTTATAAGACTTATATCATTCTTCATGTTTTTTTAATGCCTACAAAATAAAATAAAGATAAAACAAAGTATTACTATCCCTTTAAAATGTTGGACGCAAAAGAGCATGCGACCACTTAACATATTAACCATATTGTTTGCATAAAAATGGCGACATGAGAATCTCGCACTTCATGACAGCGCAAGATCTTCATGTCGCCTAGTGAATGGTCGCACTTTGAATAATAATAGTGCATACCGTCCCTCGATCTAATATGTGCATCCACAAAATGAACCTTAACATCCTTAACAGGTTTTTTTCATTTTTAACTTCTGCAGCAGTCTTTTAGAAGCCGCTCCTGCATCTCTCTCCCCTTCTGTGCTCCGCTCCTCCCTGTCATTCTGCATGCAGAGAAGGGGAGAGAGAGAGGCAGGAGCAGCTGTGCAATGCTCTTACTCTTCAAAACGTGCTAGCTACACTGTAATAATATGTTGAAGTTGATCCCTCCCTCACCTTTCCCCAACATAAGCATTTTTGTTGCAGATCGGACAGTGGATCACACAAAGGGAGGTTTCTAAAATGGATTTTCCAGCGAAAAAGCAAACAACGTGGTTTTTGTGGAATTTTTTGCGGGAACACGGCGAGAGCTTTTGCCCACCCCTAATATAAACCTCCTCTCCAACTTTGCTCCTTGAGTCAACTCTGCAATCCCTGGGGTGCAATTTCAAAAGTTCAGTCTCATCCCAATGAAGAGAATAAGATTCTTGGGCTGCATCCTACACTTTCCCTAACAGTGAATTGCAACAATGCTAGCATTAACAATAGTCTAACACCCAGAAATCAGAGTTGTATAACACTTACCTGTCATCCTCTGTCCATCTTCTTCTGTCATCTTTTACCTTCCTTCTTCTTTATCTTCATATTACATCTCTTCATCTTCTGTCTTCTAATCTTCCATCTTCTCTTCAATGCATTGTGGATCAATGTGTTGCATAACTCTCTAGTATTCAAAGAGTTTCAACTGTTTCGGCATTCCAATAATTAAACAATATTTGTGTGCACAATGTGAAAAAAAGGCCAAATCCATGTTGTACAAATATATAAAATAGCCTTCATAGACAATCTCAGTTTTCCATCCCAAATACAAAATATCCTATGGCAGTTACAGTGTCAAAGATGCTGCTACCAATGCTGCTTTCACCGGAGGTGGCGGCAGTGTTGTAGGCCAAAAATACCCCTTTGTAATACCTTTCGGGCCATTACCCGAGCTTTGCACCAGCCAATCATCTTCTGGGTGGCGGTGATGAAACCCGCTAGAAGCTGATTGGCTGGAAGGTGTATAAGCACACATCCCAACCAGTGGAAGACTGGAAACCATTTTGAACAGAGACTGGTTAATTTTTTTCACTGAGATGCTCGGGCAAGGTTTAAACATGCATTAGGGGACTCTGTGCCTAAAAAAAACTGGGTGCAGCTTTTCACCCATTAAAGTGCATCTCTTAATGTACGTTTCTGCCCAACACATGAAATTAATGGGAAAATTTAACTTTTTAATGAGTTCAAATGGGCGACAAGCATTTTTTTCTTCCAGTATTTCTTCATAGCAATGGTAATTGAATTGCTTACCATGCCAGAAATGTTGCCAATTTTGAATTGATTTGAATTGAGGCTGAAAAGTATGCAATATTCAGTAAATTGGAATAGGCAAAAAACTTTCATTGCAAAAGTGAAATGTGTGAAAAAATGGCACATTTTTACTTCTATAAAAATTCCAGCAAAAAAGAACACTTTTTCACCACATTGAAATCAGTGTTATCAATGCTATTCTTCCCTGAAGTCAATTTCCCACAATGTATTACCACCATGCTAACTCAGTATAAAATACTAAATCATGCAGCGCAATAAATTCAGAGCTAGGTGATTGTTCTCTACAGAGGGATTTACATACAATGTCAAATTGAATAGACAAATTGAGTATGAAATTTAATAAGGGGAAGTGTAAATGTATGCATTTGTAGTAGAGAAATATCTGGGAGCCCTTGTAAACTGCAAACTTGGAAATAGTGATCAGTGTCACATAGCGGTAGCAAAAGCAAACAAAGTTTTGTTATGCTTAAAAAGTGGTAATGAAGCAAGAGTTGATAATATAATTCATTAAGGGGATTTGAAGTATGTAAAGCATATAGTAAACTTGTTTTTTTAACCTAGAGAAAAGACAACTGATGGGATCTTGTTGCACTGTAACCTATATGCAAGATCAATTCAAGAAGCACTCCAGTAAGCTTTTCACTCCAAGGCCTGGTCAGATAAAGAGGTTGCAGCTTCAGCAAGATTTTTTTTTTTTCCAGTAAGGTGTGTTAATTTATGTAATTGCTTGCCCAAGGTTATGGTAAGGCAGATAAAATAGATACATTTGAGAGAAGATTAGATGCGTTTCTGTCAGAAGGGAACATACAGGGTTATACTTTGTATTAGTATTTAAAACAAGAAGTCATGATAAACAGAGGAATACCAATTTTAGAGTCAGAAAGGCTTATACAATACTTGTGTGAAACAAACTAGGATCACTTCTGATACTAATTCAGTAGCTAGGATTGAAGTAATGTAGACTTGACATTTTAAGTTGTATGTATTTCGGATGTTAAACAAATCATATATTTATTTTGAGTAGTGGTATATAAAATTAAATTTCTCAATAATAGAGCTAGATTCAGTTGCAGGTGACACGTTAATCACTGGATTTCAACAATTCAATCTCAAAACTTAGTTCAGGACTGGTTTAGTTGTGATGTGAAGCCAAAGTACCCAATACTATAACTAAGGGAGTAATTTGGAATTGTACCTAAGTTAGCAGATTTCATTTCAAATTATACTTATTCTAATGGCGCCCCATCAAATATATTTTAATTTGGTATGGTTTGCAATCTGATTAACCTCTTAAGGACCAGTTACATTGTACGCACCCCTGGTCCTTAAAGGGTTATAAACTAGAATTATGAAAGTCAGATATTTATGTATTGTAGACATTTGAATCCTATACACTAAATAACTCTTGCATGTTGCGTGCCTAACCTGTTAATTTGCCATACTATAAAAACTCATATTTCCTATTAAGTAGTTTCATCATCATATTTCTAATACATTGCAAACATGGCCAAGGCATATCAATGTTTAGATTAATTTAATCCTATGTTTGATGTTGTATTTTTTGGCATAAAAGGAAGAAAATAGTTTGAGTGCCAAACGGAGTGTGCAACACATTGCAATTAAATGCATTATGCACCCCTCTGGCACTGAAAGGGTTAAGGACCAGTGGGGTGTATGTAACATATTGTGAAGCAATGTGCTGCACATTTTAGGATACCCTGACAGGCATACATACCTCCCCCAATGTATTGTACCCAATATATTAGAAATGTCATAGATTTGAAGCATGATGTTAGTACTATATAGCTGTGAGATCAGTTTGATTATTAGACTACATGATCCAACTCTCCTTATCCTAACAAATGCATTTTACATATTATAAAACAAATTGTCCTTGAGCTATCTATCCTAATAAAAAGTATTTCATCAAATGTATGTTATCATAGCCTTTGTTTAATTCAAACCCTTAATAAACTCAGGATCATAAACACAAATTCTCTTTAGGGAACAAATACAAATTCCAGTTTATTTAACTGAGATTTTTAACTGTTTGTATGCTAGAGAGGTCTCCGTTGTTTCTTGTATTCAGTATATTAAAAGCTACCTTTAAATTAACCTTTTGATTGCCAGAGGGGGTACACAATGCCTTGCTTTGCAATGTGTTGCGTACCCCTCTGGCACTCAAATGGTTAAAGGAGAACTAACAACATCTAATACTAACTCACCTCTTCACTTACTAGGGTCAGAAAATCCTAATATCCCTATGCATTTCACTTTTGCTTCTTGGTTCAAGAGATAACATCTTCAATCTGCCCTGGATGTCATGTCCTCAGGGACGGACATGTCACTTGCTACAGGACCTCAGGACTTCAAACTCTGCTCCCTGCATATCATAATATTAACCCTTTAAGTGGTTAAGTAGGCTCATGTGAGTGCAAAAAAGACCAGACAGCGACTGTCATGCCTCCATAAACATGCTGTCCATGACTGATTGAAGATGTAGGGGTTATGCACAAAGATGTGATAAAGAGGTGATAAAGTGGAGATAACTTCTCCAGTTATATAATTTCTCCAGTTCTTATGTATTCTATACAGTTTGTGCACTAAGATCTCCAAAGGTGGATAAATCTT
Source organism: Rhinophrynus dorsalis (assembly GCA_037306005.1). Taxonomy (NCBI): domain Eukaryota; kingdom Metazoa; phylum Chordata; class Amphibia; order Anura; family Rhinophrynidae; genus Rhinophrynus; species Rhinophrynus dorsalis. The sequence continues at coordinate 66,023,174 of CM074719.1, read as the reverse complement.
AGTGCATTGTCTCCATAGAATAACATAGGAATTGGAGAAGTGATATCACTGGATAAGTAATCTCCTCTTCATCACCTCTTTATCACAACTTAGTGCATCTCCCCCACTATCTCTTGAACCAATGCATATGGGCAAAGTACACAGTGGTCATTAGGATTTTCTGGCAACAGTAAGATAAGTGGGGAGTTGTAATTAGGAGGTGTTAGTTCTCCTTTTGCTGGGAAATTTTGCGATTTAGTACTTGTTCCCTATGGTTCATTTAGTTTGCCGCAGAATTGTTCCACTTTTCCTAGAATTGTGTTGTCCCAGTGGGTTCTTTCCGGGAAATTAAATATTTATTTTATGCTTTTATTGTCCTGTCAAATGGCTCAGTGACTCTGAAGTGTCATTGAGCCATGTGGAGTCTGAAAACAAGGAGGCAGAATAACTGGATTAATTCTGAGACAAACCAAAGACACCATAGGGGAGAAGTAGTAATTCACACTTATTAAATGGGTTTTTAACTCCTTGAATTTTGGATATGTATCCAGTAGGGATGGGTGAAAATTTTCGAGTCAAACTGAAATTGGCTAATAATGGCACTTTCCGCTTGGCAAATAATTTCCTGCGAAAAGTGCAGTTTTTCCACTTTTTCCCGCCTTTTTTGCCCATTGAAATAAATAGGAAGAAAAATGTTTCTACACCACACAACGGTTTTCTACAGCCATATAAAAGGGTGTCAGGCTCTCACAGCATGCCATTCTGTGTTTGTGAGAAGAGAGAGCAGCACCTTGTTTGAGCTAGAAAAGACAGAGAATTGAAGTTTAGTTTAGTGAATCTCTTAGTAGAACATTGTTCTATGTAAGTGTGTATTAGGAGAGTTAGTGTGGCACTCTGGGGAGAAGAAGGGAGGAAGGAGGTTGACCCCAAATACTCTAAAATTCCATGTGACTGACTGGCAAGGACAAATACATTCTGCATGCTAACACATTTTTCAACCCATATATTGCTATAGGACTCACAAATTTGACTTTCAGCCACTTATTTCTAAACTTCAGTCCTCAGAAGAAGTAACAATACAGTGGGAAATATAGTACCTACAGGAAATATAGGCGGAAATTGTGTTAAAATAGGGGAAAAGGAGGACATTTTTGCATAGGTGGAAATCCAAAAACTTTCACAGAAAAAGCGAAAAATCAGCAAGTTTTCACGGAAAGTCATGCAGGAAATTTTTCATACTCTTCGCCAACCCATAGTCTCCAACCCATTGCAAAGAAATGCAGTGGAGACCTCTCTAGATTTCAACAAAAAGCACCATTTAATTAAATGGAAATATAGAGACTTATTTTTTTTAATTTCTCCCCTATGGTGCAGCTGATATGCCTTAGAATTACTTTAGTTCTTTGTAGTCTATCATCCTCGCTGGTGTGTGATACATAATTTAATAGAGTGATCATGTCTAAAGAAGTCCTGGCTCTTTAGCCATATGGGAGTCATTCTACAGTACAGGTGAGCTTTAATGGCACCAGTGGGAAATTTTGTAGCCATATGCACCCTGGAGAAAAACATAGAAGAGCAAATATTTTATTATTGTTATTATTATTAGTAGTAGTAGTAGTGAAAAGAGTAGGTGTAGTAGGCGAAGAAGGATGAGAAAAAGAAGTATTATTTACTGTTGTATGGAAATCCCTATTTCCTTGTCTTATTCTATATACTGTACATTCAAATAATTCAAGCCAAAGCCAAAGAGTCTACACACTACTGAACTTCAGGAACAGTAGACATCACATCATTCTAACTTTTCAGCTACTGTAGTCTTAGTTGATGCCTCGAGTCTCGAACACAAAATAAACATATAATGCATCTGGATTAACACAGGTTGGTTGATGTAATTGAGGACTATAAAAATGAATCAGCCTAAACTACTGAATCACTAACTGATTTCCTAGAAAAAGAATGTTTTTAAGCTTTTCATACAGTATTTGTTTGCTGTAAACTAGTATTTGTATTTACACTCCAAATTACAGGTATTAAAATGCAACAATAATCATCACATGTTCTCTTGATACCAGGAAAGAGCAGACACAGATCAGCACAAAAAGAAATATATAAAGGTGAATGTACAAATCTGCCAGCAGAGATAATTTTCTGTACTTGAACACTGTCGTAGTAATTATGCAGCAACACTTTGGAGTATGTACAAGGGTGTACTTTAGTGCACAAAAGAAGCACACTATTGACTTTAATAAGAGATAGTGTCACACTGGCAGACAGGACAGAAGGCAGACAAGAGTGGCAGAGGAAGAAAACTAGGCATATATATTTCACAGTGGTGATACTGGATTTCCGGGGAGGTACAAAATAAAAATTGTGTAACTTACAGGAGACTAATTAAACTACTATTAGCAGATACGAGAAAGAAGCAGTAGTATATTGCTAACTGCTAAAAAGAAAAGTCTTTATATCTTTAAAAATCTTCATTTTAAATTCATCAAGATCATCTTACATCCATTTTTAAATGTTATAATACATTTTCAAATGTGGCAGATTTACTTCTGAAAATATTGTCCTTATTTTACCACCAACTCACGATCCAACAATTTTTGTATTAGGACATTTTGAACATCGCACCCTAAACCTTTACCTTGATACACACACCTCAAGTCTATAAACCCTTACGTCATCTCTAACACAAGCAGTATTCATAAAAATGTTGTTTCTCTATAAAAATTAAATATAGAAGTTGATCTACTAAGGAAAAGTAGTACCATAAGGAGCAAATAAAAGTACAATTATTTAAATTTTAGAAGCATTGTGTTGGGGACATCTCTCATATTCAGAAGGTTAATATCCCTTGTATTAAACTATCTGAATATTTTGAATCCCTTATTTCACCTTCACATGAACTCCAAATTATTCTTTAGTAAATTGGCCTCATAACTATAATTTAACTCGGACAATGCAATGCATTGCACATGCCACTGATACTCAAGGGGTTAATATTACCATAATTTATGAAGAAATTACTCTTGAGTCTTTGTTTAGCATATAACTGCCATTCTAAGATACGATTAACATACCAAAATCCTTGAAAGGACCTTTAATGTGGACAGAAATATTAAACAGCAAATCTAAACCTCTCCTTCCGCAGAAACTTTCAGAAAGAGTATCAGTATCTTCATACTCTATGCTTCTGAAAAGCTTTTGCCATTGTAAAAAAAATTTATTTATTTTCCTCTTGTAAATAATGAAAGAGCAATATAAAGAGATGGCATTAGATTACCCCGGTGTGCATTAGCTGTTGAGATGAGAAATTATTTGTCTGATCAACAGAAGGTGCCTCTGAAAGGAGCTCTGTGATACACATGACATGGCTATGTTTAAATGCTAGGCTGTTTTGTCAAGTTTCTCCAGCTTTGAATGTCAAGAAATACCAGTAGTTTTCCTAAGAAGTCTCTAACACTTTTGTCAACAAGAAAGTAAGTTAGGAATATATGGAAACTGTTACTCAAAATAAGTGGATCTTAATTTGTTTAACAGGACTTTCTGGGGTGGTGTTCTTCAAGTCAGGTATATCAATTTTCTTAATTTTCCATGTGGACTCTGATGTAATCTACCACTGAACTGAGACATATTACTGCTTTAAGAAGATTATCATGATGTAATAGAAACAAGGGCTGAGCTCTCTCTCTGTATAACTATACTCAGTCAGACTGATAGTCTATTGTTTATTGTGTGGATATGATTGTCTGTCTATCTATCTATCTATCTATCTATCTATCTATCTATCTATCTATCTATCGCACATGTGATTGCTGCATTAAAAACACCTACCAAAATAAAAGCTTATGTTGAATCCATCAATAGGTACACATTCCCTTTAATGAAACAACAAAATAAAAAATGTATAGCTTCTTCTTCTACTTTCATTCTTCATGCGCTCCACTGCAATTTACAGTTATTTATAAGTAAAATCACTAAAACAAGCTGATTTGTCTTCTGAATTACAGTTTTTTTTATTTAGAATTACCATTAGATGTAGGGTAAAAAAAACAACTTCAAATGAAAAGCAACACTGAGTCTGATGTTCTTTTATCTGGATAGGAAAATGGACAGACTGACTGGTTTAATTGGTTCTTATCTGCAGTCAAAATCTGTTTACTTGGATGAAATGCAGAAATTCCAGAGCTTTTTTTGGGAATGTACTCAAGGGTTCTCAGAATCAGGACATACTTTTTTCCAAAATTTGCTAATTCACACTATTGGACATGATTTGTTTACAAAAAAAAAAAAAGAAAAAAAATATATAGTTAGTACTGAGACCTTTTTTATTTTTCAGAAAAAGTAACCCTGCATATATCCATTGATTTAACCCAAAGTAATGCATTAGAGACCTCGCTAGCAACCAATAGGTTAAATTAGGTTTTTAAATCCTTGCATGTCATCAAGCTCTTCTACACATGTAATTGCAAAATGTATATACTGATTAGCATTATTGAATCCTGTGCTGAAACCTTATCATGTTAGACATTCAGTCTGCTACCTTACACTCCAGTAAGTGGAAAATATCCATTCCCTATTTATTCTATAGAAAAGGAGGATCCATAAAACACTATAGGAATTGTCAAACTGGAGGGTCTTCTCTCACATTTATGTCACCTTACTAAGTATTTACTAATTAAAATGGGCAAGTTTCTGAACTCCAAGTAAGAAAAATTTTGGAGAGGTTTATGTAGCAGCTATGTAATTATAAATATCTCAGGGAAATCAAGCAAAAGTTTAGAAGTCATAAAACTGTGTTAAACTCCTCATTGGACTTGAAGGTCTTTCATTCATCCAAGGGGTTTGGGATAGAGAGGACTACAAAATATAATGACACTTTCTCTTAACTCAGAACGTTGGATAGCCGTCTGCCACTCTAAGTGTTAAAAAGCCCCTTTAAACTAATGGAAATGTTCAGGTGTCTGCTATGGAGCAGTTGGTTTGCCTCCGGTCTTCTTGGAATGTCAGCCTCAATATCACTGCAGCTACATTTTTATTTAAAGAAACAGAAAAAAATGTAATTCAAAAGTTATTACAGATTTTTTTTAAATTTTACATTAACCCCTTAAGGACCCTTGATGTACCAGGACCGTCACGGTCCTTGAACTACTGAAGGACCGATGACGGTCATGGTGCGTCACGTACTTTTTACTTACAGCGCTCTACCGGGAGCGCTGTAAGTAAAAATAGGGCCTGAAATAGACCGCTCCAAGATCGGAGCGATCTCTTTCAAGCCCCATAATGACGCGCCGATACACGTGACAGGTCACGTGTACCGGCGCGTCTAAGTGCGCCTATGCGGTCATTATGGGACGGAAATGTCCCATGACCGCCGGTCCTTAAGGGGTTAAACCTTTGAATGCCAAAGTGGAGTCCCACACATTGTAAAGCAAAGTGTTGACACACCTCTTGTATTCAAAAGGTTGAAATACAGGTGCTGATGACACTAAGCTGTGTAAGGAAATACATACAGAGCTGGATGTTTTTTTCCCTACAGAAGGATTTAGGTAAACTAAGTGAATGGCAGAAAAGTGGCAGATGTCATTTAATGTAGATAAATGTAAGGTTATGCATTTGGGCTGCAGAAACAAACTTGCTACATATACTCTAAATGGGAAACAACTTGGGAAATCCTCATTAGGGAAAGATTTAGGAGTACTGATAGACAATGGACTTCACAGCAGTGTGCAGAGTCACTCAGCTGCTGCAAGTGCAAATAGGGTACTAGCCTGCATAAAAGAGGTGTAGAAGCAAGGAATGCTAATATTATCCTATCTCTGTATAAATCCTTGGTTAGGCCTTATCTAGATTATGGAGTTCAGTTTTGGGCAACTGTTCTAAAAAAAGACATTATTGAACTGGAAAAGGTGCAGAGACATGCAAAACTGATAAAGGGATTGGAGGATCTGAGTTACAAAGAGAGACTAGCCAAACTGGGTTTGTTTACATTAGAGAAGAGACGTCTAAGGGGTGATATGATTACTATTTACAAATACATTCAAGGTCAATACAAAGAACTATCCAATGAATTATTTATGCAAAGAGCTGAGCTAGGAACAAGAGGTCATCCATTAAGACTTGAGGAAAGGCACTTTTGACTAAAACAAAGGCAGGGATTCTTTACAGTAAGGGCGATAAGGCTATGGAATTCTTTGCCTCGGGATGTTGTGCTTGCAGATAATGCAACTGCATTCAAAAAAGCAATGGATGACTATCTAGCACAGAACAATATTGACAATTATGACAGATGGCTTCAAAGCAAATAGGATATTGATCCGAGGAACTATTGGACTACCAATTGGAGTTAGGAAGGAATAATTCCGCCCCCACACTTGGGACTAGATTGGAAATGGCTCCAGATGGCTTTTTTTTGCCTTCCTCTGGATCAACAGGGGTGTTTTTGGCATGGGCTGGACTTGATGGCCGCATGTTTTTTTCAGCCTTATCTGCTATGTTACTATGTTATTATGTAGGTGGTGGTGTTCTTATCAGATTTCCCCTAGAGTGTGTTATAGTGTACCCATATTTTAACCCTTTCAGTGATAGAGGGGTACACATTGCACCGAAAGGATTAATTAGCAAAATAAAATGTATTTTTCATAAATATGGTTTACAGCTTCTTTAATATACCTATTTTTTTCAGTTATAACACAAATAAATAAAAAAATGCAGGAAGAAATAAAGCATTATACACAATTACTAGTATCTATGTAGGGATCACAGCTTCTCATTCCATTTTTTATTTCGGAAAGCCACTGTAGGACAAGTAAAAGCCTGTTGCTAATGTGAATTGAAATTTATAACCCTGGGGGTACAATAAGGTATAGATATATATAATATCTGGGCTAGAAACATTTATTGCTTGTGGTTGCACATTCTGACAGCAGGCCTTTGTCCATCAATTTACAATTACTAGGCTGAGAGTTTAAACTTAATAATCATTATAGCATCCAGTGTTTACCAAAATAATTTCTTTGTTTTGCACTTGTTATTTTGCTCAACACAGAAGCTTAAAACATATCATTGTCCTAGACAAGACGTACTACATCATGACTGCATCAAGTGTATTAATGTTTTCTGTACTTAGTGTGTTAGAAATATATGAGGATGGGCTGGAAAAAGTAAAACTAAACAAAAAAAGAAAGGAAATGATTAGGATTAGTAGGGGCAGGCATGATTAAAAAAAAGCCTGTAGCTACTGTTTTCAGCCCTAAAACAGCTCCTATTAGCTGTTTTAGGGGCCTTAAAAGTGACCCTCTCAACTGGAACACAAGCTGGAATCCACAATCTCCAGGTTTTGTACGCGTCTTTCATAGACCCATTGTGTCAGGATCAAGCTTGATGCAGCAGGTCTATAGGAAATTGTATCATACAGGAGGAAACTGTCCAGTGCAATCGAAGCACAGATTAATTGGGGAAAATCGATGGACTTTTTTTAGACCCCCATTCTGCCACTCTATTCTTGTACAAGGATTCACAATGCAGCCACATCTTCATTGGTAAGTCTGCTCCTAGAACAGCAGATCTGCTGACAGGGCAACTATTACATGATGCTTGTCCTATAAGAACTTAAAAGAGCAGTAAACTATTTAAAAAAGAAACATGTCATAATTGTTTTCCTTTTGAGTTAAACACAAGTACCACCACTGCTAGGATATTTTTCCACTCGAAAGTTATTACAGCTCAAACATGTTCTTTTCAGTTTGTTTATTAAACTGCAATTTTCTTTTTTGGTCACCAGATGGTGATATTACAGCACTAACTATAGAGAGGCATTACAACACAATGCATTGGATATTCCCTAATACTAAAAAGGGTTAAAACAAAAATACTTTTGAATGAAATATCACTCAGCATTGTGAGTACCCTTTTCACTCAGAAGGAAAACACTTCAATTTATATTTTGTTTAATGAAAAGTATACAGCTTTTTTAAAAGCTATAATTATATCAAGATGGATCTGGAGACTTTTCATTTGTTAACTAGGGTTCAATTGGCTTGCCCATTTCTTCTTAGTACATCAGCCTCATGATGTCTCATTAGAAAAGAACTGCCAGCAGATGGGACTGTTATAGATGCTTCTGACTCACAAACCTTACTACCAACCTGGGGGGTTATGATCTAAGGAGTATAAAGAGGTGATAAAGTGGAGATGACTTCTTCAGTGATATCACATCTCCATTTCCTGTTATTCTATGGAGCCTATGTACTAAGATCTCCAAAACTGAGAAATCTTAAGGCATTGGCTCAATAGAATAACATAGGAACTAGAGAAGTGATATAAAAGGAAAAGTCATCTCCACTTTATCACCTCTTAAATCACCCCTAAGCGCATAACCCCCTGGACTTGGGATATATTCATGGACTTTCAGAAGTCATGATTAAGTCATAAAAGGTCTGATAGATCCTCTGCCATCTTTTGAGGTAGCAAGCTGAACATGGTACCCTAACCACTCTAAATATCCTCTAGAATATATCCTTGACAGTGCACAAGGAAAAATAAATTAATAAGCAGGCTGATGGTCTGTGAAAAGATGCACTAGGGTGAGATAAAGATGAGACAAACTTGTCAATGAGATATAATCTTCAATTTAAACATGATTCTGTGGAGCCAATGCACAAAGATAATTTCTCCACAGAATAGCATTGGAATTAGAAAGTTTATCTTTACATTTACCACTCTGTTGTAAAAATCATCTGAAGTCTAAAGAGCTAGTATAAAGCAAAACAGAATCTAACCACAGAAAAGTCTGAGTGCAGTATCTTCCAGTGGTTGGTCTGGGAACAGCAGGGAGTGTTTGTTTGGGCAGTTGCCCATTTGGGCTGGAATCCTCCTCTTCCTCCTATTGGAGGATTATTGTTTTAATACTCAGTCCTCCCTTTCCTTCTTTCCCATTCCACATGCTCTCTGGTATCCTGACCTGGCTTGTCTGACATCCGCTGCTGTTGATCAGTGTTTATGGGATTAGTCTCATGAGCTATGTGCAGCTAGATAGCTGTGGCAAAAATGGCTTGTGTAACAGGAACCAGGAGATCCATGTAATCCCTGGCCGTTATGCCGAGCTTCTCTCACTGTGATGTGACTACAAAGAGGTAGTCAGGCTGGTCCAAGTCATCAGGATTGAGAAATGGGAGTCAAAAGGGACTCTTTAGTCCATACCTAGAAGAAGACACATCAAACAGGATGTTGCAGTCCAAGAATATTGTGTGCATTTTGGAATAGGCCATGGTTTATAAAGCCATATTGCAAGGGGGAAGGGGGATGTGACATACAATAGGACAAGAACAGATTAATACAATTAACACATACCACGATGGAAGCAGGTTATAAAGGCAACATCTGCATCAGACTAATTTCATCACTCAGACAACAATGGTGAAAATACAACAGTAGTAAAGGGATTAGGAAAGTGACACCTATCAAACATGGACCAGACAGTGAGACACATAACACAGGAGAAATAAGGTGATAATACAAAAATACCACAATTTAACCCCTGCAGGCCCATGTGAAATTGTCCATATGTAACATGGATTAACAAATGCACTCGTAATGAACCATAGGTCCGTTACAGCTTATCTATATGGATTCTCAGCTGATGACTGATAAAGCTTACTGTAACACAATACATTATTACAATACACTGGAGACCTCATCCAGTGGGGCAAAACTTTAATTGCTATATAAAACCAGCCCTGATGGTCTAAATTATATTTTAGATCTACTTTGCTGCCACATTCTAGAGCTGGGACAGGTAGCCTTTGGCTCTCCAGCTTTTGGCTGGTTAGGAATGATTGGAGTTGTATTCTCCATTAGTTTGCATAGGTTGAATAACCATATTCTAGAGGTAAGCTAAACACTCATCAAAACAGCCACAGCAGAGCAGCAAACTACTTGCATTATATCCCTCTCTCCATACCTACACAAGAAAATAAGAGTGCTGAAATTGGCAGCCATTGTTGTGGTCCTTCTTAGACAGCATTGTTGAGTATGCAGTCCTCCTTACAGGGAATCATTGAGTTTGCAGTCATGAACTATATCTGAGTTTGACATTTCTTCTCTAGGTACCTGCAAGTACCAGCACCTTTTTCCTTTAAGAAATATACATATATGGGATAAATCAAATTACTGAAATATGCAATGTATATGGGTTCTTTAATCCTTTGGATGCTCAAGTGGTCTCCAGTGTACTGCTTTGCCTCACTGTCAACTGCTGAACTTTAAATCAACTCTATGCCCTTAAATCAGTTACATTCAATATCTAATAGAATAATTTTAAACGGTAAGAAGACATTAGTCTTGTTTTTCAAGATCTGTCTCATGCCTTGGGAGAGCAAATCTTTCAAAGTAATTGAAAATTTCATACACAGGTTACACTTATTCTCTCTACGTGTCATGTTTTGTGATGGTTTCCTTTTTACATTAGTCTGAATCCATATTGTTAAAGCTCTAAAATAATACTTTTCTTTCTGCTCAGTGAAGTAGAAAGAAAAACAGTGTAATGCTAAATAAATTTAAAGTATATTTACAAACACTTGTTCTACGAAATAACTTGTTGGTGCTCTCTAAGGAGGTGCAGTATTTTCATTATTTTGTAGCTTAACTTGCAGAGAGAAAGATGACATGCACAGTCAATTGTAAAATAAATATCTAGTAAATGTATTTGTTGATCTTTGAAATAATAAAGTATAAAGCTGAACCTTATGCTTACAAATGAGTAGGCATTTCTATACCTTGGTTTAACTTAAAGCAGTGTTTCTCAACTCCTGCCCTCTGGACCCACTTACAGGCCAGGACTTAGGGATTTCTCTGCTAGAGCACAGGTGTGATGATCAGAGGCTCATTCACACTGAATAACTCACCTGTGCTCTAACAAGGAAATCATCACATCCTGACCTGTTAGTTGGTCCTGAGGACAGGAGTTGAGAAACACTGACTTAAAGTGAATCTGTGACCGTAAGATAAATGCACTTAAAACTAATGAAAAATGTGCTAGCTATTTATTTGTAAAATAAATTGTTTTTGAGAAAATAACCTTTGTTTGATGATACATTATGCCACTTTCTGTTAATTAGTATCTGTGCTTGGCCGATATACCACGTACTATGATGTGGGTGAATCTAGATAGAGTGCACACAGTGGATGCATTTCTACTAGTGCAGTAAGTGATAGTTTTGTACAGATAATTAGCATAAAGTGCCATACTGCACACTAAAATATAAATGTTAGTTTCTAAAAAAATATTTTTTTTCCTAGAAAAATAGCCAGTGCAGCATAAAGGAAGAGAGGATACAGTCGGTGACAGTGCAAAAGAAAACAGTTGCACATCTTAGGCATGCTCTAATTATGGGAGATTTTAACTATCCAGATATAAACCGGAATAATAAGACTGGTTCAGCTGCTAGGTGTAAACAGTTTATGTGCAAGAGTACAGCATGTTCCAGGTGGTAGAAGTACAGACAAGAAATAATTTATTGGACCTAATGATATCAAATAACCTACACATGGTCCATCATTCTAGTAGGTGAACATTTGAGAAACCGTTATTACAGCATGGTTTCAGTTGAGATTAAAAGTTTATAGGTTTATCCAAGATCCTTGATTTTAAAAAGCTAACTTCGTTTTAACTTCATTTTATTTTGTAGGCATTAAAAAAACATGAAGAATGATATAAGTCTTATCTCCCAAACCTTTATGGTTTAAGAGATATTCACAAGCAAAGTGTCCCCCTCCCGCCCCTTTTACTGATGTAACACTTTTCAGCCAGGGCAGAAGGGAGCTGCCCAGGTAGACTGCAGAGAGGGACAATCTTCAATTAAGATAAGGGAAAAACCTGAAAAGCTTGTCAAGGGGGGCAGGGATTTCATTGTTTTCAAAGGAACAAGAGTGTCCCCTTCTGTTATCTGTCCAGTCTATGGACCTCATTCCACATCTGAGAAGAGATTGTTTACACTAGGTAAAAGGGGCGGGAGGGGGAAACTTTGCTTGTGAATATCTCATAAACCATAAAGGTTTGAGAGATAAGACTTATATCATTCTTCATGTTTTTTTAATGCCTACAAAATAAAATAAAGTTAAAACGAAGTATTACTATCCCTTTAAAAATGCTAACTTCATCAAAGCAACACACAGACAGTATCCTTTTAAACCTGAGGCTACTTCTCCTGTGGTTGATTCTTTGATTTTACACTTCGCCAAGAATAGTGCACTAATGACTTAATGACTGGTGATGTGCTAGGACTGTCACTGGTGTCCTTGCCTACAGGTCCGATGACTGTAGATAGACATCTTGACTCCTTGCTGAAGGCACATTTTGCTGCCACAGGTGCCACTTTACATCCTACTTTAGCCACTGCTTTGGTTACCAGTGCCATAGTCATCTGAGAGGATTAACTTTTAGATGCTATCCAATAGGATGCAGCAAAGAATAAGCTTGTGATGTTGCTTTCCATGACCCTTGAAGAAAATTGTTATCTTACTGAAATGGCCTTTGATACTACCAGGTTCTCAGAAACAGCCTCTGTCTTTTCAGTGGCTGAGCATCTCACAGTGTAGCTTAACATTTGGTTGGCTAACCAATTTTCCAAGAAACCTCTGGTTACTCTTCCCTTTGCAGGCAAACAATTGTTTGGCCTGAGCTGGAGAATGTTATCAGCCATTGTCAGAGACTCTGCCATGGTAGGGAGTAGAGGGTTACATTTTTTCAAAAAACCCAGGTTTGTCTGTGAAATTCCTTCTTAAATCCTTAAGTGTGTTTAAATGACCTCATTTTAGAAACAGTAGGCCTTTGTTTGAAATGTAGGGGGTGAAATATTTTAGTGAAGTCTTATGGAAATATATAGCTAGCTTCTAGTCTCAATGTCTGGAAAGAGGCTCACTATCTGATGGGAGACTCTGGGGAGGATGACAGGTATATGAAGTATGATGAGGAGGCTATTCTTCTCTACCTTTTCCCTCCCCCTTGAAGTCATGGGTGTGGGACTACTTTTTTCTTGTGGAAGGCACAGTGTAGTCTTCATCAATGGCACTGTGCACAATTTGTGAGAAAAAGGGCATCAAACAGCATCTGAGAAGGTTCCATCCTGCAGAATATGCTAAGATGGTGGTAGGGAAGGTTCGTCATTACTATTAAACTGTCAGCAAGTTGTCATGTGTCCTTAGTGGGGTGTGGACAAGGGGAATAGTGACAGCAGCAGTACTTGGTTTCTGGTGTCATGGTGTTTGGATACAGTTGTGTCCCCAGTTGTCATTTACCACACACTGTAAACATTGCAGTGTGTGGGGAAAAATGTATGTTCTAGTAACAACACACCCATGATTTTGGAGATGGGGCAGTTGGAGAAGAATGATTGGCCAACTTCTTCTTTTCTCCACATATACTGGAGGCTACTTATTGTGCTGCTACTGCCTTAGGCACATCACTGGAGCTAGTCATGGCAAGTGGAACCTTTATCATCCAATACCCACGTGGCTTAAAAAAAAAAAAAAAAATTTAAAAAATAACCCATAGCCCTACAAAAAATAAACTATTTTTTGGGGGATTTCTAACAATCCTAAGTTCTACAAATAAATGTTTCCTTAGGGCTTGTGCCAAACAAGCCTAAGTCCTACAGATCAATGTTTCCTAAGGGCTTGAGCATCTAACAACAAATCTAACAATCATCCTCTACAAAATACTCTATCAAGTCCTGTATCAGTCCATCCCAGTGGCAGCTTATGTCAGGGGGTTCCTGTCTCTATCACTTTCCATACACATTTCTTATTTTATTTTATTGAATTTTTGTAATTCAGGATATCTCGCAGTCATAGAAAACACAAGTGAAAAATGGAAAAGTTCTTGTTGGAAATTTATTGGCAGTGGCAAAATGGTGGAAACTTTTCATTCATCTCTATTGCCAGCTTCTCTTTTTTTTATTACTCCTACTCATCAGCCTGCACTATGAACCTGTAATAACTATATTTTGTTTTATAATTTCTTTTTTATTTCATTTTTCCCCCCTCTCTGTCTATCTCCTTCCACTCTATTTACTTCCTATTTACAGCATGCTGCTAGGTGTTAAAGTCTAGGGATTTATGGTATGTGTGCAGTAAGTTTCGCCCCATTGAAAGACATAAGTGAAAAATGGAAAATTTAATGGTGCCAATATGGGCAAAATTCCCTGTGGAAAAAGTCAAAAGCCATGTAGTTCTCTCTAAATTTCTCATGAGAACAAAACGGGACTCCCCCCCCCCATCCCTAGTATGAACTAATACTGTTTGAGAATGAAAAAATACCTGGGACAGACATACGTATTCTGAGTTCTAGGAAATATTGTGCATTTCATTTAGATCAGAAAATTGCCAGACTGGATGGGTCAGTTGGTTCTTATCGTCTTTCTTTATTGAACTAAACTTGTCTTAGGGTTGGGGTAGGCGAAAGGTCCCTCTGTTTTGCCTTTAAAAAATCAGTGAAAACCACATGGTTCTCTGCTTTTTCGTGGGAAAATCCACTTTAAATAAAGTGATTCAAATCTTTGCCATTTATGCTATTTTTTCAATGTCAACACACTTATTGCCCCTTTAATTACATGTTCTTCTCCTTTTCTCTATAAAAAATTAGATTTTTTTTCCAGAAAGTAAAATACAATATAAGCAGATACAGAAAGAGAGGGTGCTAGCTGTGCTGTGAGCAAAATTGAGGCAGGAGAGGCTCATAGTGACTACTATCACCATGGGCACGTGGAATAATAATAATAAAAGGAGGAGCTGTAAGGACCATTATGCATCCAGTGAGTCTGAGGAACATGATACTGAAGAGAGCAGAATTGTTGTCTAACAGCAATGAAACCACCACCACCATGAGCACAAATTGGCTGCCTGTGCCTGCTGATAGTGCTGCCAGTATGCATTCATCAGGTTATTCATTAGGGGTCTCTCTGTCACACTACTCATCACCTCTTCCAACCGGTGAGACGTCTGTAATAGAGCAGCAGCAGCACGGAGGGACTATTGGTGGTGATGATGACGGTGGAGAAGCTGGGGTGGAAGAAACATTGATGGCCTTTTTAACCCAAACCAAGAAGAAATGGGAGACAGATATGAGGATGGGGATGGGCACCATGTAACGGTTTTATTTGACACTCAGACACAGTAGGTTAGATAAAACACAGTTTTACTGAACAATCTCAAAAAAACAATAACCCCCACGGGTCCAGTAATATATAACACAATATAGTACTGACACAGGACAGGTTACAGTAATATATACCAACACGGGTCCAGTATATGTACAATTCGGCAACAACAATATACTGACACAGGTCAGGTAATGTTTGTGTGATACTCACACAAGGCAGCACAGAATGGGTTACTATAGGCCAGGAAGGCTGACAGGCCCTAATAGCGCCAGGCCCTTAAGACTCTCACTCTGCAGAGAGTGCACACGCCACAATAGTAAACGGATGCCCAGGATAAGCTTGTGAACTGTTGTAGCAGTAGCGGAGGACTGACTGTATGCCTGTAAGGGCACCCAATGGAGACTGCATTCATGGATAGCCGGTGGAATAGGGCACCTTCCCCGAAGGGGTCAACAACGCTCAGACCAATGTCGACTGCTGGATCGAGAGAACAGCCTGAGGCACCCAGAAAAAGACCAACCTCAGTGTTTATGGCAGGAAGAAGGGTCAAGCATACCGTGGTGCACAGATGGAAGAAACACACCGGAAATGTCGCCCGCGCGACACCGACTGATAACCGAGACTAGACTGCAGGAATATAGTGAGGCCACAGTGATACTGTCCGGAGACAGAGCGGAGCCCGGCGAACAACCCCAAACGAGGACCGTATGAGGCCATAGGTAGTAATGATACACGGACAATGGAGCCCAACCAGACCGGTACACGGAGCAGGAATGTCAGTCAATCCGAGTCGGTACACAGAGCAGGAATGTCAGCCAAGCCGGGTCTGTACATGGAGCAGGAACTTCAGCCAATCTAAGTCGGTACACAGAGCAGTAACGTCAGCCGGTCCGGGTCGGTACACAGAGCAGGAACGAGATGCAGAGTAGTCAGGCAGTCCGAGTCGGTACACAGGTATCACACAAAAACCGGAACAAGCGATGTTAACGGAAACACCACGAAAGGGCACCAGAGAAGTGACAAGGCCCAGTATTTAAGGACAAACACTGGGTGGGACAAAGTAACTTCAACCAATAAGCGCAAGCAGAAGCAAAACTGACAGAATGTTGCCAGCATAGCACGGGCACCGTGATACATCACCACCACCACCAGTGAGAGTTTGTAATCTGCAGAGTTTGCTGCTGCTGCAATTCCTGATGCTGCTGAGTTGCAAGGGCATCAGGATGCTAAGAAGCAGGCTAGAGTGCCTGCTTGGGCAGTTGCTTTGTAGAGTGAAACATTGAGTGCGAGGTCCCTGCCCGAAAGCTTACAGAAGTCTAAGTCCTGCCAATCAATGTTTCCTCTGGGCTTGGGCCTCCAACAACAAGTCCTACAAATCATCCTCTACAAAATACATTCTAAATATATACAAACTATATCCTAATATCACACCATTCTGCACAGCTATACACAGAGATGTAAACATGAGGATCAGTTTCACCCTTCTCCGAGACCCTATGGTCTTTCTGTTATAAAAAGAAATTACTATGCTTTCTCCTTAACTGCGCTAGAGCAGTAATCCCAACATTCTGGAAGTCTCCCTCCTCTCCTTCTGTACATAACTGGAACTCTCGGGTTCAATGAGTGGCTGGTCTAGAGCGCATCCATGCTTGGACCAGCAATAGGATGGCAATCTTTATGTCTATATGGAGCTCTTGGATTTCTTTTCGGGTCCCTCTCTATGGGAATATATTGATTTTGTTTGCCTCACTGCTTGTGGAACCAATGGGACATTGCTTAACACTGTGGTTTGTTGTCCCTGCACTATGTGCCCTTGACTTTCTCAGTCTCTATATATACTACATTTGTCTGGGAGGTGCACTGAGTCCCATACCCCCTCACCTCCCCTCCACTTCTCCCACCTACCCTGTCCAGTACCCTCTTCTTGCTCAGTTCTCTCCATCTTTTTCTCCTCTGCACCTCACTTATTCTTCCTCTCTTCTTCTTTCCTTGTGACTTATGTTCTTATTTTCTAGCTCCAAGAGTGTTAATCAATGTTGACAAAGGATTTTACACTTTGCCTAGCATTTTCTTTGAGTCCACTCAGCAGATCTGTGGTATTTCTTCCCCTGAGGCATAATTGTTCAATTGTCTTTAAGGCTCTTCTTGTATTGTCCTATCTGATTCACCATATTATGTACTGGTCTTATTTCATGTATGTCATTATTTTATACACCTTCTATTTGCATTTTGTAACTTCTATCTTTCAATAAAATCTTTAAAAAAAAATGTAGCTTTACCAAGACTCAGGGATTTTCACGAGAACACGGGTTGTTATTTTTTCAGTGTTTAAGAACAATTTGTTTTTAGTGATCCATCTTTCAACCTAAGACAGATGTTCCTGTTATAAAGCCTCAAGCTATGATATATTTGGATTTTTAGTGATAGATCTATTTGTTCTCATGGTGCACTTGGTTCGTTCCATTTCCTCTTAGTGCATCAGCCTCACAGTGAAGTAATGATCTTAGCTTTCAAATTAAAGATATTCTTATATGTTTTACACATTAGAACAGAATAGGGCTAATTGAGTCAAACAGGCTCTTAGAAAGAGTTCTGCAAGGATCACAATTTTCCATACTGTTGTTGTTACTTAATACCACAACCTGGATCCATAGAGGGGTTTCCAAAAATTAAAATAAGCATGCAATACAATACATTGAATTAGTTTTGTATAATTCTGCATGTACAGTTAATTGCATATACCTGAGAATAGATGAGAAATGGGTAACCTGCTGAGCATTTGAGGATGTTGGGATTTGTAGTCCAGCAACAGCTGGAGATGGGCCCATGTGAACAACAGCAGCAAACATTTTTAATTACTGGGTTGCAAAAGCTTTAGTCAAATGAGTCAAAAGAGTGTCTGAGAATCTAGACTGAAAACCCCACAGGTTTGTCCTTTCCTTGTACCATCACTGACACCTAACCCTGAGCTCCCACAAGATAGCAGTGTTCACTCAAAGGGTTAAGGGGTTAACAATCACAACTGACTAAAGATAATTTGTATTTCTCCCCTACAGTGAATTTAGTTTACTCTGAAACTATAGTTATTCATATACATCAGCCTCATTGATTGGTTAGTACGTGACGTGTCTGTCATTTAATGTACATGTAAATGTAAAACATAACTGGACTTTACTGTTGTGGGACTTACAATTAACTGAAGACAAGTAACAGGTGCATATTTGAATTGAATCTTATGTTACTCTTTACTACCACTTAAAAAAATCTTGTTGAAATAATCCTTGAAATAAAATGTCCATATATTATGAGATTCTTTTTTTTCCTGAAATTATACTTTAGTCCTCTGGCACGCAAAGGGTTAATATAAATTTAGAATCAGAGATTTTATGGCCAAAATAATTTAATATTGTTTCTCAGCAATGCTAAATTAATATTGTTCTTTTTATATTAGGCACATCAATCTGTGATATGACTATTTCATGTTGTGTTGCAATGCTAATTTCCTCTACTTGTAACTCAAGGTATTGGAATATTGTGACAATTCTGACCTCTCTAGCATCCAAAGGACTGCATTTTATTAATTAACCAGGAGCCGTTGGATGTCATATCCAACTCAGAATGCTACATATCCACATTAATTTAACTAGAGAGGTATGCAAAATTAAAGACCTTAAGCCCCAATAAAGCAACCTGAATACTTATTTGTCCTCTATGGTATAAATGGTTTCCTCCAAATTTGTTCCACTTTCTTAATGCATTATGGCCCAGTGTTTTGATACATAGAAATATATATATACAAATTCCCATATCTTTAATATCTGAGCATTAATATGTCTTCAAAGAATTAATCATGTTTTTTGCTATGGAACAGAATATAATTTCCAAGACTTTTCCCACTGCTGCAAGATGTCTCGTTCAAAAATTAACCATTGCAGGGCAAAGCAATACATACCCCTCTGGTATTCAAAGAGTTAAAATTATTAAGATATTGATTTCCATTTTTGGTCCCTCTAGGCTAGCTTTATCCCTTCTGCCTTTTGTTTTCCAATATCTCATCGCAAAGACATTTGAAATATAGCTTGCTTTCTGTCTTTACTGATGTATTGTCCTATGTTATCTTCAGTGCATCCTATGTTAAAGTGTAGCTTGAGCTTTGTATAATTCTATTATGTTATTTATTTTGTTGTTTATCACTAAAATTCAATAAACTTAAAATAAATAAATAAATAAATAAAATGATTAAGATACTTGTGAGCTCACCCTTAGCATGGATACATATATGCGTAGTTAGGGGAGTTCCAAAAAGACTTGTTGCTCATGTTCAAAAGAAAAAAATGTCTTAAAGGGATAGTAATACTTCAAAATTACTGTCCCTTATATTGAAGCCCTTTAAAAACTGACTTAAATGCCACCAGCGGCATCTCTCAAACCTTTATGATTTGCGAGATAGCCCCTTTTAAACTTCGCTCTCCCCTGCCTCTCCCCTGACGTCATCTTTCTTGCTGCAGCAGGGAAATGCGGTCCCAGGACCGGTGGAGGCTCTTCAGCAGAGCCGAGATCTTGTTATGGAAGACAAGATCCTTCACTAAAACGGTCTTCTACTTGTGCTTGGTTACCAAGCACACATAGAAGACCGTTTTAGTGAAGGATCGTTTCTTCTATAATGAGATCTGGCTCTGATGAAGAGCCTCCACTTGATTCAATGAACGGATTCCCCTTCTGCAGCAAGAATGCTGACGTCAGGGGAGAGGCAGGGGAGAGCGAAGTTTAAAAGCGGTTATCTTGTAAACCATAAAGGTTTGAGAGATGCCGCTGGTGGCATTTAATTCAGTTTTTTAAGGGCTTCAATATAAGGGATAGTAATTTTGAAGTATTACTATCCCTTTAAAATATATTATTGTGGCCAGAAATAATTTTGTCCTTAAACAATGCATTCCAAAGAGAAATACATTTTAACTAGTTAACTCCATGAAAGTCAATTTTAGTCTTACGATGGCATTGACCAAACTATAAATTACATTACATTATATAATATTCAAAACATAACATTATTAAAACTCCTGTTTTGAATCCGAAAAATACCTCTAAAAGAAAAGTTGAGAAATTCTGGGATAAACTAACTGCACCATGGGGTATAAATGATTAGTCTGTGCCTTATGGACACTGAGATTATCATAAACAGGTATATTTAAGTGTGTATACATATATATAGAGTTGTAAGCAAAACTGTGGCATCTCTGACCAATTTACATGTTCTGCTGATTTTCTAAGTGAAAAACATAACCTCTAAAGTGAACAACTTTAAACCTTAAACTACCAAAGCTAATGAGGGAAACTCTATGACCCCATCCGATGTCACATCTCCAGTAGTTGAGAAGATCTAGGGTTTGTTGCTAGGATGTACTGCTGACTAGGAATGGGAGAAAATGTTCGCCTCAAACTGAAATCGGTGAATAATGGCACTTTCCTCTTGGCGAATAATTTATCATGAAAAGTCCTGTTTTTCCGCTTTTTTCCTGCCTTTTTCACCCATTGAAAAAAAGGATGTCAGGCTCTCACAGCATGCCACTTTGTGTTTGTGAGAGGAAAGCGCAATACGTTTTTAGAGCTAGAGAAGACAGAGAGGGGAAATGAAGTTTAGGGAGTCTTTTAGGTAGGACATTTGTTCTCTATATTAGGAGAGTCAGTGGGGCACTCTGGGAAGAAGAAGGGAGGAAGGAAGTTTACCCCAAATACTCAAAAAATTCCATGTGACTGGCAAGACTGACAAGCTAGGGACCTGTTTGCTTGCTGAAGTTGTTGATTTTTCTGTTATAACTTTTTTTGGGACAGACTGTGATAAGACAACAGGGTGGACAACTTAAATAAATAAATAAATAAAAATAAAAAATAATAAAGAACTAAATATATTAGGTGACAGTGACAGACAGCTGACTGGGCTTAGGCAAGGCATAATACAGCTCTGTCACTTGTGTTGTGTAACGTACAGTAAAAAAACACAGTGTAGTTACATAATGTCCAGCAAAAGCACAAGTGGAAGGGGAAGGGGGATGGGTGGAGTAGTGCAGTGACATGAGAATAAAGTAGTAGTTCAAAAACTGTCTGCAGCAATGGTTGCTGCAGCGTGTCCAATCAATGATGATGATCCCTCTACTCCAAGGGAGAATACAGTTTGTCAAGGTCCCAGAAACTAATTCCAGCACCACCAGTACCAGTAAAATAAAAAAACAAATAAGAAGAACACTGAAGATGACAACAAGTCACATTCAAGTGTTGATGATGCTGGCAACAGCATGATAGAGGAAGGTGTAGCAGTTGAACCACCTGCTGCATCATATAGTGAGACAAACAAGCACCAAAACACCCATCCTCAAAGTAATGGGGAACTTTGTTACTGTAAAAGTAAAAAAAAATGTTTGGGGGTGTGGCCTAGCCATTCAGCCTGATGGTCGCGTAGTGAGTGAGCTCCGGCCCCGAGTAGGACTTTACAGCTTACATTCAGACTCCAAAGCCTTATTTTTCAGCGGAGACTTCATCCTCCTACACAGAACATCATGTCGAACTTAAATCAACAAAAGAAAGAAAGAGAAAAATGCAGCATTTCTTTTGTCAAACGCAAGACAAAATTTGTCTCTCCCAGCCATCTAAAATGGCCGACACCACAATGCCTCAAACGACTCATGAGTTTCTCCCTCCCTTACTGATAAAAGATAATAGTGAATCGGATGACGAATAGACCTGGGGAGAATCTACCACTCCCTCCACTAAGGGAGATATACAAAATCTCTTAACCAACTTAAAAGCATTTCTCCGTTAAGAACTAACTGCAGTCAGAAGAGAAGTGGCTCAAATGGGAGAGAGGATAGAGGCGCTGGAGGAAAATAAAGAAAGATGGTCTGCCTACTGTGAAAGGATCAATTCACGATTACAGTCTCTACATACTGCGCACACTGAAATGGTTCTTTGTCTGGACGACTTAGAGAACAGGAATAGGAAGTAACCTCAGGATTCACGGGATCCCCAAATCTGTTATTTCTGAAAAACTACCTGCCTTTTTACAGCGATTTATCTGTTATATCAATAATACTGATGAAATCACGACTTACAAATTGGACAGAACTCATAGGGTTCTTAAGCCCAAATCTGCATCTCACAACTCCAACAGTGATGTAATTATCTACTTCCACTCATATGCTGACAAAGAACCCACTTTGTCAAAAGCCAGGAACATGGCACCATTTCAATTTGAAGGCCATAATAATATTGCGATCTTCAATGACCTGTTTCCGACAGCTTTGAAATGGAGACATGAAATTTGCCCCATCACCTTTGCACTCCGAGCTAACAACATCAGGAACAAATCGGGCTATCCTCTGATGCTTTATGCTATGAAAGACAACAAAACACATACCTTGCACTATCTTGACGACTACAAAGCCTTCATGATGGTTCTTCAGATCCCAATGGACAGCTTCAAATCTACAGAAGCCTGCTCTACTGTGGGAGGATGTGATGGAAACATCGTCATCTTGGGTTCCAGTCACAAAGAGAAGGAGAGCTTCGGACTCTCCCTCCACTAAGGCAACTGCCAAACAAGCATGCTAGTCCAATGGTTGATATAAGACTAGATCTGATGGATCTCAACTCTTTGTTCCCGGTTTGTCTCATTATTCTTAAGACTCGGACGCTGAAATCCAGGTTTACATGAATAGCTCTTATGCTATTTACTTTCATTAAAATTACTTTTGTTACTGTTCCTTTAAACTGCTTACCTCTCCTTATAGTCACAGTTTATCTCTAAGTATTTACTAGTACTATATATTGTTCATATACATTTTTTATTTTTTACTAATACATTACTTGGGCCCCTGGCTACAATCAGAAATTAAACCACGCTATCATTGCCCTTTGATATGATTTAGGATTATAATTCTTCTTTATAACTGGGGAACTTTTTCCATATTTGATTGCTGTATATGAGTAATGTTCCTCAGACAATGATTTAATCTGTGATTAAAATGTACAGAAAGAGGTGGCCCAACTGGTCTATTATTTATGTATAGTTTACCTGATCCCACAAATTATAATACTAAGATCAGAGTATGTTTAATGTCCCTATTTGAATGTACGGTTGTTAATATTCATGTATACAAAGGCATCATTTAATTTTATTCATATCCAACATATTTGGTGTTTTGTAGTTATTTTGCTCTAATAGTATTTCTTCTTTACAGAAATATGGCTCTTTAATCAGAAATGTTCTAGATGTAATAGATGTCCCTAAAACGTTACTCATATATAATTTTAGGTAACTTATTGTCACCCTTTACTTAACACTTGTTTTCTCATTCCTTATCAATATTCTCCAAACCCCCCCTCTCATGCTCCAGTTCATCCTTGAATTTAACCTCCCCTACATTATACCACCTTTATTAAAGACTTTTTAGGTCATTCTGTTTAATTGAATAGACAAGATAACATTCTAGATTCAACCCTGAGATCTTATGGTCTTCTTCAGTTGCTCATGGTAACCTAAATTAAACGCTTTTATATATTTAGTACTGCGCATCTTTCATCAGTCCACCTTAACATTCACGTGGCTTGATAGACAATAATTTTTTCCTTAACGCATATACTATTTAATATCAATCCAGAACAGTGTTTTCATAGTTGTACAAGTCTAACTTGATACCTCTCCGCTATTTATTACCATCATAATTTTGTGTTACATATTTCATTACTATATATCATTGGGATGATGCATAGCTAGCTTATATATCATTTGATACGGTTTTCTTATTATCTAACTATTAGTCCTCTTGGGGACGACCCTTGGTGGTTGATCCCAGACACTCTTTATTGTTTTCTCTGTTCTTTCCCTCATTCATTATCAAGGCTCATCCTTGTTGTACTCTGTTGTACATCCAGTGGCTATCCCCACTGGGAAGAGCGGTACTGTATCTTTTAGTTCTCCATTGTGTATTATATTCTCATTCTGTATCTGGTTTGCTACTCTACTCACTCTTACTCTTCTATCTTTGCTGGTCTGCGGTTCGTGTGGATCCGGAGATGCAGGCATCTCCCGGGAATTCTCCTGGATGACAAATCATTAACCATTATTTCTCAAAATGCTAAGGGTCTTAATACTCCTCAAAAAAGATCCATGGTTGTAAAAGAATTGCACAGAATGGGAAGTGTAGTTGTAATGGTACAAGAGACTCACTTTAAAAAACCGCCAGAACCTCTCTTAATCAACCATTTCTATTCAAAAGCTTTTCTTAGTTCGGCAATTCTTTTTCACAAGAAACTTCCATTTCTATATCATTCTTCTAAAACTGATAAAGAAGGACGTTATGTCTTTGTAAACGGCACAATTGACAACTCCATGTACACCTTCGCTACCCTTTATGTACCGAATACTGATCAGGCTTCATTCATTGCTCATACCCTTGAACTCTTAGCGGAATTCCAAGAGGGGATTCTGATATTGGGCGTGGATTTTAATCTTCCATTATCCCCTAGGATTGATTGCTCCTCTGGGATATCCTCATACTCTCAATCTTCAATATGACGATTTGCTAAATCCCTCTGCTCTCTTTGCCTAATTGACTCCTGGCATCTATTACATCCTTCTTACCTCCTTTTTCTTTTTATTCCCATCCACACAAACAATACTATAGAATTGATTACATCTTTGTCCAACACCAATCTCTCTCTTGCCTCCATGCAGCTGATATAGGAAACATTATCTGGTCAGACCACGCCCCTATCTCTATTACCTTATCCAGACATTCTAATCAACCAGCTGCTAAATATTGGAGACTGGATGAACTACTTCTTCAACAACCAGAAATTCGTTCTCATATTTCTTCAGTGATTGAGAATTATGTAAAGGAAAACTGTTCAGATGAGGTGTCTCCAGTTGCTATATGGGAAGCTCACAAATGTGTAGTTAGAGGAGAATTTCTTAAAAGAGCAGCTAGGAGAAAGAAACTACTGATTATTGAAACCTCGAAACTCATACAGGAGGTCCAAACACTTGAGTTTCAACACAAAGCTTCCTTAGCTGCAAGCTTGCTTCCATGTCTAACGGTTTTAAGATCTCACTTAGTTTCTTTACTCTACCTAAAAGTAGAACGTTCCTTCTTTAGGCTTAGATAACAATATTTTGAACAAGGGAACAAACCTGGACGGTTACTAGCTAAACAGTTAAAGGAGAGATTTCCTCCAGTCTATATCCCTTCAATTAGATCCTCTAGCATGTATTTGCATGGAGGCAACCTAATATCCTTCATTTATTAATATGCTAATGTTGCAATATTTACAGTGGCTACTGAAGAATATGAGTAGGATTATGTTAATTGTACTATATTTCATGCATAACATGTGGGATACTGACACCCCTGTCAATACATGGGAGAAACTCACCACAAACCAATGACAAAGTCAGAATTTTCCTGCAAAGAAAGAAGCTCTGTTTTTCACATGCTCCTCTTCTGAGGTGAAAAGGGTCTCCACACATGTATTTATTGAAACTAAAGCTGATATACAAAGAAGCATTGAAGCAATTATTTGTCATAGCAACTCTATCATAAATAAAAAGTTATGTTTTATGTATATGTGACTTTTAGGTAAAGAAATCTCCAATGCATTGCTTTGTGGTGTGTTTCTGATCTTCACAGCATTCATGGGGTTAAATTCCTCATTTCTACCAGTGGGAATTTGATAATGTATATTTGGCCTTTACTGTGCAGCTGATTTGCTACTGAATTTCTTCAGTTAATTTTAGTACATCATCTTCATTTAAGAGAGAGATATTGGTTCTAATGTTAAAGGGATAGTAATTAGTGATGAGCGAGCACCCCAATGCTCGGGTGTTCGGGTGCTCTGACCGAGCACCCCCGGAGGCTCGAGTGCTCGGCCGAGCACCCGAGCCCCATTGAAGTCAATGGGAGGACTCGAGCATTACACCATGCACCCCCTGCTCTGATGAGGGGAGGGTGCCTGGTCCATAGGAAAAGGGCAGAAAATGATGGAAACACCACAGAAATGGTTCAGGGACAGCATAGGGAGGATGTCTGGATGCATCTTGGACTCCAACGTCGCTGCTGGGAACGATCTTTCGCCCGTAGTACGCCATTTTTACAGACTGACCGTAAAACACACAAAAAGGCAGATAAAAACGACTTTAGGCGAAAAATTGTTACCAAACAGTATTTGCTGTATATTTACTTGTATATCATCTGCAAATTCTCCCAAAAATTTCCTCGATTTTTCTGAACTGAGGCCATGATTAAGAGGGAAACGTGCGCAGAGGCAAATTTTACAAAAAATTTCCTTGATTTTTCTGAACTGAGGCCATGATTAAGAGGGAAACGTGCGCAAAGGCAAATTCTCCCAAAAATTTCCTCGATTTTTCTGAACTGAGGCCATGATTAAGAGGGAAACGTGCGCAAAGGCAAATTCTCCCAAAAATTTCCTCGATTTTTCTGAACTGGGGCCATGATTAAGAGGGAAACGTGCGCTGAGCCGACCATCTAAAACATTATGGGTGAGGGTCTGCTGCGGAGCTGACCATCCTAAACATTATATGCGAAGGCCCGCTAGTGAGCTGACGCTATAAAACATTATATGAGAGGGCCCGCTAGAGAGCTGACCCAATAAAACATTATATGAGAAGGCCCACTGGTGAGCTGACCTGTACAAAAATTGTCAAACTGCGCCCGCTGGTGAGCTGGCCCTATATAAAAATTATATCACAGGGCCCGCTGGTGAGCTGGCCCTATATAAAAATTATATCACTGGGCCCGCTGGTGAGCTGGCCCTATATAAAAATTATATCCCAGGGTATATGGAAGAGAGTCAACCATATACCCATTTTTTGGGTGGAAGGGGTGAATGGGAATACAGAGTATTCCCATCATTGTAAATAACATATATAAAGTGAGTTTATGTTCCCCCGGGGCTTTCCTCCAGTGGAGTGGAGAAGTCAGGGGAAATCCAGGCCTTGTTCATTTTTATAAGTGTCAACCTATCAGCATTGTCGGTGGAAAGGCGGATACGCTTATCTGTTATGATGCCACCAGCAGCACTAAATACCCGCTCAGACAGAAGGCTGGCGGCAGGGCAGGCCAGCACCTCCAAGGCGTAGAGTGCCAGTTCATACCACGTGTCCAGCTTGGACACCCAGTAGTTGTAAGGCACAGAGGGATCATTGAGGACGCTGACACGGTCTGCTACGTACTCCTTCACCATCTTCCAAAACTTTTCCCTCCTTGTGACACTAGGCTGCGCATCAGGGTGAGGGTGCTGGCGGGGTGTCATGAAGGTGTCCCACGCCTTGGAGAGTGTTGCCCTGCCTTTGTCGGAACTGCTGTGTGCTCCCCTTTTCTCTCCTTCTCGGTTGGCCAAGGTAGCACGTACTCTGCCGCCAGCGTTGTCAGATGGAAAATTTTGGAGCAATTTTTCAACAAGAACCTTCTGGTATTGCACCATTTTGCTTGTCCTCTCCACCGGAGGAATGAGAGATGAGAAATTCTCTTTGTAGCGGGGGTCCAGAAGGGTGAACACCCAGTAATCCGTGTTGTCTAAAATGCGTGTAACGCGTGGGTCACGGGAAAGGCAGCCTAACATAAAGTCAGCCATGTGTGCCAGAGTACCAACAGGCAAGATTTCGCTGTCCTCACCAGGAGGATGACTCTCAATCTCCTCATCCTCTTCCTCCTCTTCTGCCCACCCACGCTGAAGAGATGGAACTAAAGTTCCATGGCTACCCTCTGTAGCGGAGGCAACCGTGTCTTCCTCCTCCTCCTCCTCCTCCTCTGCCTCCTCCAATTGTCGCTGAGAAGACGAAGTGAGGGTGCTCTGGCTATCACCTTGTGTAAGCTCTTCCTCCCGCATTTCCACCTCTTCCACATGCAAAGCGTCAGTTTTAATTGTGAGCAGCGAGCGTTTCAGTAGACACAGAAGTGGGATGGTTACACTGATAATAGCGTTATCGCCGCTCACCATCTGTGTCGATTCCTCAAAATTGCGTAAAACCTCACAGAGGTCTGACATCCATTCCCACTCCTCACTTCTGATTACAGGAAGTTGAACGGAGAGGCGACGACCGTGTAACAGCTGGTACTCCACTACTGCCCTCTGCTGCTCACAAAGCCGGGCCAACATGTGGAAGGTGGAGTTCCAGCGCGTGCTCACGTCACACAGCAGCCGGTGAGCTGGCAATTGTAAGCGCTGCTGCAGCTTCAACAGGCCGGCTGAAGCTGTAGATGACTTACGGAAATGTGCACACACGCGGCGCACCTTGGTCAAGAGATCATGCAAATTGGGGTAGGTTTTTAGAAATCGCTGAACCACTAAATTAAATACATGCGCTAGGCATGGTACGTGTGTGAGCTTGCCGAGCTCCAAAGCCGCCACCAAGTTACGCCCATTATCACACACAACCATGCCTGGTTGCAGGTTGAGTGGCGAGAGCCACTGCTCGGTCTGGTGACTAATCCCCTGCAACAGCTCTGAGGCCGTGTGCTGTTTGTCCCCAAGGCAGATCAGCTTCAGCACGGCCTGTTGACGCTTCCCCACTGCAGTGCTACACTGCTTCCAGCTACCGGCTGATGGGTGAGTGGCGCTGCGCGCAGAGAATTCGGAGGTGGAAACGGAGGAGGAGGAGCCAATAACGTAGGTGCTGGCGGAAACCCTGATGGAGGTAGGGCCCGCAATCCTCGGCGTGGGTAGCACCTGTGCCATCCCAGGGTCCGAGTCGCTCCCAGCCTCCACGACATTCACCCAGTGTGCCGTCAGGGAAATGTAGTGTCCCTGGCCACAAGCACTTGTCCATGTGTCAGTCGTTAAGTGGACCTTCCCAGTAACTGCGTTGGTCAGGGCACGGGTGATGTTACGGGACACATGGTGGTGTAATGCGGGGATGGCACACCGGGAAAAGTAGTGGCGGCTGGGGACTGCGTACCGAGGGACAGCTGCTGCCATCAGGCTGCGGAAGGACTCAGTCTCCACAAGCCTAAATGGCAGCATTTCGATGGCCAGTAATTTGGAAAGGTGTGAGGTTAGTGCTATGGCCTGTGGGTGGGTGGCTGGGTATTTTCGCTTGCGCTCAAATGCCTGGGGTAACGACATTTGGATGCTGTGCTGGGACAGGGAAGTGGATGTGGTCGCTGATGGTGCTTCAGATGGTACAGGTGCAGGGCGGGAGGTATGCGGGCCTGCGCCTTCGACAGGCGATTGGCCGGCACCGAAAACAGGGGAAGAGGAGGCAGTGGTGTGGCCTGCAGACACAGATAGGCGATCCAGGCGTTCCTCCCACTTATTACGGTGCTTGGATGCCATGTGTCGGATCATGCTGGTGGTGGTGAGGTTTCTAGTGTTCATGCCTCGGCTCATTCTGGTGTGGCACAGGTTGCAAACTACAATTCTTTTGTCGTCCGCACTTTCCTTAAAAAAACGCCATACCGCGGAACACCTACCCCTTGGCAAGGGAGATTTACGCAAGGGGGTGCTCCGTGGAACATTTGCGGGCCGGTTTGGTGCGGTCCGCCTTCTTTCTGTAGCCACACCACTGCCTCTTCCAGCCTGTTGCGGTGCTGCAGATGGCTCACCCTCAGGACTGCTGTCATCGCTCGGCTCTACACCTTCCCAGGTGGGGTCAGTCACCTCATCGTCCACCAAGTCCTCCTCCACTTCCTCACTCTGATCATCCTCCTCATGTCTTGATCCCACCACATACTCAGTCATTGACAACTGTATATCATCCTCCTCATCAAGGTCTTGAGACAGTAATAGTGGTTGATGTAATGGCAACTGTGTCTCATCATCATCATCATCCACTTCCTTTGACCTTAAATGCCGTTCACCTCTGTCATCTTCTTGTGATTGGGTACCCTCTAGAGGTTGTGAATCAGGGCACAAGATGTCATGTTCCTCTGCAAGCGTGCTTGGAGAGAGGTTCAAATTAAGGATTGGTGATGACATGAGCTCCTCACTATATCCCAGTGTGGGATCACTTCTTTGACCAGATCCTCTATGGTGGGAGGAAGGATGATCAGAGTGAGGATTATGTTGACCAGACTCTTGGCTACTGAGAGTGGACTTGGTGGAAGACAGGGTGGTGCTTAACCGACTGGAAGCAGTATCAGCTGACATCCAACCGACCACCTGTTCGCAGTGGTCGGACCTCGAGAGTGATGTCCTGCGACGCCCTGTAAAATGAGACATGAAGCTAGGTATGGTGGATGTCTTTCTGTCTTGTGCTCTGGCACCAGGCGCAGTTTCTACGCGTCCTGACCCGCGCCCTGAACTATCAGGATCACGTCCACTTCCCCGTCCCTTTTTACCCGCCTTCTTCATATTACACGGAATATGTGCTGCAAATCTGCAACTTTGCACAGTACACAGAATTTGCTTCTTAACTGCGGCTACGCACAGTGAATGGAATATGTGACTTTGATATTTTACAGTTTGAAGACTTAACAGAATTTTTTCCTATTCTGAAACTGTGCACAGTACACAGAATTTGCTTCTTAACTGCGGCGACGCACAGTGAATGGAATATGTGACTTTGATATTTTACAGTTTGAAGACTTAACAGAATTTTTTCCTATTCTGAAACTGTGCACAGTACACAGAATTTGCTTCTTAACTGCGGCGACGCACAGTGAATGGAATATGTGACTTTGATATTTTACAGTTTGAAGACTTAACAGAATTTTTTCCTATTCTGAAACTGTGCACAGTACACAGAATTTGCTTCTTAACTGCGGCGACGCACAGTGAATGGAATATGTGACTTTGATATTTTACAGTTTGAAGACTTAACAGAATTTTTTCCTATTCTGAAACTGTGCACAGTACACAGAATTTGCTTCTTAACTGCTGCGACGCACAGTGAATGGAATATGTGACTTTGATATTTTACAGTTTGAAGACTTAATAGAATTTTTTCCTATTCTGAAACTGTGCACAGTACAAAGAATTTGCTTCTTAACTGCGGCGACGCACAGTGAATGGAATATGTGACTTTGATATTTTACAGTTTGAAGACTTAACAGAATTTTTTCCTATTCTGAAACTGTGCACAGTACACAGAATTTGCTTCTTAACTGCGGCTACGCACAGTGAATGGAATATGTGACTTTGATATTTTACAGTTTGAAGACTTAACAGAATTTTTTCCTATTCTGAAACTGTGCACAGTACACAGAATTTGCTTCTTAACTGCGGCGACGCACAGTGAATGGAATATGTGACTTTGATATTTTACAGTTTGAAGACTTAACAGAATTTTTTCCTATTCTGAAACTGTGCACAGTACACAGAATTTGCTTCTTAACTGCGGCGACGCACAGTGAATGGAATATGTGACTTTGATATTTTACAGTTTGAAGACTTAACAGAATTTTTTCCTATTCTGAAACTGTGCACAGTACACAGAATTTGCTTCTTAACTGCGGCTACGCACAGTGAATGGAATATGTGACTTTGATATTTTACAGTTTGAAGACTTAACAGAATTTTTTCCTATTCTGAAACTGTGCACAGTACACAGAATTTGCTTCTTAACTGCGGCTACGCACAGTGAATGGAATATGTGACTTTGATATTTTACAGTTTGAAGACTTAACAGAATTTTTTCCTATTCTGAAACTGTGCAGAGTACACAGAATTTGCTTCTTAACTGCGGCGACGCACAGTGAATGGAATATGTGACTTTGATATTTTACAGTTTGAAGACTTAACAGAATTTTTTCCTATTCTGAAACTGTGCACAGTACACAGAATTTGCTTCTTAACTGCGGCGACGCACAGTGAATGGAATATGTGACTTTGATATTTTACAGTTTGAAGACTTAACAGAATTTTTTCCTATTCTGAAACTGTGCACAGTACACAGAATTTGCTTCTTAACTGCGGCGACGCACAGTGAATGGAATATGTGACTTTGATATTTTACAGTTTGAAGACTTAACAGAATTTTTTCCTATTCTGAAACTGTGCACAGTACACAGAATTTGCTTCTTAACTGCTGCGACGCACAGTGAATGGAATATGTGACTTTGATATTTTACAGTTTGAAGACTTAACAGAATTTTTTCCTATTCTGAAACTGTGCACAGTACACAGAATTTGCTTCTTAACTGTGGCGACGCACAGTGAATGGAATATGTGACTTTGATATTTTACAGTTTGAAGACTTAACAGAATTTTTTCCTATTCTGAAACTGTGCACAGTACACAGAATTTGCTTCTTAACTGCGGCTACGCACAGTGAATGGAATATGTGACTTTGATATTTTACAGTTTGAAGACTTAACAGAATTTTTTCCTATTCTGAAACTGTGCACAGTACACAGAATTTGCTTCTTAACTGCGGCGACGCACAGTGAATGGAATATGTGACTTTGATATTTTACAGTTTGAAGACTTAACAGAATTTTTTCCTATTCTGAAACTGTGCACAGTACACAGAATTTGCTTCTTAACTGCGGCGACGCACAGTGAATGGAATATGTGACTTTGATATTTTACAGTTTGAAGACTTAACAGAATTTTTTCCTATTCTGAAACTGTGCACAGTACACAGAATTTGCTTCTTAACTGCGGCGACGCACAGTGAATGGAATATGTGACTTTGATATTTTACAGTTTGAAGACTTAACAGAATGTGCTGTAATCTGCAACTTTGCACACTAAACAGAATGTGCTCTAATCTGCAACTTTGCACACTAAACAGAATGTGCTCTAATCTGCAACTTTGCACACTAAAAAGAATGTGCTGCTAATCTGCAACTTTGCACACTGAACAGAATGTGCTCTAATCTGCAACTTTGCACACTAAACAGAATGTGCTCTAATCTGCAACTTTGCACACTAAAAAGAATGTGCTGCTAATCTGCAACTTTGCACACTGAACAGAATGTGCTCTAATCTGCAACTTTGCACACTAAACAGAATGTGCTCTAATCTGCAACTTTGCACACTAAACAGAATATATGAAGTTTTTTTTTTTTTTTTTTCCCCCCCACACAAAATAAACTGCTGCCCCCACACACAGTAGTCCTAAAAAGGACTTTTGGGTCTTTTTTTTTTCAAATTTGCTTTTCTTCTCCCTACACTGACTTTCCCTTCCTATCCTCATCTCTCCCTGGCTAAGACTGAGCCGAACTCGCTGGTCAGGTGCTATACAGCACCCGATCACGGGTTCTGGCCAGCCAATCAGTGTAATGCCAGCAGCCAACATGGCTGCTGGCATTACACTGATGTCAGAGCCTCCCTGCACGTTTATTGGCTGCGCAGCAGCCGCGAAACGTGCGGGGAGGAGACCCGAACATGGCGGGCGAGCACATGCGGTACTCGTACGAGTACCGCCATGTGCCGAGCAGAGCGATGCTCGAGCCGAACCGAGCTTCGGCCGAGCATGCTCGCTCAACACTAATAGTAATGTTTCATAATAAAAGCAGATCCAATTAATCTTCATAGTATTTGGGCCATGAAGAGTATTATTTCAATACTGTCAGAGTTGTATTTCAAGAGTAATTGAATGACAAAGTATCCCCCTCCAGCCCCTTTTACTGATGTAACACTGTTCACCTCAGAGCAGCAAGACTGTCCGGATGGATCGCAGAGAGGACAATCTTCAGTGAGCATAAGGAAAAACACGAATAAACCTGTCAAGGGGGGTAGGGTTTTCCTTATGCTCACAGTAAGAAAATTGTCCCTTGCTGTGAGCTGTCTGGTCTGTGGACCAGATTCCATATCTAAGGAGAGGCAGCTTACACTAGGTAAAAGAGGAGAGGGGGGGATACTTTATCATTCAATTACTCTTGAACTACAACTCTGATAGTATTGAAATAACACTCTCCATGGCCCAAATACTATGAAGATTAAAGTGGATGTGTCACCTATGGACAACATCTCATAAATAGTTAGGAGACATATCTAATACCTTGAAAATTATATTTAGTTTTTCTTTTAAGTTTTAATTTTGTTTAAATTTAATTTACAAATTCTGTGCTGCAGCCACTTCCTTGTTGACTGCAGTTCACCGCGGTTACAGAACTCTGTCTCAGCTCTCCTCCCTCCTCCAATGACAGAGGCTTCTGTCTGTAAGTTGGAGTGGTGGCATTGTCAGAGATTGATATCTAGCCAATGAGACTGCTCCAGCTTACTGACAGAAGCCTCCGTCTTCGGAGGAAGGAGGAGAGCAGAGGCATAGCCTTGGGCTTCAGTCTATATGGAAGTGGCTGCAGCCCAGACTTTTTTAAGTTAAATTTAAATGAAATTAAAACTTAAAATAAAAAATAAATAACGTTTTCATGGTACTGGATATGTCTCCTAACTATTTATGGGATGTTGTCCATAGGTGACACATCCACTTTAATTGGAACTGCTTTTATTTTGAAACATTACTATCTCTTTAATTAAAAACTTATATTGAGTTTAAAGGGGCATCTACAATGTTCTGGAGGTCTCTCTAGCACTGAAAGTATTAACCCTTTGAGTGCAAGAGGGGTACACAACAAATTGCTCTGCAATTCAGTGTGTATCCCTCTGGCACTCAAAGGGTTAAAAGTCCTATTTAAATCAATGGGAATTTTCAGCTGTCTCCTAGGAAGTTGGTTCGTTCCATAATTGTTTCAAATTTCTTACTAGATCAGTTTCATGGCATCACAGAAAAAGTAGGGACAAGAAATCTGTAAGAATAGCCCATGAAAACGGTAATGTTACATCATGCTGATTGAACTTGAAAACAATATCCAATTCATCCATTTAAAATTGTAAATAACTGTTCAGTACATTTCTGTTTGTTAGGAAGCAATTATCTAAAGAAACCTTGTCAAAAAGAAAACCGGGCGGCAATTAACAGAAACAAGAAATCATCTGTGGATGATTTCACAGTATTAAATTAGATCCGCGACCTGTTGGAGGCAAAATCACAATGTTTCAACACAAAAGCATTATTCAAGCCAAATTTAATTTGACTCAAGCTGTATAAGTTTTTTAAAGAAATGTGATAATGAGATTTTACATCTTCCAAAGAACCATAATAAAAACAATTTAACATACAGAGATTGATGAGCCTTGAGGCAATTTGAAAATTTGATGATACGTTCAAAATCAAGGATAGACTGGAAATATAAGGATCTAAAAAGATTGCATGGGAAAGATGCTATAAAAGTACTACATGCGGTAAAATTATGTCTGTTGGATTCAGTAATTCACTTCTAATAAACTGCTGAACCAAACATTTTATAGAAAAAAAAAACTCCCAATAGTAACTTACTCCATACGGTGGCACTTAAATCCCTTGGCAACTAGTAACTAGGAATGGGTGAAAATGTTTGCCTCAAACTGAAATTGGCAAAAAATGGCAATTTCCGCTTGGTGAATAATTTCCCACGACAAGTGCCATTTTTCAGTTTTTTCCCGTTATTTTCGCCTAGCTCGTTGTGCATTGAAATCAATGGGAAGGCAATTTTTTTCTCCACCAGACGAAAGTTTTGTGTAGTTTTTCTACAGCCATATAAAAGGGTATCAGCCTCTCACAGCATGCCATTCTGTGTCTGTGAGAGGAGAGAGAGCAGCACATTGTTTGAGCTAGAGAAGATAGGGGAATTTTAGGGAATCTTTTAAGTAGGACATTTGTTCTCCGTATTAAGAGAGTCAGTGGGGTACCCCCCAAAATTCCACGTGACTGACTGGGAAGACACAGGCAGCTGGGGACCTGTTTGCTTGCAGATCTTACTGTTATTGTCTCTGTGCTTGGTGCTTGGTCGGGAAGTGTGGGGAAAGAAGTTGTTGATTTTGTTTTTCAGTTATATATTTTTTTTTGTTCAGACAAAAAAAAAAAGAATAAAGAAATAAACAAAGAACTAAATATATTAGATGACAGACAGCTGACTGGGCTAAGGCAAGACATCATACACCATCAGTTGTGTTGTGTGCTGTAGAGTAAAAACACACAGAGTAGTTAAGTAACGTCCAGCAAACTCACAAGGGTCAGGGGGTGGGTGAAGGATGGAGCATTGCAGGGATGTGCAAGTAAAGTAGTAGTTCAAAAACTGACTGCAGCAATGGTTGCTGCAGCATGTCCAATAAATGATTATGATCCCTCTACTCCAAGGGAGGGTGCAGTTTGTTAAGGTCCCAGCAAAACTTCTAGTACCACACTAGAAATAAAGAACCATATAAGAAGAACACTGAAGATGACAACAAGTTACATTCAAGCGTTGATGCTGGCAATAGCATAATAGAGGAAGGTGAAGCAGCTGAACCGCCTGCTGCATCAGATAGTGAGACAAACAAACTCCAAAATGCCTGTCCTCAAAGTAGTAGCGAACTTTGTTACAGTAAAAGTAAAAATAAATTGTTTGAGACCTCTAAAAGCTTAGAGGAATATAAGGGTAGTGGGCAAGAAGTGTCAGGTGATGTTGATGATGTGGAGGGTGACCTAATGATGACTGATGATGATGCAGATCTAGAATATATCCCTCCAAATCTAGAATATATCCCTCCAGCATCCTTCACTTGTTCAGATACAGATGAAGTTGAGAGTGATGATGATGACATGGCTATAAGGTTAGCAAAAAGTCAAAAGCTGAATCTTCCACCACTGAAAATGATCACTGTGCCTGTCTATAAACTGTTGGAGAAAACCATTGGAAAGTTTGACCCTGGGCAAGCACAGCTGTCAAAAGGTACACAGTCACCCTATCAGTCATCATCAGTCATCTTCAAGTCCCACTCAGCCACACACACCTGTTTTGAGTACCCAGCAGCAGCAACAGCAACAAGGTTATTGCAGAAGCACTTAAAAAAGTTCCCAGGGCTCTGGGGCAGAAAAAACAAATAGTGAAGTTATTTATGTGTCAGAGAGTGTGCTACTGCCAGTGCCAACAGTTGCCAAGTGACAACAGAAGGATAGTGATTTGACGTAAACTTGACAATGGTAAAAACTATATACATACACAAATCACACCATGCCAGTCCCCACCACCTCTACAATACACATCTGCCACATTGTTGGTTGTACTTTATTTTGTTATTACTTGACAACATCATCATTAATATGTGCCAGTGTCACTTAAGAAGGAAGTTAGTGTTGTGGGCAAAGGACAAATGCACTCTGCATGCTAACACATTTTTCAAGGCATGTGTTGCTTTAGTACTCACAACTTTGACTTTCAGCCACTTATTTATAAACTTCGGCCCTCAGAAGACGTAGTATTGCAGTGGGAAATGTAGTACCTATAGGAAATATAGGAGAAAAATTTGGCAAAAAGGAAGAACATTTTACATAAGCGAAAAGGAGGAAACGTTCACAAAAAAAGCGAAAAAACAACAAGTTTTTGCGAAAAATCATGCAGGAAATTTTTCCCACTTTTCGCCCACTCCTACTAGTAACATAAAAACAAAAAATTTACAGAATATAAGAACCAATTGGCTGACTGAGTCTGTCCATTTATCTAATTGATAAGCTACAACTTATTTAATCCTTCTAAAAGCCATCCAGGTGTGTCACACAAGATCCAATCGACACTTTAGTGAAGTCTGTTTTTGTTGCACTAATTTCTAAAAAAACACAACAACATAACTTTAAGCTTAGTGTGAGACCCTTCTTTATAATTATTACATTTTGTTACTTTGTTATGTGATTCAATATTTTACATTTCATAGCCAGAAGGTAGCACCCATTGCAATGTAAACTGCGCATGTCAGTTGTATCACATTCATATTGTTAGTTACACTGCATAGACTTCTAAGCCAGATACATAGAAATCACTACATGGACACTTACATTATCATAAACTTCTGAATCAGCAATGCAGATTTTACCAGTGAACATTAAACTGAGAAGACTTATATGTACTAAGTCTTAGACATATATGCAGCAATCTCTACACATTCAACATTTTTACCCTTCCCCTTTAAGATTTGACTTATATTGTTCCCATGACCTTCTTTCTCCATTTCAATCCGAATAATATTGCTCCTATTCAACACTATTTATTCTCCAGTTTTATTGCAAAATACAGACTCTTTATGTGTCACAGTGATTCCTGTGTATAACAATGTATATAACAATATAACAATGTGTATAACAATGTATAACTTGCCGTGCTAAGTGTGAAAGACCTCTCACTCCTACTGGAGAATAAACAATGTTGAATGGGAGCAATATTATTCAAATTAAAATGGAGAAAGAAGGTCATAGGAACACTATAAGTCGAATTTTAAAGGGGAAGGGTTAAAGGTTGAATGTGAACAATATTTGTCGAGTTAAAATGGTGAAAGAAAGTCCTATACGTCGAATTTTAAAGGGGAAGGGTTAAAATGTTGAATGTGAATAATATTTGTCGAATTAAAATGGTGAAAGAAACCACTATAAGTCAAATTTCAAAGGGGGGGTTAATATGTCAAAGGGGGCACTCTGTGTTGGTTTTCTATGATGTATACTATATTCTGCACTGCTTTTGTTCGAACAACGATGGTTTTTTAACCATCGTTGTGGCTTTTACGCCTCAGCTCTGAAGTGCAGACCACAAAACAAGTGGTAATACTGAGCGTGGGTAATGGAATGCTACTTGCATACTGTTTTTAGTTGTTTCCTATGGGCTTTTTTTTGACTGGCGATACTAAAACCTGACTTAAAAAACACAATGCCTGTTTTTTTTAGGGCTGGTAATAGAATCAAGCCCTTGGAGTCTGATCTTTCAGTTGCCATCCTGGACCCTCTACTGTCCCCACAAAACTGATGGTCACATCAGTTATTTTTGCTCCATGCTTGTTTCTTCAGCTTTTTCTTATGCTTCTTCTTCACCCCCCCCCGCTTGGCCTTCTTCTCGCCCATAGTCCTCATTCTTTCCTTCCCACCTCCCACCTTCCTTTTTTTTCTCTGGTGCTGTTGTGATGAGCTTTTATTTATTTAGCTTAGCACTTTCACCTTATGGCTCATTTTAAGATAATCACAACCAATACCAAGGGTTTAAACACTCCTGAAAAACGTTCCCTAGCATTTAGGAATTTCAGGTATACATGCTGAAATAGTTTTGTACAAGAAATTAATTTTCTTTCTCAATATACCCCAAATTTTTCTAACAGGTGCTATTGTAATTCCTTTTTCTCGTTCGCAATTGAAAAGAAGAGGGAGGGCAGGCATCTTTCTCCACAAATCAATTCTGTGGCAGCTTATGAATGTCCAGACTGATGTGGATGGTCGCTAAATTTTTGTCAAAGACCTTATACATAATTCCCTTTACACATTTGTGAATATCTATGGGCCTAACAATCAGACCTCCTTACTTTCCATTACACTGAAACTCATTGAAGAGGCTTCTGAAGGCTTTTTGATTGTTGGAGGGGAGCTAAACATTTCTATTGATCCTTCCCTTGACTCTTCTTCCAGAAAATCTTCCTTCATTTACATCACACTGTATCTGATCTACAATTAATAGATGTATAGTGCTCTCCCACAACCAAAGACTTCTGTCCGGCGCACTCCACCTTTTCTAGATTGGACTACCTCTTTGTATCACAGCCCCATTTCCATCTTGTGCTGTACTCCAACATAGAAACTTTCTCTTGGACTGACCATTCCTCGGTAAGTCTGAACCTTACTTCTGTCTCTCCTTTTACCACATCCCCTTCTTTGAAACTCAATGATTTGCTTTATGAGTCTGGCTAAGCTGAAGCATCAATTCGCTTAGATTTAGAAGAATTCTTCTCGTTTATCTCTTAATCTGATGTATAAAAAGCGAATATCTGGGAAGCTCACAAGTGTTATATTAGGGGCTTGTTCATTAAGTTGGGTTCCAGATGAAAAATACTCAGACATCAACAAATAAACTCCTTCCATCAAGATATCCATTCCTTGGAACTAACCCACAAATG
Source organism: Rhinophrynus dorsalis (assembly GCA_037306005.1). Lineage (NCBI taxonomy): Eukaryota > Metazoa > Chordata > Amphibia > Anura > Rhinophrynidae > Rhinophrynus > Rhinophrynus dorsalis. The sequence continues at coordinate 65,983,134 of CM074719.1, read as the reverse complement.
CCTTCCTTCTGAAAATATGCTTAAGGACCTTTAAAAAGTAAGGAAGAACTAAATGCTATACTAAGACAAAATGTCACAAAATAAATAAAATATAATCACTACTTCTCTGGGAATTTATGTGGCAAAACACTTGCACATGTGATAAAAAGGTGACGATTCAACTCACATGTTCACCGCATTCAATCTACTCCTGATTCCTTTATATACTCTTACCCCATATTGCTTCTGCCTTCAGGGATTTTTTGAAAAACTGTATAACATTGAAGATTCTCCTCCTGGGAAATCAGATTCCTAGCATATGGCTTTACGTCAGTTTTTAGCTGCTTCCTAAATGCCGACCCTTTCTCCCTTACAAAAGTTCTAAGCTTGAAGCACTCATAACTTCCCAGGAACTTGACGCACTATTCCTTTTCTGTGTCTAGGAAAGAGCCCTGGTCTAGATGGTTTCACCTCGCAATGCTATCATACTTTCTGGAATACAATTTCCCCACACCTTCTTTCTCTCTTTAATGAGACTCTGGAAATTTCTTCTCCTCCTGCTAGCTCGCTAACAGCTCATATTGCCATCATCCTAAAGCCAAGACCCCTCCCATTGTGGCAACTACAGACAGATATCTCTATTAAACATTGAACTAAAGCTCTTAAAAGGATGGTATAGTCCCATAAAATGTATGTATTAAATTGTAGCTGCAGTAAAAAAAAGATTCAATGTGCTTAATCCTTTCTCTCAAACCATTATGGTTTGAGAGAAATAAGAAAATAATGTCCTCCGTTCCCTCCCCTTCCTGCCTGATGAGCTGTAAAGCTGTCAGAGGCAGAATCCGGTCGCCCGACTGTAGGCGGCTCTTCAGGAGCGCAGTCATCTAGATATCTAGGTATAATTACTTCATCGGTATGGTCTACAACGTGTGCCTGGCTTGCAAGCACACGTTGTGGACCATGCCGATGAAGTAATTATACTTAGACATCTAGATGACAGCGCTCCTGAAGAGCCGCTGTCTGGTCCCGGAAGCAGGATCTCATGCTGTCTGCTGTACAGCAGATGCATTAGAAGGGGGAGGGACCGGAGGTCTTTATTTTCTTATTTCTTTCAAGCCATAACGGCTTGAGAGAAAGGAGTAAGCACATTGAATCTTTTTTTACTGCAGCTACGATTTAATGCATACTTTTTATGGGACTATACTATCCCTTTAACTAAAATAATTGCTACTCACTTACATCCCTTATTACACTCATTTATTCATCCAGACCAATGTGGTTTTGTACTGGGTCATGAGACCAGACACAAAATCATCATCATCATCATCATCATTTCTTTGATCCATTTTTCACAACGCTCCAGACAACCAAAATGTCTGCTTTCCACTGATGCAGAAAAAGCGTTTGACAGAGTGCCCTGGTCTTACCTCTCTGAACTTCTTAGTTTTATAGGTCTCTGTCCCACGATGCTCCATGGTATTATGTCTTTATACTCTGTCCCTTCAGCTAAAGTGTCTGTTAATGGTTTCCTTTCTGAACCATTTAATATTACTAATGGGATGAGACAGAGGTGTCCCTTAACACCAATTCTCTTTATTCTCTCATTGGAACCCTTCCTTAATTCTGCCATTCGAGGTCTCAAGATGAAAGAAGTCTCATTTAACTTATCAATATATGCAGATGATGTTTTACATATCATCACACATCCTGATTTCTCCATCCCTCCTTTATTTAATATTTTAAACCAGTATTTCTTCTTCTCCCAGGCCAAGATTCATTTTGACAAATCTGAAATACTTAATATCAATCTCTCTCCTACCACTATACTTGACCTTCAATGGGCCTATTCTTTCAAATGGTCCTACTCGCATATTATATATTTAGGATTTAATATCACACCTTACTTCCTGCATCAACTTCCTCAAATGGTCCTGAACATTCACGTCCTAGACAGGTAGCACTAATGTTCATACTCTTTCTTCTTGCCACTTTCACTAAATGAGAAGGTAGTTTTCAAATATGGACATGCTTTGCACATCTTTCAAGTGTGTAATCCCACCACAAGTAAAGTCCTATTCTCAATTTTTTGGTCTTATATAGTGACTATCAGTCAAAGGATCTCATAAAATTTCGCTCCTTTTAGTGGTCATACTCACCTTATCCAGGAGATGATTATGTAGCATCAGATCTCTATATAAAACATACCAATGTATGTCCAAAATGTTTTCCTCATCTGTTCCTAATGTAATTCAAAGGCAGTAATGAAACAAATGATAGACTATGATTCCTTTTTCTGGGGAATCAACAAGGATGCCTCAGAAACTGTTTTTTTCTGGGCTGCTTTAATACATCTACTGCTATAGTGACTCTTCTTTTAAAATCCTCAATATCTGTGCAGTCCCTTCCCTATCTGATAAACTGACCTAAAGGTATACCTCTTACTAAACTTCAGGGATGTGAACTCCATGCTCACAAAAGATCATTTGTGGCAGATGGCTTTCCGAGATCACAATAGTAAAATTAACAAAAAATTAATAGATATTTGAGATAATTCCAATTCAACACTCAAAAGGTTAAGTTATGGATATTTCAGGAATGTTCATATATCCCCTATAGTGCTGTTAGTGTGCCTCACAGTTACCCCACTCTTTCTTTCAGAGTTAATTGAACACACCTCTCTGGTCCTTAAAGGGATAGTAATGGTTAATTTTAATTTGATTTAATATTGTAGACATTAAAAAAAGGTTAACATCTATGTAAGTCTTATATCTCAAATCTTTTCGGTTTGAGAGATATAACTTGCTAAAGTTAACTTTTCCTGGCTGTTTCACTCAAGTCTGCCATCTAGCTGACAGCTGCAGATTCCATTCATTTGACCAGACAGAGGCTCTTCTGCAGAGCTGAAATCACACTATTTAGAAATAAATACTTAATTGGAACAGACTACAAAGTGTGCTTGCAAACCAGGTACACTTTGTAGACCATTGTAAATGAAGTATTTGTCTTTAGATATCGTTATATCGGCACTGCTGAAGAGACGCGTCTGGTCATGCGACCAGAATCTGCTTCTGACAGCTTTACAGCTCGTCGATCAGAAAGGAGAGGGACCAGAGAACTTTATTTTCCTATATGTCTCAGACCATAACTGTTTGAGAGATACGAATAAGTGCAAGTACTCTCTTCTAATTGTCTATACCATATAGTTAATACTTTTTTCTGACATTACTATCCCTTTAAAAAGTTAATGTAAATACTGTGTTGCTTTGGATAATCATTGTAGCTAAAGATACTATTTAACTCTTTGAATACTAAAGGAGTGGCAAAAGGATTTTTCTGCAATGAATTGCTAACAGTTCTGGCACTTAAATGGTCATCACAGTTAAACTGTTGAAAACATACTGTCATTATTTACAGCAATTTTGTACATACCTTCTGCCACAAATCCCACTGTTATTGATATATCCAAGTCCAGCCAGCCACACCATCCTCTTTGGCTATATCTACTGCCTCTCTGTCTGCATCTATTATTTGAAAAAAAAAAGTTGCTAAATAAAAGTTAAAGCTACTTGGTCCCTTTGCGTGGCAGAGGGGTATGATGTATACAACCCACTCTATGACAGTCAAAGGGTAATAGTTCACATACATATATATTATATATATATATATATATATATATATATATATAGAGAGAGAGAGAGAGAGAGAGAGAGAGAGAGAGAGAGAGAGAGATACAGTATGCATATGGCTGTTTACGACATCTAAATATGACTCATCTGTTGCAGCAGAAGGATCAGCTACTGGTGATGGGCACTACATTTCAAATAATGGATAAAAAAACACCAGAGAAGTTAGAATGTTATCCTCATCTTCTGTCTTGGGTCACAGTGATGATGTATTTTGACCACCTGGTGAGGAGGCAGTACTGTCCAAAGGAGATAACAGGTAGATGGCCAACACCATGCTGCAACAGCAAACACAGTGCTGACAGCAGTGGATGGGGCTGGCCACTACAGTGCTAGCAGCTGGGGCCTGTAGTGAGGGTAGAACAGAGCTGGGCAGGGTGGTAGAGGTGGGAAGAGAAGGACAGCTGAAAAAGAACAGGAGAAGGAACAATTGATGCTAAATGAGATGGAGCAGGAGAGGCAACTGATGTAGAGGGCCATAGAAAAGGGTTTGTAGCTCAACCTGAGCTGGCTACAAATGGCCCAGGTGCTGTCATCCCTAGACCAGCAGACAGTCCAGCAGGTGGAGATATTCTGGCCTGCTGTAGATATCCCTCCACATCCTGCTCATAAGGATGAGAACTCTGGAGGAATGCAGGGAGACCTGAAGCAAGTCAATCTTGCGGATTCTCTATCTTTTTGACACCATATGGGGTATCTCTGACACCATCTTCTTTCATTTTTCCACAGTGTAGTCCACCCAAGAAAGAATGTTCACATATACCACCACCCTGCTATGTATGTTTTCTCTCATCTCCACAGGTGTGCACTTTCTCCAGCATGAAAGAGTCTGCTTTTGCACCTGTTACCCACCATGCTCTTTGGGTGGGTGCTCCTGTTTCATTTGACAAAAGCAAGAAGTTGGAAGTAGCATATTGTCAGAAAAATGTAAATCTCTAGGATCAGACTGGTTAAAATTACTTACAGTTATACTTTTGTATTCATTAAACATATTTGAGAATAAAATCATTACATCTGATTTATGTGTCTATGCAGCTGGATTAAGAGTGCAAAAATATGTAAGAATGTATTATATGATTAAAATGTAAGCTGTTGGTCATACGACAATGCAGCTCATTTCATGGGCAGACCTCAGCATTTTAATATTTTGTATGTACGATTTAGCTTAAACATCTACGACTTGGGATTATGACAAGTCACCACAGGATTTGAGAGTATTGTACATACTATTCAGAATTAAAAGTCTATGATTTGGTTTAATGTGTTTACAATGGTGAGTTTAAGAGTCTACACAGTGGTCTTAAATGTCTATGATATCACTACTACCACCTAGTTGCAGAATGGTGCATTGTGCTACTGAAAAGTTCAGTTCACAAAATAAAAGTTATTGCATATTGAATACAAAAATCAATATCACCCGGGAAATCTGTCAATCCCAACAGTTATTAATTCATCCAGCAAATTTCATACATATCTATTCGGGTTTTTGAGAATGAAGTATATGAAAAGAGTAACCATTTCCTTTCCCATCAAAATCTGCTGAATGGATTGAAGAGTACTGTGTTTTCATTTAAAGAGAAAATGCATCTGCTCCTAATATATTTAAATTTAAAATTATGGTTCTGTACACATTCAAAACATTTATACACATGGAAAAGTGTGTGTGTGGGGGGGTTTAGTTGTTTTTGTGCATGCGCAGAACAGAATATGGCATCTGCAGCTCATTGTTAGACTGGGAGCAGTCAAGCTTTCAGGCACTAAATGTCACCATCAAACTGATTGAAGCGATTGCTACCGCACCCTATAAGGTTAATAAACAAATTTGCAGATTGGCACTCACCCTTTCTTTAAGGGGTCGGTGGACCCGGCGCTGCCCCATCAATCGTAGCAAACAATTTCAACAAGACATGAAGACCACAGGACGGGAACACTCATGGGAGCACCCCATCATGGCCTATGATTCAGTGTTTTTTAGTTTACACGAAACGTGTTAGGTATACGTGCTTGCATCCCTGTATCCCCGTGAGGGGTTATCGGATCCATGTTTGATGGTTTTAAAGATGTTTGTGAATAAACGTTGGACTTTTATCTGAATTCCTCGAAGTGGTTATCTGAAGTTGGGGTGGTCCCGTGAGCACTCCTGTCCTGTGGTCTTCACTAACTGTCACCGTTATAGATTGAATACAGTATAATACATGACAAGTTATTCTGTGTAAATGTTATATGACCCTCCAATATGCAGAGAACAAATGTTTAAGTAGAGTTTTTGTAATATTACCAGTCACATGATTGATCGAATGAATGGTATAATGGAGTGTTCTGATCAATTCAGTGGTTAAAGGGATAGTAATACTTAAAATGTAAAAAAAAATATGTTGTATGGTTTATCCCCCTGAGTAAAACAAGGGTACTCCCACTGCTGAAAGGTGTTTCATTCAAAAGTTATTAATTTTCAAAGTTGAATTTTTTAGGTGCAATATCACAGTGGCCTGAAATTGTACAGTGGCGCTGTTGCTACACCATCCTATGGAGATTTATGGTCAATTGACCAGAGCTGTCCATAGGATGGTGTAGCAACAGCGCCACTCTACAATTTCAGGCCACTGTGATATTGCACCTAAAAAATTCTACTTTGAAAATTAATAACTTTTGAACGAAACACCTTTCAGCAGTGGGAGTACTCTTGTTTTACTCAGGGGGATAAACTCTACAACATATTTTTTTTTACATTTTAAGTATTACTATCCCTTTAATTCCTAACATGTAATGATCATCCATTTTTATTCAAAATTAGCATCCAAATGTTAGCAGGTAGAGTTAAAATGTTACCTGCTTCATCAATCAAGTGAAAAGAATGATACTTTTCAATCAAGAAAAAGCACTGATTTCATGAGACTGTTTGCAAGCAATGAAGGGAATAATATGCATAACTATCACATTGTGGCCTTGGATGTGTTTGTTAGGGAAGCAGGAACCAGCACTGTGAATAGGCATGTGCGAAAAGTGAGAACAATTTCCTGCATGTCTTTTTGCAAAAAAAACGGACGATTTTTCTCTTTTTTCATTAAAGTTTTGTCATTTTCTCCAGTGCAAAATTTTACTCCTTTTCGCCTATTCTATAAAATGTTTAATCTATTCCAATACATTTTCTTCTATTCTAACACATGTTTCTCCTATGATTAATATGGTGCAACATTTCCCAGCACAATATTACTTCTTCTGAGGGCTGTAGTGGAGAAATAAGTAGCTAGTAGTCAAAGTTGTGGGTCCTACAGCAACATACACTTTGAAAAATGTGTTAGCATGAAGAGTGCATTTGCCCTTTGCCCACAAAACTTACTTCCTGCTTAAGTAACACTGGCACAAATTCATGATGATTCCAAGTGATAATACAATACAACCTACAATGTGGCAGATGTGAATGGTAGGGATGGTGGGGGATTGGCATGGTGTGATTGGTGGGACCTTGACAAACTGCATCCACCCTGGGAGGAGAGGGATCATCATCATTTACTGTACATGCTGCAGCAACCATTTGTACTACTACTTTACTCCCACGTCCCTGTACTACTCCACCTTTCCCCCCACGTCCCTGTACTACTCCACCTTTCCCCCTCCCTCTTGTGCAATTGCTAGACATTACGCAACTAATGTGTGTATTTTTACTCTCTACAGTACACAACTGATAGTGTGTGATGTCTTGCCTTGGCCCTCAACAAAATTCTCAATGTTGTCTGCTGTCTATCAAGTCTGCCTCAGTCACAGAGTTCACGTCAGGCTCCCAGTCAGCTCTAATATATTGATTTGCTTAATTATTTATGTTTTTTTATTATTTATTTATATTTTTTTTTTTTTAAGTCGTCCACCCTATTTTATCACAGTCAGTCCAAAAAAATCAATAACTTCTTTCCCCCAGAATTCCCCAGAACACAGACAATAAAAGCAAAATCAGCAAGTAATTTGGACCCCAGCTGCCTGTGTCTTGCCAGTCAGTCACACCAAATTTTGGAGTATTTTGGGTCAACCTCCTTCCTCCCTTCTTCTCCCCTAGAGTGCCCACCTTCTCCCCTAATACAGAGAACAAATGTCCTACCTAAATGACTCCCTAAACTAAGCTTCATCTCCCCTTTATTTGCCCACCTTCTCTAGCTCAAAAGCATGCTGCTTTCTCCCCTCACAAACACAGAATGACATGCTGTGAGAACCTGACACCTTGTATGTGGCTGTAGAAAACTAGACAAAACTTTAATGTGGTGGAGAAAAATGTTTCTTCCCATTGATTTCTTTTTTTTTTTCCAAAGAACTTTATTGAGAACTTCAAAAGTTACAGGGTAAATAATTACGAATTAAACAAATCGAATATAATGTAGAATAGAACGGGTGATCACCAGTGCTAAAGTCTAATGGTACACACATTCAGAATAGGCAATCATAGCAGTAAATACATATGAGATAAGATAGAGCTTAATATGACATCCGCTGCAGGTAACCATTCCTCCAGAGAGTACTTTAATTTAGAGTTGATGGGATTAGGAGACTCAAGGAGTACCTAATCTATGTGTACAGTCAATCCACTTTGCAAAGTGGCCCATATGCATAATAAATATTCAGATGAAGGAAGTATCAAGCACTAGGAAAGGCGAGAAATAAGTTAAAAAAAAAAAAAAAAAGAAGGTAAACTAGAAAGTCAAGAAGATAAAAAGTCGTCTCCACAAGCTAAAGAGAAGTAGAGAATTAGTATCAAGAGCAATAGAGTTAAATCCGTGTGTCTTCCCATTGATTTCGATGCAATGAGCTATGCGAAAATAGTGGGAAAAATGCACTTTATCCACCAAGTGAAAAGTGCAATTTTTCGCCAATTTTAGTTTGAGGCAAAAGTTTTCGCCCATCCCTAGTAAATGACCTGTATCGTTTTTACACTCTCCATCCTGTTTTCATCAATATTCAGAGATGAGGGGATTATGTTATCCTCCAATTTTTAATGGTAATTTTGACCTTAATGTTTTATTTTTTTTAACTGATTAACCCTCCATTGCCTGTGTTAACCTTTCTTTTAGCAGTGAAGTCACTGCAATACTCCACACCAAGAAAAAGGGCAAATCATAATAAGTGTGGAAGCTGGGAGAGTGCTTCAAAAAGTAGTGGGGCACGATAGGATGAGACTGGGGACTGAGCAGGCTATTTCTCCCTGCCTGTTTGTGCCTAAGGGAGCATGTGATTGTCTGCCTATTTCACTTGTGGCTGTGGAGGCCTTATTTTGTAATACCTTTGGAGATTTTTTGATTCCAATGCAGCATTTTTTTGGCGGAGGGGGGGTTTGCACTATTTTGGAATCTAATTTCTGGCCTCACCTCATATGTAGCAGAAAATACTGTCTGAAGAAAACATCTACTCAATAGCCCATCAGTAGATATATTCCTGTGGGATGTAACATCTTTCTGTGTACTGGTATAAAATACATGTATAATATTTCTGCATAAAAACGATCATTTATTTGAGAATGTAGATGCATAAAAAGGATCATTTATTTCAGAATGTATATCAAACAATTCAGCACATACAGATTTGTTTGTTCTTTAGTTTGCAATTTGCTGAGTGCCCCCAGGGAAAATGATAATTAAATGTATCAAGATGTGTCAGTGTGCATCATGTTTTCTCTCTTCTTTAACATCAAATTTCCATAAAGCCTAAGACAACAAACAATACTCTCTTTCTCTGTATTTCATAAGAAGAATATAGGGGAATATTCAGGTACATAAAGAGGAACACATTGGGGGTTATGTACTAAGGTGTGATAAAGAGGTAATAAAACCTGCTCCAGTGAGATCACTTTTCCAGTTCCTATGTTATTCCATAAAGCCAATGCACTAAGATCTGCAAAGCTGGAGAAATCTTAATGAATTGGCTCCATAGAATAATATAGGAATTGGAGAAGTGATATAACTGGAGAAGTTATCTCTACTTTATCACCTCTTTATCATGCCATAGTGCATCTCCCCACTAGTGTCACAGGAAAGAAATGAAAATTGCTTTAATTTAAATGGGGATATTAACCCACTGAATGCTGAATGCTAAATATATCTTCCGTGCATTAATTTGCAATGCGTTGTAGACATTCAAGATGTTAATATCTAAATTGTATTTATTTGTCCCCTATAGTGGGGTTAGTTTGCTTCAGAACTGTTTGTTTACTTACCACAATGTAATGCTTCAAGCTCAGTTGTGTACTTTCTAATATCTCATTCTTTCATTGTTGAACTGAAAAAGAGTATTTGGTCAGTACAGTAATCAGCTTCAGTATAATTTGCAGTCAAAGCTGCATGCACCTATTGTATCATTTCATGTTACTAAACACATGGATGCTCGGTGGGCTTTGTGGCTATTGTCTTCTTTTATTAAACTGCTCTCTGCGACCTGATGAAGTAAAAATTCAAAGGACAATAAAAATAAATAGCCTGTTGAGGATGATGCACTAGAAGTATCAATGAAAATGCAGCTCTTGGAACAAATTGCTTCAGTAGTTGGCAGATTTATAGGTCTTAGTTGGAGACCCATTCCAGGAGGTGAGATGTCAGATGGGTTTTGAAGAGGTTATTGGAGTCTACTAGATGCATTTTCTCAGGATAGAGTTTAACAGACAGGGGGAGAATTATTTCATACATGTGAAAGCATTATAAAAAAAAGCGCTGAGAAGACACTACATGGGTAGAGTTCAAGACAGTTCAAAATTATGTGTGTCAAAAGTTATGTAAAAGCAGTGGAGCGCAGAGCTTTTAACAAGATTGCAATTTTATAATTTAGATAGATTTATGTAAGGTGCCAGTTGGGCCAGTTATGTTAATTATATTATGCAGCAACAGTGGGATTACTGTACAAATATACTTCACCAAAACAGGAAAAGGAATACATTTTCTTCCCCTACATATGCCTTATGCCAGTTTACTACTCCACTTATACCAAAAATTATCCCCTTACCACTGCTTGCAGGAAGTAGAGGGAAAGCAGCTGTCCTTAGGTATTTCAGCAAATTAAACCTCTACACCTTATTTAACCATTTGAGTGCCAGAGAGGTATTCAGCGCATTGCAACACAATGTTGTGGATGCCTCTCTGGTACACAATAGGTTAATTAGTGCTATTTCTAAACAAGGCATAGATGAACTAGGAGAGGAGTAAGGGGCTTGGTGGCATTAAGTCCTATTAATGACAGTGCATGTCTTCTACTAAGCACTACAGTGATCATACATTATAGTACATACCCAGAAGTGCAACCATTGGTGTTGTAAGCTAACGTTAATGGATCTGCTCTGTTGGATTTGTACAGTCACTCCATTATATTTTAAGGGAATAGTAGAGACCCTAAACAGTGTTATGCTGTAACAGACTTATCCACAGAAGTAGGAGAGGAGTTGTCAAAGCAGACACCAAAGAAACAGTGAGAAATATACAGTAAGATAAGAATAAGAAGTTGGCAGTACCACAGAATCCATGAGAGTGAATGGCATCAAGAGAAAAAGGAATTCAAGTATCCTTAAAGGGATAGTAATACTTCATTTTATCTTTATTTTATTTTGTAGGCATTAAAAAATCATGAAGAATGATACGTCTTCTCTCTCGAACCTTTATGGTTTGAGAGATATTCACAAGCAAAGTTTCCCCTCCCGCCTCTTTTACCTAGTTTAAGCCATCTCGTCTCAGATGTGGAATGCAGTCCATAGACCAGACAGATAACATCATGGGACAATCTTCTTCCTATGAGAACAACGAAAGCCCTGCCCCCCTTGACAAGTTATTCAGGTTTTTCCCTTATCTTAATTGAAGATTGTTCCTCTGTGCAATCTACCTGGGCACCTCCCTTCTGATCTGGCTGAACAGTGTTACATCAGTAAAAGGGGTGGGAGGGGGATACTTTGTCATTGAATTACTCTTGAACTACAACTCTGACAGAATTGAAATAACACTCTCCAAAGTCCAAATACTATGATGATTAATTAGAGCTGCTTTTATTATGAAACATTACTATCCCTTTAAATGGATAGTAATGTCAGAAAAAAGTATTAACTATATGATATATACAATTAAAAGAGAGTACTTGCACTTATTCGTATCTTTCAAACCTTTATGGTTTGAGAGATATAGGAAAATAAAGTTCTCTGGTCCCTCCCCTTTCTGTTTGACGAGCTGTAAAGCTGTCAGAAGCAGATTCTGGTTGCTTGACCAGATGTGGCTCTTCAGCAGCACCGATATACGACATCTAAAGATAAATACTTAATTTGGAATGGTCTACAAAGTGTGCCTGGCTTGCAAGCACACTTTGTAGAAAGTTCCAATGAAGTATTTATTTCTAAATAGTGTGATTTCAGCTCTGCTGAAGAGCCTCTGTCTAGTCAAATGACTGGAATCTGTAGCTGTCAGCTAGATGGCAGACTTGAGTAAAACAGCCAGGAAAAGGTAACTTTAGCAAGTTATATCTCTCAAACCATAAAGGTTTGAGAGATAAGACTTACATTGCTGTTAATCTTTTTTTAATGTCTACAATATTAAATCAACTTAAAATTAACCATTACTGTCCCTTTAACATGTAGCTATTTCTAGGTCATTAGTAATACTTGTAAATTCTGCCTACATTAAATATGCTGTGGAAGCCAGACTGGAATAGATCTAAAACATAATGGGCCATATGTATTAAGACAGAAGTAGCCCAAGGTGTTGGATACCTCTCTGGCATTCAAAGGGTTAATGTACATATGGCACTGTAGGAGTTAAGAAATGTATGAAACATATAGAAAATCTACATTTGCTTCATTTGCTCATATTCTACTTTCAAATACATAGTTATAGGGTTTGAAAAAAGACAAATGTACAACATGTTTATTTCATTAAATATTATAATCTTGTTTATACTGATTTGTGAAAAAAGGAGTTGAAATCCATTTCATTTATATCTGCTCGCACCACCTCACTCAGTAGTAAATTCTATATTTTTGCTCTTCTTACCATAAAGAACCCTTTCATTTGCTTCTCAATATATACTGATCAGTGGAACTATTCATTATTTGTTTAGACAATCACTGCACTTTTGATTGCAAACATAATTAACTAATGAATTAAATGTTTTTTTCGCTATATCTACCGCCACTTTTGCTTGATGTCACAGCCATTATAATTAGCACTTGCATAATTGTATAAATCATGTAAATTAACAGAGACAGGTTTATTTAAATATTCTGTTAGGACTTAAAGGGAGTGACAGCACTAATAAAGCAAAATAATCAGAATAGATCTATTTGACAGTCAGTAATTAGAAGCTAGAATACCAATTAATTCAGAGCAGATACACTATAGTTCTTTAGTTGGGCTTTACTCTGGAGTGATTTCTCAATTACCAGAAATACACTGAAAAAAGGACTGAATGAACTAGCTAAAGGAGAAAAAAGAAACAATTATTAAAATATTATTCTATTAACAGCTATATATTAAAATCGCATGTTTTATTGAAGCTAAGAAATTGGTATACGACCTTAGAACTTTTCAAAGACATACTGAATGATAACTATTTGGTGCTCTAATGTAATTTTTAGATAAACAGTTATACAGCAGTGGTGATATTACATTTTTTATACAAGGACAGTTTACTATAAGGCTAGCTAAAGAGATACTGGAACACTGACCACCTCTTGGTGGTGGCTTGATTGTTTGATTTAAAGGGATAGTAATACTTAAAATGTAAAAAAATATATGTTGTAGGGTTTATCCCCCTGAGTAAAACGAGAGTTTTTCCACTGCTGAAAGGTGTTTCATTCAAAAGTTATTACTTTTCAAAGTTGAATTTTTTAGGTGCAATATCACGGTGGCCTGAAATTGTACAGTGGTGCTGTTGCTACACGATCCTATGGACAGCTCTGGACCTGGGACCATAAATCTCCATAGGATGGTGTAGTAACAGCGCCACTGTACAATTTCAGGCCACTGTGATATTGCACCTAAAAAATTCAACTTTGAAAATTAATAACTTTTGAATGAAACACCTTTCAGCAGTGGGAGTACTCTTGTTTTACTCAAGTGGATAAACTCTACAACACACTTTTTTCTACATTTTAAGTATTACTATCCCTTTAAAGAGGGAATGTAAGAAGGAACCTGCTGTCTTAAAGGAGCAATTTGTCTTTTTATGTGTTGCAGTAATGGAATGTGTGCTATATAATTGGGAATTTTTACTAAACCAGGAGCTGGAATATATATTATTCCCAATAACCACCTAACATCTTTTTACTTACCTACTCGTGCCATGGAGCAGTATGCAGGTATGTCAAGGCTTTCCATTCCTCTCTGTTTCTTTACTGTATGCATAATAGAAGGCATAGAGGAAATTGCGTGAATTTACACCATTTACTGGGGCATATTATGGGATTGGTATACAGTGTTTGGTAGCACTAAAGTCTTAATGATGGTGGAGTCAGTATGCGATGTTTGTGATCATATCGTGCACAGGAGAACCTGAAGTGCAGCCACTGTATAAAACCAGCAAAGCTGTATTGGTGGATTCGAACATTCATCCTATGATTTTGTCATGCGTTACAATGGTTGGGAACAGAGCATGGCTTCTAATGGTATTAACATAGCCAGTAACAGCAACAAAATGTGTTATACTGCACTGTGAAAATCTGCAGCCACTTGCACATTGGTAAATTGTAATCATTGTTACACTTTTACTTAAATGTAGAGTCTAATGCACTAAAAATACACAGCCAAGCAGGATAATTATACAGTGCCATTTCAGAGTATACTGTTGCAAAATAAGCCACAAGACTGATTTAGCAGTTTAATAAGAACCATCTAGTGTAATTTAGCAAAACATATCACATGCAGAGACTAAGAAGAAATAACCTCTCCATTTGCCTCACTGTAGCCATAATATCCTAATGTAATATGAATGCTAGAGGGAGTAGAAATGCAAGTGAGATGTGTATATTCAAAATAAAATCCTAAGAATAGCACTAAGTAAAATGTCCATGGTATGGTTACAATTGCTTGTAGTTTCTGGAACAAGTTACCAGAACTAATTTCATTCACACCTATGGATCACTAAGAACTGGTGGCTATAACAGATTCTTGATCCAATGAAAACGATGATTGGAACATAGTCAAACCAGTTTCAATCTCTTCAGAAAAGACAGTATAGGGAATAAAGGTGGTGGCATTGCTTTTTAGTTGTGGTACAACATAAAGGCTAATTTAACACAAGATACTAGTGTAACGGAAGCTAAGAAGGGACCGCGTCTCCTTCCGCCATCGTTCCCAGGTCTGTCCTTCTTGACGCGGGACTGGCACCGACGGATGCACCGGTCGAGTAGATAACCGGTCCGGGGGTCGATTCAAAGTGGCATTGAACCCTGGTATAGTCGACTCTACGTCGAAGGATACGGGTCGAGGAGGAGTCAACAGGGCTCCCGAGCAGTTGAATGTCGCAGAACTGGAACACCAGGCAGTAGAGAGTGAGGCCTCTACTCCTGGGCTATGACAAACAGGGAAAGTGTAGCAGGAATGAAGGTAGCGGTCGCCAAGCAGATTCGAGCACTCCGTAACTCGAATCGAAGGATCACAGGAACTTGAAGAAGCAGGGAAGAGTCCAAGTTTGTAACGGTTTTCAAGACACTCAGACCAGCCGGTAAAATAAAACACAGTTTTATTAAATAAAAAGAAATAGAAAGGAACACCCTCTATAGGCGACAATAGAAATAGCGAACACAATCAGAGTTGCTATACAGGTAAGCAGTTGAACACAATGGACACTATAACATATCACTGTGAGGTACACAGTAGTCAGGCTAATCAAGGGTTAAATAACAATAAATCAGTGTCAGTTGTGGAGTTTGGCATGCCCAAGATCGTGATAAAGCTGTAGATGGTAGTGCACAGAAGGCTAAATGCACAGTCAGTACTGCCTTGGATTATAACAGTGCATAGCCCCCACGGGCGTAGCAATGAAGACCACAGTATCTGCTAGTGCTTGAGTCTGTAGCCCCCACGGGCGTTACTACTGGGACTGCTATAATGCAAGAGCTGCCTTTAGCCCCCACGGGCATAAAGAACGGAAACCAGCGATACAGTGAATTGAGCCTGTAGCCCCTACGGGCATATACCGGAGAAACCTGCAAGAGCTTCAGCCAATAGCCCCCACGGGCGTAATACTGAGACTGCTGTAACCGTAGAGATGGTCAATAGCCCGGCCGGCGTACACCGGAGACCAGTCAGTACTGCACGAGAGATGAGCCACCAGCCCCCACGGGCGTATACCGGAGACAATGCTAGAACCAATAGCACCACACCGGACACGGTAAGCAATACCGGCTACTCTGCTATGTGGATGGTTGAGCTGCCGTCCAAATCAAGCATACAAGCGGCCAGCTCGGCAGAAGTAGCAGTTAGACAGGAATAGGCTCAGCAATAAACGTAAAGGCTCACAAGAGGTATACCAGCACAGAACGGGTTAAGCAGCTCGAAGACTAAAGCCTAGCGAAAATAGAGAAATGCTCTGCAAGTATCAGGAAGGCTCAGTACAGTAGCACAGCTCTGCAATCGGTAACGGAGACTCAGCACAGGAGGCACTACACAGAAGGAGTACTGTGGCAGGAGACAATCAGTCCGGTACATGGCCTTGGTGGAAGTCAGAATGTCGCCAAGGTAACAGTAGAGCAGGAAGCAGTCCACGCAGGTCACTGGAACAAGCTGGTTTGGGTCATGGAGAAGTAAGTCAGCCAGGCCGGATCGGTACACGGAGGTGGTACTCAGACAAGCCGGATCAGTCACAAGCAGGAACGTCAGCCAGGCTGGGTCGGTACACGGAGGTGGTTCTCAGACAAGCCAGATCAGTCACAAACAGAAACGTCAGCCAGGCCGGGTCGGATCACGGGACAGTAACACAGGAGCGTAGTCAGGACAGGCCAATTCGGTACACAGGAATCAGGATCGACTGAAGACAGCAACAGTAACACTGGCTCAGGAACACCACGAAAGGGCAAGTGACAGGTGTCAATGGCTGGGTATAAAAAGTTCACCGGGGGTGGGCCAAACCTGCTCAGCCAATAGGAGAGCACCACAAGCGAGAGTGACAGAAAGGGATCACGGGCACCGTGATAGTACCCCCCTCTCAAAGACCCCCTCTCCCTGCATGAGGTCTTGGTTTCTGGGGATATTTAGAGTGGAAGTTGTGCAAAAGCCTAGGCGCATGGAGGTCCTTTTGATCCACCCAAGAACATTCCTCCGGACCATAACCCTTCCAATGGATCAAATATTGCAACTTCCCCCTAAATCTCCTAGAATCAATGATACTCTGGACTCCGTACTCCTCCTGGCCCTGAACGTCCACTGGTCCAGGAATCACTGGAGTGGTAGTGTAGCGGTTGCAAATCAAGGGTTTCAAGAGAGATACATGGAACACATTATGTATACGCATAGAGGCTGGGAGTTCCAATGCGTATGAGACTAGATTGACCTTACGGATAACTTTGAACGGGCCAATGAACCGGAGAGCCAACTTATTGGAGGGCACCTGCAAATTAAGGTTTCTGGAGGAGAGCCATACCCTATCCCCTACCTGAAATGAGACCACTGGTAGCTGTCTGCGATTAGCGTGCAGCTGATGTCGCTGAAATGACTGACTGAGGGTCCTCTGAACCCGTACCCATGTGGAACGAAGTTGCGCCATATGCTCATCCAGGGCAGGAATCTGTTGTGACTGAAATGAGTCTGGGGACAGGCATGGCTGGAACACATAATTAATGAGAAACGGAGAGCTCCCGGATGATGAATTAACCGCACAATTCCTGGCAAACTCTGCCCACGGCAACAGGTCGGCCCAATTATCATGATGATCAGTAACAAAGCAACACAGGAACTGTTCAAGTCCCTGATTGGCACGCTCAGCGGCCCCATTGGTCTGGGGATGGTAGGCAGAGGAAAAGGACAATTGGATGCCCATCTGGCCACAAAATGCCCTCCAAAACCTGGACACAAACTGGCTCCCACGGTCAGAGACCACCACTCTGGGTACCCCATGCAAGCGAAGCACTTCTTTGAAAAATATGATAGCCAATTCCTGGGCTGACGGAAGGCCAGTGAGAGACACGAAATGAGCCATTTTCGAGAACCTATCAACCACCATTAGGATAAATGTATACCCCCTAGATGCAGGCAACTCTCCCAGAAAGTCAATAGATATGTGGGACCATGGACGTTCGCCATTAGGTACAGGCTGGAGTAGGCCCACTGGGAGATGCCTGGGGGTCTTAGCACAAGCACAGGTGGAACAGGCTGCGGGAAAAGCGGAGCAATCGGCTCTGAGGGAGGGCCACCAAAACAGCTGTGACAGACCATATCAGTTGATCCCTCCCAATATGCCCAGCAACCTTAGAGGCATGGTATGTCTCCAACAATTGGGTTCGAAATGGCTCATCCACAAAACACTTGCCCACTGGGGTTTCTGGGGGAGCCCTAGCTTGAGAAGCCAAAATCTCTTCCCCCAGTGGCAAAGTGATGCTAGTGCGCACTGTTGCTAGGATACGGTCAGGCTGAATAATGGGTACCGGGTCTTCATCCCTCTCAATGTCCGATGCGAACTGTCTGGACAGGGCATCTGCCCTAACATTCTTTGAGCCTGGTAGGTAGGACACTACAAAATTGAACCGAGACAGAAAAAGTGCCCACCTAGCCTGTCGAGAGGATAGTCGCTTAGCTTCCGAGAGATAAGTCAAATTTTGTGGTCAGTTAGGATTAGCACCGGGGTTCTGGTACCTTCCAATAGATGACACCACTCTTTTAGAGCAAGAAAAATAGCCAGAAGCTCTCTGTCACCAATCTCATAGTGGCTTTGGGCAATGGAGAGTTTTTTAGAAAAGAACCCACAGGGTCTCAGAGCGCCACCTCCCACAGGACATTGGGACAGCACTGCCCCAACCCCGACTTCAGAGGCGTCCACCTCCAAGGTGAATGGCAGGGTGGGATTGGGGTTGGACAGCAGTGGAGCCGAAGCAAAGGCAGATTTCAGAGCCTCAAAGGCAGATTCAGCTGCCTCGGACCATTGAGAGGGATCAGCACCCTTATGTGTTAAGTCAGACAGTGGTTTCACAATGGTAGAGAAGTTATGGATAAACTTTCTATAATAATTGGCAAAGCCCAAAAAACGCTGGATGGCCTTTAACCCCTTGGGACGAGGCAACTGTAAGACAGCTGCCAACTTTTCTTGGTCCATAGCAATGCCATCTTTAGAAATTAGGAACCCCAGGAATGGTACTTGGGACCTATGAAATTCGCACTTCTCTAGTTTACAGAACAGTTTATTCTTGCGCAATCGCAGCAGGACCTCAGAAACATCCCTGATATGCTGGGTAAAATTGGCAGAGTGAATCAATATATCATCAAGATATACCACCACACAGGACTGGAGCATATCACGCAGGATGTCATTAATAAATTCTTGGAACACATCAGGTGCATTGCATAAGCCAAATGGCATCACCAGATATTCATAGTGCCCATTTCTGGTATTAAAAGCCGTCTTCCACTCATCACCAGCCTTAATCCTGATCAGGTTATATGCCGCCCGCAAATCAAGTTTAGTAAAAATGGAAGAGCCCTTTAACCTGTCAATTAACTCCGTAATGAGAGGAATAGGATAGGCATTCTTAGGCAACAGTTTGTTTAGTCCCCGGTAATCAATACATGGTCTAAGCTCGCCATTCTTCTTTTTCACAAAAAAGAACTCAGCCCCATCCGGGGAGGTAGACTTGCGGATAATCCCCCTCCTTAGGGCATCCTCAATGTAATCCTCCATAGCCCTGTTCTCCTCACAGGACAATGGATAAGTGCGACCCCTAGGAGGCACCACACCTGAGGGCAGATCAATAGCACAATCATAGGGTCTGTGCTGGGGCAATGCGCTAGCCTCCCCCTTGCTGAATACGTCACTGAATTCTTGGTATTCAGCTTGCACAGTATGGGAGGTACAGAGAATCTTAACCGGATGCGATATATAGTTTCTGGCACAATGCTCAGACCAAGATTTCACTTCACATTTCTGCCAGTCAAACTGGGGATTATGTAAGAGTAGCCATGGAAACCCCAGAATGACCGCATGATGAGGAGATCGAATAATTTGAAAACGTACCTCCTCCTTGTGGGGGGCCCCAATAGACATAGTGATAAGAGTAGTCTTCCTGGTAATAAATGCTGGTTCCAAAGGTTTGCCATCAATGGCCTCAATAGCCAGGGGAGACTCTCTATTGAGTAAAGGGATCTTGTGTAATTCAACAAAGGATTGGTCCATAAAGTACCCAGCAGCACCGGAGTCCACCAATGCCCTGGCTTCCACGGACAGGTTTGCCCAAGAAAATACCACCTGGATGGTGGGTTTCAGTGAACTTGTGACTAGGGACTGTTGTACACCACCTAGGGCCTGTCCCCCAAGGTACCCTAGGTGCTGTACCGGTGAAGTGCGTAATAGGTGCCCAGCCTTACCACAATACAAGCATAGGCCCTGTTTTTTACGATATGCCCTCTCCTCCTTAGTAAGTCTAGTAAACCCAAGCTGCATTGGTTCTCCAGTCTCCGGTAACCGTTCAGGAGGAATGGGCGGTGAGGGTGGGTTTAAAAGACTACCATGCCCATAGTTTCTGGACCTTGCCCTTTTTGCCAACCGTCTCTCACGGATGCAGGAATCGATAAGCATGACATAGCCAAAGTACTCATCCAGATCACTAGGTACATCTGTGGCAGCTATTTCATCCTTAATGGATTTGGATAGACCCTGAGCAAAGGCTGCCACTAACGCCTCATTGTTCCATCCCACCTCTGCTGCCAAGGTCTGAAATTCGATAGGGTAATCGCCAAGGTATTGTCGCCCTGCTGTATTTCCATTAACCTTTTGGCAGCAGGAACAGCTCTGCCAGGAACCTCAAACACTCTGCAGAACTGCCTTACAAACTCATTAAAGTTCAGCGTACAGGGTTTGGCATTTTCCCACAGGGGGTTAGCCCATGCCAGTGCTTTGGCCGTCAATAGTGATATCATAAATCCGACCTTACTTCTATCATTCGGAAATGCTTGGGGCGTGAGTTCCAAGACTATCTCCAACCTATTAGTGAAACCCCTGCATTGGGTAGGTTCGCCATCATATCTCAATGGTAATGGCGCTGCTAGTGCTTGAGTCGGTAGCCCCCACGGGCATTACTACTGGGACTGCTATAATGCCAGAGTTGCCTTTAGCCCCCACGGGCATAAAGAACGGAAACCAGCGATATGGTGAATTGAGCCTGTAGCCCCTACGGGCATATACCGGAGAAACCTGCAAGAGCTTCAGCCAATAGCCCCCACGGGCGTAATACTGAGACTGCTGTAACAGTAGAGATGGTCAATAGCCCCGCGGCCGTACACCAGAGACCACTCAGTACTGCATGAGAGATGAGCCACCAGCCCCCACGGGCGTATACCGGAGACAATGCTAGAGCCAATAGCGCCACACCGGACGCGGTAAGCGATACCGGCTACTGTGCTAGGTGGATGTTTGAGCTGCCGTCCAAATCAAGCATACAAGCGGCCAGCTCGGCAGAAGTAGCAGTTAGACAGGAATAGGCTCAGCAATAAACATAAAGGCTCACAAGAGGTATACCAGCATAGAACGGGTTAAGCAGCTCGAAGACTAAAGCTTAGTGAAAATAGAGAAATGCTCTGCAAGTATCAGGAAGGCTCAGTACGGTAGCACAGCTCTGCAATCGGTAACGGAGACTCAGCACAGGAGGCACTACACAGAAGGAGTTCTGTGGCAGGAGACAATCAGTCCGGTACACAGCCTTGGCGGAAGTCAAAATGTCACCACGTCGACAGTAGAGCAGGAAGCAGTCCACGCAGGTCACTGGAACAAGCTGGTTTGGGTCATGGAGAAGTAAGTCAGACAGGCCGGATCGGTACACGGAGGTGGTACTCAGACAAGCCGGATCAGTCACAAGCAGGAACGTCAGCCAGGCTGGGTCGGTACACGGAGGTGGTTCTCAGACAAGCCAGATCAGTCAAAAACAGGAATGTCAGCCAGGCCGTGTCGGATCACGGAACAGGAACACAGGAGCGTAGTCAGGACAGGCTAATTCAGTTCACAACTGAAGACAGCAACAGCAACACTTGCTCAGGAACACCACGAAAGGGCAAGTGACAGGTGTCAATGGCTGGGAATAAAAAGGTCACCGGGGGCAGGCCAAACCTGCTCAGTCAATAGGAGAGCACCACAAGCGAGAGTGACAGAAAGGGATCACGGGCACCGTGATAACGTTGCCGTCTGACAGCATCTGAAGTTGGGTCGCAGGATGCTGGCAGCAGATGGGCGTCAGAGTGGCCCCTTTAATACCATGAGAACATAAGACTCCAGGACTCTTGTTCACTCCAAAAGTAACTCACACGTTTATTCACAAAAACCACACATATCTTACATTGGAATACACGGACCAACCAGATACAAAAGGAACATAATTCAGTCACAACACAGGAGACAAAAGGCCAATGACAGATGGCCAAACAAATACAATAACCCAGACACGATTACATTTCAGATACAAAAGGGTTTGATTAATTCTAGATACAAGATTCAAAGACTTGAGGGGTGGGACTACACATTCGAGGAACAATGGCCAGGGGTTGAAGCACGTACGCACTGGTTTGAATATTCAGCTTCAACCCTGGCCAATCAAATCGTAAATTGGGTCTGCTGGTCGACCAATCCCCAAGCCACCTACTAAATCTCTTGCTCAGGGATTCGAAAAATCCGGCGTCGACTCACTGCCTTCGGCTCCCTGTGCTCGACCCGGTGTCGACCCTTGAACCGGGAACCACTGATCCATAGTCAGTGAATGTGTAAACCCTCGAATACACCATGTACATTAATCCAAACCTTTCAACATACATTATTTGACAATACATAAAACCAAACTTAATACACTCGTACATGAATGTAACCCAGGGCAGCTCTATGTATCAAGCTGCCCATTCACCCAGTGTCCATTTTAGTGTACGATTCTGGTTCGAAGAGTCATACAATCAGACTCAGAATAGGGTCCCAATAGGGCAAAATGTCCATAGTTCGTAGGATGGTTTGGGTACCCAGTCTCTAGCCCAGACAAGGGCTCAAGTAACGGGTAGAATCCGTTACAACTGGTGATGGAGTTTCTGTTCATACCTGAGTAATATGAAAGCTTCCAGGAGGGTATGATGCAAAATAGTTGTGGGTGATTTTAATATGCCAGATGTGGACTGAAAAGCTTCTGTTACAAAATTAGCTAGAAACTGGAATATCCAGGATTTCTTTCAAGATATCTGGTTAATGAACCAACTCAAAAGGAAGCTTTACTAAATTTAATTATCGCAAATTGTAGTATAGTTTCTGATATATTGGTGAGAGAAAAGTTGGGTTCCAGTGATTATCAGTGAGTGTGGTTTAGTATACAGGTAAAGAATAAGTGTAATCACAGTAAAAAAAAAAGTCTTAGATCTGAGATGTTTTCATATATGGGTAAATACTTGAGGTTTTTTTTGGCAGAGAAGGGAATATTGGGTGGAATATAGGAACAGCGGGATGGAACATCAAAAAGGTAATTAATCTTGCTTGCCTTTTCTATTCCACTTTAAAGAGGCTTTACTAGAGCCTACGGAATGCATTATGGCCCATAATACTAATTGCTAAGAATACACAATACCAGTGGAATTTAAATGTTAAAATAATGAGCATGAGTTTTAAAGTCATGAATTTTGAATTCAGCCTTCATTCTTATTATACCTGAAGAAGAGACCTAGTTATCTTGAAAGATTGCATCCTAGAGCCACTAAAGCTTAAAAAGCCAATAAAGGTATCATTTTACTATACTACTCTCCTGCATTTTTTATGGTTAACATGGTAAAACACACACAATTTACCCTTATTACAATGGAAGATACCGTAATGAATCCCTAAATAAATCTGAATAATTTGGACAGTGACATCTTTTTCCTGACAACATGCAAAAAGTAAAATCTCATCCCTAAAGGCCCCATCCTAAAGAACCCTACTCTACACATCTATAATAGCCAGCGTACACAGCAGTTATGTACCAGCACCTCAGAAAAATTGCATAATGTTCTACTGGTATCTGTTACAACATCACAACCAAAGTAAAAACAGAAATCTTGACAATCAAAGCAGGTATGGGGAAAGACATAGAGACCATGGAATATATTTTGCAGTTAGACTACAAGAAAATGCAAACCCTTTTTATAAAAAATTAAACCAAGAACCCAGACAGACTAAAAAAATAGGCAGGACATTTAAATGAACCAAAAACTAGGGATGGGTGAAAGCTATCGCCGTGTTCCCACTAGAAATCCAGCGAAAACCACATTGTTGTCCGCTCTAAGTGAGAAAAATCTGCTTTAAAACCAGCAAATAAAATCTTCACATTTTTCGTCTATTGGCCAAAATGCTTTGCCATTTTTCAATGACTAGAAAGTTTCTGCCCATTGATTTACGTGTTTTTCACCTTTTCGCTATAAAAACATGATGTATTCCAGGAAGGGAAACATACCAGAAGCAGCTACAGAGTGAGGTAGTTGAGCTGTGCTGTTCTGTTGTGATCTTTTTGGAAAATTAAGGCAGAAGAAGCTCATAGTTACTGTTATCACTATGAGAAAGTCTAAAAGTAATAAAAGGAGGAACTGGAAGGACCCTTATGTGTCCTTTGAGTCTTCTGCCCAGTCCCCCTAAATCACCCCTAGGGATCTTGGGGATTTAATGGGTGTGGGACTATTTTTCCCTTGGTACAGGCACAGTGCAGTCATCACCAATGGTACTGTGCACAATTTGTGACAAATCAGTGAGAAGAGGAAAGGAGGGAACACACCTTGGCACAAACTCCCTGATATCAAACATGAAACTCAGACACCATGACACTTACGTCAAACATGTTAAAGCCAAACACCCACCACAGAAATCGAGTACCACTGTTGCTGTACCCCCTGCCTCTCCAGAAAAGTAACAAGAGGTGAGGCAGAGATCAAAGAGGAGGAAGAATAGATAAACCCAGGCAGAGACTGGAAGTTCCATGACTAGTGAAACAACTATCTCACCATCACCTTCTTCCTCTAGGATAAATACATCTTCTGCCAATCCACCTTATTCATCCCCCGCCAAATGATAGCCACTCTGTTGATGTTAGGATGTGGCAGTTCATCTCTACCCATTGCACATTGTGTGGTGTGCTGACCACACATGCCTGTGTGGTGGAGGAGAATCACAAGCAGGGCATCAAGCGGCATCTGAGGAGATTCCACCCGAAGAATATGCTAAGATGTTGGCAACGAGGGTTCATCTATACTATTAAACTGCCAGCAAGTTGTCATGTGTCCTTAGTGGGGTCTGGACATGGGGTATAGCGACAGCGGCAGTACATGGGTTCTGGTATCCTGGTGTTTGCATACAGTTGTGTCCCCAGATGTTATTTACCACACACACTGTGCACATTGCAGTTCTATTCTAATAACAACACACCCATGATTTTGGAGGAGGGGCAGGTGTAGAAGAATTATTGGCCAACTTCTTTTTTTCTCCACATAGACTGGGGGCTACTTATTGTGCTGCTACTGCCTCAGGCACATCACTGGAGCTAGTCTTGGCAAGTGGAACCTTAATCATCCATTACCCATGTTACTGCTATTGTTGATTCCATTCCTTTCCTGCTGCATAATCATTATGTTGCTTAAACAACTCAGCAGCAGCAAGAACAGCAATTACAAATTCCACAATTATGGACTCAGGAGGATACTTGACAATGGCCAGTGGCTACTGGCCAACATGACCTGCTGGCACTAGACCAGTAGGGTATTTTTTTCCTGTGTTTTGAAAACAATTAAAAAAAAAACAAAAAAACAAACAAACCTATAGTCCTAAAAAAAGAAGAAACACTTTTTTGAGGTTTCTACAAATCAATGTTTCCTTAGGGCTGTGCCAAGGAAGTCTAAGTCCTACAAATCAATGTTTCTGCAGGGCTTGGGCCTCTAACAACAAATCATCATCTACAAAATACTCTATCAAGTCAAGTATCAGTCCACCCCAGTGGCAACTTATGTCACGGGGGTTCTTGTCTCTATCACTTTACATAGAAATTTCTTATTTTATTTATTTACTATCCCCCCCCTTAATATCAGTCAAGAAACCCCACCCAAAACAAATTCCCTGTTCAACTGATTCATTCCCCAGACTCAACCCACCAACACAGGCACCCTCCTTAGACCCCTTTTATACCATGTCTTATGGGGTTTTTTAATTGTATTTAGGATTTATTTTTTTATTAACTGCCCCCAATCCCAAAAAAACAACCCCCCTCAAAAAATTCCCTGTTCAACTAATTCTTTCTCCACACCCCACAAACACAGGCACCCTTATGCCCCTTTTATACTATGCCTTTGGGAAATAAAATAATGTTTGTTCTGTGCTGTGTGTAAATTCAATGTTTCCACTGAAATGAGCTAGGCGAAAAATCAGAAAAACTGCACTTTTTGAGGGAAATTATTCACCAAGCAGAAAAGTGCCATTATTCACCAATTTCAGTTTGAGGCAAAAATTTCTGCCCATCCCTAATTATTTAATGACAAAGAAAACAATGAATCATCCCAAACCATAGAACCAAATCATTACTACAACTTACGTATAAAAAGAATCTACATGGACCCTGTCACCAGGAAGCAACCCCTCACTGCTAGGTATGTAGAGAGCTTCAGAAATAAGGGTGACATCACCTATACTTGACAAACAATACAAACTGGCACACAACCTATCAAGGAACAAAATTCAATACAGTCACTAAAGGGTAACAAAAATAGTCATTAAACCAGCAGACAAAGGCAGCCGGTAGTGATCATGAACATAACTGACTATATAGAAGAGGAACACTGTGTTATGGTTTTCAGACACTCAGACAATGGTTAAAAGCAAAAGCACAGTTTTATTAAAAATAAAATTAAGGAACAGCGCCCCTGGGGGCCAAGATCGGTAATGCAGATAATGACAGTAATACTGGCACAAATAAGGGTATTACAGAATAGTCAGAGAGAATGTAATACCAAGGGTTAAGGCTAGAGCAACTGCTCAGTCTCTGTGATGATAATTGGCCAACGCCTGGTAGGCAATATCAGTCTCTGGAAGTGCAAGGATAAGTGCAGAAAGCGTCTGACCTGGATCACTCTCAAATAGCTGTCTAATAGGACGCCCTGAAGAACAGCAAGATGACCTGAGCTGAGCCAATACCCCGTAGGGTGAAGTATCGGGGCAAAGCCACTGCTGAAGCAAACCCAGAACCTGGAGCACCCTGTGTTGTCACCTTCAATGAACCCTGCATGTACCAACGGGACCAGAGCCACAAGCACCCCTGAGGTGCTGTCACGGAGAAACACTGTCCAAGCTGTTTGGAGGCCAATGCACTAGTAGTGCGATAGGTACGAAACACAGCGAGCACTAGGAGACCAGAGCCAAGACACCCTTCTGGTGCTGCCACGGAACAACACAATGCAAGAGCAATGGAACGCCCATAAGCACCCGGTGGTGCAACAGAGGACTGAACGCACACCCACTGGAAACTGCTCTGCTAGTGTAACGGATAGGCTCGGTCTATGGCACAGGCTCTTAAAGTGTAAGTTGGCTCGATAGTACGCAACAAGCTTGGCAAGTGTACAGGCTCTATTATAAAGGTAACCGGTACTGCAAGGGTTAACGGCAGGTTCGGTAACGGAGGCAGCAGCTCAGCAAGGCACACAGACTGGCTTGGAAACGGAGGCAGCAGCTCAGCTATAGAGAAGTGATATTGGTCAGAGCGAACTAACAGCACTCTCAGAATGTCGTTGGCAGGCGACGAGAGTCCACTGGAACACAGGAACAGGAGCCTCAGCCAGAACCGGGTCGAATCACGGAGCAGGAACGTCAGCCAGAGCCGGGTCAATCACGGAGCAGGAACGTAAGCCAGAGCCTGGTCGAATCATGGAGCAGGAGCGTCAGCCAAAGCCGGGTCAATCATGGAGCAGGAATGTCAACCAAAGCCGGGTCAATCACGGAGCAGGAACGTAACAGGGTCAGACGAGCCGAGTCGGTACACAGAAGTCAGGAACACAGCAATAAATGCGCAGGATCAGGAGCACCACGAAAGGGCAGCTGACAACTACCAAAGGCCCAGTATATAAAGGCGCATCCTGGGCGGGCCAATCAGCCTCCGCCAATGCACAGGTATCATCACAGAGATTGACAGCAACACGGGAACCGTGATACACTGCAACTTATAGATGAAAGATACTACAGCAGACTACAAGAAGATCCCACATCTAGCTACACAAAAGAACTTAAACAAAACATCAAAGAAGTTTTCTTCTAATACTAGAGAACACCTGGAGGCCCTCATTCCAGAAGACCCAAGGATGGAATGCTTCTATATGCTTCCTAAAATACACAAGGAAGGAAATCCTGGAAGGCTGATAATATATGGAACGTAACACACTTATGCACAATTATTTCAAATGTGGGCAAGAATTGTTCATTAAAAAGGCTGGAGCTGTCATGGAAACATGAATGACACCACAATACACCAATCTATTCATGGCAAATTTGGAGAAGTTCTTGTCCACATGCCAAATAAAACATCAACTCTACCTTCACTACATAGATGACATCCAAATCATTGGAATTGTAGAGAAGATGAATTTTTGGAATTTAACAAACACTACAATGCCTTCGATGCTGCCATTATCCTCAAACTCTTTTTTTATTGTTTACAACCAGGCCCTAATGTACATCAGTAACAGCATTTGCTCTGAGACTTCTGACCAATATCAACATCTTAAAAATCTCAGAAGAGATTTTATCAGTCATGGATATAATGCCAAGATCAAGGATATCCAAATCAAAAAACCCACAAGTATATCCAGAATCAAATCTCCTGGAATACAATGAACCACAGGAAGAGAGCAAAGTGCCATTAGTAGTCATCTGTAACCCACAGTTTGCATTACTGTGTAAAATCTCAAAAAAGCTCCAAACAATACCACATGCTGATGTCAGAATAAAAAGCATTTTCCCAAGACCTCTGTTCCTTTCCTATAAACAGCCCCAAACCTGAAACAACTGGTGGTGAAGAGCTCACTTAAGAATGAAAAAGAAAAAGGTACTTCTCCCTGTCTATAAAAGAGGTGTGGAACCTGTGCACACATATGTACCACAGATATGGTGTCCATACCACATTCCCACTGAAACCATAACATAAAGGGCAAATTCTCCTGAAACTCATCTAATATTGTTCACATTATGATATGTGTATAAAATGTCCCCAAACAGGACAATAGGTAGGTGAAATAGGACAAATTTTTTTAACTCAAATGCCAGAAACTGTCATGTATAGGTACATGAACATGACATCTAGGACTGAAGACATTTTCTCTTGAACAAAGATACAAGAACAAAAGTCATCCATGTAATAAGTGGGATTATTATTATGTGGTTGTTCTTCTTTGAGATTACACCATTCAGCACTACAAAATATAGTAAAGCAAATTATGTTATACCATTTTCTTGTAAAGTTACATAAATAGTGAACCAAGCCTATAGCCCCTCTGACTCTCAAAGAGTTAAGTGTCTCTAAAAATGTATTTATATGGGGAAGTAAAGCCTCATAATTACAGAAAATTCTAATGACCTCTATGAATTGCCTTGTTCAAGCGATAATTTATCTAATATTCAATCATGACCTGGCAAGCATGTACAATACAAATGTTATACATGTATACATAAACAAGATAATAAAAAATGCACATTACCATGTTGTTTTTAAATACAAATAAACCGTTATTTTTGTGGATTTTAAAATGCCAGAAGATTTTATTTTTTTGGTTAGGTTTTTCCAGACTTAGGGAATAGTAAGTGAATTGCTGGCAGTGGAGAGGAGGTTATAGGAAATGTGGATAGCTGGAGTAATAATCATACTGTTCTGGTAGTGTGTTAGCTTTCCAGAGAAGTAGTTATAACCTAGGCAAGACAGGTAGAGGGTATGTCTTGATTATTGAGTATTTGCTAGTTTAGTTGTTTTAGCATATCACAATGTGGCATAATGAAATATATAAAATGATCAATTTATGGAGATGGATTAATGGAAGAGAAGCATATGATATTGATATAACTGACTTTAGGAAGTACACATTTCTAAACAAGATCAAATTAAGAGCCCCTTTAAAGGGCAACTAACATGTTTTACTGCTTCCATAGTAACAGACATGTAAAACTCCTGTGCTGTACTATGCTCTTCAAAATTCACTCCTGTCAGATGCTGGCAAGGTTAGAAGTTGACAACCACAACTGGGAGATGGCTGTATTAAACAAAAGTAACACTTGTTGTTCTGCCTGTGTGATTCAACATTTGCATTTATTGTGATCTGTGTAAGTAACCCTCTAAAATTTAAATGAGAGTCATGCTTTTCAGTCTCATCTTAGTATCAGCCAGACCAGTTGCCCCCAAAGCTGTCTTTAAGCTCTGCCACAACAGTGCATTGGTTCAGGAAGGATCTCCTTAATTAAACAAATGTGCAAACCATTACCTCAGCCATTACCTCAGACAGATCCTTCAGAATGATTTGCCACTGATTTATTCAACTGTGTTCAGGTGAGGAGATCCTGAAAACCTGCAATATTTGGGGGCTGTGGACAGGTTTGAATACCCTTGAGCTAGACAGCTACTCTTTACAAGGAACAGTAAACTTTGTTTATGAAAAAAAAATTCTACAAGTATATACAGGGCAAAAAGTTTAGGATTGACATCAGTCCTCTTAAAACTCTGACAGGTGAACTGAGCACATTATTTTCTTATATATGTACAAAGGATGCAACAATGGCAAGCTATGGGGCGAACAGAGAGGATCACCGAATTTCCTTCATCAGGTACATGGCTTACTGAGGACAAAGTCCAGAAGGGGCTGGGGAAGGTTATGGTGAATAAAGCACCTAGACCTGATAGCATACACCTAAGGGTACTTAAGGACAGAATGCAAGAAAGCAAGAAAGTGGAGCATTAGCTATTATTTAAATTTAGGTGTTGTTTGTGATTACTCATGTTTTGATGCAAGAAACATACTAACGCCTTGATACTTATAACATATGCTCCCAAATTAACAACAAAGTAAGCACATGCTCATAAATTCATGACAAAGTTAGCCAGACATATGAAAATGTGTGCTAGCTGCTTTGCTGAATTCGGCACAATCACTAATTCACTCACAAAATGACTGACATTGTAGCCCTGCCCACTTTTTGAAATGCATTTGCAAGTCCATAAAAAACATGCAATTCTAAAAATGTTTTGGTGCCAATAATCTTTCCATCAAAAGAACACCATAAATAGCACTTGTGCAAGTTTCTTGTATTCACTATCATCAGGTATATTGCCCTGCAATTGGAGGAAAACATTAGTACCATTATTCAGAAAGAGAGCAAGATCTAAAGCCAGGAAATTATAGACCTTTGATCTTGACTTCCATGGTGGGTATGATATTGGATGGGTTACTACCTGATTGCATTCAGAACTACAATATATGTTGCAACCAACAACCTTATTATTAGGAATCAGCATACGTTTAGTAATAATCTATTGTGTCAAATTAATTTACTTGCATTATTATTAAAGGGTAAGTAGTAATTTAGTCAAGGTTTTTGTGGTTGATGTAGCATACTTAGATTTTGCTTTTGCTGCTCTGCCTCACAACAGGCTTCTGAATAAATTAAAAGGCTTTGGTTTGGGTGGTGATATCTGTACATGGATAGAGAACTGGTTAAATGATACATGGCAGAAGGTTTTTGTAAATGTAACCTTTTCAAGTTCTAAAATAGAAAATACCCACGCACTCGAACAAAAATAATCCATCCCAATAGTTCTTAAACATAGTTGCCTAGAAGGTGCTACAGGGAAAACAACAGAATAGACATAAAAGACAGCAACAGGAAACCACGTAGTAACAGCACAGTTGGCAGGCTAAACTACCAATAGATAGGACTAACCAATGCAATGGAGAAGTATGTAAAATATAGTTTTATTGCTCAATATCTAAATAATTGAATTCTTAATTCACCTCAAATAATAAAAAATACAATAGGACTGTACAGAGATATATAACTCTAGGACAGCAGTTTTCTCTTTTAACCCATTGTAGACATTGTAGACATGTTCTGCCGGGGCATAATGCGGCTTGCCTTATAAAAATATGTTGTATATAATTCTCATACAAAAACAATACTGGATCCTTTGTAGGTTTAGAGTAGCAGAGATACAAAGATGGCCTTCAATCATAGCTATATGAGCTGTACTTAGTGTGCCCAATATGTGAGATAGCTGAAAAACTGCTACTGACTGCAACAGTGTTACTTAGTATAATTTTCATATTCTGTCCTGGTTTTAAATATACCGAAACTCATTTTGCAGGCCTCTTGTAATATAAGGATTAAATCCTAATTTATAATGAATAGTGATCCAACAATCTCTAACTATCTTAATAGTCATATAATCTGACCCTAAATAGTACCGAAACTTATCCGGCTTGCTGATTTTGTCTGTTACTAAGTCTGAATACACCGGAGTTTATCCAGCTCAACAGTCTAGTATATCACCAAGTGTAAGTATACTGGGGCATATCCAGCTTACCAACCTAATATGTCACGCAATCTGAGAATACCGGGGCTTTAGCCAGCTTGCCAACCAAGTATATCTTAGGATCTGTATATACTGAAACTTATCTGACTAGCCAAATGAATGTATCGAATGTATCGTTAGCTCTAAATATACTGGACAAGCCCCGGTATATTTAGATCTACACTATATATTCAAGGTCAAACAAATAACTCTCAAAGAGGTCATCCATTAAGATTAGACTAAAACAAAGGCAGTTTTTTTTACAGTAAGGGAAGTATAGTTCTGGAATTATGTGCCTTTAAATGCGGTGCTTGCAAAAATTGTAATTGCTTTCAAAAATGTAATTGATACACTTTTAGCACACCACAATATTGGAACTTATGAAAGTTGGTTTCAAAGCAGATAGGATGTTGATTCGGGTAAATATCTGACTAACATTTAGAATCAGGAAGCAATTATTTTTTCCCACTTTTTTAAAAGGCTTCAGTGGTTTTTATTTACCTTCAATGGTGGTGTTAGAGTATGGGCCGAACTTTTTCAGCCTCATCAACAAAGATACTAATTTACTATATAAATATTGTAGTGCTTTTCCTGTTTAGGAAAAGTAAGGTAATCCCAGTGCTGAGAGGAGATCTTTTAATACAAAATATATTACATCTAAAAGGTATTATTTGTAATGAACTTGTTAGCAATAAGACCAAATATTTTCAAAAAGGAAATATTGTTATAATACGGAAAATCCTGAGTTATAAACTATAGTTCTCCATAATAAGGGATAGGGACAGCACCACCCAATGATTAGAACAGAACACTGCAGTTTAATGAATGGTAAACACATCTGATTTTAATAACTTGAATTAAAAATCCCTAGCTGGTTAGAAAGCCCTAGTTTTACCCAACAGAAAAGGCACTACAACACTTTTTCATGTAAATTGTTACTGCTCCATAGGGGTGAGCAATACACATTGCAAAGCTGTCTTTGACTTTTAAAGAGTTAAAATTCAATGCAGACTCCATGTTCAATGTTATCTAAATCCAAATAATTTTTTTATTTGTCTATGAAATATTTTAAACAGTTTACAATACAGTTATTTACCAGAAACAACTTGTTCAACTAGAAATGCTAAATTGTTATAATTCAGTAAAAGTAGCAATTATTATAAAAGAGCCTAATGTAAAGCTTTTCTGGTAAAACGAATGCCTGCACAGTTAAATATAGTACACTACTTTATCTAGAGGCTATGTAATTGCTGTTCATGCAGTCTATTTTTTATCTTATAGTTATCCATTTTATCAAAAATGACATTGAAATGAATACCATCTATAAGGAAATCCTATATTTCATTATATATTCACAGACATAAAAGTCAAACTATTCTTGAAGCTGTTTTTAATGTACTCATAATTGAGTGTTGGTCTAAAGAAATGGTCCAGGTTCATGAATTTGTTAGTATATAAATGGAATAATATATCTTCATCCAAGGGGTGCATCAGACGATTGAACAATCTCTGGTCATGAGGTTATCAGTAACTCACTGATTAGCTGTTTTCAGTTGTTCTATTTATGGGGCAGTGATAAGCAAAGTAGCATATTAAGAGGAAAAAAAAAATCATATCTCTGTTTTTATTTTTGACCTGATATTGCTTATTCAGGTGAAGATATTAGAATATGATTTTCCTTCAAATTGCATTCAACGGGGTAGGCTTTTGGGTACACTTTTGAAATGTTGCACACTTAAGAGCGTGCAAAATTAA
This sequence comes from Rhinophrynus dorsalis, assembly GCA_037306005.1. Lineage (NCBI taxonomy): Eukaryota > Metazoa > Chordata > Amphibia > Anura > Rhinophrynidae > Rhinophrynus > Rhinophrynus dorsalis. The sequence goes on along the minus strand of CM074719.1, from coordinate 65,949,000 downwards.
AGTGCTATAATTAGGATGCAGGCTTCAAAAGCACCATATCAGAATGTCTCTCGATTCAAAAGTGCGAGATTCTTATGGTGCTTTGTAAAAAGTTGCCTCCATCCACTCCACGGCACTGCCCGCCTACTGCAGCATCCAGACAAGATATGGAGAGATCGGAGGGTGCACGATCTGTGCAGAGAGCTGCCTTGGCATCACATGACCCTGCACCATTTGTCTGCATTCTCTCCCCATTACTTCTTCTTCTCCTGTAAAATATATCTGTATCATTCTTAACCATTTCAGTGTCAGAGGCTTACACAATGCTTTGCAAAGCAATGCGTTGCGTAGCCCTCTGGCACTAAAAGGTTTAACCTCTTGACTGCTCTAAACAATGTAGGGTGGATGTGGCAATATGCAGGCAGTGCAGTAGAGTGGATGGAGGTGATGTTTTACGAGGTGCCATAAGAACCTCATCCTTTTGATTCGGGCAAGAGTCTGATGAGGAACTTTTGAAGCCAGTGACCTAGTTACATCGCTTACATGTCACATGCTCTTAATTGTGTGACATTTCAAAAGGTTACTGGCCTTTGAACATCAGGGGAAGGTTTAACCCCTCATGCTCTGCTCTGGCCCTCATAGGGTGAACCCTTTGAGTGCCAGAGGGGTATGCAAAGCATTGCAAATCAATGTGCTGCACACACCACTGGCACTCAAAGGGTTTCCTGATTCGGCTTTTCTGAGAACCTGCTCCGTGATTCGACCCGGCTTGCTGACGTTCCTGCTCCGTGAACTGTTCCAGTTACTGCGGATGGTCTCCGTTCCTGTCTGCCTTATCACCACGGTGACATTGTGACTGTGCCACTTGCTGTTCAGTGCGGCTCCGTGCTGTGCTGGTTCCTGCCACTGAGCCGCTTTCTGCTGAGCTGTGTCCCAACTACCGAGCTGTCTGTCCGTGCAGAGCTGTGTCCCAACTACCGAGCTGTCTGTCCGTGCAGAGTTGCGTTCCAACTATCAAGCTGTTAACCCATGCAGAGCTGTGTTCCACCTATCGAGCTGTTAACAAGTGCAGAGCTGTGTTCCAACTATCGAGCCATTAACCCGTGCAGAGCTGTGTCCCGGTGCTGGGCTTTCAGTCTAGACAGAGAGTTGCTTTGTGCTGAGCTGTTCCTCTCCTTGCAGTCTGTTGTAGCTCATTACCGCGCCCAGTGGTGCACGGCTCTGGCTGCTTCTGTGCACATCTCTGTGGTTGCGCTCGTGGGGGATATTGGTCCAAGCTCTTGCAATTCAGTCTCTACTATTACGCCCGTGGGGGCTATTGGATCAAGCTCTTGCAATCCAGCTCCTTCCACTACGCACGTTTGGGTTATAGGCTCAAGCTCTGGTAACAAAGTTGTCTCCGTAACGCCCGTGGGGCTATTGGTCCAAGCTCTTGCAATCCAGTTCCAACCACAACGCCCATGGGGGCTAGTGGTTCCAGCTCCGGTAACTCTGTTGTCTCCGTTACGCCCGTGGGGGCTATTCGCTCTAGCTCTGGCAGTCTACTCGCTCTGCTCATACGCCCGTGGAGGCTACCATTCAAGTACAGCAGGCTGGGTGGCAAGTTTCTCTTTGATGGACAGTTTCTTCAGCATTACAGACTGTGGGTGTTGAGTCTTCTCCACCATTCTCCACCTTTAACACCTTGGGCGTGCCAAACAACACAACTGAGACGGACTGATTATTCCATTAACCCTTTGTACATCAGTACTCAGTGCCTGTCAATTGCCAGTACTCTGTTCTAAATTATTGTATACTGTGCATACTATTGCCTATCTGCTATTTTGCAGTGCTACCAATAGGGGGAGTTCTCTGTCATTATTTTGTTCTTAATAAAATTGCATTTTATTTTCACCCACTGGTCTCAGTGTCTTGAAAACCGTGACAAAGTGATTGAAGGGCCATGACCAGACACCATGCATCATGAGTGGCGTGACAAGTGATGTGCGTGCCTTGTGCTAGTTGATCTGTCTTTGAGTGGGTAAGAAAAATAGTGAAAGAGTTGTTAGAGAAAAAATATGACCCAAGCTCAAAAAAGACGAATGGGTCCCCGAAACTGTGAATTCGCTAGGTCTAAGAAAGCCGAAGAAAGCTAAATGGATAGCTGCTAAGATGACGTGATTAGTGAGGATGTTGAAAGGATGTGAGTACAATAGGTTGGCCAGTTCCTTGAAGAGTCTACCGTCTATAGGAAGGCGTTGGTTCAGAGGCGGAATACCGTATTTGGCCAATCCCTTCAGAAACAGTTTGGTTTTGTAATTTGAAAAGATAGAAATGGGTGACGTGGTACGTAAATTTAGGTGGTGTTGTATCCCAGCCAGGTATAGATTAATAGTTGTTAACTTTAACCTAAGGTCAGTATAACAAAAAGAAGCAAAAGCTAAAATATTAGAGATACTATAAGGTTGATTTCATTTGAATGAATTTTTGAATTTATTGAAAATATTTTAGGCTCTGGCATAATTCTTGACGGTATTAGGGGCAAGAGCCTTGTCAATGAATTCTTCTGATTTCCTGACGTGGTGATTCAGGGCATGATGAGGTCTGGGAATGTTGGAGGTGCTCATCTGTGAAAAGTAGTTTGTGGATGAATTTGGAAGAACTGTTGGAATTTGAAACGAGAAAGGAGGTCAGCTGCTTTGTTTTGTTGGCTTGATATGAAGGTACATGTGATATGGAATTTGAATTTGAGAGAAAGGAAGACTAGTTTTCTTAGGAAAATCATGATGTGGCTGTTGGGGGACCTGCCTTTCGTGATCACGTGAGTGAGAGCTTGGTTATCTGTATGAAATTGAATTTGTTGACCGGACCATTCGTGACCCCATAATGAAACTGCAGCCACCATAGGGTACAACTCAAACAAAGTGGATGTTTCTTAAAATTTAAGGATGTCTGATGCTTTGATTGGCCATCCTTTCACGAACCACTCATTGGTCAAGATGGACACAAAACCGTGACCTGCCGATGCATTAGGAAAAAATGTGTGATGTTGTCAGAGACTGATGGAGGAAACATCGATCGGCCATTCCAGCTTGTAAGGAATAATTCCCACATAGCAAAGTCAAACCTGGCTGTATTGTCAATTAGAATTACAGGTGTATGTGTGTGTCCGGTTAACAATTTTAGGAGATGTGAGATAAAGGATCTGCCTTGAGGAAGGATCCTAGTTGCAAAATTTAAGTGTCCCAATAATGACTGTAGTTCTGAGATGTGGCATGAATGGTAAATTGATGTACAATGTGCTTGATTCTGTCGAGTTTGTCATCTGGAAGTCTGGCTTCCATTATTGTGGTATCTAGGGTGATCCCTAAGAATTCCATGGTATGTAATGGAACATGTGTCTTTTGTTTGGCAGTAGGAATATCTAATTCTTTGAAAAGTTTTAAAACTTTTGAAAGGCTGGATGGGACTTGATGTGGTGGTTCGATTAACAAAAATCGTCTAGATAATGGATAACCATTGGGCACTTGCAAGTATTCAGAAACAACCAAGCCAGTGAGTCAGCGAAATGCTCGAAGATTTTAGGACTTCTTTTTGACCCAAACACTAAAAGTGTAGCGAAATAATAATCTTCCCGCCAATGAATTCCATGCAAATGCCAAAGGGAATGATCTATAGGTAAAAGTTTAAAATCGTCTGATATGTCTGTCTTGGATAGCCAACAATCCTGATCGTATTGGAGAATGTGGAGAATAGCGTCATCTACCCTTGAATATTCTATGGACATTTCTTCAGATGGAATCAGTGAATTAATGCTCGGTTGTGTTGAGCCATACTGGGCTGATAAATCAATTATAAATCTATGTTTGTGTGGATTAAACGTTTTTGTGGCAATCCCTGTGGGATTTACCCTCCAAATTGGGAATGGAGGAGAGGAAAAGGGGCCTATGACAAAACCTTTCTGAATTTCTTGTTTGAGGTTTGTCCACTATTTTGGGAGCAGAAGTGGCAGATCTCAGGTTGGGGCATTCTATGGATGTGTCCGGGCAGTAGGTAGGTAATGCCTATGTGAAACCCTGAAGAAAATCCTGTAATAAGGTAGTTAGTCAGTGCAGTATCTGGGTGACATAAAAGAAGAGACTGCAATTCTGATAGGTTTAAAGTGGATGTTTCCTCAAAATTTTTTTCAAGCTTAAAAAGTAGGCCAAGTTTAACAATATACATCAGTGTTATTTATTTTTAAAAAAACGATCTGTGCTTCATAGAAATCGGTAATTACAAATGTACCTGTTGATGTCACGGCGGACCACGGTACAGTTCTTGGTATACCGTACCGCAGCAAAAACCATGCCCATTTTCTCCATAGTTCACGCCCAGATCTCCCTCCCACTTTCCCTTTACAACATGCGCTCTCCCAGTAAGATCCGCGTCATAGTCATGTGAGCCCTATTTGTGCTCATGCACAGAGAAGTATCATCTTCTGTATAGAGTGCGGACGCGTGTTTTGCTAAAAACAGAGCTGGAGCAAGCATAGCAGTCTGGGGGTTGCAAGTAAGAGTGACAAATTTGTGGATTAAATGAAAACTCCATAATTATGGGTTTCATTCATACCCTTTGGGTACACACAGTTCATATTAAAAATCCACTCACATTCTTTACGTGATAGCATTTCCACTATATCGTCTCCCCTGATGACCAGGGTTATTTTTCTAGTCCCCAGTGTTTAAAAGTGTCTGTCTTACTATCATGATTGTCCAAAAAGTGTCTTACCACTGGTGACACGTATTTAGGGATAAATTTCCCTCTTATTACTGTGCACTAATAAACACAATTTTATATTATCTATTTTTCATCTTCAATAAAGGATTTTATGTTATACTGTTGGATCTTTTTATAGGTATGCCATTCTCTATATATGATATTATAATAAAGGAATTAGGTGTGCCTTGTTAGGTGGTTTCTTTCTCTCTTTTTTCTTATATTATGTTTGTTCATTACCACTTGGCACCCTCACCTATATGATGTGTTTCTTTCGGTGTTATTTCCCTTGAATATATATGGTGGTGCATTATAAATCCTATTTTGTTTTTTGTGAGGGACCTTTGGCCTCAGCTAAGAGATAAGGTGTGAGTGACCTTCGGCTTCAGCTAAGAGGTAAGGTGTGACTAGGTAAGGTGAGATGAATACTAGTTGAAGATCTGGACTTGGTGCCTAGGTGCTCATATGAGTTAACCTATAAGTGATAGGGATTTACATCTACATGCATCTACTAGTATGGATTTGAAGCAAGGTGAAGTTGTTGTGTATTTAGAGCATCAAGACAATATATCAACAACTGATGTATAGACCTACCCCCAGACTCCTGGATGTCTGGTACTGAAAATAGACAGGAGAATAATATATGCTTATAATTCTTTTATGGATAAGATTCTGATATCATACAATTGAGATGTACTTTGAACCTATGCAATACAATATCCGGGCCTTGGTAAGGCTTCTGGATGGCCAGATACCTGGAAGGAAGATGACTGGTGTAGGTTAAATAAACTTAATTGTATAAAGGCTATAATCTTGAAAAATTAGATAATGTACCAAGCCCTACCTACAGCAAATACTGGATGTTCTGATCCTCAACTGCTGTATATGTAATAAGCGAAATTCCGTAAATAGTCAGCAATTAAAATGACATATCGTATTACTGAAGAATACTGAACATCACAATCAATTTGAGTTCAAGCTGTGACACCCTAGTTACTGAAAATATACTGCAAGTAAGTATTGACCTTAAGGTTGAAATGCGTAGTAGTGTGAATTTGCTGCAAGGTTTGTTTTGTTGTGTGGACAATGAGAGGAATGTAATACAGACATAGTGTGGAAAACTCTTGACAGTGCAGTGATATGTGGGTGTGTGCTGCTTACATGTATTTCCCCATAAGCAGGGTCCTGTGAATAAGGTACCTGTATCTGTTCCGTATATGCTAATGAAGAATAGCAACGTGCATTTGATGTGGTATAGTCCCGCTAATCAAATGGTGCTCAAAGCAACACTGATATTAGTTAAATTGGTATCGTGAAAGCGGGATACTTGGTCATGAGGAGAACTCGCATGACAAGGATGCCAATAAGCTCATCGATATGTGAACGTAGCTGCCGCTGAAAGAAGCACCAACTAATGCTGTGTGATATATGTTGCCCCATGCTGTAGACACAATCATGAGGATATAGATGTGTCATATTATGTACACAATGTATCAAAGAACATTGCCTGGATACTATCGCTGAACTGAGGTAACCATTTCCATGATACAATGTAACTTGTTGGTATAATGTGCATGGATACTCTGTATGTAGTTCAATCAATACAATATTGGTGATTACTGATGCTTGCCATCAACACACAGGGCATCACGTGACTTTATAAGTGTATTGAGATGCTCATATTATACGAGATAGTGTGATCGTGACAGTTGTGACTATGTGTGTCTACGTACTCAAACACTTGCCCATCATCTCGGTAGCAATAAATTCATGAGACCGGGGAATCAGTTGCTGTGAGGAGATGGAGGCCCATAGTGACATGGTTTGGTAACATAAAGTGTAATCAAATGTGTATCTTAGTAAATAATAACGTGATTGTCTAAGTTGAAACATCATGTAACTGTGAACCCGGTGTACCTATTCTAATCGGATGATCAGTAGACTACTGGAGCTCATGGTAGGGAGCGTCGTGAAGAAGTGACATCACTTCCTATTGCGCATGTAATCGAGAATGCAGCGTTTACAGAGTGTTTTTAAGTTGTGTGATAAGGTTGTATAACCTATCTACATATGGTGTGGTAACTTGATATAACGTAGAAGAATTTGGTAATGCTTACTTTCTGGAGAATTGGTTTTGAGGCAAGATGTCTCCTTACTCAGGGATTGAAGTATGTGTTAATTGGTCTGCAACAATGTGGATCTGGGTACTGAATGACCCACAAGAAAGAAACGGAAGTAAGAGGCTGGAGGGTTTAAATAGTCCTCCAGCTCCTCACACAATTACAGGCACCACCTTACACCTGTCACATTGTAACAAAAAAGCTCCTATGAGAAGATGTCACTTTGTAATAATATTACATTATTACATTAGATTGAGAACAGTAATAGTCCCTCCAGAATCACTCAGCCTATGAAATCTACAGGATGGAAATACTTCACTCACAATACAAAGGCTAATCATGTTGCAATCTACTATCTTTGTTAACAAAAATGTGAGAAGGGGAAAAGAGTATAGTTACATAGTAATTTTTGCCACAGTATAACCAAGAAAATGAGAATAATTTAAGCCTACCTTATGATTGTTACACTGTTTTCCAGAACTTCCTGTTTTACTTACTAATACACATTCTAACCTTTTATGTATGTTCCCTTCTGCTAGAAACACATCTAATCATCTCTTACATGTATCCATTGTATCTGCTATTAGCACATGCTTAGGCAAACTATTTCATAACCGACCTTACCGTAAAAAATCCTTCCTTTGCTGAATTTGAAGCCTCCTTTCCTGTAATCTAAAGGGGTTGCACCCAGTTATTTGTCCAGGCCTCACCAGAGAGATCCTTATATTGACCTTGTGTATACTTATGCAGTGTAACAAGATCTCTTCTTAGTTGCCAAGTCATCCATTCCCTTGATTAATTTTCATTTGCTTCAGTGTACTTTCTCCAGTTCTAGTATATCCCTTTTCAGAACAGGTGCCAAAAACTGTACTGCATATTCAAGGTGAGGTCTTACCAATGATTTGTTCAGTGGCAAAATTATGTTATTCATGATTGTTTCATGGGCTGGACGCATGTCTTTTTTCAGCCTTATCTACTCTGTTACTATGTTACTATGTTACCCATTTTTATGCAAGACAGGACTTTGTTTGGCAGAATCTATTACTCATAAAACCATGCTGATTCCTACTAATAATCTTATTTTCCACTGTGTACTCCTGAATATAATAATTATTATCCCTTCTATCAGTTTTCCCACTACAGAGGTCATATTCACAGGTCTATAATTCAAAGGTTCCATTTAGTTCCCTTCTTAAATAAAGACACCACATTGGCTTTATGCCAGTCTTGTGGCACTGAGTCTGAGGTGAGCATTATATAGGTGCATCCTAATTGAGATGCCACCTGAAGCATAATCATAGATCTGAGTGGGAAACATGGATGTGTCTTATCAGTGATGCAATGACTAGTACCAGTAGAAGTTCTCCTAAATTGTATTGGGTTCCGGGGGACATAACAGATATCTCAAGGAATGGGACAACATTTTCCCCTCTATAACACGCATGACTCCTACTGCTGTTGTGAAAATACAGAGCATAGATGAATCTGAGGCTGAGTAATTTAGAGGTGAGAAGAGTCATAGCATTCCCACAAGTGCAACACCCACTGCTACCACCTCCACTGCTGCTAGTCATGTTAAAGCAATTAAGTTACACTTACTGAGTTCTTAGAAAGTATTCAGAAATTTCACAAAATTAATGTAAAGGTATGTCCATGGATGTGCAATCTTGCTAAAATGTTGGCAGATGACATGTTGCCGTATAACAGAAGTTTTAAATAACTGATGTCATGTGTTGCACCCCACTAACATTTTTTTCAAGAAAGTATGTAATCAGGTAGCTAGTGACCTAAGTGGAAGGCTGGAAACATCACATGGCAAGAAAGTTTATATGACCAAAGATATATAAACGTGGCCAGAATACAGACTATATACATGGACAGAATGTAGATGACATCATACAGAGTACTAAAACCTGAAAGCACACTGAGAAGCTCTGGGTTTTTATGGTATTGCATTGGGAACTCTCGGGGCCATAGAAAATGTAGGCAGAAATTGCCAAGTTCTCGCAGGAGTTTCGTTTGTGGTAGAGAAAAGGTGGAAATTTTCATGGATTTTCTATTTATGGGAGTTTTTTTTACAGAAAAATTCCAGTGAAAAGAAAACTGGACTTTTACGCCTTTTTCTAGATGATTTTGGGTTAGTTCACATATTTTAAGCATAAATATTTGAATTATTTAAACTATGGATTGTATTTGTCTATTCAGAGTCTACTTGAAAGGGTATAGTTGTCCTCTAAACTTATAATAAGACCATGGATACTAGAGGTACCTCCTATGGATTACAGAGCAATGCAAAATATCTTCATTGTTATTATAGCCCAATAATTTTTAATATATGTGCTTGTCAATAGACTATTTTTGTATTTTGGAAGATATATTTTGTTATGATATAAAATTCAATACCTTTCGCATAAATGCTTTTTGTTCTCATCAAAAATGTGAAATTCCTGCAGATTAAATATGCTTTAATATTTTCTGAAAAGCACGTGTGTGGACTTACCCCTCAAATGAACCTGTCACGTGAGAAATTATAGTGTAAATAAAATCCCAGAGGGAATATTTATAACTTTCTTGCATTTTATCTTTTGTATGAAGCTGTTGTTTACTTCATGGTTTGAAAGAGAATGCATAATCTCATCTGTATATTCAGCATTCTTTTCAACTTTCAGCAGTTGGGGACTTAAAAATAGATAAATACGTTGACAAACTGATTTACATCTGAATTGCTGCATACAGTGTATCAGTTCTATTTAAATGAATTCATTCCACCAGGATATTTTCCAAGGTACAGCATAAAAAGAACAATAAGGATGTTTTATAATATATTTAAAAATACAATAACACCAATAAAATGAGTTTAGCGAAATGGAAGAAATAAATAATCGTTGAACTGCCTGATCCATATTACTAATAACTGAATAATAATAATAATAATAATAATAATAAAGAACAGGCAATTTGTCTTAACATATTTTGCACTTGCAGAATGTGTAAAGTCAAAAATATGTTTCCCATCACTTTGGATGGTAATTATTGATACGGGCAACTATTACTTCTATGTTGATGACATCTTTTTTTCCTAGAATACATAGTAAACTTTACTTTTATTCATTTTGCCATAACTCTTTGAGTGCCAGAGAGGTAGCTAATGCATTGTTAGATATATTTTTGGCACTCAAAGGGTTAAAGGGATAGTAATACTTCGTTTTAACTTTATTTTATTTTGTAGGCATTAAAAAAACATGAAGAACGATATAAGTCTTATCTCTCAAACCTTTATGGTTTGAGAGATATTCACAAGCAAAGTTGTCCCTTTTACCTAGTGTAAGCCATCTCTTCTCAGATGTGGAATCTGGTTGTAAGACCAGACAGATAACAGAAGGGGACAATCTTCTTCCTATGAGAACAATGAAGGCCCTGCCCCCCTTGACAAGTTTTTCAGGTTTTTCCCTTATCTTGATTGAAGATTGTCCCTCTCTGCAGTCTACCTGGGAACCTCTCTTCTGATCTGGCTGAACAGTGTTACATCAGTAAAAGGGGCAGGAGGGGGATACTTTGTCATTGAATTACTCTTGAACTACAACTCAGACAGAATCAAAATAACACTCTTCAAAGTCCAAATACTGTGATGATTAATTAGAGCTGCTTTTATTATGAAACATTACTATGCCTTTAAGCACCTGAAAGAGTTGCCAATATATTGTTTCACAATGATTTGGAGACAACTCTACCTTACACAAACTTTAGAATCTTGTTTCAGCAAGACAATTTCTAATTGTGGCAATCCAACATTTCATTGAAGGGTAAATTCCAAGTGATTTTGGAATTGTAATAGAACTGCTAGTCTCATTTAAGTTATTAAGAGGTAACCCTAAGCAATCTTTGGTTACTGAATTATTGGGAACTATAGTTCTCATTGTCTCTAACCAGACAAGTTATGGGAGTTGTGACTTAGTTCCAACATCTAAAGAGCTTAAGGCTGGCTATCCCTGTCTGATAAAAGTGAACTATCAATAATTTATAGGTTTTCACAGTGCCCCTGCCAAAGTTATATAATATATGTGGCTTCTACGTTAAATGCTGAATTTCAAATGATTATATCTTCTGAATGTAAAGATGACAAGCTGAAATTTGGCAGTTTAGAGTCATTGCATGTCCACAAAGACCCTGTACATCTGATTAGGACATGTAAAAATGTTCACCTCAAAAGAGAGTAGACTCATTTGACTCCATGCGGGGGGTTAGAGGATTCTCTTCTCTTTATTCTGGGTAAAAATGTACATGTTCTATGGTATTTGGAGTCTTTGGTTACTCCCCAAAGTAGCAGATGTATGTGTTATGTAATTGGGATTTTGATGCACCATTTTCAGTTTGGATCTGTTACAAAGCAAGATTCTTATTGGATTGTGTGTTGACCATTAGACAGTTTGTATTTCTGATTTGAAGAATACAATAAAAATTTACCATAAAAAAAAGAAAAGAAATCTTAGAAAAATGGCACTTTTCGCATTGAAATGAATGGAAAGACTGAATTCCCCCCCACCACCACATGGCAAGTTTCCCTTCTTTTCCTGTGGCATATTATAAAAGGGGTGTCACATTCCCTTAGCATATCATTCTGTCTTTATGACAGACAGGAAAAACACCATACTTTTAAACTAGTTAGGACAGACAAATAAAGCAAAGTTGGAATGTAGTTTAGGAAGTCTTCACAACTTTGTGTTTGGGGAGTCCTGGGGGATATGGGGGACAGATATCCAGTGTGACTGACAGAGAAGACACGGGCATCCCTGATTCAAGGTCCTTAGTGATCAGACTGTTATTTTTCGGTGCTATGGGAGTCTGGGAGTGTGAGAAGAGAGCAAAGGATATTTACCCCCAATACCTCAAAATTCTGCGTTACTGACTAGGAAGACACAGACAACAGTGATCTAGGTTTCTTCCTGATCTGGCTGTTATTATCTCTGTGTTGGGGAGTCTGGGGAAATGAGCAGTTGAGCAAGGAGTGTGATTTTTTGTTTTTTGTTGGCATAGAGATAGGGACAGTATTCCAGTGTCGATGGCATGATGGAGGAAGGTGTAGCAGGTCAACCAACTGCTGCATCTGAGAGTGAGAGTAAAAACACCAGTCCTTAAAGTAGAAGCACTGGGTGGGGAGGGTTGCTACCATATACCACTGTTGGGCCACTGCTAAGACCACTGAATAATGTTTATGAATAAAATAGTAATAATTGAAGGCTACGTAGAATATTTATGTGCAGGAAAATATCAAACCACCATCTGGAGTCAGGGAAGGAATTCTTGAGCTCATTTGGGGTTTAATTTGAAATGGCTTTAAAGTTTTTTCAATCCTCTGGCACAAAGATATGATATGGCAAATGGATATACGTACATCTGTAAACTTTTTTTTCATAAATGGTGTTTAATCCAACAAATTAATTGCTTATGTTATGTCATGCCGTATTTAATTTATGGGAACTTCAAACATATTGATATATAACTGTTTTATTATATTTATTTTGCTGAACAGAAGGGTGCAAAAAAGAGGGGTGTTTTGTTATACCTTGCATCCTGTATGTCTCCACAATATTACCTCATGTACTCATTGTGCTACATAGGATGCCATGTGTAGACACAAATTGCCATATTCGTACCTGCACAGAATTGTTGTCTGGAGGGGTAATGGAATTGGTGGAGGAATTTGGGATGGAGTAGAAACATTTTGGATGGACGTAGAATTTGGGAGGGTAGCCACTGGTGGTGGCTGCAAAGGCTGCTGAGGGATTGATGCTGGCTGATGACAGGCCTTTGCAGCCAATTTGATCTTCTTACTAGTGGAGATTTTCTTGTGTTCATGTTTTGAAGACAAGTAGTAGAAGTAGAAGTACCAGCATGGTCAGCACCAGCAGAAGTGTCATGGAAGTGGAACTTTTTTTTTTTTTTGCATATGATTTGATAATGCAGATGTTCCAAGGCGTGATCCCTCCTTTCCTCTTGTTTGTGTTCACACAAGGTGCATAAAGCATGTGTAGTTTCCTGCACTGATCCAGACCTCAGAGAAGAAACCTCTCACACCCAGGACTTCAGTTAATGAGGAGGAGATGATGTTCTCATATCTGAAACATGTGCTGCAGAGCCTGAGTCTGACCCAGCACATGATGATCTTTGGAATCTGCTTCTCTGCTTCTCCTCCTCAACCTCAATGGCTGCTGTCACTAGATCCAACACCATACCTTCAGGTCCTGTCCCAGAAACCTGTCCCTCTTCCTGCCTCCTCCTCTTGCCCACTCACAGGAAGCTGACCCCCTTCTCCTGAACACTCACAGGTTCCTGCCCCTTTTCATGCCCTACTCGCAGCCAGAACCTGATCCCTCACAGGTACCTGCATCTCTTCTTTCAGCCCACTCACAGGATCTTCCACTATATTCTTATATCATCCTGCTGGCCACTGACAAGAGGGTCTCTGTCGTCTATTACACACATCTCCAATTCCACTATCTCTTCCAAATCCAAATCCTCACTCCTCTATTCTATTTCCTCTCTCTGTCAATCCGTGCTCGTCCCTTGAAGAAAGCTATGAGAATCATCGCTGCTATCTACCAGGTTGCTTGGGGGTCACAACCATTGTTAGTGAAGGGGGAACTGGCTGTGGCTCTACTGCAGTAGTTCTGCTGGTGGTGGTGGTAGCAATGGCACTGCTAACAATTGGTGCCTCTTCTTCCACCTTGGCAAGTGAGAGAGCACCCCAGTTTAGCTGTTGCCTACTCCTCCTGATGAGGATGGCTATTCTCCTGTTTCTACCTGCCCCTTCTAAGCCTTTCTTTTAGACATGATTGAGCATGTCTATTATTATGAAAAAAAAAAATGAAAAAAAGGTTTTAGAAAAATTATAAAAAATACAGATTAAAAACAATGAAAATAAATCACACTACATAGTTCACATACCCTAACTACCATAACACTAACTCCATTTAACACCATAACTCTAACTGAATTAGAATGTTCCTTACTGCCCTAACACTAAATCTCACTTGCCTGACCCTCACTAACTTAATCCTAAATCACATACACTTCACACAGTACAGAAATCCCAATTTGTTTTTTTATCTCTCCCTTCTCTTTTGGAAACACCTCTCTACACTGGGAAATTTTTAGCTTTTATAGTGTAAGCCGGAGGAGAATTTGGGTGCAGGGGGCTGGGGGGATTGTGTTTTTTCATAAAATTTTCTATGGGAATAAAATGGGACTTTTCCACCATCCCTACATTTGATCCTGATCAAGCCAAAACTAAAACACATACCAAACACAGTGCATTGTTGATCTAGTGCACAAAATACAAATAAACTCGATCAGTCAAAAACATACATTTCATTAAACAAATGATGTGAAGTTCAAACACAAGGAAATGTCAGACAGTCTTTTTTCTGGTAGACTCTGGGTACAATGCCCATCTTTCATTAGCACTGCATTTGAGGAAGACTGATGAGTGAAGACTACCTTGGGATTTGCATTGTTGCATAACTTTGCTATGCTTTACGCACCCATCTGGAACTCATAAGGTTAACATCTTTTCATCACTCTTTCTATCATTTTCTTCATCTTCATTTCCATCATTTCATGACCGGTTAATCTTTCCAGTTGGTACTGTATTTCTATTTTTATTGATTAACTTGTTGGTATTCATCTACTTTAATCCACTTGCCTGAGCATAGTATCCTATGATTTGAACTATTGAATGGAATTTTTTTTGTCCTTCTTTTACATCAATAGTTGGTTTCAAATTGACAATTTTTTTTTAATTTAGATTTGAGCATTTTAGTTTGGCTTTGACTAGCATCACCTACAGCCCTTCTTACTGCTGATATTCTAAACATAACAGTAAGAATGTAAAGCCAAGCTATCTCTAATATCCTGGCTTCCACATGAACATGCAGGTAGGAGAGAATGAGCCTTCACACTCACTGGAGCACATGCATATGTGCACATACACAGAAGCACACCGACAATACTGAAAGTGCACTTTGCAGTTTCCATCACTATCTAAGAGATCACAATGTGTTAATTTTATAGCACAAACAGCTGATCTGTATGCTGCACTGATAGATACAGTGTGTTAACTGCATAAAATATGTTATGACAGATCAAGTGAAGCAGCAGTAATAAGAAGTTGACATTTTACTCATTTTCTGTTAACACTTTGAAATTAGCTGCCTCTCATTTTATTAAATCCCCTAGTGTTACATTTTGAACAAGGCAAAGCAACAACAGAGATATAAATAGCTACATGGACACATTAAAGTGATAGTAATGTTTCACAAAAACAGCAGTTCCGATTAACCTTCATAGTATTTGAGCCATAGAGAGTGTTATTTTATTACTGTGAGTGCTGTATTTCAAGAGTAATTGAATGATAAAGTTTCCCCCCTCCCGCCCCTTTTACCTAGTGTAAACGCCCACTCCTCAGATGTGGTATCTGGTCCATAGACCAGATAGCTCACATCAAGGGTCAAAATTCTTCTTGAGAGAACAATGAAAGCCCTGCCCCCCTTGACAGGTTTTTCAGCTTTTTTCCCTTATCTTAATTGAAGATTGTCCCTCTCTGCAATCTACCTGGATACTCCCTGATGCTCTAAGCTAAGCAGTGTTACATCAGTAAAAGGGGCGGGAGGGGGATAATTTATCATTCAGTTACTCTTGAACTACAACTCTGACAGTATTGAAATAACACTCTACTTGGCCCAAATACTATGAAGATTAATTAGAGCTGCTTTTATTATGAAACATTACTATCCCTTTAAGAAAGGTTTCAGTAATAGCTTGAGTCTTTTTTTCTTATTAAATCACAAGAAGGTTTGAAACTAAATGGTGAGTATAAGGTTAACTATAAAGACACATGAAAGAGTTATGCACTGAATAATGGTGCAGGAGTCACTACAGCATATAAAGGTCCAGACAAGGACCGAAAACGTTTGGCTCTTCATGATGTTACAATAAAGGGTTGAATATAGAAGAACTCCAGAAGTGTGCTGTCCTTGCTCATATCCCGGGGATCCCCAGGCTGAGTACATTTAATATACCTATACCTATGGGACGTGCACCTCCACATACATTAACTATTGTGATTTTTTAGTGTGTGCCATTGCCTTTCTTTATTTTTATACATATATATATATATATATTATATTACAATTGTCATTTCCAGATCCAGTAAAGCATGCATCAGTTAAAAACACAACGCTGAACATATATTAAATATAAAATTGTGCCTGGTTTGCCTGGTTTGCAAGCACACTTTGTAGACCGTTCCAATTAAGTAATTATTTTTAAATAATACAATTTCAGCTCTGCTGAAGAGTCTCCTCGAGTAGCACGACTTGAATCTCCTGCTGTCAGCTTTACAGCTGACATCACGAGAAGGGGAATGATGGGGGACTTTGAATGTGAATATCTCTCAAACCATAGTGGCATAGAGTTTATATTTTGAAGCTCTACAAAACTCTAAGCAATTTTTATGGGACATTACTGTCCCTTTAAATATAGCATTTAATCCCATGAATGCTAGAGAGGTCATCAATATTTTGCATTCAAGGGATCAAAATCCCCAATTAAATAATTGGGAATTCTTATTTGTTCCCTATGATGCAGTTGGTTGGATTCAGAATTGTACCATTTCATGTTGATGTACTAAGAAGAAATGGTACAATGTAGTGGTTCCCAGACTTATCTTCCTGGACCATTAACAAACCAGTGCTTAACTCTTTGAGTGCCAGTGGAATATGCAACGTATTGCTTTGCAATCTGTTGCGCACCCTTCTGGCACTCAAAGGGTTAAACCCATTTTGCACTAAAGGGGTATCCAACACATTACAAAGCAATGCATTGGATACCTCACTGTCACTCAAAGGGTTAAAGGGGAATCATTCCAATGGATTCAGTGGTTCTTCATTTGTGTAACAGGCTGGAAACTGAGGGAAGCAGCCTTGTTTATCTATTTACTGTTTGTTTTTTATCTGCAGCTGGATAGTGACATTGGCCCATATTTATAAAAGTAAAGTGGAGTTATTCTGAAGTAAACAAGAGTACCGTAGGGGACAAAATACAAATTCCTACATTTCCATGCACTTGAACAATGCATTGCAGACCTCTCTAACACTGAAGGGGTTAAAAGACCCATTTAATAGGAATTTTTATTTGTCCCCTATGGCACAGTTGATTTTCTCAAGAATAACTTCAGTTTGCTTTTATACATCTTGACCGTTTGTTACTTTCTAGAATGCAGGTATACAGGTAACTGCAGTTACTGTGCAAATAATGCTGTGATGGTTCTGTAATCTGTCCAAATTCTCCCTTCATTGGGATGGTTTACTTTTGAAAAGGTTGCTTGTTCATAACATATTAACCATGTCTCCATGATAAAAACAGCGACATGAGAATCTCGCACTGTATGACAGCCCAAGATCCTCATGTTGCCTGCTGTAAAGGTCGCATACCGGTAACAACTCCCATCACAATGCTAACATGAGGAAATACAGACTTAGGAGACCAGTAAAAAAGGAACCATGATCCCTGGGTATGAAACTTATGGCATAGAGTTCCTATATGTAAGGCTTACCAGTAACTACAACTCCCATCAGTCTTGCTGAGCACGGCCCTGCTCACATTGTTTTTGTTGATAGCCAGGGCAGGTCTCAGCAAGACTGATGGGAGTTGTAGTTACTGGTAAGCCTTACATGTAGGAATTCTATGCCATACGTTTGAGATTTCTTATCTGTAATAGCGGAGAAACAGATATCCAGGGATTGTGGTTCCTTTTTTTATCTGTCTCCTAAGTCTGTATTTCCTCATGTTAGGATTGTGATGGGAATTGTTACCAGTATGCGACCTTTACAGGAGGTGCTCTTTTGCGTGCGACCTTTTAAAAGGATGCCCACTGGAAGCATCAATCTTGAAAACATTTCCATAATTATTCCCCACCCTTAATCCTTTCAATGCCACAGGGGTGCGCAACACATTCCATGAGTTGCACACTCTTCTTGAGCGATAAGTGTTAAAAGTATTTCTGCTTTTGAAATAAGTGGTTCTTTATTTGTTTAAAATTTTAAGTTCCAAGGAGGTATCCAACTCATTCCAACATGTTAAAATGAACCACTTAGGAATCCATCCGTGATATATTTCAATTTACTATTTTTTGCATCTGAAATCTGCTGTAGTCTATAAATGAATAATGACATATTACTACATTGAGAAGGTTTTCATGGCCCTTAAAGGGATAGTAATGTTTCATAATAAAAGCAGCACTAATTAATCATAATAGTATTTGGACTTTGGAGAGTGTTATTTCAATTCTGTCAGAGTTGTAGTTCCAGAGTAATTCAATGACAAAGTATCCCCCTTGTGACCCTTTTACTAATGTAACACTGCTCACCTCAGAGCAGAAGGGAGGTGCCCAGGTAGATTGCAAAGAGGGACAACCTTCAATTAAGATAAAGGAAGAGCCTGAAAAATGTGTCAAGGGGGGCAGGGCTTTCATTGTTCTCATAGGAAGAAGATTGTCCCCTTCTGTTATCTGTCTGGTCTATGGACCAGATTCCACATCTGAGAAGAGATGGCTTACACTAGGTAAAAGGGGCGTGAGGGGAAACTTTGCTTGTGAATATCTCTCAAACCATAAAGGTTTGAGAGATAAGACTTATATCGTTCTTCATGTTTTTTTAATGCCTACAAAATAAAATAAAGATAAAACTAAGTATCACTATCCCTTTAAGGATAATGGATGGCACAAAGGGGAGGCTAACACATCTCCACCTGTGTTATCCTTTAATGTCAGAGGCTGCATTATAAGGGTATGTGCTAGAGCAAATGATCACTGTAGTGCATTCCAGTGGACAATCTCCACTATCATAAGAACTTTAATATCAGGAAGCCCTGTACACCAGCCCCGTTCCATACCCCTCTGGCACTCAAAGAGTTAAGAAATAGGAGAAGTGAATTATACAGGCTGTGCCTCACAGGTCAGAGAACCTATATCTGCAGAGGTCAAAGAGGTCTTCACTGCCAAACCACAAACAAAAAACAAATCAAAAAGCATAGATACAGTAATGAGACTTGAAGCTGGTAGGTGATAGATTCACTTTAAAGGAATGCTAACACCTAAACATGAAAGTTATATTTCAATGTAAGCATCCTGTATTTTCAACTAGTATTAATATATGTAGAAATGATTTAGATTCAAAACATAATATTAGTCTTATTTCAAAGTACTGGTTCTTAAATGTTTTTTTTGTGCTGAAACTTATCAGTTTCACATGAAAACTCAATGGAACCCTAGTAACAATTATTTTAATTAGTATTGCATGTTAGGGACTAGGGGTTTAGCATGGCATTGCAATAAAAAAAATGGGATCATAGTCCTGGATAACTTTATCAAGTGAATGACTACAAGCTTATCCATAGATATTAATTGGAATGTGTTACAGTGATAAGATTTTTCAATTTCTATGGCAGCTACACCCTAGTTTCTACTAAAATTTGCATTAAGACTAAATGATTGGGCAATTCTTACTATAATCTTCCACACATTCACCGGTGTTCACAGAACTACACATCAGCTGAGGCTGATGTACGCAAACCTGTCACAAATCAACTGCTCCAGGTGGAACATAAAAATTCTCACACTTGCTGCTGAATTAAACAGGGGCATTAACCCCTTGAATGCTAGAGGTCTGGAAATAGTGTTAGGGCAACAATAATAACTAGTGTTGAGCGAGCGTGCTCGGCCGATGCTCGGATCGGCTCGAGCATCGCTCTGCTCGGCACATGGCGGTACTCGTCGAGTACCGCCATGTGCTCGCCCGCCATGTTCGGGTGGCGGGGATCTGTGCCGGAAGAGGCACAGATCTGAAGACGCTCCGCTGGACCACCAGGGACTGGAGGTACGGGGGCATTGCGGAGATGAAGGGGGCATTGCGGAGATGAAGGGGGACATTGTGGAAGAGGGGCATAGCGGAGATGAAGGGGGACATTGTGGAAGAGGGGCATAGACTCTATGCCCCTCTTCCACAATGTCCCCCTTCATCTCCGCTATGCCCCTCTTCCACAATGTCCCCCTTCATCTCCTCTATGCCCCTCTTCCACAATGTCCCCCTTCATCTCCTCTATGGCATAGAGGAGATGAAGGGGGACATTGTGGAAGAGGGGCATAGCGGAGATGAAGGGGGACATTGTGGAAGAGGGGCATAGCGGAGATGAAGGGGGACATTGCGGAGATGAAGGGGGCATTCGGAGATGAAGGGGGCATAGCGGAGATGAAGGGGGGCATTGACCAGGCACCCTCCCCTCATCAGAGCAGGGGGTGCCTGGTGTAATGCTCGTGTCGCCCCATTCATTTCAATGGGGCTCGGGTGCTCGGCCGAGCACTCGAGCCTCAGGGGGTGCTCGGTCAGAGCACCCGAGCACCCGAGCATCGGGGTGCTCGCTCAACACTAATAATAACAATTATTTGGCTCTCAAGCTTAGGTGTGTAGTGGAGCCAGAGAAAGGGATAATAGTTATCTAATTTAGGGGGAAATTGTGTATATTTTGGATGCATACACATCACAGTAGTTACTGGGGATGGTTTTATTTTTATTAAGAGTATATACTGGATATATGTCTTTAATACCAAATATCATTTGGAATAGATACAACAGTTTTTTTGACCCATCATTTTAAGTTTATTGAGTTTTAAGGTGTTTCAGAAATATATATTCTGTTGCTTTAATCATGGAAGCATGATAACAAGCATGTAAAAATAAAATAAATGTTGTATCATTTTGGAATATACGTTTTGTCTGTCATATGTTACTTGGTAAAATGTGTTTGGTGATGTCTCAGTAATCATCACTGGTAGTACCAGATGGTATATATTTTGTTATTTATGTTTTTGGGAACAAGCAGAGGTCCCTTTTCCAGGCAGCAATCATAACTTGCACCACCCTCCATATAGCACCACCATTTGTGTTTTAAAGGGATAGTAATACTTTGAATGTAAAAAAAATATGTTGTAGGGTTTATCCCCCTGAGTAAAACAAGAGTACTCCCACTGTTGAAAGGTGTTTCATTCAAAAGTTATTAATTTTCTAAGATTAATTTTTTAGGTGCAATATCACAGTGGCCTGAAATTGTACAGTGGTGCTGTTGCTACACGATCCTATGGACAGCTCTGGTCCCGGGACCATAAATCTCCATAGGATGGTGTAGCAACAGCGCCACTGTACAATTTCAGGCCACTGTAATATTGCACCTAAAAAATTCCACTTTGAAAATTAATAACTTTTGAATGAAACACCTTTCAGCAGTGGGAGTACTCTTGTTTTACTCAGGTGGATAAACCCTACAACAAATTTTTTTTTTCATTTTAAGTATTACTATCCCTTTAATTCAAATACATTATTTATTTTTATCAAAATGTTTGCAAATGCACCAAAAGTGTCCAGAAGGCATATTTTTAAATAATGAACTCTGTGGGAGAGTATGAATAATTGACTATGGCTTTCCATAATGAGCCATACGAACAACACTACCTGGTAACCTCAATAAAGAATTGGAAATTTAATTGAAAAACATTTAAATAAAAACACATTTTTTAATAAAAATAAGTCAACTGCTCCTTAAAAATACTACAAACAGTGACATTTAATATCTGTAAGAACTTTGGGATTTACATTGGCTCCTTTTACTACCAGAATTGTAGGCTTTTATATTGCTCTACACTCTATGTTAGCTATAGAATATGGTTGTGACATTTAAATGACCTTTGTGTTCTTGTTCATAACTCCAGCAGCAATGAAAAGAAACAGTGACTTTCCACACAATTTTGATAACCCTATGGTGAAATTTCACGTGGTACAAAAGAAGTAAAGAGTGTGATTTTCTGAGATGGGAAAGATAAGTTCATATCTGTAAATGTCTAAGTCATATATTGCCTTGAGGGAAGGAAAGTAACTGCAATGAGAAATGTATACACAGGGAGAGAAAAATTCTGAAAATGGAAACAGATTTAAAGGGCTGGATAAAACATTATTTTCTAAGATTGTTTGTTGACACTCAATATTCTCATTTTGGGATTTTGCCTATAAGCATTTATTTGGACTACCAACAACAATTTAACCCTTTGAGTGCCAGAAAGAGGCACACAATGGATTGCTCTGCAATGAGTTGCATACTCATCAGGCACTCAAAGAGTTTTGTCCAGTGTATCTTTTATTCATAATTGTTGGTGCACATTATATTTTGACTTATTTTTCTTTGCAGAGACATCTTTGAGACACATAAGAAGACAGAAGATAAGCAGATGAAGATAAAGAAGAAGATGGAACATAGAAGTTGACAGTAGAAGACAGACAGATGATAACAGGTAAGTTTTACAGTTATGGGTGTTAGGGTAGTGTTGTGGGTAGTGTTGTTTAACTTTATTGTTAGGGTTAGTGTAGGGTTAGTGCTTGGGAGGATGAATATATGTTGAGATTATGCTCGGCGATTGACAGCCGAGTGTCAGCAGTTTTCCTTTGATGTTCCCATTTCTGAAGCTGAGTTTTGGGAACTTAAAACACACGACGAACGTTTGGTCAAAAGTCAGGTTCTGTGGCCTACTGTTCATTGTGTTTTCAGCTGGTAGGGCAATTGAATACCTCTGGTGCTGTTTTAGCATCTACAATTGAATCGAGACCTATGAGTGAAAATACCCCAGAAATGGATTCTTATAAGTACTTACATTCTGCAAACTGAAATCATGTTAGCAAACATTGATAAAGGGTAGATGAATACAATTCTTCTGTCAAAATAATGTTGACAGAAACATTAGCATATGCTCTTGTTGACCAAGTGAAAATGTGTGATTAAAGAAACTAGAGTTTCTGCAAACTGAGTAAATACATACTCTGATGAACAGGACTGTCACAGGTCACATGGTGCAAGAGGGGGGAGCCTCTCCTCTCCCTGACAAGGATCATGTGGACACTAGAGAAAATAGATAGTCATGAATCCTGTTTTCAAACTTCCCCCATAGCAAACTCAGGTGCAGCAGGGTTGCTGTTTGTGCTAACTCCCCTCCACCCTGGAGATTTCTAAAGAAGGTGACTAGAGTCTTACACTTGTGTCCACCTCCACCCTTTTATTATCCTTTGTCTGATGTTAAACCAAGCATGTCAAGTTTGTCCATGTGACTGTCACTTTTTTCTCTACTGTTTAAAATGCTGTGTTGGTTAAAAATAAAGCAGTTAATGATTTAACAAGATGGAGTGTGCTTGTCTCTCTGTTGTCCACAATAGAGCAGTTACTCATAGAGAAGTGCCAGGGGACTAGATAGGTAGAATATTCTATAAGAACTGGAGCTATCAGTGCATTATATCCTGCATTGCCAGTGGATACACAACTCCAAGTACTTAGTGCTAAGTATAGCAGGTTAGCGAAAGAAAGCCACATACGATAATGTGCCTGAACTGTTATACCTTCTGTGGCAGAGACACCAGGGCCATATTGTCACACTCATGAAATGACCTATGTTCAAAGACACAAGTGGGAGAATTCTGTGACCAATAACCTGCACAATAGGGAAGGATCAAATCTCTGCTTTTCATTATATTGTGCGTGTTTACTTATATGAACAAACCAATCTACAAACTTGGAAACAGTGAACGGTGTCAAATAGCAGTAGCAAAGTCAAACAAAGTTCTGTCTTGCATAATAAGGGGTATTGAAGCAAGAGTGGATAACATCATTATACCATTGTACAAATCATTGTTAAAAACCTTATCTAGAATATGCCGTGCAGTTTTGGGCACCAGTACAGTAAAGAGCAACAAAATGAATTAAGCGAATGGAGGACTTGACATATGAGACATGACTAGACAAACTAGGTTTATTTACTCTTGAGAGAAAGACAACTAAGAGGAGATCTTATCAAAATATACAGTATATGAGAGGTCAATACAAGGCTCTCTGGTGAGCTATTAATTCCAAGGCCTTATCAAATAACTAGTGGACTCCCCTTGAGAGGAAAGGAGGTTTCAACTTCAGCATTGGAAGGGTTTTTTTACAGGAAGGTCTGTTAAATTATGGAATTCCTTGCCTAAGGATATGGTTATTAGGGGTGGGTGAAAGCTCTTGCTGTGTTCCGGCAAGATATTCAGCAAAACCGTCTTGTTTTCCTGCTGTCAGATGTCAGATGTGCTGCCCCTGCTGCAACCAGTGCTGTGCCTGTTGTCAGATGTGCTGTCCCTGCTGCCACCAGTGCTAAACCTACTGCCACCAGTGCTGAACCTACTGCTAGTGTGTCTTGTAATACTCAGGAGGGGGGAAAGGAGAAGATAATATCAAGAAGACTTGTGGGCGGGAAAAAAATTCAGTAAAATTCACTTTTGGACTAACTTTTTTTTTTCTTATTCGGTCGATCCGAAATTCGGACTAGACCTGTTCAATTCAGACGAAATTCAGAAGGAATCTGAATTTTTCGGCCGAATTCATCATGTTTTTAAAAATACAGTAAAATCAAAATTAGATAAATAAAATTAAGTGGAATGTTTTCCAGGGTCTAAATGAAGATGGTGGAGCTTTAGACTTGTAGTACTGCAGATGAAGCATGGACGTAGCTATTTGAAGGAAGACTGAGGATGACTGGAGCAGGCAGGACTCAGTAGATATTAGACATATGACTTTTCTTAAATTAGAGTTAGACTACAAAACTGAGGAAGCCTGGAGAAGGCAGGACTCATAGACATACGACTTTTCTTAGATTAGAGTTAGACTGCAAAACTGAGGAAACCTGGAGCAGGCAGGACTCATAGACATATGACTTTTCTTAGATTACAGTTAGACTACAAAACTGAGGAAGCCTGGAGCAGGCAGGACTCATAGACATACAACTTTTCTTAGATTAGAGTTAGACTACAAAAATTAGGAAGCCTGGAGAAGGCAGGACTCATAGACATACGGCTTTTCTTAGATTAGAGTTAGACTACAAAATTGAGGAAGCCTGGAGCAGACAGGCCTTAGTAGATAGATAGACATACAACTTTTCTTAGATTAGAGTTAGACTACAAAACTGAGGAAGCCTGGAGCAGACAGGACTCAGCAGATAACTATATACAACTTTTCTTAGATTAGAATTAGACTACAAAACCGAGGAAGCCTGGAGTAGGCAGGACTCATAGACATACGATTTTTCTTAGATTAGAGTTAGACTATAAAACAGAGGAAGCCTGGAGCAGGCAGGACTCAGTCGACAGATAGACATATGACTTTTCTTAGATTAGACTTAGACTACAAAACTGAGGAAGCCTGGAGCAGGTAGGACTCATAGATATACAACTTTTCTTAGATTAGAATTAGACTACAAAACTGAAGAAGCCTGGAGCAGGCAGGACTCAGTGCATAAATATATATATGACTTTACTTAGATTAGATTTAGACTACAAAATTGAGGAAGCGTGGATCCGGCAGGTCTCCTAGTCATACGACTTTTCTTAGATTAGAGTTAGACTACAGAAATGAGGAAGCCTGAAGCAGGCAGGACTCATTAGATAAATATATGCAACTTTTTTTAGATTAGAATTAGACTACAAAACCGAGGATGCCTGGAGCAGGCAGGACTCATAGACATACGATTTTTCTTAGATTAGAGTTAGACTATAAAACAGAGGAAGCCTGGAGCAGGCAGGACTCAGTCGACAGATAGACATATGACTTTTCTTAGATTAGACTTAGACTACAAAACTGAGGAAGCCTGGAGCAGGCAGGACTCAGCAGATAACTATATACAACTTTTCTTAGATTAGAATTAGACTACAAAACCGAGGAAGCCTGGAGTAGGCAGGACTCATAGACATACGATTTTTCTTAGATTAGAGTTAGACTATAAAACAGAGGAAGCCTGGAGCAGGCAGGACTCAGTCAACAGATAGACATATGACTTTTCTTAGATTAGACTTAGACTACAAAACTGAGGAAGCCTGGAGCAGGCAGGACTCATAGATATACAACTTTTCTTAGATTAGAATTAGACTACAAAACTGAAGAAGCCTGGAGCAGGGAGGACTCAGTACATAAATATATATATGACTTTACTTATTAGATTTAGACTACAAAATTGAGGAAGCGTGGATCCGGCAGGACTCCTAGTTATACGACTTTTCTTAGATTAGAGTTAGACTACAGAAATGAGGAAGCCTGAAGCAGGCAGGACTCAGTAGATAAATATATGCAACTTTTTTTAGATTAGAATTAGACTACAAAACCGAGGATGCCTGGAGCAGGCAGGACTCATAGACATACTACTTTTCTTAGATTAGAGTTAGACTACAAAGCTGAGGATGGCAGCAACACTGGAGATTTGCTGAGCAGCGCACACCCAGAAATCTGACATCACGGAAACCCTTCGTGATGTTGCAACACAGGAGATGTAGCCAGCAGCAAACTACAGAACACTGGAGGAAGCAGGACTCAGTATATAGACATAGGACTTTTCTTATATTAGAGTTAGACTACAAAACCGAGGAAACCTGGAGCAGGCAGGACTCATAGACATGCGACGTTTGTTAGATTACAGTTAGACTACAAAAATGAAGAAGCCTGGAGCAGGCAGGACTCAGTAGATAAATATATATGATTTTACTTAGATTAGAGTTAGACTACAAAACATGAAGCCTGGAGCAGGCAGGACTCAGTAGCTAAAGATATGCAACTTTTTTTAGATTAGAATTAGACTACAAAACCGAAGAAGCCTGGAGCAGGCAGGACTCATAGACATACAACTTTTCTTAGATTAGAGTTAGACTACAAAATTGAGGAAACCTGGAGCAGGCAGGACTCATAGACAAAAGACTTTTCTTAGATTAGAGTTAGACTACAAAAATGAGGAAGCCTGGGGCAGGCAGGACTCATGCAGGACTCAATAGATAAATAAATATGACTTTACTTAGATTAGAGTTAGACTACAAAACAAAGGAAGCCGGGAGCAGGCAGGACTCAGTAGATAGATAGACATACAACTTTTCTTAGATTAGAGTTAGACTACAAAACTGAGGAAGCCTGGAGTAGGCAGGACTCATAAACATACAACTTTTGTTAGATTAGACTTAGACTACAAAATTGAGGAAACCTGGAGCAGGCAGGACTCATAGACAAAAGACTTTTCTTAGATTACAGTTAGACTACAAAAATGAGGAAGTCTGGGGCAGGCAGGACTCAGTAGATAAATATATATTACTTTATGAAGATTAGAGTTAGACTACAAAACAGAGGAAGCCTGGAGTAGGCAGGACTCATAGACATACGACTTTTGTTAGATTAGAGCATGGAAAGGTGTAAGGACTGTCAATACTTGTTCCATCAGGGCCCAGTCAGCCTTGCCCAGTGTTCTGTTTCTTCCAGTGAAGTGGTGACATGACATTGCGTGAATTGCCTTTTTCTGCTCCAGGATATACTCTAGCATATCTAAGGTGGAGTTCCACCTGGTCCCAACATCTTGTTTTAGGCGGTGCTCTGGGAGGCCTGCCTTTTCGTGTTCCTTCCTGAGGAGCTTGCTATCTTGACGCTTCGAAGGAACTGGCCAGAAATTTGTCGGCACAACTCCAGAAGTGCTGGCAACCTTCCAGTGTTACTGCTATCCTTGAGAGCAGCCTTCACTACTAGATGCAGGTCATGCGCTGAGCAGAGCACACCCACAAATCTGCCATCCCAGAGAGCCTTGATCATGTTAGCTGCACCATCAGTAACCACAAACACCATTTGCGCCTGTGTGCCTGCCTGCTCCCCTAGCCACTGCGCCACCATGTTCTGCAGTGTTTTGCGAATGTTATCTGAGGTATGGTGCTGATCCATTACTTCAACATGGAGGAGGAAAGAGCAGTGCCCTGTCTGCTTGGCTACTGCACCCAAACTTGTTGTTGCTGTCGGTGTGTCTTGCAACACATTAGGCTGCCACCAATGCGTCGTCAACGACAGGAAGCCATGCTGGCCACTCGGAGCATTCCATAAGTCGGTGGTAAAGTGCACTGACTGTCCAGCAGCCATTCCTAGCAGGTCCTTCAAAAGCTTAATGCATGACCAGTAGAGTGAGGGCACTATATTTCTACTAAATGTGGTGCAGGATGGAATTTTATATCGGGGTGCGATAGCCTCCTTAAGTTGATGGAAGGACCCCCCGTCCACCAAATTAAAAGTAGCACCCCCAACGGCTATGAGCTGTGCATTGAGGCGTTTGATGTTCCTGGCCTGCTGTCTGCACATCCCCTTGGAATGAAACCCACCAAAATCTTCAAGTGTGACCTGTATTGTTTTTGGGATGAGCTGTGACTGTCTGCTGCTCTTACTGGGACCAGTTGTGGCATGATCCCCCTGCTCTTTCTCCTGCTGCCTACTCATGGTGGGTATATGCTGTACTAGTACTGCCATCTTCTGCACTTATGAGTACAGACTTGTGGTAGTTGTTCAGGTGTTGGTTCATCCCGGAGGTGGTCAGATGACCCAACACCCACCCACGGATGACTTCCCTGCCACACAACTTTCATTTTGCTATCCAGCCATCGCCAACTGCCACAAAATGGTCCCATGCTTTGGAGCGACAGTTGACTCTGGAAGGTGGTGGAGAAGAAGAAACTGAGGTGACACTTTCTTCATCTTCACATGCTGGAGCAACCTCACTTTGCTTTTTCTTTCTATGTACAGTTACAGGGATACCAGTAGACCTAAAGATGGCAGCAGGGATGTTAGGACTGGGAATGGAGGAGGATTGTGGAGTTACAGTGGTACTGGTGGCGGAGATACTAGCAGCTACTACCTGGATGGGAGACTCAAATGGAACTGGGGAGGCAGGTGTTGAGTTGTCAATAGAAGACACAAGTGTAACTGGAGACACAGGAGGAGTACTATGGGAAGCAGATGAAAAATTAAGCTCAGCGGAATAATCAAGGTCACTGGAAAAATCAAGCTCAGGGGACAAATCAAGCTTAGGAGACTTTGATCCCTCAGATTCTTCTTCTAACTCTTGTAGATTTTGCAAGGAGGAAACATCATCAGCAGCAGCAGATTTTGTGGAAACCTGCTCAGTTTCCTCTTCTGCGTGGTGACTACCGGGAAATGGAAAACTATCTCCCTCAATAACATTTTCTGGAGTGGATATGCTCTCAGTGGCAGTGACAGTGGTGGCAGGAAAAATGTTATCCAAATACTGCAATAATTTCCGTTTGGGCTGCTTACACAGACGTTCTCTATAAAAATCCTGCGTTGATACTGACTGCAGTGTCCGAGCAGAACTGTTACCAATGCTAGGTGTCCCCAGGTTTATACAACTGGCTGTAGTGGAGTTGGTGACCAAAATGCTAGTGGCACTAGTCTTTGTGCAGGTGGTTCTGTGGGGATCATCATGAAACACCTGACGAGACACAGGTGACGGCTGCTTCGTGGTCTTAGAGGAGGAGCTGGACCTCTCTACCCTACTAGTAGTGGTAGAACGACCTGGTTCCCTTCTTATTTTTATTTTTTTGTTTTGAATTCTGCTGCTGAGTCTGCCTAGTACACTTCTTTGCCCGCCTGCTGCTGCTAGCTTTGCTTGAACACATCACTGTGGTGGTGTTGGTGGTTGCTGGGTCACTGTAGCTGGTACCAGGACAAGAAACAACAGGTTGTTCACTAGGACTGAAATCCATTACAGATAGGTAAGTAGTGTACTATAATAATTTTACAAACTGGCCACACGACAACTGTTAGACTGGCTGTATCAC
This sequence comes from Rhinophrynus dorsalis, assembly GCA_037306005.1. Classification (NCBI taxonomy): domain Eukaryota; kingdom Metazoa; phylum Chordata; class Amphibia; order Anura; family Rhinophrynidae; genus Rhinophrynus; species Rhinophrynus dorsalis. Next base: position 65,919,407 of record CM074719.1, on the reverse strand, counting down.
TCTACACATTTTTCACATACACTCGTAAGCTGAATTTTAAAATTTAACACTGGAACGATGATGATTCCCCCTTGCGTTGGCAGTGAGCTGCTAGGCCTCCCAGTTCGTACACAACTGTAAGATTGTGTCACTCCACAAATTTTTCACATACACTCCTAAGTTGGATTTTTAATTTTTTAAACACTAATGAGTCTCGATTGCGGTGGCAGTTAGACAGCAGGCCCACCAGTCCCTACACAGCTCTGAGATGGCATCATTCTGCAAATTATTCAAATACACTCCTAAGCTGGATTTTGATTTTTTTTAAACAATGATGATTCCCCCTTGCGCTGGCACTGAGCTGCTAGGCCTCCCAGCCCCTACACAAGTGTGTGATTGTGTCACTGCAAATTATTCAAACTCCTAAGTTGAATTTTCAGCTTTGACACAGGAACCTAGGTGACTCTCCCTTGCAGTAGAAATAACTGGCACTAAAGCTTGCTCCCTGCCAATGCCTATCTGCCTGCCTACACAACAACTGGACAGTTACTCTCTCTGTCTCTCTATCTGCTTCTTCTCTCTTCAAGTTCCAACAACGCAATACGCACTAACAGGAAATGCAGGGGCTTTCTAGGTGTCTGTGATGTCATTAGCCCATCCCCCATCATGAAACGAAGAAAGTACAAAGGGACAGAAAGTACAAAGAAGCTAATTGGACTAGAGAGAGAGGGAAAGTAGAGCACGCGGGGAGACCGTCATCCGAATATCCAAATCTTCTACCGAAATTCTGCCAAGAAATGTGTAACGGTTTGTTTGACACACAGACACAGTAGGTTTGGATAAAACAGTTTTATTAAACAATTAAGATTACAATAACCCTCACAGGTCCTGTAATATACACTTAATATAGTACAGCCACAAAACAGGTTATATATAGGTAAGCCCACACAGGTCCAGTATAAGCATAGAATCCATAACACATTATACTGACACAGGTCAGGCGGATCTTGAAAGAGTCCCAGTGTATCGGTACTGCATGGGTTAATAGCAGTCAGCAAGGGTAAACAGTCCCATGTGTGGTAAGGCCTGTTAAGAAGCTCACCTAGGATATAGAGCTTAAATACGAGTAACGCCCAAGAATAAGTATAACAGGTAATGGTGAACTGCCTTAGCAGTAACGGAGGCTGAGCAACTTGAGCACTGCTGGAGCAGTAACGGAGACTAGGCCACGTAAACACTGCCATAGCAGTAACAGAGACTGAGTGACATGGACACTGCCATAGCAGTAATGGAGACCAGGCAACTAGAGCACTGCCGTAGCAGTAACGGAGACCAAGCCACAAGAGCGCTGCCGTAGCAGTAGTGGATACTAGGCAACAGGAGATTGCCATAGCATTAACGGAGACTAAGCCCTTGGATACTGATGTGGCATAAACTGAGACTGAGCAACTGAGTTTCTGTTGTGGCAATAATGGACTCTGAGCCACAGGGTCACTGCCGTAGCAGTCACGGAGACTAGGCCACTTGCACTCTGCTGTAGCAGTAACAGAGACTAGGCGACTGGAGACTGCCATGGCAGTAATGGAGACTGAGCAGCTGAGCACTGCCGTAACAGTAACGGAACTGAGCAACTGGCAACTCGTCCTGGGAGGCAACCAACCGGGAACAGATAGTAAGACAAGCCAATGGGAATGTCGCCGGGGAGACACAGAATAACTAATTGGAAGTTGACCACTAAAGGACACAATACAGGTTTCTTCTCTATGATCAATGCTGATGTTTTTCCTCCTTGGCATTGTATTAACACATATCTGAATGTTCCAGACCAGCAAACTGCTATAGCTTCAGCTTTTATAGAGATGATCACACTTGCTGATGATCAGTTAATCAAGGGCCTTTGATTAGCAGCACCTGTCTGCTACTTAGTATCTTAATTTCTATGGAAGCATTAGCGGTGTACTTAGTTTTTCACACATGGCTTCTCCATTTTGGCTTTATTTTTTTTAAATAAATCATGACACGGTGTAATATGTCATGTGTTGTTATTCATCTGAGGTTGTATTTACCTAACTTTAGACCTGCTAAGGAAAAGATGATTGTTATTATGTCCTGATATGTAAAACCATAGAATTCAATGAGGGTGTACTTTCTTATTCACAGGACTGTATATCAGTTTCCAATTATGTTTCCCCTTTAAAGTGATTGACTACAGGTCTCCATAGTAAGTCATAGAACCACCACTGACATATATTTTTTACAAAAATCAAGTAGGATGTTTGTCCGGTAAAAATGAAGATGTACAGCATCTTCACTAAAACCACAAGTTGCAATACTGTTCTTAAATCTTCCTAGTTATCTTAAAATGTATACATTTACTTCTTGGTTTGCTGGACAGCCACCTACTGATGTATCATACAACATCTTAAACCAGGAATTGAAAATCTGGAAAGATATAGGTATTGGTGCAATATAACTTCCAACATTCTCAACTATTTGTTGTCTGGCTATGGAAGAGAAAACGTGTAGCACAACAGCTGAAGACTTCAGTTTACCCACCCTTGGACTACAGGGAACATTGTTTCTAAATTGGTGGCCCCATGGCCCTGGTGACTCTCACTTTCTGTCAGCTTATGCATGGACTATAGGACAATAGCTTGTAACCTGCTCCACAAAGACTTTATTGGGAAGTCTTGCACGTATTCTTTACAACCTGACAACAAAAAGTTAGCCTTTTGAGTGTCAGAGGAGTATCCAACATATTGAAATGCAATGGATAGCTATCCAGCACTCAAAGGGTTACATTTTAATCTGTTTCCTTTTGACAATATTATTAATGTTACCTTTCCTAGATAATACAAGTTCATGTTTATTAGATTACTGCAGTATAACATTCCAACAGACCATATTTCTAATATATCTTTCAAGCTAAGCAGATCCTGTTGCTTCTAGCAGCACAAATATTGATCATAGAACAGTTTCATACGCTTTTATATCTGTTGGCTTGAGTTTCACTGCTGCAGGAGATAAATAGGTTTTTATTAAATCTCACGTTGATTACAATTCTCTCCTTTTTCCCCTCAAGGCTCTCAAGCAACTTAGTTCTTGGCTTTAATCATCACCTGTTTCTTAAATAACATGCTTTGGGGCAAATTTCAACAGAACAATTTCCTTTTTCTGAAATCTTAACCCTTTGAGTGCCAGAGGGGTACACAACGCATTGCAGAGCAATGCGTTGCATACCTCTCTGGCACTCAAAGGGTTAAATCAGTATAATAATATTTTTATGAAAAAAAATGACAAATTATATATATATAGATAGATAGATATAGAATAAGACAAATAGCACACACTGTCAATGATTAAATTTAAGGAAGGTAAAGGTGCACGTCCCATAGAGAAATAATATAAATGTACTCAGCCTGGGTGTCCCAAGGATGCAGCATGAGACAGCACTCTTCTTAGTAAAAAAGATATTAGTTACTTTATTGCAGCATCTTATTATAGCCAAACGTTTTCGGTCCTCTGTGGGACCTTCGCCATTTGCCCTGACCAAGGTCCCATAGAGGACCAAAAACTTTGGCTATAATAAGATGCTGCAATAAAGTAACTAATATCTTTTTTACTAAGAAGAGTGCTGTCTCGTGCTGCATCCTTGGGACACCCAGGCTGAGTACATTATATATATATATATATATATATATATATATATATACAACCAATATTGAAAATAATTCCCAGGTTCACATTCCCAAATAAAATGTATAGTACAATATGTACCAATGGGACTTCTTGAAGTTGAAAAATGTGGTATGATTTATTGATCAATGTTTCGTCCCAACATGGTTCTTTCTCAAGATGGACTTTACCTGAAAAGTATTCGGCTTATACTGAAGAGTGAAACATGGCTACCACCAGTCCTGGAAAATTTTTCATACAAAAGCAGCACTGGATAGCCAATCTTATTCTGTATAATAATAATTTATGTGCTTTATAATGCACCCCATAGTAACTGATTGAGACAGCAGCACCTAGAAAATTGCAACTGGTTAATTAGGATATTCCTACATGAAGGGTCTATCAAAATGTCTGAGTCACTAATTACCCACATGTGAATAACTAGGGATGTTATCAATGTATTGAAAACAAGATTCTGAGGACTAACACTGGGAATCACTGCGTATCCTGCTGCAAAACAGGAAAGAGGAAGTAGATGTTCCGTTGTCAGCCAGTAGAAAAAGTCTGGAGGAGAGAAGAGAGAGGGGATGTGAGAGAAACATTCAAATACATTAAGGGATTCAACAAACTGCAGAAGGGAAGTACATTTCAAAGGAGTATGTTAGGACAAGTGGCCATAGTGTAAAACTAGAGGGACAGAGGTTTAGATCTATTGTAAGGAAGTTTTACTTCACTGAGAGGATAGTAGATAAGTGGAATAGCCTACCAGCAGAAGTGGTAGACGTTAATACAGTGACGGAATTTAAGCATGCATGGGATGGACTCTCCCGTCTTGCTGGGTGAGGTGGTGGCAGCTATTGACTCTCTTCTTGTGGGTAAGTCCCCTGGGGGTGATGGATTGCCGGCTGAATGGTATAAGAGGATTGCCACCATCTCTTACTGAAGCAACGATAGTAGTCCTTCCTAAGCCGGGTAAAGATTTGACCAAATCTGACTCGTACCGGCCTATCTCTTTGCTTTCATCGGATGCTAAAATTCTAGCTAAGGTACTGGCGGCAAGACTTAACCTGGTGATTTCTGAACTTGTTCATCTGGATCAGGCTGGATTTATGCCCGGGAAGTCTATGTTTCATAATCTTAGGAGATTGTTCTCTCACTTGCACTTGAAACATGACAATGTTGGTCATAGGGTGGTGGTCTCCCTGGATGCGTCCAAGGCATTTGAATCTGTAGAGTGGGAGTATCTTTGGTGTACACTCCACGGGTTTGGATTTGGACCAACTTTTTTGAGGTGGGTTCAACGTCTCTACTCGAATCCATCTGCTAGGGTCATGACTGGATCAGTCCGGTCTGGGCCTTTCGGGCTCGGAAGAGGCACGCGACAGGGATCTCCATTATCGCCGGGTCTGTTTGCCCTGGCTATTGAACCACTGGCCAGATTGATCCGAAGCAATCCGTCGGTGGAGGGGTTTCAGATGGGTAATTGAGAGGAAAAACTGGCACTGTATGCCGATGATATATTGTTGTTTTTGGGAGATTCCCCCAGATTGCTTCCTCGCATTCTAGCTTTAGTCAACACTTTCGGCGATTACTCAGGTCTGCAAATAAATTGGGCTAAAACTTCTATGTTGCCCGTGGATCCAGTTGTAGATGGAGGTCCTGGGTTATCAGTACCTTTAAGATGTGAGATATCGGTGAAATATCTCGGACTTTTTGCGACTGCTTCAGTGAGTAGTTATCTGGGGGATAACCTGGAACCACTAATTGATCACTTCCGATGTAAAACTATGTCTTGGATTACACTCCCACTGAACGTTATTGGTCATTCTAATTTAATAAAAATGGTTTTTCTTCCAAGGTTCTTATATGTATTTCAAGGTTCTCCCATTCTCATCCCTAGGAGATACTTTACTGTGATTGATAGAATAATTAGGTACCTCCTTTGGTCAGGTAGCCCGTCTAGAATTAGGCTATCCACCCTTAAACGTCCGGTAGGTGAGGGCAGAATTGCCCTCCCTGATTTTTACAAATACTATCTGGCTGCGCAGGGTCAATTTGCTCTAGCATATATTCTACCTGATACCCTCCATACTTTTCATAAAATTGATGAGTCCCTACTTAAACCAGGTTATTCTTTACCACATATTCATGTGTTGGGTCCAGACACGCTTAGGGATTCGCCGACCACGTCTAAGACGACTTGTGCCATATGGTCCCTTATTCAATCTGCTTCGAACTATGAAGCAAGGGATCCTGATATTCCCCTCTGGGGGATTGATACAGCTTCGACACTTGGATTTCTGATGGATTTGGTTGACATACGGTATTTCTAAGCTTGGTCATTTATACCAGGGCAATGTCCTCAAAACGTTTGAGCAGTTGCGTCTGGAGTTTGCCTTACCTGCTACTTTCTTTTACTCTTATTTACGATTGAGACATGCTCTAGATGCCTTATGGGGTGTTAAGGCACCGTGTTTGAAGGAATTCTCATTGTTTACACTGGCTAAGAGGAGGCAACCACTTTGGCCTTTTTCATTAATGTATGCGTGGCTAGATAAATGTTCTGTAGGTGAGAATGATGGGCTTCGGTCTAGATGGGAGATTGATGTGGGTGCCTTTGAGTATTACGAGTGGGAAGTAGCATTGGGTAGTCCTGCAGCAGTAGCTACTACAGCTAGACATCAGCTAATTCAGCTTAAATTTCTGTACAGGTCTTACTACACTCCTGTGCATCTTTTTAGGATGGGTAGGTTGGATGATGATCGGTGCAGGAGGTGTGGGGAGGCAGGCGCCGCTTTCTTGCATCTTCTGTGGGAATGCTCTCTGGTCTGTAGATTTTGGGAAGATGTAGTACATACTATATCAGCTGTGGTGCAATGGGACCTACTACTTTCTCCAAAGGTCTGTGTCTTTTCTATTTTACCTGATCAACTTCACTCTAATTTTCAGACTGTAATGATTAGGGAGCTGTTGGTTATGGCGCGAAAGGTGGTGGCACAATCGTGGATGTCAGAGCACCCCCCTAAACATGATCACTGGATGGCCCTGGTGACTAATAATCTTCCTCACCATAAGGGACTCTATTTGCACAGAGGCAACCCGAATAAATTTAATTTGATCTGGGGTTCCTGGACCGCTTACTGCAACTCTAGACAACTCTATTAGTAGTGATTATGGACTCATTACTTGTTGTCCTATGTTCCCTGTATAATGTCATGGAGATTCTTGTTCTCTACTTACTCGTACATTTCCCTACTAATTGTTGCCTATTTTGTTACTTGCTATGCTTAATAACAATTATTGAGAGAGGGACTGCGCTTGTCTCCAGGAGAGGGAAGGTAGGTGGGTGGCTTGGGTTTTAGTAGGGTTATAGTGAGGGTTATAGTTGGGGGAGGGGAATTTTGGTTTTGGTTTTGTTTGCTTTTTTTGTTTCTTCTTCTACATAAAACAGAAAAACAGGATAGCTGTAATTCTAAGTTAGGATACTTGCTTGTCGGTTTACAGATTGTATTTTACCTGACTGCCTTTTTTATTATTTGCGATTTTGCAATGTTCTGATATTGTCCTCTCAATAAAAATGTTAAAAAAAGCATGCATGGGATATTCATAAGGTAGTTATAGAATCACACACTGAAGGTGGATAACCCTTCCTGCAGCAAAACTTGCATTTAAAGTGTTTTTTCCCTCTACCTGCTCTATATTACTCCACAATGCAGCCTTCACTTTTACTACTATACACAACTCTATATTTTGCTTACTACTCCACACATTCATATCTCCTCCTCCCTACTCTCATCAAATCTTTTTTGCAACCATATCCTGTATCTATTTCTTAGACCTGTCTATCCTTCCAGTCCAAACCCCATCAGACACAAATCACATTCCCACATTCTTGCTGTATGTGTTATTCTCCTCCTTGTTGCTGGTGGCATCTCCGCAAACCCTAGCCCTAATCATATCCCCATATGTAACTGCCCACAATTACCTTTTTCCTCATTCCATAGTGAACTGTAATCTTTCTAACCTCATCCCTACCCTCCCACTTCTTGCCTAGCCCTTCTCATATTGACTACTAAATGTCCATTCCCTCACTAACTAACAAATCTACTACCACAAATGACCTTTTTCAGCTCAAGTACTCCAGCTACTTGCTGTTACTGAGACCTGGCTTTCCCAACATAATTCAGCTTTGGAGGCTGCAGTTTCACATGGAGGCCTCTATTTCTCACACACAACACGGCCAGTTGGCAGAGGTGGTGGCACCGGATTACTGCTTGCTTCCTCATGTTGCTTTCAGCAGATATCTATTCCCCCATCCTTTTCTACTAACTCCATCAAGGTCTATGCCATCCATTTATTCCACCCTGTAGCACTGTGGTTGCATACATGTCTCTCGCAATCACACATCTTCCTTCACTTCAGGCTTTGAGTGCTGACTTGCATTCTTTCTCTCCTCTGACACTTTCTCTCATACTTGAGGACTTAAACTACCACATTGATGATCCTTCCCTTACTTGGGCCTCACGCATGCTTCACCTAATCTCATTCTTCACCCTTCAACCATGGACTGAATCTAGCACACACAATGATGGTCACTCCCTAGACTTTCACGAAGAATTGCTCCCTACTAGATTTCTCTGTATCTCTTTTTCCACTCTCTCGGACCACCATCTCATAACCTTTTACACAACTCTTTCCCTCCTTCCCCCACCAACTAAGACCCAGTATTACACCCACAATCATTGCACTCTGGACATCTCTGCCTTAGGTCCAGCATTGCCCTCCACCGTCTTTGCCTTCAATACTCTTTCTAAACCTAACAAAATTGTTGAATCCCACAACAACCTCCTTTCCTCATCACTTAATCTGTATACCCCCATCCAGGCATTTTACAAATACCATTAAAACCCACACCCTTGGCTTTTTTTGCTCATGTACCTGCACTGTTAAACACTTGGGGAGGAAGTCACACTCTCATGCAGACCATCTATTACAAATTGCTCCTGTTTTGCTTGAACACTGCTTTATCCTCTGCCAAACAACACTATTACTCCTTACCAATTAATACTCATAAATCTAATCCAGTCTGCCTTTTTCTCCTTCTTTGATTCTCTCCTTCTCCCCTCCCCTCAATCTTTTCCCCTCTCCTCTCCCAACCTTATAGCATTTGCATAATTCAATCAGATTGCTACAATTCATAAAATAATCCCACCCTTTCAATCTCCAGAATGTTATCATTCTGATCCTCCATCCTGTTCATTTGATTATTTTGCTTTGGTCACAGAGGTAACTTTGGATGTTTCTCTTTCCTTCCCCACCCTCATTAATGAAGTAACAAAAACCTGTTGCTTCTTACTTCAAAATATAGCAAAAATCCACCAATTTCTTTCTCACTCTACAACAGAAACTCTCATGCAGCTGTTATTGTCTCCCTCCTGTATTACTGCAACTTTTTACTCATTGGTCTGCCTGCCATATCACCCCTCTCCAATCGATTCTTATATTGGCCATCAAAACAGTACTTAACCCTACACTTTCAAAATCATTGTCCTGGTTTACCATAAGGTAACATCTTACATTCAAAATCCTCCCCATTACCTTCAAGGCTCTCCAATACTCGTTTCCACCTTATATTTAAACTTTGACATCCAGCCATATACCTGAATGTCCTCTACACACCATGAATGGTGGATGACTCTCTGTTCCTTATCTGTATCTGTATCACTGTGAAGGCTTTGAACCATATCTCTTATACATTGTCAAAAATTGCACATCCCTTCTACTTGTATCTATATGTCATTCATCCTATACTTAGATTGTAATCTCTACTGGACTGGAGACCTCCTATCCTGATGTATGCCCACCTAGGGCTCGATTCTATTACCAGCTCTAAAAATAGAACAGGAGTTGTCAGTGGCGACAATTGCCCCCTTTATTAATTAAAGAGCATATAACCTATGTGAAACTTTTCAAGGGGGGGGGGTTAAAATGTCATATGTACAATATTCGTCAAATTAATATGGTGAAAGAAAGAACTGTAAGTCGACTTTGGAAGGGGAAGGGTTAATTGTCGACTATGAACAATATTTGTCCGATTAATGTGGTGAAAGAAAGCACTGCAAGTCGACTTTTAAAAGGGGGGTTAATATGTCGAGGGGGGCACTCTGTCGGATTTTGTGATGTGGAGAACACATCTAACACTGAACTTGATCTTTCTGACATCAAACGTACGCCTATTTCCTTGGACCTTGACATTTTGTGCATTTTTTGTAGGCGGTAGTCGGAAAAAAAGCAGACAGCGCCAGTTTTGTTGCTACTCTGAAAAGAGCTGTCTATGCCAGTTTTGTTTTACTATTGTTCTGCAAAAGAATACCGACGTAACACGTTTGCAAAATTTTCCCTACTTGTTTTTCTTGTAACGCCGGTTTTAGAGCGGGTAATAGAATCGAGCCCCTAGTGTTTTCCTTAAGATTGTCTAAATAACCACTTAATTACTGCACTTATTGTACCTCTGCTGTACAAAATGTAAACTGTAAAGTACTAAGTACACCTGTTGGTGCTATATAAATAACAATATACATACATACATACATACATACATACATAAATACATGCTGGTACCAAGCCTTTTCCCATGGTAGCCAAAAGATTAAGATTAACACTCCTGCCTTGTTCTACTGTGCTTATAAACATAAACAGGCACATACTGACCCTACCAACCTTGTTGCATGGTGCCCATAAAACCACCCATTCTGAACCCACAGCTTTGTCCCACTGCACTGTTAGCTATAGAACTTCCCATTTTAACCCCCTTCAACCTTGTCCCACTGCACTGTTAGCCATAGTACTACACATGCTGACCTCCTACTCCCAGCCTTTTCCCACTGCACTGGTAGCCATAGAGCTATACATAATATGGAGACTGATCCCTGGTGGCATGCCTTGCATATAAGTGGAAAATGGAAAAGTTGTTGAGCACATTTTTGGGGGTTAATGAAAAAATGGAAATTTCATGGTTTTCTATGAATGTGAATTTCCTCAGAAATAGTGTTAAATTATGGTGTTTCCACACAAATGGCTTCAGGAAGAAAATGAACTTTTCATACAACTCTACTGGTGAGCCAATTCTCACTTTTAATTAACTTATTAACACTCCTCTGGCACTAAAGAGATTAACTGTGAATATGTGGTTCATGATTCAGAGACTGCTTATCACTAAATAAGGTCTCTGTCACTGTTCGTTATTCAAACTTTCTCCAGGCCATGTGTGGGGAGGGCTAGTGTAACGGAAGCCCCAGACACTGGGAAGTCTTGGGCTGTCGTTCTGGTTCTCTCCCACCCAGATTCGGCCTGTCCGAGTCGAATGTGTCAGTCAAATGTTATCAGGAGAGCTCGACAGATTACGAGCTCGCCAGTCATTGATGGTGTGTCGAGGTCGAAAATGCCAGCAGGGTCGACGTTGACGGTCCGGGGAGTCGACTTGACAAAATCCAACAAAGTCACCACTGGCTGTCCTTGAAGTTGGCAAATCCCCAGTTGCAAAGTCGCCAAGTCTCCAAGCGTTGAGTCGGAGTCGAAGTTGCAGGTATTTGGATGATGAAGGCTGACCACAATGAATACCTCTCTTGGATTGGAGTCAGAGTGGACTCTTAAGTACTCTTAAAATGGAAGACAAAGGATACAATGCACAGTAACCAAATGACTCATGGATTACACAATAGGGCAGACATGATTGAATTGTAACACAAAACAGACCTGGGCGAAGATAAACATTACACAAAGACTCAAGGGACTGGAATATACATTCCAGGGACAATGGCCAGGGGGTTGAAGCCTGTTTAAATATGCTGCTTCAACCCCGTGGAATCAGATGTTGTCGTGGGGTCGCTTGTTGACCAATCCCTGAGCTGCCTACTTTTCTACATGTTAAGTCTGTGGAAGAACTTTAAATGTCCTGCTCAGGGACAGCCTACTGTCCTCGCCATCAAGCATTCAACATGGTGTCGACAATTCGAACACCGAGGAGGGGATCTGTGACTGGTTGTCGATGGAACTGTAACACTAAGATACTACAACACTGGACATATAGTCTCTTTAATAGTACCCACTCCAAGAGTGGTCGACGTTCATAAAACAGGCAGTTCTGTGAGTTTAGTCCCTTTCGCCACCACTGCCTAATGGCATAATGTCATACAAAGTTCGCCTTGTAATAAAGGCCTGTATATCCATAGACCTGGGGAGGGCTTCCAGTAACGAACTGCAGAGATATAAGTCAAAAACAATATTGTTGTGAGTTGAACTCAATGGAGTTTTCTGCACTAAAACAAACTCAGTGTCTCTTGGAGTGCTCGTCCAGCATTATTTAATTAACTTTTTGGAGTATAAATAACTCCTCTTCACACTGCTGTAATGTGCAAAGCCAAGGCTCCTCATGGACCTGTAGCATATTTATGTGTTTCATATTTTATGCTGATCTTTTTGTAATAAACTTTGATGTTTAAAATGTAAACATTACTCATTTGCTACGTGCTAATTAGTGCAACCATTGTTTATTATGTCATGTGACCCAAAGTCTAGTAAGCGATGAGTAGAGAAAAAGAGAAACCATTACTGGCGAACTGAGTAGCTTTAGAATTAAAGCTTTTAAGACTTTTACTCTACCAGTCTACAGATTGTTCTACAGTTTACAAGGTACCTTTTACCAGAGTCTAGTGGGAGGGATCAGGAAGTAAACAAGTACGATAAACCATTTCAATCCTAGGGAAAGTATATTCTAACTAATACAACATTTTTACTACTTATATGAATAAAATGAACATGACATGTTCCATTGATTTAATCATTATGATAACCAATTTGCCAAAGCCAACTAAGTTAACCCTTTGGGTGTCTGAGGGGTGTCAGTGCATTTAATCTTTGTTGAATAAAATACACATAATTTTTTACTACATGATATGTATAACTATCTGTCACAACAATTTACAGAGAGGAACCATAATCCTAAACCATCATGCAATGATGAAGACATTGTTGGGTCTGATTCTGCCAACCGAAACACTTTTTGCCAAAACCTTCTATAAATCAGTATTTAAAATTAATTTAACTGAGCACAATGAATTTCATTTCGAAGTTATATACAGCCATCATTTTGTATAATGTGTCATTTGGAACACTGGAACCTTTTTATTCTTAGCTGGCATATGAAAGCTCCTAAAAGGGAGATTTGGAAAGATTAATGACTAAATGTCTTAATGCTTCACTACTATGTATCATAAAAATTTGAGAGAAAGGAGTTTTTTATCAGCTCATTATATAGAATGACTTTTTGTTAAATAGGTGAATGGAGACATTTTATCATAACACAGACAGGTTCATTATGTTATAACAATGTATGAGGTGCAGTAATTGTTTTGATTCGATAATTTTTGACATTGTTTTCAGAATTATTTTTGAAAGAATAAATTATATTCACAGTCCAACTATTTGTTCATTAAAAATTTTTTTTGGATGTGATGATAATAGACAATGGTAAATGTTAAATACATTTAAGGTTTGAATACAAAAATGTACATTTTAAAAATATAATGTGTTTACGTTTTTATCTAAATTAATTAACAAAGTACTTCCTTTATATAGGTAATCATGCATATTTACTTTGTGTTTTCTCAAGATGTCATGGCAACCAGTCTTTGAAAGAAATCTCTCAAGAAAGCAGAAAATCTCTTTAAAGGTAAAGTAATGTTTCATAATAAAAGCAGCTCCAATTAATCTTCATAGTATTTGGGCCATGGAGAGTGTTATTTCAATACTGTCAGAATTTTAGTTCAATAGAAAAATTGAATGATAAAGTATCCCCCTCCCGCCCCTTTTACTGATGTAATACTGCTCAACTCAGAGCAGCAAGGTGTGTCCAGGTGGATCACAGAGAAGGACAATCTTCAATTAGCATAAGGGAAAACCCTGAAAAACCTGTCAAGGGGGCAGGGTTTTCCTCATGTTCACAGAAAGAAGATTGTCCCTTGCTGTGTGCTGTCTGGTCTGTGGACCAGATTCCACATCTGAGGGGAAATGGCTTACACTAGGTAAAAGGGGAAGGAGGGGGAAACATTATCATTCAATTACTCTTGTACTACAACTCTGACAGTATTGAAATAACACTCTCTATGGCTCAAGTACCATGAATATTAATTGGAGCTGTTGTTTTTGTGAAACATTACTATCCCTTTAACAATACAGGAATATGAGTTTACTTTACATATGTTTGATCATCAGTTCCAGTCTCCTCTTTAGCACAATGTTAAAGAAAAACTGATTTCAAATAACACTTCTTATCAGTAACCGCTCACTTACCTTACTATGGTTTTAAACCTTATTTCCCCTTTTGTTATTGTGCTTTTGCTCAAGAGATAACCACTATGGACATGACATCCTGGACTGGTTGAAGATTTGTCTCTTGAACCAAGGAACAAGAGAAAAATTAAAAGGGGCTATTGGGATTTTATGTCCATAGTAAGGACAAATTCTCCTTGAATAGCCTTTTACAATCTTGGAGAGAGATTAAAAAAAATCATAACAAAGCTATATTTTTCAACATCTACTGTGTATTATGTATCCTGATTATAAAAAGTAAAGGTTATAATAGATTTCATAAAATGCTAATGTTTTAAAGTATAAAAGACATCAGAGATCTTATTTTATAGGTGTTGTCAGTGGCATTTCCATATTTTATAGCTGAGATAATGACTACTAATGTGCAGTGAAAACATAATTATTAAAAATATTAATAGTATACAGTTAGACATTGTTATGATAAACTACTGGCTTCATTTAGTTTATGAATGGATTTGACCTGTTCTATTACTTGAAAGAGTGACAAAGACCTAGTTTATGCAGTGGGATAGTAATACATACAATTAACCAGTCACCAGCTGTTCCAACATAATTAATGGTTAGATAAAACTAGCATCCCTCATTCAGCAAAATGAGATTAGGCTCCTGAGTACATGTTTAATTTACCTAGGACAAGGTCACGTAATTACGGCAATGAAGTGTAAAATGACTGCAAAACCCCCAAAATATCAAGAGATGAGCAGAATTGTGTTCAATACAAATGACTCAGTAACTGATTTTGATGTGTGCATGATAAATTGGTGTACCAAATTAAGAAGACATTAATTGCTTTTTCGCCAGTGGAGAATTCTCTAAAATATTACAAGTCAAGCACAATATTGATAACATGATTTATCATACAAGTATCCTATAATGTGCTTTATTTGCAAAACTGCTGATTCCACTTGTTATTTCCCTGGTGTATTGTTACCTGACCTGCTCTGCACTGGAGGTGAGCTCCTCTTCTGTCTTGCTTAGGCTGTACAAATTTTCAGAAAGACTATATTGAGGATATAAAGAACACTAGCAACTTTTAATGATAACAAAAGATCCATTTACTTTAATCTGGACAGAATGTGCTAATGGTCATTATGGACCAATTCTGCATGGATTGGTTCTATACAATCAGTACTGGATATTCTCTCTATGGAAGTAAAGATGATTTGTTGTTGTTGGATAGCCTGACCCCATTTCCTTCCAGTTAAGACTCCCTATCTTGCTCTGAGGTACTCAGTAGGAGGACTTTGTAGTCCTAAAGCCTGGCAAGTAGCAACAGAGAATCATATCCCCCTCGTCTAATTTTTGAGAAGAAATTCATACAGAAATGATTCATAATAGACAAGAGGATTTTCCAAAAAGATTAAGGTACATGGAGGTTAATTGTTTTATTGTATGTTTGTGTTCCTTCAACCCTTCAAGGACAAACAGGTGTGCAACTCATTGCTTCATTTGTATTATACATCACTCTGGTCCTTACAGGGTTAACAGAAGATGCCATAGGGAAAAGTAATCATTTAACCATCTAATCGACATTCAATTGAAAGCTTTGTCTCAGATGAATATTATAATTATATTGAGTTTTAGTACTTGTGATGCTGAAGTCTGCTCTCCTCACCTTAGTATAAAAGGGAGTTGTGGGAAGGCTGTGTTGTCAGTGAGTGCGAGGAAGAGGAGATAGAATTGTGACTACCCCACTACTGGATAGTTATAAGGAGAGTACAGGGTTTGCATAGGTGCTGCTTAGGTGGTAGTTTGTAAGTCAGGTAGGGACTTTTGTGCTTATTGATTTGTTTCCTGTCACACTGGTACTAGACATAAATCATCATGTGTACCAGAGGTGTAAGGGGGAAAGGATTGCTTGAATGTTGTGGCGGTGGTCATCATATAAAATTTACTGCAGAGATGGGTGCAGCAGCTATTCATAATGAAGTTATTGCAGACAAGCCTGCTACTAATGGGAAATGTGATGCAGAAAGTCATTCCAAATCACATTCAAATAAAGTAGTAGAAAAAGATCTGTGAGTATGCCAGTTCCTGCTGCTAAAAAGTATGAGGCGGTGGTGGTGATGATGATGATGATGATGATGATGTAGTTAACAATAATTCTATGCCTTTCCTCTTCTCCATGACATGCAGCCATTCAGATGAGAATTGTATTGGCCCCTTCAATCCGGTACTGGAGACACATGAAGAAGGTCAAGCACAGGTAGTAGTGTATCTGGTTTTATGAAAGAATATTTAGCCCCGCTACTAGTGTTGTTTATGGTACTACTAACAAAATCATAAGAATTGCGTCAGGCTTAGGAGGACTCCTTCATCCTGAACAGAAGTCAAGAGAATGGAGATACTTCACTCAGGATGCAAACAACAAACATATTCCATTCTGTTGTATTTGTTGAAAATGTTAGAATGTCACTGATACGGGGGGTCGGGACCCATGTAGTCTAGTACTGGTTCAGTTGCTTGGATCTGATGCTAGGGAGTGCGGGCTCAGGTTATGAGACATCGATCCAGGTACTCCCTTGCTGCAACCAAATCTGAGTAAAGGTGCTGGTTGCAAAACCAGTTTGTTCACCCCAGTTGGGCTGGGGTGCAACCATGAAGGGAGTATGCTGGGATCCATTAAGAACCAAGACCAGAAGGAAACAAGGAAGGACTGAAACCATGATGAATGGGAATGGTTGGACTAGCCGGGTCAGAAGACAAAGAGTAGAGATCAGGAGGAAGTCAAACAAGCCGGGTCAGTAGCCAAGGGGTGGAGATCAAGAGGTGGTCAAACAGGCAGGGTCAGTAGCCAAAGAGTAAAGTCAGGAAAATAGCAAGATACTAAGAACAAACACTGCTAGCTCCTGGAATGAGCACCAGTTGACTTGGGTTGCCTCTTTGAATATGAAGATGAGCCAGTGGGAAGAGGAGGGCTTGACTGTGCGCTGGACCCAGTAGGGTGAATCCTTCCCAACACAGGAAATGGGGACACTTAAATGCACAGGTGCCTCAGATAGGAGGCTGTGTGGCAGCACTGCACATGCTCCACAACCTGAAACAGGGGAGGTGATGTAAGCAAGCCACCGGGAGACACTGTGACAGTAAAGAGGTGTGAAGCTGGATCTCATCTAGGCCCATCATTTTTAATGTCACAAATGAAGTGCAACCTTAGGTTTGAGTGAGATAAACTTAAAAGGTCAGAGCATTGGCAGGATGACTCCAAAAAGTGGTCAGGGCAGACATAGGGCTGGTAGTACTAGTGTTTTAGATGTGCCTGCAGGGTGTCGGGCTATTTATATGAAGGTATCCAAAGGGTTAAAACAGAGAACCACTCAGGTTGGATTTCTTCACTTAAATAGGCAATTTGACAATAAAACAATTCGAGATCTTTATCTTTAATATGTATTGACACGCTACTTCACAGTAACGAATTGATCACAAGAATCAATCCTTCATATTTGTGCAAAAATATATATATTTTATTAAAATACAATATATATACAAATATCAGCAATAGTGATGAGCGAGCATGCTCGGCCGAAGCTCGGTTCGGCTCGAGCATCGCTCTGCTCGGCACATGGCGGTACTCGTACGAGTACCGCATGTGCTCGCCCGCCATGTTTGGGTCTCCTCCCCGCACGTTTCGAGGCTGCTGCGCAGCCAATAAACATGCGGGGAGGCTCTGACATCAGTGTAATGCCAGCAGCCATGTTGGCTGCTGGCATTACACTGATTGGCTGGCCAGAACCCGTGATCGGGTGCTGTATAGCACCCGACTTGCGAGTTCAGCTCATTCTCAGCCAGGGAGAGATGCGATCAGGCAGGGAAAGTCAGTGTAGGGAGAATAAAAGTGTTGGTACTCTTTCAAGACCCAAAAGTCCTTTTTAGGACTGTTGTGTGTGGGGGCAGCATTTATATTTTGTTTGGGGGGGCACAATTTCCTTTTTTTTTGTGGGGGGGATATTAGTAAGGTGACATTGTACTAGGTGCACAGGGACAAATATTTTACAACGCAGCGACAAAAAGGGCCATTTGAAACGTGTGCCTAGCCATAGATTATTGTAACATTCTGTTTAGTGTGCAAATTCACAAATTAACGTCGTATATTCCGTTCACTGTGCCTATCCGCAGATTAGCGTCACATTCTGTTTCATGTGCCTAGCCGCAGATTAGCGTCACATATTGTTTAGTGTGCAAATTCACAAATTAACGTCACATATTGTTTAGTGTGCAAATTCACAAATTAACGTCACATATTCCGTTCACTGTGCCAAGCCGCAGATTAGCGTCACATTCTGTTTCGTGTGCCTAGCCGCAGATTAGCGTCACATATTGTTTAGTGTGCCTAGCCACAGATTAACGTCACATATTGTTTAGTGTGCAAATTCACAAATTAACGTCACATATTGTTTAGTGTGCAAATTCACAAATTAACGTCACATATTCCGTTCACTGTGCCTAGCCGCAGATTAGCGTCACATTCTGTTTCGTGTCCCTAGCCGCAGATTAGCGTCACATATTGTTTAGTGTGCCTAGCCGCAGATTAACGTCACATATTGTTTAGTGTGCCTAGCCGCAGATTAGCGTCACATATTGTTTAGTGTGCAAATTCACAAATTAACGTCACATATTGTTTAGTGTGCAAATTCACAAATTAACGTCACATATTCCGTTCACTGTGCCTAGCCGCAGATTAGCGTCACATTCTGTTTCGTGTGCCTAGCCGCAGATTAGCGTCACATATTGTTTAGTGTGCCTAGCCGCAGATTAACGTCACATATTGTTTAGTGTGCCTAGCCGCAGATTAGCGTCACATATTGTTTAGTGTGCAAATTCACAAATTAACGTCACATATTGTTTAGTGTGCAAATTCACAAATTAACGTCACATATTCCGTTCACTGTGCCTAGCCGCAGATTAGCGTCACATTCTGTTTCGTGTGCCTAGCCGCAGATTAGCGGCATATATTCCGTTTAATATGAAGAAGGCGGGTAAAAAGGGAGGGGGAAGTGGACGTGATCCTGATAGTTCAGGGCGCAGGTCAGGACGCGTAGAAACTGTGCCTGGTGCCAGAGCACAAGACAGAAAGACATCCACCATACCTAGCTTCATGTCTCAGTTTACAGGGCGTCTCGAGGTCAGACCACTGCGAACAGGTGGTCGGTTGGATTTCAGCTGATACTGCTTCCAGTCGGTTAAGCACCACCCTGTCTTCCACCAAGTCCACTCTCAGTAGCCAAGAGTCTGGTCAACATAATCCTCACCCTGATCATCCTTCCTCCCACCATAGAGGGTCTGGCCAAAGAAGTGATCCCACACTGGGATATAGTGAGGAGCTCGTCTCATCACCAATCCTTGATTTGAACCTCTCTCCAAGCACGCTTGCAGAGGAACATGAGATCTTGTGCCCTGATTCACAACCTCTAGAGGGTACCCAATCACAAGAAGATGACAGAGGGGAACGGCATTTAGGGTCAAAGGAAGTGGATGATGATGATGAGACACAGTTGCCATCAAATCAACCACAATTACTGTCTCAAGACCTTGATGAGGAGGATGATACACAGTTGTCAATGACTGAGGATGTGGTGGGATCAAGAAATGAGGAGGATGATCAGAGTGAGGAAGTGGAGGAGGACTTGGTGGACGATGAGGTCACTGACCCCATCTGGGAAGGTGGAGAGCCGAGCGATGACAGCAGTCCTGAGGGTGAGCCATCTGCAGCACCGCAACAGGCTGGAAGAGGCAGTGGTGTGGCTAAAGAAAGAAGGCGGACCGCACCAAACCGGCCCGCAAATGTTCCACGGAGCACCCCCTTGCGTAAATCTCCCTTGCCAAGGGCTAGGTGTTCCGCGGTATGGTGTTTTTTTAAGGAAAGTGCGGATGACAAAAAAATTGTAGTTTGCAACCTGTGCCACACCAGAATGAGCCGAGGCATGAACACTAGAAACCTCACCACCACCAGCATGATCCGACACATGGCATCCAAGCACCGTAATAAGTGGGAGGAACGCCCGGATCGCCAATCTGTGTCTGCAGGCCACACCACTGCCTCCTCTTCCCCTGTTTTCGATGCCGGCCAATCGCCTGTCGAAGGCGCAGGCCCGCATACCTCCCGCCCTGCACCTGTACCATCTGAAGCACCATCAGCGACAACATCCACTTCCCTGTCCCAGCGCAGCGTCCAAATGTCGTTACCCCAGGCATTTGAGCGCAAGCGAAAATACCCAGCCACCCACCCACAGGCCATAGCACTAACCTCACACCTTTCCAAATTACTGGCCATCGAAATGCTGCCATTTAGGCTTGTGGACACTGAGTCCTTCCGCAGTCTGATGGCAGCAGCTGTCCCTCGGTACGCAGTCCCCAGCCGCCACTACTTTTCCCGGTGTGCCGTCCCCGCTTTACACCACCATGTGTCCCTTAACATCACCCGTGCCCTGACCAACGCAGTTACTGGGAAGGTCCACTTAACGACTGACACATGGACAAGTGCTTGTGGCCAGGGACGCTACATTTCCCTGATGGCACACTGGGTGAATGTCGTGGAGGCTGGGAGCGACTCGGACCCTGGGATGGCACAGGTGCTACCCACGCCGAGGATTGCGGGCCCTACCTCCATCAGGGTTTCTGCCAGCACCTACGTTATTGGCTCCTCCTCCTCCTCCTCCGTTTCCACCTCCGAATTCTCTGCGCGCAGCGCCACTCACCCATCAGCCGGTAGCTGGAAGCAGTGTAGCACTGCAGTGGGGAAGCGTCAACAGGCCGTGCTGAAGCTGATCTGCCTTGGGGACAAACAGCACACGGCCTCAGAGCTGTTGCAGGGGATTAGTCACCAGACCGAGCAGTGGCTCTCGCCACTCAACCTGCAACCAGGCATGGTTGTGTGTGATAATGGGCGTAACTTGGTGGCGGCTTTGGAGCTCGGCAAGCTCACACACGTACCATGCCTAGCGCATGTATTTAATTTACTGGTTCAGCGATTTCTAAAAACCTACCCCAATTTGCATGATCTCTTGACCAAGGTGCGCCGCGTGTGTGCACATTTCCGTAAGTCATCTACAGCTTCAGCCGGCCTGTTGAAGCTGCAGCAGCGCTTACAATTGCCAGCTCACCGGCTGCTGTGTGACGTGAGCATGCGCTGGAACTCCACCTTCCACATGTTGGCCCGGCTTTGTGAGCAGCAGAGGGCAGTAGTGGAGTACCAGCTGTTACACGGTCGTCGCCTCTCCGTTCAACTTCCTCTAATCAGAAGTGAGGAGTGGGAATGGATGTCAGACCTCTGTGAGGTTTTACGCAATTTTGAGGAATCGACACAGATGGTGAGCGGCGATAACGCTATTATCAGTGTAACCATCCCACTTCTGTGTCTACTGAAACGCTTGCTGCTCACAATTAAAACCGACGCTTTGCATGTGGAAGAGGTGGAAATGGGGGAGGAAGAGCTTACACAAGGTGATAGCCAGAGCACCCTCACTTCGTCTTCTCAGCGACAATTGGAGGAGGCGGAGGAGGAGGAGCCGGAGGAAGACACGGTTGCCTCCGCTACAGAGGGTAGCCATGGAACTTTATTTCCATCTCTTCAGCGTGGGTGGGCAGAAGAGGAGGAAGAGGATGAGGAGATTGAGAGTCATCCTCCTGGTGAGGACAGCGAAATCTTGCCTGTTGGTACTCTGGCACACATGGCTGACTTTATGTTAGGCTGCCTTTCCCGTGACCCACGCGTTACACGCATTTTAGACAACACGGATTACTGGGTGTTCACCCTTCTGGACCCCCGCTACAAAGAGAATTTCTCATCTCTCATTCCTCCGGCGGAGAGGACAAGCAAAATGGTGCAATACCAGAAGGTTCTTGTTGAAAAATTGCTCCAAAATTTTCCATCTGACAACGCTGGCGGCAGAGTACGTGCTACCTTGGCCAACCGAAAAGGGGAGAAAAGGGGAGCACACAGCAGTTCCGACAAAGGCAGGGCAACACTCTCCAAGGTGTGTGACACCTTCATGACACCCCGCCAGCACCCTCACCCTGATGCGCAGCCTAGTGTCACAAGGAGGGAAAAGTTTTGGAAGATGGTGAAGGAGTACGTAGCAGACCGTGTCAGCGTCCTCAATGATCCCTCTGTGCCTTACAACTACTGGGTGTCCAAGCTGGACACGTGGTATGAACTGGCACTCTACGCCTTGGAGGTGCTGGCCTGCCCTGCCGCCAGCGTTCTGTCTGAGCGGGTATTTAGTGCTGCTGGTGGCATCATAACAGATAAGCGTATCCGCCTTTCCACCGAAAATGCTGATAGGTTGACACTTATAAAAATGAACAAGGCCTGGATTTCCCCTGACTTCTCCACTCCACTGGAGGAAAGCCCCGGGTGAACATAAAGTCACTTTAGATATGTTATTTACAATGATGGGAATACTCTGTATTCCCATTCACCCCTTCCACCCAAAAAACGGGTATATGGTTGACTCTTAATCTTCTCATCCTCCTCCTCCTCTTCCATATACCCTGTGATATAATTTTTATATAGGGCCAGCTCACCAGCGGGCCCTGTGATATAATTTTTATATAGGGCCAGCTCACCAGCGGGCCCTGTTTGACAATTTTTGTATAGGTCAGCTCACCAGCAGGCCTTCTCATATAATGTTTTATTGGGTCAGCTCTCTAGCGGGCCCTCTCATATAATGTTTTATAGCGTCAGCTCACTAGCGGGCCTTCGCATATAATGTTTAGGATGGTCAGCTCCGCAGCAGACCCTCACCCATAATGTTTTAGATGGTCGGCTCAGCAGCAGACCCTCATTCCTAATGTTTTAGATGGTCAGCTTAGCGGCATGCCCTCGCCCCTAATGTTTTAGAGGTTCACCAGCAGGTCATTAATCCTAATTTTTCAAGGCTGTGTATGATGCCCTCCTTTATGTGTAATAAAGGGTGTATTGGAGTGACATTTCAGTCTAATTTTTGGCAGCCCTTTCACTTAGTGCATAGGCTTTATGAGTGTTGGACCACTACCTGAACTATTGTACCACAATGTGAATGAGGCCCTCCATTTTGTGATATACAGGTTGTATCGGAGTGCCTCAGGTCCTCCCATTGAATTAAATAGGGCTGGGGTGTTCGACAGAGCAGAAGGTAGCTCTTGGCTTCATCCACTAAGTCACTTCGTCACTTTTACTCAATGGATCAGACCCCACTGTTCCGACTAAATATTTTGGACTTAACAAGGGCAAACGGACATGTTGTAAAACCTGTGGTAGCTGCGGCCTCCGTTCCTGCATGCTGTACCTTACCCGGGCCATAACCACGTTGAACACCTGCTTTACGCTGCGCACGTTTCCCTCTTAATCATGGCCCCAGTTCCGAAAAATCGATGAAATTTTTTGCAGAATTTGCAGATGATATACAAGTAAATATACAGCAAATACTGTTTGGTAACAATTTTTCACCTACAATCGTTTTTATCTTCCTTTTTGTGTGTTTTACGGTCAGTCTGTAAAAATGGCGTACTACGGGCGAAACATCGTTCCCATCAGCGACGTTGGAGTCCAAGATGCATCCAGACATCCTCCCTATGCTGTCCCTGAACCATTTCTGTGGTGTTTCCATCATTTTCTGACCTTTTCCTATGAACCAGGCACCCTCCCCTCATCAGAGCAGGGGGTGCCTGGTGTAATGCTCGAGTCCTCCCATTGACTTCAATGGGGCTCGGGTGCTCGGCCGAGCACTCGAGCCTCCGGGGGCGCTCGGCCAGAGCACCCGAACACCCGAGCATCGGGGTGCTCGATCATCACTAATCAGCAACAATTAAATATATAAGTGACTAGCAATTATCATAGGTACATAGAAAATCAAACCACACTATTTATCATAAAGATTACCAGCAGTGCAAGGGTTAACCACGCATAGGTGTATTCAGAGGTAAAATAGCAATAATTGCATTCAGCAGCATAGAACAGGTTAATTGATTGTTACAATTAATATAATACAGTTGGCTGCAGGGTCTCTTAATACCTCTGCCCCAGAAACTGTATAGACTATGCCAATTATGATGTAAGGGGTATTGTGAGATGAATTAAATAATTCCTCTAACAATTCCTTGTATCATATATCAATAATAATCAAATTTAGGGAATAACTGGAATAAAATCCCAGATTTAAATCACCATAATTTAATTATCCACTGAATTCAATATTGAATACCTCTGAATAATATATATAAATTGCAATTAATATAGTCAATCAAAATCACACAAATAATCTACTTAAAATTACTTCATGCAATATTTATCATAATTCTGACTACAGCTATATATATAAAACCTATAGGCACTCCAAGGGTTAATCCACACGTTTAAAACAGATGCCACACCCAGAAGTTATTTTGTCTATTAAGTTAACCTTCCAATTTACAAAATATAAGCCTAGCACATATACAGAGAATTCTGTCCCATCAGTGTGACTGTCAGCAGCCGGGCAGCCCTATGCTCACTCAGTGGCGATGCCTGCTGGCTGCTTCAGTGACGTGAATTATGTGATAGTGAAACATTATGCCTATTTTGTATTGTTTATCTCCCACCTAAAGTCAAGACTTGAGTAAATAGGTCTACCGTCCTAGATTTGCTAGAGAGGTTTTACAAATACAGGAGGGTGCCCCCTGTACGAAATGAGTCTAAACATTTGGGATCCCTAGTATGAGTGCACAACAGTGCATGATGTGTCCTGAACAGGATTGCTGTGAGGTGTCTCCACCCAGAAGGTGCTGGCCGGGCTGAGCTTCAACATTGCGACAAGTGACCAACTAAGAGCACCGTGCCGTGCAGCCATAGCATCACCCCCTCCTACTCTCTGGGTCCCGCTGACTGGCAATAACAGGTGAGTCACTAAGAGATCTGAAGCCTTTCTGGAAGTCCTTTCACTTGGAAAGGGGCTAGGTATTACTTGGGGGAGTTGCCTCGTGTGTAAATAATTGAATGTGCATCACTTATGTGTTTCCTAACAGTAGTTAGAATACAACTCCCATCATCCCCTGATTATGACATTGGGAAATGCCCAGCAATTACCGTAGAGCCCTGTATTGCACACTCACGGAAAACGGTGATATTGCTATATTAAAGGGATAGTAACACTTCGTTTTAACTTTATTTTATTTTGTAGGCATTAAAAAAAACATGAAGAATCTTGGACTCCTCATCTGATGGTAGGATAATTATGGGTGGGGACTTTAATATCACACTTGATCCCGCCTTAGACTCATCATCAGGGAAATCCCCGTTCAAACTCTCTCAACTTCGTCATTTGAGAAAACTGTTTTCAGATCGTCACCTACTAGACTCCTGGAGAATACTCCATCCGCATGACAAAGACTACACCTTTTTCTCTTTTCCTCACAATACGTATAGTAGGATCGACTACTTGTTCTTATCCCAATTCCTCCTTCCACAGCTGAAACGGGTTATCATCGACTCCACGTCGTGGTCTGACCACTCCATGGTTTTGCTGACCCTTTCGAACTTTGCATCAGCCCCCTCTCCTGGTACCTGGCGCATGAACGACTTACTCCTTTCAGACCCTACTACTCGAACCTCTCTGTCCTCCACTATTGATGAATATTTCCACTTTAATTCCAACCTGGAGACTCCTCCGCCGCTTGTCTGGGAAGCACACAAATGTGTTCTTCGAGGTCACCTCATTAAACTTGGAGCTTATAACAAAAAGAAGAAATGGAAACGCATTCATGACTTGCTTTCAGACTTACATCTTAAGGAATCAACTCACAAAAAATCTCTCTCCGAGCAACTCTTGCA
Source organism: Rhinophrynus dorsalis (assembly GCA_037306005.1). Classification (NCBI taxonomy): domain Eukaryota; kingdom Metazoa; phylum Chordata; class Amphibia; order Anura; family Rhinophrynidae; genus Rhinophrynus; species Rhinophrynus dorsalis. Next base: position 65,893,579 of record CM074719.1, on the reverse strand, counting down.
TGAAATCCAAACTATGAAGAGCGAAGTGAACAAGCTTCTAAGAGATGATGTGCACAAATCGTTCATGCGCCTCAAATATGAACAATATATCTCGGGAGACAAATGTGGTAAATCCTTAGCTAGACTGATAAAAGTCAAGAGGAGAGTGGCTCTGGTGCACAAAATCACCTCACCATGTGGGAAGCCCTTGCTGGACTACACACATATTTCTGAAGCCTTCAGGAACTTCTATGAGAAATTGTACAACCTAGATCCTGCCTCTTCGTCTCCTTCCCCCTCTCACCTTGAGGCTATCCGGGACTTCCTTCGCCAGGCCAATCTTCCGACCCTCTCCCCCTCAGAGGTCGACTCTCTTGAACAGCCTATCACTGATCACGAGCTACTCACTGCTCTTAAATCCATGCCACTTGGGAAAAGTCCTGGCCCAGATGGCTTTACCCTAACATATTATCGGACATTTATATCTTCTCTCTCCCCTCACCTTCTATCCTCCTTCAATGCCGTTCTCCAAGGGCATTCTTTTCCCCCTCAATCTCTTGAAGCTCACATAGTTGTTATCCCGAAACCATTGAAAGACTCCTCTCAATGTAGCAATTACCGCCCAATTTCCCTACTAAATGTTGATCTGAAACTGTTTGCGAAGATCCTGGCTAACAGACTTCGACCCTTCCTCCCACGGCTCATACACCCAGATCAGAGCGGTTTTGTCCCAGGACGTGAATCTCGACACAATATTGCCTATGCCATCTCTCTTACAGATTTTGCCATCTCTAATAAAATACCTACACTTCTTTTCTCGTCGGATGCTGAGAAGGCATTCGATAGAGTCCACTGGGCTTATATCAGAGAAACTCTACGTGCCTTCGGATTAGGGCCCATCTTACTTAGGGGGATCATGAGCCTGTATGCCTCCCCTTCAGCCAAACTTTTGGTTAATGGTACACTTTCTTCTTCTTTCCCCATTACTAATGGAACGAGGCAGGGATGCCCTCTTTCTCCTTTAATATTTATTTTGACCCTGGAACCTCTCTTACAACTTGTACGACAACATCCCTCAATTCCTGGTCTTCAGATAGGCTTAGAGTCTTTTAAATTATCTGCATTCGCTGATGACATTTTGTTTTTTGTGTCCCATCCACTATCCTCCCTTCCACCTCTTCTTGAAGTTTTAACTAATTACACCCGTGTTTCCCAAGCTTTGATTAACTGCTCAAAGTCTGAGATACTTAACCTTAACCTAGATTCCCAAACAGAGCATACTCTTCGTGACAAATTTCCCTTTCAGTGGTCCACAGACTCCATTAAATACCTCGGCATTCAGATCTCACCAGACCTCTCCTCCATTCCCCACAGAAATCTCTCTCCTTTGATTTCGTCGATTAAAACGGACTTTACGTCCTGGAACTCCTTGTTTCTTTCGTGGTTTGGGAGGATAAATGTGGTCAAAATGGTGATTCTTCCGAAGGTTTTGTACATCTTGAATGCACTCCCCATGCCAATTTCTAAGTCCTACTTTGATGCTTTAAGTTCCCTGTCCTCCCAATTCATCTGGGCTGGTAAGAGACCGAGGATCCGACATAATATCCTTGCCTCCCCGATTGCCCAGGGAGGTCTTGCAGTTCCGGATTTCAGTAAATATTATCATGCCGCTGCTCTGACGAAACTCTTTGATTTTAAGTCCTCTCCCCCAAAAAGATGGACCCTGACCCTCTCCACAGTTTTTCAAGGTTCAGACCCTATTCAATTGCTCCTCTCACCTCCTGACTCCATCCCTTTACACTGCAAAACTCATATTATTGTTGGCCATATCCTCAACATCTGGAAACAAAACTACCACGTTTTGAGGCTTGCTCCCTTCCCCTCTCCTCTCCTCTCCTTTCTGGACAACCCTACCTTCCCGACAAAACTACCTGTCTTCATGCGTGATCAATGGTTACAACACAATCTTCACACTCTTGGCTCCCTTTCTGCTGGCTCACACTTCGTATCTGTGTCCTTTTTGACGGACAGAGTTGATAGCAGATGTGCCCCCTGGTGGCTTATCTTCCAGATTCGCCATTGGTACACTTCTCAAAGCAAATTTGGATCCCCAGCTAGACCTCTGACATCTTTTGAAGAGAAACTTTTGAATCCCCCGGCCGCCTTTCGCCCTCTATCCTTCTGCTACTCTCTATTTTTCCAGCAGCACTCCTTGAAACCTTTCTTCGCTAGAAGATGGGAAAGCGAATTAAACGTCTCTTTAGATCTGATGCAATGGTCTCGAATTTTTATGTCCAATTTTAAGTTCCACAAAGACACCAAATCTAGAGAACTAAACTATAAGATCCTATCTGGTTGGTACAGGTCTCCTCAGCTTTTAGCCAGAATTTACCGTGACAACCCTTCCACGTGCTGGAGATGCTTACATCACCCAGGTTCCCTCTCTCATATCTGGTGGAGTTGTCCATTGATCCAGCCCTTCTGGTCACAGATCTTGATGACAATTAATTCCTCCCTTTCGCTATCACTTCCTACGGACCCTCTTCTTTGCTTATTCTCCTACACAGCACACCTCTCATTATCCCTGCCCTCACCCCATCGCAAACTTGTCCCTCTCCTTCTCGCAGCGGCTCGCTCCTTGATTCCATTAAATTGGAAACAGACAAATGCCCCTCAGCTCTCTCAGTGGTTCTCTAAGTTAGATACATTGATAGAGTTGGAAAGAAGTCATGCTAGAGCAACAAATTCCTTTTCTAAATTTGACTCTTTTTGGTCCCCATGGATTAAGAGGGATCCTCCTGGCTTTTGACCCTTCCTCCTTGGGCCTTCTTATATATCTATTTTTTTTAAGTTTCTTTCTGTATCCCTCTTCTTCGTATGTCCTTGTTCAAACCCTTGGCCTAACTGGCTCTAGGTTCCGATGTAGTGGCAGCAGCTTTACTCACCCCTTTTTTGACAACCTTTGCCACTCCTAGCTTGGATTTTCTCCTCTCGGCGGTAGCTGCCTGGTGGTCTCCTGGTCTCCTGATCTTCCCTCCCTACTTCATCCCCCCCCTACCCTTTACTCCCCTCTATTCTATGATGTGCTTTGGCTGTTTCCTCCCCCTCTGCTTCGTCCCTCTTACTTATCCTTCTCCTCTTTCTCTTTCCTTTATCTTCTCTCCTTCTTTCCCCCTCTTGGTCTCTATTCTTACACTCACACCTAATAGTCTTACTTAATTCTACTCACTCATATATCCTGTTATTTAATTTTTTCTATTTCTTTTCTATCCTTCGCTTTCGTCTCATTTGGTTTATTAAGTTCCTTTACATAGAGTTTTGACCCACAAGAGTTCACAAGCATTATGTCCCTCCTACAAAGCATCCGTACATATACGTTTGATTATTTAGGGATAAACTAAACTATACTCCAAATCTCTGATGTTTCTGTAATCACTCATTCCCAATGCTTGTAATTGTGCTTTGTATTAGTTATGTCTAATCTTGTTTGCTTATTTTTACTTTCTTCTTATTGTACTCTTTTTGTACGGATGTACTCCGATCTTTAACTTTCAATAAAATATATTTAAAAAAAAAAAAAAAAAAAAAAAAAAAACATGAAGAATGATATAAGTCTTATCTCTCAAACCTTTATGGTTTATGAGATATTCACAAGCAAAGTTCCCCTCCCCGCCCCTTTTACCTAGTGTAAGCCATCTCTTCTCAGATGTGAGTCTGGTTGTATGACAGTACAGATAACAGAAGGGGACAATTTTCTTTGTATGAAAACAATGAAAGCCCTTCCCCCCTTGACAAGTTTTTCAGCTTTTTCCATTATCTTAATTGAAGATTGTCCTTCTCTGCAGTCTACCTGGGCATCTCCCTTCTTATCTGGTTGAACGGGGGGGGATATTTTGTTTGTGAATATCTCTTAAACCATAAAGGTTTCAGAGATAAGACTTATATCATTCTTCATGTTTTTTTAATGCCTACAAAATAAAATAAAGTTAAAATGAAGTATTACTATCCCTTTAAGACAATGCTGTGGATCCCTCTTCAGTATAGATGTCAAGCATTTTTTTTTATTTCTCTCCTGTGTTGCAGTTTGTTCACAACAGAATGTCTCAATTTTTCTTTTTAACACATTACATCTATCACATTACAATCATTGATGTTTATTCTTGATGTAGTATGAAACTCTACAATGCATATACACATAGAGTTATCTGATATGAGGGGAAATCAGGATAGGAAAACGTGAGAGAGGAATTTGGGTACTAAAGAGGGACAGTAGGGTAGGAGGCTGGTACCAGAAAATGAAACCTTAATCTTTACCCATTTACTAACATAGAATGTGACATGTAGTTTGTCCATGTTCGAGTCGACCACTTATGTTGAGTAGGATGTGACAGGCATGGGTTTTGGATGTCGAGCATATGCTAAATTGAATGACAGGCATGAGGTTTCGATGTTCGAACATATGCTAGATTGAAGGACAGGCATGGGGTTTTGATGTTCGAACATGCTAAATTGAATGACAGGCATGGGTTTTCAATGTTCGACATTTGCATTGTGACTGGCATCCCATGCTAGAGTAGAGGTGACATGCACAGACTTTCAATGTACGACAATGTCCGTTTTTGGGATGGATCTTTTTCTAAATGCACACTCTGTCTGCAAATAATGATAGCAGCGTGCACGGAGGCGCACTGCTATAATTTAACCCATGTTAAATTCGGCCGAATAATTCGGAATGGATCAGAATTTCGTCCAAATCGAATAGGCCCGGTCCGAAATTAGGATCATCCGAATTAGAAAAAATAAATTCATCCGAATTCGAATTTTACAGAAAATTTTGCCCGTGCACAAGTCTAATACCCATGTATTCACCAGCATTTACCACTAATACCCCAACAACTAATTGTCAATAGGGTAATGTGCATAGACCAATTAAGTTTTTACACAGAACAATGTCCTACTAACCTACAATTGCCAAGGGCTTTCATTGGACTACAAAAAGCCACAAAAGTCATCCAAAAGTATGCAATTGAACTGGCAAACTTGCAAAAATATTGACAGTTGACATGATGCCCTTTTCTTTTGTGGAAAACAGATGTTATAAAGAACTGATATCGTGTTTTGAACCCTGCTGGTATATCCTGTCGCAAGCTGCAGTTATTTTTCAATAATTCCTGTGCTGAAGATGTACAAGCAGGTGGTTAGCATTGTGGGCAAAGAACAAGGGACTGAGGGCTCAATATTATTCCTACTGTTAAAAAGTGGTGATGGTGGTTTTGAAAGCAAAGTTTAGCATACTATCACCCACGTTGTAAATATCCAAAACTAGTATCTCGGTTTAAGAACTCCATAAAATCCATAAACCAAGATAATAGTTTTGATTTAGAGCCAACCTGTTTATCTAAATCATGTCTTACACTACTTGTTTTTTTCTTTAAAGAAATAAGGGATCAAATGGTCATGTAGTGCTGCCTACAGATGAATAGAAAAATCCAGTTTATAATAAATGTTGTTGTTTTTAGGCACCTAATAATTAATGTTTACAAATGCTGGCTATGAGTACATAATATGTAAAGTGGCATGAGTCCAATTAATTTTTAAGTAATAATGTCCCTTTAGGCTTATACAGTTATATCTAACACATATAGTTATAGGATAATGCCTGTCCTTTGATGGCCATCCCAGCAATAGTTCTGTTTTAGTTAATTGATAATGGGGTGGGGTGATGTGCAATAAGATGAAATAAAGTTGAGATAAACTTTCCAGTGACATAAGTCCTCCAATTCCTATGTAATTCTATGGTGCCTATACACTAACATCACTGCATGTGAGAAAAGTCCCCTTTTTAATTGGAAATTTGCTGCTTTTTCTTTGAAATCCACACCTGTAGATAATGCATAAAATGTCCCCTTTTTTTGCTATCGCTAGTGAATTTCCCTTGAGAACATTTTTATATTTCACCTGTGCTTTCTACGGCCATGAGAATCCCCTATGTAAAACTAATGATGCTGGTTACTGAAGTTGATAAATTCACATTAGCAGCCCTACAACAACATAAGTCTTTGCCTTTTGCCTACAACAATAACCACCTGTTTAAATTACATTACATTAGTTCTTTCAAGCCTCTGTTTTAAACAGAAGAATAAATCAGTGTGTTATTTTGGCACATTTGACATTCTACAGATGTACTTTTCGATCATTTTTGTGCATTTCTTTTACTGCTTATTAAGAACTCAGTAAAGGTTGGTTGGCAGCATAGAAAAAGAACAAGGTAACTTAATTATTATATAAACATGATCAGTAGTTATGATTATGGTGGGCCTGGCAGTGGGTGTGGGGACCCTAGGATTCTTGTCACCTCTAAATAACTCAAAGTCATCCTCACCAATTATTTTCTTTTTGCACAAAAAGAGCAGTAGGAGACATGGGTATTATTTTTCCTGAAGAAAATGTTGTCCCAATCCCAAAGTCATTGACACACTTTTGTGCCCCTCAGCCCACTGTACTGCCATTAGTCCAGACTCTGATGTGCTGCTGGTGTGTCTCCCAGTCAGACTTGAAGGATGTGCCTTGACAGGCTCCTGATTTCACACTGCTCACTGTTGTTTTAGAGATACTACACATTGTAACATGTATAGCTTTTGAATCATTAGTGAATTATCTCTATACTATAGATTTCATAGACTGAGGGGTGCCCGAGGGACTACTACTACTACTACTACTACTTCTACCACCACTAGATGGCATAGGTGTAGCAATAGTACTAGCATTAGATAGCAGTTGTGATGCAATTAAAACAGCAGCAGATGCACCCATCATAACTAGGGTTAAGGATTTTGACCTGGTATGCTGCTTGGTCAATAATAGTGAGTGTGATTAGGTGGGAGTCGGAAATACTATAGAAGCGGTGGCCATAATGATGATGATGACCAAAATGATTTGTTGGACATAATGTTGCTAGCAATGATTTTTACAGAAAGTACATGACAGGTCTCTTAGCATATGAATTGATGCTTGGTGTATCTGAAAATAATATAGGATGTATGTATTTGTAACTGTCACTCTCAGTCTCTGCTCAGGAACAGGATCTACTGCATTTTATTTATTTATTTATTTATTTTTTGAAAATTGTTTTTATTAAGGAGCCAGGCTGAGACCTACCATATAAAAAATGAATACAGAGAGCAAATACAAATATTAAGAACCATGACAGTTACACGAGATGGACACATAGAAGATACTGAAATATGACTAGCTCAGCATAGCACACAACTTTTACCCCCTATAAAACTCCCCCCTCCCACCCCCTACCTCACTCTCTCTCGACCCCCCTGCCCACCCAAAAGCCAAAATTGCCCACTCCAGGGAGGATGTCCCTCCCTACCCACCATTCTTCAAGCAGGGCATTTCCTATGTTCAATATGGAAGCACACACTCTTCCCTTATTTTTTTTATTCTCTATAAACCATATCCACTATTCCAGAAACCATCCAGAGAACTGGATACCCTTGATATTCCTGAAAATCATGCAACTCCAGCCCCACTCTTTGCCTGTCGGCTTCTATACACTAGTAGCTAGCAGGAACATTTTGGCACCTTTCTCTCCTATAGATGTTAGCCCAAAAAAGGAAAAAAAAGTGCAAATGTAATACAATGATGCAATGTTTTTCACAAACATTTAAAACTAGTTATGAATAGAAAATCCTAATGGCCTCCATTAATCAATTCTGTGTGGACTTCTTTTCACAAATTGAACTTTAATCAGCACTGGACTTCAAGTTTATGAAGGCAGGCAGGATTCAGAATTCAGGGACACCAATCTCCTCCCATTGAAGGCTTCTTAAATGGGAGCTTACTATAGGAGGCATATGTTTCCATTAAAATAACTTGCAGTTTAGTCTCCATTTCCAAACAGAACCTTTGATGAGGCACATTTTTTAAGGAGAAAAATGTACCCACCACCTATTACAATGAACAAAGTTACTTATGAAAGGAATTGCCTAATAGTTGTAAATAAATACAGCAATCTATGACAGTGCTGTACAATTAAAAGGTGGTGAATAGGCATTCTCGATAGTGTATTTAAGCTGTCATTTAAAAAATAAGGTTCTGGAGGAGCACAAATTAAAATATAACAGAATGAAAAACTGTCTGATATTTTTGAAGCATGCATTGTTGGTGGCGTTAAAACAATAGGGTGGGCTATCTCTGATTTAGAAAAATTCATGCTTTACTAAATTAAATGTCCTAGAGAACAGGATGAACAAAATTATTCTACATGTTTCGTATCTGTATGAAAAGAGATACAAACCACATCTAGAAAAACAGTTTTTTTTTTGCTTCCCTATTCCATTTTCCATTTTACATATTTGGACAGCAGAAAAAGTGATCACCTCATGTCCAGAAAATAAAGAAAAAGCAAGACTTTTTTAAAAATTCAGATAGTAATTAAACCGGTTCCTTTCTGGGACACTAATATGAAGAAAGGTTGCAGAGCTTCTTTGGTGGTTGAGTCTTCCTCTTTCACTCTTCCCTCCCTGTTCCCTTCAGTCTCTCCTGCTTCTGACACCCCCTTCTCCCCATTCTCTTTCCCCATGCTCCCTACTTCCACTTTCTCTTTAGCCTTCATCCTTTCAATTCACAGCCTCTCTATCTCTGGTTCACTATACTACATTTTCTCTCACCCTCTGCCTTTGCCACTCTTACCCTCCCACCTCTGTGATCCATTCTGAATGAGTTGGATGGACAAAGGAGATTGTCCAAGTCCTCTGAATACACCCAGAACATGAATGGTGGAGTTTTCACTTATCTCTGCTAGAGAAAACTCAAAATCTTTGTCAAGCAATGTGTTGGAGAAGTCTCCAATAAATTAAAGTGTGTTTGTGACTCTGCCTTAATTATTTTGATAGATCTCTACTTTCATCATTATGGCTTATTTAAAATGGCCTTCAATGATAATATTTCAAACTCTAATTCAGTTCAATGTATTTGAATTTGTTGCAGCAATTCTTTAGAAAGTGTCCAGGCTTCATGAAAGGTAGAGCAATGGGAATATGAGAAGACTGTTTAACACATACAGTGCTGACCTAGATTGATTGCTTTTGATAAACCCTTTAGCTAAGGAAAATTTAATGGGAAATCCTGTAGGGACTCTTCATATACATAAAACTGGATTGCATACAACAAACAATTACATTTTACATAGAACAATCAATTTTTCATATGGATGACAAATTCTATAATGTTGATCCCTTGGGGAGTCTCTTTGAATGGAATTTGTAAAGCTTTATATGAGCTGACAAACTGATGAATATTTAAGAGTATAACTGTATAGACTATATCGGCATATTATATGCAAAAATAAAATGCAGAAAACCAGTGTCACTTATGATAAATAGCTTTGAGATACCAAAGAAATATAACCTCTTTGTGCTCACAGGCCTCTTCAACCAAATCACACAAGGATAACAGTCTTGGATGAAATACACCAGCAGCATTTATTGGACAAGCAACTGAAGCAAGCACACAAATTTACTGCTTGATATACATGACAAAGCAACCACAGCATTCACTACTTGATCATTCATACATAGAACATTAGGCACAAACAAACTAGTCTGTACAGTTAAAATTCAACCACTGTCTTTAGGTTTAGCCATACGAAAACCATTTAAAACGGAACTTTACACTTGAAAGAAGTGTCTCTCTGGCATTATGCACAGAACAAAAGCAGAGTAATTCTGGAACAAACCAATAGGGGAAGAAATATAAAAAATCCCCAAATTGTCATTGATTTAAATTGGGCTTTAACCCATTAAATACTACAGAACTTATCATGGCACAATTAGTTTTAGACATATTTAACACTCAAGGGGTTAAAAGTGCCATTTAAATCAATGGTCATTTTTATTTAGTTTATTGGTTTGCCCAGAATTACATCACTTTTTTCTTTATCCAGTAGAGAGCTCTCAAACATTCAATCAAGAGGTTAAAAGCACAGTTTAAATAAGACGGGGTTATTTTTTGTCTTCTTTGGTGCAGTTGGTTTTCTCCAGAATCGCTCCAGTTCACTGCTCTTTAGTCACTTTAACCCTTTGTGTACCAAAGGTGTGCACAATGCCTTGCGTGCCCCTCTGGCATACAGAGGGTTAACCATATCCTCAAACATTTGACTGATAAGCCTTTTCACATCTTAGTGCTAAGCACAATTTAATTCTTTTGTTGCAGTTTACATTGAAATTACATTTTTTGTACTTTGCTGTGACCAGTGCACATGTCATACGTTGGCAGAGATTCATTAAAAAGAAATAAAGAGGTGATAAAGCAAAGATGAATTATCCAGTGATATCACTTCTCCAGTTCCTATGTTATTCTATGGAGCCAATGCACTAATATTTCTTCAACTCTGGAGATCTTAGTGCATAGGCTTCATAGAATAACATAGGAACTGGAGAAGTGATATCACTGGTGAAGTCATCTCTGCTTTATCACACCTTTATCACGCTTTAGTGAATCTTCCCCGTTGTCTTTTGAAGCCGGCCCTGTGCTTTCAAAATATACCACTATAGATTGGAAGACCAGAGTTTTTCTGATTATGACATTAGAGTCACATCTGCAAATAATTATTCTAGACATTACCTTGAATCAGTTTGGAATCCTGGGATGAAATATGTGTCAGTGCATTGATTGTCACCTTTACTACGAACTTGATTTTGAATCTAATCATACATTATTAACCCAGACTTATCCCTATCTTACTTCTTTCAACTATTTTTGCAGGTTATACTGTTGAATCACTTTTATAGTTATATTTTCTTACTGATTCTGAATATTATTTGGTCCATCATTTGTTCTTTCAATTGATAATTTGAACCTATGCTCCTTTTGCATTGTAACGGTGGATTTCATTCTTCTGTCTTTATTGGAAAAATTTAATTTTACATTTTTTTTAAGTCAAGTATTAACTCACCTTAATAAAACACAAAAATTCATGTTTTTATATGTTGGTCCTCCTATGAAAGATAGAAATTGAAAAAAAATAAACATTTTCTTTTTTTTCTTCCCCCATTTTGCACATAACAGGCAAAAGTAATGTAATGTAATGTAATGTATGGAAAAAAAAAAGATTTTGACATTTACACCGAATCACTGAAAACCACAGAATGCCAGACAGCTTGATGGCTCCTGAGTGAAATAATAATCCATTGGTATGAGCTGACATGCTATGGGGTGCCAGCAAGAACCTCAAAACTGAACAGACAAAAATCATTACATTCTCTTGCATTTTTGATATGACATACCTATAATATGTTTGTAACAATTAAAAACAACAAGAGAAGATATTGAAGGCATAAAACTTTCAAAATAAGGACAATACACTCCATCAAATGAGGGCCCACTTGCTTTTATACCTCTAGCTCTGTGTGCACACATGTTTTGATAAAATGGCATGAAGGAAAAATGTGCATTCTGCACACGTCTATGCTTTGCATGCCATTGACATCTTTGAAAACTTTGGAATTTCATACAGTATTTATTAACAGCTATACGCACACCAGAACCTAGCTTTTTCTTAAATTATATGCAAAAATGTTTCCATAAGATGCAGGTAAAGAAAATAATGCATTCTTTTAAATTTCCATTTCTACAAAGGTACTGAAATCTTTGAAAACTATGGGATTTCCTACTGTATTCATTAGCAGCTACTCTCCAGAAAGAAATAACTCCCCATTTGTAAAAGCTGCTTTCAAAACGTGTTCCAGAAGCATAAAACCCTTAGAAAATCTGTCATTTTAATTACATTCTTCAAATGTGGCTATACTTTACTAAAATGGCTGTAACAACCACAATTATAAAGAAAATATAGCCAAGCAATACCATTTTGGAAAGAAGACAACTACTACATTTGCCTGGACTGCACACATATTTCCGGTTCCTGGAAACGTATTTCTAGCTCCTGGAAAATAGAAAAAGCATGTATTTTTTGACATTTCTACTCCTTCAAAGGTACTATAATCTTTTAACTATAGAAACATAGAATTTTACAGCAGATAAGGACAATTTGACCCATCTAGTCTGTCCATTTGTCTTACTGCAAACCGCTCAAACCTTATTTAGTCCTTGGACTTGTGTTATGTTCAGGATAGCATTATGCCTATCTCAGTCATGCTTAAATTCTCTTACTGTATTAAACTCTATGACTCCTGATGTTTGGATATTCCACTTACTTACTACCCTCTCAGTGAAGCAAAATTTTCTTACATTACATCTAAGCTTCTGTCACTCTAGTTTTAGACTATGACCTCTTGTCTTAACATTTCTACTCCTTTGAAATGTACTTCCTCCTGTACTTTGTGGAACCCCTTCATGTATTTAAATGTTTCTATCATATCTCCTCTTTCTTTTCTCTTTAACAAGCTATACATGTTCAGATCATTTAGTCTATCCTGAAATGTATTATTCTGTAACCATTTGGATGCCAGAGAGGTATTAGTTGCATTGTGTTGAAATATGTTGGATGTCTCTATGGCACTCAAAGGTAGCAGACGTACAAAAAATGTCTACCACAATCTTTTTTTTTTCAGAATATTAACGTACATGTACTTTTATTGGGTGATCAATTGATTGCTCCTCATAAGTAAGGGGGAATACAGGGGGTAACCCCTGTGATGTGTGAGGACTGTGGAGTTACAGGAAAGACATCTGTCATGGATTTTTCCTGAAAAAAATCTGAATTTTGCCTATAACCTGGTAGGAGTAATTTAATAGTGTGTACTATTGTACTGTAAATATATGTATTGTGTTGGAAGCAAGGAACCAGAGAGCCCACTAAATACATATTATGCCCAGGCCAGCACCCTGCTGCCATGCTCCTCTTACAAATGTCCCCTGTGTTACAATTTGATGTAATTTTCTGTGTTTCGCTGTAAATGTGGTATGCTCAGCTAACAGCTCCCTCAGCAGAACAAAGGAATGATTGGAATGGTGATTGACTCCTGTAGTGCTTCCCCTAAATAGTCAACTATGACAACACTTTTCAATCCCTAATTTGCATTCTGATCTTGATAAGAGTGTCAAAAGTCTATAAAAGCAATGTGTTTATCAATACACTTGAGTAGCCTCTATAATACCAGTATCAAATATAAGTCAATACATCTACTTACAAAATAAATTCTTGTAAGGAATGCCCACAACCAAAGTAGAAGCTTCTTCTTATAATGAAGGGAATCCTTCTTAATCGGTAAGGGTCCAAGAGTGCAAGCAACTTTACTGTCCTTATAGAGGGGAAAATGCAAACCATCTCTAAGAGCAACTCTGTAGTCTATAATCTTTGACTCACAATGGATATTTCATTTCAGATTGTTATCCTTGAGGTATGGGCCATATATTATAAATTATTTGTGTTAAGAGGATCATGCAATCTAGATTGCAAGCTCCATGTTGCAATTTAGGTTACCCTTGTAGCATCATAGAGATCGTACTTCAGAGGAGCTGAGTCTCAGTGGGTAATTCCTCTTAGATTGTAATGTGTGTCAAACATTTCCAACAGCATTGGAAGTTGCAAGCTCTGGTCTTCTGTGATTTATACACTGTAGACTGTAATCTTAGTTGTAATCTTAGTTGAAGGGACTACTGACTTGTGCAGCAGCCTTTTGCAAATGGGGAGAAAAAGCATTATATTTTCAAGGTAATAACATATGGAATCCAAACAGAACTGGAGCAATTCTGGGTCAAATCTTTCTGCACAACAGGAGAATAGGAAAATGACCAGTGTACTTTATAGAAAAGCATGCACAAAATAACAACAGAAAAACATTTTATAACACAATGTCAAACCAACTTATCTTCCCTCTGATTGGGTACTCACAATAAAAAATGGTCTGCCATACACATATATGAATGGCAGACATATCCAGCTGCTGGGACACTTTAGAACCCTCTCCCCTTTAGGTACTGTTGTCTGTTATCAGTAAAAAGTTGAGCAGCTTATTTATATTGCCTCCGGTTCCACATTAAATGATCTCCATCTGGCAATCAGAATTAAAAACTAAATGGGTGCAAGAAGCGATTCAAAGAAGAAAAGTGCATGAACACCATTCAAGAAATGTGTGTATAATATATTCACTGAATCAATCACACTGACGCATGGATCCCCGCCAGTATTATATGCATGTAATATTGTGAGTATGTCCCTGTTCAGGCTATGGATGTCATTGTAGACTATATGGAATATATAGAGAGGTGTGTTATCAATAAACAGCCTGAAAAAAAAAATGAATTATATAGACAAGCTTTTGAGAGTGGTGCTCCATTTTTCAAGTCAAAATCATATGCTAGTGTGGTTCTACTGTAGTGGAACAAGGCTGGGGGTAAGTATATATGGTTCTAGTTCAGTGAAACAAGGCTGAAACTGAGGAATAAAAAAATAGACAGACAACACTTTTTGTGGGAGTTCCCCACTGAAGATGAAAAATTACAATTATCACATCTTAGTAAATAACCCCCAAAAGGTTTTTAAAGAGGATGTCGGTGGTCCTGTTATCATAAAAATTATCCATGACATATTACCTGAAGCAGTATTTGAAGCTTAACCCTCTAATCCCTTAAGAACCCATGATGGCCCTGGTGTCAGTCTCTGAGTAGGATCAAGCAAGGTAAAGGACTCAGGTTAACCAGTTCACTGCTCCTCTGAGTTCGAGACTGGATCAACTGGAACTAGGAGGCTCGGGAAGGTTCAAAACCGTAGTCAGACTGCAGGACAGAGTTCCCTTTAATCGAAGACCTCGAGGTCAAGAGAAGGTTCGAGGCAGGTTCGAGGTCTTGGGGTAACGATAATGTTCAAGACAGGTTCGAGGTCTTGGGGTATCGATAAGGTTCGAGACAGGTTCGAGGTCTTGGGGTATCGATAAGGTTCGAGACAGGTTCGAGGTCTTGGGGTATCGATAAGGTTCGAGGCAGGTTCAAGGTTTGTGGACTACGAATCCTCTATTCTCTGCTTGAATCGGGTTTGGACTCGCGGCCCAGGAAACTGGAAGCAGGTAAGGGGAATACGAGTTCCTACACCCTCGACTGGCCGGGGCAGTCACCGGAGCGACCGGTGATGGCAACCCAAACCAGTCGGAGCCCCAGAGGTGAAGGAACGGAAGACTGGAACCAACCTTGAGAGCAGCTGGAGGGACTCTCGTTGCGAGGCAGAAAGTTCCGAAAGGAAAGCGTAGTCCGAGAATACTGGGTCAGGCCGGAATCGAATCAGTAACCAAAGGAGCAGACAGAGACGTAGTCAGGTAAAGCTGGGGTCAAGATCCACGGGCAGAAGACAAGACTTGGTCGGTAATCAGGCAGGGTTCGGTACACGGAATCAGCAAACACAGGAACTCACAACAAAGGTTTCTCTCAGACTTTTGGCGCTAAAATCGAGCAAGGGTTGATGGAAGATCCAGGTACATAAAGCCTACAGCCGCCAATAGGATTATAGGTAGGAGGAGCATTCAGGAGCAGCATGACACCTGGACCGTCATGGGTTGCTATACCCTTAAGGACCCATGACGGTCCTGGACCATCATGAGTTAAACTATCCCATCGCCGTCGCACAGAACGATGGGATAGTGCGGACTGGCTGTGACTAAGCGCTCCAATACAGGGGCACTTAGTTACAGCCAGTAGCAACATTGTTGCAACATGTGATTCGCTAGATTTGAGAATCACATGTTGCTGAAGCAGAATGACAGGGACGGTACTTACAAATACTGTCCCTGTAACATTTCTTTGCCTCCCTCCATCTTATACACTTCTGAGGTGGAGAGAGATAGAGAGACATCTTGTGTGATCATTCCAGCTCCTGTTGCAGAGTTCCTGAGAATAAAATCAGCTTTAAAATCAGAATTAACCCTTTGATCACTGTAGCTGCAGTGATCAATACATTTTCCCCCCTCTGATCACTCTAGTAGTGATCAATTTGCTGCAGATCAACTTTTGCTAATCTGTGTTACATCCCCATCCACTTTGTATTTTTTTAATTTTTTTTTTTTTAATAAAATTTTATTATTTAGTGAATTTTAGGTAGTTTAGGTAGGTAGTTGGGTAGGTTTAGTCTACGTGTGTTAGGGAAAGGTTGAGGGTAAGATTTACATTTAGAAGTAGAGTAAGAAAAAAACACAAAAAAATAATAAGTATAGTTTAGATAGGTAGTTGACTTCGGTTAGGTAGGTTCAGGGTATAAGTGGCTAGGGTAAGGTTTAGGGTTAGATTTAGGTTAAGGGGTAGTGTAGCAAACAAAAACACAAAAAAAAACAAAAAAAACAAAAACAAAAAGAGAGTTTATTTTATTTTAAAAAATATTTTATATTATAAGCTTTAGATAAGTAGTTGGGTTGGGTAGGTTCAGGGAATAAGTGTGTTAGGGTAAGGTTTAGGGTTAGATTTAGGTTTAGGAGTAGCGTAGGAAAAAAAAACTAAAAAAAAAAAGTTTATTCAAAAATGTATTTTATATTATAAGCTAGTTTAGATAGGTAGTTGGTTTGAGTAGGTTCAGGGAATACGTGTGTTAAGGTAAGGCTTAGGGATAGATTTAGGTTTAGGAGTAGAATAGGGAAAAAAAATAAAAAATACAAAAAAAATGATCATAGGAATAGTGACCGTTTAGGGTGGAAGTTAGGTATAGTTAGGTATAGAAGTTAGTAATTTATTTAGTTTACAGTAGGTGTATACGATGCAGCGGAGGTACACTTTAGAAGAGGCGTATTCCTTTTTGGCGTCTGACTCAGAAACCACAGACACTGCATCAGACCGACATCACTCAGTTTTCTGAGAGTGAGAGCAGCTCTAGTAGTGATGACATTGGGCCTTCTGTGAAAAAAAGACGCACTGCTCCAAGAGCTGCCCCAGCAGCTGCCCCAAGAGCTGCCCCGGCAAATGCCCCAAAAGCTGCCCCAGCAACTTCCCAAAGAGCTGCCCAAAGACCTTCCCAGAGAGCTGCCCAAAGAAATGCACCAAGAGCTTCCCCAAGACCTGCCACAAGTATTGCCACTCCTGCTGATGAATGTGTATCACCAGCCAATCTATGCCCTCAAATTCCTGAATTCACAGGCAACCCAGGAATTCAAGTGGATGTGGCAGGATTTAACTATGTTCAGGTTTTTTATTTATTTTTGGGGGAAGAAATTTTGGGGGAAATCATGTCTCAAACAAATTTATATGCAGCCCAATATATTGCGTTTGTTTCCAAGGAAGAAATATGGCAACCCACAGAATATAAGAAATTCTGGGCCCTAACAATGACAATGGGAATAGTAAAAAAAAAAAATGTATTAGATCATACTGGAGTAAAAACCCCGTATATGATACCCCTATATTCGCCAAAACAATGACCAGGACTAGATACGAAATGATTTTGTGCTTTATGCACTTTAGCGATAATTCCCTGTGCCTCCCAAAAGAACACACACAGTATGACAGACTGTTCAAAATTTGCCCCCTAATAAATCATTTACAGGAAAAGTTTGCCCAAGTATATACCCCACAAAAACACATAAGTATAGATGAATCCCTTATGAAATATAAAGGCAGGTTAGGGTTCAAGCAATACATCCCCTCCAAGTGATCTAAATTCGGCATTAAATTTTATAAAATGTGTGAAAGTGCCATAGGCTATACCCAGGTTTTTCAAATTTACGAGGGTAAGGACAGCCAACTTGACCTTCCTGGTTACCTTGAATCTCTGGGAACAAATGGGAAAATAGTTCAGGATCTAATTTACCCCTTATTAAATAAAGGATATCATTTATATGTTGACATCTACTACACCAGCTCCCTTTTATTTAAGTCACTTTTTTATTTTGACACCGTGGCCTGTGGCACTGTCAGGCGCAATTGTAGGGAGATGCTCAAAAAACTTGTAGAAAAAAAAACTAAGAACCGGGACGTCCTCAGCTTTGTGTCAATAAGAGCTGCTGGCAGTTAGGTTCAAGGACAGAAAATATGTCTACATGCTTTCTACCATGCATGAGGATAAAACTGTGGCAGTCTCTGTTCGTGGCAGAAGGGGGGTACCAAGAAAGCCAGTCTGCATCAGAGACTACAACAAGCACATGGGTGGTGTTGATCTGTGTGATCAACTCATGCAGCTGTATTTCACCGTGTGAAAGTGTTGGACATGGTACAAAAAGGTTGACATTTACATGATACAGTCTGCAGTATACAGTTCTTTTTTGATTTCCAAATTGACAAACCCCACTCTGTTCTGTAGTATCAGCTCCATCTTATTTCCCAATTTTTGTTTCAAGGGGCAACAGAAATAATTCCACCAAAACCCGGGGTAGTACATTTTATTTATAAAATCCCCCCAACCCCCCAAAAGAAAAACCCACAAAAGCGCTGCAGGGTTTGTTACAGCAAGGGAATACAGAGAGAAACCCCCACTTACTGTCCTGATTGCCCTTTCAAAGCTGGCCTCTGCATGGATGACTGCTTCAAGCAATACCATGAAGGCACAATGCAGTAGTGCTGTAAAGTTTATTTTATTATTTGACCACTTTTTCCCCATGAAATATCCTGTTTTTTATTTTTCAAAGCACATCCCTCCTCAGATCTAACACTATCAGAATATAATGGGAAGCAAAGCACCCTAAGTTTTTTCCATCTCTGATAATAGAAACACACATGTTCCCTACTGGGCCCAGTAGCTCCCCCAAACCCTGACAAACCTATGCATATGGGACATTGCCGTACTCAGGTGATGTAACTCACCATTAATGTAAAGCACTTAAAAATCTGCAAATATTATCTGATTGAAATCCAGAGAAACACTAAAATATAAGTGTGAAAAAATGGTGTTCCCCTGCCTTACTGCAGGTTTTGGGAGGGATTGCTAATAGAATGGCAGTGAAACAATTGTAAAAGTGCAAATAGAATGAAAGCCAGGGTTATCTACTTTTCTATAACATATACTTTTGGGGGTAAAATTCATTCCAGCATTGCCAAACAGTTCAAAATGAGACAAGGCACCAGCTGTAAAAATGGCATGTCTGTAAAAGGAAACTCACATGTTCCAACTGGGCCCAGTATCTCCCCCAAACGCTGATAAACCTTTGCATATGGGGCATTGCTGTACACTAATCAATGCAGTTTATAACATCTTCACCTATCCTGTGCTTGAACTTCTCATCAACATTGAAGTCTAAATGTGAAAAATGCAATTTTTTTTTTTACTTATTTCAAGTTCTATGAGGGATTGGTGGTAAAATGGCTGTGTAAAAAATTTGAAAACACACCTAAACTGAAAGCCTGGGGTTTCTACTTTCCAAAAATATACACTTTTGGGGGGAAATTTTAAGGTGGAGCACTGGTACACAGTCCCAAATGAGACATGGCATCAGTGACGCAAGCTGTGAAAATTCAAAGTATGAACCTGGAAACGTGCATGTTCCAATTTGGGCCCGTAGCTTCCCCAAACCTTGAGAAACCTATGAATATGGGGTATTGCCATACTCAGAAGAATGAGCTGAACACTAAACAATGAATTTTTAAAAATCTTCACCTATTATGTGCTTGAAATTCACATCAACATTGAAGTCAAAGTGTGAAAAACGCTGATTTTTTTACTTTTGTCAAGTTTTATGAGGGATTGGTGGTAAAATGGCTGTGTAAAAAATGTGAAAACATACATAAAATGAAAGCCTGGGGTGTCTTCTTTCCAAAAATATATACTTTTGGCAGGAAATTTTAAGGTGGAGCACTGGTACACAGCCCCAAATGAGACATGGCACCAGTGACGCAAGCTGTGAAAACTCAAAGTGTGAACCTTGCAACGCGCATGTTCCAATTTGGTCCCTGTAGCTTCCCCAAACCTTGAGAAACCTACGCATATGGGGTATGGCCATACTCAGAAGAAGGAGCTGAATACTAATCAATGCATTTTTTTTAATTTTCAACTATCCCGTGCTTGATATCAACAGTAATATTGAAATGTAAGCGTGAAAAAAACTAAATATTACAATTTTGAAAAATATTTCTGGAAAAATAGGTGCATAAAAAACTCCAAAATTCTCCTGATTATTTACCTTATGTTGTCTAGTTTCCAGAAACATATACCTTTGTGGGAAATTTTTGGTTCTGGCACCGTCAACTAAGCTATGATGCTCACCTGCCAATTACAGGTTGGAAATAATGACGTCCATCTTGTAATATTTACCTTGTAAATGTGAGAAAGGGATTGAAATACTAAGCATATGGGATACTCTTATATTCAGGAGAAGCAAATGAATATATTTAGGGGCTTTCTATTCTCATGCTTCACTCTTTCTATTACTGCTCTCGTTCCTTTCTCCTTTTTACCTCTGCTCTCCTCCTCTACCACTACTTCCGAGTGGTAACTTACGATCATATTTCCCAGGGATACTTCACCTTCTTTTGCTGTGCCTTCATATTTACAGAATGATTCCCCCTTCTGTACATATATGCTGACTTAATACATTTGTATCTCGTATCTTTATGATATGTTTTATTTTATGCAGTCTTTATATACTTTGTAATATTTCTATGGCATGACAAACTTTCATTTTGTACACTGTTTCTTTCTGTACTTTTTGATATTTCAATAAAGATTTATTAAAAAAAAAAAAGAATATATTTAGGGGTATTTTTTGTAATGAACTGATAGTATGCAAATCTTGACAGGAAAATGTAAGCAAAATGTTTTTTTAAAACTTTTTTTCCTCTTTTTTTCTATTTAAATCAAATTAAACAATGAGGTATTCATATAATTGTGGTATCAAAAGAAAGCCCTACTTGTGCTTTAAAAACAGTATATAATTTGTGTGGGTGTACAAAAGGAATTAAAGAGAAAATATGGTTGAACAAAGACATAGTCAAAAAAGTCAAAATTACTCCAGTCCTTAAGTGAAAACGACCTCAGATTTTCCTGGTCCTTAAGGGGTTAATGACAAGGGAAGTGTGCAGTGCACTGAAAAGCAGCAACCCTCTGGTTCTCAAAGGGTTAAATATGAAATATGGTATCACTGTTGTCCATTCTTCAAAAAAAATAAATAAAAGAACATTCCTGACTGAAAAAATCCAAAATTCACTTTTCATAAAAGAAAATGTTTTTTTAATATGTTGTTTGAAATTATATTGAATTATCATAATTTATATTACTTTACAACAAAGTCAAGTAAAGAAAAACAACTGTTTTATATATCTGTATCTGAATACATTTTAGCAAGTTTAAAATGTATTCAGAAGCACCAGAAGCAGAAATAAAGAGATTGCATTAGGGCAATACGTTAGACATTGCTTTGTTTTTATTCATTTTATTAAATATATATTTATGCCCTGTTTAACCCTTTGGATATCTCCAAGACATTACTTGGTGACATCTCTAGCATCCAAGGGCTTAAAGTGGACCTGTCACCTTAACCCTTTGAGTGCCAGAGGGGTATAGAAAGCATTGCAAAGCAATGCATTGGAACTCTGTGGCAAACAGAGGTTTTTTTTTTTTTTTCCTCATTACTTTGTATTCAGAGCTTGTTGGGGGGGCATCAGAACCACTCCTGATCTGATTATACAGTAATGAAAAAAGTCCTGTGTGTACTACAGGAGGGGGGTTTTGCATTGCACCCCCCACGTGGCATACACAGGATTAATTTTTCTTTTTTTTTATTATAGACATCATTGGGGGGGTATGCGGACCCCTCCTGATCCCTCCATGATGTCTTAGTGAAAAAAAAATGATCCCAGCATTACTGAACCTGTGAGTGCCACAGGGGTCTTCAGCGCATTGCAAAGCAATGAGATGGACTTCCCCATGGCACTCATAGGGTTAAATTTAGTGTGGTTTTTTTATTTATATCGCTATTCAGACCTCGTGGGGGACATCAGGACCTCTCACGAGATAAGGACCCATGATGTGCCAGGACCGTCATGGATTTCAGGGCTCCCAGTGTGGCTGCATGCTGTTTGGGAAGCCCTGAATTGGATAAGAAAAAAATGCTCCACGGTCCTTAAGTGATTAAAGGGTTAAATAAAAATGTTTACATATTTATATGTATATTCATGAATGGAGAAACGCTCAGTTGGTTAAAGCACCATCTATAGATTCTGTTCAAATCTTAGGTTCTAGTCCCACCAAGGTAATCTTAGTCTTCCCTGCTACCTTACAATTATACACACATACAGCAATATTTATCTGAACAACACATTTGTAGCATTACCTGTTAATGTAAAAACACAGAAAGAAATATTCTATTCCTTTGAGGTATTTTGTTCTTTATCTGAACTTTGTGATTGATTTGTTTCTTTGAGCAACGTTCAATAAACTAAAGAGTTGCTACTGAAACTTCCCAATGATTAAGAAATGTTTTGGAGAGCTTTCGAGCATTCAAGAGGCTAAAATCACCATTTAACCCACTGAGTGCTGGAGAGGTGTTGAACGCATTGCATTGCATCACAATGAGTTGGATACCTCTCGGGCACTTAAAGAGATAAATCAATGGAGATTTCCTTTCCATAATGGACAGTAGGTTTGCAGCAATAATAAAACCCCTTTAGCTTATCCGTAAATGACCACAAGGATGTGAAACACATTGCTTTGTAATGTGTTGCATACTCCACTGGTCCTTAAAGGAATATGCATCTGCTTTTTAAAAACATGTCCTGAAAGGATTATGAATTTGTTTGTTAAAAAAAATGGTCCTTAACCCCCTTACGGATGGCCGATCGCGCTTGTGGCTGTCACTTATGGACCACGGACCTATATAAAAGCTATAAATATTGTTTTAGGGTTTTTTTTTTCCATCTTCTTGAAGGAAGGGGCACTAATAGAATGAAAGATCTTCCTCAATAGAGCCTGAGAGTGAACTACAGTACTTGATACAAGATTATATTAAAAAGGGAGCCAACATCAAGTCTCTTGACGACTGGAGCCATCTGAACACCTTGTTTGTCTGTTACCCGAGAGGAGATGGGCCTAAATTCTCCAATAGTCAACTGACTTTCCAGCTGACCACTTCAATTTTGAGTACCCATTGTTCTATTTTATATATTTATACACTGGACAATATTGCACTATTGAGTACCCTTCTCCCTTATTTTTTTTCTGAATGGGTCAGAACAAGTACTCCATAGGGTCAAATAAAAATGCTTTTCATTTAAATGGGTATTTTAACCCCTTAAAAGCTGAAGAGGCTCACTGTGGCGCATTTAGTTTTAACCAGAATAGCTCCCGTTGTCCTTAGTAGATCAGCCTTTTAATGCTTTTTGTTCAAAAGAAAATTATTCTGTGGCAAACCATTTGTATTATAAGGGATAATTCTAATTTCCATTATTTAAATGGGTATTCTAACCATTTGAATGCTAGAATGGTCTCCAAAGGTGCGTGTAACCTTTTAAAAGTGACCCATCTCCAACGTATTGCTTTTGAACTCCACTGAAGTTTAATAAAAAAAGATGTATTCCAAAATACAATAAAAACATATATGTAATTCTATAGTATTCATAAAAATGACCCAAAGTTTTTATTGTCACTTTGATAAAGCAGCGTTCTCAACCATAAAACACGTTACAGAGTACTATAGTGTTACATATATGTTTTTACTATGTTTTGGAATACATCTTTTTTATTAAAATTCAATTCTCTTGACGACTGGAGCCATCTGAACACCTTGTTTGTCTCCATATGCACAATAGTCAGCTGACATCCCAGCTGACTACTTCAGTTGTGAGTATCCATTGTTCTATTTTATACATTGTACAGTATTGCACTATTGGGCAGGCTTCTCCCTTTGTTTCTTTCTGCATGGTTGGCCGTTCTGGAGAGAGCGAATTTGAAGGCGCGGCCCTCTGAGACAGCATACTATAGATTCGTTGGTTTGGGGCAGTTATAATATTCCCTATAAGCCAGGGGCGGATTGTCCTATCGGGGGATCGGGCATCCCCCGGTGGGCCGCTCTGTCATGGGCTGGTAGGGATATCTCACTCCCCGGAGCTGTGCAGCAGTGAAGAGAAGAGACCGGGTCCTGTGCTCTGTAATTGTCCCGCCCCCAAGGCTGTCTTAGCCGGCCCTGCTCTGCCTGTGTGTGTGTCCTGTGCAGTTAGTGATTAGCAAGCAGAGCTTCTGAGTCCCAAATGCCTAGCAGTTTAAACTGGTATGTTGTAATTCTTCCTAACTAACTATACACATTGCTAGAGAGGCTAGTTTATAACGTTTTAACCCTCTGAACACATTTAACCTCCTGTATGCTTTAGGGAAGTATAATTTACAGCAATATTCTGTTATTAACCCATTGGATTCCTCATATGTGAAGTACCTCACTGATTAACCCCTTGCATGCTAGAGAGGCATAATTCATCAGTAACTGACCCCTTTTATACCACAAAGGTGAATAAAGGTGTTAGTTAATGATGAATTATGCCTTTTTAGCACACAAAGGGTTACTCATTGAGGTACACATTCCTGTGCAATGTGTTGTGCACCTATGAGGCATTCAATGGGTTAATGGCAGAACACATTACTGTATACCTCTCTGGCATACAAGGGGTTTATAACTGATAATTTATTGCATACAGTAGGTTAAGGGGTTAATAGATGAGCATTTATGCCTCTTTAGAAAAGTGGTGTGTGTGTGTGTGTGTGTGGGGGGGGGGGGGGAGTAATAGGCTGGAGCAGGAGGACAGAGTGTGGGAAAAACAGCTGTATTTAACCCTCTGAGTGCCAGAGGGGTGCACCGCACATTGCTGAGCAACGCACTGTGTAACCCCCCCCCCCCCCAGTGGGCCGGTTAAATAAAAAAATCCCCCGGGCTGGTACTGCACCACAATCCACCCCTGCTATAAGCTCATTAGCTGTTTCCCACATACAGTGAGGGAAAAAATGATTTGATCCCCTGCTGATTTTGTACGTTTGCCCACTGACAAAGAAATGATCAGTCTATAATTTTAATGGTAGGTTTATTTGAACAGTGAAAGACAGAATAACAACAAACAAATCCTGAAAAATGCATTTCAAAAAAGTTATAAATTGATTTGCATTTTTAGACTGATCATTTCTTTGTCAGTGGGCAAACATACAAAATCAGCAGGGGATCAAATAATGTTTCCCTCACTGTAGGTGTTGAAACAAGAATGAATCCTGTGAGCATAGTTCACACGGGTGACTGATGAAAGTCACATTGTCCTGTATGGTATGACACAAGAGGCTCTCCACCTTTTTGTCTCCCTCTTTAGTTTGATCTAACCCAGACTTGCTCTAATGGAGTGCAATAAGTGGCTAGTGCAGTCTTAGCAGAATCTTTCTCAAGGCATAAACTTCCCATATGCACCTACACTACAGCACCTAGTTTACTGGTGAGGGTACCCCTAATTTATATAGGTCTGAATTGAGATTTCAGTTACATTGGGCTGTATGCATAAAAGTGGAGTGGTGTGATTCTGGGGCAATCCATGTTCATCATAGGTGGAAAAAAAACACATTGATTTTAATGGAACTTTTAACTCCAATGCATTGCAATGCATTGGAGACCTCTCTAGCATTCAAGGGATTAAAAAGCCCCATTTAAATCAGTAGCAATACAAGGGAATGTTCTGTGTCTCCTAGGGGGCAGTTGGTTTACCCCACTCCACTTTAACTCTCTCAGTGAAACAGAGGCATCCAACGGATTGCTTTACAATGCATTGTATACCTCTCTGGCACTCGAAGGGTTAATACAGAAGGCCCATAGCCTTTTTCCATCAAGCCAAAATGATACAAATATGGAACAAAACAACTGCACTCTGAGGTTAAAAATTCAGCAAGTTCAAAAACAGTTTAAATAAGACTCTTTGTCATTTGCATCTTAGAAAGGACAACTCATTACTTCATACTTACAGACCTTGGTAGCATTCAAGGGTTAAAAATACACATATAAGGGCGGAGCTGCCTTGTCTGGTGTATGGACACACTTTGAGCTCTCTCTCTCGAGTGTCTAGCTTATTATGCGCTAAACAGCTATTTGAGACCCATTTAATCAGCACCATAGGGTGTATGGCAACTTACTGGTTGCTCTAATGAGGCCTGGGAAATCTTTCTCGTCCAAAAAGAAACAGAAACAGCGAAAATCGCTGATATTACTTCTGAACTACAAACCCTGAGAAATAGAGTGCATCAAGTTGAGGAGGATGTTGATGGGATTCACTCTCAGATACAAAGCATGGAGGATGTTATCTCTGATCAACAGGACATTATCTTGGTCATGCAATACAACCTTGATGACCTAGAAAACAGGAGCCGCAGAAATAACATTTGTCTCTGGAAAGTTCCCTAGTCTATTCCGCCTAAGGACTTGATTTAATTCTTACGTAAGTTTTTTTTGCTCATCTGCTTGACTTACCTGAGAATTCTCAGCACACTATAGATCAAGCTCATCGTGCCCTGAAACCCAAGAGAGTCCCCCAAGACCCTCCGAGGGATATTATCTGCAGAATGCATTATTTTGCTGACAAGGATAGCATCATGCTTAAAGCCAGAAACTTGGACAAGGTCTCCTATGCGGGCTGCGAAATACAATTATTTCAAGATGTTACCCTGTTCACTCTCCAACTCCAATGGGCACTGAAGCCACTAGGGGAACATCTCTGCGTGCTGAACATTTGGTATAAATGGAGATTCCCCTTCCACATGCAGATACAACATAATGGACAGTCGGTTACCTTAAAGTACCCATATGAGGTTACGTCAATTTGTTCAATGTTGGGGAATCCGCTTCCTCCTCCCACTCCAGAACCGAGGAAAGTGGCTGCATTTCAACTCATAGATAACCAGCGGTTCTGCTGGCATCTGGTTGGGGAGCCTTCTCCTAAACGGAGAAGGGACAAACAGTCTCCTGATGGTCCTAGGGTACCTACTACTTTGGAAGTGCCGTGAACTATATGGTCCTGATGTTCCGTGATTCCAGTTCCTGTCTTTTGGGACTCTCCTTCTGACACGCAAGTTTGATGTTCACCAAAGTACTTTATTGTGATTTACCTGTGTATCACTTGCTTTTTTCCAATGATCTTCCACTCGCGTCCCTCCATATAATATCCGACCTTCAGGTGCTTTATCATTGGTGGGGCTTAAAAGCAACGCAGTTCCTTTCTGAACTTAAGCAGATGACCTACTGGTCTTCAGTTTTCTGACCTTCCCTTAAATACAATAATTTATTCATACCCCTTGGTTTCTTCTATGGGTTATTGCCATTTGTCTATGCGTCATCACTTCTCTCTTATCCTTGATCCCTGCATTAAATCTTTGGTGGCCTCATCCATCTCTGATATTTTTGTGGACAATGTTCAATCTGGCCCTTCTTTACCCGTAGTCCTGGAAACACACAAGTGTGTTTTGCAAGGGGATTCTTATCCAACAGGGGGCACGGAAGAAACAACTTAGAGATCGACAGATCACTGGTCTCTTGACTCTCATTCGAGACTTGGAAATTGACCACAAATCTTCCCTTTGTCCAGACACTTTTGTGCACCTAAAGGACGCATTCTCTAGACTATCTGCTATTCTTCAACAAAATTCGGTTAAATCATATATGTGGTATAAATACCACATTTTAGCAAGACTGATCAGAATTAAGAGACAGGGTTCCCATATTGCCTCGATAAAGACTAGTGCTTCGAGTGTCATGACCAAATCCTCAGAGATTCTAGCGGCCTTTACAGAGTATTAGAAATCCTTATACAATTAACTGCATTTGTTCGTGCGCCCTCCACTTCTGGCGTGACACTGACTGCAGAGTTTTTATCCCTAAGATACCTCTGGATTCTATCCAATCTATGGGGAAACGATTTTCCTTGAATGAACTGTCTAAGGTTCTAGCTTCCACCCATATGTAAGTATGTTCCCCAGACTCCATCACATCTAGGGCAGTTATCACTATGGGAGCTCCCCATTTTATGCAGCCTAACAGGGGTATAGTAGATCCTGTGTAGAATATTTAACTGTATCATTTGATATCTAGATGACATCGTCACCTGCACTGGGCCCGCCTAGGCCATGTCCCATTCCCAAGTTTACATATTACCCACATCCTTTTCCCATCCGTTTCGCATTCTAGCCATTGGTAAATAAAAGACACTGGTCTCGAAGGCTCCCTAAGAAGCAGTCTGTTAAGAAGCGGAAATGTAGCTATCGTTGGAGCCCGTTCCCCCACTGAGCTACCAGAGCGTGCCTTATACAAAGATATGTATAAAAAAGATTGTTTGGTATTTGGTATTCAGCATGTAATTGTGTAAAAGGTTTTAGCTGATTATCCTGATATAGCTGACCCAGGATAGTGGCTCCAAATCTAGCCCAGGTAGGGCCAAAGCCGCTTCCCGGTAAATGTTGCAGTCCAGCAGCCTCCCACAGAGGGGTGTCCGGATACATGGCAGAGTATCGCGAGAGCTTTTTTAATGCCACCCACGCCTCATAAAGAGCTCTAGCTAGGGGAATTTGGACCTTAAAAACTGCAAGACCACCATGCAAGAACTGTGGTAAATCATATATGGGTCGTAATAGCAATTTATCCACCTGGGTGGCTTGATATCGACACCATGGGGATGCATATTCCAGCTCATATCGGCTCTGTGCCGCTAAGTAAAATCTATAAAAATTGGGGAGAGCAATTCCTCCCTCTCTCTTGGGCTTCATAAGAGTGGTCAGTTTAATTCCAGCGCAGCCACCCCTCCACAGAAATTGTGAAATAATTTTATCAATTTGCTTAAAGTATTTCTTGGGAATGGTAACCGGTGTATTTTGAAAAATCAATTGTTTAAATTTAATTCTAAACATATCAGGTCTTCTTCTTTGAGGGAGGCGAATTATAAAGTCCTTACGAGATGGTATTTTACTCTTTCATGGCTAGCTACATTTTTTCCTTCTACCCCACGACATGTTGGAGATGCTCGTCTGCGGAGGGCACTTTTCTACACATCTGGTGGACATGTCCACTGATTCGTCCCTACTGGGAAGGTATTTCTTATGAATTACAGCAATTACTCTCAGACTTACCTTCATTATCACCTGAATCCTTTTTGCTGAATTTTATCCCCTCCTCATTTCTTTCTCAGAAGCCGGCTAAGTGTCAATGGATGTTGGCCTGGGTTTCTCTTCTGTCTTTGTTGTGGCATGGTCCAGGTGGTTTTCCTACATTCATGTCTCCTCACTTTCAGCCTCCTAAATTGTTTTTCATTTTTGACCTCTGCTTTTCCTGCCTATGTTTCTGCCTATATTGGCCGATTACCCATTCTTGCTTGTCTGTACCTCTTCATTTTTCATACATTTCTTCCCTCCTTTTCCTCCTTCCTCTCCTTGGTCCCTTGGTCTTGGTCCCTCACCCCCACTTTCCTTTCTTCACCTTGTATCTGGCAATTGGGTCCAATTTTAAAGCTTTCAATTAATTTATTGAATATCAGTAGTAATTGGGCTAGCACAAGTGTTGATTATAAACACATTTATGTTTAAAATGTTAGTAATGTCTAAAAAAACTTTTTTGCATTTAGAAGAGCTTAAAAAGCTGATCTAAAAGAAAAAACCATATCTCTCAAACTGCTATGGTTTAAGAGAAACAGGCGTTTAAAGTTTGATTTCTCCTACTGACAGCTGTAAAGCTGTCAGCAGGAGATTCGTGTTGGTCGACACGGAAGTGCTTGAGAAGTGCCTGGATCTCCTTACTTACACGGAATCCCTTCATTGGAATGGTCTAAAACGTGTGCCTAGTGTTCAGGCACACCTTTTAGACCATTCCAATGAAGGGATTCCGTGTAAGTAACGAGATCCCGGCACTTCTCAAGCGCCTCTGTGTCGACCGACACGAATCTCCTGCTGACAGCTTTACAGCTGTCAGTAGGAGAATCAAACTTTAAACGCCTGTATCTCTTAAACCATAGCGGTTTGAGAGATAAGTTTTTTTGCATTTAGATCAGCTTTTTAAGCTCTTCTAAATGCAAAAAAGTTTTTTTAGACATTACTAACACATTAATTATGTTTAAATGAGTCATATTGAGTGATTATATGCTTTTTTTACTTACTTTTTGATATAGTAATAAAGATTTGTTACTATTATATTTTTTGCTGTGGTATTGTGTGCCACATGAGTGGGTCTTCTGTTTTTTTGAAACTCTGTGTTTCCATGTTGGTTCAATTGATTTATTGGCTAAATATTTAGCCAATATTCTACTGATATTTGTATTATGCTCATCTTTCTGCTTATACATACAGTCTATGATTTACAGTTATATTTGCTGCTATTATTATGTGTACTATTCTTATGATGTTCTGTACTTCTTTGTACTGCTTTGTCAATTATTTTTTCTTCAATAAAGCATTTTAAACTTGAAAAAAAACCACACATTTAAATCAATGGGATTTCATCTTCTCCCAGTGGTGCAGATGGTTTGTTGCACTATAACACCTTTTTAGCTTAAAGGGATAGTAATGTTTCAAAATAAAAGCAGCTCCATTTAACACATTAACGACGCATGATGTACATGTAACTCATGGGTGGATGTTCCTAAAGGACCCATGACGTACATGTATGTCATTGATTTTAGGGCTCCCTGCATGGCTGCATGCCGTTCGGGGAGCCCTGAATCAAATTAAAAAAAAAATGCTCAGTGGTCCTTAAGTTCCGGCCGTGTGCGTGCGTGTTGGTCCTTAAGGGGTTAATCTTCATAGTATTTGGGCCATGGAGAGTGTTATTTCAGTACTGTCAGAGTTGTAGTTCAAGAGTAATTGAATGATAAAGTATGCCCCTCCCGCTCCTTTTATCTAGTGTAAGCCCCCTCCACTCAGATGTGGAATCTGGTCTTAAGACCAGACAGGTCGCAGCAAGGGACAATCTTCTTATTGTGAGAACAATGTAAACCCTGCCCCCCTTGACAGGATTTTCAGGTTTTTCCCTTTTGCTAATTGAAGATTGTCCCTCTCAGCAAGCCATCTGGACACCTTTTTGTTCTGACGTAAGCAGTGTTACATCAGTAAAAGGAGCAGGAGGGGGATACTTTATCGTTCAATTACTCTTGAACTACAATACTGACAGTATTTAAAAAACACTCTTTGTGGCCCAAATACTATGAAGATTAATTGGAGCTGCTTTTATTTTGAAACATTACTATCATTTTAATGGACAAGGCCTGCCACAGTGAGTCTCAGATCTAGTCCCATAGACACACCAACAGGTCAGATTTTACTGGAGAAGTAAACTTTTTATGAAAAAACATATCTTGTAGGGGTTTCCCATTAAGTAAAAGAAAAGTACTCCCAAAGCTGAAAGATGCATGTTTCCAGAGTTATACAGTTTAAATTGTTGTTATTTTACATCCAGATTTCAGTTAGCTATTGTGCTGCATTCTGTGGTAGAACTGAGTCACTGACAAACAGTTCTCCATAGAATGTGATATAAACTGATGTTTTGCTGTCAGTTAGAACTTGCAGGAAGTAATCATGCTGTAATTCACATCCTGCCAATTTGAACTGTTATAGCATTTGAATAAAACAACTATCAGTGGTGGGGGTTCCTTTGTTTTACTGAGCAGGAAATGCCTTATATTTGTTTCCTAAAATAATGTTTAGTTCTCTTGTACAGATAACCCTGATTAAGTGCAAGTGGAGCAATAAAAAAGGCCCGAGGCTCTGATTATACACTTGCTAAGAAGCAGTGATATCCTGAAAACCTGCACTGTTGGTTTGCCACGAGGAGAAGCATTGAGAAAAACTGGCATATTATTTTGCTAAAGCATAACTTTACTCCCTACTTTCTAGCTTCAAATCTTGCTTGAATGCAGTGGTTCTTAACCCTTGCCCTCAGGTCTAGGACTTAAGAATATCTTTGCTTGTACACAGATGACTTAATTAAAATGACTGAGTCACAGTCCATGACTGGTAGTGGACCCTGAGGGCATAAGTTGAGAACCACCACGTTAAAGCACTGCTCAGCAAATGTAGATCAACATGGTTTTGTTGTTTAGAAAGTAAAGATATCAATAGAATGTTATTGACAGTTACATATCTTCATGCATAATAGAACACATAGATTTCCCTCCTTTAATAGTTCAGATAAAATCACTCCATTCAACTACAGGTTTCTGAATTCATGTATTTTTATGATTGTCACTAACTTTAATTATATTGCTTGATTCACTGACCTGACTTCCCTATAACTTTTTATTGGATTTCTTAGAATTTTCCGGCTTTATGCTGCTGTTTAGTGTGCATGCTACGTAAAAATCTTTTTCATCATTGTAGCAGCAATAGAGGTTGTACTTCAAGTATTTTAAAAACAGTTCTTTAAATTCTCCGGGGTGAAGCTGCAAATTGAATTTTGAACAAGCTTTCTAAAAGCTTTAAGTCTGTTTCAAGTATCTATTTGTTGTCTGTAAATGTATTGGTGAAACATTCAACTTCTAAAGAAAATGACAAGTGTGCGGTTTCCTGCTTCAGAGTAGCTTTAGGATTTGTAATTTTCTTTCATTTTATCATCTGTATTTCTTCTCTTATGGCTAAAGAAGAAGATCAATACAAAGACCTTCAGATGATTATTTTGCTTTAACTCCTTGGACACTGGAGTATGGCTATAATGTGTTGATAACATCTCAAGACTCCAAGGGACATGGACTGCATGAGCAAAAGAGAGGGGACGTTTGAGCATACCTACTGCACCAAAATAAAATTCTCCACATTCTCATTGCACTAAACATGGATTTAACATCCTGAATTCTGGAGAGGTCTCCAGTGAACTGCAAAGTAATGTGTTTGAAACCTCCCTAGCATTCAAGGTGTTAAAATGAGGGAAGGGTGAAAAATGGCACTTTTTGCCTTCTGTGGGAATTCCCACAAAAAGTGAATTTTTTCACTTTTTCCTCCTAAACCCCCATTGCTCTGGTTGTCATAGAACCATACATAATGACCCACTGATTTGTCCTGAGGTAGATATAGAATTGCATGCACTGCCCCACCAGCTATGTTTCACTGCAATGGTAGACATTATAACCATACATGCCCCCCTCCACCGCCTTGTCCCACTGCACTGGTAGACATGGAAACAAATACTGACATCCCCAGCCTTGTCCCACATCACTAGTAGATACAGTAACATTTACATCCTTCCAAGTGCTGCCAGACTACAACTTACATCATTCCCTGCAGAATGATGGGAGTTGTAGTCTGGAAACAGCTGAAGAGTCTCTCATTGCCCATCATCCTAGCTTTGTCCAATGGTAGCATAGAACCACATACACTGACTAATCATCCTTATCCCACTACACTGATAGCCATAGAAACACATTCACTGACCTCCCAGCCTTGTCCGCTGCACTGGTAGTCAGAGAGAGACAAATGTTGACCTCCCAGGAGTCCCAGTTTTGTCCAAATGCAATGGTAGCCAAAGAACCACACACACACAGTCTGCATGGCTGTGGTTAATAGGTGGAAAATGTTCTTATGGGAAATTTATTGGGGTTAGCTGGAAATTTTGCAGGAAAAGTGGGAAATTGTGTTTTATTAGCAAAATTTTCCTCAAGAAACAAATCAGACTTTCACTAATCTCTAGTTAAACTCCCCATTTAAATCAATGGAAATGTTAAGTTCTCTCCTATAGCACACTTAGATTGCTTCAGAATGACGCCACCTTTTCTTGAAAAATTCAAACCCTTAATAGCTTGTAAAAACTGTAGATAAGATAACTATTTATTGAAGTTTGAGATGAACATTTCTCCTTTTCATATTAAATCATATTAGTGGGAATTAATAATGGGAATTGCTATTGGTACACTGTACGTGTAAATATGTAAAAAATAAAATTGCAACCCATTCTGTGTTCCCTAAACTGCTGACAAATATGATCAGCTTGTGTGTCCAGATCAAGTCAGCACAGCACATATGGGCACAAAACAATAAAGAGCAAAAGTTTATTATAACAGAGTCTTCCTAACACCACATGTTTTCACTCCACACCTGTCTGGAGTCTTTTGTGGACTAAAAACATGTGGCAATAAGAAGAATCTGTTACACTACTCTTTCTCCATATTTTTTGGGTCCCTGTGTGCTGTCTTGATCTGGGTGAAAAGCCTTTGGGATTTTTTTGCAGAAAATTGCAAATGATTTGCCACTTTTCCACTGAAAATTCTCACATCTTGAAAAATGCTAAAATTTTCACCTATTCACTAACCCTATTACATTTTTTGTGGGAATTTTGCCAATTACAGCGGTGGGTGTCAGTCTCAGTAGGGCATTCCTACCAGTGCAATGGGACACATCTCAGAGTAAGATGTAAACTCAGTAGTGTTGAGCGAGCATGCTCGGCCGATGCTCGGATCGGCTCGAGCATCGCTCTGCTCGGCACATGGCGTTACTCGTACGAGTACCGCCATGTGCTCGCCCGCCATGTTCGGGTGGCAGGGATCTGTGCCGAAGGAGGCACAGATCTTACAGACGCTCCGCTGGACCACCAGGGACTGGAGGTAGGGGACATGTGGAGATGGAAGGGGGCATTGTGGAGATGAAGGGGGACATTGTGGAGATGAAGGGGGACATTGTGGAAGGGGGACATTGTGGAAGGGGGACATTGTGGAAGAGGGGCATTGTTGAGAAGAAGGGGGGCATTGCGGAGATGAAGGGGGCATTGCGGTGATGAAGGGGGACATTGTGGAAGGGGGACATTGTGGAAGGGGGGCATTGTGGAGATGAAGGGGGCATTGCGGAGATGAAGGGGGCATTGCGGAGATGAAGGGGGACATTGTGGAAGGGGGACATTGTGGAAGGGGGGCATTGCGGAGATGAAGGGGGCATTGCGGAGATGAAGGGGGCATTGCGGAGATGAAGGGGGACATTGTGGAAGGGGGACATTGTGGAAGGGGGACATTGTGGAAGAGGGGCATTGTGGAGATGAAGGGGGGCATTGACCAGGCACCCTCCCCTCATCAGAGCAGGGGGTGCCTGGTGTAATGCTCGAGTCCTCCCATTGAATTCAATGGGGCTCGGGTGCTCGGCCGAGCACTCGAGCCTCCGGGGGTGCTCGGTCAGAGCACCCGAACCCCCGAGCATCGGGGTGCTCGCTCAACACTAAAACTCAGTTCTATGCCTACCATGTCAAAAAACAATATGCGCTGAATAGAGACTATAATAGACACCACAATAATCCTCACAGATTAAATGAAAATAACATGAGGGTAATGATGACAAGATAAATATAGAATATTAGTCACTTATCTCTACCATCCTCACAGATGGAATGAAAATGACATGAGGTTAATGTTGACAAGATGGAATAATTTGTTGACAAATGTTAAAAGTTGTCAGTCACAATCACTTCTGGAGATAATAGGCACCAATTTATTCAAAAACTTTTTCATGCAGCCCAATAACGGAGAATCTCCACTCTCATAAATCTGGACGAACACATGAAAGCGCAAGAAAAATAAATCTAAAAGCAGTGTTTATTTTTCAGAACAAGCGCACATATATTTAAAAACTTACAGTATGGATGGTATTATCAAGCCTCTCTCCCTCCCGGTTCACTCTGTCTCAGTAGCGTTAAGCCACAATGTCCAAAATCCCCAGTGATCCTTGCCCTTCTCAGGGTAATCTGATATCAATAGATGCCTAAATCAGCATTCAACAGAATGCTGCTCCAAGTAGTAATGCATCTTCTCTGAAACTGCTAGATTGACATCAGCTCTATTAACAGTCTCTTCACACAGAGCTGTTGTTTGCTCCAAAATCCTCACACACACTAGACGCGGGCTTTCCTCACAGGGAGGCCTGACCAGGAGGGACCAAGAACAGACACCTTCCTCCTCTCTTTTCCCTACATGTATCGTGGACTTCCACTGTCCACTTCCTCAGGTTATTACAGGACCTCCCTAGAGATCCTCTTTTTAAACTGCATACCCACTAGTCACAATATTTTATTAACAATCATAAAGACATAAAATAAACCTCTAACCAATTGTTTCTCTGTTCCCTTTT
The DNA here is from genome assembly GCA_037306005.1 of Rhinophrynus dorsalis. NCBI lineage: Eukaryota > Metazoa > Chordata > Amphibia > Anura > Rhinophrynidae > Rhinophrynus > Rhinophrynus dorsalis. The sequence goes on along the minus strand of CM074719.1, from coordinate 65,857,647 downwards.
CCCACCCCATACTAATAATAAATAAATTACTACTTATCATAAAAAAATTATCTATATATGTCTCACATATTCTCCCTACTCAACGAAGGACATGTGGGAAATACACATTAGTAAAATATCTTAAAACAGACCCCCATTGAAAGCATATTTCATTTTTTATCATTATTACATAACCCACATATTATCTTTATCCTTTATTTCCCCCTTCAAAGTACCCACATAAAATAATAGTGGCTCTTATCCTGACCCCCTATGCAATGGACATTCCCGATTTATATCGTAAAAGCTGCTATATCGATATCTATATTCAAACCCCCTGGACTCAGAGTTATCAAGTCATGAATCCAGAAGGTCTCTCTTTTCCTTAACTTCAAAAGTCTGTCAGCCCCTCTCCTATCTACCTTTACTTGCTCTGTTGCCATGATGGAAATTCCATCCAGGTTTCCAGCATGATATTCAGTAAAATGTTTAGACACACTGTGTGTGAGTACCTCCATCCGAATATTACATAGTTGCTCCATGAATCCAGTCCTTAACTTACGCACGGTTCGTCCTACATGTTACCATGTCTGGGACAATGCTGGAGTGATCAGTGTGTTGTAGTTCTATGGGGAAGTAAGGGGAACAGAGTGTGGGTCTATGCATAACATGGGGCAATGCTGGGGGACAGTGTGTGGATCTATGGATAACATGGGCCAGTCCTGGTGGGACAGTGTGTTGTTCAAAGGATATTGTGGGACTACCTTGCGGGAACAGTGTGTGTGTGTGTGTTTCTATGGTTAATGTGGGTTGCATCAGAGAAAAAAAAAAGCTGAAAAACTGCATTTTTGCTGTAATTCCCACAAAAAGGTGAAAAGTGCTGTTTTCTCTTTTGGGGTGAAATATTTTGTCCATCCTTAATGTTTATGTGTACTTGTCTATGATTGTATCTTTGTGGTTTTGTGTGTGCTAACCTATATATGTAGTATATTTGTTTCAGTGTGTTTGTATATGTCTGTGGTTATCTTTGTGTTTAAGTTTGTCAGTAAGTAATTGCATGTGTTTGTCTTTGTGGGCCTCTGCACTTATGTTTGCTCATATGTATGTATGTAGGTATGTGTATCTAAGCATCCTAGTTGCTAACTATACATGTGAACATTTCACTAATTTTACAGCCATTACACAATGTAAATATCAATATATTAACAAATTATATTATATATCATAATAATATGCTATACATGCTTTTAAGCACCAATCATTATATTGTTTTTTTATAAGCGTAAAGGGCAACAGAGTCATAGGAATAATTGAATCAGTTTGTTTAATAAAATGATTAAGGTAAATCTCCATCATAAATCAGTCTGATATATCTATTAGTTTTTTTTTGTTTTTTTGTTTTTTTTGCATTGTGCTTGAAGTTGATTTTATAAAACCCACTGAAATCAGATCCCTCCTCACAACAAAATAATATGCTTCAATACTCATAAATGATGTGTGTGGATCCAGGGCTGGATTTCTCATTAGGTAGACTAGGCAACTGCTTAGAGCTCCAAATAATTTGAGGGCCACCTCAGCTTTCCTTTTTTAATTTTGGGTATGACCAGTGCAATTTTATCACCAATAAGAAATGTGGATGAACACCTGTGTGGGCTCTCCTGCAGTTGAATGAGTAAAGCAGTGCCTTGGAGCTTTTATACCAGAGCTCTGTGATAACATAGACAGGCAGCAACTCTGCACCCTGGTATAACAGGACCACCACAACAGAACACCCTGGTTACCACAGATGGACAATTTGTGGCCTTCCATCCAGTTCCCATCATCCTCAGCTACATGTTGGCAGGATAAAGGTGATAGGAAATATAATCTAACCAGGGATGCTTCAGGCCATTTCTATTGAGTATGCATCCCTTGACTAGATTTGAGTTTGATATGCCTGTCATATACAATACTATACTACAAGCTCCATTAAATGTCATCTATGTTTCTGCCATTAATTTCTCAGTTGCTTTATAAGAGAACTTTGTGATTAGTTTAAATAACCAGAATGTACAATAAAACCCATCATCTGATTTTAAAATGTTCATTTCAATCCTGCAATGGTTGTTATACAGGGTAATTAAACTATAATGCATACAGTCATAATCCTGATGTAAAAAAAAGATCATTATGATTGCTTCATTGCTTGTTTTCCTTTAAATAGTTTCTAGGCAAAATTGATCAACCAAACTACAGTCACAGCCATGGAAAAAATTTTAGATAAATTACTTTTAAGATGTACTAAAGTGCATCAGATTATTTCTGAAGTTAATATAAATATATTTTAATTTACCTGCACATATATAAATCTTTGAGTTTAATTATATAATGTGAGATGTACCATTACCACCACAAAGTTACACTGTATAGAAAAAAACTTTACTCCTTGTTTAATAACACAGTAGCACCCAAGCAAACAAAAAGCCCTATATTCACACACTGTGAAAAATAACTTGTTTATGCAGTTCTTGTTCTAAGTAATACACCCCCAAGGCCACAGCACAAGGAGCAGCTTGTCACAGCAGCCATGCAGTGGGACAAGCAAGTACACTGAGGATTCACTGGACCTTCATCCTTGGATCTTCATCTAGTGATAAACACTAGAATTCTGGAACTCAGTGCAGTGGGTTAAACACTGACCTCTAATATTATTTGACCTTGCACCTTCAGGGTCAAACAGATGTTGAGCTGCCACAGTAGCTGGAGTTTCTACATATCATGCAAGGGCAATGATCTGTGATTCTCCAGTGTACTTATTTGTTCATGGGCACAGCTCCTGCGACTGCCTACTTCAAGTGTGTCAGGCTCAGTGTATATTAAGAATAATGTTATTTTTCACATTGCATGGATATCAGATTTTTATGTATATGGGTGTTAATATGGTATTACATTAAATGATCCGATAATATTTTATTAAATAGGCTTCTTATGGATTTCTAAGATTGCCTGCCTGTTGTATACATTTTCTACAGAATATCATCATTTAGCCTATCAAGGATAGTTCTATGTAAAAAAGAGTCAAGTTAATCAATTCTACCATGAGGCAAACCCATGGCTGTAATTTTCATGTTGAATTGCTCTTCACCTCCTACTCCTCAAAAATAAAACCTTAGTAGCTACTGCAGCAATCAGCCAAAACTTTTTCATATGCTGAAACATTGACAGAGTCATAGGCAAAAAGAGAAATCTAAGTAGTTTAGGGGAAACCATCTTCACCTACATGCTAAATCATGAAATTGCCATTGATTTAAATGGGGATTTTAACCCTTACATCCTGCTCACTGCTTGCATAAAAATAGAGTACTTTGGAGACCTATTGTGTGTTCTTTTTAAGAAATAATATACATCCTAGAAATAAGGATCTTTTAACACATTTACTTTACTAGGCAGTTGTCCTTCATACTACAGTCAGGTATGTCCTTCTGTTGAAATGTATCTCTAGATCACACTTCCTTACAACAAACAACAGGCTTCAAGTGTCAACAAATTTGAATGGTTCAAATTTTTGATAGGCTCTATTAAATTATAATTGCATTAACTAGATATGGAATATAAAAGATCAAATGCATTAAAATTATACATAGAAATAACTGACTGCTGTTTGAAAGACACCCACCTAATTCCTTTTGATAAACAAACAAATGTAATATTATTATGGCATAATTTCCTGTTTAAATTGAATAATTTGCCACCAAAAACATTGCAAATAACTTTTGGTGCATGGGCCCCACGGTATTTGGAGATAAATGTGGTGGGCTTGACAGCATGGGTATATTATAATAGGAAAAATGTTAATGGTGAATTGTGTCTAGATGAATGAAAAATTTAAGAAAAAATGAAAAAATCCAGGGGAATGCAGCCTGATAAATATGTGGATCATTTGCAGTAACAAATCCACTTCAAGTTTTGTTGGTGTGGCCAATTCACCCTTTGATAAATACACTGTGGTGGAAGTGGTGTAAATTGAGTGGGTGTTATAAGGTTTTGTCATGGTTTTTACCAGTTTGTAAAAATAACAAGATCAGGAAGATAGGAGTTGCAATCCATCAGTAGATGGTGAGCCACAGGATTACCAACCCTAACCTAGTCAAAGTAGAAAGGACAATTATCGTATGAGAGAGCAGCTTGCTGAGGAATCCAAGGCTAATTTGTGGAGTCTGGATGATATGTTGGAGACCTGATCAGTGGTCAGAAACATGTCCTCTGGTAATCTCCTAGTGATCCAGTGAGAGAGACTTAAAGGGGCAGTAGAGGATCCATACAAAACCCTTTTAACTGTAAGACTGTGCCTGAGATCTATAGGAATTGAGTCCCCTCCAGTAAGTATTGCAGATCACAGTAATCTACAAAACTGGGTGACTGAGGTGCCCATGGGAGATTGGTCTTGTCTTTGTTCAACTCTATGAAAGCCCTGTCAGTAAATCTGTTGTCAGCAGGCTTCAATACAAAGTAGAGCAGTCTCCTATGAGCACCTTACTCAGCACTGACATCTCTCATCGTGATCTACATGGCTTGCTAGAGGACAATGAAAATGTTTAGAGCTATGTGATCTCATTTCCCATTGCGCTTACAGTGCAGCATAACATTTAAATTGTCTTTTGTGTTTGTTATACTGCTCCTTTAACTGTAACACTGAGAAGTCATGTAGCTCAGTACTGTGGGCCCACAACCAGAATCCCCCATAGACATCTAATAAAGGGTTTTCAAGCCAAGCACTGGTAATCTATGAAGCTGTGTTTGTAATAAGTGAAAATTGTGGCTTTTAGCTACAGACTTTCAAGTTGTGTCCAGTGCTGCTATTAGACAAAAGGCAAAAGGAAACGATTTTTGGACCCCCTCTCCTTAAATGGATGATAGGGTCCATTTTGGGACTGGATTTGTATTAAAGCCCTTATTCTCAAAAAGAAAGGGGTGAAATTCTGGAGCAAACCAAATGCACCATGGAGTCCAATGCAAATTCACATTGATTTACATTGGACATTTAACCCCTTCAGTCCTAGAAAGGTCTTCAGCATGGTGATATAGCTTAGTAGGTTAATCTACCAACTGTGGAATATGCTCAGACCTCAGGGTTGCAGGGTCAAATATCTGCCAACCCGCAGTGGACCAGCATGGAGGTTTATGGTCCAGCTTGCTGAGGAGGTCTTCATCCGGCAGTGGGTTGACAATGGCTGCAGCTTATATTTATATATATATATATATATATATATATATATATATATATATATATATACACATACATAGTTAGCGCTACTGGTATTAACAAAGTCATCATCAATGTTTAGCATGAATGCACCAAATGCACAAAAAAGTTGAGAGAGTCTTAAGTGAACCAGTAGCACTATATAAAAAACTATCAAAAAAAATACCACTTATTAAATTGAGCCCCAAGGAGATTTTTATTTGTTACCTATGATATAGTTGGTTTACTCCCACATAGCTCCCCACTCTTTTATGGATAAACGTATACTACCACATAGCATTGCAGTCAAGGGGTTAAAATCTCCATTTAAAGGAAAACTAACACTTCCTAATAATAATAACCCTCCACTTATAAAGATTGTCCAATGGCTCCTCCTTGTGCCTTTTTTCCAGAGATAACATCTTCCAATCAGCCCTGGATGTTAAATCCATGGAGGTAGACATGACAGTTGCTCTCCCCCCCCCCCCCAACTGATGCAGGGCATGAGCGTATTTAACCTTTATGGACCAGAGGGTGAATATTTTATTGCAAAAAATGCATTTCACAACCCCCGGCTCATAAAGGGTTATTATTACCATGTATAGCTCCTTTGTTCCTGCTAGCGATTATCATGGCCATCTCCATGGTCAAGAAGAGAGTAAAAGATCCACCACATTCAAAATACTCCAGTAAAATTATTTCTTTATTGAGGAGACTACACAGAACACTGAGGAACAATAGTTTCACCCGTTTTACACTAACAGTGCTCTTTCATAGACTTGAGTCTATGAAAGCACTGTCGGTGCGAAGTGTGTGAGACTATTGTTCTTCAGTGTTCTGTGTACTCTCTCCAATAAAGAATTGATTTTACTAGAGAATTTCGAGTGTGGTGGATCTTTTTCTCCCTTCATTATGTTCATTATGAATCTGGCTTATCTATTCACCCAGCACCGAATTTCCATTGATGTTGGTGAGTGGTGCTTTCTAATCTGGCCAAGATTGGTGCCGCTTTTTCTTGAACTACACTTCCATGGTCAAGACATCCAAAATTCATTGAAGATGTCATCTCTTGAACAAAGCCACAAATGCAACATTCAGAGGGGATATTAGAAGTTTCTGGTCATTTTAAAGAAAGCACGAGTAATTATTATTAGTAGGTGTTATATCACCTTTAAATTAACAGATATATTTTTATCCTTTGTGCTTCTGTTGATTTCCTAAAGAATTGCTTTGTTTTAGTTTGTGCATATGGACCTAATACTTCTACAGTTTAATCATGCAGGCAACACCTGCTCCACCAATTTAAAAATAATGTAACTTTTTCATTGTTATATATAGCCTACCATCTGAAGAACTGGCATTACATTCCAAAAACAAAGTATCAAACTAATTCTTGCCAACTTGTTTCATGCACAGAGGTAATAAAGTGGCTGCAGCTATTGTTGGAAAGATTACAGCTTTGTAGAGCTTGCACTATATTTATGCATAAACTCAGTTGACAAAACCTATTGTGCTCCCTTTTTGTCTAGAATCAAAAAGTCCTAGATTAAAAATCTATGGCTCATTAAGCATAAGAGGAGGAGTACGAACTTATTGAAGAAATATTACATTCTGCCAGGATTGCTTTGTCCCAGTGTGAAGCCTTATCTGTAAAACTTGCACACAATTACTTTTTAATGATTTTGCATTGGCTCATTAGGAGCGCAGCCACTACTGAGACTTTTAAGTGTAATCATGCAGACATACCAGAAACCCACATATAGGTCATTATTGGAACTAAATACCAAAACTCTCTGCTTTTATATAAAACAGTTTTATTGAGCAATATAAAGTGAACACAAAGTGATAATGAAGGTTTCATTTTTCCTCATCAAAGAGCATAAAACATGTTTTTTTCTGCCAAAATAAAATGTATCTGTGGTCATCAAATTTCCAACCCTTTACCCCTTTGAGTGCCATAGAGGTAGGTAATGCATTGCTTTGCAATTGGATATCTCTCTGGCACCCAAAGGGTTAAAGATCATAAAGTTGTTCAAGCCATTGTTTTGATATGAGTTGCTTACTCCTTAACCATTTGAGTGTCACAGGGGTACGCAACACATTGCAGAGCAATGCGTTGCCTATCCCTCTGGCACTCAAAGGGTTAAAGGGTTGGCGTCCCACTCTATATGTAAATATATGATAAATGTTTCAGTTATTTTCTGTATTGTACCTTTTCCAAGCAATACAGTGAGACTCATGTACTAAGACGACAAACCCACACCATAAAAGGGCGGCTCTGCAGCACAGCCGAGATCACGTTATTGAAAAATAAATCCTTCACTGAAACTGTCTTCTATGTGTGCATGCAAACCAAACACACGTAGAAGACTGTTCCAGTGAAGGATTTCTTTTGCAATAACGAGATCTCAGCTCTGCTGAAGAGCATCTACCAGTCCCAGGACCGGATTCCCCTGCAGTCAGGGAGGGGGGAATTTTGAAAGGGAATATCTCTCAAATCATAAAGATTTGAGCGATGGCACTGGGAGCATTTAATTTCTTCTTTTTAAAGGCTATAAGATGCAGTGTTGTAAAATTTAAGTATTACTATCCCTTTCAGTTACCACCACTTTCTGAAGATCTCACCCTTTGAGTGCAAGAGGGGTATGCAATGCATTGCAGATCAATGCGTTGAACACCTCTCTGGCACTCAAAGGGTTAAATAGGTGGCTTCTTTATTTGTGCTCTTTCCTTCTTAGTACAGTATTTTATTTTCATTTATAACTTTGCACAAAACAAGTGCTACAGTGTATAAGTGTATACTTGAAATCATCATTTTAGTGAATGCCATATTGTTGTTTTTTACATGGTGCCCTTAAATGAGAAGTGTACCTATAGGAATGAATGGCTCTTAATTTGTTTAAAGAACATACCTAGATAAAGAATGTGTTCAGCATTTTGTTGTTTGTTTTTTTAAACTTTTAAGGGCCAGAAGGGTGAACAACACACTTTCTCATAGTGTGTTGGCACTCCTCTAGTTAATTTCTCAGTCGGATACTCTTAAGTAGATCTGCAGAGTGACAGAATGAGCTTCCTTTATTGTATTCCTTATTCAGTTTTAACCCATCGAGTGCCAGAGAGGTATTCAATGGATTGTGTTTCAATGCATTGGATACCTGCCTCCCCTTCAAAGGGTTAATATCTGTTGTGATATGTGAGATAAATGCAGACTTCGACTGGAAAAGTACATATTTTCAAAGTACTTCTTAGTAATTAAATATTAACCCTTTGAGTGCCAGAGGGGTATGCAACAAATTGATTTGCAATGAGTTGCATACCCCTCTGGCACTCAGAGGGTTAAAGCATCCCTCATATGTATCCTATAGTAAAGGAGCCATTATGTTCCATCATGAAAAATTACCCTTTTGGTCCAAATGGAAACAGATATAACCTTTAATTAACCATTTGAGTGCCAGAGCCAAAGCAACTCATTGACACCTCTCTGCACACTTAAAAGGTTAACCCTTTCAGTGCCAGAGGGATGTCAGAAACATTGTAAAACAAGTTAGACACCCCTCTAGTACATACAGCTTTAAGAAATTAGTTGACGACCTCTCTAGCATCCAAGGGGTTAACAAACAATATAATTACTGGTCAAGGTAATTTTGGACTAAAGCATTAGGTTAAAATATGTCAGATTACATTAAGCAGTGTGATTTATCTGATAAAACATTTTAGAATGGCACAGGTTATAGTGATTATTAGCAGAGACATTTAAAGTGGAAATATCACTTTGTAATGCTGGGTGAATTTAAAAGAGGTTTAAAATAAAACTGTAATAAGTGAGGCATTTTATTTTTAAAACAATAATTCATAAGATATTTAGCATTGTTTATTTGTTAGATAGTCCAAGTCCTCCAGACAAACCTGGAAGACTCACACATACTATATACCTCTGCATTACCAACTGCCACTTCCTACCAGGAAGTAATAACTCATCTGCATACACTGACTAATACATAAAGATAAATATATCAGAAAGTATTGTTAGTCATTTTTAATTCCAAACATAAATATAGATGGATATTACCACTGCATCTGTGGGATGCAAAATGGCTACTATCAGCCATTTGGGGGTGGGGGGAGAATACTGACCTCCTTGGGTGAAATGCAACCACTTATGATATGGTTGTCAGCAGCAGACTTCTTGGGTAGCATGAGCAGCCTCCACTGGCCCTCAGTGTTTTACTTCCTAGCCTTATACGTGAGGTCTATAGGTACAGCATCACATGGGACTTGAAACTGAACAGTGAGATTTAAGAGGTAGTATGCACTAGGGTGTGATTAAGCGGAGATAACTTATCCAGTGAGATCACTTCTCCAGTTCTATGTTATTCTATGAAGCCTATGCACTAAGATCTTTCTCACTTTATCAGCTCTCTATCACACCTTAGTGCATCTCTCTTGGTGCTACAGAATGAATCTTTGTTTACTGAAGATCACATCCACAGAGGTAGATATGATTTTTTGCTGCTAAGTTCCAGAATACCAAAGTGTGCACACTAAATAGTTTTTAGGAATGAAGACAAACTTTGGTGAAAGAAGTCTGATGTCCTAGGGCTCATTTCAATATTCACCAGTAAAACGGACAGTAGAGCAAAAATGGATACTGAATGGAACAGACACTCTGTTGCCATCTAAATTCAATTGCCCTATCAACAGGAACCATAACAAACATTGGGTCACAGAACCTGACTTTTGGCCCAATGTTTGTCATGGGTTTTTGTTCCCAAACTCACACTAAATAGCATGAGAAATGGAAAACAACTAATGCTTGGTGTATTTTACACTCTGTCAAACACTAAACATGAGCAAAAACACAGATACTTTAGGGGAATTTCTTATATGAACATGGATATTCTTTTTATTTATAATGGCATACTTTTCAGAAGATAAGAACACAGAAGATAGAAGAATAAAGAAGAAGACTTACAGTGGATGACCAAGGTGCTGAACACACTACTGGACAGCAGGCTTAGAGGTAAGTGCTTATTTTCAAGGGATAGTGTTAGTTTTAGTGGGTTTAACCCTGTGAGTGACAGTGGGGAATGAAATGCTCTCCAATGTGTTGCATACCCCACTGACACTCATAGGGTTAATTTTTCTAACATTACACACATTTTTTTCAGTATTTTGGATATAATGATATAGAGCTTAGGGCACTATATCAATACATCCACTGGTCACTTTTTTTTAGCATATTTTACACTTCATTTCCAGCGTCAGTGGTTTTAAACATGCGTTAGGGTACTCTGCACCAACTTTTTTGGAGTTGAATCTCTTAAAGCATGTTACCACCAAAACGCATGGAACTGAATCACAAATTCAATACATTTTTAATTGCTTCCAATGGACACAAATTTAGCTCCCGACATGTTTTTTTTCTGCAGTAGTTTTTCACAGCACAGGTAATTGGATGGATTACTGTGTTTGAAAAATTACAATCTACTGTTTTTTCCAGTAGTTATTGATTTGAGCCCCTACAGGATGGAAAAAAAGAGTCATATCTAGCTTTGTGGACTTTATTTACTTATTGATTTAGAAGATGGTTTACCAGGAATAATACATTGATATTTCTCTCATTTTCATGTATGTCCTGGTGCATTTACAGTAAAGATTTGCATATTTACACAAATAGAGAAACACACATACACACATATAAGCATACATACATATATACATACTAAAATGTATACACAGTTACATATTGTTTTAGATATAAAGAAACAGTTATTTTTATGGATTTTAGACTGGAAGAAGATCTAATTTTTTGAGGTAGGTTATTCCAGGCTTTCAGGGCTCTGAAGGCAGAAAGCAGTGAAACAGAGGTTATAGTTAATATGGAGAGCTGGAGTGAGCATACTGCTCAGGTAGTCTGGTAGTTTTCCAGAGAAATGGTTGTATACTAAGCAAGAAAGGTGAAGGGTATGTCTAGATCTGAGTGCTACCCAGTTTAGTTCTTTGAACATATGACAGTGATGGGTAGTGTAATTACATTGGAGGATAAAGTGGCATAATGAGTTATACAGTATGTCAAGTTTACCAAGATGGATTTGTGGCACGGGAGCATATACTACGTTCCTATAGTCTAGGACTGGCATTAACATCTGTTGAACATTTTCTTACCAGTGGACTTAAACATAATTTGTTACTAAACAGAGCACTTATTTTGGGATAAAGTTTGCATGTTAATTTGTCAATATAAAGACCAGATTTGAGTCAAATCACATACAAGACATTTGTAGGAGTCCCCCGGGGCCATGTTACAATTGGATGCAACTACAATGGATAGATGGGTATTATTATCTATGCCAGCTACCACTTAAGCTAAGAGATGGATCCAAATTCCAGGTACTCATGGTTTGTGTAAAAATTAAATACTATTCACTCCTAAAACAACAAATAAAATCAAATGTTAAAAAGATATTCATTGCTTTGGGAGTGAGCAGCATTTATGCAGCATAAGCCTGAGATTGTCTTGTCTTGTGCCAATATACATGAGTTACTTGTGACTAATATCCTAGTAGAGGACAGTCAATTGCAGACTTCCAACTACAACACCCATCATCGCTGGGTATTATGGGAGTTGTAATTCCGAACAGCTGGAAGTCTGGCAACTGACTGTGTTTGTCCTTCTAAGTAGCTATTTTTACAGGGCCAGATTTACATCCCAAGTGCCCCTCTACGGAAGGGTTCACTGTCAAAATGTTGCACATTATTGTGTGGGCAAGTAAATGGCACATTAACCATGTTGCAGGGATGAAAAGGGTGACATGAGAATCTCGCTCTCATCAAAAGGGCAAGATTCTCATGCCAAGTTCGTTTGGACACCTGCATGACTTAAAGGTGAACTCTCACATTAGATGTGAATTTCTATGTTGTTAAAGCTGTAATCAGTTTATCAAATCAATTTAATTCAGTAGTTTTAGAAATATTAGCTGGTGACATCAGTTTCTTTCAGGCTGTGGATATAGCTCTGCCCCGCAGCCTGTCAATCTTGCTCAGTTCCCCTCCCCACGTAGTGCCTTCTCTCTTCCTCCTCTGATGATGGAGGATTCCTGCAGATGAACTGGCGCACTCTCTAGCAAAAATGCATCCAGGTCATTGTTCATGCACAGATGGAGCATGTTCATGCGCTCAGTGCTTTATAATCAGTGCCAGTTCACTTGCCTAACTAGAAATAGCCACAGAGGCAAGCATAATGAGCGTTACCATTGTTGTGGCTGGCCAAATTTCAATAGTAAACATTTTTGCCAGGAATGTTAAGGAAGTTTCAAGTTATGAAGGAGAAACCAGTATTTTAACCTTTTCAGTGCCAGATATGTACTGGCCAGTCACAACAATGGTTACGCTCATTATGCTTGTCCCTATGGCTATTTTTAGTTATGCAAGCGGACTAGCACTGATTATAAAGGATGGATCACATGATCATGTGCTATCTGTGCATGAACAATGACCTGGATGTGCTTTTGCTAGAGAGAGTGCCAGGTCATATGCAGGATTCCTCCATCATTGGAGGACAAGGAGATGAGGCACTACGTGGGGAGGGGAATGGAGCAAGATTGACAGGCTGTGTGCTGGAGCTGTACCCGCAGCCTGAGAGAAACTGACATTGTCAGCAGAACTTTAACAGCTAATATCTCTACAACTACTGAATTAAATTGTAAATAAAAAATGGATTACGGCTTCAACAACATTGAGCTGTAATAGAAAGACACACTTAACTAATGTGAGAGTTCCCCTTTAATGCAGCTCCCCATCTGTTCAAATACAATGCACTATATGTAATACATGTACTTGTCCAATGGTTGCTACAAAGCCACAGGTTAGTGGCAGAGAAGCTATACTCCAACAATAGCTGTAAATCAGAACTGAGCATAAACATACCTTGGTGATATTTCAGCTCCCGCATTAATATAAACATGAGCAGCTGACGCTGAGGGGGAGGAGAGCGGGAGTACACACAGGCAACAAACAAGGTATGTCTATGTTCATGCGGGCACTGAAATATCACCAAGGTATGTTTATGCTCAATTCTGGTATACAGATATTGTTGGAGTACAGCTTCTCATCCACTAACCTGTGGCTCTGTAGCAACCGTTGGACAAGTATGTGTATTATATTTAGTGCATTGCAGTCGGCAAGATGGGGAGCTGCATTAAGTCATGCAGGTGCTCAAATGAGCGTGACATGAGAATCTCGGCCTTTTGATCTGGACGAGATTCTTATATCGCGCTTTTCATCCCCGTGACATGGTTAAAGCGTTGTTTACTTGCTCGCACAATAGTCTGCAACATTTTAAAAGGATACCCTAGGCAAGGAATTCTAGGCACCCTTAGCTCTGCCTATGGTCACACCCCAACTCCTCACATGACCCTGCACCCAGTCCCATCAATTGTTTCCTGACATAGAAATAACCTTAGTGTTACGGTTTGCAAGCAAGACAAGGAGTCATACGGTATAGTAAAAATCACCTTTATTAGTGTGATAGGTAAAATGCAATAATAAGCAAGGGAGAAGTAACACATGTACATAGGGTAGCCAGAATTCGATCAGCTGGAATAATCTGTGTGGGAGGAAGTGGGGACCTCTTCCATGGACAATAAGGTATTTAGAAGCCGAGGTCATGCGACCTGGTACATCAAATACACGTTTAAAGGAGGCCACAAATTCACTGAAGGTGTAAATTATGGGTTTGTCTGTCTCCCATAAAGGATTTGCCCATGCCAATGCCTTGCCAGAAAAGAGCAAAATCAGCTCAACCTTGTTGCGTTCATTAGGGAAGGCATGCAGAATCATTTCCAGGTAAATGCCCAACTGATTTAAAAATCTGCATCAAAGCTCATGTTCTCCACTATAATGCTGTGGGAGTGGAGTGGAACCAGACAACCCTCAGACCAATCCTGCATCAGAGAGGGTAGGAACTACCGGTGCCAAGGCATGAGCTGGGGTGGCCGGCGGATGTGGGCCAGAGCATTCCAAGTGAGCAGTCCGACTAAGCAATGTCTGCAAAGCCAATGACTTTTGATCAATACATTGATCTTGGACCTGCATCTTGTCCAATATCTTCTGTAAAGATGGATCACTATCACCATCTGTAGTCATGACCCTTTTGTACTGCTACGGTTTGCAAGCAAGACAAGGAGTCAGACAGTATAGTAAAAATCACCTTTATTAGTATGATAAGTAAAATTCAATAATAAACAAGAAGAGGATGACTGAAGAGGCTAGAGACTCTATCAGAAATAGGAGCCTGCCAATTGGTCAACCACAGCTGCAGGAGACTAGGCCGAAGCCCACCGGTAGTCTCACTAGAAATGAGTGGAATTCAGAATAGACCCTAAGGTCTCCCGACGGGTAGCAACAAGAGAGACTCCTGACTCCCACCTGCAGTCAGTAAGGCCAGAGTCAGCCAGAGCCACAGGTCTACACCAGATAGGATGTCCAGAGGAATAAGGCAACAATGGGAGGACAGTTGGACATAGCCCCAGGTCAGCACCAGAATAGGTTAGTCAGACAAGCCATACACAGATCATACACAGGGTCATACACAGATATAGGAGCAACAGAAATAATGACTGCACTGAACACCAATGTAAGGGTAACTGGGAGAAGAACCAATTACCCTTAAAAAGGAAGCCAGGAAGTAAGTAGGTGAGACTACACAGTCCCCAAGGCATAAGACAGAACCCTGCACCATTAAGCCAGCTCACACCAGAAAGTGACACATGAGAAGCAATGCATTCCTCTTCCAATCCTGACCGCGTCATTCTGGCAACCACATGCCTGAAAGAGACTCAAGATGCCGTAATGCGCCAATCCTCAGGCCCATCACTGCGTCCCTACAGGGAGTGTATCCATTTAGCATGAGGACTTGAGCGACCGCTAGTGGCGCCCATCACTCTAAAAATCAGTCCCAAAAATTATGCATGGGATAACACAGCGGCGACCTTCCAGGCCATAATCTACCTGTGTCAACCCAGCAGGCGTCGTTGGATCTAAGGTAACTGTGACACTTAGCCTATAACAAGCCTGAAAAGGGGTATAAGAGTGGTACAGGGACAATGAGATTACTCTGGCCACACCCACAATTCAGAATGTGGGTGTGACCAGGACAGTGGAGGTTCCCTTCAAAATATGGAGCTCTAGACAGTTGCCCACTCTACCTATTGGGAAATCCAGCCCTGCATTTGAAGGCCTTTTTCAGTCAGCTTTGCAGAGATATTACACATTATGAGACCCCTTATCTCTTTTTTTATTATTAGGATGTTAATGTTACTTTAAATCATTAGATGCTTGAGAGGTCTCCAGAGATTTCAAGAGCTACATCTGCTCTTTTAAACCCCAATTATTACTTTTAAACAGTCTTCTACTTTGGGACAAACAAAAGATTAAACATAATGTGTGGCCCTTTGGAGGACTTTAGTGCCATATATGAGGACCTTTAAAGTAATTTATTTGCTTATCACTGGTATACAGAATTAGGTTGCCAAACGATGCTGGAAAACACAAGCTGTTAAAGTTGCTTTTTTGCAATGCTTAATACTGATTGCTTATTGGAATAATTCTTCACAATTTAATAAGTAGGGGTAGATATTAGAATTTCTTGGAATCTAAATTATTCCTGCTGGGTTGACCTATTCCTACGGCAGAAAGGCTAAGAAACAAATGAACTACTCATTTCTTTAATGTGGCTTGATGTCTGGAGATTGCTTCAAGCAGATTCAGTAATAGTAACATGTTGGCACATAATGAAAGATTGTTTGTGAACTGAAACTCTAATCATTTCTACAGAGTTTATGAGCTGTGGTGCTTGTTTTGCCAATACTTAAGTTTTTGCTGTATTAATCATTGCTTTACAAAGGAACTGCATTATACATATAGTATGTAAAGCTGTAATTAATGGCAATGTGTGCAACTAGGTCACTCTAAGCTTTATCTAAGGAGTCTATTTATCAAAGGGTAAAGGTTAAATATGCAGGGAGAAAATCTAGTATGTGGATAATTTACTAATCCACCAGCAGTTTAACCTTGGGATATGCACTAGATCAGGAGTATCCAAGTTTGGTCCTCAAGGGCTACCAACAGACCAGAACTGAAGGATATCCCTGATTATCCATGAGAGATTTAGTCAGTGTCTCGTTCATTTTGAGTGGCACACCTTTACTCAAGCAAACAAATACTTGAAACTTGGCCTATTGGGAGCCATTGAGGACTGAGCTTTATCAACCCTGCAGTATAGTATGTGATCTCTCTCTAATGCATACCAGTGCACAAACTCTACCATTGTAAAGACTTTAAAGACAACAATCCCTGGATGGCTATCCAGTAGCATGTGCAGGGAAATGGGCTAAGCTCTCCTTCTCTCTGCCTACTTCCAGTCTCTTTTTCTCTTAAGCTACACCACTCTGGATGGTGGGAAATTCTGGATTTGTATACAATTGAGGCAGGAACTTTTGCCACCTTTGGAAAACATAGGTGAGAAAAGGAACCATTCTGGCAGAAAATTCTGTGGTATTCGACAAACAGCAGAGAATGTGTGGGTTTCTCTTTTGGTGAAAATTCCCTCGGAAAAACATGATTTTTCCCATGGGAACAAAAACTGGACTGTTCACCCATCTCCAATCTACAACACGGTACTAACAGTTAAGCGTATGTGTGTATATTTTATAATCACACACATACATATTTATATACAGTAAATACACTGCACAGTCACAGACTTAATTCCGGACTTAATTCCATCTCCCCTCAGATGTGGAATCTGGTCACTTAACCAGACAACTCACAGCAAGGGACAATCTTCTTAGTGTGAGCATAGGGAAAACCTTGCCCCCTTGACAGGCTTTTCAGGTTTTCCTTATGTTCACTGAAGATCGTCCCCTCTCTGCGATCCATCTGGACAGTCTTACTGCTCTGAGATGAGCAGTGTTACATCAGTAAAAGGAGTGGGAGGGAGAAATTTTATCATTCAATTACTCTTGAACTACAACTCTGACAGTATTGAAGTAACACTCTCCATGGCCCAAATACTATTAAGATTAATTGGTGCTACATTACTGTCCCTTTAATGGTAAAGAACTGTAACATTCCAGTCCAGACTTGGGACATTTGATGAATTAAGTCCTTGAGTGTGCAGTGTATTTACTGTATTTATCATTCTGCTGGAACCGGTATGATATAGTATGTGAACATTAGTTTTTATCCATTGTTGACTCTGTATATATATATATATATATATATATATATAGTGGCAGTGTGTCGCATGGAGTATGAGATAGTAAAAGAAATCGAGAAAAGGCGGACCAAGCTTTGGTGTAGGCTCGCCTTGTGTTGGGAGCGAGTGCGAGATCCATGATGGCTGCTATGTAGGAACTGATGTGCATCATACCAGGATCAATTCTTGGAAGGCTGGGGCCAAGGACTGATGCTGACTGGCGTGAGGACATAGAGTGAAAAATTCCTGGAACTGAAAATGGGACAAGGCATTAGCGGCTTGATTGGAGCGAGCGGGGATGAGGGAACTGAGGATGGTAAATTTATGGTAAAGGGATAACCAAGTGAGTTTGCGGAGGAAAAGCATGTTAGTGGAGGATGGGGATCTTCCTTTAGTAAGGACTTGATGAGTGGAAGGGTTGGTGGTACAGAAGGTGGCTGTTTGGTTTGACCAGAGATGACCCCAACGGACTGCTGTAGAGATGACAGGGTAGAGATTTGCTGGTGTGGAATGCTGGAAGAAATGGGGAAAATTGAGAACTTGGGGGGGGGGCAGTGTTCTGCGAGCCATTTGGAACCATTGATGGCTGAGTATCCGAATTCTAGGTATGAGTCTGAAAAGATAACAGGTGAGTTAGAGGAAATGGGTTGGGGAAAGAGAGATCTACCATTCCAGTGCTGGAAAAAGGTGGACCACATGGCTAGGTCAGACTTGGCAGTGGGGCTTAAAGATATAGAGACAGATGAGTCTTGAGGGGCAGAGAGGAGAGCTAAAAGGTAGGAAATAAAGGATTTTCCTTATGGAATAATCCGGGTAGCAAAGTTCAAGTAACCCAGGAGGGACTGCAGTTCAGTTCTTGAACACGAATCTCGGGAGGAAAACTCGAGGACTGTGGAATGAATATGGCTAACTTTGTCGGGAGAAGCCGAGCTTCCATTTTCTGGGAATCTAAGGTGATCCCTCAAAACTCGAGTGTAGTGGTGGGGCCCTTAAGTCCTGAAATAATTTCGAGAGTTTGGTGAGACTGGAAGGGGGGCTGACCGCTGGTTCAATTAAAAGAAAGTCATCCAAGTAGTGCAGTACCCTAGGGCAATGACAGTAGTTTAGCAGTAACCATGCTAAGGTATCAGCAAAATATTCAAAAATCTTTTGGACTACTTTTACAACCAAAAGATAAACAGGTAGCAAAACAATACTTATCTCTCCATTTGACCCCCTTTATGTGCCATAGAGAGGGGTGCACAGGGAGTAATTTGAAGGCGTCCTCAATGTCTATTTTGGAAAGCCAACAATTCTGCCAGGCTAGTTGTATTTGTGATATGGCGTGCTCGATGGAATGGTATTCCAGTGAATACTCTTCTGATGAGATAAGGGAATTGATACTGGGGATAGGGGAGGAGTGAGGGGCAGAAAAGTCTATTATGAGCCTTTTCTTGAGGGAGAACTTCCTGGTGGCTACACCCAAGGGATTGGTGCGCCAGATGGGAAACCTCGTCCGTTATAATTGTTGCATATAGGTGTGGAGCCCATGTAATGAATTGTACGTCCTAGCTTATCCTTGGTAGGCAGGGAAATGGATGGAGGAAGAGGGTTAGCTGGAAGTCATAAGGGGGCTGGAGAGCTGGAGCTATCATAAGTACTTGGAGAGGAGATGGGGCAAAAATTATGTGTTTGACTGGCCGTTTGGCAAGATGGACAGACGGGAGCCCTTAGACCTGCAAAATGGCAACAAAATAATTCTTGGTCTAACAGGCTCCAGTCGGTGACAAACTGGAATTGGTCTAAAGCTGCTGCTGCCTTGGCCAAGAAATCTCTATGATAATCATAAAAGGTAAATCCTCCATATTGATACCCTAAGTCAACCAGTGTGTACAAATATTGGTCGAGCTCATGCCTTCTGGAGGGGAAGAAGGAGCAAAGGATATCCCTAAAGATACTAAAGGCCAGGACAAACTCAGGTATGTTCAGTTTCTTTGAAAGCCTAGGATCTCTAGATTTAAGGGAGACCGAGACGTCCCCATAGTTAATGGTACGATTTTCGGTCATGTCCTGAGTTGCTATAAGTAGGGACACCAAATTGACATCCCTTCCCTCCAGAATTTCTTCGCGTAGATGAGCTGGTACCATGTGTGCTGAAGTAATATGAGGGGAAGGAACTGAGACCGAATTACCTGGAGTGGGTTGAGTAGAGAAAATGGGTGCTGCTTGCATTGGTGGCCTGGTGATGTGTTCTAAGGAGTTCAGTCTGGACTGCATGTCAGTCATTGCGGATGATACATTATTGAATAGCTGTGTAAGATGGTTTAACTGAGATAACTGGTCGGGCTGAGGGGTGGGGAAGGAAGGGGGGTAGTGGGGGGAGCGAGGGGGGAGGAGGTGCGCAGCAATTCGGTGGTGCTCTTAGGAATAGTCCATTCCCTATATGACTGATTGCTGTTTCTGGGGGTAACTGGAGGTTCTTCACCGGGCTCCTCGTGGTCAGACACAGCTGGGACAGAGTTGTGTTCCAAGATGGGGCTTGAAGAGAGAACAAGAGTAATTATAACGAGGGGGGGTAAAGTGCTAGGGGAGGGATGTGAGTTGAATGGGGACTGCAGTCAACCTTGTTAGCAAGCAAACCGGAGCATAGCTCGCTTGACTTTCGGCCACCTTCTGGGGCTAGATGTCACAATGCAAAGCTGCTTGCTTGGGGTCAGCTGCTGGATGGTTGCTGCGCGTAGGGGCTCCCTGCAGGTCTATATCTGGGCTGGACTGTACACCTTCAGGACAGCCATGAATATTCAAGACCGGGGGGAGACTAGGAGTGAAGAATGTGGGGGGGGGGGGATATGGTGCCAAAGTGAAATTGAGATGTACCTCTGATGAGAGGTAAGGGGGGGGGACTGGTGAGAGAAAAAAAGGGGGGGCTGAGGAACTAAATATCGTGATCCTCTGATGGGAGGAGTGGAGAAAAGAGTGAGGGGACCCTGCCTCTGACAGGAGGCAAGGCATGCTGAAAAGAAGACGGGGAAGAAACCAAGCTCGATGAAGGAATATTGCATGGGGGGAGGGAAAGGAGGGGCTGGGTGGATAAGTGCCTTACCTAAGAGGATCTGACATGACTAGTCTGCAGGAGAAAATGAATATTAACTAGTAAGACAGTGAAACATAAAAGACCCATTAACAAAAGGAAGGCCACTGTACCTTGAAGACAGACTGATCAGGAGCAGAAAACTGGAATTACTGGATTCTGAGGTGACAGGAGGCGGCAGCCGAAGGCAGGATCTGACCGTGAGGAAGCTTGAAAAAGACTTATGAGGAAACTTGAAGGAGGGGAGCTGCGCGGACGAGTACTGGTATCTTAAAGAAAATAAAATAGGAAATCAGAAATAACTAACCGAGAGCATATTCATGTATAAAGAATGCACATCCTTACATCAGTTGCCCAACCTGCAAAAGCTGATTAAACGGAATTCTGATGAGTTGCTGATAAAAATTCCTGGAATTGCGTGGGTGAATGATATCAGATATCCACCCTGGAGGATAATGGAATGCTGAAATGATACAAGACTATTGAGTGCTCCTGAGATCAGAGGAATTGTATGATGTTAAAGATAGATGGCATAGAGCAGGTGAGGAAAGGATACAAGTGCAAAAGCTACTTTTAAAGATAAGTGAGCAAACGATTGCAATGCAGTTCTTGACTACTGCAGGCAATGATTATAACTGAAGAGAGAGAGAAATAGGATAATATAAACAAATCGTGATGGTATAGCCATTCTGAACTGAAGGGAGGAATAGCTAGCAAGACGAGGTGTAAGGGGGAAGTAATCCTGTTTAATTCTCTTGGTATTAGTAATAATGATCATGCCTAAACCTGTTCTTTATAACATTTCTTGTAGTTGTATGATGTCTATTAATACATTGCTGTGACTCTTGCTTTGAGCGCAAATACTGTGGTTGATGTACTAGGATTAATGGAGTATTGCTGGAGCAAGTTAACTACACCATTAGTGGAGCTGGCCTACAAATAAAGAAACTCTATTCCTAATAGGTCAGTATTATTACTGTGACATGACTCTGATTAAAATGTGGTATGCTTACTGGTAATCCAGTTGTGATCTGGGGAACAGTGAAGAGGGTTACCTGTGCTGGCAGGGAGATCGGATGGGAGAAGCCTGAATGCACGCCGACGGGTGCGGGTAGATGACGTCACGGGAAGTGACGCAAATGAAAGCTGTGAAAGACAGGAACAGAAGTGAGCATGCGGAGGCGCAGGGAGAGAAGACGTAAGATGTCAAAGAAAGATCTGACGGACACCTCAAGGAATCGCAAGAGGACAAGCAGTAGGCATCGCTCCGTGGGAGAGGCTGCCAGGCTTAAGAACCCTGCAGCCCCTCCCACAAATACGGGCTCAGTCCGTACTCTTGTGGAAATAAACACCTATTTGTGCTTTCCCTACTATGACCAATTTTCCCTCTGCAATCATGCACCATGGTCACAGATTGTGTCACACATAAATATATCCTTAAGCAGATAACCTTCAGAATCAGGTTAAGTCAAATATGCAGATAGTGAAAAATGGAAATGTGGCCTCCTTCAGCTTAAGAAGTAAATGGGTTGGAATTCTTCCCCGGGCCATTCGAAGCCAGATGAAGTTACTGTGCTCTACGGGCCTTATGTGCAAAAGAAATTCTGGGGCAAATCAACTGCCTCATAGTGAGAAAATTAAATTACTGTGAATTTCCATTCATTTAAATGGTACTCCCCAGTCTCATTATACCACTAAGCTTTACCTGCTGCCTGGCCATGACTCTCCTTGTTTAATCCACTATGCTACCATCTGCCACCTTCCCTTGACCCTGCCTGTATTTTGATATAGACTGGCACCTACCTCTACCCATCTTTTATGGATTGTTCTATATCTCTGTTAGACTGTTGAAAGATTGTCCACCCTCCCTAGCCAAATGGCTCTCAGAATGAGCACCTAAGCCTCGGTGGTTTTGGGGCCACTTGCTGCTCCCTAGATTTAGTAGCCACTGGAATCTCTCACCTTATTATCAGTCCTTCAGAGCCAAGCTGTAGCTTTCATGTCGGCAGTGTCTCTGATTGGCGGCTGATCTCATCAAGTTAAATCATTAGTTGCCCAGAGCTTTTAAACAATTGTAAAGCTTAGTATTGAAAAAATATAAGAGAAGAACATGAGATGGGTGGGGTTAAAGGTGGGGATATGGGTTGAGTTAAAGGCGTGCAAACTGGTGGCGAGTAACTTTTCAGGCCTGGCTAGTAGCTCTGTATATATATATATATATATATATATATATATATATATATATATATATACATATATATATATATATATATATACACAGTAATGTGAAAAGGTTTAGGTAGGTGTGAAAAATGCTGTAAAGTAAGAATGTTTTCAAAAATAGACATGTTAATAATTTTTATCTATCAATTAAAATGTATAGGTACATTTTACACCCCAAAACTGCACCCCAGTTCCTGTGTTTTAATGCATAGTTGAGTCGCATGGCCTTGTTTCCACATCAGAGGTATGGCTTTTTCTGGCCGCAAGTTTTCCATGTAGACCACTTTTGCCCAGACTTCTCCAGACAGTAGATTGGTGTACCAGGATACCGCTGTTTTCTGCCAATTCTGAGCTGATGGCACTGCTGGACATCTTCTGATTGCGAGGAGAAGTAAGCATGATGCGTCTTTCTTCAGCTGCACTGGTTGACTATGGTCCTCAACATTGCCCGATTCTTTGTGCGTCTTCAAAAGCTTGAAAACCCCTTTCTACCTTGAAATTTCTGCCTGGGAGAGACCTTGCTGGCTGTGCTTAGTCTTTCCATGCAGGGGAGGGCTGGCCTGGGGGGCAGAGGGGCAATTGCCCCCTGGGCTGGTCACATGTCTGGGACATCGGGCCACTGCCTCACTCAGTCTACCAATTGCTGCTGTAAATGGAGCTATACTAGTGATACCACAGAGCTTACAATTGAAATGGAACTACACAACTGATACTACAGAGCTAAAATCCAAATATAGCTACACTAACAGCATAACCCATTTCCCTTGTAAGTAGTGATGAGCGAGCACCCCAATGCTCGGATGTTCGGGTGCTCTGACCGAGCACCCCCTGAGGCTCGAGTGCTCGGCCGAGCACCCGAGCCCCATTGAAGTCAATGGGAGGACTCGAGCATTACACCAGGCACCCCCTGCTCTGATGAGGGGAGGGTGCCTGGTCCATAGGAAAATGGCAGAAAAGGATGGAAACACCACAGAAATGGTTCAGGGACAGCATAGGGAGGATGTCTGGATGCATCTTGGACTCCAACATCGCTGCTGGGAACGATCTTTCGCCCGTAGTACGCCATTTTTACAGACTGACCGTAAAACACACAAAAAGGAAAATAAAAACGACTTTAGGCGAAAAATTGTTACCAAACAGTATTTGCTGTATATTTACTTGTATATCATCTGCAAATTATCCCAAAAATTTCCTTGATTTTCAGAACTGAGGCCATGATTAAGAGGGAAACGTGCGCAGAGGCAAATTCTCCCAAAAATTTCCTTGATTTTCAGAACTGAGGCCATGATTAAGAGGGAAACGTGCGCAGAGGCAAATTATCCCAAAAATTTCCTTGATTTTCAGAACTGAGGCCATGATTAAGAGGGAAACGTGCGCAGAGGCAAATTCTCCCAAAAATTTCCTTGATTTTCAGAACTGAGGCCATGATTAAGAGGGAAACGTGCGCTGAGCTGACCATCTAAAACATTATGGGTGAGGGTCTGCTGCAGAGCTGACCATCCTAAACATTATATGCGAAGGCCCGCTAGTGAGCTGACGCTATAAAACATTATATGAGAGGGCCCGCTAGAGAGCTGACCCAATAAAACATTATATGAGAAGGCCCGCTGGTGAGCTGACCTATATAAAAATTGGCAAACAGGGCCCGCTGGTGAGCTGGCCCTATATAAAAATTATATCACAGGGCCCGCTGGTGAGCTGGCCCTATATAAAAATTATATCCCAGGGCACGCTGGTGAGCTGGCCCTATATAAAAATTATATCCCAGGGCATATGGAAGAGGAGGAGGAGGATGAGAACATTA
Organism: Rhinophrynus dorsalis; assembly: GCA_037306005.1. Classification (NCBI taxonomy): domain Eukaryota; kingdom Metazoa; phylum Chordata; class Amphibia; order Anura; family Rhinophrynidae; genus Rhinophrynus; species Rhinophrynus dorsalis. The sequence goes on along the minus strand of CM074719.1, from coordinate 65,833,094 downwards.
AGAGTCAACCATATACCCGTTTTTGGGGTGGAAGGGGTGAATGGGAATACAGAGTATTCCCATCATTGTAAATAACATATATAAAGTGAGTTTATGTTCCCCCGGGGCTTTCCTCCAGTGGAGTGGAGAAGTCAGGGGAAATCCAGGCCTTGTTCATTTTTATAAGTGTCAACCTATCAGCATTGTCGGTGGAAAGGCGGATACGCTTATCTGTTATGATGCCACCAGCAGCACTAAATACCCGCTCAGACAGAACGCTGGCGGCAGGGCAGGCCAGCAAATCCAAGGCGTAGAGTGCCAGTTCATACCACGTGTCCAGCTTGGACACCCAGTAGTTGTAAGGCACAGAGGGATCATTGAGGACGCTGACACGGTCTGCTACGTACTCCTTCACCATCTTCCAAAACTTTTCCCTCCTTGTGACACTAGGCTGCGCATCAGGGTGAGGGTGCTGGCGGGGTGTCATGAAGGTGTCCCACGCCTTGGAGAGTGTTGCCCTGCCTTTGTCGGAACTGCTGTGTGCTCCCCTTTTCTCCCCTTCTCGGTTGGCCAAGGTAGCACGTACTCTGCCGCCAGCGTTGTCAGATGGAAAATTTTGGAGCAATTTTTCAACAAGAACCTTCTGGTATTGCACCATTTTGCTTGTCCTCTCCACCGGAGGAATGAGAGATGAGAAATTCTCTTTGTAGCGGGGGTCCAGAAGGGTGAACACCCAGTAATCCGTGTTGTCTAAAATGCGTACAACGCGTGGGTCACGGGAAAGGCAGCCTAACATAAAGTCAGCCATGTGTGCCAGAGTACCAACAGTCAAGATTTCGCTGTCCTCACCAGGAGGCTGACTCTCAATATCCTCATCCTCTTCCTCCTCTTCTGCCCACCCACGCTGAAGAGATGGAACTAAAGTTCCATGGCTACCCTCTGTAGCGGAGGCAACCGTGTCTTCCTCCTCCTCCTCCTCCTCCTCCTCCTCCTCCGCCTCCTCCAATTGTCGCTGAGAAGACGAAGTGAGGGTGCTCTGGCTATCACCTTGTGTAAGCTCTTCCTCCCCCATTTCCACCTCTTCCACATGCAAAGCGTCGGTTTTAATTGTGAGCAGCGAGCGTTTCAGTAGACACAGAAGTGGGATGGTTACACTGATAATAGCGTTATCGCCGCTCACCATCTGTGTCGATTCCTCAAAATTGCGTAAAACCTCGCAGAGGTCTGACATCCATTCCCACTCCTCACTTCTGATTACAGGAAGTTGAACGGAGAGGCGACGACCGTGTAACAGCTGGTACTCCACTACTGCCCTCTGCTGCTCACAAAGCCGGGCCAACATGTGGAAGGTGGAGTTCCAGCGCGTGCTCACGTCACACAGCAGCCGGTGAGCTGGCAATTGTAAGCGCTGCTGCAGCTTCAACAGGCCGGCCGAAGCTGTAGATGACTTACGGAAATGTGCACACACGCGGCGCACCTTGGTCAAGAGATCATGCACATTGGGGTAGGTTTTTAGAAATCGCTGCACCACTAAATTAAATACATGCGCTAGGCATGGTACGTGTGTGAGCTTGCCGAGCTCCAAAGCCGCCACCAAGTTACGCCCATTATCACACACAACCATGCCTGCTTGCAGGTTGAGTGGCGAGAGCCACTGCTCGGTCTGGTGACTAATCCCCTGCAACAGCTCTGAGGCCGTGTGCTGTTTGTCCCCAAGGCAGATCAGCTTCAGCACGGCCTGTTGACGCTTCCCCACTGCAGTGCTACACTGCTTCCAGCTACTGGCTGATGGGGGAGTGGCGGTGTGTGTAGAGAATTCGGAGGTGGAAACGGAGGAGGAGGAGCCAATAACGTAGGTGCTGGTGGAAACCCTGATGGAGGTAGGGCCCGCAATCCTCGGCGTGGGTAGCACCCGTGCCATCCCAGGGTCCGAGTCGCTCCCAGCCTCCACGACATTCACCCAGTGTGCCGTCAGGGAAATGTAGCGTCCCTGGCCACAAGCACTTGTCCATGTGTCAGTCGTTAAGTGGACCTTCCCAGTAACTGCGTTGGTCAGGGCACGGGTGATGTTACGGGACACATGGTGGTGTAATGCGGGGATGGCACACCGGGAAAAGTAGTGGCGGCTGGGGACCGCGTACCGAGGGACAGCTGCTGCCATCAGGCTGCGGAAGGACTCAGTGTCCACAAGCCTAAATGGCAGCATTTCGATGGCCAGTAATTTTGAAAGGTGTGAGGTTAGTGCTATGGCCTGTGGGTGGGTGGCTGGGTATTTTCTCTTGCGCTCAAATGCCTGGGGTAACGACATTTGGACGCTGTGCTGGGACAGGGAAGTGGATGTGGTCGCTGATGGTGCTTCAGATGCTACAGGTGCAGGGCGGGAGGTATGCGGGCCTGCGCCTTCGACAGGCGATTGGCCGGCACCGAAAACAGGGGAAGAGGAGGCAGTGGTGTGGCCTGCAGACACAGATGGGCGATCCAGGCGTTCCTCCCACTTACTACGGTGCTTGGATGCCATGTGTCGGATCATGCTGGTGGTGGTGAGGTTTCTAGTGTTCATGCCTCGGCTCATTCTGGTGTGGCACAGGTTGCAAACTACAAATCTTTTGTTGTCCGCACTTTCCTTAAAAAAACGCCATACCGCTGAACACCTACCCCTTGGCAAGGTAGATTTACGCAAGGGGGTGCTCCGTGGAACATTTGCGGGCCGGTTTGGTGCGGTCCGCCTTCTTTCTGTAGCCACACCACTGCCTCTTCCAACCTGTTGCGGTGCTGCAGATGGCTCACCCTCAGGACTGCTGTCATCGCTCGGCTCTACACCTTCCCAGGTGGGGTCAGTCACCTCATCGTCCACCAAGTCCTCCTCCACTTCCTCACTCTGATCATCCTCCTCAAGTCTTGATCCCACCACATACTCAGTCATTGACAACTGTATAACATTCTCCTCAACAAGGTCTTGAGACGGAAATAGTGGTTGATTTAATGGCAACTGTGTCTCATCATCATCATCATCATCATCCACTACTTCCTTTGACCTTAAATGCCGTTCACATCTGTCATCTTCTTGTGATTGGGTAGCCTCTAGAGGTTTTGAATCAGGGCACAAGATGTCATGTTCCTCTGCAAGCGTGCTTGGAGAGAGGGTCAAATGAAGGATTGGTGATGAGACGAGCTCATCACTATATCCCAGTGTGGGATCACTTCTTTGACCAGACCGTGTATGGTGGGAGGAAGGATGATCAGAGTGAGGATTATGTTGACCAGACTCTTGGCTACTGAGAGTGGACTTGGTGGAAGACAGGGTGGTGCTTAACCGACTGGAAGCAGTATCAGCTGTCATCCAACCGACCACCTGTTCGCACTGGTCGGACCTCGAGAGTGATGTCCTGCGACGCCCTGTGAAATCAGACATGAAGCTAGGTATGGTGGATGTCTTTCTTTCTTGTGCTCTGGCACCAGGCACAGTTTCTCCGCGTCCTGACCCGCGCCCTGAACTTTCAGGATCACGTCCACTTCCCCGTCCCTTTTTACCCGCCTTCTTCATCTTACACGATATATATGACTTTAATATATATGAGTTTGAAAACTTAACAGTATTTCTTACTATTCTGCAACTCTGCAGAGTACACAGAATAGGCTGCTAAACTGCGGTGACACACACTGAATGGAATAAGTGACTTTAATATTTGAGTTTGAAAAATTAACAGTATTTCTTACTATTCTGCAACTCTGCAGAGTACACAGAATAGGCTGTTAAACGGCGTTGAAACACACTGAATGGAATATGTGACTTTAATATTTGAGTTTGAAAACTTAACAGTATTTCTTATAATTCTGGAACTGTACAGAGTACACAGAATAGGCTGTTAAACGGCGGTGAAAGACACTGAATGGAATATGTGACTTTAATATTTGAGTTTGAAAACTTAACAGTATTTCTTATAATTCTGCAACTCTGCAGAGTACACAGAATAGGCTGTTAAACGGCGGTGAAAGACACTGAATGGAATATGTGACTTTGATATTTGAGTTTGAAAAATTAACAGTATTTCTTACTATTCTGCAACTCTGCAGAGTACACAGAATAGGCTGCTAAACTGCGGTGACACACACTGAATGGAATAAGTGACTTTAATATTTGAGTTTGAAAAATTAACAGTATTTCTTACTATTCTGCAACTCTGCAGAGTACACAGAATAGGCTGCTAAACTGCGGTGACACACACTGAATGGAATAAGTGACTTTAATATTTGAGTTTGAAAAATTAACAGTATTTCTTACTATTCTGCAACTCTGCAGAGTACACAGAATAGGCTGCTAAACTGCGGTGACACACACTGAATGGAATAAGTGACTTTAATATTTGAGTTTGAAAAATTAACAGTATTTCTTACTATTCTGCAACTCTGCAGAGTACACAGAATAGGCTGTTAAACGGCGTTGAAACACACTGAATGGAATATGTGACTTTAATATTTGAGTTTGAAAACTTAACAGTATTTCTTATAATTCTGGAACTGTACAGAGTACACAGAATAGGCTGTTAAACGGCGGTGAAAGACACTGAATGGAATATGTGACTTTAATATTTGAGTTTGAAAACTTAACAGTATTTCTTATAATTCTGCAACTCTGCAGAGTACACAGAATAGTCTGTTAAACGGCGGTGAAAGACACTGAATGGAATATGTGACTTTGATATTTGAGTTTGAAAAATTAACAGTATTTCTTACTATTCTGCAACTCTGCAGAGTACACAGAATAGGCTGTTAAACGGCGTTGAAACACACTGAATGGAATATGTGACTTTAATATTTGAGTTTGAAAACTTAACAGTATTTCTTATAATTCTGCAACTGTACAGAGTACACAGAATAGGCTGTTAAACGGCGGTGAAAGACACTGAATGGAATATGTGTCTTTAATATTTGAGTTTGAAAACTTAACAGTATTTCTTATAATTCTGGAACTGTACAGAGTACACAGAATAGGCTGTTAAACGGCGGTGAAAGACACTGAATGGAATATGTGACTTTGATATTTGAGTTTGAAAAATTAACAGTATTTCTTACTATTCTGCAACTCTGCAGAGTACACAGAATAGGCTGTTAAACGGCGTTGAAACACACTGAATGGAATATGTGACTTTAATATTTGAGTTTGAAAACTTAACAGTATTTCTTATAATTCTGCAACTGTACAGAGTACACAGAATAGGCTGTTAAACGGCGGTGAAAGACACTGAATGGAATATGTGACTTTAATATTTGAGTTTGAAAACTTAACAGTATTTCTTATAATTCTGGAACTGTACAGAGTACACAGAATAGGCTGTTAAACGGCGGTGAAAGACACTGAATGGAATATGTGACTTTAATATTTGAGTTTGAAAACTTAACAGTATTTCTTATAATTCTGCAACTCTGCAGAGTACACAGAATAGGCTGTTAAACGGCGGTGAAAGACACTGAATGGAATATGTGACTTTAATATTTGAGTTTGAAAACTTAACAGTATTTCTTATAATTCTGCAACTCTGCAGAGTACACAGAATAGGCTGTTAAACGGCGGTGAAAGACACTGAATGGAATATGTGACTTTAATATTTGAGTTTGAAAACTTAACAGTATTTCTTATAATTCTGGAACTGTACAGAGTACACAGAATAGGCTGTTAAACGGCGGTGAAAGACACTGAATGGAATATGTGACTTTAATATTTGAGTTTGAAAACTTAACAGTATTTCTTACTATTCTGCAACTCTGCAGAGTACACAGAATAGGCTGTTAAACGGCGTTGAAACACACTGAATGGAATATGTGACTTTAATATTTGAGTTTGAAAACTTAACAGTATTTCTTATAATTCTGGAACTGTACAGAGTACACAGAATAGGCTGTTAAACGGCGGTGAAAGACACTGAATGGAATATGTGACTTTAATATTTGAGTTTGAAAACTTAACAGTATTTCTTATAATTCTGCAACTGTACAGAGTACACAGAATAGGCTGTTAAACGGCGGTGAAAGACACTGAATGGAATATGTGACTTTAATATTTGAGTTTGAAAACTTAACAGTATTTCTTATAATTCTGCAACTCTGCAGAGTACACAGAATAGGCTGTTAAACGGCGGTGAAAGACACTGAATGGAATATGTGACTTTGATATTTTAGTTTGAAGACTTAACAGTATTTCTTCCTATTCTGCAACTCTGCACAGTACACAGAATGTGCTGCTACACTGCGGCGAAGCACACTGAATGGAATATGTGACTTTGATATTTTAGTTTGAAGACTTAACAGTATTTCTTCCTATTCTGCAACTCTGCACAGTACACAGAATGTGCTGCTACACTGCGGCGAAGCACACTGAATGGAATATGTGACTTTGATATTTTAGTTTGAAGACTTAACAGTATTTCTTCCTATTCTGCAACTCTGCACAGTACACAGAATGTGCTGCTAAACTGCGGCGAAGCACACTGAATGGAATATGTGACTTTGATATTTTAGTTTGAAGACTTAACAGTATTTCTTCCTATTCTGCAACTCTGCACAGTACACAGAATGTGCTGCTACACTGCGGCGAAGCACACTGAATGCAATATGTGACTTTGATATTTTAGTTTGAAGACTTAACAGTATTTCTTCCTATTCTGCAACTCTGCACAGTACACAGAATGTGCTGCTACACTGCGGCGAAGCACACTGAATGGAATATGTGACTTTGATATTTTAGTTTGAAGACTTAACAGTATTTTTTCCTATTCTGCAACTCTGCACAGTACACAGAATGTGCTGCTACACTGCGGCGAAGCACACTGAATGGAATATGTGACTTTGATATTTTAGTTTGAAGACTTAACAGTATTTCTTCCTATTCTGCAACTCTGCACAGTACACAGAATGTGCTGCTAAACTGCGGCGAAGCACACTGAATGGAATATGTGACTTTGATATTTTAGTTTGAAGACTTAACAGTATTTCTTCCTATTCTGCAACTCTGCACAGTACACAGAATGTGCTGCTAAACTGCGGCGAAGCACACTGAATGGAATATGTGACTTTGATATTTTAGTTTGAAGACTTAACAGTATTTCTTCCTATTCTGCAACTCTGCACAGTACTCAGAATGTGCTGCTAAACTGCGGCGACGCACACTGAATGGAATACGTGACTTTGATATTTTAGTTTGAAGACTTAACAGAATGTGCTCTAATCTGCAACTTTGCACACTAAACAGAATGTGCTCTAATCTGCAACTTTGCACACTAAACAGAATGTGCTCTAATCTGCAACTTTGCACACTAAACAGAATGTGCTCTAATCTGCAACTGTGCACACTAAACAGAATGTGCTCTAATCTGCAACTTTGCACACTAAACAGAATATATATATATTTTTTTTTTTTTTTTTGTTTTTTTCCCCCCACACCAAATAACCTGCTGCCCCCACACACAGTAGTCCTAAAAAGGACTTTTGGTTCTTTTTTTTTCACAATTTTTGTTTTTTTCCTCCCTACACTGCCTTTCCCTTCCTATCCTCAGCTCTCCCTGGCTCAGACTGAGCCGAACTCGATGGTCAGGTGCTATACAGCACCTGACCACGGGTTCTGGCCAGCCAATCAGTGTAATGCCAGCAGCCAACATGGCTGCTGGCATTACACCGATGTCAGAGCCTCCCTGAACGTTTATTGGCTGCGCAGCAGCCGCAAAACGTGCGGGGAGGAGACCCGAACATGGCGGGCGAGCACATGCGGTACTCGTACGAGTACCGCCATGTGCCGAGCAGAGCGATGCTCGAGCCGATCCGAGCATCGGCCGAGCATGCTCGCTCAACACTACTTGTAAGATCTATGGTATCAATCATGTCGCTGTACTTAAATTGTAATGCCAATGTTAAAAGTAACTAAAGGGGATGGGCTGGGATGCTGGGCTGGAACAACTGAAGAAATGGGCCAGTAGATTGTATTTGCCCCCCAGGCCACAAGTTCCCAGCCCTCCCCTGTTTCCATGGTACATGACTTTTGTCATTAAACTGTCTTCACAACCTAACCTTATTAGCTGCATTTGGCTGTTCCTCACACAGTTTTATCCCTCCTACATAGCTGTATCTGTTTCAGTTAATGATTGTGCTTCTTCAGTTCACTCACTATGCATTTTGTTAACTGATGAATATAAACATGTCTATTTTTGAAGCAATCTTACTTTACATTATTTTTTCACACCTGCCTAAGACTTCTGCATATACAAATTTATACATACACACACATATACATGCGTGGGTGGGTGTGTACACACATACATAAGCAAGTCATTTGGTTAAATTAATTCAAAGTCAATTATGTCTATAGGTCAGGTTCCCCTTTAATAGGCCTGCTGTTCAACTTTTAAAAAAATATGGTTGAAGTGATTATGAGGACTCTTGGATAGAACAATCAATTATTCTACTTAACCTGGCCCTTCTTCATCAGCTGCAAATTGCACAGCAAAAAGAGCTAAAGGGCAAGTTGTTAACATTGTATTGTGCTTGCATTTTCATGAAAGTGCTAGTTAATCGGTACCATAATGTGGCTTCAGAACAACTATTGTTTAAAAAGAGACTTTGACAAGATATTATAATTTACATTTTTGGCAGAATTAAATTATTCAGTAGTGCATGTACAACTTGCTTAAATTATTTATTGCCTGAAAACCATGCAATGGACAGGCTCCTAATAGGAAACATAAAGTATTACAGTGAACTGAATACTTAATCATCCTTCATTAAACAAATCATTGTTCATTATAAAGAAAAAACAGCAGTCTGATATGTGAGAATGTGATATTGGTTGGTGACAAAACAAATAAAGGTTACAGGGATACTAATACCTGAAATGTAAAAAGATATATATTGTTGAGTTTATCCTCCTGAGTAAAACAAGGATACACCCACTGCTGAAAAGTGTTTTATTAAAAAATTATTACAGCTCAAAGTTGAATTTTAAGGTGCAGAATCACAGTGGCCTGACATTTTACAGTGGCACTGTTGCTATACCATCCTATAGAAATCTATGTTTACCGTCCATAGGAGGGTGTAGCAACAGCGCCACTGTACAGTTTCAGGCCACTGAGACACTACACCTAAAAAAGTCAAGTTTGAGCTGTAATAACTTTTGAATAAAACACCTTTCAGAAGTAGTGGTACCCTTGTTTAACTCAGGAAAATAAACCATACATTATATACCCTACTATATTTTATTATATTTATATAGATAGATTAGATAGATAGTTATAAATATACACATACATAATAAGTATTATACCTTTAACCCCTTAACGACCGGCCGATCGGCGCAGTCAGTTCAGCACCATGGGGCATTTTTTTTTTTTATGCTCCCTCCGTTTATGTACTCCCCAAACGGCGTGCAGCCGCAGGGGGAGCCCGGCATTCCATGACGGTCATAGTACGTCACAGGTCATTCAATCAGACTTACCCATGATGTACTATGACCGTGCAGGGCCGTTAATGGGTTAAAGCAGTTTCCGTTTTATCAAATGCATATCAGGAGATGCTACTCATTTTATAGCAATAGGTCATTTTGTCACAAAGTAACCATATATTTTTATTTTTAACCCTTTAAGAGCCAGAGAGGTATCTAATGCATTGCAGCACAATGAATTGGATACATTTATAGCACTTAAAAGGTTAACTGAAAGCTAATACTCCCTAATAATAACCCCTCAAACACTTACCTACCTATGGCAAGAAAAGTTTAATAGCCCCTATTAATATTTCCCTTGTGTCTTGGCTCAAGAAATGCTCAGTCAGCCCTGCATGTTATGGCAGTTACTAACAGGACCACAGGATCTCACAACTCTTCTCAATACCATGTTTTTTTAACCGGTTGAGTGCCAGAGGGGTACGCAATGCATTGCTTTGCAATGCGTTGCGTACCCCTCTAGCACTCAAAGGGTTAAGAACCAGTGGGTTGTGCAAGACATTGGGGGAGATGCACTAAACTGTGATAAAGAGATGATAAAGTGGAGATGGCTTCTCCAGTGATATCACTTCTCCAGTTCCTATGTTAGTTTATAGAGCCAATGCACTAAGATTTCTCCAACTTTGTAAACCTTAGAGCATAGACTCTGTAGAATAACATAGGAACAGGAGAAGTGATATCACTGGAGAAGTCATCTCCACTTTATCACCTCTTTATCACACCTTAGTGCATCTCCCCCAATGTCTTGTACAAACCTCTAGTCATTTAAGGGACACTAAAAAACTCCCAAGACACCCCCTCCCCCAAAACAATTACATAGTATGAAAGCACATAATATGGGTTTTAATACTATGTATATCATAACTCTGTAATGCTTTTTATATTAACTTGTCTTTTGTTGGTTGTCTTTAGCTGTTCCAGCAGACATTAGTGGAGTATGCTGCACTGTGGGTGAGTTTGGGAGGTGGACAAAGCTCCAGTTTGTTCCGCGCTTGGCCCCGTCCCCTGAATGATGTCATCACTGTGCTTGTAACAAACAAGGGTGCTGAAGAAATGAGCAATTCTAAAACATGCTGCCAGTACTGTGAGGTTGGAGAAGTACCTATATCTTCACTGGTGTCAAAATATGACATTGAGGAGTTGGAAGTAAATTTCCCATCTCCAGAAAGTACCACAATAAAAATGGTATTACAGACTACAATATTGTACTGCTGGCTGTCAGATGGACATTGTATTAAAGTACACATTGTGTGCTTTACTACTAGCTAATATTGTGTGGAGGTATGGATGTCCCATTAAAGGGACAAACAGGCTCATGCACTATGCCTGCTTAGTATGAAAAACTTGCCAGCAACTGTCTGGTTCACCTCCATGGACACAACTTCCAGGACTGATTGAGGAGGTTATCTTTTGAACCAAAGGAAAAATTCATAGGGGCCATTAGGATTTTCTATCCATAGTAAACTAAGCAGAGTTATTATTAGGAGGTATTAGTTCTCCTTTCAAAGAAAAAGCAGCACAGTCCCTTCTGGTGACCATATGGTCACTGAAGTCTACTCAAAGCAGACTGGGACTGACAGCGCAGGCAAGATGTCTGCACTGTAGCCTGGGTTCAGGTCTACAAACAGTATTTTTTAAAGGTAAGACTTTGATTTCCAAGTTAGTCGCCGTGCATTTAATGAATGCATGGTGACTTATTACTATCTGAAAGTTCTGCTTTAATTGGAGCATTTAACCCCTTGGATGTTAGAGAGTTCACCATCCTGGTGGTGGGATAGCTTTAACAAGGGCTTTGAGAGAATACCTTCTTGAAGTATCCTTAGCACCTGCTTCAACCTGATGCATATTGTCCATGTGGATGCTATCAGATGGGTCAAAATTTCCACTCACCACTGGCCAATGGCGAGTGAACATTTAGCCCTGGCGAGTAGAAATTCAGCCCTGGTGGGTATGTTATGACTTGCAGTGGCGATTAACTTTTCAGGTCTGGCTAGTAGCAAAGGACTTCACATTTTAAGCCCTGGGCTGTCATCTCTGTCTTTACTCATATGTTAGTGTAGTAAGTACTGCCTGAACAGGGCACTATGTAATGAGAGAAGGATATGTTGTATCTATGGGCCTTTTGTTCAAAAGACAAGGGGAGAATTCTTGTTCATTACAACTGTACCATAGGGGAGAAATGCAAATTCCAAACATTTCCAATGATTGACATGGAGCTCTTAACCCTTTGAATTCTAGAGATGTCTCCAATTAATTGTCCAAGAATTCTAACACCATTCTTTTGAACATAGATTAAGTATGTCTCCTACTTGTGTCCACAGTCATGAGTCTCATTTTGATGTCTGTGGCATGGACAGGACCATCCGTTGCATTGTCCACTGTGTCAATTCTGCCACTGATCAACAAAAGAGAGAGATTCTGGTGAGCAGAAATTTGGCTACACCATTGCTTGCATGGTCAGGAGTCCCATTACATCAGTGGTAGGCAGCTTCGGCACTCCAGCTTTTTGGCATTGCATCTCTCATCATCTACAACTAGCCAAAGGCTGGTTGGGGATTGAGAAGGTAATATCCAAGAAAGGGTTAAACAAGAGAACCAATCAGTATGGATATCTTCACATAAAGAGATAAAATTAAATTTGAGAACTTTACACTATTTTAGGTATTGACACGCTACTTCATAGTAACAAATTAATTAAAATTATCAATACCACATATTTGTGCAAAAATATATATAATTTATTTAAGTAAAATATACTATATATATATAAAGTGTAAACAACAATGATATAAATGAGTGACTAGCAATTACAATAGATATACACTAACTCAAACCACAATTATCACCATTAGGATTACCAGCAATAAAAGGGTCCACACATAGGTATGTTCAGAGGCATTAAATAACAATAATTGAACCCAGCAGCATAGAAAAGGTTAATCGATCTTTACAATTAATTAAAATACAGTTGGCAGCAGCATATAAATACCTCTGCCCCAGAAACTGTATAAACTATGCTAATTGAGGTTTAAGGGATGTTGTCAGGTGAGTCAGCTCTAATATTAAGCCACGTCCTCTGACAATTTTCTTATACCATATATAATAACCAAATTTAGAGAAACTAACTGGAATAAAATCCAAGATTTGGATCATTATAATTTAATTATCTACTGATTTCAAATATTGCATACCTTCTGAATAAAACATATAAATTGCAATTAATATAGTCAATAACAGATAATACCAATAATATACTTAGAATCAATCTAATAATATATGTCTAGACAGTATACCAGACTTCATGCAACATATATCATAAACATGACCATAGCAATCCTATGTAAAACCTATAGGGTACTCCAAGGGTTAATCACTTATTACTATAGTATGCCAAACCCAAGATGGTGTCTTCTTTTGTCTAGAGAGAGGTTTAAATAAACTTCCCACTGTACAAAAGTTTAAACCCAAAAACATGCACAAAGAAATACAAAGAAACACCTCAAATTAAATAGCAGTTGAAGGGTTAATAAACACATTCAAAGAATTCCCCCAGATCAAATTTTAGCTATAATAACCTTTCTAGGAACACAATATATTCTAGAAATATCAACAATTATATTAACTAATTTATAAACAAGGATATATAAATTTCACTGCTATAAACTACTTACATTTATCTGGCAAAATATAACAATGTACCAATTAATTAATTAATTAATTCTGCTTAATCCAGAATTACTACAGCCAATATACCTTATTATAATTGGTCACAATTGGGTGGCCAGTCCAATTAAGACAAATTATAAGAAAAATTATGTTTCTTCAAATACAGAAGAAATATATATTTGATTCTGAATTTTGCAGAATTAAAATAAGGAAATATATAATTACCAGGAAACAGAACAGAGCAGAGCCAGAAAAACCAAGAGGAAAAAAGCCAGAAAGCAAGACCCTCTTTCTCTCAAAACTTACATATTTATAATGTAAATTCCTGTTATCAAAAAAAAAAAAAGCCCATCTTCTCTGACTGGGTAAAAAGTCATTTCATTATACGGTGATGTCAGAATATATTATCTGCATTTCCGGGAATTCCTCAAAACACTGTTAATAACGCCTTTCACTCTAAAGATGGAGGTCTTACTCCACATTAAAATTTGTACCTACAATGACACCTGGTCTGCGTTTTTTCAAAAGCCAGGAATTTGGGGCTTATCATACTTCACATAAATATGTCATCCTACCAGACATTCATACAAGTTATGAACCTAAATCCCAGATATTTTTATCTTCCCCCATAGCCATTAGACTGTGGTTGTCTGCAATTCAGCTACAATTTACCGTTAGAGTCACCCACATATTTCCTTCCTCCATTAAGGAAAAGAGTCTCATTGTCTCTATTACATGAGGTAATTTAAACACATTTTAAAACAGAATTTCAGAGAATTTGTCTTAAAAATTAACTCTCTACTCTCCACCAGGACAAAGTCTCTGACAGGATGACTGGAGCTGTATCCTCAAAAGTTGCCTACCACTCCCATATGCATTTAACAGTTGAATTGCTTAGAAATAACAAAGCTATTTGGAACAATAGGGCCATGTAGTCAGTGGCATAGACAGGTTTTGTTAAAAAAAAAATATATATACAGTATATATATATATATATATATATATATATATATATATATATATACATACACTAGTGTAAAAGCCCGTGTACTTGGGCCAAGGTCTGGGTGATATTAATCCTTTGAGTGCCAGAGGGGTACTCAACGCATTGCTTTGCAATGCGTTGCATACCCCTCTGGCATTCAAAGGGTTAAGAGGCCGGTCCTGCTCTGCATCCTGCCGCCGACGCAGTCATGAACTGTAGAGACTGCCCAAAAGCACAGAACGCTCCCAGCACAGAACTCCCAGCATTCCTACACCTCCCAGCATTCCATTCTCCCAGCATTCTGTGCGTTCAGGCTGTCTCTACTGTGCACGACAGCTTCTGAGAAACATCCTAGCAAATTATTATATAGGATATATATATACACACACATATATATATATATCCACTGCAGTGTCTCACACATCTCTTCATTTATTCTGTTGATTTGAATTTCTGAGGGTTAGCAGTCTGCAGGTAGAAAATCCTTTCTGAGTCTCATTTCCAAGTCTGGCCAAATCAATCATATTTAAAGGGAGCACTATCACAGCTTGTAAATTTTGTTCACAAACTATGAACTCGTTACAAAAATTATTATTATTGGAAAGTTATTTTGTTCAAAGCGGATAGAATAGAATTCTGCAGCAAATCAACTGCAAGAAACATTCTGCACATCTCCATTGATTAACCCTTTGAGTGCCAGAGGGGTACAAAACACATTGTAAAGCAATGAATTGAGTACCCCTCTGGCACGCAAAGGGTTAAATTGAGGTTTTAACCCCTTCAGTGCTAGAGAGGTCTCTAACTCAATACTTCATTGCGATATGGAGATCTCTCTAACACTGCTTAAATGATCCATTTAAATCAATTGTCATTTCAATTTATCCCAATTAGCACAGAAGGGGGTTTGGAACATTGTTTGTATTTGTATGTTATAGGCTAAAGGTGTTTCCTATGCCATGCTAGAGGCAGATTAATGTGAGGAGTGGGGGTGAAAAGTTCAAATCAATGCCAGAACATTTAAAGAGCTATTATCACTTTTACTACATCTCCATTGGGAACAGACTTAGCAAACAAAAACCATGGCAGTGTGCAGCATTTAAATAGCTCCTATCAGCTTTATCAGAAAATGGATCCCCTTCACTGGAAAGCAATGCAGAAATCTGAGGATCTCAGCAGCAAATTCCTGGGTTATGTGAGGTGTCCCCATAGATTCACAGACATGCTGTGCCAGGCTTTCAAGACTGACTCAGAGGGTGTATAGAGACCTGCATTGCTCAGGATAGTAAACAGCGCATCTGGGAAGCTTCAACGGTCTCTTCTCAGGCCTTAGTTCCTCCTTCCCATTGGTCTCCCGGGACTCACAATCAAGCCCTGGATTAATAAGCAGGTCTGCTTCCAAGGGAGTAGATCTGCCAAATTGGTAATTATCTGATGTTAGCTGCCTTTTAACTTCATACCTCACGGGTGTTCTTCAAGCAGAACCTTTTTTTCAACACTCCAGACTTTTTCCCTGACTACAATTACTTACAAATGCTCCAGGGAAACCCTTGCACCACTTCAGGGATCACAAAATTCCAAAGGACACAGTTTGAGAACCACTGCCATATAGATTCAATATAAAATTGCAGTCCAACTTTTAAATACAGTAATGACTCACTACACTCATTATTTGTCTATTTCTGGAGCCAGAGTGCCTTCACATGCCTTCAATCCATCAGAGTTCAAAAGAATAAACCACACTCAAAACAAAATGGAAGAATCTCATTTATAAAAGCAATCTTAATTTATAAACGTTCAATTATGGATAGATGAGTTGATAACTCACTATGTCAGGACCGCGGTAGCAGCAATACATAGTTGGTGGTCTGCTGTGTTCACATGACTCCCACTCATCCTCAAGGATATTCACAACTCAAAAGAAATGCATACGTCTGCTAACCAATTACGTCTGCCACTACTGCTGTTCTTAACTAGTGAGCTTTCAACCTACCTGATTGTTTATGTTTCAACTGCATAATTAAACAAATTAAGATTTTATTTATAAAATATGGTTTATCCACCTGACTTTGATTGCAGATTATTATTTGGCTCTAGGGGAGGGGGTGGACCAAAGGGAGGGATTAAGTACACCTAAGATGCCTTAGAAAGGGATAACAGATTTAAATATTTCCATGAGTAAATTACTTACATCAGAGGTTTTTGGATATCCAGCTGTTTTGGGACTCGATTCATTCATAGAAGGACATTGCTGCACTTCTCGTGAATGAACCCAGTGACAGGGTTCACTACAAGCACTTCTACTGGAGCCTGCTTATACAGAAGCTCCAGTAGATAGCAAAGGAAGGCATCAAGTGTCTTCCTGTCACCCCATGGGTCACCTATCCTACTAGGGGGTCCTAATGTCCCCCTCAAGGTCTGAATATGTATATGCATAAAAAAGTTCATATAACCTATGTTACATATAGGTTATATGCGCTTTATTAAAAATGCTGGCATTGTCACCCACATGGATCATTTATCCTATTGGATAGGTGATCCATGCTAGGGGGATATCAGGAGGTGTCCTGATGCCCCCCTCAAGGTCTGAACTATTTTTTTTTTTAAATAAAATGCAACATAACATTTAATACACATATACAGGCAAGGTATGCAGCTGCATGCCACATACCATGCCTATTAACCCTTTGAGTACCATAGAGGTAGCAAATGCATTGCAAAGCAATGCGCTGCTAGCTGTCTGGTACTCAAAGGGTTAATCATGCAATACATATTCAACAGGGCATGTCAAATAAAATTGGAGAATAAACAATGTTGAATGTGAGCAATATTTGTCAAATTAAAATGGAGAAAGAAGGTCGGATGGCAACACTATATGTCAAATTACAAAGGTGGAGGGTTAATATGTTGAAGGGGTAGGCACTCTATGTCGAATGTCTATCATGTATACTGTATTCTGCACTGTTTTCTTTTCGAACAATGATGGTTTTGAAACAGTTGTTGTAGCTTCTATGCCTCAACTCTGAGGAACAGGATTCCCAACAGAAAATGAAACCACAAAACACATGGTAATACTGACCGTAGGTAATAGTATGCTACTTGCGCGTTGTTTTTATGGGCTTTTTTTTGACTGGCTGTGCGCATAATTAGGTTTTGTTTCCACAACTCTGTTAATAGTTAAACAAAACCTAACTTAAAAATACAATGCCTGATTTTTTTTACTGGGGCTAACAGTATCGAGCCCGTGGACAACAACTTGCATCATCCCCAACCGGCCTATCAACTGGGTGGGTATGATAGGAGTTGTGACTCACAAAAGCTGAATGTCCACCAACAGACTAACCCTGATTTCTGTCTTGGAAACGAATAGGAAAGGCACACTAGGTGCCTCTAAACCTTCCCATGGATACACAGTGACGTCTCACATAGACTAATCCACAGACCCATCCCCAGTGGTCTGGAACAGAAAATACCTCTAGCATGTAACATACTTGCACAAAAGGAATGTAAAATACAGTGTGAAGTGTTAAATAGCATAAACTGTAAAGGAGCATCTGGAACAGGGGTTTAGGGAATATGAATCTATGACTCAACACAGTGCGCAATCTACACAACGCATGAACATCCAATATACAGCCTGTGGTTAAAATATGGCCCACCTGAGATTTTTTAAAAAACAATGTTGTACTTAATTAACTAGTAAGCCAGTGAGACCTAATCCCCTGCCTGCCATTAACGTACAATTCAAGAACAGATGTATGTTAGAGATTAGTATTGCCAATGACGTGATCAATAAATAAATAAATAAATCCATATTTAATTCACCAATGTTATCAATAAAAAATAATGCATCCCTCACACTTAAGGCTTTCTGATCATGTGGCCAATGACTGAAAAAATTAGGATGCCCCCTGACCTAAAGGGAATTCTGGGAATTCTACAGACAGGCAACACACATGGCAATACGGACTTGATATTTAGTTCATAAATAAAAATACAATAATATTCCTTAACCCTTTGAGTGCCAGAGGGGTGGGCAACACATTGCTTTGCTTTGCAATGTGTTGCGTACCCCTCTGGCACTCAAAGAGTTAACTGCTACTAAATTATATGTTGGGTATTTTCTAGCATTCAGTGGATTAACAGCCTCATTTAAAGGAACCAGGAAACTTGAAAACAAAATAGGTTCATGTAACTTTAAATATCATGTACATCTAACATATGAAAAAAATAAATACTCACATGTTGCAACTCTGAAATCTAATCCTAAACTTGCTTGTTATACACATCTAAACTATACTATTAAGACAGCATTTATTTATTGTATTTGTGCTGTTTGTAATGAGAGATAAGAGCTAAATTCAATTACTTTATTATGACTATTACCCACTGGTCTTATATTCCAAAAGGCTGTTATACATCAGCCTATTTACAGACAATTGTATCAAGTTTGCTATGTTACTTGTAGACTTGGAAAAGGCAGGAATGGCTAGTCATCCAGAGCGTAAGTACATTTTAGACCACAGACAGATACAGATAAGTTTTACAGATGCTAGCATGAGTTAAAGAGTTAGTAATATATGAAAATTAAAGGAGCTCTGAATTTCTCTACATAGTGATATGTCAATAGTATATGATTTGTAGTTCAACAGCACTTTCATTATAAAGGATCCCCCTCCCACCCTTTTTACTTATGTCACGCATCTCTCCAATCTGTTCTGGATGGAGTGCAGAGAGGGACATTCTTTAATGAGCATAAGGAAAATCCTGTCCTCCTTCATCAAGGGGGGGCAGGGTACTCAGTGGATGAACATTGTCCTTCGCTGTGAGTTGTCCAGTTCCATGACCGGATCCCACAACTGAGGGGAGGCGGCTAAGGATAGGTAAATGGGGTGCGAAGGGGGATCCTTTATAATTAAATTGCTATTTAACTACAAATTGCATACCATTGATATCCTGCTTTACATGCTGAAAAAAACTATTTTGCGCAATCAGCACTCTGCTCATTTTCATAAATTACTATCCCTTTAAAGCATATTAAAGTGTATATAATGTCAGTTTAGTTTAGGTGTTAGTGTTCCTTTAAAGGGATAGTAATACTTCGTTTTAACTTTATTTTATTTTGTAGGCATTAAAAAAACATGAAGAATTATATAAGTCTTATCTCTCAAACCTTTATGGTTTATGAGATATTCACAAGCAAAGTTTCCCCCTCCTGCCCCTTTTACCAAGTGTAAACAATCTCTTTTCAGATGTGGAATGCAGTCCATAGACTGGACAGATAACAGAAGGGGACACTCTTATTCCTATGAAAACAATGAAATCCCTGCCCCCTTTGACAAGCTTTTCAGGTTTTTCCCTTATCTTAATTGAAGATTGTCCCTCTCTGCAATCTACCTGGGCACCTCCCTTCTGCGTGTGACATCAGTAAAAGGGGCGGTAGGGGGACACTTTGTCATTGAATTACTCTGGAACTACAACTCTGACAGTATTGAAATAACACTCTCCAAAGTCCAAATACTATGATGATTAATTAGAGCTGCTTTTATTATGAAACATTACTATCCCTTTAAGCAAATGTATAATTGTATTTGTACTCCATGGTGCAATTGATTTGTCCCCACATCACTACATTATAGCCTTTAATAAACATTCCCTGTAATTTTTTTTTCCTTTTGCCTGTTTTTTGAAGAAAGTAGTTTTCAACCAAGCTTATGTTTGTTAGTAAGAAAATAAACCATAAAAAGGTTCAATAAATTGAACTAGAACAATGGGAACAATAATCATGCACATTTGCACTGCATGTATTTACCTTGGAAAACCAAGCAGCTGCAATGAAAAAAGCAAAGCAACTGTACTTACAATCTTTATGTTTTACAGCATGATGGCATAATCATTGAAGAAAACTGTCTGAGTGGTGAATGCCACACAATTAAACACTAAATCAATAATGTTTAACATGCCGGAGAGCCATGAAAACAAAAACATAAAAAGCAATGAAGATGCTGACAAGGCACACACAGTAACAATGTTATTTGATATATTTTATTATCGTGGATCTGTCACTCTAAGACAAGAGGCACTGGATACTGCTCTGGCTCTGAAAGGGTTCGGCATCTAAACACCTGTCTTACCTGTAATTCCTGGAAACTTTAGCTTGTCCTGTGGTGCCACTGGTGGAGAGAAATAATGTGATTTGAGTAAAATGGGCATGGCTTAATCAGAATTTGGGGTGGGGCTTAACATACATGGACAGAGTAGGAGGAATAAGCTGGGAAAGAAGGATAAGTGGGCAGGGAGTAGGAGGAAAAACCTGGGAAGAAGCAAAAGTGGGCAGAGTTTGAGTACAAACTCCCCACATCTGGAGAAATGGCCTCTGCCCCATAGACCCTGTAATAAGCAGCAAAAACCAGAGTCCTCTGCACAAATCCAGAGAGTTTCCAGCTATGATCACAGCAGAGAGGCAGACAGACAGGCAGGGGAATGTACCAACACAATTCTGCACTAAAACAAGTGCTTTAGGATCAGAGGGGTGTGTAATGCATTGAAAAGCAATGTGTTGAACACTGCTCTGGTCCTTAAGGGATTAATCAGTTTTCTGGCCCTATGTCTGCCTAAATCCAATTTACTAAGCAATGTACACCAAAAATTCTCTCCTTAACACAGCATGAGCAGATGAGAGCATAATGTGGTAGTGCATGGGCATATTGGTCTATCATCTACTCCCTGTTTAATGCTGGTATTAAAATCTTAAAGGAGCAATAAACCTTTGTTTAAAAAAAAAAAAAAAATATATATATATATATATATATATATATATATATATATACATACTAGTGTTGAGCGAGCATGCTCGGCCGATGCTCGGATCGGCTCGAGCATCGCTCTGCTCGGCACATGGCGGTACTCGTACGAGTACCGCATGTGCTCGCCCGCCATGTTCGGGTCTCCTCCCCGCACGTTTTGCGCCTGCTGCGCAGCCAATAAACGTGCAGGGAGGCTCTGACATCGGTGTAATGCCAGCAGCCATGTTGGCTGCTGGCATTACACTGATTGGCTGGCCAGAACCCGTGGTCGGGTGCTGTATAGCACCTGACCATCGAGTTCGGCTCAGTCTGAGCCAGGGAGAGCTGAGGATAGGAAGGGAAAGGCAGTGTAGGGAGGAAAAAAAAAAAATTGTGAAAAAAAAGAACCAAAAGTCCTTTTTAGGACTACTGTGTGTGGGGGCAGCAGGTTATTTTGTGTGGGGGGAAAAAAACAAAAAAAAAAAAAAAAAAATATTCTGTTTAGTGTGAAAAGTTGCAGATTAGAGCACATTCTGTTTAGTGTGCACAGTTGCAGATTAGAGCACATTCTGTTTAGTGTGCAAAGTTGCAGATTAGAGCACATTCTGTTTAGTGTGCAAAGTTGCAGATTAGAGCACATTCTGTTTAGTGTGCAAAGTTGCAGATTAGAGCACATTCTGTTAAGTCTTCAAACTAAAATATCAAAGTCACATATTCCATTCAGTGTGCGTCGCCGCAGTTTAGCAGCACATTCTGTGTACTGTGCAGAGTTGCAGAATAGGAAGAAATACTGTTAAGTCTTCAAACTAAAATATCAAAGTCACATATTCCATTCAGTGTGCTTCGCCGCAGTTTAGCAGCACATTCTGTGTACTGTGCAGAGTTGCAGAATAGGAAGAAATACTGTTAAGTTTTCAAACTCAAATATTAAAGTCACATATTCCATTCAGTGTGCTTCGCCGCAGTTTAGCAGCACATTCTGTGTACTGTGCAGAGTTGCAGAATAGGAAGAAACACTGTTAAGTTTTCAAACTCAAATATTAAAGTCACATATTCCATTCAGTGTGCTTCGCCGCAGTTTAGCAGCACATTCTGTGTACTCTGCAGAGTTGCAGAATAGTAAGAAATAGTGTTAAGTTTTCAAACTCAAATATCAAAGTCACATATTCCATTCAGTGTGTATCACCGCCGTTTAGCAGCCTATTCTGTGTACTCTGCACAGTTGCAGAATAGTAAGAAATACTGTTAAGTTTTCAAACTCAAATATTAAAGTCACATATTCCATTCAGTGTGTATCACCGCCGTTTAGCAGCCTATTCTGTGTACTCTGCAGAGTTGCAGAATAGTAAGAAATAGTGTTAAGTTTTCAAACTCAAATATTAAAGTCACATATTCCATTCAGTGTGTTTCACCGCCGTTTAGCAGCCTATTCTGTGTACTCTGCAGAGTTGCAGAATAGTAAGAAATACTGTTAAGTTTTCAAACTCAAATATTAAAGTCACATATTCCATTCAGTGTGTTTCACCGCCGTTTAGCAGCCTATTCTGTGTACTCTGCAGAGTTGCAGAATAGTAAGAAATACTGTTAAGTTTTCAAACTCAAATATTAAAGTCACATATTCCATTCAGTGTGTTTCACCGCCGTTTAGCAGCCTATTCTGTGTACTCTGCAGAGTTGCAGAATAGTAAGAAATACTGTTAAGTTTTCAAACTCAAATATCAAAGTCACATATTCCATTCAGTGTGTTTCACCGCCGTTTAGCAGCCTATTCTGTGTACTCTGCACAGTTGCAGAATAGTAAGAAATACTGTTAAGTTTTCAAACTCAAATATTAAAGTCACATATTCCATTCAGTGTGTTTCACCGCCGTTTAGCAGCCTATTCTGTGTACTCTGCACAGTTGCAGAATAGTAAGAAATAGTGTTAAGTTTTCAAACTCAAATATCAAAGTCACATATTCCATTCAGTGTGTTTCACCGCCGTTTAGCAGCCTATTCTGTGTACTCTGCACAGTTGCAGAATAGTAAGAAATACTGTTAAGTTTTCAAACTCAAATATTAAAGTCACATATTCCATTCAGTGTGTATCACCGCCGTTTAGCAGCCTATTCTGTGTACTCTGCAGAGTTGCAGAATAGTAAGAAATACTGTTAAGTTTTCAAACTCAAATATTAAAGTCACATATTCCATTCAGTGTGTATCACCGCCGTTTAGCAGCCTATTCTGTGTACTCTGCAGAGTTGCAGAATAGTAAGAAATACTGTTAAGTTTTCAAACTCAAATATTAAAGTCACATATTCCATTCAGTGTGTTTCACCGCCGTTTAGCAGCCTATTCTGTGTACTCTGCAGAGTTGCAGAATAGTAAGAAATACTGTTAAGTTTTCAAACTCAAATATTAAAGTCACATATTCCATTCAGTGTGTATCACCGCCGTTTAGCAGCCTATTCTGTGTACTCTGCAGAGTTGCAGAATAGTAAGAAATACTGTTAAGTTTTCAAACTCAAATATTAAAGTCACATATTCCATTCAGTGTGTTTCACCGCCGTTTAGCAGCCTATTCTGTGTACTCTGCAGAGTTGCAGAATAGTAAGAAATACTGTTAAGTTTTCAAACTCAAATCTTAAAGTCACATATTCCATTCAGTGTGTGTCACCGCAGTTTAGCAGCCTATTCTGTGTACTCTGAACAGTTGCAGAATAGTAAGAAATACTGTTAAGTTTTCAAACTCAAATATTAAAGTCACATATTCCATTCAGTGTGTATCACCGCCGTTTAGCAGCCTATTCTGTGTACTCTGCAGAGTTGCAGAATAGTAAGAAATACTGTTAAGTTTTCAAACTCAAATATTAAAGTCACATATTCCATTCAGTGTGTTTCACCGCCGTTTAGCAGCCTATTCTGTGTATTCTGCAGAGTTGCAGAATAGTAAGAAATACTGTTAAGTTTTCAAACTCAAATATTAAAGTCACATATTCCATTCAGTGTGTTTCACCGCCGTTTAGCAGCCTATTCTGTGTACTCTGCAGAGTTGCAGAATAGTAAGAAATACTGTTAAGTTTTCAAACTCAAATATTAAAGTCACATATTCCATTCAGTGTGTGTCACCGCAGTTTAGCAGCCTATTCTGTGTACTCTGAACAGTTGCAGAATAGTAAGAAATACTGTTAAGTTTTCAAACTCAAATATTAAAGTCACATATTCCATTCAGTGTGTATCACCGCCGTTTAGCAGCCTATTCTGTGTACTCTGCAGAGTTGCAGAATAGTAAGAAATACTGTTAAGTTTTCAAACTCAAATATTAAAGTCACATATTCTGTGTAAGATGAAGAAGGCGGGTAAAAAGGGATGGGGAAGTGGACGTGATCCTGAAAGTTCAGGGCGCGGGTCAGGACGCGGAGAAACTGTGCCTGGTGCCAGAGCACAAGAAAGAAAGACATCCACCATACCTAGCTTCATGTGTAATTTTACAGGGCGTCGCAGGACATCACTCTCGAGGTCCGACCACTGCGAACAGGTGGTCGGTTGGATGACAGCTGATACTGCTTCCAGTCGGTTAAGCACCACCCTGTCTTCCACCAAGTCCACTCTCAGTAGCCAAGAGTCTGGTCAAAATAATCCTCACTCTGATCATCCTTCCTCCCACCATACACGGTCTGGTCAAAGAAGTGATCCCATACTGGGATATAGTGAGGAGCTCGTCTCATCACCAATCCTTCATTTGACCCTCTCTCCAAGCACGCTTGCAGAGGAACATGACATCTTGTGCCCTGATTCACAACCTCTAGAGGCTACCCAATCACAAGAAGATGACAGATGTGAACGGCATTTAAGGTCAAAGGAAGTAGTGGATGATGATGATGATGAGACACAGTTGCCATTAAATCAACCACTATTTCCTTCTCAAGACCTTGTTGAGGAGAATGTTATACAGTTGTCAATGACTGAGTATGTGGTGGGATCAAGACTTGAGGAGGATGATCAGAGTGAGGAAGTGGAGGAGGACTTGGTGGACGATGAGGTGACTGACCCCACCTGGGAAGGTGTAGAGCCGAGCGATGTCAGCAGTCCTGAGGATGAGCCATCTGCAGCACCGCAACAGGCTGGAAGAGGCAGTGGTGTGGCTACAGAAAGAAGGCGGACCGCACCAAACCGGCCCGCAAATGTTCCACGGAGCACCCCCTTGCATAAATCTCCCTTGCCAAGGGGTAGGTGTTCCGCGGTATGGCGTTTTTTTAAGGAAAGTGCGGACGACAAAAGAATTGTAGTTTGCAACCTGTGCCACACCAGAATGAGCCGAGGCATGAACACTAGAAACCTCACCACCACCAGCATGATCCGACACATGGCATCCAAGCACCGTAGTAAGTGGGAGGAACGCCTGGATCGCCCATCTGTGTCTGCAGGCCACACCACTGCCTCCTCTTCCCCTGTTTTCGGTGCCGGCCAATCGCCTGTCGAAGGCGCAGGCCCGCATACCTCCCGCCCTGCACCTGTACCATCTGAAGCACCATCAGCGACCACATCCACTTCCCTGTCCCAGCACAGCGTCCAAATGTCGTTACCCCAGGCATTTGAGCGCAAGAGAAAGTACCCAGCCACCCACCCACAGGCCATAGCACTAACCTCACACCTTTCAAAATTACTGGCCATCGAAATGCTGCCATTTAGGCTTGTGGACACTGAGTCCTTCCGCAGCCTGATGGCAGCAGCTGTCCCTCGGTACGCGGTCCCCAGCCGCCACTACTTTTCCCGGTGTGCCATCCCCGCATTACACCACCATGTGTCCCGTAACATCACCCGTGCCCTGACCAACGCAGTTACTGGGAAGGTCCACTTAACGACTGACACATGGACAAGTGCTTGTGGCCAGGGACGCTACATTTCCCTGACGGCACACTGGGTGAATGTCGTGGAGGCTGGGAGCGACTCGGACCCTGGGATGGCACGGGTGCTACCCACGCCGAGGATTGCGGGCCCTACCTCCATCAGGGTTTCCACCAGCACCTACGTTATTGGCTCCTCCTCCTCCGTTTCCACCTCCGAATTCTCTACACGCAGCGCCACTCCCCCATCAGCCAGTAGCTGGAAGCAGTGTAGCACTGCAGTGGGGAAGCGTCAACAGGCCGTGCTGAAGCTGATCTGCCTTGGGGACAAACAGCACACGGCCTCAGAGCTGTTGCAGGGGATTGGTCACCAGACCGAGCAGTGGCTCTCGCCACTCAACCTGCAACCAGGCATGGTTGTGTGTGATAATGGGCGTAACTTGGTGGCGGCTTTGGAGCTCGGCAAGCTCACACACGTACCATGCCTAGCGCATGTATTTAATTTAGTGGTGCAGCGATTTCTAAAAACCTACCCCAATGTGCATGATCTCTTGACCAAGGTGCGCCGCGTGTGTGCACATTTCCGTAAGTCATCAACAGCTTCGGCCGGCCTGTTGAAGCTGCAGCAGCGCTTACAATTGCAAGCTCACCGGCTGCTGTGTGACGTGAGCACGCGCTGGAACTCCACCTTCCACATGTTGGCCCGGCTTTGTGAGCAGCAGAGGGCAGTAGTGGAGTACCAGCTGTTACACGGTCGTCGCCTCTCCGTTCAACTTCCTGTAATCAGAAGTGAGGAGTGGGAATGGATGTCAGACCTCTGCGAGGTTTTACGCAATTTTGAGGAATCGACACAGATGGTGAGCGGCGATAACGCTATTATCAGTGTAACCATCCCACTTCTGTGTCTACTGAAACGCTCGCTGCTCACAATTAAAACCGACGCTTTGCATGTGGAAGAGGTGGAAATGGGGGAGGAAGAGCTTACACAAGGTGATAGCCAGAGCACCCTCACTTCGTCTTCTCAGCGACAATTGGAGGAGGCGGAGGAGGAGGAGGAGGAGGAGGAGGAAGACACGGTTGCCTCCGCTACAGAGGGTAGCCATGGAACTTTAGTTCCATCTCTTCAGTGTGGGTGGGCAGAAGAGGAGGAAGAGGATGAGGATATTGAGAGTCATCCTCCTGGTGAGGACAGCGAAATCTTGACTGTTGGTACTCTGGCACACATGGCTGACTTTATGTTAGGCTGCCTTTCCCGTGACCCACGCGTTGTACGCATTTTAGACAACACGGATTACTGGGTGTTCACCCTTCTGGACCCCCGCTACAAAGAGAATTTCTCATCTCTCATTCCTCCGGTGGAGAGGACAAGCAAAATGTTGCAATACCAGAAGGTTCTTGTCGAAAAATTGCTCCAAAATTTTCCATCTGACAACGCTGGCGGCAGAGTACGTGCTACCTTGGCCAACCGAGAAGGGGAGAAAAGGGGAGCACACAGCAGTTCCGAGAAAGGCAGGGCAACACTCTCCAAGGCGTGGGACACCTTCATGACACCCCGCCAGCACCCTCACCCTGATGCGCAGCCTAGTGTCACAAGGAGGGAAAAGTTTTGGAAGATGGTGAAGGAGTACGTAGCAGACCGTGTCAGCGTCCTCAATGATCCCTCTGTGCCTTACAACTACTGGGTGTCCAAGCTGGACACGTGGTATGAACTGGCACTCTACGCCTTGGAGGTGCTGGCCTGCCCTGCCGCCAGCGTTCTGTCTGAGCGGGTATTTAGTGCTGCTGGTGGCATCATAACAGATAAGCGTATCCGCCTTTCCACCGACAATGCTGATAGGTTGACACTTATAAAAATGAACAAGGCCTGGATTTCCCCTGACTTCTCCACTCCACTGGAGGAAAGCCCCGGGGGAACATAAACTCACTTTATATATGTTATTTACAATGATGGGAATACTCTGTATTCCCATTCACCCCTTCCACCCAAAAAACGGGTATATGGTTGACTCTTAATCTTCTCATCCTCCTCCTCCTCTTCCATATGCCCTGGGATATAATTTTTATATAGGGCCAGCTCACCAGCGGGCCCTGTGATATAATTTTTATATAGGGCCAGCTCACCAGCGGGCCCTGTTTGACAATTTTTATATAGGTCAGCTCACCAGCGGGCCTTCTCATATAATGTTTTATTGGGTCAGCTCTCTAGCGGGCCCTCTCATATAATGTTTTATAGCGTCAGCTCACTAGCGGGCCTTCGCATATAATGTTTTATAGCGTCAGCTCACTAGCGGGCCTTCGCATATAATGTTTAGGATGGTCAGCTCTGCAGCAGACCCTCACCCATAATGTTTTAGATGGTCAGCTCAGCGCACGTTTCCCTCTTAATCATGGCCTCAGTTCTGAAAATCAAGGAAATTTTTGGGAGAATTTGTTTCTGCGCACGTTTCCCTCTTAATCATGGCCTCAGTTCTGAAAATCAAGGAAATTTTTGGGATAATTTGCCTCTGCGCACGTTTCCCTCTTAATCATGGCCTCACTTCCGAAAATCAAGGAAATTTTTGGGAGAATTTGCAGATGATATACAAGTAAATATACAGCAAATATTGTTTGGTAACAATTTTTCGCCTAAAGTCATTTTTATTTTCCTTTTTGTGTGTTTTATGGTCAGTCTGTAAAAATGGCGTACTACGGGCGAAAGATCGTTCCCAGCAGCGATGTTGGAGTCCAAGATGCATCCAGACATCCTCCCTATGCTGTCCCTGAACCATTTCTGTAGTGTTTCCATCTTTTTCTGCCCTTTTCCTATGGACCAGACACCCTCCCCTCATCAGAGCAGGGGGTGCCTGGTGTAATGCTCGAGTCCTCCCATTGACTTCAATGGGGCTCGGGTGCTCGGCCGAGCACTCGAGCCTCAGGGGGTGCTCGGTCAGAGCACCCGAACACCCGAGCATTGGGGTGCTCGCTCATCACTAATACATACACATACATACCGGGTCTCCGGGGCAGAGGCAGATTCCTCCGGATGTGGGGAGTTTCTATTAAAACTCTGCCCACATCTGTTGTTTCTCCCGGTGTTCCTCCTTCCCCAACCTTCTGTGTGTCACCTTTAAGCCCTGCCTCTCCCCAACTCGCATAAAGCCCCACCCCTCTTTGAGTCAATTCACGTGATCATTGTCACCCCCTGCCCCCTGCTGCACCAGAGGACTCCCCTCCGGGCAGACCTCAATTGGAAGTTCCCAGGTATATTTATATATATATATATATATATATATATATATATATATATATAATATGTAGGACTTTGTTTGTTCTGAGAGATGCACATTTCCAGTGTTATTACAGTTTTTTTAATATGTTTTTATTAACAATCCAGACCAGATCCAATCACATGTAAGAAAATACAGGTAACATACATAAAGGTGTACAGAACAGTCCTGTATACTAGAGGAAATTACAGTAAGTACACTGACACGATCAGATCAGTCCAGCTGTAAACTTTTACCCCTTTTTAAACTCCCATCCAAGCCCCAACCCCCCCTCCAACCCCTTGTCTCGCTCTCTCTCTCCCTCCCACCCCGGATCTGAGCATCCACCCTCCCCCGAGAAGGACAACTCCCTCCATACCCCCAGCTCCAGTTGGTTTCACCTGAAGAAATCTACAAATACACCTCACACTATCCCCTGTAAACTCAATCCAGGAGGAGCAGGACATCATTTATTTCTTATTTCAAATAATGGCGTCCCCTAGATATCCAACAACCCTAGATTTTATCGAACTTCTGAGGAGTGCCCCTGTGTAGGTGAACCAATTTATAATGAGGGGGATTTTGTGTCACCAAGTCGGCCCACATCTTGCAAGTCAGAACCCTGTGCTCCATCCAATGCATAGCCACCACTTTTCTGGCCATTACAGGCAACTCTCTAAGGAGCAGCTTCATGGAACTCTCCTGTATCTCATCTGGGATAATTGACAACATGCAAAATTTGGGTGTAAGAGGTAGCGGCCTCTCCAGTGCCCCCTTCATAGTCCACAGAACTCGCCTCCAGAACTCATTCACCTGTGGGCAGTCCCAAATCATGTGTAGAAATGAACCCTGTTTGGTTGCATCTATGACAAAATCTACTCCTAGTACTAGCCATTAAGTGTAGTCTCAGTGGGCTATAATAGGTACAGTGCAGTATTTTCAGCTGTATCAGCTGGTATCGTGTTGAAGTCATAACCTGAGATAGGGCGCGACACACCTCCCATTCCCAGTCCTCAAGCTCTCCCACATCTCTTTAGTGTTATTACAGTTTAAACTCATGGTGGAGATTCACTAAGTGGTGATAAAGTGGAAATGACTTCTCCAGTCCCTATATTATTCTAAGAGCCTATTCACTAATATCTCCAAAGTTGAAGAAATCTTAGTGCATAGGCTCCATAGAATAACATAGGAATTGGAAAAGTCATCTCCACTTCATCTCCTCTTACTCAACGCTGATTTCCCCCATGTTTTTTGTTCGTTTGTTTGTTTATTTAGTTTTACATTTACAGTGCCCTCTAGTGGTCAGATCCCAATTAGGTATTTGGTTACATTTTGTTTGAGAGGAAAGTCACAGACAAACTGTTTTTCCATAAAATATGACAGAAATTGCTGAATCATACTGTTAATTAGAACTTTCAGGAAGTAAACAAGCTGTAATTCACTTCTTAATTATTTTAACTGGTATAACATTTGAATAAAACAACTGACAGGGGAGTCCCCTTGTTTTATTCAGCAGAGAAAGTTCTATAACATATAGGTTTTCATAAAAACATTTATTGATCCTTTAACAATGGCATAATGTGTGCACAGGAATGTACAACAGCAATGAGACCCTCTAGTGCATACATTGAAGTGCTGTCACTCACTGGTGTGGGAAAATAAGACAAATAGAGCTGCCCTGGCATATTCATATAGTTTTAGTCAGAGTGTGGCTAGTTTGTTAAATAGCTGCCTTGCATTCGTATGAACCAGAGAAATTCCCTGGTTATTAAAAAAAAAAAAAAAAAAAAGTACCAGGGCTGTTCTCCCTAGATATTGCTTAAGATGACTATCAGCTCATTTTTCCATTACCCTTTAATTTGTCCCCTAGTTGAAAACAATACAATTTTAACCCCTTAACGACGGGCCGCGCACGCACCTTGCGGTCCGTTAAGGACCACGGAGCATTTTTTTTTTTTTTTTGCGGCTGAGTTCCGGACTCTCCAAACGGCGTGCAGCCGCGAGGGGAGCATGGAATTCCATGGCGGTCCAGTTCCGTCATGGGTCGTTAAGTGTATAACAACCCATGACGGAACAGGACCGTTATGGGTCCTTAAGGTGTTAAGAAGAAAAAAAAATCCAATACATATACATATATAGAGATTATATATAAACACAAATTGTTACCAATGTAGATGTACACAGAAGGCCTATGATATTAAACATTTTACACACCCATGCACATACACACACACACTTACACACACATCTAGAGAAAAAAAGACAAAAGCGCAACTTCTAAATGTATACTGTGTGAAAACAGGATAATAGTCCCCTTCGGTAAATATATGCACTCACCAAATGAATTCTTGAATATGTGTTCATATAACATGCATCCAGAGATCCTGATATAAGAAGTATCGATTCTCCCGTGGTTCTCCAACAAACTATTGCAGCCTGTGTGCACGAAGTAAAACTCTTCCGATTGGTTCCTAGCTGTTATGACGTCTGGTCCCAGGTTTCGGTCTGCTCGCGTCCCACAGTAAGGTACAATGTGTCAACTGTAACATGAAGAGACACAACGCTCTAAGTGTAGCATCAGAGACACACTGATCCGCTTCACAGACTCCCAAACAGACCGCACTCACCGAATACACGATGAAGTGATAGCACTGGAACAAAACTCTAGGAACCCGGCAGAGTAAAAATGTACACGCTGCAATATAGATATGAAAAATAGATCTCTTTAATACATATAAAATATAACATCCAACGCGTTTCGCGAGACAACTGCTCGCTTCATCAGGGATCCACATCTATCTCCTATTGCACTGTATGACACAATGAAATGGTCGGTATTGTGCACTGATATTATTTAAACTGCAGTTCATAAGTATGTGGGCAGTGATACAGGTTCTGTTGTTTTGGCTCTGAACTCCAGCACACTGAATTTGAAATGTTACATTGACTGAAAAGATAAAGTGTTCACATCATAATTACTCCTCTATGAATATGGCCATAACGTGTTGTTCTGCATGTTAAAATTTACAATAAGGAGTGTTCAGCGACATATTTGTTTTAGCATTCTAACAGATATTATAAGATGTAATAACGCAGCAGATGACATTTTAAATTTAAAGACCTGTCCAGCAACAAGCCAGACAACATTACATTTTATTTCCCTGGTTATGATAATTTTTGCACTACAGGAAGAGACATTAAGTGAGGAGGAATCCTAGCAGCAATAAAAGTCACAAAATACTGTTGTTTTTTTATTTAATTATTGGCCATATTACAATGCAAACACTAGATTCAAAAACAAAAGCTCAAGAACAAACATTAATCCTTTGAGAGCAACATGAGGGTACAAGGCTTTCCACAGAGATGTTGGGCACACTATGATCCATTTGCTAAAACAAACAAATGAACAAAATAAAAAAAAAAAACAGGAGCCATTCTGTGGTAAAGAATTTCAAACCCCTATTACTCTCAACAGTTTGCTCCAGTATTGCTTCTATTTAGCTGTTTAACTCTTAAAGGGATAGTAATGTTTTACAAAAAAAGCAGCTCCAATTAATACTCATAGTATTTGGGACATTGAGAGTGTGATTTCAATACTGTCAGAGTTGTAGTTCAAGTTTAATTGAATGATAAAGTATCCCCCTCCTGCCCCTTTTACCTAATGTAAGCCACCTCCCCTCAGATGTGGAATCTGGTCACTTGACCAAACAGGTCTCAGTTAGGGACAATCTTCATGCTGTGAGCATAAGGAAAACCCTGCCCCCTCACCCCTTTGTCAGGTTTTACAGGTTTTTCCTTATGCTCACTGAAGATTGTCCCTCTCTGCGAACAGTCTTGCTGTAAAAGGGGCGAGAGGGGGATACTTTATCATTCAATTACTCTTGAACTACAACTTAGACAGTATTGAAATAGAATTCTCCATGGCCCTAATACTATGAAGGTTAAACAGAGCTGCTTTTTTTGTGAAACATTATTATCCCTTTAAGGACAAGAAGGGTATGCAGTGCATTGAAAAGCAATGCATTGTCCACACCTCTTGTCCTTAACCCCTTAGCGTCCGGTGACGTACCCGGACCGTCACGCTGGTCCGGCACTTAAGGACCAGTGATGGTCCTGGTACGTCATGTACTATTACTCACTGCGCACCGGGGACTGAATTTGATCGCTCCAAGACCGGAGCAATCTCTTTCAGTCCCTCAGTTCAGCATGCCGCCCCACGTGATCAGTCACGTGGGGAGGCACGACGAAATTCTCTATCGGGCCCTTAAAGGACCACACACCCCACGACCGCTGGTCGTTAAGGGGTTAAGGAGTTAGTGTGAAAATGGTCATTAGAGCTTTACGTACAGAAGAAGTAACTCTGGGTCACACCACTGCTCATTGCTAATTTCTATTGTTTTAAATTGGGCTTTTTACTCCACAACCATTCCAGTTCCAGGGGCCTGAGGAATTGTCTTTGCATGCTGCTGGCCAACTTTTCAGCATTTTTGCTATCCATCTGTTTAGGCATGATTCCCACTGGTAACTTTCTAGTTATATATGGAAAACTATATATGTTTTTTTTTCCCAGAACAATTTCAGCTTATTCATGGCGCCACACAAAAACTACATTTTGCATCGTGTGACAAGTAATGATGTCATAAATAAAAAAAGTAAAAAATACTTATTTTACCACTATCATAAACTATAGATCAAAAAAATTTTGTAGGCAGTGAAAATGTCATATATTTTTTAAAAGCCTTTAACAACTTGAGTACAAAAATACCAAATATGTATAATTTAACCTACATGCATTGACTGCAGAGACCCCTAATTAAAAAGGAGAGCAAAATGCAACCACTTCAAATGTACTGAAATCTTTACAAACTACAGACTTTCATAATGTACTCATTAGCTACAGCTCTTAAAAGAAAATAGCACCCCAATGGTAGGAGCTGACATATTGTAGGGGGTGCAGAAAACTACACCAACTCAAAAGCTCTAATTTTTGTTACATATTTTCAAATGTGGGTTATTTGTACTAAAATGTTTGTTCCAGACCCAGAAATGAAGAAAATGCAGAAAAAGCACACTATTTTGGAAAGTAGATTTTTTTTTCTGTGAAAGTATTTTCCAGGGTAACCTACTGTACTAAATTAGGGGTCAAGTGTCTTTCTGCCCATCCGAACAGTCTTGCTGAAAAAGGGGTGGGAGGGGGATACTTTATCATTCAATTACTCTTGTACTACAACTCTGACAGTATTGAAATAACACTCTCTATGGCCCAAATACTATGAAGAAACATTACTATCATGCAGTGTGTTGAGAAAAAATGCATTGTTCACCCCTCTTGTCCTTAAGGAGTTAATGTGAAAATGGTCATGGGGATCTGTAGTCTCCAATGGTCAGCAGAATCAAGCTTAGGGGGTTGGAAAGTGTATGTGGGCATCTGCTGTGGAACAAGGCATGGTGGGTCAGAATGTATGTGAGAAGGCAGTTAATACCAGTGGTCAATGGATCAGAGGGGTGGGTGAGTTCCAAAGGGGTGTCTAACACATTTCAAGGCAATGTCTTGGATAGGGATGGATGAAAAGTAAAAAAAAATCCCTTGTGAATTTTTGCAAAAAAATATCAATTTCACGCATCTCCTGCAAAAATTCTCACCCATAGAAAATACAGAAAATTTCCATCTTTTCACTGCTACCAATTACATTCCTATGAGAATGTTGCTATTTTTGCTTATTTGCTGTTCTCAGTGCAGTTGAACAAGGCTGAAAGGTAAGGGTGTGGTTCTGAGGCCACCACTACAGTGGGAAAAGGCTGAATTGTCAGTATATAAGTTTGTGCTACCACTGGCTAGGATGAGGGCCAGCTGTTTCCAGACTATAACTCCCCTCATCCCATGAAAGCCGATGGCTGGGAGAAATGATGAGACTTGTAGTCTAGCAGCAGCATGAGAGATGGGGGCCAATAACTGTTTCTACATCTACCAGTGAAGCTTGACAAGAGGAAGTGACCTTTTTTGCCTGTTTGAGGCTAAACAATTTGCCCATGTCTAGTCTTGGACAGCCCACTGGTACACTTTCTTTATGTATTTTTAAATTCAGACCTTGTGGTGGGGCATCAGGACCACTCCTGATGTGCCCCCAGCTACTGAGCTCCTAGGTCAACCCACAAGATTCAAAACATTTGTATATGAGAATAAGTCTCATTTACACTTGTTTGGCTTCTATATATATGTTTTATAGTGGCAGGTAGTTAGGATTCATGACAGCAATTGTATTTTCTAATGCTGTGTCCATTTATTGTGATATACAAATATAAGTTGTACACATGGACATCCAGACAGGGGCAATGGGGGTTCACTTGCCCCCCTACACTTGCCCTCTCCATATAAACATCTGGGGCTCATATTATGGCTTTGCTCCCCCTGGAAAAATTTCTGCAGATGCCCCTGGCATACACATTCATTTATGAACTGTATTTTCTGCATTTTAATTAGTACTATTTTATTATTTCTTCTACTTTTCAATACATTAAGGTTGATACGATAAGAAGAACTGGAACAATTCAGTAACAAACACACTGCACCACAGTAGAAAAATACAGAGAAAAATCCCACATATACGTCAGTAATTGTCATTTCACCAACTAAACTGGACTTCTGCGATGTCAATATAAATCATAACACTATGGGCCATATGTTCAAAGAAGTAGCGATATAGCTTTGGTCATTTGTAATGGGATTTCAAAGTACAGTGTCGTTGGGCTGATTAATATTTTCAGAAAGTGTCAGTTGTAATCGGAAATATGTTATTTTGTCATTGAAGTACGATTCCTGACTTAAAGGGATAGTAATGTCAGAAAAAAGTATTAACTATATGGTAGATACAATTAAAAGAGAGTACTTGCACTTATTTGTATCTCTCAAACTGTTATGGTTTGAGAGATATAGGAAATTAAAGTTCTCTGCTCCCTCCCCTTTCTGCTTGACGAGCTGTAAAGCTGTCAGAAGCAGATTCTGGTCTCTTGACCAGATGCGGCTCTTCAGCAGTGCCGATATAACAATATCAAAAGATAAATACCTCATTGGAATGGTCTACAACAGGTGCTTACAAACCAGGCACACGCTGTAGACCGTTCCGATGAAGTATTTATTTTTTAAGTATCACTATGTCTGCGCTGCTGAAGAGCCGCTATCTGATCCAGAAACCAGAATCTGCTTCTGACAGCTTCACAGCTCGTCAAGCAGAAAGAGGAGGGAGAGGAGAACTTTATTTTCCAATATCTCTCAAATCATAACGGTTTGAGAGATACGAATAAGTGCAAGTACTCTTTTTTAATTGTATCTACCATATAGTTAATACTTTTTTTCTGACATTACTATTCCTTTAAATTGTTGTATGCAACGACAAAAATGTCTTAATTAAAGACAAAGATGTTGGTATGGTAATTGTGCTTGTGTTGTCTTTCCTTCAATTATTATAGGTTTCTCACATTCAGAAACCACTTTTTTCTTAACATACAAATTTTGTCTTTTGCAAAACATTTTTTGTTAATTGTATACTACAAATTTCCTTTTCCTCCATACAACACTGGAGAATAGTTTACCCACGCCCTTGCCTCGCCCCTTTGCCTGGCAATTCTGGAGTTGTGTTGTACACAATGGACATTACTATTTTTTTGTTGTATACTGTATACAAAATATGTTGTTCATACATAGAATTAATTATTCTGTCTTTCATACAACATTTTTTTGCTGTTATCCCTTTGTACATATGGCCCTATGAGCGTTAGGGTAACATTGGCAAGTTCTCAGGAACCAGAGGCGTAACTAGAAGCCTCCATGCCATGGTGAAAGAAGTGCCACAGGCCTACCCCTACCACACTGGCCCACCTCGACCACATTGCCCCCCCTCCACAATGCCCCTCAATCTCCACAACGCCCCCATCTCCTACCTACTACCTGGAGCTCCTGCGCAGTACTCTTAGTAATGCAGAGCGCTGGGAGATGACGTCATCTCCCACCGCTCTGCATTACTAGAGAGCCAGAGGGAGATTGCGGGCACCAGGTGGAGGGGTCACAGGGGACAGCTGGGCCCCTAGAGTGCATGGGCCCGGTCACAGGTGCAACCCCTATAGTTACACCACTGTCAGGTACTCAAAAGGTTAACATGTATTACATCTTGATTTAATACAAATTGGTGGTTAGTCAACATAAGACACTCCCACTGGTGACTAAATATCTTTCTGTCTTTCAGCTATACCATTGGGGACAAAAACAGTTTCTTAAAATGAACATTGAATAAACTGGGGCTTTTAACCCCTTGCATTCCACAGAGGTCTCCACTCTCCATCACATTGCTGAGCAATGTGGTGAAGATCACATTTAAATTAACAGGCTGCTTTGTTTGTACCACATGGTGCATTTGGTTTAGCCCAGAATGACTTCAGTTTTGCATGTTAACCCTTTGAGTGCCAGAATGGAATGCAAGGCATACCTTTAACATGGGATGCACAGGCCTATGGCACTCAAGGATTTAAAGGGATAGTATTACTTCAAAATTACTATCCCTCATATTGTAGCCATTAATAAACTGAGTTAAATGACACCAGCAGCATCTCTCATACCTTTATGGTTTAAGAGATAGCTGCTTTCAAAGTTTCCGTTCCCCTGCTGTCAGCGTTTTGCTGCCAGCAGGGGAATCCGGTCCCGGGACAGTCGGAGGCTCTTAAACAGAGCTGATATCTCGTTATGGAAGGAAAAATTATTAATTGAAACAGTCTTCTTCGTGTGCTTGGTTAACAAGCACACATAGAAGACTGTTTCCACTAATCATTTTTCCTTCCATAACGAGATATCGGCTCTGCTGAAGAGCCTCCGCTTGATTCAGAGACCGGATTCTACTGCTGGCAGCAGAACGCTGACAGCAGTGGAGAGGAAACTTTGAAAGCGGCTATCTCTTAAACCATAAAGGTTTGAGACATGCCGCTGGTGTCATTTAACTCAGTTTATTAAGGGCTACAATATGAGGGATAGTAATTTTGAAGTAATACTATCCCTTTAAATAGGCCTCACTTAGGCTTATGCACTATAGGGACAATAGAATATTCCAAACATTTCCCACTGAGTGCCTCTGAGAGCCAGAAGGGTATCAACGCATTAGTTGCAATGAGTTGGGTAACTATCTTGCACTTAAAGATTTAAATTATTATTTTAACCCCTGGAATACTAGAGAGGTCTCCACCAAAGCCTCTAAAGCATTTATAAAGTTTAAAGGCTTATTTAAACCAATGGTAATTTTTATTTGTTCCCTCTGGAGCAGTTGGTTTTCCCAGAATCGTTCTAGTTCTTCTCTGTACACCAGCCTCCTAGAGATGGAGAATTATTTTAATTGCACAACAACAGCTACATTGGAAAAATGTATAAGTAATTACTGAACCAGATGGACTGCAATTAGTCAGTAATCTGGACAATAAATAGATAATTATTCCCCACTCTCAATGCAATAGGCATCATTTCATATGATTCTATACATTAATGATATAAAACTTTATCCCATTTATTTACTATGATTAAATTGCACATCACTGAACTTGCCATTCCTTGGATACAAAGTATTCTTCACCTGCATAAAATCATTTACGGGTTTTCACAACCTATAACACATTGGCAATTCCTCCTACAATCATAAGTAGCACCTGCTAGGATTAAATAAGACTGACCAGATGGAATACCAAGATGCCTACACAAAGCTGGCAAAGAACTTGACACTACTGGCACATGGAAAGCAGTATGAGCAGGCTCCTGCTACTACATTAGTGCCAGGCATTCGAAAGTTGAGGACAGCATTCATTTATTTTAACAAAACTGTATTTAGTTGAAATTTATTTTAGGCGTGTGGACAGAATTTTTATACATTTTTCTTTTTCTGCTGTAGATAAGAAAAAAGTTAAACCTCTATAGTATTTCTAAAAAACGTAAGAGAACCCAGATAGAGACTTTATTGACTTGTTGGGAATTTTAGTATCCCTGGTGAGGGTTCCAGTGAAAGGAGCTAAAGGATCACTGGGGACAATGTACATTTTGTGATTCCTATCTAAATCACGAGTGGAATCAGGAATTTGTTCCTACCCCCCTGCCTAATAATAATATAGTAACCTATGCATAACCAAATTCTTCTCTTTAATGCTGCTTGTGCTAAGGGAAGTAGTTTGAGGGATATGTTTCCTTTATACTTTGTTTATGGCTATGAATTAATCAAGGCACTGCGGAAGTGGTGGAACTTTATTCCTTTACTTCCTATACATGTTTTTGGACAGGCATATGGGGCTTGCTAGCATTATAGTCCTAGCAATGGGGATGATTGTTGACCAGAATGCATTACAATGATCACACTCTGTAATGCCTATCCTTAAAGGGACAGTAATGTTTCATAATAAAAGCAGCTCCAACTAATCATCATAGTATTTGGACCTTGGAGAGTGTTATTTCAGTTCTGTCAGAGTTGTAGTTCAAGAGCAATTCAATGACAAAGTATCCCCCTCCCGCCCCTTTTACTCAACCAAAGCAGAAGGGAGGTGCCCAGGTAGATTGCAGAGAGGGACAATCTTCAATTAAGATAAGGGAAAAACCTGAAAAACTTGTCAAGGGGGGCAGGGCTTTCATTGTTCTCCTAGGAAGAAGATTGTCCCCTGCTGTTATCTATCTGGTCTATGGACTGCATTCCACATCTGAGAAGAGATTGCTTACACTAGGTAAAAGGGGTGGGAGGGGAAACTTTGCTTGTGAATATCTCTCAAACCATAAAGGTTTGAGAGATACGACATATCGTTTTTCATGTTTAATGCCTACAAAATAAAATAAAGATAAAACAAAGTATTACTATCCCTTTAAAAGCAGACACTTGTATTAGAGGTTAGCACTGCACTGGTGAGTTTGCACATTCAAGCAGTCACTTATACCACCTAGCAATAAACACACAGAAAATCCTAATAGCCACTATGAATCAAAATAATGTTTAATTAAAATGAGCACTAATGAATTTGCATGATCTGGGAGTTACACACACTTAACCCTTTGAGTGCCAGAGGGGTGTACAATGCATTTTAAACCAATGTGTTGTGCACCCCTCTGGCACTCCAAGGGTTTAATACGCTGGACTACATGCTAACCTTTGTAAAAATGTTCTGTTTGCGTTCTGAGGTCAAAAACATCTAATCTTACATATGCTGTGAGGGAGCAGACATTCCTGCCTTTTCCATAGATACCTGGTCTCCCATTAATACAGCAATCTTGATATTTAGCTCAGAAGTGATACTATTTTATTGTCTGTTAATGCGCCTGAGATACGATTTCAGCTTTTCTGAATAAAAGAGCAGTGGGTATTAATCTCAATTCATTAACACCAGTAACTGTGAGCAAGCAATTTACCAAAAGGTGAAAATACACAACAGTTTACACATGCATTAGAAATGCAAGTTAATTATTACATTTTATAACTAAATCTTACATACCCTAGCTCATAGTATAATATATTTAAAATTAAATAACCAAATTTTATTTTATGTGGTTAGTGTTCCTTTAAAGGCTTAGTAATGTATTTTCTTAATAAAAAGTAATAATGTAGCTATTCAAAAAATAGCTCAATTGATGCCAGTCCAATCTCTCAAACCTTTATGGCTTGAGAGACATACGGTGATAAAGTTCCCGCCTCCCTCCCCTTTCACAGATGTCAGCTGTAAAGCTGACAGAAGGAGATTCGAGTCATGCGACTCAATGAGGCTCTTCAGCAGAGCCGTAATAACGCTGTCTAAAAAGAAATACTTAATTGGAAAGCTCTACAAAGTGTGCCTGGTTTGCAAGTCCATTCCAGTTAAGTATTTCTTTTTAGATAGCGCTATTTCGGCTCTCTGAAGAGCCACCGGCTGGTCCCGGGACCAGTATCGTGTTTTTGTCAGCTAGAGGCTGACGTCAGGGAAAGGGGAGGGAAGGGAACTTTATCACCGTATGTCTCTCAAGCTATAAAGGTTTGAGAGATCAGGCTGGCATCAGTTCATTTATTTTTTGAATATCTAGAATATTACTTTTTATTAATAGAAGACATTACTAACCCTTTAATTAGTACTGGAAATCACGTCCATAAAAGCAGACATGATTCTTTGTTAACCTTTGGGTGCCACAGAAATATCCCAAGTGCAATGCACTGGCTACCTCTCTGGCACTATAACAAAAACACACAATGGCACTGCTGGAAATAAAGTTCCCAAATGATACCAAAGTATTGAGTGGCGTGAAACTCACCGTCAGCTGGTTACTTGATCACAGTGTAGGTTCTCAGGATTCCCAACCATTTTATGAATCTCAAAACATGCAAACAAGGACCGCACTCCAGCGTAATATATAAAACCAGCTCTTTCTTTATTACATGATATCAACAACGAATGCTACACGTGCCTTATCTGTCTCACGCGTTTCACACCTGAGTGCTTAATCATAGACTTGCATGTTTTGTACCTCTCTGGCACTCACAGGGTTAAAAGAGGGTTAGCGCAAGATGTCCTCTCCCATTGTTCAAACTTTATTAACCCTGCATTATCTGATCCTCCATTGTGTAAAGCACTGTATACACTATAACAATAAACGAACTCAGAAATAGATGTGTCATATATAGTCATCATAGGCTTTAAGGGACCACTCTCAGATATGAACTTAAAGTTTTCCCAGCTCTAATCATTTGAGTGCCAGCAGGATGTCCAATGCACTCCTTTTGCAATTAATTGGATACCCCACTGGCAGTCAAAAGGTTAACACAGATGATCGAATCAAACCGAATGGACCTGTGATTGATTCACTTGTATCCAAGCATGCAGAGGACATGAGGACACTAAGGGGTAGATTTAAAGGCAGACGTTAGGTAAAAAAAACACCACTGGGTGTTTTAACCTGTAGTAAGCCATTCAAAGGGCCATGTAATTAACTGCTAACGGCAAGTATACGGCCGCTACACAAAAGTGTGTTTTGGCCCATTAAAAAAAAATAATCCAATTTGCCATTCAAAGGACTGTGTTAGCTGAAAAAAATCTGATAAAGGACTCACTTACTGCATAAAACTTAAGACCCAGTTTGTTTGGCCATAAAGTCCCTATGAGTGCCAGTGGGCTATAATTACCCCGCGGGCATTCACAGGATTAACCCGACTAAGTAAAGCAACATCGCATTAACACTTACCATTAATCCTGATGTCCAGCGGAGTCTTCAGCTTCCTGGTCATCTTCTGTCCTTCTCTTCAGTCTTCCCATCCTTCTGTCTTCTCTTCTTTCTTCTATCTTCTGCCTTCTCTTCAGTCTTCTTTCTTCTCTTTCTTCTTTCTTCTGGCTTAAAAACAAAATAAAAGTACAAATACCAAGCATGAACAAAAACATTGCTTAACCCTTTGAGTGGCAGAGGGGTACACAACGCATTGCAAAGGAATGCATTGCGTACCTCACTGTCACTCAAAGGGTTAAATATTATTGCGCCATGAATATTCCTTAAATTAAATGCCTCTATTTAATGCCAAAATATATAATAATGCCAAGAAGAAATAGTATACATATACACCAAAATAAATGCCATGCATAAATGTTAATTAAATCTACTTAGCTTAAATCTTCATGTCCCCACCGCTTGGAGCGGCCACACAGATGAAGAACACAGGTCCTCTACAATCCTGTATGGGCAGATGACCGTAGCACACTGAGGGCATTGGAACAGGATGTTTTTCTCTGGCTGTCAGACTTAAACTGGCAGCAATGATTTTGGATACCGAGGCTCATGCCTCATTACTCCAAATTAGTTAACTGAATTTTTGTTTCGTCACAGTGATATGTTCTTCTTGATCTGTGTTGCTTTTCCACAGTTGAGTTTGTTTCACAGGATTGTCGCTGTGATGGGTCGCGGGTAGGGATCAAATGGATTTGCAGAGATCGTTGCAAGTTTCTTGATCAGTGGGTTTGTGTTCTGATCAAGCTGTTCACAAAACCTGGTGTTGAGGTTTTTCATATGTTCATCTAACAGCTCTATGCCTAGTTCCCTGTGAAGATCTGTTGTTCTTGTGAAAAGTGGAGCTCCAGAAGCAATCCTTAGGGCCTTGTTCTGTACTTTCTGTAGGGATGATCTGTATTGCTCCTTGCAGCTACTCCATACCAGGGAGGTATATGTCAGTGTCAGTCTGATAATTGCCTTGATCACTCTGACTTTGCTCTGGATAGGCATGGTCCTGGTCTTCAGTAGGGGATACAATGCTGCGAGCTTGGCTGTTGCTTTTTGCTGTGTCCTCTCAATGTGGTTTCTCCAGGTTAGCTTGCTATCAAGGGTTACCCCCGAGGGCATTGGAAGTGAGCTTGCCTTTATATATGGGCAGGCTCACTTCCATTTCTCTCACAGCCATTGGCTGGGATGTTCTTACTCACATCCCAGCCAATCAGAGTAAAGAACAGATGCTCGAATCAATGGCTGTAAGGAAAATGAAAGTAAACCTGTCCATATATAAAGGCAGGCTCACTTCCAATACCCTCCATGTTTTATGGGCATTGGCCCGTACAGGACTGAAGAGGACCTGTGTTCTTCATCTGTAGCTCTAAGCGGTGGAGACATGAAGATTTTAGCTAAGTAGATTTACTTAGCATTTATGCATGACTTTTATTTCGGTGTAATTTAAGGAATATTCTTGGCACAATAATATTTAACCCTTTAAGTGCCAGTGAGGTATTCAACACATTGCTTTGCAATGCGTTGCATACCCCTCTGCCACTCAAAGAGCTAAACGATGTCTTCGTTCATGCTTGGTATTCATACTTTTATTTTCTTTTACAGCCAGAAGAAAGAGAAGAAAGAAGACTGAAGAGA
Source organism: Rhinophrynus dorsalis (assembly GCA_037306005.1). Lineage (NCBI taxonomy): Eukaryota > Metazoa > Chordata > Amphibia > Anura > Rhinophrynidae > Rhinophrynus > Rhinophrynus dorsalis. Next base: position 65,789,259 of record CM074719.1, on the reverse strand, counting down.
AGGCAGAAGAAAGAAGAGAAGACAGAAGGACAGTGGATGACAGGTAAGTGTAAAATAGATTAGTTAACGATCGGTGCTTGGCAGTATGTCAGGCACCGATAATTAATTTTTTTTAATGTTAAGTTTCCAATATTGCTGCTCTTAGCGGTGTTTTGGGAACTTAACTCACAAAACGGATGTTTAGACACAAGACCAATTTAGTGGCTTAATGTCCTTATTTTAGCTGGTAGGGCCTCTGAATACCGCGTTAGACAGAAGCCTCCATCATCGGAGGAGGGAGGAGAGCAGAGGCAGAGTGTTGGGCTGCAGTCTATTCGGAAGTAGCTGCAGCCCAGACTTTCTAAGTTAATTTTAGACAAAATCAAAACTCTAAATAAAAAAATCAATACCGTTTTCATATTATTTGGTATATAGCATAACTATTTAAGCGATGTTGTCCATAGGTGACACATCCACATTAAGATATTGTTATAGAAAAACTTTTGTAAACTTCTTTCTAATTGTACTTATTGATATAATTATCTATACATGTTTGTATACTTTTATTGGATAAATAAAACTGTTTTTTTTTTAAAAAAAAAACCTTGAATGCTTAAAAAAAAAAAAGTTTGAAGCCCCATTTATGTAAGTGAGAATTTGTAGAATTGTCATTTCAACCCTACGGCGCAGTTGGTTTACTCCAGAATTGCAGAATAAGTCCATGTGTATTATAGGGCCCTATGGCCCATATTTATAATAACTGGAGTTATTCTGAAGTAACCAACTGCTCCACAGAGGACAAATACAAATTCCTGTTAAATAGAATTAGGCTTTTAAGCAGTGTAATGCATTGGAGACCTCTCTAGCATTCAAGGGATTAAATGCTCTATTCAGGTTCATGGAATTTAGGCATTTTTATTTTTCTCCTGTGGTGCAGTTGGTTTACTCTAATTTGCTTTTATAAATATAGGCCTATATTAAAATGAAACATGTAGCGAAAATAAGGCAAATGAACGACATTGTAGGAAATGCCTGGGGTGGCATTTGCCAGGGGTAGCAGTTGGCACCTTTCTCAAAGTACAGCTTTATCTAAGTACTGAGAGTTAGGTATGTGTTTCCCATCCAGTCTGCTTAAAAATCTTGTGCTGTAACCCAACTGTTTATTAACTATACAGTCTCCTGGTATGTGTTTCCCATCCAGTCTGCTTAAAAATCTTGTGCTGTAACCCAACTGTTTATTAACTATACAGTCTCCTGGTATGTGTTTCCCATCCAGTCTGCTTAAAAATCTTGTGCTGTAACCCAACTGTTTATTAACTATACAGTCTCCTGGTATGTGTTTCCCATCCAGTCTGCTTAAAAATCTTGTGCTGTAACCCAACTGTTTATTAACTATACAGTCTCCTGGTATGTGTTTCCCATCCAGTCTGTTTAAAAATCTTGTGCTGTAACCCAACTGTTTATTAACTATACAGTCTCCTGGTATGTGTTTCCCATCCAGTCTGCTTAAAAATCTTGTGCTGTAACCCAACTGTTTATTAACTATACAGTCTCCTGGTATGTACTAATCTACCCTTCACCTGGAACTCCAATCTCATCCAGTCTCCCTCTCTCCAATCTCATCCAGTCTCCCTCTACCATTTAACCCCTTGTTGTATGTACTAATCTAAATTAGCCATTTTGACCCCCTGTTCCAGTCTCCATATTGCCTTCCTCCCCCATTCCTCTCCTATATCTCTCTGTGTCTGTTTCTTATCAGAGATTTAATGGTGTCACACCTGAACGCACTCAGAGCTCTTCCATCCCAAAACAATTTGTAATTTGGAAATCCCTCAGTCAGTCATTCAGTGTTCTTAGGGACTCCAGTTAGTATATATTCAGGCCCAGTTAGGGGTGGCATTTGCCTGGGGTGGCATTTGCCAGGGGTATTAGTTGGCACCCTTATCAAAGTACAGCTTTATCTAAGTACTGAGAGTTAGGCAAGAGAGTTGGACAGGAGAGACAACTGCTGCAGCCACCTAAAGACAAGAGGCAAGTAAACAGGCTGAATTCAGAGTGAAGAAACAGTCATTTTCACCAAGCACTGACATTTGCTTCCTCTACTGAAACTACTGACCACCTGATGCAAGAAACCAGGATTTCCAGTCACCATTAACCATTACAACTTCTGCCTCTCCTGATCATCATTGGACTACTTCATTTAACCCTGCACTGATTCCTACCCTCACCAAGTACTTTGCAGTTCTGCTACTGACTCTCCTCACCATCCCTGGCACCTATACCCTCTGCTCCGTGGATTGACCCTTGACTGCCAAGTCATCTGTACTCTCCTGGATTACTGACTGTTGCACATCTCTACTGCCCCATTCATTAACCCAACTATGGGCAAATTAACTCCTTGTTTTGTCATCGCCATTCTCACCTGCATAAGACTCTCCTCCTCCTGTGTCCACATTAAGTGTCACGCCATTCACATTGCACCCTCAATTCTTCACTCACCACTTCTCTGCTCCCATGAACTTTTTTCATTCCTCCGCTCCCTATCACCACCATCTCCTTCTACCCCTGCAAAAAAGCCCCACTGCTTCAAATCTCACTCTCACCTTATGTCCCTGTCCCTTCTCCTCCTACTTGCTGCAGGTGACATCTCACCTAACCCAGGCCCCCCTTCCATTCTCTCTTGGACACACGCAACACTCACAATCTAATAACCGTACCCCGTCACCTAACCTCCTCCCCCCCCTTTTGTTTTGGTCTCTGGAACGCCCGCTCTGTGTGTAACAAACTAACAGCTGTTCATGATCTGTTCATTTCTCATTCCCTAAACCTCCTTGCCATCATTGAAACTTGGCTCACATCATCAGACACTGCCTCCACTGCCGCACTCTCATATGGAGGCCTTCAATTCACACACACACCGAGGCCTGGCAACAGGCAGGGAGGGGGAGTAGGCATCCTGCTGCCCCCTAACCATATATTTCAGGTACTCCCCACTGTTCCCTCTCTTTCCTTCCCTACATTTGAAGCTCACACACTTCGCCTCTTCTCTCCCCTCCCCCTGCGTGTCGCTGTCATATACAGGCCACCTGGTCCCACTGCACAATTCCTTGATCACTTCACCTCCTGGCTCCCTCACTTCATGTCCTCTGATGTCCCTACTCTCATCATGGGTGACTTCAACATCCCTATAGATAATCACAACACCCCCCCTGCCCTCAAACTCCTCTCCTTAACAACCTCCTTAGGCTTATCGCAGTGGACCAGCTCTCCCACACACAGTGATGGTCACTCCCTCGACTTGATCTTCACTAACCTCTGCTCGGTCTCCAACTTCTCTAATGTCCCCTTTCCCCTCTCTGACCACCACCTCCTCACCGGTAACCTCATCATACCACGCAAACCCATCACCCCCGCCACAATCAAGCGCATGCGGAGAAATCTACATTCTCTTGATAAGCAACAATTTTCCACCTCCCTGCAGCCTATCCTCAGCCCCATCCTCACACTTACTTGCCCAGACAAAACTACTGCTCTCTACAACAGCACTCTCACTTCAGCCCTTGACATCGCTGCACCTGCAACTCCACGCCACCCACGCACAACCCCACTACAACCCTGGCACACAAGACTAACGCGATACCTCCAAAGGTGCTCACGCACTGCTGAAAGGCACTGGAGGAAATCGCGCTCCACAGCCGACTTCACACACTACAAATTCATTCTCCGTTCGTATAGCTCTGCCCTCTCCCTGGCTAAACAGTCATTCTTCTCCTCTCTAATTTCTAATCTTTCCTCCAACCCCAAACGCCTTTTCTCAACCTTCACATCTCTTCTAAACCCACCAACACAGACACCTTCCACTAACTTCTCTGCCCAAGATCTCGCCAACCACTTCAAGAACAAGATTGAATCTATCAGACATGACATTTCATCACTACCACCCCCACCCAGCCAGCCCAGCCCTGTCGCCTCTCCCACATACACACTAAGCTCCTTCCCACCTGTCACTGAGGATGAAGTCTCCCTTCTCCTCACTCGCTCAAACCTAACCACATGCCCTCTCGACCCAATCCCATCTCAGCTCACCCAAGAACTCTCCCCTCTACTAACTCCAATCCTTACTCACTTATTCAACCTCTCTTTGTCAACCGGCACCTTCCCATCCTGTTTCAAACATGCACTAATCACTCCCATCCTAAAAAAACCCTCCCTGGACCCAAACTCATTGTCAAATTACCGGCCAATTTCCCTACTCCCGTTTGCCTCCAAGCTTCTCGAGCGCCTTGCATATAACCGGCTCACTAAATTCCTCTGCTCCCATTCCCTGCTAGATCCCTTGCAATCCGGATTCCGCCCTCATCACTCCACTGAGACTGCCCTCACTAAAGTGGCCAATGACTTGCTCTCAGCCAAGTCTAAAGGCCACTACTCCCTACTCATTCTTTTGGACCTGTCAGCCGCATTTGACACAGTCGATCACTCACTCCTCCTCCAAGCCCTCCACTCCCTAGGCCTCTGCGACACTGCACTCTCCTGGTTTTCATCTTATCTCTGCAACCGCTCCTTCAGTGTTTCATACTCCGGCTCCACTTCCCCACCCCTCCCACTGTCTGTTGGTGTGCCCCAAGGATCAGTACTGGGACCCTTGCTCTTCTCAATCTACACTGCTTCCCTTGGAAAACTAATAAACTCCTTTGGGTTTCACCATCATCTCTATGCTGATGACACCCAAATATATCTTTCCTCCCCAGACCTCTCTCCTTCCCTCCTGTCCCGAGTGTCTGACTGTCTGTCTGCTGTGTCTTCCTGGATGTCCTCCCATCAACTCAAACTTAACCTTAGCAAAACTGAACTAATTCTCTTCCCTCCATCTACAACCAGCCTTATCCCAAACATTACCCTCACCGTTAACAACACTTCCATCACACCAACCCCTACAGCACGCTGCCTGGGGGTCACATTTGACTCTGCCCTATCCTTCATTCCTCACATCCAGTCAATCTCCAACTCATGCCGCCTCCACCTCCGCAACATCTCTAGAATCCGACCCTTTCTCACAGAAGACACTACCAAAATTCTAATCCAAACACTCATCATGTCCCGTCTTGACTACTGTAACTCTTTACTAATTGGCCTGCCTCTCACCCGACTAACCCCGCTACAGTCCATAATGAACTCTGCTGCAAGACTAATCTACCTCACTCATCGCTTCTCTAACACCACACCCCTCTGTCAGTCCCTACAGTGGCTCCCGTTAGCATACAGAGTAAAATTCAAAACTCTGGTGCTAGCTTATAGAGCCCTCACTAACACTGCACCCCCCTATATTTCATCTCTCATTTCCAAATATACTCCCGCCCGCCATCTTCGCTCTGCACATGACCTTCTGCTCTCCACAGCTCTTATCACATCCTCCCACTCCCGCCTACAGGACTTCTCCCGTGCTGCACCTGAGCTGTGGAATTCCCTCCCCCGCCCAATCAGACTCTCCCCCAGCCTTCAAACCTTCAGACGCTCCCTGAAGACTCACCTCTTCAGGGAGGCCTATCAACTGCCTCCATAAACATCATCACCAAGATTCACCCCTTGCACGGACTACTGCACTCAATGGCACTTCTCACTCCCACCCACTGACTGGCAGTTCATGTGGCAGGAGGCACTTAAACACAATAGCACTTACTCCTTCTGTATCAAACCTACCTTCCTCTAGACTGTAAGCTCTCACGAGCAGGGCCCTCTGATCCTCCTGTTCTACACATCTGATTGTACTATTTAATACCTCTGTATGTCTATTCCCCAATTGTACAGCGCTGCGGAATTAGTCGGCACTATATAAATAAAGAATAATAATAATAATAATAATAATAATAATAATAAAAATAAATACAACTGGTTATCTCCTGAATGTTATGGAGATCTCTAGGACACTGCTTTGCAATACTTTGGAGGCCTCTCTATCAATGAATGGGTTAACCCTTTGAGTGCCAGAGGGGTATGCAACGCATTGTAGAGCAATGCGTTGCATACCCCTCTGGCACTCAAAGGGTTAAAAGATCTATTTGTCAGATGTCAAAGGACATTTGTATTTGTCCCCATGGTACAGTTAGTTTGGGCCAGAATAATTCCAGTTTTTGTAACTATGGGCCATAGGGCGTAATGCAAGAAACATGCGCCATCGCTATTTATGATATATTTATTTGCACATTTTTTTTATGAATTAGTGAACGTGTGCACTTTATTGTGTGAATGCTTTTCAAAAAGTGGGTGTGGCTAAAATGTGCATCATTTTGCAAGTGGATTAACAATTGTGTCTAATTCAGCAAGGCAATCAGCACACATTTCCATATGTCTGGTTAACTTTGCTGTTAATTTATGAGCATGTGCCATTCAGCATCAATACATTAGCATGATTTTTTCATCAAAATGTGAGTAATCACAAATAGTACCCAAATTTCTGGCATTCAAGAAAATAGCTAATCTCCACTTTCTTGTATTCTGTCCTTCGTTTCCTAGGCAAACCCCAAAAAATAATTTCCAGTTACGATTTGATGAGGGAAATGTCTTGCCTTTTACACATCATTTCCTTGGCACAAATAGGATTTTTCTTTACCTTTTATGAAACACACATATGCCTTCTAAATTCAGTGAAAATGAGAAAAGATTCTTGTAAATTGATTAAAAAAATCCAACTCACTTCTTAACATTTCAAAAATTGAAAAGGTGACGGATTTGTTGTTAAAGAGCACTTGCAGCCTTCTGTTCAGACATTTCTATATTTAAACACAAGGTTGCTTTAGAATACATTTAAATGAAGCAAGAAAAACACAACATGCCTTTAAAGTGTAAAATGTTCTGAAATGTTTACAGGCATTTAGAAAAAACTGTCATGAAATAAAAAATTCTGTAAAAGTAACAAAATGTTTTGGATGAACTGTCTAATTGTGAAACTTCAGCAAAAGAGGAAGTGGGGGGGACCACAAGCTCCCCTGTGCAGGATCAATAGGACATCAATGGCCATCACCAAACACCCATAGGTACGTACTCTCAATGAAAAATGCTGGACAGTGGCATATACCAATTCCAGCGTAACAAGCAACTGAACAATATAAACTGCCCTCAGATGCAGTATCTAGCGTGGCACTCCACAGGATAATAGGCTGCTCCCAGATGACATGCTCCCCCTGAGTGGTTCCGAAATCCCAAACACGATATAAAATAAAAAAGGAAGAAAGAAGCACCAAATAGTGTAATACAATTATTTTAAGTGCAAGTTGTACATATAATCAGTTTCACTCATGTTCTCCAATGAGCAGAGAGCAGTTATTAGTCAATCTGACACACAAGTTTGTGCATAAATTTCACCCGTCTCCACTCAAGGGAATAGTAATCCACAAACAGGACCACAAACACACGACAGGACAATTGCTTTCAAACAATTGTAAAAACTTTAATCTATTATCCAGATAAGTTAAAAACAATAAAATTGCAGGCTTACACTCTTACGCGTTTTGCAGCAATAAAGCTGCTTTCTCAAAGCACAAAAAAATTTCTTCGCAAGCTTGTGTGTCACATTGACTGATAACAGCTCTCTGGCCATTGGAGAACGTAAGTGAAACTGATTATTTATACAACTTGCACTTAAACTAACTGTATTACACTATTTGGTGCTTCTTTCTTCCTTTTTTATTTTATATCATGTTTGGGATGTCTACTTGAAGCAGATGTGCAACAGTCAATATTATGCACAGATTTTCTCCTGTACCCAGGAAACACTTTAAGTCTGGCCACACCCACTAATCAAGCAAGCCAACTGGAGAAGTCACCACATCGAAATATCTTTAGCAAATGAATTGTGTGTTTTACTATTTTATCAGATGCACAAGTTTTTTTGGGACTTGTCACTTCATCAGGGAAAGCCAACATCTCTTGGATCAAATTCATATTTAGACTTACAGACAAGAGAATTGTTTCTTAAAGAAGATTAAGAACTCTCAGTTTCAAATATGTGGAAATGATTTCCATATTATTTTTTCTGCATTCTTCATATCCAGTCTTGGAATAAGTCACACAGTCTCTTGTTTATTAAAATATTGTAATCCCTTGTATGAGAGACATCTATGAAATATTGTTTCCCCAATTAACTAAATACATTTGAAGCATTGGAGTGGTTACATTTTGAAGACACTGTTCATTAGATGTTTTTCTGTTGCACTACAATGAAATTCATGGTTTGTTCCACCTTGCAAATCTTGTGGCATAATTCATTTAATAATGAATTAATAATTTCAAAATAATATTATGAACAAACAAAACATTAATCATTTGAATGCCAGAGGAGTACGCAACGCATTGCATGCGTTACTTACCCCTCTGGAATTCAAAGGGTTAATCTGTAAATGAGAACAACTCCTAATACTACCCATCTACTTACTTTACTATGTCAAAATATCCTAATTGACCCTGAAAGTGTTGTCCCTGTGCTTTTGTTCAATAGAGAACATCTTCACTCAGTCCTGCATGGCACCCTCAGGTAGGCAGACATGAGAGTTGTGTGCAGTTATTTTGAACTGAAGCAGGCAGAGATGGTGATCTCACTAGCACTTGAAAGATAAAATGGGTCTAAAACACATTTCAATGCATTGTACACCCCTGTGGATCTTAAAGGGATACTACTAGAAGAAAAAATCTAGCTGTGATTGATCCTCATATAACGTGAGTCATGTAGCACTGTATTTCAATATTATCCATTTTGTAGTTCAACAGTAATTCAATTCTAAAGTATCCCCTCCTGCCCCTTTTACCTCCTATATACTGCCTCCCCTCAGATGTGGAATTTGGACATGCGACCGGACAGTGCTCAGCGAGGGACAATCTTCATCCACCAAGTATAAGGAAAACCCTGCCTCCTTGAAGAAGGAGGGCAGGATTTTCCTTATGATCAATAAAGACTGTTCCCCACTGCACTCCATTCAGCCTTCTCAGAGACGTAGCATGACGTCGGTGAAAGTGGAGGGAGGGGAGATTTTTTAGAACTGAATTACTGTTGAACTACAAAATAGAAAATATTGAAATACAGCACTACATGACCCACGTTATATGAGGATCAATTGGAGCTGCATTTTTTTTCAGCTATTACTATCCCCTTAAAGTGTTTAGGTTGCAATGAGCAGACAGCAATGTTTGACATCCTGTGGATCCTCCTCCCTCCCCTTTTACTTACGTCATGTTACCTCTCTGAGCTGGCAGGATAGAGCACAGCAGGGGACAATCTTCACTGAGCATAAGGAAAACCCTGCCCTCCTTCGCCCTCCCTTGCTGTGCACGGTCTGGTCGCATGTTCAGATTCCACAACTGAGGGGAGATGGCATACAGAAGGTAAAAGGGGTGGGAGGGGAATATGTTAAATTTGAATTGCTTTTGAACTACAAAATAGAAAATATTGAAACACAGTGCTACATGACCCACGTTACATGAGGATCAGTCGGGGCTACATTTATTTTCAGCTATTACTATCTCTTTAAAGAGTTCAAGTTGCCATGCACAGCAATGTTTGACGTCCTCTAGTCCTACGAGCGATTGTCATGTCTGCTACCAGAGATTTAACAGATCTGACTGAAGAAGATATTATCCCTTGAACAAAGGATCAAAGGAACAGTTCATGAGGGCATTAGGATTTTATGGACATAGAATGCTAAGCAGGAGGTTATTATTAGAAGGTGTTAGTCCTACTTTAAAGGGATAGTAATGTTTCATAATAAAAACAGCTCTAAATAATCATCATAGTATTTGGATTTTGGAGAGTGTTATTTCAATTCTGTCAGAGTTGTAGTTCCAGATTCAATGACAAAGTGTCCCCCTTCCGCCCCTTTTACTGATGTCACACTGTTCAGCTAGAGCAGAAGGGAGGAGCCCAGGTAGACTACAGAGGGGAACAATCTTCAATTAAGATAAGGGAAAAACCTGAAAAACTTGTCAAGGGGGGCAGGGATTTCATTGTTTTCATAGGAATAAGAGTGTCCCCTTCTGTTATCTCTCCAATCTATGGACTGTATTCCACATCTGAGAAGAGATTGTTTACAGTAGGTAAAAGGGGCGGAAGGGGGAAACTTTGCTTGTGAATATCTCATAAACCATAAAGGTTTGAGGGATAAGACTTGTATCATTCTTCATGTTTTTTTTAATGCCTACAAAATAAAATAAAGTTAAAACGAAGTATTACTATCCCTTTAAAGGGAGAGTAATACATAATTTTAACACATGTTCATCTTATAGGTATTAAAAATAAGAAAGGGAATGCCCCCAGTCCCATCCCTCAAACTTTTATGGCTTGAAAGATAATCATGCTGAAAGTTCCCCCTCCGCCCCTTTCCCTTACGTCAGCGCTCTAGCTGACTGCAGGGAAATCCAGTCCCAGGAGCAGCGGAGGCTCTTCAGCAGAGCTGACATCGTGTTATTGAAGAAGAAATCCTTCATTGGAACGGTCTACAAAGTTTGCTTAGTTTGCAAGCACACTTAGAAGACTGTTCCAGTGAAGGATTTCCTTTTAAATATCTCTGTCAGCTCTGCTGCAGAGCCGCCGGCTAGTCCCAAGACCGGATTCCCCTGCAGTCACCTAGAGCGCTGACGTCAGGGAAAGGGGCAGAGGGGGTAACAATTCTCTCTCAAACCATAAAAGCTTGAGAGATGGGACTGGGGGCATTTAATTCTTTTTTTAATACCTACAAAAAATTAATATTTGTTAAAATTATGTATTACTATCCTTTTAAAAAGTTCTGTATACTTGACTTGCTCTCCTCTTGCTCTTTCTACACCTGGAATTCCAAAAATGTGTGTGCTTCTGGCTTTTTATATTATATTTAACATTTACCCATACATGATAAAAATATGAGTTACAAACTTAAAGAATAAGCAGCAACCCAATAAAACAAGATTATTACACCTGTTCGGTAAAAGAAAAGTTAGTTTGAAAACATACACTATAAATCCCTCTCTACAGAAGAACGCAGCCCAGAAACTCTTGATTATACTGCAAGTCCCTCTAGTTGCTCTGGATATTTACGCAGCTCTCATTTTTAAAAGATTTAAATGATCAGCATATGAGAAGAGATGAAAACTGTGTACCAAAATGAGATGAGCAGTTGTTCTATGATGTTAAAGCTTGATAACGCACCATTTTTTTACTAACTTGCATCTTCTAATATGTAGTCTATAATCCATGAAGTGTCATTGTTTGACAACACTATTCGACACAATGACCAATTTATGTTTGATGGAGGGGGTTATTGAAAAGATAATAACTTCTATTATTTGTAAGGAAGACGTTTAGGAAATCTCTTAAAGTGACTGCATTATTACCAAAAAACTATTTTGTGGTTTTTGAAAGTTTTGAAAGTTAACTGTTTGCTGAACTGGCTATACAAACCTATTTTTGAGTTATTTAGATTTATAGCTAATGATCTACATTACCTCCCCAACTCATTGATACTTAACTATTTCAGTGTCAGGGGAGGTGGGTAATGCATTAGGCTAAGTGTCATTGCGTGGGAGAATTAATATAAGACAGAACGTTCCTGCTCTGCATGCCTTAATTATCATAATCCATAAATCTAAATGACAAACTCATTTTCTTAAATAAAATGGCTAATATAAAATATAGATTATGTTAAAGGCCTTTCAAAATCCCCTAAATTGTTATTAGGTAATATGATCTCATTACATATCCAATAAACAGTCAAATATATACTGTAGCTAAGAATCTGTTATAGCTATTTTTCTCATTTAAGAAACATCCAATTAAATATATTCTTAAAATAAGGCGAGATTAACAGTCTGCATGAAATCCCTTAGTCTAGTTTGCTTAACTGCAAAAGTATTCATGTTTATTTTAAAAATGTGAAAATTAGAATTGTGTATATGCTTCATCTTCAAAATTATTTATTAATAAAGCAGCCTAATTATGTGTACATTTTCTAAAATAAGGAGCTTCAACTCTTGAACTTCTATTATGCTTCTCTAATTATGCTTTAGAGAACAGATCACATATAGTCTGTGATTTTTATCATCAGGGAGTAGATGCTTCAAAAAATCTCAATTCATGCACTAAGATGTCTTCATCATCCCATCCCTGTGAATCCAAGGCAAATATAATGACATCACAATGCAACTGCCATGCCTTTAATAGGTTTCTGACTTTACATTGACTATTTCATCAATGGCTCATTTACATAATGAAATGCGGCTTAATAAGCCATTGAAGTATTCAATGTAGCACTTTGCCATATGCATAAAGCACTGATAGCAATCTATGCTGTTGGAGTTCACAGTTCCACCTTTGCCAACCTGAGATTGATGAAGCTGGACCCCCCATAGCTTTCAATGGAGCCACAGCCATGGACATAGCCCCACTTTAACCCTTTGAGTGCCAATGTGGTATGGAACACTTTTGCAGAGCAATGCATTGCTCACCTCCTTCTTCTGTGTGTACTGTAAAAGCTGATAGGAACATTGTGGTGAAGATACACTGAGTGTCTTATGACCTTTTTAATGTTAGAGTGGTGTACAAAGCATTGCAGAGCAATGTGACACCCAAGGGATTCATCAATGGGATTTGGTGCATTTGTAAGCAGTCACTTAGTTCAAAACAGGCAGAAAGCACCTTAACCCTTTGAGTACTATGGTGAGAGCAATGCATTGTTCTGCAATGTGTTGCTTACCTCTTAAAGGGTTGAGGGTGGGCTGCTGTTGTTCTTGGTGCTGAAATCTGAAAATATATCCTCTCCACTCTTTCCCTGCTCTCCTTCAAACATTGACACCTCCAGCATCATTGGCTAAAGATCACAGTTCCCACACACACACACATACTCTCCTAATTCTTAATGCATGTAGTGAAGTTCATGATATTCTCCTATTTTTTATGCAAATTCATAAACAATTAAAGTTATGTTCTTAGGTGATAAACATAATAATGATTATTTATTTTATCAATGTAGCCAGACACAAGTGCAGCAGACAGACAGAAGTGTGTAGTTTCAAAAACTGCAGTACTTAAGTCAAGCTTGAGGTAAGCTCAGGCTATTACTATTACTTCACTCTTACTTCTCTCTTCTTTTCTATTGTAGACAAAAAACTTAAAAAAAAAAAAAAAAAAAAAAAATCTTACTATCATTCTTTAATACTGCTTATGTTGTAGTATTTGGAATTGTGTTGCATTTAGTATTTAGTTTGAATTGTGTGTTTATTTACTTTGGTTAATTTGGATCATTAGTGCTTAAGTTTGTATTTGGCTTGTTTTGGTTTCTGCATAGTGTGCATAGGTGTCTATTTGGGTGTAGCTGGTAACTGGTTTCATTAGATTAGCATAAGAAAAGGCTTGGCTCGCTTCGTTAGCGTATCAACTGCAGTAGGTGTATTTATAGGAGGTTTCAACTCTGTGAGTTTACTCTGTAAGTAGTTTGCAGACAGACACAAGTGCAGCAGACAGACAGAAGTGTGTAGTTTCAAAAACTGCAGTACTTAAGTCAAGCTTGAGGTAAGCTCAGGCTATTACTATTACTTCACTCTTACTTCTCTCTTCTTTTCTATTGTAGACAAAAAACTTAAAAAAAAAAATAAAAAAATCTTACTATCATTCTTTAATACTGCTTATGTTGTAGTACTTGGAATTGTGTTGCATTTAGTATTTAGTTTGAATTGTGTGTTTATTTACTTTGGTTAATTTGGATCATTAGTGCTTAAGTTTGTATTTGGCTTGTTTTGGTTTCTGCATAGTGTGCATAGGTGTCTATTTGGGTGTAGCTGGTAACTGGTTTCATTAGATTAGCATAAGAAAAGGCTTGGCTCGCTTCGTTAGCGTATCAACTGCAGTAGGTGTATTTATAGGAGGTTTCAACTCTGTGAGTTTACTCTGTAAGTAGTTTGCAGCCAGACACAAGTGCAGCAGACAGACAGAAGTGTGTAGTTTCAAAAACTGCAGTAGTTTGAAAACGGCAGGAGTTTGGTGAAGGCACTGGTTTTGTCAGTTTGGTGAGTAACTGCTTTAATTCTAAGATGTCTGGTTTGGTGCAGTGTAACACTTGTCTGGCTGTTGTGTTCCGCAGTACTCTCTGGAGTTTGGGGTGTTGTCCAGTATGTTTGCATCTGTCCACATTGTATGGTGAAATTTCCAGGCTGCAGTCTTTGGTGTGTTATCTGCAATCAAAAGAAGTGAATCTTTCCCAGCTAGAGTGTGAAGTCAAGCAACCATGTAATCCACCACCGCAGCCCCAACGGCCCATGAAGAGAAGGGCTGTGTGGAAGACAGTTGGTTCCGGGAGGTTGAGAGTTGTGGAGCAGAAGCACAACACTGTTGGTATTTCGGTGTGTAATCCCTTTGGTGTCCTGTCTGAATTGGAAAGTGAGATTTCAGAAGATAAAAGCACAGATACTCAGGTACGGGATGTTGTGAGTCCCAAAGGAGAGAATTGTAACAAGCAGTCAGGAGCAGAAAATGGACTTAAAAAGAAGAGAAAGCATCTCCTTGTTGGTGACTCGATTGTTAGAGGTGTTGCTTTAGGGCAGAATGAGGATGGACTGAAGGAGGTGAGATGTCTTCCTGGTGCTACTGCAAGCAGGGATAAAAGACGCATCTCAAATATTGTCAAGGCTGCAACAAAGGAGACTGAAGTTGATCTGATCATTCATCTCGGTACAAACGATTTGTCCCAGAAAAGTGTTGAAGAGGTGAAAATGGAATTTCAAAGTCTCAGCCTGGAGCTGAGCAGAATGACAGACTCTATCACTTTTTCAGAGATTTTGCCAGTCCGCTCTGAAAATAGTAAGAGACTTCGTATCCTGGAGTTCAATGGTTGGCTAAGACATTGGTGTAAAGAAGAAGGTTTTGGATTTGTCAGTCACAGTGTTAGAAGGTGGAGTTGTAAAGAAATGTTCAAGAGAGATGGTCTGCACCCGTCACACAGAGGAACTGAGGTACTTGGAGAAGAGTTCAGGTGTTTCTTGGAGAGGCATTTAAACTAGATGGAGGGGGCAGGAATTTCATTGAGAAGATTGATTTCTGTCCCCGAACAGTTTTGGTGAACCAGGGTTCTGAGTTTGTTAGTGTGATAGATACAGATGTTGGTGCACAGGAAGTTGCTGGTGCTTTACATACAGATGTTGGTGAGGTAGATGATGGTGCGGTAGATAGAGTTGTTGTTGGTGATAAATGTAATGTTCTTCGTGTAATGTGTACTAATGCTCGCAGCTTAGGCAACAAGCTCAGCGAGCTAATATCAATAGTTTGTAGAGATGACTTGGACTTGATTGTAATAACAGAGACATGGTTCAGGGACTGTAATGACTGGGAAATAGCCATTCCGGGATACACGTTGTATAGGAAAGATAGGGCTGAGAGAAGAGGGGGTGGGGTAGCCATTTATGTTAAAGATAGCATAAAATCCACAGCGATCCAGAATTCATGTAAAGAGTTGGAGACTCTCTGGATCTGTCTGCAGAATAAAAAGGGATCAGTTACAAGAATAGGTGCAGTCTACAGGCCTCCGGGGCAATCTGAAGAGCAAGACAACATGCTAGTGGACGAGATTACCCAAATGGCAGTAAAGGGAGATATAGTAGTTATGGGAGACTTCAACATGCCTGATGTTGATTGGAATATCCCTTGTGCGTCCACATGTAGAAGTAGGAGCATCGTAGAAGCCCTGACGGGGATGTCTCTAAAACAGCTGGTGAAGGCGCCAACTAGAGGGGACAATATCCTAGACTTAGTATTCACAAATGGAGACCTGGTATCTGAGGTGAAGGTGGGAGAAAATCTAGGTTCCAGTGACCACCAATGTTTGTGGTTCGGAATCCAGACTGACTACGAGAAATCCCATTCTGCAACCAAAGTATTGGACTTTAGGAAGACGAAGTTTGAGGATATGGGAGAATATGTAAAGAAAGAATTAAAAGGGTGGGATAAAACACCGAGAGTGAGTACTCAGTGGAAGACACTCAAAGAAGTCCTCTTAAAGGCAACAAGATTACATGTTAGACAAATTAGCAAGAGGAAAAGAAAGAGAAATCCACTATGGTTTACTAGAGAGGTAAGAGCTATAGTGAAAGATAAAAAGTCTGCCTATAAGAGATATAAAGAGACTGGAAGTGAAGCGGACAGAGAAGGGTATAAAACTATACAGAAGAAGACTAAACAGATGATAAATGCTGCTAAAGCCTCAAAAGAGGAAGAAATGGCCAAATCTGTTAAGAAGGGGAATAAAACCTTCTTCAGATATATCAGTGACAGGAAGAAGAAAAACTGCGGGATTACAAAAATTAACAACGGAAAAAATCAGTATATAGAAGAGGAAAAGGCGGTCGCTGACCATCTGAATAACTACTTCTGCTCAGTTTTTTCAGACGGCGGCCCTCATAATCAGAAAATGGCTGAACACAGCATTGCCTCTAGTTGTATAATTTTAGCCCCAGTGTTTTCAGAGGCCGATGTTCTAGAGGAACTTGTCCGGCTAAAGTCAAATAAAGCGATGGGTCCGGATGGAATCCACCCTAGAGTTCTTAAAGAACTCCGATCTGTCATAGTTGGCCCCCTGACTAATCTGTATAACCAGTCCCTTCTTACGGGAGAAGTTCCTGATGATTGGAGAATGGCCAATGTTGTACCCATTCACAAGAAGGGTAGTAAAGAAGAAGCTAGTAACTACAGGCCAGTCAGCCTGACATCTGTAGTGGTAAAAATGATGGAGACTCTTCTAAAGAAGAAGATAATTGACCATCTAACAAAAAACAACCTGATGGACCCAAACCAGCATGGCTTCACTGAGGGCCGATCCTGTCAGACTAATCTCATTGATTTCTTTGACTATGTAACTAAAGTGCTGGATGAAGGTGGTGCTGTGGATATCGCCTACCTGGATTTCAGTAAAGCTTTCGATACAGTTCCCCATAAAGAGCTGATAGATAAATTATCAAGAATTGGACTTAACCCCTGGATAGTTCAGTGGATCTGCAGTTGGCTGAAGGACAGAAACCAGAGGGTTGTTGTTAATGGAGTGTATTCTGAGCAGAGACTGGTTACAAGTGGAGTGCCACAAGGATCTGTTCTGGGCCCTGTTCTGTTCAACATATTTGTAAGTGACATAAGGGAAGGCTTGGCAGGGAAGGTTTGCTTGTTTGCTGATGACACAAAAGTGTGTAATAGGGTTGATGTTCCAGGAGGTGTCTGTAATATGGAGAATGATTTGGCACTATTAGATAAGTGGTCAAAACAATGGAAACTTCAGTTCAATGTTTCCAAATGTAAAATAATGCACTTGGGGAAAAGAAACCCTCAATCTGACTATCGTATTGGCAGTTCTGTGGTAGCAAAGACTTCAGAAGAGAAGGATTTGGGGGTGGTCATCTCTGACAGCCTCAAGATGAGTAACCAATGCAACCAGGCGGTGGGGAAAGCAAATCGTATGCTTGGCTGCATAGCTAGAGGTATAACAAGCAGGAAGAGGGAGATTGTGATCCCTCTGTATAGAGCTCTAGTGAGACCACATCTGGAATACTGTGTACAGTTCTGGAGGCCTCATCTGCAAAAGGATATAACTAAAATTGAGCGGGTTCAAAGAAGAGCTACAAAAATGGTGGAAGGTCTAAAGCATAGAACTTATCAAGAACGACTCAGAGATCTAAATATGTATAGTCTGGAGGAAAGAAGAGAAAGGGGGGACATGATTGAAACCTTTAAATATGTTAAAGGACTGAACAAGGTTCAGGAGGGAAGTGTGATTAATAAGAATCTGAATACAAGAACAAGGGGGCACAATCTGAGGCTAGTTGGAGGAAAAATCAAGAAAAACATTAGAAAATATTATTTCACTGAAAGAGTAGTAGAAACTTGGAACAAACTTCCAGCAGAGGTGGTTGATAAATCCACAGTAACACAGTTTAAACATGCCTGGGATAAACATGTATCTATCCTAAGATAACAATAAAGGAATACTAAAGGGCAGACTAGATGGACCAGGTGGTCTTTATCTGCCGTCAATCTTCTATGTTTCTATGTTTCTATGTTTCTATGTTTCTATTGTATCCTTGGATCTTCAGGAGAACAGATTAACAGACCAGCATCCACTCCCCATGCTTGGATGGAATGAGGTGTAAATGAGGTGAATGAGGTGTAAAATAGCTCCAAAAAATGTAAATGTGTGGATGACCCAACTTGTCAAAAGTCCCTCAGAGGATCATGTCACCATGTACATAAAGTAAACACATATCAAGAAGTGTAAACAAATAAAAAGTAAAGCATCAAAGACAAGAAAGTACAATGAAACATGCTATCTGTATAGTATACACTGTTTCTGAAACAATATTACAGTAGTAGACCATCATATAGGCAGCACTTCAATAGTGAGAGACCAGGTTGATCAGAAAATTATATATATATATATATATATATATATATATATATATATATATATATATATATATATATATAACTGATTAAAACAAAAGTCAAAAGGAGAAAGAAATATATTGACTATAAAGTTCAAAACCAACTGACCAACATCCTTAAAGGAGCAGTAAACTTTTGTTATGAAAAAATATATATCGTAGGGATTTTCCTACTGAGTAAAATAAGGGCACTCCCACTGCTGAGAGACTTTTGTTTCCAAGATATTACAGTTTAAACCCATGTTTTTTTTACATTAGCAGTGCCCTTTAGTGGTCAAATTCTAATTAGTTTTCCTGTTACATTGTAATGGAGAGGAAAGTCAGAAAAGTCAGAGACATACAGTTCTCCACAGAATGTGATAAAAACTGCCTGTCACTTCCTGTCAGTTAGAAAACAGTAAATTCACTTCCTGGTTATTTGAACTACTATAAATTTTAAATAAAAAATCTGACAGCAGTGGGAGTGCCCTTGTTTTATTCAGCAGGAAATGCTCTATAAAATATGTGTTTTCATAAAAAAAAGTTTACTGCTCCTTTAAAGTTAGAAATGATAGCAATTTAGTATTTGTCACACACAAACTATATATGAATCCTATCCATGAAGTATTATGCATTGACATTATAGTCTAGCATTGTTAAATATACATCTGGCAATCCTAAAATAGAAATGGAAAGGTCTTACCTTATCATCATACCTAATCATAGCTACCTTTTGTCAATTGTATAGGATTCGCTTATAAACTCTTGTTATATAAGTAGGTTTCATCTTCTCTCGCCTGATCCTGTGAGGATACCTAGTATGTCATGGTCATTACACGTGCAGCCTATGGGCCAGATGCAGCCCACTTGAACCCAAGGTGTGGCCTGCCTGAGATCTTTAACAATAACATTTTCTTTTCCTAATTGTCTAGCACACATGAACTACTAGGCCACAAGGGCCTAATCATCCGCTTGTCATTACCATTTTGTATCTGACCCTCAAACATTCTCCAGAATAGTTCAGTCTGTTAAAACCCAATATTCTCATTGACGTGAATAAAACTGAACAGTGACTAGTGACATACATGTAACTGCATTTTTGTACAAACAAAATTCACTTTATACTGTTTTGGTATTGGTGCTAAAAATATATATATATTAAATAGCCAAGATATTATAATTCACCATTGTTCTCAATTAAAAAATGAATGGGATTCCCAGACACATAAATTTCTGATTATGTTGCTCACAGAAGAAAAAACACCCCTGCAGTAGGTATTGCAGTGGTCCTATAGTGAGTACACCTGCTGGCATCTTCCATCCAATAAAGAAGCCTCGCTAGAAATGTCTGTTGGGCTAATCCTAGTAGGATCTTCTACCCAATGAAGATGTCTCTGTAGAGGTATTCTGTGCAAGTCCTTCCTTGGTACATGCCAGGAACTTGCCAATAAGGAAAGTACCTGAATACCTGCAATCCTGTTAGATTTAAAAATGCCAGTAAATCGTATCCTTTATAAATGAATCATTAATAGGAGACAATACTGAAGTGCTGTTTATGTGATTCTATAATACTATAACATTGTTAAATAAAAAACATTCTATAAAACTGACAACTAGTTGGTGCTGTTTATTTAGTCCCATGGACAATTTCTGATGATCAGCTATAAAGCTCTCCAAATGAGATAGCAATATTAGTGAGTCAGTTAGGTTTTTGTAGTAAGAAACTGGAGTTCTGCTCCAGGCTTTAGTAATACCGAACTATGAGTTTGAAGCCTCATTGTTCAGTCAGTTTGTTCCCATAGACCCACCCTTAAAACCCAACACAGAGGATCTGCGGAGATTCTGTACACAACTTGCAAAGGTTGTGGCTGAGATCCATATACTTCTAGGTTGTGTTTCAGCTGAAGGGAGAGAAAACTGTCTCTCCCCTGTTGATAGAAGTCATTTTGGGACTGCACAGTGCAACTCCTGGCTTTTTAATAAGTCAGTTCCCATAGGAGCAAATGTAGTAAAACATTATAATTGCACTTTGTTGTTGCTAATAAGTACAAGAAACAACATTTAGGTTTAGAGCAACAGGAGTAATGTCTCTCCTATAACACATTTTACCTTCTACTCCTTGTTTCGGTTTGAATTATAAATTCATGAGACTGTTCACTTTCACATTTTCCATATGGATAAACCTAATTTAAAACTAAGATGGATAAAGGAAAGCACACAGACCATTAAATGATTTGATGACAAAGAATATTTCTTTCCATGCAAGAATCTTTATCTGTATGTCTACAATTAGTGCTTTACAGGGCAAAAAAGACATAATGGAGACAGTTATGTAACCCTTTGGGTGCAACGCAATGCATTGCGTACCCCTCTGGAACTCAAAGGGTTAAAAAGAACAATAGATTTATTCTGGGGGCAAACCAACCTCACTATAAGGAACAAATATTGTTTTAAATACAGTGTTTAACCCCTTGAATGCCAGGGATGTTTCCGACATAAACATTAGGTCCTAGACAATCAAATACAAATGTAAATATTATTCTGATCTGAGGAGCTTGACTTCTATTTATTGACTCTACTAACAGCCTTAAAAATAACACATATTACACCTTGGTTTCTAGGGGGTCTCCAACACATTAAACATTGATTTGTGTAATGTACTATGTACTAATAAAAAATAGGGGGAGATGCATTAAGGTATGATAAAGAAGTGATAAAGAGGAGATAACTTGTGCTGTTTCATAAACTCTCCAGTTTATAGCTATGGGGCCTATGCACTAACATCTCTGAATCTTGGAGGGATTTTACTATACAGGCTCCATTTAATAACAAGAAATGTGCACATGCGCTAAAGGCAATTTCCCTTGCAAAGATAGATATTACACATGCTCTAATCTAGGAAGCCGAATACTAAACGCTTCTTGAATTGTGCATAAAAAATTAGCTTTCAAGACAACATTAAACAGGCACGTAAAATAATTTGCAATAGCACCACCTGCATTAGGCATATTAGCTATTCCACTCAGACAAATTTGTTAATCCTGACCATGCCCACCCCAAAATATGAGCAATTCAACAAAATCACGCACAAATGTATCCGATAGTGGTTTTCACACTGGAAATATCGATTGCGCATGTTTCCTGCATCACGCCAATTGTAAATCTGTTCAAATCTCAGGGTTGAGGATTCTAGTCTGGTTAAGGTCTTTCATCCTTTTGAGAGACACAAAACAACATATCTGAAAATCAGAGACATCTGAATGTATCCCTCCGGGCAAAATACTTTCATTAAACAAAAAATTACCCTCTTTGCGGATCAGACAGTGGCCCGAAAAGGTACGTTTTGTTTTTTTTTGCAATCGTTTCCTGCCACCGGTAGGGACAATGACAGAAAATATTTAAAGACAGATTTATTTGCATAACTTTATTTTTATTTACAGGCTCCACAATAAGGTCAAAAAGAATGAAGAGCACAGAAGATGAAAGAAGATGACAGATGAAGAAGAAAGAAGAAGATAGAAGATCACAGAAGAATACTTGAAGAAGACCTGCCTGTAGATGACCCCACCTGACATCAGGATTACTGGTAAGTGCTCTTTTTTTGTGTTATATTTTGTAACTGATTAACCCTTTGAGTGACAGTGTTGTGTGCAATGCACTCAAAAGGTTAATCCTTTTTTTCCCCATTCACACACATTTGTTAGAACCCATTCAGTGCCACAGGGGTATGCAACACATCGTTTAACAAGGCTTTGCTTTGCCCTCTGGAACTGAAAGGGTTACTTATTCATGCTTTACACACAATGTTAAAACCCTTTGAGTGCCAGATGGGTATGCAACGCATTGCATGTACCCCTCTGGCACTGAAGGGGTTAATCATTGTACATTACAAACATTTGTTCAGTACTGATATGGAGCTTATGGCCCCATATCAATACATCCATTGGTCACTTCATTTTTTTCTTACGCTGTAGTTCCAGTATTGGTAGTTTTAAACATGCATTAGGGTACTCTACATCTGGAGAAGTGATATCACTGGAGAAGTCATCTCCACTTTATCACCTCTTTATCATGCCTTAGTGCATCTCCCCCATCATCATTTTATCACAGCTTAGTGCATCTTCCCACAGTTCTTAGTATATCAAACGTATTGGGTAGACCTCCTTAAAGGGATAGTAATGTTTCAAAATAAAAACAGCTCCAATTAATATTCATAGTATTTGGGCCATGGACAGTTTTATTTCAGTACTGTCATAGTTGTAGTCCAAGAGTAATTGAATGATAAAGTATCTCCCTCCCACCCCTTTTACCTAGTGTAAGCCACCTCCCATCAGATGTGGGATCTGGTCTTAAGACCAAACAGTTCACAGCAAGGGACAATCTTCTTACTGTGAGAACAATGGAAACCCTGCCCTCCTTGACAGGTTTTTCCCTTATGCTAATTGAAGATTGTCCCTCTCTTTAAGCCATCTGGACACCACCTTTCTGTTCTGAGGTGATCAGTGTTATATCAGTAAAAGGAGCGGGAGGGGATACTTTATCATTCACTTACTCCTGAACCACAACTCTGTCAGAATTGAAATAACACTCTCTATGGCCCAAATACTATGAAGATTAATTGGAGCTGCTTTTATTGTGAAACATTACTATCCTTTTAAAGTGGAACTACCACCGCTAAACATCTTGATGTCTACTTACTCCCCATCTGGCGACTAGCTGCTCAGTAGCGCTAGTCACCAGAATTATTACCTTATTCAATAGAATTCTCCAGTCTTCACAGCTGACGGGCAGGACGGAGAGCAGACATCTTTCAATAGTGATGTCTGCACTCCTGCGCTGTCAGTCCCAGCCAGCTCTTGGAGGCGTTGCTAGGAGCCGTTCGGGTGTGGATGGGACTGACGGCGCAGACGTCACTATTGAAAGATGTCTGTGCTCTTTCCTGCTTTTCAGCTGGGGAAGAATGGGGAATTCTATTGAATAAGGTAATAATTCTGGTGACTAGCGCTACTGAGCAACTAGTCGCCAGATGGGGAGTTAGTAGACATCAAGATGTTTAGTGGTGGTAGTTCCGCTTTAACATGCAATGCAGTTAATCCTAAATAATATCCCCTGATTTTGTTACTGACCAGATAAGAAACATCTATCATTTTCACATTATCAACCTGGGTAAATAAAGTTGCAGAACATTGCTTGAAATAAAAAATGTGTTTTTAGCTATTCACTAGTAGGAAGGTTGTAAAGAAGTTAATATTTTTCCTTGGTGGCATATTAACCCTTTGAGTGCCAGAGAGATAGCCAATGCATTGCATTACAAAGCGTTGGATACCTCTTTGGCACTCAAATGGTTACGTTTAACAATAATGAACTACAGGACATTTTCATATCAGCATTATTAGTAGTGATGAGCGAGCACCCCAATGCTCGGGTGTTCGGGTGCTCTGGCCGAGCACCCCCTGAGGCTCGAGTGCTCGGCCGAACACCCGAGCCCCATTGAAGTCAATGGGAGGACTCGAGCATTACACCAGGCACCCCCTGCTCTGATGAGGGGAGGGTGCCTGGTCCATAGGAAAAGGGCAGAAAATGATGGAAACACCACAGAAATGGTTCAGGGACAGCATAGGGAGGATGTCTGGATGCATCTTGGACTCCAACATCGCTGCTGGGAACGATCTTTCGCCCGTAGTACGCCATTTTTACAGACTGACCATAAAACACACAAAAAGGAAAATAAAAACGACTTTAGGTGAAAAATTGTTACCAAACAATATTTGCTGTATATTTACTTGTAAATCATCTGCAAATTATCCCAAAAATTTCCTTGATTTTAGGAAGTGAGGCCATGATTAAGAGGGAAACGTGCGCAGAGGCAAATTCTCCCAAAAATTTCCTTGATTTTCAGAACTGAGGCCATGATTAAGAGGGAAACGTGCACAGAGGCAAATTCTCCCAAAAATTTCCTTGATTTTATTGAACTGAGGCCATGATTAAGAGGGAAACGTGCGCTGAGCCGACCATCTAAAACATTATGGGTGAGGGTCTGCTGCAGAGCTGACCATCCTAAACATTATATGCGAAGGCCCGCTAGTGAGCTGACGCTATAAAACATTATATGAGAGGGCCCGCTAGAGAGCTGACCCAATAAAACATTATATGAGAAGGCCCGCTGGTGAGCTGACCTATATAAAAATTGGCAAACAGGGCCCGCTGGTGAGCTGGCCCTATATAAAAATTATATCACAGGGCCCGCTGGTGAGCTGGCCCTATATAAAAATTATATCCCAGGGCATATGGAAGAGGAGGAGGAGGATGAGAAGATTAAGAGTCAACCATATACCCGTTTTTTGGGTGGAAGGGGTGAATGGGAATACAGAGTATTCCCATCATTGTAAATAACATATATAAAGTGAGTTTATGTTCCCCCGGGGCTTTCCTCCAGTGGAGTGGAGAAGTCAGGGGAAATCCAGGCCTTGTTCATTTTTATAAGTGTCAACCTATCAGCATTGTCGGTGGAAAGGCGGATACGCTTATCTGTTATGATGCCACCAGCAGCACTAAATACCCGCTCAGACAGAACGCTGGCGGCAGGGCAGGCCAGCACCTCCAAGGCGTAGAGTGCCAGTTCATACCACGTGTCCAGCTTGGACACCCAGTAGTTGTAAGGCACAGAGGGATCATTGAGGACGCTGACACGGTCTGCTACGTACTCCTTCACCATCTTCCAAAACTTTTCCCTCCTTGTGACACTAGGCTGCGCATCAGGGTGAGGGTGCTGGCGGGGTGTCATGAAGGTGTCCCACGCCTTGGAGAGTGTTGCCCTGCCTTTCTCGGAACTGCTGTGTGCTCCCCTTTTCTCCCCTTCTCGGTTGGCCAAGGTAGCACGTACTCTGCCGCCAGCGTTGTCAGATGGAAAATTTTGGAGCAATTTTTCAACAAGAACCTTCTGGTATTGCAACATTTTGCTTGTCCTCTCCACCGGAGGAATGAGAGATGAGAAATTCTCTTTGTAGCGGGGGTCCAGAAGGGTGAACACCCAGTAATCCGTGTTGTCTAAAATGCGTACAACGCGTGGGTCACGGGAAAGGCAGCCTAACATAAAGTCAGCCATGTGTGCCAGAGTACCAACAGGCAAGATTTCGCTGTCCTCACCAGGAGGATGACTCTCAATCTCCTCATCCTCTTCCTCCTCTTCTGCCCACCCACGCTGAAGAGATGGAACTAAAGTTCCATGGCTACCCTCTGTAGCGGAGGCAACCGTGTCTTCCTCCTCCTCCTCCTCCTCCGCCTCCTCCAATTGTCGCTGAGAAGACGAAGTGAGGGTGCTCTGGCTATCACCTTGTGTAAGCTCTTCCTCCCCCATTTCCACCTCTTCCACATGCAAAGCGTCGGTTTTAATTGTGAGCAGCGAGCGTTTCAGTAGACACAGAAGTGGGATGGTTACACTGATAATAGCGTTATCGCCGCTCACCATCTGTGTCGATTCCTCAAAATTGCGTAAAACCTCGCAGAGGTCTGACATCCATTCCCACTCCTCACTTCTGATTACAGGAAGTTGAACGGAGAGGCGACGACCGTGTAACAGCTGGTACTCCACTACTGCCCTCTGCTGCTCACAAAGCTGGTCCAACATGTGGAAGGTGGAGTTCCAGCGCGTGCTCACGTCACACAGCAGCCGGTGAGCTGGCAATTGTAAGCGCTGCTGCAGCTTCAACAGGCCGGCTGAAGCTGTTGATGACTTACGGAAATGTGCACACACGCGGCGCACCTTGGTAAAGAGATCATGCACATTGGGGTAGGTTTTTAGAAATCGCTGCACCACTAAATTAAATACATGCGCAAGGCATGGTACGTGTGTGAGCTTGCCGAGCTCCAAAGCCGCCACCAAGTTACGCCCATTATCACACACAACCATGCCTGGTTGCAGGTTGAGTGGCGAGAGCCACTGCTCGGTCTGGTGACTAATCCCCTGCAACAGCTCTGAGGCCGTGTGCTGTTTGTCCCCAAGGCAGATCAGCTTCAGCACGGCCTGTTGACGCTTCCCCACTGCAGTGCTACACTGCTTCCAGCTACTGGCTGATGGGGGAGTGGCGCTGTGTGTAGAGAATTCGGAGGTGGAAACGGAGGAGGAGGAGCCAATAACGTAGGTGCTGGCGGAAACCCTGATGGAGGTAGGGCCCGCAATCCTCGGCGTGGGTAGCACCCGTGCCATCCCAGGGTCCGAGTCGCTCCCAGCCTCCACGACATTCACCCAGTGTGCCGTCAGGGAAATGTAGCGTCCCTGGCCACAAGCACTTGTCCATGTGTCAGTCGTTAAGTGGACCTTCCCAGTAACTGCGTTGGTCAGGGCACGGGTGATGTTACGGGACACATGGTGGTGTAATGCGGGGATGGCACACCGGGAAAAGTAGTGGCGGCTGGGGACCGCGTACCGAGGGACAGCTGCTGCCATCAGGCTGCGGAAGGACTCAGTGTCCACAAGCCTAAATGGCAGCATTTCGATGGCCAGTAATTTTGAAAGGTGTGAGGTTAGTGCTATGGCCTGTGGGTGGGTGGCTGGGTACTTTCTCTTGCGCTCAAATGCCTGGGGTAACGACATTTGGACGCTGTGCTGGGACAGGGAAGTGGATGTGGTCGCTGATGGTGCTTCAGATGCTACAGGTGCAGGGCGGGAGGTATGCGGGCCTGCGCCTTCGACAGGTGATTGGCCGGCACCGAAAACAGGGGAAGAGGAGGCAGTGGTGTGGCCTGCAGACACAGATGGGCGATCCAGGCGTTCCTCCCACTTACTACGGTGCTTGGATGCCATGTGTCGGATCATGCTGGTGGTGGTGAGGTTTCTAGTGTTCATGCCTCGGCTCATTCTGGTGTGGCACAGGTTGCAAACTACAATTCTTTTGTCGTCCGCACTTTCCTTAAAAAAACGCCATACCGCGGAACACCTACCCCTTGGCAAGGTAGATTTACGCAAGGGGGTGCTCCGTGGAACATTTGCGGGCCGGTTTGGTGCGGTCCGCCTTCTTTCTGTAGCCACACCACTGCCTCTTCCAGCCTGTTGCGGTGCTGCAGATGGCTCACCCTCAGGACTGCTGTCATCGCTCGGCTCTACACCTTCCCAGGTGGGGTCAGTCACCTCATCGTCCACCAAGTCCTCCTCCACTTCCTCACTCTGATCATCCCCCTCAAGTCTTGATCCCACCACATACTCAGTCATTGACAACTGTATAACATTCTCCTCAACAAGGTCTTGAGACGGAAATAGTGGTTGATTTAATGGCAACTGTGTCTCATCATCATCATCATCCACTACTTCCTTTGACCTTAAATGCCGTTCACATCTGTCATCTTCTTGTGATTGGGTAGCCTCTAGAGGTTGTGAATCAGGGCACAAGATGTCATGTTCCTCTGCAAGCGTGCTTGGAGAGAGGGTCAAATGAAGGATTGGTGATGAGACGAGCTCCTCACTATATCCCAGTGTGGGATCACTTCTTTGACCAGACCGTGTATGGTGGGAGGAAGGATGATCAGAGTGAGGATTATGTTGACCAGACTCTTGGCTACTGAGAGTGGACTTGGTGGAAGACAGGGTGGTGCTTAACCGACTGGAAGCAGTATCAGCTGTCATCCAACCGACCACCTGTTCGCAGTGGTCGGACCTCGAGAGTGATGTCCTGCGACGCCCTGTAAAATTACACATGAAGCTAGGTATGGTGGATGTCTTTCTTTCTTGTGCTCTGGCACCAGGCACAGTTTCTCCGCGTCCTGACCCGCGCCCTGAACTTTCAGGATCACGTCCACTTCCCCGTCCCTTTTTACCCGCCTTCTTCATCTTACACAGAATATGTGACTTTAATATTTGAGTTTGAAAACTTAACAGTATTTCTTACTATTCTGCAACTGTGCAGAGTACACAGAATAGGCTGCTAAACGGCGGTGAAACACACTGAATGGAATATGTGACTTTGATATTTTAGTTTGAAGACTTAACAGTATTTCTTCCTATTCTGCAACTCTGCACAGTACACAGAATAGGCTGCTAAACGGCGGTGAAACACACTGAATGGAATATGTGACTTTAATATTTGAGTTTGAAAACTTAACAGTATTTCTTATTATTCTGCAACTGTACAGAGTACACAGAATAGGCTGCTAAACTGCGGTGAAACACACTGAATGGAATATGTGACTTTAATATTTGAGTTTGAAAACTTAACAGTATTTCTTATTATTCTGCAACTCTGCAGAGTACACAGAATAGGCTGCTAAACGGCGGTGAAACACACTGAATGGAATATGTGACTTTAATATTTGAGTTTGAAAACTTAACAGTATTTCTTATTATTCTGCAACTGTACAGAGTACACAGAATAGGCTGCTAAACTGCGGTGAAACACACTGAATGGAATATGTGACTTTAATATTTGAGTTTGAAAACTTAACAGTATTTCTTATTATTCTGCAACTGTACAGAGTACACAGAATAGGCTGCTAAACTGCGGTGAAACACACTGAATGGAATATGTGACTTTAATATTTGAGTTTGAAAACTTAACAGTATTTCTTATTATTCTGCAACTCTGCAGAGTACACAGAATAGGCTGCTAAACGGCGGTGAAACACACTGAATGGAATATGTGACTTTAATATTTGAGTTTGAAAACTTAACAGTATTTCTTATTATTCTGCAACTGTACAGAGTACACAGAATAGGCTGCTAAACTGCGGTGAAACACACTGAATGGAATATGTGACTTTAATATTTGAGTTTGAAAACTTAACAGTATTTCTTATTATTCTGCAACTCTGCAGAGTACACAGAATAGGCTGCTAAACGACGGTGAAACACACTGAATGGAATATGTGACTTTAATATTTGAGTTTGAAAACTTAACAGTATTTCTTATTATTCTGCAACTGTACAGAGTACACAGAATAGGCTGCTAAACTGCGGTGAAACACACTGAATGGAATATGTGACTTTAATATTTGAGTTTGAAAACTTAACAGTATTTCTTATTATTCTGCAACTCTGCAGAGTACACAGAATAGGCTGCTAAACGGCGGTGAAACACACTGAATGGAATATGTGACTTTAATATTTGAGTTTGAAAACTTAACAGTATTTCTTATTATTCTGCAACTGTACAGAGTACACAGAATAGGCTGCTAAACTGCGGTGAAACACACTGAATGGAATATGTGACTTTAATATTTGAGTTTGAAAACTTAACAGTATTTCTTATTATTCTGCAACTGTACAGAGTACACAGAATAGGCTGCTAAACTGCGGTGAAACACACTGAATGGAATATGTGACTTTAATATTTGAGTTTGAAAACTTAACAGTATTTCTTATTATTCTGCAACTGTACAGAGTACACAGAATAGGCTGCTAAACTGCGGTGAAACACACTGAATGGAATATGTGACTTTAATATTTGAGTTTGAAAACTTAACAGTATTTCTTATTATTCTGCAACTGTACAGAGTACACAGAATAGGCTGCTAAACTGCGGTGAAACACACTGAATGGAATATGTGACTTTAATATTTGAGTTTGAAAACTTAACAGTATTTCTTAGTATTCTGCAACTGTACAGAGTACACAGAATAGGCTGCTAAACTGCGGTGAAACACACTGAATGGAATATGTGACTTTAATATTTGAGTTTGAAAACTTAACAGTATTTCTTATTATTCTGCAACTCTGCAGAGTACACAGAATAGGCTGCTAAACGGCGGTGAAACACACTGAATGGAATATGTGACTTTAATATTTGAGTTTGAAAACTTAACAGTATTTCTTATTATTCTGCAACTCTGCACAGTACACAGAATAGGCTGCTAAACGGCGGTGAAACACACTGAATGGAATATGTGACTTTGATATTTTAGTTTGAAGACTTAACAGTATTTCTTCCTATTCTGCAACTCTGCACAGTACACAGAATAGGCTGCTAAACTGCGGCGAAGCACACTGAATGGAATATGTGACTTTGATATTTTAGTTTGAAGACTTAACAGTATTTCTTCCTATTCTGCAACTCTGCACAGTACACAGAATGTGCTGCTAAACTGCGGCGAAGCACACTGAATGGAATATGTGACTTTGATATTTTAGTTTGAAGACTTAACAGTATTTCTTCCTATTCTGCAACTCTGCACAGTACTCAGAATGTGCTGCTAAACTGCGGCGACGCACACTGAATGGAATACGTGACTTTGATATTTTAGTTTGAAGACTTAACAGAATGTGCTCTAATCTGCAACTTTGCACACTAAACAGAATGTGCTCTAATCTGCAACTGTGCACACTAAACAGAATGTGCTCTAATCTGCAACTTTTCACACTAAACAGAATATTTTTTTTTTTTTTTTTTTTTTTTTTTTTTTCCCCCCACACAAAATAACCTGCTGCCCCCACACACAGTAGTCCTAAAAAGGACTTTTGGTTCTTTTTTGTCACAATTTTTTTTTTTCCTCCCTACACTGCCTTTCCCTTCCTATCCTCAGCTCTCCCTGGCTCAGACTGAGCCGAACTCGATGGTCAGGTGCTATACAGCACCCGACCACGGGTTCTGGCCAGCCAATCAGTGTAATGCCAGCAGCCAACATGGCTGCTGGCATTACACCGATGTCAGAGCCTCCCTGCACGTTTATTGGCTGCGCAGCAGCCGCAAAACGTGCGGGGAGGAGACCCGAACATGGCGGGCGAGCACATGCGGTACTCGTACGAGTACCGCCATGTGCCGAGCAGAGCGATGCTCGAGCCGATCCGAGCATCGGCCGAGCATGCTCGCTCAACACTAATTATTAGTATTGGTATTATTATCCTTGTTAATTTATCAACATTGATACATTGGCTGGCAACCTGAGGTCCTTCAACTGTTCAGACAATATTTCTCATAAACCCAAGCATGGCAGGGGGGCAGTTGGAGGGCCTCTAGTTGTTCAGCCTTGGACTACTATCTAGAGCAAGGTTGGTAAAGCTTTTGATCTCTAACTAATGGAGCCAACAATTCCCATCCTCCCCAACCAGCCAATGACTTACTGGGGATGATGTGAGTGGAAATCATTTAAAGCTAGAGGTCAAAAGTTTGCCTACCCTGGAACTAGCAGAAGCAAATTCAATACCACCTATAAATAGGTTTGTGTGATGAAATAACTTGGCAGAGATGAGATCCTGGTTTTATGCAGAACAGGTGTTTATTTGGCAACTTCAAGCACAAATAAAAATAGCTTCACTAAGTAGAAAACAGCAGATAGTTCTAAGCAGAAAACAATATATCTCCTTTACTGCCAGATGAATACAGGTAAAAGTCAATCACATTTAGAAAGGAAACATACAGATGAGCTTAGTATCAGGAGCGTATTTGAGCAGAATACAGATAATAGAAAGAAAGACATTGGGAGTTATACACTAATGTGTGATAAAGAGGTGATAACCTGGGGAATACTTCTCCAGTATTATCACTTCTCCAATTCCTATGTTATTCTAGGGAGCCAATGCAATAAGTTTTCTCCAATTTTGGAGATCTTTTTTCATACGCTTTATAGAATAACATGGGAACTGGGGAAGCGATATCACTGCAGAAGTCATCTCTGCGTTATCACCTCTTTATCACACCTTCAATCATAACGCCCAGTGTGGTGGACTCCACACAGTGAGAACATATTGGTCAGAAAGTCCTTGAAAAAGCAAATACCTGGCATGTCTATAGATAGGCATCTATTTGTCATGTCACACAGAAGAGATCAGCTCTATCTCATTAATCACTCTGCATGTTTAGGCAGAAACCTAATCAGACACTGCTGATCTCTATAACTACATAAAACAAAAAACTTAGCCAAACAGGGGATTAATAATTAGTTTCTCTCCTACTTTTCAGAAGATACAAATCAGAATCAGTCTTGGAGTTGGGAGTGAAATGGTTCACTTACATTGGGAAGTTGAATTGCTGGATCATGTACAATGTTAAAGGGAATAAAACTAAAGGTTGTGACTGACACAAATCTCAAATTAATATTTGGAGCAGTTGAAATGAAAACCCCTTTAAAGGGATAGTAATGTTTCATAATAAAAGCAGCTCTAATTAATCATCATAGTATTTAGACTTTGGAGAGTGTTATTTCATTTCTGTCAGAGTTGTAGTTCAAGAGTAATTGAATGATAAAGTATCCCCCTCCCGCCCCTTTTACTGATGTAACACTGCTCACCTCAGAGCAGAAGGGAGGTGTCCAGGTAGATTGCAGAGAGAGACAATCTTCAATTAAGATAAGGGAAAAAGCTGAAAAACCTGTCAAGGGGGCAAGGTTTTCATTGTTCTCACGGTAAGAATATTGACCCTTGATGTGAGCTGTCTGGTCTATGGACTGGATTCCACATCTGAGGAGTGGGGGCTTACACTAGGTAAAATGGGCATGAGGGGGAAACTCGTTCAAGTACACTTGAACTACAACTCTCACAGAGTTGAAATAACACTCTCTATGGCTCAGTTGCTATGAAGATTAATTGGAGCTGCTGTTTTTGAGAAACATTACTATCACTTTAAGTGCCAGAGAGTGGTATCCAACATTGTGCAACACCATGGCGATATGCACTAAAGTGTGATAAAGAGGAGATAAAGCAGACATGACTTCTCCAGTGATATCACTTCTCCAAGTGCTGTGTTATTCTATGGAATCAATGCACTAAGATTTCAACAACCTTTGAGATATCAGTGAATAAGCAATGGATTAACAGGAGCTGGGGAAGTGATATCACTGGAGAAGTCATCTCTGCTTTATCACTCCTTAGTGGATAACCCCCAGTGAGCTGGATACCACTCTGGCACTCAAAGGATTAATAGAGGTAGCTAAATGGAGTGACAAGGTTTGATCAGCTTCAAAGTTAAGAAACTTTGCTGGCAGGTTGGATGATAGGTTATTATGAAACACGATAGTGAGTTCTAAAATAAAGAAGCCTCTTTACAATGTTTTGGAGAACTCTGAGTCAGAAAAATAAGTGTACTCCCACATCTTAGAGCTGCTTCATTCAAAAGCTTTTACAGGTAAAACTGTTTGTTATATTAAACTGTTAGCAACAGTGCCATCTGGTGTTAGAAAAGTTCACCAGGTACCTAATGCATTCTATGGGAGAAGTGAACCACCGGCTATGGTCCAAAACAGAATGTGATGGTAACAGGCAGTAGTGGAAATACCATTGATTTTCTCAACAGGAAAGTCACTAATGCATTTTTTTTACCCAAAAGGAACTTTACTGATCATTTAAGCTTACCATAAAAATATTGTTGTTCAAAAATGAATACATTCTTTAGAAGTAATCATACTATATTTTATATATAGGAGGATACATATTTTAGGAAAATTCCCTGAATATGCATTTAAATTAATGCTGCTTCCCTAAAACAAGTTTAATTTGTTTTTATAAATAATTCAAGTATATCTATATGCTCTACTAGCTATTTTTCTGTAAAATAAAAAAAAATAAAAATGGAAAAAATAGCTTTAATGTTTTAGTGAAGCACTGTTTTTTGGCCAGATAATTTTTATTGGATTTTACAAGGTTTATACAAAACAGCATAAAAAACTGCATACAGAAATTGGCATTCAAATACTCAAACACTCAGATACACACACACACACACACACACACAAAAAAGAGGGAGCGTATGGAGAGATCGCAGGATAGGGTCAGGTACCAGAAGGGGGCTTAGGGGGTGGCCAGGGAGCTATGGTCATACCGAGCAGATTTCCAGATGATCGTAGTCATACATGGGAACTCTACGGATTTGCCCCGGAGACTACGGTTTTGACAGAGCTTTACCAGGTCTCCGGGGCAGAGGCTGTTTCTATTGAAACTCTGCCCACATCTGCTGTTTCTCCCCATGTTCCTCTTTCCCCAGCCTTCTTTGTGACACCTTTAAGCCCTGTCCCCTCAACTTGCATCAAGCCCCGCCCCTTTTTAACACAATATGCGTCATTATTGTCACCCTCTGCTGCACCAGAGGACTCCCCCGCCGAGTAGACCTCAATTGGAAGCTCCCTGGTATGATCATAGTTCAGAGAGAAGTGAAGATTCTAGTGCTAGATTCCAAATGTTCCAGATTGCCAGGAATTTATCCATAGAGATGCTGAGTTTAGTGGTCAGAGACTCCTTAGATTTAATGTGAGATACATGGGACAGGAGCTGGGATAGGGATGGGAGGGTGGTAGATTTCCACTCATGTGTGATCAAACATCTGACAGCAGTGAGGACATGAGAGACCAGTATTGAAGTATGCCGAGACAATCACTGGGGGGAATGCTCCCAGTATCAAGATGATAGGGTTCAGGGGTATTGTAACTGAGAATAGTTGGTGGAGAAGCTGTACTATTTTGTTTCAGAAAGTCCAGATGAGCAGGCAGGACCACCGATGGATATCTCCTCTAATACCACAGCCTCTCCAACAAAGGTCTGAACAGGCAGGGTTAAGGGAGTGTAGTCGAGTATGAGAGTAGTACCAGCAGAGCAAGATTTTGTAAGTGTTTTCCTTGGTACAGATTGAGGATTTTGAGGCATTATGCTAAATTTGAGACCAGATGGACTCAGGGATCTCCAGGCCCAGATCTCGTGACCAGTCTCACATGTACTTCTGTTTAAAGGACAATCTGGAGGAGTCCAGTAGTCTATATAGTGTTGAAAAGCATGTCCTAGTGCTAGCTTGACCTTCACAACACCTCTCAAAGGGGGTCAGTGGTGGAAAGGCTTGTAGATATTGGTAAAAAGCCAATACTGGGATTGAATGTATATTATTGAATATGAGCAAAGGAGCTCAGGCACGTACTGTCCCAGATATCATGAAGTAAGCGAAGGCCCGATGTCTTCCAAACAGCAAATTAACTTTGGTGCATACCCAGGGGGAAATCTGGGTTACCAAATATCGGTATGATCCTTGATGGAGTGGCAAGAAGTTAGGGAAGGAGCACCCTCGCTGCATGCAGAATCCCTAATTGCAAAGAAACTACCAGAAGTAAGGGAGAGTGCGGGGCAGAGGGACTTTTAGAAATCCAAAGCAGTCCATGAAGTGTCATTGGAGCCACAGAATCTCACTCAATAGTAGTCCACAGAGGGACGTCTTTGTCATGTAGAAGTGTGACCCACTGAAGGGGAAACCTCTGGGGGGGGAGTCCACAGTGACTCAGGGAGGAATTCAGCCCAACATAGTGGAATTATATCCAAAGGCAGTAAAAACAGCTGTGTAACTGGATTTAGAATAAGGGTGGAAGTAGATGTAAGGGGAGCTTGGTGATGGGCGACTCCCAAGCCCAAGGAGAGGGCTGCCTCACTGGGGGGGGGGGGCAGCGAGATCTTGGGTCAAGTCTGCCAGACCAAAAGGGTACAACAACTGCTGCAAAAATATTTCACTATCTGCTGAGAGTGATTATGTGGCAGGTAAGCGTGACACATTAGGAGGCTGCAATCAGAGCCAAGGGAGAGCCAGGCAAGGTTTGGTTGTGAGCTGCCGCAGTGTTGTAAAGACCAGGGCTTAAGTAGCAGTGTATTCAGTATGATCGTCCCTATGCTGAGGTATAGAGTAGGCCTATTGGGGAAGTAAGGTAGGGCACAGGGGCAGAAAATAACAAAAAGGAAGGTGAGCTATGCAGGTAAGAGGTGTGAGTCCAAGCGATTAGCTTCAGGGCAACCCATACAGCAGAGAGGGAGATCCCTGGAAGGCTGAAAACCAGGCGACTGGAAATCAGGGCCTAAATGTCACAACAATTGTCCGTGTACAGGCCATAAAGCAGGTCCAGATAGCCAAGCTGTTCTACACAACCCCAGGAGAAGCCCAGAGCTCTCAGTCCAAGGTATGAGTGCTAGGACCCCAGTTGGCAATTGCAACCGCCAGACAGCAGACACCAGGATGGTTAGTCAGGACCAGCTTGCACTCGCAAGTTTGACTGGGCTATATCTAAAAGTGTATTGGCTGGTCTAGGTGCCGTAGAGGGTGGAAGCGGTTCAACCCAGTTATGCCCTGGGCAGGCCTACTCACAGCACTGCTGCAGGTCTACACTCCAGGAATCACATTTTTTCATCCAGTCCCAGCAGGGTTGGGTTGAGGTCACTAGAGGAGCGCACTACTCACAAAGCAGTCTCTCCACTCTTGTTTTTATTCGTTTTTCATTTTTATTATAATTCTTCTCTGTCAAGCGGCTCCAAATGTTCATTGGTCTGAACCGCAGTGAACAGGCCCCTCCCTGTGATGTCACTTGGTCTATGAAGCTGACAGAGATACGTAGGCCACTTAGCCTTCTGCCGGGCTGATTGGGGAAACAAAAGCTATTTCAACTGGTGCGATCTTAAATCCAGTGGATCAGCTGGCACCCACTTCCAGTTTACCTGGCCCAATGCTCATCTAGCCGCAGTGCCCCTCCAAACGTTCTTGTCCTGGGGGCATATTGTCTGGCTCCCATCATGGCAATTTTGTGGAGGTAACGGAGGTCAGGTTATAGAGCTCTGTAGACAAGCCTTGTAGTACACACAACCCGGCCGCTGGATACAGCAGGAAAGCAGCCTAGGCCTCCACCGACTCAGAGATTCGGCCACTGAGGGTAGAATGGGATCGGTATTCTCAGGTAGCTGGAAACACAGTGGAAACAGATTTATAGATTATGGGGCCAAGAACTCGTATATTGTAGAGGATGGCACTGGATTTTAGTCAAGGTTTGCAGAGAGATGCAAAAACACGTGTCCAGTATGGCAGCCAGGCAACGTCCCATTGGTGCACTGTTTTATCGATAATGTCTTGCACTTTATGTAAATTAATTTAACCCCTTATGGACCAGCGGTACCAGGGTGTGTGGTCCTTTAAGGACCAGATAGGGAAGTTTGATGTGCTGCCCCACATGACTGATCACGTGTGCCGGCACGCCGAATGAGGGACTGAAAAAGATCGCTCCGGTCTTGGAGAGATCAACTTCAGTCCCCGGTATTACTGCAGGAGTGCGGTGAGTAAAAGTATGTGACGTGCCAGGACCGTCACTGGTCCTTAAGTGCCAGACCAGCTTGATGGTCCGGGTAAGTCATCGGATGCGAAGGGGTTAACTTGAGGCCAAATTATCACTCACTGTGCTCTCCATTGTTCCCCCAGTTTCCGGGCACTGCCTAGATTCATTCATATAAAAGTGGTTGTTGTCATAATGATGCAGCACAGAATCCAATTAGTGTAAAGTGCCAGACTGTGCCACCAAAAAATTTCTCAAAGACTATTTATTTTATAAACAAATCGCTAATACAGCTTTGCCAGTACAACACAGAAGCAGCTAATCTTATCTTAAGGTGACAGGGCTGCTTTAACACTTTAACCCTTAAGGACCCTTGACAGTCCTAGCACATCATGGGTCGGCGAGCCATAAGGACCCATGATGTGCCAGGATCGTCATGGATTTCAGGGCTTCACGCTCGGCTGTATGCCATTTGGGAGCCCTGCATTGGATCAGCAAATTAAAAGGGTCCTTAAGGGGTTAACTAACCCTTTGAGTGCCAGTGGGTTATCCAACACATTGCAAATTAATGTGTTGGATACCCCTCTAGCACTCAGAAGGGTATGGAGCCGAATGGTCATAAGAGTGCTATGCATTATATATTACATCAGGGGTCTATTTTTATATGTAACTGGCAGGTGTGTGTGGTAGTGATCCATTTGTTTTGTTTCATTTTTTAGGCCTGTGAGTAACAGAGAGGTATACAATGCATTGGATACCTCTGTAGCATTGAAAGGGTTGACTTGTATTAAAAATCAGGCCTCGTGGTGGGACAGCAGGATCCATCCTGATGCCCCTCAGCTACTGATCTCCCAGAAGAATCAGCTGGGAGATCAAGAGGTGATGCAGGGGAGCAAGAGGGCTCCTATGCTTCCATCCTATCCCAAGTACTGGGTAGTAGTCGGCAGGATCAGGTACTCTTCCACATCAATGTTGAAGGCTTTCCCTCATTGACGTGAGAGGATCTGACGATCCTGCCCACTCCCACTCAGTACTTGGGGTAGGATGGATTACTATATATATAAATATATATATATATATATATATATATAACACACACAGCTAAATAGCTACTGTACAAACCCTGATAAAATCTACTGATAACCACTGGGCAGATTAGGAAACAAACAATAAGGTAGAAATAAATAATTTACTGGATTCTCCTAATGACAGATATTCACTTTCAAAGTGTATTACTTGTCAGTGAACATCCTTGGACTTTTTTATGTAGTTCAGTTTTAATCATTTTGCAGGAACTTCATTTATTGCATTTTTATCTCTTTTACTCTACATGGTGCTGGGGGGAGGAGCAAACTCTTTGAGTGCCAGAGGTGAGGTGCAACACATTACAAAGCAATGTTTTGCAAACACTGAAAGGGTTAATACCTTATGGTGTAGCTGGAACCCTCCCTGTCTACCTAATGAACCACACAATCCAAATATGTCCTTCATATGCTTCGGTCATTAATCATTATGCTTTTAATCTTCATGTTAAAATGTCTTATTTAACTCTTATGGTCGATGGCAAGGCAATGCAGAGACACTGATATGCCGAATAGGTTTCCCCCATCATAACATTTACCTTGATGTCAGATGTCCAGACTCCCTCCTCCTGCTTCTACTGTCTAAAAACAAATACAAATAAAAAATTCCTTAATACTTTCTTGCCACCACCCTCTATACAAATTAAAATACTCCCCCCAATACTGCTCGGGTCATTGCCCAAGTCAGAATGAGAAAAAAAATTAACAGGTATCTACTTTTATATGGCAATCCCTTTTCAAATTAGCCAATCATTGGCTAGATAGAGGGGTGACATTATGCACATGTGTGAACCCTCCATCTAGATGTGGATTGGATGGAACCCCACATTTCCAGCCAAGGGGAGCGTGCAAACTACTTTGAATAGGATGGATATATAAAAAGCCAATATTTGTTAATTGTTTTGTCATTCTGGCTCAGGCAATTGTCCGAGAAGGATTAAGGGGGGTGGGGCTAGTTACTTTAGTTTGTATAGTCGGGGTGGTGATGATGACAACAGGGTATTAGGGATTTTTTTAATGCTTATTTTTTGGGGGGACTGAAGATGCAGGAGGACCAGGGCTTTGACGACACTGCTGAACATTTGACATCAAGGTAAGTGTGATACATGTTATGAAAGATAAAAGCATGTGAGTAGATATGTGGGTGAACAGATGTATTTGAATGCGTGAAACAAATGTGCCTTTTGTGTTTCTGAAATTGCATGATCCATGCCATTCTTTCGTCATTTTAATGTCATGATGAAATATGCAATTGTCGTTAAATTTTGCATTTATTCCAAAATGAATGCACAAATCTACTGGATGATCTATAGTCTCTCTCTTTAAAGTGGACCTGTCGCCCAAGTTGAATTTTGGTAATTGTACAGATAATTAATATCTGCTTATAGGTAGTACTAGACGATTTCATATAAAATAAATATTTTTGAAGAATTAACCATTATGTTTTTGCAACACAGTATGGCACTTTATCATAATTACCCATACCAAATGTTATTGCTAATTAGTTTTGATTGAGACCAAACCTATGTGCTGTTAGAAAGGTACCTGGAGTGGGCTCAGCCTAGATGCATTCACAGCACAGTGTATGGTAATATTTGTCCAACAACAAAAAATTAGCATAAAGTTCCAGATCGTGCCACTAACAAATAAAGGTTATTTTCTTCAAAAAATTATTTATATTGCAAACAAATAGCTAGCACGTGATTATGTTTAATACTAGTTAAACATATCTTTATGGTGAGAGGTACACTGTTATAGAAACAAATCATTTTTTATTTTATCTAATATATCCATATTGAACACCTTTTAAAAATAACCTTAGCTTATAATAGCCAGAAAATCCTAATGCCCCTGTCAATTTTTTCCTAGTGCCCTTCTAAAGAGATCTTCTTCAGTCAGTCCTTGTTGTCATCACAGCCACGGGACTTCATATTCTGCTCACTACACATGCTAATATTACGCAGGCTTCTAAACTCTGCTACATAGTTATCATCCTAATACTCAGTGGTATAAGTAGAGGGTGTGCAGTTGCACTGAGGCCCAGCATCCAAGAGAGACCCACCTGCCTGAAGGTCCTGTAGGTTCTAGTTATTTCTCTGTGAATATATTTTTGTGATGGGGGCCCAAAACAGTGTTTACACCTGGGCACTCCAGTGGCTAGCTACACCACTGTTGCACTGCACACTATGGCTCATATAAACCAGGGAGAAAAGTGACTAAAATTTGAGACTTGAAGTCACACAATTAAGACCTAGGCCTAGATGCACTAAAGGTCAAAGGACAAAAAGGACAAAAAGATGCACACATCAACATCAATCCAACAGGTCTACAAATTTTCATTTATATGAAGCATAATGACTCATTTCCATATGGAAATGCTGAATAATGAGACACATTTGTATACAAGGAGGTGTGTTGATATTATAATGTGACACTTCAACTCATTCAGTAAACTTCGATAGCAGCCTCTGCTGTCTGATTTCACAGTCTCCATTTCACCTGCCTCAGGCTGTCATAGTTGGGATCTCCCCTGTACTTTCCTATGGAGTAACAGCAGCGCTGCTCTCACGTCATTGAATCAGTCACCTGGTTCAGACTGGGTGAATGATTCAATGATGTGAACGAAGTGCTGCGATTTCGAAGAATGAATCGGGTGACAGGGTTCATTCATTCAACACAAGCGATTGATGCTACAAGCGGCTTATACAGCCGCCGGCAGCATCAAGAAGGCATAAAATGCCTTTGGGGTTGCCCGATGGATCATCTATCCTTTTGGATAGATGATCCATGATAGGGGGGCTATTAGGAGGGGTCCTGGTGCCCCCCTGGAGGTCTGGAAGTTTATTTCTTTATAAAAAGCGCATATGACCTATGTGAATCATAGGTTATATGCGCTTTAATTAATAAACAGGCAATTGTCGACCCCTTGCCAGAGGGTTGTCATGAGGGGTCATGATACCCCCCTTGAGGTCTGATGTTTTGGTTAATCACATTCAGCACATATAACATGTTATAATAAACTTATAATTTAATGTTTTACACATTACATATTTTACATATTTTACACATATACTAGGCTAAACAATGCCTTCCTGCCTCTCTGGTACTCAAAGGGTTAAGTGTCGAATAAAGGACAGGTTCGTCGACTAAATGGCAGTTCCTGTCAAATGGAGTTAGTATGTCGAATATATGCAATATATGTCAACATACTAAATGGGGGGGGGATATATCAAGGGGGGTGGACATTGTGTAGTGCTTGGTGTACTGTTTCAGTTTATTTTAACCCTTTGAATGCCACAGGGGTGAGCAATGCACATCCCTATGGCATTCAATGCTGTCCTTGGTGCTGAAAGCCTTCTCTTTATTTCCCCTACTGGCTGGGTAGGGAAGCACACAGAATGCTGTTCAGAATTGTCACAGTGTTGGTGATGTGTGAGGGGAGGAGATCCCATCCACACCAACAGTATTTCAAAAATCCTGTATGCTAATAGCGACCTTCCATCCGACAATTTTGGTGAATATGTCGATGTGTGTGCAGATCGAATTGTCGGAGTGATTCGAACACAATGACAATATTATACCAACACCACATCGCATTTAGTGCATCTAGGCCCAGGTTTCTCAATAGGAACAGTAGGTAACTGTCCAGAACTCCAAATTTTGTGACCTCAGCTGTGCAGGACACATTCTGAATTGTGGGTATGGTCAGAGCAATCATAATGTCCCTGATCCAGTTGTATACCCCTTTACAAATTATTTTTTAGCCCCTTGGATTATAGACAGCTTCCCAACATGTTTTGGCACAATGTCTTTATGATCTCTCTAACAACCAAGGAGTTAAACCTTTTTTCTTGCTTGCTATAGTACAAGGGTATTTTCTGCACCAGTAAACAGTAGGTGAAACCGGGGGTGAGGTCATGTGAAGAGTGGGGGTGAGGCTATTGGCAGAGCTAAGGGCACCTAGAGTTCCAAGCCGAGGGACACCTGTAAATACAGCACTGTTTACAATTTAGTTTCCAGAAATCATCCCCTCAGCTCTCATTGACTGCAACTGTCAGCATTTCAAAACCAGACATTTGGTGCCAATGGGAAACAAAAATGCAGCAAGTGAAACCAGTGTGCAGCCAGATAGGTCTGTTTTGTGGTTCCCAACTGACTGACAGGAGCCATCTTGTAGTTACAAAGAGCAGCCCCACGGCTGTTATTAAGTCTGCACCCATTGGAGCAGACAATAGTAAAAATCATAGTGGTACTTTATTTGATAGAAGGACTTAAAAATCTGTCTTTTCTACATTTTTATTTTGCATTTGAACTCTATTTTAGTCTATAGCTATTAACCTTCAATTCCAAATTATTTAAAGAAAAAGAGGTCATGAGAATCATGGGTAGAGTTGAAGTCATTTGTAGGCTGGTATAAACTTAAGACATAATTCTGTCTGGATCTGTAATTACAGGCAACTGCAGATACAATGCAAAGAATATGTAAACTGTATGAATGATATATTAAGTTTAAAGTAGTGTTCTCTTTAACCCTTTGAACTGACAGAGGGGAATACAACGCATTGCTTTGCAATGCATTGCGTACCCCTCTGACACTCAAAGGGTTAACTGAGAACTAACACCTCCAAATAACTCACCCACCTTACCTCACTATGGCAAGAAAATCCTAATGACGCTGATTAAATGTTGTCATGTATCATCTTCATTCAGTCCCAGATATCAAGTTCATGGAGGTGGACATGACAGTTGCTAGCTGGACAACCGGACCTCAGACTCCACCCACTGCACATGGTAATCCTATGCATTTAAGGACCAAAGGGTTGTGCAATGCACCCATGCCGCTAGTCCTTAAAGGGTTAAGTAGGCTCTGGCTCATGCTCACTGCCTGCTGAAGTTTGAAGGAAAAAAAAACACCCAGGAACGGTCATATCAGCTTTCACAGACATCACACCCAGGATTGACGGAACAAAGACACAATGCTGGCCTTTTAACCCCTTGGTGAGAAGAGTTTTTTTTTTACACTAGAGGACAAGAACAATACTGGTCTTTTTAGTATGCCTTTGTTCATCCATGTTTTGCCTCGAATTCCTTTAGTACACCCAAAAAAATTATATACTGATTTTTTAAGGATAAATAGGGTTTTTTTT
This sequence comes from Rhinophrynus dorsalis, assembly GCA_037306005.1. NCBI lineage: Eukaryota > Metazoa > Chordata > Amphibia > Anura > Rhinophrynidae > Rhinophrynus > Rhinophrynus dorsalis. The sequence goes on along the minus strand of CM074719.1, from coordinate 65,745,662 downwards.
TGATGGCATATTTATATGTATAACCCATCATTACATTGATAATATAAAAAGTGAAAAAAATAAATGTAAATTCAACTTTTTATATGTTTTCCTGTAATGATTTGTGCCATGGGTATCACTTTGGTCAGCTAAGTGGACTGAAGCCATTTAATTGTCTACAATTCTACATATGCAAAATAGGAAGGTACGGACGGCATTTCCTATGTTGTATCTGCTGTCCAGCACCTTCTCAAATAGTTGCAATGGCAGCCAATGAGAGAGGAGAGTTTCATAAGGTGTCTAGTGCGCTTGATGTTGAAGATGGTGAAGCAGCGCTGTTGCGAATGTGCCACAAAGTGGAGCAGAGAAGTGAAGGAACGACGCAGTCAGCAGAAGGGGAGCTCTAGAACCACAAGGCCTGAATAAACCTCTTGTTTCAAGTTGCGAAGTAAGTATGAGAGTTCAATGGGATTGTTTTAACTCCCTCTGAGCTAGTCATTCTTAGTTACAGTAGAGATAAAGTTCATGTAAAATTGAATTCCAGTTACTGAACATTGATGAATTCGGTGGGACTGACTGGGAAGACACAGGCAGAGGTGTTCTTGGAGGTGTTTCAGGTGAGAAGGTCATTCATTACTGAAAATGTTTGTTACTTCCTGCCCTAATACAGCTTTTTATGCAACTGAATAAATGATTTAGATTTTAGAACAAGATCAAAGTATTTTATTTACTAATTTATAAACATACTAGTGTAAAAGCCCATGAACACAGGCCAAGGTCCGGGTGATGTTAACCCTTTGTGTGCCACAGGGGTACGCTATGCTTTGCTTTGCAATGTGTTGCGTACCCCTCTGGCACTCAAAGTGTTAAGAGGCTGGTCCTGCTCTGCATCCTGACGCCGACGCAGTCATGCACTGTATAGACTGCCCGAAAGCACAGAATGCTCCCAGAACAGAACTCCCAGGATTCTGTGTGTTCGGGCAGTCTCTACTGTGCATGACGGCTTCTGACAAACATCCTAGCGTATTATTATAAAGGATGTACTGAAGTGTAAACAAGCATTAAAGGGTTAGTAAGGCCCTTATATAAGTTGATGCACTATTGTAGATGTTAAAAAAATAAAATATCTGCAAAAAGTCCCATCTCTCAAACCTTTACGGTTTGAGAAATATTCGCCGCTAAAGTTCCCACTCTCCCGATGTCAGCTGTAAAGCTGACAGAAGGAGATCTGTGTCGGCCTACTTGAGGAGGCTCATCAGCAGAGCCGCAATAGTGATATCTAAAAAGAACTACTTCATTGGAACAGTCTATAGTAGACCGTTACAATGAGGTAATTCTTTTTAAAGATCACTGTTTCGGCTCTGCAGAAGAGCCGCTGGCTGGTCCCAGGACCAGGATCTCCTAGTGTCAGTAGAGCGCTGACGTCAGGTGAAGGGGAGGGAGGGGGAATTTTAGCAGTGAATATTTCTCAGACTGTAAAGGTTTGAGAGATGGGACTTTCTACAGATACTTTATTTTTTTAACATCTACAATACTGCATAAACTTATATAAGGGAATTACTAACCCTTTAATGCAAATGTTATTGCTGTGGTGCAATGTGATACACTATACATAACACAGAGTCTGATCTCCTAAAAAGACAAGGGAAATGGCAGGACACAGCAACAAGGAAGGGAGATATATACACAAATAAAATATGCAATTAAGCATAGTATTATGGTATAAAATAATGAAACAGCAAATACATATTTATTTTGTATTAAACATAAAAAATGAAGATGAAATGAAAAATATGGTGATATGAATATATGCAGGGTAAACAGAATGGTCTTGAAATGTAGGCCAAAACAAATCAAAAATATATAATGAAATGGCTCAGATGGACATCTGAAAATATAGATGTAAATGAGCCCAAAGTGAATCTATGAGTAGCAGATATAGGTGTCCCATTGCTCTAAATGAGGCTGTTAATAATCAGCAACCAGTAATGGTCCTAAAAGGACTGTGATCAGGGTATAGATGTGCCTGTACCTTCAAAGGCCAAGTCTGTCTGAGTATATCAGTAGAACATTTTGTACATTGTTGTACTGCTATTGGTCTATTATTGCTCCTTTGAAGGTACAATCACATCTATACCCTGATAATAGACCATTATTTGTTTCTGATTATTATCCACTTCATTTAGATCATTGGAACACCTATCTCTGCCACTCATAGACGCTCTTTGAGTTATTTACATCTATATTTTCGGTTATCCATCTGGGCCTACTTTATATATATTTTTTATTTGTTTTGGTCTATATTTCAACACCATTTTGTTTTCCCTGTAGCCCATATATTCCTATCACCGTATGCACTCACTTATCATCAATACTGCGGATGACAGATGCGCTGTGGAATTTTGCCATGGGTTCTTGCCTAGATCCTTTTGGAAGCTGGCAACACCCCTGGTTTGTGCTCAGTTAGTGCATTTTTAACAGGAGCTAGATAAAAAGTATGAATGTTCATACCTTCCAAGTGTCCCTTTTTTATGTGGGAACCATCCCCATGAGATAAAAACCCTATATTCCTTAATGATACCCCGGTGTCACTCTTTTTAGGAAACTGGGCTGTGTGATGTGTATATAATTGTATCACATTGCTCCACAGCAATAAAACTCACATTAATGTTTGTTTAACCCCTTTAAGACCCATGACTTGCCAGGACACATGATGGTCATTGCATGTCATGGAATTCAGGGGTGCCCAAGCAATTGCATGCTGCTCGGGGGACCCCTGAATCCATCTCGCAAAAAAAAACAAACATGATCCTTAACTGCCAGCAGCATAGCCGTTTGTTAAGGGGTTAAACTTCAGTATATGTTTATGTAATTCTGGTAAATAAATAAAAATACTTTGACCTTGCTCTAAATAATTTATTCATCTACACAAAGAGGTGTCACTGAGTCATAAACTAAAATAAAATATTTTATTGTTGTATGTACCAGTCATGCCCAGAATGCCACCATCTAAAACAAAAGTTCCCCCTATTCCTCCCCCATTCGGGCATTTGCAGTGCTATGAGGTGTGAGAAGGAGAGGGGAAGAGAACAGTGACAAAGGAAATGTTTACTGTCATTGTCATATGGCTCCATTTGTACATGTAGTCACTGCAGCAGTGATCACATGTGCAGAGCCACCAGAGAACAATTGGAACCCATACCTCCCAAGTGTCCTTCTTTAGGAGGGACAGTGCCTCTTTGAGACCCAATTCCCACTGTCCCTCTTTCCTACCCTGATGTCCCTCTTTTAAGGAAATCAGACTTTGTAGTGTGTATATAAATGTATCATATTGCTCAACAGCGATAAAACTCACATTAATGTTTGTTTAAACTTCACTATATGCATTTATAAATCAGTCTGTGTGAATACAGTATGTTGGTATTGCTTTAATTTATTTTTTTCAGTTAAACAAAGAGGTGTCAATAGGTCAACATTTCTCAATAATGCCCCTCCTACCAGCCACGTCCCCAGCAATATCACCTAAAACAAAAAAGTGTTTCTCTGACCAATTGAAATGTTGGCAGGTATGGAAACTGACTGCTCTGGCCCTGGAGCAGTTGGTTACAGTCCCCTGTGCCATGCTGTGATCATTAACCCATGAAGTGCCAGGACTCAAAGGACAGAATTGTGTGATTGCCCTGTGGTGCAGTGACAAAACTGAGATAAGTGAGATAATTAATGTAGTATGGCAGGGGAGAAAATAAATCAAATCTATGCTTTTATTTTGTCCTCACATTTCTTATTCACATAACAGCACTAAAAAACTATACAGAAAGCTTCTTGTGTTGCTATGGTAATTCTTCTAAGCTTGTCAAGTTAGCTGCTCAGATCCCACCTGGTCCTTTTAGCTCATGCTGCTCCTTCACATTTCCCTCTGAAATGTTGCCATTTAATGTTGTCATTGGTTGGGTTCAAGGAAAATAATAACAGATGGAAGAGGAAACCAGATGAATTTAGAGATTCATGAGAAATTCTCATTATAAAAAAAACTAACTGTAAATGTTTGAATCCCTTGCAAATCAATGCATTGCCTACATTTCTGGTAAATGTTTTAATCCCTTACAGGTCAATACTTTACCTACTCCCTCTGGCATTCAAAGGGTTGTGTTTGTGGAGACACTTAGGAGTGTCAGAGGTAATCTCCCCAATGCTGCATTTGTAAAGAAAAGTTTATTTTTTCTTACATCTAGAAGGCACTGCCCCTTTAACCACTTGAATGCTATTTATGAGTGATTCTCAATGTCATTCCTCAGGTCATACCAACAGGGCGGGTTTTATGGATAACCATGTTTAACTATTTAAGTGCCAGGGTTGGGTTTTTTTTTGGTATTTTTAGTTGTCATTTTTCAACCATATTTTCATCTAATTCATTTAGTACACCCACACAATTTGTACACTCTTTTTTAACCCTTTGAGTGCCAGAGGGGTACGCAACGCATTGCAAAGCAATGCGTTGCATACCCCTCTGGCACTCAAAAGGTTAAGGATAAGTATGGATTTCATTTGATGCCATATTTATATGTATAACCCATAATTTAGTTTGATTATGATAAAGGAAAATATATAAAAAACAAAACATTGGTTTCCCTGTCATGATTTGTAACTATTAGTCATATGAAAAAAAATACAGCCAAATATATTAATTTGCTTGTCCTGAATATGCAAGTACACCTCACGCCTAGGATTTTAATTTGTGTTTCACATTTACAGGGTAAATATTACAAGACGAGCACCATTATTTCCAAGCTATAATTTTTCACAATTTGGCATGCTAGGATCATAGTTTAAAAATGCTCAAGAAAAGCATATGTTTCTGAAAAGTAAACAACATAGGGTAATTCATCAGGAGAATTTTGGAGTTTGTCATGCAGCTAATTTTCTTTTTTGCGTTTTCACACTTACATTACAATGATGCTTTGGATTTCAAAAGAGGATATTTGCAGACTTAAAGGGATAGCAATACTTCGTTTTAACTTTATTTTATTTTGTAGGCATTAAAAAAACATGAAGAATGATATAAGTCTTATCTCTCAAACCTTTATGGTTTCAGAGATATTCACAAGCAAAGTGTCCCCCTCCCGCCCCTTTTACTGATGTAACACTTCTCAGCCAGGGCAGAAGGGAGCTGCCCAGGTAGACTGCAGAGAGGGACAATCTTCAATTAAGATAAGGGAAAAACCTGAAAATATTGTCAAGGGGGGCAGGGATTTCATTGTTTTCATAGGAATAAGAGTGTCCTCTTCTGTTATCTGTCCAGTCTGTGGACTGCATTCCACATCTGAGAAGAGATTGTTTACAGTAGGTAAAAGGGATGGGAGGGGGACACTTTGCTTGTGAATATCTCATAAACCATAAAGGTTTGAGAGATAAGACTTATATCATTCTTCATGTTTTTTTAATGCCTACAAAATAAAATAAAGTTAAAACGAAGTATTACTATCCCTTTAAAAAAGGCATTGATTAGTGTTCAGCTACAACTTAGCAGTACTCTAATTAAAATAATCCCCCCAAAAGTAAATGTTTTTGAAAAGAAGACAACCCAGGGTGTCATTCTAGGTGCATTTTGACACTTTTCATGCAACCTGGAAAAGTAGGGTGTTAGATTGGTGGCAAGATATTGGGCTGCATACTAATTTGTTTGGGATACAATAGCATCCAAAATATTTCCCCCTCCCCCAAAAAATGGACAGGGATAAATTCTGACACATCCAGTTTAATTCCTGGGTTGGCTGTGAATTCAGGAATTTCAGGACAGTCTATTTTTAAAGGGATAGTAATACTTTATTATTACTATCCCTCATATTGTACATAATTACAAAATAATGTAATAACCTCCAGGTTCATCTCTCAAACCTTTATGGTCTGAGAGATAACCGAAGGCAAAGTTCCCCCCTCCCTCCCCTTTCCCAGAAGTCAATGTTGTGCTGACTGCAGGGATATCCAGTCTGACTTTCATCATGCGGCTCTGCAGCAGAGCTGCAATGGCGTGAGTAACAAAGAATTATTTCACTGAAACGGTCTTCTACATGTGCTTGCAAACCACGCACATGTAGAAGACCGTTTCAGTAAAATAATTCTTTTTTACTATCTCTTTAACAGGGGGCCCAGATTGATCACTATAGAAGTATCGCTAGAAGTATTACTAAACTGGGCTGCATCAAAATCTGATGCAGTATCTATGGCTTCAGAATCATCTGACTCCAAAAAAGCATGCGCCTCTTCGTCAGTAGATATCCTCTGGATTCGGTTTCCTACCTAGCTACTTACCCTACACTACTTCATGCCTAATTTCTACTAAATATATACTGAACTACACTCACTTTCCCACTTATTTTAATTAATATTTTTTAATTATTATTATATTATGCATTTTTTTAAACTACTTAAAGCCTCTTTCTACCTAATTCCCCACTAAGTAACCATCTACCCAAGCTATATAATTAACCCAAACCAAATTAAATTGCAATAAAATAAATCACTATTACTTTGTACATTTTTTTTATTCTTTAACCAAATGCTAATGCTAAACCTTACTCTAACCCACATAAACCCTAATCCTACATAATTAAACACTATCTACCTATACACACCATCTAATTTAATGATTATTTAATTACATTAATTAAAAAATTGAAAAAAATAAAAAAAGGAACCAAATTAAACTACAGGAACAAAACAGTTACTACTCCTATGTATACACTATTTTCTTTTTCTTTTCTTTAAAGGGATAGTAATTCTTAAAATGTAAAAAAAAAAAAATATATGTTGTAGGGTTTATCCCCCTGAGGAAAACAAGAGTACTCCCTGCTACTACTGCTGAAAGGTGTTTCATTCAAAAGTTATTAATTTTCAAAGTTGAATTTTTTAGGTGCAATATCACAGTGGCCTGAAATTATACAGTGGAGCTGTTGCTACACCATCCTATGAAGAGTTATGGTCCCAGGACCAGAGCTGTCCATAGGATCGTGTAGCAACAGCACCACTGTACAATTTCAGGCCACTGTGATATTGCACCCAAAAAAATCAACTTTGAAAATTAATAACTTTTGAATGAAACACCTTTCAGCAGTGGGAGTGCTCTTGTTTTACTCAGGGGGATAAACCCTACAACATATATTTTTTTTTACATTTTAAGTATTACTATTCCTTTAATCCCTACACCTAAACATAAATCTAATCCTAAACCTTACCCTAATCCATTTAAACCATAAACCTTATCCAATTCCATGTAAACCATAAACCTTATCCAATTCCATGTAAACCATAAATCTAACTAATTTAACAAAAACAAACTACCTACCCAAACTACCTAATTATTCAAGTTAAAAAAGGTAACAAAAAAGGCCACAAATCAGCAAATGCTGACCTACAACAACTGTTCAATGTGAATGATATGGAAACACCAATGTAGCACACTGTGTAACAAGTAATACCAATGTTTCTCAGTCTCTCTATTCCTCATGACCTGTGTGAGGAGGAGGGAGACAGAAAGAGGTGATAGAGGCATTTGCCTTTGTCCTTCGGGTCCTGACACATGATTTGTTGTATCAGCAAATCAAATGTTCTGAAGGTATTCAGAATAGCTGAAATGAGCTGCTCCAGTGCCGGAGCAGTTAGCAACAGCCTTTGCTCTGTTCTCCGATTGCCATCTGTGGTGTGATGGGTGATTTAACCCAAGACTTGCCAGGACTGTCACTAGTCCTTAAAGGACCATATTCTGTGATGGTCCTGGCACCTCATTGGGGGTTAAGTGCAGAGAGAGCAATCATAATGGTTGATCCTCTTAATACCCACCTATGATATTCTGAAATCCTGACCATTTGGTATGTCCTGAGGAAAACAAAATATACTGCGTGACACCAATAAAAAGTGTTCCCAGTAGGATATCAGAGGGAAGGCCACACAATAAAAAAATAAAAACAACAATATAAAATAAAAATCAAAAACAATATTGATGTCACAAACTCTTCTTCTGAAAACGGAAATGGTGAATAAGTTCTTATAGATATGGAGGAGTCTTTGCAGCTGTTGATATGGTAGGGACTCACAGCACATACACTGCAGCAGAAAAAAAACCAAACAACAGTGCAGATAGGATTCCTCGAAGTGTAGTATTTTTCAGAAACAATTAACCTTCACTGTTTCCCTGTGCTCAAATGAAACTGCACTCAGTTACTTCGGAGGTTTCAGATTGCCTATCAGTAGAACAGTTTCCCTAGTATAAACCCCAGGATGGTTATCACATCTCTTCTCTCACTGGTCCTTTCCAATGATCCTCTCTACTTGGATACAAAGATCTCCAGAAGGGATATAACTTCTGACCCACCAGGGAGTTCACCAACCCCCCCTTTAGATTCATATATAGGGTACCAGTAATCACAGCTAGGTAAAAGTATTAGGGATGTCCTGAGGACTGACATTGAGAAACAATACTATAAGTGTTTCTATTACATTTCCAGCATCTAAAAACATTAAACCACGGAATGAATAGGTTAAAGAAATAATTAAACTAAAATGCGATACTTTTACTCATATGAAAAATGTGATATATTTGATATTGCATATGATGCATTTCTATAGCTGGGAATTCTCCGGTTTTGCCCCGGAGACTCTGGATTTAACACTATATTACCAGGTCTCCGGGGCAGAGTCTAATATGCCGGATTTGGGGAGTTTCTGTTGAAACGCTGCCCACTTATGCTCCATCCCGCCCCGTTCCTCCCACTCCTTGTTCTATTCTCCTGCTTCCCCAGGCTATTCTGCCTATTTTTTTTATTTTTGTGTGGTTTTTTTTTTTGTCACCCCCATCGCGATTAAAGCACGCCCCTTTTTCTGAAGCAAATCAAGTCATAGAGCTCACCCAGCGGCTACCGTCCGGGTAGTCCATGTTGTAAAGTTCCCAGGTACGTGCATTTCCTCAGGCTGGAGGAAGAAATCCCCCTTTATATGGTTCACTTCCTTCTGTGTCTAACATAGAGTGCAACTTCTGAATTAGAATGTTAGCAGTACCTAGTAAAATTGTTCCCTCATCCAGTGTAATGGGCATACCTGGGAACTCGCCGGATTTGCCCCGGAGACTCTGGTTCTGACAGAGGCTGAGTCCTCCGGATGTGGGGAGTTTCTATTGAAACTCTACCCACTTACACTCTTTCTCCCGCTGTTCCTCCGTCCCCAGCCTTCTGTGTAACATTTCTAACCCTTTGAGTGCCAGAGTAGTAAGGAAAGCATTGCTTTGAAATGCATTCCGTACCACTCTGAAACTCAAAGGGTTAAGCACCCCCCCGCTCGCGTCAAGCCCCGCCCCTTTTTGACGCGTTTAGCGTCATTTTTGTCACCCCCTGCTGAACAGAGGGCTCCCCTCCGGGTAGCCCTCAGCTGGAAGTTCCCAGGTATGGTAATGGGTTGGCAAAATGAAGTAAGGACAGGAGAGAGTAAAAAAAAGTGCAGCAGACAGTAGGGGGTGAGTGTGGGAAAGGTCCTGAGGGTTGGTAATAAGAAGAGGCTAGATGTGGGTCAAGGGGAGCAAGAAGGGGAATCCACCAAACATCTGGAAGCTTAGAAAGAGGACCGCAGGTAACTGGGTGTTAGATGTCACCTATCTTGCTCAGACAACTGCCTTGGACAGAAACACTGTATGAATGACATTTAAATGTATGTGAACCTCTTTTTTTAAATGCAGAACCAAGATAGTCTGTTTCACAAAAACTATTTGCATCTCACATACAGACACATTTCACATATTCATTTTGATCATCTCTCCTCACAACCAAAGCAGATGGACCTAGAAGCTGGGAAATGAAACTTCTGCTTTTAGCATCACAGTTAGTACAAGCTAGAGTATGCACTGGCACAGGAGAAGACCACTTTTATCTCTCCAGTTATTGAGGCCCACACCTCCCATCATCCTCTAACAGTGGTTGGCTATTTGAGAATAATGGAAGTTACAGTGTCCAATAGTTATGGAGTCAAAGGTTGACTACCCTTATTCCAGCAAATATTGGGACAAATGTATCAAGTAGTGTTGAGCGAGCATGCTCGGCCGAAGCTCGGTTCGGCTCGAGCATCGCTCTGCTCGGCACATGGCGGTACTCGTACGAGTACCACATGTGCTCGACCGCCATGTTCGGGTCTCCTCCCCGCACGTTTCGCGGCTGCTGCGCAGCCAATAAACGTGCAGGGAGGCTCTGACATCAGTGTAATGCCAGCAGCCATGGTGGCTGCTGGCATTACACTGATTGGCTGGCCAGAACCCGTGATCGGGTGCTGTATAGCACCTGACCAGCGAGTTCGGCTCAGTCTTAGCCAGGGAGAGATGAGGATAGGAAGGGAAAGTCAGTGTAGGGAGAAGAAAAGCGAGTTTGTTAAAAAAAAAGACCCAAAAGTCCTTTTTAGGACTACTGTGTGTGGGGGCAGCAGTTTATTTTGTTTGGGGGGGCAGAGATATAAAAAAAAAAATCTTCATATATTCTGTTCACTGTGCCTAGCCGCAGATTAGCAGCACATTCTGTTTAGTGTGCAAAGTTGCAGATTAGAGCACATTCTGTTCAGTGTGCAAAGTTGCAGATTAGCAGCACATTCTTTTTAGTGTGCAAAGTTGCAGATTAGAGCACATTCTGTTTAGTGTGCAAAGTTGCAGATTAACAGCACATTCTGTTTACTGTGCAAAGTTTCAGATTAGGAGAACATTCTGTTAAGTGTTCAAACTGTAAAATATCAAAGTCACATATTCCATTCACTGTGCGTAGCCGCAGTTAAGAAGCACATTCTGTTTACTGTGCAAAGTTTCAGAATAGGAGAACATTCTGTTAAGTGTTCAAACTGTAAAATATCAAAGTCACATATTCCATTCACTGTGCGTAGCCGCAGTTAAGAAGCACATTCTGTTTACTGTGTAAAGTTTCAGAATAGGAGAACATTCTGTTAAGTGTTCAAACTGTAAAATATCAAAGTCACATATTCCATTCACTGTGCGTAGCCGCAGTTAAGAAGCACATTCTGTTTACTGTGCAAAGTTTCAGAATAGGAGAACATTCTGTTAAGTGTTCAAACTGTAAAATATCAAAGTCACATATTCCATTCACTGTGCGTAGCCGCAGTTAAGAAGCACATTCTGTTTACTGTGCAAAGTTTCAGAATAGGAGAACATTCTGTTAAGTGTTCAAACTGTAAAATATCAAAGTCACATATTCCATTCACTGTGCGTAGCCGCAGTTAAGAAGCACATTCTGTTTACTGTGCAAAGTTTCAGAATAGGAGAACATTCTGTTAAGTGTTCAAACTGTAAAATATCAAAGTCACATATTCCATTCACTGTGCGTAGCCGCAGTTAAGAAGCAAATTCTGTTTACTGTGCAAAGTTTCAGAATAGGAGAACATTCTGTTAAGTGTTCAAACTGTAAAATATCAAAGTCACATATTCCATTCACTGTGCGTAGCCGCAGTTAAGAAGCACATTCTGTTTACTGTGCAAAGTTTCAGAATAGGAGAACATTCTGTTAAGTGTTCAAACTGTAAAATATCAAAGTCACATATTCCATTCACTGTGCGTAGCCGCAGTTAAGAAGCACATTCTGTTTACTGTGTAAAGTTTCAGAATAGGAGAACATTCTGTTAAGTGTTCAAACTGTAAAATATCAAAGTCACATATTCCATTCACTGTGCGTAGCCGCAGTTAAGAAGCACATTCTGTTTACTGTGCAAAGTTTCAGAATAGGAGAACATTCTGTTAAGTGTTCAAACTGTAAAATATCAAAGTCACATATTCCATTCACTGTGCGTAGCCGCAGTTAAGAAGCACATTCTGTTTACTGTGCAAAGTTTCAGAATAGGAGAACATTCTGTTAAGTGTTCAAACTGTAAAATATCAAAGTCACATATTCCATTCACTGTGCGTAGCCGCAGTTAAGAAGCACATTCTGTTTACTGTGCAAAGTTTCAGAATAGGAGAACATTCTGTTAAGTGTTCAAACTGTAAAATATCAAAGTCACATATTCCATTCACTGTGCGTAGCCGCAGTTAAGAAGCAAATTCTGTTTACTGTGCAAAGTTTCAGAATAGGAGAACATTCTGTTAAGTGTTCAAACTGTAAAATATCAAAGTCACATATTCCATTCACTGTGCGTAGCCGCAGTTAAGAAGCACATTCTGTTTACTGTGCAAAGTTTCAGAATGGGAGAACATTCTGTTAAGTGTTCAAACTGTAAAATATCAAAGTCACATATTCCATTCACTGTGCGTAGCCGCAGTTAAGAAGCACATTCTGTTTACTGTGCAAAGTTTCAGAATGGGAGAACATTCTGTTAAGTGTTCAAACTGTAAAATATCAAAGTCACATATTCCATTCACTGTGCGTAGCCGCAGTTAAGAAGCACATTCTGTTTACTGTGCAAAGTTTCAGAGTAGGAGAACATTCTGTTAAGTGTTCAAACTGTAAAATATCAAAGTCACATATTCCATTCACTGTGCGTAGCCGCAGTTAAGAAGCACATTCTGTTTACTGTGCAAAGTTGCAGAATAGGAGAACATTCTGTTAAGTGTTCAAACTGTAAAATATCAAAGTCACATATTCCATTCACTGTGCGTAGCCGCAGTTAAGAAGCAAATTCTGTTTACTGTGCAAAGTTTCAGAATAGGAGAACATTCTGTTAAGTGTTCAAACTGTAAAATATCAAAGTCACATATTCCATTCACTGTGCGTAGCCGCAGTTAAGAAGCACATTCTGTTTACTGTGCAAAGTTGCAGATTTGCAGCACATATTCCGTGTAATATGAAGAAGGCGGGTAAAAAGGGACGGGGAAGTGGACGTGATCCTGATAGTTCAGGGCGCGGGAAAGGACGCGTAGAAACTGTGCCTGGTGCCAGAGCACAAGACAGAAAGACATCCACCATACCTAGCTTCATGTCTCAGTTTACAGGGCGTCGCAGGACATCACTCTCGAGGTCCGATCACTGCGAACAGGTGGTCGGTTGGATGTCAGCTGATACTGCTTCCAGTCGGTTAAGCACCACCCTGTCTTCCACCAAGTCCACTCTCAGTAGCCAAGAGTCTGGTCAACATAATCCTCACTCTGATCATCCTTCCTCCCACCATAGAGGATCTGGTCAAAGAAGTGATCCCACACTGGGATATAGTGAGGAGCTCGTCTCATCACCAATCCTTAATTTGAACCTCTCTCCAAGCACGCTTGCAGAGGAACATGACATCTTGTGCCCTGATTCACAACCTCTAGAGGGTACCCAATCACAAGAAGATGACAGAGGTGAACAGCATTTAAGGTCAAAGGAAGTGGATGATGATGATGATGAGACACAGTTGCCATTAAATCAACCACTATTACTGTCTCAAGACCTTGATGAGGAGGATGATATACAGTTATCAATGACTGAGTATGTGGTGGGATCAAGACATGAGGAGGATGATCAGAGTGAGGAAGTGGAGGAGGACTTGGTGGACGATGAGGTGACTGACCCCACCTGGGAAGGTGTAGAGCCGAGCGATGACAGCAGTCCTGAGGGTGAGCCATCTGCAGCACCACAACAGGCTGGAAGAGGCAGTGGTGTGGCTACAGAAAGAAGGCGGACCGCACCAAACCGGCCCGCAAATGTTCCACGGAGCACCCCCTTGCGTAAATCTCCCTTGCCAAGGGGTAGGTGTTCCGCGGAATGGCGTTTTTTTAAGGAAAGTGCGGACGACAAAAGAATTGTAGTTTGCAACCTGTGCAACACCAGAATGAGCCGAGGCATGAACACTAGAAACCTCACCACCACCAGCATGATCCGACACATGGCATCCAAGCACCGTAATAAGTGGGAGGAACGCCCGGATCGCCAATCTGTGTCTGCAGGCCACACCACTGCCTCCTCTTCCCCTGTTTTCGGTGCCGGCCAATCGCCTGTCGAAGGCGCAGGCCCGCATACCTCCCGCCCTGCACCTGTACCTTCTGAAGCACCATCAGTGACCACATCCACTTCCCTGTCCCAGCACAGCGTCCAAATGTCCTTACCCCAGGCATTTGAGCGCAACGAAAATACCCAGCCACCCACCCACAGGCCATAGCACTAACCTCACACCTTTCCAAATTACTGGCCATCGAAATGCTGCCATTTAGGCTTGTGGAGACTGAGTCCTTCCGCAGCTTGATGGCAGCAGCTGTCCCTCGGTACGCAGTCCCCAGCCGCCACTACTTTTCCCGGTGTGCCGTCCCCGCCTTACACCACCATGTGTCCCGTAACATCACCTGTGCCCTGACCAACGCAGTTACTGGGAAGGTCCACTTAACGACTGACACATGGACAAGTGCTTGTGGCCAGGGACGCTACATTTCCCTGACGGCACACTGGGTGAATGTCGTGGAGGCTGGGAGCGACTCGGACCCTGGGATGGCACAGGTGCTACCCACGCCGAGGATTGCGGGCCCTACCTCCATCAGGGTTTCCGCCAGCACCTACGTTATTGGCTCCTCCTCCTCCGTTTCCACCTCCGAATTCTCTGCGCGCAGCGCCACTCACCCATCAGCCGGTAGCTGGAAGCAGTGTAGCACTGCAGTGGGGAAGCGTCAACAGGCCGTGCTAAAGCTGATCTGCCTTGGGGACAAACAGCACACGGCCTCAGAGCTGTTGCAGGGGATTAGTCACCAGACCGAGCAGTGGCTCTCGCCACTCAACCTGCAACCAGGCATGGTTGTGTGTGATAATGGGCGTAACTTGGTGGCGGCTTTGGAGCTCGGCAAGCTCACACACGTACCATGCCTAGCGCATGTATTTAATTTAGTGGTTCAGCGATTTCTAAAAACCTACCCCAATTTGCATGATCTCTTGACCAAGGTGCGCCGCGTGTGTGCACATTTCCGTAAGTCATCAACAGCTTCAGCCGGCCTGTTGAAGCTGCAGCAGCGCTTACAATTGCCAGCTCACCGGCTGCTGTGTGACGTGAGTACGCGCTGGAACTCCACCTTCCACATGTTGGCCCGGCTTTGTGAGCAGCAGAGGGCAGTAGTGGAGTACCAGCTGTTACACGGTCGTCGCCTCTCCGTTCAACTTCCTGTAATCAGAAGTGAGGAGTGGGAATGGATGTCAGACCTCTGTGAGGTTTTACGCAATTTTGAGGAATCGACACAGATGGTGAGCGGCGATAACGCTATTATCAGTGTAACCATCCCACTTCTGTGTCTACTGAAACGCTCGCTGCTCACAATTAAAACTGACGCTTTGCATGTGGAAGAGGTGGAAATGCGGGAGGAAGAGCTTACACAAGGTGATAGCCAGAGCACCCTCACTTCGTCTTCTCAGCGACAATTGGAGGAGGCGGAGGAGGAGGAGGAGGAAGACACGGTTGCCTCCGCTACAGAGGGTAGCCATGGAACTTTAGTTCCATCTCTTCAGCGTGGGTGGGCAGAAGAGGAGGAAGAGGATGAGGAGATTGAGAGTCATCCTCCTGGTGAGGACAGCGAAATCTTGCCTGTTGGTACTCTGGAACACATGGCTGACTTTATGTTAGGCTGCCTTTCCCGTGACCCACGCGTTATACGCATTTTAGACAACACGGATTACTGGGTGTTCACCCTTCTGGACCCCCGCTACAAAGAGAATTTCTCATCTCTCATTCCTCCGGTGGAGAGGACAAGCAAAATGGTGCAATACCAGAAGGTTCTTGTCGAAAAATTGCTCCAAAATTTTCCATCTGACAACGCTGGCGGCAGAGTACGTGCTACCTTGGCCAACCGAGAAGGGGAGAAAAGGGGAGCACACAGCAGTTCCGACAAAGGCAGGGCAACACTCTCCAAGGCGTGGGACACCTTCATGACACCCCGCCAGCACCCTCACCCTGATGCGCAGCCTAGTGTCACAAGGAGGGAAAAGTTTTGGAAGATGGTGAAGGAGTACGTAGCAGACCGTGTCAGTGTCCTCAATGATCCCTCTGTGCCTTACAACTACTGGGTGTCCAAGCTGGACACGTGGTATGAACTGGCACTCTACGCCTTGGAGGTGCTGGCCTGCCCTGCCGCCAGCGTTCTGTCTGAGCGGGTATTTAGTGCTGCTGGTGGCATCATAACAGATAAGCGTATCCGCCTTTCCACCGAAAATGCTGATAGGTTGACACTTATAAAAATGAACAAGGCCTGGATTTCCCCTGACTTCTCCACTCCACTGGAGGAAAGCCCCGGAGGAACATAAAGTGACTTTAGATATGTTATTTACAATGATGGGAATACTCTGTATTCCCATTCACCCCTTCCACCCAAAAAACGGGTATATGGTTGACTCTCTTCCATATACCCTGGGATATAATTTTTATATAGGGCCAGCTCACCAGCGGGCGCAGTTTGACAATTTTTGTATAGGTCAGCTCACCAGCGGGCCTTCTCATATAATGTTTTATTGGGTCAGCTCTCTAGCGGGCCCTCTCATATAATGTTTTATAGCGTCAGCTCGCTAGCGGGCCTTCGCATATAATGTGTAGGATGGTCAGCTCCGCAGCAGACCCTCACCCATAATGTTTTAGATGGTCGGCTCAGCGCACGTTTCCCTCTTAATCATGGCCCCAGTTCAGAAAAATTGAGGAAATTTTTGGGAGAATTTGCCTTTGCGCACGTTTCCCTCTTAATCATGGCCTCAGTTCAGAAAAATCAAGGAAATTTTTGGGAGAATTTGCCTCTGCGCACGTTTCCCTCTTAATCATGGCCTCAGTTCAGAAAAATCAAGGAAATTTTTGGGAGAATTTGCCTCTGCGCACGTTTCCCTCTTAATCATGGCCTCAGTTCAGAAAAATCAAGGAAAGTTTTGGGAGAATTTGCCTCTGCGCACGTTTCCCTCTTAATCATGGCCTCAGTTCAGAAAAGTCAAGGAAATTTTTTGCAGAATTTGCAGATGATATACAAGTAAATATACAGCAAATACTGTTTGGTAACAATTTTTCGCCTAAAGTCGTTTTTATCTTCCTTTTTGTGTGTTTTACGGTCAGTCTGTAAAAATGGCGTACTACGGGCGAAAGATCGTTCCCAGCAGCGACGTTGGAGTCCAAGATGCATCCAGACATCCTCCCTATGCTGTCCCTGAACCATTTCTGTGGTGTTTCCATCATTTTCTGCCCTTTTCCTATGGACCAGGCACCCTCCCCTCATCAGAGCAGGGGGTGCCTGGTGTAATGCTCGAGTCCTCCCATTGACTTCAATGGGGCTCGGGTGCTCGGCCGAGCACTCGAGCCTCCGGGGGTGCTCGGTCAGAGCACCCGAACACCCGAGCATTGGGGTGCTCGCTCATCACTAGTATCAAGACAAACATTTAGTAAATAAAGAGAAAAACAGTTGCACCATAGTGATCAGTTAAATATAAAATACTCCTATTGAAACAGTTGAAGCTTCTAAATAAGTGCCAACATAGCAGGATCAGTAATCTGGGAACAGACCATTGCTGTCCTAGGGCTAGATTCTATTACAGGTGCTAATTTTATCTCTGCTTTTATCTCCAGGTTTCTCCACAGACTTCAATAGGAAAATGTTTGATAAAACGGGTGTTAACATTTAGCACCCGCAATAGAATCCAGCCCTCAGTGCCTATCCAGATGTGTCAGTGACAGCATTTCGAGTCAAAATAAGGTTTATCTGGGAAATCAACTTCACAACGTGTGTGAATATTGTATTTGTGAAAAATCTGCAAGGGAAGCTTGCATTATAGAATTAAAATTCCTATATCTGAATGCCAGTGGTGTGTGAAACGCATTGCTCCAAAATGCATTGCATGCCTCCCTGGCACTCAAAGAGTTAAGTCGCTATGAGAGTTAAGCTGTGAGTTGCTAATTAAAAGGTTAACTCCATTATGTATACTGGAATATTAGAGCATTATAATCCAGAAAAAAGATGGCACCGTGTTAGCCAGTGGAGTAGATAGGATTGAGTGTAGCAAAAAACTTACAAGAGTGGTATAAAGGTGATACCTTTTAATGGCTAACTGAGGACATAACAAGTGCAAGCTTTCAGGACACTAAGGCCCCTTCTTCAGGCATGGGTTAACAAACAAAGCTAGAATAACACTCAATATAGCTTTATTTGTTAACCCATGCCCGAAGAAGGGGCCTTAGTGCCCTGAAAGCTTACACTTGTTATGTCCTCAGTTAGCCATTAAAAGGTATCACCTTTATACCACTCTTGTCAGTTTTTGCTACACTGAATCCTATCTAGAACATTATAAGAAACGCATTTCAGAAAGGATTAAAAGAACACTAATAATAAAACCTTGCTTACCTTATCCCTTTAACAGGATGAGGGGGCTGAGGAGTGCCCTTAAAGTTTTAACCCTTCGAGTGCCAGTGAGGTATACAAAACTTTGCAATATAATGCATTGGATACCTCCCTGGCACTCAAAGTGTTAATCTGGGCAGAAAATTCCTAATGTCCTATTTGAATCGCTTATTTGATGATAGATTCTCCAAAATAAATCGTTATTTAGTACTGAGCATTATGGCCATAGGGGTATAAGAAACTTTCAGTGGAAGGAATTTGGGGTCCTTGAGTACTGCAAACCGAATTGTGTCTGCCCCTGTGGACATGATATCCAGAAACATAGAATCTGATGGCAGATAAGAACCATTCGGCCCATTTTCGTACTGTAAAAACCTCAAACCTTATTTGGTCCTTGGTCATTTCTTATGTTCAGGACAGCCTTATGCCTGTCCCATGCATGCTTACATTCTGTCACTGTATTAACTTCTACCACTTCTGCTGGTTGGCTATTCCACTTATCTACTACCCTCTCAGTGAAGTAAAACTTTCTTATTTTACACCTAAACCTGTGTCCTTCTAGTTTTAGACTATGGCCTCTTGTCCTAAAATTTTTACTCCTTTGAAATGTACTTTCCTCCTGCACTTTGTTGAATTATTTCATGTTTGTGAATGTTTCTATCATATCCCCTCCCTCTCTCTCTCTTCTCTCCTCCAAGATATACATGTTCAGATCCTTTAGTCTATCCTGATTTTTTTTCTTGTAAACCAGTCACCATTTTAGTACCCCTTTTCTGAATTTTCTGTAGAGTATATACATCCTTCTGGAAATGGGGTCTCCAGTACTGTACACAGTACTCTAGGTGAGGTCTAACTAGAGATCTGTAGAGTGGCATGACCACTTCCCTTTTTCTGCTACTAATGCCCCTAGCTATGCAACCCAGCATCCTGTTTGCATTCCCCACTGCTTTATTACATTGTCTGCCTACCTTTAAGTCATTAGAAATAATTACTCCCAAATCCCTTTCCTCTGTTGTCTCTGACAGCACATTACCCTTAATAGTATATTTTTTGTTTGGATTTTTATGTCCCAAGTGCATTATTTTATATTTATCAACATTAAACTGCTGCTGCCACACTCTTGTCCATTCTTCTAATTTACTAATTAAAGGTTACATTTATAGAACCAGTCCACATAGAATTGACGTGTAGTGGCAATTAATCTTTTGAGCAACGGGGGGGGGGGGTATGCAATGTGTTGCATACTCCCTCGGGCACTCAAAGGGTTAAGATTTTCTGCGCCATAAGTGGGGTGTTACTCTTCCTATCAATATGCTATAACAGTATGTGATTAAACAATATGCAAATAAGCAATATGTGGAGAAAACACACTACATTGGTAATGTATGAATGGAAATACAGAAGTTTGTGTCAGAGAAGGAATCCCTCTGTCTGAGGCATATGGATTTCCTAGCTTCAGATTCACTAGAATAATTACCCAGGCTCTCAGTCCTCCGTCATTCTGTAGGAATCTGAGCTAGTTACTGTACCAGGCTTTTATGCAGTAAATTGTTATACTACATTGAGCCCTGTGGTTGAGAGTAAAGGACTGTGACACCAGCAGACTGTATACCCTCTAATTCTGGCAGATTGTTTTTCAATTCCTCCTCATAATATGAAGTTTATATATGTACATAGATTATAGTGATGATAACAAAATATACAGCTCCATCAAGGTCAGCCTATTACAGATCTCTTGTGTTGATCCATTCAAAGGAAGGAAAGAAAAAAAATGATGTATATACCATATATATATATATATATATATATATATATATATATATATATATATATATATATACACATACATATACATAATTAATTCTAGTTCAGGTTTTGGTAAGCACACCCAAATTAATAAACACATGTAACATTTCTGTAGTGCAACCAATTTTGACCAAAATAGCTAAAAGCAAATACACACAATATTGGTGCACATCCAAATTTTCGTCAACATTAACCCTTTACTCTGTGGCATTGTGCCTGCATATCACTACTATATTAAAGATGAGGATTTAGTCACACTCATATGGCCATAAAATCCTAAGCTTGCAACCAAGACACACACACACACACACACACATATATATATATATATATATATATTTTTTTTTTTTAAGCTACTTTTGCTTCAAGCAGGTAAAAAAAATTTGCCACCATGCCAAGGTACCTCAATATTGGCAAGTTCCTAACCTTAATATGCTTTGTCTTATGAGCTGAATCTCCCCTATTTTAGGCCATTACTAACCTTAAAGGGATAGTAATGTTTCAAAATAAAAGCAGCTCCAATTAATCTTCATAGCATTTGGGCCACGGAGAGTGTTATTTCAATTCTGTCAGAGTTGTACTTCAAGAATAACTGAATAATAAATTATCCCCCTCCCGCCCCTTTTACCTAGTTTAAGCCACCTCCCCTCAGATGTAGAATCTGGTCTTAAGACCAGACAGCAAGGGGGATTCTGCTTACTGTGAGAACAATGAAAACCCTGCCCCCTTGACATGTTTTTCCCTTATTCTAATTGAAGAGTGTCCCTCTCTGCAAGCCATCTGGACACCACCTTTCTGTTCTGAGGTGAGCAGTGTTACATTTAAAATTTCTGTAGTGCAACCAATTTTGACCAAAATAGCTAAGAGCAAATACACACAATATTGGTGCACATCCAAATTTTCATCACCATTAACCCTTTACTCTGTAGTATTGTGCCTGCATATCACTACTATAGTAAAGATGAGGTTTTAGTCACACTCATATGGCCATAAAATGCTAAGCTTGCCACCAAGACACACACACACACACATATATATATATTTTTTTTAAGCTACTTTTGCTTCAAGCAGATAAAAAAAAAAATCCCTCCTCATTCCAAACTGGCAATTATATTTGTCCTTGCATTAAATTCATGCGTATGTGTGAAAACATGCAAGATAATGTTCTATATTTTTCTAAATAAGTTGTCCATTGTACTTTTATTTTATTTTCATCTGCCATCGCAACTGCCTGAAGCAAGGAATTCTAAATCCTTACTGTCATTACTTTGAAAAAAAAATCCTTGCATTTACCGTAGTAGAAATCTAATTTCCTCTAATCTAAATGAATGATCCTGTAACTTGTGATTAATTATCTTTATTATTTAATTGAAATGGAAAGAAGAATTGAAATAATGTAATCTTAATTAACCTTAAATGAAGGGTAGTTTTTCACTTGACCATCTTATTTGTTTTCAGAATTCCAATATTCCGTATTTTATTGGGCAAGTGACTTTCAGGAGGTAATTTGGCTTTCTAAAATACATTACTGGCGCTAAGTAGAGGTGTCATAACAGAGATCAATGACTAATAAATGACTTTGTGGTGGAATTAAGTGGTAACGTCTTGTGTTATTGTGTTATTATAGATATTAATGTGATTTAAGTGTTATCCTAGATTTAAAGGGATAGTAATGTTTCACAATAAAAGCAGCTCCAATTAATCTTAATAGTATTTGGGTCATGTAGAGTGTTATTTCAATACTGTCAGAGTTGTAGTTCAAGAGTAATTGAATGATAAAGTATCTCCCTCCTGCCCCTTTTATCTAGTGTAAGCCCCCTCCACATAGATGTGGAATCTGGTCCCAGGACTACAAAGATCACAGTAAGGGACGATCTTCTTACTGTGAACATAAGGAAACACTGTTCCCCTTGACAGGTTTTTCAGGTTTTTATTTATGCTCATTGAAGATTATCCCTCTCTGCAAGCCATCTGGACGCCTCCTTTCTGTTCTGAGGTGAGCAGTGTTACATTAGTAAAAGGGGCGGGAGGAGCAGGGCTCAAAATTTCCACTCGCCACTAGCCAATGGCGAGTGAAAATGTAGCCCTGGCGAGTAGAAATTCAGCCCTGGTGGTTATGTTATGGCTTGCAGTGGCGTGTAAATTTTCAGGTCTGGCTAGTAGCAAAGGACTTGGGAGTGTGGTTAATAATTCATATAAATGTACCTATATATAATAAATACACACACACAGTTCAATGGTTCATTTTCTTGTGAGCAGTATTTACTATAGAAGTGAAAACACAGATATTTACATTCAGAGTGCAATTCCTTCAAACTGTACTAGGCAAACCCCTTCGTTCATCCAGTACCCACAATCAAACCCAATGTTACCTGATATTCCAAACTGTCCACCAAACAGAGGGGATGGGAAGGCAGGAAATGGGGGAGAGGAGAAGACACAGGAGGACAGACACAGCCTGGAATTCACAGGAACAGAAGAGAACTCCCTTGAGCAGCCGTGTGCTCTATCATTTAACGACTTCCTAGCCCCACCCCTTATTTCCTATTGGCTAAATGATGTGATGTCACAAAACAC
Source organism: Rhinophrynus dorsalis (assembly GCA_037306005.1). NCBI lineage: Eukaryota > Metazoa > Chordata > Amphibia > Anura > Rhinophrynidae > Rhinophrynus > Rhinophrynus dorsalis. Next base: position 65,723,020 of record CM074719.1, on the reverse strand, counting down.
CCCCCCATCAATTTTCACCATGTGGACAGATCACCACAGGGAGGAGGATACTTTATTATTCAATTACTCTTGAACTACAACTTGGACAGTATTGAAATAACACTCTGCATGGCCCAAATACTATGAAGATTAATTGGAGTTGCTTTTATTGTGAAACATTACTAGGATTTAAACTTTTGAGTGCCAAAGATGTATCTAACGCCTTGCAATGCAATGCATTGAATAGCTCTCCGACGCACAAAAGGTTGTGTTATTACAGATTTTAAGTAGATTTACAACTAGATCATCATTTTGAATACATACATCTTCTAAGTACTATGCCTTAAAAATATTTGTTATTATGATAATAGAAGTATTTACCTAGACAGGTGTCATTCAAATAGTAGTAAGCTATATCTAAATACTTTTTTGTGTTTGATCACCCTTTTAGTCTTGGCACGTTAGATTCAGTTTAGATTCTGATAAAGACAACTGACATAGAAATGACTGAGGGCAGTTGAAGCCTATTGTTTGTGTTGAGGCTTTAACTGGACATCATCATCAATAGAGATCATTACAAATGGGAAACTGCAGATACTATGTAAAAATATATATATAAAAAAACATATTGAAACAAACTAGCAGTTGACAAATAAAGAAATCGAATACAAAAAAAAAGTATATAGCTGCTGCATGAAGGATGTGTACCTAGGTAAGTACTTCTATTAAATTAATTGATGCACATGGTCTTCTACTTGACCCTTCTGGTCCACAAAGGGTTAAAAATTAGGAAAACACTTTCAACGAAAACCCTCCTCCATCCACCTTGATCTATTATGTGATGCAATTGCTAATACAGTGTTTACAATTTTCATTGAGCTGATGCAGAACAATTATAGGGCATGCCTACTGCACCATAGCGGGACACACAAAATTACCATGAACTAAAATGGAGGTAGCCCATTAAATACCAGAGAGGTCTCCAACACATTGACAGTGTATTGAAGACCCCTCTAGCATTCAACATGTTAAAACACCTATTGAAATCAATTTTGGACATTTTGAGTTGTTCTACATAGTGCGTTTGGATTGCTCCAGAACGTCATCAATTTTTCTTAGCACATCAGTTTCTGTGTGTATAGGGCCATTTATTCAAAAGAAAAGTAATGGCATTCTGGGGCAAACCATTTGCATTATAGGGGAGAACAAAAAAAATGCTTTTGATTTAAATGGGGATTTTAATCCCTTGAATGCGAGAGAGGTCTCCAAAGTATTGCTTCAAAATACATTATAGACGTCTTTAGCATTCAAGGGTTTAAAATCCTCATTTAAGTCAAATGGGACTTTTTGGAATTTTTAGTTCTCCCCTATAGCGCAAATGGTTTGCCCCAGAACTCTGCTTTTCTTTTGAACATTTGGTCCTTAGTAAATTTCTCTAGTTGAATGTGTCGTTTCATAGCTGTAGATGGCATTACATTTTTTTAGAGTTTTGTAGAGCTTAAAAAAATAAGCTAAATGCCACAAATCTTAGCTCTCAAACCGCTATGGTTTGAGAGATATCCTCCGCTAAAGTTCCTCTTCTCCTGATGTCAGCTGTAAAGCTGACATAAGGAGATCCGTGTCGGCCGACACGAGGATGCTCTTCAGCAGAGCCACAATAGCGCAATTTAAAAAGAATAAATTCTTTGTAACAGTCTAAAAAGATGTGCTTGCAAACCAGGCACACTTTGCAGACCGTTATAGGGAAGCAATTGTTTTTAAATTGCGCTATTGCGGCTCTGCTGAAGAGCCGCTTGTCTGTCCCCAGAACCGGAACTCCTGCTGTCAGCTTACAGCTGACGTCAGGAGAAGAGGAGGGAGGAGGGAACTTTAGAGGATAATATCTCTCAAACCACAAAGGTTTGAGAGATAAGATTTGTGGCATTTAGCTTATTTTTTAAGCTCTACAAAACTAAAAAAATGTTATGGGACATTACTGTCCCTTTAAGCACTAGTAAACAGCTGTATTTAGGTGAAAACAGTCTTCTTTACAATGCCTTCTATTAGCAGTTGCAACTCCCTATCACTCAAATGGTTGACTTATAAGAATCTAAATAGCGCAAATAAATGCAAATCAATAAACATAGCAAAAACAAAGTGTAAGACATTTTTTTAATGTTAACTCATATTTATGGTATGTTTTTCTTTATGCTAAAGCAATTGATCCTCTTCAACAGTAATTCTTGACTCCAGCCACAGGGGCACATCAGGGTCAGGTTTTATTGGATATTCCTAATTAACCCCTTAGCGACAATGGACGTACATGTACGTCCTCTGTGGCTGTCACTCAGTGACAGAGGACGTACATGTACGTCCAGGAAATCCGGATCCCCGCGCGGCTGCACGCCGTTCGGGGACTCCGGATCCTTCTGAAGAAAAAAAAAAAAATGTTAGATGGGCGTTAAGTGACGGCCGCGTCTGCACGCGGCCGTCACTAAGGGGTTAAAGGGAATCTATCACCCCTATACGAGTTTATCTTAATAGTTATGTTATATAGCGAATAATTTGAATACTGTATACATTTCTTTAATTAAATTGTTATTTTGCCAAAATTCAAGGAATATATATTGCCCTGCACCCTACTTCAAGACAGACTGCGGCCAGAATCACTGGACAAAGAACACTCAAGCTTACAGGCAGAAATCTTCCGTCATTGGAGGAGGCTGGATAGAGGGAGGGGAGCAGAGGAAGACTGACAGACTGCAGTACAGAGCAGGTAACCGCAGTGTGTCCGGAAGTAGGGTGCAGGGCAATATTTATTCATTTAATTTCAGCAAAGTAGCAATTTAAAAAAATAAATGTATACAGTATTCAACATATTCACTATATAACATAACTATTAAGACAAACTTGTATTGGGGTGATAGATCCCCTTTAAGTACAGGCTGATGAATCAGAATGACTGACCTACTGATAATCTACCTGTTATTAAACAGGGGGATCCTGAAAACCTGTATTGTTAGTGTGCAGACTAACATCAAGAAACACTGCTCTAAAGTGAAATCTCCCCTTGACAGGGAGCTCACTTGTAGGGATGTGCAAATTATGTTCCTACATGAAGAAAAAGGAGCAAATGGGAATGTTTTACCACCCCTGGGAATTCCCATGAGAAAGGTGGATGTGTGGTGTGTGCAGGTGTGGGTGAGTGTATGTGTGTGAGTATATGAATACATGCATGGCTGCATATGAATGTGTGATGATGTCTGTGCATCAGTGCCAGGAAATGAATCCCACCGAAATGAATGGACTTCACCTACCGGTATAGCAATGTGCCTGCATTTTCTTTCCTGCAGCATCTTCTCAGAAAGAAGCAACAGTTCTACAATTCTGCCATCCCATTATACAGCACTGTGGAATATGCTGCTACTCATGAGGATTGGAGCAATTCTGTGGCAAACCAAGTGCTCCATAGGAGGCATAACAATTCTGATTTATTCAAAATGAAAATTTAAGTTGTTGAATGCTACAGAGGTTTCCAAAAGCATTGTTTCTCAGTGCATTGGAGAAGAAAGAATAAAAATCTTGGGTCAAAATAATGGGGATTTGGGGATATTTATTTGTGCTCTATGGTGCAGTTAGTTTGCTCCAAAAAATGTTCCAGTTCTACATACCACAGCAGCTTCGAAGTGCAGATAAAATTACAATAATCAAGACTAGGGAATGCAGTATAGTGCCCCCAAGTGGTTACATAGTTTGATACTTGTATATGATGTTCTAACTCTCCTACTGTAAATGACTAAAATGAATGTGCTTCCTGAAAGATAGGAAGGTTTGTTCTGCTTAGAAGATACATTCTTCTCATCTTAGTTTTAATTAGCTGCAGTCTTTTGAAGACCCATAAATTACACAATTCTACATCCTCAAATAATGTAACTATGATTTAAAGGAGAAGTAACTCCTCCTTCTAATAACTCCCACTTATCTTACTATGGCCATAAAATTCTAATGGCCCATATGAATTTTGTTTGTGTGCCTTTGTTGAAAAGATAACATCTTTAAATCAGTCATGGATGTCATGCCCATGGATACGGACATGACAGATGCTAGAAGGACCACGGGACACAAATTCAACCCAATACCCCAGGGCAATCTTGACCTTTTAACCATTTGAGTGCCAGAGAGGTATCCAACGCATTGTGTTGCAATGCATTGGATACCTCTCTGGCACTCAGAGGGTTAAGGATCAGAGGAGTGAGTAACACAGAGCTTTGGAATGCAATGCACACCCTCTGATCCTTAAAGGGATAGTAATGTCTCACAAAAAAGCAGCTCTGATTAATCATCATAGTATTTGAGCAATGGAGATTGTTATTTCAATACTGTCAGAGTTGTAGTTCAAGTTTAATTCAATGATAACATATCCCCCTCCCGCCCCTTTAACTGGTGTACCACTGCTCACCTCAGAGCAGCAAGACTGTCTGGATAGATCGCAGTGAGTGACAATCTTCAGTGAGTATAAGGGAAAGCCTGAAAAACCTGTCAGCGGGGGCAGGGTTTTCATTGTTCTCACAGTAAGAAGATTGGCCCTTGCTGTGCGCTGCCTGGTCCCAGGACCAGATTCCACATTTGAGGGGAGGTGGCTTACACTAGGCAAAAGGGGCGGGAGGGGGATACTTTATCATTCAATTACTCTTGAACTATAATTCTGACAGTATTGAAATAACACTCTCCATGGCCCTAATACAATGAAGATTAACTGGAGCTGCTTTTTTGAAACATTACTATCCCTTTTAAGGGTTACATATTCCTCTACATTCTGCTGACTTTAGTTTGAAAAAAAAAAAATGTCAGCCTGTGCCTCCATGGAAATGGCATCCACAACTGATTTAAGATGTTATTGCTTGAAGAAAGGCACAAGGACACAATTCATTATGGCAGTTAGGATGTTCTGGGAGTCTAGTTGTGCCAGTGGGATAATATTTATGGATTAGAGGGCCCAAAACAAGTTTGAACCAGGGCCCTTTAGTGATTAGTTACGCCACTGTCTCTACTGAATTGCTTCACAATCTTTTGGTCTCCTCTTTAGCATTCAAAGGTTTAAAGGGATAGTAATATTTCACAATAAAAGCAGCTCCAATTAATCTTCATAGTATTTGAGCCAAGCTGTAGTTCAAGAGTAACTGAATGATAAAGTATGCAGCTTCCTCCCCTTTTACCTAGTGTAACACTGCTCACCTCGGATGTGTAATCTGGTCACTTGACCAGACAGCTCACAGCAAGGGACAATTGTCTTACTGTGAGCATAAGGAAAACTCTGCCATCCTTGACAGGTTTTCAGGTTTTTCCTTATACACAATGAAGATTGTCCCACTGTGTGTTCCCTCTGGATAGTCTTGCTCCTCTGAGGTGAGCAGTGTTACATCAGTAAAAGTGGCAGGAGGGGGATACTTTATCATTGAATTACTCTTGAACTACAACTCGGACAGTATAGAAATAACACTCTCCATTGCCCAAATACTATGAAGACTGACTGAAGCTGCTGTTTTTGTGAAACATTACTATCCCTTTTAAAGTCCCATTTCAATCAATGGGAATGCAGCAAATTTTTACATTTAACCTGTGGTGCTACTGATTAATTCCAGAATTACTGGAGTTCTTAATACATCGGCCTCATTTATCTTAGTCTCCATAATTAAGAATGTTATCTCAGGTGCTACAAAAACTAACATTGTTCAATCACCTCAATAACTAAAAGGTTATTGTCTATTGAGCAAAAGTATAAAGCACCAACACTAGTTGCAGTATCTCTAGTAAACAGGGTAAACACAAAGAAAACTGAGGCAACACCAGACATTCAATCAATAGAACATTCAGATTGGTAACAAGAAGTGCTTATTTCCCCCAAGACTTAATAAAACAACAGGACTTCCTATCAAACTGTAAATTCATTAGGGAATTCCCAATGAAACCAGACAGACTCCTTGAGGAAGGACACATATAGTTACATAAAGCTATAGATAGCTTTAAAGTTCCATATCAATGGAGTAGTCTTTATCGTTAGGAAAAGATTAATTATTCCGGAAGCTTATAGTAATATTTTTTACTAGTGTAAAAGCTTGTGTACACGGGCCAAGGTACGGATGATGTTAACCCTTTAAGTGCCAGAGGGGTACGCAACGCATTGCTTTGCAATGCTTCACGTACCCCTCTGGCACTCAAAGGGTTAAGAGGCAGGTCCTGCTCTGCGTCTTGCCGCCGACGCAGTCATGCACTTTAGAGACTGCCCGAAAGCACAGAATGCTCCCAGCACAGAACTCCCAGCATTCTGTGCATTCTGGCAGTCTCTACTGTGCATGGCAGCTTCTGATAAACATCCTAGCAAATTAGTATATAGGATTGGCATGTATGTTAATACAAAATACTTTTTTTTTCCTATTTCCAATAAAAGGACTAAATATTTTTTCTATAAATGAACTGATTGTGTACCCCTCTGGCACTCAAAGGGTTATGAACTGCAGTAATATTAGGGCACATCAACTGCACCAAAGGGGACAAATGCAATACCCTTAGACTGCCCAACGTCAACAATGGATTTACATAATATGCACCCCTAAAACAAAGCATTCTGGGTGCCCTTAATTCGGCCCCTTGGTCACACATCCACTCCTCAAATGGCCCCACCCCCAGTCATTTCCACTGTTTACAGACACAGAAAATACCTTTGGGCTATAACAAGCCCCTCCCCTTGGTTGCTAGAAAGACCTCCAATACATTGCAGAGTAATGCATTAGCTATCTCTCTCTCTCTCATCCATTGGGTTAAACAATAGTCTGTAATGTTGTATAAATTCATTCAAGGACATGGATATTGCTCTGGACACACCCATAATTCAGAATGTGGGTGTGGCCTGCACAGATGAGATCCCCCTCAATATTTGGAGCTCTAGGCAATCGCCTACTTTGACTATTAGACAATCCATCCCTGCTGATTGCCCTTTCCTTGTTTCGAACAGCATTAACCCCTTAAGGACTCATGAAGTGCCACGTCATGGAATTCTGGTATGACAGTGCGTTTGCCATCCCATAATACTATGAACAAAAAAACCCAAACTTCCCTGGTCCTTAAAGGTGTGTGGGTGGTTGTTAAGTGGTTAAAGAGAACATTTGCAGTGCAAGAAGCTCATTAAATTGACAGTACGACATGACATGACAGTTGCTTTCAGGATACTCACACATCTGGAGAGAGATTCACTAAGTGGTGATAAAGAGGAGATAAAGTGGAGATGACGTCTTCAGTTTATCACTTCTCCAGTTCCTATGTTATTCTATAGAGCCTATTCACTAAGATTTCTTCAGTTTTGGAGATCTTAGTGCATTGGCTCTATAGAATAACATAGGAACTGGAGAAGTAATATCACTGGTGAAGTCATCCCCTCTTTATCACCGCTTAGTGAATCTCCCCCCAGGTCACTTAACCCTTTGACTGCGAGCGAGGTATCCATTGCATTGCAATGCAAAGTGTTGGAGACCTTCCTGGTACTCACAGGGTTATGGGTAAAAGAGGTTCATGCAAGCAACAGCCATGTTTGCCTCCATGCATATGACATTCAGGACTGATTGAAAGTTTATTTTGTGGGAAAAAGCATAGGGGCCATGAAGATTTTTTTTCTCCATAGTAAGGTAGGTGGAGGTCATTATTACAATATGTTTTTTCACATCTATATCAGTTGGCTGCACACATGTATAGACAGACAACATGACCAACAATTGCAGCATTTTTTTTCTCTAATAGCTGAATTGTTTCTAAGCCCAGAACACATTAACCCTTTGAATGTCAGAAGAGTATGCAAAACATTGCTCTGCACCCCTCTGGCACTCAAAGGGTTGACTGTTTAAAGTTTACTTTCTAGGAAAAAAAACATATTACCAAGATATACATAAAACTGGAATTTGTTTACATTTCACTGGATGCATCAGGCTGTTTTTTTATCAGATAATCATTGCTTAGTGGACAATTCAATTACTCTGTGCAAATAAAGTAGCCTGTAAGAAATGCTACATGTATTATCTTGGAAATCTGAAAATTCCACAATGCCTTTTTTTTAACCCTTTGAGTGCCAGAGGGGTACGCAACGCATTGCAGAGCAATGCGTTGCGTACCCCTCTGGCACTCAAAGGGTTACATTTAACACTTTGAGTGATGTAATGCATTGCAGAGCTGGCACGCAAAGGGTTAACATGAAGATTTTTTTTTTTACAAACAGTTCTCTAATACCAACAAAGTATTATTTTATATGCACTCACAGAAGCACGTATACAATTTACTCCTCGGTACATTTCAGACAAGAAAATTGTTCTTTTAAAGTGAAGAAGTCAGATAGGTACAATTGGTCAGAGAAATGCCAGCACAGTGGCAGAAGTCATTACTACCCACCAAGGTCTGGCAAACATCACACCGCTCTTCTTTATTAGTCACATCTGAGTTAGCTGAAATATTTCTTTTGCAGAGGCAGTTCAATCCAATGTGAAACTAACAGCAGACAATAGAACAATAAAATGTATTATTTGAAAGATGGAGATGATATAAAATCAGTGGTAGTCAAAGTGAGTTCCCTCCAGCTGCTGCCAGATTGCAAGTCCCACCATTCCCCACTAGCCGTTTGCTGACAGGGAATGATGGGAGTTGTAGTCTGGCATCAGCTGGTGGGCTGAACATTACTATACCTTTAAATCAGGGATCGACAATGTTCTGATATAAAGGCAGATCCGATTCTTCATTAACCCTTTGAGTGCCAGAGGGGTACGCAAAGCATTGCTTTGCAATGCGTTGCGTACCCCTCTGGCTCTCAAAGGGTTAAACCTTTTGGGGGTTTTTTTGCTCAAGGCACCCCTAACACACAATTTGGATCTTTCAGGGCACCCCTTACATGTTGAATGTAATGCATCAAGGGCATAATAAAGGGTGAATTCATAAATATATCACAGATATTATTAGGTCTCACAATCAAAAAATAAACCTATTGTACATAACAATTTCCATATGTCTACATTTAAAATGACAATATTCCCATTTTTGTCAGTCTTCATATAAAACATGGGGCACTCTAATTTGATGTCCACGACACAACAAAATTTAATGGCACCCAGGTTGAGAATCACTGCCTTTTAGTAATGCTCCATAGTTTTGTCAATGTCCATATTGGTGTAGTTTGGTGGTAATTTTATTGTAAAGTTTCCCCCTCCCGCCCATTTTCCATACACCAATCTTCTTCCCTCGGAGAAGAAAGCCAGTCCAGATGAATCGCAATGAGGGACAGTGGCATAACAATAGGGGCCCGGATGCCCCCTGCAACCCCCTCGCCACGCGCCCGCAGCAACCTGTAAAACAGGGCAGCGCTGTACACAGCTGATCTCCCAGCGGCCAACGCTCTAGTAATGCAGAGCGCTGGGAGATGACATAATCTCCCAGCGCTCTGCATTACTAACAACTGCGAGGGAGTTCAAGTTGGAGGTTGTCTGTGCCGAATCTGTCATGTCACACACCGCTAGACCACCAGGGACATGAGGCAGGAGGACGGGGGATCAGAGGGGGCAATGTGGAGATGGGGGCATTGTGGAGAATGAGGGGCATTGTGATGGGGGCATTGTTGAAGGGGCAATGTGGATAATGAGGGGCAGTGTGGATAATGAGTGGCATTGTGGAAGGGGCATTGTGGAGACTGAGGGGCAATGTGAAAGGGGCATTGTGATGGGGGCATTGTGGAGAATGAGGAGCATTGTAATGCGGGCATTGTGGAAGGGGCATTGTTGAGAATGAGGGGCATTGTGGAAGGGGCAATGTGGAGATTGAGGGGCAATGTGGAAGGGGCATTGTGATGTGGGCATTGTAGAGAATGAGGAGCATTGTGGAAGGGGCATTGTGATGGGGGCATTGTGGAAGGGCCAATGTGGAGAATGAGGGGCATTGTGGAAGGGGCATTGTGATGTGGGCATTGTAGAGAATGAGGAGCATTGTGGAAGGGGCATTGTGATGGGGGCATTGTGGAAGGGCCAATGTGGAGAATGAGGGGCATTGTGGAAGGGGCATTGTAGAAGGTGCAATGTGGTGGTGGCCAATGTAGTTGAGGGGGGCCATTGTGGTCAGGGGGGCCCATGGCAATTCTTGCGCCAGGGCCCAGTGGCTTCTAGTTACGCCTCTGATGAGGGACAATCTTGTGTCACCATAAGGAAAACCCTGCTCCACTTTGCATTCTGAAGGGAAGAAGAGTGATGTATGGAAAAGGGGAAGGAGGGGGGAAACTTTACAATAAAATTATCACCAAGCTACACCAATATGGACATTTAGAACGCTACAGAGAATTATAAAAAGGTATAATGAAGAATCGGATCTGCCTTTATATCAGAACAGTACTAGCCATTTAAAGTCTAGAAAGTCAGAGGACTTTGCAAACTGTTTTCAGGACCATTTTTCAGATTTTTCAGCATATTTTTCAAACCAAAGGTTTCCGACTTCTCTAGCATTCAAGGGGTTAAAAGCCCCATTTAAATCAAAGGGAATTTTAATTTCAAGATTTTTAACCCTTTGAGTGCCAGAGGTGTATTCAATGTGTTGCATACCTCTCTGTGTGCAAATAGTTAATTTCAACCCTATGGTGCAATTCGTTTGTTCCAGAATTACACCTCTTCAGCTGGATGAATAAGGCCCTAATTTCCTAGTGCAATGCCTACCTCACTCTGGGCTACTGCTGTAGAAAATGGTCCTCTGTTCATACCGGAGCTTTCCTTCCTCTTCTGCCTAGCACAGGAGGCATGTTTACATTGGGAAAAAAAATAAAAACTGTTACCCACTGGCTTAGTAGGAGGCAAAGAGCGAAAGCCTCACTCATTGGCTTGCAAGGGCCTCCCGATCCTGCTCACTCCTACCCAGCACTTGTGGTAGAATGGAAGCAGGGGAGCTATCTTGCTCCCCTGTGCCCCCACTAATGATATCCCAGCCTAACTCGGAGGGGGTCCGGGTACTCTACCACAAGGTCTGACATTTAATACAATAAAAAAAAATTTTGCAGCACGGGCAAAGTAATGCCACACACACACCTACTAGTAAATGCATAAGTATAATTTCTATTCATTTCTATTTCTGCGTGTCATAGTCTTTAAATGAAGGGGCACCCTAAGAGGATGATGGTGGCCCACCAAAGTGCCATGGACTCCTATTTGGGAATCACTGCACTAGAGTGTCATTAAGGGATTAAACCCTTTGAGTGCCAGGGGTGTCCAATGCATTGTAGAGAAATGTGTTGGACACCCCTCTGGTGCTCAGATGGTTAATGCCTCTCTTATAGTATGCACAGGAAAATGGAGAGAAGTTATTCCACTTTCCTCTGAGTCTTGTTAGCTTGTTAGCTCTAACACCACACCCCTCTGTCAGTCCCTACACTGGCTCCCGTTAGCATACAGAGTAAAATTCAAAACTCTGGTGCTAACTTATAGAGCCCTCACTAACACTGCACCCCCCTATATTTCATCTCTCATTTCCAAATATACTCCCACCCGCCATCTTCGCTCTGCACATGACCTTCTGCTCTCCACAGCTCTTATCACATCCTCCCACTCCCGCCTACAGGACTTCTCCCGTGCTGCACCTGAGCTGTGGAATTCCCTCCCCCGCCCCATCAGACTCTCCCCCAGCCTTCAAATCTTCAGACGCTCCCTGAAGACTCACCTCTTCAGGGAGGCCTATCAACTGCCTCCATAAACATCATCACCAAGATTCACCCCTTGCACAGACTACTGCACTCAACGGCACTTCTCACTCCCACCCACTGATTGGCAGTTCATGTGGCAGGAGGCACTTAAACACAATAGCACTTACACCTTCTGTATCAAACCCACCTTCCTCTAGACTGTAAGCTCTCACGAGCAGGGCCCTCTGATCCTTCTGTTCTCCACATCTGATTACTATTTAATACCTCTATTAAATTAACTTTATGTCTATTCCCAATTGTACAGCGCTGCGGAATTAGTTGGCGCTATATAAATAAAGAATAATAATAATAATAATAAGATTAAAGGGATACTAATGTTTCACAAAAAAAGCAGTTCAGATTAATCTTCATAGTATTCGGGCCATGAAGAGTGTTATTTCAATGCTGTCAGAGTTGTAGTTCAAGCGTAACTTAATGATAAATTATCCCCCTCCTGCCCCTTTTACATAGTGTAAGCTACCTCCCCTCAGATGTGGAATCTGGTCCTGGGACCAGACAGTTCACAGCAAGGGACAATCTTCTTACTGCAAGAACAATGAAACCCCTGCCCCCCCGACAGGTTTTTCCTTATGCTCATTGAAGATTGTCCCTCTCTGCAAGCCATCCGGACAGTTTTGTTGTTCTGAGGTGAGCAATGTTTCATCAGTAAAAGGGGTGGGAGGGAGATAATTTATCATTCAATTACTCTGGAACTATAACACTGACAGTATTGAAATAACACTCTCCATGGCCCAAATACTATGAAGATTAACTGGAGCTGCTTTTATTGTGAAACATTACTATCCCTTTAAGGTCCAGAGGAAAGCAGCTAGCCTAAATGCCAATATATTACCCCACTGGCCACATGGCATTAAGGGGATATTTTTTGGCATAAGTGGCTTATTAAGCTTCCATTAGGCATGTGTAGGGCTAAGAGATTAATTCCAGGTCATATTCTAACACACACTCTTATTAGTACACCCCCCTTCCACTGCCAGATGAGCGTTTGATGCGTTTAGTTGCACACCACTCTGGGACTCAATAAGTAAAAGGTCATGTTTTGTGTCCGACATCAAAAATAACCCAGACAGGACAAGATCAACCCTTTGAGTGCCAGAGGAGTGTCCAAAGCATGGTAAGACCATGCATGGACAATAGACTCCACTCTGGCACTCAAAGGGTTAAAGTTGTGAAATTTCTGATGTCAAGTATAACTTCATAAAAATGATTCTCCATAGATCTCTGCCTGGCAGGCTCGTCCTGTCAGTGTGAGAAAGTGAAGTGAAGGCAATTAATCTCTACAACCCTCTATCCCAAATGTATTATGTAGCAATTTAGAATATAATTTAAACCCCGTGTGACAGGGGATTTTGCTATTACTGAGTTCATTAAAAACCTCTGAGTCAATAATTTAATTTGCCAAGTCCACTAACTCTGCAATATTCATTTTAAGCAATATACAAATCTGCATTACATCAAAAAAATTTTGCCATAAACATGTTATACATGGTTATTGGTTGAGATGGATTTAGTCTGATGTTGCGCAATATATTTTTCAGGACCATTAATATCTTGAATATCATACATTACCATAGGTTTCAATTTTTAAATGTTTGATTTTGTGTCGTTCTTTCTAAAACCTTTGAGTGACCCCTCTGGCACTCAAAGGGTAAAAATTTGTTCAAAATATTTTATATATAAAACGGTTAAAGGGGAAGGCATTGGCCCATATTTACAAAAGGAAACAAGTTATTTTATAGTAAACCTTAACCCCTTGCTTCACAATGCACTGGAGACCCCTTTAGCATTCAAGGGATTAAAAAGCTCTATTCAAGTGCATGGCAATTTTTCTTTTCTTCCAAATGGTGTAGTTGGATTACTCCAAAATAACTAAAGTTTGCTTTTATAAATATGGGCCTAAGGGCCTTACTCAGAAAGTAAAAAAATAAATAAATTTCTGGAGCATACCGGCTGCACCACTGGGGGCAAATAAAGATTCCCATAATGTCCACTGTAAATCAAGCAATTTTGACTCCCTACTTCAGTCTAACATCAATGTATTCAGGTCGTTACACAAAATCCTCACTTTATTGCATATTCTGCCTAGGGGAGGATAAGGGGGCAGTCTGTGGGTGTCTCAGGCCTTTGTATCTTGCTTGGGCCAAAGTACAGGGGAGGGATGGAAACTTGTGGCCTGGGGAAAATACAATCAACCTTATTTCCATTGTCATTCAAACCCATGGTCTCAGCGCACCCCTTTTGTTAATTTTAAAACTGGCATTAAAGTTGTGATGTACGTGATACCACATAGCTTACAAACAAAATCTGCTCTTGTGATACTACAGATTAAATGAAGCTACAGTAGTGATACCATAGAGCTTTGAATGGAAATGGTTTATGCTACTACTGGAGCTCAATTTGGATTGTAGTTTTGTGGTATCACGTGTAGCTGCATTTAAATTGTAAGCTCTGTGGTATCACTAGTGTAGCTCCATTTATAGAAGAGGAAGATTGAATGAGGCAGTGGACAGTGTACCAGACATATGACTGGCCCGGGGGCGATTGCCCCCCTGCCCTCAGGCCAGCCATCCCCTGCCAAAATTCTTAGCAAGACAGAGGAAAATGGAGTTATTGTACATCATGTTCATGTGCATGCTGTGGTGCTGGACGTGCTGGTGAAGTGTGTCTGCTGGTATGCATTGCAGCGGTCAAGTACTGTAGTGAATATCCTTAAAGGCAGCTACTGGTATTAGAAATGAATGCAAGTCTCCAATATGGCTACATTTTTTATTTATTTAGAAAATGTTTTACCAGGAAGAATACATTGAGATTTCTCTCATTTTCATGTATGTCCTGGCGTGTTTACACATTTGCAGTTTTGTACATGCACCCTAGCATTTTCAAAAGGTCAATATTAACTTTGCCCAGAGCTTTTGATTGCAGCACTGGAATTGGCTGAAATATTGGATTCCAGGTCAGATTGGCAGTACCTGTGAACTCTGCAAGTTTCATAAAAATTTGGTTGTGCCGATTCCGAGTACCAAAAAAATATTTTCCATTTGGCTCTATGAGAGTCTTTAGTCAGACATAGAGGCCCAAAAAGCTAGTAAATCGGGTCAGTAGGACCAGAGATATTTATGAGACATTTATTTCCATAATGTAATGGCTGCACATGCTCAGTGAAGAGCATCCACAGCTGTCTTGTCAATCACAGTGATTCTAAACAGTGTAGAAGACTGGCCTGCTGTGCTGTCCATCTGATCCCATGTCTTTACACCAGGAGTGGGCAACATGGGATCCTCCAGCTTCTGTCAAGCTACAATTCTTATCATCCCACTCCAGTCAACAGCTGGCAGGGGATGATGGGAGTTCTAGTGTGGGAACCAGGGGCTTTGCTACATTCCAAAAAGACCTGGGGCTAGAGCACATGGCAAGATTCAACAGCACGCTAATCGGGTGTGATGATAATACTATAGTGAGGAATGGGCTATCCTCACACAAAGTAATTGCTTATTTTACTAATAGAAAAAATTGTATTTCACACATAACAGTATATGTAAACATCATCTAAACCCCAAATCACAGTTGCCATCACTACACAAGCAAAAAAAGAAAAAAAAAAGAAAATAAGTATATTCTGGTGCTAAGGTTTTGGATGACACTTGTATTCACTAAATGTACAATTTGATTTTTACATTACAATCTATGCTCAGATAATATGTTTTCACTCAAAACTGACAATTGTCTAGATTGTATTATCATGTAGAATGCATATACTCCAAGCTGAAATGTTGCATAAAATAAACACATTCTTGTTTCTAAGACTGGAATCTAGTGTGTTTTCTCTTCTGTGTATGGTATGGTTTCTGGAGGATACCACAGTTAATATGGAAAGGAGGGAAAGAAGAAATTTTTTAATTGGTGCACACTAAGAAATAACATTGAAGACAACTGGAGGGAAGCGCACTCAGGTCTGCCAAAGCATTGTCAACCCAAACAATATGGTAAAAAAAAATTCTTTATTTTCTCATTAAAAACATCCACAAATAGAACGATAAAAAGATCAATCAACAGGCATTGGATCACAAGACTCCGTTACCGCCTATCTCCTAACGCGTTTCGTAACCATTAGTGGTTACTTAATCATAGATGACAATCTTTGATGGATCTGAGTGCACTTCCCTCTGGTTGTCTTCAAGTATGTAGAATCGTGGCTGCGATTGTGGGGAGCTGCACCAGATTGGCCTACCCTGACTTGGAATGGTGAGTGCTCTTCATTCGGGTGTTGATGTTTGAAAGAAGTAGCGACTAAGATATTTTGCATATTCTTGTTAATAAATAACATTTCAATAATTAGATATTTTTTTATGTAACAGTCTTAGTAGTGAAGATTAAAAGGATAGAAACTCAAAATATATGTTGCAGGATTTTCATCACAGAGAAAAATAAGGATACTTGCACTGCTGAGAGATGTTGCATTCAAAAGTTATTGCAACTTAAACTTGCATTGTTGGGTGCAATCCCTTCATGGCCTGAAATTTTACAGCGGTGCTGTTGCTATAGCAGTCTATTAAAGTTTCTGTTCATCTGACCACAGCTGACCATAGACTGATGTAGCAACAGCACCACCATAAAATTTTAGGCTATGGAGGTGCTTCACCTAAAAAACAAGTTTAAGCTGCAATTACTTTTGAATGCAACATCTCTCAGCTGTAGGAGTAACCTTGTTTTACTCAGCAGCATACAATCTGCAATATATTTTTCCATAATAAGCATTATTATAACTTTAAAATGTCTCAGATATGTAGTGCACATGTATATAGGATAATTCTCACAATATAGTTTATAGTCCAAGGCCCTAAGGCTTTAGGCATGGCATACTTGCACTATAAACTATATTGTGAGAATTATCCTATACATAAATGTCCACTACATATCTGAGACTTTTTTTTTTGTATTGTTTTTATTAACAAGCCATGCCGAGCCAGCCACATAAAAAATAAAGCATATACATATCAGGTACATTTAGCCAAAACAATATTACATACATCTGGATACACAATATAAGGAAAAAGTGCTCTGTATAACTATAAAAATACAAGTTTATTAAAAACACCAAACATGAATAATAAGGTATCAAATATCAAATTTCCAGGATTTGCGTAGTCGCCTATCACATGTCTACAGCTGCATATACCAAATGTGTATCTCATCTCGACATGAGAGGTGACAGGCCAAAACTGCAAAAGAGATCAATACTACGCAATGCAAGCACTGAATATCTAGCTGGACAACACAGTACTGAAACACCGTGTATCCAGCTATAACAATATATTCTGATACAATATAACAAAATATTCTGCTATACAGACTACACAACCTGTCCTATAATAACTGTGCTGGGCAGCACTATAATAATATATGAAAGTGTCCACAATGTAAAAATAACATGTGATAGTTCCACTGGAAATAAAAACAATGGAGATACACATTTGGTATATGCAGGTGTAAACATGTGATAGGCGACTACCCAAATACTGGAAATTTGATATTTGATACCTTATTATTCATGTTTGGCGTTTTTAATAAACTTGTATTTTTATAGTTATACATAGAGCTTTTTCCTTACATTGTGTATCCAGTTGTTTTTTTGTAGTCTGTCTCAGACTACTGGAAATATAGCGCACTGATACTATATTTGCTTTATATTTTTGTATATTCTGTAGTGGATCTGGCTGTCTAGCTCATATTAGCACCACTTGCATTTTTGTTTTTTTTTGTAATATTACATACATGTAAATGAACAGTGAACATGGTGATAGGACCAGCTCAGCACAGCCCATAACTTTTACCCCCTTTTTTTTTTTACAAACTCCCGCCCCTTCCCAAGAAACCTACCCTCCCACTCCTCCCCAACTACCCATCTCCCCCCTCTCCTAGCCTGCTCCCCTCCCACCCCACCCCCCCACACAGCCAGGCAGACTCACAAACTCTGAGAAGGCAACAATTCCCATCCACCCCGATTATGGCGTGGAAGCGCAAAAGGGTTTAATAAACATAAGTATATATAGAAGTGTAACCACCCAGTTAGTTCCAGTCACTCACTCAGTTCCAACTATGTGGAGCCTTCAAATGCCAACCACCCCAGATCATATCATACTATTGAGGGGCGCCCCTGTGTATATGGACCATTTTGCAGTGTGGTAAATTTTGTGTTACAAGTTCAATCCAGAGTGCATGAGTAGGAGCCCTGTCCGCCATACAGTTCATGGCCACAGTTTTCCTGGCCATGACCAGGAGTTCACCAAGAAGTGTCTTCACCGAACCTCCCTGTATCTCGTCAGGGAACATCGACATAATACACAATTTAGGCGTAAGTGGGATCGGCCTTTCCAATACCCTCCCCACAGTCTGAATGACCAACTTCCAGAAGTCATTCACCAAGGGGCAATTCCATATCATGTGCATAAACGTTCCCTCCACCCCATCACATTGTCACAAAGGCAGGCAAAAGCCTGCATGAGAGAGAGAGTGCTCGGGTGCGATGCTAGAGGCGGTGTTCGTGAAACGGAGGCTGTTGGAAGAAGGACAGAAACGTAGGAAGCCTAAACAAGGGGACTAGGCTACACGGAAGTCCTGTATAGTCCCACTTCCGACAGCACAAGCTATCCTGCAGGGGAGAGTAAAGGATGGGGTATGAGGAGCAGGGTACGCGGCTAGAGAATGTTGGCTCAAGGACAGCAACAACTCTCCAAAGAAAGAAAAGACATAAGGAAAAACTGAATAGCTAACACAGTTCAAGGATAAATATGAGGAGTGGTCTAGTGGATAGCCGAAGGTCATACACTGGAGATCAAACAGTATAGTGGTCAGAGGGGATAGCCTTGGGTCATACACTGGAGATCTAGCAGTAGAGTAGTCAGAGAGGATAGCCTTGGGTCATACACCGGAGATCAAGCAGTAGAGTGGTCAGAGAGGATAGCCTTGGGTCATACACTGGAGATCAAGCAGTAGAGTAGTCAGAGAGGATAGCCTTGGATCATACACTGGAGATAAGTAGAATGGTCAGAGAGGATAGCCTTGGGTCATACACAGGAGATCACAACTGGAAGACAAGAACAGGAACGGATTAAGGGAAGGGACAGACTGGATCTAACTAGCAGAGAGCTGATGTCTAGGACCAGGTCTACACAGACTAAGGAACACTGTGAAAGTGCTCTGAGTGGCTGAGAATGCTGACTATTATAGGCGCGCGATAGTGACGTCACCGGGTGAGGACGTGTCCCCTAGCAAACCCGGAAAAGGCATCCCGCCGAGAACTAGCGAGGTAGCTGGAACAGGCCACAAACAGGGACGGAGGATGCCCGCAGAAAGAGCAAGGGAGAGAAGATGGAGCCAGAGAGAAAGCTACAAGTGACACCGGAGGTAAAACGGTGACACACACTTGTGACAAAATTTGCTCTTAGTGCTATCCATCAAATGCAGTCTCATCGGAGTATATTAAGTATGATATAATATCTTAAGCTGTATCAGTTGATGTTTCGTGGAGGTACATATCTGAGACATTTTAACCTTAGCTGTAAAGATTGTTTCACAGCAAGTTTTTTGCTAATTATTGAAATAAAAAGTTATTTTTTAGTGTGCACCAGTTACATTTTCTTCTTTCCCAGAGTTTCTTATTAATTGACACTATTATGTTATGGTAGCAGCTAGAGGTTATTATCAACTGAGCCATTCCAAAGAGGTCTGCTCAATAAACCCTTAAACACTACTATAATGTACAGTAAAAGGATACTGCAGCACTAGCACCCAGGACATTTGATCATAAATGTGTGAAGAACGGACTTCCACTTACATGTTAGTGACTCCAACTTCAGGTGCATTGACTTATCTAACATGTGTAGCACAACCTGTATAATCAATTTCTTACCTGTGCTGAAAATGCCTCCCGATTCTTTGAGGCTACAGGGTAACCATAGTAACATAGTAAATCAGGTTGAAAAAAGACATGTCCATCATGTTCAACCTTTGCCTCATAACTCAGAGACATGAGGATTACATAGCTTTCCTTCTGTCAAATAAGACAAATCCTGTTTTGCCTACTAATACACAGTATAACCCTGCATGTTTCCTAATCTAATCTTCTCCTAAAAAGTATCCATTTTATTTGCCATAACCACATGTTTGGGCAAGGAATTCCATAATTTAATAGACCTTACTGTAAAAAACCCTTTCCTCTTCTGCTCGCATTAAATTATTGAGAGGAACAGAGGACCTATGCAGCAA
This sequence comes from Rhinophrynus dorsalis, assembly GCA_037306005.1. NCBI lineage: Eukaryota > Metazoa > Chordata > Amphibia > Anura > Rhinophrynidae > Rhinophrynus > Rhinophrynus dorsalis. The sequence continues at coordinate 65,703,033 of CM074719.1, read as the reverse complement.
TGCAGTGCTGGGGTTTTCTCCATCTATCGGGGTGCCACTTTCAAATTTGTTCTGAGGACACAGACTTTCAGTGCAAGTGTCAAAATGGTGGCTGAAGAAATCTCCAGTATGCAAGGCATCACCGCACATCATATATATGTGAAGATTCAGGTCTACTGTTCCTTGCAATAGTTTAATGTGTAGTCAGTGGAGTAGGAGGCAGAGCAACAATATGATGAGAGGAAAAAGTGAGACACATAGCATAAGTGTATTTTTCAAATAAGTGTGAATAACAATCAATTTATTTCATAAATAACTGGATACATAAATAATTAATTAAAATGGAAATATATGTAACCCACCAGAGAGCAGGTATCTGGAATAAACATATAAGGCTCTCTGGCGGGCTACATATATTTCCATTGTAATTAATTATTTGTGTCTCTAGTTATTTTTGGAATTGATTGTTATTCACACACATTTGAAAAACACTACACTTGGTATTCTCTCTATTGTCTCTGTTTTTCTCTCTTCATATTGTCGCTCTCCTCCTACCTTATTGAATACCTTTCTTCTGGCTCACTCATGAATCTGAGCAACTTGGGAATCATCCGCAGTTATTGAAAGAGACTCAAAACGCTTATATATGTCGTTCTAGCAGGGTGCCTCTATAGGAGCAAAACTTTGTAATTTTGTATTGTTCATCCACTATACATTTTGTATCTGAGAGACACATCTCACTCCATCCGACTTAGGTGTATTTTCCCAATATGGTTGAAGCTCTGGGAGTCCTGTTTGTCAATAGTTTAATGTGAACAGGGGACACAAAGAAGCCATGGTCTGCATTCATGGCTGTCCACCGACACACTTGGGTATTCATCCCCCTTAGCCCCTCTAGCAATGCCCCTGGTGGGAACAGCTGGAGAGCCTCATGTTGCCCACTTTCTTACAATGTCTTTGCTCCCCACTGCCGCCTGTTCATTGTTCCCTTCCCTCATTTTTACCACTTTTTCTACTTCTCCTGTTTACTGCTTTCCTCCTGCTCACCACTCAATCTCCCCTCCCTTTTTCATTGCATTCTCCCTCCCCTGTTAATTTCTTCCCTCTCTCCTCTGGTCACTGCTCCCCACCCATGTGCATTTTTACCCTCCATTGTTTGGTGCCCTCCTTCCTCCATTCACTATTCCCTTCTAGAGATGGGCAAAAAGTCCTATTTTTGTGGGAATTTCTGAAAAAAAGCACAAATTGCCTCTTTTTCCATGGGAATTCATACTCGTAAAACATACATAGAATTTCTGCCTTTTCACTAACACCAATGATTTTCACACTAGCCATTTTCCACGTATGCTTTCTATGGCTGCAATAATTCTTTCTGTCTTAATATAAAAGCTCAGAATTTCCCACTATGTTACATGGATGTAGATTAGGAGTAAAGACAGGCGGGTGATTGAGAGAAATAACAAGAAAATAAAGTTTCAGTACCGTTGCTTGTTGGAGAATGGGCATAAAGAACTGAGAATAATTGCAGGGATGCTGCTCATGTGGGTAAATCCATAAGGGGCAGCGGTAGTGGGAGCCCTCTCAGCCCATCAAATACTGTTGGTAATCTCACAACTCCAAGAGGTAATATTTTAAAAAGAGGAATATTAGATGTGTTTGTTTGCAGTATCAGCAGAGTGCAGCTACCTGTGTCTGACCCACTGCTGCTATGTCTGTGATGATGACAAGAGTTACACCCACCGATCCTCTGTCATACCTTTCACCACCAAGAGTGGAGGAAGAAACTGGTGGTTCCAATTATTCTGAGGGTTGTGAAAAAGAAGATAGTAGGAGATCATTCGTAGCTCAAACCAAGGAGAAATGAGGAAATGGGTACCACAACCTCTAGCAGTGACATTATGGTGCTTTCTGATTTACTTCTGTTACTGAGTTGTGTGAGTCTGAACAGCCTATGTCACTGCATGACTAATGGGCTGGTGTGTCCACAATTCCCATGAGTATTAGTAGTGGTGGTGGGAGTAGCAGTGACAGTGATATGGGACAGGTAGATGTGGATATGGTTCCTAGTACTCTTTCTACTCCTCATACAGGAGCACCACTACAGGCCAATGCAGGAATAGCCAGTCAACAATATCCATCTTCAGTTCCCCCAACCTGAAATTAAGGGGTGTATGTGATTGTTTTTCATTGAAGTCAAGGACTGTGCAATTGTTGTCAACTGCAAAGTGCACACTATGACAAGGCTGTGAAGGAGGGAAAGTAGGAGTCATACCTTGTCACATCCACCCTAATAATGCACATGCAGTATAACCATCCTGAGGTGCATGTTAAACTTGTTTAACCGTTCCCCAAGAAAAGAAAACAATTTGTTTCTTTACTATGCCTCTTCTTGTCCATACTTGACAACAAATAGAATGTGGGCCAAAATCACACAGCAAAATGCCAGAGGCAAGTGCAACTCCCAACCAGTCCAGATCATTGGTGACAACAATAATACCTTCATCATAGTCATCTAGTACTATGGTCTGGGGATAAGATCATATCCCTAATATCACTATCACTTCTGCTGGTTGTATACAAATGGTAATTACTATTGATTTCAAATGTGATTTTTACCCCTTGAATACTGGAGAGGTGTTCAATCAATTACTTTGCATACTGAGGGTCATAAGAATGACCCCCTCAGCTGAAACATAACAGAGACGTACTGTATGGACTTTCAGTCTCAAACTTTTGAGGGTTGAGCATGCAACCTCCATAAACCCTCTATGTCAGGTTTTTAAACTAGAGAGGGTCTCTGAGGACTGTTTTCCACAGGTCAACTACAGGTCATTGTCTGGACATAGAACATAGCTATACTGCAAGTATGCTTTAACAATCTCACATGCAGTGGGACCACTCCTTGTAGACAGATAGTGCTCATATGTTACTCATCCTACTCTGGAAACAAGTTCCATATAGATGTGCCAATGCCACCACCACCACAAATTTCAAGTCTGCTGCTCCTGAGAAACATGAATTGCCTTCAGTGATGATTTAAACTTTTTAGGATGTTATTGTGGTTGTTGTTGATTCTTCTGAGGATATAAACTCTTAGGGCGAGATGTTCAGAAAGTGGTGGTAACTGAAATTGTCTGTAATCAGAATAAAAAAGTTCTTACTCCATGATCCGTCAATTCTCAGACATGTTTCCGTCATTTTTTAGATCCAATTCCGCCATCTCCGTCAAAGGGAAAAAGCCGTCTTAAAAGTGAGTGTGGTTTAATCTTCCATCATGATGCAAGGTATTTTCAGAAAAAAACATTCGTTTGAACATCATTTTTTTGTCTGATTAACGTCATTTTTTCTTGACATAATAAAAAAGGTCTAAACTTGGAGAAGAAAAATTAAAGTACTGAGAAGCAAATTTTCATTTCAAAGACAAAAAAAAGTCTTTGTTTCTTTGAAATGTTTCATTTCAAAGACAAAAAATGTTTTTGTTTCTTTGTAAATTTACGTTTCGAAGACAAAAAAAGTCTTTGTTTCTTTGAAAAGTTTCGTTTTAAAGACGAAAAAATGTCTTTGTTTCTTTGAAATGTTTCGTTTCAAAGACAAAAAAAGTCTTTGTTTCTTTGAAATGCTTCCTTTCAAAGACAAAAAAATGTTTTTATTTATATGAAAATTTACGTTTTAAAGACAAAATCAAAGACAATTTTTAAGATAGGAATTTTTAATGGCAATGTTCAATGAGATCTTCTTACTGTCATTTTTAATTCTTTAGATGAATTTTCAAACGTGACGGATTTACTTCTGAAAATATGGTCCTTTTAAACCAACTCATGATCCGACAAATTTTTCATTATGATGACTTTTTGAATATCTCGCCCTTAGATTACTCCATTTTCACTATCCTTTCTAGTAGTCACTCTCTCTCTCTCTCTCTCTCATCTTCCACAATGCAACATTCTACTCAATCTATAAGGATTTCTTTATTTTCTTCCACAGAATCAGGTTTCTCAGAGTGCTGCTGCTCAGGCCTTAGCAAGAATTAAAAAATGTATTCAAAAATGTCCACCAATGTAGGAAAATGAATTCCTTATTTCTATTACTGAGGATCTGTAATAAAAATATTAATGGAAGTATCTCATTGATTACTGAACCTCAACAACTAACTAGAGAGGCAGCCTCCTCAACAGGCTTCAGTAGCTCACATAGATTACACATGAGCTGCCATTAACCATGTGACAAAGAAACTACTTCCAAAGCCTTCCAGTTAAGCAGTGTGTACTTGATAATGGCCTTGTTCTGAACAACAAATGCTTCAACATACACAATGTGGAATTCTACCTGGGAGAAACCTGCTGGGACAGGTGGTTACACTCTTGTATGGAAGCTATTTAAGACAAGCTAAAATGTGCACAGCTTTTGCAATATTTATGATTTATTTAAGGGTTTCAGATTCTTAGAGGAACCAAGTAACAATTATATCTAGAACCTGGTGAAGGAGGATACATGCATCACATGTATTTTTCACAAAACACCTACTATATTGGAACCATTGTCCCAGCCATAAAGCCAGCTTTCAAGAAGTAGAATACAAACCATTCATGTATCACCTGCTGCCAGTCCTTTAACATATTTACTAGTGTTGAGCAAGCGTGCTCGGCCGATGCTCGGATCGGCTCGAGCATCGCTCTGCTCGGCACATGGCGGTACTCGTACGAGTACCGCCATGTGCTCGCCCGACATGTTCGGGTGAAGGGGATCTGTGCCGGAAGAGGCACAGATCCGAAGACGCTCCGCTGGACCACCAGGGACTGGAGGTACGGGGGCATTGCGGAGATGAAGGGGGCATTGCGGAGATGAAGGGGGACATTGTGGAAGAGGGGCATAGACTCTATGCCCCTCTTCCACAATGTCCCCCTTCATCTCCGCTATGCCCCTCTTCCACAATGTCCCCCTTCATCTCCGCTATGCCCCTCTTCCACAATGTCCCCCTTCATCTCCTATGCCATAGAGGAGATGAAGGGGGACATTGTGGAAGAGGGGCATAGCGGAGATGAAGGGGGACATTGTGGAAGAGGGGCATAGAGTCTATGCCCCTCTTCCACAATGTCCTCCTTCATCTCCGCTATGCCCCTCTTCCACAATGTCCCCCTTCATCTCCTTTATGGCATAGGAGATGAAGGGGGACATTGTGGAAGAGGGGCATAGCGGAGATGAAGGGGGACATTGACCAGGCACCCTCCGCTCATCAGAGCAGGGGGTGCCTGGTTTAATGCTCGAGTGCTCCCATGCTTTTCAATGGGGCTCGGGTGCTCGGCCGAGCACTCGAGCCTCAGGGGGTGCTCGGTCAGAGCACCCGAGCACCCGAGCATCGGGGTGCTCGCTCATCCCTAATATTTACAGCATTGTGTCTCTCAAATCACTGAATGCATAATGTGATATACTGATGGCATGGGCTACCCTGCAGATGGCCTTTACTAAAAAGCACCAGAGTCAGAGATAACATTGGAGGTGACTGGATACTATGTGCTGCTGTTTCTGCCCACTGGTGGGAAGGATGCCTAGTGAGCAGTGAAAGTCATTGTTGGGCCTGCTACAACCACCAGCGGAACCCGGAATCTTAGGACCTACAGTAATGAGGCTAGCGTGCGTAGAATAGAGTTCGCTGCTGGTGAGCGGAGGAGCCCTATTGGAGTGCCCTTGCTGCAGACATAGCTGGAATAAAGGTGCTGGCTGCGAAGTCAGATGTCTGACCCCAGCTGAGCCGGGGCCAGGACCAGGATAGGCACCCCTCAGACTGTAATCTACTGAAGGTCCCAAGCAAGGGCAGAAGGACCCTGAATGCAGATCAAAAAGATGGACAGTAGTGTTGAGCGAGCATGCTCGGCCGATGCTCGGTTCGGCTCGAGCATCGCTCTGCTCAGCACATGGCGGTACTCGTACGAGTACCGCATGTGCTCGCCCGCCATGTTCGGGTCTCCTCCCCGCACGTTTCGCGGCTGCTGCGCAGCCAATAAACATGCAGGGAGGCTCTGACATCAGTGTAATGCCAGCAGCCATGTTGGCTGCTGGCATTACACTGATTGGCTGGCCAGAACCCGTGATCGGGTGCTGAATAGCACCTGACCAGCGAGTTCGGCTCAGTCTTAGCCAGGGAGAGATGAGGATAGGAAGGGAAAGTCAGTGTAGGGAGAAGAAAAGCAAATTTGTAAAAAAAAAAGACCCAAAAGTCCTTTTTAGGACTACTGTGTGTGGGGGCAGCAGTTTATTTTGTGTGGGGGAAAAAAAAAAAAAAAAAAAAACTTCATATATTCTGTTTAGTGTGCAAAGTTGCAGATTAGAGCACATTCTGTTTAGTGTGCAAAGTTGCAGATTAGAGCACATTCTGTTCAGTGTGCAAAGTTGCAGATTAGCAGCACATTCTTTTTAGTGTGCAAAGTTGCAGATTAGAGCACATTCTGTTTAGTGTGCAAAGTTGCAGATTAGAGCACATTCTGTTTAGTGTGCAAAGTTGCAGATTAGAGCACATTCTGTTTAGTGTGCAAAGTTGCAGATTAGAGCACATTCTGTTAAGTCTTCAAACTGTAAAATATCAAAGTCACATATTCCATTCACTGTGCGTCGCCGCAGTTTAGCAGCACATTCTGTTGACTGTGCACAGTTTCAGAATAGGAAAAAATTCTGTTAAGTCTTCAAACTGTAAAATATCAAAGTCACATATTCCATTCACTGTGCGTCGCCGCAGTTAAGAAGCTAATTCTGTGTACTGTGCACAGTTTCAGAATAGGAAAAAATACTGTTAAGTCTTCAAACTGTAAAATATCAAAGTCACATATTCCATTCACTGTGCGTCGCCGCAGTTTAGCAGCACATTCTGTGTACTGTGCACAGTTTCAGAATAGGAAAAAATACTGTTAAGTCTTCAAACTGTAAAATATCAAAGTCACATATTCCATTCACTGTGCGTCGCCGCAGTTTAGCAGCACATTCTGTTGACTGTGCACAGTTTCAGATTTGCAGCACATATTCCGTGTAATATGAAGAAGGCGGGTAAAAAGGGACGGGGAAGTGGACGTGATCCTGATAGTTCAGGGCGCGGGTCAGGACGCGTAGAAACTGCGCCTGGTGCCAGAGCACAAGACAGAAAGACATCCACCATACCTAGCTTCATGTCTCATTTTACAGGGCGTCGCAGGACATCACTCTCGAGGTCCGACCACTGCGAACAGGTGGTCGGTTGGATGTCAGCTGATACTGCTTCCAGTCGGTTAAGCACCACCCTGTCTTCCACCAAGTCCACTCTCAGTAGCCAAGAGTCTGGTCAACATAATCCTCACTCTGATCATCCTTCCTCCCACCATAGAGGGTCTGGTCAAAGAAGTGATCCCACACTGGGATATAGTGAGGAGCTCATCTGAATAGCACCTGACCAGCGAGTTCGGCTCAGTCTTAGCCAGGGAGAGATGAGGATAGGAAGGGAAAGTCAGTGTAGGGAGAAGAAAAGCAAATTTGTAAAAAAAAAGACCCAAAAGTCCTTTTTAGGACTACTGTGTGTGGGGGCAGCAGTTTATTTTGTGTGGGGGGAAAAAAAAAAAAAAAAAACTTCATATATTCTGTTTAGTGTGCAAAGTTGCAGATTAGAGCACATTCTGTTTAGTGTGCAAAGTTGCAGATTAGAGCACATTCTGTTCAGTGTGCAAAGTTGCAGATTAGCAGCACATTCTTTTTAGTGTGCAAAGTTGCAGATTAGAGCACATTCTGTTTAGTGTGCAAAGTTGCAGATTAGAGCACATTCTGTTTAGTGTGCAAAGTTGCAGATTAGAGCACATTCTGTTAAGTCTTCAAACTGTAAAATATCAAAGTCACATATTCCATTCACTGTGCGTCGCCGCAGTTTAGCAGCACATTCTGTTGACTGTGCACAGTTTCAGAATAGGAAAAAATTCTGTTAAGTCTTCAAACTGTAAAATATCAAAGTCACATATTCCATTCACTGTGCGTCGCCGCAGTTAAGAAGCAAATTCTGTGTACTGTGCACAGTTTCAGAATAGGAAAAAATACTGTTAAGTCTTCAAACTGTAAAATATCAAAGTCACATATTCCATTCACTGTGCGTCGCCGCAGTTTAGCAGCACATTCTGTGTACTGTGCACAGTTTCAGAATAGGAAAAAATACTGTTAAGTCTTCAAACTGTAAAATATCAAAGTCACATATTCCATTCACTGTGCGTCGCCGCAGTTTAGCAGCACATTCTGTTGACTGTGCACAGTTTCAGATTTGCAGCACATATTCCGTGTAATATGAAGAAGGCGGGTAAAAAGGGACGGGGAAGTGGACGTGATCCTGATAGTTCAGGGCGCGGGTCAGGACGCGTAGAAACTGCGCCTGGTGCCAGAGCACAAGACAGAAAGACATCCACCATACCTAGCTTCATGTCTCATTTTACAGGGCGTCGCAGGACATCACTCTCGAGGTCCGACCACTGCGAACAGGTGGTCGGTTGGATGTCAGCTGATACTGCTTCCAGTCGGTTAAGCACCACCCTGTCTTCCACCAAGTCCACTCTCAGTAGCCAAGAGTCTGGTCAACATAATCCTCACTCTGATCATCCTTCCTCCCACCATAGAGGGTCTGGTCAAAGAAGTGATCCCACACTGGGATATAGTGAGGAGCTCATCTCATCACCAATCCTTCATTTGACCCTCTCTCCAAGCACGCTTGCAGAGGAACATGACATCTTGTGCCCTGATTCACAACCTCTAGAGGGTACCCAATCACAAGAAGATGACAGATGTGAACGGCATTTAAGGTCAAAGGAAGTGGATGATGATGATGAGACACAGTTGCCATTAAATCAACCACTATTACTGTCTCAAGACCTTGATGAGGAGGATGATATACAGTTGTCAATGACTGAGTATGTGGTGGGATCAAGACATGAGGAGGATGATCAGAGTGAGGAAGTGGAGGAGGACTTGGTGGACGATGAGGTGACTGACCCCACCTGGGAAGGTGTAGAGCCGAGCGATGACAGCAGTCCTGAGGGTGAGCCATCTGCAGCACCGCAACAGGCTGGAAGAGGCAGTGGTGTGGCTACAGAAAGAAGGCGGACCGCACCAAACCGGCCCGCAAATGTTCCACGGAGCACCCCCTTGCGTAAATCTCCCTTGCCAAGGGGTAGGTGTTCCGCGGTATGGCGTTTTTTTAAGGAAAGTGCGGACGACAAAAGAATTGTAGTTTGCAACCTGTGCCACACCAGAATGACCCGAGGCATGAACACTAGAAACCTCACCACCACCAGCATGATCCGACACATGGCATCCAAGCACCGTAATAAGTGGGAGGAACGCCTGGATCGCCCATCTGTGTCTGCAGGCCACACCACTGCCTCCTCTTCCCCTGTTTTCGGTGCCGGCCAATCGCCTGTCGAAGGCGCAGGCCCGCATACCTCCCGCCCTGCACCTGTACCATCTGAAGCACCATCAGCGACCACATCCACTTCCCTGTCCCAGCACAGCGTCCAAATGTCGTTACCCCAGGCATTTGAGCGCAAGCGAAAATACCCAGCCACCCACCCACAGGCCATAGCACTAACCTCACACCTTTCCAAATTACTGGCCATCGAAATGCTGCCATTTAGGCTTGTGGACACTGAGTCCTTCCGCAGCCTGATGGCAGCAGCTGTCCCTCGGTACGCGGTCCCCAGCCGCCACTACTTTTCCCGGTGTGCCGTCTCTGCCTTACACCACCATGTGTCCCGTAACATCACCCGTGCCCTGACCAACGCAGTTACTGGGAAGGTCCACTTAACGACTGACACATGGACAAGTGCTTGTGGCCAGGGACGCTACATTTCCCTGACGGCACACTGGGTGAATGTCGTGGAGGCTGGGAGCGACTCGGACCCTGGGATGGCACGGGTGCTACCCACGCCGAGGATTGCGGGCCCTACCTCCATCAGGGTTTCCGCCAGCACCTACGTTATTGGCTCCTCCTCCTCCGTTTCCACCTCCGAATTCTCTGCACGCAGCGCCACTCACCCATCAGCCGGTAGCTGGAAGCAGTGTAGCACTGCAGTGGGGAAGCGTCAACAGGCCGTGCTGAAGCTGATCTGCCTTGGGGACAAACAGCACACGGCCTCAGAGCTGTTGCAGGGGATTAGTCACCAGACCGAGCAGTGGCTCTCGCCACTCAACCTGCAACCAGGCATGGTTGTGTGTGATAATGGGCGTAACTTGGTGGCGGCTTTGGAGCTCGGCAAGCTCACACACGTACCATGCCTAGCGCATGTATTTAATTTAGTGGTTCAGCGATTTCTAAAAACCTACCCCAATTTGCATGATCTCTTGACCAAGGTGCGCCGCGTGTGTGCACATTTCCGTAAGTCATCTACAGCTTCAGCCGGCCTGTTGAAGCTGCAGCAGCGCTTACAATTGCCAGCTCACCGGCTGCTGTGTGACGTGAGCACGCGCTGGAACTCCACCTTCCACATGTTGGCCCGGCTTTGTGAGCAGCAGAGGGCAGTAGTGGAGTACCAGCTGTTACACGGTCGTCGCCTCTCCGTTCAACTTCCTGTAATCAGAAGTGAGGAGTGGGAATGGATGTCAGACCTCTGTGAGGTTTTACGCAATTTTGAGGAATCGACACAGATGGTGAGTGGCGATAACGCTATTATCAGTGTAACCATCCCACTTCTGTGTCTACTGAAACGCTCGCTGCTCACAATTAAAACTGATGCTTTGCATGTGGAAGAGGTGGAAATGCGGGAGGAAGAGCTTACACAAGGTGATAGCCAGAGCACCCTCACTTCGTCTTCTCAGCGACAATTGGAGGAGGCGGAGGAGGAGGAGGAAGACACGGTTGCCTCCGCTACAGAGGGTAGCCATGGAACTTTAGTTCCATCTCTTCAGCGTGGGTGGGCAGAAGAGGAGAAAGAGGATGAGGAGATTGAGAGTCATCCTCCTGGTGAGGACAGCGAAATCTTGCCTGTTGGTACTCTGGCACACATGGCTGACTTTATGTTAGGCTGCCTTTCCCGTGACCCACGCGTTACACGCATTTTAGACAACACGGATTACTGGGTGTTCACCCTTCTGGACCCCCGCTACAAAGAGAATTTCTCATCTCTCATTCCTCCGGTGGAGAGGACAAGCAAAATGGTGCAATACCAGAAGGTTCTTGTTGAAAAATTGCTCCAAAATTTTCCATCTGACAACTCTGGCGGCAGAGTACGTGCTACCTTGGCCAACCGAGAAGGGGAGAAAAGGGGAGCACACAGCAGTTCCGACAAAGGCAGGGCAACACTCTCCAAGGCGTGGGACACCTTCATGACACCCCGCCAGCACCCTCACCCTGATGCGCAGCCTAGTGTCACAAGGAGGGAAAAGTTTTGGAAGATGGTGAAGGAGTACGTAGCAGACCGTGTCAGCGTCCTCAATGATCCCTCTGTGCCTTACAACTACTGGGTGTCCAAGCTGGACACGTGGTATGAACTGGCACTCTACGCCTTGGAGGTGCTGGCCTGCCCTGCCGCCAGCGTTCTGTCTGAGCGGGTATTTAGTGCTGCTGGTGGCATCATAACAGATAAGCGTATCCACCTTTCCACCGACAATGCTGATAGGTTGACACTTATAAAAATAAACAAGGCCTGGATTTCCCCTGACTTCTCCACTCCACTGGAGGAAAGCCCCGGGGGAACATAAACTCACTTTATATATGTTATTTACAATGATGGGAATACTCTGTATTCCCATTCACCCCTTCCACCCAAAAAATGGGTATATGGTTGACTCTCTTCCATATACCCTGGGATATAATTTTTATATAGGGCCAGCTCACCAGCGGGCCCAGTGATATAATTTTTATATAGGGCCAGCTCACCAGCGGGCCCTGTGATATAATTTTTATATAGGGCCAGCTCACCAGCGGGCGCAGTTTGACAATTTTTGTATAGGTCAGCTCACCAGTGGGCCTTCTCATATAATGTTTTATTGGGTCAGCTCTCTAGCGGGCCCTCTCATATAATGTTTTATAGCGTCAGCTGACTAGCGGGCCTTCGCATATAATGTTTAGGATGGTCAGCTCCGCAGCAGACCCTCACCCATAATGTTTTGGATGGTCGGCTCAGCGCACGTTTCCCTCTTAATCATGGCCCCAGTTCAGAAAAATCGAGGACATTTTTGGGAGAATTTGCCTCTGCGCACGTTTCCCTCTTAATCATGGCCTCAGTTCAGAAAAATCGAGGAAATTTTTGGGAGAATTTGCAGATGATATACAAGTAAATATACAGCAAATACTGTTTGGTAACAATTTTTCGCCTAAAGTCGTTTTTATGTGCCTTTTTGTGTGTTTTACGGTCAGTCTGTAAAAATGGCGTACTACGGGCGAAAGATCATTTCCAGCAGCGATGTTGGAGTCCAAGATGCATCCAGACATCCTCCCTATGCTGTCCCTGAACCATTTCTGTGGTGTTTCCATCATTTTCTGCCCTTTTCCTATGGACCAGGCACCCTCCCCTCATCAGAGCAGGGGGTGCCTGGTGTAATGCTCGAGTCCTCCCATTGACTTCAATGGGGCTCGGGTGCTCGGCCGAGCACTCGAGCCTCCGGGGGTGCTCGGTCAGAGCACCCGAACACCCGAGCATTGGGGTGCTCGCTCATCACTAATGGACAGGGGTTCAACAGACCTATACAGGATATGGAGGACAAAGGTGTACCTGCCAGACCCAACCCGAAGGGCCCACAGAAAAAGGCCCAGGGAGAGGCCACAAAAAAGGGAAGCTCTTCCCTGTGAAGCCTACGGATGGTTGGACTGAAAGTAGCCCAGAGGGGTGACCAGAATCACCACAACCCAGAACACCTACCCCTGCCTAGGTCAGTGGCAGAGAGCAGCAGCCTAACCCACTAAGAAGAAAGCAACACCTGGGAAAAACCGTTGGCCCAAACCTTTGCTTCACTACACCAGCCTATTTCAGTGACTGTCAGGGAGGATAAGGGAGGAAAGGCAGCCCCGAAGGCTGTAGAAGGAGGCTTTCCTGGGGAAGAACCCACCTGGCACAACAGGGCCTGGCCCAGAAGCTCAAGATCATAGTGCCAAAACTGGCGAAATGCAGAAGGAAAAGGTCGCAAGATTAGGCCCCCTGAGGCCGAAGGCAGAGCTGACGTAGGCCAAGGATTCTCAGAAGCTAGAGAGTGCAGCACTGAACAACAGGCAAATCCCAACAGGGAACAAGGCCCATAGCACTAGGCCCAAGAGGGCCGTCGGAGGCATCGGCTTAGCGTTAGGGCGAAGCCCGCCCAGAAGCTCGTGATCGTAGCACCGAGAACGGTGAGAGCCAAAAAATACTGCCACCAGTAGCGATCACAGCCGGGCTCAGGAAAACCACACCACCCGAGGAAGGCAATCACCGAGAGACAGCAGGCAGAATCCAGGAGCGGTCCGGGTCGGCAATGGAAGGGTAAATGGCAAGGTACCTAAGGGAATAACAACTTAAGAATAGTCAGCGGGAAGCCAGGATCACAACCAGAGAATTATCAGAGCAAGGTACAGGAGGGAAATCCGAAATCAAAGTCAATCCAGCAATCACAGGAACCCCAGGAACCAAAATAACAAAAGGCAATAGTCAGACAACTGGAAACAGGATGAGATGCTTCTAAAAAGGCTGCAGCGGCCAGTCCGGAACTGGTCGGTTCAAAGGTCAGGAAACTTACACGGAGGTGACACTCATACAGTCTGTATTTTGGATACTTTGTCAACATATCTGGGGTCAGGTGAATGTTCTTGCTGTATGGTGTTTCCTTTCCCTTGCCCATCACATTAACTAGCTGTTTGTACAACTGTGGAACATCCATCCTTAACTTGAGGTTTGGAATAAATGAAATGTTCTGCACTTCTTTGCAAAGCATTGGAGACCTATGTAATATTTAAGGGGTTCAAAACTAAATTTAAAGCAAAGGGTATTATTTTAATGGCATAGGTCTTCTTTAAAGGGCAATTATTTTGTTTTACTGCATCTGTTTCTATGGGAACAGACTTATTATGTCTGCTTCTATGAGAATATATTTTAAAAAAAAATCCGTGAGCTGCATTTTGCAACTCCAACACAGCTCTTATCAGCCATACTGGGGTCAGATTTAAGGTGAAATACAACCCAGAAGTATGTGACATTCAGCCCCGAAACAGCTTCTATCTTCCATACTGGTGATCAGAAATTTGCCAGCCTCAGCTGAAACATAACCCAGAAGTATGAGGGAATCACCCAGAAACTTTTCAAGGTTGAGCAAGCAACCTCCATTGATCTCTATGTAAGGGTCTCAACCAGGGTACATGGCATTTTGGTGTGTTGTGGGCACCAGTCCACCTTTTTCCTGAAGATATTGACAAATGTTAAAGTTAAGTTTCTAATATATATAAATAATTATACACAATATGCCCTTTGTTGTCATCCCCATTTTGAGAGCTGAGTAACTGTACATGTATGTATCATTTGAATATTACGAGTACTTTGACCAAGAGAGAATTGAGAACCACTGGTCTTTTAGTACTGTGTGGCACAGGTCAACAAGACTGAACTGAGAGACTTCAGTCTTGTGGTTCAGTCTCTTCTCACGGGACCAAGAAGTTAGCTGTGAAATCTCTCTTCAGTCTCTGGTTCTTCCCCCTTTGGTCTGCTGGAGCTCTCAGTGCATCCCGGCTTCAGCAGAAATATAGCACACCTTCTAGAGTAGGATAGCATAGGGAAATAAATACAAAATATCAAAGCCTTACATTTAGATTATGTAGCAGTGAAGTATATAAATGATAGTGAACAAAAGCTTTCTGCAAATACTCTGAGAACTGTTAATCATCAAAAGGGGTTAAATCAAAATTGCATTATTTTCTAAAATTACAGTGTACTTGGGATGAAAAAGGATGGAGTTGGATGCCCTGCAGAGAATATCCAGCATTCCAGGGTCCATATGCTAATTCCATTAAGGTGGATGAACACTACGTGCAATCCATATAAGTTGCCTACAGGCAGCAGCATACAAAGTGGAATGCAGAGAAGAGGTGAGCAGACAAAGAGGCAGACTGATTTATTTTAAATAAAGCAATTACCAACAAGATTCATGAGTGTTATATACTTGTAGAACTTATTTTCACTGAACAGAAAGGTCTTTCTTATCAGGCTATTTGAGTTTGAAGAATTGCTCATTTATTGTGCTACTCCAAGCTACTTTTTATTATCTCCATCTAAACAAGATGTGGGAGCTGAAATGATGTCATGATAACACATAGGGCCTGTGATAAACATTCTCTTTCTTATGCATATCTGAGAAAGTGCTTAACCCCATGAAGTTCCAAAGATTGTGCAACTCCTTGATTCATAATGTGTTGCACACCATCTAGAAGGGTTAAAAAAGGAAAGTATTGAAAAAAATAGAAGTTTTATTTTATAGGTTTGGTAATAACAGTAGAAAAGTGTCAGACCATACTCAAAGCTGCATCATTCACCCACAAACAAATCTGAGTAGTGAGAACTAAGGTATAAAGGGATCAGAGACAGGGAACAAAATAAGACTTTCTCTGTGCATCACTCTGCCCATGATTCTCACCCATATACCACTGGAACAGTACTCAACATTCCCAGTGTTCATGCACTTAATACATCAGTAGTAATAAGCAATAAACATAAAAAGATGTGGAACTCATGACTGTTGATATATTAAAAAATATATATCTATATTAAAGACCATTTCTTGTGGTCTGGGGGTCCATCCAGAGTAAGATTGTCCACCTTGCAAAGTCCGCCAGAGGAGAGGGGCCTTTCTCCTGGACTTTTATTACTACTACTACTTGTTGCCCACAGTCAGTTTGCCCTGGCATATTGCCCAGGATCCACATTGCATACCATTCCAGAGATTGAAGAGCTGTTTCTCAGGGATGGTTGTGAATTGTCACATATACCTCTGTTTGGTGCTGGTGTCTGCACTTCTCTATAGCAGACAACGCAAACACTCTGCAATATCTGGATGGCTATCTGTTGAATATCAGAGCATTCAGCCCTAGATCCTTCAACCCCCGTTCTGGGCTGGGCAAAAACTCATTCATCTGAACTGTCTGGATTTTGGTCTACTTTGGGATCTCCAATTTGGGTCATATCTATAGCGATAATGTTCTCAAGTCATTTGAGCAGCTTCATTTTTAATTTGGCATTCCCGACATGCCCTTGCTGCAGAATGGCGGGTGGCAGTCCTGAGATTATTGATTGGCTTGGCCCGCAGGTGCCAGTTTTGCAAATCAATTTCCTTGATCAACCATTGGTTGTAGACAGAGACATCTACCAACGGATCGAATCTGAGACACCGTTGGGAGGATTTGGGGAGTCTGGAGGACTGAGAGTGGGATGAGGAAAGGAAGGGTCCTAGGGTGATGGCGACCACGGCGCAACATCAGTTGCTCCAACATAAAATTCTGTACCGGACTTATTACACCCCAGTTCAACTCTACAGGATGGGACAGCTACCGGATGACTGCTGTGTGAGGTGTGGACTTTTTCCACCTACTCTGGACCTGTGGTCCGGTTCGGGCATTTTTGGAGTAGGTAGCAGGTGTTTTTGGAGCAGGTAGACACAATAACCTGGGTGGTGCATTGGAGGGTCTCTCTTGATCCTAAGGTGCGCTCGTTGCCTATTTTCCCTGATCAGTTGCACCACTTCACTTTCGTCACCTTAGAGAACTTTTGGTCATTGCGCGGAAGGTGCTGGCGTTGGTATGGATGTCGGGGATGTTTCCCTGTCATAATGTGTGGTATAATTTGGTTCAGAGCAACCTTCCTCACTACAAGGGTCTATACTTACACAGAGGTGCCCCTGCTAAGTTCTCTTTAATATGGTACCGCTAGATACTCCAGGACTATCGATTGCAGGTGACAGCATTTGCTTCTTTCTTACTTTGCTTTCGTTCCTATTTTTTGCTTCTCCTTTCACTATTTCGTCCTGATGACTCCACTTCTTCTCACTGCTCTCTGGTGGACTCGGATCTGGGATGTGGGTTGACTCCATGTGTCCGTGGTGGGGCAATCTGCCTCCCCGTTCTTTGTTCTATTTTCTGCTTCCTTCTGCCCCCTGGCTGCTACTCATTTCTGTTCATTTCCACTCATATCTACATTTCTTTTTCTGTCTTTCTTAGCTCAGGATTGGACTCATGTCAGATCTCAGCAGGGGGTCTGATTCTGGGGTTGTGGGGAGGTTTGTCTGGTCGTACAGGGGAGCTGGGGGTTGTTCTAGGTGTGGGGTAGTATGTGTTGGGGGGGAGGTAGGATAGGAGGGAGGTTTGGGGGAGGGGACATTTTGGGAGGGTGAGTCTAGGGTAGGGGGTTGGTTTGGGTGGGGGTGAGGGCAGTGTGAGTTGAGGGTGAGTTCTTTTTGTATTTAAAATGAAAGTTATGCAATTCAAGTCAACATTGAATGATAAATATTGTGCGTTTGCATGCCTGTAACATCTGTTTGTTATGATATAACTAATGTACTGTTTTTTTTCTGTAGTGAAGCCTGATTTCAATAAAAGACATATTAATTTTTTTTTTTTATTATTATTAAAGTATACACCACAAGAATTACTGGTAAGTAACAGCCTCCTACACAGTCATAACATCAAAACTTGACATGGATCCATATCAACACATACAGATGTAGTTGTATTTATTGCCCATGGTTTTTCTTCTCCCATCAATAACTATCTGTGCACAAAGATTCCCATGCAAGTATAAAGGACAGGACAGTATAAAAAATGTATAGACTTGTGCACGGCCAACATTTTCGATTTAATTCAAATTCGTCCGAAATTATTTTTTTTTTAATTCAGAGGATCCTAATTTTGGACCAGACCTATTCGATTCGGATGAAATTCTGATCCATTCTGAATTATTCGGCCGAATTCAACATGGGTTAAATGACAGCAGTGCGCCTCGGTGCACGCTGCTATCATTCTTTCCAGACAGGGTTTGCATACAGAAAAAGATCCATCCCAAAAACAGACATTGTTGCACATTGCCACTCTGTGCATGTGACCTCTACTCCAGCATGGGTTGCCGGTCACAATCCAAATTGCACGTGTTCAAACATCAACAACCCATGCCTATCACATTCAATTTAGCATTTGGTCGAACATCGAAAACCCATGCCTGTCACATTCAGTTTAGCACATGGTTGAACATCGACAACCCATGCCTGTCACATTAAATTTAGCATATGGTCGAACATCGACAACCCATGCCTGTCACATCCTACTCAACATAAGTGGTTGAACACAGACAAAATATATATGTGACATTCTATGTTAGTACATGGGTAAAGGTTTCATTTTCTCGGACCAGCCTCCTACCCTACTGTCACTCTTTAGTACCCAAATTCCTCTGTCTCATTTTCCTACCCTGATTTCCCCTTATATCAGATTAATCTATGTGTATACATTAGTGTTTCATAGTAAGTCAAGAATAAACACATCAATATTTGTTTAAACTGCAGTATGTGTGTATAAATTAGTTTGTGTATTGAAAATACATTAATCTTGTGCTAAATCATCAACTCACTTACCCAAAATGTTGTCAATAGATTAACTACAAAGTGACCGGAATATCCTACCAGTCACACCACCAGCAACACGTATATATGATCTCTGTATATCCATCTCCCTTCACCACTTTAGGCTGGAATCTTTCAAACACAAACCCAACTTTTCAGTGTTTCATTCTCCTAAGCAATCTTCACCCTGTATTGTCCAAACCCTTAGCCGCTTTCACCCTTTGAGTGCCAGAGTGGTATCCAACACATTACTTAATTCTTTGAGTGTCAGAGAGGTATCCAACACATTGTGCTCTGATCATGCTTTAGCCCTTTAACTGCCAAATAGGTATCCAACACGTTGCTTTTCAATGTGTTGGATACCTCTCTGACACTCAAAGAATTAAGTAATTTGTTCACATTCACCAAAGGCTGGCAAGACTTCAACCAATAGGTCGACAACCATGCCCCATGCACCACTAATTCAAAATACATTTCCCCCATCTTTGGCCATATATTTTCCAGTTAGTTCCATGTTCTGCTTGTGTTTTCCTAGTTATCACTGTAAGTACAGTAATCTTATGTACAGTATACACTGGAGTTGGAAATGGTTCACCTGGTAGAGTTGTCACATAGTAGTAAAGTTCAAAAGAAACTGAATGCACCGGGCCTGGAGCACTCAGTTGCCTCCCTTGCATAATTACAGATTGCCACACATAGTTTATTGAACGAATGTCTATCACAGTCTAACCTTCATAGTTTGTCAAACATAACCAACCCATGCATGTCCCCGCCTACCCTGCACAGTTTGTCGAACAACCTATATCTGTCACTTCCTGCCCCTGCTTAGTTTGTGACATCTCTTCGTATCTTCCGCTAATCATATTGGATATATTGAGAAAGCATCGCCCCTTTCCAGCTCCCGCTTTCGAATACTATTGGCCCAAGTTTCGAACTCTTAGGATTCCCATTGCTGGTTGGCCAGGTGCCTTACTAGCAATGCAAAAAAAGTTAAAGATGACAAAGGTGGGGAATACCCACAAACAAGAACCAGCTCCCAACAGACAGCCATTTTAGAGAAGCAGCCACCATCTTCAAAGAGAGCAGACAGTAGAGCAAGAGCAGCAATGGGCAGAAGAAGAGAACTGCCCTTCAGCACGGAGGAGAATGAGGCACTAGTGGGAGCACTGCAGGGCTGTTATACCCAGCTCTTTGGTCCATTGGCAGTTTCCACCGCAGTAGTGGATAGGAGCGAAATGTGGGATACTGTGATGGAAGCTGTCAATGAGGTGGTAGTGCCCCCACACACATCAGACAGGTGCAGGAAGCGGGTTTACGGCATGAGAATGCAGGTGCTGTGGAAAAGGGTGAAGATGGAGGTAGTGCAGTCATCTAGGGACTCCAGTAGACCTGTTCAATTCCATCACTATGAACAGGTCCTGGATGGCCTCATTGCAGCATCTGTGGCAGAAGCTGCTCCTGCCTCAGGTGGTGATGTGGCTGTTGCTGGTGCATCAGATGAAGGACCAGCTCCCATCACCACTGTAGCGGGACCAGCAGATGCCTCAGATGCTGAGGATGACCACGCTCTTGCATCTCCCCCTGCCCCTCCAGCACCATGTCCGCTCCTGTTCCTGCTGCTGGTGTGAGTGTCCATTCTCCATTAGCTGGAGGGACTCTTCTTCTGGTCTGGTGATTTGCACCAGTTTCGCCAGGAGCAGTGGCAGTGACGTTCCCTCCCTGCACACCTCAGAGTTGGGTACTCCAATGCCAGACATCCCCTCAACTGTAAGTGTAATGTTTTAACCCTTTAAGTGCCGGAGGATTACGCAATGCATTGCATGTGTTGTGTAACCCTCTGGCACTCAAAGGGTTAAATATCTACCACTGAACAGATAGGTGTGCAATGTATGGTAAAGCACTGCAAATCACACTTATCTGCTCTGTGTAACTTAATCCATTGTAATGCAATGTCCACGTGTGTGTAATGTAATGTAGTACTTTGTTTTGCAATGTCCATGCGTGTGTGTATTGTAATGTAGTATTTTGTTATGCAATGTCCATGCATGTGTGTAATGTAATGTGGTACTTTGTTATGCAACGTCCATGCGTGTGTGTAATGTAATGTAGTACTTTGTTATTCAATGTCCATGCGTGTGTGTACTGCAACATAGTGTTCTCTTTTCATTACAGATGACCCTGATGGAGTACCTAGCAGGGAGGGGGAAGAATTCATCACGCTGGAGCTGCAGCCGGTCACTGCCACTGCTCTTGCTAGTGTGGAGGAAGAGGTGGCTGCTGGTAATTTGTTTTTAAGATGTCTCCCTTACTTACAAACGTGTTTTTAGTCATGTTAAATTGTTCCATATGTGTATAAGCAACTGCAGCTTGCTTTAGCCATATCTAGTTTATATAACTATTGCATTGCCACAGGGGTGAGCAGCAGCACATTGCTAAGCTATGCTTTGCTCACCTTTCTGGCACTCCAAGGCAGGGCCAGACAGGCCTACCGGGATACCGGGAAAATTCCTGGTGGCCGTCTGCACTGGGCTTCCCTGGGGCTTCTTCAAAATCAAGAAGCAATCCGCGGCCACGGTCTTCGACACAGACCTGTAGCAGCTGAACTCCCTCGTCTGATCTTTAGTAATGTCGAGCGCTGGGAGATGACATCATCTCCCAGCACTCTATGTTACTCAAGAGAAGACCATGCGGGAGCAACAGCAGTAAAGAGGTCTGTGCAGAAAGAGGGACAGACCTTTCATGCCACACCGCTGGACCACCAGGGAGGTAGGAAATGGGCATGGGAGGGAGGCAATGTGGAGATTGGGGGACAATGTGGAGATTATAGCAATGTGGAGACTGGGGGTCAATGTGGAGATGGGGGGCAATGCGGAGACTGAGGGCAATGTGGAGACTGAGAGCAATATGGAGATGGGGGCAATGTGGAGATTGGGGGGGCAATGTGGAGACTGGGGGACAATGTGGAGACTGAGGGGCAATGTGGAGACTGAGGGCAATATGGAGATGGGGGCAATGTGGAGATTGGGGGGCAATGTGGAGACTGAGGGCAATATGGAGATGGGGGCAATGTGGAGATTGAGGGGGCAATGAGGAGACTGAGGGCAATGGGAAGATTGGGGGCAATGTGGGACTGAGGGCAATATGGAGGTCACCCAGTGACGTCAGACGCAGCGTGAAGAAGAGCAATGTGTCTGCGCACCGGGTCGGCCACACAGCAGTGATGTGGGGCTGGTAAGCTATATTTTCCAGGGCTGGTTTTTATTCCCAGTCCAGGCCTGCTCCAAGGGTTAAATATTCCACTAATGCACATATGGAGCACATGTAAGAAATGTTTGTCATGCTCCTGCCATTCACATGATGACATTGTAGGCATGATGGACACAAGCTAATGCACCATGATGGTTGTCTCTGTATGCTGAAGCCCTGCCATGCATTACAGTGATGCTTCGTAGGCCAAATTTGCCTCTCTGTTGTTGAGTAAATCCTCATAACTAGGTTATCCCACCTTGGTGCAGTTGTTGTGAACCTGTATGCTTACACAACTGAAGCATTTAATGAAGTCAGTGTTTCTCATCACATGTTAATTCCCTCAATATCCAAAATATGTCCAGCTGACATACCGGAGGAGGCAGAGGAGCGGGGACAGGAAGATGCTGGTGTGCGGGCCCCCATTGGTGTACCTGGGGACCACCACGTGGAAAGGACAGGTGAAGATAGTAAATTGTAATATGTCCTCCAGCAAAAACATGTACATCCGTTCAATGTCTAAGATGTCTTTTGTTGTGTATTGTTGATTTATGTTTGTGGAAAGGGTTCTGAGTTTTGTGTTTCTGGTTGTTGTAACCAATTAAATGGCAGAGGGGTACCCAATGCATTCTCAAAATTGCTGTGCACCCCTCTGGCACTGAAATGGGTTAAGGCTCCATACAATTATCTCACCCTTTTGAAACTGTCCTGTATCTCCTCAGGGTCATCGCAGGCTGTGTCTGGTGAGGAGGAGGATGAACCACCTCTGGGGGTGTCTGCCTCTTCTTCTGAGGCTATGGAAATGGAAGCGCACGGTAAGTAAAATCCTAAATCTGCTGTCCCATGTGTGTTACACTTGTCTCTCCTTCCCTTACAAACACCCCAAAGTCCCTGTAGTGATCTGTGTTCTTGTCACACATACCTGTGAAAGTATTATGACATGAACAAATATCATTATGTGAGTTTTTGTTCATGCCATGATCTTGTCCACATGTATGCTTGGCTCCAGGCCATAGCACACCCCTACAGTTCCCGTTTGCAGGCTAGCACTAATTGAGTGTTGGTGGATCAATCACAATGACAGTGATGACAGTGACCAATCAAGGTTAAAGGGCAAACCTGACCTGTCAGTTTGTTCATAGCAGGGGTGGTCAAACCTGTTCTCAGGCCACAACAATGCCACATGTTTGCCTCTTCCCCTCAAATTAAAGTGGATATGCCACCTATTTATAACATTTGTTTAAATATTTAGGCTACATATTGAATACTTCTAAAACATTATTCTTTTTTTTTTAAAGTTTTATTTGTTGTAAATTTAACTTAGAAAGTCTGTACCCTACCTACTTCCGCATAGACTGCTCTGCCTTTGCTCTCCACCCTCCTGTGATGACGGAGCTTCTGTCTGTAAGATGGAGCTGTCTCATTGGCTAGATATCGATCTCTGCCAATGAGACCACTCCAGCTTGCAGACAGAAGCCTCCATCATTGGAGAAGAGAGGAGAGCAGAGGTAGAGTGACAGACTGTGGTTACAGAGCAGGTAACTACAGTCTATACAAAGTAGGTAGGGGATGGATTTTCTAAGTTAAATTTAGAACAAATAAAACTTAAAAATAAAAAATGAATAACATTTTAGAAGTATTCGATATGTAGCCTAACTATTTAGGCTATGTTATAAATAGGTGACACATCCACTTTAACACATTTTGTGTGGTGATTCTCAGCAATGGTCCTGTTGTCTAGGACGCACAACCATGTCCTCTAACCACCCCAACAGTGCATGTTGTCACTTGAACACAAGCGAATGTCAATACCGCTTGGTTTAAGTGAGCAATGTTGGCGTGGTTAGAGGCCATGATTGTGCATCCTAGACAACAGGACCATTGCTTAGAATCACCCTGCTAAATGAATCAAATGTCTGTGTGCCAGAGAGGTGCTCACTGCTTTGCATTTCTTCTTTCCCCACAGCTTCATCTGATGAAGAGCAAAAGCAGCAGCCTCCTTCCAGCCAGGAGTATGCAGAGGCCCTGAACGTCCTATATGGGATCTCAGCTGACATCAGGGGCTTACAGTGGCAGCTGGGATACGACATGCGCCGTCAGGAGGCTCTGCTCCAACGAATGCTAGAGCAAAATAGTTTGATCCTGGGCCTCCTGACAGCGTATGTCATGCACTCAGGGCCAGCCCCCGCCCCCCAGCAGCTCCTCATCAGACAGCAGCCTGGCATCATCTGATGCCCTGCCTGCTGCACGTGGTGGTAGGCGCCACCTACTCAGATGGGGGCCTCGCACAAGGGGAGGAAGGAGGCACCCTGCTGACCCCATTCCCTCCAGAGGGGGATTTTTCTAATTTTTATTTTTATAAATTTATTATTTATATTTTTTATTACATTTTACAACTTCAGCATAGTTTTTGTCCATTTATTTCAGATAAAAACACGGGGAGATACACCAAAGTGTTATGAGGAGGTAATGAAGTGAAGATGACCCTTCCAGTGTGATGAACGATCCTTTCTTCTTCCATCTAGAAAGTGAACTGAGATTTAACCAACCTGTAAGTTCTTAGTGCATTGGCTCCATGGGATAATCCAGGAATCTGAGAGTTTAGCACACTGGAGAAGTTCGTTACACCTCATCACCATTTGAAAACACCTTATTGCATAACCTTTCTGCAGGCCCACTCTTCTGTGTGTGTCTCTAACCCTTGTCTGTCTCCCCTAGAGATTGGAATAGGGAAGGAGACAGACACAGATTTGCATGAAGGGAAGCTGACAGAGGAGGAGGGTGGCAGAGGGACAGAAAGGGAAGGAGACAGATGGACAGAGAGGGAAGGAGAAGGATGGACAGAGAGGGAAGGAGGCAGATGGACAGAGAGGGAAGGAGGCGAACAGAGGGAATGAATGTAAATGAGTGAAAGGAAGGTGGCTTGATTCGAATGTTGGATACGGCTGTTTTTTCTGCCAACGGCATTTTTTGGGTGTTAAAGTTAAGAGGTATTTTCATCCAAAGGAAATAATGAAAACAGTGTAAATTGCAATTCAGTTGTCTACGTTAGCTATGAAGATCCGATAAGGGACTAAATTTATTGAAAGAAAGTTAAGACCTGCTTTTTTTCTGACTTGAGTCCCTTATCGCATCTTCAAACAGCTGACGACGAAACTGAAAGGAAAATAAAGTTAAAAAAGAATGAGTGGGTGTATTGATATGGGGCCCTAAGCGCCACATCAATACATCAAAGCACTCCAAAACAATGTTAAATGTTAGCAGAATTAACCCCATGAGTGCCAGTGGGGTATAATCACCCTGCCGGCATTCATAGGGCTAACCCAACTAAGTAAAAAAAAAAAACACATCACATTACAAGTAATACTTACCATTGATCCTGATGTCTAGTAGAGTCCACAGTATACTGGTCCTCTTCTGTCCTTCTTTCTTCTCTTCTATCTTCTCATCTTTCTTCTCTTCTGTCTTCTTTCCTCTTGCTGTAAAAATAACCCTAGAATAGTATAAGTACAATGCATGAATATCCGGCACACTAATACATAGTTTAACCCTTTGAGTGCTCTCTGGGACTCAGCAGGGTTAAAGTATGTATTAGTGTGCCGTTGTTCAAATATTAATATGCCTACATGAATATTAAATGTTAAGCCAAATACGATATTCAGTAATATCACTTATAATGCCACTCTGAGGGAACTGGAATTGGGACTGCCCTTAAATATGTGCAGTCTTACCTCCAATCCCCTCACAGTCATTGGCTGGGATATGTTTACGCACTTCCCAGCCAATCAATTTAAAGCATAGCCCCTCAAAGTGGATTGGCAGGGACGTGCATAAGCATATCCCAACCAATGGCTGTGAGAGAATTTGAGGTAAGACTGCCCATATCTAAGGGCAGTCTTAATTCCAATTCCCTCAGAGTGGAACGGTCATTGGCCCGTGTGGAAGAAGAGGGGGGGGGGGTCTTTGCTGCATGATACTGTCTCCACCTCAGTCTCAGAGGCTGCACACAGCGATTAATATTAAGCTAAGTATTTTATTGGGATATTTTATGATGGCACTATAAATGACATTACTGAATATCTTATTTGGCTTAACATTTAATATTTATATAGGCAATTAATATTTGAACAACTGTACACTAATACATACTTTAACCCTTTTAAGCCCCAGAGAGGTATACAACACATTGCTTTGCAATGTGTTGTGTAACCCTCTGGCATTCAAGGGGTTAAACTATGTATTATTGTGCCGGATATTTATGCATTGGACTTATACCTTTCTGAGTTGTTTTTACAGCAAGAAGACAGAAGATACAAGACAGTAGAGAAGACAGAAGGAGACAGACAGTGGATGACAGATAAGTGTAACACTGATTAGTTAACGATCAGTGCTTGGCAGTATGTCAGGCACTGATTGTTAGCTTTTTTTCCTTTGAAGTTGTAAAAACTGCCACTATTTAGCGGCGTTGAAAATTATTCAAACTAATTACTTATATTTTTAATATTTTACACAGGAATAAAGGTGATTCTCCCTTTTTTATATCGTATTGTATATTTTTATTTATATATAGCGCCAACCAGTGTACTTTAAAATAGAAGGGGTACAATAAGTGCAGTGATTAAGTGCTTATATAGGCAGTAGTGTTGAGCGAGCACCCCGATGCTCGGGTGTTCGGGTGCTCTGACCGAGCACCCCCTGAGGCTCGAGTGCTCGGCCGAGCACCCGAACCCCATTGCATTAAATGGGAGGACTCGAGCATTACACCAGACACCCCCTGCTCTGATGAGGGGAGGGTGCCTGGTCAATGCCCCCCTTCATCTCCGCAATGTCCCCCTTCATCTCCGCAATGTCCCCCTTCATATGTCCGCCTTCATCTCCGCAATGTCCCCCTTCATATGTCCGCCTTCATCTCCGCAATGTCCCCCTTCATATGTCCCCCTTCATCTCCGCAATGTCCCCCTTCATATGTCCGCCTTCATCTCCGCAATGTCCCCCTTCATATGTCCCCCTTCATCTCCGCAATGTCCCCCTTCATATGTCCTCCTTCATCTCCGCAATGTCCCCCTTCATATGTCCGCCTTCATCTCCGCAATGTCCCCCTTCATATGTCCGCCTTCATCTCCGCAATGTCCCCCTTCATATGTCCCCCTTCATCTCCGCAATGTCCCCCTTCATATGTCCCCCTTCATCTCCGCAATGTCCCCCTTCATATGTCCCCCTTCATCTCCGCAATGCCCCCTTCATCTCCGCAATGCCCCCTACCTCCAGTCCCTGGTGGTCCAGCGGAGCGTCTGCAAGATCTGTGCCTCCTCCGGCACAGATCCCTGCCACCCGAACATGGCGGGCGAGCACATGGCGGTACTCGTACGAGTACCGCCATGTGCCGAGCAGAGCGATGCTCGAGCCGATCCGAGCATCGGCCGAGCATGCTCGCTCAACACTAATAGGCAGTCATAAGGGGAACAACAGGTGAGTGTACATTAGGATGAGGTCTCTGCCCCGTAGAGCTTACAGTCTAAGTATAGTATGGGTGACATACAGATACAAGCTGGTAGAGGAGGAAGTGCAGTGTTTGGTTTATGATAATAATGATAATGTTTCCATATTACGCTGTTGCTAGAGATAAAAGGTGCTCTTTTAGCTTTGATTTAAAGTTGTTGAGGGTTGAGGTTTGGTGAATACTGGGTGGTAGGGAGTTCCAGAGGTAGGGAGCAGCAAATGAGAAAGCTTTCAATCGTGAAACAGCGATAGTGGTTAAAGGGGCAGAGAGTCATCCTCCATGTGTGCTGCATAGTGGACATGCAGTATTATGGCGGGATATCAAAGATGAAATATAAAGCGGAGACAAGTGATGGAGAGCCTTGAAGGTAATGAGGAGGGTTTTGAATGTGATACGCTGCTTTATGGGAAGCCATGACAGTGATTTTAAGAGTGGTGGGGTGAGTACTGTTCTGGAGGAGAGGAAGAGTATTCTGGTGGCTGAATTAAGAACTGATTGACGAGGAGTGAAATGGTTAGTAGGAAGACCAATAAGTAAAGAGTTGCAGTAGCCCAGGCGAGAAAGGATAGGAACATTTATCGGTGGCAATAAGGCACCCTGTATGCCTATACAACTGTCAGACTGGCTGATGTGTCACACTGAAAAAAATTATTCAGACAAATTATTTTTAATATTGTCTGTTGCATGTGCCATTTCTGTTGCAGAGGTGAAATACAATATATAGCATGAGCATTTGTCATTTACCATCTGTAGCAAAGCTAATACATTACACAATATGTAGTGTCATTTACTATATGTAGCAGAGGTGTTATATACATATGGATATAGCTAAATTAGAAGGAAGAAGGAAAAATGAGGATGAATGGTGCGGTATCCTTTTGAAATGTTGCAAAGAAAAATATTGCGCATCTAGAAGCCAATTTAACCATGTTGCAGTGTTTAAAATAGTGACATGAAAACCTTGTGCTGCATAAAAGCACTAGGATGTCATGTCCCATAATTAAACATCCCTATGTACTGGCCACAACTCCCAACATCCTTACCTTGCGTTGCCCAGCTCTCTTTAAAGCAGAACTACTATGGAAAGATGTCCACGAAGTTTCCTGCCTGTCAGTCCGGGAGCAGTATATAATTCTCATTTACGTGGTAATAATTCTGGCGACTAGCTCTACTGAGCAGCTAGTCGCCAGATGGGTGATTATTTGGGGCCATGTTTGTAAGAGGTGGTAGTTCCAATTTAATGCAACAACGTTTCAAAAGGGAACTGACTGGTGCGAGGCAGACTCAGGATGACAGCAACACTGGAGATGTAGGCAGAACTGCAAAACACTGGAGCAGGCAGGACTCAGTCAGTAGATGGATACAGAGACTGAGGAAGACTGATGCGAGGTGGACTCAGGATGACAGCAACATGGATGATTGTAGATGTCTGAAGTCCTTTTTGTTTTTGTAATCTGCATCGAACCTGAGAGCAGGGTAACCCAGCTTTGGCAAGTTGACTTTTAAAAAAGTAATTTGCTCCATGAGGTGGGGGGCCAATTGAGATCGCTGGGGGCTAAGTATATTTCCAGTTATGGAAAATACCCGCTCACTCTGGAAAGTGGTTGGGGGCAAGAAAGCAACTCCTGGGCTACCAGGGACAATGTAAGCCACACAGCCCTATTCGTATCCCAGAAAGTCAAGGGATCTGTACTTGGGGCCAAAGGTTCCACAAGGTAAGCCTTAACCTCAAACTCAGCACTTTTTCTTTTAATGGGGAGCTGTTTGTTTTGTCCGAAGCATAATCTGTCCATTGCCTCAGCAAAAAAAGCAGCAGCTGCACCACCAAAACAAGATGAAGTGCTACTGGCTCTGCTATTAATAGGTCCCAGAAGACCACCACACTACTCCAGCTCATCTTCGGCATCTTCTCCCACCTCCTGTGTCTGCATTCTAGTTTTTCTTTGCCTCTCACGCACCCTAGCTATCAATTGTTCCCTCCAGGCAGTGAGGGAATTGGAACGATGTGCCATCTTGCCTTTGATTTAAGGATCGCAAATTGTGGCAAGCATTAACTTGGTACAATTGTCCATGTGCTCTTCCATGTGCCAAGTCAGTTCCTTCTTCAGCCTCATTAGAAGGGCAGCAACATCAGGAAGTATATTACCCTCAGTACCAGGCAAGATTTCGCTATGGGAAAGGAAATCGTCCAATTTTAAGGAGAGGTGCTTGAAGAGGTGAAGGACTTCTGCCAGGCTAGTGTTCTCTTTGCTCAAAAGTTCCGTCAAAGCATGGAAAGGAGTAAGGACTGTCATTACCTGTTCCATCAGGGCCCAGTCAGCCCTGCCCAGTGTTCTGTTACTGCCAATGAAATGGTGACATGCCATTGCGTGAATTGACTTTTTCTGCTCCAGAATATGTTCTAGCATATCTAAGGTGGAGTTCTACCTGGACCCAACATTTTGTTTTAGGCGGTGCTCTGGGAGGTCTGCCTTTTTCTCTCCCTCCCTGAATTGTTGGCTATCTTTGATGCTCCAATGGAAGTGGCCAGAAATTTGTCAGCATGACTCCAGAAGTGCTGACAACCTTCCAGTGTTACTGCCATCCTCAAGAGCAGCCTTCACTACAAGATGCAGAACATGCGCTGAGCAGTGCACACCCACAAATCTGCCATCCCGGAGAGCCTTGATCATGTTAGCTGCACCATCAGTAACCACAAACCCCATTTGCGCCTGTGTGCCTGTCTGCTCCCCTAGCCAGTGCGCCACCATGTTCTGCAGTGCTTTGCGTACGTTATCTGAGGTGTGCTGCTGACCCATTACCTCAGCAATGTGCCATCAATGACAGGAAGCCATGCTGGCCACACTGAGCACTCCATAAGTCAGTGGTAAATTGCACTGACTGACCAGCAGCCTATCCTGCCAGATCCTTCAAAAGACCAACGCACGACCAGTACAGCGAGGGCACTATAGTTCTACTAAATGTGGAGCGGGATGGAATTTTATATCGGGGTACGACAGCCTCCATAAGTTAATGGAAGGGCTCCCCGTCCATCAAATTAAAAGTAGCACCCCTAACGGCTATGAGCTGTACAATGAGGCGTGTCATTTTCCTGGACTGCTGTCTGCACATTCCCTTGCAATGTAACCCACCAAAATCTTCCATTGTGGCCTGTATTGATTTGGGATGGGCTGTGACTGTCTGCTGCTTTTACTAGTACCAGATGTGGCATGATCTTCCTGCCCTTTCTCCTGCCTACTGGTGGTGAGTGTGACACTGGTAAATGTAGCAGTGCCACCATGTCCTGCACTCATCAACACTGACTTGTGGTAGTGGATCAGGTGTTGGTTCATCCCAGAGGTGGTTAGATGACCCAACACCCTCCCATGGCTGACTACCCTGCCACACAATTTACATTTCGCTAGCCGGCCATCGCCAAGTGTCACAAAATGGTCCCACACTTTGGAGCGACTGATGAGTTTGGAAGGTGGTGAAGAAGAAACTGAGGTGACACTTTCTTCATCTTCACATGCTGGAGAAACCTCACTATGTGTTTTTTTTCTACATACCTTTACAGGGGTACTAGTAGATCCAAATATGGCAGCAGGGATGTTGGGACTGGGTTGGAGGAGGATGGAGTAACACTGGTGGCAGAGACACTAGCAGCTACTACCTGCCTGGGAGACTCATTTGGAACTGGAGAGGCAGGTGGTGTGTTTTCATCAATAGAAGACAGAATCATAGCTGGAGAAACAAGAGGAGTACAATGGGCAGCAGTGAAAAAATGAAGCTCAGGAGAATAATCAGGGTCAGTGGAAAAATCAAGCTCAGTGGAAAAATCAAGCTTAGCAGGCCTTGGTCCCTCATATTCTTCTTCTACCTCTTGTAGGTTTGGACAGGAAGAAAAATCATCACCAGCAGATTTTGGGGAGAGCTGATTAATTCCCTCTCCTGCCTGGTGGCTACCGTGAAATGGTAAACTATCTCCCTCAGTAACCTTTTTAGGAGAAGATATGCTCTCAGTGTCAGTGACAGTGGTGGCAGAAAAATATTCTCAAATTACTCCAATAATTCAAGTTTGGGCTGCTTACATGAACGTTCGCTGTAAAATTCCTACTTTGATGCTGCCCGCAGTTTCCCACCAGTAGTGTTCATGTTCAACACTCTAGGTGTCCCCAGGCTTATAGAACTGGCTGTAGCGGAGGTCGTGACAGAACTGGCAGTGGCAATAGTCATTGTGCAGGTAGTTCTAGGGGGATCATCGCGAATCAGCTGATGAGAGACGGGTGACGGCCGATTTATGGTCTTAGAGGAGGAACTGGACCTCTCTACCCTGCTAGTAGAGGTAGAATGACCTGCAGTTCCCTTCTTCTTTCTAGTTTTTGGTTTGGACTGCTGCTACTGAGTCTGACTATTACTACTCAAAGTACTCTTCTTTCCCCGCCTGCTGCTGCTAGCTCTGCTTGAAAGCAACTGCACTGTGGTGGTGTTGGTGGTTGCTGGGTCACTGCAGCTGGTACCAGGACGAGGAAAGTCAGGTGGTTTACTAGGACTCAAATCCATTACGCATAGGTAGGTAGTGAACTATTATAGTTTTACAACTTTAAAACCTGCCCACACAACAACTGTGACACTGGCAGTGTGACTCTGAAAATTATTTATATATTTTTTTAAGGAACACAGATGACTCTCCCTTGCGGTGGCAATAAGGCACCTTGCCTGTCTATACAACTGTCAGACTGTCTGAGACACTCTGAAAATTATTCGAACAAATCCCTAATATTTTTTATATTTTGCACAGGAACAAATATGACTCTCCCTTGCAGTGGCAATAACTGGCACTAATGCTGGCTGCCTGCCTGCCTTTACCTAGCCTTATGCTACTGGACACTCTCTAATCTCTTCTTCTCTCTCTGAGCTCCAACAACGCAATGAGGAAATGCAGGCTATCTGCCTGGGTGACTGTCATTAGTCCAACCCCCATCATGAAACAAAGAAGCTATCACGGTGCCCGTGATTGCTCGCCCTTGCTGTCAGACAGGTGTGTGTATTCTCCATTGGCCGCCTGTTTAACGCCCGCCTAGCACTGCCTATTTAAACTAGCCTGAGGCACCCTTTGGTTGCCCTTTTGTGGTGTCTCTGTACCTGCAGTCACCTGTCTTATGTATCCTTGGGCCTGACTATCTGCTACCAGTGTCAGCGTTTCTCCACTGCCAGAGCTGCTGCTGTAAGGTTCCTGTCCTCATTCCAGATCCGGTTGACTGCTTCTGATCCGGTGCTGGTGTTGTTCCTGCTTCCGTTCCTGACCCGGTTGGCCGTCCTGCCGTTCCCGTGGTTGCCCAGGAAGGCAACCTGCTCCTGTTGCTGTATCCTGAAGTACTTTGTCTGGCTGCCTGTCGCCTGGGTGACATTTTTATCACGGGGCTTACTCCACAAACCGGTTGCTGATTCCATTGTATGAACCGGTTGGGAGTTCCATTGTTCCAGTACGTGGTACTGGTTTACTCCACATACCGGTTGCTGATTCCGGTGTATAGAACCGGTTGGGAATACCATTGCTCCAGTACGCGGTACTGGTTTACTCCATACACCGGTTGCTGATCCAGTGGCATAAAACCGGTTGGGCATTACATTGCTCCAGTATGCGGTACTGGTTTACTCCATATGCCGGTTGCTGATCCCGTTGCACAGAACCGGTTGGGCGTTCCACTTGCTCCAGTACGCAGTACTGGTTTACTCCATATGTTGGTTGCTGGTCCCGTTGCATAGAACCGGTTGGGTGTTCCACTTGCTCCAGTACGCGGTACTGGTCTACTCCATATACCGGTTTCTGATCCCGTGGCATAGAACCAGTTGGGAGTTCCATTTGCTCCAGTACATGGTACTGGTTTACTCCACATACTGGTTGCTGACTCCGTTGCATAGAACCGGCTGGGCGTTCCACTTGCTCCAGTACGCGGTACTGGTTTACTCCATATACCGGTTGCTGACTCCGTTGCATAGAACCAGCTGGGCGTTCCACCTGCTCCAGTACGCGGTACTGGTTTACTTCACATACCGGTTGCTGATTCCGTTGTATAGAACCGGTTGGGCGTTCCATTGCTCCAGTAAGTGTTACTGGTTTACTCCACTTACCGGTTGCTGATCCCATTGTATAGAACCGGTTGGGGGTTACACTTGCTCCAGTACGTGGTACTGGTTTACTCCACATACCGATTGCTGATTCCGATGTATAGAACCAGTTGGGCGTTCCATTTGCTCCAGTACGCTGTACTGGTTTACTCCACAGACCGGTTGCTGATTCTGTTGTATAGAACCGGTTGGGCTATTTCACTGTCTATACTTGTAACTGGTTTGCTCCACTCTCCTCTTTTGGCTGCTGCCTTACCACCTCAGCATTAGTGGAGCTGTCCTCATATTCCTACAGGCTGCCTTTCCCGGTATATTGGCAAGGCCGGTAAAGCCTCATTCAGTGATTGATTTACCTTCAGGCTGCCTTGCCCGGTATATTGGCAAGGCCGGTAGAGCCAGTTTACATTCTGTTGTACCATCTTACTGGCTGCCTTGCCCGGTATATTGGCAAGGCCGGTAGAGCCTATACTGCTATCTCGCTACTACTGTTTGCACCTAAATTGTGTATTGACATATGTGTATGTACTACACCCGTGAGGGTTTCCATTAAACTTTTCAAAGTTTGATTTTTATCTTACTCTGTGTCTGAGAGTCATAACAAACCGTGACAGAAGCTTGTTAGCATACAGGCAAAAAGGGAAAGTAGTGCATGAAACAGAGAATGGAATTGGACTAGAGACATGGAGTGAAAAGTATGGAGTTAAAGTAATTGAGCGCACGCAGGTAGTACAAAAAAGATCCGACTCCGAACAGTCCTGGACCAAAAGTATTCGAAACTTTTTTAAATCTGTCGAATGTCGAAATTTACGAAAGTTTCAACGACTTTCGGACCAGGACTGCTCGGAGTCGGATCTTTTTTGTCGAACGACCCTTGCGTGTTGGATGGTCCGAATGACCCCATTTTCGACTAACTCTGAATGTCTCTGAATCAATTTGCACAAGTCTAAAAATGTATACAACCAACCTTTCTACCATTAGACCAACCACAAGAGCAGATAATTCCTTTCAATTATAATGGACCCAATGCTAAAAACCCATTTAGACGACTCCTGTATTAACCCCTTAACGACTGGCTGTGCGGTTTTGATTCAGATTCTGGACTCCCCGAACGGCGTGCAGCCGCGGGGGGAGCCCGGAATTCCATGACGGTCATAGTACGTCATAGGTCGTTAAGTCAGATCTACCCATGACATACTATGACCGTCAAGGATCGTTAAGGGGTTAATCTCTTTTCTCTGTGACCACTTCTCCTACTCCTACCTGTTTCAGTCCAATAAACTTCAACAGGTCCAGATTGGGAATCCACCCCCCCGCTTATGCCAACTGCGGACATAGATGGTCCATTTGCCCCATCAACTAAACGGGACATACATCTACTGCTTTGCGAGTTGAAGTCATTTGTAAGAGAGGAGCTTCAGGGGGTTAAAGAAGACCCATTGCATCTAGTCCATAGAGTGACTTTGCTAGAGGAAGATGCAGACTCTTGGCTAGACTACAAATCAGAGACATCTAAGAAGATGGATTTCTTGTATAATCAAAATACGGAACTAATTGTAAAAATCGATGACATGGAGAACCACAGTTGTCGCTCCAACCTCTAATTCAGGGGACTTCCTGATTCCATCACAGCAGATCTTCTACTCAACTACCTACAAGGCGTATTCAGATCTCAACTTAAAATGGAGACCACTTCAGCTGTCCCGATTGACAGGGCTCATCGTACTGTGAAAGCCAAGTCCTCACCAGCAGATGCACCAAAAGATGTGATTGTAAAAATCCAAAACTTTGAAGACGGAGAAGCCTTGGTTCATTCAGAGAAAGAAGTGGGACTGATATCGCATGCGGGTGCTAGAATCTCGGTATTCGGCGATCTATCTGCTCTCATGATGCAATGGCACCGCAAGATAAAGCCTTTTACTCTAGCCCTTCGGAATCAACATATTAAATACATATATGGGGTTTCCCCACGAGACTACTGGTGTTTCACAATGGGATGTCTCACGTTCTAAAATACAAAACTGACATGAAGGCCTTAGCTAACTCTCTCAGCATCTCTATAGGCGGTCCAGGGAGTGAGCATACCGCACTGAAATGCAATGGTCTCCACCACAACAGAATCCATAGAGGTGGCATCCAGTACCTCGCAAGCACAAAGCCCAGTTTTCTCCACTGAAAGACCAAGCCTCCATTACTGTCCAAGCCAAGTCATGGTTGACTATATTTTTATTTTTGACATGGTTCTCTAAGTCAATATCTTTTGGAGATTTATTGTGTCCATTTGCTTTCTCTTAATGTACGGTTAACTTTATTCTAGACCGCAATCTCATTATTATCCGCCCATCTCCTCACTTCAATGGGGCTGTGGCTCTCCATAGTAGGGGATGTGCAGTCTGCCTTGTGAGTTATAGGGCTGCTCCCCGTCTCTCTCTGGTCAAGTTGCAGTTCCACTTCAGCATATGTTACAGGTCTGCTCTTTTATACTGTGTCGTATTCATGCATCCTCCTTCTATCTGGGTCTAATTGTTGTGGCCTTTTGAAAAAGGGTCTACCCCCATTATCTTAACAAAATGGGCTTGGGACAGATGTGGGTCACTATCTGCAAGACTCCTCTATTGTACTGATATAACTTTTTTTGGGGGGTATGTCTCGGCCCTAGACTGCTCTTAAGGCGGGTTGATCGGGGTAGGGATGCCATTTCCTGTCTTAGTGTAGAGAGGTGGGAGATAACCTCAATGGGATGTGGGGGTGGCCATTCACTGTCTATACTTGGGGGGATAGACACCTCATTGGGGAATTCTCTTATGGGTATTTCAGATTACTTATACTTGATTGCAATTTATGATCTTGTCAAATCTAGGTCTTCTTTGCTGTATTGGTTCACTTATTAAAGCCTTAAAGTTGTTACTTTCTTTTTCTTTCTTTCTTGTGTTTTTGCTGGGATATTATTGATGCAGGTCATTTGTTGGGGTGTACCTCTGCTGGTGGCCAGTTTCAAATGAATATTTGGTTGTTGTGGGGTTGTCAATCATTGGTGGCGGGGGGGAATCATATGGGAAAGATATGGTAGTGGGGGTGGAAACTATGAGAAAGGAATGGGTGCTTTTTTAGTGAGTTAAATATTCTGCGGCCCTTTTTTAAACTGTGCTCTTCTCACCAGCTCCTGGTTCCTCCTGGATCAGTAGTTTACTGATCACCAACTGTTCTTGAAAAGTGACATTTAGCAGCTGCTTCCTGTTCCTCACTATGGAAGCTTGTCTTCTGTCCTCAGAATTCCAGTATCCAAGTAATGTAACTGTCTGCCCTGTCTAGCAACTGTATCCTGTACTACTTCTAGTAGCCAAGTGCTCTCAAGTACCATAACATAGGTGTCTAATACCATACTCTCACAACTATACTGTTATTAACTACTTCCATGAGCTACCAGCTGAACCAGGAGAGCTTGTTCCAGTAAAACTATAGACTAAAGTTGGGTTGTTAGTGTTTCTAACTCAACCTAAGGCACTTGCTCCATGTAGTTGTAGCAGTGGGTATAGCACATAAGATATTCTCAAGAGGTTCCACAATTCTGTCTTTCATCTGCACAGAAAGTCTTTCTAGCTTTACCAATCTATACTGTTGCACGACAGTAGAACTAAATCTAGGCTAAGGTAGAATAAACTTCAATTAGACTTTTGCAGTCACCCAAACAAGATTTGGTCTATGATAACTATCACTAAATTCAGTGTGCAGATATTCATAATGTTTCATTTATGAAGTGAAGTAGTTAATGTTTATGATAACATAAATAGATATGAATAACTAAGAAGAATTAATTACACTTTTGGACACCTACAGTTGTTAACAAAAACTACTATATGTGCTGCAATAACTTTTCAATTGTGTGACGTTAAAAAAAAAATATTTGGTGTCTTCAAGATTAAATAAAATGTATCCACAATATTCAAATAGATGTTGGCGATGCAATAAAGAGGTTGGTACATTTATCCACATTTGGTGGGACTGTGACGCAATAAAGCCATTATG
This sequence comes from Rhinophrynus dorsalis, assembly GCA_037306005.1. NCBI lineage: Eukaryota > Metazoa > Chordata > Amphibia > Anura > Rhinophrynidae > Rhinophrynus > Rhinophrynus dorsalis. The sequence continues at coordinate 65,665,625 of CM074719.1, read as the reverse complement.
GGATATGATGTTTAAAATGATTAAAGAATTGGAAAATATAGTACTGATTAAAAATCCAAATCTGGCATTGCTGCATGTTAATTGGCCCCCTTTGAAACAATCTCAACAAGTTTTTTTTAATACAATATTTTATAGCTACAAAGATAATAATTGCTAGAAATTGGTGCCAAACTTAAACATTTTCGGAAGCTCAATTGGTGGACCAACTAATATATCAGTGTAGAATGGAAAGGAATGTAGGGTGGATAAACAACTGGAGAGTAGAGAAAATGGATTTTTAAGGATGGTTGGATAAAGAAATTAGAGCTTTGGAAAGTTGGAAGAGTTCCTTTGGGAGAGTAATTCTGGTATAGACAGGAGTTAAAATGATCGATCCTGAGATCCATGGGAAGAGAGTGAAAGGAGGTGTGTGTGAATAGGGCTAAAATGGCAGGTTGATGTTTGAGTAGTAAGAGTGCAATAGTATGTCTGGATTAGGATATAAGAGCTATTTGTAGTTATTTTTTTATAGACTGCTGTTCAGATGTATATGCATTATTGTATTGTATTTTAAAGTTATTAAAATAATAAAATAAATAAATCATCCATAACTCAAACATGTTAAATAAAGAAATAAAAGCTCCAACCTCTTGAAATGGGTGTAGTGTAGCTCCATTTGGATTGTAGCTCTGAGGTATCATTTGTGCAGTTCTATTTCAATTGCAAGCTCTGTGGTATCATTAGTGGAGATCCATTTACAGCAGTAAGCAGGAGAGGAAGTGACCCACTGCCCCAGACATTTGACTGTCCCAGAGGGCAATTGCCCCCCAGCCCTCCCCTGGCCCCAGAACAGCTCCAATTGGCTAATAAATTTATTCAAGAGATATCATCCTCGTTAAGTCCTGGATGTTACGTCCAATGAGGAGGACATGCCTTTTGCTAACAGGACCACAAGACCTCAAACTCTGCTCACTGCACATGATAATGTAAGCCTTTATAGAACAGAGGAAAGTGAAGTGCAATGCTTCACAACATGTTGCTCACCCCTCTGGTACTTACAGGTATATCTGGGAACCTTCTCATCCATGGCCACCAGCAAAATACACAGGGCTGTGGATGGGAGTGTTCAAATGACACTCTTTGCATCATAATGTGGGAGTTATTTAACTACGCTGGCTTATTAAGAGGTGGAGGGTGATTTTAAATGAGCAGCAATTTGGGAGTGTGAGAATGGGCAGAGTCACCAATGAACTCACAAGGAATCAGCCTCTGTTCCCCAGAAATACAGTAATTCTGAAAACTGGAGTCTCCAGGACTGTGGAGAGTTCCCAGTAGGACCACACATTCTGCCTGCTCCAGTTAGAAAAAAATGCCAGAAACTGTCAATGGACATGACAGCCAGGACCAGTGGAAGATGTACTCACTTCTACAAAGGCATGAAGGCAAAATTATCAGGGGTCAAAAGGGATTTTGGGCCACAGTCAGGTAAGGGGGGTTATTATTAGTAAAATGTGACCATATCATAAAGATATACGTTACAGTGATTCTCAGCTCTGATCAAGCCAACAGGTCCAGTCTTAAAGAGATCCTTGATTAAGCACAGGGGAAGCCTCTGACTACTCCCAGATAACCTGAAAATCTGCACTGAGGACTAACATTGAGAAACATTGAGTATTATTATTTATTTATATAGCGCCAACATATTCCACAGCATTGTGCAATAGGGAATAGACAAACAGAGATATTTATTAATACAAATGGAAAGGTGAAGGATCAGAGGGCCCTGCTCGTGACAGCTTACAGTCTAGAAGAAGGTAGGGGGGACACAGAAGGAACAAGAGCTATGGGGTGTAAGTACTTCCTGCCATATGAATTTGCTTTGGATACGCCTCGGTACTCAAATGGTTAAAGGGATATCAGGTTACAATAAACGTTGCATTCCACTGCTTTCGTTTTTTTTTTTGTTTTGTTTTGTATTTTAGTTACATCAACATGTTTTTATTTCAAACTTAATCTAAGTAGCAGGTCAAAAAAATAATCTGATGAAATAAAAATGAACTCCAGCAGTGCAGCTTTATGATGGAATCAGGGCAATAAAATCAGAAGCTTAAATCTCTTCACTAATAGAGGTCAGAAAGTCGATGGTATTTATTCTCTAAGTATAATATCAGATAAAATGTGATAAATGAAAATAACATAAAAATTATCATTTGCCATCTTAGATCTGCCCTGCTAAGCTATATATATTTTTTAGAGGTTATGTAAGGCATGAACACATCTTAATTAACACTTGGATGCTACACTAGGCTTTCCAGACCTCACCTTTAACCAGGGACACATAGAAACACTAATTTTTCAGGTCTGCACTGAAATCAAAGAAGCTTTACAGTATTCATTTTCCTTATGTGTGTCTGGTTAACATGAGGTCAGGTCAGCCTATGTAAGAAACATCTCCATCCTATTTAAGACACATCTCAGACCTATGTAAGACATCTCCAGCATTCTGAGAAGCAATGCTTTGGAGGGATTTCTAGCATCCAAGGGTGTAAGTGACAAAATATAGCTAGGCTTGGTTATACATACAACTGTGGTATCAAACGGAAGCCCTACTTATGCTTACAAAATGATATATAATTTGTATGGATATAATTAATGAATTAGAGGAAAATACAGGTGAACAAAGGCATACTAAAAAGGTCCAAACTGCTCTTGTACTCTAGAGTACAAAAAAAGCCCTTGTCTGCAAGGTGTTTAAGCTAGGCTGACCACACCTCACCTTTGAGGGAACATTAATCACAGATGGGCTTTTCCTAGACCAATGCAGTGGACATCCCTCTGGCACTCAAAGGGTTAACTGTAAAACCAGAGATTCTCAGCTGCAGTCTTTAGGGCACACTAGCAGCTCAGGTTAGAAGGATATCCCTGATTAAGCACAGGTGGGACAATGATTGTAACACTGGCTTCCCAGGCAGGGGTGTCTTAGTACTCTACACAGTGGTTCTCAGCCCGTGCCCTCAGTGGCTACTAACAGGCCAGGATTTGAGAATTTCCTTTTAAGAGCACAGGTGAGTTAATCAATACGACTGAGCCTCTGATCAACACACTTGTGTTCTAGCAGGGAAATTCCTAAGTCCTGGCCTGTTAGTGGCCACTGAGGGCATGGGTTGAGAACCTCTGCTCTACACTGTTAGTGTGTTCCAAGGATAAACACTGCCATAAGACCTTGGTGTATAAAAACACCTACTGCAGGGTTACAGAATGACATTTTCATAAGTTTTCTTCATAAGGTGCCACCTTATCCCTTTAAAACAGAACACATAAGAAAGAAAGCGCTCTGTGAGACTGCAGTGACTACTACAGGTCTGATATAGCCTCCATGCACAGTGCATTTTGTTTGGATTTAAAGGGATGAAATGGAAGCCTTAGTCGCTGATTTAAAGGGATTTATGATCAACTTAGTTAATATGCATGTTAATGCCCAAGGAATTATGGGCCATGTGTATAAAGAAAGTAGAACTATAATGGGGCAAGAAACTGCACAGTATTTCTAAAATTAACACACTGAGTGCTAGAAAGCCCTTTAACCCATTGAGGGTTTACAACTTCTGTTTGAATTAATTTTTGTTGCATAAATGCTCCTCTTTTCACATTATACATATGGCAGTAAATATTAATCCTTTAAAGTGGATCACCCCAAAGTCACCCCAATAATTAGTCATATAACAATAAGCTTAGAAATGGTACTATTATCAATCATAAGTACATCGTTATTAAAGGGATAGTAATACCTAAAATGTAAAAAAAAATATGTTGTAGGGTTTATCCCCCTGAGTAAAACAAGAGTACTCCCACTGCTGTGCTACACCATCCTATGGAGATTTATGGTCCTGAGACCAGAGCTGTCCATAGGATCGTGTAGCAACAGCGCCACTGTACAATTTCAGGCCACTGTAATATTGCACCTAAAAAATTCAACTTTGAAAATTAATAACTTTTGAATGAAACATCTTTCAGCAGTGGGAGTACTCTTGTTTTTAAAATTTCAGGCCACTGTGATATTGCACCTAAAAATTAAACTTTGAGCTGTAATAACTTTTGAATAAAACACCTTTCAGCAGTGGGAGTATCCTTGTTTTACTCGGGGGGATAAACCCTACAACATATATTTTTTAACATTTTAAGTATTACTATCCCTTTAAGGTACAATAAAGGAGACGGGACTGACGGCGCAGGAACACAGCTGTCTCTAAGCCAAGATGTCTGCTCTTATACCTGGCTGTCAGTCTCAAAAGAAGCAGGATTTCTTAATAATGCAGTACTTTCTAGCTTATCGCTATATGACTAATTATTGGGAGGACTCTGGGGTGATAGTTCCACTTTAAAGACCAGATGAGTGATTAATGCATTGCAGGCCTTTGCTCTTCAAAGGGTTAAACCTAACTATTCGTGCATCAATATTGAAAAAGCTCTTTTGAAATAAAACAAAAGACATTGTTATTCAAACCAGATTTAACCCTTTGAGTGCCAGAGGAGTGAGCAATGCATTGCTTTGCACACCTCTCTGTCACTCAAAGGGTTAACCTTGTGAATGCTAATGGGTGTGCTCAGTTGCTTACATTGAAAAGATGGGTGGCGGAGGTGCAAGTTACACTTGTCCTGGGTCCCATGACTTCTGATGGCCTCCTTGATTATAACCCCTGCATTGTAAATCTCTCTAGCAAAGAGTTAAAAACCCTGTTTTAAATCAATGGCAATATTCATTTGTCCCACTTTGGTGCAGTTTCTTTACGTCAGAATTGCCCAAGTTGCTCTTAACACATCAGATTCAGGGTCCCCCCCCCCCAGATATTTGTAGACAAAGAAAATGCTGTTTTTTTTGCAGCACAAGGATGGTTGGCAAAATTTAGGAACTGTTAATATGACTATGGATCTAACTGTTTAAGAATTCAGTATACATTTAATTGAAGATAAACCTTCTCTCTAATTCTACGACCAGAGAATTAATTGATGAGTAATCAGCACTTTTTTTTTTTTTTTTTTTTTTTTTACAAGTCATAAGAGTTGGACTATTTCCTAACTATGACGGTAAGCAAGCATTAATGTTTCATGATGCCAGCTATATATTTCAAAACCATTGCAGGAACATTTGCAAGAATACCCTTTCAACAATTACCTGAGCCAATAAAGACATTAACTCCTTGGATATTAGAAAGGACTCTGATGCAATGCAAAGCATTCAAGATGTTATCCCTTGTGAAGTCAACTAGCCATAAATGTGTAGACTGAACTATTCATTCTCAGAAAAAATGGCATTTCAGTGGGTGGGATGACCACATATGCCTTAACCATTTGAATGCTAGAAAGGTGTCTAGCGTATACATCTCTAGCACTCAAAGGGTTAAAATCAGGGCCATATATGAAAACTTCATTCTGTAGGATTGCACAGGAATTGGTGCAGCCTTGCATTGTGTTTTCTTTAGCACTCAAAGGGTTAAAATCAGGGACTTCTATCAAACCTTCATTCTGTAGGATTGCACAGATATTGGTGCATTCTTGCACTGTGTATTGTTTAGCACTCAAAGGGTTAAAATCAGGGACATATCAAAACTTGCTTCCGTATGTTTGCACAGGAACTGGTGCAACCTTGTACTGTGTATATTTGTATGTGTCCATGACTTTACGGTATATGTGGTAACCTTAATAATGATGAGTATGTTGAAAAGAAGGCAAGTCGTTTAGGGGCAAAGTAACTGCATTTAAGGTTTGCATATATCCCTTTAAATCAGAGATACATAAAAAACACCTACCGCAGGGTTGTACTGATTCCTATGCTATTCTGCAGTCTGAGCTTTTCAGAAGTGTCCCCAATTTAAAGAGATATGTAATCACTTTAACTGCACCATTGGGAGCAAATACAATTGTCAAATCCCTGTCCATGCAAATGTTGCTTCTGACCCCTTGTGTGCCAGAGATATCACCAGTGTGTTGTTTCCTTTACATCACTGGCATTCACTGGAATTTTAGCTCTTCCTTAAAGTGCAGTTGGCTTGCCCCAGAATCATTGTACTTTTCTTCACTGGGTCCACAGTACAAACTGGGGATAACCAAGCACCCCCTATGGTACAAATAAGCATTCCCCCTGAATGCTTGAAATCGCTGTTTAACCCTTTGAGTGCCAAATAGGTACACAATGCATTGCAATGCTTTTGTGTGCCCCTCTGGCACTGAATGGGTTAAATCAATGAAAATCTGGGTATTTATTTTTGTCCTCTATAGTGCAGTTGGTTTGATCCAAATTGGTTGCTGTTCCTCCTAGTCTAGCGGTCTCAGTGGTTATAACTGATAGGTGCCCTTTATGCAGCAGCCAGGTATAGCGAATGTGAGCAGATCTCCATATTAATACAGGACACTTATGAAAAACACACATTCTCTGCCAAATTAACTTTTCTTTAGTGCCCTGCATTAATATTGAAGTCTGATCCTCTTTTATATTTCTGTTTGCTGTTTTCCCATTGGAACTCTCTTGTAATCTATGAGGCTAATTGTTAGCAGCAGCAAAGGGTCAGGTGAAGGGACTTTCTATCTGCAGGCAGTTACCTGACAGCTATGGGAATTACATTCCCACTGCTTAAAATGGCCTTTCACACTCTTTCTGTTCACATGTGGATCTCTGTGATCTGCTTTCCAATTTGCTGGAAAGAGACCTTGTTAGCCATCATGGAGTTAACGGCACCATTTAACTCTATGCGAATGTTTTGATTTACGCCTTATAATTCATATGATTTTCTCCAGATTTAATCCAACTCCATATTAATATATCTTGTCAAATTTGATTCCATGTTTGATAAAGATGAGATGTCCTCCAGTCAACAGTGAGATTTAATCTATGGGATTTCACGCAGAGATTGTTTAAGCCTATTGTTTGTTTGAGAAGGAGTGAACTAAATACAGACTTCAGTGGAGATCAATGAATACAGGCAACGTGTATTTTGTGTTCCAGCACACTACCAGTTTTTTAACCCATCCAAACCAATGAGCGTTTCAGGTTGCACATGAAAACGATGGAGTTTTACCAAGTCTGCTCCAATAGGAGCAGATTCATTGAAACATGATAACTGCCCTTTAACCCTTTGAATACCAGAGTGCCCAATGTTCTAGCACTCAAAGGTTTAAGCATTTAATTGACAGTTTAATTGACAAGAAAAAAAAGTTATTGTTATTGTTTTTCCCTTGTGTTCTATGATATCCCAGACATTCTAATGCTGGTGTCCTATGAAGAACTGGAACAATTTAGTGCAAACCATCTTTAATATAGGGGACACATTCACATTGATTTAAATGGTGCTTTTTACCCCTGGGATGCTAGATTGGTCTGCAACACATTTTGAAGCACTGGGAATTTGTATTTGTCTCCTAGAGTACAGCTGAGTTGCTTCAGATTTGTTCCAAAATCATTGTAATATGTCAGCATCTCTGAGTGCTTCCTGTGTTGCATAGTAACAGAACTTCAAGGTTCCAGTACATAAATAGGTTATTGTGCCTAAGAGAGTAGAGGAAAAAAAAACTATATTGAAAGGGAAACTATTTAACAGTATTATGTTTTTCTAAGTATATTTAAAAGAAGTATTTACCTAGGCAGGTATTCTGCATACAGCTGATGAATTTTTCCTTGCATTGTACCTGCAATAACATGTAATGACTGATCTCCAACTAATCTGCACTTAATTCACACACTATCACTGTACAAAAACAGCTTGAATGAAAGTACCATACAGATGTGCCCCTTCCATGTTTCTTTACAACTATGCAAGCATTTCTAGATAGTGAAATGCCGTTGTCCAGCTATACATCAGAGTGCAATGCAATCACCCATCCAAATCCTATATATCCTTCCTTATATATCAATTCGCTAAAACGTGTGTAACGACGCAGTCATGCACAGTAGAGACTGCTGCGCGTGCTGCAGTCATGCGCAGTAGGGGCTGCCCGCGCTGCGGCTGATACTGTATCAGCCGCCGCGCGGGCAGTCTCTACTGCACATGACTGCCCCGCAACCGGCTGGCAGTGGCACTGTGGCCCATGTAATGGGCTCTTCAACTAGTAAATTACATATTATCTTGTTAGGGCACATTGACATAGTCCACTTCGTAATGAGACTTTTTATTGCAGACACCTTAATGAGTGATAAGTGCTACAGCCCCCTTCACGGGTTCTGTAACTTCACTCACACCCCCTTCTTGTGTTCCACCACCAGGCAGCCATAGATTGGTTCCAACGCTAATGATGTTATAGGTCTACTGGTGGTTCCATAAGTGTCTATGTCTGTGTAGACTTTCCTTAGTGCAAATGTTGGCATTCCTGATGGAACTTCATAATGATGCAGCCTGCTGCCATTTGGAGGGATCATATGAGGTGATAGTTGCCCATGTAAAGATGCTTAGTCCAGCATGGATCCTTTCACAATGAGTGATAGATCCAATGCAGTTTTGCTTCCTTTATGTCACCTTTATGTTACAGTGCTTTATGGTCTCTCAGTATTAAGTGATAAAATTGCAGGGGAAACTCAGTTTCATGTGACAGTTGTACAATTTCACTGAACTTTCTTTGAAATCCATACTACAAATCTGTAGCAGTGATATCATGCTGTTAGTGGAAAGCTGAAGCATTCTGCATCTCTGAAACAATTGCAGCATACGTTGCCAGGGGAAAAGCTCAATAGGACAACACATTCATTGTTAAATGTATTCGATCTCTACAACAAAGTCAGCATTGCAAAATGGGCTTTGGATTAAGAAACACATATCCATATAGCTATAATCCCCCATTAATTCCTTAATGACCCTTATCATGTATATAGAGATACAAGGTAAAAAAGAGGGTCTTATAGCATCATTAAAGTGTACCAGTGCCTTTGAAACCAGCTGTCTTTAAAAGCCCAAAGTCCCAGAGGTATAAAATAGGATTGAGACTGTATTAAAATCTGTTAGGGAAGGGGAGTTAAAAAGCTAAGCTTGTGATCAAAAGTGATAAGAAAAAATATATAGAATCCCATTTCCTGTGTGTTATTCTCACATTTTCTGTAGTGCGGTGGTTCTACAATGTCCCCCTGTGCTTTTGTACTCACATGGTAATTGCTCACTGGATCAATGTATACTGATAGAATACTTCCAGTTGACAATTCTGAGGTTAGTATAATATATCAGTTCACATGGAACTAATGGGCAGTTACCATGCTAGTAGCACTTGAAGAGCCTGGAGCACATGTTCTAAACCACTGCACTACAGAAAATGTAACTGGAAAATAACAGAGGAGGGAATCTTCTTTTTTTTTTCCTTAAACCATTGATGCTGTTAGAGGTAGTAAGGAGGGAAAGACCGATGGGGAATTAACCTATTGAGTGCTAGAGAGGTCTCCAACCCATTGTTAGACCTCTATAGCATTTAAAGGGTTAAAGGGATAGTAATGTTTCATAATAAAAGCAGCTCTAATTAATCATCATAGTATTTGGACTTTGGAGAATGTTATTTCAGTTCTGTCAGAGTTGTAGTTCAAGAGAAATTCAATGACAGTCCCCCTCCCGCCCCTTTTACTGATGTAACACTGTTCAGCCAGAGCAGAAAGGAGGTGCCCAGGTAGACTGCAGAGAGGGACAATCTTCAATTAAGATAAGGGAAAAACCTGAAAAGCTTGTCAAGGGGGGCAGGGATTTCATTGTTTTCATATAAAGAAGATTGTCCCCTGCTGTTATCTGTCTTGTCTATGGACTGCATTCCACATCTGAGAAGAGATGGCTTACACTAGGTAAAAGGGGCGGGAGGGGAAACTTTGCTTGTGAATATCTCTCAAACCATAAAGGTTCGAGAGATAAGACTTATATCATTCTTCATGTTTTTTTAATGCCTACAAAATAAAGTTAAAACGAAGCATTACTATCTGTTTAATGGTAGATGGCCACTTGGGGACTTAGACCTCCTCAAGTGGACACATTTTCAGTAAGGACACTAAAGCAAAACTGGTGTCCCTGGTACAAATGTACCATTGATCTAACCTTCGTCACTTGGGCAGAGATCAGGGGTATAAATGAATCAAGGAGCACAATTCCTATATTTCCTATATCACCACCTACTCCAAACATTTGTGTTCCAAAGCCTAGGAGTACAAAGGTAAGCGGACACTAATTTCATGCAACCAGTTTTCTACTTTCCAGAATGGTCTGCATTACCTAACTTTTCATCATTTTTGTGTTGACTACAACCATTTCAGTGCAAGCATTCCATATTTCACAGCATGTAAGAAAACAAGGAGTTATGTTAGGTTAACTTAGTGGTCCTGGTTTTGCAAAAACTAACGAAACTGTAAGAATCTGTTAAAATTTGTTGTATTGCATTGCACAGCCTGTAAACCAACATTTTTTTTTTAAAAAAAGGTCTGTTAGGCCTTTACTCCTAATAGTGTAATATTAAAATGGGAACAGAGAAATAAACACACATGATAAGTGAACATAATGAAGGGAAATGGAGGGATCTCCCATTGCCTCCTCCAAAATAAAGATGTATAATTGTTGGAGATGGAATGTGTGTGAATGCTGAATAGCACTTTGATGTATCTTTACTCTGACTCAAAATACAATGTTGATAGTTTAAGTTTAAAATTATATTCATAAACCAATATAAATAGTGATGACAGTAAATTTTAGTCAAAATCATTCAACAATATAAAAACTATTTAAAAATAAAAAGTTGATTTGATTGATGTGAATGGTGGTGGTGAACAGGAAGTAATATTGGTGGGTAAGTAAGGGTTCCTTAGCAGTACACATCAGTGCTGATCACACACATACACACACACACACACACACACACACATGCACTCTCTCTCTCTCTCTCTCTCTCTCTGCTGGTTATTGATTCATACTACAATATAGTTATCTTGCAAATATGTTCTAACAATCTCATATGCAGTGGGGTAACTCCTTCGAGAGAAATGGTATTCATGTGTGATTAAACTCTCCAGTTCCTATTTTATCATATGGGCTCCATGCCCTAACATGGGAGATCTTAGTGCATAGGTGACATCGAATAACAGAGTTTATCACACAGGAGAAGGTATCACCTCTTTATAACACTTTAAAAGGATAGTAATGTTTCACAATAAAAGCAGCTCTAATTAACCTTCATAGTATTTGGACCATGGAGAGTGTTATTTCAATACAGTCAGAGTTGTATTTTAAGAGTAATTGAATGATAAATTATTCCCCTCCTGCCCCTATTACCTAGTTTAAGCCACCTCCCCTCAGATGTGTAAATTGGACACTTGACCGGACAGGTTGCAGCAAGGGACAATCTTCTTACTGTAAACATAAGGAAAACCCTGACCCCTTGACAGGTTTTTTGGATTTTTCCCTTATGTGCACTGAAGATTGTCCCTTTCTGTGATCCATCCAGACAGTCTTGCTGCTCTGAGGTGAGCAGTGTTAAACAGTAAAAGGGGCGGGAGAGGGATACTTTATCATTCAATTACTCTTGAACTACAACTCTGACAGCATTGAAATAACACTCTCTATGACCCAAATACTACGAAGATTAATTGGGGCCCTTTTTTATTCTAAGACATTACTATCCCTTTAATGCTTCCCCCACTGAGTGATTCTGATGCAAACCAATTGCATTACATGGCGAGGTCCCATTGATTTGTATGAGAGTTTTTAATCTATGAAATGATAGATATGTCTCTTACACTTGAGTCATCTTTAGCACTTAAAGGGCTTAAATCCTAATATAAATCAATGGGATTTAGGGAATCTTTATTTTAAACATATGACATGATTGGTTTGTGCCATCATTGCCTCACTATGTAAGAACTGGTATCAGGTAAAAATAGATCAAAATTCTTCATTTTCCTTAACCTCTTGAGGACCAGAGGAGTATAAACAAAGTGCTAAATAGTGTCTTGCACACCCATCTGGTCCTTGAGGCATTAAAAAGACAGTCAACATCTCTTTTAACCCTTTGAGTGCCAGAGGGGTGAGCAACACATTGCAAAGCAATACATTGTGTACCCCTCTGGTACTCAAAGGGTTAAAAACCTTTGTGTCAAAAAAAGGTATCCAATGCATTGGGCTGCAATGCGATGAACACCTCTCTGAGACATAAAGGGTTAATCATGCATATTCTACAGGTTTATATAATATAACGTCACATTGCCTATACTTATATTTTTTTCATCTTCTCATACATATCATTTTTTTTTTCTTTTTTGTTTTTTTACACTTTTATGTGCTGACACTGAGCTCCATGGATCTGTGTTTCCAGAGAGCTTCCAGTCAGAGCCTGTGAAAGCAGATGCATTTACATCTGCACTGAGTACTCTGTATGCTGTAGAGACAGGCTTTTCTACATTGTTTCCATTTTTTTTGTATTCCATCTTTTTTACATTGTTGCACTCTCTCTACTTTACAGTCTCTGACTGAACTCCATCTGTAAACAGAGATAGCCGCAGGCACGGAACAGTGTAAAAATAGGTGAGGATAAAAAGAATAGGCAATTTAAATCTATATGTTTATACATTTGCAGAATATATAACATCAAAAGGAGGTTGACTGTCACTTTCAGATTCTATACTTGAAGAGATGAAGTTAAAGGGCCAGTAATACTTAAAATGTGAAAAATATATTTTAAAGTTTATCCCCTTGATTAAAACAAAGGTATTCCCACTGCTGAAACATGTTTTGTTCAAAAGTTATTATGGTTCAAACCTGAATTTTTTTTAGGTGCAGTATCACAGTTGCCTGAAAATGTACAGTGGCGCTGTTGCTACACCATCCTATGGACACCTCTGGTCAGTTGACCATAAATATCTATAGGATGGTGTAGCAACAGCGCCACTGTACATTTTCAGGCCACTGTGGTATTGCACCAAACAAACTCAGCTGTAATAACTGAGCTGTAATAACTTTTGAATAAAATGTATTAGATCAGTGGAAGTTCCCTCATTTTACTCAGGGGAATAAACTATATATATATATATAAAGTATTACTATCCCTTTAAGGGCTTGTGCCCTGAGGGATGTGTTTGTTGTAATGATGCATCCTTACATAAGCACTGGCACAGGCATTAGTGAAAGTATAGACACAACTCATGATCTGACCCCTATTTTGTACATTCTCCATAGTGAAACTGAAGGATTTCAGGTCCAGCTTGCATGATAGTGAATAGTGATTATATTTGACATTCACTGAGGCTGACATGTTAAGAAGAAGAATCAATTCTGGGACAAGCCAACCGCATCAGAGGAGACAAATAAAAATTTCCATTGATTTAACCCTTTGAGTGTCACGTAAGTATCCAACACACCGCAATGTTAAATAGGACTTCTAACCTCTTGAATGTTAGAGAGGTCTACAAGTATTCATGATGTTAAAATCCTCATTTAGATCACTGGGATTTGTTTATTTTGGTTTGCCTTGAATTACATGAGAGTTGTAGATGCACTAATGTGAGATGAACTCTTCAGCGAGATAAGCTTTCCAAGTACCCTGTTGCTATGTACTGCAATCTCTCAGGCTGTTAGTGCATAGATTACATAGAACAATAGAGGAATTGCACAGTTTTGGGTGGAAAGTGTAAATGTGTTTCTTTGCAAGAACTGTTTTGGAATCAATTTTCTGCCACCTCATCTGCCTAATTGCACCTAACTAAATTGCTTACACCAAAAATAATTCCCTCCACATTGCTTGCCCCAAGGGGAGGGTAGTGGCACAGTTTAACCCTTTGAGTGCCAGAGGGCTACTCAGAGCATAGAAGAGCAATGCGTTGTGTACCTCTCTGGCACACAAAGGGTTAAGTGTGATGCAGGTTGTTCCTTTTCTCTAGAATCCTCTACAAATTGCTTAATGTCATGTATTAAACAAGGCACACGTCTGGGGTTAGCTGGTATTCTCAAACAGAGGAGGCTTGCCTGTCATATTGGGAATGAACCTTTGTTCAGGATTATACTGATTCTTACGTGGACATTTTGTGTCTATAATGATACTAGAGAGCTATTTTTTATGCTCTAGAATGATGACTAGCCTAAAAGCAAGCAAATTATGTTTCTGTTTGTTCCCAGTGAGACTAACCATTTTTGCATTAATTCTGAAAACCCTTAGGATGTCTTCCTAATGGTAAAGAGTAATTCAGACATGGGGAGGTTATGCACTATGGTATGATAAAGAGGTGATAACCTGGAGATAACTTCTCCAGTGCCATCACTTCTCCAATTCCTATGTTATTCTATGGAACTTATGTACTCCCATCTCTCCCACTTGAGGAATCTTGGTGCATAGGCTCCATAGAATAACATGGACATTGGAGAAGTGATACGACTGGAGAGTTATCTCCACTTGTAACACCAATTTATCAGACCTTATTGCATCTCCCCTATAGACTCCTTGATCTCAATGCTTAGAGAAGCATTTGTACATTCAACTTCTTATCTCCCTGTAGAGTTCTACACACTTATAACAGCTTAGTGCATAACCCCCTGTTCTCCATAGCATGTTTTCTTCATTGTCTAGTGTGAACTTACAAAATGATCATTATCTATTGCAAAAAAATGATTGCATAATTAAGTTGACCCAAACCTTTCATGCAATTGTTATAAGTGCTATGGGCACATTTTCTCTTAAGGTATGGATATCCAACACATGGACCATAGGCCAAATGCAAGTGTCTAACCCCACAGTGCAGCCCTTCTGAGATTTTTAACCCTTTGAGTATCAGAGAGGCATTCAGTGCATTACAACACAATGCATCAAATTCCTCTCTGTCACACAAAGGATTTATTTATGTATTTATTTATTTATTTGGGGTGTGGCTTGAGAGATTTCCAGTGTATTGCAAAGTAGTGAATTGGAGACCTCTCTAGCATCTAAGGGGTTAGAATTCTAATTTAAATCAATGAAGATTTGAGAACTATTTTCATCCTTTGTAGTGCACTTGGTTTGTCCCAGAATTGCTCTCATTGTTACTATATCAGCTTCAATTACCATAGTACATATACAGAAAGACTATTCCTTTTATGTTAAAAGATAATTGAAGTATTGAATTGATGCTAACAATTTTATAAAATTCTTACAACCGCTACGGACAAATGTTCTCTTAGACTGCTACAGTATGCCTGTGTGATACAAACAAAATAGTAAACATCCTAGACAGAACATCAGATGGTATAGAGTTATTGATGGAAGGAAAGCATGCACTGTGTTGACATCTTAGCTGTGAATTTAGTGGTTTATATTATTGCACAGTAATTTAGAAGAAGAGAACAGTCACTGAGCTGAGAGTTTAAATATACTGACAGCTTTTTTTTTTTTTTTGACCTTGGGAAAATGGCATACTGTTTTAGTTTAAGCATTTGTAACATACGTTGTGCATCACATTGGATGGAGTGTGCATTCAGTCTGCTGGAGCACTTCAAGGCTCATCTACATAGATGAAATGCAGTAATTCTGATGAGAACCAAGTGCACCATAGAAGACACCTAAAAATCCCCATGTGAATAACGCTTAGAACCTCTTCAGTGTGAAGCAATGTGTTGAGACAGCTCAAGCAGCCATGGAGTTTACAGTCCATTTTAAATACATGGGGATTAGTATTTGTCTCCAGTTATCCATTTGGTTTTCCCTAAAATGATTCCAATTCTAGTTGGTCTCTTCATGTTATGGTCATTATGGTCAGCCTCTTATTTTTAAGTAACCCTTTGAATGCCAGACAGGTATGCAACACATTGCTTTGCAATGCTTTGTGTACCCCTCTGGAACTCAGAGGGTTAAAGGTTCAGAAGGGGGAGAGAAATCTCTAGCATCCAAGAAGTTAAAACTGACAATAAAAAAGCTACAGTAATTATGTATTCATATTAACCCTCAGAGTGCCACAGGGTGCTCAACACATTGCAGACAATGCTATGGATACCTCTCTGGCACTCAAAAGGTTAATGGGAAGGTTGTAACACTTTAATGCTCGTTTAACCCCTTAAGGACAATGCATTGCTTTGCAATGTGATCTGCACCACTCTGGTCAATAAGGGGTTAACCTACTAAGGGGGTATCCTACTAACCTCAACCCTACATATCTCAAAACAATAGACATTCATGTTGCTATTTTTTCTTATTATTGCTACACAATGTATCTATAGATCTATCTTAGTATTGCTACAAAATTACTTTATCATCTATTTTCTTCTTATTGCTACATAATTACTATCTATGGAAAGATTGGTAAGCGGTTGGCTGCCCTGTACAGCAATGACAGTCTGCAGCCGCCTAGAAAGATAGAGCTGCAGCTTTAAATTGAGCTCCCCCTCCTTCCAGTGCGCTGCAATCCCTCTGAGAAGTGGTTAAGAGTGAATGCAGCTTTTATGCATTTTAACCTATGCAGCTATAGACTAGAGGAAAGCACCTTCTTTTCCCACGGTCTGCCCTAATGCATTCATAGGCAGAGAGATCTTGTCTAGTCAACTAACCCCCCCTAGTGCTTAGCTCTGCAAGTGACCTGCAGACACCAGCCTGGAAAGCTACTCTTACTGTGCCCAGATCTCATCCCTTTCCAGTGCAGACATACATCAGAGCAGCTGGATTCTCTCAACTCTCTGCATCTTCCACACATCCAGAGACTTGACTTACAGCGCCTGCATTCAGCTGATTCCTCCTTGCTCCTATTTTCCAGTGGCTGCCATGGAATCTGCCTGGCACAGGACTGACAGGCAGACTTTAATGTTGTGCAGGGTGGCATTCTTTTATATTGTGCTTCTCTGATAGACCCTGCAAAACCAAGACTAACTGGGACTGTAATACAGGCATCTCTGGATAGAAAGGTACATGTCAACTTGATTATACACTGAATGACCCGTAAATTTTATTATAAGAGGGGCTGCATGGCTGGGGTTTAGGATGTCCTGCCGGCAACCTTGAAGACTGATTCTCCGGACTATGAGGAAATAAATGGAATTTCCCTGCTGCCAATGACTTTGCTGTAGGGTTTGGGAGACAGACGATTTGGTGCTGGTGGGAAAGGGGGATGGGGGTTCTGTCATGTAAAGGGAGGGTCCTGCTAGGAAACTCCAAACTTCCCTCCTGTAACCCCCAGCAGTGGTACATCCAGGCAGCACTGCTTACTGTACTTCTAATGACTGATCCCTGCGGGGTCACTGCATGCCCAAGCCAGGTCGTTCTGCTCTCACACACCGTAGCCCGCTGGCTCACTCCAGGTGTGCACCGTGTCCTTCTTGTATAGCACATACCCATGGCACATCTCTGAACAGCTACCATCTGGGGGTACAGGGTACTTTGCAACCTGATTCGAGAAACCACCGTTCAGTGCTTGAGAGTGATCGGCAGCCTGGAGCCGCTCACATAACATCGTGTAGAGCTCTGCGCTGTCCATGGTGCTGATTCCACCTTGTCACCGCTGAGTGGACAAGTGTATTCACAAAACTGGTCCTGTTCATAGCTCGTCCTAATCCAGCTGCCATACGCATACAGCGCTGGTTGCCCTGGTGCCTCTAGATTAGAGTGCGTGTGTCGGTCTCCTGGGAACATTACAAGGAGCTAAACTCACATCTATTCTCTACCTGTAGACAGCCCATAGAGGTCTGCGCACCCGTCTGTCAGCTACTTTGAGACCATCAAATAGGATCTGTACACCCACCTCTCATCATTCTGGGTACACTGGGCCACCATCAGGGAGATACACACTCACCTCTACAACTTCTGGGGGCTCAATATGGAGTTTCTAACACACAGCTGAAATAACATCCTCCTTGGATTGTTCTCCCAGTTTTCAAACTACTGTGGACCTCCATTGGGAGTTGTATGTCAGCCTCCTACAAGTGCAAAAATGAACGGACCTCTTATTAATCTCTCGCCATACTAAGTTTTTCTCGGGTTTTGAAACGGCTGTCTGATACATTGTGGTACACTCAAAATATTTTTTATTAAAACAAACCAAACTTTTTTTTGGGGGGGGATATGAAATGTACTTACTATAAAATACTTATTTAAAAATGAGCTTCCATGATTAATTTTCCGTCGGGTTAGAAGAGTCTGTTGTTTTGCTGTAGAGCAGCAAAAGAGCCCACAGAGAGCAGAGATTACGCCTGCTTCAAAAGCATATGGCTGCTTGACTAAACCAGCCCATCTTCTCCCGTGGGGGAGGATCTTATTAACGCCCTGCGGAACCACCCACCAGATGTAGCTTTGGATTGTCATTTCCTGCTTGGAGCTCGCAGCCGAGGGATCCAGGAATCACGGAGGTGGATTTGGAGCTGGCTTCCAAGGGAACCGGGCAGCCATGGGGCAGTGTGATGGGAGTGCTTTGCTTCTAAAACCTGCTCTCCTCCTGCCCATACTGACAAGTTTCCTGGCCGGTTCCAGCCACCTCTTGGACAACCAAGGTAAAGAACAGTAACTGCCAGGTGATACTCTGGTCCCAGGACTGAAATGTAAATCACATAAATAAGTGTTTAGTTGGGCTAGTTTCTGTGGTTAAAGAGGTTGAGGAACTAAGGAGAGTAGGTATTTATGCAAGAATGTGTGATAAAGAGAGGATACCTTCTCCAGTGTAGTGTAGAATAGTCTTATGCTTTTCTTTGAAGCCTATATCAACTTCTTTTTTGGCAAATTTTGCAGCTAAAAATGTAGGGCAGTTGTTCACAATCTTTGTTTTGTTCAAGTCACCCCTAACACACAGTCTGGAATTTTCAGGGCACCCCTAACCTTTATCAATTGTGTAAATGAAGGTGAAAATACATAAATATGTATTTAAGTTTAGAGCTCACATTCTGGATTAAAAAAGATCATAGGGTGCCTAACAATACCTTAAATATACTTTCAAAACTCAAGTCATATTTTCTCCAGAGTCTTCATGGAAACAAAAAGGCTCTAAGCTTGTGCCTAGGGCACACCAAAGTGCCAAATCACCCTGGTTGAGAACCACTGGTGTGGGGGTGGGAATCCATGTTTAATTCCATTTAGAAATTAGAAATTTGGAGATATTACGATTTGTATTGACATGACTTTCAACAGAGAGAATAATCTATAACATTATATTTCACTTGGAGGGCCCATTTATACCAATTTGGATTTGGGAGCTCTTTATCTTGCACCATGGTGCAGTTAGTTAGTCCCTGAATGTAACCACTTTTGTGGACTAGAGTGGTTGCCTTTCTGTCAGATCCACCTAGTAAAACTGAAGGTGGTCATACTATAGATGTTCTAGCAAATTCTAATTTCCATCTCCATCAGAAGTTGTGATGACCAGCTACCTTTAAACCTTTGATACTAGAGAAGTCTCCATTGCATGGCTTTAACCTTTCTAGCATCCAAAGGTGTAAAGTTTAACAGGTGCTCTAAATGTTTCCTTTCATACTTTCTCTTTGTATATTTAAAATACAAATGGACTGGTAGAGGACACAAACAAATCCATATCTTATGGTACACATGTGAATAAACATTTTCAACGGGTAAAATACAACTATTCATTTTTATTTCTAAGGGTCCTGTGTTAAAAAAAACAGTGGATTAATCATTGAGCACAGCTACTGAACCATAGGGTAAAAATAATTGTTTACATCTATTTTAATGGGGCTTTTAACCCCTTGAAGGTTAGAGAGGTACCCGACCCATTGTTTTGCAATGCATTAGGAACTTCTCCAATATTAAGGGGTTAAAAGCCATTTTCAAATCAGTGTGAATTTGGGAAATGCATATCTGTCCCCCATGGTGCACTCGGTTTGCCCCAGAATTATTCCACTTTTCTTTTTAATGCATGGCCCTTGGTCTTATCCGTTCAGCACATTCTGGCAATGAAAATGTTAATGAAAGTTCTATCCAAGTGTATTACTGTGAATAAAAGTGACATACAGCATGTAGGCAGCCACACACAGTCATCCAGCTTTACAGTTTTGAGGCTGCAGCATAATAAAACTCAAATAAGAAGTTTGATTATCCTTAAAACACATCCGTTTCCTAGAATTTTATGACTTCTGTTGTATTTTTGTATCTTGACAGTTTTATAGCCGTTGTAGCAGATGTAGTCTGCCCAGTAGGTTTAACCCTCTAAAGAGAGGGATTGTAAAGATGCACACATTTTAGTGCTGTTGTTTTCATTTTGGCAATGCGAAACTGAGATTTCCAAGGACTTTAACTGCAGTGAGTCTTGATATTGCAGTACAGCAGGGGTAGTTAACTGGTGGACATCAAGTTGTTGGGGACTAAAATTCCCATCATCCCCAGCCAGGTGTTGGTTGTGGATCATGGGGCTGCAATCCCAAAAACTGGAGATCCAGCAATTAGCTGCTTCTGCTGTAGAGTCTGAGAAAATGCAAGACATAAGGAAATTCAAATGATATTCAAAGCAGCATACAGTAAATTCTTCTGGCTTATATTTTCAGTTGTCCCATATTCTTCCATCATTTAATTTTTGCAGATGCTAAATATGGTGCAAGCAGTTTGCATAATGCTGATTAAAACACTGTCACTCTCAGGGACGTGCACAGACATTTTGGGGGGCAGGGGCTCAAATGAAAAAAGGGGCACTTCTCATAATTATTCAAAATATATATTAAAAAAAGGGCACATGGGCACTTTGGACAAAAAGGGCAGGTGCTCAAGCCCCCCTTGGTGTCTGTGTGCACATGCCTGTTCACTCTTTAAAAAACGTATCCTTTATAATAATTTGCTTAAACGTGTGTAACGACAGTCATGTGCAGTAGAGTCTGACCGCTCAGCAGATGATACAGAGTTGCAGCGCGGGCAGTCTCTACTGTGCATGACTGCCCCACGTCCGGCTGGCAGTGGCACTGTGGCCAGTGTAACGGGCTCTTCAACTAGTATATTGATAAAGGCCACAATCTCTGGCCGAAACCTCGAAATAACACTTCTGGTTTGCAAAAAATGTTCCTGTGTTTTGCTGTCTGTCCTCAATGAACTATATGAATCTTATTTTTTGACGACTACCCAGGTCTTTGATTTACTTGATAGGAAGTGACTATCAAACATTGAATGTGTGTGTATGTATGTATATATAATAAATATATATGTTTGTGTGCAGTTTACACATTCCCATACACAAACACACATACTCACAGAACTAATTGTTGAAATTTTAACCATTTGAATTTTAGAGGCATTTCTATGAAACTGGAAAACTGGAGAATGGAGACATGTCTGTCATTTGAGGGGTTACATTTCAATTCTAAAAGCCAATACATCAGTTATCTGTTGGCCTTGCAGTATGGGTGCTGCTCTCACTCTTTGCTTTTTGTATGGTATCCCAATTTTTGTGATCCAACAGATATCATTAGCTTTGAATCTCCCAAGAAAATCATATAAAAATTAAAAATTATCCCATAATGCTCTCTTGACTTTCCAGGGATTGACCCTTTGAGTGCCAGAAAGGTATTCAATGCATTGCAATGCATTGGATCCCACTTAAAGGGCTGATTACGAAAAAAGCCAACCCACCATATAAGTAAACAGAGCCTTTACATGAACAATACAGCAGATAAAAGGAAAAGAAAGAGGCCTGCAATTATTTCCTTTCTGCCCAATTTGTACATAGCTTATGCCTGGGCACAGAACTTCAGCCCACACTGAAATGCACGCATTCTCCAATAGGCACACATGGAGTAACATAGCCATTTAAACAAGCAAACAGCTTTGTAAGTAGGTGTTAATTCCTTATAAATCCTCCAGACCACTTTCATACATACCCCTCTCTTTGAGGCTGATATACCAAGATTTTGGAGTAATTCTCAGGCAAACCAAAAGTACCATAGGTGAAAAAATATGTATTCCTATTGACTGAAATTGGGCTTTTAACCCATAGAATGATAGACTGGTCTACAATGCAAGTAATGTGTTGGAAACACTCTAGCATTTAAGCGGTTAAAAGCCCCTTTGAATAAATGGGGTTTGGGGACTTTGTCACCTATGACACAGATAGTTTGCTGCAGAATTAGTCCATTTCTTCGTTCATTAGTCTCTGTGTGTTTATAATCATTTGTGTAACTGGGATTGCCAGGTATCATTAGTCAGAGCAGACTACTGTCAACTTCATGATGTAATAATAATAATATAATCTATTTTATTATATTGTGCTACCAATTTGTATGCAGCGCAGTACACTGAATTTATCAGGCCTGCCTTGTTGAGCGTACAGTCTAAGTTGATGGACAGTGACACAGGGACGGAACCAGGTTTTGAATGCTTTACAACAAGGGTCTTGGCTTCAAAACCTGTCATTTAACCACCTGATCTACTCCTTTTCCAAAAGTGTATAAACCACTCCAAAATATACATTTGGATATTCCTCTGATATTGTGATATTTCTCTGATAGTGCGTTTAACCCTTTGCACAACGCACCCCTCTGGCACTCAAAGGGTTAATCAGGTTAACCTCTTAGATGTAGAGGTGCCACCAATTCATTGTAAAGCATCAAAGGGGTTAATTTGTTTTTTTTCCTTTTGCATCTATCTATTTATTGATCTGTATTTGAAAAAGAACATGTCATATCCTATATTATAATTCACTAGAATGTTTGTCAGAAGCCATCATGCGCAGTAGAGATGGCTGTGTGCGCTGCAGTCATGCACAGTAGAGACTGCCCATGCCACGGCTGATATGGAGTGGGGCGCTCCTAATTCAGACTGGAGTCCTCTCTGTGCATTTTCCTGGAACCGCTTCGTATGAGCTGTGGCGCATTCGGGCAGTCAGTACTACGCATGACTGAAGCGCCGCCACTGTTGACCCATGTACACGGGCTTTCAAACTAGTTTCAATATAAAATACTTGTATTTTCTTCATACACAATAATAATGATAATGTTGCTAATTTTAAATATAATCGCGTCCACGTGAAAACTGACACATTGATGCCATCTCATATTAGAAACAAGAAGTTCTTCAGTCTGTGATTGTCAGAGGGATATTCAATGCCTTATAAAGTAGTGACACTCTAAGGGTTCAGTTCATCTTCCCAATTTCCTTCTTTTACACATGATTAATACCTTGGAATGTAATGTTTGTGCTATTGCTTTATTTGCTTATAATTGAAAAGCCAGTACATTAACCCTTTCAGTGCCAGAGGGGTATATAAAACATTGCGTACCCCTCTGGCACTGAAAGAGTTAAATGAGAGAGAGTACATATCTTTGCTCAGTGTAGCACTGCTCAGAACAAGCAGGGGGTGGGGGTATACATTTAGTCACTCACTGTCATATTCCTGACAATGGACAGTGTATTGTACTCTGTCTGGTAATGTGAGAATCCAACAGTGCATTTCGTTTTCATGGCTGGGACATTGGCTTCCTGTATAACATGCGCTGGATAACTGGGTAATGTTGGTCTACATTCATGTGCTCCTTGTGTTACATAGGGCCATATGTTCAAAACAGTACACTATAGAGTGAGAAATAACACTTGCAGTTGATTACAATGCGTATGTTAACCCCTTGAATTTTAACTATCACTGCCCTGGTGTTGCCCATGTGAAAGGGGCATTAGAGATTAGATAGTTCCCTTTTAGGTCACAGAAACCTCCTGTCTGTTCACCTCTCGTGTGACACGTATTGCATGGTTCACATATATCAGGACTTTGAAAAAAAAATCTTTTTTTAAGAGTAATTTTGGATAAATGATATTTAACTCCTTCAGTGTCAGAGGAGTAAGCAATGCATTGCAACTTTGCAGTGCGTTGCGTACCCCTCTTGCATTCAAAGAGTTAAATGGTATGAATGATGTTGACTTTCAGATAGTAATGCGTGTGAAATGCTAAGAGAAACTAGAATGACTGCAGAGTAAACCACCTGTACCATGGGGGGAGAAATAAAACTTCTCACTGAGTTAAATGGTTCTTTTAACCCTTTGAATGCTAGAGAGGTCTCAATGCATTGCAGACCAAAGCGTTGTGAACCCATTACTATTCAATGGATTAAAACCCTCTAATCAGTGTGAATTTGGGGAATTTTTATCCCCCCCCATGGTGCATTTAGCTTATTCCATAATTACGCCAATTATTTTTTTTATTCATCAGCCTCACTGTTCCTTTGACCCTTTAAAGGGATAGTAATGTTTCACAAAAACAGCAGCTCCAATTAATCATCGCAGTATTTGGGTCATAGAGATTGTATTTCAATACTGTCAGAGTTGTAGTTCAAGAGTATTTGAATGCTAAAGTATCTCCCACCCGCCCCTTTTACTTAGTGTAAGCCCCCACTCCTCAGATGTGGAATGTGGTCCATAGACCAGACAGCTCACAGCTGGGGACAATCTTCTCACTGTGAGAACAATGAAAACCCTGCCCCCCTTGACAGGTTTTTCAGCTTTTTCCCTTATCTAAATTGAAGATTGTCCCTCTCTGCAATCTACCTGGGCACCTCCCTGCTGCTCTGAGCTGAGCAGTGTTACATCAGTAAAAGGGGCGGGAAGGGGATACTTTATCATTCAATTACTCTTAAACTACAACTCTGACAGAATTGAAATAACACTCTCCAAAGTCCAAATACTATGATGATTAATTAGAGCTGCTTTTATTATGAAACGTTACTATCCCTTTAAGGACCAAAGGTGCCTGCAAAGCATTTTTATACACCCCCCTTCTTCCTTGTCCTTAAAGATTTAAAAATTAACTTTTTTTTAATTAGTGGAACTCATCTGTCAAAGCCAAATGATTTAAAGGGACCCAATCACCTAAAACGAATCTGATAATTACTGTGCGAGCCATTTTTATAATTTAGAAAAATGAGGGGAGGGGGGATTTATAAAAAGGGTTCTTTTTCTGTTTTGTGAACAGATCCTGAAAAATGACCTTATTCTTTACTATGCGTGTTGGTATTTATAAAGTATTCATGTTACATTTATTAATGCGGAGACCACAAAAATAAGAACAGGTCAGACATAGCCTTAAATATTTGGCAAAAATTGTAGCTAAATTGTTGCAAATAGTACCATTTCTTTATAAATTCGCTGCGCCACTTTTTAGAAACTTCCTTAGTCCATTAAAAAAAAAAAATACACTACACTGCGTGTGTGCCTCCTTTACTGTTGATAATACATTTATAACTACCAGTGACAATCTTACAGCCATTTTAAGTCCATTTGTAAGCCCTTTAGATGTATGAATTATGCCAGTTAACCCTTTGAGTGACAGAGGGGTACACAGCACATTACAAAGCAATGTGTTGCGTACCTCTCTGGCACTCAAAGGTTTAAGGCATGCTGTGCTGGTTTTAGCCCTACATTAACTACCTCACTCAGTGAAACTGCTCAGCAATGCATTACACACCTCCCCTAGCACTGAAAAGCATAACCTTTTAAATGCCATAAGGCCATCCATTGTTTTATAAAGCAAAGTGATGGATATTTCTCTGGCACTGAAAGTGTGAGTGGGGGAGAAAATGTAAGCCTAAGACAAAAAACATACAAATCCAAACCAAACTTGTAGCATCTACTTTTAATACATTCAGAGTTTGGCTAATTGTAATTAAGACATACGGGGCTTGACTGATGCATCAGCAGTCCACAGAGATGGACCCCTGTGTATCTTTAGCTCCACCTGTGGCCACACCCCAATTCTTACATTTCTCCACCCAGAGTTCCATCCAATGGTACAGAACATACCCTTAATCTAGTATAAGTTCCAAAAAACTTTTTAAACATATGGATTATAGTAATGTCTCCAATGTGTTGCTTTTGCAGGGTGTTGGAGACCCTGCTTGTATCCAAATGGTTACATACTGACCAGTAAAAAGACATGTAAATTGGTAAATAAACCAGCCACCATAAAACCTGAGCTGCTGATAGACGCTGGAGCATTGAGATTGCTCTGACTAAAACCACAATTAGGAATCTGGGTTTGGCCAGAAAGCTTTGGTGCCTCCTAAAATTCGGAGCTCTAGGCAAGAGTTAGGCAACCTCGGGTCCTCCAACTGTTGAGGACTGCAATGCCTATCATCTACGGTTAGCTGTTGGCTGGCTGAGGATGATGACAGTTGTCTTCAAGTAATGAAGGGCCACTGGTTGTCCAACCCTGCTTCAGGCAGTTGACCTAGAGCATTTATTCTCCGATCCAGACCTTTAGACACAACAACAGCTCAGGTGTTAAGGATATCCCTAATTAAGCACAGGTAGTGCAATCATAATGCCTGAGCCACTGTTTACCCATTTGTGAACAGTCAGGGAGGGATTAAAACATGTTGGTGTGTCCCAAGGGAAAGAGCTATGAATCACTATCCTAGAGAAGAAGAGCTGGTGGTGTTGAGGGAAGGGGGGAGGGGTTTGCTATTCAAATAGTTAACCTACTTATTTATTTAGTTTATGAATTAGCAATTGAAAAGTATTAACCCTTTGAGTGCCAGAGGGGTAAGCAAAGCAATGTATTGCATACCCCTCTGGCACTCTAAGGGTTAAAGGTAAATCTTTCTATAACCACTACATAAAATGTAAGTACCTTCCACAAAATTTGCCAATATATGTATAGTTTTTCACATGGATGTTTTAAATGAATAATAAATAGAATTTGCCTTTATATTCAATTCTGCCAAAAAAAAGTATATAAAAAAAAAATTCAACAGATTTTAACAATTTAGTACGTGGGAAAAAATTCCATATTTGCTGTAGCACATAAAAAATATTTCAGTGGTTAAGTAGGTAAGGACAATACAAGTATTTTATACATATTGCTACAATTCTTTAAATAGGATCTATCACCCTTATACATGTGTATCTAAATAGTTAGTTTATGTAGCAACTAGCTGTTATAAAGTTTTTATTTTTTTTTAAATAAAATTATTTGGTTGAAATTAAGCAAATAAATATTGCCCTGCACCCTACTTCCAAACAGATTGCGGTTACCAGCTCTGTACCCGCATTCTGTCACCCTTCCTCTGCTCCCCTCCCTCGATAAAGCCTCCTCCGATGATGAAGGCTTTCTGTATGTAAGCTGGAGTGCTCTCATTGGCCAGAGACCACTCCAGCTTACATGCAGAAATCCTCCGTCATCAGAGGAGGTGAGACCACTCCAGCTTACATGCAGAAATCCTCCGTCATCAGAGGAGGTGAGACCACTCCAGCTTACATGCAGAAATCCTCCGTCATCAGAGGAGGTGAGACCACTCCAGCTTACATGCAGAAATCCTCCGTCATCAGAGGAGGTGAGACCACTCCAGCTTACATGCAGAAATCCTCCATCATCAGAGGAGGTGAGACCACTCCAGCTTACATGCAGAATGCCTCCATCATCAGAGGAGGTGTGACTGCTCCAGCTTACATACAGAATGCCTCCATCATCAGAGGAGGTGAGACCACTCCAGCTTACATGCAGAATGCCTCCATCATCAGAGGAAGTGAGACCACTCCAGCTTACATGCAGAATGCCTCCATCATCAGGAGAGGTGTGACTGCTCCAGCTTACATGCAGAATGCCTCTCTAATCAGAGGAGGTGAGACCGCTCCAGCTTACACGAAGAATGCCTTCATCATTGGAGGAGGTGAGACCGCTCCAGCTTACATACAGAAAGCCTCTCTAATCAGAGGAGGTGAGACCGCTCCAGCTTACATGCAGAAAGCCTCTCTAATCGGAGGAGGTGAGACCGCTCCAGCTTACATGCAGAAAGCCTCTCTAATCGGAGGAGGCTGGATTGAGGTTGGGGAGCAGGGGAAGAGTGACAGACTGCGGTACAGAGCTGGTAACAGCAGTCTGTCCGGAATTAGGGCGCAGGGCAAAATGTATTTTTTTAATTTAAGCAAAATAGCGATTTTATAAAAAAAATGGAAACGTTATCAAATCTAGTCTCTGCATAAATTAACTATTTAGACCAACATGTATAGGGGTGATAGATCCCTTTTAAAAACAACACTATTTAAAAGGCAATAATCATGTGTTGTTCTCCTATGGAAAAGTAATAAGGTCCATATGTTCGAAAGGAAAGTGAAGGAGTGCTAGGGCAAACCATCTGCACTATATGGGACAGCTAATAGTCCAAAAATTCCCATTGATGTAAATGGAGATTTAAATCAATAGGACTTTTTCGTTCTTCCCTTGTGAGGAAAGGTATTGTGCACCCATCAGGTACTAAATGGGTTAACCTTGTTATTGTTATAAATGTTTGCTTTTGCACTGAAACTTTTAATAAGTTTGCAATGCATTATAGACTTCTCAAGCATCTAAAGAGCTAATTAAAATGTTAACATTATCTTATTTTAGGAAGAGATTAAGTGGGATTTTTTTTTTAAAGTATCGTAACTTGTACTAATTGTATGTTTAAGTGCTTAGATGCTAGAAATGTCTACAATACAATGATTAACAATTCATTGGTACATGTCTACCATCCAACAGGGTTAATATGAATACACTAGAATGAAAGCCCGTGTACACAGGCTAAAGTGCCATCCAGCGGCCCCGGCTGCTACCCTGGAGCCGGGAGCAGAGACAGGCGGTGAGCAGTTTGGAGCGCCCCGCTCCGGATCAGCGTGTTTGACCAGTCTCTACTGCGCATGACTGCATCATTCCGGCAGTCTAGCAATATATATTATACAGATACTTGTATCCGTTTATCCTGATTAAATGTTTTCCCTTATAAACCAAAGTATTCCTGATCTGTAACCCCTTAATCCTCCATTTGTAGATGTGAATTAAAGGGATAGTAATGTCAGAAAAAAAGTATTAACTATATGGTAGATACAACTAAAAAAGAGTACTTGCACTTATTCATATCTCTCAAACCGTTATGGGTTGAGAGATATAGGAAAATAAAATTATCCACTCCCTCCCCTTTCTGCTTGATGAGTTGTAAAGTTGCCAGAAGCAGATTCTGGTCGCTTGACCAGCCACGGCTCTTCAGCAGCACTGGCATAACGATATCTAAAGATAAATACTTCATCGGAATGGTCAACAATGTGTGCTTGCAAACCAGGCACACGTTGTAGACCATTCCGATGCAGTATTTCTTTTTAGATATCGCTATGTCAGCACTTCTGAAGAGCCTCGTCTGATCCAGGAACCATAATCTGCTTCTGACAGCTTTATGGCGCATCAAGCATAAAGGGGAGGGAGCGCAGAACTTTATTTTCCTATATCTCTCAAATCATAATGGTTTGAGAGATACAAATAAGTGCAAGAACTCTCTTTTAATTGTATCTATCATATAGTTAATACTTTTGTTCTGACAATACTATCCCATTAAGGGGATATAGCTAATGACACTGGGGGTCCTAAGATCACCGTTGGGGACCCCATCATTTGGAAGGGCAACACATTCCCATCAATGGAATATAAATGGAAGAATTCAGCCAGTTTTATGGCTGAATTCATTGACATCTTGTGGGTCAATCTTTATACCAGGGGTCATCAAACTTTTCTTTAATGGGAGCTACTTGTAATCGATGAAACATGCACTGAGCTACTCTAAACATATTTTCAAAATATATGAACTTATAACTGTATGTGATAAACAATCTCCACAGCACAGCAGCACTTACCTTCTCTTCATTCCTTCCCACGACTTCCAATAACAATGTGCTACACAGAAAACAAGTGACTTTCTTAGCAGCTCAAGGCAATAAAATTCTGCTACAAGATATATCATTTTTAGAAGTAAAAATCCATATTTGCTATAGAAAACAAAACATGTGGCTCTCCAGTGAGCCACAGATTTTCTGATTGATAGTGCTTTCACATCTTTAACAACACAATTCCATATTACTATGCATGTTTAACATTATTAGAGTAGTTGTTTAAAACAGTTAAAGCATGTAACATAAAGCTGGCAACTTTTGTGACAATGGGTTAATGAATATGGTCATACTGTGGCTCTTACCCACTTTGACACCATGTATATAAATTGTCTTTACAAAGCATGCGGGATAATCTGTAAACAGCTATTATGGCAGCAGGGCACAAAACCATGAAAATGCTGTGAAACCTCTATCTGTATTACTATCTGCTCATTGACTGACTTCTGGTGGGTACCACAGAGATAAAGCTGTGCCCAGATTGACTGCAGCCAGATAGCTTGAAACCTGATCAGAGTGGAGAGACCTTCTCACTGGTTGCCAAAGAGCTACAAGTAATTTGTGAGTTAGTTGTTGGAGACCTCTGCGTTATACATATTGTATATTTCTTGCCATATAGTCCACTCCCTATCTGTTATGAAAACCGTGTGTGTGAGTTCTATAGAGTGCAATTTCTGTTGGTTCAGTTTCCCTATTTATTGCAAGCGCTGTGATTCAGTCTGTATCTGTACTCTAAAGCAGGTGTCATCTACTCTATAAATTGCGTGCTCTGATTATTTCAGTTTTGCTGTCATTAGTAATAGTTTGTATCTGTACTGTAAATTAAGTCTGTTCTATTGAATACAAGTTCTGATAGTAAAGTTTCTCTATCAATTGCAAGCTCTGTGATTTAGTCTGTATATATACTGTAAATAATCAGCCTACAGACTGCAAGTTCTCATGGTTTAGTTTGCTTATTCATTAGAAGCTTTGTTATTCTGTCTATATCTGTACTGTCAACTATGTGTGAGTTTTCCAACAGATTTCAGTCTCTACTTGTTCAGTTTCCCTATTGATTTCAAGCTCTAAGATCCAGTCTATATCTGTACTGTAAACTGATTGTCAGTTCTCCTGTAGCATGCAAGCTCTAATGGTTCCGTGTCATTATTGATCTAATTTCTACGATTGAACAAGCTCTCCTACAGTTTACAGGTTCTGATAGAGTTCAGTTCCTTTGTAGACTGTAAGCTCTACCAACAATAATCATGATGTTATTAAAGCATTAGATACATTATCTGTAACCATGGATGAGAAGGTCAAAGACCCAGGTCTTATGCTTAAAGGGATACTAACACTTAAAGGGATAGTAATACTTCATTTTAACTTTATTTTATTTTGTAGGCATTAAAAAAAACATGAAGAATGATATAAGTCTTATCTCTGAAACCTTTATGGTTTAAGAGATATTCACAAACAAAGTATCCCCCCCTGTTCAACCAGATCAGAAGGGAGATGCCCAGGTAGACTGCAGAGAGGGACAATCTTCAATTAAGATAAGGGAAAAAGCTGAAAAACTTGTCAAGGGGGGAAGGGCTTTCATTGTTTTCATACAAAGAAAATTGTCCCCTTCTGTTATTTGTCCTGTCATACAACCAGACTCACATCTGAGAAGAGATGGCTTACACTAGGAAAAATGGGCGGGGAGGGGAACTTTGTGAATATCTCATAAACCATAAAGGTTTGAGAGATAAGATTTATATCATTCTTCATGTTTTTTTTAATGCCTACAAAATAAAATAAAGTTAAAACAAAGTATTACTATCCCTTTAATATTTAAATATATATAGTATGGTTTATGCTACTGTGTAAAACAAGGGTACTTCAACTTATGAGAGGTGGTTTATTGAAAAGTTATTGTAGCTCAAACTTAAATAATTTAGGTACAGTTCCTCAATGGCCTTAAATATTATAGTGGCACTGTTGCTACATCACCAAAGAAATGTGAATGAGTCGACACCATCATGGTTAATATCACCACAGTAGTCTGGTAATATAAAAACATTGAACAACTTTATTGTATCAAAAAATCCAGTAAAAATACCTCAGCTAAGGGAGACTTCTGTAGATGGATACCAGTCAGGTGTAACAGACCATCAACTCTGATCAATGCGTTTCATGCATTTAGCACTTACTCATGATCATGGTCCTTGATCATGAGTAAGCGCTACATGATATCCGTCTACAGAAATCTCTCCTAGCTTGAAACACGGGTTGCAACTGTATGAGGTATTTTTACTGGATTTGTTTGATACAAGAAAATGGTTCAGTGTTTTTATATTACCAGACTACTGTGGTGATATTAGCTATGATGGTGCGGACTCATTCCCATTTCTTTTTATGTTATAACGGAACCTGGAGAGAGGTTTCCTAAGTGAACACATATAGTTTTCACTGTCTGGATGATTTTATCACAGATTTGTTCACCAAAGCTAGAACTGCTTATCAAACAATATTGATTGTGAATTGCAAGTTTGAACTGGAGGTTGAAGTAAGAGCTGCCTATGTTTTTTGTTTTGTGAAGCTGTTGCTACACCATCCTGTGGAGGTTTATGGTCAACTGACCAGAATTTCTCAAAGTCTCTGTAGATTTCAAGATATGTGGTGCACTGGTGACTAGACTTGAGCATGGCAAAAAATCTTAATATTTTTTATATTTTGCACAGGAACAAAGATGACTCTCCCTTTCAGTGGCAATAAGGTACTAATACTGGCTGTCTGCCTATGCTACCTGCCTTCCTACACAACAACTGGACACTACCTATCTCCTTCTGCTCTCTCTGAGCTCCAACAATGGACTAACAGGAAATGCAGGCTGTCTGGGGTGTCATTAGTCCAACCCCCATTATGAAACGAAGAAGCTAATTGGACTAGAGAGGGAGGGAAAGTATATCACGCGTGGGTAGTCGTCGCCGAAGTAACTAAATTTTTGATGATATTTCGTTCCAGGGCTGTTCGGATTAGTTTTTTAAAAAAACGAACGATCCTTACCTGTAATGACGACGATTGTCCCTTATTCGTCCAAATTCCAAAAATGGCCAAACCGATTCGCACAAGTCTAGTGATGACATTATGGCCTGGAACTTGAAATTAACACAATGCGACCTATATGACAAAATAAGCTCGCAATCATTTAGAAGTTGCACATATGACTACACAGATCAGGCAAACTACAAAAAGACAGAAGTATGACTGAGGGCCATACGTCCAAATTAAAAGTGGTGGCATTCTAGGGAAAACATTTGCACTCCAGAGGAGAACTAAAAATTCAAAAAATTGCCATTGATTTAAATTGTGTTTAAAAAAATCTCTTGAATGTTAGAGAGGTCTCTAATGCATTCATATTTAAATCAATAGGAATTTATAGTTCACCCCCTATAGTGCAAATGGTTTGCCCCAGATCTCCTCCACTTTTCTATTGAACATACGGCCCAAAATCTATGAAGTGGACCTTACCTTACTATGTACCCATAATATTTGAAGTTCATATGTTGTGCAGAGATTTAATTTCTCATTATTACTTATGTTTGTAATTATTCTGTCAATCAACGGGTTAGACAATTACTGGTGTTGGTCATAATACACATGCTATGTATTCATAAGTAAATAATTGCTATTATATTGCTTTTCATTCTTAGTAATTATGACTATCATTAGCCGTATAGGCAGACAATAAGATATGTGTAAACCTAACACTAATTCTGTCTACATTATATCCCCACAATATTTTACACCTGAAGAACCTGTTAGCAACAGATAAAGTAATATCCAATTTTATGGCTCATTTTCGCAAATTGTGGCGTGCTCTCATTAGTTCCCTTCTGCTACTGGATTAAGATTAAATTTTAACACACATGCTTGAGTCTTAAAAGCAGTGAGAGGAGTGATATATTGTTGTGACATATTTCTTAATCCTGCTATGTAATAAAGCAGTTGCTTGCCATTATGATTTTATGTTGCCGTATCGCAGTGTAGCAAACTAATTAGGGCTACTGTATGTCTTAGGAAGCTGTGACAGATTGTTGTCTAGAATAGTGCCTTTAGATAGAGTTTTGATTTAGTTCTGTTTTTGCTATGGATATTTTGATAACAAAGGTGAAATCAATAAACAGTAAGCTTTATTAAATGTTGACATTTAGCACTCTATATCTTGAATGTCAGAATGTCAAAAAATAAGTACTATTTGGTTTTTCAGTTAATCATATCTTATATTGTCAAAACGAATACCTTTAAATTGTTTACATTTGTAAAGGTTACAAATCAATGGATTATAAGTGATATTAAGTGATTCTTACTGAAGCCTTAATGAAAACATTTTAACCTGATATTTGTGTTCAAAATTGCTTTAAAGGGACAATAATATCCCCAAAAATTTGCTCCCAGTTTTGTAGAGTTTAAAATATGAATCAATATGCTCCAAACCCTATCTCTCAAACCACTATGGTTTGAGAGATATAGGGATTCAAGGTTCCCCCTCCCTCCCCTTTTCCTGATGTCAGCGTCTAGCTGACAGCAGGAGATCCCGGTCCAGCAACCAATGACCTTTCCATTCATTGGAAAGGTCTACAAAGTGTGCTTGCAAACAAGGCACACTTTTTAGACCCTTCTAATGAATGAATTCTTTAGCAATAACTCAATTTTGGCTCTGTTGCAGATCCTCCTCGAGTCGTATGACTCGATTCTCCTGCTGTCAGCTTTACAGCTGACATCAGGAGAAGGGGAGGGAGGGGGGAACTTTGAATCCTTATATCTTTCATACCATAACGGTTTGAGAGATAGGATTTGTAGCATATTGATTCATATTTTAAACTCTACAACACTGGACATATTTTTTGGGGACATTACTGTCCATTTAACTTTTTTTATAAGCTGTTTGATTGTCCATGTTATATAATGGTTTCATTAAATTGTTCTATTTTGCATGATGTGTATATTTAACCCCTTAAGGACCAATGATTTGCCAGGACCATCATGACCCATGATGGTCCTGGTTCGTCATGGAATTCTGGGATGGCAGCACTGCTGCATGCCGCTCTGCCATCCCAGAATAATATGCACAGAAAAAAAAAGCTCCATGGTCCTTAATGGCTACCCACGTGCCGTATCGGGTGGTCATTAAGGGGTTAAGCAATATCTATTGTAAATTTTCTTGGGATCTATATATGCCTTAGACTATGTTAACATGGGAAACTGTATTGTACCAGTGGAATCATATGAAAAATGGAGGCCTGTTTTGGTACATTTTTAAAGGGATAGTAATACTTAAAATGTAAAAAAAAAATATGTTGTAGGGTTTATCCCCCTGAGTAAAACAAGAGTACTCCCACTGCTGAAAGGTGTTTTATTCAAAAGTTATTAATTTTCAAAGTTGAATTTTTTAGGTGCAATATCACAGTGGCCTGAAATTGTACAGTGGCGCTGTTGCTACACGATCCTATGGACAGCTCTGGTCCAGGGACCATAAATCTCCATAGGATGGTGTAGCAACAGCGCCACTGTACAATTTCAGGCCACTGTGATATTGCACCTAAAAAATTCAACTTTGAAAATTAATAACTTTTGAATAAAACACCTTTCAGCAGTGGGAGTACTCTTGTTTTCCTCAGGGGGATAAACCCTACAACATATTTTTTTTTACATTTTAAGTATTACTATCCCTTTAAAAATGTACCAAAACAGGCCTCCATTTTTCATATGATTCCAGTGGTACAATACAGTTTCCCATGTTAACATAGTCTTTGAAAATTAATAACTTTTGAATGAAAGACCCCTCAGCAGTGGGAGTACCCTTGTTTTACTCAGGGCGATAAACCCTACAACATATATTTTTTTACATTTTAAGTATTACTATCCCTTTAATAAACATATAGGACCCATGTTCACTAACAACAAAAACACAATTTCCCATGTTGAATGGTAACCTGTTGGGCTGTGTTAACTTTTACACAAGCAACTAATGCCTTGCATTAACATACCAACATTCACAATTTTCAAGCTCACAAATAATTACATTAAAGTTGCAGCAGAGCATATCTGCATAGCAGACTTTTCACAAAAGATTCATTGGTGTTTGTGATATTCATCTCACCCATCAATACACATTCAACCCATGTGGGCATCAGCCAATACTATTTGGCAGATGCTGATTTGACATAGCTGTCAGAAACTCTGCTCTCCTGACAGCGGCAGAATGCAGGAGAAAGGCAAGATGTGTACGCAGGCAGCAGAAATATAGCAGGGTGTTGCTACACTGCTGTTGTCTGTGTGAAAGCATTTACTGTGTTACGTTTGATTTATAGCAAGAGGTTTTTAGTTTGTTTTTGTGCTGAAAAGAATGTTAGCGAGGTCTCCAACAGACTGTAAACCATCTGAATGGTTTAGTTCAGGAATGGCTGACCCGAGTCCTTCCAGCTGTTGCAGCCTATGACTCCCATCATCCCTAGCCAATGTCTGCATTTGCAGAGCTTTGAGTTGCCTAACCCTGGTTGAAAAGGATTCTTCAGTAGAATTAAAACATATTCTGTTTTATTTTCATAACATATATATATATTGACAACAGTATTTGACTTACTAGCGGTTGCCCTTGCCAACAGATGTAATGAATTGGAAAGGCATTCCCTTATATATTTCTGTAAAGGCTATACTGTGACCTTTCAATCATAAGACAACATTCTCTCCCAGAAAGCAGATATATAACCTTGAGGTGATTTTACTCAGAAGGAGACAAGTAATAGAAACTTTAAAGGGATAGTAATACTTCGTTTTAACTTTATTTTATTTTGTAGGCATTAAAAAAACATGAAGAATGATATAAGTCTTATCTCTCAAACCTTTATGGTTTATGAGATATTCACAAGCAAAGTTCCCCTCCCCGCCCCTTGTTCCTAGTGTAAGACATCTCTTCTCAGATGTGAATCTGGTTGTATGACCAGACAGATAACAGAAGGGGACAATCTTCTTTATATGAAAACAATGAAAGCCCTTCCCCCTTGACAAGTTTTTCAGCTTTTTCCCTTATCTTAATTGAAGATTGTCCCTCTCTGCAGTCTACCTGGGCACCTCCCTTCTGACCTGGTTGAACAGGGGGGAGATACTTTGTTTGTGAATATCTCTTAAACCATAAAGGTTTGAGAAATAAGACTTATATCATTCTTCATGTTTTTTTAATGCCTACAAAATAAAATAAAGTTAAAACGAAGTATTACTATCCCTTTAAAGGAGGAGTCAGTCACTTGAAATAAAATCATCCACAGAAGCACTTGAAATAAAGTCTGATATGGGGACAGTCATGGTGAAGGTAGATTATATATGAGCAGATCCAGAAACAATTTAAGTAGAGGCACTCTGCTAAAATGATAAATCTCATAATTTATCCATATACACATTTGCATAAAAAAGTGTATAAAAGCTATTCCTAAATAGTGTTACAAGACCAAACTCTTGGATTTCTTTGCAGCTGATAATGTTATCACTAGTTTTATCTACACATTTTCTGATAAACTCCTCCACTAGTATTCTGAGTGATAAGACCAATAAAAAGATGTGTTAAAGTGTTAGTAATGTCCACATAAAAGTTTTTTTGCATTTAGAAGAGCTTAAAGGGATAGTAATACTTGAAAATAATTTTATTTTATATTGTAGCCCTTAAAAAAACATGAAAAATGATATAAGTCTTATCTCCCAAACCTTTATGGTTTGGGAGATATCACATGTACAATATAGTAAAAGTTCTCTTCTCCTGGCTGTTTCAGCCAAGTCTGCCATCTAGTGGACAGATTTGGAATTCGGTCCACAGAGCAACCGGAAGCTATTTAGCAGTACCGAGATCACGATCTTTTGAAAATAACTACTTAATCGGAACTGTGTACAAAGTGTGCCTGGCTTGAAAGCACATTTGTAGACCATTCCAATTAAGAAATTATTTTTA
Source organism: Rhinophrynus dorsalis (assembly GCA_037306005.1). Taxonomy (NCBI): domain Eukaryota; kingdom Metazoa; phylum Chordata; class Amphibia; order Anura; family Rhinophrynidae; genus Rhinophrynus; species Rhinophrynus dorsalis. Next base: position 65,628,136 of record CM074719.1, on the reverse strand, counting down.
AAGATCATGATCTCAGCACTTCTGGAGAGGCACAGCCGGTCCAGGGACCGGATTCCAAATCTGAAGGGTGAAGCAATGACATCACTTCAGGGGAAATTTTACTTCTGAATATCCCCCAAACCATAAAGGTTTGGGAGATAAGACTTATATCATTTTTCATGTTTTTTTAAGAGCTACAATATAAAATAAACTTATTTTCAAGTATTACTATCCCTTTAAAAAGCTGAGCTAAATGCAAAAAAATGTATCTTTCAAACCGCTATGGTTTAAGAGATACAGGCGTTTAAAGTTTGATCTCTGCTACTGACAGCTGTAAAGCTGTCAGCAGGAGATCTGTGTCGGTCGACATGGAGGTGCTTGAGCAGAGCCGTGATCTCATTATTTACCACAAATCCCTGCATTGGAATGGTCTAAAACGTGTGCCTGGTTTTCAAGCACTCATTTTAGACCATTCCAATGAAGGGATTTGTGGTAAATAACGAGATTGCGGCACTTCTTAAGCGCCTCCATGTTGACCGACACAGATCTCCTGCTGACAGCTTTACAGCTGTCAGTAGCAGAGATCAAACTTTAAACGCCTGTATCTCTTAAACTTTAGCAGTTTGAGAGATACGTTTTTTTGCATTTAGCTCAGCTTTTTAAGATCTTCTAAATACAAAAAAAAATTTTCTGGACATTACTAACACTTTAAATGCAATGTAATCCTACTTCTACTATTTAGCCCAATATAACAGCTCTATTATGAATCGTGAAGCAATCTTTTGAGACAAAGGGGCTTATACATGAAGGCATGATAGAGAGATGATAAAGCAGCTATCACTTCTCCAAGTCCTATGTTATTCTGTAGAGACAATGAATTAAGATTTCTCCAACTAGGCTCAATAGAATAACATAGGAACTGGAGAAGTGATAAAACTGGAGAAGTCATCTCCACATGATCACAGGATTACCTCCTTAGTGCATAACCCCCAAAAAAGTGATTGTATTTGATGCTGCATTCTGTTATGTCCATCATAACATTTTACATCATAAAAGGGGTGTGTTATATGAAGCATGTTGATGTGTTATTATTGGGCTTTGAGCATTCAAGTCCACCTCAAGGGTATTGTCTTTCAAAATGAACAGGGAATCATATCACCTGATAAGCTGATGCATCAAAAAGAATGTTTTACAAATTCACACAGGAATAAATACAAAGACATAATTACAACAAAGTAGAAAAGTCATTGGTGTCACTAAAATTAAGTAGTAACCTCATAACCAATAGTGATGAGCGAGCACCCCAATGCTCGGGTGTTCGGGTGCTCTGACCGAGCACCCCCTGAGGCTCGAGTGCTCGGCCGAGCACCCGAGCCCCATTGAAGTCAATGGGAGGACTCGAGCATTACACCAGGCACCCCCTGCTCTGATGAGGGGAGGGTGCCTGGTCCATAGGAAAAGGGAAGAAAAGGATGGAAACACCACAGAAATGGTTCAGGGACAGCATAGGGAGGATGTCTGGATGCATCTTGGACTCCAACATCGCTGCTGGGAACGATCTTTCGCCCGTAGTACGCCATTTTTACAGACTGGCCGTAAAACACACAAAAAGGAAAATAAAAACGACTTTAGGCGAAAAATTGTTACTAAACAATATTTGCTGTATATTTACTTGTATATCATCTGCAAATTCTGCCAAAAATTTCCTCGATTTTCTGAAGTGAGGCCATGATTAAGAGGGAAACGTGCGCAGAGGCAAATTATCCCAAAAATTTCCTTGATTTTCTGAAGTGAGGCCATGATTAAGAGGGAAACGTGCGCAGAGGCAAATTCTCCCAAAAATTTCCTTGATTTTATTGAACTGAGGCCATGATTAAGAGGGAAACGTGCGCAAAGGCAAATTCTCCCAAAAATTTCCTCGATTTTTCAGAACTGGGGCCATGATTAAGAGGGAAACGTGCGCTGAGCTGACCATCTAAAACATTATGGGTGAGGGTCTGCTGCGGAGCTGACCATCCTAAACATTATATGCGAAGGCCCGCTAGTGAGCTGACGCTATAAAACATTATATGAGAGGGCCCGCTAGAGAGCTGACCCAATAAAACATTATATGAGAAGGCCCGCTGGTGAGCTGACCTATATAAAAATTGTCAAACAGGGCCCGCTGGTGAGCTGGCCCTATATAAAAATTATATCACAGGGCCCGCTGGTGAGCTGGCCCTATATAAAAATTATAGCACAGAGCATATGGAAGAGGAGGAGGAGGATGAGAAGATTAAGAGTCAACCATATACCCGTTTTTTGGGTGGAAGGGGTGAATGGGAATACAGAGTATTCCCATCATTGTAAGTAACATATATAAAGTGAGTTTATGTTCCCCCGGGGCTTTCCTCCAGTGGAGTGGAGAAGTCAGGGGAAATCCAGGCCTTGTTCATTTTTATAAGTGTCAACCTATCAGCATTGTCGGTGGAAAGGCGGATACGCTTATCTGTTATGATGCCACCAGCAGCACTAAATACCCGCTCAGACAGAACGCTGGCGGCAGGGCAGGCCAGCACCTCCAAGGCGTAGAGTGCCAGTTCATACCACGTGTCCAGCTTGGACACCCAGTAGTTGTAAGGCACAGAGGGATCATTGAGGACGCTGACACGGTCTGCTACGTACTCCTTCACCATCTTCCAAAACTTTTCCCTCCTTGTGACACTGGGCTGCGCATCAGGGTGAGGGTGCTGGCGGGGTGTCATGAAGGTGTCCCACGCCTTGGAGAGTGTTGCCCTGCCTTTCTCGGAACTGCTGTGTGCTCCCCTTTTCTCCCCTTCTCGGTTGGCCAAGGTAGCACGTACTCTGCCGCCAGCGTTGTCAGATGGAAAATTTTGGAGCAATTTTTCGACAAGAACCTTCTGGTATTGCACCATTTTGCTTGTCCTCTCCACCGGAGGAATGAGAGATGAGAAATTCTCTTTGTAGCGGGGATCCAGAAGGGTGAACACCCAGTAATCCGTGTTGTTTAAAATGCGTATAACGCGTGGGTCACGGGAAAGGCAGCCTAACATAAAGTCAGCCATGTGTGCCAGAGTACCAACAGTCAAGATTTCGCTGTCCTCACCAGGAGGATGACTCTCAATCTCCTCATCCTCTTCCTCCTCTTCTGCCCACCCACGCTGAAGAGATGGAACTAAAGTTCCATGGCTACCCTCTGTAGCGGAGGCAACTGTGTCTTCCTCCTCCTCCTCCTCCTCCTCCTCCGCCTCCTCCAATTGTCGCTGAGAAGACGAAGTGAGGGTGCTCTGGCTATCACCTTGTGTAAGCTCTTCCTCCCCCATTTCCACCTCTTCCACATGCAAAGCGTCGGTTTTAATTGTGAGCAGCGAGCGTTTCAGTAGACACAGAAGTGGGATGGTTACACTGATAATAGCGTTATCGCCGCTCACCATCTGTGTCGATTCCTCAAAATTGCGTAAAACCTCGCAGAGGTCTGACATCCATTCCCACTCCTCACTTCTGATTACAGGAAGTTGAACGGAGAGGCGACGACCGTGTAACAGCTGGTACTCCACTACTGCCCTCTGCTGCTCACAAAGCCGGGCCAACATGTGGAAGGTGGAGTTCCAGCGCGTGCTCACGTCACACAGCAGCCGGTGAGCTGGCAATTGTAAGCGCTGCTGCAGCTTCAACAGGCCGGCCGAAGCTGTAGATGACTTACGGAAATGTGCACACACGCGGCGCACCTTGGTCAAGAGATCATGCACATTGGGGTAGGTTTTTAGAAATCGCTGCACCACTAAATTAAATACATGCGCTAGGCATGGTACGTGTGTGAGCTTGCCGAGCTCCAAAGCCGCCACCAAGTTACGCCCATTATCACACACAACCATGCCTGGTTGCAGGTTGAGTGGCGAGAGCCACTGCTCGGTCTGGTGACTAATCCCCTGCAACAGCTCTGAGGCCATGTGCTGTTTGTCCCCAAGGCAGATCAGCTTCAGCACGGCCTGTTGACGCTTCCCCACTGCAGTGCTACACTGCTTCCAGCTACTGGCTGATGGGGGAGTGGCGCTGCGTGTAGAGAATTCGGAGGTGGAAACGGAGGAGGAGGAGCCAATAACGTAGGTGCTGGTGGAAACCCTGATGGAGGTAGGGCCCGCAATCCTCGGCGTGGGTAGCACCCGTGCCATCCCAGGGTCCGAGTCGCTCCCAGCCTCCACGACATTCACCCAGTGTGCCGTCAGGGAAATGTAGCGTCCCTGGCCACAAGCACTTGTCCATGTGTCAGTCGTTAAGTGGACCTTCCCAGTAACTGCGTTGGTCAGGGCACGGGTGATGTTACGGGACACATGGTGGTGTAATGCGGGGATGGCACACCGGGAAAAGTAGTGGCGGCTGGGGACCGCGTACCGAGGGACAGCTGCTGCCATCAGGCTGCGGATGGACTCAGTGTCCACAAGCCTAAATGGCAGCATTTCGATGGCCAGTAATTTTGAAAGGTGTGAGGTTAGTGCTATGGCCTGTGGGTGGGTGGCTGGGTACTTTCTCTTGCGCTCAAATGCCTGGGGTAACGACATTTGGACGCTGTGCTGGGACAGGGAAGTGGATGTGGTCGCTGATGGTGCTTCAGATGGTACAGGTGCAGGGCGGGAGGTATGCGGGCCTGCGCCTTCGACAGGCGATTGGCCGGCACCGAAAACAGGGGAAGAGGAGGCAGTGGTGTGGCCTGCAGACACAGATGGGCGATCCAGGCGTTCCTCCCACTTACTACGGTGCTTGGATGCCATGTGTCGGATCATGCTGGTGGTGGTGAGGTTTCTAGTGTTCATGCCTCGGCTCATTCTGGTGTGGCACAGGTTACAAACTACAATTCTTTTGTCGTCCGCACTTTCCTTAAAAAAACGCCATACCGCGGAACACCTACCCTTTGGCAAGGTAGATTTACGCAAGGGGGTGCTCCGTGGAACATTTGCGGGCCGGTTTGGTGCGGTCCGCCTTCTTTCTGTAGCCACACCACTGCCTCTTCCAGCCTGTTGCGGTGCTGCAGATGGCTCACCCTCAGGACTGCTGTCATCGCTCGGCTCTACACCTTCCCAGGTGGGGTCAGTCACCTCATCGTCCACCAAGTCCTCCTCCACTTCCTCACTCTGATCATCCTCCTCAAGTCTTGATCCCACCACATACTCAGTCATTGACAACTGTATAACATTCTCCTCAACAAGGTCTTGAGACGGAAATAGTGGTTGATTTAATGGCAACTGTGTCTCATCATCATCATCATCATCCACTACTTCCTTTGACCTTAAATGCCGTTCACATCTGTCATCTTCTTGTGATTGGGTAGCCTCTAGAGGTTGTGAATCAGGGCACAAGATGTCATGTTCCTCTGCAAGCGTGCTTGGAGAGAGGGTCAAATGAAGGATTGGTGATGAGACGAGCTCCTCACTATATCCCAGTGTGGGATCACTTCTTTGACCAGACCGTGTATGGTGGGAGGAAGGATGATCAGAGTGAGGATTATGTTGACCAGACTCTTGGCTACTGAGAGTGGACTTGGTGGAAGACAGGGTGGTGCTTAACCGACTGGAAGCAGTATCAGCTGTCATCCAACCGACCACCTGTTCGCAGTGGTCGGACCTCGAGAGTGATGTCCTGCGACGCCCTGTAAAATTACACATGAAGCTAGGTATGGTGGATGTCTTTCTTTCTTGTGCTCTGGCACCAGGCACAGTTTCTCCGCGTCCTGACCCGCGCCCTGAACTTTCAGGATCACGTCCACTTCCCCGTCCCTTTTTACCCGCCTTCTTCATCTTACACAGAATATGTGACTTTAATATTTGAGTTTGAAAACTTAACAGTATTTCTTACTATTCTGCAACTGTGCAGAGTACACAGAATAGGCTGCTAAACGGCGGTGAAACACACTGAATGGAATATGTGACTTTAATATTTGAGTTTGAAAACTTAACAGTATTTCTTACTATTCTGCAACTCTGCAGAGTACACAGAATAGGCTGCTAAACGGCGGTGACACACACTGAATGGAATATGTGACTTTAATATTTGAGTTTGAAAACTTAACAGTATTTTTTCCTATTCTGCAACTCTGCAGAGTACACAGAATAGGCTGCTAAACGGCGGTGACACACACTGAATGGAATATGTGACTTTAATATTTGAGTTTGAAAACTTAACAGTATTTCTTACTATTCTGCAACTGTGCAGAGTACACAGAATAGGCTGCTAAACGGCGGTGAAACACACTGAATGGAATATGTGACTTTAATATTTGAGTTTGAAAACTTAACAGTATTTCTTACTATTCTGCAACTCTGCAGAGTACACAGAATAGGCTGCTAAACGGCGGTGATACACACTGAATGGAATATGTGACTTTAATATTTGAGTTTGAAAACTTAACAGTATTTCTTCCTATTCTGCAACTCTGCAGAGTACACAGAATGTTCTGCTAAACTGCGGCGACGCACACTGAATGGAATATGTGACTTTGATATTTTAGTTTGAAGACTTAACAGAATGTGCTCTAATCTGCAACTTTGCACACTAAACAGAATGTGCTCTAATCTGCAACTTTGCACACTAAACAGAATGTGCTCTAATCTGCAACTTTGCACACTAAACAGAATGTGCTCTAATCTGCAACTGTGCACACTAAACAGAATGTGCTCTAATCTGCAACTTTTCACACTAAACAGAATTTTTTTTTTTTTTTTTTTTTTGTTTTTTTCCCCCCACACAAAATAACCTGCTGCCCCCACACACAGTAGTCCTAAAAAGGACTTTTGGTTCTTTTTTTTCACAATTTTTGTTTTTTTCCTCCCTACACTGCCTTTCCCTTCCTATCCTCAGCTCTCCCTGGCTCAGACTGAGCCGAACTCGATGGTCAGGTGCTATACAGCACCCGACCACGGGTTCTGGCCAGCCAATCAGTGTAATGCCAGCAGCCAACATGGCTGCTGGCATTACACCGATGTCAGAGCCTCCCTGCACGTTTATTGGCTGCGCAGCAGCCGCAAAACGTGCGGGGAGGAGACCCGAACATGGCGGGCGAGCACATGCGGTACTCGTACGAGTACCGCCATGTGCCGAGCAGAGCGATGCTCGAGCCGATCCGAGCATCGGCCGAGCATGCTCGCTCAACACTAATAACCAACCTTCATTCTCATGGCCGTGAAAGTGAAATGTAGTCAGGTCTTCCATAAAATGTAAACTGCTATGAAGGCAGTCAAACTAATGTACTACAAGTGGCATGTAGAAATCACATTGGATTGTAGAGAAATATCCATGCGTTGCTTTGCAATGTGTTGGGGACCTCTTGCATTCAAGGGTTTACAATATCATTTAATTCAATGGACATATTCATCTGTCCACTGTGGTGCAGTTGTTTTGCACCAGAATTGCTCCATTTATTCAGTTAAGGGACTATTTACGAGGGCTTGAAATCTGAAAAATGACTGCATGGTGTTCTCTCATTTGCACTATGCTGCATGGGATTTTGAGAATGCAATGGAAACACTGCGAGCTTTGGATTCTTTGCTGGAGACAGGTTTTCTGTTTTAGATGAGCAGATGTATTCACTTGTGTACTATATAGTTATACCCCTAAATAATACACCAGCCTCAGAGACATTGAATGTGGTCTTGTATGAAGATAGTCACTTTGAATTTAGTTTGATAATGAGGCAGTCAATGGAATGCACTTACTTACAGAGGTAATGACATGGAATGCATTTTGTCATGAAGCCAGTGACTTGGATTTCGTCTGTCATTTTGGCACCCATCTGACATTCAGATAGATAGTTGTAATCTAACATGGCATTGAGTCTGTTACTTGAAATACAGTCTGTCACAGAGACAGCCACTTAGAATGCAAAATACATTCACAGGGTGCATTGCACACATCCTCAAATGCAAAAAATAAATAAATAGAAATACAGCAACACCATATTTTATTGCTTAAAGGGATAGTAATGCCAAAAATAAACTTTATTCAGTATGTTAGATTTTATAAAAATAAAGTATTTTGAGAAAGTCCTATCTCTCAAACCTTTATGGTTTGAGAGATATTCGCCGCTAAAGTTCCCTCTCTCCTGATGTCATCTGTAAAGCTGACAGCAGGAGATTCAAGTCGTGCGACTTGAGGAGGTTCTTCAGCAGAAGCGAAATAGAGATCTTTAAAAAGAATTACTTCACTGGAATGGTCTACAAAGTGTGCTTCAAACCAGTAACACTTTGTAGACCAGTGGTTCAAAATCTTGTTTTGTTTAGGGCACCCTTAACACGTAATCTAGAACATTCGGGGCATCCCTGACATATTTCATATACTTTATCAAGGGCATAAGAAGGGAACAATACATAAGTATATCATTATTATCAGGTCTTATAATCATAATAACAAAAGTAAACATATGTGCATTACAATTTCTATAAATCTTTATTTAAAAGTCAATTTTTGTTAGTCTTCATAGAAAACATGGGGCACCCTAAGTTGATGTCAATGGCACACCAAAGTGCCATGGCATCCTGGTTGAGAATCACTGTTGTAGACCTTTCCAATGAAGAAATTATTTTTAAACATGGCTATTCTGGTTCTGCTGAAGAGCTGCCGGCTGGTCCCAGGACCGGGATTTCCTGCTGCCAGCAGAAAGCTGACATCAGGAGAAGGGGAGGGAGGGAGGAACTTTAGCCCCAAATATCTCTCAAATCATAACGGTTTGAGAGATAGGACTTTCTCCAAATACTTTATTCAGTATGGTAGATTTTACAAAAATAAAGTTTATTTTTGGCATTACTAACACTTTAAATAAATACATTAATATAAATATATTAATGGGTAATGGTTGGAGAGTCTCTACCTCCTTGGAATGCAGTTAGTTATATAGACAGTCAACTGGAATATAGTGCTTATTTGAGGTACAACTTGGAATGTATAAAAGAATAGAATGGTCAGATCTCTCAATAGGTACAGTAGACCATTGCTTATAGCTCCACATTTTGAGGGGTGCCTCATCTGTGCTGACCACACCCACGTTCTGAATTAGGAGTATGGACAGAACAATTTCATTGTCTTTTCACCAGTATGATATCACTTTACTAGCTATTATTTACCATTTGGATTCTAGAGTGATTTCCAATGCATTGTTGGAGATATCTCTAACAACCAAGAAGGCAAAGCTTTTTTTAGTTCTTGCTTGTTATAAACCAATTATATTTTCTTTGTCAGGAAACAGTGGCTATGAATGAGGTGGGGTCATATGAGGAATGGGGTGGGTGGCTGCAGGAAACGGTGGATATGAATGAGGTGGGTTCATATGAGGAATGGTGTGGGTGGCTGCAGGGAACATTGGATATGAATGAGGTGGGGTCATATGTGGAATGGGGTGGGTGGCTGCAGGAAACAGTGGATATGAATAAGGAGGGGTCATATGAGGAATGGGGTGGGTGGCTGCAGGAAACAGTGGATATGAATGAGGAGGGGTCATATGAGGAATGGGGTGGGTGGCTGCAGGGAACAGTGGATATGAATGAGGTGGGGTCTTATGAGGAATAGGGTGGGTGGCTAAGCCTAGACTGCCTTGCTTAGGGGTTCTCAGGATGTAAACAGTTACTTCTAATTTAAGGTGTAATTCAATACACTAGATTTTCAATTCTGGAGCAAACCAACTGCACCATTGTGGAGAAATGAAAAGTTCTATTGATTTAAATGGAACTTAAAATCAGTGGGTATTTGGGGATTTTTTTTTTTAATTTCTACCCTAAGGAGCAGTTAGTTTACTTCAGAACTTGCCTTTATCTTATTGACGTGTTCCTATTTTCTTTTGGGAATTAGGGCCACTTTGTATGCATATGAAGACATTAATGCATCCGGGGAAAATACCAATTACTAGATCTATATATACACTATATATAAAGCCAGCAAACCAGTAATAGTCTGCATCAGGGCTGTCCAAGTTTAGTCCTCAAGGGCCACCAAGAAGCCAGGATGTAAGGATTTCCCTGATTAAACACAGGTGAGTCAGTCAATATGAATGATCAGTGGATCATTCATATTGACTGACTCACCTGTGCTTAATCAGGGAAATCCTTACATTCTGGCCTCTTGGTGGCCCCTGAGGACTGCCAGCCCTTTCCTATGATATAAAAAATAAAAAGAATAAATCTCAATAATTTCAGATCAGAATCTGGCATTTATTGAAGTCTAATCATCATGGTTAACCCTTTGAGTGGTGAACTGGTATCTAATGCATCGCAAAGCAATACATTGGATACCCCTTTGGCATGTAAAGAGTTAAAACACAGCATCCCTGGGGGATTATTTTTATTTGTGCAACTGCATAATAGGGACATTTTTATTCTACAACAAATTACACAAACTATGTAGCAAACCCAGCAGAAGTGCCATTAAATTACTTCCTTCAAAACCTTAATCCACTAGGGTTAACAAAAAATGCACAAAATAATGATATTAACAAGGAAGATATTGCTGAGACGATAAAGAAAATGCTGACAGGGGAACTCCTGGGCATCGAGAAGCCTATTTTTTTTGTATTAAAATAATAATAATACTTGCAGTATTTATATAAGAAATTATGCTTAGAGTTTGCAATTATACTTAAGAATTGTCCTCTCCCATTGAATTTTAATTCGCATATCTCAAAATGTCATTCAAAAAGACCTACATGTTATTTTAACCAAACAACCAGCCCATGAATAGTTTAACACTTTGAGTGACAGAAAGGAAGCCAATGCATTGCATTGTGTCAGAGACATTGCCATGATGGGGAGAAAATGGTTAATTTTTCTTTTAAACCAGATTCTCTAAAAATCTGTGTTTTAAAATGTGTTTAAATTACCTCATGTAACAGAGACAATGAGCCTCTCTTCCTCAATGGAGGGGGGAAATGTTTGGGAGACTTTAATGGTGATTGATATAGAATTGCAGACAGCCACAGTCTGAAGCAGTATTAATATCTTATGAGAAAATCTCAAAAGTCTAAAACAGAGACATACTCCCCTATGGGAAAGTCTAGTAGGATGACATATTTATGTGACGTAGGGTCAAGGTTCATATTCTAAATTATTGTCAGAACCCATACCAGGTATCATTTTAGGTGTGAATTTTAATGGAGAGTAATGGCGCCATCTGTAGATTACATGGTGTTATTATTCGAGCTGTGGAATTTTTCCATAATATTATTATGTCATATGGAAATTAGGGATTAGTAGTTTCCAATCAGGTACTTCTGATGATGTCACTGTATAATGAGATGGATCTTTAACCAATCAGAGCAGATTTTCATAAGAGGAATTTCATATTATAAATATGCAAGTTTAGAGAGAAAAGGGGCTTTCCTCTTGGGTCTTGATTTATTTTTCCTTTCCTGTGGTTCCTGGCTGACTGATAAGGATACAAAGAAATACCCAGTGGACTGGTAACTATATATTTTCTTATTTAAATTTTGCAAACTTTCAGAATCATATAAATATTTCTTCTATATTTGAAGAAACCTACTTTTCTTCTAATTTGTCTTAATTGGACTGGCCAACAATTTGGCACCAATTATAATAAGCTATATTAGCTATAGAAATTCTAGAATTAAGAAGAATTTATTTATTTATTGGTAAATTGTTATATTTTGCCAGAGAAGTGTAATATAATTAAATAGCTTGGTTTATATATTAGTTAATATAATTCTTGGTATTTCTAGAATAATATATTGTGTTTCTGGAAAGGTTATATAACTAATATTTGATCTGGGGAATTCTTTGAATTCATTTATTAACCCTTTAACTGCTACTTGTCCATTTATTTGAGGAGTTTCTTTGATTTCTTTGTGTATGTTTTAGTCTAAACTTTTGTACAGTGAAAAGCTTTTAAACTCTCACTGGACAAAAAAACTGCCATCTTGGGTGTGGCATCCTATCTTAATAAGTGGATTAACCACTGAAGTACTCTGTAGGTTTTACATAGGATTGCTACAGTCATGTTTATGATATATGTTGCATGAAGTTTAGTATACTTTCTAGACATATATTATTGGATTGATTCTAAGTGTATTCTTGGTATAATCTATGATTGACTATATTAATTGCAATTTGTATGTTTTATTCAGAAGGCATGCAATATTTGAAATCAGTACATAATTAAATTATAGTGAATTAATCTGGGATTATAGTCCAGTTAGTTTCTCTAAAATTTGATATTGCATATGGTACAAGGAAACTTGTCAGAGGACCTGGCTTCATATTAAAGTTTGTTCATCTGACAACATACCTTAAACCTCAATTAGCATAGTTTATACAGTTTCGGGGGCAGGGGTATTCATATACACTGCTGCCAACTGTATTGTATTAATTGTAAGGATCAATTATCCTTTTCTATGCTGCTGAGTTCAATTATTGTTACCTAATACCTCTGAATATACCTATGTGTGGTTAACCCTTTAATTGCTGGTAATCCTAATGGTGATAATTGTGGTTTGAGTTACTATATATCTATTGTAATTACTGATCACTCATTTATATCATTGTTGTTTACACTTTATATATATATATATATATATATATATATATATATATATATATATATATATATATATATACATTATATATATTTTTGCACAAATATGCGGGATTGATTATTTAAATCAATTCTTTAATGCTGAAGTAGTATGTCAGTACCTAATATAGTGTAAAGTTCTCAAAATTATTTAATATTCTCATTTATCTATTTATGTGAAGCTATCCAACCAGATTGGTTCTCTTGTTTTAACCCTTTGGATACCTTCAATATAATTGGTCCAACAATTGTAATGCATTGGCTACCTCTCTATCACTCAAAGGGTTAAGAGATTTTGGGATGAATGTATGAATTCACTAGCACAGCTCCATTAACTTCAGAGGCTGTGTCTCGGGGTATGCACTAGAGTAGTGGTTCTCAACTCCTGTCTTCAGGACCCACTAATAGGCCAGGATTTGAGGATTCCCTTGTTAGAGCACAGGTGAGTTAATCAGTGTGAATGAGTCTCTGATCACCACACCTGTGCTCTAGCAGAGAAATCCCTGGCCTGTTAATGGGTCCTGAGGACAGGAGTTGAGAACCACTGCACTGGAGTGTGTGAGAGCTGTAGTGTATAACTGTACCTGGGAACTTTTTCTTCTTGAGTCCCCGGAAAGAGCTCATAAAGTTCATTTGGGGGATATAAATGACAAGATTTGCTTCTCAAGTGGGTGGGGCTTAACAGATGTTGTCATAAAGTGGGCAGAAAGTTGGTGGGAAATGAGCAGAACAGTGTGGGAAGGAGGAAAAAATGTGCAGAAAGTGGGAGGAACATGGTGGGAAGGAGGATGAATTGGTGGAAAGTGTGAGGAACATGGTGGGAAGGAGGAGAAATGGGCGGAAAGTTGGAGGAAGAGGGTGAGAAGGAGAAGTGGGCGGCAAGTGGGGAACAGGGTGGGAACTAGGAGAAGTGGGCAGAGTTTCACAAAAAACTCACCACCACTGGAGAATCCGCCTCTGTCCCCGGAGACCTGGTAGTTTACTTCAAAAAACAGAGTCTCTGAGGCAGATCCGGGGAGTTTCCAAGTATATGCATAACAGAGGATAATTTCTACCATTATTATGCCGGTGCAGAATGCCACATATGCCAGACCCATAGCATATGCAGGGAAGTGGCAGACACTCTCACAATTTCGTTTATTCCTTGTTTAGTTCATAGCTATGAACAATCCTTATAGGAAAGGAGGCATCCATAGACTTCCCATTGTCTTTCTGTTGGAGTGAGTGACTTAATATGGAATAGCCATTGCACATTCCCCTCATTGATACTTGTATTTTTGATAAAAAGCAAAGAAAAAAAATCAGTGTGGTAACATATGCTAATTATGCTAATTTAGAGCTGCTCTCAGAACATCATTAGCATAACTCAGCATATGGCAACACATTCAGAAAGCTCAATGCACAAAAATTGACTTAATATGTACTAAGCTACGTCTGCTGGTCTTTTGGCTAACATGGCAAAGTTCTCAAAGAACTTGAACTCAAGATGGAAGGTTTGATTTTAATGCTTGACGGACCAGATAGGTGTGTGACACACTGAATGGAAATGCATTACTTTGTAGTGCCTTAGACACGTCCTCTAGCATTCAAGGGGCCATCAAAGATATCAGACAAGACATATATTAGACTCTTGAGATGTCAGCAGAATGTCATGGTTTGGTCAGATTAATTGTATCAGGATGTAAATGCTACTGCATGCAACTAACCCATTTTAAATGTAGCTGTCTACCTCCCAGTGTGAAGAAATTGAGGCTGATGCATTAAGAGAAAGAAGTGCAATTCTACACCAATCCCCTTGAATGCTATAGAGGTCTTCAATATAGTACAAAATCCCAATTTAAATCAGTAGGTATATCATTTGCTCTGTATGTTGCAATTGGTTTGCGCCACATTTACTTAACCCTTTGAATGCCAGAGAGGTACACAACGCATTGCTTTGCAATGCCTTGCGTACCCGTCTGGCACTCAAAGGGTTAATACATTAGGCTGGGTGAAGCTGATGTACCAAGCAGAGCTAGCACAACTCTGGGGCAATCCAACTACATCATAGTGGACAGATAAAAAGTCCTATTGAATGCTTCAGACATCTCCAATGCATTGCTTAGCTAACTGATAGTTAACCCTTTGAATTTCAGAGAGGTATTCAATGCATTGCAAGACAATGAGTTGGATACCTCTCTGGCATTCAAAGGGTTAAAGTGAAAAACACAGCCAATATGTAAAGCCAATGCAGTCAACTGCAGCCTTTGAGTCAGGGGCAGAGCTACAGGGGTACAGAGACATCCAAGGGGGTCTGCTAGTCCTGAACTTTCCTGTGACTTCCTATAATCAAACCAGTTTGTCTTGGCTGGTGGCTGATGACATCATCACACGTGGCCTCTGCCAGGCAGTAAGATAAGAACACTGTCAGAGAATCCCTGTGAGCACCAGAGTGGTGTTTAATGCATTGTAAAGCAATGTGCTAGAAATCCAATTGGCACTGACAGTGTTATCTGGTCAACATGTGGGTCATGAATCAAAATATAGCAGGTCTGCGATGCTGAACACAAATAGATTTTCCTTTTTCTTTTCCTGATGTTCAAGTATCTTCTGCCATCATCTAGTGGGGAATTGCACCTTGGTGGCTTGACTCAAACCCTTTGGGTGCCAAAGACATCTTTAATGCATTGTTTCACAATGTGTTGTTAACATCTTTAGCATTTGAAGAGTTAAATAAGGTCTGTGTCAGTGAGGGTAATATACTATGGAAAAGTGGTGCAATTCTGGAGTAAATCAAGTAAATCAGGGAATATCTAACACTCCCCAAATTCCCATTGATTTAAATGGGGATTTTAACCTCCTGTAGCATTCAAAGAGTTAAAAATACATTGACACCGATGAGGAATTTGAAAATGTTTTTGTTATTGTGTGTGCTTAGGACCCAGTGGATTCTAGTCATATCCCTGCCTAAAGTATCACCAACAAAACATGTTTTCAGGATATTGCTGCTTGAATAGTGGTGGATCAATCAGTGGCTCAGTCACTTTAAAGGGACAGTAATGCCCCATACATTTTTTTAGAGCTTAAAAATAAGCTAAATGCCACAAATCTTGTCTCTCAAACCAGTATGGTTAAAGTCCCCCTCTCCCTCCTCTTCTCCTGTCGTCAGCTGTAAGCTGACAGCAGGAGTTTCTGGTCCGGGAACCAACAAACGTCTCATCAGCAGAGCCACAATAGTGCAATTTAAAAATAAATGCTTCTTTGAAACGGTCTACAAAGTGTGCCTGGTTGGCAAGCACATTTTTTAGACCCTTCCAAAGAAGTAATTCTTTTAAAATCACACTATTGCTGATCTGCTGAAGAGCCTCCTCGTGTCGGCCGACATGGATCTCCTATCAGCTTTACAGAAACTTTAGCAGGATATCTCTCAAACTTTAGCTATTTGAGAGATAAGATTTGTGGCATTTAGCTTATTTTTTTAAGCTCTACAAAACTCTTAAAAAAATGTTATGGGACATTAATTAACCCTTTGAGTGCCAGTGGGGTAGCGCTGAGCACCTCTTTGGCATGCAAAGGGTTAATCCACCTCATCAAGTCGGGATAGCCTGAAACATGTACTGTTAAGGACCTGAGGACCCACATTGACGCCCCTTAATATACACTGTAACAAAAGACAAGGACTCTACTTGAATGCCAGTTGGTGCTTTCTTATGACTGCATAAAGAAATGCTTAAAATAGCCACAAAAGTTCTATGTATTTAAAGTTAGACACTTTAATTTTACACCAGTAATACTGTTGGTAATGGATACTATCACGTTTTCTACCAGCAGATTGGAAATTAGCCTCATTGCCTGTGATTCCAAATATTCAATTTCTCCTAATGTGCTTAGTTATCTACACAGTGAAATGAACCATACAGGTGCTAAAATGACAATAAGGGAATTATTATACTGCAAGAGAAATGAAAAGTTCTATATTTTGTCCAGAGTAGGTATGGGTAGGTAGTTCTGCAGACTAGCTATTACACACAGTCATTTGTTAAACACAGGGAGAGACAGGAAAATAGCACAGAGGTTTAATTCTTTGAGTGGCACTCATAGGGTGAGTAATAGTTATGGATTTATACTATATAGAAAAGAAATATTAAACAACAGTAAAATATAGTAAACTAGTGTAAAAGCCCGTGTACATGGGCCATGGTCTGGGTGATGTTAACCCTATGAGTGCCAGAGGGGTACGCAACACAACGCTTTGCAATGCGTTGCCTACCCCTCTGGCACTCAAAGGGTTAAGAGGCTGTTCCTGCTCTGCTTCCTGCCGCCGACGCAGTTATGCACTGTAAAGACTGTCCGAAAGCACAGAATGCTCCCAGCACAGAACTCCCAGCATTCCGTGCGTTCGGGCAGTCTCTACTGCGCATGATGGCTTCTGATAAACATCCTAGCAAATTATTAGATAGGATTGTTAAAAATATTCAACAATAAAATGTTAATAAAGATAATTGCATACAAAATATCTAATTGCAATGTGTCAAACTTTACAAAGAAAGAGATTGATATTATATTGTCCCTGACTTTTTCCTGGCCTTGGGAAAGTTGACCCTGCTCCAAAGAGCTAACAATCTAATTAGTATAGTGAAAACACAATGAGCTACAAAGTGGACGATAAGGCACTTCTTATCCAGAAATCCAAATGGTTGCCAGGTACTGGTACTGCTGACATAACAGGTGTAAATATCCATAATTAAGTGCCACCTTTAAATAGAAAGTATTTAGTTTTTGATATCCCTCATTTCACCTCTTTCCTGGATTAAAGCCACCTCTCCTTTGAAGGAGCTGACTTGGTATATTGAGAAGTGGAGTTCAATTACCATAGCATCCTGACTCAACTCTGACTCAGATGGAGACATATGTCAATCGACTGTGTCAGCCCCTTCATTAGAGGAGATTCTAACATGAGTCAAACTGGTGGAAGTGGGTTGCTAAAAGCAAATATTTTATAATGTATTAAATATAAATGTACTGATATTAAAGGGATAGTAATACTTAAAATGTAAAAACATATATGTTGTAGGGTTTATCTCCCTAAGTAAAACAAGGGTACTCCCACTGCTGAGAGATGTTTTATTAACAGATTATAACAGCTCAAACTTGAAATTTTTTAGGTGCATTATAACAGTGGCCTGAAAATGTACAGTGGCGCTGTTGCTACACCATCCTATGGAGATTTATGGTCTACAGATCAGAGCAGTTCATAGGATGGTGTAGCAACAGCGCCACTGTACATTTTCAGGCCACTGTGATACTGCACCTAAAAAAATTCAAGTTTGAGCTCTTATAATTTTTTTATAAAATATCTCTCAGCAGTGGGAGTACCCTTGTTTTATTCAGGGACATAAACCCTACAACATATATTTTTTTACATCTTAAGTATTACTATCCTTTTAAAGGGCTGACATCAGGGAAAGAAGTGTGGTGGTGGTGGTGATTGAAAGCTGAATACCTTTATACTAAAGTAATCAGTTGCACAAAAAACTACACTCCGGGGCTAGCCAAATATAAAAACCCTCACAAAAATGTTAAAAAGTAAACTTATAAAAGAAAAATGCTTAGAATAAACTAAATATCAGTGGTATGAAAGCTGGCTGTTTGAGACATTTCCCAACTGAATTCTCCTTATCCAGTATTGTTTTTAATTTAATTCTTGTGTTTGAACCACTTAACATTAGAGTTTGAGTGACATCACTTTTGGTCTTTTGTATCTTAGAATGTAGTAAACAATTAATATAAAATTATACTCTTTCTTTAACACTTTAAGGACCACAGGAGTGTGCAAAGCATTTATTTGCAATGCATTGCACACATCTCTGGTCTTTGAAGGGTTAAAGGGATAATAATGTTTCATAATAAAAGCAGCTCTAATTAATCATCATAGTATTTGGACTTTGGAGAGTGTTATTTCAATTCTGTCAGAGTTGTAGTTCAAGAGTAATTCAATGACAAAGTGCCCCCCTCCCGCCACTTTTACTGATGTAACACTGCTCAGCCAGATCAGAAGGGAGATGCCCAGGTAGACTGCAGAGAGGGACAATCTTCAATTAAGATAAGGGAAAAACCTGAAAAACTTGTCAAGGGGGGCAGGGCTTTCATTGTTCTCATAGGAAGAAGATTGTCCCCTGCTGTTATCTGTCTGGTCTATGGACTGGTTTCCACATCTGAGAAGAGATGGCTTACACTAGGTAAAAGGAGTGGGAGGGGAAACTTTGCTTGTGAATATCACTCAAACCATAAAGGTTTGAGAGATAAGACTTATATCGTTCTTCATGTTTTTTTAATGCCTACAAAATAAAATAAAATGAAGTATTACTATCCCTTTAAGTTGGATCACAAATTGAACCAGTGAATTGGTTACAGGATAGTTCTTTATTCTGCTAAACCTACCATTCCTTTTTCTCCAGTAATATTTTCACTCAGATTTCTGTCCAATTTTTAATATCCGATTTCAATGATCATTTTAGATAATTCTTGTCCCAAAAAAAGGGATATTAAATGCAAGCTTGCTTACATATGAATGTCCCTGATTGGGTACCACGTGGGCTCTACTACTCTACACGTTCCCTTTGGTGTTGTGGCCCTTGAGGACTTGGGACTGGGGGGGTGGGCACTTTGCCTGCAGAGAAGGTTGGTGGGGGTTATTGTTGGGTACTGCCCACATAGTTCTGGAGGTTTTCATATATTTTTTGTTTTATTCTTATCTGAACACCTTAAATTGGGCAGAGATATATTTTGAACTTCTGTGCAACGTTGTACATTTTCATGGCTCATTATCTTATGTTGTACCATTACTTGTAATGTGCTTATGTCTATGTCTATTATACAACTATATAAACATTACAAAAAACACAAAAAGCAAATTAAAAAAACATATCTATCTAAAGCGTGCTTACACTTAAAGGAATTGATGTGCTGAGAATCGTCACAGCAATCCTGGGGCGAATCAACTGCACAATATGGGACTAAAAAAAGTTTGGCAACAATTGTCCCATTTCTTATTAGTACATCAGTCTAAGATAAGGTGACTACATACCTTTAAGATCAGGAACGTTTCTACAAATACAGAATGCAGGGTTCCGCTAATTCCGGTGCAGTTCTGCTGAAATATGTTTTAACCCTTTGCGTGCTAGAGGGGTACGCAACGCATTGTTTTGCAATGTGATGCATACCCCCCTTGCACTCAAAGGGTTAAGAGTCCCCAGCATAAAGGGATATGTGGTGAACAACCTCAAAGTGTTTTCAGCCTTCCATATAGTTATTAGATTTGTACACGGGAAAAAAAAATTTGGTAAAATTAAATTTCTGACAGGTTTTTTTTTCAGTTGATCAGAAAATCGGACCAGACCTGTTCGACTCGGACGAAATTCTGATTGGATCCAAATTATTCGGCCGAATTCACTATGCTTTTAAAAATACAATAAAATCAAAATTAGATAAGTAAAAATAAGTGGAACCTTTTCCAGGGTCTAAATGAAGATGGTGGAGCAGGCAGGACTCAGTAGATATTAGACATATGACTTTTCTTAGATTAGAGTTAGACTACAAAACTGAGGAAGCCTGAAGCAGGCAGGACTCATAGACATACGACTTTTCTTACATTACAGTTAGACAACAAAACCGAGGAAGCCTGGAGCAGGCAGGTCTCAGTAGATAAATATATATGACTTTACTTAGATTAGAGTTAGACTACAATACTGAGGAAGCCTGGAGCAGGCAGGACTCATGGACATATGACTTTTCTTGGATTAGACTACAAAACTGAAGAAGCCTGGAGCAGGCAGGACTCAGTAGATAAATATATATGACTTTACTTAGATTAGCGTTAGACTACAAAATTGAGGAAGCGTGGAGCCGGCAGGACTCCTAGTCATACGACTTTTCTTAGATTAGAGGTAGACTACAAAAATGAGGAAGCCTGAAGCAGGCAGGACTCACAGACAAACGACTTTTCTTAGATTAGATTTAGACTACAAAATTGAGGAAACCTGGAGCAGGCAGGACTCATAGACATACGACTTTTCTTAGATTAGAATTAGACTACAAAACCGAGGAAGCCTGGAGCAGGCAGGACTCATAGACATACGATTCTTCTTAGATTAGAGTTAGACTACAAAATTGAGGAAGTCTGGAGCAGGCAGGACTCAGTAGATAAATATATACAACTTTACTTAGATTAGAGTTAGACTACAAAATTGAGGATGACAGCAACACTGGAGATGTGCTGAGCAGCGCACACCCACAAATCTGACATCATGGAAACCCTTCGTCATGTTACAACACTGGAGATGTAGCCAGCAGCAAACTACAGAACACTGGAGGAGGCAGGACTGAGTATATAGATAGACATAGGACTTTTCTTAGATTAGAGTTAGACTACAAAATTGAGGATGCCTAGAGCAGGCAGGAGTTTACTGACGCCGCCACTTGTTTGCTATAGTGTGAGTTTAGTAGTCACCATGTGTCAAATGTCTTTAGGATCTGGTGTTGGGACAATATCATCTTTGACTTCATCCCGTTTCCACCAAAAAGAGGTACCATTGGATAACAATATGAAAATCATATAGGAAGACTGGAGCAGGCAGGACTCATAGACATACAACTCTTCTTAGAATAGACCTAGACTACAAAACTGAGGATGACAGCAACACTGAAGATGTAGGCAGCAGCAAACTGCAGAACACTGGAGCAGGCAGGACAGTAGATGGATACAGCAACTGAGGATGACTGATGCAAGGCAGAATCAGGATGACAGCAACAATGGAGATGTAGCCAAGACTGTAGAACAGTGGAGCAGGTAGGACTCAGTAGATACATGGATACAGCAGCAACTAAGGATGACTGGTACGAGGCAGACTCAGGATGACAGCAACACTGGAGTTGTAGCCAGCAGAAAACCACAGAACACCGGAGCAGGCAGGATTCAGTAAATACATGGATACAGCAGCAACTGAGGATGACTGGTGTGAGGCAGACTCAGGATGACAGCACCACTGGAGATGTAGCCAGCAGCAAACCGCAGAACAATGGAGCAGGCAGGACTCAGTAAATGGATACCGCAGAGCCAGACTGAACAACCTGTATAGTGGGACAACAATGTAGAATTTAAATTCCCCCCTGAGTCCCACCAAGTCAGGGGGGTGTCCTCTGCCCAACCAACCACTGTCCTAGAGCTAGGTAAGCTGGAGCGCTTAGCATATTATGTTACTATGGTACTTTTTTTCTTCTAATCTGCATCGAACCTGAGAGCAGAGTATCCCAGCTTTGGCAGGCTGACTTTTAAAAAAGTAATTTGCTCCATGAGCTGGCGGGCCAATTGAGAGTGCTGGGTTTTAAGTATATTTCCAGTAACAGAAAATACCCACTCACTCTGGACAGTGGTTGGGGGACAAGAAAGCAACTCCTGGGCTATCAGGGACAAAGCAGGCCACACAGCCCTCTTGTTATTCCAGAAAGTCAAGGGATCTGTACTTGGAGGCAAAGAATGTTCCGCAAGGTAAGTCTTAACCTCAAACTCAGCACTTTTTCTACTGATTTGGAGCTGTTTGTTTTGCGCAAAACATAATCTGTCCATTTCCTCAGCATATAAAGCAGCAGCTGTTCCACAGCAACAAGATGACATGCTACTGGCGCTGCTACTGATAGGTCCCGGAAGACCACCACACTCCTCCAGCTCATCTGCGGAATCTTCTCCTGCCTCCTATGACTGCATCCTGTTTTTCCTTTGCCTCTCATGCACCCTGGCTATCAATTGTTCCCCTATCATGAAACGAAGAAGCTAATTGGAATAGAGAGGGACAGAAAGTACAAAGAAGCTAATTGGACTAGAGAGGTAGGGAAAGTAGTATGCGCGGGGAGACCGTCATCTGAATATCTGAATCTTGTACGGAAATTCTGCCCAGAAATGTTTTGGATTCGGGTTCTTAAAACCAATGACTCTAAGATTTTCAACATGTCCGAATGGCTCCGAATTAGCCATATTCGTCTGAAATCCGAATGTGGATGAACCGAATCGCACAAGTCTAATAGTTATATATTGGCTCTTCCTTTAGAGGTCCCAAAGTTATTCCATATGATTTGGATGTGAGATTTAGCTCTGCTATGAACTAACTTTACTGATTCATTCATGATGCTTATATAATGTCATAGGTTTAGTCCTCTCTGTGCCAGAGCGAATAAACAACTCATTGCATTGCAGTGAATTTGTTATCCCGCTGAAACTGAAAGGGTTAATCCAGTAAGCACCATATTGGAGAAATGCACATTTTTAATGGTTTAACCCTTTCAGTGTCAGAGAGATAATCAATGCATTGCTATGCGATTTGTTGGTTATTCACTCTGGCACTGATAGGGTTAAATGGATTTGTCTTTTTTAAACCTTTGAATACTACAGTGGTCTAAAGCACATTGGCAAGCAAAGTGTCATAGATCTCCCTAATATGCAAAGGATTAAGAGTTCCCACTTAAAGCAGTGGAAATGTGTGGAATGTTTATTGGTTTCATGTTGGTCTGCTATAGAATTGCACAACTTTACCTTATTGAATTGCACCTTTTCCTTTGTAGCTTACTGGTCCATAACTATGTATTTACCACTATCTTGATTGTGATGCAGCTTTATGTATAATGGTTGTATAATTTTCTATAATGAAAACATGAAGATATTTACTTTAAAACCAATTCTACACAGTGCTGATAATGAATTGTGGAGTCATAAACAAAGGGATCCAATACCATATTTAGTTAAACTATTTAATAAATAATGACCAAAACATTTAAATATTTATATCAGCATCAATTAAAAAAAACATAATCTATCCCAAAGACATTGATGCTGATGTACTAAGATTCTGGAGCAAACCAACTGCACCCATAATAAATAATTCCTGGTGATTTAAACAAGTGCTGCAGAGGTCTCCATTGCATTGAAAAGTGGTCTATTTTGAAGACCCTTCCAAAGTGCAGTGAGTTAAAATAATTCCCATTTATTTAAAAGGGGCCTTTAACCATCTGAGTGCTAGAGATGTCTCCAACATATTGCATCAGAGCCAGCCCTGACATGGGTCATGGTGGGTCCATGGGATCCAGGCGGCATTGTGACAGGGATGGCAATTTGCCCCAAGGCATGTTCTTTCTGGCTTTCGGTGCATGCCCAATCTGGCAGGCATCAGGGCCAGTATATGGAGACAGGGAGGGAGACACCTGGACTGGTGTAGACTTTCAAAGTGGAAGAGTCAGGAGGAGAAACAGACACAGTGAGAGACTGAGTCTCAGCGGACTGGAGACAATGAAAAGAGGAAGTGGAGTAACACATACAAATAGACACAGCCAGGCAGGGGCAGACATGTCCGGCTCTGTAGCCCTCTGGGACTAGTACTGATCTTATTGAATGGTTCATCAGTATCTCCAAGCAGCTGACAGATACCAAGTAGTAAGAGTTGGTGTGATTTGTGAATGTGAGCAAATATGATGGCACAGGTGGACATGTAGGGTTGTATGTGATATCACTGGTGAATGTAAGTAAGGTATAGGTTTTCACAGGTGGAAATCAGTGATGGATGACATAAATATACAGAGTGGGGTGTTAGCTAGGTGTGATGTCACAGGTGTTTATACCGATTAAGTATAATGTTACAGGTAAATGTGTTGCATGGAAAGTTATGTCACAGGTACATGTATACAGAGAGTTTGGTGTTCTTATGCAGATGGATGTAGAAGTGGGATTCAGTGGTGGCTGTCCAGAGTGCATTGTGACATCACCGGTAGCTGTGCAGAGTGGGTTGTGATGTCACCTTTGGCTCAAGAATATCATGTTTGGTTTAGGACTTGTGATATATTGTTTTATCCATTTGCTGTCAGTTACTTTCCTCCATCTCGTGTTTAGGCCATCACCTGGGAGGAGCAACATTTCATCCTTGGACCCAGACAGCTTAATGTTTTGAGCCAACCCTGTATTGCATAGCAGTGTGTCTTAGGGCCATATTCTCAAAGAAGAAGCAAAATAGCTTTTGTCGTTTGTAACGACTTTTCAAAGTACAGTATCATTGGGCTCATTAATATTTTCAGAGTGTGATCAGAAATATGTTGTTTGTCCTGACTGAATTTGTCGTATGTAAAGACAAACATGTCTTTCCTAACGACAAAAAATGTCTTAACTAAAGACAAAAATTCTCGCATTCAGAACTTCACTGTCACGGTTTATTATGACTCTCAGACACAAGTTTTAGGTAAAAAAATCAATTTTATTGAAATAATAAATTGATAACTTAGGATGGCAATAACATACATATATATATATACAGAATATAGCACAGACAGAAGGCAGACTCTACCGGTCCTGTCAATATACCGGACAGGACAGTCTTAGGCTCTACCGGCCTTGCCAATACCGGGTAAGGCAACCTGCAGATGGAATGGCATAAAGGTTCTACCGGCCTTACCAAATTACCGGGCAAAGCAGCCTCAATAGATACACAATGTAGGCTCTACCGGCCCTGCCAATACTGGGTAAGGCAACCTCAGATGGAATGTGGCAAAAGGTTCTACCGGCCTTACCAATACCGGGCAGGGCAGCCCAGTGATAGTAGCAGCAGTCAGATGAAACTGGCAAATTAGCAGAATCGTTAAGCAGCAAGGCTTTGGAGCAAACCAGCGTCCGCACGCTGGGAACAACACTGAATAGTATAGCCGTTAGGCTTTGCGAGCAAACCAGTGACCGCACACTGGAGTAACAAGTGAGTAGTATAGCCGCAAGGCTTAGGAGCAAACCAGCGTCCGCACGCTGGGACCAACACAGAATAGTATAGCCGATAGGCTTTGGAGCAAACCAGTGACCGCACACTGGTGTAACAAGCGAGCTTGTATAGCCGCAAGGCTAGGAGCAAACCAGCATCCGCACGCTGGGACAAACACAGATTTGTATAGATGATAGGCTTTGGAGTAAACCAGTGACCGCACACTGCTGTAACAAGCGAGCTTGTATAGCCGCAAGGCTAGGAGCAAACCAGCGTCCGCACGCTGGGACCAACACAGATCTGTATAGATGATAGGCTTTGGAGCAAACCAGTGACCGCACACTGGTGTAACAAGCGAGCTTGTATAGCCGCAAAGCTTAGGAGCAAACCAGCGTCCGCACGCTGGGACCAACACGGAATTGTAGCAATGTCACCAACGCGACCAGGCAGAAGGTCGCCAGGATACTGAAGACAGGTGATGAGATGACAGGAACCAGCAACCATCAGTCAGGTCAGGAAACAGCAGAGAAGAAGTTTAGCAGTAACTGCAACACCAGAGACTAGGCCGGAACCAGGACTGGAGTAACTCAGCATCCAGGAAACACTGGAACAGTAGAGATCAGGAACTCAGGAACACAGGAGATCAGGAACTCAGGAACACTGGAACAGAGGCCCAGCTATCACTAGCATAGTGATAGCAAGAAGGTCAGAAACAACACGAAAGGGCACTCAAAGGGTGCCCAATCCAGGTTTAAATAGGCAATAAGAGGCGGGCTATCTGCAGACAGCCAATAGCAGCCCCCTAGTGGTGACAGACAAGGAACTGCAGCAAATCACGGGCACCGTGATATTCACATCCCCTCCATTATTTTTCTTAAAGCACAAGTTTGTCTTTTGCAAGACTTTTTTGTTGTTGGTTACTACAAATTTTCCTTTCCTTTATATGACACTGGAGAATAGTTTAGCCACACCCTTTTCCCGCCCCTTTGCTCGTCAATTCTGGAGTTGTGTCGTACACAACGGACATTACTAGTTTTTTGTTGCATACTCTATAGAAAATATGTTGTTCGTGCATTCAATTACTTTTTGATGTTCATGCAACATTTTTTTGTCGTTATCCCTTTGAACATACAGCCCTTAGACCTCTCTAGAATTCATTGGGTGAGATGCACTAAGGACTGATAAAGAGGTGAAAGATGGAGAAATCTTAGTGTATCGGCTCCATAGAATAACATAGGAATTGGAGAAGTGATATCAGTGGAGACATCGTCTCCACTTTATCATCTATCTTTATCACTATATCATGAGTTAAATGGGGGAGATGCACTGAAATCCCTGCATCTCTACGTGTTTTGGCTATAAATTTCTTCCTGATCTGGCTGTTATCTCTGTCGTAGGGGAGTCTGGGGAAAGATGCAGTTGAACAGGGAGTATGTTTTTTTTTGTTTTCTTTTTTGACATTGATACGGATGGGGGGGCAGTTAATTAAAATAAATAAATAAAATAAGAAAATAGGTGACAGAGGCATTGACCCTGTTGTGATCTGTGATTGAGGCACACTGATACTAGATGAAATAAAGTTTGTGTAGAGGTTCAAGGCAAGACATCACAAATAATCAGTTCTATTGTGTACTTTACTCAACTACTGTGTGTGCTTTTACTGTAATGTCCAGCAAACACACAAGTGGAATTTGAAAGGATTAGGAGCATCACAGGGACATGTGTGTTAAATGTTATTCCAAAAACTAACTGCAACCATGGTTGCTGCAGCATGTGCAATACACAATGGCAATCCATCTCCTTCCACGGAAAATGTAGTTAGTCAAAGTCCCATCAAAAGTTCCACCACAACCAGCACCAGTACTATAAACCATCTAAAAGCACTGAAGATGACTAGTCACATTCCAGTGTTGATGGCATAGCGCAAGAATGTGCATCAGCCCAATCAACTTCTGCATCTGATAGTGAGACAAACAAGCACAAAAACACAAAGTCAGGTGAATGTTGTGAAAAGCCCCCTAAGGGGAAAAGTGAAAAGAAATTGTTTGAAACCTCTAAAAGCCTCGAGGAATATAAAAGTAGTGGGGAAGAAGAGGTGGGCAATCTTGAAGATTAATTAATGACTGATAATGATAATGTAGATCTAGAATA
Source organism: Rhinophrynus dorsalis (assembly GCA_037306005.1). Taxonomy (NCBI): domain Eukaryota; kingdom Metazoa; phylum Chordata; class Amphibia; order Anura; family Rhinophrynidae; genus Rhinophrynus; species Rhinophrynus dorsalis. The sequence continues at coordinate 65,600,684 of CM074719.1, read as the reverse complement.
TATGCCTCCCCCATCCTTCTCTTCTTCTGATAAAGAAGATACAGATAAAGTTGAGAGTGAGAGAGATGATGACATGGCTAGAAAGTTACGAGAAAGGCAAAGGCTCAATCTTCCACCATCGAAAAAGTAGCTCTGTGCCTCTGTAAACTGCTTGAGAAAACAATTCGAAAGTTTGACCTTAGACAAGCAAAGATGGCAAAAAGCACACAGTCACCCTGTCAGTCATCATCACCGCTTCCAAGTCCAAGTCCCACCCAGCCACATACACTAATAGTGCTGAGTAACCAGCAACAACACAGGTTATCAACATCCACAGCCTTAGCTTTGATGAGTGCCTCTGCTGCACTTGGAAGTGCAGCACTTGTGACAACTAGTAGTAGTACAATTTCAGCAAAATCTCCCCTCAGCAGTAGTAGTAGCAGCCTCTCTGGAATCCCACAGGCTATGAAGTCCACATTATAGAGATACTTCACTCAGGATCCAAAAGCTGAACTTGTTGCTACATGTTGTTTGTGTTAGAAGCATGGAAACAGGGGGAAATCAGACTCACACCTAGGCACTTCAATGAGTTCCCACCTGAAGCAGAACCACAGATCTGACTGGGAGACCTACCATCAACAGGTCAGGGTTGCCACAACTAGTAGAAGCAGAAGTACTCCTAAATATTCTTGGGGCTCTGGAGTACATAATATAAGTGCTGTTGATGTGTTAGTGAGTGAGTCAAGATTGTCTTTTGTTTTTGGAGATGACAAGAGTCCTCACACACCCCCACCACCTCCATAAGTCATGTCATTAAAGCAATACAGTTCCACAGTTCTTCTACTATGTACTGCTATCCCACACTTACTAAGTTCTTAGAAAGAAGTCAAAACCTGCACAGGGGGTATGCCACAAATTGCAAAGCAATGAGTTGCGTACCCCTCTGGCACTCAGCGGGTTAAGTTGAAGATATACAGAGCTTAAAAAGGAGCTGCATTCAGTGGAAAATCAAATTCATATTATCACAGACATATGCCAACTCAGTTAGAATGTTTACATTATTAGGGGTGCTCAATGTATTGCTTTGTAATGCATGGGCATCCCTCTGGTACTCATAGGGTTAAAAATTTTTATACCCTTTATTACCAGGGTTGTGTGGAAAAAAACAAGTGGGCTAATTAAAAGCATATTCCCGGAATCCCCTAGTAAATGAAATACTTGCTGCAGGACATATTTCCACATATATCAGAAAAATCAATAGTTCTGGAAATCTGGTCGGCTTGATAATATCTGATCGATACCAAGTTCTATACCAAGCTAATTGCAATAATTAAGATTTCCATATTGGCTAGTTGTTTGACTCATGCACATTTAAGACAGCAAAGGTTAAACTTCACATAAAGAGCCACCATGACATTGAAAATCTCAATGTGCAATATAATCCCTTGACTGCCTTTTGCAATGGTGTTCTATGAGTTATTTAATTGGCCCCTTGATGTACCCCCAAAAAAGAACTTCGGAGGACTGTACTGATGGAATGTGGTAGCTCAAATTGAAAAACTACCCCTCGTGGACATTTCTTCATGATCAGTGATTCAGATCTAACATAATCCAGGCAATAATAAGAAAAACAGCAGAAATTCTGTAGAATTCATTTTCGTCTTTGAAAATTTGTATTTTTTTCTTATAATAAAGCTGGTTTGCTCCACAATTGCTTCTCTTTGGTTTCCTTCCCAAGTCTCAAAATGGAAGGCATATTATAACCTCTGATCATGGTTTGTTTTTAACATAGATAGGGCTTTACAAGTGTATTAGATTAGGACTTGCCAAATATTGAGGCACATCGACAGGGTTGGCAAGCTTATCCATTGTTTGGCCAAATTATAGTGCAAAATCCATCCCTTTATCAGGCAATAAGAAAGTTGTCAAAAAAGTACATATGTTTATTATTAATAAAGTAACAAGTACACAAAGAGAATTACATCAATTTAAAATGCATCTTGATTAAATTTACAAGCGAATATAAAGGCTATTACTAGCATCCAAAAAACACTTATATTATCATCCAGAATGATATTACCCAGATGTTACACATTGTAATCTACCTTTGTATTAGCTAACTTTGTGTGCTGCACAGTTAGCTAATACAGAGGCATGTCAGTGATAGCAATATGCATTTTTCCATGTTTCTTGTTGCACTGAAAATATTTATAAAAGTTACTTATTAACATACGGACATAGTTGATGAGATTGATAAAACACATTCATCCATCAAGTTCAACCCCTGCCACATCACCCTTGTTTTCCCTGACCCAAAGGAAAGCAACAAAAATACATCAAAGCCATTTCCAATTATGTCCAGTCTTTTGACTCCAAAAGAACAATGGACATCTCCTAGGATAAACATCTTATCTGCATTGTAACCAACAGTCAAAATTATCTACACTGTTGTAAGCCAAAGAGGCATCGAACACTTTTTTGAAAGCATCTACAGTATCTGCCAGCAAAACCTCACGAGTCAAAGAATTTCACATATCTATTGACCTTATTGTAAAAGAAAAGCACTATTGTAATAGTAAAAAGTGTTTTAGTCTCGTCTTAAAGGGATAGTAATAATTAATATGTAAAAAAAAATATATGTTGTAGGGTTTATCACCCTGAGTAAAACAAGGGAACTCCCACTGATGAAGGGGTTTTTATTCAAAGTTATTACAGCTCAAACTTGAAGTTTTTAGGAGCAGTATCACAGTGGCGCTATTGCTACACCATCTTATGGACAACTCTGGTCAGTTGACCATAAATCTCCATCGGATGGTGTAACAACAGTGCCACTGTAAAATTTCAGGCCACTGAGATACAGCTCCTAAAAACTTCAATTTTTATCTGTAATAACGTTTAAATAAAACACCTTTCAGCAGTGGAAGTTCCCTTGTTTTACTCAGAAGGATACACCCTACAACATATTTTTTTTTTTAAATATTAAGTATTACTATTTCTTTAATGAATGTCCTCTTGTTTTATGATCAGCTCTATGAGTAGAGTTCCCTTGGGAGTGCATTGTATTAGTTCTAAATATACTTGAAATAGTAATCATACCTCCCCATTACATGTCTCTTCTTTAATATAAAACACTGTTTTTGTCTCTTCTTTAGTGTAAACCCCAGTTTTTTAAAATCTTCCAATCCCTCTATCACTTTTGTTGCACGTGTCTGTACTTTTTACAGTTTTAGCTATCTAATTTACAAGTAAATGTACAGCAGTCTGTTTTTATGGTGTTACTTCCCCTTAAAGATGTTCAGGTGCACTTCGATGTTCTAAAACCTGACCGTTTCCTTCTAACATCTCGGATGCTAAAGATATCTCTAAAAACAATATGTTAGAGACGTCTTTAGCATCAAATGGGTTAAAGCAAAATAAAGAGGTCTTCTTTCTTATGGGAAAAGCATACCAGCTGCAAATAAAAATGCCCATTGCTATCAATTTGTTTGCCAGAAACTGCTTGATAGGCATTTTTGGAACACATAAAATATACTCCTTAGTGTATTGTAGCTAACACATTTCCAGTGGGTATATAGAGTTATTATTTATTTTTTGGGTGGCTGTGATTTTTTTTTCTCAGTACTTCATTAAGTATGTTGTTCTTATGTCAAAATGTTGAGAAATTGTATGTTGCTGCTTCCACTATGGAATTGGAAAGCTGTAATATTTAACCCCTTTGATGCTAAAGAGGTTGACTGAATATTCTGTTTATTCCAAAGCAGGAGTATACCAATTAGAGAGCAAATGCTTCCAAAATCACCTATAGTTTTCTTATTTTTTATTTAAAACAATAATTTAGGAGATATTTACCTTTATAATTTGCTAGTGTATGCAAATGAAACAGTACTGGTTGGTATGCTATCCATAAACTAACATTCAGCACCTCTCTTCACCCAAACTGCTATACCGTATATGTAAAAAACACTTTTTACCTAGTCTGTGTCATAGGATAATTGAATGGAATGGAATTACAATTGCTATATACCAGAAAAGAGGAGATAGAGGGGGTAAGTGAAGGTCCCCATCTGTACCACCATTCAGAGGCGTAGAAACCCCCACATATCTGGGGGGGATAGCACTTTGCCCCCCAGCTCCCCTGTGTGTCACTTTGCTCCCCCCTGTGTCTCTTTAATCCTCCCAGGCCCCCTGTGTATCACTTTGCCCACCCCCGGCCCCTCTGTACCTTCTTTGTAGCGTGGCTGAGCGAACAGCGGTAGATGAGCTTCTGATCCTCTACCTGGTCTGACAGGAAGCTGCTCGTTGCGCTCGGTGATCAGCTTCCTGTCAGACCAGGGTAGAGGATACAGAAGCTCCTCTACCCGCAGTCTGCTCTTCTCGGCCATGCTACAAAAATGTGACCGGCAGGAGGGAGCGATGTGCAGTTTGCTGCCCTTCTGCTGCTCACCCAGAGCCTGGACCTCCCAGGCCGGTGTGCGTAGCACCTGGTGGAGATTGCTACATTATCTCTCCCCCGTGTGATTTCCCCCCGGTTCCTAGTAGAGTGAAATGTACATTAGGGGCTCGATTCTATTACCAGCACTAAAAATAAAACAGGCACTATGTTTTTTTAAGTCAGTTTTTGCTATCCTATTGCCAGACTAGTGAAAACAAAACAAGCGGTAATTATACTTACCGCCAGTCTAAAAAAAAGCCCATAGGAAACAACTAAAAACAACATGCAAGTAGTATCCTATTACCCACACTCAGTATTAACTCCTGTTTTGTGGTTACATTTAACTCAGAAATTCTGCACCTCAGAGGTGGAGGTGTAGAAGCCATAACGACAGTTTCAAAACCAACAAAAGCAGTGTATAATACAGTATACAGCATAGAAATCCGACATAGAGTGCCCCCTTCGACATATTAACCCCCCTTTTAAAAGTCGACTACAGTGCTTACTTTCACCACATTAATTCGACAAATATTGTTCATAGTTGACAATTTAACCCTTCCCCTTCCAAATCTGACTTACAGTGCTTTCTTTCACCATATTAATTAGACGAATATTGTACATTTGACATTTTAACCCCCCCTCCCCCTTTAAAAGTCGACTGCAGTGCTCCCATGACTTTCTTTCACTATTTTCATCCGACATTTTTCTTCATTTTTATTTGACATGCCCTCGTGTTTTGTATTGCAAGATTAACCCTATGAGTACCAGAGAGGTATTGTAATGGGTTTGCTACCCCTCTGGTACTCATAGGGTTAATAGGCAACCTGTATATGTATAAAAAAAGGGTTTTTTTATTATATATGTAATTTGAAAATGTAATTAAATATTTTATTGATGTGCAACAATGATTCTCTTTTTTTTAAATTATATATGTAATTTGTATTAAAAAAGTACCTAGCATGGTGGCGAAAATTGCCCACTTTATTAATTAAAGAGTATATAACCTATGTTTCACAGCAAGGCATATGTTTGGCCTAAAATTACCCAATTGCAGTACTCTGCTGGGAATTAACATAAAGGGCCACATTCCTCATAAACTATTTATTTTTAGAGAAAAATGGGTAGCATAACATAGAAGCAAACTTCAATTCTATATAAAGCAAATTAAACAACCTTGCACTGATAGATCCAATTAGCCCTTTGAGTGCCAGAGAGGTATGCAATTCATTGAATGACCTCCCTGGCTCTCTTAAAAGGTTATATACATTGTATCACTGGACATTTTCTAAACTGAAAGGTAACAGATCCCCTTATTCTTGGTGTACAGAGATCCAACAAATGTACACGGTCACTGATAAAAGGTACCAGTCATAGATAAAAGCACTGCATTGTATATGATAGTATGTTAATCCCTTGGATGTAAGAAATGTCTCCAGTGTACTGCAAAGCAATGGTGTGGATACCTCTGTGGCATACAAGGGGTTAATGTTTTTTATTGGTAGGGTTCCATTGAGACACTTTGAAATATAATAAAAAGGAAATAGAGACGCTCAGCAAGGGACAAGGGGGAGAACACTTGTTCTTCTGACTCATAAACATAGTGCACTGGGGGCCATATTATGGTTCCCCACCCCCTAGAACATTTTCTGCAGATGTCCGTGCCTCTGCAACAGAAGAATTACATAACTCTGTGAAATAGAATCTTTCCCTTTCCTTTAACATAGCGTAAATGATGGATATTTAACAAAAAAAATAATAAAAACATATTTCACAGAAGTAATGGCGTGAGCAAAATCAGCATGTGAACTGAAATTGATGAAAGGGAAGCTTACAGACTCCTGATCATTAGCATGTACAAGCTTGTATTTTTTAGCTTGGCAGCCTAACCCAGCACCACCTGTAAAACGCTCACACTGTGAAGGCCTTGTGCTTAAAATTGTAAATTATAAATGAAGAGACTCTGAAAACAGTGACAGACTGCTCTGCACAATGCAAAGTGGCAAGGCTGTGGAATATTACTGGCTTTCTATAGAAATCTATAAATGCCTTGATGTAATTGTAGGTTAGGCAGTAAATAATAAGGGCTGCAAGACCCATTGGGTGAGTTACAATTACCTATTGGGCTAAACTGCATTAATCACAATGGACTGTGTGTAGAAAGGCAAAGTGCGCAGATTCTTGGGCAAACCTTCCCCAAATAACCATTTATTTAAATTGAGCCTTTAACCAACTTGAATTTTAGAGAGGTTTTCAATTCATTTTGATACAGTAGGAACAATGCTTTGGAGACACTTCTAGCAATGCATGAGTTAAAAGCCCCATTTCAATCAATGGGCATTTGAGAAATGGTATGTGTTCCCTAAGGGTTGATTGGTTTGCTCTAGAATTGCTCCAATTTGCTTCTATTCATATGTCCCATTGACCCATATATATACATAAAATCAAACTGGAGTAATTCTAGAGCAAACCATCTGCACAATAGGGGGGAATAAATGTTCTCAAAATGCCCATTAATTTATATGGGACATTTAACCCATTGAATTGAAGCAACACATTGGAGACTTCTCTAGGATTCAAGGGCATAAAAGCCCCATTTAGATCAATGGGAATGTTTCTTTGTCCCCTACAATACAGATAGTTTGCCCCAGAATAAATCCAGTGTCTTTTATAACTTGTCCCTTGTGTTTAAAGGCAAAGTGCACCAATTATGGGACAAACCAACTACACCAGAGGGAGAAATGAAAACTCTCAATCATGTAATAGGGAAATTAACCCATTGAATGCTAGACAGGTTGCACTGGGTTGGGGGCCTCTCTAATGATCAGAAAGTTAAAAGTGCCATGTAACTCCTTAATGGCTGGTGACATGTCAAGACCGTCACCGTATTTTTTTCCTGAAGGACCGGTGACGGTCCTGCACGTCATGTACTTTGTGTTTACAGTGCTCCTAGCGGGTCTGAAATTGACCAAAGCGGCCTCCCTCAGTTCGGTGCGCCAGAACAAGTCATCAGTCACAGATGCCAACGCTGACATAGATCAAAGCAGTCCTTAAGGGAAGTTCACTTCCCTGGACCGCTTGTCATTAAGGGGTTAAAAGAATAGTAATAGACCGTTTTTACAAAACGTTAATCTTGTAACTATTAGAAAAATAAATTAAATGACCCAAGTCCCATAATCGTAGTTAAAGTTCCCCCCTCCCTCCCCTTTCCCTGATGTCAGCTCTCTAGCTGTCTGTTGAGGAATCCGGTCCCAGGACTGAGATCGCGTTATTACACTTTGCAGACCATTCCAGTGAAGTGTTTCTTTTTAAATAATGCGATCTCAGCTCTGCTGAAGAGCATCCGCTTGTCTCGGGACCAGATTCCCCAGCAGTCAGCTAGAGAGCTGACATCAGGGAAAGGGGAGGGACGGGGAACTTTAACAAAGATTATCTCTCAAACCATAAAGGTTTGAGAGATATAACTGGGCTCATTTAATTTATTTTTTTAATAGCAACAAGATGCATGTTTGTAAAAATTATCTATTACTATCCCATTAAATCAATGAAATAGTGAGAATGCTGTATTTTTCCCTTAAGGTACAGTTAGTTCCCTGCAGAATTGCAACTCTCTGCTTACTGGATACAGCCCAGAGAAACTCTAGGGACATATGTATTAAACAACAAGTGTTGCAGTTCTGAGGTAGACCAGTTGCACTGTAGGGAACAGATACTATCCTCACTGATTTACGTTTTAATCAACCAAATAGTAGATATATTTCCTGTATTCTGAACATCCTCCAATGTTTGATTGATAGAGCTCCTGTTAACATTCTAACTGAAATCCATAGATCAAACACAGTAGCGGTCAACTGCAGATCATCATGAATAAGGGACTTTTCTATGTGCAACAAACTCTGCATGCATAAAACCATACATTTAACTGTAAATATATCAGGAATGGGGACAACTTATTTTACTCTTTAAACTGAGGTACTAGTATTCCATTAAAGTTGTCTATGTCATAAATATAATGTCAATCCATATTGTAGGCTATCTATGACTAAGCATCAGTAGTTGTGAAATGCGTTAGAGGGAGTGGAGCGTGTTTATCTTTCTCCAGTGTGATCTGCAGTTTTAATATATTTTCGAATAAAGATTTTGTTTTATGCTACTGTTTCATGTTTGAAGAGTGCCGAGTCCATCAATGTATCTGAATTGGGATAAGCAGATCGTCTTTTTCTCTGGCACCTCTTAACCCCTGATATAACAGCAAAATGGAGGGTTTTTGAGCTAGTCAGTGTGTTTCTTCTAGCGCCAACAACTAAGTTATTGTCACCCTTGACAAGAACAAGCTACTTGTTATAAGACTTCACTGACGAATGTGTATTTGAGAAACTGTTGCTTGTATAATTTTGTGAGAAACCTTAACGCAGAGTTATTCTTCTGAAAGAGCCTTGTTATATGAAAACTGATTGTGCTGCCTAGTCCTTCTAAGTTGACCTTCAAAAGCATGCTTCTCAAAATGTAAGCTATTATATTATTGAAACTAAAAAGACTGATTTGTGCATAGCCAGCAACTGATTATATTAATTGCTGTAATCATTTTTATAATTTAATTAGCTGGTGTCTACAAACAGCACTCAACACATACTACAGCAAAAATATCAATATCATAAGTGCACTCAGTCTCAGTGGGATTTATCAAGTGTTGTTCTGATGTCACCCAATGATAAAAGTGTTCATTTTTGCATCCTGTAGGAGATGGATGGTCAAAACTTTAAAACGGAGATCTCCTATTTATCAGAAATGTATGGAGTCCTATCCTATATAATAATTCACTAAAATGTTTGTCAGAAGCTGTCATGCGCAGTACATTTGGCTGCTAGTACTGCAGTCATGCGCAGTACAGACTGCTAGCTCTGTGGCTAATAACAGAGTGGGACGCTCTGAATTTAGACCATAGTTCTCTCTGCGACTATGGTCTGAATTTGGAGCAGCCCACTCCATTATCAGCAGCAGCGTGGGCAGTCTCTACTGTGCATGACTGCACCACGGCCGTTGCTGGGTGGCACTGGCTCTTCATCTAGTGTATTTGTAAATAAATGCACCAAACATAGACTTTTAAAAGGCAGTTATCATATTTTACAAGTTTCCTCATTTGGGAGCCGAGTTATTAAAATGCTTAAGCCTTTGCTCTGCAGCGCTAGAATATCTCCTGTCAGTCATGGGGAACTGGACAGTTGACACCCCAGACTAACAGTGAGCTTGAATTCAATCCTAACATTTAGCTGACTGCAACAGATTTGCCAGTTTAACAGGTAGACTTCACAGACCCTTAATATTAAGCTTTGTAGCTCTTCATTAAGGCCTATGGAAACTTCACTTGCATACCAGTGAGTTAGATATCTTAGACCAACGAGGGAACAATGTAGTCCTCTTTTCAGACCTCAATTCTGCCCCCACAGTTGATCTGCTGGGGCTCAAAATGCAGCTCCGTCATCATCAGGGGAGGAAACCTGATGATGGGGCACCAGCTAGTTGATAGTTGCCTTTTAAGGTAATTCTGAAGTATATACCAATTTTTAATACCTATTGACAATCCTTTGGCTCCGATGATGAGGCTGCAACAAAATGTTACCTTCCCCTGATCCAGTATATGGGTAGGCTGACTGCCTCTCTTCAGTTGTTGTTCTAAAAATTACATCATCGTCATTAACGAATTTCCAGCTGAGGATGATGGGAGTTGTATTTCTAGAGCAACTGTAGAAGTACAGGTTTCCCTCCAATGGTGCAATCACTGGGAAATATGTTTACTTTGATGAAGGAGGGCAGGTTTCATACTAAATGAAGATTGTCCCTTATCGTGATCCTCCTCTAGTGCTGAGGCCACAAGAATGAGGTCCGCAAAACAGGCGGGAGGAGGAGAATTAATAATATAATAGTTTGTCAAATATAGTGCTTTCACCATTAGCAACGGAACGGATTGATTGTACACATGATTACGAGGGAACGGAAACATTACTATCCCTTTAAAGTTTTATCTGCACTAGGGGCACCTTCGACTTCGACCATTTCTTTGTTCTTATTGATTTACATGGTACTTAATTCACTAATGAATGAGTGAGAACTAGCTATGATCCTGGCTTTAGTGAATTAATTTAAGGTAAAGGTGCAAGGAAATCCCGTCCCCTAAAATGGAAAGAAGAGCGTAATTAAATAGCTGATACAAGATACCATATAAAATTAAAAAACATGAAGCATAAATAATGTATCAATATTTACTACTGAGATAAGAAAAGTCAAAACTGATTTAATCCCTTGGATGATAGAGATGTCTCCAATGCATTGCAAAGCAATGCATTGGAGACATCTCTATCGTCCAGGGATTATAGAGGACCTGTTACTTTTAAAAATCCTCCCTTTGTCAGAGCCTCCATTAATTTATTCCTACCCTCTTTTGGAAACTGAGAATGTGGAGCAAGGTGATTTTCTGGATGTGTGAGTGATTCATTTTTCAGGCTTTATCAGACAGCACAGATCTGCTGAGATTAGATTCCACAACTACTAAATCAAAAATCTCTAAAATGATTAACCTGATTGAAAAACAAAAATCATAAGGTATAGACAGATTAAGTAGGTACATTTAATAAGACTAAACTCTATGGAGGTGACAGGTCCACTTTAAATACTCTGTTGTAATGACTGCATGACCACAGTGAAAGAGAGGGGAAATGTAAATTCATTCTGTGCCTAACAAGCTAGACTACTGAGATTGATGTTTCAAAATCTTCTAGATTGAAGAAGCCATACACCATGTAATATGTGCTTAGCAGTGTATAAATCTCTCTCCTTTTATCTGCTTCATGGAACCATGAAAGAGAAACCTACCGATTTAGTGTTGCTATTTCTTTGGCATGTCTCAAGGTTCTTATGTATTCTACACTACTTGAAAAAAACCCCTCTGCTGTCTGTTCTGTCTGTTACATTGCTGAGTCTCTGTAAAGTAAGTGCTATTTTAAGCTGACAAGATGGGACAAGGCACGGCTTACGCATCAGAAGGTCTTCAGCTGCTTGTTGGTTCATTGCTTACTGCAGACTTTTGTACAATGTAAAGGCTCTCTGCTTAATGGCATGCCTAATACAAGATGACCTTACTTGTGGAGAATACTTTAAAAAGAAAAAAAGAACTGTATCTCGCTTTTGCATTATGGTCATGTTAAAAATATTTTGACTAAAGAATGGAGAACTGACACATTTTATCTGTACTTGTGACAACTGAACAGAGGCAGATAAGCTTGTCAAGTATAACTTATATGTTCTGTAGCCTGGGTAAACCTTATCGTAACAACGCTCACAGTTTCAACACAAATCACTTCCAGTGGTAATCACCTGACCATTACATAACTGTTATCCTCACTGTGTATGAATCATATAATTTATAAATTCCTCTGCAGCCATTCCTTTTATCCACATTGGCCATGGATCTTAATTATAAATCCTTAAAGTGTATTAAATCCAAATCTGTTTCATTCTGTTATAGTTCATCATGTATAAAATGTCAACATATATAATATTAAAAAATATGAAGTACAGTAGCATATAAATTACTGCTTTTAATGATAAGGATATGATACATTAGTACGATTACCTGGAGATACGATGTCTAATTTCACAGGAACATTTAAAGAGGATCTGTCACATTTCCAAAGACTCCCCTTATTGGGAGCCTTCTTATTAATTTAATCCACATCTTTGGTGGGAATTGATACATTATAGCAGCTTAAGGGCTCTTTCACACAAGCAGATTTGTAGTACAATTTATCTGTATAGCAATTTTTGTTGTAATGTCTAAAAATACTGTTATGTTTTTATTGCTATAGTGTAGCAAGGTTTTCCCACTCTTCCATGCTCTCAGTAGAAACAGAAGTGATAAAATCACAGGACAAAAATGCCTGTCTGCAACAATTGTGAGATTATAATGTGATTTGAATGTGAGTCCACTGAAATCAATATTACAAATTTGTAGCTGTGTTATTGCACTGTTGGAGGAAAGCTGCAACATGCTGCTTCTCCCTACTACAATCACAGAGCATGTTGCCTATGTTAAATGCCCCATAGCACACAATAATTGACAACAAAACCTTGTTTTTATACTATTCTGTTGCTGTATCAGTGACGCCTGTGTGAAAGTGGCCTAAGAAATTGGGGATAGGTGATTTCTTGGACATCTGAGTAATTAATTATGCAGGCTTTATCTGACTAGGACAGAGAACAAAGCTCTGCTGAGATTATAGTCTCCAACAACAGGACCACATTTCCCTACAACTATTAAAGGAGCAATACACTTTTTTTTAATTAAAATGATATGTTATAGGTCTTTCTACTCAGATACACGAGGATACTCCCATGACTGTATGTTATTTTATTCAAAAGTATAAGTATGCTAAAGCTTTAGTACTCCTTGACATGGTGAACAGTTGTCAGAGACTCATCTCTTCCATGAATGCAACAGAATATCTGAAACCTGACCACTAGAGGGCAATGCTAATGTAAAATAAAACAAGTAGTGTATACCAAATGCATGTCCCAGCAGTGCAAATACTCCCATTTAATCTGGCAAGAAAAGCTCTATGATATTTCTTTTTTTTTCTTCACAAAAAAAAGTTTACTACTCCCTTTGATTGATTAAAAAAGCCCAGGGCATAGGCAGTCTGAATCAATATATAATGAGACTCAATGCTGTGTAGGTAACAGGTCCACTTTAAGATACACACAAACTTATTTATGAAGCTAAAGAGGGGCAATTGAAATCAATAAGAATCTGGGTGTTTTTTGTCACCTGCATCTGATTTTCCCCAGATTGCTCACTTAGCATAAGTGTAAAAGCAATATTGTTCAATTATTGGGCAAGGCACCTGCATCATAAGGACAAATTAAAAGTGGAGCTAGAAAGGGCTCCAAAGCAATTAACTAAATAAACCAATGGGAAAGTTTACTTTTTTCTATGGTGCTGTTGGGTTGCCCCTGAAACACTTGACTTTTCTTTATATATATATATCTACATGTATCTGTAGTTAAATTATACATTTAGAACTTGTATCTACAGGCAAGAGTATGGCTGTGGTCTACCTTTATCAGTAAAATAATTAATTTATATACTTCTGTATTTCGTGGATTTTAGATATAGATATTTGAAACATTAAGAAAAAATGCAAATATATAGAAGAGGGGTGTACAGGCATTTTTACTCTAGGACCATACTGAGAAAAAATGCAAAGGTTCAAGGACAAGATACTAGAAAATAATGTAATAGCATTAAAGAAAAGCATGTACAAAATGAGTTTATACCAATTAATGCAGTGGTTCCCAAGTAGGATGCCGTGTCACTTTGATATACCATGGACATCCACTTAAGGTGCTCTTTTATCTATACTGATTTTGTAAAAAAAATATGAGTGCTGAGTTTCAAATGTGTATGGAAATGGGTATGTGTATGATGTTTATTTTCACTATACTGGTTGTGAATATTGGAATAAGTGCCCCAGAAATTCCAGATTGCATCATAAGGGTGCCATAACCAAAAATGACTGAGAACCACTGGATTAATATATCAAATCCATAGCAAGACTTATATGCTACCTTACAGTTTCTATATAAACTTAAATACTTGTAATTAACCCACCTGGGGATGATGCAATACTTTGTACATTCCTTTGGTCTTCAATGGGATGAATGTCTGCCTCATTGCTAAACATTAGGTGTCATTATTATATTTTTCAGCAGGTCGTGTTTTTATTATTTAATGGAATGCATATGAAGGGCTAAAATGGCAATGTTCGAGGCCCACAAATGGCCCTTGGGACTTACTTCGGACATACCTGATAAACCTGACTTTTCTATGAAGAGTCCTATCTAGTTAAAACCTTATAGGAAACAAATTAGGACAGTTCAATATTAAATGCATAGATCACTTTAAAGGATTCTTGTTATAGCAGTGTTGCAGAATGATTGTGCCAGTAAACGGCCCATCCAGCTTTGTTCAGTTATAGATACAATTAAAACATAGCCTGTTAGTGATTCTCGAGAATCTTGTCTTTCCTACTATTTATGTAATTGAATACTGTAATTGGACATTTTCTTCATTATGAAGATGTTTTTTTTTTTTAACACTCAACCTGAGAGGGGGAACGAACAGGAAACTGGGAGACTGTTATGGGAACACAGGTGATGGAAAGAGGTGAAGGTGTTCCTTGGTGCTACTGTGGCTTACCAAAGATTATTTCTTGAATGTCACTCACATGACTTTGGTATATATTCCGCATCTCCCTCTTTCTATATCTCTGTCTCCCTCCAATTATGTTTATATGTATGTGCATGTATAATATAGTACTAGTAAATGCTACATGGCTGTGCCCTTGGGACTTAATGATCTGTCAATCATCACCACTGTGAATCTCAGTGGAAAAAGCAAATCGATGGTGGTGAATCTCACTATAGGCAATTTGGACAGGAGAGGCCATTTCTGTCAAAATCAACTCCCAGTGGCAAGTTCATGGTGTGTGGGTGTGCCAACCACTTCCGGGAGGGGCAGATAGTGAACCAGAAATATTTATATATATATATTTATATATTATAGCTACATCCTATATTATAATTTGCTAAAGATGTTTGTCAGAAGCCATCATGTGCAGTAGAGACGGCTGCATGCTCTGCAGTCATGCACAGTTCTGACTGCCCGCGCCGTGGCTGATACGGAACAGGGCGCTCCAAATTCAGACCGTAGTCCTCTCTGCTCACCCGACTCTGGTCCGAATTCGGAGTGCCCCACTCCGTATCAGTCGTGGTGCAGGCAGTCAGCACTGCGCATGACTGCAGCGCCGCCAGTGTTGGCCTGTGTACATGGGCTTTAAAACTAGTATAGTATATTCACCCAAACTGAAATTGCAGGTTTTGTTGATGTAAAGGCTGAAATGAAGACAAATCATCATTAGACCTTTTATCACTTTTAATAAGATCTTGTACCTAACAATATTCAAGTGAAAAACAAATTGATCATGCCATAATTGCATATGTGTACTCACCCTTAGCAATGGGGAATGTAACTCAGACATGTAAACAGACAATTTCCCTTCACCTGACATCAACTGAAGTGATTCTGATTAGACATAAATAAAATCAGCTGTTCCTGTAGCATTTTCTTTAAGGTTTCTTGGTTGCATATTTCGGACATAGCCATGGTCCACAAGGAGCTAACAAATAATCTACAAGATCTTATTGTTGAAAGGTACAGATAAGGAGAGGGATATAAAATAATTTAGAAGTGAAGAAAATATGGCACCACCAAGACATAGCAAACATCAGGATGCCTTTACAGAATTGATGACTGGCCAAGGAGAAAGCTCATCAGAGAGGGAACCATGACACCAATGCCAACCTTAAATTAGCTGGATATTATAGAAGAAACTGACCATTCTTTGCATATTACAACCGTTTTGCATATTCTCTACAAGTCTGAGCTGTGGGGTAGGGTTGCAAGAAAGAAGCCATTTGTCACAAAAAGAACATCCAAGTATGTATAAGTTTTTCAAGAAGACATATTCAGTCTCCCAAAATAATGTCTTATGGTCTGATGGGTCAAAAGCAGAACTTTTTGGCATTCCTTTGGTCTCCTGTTGACCATATGCAGACAGGTAAGTAGAAAGTAAAAGACACTCACTGCAGTAGTAAATCAGCTACCACTGAATACTGGTGAGAAAAACACATGCAATGTTTCAGGGGGCTCAGTGCCACCCAAAACATTACATATGTTTTTCTCATCAATAAATATTTTTCAGTAGCTGATTTGCTGTTGCACTTAGCTGTGAGTGCGTTCTCCTTTCTACACATCTGTCTGCATAAGGTTTATATATCTAGCGCAAAGCCAACACAGCTCATCACCGAAAGAACACAATACCTATTGTCAAGTATGGTGGTGGCAGCTTCATTCTATAGACCTGCTTTCTCTTCAGTGGGTGCAGGAGCTCTTGTCATGAAAGAGGGAAATTAAAGAAGAATTTTTCCTTTCAACATAGCATAGAAGCATACTTTCAAGGAATGGCTTACATAAAGGAACATCAATATCCTGGAATGGTCCTGTGAGAGCCCAGACCTAAAAGAGAGATGTGCAAAGGAGATTCTGTCATTATTTGAGCCTGAACTCTTCTTCAAAGACGGGTGGGATATTGCAAAATCCAGGTGTGCTAGATTGATAGAGAGCTATTCAAACAGACGTATTGCTGTAATCAAGCAAAAGGTGCTATTACAAAGTATTAGTAGGATACTAGTAGGGCATGATAGGAAACAAACACATTGACGTTTTTTATTTTTAATAATATTTTCTAGACATGATCTATTTGTTTTACACTTAAATATTGTAGGTGAAAATGGGTCTGACATGATTTGTCTTGATTTCAGCCTTTACATCAACAAAGCTGTAATTTCAGTACGGGTGTGTAAACTTTTGATATATATATTTATAGAAACGTTGCACATTGTTGCAATTTTTTTTATTATTATTGTAAAGGAAGCTGGGAAGGGACCGCGTCGCCTTCCGCCTTCGTTCCCGGGTCTCTCCTTCTTGACGCAGATAAGCGCCGTTGGATGCACCAGTTGAAGTAAGGACAGTAACTGGAAACAGCCGCAGGATCGCTAGAAACAGGAAAGCAGGGAAGAGTCCACGTCGCCGCCTGACAGCATATGAAGTTGGGACGCAGGGAGCTGGCAGCAGGCGGTTGACGATTCAGGATACTTAGCGCAGATGGGTATCAGAGTGGACACTTTAGACCATAAGCAATACAAGACTCCAGGACTCCTTGTTCACTCCAAAACAGAACTCACTTTATTGACACAAACTACAGATATTTATATACAGTACAGTACATTGGATCACATCAGACAAAAGGCCAGCAGATACAATGCCTTAGACAGGATTACATTTCAGATACAACAGGGTTTGATTGAACAAAGACTTGAGGGGTGTGAATGGATTAACACACACAGCAGGGGGTCTCAGGACAGCTCTCAATACAATGACTTGAGTGGCTAGAATATACATTTCTTTAACAATGGCCAGGGGTTGAATAATTAAGCAAAAGGCTTGGGAGTCTGCAATACATATTGAAATAATTAACCCCTCACTGCCTATTCCCTTGGATTAAACCCTCAAACATACTACATACAATAACTAAAACGTTCGCCATACATTAAACATAGTATGTGATCCAAAGTCTATGAATTTAAGTCTTTCTCTTAGGGAATAGCTGGCCAGTTTGTACGCCAAGGCACAGCACAGAGTCCAAACAGTAATAAATGTCCATAGTCTTTGGATAAATAGTTTGAGGTCCGGACAAGGGGCTCAAGTAACGGGTAGGATCCGTTACAATTATGATTATTTAATTTGTGACAAAGGGTGAGGAACACAGATTATTGAGGCCATGTTAAGAGCTGCACAAACATTATAAAAACACATACACAGATGGAGAGGAGCAGAGATAAGCAGCGAGGTAGACTATAGGAACAGTTAGCTGTTCATAAGAACAGATCTTACACTCTAGGTTTCTTTGACATTTGACTTATAGACATCAGAAAGGGCTCTGGAGAGGGTCAAACCATCTCCACTTGAAGAGGTGTGCAAACTGTTTTAGCCAGATCCAAAATACAAAAGCTAATAAATCTTAAGATTCGCTATCTCCTATATTATACCCTGCCTTCACCATGGTGAAGGGGAGGGGCCACCAGGTTTGCTGTTGCGAAGGGGAAGGGACAACCTGTTTGCCATGGTGAAGGGGAGGGGCCACCATGGGTCCTTCATCATAGCAAAGGGGAATGTATATCAGTTGCCCCTCCCCTTCACCAGGGAGAACAGGATAGCCCCTCCCCTTTTGAAATGGCAAACAGTGTGGCCCTTCCCCGTTACCATGGTTAAGGCAGGCAATGACAGTGAATATTGGGTTTCCACCCCTCTGCTGCTGGTTTGTATCTCTTCTAGAAGCTTTATTGATATGTAACAGATCATACAATGCTGAAACCTGAAATAATGGACTATGGGTTTTTACACTCTCAGTAGTCGCTGTACAATACATCTATACAGGGACGTGCACAGACATTTTGGGGGGCAGGGGCTCAAATGAAAAAAAGGGCACTTCTCATAATTATTTTTATTATTATTATTATTTTGTTAAAAGGGCACAAGGGCACTTTGGACAAAAAGGGCAAGTGCTCAAGCCCCCCTTTTCCCTGAGATCACTGAACATTTACACATAAAATTCCTCTGAATTTATATTCTAGATAATATGTTTATACTTGCTGTAACATACGTGTCACCAGTCAGTAATCGATGAAACCGTAATATGCTCAATTGGATCGGTTTTAATATAGACTTCTAATGCAAGCCATTCCCTAACTGCCTTTAAAGTTAGCATATGCAGTCTCGATAAAGTTAATTAAAAAAAACAGCATCCCTTTGAGTTAGGAAATACGGGTGCTCATGGGAGTTGTAATCCTGATCCACCCATTGCAATGTTAATCACTTCAAATCATTAGGAATTGCAAGACTACAATGTAGTGCCTCTATTTAAGAAGGGAACTAAAACAGAACCTGGAAACTATAGACCTGTGAGTTTGACCTCTGTAGTGGGAAAACTGCTACAACGGATAATAAGGGATTATTGGCTCAATGCAGGAAATGTGCACAATCGCTATTTTTCCATGTGAAAACCACTAGGGAATAGGTTTGCGCATGATTTTGTTGAATTGCGCATGAAAATTCAAGATTAGAGAACTGCTGTATATATATTTTTTTGTGGGTGTGGCTAAGATTAACAAATCTGTGTGAGTGGAATAGCTAATGAGCCTAATGCAAGAACTGCTATTGCGAATGAACTTATACGTCTGTGTGCTGTTGTCATAACATGGAATTTTTGATGCACAATTCAAGAAGCATTCGTTATTTAGCTTCCTGGATTAGAATATGCGCACAAAAATGTCTTTATCTGATGCGAATGTTTCTTGCATTGCGCCATATATTCAGTATTACAACACAAAAAATAAGATCATTAGCAGGAATCAACATGGTTTTATGAAGAATAGATCATGCCAAACAAACCTTTTCAGCGTCTATGAGGAAGTAAGCAGCAACCTTGATAATGTCAAGGCATTAGTCTAGTATATCTAGACTTTGCAAATGCATTTGATACAGTGTCACACAGAAGGCTGAGGTATAAAATAAGGAAATCGGGGCTAGGAGATGACCTTTGCAATTGGATACAAAACTGGTTGAAGGACAGGGAACAGTGTGTGGTTATAAATAGTGTTGAGCGAGCATGCTCGGCCGATGCTCGGATCGGCTCGAGCATCGCTCTGCTCGGCACATGGCGGTACTCGTACGAGTACCGCATGTGCTCGCCCGCCATGTTCGGGTCTCCTCCCCGCACGTTTTGCGGCTGCTGCGCAGCCAATAAACGTGCAGGGAGGCTCTGACATCGGTGTAATGCCAGCAGCCATGTTGGCTGCTGGCATTACACTGATTGGCTGGCCAGAACCCGTGGTCGGGTGCTGTATAGCACCTGACCATCGAGTTCGGCTCAGTCTGAGCCAGGGAGAGCTGAGGATAGGAAGGGAAAGGCAGTGTAGGGAGGAAAAAAACAAAAATTGTGAAAAAAAAGAACCAAAAGTCCTTTTTAGGACTACTGTGTGTGGGGGCAGCAGGTTATTTTGTGTGGGGGGAAAAAAACAAAAAAAAAAAAATAAAAAAATATTCTGTTTAGTGTGAAAAGTTGCAGATTAGAGCACATTCTGTTTAGTGTGCACAGTTGCAGATTAGAGCACATTCTGTTTAGTGTGCAAAGTTGCAGATTAGAGCACATTCTGTTTAGTGTGCAAAGTTGCAGATTAGAGCACATTCTGTTAAGTCTTCAAACTAAAATATCAAAGTCACATATTCCATTCAGTGTGCGTCGCCGCAGTTTAGCAGCACATTCTGTGTACTGTGCAGAGTTGCAGAATAGGAAGAAATACTGTTAAGTTTTCAAACTCAAATATTAAAGTCACATATTCCATTCAGTGTGTATCACCGCCATTTAGCAGCCTATTCTGTGTACTCTGCAGAGTTGCAGAATAGTAAGAAATACTGTTAAGTTTTCAAACTCAAATATTAAAGTCACATATTCCATTCAGTGTGTATCACCGCCGTTTAGCAGCCTATTCTGTGTACTCTGCAGAGTTGCAGAATAGTAAGAAATAGTGTTAAGTTTTCAAACTCAAATATCAAAGTCACATATTCCATTCAGTGTGTTTCACCGCCGTTTAGCAGCCTATTCTGTGTACTCTGCACAGTTGCAGAATAGTAAGAAATACTGTTAAGTTTTCAAACTCAAATATTAAAGTCACATATTCCATTCAGTGTGTATCACCGCCGTTTAGCAGCCTATTCTGTGTACTCTGCAGAGTTGCAGAATAGTAAGAAATAGTGTTAAGTTTTCAAACTCAAATATCAAAGTCACATATTCCATTCAGTGTGTATCACCGCCGTTTAGCAGCCTATTCTGTGTACTCTGCACAGTTGCAGAATAGTAACAAAATACTGTTAAGTTTTCAAACTCAAATATTAAAGTCACATATTCCATTCAGTGTGTATCACCGCCGTTTAGCAGCCTATTCTGTGTACTCTGCAGAGTTGCAGAATAGTAAGAAATAGTGTTAAGTTTTCAAACTCAAATATCAAAGTCACATATTCCATTCAGTGTGTATCACCGCCGTTTAGCAGCCTATTCTGTGTACTCTGCAGAGTTGCAGAATAGTAAGAAATACTGTTAAGTTTTCAAACTCAAATATTAAAGTCACATATTCCATTCAGTGTGTGTCACCGCAGTTTAGCAGCCTATTCTGTGTACTCTGCAGAGTTGCAGAATAGTAAGAAATACTGTTAAGTTTTCAAACTCAAATATTAAAGTCACATATTCTGTGTAAGATGAAGAAGGCGGGTAAAAAGGGACGGGGAAGTGGACGTGATCCTGAAAGTTCAGGGCGCGGGTCAGGACGCGGAGAAACTGTGCCTGGTGCCAGAGCACAAGAAAGAAAGACATCCACCATACCTAGCTTCATGTGTAATTTTACAGGGCGTCGCAGGACATCACTCTCGAGGTCCGACCACTGCGAACAGGTGGTCGGTTGGATGACAGCTGATACTGCTTCCAGTCGGTTAAGCACCACCCTGTCTTCCACCAAGTCCACTCTCAGTAGCCAAGAGTCTGGTCAAAATAATCCTCACTCTGATCATCCTTCCTCCCACCATACACGGTCTGGTCAAAGAAGTGATCCCATACTGGGATATAGTGAGGAGCTCGTCTCATCACCAATCCTTCATTTGACCCTCTCTCCAAGCACGCTTGCAGAGGAACATGACATCTTGTGCCCTGATTCACAACCTCTAGAGGCTACCCAATCACAAGAAGATGACAGATGTGAACGGCATTTAAGGTCAAAGGAAGTAGTGGATGATGATGATGATGATGATGAGACACAGTTGCCATTAAATCAACCACTATTTCCGTCTCAAGACCTTGTTGAGGAGAATGTTATACAGTTGTCAATGACTGAGTATGTGGTGGGATCAAGACTTGAGGAGGATGATCAGAGTGAGGAAGTGGAGGAGGACTTGGTGGACGATGAGGTGACTGACCCCACCTGGGAAGGTGTAGAGCCGAGCGATGTCAGCAGTCCTGAGGGTGAGCCATCTGCAGCACCGCAACAGGCTGGAAGAGGCAGTGGTGTGGCTACAGAAAGAAGGCGGACCGCACCAAACCGGCCCGCAAATGTTCCACGGAGCACCCCCTTGCGTAAATCTACCTTGCCAAAGGGTAGGTGTTCCGCGGTATGGCGTTTTTTTAAGGAAAGTGCGGACGACAAAAGAATTGTAGTTTGCAACCTGTGCCACACCAGAATGAGCCGAGGCATGAACACTAGAAACCTCACCACCACCAGCATGATCCGACACATGGCATCCAAGCACCGTAGTAAGTGGGAGGAACGCCTGGATCGCCCATCTGTGTCTGCAGGCCACACCACTGCCTCCTCTTCCCCTGTTTTCGGTGCCGGCCAATCGCCTGTCGAAGGCGCAGGCCCGCATACCTCCCGCCCTGCACCTGTACCATCTGAAGCACCATCAGCGACCACATCCACTTCCCTGTCCCAGCACAGCGTCCAAATGTCGTTACCCCAGGCATTTGAGCGCAAGAGAAAGTACCCAGCCACCCACCCACAGGCCATAGCACTAACCTCACACCTTTCCAAATTACTGGCCATCGAAATGCTGCCATTTAGGCTTGTGGACACTGAGTCCTTCCGCAGCCTGATGGCAGCAGCTGTCCCTCGGTACGCGGTCCCCAGCCGCCACTACTTTTCCCGGTGTGCCATCCCCGCATTACACCACCATGTGTCCCGTAACATCACCCGTGCCCTGACCAACGCAGTTACTGGGAAGGTCCACTTAACGACTGACACATGGACAAGTGCTTGTGGCCAGGGACGCTACATTTCCCTGACGGCACACTGGGTGAATGTCGTGGAGGCTGGGAGCGACTCGGACCCTGGGATGGCACGGGTGCTACCCACGCCGAGGATTGCGGGCCCTACCTCCATCAGGGTTTCCACCAGCACCTACGTTATTGGCTCCTCCTCCTCCGTTTCCACCTCCGAATTCTCTACACGCAGCGCCACTCCCCCATCAGCCAGTAGCTGGAAGCAGTGTAGCACTGCAGTGGGGAAGCGTCAACAGGCCGTGCTGAAGCTGATCTGCCTTGGGGACAAACAGCACACGGCCTCAGAGCTGTTGCAGGGGATTAGTCACCAGACCGAGCAGTGGCTCTCGCCACTCAACCTGCAACCAGGCATGGTTGTGTGTGATAATGGGCGTAACTTGGTGGCGGCTTTGGAGCTCGGCAAGCTCACACACGTACCATGCCTAGCGCATGTATTTAATTTAGTGGTGCAGCGATTTCTAAAAACCTACCCCAATGTGCATGATCTCTTGACCAAGGTGCGCCGCGTGTGTGCACATTTCCGTAAGTCATCTACAGCTTCGGCCGGCCTGTTGAAGCTGCAGCAGCACTTACAATTGCCAGCTCACCGGCTGCTGTGTGACGTGAGCACGCGCTGGAACTCCACCTTCCACATGTTGGCCCGGCTTTGTGAGCAGCAGAGGGCAGTAGTGGAGTACCAGCTGTTACACGGTCGTCGCCTCTCCGTTCAACTTCCTGTAATCAGAAGTGAGGAGTGGGAATGGATGTCAGACCTCTGCGAGGTTTTACGCAATTTTGAGGAATCAACACAAATGGTGAGCGGCGATAACGCTATTATCAGTGTAACCATTCCACTTCTGTGTCTACTGAAACGCTCGCTGCTCACAATTAAAACCGACGCTTTGCATGTGGAAGAGGTGGAAATGGGGGAGGAAGAGCTTACACAAGGTGATAGCCAGAGCACCCTCACTTCGTCTTCTCAGCGACAATTGAGGAGGCGGAGGAGGAGGAGGAGGAGGAGGAGGAGGAGGAAGACACAGTTGCCTCCGCTACAGAGGGTAGCCATGGAACTTTAGTTCCATCTCTTCAGCGTGGGTGGGCAGAAGAGGAGGAAGAGGATGAGGAGATTGAGAGTCATCCTCCTGGTGAGGACAGCGAAATCTTGACTGTTGGTACTCTGGCACACATGGCTGACTTTATGTTAGGCTGCCTTTCCCGTGACCCACGCGTTATACGCATTTTAAACAACACGGATTACTGGGTGTTCACCCTTCTGGACCCCCGCTACAAAGAGAATTTCTCATCTCTCATTCCTCCGGTGGAGAGGACAAGCAAAATGGTGCAATACCAGAAGGTTCTTGTCGAAAAATTGCTCCAAAATTTTCCATCTGACAACGCTGGCGGCAGAGTACGTGCTACCTTGGCCAACCGAGAAGGGGAGAAAAGGGGAGCACACAGCAGTTCCGAGAAAGGCAGGGCAACACTCTCCAAGGCGTGGGACACCTTCATGACACCCCGCCAGCACCCTCACCCTGATGCGCAGCCTAGTGTCACAAGGAGGGAAAAGTTTTGGAAGATGGTGAAGGAGTACGTAGCAGACCGTGTCAGCGTCCTCAATGATCCCTCTGTGCCTTACAACTACTGGGTGTCCAAGCTGGACACGTGGTATGAACTGGCACTCTACGCCTTGGAGGTGCTGGCCTGCCCTGCCGCCAGCGTTCTGTCTGAGCGGGTATTTAGTGCTGCTGGTGGCATCATAACAGATAAGCGTATCCGCCTTTCCACCGACAATGCTGATAGGTTGACACTTATAAAAATGAACAAGGCCTGGATTTCCCCTGACTTCTCCACTCCACTGGAGGAAAGCCCCGGGGGAACATAAACTCACTTTACATATATTATTTACAATGATGGGAATACTCTGTATTCCCATTCACCCCTTCCACCCAAAAAACAGGTATATGGTTGACTCTTAATCTTCTCATCCTCCTCCTCCTCTTCCATATGCCCTGTGCTATAATTTTTATATAGGGCCAGCTCACCAGCGGGCCCTGTGATATAATTTTTATATAGGGTCAGCTCACCAGCGGGCCCTGTTTGCCAATTTTTATATAGGTCAGCTCACCAGCGGGCCTTCTCATATAATGTTTTATTGGGTCAGCTCTCTAGCGGGCCCTCTCATATAATGTTTTATAGCGTCAGCTCACTAGCGGGCCTTCGCATATAATGTTTAGGATGGTCAGCTCTGCAGCAGACCCTCACCCATAATGTTTTAGATGGTCAGCTCAGCGCACGTTTCCCTCTTAATCATGGCCTCAGTTCAATAAAATCAAGGAAATTTTTGGGAGAATTTGCCTCTGTGCACGTTTCCCTCTTAATCATGGCCTCAGTTCTGAAAATCAAGGAAATTTTTGGGAGAATTTGCCTCTGTGCACGTTTCCCTCTTAATCATGGCCTCAGTTCTGAAAATCAAGGAAATTTTTGGGAGAATTTGCCTCTGCGCACGTTTCCCTCTTAATCATGGCCTCAGTTCTGAAAATCAAGGACATTTTTGGGAGAATTTGCCTCTGCGCACGTTTCCCTCTTAATCATGGCCTCAGTTCTGAAAATCAAGGAAATTTTTGGGAGAATTTGCCTCTGCGCACGTTTCCCTCTTAATCATGGCCTCAGTTCTGAAAATCAAGGAAATTTTTGGGAGAATTTGCAGATGATATACAAGTAAATATACAGCAAATATTGTTTGGTAACAATTTTTCGCCTAAAGTCGTTTTTATTTTCCTTTTTGTGTGTTTTATGGTCAGTCTGTAAAAATGGCGTACTACGGGCGAAAGATCGTTCCCAGCAGCGATGTTGGAGTCCAAGATGCATCCAGACATCCTCCCTATGCTGTCCCTGAACCATTTCTGTAGTCTTTCCATCTTTTTCTGCCCTTTTCCTATGGACCAGGCACCCTCCCCTCATCAGAGCAGGGGGTGCCTGGTGTAATGCTCGAGTCCTCCCATTGACTTCAATGGGGCTCGGGTGCTCGGCCGAGCACTCGAGCCTCAGGGGGTGCTCGGTCAGAGCACCCGAACACCCGAGCATTGGGGTGCTCGCTCATCACTAGTTATAAATGGACAATTTTCCAATACAGTTAAAGTGAAAAGTTGAGTACCTCAGGGTTCAGTATAGGTCCGCTGCTTTTTAACATGTTTATAAATTACCTGGAAATAGATATAGAAAGCAAAATATCAATATTTGCAGATGAAATTAAATTATGCAGGGTAATTAATTCAGAATAGGATAATTGCTCTCTACAGAGGGATTCACGTACAATGTCCGATTGGGCAAACAAATGGAATATGAAGTTTAATGTGGGGAAGTGTAAAGTCATGCATTTGGGAGGAAACAATTCCAAGGCTACTTATAAACTTAATGGAATCATTTTAGGGGACTTGTTGCTAGACAAAGACCTTGGTATCCTTGTCAAATACAAACTTGGAAACAGTGACCAATGTCAAACAGCAGTAGCAAAGGCAAACAAAATCCTGCCTTGCATAAAAAGAGGTATTGAAGCAAGAGTGGATAAAATTATTTTGCCATTGTACAAATCATTGGTAAGACCTCACCTTGATTATGCAGTGCAGGTTTGGGCGCCAGTTCTGAAAAAGGATATACTAGTACTAGAGAGGGTACAGCGAAGAGCAACAAAATTAATTGAGGAAATGGAGGACTTGACATATGAGGAATGACTAGACAAACTTGGTTTATTTACTCTAGAGAAAAGACGACTAAAAGGAGACCTTATCACATTGTACAAATATATGAGAAGTCAATACAAGGATCTCTGCGGTGAGCTATTTATTCCAAGGCCTGATCAGATGACCAGGGTACATCCCTTTAGATTAGAGGAAAGGAGGATTAGACTTCAGCAGAGGAAGGGTTTTTTTTACAGTAATGTCTGTTAAATTATGGCATTCTTTATCCAAGGAGGTGGTTATGGCAGATACAATGGATACATTCAAGAGAAGATTAGATACATTTCTTTCCAAAGGGAACATACAGAGTTATACTGTTTATTAGTAGGCAGATCAGGAAGGTATGATAAAGACTAACTTATTCGGTAGCAGGAAAGCTATAACATTACTGGGGTATGAGGAGAAGGTTGAACTTGATAGACTTGTGTCTTTATTCAATCTAATTTACTATGTTACTAGGTTACTATGTTAATTATCATCTCACTGATATTCTATATGTTTTCCACCTGTCGCACAGCAGGATTATCTCAACAGCAACACAACCACGGTGCAAGGGACGAGACACACTGTTTGCGATAGTGAAGGGAAATGTGCATCGGACAGCCCCTCCCCTTTACCATGGGTGAAAAGGGTGGCCCCTCCCCTGCACCGTGGTCAAGGCAGGTGATGAGGAAGGACAGTGAACAAATACTGTACTAAGGGGCAAAGTGGTTGCTGAAGGAGGCAGGGGGCTTCTCCTCCTATGCCATTATGTGTACTTTGTGCATTTTCCAGATATGCACCTGACAGCGAACCAGAAACACTTAGAATGTTATATAAACATGTAGATAAACATAATTTCAAGCTGGGGACAGTCCCAAGTACCACAAGGATAAAATGACAATTGACCCAAATGCTCTCTATTTGTTCTGGTTTCTGTTAATACAGTTTAAAAACTATTTGTTGAAAATCCTTGGTGCCATTTGTCATTATACTGGTGTGTTCTACATCTTGATGAAGTCCCACATTGAAGAGGAAGACCATAGAGCAGTGAATGGTAAGCTGACGTTTACACACACACACAAGGAAGCATTGAGTAGTGTTCCCCATTTGTTGAGGTATGTCATTTAGGCTTATATATGAGTTAGGCTCTGTCATACAGGCTTATATATGGGTTTGGCTTTATCACCCAGGCTTTTATATGAGCTTGACTTATATACTTTTTTTATCTTACAGCTTGAAATTGAAAGTGGGAGCTGGGGTTTTTTGGCCCCCATAATTGAAGAAGTGATGTTTGGCCTGTGGAATTAACCCTCTGAGTGAAAGAGAGGTATCCAATGCAGGCAACACAATGAATTGGATACCTCTCTGGCACTTCATGGGTTAAATATTACTGGGCAATACACGTAAATACATAAGGGCATTTCTGGGGCAATGCAACTGCACCATTTCTTAAATGGGTATTTTAACCCTTTAAATGCTATAGAGGTCTACAGTGCATACATGGAGAATGTTTTTGTCTCCAATGGTGCATTTGATTTGCCACATTATTGCTCCTCTTTATTTGGTGTATATGGCCGAAAAATCTTCACATTTGTTAAAGATTTGGGGACATCATATCCATAAAAAACTCATACATTTATATTGATAAATCTCTACATTTCATGGTAAAAATTAGATTACATATTTTGAGTAGATCCCATTTTTAATGATTTCTGTACTGAGATTCAGTCATTTGTTTAATTCATTATTCATTAATTTTTTATTATTATATTTCAGACAATATCTCATGCCACTGATTTTATGTCTTTCAATAAACACAAGAATATAGGGCAAACAAAGTATCTGGTTGGGTATCACACTATGTGAAATAGCATGATAGCACTAGGCTCTGTCTATTTTCACAAGAACATATTGAATCCACTGGAGTGTGACTCACATAACCTTTACACATAACAACAGGTCAATAATGATTTCTGCATCAGTGGACCAGGCAGGATTCATCATACACTGATACTAGGCATCCCAGCAGAATTCCATGTTGATTGTTGTTGGCTCAAATACCAATTAATATGAGACTATGACTTCATATCATGCTTTGAAGCCTTGTATGGGAGCTTTGTGATTCTCTCACAGTGGTTTTGAAACTGGATTTGATTAAAGTCATTGAAGGATATATTTTTAAAGAAAAAAAAAGCTTAGGGAGGTATCATGATTTATTAATTCCATCTGCCTAGAAATGGAGGACAGCAGAGAGAGGACTCCTGGGTGTTGGCAGTCTACAGCCCCCTTCATCCTCAGTGATAAAATTGTTTTGTTTAGGACTGAATAAGAGGTATAAAAGAGAGGGCAGAGATGAAAATAGGTTCTACATAACTGTTCTGAGATGATTACCAGGAAATGGACTTAGTGATAGTGTGTGAGATTTCACACACTATAAGAAGAGTTTTAGGTAAGGATTAGACTAGAGAGAGAGACTATAAGAAGAGTTTTAGGTAAGGATTAGACCAGAGAGAGACAATAAATGATAAAAGATAGTAGACATAGGAAAACTTGGGGGTTAAAAAGGTTTAACGTGATATATTCTACATTAATATTTTACTTCTCTGATACTTCTTTAGTTCATTATAAAGGAATGTTCAGAGACATTGGCTTCATTCAATGGAATAAAAAATTATCAAGTTTGTTCCTTTCTCTGGCAGTTTAATTTTTTAACATTAAAAACAGGTAATACATGCTTTTGTGTGCCTTTCAGAAATGTTAGTATTTCATCATTATCACATAATTAATGTTCTTTTAACCATTTCAGTGCCAGAGGCTTGGGGAATTTTGTACCTCCTGGACACATTATCAGAATTGTTGCTATCCGTCTGTTTAGGTATGATTCTTGTTGGTAATTTTCTAGTTGTACAAGGAAACTATATGTCCTTTTTCCAGAATGAACTGTGCACTGTGTGACAACTACAATGTCATAAATACAAAAAAAATAATAATAGTAATTACTTTGCCACGAGGGCTGGGAGAAAGGTCCCATTATGTCCCTATGAGAAAATCAGATTTTTCACTTGAAAATCCACCTTAAACAAACCTTAAAATGTTCTTTTTCACAGACTCCAAAAATGTTGGATAATTTTTTCAGTGGCTACAAACTTCCAACCCTTTTACTCTTTCTTTACCCAAGATAGAGAGGGTGCTAGGCAATTTTGTAGTGATTTAGTGAGCAAAATAAGGGCAACTGGATTTTAGACTGTTGGCTAACAGTATCAGCAGCCAACTAAAAAAGGAGGAGCTGGAAGGACCATGTTGCATCCAGTGAACTGGAGGAAGAGGAGGAATTGCCCGCCACCATCATGGAAGTATCTGGGAGCCCTGATTCCCTGGATGCAATGATGCCCAGTCCCCCAACAAAGTATCTTGGGATTGGGGGGGGAGCAAGGCAGAATTGGGTAGCAATGTGAGCAGCATAGGTCACTGGTCAGTCTGCCTTCTGATACTCAGGAGGAGAAAGAGATAATGGTAATTGTGACAGAAGGGGACTCTAAGTCACACTTGTCTTCACAAGCAGTCCCAATGCTATGACACAGCAGCAAGAGAGAGTGTTTGGAGTGAAGGAGGAGGTGATGGTGAATATAACTGTGTCAGAGCAGCTGGTGGTGGGACTTGTTGAGCCTTCTACTGAGGTGGAAGGGGAAGTGAAACTGATAATGCCGATCAGCTAGACTAGCGGTCAAGGGAGCTGACAATATCCCCGACCTTGTGACTCTCTTCCCCCAGCATTGCGCTTGAGGGACATGATGCTGAAGAAGGCAGAAATGGCTAGCAATAGTAGAATCAACACAGATCAGCTGTCTGTGCCTGTTTCTAGTGCTTCCAATCTGCCTTCTTCACTCAAGAGATGGCAAGTAGGGTAGTAGGGGACCCTCTGTCCCATTTGTCATCATTGCCAACCAGCGTGACTCTCATAGAACATCAACAGCAGCAGTAAGTAGGGACTGATGATAGTGATGAGGCTGATGGTGGAGCAGGTGAGGTGGAAGAGAAAATAATGTCCTTTTTAGCACCATTAGTACCAACCTGCTGTTGCTGAATTGCAAGGACAGCAGACTGATTATGAGCAGGTTTAGTATGCCACAGACCACCATGGTCACAGTGGGAATGTTGTCCAGAAGCCATGATGCAGGACTAGAACAGGTTCCTCTTGCCAGAAATACTTCTTGTACTAGTTCTAGTGCTGATTCTGAGGGAGAATCATCATCATCTTCTGTTCCAACCAGTGAAGGGGATTGTGGGGAAGAAAAAAAGAGACCATTCCACTTTTCCCCTCCGAAGCAATAGGTGTGGGACTATTTTTCTTTTGGGGCACAATGCTGTCATTCATGATGTCACTGTGCATGATTTGTGATGTCTGTGAAAGAAGGGAAAGCACAGTGGCACAACATCGCTGATAACACACATGAAATATAGACACCATGATATTTATGTGAAGCATGTTAAAGCCAAACCCCCACAAAAGAAATTGGTAACCACTTTTTCTGTACTGCCTGTCTCTTTCCAAGGGCACCAATAATCAGGGCATAAATCGAAGAGGAAGAAGTATAGCAAAACACCTGGCTTGTGACTCTGGGCACGGGAAGACATAGCAGCATCTTCTAGTAATCCACCTCTGTCAGCAATACCTTCCTCACCATCTGGTAGCAATTATGTAGATGAGAGGATGTGGCAGTTTGTGTCCACCCATTGCATATTGTGTGGTGCACTGACCACACATGGCAAAATGCTCTAAGCTGATGGCAGGGAAGATTCATCATTATTATTAATTCTGCAAGTTTTCATGTGTCCTTAGTGTAGCGGACAAAGGGCATAGTGACATCAGCAGTACTTGGTTTCTGGGGGGATTATTGATTTGACATTGCAGACCTAAGCATCGAGGTGTTTGCTTTTAGTTGTGCCAGTTGTTTGATGTGAGTGTAGATGTGCCCATTGTTCCCAGTCCTTCTCCTGTTTCGTACACACACTGTGCACATTGCAGTTGCTGATGAAAGGCACAGTTCCTTCCTGCTGTTGTGTCAAGGGAAAATTTGTATTCCAACACACACATGATTTAGGAGGAATTGCAGGGGGAGAAGCATTGGCCAGCTTATTTTCTCCACATATACCTGAAGGGTTGGGGATAGTTGTGGGGCTGCTACTGCCTCAGTCACATCACTGGAGCTAGTGGAAAGTGGGACCATGATCATCTTCACCCATATCACTGCTGTTGTTGATCCCATTCCCTTGCAGTTGCCTAATCATCCTGCTGTTTAAATAACTCAGCAGCAGGAAGAACAGCTGTTGCAAAGGCAGCAATTACATTGTGGCATTTGCCAATGGCCAGTGGTCACCATAACATGACCTGCTGGCTCTAGTCCAGTAGGGCATCTTTTTGTTTTTCTCATAAGATCTATAAAAAGAATTTCTGGCAGCATGTTTCTAATAAGCCTAAGTCCTACAAATCACTGTTTCATCAAGGATTGTGCCTCTAACACATCTGAGTCCAACAAATCACTGATTCCTTGGCTTATGCCTCTACCAACCCATATTCCTACAAATCAGTGTTTCCTCTGGGATTGTATATAACAAGTTTAAATCCTACAAATGTTTCCTCAGGGCTCAGGCCTTAACAACAAGTCTAAGTCCTTCAAATCATCCTCTACCAAATACTCTATACTTTATACTGTCAAATTTCAGTCTGCCACAGTCACAGCTTATGTTAGGGGTAGGGGTCCCTGTCACATTACATGCCAATTTTTTATTTTATTTTATTTAATATTTATTTAATTTATTAACTGTCTCCTCTATCCCCAGCTATGTTGAGAGTGAAAATGTCAGTTATTTTGAAAAAGCTTGCAACCCCGAGTAAAAAACTACCAAATAGTTTTACCTACATGCATGGCTTGCACAGACTCCTAATTAACAGGGTATTTTTAACTTTATTAATAAAAATGCAAATTCCATTCTTTACATGGTAAAACTGGTTCACTTAAAAATGTCGCACACAAAAGAGTGTTACATTCAAAATGTGCATTACACTCAAAATGTGATTATGTAGCAATCACTGACATACTGACAGTCTCCATACTTACCTTACTTTCTAGATTTACTAGGAGGCTGAAAATCTGATTGCTGAGCAGTGCTCATGGGTTCTCACTCCCCTTCTTTACGTGCTGAATGAAAGGGCGGAGCGGAGCACACAGAGAAGGGGAGAGAGAACCCTGAGCAGCGCTCAGCAATCAAATTCAGGTAATTTCATTGACATTCATGGCAGAACTTTTCAGCCTCCTAGTAAATCTAGAAAGTAAGTTAACCCTTTGAGTGCCAGAGTGGTATGAAAGCAATGCATTCAGTACCACTCTGGTACTCAGAGAGTTAAGTATGGAGACTGTCAGTAAGTCAGTGAGCGCTTGAGATGGAGGTTGCATCTGTCCACATTTGAAGCAACGATTAATTGGGTGACATGAGAATCGCGTGCACTTGATTCAGGACAAGATTCTCATGTCGCCCTTTTCATCATGGCGACTTCATTATTGTGCTTTTATGTCACGCTCTGTTTTGCGTGAAACATTTTCAAAGGATACCGTAAAACTGCCTTAAGACAGCTCAGTAACTACATAAAATCATATATGTCCTAAAAGTAGATACTCTGCTATACTAAATGAATGAAATTTTGCCTTTCTAGTCTGGTGTACATAAATGTTTCCAGAAGGTGGCACTAAAGGAAAAATAGTAATTTGTTTATATTTCTACCATATACTGAAATCTTTGAAAACTATGGAATTTCATTCTGTGTTCATTAGCTACGTCTGTTACAAGAAAAATTGCATCCCATTGGTCAATATACTTTAGTGAGTGCCAGAAGCAAAAAATGACACCAACTACAAGCTTTCATTTTTCTTACATTTATTTAAAAATGACTTGTCTGTACCAACTGCAGAAATAATAAAATGGTAGGCAAAGCATACCATTTTGAAAATAAGATAACCCACCACAAATGAGGTGTCACTTGGCATACACAGATGTATCCAAAAGGTGGTGCTAAAGGAAACAAATATGCATATTTTATATTTCCACCCCTTCAAATATATTAAAATATTTGAAAGGTCTTACTGCATTCATTAGCTACGATTTGTCCAAGAAAAACGGTACCCCATTGGTGTAAGTTAAAACACCATAATGGGTGCAAGAAGCACAGAATTTACACCTACCTGTTTTCTTTTTTTTTTAATATGCTGCCTGGCTAAAATGGTCCTAAATATTAGAATTATGATGGAAAGGTAGGCAAAACACACCATTTTAGAAAGTAGACATTCACTTGCATAAAATTATGTTATTTTTGCTTTTTTACCCCTAGGCTGGTATGCACAATTATTTCAATAAGATGGTGCTATAGGGATTTTTTTTTACATTTCCACAACTTCAAAGATATTAAAATCTTTAAAAACCATGGCACTTGCTGCCGAATTCAGTATTTCCTACCATCTCAGTTTGGGTTTACATACGGTATGGTGTATCAGAATTAAAAAATGACACCTGCAACTTTTCATTTGTGAAATGACCTGCCTGAATTCAAATATTGATAAGCATTATATATATCAAGAAAATGTCAGTAAAGCATACCATTCTAGAAAGTAGACATTCACTTGCATCTAATGAGGGGACATTTATTCTTTTTTATCCCGTGTCTAGTGTTCACAGTTTGCAGAAACTGGTGCTATAGGAAAAAAATGCTTTAGTTTTGCACTTGTCACTTCAAACTAAATATTTCAATACCATAGAATTTCCTTGCGTATTCAAGACCCATTGTCAGTCCGAGGAATAATTGGTATACCACGTGCATAGCTACTGGGGGAGTAAGCAGTATATGTGCAATTCCATGACTACTAGTGGACAAGGCTGGGGGGTGGGGTCACAGTGTGTGTGCAGTGGTCTTTGACTAATAGTGTATGTGGGGATTTGTGACTACCAATGACTTGTGGAACCAGACACGTGGGTCAGATAGGGTTTGTGAAAAAACTGTAACTACCAGTGGACACTAAAACAGGGGGCTGGTGTGGGGGGAAGTATGAATGCAAAGCAATGTGTTAGACACCCCTCTGGTGCACGTTTTTATTTTTTTTAAATTAATTTATAATAAATAAATGCATTTTTAATATTTTGATTGACAGAAAGGTATTCAGTGTATTGCAATGTATTGGATACCTCTCTGAAACTCAAAGGGATTAAGTTTAGACCTCTTAGTGGGGCATTAGGACCCCTCCTGGTGCCCCCCTAGCTACTGATATCCTAACTAATTCAGCATGAGATTAGTTTTATTCATTGATGCACAGATACATTTAGGTCAAACTTTATGTTAAACATGATTCTATTGTGCCAGTTGTGTAGACATTTACATGAGCAATGGGAGCATCAAATGTGAACATACATCCAATTTGCATATAAACATTCTTAATGAAACATGCATCATGTCTCATATGCCATTGAGTGCCAAGCAGAATGGCTAATACCTTTTCTTTTAGCATGTTTATTATTGACCTAGAAGTGGGATAGAAAGCAGAAATTCAGTATTTCGGATTGACACTATTTTTTTATGATAATAAAATTAGTGTAGGATGTTTTTTCCTCTTTAGGGTTAATTGAACCGAATAAAGCATTTTGGAGAAGTACTGGCATAAATGGTTCAGTATAGCAAGTGTAAAGTTATTTATTTGGATAGCAGAAATAATGGTGTGTATACACTTGGGATTGGAACATTCTTGGAGAATCATTGATGAGTGGGCATCATAATCATTTGGTAAAATGTAAATAAATAAACAAATAAATAAGGTATATGTATATGTGTGTGTGTGTATATATATATATATATATATCCTATATAATAATTTGCTAGGATGTGTGTCACAATGCAGTCTACTGTGCATGATTGCATTGTGTGAGTAAGGCAAAGCAAGACTGCATCGTGTGGAGCAGCGAGGTAATGCCGCAACCTCTTAACATTTCCCATGTACACGGCCTTTTACACTAGTATATATATATATATATATATATATATATATATATATATATATATATATATATAATTCGCTAGGTGTTTGTTTGTCAGAAGTCCTCATGCGCAGTAGAGATGGCTGAGTGAGCTGCAGTCATGTGCGGTAGAGACTGCCCGCGAAGTGGCTGATAACGAAACGGGACTCCAAATTCAGACCATAGTCCTGTCTGTGCGACTACGATCTGAATTCGGAGCAACCCGCTCCATATCCGCAACGGCGCGGGCAGTCTCAACTATGCATGGTTGCACCGCGGCCAATGCTGGGTGGCACTGTGGCCCGTGTACACGGGCTCTTCAACCAGAATATGTATATTTCATAAGGATCACCTAGTCTCTGCCATACAGTTATGGATTCCTGTTCTTAAAAAGGACATAATATAAATGAGAAAGAATGTAAAAAAATGATAACGAGAACAGAGTAACAGACAATGATTACTGGCCAAACTCTGTTCATTTACTCTAGGACAAGGGCTTATAGGAGATTATATGATTATATTTCATATTTGTATTTTCAGCCAGTATGAAATAATTCTTTATTTTGATGTTTTTACAACATGCAAACCTTAAATACAAAGTCCTTTTTAAGGAATATTTTATCCCGGGGTCTAAGTAAATATGTAGAGGACACTCCTTAACCCCTTAATGATGAGCGGTTCAAGGAAGAGACTTTTGATCTATACCAGTGCACTGGCATCTGAGGGGTCTGAGAGAGACAGCTCTGGACTTGGAGAGCTGTAAGCACAAAGTATGGGCCAGGACTGTCAAAGATCCTTCAGCAAAGAAAACAAAGGGTGACGATCCTGACACGTCACCAGTCATTAAGGGTTTAAAAATACCTGACATGGTGGTTTGGGCCTTTTAACTCCTTCAGTGCTAGAGAGGGCGCCAATATATTCACTTCTCAATGCGCTGGAGACCTCCATAGCATTTTAAGGGGATTGAAAGTCCCATTTGAACTAATACAAATTTGGGGAACTTGTATTTGTCTCCTATGGTGCAGCTGAAAATCTGCAGAACTGCACCACTTTGGAGTATTCAATACAACCCTATGTAGCTATATACCTATTCTTTATAGTTGAATGAAAGCTGGAACACTGTTAGTGTCCCTCTGGCACTTAATGTGTTAACTTATCTGATGCCAGAGACATCTCTAAAACATTGCAAAACAATGCTCTGTATGTTTTACTAGAATTCAAGGGGTTAAACATGAGAGCACACTATGTGTCCTTTTTCTCACTAAAATATACATGTTTATATTTGATTGTGTTTGTGAAATGTTGCATTTTAATTGTAGTTATCTGTTTACTTGCAGTCGTGCTTCTTGATACTACAACGGCAATTGGAGAATTAGGATGGAAAACGTATCCTGTAAATGGGGTGAGTCTGACTGTTCTAACATTGTCATCTTCATTTGGACTAAGGAAGACTGAGAAGGATTTAACCCTTTGTGCACTCAAAGGGATAAATGTAAAATTTTCATTCTGAAGAAAAAAAATCTCTTTGTTTCTAAAGTCAGGGTTAATTGGCATAGCAGGCACCTTTTACCCTAAAAAAAGGACATAAAATATATACAGATTATTAAGTACTTTAGTGGAATGCATTTTACTAACATTTCTTTTGCAGTATATAATATCTGTTACTCTTTGGACATGTTTAGAATAACACATACAAGAAGCCCGGAATGAATTACTAGTTATGTGTTGGCAAACCTCAGGGTACTTGTTCACTAAGGTGATATAATGAGGAGAGTTTCTCCAGTGAGATGCACTCTCCAATTCCTTTTTTATTCTAGAGAGAACTAGTCTAAAAGCCCGTGTACACGGGCCACGGTCTGGGTAATGTTAACCCTTTGAGCGCCACAGGGGTATGCAACGCGTTGCTTTGCAATGCTTTGCATACCCCTCTGGCACTCAAAGGGTTAAGCAGCCTCTACCTCACTGATCCAGGTGATGCAGTCTTGCGTCGCCTCACTCACACGATGCAGTCATGAGCAGTAGAGACTTCCCAAATGCACGCAGTCTCTACTGCACATGACAGCTTCTGACAAACATCCTAGCGAATTATTATATAGGATAGGCACTGAGGTGTCTCCAATTTAAGACATCTTAGTACACAGACTCCATAGAATAATATAGGAATTGGAGAATGTATCTCACGGAAGAGTTTATCTGACCTTTATCACACCTTAGCACGTGATATCCCACTAGTCTTACATAAAGTTTATTCACATTTAGCCAATCTCTGGAGTAGATGTTTAAGCAATCAGCAGATATTGAACCTGATGCGCTAAGAACTGCAGGTTATTCATTAAGGTGTGATAAAGGGGAGTTAAAATATAAAATAGTGTAGTGTTTCTAGCCAGAGTGCCTTGGCACATATGGTGCAAAATTGTTCTAGTCCATCAGGGGTCAAAGGGGGCTGAAGCCCAATATTTTTTGGTGGGCAGTCCTGAATGGAGGCTCTGGACACTAGCCTCTGGAGCCCACTGCTTATTTTTTCAGCTGGCATCAGCCTCCACTATTTAACAATAATTAAGCAGTCTCTGCTGCTCTTACACACTGCTGCTTATACAGTTTCATAGACACTGAGACAGCAGGGTGAAGTTGCACTTTCCTCTCTGCACAGCAGCGGACACTAGTGGACAGACACACCAGTGCCTTTCCAAAACATGCACCGTCAACCAATGAGAGAGGAGAGCATTATTATGATGTTCCTGTTTAATTGGCTGGCTGTTGTGTGAGATGGTGGAGACAGCGGCACATGCATTAATTTTGTGCGTGGGAAAGTACATCTGAAAGTGGCAATCACACAACACAAACTAGGCAGGGTGGCTCTTGACTGTGATTGAACAATGCAATTTCATTTTGCTTAGTATAAAAGTCCAGAAGAGATGCAGTATCAGCCTCTAGCCACTGCAGGTAAAGCATTAAAACAGATGTCTCACAGTGTGTACCAGGTGTAGCAGGGAATAATCCTGAGCTGGAAGCAAGTTTAATGCCCCTCCCTGGGAAGTATACCTCTTCTCTATCTGTATCTCTATGCCCTTTGCATTTGCATGATGTGGCGCCAGTCCTGTGGATGAAGAATGGCTTTGTGTCAATGGTTGTGTGGAAATATGGATGAAATATATTATACATATGACTATTTAGCTTTTGTCTCTGTAAATCCTTATATGTTTGCATCCGTGCATATCGTAGTAATCAGTTGTTTAACTGTGACAATGAAACTCTGTCACATACATCACTTACCACTACACTTAACCCACTGATCACCTGGGGGGTGTCCAGTACATTGCAAAACAATGAGTTTGAGTCATCTCTACCATCCAAAAGGTTAAGCACTATGATTGCACAACATGCAACCACAACACACAATTAAAGGGACAATAATGTCAAGGAAAAAATCTTTATGGTTTTGTAGTGCTTAAAAAATGAATCTATATGCAACAAATCCTATCTCTCAAACCGCTATGGTTTGAGACATATTCTTATTAAAAGTTTCCCATTTCGGCTGACATGAGAAGGCTCTTCATCAGAGCCGAATTCACGTTATTTAAAACAAATTGCTTCATTGGAATGGTCTACAAAGTGTGCTTGCAAACCAGGCACACTTTGTAGACCTTTCCAATGAAGTAATTATTTTCCAATAAAGCGATTTCGGCTCTGCTGCAGAGCCACCGGTTGGTCCCAGACAGGATTCCCCTGCAGTCAGCACAGCGATGACGTCAGGGAAAGGGGAGGGGGGGGGACTTTGAATACGAATATCTCTCAAACCATAGCGGACTGAGAGAGAGGATTTATTGCATATAGATTCATTTTGTAAGCACTACAAAACTATAAAGATTTTTTCTGGGACATTACTGTCCCTTTAAACATACACTATTGTTCAAAAGTTTGGGGTCACTTACAATTGTCCTTGTTTTTTTAAAGAAAAACAGATCTTGTCCATTAAAATAACATTAAATGGATCAGAAATACAGTGTAGACATTGTTAATGCTGTAAATGACTATTGTAGTTAGAAACTGCTGATTTTTAATGGAATATCTACATTTGCTGAAAATGGAGGATTATTGATGAAAGCAAATTTTGAAGGACACAATTATTTAAATTAAAATCATTCTTTCCAACCTTGTCAGTGTCTTAACTATATTTCCTATTCATTTTACAACTTATTTGATGTATGTTTTCATGGAAAACAAGCAAATTTCTGAAGTGACCCCAGATTTTTGAACGGTAGTGTATATATTACACAATACACATTTTCACACCATTTGTGTACTCACATGATTACACTGAATGTATGTACTGGACAACCTATGGCACTGAACGGGTTAGACACATCCTAATTATTCTCATACTAATGTAAAAGCCCATGTAAATGGGCCATGGTCCGGGTGATGTTAACCCTTTGAGTGCCAGAGACACTCAAATGGTTAAGAGGCCGGTCCTGCTCTGGGTACTGCCTTCGCACGTGATGCAGTCATGCGCTGTAGCAACTGCCCAGACACACAGAATGCTCCCAGCATTCTGTGCGTTCAGGCAGTCTCTAGCGTTCTGTTCGTTCAGGCAGTCTCTACTGCACATGACTGGGTCAGACAAACATTCTAGCATTTTTATTATATAGGATGTTTTACTAGGTTTACACCAGATTTTCACCATTTCTTTGTATGTCAGCCTCAGTATGTATCTGCTGTACCATTGTCCATGTATCACTATACAGGGAACATATTATGATAATGCGTTATTTGACTTTCTTAAAACAGAACTACCACCCTATAAAAAGTCACCACCCAATAATTAGGCATATGGAGACTAGCTTCTTAATACTGCTATTATCTTCCACAAGTACCGCATTTTGACGTAATTCTGTTTCTTCAGAGACCGACGGCCAGGCGTCTTGCTGTACAGCCGTCTACGTGCCTGAGGTGCCCTTCCAGTGCCTTTAGGCTCCATGCAATGCCTCCTGGCTGCCGGTCTCTTACTTCAAAAAGCAGTACTTGTGGAAGATAATAGCATTATTAGGGAGCTAGTCACCATATGCCAAATTATTGGGTGGCAACTTCTTATAGGGTGGTAGTTCCGCTTTAATTGCTTTTCCTCCATTATCTATCTCCCCCCCCCCATTATTTTTTTGCTGAAAAACAAACGACAACACTTTTTTCAAGACAATGCATATCACTTGGCACTGGCATTTGTGGCTTTATTTAACTCTTTGGGCGAGATGTTCAAAAAGTTTTCATAATGAAAAAATTGGCGGATCATGAGGTGGTGGTAAAAGAAGGACAATATTTTCAGATGTCACGTT
Organism: Rhinophrynus dorsalis; assembly: GCA_037306005.1. Taxonomy (NCBI): domain Eukaryota; kingdom Metazoa; phylum Chordata; class Amphibia; order Anura; family Rhinophrynidae; genus Rhinophrynus; species Rhinophrynus dorsalis. The sequence continues at coordinate 65,559,637 of CM074719.1, read as the reverse complement.
GGAAAATGTGTCCTAAAGAACTAAAATGATGGGAAGAAGATCTTGATGAACATTACTTTTAAAAATTCTGATGTTATAAATGTCTTTGATTTTGGATGCACAAAATGATGGTAAAATGTTTGAGAATTGACAGACTTTTTTATTCTGATTACAGACAATTTCAGTTACCACCACTTTCTGAACATCTCAAGCTTTGAGTGCTGCACTCCCCTCTGGCACTGAAAGGGTTAAAGCAGACTACACAAAGCATTGTGAAGCAATATGCTGCACACACCTCTGGTTCTCAAAGGGTTACAGTTTATTTTGTTAACATTAATTAACTGTATTCAAAAACATAATAAAGAGAAGTTCAAACCATTTAATCTGAATACAAATATTTAGGGAATATATAACCCATTAATAAGTTTGCCTAGCAAAAATACTTTTCCTGGGTATTCACCATTCACCCAGCAGCCAGTAATCCTATATAATAATTTGCTAGGATGTTTGTCAGAAGCCATTATGCTCAGTAGAGACTGCCTGAACGCACAGAATGATGGGAGGTGTAGGAATGCTGGGAGCATTCTGTGCTTTCAGGCAGTCTCTACAGTGCATGACTGTATCGGCGGCAGGACACAGAGCAGGACCGGCCTCTTAACATCACCTGGACCTTGGCCCATGTACACGGGCTTTTACACTAGTATCTCTATAATTTATTTGTATTCATTTTATCTCTCTTGAAGTAAACTGCTATTATTCTCAGTCTACAATCCGATAAAGGACTAATGTCACTGACAAACCATTCAGATCTGTTTAAGCTTATCTGTGTGTTGTGAAGAGGTTTCACTTAGAGGCATTGATTTGCAGTGCATTAGAGACATATGTAGCTTCTATTTAAAGTGATAATAATGTTTCACAAAAAAAGAAGCTACTATTAATCTTCACCGTATATGGATTATGGAGAATGTTATTTCAATACTGTCAGAGTTGTAGTTGAGTTGAATGATAAAGTATCCCCCTCCCGCCCCTTTTACCTAGTGTAAGCCACCTCCCCTCAGATGTGGAATCTGGTCTCTTGACCGGACAGGTCGCAGCAAGGTACAATCTTCTTACTGTGAGCATAAGGAAAACCCTGCCCCCCTTGTCAGGTTTGTCAAGTTTTTCCTTATACTCACTGAAGATTGTCCCTCTCTGTGATCCATCCGGACAGTCTTGCTGCTCTGAGGTGAGCAGTGTTACATCAGTAAAAGAGGCTGGAGGGGGATACTTTGTCATTCAATTACTCTTGAACTACAACTCTGGCAGTATTGAAATAACAGTCTCAATGGCCCAAATACTATGAAGATTAATCTGAGCTGCTTTTTTGGTGAAACATTAATATCCCTTTTATGTCAATAGATTCTTCAAATTTCCCCTATAGGCAGATGGCTTGCTCTGGAATTTCTCCATTTGTGTTCAGTGCATCAGCCTCTGTTTGTCATATAGCCGTGGTACCACTTGTGTTAAAAGTGTTCTAAGGTCAATAATGACATTTTCTTCCACCTCTTTCCCCTGCTCACAGTGAATGCTACCCTGCTGTGTGCATTTGTTGACTGTAGGCTTCTCTTTCATCTGGTTGAAACCATTGTGACATTACTCGCAGCTTGGTAAATGTTACATGTACAGTTCTCTACTGGAGGCGCATAGAGCAAGAGGGGAGTCGAAAGAATATTTAGGGCTTTATGTGGAAATCAAAGATGAACAATTTGGGAGCAATCCAAATGCTCTGTGTGGTTGGGGGAGGGAGGGAAGATACAAATACTCAGAATTCTGGTTGATTTAAAAGGAATGTTTAACCCCTTGAATGCAAGATAACTATCCAATGCTTTAGTGATCTTTCTACCATTCAAGGAGTTGAAAACCGTATTTAAATTAATGGGAATTTTTATTACCCTCCCCCACCCCCCATGGGGAAGATGGTTTGCCCCAGAACACCTTATTTTTTTTTTTGTGCCAATGGGTCATATGTATAAAAGAAATGTAAGCAATTTTGGGGCACCACAGGTGACAAAATCATTCCCATTGGTCTATAGGGAACATTTCACTTCTTGACTGTTAAAGATGTCTTCAATGCAGTTTGCTTTTATACACAATGCCGAAGCAGAAAGAAAAATAAGATCAATTCTGGAGGAAGTCAAATGCACACCTCCCAAGTGTCGCTCTTTAGGAGGGACAGTCCCTCTTTTACACCCAGATCCCACTGTCCCTCTTTTCCACCCCGATGTCCCTCTTTTGAAGAGATCAGACTGTGTGGTGTGTATATAAAACTCACATTAATGTTTGGATAAATGGCAGTATATGTGTTTATAAATTAGTCTGTGTAAATAAAATACTTTGATCTTGTATAAGTCATTTATTAGGTTACAAAAGGAGGTGTCAGTAGGTCATGAAACAACATAAAAATTCTAGGTAATGCCCCGCCCACCAGCCACACACCCTAAAACACAAGTGTCCCTCTTTGGCAGTTTGAAATGTTGAGGGGGTATGCAAATACTCCAAATGTTCCCTGATTAAGCACAGGTGAGTCAGTCAAAATGAATGATCCACTGTTTAACTTACCTGTGCTTAAAGGAGCAGTAAACTTTTTTTTATGAAAACACATATTTTACAGAGCATTTCCTGCTGAATAAAACAAGATCACTCCCATCGCTGTCAGATGTTTTATTCAAAAATTATAGCAGTTTAAATAATTTACTGTGTTTACTTCCTGATAGTTCTAACTGACAGGAAGTGACAGGCAGTTTCTATCACATTATATGGAGAACTGTATGTCTCTGACTTTCCTGACTTTCCTCTCCATTAAAATCTAACAGGAAATCTAATTAGAATTTGACCACTAGAGGGCACTGCTAATGTAAAAAAAACATGGGTTTAAACTGTAATAACTCTGGAAATATAAATCTCTCGGCAGTGGGAGTACCCTTATTTTATTCAATAGGAAAATCACTACAATATATATTTTTTCATAAAAAAAGTTTACTGCTCCTTTAATCAGGGAAATCCTTACATCCTGGTCTGTTGGTGGCCATTGGGGACTGAACTTGGACAGACCTGACTTAGACTATGTTATGGAGAGGATAAAATCATTCACTTTTTTCCTGCTGTACAAAATTCTGGCCATATCTAGGTGTGAACTAGAGGTAAACTTTAACCCTTTGATTGTCAATGCGTTACTTACCCCTCTGACACTCAAAGGGTTAACAGAGATTATTATTTATAGTAAACTGTATACATACACCTGGCTGTTTTATGAAGGACACATACCTAAGTAAATCAATCTGTTAATTAAGACTTACTTATTCCTAGGATATACTTTATCTTTAAAATCATACCATTGTTAACCCCTTGGATGCTAGAATGGTCTTCAATGCATAACAATAATTTTGCATTCAAAAGGATTAAAATTTCAATTTTAATACCAAATACTTCCATCTCCTGAGAAGGTCATCAGTGACTTAACATGAAGTGTGACAATTAGCAAAGCAATCCTTGCTTTCTAGCTGTCTGATTATCTGCAGTTGTATTTAATCACTTGCACCCATGGTATCCTATATTATTAAAAACCACAATCAGCACACTCCCTGCAGTGTAACTGATTGTAGTGTAATACAGAAATGCATTGCATATTACTTGCCAGCAATGGCTTTGTCATAGTCTAAAAGAATAAAGTTTATTAAAAAAAATCTATCTATAAAATGAAACTTGCATGATACATTGCAAGATCCGTGCCAGCTACACCTCTGAGCTGGCAATGGGGGGAGCAATGCACTACTCCGACTATGTTCATTGTTCAAATTATACCTGCAGCAGGGAATGCTTTTCCTACCTGCAGGGATTTTCACTTCTTTCCTTTTTATCTTTATTTGGATTTAACCCCTGCAGTATCACACATCTGTGGTGGGCATTCTTTACAAACCCTCTGATACACTTTAAAAATATAATTTCAGTAGCATCAACAATCCATGCTCTGACATCCTTCAATACTCACATTTCACTCTCATTACCATTGTAGGGGCTTTCACCACCCTACCTGTCATCTCTTTATGTATTAGGTACACTTGAAAATATATTTCAGACCACTCTCCCATTGCTCTATCATATTTCATATCTATGACATCATGAACATCAGGTGTGTTATTTCACTGTAGTCTGCCTTAACCCACTTCAATTAATGAGACTCACTTGAAGTGGTAAGCAGACTTCAAGTGATAGTTATAAACTGCAAACATTACTATTATGTGGTTTGTTTTCTTTTTAAAATGGTTTGGTTTATCTACATGTTATTTGTTACATTTTAGAACAGACAAGAGCTGATGGTGTAGTTTTGTATGTATGGCGCCCTCTACAGTAGTTCAGCTCATACCAATGGGTTTCCCTGTATCTTGGAAGAGCATTAATGAAAGAATACAGCAGTAAATTCTATTGTTGCCAATGATTTCAGTACCAATGAAGGGGTAGAAATAATGTCTGTGTTTTCATTTAGCGCCACTTTCTGGAAACATTTGTGCACATCAGATAAGGGTTAGAAAGGCAATTGACCCCTTATTTTATGTGGTGGGTTGTCTTCTTTCCAAAAGGGTATGGTTTTTCTACCTTTTCATAATTTCTCTAGTTGTTACAATCATCTTAGTACAGGCAAGTCACATTTGAAAAAATGGAAATAAATGAAGTAAATAAATGAGAGATTGCTGATGGTTTAGGATTGTACTTATGGAACCCCCAACAACAGTTCAACTCAGACAAGTGAGTTCCCATGTCTCTCAGAATAGCAGTAGTGTAAGAAAATAGCAGTAAATTGCATAGTTTTCAGTTGTTTTTTTTACACATTGAAGGGGTAGAAATGTAAAATAATGCCTTTTTCAGACTGGCGACTTGTGGCTTGAGGGGCCAATACAATTAAGTGGCCCATTTCTACTATAGCTTCATCCCACTGTGTCAGGCCACTCAAAGTTTTTTAATTAAAAAAATTGGCATTAATGTTGTGAAGTGGGGCTAGTGATACCATGTAGCTTGCTTGAAGTGTAGCTCTCTGGTGTCACTAGTATAGCTCCATTTCAGTTCTAAGCTCTGTGGTATCACTAGAGCAACATTTACAGAATAGAAAGCCGGAGACTGAGTGAGGCAGTAACTGCCCTCCTGACCAGCCCTCCCCTGGCCTTTTTGTTTCCTTTAGCTCCACTATATGGAAACATTTGTGTAAACTAGGGGTAGAAAGGCAAGTAACCCCTCACTTGATGTTGCTGGATATCTATTTGTAGGAAATGTATGCTTTTAGGGGTGTATTTTAATGATGTGGCTGAATTATGCCTTCATTCTGCTTATCTGCATGAAAACATCAGTAGAAATTCTGTTACATGCTGTTACCAGTTTGAGGCCCAGGACATACATGTGTTCACATATACATGCTGGGTATTGGTGTACTCAGGAGAAATGTGACATTTTTACTTTATACTTTTTTTGGCTTGTTTTTCTAAGCTTGCTTGAGATGTACAGTCATTTGTGACTTTAGTATAGATTTCTGAAAGCTTTTTAAAAATCCTATTTTTAACATTTCCTTGCTTCATCATTTCATGTAGGATGAAACTTCAGCCATTTTGTGATTCATATGTTACTGTAATTTCAGGAAATATATAATTTTATAAAGCTATATATATGTTTTAAGGTAGTTTAATCATGTAACCAATGAAATGTGCATTATTAATTCATAAAGTTAAAAGTACCCTTTTGCACTCCTGTTAATTAGGGGTTTATGCAGGTAAAACTATACATATTTTGTATTTTTATACTCAAGTGGTTCAAATAATTGAAACTTTCTCAACCAATTTACCCTTGCTTTACAATATGTTCTGTACCCCTCTGGTAATCAAAGGGTTAAATCTTTTTTATATAATGTGTCTGATATTAGGAAAATAAGTAATTTGTTCTGTTTTTGTACTCATTACATCATAGCTTGCAGCACAATGTTTAATTTACTTTACATGAGGTACCATAAAAAAGCTAAACTTATTGTCAAAAAAACAATATACAGTTTTCCATATATACCTAGGAAGTTTCCTCCAGGAATCACACCTAAACAGATCTATAGCAAAATGGTGAAAAAGTGGCTGGGCTCCTCAGTGGGCAAAATTCCCCAAACCTCCTGAACACAAAGGGTTAAAGGATCATTAAATCTTGAATATAAAAAATAAATATATACATATTATATTGCTTTTGTTGCTGAGTAAAACAAGGGTACTCATGTTACTGGGGATTTTTCATTCAAAAGTCATTACAGTTCAAAGCTGATTTTTTTTTTTTAATCAACAGCACCAACTACTGTCCAAAAGGTAGAATTGTTTTTAAACTGTATTATAATGCACTTGTTCTGCCATTTGTCATCTTCCTGATGAAAAATTGTAAATCCCAGAAATGTGTTATATCTTAAACAGTTTCTTTTAGTTAATTAATCTTGATTTCATATCAGCCACACAACTCTTTATTGGTAAAAAGTTATCTTTTCATTTATTTTGGGAAAGCTAGAATCACTGACTAATATATATACTCTCCATATTACATGATAGGAACAGGGCTACCTGATACCCTGAACAGAAAATCGTAGTTTATTCCTTTGATTAATAGCGGTATCCTGCACATTGCATTGCAATGTGTTCTTCACCTCTTTGACATCGAGAAGGTTAAAGTAAAATAGTCATAAAACCCTCTGAATGAGTGGAGTACCCTTTATTTTTCAGTAAGAACAGCCCTATAGCATAATTTATTTCACTATAAAGTTTACTGCTCAGTTAATTGGTAATTGTAGCAAAAGTGAATGCAAGAGCAGTATCTAACCCAATGTAACACAATGCATTAGAAGGCTCTCTAGCATTTAGTGGGTTAAATCTCTATTTAAATTATGGGGAGATTTGAAGAATTTGCCATTTGGTTTCCATGGAGCATGTGGTATGTCTCAGAATACTTCCCTTAAATGCAAATGCTGGATTAATCCTTTGCTCACCAGAGGGAAATGCAAGTCAGTGTAAATTAAAGTGTTGCGTATCCCTCTGTCACTCAAAATGTTGAAGTGCTAGACACATGGGTAAAATCGTATCCAAGGTGAAAGAACATTTTGAATCATCAGTGAAAGCTATTTGGTATGGAAAACTGCTAACCTTTTGTGTTCCAGAGACGTATCTAGCACATTGCAAATGGAAGTATTTAGGAAACATCTGAGAAGAAACTACTTGGCAGTTGTAGTGTCAAGTTACAGATATTTAGACCTTCCTTTAATTAAGGCTGGATTTCCCATTAGTCAGAGCAGGCAACTGTCTTGAGTGCCAAGTGTTGAAGGAGTGTGAGCTGTGCAGGCCACGCCCACATTAACAGTGATGGTTTTACCAAAGTCATCAATACCCACCTGCAGCAGACACCAGGTCCTGTCTTATACTGGCCGATCATCAGAACACATAACCTTGCAATTATATAGCTCCTTGGGAGCAAGGGGCTATCTAGCCATCAAGGATTTGCTTTAAGCCCTCAAGGACTGGCCGTGCGTGACCATTTTTTTTATTTTATTTTCATGACCATTTTTTTTATTTTATTTTCATGAGATCCGAATCTGGGCTCCCCCAATGGTATGCAGCCACGCAGGGAGCCCTGGAATCTATGATGGTCCTGGCACGTCATGGGTTCTTATCGCATGTTGGCCCCATGACGTGCCAGGACCATCATGGGTAACATACTTGTTGTTATAGAAGAAGGCTTTTTTCTGTGTTAAGCAACAGTGTATGGGGCTGTGCAGGAACAGATTTCCCAATAGGCAGAGTAGGTAACTGCCTATAGCGTCAAATTTTGAGGACTGGTTCAGCTGTGCTGGCCAGAACCACATTCTTAATTGTGGTTTATTATTAACCCCCTTGATGCTAGATAGATCTCCAACACATTGCTTTGCAACACATAGCAGATCTCACTAGCAACTAAAGTGTTAAATCCTTTCTGGGCCTTGCTTGTTATAGGCCACGGTATTTTCTGAGCCGGGAAATAGCGGATGGGTTTTGGGTGGGGAATATGAGAAACAGGGTGTGGTCATGCTAAGGGAACCTAGAGTGCCTTGCCTAGGATGCATGGGATGTAAATCCAGCACTTGTGCTGTGGGTTTTGTCAATTAAGGAGGGGGAGTTTGGAAAAAAAGCTAAGGGTGCATTTCAGTGCTCTGTCTAGAGACATCTGAGAGGTAAATCTAGACCTGTCTATAATGATATTAAAACTGTTGAGACCTAAGTGGGAAATGTATTATTGATATCACTAGCATCCAAAGGATTACTAACACTTGTCATTATTTTTGCATATTGTCACCTTCCCCCTTTCACAATCTTATATTCATATGCAGTATTCTGAAAGTAGAGTTCAAAGCAGTTCTTTACTTACACTGCTCTGTAACTTGGTACAGTCTTGATATGCAGATGTTGCTGCTGTTATATTACCATTAATATGTTAGAACATTGTGGATTACATAGTTTCCCTCAGGAGTTGTAGCACAGATTGTATTTCATGGACCTGCTCCAAAAATCTCACATTATACCAGTTGTGGGCAACAGGCGGCACCAGGGCCTCATTCGGCTCTCTGAGCCTGCTCCTGCGGCCCCAAGTCTGATTCTTGGCACAGTGAGAAGTGGAGATAATTTTCTTCTCCATCATAATATAAACCATAGTTCCATCTTAAAAGCCCACCTTGTGATAAAGAGGTGATAAAGCGGAGATGACTTCTCCAGAAATATAACGTTTCCAGTTCCTATGATATTCTAGGGAACCTATGCACTCAGATCTCCTAGCAAAAATAAATGAAATAAATTATGGAAGATTTCATTAACCCTTTGTGTGCTAGAGGGGTACACAATGATTGCTCTGCAATGCATTGCGTACCCCTCTGGCACGCAAAGGGTTAAAAAAGCAATTAAAAAGTTGCACAAAATATGTTGTAACACATAAAGGGATAGTCATACTTACAAATTACTAATCACAATATTATAGTACTAAAAAAATAAATTAATTGCCCCCAGTGACATCTCTCAAACCTTTATGGTTTGAGAGATATTCACTTGCAAAGTTCCCCCTCCCTCCCCTTTCCCTGAAGTCAGCATTGTAGCTGACTGCAGGGGAAGCCTGTCCTATGACTATCGACGGCTCTGCAGCAGACCCGAGATCTCGTTACTCCAAAAGAAATCATTCACTTAAACGGTCTTCTGAGTGTGCTTGAAGACCCTACTTATTGAACTACACCATATAAAAGGATTAAGGGTACTTATCATTGTATTTCAGTATGTCTGTTCCTACCACATTAGATATAGTAAAAAGCCTGGTGATGCAATGTGGAGCCCCAAAATTACTGCTGATGGCCAATTAGTGGGTCAGAAATTTGACCTTTTTGTCTGCATTGGGTTGAATCTAAACTTGGAAGTTTATGGCTCAGAGCTACAAACGTTTCCAAGTTGTGCATACTGCCCTATAGACTCCTAGCAACTGGATGAAATCATGACTGTAACAGTCTATAGCACTGATGGGTCAGGAATCACACAAGTCCATTGTGAAATTAGGGAAAGACCATGGAGTGTCATTTTTCAACCTCCCTTTCAGCTTCTGTGCTGATTTCCTGGTTGGCAGTGGGGCATGAAATATCCATAAAATCTGTATCTCATAGCCACAGACTTCACAGTGTTGAGTGTGCCACACCAGCAGTGAGTTAGAAAATCCCCCACGAACAGTCTATGGGCATCTCCACATTGCCCCCACATCACCCATCTCCTACCTCCCTGGTGGTTCAGTGGCGTGCAGGAGAGGTCTGTGCCTCCTTCAGCACAGACCTCTAAACAGATGGAGCTCCCACGCGGTCCTCTCATGATGTCATCTCCCAGCGCTCTGCATTACTAGAGTGCCGGAGGAAGATCAGCTATCAGAATGTTGCGGGGGTGCCAGGCGGGGGGGTCACAGGGGGTGGCTGGGCCCCTGAAGTGTCAGGCGACCCCTATTGTTATGCCCTAGGGGGCCTCAAGGATAATGACTTGAGTACTTAGATTCTATTGGATCCTATAGACTGCCATAAAATATGTGTTTGTATGGGGCATGTACATATTTATATGGGTAGGGGTGCATTAAGATTTTGACAGTAGAAAAGGTGGCACAATCTTGAAAGTTTAACCAACCCATATAATAATTACACAACCAGTGATTGGATACATGGGATATATAAACTGAATAATCCTAAATAATTTGCTTAGAGTATATATAATACAATTTATTGTTTTTAGGAAGATAAAACCTTGTGGCTTTCTTTATAAGATGTTTTAGAATGTATATTGTGCGACCGTGGTAAACTGAGCTGAATTATGAGTCATAATGTTTCCTTTTTTCAAGCTGTCATACAGAAGGTAATTAAGTCGAAAGATTTACATTTATAAACTTGCGCAGGAGAGAATATAGGTATGTGAAATACTCATTAGTATTCTTTAGGTGTTTTTTTCTGCAGTTTTTTTATTTTTTTTTATTTTACATTTTGGCAGCTCAAATTGATTAACGCTAATTGAAAAACTTATTGCAAATCTCTATGCTAATCAGGGTAAATTTAGTCCAAACGGGTATACCCAACACAAGCATAATATGAAACTAAAAAAAATTCATATAATAAATCCAGATGTTTGGGCACACTCTAAATTAATAGTCACTTGCCTGGGTTCCAGTTCCTGTGGTAATCATATGGGAAACTTGACTCGCAGGTCTATAAAGGGGATCAAAATAAGTGCTTCTTTTTACCAATATTTCGACCCTCACTGGGGCCTTGAGCTCTTAAAGTGATAGTAATGTTTCATAATAAAAGCAGCTCTAATTATTCATCATAGTATTTGGACTTTGGAGAGTGTTATTTCAATTCTGTCAGAGTTGTAGTTCAGTAGAAATTCAATGACAAAGTATCCCCTTCCCGCCCCTTTTACTGATGTAACACTGCTCAGCCAGATCAGAAGGGAGGTGTCCAGGTAGACTTCAGAGACGGTCAATCTTCAATTAACATAAGAGAAAAACCTGAAAAACCTGTCAAGGGGTGCAGGGCATTCATTGTTCTCCTAGGAAGAAGATTGTCCCCTTCTGTTATCTGTCTGGTCTATGGACTGGATTCCACATCTGAGAAGAGATGGCTAACACTAGGTAAAAGGGGTGGGAGGGTTTGAGAGATTTGAGAGGTAAGGTTTGAGAGCTAAGACTTATATTGTTCTTCATGTTTTTTTAATGCCAACAAAATAAAATAAAGATAAAATGAAGTATTACTATTCCTTTAAGTGTTGGTAATGCACTCAAAATCTTAACTTCTTGGGACCCTGTGGGATTCTAGATATGTCCCAACTCTTTTCTTCACATTACACAGGGGTTGTCTCTGGTATTCATGGAGTAGAACTAATACCTCCTAATAATATCAACCACACCAATTACATTAATATGGCCAGAAAATCCTACTGGTCTCTATGAATTTTTGGCCTTTATTCAAGATATGCCATCTTCAATCATGGATGTCATGTCATGGAGGCAAACATGGTAGTTGCTGGATGGATTATAGCACCATGGGTGTCCAAAGGGGGGACTTGCCCCCCTGCCTACACTTGCCCCCTCCATATAAAAATTGATGCTGGGTGGCCTGGCCTAAGGGTCATATTATGGCTTTGCCCCCTCCCCCCCCTTGGAAAAATATCTGCGGAAGCCCCAGTACAGAACCTCAAACTCTGCTTACTGCTTATGGTAATCTTAACTCATTGACCCATTCAGTGCCAGAATAGTATCCAATGCACTGCAATGCAATGCATTGAATACCTCTCTGGCACTCAAAGGGTTAAAGACTAGAGGGATGTGCAGTGCAACACATTACTTAGATAAATTAGATCCTTAAAGTCTTCTGTAGGGCTACACTTTTTCATTCTTCAGTTTGAAAAATCTGCTAGCAGTTGTCATGGCCGCCTCCATGAACATGACATTCAAGACTTATTGAAAATGTTATCGCTTGAACAAAGGGACAAGAGCAACTTTCACAGGGGGCCATTGGGATTTTCTGGCCATAGTAAGGTAAGTGAGGGATTATTATTAGGAGGTGTTATTCTACTTTAAGTTTCTGGTATTTAATAGAGACACTGATTTCCAAGGTAACAATCATTAATCTAAGGACTGTAAAAATAAAAGTATATGAATTTTTCATAAGAACAAATTGAACCAATTCCATATTTTTGTGTTTCAACAAATACATTTAAGTAATGTACTACCATTAGTCACTGTTCATGTTGAAAGTTACATGTACTTACTATTTATTACTTATTTTTAGCAATTTGTACTAGTATGAATTTCAATCTCAGGCTCCCATAGGAAAGGTGCCATAGGACCCAATAACCCTGCCTACAGCCCTATCCCCCAACAATCACCCAAGACCCCACCAAAGCAGAATATACTATTTCCTGGCCAAATCACATTAACCTATGAAATAAAAACAATGTAATGCATTGCGTACCCCTCTGACACTCAGAGGGTTAACACCTTAGTTGGTAGAGAAATCTCCAATGTATAATGTCAATTAGTTCAATAATATTTTCAGTTAAAAATATAACAATTGCTGAGATAGTATCCTATTGGCAGATCTGCATCCCTGGGATAAGACCTGCCAGTGAAGCCAGAGCTGCATTGTGAGCCCCATGGACCAAGAGTGGAATAGAACAGGGTTTTTAAAAGGGACCCTGGGAAGCTAGCTGATCTTCACCTTATTGATACTTGGAGAGTCTTTCACCCAAATGATAAAGACGACACTTTCTTTTCCATCCCCACCAGTCATTTAGTAGAATCGACTACTTATTCTTTTCTCAATTTCTGTTACGGGATGTCAACGGCTCCAAAATTGGCACCGTTTCCTGGTCTGACCACTCTCCTGTTTTGACATCTTTCACACTGCCATCTGGCCAACCTCATTTTTCACCCTGGAGTCTAAATGAAACCTAATTTAACAATACTAAGATTTCACAGTACCTTCATGACTGTCTCAAAGAATACTTTCAACTCTCCTGACATCTCAGACGTGATCACATGGGAGGCGCACAAAAGCATGATCAGCGGGCATCTCATTAAATCCAGCTCCATCAAGAACAGAGAACAACGGAATTTAATTAAATCCCTCATCGATAAAATTAGGATCCTAGAACTCCAACATAGGACATTGCCATCCTCTCCAGCTCATCAGGAGCTACTAAAACATAGGACAGAACTCAATAATCTTCTTCATTTTCAAGTTGCCAGACCCTTCATGTGGCTCAAATATGGTTCCTCCATCTCGGGCAATAAATGTGGAAAGACTTTAGCTAGGTTAATCAAAACAAAACAGCGCCGAACAATTATGTGTCCAAAATCCATTCTCTACCAGATAAAACTGCAGTTGCCTATCTGGATATTGCTCAGGCCTTTACGGATTACAATAGCTCTTTATATAATTTTGAAAGATACCCCCCCCCCATCAATATGCTCACCTGACTTATCTTCCTTCTTAGATAGTGCTTGCCTCCCCTCTTTGGATTCGGAGGCTAAAGAACAACTAGAAACCCTATGTACTGTTGAGGAAGTTCAACGCACTATTAAATCTCTAGCATTAGGGAAAAGCCTGGGCCCTGATGGCCTCACGGTAGCTTATTATTGGCACTTTGTAAGTGTTCTTATTACATGGTTCAAAAGTTTAACTCCATCTTATCAGGTTGCCCTATTCCGCCTCAAACTTTAAAAGCGCATATAGTAGTACTTCCTAAACCAGGCAAGGACCTATCACTATGTGGGAGCTACCACTCCATCTCGCTTCTTAACGTTGACCTGTACATTTTTGTGAAATTACTGGCATCCCGGTTGAAGCGATTTATGCCCTCCCTTTCCCACCCTGACCAAAGTGGCTTTATATCTGGGAGACAGGCTAGCCACAACACTGCCACTATAATCTCCTTGACTCATTATGAACAAACACAAGGGATCCCCACCATCTTGATCTCAATAGATGCCGAAAAGGCATTTGATAGAGTTGGGTGGTCTTACCTTAAAGCGGTCCTAGAGAATGTTGGCCTTGGTCCCATTATGTTAAGTGGAATTCTAAGTCTCTACTCCTTGCCCTCTGCTAGGATCTTTGTAAATGGTACTCTATCATCTGCTTTCCCCGTCACCAATGGGACACGTCAAGGCTGTCCTCTGTCACCATTGATAGTCAGTCTTTGCCTTGAACCCCTTTTATGTCACATTAGAAACGATCCCAGAATCCAGGGTGTTCAAGTGAAACACAATATATTCAAAATAGTTGCTTTTGCGGACGAAGTCATCTTACTTTAACAGACCCCGACTGCTTTCTCCCATTTTTACTTGCACTTCTGGATGAATATTCTCTTTATTCCCAAGCTAAAATAAACTATAGTAAGTCCGAAATTTTGAATATTAACTTGCCACAGGACAGTGCTGACACTTTAAGGCTATCATACGATTTCCCCTGGGCTTCTAGGTCCATTACCTACTTGGGCATCAAACTCTCGCCTAATGTAAAGGAATTCCCCTCTCTTGACTGCTATATCATTTGACCTTGCTTCTTGGTCCATGCCTCAAATTTCGTGGCTTGGACATATTAGTGTTGTTAAGATGATGATTATTCCTAAAATCCTATATCTCCTGAATACTCTCCCCATTCATATTCTCAACTCCATCCTCCTGGATATTAAATCTTCCATCCTACACTATACTTTGGCTGATAAAAAAACCGAGAGTTAGCTACGCCATCCTTACACTACCTGTTAGTAATGGAGGCCTAGGTTTTCCTGATGTTGTTTCTTACTACAATGCTGCCGCTGTCTCTAAATTATTTGATTTTAAGCTTTCTCCTCCCTCTAGGTGGACTGAGAATATTAGGACCTTCATTGGTAGGTTTGATCCTATCCAGTTGTCTTGGTCATCTCACAAACATATACCACAGGATTGCCTTCCCACTAATGTTGAGCGAGCACCCCGATGCTCGGGTGCTCGGGTGCTCTGACCGAGCACCCCCTGATGCTCGAGTGCTCGGCCGAGCACCCGAGCCCCATTCAAATGAATGGGAGCACTCGAGCATTAAACCAGGCACCCCCTGCTCTGATGAGCGGAGGGTGCCTGGTCAATGTCCCCCTTCATCTCCGCTATGCCCCTCTTCCACAATGTCCCCCTTCATCTCCTATGCCATAGCGGAGATGAAGGGGGACATTGTGGAAGAGGGGCATAGCGGAGATGAAGGGGGACATTGTGGAAGAGGGGCATAGAGTCTATGCCCCTCTTCCACAATGTCCCCCTTCATCTCCGCTATGCCCCTCTTCCACAATGTCCCCCTTCATCTCCGCTATGGCATAGGAGATGAAGGGGGACATTGTGGAAGAGGGGCATAGCGGAGATGAAGGGGCACATTGTGGAAGACGGGCATAGCGGAGATGAAGGGGGACATTGTGGAAGAGGGGCATAGACTCTATGCCCCTCTTCCATAATGTCCCCCTTCATCTCCGCAATGCCCCCTTCATCTCCGCAATGCCCCCGTACCTCCATTCCCTGGTGGTCCAGCGGAGCGTCTTCGGATCTGTGCCTCTTCCGGCACAGATCCTCTTCACCCGAGCATGTCGGGCGAGCACATGGCGGTACTCGTACGAGTACCGCCATGTGCAGAGCAGAGCGATGCTCGAGCCGATCCGAGCATCGGCCGAGCACGCTCGCTCAACACTACTTCCCACATAATTTCAGGTCACATTCTTAAAATTTGGGTCTCGTCTCGCTAACTCATTTCATTAGCACCACATCCTTCACCCTTACTCTTATTCCTTGATAATCCTGATTTTCCTCTCAGAAAGTCTGATCATTCACTAGACTATTGGAGAATCAAGGGCTTAGATTCATTGGGTACACTCTTGCCCCTTAGACATACTTTATCTTCAAGTGGCATTGACCACATTTCAGAGGCTCAACAGACCAATTGGTGGTCCTTACAGGGAATCGTCTGCTGGATGGCTGCTCTGGTCCTGAAGGGAGGGTCTCTCAGAGCTCCTACTCTTTTTGAAAAACACTTACAATCGCCGATGCCAGCTTTGAGATCATTTTCCTTTACTTACTCTCTCCTTTCCTTTGGAATCCAAACCAAACTTCCTTCACAAATGGGAAATTGAACTGGGAGAGTCATTGACTCTAGCCAATTGGTATAAAATTTTCAGAGTAAACTTTACATACGCGAGAGATACAAGAACTTGTGAAATGAATTTCAAATTATATACCACATGGTAAATGACACCAGCACGTTTAGCTACGTTTTTTGCTTCCGCATCCCCACTATGTTGGCGCTGTTCTCTAACATAAGGTACAACTCCCCTTAGACCCTCTACTCTTCCTATTCTTCTTTATGGACCATTTAGACCTCTCCTTATCAAAACATATATGCTATGCCTTGTTCCCACTTCTTAATGGGCAAAAGCAACCATCCCTCTGTTATGGAAGAACACGTCCTCACCGTCTCTCTCCTTATGGCTTTTGAAAGTTGACTCAATGCTATCTATGGAACAATGTCTTGCAACAGCTACCATTTCTCTAAATAGATATTTGGATCTTTGGTGATCCTGGTTATCGTATAGGACTCAGTTAGACATTCCATGGGTGAGGTGATGCCTGTGGAGGGTGATAAAGTCTTTTTGATACTGGTATGGGAGTCCTGATGTTGATCAATGCGTTGCTACCTTTGCTTGTTGTTGCATCTTGTGCTATTCATACTTGATCTCCTATTACGCATGTCTGACTGCTACCTAGTGGATCACTAAAACCCTGTAGGAATCCCTCACTCCCACCCTCTCATGACTTACAATTTTCTTTTTTTTTCTCTCTCTTTCTTCTTCCTCTCCCCCCTTTAACGTGCCTTTTACTCTTGATGCTACAACTGGAGGTTTACCCCTTCCCTTCTCCGCACACTGTTTAGCTGATGTCTACTCTTGGCCCATGGCAAATGGGGTGGTATGTTCTATACTCATATCAGGTTATCTTTTTTTTATTATACTCTCCATGTATTTGAGACTCACGGCTTCAAGCTGTAACATCTGCATGTCTTTTTGATTTGTTGTATCTGCTTAATTTTCGATAAAGCTCTTAAAAAAAGGGGGGGAGGACCCTGGAGCTCCCTCATTGATCCTGTGAGAAAATACTGAACTTCAAGAATGACATTTTGCAGGACTTTGGATGCAGTCTCCACAGACTCTCTGCTTTGCTTGAAAACCCAGCACAGAGGGTATATGGAGGTGGTGGACGCAGCACATGAAATTTGTGGCTGAGAGCCTTATAATTCCTGGTTGAAGAACAGAAAAGGGGTTTAGTTTTCTGTCCCTCCGAATTTGCTAATTGGAGCCATTTTGGGGCTATACAGTGCAGCCCTGGGCTTTTTACAACATCTTCTCTCATAGAACCAATGCCGGTACGTCTCACACTTGTATTACACTGAATAATCATACACATTATTTGAAGCAATCTTGTGGCTCACATTTGTGTATTTGTGCTTACAATTCATAGTTTTTCGAACCTCCAATGTTTTATAGTAGTATGTGTATAATCAAGAATTGGATGGTGCACTCTGGAAAACTGCATCTCATAAGCTTATGTGGAAGATGACAAAGATCCAAGGAACCAAAGGGGAAGTGCACTAAGGTTCAATATTATGGCAATGTGAGGAGACCACTTCATTATGATACAGTGCGCCATATGCACTAAGGATTAGGTATGCAAGTGGGCATGGACTGTGATTATAGAAAGATGATGTTGATGTAGAGGTGTTGATGTTTTGAGGAGGGCAGGGGAAAAGCAGAGGGGATGCATTCTCAGGCTTCAGCATGAAGAACAGCAGCCATGCCTCATCCATTTGAGTCCCAATGGGGTAAGAAACACAACACAGAGCAATGCATTGCTCTCACCTGTGGCACTCAAAGAGATAAGGTGCTTCCTGCCTGATATGAGATAAGCAACCAAGTGGTTGCTCAAAACCCCTGCAGATCCCACTGTTTATAAGATACATAGTAGGTCTCCACAAAATGTTCTATCAGCTCTTGCATTTATACACACAAGTTAAGAAGAGCAGTTAAGAAGAGCTTTGCCGAAGAATCAGCGTGATACATTATGCTGACAGGCAAATCTTGAAGAATATCTTTTAAAGTACTTACATTTAAAAACAAAAACAAAAAAACAGCTTTCCTATTACTACTTTATTAACAAAAGCTATGGTAAAAAAATATATAAGGTGATACATGCCCTTTAATTTTGGAGATTTTTAAATTTAAAACTATAGTTTATGAGATATTTATTTTTAGATATTTGTCAGAGTTTGAACGTTGGATTGCCAGTCTGTGTAGGCTCATTTGCTTAAACTGAAAAATAAAAATGCTAAACATCTTACAAACTAGTGTTTGGAATCAGAAATTACATATTTTTCTGCATCATCTATTTTATTTAAAATCACAGGCTTTGACAATCACAGAAATAATCCATAAAGAAATAATCCATATAATGTCAATATTTAAATTATATCTTACATTTAAGTAGGCTTCAATGACCTGATAAAATCATTTGGTTTCTTGAGTAGCAGTCATTTGTTATAGAGAAATTACCTGCTTTGTATTGCTCTGTGTAAGTTTGATAATATAACAATTAAAAGAGGAGCATCTTTTTTTTTAATAAAAATGTAAATGTTATAGGGTTTTTTCCTGCTGAGTAAACTTAAAATATTCCCAATGCAGTTGTTTTATTCAAAAGTTATATTTTAAAACTGTTACTATAACATTCTAAGGATAACTTTTATCAGTGACTCACCTCTCCCATAGAATGCAACAGAATAAATGTCTGAAATCTGGCCACTAGAGGGTCATGTTAATGTAAAATAGGGTTACAATTAATAGGTATTTACATTTAAAGGTGTTCCTTTAAATTAGAACCAGGAGTACGAAAATCTTGCTTGATTCACAGATTTCTTAGGTATCACGGCGCCCGTGATCAGGCGACATTCTGACCATCTTGCTATTGCTGCCTTCCCATTGGCTGCGCTGTACTGCTCCTCCCAGTGACAGCCTTTTTATACCCTGGGCTGTCAATCTGCAGTTGCCCTTTCATGGTGTACCTGATGCCTAGTGCTAGTTTTGATTTCCTGATGCCAGTGTATGACCCCGGACTGCCTGACCACGCCATTGTTTCTGTTCCTGATTCTGTGTACCGATTCGGATTGGCTGACGTTCCTGCTTCCTGTTCTGACCCGGCCTGGCTGACGTTCCTGCTACGTGTACCGACCCGGTGAGACCGACAATCCTGCTCCATGTACCGACCCGGCGAGACTGACGTTCCTGCTCCGTGTACCTACCCGGCTTGGCTGACGTTCCTGTGCTGTGTACCTAATCTGCTTGGCGGTGGTTCCTGCTTTCTCAGTGCCCGGCTGGGCGAATACCGTGCAGTTCCTGCTGCTGACTACCTTGCACAGTTCTTGTGTTACTGTGTCTCTCTGTGTCACGGTACTCCGGTACCTTGCTCTATCCAGTCCGTTGGTTCAGAGTCTCAGTGTGCCAGTGCTCCTCCACACCGTGCCAGTGATCGCTTGGTCTTACACTTGGGTTCAGTTGGGCGCATCCGGTTGACTGCCGTTACCCAGACCATAGCGTTCATTAACCCCTTCGGGGGTGGTGCCTCGTTCTATTACTTGCTACACCAGTGTTGTTTGGCTCCATTATCTGTGCGTTTGAGATTTCATATAGGTACTGTTGGGCTCTTCCGGTTGCCATCCATTTTATACTATACACACATTAACCCTTCGTGGGTAGCAAGAGCACATGGTGGTGAATAGTCTCGGTAGGGCCTCCATTCCTGGCACGAGCTCTGACTTGCCTTGTGTACCCTATGGTGGGCGTCCACCATTGTATAGGCGACATTGGGCCTCCGCTATCCTGGCTACTTAGTCAGCGGCTCCAGAGTTCACATTGGACTTTCATACGCTGTATCATTCTAGTTACCTGACTGTGATTATATATCCGTACTGGACCCGTGTCGGTTAACCTGCTTGTAACCTGTCTTCTGTCAGTTATTGCTGCTATTTACTGGACCCATGAGGGTTACATTATTCCTTGTGTGTTTCAATAAAATTGTGTTTTTACCAACATCTACCATGTCTGAGTGTACTGAACCGTAACATTAGGCTCTAGATGGGAATGGGTAAAAATCTTTGCTAAAGAAAAAATTCAGTGGAAACTAGTATGCTTCCCCACCAGGGCCGGATTTACAATAAGGCAGAGTAGGCATCTGCCTACAGGCGCACCCCACAGAAGGGCGCCTGTCATTGGGATCGCTTTTTTTTTTTTTTTAAATTAGCCTCGCTGGCTGCTTAGTGGCTGAACAAAAATCCCCCCACCTGGCACCCGCTCCATGTTGCACTCACATTGCCCCCCCCCGTTGTCTGTTTCCTACCTCCCTGGCAGAACAGGTCTGTGCCTCTTTTGGCACAGTCCTGTAGATGCTGCGCTCCCTCATTGGCTCTTTAGGAATGCAGAGCACTGGGAGATTACATCATCTCCCAGCGCTCTGCAATCTTGAATAGGAGACAGCGCGGGAGCTCCAGCAACTACAGGACTGTGCTGAAGGAGGCACAGATGACAGATCTCCTGCCAGGGAGGTAGGAAACAGACAACGGGGGGAAGTAGGAAATGGACAATGGGGGGGAGGCAATGTGAGGGCAACATGGAGATGGTGGGGGCAAGCTGGAGCTGAAGGGGGGCAATGTGAGGGCAACATGGAGATGGTGGGGGAAATGTGGAGCTGATGGGGGCAATGTGAGGGTAACATGGAGCTGATAGGGGCAAGTTGGCGCTGATGGGAGGCAATGTGAGGTCAATATGGAGATGGTGGGGGAAATGTGGAGCTGATGGGGGGCAAGTTGGAGCTGATGGGGGCAATGTGAGGGCAATATGGAGATGATGGGGGCAATGTGGAGTTTAGGAGCATTGTGGAGGTGTCCGGTGGAGATGGCCAAGGGGGTTCACTTCAGATTTCTGTGCCTACAGGCTCCTGAGATGTAAATCCGGCCCTGCCCATACAGTAGAAATGCCATGAAATGGCTGTTTTCACTGCCATCTTTCACATAGAAGAGAGTGTCTGATTTCAGGACCTGCTGTTTGTATTGAGGAAGGCCATGTGCTTAGTTGGCAAATAGTCTTCCTGTACATACAGAGCTGACTGCAAAAACAGATATTCCAGAGACAAATTAAAAGAAAATGTATATGATGTTAGATGTGCAAATGTGTGTGTGTGTGTTTTCATGCATGAGCAATGATGACTTGTGTGTTCACATACATACATGATGATGTTAGTATGTGTTCATATGTGAGTGTCTGGTCTCCCATTGTCCCTCCTTCCCACTGTTCCTCCATGTTTATTCCACGATGGACAAGTCTGGAATTTTAATGTCCTTCCAATCAAACCACAAAACAACCCAAGGCTGTTTTACACATCCCTATAGAGAACATGTTTTGGGCAGAGAGAGTTTCATTAGAGCTGAATAAAGCAAATATAATCTCATTGCTAACGATGCATAATGTATAGCAACCATTTAAAACTTCAACTTTTTTTTAGAGTCTAAAATTTACATTTATTTCTAATGATATATTTTATTTATATATACTGAGGTGTACATAAAATGTTTACATATGTATCAGAATGAATACACTGGCATGCAACTCAATTATTAATGACTATAATTCTATTTTTGTCTGCTGATGGAAATACGATGTAGCGTTTCCTGTTATCATTCTGATTGCAATAAGACCTATTTCCAAGCACTTGATTTTTAATGTAGGCATAATTTTGTAGATCACTGTCTGATTAAATGTGCAAGTCCTCCAGCTGCTGCTTTATTTCTGAAGTGTTGGGAGGTAGACTGAGTGTCTTGCATTAATATTTATAGCAACAGCTCACTGTATATACATCATTTCTGTATCATGTTCCGTGATCTTGCAAGAAGCTCATTGTGAACTGCATGGTTAACATAACTTGTGCATGTCCCTTATTGCGGAACAAAATGTTTGTTGTTGCTTTTAGACTAGAATACATTGGCAGTGAGCCAGTTTGCCCAATGCATATTAAGAGGGTTAAATATACTGTTATTATAGTCATGACTGTATTGGAATATAATGTTTATATAATTCCATTATGTAAGAGTGAAATATTTCAGATTATGTCTCCAGGATAATAAACAAAAAATGATATATTTTATATTTCCCCTAACATTTTTCATTCAAATTAGCAACATAATGGATTTTTGCCAATATGTTTTTCCACAAGCCTACACGTTTCTCTTAAATCTAGAGATTGTAATCTATGTAAGGGAAATGCTACTGCATATCTACTGCTTATTCATTTTTACATTATTACATTTTGTGACAATATATTGCTAAAAGCACTAACAGTATTAAATTTGGGATTTTTTTTAAGAACTCGTTGAAGCAATAAGCTCAATTTGATATGAAATATAATACTGTCAGTGTACTTTGAAAGCCAGTTAGGAACCTGTCTTTAAAGGGATAGTAATACTTTGTTTTATCTGTAATTTATTTTGTAGGCACAAGTCTTATCTCTCAAACCTTTATGGTTTGAGAGATATTCATAAGCAAAGTTTCCCCTCCCACCACTTTTACCTAGTGTAAGCCACCTCTTCTCAGATGCGGAATCTGGTCCATAGACCACACAGATAACAGAAGGGGACAATCTTCTTCCTAGGAGAACAATGAAAGCCCTGAACTCCTTGACAGGTTTTTCAGGTTTTTCCCTTATCTTAATTGAAGATTGTCCCTCTCTGCAGTCTACTTGGGCACCTCCCTTCTGATCTGGCTGAACAGTGTTACATCAGTAAAAGGGGCGGAAGGGGGATACTTTGTCATTGAATTACTCTTGAACTACAACTCTGACAGAATTGAAATAACACTCTACAAAGTCCAAATTCTATGATGATTAATTAGAGCTGCTTTTATTATGAAACATTACTATCCCTTTAACAAACTGACTGCACTATAGGGGAGGAATGTAAATTCTCTAAAGTTCCATTGATTTACACAGGGATTTTAACATCTTGAATTCTAGTGAAATCTCCAACATGTTGCAAAGCATTGCATTGGAGACCTCTCTAGAATTTGAGGGGTTAACAGCCCTATTTAAATTGATGGGAATTTGGATAATTTTCAGTCCCCCCCCCATGGTACAGTTGGTTTGCTCCAGAATTGCACTTGCTGAATAATGCCATTTGTTTCCCTTTAACTCATTTGTGTATCACAACCAATAAGCCTGAGCAAAGCATTGCAAAGTAAGGTGTTACTTCCCAGCGGTAAGCCTAAAAAAATATATATGTTGTCAGCCTGGGCATTCAGAATGAAATGGCACTCAGGAATAGAGAGCTTGAATGTGGCAGTGCTTCAGATCACCAAACATTTTCAGTTCCTCGATGACCCTGATTGATATAGGTCCATTGAGGGAATAAAAACATTTGTACTTACTAAGCTTGATAAATACGACCCAGATTGTTAAAGACAGGTTCCTAACTAGCTTTCAAAGTACACTAACAGTTTTATATTTCATACCATATTGAGCTTATTGCTTCAACAACATCTTTAAAAAAAATCCCAAATTTAATACTGTCAGTGCTTTTAGCAATATATCGTGTTTTTGGTCCCTCAATGGACTTTTATCAGGGTCATTGAGGGACCAAAAATCTTTGGTGATTTGAAGCACTGCCACATTAAAGCACTTTGTTTATGAAGATTCCGGAGTGCTGTTTCATTCGGAAAGCCCAGGCTGAGTACATTTTGTTTGTACCCTATGGAACGTGCACCTAAGTATTATTAAGTTTTGATTAGTTGTGTGCCACTGCAAAACCTTACTTCAATTATATATAGTGTAAGTGTCCGAAAGCAGTCTCAGGACATCAAACAGGTTAAAAATAAAAATGGATATGTAATAGATCAACCGGTCGATCGTGCACCTGGCCGGCACTTAAGGACCACAGACCATTTTTCTTCTTCAGCATTTGATTCAGGGTTCCCCTAACAGCATGCAGCCACATGGGGAGCCCTGAATTCCATGATGGACCTAGCACATCATGGGTCCTTATCGCTCCCAAACCCATGACGTACCAGGACCATCTAGTCTGAAGTCCAGAGAGTGTTTTTGAAGTTTACACCAGATATCTACATTGGCCTTGGAAATAGAACCCAGGCACCCCACCATCAGGAGTGAGTGCTTCCATATATATATATATATATATATATATATATATATATATATATATATATATATGTGTATATATATATATATATATATATATATATATATATATATATATATATATATCAATGATTGGTACCCTGATCAACCAACAAATAGACAAAGCTTCCATCGGTATCCTCCAATCAGTATATGAAAATGCAACTGCATCAATACAGGTAAACAATAATAAAGTCCAGATCAACATAGACAAGGCCTATAATCGATTTATATTTTCTGAGATTTTTCATTTAGTTATATGGGAGAGCTTTGTTCTTTGATTTGGTCAGGTAAAGCCAGCATAATTACTCACATGTCCCAAAAATTACCTCTCTCCATCATATTATGCTGCTTAACCTATCCATTTCTACTACAGGGCTGAAATAAATTAATGGAGAGCAATTATCATGTACATCTTTTTCAAGATGGAAGCTGTCACGGAGGATTTGGGAAAGTGGCAGGATTAATCTGAGACAGGGTTTCTAGTTTCCCTGTAACACCCAATGTGTCATAGACCTCTACAGTACTCTCCAGTATTCAGAGTGATCAAAACTAAGGGGATTTAGTTAATCTGTATTTGTTCCCTATTGTGTAATTGCTCCACTTTTTATGTGTATATGGCCAATGTATTGCCTAAACAAATATTTTCAGAATGTTATCCTTTTAGATGTGATATATCCAGGGCATTGTGAAGGGCTACTGTCTCTTGAAATAACACCTCTCAATTAGATATTGTTATATTTCAAAGAGAAAAAGACAAAATAAAACATTTGGTGTAATTCTCCTTGTTTTAACCCATCTGAGTACTGAAGCAGAGGGATGCTCATTTTGCCCTGTGGCTTGTTCACAGGTGGACCAATTAAGAAGAGCCCTATCAATTATTCCTCTTTTGATGAAGATTTGAGGTCACAATAGCTTTTTTGAGACTAATAGAGAATAGTCCTCTTTAGGTCTGATATACTAGTGGTAATTTTGATCTCCTTGTTTTTTTTTTAGTAATTGAGGATTGATTAGTTAATGAAAGATCATCAAGAGCCATTGAAATTGGTGTATTTTAGGATGAAATTAGTATATTTTGTTGGCCAGTTGTTGCCTTATGTAATCCGATTTATGTGATGCTAGAGCATACTAATCAGCTAATTAAAAATCATCACCAATATAAGGCGTATGTAGATCT
This sequence comes from Rhinophrynus dorsalis, assembly GCA_037306005.1. Classification (NCBI taxonomy): domain Eukaryota; kingdom Metazoa; phylum Chordata; class Amphibia; order Anura; family Rhinophrynidae; genus Rhinophrynus; species Rhinophrynus dorsalis. Next base: position 65,534,103 of record CM074719.1, on the reverse strand, counting down.
CTTTAAATAATATTAGACACGTTTTGTGTCAAGCTGTTTTTTCTGGCCTTGGCAGATTCTTTCCATATGTTAATTGATATTTTGTGTTATTTTTAATATAACTTAGAATAAAAGTTATGTTTTAGATTTCAAATTCCACAGAACATATCCAGAGAGAGTGGAAGTTTAAACATGAGAGTATATGAGTATGAGAAAAGCAGCAATTCTGGAACAAACACATTGCAGTAGAGGGGACAAATGCAAGTTCCCAAATTTCCTGTTGATTTTTTTTAAAATATATAGATTTTTATTGAAGATTCTAAACCAAACAAACATGAAATAAAACATAGGTATATAACAATACAAAACAGTAGTTCACATAGTCAACGTTCCCACATTTCCTATTGATTATAACCCCTTAAATGCTAAAGAGGTCTGCAACTCAACAAAGCAATGTTTTGAAGATCTCTCTGTAATTTGAGGAGTTAATAACCCATTTAAATTGATGGGAATTTTATTTCCCTGCATGGTGAAGTTGGTTTCTCTAGAATCTCCCCATTGTAGCTTCCTGAATATTCCCCTACTAGTTAAAGAACAGCCGTCTGTACTGTGCATGACAGCATCTGACAAACATAAAATAGCAAATTATTTTATAGGATAGGTTATGGTGATAGTGTGTCACACTAAACACTCTTTCATTACACCACAACTGTATACATTGGAGTTTGTAGAAGGCACCTGTCCACCAGCAATTGGCAGTATAAAATAACAATACAGGTGTCATCATTATTCTCCCAATTAGTTTAGCTAAATGATCAATAATATATCTGGCCTTTTAGTGAGCTTAGGGTATACTCCATATTAACACCTAACGACACAGGACGTACATGATTGTCATGGCTGGATGTCCCTAAAGGACCCATGACGTACATGTACATCATCGATTTCAGGCTCAGTGAACAACCTTAGCTCTCTGTCTATCATATGCAAGTCAGGGAAATATGATAAAAACAAAACTGGTGTAATAACCACAGTATATGCACATATGCATATAATGTATGTTGTACGTATATGCCTATATATAGGTTATCGTGGGCTCTTCCACCAGCCAGAACCTGTTGGATGGAAATGTGAGATTTACCTCTTACTCACTGATGAATGATCATATAACGGATACAAACCATCTATTAATATATTTGTGAACAGTTAATATGTAAGGAAATAAGTATTTCATTGCACATTCTCATTTAATGAATTTGGGTCATCATAATAAGGTTAAAAGTTAAAATAATAGAAGGAATTTTTATTTGTTTGCGTGGGAGCACTGCATTACATCTGTTTGCTAAGAAAAAACGTTAATGAGAAGCGAAATCAGAAAATAATATTCATATCAATCAGAGTTACTTTCAAATAAAATTTTTAATACAGATGCTAGAAAGTTAAATTGAACGGACACAGTTTTCCCCATAAAAATTATTGCATATATATTCCAATGCTGCAAGCAGATTCAGGACTTATAGAACATTACAGAACCCCAGAAAACAGGAATTTAGCTGCATCTAGAAACTGAGGATGGTAGCGTACAAATAAACATATACATTTTCAGGTGACATCTTTGATCAGGTGGTCGTTTTTTCCTATTTAAGTGTATTGTCCATGAAACCTTTCTTAGGATATGATTAACAGGTTGACACTGTACCTGTTCTTTAAATTATCTACTCAACAAAACAGTGCATATGTCTATGGAAAGTTCTAAGCTCATTTTACTGTTTATCATTAGCCCAGTTCCTTCCCATCTTCTGACAAGACAACAAAATGCTATTAAATTAACCTTAAACCACAGTTCCAGGGTTTTGTTCTAGATAGCATTAAAGGAGCACTAACACATCGTAATAATAATGCTAACTTCCTAATGACTATTATTATTCGATTCTGTGTGAACTGGTTCCTCCAAAAAAATAATCTTTAATAAGTAATAGATTATATGTAGCTAGAGGCAGACATGATTCTTTGTTTCAAGACTCCTAGAAGCCAAACTCCTGCCATTGAAGGCTCCTCCCATTTCATTGTGAGGAGCTGCCCTGCAAAAAGAGACCAGTCTACCTCCATGGATGTAATTTCCATAGGAATTAAATACTTAATTTGGAGAGCAGATCCACACTGAATTGATTTTAGTGTTCCTTAGGATTTTATTCCCTCGATTAAGGTCAGAGGTTAATATTAGCAGCCGTTTTAAAGCAATGCATGGGTACCTCTCTGGCATTCAAAGGGTTAAGTAACATCAGTATTATTGCTGTGTAGTAGTGCAGTTATAACTATATGACAAATTAAGCTGAAATATCCAAGAATTCTGAAGGTTGGTAACAAAAAGAGTCCTTACTTTTTATAACTTTTTATGCTATTATAGTAAAATCTAGTAAATTAACACAGAGATATTATGTCCTTTTATTTTTACAGCATTTACAAACATGCCATTTCTACTGAGTTTTTTTAGTTTAAAGCTATGTCTTAGTTCATGTGCAAAGTGTTTTACACACAAAAGCCATCATTGAAGACCATGGCAGATCACACTTTGACTTGCATGCATTAACCCAAGCTTAATGAAGGGACCTTAGTGTACTGGAAGCTTGCATTTCTTTGTTCTCAGCTAGACATTCAAAGATGTCATTGTTACATTACTCTTGTCAGTTCTTTGTTACAAATGTATATTGATTACCATTTCTCCATATTGGCTAACTGAGTAACTTTAGGATACAAGCTTTCAAGACAACTTGGAGGACTTCTTGTCTGCCTCTGTTACATAGATGATATCATAATCATTTGGGCTGCCAGCGGAGATTAACTTTTGTAATTTCACAAAAATTGCAATGCTTTCCATCCCACCATTAATTTCAAACTCAGCCATTCACCCACACAAATTAATTTCCTGGATACCACAATCAGGATCACAAACAACTCCATCTGGATATATCTGTACCACAAAGCAACAGACAGGCCTAATTATTACAGAATTAACAGTTTCGTTCCCAGACACACAGAAGACTCTATTGTTTACAGCCAGGCCTTATGATATATAAGGATAAACATCTTAAAAATCTCAGGAAAGATTTTATCAGTCACAGATATAACACCAAGGTCACAGACACCCAAATTCAGGGAGCCACCGGTGTACCCAGAAGAAATCTCCTGGAATACAAACAACCACAGGAAGAAAACAGAATACCATTACTAGTTATCTTCAACCCCAAGCATGAAATACTGTGCAAAATCTCAAAAGAGCTCCAAAGAATACTACAATACTACATAGTGATGGAAGCTTATGTTCCTGTCCTATAAACAGCACCCAGCTGCTGGTAAAGAACTCCTTTAAGAAAGTGGTACTTTTCCCTTTCTACAAAAGACAAATGTACCATAGATAAAGTGCCCAGCCCCATACCACATTCCAACCAAAACCACAAAATCAAAGGCAAATTCTCCTGCAGATCATTTAATTTTGCCTGCCGCATCATATTTGTATCTGTGTGATATTTCCCAACACAGCATTATTTGTAGGTGAGACAAGACAAACGCTAAGAAAATGGATGAATTCTTAGAAAATGAAGAAAACGCTAAGAAAATGGTCCAGTTTAAAAAAGAAAAGAGAAACCCCAGTGGGTCATCATTTTTGTAATACTGGTCACAACATTAAAGATGTCAGGGTGTCTGCACTGATGGGAAATTTACAGACACACAGAGAGAGAAAGATCTGGGAGTATAAGTTTAACACTGAACTGTGTACCACATAATAAACATATTTTGGGCCAGAAGGAGTGTGCAAAGTATTGTGTTTTGCACCCCTCTAGTGCTTGGGGGTTAACCCATATATTCCATACATTTAGCCATCTTAGGCTTCAGGTCTCAAGCTCTCTACACACTAAATGTACTGGAGCTATTCACACATATTAAAAGGGAAATACATATTGTGCAATTTGGCCAGCTACAAAGAGATGCCTCTACTGGAGTCTAAAGAATGATTTATATAGACACTGGTGATAAGTGTTTCAGATTTAAAACAGAATTTGTATGAATGTTTAACCTGCCAGGTATTTTATAATCAGCCCTCATTCCAAACATTCCTGACGAGGAGACCTAAATTGTATTGAAAGCTTTCATTCTAAAGTTACTTAGACAATAAAGGTATCACTTTGACTCTGGCAGTCTCTTGCTTTTTCTACAGCTAATGCAGTATCACCTTTACCTATTTTGCTCCATATAAAAAGCACTGTACCTTTTATTGATAAAGCATGCATACCACTTTTGATCAGTGTAATAAATACTTGAAATCGTTACACAAACATAGCTTTTAATACAAAGCCAGATTTCCCAACAGGCAGAGTAGACAACTGCCTAGAGATCCAAATTTTCATTACTGCCTCAGGTGCACTGTCTTCACCTACATTCTGATTTGCCTTGTGGCCAGAGCAATCTCAGTGTATATACCTGTTTACAACCAATTATTTAACCCCTTAGATGATACAGAGATCTATAATGCACTGTGGAACAGAGCTTGGAGATCTCTCTAGCAGCCAAGGACATTTTCTGTGGATAGGACTGGGGCGAGGGGGGTCATGTGAGGAGTAGGGGTGTGGTCGTGGGTACAGAATGACTTGCCTAAGGACACGTTGGATATAACTCCAGCCCTGATTATAAAGCAATGTGTTACACACCCCACTTGTCCTTTAAGGCTAAGCACATGATCAATCAATTAAAACATTACTTAATTTAAGAATGATTTTGAATAACTTGTTAATAGATTAAATTAACTTTTATTTGCTCAAAAAAGTAAATTAACAAAAAAGAAAAAGCAATCAAATCATACCTGGCTTGATCAATACTAACAAAACCAGTTGAAAAATTGATCAAGCAAGTGAATCACTTCAAGGTGGGATTTTTTTTTGTTTGTATGTTATAGTCTACTTTTATTTTCTGTGACAGACAGCAGTGGATGGGACTGGTGGTGTGATCAAGTGAGGTGTGTATTTGGGGCAGTGTATCTTGCTACTATAATTTCATGATATTCCATAAGCTCATATGCATGCCTATCTTATTGATACCATACAAAAACTATTTGTCAGAAAACATTCTATTGTTGACTGTAACACAGAACAATTTACTTCTTGTCTATGAAATCACTCTAGTATCCACGGAGCAACCAACAAAAACAGATTTACAACATTTATGACAATGACAGCCCCCTGTGCTTCAGAGATCACAAAAGAACAAAGCTGTATTAGAGAGTCTTAACACTTTGAGTGTCAGAGAGGTACCCAAACCATTGTGCCATCTGGCATTCAAATGGTTAAACAGTAGAATTAGCAAGCTTTCTGTGGCACCAGTAAAGAATCGTTGCCATTAATATATTATGAGTCAGCAAAGAAAATCTCCATTTCTGAAAAATTCAGCTTGCACTTTTTCATTGGAAACTTTATATTTTCGTTAATGTGTTTTAGGCAGAGAAGTGCTTTTGACTTAATAAGCAATTCATTTTGAGTGAGCTCTCCATGAGCAAAGTGGAAAAGTTTAATAGGCAAACGTCCTTTACTATAAAATTGGCTCTGTAAGCAAGAACATATAAGTGGTTGATAAGCATCTTGATATGACATAAAGTGCTCTGTGTGTGCTATACTATAGCCCACAAAGATAACCTGTCATATCAGGAAGAATTCCTAGTATCATTTCATACATGCATACACACATATCAGTAACCTTTGAGAATTGGATTTCTTCCTCTGTTCATTGTTTTGCAGCACTTGCAATTTTTTTTGGACAGATAGGCTTTTTTATACTAAGATGAACTAGTAGGAGATGCAGTAAGGGTGATAATGGACCAGGGTGGCAATATGGTGGCATTATGATGGCAATCGCATATTGATAACATGCACTAAGGTGTTTTGTTCATCATATCCCTGTGAATCCACCATCAATTTGACACAATCTGAAGACATTGATGTGATTCCACCATGCCTTCGACAGTTTTACTGTTTTGTTTCACAATGACTAATTTGCATATTAAAATCTGGTTAATGAGCTATTGCCTTATACATGTGGGTGTGTTTATTTGTTAATGCAGCACTTTGCCACATGCACTAAGCTCAGACAGCTGTCTCTGCTGTCACAGTTCAAAGTCTCAATATTGCCAACCTAAGTTTGGCAATGTTAAGGTCTCCCTGTAGCTCTCTATACAGCTATAGCCATGGTCACAACCTCCCTTAATACCCCTTAATGCACACTGTGTATTTCACTTCTTTTTCAAGCGTGTCTGTCCCTATGATGAATGAGTCTCATATCCCAAGCTATGAGACTCAATATCTGTTTTTCATGTAATGTTAATATTTTTGTGATATCATCTTAGTGAAAGAAAAACACAGACACGTATGGATGAGTGTGGCCTCTTTTAATCCACTTCATTACTCTCTCGTATGTATATAAAACCACTTTTAGCATTTTATCAACTGTTAGTGTAAAAGCCAATGTGCACAGGTCAAGGTTCAGTGAGGTAAAGATGCCGGTCCTGCTCTGCATACTGCCGCCGCCTCACTGGCGGCGCACGTAATGCAGTCATGTGCAGCAGAGACTGCCCGACCGCACAGAATGCTCCCAGCATTCCTACAACTCCCAGCATTCTGTGCGTTCGGGCAGTCTCTACTGCCCATGAGTACATCGGACAAACATTCTGGCCTTTTATATTATAGGATTTTCATTTGTTGCAGGAATGCTTTGAGAGTATCCTCAAGTCTGTGCAGCTCCATACAGTCTAATAATCATTCTCTTATATTGAAAAGGAGATGTGCATGTATTCTTTATTCACCACAGTTCGAGATGATGGTGCCACTTAGCAGTGCTTAGCAGTGTGAGTGGTGCTGCGTGGCGAAACTACACCAGTGCAATAAGTCTGTATCCTGTCTTATGATATAATTGCTGTGATAAGTCTGTGTGCTGGCTCATGGTGTAATATTATTCTCCATGTGGTAGGGACACTGGTGCATGATGTGACGGTGTCCCATTGTATGTTGAAGGATCTCTTTAAGAGAGTAGGTTTCTTTTCTCTCTTTTACTGCAAGTTTTTAGCAACCAATCATATTTTTTTCATTTAATTCCTATCTTATGTTCACTTTTGTGATGTGATAGATACCTCCACGTGGTGTAGACACTGTGGCAGCAGGCTTAGCGATGCTGGGGAGTCCTTCTGCATAAAGGTCATTCATCTTACGATAGCAGTGATTCTCCCTGTTATTCATATCATTTTTCCTCATCTATTTTTTATTTGGTGTCTACTATTGTGGTGTACTTGATGGGATACCTATAATATCAATATTGTATGTTTTATTTAGATTTTTTATTTTTTCTGGTATTTTGGCAGGTTTATGGACTTGCTGTGCTCACTAGGTTTTATCCATTGGAGTGCCAGAGAGGTATCCAATACATTAGTTTGGAAGTTGTTGCTTACTTCACTGGCGCTCAAAGGGTTGAGTGAGGGCTGCTGCTGTTCTTGGTGCTGAAGTCTTTCTGCATCTTCTCTGCTCCCGCCCTTCCCTCCTCAATACATCAACCAATTTAAAGGGATAGTAATGTTTCATAATAAAAGCAGCTCTAATTAATCATCATAGTATATCGACTTTGGAGAGTGTTATTTCAATACTGTCAGAGTTATAGTTCAAGAGTAATTCAATGACAAAGTATCCCTCTCACCCCTTTTACTAATGTAACACTGCTCAGCCAGAGCAGCAGGGAGGTGCCTAGGTAGACTGCAGAGAGGGACAATCTTCAATTAAGATAAGGGAAAAACCTGAAAAACTTGTCAAGGGGGGCAGGGCTTTCATTGTTCTCATAGAAAGAAGATTGTCCCCTTCTGTTATCTGTCTGGTCTATGGACTGGATTCCACATCTGAGAAGAGATCTCTTACACTAGGTAAAAGGGGGAGGAGGGGAAACTTTGCTTGTGAATATCTCTCAAACTATAAAGGTTTGAGAGATAAGACTTATATCGTTCTTCATGTTTTTTTAATGCCTACAAAATAAAATAAAGATAAAATGAAGTATTACTATCCCTTTAAGTCAATATGATATGTTTTGACCACAGTCTCTCCCTCTCCCTTTGTATCCCTAGTTATTAGCACATATGTGTCTCTATCACTAAGGTGATGTGCTAAGCACACATCGACAGACACACGTGGCCATAATGTCGAACCTTGGTGCATCTCCCCTCAGATATCTCTTTAAATAAAAGAACCAACACAGAATTACATTTTGTGTCCAGAATTTAAAGGGATATCTGGCCACTTTATTATACACCAGCTCCCAAGCTGTAACCAGAGGTCATGCACTGAAGAGCTCTCTAGCATTCAGGAGTTAATATGAACCTGTATCTTTAATATAATTTTAGTTCATTTTAAAGAGAATAAAAAACTACCTATACATTATACTAGCATACCTCCCAAGTGTCCCTTTTTGGAGCTACTGTACTTCTGTGATGCAAATCCATCTGTCCCTCTTTACTACCATTCTGTCCTTCTGTTTAGGAGATTAGACTGGGTGGTGTGTGTATAAGTCTATCGCATTCCTTCCCAACTCATATCAATGTTTATTAAACTTCAATATCTGGGTTTATAAATTAGTCTTTACAAATAAATTACCTTGGTCTTGTTCTATATCATATACACTGTTACGTAAAGAGGTCCTGAAATAAACTAAAAATTATCAGTACGGCCTCGCCCTTACCGCTCCCAATAATACCACCTAAAATGAAAGTATCCCTCTTTGGCCATATGAAATGTTGGGAGGTATGTGCTAACCATTTGTTCTTATGCTGTGCTAACCATTTACATGTAATATAAATAGTTTTTGAAAAGTTAGCATTTATTTATTAGTCTATCACAGTGGTAATTTCTGTTCTGGGCCAATGTTACCACCCACTATGAATTAATCTGATCAGAGTCCACTTATTAAGCTTATTTCTAATAACACAGCGAGCAATGAATTTGGCTTCTAACATAACTAATTAGCATACTGTGCAGGAAATTAAAGAACCACTAACACTTACAAATAAACTGGAGTTATGTAAACTTGTTCTTCATGTTTGCATCTGTAAAAAGTTTCTGTCTTTATTTTCATGTGCTCCGAGGGAGCAGACATTGCTGCCTTTTCTAGTGCCCCAGAGCTTATATTGATTGTCCATTATCTCAGTAATGGGCTGAGATAAGAGGACAATACAAGAGCACTGGACGTTAATCAAATCAATAAACCATCTTTAGTTTTATCTCTCAATATAAACAGTATGAAAAACATTAATGGATAGTAACACTTAATATGTAGAAAAATATATATATGTGGGGTTATCCTCTTGTGTAAAACAAGGGAACCCCCACTACTGAGTGGTTCACTTTTAACATTTTGCATTTAAATGATTGTGCGGCTACGTGCCACATTAAGCATGTTGCTGCAATTAAAAGTGCAACATGAAAATCTTGCCCTGCATATAAGCGCGAGATTCTCATGTTGCGGCATGAAAGGTTGCTGCTGCTGAAACATGCCATGGTTTAATAGCACTACCGTGTAGCACTACAACTCCCATCATCCTTACACTGGATGATATTTTCTATTTTTTTGGAGAGATAACCTGATGTTGACCTCCCACGCATCTGTGCACTAGAGCTATGTAGTAAATAATGGCTCACAAACCCCATCTTTGGGAAGGTTTAAATGGAAGTAAGCCCTGTAGAATTCATGCATATGGAAATAAAATAAAGCCGTGGTAATTTCCTCTGTCCCTTTTCAGAAAATAATGTAAAGCAAGGCACACATTTCTTCACTGCCCACAATCAAAACGGCGATTTTACCAGACTTCATTGGCTTGATTAGTCACTGGTTCTCAGCTCATCTGTGGAATGAGACTGAACTTGCTGCTCTGGTTAGTGACCTACGGCCACCTAACCTGTGGAATGCATTTAGTGCCTTGTGACGTCCATATCCTGAGTAGTGCTATTAAACCATGACATGTTTCAGCAACAGAGACGTTTCATGCCACGAAATGAGAATCTCGCGTTTATATGCAGGGCGAGATTCTCATGTCGCCCCTTTTAATCAAAGCGACATGCTTAATGTGGTGTGTAGCTGCACAATCTTTTAAACACAATGTTTTAAAAGGATACCCTACTGAGTACAGCTCGGTTGACCATAAACTTTCATAGGATGGTATAGCAACAATGCCGCTGTAGAAATTTCAGGCCATTGAAATACTGCACCTAAAAAAAACCCTGTTTGAGCTGCAATAACTTTTGAATAAAACATTTCTCAATGGTGGGAGTGCCCTTGTTTTTACACAGGAAAATAACCCCTACAAGATAGATTTTTCTACATTGTAAGTATTGCTGTCCCTTTAAAAATGCTCTCTGAACAGGATACTGTACACTTGTGTTAAAAAGCAAGTTTAGGACTGTATAGTAAGGGTGTAAAATATGAATAACTGGCAGTATCTGATATTTAAACCTTTAAGTGCCAGAGGTGTGTGTGCGCAACATCTTGCACAGCAAGACTTTGCACACATCTCTGGCCCTCAAAAGGTTAAAACTATACCAGTCAATATAATTTCTGGTGTTAGTATCCCTTTTATATAAAGTGCCACAATGTGACACTAAAACATAAAGGTTTTAACCTTTCGAGTGCCAGGCAGGTATACAAGACATGGTGATACCCTTCTGGCACTCAAAGGGTTCATTTCTCAAAAACTATTTATTTTACAGAAAAATGATCAGTAAAAGATGCACACAGGTTTTAATTGTCATATGGTGACAGGTTCACTTTTAAAGCTCAGTGTAACCCTTTGAGTGCCAGAGGAGTTCCACAGAGTACAGAAATGCTTCATGCTTGTCTTCATATTTTTAACCCAAAGAGTTAAAATATTCTAGTCATTAAAAGGTGCACAGATCAATGAGTCCCATTCCTTTGGCACACTGAATAGATTCATATAATGTGTGAAGCAGTACGTATTCATTACTTATTCTTATGATAACGTCTCTCACGGCAACAGCAAAAGGAGGAAAACACAAAAGTCCAAAAAACTTTGAAGTGTAAATGATGGAAGAAATATATGTATCTGAGAGAGCGACACATAATAATTGCCTTATAACTCATCAATACCTCTGTGACATTCATTTTTTAGGTAAATGTTAAGGCTAATCCCTCTGCAGCTGAACCTGCAACACATTATTTGCGGATGCGGTACCAAGGAACACTGGGCTTTTGGAATGCAGATTTTTTTTACAACAGTAAATACCATAGCTACTGGAACATAGCCTAATCAATTTTAAATGATTTATAAATCATTTTAAATGCCCTTTTACTTCAAAGAATAGAGGAAGAATTTGAGAGTAAAATAACTGCACCAGAACGAGAAGTACAAATTCTGAGAACGCATGCGTATACAGTGCAGGGGAGGGCTGGCCTGGGGGGCAGGGGGGCAGTTGCCCCTGGGCCGGTCATATGTCTGGCCTGGTGGGCCACGGCTCCTCACTAAATCTCCCAATTGTTGCTGTAAATGAATCCACACTAGTGATACTAGAGAGCTTACAAATGAAATGGAGCTACATAAATCACACCTCAGAGGAACAATCCAAATGGAGCTCTATTGTAGTGGGCTTGAACGATATAGAAATGGGCCACTTGAATGTATTTGCCTCCTGGGCCACAAGTTGCCAGCCCTCCCCTAATACAGTGAATGATATGTCTATACTATATGCACCATTATAGCCCTTACAGGTCACGTCTACTGTGTTTCTGTTTGGGGTAACTCTATATTAAACTAGCATTTTATAGTTTTATACTGTTCCTCTGCTTTTACATTAGAGCTGTTACTCACTTACTATGCATCTAGCATTCAAAGTCCCAGTTAATGTAATAATAATGTTTAATATTGGATGAAAAAAATAAAAATAAATAAATATCTATATACTGTATTTACATATAATATAATATAGATGTGCATCCCACTGAGTAAAACAAGTGTATGCCCACTGCTAAGAGAGGTTTTATTCAAAAGTTATGGTAGATCAAACTTCTATTTGTTTGGTGTAGTACTTCTATGGCCTGACATTTTATGGTGGCACTGTACTATATGCTACAGTATTGTATAGACTAGTGATGATCGAGCACCCCAATGCTCGGGTGTTCGGGTGCTCTGGCCGAGCGCCCCCGGAGGCTCGAGTGCTCGGCCGAGCACCCGAGCCCCATTGAAGTCAATGGGAGGACTCGAGCATTACACCAGGCACCCCTTGCTCTGATGAGGGGAGGGTGCCTGGTCCATAGGAAAAGGGCAGAAAATGATGGAAACACCACAGAAATGGTTCAGGGACAGCATAGGGAGGATGTCTGGATGCATCTTGGACTCCAACGTCGCTGCTGGGAACGATGTTTCGCCCGTAGTACGCCATTTTTACAGACTGACCGTAAAACACACAAAAAGGAAGATAAAAACGATTTTAGGCGAAAAATTGTTACCAAACAGTATTTGCTGTATATTTACTTGTATATCATCTGCAAATTCTGCAAAAAATTTCATCGATTTTTCGGAACTGGGGCCATGATTAAGAGGGAAACGTGTGCAGCGTAAAGCAGGTGTTCAACGTGGTTATGGCCCGGGTAAGGTACAGCATTCAGGAACGGAGGCCGCAGCTACCACAGGTATTACAACATGTCCGTTTGCCCTTGTTAAGTCCAAAATTTATAGTCGTAACAGTGGGGTCTGATCCATTCAGTAAAAGTGACGAAGTGACTTAGTGGATGAAGCCAAGAACTACCTTCTGCTCTGTCGAACACCCCAGCCCTATTTAATTCAATGGGAGGACCTGAGGCACTCCGATACAACCTGTATATCACAAAATGGAGGGCCTCATTCACATTGTGGTACAATAGTTCAGGTAGTGGTCCAACACTCATAAAGCCTATACACTAAGTGAAAGGGCTGCCAAAAATTAGACTAAAATGTCACTCCAATACACCCTTTATTACACATAAAGGAGGGCATCATACACACCCTTGAAAAATTAGGATTAATGGCCTGCTGGTGATCCTCTAAAACATTAGGGGCGAGGGCATGCCGCTAAGCTGACCATCTAAAACATTAGGAATGAGGGTCTGCTGCTGAGCCGACCATCTAAAACATTATGGGTGAGGGTCTGCTGCGGAGCTGACCATCCTAAACATTATATGCGAAGGCCCGCTAGTGAGCTGACGCTATAAAACATTATATGAGAGGGCCCGCTAGAGAGCTGACCCAATAAAACATTATATGAGAAGGCCCGCTGGTGAGCTGACCTATACAAAAATTGTCAAACAGGGCCCGCTGGTGAGCTGGCCCTATATAAAAATTATATCACAGGGCCCGCTGGTGAGCTGGCCCTATATAAAAATTATATCACCGGGTATATGGAAGAGGAGGAGGAGGATGAGAAGATTAAGAGTCAACCATATACCCGTTTTTTGGGTGGAAGGGGTGAATGGGAATACAGAGTATTCCCATCATTGTAAATAACATATCTAAAGTGACTTAATGTTCACCCGGGGCTTTCCTCCAGTGGAGTGGAGAAGTCAGGGGAAATCCAGGCCTTGTTCATTTTTATAAGTGTCAACCTATCAGCATTTTCGGTGGAAAGGCGGATACGCTTATCTGTTATGATGCCACCAGCAGCACTAAATACCCGCTCAGACAGAACGCTGGCGGCAGGGCAGGCCAGCACCTCCAAGGCGTAGAGTGCCAGTTCATACCACGTGTCCAGCTTGGACACCCAGTAGTTGTAAGGCACAGAGGGATCATTGAGGACTCTGACACGGTCTGCTACGTACTCCTTCACCATCTTCCAAAACTTTTCCCTCCTTGTGAGACTAGGCTGCGCATCAGGGTGAGGGTGCTGGCGGGGTGTCATGAAGGTGTCCCACGCCTTGGAGAGTGTTGCCCTGCCTTTGTCGGAACTCCTGTGTGCTCCCCTTTTCTCCCCTTTTCGGTTGGGCAAGGTAGCACGTACTCTGCCGCCAGCGTTGGCAGATGGAAAATTTTGGAGCAATTTTTCGACAAGAACCTTCTGGTATTGCAACATTTTGCTTGTCCTCTCCACCGGAGGAATGAGAGATGAGAAATTCTCTTGGTAGCGGGGGTCCAGAAGGGTGAACACCCAGTAATCCGTGTTGTCTAAAATGCTTATAACGCGTGGGTCACGGAAAAGGCAGCCTAACATAAAGTCAGCCATGTGTGCCAGAGTACCAACAGGCAAGATTTCGCTGTCCTCACTAGGAGGATGACTCTCAATCTCCTCATCCTCTTCCTCCTCTTCTGCCCACCCACGCTGAAGAGATGGAACTAAAGTTCCATGGCTACCCTCTGTAGCGGAGGCAACCGTGTCTTCCTCCTCCTCCTCCTCCTCCTCCGCCTCCTCCAATTGTTGCTGAGAAGACGAAGTGAGGGTGCTCTGGCTATCACCTTGTGTAAGCTCTTCCTCCTGCATTTCCACCTCTTCCACATGCAAAGCGTCGGTTTTAATTGTGAGCAGCGAGCGTTTCAGTAGACACAGAAGTGGGATGGTTACACTGATAATAGCGTTATCGCCGCTCACCATCTGTGTCGATTCCTCAAAATTGCGTAAAACCTCACAGAGGTCTGACATCCATTCCCACTCCTCACTTCTGATTAGAGGAAGTTGAACGGAGAGGCGACGACCGTGTAACAGCTGGTACTCCACTACTGCCCTCTGCTGCTCACAAAGCCGGGCCAACATGTGGAAGGTGGAGTTCCAGCGCGTGCTCACGTCACACAGCAGCCGGTGAGCTGGCAATTGTAAGCGCTGCTGCAGCTTCAACAGGCCGGCTGAAGCTGTAGATGACTTACGGAAATGTGCACACACGCGGCGCACCTTCGTCAAGAGATCATGCAAATTGGGGTAGGTTTTTAGAAATCGCTGAACCACTAAATTAAATACATGTGCTAGGCATGGTACGTGTGTGAGCTTGCCGAGCTCCAAAGCCGCCACCAAGTTACGCCCATTATCACACACAACCATGCCTGGTTGCAGGTTGAGTGGCGAGAGCCACTGCTCGGTCTGGTGACTAATCCCCTGCAACAGCTCTGAGGCCGTGTGCTGTTTGTCCCCAAGGCAGATCAGCTTCAGCACGGCCTGTTGACGCTTCCCCACTGCAGTGCTACACTGCTTCCAGCTACCGGCTGATGGGTGAGTGGCGCTGCGCGCAGAGAATTCGGAGGTGGAAACGGAGGAGGAGGAGCCAATAACGTAGGTGCTGGCGGAAACCCTGATGGAGGTAGGGCCCGCAATCCTCGGCGTGGGTAGCACCTGTGCCATCCCAGGGTCCGAGTCACTCCCAGCCTCCACGACATTCACCCAGTGTGCCGTCAGGGAAATGTAGCGTCCCTGGCCACAAGCACTTGTGCATGTGTCAGTCGTTAAGTGGACCTTCCCAGTAACTGCGTTGGTCAGGGCACGGGTGATGTTACGGGACACATGGTGGTGTAAGACGGGGACGGCACACCGGGAAAAGTAGTGGCGGCTGGGGACTGCGTACCGAGGGACAGCTGCTGCCATCAGGCTGCGGAAGGACTCAGTCTCCACAAGCCTAAATGGCAGCATTTCGATGGCCAGTAATTTGGAAAGGTGTGAGGTTAGTGCTATGGCCTGTGGGTGGGTGGCTGGGTATTTTCGCTTGCGCTCAAATGCCTGGGGTAACGACATTTGGACGCTGCGCTGGGACAGGGAAGTGGATGTGGTTGCTGATGGTGCTTCAGATGGTACAGGTGCAGGGCGGGAGGTATGCGGGCCTGCGCCTTCGACAGGCGATTGGCCGGCACCGAAAACAGGGGAAGAGGAGGCAGTGGCGTGGCCTGCAGACACAGATTGGCGATCCGGGCGTTCCTCCCACTTATTACGGTGCTTGGATGCCATGTGTCGGATCATGCTGGTGGTGGTGAGGTTGCTAGTGTTCATGCCTCGGCTCATTCTGGTGTGGCACAGGTTGCAAACTACAATTCTTTTGTCGTCCGCACTTTCCTTAAAACAACGCCATACCGCGGAACACCTAGCCCTTGGCAAGGGAGATTTACGCAAGGGGGTGCTCCGTGGAACATTTGCGGGCCGGTTTGGTGCAGTCCGCCTTCTTTCTTTAGCCACACCACTGCCTCTTCCAGCCTGTTGCGGTGCTGCAGATGGCTCACCCTCAGGACTGCTGTCATCACTCGGCTCTCCACCTTCCCAGGTGGGGTCAGTCACCTCATCGTCCACCAAGTCCTCCTCCACTTCCTCACTCTGATCATCCTCCTCATTTCTTGATCCCACCACATACTCAGTCATTGACAACTGTGTATCATCCTCCTCATCAAGGTCTTGAGACAGTAATAGTGGTTGATTTGATGGCAACTGTGTCTCATCATCATCATCATCCACTTCCTTTGACCTTAAATGCCGTTCCCCTCTGTCATCTTCTTGTGATTGGGTACCCTCTAGAGGTTGTGAATCAGGGCACAAGATCTCATGTTCCTCTGCAAGCGTGCTTGGAGAGAGGTTCAAATGAAGGATTGGTGATGAGACGAGCTCCTCACTATATCCCAGTGTGGGATCACTTCTTTGGCCAGACCCTCTATGGTGGGAGGAAGGATGATCAGGGTGAGGATTATGTTGAACAGACTCTTGGCTAGTGAGAGTGGACTTGGTGAAAGACAGGGTGGTGCTTAACCGACTGGAAGCAGTATCAGCTGAAATCCAACCGACCACCTGTTCGCAGTGGTCTGACCTCGAGAGTGATGTCCTGCGACGCCCTGTAAACTGAGACATGAAGCTAGGTATGGTGGATGTCTTTCTTTCTTGTGCTCTGGCACCAGGCACAGTTTCTACGCGTCCTGACCCGCGCCCTGAACTATCAGGATCACGTCCACTTCCCCGTCCCTTTTTACCCGCCTTCTTCATATTACACGGAATATGTGCTGCTTATCTGCGGCTAGGCACAGTGAACGGAATATGTGACGTTTATTTTTTAAACTTTGCACACTAAACAGAATGTGCTGCTAATCTGCAACTTTGCACACTAAACAGAATGTGCTGCTAATCTGCGGCTAGGCACAGTGAACGGAATATGTGACGTTTATTTTTTAAACTTTGCACACTAAACAGAATGTGCTGCTAATCTGCAACTTTGCACACTAAACAGAATGTGCTGCTAATCTGCGGCTAGGCACAGTGAACGGAATATGTGACGTTTATTTTTTAAACTTTGCACACTAAACAGAATGTGCTGCTAATCTGCAACTTTGCACACTAAACAGAATGTGCTGCTAATCTGCGGCTAGGCACAGTGAACGGAATATGTGACGTTTATTTTTTAAACTTTGCACACTAAACAGAATGTGCTGCTAATCTGCAACTTTGCACACTAAACAGAATGTGCTGCTAATCTGCGGCTAGGCACAGTGAACGGAATATGTGACGTTTATTTTTTAAACTTTGCACACTAAACAGAATGTGCTGCTAATCTGCAACTTTGCACACTAAACAGAATGTGCTGCTAATCTGCGGCTAGGCACAGTGAACGGAATATGTGACGTTTATTTTTTAAACTTTGCACACTAACCAGAATGTGCTGCTAATCTGCAACTTTGCACACTAAACAGAATGTGCTGCTAATCTGCGGCTAGGCACAGTGAACGGAATATGTGACGTTTATTTTTTAAACTTTGCACACTAAACAGAATGTGCTGCTAATCTGCAACTTTGCACACTAAACAGAATGTGCTGCTAATCTGCGGCTAGGCACAGTGAACGGAATATGTGACGTTTATTTTTTAAACTTTGCACGCTAAACAGAATGTGCTGCTAATCTGCAACTTTGCACACTAAACAGAATGTGCTGCTAATCTGCGGCTAGGCACAGTGAACGGAATATGTGACGTTTATTTTTTAAACTTTGCACGCTAAACAGAATGTGCTGCTAATCTGCAACTTTGCACACTAAACAGAATGTGCTGCTAATCTGCGGCTAGGCACAGTGAACGGAATATGTGACGTTTATTTTTTAAACTTTGCACGCTAAACAGAATGTGCTGCTAATCTGCAACTTTGCACACTAAACAGAATGTGCTGCTAATCTGCGGCTAGGCACAGTGAACGGAATATGTGACGTTTATTTTTTAAACTTTGCACACTAAACAGAATGTGCTGCTAATCTGCAACTTTGCACACTAAACAGAATGTGCTGCTAATCTGCGGCTAGGCACAGTGAACGGAATATGTGACGTTTATTTTTTAAACTTTGCACGCTAAACAGAATGTGCTGCTAATCTGCAACTTTGCACACTAAACAGAATGTGCTGCTAATCTGCGGCTAGGCACAGTGAACGGAATATGTGACGTTTATTTTTTAAACTTTGCACGCTAAACAGAATGTGCTGCTAATCTGCAACTTTGCACACTAAACAGAATGTGCTGCTAATCTGCGGCTAGGCACAGTGAACGAAATATGTGACGTTTATTTTTTAAACTTTGCACACTAAACAGAATGTGCTGCTAATCTGCAACTTTGCACACTAAACAGAATGTGCTGCTAATCTGCGGCTAGGCACAGTGAACGGAATATGTGACGTTTATTTTTTAAACTTTGCACACTAAACAGAATGTGCTGCTAATCTGCAACTTTGCACACTAAACAGAATGTGCTGCTAATCTGCGGCTAGGCACAGTGAACGGAATATGTGACGTTTATTTTTTAAACTTTGCACACTAAACAGAATGTGCTGCTAATCTGCAACTTTGCACACTAAACAGAATGTGCTGCTAATCTGCGGCTAGGCACAGTGAACGGAATATGTGACGTTTATTTTTTAAACTTTGCACACTAAACAGAATGTGCTGCTAATCTGCAACTTTGCACACTAAACAGAATGTGCTGCTAATCTGCGGCTAGGCACAGTGAACGGAATATGTGACGTTTATTTTTTAAACTTTGCACACTAAACAGAATGTGCTGCTAATCTGCAACTTTGCACACTAAACAGAATGTGCTGCTAATCTGCGGCTAGGCACAGTGAACGGAATATGTGACGTTTATTTTTTAAACTTTGCACACTAAACAGAATGTGCTGCTAATCTGCAACTTTGCACACTAAACAGAATGTGCTGCTAATCTGCGGCTAGGCACAGTGAACGGAATATGTGACGTTTATTTTTTAAATTTGTGCCCCCCCAAACAAAATATAACTGCTGCCCCCCCACACAACAGTCCTAAAAATGACTTTTGGGTCTTTAAAGAGTTCAAAAACACTTTTCTTCTCCCTACACTGACTTTCCCTTCCTATCCTCATCTCTCCCTGGCTAAGACTGAGCCGAACTCGCTGGTCAGGTGCTATACAGCACCCGATCACGGGTTCTGGCCAGCCAATCAGTGTAATGCCAGCAGCCAACATGGCTGCTGGCATTACACTGATGTCAGAGCCTCCCCGCACGTTTATTGGCTGCACAGCAGCCGCGAAACGTGCGGGGAGGAGACCTGAACATGGCGGGCGAGCACATGCGGTACTCGTACTAGTACCGCCATGTGCCGAGCAGAGCGATGCTCGAGCCGAACCGAGCTTCGGCCGAGCATGCTCGCTCATCACTAGTATAGACGGCTTTGATTGGTTGGCCATAAACTTCCATAAGATACTGTAGCAATTGTACCATTGTAGAATGTCAAGCCATGGAGGTACTGATAAAAAAAAGAAAAGAAGAAAAAACAAGTTTCAGGTGCAATAACATTTTAATAAAGCATCTGTCAGCAGTTGAAGAGTAAACCCTGCATTAAAGAGATAGTGATGTCTAGGTTTTACAGTAACATAGATTCTTCTATATACATTTGTATAACGATGTGTAGCTTTATAACCATATATAACTTTGCCATTTTTTGTTTTATTCTATAATAAAGTTGCCCTGCCACTTTTATATATATATAACACTGCCTCAGATATGGAATCCAATGAGGGACAATCTTCTTTCTATCCATATAATTGACAAAGGAGGGCACGTTTTTCCTTATGCTAAAAGAAGATTGTCCCTAGTCGCGTTCTGTCCGGACTGGCTTGCTGACGATTTGTGCATATATAACAAATCTAAAATAAAACAAATAAAAGTTATAGGTGGTTATAAAGCTCCACATGGTTATACAAATGTATAAAGAAGAATAAGTCTTACTGTGACACCTTCTATCCCTTTAAGCAATATTATTGTTATCCTTTATTTATATAGCTCCAACGTATTCCGCAGCACTGTACAATAGGGAATGGACATACAGAGAAATTAAATAGTACAAGTCGAATATGGAGAACAGAGCTCACTGTTCCTTTAACATCAATAGGAAGTTTCATTTGATCTTTATAGAGCAGTTGGTTTGCCCCAGAATTGCCTGCCAGCTACATTATAGGGGACAGATGAAAATTCCCCATTTTCTCAAAACTTAACCATAAAGGGTTTTATGGGAGCAATGCGTTGCAAAACTTTCTGGCACTCAACGGGTTAACCATTTGAGTGCCATAGGACTGTGTTGCACACACATCTGTGGCACTTGAAGGAATACACCACAACCCCTACCACAACCTCTTAACAGCTGACTGAGGCAAACACAGCACAGGGCAGATTAGCTGTTACATGTAAACAGAGGACTGCCTACTGAGCAGCTGCTTCCTGTAAACACAGGACTCAGCCACACTGTGCAAGGCAACCTAATGCCATGGGGACAATGTCTGACTCAGGTGTTTACATAGATCAGCTGATCATCAGGCAGTCTGGTGTTTATATGTAACCTCTCATCTGCCCAATCTAGGTTTTCATGAATCAGTTGTTAAGTGACCGCTACAGGGAACTGTGTATGTTATAATCCTTTCGAGTGTCACGGGGTGAGCAGTGCATCCCTATGGCACTCAAAGGGTTAAGCCTTTGAGTACTAGAAAGTGTGCAACACGATACCCTTCAATACACTGCATACTCCTCTAGAACGCTACTCTCCTCCAGTAGAGGCATAGCAAACAGTCCTCTGTGGCTGCATGGGAAGATCCCCAATTCACCATCCTCAGGGAGGCTAATTCTGTGAACTCTGACAGCATTGTCAGCTCTCAGAGTTTAGTGCATGTGGTTAAACAGCTACATTAACATATAAACACTTTCACAGGAATACGACAATGGCTCATTAAACTGCATTTCAATATGTAAATGAGCCATTGTCTAAGGAGACACTGCAACATCGTGAACCTGGAAAAGGCATGGAGAACACAAGGCAATGCAGGCGTATTTGAAGTGTAATTGCAGGGATGTGATCGCAATGACACCTTAGTGCATACCACAAGATGGATCTGGGTCCAGTTCACTGCCATATCGAAAGACTGGACCCTTATTGAACCATAGTGCGTATCCCCACTGGTGGCATGGAAGAACCTGGCTCATAGACTGTGGCTGTGTGATAAGAACAGAGCTACCTGCTGACCACAAGAGAAAATTAGTTATTAAACTTTTAACTTTTGAATGAAAAATCTCCCTGCAATGGCAGGACATTGTTTAACAGCAGAAACAAGAACAAAATCATATATTTTTTTAACCCTTTGAGTGCCAGAGGGGTATGCAACACATTGTTTCTCAATTTATTGTGTACCCCTCTGGCAGGAAAAGGGTTAAATATAGTTTAGAGTTCATTTAACCCCTTAATGACCAGGGAGTTGTGTGTGATGCATTGCGTACCCCCTCTGGTCCTGAAGCAGTTAAATCAGTTATTTTCCTCTGTGGTGTCGGTGGTTTTCTCCAGAACCGTGTCTCTTTTCTTTTTGTGCATAAGGCCATTAACCCTTTGAGTGCCAGGGAGGTATCCAGTGCATTGCAATGCAGTGGAGACCTCTTTGGCATTGGAGTGTAAGTGGTTTTCTCTAGAAATGCATCTCTGTTCTTTTGTGCATAAGGCAGATTGGCAGAGATCGATATCTAGCCAATGAGACCGCTCCAGCTTATAGACAGAAGCCTCCATCATGGGAGGAGGGAGGAGAGCAGAGGCAGGGCTCTGTAACCACAGAGAACCACAGTCACCCCGCAGTGGCCGCAGCACAGACTTTTGTAAGTTAAATTTAAACAATATCGAAGCTTCAAATAAAAAATAAATAACGTTTTTATGGTATTGGATGTGTCACCAAACTATTTATGGGATGTTGTCCATAGGTGACATGTCAACTTTAACCCTTTGAGTGCCAGAAGGGGAAAGTAATACATTGCTTTGAAATGCATTGTGTACCCCTCTGGCACTTAAAGGGTTAATGTGTTTCTTTCATTTGCAAAAGTTAATGTATTACTTTCATGTGTGCATGTGGCATTTAATCTGCATATAAAAATAAAATTCTAGATGCCTACTGTATCAAATGCAAATGTCAGAATGCTTTAATCCATTTAGTAACGTCTGCTGTAGGTCAATGGGAAAGCAACATTGACCAACATTTCAAGCAGTATTGCATTTTGTCAAGGTCTTTGGGTTTAATGCCATAAATTAAATATGTTTGACATTTGCTCTGTCTCGAGTGTGTCACGTAAACCTTTTCTTGTGCCCAGACAATTATTCCATCTTGTCTTCAGGGATACTTTAGCTAGCAATCCACATTTAAACTGTTTAGCATTGATAGGAATTGATAGTATATGTTACAGTGAATAAATTAGAATTTATTGTTAATTTGTCTTTACAGATTTATGCAGCTTTAGTGAATACTTTGGTTCTGGTTCAACCAAAATGCTTATTCAGACTTAGAATACACTGTTCTCTTGTACATATTTTCATCCTGTTATCTCTGAGCCTGTCATGCCGTGCTAATTTGTATCAACAGCAATGCAGTAATCAGGACCATGGCACTCAGTATGTGTGTGTGTGTGTGTGTGTGTGTGTGTAACAAATGTAAGCACAAATACTTAAGATTCTCAAACTGCCATTCCTCTGGTGTTAACAGATAATGGGAATATAAACATACATTGCAATAAAATTCACAATTAACCAAAGAGGCATTCATCCCACATTGTTACAAAGTGTTTATAGAGAGGATCACTAACATCTAGCATATGGAAGATATATATATATATATATATATATATATATATATATAATATAAATATTGCTTTGTTATTTTCATTGAAGACCTGAGTGTGCTCATGTTTTATGTCTAGTATACACACAAACACACACACGCTTCTTATAAAAGAAGAACAGGGGTAGCAGTAAGGAGAAATTATGCAAACATCCTCTATACTGCCTGTCCCATTGGAGAAGGCCCTCCATTCAACACATACACACACACACACACACACACATACACAAACACCACACTCACTTCACTCAAACACAACCCATTCACACATACCCCATTCCAGAAATGCATACCCACTCACACAAACTCACTCCACACACATTCACACACTTCACTTACTCCCCACTCACTCACATCCTCCACCCACACATTTCACTCACATACCCACTCTCCCCCACAATCACATACAACCCCACACTCACACCTCACTCACACTCCCCACCCACACACACATTCTCCACTCAGTCACATACCACACTCACACATTCTCTCTCACACTAACTCTACTCACAAACTCCATTCCCATGTCTACTCGTGGTCACTAGTTGGTGTGTTTCTGTGAATACTCTTGCTTTTATATATATATATATATATATATATATATAAAAAAGCAAGAGTATTCACAGAAACACACCAACTAGTGACCATGAGTACACATGGGAATGGAGTTATATAATCAGGGATTATAATTTTAAGTCCTTTGCTACTAGCCAGACCTGAAAACGTACTCTCCACTGCAAGCCAAAACATACCCCCAAGGCTGAATTTCTACTCGCCAGGGCTAAATTTTCACTCACCACTAGCTAGTGGTGAGTGGAAATTTTGGGCCCTGATATATCATCATCTTCAGCCATTGTTGATCCACTGCAGGATGTAGGCGTCCTCAGCAAGCCTCCAACAACTTTGGTCCTGTGCCTTTTGTTGCCACTGTTTACCTACAACTTTGAGGATTTCATCTACCCATCTTGTCTTTGGTCTTCATCTTGGGAATTTAGTATTGCATGGAATCAATTCCAAAATGTGTTTGGTTCATCTACCATCAGGTCTTCTTGCTATGTAACCTGCCCATTTCCATTTCAAGTACTTAACTTTTTCAGTTACATCATAAACATTTGTTTGCTGATGAATGTATACACACATTTTTCTGTCTCTTTTTGTTGTGCTTAGAATTTGCATCTCTATACTTCTCTATGTAACCTTAAGTTGTTACATGGCTTTGGTATTCAGTGTCCATTTTTCACAGCCATACATAAGGACTGGGAGGATTCACTGGTCAAAAACCTTTTGCTTGAGGCAGAGTGGTAAATTTGTCTTAAAGACAGTACTACTAAGTTTTCCAAATGCTTGCATCCCGATTTTAATTGTCGGTCAGTTTCTATCATGGTGTTTACATCTGCTGACATTTCCTGTCCAAGATGAACATACTTGTCCATTTCTTCTAGTTCTAGTTCATTTACTGTGATTTTCTTTGATATGGTATATTTGTTAAACATGACTTGCGTTTTGTTGATATTCATCTTCAGACCAAAATTTCTGCTTTCCTGTTGTAGTTCTTCACTGTATTCTTGCAGTTGTACAGGACTGCTGGCAAAAAGTATGATTTCATCTGTAAAATGTAAGTGCTGTAGGTTTTGTCGCAATTTAGTTTGCAAAACATTTTTTCTAAACAAGCTGAAAATAGTTTTGGGGAAATTGTATCTCCTTGTCGGTCCCCTTTTTCCACGTTGATCAGGACTTTATCATTGTTTACCTGTATTGATTCAGCTGCATTTTTATATATTGATTGCAGGATATTGATGTTAGCTCTTTGTATTCCTTGGTTGATGAGGGCATCAATTATTGCTTGCTTTTTCACTGACTCAAAGGCATTTTCATAGTTAATGAAGGATATGCATCATGGAAGGTTGTATTCATTATGCCGCTTTATAATTTGCTGCACTGTCTAGATGTGGTCCATTGTACTGAAACCACTCCTGAAGCCTGTGTGTTCCTTAGATACTTCCTGCATTAACCCCTTAATGACTCATGATGATCCAGGACCGTCACGGGTAGAATCTCGTTAAGGACCCATGACAGTCCTGGACCATAATGGAATTCCTGGCTCCCCGCATGGCTGCACACCATTCAGGGAGCCCAGAAGTGGATGTGGCAAAAAAAAATGGTTTCTATCACATATAGTCTGGCACTTTAGTAGTTGTGGGAACTGTACTGTAATCAAAATCAGTGGCAACAGAGGAGACAACGGGTATATATTCATACTAATCATACATCTTTTAATAACATATTAAAGAATATCTTAGTACACCAACTGTCTAAAATAATAATATCAAATATATTAAAACATAGAGAACAACATGCCTCACTTTCCAACTAGAGTGGAATAATAGCACCTATGTCCTTTAAAAATGCCGGGATTTATCTCTGTGGCAGCGCAAACACAAGTCAAATTCTGATGTCACAGATATCTCTCTAAAATTAATCTGAATGATGTAGACACTGCAATAAAGAACTCCACACTATGGCAACATCATATCAATATCTCTAGCATACGATACGTTAATATACACCGAGTCAATAATAAACTTCTACACTACAAATGCCCCACATGGAATAGTGAATCCTATATACGTTCCATCTCTATATACCGGTATCTAAAGAGCAAAAAAGTAAAAGATGTCTATGTAACAGAGTGAAGTTTCTCAGTTTGTAACACATAAGGTGAGGTTTGAACACCATGTGACTCGATTAATCCACCTGCCGCTTGATTAAAGGTAATGTTCAAGAGTAATAAGCAGTTATTTTGTATCACAAAATTGCACTTCTTTCACGCTTATTAAACCTTTAGTGCAGATATCTTCCTCATTACATAATTCTCAGATAGACTCAAATGCAGGAGAGAATGTCTCTTCCTTTCAGTGAATGATGTTGGTCTTAATAAAGGCAAATTAATACTGAGCACCTTTAATTTGGGATGATTTCACAGATATGGTGTAATTGTATATAGTACACAGTAAGCGCACACCAATTTTCCACACATACATCCACCCTTCACTTATCTGGTGTCTTCTGTGTTCGCTCCATTCCTCTGCTGGACTGCCTCTCGTTTTTCCGAGACCAACAGCTCTAGGTTTCTATTAAGTGTGTAGCCATCGTTTTGAATGGCGTCTTCATGCTGTTATTCCTTCTCTTGCATCACCAGCCAGTGTATCGTCGTTAGGCTTCCCCACTGCCGTGTCAATTGCAATCAAATCATCAACTTGCTATCACTCTGTATCCATCTTCAACGCGTTTCAAGACTATCCCAGTCTCTTCCTCAGGGAGTTACTCCTGATATCTTTGACATCAGAATTTGACTTGTGTTCATGGTGACACAGAGATAAATCCCGGCATTTTTTAAAGGACATAGGTGCTATTATTCCACTCTAGTTGGAAAGTGTGTTGGTCTCTATGTTTTAATATGTTTGATATTATTATTTTAGACATTTGGTGTACTAAGATATTCTTTAATGTGTTATTAAAATATGTATGATTAGTACGAATATTCACCCGTTGTCTCCTCTGTTGCCACTGTTTTTGATAACAATACAGTTCCCACAACTACTCAAGCGCCAGACTATATGTGATAGAAGCTGTTTTTTGGAACTTATGGAGTAGAGGTTCAGGTTAGGCAGCTGAGAGTTG
Organism: Rhinophrynus dorsalis; assembly: GCA_037306005.1. Taxonomy (NCBI): domain Eukaryota; kingdom Metazoa; phylum Chordata; class Amphibia; order Anura; family Rhinophrynidae; genus Rhinophrynus; species Rhinophrynus dorsalis. The sequence goes on along the minus strand of CM074719.1, from coordinate 65,507,285 downwards.
TTAGACCTCTTGTCTCTATTGTTCTGCTCCACCTTAGTTGTATAAAAAAAAAATGGTCCGTGGTCCTTAAGTGACGGCCACATGAGCGATAGGCCCTCCTTAAGGGGTTAAATATCATGATTATATATACATATCATATATATATATATTGTGGTAACTTAGAAATATCCTTGTCTTCCATCAAATGAGTTGCAAAATCAATAGCAAATACAGTCAAGACGTTGACAAGGTTAGAAATAATGATTTTTAATTTAACTAATAATTGTGTCCTTCATACTTTGCTTTTGTTGAAGAATCTTCCATTTGCAGCAATTACAGCCATGCAGACCTTTGGCATTCTAGTTGTCAGATTGATGAGGTAATGTAAAGAGAGTTCACGTCATGCTTCCTGAAGCACCTCCCACAATTTGCATTGGCTTGATGGGCACTTCTTATGTGCCAAAAGGTCCAGCTGCTCTCATAACAGAAACAATGACATTTCTAAGTGGCCCCAAACTTTTGAACAGTAGTGTATGTATAATATACACCATCTGAGGAAGAGATGTTGAACAACCCACAAAACGTTGTGGGATTTTTAAGTATTTGCACAGAAATAAACATGTGTTAGTCCCTGGTAGACAGTGCACCACTGAAGCAGTGGACATGTTTGTGTCAATGCCGTTCAATTTGCTTGAATACTACTTTGTATCAACATCATCATCAACCTTTTTGAGGGAATAACAGCAAACTCTTGGTGACCTTGATTTTATATTTTTTTATTTTCTACAAGTGGTGCTGTAGAAATTATCCATAAAATCAATGAGTTATAAATACATAGAAATTTGGATAAATTCTAAGGCAAACCAGTGTGCCATAGAAAAGTAATACAATGTTCCTTTAATTTAAAAGGAGATTTTCAGTTCATTAGAGATGTTTCTAACAGTCGCGGGGTTAACATGTAATTAATTATAAACTTTTACTAAGACAGTTGATAAAGTAGCAGGCAAAAAGACTTCTTTCATTCATTTGTTTGGGAGTGAGAAAACTAGTAGGCATTGTGGACACAGCATGGAAGACATCCATCCAAAGCAGTCTATGGGGTCTACAGGTCACACCCTATGTGACTTAGATCTTCAAGATGTACACAGTAAGACCTCGTTCACATGTGCTGGAGCAAAATAGCTGCCAATCACAGCCTCCCAAATATAGTATGGATTACATCCACTGGTATCGTTCACACAATACTGACACATTGATCCAACTGCCAATAGCAGCTTGCTACAACTTCCCACCAACAAGTAATGATTTCTATATAGTTAAAGCAATGAAGGTCTACACTGCAGCATATGGGACCCATACAGGCCATGCACATCAGTGACTGATTTGCTGCAATGCTGTTTTTTGATTTGTATGATTCAAACACACAGAATCCGCATTTTGGTCTGTTTATGGTGATTTGTTACCATAAGAGATGAGAGTTGGTATTGTGTTAGCCGTAGAAATACAGGAGGCAAATATAGTTTTTGATACCTTTTATTGGCTAACTAAGCAGATTTAAATGCATTTAAATCTGCTTAGTTAGCCAATAAAAGGTATCAAAAACGATATTTGCCTCTTGTTACCATAAGAGCATCAACCTTGTGTAGATGACAAACTGAAGTCACATTTAGGTAGGTTAGTAATTCTTCAGATAACAGGTCAGGTTTTCAGGATGTCCCTAATTAAGCATGTGCAGGTCACTCAGAATGATTACTCACCTGTGGTGAAGCAGAGATATCCTGAACACTTCACCTGTAGGACTAACACTGATGTAATCCTGAGATATAAATATGACCTCGAACAGCAGGGAAAGTCAATTGTAGGACCTCTAGCTGTTGGCTGGTTAGGCAATATGGGAGTTATCATCATCCTCAACAGCTGAAAATCAAACTATTGACTACACCTATTGTATAGTGTTAGGCACAATATTTCTTTGGTGGGGAAATATATTATTATTAATATTTCTTATTGGGAAGGCAATATTCAACTGAAAATGTTTGCTGTTCAAAGCAATTCTTTTTCCAAAATAGAATATTTTACCTCTGAAAAGGCAGATGGCTTTTCAATGATTTGGCAACCTGAGCACTCTGTCAAAACATTGCAGGATGGCAGGAGAAAGGCTATTCTCACAATTTAGCAGATGCTAACTTAAATTTAATAAAACTCAAATCCAGCATAATTTTAAATAATCCTAACCATATGTGTTTCCTTAGTGAGAAATTGTAGTGTAATTGTCCCAGCGCTTGTTACTTTTTCTCTTCACCTTGAGCTGCGGCAAAGCACATGAGTAACAATGTGTTTTAACCCTTTGAGTGCCTGAGGGGTACGTGGCACATTGCAGAGCAATGCGTCGCATACTCCTCTGGCACTCAAAGGGTTAACCCCTTGCAGACTAGAGAGGCTCTACAACACACTGCAGAGAAATGCAGGACAGACCTCTCTAGTGTTCAAGGGGTTAAATTGTGTATTAGACATGTAAGTGATCATACTATTTTATGGTATTCTGTAAAGCGGAACTTTCAGCAATTCAGGGGCAATCCAACTGCACCAAAGGTGACAAAATGGCCAAAATTTTTTTAACTCCTTGAATGCTAAATAGTTATGCAGCTGTTCACTTTGAAAAGTGTTGGAGAACACTCTAGCATTCAAGGGTTTAAAAGTCCTTTTTAACTCAAATGAAGTTTTTATATTCCCCCAACGTGCTTTTGGTGTGTTCCAGTATTGCCAAATAGGCCACAGATGTATCCAAGGTATTGCACTGCAACACAAGGCTTTGGATACCTCTCTGCCATTCAAAGGGCTAAGTTAAATCATTCACTTTCCAAGGGTGACAGCTTGTAGACTCACAAAACAGCTGTTACTATTAACTAGCTAAATCAGGCTAATCAGGAAGTCAGCTCTCATAGGAGGGTTTGTGGTTTAGCAAACTTTTAGTTAACATTAAAGAGGAACTTTCAGCTTCATAATATTGTCCCCCAATACATTATTAATATAGCGATAGGCAAAGGAATAGTTGTATTATGCTGAATAAATCCACGTTATTGAAGTAATCCACCTTCTTTGGCAGGCGTCCAGGGTGCACAGTTTACAAGAGAAGCTCTGTTTTCCTGCTCAGACAGCAACTGCCGTTACCTTAAGGTAACCAATGGACGTCACCACCAATCCGGGCAGTGCACAGGACAGACAGAGCAGGCTCAGAGGTAACTTTCCTCTAAGATGTCAGTGCTATTGTTCACTGGACGCCTGCAGAAGGTGGATTACTTCAATAACGTGGATTTATTCACCATAATACAAGTATTCATTTGCCTATCACTATATTAGTAATGTATTGAGGGGTAATATTATGAAGCTGAAAGTTCCTCTTTAATGTTAACTAAAAGTTTGCTAAACCACGAACCCTCCTATGAGAGCTGACTTCCTGATTAGCCTGATTTAGTTAGTTAATAGTAACAGCTGTTTTGTGAGTCTACAAGCTGTCACCCTTGGAAAGTGAATGATTTAACTTAGCCCTTTGAATGGCAGAGAGGTATCCAAAGCCTTGTGTTGCAGTGCAATACCTTGGATACCTCTGTGCAGGGCCAGTGCTAGCATAAGGCTGTTAGGCATCTGCCTTAGGGCGCTGCAGCGGAGGGGCGCCAAAACAGGGGAGCTGCTAATTTTTTGGGGGGTTTTGGGGATGGGGGGGCATCAAAATGCACATTCGCCTGTGTAGACAAAAATCCTTGCACCGGCCCTGCCTCTGTGGCATAATTGGCAATACTGGAACAAGCCAAAAGAACGTTGGGGGAATATAAAAACTTAATTTGAGTTAAATAGGACTTTTAAACCCTTGAATGCTAGAGTGTTCTCCAACACTTTTCAAAGTGAACAGCTGCATACCTAATTAGCATTCAAGGGGTTAAAAAATTTTGGCAGTTTTTGTCACCTTTGGTGCAGTTGGATTAACCCTGAATTGCTCCACTTTAGTTAAGGTCCATTGGGTGTATGGAGCCTTACATGTCAGTCTCTGGGGTCTAGTTTGTAAAGGGTGGTAAGAACATATATCATACTAGTGTAAAAACATGTGTACACGGGCCAGCATTCTGTGCGTTTGGGAAGTTTCTACTGCACGTGACTGGTTCTGTGCATTCTGTGTGTTTGGGCAGTCTCTACTGCACGTGACTGGTTCTGTGCAGTCTGTGCATTTGGGCAGTCTCTACTGCACGTGACTGGTTCTGTGCAGTCTGTGCATTTGGGCAGTCTCTACTGCACGTGACTGGTTCTGTGCATTCTGTGCATTTGGGCAGTCTCTACTGCACGTGACTGGTTCTGTGCAGTCTGTGCATTTGGGCAGTCTCAACTGCACGTGACTGGTTCTGTGCAGTCTGTGCGTTTGGGCAGTCTCTACTGCATGTGACTGGTTCTGTGCATTCTGTGCATTTGGGCAGTCTCTACTGCTCGTGACTGGTTCTGTGCAGTCTGTGTGTTTGGGCAGTCTCTACTGCACGTGACTGGTTCTGTGCAGTCTGTGCGTTTGGGCAGTCTCTACTGCACGTGACTGGTTCTGTGCATTCTGTGCATTTGGGCAGTCTCTACTGCATGTGACTGGTTCTGTGCAGTCTGTGCATTTGGGCAGTCTCTACTGCACGTGACTGGTTCTACTGGTTCTGTGCAGTCTGTGCATTTGGGCAGTCTCTACTGCACGTGACTGGTTCTGTGCAGTCTGTGCATTTGGGCAGTCTCTACTGCACGTGACTGGTTCTGTGCAGTCTGTGCGTTTGGGCAGTCTCTACTGCATGTGACTGGTTCTGTGCAGTCTGTGCGTTTGGGCAGTCTCTACTGCTCGTGACTGGTTCTGTGCAGTCTGTGCATTTGGGCAGTCTCTACTGCACGTGACTGGTTCTGTGCAGTCTGTGCATTTGGGCAGTCTCTACTGCACGTGACAGGTTCTGTGCAGTCTGTGCGTTTGGGCAGTCTCTACTGCTCGTGACTGGTTCTGTGCAGTCTGTGCGTTTGGGCAGTCTCTACTGCACGTGACTGGTTCTGTGCAGTCTGTGCGTTTGGGCAGTCTCTACTGCTTGTGACTGGTTCTGTGCAGTCTGTGCATTTGGGCAGTCTCTACTGCACGTGACTGGTTCTGTGCAGTCTGTGCGTTTGGGCAGTCTCTACTGCACGTGACTGGTTCTGTGCAGTCTGTGCCTTTGGGCAGTCTCTACTGCACGTGACTGGTTCTGTGCAGTCTGTGCATTTGGGCAGTCTCTACTGCTCGTGACTGGTTCTGTGCAGTCTGTGCATTTGGGCAGTCTCTACTGCTCGTGACTGGTTCTACTGGTTCTGTGCAGTCTGTGCATTTGGGCAGTCTCTACTGCTCGTGACTGGTTCTGTGCAGTCTGTGCATTTGGGCAGTCTCTACTGCATGTGACTGGTTCTGTGCAGTCTGTGCATTTGGGCAGTCTCTACTGCACGTGACTGGTTCTGTGCAGTCTGTGCATTTGGGCAGTCTCTACTGCACGTGACTGGTTCTGTGCAGTTTGTGCCTTTGGGCAGTCTCTACGGCACGTGACTGCTTCTGTGCAGTCTGTGCATTTGGGCAGTCTCTACTGCACGTGACTGGTTCTGTGCAGTCTGTGCATTTGGGCAGTCTCTACTGCACGTTACTGGTTCTGTGCAGTCTGTGCATTTGGGCAGTCTCTACTGCACGTGACTGGTTCTGTGCAGTCTGTGCATTTGGGCAGTCTCTACTGCACGTGACTGGTTCTGTGCAGTCTGTGCATTTGGGCAGTCTCTACTGCACGTGACTGGTTCTACTGGTTCTGTGCAGTCTGTGCATTTGGGCAGTCTCTACTGCTCGTGACTGGTTCTGTGCAGTCTGTGCATTTGGGCAGTCTCTACTGCATGTGACTGGTTCTGTGCAGTCTGTGCATTTGGGCAGTCTCTACTGCACGTGACTGGTTCTGTGCAGTCTGTGCATTTGGGCAGTCTCTACTGCACGTGACTGGTTCTGTGCAGTCTGTGCCTTTGGGCAGTCTCTACGGCACGTGACTGGTTCTGTGCAGTCTGTGCATTTGGGCAGTCTCTACTGCACGTGACTGGTTCTACTGGTTCTGTGCAGTCTGTGCATTTGGGCAGTCTCTACTGCTCGTGACTGGTTCTGTGCAGTCTGTGCATTTGGGCAGTCTCTACTGCATGTGACTGGTTCTGTGCAGTCTGTGCATTTGGGCAGTCTCTACTGCTCGTGACTGCTTCTGTGCAGTCTGTGCATTTGGGCAGTCTCTACTGCTCGTGACTGCTTCTGTGCATTCTGTGTGTTTGGGAAGTCTCTACTGCTCGTGACTGCATCGGACAAACATACATCTGGCCTTTTATATTATAGGAAATTCTGCTTTTTGCTGCAGTCATTGACTGGTAACTAAGGGTATTTATAAATCATATTTTTTCACCTGCATTGCTAATTTTAGGCAGAAAAATACAATATGGAGTACATGTGACTAGTGCTACAATACATGCATGCATATGCAGTATATCTGTGAGTGTCCATCCCCACAGATTGCTATGGAATCTGCCTTCTTGAAGCTGTTACATGAGAATCTTGGATCTGTATGACACTCATTGGTGAGTGCCAGATATAATGCAGCTATTGATGAACTGTTATATGGACACTGAAATCAGAGGGTATCCTTGATCATTTATCCATTCTCCTTTTGCTAAATGACCCCTCCTCCTGAAGTCTGATGCTGATGTACTGCGAATAACTGGATTAATTCTGTTACAAATGTGCTGCAACTTAGAGGAGAAAAAAGAATCCCTGTTAAATTAGCTCGGCTGATGACTACAGCAATGGTATTAACCATTTATGTTCAAACCTCGGACGCACTACCTACAGCGGACTCATCCTTAATCTTTCCAAGGTTAATAAAACGACTACTATTAAGTTGGATAATGGTACCACTCTTTATCAGCTTTCGCCACTCGGTTAAAGGGATAGTAATATTTCATAATAAAAGCAGCTCTAATTAATCATCATAGTATTTGGACTATGCGTTGATTACCACTCTGGCACTCAAAGGGTTAATTTTGAGTCCCCATGGGGAGAAAAACACTATATGCTAAGGAAGTCTCCAATGCATGTTGGTACAATGCATGGGAAACCACTCTAGCATTCAAGGGGTTAAAAGCCCCATTTAACTCAATGAGAATTATGGGGATTTTTATATTTGTCCTATGGTACGGTTGGTTTGTTCCAGATTTTCTCCAGTTTGTCTTAATGCATCAGCTGCTATATCTACCAACACATTTCTCTAGTTCCCCCCACACACATAAACTAGGGGCCATATGTTCAAAGGGATAGCAACAAAAAATGTTGTATGAAAGACAAAAATAAGTCATTGAATGCATGAACATCTTTTCTGTAGAGTATACGCCAAAACACTAGTAATGTCCGTTGTGTATGACACAACAGAATTGCCGGACAAAGGGGTGTGACAAGGGCGTGGCTAAACTATTCTACAGTGTCATATAGAGGAAAAGAAAATTTGTCGTATACAACAAAAAAACATTTGTATGTAAAGAGAAAAGTGAAGGGAAAGTGAAGTTCTGAATGTGAGCAACCTATAATAATTGAAGGAAACACAACAAAAGCACAATTACCATAACTATATACCAACATTTCTTTTCATACAACAATTTCAGTCAGGAATCGTACTTCAATGACAGAACAACATGTTTCCGATCACAATCAACAATCGCTAAAAATGTTAATGAGCCCAACAACACAGTACTTTGAAATGTTATTACAAACAGCAAAAGTTATTTTGCTACTTCTTTGAACATATGGCCCTTAGACTGACTTTACTTATCAGCTCCGGCGTTGGTGGGAGATGACCTGAGACCTTTGAGGATTGGCGAGATCAGAGATTGCATTTGTAGCTGTTCAGAAAATCCAGTTGCACCTGTCTACCCCTATGTCACTGAGAAAGACAAACATTTACCACCTCAATAATGAAAAATGGGTGCTCCTGCTATGAGAAAAATAGAAAAAGGAGTTACCTCCTAGTTCAATAAAGTATAAAACCAAGCCAGATTCACTCAGGAGGAAGAAACATTAGGTACTCTTTTTTGTATAATACTGTTGGGATCTAACAGCACGGTATAACACAGAGCATGCACCAGCACTCAGACTCTCAGTGTAGGTCTGATCTGGGGAAATCAGGATACAAACCAGATTGGCATCATGAAAAAGGACATAGGAGAGAGGGGCAAATAATGACTTAATAACCTTAATAGGTAGATGAAAAATATGTCAATATACTCACATTTACCATAGGCCAGCTCAAAGGAATTTCCTTATAACGGTAAGCGTAATAATTATAACTTGTCGATGCTCAGTTTTCTGTGTATACGGACCCAAGAAAGGGATGCAGCTAAACCATCAGTATAAGTAGATGGCTTAAAGGGTATTTATTCACAGTAATTAATTAAAACAATAAAATAGTGTAACTTAAAGTGAACAAAATCTAGGAATTATTATTGTACACTTTAGGACTTATGTATAAAACAAACTGGAATAATTCTTGGGCAAACTATCAGCACCATAGATGACAAAAATGCCTATTTATCTAAATGGGGCCTTTTTTAAATACTTAAGGTTATAAATGAATCAACAAAATGAAGTGGAGGATGGCAGGCAGTATACAGTTACAGGATAATGTGTAAATAATCTGCAGTTCCACGTCATACTAATCAGTTACATCGTATGACATCATGGTATAATGTCCTAAAGGCCAACATTTTTAGGATTCAATTTGCCTAAAGTTCCCATAAACTTGAAAAAGTAAGTGTCCATTTTGTAGATTTTGCAGAGTTTGTTGGTGTCTTTGTCTATTGATGGGACTGATGACTTTTCCAGCATTTTACCAAGCGCTCTCCTGTTGGATGCAGACCAACAAAAATAGTTTTTGATAGGGTGAGAAGTAGGGAGGGTTGGAAAAGAACGATGCAAATAAGTGACAGGTTAATCATTTGTAACAGAACTTATTGGTTAATCTATTTTGTGCTTTTGAACTCTGCAATATTCCAGTCATGTTCTTTATGTGTCACATAGAAGGAAAGGTTAGATATTGTCTCCCCTCTGTTTTCCCCTATGTATGGGCCTATGGAGTAACCTAGGTCCATCTGCCAGGCCTTCAAGTATTAGAATCCTTGGTCACCACTCTGGAGTTTAGTTTGTAAGAAATGTGTTTTAGTATAAAATGATCTGTGCTAACAATGTAATTAATTAATACTATGGACCCCTGAGTCTATAAGACTCTAGTGTATGTAATCCCTATGTCAACAAGGAACTAAAGTTGTCTGATAACAGGCATGGGGTAAATGTTTTGTTATGCAAGACATTCTTTTAGGAGATGGGTACAAAATAAGGAGTATTTAGTCTCAGTTTTATCCTATCAATTCCAAGAATTCAGAAAAAGTTATTGCAGGGGATGGGGAAGGAAGGGTCCCATCAGTAAGGGGAAGTCAGATATAGGATGGGAGAGGTACAGGGAGGAATAAGTCTGTATCAGTGTCTACCCATTTTTTAGGGGGGGGAGGTATTGGGACTGAATTTCATTGGATTGTACACCATGGTCCAGGGAGTCCTAGGCCACCTGACGAGGTAGGGCAAGAAGCACCCGTCTTGTTTTTTTATTCCACCAAATAAACTTGTGAATAGGTGTTTAGAGGGATTTAACCTCTCATGGAGAGTCTTCAGCAAAGTATAGAAGTTCAGTGATGTTTATGCAGCCACCCAGGAAATAGAGTACTTACACCATGTCTCAAGACCTTGTTCGAGAACTTTGAAAAAGTGGACTATAATTCAATTTGAATGTGTTATTAGGGTCCATACAACTCTTTAGAATGCATAGACCACTTTCTGTCATTCAAGGGGTTAAACGCCACATTAAACTCAATGGTGATAGTGTAAACGTTTATTTCTCCCGTATGATGCCGTTTGTACATTCCAGAATTGTTCCAGTTTGCTTTTATAAATAAAGCCCTTTATTTATTTTTTTTTTCTTTTGGAAATTCATCCCTGCCAAATAAGCTAGGGTACTCATCCCGTGAGATGTTCTAGTGAAAAGTGATTAAACTGTCACAGAGTGACAAAGCTGTTACAATCCTATTCTATGGAGAATTCTAACAAGTGGATCATCTCTCCCTCGGAATACAACACATTAACTGTCAGGGCACCAGGCTGCGTTGTTACACAATATAATGAAAAATAACAGTTTGAACTGGATGAACTTTTGAATTAAACTTCTACCATCAGTGGGAGTACAATATTTTATTCAACAAGAAAAGCCATATAACATATGTTGTTGTTGCTGCTGCTTTTTTTTTTTTTTTCCATTAAAAAAGTTTACTTCTACTACTTTAACCTTCAATTGTTATACTCATGTGGTAAATAAAGAAGTGTTGTAATGAAATGTAAAGGTACAGTACTATGTGATAAGGATACTGTATGATCAATAGAAATTTATTTAGATAGATGACTATCCTATTCGCTAGGATGTTTGTTCCGATGCAGTCATGCACAATAGAGACTGCAATGTGTCTCGTACCTCTCTGTCACTTAAATGGTTAATAATAGTTAACTGAGAAGTGACAACGCTTAAGAATAATAATCTCCAGTTACCTTGCTAAAACCAGAAAATCCTATTGGCTTCTATGAATTTTAAACTTGTTCAAGAGATAATGTCATGTTCATGGTGGCAGACATGATAGTTACATGGAAGTGTTATCAAACTGACACAGTGCATGAGCCCTTAATCCTATGAGTGCCAGCAAGGTACGCAACGCATTGCAGAGCAATGCGTTGTGTACTGCTCTGGCACTCAGAGGATTAAGGGGATAGTAATGTCAGAAAAAAAGTACTAACTATATGGTAGATACAAGTAAAAGAGAGTACTTGAACTTATTCGTATCTCTCAAACCATTATGATTTGAGAGATATAGGAAAATAAAGTTCTTCGCTCCCTCCCCTTTCTGCTTGACGAGCTGTGACACTGATAGAATGCAGGTTCTGGTTCCTGGATCAGACAGTGGCTCTTCAGCAGCTCCGACTTAGCGACCTAAAAATAAATACTTCATTGGAACGGTCTACAACTTGTGGCTGGTTTGCAAGCACACGTTGTAGACCATTCTGATGAAGTATTGATCTTTAGATATCATTATATCGGCGCTGCTGAAGAGCCACATCTGGTCAAGTGACCAGAATCTGCTTCTGACAGCATTACAGCTCGTCAAGCACAAAGGGGAGGGAGCGGAGAACTTTATTTTCCTATATCTCTCAAACCATGACGGTTTGAAAGATACTAACAAGTGCAAGTAATCTCTTTTAATTGTATCTACCATATAGTTAATACTTTTTTTCTGACATTACTATCCCTTTAAGAAGCAGACCGATGTGTGACTCTGTGGGATTGAATTCCCCTGTGTTTATTCTCAGTAATTTTATTGCAAACATAAGCATTTTACTTATGTTTATTGAAGTATATAAATGCAGAATTTGGCAAACGTGTTTAAAATTGCAGCGATGGTTTTAAAAGGCCGTCCTGAAAAGAAAATTAAATTGATTTTGGTTTTACTGTAAGTGTAACTTTATTCATGAATACATGCTGGTTTGCATATATTTATAATTCTTTCATGTAACTGCTGTTTCCTTCCAGTTCACTAAAGGTAATTGTATACTTACTCAGGATGCCTTGCTGCTATCACCATCTGCCTGGGGCAAAGATAATGCAGCAAAACTCAAATGTGTCGTTACATTATTCCATGTCTAATCCTTATAAATAAACAGCTCTACATAAAATATAAGACCAGCCCATTCTTTTAGGTTGTTCATATTCATACTAATTATGTTCAACAAATTTAGCAATGAGAACGATTAAGCATTTGCAAATTATTCAGATAATTTGGATAATGGCAAATAATAATAAAAATAACAAAAATAGAATACATGTAAAATTTAGATGCCAGAGATAGATCCCATAAACTAGGACAGGGCTGTCCATGTTCAGTCCTCAATGGCCACCAACAGGCCAGGATGTACGAATTTTCCTGACTAAGCACAGGTGAGATAATTTGTGGCTCATTCATTAAGGACCTTTGACGGTCCTGGAACATCATGGGTCGGTGAGCCATAAGGACCCATGATGTGCCAGGACCGTCATGGAATTCAGGGCTCCCTTAAGTGCCGGCCAGGTTCGCAAATGGCCAGTCCTTCAGGAGTTAATGACTGGATGTACAACCAACGGTTAGGGACCACAGAGCTTTTTTTTTTAGCCAAATGGATTCAGGGATCCCTGAGCAGCATGCAGCTGCCCTGGAACTACTGAATTCCATGACGTGCCAGGACGGTCATGGGTCTTTAATCCTTTAAGGACCAGCCACGCACGCGCTTAAGGACCAGGAACCTTTTTTTTTTTTTTTCAATCCCAGTTCAGGGCTCTACAATTTAAATCAATGGGAGAACCTACAATTTAAATCAATGGGAGATTATTTCCACCTATGGTACAGTTATTTTTCTTCTGAATTACACCGCTTTGGGTCCCTGATTGCAAAGTATTATGCCTTTAGTGAAATGTTTGCTAACTTTTGAAGATGTTTGCCTAATACATGCTGTATAAACATATAAACTATACAGATGCCCTTCAGGATTCTGTTTTCTTTGATTGCCATAGGGTTGTTTGGTGCATTGTGATGCAATGCGCTGGAAACCCTTTTGGAACTTAAAACAGTAATGTCTTCTCAAGTTCTATAGGATGGTTTATTTTTTGCTATGCATGTCCTTTAATCAAAATTCAAACAGAATTATGAAAACACTGGATATTTCCTTTGTAAACAAGACAGGTATGTCTTCTGTCCCCATCTCTATGTACTTGCATTTCAGCCTCTGGAAATGTTTTAGCAAACACTGAGTATGTATTGCATTGTTCACTTTCATTTGATAAGAATACTATAACTCATTAGGCAAAGTCCTTTCTTGCTTGTGTTCTGCTTTACTAATCAAATTGGATAACTCATGTATATTTCCATGCTTGAAAGCAAAAGTTTAATAAATGTCAAGCAAAAGAATGAATATCCTATTGATTTAATTTGGACTCATTTGTTTGATACATATGATGCAACTTTTGCTCTTTATTTACTAAACATTTGCCTTGATACCTTGTATCACTAGAGAATATGTTTCAGAGGGGATAAAATATCTGATTTCTGCACTTAGAATTTAAGCTTTAATTGAATATGTTCAATTAAAATCTACAGATTTGCAGTGCTATTTTAGCGTAATGGAACAAAACAGCTACACACTCTCTATATAGCCCCTAGAAGAGGTAATAATCTGTAAACGCTACTAGAAACCTCTGACATGCTTATACACAGGCTTAACCAAAAATAGAACACAACCTACTGACATAGAAAGACCTTTAGGCAAAGGATCTGAGTGACCTTATAGAGAATGAGTGAAAATATGTCCTACAGCAAATATCCGTTGCCTTGATGGAAGTTAGAAATCAATCTATACAAAACAATACACTGACACATCTATGTACCAGAGATAATATTTGTTCCAAATATGTGTTAAAACTTTGAACCTTGCTATATTTTCTATGGGATTGTAACAAAATTAATTCTGGAAATTATATCTAAATCATCTATCTGTATTTCCGGAGATACTGCTGTTCCCTAAACTTAATTAGTACCTGCGTAGCATCCCTATTGAGCACAAGCTAAATAACCTCCAAGATGTGTTTTTTTTGTAACCGTTTCAGTATTAGAGGGTGCATATGTTTCACAACTTTCTGGTCCTTAAAGGATTAATTAGCTGTTCCAGAGATAGTCTTTGGATCTCCAATTGGTTGGGAATCATGGGTAGCCTCCTAGAGCTGAAGGTCCAAAGATTGACTACCCTGCCCTATTCTTTACCAGGAAGACAATGGTCATGACATTGATACATACTAAACCACAGATATTATGATGTTTATCAAACTGATCAAATGTGCTCTGTTATGTATAACTACAACTAGTGTAAAAGCCCGTGTACACGGGCCAAGGTCCGGGTAATGTTAATACTTTGAGTGCCAGAGGGGTACGCAATGCTTTGCGTACCCCTCTGGCACTCAGAGGGTTAAGAGGCCGCTACCTCACTGCTCCAGGCAATACAGTCTTGCATCGCGTCACTCACAGGATGCAATCATGCACAGTAGAGACTGCCAGAATGTGGGCAGCCTCTACTGCGCATGACTGTATCGTGACAAACATTCTAGCGAATTATTAGATAGGATGATATATGTAATCTGTAAAAACGGGTCTTCCTAGTCTGAATATGTCTCAATGCTTGCTCATAACCAAATAACCCTGCCAAAAATATTTGTTGATAAAGATTACTTTTGGTATTCTTGCTCAAAGTGTACATTTTTTTAGGTTTTCATATTCTGTATTGGCTATGACAGGATAGCATACATTTTGCACTGTACTGTTGTTTATTTGAATTAGTGTTTCCCTCAAAAGTAGTGCAGGGTATTTTATGTATTGGCAAATTAGATTGGAACAAGGCTGAGGTGTCAGATAATGTATGTGTAGTTCTGTGACTACCAGCGGACAGCAGAACAAGGCTGGGATGACAGACACTGCATGCTTGCTTCTGTGGCTACCACCACTGGCGGATTGTCCTATCAGGGGATCGGGCATCTCCTGGAGCCACCCAGTCCTGGGCCAGTGATGAGATCAGATGATCTCACCTCTCCAGCTCACACTTTTGTGCAGAGAACAGAGCTGGTGCAACAGGGAAGATTATATCCTCTGATCAGTATCTGTCACACCCCCAAGAATGATTTAGATGGCTTTGCTCTGCCTGGCCATCATGTAAAGCAACAGGACACATATTACAGGCAGAGCAAAGCTGGCTAAGTCATCCTTTGGGTAGGCACATATACTGATCAGAGGACACAATCTTCTCTGCTGCACCAGCTGTGGTGAGCGATCTCTGTCTCACATGCACAACAACATGGGCTGGAGAGGTGATATAATCTGGGTCCTAAATACCTAATAGTTTTAATTTTGCATTATTTACTTTCGATCAACCAACTGTAAGCATTGCTTAAGAGGTATACATTATGATCTGTTAACCACTTAACCCACTATATGCTATAAAGAGGCATACATTATCAGTTATTAACCCCTTGCATGTCAGAGAGGTTTACAGTGATGCTTTATTATGTGATCAACCCATTGAATCCTCATAGGTACAGAGGAATTTGTACCTGATTGATTAACCCCTTGCACGCTAGAGAGACATATTTAATCAGTAATTGACCTCTTGTATGACAGAAAGGTGAAAAAAGGTGTTAATTACTTATGAATTATGCCTCTGTAGCACACATGGAGTTAATCTGTGAGGTACACATTCCTGTACAGTGTGTTATGCACTATGTGGCATTCGATGAGTTAATCACATAAAACCACATTGCTTTACACCTCTCTGGCATACAAGAGGTTAATAAGTGATAATGTATGCCTCTATAGAATACATTGAGTTAAGGGGTTAATAGATGGACATGTATGTCTCTCTAGCAATGTATACAGTGGGTTAGTAAGAGTTTACAATACAGTGAAGTTAATGCATGTTTAAACTGGTATTTAGGACCCAGAAGCTTTGCCAGTTCATGCACTGACAAGTGGGCTGTAGGTAGAAAGAGAGAGTGTTAATAGGTTGGGGGCACGGGGACAGAGTGGGAAAAGAGCTGAGATTTTCTAGAGTTGTACTTAACAGTTTGATTGCCAGAGTGGTGCACAATGCATTGCTGATCAATGCATTGTGTGTCCCTCTGGCAATTAACCCTTTGAGTGTGGGAGGTGTATTTAATGCATTGCTCTGCAATGAGTTGCATAACCCTCCAGCACTCAAAAGGTTAAAGTGTTAATAAATATACACTTGCAGAATGGAATATCAGCCACTGGGCCTTTAAAAAAAAAAAAAAAAAAAATTGACCACAACTGGTGCTGTACCAAAATCAGACCCTGGCTATCACTATGGCAATGGAATGAAGCTAGGGTACCGGACAGTTAATATGTGATTCTGCGGCTACTAGTGGGACAGGGCAACATGGCTGGAATTTCAGCCAATACATGTGTGGTTCTCTGGATGTGTGGGGGACATCAAAATAATGACAGGCTGCTACTCAGTGTGGTTTATGTGTAGTTCAAGTGACTACCAGTGGGACAAGGCTGGAATGTCAGTCAGTGTAGGTGGTTTTGTGACTAGTATACAGAGGGGTATTGGACAGTCTACTGTGTGACTACCAGTAGAAAAAGACTGGGGTATCAGACAGTGCATGCGTGGGTCTGTAACTACCAATGGCTAGTGGAATATCTTTTCCTACCCCTACCTCTTCTCACACAGACAGCAAACACCATGCTTTTTTTTTGCTAGAATATAAATATTTATCCATATGCCAAAAGGAGTATTGCATTGTTGTTTTGCAAAATAAAGAGCAATGTATAATATAAAATATCTTATTGCAATAACAATAAAATGATGCAAAATTATGTAAAAAGATGATTGAAAATTGAGTGGGTCTGTAAATATGAGTGGGATGCTTCAAAGCAAATCTGGACAGCATTAATAGAGAACAGTTACATAATGTTAAATAATGTTATTTTGTTCACATTACCATGAGATCTGCCAGATTGAAAGGGCTAAGTCTATCACAACACAGCACAATATTAATTTATAAACATTTAGCAAAATGTAACCTTTTTTTTTTTTTTTTTTTTTTTAAAGAAAAAACAAATGTAATTTTTCCTTTGTTTGTTTAAATGCCCATGTTAGAAAAAAAAAATATATATATATACTATTAAGGGTACTGTACTGCCAGAAACAACAGTGGAAAGGGATTTGGGACTAATTATCTCTAATGACTTAAAGGTAGGCAGGCAATGTAATAAAGCGATGGGGAATGCAAGCAGGGCACTGGGTTGTATAGCTAGGGGCATTAGTAGCAGAAAAAGGCAAGTAGTCATGCCACTGTACAGATCTCTAGTTAGTCCTCACCTAGAATATTGTGTACAGTACTGGACACCCCATCTCCAATTCAAAGAAGGGCTACTAAAATGGTGACTGGTTTACAGGAAAATAAACATCAGGATAGACTAAAGGATCTGAACATGTATAGCTTGGAGGAGAGAAGAGAGAGAGGGGATATGATTGAAACATTCAAATACATGAAGGGATTCAACAAAGTGCAGGATGGAAGTACATTTCAAAGGAGTAAAAATGTAAGGACAAGAGGCCATAGTCTAAAAATAGAGGGACACGGGTTTAGATGTAATGTAAGAAAGTTTTACTTCACTGAGAGGGTAGTAGATAAGTGGAATAGCCAACCAGCAGAAGTGGTAGAAGTTAATACAGTGACAAAATTTAAGCATGGATGGGATAGGCATAAGGCTGTCCTTAACTTAAGAAAAGACCAAGGACCAAAAAAGGTTTGAGGTTTTTACTGTAGGAAAATGGGCAGACTAGATGGGCTGAAATAGTTCTCATCTGCCATCAAATTCTATGTTTCTATGTTTAAGCTAAAAAAGTGAAATTTCTACACTACAGAGGAAAACTAAAACTCTCCACCAAAGTTCCCCAGATACACACATTGAGAGATGGACATGTGTTAATGGAGCTCTGTGCTGGAGCTGCTAGTCATGCATCTTGTCATGTAACTAAATGAAATCATGGAGGAAATGACACCCGCCTACCTACTGATCCAAGGTAATGTCAGGAAAGAAAAAACAAAATGCCCAAGTTCCCATTAATTTAATTGGAGTTTTAACCCCTTGAATGCTAGAGAGGTTATTCATTAAAGAACAAAATATTCTTTTACCTGTGTTAATGGGCTAGAACAAAGTAATTTGTACTTAAATCCTAAATAATTTATTAAAGGGATTAGTCCCTGGGCTTGTGCAGTGAGGTCGCATATAGGTTTTGAATCCTTTAAGATGAATAAGGGTTAAGTTTTCCATTAGCGGAGTTACTTTGTATACCTCATTTCCATTTTGCGTCCTTATGCCCAGGATTACGGAGATTGGATGATGGAAGTTTACAAGACAAAACTTTCACTGGGGTCGGTGTCTCTGATCATGATTAAGCGCGTATTGCGCGAAACGCGTTGATCGGTGTGATGGAACATAGCAACATCTGCTGCTAAGCGGCTCCATTATTTAAGTCTCTCCATATAGTGAATGAATAGATGAATATTACAATTCAAGGCACTATGTATGCTTTATTTTATCTTTGGATTCTACAATAAAGTTGTTTTTATACTTGTGGATAAAGCCATGGATGTGTGTTTTCCTTGATGTGATACAAGTTTCAGGATTAAGAGCATTGGGGAGAGCTCTGGTTTACGCACCCATTAAGCGATTCAGAACGATGAAGTGAACACCTATTGAAAGACCTGAGTTGATTTGGGTTCTGGCTAAAGTATACTTGCTCTGATAGTGGATGTGTGAGCTGCTGATTGGGGTGAGGCTTGGGGAACTTTCGCTCATTTTAGTTTCCCAATTTAGCCTATGGGACAAAATATTTCTTGGCTTGGCTACAAAGCCATTCATACACTTGGTGAGTGACTTATCTCACACAAATCCTCACTGAGTTCAATTTTGTAATATTATTTACTAAGCTGGTACATGCAGAGAAAATCATGTATACGTAACATTAATGTTATATCTCAGTGAACAGATCAGCAAAATGACATCCTATTCAATCCTATATAATAATTCGCTAAATGTGTGTTTGTCAGAAGCCGTCATGCTCAGTGGAGACGGCTGTGCGTGCTGCAGTCATGTGGAGTAGAGACTTCCCGCGCTGCGGCTGATAACGGAGCAGGGCTCCAAATTCAGACTGTAGTCCTCTCTGCGCGCCAAAGGTGTGCAGAGAGGACTATGGTCTGAATTCGCCCGTCTCCGTATTAGCCGCGGAACGGGCAGTGTCTACTGTGCATGACTGCATGGCGGCCGTTGTTGGGTGGCACTGTGGCCCGTGTATACGGGCTCTTCAACTAGTATGTTAATAAAATGATAAGGCACAAAAACACAGCTATAGGGCATCATATTACTTAAAGGGCCATTGACATTAAAACGTATTAAACCTCATTATTTTAATAGTTAACCCTTTGAGTGCCAAATGGTTAATTACCACTATTCCGATGTCAGGAAAAATCATGTATACTTTTTATTGTTATTAGATTTCTATTATTTTTCTTCAGAGAAGAGAGCAGCAAAAATAAGATCTTATACAGCATGTCAGTAAAATGAAAAGGCACAAAAACACAATTATTGTTCGGCAGATTACTTAAAGGACATTTACATTAAAAAGTAATAAAAATTTACTGTTAATTATTGCTATTCACATCTCGGGGGGTATCATCATTCTAAACTTAGATCCCTTAGTACACAGGTCCCCCAGGGAGATGTTTCCTATTGGCTATTGTGATATTATATTCACCTACTCAGCCAATTGGGAGTCAGCTGTTACTTTGAGACTCAGCTCTTGCATTAGGTGGGATAAGAACCAGTGGGGCAGACCTGTACAATTTAGACTGTGATTGATATATATATAATTTCATTTTAGTTGCTCTTTAGGTAAGAATGTGTTCTATAGACATATCTATGTATACAGCTACATTGTAGTGTCATGCTTCCTTTTTTATTGTGTTGGAGACATCTGTATCATGCAGAGGGTTAAAAGCCTCAACTCAAATACTGTTTCAAGGAAGAGTAGTAATTGTGTATTTCTTGATGCTTAGCTTCCAGTAAAGTTATTTTTGATAGCTAAGTGCCCCTTGCTGGACACTATATGCAGAGATCTGCTGTCCTAGGACAGATCTTTCCCTTTATGTAGACATCATTTCTAAATGAAGGCATCCTTAAGGTTTAATTTATAATTTATGGTCTTTGGGGTAAAAGAAATATGCACATTCTGCATGATTTATGCTTCAGTGATCTATTATGCAATAGATTATGGGCAGTAGCAATAGATTTCCCAGAATTAATCAGAAGCTTTATATTGATTTATCTCTTAATTAAAAGTTAAGCCATTATAAAAGCCCTACCCAACTTATTATTAATTGAGGAAGTGCATCTGAAACACAGCTTTATGGGCATGTATATAATAAATGCTTTATAAATGAGCATGGGTATCATTACAATTGGTCAAAAGCTTTGTGTTTCCAAAGTACTGTAGGATAAGATTAGTTGGTGCGTGATGCTCCTTATCGCGTGACAATGGAAGGAAAGTATGCACTGCTCAATCATTACTGTCTTGCAGGGTTTATTAACATTTTCACAGACAAGGGAGAAAATAATGTTATTCAATGAGATCATGTCTCTAATGTCCCTGTTCATACATGGAGTTTTCTTTATATAGTAACCTCTACTCAACGCTGCCTCCAGCAGAGATACACATACCTGGGTTTTGCCCCTGGAGACTCCGGATTTCAAACTGAATTACCGGGTCTCCGGGGCAATGTGTGAATCACTGCGTGGGCAGAGTTTAAGTAGAAACTGCCCACTTGTGCTCCATCCCGCCCAGTTCCTCCCACTCCCCGTCCTCTTACCTCCATTTTTCAGGGTTTCTTTTTTTTTTTTTTGGTCCCACCCCCCCGCCGCGGCTAGGTCCCGCCCCTTTTATGAAGCAAATCGCGCCATTTTCCTCCCCGTTGGGCACTGACCTCCGGGTAACCCTGCCCCAAAAGTTCCCAGGTATGGAGATACATTAAACGTGATGAGGGGTCAGGGTGGCTATATGATGGCAAAAATGGTTTCAATGACACATCAAAATATAGACCTGTGAATCTGCCACAATCTACTGACATTGCCATGAATCTGCCATGCTTTTCACAAATTTACTGTTGTGTTCAACAATAGCTTATTTGCATTTGCATATTAATACTTAATTCTTAGTACATATGGCAGTGTGTCTCCATTACCAAGGTGTTCTGCTCATCATCACACACACACACACATATACACATCACAATAGCATTGGCCCTTAGTGCATCTCCCCCTCACACCTCCTCATAACAAAACAATAATCTTCAATATACCTGAATGGATATTAACGTTTTTATCAGACTGTTAACAGAAACCATTAGCACTGGACTACAAAAGAAGCCAAATACACAAAAACAAACCATACAGATGTACTTGACTGCTGCATTGTAAACATGTATTTCGGTACACTACTCTGATAAACAAAATAAAAACCATTAATTCCTAGGATACAATTATACTTTAACCCTTTAAGGACATCTTGATGGTCCTGGTACATCATGGATCGGCGAGCCATAAGGACCCATGACGTGCCAGGACCGTCATGGAATTCAGGGCTGCACGCCGTTCGGGGAGCCCTGAATCAGATTCTGAAAAAAAAAAATGGTCCGTGGTCCTTAAGTGCCAGCCCAGTACGTGATCGGCCGGTCCTTAAGGGGTTAAATTAAGGCTGTCCAAGTTCAGTCCTCAAGGGCCACCAGCAGACCATTATTTAAGAACTTTCCTGATTAAGTACAGGTGAGTCAATCAAAATGAATGAGCCACTGATTGACTCACCTGTACTTAATCAGGAAAATTCTTAAATAATGGTCTGTTGGTGGCCCTTGAGGACTGAACTTGGCCAGTCCTGCATTAAATCACTACTGCCTATCACATTAGGTGAGATTGTGTGTACTGAGGTAGTCCAATTGCAGTTATTTCTTATTGAATTAGGTGGTTAGGTCTAGTGATGTTGCTGTTTTATAATTCTGATTTGTATACTCTTACATTTTACATATTGGGACAGCAGAATAATTGAAGGATTCCAGACAATAGGTTTTTTTATTATTATTATTATTTCTGTTACACACCAATAGCGCAAAACAAACTTAAATGTTTTATGGGGTTGTCTTACTCTCTGCTAATCTTTGCAGCTCAAATCTGCCTCTCTTTAGTTAAAAATCCCCTTCCTCTGCTGCCCTACCTGTCTCTGCAATTGGCACCTTGTCCCAAATTCAAAATAATTAAACAAAACTCAACGCATTTCACATAAACAAAAGCGTAAAACACCACTCTAAATGATGTTACAATTTTGGCAACATTTACTGTACCAACAAGTGGGCATTTCGCTCATTCTTATATATATGGCTTGCTAAGGTGGTCCTGGTGGCATGTGATAGGGTTTTCATGATGAATTTATAGAAGTAGCTCCTCTTAATCTAATGTAAATCCTTTGGATTCAAATTACATCATAATAATTTGAGAAGCACTGTGTTGAAGATGTCACTATCATCAAAGCGATTAAAAGTAACAAGAGGTTAATACTTTGAAGAATATTTGGCCCAGTGCATGCTGTTTTTCTTTGACCATCCATCTACTGGGAACTGCATCTTCCATCATCCTCAATCATCCAGTGGCTGAAGGGCCAACAACTGGAGGACCAGTAATGTCTACCCATGGCATTAGCAATATAATCTGGCATAACAAAAAGAGAATAATAATATATTGTCTGCGGACTATGTCTAGGTATCACACAATCAAAACAAGGTATTCCCAGCATATCATTAGAACAAATTAATAATTAATCAGTAGTATGAACGGTAAAATACAATCTGGCAACGTATCAAGCAAAATAAATAAATAAATTGTGCATGAAAGTGAGAATCTATCAAACCTATGAACAGCAGTGTCCTGTGTCCTTACAGTCTGTGTTGCAAAGATAAATAAGCTAATGTACTAAGAAGAATTAGAGGAAACATGCTTCACCACATGGACCAATACTGTTCCCATTGATTAATAGAGCTTTTAACCCCTTGATTGCTAGCTAGGTTTCCAAAGCATTGAATTTGACTAAAGCCAATCTATTATATTCTTGAAATAAGTGTTTTGTAATTATTTTAAGCCTTTGAGTGTCAGAGGAGTATTCAACACATTGCAACACAATTCACTGGATATCTATATGCAATTTAGGAATGTGTCCTAGTAATGTGTCCCTGATACAACAATCATTTATATCTGAACAAGAAAGAAGAGAGCTGAACATCATAAGAATAAAACCTTATGGTTTAAAGGGATAGTAATATTTCACAAAAAGAGCAGCTCCAATTAATTTTCATAGTGTTTGGGCCATGGAGAGTGTTATTTCAATACTCTCAGAGTTGTACATCAAGAGTAATTGAATGATAATGTATCCCGCTCCCACTCCTTTTACCTAGTGTAAGCCACCTCCACTCAGATGTGGAATCTGGTCCCTTTACAGGACAGCTCACAGCAAAGGACAATCTTCTTACTGTGAGAACAATGAAAACCCTGCCCCCCTTGACAGGTTTTTCCCTTATGCTAATTGAAGATTGTCCCTCTCTGAGATCCATATGGACAGTCTTGCTACTGTGAGGTGAGCAGTGTTACATCAGTAAAAGGGGTGGGAGGGGGATACTTTATCATTCAATTACACTCAAACTACAAGTCTGTCAGTATTGCAATAACACTCTCCACAGCACAAATACTGTAAAGATTAATCAGAGCTGCTTTTTTTGTGAAACATTACTAACCCTTTAATAGACTCGTATCTGCTAGATACAAGGGCTTAAAGCCACCCATAGTATACTTCTTTTTGAATGAGTTATATCTATTTATTGTTTGGGGTAGACTATAATTAAGCAGATACATATTACTACCTTCAGATGTTTGTATTGACAACCCTTAGAATTCTTGTTGTGACTCTTTCTTTGTGGCTAATCTCAAATAGACTGGTTATTACTGACAATTGTTTATTGTGTATAGTTAAACAATGAATACAGACCTAAATGTTGCACAGCAAATGCTGGCAAGTGCAGATTCCATGCAAAAAATATGTAAATATATATAACTGTGTGCTGTATAAGTGGATCCTTCCTAGGTAATTCCTTTTGTTGCATAAATTGAGAAAATGATTCCTATACATAAAGTTCCAATTTAAGAGACCAATTTAAGATAAAATGAATTTTGGGAATTTGCATGATGTAGCTGGTTTGCTACATAATTTCACCACAATTGTTAATGCATCCACCTCAACATATATTTTATTAACCTTTTGTCAAGTGAGAGCACTTGTACTGTGGCTTCACAAAATGCCTTAACCCCTTAAGGACCCATGATATGGCAGGACTGTCACAACTGTTGAGTTAAGGACTGGTGACTGTCCTGGCACGTCATGTGTTTTTTGACCAAAGTGCTCCTGCAGGTGTGCTGTAATCACTAGGAGAGTCTAAAACTGACTGCTCCGAGACCAGAGCAGTCCACTTCAGCCTTTTTCAGTGACCTGGTGATGTGATCTGTCATATGTACCGGCTCCCCGAATGTTGTCTATGTGGTCCTTTAGAGGGTAAAAGCATCTTGGTCCATCTGGTCCTTAAGGGGTTAAGAAGCATTTCCATTAGGCAGCATTAGAGTGAATTGTCCTTTTTTTAATTGTTTTTATTAACAAGCCACTTACAAAATGAGAATTGTCCTTTTACATAGAAAAAAAATCAACTTCACTGCCAGACCAATACTGAAATACAGTAGAGATAATTACATGCTCATAACAATGTTTTGGACCTCCCCAGATGCCCATTGAGGAGACTGACTGTTACAAAGTGAACTGTTTTATGACCCCCTGTTGTAAAGGTATTACTTTATTATGTTTGTTGCACTTTTCCCTAGTCACTGCTGAAATTTAGGAAGAAGAGTTTAAACCCCTTGAATCTTGAACAGGTCTTCAGTGCAACGAAAATCAATATCTTGCGTCTAGGAAGTTAAAGGGACATTAATGTCCAAAAAATATTTCCAGATTTGTAGAGTTTAAAATAATAATCAATATGCTCCAAACCCTATCTCTCAAACCGCTATGGTTTGAGAGATATAGGGATTCAAATTTCCCCCCTACCTCCCCTTCTCCTGATGTCAGCGTCTAGCTGACAGCAGGAGATCCCGGTCTGAGGACCAGCAGGTGGCTCTGCAGCAGAGCCCAAATCATGTTACTTAAAAATAATTCATTCATTGAATGAATTCTTTTGCAATAACGTCATTTTGGCTCTGCTGCAGAGCCTCCTCGAGTCGTATCACTCGAATCTCCTGCTGTCAGCTTTATAGCTGACATCGGAAGAAGGGGAGAGAGGAGGAACTTTAAATCCATATATCTCTTAAACTGCTATGGGGTTTGGAGCATATTGAGCATATTGATCATTATTTTAAACTCTACAAAACTGGAAATATTTTTTGGGACATTACTGTCCCTTTACAGAGTTAGTAATGTCCTCTGAAAACATAACACAATATTGTAACTATTAAAAAATAAACCAAATGATCCCATCTCTCAAACCTGTATGGTTTGGGAGATAGAACGTTTTAAAGTTCCCCCATCAGTGATGTCAGCTGTAAAGCTGACAGCAGGAGATGCGTGTCAGCCGACTTGAGGCGACTTTTCAGCAGAGCCGAGATGCCAAAATCTGAAAAGAAATACTTTGTTGGAATGGTCTTCAAAGTGTGCGTGGTTTGCAAGCACACTTTGTAGACCATTCCAATTAAGTATTTATTTTTGGATTTCGGTATCTCTGCTCTGCTGAAGAGCTGCCTGTTGGTCCCCGGACCAGGATCTCCTGCTGTCCGCTTACAGCTGATGTCAGGGAAAGGGGAGGGAGGGGACTTTAAAACGTTGTATCTCTCAAACCATACAGGTTTGAGAGATGGGACTGGGATCATTTGGTTTATTTTTTTAACAGTTACAATATTGTGTTATGTTTTAAGAGGACATTGCTAACCCTTTAAAGGATACCAGCAGAGTTGGATTGACATCCCAGGTGCCCCTAGGTAAGGCATTCTTGTTGCCCTTAGCTCCACCCATGATCCCACCCCACTCCTCATATGACCTCGCCCCCGGTCCCATCCACTGTTTCCTTGTACAGAAAATATACTTTGCCTATCAAGCAAGAACAATAAATTATTTAACCCCCTGGCTGTTTGAGAGATCTCCAAGGCATTGTTCTGCAATGAGATCTCTCTAGCATCCAGGGGGATGAATAATAGCCTGCACAGGGGCATAAAACTGCTGCAGAGTAATTGAGATTGCCCTGGCCACACCCACAATTCAGAAAGTAAGTGTAGCCAACACAGCTGAGGTGATCCTCAAAATGTGGCACTCTAGGCACTTGCCTACTCTGCCTGTTGGGAAATCCGGCTCTGGATACTAGTGTCTTTCTTCGACTGATAATCAAAGTATAAGTGATGACTTAGGTATGACATTCACCTGCAAGTTTCCTTCTAATGTGTTTAGACTGATTAGGTATTTAGATCTGAGCTGTTTACATTTACACTTTTGGTGTATGGCTTGCAATGTCCCTGGTGTTCATAATTCGATTAGTGAGGCCTTGCCTTTGTCTCTGTGGGACAAGTTTCAAGGCTGGCTTCAGAGATAGCGGCCAATACATAGATCTATGTGGCACATCATTTTATGAGCTGGGTTTACATTTATACAGACTGCAAACCTGTCATTGGCACTAGTGTAAATATCTTTTATGGTTGTTTGTATTTTGCTATCAAGCTCATTGCACATTTTAAATTGGCATAGAAACTATGGGATTTAGACAGAAATCAGTTCTAGAGAAAACCAACTGTAATATGGCTGTAATAAAAAATATCCATTGATTTACACTAGGCTTTCAAAGATAGAAAGATAGAGGGGTCTCGCAGTACGAAGCAATGTCAGGGATCTCCTAGAATTCAAGCAGTTAAAAGCAGATAAAGTATTATTTGCCCTCTATAGTGCAGTTGGAAGGGTTTAGGATTGCTCCTCCTTTCCATATAAGTCCCATAGTAAACTTTGGTTATGGTACAAAATTATATTTGTATTATCTCTATAATAAGGAACCTATGTATAGAAAGATAGAAGAAATAGAAGAAGCTTGTTTTAAAGGGATAGTAACTGCTGATTTTAACAAAATATAACCCTTTGAGTGCCAGATTGGTACGCAACGCATTGCAAAGCAATGCGTTGCGTACCAATCTGGCACTCAAAGGGTTAATATTGTAGATATTAAAAAATAAATTAACTGATGTCAATCTGGTCTCTCAAATATGTGTAGCTTGAGAGATATACGTTCTAAAGTTCCCCTTTCACAGACGTCAGCGCTCTAGCTGACAGCACGAGATTCTGGCCTTGTGACCGGACGGTAGCTCTTTAGCAGAGAAGAAATAGCAGTATCTAAAAAGAAATACTTCATTGGAATGTTCTACAAAATGTGCCTGGTTTGAAGGCACACTTTGTAGACCATTCCAATTAAGTATTTCTTTTTAGATTGCACTATTTTGACTCTGCTGAAAAGCCGCTGGCCGGTTCCAGGGACCAGGATCTCATGCTGTTAGCTAGAGCATTGACATCTGTGAAAGGGGTGGGAGGAAGGAACTTTGGAAGTGTATATCTCTCAAACTATGCATGCTTGAGAAACCGGACATGCATCAATGAATTTAATGTTAAATGTTAAAATCAGCCTTTACTATCCCTTTAATAGGTAATACTTTGTTGCATTGCTTCCATTGGGTGTTTTGTTTTCCTCTGGATCAACAAAGGTGATATGGCATGGACTGAACCTGATGGACACATTTCTTGTTTTCAGTCTCATTGACTATGGTACTATGTTACTATTTTACTATATAATGAGTGTGGAAGAAGGCAATGAAACCTGAACCTTCCAACTGTTTCTGGATTAAAAATACTATAATTTTCAGACAGCTTTTGATGATGATGCTTGTTGTAGTCAACAGATGCTAGAGGCCCACAGGTTGGATATCTCACACAGTTAGATTCTTCTCTTATCTCCACTGCTCTGGGTCTACTTGGAGCAGTTCCTGTGGTCAAAATCCATGTGATACCTCATGGAGTCCACTGTGTAATGAGGTTGTGAGGCTATGCAATCTATGTCTCAATGTTCTAGCAACATCTTCTTCTCTCCACATGGTGCTGTGCTCCATATTTCCCTGCATGCACTGTACACTCCCTATTAGTGTGTCTGGCCTTCACATGAGCTACACCTACTGAGAGACATTATCTTGCATAGAATCATGGAGTTAAACACAGCATGGAGTGACATTTAGACATGGACTGTATATGAGGGGTAAGTGACATGCCATATCTGTACTTTGGAGAGGAGGATTCCAAAAAGAAAGCATGCCTGGCCTCTACTTGGTACAGAATTGAAGCACATTTACTGGCAGTTGAGCTTGTTCTGCAACCACGTGGAATGCTGCTTCCTCAGCCACACCTTACTGCCCCTGGTCAGCAGCATCTGGATTCTGCTGTTACCTTGAAAGCCATCTTGGGATCTCTTCCTGGCATCCTTTTCAGTTTTGGGTCTCCAGGAATAGAAGTAATCCCTTTGATTTCTCTGCCTGGTGAACCCCCAGGTAGTCTGTGTCTGCTCACTGGCCTGCTACATTCACTCTGAGCCCACCTGAGTTTCTACCATTGAGAACTCTGCCCATCCCAATTAAGTGCTTTTCTCATTATGATGTAGATTGTATTATTTATGCAATCCTTCCCAGCCATGTTTCATACTTCCATTATATTCAGAAGACCAATGGTTATTTCATAATGATCAAAATGTTACTATGGAGGGTCATGCAGGTTGCACAACTTCAGTTTCATTGTCTTCCCTCCCTGTCACATCCCTTATACAACTACCATGTCTAGCCCCTTCATATCGCTTTCTCCCACATTTTCTCTCTGTCCCCTCACTCCCACCTCCATAGCTCTCTTCCACCCATACTCTCCATGTGTGTTCCCACACTCTGCTCCAGATCTCTCTCATTGCACACTCTCCAGGTGTTTTTCCACTTTCTGGAAATGATGAGACTAGTGATGATCGAGCACCCCAATGCTCGGGTGTTCGGGTGCTCTGACCGAGCACCCCCGGAGGCTCGAGTGCTCGGCCGAGCACCCGAGCCCCATTGAAGTCAATGGGAGGACTCGAGCATTACACCAGGCACCCCCTGCTCTGATGAGGGGAGGGTGCCTGGTCCATAGGAAAAGGGCAGAAAATGATGGAAACACCACAGAAATGGTTCAGGGACAGCATAGGGAGGATGTCTGGATGCATCTTGGACTCCAACGTCGCTGCTGGGAACGATGTTTCGCCATTTTTACAGACTGACCGTAAAACACACAAAAAGGAAGATAAAAACGACTTTAGGCGAAAAATTGTTACCAAACAGTATTTGCTGTATATTTACTTGTATATCATCTGCAAATTCTGCAAAAAATTTCCTCGATTTTTCTGAACTGGGGCCATGATTAAGAGGGAAACGTGCGCAGAGGCAAATTCTGCAAAAAATGTCCTCGATTTTTCTGAACTGGGGCCATGATTAAGAGGGAAACGTGCGCAGAGGCAAATTCTGCAAAAAATTTCCTCGATTTTTCTGAACTGGGGCCATGATTAAGAGGGAAACGTGCGCAGAGGCAAATTCTGCAAAAAATTTCCTCGATTTTTCTGAACTGGGGCCATGATTAAGAGGGAAACGTGCGCTGAGCCGACCATCTAAAACATTATGGGTGAGGGTCTGCTGCGGAGCTGACCATCCTAAACATTATATGCGAAGGCCCGCTAGTGAGCTGACGCTATAAAACATTATATGAGAGGGCCCGCTAGAGAGCTGACCCAATAAAACATTATATGAGAAGGCCCGCTGGTGAGCTGGCCCTATATAAAAATTATATCACAGGGCCCGCTGGTGAGCTGGCCCTATATAAAAATTATATCACAGGGCCCGCTGGTGAGCTGGCCCTATATAAAAATTATATCACAGGGTATATGGAAGAGAGTCAACCATATACCCGTTTTTTGGGTGGAAGGGGTGAATGGGAATACAGAGTATTCCCATCATTGTAAATAACATATATAAAGTGACTTTATGTTCACCCGGGGCTTTCCTCCAGTGGAGTGGAGAAGTCAGGGGAAATCCAGGCCTTGTTCATTTTTATAAGTGTCAACCTATCAGCATTTTCGGTGGAAAGGCGGATAAGCTTATCTGTTATGATGCCACCAGCAGCACTAAATACCCGCTCAGACAGAACGCTGGCGGCAGGGCAGGCCAGCACCTCCAAGGCGTAGAGTGCCAGTTCATACCACGTGTCCAGCTTGGACACCCAGTAGTTGTAAGGCACAGAGGGATCATTGAGGACGCTGACACGGTCTGCTATGTACACCTTCACCATCTTCCAAAACTTTTCCCTCCTTGTGACACTAGGCTGCGCATCAGGGTGAGGGTGCTGGCGGGGTGTCATGAAGGTGTCCCACGCCTTGGAGAGTGTTGCCCTGCCTTTGTCGGAACTGCTGTGTGCTCCCCTTTTCTCCCCTTCTCGGTTGGCCAAGGTAGCACGTACTCTGCCGCCAGCGTTGTCAGATGGAAAATTTTGGAGCAATTTTTCGACAAGAACCTTCTGGTATTGCACCATTTTGCTTGTCCTCTCCACCGGAGGAATGAGAGATGAGAAATTCTCTTTGTAGCGGGGGTCCAGAAGGGTGAACACCCAGTAATCCGTGTTGTCTAAAATGCGTATAACGCGTGGGTCACGGGAAAGGCAGCCTAACATAAAGTCAGCCATGTGTGCCAGAGTACCAACAGGCAAGATTTCGCTGTCCTCACCAGGAGGATGACTCTCAATCTCCTCATCCTCTTCCTCCTCTTCTGCCCACCCACGCTGAAGAGATGGAACTAAAGTTCCATGGCTACCCTCTGCAGCGGAGGCAACCGTGTCTTCCTCCTCCTCCTCCTCCGCCTCCTCCAATTGTCGCTGAGAAGACGAAGTGAGGGTGCTCTGGCTATCACCTTGTGTAAGCTCTTCCTCCCGCATTTCCACCTCTTCCACATGCAAAGCGTCGGTTTTAATTGTGAGCAGCGAGCGTTTCAGTAGACACAGAAGTGGGATGGTTACACTGATAATAGCGTTATCGCCGCTCACCATCTGTGTCAATTCCTCAAAATTGCGTAAAACCTCACAGAGGTCTGACATCCATTCCCACTCCTCACTTCTGATTAGAGGAAGTTGAACGGAGAGGCGACGACCGTGTAACAGCTGGTACTCCACTACTGCCCTCTGCTGCTCACAAAGCCGGGCCAACATGTGGAAGGTGGAGTTCCAGCGCGTGCTCACGTCACACAGCAGCCGGTGAGCTGGCAATTGTAAGCGCTGCTGCAGCTTCAACAGACCGGCTGAAGCTGTTGATGACTTACGGAAATGTGCACACACGCGGCGCACCTTGGTCAAGAGATCATGCAAATTGGGGTAGGTTTTTAGAAATCGCTGAACCACTAAATTAAATACATGCGCTAGTCATGGTACGTGTGTGAGCTTGCCGAGCTCCAAAGCCGCCACCAAGTTACGCCCATTATCACACACAACCATGTCTGGTTGCAGGTTGAGTGGCGAGAGCCACTGCTCGGTCTGGTGACTAATCCCCTGCAACAGCTCTGAGGCCGTGTGCTGTTTGTCCCCAAGGCAGATCAGCTTCAGCACGGCCTGTTGACGCTTCCCCACTGCAGTGCTACACTACTTCCAGCTACCGGCTGATGGGTGAGTGGCGCTGCGCGCAGAGAATTCGGAGGTGGAAACGGAGGAGGAGGAGCCAATAACGTAGGTGCTGGCGGAAACCCTGATGGAGGTAGGGCCCGCAATCCTCGGCGTGGGTAGCACCTGTGCCATCCCAGGGTCCGAGTCGCTCCCAGCCTCCACGACATTCACCCAGTGTGCCGTCAGGGAAATGTAGCGTCCCTGGCCACAAGCACTTGTCCATGTGTCAGTCGTTAAGTGGACCTTCCCAGTAACTGCGTTGGTCAGGGCACGGGTGATGTTACGGGACACATGGTGGTGTAAGGCGGGGACGGCACACCGGGAAAAGTAGTGGCGGCTGGGGACTGCGTACCGAGGGAGAGCTGCTGCCATCAGGCTGCAGAAGGACTCAGTCTCCACAAGCCTAAATGGCAGCATTTCGATGGCCAGTAATTTGGAAAGGTGTGAGGTTAGTGCTATGGCCTGTGGGTGGGTGGCTGGGTATTTTCGCTTGCGCTCAAATGCCTGGGGTAACGACATTTGGATGCTACGCTGGGA
The DNA here is from genome assembly GCA_037306005.1 of Rhinophrynus dorsalis. Taxonomy (NCBI): domain Eukaryota; kingdom Metazoa; phylum Chordata; class Amphibia; order Anura; family Rhinophrynidae; genus Rhinophrynus; species Rhinophrynus dorsalis. The sequence continues at coordinate 65,475,115 of CM074719.1, read as the reverse complement.
CAGGGAAGTGGATGTGGTCGCTGATGGTGCTTCAGATGGTACAGGTGCAGGGCGGGAGGTATGCGGGCCTGCGCCTTCGACAGGCGATTGGCCGGCACCGAAAACAGGGGAAGAGGAGGCAGTGGTGTGGCCTGCAGACACAGATTGGCGATCCGGGCGTTCCTCCCACTTATTAAAGTGCTTGGATGCCATGTGTCGGATCATGCTGGTGGTGGTGAGGTTTCTAGTGTTCATGCCTCGGCTCATTCTGGTGTGGCACAGGTTGCAAACTACAATTTTTTTGTCGTCCGCACTTTCCTTAAAAAAACGCCATACTGCGGAACACCTAGCCCTTGGCAAGGGAGATTTACGCAAGGGGGTGCTCCGTGGAACATTTGCGGGCCGGTTTGGTGCGGTCCGCCTTCTTTCTTTAGCCACACCACTGCCTCTTCCAGCCTGTTGCGGTGCTGCAGATGGCTCACCCTCAGGACTGCTGTCATCGCTCGGCTCTCCACCTTCCCAGGTGGGGTCAGTCACCTCATCGTCCACCAAGTCCTCCTCCACTTCCTCACTCTGATCATCCTCCTCATTTCTTGATCCCACCACATACTCAGTCATTGACAACTGTGTATCATCCTCCTCATCAAGGTCTTGAGACAGTAATAGTGGTTGATTTGATGGCAACTGTGTCTCATCATCATCATCATCCACTTCCTTTGACCTTAAATGCCGTTCCCCTCTGTCATCTTCTTGTGATTGGGTACCCTCTAGAGGTTGTGAATCAGGGCACAAGATGTCATGTTCCTCTGCAAGCATGCTTGGAGAGAGGTTCAAATGAAGGATTGGTGATGAGACGAGCTCCTCACTATATCCCAGTGTGGGATCACTTCTTTGGCCAGACCCTCTATGGTGGGAGGAAGGATGATCAGGGTGAGGATTATGTTGACCAGACTCTTGGCTACTGAGAGTGGACTTGGTGGAAGACAGGGTGGTGCTTAACCGACTGGAAGCAGTATCAGCTGAAATCCAACCGACCACCTGTTCGCAGTGGTCTGACCTCGAGAGTGATGTCCTGCGACGCCCTGTAAACTGAGACATGAAGCTAGGTATGGTGGATGTCTTTCTTTCTTGTGCTCTGGCACCAGGCACAGTTTCTACGCGTCCTGACCCGCGCCCTGAACTATCAGGATCACGTCCACTTCCCCGTCCCTTTTTACCCGCCTTCTTCATATTACACGGAATATGTGCTGCTAATCTGCAACTTTGCACACTAAACAGAATGTGCTGCTTATCTGCGGCTCGGCACAGTGAACGGAATATGTGACTTTTATTTTTTACACTTTGCACACTAAACAGAATGTGCTGCTAATCTGCAACTTTGCACACTAAACAGAATGTGCTGCTAATCTGCGGCTAGGCACAGTGAACAGAATGTGCTGCTTATCTGCGGCTAGGCACAGTGAACGGAATATGTGACTTTTATTTTTTACACTTTGCACACTAAACAGAATGTGCTGCTAATCTGCAACTTTGCACACTAAACAGAATGTGCTGCTTATCTGCGGCTAGGCACAGTGAACGGAATATGTGACTTTTATTTTTTACACTTTGCACACTAAACAGAATGTGCTGCTAATCTGCAACTTTGCACACTAAACAGAATGTGCTGCTAATCTGCAACTTTGCACACTAAACAGAATGTGCTGCTTATCTGCGGCTAGGCACAGTGAACGGAATATGTGACTTTTATTTTTTACACTTTGCACACTAAACAGAATGTGCTGCTAATCTGCAACTTTGCACACTAAACAGAATGTGCTGCTAATCTGCGGCTAGGCACAGTGAACAGAATATGTGACTTTTATTTTTTTACACTTTGCACACTAAACAGAATGTGCTGCTAATCTGCAACTTTGCACACTAAAAAGAATGTGCTGCTAATCTGCAACTTTGCACACTAACCAGAATGTGCTGCTAATCTGCAACTTTGCACACTAAACAGAATGTGCTGCTAATCTGCGGCTAGGCACAGTGAACGGAATATGTGACTTTTATTTTTTACACTTTGCACACTAAACAGAATGTGCTGCTTATCTGCGGCTAGGCACAGTGAACGGAATATGTGACTTTTATTTTTTACACTTTGCACACTAAACAGAATGTGCTGCTAATCTGCAACTTTGCACACTAAACAGAATGTGCTGCTAATCTGCGGCTAGGCACAGTGAACGGAATATGTGACTTTTATTTTTTACACTTTGCACACTAAACAGAATGTGCTGCTAATCTGCAACTTTGCACACTAAACAGAATGTGCTGCTAATCTGCGGCTAGGCACAGTGAACGGAATATGTGACTTTTATTTTTTACACTTTGCACACTAACCAGAATGTGCTGCTAATCTGCAACTTTGCACACTAAACAGAATGTGCTGCTAATCTGCAACTTTGCACACTAAACAGAATGTGCTGCTTATATGCGGCTAGGCACAGTGAACGGAATATGTGACTTTTATTTTTTACACTTTGCACACTAAACAGAATGTGCTGCTAATCTGCAACTTTGCACACTAAACAGAATGTGCTGCTTATCTGCGGCTAGGCACAGTGAACGGAATATGTGACTTTTATTTTTTACACTTTGCACACTAAACAGAATGTGCTGCTAATCTGCAACTTTGCACACTAAACAGAATGTGCTGCTTATCTGCGGCTAGGCACAGTGAACGGAATATGTGACTTTTATTTTTTACACTTTGCACACTAAACAGAATGTGCTGCTAATCTGCAACTTTGCACACTAAACAGAATGTGCTGCTAATCTGCGGCTAGGCACAGTGAACGGAATATGTGACTTTTATTTTTTACACTTTGCACACTAAACAGAATGTGCTGCTAATCTGCAACTTTGCACACTAAACAGAATGTGCTGCTAATCTGCGGCTAGGCACAGTGAACGGAATATGTGACTTTTATTTTTTACACTTTGCACACTAACCAGAATGTGCTGCTAATCTGCAACTTTGCACACTAAACAGAATGTGCTGCTTATATGCGGCTAGTCACAGTGAACGGAATATGTGACTTTTATTTTTTACACTTTGCACACTAACCAGAATGTGCTGCTAATCTGCAACTTTGCACACTAAACAGAATGTGCTGCTAATCTGCAACTTTGCACACTAAACAGAATGTGCTGCTTATATGCGGCTAGGCACAGTGAACGGAATATGTGACTTTTATTTTTTACACTTTGCACACTAAACAGAATGTGCTGCTAATCTGCAACTTTGCACACTAAACAGAATGTGCTGCTTATCTGCGGCTAGGTACAGTGAACGGAATATGTGACTTTTATTTTTTACACTTTGCACACTAAACAGAATGTGCTGCTAATCTGCAACTTTGCACACTAAACAGAATGTGCTGCTTATCTGCGGCTAGGCACAGTGAACGGAATATGTGACTTTTATTTTTTACACTTTGCACACTAAACAGAATGTGCTGCTAATCTGCAACTTTGCACACTAAACAGAATGTGCTGCTTATATGCGGCTAGGCACAGTGAACGGAATATGTGACTTTTATTTTTTACACTTTGCACACTAAACAGAATGTGCTGCTAATCTGCAACTTTGCACACTAAACAGAATGTGCTGCTTATCTGCGGCTAGGCACAGTGAACGGAATATGTGACTTTTATTTTTTACACTTTGCACACTAAACAGAATGTGCTGCTAATCTGCAACTTTGCACACTAAACAGAATGTGCTGCTTATCTGCGGCTAGGCACAGTGAACGGAATATGTGACTTTTATTTTTTACACTTTGCACACTAAACAGAATGTGCTGCTTATCTGCGGCTAGGCACAGTGAACGGAATATGTGACTTTTATTTTTTACACTTTGCACACTAAACAGAATGTGCTGCTAATCTGCAACTTTGCACACTAAACAGAATGTGCTGCTTATCTGCGGCTAGGCACAGTGAACGGAATATGTGACTTTTATTTTTTACACTTTGCACACTAAACAGAATGTGCTGCTAATCTGCAACTTTGCACACTAAACAGAATGTGCTGCTTATCTGCGGCTAGGCACAGTGAACGGAATATGTGACTTTTATTTTTTCACTTTGCACACTAACCAGAATGTGCTGCTAATCTGCAACTTTGCACACTAAACAGAATGTGCTGCTAATCTGCAACTTTGCACACTAAACAGAATGTGCTGCTTATCTGCGGCTAGGCACAGTGAACGGAATATGTGACTTTTATTTTTTACACTTTGCACACTAAACAGAATGTGCTGCTAATCTGCAACTTTGCACACTAAACAGAATGTGCTGCTTATCTGCGGCTAGGCACAGTGAACGGTATATGTGACTTTTATTTTTTACACTTTGCACACTAAACAGAATGTGCTGCTAATCTGCCACTTTGCACACTAAACAGAATGTGCTGCTTATCTGCGGCTAGGCACAGTGAACTGAATATGTGACTTTTACTTTTTACACTTTGCACACTAAACAGAATGTGCTGCTTATCTGCGGCTAGGCACAGTGAACGGAATATGTGACTTTTATTTTTTACACTTTGCACACTAAACAGAATGTGCTGCTAATCTGCAACTTTGCACACTAAACAGAATGTGCTGCTAATCTGCGGCTAGGCACAGTGAACGGAATATGTGACTTTTATTTTTTACACTTTGCACACTAAACAGAATGTGCTGCTAATCTGCAACTTTGCACACTAAACAGAATGTGCTGCTTATCTGCGGCTAGGCACAGTGAACGGAATATGTGACTTTTATTTTTTACACTTTGCACACTAAACAGAATGTGCTGCTAATCTGCAACTTTGCACACTAAACAGAATGTGCTGCTTATCTGCGGCTAGGCACAGTGAACGGAATATGTGACTTATTTTTTACACTTTGCACACTAAACAGAATGTGCTGCTTATCTGCGGCTAGGCACAGTGAACGGAATATGTGACTTTTATTTTTTACACTTTGCACGCTAAACAGAATGTGCTGCTAATCTGCAACTTTGCACACTAAACAGAATGTGCTGCTAATCTGCGGCTAGGCACAGTGAACGGAATATGTGACTTTTATTTTTTACAGTTTGCACACTAAACAGAATGTGCTGCTAATCTGCAACTTTGCACACTAAACAGAATGTGCTGCTAATCTGCAAATTTGCACACTAAACAGAATGTGCTGCTTATCTGCGGCTAGGCACAGTGAACGGAATATGTGACTTTTATTTTTTACATTTTGCACACTAAACAGAATGTGCTGCTAATCTGCAACTTTGCACACTAAACAGAATGTGCTGCTAATCTGCGGCTAGGCACAGTGAACGGAATATGTGACTTTTATTTTTTACACTTTGCACACTAAACAGAATGTGCTGCTAATCTGCAACTTTGCACACTAAACAGAATGTGCTGCTAATCTGCAACTTTGCACACTAAACAGAATGTGCTGCTAATCTGCAACTTTGCACACTAAAAAGAATGTGCTGCTAATCTGCAACTTTGCACACTAACCAGAATGTGCTGCTAATCTGCAACTTTGCACACTAAACAGAATGTGCTGCTAATCTGCGGCTAGGCAAAGTGAACGGAATATGTGACAGTTTTTTTTTAAATCTCTGCCCCCCCAAACAAAATAAACTGCTGCCCCCACACACAATAGTCCTAAAAAGGACTTTTGGGTCTTTATGTTGTTCAAACACACTTTTCTTCTCCCTACACTGACTTTCCCTTCCTATCCTCATCTCTCCCTGGCTAAGACTGAGCCGAACTCGCTGGTCAGGTGCTATACAGCACCCGATCACTGGTTCTGGCCAGCCAATCAGTGTAATGCCAGCAGCCAACATGGCTGCTGGCATTACACTGATGTCAGAGCCTCCCTGCACGTTTATTGGCTGCACAGCAGCCGCGAAACGTGCGGGGAGGAGACCCGAACATGGCGGACTAGCACATGCGGTACTCGTACGAGTACCGCCATGTGCCGAGCAGAGCGATGCTCGAGCCGAACCGAGCTTCGGCCGAGGATGCTCGCTCATCACTAGATGAGACTTGTACTCCAACAATAACTAGAAGTTCACCGGTTGAATAACTGATTTTCTATAGTCACTTCCTTAATTGTTCATGTCTTTTCTCTACCACCACTCCATGCCTCCTCATCTCTCTTTCTATCCCTCTCTCGCTTCCTCTCTCTCTCTCTCTTTCCCACTACACACTCCTAGTGTTTCTCCTTCCTCCCCTTCCTGTCTTCAACTCTTCATATCTATCTTTCTTCATGCTCTCCTCCATATCCCTCCCTGTATGTGTCTCTCTCTCCGATCATTTTCTCCATGTCAGAGAGTTAGCATATATCTCACCTCAAGCAGTGCAGTATCTGTTTTTGTTTTTATTATATAAGATTAATATAGCTTTTGTTAGCTCTCTTCATCAGGGAAATATTAATTGTGTTTGAGACAGATCCTTCTCACCCTTGGAGACATGGTTAATTAAATGTAAAACATTTCATTAAGCAGAGGTAAAACTAGTATTATGGGTTTCTGTTTAATTATTGGCAATTTTTCAATTCTGTTTCCTAATTATGATCCGATCTGGTATTAATTATTTTTTATTTTTTTCTAGAATTACCTACATTGGATTAAATAAGAGAGCGTAAGAAACAAAGCCTGGTTTATAATTAACCCCTTGAATGCTAGAGTTGTTACCAACTCCTTCCAAAACAATACTTAAGAGATGTCTCTTGTTTAAAAGGGTGGCCCACCTACAAACAACTTTGATGATTTTTAAATGGGCGATAAATATCACTTAAAGTGGATCTATCACATATAGAGAAGTAATACTCATTAGTTAGAGCATTTAGCGAAAAAGTTTAACATGTTACTCATTTTTTTAAAAAAACCTGTTATCTGCTCAAAAATTAATGTTTAAATCGTGCCCAGCAGCCTACTTCCGGCTTACAGCACTGCCTCTGCTCCCATCCCACTACCCAGCATCATCCAATGACGGAGGCTTTCTTTCTCTAAGCTGCAGCTATCTCATTGGCAGAGATCAATATCTAGCCAATAAGATCGCTCCAAGGGAGCAGCTCCTGTGCGGCAATCTGCGGCAAGTGGAAGTAGGCTGCTGGGCACTTTTTAAACATTAAAGGAGCAGTAAACTTTTTTTACGAAAAAATATATATTGTAGGGATTTTCCTATTGAGTAAAATAATGGTACTCCCGCTGCCGAGAGATTTACATTTCCAGAGTTATTACAGTTTAAACCCATGTTTTTTTTACATTACATTAGCAATGCCCTCTAGTGGTCAAATTCTAATTAGATTTCCTGCTAGATTCTAATGGAGAGGAAAGTCAGAAAAGTCAGAGACATACAGTTCTGCATAGAATGTGATAGAAACTGCCTGTCACTTCCTGTCAGTTAGAACTTCCAGGAAGTAAACACAGTAATTCACTTCCTGATTATTTAAACTGCTATAAATTTTGAATAAAACATCTGACAGTGATGTTTTGTTTTTTTTAAATGAGTAACTTTAAAGTTTTTTTCTACATGCTCTAACTAATGAGCATTACTTCTCTATATGTGATAGATCCACTTTAAACCTGTAAGTTATATTAGCTATTTTTATTTGAAAACCTTGTTTCTGAGTTAAATAGATGTATATATTATAATGCATGCTGTGCAGGCACTTCCTGTTTTGGCCATACATTTCCTTTCTTTCATTTCCTACCTCCTCTAGCAAGTAGAGTTAAGAATCATTGATTGGGGGAGGTAATGTAGGGCTAAGAGGAAATACGTGCCCATCATGCCTCAATTACCATAATCTATAAATCTAAACTCAAAAACTAGGTTTCTAAAAAACAAAACGGCTAATACAACAAATATATTATCTAAAAATCACCAAAGTTGTTTTAGGCGATAGAGTCCATTTAAAGAATTAACCAGAACGGTATCCAGAGCATTGCTACACAATTAGTTGGATACCTCTCTGGCACTAAAAGAGGTGCGCACATTCACTACTTATTAACAGGGTTAGCAGTAAAACAATAATTATTTATTGCTTTATTATTGTCAGTATTTGCAGCAGAGATAGGAACAAACGAAAGAAAAAGAAAATACAAGCCCATCTTGTGTAGCAGAGGGGGTTCTGAAGCTAACTGTGTATTTTTTTTTAGATTTTGTTTGTGTCAATTATTTGATGTAAACACGAGCACTTTACCCAGTCAATCACATGACACCTCTTATAATCAGGTACTGCATCACTTTCTTTATCTTATTTGCAGCAGAGGTAGACCACTGTTGGCTCTCCAATTATTGGAAACCAACCAACGACTGGGTGGGGCAAATGGGAGTTGTGGTTGCCAACAAATGAAGTGCTAAACATTACCCCATTTCTAGATAGTGAACCATCAAAAGCTCAAATACATTTAGCACAATGATTTGATCCTTTGATTGTCAAAGAGGTGTCCAACACATTGAGAAGCACTATGTTGGCACTCAAACTTTTAATATAATGCACGGATTAAGAACATTGCTAAGTGCTGCTTGAGGGGGCTAAAGAATCAGGTCTCATGCTTAGAGCCCTTGGTCTTGTTGCCAGCTTGGGGATTGTAATTGTGTTTGTCTCCCCATTAATAATGGGCTGTATAGTGCAGTAATGATGTGCTTGGTTGGTCCATCCCAACATCTCAAGTCTCCTGCCCATAATACGTAGATGTTGTTAATTGTTTCATTCTACATCAGGGATGGGTAATTTTTGACTCTCCAGGTGTTGGAAGCAACAATTCCTATCATTCCAAATCAACGATTGGCTGGTTGTGGATAATGGACGTTGTAGTCCCTAACAGTTGGATGTCCAAAGACTGACTACTTGAAACAGAGTGTCTGCTCAAGGTAATAAATGAAACAGTCAAAGGTGCCAACTATACAAACATTGCCGTAGCTTATATAAAGGGTGACTTCTCTCTCCACAAAGGACCATACTGTTCTATTAAAGACCCTGTTATTCTGAAATGTATAAGGCAAGTGTTAGAGGCTGAATGCATCTTACATCCATATGTTCCTGCTTTTTAATATTTCTAATAAAGTCTCCATTTTAAACAAGCTTTATTTATTGTGTTTGTGGGCACCAGGACTTTTGCAAAGATTTACTACCCCTGCCTTATACAAATAGAGTCAGTAAGAGCTACATATTGTGGGCAGTGTATTACATCAAATACTTTTTGAGTATTAGAGGGAATTCTTAATGATGTTACAGTACAGTGAATTTTTTCATTTGCAAACTTTTTAATTACCTGATTTAACTTCTCCAAGTGGCTCATATGACTTGAAGTACACTAATGCTTTAAAATAATTTACATTAAAATCATTCCCATGGAGTGCTGGCTTCCTGAAATGAAAATGATCACACAAGCTACTTTTAGACACAAATCTTACATTGCATTGTACTAAGAAACGAAGATACATATAAATTTAGAGTTTATAATTATACTCATAAAAGTTAATTGGCACGATTAGAATAATAAACTTGCTTTAATTGAAACCCTTGAAAATTTAAGAGGTCTTGATGAACTGTAAACCAACATTATTTGTCTAGGCAGAATCTGGCTTTCCTGCAGTTGGAGACTACAACTCAACTCATCACCTAAAGAGGTAATGGTCTGGTTATGGATGATCAGAGTTGCATTCCCCAAAAGCTAGAGTAAAGGTTATCTGCCCCTGGTCTATCTAGTGAACTTTGAAACATTTCTTTATAAATAGTTGGTGAGATGTCTAAGTTGGTTAATGCACCAGCTGTAGAATCTGTTCAGGCCACAAGGTTGCATGTTCTAGTCCCAGCAAGGTCAGCTCAGCCTTTCACCCCTCTGAGCTAGATAAAATTAGTCCAGGACATGTTTAAATATGAGAGACAATCTCAGTGTATTCTTCCTGGAAAAATACTTTCACAAAATAAAGAAATAACTGTTCCTGTTGTTTTGGGTACATTAAAATGTCAGTTAGCGTTCAACAATGTACATGCCTATGTTGAGAGGGCCTCATCAGTGATGTAATCTGATTCCCTCTATTCAGAAAGATAGGAAGCATGCCTGGGATATCCTTCTAGTTGGGGAGACTAAAACAGAGGTGTGAGAACGCACACAGAGAATGAATAAAAATCCCTTGGGTGCTGCTCAGTCATGTTTTTTCACTCCCCTATGCTATAACAGTTAATAAATGTCCATATTCATATCAGTCAGGTCCTGCCCCAAAATATGATGGCAATATTCTCCACAAGAAAGAAACAGTACAACCTCGTGAGATAACTCAGTTGGTTAACACACCAGCTGTAGAATCTGTTAAAACATCAGAGTTGCAGGTTCCAGTCTGTCAAATCCAACGCAGCGTTTCACCCTTCTGAAGTAGACAAGATTCTTACCCAGGAAATACTTGAAAATGAGATTATCTCAGTGTATCCTTCCTGGTAAAATACTCTCATTAACAAACCAATAACCAATCAAACAAAAATAAAAAACAAATGTATGTTTTGGTCTTTAGTGCTTCTGGACAGTGAGATGCAGCTGAATTCATCTGATTTCATCCTGTTACACCGGAGTGAACTTTGTACTTTGCGTTTTCGTGTCCAAAACAGGACATTTTCAGGAGGTGAAACACAAAATTAAGCAGCTAGAGAAATAGAGAGGATGCTAGGCAATTTTTTAGTAATTTATATAGTTAAATATGGGGAGCAGAGGATCAGACTGTTGGCTAACAGTATGAGCAGCAATCTGAAAAAGAAAAGGAAGAGCTGGATGGACCATGATGTGTCCAATGAGTCAGAGGAAGAGAAAGTAACCACCACCAGCATAGAAGGGTCTGGGAGTCCTGATTCCCCAGACCCAATTATACCCAGTCCCTCGATATCATCCCTTGGGATCTGGGACAAATTTGTGAGCAAATCAGCAAAGTCACATGAAGAAGTGGGTAGCAGTATGAACAAGACAGGTCAGCTACCTGTACCGGCTTCTACTTTTGCCAGTGTGCCTTCTGATACTCAAGAGGGGGAGAAGGAAGAGATGACAGCAGGGAACCATAAATCACACTTGCCATCCCCAAGCAGTCCCACTATTACTACCAAGCAGCAGCTAGAGTTGGGGTGAGGGAGGGGGTGAAGATAGTGAAGCAGCTGGTGGTGGGATTAGCTTGTCCACTGTAGATCTTCCTGTGGAGGTGGAAGGAGAAGTGATGCCGAGCAGCCAGACTAGCGGCCTGGAATTGTGCCTTTGGTACCTGATGCTAAGGAAGGCAGAACTGGCTTCTTTAGTTCAGCTGCCTTTGCCTGCTGGTAGTGCTGTCAGTCTGCCATCTTCATCTCAAGAAGCGATGGTAAGTGTGACAGTAGAGGACCCTCTGTCACATTTGTAACCATTGCCAACCACTGTGACTGTCATAGAGCAGCAAGGAGAGACTGATGGTAGTGGTGATGAGGGTTATGGTGGAACAGCTGGGGTGGAAAAGACATTAATAGCTTTTTTAGCAGAAAGTGAGAAGGAATGGGCATCACCACCACTACCAGCAGCGAGATTGCAGAGTTTGCTGCTGCTGTAATTCCTGATTCTGCTGAGTTGCAAGGGAAACAGGCTAGTATGTTACAGATCAGGGTAGCCACTGTGTGAATGGGGTCCCACAGTAGTTGTGATGCTGAACTAGGAGACATTCCATTTGCCAGCAAAAATCCTGGTCCTATTTCTAGTGCTGATTCTGAGCCAGCAGCAGCAGCATCCTCTGCCCCAGCCAGTGAAGTGGATTGTGGAGAAGAAGAAAGTATGCCATTCTTTTCCACCTTTCCCATCCCACCCAGAGGTCATGGGTGTGGGACTATTTTTCTTTTGGGGCAGGCACAGTGCAGTCATCAGTGAAAGCTCTGTGCACTATATGTGTTAAATCACAACTGCCCTGACAACACATGAAATACAGACACCATGACATTTATGTGAAACATGTTAACGCAAAACCCCCACAAAGGAAATTGGGACCCACCGTTGCTGTACCCCTTGTCTTTTCCCAAGGGGACCAACAGTCAAAGTGGGAATTGAAGAGGAAGAAAAATAGAGAAACCTAGCCTGAGCCTGAAAGTTTAATGACGAGTGAAACACCTGGCTTACCATCAGCTTCTTCCAGGAGCAGGAAGGTGTAGCAACTTCTTCTTCTCCATCATTGTTATCATTACCTCCCCCACCAGCTGATATTGATTCTGTAGATGCGAAGATGTGGCAGTGTGTGTCCACCCATTGCACATTGTATGGTGTGCTAACCACACATGGCAATGTTTTGGAGTATAATCACAGGCATGGAGTCAAGCAGCATCTGAGGAGATTCACTCCCACAGAATACACTAAGCTGGTGGCAGGGAGGATACATCATTATTATTAAGACAGCAAATTGTCACGTGTACTTAGCGGTGGGGACAAGAGGCATAGTGACAGCAGCAGTGCTTGGCTTATGGGCGTATAATTGATTTGACCATCAAATCAACTATTACTCAGGGCTTGGGTCTCCAGCAAGTTTAAGTCCTATAAATCATACTCTAAAAAATACTCTATCCCTTCAAGTATCAGTCTGCCCCAGTCACAGCTTATGTCATGGGGTCCCTGTCTCTGTCATATTACATATCAATTTTTTCCCTCATTTTATTTATTTTTTTTATTAACTGTACCCCCCAAACCCAGTCAACAACCCCCCCCCCAAAAAAAAAAATCCCTGCTCAACTGATTATTTACCCAGACTTCACCAACACAGTCATCACCAGACCCTTTTTATACTATGCCTTTTGGAAATAAACTAAAATTTGCTATGCATTGTGTATGAATTCAGTTTTTCCATTGATTTCAATGCAATGAGCTAGGTGACAAAAGCAGAAAAAAATGCGCTTTTCTCAGGAAATTTTCCACTAGGCGGGAAGTGCCAGTTTTCACCTATTTCAGTGTTGAGATGAAAATGTTCGCCCATCCCTATTGTTGCCTGCGTAAATGCTGGCCTGCAAGGGACAATGAGCGGCAAGTAGAAGCCTGAGAACTTCTATTATTCAAATACCAAAATACCACTAAGTTTACTGAATCCCACAAACGAGAATTTTTGAGAATGAGAATGTGTATTACTTAAAGACCATCAACGTTGTAGGCAAGGGACAGGCCACAGAGTATCTGGCTGTCACACAGAAGTGTAGAAACGAGGTGAGAGAGAGCTCATATGATTTTTCTGTTACATATTTCTCTCTTGGCTACGTTGATGGCATTTCAGTAATACATGTTCTCAGTCTCCACTTCTCATTCGTGGAATTCGGCAGTCTTGGTGGTATCTTTGGATACTATGTGTTTCACCCGTGTATTTAAACAATCTTAATGGGAACTTTAAAAAACAGCATCTCTTACCTGCTTTGTGTTTGATCATCCCTTTTCATTTAATTCCGGATCTTTATTGCTTTGTGAATAGTGATGTTCTCACTTAACCTGCATACGCTGTGGTGACTTTCTAAAAGGCAACATTTTAAAGATGCCCTTTTGATGACAATGACATTTTGATGTCACCCTTCTGATGCTTAGCATCATTCCTAGGATGCCCTTCCACTTAGTGAGACTGAAAAAAAGAGAGGTGTGACACCATCCCCACAGATTTTCCAGTGAGGTTCAATTTTCTGTCTATGTATTTAATGGAGGGGAAACTTACCACCTCCAAGTTCTAAAAACCAATAACTTCCCACCACGCAGTTTGGTGTAGAATAGCAGAGAAAGAGAGTGGAAAAAAAAAAAAATAAAATAAAGTTGTTCTGAGTGCAGGCTAGAACTATGAGCAGGAAGAGGAACGGGAGGGAAAATGCTGATGCTGCTGATACAGAGGTGGAGAAATTCAGCAGCACAAGCAATAAAGGGAGCCCACATTCCCCTGACTAAATGATCTCCAGTCCCCCAACATCTTGTTGAGGACCTGGGGAAACATCCTAAAGGAGGTGTCACTGGACAGGAGTATGGGTAGTACAGGTGAGCTGCCTGTGATGGCTGCTGCTGTCACTGTATCTCCTTCTGAGGCGACGGCTGGAAATATCCCCAGTGTATTGTGCAGAAATTCATTGGAGAGCTCTCTAGCAACCATGGGGGTTAAAGTTGTCTTTGCTTGTTATACGCCAAGGGTATTTTCTGTACCAGGAAACAGTGGATTGGACTGGGGGTGGATCATGAGTAGTGGGGGGTAGACATAGGAGGAGCAAATGCCTTGCCTAAGGGTGTCTGCTATGAAAATCTGGCCCTCATGGCATGTGTGACAGCAGTAGACCTTTTGTCACATTTGTCAGCAATGAGCAGTACCATAGAGCTGTAAGAGATTGGTGAAGGTGGTGATGAGAGTGGAAGAGATGGTGTTTTTTGCAGAAATCAATAAGGAATGGGAGAAAGAGATATAAATGGGGATTGCCATCACCAGGGTTGTCACTTAGTGGGTTAAGGGGGCTGAAGCCTATACTGTGTCATTGGACATCCCCAAATGCACACTGTGGCATCCATGTGATGTACTGCAATGCGTTGCATGTTTTGGCTTCCTTCATCAATCAGGGCGCCACTTCCAAACTTGTTGTTAGGACCCAGACTCTCAGTGAAAGTTTGAAAGTGGTGCCCTAACTGATTAAGAAAGCCCAAGCATGTTCCTCTCAATAGTTTAATGAGAGCAGGGGCCACAGTGGTGACCTGGCATCCTCGGGAATTATGAGGCAGGTTCAGCTCAGGTGATAAATGTACTATATAGGTATGTTAATGCTGCTGATGTTAGAGCTGGGGTGGGTGAAAAGTGAGAAAAATTTCACACATGACATTTTGTGAAAAATTGATGATTTTTCTCTTTTTTTGCAAAAGCTTTCTACTTTTCTCCAATGCAACATTTTCTTCCTTTTCTCCAATTCCAGCAATTTTTTCACCTATTCCAACACATTTGTCTCCTATTCAACACATTTTTCTCCAATGTTTCTTATGGTGCAACATTTCCCAGTACAATATTACTTCTTGTGAGGGTTGTGGTGTAAAAATTGTTTTGCAATGCGTTGCGTACCCCTCTGGTACTCAGAAGGTTAAGTGACACTGGCACATATTCATGATGATGTCAAGTGATAAAAAAGAATTAAGTACAACTTGCAATGTGGCAGATGTGCATGGTAGTGTGGTGGGGGACTGGCATGGTATGATTGGTTGAACCTTGACAAACTGAATCCACCCCAGGAGAAGAGGGATCATCATTTATTGCACATGCTGCAGCAAACATTGTGTAAGATAGCTTTTGAACTACCACTTTACTCCCATGTCTCTACACTGATCCACCTTTCCCCTGCCCCTTGAGCATTTGCTGGACATTACTCAACTACTGTGTGTGTTTTTACACTTTACAGAACACTACTGATGAAGTGTGATGTCTTGCCTTACGACTCAACAAAATTCTCAATGTCATCTGCTGTCTATCAAGTCTGCCTCAGTACAATGCCCAGATCAGGCTCCCAGTCAGCTGTTTGTCACCTAATATATTTATATGTTTAATTATTTCTGTATTCATTTTTTAATTTTTAATTTCTCTTTTATTTTCCTTTTTTTAAGTTGTCCACCCTATCTTATCACAATCAATCCAAAAAAATTATAACTAAAAAACAAAATCAACAACTTCTTTCCCCAGACTTCCCCAGCACAGAGACAATAAAAGCAAGATCAGCAAGCATATTGGACCCCAGGTGCCTGTGTCTTGCCAGTCAGTCACACTGAATTTTGGGGAATTTTGGGTCAACCTCCTTCCTCCTTTCTTCCCCCCCAGAGTGTCCCCAGACTCCCCTAATACAGAGAACCAATGTCCTACCTAAAAGACTTCCTAAACTAACCTTCAATTCCTTTTTATTTGCCTATCTTCTCTAGCTCAAATCTGTGCTGCTTTCTCCTCTCACAACGCAGAATATCACACTGTGAGAGCCTGACACCCTTTTATATGCCTGTAGAGAAGTAGCGAAAATGTTCATGTGGTGGGGAAAACTTTTTCCTCCCATTGATTTCAACGCAATGAGCTAGACAAAAAAGTGGAAAAACAACACTTTTCGCAGAAAATTATTTGCCAAGCGGAAGGTGCAAATATTTTCGCCCATCTCTAGTTAGAGCCACTGACTTACAAATGGATGTCCTTATGCACACATTTTATGATCATATCAGTTCAACAGTATCCTCTTACTGTACTGCACCATCCAGCAGAATTTAAGGATTTCTTGAGCAGACCACGTGGGAATGCCAATTTATAATAACTACTAGATGCTACAACAGCATAATAATATCAATTAATAAGGAGAAGAGGGAAAAAGAAAATGTAATTGATGCACAATAACTATAATTATCATGGACCACTTTTAACAGTCAAGGTTAAAATTCCTCAGATACATAGTGGGCATGTATAATAGGATCATTCTCACAATATATTTTATAGTACAAGTATGCCATATTTAAAACCTTAGGTTCTTGGACTATAAAATATATTGTGAGGATTATCCTATACATATCTACTACATATATGAAAAAAATGCAACCTTAGTTCCATATTAAAGTTTTGACAAGGTTTTGCTGAGCTGCTCCGATTCTGCCTATTGATTCTGCTGTCTGAGCTAATCTAGTTCTCTGCTATCCACTGCTGCTGTCTTCTGACTTTCTGGCTCACGCTAAATCAGCTGACCTCTCTGAATACTCACCTGACTGTTATCAGCCAACCCTCTCAGGGTAATCATAGCAGCTTGGCTCACTTCCCCATTGTCCTTGTGTTTGTTTGGTGACCTGTTGCTGCTGGCTGTTGTGGACTTTTCCTGCTTTCCTGTTTGCTGTGCTTCTGACCCTTGGCTTGTTCCTGACATTGCAGAGTTCTGGTTTCCTGACTTCAGCTTTTGGTTTATGCTCTTGAATCATGCTTCTGTTTTTTGTTTCATTAATAAAGGTGTATTGCATTTTACATTTTTGTGTCCTGTCTGGTTCCTGGTCCCTAACAGTACACACGGACCACTGTTAGGGACCAAGAACCAGACAGGACACAAAAATGTAAAATGCAATACACCTTTAACACACCTTTAAACAAAAACAGAAGCTTTGCTATGAATAACTGCAGGCAGAAAGAAAGAAGCATATAAGCCACTAAACCTAAGGGCCATTTCACCCCATAAAACAAATGGTTCAAACTGCAATTCAAAGGATTGCATTAGGTGGTAAGATGTGATAAGGGACCCACTTTATTGTGGGAAATTCTAGACCCAGTTTTTTGGGGAGTAGAGTCATTTATGACAACTTTTAACCACCGATGCAGGAAGTTAAAAGTTAAAAAGTTAAAAAAAAAAAAATCCCCAGTGGATGTATTGATATTGGGCCCTAAGCCCCATATCAATAAATCCAAAGTACTAAAAAAATTTGTCCAATGTTAATACAACTAAGTAACAAAGCAACAGCCCATAAAGAGTAACACTTACCAATAATCCTAATGTCCAGCAGGGTCTTCAGCACCATGGTCAGCTACTGTCCATCTTCTTTCATCTATCTTCTTCTACCTTCTTTCTTCTTTGTCTTCTTTCTTCTTCTGGTCCATCTTCTTTCTCACATCTTCTCTCAATTTGCCTGTAAAACAAACAGAGATGTAAATAAATGTTCCTTAAAAAGAACCCACACATCTATGCATAGTTTAACCCCTTGTGTGCCAGAGTGCATTTCAGAGCTTGCTGGGACTTAAAGGGTTAAGCTTTGCATAGATGCGTGGGTCAATAATGCAGAACATGCCTAAAGTCCACAAGAGATGTCCCCATTAAACATGTTTACATTATAATAAAAAAACCTGCGAAAAATGTTCTAAATAAAAATGTTATTCATTTTCTATTTCTCCGCCGCTGTTCCTCCCATTCCCCGCACGCTCAAAGCTGAGTGGCTGAAAGTGCATAAGCACCCATCCCAACCACTGGCTGTGAGCCCTTTAGAACAGAGATTGCCCATATATAATGGCAGTCTCTGTTCACATCCCCTCACAATGGAATGGGCATCGGCCCGTAAGGTACACAGGAGTGTGTGCGCTCCCTCTTCCTCTCTCCACCTCCACCACTGCAAACAGCGCAGAGAAATAGAAAATAGATAACATTTTTATTTAGAACAATTTTTGCAGGTTTTCTATTATAATGTGAACATGTTTAATGGGGACATCTCTTGTGGACTTTAGGCATGTTCTACATTATTGACCCACACATCTATGCATAGCTAAACCTCTTGAGTCCCATAGAGGTACGTAACGCATTGCTGTGCAATGTGATGCATGCCCCTCTGCCACTAAATGGTTTAAACTATGGTAGATATGTGGGTTCTTTTTAAGGAATATTTATTGATATCTCTTTTTGTGTTTTTACAGATATATTAAGAGAGGATGGAAGAAAGAAGACAGATGAGAGGAAGAAAGAAGATGGAGTAGAAGGAAGAAAGAAGATAAGAGAAAAAAGAAGGAAGATTGAAGAAGACAGACAGTGGATGACAGGTTAGAGTTACACAGATGAGCTAACGATCGGTGCTTGACAGAATGTCAGGCACCAGTCGTTAGCTTTTTTCCTTTGATCTACCCAATTTACTGCTATTTAGCAGCATTATGGGAACATAATGCACAAAATGCACGTTTGGCCACAAGACATTTTCTGTGGCCTAACTTCCATTGTGCTTTCAGCTGGTAGGGCCTTTGAATACCGACTTGGACATTTTAATTTGTCGGTCTGTATCTGATTTGGCCCTACTGGTTGTTTTACCGGCCTTCTTTAAATCGAGCCCTTAGGGTTTAAATATAGTGATTTATATGTTAGTACAGAAATTTGTTTTTTATGATTGCTTACCCCTGGTCAGTATCAAATTATGTCTTAAGTTATCCCTTGGCACTCAAAAGGACCATAACCCAGTAGACAGTGTCAATGTTATATTTTATCACAATTTAACCCCTTAAATACCAAATGGGTCTACAATGTGAATTGCTTTGTATGGCATTGTGCACTCCTCTGTTCCTCAAGAGGAACAGAAAATATCCTGCTTGGCAGAAAGTGGCATTTTTATTTTTACCTGTTTCAGTTCAAACCTGACTATAGCTACTGTTTTTATAAGGTCCTTGCACTCCATAGTTCCTGAAGAGATGTCTTTAGTTTACAGTATACAGCAGGAGTATAATATATTTTAATTTTTATGCAGATTACGCCCTGCTGGCAGTGGGGAGGAGTTATGAAAATTCCTCCCTACTACAGTCTCAGCACAGACTTGCTCTAGCCTCAGTAATAATTGTTTGCAGGAATGATCACCCCCCCAACTTAATTTGTCCCCTGTATATTCACTCAATTCTACTAGATCTTTGATTTCCGTCATTCTAATCCTAGTTTCCCTGCACTATAAAGGCTTCATTGTCCTTCCTTCCCAGTTGTCATTCTAATCCTTGTTTCCCTGCATTATAAAGGCTTCATCGTCCTTCCCAATCCTGGCTGAAATCACTGCAGGAACATGCCCATTCTTATTCTCTTCCTCCTGCCCTGCTTTCACTACTCTGTCTTCTCATCTGCCACCCGCACTCCCTTTCACCACTAAATATGGTCTTCTCTCCTTTCTCACCCTCTCTTTGACTCTTCTGTTCTCCTCCCCCACCTTCCATTTCACCACTCCAGCTCTCCTCCCTTTTGCTGCCCCTGCTCTCCTTACCCACCCTTACTTTCATGGCTCCTGCTTTCTTTGCCCGCTCTGCCTTTTTGCTTCTCCTGCTGTCCATGCTCACCTTCCCTTTCTCTAGCATCCAAGATGTTAAGTCTTACATGGAAATATTGAAATCTCTTCTCAAGGGCTGTTAACAGAATGTTTGAGAAGAAAGGAATAGACATGTTTCTGAAGAGTGGCTTGAATGACAGTAGTTCTGCAAGGCAATTATAACTGACTCAAACAGAAAGATTTGCTCTGCTTCCTTTACAATCTTTGTTTCGTTCTTCTATTTAATGAAGTAAGTGATTTCAGAATATGAGAATGTGAAATGAATGAAGTCTTGAGAGTTATGTGCAGTGTTTTAGACAATGTGAAATCAATCTTGGTTCATATGAGCTCAAGCAGGCATTAAATTTACATTTTCATCAGATTGTTTCTGTCATAGAACTTATGATCACAAAGCAAAAAACAAATAAATAAATAAAATAACATGCTAATTACATAACACAAAATAAACTGAAGCATGAATGCTATTAGCTTAAATTACTATTTCATAAATTATCTCTAACCTCTGACTCTAACTCAAAGTTTTAAGATGCCCTGTTCCACTCACAAGTCCGCATCAGCATGTTGGCCACATCATGCTTAAGTGTTCATCTGTACCTTAGCAGATTTGCTACACTTAAGTGTGACTGCGAGGCGGCCGATATGCTGATGCGGACTTGTGAGCGGAAGAGGGCGTCTTAAACATTTGAGTGCCAGAGCAATGCGTTGAGGACCTTTCTGGCACTCGAAGGGTTAAGGCACAGATGGAGGGTATGCATTAAAGATGGAGTGTATCTTAACCCTTTGAGTGTCACTTAACTTAATCTGGTGTTCCTCTTCTTGTTTGCGTGTCTGTGATGCGGGCAAAATTAATTACTGGAGAGTTAAGGCACAGATGGTGGTGACACTTAAGCTGGCGGCATCAGAATGTCGCCCTTTTGACGCGGGCAACATTCTGATGTCACCATGCAGGCGACATTTTAAACTTGCCGTTTTATTGGTCTCCAATAGTGGGTGATATTTCAGTAGAGTACCCTAATAACCACTCACCTATCTTTCTATGCCAAGTAAATCCCAATAGCCCCTATGAATTTTGCCTACCATTGTTCAGGAGATAGCACCTTTACTCAATGCATGAAGCTATTTAAAGGAATAGTACTACTTCTATTTAAGTGCAGCTCCGAGACTTCTTTATATATTTTTTAACATATAGACCTATATTTAACCCCTATAGGCTTGTTTTTACTTAAGGACCCATGCCAGTCCTGGACTGTCATGGAATTCCTGGCTTCCAGCGCGGCTGCACGCCGTTCAGGGAGTCCGGAATCGGATTCTGAAAAAAAATAAAATAAAATGGTCTCTGGTCCTTAAGTGACGGCCGCGTGCATGGCCGGTCCTTAAGGGGTTAATTACTTACAGTGTTGTAGTTTAATCACAATTCAAGTTGAATGGATCCCCCTCCCACCCCTTTCCCTGCATCACTAAGCCTCTCAGTCAGGTCCGAATGGAGCGTGGCAGGGGATGATCTTCAGTAAACAAAAGGAAAATCCCGCCCTCCTTGTCAAGAGGGGAAGGGTTTTCTTTATACTTACTGACTGAAGATTGTCCATCGCTGCATCCAGATTTCATGGGAGGTGGCCAGAAGGACAGAGAGGGGGATCCTTTTGGCTTGAATTGCAATTGAAGTACAACACTGTATGTAATTAAATATAGGGCCACATGTTAAAAAATATATAAAGAAGACTGCACTTAAAGGGATAGTAATACTTTGTTTTAACTTTATTTTGTTTTGTAGGCATTAAAAAAACATGAAGAACGATATAAGTCTTATCTCTCAAACCTTTATGGTTTAAGAGATATTCACAAGCAAAGTTTCCCCCTCCCGCCCCTTTTACCTAGTGTAAGCCATCTCTTCTCAGATGTGGAATGCAGTCCATAGACCAGACAGATAACAGAAGGGGACACTCTTATTCCTATGAGAACAATGAAAGCCCGGCGCCCCTTGACAAGCTTTTCAGGTTTTTCCCTTATCTTAATTGAAGATTGTCCCTCTCTGCAGTCTACCTGGGTTCCTCCCTTCTGATCTGGCTGAACGGGGGGGGGGGGATACTTTGCTTGTGAATATCTCTTAAACCATAAAGGTTTGAGAGATAAGACTTATATCATTCTTCATGTTTTTTTAATGCCTACAAAATAAAATAAAGATAAAACAAAGTATTACTATCCCTTTAAATAAAAGTATTACTATCCCTTTAAGATTACCAGGTTCAATGAGCAGAGCCTGATGTCCTGTGCTCTGTTAGCACCTGTCATGTCTCCCTCCATAAACATGACATCCATGACTGATTGAGATGTTCTCTTTCAAAAAAAACCCAAAAAAAACAAGGACAAGGACAAAATTCACAGAGGCCATTGAGATTTCTGACCGTATTAATGTAAGAGGGCTTATTATTTGGTGGTATTAATTCTGAGAAGTCTCTGATCCATTTATTGCTTTATAATGTGTTGAAGACCTCGCTAACATTCAGGTGATTAAAAGTGCATTGACGTCAGAGTTGGAAATAAAAGAATGATTAGTTACAATAGATTGATTAATACATAAAAATTAAAAATATTGATTGTAGCAAAGTATTGCATTTTTTTCCTCCCAAGCAACTTTATATATGTGTGTGCTGTTCTGTTTTTTTTTTTAATTTTTTTTTTTTTTGCTCTGATGAATTTCTTAGTCGACAATTCAGACATCTGAATAAAAAGGGAGGGGGATTTTTTCCAACATCCATCAATGTCATGAAAGTTGCTTAATCAGGGTTTATGGTCATGGTTTTAAAGCATAAGATAATCATGCATTGTCGAACATTATGAGCTAGATACATAAATAATCAATCTTTATTTCACTTTACCTTAACAGTAAATACACTTTCAAAGGCTTCATGAATACAAAAAAGCTGTTGTTTTGCCAGCTCCGATTGTTTAGTGCCAACTTTATAAAGATTTTCCAAACTTCACCTGAGCAAAACAGTAGCATTTGCTTAAAGGTACATTGCCTTCGTTTTAGTCTAAAATTCTATGTAAATCTGGAGCAAATCTGGAGAAACCCAACTCTGAAATTGGGGACATATAAAAAATCACCAAATATCATTTGATTAAAGTGGGTCTTTTTTTTGTTTATAAAAATCTTTATTGTGATTCAAGCATAAGAATACATGGTGCAACTAATACCGCATACAGGTGGTATATTAAGATACAAAGAACCTATATGTAATACGCAGGTTTGCATATGAAATAATACAGGTTGGTATAACAAATAATATAGTAGATTAATGTTTCCTTAACAAAACAAAGTCAACACCTTAAAGGGGAACTACCACCTCTTCAAGAATTTAACTTCAATAAATCCCCAACTGGCGACTAGCAGCTTAGTAGCGCTAGTCAACAGAATTATTCCAAAGAAATGTGCATTGTTCTGGGGCTGACAGCAGGACGGATCGCGGACATCTTGCCATAATAACATCCGCGCGCCTGCTCTGTCAGTCCCAGCCAGGTCCAGGAGGCGTTGCTAGGAGCCGGACGGCTCCAGAAGGGACTGACAGTGCAGGAGAGCGGACATCGTTATGGCAAGATGTCTGCAATCCGTCCTTCTGTCAGCCCCAGAACAATACACATTTCTTTGGAATAAGGTAATAATTCTGGTGACTAGTGTCACTAAGCTGCTAGTTGCCAGATGGGGATTTATTGAAGTTAAATTCTTGAAGAGGTGGTAGATCCCATTTAAAATGGGGCAGAGGATGGAATACACTGAATATCTGCTGAGAGCCACTTGATTTCAGAAAGTAGTTGCGAGAGGGAGAAGGAGACAGAAGGGAGGGTGAGTAGAGAAGCGTGGGGGGGGAAGGGTCAGGACTGTGAGGGGGACGCAAATTGGGTCGGCACACACCAATGACAACCTAATCGGAATCATTGTGATGGAGGGTAGAAAAAAGACTTGCAAAGGTTCTTAATAATACTGTCAAAGTGTGGGGCCCATCTGGGTGCGGGATCTAGGTCATTATATTGGTAAGAGATAAATAAAATGGAGACCTTCACGGAGTTGTCAAGGATCCAGCATCAGGAGCCATGGGCTCCACGTGGCATAAGTGGGTATTTTAACCCCTTTCCCATTCACAGGATTAAAAGTACAGTTTTAATTGCTGAGAGTCTATATTTGTCCTCAGTAGTGCAGTTTATTTATGCTGAATTTATTGTCCCCTCTAATACAGCTGGATTGCCTTAGAATTGCTCAAAATGTTCATAGTACATTAGCCTCAATAGTATTAGTTAACCCATGGAGTGCCAGAGGGGTGGGCAACATATTTTACATTAGGCTCAGTAACATTAAATTAAAGCTGCCCAACTGTTTAAACCCTTAAAGCTTGGGTTGTTTAATGAAGAGTTAAGTAATGAGTGAAACAGATTTCTGTTGACGTTCCCTATGTTCTTGTTTGTGTGTTTTCTTCTTAGGCGATCAGGTGTCTGCCTCCCACTTCATAGCTCAAAATACCACGGAGTGCTGAAGCTTTATGGCAGGGCTATATATCTTAATAATTCCTCAGGGACATTCTAAGATCTATACACTCGGGTATTCTTTGGACCCTCCGCTGTTGTTTTTTGCAATGGAATAATATGGAGAGTGAAAAGATAAAAATAAATTGTGCAAAAGGATGGAGATATTTAACTCTTCGCATACTAGAAATGTCTCCAGATAAAAAGACAGGGAAAGGCAGACTGACAAACTCATACAGACAATAGACCAGGGGTGGCCTGCAAGAGCTACCAACACAGTGTAAGTTTCCAGCTGGATCACAGGTGGACTAATTAGTGGCTCAGTCACACATATATACTCAACCTAAGGTGTCCTGGGCCGTGGAAAGAGACAGCACATCGTTTGTTGTATTCCAAAATAGCTAATTTATTTCTATGTGGTCGTTCCAAGTTGAGCCAGACGTTTTCGGTCCTTGAAGTGGACCTTCATCAGGGGTCATTTGCGATGTTGGGAACTCTCTGTAGCTCTCTATGTAGCCAGAGGATAGTCTGCGGTCTATGATATAAAGCAGAGACTGCAGCTGCCCTCCCTTAACCCTTTCAGCACCACAGGGATGTGAATTGCACATCCTGAAGCACTGAAAAGGTTCCAAACTGAGAATTCCTCTAAGAAAGTGTTTTGGGTCTTGTAAACCAGATGGTTTTGTACAAAGACTAAACTTACTGATTTGTTTTGCTTGTCTTTTCTGACCAAATATTGTTTCTCATCTGCAAACTTTAACTTAATTTCTTCTTTTATACATAATTAAGGCAGTTATCACATATTACTGTACCCACCCTTACGTATAACATTATATGAAATTTGAAATTTATAGTTAGTAGAACAGACTGTGGCTCCATTTCAACACTGTTGCTACAGAATATGGATACAGAGCAAATAATGGAGACAAATGGAGGCACTGAGGCATTACTAGGTAGGAAGATCAGTGCATGGCTTGCTGGATCACAGCCTGGTGTTTATCTGAATCCACAAAGCCACATACTGATTTTTCCACAATATCTGATATCATTATTTTTTCACGCTGTAAAATAAATAGAATGTAAAAATGAGTTGGGGTGACTGTGTTTCACTTTAACCCTTTGAATGCCAGAGGTTCACAACACATATAAACATATATATATTGAATGGACCTGAAAGGACGTCGACCAGACCTTGTTTTCTTCTCTTCAATAAAGTTATCATTTTTCCAAGCTGGGAATATTTCTAAAAGAGTGAAGATTGAGTGCTTTCACCCCTCTGTCTTAGTATGTGTGTGTATATATATCTATATACATATATATATATATATATATATATATATAAATATATATATAATCTAATACTAGATCCCATAACTTGGTAGAAATTAAGATATATTATATTAATATTCTTCCTTGAACTCTATACTTTCTGGTGAAGTGGTTAAAGTCTACAACAGTGGTTCTCAACCCGTGCCCTCAGTGGCCAGGATTTGAGGATTTCCTTGTTAGAGCACAAGTGAGTTATTATTTGAACGAGCCTCTGAGCAACACACCTGTGCTCTAGCAGGGAAATTCCTAAGTCATGGGGGGGTTCACTAAAGTGTTCTAAAGAGGTGATAAAGAGGAGATAATTTCTCCAGTGATATCACTTCTCCAAGTCCTGTGTTATTCTATGGAGCCAATGCAATAACATTTCTTCAACTTCAGATATCTTAGTGCATAGACTATATAGAATAAAATAGGATTGGGAGAAGTGATATTACTGGAGAAGTCTTCTCCACTTTATCACTTCTTTATCACGCCTTAGTGCATAACACCCCTGGCCTATTAGTGAAGACTGAAGGGGTTGAGAACCATTGGTCTACAATGTATAGCAGGAGGAGAACAAGGGATATTTCTCCCAACCTGCTGAAAAATAGAGGGCCTTACGTATAAAATCAAAATGGAGCAATTCAAGGACAATACATC
Organism: Rhinophrynus dorsalis; assembly: GCA_037306005.1. Lineage (NCBI taxonomy): Eukaryota > Metazoa > Chordata > Amphibia > Anura > Rhinophrynidae > Rhinophrynus > Rhinophrynus dorsalis. The sequence goes on along the minus strand of CM074719.1, from coordinate 65,448,832 downwards.
TGCACTGTAGGAGACCAGTAAACATTTCTGCTGATTCAAATGGGACTTTTAACACCTTGAATCCATGACAGATCTCCAGTGCATTGTGAAGTAAGCTGACCAGACGTTCCTTTTAACCAGGGACACATAGAAAATAGTTATATTTCAGAATTGAAATCATAGCAGCCCTGCAGTATGCATTTTTCATATGTGTCTCCAGTTAAAGGTGAGGTCTGGTCATCCTATTGTGAAGCAGTGTTGGATACCTCTCTACTATTATTTAAAAAGCCCCATTTAATTCAACGTGAATTTTGAGAATAGCCTTGAGTTTGCCCGAAAATGGTTCCACTTCGCTTTTATATAAACAAGCCAGTAGATGCAATAAAATTATTTCAGAGTATGTTGCTAACAAATAAACCCTTTGAGTGCCACAGGGTTTCACAATTTCTTTGCAATGCGTTGCATACCCCTCTGGCGTTCAAACGGTTATAATAATATAACAATAATATTTCAGCTGTAATAACGATTGATTGAAAAATCTCCCAGAAGTGTGATTACCCTTTTTTGTTCCACTTTAAAACCCTTATTTCATTTACTTTGCCATAGAAAAATATTACTGCTCATTTAACCCTTTGAGTGCCAGAGGGGGTATGCAACGCATTGCAGAGCAATGCGTGAGTTTTCTCTGGCACTCAAAGGGTTAACACAAGTATGTAACATTCCCCAGTTTCCAACAATGTACTGATAATCCCACTTCCAGGAAAAGAATCACACTGAGGCATTGATTATTGTTGAATGCGTTGATTAACTTATATAATAAAAGTGAAATGACCTTTTAAAACCCAAGCTACTGTTATTTACTATAAAAACACTGGAGGACATTTGAAAATGTTTTTTACTGTCATTACTAGAAAATAAATTACAAACATTTTTTTTTCTGACAACATTATTTTGATGTGCCATATTTCATTGACACCACAATTTTTTGATAGATACCTTACTATTTTGTGAAATTTGTAGTGACTGTCAGTAAACATATTGATGATTGGCAAAACTGCCCTAATGAATATTCCATTGTTACATATCTCACGGATCATGATTGCCAGCATTTATTTTAGGCATTTGATTTTCCACGTGGATTTTTCGCTTTTGAAATAATCCTCAAATAGACTGACAGTGTTACTCCATTATAGAACATTTTTATAGGTGTCTAATTAATAAAAGTAAGAGAACAGCAGGGGGCATTGTGCTATTCAGAGCAATGTGATGTAACTTACCATTAGTCTGACTTTTTTAATTTATGAAAACATTATATCAGGAAGATGGTGGTATTCAAGTTATCAAAAATGTAACTCATTCACACCTTGCCCATAACAATTCTGAGTAGAATAATAGTGACTTAAACATAATCTTATTGAACAAGCACAGAATTGTATGTGTCTGAATTCAGTGAATGGTTCCCAAAGCAGCTTTTGTTATAAGAAGAAATCCAGCAATAGGGAGGCAAGTGAGCTGCACCACTGGAGACAAATACCATTCTCCTTGATATAAATGTGATCAGTTTTAACCCCATCTGATACTAGAGAGGTCTCCAAAGCATTGATTTGCAGAGTCTCCAGGGCAGATCCGAAAGTTCCAACGTATGCAGAATGGTGGGTTGCCCTCTTGCACTCAAAGGTTAATTCAGGATTGGTTCCTTCCATGGGAACTCCAGTGAGAAATTGAAAGCTAAATTTTTCATGTCTTGGCCATGGGGCAGGAAGATTCGCCTGCCTCTACTAGATGTCAGTCATCGCAAAGACCTAACAAACATTATTATAAGACTAGTTGAATAGCTCGTGTACGCAGGCCACAATGCCAAGCAGCAACGGCCATGGTGCAGTCATGCGGAGTAGAGACTACTGCCTGTGCCGCGGCTGATAATGGAGAGGGGGGGCTCCGAATTCAGACTGTAGTCCTCTCTGCACACCTCCTCTCTGCGCATGGCAGCTTCTGACAAACATACATTTGCAAATTAATATATAGGATAGCATTTGCCTTTCCTTGTGTGCATATGATCAATAAGCAAACTAAATCATAATAGAAATAGTAAGTTTGAGATTATTTTTAATTTTGACTTAAACACAGACAGATAGACAGACAGATAGATAGATAGATAGATAGATAGATAGATAGATAGATATAGAGCACAACCCTTAAAGGGATAGTATTACTTCAAAATTACTGTCCCTCATATTGTAGCCCTTAATAAACGGAGTTTATGGTTTAAGAGATAGCCACTTTCAAAGTTTCCTCTCCCCTGCTGTCAGCGTTCTGCTGCCAGCAGGAGAATCTGGTCTCTGAATCAAGAGGAGGCTCTTCAGCAGAGCCGATATCTCGTTATGGAAGGAAAAATGATTAATTGAAACAGTCTTCTACGTGTGCTTGGTAACCAATGAATGAATGAATCATTTTTCCTTCCATAACGAGATATCGGCTCTGTTTAAGAGCCTCTGACTGTCCAGGAAGCATGTATCTGCTCCCATTGTTCATTCATATTGTTTTACCTGTTTATTCTTGATTGTAAGCTCTTGGGAACAGAAACGTCCACCATTTGTGTCACTTTGCGTTTGATTAACATATTGTTGGGTTTCGTGTTTTCCTCAATGTTTATTCAAAGTTTTCACACATAAATGTCCTGTGTGATGGTTTAACCCTTTGAGTGCCAGAGGAGTAGCCAATGCATTGTGAAGCATCTCAATGCATTTGATACCTCCCTGGCTTTCAAAAGGTTAAACACAGTAATGAATTGAAACCCTCTGTAGCGACCAAAATTTTTTTATTAACTCCTTAAGAAAGTTGTCCAATGCACGTACATTGCGTTGCACACTCAACTGTTCCTCAATGGGTTAAATGCTTTTTCTCCTAATGTTTATGATTTGCTATTTATTATCCTATATTATAATTTGCTAGGGTGTTTGTCAGAAGCCATCATGTGAAGTAGAGACTGCCTGAATGCACAGAATGCTGGGAGCATGGAATGCTGGGAGTAAGGAATGTTGGGAGCACAGAATGCTGGGAGTTCTGTGCTGGGAGCATCCTGTGCTTTTGGACAGTCTCTACAGTGCATGACTGCATCGGCGGCAGGACGCAGAGCAGGACCAGCCTCTTAACCCTTTGAGTTCCAGGCGTTGCGTACCCCTCTGGCACTCAAAGAGTTAACATCACCCAGACCTTGGCCCGTATACACAGGCTTTTACACTCGTTTCTCTATAATTCTTCATTTGTAAACCTGTACAGCAATTTTGCATACCTCTCAAAGAGAGCTCAAAGTCCAAGTCATTTGTTGCTGCCACCACACTATATAAAAATCAATTTCAATGTATTCTCCCACTGGGCTTAGCCTGCAGGAAGTTCTTACTGTCCTCATTTAACCTTCACTGTTAGTGTTTCAAGAAACTAACACATAGCATCATGTTGTAGACTATACTGGTTGTGCATGTCAAGGGACATGCTTTTAAAAAGAAATTTGTAAATAATTATGTTTAATGAAAGTAATAACAACTAGAGTACAATGAAAATAAAATTGATCCCACTTTATTTAAATGCTTTATTATGTCTTAAGCTATAAAATATGCAACACATAAACCAATAAATACACTGAAAAAATTCTAATGAATAAAAGTAATTAATTAAATACAAATTAAATAAAAAAATCTGGAAAGGGTTAGTTATAATAATTAAAACTATACTTAACCTGTATGCAGTTTATTTAAAATTAGAGTATGTAAACAAGGATTAAAGTTATAATCAACATGAAAACATGAGTTAAAAATGTACAAAATCTGCTCAAGTTAACACCATTCTGCGCTATAAAGGGACTGTGTCACCTAATGACCTTTGGTGACATTGGAAGAGCTTTCATGTTCTATTACCCAGTTTTATTTTGAAAACTATCTTTTGCGTTATTTAGATTTATAAATAATGTCATTTAACCCTTTAATTTTAAATAAGAGGACTTGGTCAGCACTAGTCAAAATAAAGCACATGGGCAGTAATAACCAAGTGATCTGGTGCACTCTGAGTCTCAATAGCACTATACAGAACAATTTAACCCTTTGACTGCTAGAGGGGTACGCAACACATTGCTTTGCAATGCGTTGCGTACCCCTCTGACGCTCAAAGGATTAAATGAAAAGTGATCCTTTCAAAGAACAGACCCTTAAATGAGGTGCTCAACCATGAGTCAATCAAAATATATTTTATTAGGTATAATAATTAGGTATAAACATAATACATCATTATACCTAATATTTTATTAGGTATAATTATTAGGTATAAACATAATACATCAATCACAAAAGTATAAAAACATACTTAAAAACACACAAAGAGGAGGACAAGCAAGGCAACCAATGAATACATATCTTGAAGCAGCAAGCAATATGCAAGAATGTAAATGCAGTAACAGAAATAATAATTGCCATAATTGACACAAATTCCCACTGGGGGAAAGGGAAAAATATGTATTATAGTGCTAGTGCAAATAGTAAACACCTAAATCTACAGCCTTAATATGAGGGAAAAAAAACAAAAGTCAATCAAAACAAAATATAATAATGTATACTTATCAGTGTTTAAAGTCAAATCAACCCCGGACTTTGGACGATACACTTTCGGCTATGTGGTGGTGGTTCTGAGAACTGACACTAGAGACTGTTTATTCCCTTCTGGGATTGATTTAAACACTGATAAATATACATTATTATACTTTTGTTTTTGGTACATTGATTGACCCATGGTTGGTGACCTCATTTAAGGGTCTGTTCTTTGGTGGGATCTCTTTTCCCTTAAATTTTCCCTTAATGACAAGAGATCCAGGAAGTGAACTTCCCTTAAGGACCATTTTGATCTCAGTCGGCAACATCGAGTCTAACAGGGGTCTGAGATAGACTGATCTGGTCTTTGAGAGGTCAATTTCAGACCCCCGATAGTGCTTACAGTGCTCCCGTATGAGCACTGTAAGCACAAAGTAGTGATGATCCAGGCATGTCACCGATCTTTAAGGGGTTAAAGAAAGTGGCACAGTCACTTCCTGTTTCTCCCACCCACTGACACTGCTCAACAATGTATTGGCCTCAACACTTAAAAGGTTTAAGTGTCTATGAGTAGGGGTGGTAATGCAGGGCTAAGGCCATGGCATGCGTTATGTAGCATAATCTATTAATCCAAAGAACTCCAAAACAAGTTCCCTAAATAAAAAAAGTCTCATACAACATATTGGTAATTTAGAAAGGTCTTTGATGATAGTGTGTTGGATACCTCTTTGGCACTCACAGGGTTAAGTCTAGGAATGCATCTGTAGCTATGGTCAGACCATCATTTCTAGGCTTTTTCCTCCTTTTCCCACTCTCTTAATCTTAGATCATGTGTAGTTCATCCCTGGTAGCTTTAATTTAGAGATCCCATACATGGTTCCCCTTTTATGATGAGAATTTCTCTGTTGTAAGTGTTCTCTAGTTCCAGCAATGTAGGCGTTAATTCAGTAGTATTAGAGCCCTGCATTGGATTATTAATGTATTTTTCAATAGCTGTCATCCACAAATTGGATTGCTTTCTTTGGTTTGTAAATGATTGGAGTTAATTAGCTCATTTTCAATACTTCAGCCACATTCACTTTTAACACTGGGACAATAAAGTACCATTAAGTTTCTTTTGAAACATCTAAGGGTCATATTTCATGTCCAATTCTGGAGCAAACCATCTGAAATACAGGGGAGAAATGAACATTGCCAGTGATTTAATGGAGCTTTTAACCAAGTGAATGATAGAGGTAGCTAGAGGTATTCACGGAATTGCAAAGCAGTGCGTTGTAGACTTCTCCAGTACGTATGCAGTGAAAAGAACAGTTTAAATCAATGGGGATTTTTGTTTCTTATGGTACAGATGGATTTCTGCAGAACTGCACCTCTTTAGCTTATTGAATAAAGTCCTAAGTTCATTATTATCCAAGCTGAGTTCCTGGGAATCCCTATTTCTAATTAGGCTAAGGTATTCAGACCAGAGACATTTTAATGCATACCCAACATTTTCTGGGGACCTCCTATCTGATTGCGCCGGACCTTGGGTTCCATATTGTACCAGGTTTACAATAAAGTAACTAATGTATTACTAAGGTCATGTAGTCAGGGAGGAGTGAGGCTGTTCTGACTGTACAACACATATACAAGGATGCTTCTTCTCACAGTTAGGAAGGAAAGAAAACAAAGACAAATTTATGTAAGAAGATTCTACATGGTTAACTGTATGTGGAGACCTTCATTCACCATTCTTCCGAGGGCCTCAGGGGTCCTTTGAACTGCCCTGAGTCAGGCAAGTGGATAGAATATGAAACCTTACACTGATAATATTGTACCCCGCAAGCCCAACTTTGATTTATATAACTATATAAAAAGGTATACGTTATCAGCCAAGTAGCTACTCACATATATAAAATTTGACTGAATAGCACATTAAACAGGGCCTTTGTGGAGCAATCCTCCCCCTGTAATTCATACCTGTAGACTTGCATGCATGAATTTGACCCAATGTATAATTGGGCAGTTGAAGAATTCTCTAGACTTAGGGCGGCTCACAGGTATACTGGGAGTCTCAACTGAATAATAAATATTTAAACACTAAAGTTTAGTGCATTTGCTCAAGAGGGAGTACAACAACATTTTCTATTTACTAATATCATACATATAATACATACAATACCTGCACATTTTAACAAGAAAAGAAAGGATTCGCCTTGTTGATATTTAATTGACAGGTAGGTGAATGAATGAATTAATTAATTAGTATATTTATATATCACCCCAAGTTTACACACTACTTTACAATTTAAGGGTTTGTACAATACAGGGTGACAAGTGCTTAGGAAAATGAAACACTGGAAATTAAGTCCATGCTCAAAAGCTTACAATCTAAAGAGGCAAAGAGACACATAAGGAGTAAATAAGGGTTAAGTGCACAATACAGTGCTCCATTTCTGGATGGGATAGGGGAACATAAAAAGTACATTATAAGAACATTGAATGTATAAAGTCAGTGCCTTCTCGCTTGTTGATGCCTTGTTGAGGAGGTGCAATTTTAAGCGAGACTTCAAGACCACACGAGAAGTGCACAGGCTGGGAGGTAAACATTGCACAGGTAAGGAGCAACAAGGGGAAAGGGTTTGATACAAGAAAGAGTTTTGCACACAAAAGGAACTGAGAGAAGAAATGCATTTAATTCTACCCTCCTAGAGCATTTGTCAACTATGAGGTTAAAGAAAAATTATGTCACTGCATCACTGAATCACTCCTTAATCTCTCAGCAGCAGCTCTGAACTCTTTCTTTTTTTCACTTTTTGTGCTGCTATTTTGATGCCTGCTGTTCTCTCAACCCTCCTGCTCTAATTCACCCAGGAGCTATTGCTTTCTTAATACCCCTCTCTATTTCCCCTTTCTTGCTCTCTCAATTCCAAGTGCTCACTCCCCCCCCCCCCCGAAGCTAGAATTCTCTTTTTGAATGCAGCTAACTCTGTCTCTCATGCCAAACAGCTGGCTGCTTGTACCATGTCAGCTAGCTCTGATTTATTCTCAACTTCTCACTCTGTTTCTTATTTCTGCCACCCATTTCTCATTCATTCCTTCTCAGTTTTCTTTTTTTTCTCACTTATTGTTTTCTGCTAATGGTGAGTCACTTTATGACACAAAGTTGCTCATTAGACATAATTGGCAACCAGTATATTAGAGATTAGAAGCAACAAGCTTATTGTTTGACTCCCTCCCTTTAAATCCTTATTGTTTGACTCCCTCAATATACGAATATGAGCAATTCTAAAGATTCTAGATCTGGAAGATATCATAGCCTTTGATAAGATCCATAATACGTGTTTTAGATCTGTAAAGGCTTCTAAAAGCATTATGTATTTTTCCCAAAATGTCCCTTGTTTTGAAATAAACAAAAATTTAACTTTTTCATAAATCAAATTTTTTGTTACACATTTTACATCTCTAGAAGTAAATAATATACAGACCAAAATAATAAGAATGATGATATAGAGCATGTCATGGAATGACTAAGGAATAACAACACTGACAAGTACAGATACAGTAAAATCAATATCTGTATTAAAATTAGAACAGAAAAGATACGAAAAACACTTCCCCAACCCTCACAGGACCAGGTATGGAAACAGTGCGCAAGCACTACCGCAACCCTCACTAGCCAGGTGTGAAGACAGCATGGAGTCCACTGACAGAAGGGAGGCTGAACCCAATTTGACTACAGCGTGTAATAGTAGCAAGGATAGCAGTAGCTACTAGTATAGGTGAAGAGGAAACGCCCAAGCAAAATGAGAGTAACTCCCCATAGAAAGCTAGGGTAAACCCACAGGCAATGGTGACTAGAGATACCCTGGAACTCTAGGGTAGCGAAGGCAATGGTGACTTATATCCCCAGAATGCTAGGGAATACCAAAAGGCACTAACCGTTGGTAACAAACAAAATAGGATAGCCAGAGCCAATGTCCAGCGCAGAGGAGGATACTAAGCACAGCTTGTACCAGCTAGTGCACGATCTAGCGAGAGAGCAGATGCAGTCAGGCCAAGGGTCGGAAACACATGGATAGTCAGCCGGAGTCGGAGTCAACACAGAGTAGTTAGCCAGCCAAGTCAACGTCAGTACCGTATCGAATAGTCAGTCGAAGCCGGGGTCAGCACAGAGTAGTTAGTCAGCCAAGCCAAGGTCAGTACCATATTGGATAGTCAGCTGGAGCCGGGGGTCAGCATAGAGCAGGTAGTCAAATGGAGCCAAGGGTCAGACCAGAGAGGATAGTCAGACGGAACCAAGGGTCAGATCCGAGTGGAAGGCAACAAGTCAGGGATCAAAAGTATCCAGAGGTCATATATGGATCATAGCATAAGAAAATCACAAGTTCTATCGCACAGGTACACCACAAAAGGGCAAATAAGTACTGGCAGACTGAGGCCTATACGGCCTAGCTAGTAGGTGAAGACTCACTCTGGCAATTACCATAGGCCTATAAGAATAGCGAATGCGCGTAAGCGCGACATTCAGGAAATGACAATGTCGCCTGCACACCGCAGAAGCGCCATCAGAGGGCAGTCAAGGGCACCATGATAGAACAACTCAAGACAGCGCAATTGGTGCATATTTAACTGCAGAACAAATTTTTGTTACAGTTTTTAATGGTAGATAAGCCTTTTAAAAATTCTTATGATAGTTTTCCTTTTAAAACATGGTACAAGCTGATATAGATAAAATGCCAGTTACATGTATGTCTTGATTTAGATGCTGTGGCTAAAGTAAAAAAATAGGCAGTCTGTTAACTCTGCTGGCAAGTATCTTTATCGCCCAGGAACACCAATATAAAATTAAAAGTAATTACATGTGCTCAGCTCATTGTTCATGATTCAAAGGTAGCCATTAATACTAGAAAAATTAAGCATACAAGTCATCATTTAGTGATACTCTCTGCACTTTCTTAATGTCATATAATTATGATACACAAACCTACTAGGCTGAGGTTATCTTACCACTGCATACCTACCAGAGCTACCAAGATTCCAGGGAGCAATGCTGTGGTGCAAATCTTGGGAACTGTGTTGGCTTGAAGTACAACCCTGATGCAGCTACTGTCAAGGTAGATTTTCAACTGTAAGGTCAAATACACAGATCCAGTTGATCCAGATCTGGTACTGGATGACTGTACTGTCTCTTCAATAGGTAGTTGTGGCCCAGGAGACACAAGCAGATTAGTATGCTGCAGGTAGGAAGCGAAAAGAGCAGTATTAACTGGAACCACTACACAGTTGGAGCCAGGAGCAGAGCAGAGCTGAAGTCAGATTTCAGATGATAAAAGAAGCTGCAATACAGTACAGTTGACAAGGCTTGACATCCCTAGAAACACAGACACATTTAAAATGTCTCTTCAGTATAGAGAACAGGCAATGACAGTTCAAATCAACACAACACACAAGACAGGAGACAAGGCGGATCAATGGATAAATGAGGAGCTGCACTAGGAACATAGTACAGTGCCTTGCAAAAGTATTCACCCACCTTGGCATTTTTCCTATTCCTGGAATTAAAATGGATTTTTGGGGGGTTTGTATCATTTGATTTACACAACATGCTACCACTTTGAAGATGCTAAATATTTTTTATTGTGAACCAAAAAGGAATTAAAACAAAAAAACAGAAAACTTGAGCGTACATAACTATTCACCCCCCCAAAGACAATACTTTGTAGAGCCACCTTTTCAGGAATTACAGCTGCAAGTCTCTTGGGGTATGTCTGTATAAGCTTGGCACATCTAGCAACTGGGATTTTTGCCCATTCTTCAAGGCAAAACTGCTCCAACTCCTTCAAGTTGGATGGGTTTCGCTGGTATACAGCAATCTTTAAGTCATGCCACAGATTGTGAATTGGATTGAGGTCTGGGCTTTGACTAGGCCATTCCAAGACATTTAAATGTTTCTCCTTAAACCACTCGAGCTTTAGCAGTAGGCTTACAGTCATTGTCCTGCTGGAAGGTGAACCTCCATCCCAGTCTCAAATCTCTGGAAGACTGAAAGAGGTTTCCCTCAAGAATTTCCCTGTATTGATCACCATTCATCATTCCTTCAATTCTGAACAGTTTCCCAGTCCCTGCCAATGAAGAACATCCCCACAGCTGCCACCACCATGCTTCACTGTGGGGAGGGTGTTCTTGGGGTGATGAGAGGTGTTGGGTTTGCGCCAGACATAGCATTTTTCCTTGATGGACAAATAGCTCAGTTTTAGTCTCATATGAACAGAGTACCTTCTTCCATATGTTTGGGGAGTCTCCCGCATGCCTTTTGGTGAACAGCAAACATGTTTGCTTATTTTTCTTTAAGCAATGGCCTTCTTCTGGCCACTCTTTTGTGAAGCCCAGCTCTCTAGAGCATATGGCTTAAAGTGGTCATATGGACAGATACTCCAATCTCAGCTGTGGAGCTTTGCAGCTCCTTCAGGGTTATCTTTGGTCTCTTTGTTGCCTCTCTGATTAATGCCCTCCTTGCCTGGTCCATGAGTTTTGGGGGACGGCCCTCTCTTGGCAGGTTTGTCGTGGTGACAAATTCTTTCCATTTTTTAATAATGGATATAATGGGGCTCCGTGGGATATTCAAAGTTTGAGATAATTTTTTATAACCCAACCCTGATCTGTACTTCTCCACAACGTTGTCCCTGACCTGTTTGGAGAGCTCCTTGGTCTTCATGGTGCCGCTTGCTTGGTGGTGTTGCAGACTCTAGGCCTTTCAGAACAAGTATATATGTACTGAGATCATGCGACAGATCATGTGGCACTCATATTGCACACAGGTGGACTTTATTTAACTAATCATGTGACTTCTGAAGGTATTTGATTGAACGAGATCTTATTTAGGGCCTTCATAGCAAAGGGGGTGAATACATATGCACACATCACTTTTCCATTTTTTTATTTTTTAGAATTTTTTAAAACAAGTTATTTTCTTCATTTTACTTCACCAATTTGGATTATTTTGTGTATGTCCATTACATGAAATCAAAATTAAAATCCATTATAATTTCAAGTTGTAATGCAACAAAATAGGAAAAATGTGAAGGGGGTGAATACTTTTGCAAGGCACTGTATTTATTTACTTATTTATGTATTTAGTTAGTTAATTTGTAAAGTGTTTACCAGCAAGGATACATTGCGATTTCTATAGTTTTTAAGTACTTCCAGGAGAGCATTTACAGTACTAAGTTACATAGTTAAATATAATGTAAAACTTTATGTACAGTTATATGTTGTTTGCAAATACAAATAAGCAGTTATTTTTAAGAATTTTAGATAGGGAAAATATCTTATTCTTCAAGTAGATTATTCCAGTGTGACCGGCTACTTTCTTGTAGTATGGAATACTTGGTTAAGTGTCTGATTCTTCTTGTGGGAAGAAAGACTTGGTCATTGTGGAAGTCTGTACACGTGGTAGGAAGTCTAACAAAGCAATGGATCTAGTCAAGCAACAATTGGCATGGAGTGTCAGGAACAAGCCAGTGTTAGTACAGGAACGTAGCCAATAAAAGCAAGAGGCATCTTTGAAGACTCTAACAGCTTAGTACAGTTACTGAGATCCACCCTGGCCCTACTGGAATATATCTTCATACTCTGTATATTAACATAGAAATATCAATATATTCTTCCTGGTAAATCATTTTCTAAATAAACAAAAAAAATGTCCTCTTACAGGAAGATTTCAGATAGCTGTTCTGATTCACTTTTTGAGAGAGGTGATTCACTGACAACAGTTCTTTATAGAATGTTACAGTAACACTGAGTCACTTCCTGCAAGTTTAAACTTTCATGACGTAAACTACATGGGCCTAGATGCACTAAAGGTTGAAGAGGGGCTACGAATGTCGATCTTCTGTCGGAGCAGTGTCATAGGCACATCCACAGTATTCACCAGACTGTCTACGACATTACATAACCAGCACTCCAACAAGAATATGCCCACATCGAAATCAATCCGACAGGTTTACACATTTTCATTCATCACATCGACAATGGCCTATTTCCATATGGTAACTAAGCATAATGACTCATTTCCATATGGAAATGCTGAATAATGAGACATATTCTTATGCAAGTGGGTGTGTTGATATTATAATGTGACACTTCGACTCATTCAGTAAACTCCAATAGCAGCTTCTGCTGTCAGAGTTCACAGTCTCCACTTCATCTGCCTCAGGCTGTCATAGTTGGGATCTCCCTGTACTTTCCTATGGAGTAACAGCAGGGAGAGCTACAACAGTTCTGAACAGCATTCTCTGTGCTTCCCTACCGAGACAGTAGGGGAATAAAGAGAAGGCTTTCAGCACCAAGGACAGCATTGAATGCCATAGGGATGTGCATTGTTCACCCCTGTGGCATTCAAAGGGTTAAAATAAACAAAACTAGTACACCAAGCACTACACAATGTTCCCCCCCTTCGTCATATACCCCCCTTAGTATGTCAAAATATATTACATATATTCAACATACTAACTCCATTCAACGTTCACCTCTTCATAGCGACTTTCATCTCTTCATTGGACAGGAAGTGCCATATATTCGACAGAACCTGTCCGTCTTTCGACACTGAACCCTTTGAGTACCAGAGAGGTAGGAAGGCATTGCTTAGAAATGTGTTTCCTACCCCTCTGGTACTCAAAGGGTTAATAGGAAAGGTATGCGGCTGCATAGCTTGCCTGTATATGTGTAAAATATGTAATGTGTAAAATATTTAATTATAAATTTATTATAACATGCTGTATGTGATTAGACAAAACATCAGACCTCAAGGGAGGTATAATGACCCCGCATGACACCCCCCTAGCAAGGGGGCGGCAATTGCCCGTTTATTAATTAAAGCGTATATAAAACCTATGATTCAGGAAGCAAATGTGCAGTAAATTCACTTCCTGATCATTTCAACTGTTATAACTTTTGAATAAAACAACTGAAAGCAGTGGGAATTACCTTGTTTTTCTCAACAGGAAAAACCTCTATAACATATAGGTTTTCTTAAAGAGGATCTTTCAGGCATATTAAAGTGCCCCAAATAATTTTTCACCTAGCTATAAGCATATTAGTACTTGTATTATCCTTGGTAAGTCTGACATTATTTAGAAACCCAACTTCTTTGGAGACTCTCCGGCAGGCATCTTGACGTAGAAGAATCTGTCCACCTGTACTGTCCGTCTCTTTCTGTACCTTAAAGTGCAATGCAACTCCCCCAGACCAAACATAGAGGAGACAGGGAAGGACAGCGCAGGTGCACAGATGCCTCTTCGTAGAGAGACACCCTGAGCTGGTGGGCACTGCACACCAAAGTGACACGGCACATTGATTGAGATCCACTAACGTAGGCAATTGTAATCGATTTTTTATTCAAAATTATAAAAAGTATAAGGGCGAGATGTTCAGAAAGTGGTGGTAACTGAAATTGTCTGTAATCAGATTAAAAAAGTTCTTACACCACGATCCGTCAATTCTCAGACATGTTTCTGTCATTTTTTGCATCCAATTCCGCCATCTCCATCAAAGGGAAAAAGCCATCTTAAAAGTGGGCATGGTTTACTCTTCCGTCATAATGTAAGGTATTTTCAGAAAAAAATATTCATTTGAACGTAATTTTTTGTCTGATTAATGTAATTTTTTCCAGACATAATAAAAAAGGTCTAAACTTGGAGAAGAAAATTTAAAGTACTAAGAAGCAATTTTTCATTTCAAAGACAAAAAAATGTCTTTGTTTCTTTGAAAAGTTTAGTTTCAAAGACAAAAAAATGTCTTTGTTTCTTTGAAAATTTTCGTTTTAAAGACGGAAAAATGTCTTTGTTTCTTTGAAAATTTTCATTTCAAAGACAGAATCAAAGACAATTTTTAAGATCAGAATTTTTAACGGCAATGTTCAATGAGATCTTCTTACCGTCCTTTTTAATTCTTTAGATGAATTTTCAAACGTGACGGATTTACTTCTGAAAATACTGTCCTTCTTTTACCACCAACTCATGATCCGACACGTTTTTCATTATGATGACTTTTTGAACATCTCGCCCTAACTATTGCAGTTAGTATGTAACTGCAATAGTTAGGGTGAGATGTTCAAAAAGTCATCATAATGAAAAACGTGTTGGATCATGAGTTGGTGGTAAAAGAAGGACAACTCTCCTTGGAAATCTTGGTTTTGCCCTGAAATCCCCGTTAATGTTTTGTGAAAAGCTGCATCAAATCATTGTCACTTTAGTGCCTGCATAAGAAAACACCCAACTTCAGAGAATAATTTACAGGAAAATAAAATCAGGTCTATCACATATTTTTTCTTTTGTGTCTGACCCACTTTGCTTTACTTCATAGTAATCACCCACAAGGGACATATTCCACCGAGGGAAGTTTCTATATTTGTGTCTGGACAAGGTTAGGGGAGTTTAAGGTTAGCTGTAGGATTCAGCAGCTGAAAGTTTTTTTAGTGAGTGATGCATTTTTATACACCTTGAGAGGTGTAGCTGCTATTTAGTACTCACTATAATGCAGCTGCTATTTAGTGCTTGTGACAAAGCAAACTGTGAAAACAATACATTTGTAATGACATTTAAGATTCTACAGTTGAGGTATAATTAATCATTAACCAAGTCAAGAATAATCCTGAAATGAGCATATCGTACAACAGAATTCTTGCATTTATATGAGAAATATCCTCTTATGTTACTAGCTTTGGGATCAACAGAACAATGGATAGACAGACAGACAGATAGGTACAGACAGATAGATAGATAGATAGATAGATAGATAGATAGATAGATAGATAGATAGATCTTGGAGATGTATTCAAACATCACATCAATATATTTTCAAACATTTCAATAAGCACCCAT
Organism: Rhinophrynus dorsalis; assembly: GCA_037306005.1. NCBI lineage: Eukaryota > Metazoa > Chordata > Amphibia > Anura > Rhinophrynidae > Rhinophrynus > Rhinophrynus dorsalis. The sequence goes on along the minus strand of CM074719.1, from coordinate 65,433,414 downwards.
TGGTGCTTCTTTCTGGATGGGCAAACATGTGACTATCCAGTTATTTGTGTATTTCTTCCTCATCCCTCTTAAAACAATACCGATGAAAAAAACCATGGGGCATGTTTCAACAGCAACCTAAAAGAATGCATCAAACTAAAAGTTGTTCTTCGTTTACATATATGATCTTATGCTATGCAAAACTATACTATAAAACTGCTGTGTGATGTTCTTCACCCTGCACTGCCTCAATACAGCTGTACTGCATTGTACTGTAGCTACATCCCACTCCTTTTGCCAGATATCATGTTGTTTTACTCCAAATACCTTCTCCAAAATGTAAACTGGGGGCTGATCCAGAGAGAAATAAAATGGCTGACTGAATGTGTGGGTTCAAGCTGCAATACAGGTCTCTGTGTTGAGACATTGTGGGAACAACACCTAGCATCATTATAGTTTATTCAGTATGTATACTTAAAACTCCTGCACCTGCATTTTGGGGTATGCACAAGATTATATGATCTCTTTAGTGTATAGATGTGCACTCACTCTGCAATAGTTAATAAGACTAATGCAAACACATCCAAAGAACCTCTCCTGTACCACTAATAGGGAAATTGACTAAGATTTAAACTCAGTGCTTCTACTCCTTGTTGGTACAAGGCATTAAACAAATCACAGAGGAACAGAATTCCCTGAAACACCCATATTCTCCCACACTGGTGAGCGCACGCGCACACACACACTCAGACACACACACACACACACACACACACACACACACACACACACACACACAAAGTTCCAGAGCCAAATTGTCAGGAAGTGAGTGACAGTGTGATAACTTCCTAAACATTCCAATGTAAAGCATGTCTCAGGAGTTTCTGTCATATTGTATGGATAACTATTTGTCAGTGTTTTTAATTGACATTTGACAACTAGAGGGCACTGTTCATGTAAAAAATAAACTATAATAAATGTAGAAATCTGCATCTGTCAGCAATGGAAGCTCTTTGTTTTACTCAGCAGGGAAAGCCCTAAAATATATGTTTTTTTCTTCATAAAAAAGGTTTACTGCTACCTTAACACAACAAAAGAGCATGTATCAGCATGTGTTAATTTGAGATATTTTGCATGGAGTTAATTTTAAACATAATGAAAAAAAACATGCACCAGCATGGAGTTGATCTGAGATATAGTAGGGTACGTACAAAAATATATACTATTAACTTGCCAAGATTTACTTGGAAAACATCTGGCACCTTGTTACAGATTATTAAACTGTGTTTTACATTGATGCTTCTTGTGTCAATGCTCTAATCCAATGCAGCTGCTTTAGTCCAGTACAAATCCATTATTGCAAACACTACATTAATTATACAAAGCACCAGAGAAAAAAACAGGAAAAAACAGGAACGATTCTGGAACAGACCAAATATAGTATAGGGGGAATATAAAAGATAACCCAAATTCTCCACTGATTTAAATTGGCCTTTTAGCCCCCTAAATGCTAGATAGGTCTCTAGTACACTGTGAAGAAATACATCGGAGTCCTCTCTAGCATTCAAGGTGTTAACAGCCCCATTTAAATCAGTGGGGGGTTTATTTATATCCTATGGTTTATTCCAGTGTTTCATAGCTCCCTTTTAGACTCACTGAAATGATGTACTAAGAGGAATTGGAGAAATACTTTGATACATGAACTGTACCATAGAGTACAGACATTGACTTAAATTGGCTAATTATGATTATTATTTTCTTCCCTTAATTTAAGAGTATTGCAAACAAGGTATGTTATAAGATGTAACACAACTGCAATGCAATGATACAGACCAATACAGCTACATACATCACATGCGTAGTGGTGTGCACTGTAAGTGTCAATGAGCACTGTGGCTAATGTATGAACTTGACAGTGCTGCTACCTTGACTTTAGCCCTTAAAACCTGCACACATGGTAGATAACTGTACTGCTTTTTGGTAGACATGATTTTCTGTGAGTCCTGTAATGCCAGCCCCATAGAGCATGCAGGGTAATGGCACTAACACCATTTCCATAGGAATAGAGGAAAGAACCAAACTAACGTACCCACAGTCTGCCCCTTTGTCCTCTGCCTGTTAACGCTGTTATGAAGAAGATTTTTAGCATATGTAACTTAGGAAATTGATGTTAGGCATGCTTGTGAACTCAGAATTTATTCCCATGCTACATTTAGCACAGAATCTATTTTACACATTCACCCCACCGTATTATATATAAAGGAAGTGATGTTGAAGCAACTTAGAGGTAAGGAAGAACAGCTTATTCCACACTGAAGACCATGGGAACAAGTGTGTTTACATTGGTTTTCATGGGACTGGGAGGTCCAATGGTCCCATATCAGTGTGAACTTCTTGATGAAATCATTTTATATGGGGCATAACCATTCCATATGTCAGAAGAAGTTATTACCACCATCCTGGTGGTAATATCATTCTGTCATGAAGCAATATGTTGGGAAAACCTCTAGCATTAAAGAGGTTAAAAGCCTAATTTAAATTAATGGGTACTTAGGGAAATGTTTTGATTTTTTGTTCAAATAGTGTGTTTGGTTTGCGTCTCACATTTTGGTTTGCATTTTTTAATACTCTTAAGGGGTCTTCTTAGGAGTGAAGGGTAATCCAGATGTGGACCTCTTGCTATCAGTGACTAGGGAATCTAGCTGCACCTCACTCACAAGGCACAACAAGGCCAAAACATATGTCTGGGGTTAGCTGGTGTGCCCATGCAGAGGGGACTTGCCCATCATTTTAAAACTGGACTGCCCTATGTCTCCTCTGTAATGGCACTATACAGGGGTGGCGCCACCTATAGATGAGATAGGCACCAGCCTAGGGCACACATGTACTGGGGGCGCAGGCATGCAGCAGAGAAGAGCTGTGCCCAGGGCTGTCTGTTCCCGCTAGCAGGACTCCTCCGCCTGGCACTGCAACACAGTTAGGTCTGTGTAGCTATTGCGCTCCCTCTTTGCCGTCGGCTCTTTAGTAATGCAGAGCTTTGCATTACTGAAGAAACGACCGCATGGGAGCTCCAGCAGCAGTTCTGTGATGGGGGGCAAGTTGGAGCTGGTGGGGGCAAGTTGGAGCTGATGGGGGGCAAATGGAGCTGGTGGAGCAAGCTGGAGCTTATAGGGGGCAAAATGGAGCTAGTGCGGGGCAAGTTGGAGCTGGTGAGGCAAAGTGGAGCTGGTGGGGGCAAGTTGGAGCTGATGGGGCAAGAAAAGAGGTGGGGTATAAGTAGGCGGGGTATAAAGGGGTGGGAAACAAGGGGTGGCAAAATTAGGTTTTGCCTAGGGTGGCAAAAATCCTTGCACCAGCCCTGGCACTAGAGAGATAAAATGTGATGATTCTGAGTTGTGACTAGCCATAGAACAAGTCATTGTGCTTTTGTTCATCTTCTGAGCCTCTCACACTTTGGTTTATATTTTCTAATACTCTTAGGGGGTCAAAATAAAAGTGACGGGTAATCTAGATGTGAACCCGTTGCTTTCAGTGCCTAGGGAATCCATCTGCACCTCAATGATGAGGAACAATAAGGCTGAAACGTATATCAGGGGTTAGATGGTGTTCCCGTGCAGAGGGAACTTGCCCTAAATTTTGGAAATGGACACCCCTTTTGGCCAGGATTAGTCTAATATGAACATGGACATTTCTCCTCTGTTATGACAAAAGGGAGCTATAGCATGATGCTTCTGAGTGGTGACTAGCTGTAGAACAAGCCATTGTGCTTTTGTTCACCCTCACAGCCTCTCACATTTTGGTTTGCATTAACCTTTTAAGTGCCTGAGAGGTGTCTAACACATTGCTTCACAATGCATTGGACACCTCGCTGACACTCAAAGGATTAATTCATCAATCTTGTAAGACAACAAACAACACTTTTCTGGTATGCAGCAAGGGTTGATTGCTCGATATAGATGATTTCATTAACAGGGAAACTCCTATAATTCATCCGTTAAGTGTATGAGTGGGTGTAAACATAACATTTAATAGAATTTTAAATTTTACAAGATAGGTGAGAGCAATGACCTAGAAGAATAGTAAAAATGTCATCTTAATGGTTAGCATTAAAAAAGAAATAAAAAATTCAGCAGAAATTAATTTAACTCTTAGATGCAAGGAATGTCTCTGACTCATTGTTTCATGATGCATTGGAGATATCTAATATAAAGGATACAACAGTTGTAAATCTGGAGTTGTTCAATCCTATATTATAATTCGTTAAGTATGTTTGTCAGAAGCCATCATGAGCAGTAGAGACGGCTGCGTGCGCTGCAGTCATGCTCAATACAGACTGCCAGAGCCGCGGCTGAGAGGTAGTGCACAGAGAGGACTACTGTCTGAATTCGGAGCACCCCGCTCCATATCAGCCGCAGCACGGGCAGTCTGTACTGCGCATGACTGCATAGCCTCCAGTGTTGGCCAATGTATACGGGATTTAAAATTAGTAACCTTATATTTTGTTTAACCCTTTGAATTCCAGAGGGCTATGTAACGCATTGCAAAGCAATGCGTTCGTACCCCACTGGTACTCAAAGGGTTAAAGTACCTGGAGCTGTTAAGATGGTGTATGTGAATTACATGTCCTTCTGTGGGATGTACAAGGTTAACGTCTATGTACAAATCATTTGGTGAATTTCAGTTTATACTTTGTGCTACATATGCCTAGGGTTGGCCAGCGTTGGAGTGTATGGATGTTTCAAGGCATGTTATTCCCTTCAGCCAATGCACAGCAGGACAAACTTAACAAAGCAAAGGAAAATTATTTCACCTCCTTATGTCTGCTTTAAAGATTAACCCTTTGAGTTCCAGATGAGTATCTAGCCTCTGGAGACCCCTCTGGCACTCAAAGGGTTAAGGGTTTGTTCACATAGGAATTGTACATTGATACATAAGCACAGACAAATAAATTAGTTATTGTTTTAAATAGTTGCTGCATATTCATGCTTCCGTTATCATAGAGAATATAAAGTACTTTCCCCATTGCTCACCCAATCTACCATCAATTCCTACAGTGTCAGTTGAAGCAGCTATATAATTCCACCTCTGATCAGTAGCTAGGATATAGGGTCTGAACATGGACAAATTTTTCCTCTGCTTCAACCTTGTATCTTTATTTGACATGCACCAAAACAAAATGTCTCCTTTGCAGACACCCACTAGTGCTACGTGGTTTGAGCAGAGAGGAAGTTCATGGTTTGGACAGGAAGGACATTTGTCACCAATCAGACCCCATATTACTGATCATTTAGAGATACGTAGGAGTTAGAATTTACTCTTTGCAGCAACTTTCAAAGAAAAGGGGCAATATTCCCACTTTCAAGAGAAATTTCCATAACCTGCACTGAGTATTAGCATTCCTGTACCTTATTTCTGACATTTCTGTCATATGAAGCACACGCGGTTGGAGAACAGGTCCTTCTAATGGGAAATTTGACAGAAGGTGGAAAGCCCTCTTTTCTTCCTACTGCGGAATATTGTGCACATCCACAGTCACTAGTCAAGCAGAGAGATCAGTCACTAAACCTGCAGTAATGGGTATGGGATCAGGTGAACAAGGAGGCAATTAGTGTGTTTTTCACAAGGGTTTACTGTTCCTTAAAGGACATTTACAAACCCATTTTGTAGGCAAATGTAGCAGCATGCCAAACCAGCAAAACCAGAAAAAGTATGCCCATCTGCATGATAAATAATAACTTATAATATTAAAGTGCTAGCCTCTGCTGGAAAACATTCATCTACATACTAAGATACTATAAGAGATAAAATTGCATCCAAAAGTAACCTAAATATAAAGACAAATAATTCAATTCATATGTGCATGTACATGATCATCTTATATAATAATTCGCTAAAACGTGTGTAACGCCACATCATGCGCAGTAGACACTGCTGTGCGTGCTGCAGTCATGCGCAGTAGAGACTGCCCGCGCCGCGGCTGATACAGAGCTGGACGCACCTTTGGAGTGTCCAGGTCTGTATCAGCTGCGGCGCGGGCAGTCTCCACTGCGCATGACTGCCCCGCGACCGAGTGGCAGTGGCACTGTGGCCCGTGTAACGGGCTCTTCAACTAGTTTATATATAAATCAGCAACATATTCCACAGCATTGGGAGACATGACATAAATGTACTGTAAAACTTTATGGATTTGATTTTGTTTAATATCAACATAAAAACACTAACTGACTAGGGAAACATCATACACCGTCACTTCTAGTTCCCCTTGTAGCCTGCTATCTTTTGTGATCTCATTACAGAGACTAGGGTTACATCATCTGAATCAATCTGAAAAAACTTAACATTCCGTTGGGTGAAATGTGGAAGTTTTTTTAGAATCAAACACTTCTTAGAGTATTCCAGGATAAAATCTGGGTGGCTAAGGTCATTCACTAAGTTTGAATCCTTCCTTCTGTCTAAGACAAGATCCAGAGGAATTCTTAGAAAAGTATTTTCCATTCTCTCTGATCCTCCCTCTTTAGGAAAACCAAGTTACTTTCTGGCTTGGGAATGGGAATTGGGTTAATCTCTTGCTTGAGGACTGACACTGGATTTGGATTGCTTATTTCTCTTCAATCTCAGCTCTTGAAATGCATTATAAATCTCTGATCCACTGGTATTACACTCACTCTAGGTTACACATCATGTCCCCATTATCGAGTCCTCTCTGCTGGAGATGCCACAGAGAAAGGGGCACTCTTCATAGTTGGTGGTCTTGCCCCTTGGTTAAGAACTATTGGTCTGATTGCCTTCAGTTCACAGAGCTGTGTCTGGACGTGACCTTGCTTAGAAACCCATGGCAATCTTTATTTTATTTACACATTCCTTCCATGCCTTTCCTGAAAAAAACAGTATTACTTACTATATTGCATGCAGCCAAGGTTCTCTTTCCTTTCAATGGACTCCTCTCCACATCTACAGACATTCAGGATCTGATACCAAAGACCCCAAGAATAGGCTCATTCTATTTGCTGCCCAAGATGCATATACAAGGGAACCCAGGAAGACCTGTAAACTCTGAAGTAGGGACACTGACTGAAAATATCACTGGCTGGTGGAAAACTTCCTAAAGCCCTTGGTAAGGAGCACAGCCAGCTACCTCCAGTACACCACAGACCTACTAAACAAGTATCCATTATTATGTTAGTGATAGAAAATCAGAGGAACACTCCTCAGTGGGTTCTACCAGCAATAAAGGAGAAGGATCAGGTAGGAGGCAGGAACAATTGGTGGCTACTTGCAGTTGCCAGTAGACCTGGAGAGTTGCTGACTGAAACTGCAGAACCCAGGGTGAGGTTTCCTGGAGCAACATGCCAGTAGAAAAGCAAGACAAGTAATTTTATTCTTGCAGTAGCTGGGTTGGAGTGCCAATCCAATTCCCCTCCTATATTTCTGCAGCTAACTCAGTACCAGCTCTCATCTTTTATCTACACAGTACAAAAACATACACTGCAATACCACACACACACACTATTACATTACACTACTACCATATACATGTGGATTACAATGAGCTTGTCAGTGTTGAGGGTTGGGAATTGGGCTACACTATACATTTCATATTTCATAGTACTTGGGGAATGTCACCACAGGTAATTATCATGGAAAAAACATACTGCAGAGTTCAGCCCTGTACTAGTTACGTACCATGATTTCTGTCCTCTGAAAGCAGCATCATCATAAGCTTATAGTTATAATTGTATAGTTCTCCCCTGAGCCTCTTTTCCTACTGCTTACAGTAGGAGACCCTGCCAGTGGTATGTCCATTCCTATAGCCTGTGAAGGAGAGTATGCAAGTGTGTATGTGGGGGGGGGGACATCACAGCAACCAACAAGAGCCATCAGCTGCCCCTCTGGAGCTCACATCACTAGCTGTATACTGAGTGATATAAGTTTAAATGTTGAAACTAGCAGAGTTGGGAGTAGCATAATTAACTAGTAGTAAAAGTATTTTATTTCTTTAGAGTTGTTCTTTAATATCAATATAATTATTCCAATACCATAGCATTCACTTAATTAACATTTTGTAGGCTAAACAAATGGTCAAAACATAAAAATATGAAAATTCTATTATAATTATAGTGCACTGTGACAGCAATGGCATTATGACTTTATACTTCTAATTCAGTTTGTAGTCTTCAAAGTGGCAAACCAAATCCTTTGGCAGGATATTAAATTGATATAAAATGGTGAAGCACATTTTAAGTTCAGTTTGGGTTCATACCTCCCAGAAATTCATATTTTTTCTGTTTGATATGAATTACTGAGTGATTTATATTCAGCGTTAAATTTATATGACATGACAGTTTTGAACAGTTTGCTAAGAATCCAAATAGAGACTTCAGGGAGGCAGTTAGTAATCCAAAATGAAAGGGAAGTGAAAGGGGAATGATGTCAGGGGAGGAGAGGGAGAGTTTGGTTTCGTCAGCATAAATGTGTTATCGTAACCCAGATGAAAAGGTTAGTAGAGAGGACATGTTGATCAAGAACAGGGGTCCCAGAACAAAGCCTTGAAGAACCATAAGTGAAGGAATATATACACAATGTTTACACTGAACCCTTTTTCCCAAAACAGACTTTTTCTCCCAGACAGACCTGCTCCTTGACTGGACCACTGCAATGAAAAGCACTTCTTTCACCCTTCTACGCATTTACACCCCATAGCACTTACACCTTCTGTGTCCCACCTACCTTCCACTGGACAGTAAGCTCTCACGAGCAGGGTCCTCTGATCCTTTTGTTTTATATTTTCCAAATGTACTGTTTAATAACTCTCTATGTCTATTCCTTACCTTACTATGCTCAGTGTAAGTTTGCACTATATAAATAAAGGATAACATATACGTGATACATAGAAGTCAGCTTCATAACTGGCAAGTGTGAGTTAAATACATTTGGTTTGCTCCAGAATTACTCTATGTCTCAGTGCAGTCATACACTCATACACAGACATACATTCATACAAGACTAAGGAGCGCATTCAGGGAGCTAAACATTAATAACTTGGAAATAAAACAACTAGATTATAGGGAACAAATGAAAATTCTCTTGGATTTCAATACAGGTTCTAACAAACGAATGGTAGTGAGGTCTTCAATGCACCACAAAGCAATGTCTTGAAGGCTTCTCTAGAGTGTAAAAGTCCCCTTTAAATCAAAAATAATTTTGGGAATTTTTATTGGTTTCTTACTGTGCAGTCGATTTGCTCCAAAATTGCTCCTCTGTAGTTTCCTGAATATGGCCCTAAGGGCTTTCCGTGCAAAAAAAAAAAAAAAGGGGGGCAAACCGGATTAACCCTTTCAGTGCCAGCATGGTATCCAGCTCATTGTATTATGCGTTGGATACCCCCTCTGACACTGGAAGGCACAGTAATACCTCAATTAAACTTTAGCTCAGAGTATTTTGTGTAATTTTTTTTAACATGTTGAACTATATTGTTACCAACAGATTTGTAGTTAAAACGCTCTTGAAGATGAAAGGATCCCCCTCCCATCTCTTTCTCTGTGTTACTGTCTGGTCTGGATGGAGAGCGGTGAGGGACAAGCTTCAGTAAGCAAAAGGAAAATTCTGTATCCTTTTTCAAGGGGACAGAGTTTTCCTTATAATAAAAATAATAATAATTATACTTACTGTTTGAAGATTGTCCCTGCATCCATTCAGTCCCATGACCGGATGACAGATCTAAGGAGAGGTTTCCAGAAGGGGTGGGAGGGGGGTCCTTTCATCTTCAATAGCATTTGAATTACAAATCTGTAAGTAACTATATAGCGCAACATGTTAAAATAATTGAAAATAATACTCGGAGCTGAAGTTTAATTGAGGTATTACTATCTCTTTAAAGGGATAGTAATGTTTCCTAATAAAAGTAGTTCCAATTAATCTTCATAGTATTCGGGCTGTGGATAGTGTTATTTCAATACTGTCAGCTTTGTAGAGTAATCCTATATAATAATTCGCTAAGGATGTTTGTCAGAAGCTGTCATGCGCAGTAGAGACTGCCCTAACGCACAGTATGCTGAGAGTTCTGTGCTGGGAGCATTTTGTGCTTCGGCCAGTCTCCACAGTGCATGACTGCGTCGGGGGCAGGACGCAGAGCAGGACCGACCTCTAACCCTTTGAGTGCCAGAGGGGTACCCAACATATTGCATAGCATTGCGTACCCCTCTGGCACTCAAAGGGTTAACATCGGACCTTGGCCCGTGTACATGGGCTTTTACACTAGTTGAATGAAAAAGTATCCCCCTCCCACCCCTTTTACTGATGTAACTACTCAGCTTAGAGCAGCAGGGAGGTGTCCAGGTAGATTGCAGAGAGGGACAATCTTCAATTAAGATAAGGGAAAAAACTGAAAAACCTGTCAATGGGGGCAGGGCTTTCATTGTTCTGACAGTAAGAAGATTGTCCCTTGCTGTTATCTGTCTGGTGAAGCAACCAGATTCCACATCTGAGGTGAGCAGTGTTACATTAGGTAAAAGGCGTGGGGGTGGGATATTTTATCATTCAGTTACTTTTGAACTACAACTCTGACAGTATTGAAATAACACTCTCCATGGCCCAAATACTATGAAGATTAATTGGAGCTGCTGTTTTTGTGAAAGATTACTATCACTTTATTTCGAGACATATGAAAATTCCCATTTACTTAAATTGAAATTGAATGCTAGAGAGGTCTCCAATTAATTGCTTCAGTGCTAAATTTAGAAAATACTTTTGTCTCCTATGGTCAGTGGTGTGGTCAATGTAAAAGTTGACTATTTTTTTTTTTATTCTTTAATGTGTAATTAAGCAGCATTTACAAAGCGACTTTTTTCTTTTAAGCTTTAAAGAAAATCATTGTTATGAAGTTCTAGTTATCATTTTAAAATATATGCACATTAAATATCATAGACATGCAAATTTTGACATTAAAGTACTTTATATTCTCAAAAAATGTAAAGTAACATTAAATTCTTAAAATGCCACCAAAGTAATTTAGTCAATGAGATTTGTAGATTTCCCAGATTTTCAATTCATTAAAACTTTCTTTGCACTGTATATTTCTCATTTTTAGAATCCACTAAAATGCATGTAAGTATGTACATTAATAAGGTTCAATAAAATATTCCTAAATAAAGTTAATATTGTACAGTAAGAAAGGTTAATACTGTTATCAGCAAAGTTTACAGCAATGAACTTAAGAAATCTGGCATTTTAAGTTGCTGTTATGAGCAGATGTTCTGGTTATTATGATATCATTTTGCAATGGTAATTAAAACCATACAGAACACATCTCAAAGGTTGTTCAAAATGTATTGCCAAATGCTTAATTTATATGGCTTTCTGTGCTGCAGAGTTAGGAAAGATATGACATTGTATTGTATGTACTGCTCTAGACTACTGAAATGTATAAAATGATTTTTTAAAGGGATAGTGATGTCTCACAAAAACAGAAGGTCCAATGAATCTTCATAGTATTTGGGCCATGGAGAGTGTTATTTCAATACTGTCAGAGTTTTAGTTCAAGAGTAATTGAATGACAAAGTATTCCCCTCCAAATACTATGAATATTGTGAAACATTACTATCCTTTTAAAAGAGAACTAATCCTACTAGAATCTTCCTTTACCCCTTAGCACATTTGATTTCCCCTTCAAGTTAGTGGGAAAATATCAAAGGAATCATGGCAGACAATCTGTTCAACTTTTTTCTGACTTTAAACTCTTAGATTATATTTTAGCTCAAACTTATCAGCAGCGTGCTTTAACAAAAAGTTATTAGCAATGAAACCTGTTTTTTGCTGCAATTTTATGTTGTGGTCACTAGGTGGTGGTGTTTCTATTACTTTCCTTATAGAGCTTTACCGTTTGACTCATGCTGTCTTATAGAGACAAAAAATCTTCTGGATACTCGTTGGATCTGATGTCCACATATACTATGTAATAACTTTAAAATAAAAGGAGCAGTAAACTTTTTTATGAAAAAATATATATTGTAGGATGTTTCTTGTTGAGTATGGGTACTTCCACTGTTGAGAGACGCATATTTCCAGAGTTATTACCTTTTTTTACATTAGCAGTGACCTCTAGTGGTCAAATTCCAGTTCATTATTCTATTATATTCTAAGTAAGTCAGCAACTTATAGTTCTTCATCGAATTTGATAGAAACTTCCAAGTCACTTCCTGTTAGTTAGAACTATCAGGAAGTAAATGCACAGTAAATTCACTGCCTGGTTATTTGAACTGTTATATCATTTGAATAAAACAACTGACAGCGGTGGGAGTAACCTTGTTTTACTTAGCAGGAAAAGGTTTATAAAGGTTTTCATAAAAAAAATGTTTACTGCTCCATTAAGTATCTCACAGCCGTGACATTTCTCATGTTTTAATCCACATGAAAAGATGTACACTACATAGTGATTCATAATAAAACATATGGATGCATACTTTTGTATGTTGTATGTCCCTTTAAGAAATATCTGCTTCAGTATCTTCTACAATTAGAAGAGGTTAGCATTGTGATTAAAATACCACCCATAGGTAGCCTACGGAAAAACTAGCTACTTGATGCAGTTGAAAGTACTAAAATACAACAGATATATAAGCTTTAAACCTATAATGAATTTAACTGCATAATTAAGCACCAACTATTAGTTAGAATGCTCGTTATTCTTAATGTTATCATATTTTTTAGCAGCATTTAGTACTGAATGAAGCAGCTGTAGATGTATCATTATTAAAAGTTCCCTGCTACAGGAAGTGGTGAGAAGGTAGAAAGAGCAGGAAAAATGAAATAAAATAATGTAATAAAAAGTAATATAATGGACCTAAAAGATATGATGAGGGGTTTCAGGTTACTTGATTTAGAGAAAATGGTTTTCATTTGACCCTTTAACCCTTTGAGTGCCAGAGGGGTATGCAACACATTACAATGCAATGAGTTTCGCACCCGCAACGCACTGCATTCCAATGCGTTTCGCACCCCTCTAGTAATCAGGGTCTTGAGGAGGTATTTCCTAAGGAAAGTGAAAGGGAGTGGAAAGAAAATAAGGAGGTAGAAGAGAAAGAGGAGTTAGTTCTATCACTCTAATAATATGTCAGGTCACCAAGCACAAATGACAGGTTCAATGCTAAGGGGAGGATCACCCTAAGAAGCTTATAAGGTGTGAGTAGAACCAGTAAGTGGCTATTGAGCCACTTTAAACCAATCTGACCAGATAGTATTATAGGCCTGTGATTTACCCATAACTAGGGAGTGGAGGCGTTCCACAGAAACGTGGGCAGATACTTTGATAAGCCAGAGTTGTACAGTGGTGGGCTCTGATTGTTTCCATGTGAGGAGGGTGAGGGCTGTAGCTGAGGTTAGGAGGATAGGTAGTATTTGCCAGACCAAAGGTGGAATCTGATAGGTAAGGACATCCCTGAATGAAAATAGACATAACCATGGGTCTATGGTAATATTAGTGAGTAAGCACCTGTTCATCTCTAGAATAACTTCCTTCCAGAAGTTGACGATAAGCGGGCATGTCCACCGTATATAGAGGAAGGAGTCAATTTGCATGTGGCAAAGCCAGCATGAAGAAGACTCGGTCTCCAGGTAGAAAATCGCTAATTGGGCTGGCACCCTATACCATCTAGAAATAATTTTGTAATTTAATTCTCTGGATTTAGTGTCCTTATGTAAGAGAAAGATGGACCGAAAGATTTTTGACCACTGAGACCCATCGAGGGTAAATGCTAAATCCATTTCCCATTGAGTAAAAAAGATGGGTTTGCCTCCATCAGCAGGATTGAGGAGCTACGAATAGGTAAATGATAGTGGGCGAAATAATCAGGGAGGGTTTGTGAGCCAATGGGGGGTATTTAATCATGGCCTGTGTGTCTTATGGCACTGCTTATGATAAACATAACACATGTTATTGAATTATTATTATTACTAGTTGAAGAGCCCGTTACACGGGTCACAGTGCCACTGCTAGCCGTCGCGGGGCAGTCATGCGCAGTGGAGACTGCCCGTGCCGCTGGTGATACAGTGCCAGCCGGTCGCGGGTCAGTCATGCGCAGTAGAGACTGCTGCGTTACACACGTCTTAACGAATTATTATATAGGATTTGTTGAACTGCATACAATAAAATGTCCTGTAATTCCTTGTACTTTATGTTCCTTTTATGTTTTTGCAAGTTGGCCACAGAAGCTGATTTCTTGCATACCTTTTGCACATATTTGTCTTTTATTTCTTTGCTTTCATTTTTCATCTTAAAATAAGTGTGTTTTCTAGCTACAGCAAAACCCTGGAGAAAACAAATATATAGAACAAAAATAGCAAAGTTATATAAACACAATGCATAAAGTGCCATATCCATACTCAAAATAACAAACACCATTAATAATAATAATCGCAAGGCATTAAGAAATTATTAACTAGTAAAGTGAATAAGCATTAAGTTCATGAGCTTTTAGTTTTCATTTATTTATTGTTTGCAAGACTGTTTAACACCTTATGTTTTTCTGTTTCCACGCTTTTTACAAATGGAATCCCATGTTCATTTTCCTTTGAACATATATTCGGCAAAGGAAAAAGAAAATATATTATATATTAAACCCCCTCACAAAAATAAGAAATATGTAAAGGAAAAAAAGAAGAAAATGAATTGCTTACTATAATCGTGTACTATAACCATTAAGAGGTGAGTTGTAATACACCACCAGTCTGTTACTCTCTCAAACATTCCTGTCAGTTATCTCTATAAACCAGTAGTTGGTGTCTGATGCAAGCAAACCGCAATTATGCTGGCCAAGTCTATGTAAGCCCATGAAAGAAGCCAACACAGTTGAGTCTACCCTGTCAACTGGGTGCCCATAAGGTTTGGTGAAAAGTCTTGTTTTTTTTCAAGCTTTTCGCAAACCCCAATAGATATCTGTGAAAGAACATTGCAGTTTTGCACCTATGCTTTCTATAATCTCAGAATTTCTGCCCCAGTACTAGAAGAAGGAGTAAGACTCAGTATATGTCGTTCTATGGCTACCAGTGCCTCAAACTGAAATCGGAGAATAATGGCATTTTCCGCTTGGTGAATAATTTCCTGCGAAAAGTACAGTTATTCTGCTTTTCAACTCCTTTTTCACCCATTGAAATCAATGGGAAAAAAAATTAACCTCCACCACTTGAAACTTTTCTACAGCCATATAAAAGGCTGTCAGGTTCTCACAGCAGCCATTTTGTGTTTGTGAGAGGAGCGAGCAGCACTTTGTTTGAGCTAGAGAAGATGGGCAAATAAAGGGGAATTGAAATTTAGTTTAGGGAATCTTTTAGGTAGGACATTTGTTCTCTGTATTAGGAGAGTCAGTGGGACACTCTGGGGAGGACAAGGGAGGAAGGAGGTTGACCCCAAATAATACCCCAAAATTCAGTTTGAATGACTGGCAAGGCACAGGCAGCTGGGGACCTATTTGGTTGCTGATCTTGCTGTTATTGTCTCTGTGCTGGGTGGGGAAGTCTGGGGAAAAGTTGCTGATTTTGTTTTTCAGTTATAATTTTTTTTGGACAGACTGTGATAAGACAACAGAGTGGACAACTTAAAAAAAAATAGTAAAAAACAAATAAATAAAAAAGAATAAAGGACTAAATATATTAGATGACAGTGACAGACAGTTGATTGGGTGTAGGCAAGGCATCACACAGCTCCATCAGTTGTTTTGTGCACTGTAGAATAAAAGAACTCAGTGTAGTTGAGTAATGTCCAGCAAATGCACGAGGGGAAGGGGGAGGGGTGGAGCATTGTAGGGACGTGAGAGTAAAGTAGTAGTTCAAAAACTGACTGCATCAATGGTTGCTGCAGCATATGCAATCAATGATGATTATCTCTCTACTCCAAGGGAGGATGTAGTTTGTCAAGGTCCCAGCAAAACTAGTCCCAAGCAACTCTCACATTATGCCATTCTGTGCTTGTGAGAGAAAAGAGCAGCATGTTTTTGAGCTAGAGAATATAGGAAAATAAAGGGGAATTGAAGCTTAGTTTTAGGGAGTCATTTAGGTAGGATATTTGTCCTCTGTATTAGGGGAGTCTGGGGAAACAATGGGGAGAAGAAGTGAGGAAGGAGGTTGACCCCAAATACTCCAAAATTTGGTGTGACTGACTGGCAAGATACAGGCACCTGGGGTCCAATATGCTTGCTCATCTTGCTGAAATTGTCTCTGTGCTGGGGAAGTCTGGGGAAAGAAGTTGTTGATTTTGTTTTTTAGTTATATATATGTTTTTTGGGACTAACTGTGATAAGATTTGGTGGACAACTTAAAAATAAATAAATAAAAAAAAAATAAAAAAAAAATAATTAAACAAATAAATATAATAGACATCTGACTGGTAGCTCTGTGACTGAAACAGACTTGATAGACAGCAGACAACTTTGAGAATTTTCTTGAGGGCCAAGGCAAGACATCACATTCCATCAATTTTGAGTAAAAACACACACACAGTAGTTAAGTAATGTCTAGCACAAGAGAGTGGGGGAAAGGTGGAGGAAGTGCAGGGGTGTGGGAGTAAAGTGTTAATGCAATACTGACTGCAGCAATCATTGCTGCAACATGTGCAATAAATGATGATGATCCCTCTCCTCCCAGGGTCAATGCAGTTTGTCACACCACGCCAGTCCAACACCACCACTACCATACACATTTGCCACATTGTAGGTTGTACTTTATTTTTTTTTTAATCACTTGACAGCATTATGAATACTTGCCAGTGTCACTTAGCAGGAAGTAGGTGTTGTGGACAAAGGACAAAGGCACTTTGCATACTAACACATTTTTCAAGGTATATGTTGCTGTAGGACTCGCGACTTTGACTTCCAGCTACTTCTTTCTCCACTACAGCCCGCATAAGAAGTAATATTGTGCTGAGAAATGTTGCACCATATTAAATATAGGAAAAAAATGTGTTGGAATAGGAAAAATTGTGTTGGAATAGAATAAACATGATAGAATAAGAGAAAAATGTGTTAGAATGTGTTAGAATAGGAGAAAAGTGTGTCGAATAGGCGAAAAATGTGTTAGAATAGGAGAATAATGTGTTGGAATAGGTAAAAAATTTGCTGGAATAGGCAAAAGGAGGAAAATTTTGTAATGTAGAAAAAGAGAAAACTTGGCCAATTTTTCACTAAAAGTCACATGGGAAATTTTTCTCACTTTTCACCCACCCCTAGTCAGTGTGTGTGGTTTATAACTACCAATTAGGCAAGGCTGGCTTTTTTATATTTGGTATTATGGCTACCAGTGCAGTGGGGAAGGCTGAGGGGTCAGTATGTGTGGTTCTGTTGATGGCTTTCTCTCTAAGAATATATGTGTGTGTGTGAAAGCTAAGTTGAATTATAGATAAAAAAAAATAGATGATACAGTTTGGTATTTAGAAGATCTCTTCCTTTTAAGATCTAGCAACGTGAATATGTTTATTCAAGAAATCTGATCAGACTATTTCTTTTTTTTTTTTGCTGTCATTGCTTGAGCACATGAATATATATGAATCTGAAAAGATTTTTTTTTATGTTTAAGATCAGAATTATTTGCCGAAAGATTTACATGGGTTGCATTTCAAGGAAATATTTCAACTGGAGTCATCATGTAGATAATGCCTTATCTGCAGATTTGCTGTCATAGGAGCAGACCTCCTGATGAAGGCAAGAATATATTATGAGCCCCAAAGGACCAATGGGGGGGGGTGTATGACAAGGGCATGAAAATGAAGTCTCACAGTTCAGTCTCTTGTCCTATGAGACAAAGGTCCCCAAGGACACTGGGCTTTGACACCATCCTAGAATAATAAACAAAGTTACCACTCACAAGATGCATCCAGTTGTCTTCTTTACAAAATCGTATGACTTGGCTCTTTTTCATACAATGCCATTTTAGCCTTGTAGGTGGTGGAGGGGGGCAAGAGATGGCTTTCAAAGTGGTTCCAGTTCCTCCTGTCCTGTTTTGCTTCTGGGTCTCTGGTAGATCCAGTGGTTGTTCCCAGTCTAGTGACTTCACCACTCATGCTCAGCAACATCACAAGATGTTTGAATCCTGCTCACTCCTAGACAAAACACACTCTTTTACTGAATGGCAAAAAAATAAAAGCCCACACACAGCAAGACATTCAGCATGCCATATGTTTACCAACACTATCAGCCTGCCTTTCATGTTGGTACACTTTCACACCACCCTCCCTCTCTTTTACTTCTTTCACTCCTCCTCTTTACCTTTCATCACTCCCTTTTCCTCCCTTTTGCAACTCACTTCTCCTCCCTCACCTTCATCAATTTTCCTTCCCCTCCCTCACTTTCACCACTTTCATTCACCCTCTCTCACTTTCGCCACTCTCACTATCTTATCAGTCCCTCCCAGTCACCAGGTTCACTCCCCCTCCCTCCCATTCACTATATTCATTCCTCCTACATCCTTTTGCCATGTTTTTCAACTTACTTCCCTTTCACCATGGTCACTCCCCCTTCCTCCAGTTCACCATGTTCACTCCTCCACCCTCCCTTTTGCTGTGTTCATTCTCCATCCTTCCCTTTAACCCTCTGAGTGCCATGAGGGTGTTCAATGCATTGCTTTGCCAAGCATAATGTACCCCTCTGGCACTCAAACTGTTAGCCATGTTCAGCCCCTCCCTTCCTTTTGCCATGTTTTCTTCCCTCCTCCCTTTCTTTCAGTCCCTCTTCCTTCTTCCCCAAGACACAATGCCATTGTCACTAGTCATACATAATCTGTAAGAAAGGACTTTGTGCCCAAAATGCATTAGACTCATCTATCACAAAGCACAGAAGAAAGTCCGATTTAATATAAAGCCCATGCAAGTCAGTGAAAGTTGCATATGTCACTGTGACATCCTAGCCAGTAATAACATAAACAAACCTGTGTTACAGCTGTATGTTGGCAATTAATTTTAGTATAAATTAATAGTTACATTTAATGTATTAAATGGAATACATCTACAGACTTTTTATATGTCAATTTTATTAAATCTCCAAATCCATCATTAATAAAGTCTCATCATAGTTGATGTAGTTAAACAACTACTTGTTTAAAGTTCTTGCCCTACATATTGTAGTAAATTCAATATTTATTAACTACTTTGCTATATTTAGATTTAGACATTCTTGATGCCTTGGAAACACCTAATAGCCTATCTACTTGAATGTGCCTTAAGGGAGTAGATTTACTATGTCATTACACAATTTACAACCCGTTCACTTAAATGTGTCTTATGGGGCCACATATATTAAGACATGCTGGGAGGTGTCTCCTATCACCACTTAGCAAGGTGATTAAATGTGCCACTCCATGCTATTTTGCAATGCAAGTTCAGAAGGCTCATAAAAGAACTTAATCGTGTATTCAGAATGGAAAACTATGGCCAAGTTTCCAATCCAGCTGGAAATATTTGTTGAATGGCTATATGACAGGTATTTCAAGCTGGTAAGCTCTGCAATCACATTTTCACCAAGGGTCAGAGCTATATTTTCGAATTGCATTTCGTTTCTATAGTACACCTTTTATTTTTTATTTTAATTTTTTCATTTTAATAATTCTTTATTCAGAATAAAATGAAAGATTGTACATACATGACATAAAACATTGAGGGAATAGACTCTGGTGTTTGAACAGTTATTTAATATTTTCCAACACAGAAATAAATATTCATTTTTTTAGTGTTTCATGTAATCCAAAGCCTTAACCACAATATGTTAATCAATTAAGGGTTATCCATTATGTGATCATAGCAATCTGCATGTATCTGTGTACAGTGTCCTGTGCATAGGGATGTGTAGATGGTGTGATATGTGTGTGTTGGGAAGAGAGGGTGGGGAGAAGAAAAAAATGAATTAAAAAAACAAAAAGGGGAAGGAGAGGGGGAAAAGAAAACTTTAAGTCTCTCTAAATGAAGTCAGGGGGTCCTTCTGTCCCACAGTTTGTATTCGTCAGGGTCTTATTAAAAAGGAGGTTAGTTTCCAGAGTATCAAAGTCTTGTATGGATGCCAGGAGGCCCAAATAACAGTATGTTACTAGAGAAACTGCCATTGAATTCATATAAGCAGGTAGGGGTTACTCATAATGTAGGCAGAGTTTGATTTGTATAAGATTGCCACCTAGACCAATTCTTTTCAAATTTGGGTATTTAGTTTGTCATAATTGCGTTGCAAAATTCCATGGACCTTATGTGATAGCAATTGTTAGTATCGCTTGTGTTTTCCAGTATAGTAGAAACATTCTATAAACTCTACTGTCAACACCAAAATCAGCACAAAAATGTTTAAGGGGTGCACAATTTTCGTTTCTGCTATCCTATTTCATGTGGTGGCTTCACTGCATGTTTAGGATGCACTTTTCCTGGTGCAAATCCTGAGACATGAGAAGACAGGTCCAGAGCCTAAAATAGGCAGTCAAACCACCAGTATGTGTTAGAAAACTGGTTTCCAACACATGCTTGTAGTTGAAACTAAGAAAAATGCAACGTGTTACATACCCCATTGGCATTCATAGGTTTGATCCAGAAACAGTTCACACGTCCTGACAATTAAAAACTTACAAGTAATCCTAATGTCCAGCGGGGTCACTGCTGACTTCTTCTTTTCTGTCTTCTGATCTACTTTCTTCTGTTTTGTTTACAAAAAAAAATTAATAATTCGTCCTTCAGTATTGATAAAAGATTCCCATAAAAGATGCTACCGTTAACGCTTTGAGTGCCAGAGGAGTAGCCTTCCAGTGCTCAAAAGTTTACTGTAGGTGGCATCTCAAAGTCCATTCCAATTTAAATAAAAACATTTGTTCAAATATTTAATATTGTTCATAAGCATTAAAATGTTCAAGTTATATACGCCCAAGCCTCCGCCGCTGTCTCATCTGGTGATGGAAGGCATTTTCATCCGCACAGATGGATCCTTGTGACCTCTCGGGCCGTTGTCTGAGTCAGACTGCCAGAATTTTGAACTGAGACTGGCTTTTATATGCCAGTCTCAGTTCAAAATAAATTGGCAGACTCATATTGGCTGGGAAGTGTTTACACACCTCTCAGCCAATCAGCTTCCAGCATGGGTGATGACAAACCCACTGATTTCTGTGCCATTCTGCAGAAGGAAGATTTCATAGACAACCCTGATTTAACTCTTTGAGTTCCAGAGTGCTTTGCAATGCGTTTCGTACCCCACTGGCACTCAAAGGGTTAAAGGGCTGTGTCAGGGACATCCAAGTTTTTTTCAATCGCAGGCCACATGATCAGAAAGCCATAAGTGTGAGGGACGCATTATTTTTTTCTCAATAACAATGTTGAATTATAGCTGGTGGTCAGCTATTCAAAAATATGGATACATTAATTTATTAATTGATTAAGCCAGTGACAAGGCCGGTATTTAACAGTCGTTTACTCTTAGCAGGCAGGGAATTAGGCCTTACTGGTCTACTAGTTAGTGTGTGCGTTGGACGCTCATTGGCTTTGTGGTCACTTTAGTCCCCTACATCTGCAGACAACTGACATGAGGTTATGAAGTGTGGCTCTTTAAAATTTGTCTCTTTAACCAACTGAATGCTAGAGGTCTCCAGTGTATTGAAGGCTTCTCTAGCATCCAACAGTTAATAAAAGAACAAGGGAGTTATGCAGTAAGGTGTGATAAAGTGGAGATAACTTCTCAAGTGAAATCACTTCCCAATGCCTATGTTATTCTGTGGAACCAATGCAAAAATATATCTGCCACTTGTGGAATCTTAGTGCATAGGCTCCATAGAATACCATAGGAATTGGAGAAGTGATCTCACTGGAGAAGTTATCTCTACTTTATCACCTCTTTAACACACCTTAATGCATCTCCTCCCAATAGCTTGTACGCATTTCTGTCCCTTGAAAGGCTGACAAATAGGGAAATTTATGCAACAGATGGAACTCCATCATGAACAGCATTTTTTCATCTCCTGAGGGAATTTTTCTGAAAGTTATAATTCTCAGAAAGTTTTGCAAATTTCATCAGAAGGAAAAGTGTTTCTATTCCTACACTAAGCAAACCATGTCTGTAAATTTCCCCATAGAAACCATTTAAATTTCCCAAAGGAATTTACACAGAATAGCAAAATCTTTTATTATATTCACAGTGATTTCTGTAAGAACAAAACAGGACTTTTCTGTCCATCCTGACTAACAAGCAAACAAGCACTTATCTATCATTTTTATAACTATCAGGATTTGACCTTTTGAGGCCAGAGGGCATTGAGAACAAGACAAAAGCAAATTGGATCTATTTTGTGGCAAACATTTGCACCTTAGTGGAGACTTTAACCCTTTGAGTGCTGGAGAGGTCTCCAACACATTACAAGTAATACAATGAACACCTGTTAGCATCCATGAGGTTAAAAATCCCACTTAGTAATGTCTCATAAATTAAGGTTCAATCATTCCTTATACATTATAATAACGCTATGCACCCATGTCAGTCTAGTTTTTGTGTAATTATATTATAAAAATTCCCCTCTACTGCCCCTTTTAAATACGTCAGTCTTCTACACTCAGATCTGAAATCTGTTCACTTGACCAGACAGATCACAAAGAAAGACAATATGTCAGTATAAGGAAAGCCCTACTCCCTTGATAAAGAGGGCAGGTTTTTCCTTATGCTGACACAAGATTGTGCTTCATTGCGATCAGTCAAGACCAGCTTTCTGCTCTAAGGAAAGAATAATGACATTGGTAAAAGGGATGGGAGGGGACACATTTTATAATGTAATTATACAAAATCTACACTGATTAGAAAATTGGCAGTGGACGGTGCAGCACGTTATTATAAAGTATAAGGAATGATTGAACCTTAATAGCGAGACATTACTATCTCTTTAAATCAATAGCACATTTGGGGAATTTTTTTCCCTATGATTCAGTTAGTATGCCCCTGAATGAATCCAGTTTTCTTTTATACATAAGGCTACGAGGGTTAAAGTATTTAGGTGCTAAATTGCTTATATCTGTATAAAAATTAATCATTGTCACATTGTTTGATTGTGTAAGTAACACTAATACTTATAATAATAATAATAACCACTTGTCTTCACAATGAATCAGTTTTATGTGGATTGGTTTTCCAAATTAATTTTTAATTAGTATCTGATTTTGTGTCCATAGGGGCAGACATGATTATTTTTACAGGACTAAAGGAACACAAACTCATCCCACTAAAGTCTTCATTGGACATAATAAGAAGTACTCATTAAATATTCATTTGGAAGCACCAATCCGCAGAGAACTGATTCATAGTGAGGCTGATCCACTAAGAACTGATGCAGTTTCTGTTAGAAACCAGCCGTACCATAGGTGACACATAAAAAAAGGAAAACAATTTTCCATTGATATTATTACATCACAAAGCATTGCTGACCTATTTATCATTCAAAGGCTTAACCTCTAAATGCTTTGCAATGTGCTGTGCAACCCTCTGGCACTCTAACGGTTAAAATCCCTGTATAAATCAATGGGAATTTTGATTTGTTCCTTATGGTACCATAGGTTTGCCCTGGAATGGCACTGATTATTATTAGGAGGTGTCATTACTGCGTTTATTTCATAGCTATGGATGGGGGGGGGGGGTATTTCTAGATTCCAATAGGTTAATCCAATCAGGAGGAATCACTTAATCCTTTGAGTGCCAGAGAGGTATGCAATGCATTGCATACCCCTCTGGCACTCAAAGGGTTACAAGCATTAATTAGTCCTCCTGCTCATACCCACACGCAGTAACTTAAGTGACATCTGCAGGGCTTGAAGCTTCTTAAAATCAGTTTTGTGTAATGGTTCTTAACATCTGCACTGAAGTTGCTCTGCTGAGAACATAATCTGATAAATGTGCCCAGATGGCTCTTAAACCACTGCTGAATCAGTGTCCCTTACTGCTAAGGTCACTATAACTGGGATATCTATCTATAAACAGCTAGAACAACTTCCTAAGCAGCGGTGACATTTACTCGGCTATTTGAGATAAGTGGCCAGGTAATGTGTGTGTAGCTTTTGTCATACAGATAAAACGAAATAGTAGCTGTCTGTGTTTTACTGTTATCTTACACATTTCATGACTATTTTCTTTTTTCATTCAGCTACAGTATGAACAGCAATCTTCTAAGGGCTGTATATTTAAAGAAAGTAGAGGAATTCTTTAGGCAATCAATTACACTGTGAGAGAAAATGAAAAACATGTATTGAGTTAAACAGAGATTTATAACTATGGAATGCTAGAGGTTTCCAATGCATTGCAAATGCATTGGAGACCTCTGTAGCATTCAAGGTGGCTAAAATTCCCATTTAAATCACTGTGAATTTTGTGAATTTTTAATTTTAAAATCCCCTTTTAAATCAATTCCAATTTGGGGAATTTTCTTTTAACCCCTTTACGACCCTTGACGGTCATAGTACATCAAGGTTCGATCTGACTGAACGACCCATGGCGTACTATGACCGTCATGGAGTTCCGGGCTCCCCCCGCAGCTGCACGCCGTTCTGGGAGTCCGGAACCGCAAAAAAAAAAAAAAAAAAATGCTCCACGGTCCTTAAGTCGCAGCACAGATCGCCTGGTCGTTAAGGGGTTAAAATAAGTAAATATTTGTATTTTTTGTTACTCTCGGCCTTGATACATAAATACTTTAGAGAAAACCAGCTGAACCATAAGAGACAAATTAAATTTCCCAAAATTCAGGCTTTTTAATAAAATTAAACCATAAATATCGCAGGATAAAGGTAAGGTGCTTTATTTATCAATGGTTTTATCAGGAGCTACATTTTTGTTGATGAGCTAAAAAAATTAGTATAATGTCTAGACATTTTGCATAGAAATACAGTAAGCTATAGATTTTTTAACCAGATTATTAATTCTGCTAACTTTTCTTAGAAGCAATGGGAATTTTTATTAGTAGAAATGGGAATTTTTATTAGTAGAAATGGGAATTTTCAGAAGCAATGTCAAATAAATTGTCAATTATATTATTTTATATAAGCTATGCAATTTTTTTCTCTTATCTTTATTTACAAAAAACATTTAAACCTGAAAGAAGAGTAGGGGGACAGGCTGGGGAGATACAGAAGTACAGAAAGAGGTACATAGAGGAAGGAGATTAGATCTTCTTAATGTAAAGGACCCAACCAATGTTATGGGATGAGGGTGCGAGGCAGGGCCAGATTTACATCTCAGGGACCCCTAGGCACAACACCCTCTGGTGCCCCTAGCCCTGCCCTCTAACCACTCCCCTCACTTAGCCACACCCTCCATTAACCACACCCTCTTGTGGTCACACCCATTTTTAGATTTTTCTTATTCTTCACAGTACTGTGGAAATTCTCCCAGAGGTAGAGGAAAATGTTATATATAGTGAGGGCCTGGTGGAGGTATATATATATATACAGTATAAATAAATCAAAATTCTATTTCCACACCACTGCAGTTTAGGCAATCCCACCCAAAGGGATGTTTTGTTTTCAGCATGAAAAGAGGATCTATCCATTATATTCACTGCAGGTGACTGACAGAGGAGATACAGTACACACACTATACTGCAATGCAAGTGAGTGTACAAATGACACATACACCAAATTAAACTGCAGGGCAGGTGATTATACACAGAGGGCACGTACACCAACACCACATTGTACTGTCAGTGATTGGACAGAACAAAAGGCACATATACTGCATTACACAGCAGTGTGATTGTAAAGAGGGAACATATGCCAGCAATGCCACATTACAGTGAATTTTGATTTTACAGACAACACACAACATA
Source organism: Rhinophrynus dorsalis (assembly GCA_037306005.1). Classification (NCBI taxonomy): domain Eukaryota; kingdom Metazoa; phylum Chordata; class Amphibia; order Anura; family Rhinophrynidae; genus Rhinophrynus; species Rhinophrynus dorsalis. Next base: position 65,407,641 of record CM074719.1, on the reverse strand, counting down.
CACTGCAGGAAGATTGTATCGTGGACACACATGACAATACAGGTGATTGTATAGAGGAATTAAATATGAATGGTATCATCATCATTATAGTCCATGAGGATGATACCATTCATAACTAATTCCTCTATACAATCACCTGTATTGTCATGCAGTGTATGTGTGTCCACTATACAATCTTCCTGCAGTGTATGGTGTGTGTTGTCTGTACAATCAAAATGCACTGTAAAGCGGCATTACTGGCATATGTTCCCTCTGACTGTACAATCACGCCCATGAACATCAGAGTTATCCCATGTAAACGTACATTTTCACTTTAAACTTTCACTTTGCACCAGCTCCTTTATCCTTATTTAAGGCTATTAAAATGGTAATTAGGCACATTGCAGTCTCTGAAACTAAATACCAACTACATTTCCTGATGTTTGTTTCATACTCTGGGTTCATAAAGCCTTATAACAAGGATTTCCAAACAGTAGTAGTATGTCTATATGTGGTCCTCAATTTACTGTTCACAATATTATTTAAAAGGAAATATCTAGATTGCACTATCTGGGCAATAATGGGGGATTAAGGTTCAGATCCTATACAGGCAAAAAGGGTGCATGGGTAATTTAAATTGTTTAGAAAAAAAAACACTTCTTCCCAAGAAAGGGGAAAAAAGAATTACCCTTAAATTGCACTCCGTAAAATATCCCAGATGGTATAATAGTATGTATGACAAAGCATGGAGAAAATGGCTTGTTATTACTAAAAAAATAATCTTTATTGGGTACTAATTAAAAAATGGTAACTTTTAATGCCAAACCAAGAATCAAAAGTCTAAGATGTAAAATTGATCAAAAAGTGAGAGACCAAATGGTCAATTGCGATACAATAATGAGAGCTAATTCCTGTATTTACACCACTTAGAAAGAGGATTCATATAGGTGCTGTGTACTCTCAAAAGTTTTGCATTAAATGTTAAAAAATTTTAATTAGTACCCAATAAAGATTATTTTTTTAGTAATAACAAGCCATTTTCTCCACTTTGGTCATAACTACCATTAGACCATCTGGGGTAATTATTTTTCCCCTTTCTTAGGGATGTATTTTTTTAGTATACAATTGTTTAAGCCAACAGTATTTCTCACTCAAAATATAATGTCAATTAAAAAAAAAAACACATTTGAAATAAATGAGTCTGATATTAATAAAATGAATGTCACCACATGCCAATACATGCCTCCGCTCCACCCGCCAGTAACTTTTGGCCTGCTATCTCTGTATTGAGCCTCCTCTGATGGTTCCTGTGGTTTTTATGCAGCCGCGCAAGCTATGCTGAAGTGCGTGTCTGCATTTGATTATGTGCGTCCTGAAGAGATGACATCGCAGGAAGACCCATCTAGCCGGGCGGTGAGCAATGAAAAGTGTAGGCAGTGGCACGCAGGTGCAGCAGTGGGTCACATGTGGCGGCTAAGGCAGCACACATTCAACTAGCCAATTGGAAGGAACAGTTTCTACTTGTGAAAATGTATTGAATGATGCATTTGCTAGTAAGCACAGCATTAGTATTATGCCATGATTGCCATCACATTATAAACAGGGTGGGACAAGGCCATTGCCTGGTGCCCCTGAAAATCAGGCGCCCTAGGCAAGTGCCTTGTCTGCCTATTGACAAATCCAGCCCTGGTGCAAGGTCCTCCATCAGTCTTATGTCACTTGCCCTTTTATCCTTTCCATTTTTGCTGGTGGAGTTGTTTTCTTTCAGTGTAGAGGAATAAGTGCCTTTGTGTAAGGGTAGTAAATATTTATAAGAGGACAAGCTAAAGTAATGAGTTGACTGGAAGGGCTGATGAGAAGTTTTAGTACTCAACAGCTGGAATTCTGACAAGTTACCTTTACTGCTCAACTGTGCGGGGTACAGCAGGAAATGAGATTTCCAAAGAAATTCAATTCTGGACTGCATTTACATCCTCAGGCATCTGTATGGTAGGCGTGTGAGATGCTCCTACCACTGCCTATGGTCATATCAGGACTTTTTGCATCAACATCTCCCCAAACCCATCCACTGTTGTCTGACTCAGAAAATACTTTTAGCCTATAGCTAACATATGAGTGTGTATACATTGCTACATAAACCTGATTAATGATGAGCGAGCACCCCGATGCTCGGGTGCTCTGACCGAGCACCCCCTGAGGCTCGAGTGCTCGGCCGAGCACCCGAGCCCCATTGAAAAGCATGGGAGCACTCGAGCATTAAACCAGGCACCCCCTGCTCTGATGAGCGGAGGGTGCCTGGTCAATGTCCCCCTTCATCTCCGCTATGCCCCTCTTCCACAATGTCCCCCTTCATCTCCTATGCCATAGAGGAGATGAAGGGGGACATTGTGGAAGAGGGGCATAGCGGAGATGAAGGGGGACATTGTGGAAGAGGGGCATAGACTCTATGCCCCTCTTCCACAATGTCCCCCTTCATCTCCGCTATGCCCCTCTTCCACAATGTCCCCCTTCATCTCCTCTATGGCATAGGAGATGAAGGGGGACATTGTGGAAGAGGGGCATAGCGGAGATGAAGGGGGACATTGTGGAAGAGGGGCATAGCGGAGATGAAGGGGGACATTGTGGAAGAGGGGCATAGAGTCTATGCCCCTCTTCCACAATGTCCCCCTTCATCTCCGCAATGCCCCCGTACCTCCAGTCCCTGGTGGTCCAGCGGAGTCTTCGGATCTGTGCCTCTTCCGGCACAGATCCCCTTCACCCGAACATGTCGGGCGAGCACATGGCGGTACTCGTACGAGTACCGCCATGTGCCGAGCAGAGCGATGCTCGAGCCGATCCGAGCATCGGCCGAGCACGCTCGCTCAACACTAAACCTGATCTTATGGACACAAAATACAATGATTGGTACATTTTGCACAACTGTAAACCCCCTCTCAATTTTTACTTGGCCCCCTCTGCCTATTATGATCACATCTATATGCAATATTACCTCTATCATAAAAGAACAATTTGCATTATAGCTATAACTGGAAACTCTCTGGATCTGCTAAAGAGACTCTGATTTTCAGACTTAATTACCAGTTCTATACAGAGACTGATTCTGCAGCTTTTCGAGTTTCATAATAACCTCTCCCACTCCAAGCCCTGTTCCACCCATTCTGCCGACTTACCTGCCCACTACTGGATAAACCCACCTGTTCCTTCTCCTAATCAGTCTACACCTGATTAAGTGAATCACATCATTTGGAGAGTCCTATCCTCATCCCTCTTGGATACTCCAGTGGGGGTAAGCAACATTGTTCCTTTAACCCGTTGGATGCAAGCATTGTCTACAGCATATTGCAAATAAATGCTCTGAAAGCATACTTCATATCCAGTGGGTTAAATTGCACAGAAGCAACCTGACATTTTGTCTTAATTCAGATAAATACTGTAAAAAATTGTCTTTGGGATATTATTTAAGCACAGTTTGTTTTTGTGTGTTCTCTCCATATAATGAAGGGAAAATAGGATTAATGGCTTACTCCTTAAAGTGCAATTTCTCTCTGAAAGCATGCATAAAGTTTGGGACAAATTGTATAAATGCCTGAATTACAAAGTAATAGTGTTTCCAGAAAGTATTTTAGTGTATTTGGTAATCATTGTCAAAGCTTCTTTATTAAACCTTTTATTTGTGTTTTTATTTGATTCCGTGTTGCATGTTATAAGGAGAGGTATGACCCCCTAAATAACCACAGACACAAATCTTGGGGATAACAGCCCACAACTTTATTTAAATATTTCCTGCCACATTATTATTCTTATTCAACTGTAATAGTAATAAATCATTAATTAATCATTAACTGACATTCCTTGCTACTCCACATTCCTTGAATGCAAGCATGGCCAAATACTGGGCTCATGCTAGAATCCCACCATTCTTCAACACTTACAGCTGACCCCAACCTTCTTCAGCACATACAGCTGACCCCAACATTCTTCAGCACTTACAGCTGAAGCCAACATTATTCAGCACTTACAGCTGACTCCCCAAGTAATTACCCCATTGGCCATCCACCTTAACTTCAATGGGTAACTTCACCACCTGCGACCTAGGTCTGATGCAGACTCCCAAAGAGCTTCCATCCGAGGATGAAACCACATAACTTTAACACATGAGTCATTGATCTCTGCAAACTAGGCAAGGGCAACCTGCCCCACTGTGACAAACAACCAAACACCACACACAAGCACCAACCTAGGGAGGGATGCTTCTTCTTGTCCTCTCTTCTGCTAACTGTAGTTCACATCCTGTCACAAACCCTAACACATCCTTTTTCTTACCTACTTCCTGCCCTGATCAACCCTCCCTATGACATGCCTCCTCTCCCAGTACACTGCATTCCTGTCCGGGGACGTTTTTATGTATGGTGATTTATATTTTATTCAAGTCTAGAGTATCAGAATGTTACCTGACAAACTAGTTACTATGCCATGATTGTTTAAGCCACAGTTGTGATTGTATGTACTTTTAAATGCTAGATACTAATACAAAAACATTGCAGGGATGCACTGATTCAAATGTTGTCCTTCAGAATTAAATTTGTATAAGTTACATGCAATTAAAGGGATATTTGTTCACTTTGTGATCCCTGACATAGAATGCAGTAGCAATCCCCCATCTCTAGCAACCAAGATGTTAAATAATCACTACATCTGTTTGTCCTCCTCCTAAAGGTAAATGTTTATGGTAGCATTAAATAATCACAGTTAGCATCACAGAATGCTAAGCACACACACACACACACACACATAGATTTCTACCATGTCAAGCTCCTACTCGTATAGAAACTTGCCAGAATACTGAGTTTTCACACCTATCTTAACACATTGCTCAGTTTTTACATCTGGCTTCAGACTGAACAGACTTTATTTTGTGATCTAGATCATTAGTACATGATAGAGTTTCTCCTTGACTGTGTGGGAGTGGGGGCTTTCCATCATTGTACTCTGCCCAGTTCAAAGCAAAAACACAGGATATTGATGCACATCCATATTTACTCAGTATTAACTCTTTATACTGCTGCATATAAATGTAATAGCTATATTAAAAATGAGTTTTGGTCAGATAATAATAGCATAAGTATGCTAAGCTTGCCACCATGCCAATGTACCACATAACTATCAAGTACTCACCTAAATGTGCTTTTTACTGGAAGCTGAATCTCTCCTGATTTACACTTTATACTGGAGAGAGACTCTCTGACAGGCATTTTTTAGTGCCCTAAAGACAGTGAACATTGCACCTGGGGGAGTGAGGCATGCTTAAATCAATAGAAGCTGGTCAGACTTCGACATATACAATTACAGTCCAGGCTCTGGAATGATGTAATTCTAAAGCAAACCAATTATAATATCAGGGACAAATACCTTTAATTACCATTGATTTAAATGAAAGATTTTAATATCTTGAATGCTAGAAAGGTCTCCAGTTCATTGAAATTCAATAGTGACCTCTCTGACATTCAACGGGTTTTGAAGTCCATGGGAATTTTAATGTGATCCCTATGGTACTGTCTGTTTAGCCACAATTTCACCACTTTGCTTTTCTACACAAGGGCCTTTGTACTCTTTTTTAAATTTGTGCGTCCAGTTATTACATAATTCAGATATACACAACCCTTGATATAATTACTGGTGTATGCAGCTAAAGGAATACTACACTCAGCCAGAGATGCAAAAATGTATGTGTAACACAGGCCTAGACAAACATTTACTGCACTGAATAAAGAACTGATCTAATATGTTGAGGAACACGCACTCATGGTTCGATATGTGAATCATCACATGAAATGTACTAGACCAGTTGTTCACTTCAGTGTCTCCATACTTTGAGACCAGTAAAGCTATTATTGTTTCTATAGAAGCATAGTTGCATCTTTTGTTGTATGAGGTTTTCTTCCATTCCTGGATAGTTAGGACACTTGCTTGACTCTGTACCTTCAGGACTGAAACGGGTAAGTGCTCTAACAGGTTCTGGTTCTCCATTTCTTTGTCAGCTATCATTACAGTCTGAAATTCCTAAGACACTTTTTTGCCTATTTGATTGTTGTGTACCATGTTAATTTATAAGAGCTAACAAACTGCAAATCAATATGGTTTAGTGACTCACTGATGTAAAGTTTTCTGAGCAGAAATCTATGTATGCTCATTTTATGGTTGATGAATTGCCAACATATGCTTGCCTCAGTCTACCACCATTTCGAATGGATGGGTGTCATCTTTTATTTTCCTTCAGTTTCATAATCCCCTGACCACAGCAATAGTGCTGTAAGTGACACATATTATTGCCAGTCACAGAGACTGATATTATTATGTGTTTACTGATGTCACTTACGTGTTATAGCATTGACTTACTACCTCCTTAACATTCACTTCCCCTCATTGTTAAATGCATCGATGCTCGGGATGCACTAAAACTACTCACATAAATATCTCTGAGTGAATAAGAACCATGTCGGGGCCACGGCAACTGGTCCAGTTCCTATTGGCATAAATGGACTGATTTCACTACACTGTCTAGATAAAAGCTCAAAATGGAACAGAAATGTTGACCACACACACGCACATATACATATTCTTGGTATAACTCTGCTGTTTTCTATAGTTATAATATTTAAGTGTCTGAAAAAGCATGCATGTTTTTAAAGAACCATGTGTGGGGTTTTTCCTCTTTGGATTGTATTATTCAGACTATCTACATTGCATATGTTTAAACAAAAGGCAGACTCAAATGGAGCTCAGAAATTACAGGCGAATGCATAGACCAGTGGTTCTCAACCAGTGTGAGGTAGCACTTTCATCTGCCATGGACATCTACATAATGTGCCTTTTGTTTTCTAATAAGCTTTTGAAAAAAAGTGAATGTTGACTTTGATTATTGATATTTTTGAAAATTGTTATGCACAATATGTTTGTTTTTGTTACATACAAATTCTACTGATAGATATATCTGTTTGTTATATGAAGGACTACTAAGTAAATTCTTCTGTAAAGCAAATTAAGAGCTGATTATTCTTGTAGCTATAGTTACATTTAAGTTATGTACAAACATATTATGTAGTATAAATGTTCCTAAATGTTTTGTTTCAAAGACATTGTTTTAAAAATAAAATATGCTGTCCTTGTTTGCAGTGGGACTCCATCACAGAAATGGATGAATACAATCGACCTATTCATACATACCAAGTCTGCAATGTGATGGAGGCAAACCAAAACAATTGGCTTCGCACTAACTGGATCTCACGTGATGCAGCACAAAAAGTGTTTGTTGAAATGAAGTTCACACTCAGGGACTGTAACAGCATTCCTTGGGTAGTAGGGACCTGTAAAGAGACATTTAACCTTTACTACATGGAATCAGAAGATGCCCATGCAGTAAAATTCAAGCCCACTCAGTACAATAAAATTGACACTATTGCTGCTGATGAGAGTTTTACACAGATGGATCTTGGTGACCGTATCCTGAAACTCAACACAGAAATCCGCGAGGTGGGTCCAATTACAAAGAAAGGATTTTACCTGGCATTTCAGGATATTGGGGCCTGTATTGCTCTGGTCTCGGTAAAAGTTTACTACAAAAAGTGCCCATACATGGTACGGAATTTGGCTATGTTTCCAGATACTATTCCAAGAGTTGATTCATCTTCACTCGTGGAAGTACGTGGCTCCTGCATAAAATATGCAGAGGAACGGGACACACCAAAATTGTACTGTGGAGCGGATGGTGATTGGCTTGTACCTCTTGGACGCTGTGTCTGCAGTGTTGGATATGAGGAAGTAGATGGGTCCTGCCATGGTAAGAGAGCTCTAAAATTACAAATATTCTAAATGATGGCATTTTACTAAGTGCATGTTGTTACATGAATAATTTATAAACCCTTAAATGTTCCAGAGGTCACCAAGCATAACATGCAATGGATTCATTGGTAATATTTATTTTAAATTCATGGTTTTGGAAGGCAAGTTTTTTGCAAGACAAATACACCAGAAGGCACTACTAGCTCCTCTCATGACCACATCTCCATTATTCACTAATTCACTTCTCCTGCACCATCCACTATTGCCTGACATAGAACGTACCCTCATCTCAGGGGCTGTCAATCTTTGGACCTACAGCTGTTGTGGACTACAACTGATGGTATTTGTAGGTCCTAACTGCTATAGCTCCAAAGAGTGACTATTGCTGCTTTATTCAATCATATACACTTGCAAAAAACATTTTTTATTAGCCTGTTACCTGATCAAACTATGATTATACACAGGATTTTATATCTATATATTCAAACTGGTAAATACATTTCCTACTCACAAACTAAAAGTGGGTGTAAACTTATGGGAAATAGGATAGCCCGCAGTTTGACAAAGTGGGTGTGTCCAGTGCATCTGACTCACTCCTGAAAATGAGGCACACTAGACAGTTATCTACTCTTCCTGATGGGATCTTGATTGTATACATCTCTTACCCAAACTGGTCGTTTAATATGTTTTTACGTGAATTGCCTTTTTAGACAGATAGACCCATGTTTATAAAAGCAAACTGGAGTTTTTCTTGAGTACATCAACTACACCACAGGGGACACTTAAACATTCTTCTTAAGTTAAATTGGACTTTTAACACCTTCACCGCTAGAGAGGTCTCCAGTGCATTTTAAAACAATGCATTGGAGACCTTGCTAACATTCCAGGTGTTAAAAAACTCTATTCAAGTGTGTGAACATTTAGGATTTTTTATGTTTCTCCTAGGGTGCAGTTGGTTTATTCCTAAATAACTCCAGTTTGCTTTTATAAATATGGGCCATAGAAGTTATTCTGGAGTAAACCAGCTGCACCATAGGAGAACAACTAAACATTCCTGTTAAAAGGATAGTAATGTTTCCATATCAGCAACGCTGTACTCCTTTCTTATAGTGAATATAACAGATCAGTAATATTATTAATGCTGAATTCACTGTATATTGTGTGAAATAATATTATGAATTATCCCCCTCATGCCCCTTCACACCATGCCAGGCTACATCCCTGAGATCTGTAACCCTGGCACAGTCTGCCATTATTCAGTATATGGAAAACCCTGCTTCCCTTGACCAAGGAGGGCAGGCTTTTCCATATACTGAAAGAAGGTTGTCCCACATCGCCATCCGCTTCCAACTCTGAGGCTTGAAGGATGACGTAAGTATAAGGGGCTTGAGGGAGATAATTAATACTGTTATTTCAAATGATATATAGGGAATTCAGTATTACTAACATAACTGATCGTTTGTATGCACTGTAAGAAAGTATTGCAGTGTTGTTATGGAAACATCATTATCAATGCATTGGAGACCTCTCTAGCATTCAAGGGGTTAAAAAGCTCTGTTGAAATGCATGAAAATTTAGGGATTTTTGTTTGTCTCTGATGGTGCGTTTGGTTTATTACTGAATAACTCCAGTTTGCTTTTTGTAAATATGGGCCATAGGGTGTTTTATATAAAAGTGGAGCAGTGCAATTCTGAGGTAAACCAACTGCACTAGACGGTGTACACCAAAATTCCCCAGATTGACATTGATTTAAATGGAACTTTTTAACTCATTGAATGCTAGATTTCCAATGCATTGGTTTTCAGTATGTTAGAGACCTCTCTATCATTCAAGGAGTTAGAACTTCCATTAGCATCAAATGGGACTTTTATTTGTACCCTATGAAGAAGTTGGTTCACCCCAATCTAAAGAGGTGCAAATCTGGAGCAAATCAACTGGACAATAGGGTTAGAATGAAAATTCCACATATTCCCATTAATTTAAATGGTTCATTTAACCTCTTGAATTGTTTCACATCTGTGGTGCAGTTGGCTTGCTCCAGAATTGCACCTCCTGTAGGTTGAGGTATTTACTAGACTGGCCCTTTATGTACATCTGGGCAGCTTGCATCAGTCATTGTTTTCTGTAGGTTTTGCCTGATTATTGCTTGACCAGTTGAAGAGCCCGTGTATACAGGCCACAGTGCCACCCAGCAACGGCCGCGGTGCAGTCATGCACAGTAGAGACTGCCCGTCCCGCGGCTGATACAGAGCGGGGCACTCCGAATTCATACAGTAGTCCTTTCTTTGGTACGCAGAAAGGACTATGGTCTGAATTCGGAGAGCCCCTCTCCGTATCAGCCGCGGCACTGGCAGTCTGTAGTGCACATGATGGCTTCTGACAAACACACATTTCGCGAATTGTTATATAGGAGATTATGTAACCCTCTGTGTGCCAGAGGTGTATTCAACACAATGATCTGGATACCCCCTGGCACTCAAAGGGTTAATACAAGTGAGCTTGCTTTATTAATCACTGTGATCCTCTGCTAGTGAATGAGAATGGTGCATCAAGTAATAAAGAGTGTTAATATGATTAAACCCTTGGATGCTAGGGACATTGCCAATGTATTGCAAAGACTTCTCTTGCATCCATGGGGTTAAAGCAAGGGTGTCCAAACTTGCTTCCTCAGTTCTATACTGAGAAACGAGCAGAGAATCAATAAGATGTTATTAAATAGTGTCATGGACTTGTGGGCATGCCTGCACAAAATGAGTGTATATTCCAGATATTATATGTAATCCAGAACTAGGCTAGCAAACTGCTTTACATTGTGCTACATACATTTTCATCCCAAACAATATGTCTGTCAGATTGCAATAGATCAGATAAAGATTATTTTGTTTTGCCTCTTGTTTCACTTTCATTATTTAGTTGATTTTGCATGAAGGGCCATATTGTCACTGTCTGGGGGCTCCATATGCCACCATACCCCAAACCTTAGTTTGAACATTCCTGGATTAAAGGAATATTAATCTTAAAACATAGCGACTCATCATATCAAATAATATATTGTAACCTTTAGATATATATATATATATATATATATATAAGTTTCTATAACTTGATAGAACTGAAGTTATATGATATTCCATGTGCTGTTCTCTATTATAAATATCAAAACAAAGCATATATTGTAGGGCTTTTCCTGTGAAATAAAGCAAGGAGTACCCCACTGCAGGAAGTTGTTTTCTTGAATTAATGAGTGAATATGTATATTTATAATCTACCACAAGTGTACCCTTTACAGTTTAAGGCTTTGGATAATATCGGGTAACAAGTGTTTGAAGTGAAGTCCCTGCTCAAAAGCTTACGGTCTTAAGTGGTAAAGGTAGACATACAGAGAACATAAGGGTAAGTGCTGAATAATGGGTACTGCTTGAAAGCTTACAGTCTTAAGCAGTAAAGGTAGACATACAGAGAACATAAGGGTAAGTGCCCGATTTCTGGTTGGGAAAGGCGAAAACAAATAAGTCAAATAATAAGAGCTTTGGATGTACAGCTTGAGTGCCTTCTAGATTACTTGTTGTGGAGGTGTAATTGCAAGTGAGACTTGAAGACCACTAGAGCAGTGCAGTGGTGCAGGCTGAGAAGTTGGACATTCCACAGATAAGGTGAAACAAGGGCAAAGAGTCTGATATGAAAGAGTTGCAAACACAAAAGGAGCTGAGAGAAGGATGTCTTTTGCTGATCATAAGTGGTGTGATGGAATAAAGAGAGAGATCAGAGTTGAAATGTAGGAAGGGGCAGAGGAGAGAAGGGTCTTGAATGAGAGAAGCAGTTTTTTTTATAAGATATCTAGAGTTTGATGGGCAACCATTGGAGTGATTGGAACAGGGTCAAACCTAGGTAATGGTAAGGTAGCTTGTGCAGCAGAATTCTGTATGGATTGAAGTATATTAAGCTATGATGCAGAAAGAACATAGAGAAGCATTTTACAGTAGCCCATCTGGGAGAGGTTGAATACTTGTGTAAGAAATTTAGCTGTTGAAGAAGGAAAAGGAAGGGGTGGATTTTTGCTGTTACGCAGAAGAAAGTGTTAATTATTACTGCTATGCACCATGCTTCTGATACTGCCATTTACTGTCACCTGGAAGGGCACTACTGGACCAGGTCTTGGTGGGAAAAGGAGAAGCTCAGTTGTTGACATGTTAAGTTTGAGGTGCCTATGAGTCATCCAGTCTGAGGTAGCCGAGAGGCAGTCTGTGACCTTAGACTGAACATCAGGAGTCAGTCAACGTGCAGAAAAATAAAGCTGGGTGTCATCTGCATAGTGGGGAAAGGCAGTTATAACAGTTCACGTAGTATCACGGTGCCCGTGCTCCTTTTGCGACATTCTGTCAGTCTACACTCCTGCTCTACTCCTGTTGGCTATACTGTGCTTGTCCTGCCCAGTATGGCCTTTATATACTGGGTTCTGGCATCTCTCCGGTGCCCTTTCGTGGTGTTCCTGTACCAGTGCTTGTTCCTGATCTCAGTATTCTCAGTGTATCGACCCGGCCTGCCTGACTACTGTGCATCTCGTCTCCTGCCTGTAAACCAACCCGTTCTGCCTGACCATTCTGCTTCTCCTGCCCCTGTGCACCGGCCCGGCTTGTCTGACGTTCCTGCTCCGTGTACCGACCCGGCTTGTCTGACCTCCTGCTCCGTGTACGGACCCAGCTTGGCTGACGCTCCTCCTCCGTGTACCGACCCGGTTTGGCTGACGTTCCTGCTCCGTGGACCGACCCGGCTTGGCTGACGTTACTTCTCCGGTTGCCCCTGTGTCGCCTTGGAGACATTCCTATTGGCTTGTCATTCGTGACGCTCCCGGTTGGTTGCCACCTCAGGGCGAGTTGCTCATTCTGTTACTGTCACAGCAGTGCTCAGTTGCACAGTCTCCATTACTGCCACGGCAGTCTGCAGTCGCTTAGTCTCCGTTACTGCTCCAGAAGAGTGCAAGTGGCCTATTCTCTATGCTCTATGTTGCTCAGCCTCCGTTACTGCTCAGGCAGTTCACGTTTGTCTGCTAATCTATTACTGTGCGTTACTCGTCTATAAGCTTTCTATCCTAGGTGAGCTCCTTAACAGACCTCTCCTCACATGGGACTGTTAACACTTGCTGAAGGCCATTAACCCATGCAGTACCGATACACTGGGATTCCTTCAAATTCTGCCTGACCTGTGTCAGTATATTGTGTTATGGACTCTATGTTTATTCTGGACTAGTGTTGAGCGAGCGTGCTCGGCCGATGCTCGGATCGGCTCGAGCATCGCTCGGATCGGCACATGGCGGTACTCGTCGAGTACCGCCATGTGCTCGCCCGACATGTTCGGGTGGCGGGGATCTGTGCCGGAAGAGGCACAGATCTGAAGACGCTCCGCTGGACCACCAGGGACTGGAGGTACGGGGGCATTGCGGAGATGAAGGGGGCATTGCGGAGATGAAGGGGGACATTGTGGAAGAGGGGCATAGACTCTACGCCCCTCTTCCACAATGTCCCCCTTCATCTCCGCTATGCCCCTCTTCCACAATGTCCCCCTTCATCTCCTCTATGCCCCTCTTCCACAATGTGCCCCTTCATCTCCGCTATGCCCCTCTTCCACAATGTCCCCCTTCATCTCCTCTATGCCATAGAGGAGATGAAGGGGGACATTGTGGAAGAGGGGCATAGCGGAGATGAAGGGGGACATTGTGGAAGAGGGGCATAGAGGAGATGAAGGGGGACATTGTGGAAGAGGGGCATAGCGGAGATGAAGGGGGACATTGTGGAAGAGGGGCATAGCGGAGATGAAGGGGGACATTGTGGAAGAGGGGCATAGCGGAGATGAAGGGGGCATAGCGGAGATGAAGGGGGACATTGCGGAGATGAAGGGGGGCATTGACCAGGCACTCTCCCCTCATCAGAGCAGGGGGTGCCTGGTGTAATGCTCGTGTCGCCCCATTCAATTCAATGGGGCTTGGGTGCTCGGCCGAGCACTCGAGCCTCAGGGGGTGCTCGGTCAGAGCACCCGAGCACCCGAGCATCGGGGTGCTCGCTCAACACTATTCTGGACCTGTGTAGGCATATGTAAATGTAACCTGTCTTGTGTCTGTATTATACTGATTATATACTACAGGACCTGTGAGGGTATTACTGATTGCTTAATAAAACTGTGTTTTATCCTAACCCACTGTGTTTGTGTGTCAAACAAACCATTACACGTAGTCAGGAAGTGCATATTCTGTTACTATGACAGTCTATTGAGACCTGTTGCCAGAGGCTCATGTCTCCCATAGAATGCAGCAGAATAATTGTCATGACACCAAATGAACTGGGAGTTCTCATGACACCGGAGGACACTATTAAAGTAACTAAACAGTTTAAATAATTTTAACTTTGGATTAAAAGATTTCCCAACAGCGAGAGTACCTGTGTTTTTTTTTCACCAGGAAAAGCCCTAAAGGATAGGTGTTTCATATTAAAGATTTTCTATTGGCTTAATCTGGTTTTAAGGGAACTGATTGTCCTTACAGTTCTCACTTCCTGCTTTGCCTTACACAATAGATTATCATTTATTGATTTTTCAGGCTGGTCCAAGCTTTGGTCACCGGTATCACTTCTCATATCCCGCTGCCATGTACATAAATGAACAGTGGCGCAATTCAGCTGCTTTACCAGGAAACTCAGTTCTCAGAGTAAATTACAAGGTTGATTCTCTTGATATGTGATTTCCCTGGCCTCCTTCATGTCCCATTGTACTTTCCAGTGTCCTCTCTAATGTGTGCACAGGTGAGCAACCCAACCCAGAAACAGTTAACCCTTTGAGTGCCAGAGGGGTATCCAGTCCTGGCAGATCAATGTATTGGATACCTCGCTGGCACCCAAAAGGTTTAAGATGCAGGGCTGCTGTGAAAGAACAAATGCAGTATGAGATATAACTCTTTCAGTGCGGGATGCTCTCTCCTGCTCACATTAGAGGAAAAAGTACAACCCACTCCCTCGCTGTCCTGTCCACTTAATGCCCATTTTGTGGGGAAATGACTATTTCTCTCCTCCTCCCAGATCTTCCCCACCCCAGTTGAGTCCTGAAGATAATATGATGAGACTCACTTCCTTTGGACACTCCCACTCCTACCCTATTTGGTGCTTGTGGGTCTGGGGAAAAGAAATGTCATAGACAAGTACAATTCATATAAGTGTAAATGGGACCTCCAAGCCCTTGACTTCTAGACAGGTCTCCAATGCCTTGCTTTGCAATTTGTTGGACAACTGTCTAGCATTTAAGATATTAATGAACTGGTTTAAAGCAGAATTTATCAAGATAACATTGCCCCCCAAACACTTACTAACATAGAGATAGGCAAAGGCATACTTCTGTTAGACTGAATAAGTCCCTGCGTTATTCAGGAAAAAATAGGTCTTCGACAGGCATCCACTGCACAGAGCTTACAAGAGAAGCTCTGTGCTCTTGTGTAGTCAGTAACTTCCAGTACCTTAAGGTACCAAGGAACGCCATTCACCAATCCTGGCAGTGAACGAGACAGACAGCACAGAAGCACAGGTGCATTTTCTCCAGTATGTCTGTGCTGATGTCCTCTGGTGCCTGCTGAAGAACTTGTTTTTCCTGAACAACGTGGGACTTATTCAGGCTTATAGAAGTATGCCTTTGCCTATCGCTATTCTAGTAAGTGTTTTGGGGGCCAACGTTATCTTGATGATAGTTCCTCTTTAAAGCAATGTAATTTCGAGGCTTTTTCAGTTGCTCTCTATGGTGAGTTTGTGCCCAAGAATTGTTCCACTGTTGATTTGTGCATATGACCCCCAGTGGTCCTGGGACAGTTCACACCCTGAAGCACAGCCACTGAAGTTAGAGGATTATGAAATGGAACTGCACCTGCAAATTTTACATACACACCATTATCTATCAATTCAATTACTGTTTGTTTGTTTATTTAAATGAAAAAAAACAACTCCAGTAAAATAATCCCCAAATCTGTATTTTGTCTGGTTCTGCTGCATTTAATTAAATTAAACCTTTTCATTGATTTTTGTAAAACAAGAAAAGCATTGGAGTCCTTAACTTCAATATTTCTCCAAATGATATGTGGGTTATAGTAAATGTTTTATGCACAGGGAGCCTTGATGGAGTCATCTCCACAGACAGCTTGTTTTAGCTTTCCCTTTGGCTTTGCATTACTCAAAAGGGCAATGCTTATTTGACACCCTTCTGTGAAAAAGGTCACTTTCTATTCTGGAATGTAATCCTGGGTTTAACCCTTTGCGGGTCAGATTGTGTGTGCAAAGTAGTGCTTGTGTGAT
Source organism: Rhinophrynus dorsalis (assembly GCA_037306005.1). Classification (NCBI taxonomy): domain Eukaryota; kingdom Metazoa; phylum Chordata; class Amphibia; order Anura; family Rhinophrynidae; genus Rhinophrynus; species Rhinophrynus dorsalis. The sequence continues at coordinate 65,391,502 of CM074719.1, read as the reverse complement.
GATATCCCTCATGCTTTTTTCCAGCTGAGTTCATCCCTGGTTTAACCCTCTGATGACCAGAGAGTTGTGCAACGCATTGCAATGAAATGTTTTGCACACTTCTCTGGTTCTTTAAGGCCTAAGCTAGTTTGTACTTAAAAGCCTTTGTCAGCCTCCCTGCTGTGATCAAAGCATAGGTAGGAGCAAAGTGTGCAAGGCTATCATATTGTACAGTGCATTATAGATCTTGGATTTCATTCTGCCATTAGTAGGCAAAAGATGAACATGCTTTGTGGGTTTCATGTTAAACAGCATGGTTGGTGTATTAAGAGAAAGTGGAAAGCAAACAACCTGCCCTTTAGGGGACAAGCAAACATTCCTGATTTATATATGAGGAGTTTAAACCCTTCAGTGCTAGAGAAATCTACAATGCACTGTGAAGCAGTGTGTGGGAGATCTCTCTAGCATCCAGGAAGTTTAAAAGCCTCAATGGACATTTTTTCCCTATGGTGCAGTTGGCTTATTCCTTAATTTATCTGATTCCTCTTAGTACATCTACCTCACGACACAAGATGAATAGCCTGTGGGTAATGGAATAGAGACGAGGGGGTCTATATAAGGGCAGGTGTGGAACAGGATGGTTAATAGTTAAGTGAGTGCTTACTTTTTTTAGGAGACAAAAATAGTCAAGTTGATACCTTTATTGGCGAACTAAGCAGATTTAGGATGCAAGCTTTCAAGACCTCTCAAGTCTCTTCCTCAGGCTTGTTATTCATGCCAGAGGAAGATTTTATACCTGAGGAAGATTCCATGTCTGAGGAAGAGACCTGAGAGGTCTTGAAAGCTTGCATCCTAAATTTGCTTAGTTAGCCAATAAGGATATCAACTTGAATATATTTGCCTCCTGTATTTCTACTGTCAAAACGGTACCAACTCTTAGCTGTTTTTAGGACTTTGTTGCTGGTCATCAATGCATTGCACACAGGCCTCTGGTACTCACGGTGCTAACACTTTGTGTGTCAGAAGGGTGAACACTGCTTTGTAAAGCAATAAGTTGCTCAAAAGTGTAATACTCATAGGGTTAAGGGAGAAGTAATAATAACCCCATATTCCTTACTATGGCAAAAAAAAACCTATTGTTCCAAGTGACATTTCTTCTTGTGCTTCTGATCAAGAGACTAATAGAATATGTGATGTGTATAGAAGTATGCCTGCTCAGGGCTGGATTTACATCTCAAGAGCCTGTAGGCACAGAAATCTGAAGCGCCCCCCCCCCATTTGCCATCTCCACTGGACACCTCCACAATGCTCCAAATCTCCACATTACCCCCTATATCCATATAGCCCTCACATTGCCCGCATCAGCTCCATATTGCCATCAGCTCCAACTTATCCCCATCAGCTCCATATTGCCATCAGCTTCAACTTATCCCCCATCAGCTCCATATTGCCCTCACGTTGCCCCATCAGCTCCAACTTGCCCCATCATCTCCAACTTGCCCCATAATCTCCAACTTGCCCCCATCATCTATAACTTGCCCCATCATCTCCACATTGCCCCATCAGCTCCAGCTTGTCCTCACATTACCCCCATCATCTCCACATTGCCACTATATCAGCTCCAACTTGCCTCCACATTGCCCACATCATTTTCACATTGCCCCCATTTTGCATCCCGCATACATTTCCTACCTCCCTGGTGGTCCAGCGGCAGATGTCTGTGCCTCCTTCTGTAGCTGCTGAACCGAAGAAGGCACAGTCCTTACTATGCGGTGGGCAGGTTGTTACTCGCGCTGTGAACAAAAATATATATATATATTTTTAAAAAAATTTTTTATTATAATTACAGGCGGCCCTCTGTGGGGTGCGCCTGTAGGCAGATGCTTACTCTGCCTTACAGCAAATACGGCCCTGTGCCTGCTTCTGTTTGAAAAAAAAAAACTTCCAGCAAATTTTATATTATGTTATCTCTTGAACAAAGGTACAAGGATTGAATTCACAGGCATCGGTACAATTTCATGGCCATAGGAAGGTAAGCGGGTAGTATTATTATACGGTGTTAATCTCCTTTAAATGAAAGATCCGTGTTGCATTTCCCCTGGCACAGTCAAATCTAGCCATACTGTATATATACTGTAATTATTTGTGCAGTGTGTCATGTATTCTCTTATGCCTGTAGGGTTATACAAAAATGTCATGGGTTCAGGGGAAGTTGAAATACAGTTTATATAAAGGAAGTGTTATTGGTTCATTTTTAATATGCTAGCGCTTTATTCTTTAGCAATTTTTCAACAAAAAAACATATTTATCACAGTGAGCATAGAATGAGCACAACAAATAAGACTATACTGAATACATTTTTATTTGTAGCATTTCAATATTATGGTAGATACATAACAAACTGAACAACTGATAATCCAGATCATCAAATTAAAATTTAATGCTTTAGACCTTGGAAATCACTTCTGCCAGAGGAAATATTCTCCCTCCCCAACTCGTTTCAAGACCTAATTGCTTCCTGTGATGAAGTGACGTTGGCAAAAAATGCATCAGCTGGGAGAATTAGTTCCCTCAGTAAAAGGGCCATTCTACTTTGTAAATCTTTACATGTAGTATGTTGTAAAATGTTAAATGTTAATACCATTTATGATAGTGATATCGACCTTATTGCAAAGCAGTACCTTCAAGAATTCTCCAGAATTCAGGGACTTAAAAGGGCAAAGATTCCTAGCTTTAAAAAAAAAAAAAAAAAATATATATATATATATATATATATATATATATATATATATATATATACATTTGTAAGAAGGAGCTTTTTCCTGACACTCCTAATTGCCCTTAAAAACCTTACAAATGTGAAGTTAGTCTTTTTTCACCATTATCTGAATTTCTCCTGGGCTTCTAAATGCAGCTGATTTCCTTGTCATTCAGCCCTTTTCATCCTTTAAGCACTGCAGAGCTGATCAATAATCTGTCCCACTGCTGGAACCTTGAAGGAGCAGCATGATCTGAAAGTGCTGTGTCAGAGTTGAACAGCTGACATCACCAGAGAAGAATACATTGAAAGCAAAGATTATCCCCTTTAACATATCTATCTGTCTATCTATTTATATATATATAACCAGTGTGCTTCTGACTTGATAAAGGGAGTATTGCTCTTGAAAGCTTGTCCTTACACTTGGCATCTGTACCACTGTACTAACACAGCTAGCCTAAATACATACATATATACATACACTAAAGTAGCACATGAAGAGTGTAGAAAACAGGGTAGCACCCATTGGACGATTAAAGGCGTTTTTATAAAGATGGCATTATTTTGCTGATTTTAATACCTGGAATGCTTAAGGACAGATATAGCTGCCATTAAGATTCTGTTGAAAATCCTGTCTCAAAATTGTTGCATATAGCTGTTAACCCTTTGAGTGCCAGAGGGGTATGCAATGCATTGCAGCGCAATGCGTTGCGTACCCCTTTGGCACTGAAAGGGTTAAGGACCACTGCACTTTTTTTCCCCTTCGCAATTAATTCTGGGATGGCAGTAGCGTGTAGCCACCCTGCCTTCCCAGAATTCCACGATATGCCAGGACTGGCACCGGTCCTTAATGTCTGGCCCGGCGTTAAGGGGTTAAAGAGTTAACGTGCTACCTTATCTTGGTTTTGTCCAAGGAAGCACTGTCCCTTTAATAGAAACTGGGCAAGTTCCAATCATGTTTAGTTTTATCCCTCCTATTTCCATTTCAGCGTGCTCCTCTTTATGCTTACTAGCACTGAATTGTTCTACCTTGGTTATTTAAACAGGTGCACATTTCTGCATGTCTTTTGAATATATCAACAGATCCATTTGCAGCTGTGTTGCTTTTATATCTACCATGAGACAGCTTGATATATCTGGCCTTCGTCCTAAATCTTTCTTAAACTGTGAAGGGGAAGCAGAAAAAAATAATTTGTGTGCAGTATCATAGACCATACCTAGGAAATGTGTGATTTTCACTGAACTGAAAGGTACAGCATGCTGCTGAAATTTTTAGACAAAAAAAATCACACATAAAGCACCAAAATTAATATTGTGTGCATGTTATAAAACATTAGCGTGCATTCCCCTTAGAAATGTCAAAGTCAAAAATATATTATCAGAGGAATAGATGCCTTTACACACTGGGAATGCAATTATGATCAGGGAAACATAGGCAGTCCGTGGCTTGATGTACTAGAAAAAGAATGAGGGAGGATGCAGTGAGGTGTGATAAATGGGATATAAAGAGAAGCTAATGTATCCACTATATTAACCCTTTCAGTGTCAGAGGGTATGCAACACATTGCTTTGCAATGGGTGCATACTCCTCTTGCACTGAAAGGGTTACATGCGCCAATTCCTTTGAAAAAAAATGTAAAAGAAAAAAAATGTAAAAAAAAAAAAAAAAAAAAGAGTTTATCACCCTGAGTAAAACAAGGGTACAACCATGGCTGAAAGGTGTTTTATTCACAAGTTATTACAGCTGAAACTTGAAATTTTTAGGTGCAGTATCACAGTGGCCTGAAATTGTACAGTGGCGCTGTTGTGACACAATCTTATAAGCAGCTCTAGTCAGTTGTCCATAAATATCTATAGGATGGTGTAGCAACAGCGCCACTGTGCATTTTCAGGCTACTGTGATATTGCACCTATAAAAATCAGGTTTGAGCTATAATACATTTTGAATAAAACACCTTTCAGTAGTGGGAGTACACTTTTTGTACTCAGGGAGCTAAACCTTACAACATATATTTTTTTTACATTTTAAGTATTACTATCCCTTTAATCTAGGAGCCTATGCACTAAAATATGCCTCCCCCCCCCTGGTAATTCTGCAGCAAATAGACTACACTATGGAAAATTGTTCTAAATTACCATTGATTTAAAGGGATAGTAATACTTAATTTTAAGTGTATTTCATATTGTAGGCATAAAAAAAATTATGAAAACAATGTAAGGCTTATCTCTCAAACCTTTATAGTTTGAGAGATATGCTTAGCTAAAGTTACCTGTCCTTGCCTGTTTGAACGAAGTTTGCAAGCACACTTTGTAGACCGTTCCAATGACGTATTAATGTTCACATTGCACGTTTTTGGCTCTGCTGAAGAACCTCCATCTGGTCAAATGATCGGATTCTGCAGCTGTCAGCTACATTGCTGGCTTCGTTCAAACGGGCAAGGAGAGGTAACTTTAGCGAGGCATCTCATAAACCATAAATGTTTGAGAGATAAGCCTTACATCGTTTTTCCTAGTTTTTCATGCCTACAATATGAAATACACTTAAAATTAAGTATTACTATCCCTTTAAAGGAGCAGTAAAATGTCCCATATGCTAAAATATAACATTGCATTAAATAAAACGCTTAACTCCTTGAATGCTAGATTATGCTAGATTAGATTTAACTTTATATATTAAGATCACTGTTTTATTCAGCTATAAAAATATTGTGTCATAAAACATTTACTGTTTCATTAACTGGGCTTTTATGATAGGCAGGGCTCCAGTATCTCTAACATGTAACTGGTTAAACCCTCTATTTAAGAATTTTGGGAATGTTTATGCTGCATTTTCCAGAATGGCACCTATCCTTAGTATATCTACCTCTTTATGTATATTAAAGCATTTAGGCATGGGCTCCCACTGTGTTGAACTTCTGACCAAATAACCTTTTAAAGCTTTTTTAATGTTGTTGTTTTACTGTCATACGTGCATTATGCTGTGTGATATCTGGAAATGAAAAAGCAAAGATATCCCTAAGCTCCTATACAAAAAAATATTGAAATGCCACTGGTAATATTAAACAATCCACCTTGAATTCCAAATGATCATGTTGTCGTCTTTTACAAAATTGCCAACAAATGCAAAATACAGAAGGTTATGAGAGCAATAGATCTGGGAAAATCTGCTGCATAGTTCTCATTTGATGCCTCTGTATGTGCCAACATAAGGACAGAGAAACAAAACAAAACAAAAAAAAAACCACCGCTTGGGTTTATGGACTGCACCTCCTCTCCTGTTGAGTTTAACCCTATGAGTGCCAGAGGGCTGTGCAATGTGTTGCATACCCATCTGGCACTTAAATGTTTATGCAAAAGCTCCTGTATTTTGCTATTCCCTTGCACAGGATGATTGTAGTGGCACATTCTGTAGCCAATGCTGTTATATTGTTTGCCCTTTGACCATATTGTATCGATCTTTAACTCTTTGAGTGCCATGTCAGAGTGGTATGCAACTCCTCTTGTACACAAAAGAGTTATACTTAAAGCATTAAAGTATCACTAGCTTCTCAGGCAGGGGTACTTAAAGGGATAGTAATACTTTGTTTTAACTTTGTTTTATTTTGTAGGCATTAAAAAAACATGAAGAATGATATAAGTCTTATCTCTCAAACCTTTATGGTTTATGAGATATTCACAAGCAAAGTTTCCCTCCCGCCCCTTTTACCTAGTGTAAGCAATCTCTTCTCAGATGTGGAATGCAGTCCATAGACTGGACAGATAACAGCAGGGGACAATCTTCTTCCTATGAAAACAATGAAAGCCCTGCCCCCCTTGACAAGCTTTTCAGGTTTTTCCCTTATCTTAATTGAAGATTGTCCCTCTCTGCAGTCTACCTGGGCACCTCCCTTCTGCTCTGGCTGAACAGTGTGACATCAGTAAAAGGGGTGGGAGGGGGACACCTTGTCATTGAATTACTCTGGAACTACAAGTCTGACAGAATTGAAATAACACTCTCCAAAGTCCAAATACTATGATGATTAATTAGAGCTGCTTTTATTATGAAACATTACTATCCCTTTAAATGCTAGAACTACAACTGTTGGGGATTATAATTCCCATCCCAAAGGATGGTTAGAGATTATGGGGATTGTAGCCCCCCCAACAGATGGTGCTCCAATAATTCACTACACCTGATCTAAGGTACTAGGGGGGAGAGTGTCCTAGTTAGTTTTTGTGAAAGGATCCTTAAAATGTCCTTATTCCATATTATGATTCTGTGGGGGTGATGTATAAAAAGCCTTCTTAGTGTATTCTTAAGAACTGTCACTAAAATTCACGCCTGGTCATATTTATAAAGAAATAAAGTCACATTTATAAATATGTCTATCTGAGAATATTCGCACCTGCGAATATATATATTTGCACACATAGCAGTTTTATATACTTCCAATAAGAACAGGTTTTAACTGGCGTTATCATTTTATCCCTAAAACTGGCTTTATGTTTGGAGCAATTAACGGATTTCTTTATAAATACATTGGGATACAATTCTTATTTGGCCAAGACCATTTCTACTCCACTTTTCAAAAAAGTCAACTAATGGAGTTAGCACTCAGCAAAATGTCGTTAGATGTTTATATATATACTTATATCAATTTGAGACACTTTTACAGACCCTTTCTTTATAACTCCAGTTTTATACATCTCCCCATTGGTATTTATAAAGGATTCTAGTTACATTTATAAATGTGGTGACAGTTAAGAATAAGAACAGGTTAGACATGGTCTTAAATATTTGGTGAAAATTCTAAATTGTCGCAAATAATGACATTCCTTTATAAATTAGCTGAGCCACTTTCTTCAAACGTTCTTACTCCATTTTATACAAAAACGTACTACACGGTGTTATGTCCTCCTATGTCCTTCTCCTTAATAATTTTATAACTGCCAGAGACAATCTTTCAGCCATTTTAACACTTCTTTTCCATTAACTCCACTTTTATAAATCTGCCCTTAGGTTCCTGGCAGTCAGAGAGTAAAGTCCTTGCATACTAGGCATATCCGGATGCATAAAATGTCTAATAGATTAAAGGGATAGCAATGTTTCATAATAAAAGCAGCTCTAATTAATCATCATAGTATTTGGACTTTGGAGAGTGTTATTTCAGTTCTGTCAGAGCTGTAGTTCGAGTAATTCAATGACAAAGTATCTCCCTCCCGTCCCTTTTACTGATGTAACACTGCTCAGCCAGATCAGAAGGGAGGTGCCCAGGTAGACTGCAGAGAGGGACAATCTTCAATTAAGATAAGAGAAAAACCTGAAAAACTTGTCAAGGAGGGCAGGGTTTTCATTGTTTTTATAGAAAGAAGATTGTCCCCTGCTGTTATCTGTCTGGTCTATGGACTGCATTCCACATCTGAGAAGAGATTGCTTACACTAGGTAAAAGGGGCGGGAGGGGAAACTTTGCTTGTGAATATCTCATAAACCATAAAGGTTTGAGAGATAAGACTTATATCGTTCTTCATGTTTTTTAATGCCTACAAAATAAAATAAAGAAAAAACGAAGTATTACTATCCCTTTAAGCCTTTGAGTGAAAAGGAGTGTCTAGGCTCCTAAAGGCACCCATAGCTAATTACGGTATCCTATGAAAATGTCATCCTCTATTGGGCAAGCAACACAATGGTGCATTAAATATTTGTTGCAAATCGCAATATCAGAATGTCACCTGTATGAAAATAGTGTCATTCTGATACCGCAGACATCAGAATATCGTATTCATACAGGGAGCAGCCTGATACATGGTCATGTACATTTAACCCTTAACAAAATGCCTTCCTTTTGATGCATATGCACTGCTTCTGCCTTCTCATACTGTTTCATACATGCCTCCATTTCTCACAACCACCTATCTTCACTCCAACTTCCTGGTCGGACAACAATGTTATCCAGCATATCTATCAACACTGCCACAATGCGCTTAGGGTCAGTGGAGTGAGGATAGATGACATTCTTAATGCACCGTTGTGTTCCTTGCCTAACAGAGGGCAACATTTTCAAAGCAAACCACTAATTACTAGGGCTTTGCTGAACATTCCATGGTGGGAAGATATGTTGAGGAGAAAAGCACCTTCCATATTATTTCTTCTGCATGACAGAAAAGATTGAGTGTGTGCGTGTGTATATGATTTGTGTGTGTGGTTGCCAGATGATGTGTTTGTGTGAGATGTGTGTGTGATGGATGATGTGCATGTGTGTTTGTTTGAGGATATGTGTGTGTTTTTTTTGCAATGTGTGTGTGTGTGTGTGTTTGTTGGAAGATGTATGTGTGTGTATGTGTGTGTATGTGTGTTTTTTGGATGATGTGTGTGTGTGTGTTTGTTGGAAGATGTATATGTGTGTGTGTATGTGTGTGTTTTGAATGATGTGTGTGTGTTTGTTCTAAGATGTATGACTGTGTGTGAGCATGGGTGTTGGATGATGTGTACAAGAGTGGATCATAACAAATGGGTGCATTATGGAATGCGTTGTGGAAACACTGAAATTTGGTGTGGGAATAGCAGAACTCAGGATGGGAGCGTTTCACTGGAAGGGTTTGTACTGGACTTTAACTTCCATATTTAGGAATCACTCACATATATTCCCACAAGGAGGAAAAGTAAACCTTTTCATATCCATATTATATAGACAAGTCCACTCCCAAGCACATGTACTGTTGCCTGGCACAGAGAATATACTTATCCTGTAACATACAAGTGAAAAAAAATATCATAAAGGACAACTAACATGTTAATAATGTTATTTCAGCAGATCTAGTTCCGTTGAAGCAGACCTGCCTATCAAGCTGGCACTTCATTGTTAGCCATAGAGGATCAATAAGAAAGCAGTACTGTGGTTCTGATCAGAGACCTCAGAACTCCTCACTGGTCTGATACATGAGACTGACGTTTTGCAGTTCAGTCTCATCAGGCTGCACAGCTCCCATAGACAACTATGCATTAGGCTTAAAGCTGACACAGAGGGTCTATGGAGGGTGTTTGCGCAAACAGTGGCTGAGAGGCACACACTTCTATGGCGTGTTCCAGCCAACAAGATCGGTTTTCTAACAACCTCCACATGGTTGCCAGAAGGTTTACTATGCCTGCTCCCATAGAAGCAGACTTACTAAAACTTGATAATTGCTTTTTAAACAAATGGTCCAGTTAAATGTTAATCAAACTAACAAAATGGGTATAATATAGAGTGTATATTATGTTAATATGTTATCTGGCAATTAAATTTGCCACCATGAATCAAAAGTGGGTGTCTGCTGCATGGGGATTAGCCACACCCACAACTCTGCATGGTGGCAGTGGCTGGCATGATTGAGACGCACCTCAAGATTTGGTACCCTAAGAGGTTGCCTACTCATCCTAATGAGAAATTTATCCCATTGTGTGAAAAGAACCTACTCAGAGTAATACTTTAGCCCATTTTTGATGCTCTGTAAATGACAATTTGAAAATGCTGTGATGTGTTATATTGGTTATTGCAGACAAATCATTTCAGAACTAGGGAGGTCCCTCCAACTGATTAAATGGGACATTTAACCCACTCACTGTTTGAGAGGCCTCAGCACCCTCAGTGTCTACATTACAAGCATACCAGTTCTCTCCTCTGTTCTGGCAGGTAAACAGAGACTCTGTGCTCAAGAGTCATCAGTAAAATGCAGGCTTAGCTGATTTCACTAATCCTTGATAATAAGATTATTGTAAGCAAGTAATAACAATGTAAACTTTAATTATTAATGATAAGTGCAGATGTTATAACTAGCTAATAGTAATTAAATCATGGACAAGAGATTATAGTGTCTTTTAAAATGCACACATCCTACAAAAAGATTATGTATTCTACAGGAGCAATGTAAAGTGCCCCAAACGATTGTCTTGTTGTTATGTAGATAGAACACGTAAAAAAGAAAATTCATAATTTCTATGTCTTAAAAACACAAACAAGTTCATCAAGTAAAACCTATAGCATATCACTGTTCTTTTTTGATGAATAGGAAGGCAAAAGAAAAAGAAAAAAAAAATTAAGCCATTTTCATTTATGCCCAAAGTGGTTAAAATGTCTTACTAATTCCAAAAGGCAGTCAGATATCTCCATGGATAAACATACAATCTGCATTGTTATCAACTGTCTTAATTCTGTATATTGTTATGTGCTAAAATGATATCTAATGCTTTTTTGAAAATATTTACAAACACATCCTACACAGGCAACAAATTTCACATTGTTACTGCCCTTACTGTAAAAAAGATGTGCCATCCTTTTAACTGAAATTAATTTAATCTAGTCTTAAAGGGTGCCCCCCTTTTTTCCTCAGCTTTTTGTGTACAGTGTTTCCCCAAAATGTCCTTGCATTAGTTTGACTATATTTGTAGTTATTAATCATAACATCCAATAAAAATACCCATCTGGCACTCAAGAGTTATATGACTTGCTTTGTCAGCTGAGGATGATGGGAGTTGTACTCAAGGAACAGGCAACAAAGCTGATTTATTAAGAAGGTTTTGAGCAACTCTGGGACAAACCAAATACAGGGAACAAGCTTAAAGTTCTCAATGCATTAAATGGAGCTTTAGCTCCTTGAATAAAAGAGTGTATTCCAAAGTATTACAAAGCAATGTGTCATAGACCTGGCTAGTATTAAGGGGTTGGATATAAATCAATGGAATTCTGATGATGCAGCTGGTTTGCTCCTGAATTACTCCACTTTCCTAGCACACCAGCCTCACTGAAGCAAAAATAAAACATAAGTTAATTTCACAAGTAAATGGAGCATAGCTAAAATAGCTAATTATGCATGCAGTGTAATAATTATGCATAAAAAGAAGTCAGTTGCATAAATAGACTTCCATTTAATAATACTATTTTTTATTCTCCAAGAATAAATTAACACCGAGCTGTGCACATCATTTTTCACACTTCATAAAGGCAATGTACGGAATGAGGGAGTAGTACAGTCAATCTCAGTCTAGTTTTGATTAAGGCACCCCAACAGGCAGCCTGGAATTTTTGTGGTACAGCTAACATTTCATAAGTCATTTGTAGGCTAGTGGTATTCAAGGCAAGGAGTGCCTATTGCAGATGATACATAACTCTGCAACAGGGTTGACTCCAGGAAAACTGGAGGAAAAGCGCATTTAGTAGTCAGGACACAGAACCCCAGAGGTGAAATACAGGCTGTGTGGTATTGCGCTGATAAAGACATAAAAGATAGTGGACTTGGGTGTGTATTAGCTTGTAGGCAAGCAATGCAATAAAGCAGTAGGGAAAGCAAATGTGGCTCTTAGTTGTATAGCAAGACACATTAGCAGCAAGAAGAGAGAGGTACTATAGATCAAAGATAAGATTTCATTTAGAGTACTGGGTACAGTTCTGGATACTACATCTCCAGAAATATATTAATAAATTGGAGGCAGTTCAAAGAAGAGCCACAAAATGGGTGTTCATGACACAAGGTCCCAGATTAGACTCAAACAACTGTGTTATTCTATGGAGCCTATGTAGTAATATTTCTTCAGCTTTGGAGATCTTAGTGCATAGGCTCTATAGAATAACATTGGAACTGAAGAAGTGATAAACTGGAGAAGCCATCTGTACTTTATCTCCACTTTATTACCGCTTAGTGAATCTCCCTCAAAGTTTTATTGCTTACTATTGCATTCTGCCTTTAGATGACAACAGAGAACAAGCATAAGTAATCTGACAAATCCTTCAGAGAAAAGCCCCACTCATGAGTCTGAATGCATTCTGCACTAAAGGAAACCCAAACTCCCACTGATTTAAATGAGGCATCTACCCCTGGAATTAAAACCCTTACATTTAAAAAAAAGTTTACTTTATTGAACACCCCCCTCTGGGGCTAAGTAGGATCATGTACTTTGCCTGGATGCATGTGAAAAACTACCATCAATGGGCAATATGCCTCCATGGAAAAGACATCCTGATAGAAGATGTTATTGAGTCATGAAGAAATGCACAAATGTAAAATTCATAGGGGCCAATAGGATTTTCTGGCAAGTGAGGGTTATTATTAGGAGGTATTAATTATTCTTTAAAGCATTTTTTTTAAAATCCAACTTGAATTTTAGATGACTGCAGAGACTTTCCTTGACTAAAGGATACATCTTCATTATTTTTGCACTAATTATGAATTCTGTAATGAGACACAATGCTTGATAACGTTTTATAATCAAACCACTTTGTTTCACTGAAAGCCGGGCTCGCATGATTTCCCAATGGACTTGTACCCATTTTAGTATTTTGAATCACTGATTTTGATGTACTAAGAATAACTGGAGTAATTCTGGAGCACACCAACTGCACCATAGGGGACATATAAAATTATGCAAATTATTGCTAATTTAAATGGGAATTTAACTCTATAAATGCTAGAGAGTACTCCAGTGTATTGCTCTGCAATATGTTGGAGTCCTTTCTAGCATTGAAAGGCTTAAATGACTGTTTTAATTAACCTTTTGAGTGCCAGAGGGGTACGCAACGCATTGCAAAGCACTCAAAGTGTTAATAGAGATGTCTGTTTGTAGTCTTTGGAGCCGCAGGTTTGCCCTCACATCTCCCCAGTACTGTTTAGTTCATGTGCTTTATTGAGTTGGGGGGAGAGTGAAATCAGTTCAAGCGTTCCAAAGCAGTTACACTGGGAAGATGTACATTTAAATGAGAACTCACACCTCCAAATAATAACTAGTTCCTTACTGTGCTAGGGCCAGAAAATCAAAAATAGTTTCTTTGTGCCTTTTTTTTTTTTTCAAGAGATAACAGTTCTGGGATAGTAACACTTAATAAGAAAAAAAAAAAAAAAAAAAAATATATATATATATATATATATATATATATATATATATATATATATATATATATATAATGATATATATATAATGTACTCAGCCTGGGCCAGAGCAGCGAAACGGCACACCAACAACGAGAATTGAATGAAAAAGTTTAATCACAGAAATAATTCCATAAGTCCAAACGTTTTCAGTCCCCTCACAGGACCTTCATCAGGTCTTCATCACCCGTGAGGGGACCGAAAACGTTTGGACTTTTGGAATTATTTCTGTGATTAAACTTTTTCATTCAATTCTCTTTGTTGGTGTGCCATTTCGCTGCTCTGGCCCAGGCTGAGTACATTCTGTTTATTCTTTATGGGATGTGCCCCACATATATATATATATATATATATATATATATATATATATATTGTAGTGTTTATCCTCCTGAGTAAAATAACAGTACTACCACTGCTGAGAGATGTTTTATTCAAAAGTTATTGTAGCTCAAACTTAAATTTTGTAGAAGCAGTATCTCAGCAGTATCTCAGTGGCCTGAAATTGTGGCGCTGTTGCTACACTATCATGTAGACAGATTTGGTTAGTTGTCCATAGGATGGTGTAGCAACAGCACCACTGTACAATTTCAGGCCATTGGGATACTGCCTCGGCAAAATCTAAGTTTGAGCTGTAATCATTTTTGAATAAAACATCTCTCTGCAGTGGGTTACCCTTGTTTTACTTAGGGGGATAAAGCCTGGTTTGCAAGCACACGTTTTAGACCATTCCAATGAAGGGATTCGTTGTAACTAACAAGATTGCGGCTCTGCTCAAGCTCCTCTGTGTCGGCCAACACGGATCTCTTGCTGACAGATTTACAGCTGTCAGTAGGAGACATCGAACCTTAAATACATGTATCTCTCAAACCTTAGCGGTTTGAGAGATACATTTTTTTTCCATTTAGCTCAGCTTTTTAAACTTTTTTTTGGACATTAATAACCCTTTAATCGGAGCTGCTTTTATTATGAAAATAATACTATCCCTTTAAACATCAACACAATCTCAGTACTGAATACCGCATTAGTAGAGACAATGTCAGTTCTGTTATTTGAAGCACTGTCTTTTTTTTAAGATGATCAAATAGCTATCTTTGATTCCTGTAATAGTGCATTCACAGTCAGTAATGTAAATGGGTCTTTTCATCATTTACAGCTACATGAGCTCTCAGTTGTCAACCTGGTAATGTTACAATGTTAAGAGCTAAAATTAAATATATCTCTCAGTTTTTCAAGCTATTAGATGTATCAAAAGTACATTGTATTATCACTTTCCTATTGTAATTCACATGAGATACTTACTATAGATAGGTAAACTCCTGGGCTGGCTTTTAACTTGCCATTAACCCTCTGAGTGCCATTGCTTTGCAATGCATTATGAACCCCTCTGGCACTCCAAGGGTTAACGATGAGACAATCAACTCTCTGTGGGTCGTATGTTCAAAAGAGTAATGGAGGAATTTTGGGGCAAACCAACTGAACTATAAGGGAATAACCAAAATTTCAAAAATTCTCATTGCATAAAATGGGAATTTTAATCCACTGAATGCAAGCAAGGTGACCAAGGCATTGCTTTGCATTTAGTTCACCTCTACAGTGAAGCTGGTTTGCCCCCTACTTTTCTTTTGAACATACAGACCTATATATATATATATATATATATATATATATATATATATATATAGGTTGTAAGTGAAAAATATTAATTTGCAATTTGGTTCCATGTATAGAGATTGTGATTTTGGGAGGTTCTGATTGCAAACTGGCAAGGCAATAAGGGCCTTACTTAAAGGAACAGTAATGTCCCATAAAAAATTGTTTTAGTGTTGTAGAGCAGGAAAAAATAAGCTTAATGGCACAAACCCTATCTCTCAAACCACTATGGTCTGTGAAATATAAGCATTGAAAGTTCCCCCTCCCTCCCCTTCTCCTGACGTCAGCAGTAAAGCCGACAGCAGGAGATCCATGTCGGCCCACACGAGAAGGCTCTTCAGCAGAGCCAAAATCCCGTTATTGCAAAAGAATTACTTCATTGGAATGGTCTACAAAGTGTGCTTGCAAACCAGGCACGCTTTGTAGACATTTCCAGTGAAGTAATTCTATTGCAATAACATGATTTTGGCTCTCCTGCAGAGCCTCCAGGTTGGTCCCTAGACAGGATTCCCCTGCAGTCAGCACAGCGCTGACGTCAGGGAAAGGGGAGGGAGGGGGGAACGTTCAATGCTAATATCTCTCAAACCATAGAGATTTGAGAGATAGGGTTTGTGCCATTCAGCTTATTTTTTCCTGCTCTACAAAACTATGACAAGTTTTTATGACATTACTGTCCCTTTAACCCGTTGATTGCCAGAGGTACAAGATATAAGTAGCTGTGGAACATTGCAACTGAATCATAGAGGACAGAGAGATTGTTTTAAACAATTCCCATTTAAATAAATGGGCTTTTAACATGTCTGTCACTTTTTACATAAAGTCCATATACTCATTCTAATCAGTGATGTTAATGTTTGAAAGCAGCTTGGAGTGAATGGTGGCCGTACATGTGAACACTCCTTTTTTTGAGTCTTGCCCAGTTCAGTATGGGTCTCCCATCAATGTTTCTACACATCACTACTTTTAAGTATAGATAAGGAAAGCTGTTGAGATTGGTTGTGAATCGATTTGCTAGATATTGAGTACCAGTTGACGAGCCCATTACACGGGCCACAGTGCCACTGCCAGCCGGTCGCGGGGCAGTCATGCACAGCAAAAATTCAGTTTGTTAAATCCACATTTTGGGTAGTTGGGGAATTTGTATTAGTCACCATAGCACAGTTGGTCTCAACCAGGATTGCTCCACTTCTACTTATTAAAGCAAACTCTTCCTAATTACATATAAATAATGCTTATATTTAGTATAGTGGATACTTTTCTGTCACTCTTTGGGTTAATGCCCCTTTGAAAGCATTTTTTGATTTTGTTTTTGCAATGAAATGTCTTACTTAAAGGACAGTTACCATGTTTTATTAAGTCTTTTCCTCTGAGAGCCAACTTAGTAAAAAGCCCAGGTTAAACCTGTGAGCCGTTCAAGTAGGGACTGGGTCTGAAAACTGACCCCCTTGTCTGGAACACAATTCAGAAGTTTGTGACTCCAGGATTGTGTGTGCAGTACCTGTAGACCTGAAGTTTCCGGCTTTCAAGACTGATATAGAGACTCTGTAGGGACATGCAGGACAGAAATCAACTCAGTCTATTAGTTCAGTCTCTTCCACTGGGGATGTCTTTTCAGACACCTGGTGTGTTGCCCCACTGGGGAACAACCCTGCTTTTTGGGGAACAATTTACATGATATTTACACTTTTAAGAGATAGTAAACCTTGTTTAAAAATGGCTCAATCTAAAATACATGTTGCCCTGAGAATAATAATGTACATTTGGTAAATATGGCGTTTCCAGTCACTCACGTATTACTTAATAAATTCTGAAAGGTTAAGAGCTCGCTTCTGTTCAGGCTTGGTTGGTGACCAAGCTTACATGGTCACCAGCTTTGCCTGTAGTACTTCTGGTGTGAGATGCACTAAGGGGTGATAGAGGTGAGAAAGTGGAGATGACTTCTCCAATATGATAAACTCTCCAAGTCCTATGGTATTCTGTGGAGCCAATGCACTAAGATTCCATCAAAATGAAAGCTGTCATCTTCACTGTATCACCTTTTTTATCATGCCTTAGTGCATAACCCCCCCCCCCCCGGTCTTTGCAAGGAGCAGAATAGTGTTGAGCTGGGAGGAAGATTGCCCCTGCTCAAACACTATAAGCCTGCTTGTTGGTCAAGTGAGAAGAGAGGCAAACCTTCACCCGAACCTTCAAAATTCTGCAAGTTATCAGGTCAGTCAGTTAAACTGGGCTCAATATAAAGGGTGTGTTGCCCTGTGCATAGCAATGCACAACACAAGTTTAAAACATCATATTTACTAGTTACTCACACAATCATTTACTGCATTCGGAAGGTTCAGGTGAAAGCTTGCTTGATTGGCAATGGGTTTACAGTGTCTGAGTAGGGATAATATTCCTCCCAACTCAGCCAGTAATACTGCTTGTCTTGAGAATTAGTATTACAGGTTTGTGTAGAGAGGAATATTGTCCTTTCTCAAATTCTGTTAGCCTTCTTATTGATCAAGTTAGAAGCGAGCAAGCCTTACATAGTAACATAGCTGATGAGGCTGAAAAAAAGACATTGCTCCATCAAGTCCAGCCTATCCCTAAACATCCCTGTTGATCCAGAGGACGGCAAAAAAATAAAAAAATGAAACATTGAAGCCCTTTCCAATTAAACCCCAAGTGGGTAAAACAATCCTTCCTGACTCCAAATGGCAGTAAGATAGTTCCCTGGATCAACAACCTATCTGCATTGAAGCCATCTGTCTTAATTCTCAGTATTGTTCTGTGCTAGATAGGTATCCATTGTTTTTTTGAAAGCAGTTACAGTATCTGCAAGCGCAACATCCCGAGGTAAAGAATTTCATAGCTTTACTGCCCTTACCGTAAAAAAAATCTTGCCTTCTAGTCTTAATGGATGTCCTCTCTTTCTTAGCTGAGCTCTTTGCGTAAATAATTCATTGTATAGTTCTTTGTATTGACCTTGAATATATTTGTAAATGGTAATCATATCACCCCTTAGACATCTCTTCTCTAACGTAAACAAACCCAGTTTGGCTAGTCTCTCTTTATAACTCAGATCCTCCAGTCCCTTTACCAGTTTTGTTGCACATCTCTGCACTTTTTCCATTTCATGAATGTCTTTTATAATAACTGGTGCCTAAAACTGCACTCTATATTCTAGGGGAGGCCTAACCAAGGATTTATATAGAGGTAGAATTATATTAGCATCCCATGCATCTAGTCCTCTTTTTATGCAGGATAGTACCCTACCTGCTCTTGCAGCGGCTGAGTGACTCTGCACACTGCTTTGAAGTCTATCATCTCTCAGTACTCCTAAATATATTTCTAATGGGGTTTCCCCAAGTTGTTTCCCATTTAGTGTATATGTAGCATGTTTGTTTCTACAACCCAAATGCATAGCCTTAAATTTATCTACATTAAATGTCATCTGCCACTTTTCTGCCCATTCACTTAGTTTATCTAAATCCTTCTGTAGGGAAAAACATCCAGCTCTGTATGTGTTTTCCTTACACAGCTTTGTGTCATCAGCAAAGATTGAGACACTACTTTCAATTCCCACTTCTAGATCATTAATAAACAAATTAAAAAGCATTGGGCCCAGTGGCACCCCACTTACAACTTTAGACCAACTCGAAAAGATTCCATTTATAACAACTCTCTGCCATCTATCATTTAACCAGTTCTCAATCCATGTACAGATATCACATCTGAAACTGAAGCCTTTTAATTTATGCAGTATTGTTGTGAAGACTGTATCAAATGCTTTTGCAAAATCCAAGTATACTACATAAATGGCAATTTCCTTGTCCAAATTACTACTTATCCTTTGGTAAAATGAAAGTAAATTAGTCTGACATGATCTATTCTTCATAAAACCATGCTGACTCCTACTAATGATATTGTTTATCTTCACATAGTTCTGAATACTGTCATTTAGTAATCCTTCTAATATCTTACCCAGTATGGAAGTCAAGCTCGCAGGTCTATAATTTCCTGGTTTGGCTCTTCCCCCCCCTTTTTGAACAATGGAAATACACCACCTTTCCTCCAATCACTATGCCTGATGAAAGTGAATCAATAAATATTAAGTATAACGGTCTTGCTATTATTGAACTAAAGGGGAGATTTATAAAAGTGGAGTTAAGTGAATTCCAGCGTAAAACTGGAGTTAAAAATGCATTTGGTATTTATAAAAATGATAACGTCAGCTTAAGAGATTGTAAAGCCATATAATGGGTTGTTTTGAGAGGTGGCTTTCGGAATTGCTGAAAAAGTGGTACAGCAAATTTACTCAAAATAAGACATAAGGACATTTTTAGAATCCACTCGCAACAATGAACATGAACACTTTTTATAAATCTCCCCCTTTGTTCTTTAAGTACTCTTGGGTATATACCATCAGGTCAAGGTACTTTATTCACCATAACCTTTTCCACTCTATTTTGGACTTCGTCCTCAGTAAGTCATGACCATGATGGAGGAAATTATGTGGTTTTGTCTATTTGCCCATAGTCTGTCATTGTTACTTCCTTTGTATATACTTAAGCATTAACCTTTTTGTTATTAATATACTTGTAGAATTGTTTAGGATTTTTCTTGAGATCATTTGCAATATTTCTCTCATTTTCAATTTTAGCTAGCCTAAATGCTTGTTTGTAGATTTTCTTACATTCTATATATATATATATATATATATATATATCTGATTGTACTATTTAATACCACTGTATGTCTATTCCCCAATTGTACAGCGCTGCGGAATTAGTTGGCGCTATATAAATAAAGAATAATAATAATAATAATAGAGAGAGAGAGAGAGAGAGAGAGAGAGAGAGAGAGAGAGAGAGAGAGATTAAATATATATATATAGATATAGATATAGATATATATTTTATATATATATATATATATATTTTCTTTATTTTTTAAGCTTTATTTTGTCACTGGGAACAGGCTGCACCCCTCAATCTAGACATGTCATTCTACCTTTTTTTTTTTCTTTTAAAACTTTATTCAAAAATTTAGCAATACGTTTGCTTCCCGTCTGGTACTCAAAGTCGAATATAAGGAAGTATATGTTGAATAAAGTCAAGAATATGTCATATGAAGTTGGAGAAGCTTAGTATTAGGGATGGGCGAAAACTGTGAAAAATTTTGCGAAATTTCACTTTTCCCACAAAAAATTTCATCTTTCGTCTATGCAAAAACTTCTTCCTTTTCGCCTATTTTAACAAATTGTCCGCCTATGTTAACACATTTTTCGCCTATTTTAACACATTTTTCGCCTATATTTACTGTAGGTAATACATTTTACACAGTAATATTACTTCTTCTGAAGGCTGGCGTTTAGAAATAAGTGGCTGAAAGTCAAAGCTGTGAGTCCTACAGCAACATATGGCTTGAAAATGTATTAGCATGCAGAATTCATTTGTCCTTTGCCCACAATACTTTCTTGCTTAAGTGACACTGGCACATATTCAGGATGATGTCAAGTAATAAAAAAAATAAAGTACAACCTACAATGTGACAGATATGTATTGTAAACAAAGATAGAAAACCCACAGCGCTAAACCACCATGATTAATATATTTAATGTGAAGGATGTGAATGAATCTAGTGATTAAGGTATGGAACACTGCAAGGAAAGAGGGGGCGTGTCCCCAAACCCCCAAACTTAGGAAAAACCTAGAAGAAACACAAAAGCAAAAATTAACCTGCGCTGATCCATACTGATAATATAAATTGTAAACCCCGTGATAAGTCTTTATCATAATTGCACTGTGCACATATTCAGGATGATATCAAGTAATAAAGAAACTGAAGTACAATCTACAATGTGGCAGAAGTGTATGGTAGTGGGGGTGGTGGGGGACTGGCATGGTGTGATTTGTGTATGTATTTTTACCATTGTCATACTCTATCCTCCTTCTCAGATTATTGACACACATTACTTATCGGTCATAGCAGTGGTCCCAAGTGGGGTAGATGGTGGCAACCCTTCTTCACATCTGTCCTCCACCTCCTCATCTGTGCTGCTGTTAATATTTTTGTCCTGGCTTTGTCTGTCATGTGTAGTTTCTGCTACTACTACAACTACTGGAGCTGGATGTTGATGTAATTCTACTGCCACTACTATTAGGTGTCAAGGGTATAGCAGTTATAGCAGCAGCACCAGAGGTACTCGTCATATCTAACACAACCTGTGTTGCTGGGTACTCAAAACTGGTGTGTGTGGCTGAGTGGGACTTGGACTATGAAGAGGCAATGATGCTGAGGATGACTGATAGGGTGACTGTGTTCTTTTTGACATCTGTACTTGTCCAGGGTCAGACTTTCCAATGGCTTTCTCAAACAGTTTATAGACACGCACAGTGCTCCACAAAAGTGGCGGACGATACAGTCTTTGACTTTCTGCTAACCTTATAGTCATCTGTATCTGAACAAGAGAATGATGCTTGAGGGATATATTCTACATCTGCATCATCATCTGATATCATTAGGTCATCCTCAGCAGCATCAACATCACCTGACAGTTCTTGCCCACTACCCTTATATTCCTCTAAGCTTTTGGAGGTCTCAAACAATTTCTTTTTACTTTTACTATAACAAAATTCACTACTACAGGCGTTTTGGTGTCTCACTGTCTGATGCAGCAGGCAGTTCAGCTGCCATACCTTCCTCTATTATGCTGTTGCCAGGATCATCAACACTTGAATGTGACTTATTGTCATCTTTAGTGTTCTTCTTATATGGGTCTATATTTCTACTGGCACTGGTGGTGCTGGACCTAGTTTTGCTGAGGCCTTGACAAACTGCATCCTCCCTTGGAGTAAAGGGATCATCATCATTGATTGCACATGCTGAAACAACCATTGCTGCAGTAGGTTTTTGGCCTACTACTTTACTCTCATGTCCCTACACTGTTCCACCCCTCCCCCTTCCCCTTGTGCATTTTCTGGACATTCTGCAACTACACTTTTTTACTGTACAGTGCACAACACAACTGATGGAGCTGTATGATGCCTTTCCTAAGCCCTGTCAGCTGTCTGTCACTGTCACCTAAGATATTTTGTTTTTCATTCTTTTTTTTTTTACTTTTTTTTTTAATTTATTTTATTTTTTTAAGTTGTCCACCCTGTTGTCTTATCACAGTCTGTCCAAAAAAAATTATAACTGAAAAAGAAAATCAACAATGTCTTTCCCCAGACTTCCCCACCCACCACAGGGACAATAACAGCAAGATCAGCAAGCAAATAGGTCCCTAGCTGCCTGTGACTTGCCAGTCAGTCACATGTCATTTTGGATTATTTGGGGGACAACCTCATTCCTCCCTTCTTATCCCCTAGAGTGCCCCCAGACTCCCCTAATACAAAGAACAAATGTCCTACCTAAATGACTTCTTAAACTAAGCTTCAATTCCCCTTTATTTCCCTATCTCCTCTAGCTAAAAAACATTCTGCTCTCTCCTCTCACAAACACAGAATGGCTGCTATGAGAGCCTGACTGCCTTTTATATGGCTGTAGAAAACTTTTGTGTGGTGTAGAAATATTTCTTCCCATTGATTTCAATGGGCGGAAAAGGCAGGAAAAAGCGAAAAAACTGCACTTTGCGCTGGAAATTTTTCGCCAAGCGGAATGTGCCATTATTCACCGATTTCAGTTTGAGGCGAAAATTTGCACCCATCCCTAGTTAGTATGTTTGATGGGATCACTATATGTCGACTTACTAAGTGTGTGTGTGTGGGGGGGGATTTAACATGTCAAAGGAGGTGCACTCTGTGTCTGATTTGTATAATGTGGGGAACAACACCATTGTGTTTTAGCCCCATATATACTGCCTGACACCCCCAGCCTCTCTCCCTTTCCCAGGCAATGGCCATGGGTATTTATGGCTAGCAGTGGGCAAGAGAGAAAGGCTGGATAGGGTCAGACAGCGTACATGGGGATCTATGGTTACTAGTGGTCAATGGAACACACATGTGTGGGCCAAGCAGTGTATATGGGGTTCTATGGTTGCCACTGGGCAAGGGAACAAGGCTGGGGGGCAAGTGGTAGCCAAAATTCCCATAGATGCTGTGTGACCCCCAGTCTTGTTCCACTGTGAGTGCACAATATGTGTAATATTTGATACATAGATTAGGGGATAATTGTGTAGTGCTTCGTGTACTATTTCTGTTTGTTTTAACTCTTTGAGTGCCACAGGGGTGAGCAATACACATCCCTATAGTATGCTGTCCATGGTGCTGAAAGCTTTCTCTTTATTCCCCTACTGGCCAAGTCGGGAAGCAGAAAGAATGCGGTTCAACTTCAGAATTTTCGTAGAGTTGGTGATGTGTGAAGGGAGGAAATCCCTTCCACACTGACATCAGGTCACAGCCCTCCCTGCTGCTACTACATAGGAAAGTACAGTGAGATCCCAACTTCACCAACCTCAGGTAGGTGAAGTTGAGACTGTGGACTCCAACAGCAGAGTGAAAGTATCGAAATGTCACATTAACATCTCAACACACACCCTTGCATACGAATGTGGCTCATTATTCAGCATTTCCATATGGAAATGAGTCATTATGCTTCATTTCTATATGGAAATAGGCCATAGTCGATGTGATGAATGAAAATTTCGTAAACCTGTCAGATTGATGTCGATGTGGGCATCTTTTTGTCGAAGTGCTGGTGATGTAATGTAGTAGACACTTTACTGAATGCTATCAATGTGACTACGACATTGCTCCGACAGGCCATGGTGTTTTAAACTTTCCATTGTACATTGCCATGCTCAGGGCAACATGTCATTCAGTCAGTTTTAATCACCTTGAAGACCAGAGATGTATGCAATACGTTACTTTATAATGTATTGCCCATGCCTCTGTTCACCAAAGGGGCTAACCAGAGTTTGCTATTACTTTAAATTCAGCACAAAACATATGAATTGTCTTTTCAATATCATTTCTTGTAAATGATACTTTGTATATGATGAATGTACTACAATGCTTGAAGTAGACAAACTGAACCACACTCAGATAAACTGATAATCTTATTTGATGTAATGAAATCTGTTGAGAGAGACATTATCTGCTCGCTGTTACTGGATATCTCCAAGATGGAATAAATAGTAAAACTCATTATTCACTCTGATTTGGTTTGATGCTTTTTCTGCTATAAATTGATAATATACTCAGGGAAAAAGGCTATTTTTAAGAAATGCTATATTTATGTTCAATGTTTAACAGAACACTTGATAAAAGCCAGAATTTAGTATATTGTGAATTTCTATGGTACCATGCAGATTTATTATGTGCTCATGTACTGATATATTTATTTCTCCTTTACCTTAAAAGTGGATTGTTAACTGCAAAAAAATCTTATGTTCCCCCCAGCGGAAAGCTCTCCAGGAGTGTGAAAATTGTTGTTAACATTGCTGAAAGCCCCTTAGAAACCTAAACCAAAGGCAATTGCATAACTGAATTGATTTGAATTCTTTAGAACTTGTTTATTCAGTCCCTTTTATATTTAGAAATTAGATACATAAGATTTTATTTACTATGGAAATTTATAGTTTATGCTACTGCTGAACTCCAAGAAACATAAAACAAAAATGAAATGTTTATTTTGGGTAATATGTATTACATATATGCATTGCTAGTAGAAATGTATGAATGTTTTTATTTCTTCCACCAATTTATTTCTGTGGAAAAGGAGTCATATTTATCTTTCTGTGGAAATTTCCATGTGGAAGAAATGCAGGTGAAATTTACCTCCTGTGTAGAGATGCACCAGGGGTCGATAATGGTTTAGGTTGGGGATATTGCGTGTATTTGCTTTGACTACATCTTGACCTATGCACTAAGATGTGCTCTCCATCACATCCATGTGAATACAGCACAAATACACCATCATCACTATGAATCTGCCATGTCTTCACCAGGTTTAGGATTTTGCAGTGATTACATCAACAATGGCTCATTTGCATATTTAAATGCACCGTAATGAATCATTGTTGTATCCCTGTATGTATGTTGATATGTTAATGTGACACTTCTCCACACGCACTAAGCTCCTATATCTGCCTGTACTGTTGTAGGTCACAGTCCAAACTTTGACAAACTGATATGATGAATATGGGATTCAATTCTATGTGCAGTATAGTTAACCCTTTGAGTGCCAGAGGGGTATGCAATTCCTTTCAAAGCAATATATTGCATATCCCTCTGACATTTAATTGGATCTCTTACTACAATTTAAAGTAGTGCTGTCTGTGACCTGTACCTAATGATGAGTTAAAACTTCACGTACCTTGATCATTATGTGCTTTGAAAACTCTCATGGTGGTTGGTCTGCTTTCTCCCTCAAAGAATTAGGCATGAAGAACAGCAGCAGCCTTACTTTAACCCTTTGAGTGCCAGTGGGGTGTTTATTGCATTCATTTGCAATGCATTGGTAATTTATCTGATACTTAAAGCATTAAGTGATGGCTGCTGCAAGTGCTGGACTCTTTATGCTTTTTGAGGGTGAAGCATGCTCTCGGCTCTCCCTTGCCACTCCAACACATCAAGAACAGCACAGGAAACAGTTGACCACACCCAGCACTCAACTGTGTATGATATGTAACTCACAAATACAGTTAAGACAGTATCAAAATAATAACTTCAATCAACATCAAATTCATAGGTGAAATACCCCCACCCTGTTAATAACCCTCCCACCTCCCAAACTCCAACTCGCCCCAGCATAAAATAACAACATGTGAAAATCAAATGTATACTTCCCAAAATATAACAATAAACTTAAATAGTAGCAGTCCCTCACTAGCCATCTCCTAGTAAACCTCAAATCATGACACATTAGTGTCCCGTTATCATGAACTGCTCCATTGTAATGCTTATCATAGTCTCCAGTGGTTCAAACAGACAGCCAAGTGTTAGCAGCATATAGGCGTATCTCGAATGCATAAAGTGAAACAGGTAGAGGCATATAGATAAAGAGCAGTCATTAGTTAAAGTGCATGTAAGCACTGTGAGATAGCAGCAACAAAGAGAATGGCAGTTTATCTGTGTATTCGGAGCAAAAAGGGTTACCAGACATCTGGCAAAGCTTCTCCGGTCTGTGATGATCTCACCTTCCTTTCTAGCAATGCATCTTCCAGTTCAGGTGCAAAGTCTCACATCAGATCAATACCTCCTTTACAATTCCAGTCCTTCAGTGCCAAATGTAGCTGCTAGTGTTGAGCGAGCACCCCGATGCTCGGGTGCTCGGGTGCTCTGACCGAGCACCCCCTGAGGCTCGAGTGCTCGGCCGAGCACCTGAGCCCCATTGACTTCAATGGGGCGACACCAGGCACCCCCTGCTCTGATGAGGGGAGGGTGCCTGGTCAATGCCCCCTTCATCTCCGCTATGCCCCCTTCATCTCCGAATGCCCCCTTCAGCTCCGCAATGTCCCCCTTCATCTCCGCAATGTCCCCCTTCATCTCCGCTATGCCCCTCTTCCACAATGTGCCCCTTCATCTCCGCTATGCCCCTCTTCCACAATGTGCCCCTTCATCTCCGCTATGCCCCTCTTCCACAATGTCCCCCTTCATCTCCTCTATGGCATAGAGGAGATGAAGGGGGACATTGTGGAAGAGGGGCATAGCGGAGATGAAGGGGCACATTGTGGAAGAGGGGCATAGCGGAGATGAAGGGGGACATTGTGGAAGACGGGCATAGCGGAGATGAAGGGGGACATTGTGGAAGAGGGGCATAGAGTCTATGCCCCTCTTCCACAATGTCCCCCTTCATCTCCGCAATGCCCCCTTCATCTCCGCAATGCCCCCGTACCTCCAGTCCCTGGTGGTCCAGCGGAGCGTCTTCGGATCTGTGCCTCTTCCGGCACAGATCCCCGCCACCCGAACATGGCGGGAGAGCACATGGCGGTACTCGACGAGTACCGCCATGTGCCGAGCAGAGCGATGCTCGAGCCGATCCGAGCATCGGCCGAGCACGCTCGCTCATCACTAGTAGCTGCCTCACATCACCACTCATATTTCACAGCTCTAAATCAGTCAATCAGATGGGGCAGGGGATTGGACAGGTTAGACGTTGTTGGTTCATTTCCACTCATAAATTGGATGTTGATTGAATTAATTTATTATTTTTGTTGCTGTCTTAATTGTACTTGATTTACATTTTATACATGGTTGAATCCTGGATATGGGCCCTGTTTTCCGTGTTTTTTCTTGATGTGTTGGAGTTGCAAGGGGGAAGCAGAAAAGATACATTCACCATCACACAGCATAAAAAGGGCGAATGTGGTGCAGCCGTGGAATTTTTATAAGTACACAACTATCAAACAACATGAACTTTATCCCTTTGTGTACAAATGTGCTGAACCCCTACTCTGGCACTCAAGAGTATTTTTCTTGCTCTGGCAATGTTTTGGATCCATATCACAGGATGTGTGATAGCATATTGTTACTATATATCTTTACACATTAGTGGATAATCACCAACTTCATATTCTAATGATCAAAGGTCCATCAATGGAGTTATTCTGGAGTAAACCAATTGCACCATAGGGGACAAATACAAATTCTTAATTTCTCATGCACTGAATTACCAGGTGTCAGGGGGCAGAGGCTGATTCTCCAGTGGTGGGGAGTTTCTTATGAAACTCTGCCCACTTCTACTCCTTCCCACCCTGTTCCTCCCATTTCCCTTCCATTTCTCCTCCTTTCCACCCTGCTCTGCCCACTTCCTACCCATTTCCTGCCGACAGTCAATTAAGCCCCCCTCCTTCCCACAATTAAGCCCCAGTCTCATAATTTATATCTCCCAGTGGCACCACATGAGTCCCATCTGGGGACTCTACAAGAAAAAGTTCCCCGGTATGACCAATGGAGACAAATGAAAATTACCATTAAAGGGATAGTAATACTTCGTTTTAACTTTATTTTATTTTGTAGGCATTAAAAAAACATGAAGAACGATAAAAGTCTTATCTCTCAAACCTTTATGGTTTATGAGATATTCACAAGCAAAGTTTCCCCTCCCCGCCCCTTTTACCTAGTGTAAGCCATCTCTTCTCAGATGTGAATCTGGTTGTATGACCAGACAGATAACAGAAGGGGACAGTCTTCTTTGTATTAAAACAATGAAGGCCCTTCCCCCTTGAAGGCCCTTTTTCAGCTTTTTCCCTTATCTTAATTGAAGATTGTCCCTCTCTGCAGTCTACCTGGGTACCTCCCTTCTGATCTGGTTAAAGAGGGAAGGGATACTTTGTTTGTGAATATCTCATAAACCATAAAGGTTTGAGAGATAAGACTTATATCATTCTTCATGTTTTTTTAATGCCTACAAAATAAAATAAAATTAAAACGAAGTATTACTATCCCTTTAATTTAAATCTGACTTTTAAAGCAAGGTTTTGGAGACTTCTCTAGCATTCAAGGTTTTTAAAAGCCAAATCAAAGGGATTTGTAAAATTTCCATTTCAACCATTTGAGACATTTAGTTTGCTACAGAATCGCACCTCTTTAACTTGATGAATTATTGCCATTTAGTGCTGGACTCCTAAGGCTAAAATCAATGTCACATCTTTGATAACTGTTACTAGGGCCATGGTTTCACCCTGGTTCCACATTGTGGATATACATACCCAACCTTC
This sequence comes from Rhinophrynus dorsalis, assembly GCA_037306005.1. Classification (NCBI taxonomy): domain Eukaryota; kingdom Metazoa; phylum Chordata; class Amphibia; order Anura; family Rhinophrynidae; genus Rhinophrynus; species Rhinophrynus dorsalis. The sequence goes on along the minus strand of CM074719.1, from coordinate 65,362,594 downwards.
ACTTCTTTCCCCAACCTTACTCCTAATCAATCTGAACTGCAGAAATGATTGCACTCCTTCTGCCATATCAAGAGAACTTTTACCTGTTAGCATGTAAAACTTGAAATAAATACATATTTATAATCTACCTGGAGAGATGGGTTCACTTTTATGCTTTAAAGGGATAGTAATACTTTGTTTTAACTTTATTTTATTTTGTAGGCATTAAAAAAACATGAAGAATGATATGTCTTATCTCTCAAACCTTTATGATTTATGAGATATTCACAAGCAAAGATTCCCCCTCCCGCCCCTTTTACCTACTGTAAACAATCTCTTCTCAGATGTGGAATGCAGTCCATAGACCAGACAGATAACAGCAGGGGACACTCTTATTCCTATGAAAACAATGAAATCCCTGCCCCCCCCTTGACAAGCTTTTCAGGTTTTTCCCTTATCTTAATTGAAGATTGTCCCTCTCTGCAGTCTACCTGGGCACCTCCCTTCTGCTCAAGCTGAACAGTGTGACATCAGTAAAAGGGGAGGGAGGGGGACACTTTGTCATTGAATTACTCTGGAACTACAACTCTGACAGAATTGAAATAACACTCTCCAAAGTCCAAATACTATGATGATTAATTAGAGCTGTTTTTAATATGAAACATTACTATCCCTTTAAACACCACTACTTTTACTTACCACCTCCCCCCCAGTCTCCCAGCCATTGTAAAGGCCAGACCCGTTCCCCTTTAATGAGCAGAGAGGTGTGCAACATATTGCATCTCACACTCCTTATTCTTAAAAGATTGCTATACTCAGTTGAGCAATTCTGAGGTAAACTCACTGCACCACAGCCGACAAATAAACATTGCTGAAGGAATTGATTGGCACCTCTTTACCATTAATGAGGTTTACACCAATGGGGAGGCTTAGTTATTTCCCATAGTGCAGTTCATTTGCCCCAGATTTGCTTCACATCTGACTTACAGCATATTTCCCATCAAGTGGTTATTCATAGATTTATAGATATGGAAATGAAAAAAGGCTTTCACAGCAGTGTTAAAGATTTTGATACTTTATTTTCATTACTTTAAATCAGTAAAATGATGCTTTCCAGAAGCTGCACATTCATCAAAATAACAAATATAGATTCCCCACAGGGCACATGTTTTTTATGTTTGTGTCTGCCTGTTGGATATCTTTATATCTGAAAGCCTGTTCATTATACTGAAAGGCTATCTTTGATTTCCACAGCTCCGATCTATTGGATGTTCATGTAGGCTATCACTATGCCATTGGCAATTTACTTCACTAGAGCTATTATTTTATTCTATTACTGCAAAAGTGATCCTGTATCTCGTATTAACCCAAACATTACTACAGAATTTTAGTGTTTTATGTATCACTTGGATGTTAGTGACATCTATTTATCTCTCTGTCTGGCTTCCATGTCTCCGCACCCCCCCCCCTTCCTTTTTCCCTCATCTCTCCCTTCTTGTGGCACCATAAATGACCACTTCCCTCTCCCTCCTTTGCTTACCCCTCTGGGCATTCAAAGGGAAAAACTTCTCTCTTCTCATTCTCTGTTACTTTCCTCTGGAATCTCATACCTCTCATCACCTCAATCTTTAAAATTATCCTTAAATCCTACCTTTTTGAGTTTTCCTAGCTGTACAGGCTCTTGACAACATCAGCCATGTAACATTAGAACACTTGACAACCTTGTAGTTATCTGTTTGTCTCCTATTATCCATTTAGACTTTAACCTCCTTGAGGTAGGGACCACTTTCCTTTTTTTATGACTATAGCTCAATTATTGTATTTATTGTAATAACTAATTTATTTATTGTGAGGTAATTTGTACATTGTGAGGTACCATATAAATACAAAGGTCCGTCTGTCTGTCTGCTTGTCTGTCTACTATGTGTACACTCCCATGCTCACACTCTGTCTCTGCCTTTCTCTCTCTCTCTCTATGTCAGTTCAGTTTCCTGAGTGTATCAGCATCATATCTAACATAAAGCTTAAGAGATGAACAGCACTGTCAGGTTTTAGGAACAGTTACTGTTCACAAGATTTAAAGGGATAGTGATGTTTAAAAAAAACAGCAGCTTTAATTAATCTTCATAGTATTTGGGCCATGGAGAGTTGTATTTCAATACTGTTAGAGTTGTAATTCAAGAGTAATTGAATGATAAAGTATCCTCCTCCCACCCCTTTTACATAGTGTAAGCCACCTCCCTTCAGATGTGTAATCTGGTACTAGGATCAGACAGCTCACAGCAAGGGACAGTCTTCTTACTGTGAGGATAAGGAACACCCTGCCCCCCTTGACAGGTTTTTCCTTATGCTAATTGAAGATTGTCCCTCACTGTGAGTCATCTAGATAGTCTTGCTGCTCTGAGGCGAGCAGTGTTACATCAGTAAAAGGGGTGGGAAGGGGATACTTTATCATTCAATGACTCTTGAACTAAAACTCTGACAGTATTGAAATAACACTCCCCATGGCCCAAATACTATAAAGATTAATCAGAGCTGCTGTTTTTGTGAAACATTGCTATCCCTTTAAGCCTAGATCCATTCCATCATAAAATATCTGGAGGAGTGGGGTAATGGTGGGCCTGGTTAGGGTAAGGGTAGTTGTTTTTTTTTCTTAAGAGCTAAACAGTCTTTCAAACTTTTGAATAGCAAGAGTTCTGTTGACATAGGTCCTTAAGCATCTGACTAAATCCAAGTTAATCCAGTCAGGTTTATCTCCTTTGGAAGCATCAGGAAAGAAAGATGGTAAGCAAATGTCCTGGGATAGATGAAAGGAGAGACCACCTTTCTTAGAAACTCTGGCACAGGCCTGAGGGTCACGCAATCTTGATTGAAGCTTAGGAAAAGTGCCCGTACCGATAGGGCCTGTAGCTCAGAAACTCTTCTAGCGGAGGTAATCTCTATAAGAAAGGTGCTCTTCAAAGAGAGTAATCCCAAAGAGATGATATCCAGAGGCACTAATGGTTCCGCAGACAAGGCATCCAGGACTAAGGAAAGGTCCCAGGATGAGAGAAGGTTGTAATCTTGCAAGGGACTTGAAGAAACGAACATTGAGTTCTTGGCAAGCTCCTCTGATACTGGTGATGACCAAAATAGCAGAAACTTGAACCTTAAGGGTGCTGGGACTTAATCCTTGCTGAAAACCTTCTGTGAGGAAGTCCAGGATATGGACAAGTGATGGAGTGTTTAAGGGCAATAGGTGGAAGGCTGCCAAATCCTATAAAATGAGTTTGAAGTTAAGAACTTTCATGATTTAAGTAGTAGAGAAATAGTCAGTTCTGCTATGCCTTGGTCCAGCAAAGTTTGCTGGATGAAGAACTGGGCCCTGAAACAGTAGATACTTCTGGGTAGGCAGGATCCAAGGGTTGCAGAGAGAAAGCATCCGGCGTTCTGGTATCCAATGTGTCCGAGGTCAAAAGGGGATAATTGCGAAGACTTCAGCTTGTTCCATCCGAATCTTTTGAAGGACTCCTGGAATCAAGGAGAAGGTTGGGAAGATATAACTGAACTTGTGGTCCCATTGATGATTCAGTGCATCTACTCGGAGGGCTTCTGGGTATTTGATCTTCCTGTAGAACCTCTGAAGCTTTGTGTTCTGGGGAGAAACCATGAGGTCTATATTTGGGAGACCCCGTCTCTGCACATTCTCTCCAAAGATCTCCAAGCTCACAGCCCAGGAATTGCAATCCACTTTTTGCCTGCTGAGGAAATCTGCATGGACATTTAGTTTCCCCTGGAGATGGACTGCTATGAGGTCTGAGGTGTGGGATACCAGGTCAAGATCGGGGTCGGTTCTTGAAGTAGGGACCTGCTTCGTATTTCTCCCTGCTTTTTGACATAAAAGACAGCTGGTTCGTTGTCCATACGAAGCTCGATGGCCTGATCTTTTAGCTGAGGTCAATGGTGAAGAGAGGCTTAAAGTTCTAGCACGTTTGATGGCACGCTTGAGTAGTGAGCTGGCCATGTTCCTTGTGCTAGTTGTTGTCCGAGAAAGGCCCTCAACCCTTTCCCATGGATATCTTTGGTGAGCATTGTCCATATTGTGTCTTTCGGTGATTTCCCTTGGGATAGGTTGTGGACGTTCTCCCACCACAGTAGACTGGCTTTGATGTAATCAGGAATCAGAATAGGGGTGTCCAGATGGTCAAATCGACTGTCCCATTGGTCCAGAAGGATACCTGAAAGGGTCTCATGAACCACTGGGCCCATTTTACAACAGGGATGGTGGACGACATTAGTCCCGGGATGGTCATACATTTTCGTGCTGTAAGAACCAATTGTTGTCTGATGGATTGGATCTGAAGAGACAGACTCTGTGCTTCCTCTGAAGGCAGAAAAACTTTTGCCTGCGAGGTATCGAAGAGACCCCCTAAGAAGATCATGCGTTTGTTGAAGTTCACCAACCGGCTAGGGTGGGACAAGAATGAGATTGTGTGGTCTCTTTGACGCAGCAGACACTCCCGGTCCTGAGAGACAATTAGGATGTCATCCATATAGTGAAAAATCCTGAGCCCTTGTAGTCTGAGTTCTGCAATCAAGGGGCGGAGCAGTTTGGAAAAAGTTCTTGGAGTTGTGGCAATGCCAACAGGCAGGCATGTGAACTGAAAATGTTGCTTGTCCGCTGCAAAGCGTAGAAACTTTTGATGGTTGGAAAGACCTGCAATATGAAGATATGCTTCTTTTAGATCCATAGAGACCATCCAATCTCCTGGGAGAACTACTTTGATGATGGCCTGAATGGACTTCATCTTGTTCTTCCAGAATTTCAGGTGGTTGTTTAGAACCTTTGATTCCAAAATTGGACTAAATTCTCCTGAAGCTTTGCGCACGAAGAAAAGAATCAAATAGATGCCCCGGGACTGAAACTTGATGAGAGCACCTTTGGTTAAAAGCTGCCAAATGTAATCCTTCAAGAGAGATCTCTTCAGGGGATCCAGAGAGAGTCTTAACCGTTTGAAAATGTTTCTTATGGGAAGGGATCTGAATTGTATTACGTAACACTGTGTTACAATTTGTAGGACCTAATTGTCTGAGACGAACCTGGTCCAGATCTCGTTGAAGTGGAGCAAACGGCCTCCAACCCCGAAAGGCTGGACCTGGGCACCATCAGAACTTCCCGACTGGCTTGGAACCTAGACCAGTTCTGGTTTTGGTGGGACAAAAGGAAAAGGGCTGACCGGATTTCCAAGACTGGGAGCTGGATCACTCTCTCCGTGGATGATAAAAGTGGGTTTCACAAAAGGTGGTTTCTATGGGAAGGACCAAATTCCTTTCATCTGTTCTTCCTTTCCTAGGGTAAAAAGTGGCTCTTGTCCTGAAGATTTTTTTGATTTGTCCAGTGAAGGGAAGGGCAACATTGAAATACTCGCTTTATTCCATGGTTTGGGCCAATGAGTTCGTCTAACAGAAACGGCCAAGAATACGACCTTGGATTGGATGCGGACCAGATCCATGGAAGAGTCTACAATGAAGTCTGTGTCAAACTTGATATCTGATAAGGTTTCCTCAATAGGTGTGCATGATTCATCTTATAGAATGCTTGTTCCATATGTTCAAGGGAGATTCTCATAGCTCTTAAGATGGAGGTTAAAGTCACTGCTGGTTTAGAAGCTAAACTAATAGAAAGGATTATTCTTCATAAATCATTTTCGAGACATCTGTCTAGGGGTTCACGTAAAGAAGCAGAATAGTCTAATGGTGGGGAAGTCTGGCGAGCTAACCATACCACCACCACATCCACCTCTGGAGGAGTATCCCAAAGCTTGTAGTCTTTCCACGAAGCCATGGAGTAGGCTTGCATCTCCTGTTGGACTTCCGCCATTCATGCAGGATTAGATCCTTGACAACAGGGTGAAGGGGAAAAGATGATACCTGATTTTTCAAAGAGGAAAATATACGATCACTAGGATGTTTCTCTGAAGCTTCTTGTTAGCCTAGCATTTGGTGAATGGACTTGATCAAGGGTTCTACAAGGGAAATGTCAAAAGCTGTGCATTCTTCCAGGTCTTCCTCATCCTCAGTAAAGTCTGAATCTCTTGGTCCATGGAACTTCAACTCTGAATTGCCTGAATAGGTATCTTCTGCCTTATCCCTATGGTGATTGCATGGAAGACAGGAAGCAGCATCCTGAAAGCCCTGAACCACCGCTTGTGTGATAACCGATGAGATATCTGCAGAGGTGGAAGGACTATCTTATGCTAGTTCCAACCAGAAGGTTCAGCAGATTTCCATCCCCTCCATAGCTTCGTTACTGCATGAGAAGCAGGGTCTAGCTTCTCATTGAGCTGGAAAGACATAACACAAGTCCCATCAGCCGACCATCACTCTTTTTAACATAAAAAAAGAAAAAACTTACTGGAAAATTAACCTATCCCATTATCTTAGGTTGCGGCGTATTTTTGGAAGTATCCAAGTGTATGGAGGCAAAAGGGCTGGAAAAAAGAATAATCCAGCAAGAAGTAAGTAAGAATCTGATGACGAAACAAGGACTTACCTGGGAAGCGAAAGTAAACAGAATGCGCAGGGCAGCAAAACTGAAAACAAGGAGGCAGTGATGGCCAAGGAAAAAACATAGGCAGGAGAAAACAAAAAGCAATGCTTACCTGTATTTGTGCCAGAAGCAGATGTCCCTAGTACTGTAGATGATTGCACTGCGCATGTGCAAGCCGGGCATGCGTATGAGTTGGTATAGCAGCAAGTAAATCAGTATGAGGAAGTTCTTGATCCCAGGCACCATCTTGGAAGCTGGCAGACATTGCAGAAGTGCTGAGGCATGATGATCCTGCTGCCCACAAATAACCGGAGAGCCATGCTGAGCCAAAGCGGGCTTGTGGAAAGCCAACAAGCGTAACCAGAGCCAATGAGCAGTAACTAAGCCCCACCGCATAATGGAGCCTCTCGCAATCCAGTGAAATAGGCAAAGTAAACGGGAAGCTCCAGACCATTAGGGAGTGAGAGACCCGGTGCCGGTCTGGGAACTTAACAAAGCTTGGGGTAGGAGCAAAGAAAATACGGCTTCCCAACCAAGGGATGACTCCATCCACAGCTGAGGCAGGAAACAAAAAGACACCTGTCCAAGGGGAGGGGAGCCTTTTTATTAGTTGTTTTGGAGGGGTTTCCTGTCCTGATGGCTGGGGATGGAAGCTTAATCCCTGCTTGCACACTGCTGATGAATGACCAGGAAAGGTAAATTTATGTTCACAAAAACTAAAAAATAAATAAACAGAACTCAAATGTATTAAGTCCCTTCTAAATCAAAAATAAATGATCTCATCAGAATCCACCCCCCCCCCACACACACACAAATCACTTTGGCTGCTGTTTACTAAGGGACAGAAAAGCCCCTTTGCCAGTGCTAGTTATGGGGACTGACAATATTCTTCTTTATCTCAGCACTGTCACTTTCACTCAATATAAATGTTAAAGGGATAGTAATGTTTCATAATAAAAGCAGCTCTAATTAATCATCATATAATTTGGGCCTTGGAGAGTGTTATTTCAATACTGTCAGAGTTGTAGTTCAAGAGTAATTGAATGATAAAGTATCCCCCTCCCGCCCCTTTTACTGATATAACACTGCTCACCTCAGAACAGCAGCGAGTGTCCAGGTAGATTGCAGAGAGGGACAATCGTCAGTTAACATAAGGGAAAAACTGAAAAACCTGTCAAGGGGGGCAGGGATTTCATTGTTCTGACAGTAAGAAGATTGACCCTTGATGTGAAGTGTCTGGTCTATGGACTGGATTCTACATCTGAGGAGTGGCAGCTTACACTTGGTAAAAGGGGCGGGAGGGGGAACTTTATCATTCAATTACTACTGAACTACAACTCTCATGGTAATGAAATTACACTCTCTATGGCTCAATTGCTATGAAGGTTAATTGGAGCTGCTGTTTTTGTGAAACATTACTATCCCTTTAAGGGAGACATGTTCAAAAAAGTCACCTTTATGAAAAAAACTGTCGGATCATGAGTTAGTGGTAAAAGAAAGACATTATTTTCAGAAGTAAATCTGTCACATTTGAAAATGTGTCATAAAGAATTAAAATGACAAGATCTTGAATATTGCTCTTAAAAATTCTGATGTTAAAAATATCTTTAAATGTGTCCTTGAAATGAAAAATTTCAAAGAAACAAAGACATTTTTTGTCTTTAAAATGACAAATTTTCAAAGACTTTTCATTTTACCAGTAAATTCCATAATACTGCTTCTCGCTTCTGCTAACAGTAATTTATCTACTCCAAGTTTAGACCATTTTTATTTTGTCAGGAGAAATGACGTTAATCAGACACAAAAGCGACGACTAAAAAAGAAAATACCATACAATATGATGGTAGATTAAACCACGCACACTTTTAAGACTGATTTTTTTTCCCTTTGACGAAGGTGGAGGAATTGGATGAAAGTACGGTAATTTGTCTGAGAATTAACGGACCATGCAGTAAGAACTGTTTTATTCTGATTACAGACAATTTCAGTTACCACCACCTTTTGAACATCTCACCCTTAATGTAATGTGACAGGGAAGTTTTCACTCATAAAGGTCACTATTAAGTAAATAGTGTGCTATTTTCATACCTATTTGCTCCTATTAGTTTAAGAGAACAGGTTTTTTTTTGCCATGGTAGATAGGAGCAAAATAAAATAGGGTCACCAATATTTGCAGTGAGCCTCTCCATGCATAGCACCCTTGCACCCTCCCGTCTGTGGGAAACCTGATCCTAGGGATGACTTTGCTGGTAATATCCTTGGTTTACTCTGCAGTAAAAACAATATTTTTTTTTAATTAAAACATTTACTGTTCCTTTAAGGACCAAACTGAGAAAAGAATAAATAATCAAGGGCCAGAAATTCCAAAACAATTTTATGACATATTTTTCCATTAAAAAAGTTGACTGTTCCTTTAAGGGCCAAACTGAGAACAGAGTGAAGAATCAAGGGTTAGAAAAGGCAAAACAATATAATGGCATTAATCCCTTAATGAATGGATGCGCAGCCAGCAGTTAAGAACCACAGAGCTTTTTTTTGCTAAATGTATTAAGGGGTCCCTGAGCGGATGTGCCAGGACCGTAATTGGTCCTTAACGCAAGTTTACCCATGACGGTCCTAGCACGTCATGGGTCCTTAACCCCTTAAGGACCAGTGGTCCCGGGGTGTGTGGTCCTTTAAGGACCGGATAAGGAAGTTTGATGTGCCGCCCACGTGACTGATCGCGTGTGCTGGCACGCCGAACGAGGGACTGAAAGAGATCGCTCCAGTCTTGGACCAATCACCTTTAGTCCCCGGTATTACTCACCGCGCTCCTGCAGGAACGCGGTGACTAAAAGTACGTGACGTGCTAGGACCGTCACTGGTCCTTAAGTGCCGGACCAGCGTGATGGTCTGGGTATGTTATCAGATGCCAAGGGGTTAAGGGGTTAAAGACAAGTGTTATCTTGGACACAATATTAGATTATGCAGTCCACTGTATGCTATCCATATATAGACTAACAGGCTAATTTACATTTACTTAGATACATTTATCTTCAGAATGTTGGAAAAATAAACAACATTCTTTAGACAAAAATCTCTTCAATAAAAGGCAACGGTGCTCTATAAAACTGTAAAATGCAGCATGATCAGTAGAACAGAATGCATGTGGAAAGGTTTACTGAGTCGCAAATCTGTACTGTATATACAGGCTGTTACATAAAAAGTATATTGTAGGGCTTTTACTGCTGTGTAAAACAAAGATAATCCCACGGCTGGGAGAAGTATTATTGTGCAATCTATTTATTTTTTTTTTTTTACAATGCCAGTGCCCTCTAGTGTTCAGATTGCAATTAGTTGTTCTGTTGCATTCCATGGAAGAGGTGAGTCACTGACAAACAGTTCTCTGTAGAATGTGAACGTAACTACTGAATCGTTCCATCAAAGTCTTGGCTTCCAGGAAGTAATTACTGTCGCTCACAACAGCATACAGGGGTGATCAACCAACCCCTGTTCAGGAACACACTATACATAAATACTAGGTAGCACTGATCAGCTCAAAAACATACAGTGTAGTGTTGAGCGAGAACCCCGATGCTCGGGTGTTCGGGTGCTCTGACCGAGCACCCCCTGAGGCTCGAGTGCTCGGCCGAGCACCCGAACCCCATTGCATTACATGGGAGGACTCGAGCATTACACCAGGCACCCCCTGCTCTGATGAGGGGAGGGTGCCTGGTCAATGCCCCCCTTCATCTCCACAATGCCCCTCTTCCACAATGTCCCCCTTCCACAATGTCCCCCTTCCACAATGTCCCCCTTCATCTCCGCAATGTCCCCCTTCATCTCCGCAATGCCCCCTTCATCTCCGCAATGTCCCCCTTCATCTCCGCAATGCCCCCTTCATCTCCGCAATGCCCCCCTTCCACAATGTCCCCCTTCATCTCCGCAATGTCCCCCTTCATCTCTGCAATGCCCCCTTCATCTCCGCAATGCCCCCTTCATCTCCGCAATGTCCCCCTTCCACAATGTCCCCCTTCCACAATGTCCCCCTTCATCTCCACAATGTCCCCCTTCATCTCCGCAATGCCCCCTTCATCTCCGCAATGCCCCCTACCTCCAGTCCCTGGTGGTCCAGCGGAGCGTCTGCAAGATCTGTGCCTCCTCCGGCACAGATCCCTGCCACCCGAACATGGCGGGCGAGCACATGGCGGTACTCGTACGAGTACCGCCATGTGCCGAGCAGAGCGATGCTCGAGCCGATCCGAGCATCGGCCGAGCATGCTCGCTCAACACTAATACAGTGGTAATCAACCAACCCCTTCAATAACAAACTATACATACGTACCAGGCAGAACTAATGGGCACAGTTGCATACAGGGGTATTCAATAGTGTTGAGCGAGCATGCTCGGCCGATGCTCGGATCGGCTCGAGCATCGCTCTGCTCGGCACATGGCGGTACTCGTACGAGTACCGCCATGTGCTCGCCCGGCATGTTCGGGTGGCGGGGATCTGTGCCGAAGGAGGCACAGATCTGAAGACGCTCCGCTGGACCACCAGGGACTGGAGGTAGGGGGCATTGCGGAGATGAAGGGGGCATAGCGGAGATGAAGGGGGACATTGTGGAAGAGGGGCATAGCGGAGATGAAGGGGGACATTGTGGAAGAGGGGCATAGCGGAGATGAAGGGGGACATTGTGGAAGAGGGGCATAGCGGAGATGAAGGGGGACATTGTGGAAGAGGGGCATAGCGGAGATGAAGGGGGCATAGCGGAGATGAAGGGGGACATTGCGGAGATGAAGGGGGCATTCGGAGATGAAGGGGGCATAGTGGAGATGAAGGGGGGCATTGACCAGGCACCCTCCCCTCATCAGAGCAGGGGGTGCCTGGTGTAATGCTCGTGTCGCCCCATTCAATTCAATGGGGCTCGGGTGCTCGGCCGAGCACTCGAGCCTCCGGCGGTGCTCGGTCAGAGCACCTGAGCACCCGAGCATCGGGGTGCTCGCTCAACACTAGTATTCAACCAACCCCTATTCAGGAACATACTATACATAATTATTAGGTAGCACTGATCAGCACAGTAACATAATGGGACAGTTAACCAACCCCTTTTCAGTAACAAACTATACATAAATGCTATGTAGGATTGATCACAGTAGCAGCATACAGGGGTAATAAACCAACCCCTGCTCAGGAACACACTATATATAAATACTAGGTAGCACTGATTGGTGCAGTAGCATGCAGGGATAATCAATGAGTCACTGCTTAGGAATATACTATACATAAGTACTAGGTATCACTATAGCATTCAGGGGTAATCAACTCCTGTTCAGGAAAACTCTGTAAAAAAGATGCACTGAATCAAAAAAATTACCTCTTTTCGCCTTTTGGGCCAAGGGGTGGGCTGTGGGGCAGTGTGCAGTACTGCTGGGTCACTGCTTTTCTCTATGCTTTGTTTGTCTCCATTTACTTCAACATGTTATAGGGGAGATATTCAGTTTTCTTGATCAAATTGAAAAGAAAAGGGGAAGAATTCTGGGGTAAACCAACTGCACTATAGGCAAGCACTAAAAATTGCCTGTCATTTACAGTGGGCTTTTTTATTATTATTATTTATTTTTTTTTTAAGTTTTATTGAAGAAATGTTCAATACATACAATAAATTGTGATCTCACATAACAGTGTACGACAGTATCTCAAAAATAGCTTGCTGTGAAATGTATGATATGGAGAAAAAGATCCAATGTGTATTTGTGTCACAGGAAAAAGCCTAAATGCTCTCAGTGGTTTGAATTAAAGGGGGAGGGAATAGAAAACTGAATGATGGAAGATCAAAATACAGGTTTGGGAAGAGGTGGACAGGGGGGTTAGGGAAAAATATTGTGTGGCTAAATGTGGTGAGCATCAAGGATATTAGGGAAGGAGGGTCCTGGCAGGTACTATGTGGAGAGGATAATAGCATCTGCATGAAGGGGAATTATATCATAATGACCATTTCATCAAAGACTCAAAAATAGTAATTATATGAGTGTTGCTGCATTGTAATACAGTGGGCCTTTAATCCTTTGAGTGCCAAAGATGTATGCAATGTATTGGATACCTCCCTGACACTCAAAGGGTTAAACCCCTGAATGTTAGAGTGGTCTCCAACACATTGTGAGGCAATGCATTGGAGACCTCTCCGGCATTCAAGCGGTCACTTGCTGAGTTTGGATCAATGGAAATTTGGGAAATTTTTGGTTGGTCCCTGAGATTAAATTGTTTTTCCCCCAGAATTGCTCCACTTTTCTTTTGAAAGTATGGCCCTTGTACAGTAGACTATACACCAGGAAGCGCTAAAATGATTATACACACTGATAAGAGTTTGTGCATTTCAGTTCCAGAGGTAAGTGCACAACACTGGAGAGTTTGTACATTTCAGTTCCAGAGGTATGTGCACAACACTGGAGAGTTTGTACATTTCAGTTCCAGAGGTCTGTGCACAACACTGGAAAGTTTGTACATTTCAGTTCCAGAGGTCTGTGCACAATACTGGAAAGTTTGTGCATTTCAGTTCCAGAGGTATGTGCACAACACTGGTAAGTTTGTGCATTTCAGTTCCAGAGGTATGTGCACAACTCTGGAGAGTTTGTACATTTCAGTTCCAGAGTATGTGCACAACACTGGAGAGTTTGTACATTTCAGTTCCAGAGGTATGTGCACAACACTGGGATGCTCTGCACACGTTTCTGTCTTATAGAGTGTTAAGAAGACATGTTACAGAATTAAATGTGAGAGATTATATACTTTTCTAAAAATCCAAAATATGTTCAAATTTCAATATGTACTCTGATCGCTTTGTATTGCAAAGATTTGGTCAGCTGTCTGTGTTAATATATGGCTGCAGTAAAGCAGGTGGAGTTTAGTGTTAACTGTAGTTTGGCTGGTCCAGAGGGCTGTTTTTCAATCTGTCCCTATATGAAGTGCAGATATATATCCATCCCACGCTTCTCTGCCTCACATTCAGCTAATCCCAGAAGGGAAATCTGAACAGCTCAGTGCACTGTCTTATACCAGCTAAGTTAACGATATGTTACTCACATGTTCCACTGCCCTGAATTTTAACTGATCCTCTTAGTGATCACTATCATCTGAAGACACTGGCTCATATGAGCTAAGTAAGGGACATGTTACTCACATGTTCTGTCACCTTGCAGTGAGCTGATCCCAGTGCTGAACACTGATCAGCTCAATGCATTGACTCAGATGAGCTAAGTTAAACATATATTACCCATATAGTCCCCTGATTGTGATAGTGATCGCTGATCATCTAAATTCATTGGCTCAGACATATTACATTTATTGTACAGTGGCTGATAGCTCCATGTTCATAATGGGTAACATACTCCAAAGAGGCTAATCAATCCACTCTGAAGAGGAATGGGGACTAAAATAAGGACACATGTAACATGTACTGCCATGTTTAAAACAGGATCCATAAATAAAATCAACATACCTTTATTGTTGCACAACGGTAACATGCATATAAATACCTTCACATAATCCTGTAGCTTCAAAATTGGAAAGGAGAGACTTGTTAAGGCATATAGACACAAACCAGCAGAAGTCACAGTTTGACATCCCACAGATCGATGAGTTTTGTGTATTATATGCTTACTCATCATCTGAGACACCAATTGTGGTAACCGCTCAGTCCTTTGAATTCTAAGTGGCCAATCACTTGCACTGTGTGATCACAATGAGAGCAATAGAGGCCAATGGATATATGTGTATCCGTCTGCTAATAGCTGAAGGAAGAAAATTAATTTTGTAAGCATACTAATGTCGCTTCAAAACAGAACAGGAAAGGATATAAAAAAATGAAATAAACATTCTAAACACTAACACAAGAGTGGAAGGAAACCCAGAACAAGACAATCCATTCTATATCACACAGGATTAGAGAAAAATAAGGCTTCAAAAGTTTGCACATGAGAAGCCAGCTATTATCACCCAAGAAAATAAGGCTCCTCACAACATACAGGGAGCACCCTGTGCTTTAAGTCATGGATGACTGGACATGCTTTTCCTGTTGGGAACCAGGTTCTCCATATAGAGAGAGAACCTGATAGTGTTGAGAAAGTAGGTATCATAGTTAACCCTTTGAGTGCCAGAGGGGTACGCAATGCATTGCGTACCCCTCTAGCACTCAAAGGGTTAAAAATGAATGCTTAAAAAATAAACAGTTGTAGACAGTTTTACACTATTGCATTATTTGTTCTGCCTAAGAAAATAAAAAAGGTCAAAATAAAAAAGTCTCTATGACTGTAAAGTATCATTTTCTTCAGAACTTTGTAACCCAGCACTCTTGGATAAATTACCCATGACTATTTCTGAATAACCATTATTGGAATACGTGGTAGATCAGTTGCCTTTTCACACTGCTGGATGCACTTATTATTATTAATGTGTTGCACTGTAAGACGTTAGGGGTTATTTACTAAGTCATTAAATCTCCTACTTTCTCAGATCCACATAGCAAATGAACAACATAGAAAACACTTATATACTAAGAATGTACATCATGTTTAGTGTGTAGTTTAATTAAAAGGAGACCCGGTATAGAGGGATGGAGCTACATCTCAGGTGCCATAGCTGAGAAGCCCTTTATCATGCTCATGACCCCACACCTATTACTCTGACTATTCAATGCATTCCTACTGCTGCTGTACACAGATAAACACCTTAACACCTAAGCACAAATAAACTATTAACACTTGAATGCTAGACTGGTCTCCAATATATTGCTTCTCAATACGGCGTGTATTAATACAATTACATGTTAGCAATGGAATCAAATTATTGCCCAGTTACTAGGCTACATATACCTATAATTCTCCTCTTTATGCTGTTAATGCCAATTGGGGGGCAGCATCAAAGCATCAGTATCTGATAACTGGTATTTATGTTCATATATTAAGATTGCACAGTGGATTAATGCATCAGCTACAGAATCTGTTGAAGCTACAAGGTTGCAGGTTCTAGTCCCGACAAGGTCAGCTCAGCCTTTCACCCTTCTGATGTAGATAAAATGAGTCCAGGACGTACTTGAAAATGAGAGACAACCTTATGTATTCTTCCTGGTAAAATACTGTCAAAAAAAAAAAAAAAGATCTCTCCAGTTTTCTGCCCTTCCTCTGAGTCTGTCATTGCCTCTTTTTGCGGTTTGAGAATATAAGGGTGCACGGACCAGAGTGCTATTTCACTATAAGTCTTGTTGTTCTGATGAAAGGTTCTAAAACGCGTTAACATAAGGCTTTTTTGGTTATATTTATATAATAAAATCTTGTTTTTACTTTTACCGATCATCGTTAATTTTATTGTATTGCGTACCACAGTTCATGGAGATCCCTGGACAGGGGCAGCATATTCCCCTGTGGCCATTACCAGTTGTTTGGATATCACCGGTCCAAGCTCCCAATGTAAGAAGGAATTGGAGTATTTTATTAATATTACTAACGCCAATAGTATTGCTTTCATAAGAGCACCCCTCTCCTTGTGTGGCTAAATGCCAATGGAGGGCAGCATCAAAGTGAACATTCCCAGGCTTGTTTAATGTCATGTACTAACAAGAAATTGTCCATATACAGATCTTCAAGATAAAGAGAAGATTATCTAAAAACAGCTCACAGTAAGTTCACTTATGGATCAAAATTGCCCTCCTAACACAAATATATAACCTGTATTTTTGTATATTAATACTAGTTGAACAGCCCGTTACACGGGCCACGGTGCCTCTGGCAGCCGGTCGCGGGGCAGTCACACGCAGTGGAGACTGGCCGCGCCTCGGCTGATACAGAGCCTCTGGCAGCCGGTCGCGGGGCAGTCACACATGCGGCGCGGGCAGTCTCTACTGCTCATGAGTGCCACACGCGCAGCAGTGTCTACTGCGCATGTCTGGCGTTACACACAACTTGGCAAATTATTATATAGGATATATATATATATATATATATATTTTTTTTTTTTTTTTTTTTCAGTTTTCAAAGCTTTATTTAGAAAAGAAGAATTACACAGAAGTACATCCAAACAAAGCATAAAAACCATATGCAGTACATGAGATTGATGCCATAAAAAGAAAAACAAAACCTTATAATTATGATGTAACAGATCACTCCAACATTATAAAGTAACGATTGGTACCAATGGTAGCAAGAATGCATGGCCCACATATGGGGAGTGCAAGCATGAAGGGGTGGAGACCCCTGTATAGACAGCGAAGTGGTAGAGTGAAAAGAATGAGTGAAATTGCAGGGAGGAGAGAAGGAAGAAAGAAAGAGCGGTCGAGAGAAGAGCGAGAGAGAGAGGGAGGAAAAAAAAGGGGAGGGAATAGGGATGAAAGGGAAAGGGTGAGGGGAGATATACCAACTTAGCAAGTCACATTGAAGGGAGATACAAAACTGGAATCAGTTCAAATTTAGAGGGGACAAGTGGAAAAAATGCATTGACCTCATCTGAGTCTCCACCGTATCTAATGATGTGCACCCTCAACATTGAGATATTAGTTAAAAAACCCGTATACACAGGTTGATCCGGAGCGGGGAGCACCAGATGGCTCACAGCCTGTCTGTGCTCCCGGCTCTAGGGCAGCAGCGGAGGCGCTGGGTGACAGTTTGTCGTCCAGCTGCCTCCGCTGCTGCCCCTGAGCCGGGACCACAGACAGCTGTCAGCCTTCCGGAGCTCTCCGCTCCGGATTAGCCCGTTCTGCGAGTTCCCACTGCGCATGTGTGGTTACGCATACAGTGAGCTACGCATTCTAGGACTTTATGTTATATGATGAGTTCTCTCACTG
This sequence comes from Rhinophrynus dorsalis, assembly GCA_037306005.1. Classification (NCBI taxonomy): domain Eukaryota; kingdom Metazoa; phylum Chordata; class Amphibia; order Anura; family Rhinophrynidae; genus Rhinophrynus; species Rhinophrynus dorsalis. Next base: position 65,345,275 of record CM074719.1, on the reverse strand, counting down.
CTCGCTCATTCCTGTAGTGTGGGGGGATTTTCCTCTTTCCAATGCCATGGGATAAGAGATTTAGCTGTAAGAAACGTATATTAATATTTTATTAAGAGATTAAATTCTACAAAACTTAAAAGAACACTTACTGAAATGGAAGATCACTTTATATTCCAAGAGAATCGATAACAAATGTACACTTCTTAACTGCAATTATATTTTACACCAAATCACAATATTTTGACTCAATCCACGGCCGCCAGATATTGAACATTTCCTCTACCTTATCCAAACTTATAGAAGCACATCTTTCCATTAGCAAAATAAAGATTATTTTATTTAAATGTGTTCCTCCTCAAGTTTTTCTTTTGCAGTGACCATCCTTATCCACATGCAAATATTTTTTATCAATTTATTATTATGTTTTTTCAAGTCCTCTATTCTATTCCCTGCATACCTTTGAACTTAAAAGTATTCTACACTTAAAATTCCCCTATGATGTATTCTATTGTTTCCAAATTTTATGTCATTCTTTGTAGGTCCAAAAAAATTTGTAACATATCTCCAGTCTTCCTACAAACCCTGAAACAAGCCGACTCATGCACTATACCAAATACTCTTACCAACATCCCTGGCATCCAGTATATCCTATGGATGTCCTTTAGAACTTCTCCCTGAAGATCAATATTGACATAAACCTTTGCTTTTCAGTATACTCCTCCAATCCTCATCTAAAATAAACTCCCCCACTTCTTTTGAACTTCCTGTACACCTCAAGGTTGCTTCTTCTTTCTTCTCCATGAAAATCCTATAGAAAACTGAGATCATACTGTTCAAAATAGTAGATTTTAAAAGAGTCTTAATTTTAGTTAATGGGTTAAATATACTGTACATTTACCCAATTTCCCCCTTACAATATGTAATCTTTCCTCATATCTAGCCCTATCAGTTTTTCAGTCTTTCTTCCTAATTTATACTCTCGCAGTCTAAATCAACCTTGACCATCACTATATCATATCCATGTTTTATCCAGAATATCCTCCCTTCATCCAGTGAGCCTGTTCCAAAGTCTATATTCCCAAACAAACTTTCCAATCCACTAGGATAAAAAGACAAACCCCTTGTTTTTGTCATCTGTCTAACTTTCAAAGTAACTTTTGTAAAAGACTATAGCCAAATATCTAATGGCCATTGAATATTACTTTCCCCCACATATGTATCAGCACCCTCCATCCCATCTTTATCTTATCCAACTCAGACCTCCCCTTTTCATTTGTGATAATTGGCAAGCCTCATAATATTATACGATTTATAAAATAACAAATCAGTTTAGCTAACATAACCACTTGAAAAGCATTAATCTGTCCTATAATAAAAACAGGAAAGGAGGGAAAAAAGAGATCAAGTGCCCTTGTGAGGGATCAATAGATGTCAACACTTGGCCACCACCATCACCATAAGATGCGTACTCACAAGATTAGTGACCGAAATTGGCATATGCCAAACTCGGCAAACAAGCCTCCGGGAATGTCAGACTGCCCCCAGATACAGTATCACAATTGGATGATGGATGTTTCAGGGCTGCTCTCACAGAACACACTCCCCCTGAGTGGCTAAAGGCTCATGGATATTGGACATGTAACACAACAAACACAAGAGAGCGCCTAATAGTGCAATATTGCAATAAAAGCTGGATAAAAGATAAATGAAATTGCACTCACATGTATAGATGGTCGGCAGGCAGGCTGATATCAGACTGTCTGACAAACGTGCCTGTGGAGAGATTACATCCGTCCCCACTCGGATCGCCAGCAATCAGCTACAACATGAAGACTCCAAACAACAGGCTTGATCCAAGAAGCCACATTTATTGAATACAAATCAAATGATGATATAATATAAAATACACATGAATGCTAACGCGTTTTGCAGCACTGGGGCCGCTTTCTCAAAGCTAATATATAAGCTCTCAAAGACTACCATTAATCTGTCCTAATTATGAGTGCCTCAGATACTCTACTCCTTCAGTTTCCCATGTAATTCCTTCAAAAGATCTGGATAATTCACATTATATGAATAATTCTAATTGCTCCATATCTGTCTTCACTCCAAAATATTTTATATATTTTCTTCTCTATTTAAAATAGATCAATCTGTCTTTGGACTACCCCTATCATTTCACTCCTTAGATTCACATTAAAGCCCCAACTTTCCTGTTTCATTACTCATCCTGAATTCTTACCAAATTCTCCAATCACGTTCATCAAATTAGACAATGAGAGGAATACTTGTTTAATATTTAAAACTACATCTTCTATATATATTCTGTCTACAACCCCCTTCCCTTAATTCCATTAATATTTTATTTGTCTCTTATAGCCTGTGACAGAGGTTCCAGAGCAACCATTAGCATAGAGAGAGGACATTCTTTCCTTTTCCCCATCATCAGAAACATCCTTTCAATTACCTCCGCCTTTATCCTCACCCTTACTGTTGGCCCTTTATATAAGTTATATAAGTTTATAATTTTCCATCTTAAACCAAAATACTTAATGAAAAGTAATAGATAATTCCAAAGTATGCTTTCACACACTTTTGTAATGTCCCAATTTAATTACATAATATTATGATTTTCACTAAACGTCCATCTCATTATCTCTGAGTCTCCTTATATTGTGACTACTCTGCTATTCCTCAAAAAACTCCTCTGGGTTTAAATATATCATTGCCAGAATTACTTCTGCTAAACTATTAACTTAAATACAATGTTATATCCACATTCATCAGACTGATTGGCTTGAAGCTTCCCTTTCTTCTATTCACAATTTCCAACTCATTCATAGGTCCAAAGTCCCCACATTCCTAATCATCATGACGTTGTAGAGGTTCATCATTGGCCTAATGAGCTGATGTTTGAACTTATTAATGCATGGCCCCAAACCTATCCTGTCCACTGCAAGATCTTTAACAACTTGTACTATCTCTTATGCCTCCAAATCTTATCTAGAGGCCGCAATGAATCTCTGCTTATCTTCCACAGTCTCAATTTACTTCAAAATCTTAAAATCTTGTTCTTCCCTACTAATTGTACTTAAAGGGATAGTAATACTTCATTTTAACTTTATTTTATTTTGTAGGCATTAAAGAAACATGAAGAATTATATAAGTCTTATCTCTCAAACCTTTATGGTTTAAGAGATATTCACAAGCAAAGTTTCCCCTCCCTGCCCCTTTTACCTAGTGTAAGCCATCTCTTCTCAGATGTGAATCTGGTTGTAAGACTAGACAGATAACAGAAGGGGACAATCTTCTTCCTATGAGAACAATGAAATCCCTGCCCCCCTTGACAAGTTTTTCAGGTTTTTCCCTTATCTTAATTGAAGATTGTCCCTTTCTGCAGTCTACCTGGGCACCTCCCTTCTGATATGGCTGAACAGGGGGAGATACTTTGCTTGTGAATATCTCTTAAACCATAAAGGTTTGAGAGATAAGACTTATATCATTCTTCATGTTTTTTTAATGCCTACAAAATAAAATAAAGATAAAATGAAGTATTACTATCCCTTTAACAAGAACTGCTGTCAATTTATTAAGAAAATACCTTTGGAGACTTAACCAACATTTAGTTTCCAATTCATAAAAAATGTCATTCACAAACTTTTAAAAACAAAACATAAAAATGTATTTTTGAATCATGTGTCATACAAACTTTTCACTTAGGTGGAACCCACATGCAGTCTTTTTGTGCCATTTTATTTATCACTTTACAGATGCCTGTACTGACCAGTTTATTTATGTGGACCTGTCTTCATAAAGCAAGTTTAGTTTGCTTTACAGATAATTAAATTTAGAAATTTAGGTTTAAAACAAATTATTTTTGAGATGATAATGTTGATGTGCTTGTGACACATCACTTTATGCTAATTACCTGCACAATATGCTAACTAGTTCTATTTGAAACCAAACTTATCACTGTGTTGTTTGAAATTCCTCCATTAGGTGGGGTTTTGTCTAGATTAATTCATAACATATTATGTAGTAATATTGGCCCAGTAGAGAGATAAATTAACATAAAGAGCCATATTGTGACATATAAAAATATAGGCTAATTGATCAAAAATAAGTTATATCACAAGTAGCCAGCACAACATATAGGCTGTTTTTATTTATCTTTAAAATGAACTAAACTTATTTTAGGGTCCACATATTTATGAGTCTGTAAGTTACAAGAGCATTTTTGAGCCAGGATAATTTAGCTCAATCTGGGGATGGGGTTATGTAATGTATTTGGGGCATGATCATTTTCTTGACTACAGTCACCAAGGGTGCCTTGCTAAGAATCTACTACCTAACATGGTACCACCTTTTTTCGTAGGAAACACATCAAACGTTGTCCATTAAGTTACAGTATCCTCAATCAATGGAAGGAAAAGTTTTTTTTTGCGGATTTGGGGAATATCATCATATAATTGAATGAACAGTGTTTGTACACCTCCTGTTGGCTGTAGACATACAGCCACCAAGGCCTTAATGAATGAGGAGAATAGCCACACCTTTCACAGAATTGGATAAAAACAGTATCTGTGATTATCTAGCCATTTTATAATCCTAATTTTTTCACTCATCTATGCTAATATGCTCATATGTATGTACCATAATTGTTTTGCACCATATAAATAAGAGGTGCACCTTAACTGCAATTAGTAGTTGCTGTTCAAGGGCATTGCTACTGGAAATGTACCTAGTGAAAGGAGTGTATAAAATATAGAAGGGTTAAATATTCTTAGGGTTAAGTTGCTTGTATAACAAGTCATTACATATTTGTCAAATATGCCATGTTAACATCATAAAGGGACGCAGCAGTACAAGGGTTAAAATTGACTTTGCTAAGGTTTGCAGAAACTTGTGTGAAGGGGGAAGACATTACAAAGATAGTTGGCTATTAATTTGATTTAGCACTCAAGGGGTTAAAAAGCATATTTGTATAAAAGGTTGCAGAACACTTATTACTCACAAGGCCAGTGAAACCAGATTGTTTCAGTTCCTTATCTAAGCGCTGCAAGCTGTTCTGTGAGAAATATGCTCAAGGTTGAATTATAGAAACTTGTAGAATCTCCTGTGTGAAGTCCATCAATGGGGGAAGGGGACCCCCCCAGCAGAGAGGGAAAGACGTTTTCTACTATTTTGTACTTTTCCATAGAAACTGTGAAGTAGATGCCGCACCTCTCCCCGTAAGGAGGGGGGCTGTTTAGGACTATAAATGCCATGTCTGATAAGAATAAAGGGAGAGCTTGTATTGTATACGCTGTTGTGTGTGTTCTTTCTTTGCGGTCTCTACAGCCTCCTGGTATACCAGTATTGACATAGACTTCACAGACAGACCATAAGAGTGTGACAGGTGCCCTCTCAGGCAGCGATCCAGGTAAAGATTCCCTAACAGTTTTTGGTGGAGAATGCGGGCAGTGTACATCTATGGGTAAGTGACTACATGTTGTCGCCGTCCCAGGGATGACACTGCCTTGTTATGGGTTGGGTGAGATAGGGAGTGAGTCTCTGTTAGTCTAATATATAAGCGCGCTATATAAATGGTTATTAAGGGTTCGAGGCACAAGAGTAGTGACTCGGGAACCAGGATAGTTAAATAGTTTGAATCCAAGTGCTCCGGAACTGTAGTCCGAGTCCCCTGAATGGTGGACTCAGGGACTGAAGTTGGAGCCCGTAGGGTAAGGATTCGGGAACTACTGTAGTCAGGAATGACCACAGGATTCGGCCCTTGGCAGTCTCGGAAGGTCACCGTGGATGACAACCGGGAGACTGCCCGATAAAATAGTGGCATTCGACTACCGAATATTAGACAGGGGATCACTCTCCCTCTAGGACATAAGTCCCTCTGTGAGTCTATGTCAATAATCTACTATTCTGTCTTCTGTTCTCTTGTCTGTTATTTTATCTTGTGTTTTGTTTATAATTGTGTCACCAATGAGAAACTTGAGTTGATAGGAATGTCAATTGAGTATTGTATCAAAAGATATAAAGACTAAAAATAAGTATTGTTTTATTCTGTATTGTTCCCGGTTCCGGTGAAGGTGAGCACCGGGACTAGGCATCCTCCCAGGTGAAGGTGAGCACCTGATTTTATTTCACATCTGTGTTGATACTGCAATTTCGTTATAATACAACTGTTGTGTTAAGATGGAATGGGAGGTCAGGAGAGTAAGACCCCAGAAATAGGTGAGGATTGTATATACTATGTAGAGAGACTGACAGGGGGTTCCTATTACACTATTCCATTCGTGTCTAATTTGGCGGGGAGTCTGGTCCTGCAAGATACCACCCACTGACTTTCTCCCCTGATCACTGGGAGAATTTACAACTGTCTCGTATTTGTTGCGCATGGCTAACCTGTTTACATACATGTTATGTGTCGTTTGTCTGGGGTAGATACGTGCCCTGTTCCGGAGGGATATAGTAAGTGAGCACAGAAAGAGGGAGAGCGTGCCCACATCACCAGAGAGAGAGACTTGAGGGACTAAGTTTAAGTAGTTACACGGTGGGATACAGATAAGTAGGGAATGGGGGTCACCCAAGGGAAGCCCCTTAAGGGCGTAGTGGCCCGGGATCTGGTGATGTTGAGAGAGGAGAAGGAACATTGTAAGAAAACGGGAAAGTTATTCAAAGTGTGTGGATTATTGATATCAAAATCAGGTACTAACACATTATGCATTCATTTAGTGACAGCTAGGCAGGGGTTAAGCCGCCATGCTTGTAAAATGTTGATGCTATGAGAAAGTTAGCGCAGCTCTGATTCCCCCTCCCTTCTCTTTCATTCTACCTCTCCCCCTTGTTCTCTCTGTTCTTAGATAAGACACAAGTAACGGAATTTCAAGGTCACCAACGCTGCTGTTTTCCTAAAGGTCCTATTGTTAAGATGTTGTCTAGTAGCTGGGAACTAACAGCTGACAGGGGCAGGTTTTTGTACATTTATGTGGAAATGTATTGCCAGGATCAGGTACTGGTAGGCCACCAGTAATTAGCCTGGACAGGCACACGGTATTGGTTCTGAGATAAAATGTTGCAACATTTAGGTAAATTCAATCCTAATTTTGTGTAATCAATTGTATGGATCCAAGCAAGTAAAAATATGGATTTGTTAAAGAAATTGTTAATATGTTATAGATAATAGAACTGAAATTATGTTCTTGAGTGAGAAAAGGCAGGAATGTGGGGGCTGTCTTGTTGGAAGTGTCTGAGGGGGTTTTGGCATTGGTCTTACCGGTTCAATGGTCCTCAGTGATCTAAGACCGAATAGTCCAGCCAGTCCACCCGGCGCGGTCACTGCACCCCTTCCTCTCCTGTTTTGACTTCTTGGGAAACATATGTTTCAACTGAAGTGGTGCACCCAATGTGTATGTGTATATATGTGTATATATGTATATGTTCAACTGAAGATTTGTTGAATTGTGATTTAGCCTCCATAAGAACAAATTGTAGTTATGTATATGTGCCCTTTGCAACCTGTTGTCTGTTAATTAGAGAAACAACAGTCCTGCTTTACCTGAAAATGACAGGAAGGGGTTAAATGCCAGTGTGCTGATTCTCTGCCACTATGAGACGATCGCGCAGCATCAGACCCCTCCCTCTCCTGTGTAATTCCTTCCCAGTTGTAATAATGGTATGGGGGAATGAAAGAGAAAAGATTGTTGATACATATAGGAAATTAACTTCTAATGAAATTAGAGACAGATAAGTAGGGACTACAGATGCATTCCCTCTTAATGACGTGACTGATAATGTATTATTGTTTTACTGTTCTCTGATCCTGGGGTCCGTGCGGACATGTGGTGAACCTCCTTTGAATCTTCCTGGGGTGCAGTAAGTTGTACAGCAGAGGGATAAGTCCCTTGCCGCATCTTTGCATAGATTTAGGGAAACACTGAGAGTGTGTTGAGCAAGCCAGTAAGTGAATTAATGGAGAAAGAAAGGACAGAAGTTATGTACAGAGATACAGAGGGAGACAAAAAGACTAGGCAGATATTGAAGGACCATGTAAAGTTTAGTGCTTTAGCAATTGCAAGGAAAGTTGGCACTGTTGAAGCAGGTAGAAAGAATAATGTAAGTGGTACAGCGAGATCTAAGCAGGTAGGAAAGAATACATGTTTTTACTGTAAACATGAAGGACATTGGAAGAGAAATTGCCCCAAGCTGAGAAATAAGTATGGATATACAGACAGAAATCCCAGGAAGAAGGTGTATCTGTTAGTGGTGATGCAGACAGAGATGACTCACCTAATGAGACAGAATAGGAAGGGATCAGGATCAGTCTTTTTAGCATTATCCTATAGTGCAGGAGGGTGGAATTCATAGTGAAGAAAACTATCAGTATAGTAGGGGTGGATTGAATTCCCTCCTCTATGCCATATATACAACCTATGGAAGTTACCATAGAAGGGACTATGGTCCAAGATGGTTTTCTCCTATCAGAGTCATGCCCCATTGCACTGTTGGGAAGGGATCTGTTGACCAGATTGAGGACAGAGATAACTTTTGACGCTGACAAGATAGAGGTATATGTACCTGACTATTATGACTTGACTTTCCAGATGGCACTGAGACACACTTCCCAGGATAGTCATGATTCAGACATCCCGGAGGAGGTTCTGCGCTCAGTGCCCTCTGCTGTTTGAGCAGCTGGAAAGCCAGGGGTTGGTAGAGATGCCCGACCCGTTATTGACTTGCAGCCTAATGCAGGACCGGTCTAGGTCAGATAGTACCCCATCAGCAAAGAGGCTAGGCAAGGGTTAAGCTAATAGTGGCCAATATTTTGACTGAAGGATTGTATGACAAACTGACTATGATTCTCCTGATACGATAGTATGGGATGAACTGAAGCGGGTGCTGATGTTCGCCCCTGCTTTAGCTCTGCCAAAACCAGTTACCCTATTGCCCGAGGACATAAATGATCCTCCAGAGCATGACTGTGTAGAAGCCCTGGAGGAAGTGACTTTACCCAGACCAGATCTGTACAAAGTAAGTTAGAAAATTGTTGGGATTTGTGTGATATATACTTGTAAATAAATCCTAAAATGTGACATATTCTAATCACTGGGGCCAGGCAATGGGCTTGGGTGTCATTTGAACTGCTCCAGATAGATTATATTGGGTTGCTTTGCAACCTGTACTGGGATTTTAGTATGCTATTGTAATAGTTGATTAATTGTTTAAGTGGCTAGAGACATTTCTTTTGAAAGGAGCTACTGCGGGATCAGTAGCTAAGGTGTTAATAAGAAAAGTAATTCCAAGGTTTGGTTTGCCTCGAGTCATTGAGTCAGACCATGGAAAACATGTTACCGCTGAAATTGTTAAAAGTAATTGTGTCACTCTAGCGGTGGACTGGAGATATCATACCCCCTGGGGCCTCAATCCTCTGGACAAGTTGAGAGGATGAACCAGACTCTTAAGCGCTCTCTGACCAAACTATGTACTGAACTAAGACTCAAATGGCCAGAGGCGCTTCCCAGTGCCTTGACTCACTTCAGGGTGACCCCTTCCAGATCCTTAAAAGCTTAGTCCTTATGAGATCCTCTTTGGTAGGCCCTGGAATAGGATTGTGATGTATCAGGGACCTACTTTAGAGATTGGTAATCAGCAGATTATGGATTATGTAACTGCTTTGCAGCCTACCCTTTCTTCTCTTCACAAATTTTCTGTTCAACAGCCTTTGCTTTCGGCTGGCCCAGTGCAAGTTTCCAGATTGGAGAGTGGGTATATGTACAGACATGGAGAACAGAGTGTTTGGAGCCCCAGTGGAAGGGTGCATCCCAGATTCTGTTGACAAGTCACAGCGCAGTCAAGCTGCATAAAGGAAAGACCTGGATATACCACACCAGTGTGAAAGCTGCACCAGAGCCTGAGCAGGATAAAGGCCCTATGCCCAGCAGATGCCCAGAGGGAGGCAGAACAGGGTGAAGGTCTGAGGCTTTTGTTCCGGAAATACCAGCAAGTATGCTTATTGCATCGCCTACCTCCGTGGGACCAGTAAGCAGGCTTATTGCATCGCCTGCCACCGTGAGATCATCAAGTAGGTGTTTTGACGGGCATAATAATCCCTGACCACCTGCCTACGTGGGACAAGACCGTCATGAAGATCCATCCCTTTGGAAAGCTAGAACCCTCTGGCAGTGAAAGTGGCCTGCTTGGGGAGGTGCCCCTAAAGATAGAAATAATGGTCTAATGTGTATTAACATCATAAGTGTGGGGGTGGAAGGCTGGCTTATGTATGCAACTTATGTCTCACCCTCACTCACGTAAGGATTTCTAACAGGCCACCTCTGCACTGGGGTCAGATGGACTGCAGAGACACCCCAGAGACCTGGGAGAACTCCAATGTCTGGATCTACTTAGCACCAGCATGTTATGAACATTACGAACTTTTGCTTGTGCAACATGGTCAGCCCTACTGACGTTATAACTTCACCCCATTTCCTTATTATTGTTCTTTATGTCCTATTTAAGCTTTTGTTTTGCCTAGTTGCAAAAAGGTGTTGTTCCCCTGGGTCAGGCCCTTACACCCGGTATTTATGGCACCTCCACAGTCCTGCACCACTATATGATGATGCCTTATCCAGGGTGTAAGATTTGTGTGAGTCCGGGTAAACCCGGACTCAAAGAAGGGATTGAAAGGAGTGTATAAAATATAGAAGGGTTAAATATTCTTAGGGTTAAGTTGCTTGTATAACAAGTCATTACATATTTGTCAAATATGCCATGTTAACATCATAAAGGGACGCAGCAGTACAAGGGTTAAAATTGACTTTGCTAATGTTTGCAGAAACTTGTGTGAAGGGGGAAGACATTACAAAGATAGTTGGCTATTAATTTGATTTAGCACTCAAGGGGTTAAAAAGCACATTCGTATAAAAGGTTGCAGAACACTTATTACTCACAAGGCCAGTGAAACCAGATTGTTTCAGTTCCTTATCTAAGCGCTGCAAGCTGTTCTGTGAGAAATATGCTCAAGGTTGAATTATAGAAACTTGTAGAATCTCCTGCGTGAAGTCCATCAATGGGGAAGGGGACCCCCCCCAGCAGAGAGGGAAAGACGTTTTCTGCTATTTTGTACTTTTCCATAGAAACTGTGAAGTAGATGCCGCACCTCTCCCCGTAAGGAGGGGGGCTGTTTAGGACTATAAATGCCATGTCTGATAAGAATAAAGGGAGAGCTTGTATTGTATACGCTGTTGTGTGTGTTCTTTCTTTGCGGTCTCTACAGCCTCCTGGTATACCAGTATTGACATAGACTTCACAGACAGACCATAAGAGTGTGACAGGTGCCCTCTCAGGCAGCGATCCAGGTAAAGATTCCCTAACACCTAGGATCAATAAAGAGCTGTAACCACTTCTCTTGTCTTCCAATTAGACTGGAGGATTGAAGCAGCTACTCTTTGTCCAATGGTAATAATCACTTGCTGCAGGGTCCTAAGCCTAAACTAGCTACCTACCTTCCTAATGAAGCCTGATCCAGCTTGTTCCTAAACATTCAACTCACAGGAGGAAAGAGTGCCCAGAAGAGTTTTGTGCTTTTTATGAAACTACTGTTTCCCATGTTCAAGCAATGCAACAATATGTAGAAGAAGCCAAATTACCAACTATTGATGATTCTATCATGGTGCCCATGCTCCTCTTGCGACATTCTGTCAGTCTACACTCTGCTTCTCTCCTATTGGCTATACTGTGCTTGTCCAGCCCAGTATGGCCTTTATATGCTGGGTTCTGGCACCTCTCCGGTGCCCTTATGTGGTGTTCCTGTACCAGTGCTTGTTCCTGCTCTCAGTATTCCCAGTGTATCAACCCGGCCTGCCTGACTACTCTGCATCTTGTCTCCTGCCTGTGAACTGACCTGGACTGCCTGACCATTCTACTTCTCCTGCTCCTGTGCACCGACCCAGCATGGCTGACGTTCCAGCTCTGTGTACCGACCCAGCTTGGCTGACCCGGCTTGGCTGACGTTCCTGTTCTGGCTGTCTCTGTGTCGCCTTGGCGACATTCCTATTGGTTTGGCATTCGTGACTCTCCCGGTTGGTTGCAAACTCAGGGCAAGTTGCTCAGTTGCTCATTCCATTACTGTCACGGCAGTGCTCAGTTGTGTATCTTCCATTACTGCTCCGGCAGAGTATAAGTGGCCTAGTCTCCGTTTACTGCTACGGCAGTGTACAAGTGGCCTAGTTTCTGTTACTGCTCCAGCAGTGTGCAAGTGGCCTAGTATCCGTTTACTGCTACGGCAGTGTGCAAGTGGCCTAGTCTCCATTACTGCTCAGGCAGAGTGCTAGTGGGCTATCTGCGTTTACTGCTACGGCAGAATACGTTGCCTGGTCTCCGTTACTGCTACAGCAGTGCCCACATCTCTCAGTCTCCGTTACTGCTAAGGCAGTGATCACATGGCCTAGTCTCTGTTACTGCTCCGGCAGTGTTCTATGTTGCTCAGTCTCTGATACTGCTCTGGCAGTTCACGTTTGTCTGCTACCTATTACTGGGCGTTACTCATCCTTAAACTCTCTATCCTAAGTGAGTTCCTTAACAGACCTCTCTTCACATGGGACTGTTTACACTTGCTGAAGGCCATTAACCCATGCAGTACAGATACCCTGGGAATCCTTCGTATTCTGCCTGACCTGTATCAGTATATTTTGTTATGGACTCTATGTTTATACTGGACCTGTGTAGGCATATGTATATGTAACCTGTCTTGTGTCTGTATTATTCTGATAAAATACTACAGGACCTGTGAGGCTTATTGTATTACTGTTTTTTCAATAAAACTGTTTTATCCTAAACCACTGTGTCAAACAAACCGTTACAGATTCCTCCTATTCCTTTTTAGAGGCACCAATCTCAGAAGATGAGATATCTCAAGTTATCAAAGCTTTACTGGCCAGGAAAAGTCCAGGCCTGACATTATTCTCAAGCCTATTACAAGTTTTTCCAGGATCACCTGACACCTTTTCTCTCACAATATTTCTCAGCTCTTCTAGACAAAGTTTCCCTTTCTCCTTATGTGACTGAGGCCCACGTTGTTGACTTACCAAAGCCAGGAAAAAATCCACTAAGTTGTTCTAGCTATAGACCTATCTCACTGCTAAACCTAGATATCAAAATTGACTCTAAAATTTTAGCCAACGGACTGAAACACATCCATCCTTAACTGATACATCTAGATTAGACTGGTTTCATGTTTTGCAGAGAAGCTAAAGATAACACCCGTAAATTATTGAACATACTCCTTCATGAAGAGGTCAATAATATACTGACTATGTTCCTGACAACTGATGCAGAAAAAGCTTTTTACAGGGTAAATTGAACTTTTATGCTGACGATACTTTGTGCATATGGTATAGGACCTAACTTCATACAGTGAGTGCTCTCTATATAAACCCAAATGCCAGGATTCGGGTCAATGGTCATCTTACTAGACCTGTCTCCATCATGAATGGTATCCAACAGGGTTGCCCTCTATCCCCTCTTCTATTTATCCTGACTAAGGAATCCCTATCCCAACATATACGCCATAACAAACTGAACTCAAACTTTCCATATATGCGGGCAATGTTCTCTTGTCAACTACAAGCCCTGAATCGTCCCTTCTGGCGTTTATGATGGAAATTAACCATTTCTCATCTTTGTTCGGCTTTAAGGTGAATTTGAACAAATCTGAAACCTTGGCTATACATATAACGGCAGGCATCTATAATTCCCTTCAATCCTCCTTTCCCATTAAGTGGTCTACCAAGGCGATTAAATATCTAGGTGTATATATTCCCTTCAGCTTGAAAGCAACATTTCATCTCAATTACCCTCCGCTCTTACTAGCCATTCAAAGATGCCTCTTCAAATGGAACTCTCTACACATCTCCTTGTTCGGCAGATTGAATACAATCAAGATGAACATGCTTCCACAAATACTGTATTTGTTCCAGACTTTGCCAGTTGAAGTACCCAATTCTTTCTTTATTAAGGCAAAGAGTATACCCTCTACTTTTCTTTGGAGTTCATGCAAATCCAGAATAGGTCCAACCACTTTGTCTAGACACAAATTCCTCAGTGGCTTGGGACTACCTAACATGAAAAGGTATTATCATGTTATCTTACTTGCTTCACTACCGTACTAGCACCTCCATTCTCAGGATAAACTTTGGGGACAAATGGAGAGATCTCTTTTCTATCCTTTGGACCCTTTGATAGAAGCACTCCTCCCGCTGTCCAGTCAAATGAGAGATTCTCTTCTCCACCCGATCAGTAGAAATATTCTTTCTGTATGGAGTAACACAAATTGTAGCTTGCCTTTAATGCCTCTTCCTTCCCCTTTCCCCAGGGTATTTCATACAAGGCATAGCCCCTATTCCATGGCCGCTCACATTTTCCCATCTTGGCCCACTCATCTGGAAGCTGAAGTCTGTAATTTACGAGATTCTACAGAGGTTACAAAATCTGAAGATATCAAATCTTGCTGTCACTTAGCACCATATGATATTTGGCCTTTTCTCCGTATTAATCATTTTCTGGATAGTCTCTCTTTCAGGTATTGCTTTTCCCGCAGCAGTACCGACTTTTAACTACTATTCAAGATGTCAACAAAAACTAGATCAGGTATTCTGGGTAAGGTTTACACTATTTTGTCAAACAATGATACTAACTGCATGGCCCTTGCATGGGACAAAGATTTGGGAGACGAATTGACTATGATGGAGTGGTCAGTTTGGAAAAACACTTGTAGATCATCTATTTCAACACACTACCCTGAGGTAAATTACACGCTTCTGCTTCAATGGTATTATACCCCTTCTAAGCTGCACAAGATTGACCCTCATTACAGCCCCTTTTGTTGGAGCTGCAAAATACATGACAGTACATTTGTACCTATATGGTGGTCCTGCCCCTCTAGTCTGCCTTTTTGCTCAGAATGTATAGCATACATAGAATGCTTATTGGAGATTTTTCTGCCACTGGGAACCCTGGGTCATCCTCCTTTTCCTCAACATACCACCTACGTATCCTGTGAAAAAAACTCCACTATACCATGCTTACTGCTTAAGGCAGTCATCCCAGCACTCTGGAAATGTTCATCAATACCTACAGTAGATACCTGGTATAACAAATTTGAAGATTTAATTCTCCACATCAGGATGTCCTGGCTTAAAATGGGGAAAGATCTCTCCTCCTTGTCTCTTTTGTTGGATGAATGGTACATTCTTAAGAGGTACTGCCCATTAGGTGTTCCCACCTTACCATCATCGTGCAGAGTCATCTGCGAGTTGACTGATCAGCTCTAGGTCTGCTTTCCCTTTTCTCCCCTACCCTCCTTGTTTTCCCTCTGTCCTCTGGTGTTTCTCTCTCTTATTCTTCCTCTCAACTTTCTCTTCTCCATATCTCGGTGTACTGGTTGGGTTATTTAGTCCTTAGGTGTCTAAATTCCTATGCTCCCATGTTACTGCACTTGAATTGGAGACACTATAGGACACATTCCTGAGCTATAATACTATGATGCTATGGTATAGTAATATGATGTTAATCTGTACATTGTATTGTATACCTCTATGTCTGTTCTCCAACCTTCTATCATGCTTTTTGTTTTCTTACAAAATAAAAACTGTTTTACATTACAAAAGAACGTCCAAGGTGTCACCGTCACCACAAGATTGAAATTCATTTTATTTTAGCACATTTTAGTTTTCCAGTTTATATATTTTATCTTTCATTGCACTTTAATAAAATATTTTTTTTTTACAAAAAATAAATATTGTACAAGGGTACTTGTACTGGTGGGAGATTCTTTATTCAAAATGTATGAAATCGGAACTTTCACATTGTACAAAGTCGCCCTCCAATAATTAAGCATATGGCGACTATCTTCATAAGAGTTCTATTAGCTCTCAGAAATACCCAATTCAGAAATAATCCTTAATATTCAGAGACTGACGGCTAGGTTAGCTGTCTGCGCACCTGCTCCGTCAGTCTCTTCCGGTGCCTTTCGCCACAGTGCAATGCCTCCTGGTGGAGACCAGGACTGACAGCTCAGGCGCGCAGACGTCTCTAATACAAGATGTCTGCTCTGATGCCTGGCTTCCAGTCTCCAAAGATTAAGGATTGCTTCCGAATTGTTTACTTCTGAGAGCTAATAGAACTGTTATGAAGCTAGTCGCCATATGTGTAATTAATGCAGGGCGACTTTATAGAAGGTGAAAGTGCCTCTTTAATATTTTAAGGTAATGCACTTCTATTTCAGTGTTTGGAGCACTTTGCAGTCAATGACATAAACACTGCATAGACTGATTAATCAATCTATGCAGTGTTTCTTTCATTAAAGGGATAGTAGTACTTAAAATGTAAAAAAAATATGTTGTAGGGTTTATCCCCCCAAGTAAAACAAGAGTACTCCCACTGCTGAAAGGCGTTTCATTCAAAAGTTATACATTTTCAAAGTTGAATTTTTTAGGTGCAATATCACAGTGGCCTGAAATTGTACAGTGGCGCTGTTGCTACACCATCCTATGGAGATTTATGGTCCTGGGACCAGAGCTGTCCATAGGATCATGTTGCAACAGCGCCACTGTACAATTTCAGGCCACTGTGATATTGCACCTAAAAAATTCAACTTTGAAAATTAATAACTTTTGAATGAAACACCTTTCAGCGTTTGGAGTATTCTTGTTTTACTCAGGGGGATAAACCCTACAACATATTTTTTTTACATTTTAAGTATTACTATCCCTTTAAAAAGGTCATTACAAGGGTTAAAAGGAAAAAAGACAAGAAATCAAACATCTTGGGCATTAGACACATCTCCAATCAATTGGAAAGCAGTACACTTTATTTGTCTCTAATATCCATGGAGTTAACTTATGATGCTTTTTTTATATAGCTGCTTTGCATTTGACAGTAGTTGAAGAATTTGTGTACTTTCAAACATAAAATGTGCTATCCTTACATAGACAAACACTTTTTTAATAGGTGAATGATTTTACTTACTCTATACGCTGGCTCAGGTACTGGCTTTTCCATTTAAAGCATTCCATGCTTCAATAATTCACAGACTTCAGAAACTTTGAAACCAGCATTGAATCATCCATCAGTATTCTGCACCTGCAATTCTGCAATATGTTCTCTTTTATGCTATGCCCATTACATTGACAACCTTTAATCATTTCCACATGGAACTCTTGGCTTTGTTCCCAAAAAGAATAATAATTTTGCCTTCTTCACTGTTTTTCTTTTTTTTTCTTCTTTTCTCTGTTCATCTTTCAATTAATCTATTTAAATGAGCTGCATAATATTTGTTTGTTTGGTGCGAAAAGACTCAGTTGCAAAAGAAGGTTTGTGGTTTAGAAAGTACTTTTTCTTTCAACTCAGAAATTTTAATTTAATGTAATTGGCCGAATTTTACCAATCATAAAAGACTACAATGTTTAATATATAATTTATCAACAGATATGAACCAATTGGCCCATCTAGGCTACCCATCGCCCTAACTAATTAGTTCAGCCATATTTTTATCTCAAGAGTTCTTAAACTCATTTGCTGTTTTAGTCCTGATCATTTCTGCTGGGAGGCTATTCTATGTATCTATCACCTATTTCCCATTATATGAAAGAGACAGCTACCTAATGCTCCAAATGGAGAGCTTCATTTGTTCTGGGCACTTTTAGAGTGGTGAGTATGGCACGAGCAATCTCTCTGCCCCTACACCAGCCTCCTGCCACTGAATGCCAAAGGGGTACTCATCATTGGTTTCCTGCTATATTCCTGCTCGTTTTACCATTTTGCCCAGTTTGTTTTCCAATTTCCATATTCTTTAATTGGCTATAGTTTAACTTTCTGTATACTAGAGATGCATTGTGAAGGAGTTTAAAGCCCCATTTAAATCACTGCGAATTAGGGGAATTTTTATTTGATCCCTATGGTGCAACTGATTTTTTCCAGATTTTGTCCAGTTTGTATAGTATATCTGCCTCTCTGTATTGTGATTATTGGATGCAGTAGTCTCTCATGTAACGGACATTTAATTTTCCATAATCTGTGTATTACTGCCGTATTACTACTTGTGCATTGTAGAAAAGTTTCTTAAAGCAAATAGGATTTAGTAAATATATTTACAAAGTAGCACATATTAGGGGTTGTTTACTAAGGTGTGATAAAGATGTGATAATGCAGGAATGACTTCTCCAATGATATCACTTCTCCAATTTCTATGTTACTCTTTGGAGCCTATGCACTAAAATTTCTCCTATTTGAGAAGTTTTAGTGCATAGGATCCAAAGAATAAAATAGAAATTGGAGAAGTGATATCACTGGGGAACTCATCTCCTCTTTATCTCCTCTTTATCACACCTTAGTGCATCTCCCCCATCGTATTCTCATCCATATTGGTATAAAGTTTCTCACCAACATGCACTCAGAGGATACAAATAATATTATCTATACTTTTGTTCTTACTTAGTATATTAAAACTGCATTGACTGTATGAATTAATTGGCACAGATAATGTTTTGTGTTAATAAGATAGTAATCATGCAGCTGCACTTCAGGGTGTGTACAGGGCTGGTGCGAGGATTTTTGCCACCCTAGGAAAAACCTAATTTTGCCGCCCCTTGGCTCCACCCCTTGTGTCCTACTCCTTTATGCCCCAACCTGTATGTGTTTAAGTGTCAGTGTGTTTGTGTGTTCCCTATATGTATATAAGTGTGTCAGTGTGTGTGTGTGTGTGTGAGTCTCTGTAAGGATATCAGTGTGTAAGTATGTGTGTGTGCTTCTCTATATGCGTATCAGTGTGACAGAGTGTATGTTCTCTATATGTGACTCCCCTCCCTTTGACTCTCTCCCCCTCTTGACTGTTGATCCCCCTTTGACTCTCTCTCCCCCCCATCTGACTCTTGATCCCCCTCTTGACTGCTGATCCCTCCTTTGACTCTCTCTCCCCCATCTGACTCTTGATCCCTCTTTTGACTGTTGATCCCCCCTTTAAACTCTCTCTCTCCCCCATCAGACTGTTGATCATCTCTTGACTGATATTCCCCGCTTTGACATTTTCTTCCCCCATCTGACTCTTTATCCCCTCTTGACCCCCCTTCCACTTACTCTTCCCGGTGCATGTCTCTCTCTCTCTCCCAGTGAGTACATTTCGGTGCTCTCCCTTGGCTGGCTATTTTTTTAATGTAGCACAGCAATGCCTGTTTCTCTCTCCCCCTCCGCTCCTTCAATCCTGGTCAAGGACTGAAGGAGCGGAGGGGGAGAGAGAAACAGGTATTGCTGTGCTACATTAAATAAATAGCCAGCCAAGGGAGGGCACAGAAACATACT
Organism: Rhinophrynus dorsalis; assembly: GCA_037306005.1. Classification (NCBI taxonomy): domain Eukaryota; kingdom Metazoa; phylum Chordata; class Amphibia; order Anura; family Rhinophrynidae; genus Rhinophrynus; species Rhinophrynus dorsalis. The sequence goes on along the minus strand of CM074719.1, from coordinate 65,325,946 downwards.
TTTTTTCACTTGGGCAGTAAGTGGTGAGCATGAGCGGGGAAGGGGGTGGCCCCGATGCGCCCCCAGAGAATGTGCACCCTAGACCGATGCCTACCTCGCCTATAGGTGGCGCCGGCCCTGGGTATGTACAAGTCCATGTGCCTGTTTTAGTGTATACAAATGTACATACTTCACCACTGGTAAAACTTTAATCCTTTGAGTGCCAGAGGGGTACGCAAAGTGTTGCTAATCCCCCTGGCATGCAAGGGGTTAATGCAATCAAACCCAGAACAAGTCCATAACTGAATCAACAGGGAAAATGCACTACGTTTATAATCTTTTTTGAACCTTGCTAGTATCTGATAATAAACAAGGTGCAGAGGAAAAAGAATTGCCATACACCACCCAATGCCATCCCTGGGGACCATATGGTTTCGTCTGCAGAATTTTCATCATCGATAGGGTGACGTATTGGCGTTAGGCAGGTGCAACACCAATAAACTCAGTTGCTGCACATATTTTAGCTTGGAATCAGATTCATACATTAACCCTATCATGTGCATCTGGTTTCTTTTTATTTTTATAATGTGTCGCATACCCCTCTGGCACTAAAACGATTAAAAGCTGAGATAAGCCTATCAGTGATTTACAATCGCTATTGCACATTGTTTTTTTTTTCACTGAGACATTGATATGACTGCAATCTCTTCTCGCTTTTTTATTTTATAATAGTCATCAATCTTAATAGAGCATTGCAGTAACAAATATTGGCTCGGGTGTGCTGGGATGATTTTTTTTGTCTTTAAATTATTGTGTGTATTTGTTTTTTTGTTTTTTTGAAACTCCAGAATATCAGACCATTATAGGTTGGAACAAAAAAAAAAATGTCAGGTGTTTGTGGAAAAAAATGCTTTTTCTACGTAATACTTGGCAGGTTTATGAGTATTCTGGCCCTGAGTTATTTATAAATCTTCAGCATTTTTAAGAGATTATATTCAGAGCAAATGTACCATTAAAATAGCATACATTTTTTCTAAGACTGAAGCAAATATTAACATTTGAAAAACAGTAACCCTTTGAATGCCAGTGGAGTATGCAATGCATTTAAAGGGATAGTAATACTTCGTTTTAACTTTATTTTATTTTGTAGGCATTGAAAAAACATGAAGAATGATATAAGTCTTATCTCCCAAACCTTTATGGTTTAAGAGATATTCACAAACAAAGTATCCCCCCCCCTGTTCAACCAGATCAGAAGGGAGGTGCCCAGGTAGACTGCAGAGTGGGACAATCTTCAATTAAGATAAGGGAAAAAGCTGAAAAACTTGTCAAGGGGGGAAGGGCTTTCATTCTTTTCATACAAAGAAGATTGTCCCCTGCTGTTATCTGTCTGTTCTTACAACCAGACTCACATCTGAGAAGAGATGGCTTACACTAGGTAAAAGGGGCGGGGAGGGGAACTTTGTTTGTGAATATCTCATAAACCATAAAGGTTTGAGAGGTAAGACTTATATCATTCTTCATGTTTTTTTTAATGCCTACAAAATAAAATAAAGTTAAAACAAAGTATTACTATCCCTTTAAACTCCTATCATACTCAGAAGCCCATTGGCTGTCTGAGAAAAATTGGACTTTTACTCCAACAATCGGGTTGCATAACTTTTAGTTTTCATTGTCTCCCTCACACACTCTCCGTGCCTCTCCTGTTTATATCATTCCCATGTGTTAGTCCAGCTGCTAAAAGATGGATTAACTCATGCATAACTGCACCCATTGCAGCCAAGGGACGTGGCAGACATGGAATTAGAAACTCAGCAAACTCTAGGTCCTGTGATTTTCAGTTGTAAATATACAGGTGCGCATGCTTGTTTTCCCATCCCACTTGCATCTATACTAAACCTCATCTGTCACTTTTCTAACTATTCACTCAGTTTAACCAAATATTTTTATAGGGAAAAACATCCTTCTCCATGTGCTTTTCCTTAGTTTTCTGTTTTCAGCTGTGTTTGTCTCTGGTGTGTTTGACAGTGTGTAGGGATACAACTACAGGAGATGTAGATGGTGCCATTAGGATAGGGCACAGGCATCATATGGGGCCCATTGGCCTCCGTTCTAGACATGCTCCTGGCAGAATATTTTTGCCTTAAAGGGATAGTAATACTTAAAATGTAAAAAAAAATATGTTGTAGGGTTTATCCCCCTGAGTAAAACAAGAGTACTCCCACTGCTGAAAGGTGTTTCATTCAAAAGTTATTAATTTTCAGAGTTGAATTTTTTTAGGTGCAATATCACAGTGGCCTGAAATTGTACAGTGGCGCTGTTGCTACACGATCCTCCATAGGATGGTGTAGCAACAGCGCCACTGTACAATTTCAGGCCACTGTGATATTGCACCTAAAAAATTCAACTTAGAAAATTAATAACGTTTGAATTAAACATCTTTCAGCAGTGGGAGTACTCTTGTTTTACTCAGGGGGATAAACCCTACAACATTTTTTTTTACATTTTAAGTATTACTATCCCTTTAAGGGTCCTTCAGTGACTAGTTATACCACTTATTGTGTGTGTGTGTGTCTAGTGTGTTTGCTGGCATGTGTTGATTAGTACTGTGTGTGCGTGTGTGTGTGTGTATCAGGTTCTGATGGTGAATTTATGGGTTTGGTATGTCTGGAATTGTGTATGCTTCTGTTGGTGAGACTAGACCAGTGGTTCTAACCCCATGCCCTCAGAGATGCATGTCAGAATCTGTGAATTTCCCTGCTAGAACATAGGTGTGCTGCTCTCTAACAAGGAATCAACAAATCCTGTCCTGTTTTTGGGCCCTGATGGCATGGGTTGAGAACCACTGTCCTAGACAATAATGTGAGGGGTTTGGTTACTTTAGATTGGTAGCGCTATGGGTTATTTGCACTTTTATATATAAGCTCTATGAATTTATCGACTCACTGTGTGTCTCTTGTTATTTGCCTGTCACAGTAGTATGTCAGTGTTCCATATCTTTCCCCTCTCTTTCGTTTCTTTTGCTTCCCATGTAACGCTGTAATTGTCTTACAGTCTCATGTAATGGTGCAGTATTAAGGGTATCCTTTGGAAATATCTCACACTATTGTTTGAACAACTAAATGGTGAATTAACCATATCACCAGGATGAAAAAGGCAACATAAGAAACTCGGCAGCATCCAAAGGGTGAGATTCTCATCTCATGGGTTTAAGCATCTCTCAGCATACCTTAAATATGATGCATTTGTATGGGTTGTGTCAGTATGGGGCATTTACATGTGGAGGCATTTGCCTGTATATATGGGATGTGTAGCTGTATATTTATATAGTGGTATACTATAGTTGTACAAAGCCTTGAGGAAACTCAGCGAGAGGCTGTTATAGTATTCTCATGCCAATGCCACAGATAATGTTCAAGTGGAGGAAATTCTGCTTCACGCAGATACATACTGTCCTGTTTCAGCCAAGGTCACTAATTACCAACTCGTCTGCCCACGCACTAATTATAGACCCAACCATTCTGCAGGCGCTGGTTTTGAATTTCCAGAAACTGATGTGGCATCTGTGTGCGGTGTGTACATATGAACAAAGTGTACAGTAAGCTGGGTGAACTCAGCAACATGACCTTGAGCCTGTGCTGCATCCTGGGGATCGGTAATAACTCTGATAAAGAGACAGGGAATAGGGCAGCACAGAAGGGCCACCAGTACAGCCCTCTTCATGCCAACCTTATCTCCTTGAATGCCAGAGAATTACTCAATGCATTGAGAAGCAAATCACTGAGCATTTCTCAGGCATTCAAAGGGGCAAAGAACGTATACAGCCTGACCTTTGGCCTTCTGTATTTAGATTATCCATATTCCTAACCACCAGCAAGGTATGTTTATGTTGATGCGATCAATCAAATGAGTGAAGCTTAAGCCTGCAACATGAGAATCTTGCTGTTTTGATGTCACTTTTATATCCCGGGGTCATGGTTAATGCGCAGTTTAGTTGCTTGCACAATAGTGTGCAGCATTTTCAAATTGAACCAATGTTATGCTGGTCTAATGTAATATTCACTTAACACATCAGTAATGCGCTTGCACCCATGTCCTGCCTTGTCTAATCTTACACTGATTTGTCATTTTCTTCCCTGGATGTGTGATTATGTATGAGCACAGGGGAAGGGCGTGGCATTTTACAGTTGTGTACTGGAAGGTACATTGCCTTGAAACCTCCCTGATTGTGAGTACAAAGAAATAGAAGTAATTGTGGGGCTCTGTTGGGAGCAAATAAACATTTCCATGGATTTAAATGAAGCTTTTTTTTCCTTATGAATGCTGTGCAATGCACAGGAGACCTTGCTATCATTCAGAATGATAAAGCCTCATTTAAAACAATGAGAATTTGAGGAATTTATATTTTGCACAATGATACAGTTGATTTATCCTGGAATTGTTGTAGTTCTGTTTACTACATCAGAATCTTGTCCCCTTCTCCTTTTCTTCCCAACATGCATGGCTGCTAACAGTCATTAAGTTTACTAATAATCATTAAAACAGTGTCTAAAATTGGAGATGTCCTTAACGACCCTTGACGGTCATAGTACGTCAAGGGTCAATCTGACTGAACGACCCATGACGTACTACTACAGTCCTGGAATTCCGGGCTCCCCCCGCGGCTACACGCTGTGAGTCCGCTGCGAGTCCGGAAGCGGATGGAGCAAAAAAAAAAAAATGATCCGTGGTCCTTAACTGATCGTGCCGTGCCAATTGGGCAGTCGTTAAGTGGTTAAAGAATGTGAGATATCAGTAAAAATACTGCTGAAATGTAAAGCATAGACATGAATGTATTTCACATGATATCACTGTGTTCTTTCTCATTACAATAAATGACTGGAAAATATTTTTATTATCTGTGTATGTAGAGAGCACTAATCACAGGAGAAGACTTAGTAAGGAGCCTGGGGCTGCAGTGTACTGCCTCAAAATGGCTCCTCTCCAGGGCTGGACTACCCAATAGGCAGCTGCTTAGCGCTCCACATTTTGAAGGGCACCTCGGCTGTGCTGGTCACACCCTCATTCTGAACTGTGCGTGTGGCCAGAGCAATCTCAATGCCCCAACACCAGTTGTATACCTCTTTACAGGCTATTGTTTAACCCCTTGGTTGCCAGTGAGATCTTCAGTGCAATGATAAGCAATGGGTTAGCGATATCTCTAGTAATCAGTGGGTTCAGGACCAGGTTTATATCCCAGGTGCCCCTGGACAAAGCATTCTAGGTGCCCTTAGCTGCACCCATAGCCCCACCGCCAGTTTTCACATGATCCCACCCCCAGTCCCAGCTTGGCACAGAAAATATACTTGGACTATACCATGCAAGTACAAATAATTCTTTAACCCCTTGGTTGCTAGAAAGATGCAAATAAGGCATTGGAGATCTCTCCAGCATTCAAAGGGTTAAATGCTAGCCTGTAAGAGTATTAAACTTGCACAGGGACATTGAGATTGCTCTGACTATACCGACAATTCATAATGTGGTTATGGCCAGCACAGATGAGGTGCCCGTTAAAATTTGGAGCTCTAGACTTGAGTGGGTTGCATCTCTTTGCTAGTTAGAAGCCATGTGTATTTTTTGAGTCAGGAAAAAGTGGATGAGAGGTGTGGTCATGTGATGAATGGGGGTGTGGCCATGGGTGGAGCTATGGCTATGCTCTTCTCCTCCCCTTTTATGGGGGGTCCAGAATGGATCAAGGCCACAAACTTCATTGGCCGCACTCGCAGTCACATATAGTGCTAGGGTCAGGACAGGAAACCAATACCTAGCAGTCTCTAAAGACTGGCACTCCAACCACTATTACAGGATAAGCTATATAGCTCCAGTGGTAGTTTTTCTGATCCCTTTTCAGCTCTACTGCTTATCCTCTGGGGCTCAAAATGGAGCTTGAATTATAAGGAGGTCTACTCCCAGATGTGTGGTAATTGCTCTTTAAACTGCTTCGGCATTAATTCATTTCCACCTTCCCACTGGCTGATGGGAGTTGTAGTTTGGCAACAGTTGGAGGGCCTCACATTTCCCAGCCTTGATCTAAATGGATATGCAGTGTGACTAGAAGCTTTTTCCATCACATTAACTTTTACACTATTAATCTCAGCATTCACTGGATCCATTTTAAATCTAAAATCTCATTTATCCAGAATGCTTATTTTCTATTCTTCGGGTCTAGTCTCACCCACAGCTTTCTGAGGCTTAGGAACTGTAGGACTTCAGATTGCCACTTTACTCACCACTGTGCTTAGCATATTAGAGTGAAAAGCCTTCTGTGTAAAACCAACCAAGGACTGATGTCTGGGAAAATGTCATTGTTCAATACATGACTCTTTATAAAACCATGATACACTGTAATACATTTATATTAAAAAACAGTTACAGCTTAAACCAAAAAAGCAATTACACATTTACAAAGGAGACTAGCAGAGAAATGAGAAACTTGGGTCTAGATTTTTGAATTGAACAGGGAAACATTTCAGTTTAAAATGCTTTCTATATACTTTGAATCAGTAATCATTAATCCTACGAGTTCCAGAGGGGTATCCATTGTATTGTGCTGGATACCCCTCTGGCACTCAAAGGGTTAGGCAACAAAGCAAAGTGGGCAATTGTGTTGAGTCTCCTGGTGGAAGGAAACAGTGAAGAAGAAACTCAGAGTATAAAGTAACATAATGTAGAATCCCTTAGATCTCCTTCTTGCCTATGAGCTGGCGCACGTGACAATACAGTCTACTCAGTGTGTGAGAACTCTGCAGTGTTTAAAGGGATAGTAATGTTTCACAAAAACAGCAGCTCCAATTAATCTTCATAGTATTTGAGCCATGTAGAGTGTTATTTCAATACAGTCAGATTTGTAGTTCAAGAGTAATTGAATGATAAAGTTTCCCCCTCCTGCCCCTTTTACCTAGTGTAAGCCACCTCCCCTCAGATGTGGAATCTGGTCCACAGGCCAGGCAGCTCACAGCAAGGGACAATCTTCTTATTGTGAGAACAATGAAAACATGCCCCACTGACAGGTTTTTCAGGTGTTTCCCTTATGCTAATTGAAGATTGTCCCTCACTGCAATCCATCTGGACAGTCTTGCTGCTCTGAGGTGAGCAGTGTGACATCAGTAAAAGGGGAGGGAGGAGGATACTTTATCATTCAATTACTCTTGAACTACAACTCTGACAGAATTGAAATAACACTCCCCATGGCCCAAATACTATGAAGATTAATCGGAGCTGCTTTTATTATGAAACATTACTATCTCTTTAAAGGGATCTTGGAAAATTATATATTGCATGGTTTATGCTGCTAAGTGAAACAAGGTTACTAGTGAGAGATGTTTTGAAGTCAGAAAAAAAATTTTGGAGCAGTAATTCCACAGCCTGAAGTTTTAGATTGACCCTGTTATGCACTCAGTTGATAGCTATGATCAGTTTACCACTAAAGGGATAATAATATTTCATATTACACATAGATCAGAACGCTGAGCATATATACTGCTCTGTGATGTTCATAAGCTGTAAAACTTGCTAGTTACAATGTAATATAATGTTAACCCTTAACGACCCTTGACGGTTATAGTATGTCAAGGGTCGACTTGACTTAACGACCAATGACGTACTATGACCGTCATCGAGTTCCGGGCTCCCCCTGCGGCTGCACGCCGTTCGGGGAGTCCGGAACGCAACAGAGCAATAAAAAAAAATTGCTCCGTGGTCGTTCAGTCGCGTCCGCGTCCGGATTCCCCGGTCGTTAAGGGGTTAAAGTTGATCCCTCCCTCACCTTTCCCTGACATAAGCATATCCGTCCCAGATCCGACAGCAGATCAAAGTGAGGGACGATCTTCATGCAGTATTAAGAAAAACCTGCCCTACTTCATCAAGAAGGGCTGTTTTTTCCTTATACCGATCAAGGGAAAATTGTCCATCATTGTGTTCTGTCTTGTCAAGCAACAGAACTTCAGATCTGAAGGGAGGCGGCTTCTGAATGGGGAAATGGGTGGGATCATCTTCAGCATATGTTTACACTGAAACTAGCAGGTTTTGAAGCTTATGGCCATCACGCAACAGTGCTATTACATATGCTCAATGTTCTGAACTACGTGTTATATGCAACGTTACTATCCCTTTAAACATCCAGAACTTACAAAATATTTTTTTTCTCTGGAGAACAAAATACATAGAGGTCATTTAGATTTTCTGGCTAATGTAATTGGGAATTATTAAAGGGACAGTAATGTTTAACCCTTTGAGTGCCAGAGTGGTATGCAACACATTGCAGAGCAATGTGTTGCCTACCCCTCTGGCACTCAAAGGGTTAATCCTCATAGTATTTGGGCCATGGAGAGTGTACTTTCAATATTGTCAGAGTTGTAGTTCAAGGGTAATTGAATGATAAAGTATCCCCCTCCCACGCCTTATGTAACACTGCTCACCTCAGAGCAGCAAGACTGTCCAGATGGATCGCAGAGAGGGACAATCTTCAGTGAGCATAAGAAAAAACCTGAATAAACCTGTCAAGGGGGGCAGGGTTTTCATTATGCTCACAGTAAGAAGATTGTCCCTTGCTGTGAATTGTCCGGTCCCAGGACCAGATTCCACAACTGAGGGCAGGTAGCTTACACCAGGTGAAAGGGACAGGAGAGGAATACTTTATTATTCAATTACTCTTGAACTGCAACTCTGACAGTACTGAAATAACACTCTCCATGGTCCAAATACTATGAAGATTAACTTGAAGTTGATGTTTTTGTGAAACATTACTATACCTTTAAGATGAGTTGCTTTTCCTTTTAACAGAAAGTCTAGCACCATTATCCCTTTGTAAGCTAAAGAGGACCATTCTATCATCCGAGAGGTTAATTTTATATTACATTGCATTAGATAAACATTTTATAATGCATACTTTGGTACTTTAACACACTGTAGAACCATATCCTGTCATATTATGGAGGTGATTAATGAAAACAGGAAGGGGGACAGGTTGAATATTACTCCCTCAAGTTATAATACACAGATGTTACAAAATCATTGCTTTTCTAGTATGCAAAGAAACCCTTTCAATTACCATTAGGAAAACTAATTATTGATTCTGTACTAAAAGTATTCAATAAGATTGAAGCCAAGAGGTGTTCAGAGAGTATAGTATTAGCACACAGTAGTTTCTGTTATTGAGTTTGCCTGTTAATTAGTAAACATAATGTATTGCAGTTAGTATTTTATCCACAAGTAGAAGTAGCTTTAATAATCAACACAGAGTAAGTAAGCATCTGCAGAATGAACAATCTGTCACTGCTATAAAAGAACGTTTTTTGCAATTGGGAATTGTTCAATATAAAGTTTCCTTAATTAGATTAGGAACTTGTTCAATACAGGTTTTTTGTAAAGATATAAGCCTAAATGCCAAAAATGCCCAGTAATCCACTTCAAAGACAGAGAACACAGAGATTTAACAAGAGAAGTGCAGGGTGAAATATGATGGGATACTGTAACCTTTTGTGTGCCAGAGGGCTGCCAAACGCATTGCAAAGCAATGCGTTGGGTATCCCTTTGGCACTCAAATGGTTAATCCTTCGCGTGCCAGAGCGGTATCCAACACATTTCAATGCATTGGATACCTCTCTGGCACTCAAAGGAGCTCCAATTAATCTTCATAGTATTTTGGGCCATGGAGAGTGTTATTTCAACATTGTCAGAGTTGTGGTTCAAGAGTAATTGAATGATAAACTTTCCCCCTCCCACCCTTTTACCTAGTGTAAGCCATCTCTTCTCAGATGTGGAATCTGGTTGCTAGACCAGACAGATAACAGAAGTGGACAATCTTCTTCCTATGAGAACAATGAAAGCCCTGCCCCCCTTGACAAGTTTTTCAGGTTTTTCCTTATCTTAATTGAAGATTGTCCCTCTCTGCAGTCTACCTGGGCACCTCCCTTCTGCTCAGGCTGAACAGTGTTACATCAGTAAAAGGGGCGGGAGGGGGACACTTTGTCATTGAATTACTCTTGAACTACAACTCTGACAGAATTGAAATAACACTCTCCAAGGTCCAAATACTATAATGATTAATTAGAGCTGCTTTTATTATGAAACATTACTATCCCTTTAATTTTTCTTATGCCTTTCTATATCCAGATAACCCTAATATATTGTATGAACAGGGGCGGACTGACCAGTTGGGCATTCGGTCACTGACCAAGGGCCCGCTACCGATGGGGGGGCCCGCCGCCGCCAGCAGCAATTAAAATTTTAAATGTCCTGTCTCGTGACTTCCGTCCATTTTCCTGCCAGTGCCTGCCATTTAGGGACCCGGCGCCGCCTGCCCCGATTAAAACTTGCCACACTGTCGCTCCGTGACTGAGGCACTGAGGCCTCACGTGATAGCCGTGCTGATGAAGTCCCTCATATGCCAATTAAGTGAAATAACACAGCTACCCAGCCAGTCCCACACAGGATACAGCCACCGCTTGCTGCCAGACTCAGTCCAGACTCACTTACTGTCTGACTGGCAGCAAGCGCTTCTCTATGCCTCTTCCTTCCTTCTGTGCATGTCTACGTGACCATTTGGTCAGCACAGCATGCGCCTTGATGCCATCACAGCCACCAGGGGAGTATGTTGATGGGGGGGGGCAGAGTGGGATTAAGTCAGCCAATCAATACGGTAGAGCCAGCCCGCCACAGGGGACACCAGCCCTCCAAGTAGCCCACCAAGGAGCCCACACACAGACCATCAAGGAGGACACCAACAGGATCAGGAGGAGTCAGGACTACTGGACTCGGGTCTCAGTTACTCACCAGGAGGACCCAGCCAGAAATCCGCAGCAGTGGCACTGACAGTGACAGAAGACCCACCACAGCACAGATAAGCCAGTAGTACTGGATGGCTTGGGGATGGGGAAGTACTGGATGGCCTGGGAAAGGTAATGGATGTCCTGCCAGGGTAAAGGATGTCATGGAGGGTACTGGATGGCCTGTGGGGGTACTGTATGGCCTGGGTAGTACTGGATGGCCTGGGAGAGGTAATGGATGTCCTGCCAGGGTAAAGGATATCATGGGGGGAACTGGATGGCCTGTGGGGGTACTGTATGGCCTGGGTAGTACTGGATGGCCTGGGAGAGGTAATGGATGTCCTGCCAGGGTAAAGGATATCATGGGGGGAACTGGATGGCCTGTGGGGGTACTGTATGGCCTGGGTAGTACTGGATGGCCTGGGAGAGGTAATGGATGTCCTGCCAGGGTAAAGGATATCATGGGGGGAACTGGATGGCCTGTGGGGGTACTGTATGGCCTGGGTAGTACTGGATGGCCTGGGAGAGGTAATGGATGTCCTGCCAGGGTAAAGGATGTCTTGGGGGGAACTGGATGGCCTGTAGGGGTACTGGATGGCCTGGGGGGCTACTGGATAGCCTGGGGGGGTTACTGAACCTGGTCCAGTCCCCACCAGGCCATCCAGTACCCCAGGCCACCAAATTATATATGAAACATTGTACTTGCTACAGGCACAGCCACCAGTCCTGACATCCAACACCACCTACTGGATGGCCTGGATGAGTACTGACTGGCCTGGGGGGTACTGAATGGCCTTGGGGGTACTGGATGACCTGGGGGGTACTGAATGGCCTTGGGGGTACTAGAAGACCTGGGGGGGTACTGGATGACCTGGGGGGGTACTGGATGACCTGGGGAGGTACTGGATGACCTGGGGGGGTACTGGGTGGCCTGGATGGTACTGAATGGCCTGCAGGGTACTCAGTGACTTGGGGGGTACTGAATGGCCTGACGGGGTTACTGAACCTGGTCCAGTCCCCACCAGGCCATACAGTACCCCAGGCCACCAAATTATATATGAAACATTGTACTTGCTACAGTTACAGCCACCAGGCCAGACATCCAGCACAACCTCCAGCTATCCAGCCAGTTGCCAAGCAGCCTCCAGCCAACCGGCAAGAATCTAGCCAGCAGTGTAAGGTTAGTTTTATTTCTTTTTAAAAATAGTTACATATGTTTAACCCTTTGAGTGCCAGAGTAGTACGCAACACATTGTATACCTCTCTGATACTCAAATGGTTAATACCCTATTCTGCAAATTATCTACTATGTTATACTGACTCTCTGCAGGCAGAGCCACAGGCCAGCCAGTCATGGGTTGAGGCTTATGATGTCATGGGGTGTGGCCAATGATGTAATGGGGATTGGCTTATGATGTCATGGGGGAGGGGACAATGATGTCATTGGGCAGGGGCCCCAGACCTCTTTTTGGACCAGGGGCCCTGGGTCCTGTCAGTCCGCCCCTGCTGTATGAATTTTGCTTGTGTGTCTTTGTACAAGAGATAACATCTTCAACCAGTCCTGGATATCATGTTTGTGGTGGCAGGCATGATAGCTGCTGGGATTTTTTTTAACTGAATAAAGCAGAGTTCATTAGCCTACTTAAAAGGTTGGTAATGCTGGAACATAAATGCAGCTTCCATTATTCTTCATGGTCTGTGGAACATGTAGAGTGTTATTACAATGCTGTACAATGTGTAGTTACCTACTTAACGCCGCGTTCCTCAGAGCCGCAAGACCGTCTGGATGGATCTCGATGAAGGACAATCTTGTGTCAGCATAAGGAAAAACATGCCCTCAGTCAAGGGGGCAGAGTCTTCCTTATACCTGATAGACAGAAGATTGTCCCTCCAAGCCATCTGTCCGGTCCGATAACCCGATTCCACATCTGAGGAGACACAGGTTACATTCCCCTTACAGGAGGGGAACACTTTATAATTAAATTACTCTTGAAGTAAACATTGTAATAACTCTCTACATGGTCAAAGCTGCATTTAAGTTAAAACATTACAGTCTCTTTAACCCTTTATGGACCAGTGGGGTGAACAATGCATTGCAAAGCAATGTGTTGCTCAACCCTCTGCTTTTTAAAGGGTTAAGGTTACCATTTGCAATCAGCGGAGTTTGTGTCCTGTGGTCTTGCTAGCAGCTGTTATGTCTGTGTCTATTAACATGATTTTCATGATTGACCTGTATAGGGTTCAGTAGGATTGTTTTGGTCATAATAAGTTAAGGGGAGAGGATTAATATTAGGAGGTGTTAGTTCCCCTTTAACTTGAAACTGGTAGACATCTTTTTCCATTTTTATTTTGCATTTTTATTTTATCTTTTGATATGTTCCTTTTGTTTGAATAGACACCATACTTCCGCTAAATTGTCTCTTCTCTCTGTTGGACCATTTCTCGTTTTGGTTTTACTTTCTTCCTTTTTTGAAACTTTTACTAGCACTTGCTGGACTGTATTATTGGATACCATTTGAGGAAATTAGGAATGATTTTTAATAAAGGGCTTGACATCTGTTTATTTGATACAACTTAGGCAAGTAAGCTTTATTTACAGTATCCCCAATAAACTGGTGTGAAACTATGGGGGCGATGTATAGCCATCCTATATAATAATTCACAAATTTATGTGTGTCAGAAGCCATCATGTGCAGTAGAGACTGCCCAAACGCACATAATACTGAGAGATGTAGGAATGCTGGGGGCACAGAATGCTGGGAGGTGTAGGAATGCTGGGAGGTGTAAGAATGCTGGGAGTTCTGTCCTGGAAGCATTCTGTGCTTTCGGCAGTCTCCACAGTGCATGACTGCGTCTGAGGCATCTGAGGCAGGACTGGCCTCTTAACATCACCTGGACCTTGGCCTGTGTACACCGGCTTTTACACTTGTGGAGTAATAAAGAAAGTATAACCTTTAAGAAATAGTTTCACAAAGAGCTAACTCGAGTCAGTTGAAAAGTGGAGTAGACATAGTTTTGTCACAATGTATGTATAGAGAAATTTGGGAATTGTGCTAAAGATAAAGTCAGTTTTAGTGAGTAGATCTCAATGCCAGACAAAACCTGTTGTCAAAGGGATAGTATTGCCATGTTTTTTCAAACATTAATCTTGTAGGCATTACAAAATAAAACTAAATCCCCCAGTCCCATCTGTCAAACCTTTAATGGTTTGAGAGATATTCAGGACCAAAGTTCCCTGTCCCTCCCCTTTCCCTGATGTCAGTGCTCTAGCTGACTGCGGGGGAGTCCGGTCCCTGGAGAAGCGGAGGCTCTTCAGCAGAGCGGAGATCGCATTGTTGAAAAATAAATCCCTCACTGGAATGGTCTACAATGTGTGCTTGGATTGCAAGCACACTTTGTAGACCGTTCCAGTGAAGGATTTTTCTATCAATAACGCAATCTCGGCTCTTCTGGAGAGCCTGCAGTCAGCTAGAGCACTGATGTCAGAGAAAGGAGAGGGAAGAGGAGACTTTGGTTCTGAACATCTCTCAAACCATTAAAGGTTTGACAGATGGGAATGGGGGGGGCATTTAGTTTTATTTTTTAATGTTTGTAAAAACATGGCAATACTATCCCTTTAATTGAAGTATATTTGGATAGTTATGTATGTAAAAGAAATTTTCATTAAAGGAGAGTGTTCTTCCTACTGCATAGCTGATCTTAGTTGATTCCTCAGTTATGAGAGTTAATCTGTCTTTTTTTTGTTCTAAGACTTACCATCATCGATATAATAGGAATTAAATGCCGTTGCAGTTTCCCTCCGTGTGGTACAAGCTGTACCTCAATGCTTGTAATTGCCTCCCACCTGGGTTTCAAAACTCTCACTTAACTATGCGTCATCATTTTTTCAGCCAAGAATGAAAGCACTGCCAATCAAACACCATGTCATCAACATGGCAGCATGTACTTCCCTGCAAAGAACATCGTGGCCAATTCGTTAGTGGGAAGTGTTAAATTAAGTTTTATTTATAAAATACAGCCTGTCTTAGAGCGCTACAGCAATATGGGGGAGAATTGGTTTAGGTAAAAGTTTCACTTTAACTAATTTTTGGCAAATTTTTGTATTATTATTATTATTATTAGTCTTTGTTTATATAGTGCCAACTAATTCCGCAGTGCTTTACAATTAGGAGTAGACATTCAGAGGTATTAAATAGTATATCAACTGTGGAGAACAGAAGGATCGTGAGAGCTTACAGTCTAGAGGAAGGTAGGTATGACACAGAAGGAGTAAGTGCTATTGGGTGTAAGTGCCTCCTGCCACATGAACTGTCAGTCACTGGGTGGGAGAGAGAAGTGCTGTTGAGAGCAGTGGTCCAGGGAAGGGGTGATTCTTGGTGATAGTGTTTATGGAGGCAGTTGATAGGTTTCCCTGAAGAGGTGAGTTTTCAGGGAGCATCTGAAGATTTGAAGTCTGGGGGAGAGTCTGATTGGGTGGGGGAGGGAGTTCCAGAGTTGAGGTGCAGCACGGGAGAAGTCCTGTAGGCGGGAGTGGAAGGATGTGATGAGAGCTGTGGAGAGCAGAAGGTCATGTGCAGAGCAAAGATGGCGAGAGGGAGTGTATTTGGAAATGAGAGATGAAATATAGGGTGGTGAGGTGTTAGTGAGGGCTCTATAAGTTAGCACCAGAATTTTGAATTTAATTCTGTATGCTAATGGGAGCCAGTGTAGGGATTGACAGAGGGGACTGGTGTCAGAGAAGCGATGAGTGAGGTAGATTAGTCTTGCAGCAGAGTTCATTATGAACTGTAGTGGGGTTAGTCGGGTGAGAGGAAGGCTAATTAGTAATGATTTACAGTAGTCAAGACGGGACATGATGAGTGTTTGGATTAGAATTTTGGTAGCGTCTTGTGTGAGAAAGGGTTGGATTCTAGAGATGTTGCGGAGGTGGAGGCGGCATGATTTGTAGATTGACTAGATGTGAGGAATAAAGGATAGAGCAGAGTCAAATGTGATCCCCAGGCAGCGAACTGTAGGGGTTGATGTGATGGTCTCATTGTTAATGGTGAGAGTAATATCTGGGTTGAGGCTGGTTCTGGAGGGCAGGAAGATAATTAGTTCAGTTTTGCCAAGGTTAAGTTTGAGTTGACAGGAGGACATCCAGGAAGACACAGCAGACAGACAGTCAGATACTCGGGACAGGAGGGAAGGGGAGAGGTCAGGGGAGGAAAGATATATTTGAGTATCATCAGCATAGAGATGATGGTGAAACCCAAAGAAGTTTATTAGTTTTCCAAGGGATGCAGTGTAGGTTGAGAAGAGCAAGGGTCCCAGGACTGATCCTTGCGGCACTCCAACAGACAGTGGGAGGGGTGGAGAAGTGGAGTTGGAGTAGGAAACACTGAAGGAGCGGCTGCAGAGATATGATGAAAACCAAGAGAGTGCAGTGTCACAGAGACCTAGGAAGTGGAGGGCTTGGAGGAGGAGGAGTACGTGATCTAGTGCGTCAAAGACGGCTGATAGGTCCAAGAGAATAAGTATGGAGTAGTGCCCTTTTGACTTGGTAGAGAGCAAATCATTTGGTGAGTGCAGTCTCAGTGGAGTAATGAGGGCGGAATCCAGATTGCAAGGGATCTAGCAGGGAAGCAGAGGAATTTAGTGAGACGGTTATATGCGAGACGCTCAAGGAGCTTGGAGGCGATTGGGAGTAGAGAAATTGGCTGGTAATTTGACAGTGAGTTTGGGCCCAGGGAGGGTTTCTTTAGGATGGGTGTGATGAGTGCATGTTTGAAAGAGGATGGGAAGGTGTTGGTTGACAGAGAGAGGTTGAATAAGTGAGTTAGGATCAGAGTTAGTAGAGGGGAAAGTTCTTGAGTGAGCTGAGATGGGATGGGGTCAAGAGGCCATGTGGTTATGTTTGAGCGAGTGAGGAGAAGGAAAAATTCATCCTCGGTGACAGGTGAGAAAGAGCTTAGTGTGTATACGGTAGAGTTGACAGGGCTGGGCTGGCTGGGTGAGAGTGGGAGTGATGGAATGTCATGTCTGATAGATTCAATCTTGTCCTTGAAGTGGATGGCAAGATCTTGTGCAGAGAAGTTCATGGAAGGTGTTTGTGTTGGTGGTTGTAGAAGAGATTTGAAGGTTTAAAATAGACATTTTGGGTTAGTGGAAAGATTAGAGGTTAGAGAGGAAAAGTATGACTGTTTGGCCAAGGTGAGGGCAGAGCTATATGAATGGAGAATGAATTTGTAGTGTATGAAGTCAGCTGTGGAATGCTGCAGGGATGTGGAAAATTGTTGGGGGTCAAGAGTATGCAGATTTCTCTTGCATGCTCTTGATCATGGCAGGGGGGATGGGTTTGTGTGGTATTATGAGGTTACCGGTGCGGAGGTGGTGGTCAGAGAGGGGAAAGAGGACATTAGAGAAGTTGGAGACTGAGCAGAGGTTAGTAAAAATCAAGTCAAGGGAGTGACCGTCACTGTGCGTGGGAGAGCTGGTCCATTGTGATAGACCAAAGGAAGTTGGTAAGGAGAAGAGTTTGAGGGTGGGGGGGGGTGTTATGATAATTTATAGGGGTGTTGAAGTCACCCAATTAAGTGACAATGACGTGACAGAGACAGGCAGGAGGTCCTTGACCTGAGCTGTCACTGAAAATGAGAGCGACAGATACTAGAGACAGATGCATACATCATACAGTATTTTCAGATGGACAAATGATTGCTTCATACACAAACAGCTCTGTTTTGTACTTTATAAAGACATAGACCAAACACTTTTATCTTTATGTCCCCCAAACATGCTAGGGGCAGGATTAAGGAGTAGGTGTGCATGGACGTGTTAGTAGTATTTACCCCTTAGCATCTTGTGATGTGCCAGGACCGTCACGCCAGTTCGGAATTAATCTCAATGAAAAATAATGTAACGTGATCCTTAATAGTTGCTCCCTGTTGGACTGGGCAGTCATTAACCAGTTAAAGTCATCCTTACAAAAAATGACTGCTGTCAAGGATTATAATATTTAGCAACACAAAAAAGCACAATATTTTGCAGAACATGTCGTCATCACAGAAAGCAATTAATGTGCGTAATGGCCTGCCGGGTAACATTTGTTGTGATTTTGGACAGTGCATCTCCAAGGAGTGGTCTAGCTGCATCTGAGATAGTTACAGCATACTTGCAGTATAATTATGCTCCAGGCTTAAACTGTGACCTCCTTGAATACTGGCAAACAAAACCGTGTGTGTGGCCAGAACTTGTGTCCACCACAGTGAAAACCATTAGTTCCCTACCGGCACCAGCATGATGTTTACTATAGTATCATCATCATGTATGTTATTTATTAATATAATCTTAAAATTACACTGCAAGAGTAAAAGTGTATTTTGATTCAGAGTACACAAACAGCAATTAGAGTATCTAAAACATTGCAGCACTGGAGGAAGTTCTGGGTATTTATAATATTGCAGTGGGAATTCTCTGGGCCATAGAAAGCAATAGATGTAATTTGCCAGAATTTTACTGGCAATAGCAAAAAAAGACGATATTTTAATGAATATCCTATTTCCATGAAAAGGAGAAATTATGGGGATTTTTCCCCACGTAAAGAAAAAAAAATATTTTTTGCCCATTTCTACTGAAAATTGATTGTCTATGGGTCAAATGGATATGTACAATAAAACATACCTGTTTAATATGGAGGTTGTCCAAATCAAAATTAATAGGTTACTTTGTAGAGTTTTAATAATAAGCAGGTACATTTTTTAGATAAGTGAAAGCAGTTGCCCTAAGTTTTCCTTGTTAGTTCACATTTCCATGTATGTCCACAAAAAATCACACATCTTTAAGTCCTTTTCAGCAGGTATTGAAGCAATCTGGAGGAATAATTGCCAAGTTAAATGAATTAATTGGAAAGCTTGGGTCATTATAATTTTTAACCAAAAGATTTTTTTTAGTTTTGCAAGAATAAAAATGCAAGAATATAAAATTAAGAAAAAAAAAAATAAAAATTATTATTTACAGGAGCTGAAATTTTTTAGGTTACAAGTTATAAAATTACAGATATTAAGCTTGCAATAAATTTAATTTTTTTATCATATAGACTATCCAGCCATGAAGACCAAGACATCAAACATTTCTCATAACAATTGTTTTCAATCGAAGAAAGATATTTGTAATAACATTTATCCATACACAAGCACACACATACAAACAAGCACACACACATATACACACATACCCACCCACGCGCACACATACATACCCACACACACATACATACAAAAACACACATATCTGAATAAAAGATGGAATTGTGGAGGTTTAAGGGTCCTTAACATCTGATGTAATCTGGACCACTGTATCTTGAAATTATCTCCCTCCTTCCAGAGGATCTCTCTTACCCACTTTGAATGTTGCTTCATAAAGGCTATATATATAACAGTGCTTAATGTATTCTCTATAGCTGTCCAGTTTAGATCAAACAAGAGTTTAGGTCAAATAACAATGATTCCCCCCAACAGTTAATGTTATTAACAAAGTATAGTGTTTCTCTAAATATTAGGTTGCTTAGATATTTCTGCCTCTTTACTACCCTATTTTGTGTCTCATTACATAAATAATTTACAAATATAAACATACAGTTTTAACTTTTCGATGTCATCTCCACCCCAAAAAAATTACAAAATAAATAAATGCTAGAGATTTCAATGATTCACAGAAACACAATCTGACCAGTATTGCAGGTATTTGCTTTTACATAATTTTATCATTGAATTTTTTTTCTTCAATAACTTTTTTTTATTTCAAGAGAATGGAAGGAAAGTAGCATATGATAAGGGGCAATAATGGCAATTAAAAATAAAGATATACATTTTAGGAAAACAAATGTGCTCAAGTAAACAAATTAAATTGGCACTGTTCAACTACTTATAATAACTACATGATTTTGAAAGCACTTTCAAACTCAGACTATATTTTTATTATATTTTTTTTAATTTAAAGCAAACAATTTTTTATGATACCAGCCTATTTATTTTTCTGTTAGTGCATGTACTGCACAAATGCCAAGAGGAAATTACACAGTGCTCTGTATTACCAGCTGCCACTTCATACCAGGAAGTACTAGCATAGCTACATAAACTAACAAATAATTAAACTAAATATCTCAGAAACTATTATTTGAAATTAGAAATGACTACCATAAATATGGGTAGTTTTGTGCTCTCTTTTCAAAATCACCTATTTGTTGCAAAGTGATATTTTCACTGTAAGCAGAAACTTTCTCTGAAACCTTGCCTGCTTTGTGATGGCTAAAACCCCATTTTAATGAGGATTTTCATTTGCCCCATCTGGCACAGCTGGTGTGCATTGCATTGAAGTCCTCTCTGGCATTTCCATTTACATAATGGACATTTTGGGGCTTTTTATTTCTTTCCTATGATGCTGTTGGTTGAACATGTATAGCTTGGAGGAGAGAAGAGGGAGAGGGGATATGACAGACACATTCAAATACATGAACAGATTCAACAAAGTACAGGAGAGAAGTACATTTTAAAGGAGTTAAAATGTTAGGACAAGAGGTCATAGGGACAGAAGTTTAGAGGTAATGTAAGAAAGTTTAACTTCACTAAGAGGGTAGTAGATAAGTGGAATAGCCTACCAGCATTGAATAGGCAGAAAACCTGAAAATAAGATAAGACCAAGGACTAAATAAGGTTTGAAGTTGTTACAATAGGAAAATGGGCAGACTAGATGGGACGAATGGTTCTTATCTGACGGCAAAATCTATGTTTCTATGGTTTGCCCCAGAATCACTTCATTTTTATCTTTATATATATGGACTATATTTTCTGCTTCAGGCCTTCTGTGTTATCATGGCATCTTGTCATCTCTCTTCCTCTGTAAACTGTCTTGAAGCACATGCTTTGACTTGGTAACAGGCAGACTTTTATACACCAGCTCCTGGGGCGTGACCCCAGGCACTTCAAAATTGCTTTTCAAGGAAATGCTCTAGAAGAACTTTTACTTCTGCTCTGCTAAGTTTCTTGGTCGTCTATTTTGTCTGCAAACACCGAGCAGTCAGAATTTTTATATATTAAAGTTATGATATAGTATTTCAGTTCTTGTCCTCAAGGATCAATAGCAGAGGGGTAATCAACCCACTGAAAAGCAATGTGTTGTGCACACCTCTGGCACACAAAGGTTTAAATGAAATATTTTGAAATAATGAAAGAAATGAAGTTCAGTCTGTGGCTAGTTAATTGGTTCTCTGGATATAGAAGCAATACAGCTCTCAGCCTTATGGATTTCAGGATGATGTTACTCTTTATAATATTTCTGAACAATTGTTTTTTTTTATTTATAATTGTTTGGGCTTTTTTAAAATCTATTTTTTTGTTAAGCACGTAGAGATGTTCTATTTTGCTGTACTATGAAATTGAATTTTGTGTTGTGAGCTTGTTTCCTTTTTAAACGAATGAAGCCTAGAGATGTTTCTGTTTTATTATTCAATTTTATTTGTCATGGATATGTTTTCTGTAGAGATGTATTAGTCTTCTAGTGTGAATTAGAACATCTAACTAGAAATGAACGTGTATTGTCAATGTGCAGAAACATCTTTATAGGGGCTTTCCATTGGATCTTTCTACCTCAGAAGTAGGGAGTTTATTCCACTAATGAGTGTGAGATTTTGCACAGTCTAAACGCCATATGTTCAAAGGGATAACAACAAAAAATGTCATATGAGCTACAAAAATAAGTCATTGTATGCATGAACGTCATATTTTCTATAGAATATGCAATAAATAACTAGTAATGTCTGTCATGTACAACACAACTCCAGAATTGCCGAGGACGGGCCAGAATCGTATTGGGTAAAGCAAATATGTCAGGCACGGACTGGGACAAAAAATAGGCCAGGGCATTTACGGCTGAGCAGCCCATTTTTATTTTTTTGAGCAGCCCATGGGGGGGGGGGGGGCGGCGGTGGCGGGTGTTCATTATTTTTTTTAAACGCCAGGGCCGGCCCACCTGGCAAATGCCCGGTATGCCCCATGGCCAGAAATATGTTGTATACAACGACAAAAAATTGTTGGCCCATAAGTCACAGCCTTATACTCACCACCATGGCATCTGTCACACATACAGAGCTCACCTCCAGACTCACACCAGGTATTCTGGCTTTGAATCTACACCCTACCCCTGCATTTATTTCATAACTTACAGCTATTTTCGTTGGGACTTGTGAGAACTGTGAAGAGGCTATCTGACAATTGTGTTGATCGAGGCATGGTCACAGAGGCGTAACTAGAAGCCACCGGGCCCTGGTGCAAGAATTGCCATGGGCCCCCCCCAACCACATTGGCCCCCTCATCCACATTGCCCCTTCCACAATGCCCCATCCATCTCCACACTGCCCCTTCCACAATGCCCCCTTCATCTCCACACTGCCCCTTCCACAATGCCCCCTTCATCTCCACAATGCCCCCTTCATCTCCATATTGCCCCTTGCACAATGGCCCCTTCATCTCCACAATGCCCCCTTCATCTCCACAATGCCCCCATCTTCACATTGCCCCTTCATCTGCACATTTCCCCTACCTCCAGTCCCTGGTGGTGTAGCGGAGTGTCTTTACAGATCTGTGCCTCCTTCGGCACAGATCTCTGTAACCGGAGCTCCTGGACGCCGCTCTAGTAGTGCAGAGGCTGGGAGATGATGTCATCTCCCAGCGCTCTGTATTACTAGAGCGGCGCGCCGAGTGGGAGATCAGCTGAGGACTGCTGCGGGCGAGGGGGTCGCAGGGGGCAGCCGGTCGCAGGTGCGAGTGACGGGCCCGGTCGCAGGTGCGACCGCTGCGATTCCTATTGTTACGCCACTGCATGGTCAGCTCCATTGGCTTTTCAAGAGAGTGGACCCCATGTGTGCTTCAGCTCATGATATATGGATAATATGAGGTCATACATTTGGGGAGTTTATGGTGTTTTATATTGCTTAATACACTGTTACACTTACATTTGCTTGTTTCCTGTTTGCCTTCTTTGTGCTTTTATTTCTTCAGGCAATCAAACATATTTATGAAGTTGAGAATGAAGCAATTCAGAAGCAAAACAACTTCTCCATATTTATCAAATGAAAATCCCCATTACATTCAATGGGATATTTTCTTTGATAAATATGTAGCAGTTGGCTTGCTCTAGATTAGATCTATTTTTAATTTTTTGGTAAACGTGACCCAGGATGTTTACCGTTTGTGTGACAGACAGATACTCAGAACATGCTTTGCCATGTGTTGCATACTCCTCTGTCACTCAAAGGATTAAAGTTTCCACCTCTAGGATCTGAAGTGGTATAAACTCACATCTCCTCCTATGAGATGGTGCCTTGAGACCACAGAGGCAGCTGATGATTCCTATTGACTGCTGCACCATCACAACCACTTGTACAGCCCATAGCAATGAGGCTGCCACATTCAGGCAGTGAGGCAAGAAGCACAGAACATGCCTGTACAATTAGAGCTATAAGTTTAAAATGCTGTTGGGAGTCTGAGCAAATAACTTGTAAATGACTGAGCTATAAAACATCGTCTTCATGTTTGTTGCCCTTTATGGATATCTCTGACCGAGCACAGTTGTGTGAATTAATGTCTCAGTTATACAGACTGTATGTAGGGGTATTGATAAATACTTGCATTTTTAGGAATTCTTAAAATGGAGGTAAGACGCATTACGTTTTGTATCTCCTCTGTGGCGGTAACTGATGAGGAGTGTCAATGTCATGCAATCCTTAGATCTTATTCGCATATTGTAAAAGTTATTAATAAAGGAACACCTAAAATGGGGGTTAGACACACTTAACCCTTTGAATGCCAGAGGGGTCTGGCACTCAAAGGGTTAAATAATGTGTATTCCATGCTGGACAAATGTGAACATTGTCTGTTTGTTTTCTGTATATAATATATACTCTTACATATGATTTGAGGGGGCTCCCATTTCTACTTTTTCTAGGGATCTCATTCCCATACCAACCTTGATAGGGTGTCTAAGAAGCGATTGTACTGCATTGTCTTTAAATGGACTGACATAATGTACCAGCCTTTCTGAACAGAAGAACAGTTAGGTGCTAAGCTTAATAAATTAATAATATTGTCTTTGCTAACTCAATAAATTAACAGTATTAGCTCTGCACAATTAACCAAAATGTGTCTACATAGAATAGTCTAGCAATGCATTTGCAAGTTTAGAATTAGGTTTTAGGCATCTAAAATGTAACATTTGATGGCCGATAAGAACCAATTGACCCATTTAGTCTGGCTGTTTTCCTGTCTATATACTACAGAGAGGAAATTGGTCTTTTGCATGAATCTAATGAGTTGCAGTTCTGGAGCATAGAAACTGCACATTAGGAGATAAATAAGAACTTACAAAATACTTAAATAACACTTTTAATAACCCCTTGATTGTTATATTGCTCTCCAACACAGTGTTTATAATTCAAAGGATTAAAGGAACAAGAACACTGAAAAATAAATAGTAATTTAATTTTAAATTCAGTTGACATCCAGATGGTGTCAGTAAACACAATCATTACTTTATGTTAGGTCTCCAAAATCTAGTCCTAAATTCACCTTTTAATACATGTGTAGTTAAACTGTCCTGCACAGACACAATTTGATTTTGTTTGTGCTCTTTGTAATGAGTGATGAGAGCTAATGTAATTTATTGAGAAAAGTGTCTGCTTCTCTTGTATTCAGAAAATCTGCTTCATTATCTCAGGTTGCTTACAGACTATCCTGAATCATTACTTCAGAGGTGCATATCAGGAATTCTATGATAATAGAAGTGAGGGAACCTTTAAAAGGGCAGAAATGGCTGCCCTCTATAAATGACTACATTTAAGGACATAGAAAATAAATCGAGATTTTTTTTAAATGTTTTAACATATGCTAGGCTATTTAACTATATATATATCTTATATGACTCTAGAGCATTTTTATATGCTCTAGTGTGATAGCTAGATGGTACCCAGAACATTCCAGCACAGATGTAAAAAAAAAGGATATTAAGAGCTAATGTTTACAAATCAGTAATTAAATAAAAATGGATCTATAAGATATGTTATCAATAAAATGATTTATTAAATGTCAGCCTAGCATATCTTATTGATAATATATCTTATAGATCCCTTTTTTATTTAATTACTGCTTTGTAAACATTAGAGCTTAATATCCTTTTTGCATACATTATTTTTATCAAGGATCCTGTGGTGTGGGTTCCTTTATTTGAGCTGCAGTGTGTACGTGTGCTTGTCATGCCCTCTCCCCTCTAGTGCACAGTCTATTTCTTTTTCTATATTCCAGTATGGATAACTCATAGGGTGTAATGGCTGTGATCTCATAGAAACAATGTTTCCGGGAACCTAGAGTGTGATGTTGGGAGCAATGCTTAGGAGCATTGTTTGCATATTGGTATTGCTGCTACAACTAGCCACAACACGACCAGATTGCCAGGATGTCACGGTTTTTGAAGACTCTCAGACTTAAGGTTTGGTAATATAACTTAACTTTATTAAAAGTTAAAGGCAGTCCCCGTAGGGTAAACATACATAACAATACAACAGTAATAGAACATACAATAGGTTCTACCGGCCTTGCCTAAATACCGGGCAAGGCAACCCAAGTGACAGTTTTAATGACAGGCTCTACCGGCCTTGCCTATACTGGGTAAGGCAACCGTGAGATGACGTATACCGGTTTTACTGGCCTTACCAATACCGGGCAGGGCAGCCTGAGCAAGTAGACCAGCTGTCAGGTGACTAAGACAGCAGAGAGCATAAGTATAGAGGTCTAAATCAGCAGAAGTCTATTGCCAGGGATACTCAGACAACTGCAAGGAAGTGGACAGCGACTGACCACAGTACTGGATGTACAGGAGCAAACCAACGTCTGCACGTTGGGACTAATGGTAAATGGCGCCACCAGGTTTAATGGAGCAAACCAGCGTCCACACGCTGGAACCTACAATGTATATTGCAACCAGGTTTAGTGGAGCAAACCAGCGTCCGCACGCTGGAGCCAACAAAGTATCTCGCAACCAGTCTAGTGGAGTAAACCAGCATCCGCACACTGGGACCAACAATGTATATCGCAACCAGGTTTAATGGAGCAAACCAGCGTCCGCACGCTGGAGGCAATAAAGTATCTCACAACCAGTTTAGTGGAGTAAACCAGCGTCCGCACGCTGGGACCAACAATGTATATCGCAACCAGGTTTAGTGGAGTAAACCAGCGTCCGCACGCTGGGACCAACAATGTATATCGCAACCAGGTTTAGTGGAGTAAACCAGCGTCCGCACGCTGGAACCAACAATGTATATCGCAACCAGGTTTAATGGAGCAAACCAGCGTCCGCACGCTGGAGCCAACAAAGTATCTCGCAACCAGTTTATTGGAGTAAACCAGTGTCCGCACGCTGGGACCGACAATGTATATCGCAACCAGGTTTAGTGGAGTAAACCAGCGTCCGCACGCTGGAACCAACAATGTATATTGCAACCAGGTTTAGTGGCGTAAACCAGTGTCCGCACGCTGGAACCAACAATGTATATTGCAACCAGGTTAGTGGAGTAAACCAGTGTCTGCATGCCGGAACCTACAATGTATATTGCAACCAGGTTAGTGGAGTAAACCAGCATCCGCATGCCGGAACCTACAATGTATATTGCAACCAGGTTAGTGGAGTAAACCAGCGTCCGCACGCTGGAACCAACAATGTGTATTCAATAGTGAGGAGAACAATGTCGCCGAAGCGACAGCTGGAGCGCGAGACTCAGGAGCTCGTACCCTGGAATACAGGCACACAGGAACACTGGAACGTTAGCATACAGGAACACTGGAACGCTGGAGCACCGGAACCTTAACGTACAGGAACACCGGAACGTAGCTTACAGGAACACTGGAAACAGGCCCAGAGATCTGACAATCAGGTCAGGCAGAGTGGAGTCAGAAACACCACGAAAGGGCAACCTGGAAGTGCTCAACCTGGGTTTAAAAAGGCTGTGTGAGGAGGGCTAATCACAGACAGCCAATCATGAATACTCAGCAAGTGACAGACACAGAGCAGCACGAATCACAGGCACCGTGATACAGGATCAAATGAGCTGATACTGGTTCAGGATGAGAGCATCAACAGTACTCACAGTAGAGTAGCTGAGTCCAAAAGGTATTGGTCGTAGGGCACAATGCTGGGTGAGATAAGCGAAGGATACAAAGGAGGAAAGTCCAAAGCATTGTCCAGAGTCATAGCCACTGTTCTGGGTAGGCGGCACTGGTTCAGAGTAAACTTCGTATTCAAAGGTTAGAGCAAGCAGCAAAAGTTCAGAGTCAAAGGGCCGTATGTTCAAAGAAATAACGACAAAAAAAGTCTTATGAAAGACAAAAATAAGTAATTGTGTGCATGAACAACATATTTTCTATAGAGTATACAACCAAAAATTAGTAATGTCCATTGTGTACGACACAACTCCAGAATTGACGGGCAAAGGGGCGGGACAAGGGCGTGGCTAAACTATTCCCCAGTTTTGTATAGAGGAAAAGAAAATTAGATGACTGTTGATTTGTAAATGTATACACAAATTTAGTTATTGCTAAAATGTATTTAGAAAATGTTTTAGCAGGAAGAATACATTGAGATTTCTCTTGTTTTCAGTAATGTCCCTGAGAGATTTTATAGTAAAAATTATATATTTACACAAATAGAGAAACAAATATATACACACACATCTTCACATAAAGATTCTTAAAAAATATATATACAGTTGCATATTGATTTTTGTTATAAAGAAGCACTTATTTCTAGGTATTTTAGACTGGGAGAAGATCTGATTATTTCAGGTAGGTTATTCCAGACTTTCGGAGCTCTGAAGTAGAAGGCAGATGACAAGCTTATTTCTTGTAATGTGGTTTACTCAGTGAGTTGTTAGCAGTGGAGTATGGAGAGCTGGAGTGATCATACTGCTCAGGTAGGGCTGGATTCTATTACAGGTGATAACTGTGTCACTGCTTTTTTCTTATAGACTTCAATAGGAAAATGTTTAATAAAACAGGTATTAACATTTAGCACCTGCAAAAGAATCTAGCCTGTAGTCTAGTAGCTTTCCAAACAAGTGGTTATAAATTAGGAAAGAAAGGTGAAGGGCATGTCTAGATTCAAGCGCAAGCCATTTTAGTTATTTAAACATATCACAGTCAGCACAGAAGATGCTTTGCAAACAGTGGGCAGATCCTGTATAAATAGAGAAAATAGAAAAAGGAGAAGAGTGGAGCCTTGGGGAATCATACTTGTTACTCTGAGCAGAAGGTAAATATTGTCACCAATAGACACATAATGTGTTCTGTCTGAAAAATAGGATCAGTACCAGTTCAGAGAATGATCACTCATTCCTAAACTTTTGACCATACAATATCAAAGGCCCTTGTAAAATCTAGGACATTAGCTCCAGTGAGTTTACCATTTTCCATGCCAGTCTGGATATTACTGCATACTTTTAGGAGACACAAAAAAGCTTAAAGGGATAGAAATATTTCATAATAAAAGCAGCTCTAATTAATCATCATAGTATTTGGACTTTGGAGAGTGTTATATCAATTCTGTCAGAGTTGTAGTTCAAGAGTAATTGAATGATAAAGTATCCCCTCAACCTCTTTTAGTAATGTAACACTGCTCAGTCAGATCAGAAGGGAGGTGCCCAGGTAGATTGCAGAGAGGGACAATCTTCAATTAAGATAAGGAAAAAAACTGAAAAACTTGTCAAGGGGGGAAGGGCTTTCATTGTTCTCATAGGAAGAAGATTGTCCCCTTCTGTTATCTGTCTGGTCTATGGACTGCATTCCACATCTGAGAAGAGATGGCTTACACTAGGTAAAGGGGACTGGAGGGGAAACTTTGCTTGTGAATATCTCAAAAACCATAAAGGTTTGAGAGATAAGACTTATATCGTTCTTCATGTTTTTTTAATGCCTACAAAATAAAATAAAGATAAAACAAACTATTACTATTCCTTTAAACATTGCTCTTTTGCAGCTGAAGATTCGCTTTAACCCTTAGAATGCCAGGGGTATGCAACACATTGCTAATGCTAAGGAGGGCTGTGATTGTTCAGTAATTTGGACAGAAGACTGATTGAAGTGGGGTGAAAAATAATACATATATAGTTGGTAATACATATACAGTATAGTTGCACGTGGACACATTTTTCCAGGACTTTGCATTATGTGGGGAGTATTGGTCTGTAATTTGATACCACATTTTTATCCCTACTTTTGTGGATAGGAACAACTCTAGCCACTTTTTAGATTTTGGGCATATATCCGGATAACAAAGAGGCATTAATTAGGGATTTAATAGGAAGAGCAGTGACCAGGATACTGAGCTTTAGTAACATTGCTGGTAGTTGTTCAGGCCCAGTGTGTGATTTCATTTTTGGGTTGAGAAGGTGGTCAGATATTTCACTATCGGCTACTGGTAGGAAATTGAATTCACTAGTGTTGTTGGACCAGGCCGAGGCTGACAGAGACTGTTCAATGCACATTTCTACTTCAGAATTACTTTTGCTCTACTGTAATTTTTTGTAATAATTTAATTTGTTTCTTCACTTTTTATATGATTCATTTTTTAGACATTTAGTCTAAATCATGTATATTGATTCCTGTTTGTTGCATTCTGGGCAAGCCAATAATAAACTGCAAGTTAACAATTTGTTATGAAGGTTTATTCATTTTCATTTTTCACTTCAATAATTTTGACATGGTCCAGAAAATGATTTGGTTCCAAATCAGTAAGTCTCTGTGAATAGCTGGGGTTGGCAATGTGAGGCCTTCATCTGCGTCCTGACTACCATTCCCATCATTCCCAAGATGAAAGCTGGTCTGGCAATAGCTGGAGGGCGACACTGTTGCCATCCCTGTTCTATATGAAGCATATTCATATTTTTGCTGTAATAAAAGTGCACCTCTTCCTATGCACAAATATTAGGTAGTAATCACTACAGAGTTTGCAGAAACCCGAGTGATAGTAAACCAATTTGAATGCATATAACTTATCTGGCCATATGCTGCTTATAGGTGTCATTTGAATAAATGCTATCCAGCTAACAGATTTACAAGATTAAGAATTCAATTTATGCTGAAAACTAGAAAAGCACTTACATCAGTTGTGTGTCACTGTGTACTGCTAGTTTATACCAAGGCTACATACTGTACCAAATAAAAATAAATGGAGCTGTAGAAAAAATATGAAAATAGACTATATGTGTTCTTCCAGGTAAAAATACAAAAATGCAGTAAAATGGAAACATACACTAAGGGCTGTATGTTCAAAAGAAACATGGAGGTTTTCTGGGGAAAAACATTTATAACATAGGGGATAACTGAAAATTCCCATTGATTTTAAATGGGGATTTTGATATCTTGAATGCTAGAGAGTTTTCCAAAGCATTGCATCACAAAAGAGGGCACTTGCCTCCTGCTGCACATGCCAAAGGCCAGCACATAACTGCTGACATAAACTATAAAACCTACCATGATTATAGCTTTGCCCCCCTCCCAGGGCAGGATTTACATCTCAGGAGCCTGTAGGCACAGAAATCTGAAGCACCTCCCCATGGGCCATCTGCACTGGACACCTCCACAATGCTCCTAATCTCCACATTGCCCCCCATCAGCTCCATATTGCCCCCATCAGCTCCACATTGCCCCATCAGCTCCACATTGCCCTCACATTTCACCCATCAGCTCTATATTGCCCTCACATTGCCCCCCATCAGCTCCATATTACCCTCACATTGCCCAAGTGTCCTCTTCCTACCTCTTCCCTGGTGGTCCAGCGGCAAGAGAGCTCTGTGCCTCCTCCTTCTGCACAGAGCTATAGCTGCTGGAGCTCCCATGCGGTCTTCAGTAATGCAGAGCACTGGGAGATGATATCATCTAACGGCGCTCTGTATTACTAAAAACCCGACGAGGAAGCGCAGCAACTACAGGTCTGTGCCAAAGGAGGAGCCACATACCTGTCTTCATGACGCCAGGTGGGGAGGCGAATTTAATAATAAAAAAAATCCCACCACACACATGATCGGATGATCCCAGTGACAGGCGCCCCTCTGTTGGGTGCGCCTTTAGGCAGATGCCTACTCTGCCTAATTATAAAGCCGGCCCTGCCCCCTCTCAGGAAAATGATGTGGATGCCCATTAGTGCTGGATAATTTCTACCCTAAGATACTGATTTAATAAAGCAAATATGAACAGTTATGTGTCAAACCCATTGCACCACAGGGACAAATAAAAATATCCATTGATTTAATTTGGTATTTTAAACCACTGAGTGATGGAGAGGTCTCTGGTGCATTGCAAACCATTCAAGGAGTTTAAGGACCCATTCAAATCAATGGAAATGTGTGTAATTTTTATTTGCCCCTATGGTGCATTTGATTTACTCCAGGATTAATCTAGTTCTGTTTATTAAAATAAATCAGCCTTAGACACACCTCTAACATGGGGTGGATCCTCCTTCTCACAATCTAATATGCAGACTAATGAAGATGTGTATATAATATAAATTCCCAAAAGGTCAGTCACTCTCTAACAAACAGACTAAGGCCTGGTTGTCAGCTGTAAAGAGAAATTACCTATAGATCCAGGAGATTAACCACACTCACATGAAACAATTGTGCAAATATATTACAGCAACAGTTTAGCCCACTCTAGGGCCTTTGTCAATTTGGCCACAATGTTGTGGTAAGAAGTTAGTGCAATTGTTTTTAAAGGGATAGTAATACTTAAAATGTAAAAAAAAAATATGTTGTAGGGTTTATCCCCCTGAGTAAAACAAGGGTAATCCTCCTGCTGAAAGGTATTTTATTCAAATGTTATTAGAGCTCAAAGTTGATTTTTTTAGGTGAAATATCACAATGGCCTGAAATTGTACAGTGGCACTGTTGCTACACCATCCTATGGAGATTTATGGTCCCAGGACCAGAGCTGTCCATAGGATGGTGTAGCAACAGTGCCACTGTACAATTTCAGGCCACTGTGTTATTGCACCTAAAAATTCAACTTTTAGCTGTAGTAAACTTTGAATAAAACACCTTTCAGCAGTGGGAGTCACCTTCTTTTTCTCTGAGGGATAAACCCTACAATATATTGTTTTTTTAGATTTAAGTATTACTACCCCTTTAATCCTAATTATAATATTGATATTTAAAACTTATAGCTGTTGGTGAACATCCCATAAAATACTGGATACACAAATACCCTTTACCTGGGTATGCAGGGAAGAAGACTGCATTACCACACACAATAAAGAATTAGAAAAGTGATATTTATTAGACGAACATTTTGAATCATACAAAGATGTTCCTTGGGACCAGGTAATAAACCTCACTCTTATCATCCTCTGTTTTGTGTGCCAACCCAGGCTCCTTCCCATGACACCCAGGTAGAGGGTATTTGTGCATTTATATATTAGTACAGGAAATACTAATGAACTAACAAGTAGGGATGGGTGAAATTTTTTGCCTCAAACAAAATAGGCGAAAAATGGCACTTACCGCCTAGCTAAAAATTTCTTGAGAAGAGTGCAGTTTTCCTGCTTTTTTCATCCAGCTCATTACATTGAAATCTGCAGGCATATAAAAGGTTGCCAATCTCTCACAGCAGCCATTATATGTTTGTGAGAGGAGAAAGCAGCACATTTTTGAGCTAGAGAAGATGGCAAATAAAGGGGAACTGAAGCTTAGTTTAGGGAATCATTTAGGTAGGACATTTGCTCTCCGTATTAGGAGAAACTTGATACACTCTAGAGGAGAAGGGGTAAGGAGGTTGACCCCAAACACCCCAAAATTTGGTTTGACTGACTGGCAAGACACAGGTAGCTGGAGACTTGCTGATCTTGCTATTATTATTATCTCTGTGTTGGACATGTCTGAGGGTGTGAGAAGGGAGCAAAGGGGGTTGACCCTAAAAACCCCAACATTCTGTCTGTCTGGTCACAGGAAGCTGCTGTCCAATTTCCTTGCTGTTCTTGCTATTATTATCTCTGTGTTGGGGAAATCTGGGGAAAGAAGTTGTTGATTTTTTTATTTATCATTTTTTGTTTTGGACAATAGGTGACAGCTGATTGGGACCCTGATATGAGCTGTGTGACTGAGGCAGACTTGATAGACAGCTGACGAGATTGAGGCCCAAGGCAAGACATCACACTCCATCAGTTCTATTGTGTACTTTAGAGGAAAAGCTAGTTGGGTAATGCCCAGCAAATGTACAAGGGGCAGGGATAGGGAGAAAGGAGGAGCAGTGTAGGCACAATGCTGTACAGTGGTAGTTTAAAAACTGACTGCAGCCATGTACAATAAATGATGATGATCTCTGTCCTCCTGGGGAGGATCCAGTAGCAAACTTTTGTGAAAGTAAAAGAAAAAAGAAATTGTTTGACACCTCTAAAGGCTTAGAGGAATATAAGGGTAGTGGATAAGAAGTGTGGGCTACGCCTAGGATGACCTAATGATTACTGATAATGATGTAGATATAGAATATCTCCCTCGAGCATCCTCCTCTTGTTCAGATACAGGTGAATTTGAGAGTGAGAGACACTGCCAGAAAGTTAGCCGAAAGTCAAAGTCACAATCTTCTACCACTGCAAAGGAGCACTGTGCCTGTCTATAAACTGTTTGATAAAACAATTGGGAGGTCTTACGCTGGACAAGAAAAGATGCCTAAAAATACACAGTCATCCTGTCGGTCATCATTAACATTTTCACCGCTTCCAAGTTCAAGTCCCACTCTAACAAACAAACTTGTATTGAGAAACCAAAAACAACAACAGCAACAACACATGTTTTTAACATCCACAACCTTAGCTATAATGATTGCCTATGCTATTGCTGGAAATGCTGCACCTTTGACACCTAGTAATAATAGTAGCAGTAGAATTGCATCAACAGCAGCCCCTCAGGAACTCCGAAGTTCATGAAGTCCACAGAATGGAGATATTTTACTCAGGATCCAAAAGATAAGATTGTTGCTGTCTGCAGGGGGAAAGCACACCTAGGCATCTCCTCTATGAGGTCACACCTGAAGCACAACCACAGGTCTGACTGGAAAACGCACCATCAACAGGTCAGAGGTGCTACAACTAGCAGAAGCACTTCAAAAATTTCCCAGGGCTCTGGAGCAGATAAGAGAAGTAGTGATGTTGTTTATGTGTCAGAGAGTGAGCCACTGCCAACAGTTAATTCATTCCAAATAACACATAAGGCTCCAGCTGCAGAGGAGCATGATGACTCTGGGTTTAATGTAGGAGATGGCAAGAGTCATAGCGTGCCTACACATACTGCCACCACCCCCACCACTTCCTCAAGTGGTGGCGTTAAAAAAATAAAGTTACACAATTCTTCTACTATATAGTGGCATCTCACACTTACGAAGTTCTTAGAAAGAAGTCAAGATCTGCACAAACTTGCCAAAATGTTGGTGGTTGACATGTTGCCCTTTTCTTTTGTTGAAAACAAAGGCTTTAAACAACTGATGTTATTTGTTACACCCTGCTGGAATATCCTAAGCCACAGTTATTCCTCAAGGATGGTTGTGCCAATGTTATATAAGTAGGATGTTAGTGTTGTGGACAAAGGACAAAGCCTGTTCACAACCTTTTCAAGGCATATGTTGCTGTAGGACAACTTTGACTTTCAGCTAATTATGTCAGCGATGTGTGCTTACCTGGCAGCCGGCAGTGGAGAGACAGCGGCTTCCGTTCCCTTCTGTGGGTGGCCGGTTCGAAAGGCCATTAGTTTTCTCCTCACGGCTGTCTAATATGCGGGTTATTCTGCATTTGGCCGGCATCAGAGTGGGCGCGCATCATTGGGGAATTCCTTCAGTGACTTTGTGCTCCGCTCATAAAGTTATAGGAGCTAGTTGTGTGCTCCACCTCCTTGCTCTTATGTGTGTATATAAACTGCCTGGACACCACTTTAGTTGCCCTTACGTGGTGTTCCAGTGCAATAGTTTCTTGTGTCCTGTATCAGTATTCCGTGTTTGACCCTTGCTTGGCCTTCTGTTTGCTCCAATATCATGACCCTTGGCTTAACTCTGACTACCCACTCTGGTACTGACCTGTGGCTCTGGCTGACTACCCGCTGTGTGTATGACCCCTGGCTAAACCTGGTACTGACCTGTGGCTCTGGCTACCTGTTCTGTACTTGACCCCTGGCATAGTCTGACTATCCATTCTGGTGCTGGCCTGTGGCTCTGGCTGACTACTCCATGCTTGACCCCCTGATGTAGTCTGACTATCCATTCTGGTGCTGACCTGTGGCTCTGGCTGACTCACTACTCCGTTTTGACCTTAGGCGAGTCTGACCCTTTGTTGAGATTCTGTTGGTGTCTAGATTATGAGCGTCCATTCCTGAGTAGCATTTCTGTCTTTGTAGAAATTGCTCTCTAGCTCTGACACCTGTATACCTGAGGACCTTATTGGGGATTTGTTTGCTATCATACTTGCTCTATTGTTCACTAACTGCACTTGTGTATTGTCTCATTTGTACTGCTGCCGTGACAAAATATTTCTCCACTGCAACCCTCAGGAGAAGTAATATTGTGGTGGGAAATGTTGCAGTTATAGGAAACATAGGTGAAAAATGTATTGGCAGTGGCGAAAAAGGAGAAAAATGTTGCAGTGGCGAAAAGGAGAAAACTTTTGCTAAAAAAAGCAACAAATTTTTGGTTTTTCGAAAAAAGTCTTGTGGGAAATGTTTCTGACTTTTCACCCACACCCCTTCTAACAAGAACTGGTGCAATTCTGGGGAAAATCAACTGCACCATAGGGGGCAAATACAATTTCTCCAGATTCCCACTGTATTAACCTCTTATATAATACACCTCTGACACATTACTAGGCATTGTGTGTCTAGCATCCAAGGGGCTGACATTCTGTTTGTTCTGTGTGATGCAGTTGGCTTGTCCCAGAATTTCTCCAGCTTCACTGCCTTTTTACATCTTAATAATCATCTCTGGTTCTGAGGGACTTTTACTGTTTTTACTGCTAGTCTGCGCTATGCATGTTTCATTACTCTTTGCATTATGTAGTATAGCTTTTCTAGTTCATTATCCTTTGGTGAATTCATCACTATTAGGATACATATTTCAAAATATAAAAATGTTCTCTGTGCAACATGGGCTTACAGATAGCAGATTGTAATGACTGCTGCTTGTGTGGTTTTATAGGATTAAACCTTTGAGTGCCAGAGGGGTAAGCAACGCATTGCTTTGCAATGCGTTGCGTACCCCTCTGGCACTCAAAGGGTTAAAGTGATAGTAATGTTTCACAAAAAGAGCAGCTCCAATTAATCTTCATAGCAACTGAGCCATAGAGAGTGTTATTTCAATACTGTGAGAGTTGTAGTTCAAGAGCAATTGAACGATAAAGTTTCCCCTTCCCGCCCCTTTTACCTAGTGTAAGCCCCCTCTCCTCAGAAGTGGAATCCAGTCCATAGACCAGACAGCTCACATCAAGGGTCAATCTTCTTACTGTGAGAACAATGAAATCCCTGCCCCCCTTGACAGTTTTTTCAGCTTTTTCCCTTATGTTGATTGAAGATTGTCCCTCTCTGCAATCTACTTGGACACTCCCTGCTGCTCTGAGCTGAGCAATGTTACATCAGTAGAAGGGGCGGGACGGGGATTCTTTATCATTCAATTACTCTTGAACTACAACTCTGACAGTATTGAAATAACACTCTCCAAGGCCCAAATACTATGATGATTAATTAGAGCTGCTTTTATTATGAAACATTACTATCCCTTTAAGGAGTACTGAAAAACTACCATTTTTTTATTTGTTGGCGCTTGAGAGTATAATTGCCACAAATCGCTGCAAAGAGGGGTTTACCAACAAGTGGGGGCGGGGCTTTATGGGGATTCACACAAGTGGGTGGGGAAGGAGAAAAAGTGGGAGGGACTGGGTGGGAAGGAGCAGAAGTTTGCAGAGTTTTAAACCAAACTCCCCACATCCGGAGAATCAGCCTCTGACCCGGAGACCAAGTAATGACCTCTCAAAACCGCAGTCTCCGGGGCAAATCTGGAGTTTCCAGGTATGATGATGTATATATTTGATTGTGGATTGTGGAATAGGGTGCTTTAATGTTCACATTTTTTTCCTTTATTTTTTTTTTAATTTGCACTTTTATAATGAAATTTGTATGGAGTCATTGGAGACCTCTCAAGAAAGAATTAAAGAGATAGTAATGTTTCATAATAAAAGCAGCTCTAATTAATCATCATAGTATTTGGGCCATGGAGAGTGTTATTTCAATTCTGAGTTGTAGTTCAAGAGTAATTGAATGATAAAGTATCCCCTCCCGCCCCTTCTACTGATGTAACACTGCTCAGCTCGGAGCATCAGGGAGTGTCCAGGTAGACTGCAGAGAGGGACAATCTTCAATTAAGATAAGGGAAGAGGCTGAAAAACCTGTCAAGGGGGGCAGGGCTTTCATTGTTCTCACAGTAGAATATTGACCCTTGATGTGAGCTGCCTGGTCTATGGACTGGATTCCACATCTGAGGAGTGGGGGTTTACACTAGGTAAAAGGGGAGGGAGGGGGATACTTTATCATTCAATTACTGTTGAACTACAACTCTCACAGTATTGAAATATCACTCTCTATGGCTCAATTGCTATGAAGATTAATTGGAGCTGCTGTTTTTGTGAAACATTACTATCACTTTAAAAGCCCCTTTAAAAAAATCTTTGATTGCCAAAGGGGTAAACAATGCATTAAATGCATTGGAAAGCTCTCTTGCATTCAAAGTGTTAAATGAATGTATTTTTAATGTATTAATACTACATTTGGTTTACTCCAGTATTGTGTTAGACATCACTGTAATTTCACCCAACAACGATCTAGATTATATTACAGGTGATAAGTGTGTCACTGGCTATTTCTCACACATTCCTATTAAGATATTCTGGAAATGTATAGAAAAATCAGTGTTTACAGTATCAACGCCAACAGAATCCAGGCCTTTATGTCAAAGAAAGGGTGCTCCTAATTTTCATTAGGTTATGAACTTTTCTGGGAAATCTATATATTTTTAGTTAGTTATACATTAAATTGATGTACTGTAATCCCTTGCTACATAGGAAAATAGTATAAATAAGCTATAATGGCTTTTATTTCTGTTTAAGATGTTAATAATCAATGTTCCCTTGGGCAATTTTATGATATGATATATTATGCTGTGGACTTTTCTCTGTGTGATGCAAATGGTGTACTGGAACCTTTGAGAATGTTTGTCACATGATCAAAATAAACATTGAAGTCCACCTTTAGGAATAAGTGGCTCTTAATTTAATAGAAGGACATTCTTAGTTATGTGTCCTTCATACAGCAATCTGGTATATCCACATACTTATATTAGGATTCTGTTGTAGTCAGTAGTTAGCTAATGGCATTTCTTTATTGGAAAATGCTTACAGTGTTCTAAAGATCTAGGGGAATGGCTTTTGCCTGTAGGGATTCTCATTAAGTTGAATATTGAAGAATATTTTCTGTTGTGATGAAGAAGTTTGAGCTAAGGCAACACTGAAATAAAGATCAGTAAGCAAACAACTGAAAATACAAACATAAGCACATTGGTCTAAACTTCCAGAAATTCCCATTGATTTAATCCCTTAATGTCCAAGGATGTACATGAACATCATGAGTCAACCTACCTAAAGGACCCATGCCATACATGTACGTCATGGATTTCAGGGTTCCCCGTGTGGTTGCACGCTGTTTGTGGAGCCCTGAATTGGATTTTTAAAAAAATGCTTCATGGTCCTTAAAGTGATAGTAATCACAAAAACAGCGGCCCCATTAATCTTCATAGTATTTGAGCCATAGAGAGTGTTATTTCATTATTGTGAGTGTTGTACTTCAAGAGTAATTGAATGATAAAGTTTCCCCCTCCCGCCCTTTTTACCTAGTGTAAGCCCCCTCTCCTCAGATGTGGAATTCAGTCCATAGACCAGACGGTTCACATCAAAGGTCAAAATTCTTACTGTGAGAACAATGAAATCCCTGCCCCCCTTGACAGGTTTTTAAGCTTTTTCCCTTATTTGAAAATTGTCCCTCTCTGCAGTCTACCTGGACACCTCCTTCTGATCTGGCTGAGCAGTTTTACATCAGTAGAAGGGGCAGGAGGTGGATACTTTATCATTCAATTACTCTTGAACTACAACTCTGACAGTATTGAAATAACATTCTCCATGGCCCAAATACTATGAAGATTAATTAGAGCTGCTTTTATTATGAAACATTACTATCCCTTTGATTGCCGGCTACACACGTGTGTGCCAGTCTTTAAGGGGTTAAAAAGGGATTTTAACCATTTGAGTACCAGAGGGGTGTGCAACGCAAAAAAAAGTAACCAATGGCATCAAATAGGTATCACTTGCTTTTTACACCTAGCATGAAGTGCAAGCATGTTTTGAAAATTTGGGGCTAACGGGGAAAAAAAACTCTTTGAAGTCCGTTTGAAAACTATGGCACAACATTCTGTATTCATTAGATATGGCTCTTCCAAGAAAAATTGCACCCCTTTAGTATGAAGATACTATAGAGGGGCAAGAAATACAAAACTACACCATCTACAATCTCTGTTTTTCATTTACATTTTTCCAGAATTTACTTACCTGTACTAACAATGCTCTAAAAACTACAAAGGTGTAGAAAAGGTAGAAAAAACATAATATTTAGGAAATGGGATAACAAACTGCATCAAATAAAGTTTCAATTTACTTTTTACCCCTAGACCAGTATTTACAACTATTTCCATAAATGGTGCTATAGAGGTGCCAGAAGCAGTGTTCTCTCTAAGGTGAGCACAGGTGAGTGACCCAGCACTGAAAGAGTTAAATAGGACTGTTTATGTAGAGCTGCACTGGATTAACAGATACACTATGAAGTCCTGCCAAGTTTTAACTGTACCTATCTGTTTTGAAACTGACTACATGAAATAAAATGGCCATGACTATTAGAGGCATTTGGGAAAGTAGGCATTTAAGCACATAACATCTGGGGTTGTTCTCCTTACTTCACCTTCATAATTTGGTACTACAAAACAAAAGAAAAAATATGTACTATATATAGATTTCCACCTCTTCAAAAATACTAAAATATTTGAAATCAGTGGCATTTCCTTCTTTACTCAGTACCTGATACCAGCCAGAGAAAAATGGTAATTCCTTTGTGTGGGTTGACAAAGCAAATGGAGGTGTCAGGAGCTCTAACCTGCCCCTGCCACTTTTCTTTTTTGAAATTACCTGACTGCACTAAAATGATAATAACACATATATGAAGAAAGGATATGTAAGGCATACCATTGGGAAACCAGACATTCACCTATATCAACTGCGGAGTCAGTTGCATTTTTACATCTAGGCTGGTATGCACAAATGTTTCAAGACTGTGACACCACAGGAAAAAATACAGCTATATGACATTTCTACCCCTTTGAAAATCTTCCTGTGTTTATTTGTATGCTGCTCTCCGAACAACAATGGACAGTACTGACATGTTGCAGGGGGTGGCAGGATTCCAAAACTACCCCAATTACAATCTGTCATTTTTCACATGGTTTTCAAATATAAATTGCCTCTATTAATGTGACTGTAACTAAAAAATTAAAGGGATAGTAATACTTCATTTCATCTTTATTTTATTTTGTAGTCATTAAAAAAACATGAAGAACGATATAAGTCTTATCTCTCAAACCTTTATGGTTTAAGAGATATTCACAAGCAAAGTATCCCCCCCCCGTTCAGCCAGATCAGAAGGGAGGTGTCCAGGTAGACTGCAGAGAGGGACAATCTTCAATTAAGATAAGGGAAAAAGCTGAAAAACTTGTCAAGGGGGGAAGGGCTTTCATT
The DNA here is from genome assembly GCA_037306005.1 of Rhinophrynus dorsalis. NCBI lineage: Eukaryota > Metazoa > Chordata > Amphibia > Anura > Rhinophrynidae > Rhinophrynus > Rhinophrynus dorsalis. The sequence continues at coordinate 65,285,231 of CM074719.1, read as the reverse complement.
GTTTTCATACAAGGAAGATTGTCCCCTGCTGTTATCTGTCTGGTCATGCAACCAGATTCACATCCGAGAAGAGATGGCTTATAAAATGGGCGGGAGGGGAAACTTTGCTTGTGAATATCTCTTAAACCATAAAGGTTTGAGACATAAGACATATCATTCTTCATGTTTTTTTAATGCCTACAAAATAAAATAAAGATAAAACGAAATATTACTATCCCTTTAAGAAAAGGTAGACAAAGCATACAGTTTTGCTTAGTAGACAACCAGCCACACTAAATTAGTACTACTTTAGTTTTCTATCCCTAGGCTAGCATGCAAATCTATCTCCAGAATGTGATGATATAGTGTTTTCAGTTTCTAATTGGTATGGATTTACAGGTGTGCCATTAGCATTACTACCATTGGCCCAAGGCTAGTGAAACAGACAGTGTTTGTGTGGCTACCAGTAGGACAAGGCTTGTTTTTCAAAGTGTATGTGTGGTTCTGTAGTAACTACTGGAACAAGGCTGAGTAAACAGTATATGCATGGTCCTATGGATACCAGTGGAACAAGGCTGGGATTTCAGACTGTGTATGTGGGGTTCTGTGACTAGGAGTGGACAGTGAGACTAGGTTTGGGTGTCAGGCAGCGTATGTGTGATTCTGTGGCTACCAGTGGATAGTGAAACCAGAAAGCTGGAATGTGGCAGTATATGTGTGATTCTGCATCTATTAGTGGACAGTGAAACAAGGCTGTGCACATGGCAGAGTGTTGTCCAATGCATTTTAAAACTATGCAAATAGACAAACCAAAGGTTACTGACTAAAAAGACAACCATTTTGTGCAGTCATTTGTGATAATACATGTGGATGGCAATCACTGTTATAAAGAGCTCCATGGAACAGCAGAAGTCAAGCTGAAAACGACTTCCTCTGATTTGTTTAATAAGGCCTTTTAGAGCCAATTTTGTCTTGTGATTTGTCTTGTTGGTTGCCATTCGGGAGATTTTCCAGAATTACACATCAAGTGATTATATTGCTGTAAACATTAAAAAGCAAAATTGTTTGATGCAAAGTCTTTTTTTTTCCAGCTTCTGGATCTTCCTTTTTATTGCACACGTGTTCAAAGGCAGAAATTGGCCACCTAGGAACAGAAGTGAATTAAAATTATGGATTTTATACAGTATAATTGTTCTCTTAACTCTTCAATGGCATTTTATGAATCATTTTAATAACTTCTCAGGAGTTATGCGCTAAGGCAGTGGTTCTCAACCTTTTTTCAGTCAAGGCACCCCTACACACTGTTCGGAATTCCCGGGGCACCCCTAACTTCTCAAAAGTTGTATAAGAGTGTGTAATGAAGAAGATATGTATAAGAGTAGTTACTTTTACCTCCCAAATTCAGAATAACATAATGGAGCATAGCAAATATTAGTTATATATTGGGGATAAGTATAACAAAAAACTCCTATTGATTTCTCCCCCATGTACTTCTTTCTCCCCCATGTACTTCTTTCTCTCCCTTGTGCCTCTCTTTCTCCCCCATGTACTTCTTTCTCCCCCATGTACTTCTTTCTCTCCCTTGTGCCTCTCTTTCTCCCCCATGTACTTTTCTCTCCCTTGTGCCTCTCTTTCTTCCACTTGTGCCTCTCTTTCTCCCCCATGTACTTTCTCCCCCTTGTACTTCTTTCTACCCCATGTGCCTCTTTCTCCCCCTTGTACTTCTTTCTCCCCCTTGTGCCTCTCTTTCTCCCCCATGTACTTCTTTCTCCCCCTTGTGCCTCTCTTTCTCCCCCATGTACTTTCTCCCCCATGTGTCTCTTTCTCCCCCCTTGCACCTCTCTTTCTCCCCTTTGTACCTCTCTTCCTCTAGACTGTCGCTCTCCTTGTCACTGCTGCACTTGCTGCCGGTCACCTGTGGCTGGCTGTCTCTAAGTTCCCTCCTACCCGCCCGCATCATCACGCGCCCCTGCGGGCCGTGATGACATACAGACAGAGAAGAGGAAGAGGGCAGAGGCACCGGAAGAGAAGCGCTTGCTGCCAGCAGACTGATCGTTACTGTCTGGCTGCAAGCGCTTCTCTTCCGGTGCCTCTGCCCTCTTCCTCTTCTCTGTCTGTATGTCATCACGGCCCGCAGCCCTAAAAGCTATACATTCCGCGGCACCCCTAGAGGGTGTCCGCAGCACACCAAAGTGCCGCGGCACACCGGTTGAGAAACACTGCGCTAAGGTGTGATACAAGTGGAGATGATTTCTCCAGTATGATAAACTCTCCAGTTCCTACGTTATTCCATAGGGCCTATGCACTAAGTTCTTTCAAGTTGAAGAAGTCTTAGTACATTGATTTTATAGAATAACATAGGAATGGGAGAATTTATCACACTGGAGAAGTCCACTTTATAACTCCTTTATCACAGTGCCTCTCCCCACTGATGTTCCCTGAGGTGAGCTTCTAAAGTTTTCGAACATGGACAATGTGATGGTTAAAAAAAAAAAAAAAAAAGCCCAAGGAGAACTTTTTTAATCCTGTCAGTGCCAGATGGGTAGGCAGCACATTGCGAACCCCTCTGGCACTGAAAGGGTTAAGGTGCATTTCCTGCCAAACAGCCATTTGGCTCTGTTGTAATCTGGCCCTAAGATACCTCTTGTTGTTGCCATTACGATATATAAAGTACATTTTAAAACTACTCAAATGACTATTTGCTCCCTAATGAAATAGGACAACAATTTTAATTTCACATACAAAAAAGCCTACCAAAGATGAGCTGTATTTGCATCAAATTCATATTCTACTTTAAAAATTGTATTTTTTTTTCAGTTTAGAAATGTTCCTGCATTTTAAAAATCTTAATTCTTTTTTGCCATCTCCAATGATAAAAATGTTTAGAAATTAACAAAATATAACTTTATCTTGGCTACATATAAAAATTAAACAAAAGGAAAGTCTGCACATCAGAGCCTGACATTTACAAATAAATAACCTATAATCCTAAATAATAATTTGCTAAATAGTTTGTAACAACACAGTCATGCTCAGTAGAGTGCTGCACGTTCTGCAGTCATGTTCAGTACAGACTGCCCATGAAGTGGCTGATACATAGCGGGGAGCTCTGAAGTCAGACCGGAGGGCATGACTGCACCACAACCGGCCGGCACTGTGGCCCGTCTACACAGGCTCTTCAACTAGTTTACTATAAATAGCAAACAGTGGGGTTTTTGTTACATGTTAAGGTTTGAAAACTTGCATGTCCCATCAATACACCCCAGATTTAGGCAAGTCCCTATCTGCCTCCAATCTGTGAACATGTATTTAGTAGAATTTAATTAACCCCTTAACGGCTAATGATGTGACAGAAACTTCACGGTTGCCTGGGCAATACAGACTGGTGTTGGTCCTGGCACGTCATACAAGTTGGTACTTACAGATCAGCTGCACGCCACACTGCGAACATTAAACACTTCCATGAAAAACAAAAAGTGCAATGGTCCTCTAGATCACCGCCCCCCTGGACTATGTGGTCCTTAAAGGTTTAAAAATCAGTGATACTACCATACTGTGAACAAGACCCTTGTGATGGAAATAATGGAGGTATTTATAACTTCCCTGTTCAGATATCACCTGATTTACGGAGCTACCAACAAAGAGAGGAGGAGCCAAAACCTCCCAAAATACATACAAAAAATATAAAATATACAAGTTCCTGGCGAGCTCAAAATAGTGCTCAAATGTAAAGAAAACCCAACTCTTTATTATTTATAGTAAGCCATAGATTATATATCTGTAAAGGTCAGGATCTGATACGCACTTTCTTTTTTGTTCATTTTCAATGTATGAAAAAAAGTGTCTAAGTCCACAAGTTTTATTGGAGACAAAGGCCAGGTGAACAGAGAATAGATGAAAGTAAGCGTTGATAAAAAGACACATCTTTAGTTAGGTTAGTTTTCAAAAATGTAGAAAACAATTTTGGGAAAAAAACTGTTTATACTTAACAAGTTGCTGATTTTTCATTTTTTATTTAGAATTTTTTAAATAACCTTTTAAAAAACATTACAAGCCTGAGTAAAGGTATTCATTTAAAGGATGAGTTACACAGGGCCACACCTCACTCTAAATGAGGCTTTGTTGCCATCTTCTGATAAAACTGTTTTCCATACCTGCATCGGGTTTCTTCTCATCCTGACAAAATAAGATTTGAAAAAGTGTCAAGATCTGAGTAAACTCTAGGAACGATGTCCCCTAGCATTCTGTTTAACATGCTTTTGTGTTTTGTTTTTTTTATTCATCGTAATGATAAATGAATTGTTGTACCTTAACCCTTTCAGTGTCAGAGAGGTTTCCCACACATTGCAATGCAATGAATTGGATACCTCCCTGTCACTGAAAGGTTTAAATACATATTAGAAACGGTGTGTTAGGATGGCAACAATACATATATTTGAGTACTATTTTTGAGTAGTCTTTGTAAGAGATATTTCTGAAATAGGTCCAGACTGTGGGTGCACAATACATTGTAATGCAATGTGTTTTGTACACCTCTGACGTCCAAAAGGTTAAACCCCCCATTTAATTGAACTGGTATTTTTTTCCCCTCTGGTGCAGTTGTTTGGCCCCAGAATTGGTCCATCAGCCTCTTTATCGGGCCTTCACCTGAAACCCTTTTTACTTGTCTCTCCTATCGTACTTTGAGTTACATGTTGCACTAATTACTGTTCATTGCAAAACTGTCAAGATTAAGGTATTCATCATTTCTACTACAATAATTTTTGAATGAAGCATATCCCAACAGTTGGAGTATCATTGTTTCAATTATATTTTGGTTTTTTAATAAAATGTTTATCATTTAAGCATAATGTTTCTATGCATCATCTTAACCCTTTCAATGCCAGAAGAATACGCAATGCATTGCTCTGCAAAGCGTTTCCTACCCCTCTGGCACTGAAAGGATTAATGCACAGCATACATAATATATTGCCTATTTTCTATGTTGTGGGACTTGACTAATGTAGTATAATGTATGAGACAAGAATTAAGCATGAGGTATATTTCTATTCTATATGAGGGAGATTCTTCAAACATTGCTATAGTGTTAGCTTGAAAATATGCAACATTTTCCTTTTCTTTAGTGGAAGATATATTGCAAAATATGTTAGTATGTCTTATTGGTCATCTTCATCAAAATACACCATGACTCCAAGTAACGGATAAACACTAATTTCTTCTAGCAATAAAATAATAAATTCAAAAACATTCTTTTTGTTTGATGTAATAATTATATAAAACACTTTTTTGTTGCTCTGCTCAAAAGTAAAACTGAATACGTTGTACTGCTATGCAAAAGCAAAATAGCTCATGTTACAGGGTATGGTATTTCTTTAAAGTGGGTGTGTCACCTATGGACAGCATCCCATAAATAGTTAGGAGACATATCCAATACCATGAAAATGTTATTTATTTTTTATTTTATGTTTTAATTTAATTTAAATTTAAATTACAAAAGTCTGGGCTGCAGCCACTTCCGTATAGATTGCAGCCCGATGCTCTGCATCTACTCTCCTCCCTCCTCCAATGACAGAGGCTTCTGTCTTTAAACTGGAGCACTCTCATTGGCTAGATATCGATCTCTGCCAATGAGACTGCTCCAGCTTACAGACAGAAGCCTCCGTCATCAGAGGAGAGCAGAGGCAGAGCTCTGTAACCACAGTGAACTTCAGTCAACACGGAAGTGGCTGCAGCACAGACTTTGTAAGTTAAATTTAAACTAAATTAAACATAAAATAAAAATCGTTTTCAAGTTATTGGATATGTCTCCTATTTATGGGATGTTGTCCATAGGTGATACATCCACTTTAAGTTATTTTAGAATTGTATGCCTGCCATGCCTGCCTTTTGCTGACATACTGACTACATTTCCCCAGTAGTATCATTATGTGTTAATAGTCTTAGGGATTTCAAGAGCTTTGATTTAGCCAAATGGAGGAGTTTTAAATCACGTCAGCCACAGTCAAGGGCTGTTAACTATGATGTCAGCAGTGGTGAAGGAGTGAAAACATTTAACACTAAATATGGCTAAATATGGCTAAGCCTTAGATTACATATGTTTTAACCCTTTCAGTACCAAAGAGGTATGCAATGCATTGCATACTACACTGACACTCAAAAGATTAATGGGTATTATAACTGGTTTTATTGAAAAGATTCCCATTGAAGTCTATAGAGAAATTTGGATGTAGACCCCTAGATACAGTTAGGGAAAAAATTATTTGACCCCCTGCTGATTTTGTACGTTTGCCCACTGACAAAGAAATGATCAGTCTATAATTTTAATGGTAGGTTTATTTGAACAGTGAGAGACAGAATAACAACAAAGAAATCCTGAAAAATGCATTTAAAAAAGTTATAAACTGATTTGCATTTTAATGAGTGAAATAAGTATTTGACCCCTTTGCAAAACATGACTTAGTACTCGGTGGCAAAACCCTTGTTGGTAATCACAGAGGTCACACGTTTCTTGTAGTTGGCCACCAGGTTTGCACACATCTCAGGAGGGATTTTGTCCCACTCCTCTTTGCAGACCATCTCCAAGTCATTAAGGTTTCGATGCCGACGTTTGGCAACTCAAACCTTCAGCTCCCTCCACAGATTTTCTATGAGATTAAGGTCTGGAGACTGGCTAGGCCACTCCAGGACCTTAATGTGCTTCTTCTTGAGCCACTCCTTTGTTGCCTTGGTCATGTGTTTTGGGTCATTGTCATGCTGAAATACCCATCCACGACCCATTTTCAATGCCCTGGCTGAGGGAAAGGGTTCTCACCCAAGATTTGACACTACATGGCCCCATCCATCATCCCTTTGATGCAGTGAAGCTGTCCTGTCCCCTTAGCAGAAAAACACCCCAAAAGCATAATGTTTCCACCTCCATGCTTGATGGTGGGGATGGTGTTCTTGGGGTCATAGGCAGCGTTCCTCCTCCTCCAAACACGGCGAGTTGAGTTTATGCCAAAAAGCTTGATTTTGGTCTCATCTGACCACAACACTTTCACCCATTTCTCCTCTGAATCATTAAGATGTTCATTGGCAAACTTCAGGTGGGCCTGTACATGTGCTTTCTTGAGCATGGGGACCTTGCAGGCACTGCAGGATTTCAGTCCTTCACAGCGTAGTGTGTTACCAATTGTTTTCTTGGTGTCTATGGTCCCAGCTGAATTGAGATCATTGACAAGATCCTCCCGTGTAGTTCTGGGCTGATTCCTCACCGTTCTCATGATCAATGAAACTCCACAAGGTGAGATCTTGCATGGAGCCCCAGACTGAGGGAGATTGACAGTTATTTTGTGTTTCTTCCATTTGCGAATAATCGCACCAACTGTTGTCACCTTCTCACCAAGCTGCTTGGCGATGGTCTTGTAGCCCATTCCAGCCTTGTGTAGGTCTACAGTCTTGTCCCTGACATCCTTGGACAGCTCTTTGGTCTTGGACATGGTGGAGAGTTTGGAATCTGATTGATTGCTTCTGTGGACAGGTGTCTTTTATACAGGTAACAAGATGAGATTAGAAGCACTCCCTTTAAGAGAGGGCTCCTAATCTCAGCATGTTACCTGTATAAAAGACACCTGGGAGCCAGAAATCTAGCTGATTGATAGGGGGTCAAATACTTATTTCAATCAGTAAAATGCAAATCAATTTATAACTTTTTTAAATGCATTTTCTCAGGATTTTTTTGTTGTTATTCTGTCTCTCACTGTTCAAATAAACATACCATTTACATTTTAGACTGATCATTTCTTTGTCAGTGGGCAAACATACAAAATCAGCAATGAAGTCCAAAACTAAGCTGATTAAAAAGAAGCTCCTTGTAACATTACTTATAGTATTATGTAATGCATATTTGTTACTTTCCATGTGATAACTTTGCTATTAGTCTGTATACAATAGCTAAATAGTATGAGGTTGAAAAAAATACTAGCCCAACAAGTTCATCATTTACCCAATGTCCTATGGTTGAGCCAAAGAAATTTGCATTTGATTTCAAGTCAAGGGGCACATTTATTAATGCAAACAATATTTTTTGATGTAATTTAATCTTCAGTAGAGCATTTTCTGTTTGCAACTACAAAACAAAACAGCTACGGTTCCAGGGTATGTGGTCCTTTAAGGACCAGATAGGGAAGTTTGATGTGCTGCCCCACGTGACTGATCACATATGCTGGCACGCCAAACGAGGGACTGAAAGTGATTGCTCTGGTCTTGGAGCGATCAACTTCAGAGGGAAGATTGTCCCTCAACTGACAGAGGGAAGATTGTCCCTCACTGGATTTCAAATCTGAGGGGAGGCGGCTTACGTTATAGAAAAGGGGCGGGATCGCACACTAGCAAGATTAAAGCTTCAGTTTTAATGAAACATTACTAACCCTCTAAGCACAGAAGGACTTTTGTTTGTAGATATATGAGTAGTATAACAAGTCTTGCTACTGCCAGCCACATGGGTCATAAATTATGTTTGTCACACAAACTACTAGACAGTATACATCTCCCTTAAAGTTTTTGTTCACTGTAAAAATACATTTTTGCTAGATTATGTGTGATATTGAGAATGCTATAGAGGATCAATTCTGGAGCAAAATTTCAGCACCATAGCAGAAAATAGTTTTAAGTGGGACTTTTTATCCCATTGAATGCTAGAGAGAGAAGACTTCTCTAGCATTCCACATGTTGTTTATGTTTGAAGCCTAACATTCAGGTATCCTTTTAAAAGGTTGCACATGTGTCATGTGGTCACATGCTCTGTGGCATGTGACCTTATAAAAGCGAACCTACATTCAAGCGGTATCCTTCTGAAATGTCTCAAACTAAATGTTGCGCAGTTAAAAGCCGCATTAACCATGTCGCATTGTTTGAAATGGCGACATGAGGACCTTGCTCTGCATAAAAGTGCAAGGTTCTCATGTTGCCTCTTTAAACGTCGCTACCGTCTGCATACAGCTCCTATCATTCTCTTCATCAGTATGAACCAAGACTGTTTGTAATACACAGTTTTTGCAGGTAATGGAGGCAGCAATAGGTCAGAAGTGCTCATTGTAAGTGACATAATTATTAATAAAAGCTCCTTACCTTGCCAAAAAGAGGACATGAAGACTCTTCAGATGCCCAACAACCCCCTGGCACAGCGAGGCACTGGCTGTGAGATAGTTGTCTTTTCATTGTCTGTATAGAGCTCCAGTAGGACCCTAAATTGCTGTCTGTGGATTGCCTGTAGAACACCACAGAGCAGGAGACAGCTGATGCAGTGCTGTGCAAGGGGATTGGTGGGCGTTGAAGGGTCTTTATGTCCTTTATTTTTGGCAAGGTAAGGAGCTTTTATTAATAATTATGTCACAATGTATACTGATGAAGATGCACCAATAGGTAAAGAGGATGACGGGTGCTGTATGCGGGGCGGTAGAGACATTTAAAGAGGCAACATGAGAACATCACGCTTTTATGCAGTGCGAGGTTCTCATGTTGCCATTTTAAACAATGTGACTTGGTTAATGCGGCTTTTAATCGCACAACATTTAGTTTGTGTTGTTTCAAAAGCGACCTCATTTAAGGGGTTGAAAGTTCCTTTCAACCCTCTGAGTGCCAAAATTAAAACTTAAAATAAAAAATAAATAACATTTTCATGGTATTGGTTATGTCTCCTAACCATTTATGGGATGTTGTCTATAGGTGACACACCCACTTTAAAGAAATACCATACCCTGTAACATGAGCTATTTTGCTTTTGCATAGCACTACAACGTATTCAGTTTTACTTTTGAGCAGAGCAACAAAAGGTGTTTTATATAACTGGCATATCAAACAAAAAGAATGTTTTTGAATTTATTATTTTATTGCTAGAAGAAATGAGTCTTTATCCATTACTTGGAGTCATGGTGGATTTCGGTGAAGATGAACAATAAGACATACTAACATATTTTGCAAAATATCTTCCACTAAAGAAAAGGAAAATGTTGCATATTTTCGAGCTAACACTATAGCAATGTGTGAAGAATCTGCCTCATATAGAATAGAAATATACCTCATGCTTAAAGGGATAGTAATGTTTCACAAAAACAACAGCTCTAATTACTCTTCATAGTATTTGAGGCACAGAGAGTGTTATTTCATTACCGTGAGCGTTGTAGTTCAAGAGTAATTGAATGATAAAGTTTCCCTCTCCCGCCCTTTTACCTAGTGTAAGCCCCTACACCTCAGATATGGAATGCAGTCCATACAGCTCACATCAAGAGTCAATATTCTACTGTAAGAACAATGAAAACCCTGCCCCCCTTAGCAGGTTTTTCAGCTTTTTCCCTTATCTTGATTGAAGATTGTCCCTCTCTGCAATCTACCTGGACACTCCCTGCTGCTCTAAGCTGAGCAAAGTTACATCAGTAGAAGGGGCGGGAGGGGAATACTTTATCATTCAATTACTCTTGAACTACAACTCTGACAGAATTGAAATAACACTCTCCATGGTCCAAATACTATGAAGATTAATTAGAGTTGCTTTTATTATGAAACATTACTATCCTTTTAATTCTTGTCTCATACATTATAATATATTAGTCAAGTCCCACAACATAGAAAATAGGCAATATATTGTGTACGCTGTGCATTAATTAGTGATGAGCGAGCGTGCTCGGCCGATGCTCGGATCGGCTCGAGCATCGCTCTGCTCGGCACATGGCGGTACTCGTCGAGTACCGCCATGTGCTCGCCCGCCATGTTCGGGTGGCGGGGATCTGTGCCGGAAGAGGCACAGATCCGAAGACGCTCCGCTGGACCACCAGGGACTGGAGGTACGGGGGCATTGCGGAGATGAAGGGGGCATTGCGGAGATGAAGGGGGACATTGTGGAAGAGGGGCATAGACTCTATGCCCCTCTTCCACAATGTCCCCCTTCATCTCCGCTATGCCCCTCTTCCACAATGTGCCCCTTCATCTCCGCTATGCCCCTCTTCCACAATGTCCCCCTTCATCTCCTCTATGCCATAGAGGAGATGAAGGGGGACATTGTGGAAGAGGGGCATAGCGGAGATGAAGGGGCACATTGTGGAAGAGGGGCATAGCGGAGATGAAGGGGCACATTGTGGAAGACGGGCATAGCGGAGATGAAGGGGGACATTGCGGAGATGAAGGGGGCATTCGGAGATGAAGGGGGCATAGCGGAGATGAAGGGGGCATTGACCAGGCACCCTCCCCTCATCAGAGCAGGGGGTGCCTGGTGTCGCCCCATTGAAGTCAATGGGGCTCGGGTGCTCGGCCGAGCACTCGAGCCTCAGGGGGTGCTCGGTCAGAGCACCCGAGCACCCGAGCATCGGGGTGCTCGCTCAACACTAGCATTAATCCTTTCAGTGCCAGAGGGGTACGAAACACATTGCAGAGCAATGTGTTGCATAACCTTCTAGCATTGAAAGTGTTAAGATGATGCATAGAAACATTATGCTTAAATGAGAAACATTTTATTAAGAAAACAAAATATAACTGAAACAATAAGACATACTAACATATTTTGCAATATATCTTCCACTAAAGAAAAGGAAAATGTTGCATATTTTCAAGCTAACACTATAGCAATGTTTGAAGAATCTGCCTCATATAGAATAGAAATATACCTCATGCTTAATTCTTGTCTCATACATTATACTACATTAGTCAAGTCCCACAACATAGAAAATAGGCAATATATTGTGTATGCTGTGCATTAATCCTTTCAGTGCCAGAGGGGTAGGAAACGCTTTGCAAAGCAATGCGTTGCATACTCTTCTGGCATTGAAAGGGTTAAGATGATGCACAGAAACATTATGCGTAAATGATAAACATTTTATTAAAAAAACAAAATATAATTGAAACAATGATACTCCAACTGTTGGGATATGCTTCATTCAAAAGTTATTGTAGTAGAAATGACGAATACCTTAATCTTGACAGTTTTGCAATGAACAGTAATTAGTGCAACATGTAACTCAAAGTACAATAGGTGAGACAAGTAAAAAGGATTTCAGATGAAGGCCCGATAAAGAGGCTGATGAACCAATTCTGGGGCCAAACAACTGCACCAGAGAGGGAAAAAAATACCAGTTCAATTAAATGGGCGTTTTAAGATTTTGAACGTCAGAGGTGTACTCAACACATTGCATTACAATGTGTTGTGCACCCATTTGGCACTCAAAGGGTTAACCTTTAAAAGCTGGAGATCTTTAGTATTCAAGGGGTTAAAAGCCCATTTCAACCATTTGAATGCCAGAGGAGTCTCCAATGCATTTCCTTGTAGCAGTCAAGGAGTTAAATCAGTTGGAATTGTTTTTTTAACTTGTCTCCTGTGCTGCTGTTGGCTCACCATAAAGTTGCTACTATATCAGCCTTACTGAGTTATCACCTGCATTGACGTGACAATATCCATTTTGTTGTAACACTGTCATTGGTTGCTGTGTGAATTATATCTTATACTATATAATAATTCTCTAGGATGTTTGTCAGAAGCTGTCATGCGCAGTAGAGACTCTGAGCGTTCGGGCAGGTTTAAATCAAGGGGATTTTTATTTGGCCTTGATGGTACATTTTGTTTTCTCCAGAATTGGACCGCTTACTGGACTGTTTTTTTTTAATCTTTCTTGCCATCAAACACATCGTAAAAACAAATGGAACTGGAATGTTTCTTTTCTGTTTTTTTTTTTCTTTCTAAATGAAGCCATTTCAGTAGTTATTTTTGCTGTCTGTATTTTTCAGACAGAATCTGTTAGTTATTGAACCTTACTCTTGATAAGCACTTGAAAAAAGATTGCCATAAGGATTGTTCACATTGATTTTCTTGTGGAAGACAAGGTAAGACAAGTCTGCAATTTGATTGCAGCTCCAGTTTCTAACAGTGGGCTATTATTTATAGCTATCTGTCCTTGGTGCCACACAGGCACAAATTACAACGTTTCCTATAAAAAGGAATTCCGTTTTTCTAGTTCTAAATTTGCTGGAATATAAATACACTTGACAGCAGTTAGTTATCATATGCTAGTACCACTTTTCCTAGGAAATTCCTCTTTTTGTCAGTCAACAATACACTTATTATCTGCTTCAATCAGAATGCATATAGTGGTTCAGTGATGGCACTGAAAACTTCGGGCATCTCCTCTCAGTGATCCCTCTGCTGCAAGCCACGTCCTTGGGACAATCCCCCGCCCGACATGAGCTGCAGCATCAGGCACTGGGGGTGGTGTGCTGGAGCCCCTGCGAGACGCTGGCCTTGTTCCGGCATTCTACATAAGGGAGGGGGCAGGTTCAGCCAGCACTTATGTCTGGGGAGGCGTGTCAGGTACTGACAAGTGCCTCTACTTAAACCCATGTGATTCCTTTGCTTGGGGCTTAGTTTTATTAGCCCTACCCTTCTGAGTACTGATCTCTGAGCCTATTACCAAGTGATATTCATATACCTTCGGTGTTCCTAGACCTCTGATTCTGATCCTGACCACGCTGCCCATCATAACCCTAGACCTTGGCTTCTGATCTTGACTACTCTACCTTCTGTAATCCTGAACCCTAGACCTTGGCTTCTGATCCTGACTACACTACCTTCTATAATCTCAAACCCTGGCTTGACCCTGACTATTTTATAGCCTCTACATTACAGGCTGCCTTCTACCTCCTCAATTGCCTTTTTTAGTCAAATATTAGTACTTTCGGCTGGTGAGTGTTCCCTGCATCTGGGCTTCAGTACCCAACAATGTTGCAGAGTACGACAAGCAGTCAGTTTCAGCTTTTCCCTGGTGAGCCAGTACTTGTGATCACTTCTACAGTGATCACTTGTGCTGATTGAGCCAATGACAAAGGCAATGTATAATATTTCCTTTCTTTTCTTTACTGTGATTGTGAGGAAGAGATAAGCAGAGAACAGAGCAGCCAGCAGGAAAAAAGTACACATGGGGGACACTTTTATTCAAATTTTAGATGCTGGGGACAGAACTAAAGGTAGAGTAGTTTTGATCACTTGATGACCTACTGTCGCCTCTTTTGTCACTGAATAAATGATTTAGAGCAAGCTCAAAGTATTTTATTTACATGCCCTAATTTATAAACGGATACTGATATTTAAACAAACATTATGTAAGTTGGGGATTTGTTCAGAATTAATGGTATTCTCAATGCTGAGAAGTACATGCAGATACCTATCCATCATGTAATACCATCAGGGAGGCATCTGACTAGCCCCACATTTATTCTGCAGCAGGACAATGGCCCCAAACACACAACCAAAGTCATTAAGAACTATCTTCAGGGTAAAGAAGAACAAGGAGTCCTGGAAGGGATGGTGTGGGCCCCATGGAGCCCTGATCTCAGCATTGAGTCTGGGATTAAATGAAGAAATCAACAGAAGAACTGTGGTTAATTCTCCAATATGTTTGTAACAACCTGTGTGAAAGTGTACCTAGAAGAATTGATGCTGTTTTGAAGGCAAAGATTGGTAACACCAAATATTGATTTGATTTTTCTCACTCACTATCATTTTGTTAATTGATAAAATAAACTATTAACATATCTATTTTTGAAAGCATTCTTCCTTTACAGCATTTTCACACCTGCCTAAGACTTTTGCTCAGTGCTGTACATTTAAGTAAATGGGCAGGAACTTTGTAGACACTGAAAAAAATAGCAAAAACATTTTTAAGGTGGAATTTAAAGCAAAAAAGTGGGACCTTTCGCCCACCCTATTCAGTTTATGTTTATATAAATTACTCTGTGTACATAAAATACTTTGGTCTTGTTGCAACACAGGGGGCAAAAACAAAGTCTTCATATTCCCATAGAGTTACACGGGAATGCTAGAGATGTCATTAACACATTTCTTTTAAATGCATTGGAGACAGCTCAAGCATTCCAGGGGTTAAAAGCCCCATTTAAATCAGTAGGAGTCTTTATTCCCCACCCACCGTGGCTCAGTTAGTTTGCCCCAAAATTGCTTTAGTTTTCCCAATGAAATCAACATCAAAGTTTATAGTTACAGAAAATTGTGCAAAGCTACTGTATGTGCAGTGAACTGAGAGGCTTACATCAATAAATAACTAATCAGTCAATGTACAGAAAGAGTCTTTACAACTAACATCACAAAACACTTTGCAGCTCATCGCCAATTTAACAAAGATGTTTTGTGAATAATTTTTTACATAAAACACTAATAATGAGGGGTAGTCAATTGCTGGACAATAAACTGTTGGGCATTATGAGTCTCATAAACACCAATTTGCAAGTAGTTGGTTGATGATTATGGGAGTTGTAGTCTTTAAAAGCAGGAAATATGACAATTGACTAACCCTTCTATGAACCGTTGGATACTGGAGATACCTGCCTCTATGGATATGACATCCAGAACTGATTTGAGATCTTATCCCTTTAATAGAGGCATGAGGAAGGCATTCTTAGAGGGTATTAGGATTTTATGGCCATAGTAAGGCCAGAAGGAGGTCCAATAATTGACTCCTTACTATAAACCTTTGGATGCTAGAGAAATTTGCAATGCACTGTAGATGTCTCTGGCATCCAAGGTAAAAAAATAACATTTAGGCTTGTCTGCAGCTTGTCTTGCAGCTGCCAGCCTATAGCATATGCACATTTAAAGGGTTAGTTATGTCCAAGAATAATTTTATGTTGTATTGTAGATTTAACCCCTTCTCGTTCTGTGACGTACGCGGACCGTCACGCTGGTCCGGCACTTAAGGACCAGTGACGGTCCTGGTACGTCACATACTTTTACTCACCGCGCTCCTGCAGGAGCGAGGTGAGTAATAACGGGGACTGACATTGATCGCTCCAAGACCGGAGCGATCTCTCTCAGTCCTTTGTTTGACATGCCGTCCCACGTGACGAACTCGCCTATCTGGTCCTTAAAGGACCAGACACCCCGGGACCGCTGGTCCTTAAGGGGTTAAAAAATAAATTATGTGGAGCAAATCCATCTCTCAATCCCGGTCCTGGGACCAGCTGGCAGCTCTGCAGAAGAACCAAAATAGCGATATTTGAAAAGAATTACTTCATTGGAAATGTCTACAAAGTGTGCCTGGTTTGCAAGCACACTTGAATTAGTTCTTTTTAAATATCACTATTTAGGCTGTGCGGAAAAGCTGCCTTGTGTCGGCCAACACAGATCTCCTTCTGTCAGCTTTACAACTGACATCAGGAGAAGAGGAGGGAAGGGGGCCCTTTAGATGTGAATATCTCTCAATCCATAAAGGTTTGAGAAATGGGATTTGTTCCACATAATTTTTTTTCAATCTAAAATACAATATAAAATTATTATTAGACATTACTAACCCTTTTTTTTAAATGATATATTAGTTGTGATAAATGATATATTAGTTGTGATATGTTGCCACTATGGGTTGTCTTATATATAGTTGATTATATGCATTCTTCCATTGTATCTGTTGGTGCTATTGATCTTTCATGTTTTCCTTTATCCAAGCAGTTAATATAATCCTATATAATAATTTGCTAGGATGTTTGTCGGAAGCTGTCATGCACAGTAGAGACTGCCAGAATGCACGGAATGCTGGGAGCACAGAATGCTGGGAGCACAGAATGTTGGGAGTTCTGTGCTGGGAGCACAGAATGCTGGGAGTTAGGTGCTGGGAGCATTCTGTGCTTTCGGGCAGTCTCTACAGTGCATGACTGTGTCAGCAGCAGGACGCAGAGCAGGACCGGCCTCCTAACCCTTTGAGTGCCAGAGGGGTACGCTTTGCAATGCGTTGCATACCCCTCTGTCACTCAGTGGGTTAACATCACTGGACCTTGGCCCGTGTACACGGGCTTTTACACTGGTAATAGTATATTCCTCCTCCTATGGTGCTTAGGGGGTTAAGTAGGCTCATAATTTCTGTCTGCTTCAGTTTGAAAAAAGTGCCAGTAACTGTCATGTCGGGCTCCATAAACAAGACATCCAAGACTGATTGACAATATTATGTCTTGAACAAAGCCAAAATTAAACATTCTTAGGGGCCATCAGGATTTTCTGGCCATAATAAGGCAAGTGGGGGTTATTACCCAGAGGTATTAGATTTCACTTAAAAAAATATCTCTTAGAAGTACATCAGGGATTATATCAGGAATAGTTGGTGGAGTAAGATTTCTCATTGGATAAATCACAAAGGAATTATTCATGATAAGAGCCAAAGATACAAAGTGTTACCATTAAAATATATTCCTTACTCCTCCAAGGTCACAGGAAGGGTGAGGATAAAAATATATTAAATGGAAGATATTTTTAGACAATAGGGGGTATGTGCAAATGTGCCAGCTCAGATCTTTCTGGGCTTCTTCATTGGCATTCAATTCATGTGACTGCACTTCGTTGTATGTACAAGCTTGGATGATCATTTTAGTGCCTACCGACACACACACACTCCGTCACCATTAATGTGCACAAGCTCTAAGGGCTCGATTCAAATGTTGTCGTTAAAACCAACGTGAAGAAAAAAACTGCCTTCGCTCGTTAAGCAAGACCAGGTAACGTGAGATTCAAATCTTCCTTACCTAGAAAGCCTAACGAGCGATAACCAACAAAATACACGTTAATCTTAAACCTGCGTCGCATAGAAAATCTTACCTAAAAACACACGATAAAAATGTTACCTAGCACCACAGCCAATCCCAGCACTGCAAAGTATCAAGTTCAGTCAGAAAATCCAAAACCCACGTCTCCAGTTCTGAACAGCTTTCTCTGTGCTTCCCTACCCAGCCACTAGGGGAACACAGAGAAGGCTTTCAGCACCATGGACAGCTTTGAATGCCATAGGGATGTGCACTGCTCACCCCTGTGGCATTCAAAGGGTTAAAATCAATAAAACTAGTACACCAAGCACTACACAATGCCCCCTTCCACATCCCCCCCCCTTAGTATGTCACATATATTGCATATATGGGACATACTAACCCCATCCACATCCACCTCATGGACTTCCATGTAGTGGACAAATCTGTCTTTTATTCCACAATTAACCCTTTGAGTACCAGAGAGGTAGGAAAGCATTGCTTAGCATGTTTCCTACCCCTCTGGTACCCAAAGGGTTAATAGGCAACGTATGGACTACATACCTTGCCTGTATATATGTGTGTGTGTGTTTTAAACTTTTTTGTAATTAAAATACTGTGATTAGACAGTTTAACTTAGATCTCATTCATTGTTAACCCCCTACCTCCTGTGTCCCATTGCTATTAGTACTTTTGCTCCACTCTTCTTCAAACTGAGAGTGGAGCAAAAGTACTAAAAGCAAAGGGACACAGTAAGTAGGGCATCATGAATGGTTGAGATCTAAGTTAACCCTTTGAGTGCCAGAGTGGTTCGCAACGCATTGCAAAGCAATGCGTTGAGTACCACTCTGGCACTCAAAGGGTTAACATACAACTGAGGGAGCAGCCTGCACTGTGAATGCAGCGCTTCCCTCAGCTTTATTTATACATTCTTTATTTTTTTATTATTTATTTATTATTATTCTTTATTTTTTGTTATTATTTATTTATTTCTTATTTTTTCCCTTGCTGCGGGCGGCTGTGAAGCCCGCAGCATAATAAAACCCTGGTGCATAGAGAGGCATTGGAGAAAGCGGGAGGAGGGGACAGAGACATTGGAGGAAGCGGGTGGTAGGCTTGTATTTGCTGCCCGCTTCCTCCAATACCTCTCCTCTCGCGGTGGCATTGTGCCCAGCTGCCTGGCGTGCCTGGCGTCGCGTTGTACAACGCCTTGTGCAAAGGGACAATTTGCTTGAATCGAGCCCTAAATGACTCCACTATAGCAGGGCTGCTCAACCTTGACCTCAGACCCAACCAACAGTACAGGTTTTCAGTTCCTCCTCACAGGTGACTCAATCAGTGGTTCAATCATTCTGAAGGATCTTCCTGAGTTTACAACAATTGCTTGTGTTTAACCCCATAAGGACCAGTAACATCAGGACCATCACCAGTGTCAGTACGTTAAGTCCTGACATGACTCCTGTGAGAGTGCTGTGATCACTACAGTAGGCTGAAACTGACTGCTCCAAGACCGGAGTGGTCAGTTTCAGCCTCTTTCAGCAAACTAACGTGTGCCGGCTCTCCGTTGTTAAGGTTTTGAGGAGATCCTGAAAACATTCATGTGTAGAAAAATGTAACTCTTTGAGTGCATTGCAATGTGTTGGATACTTCTCTAGCACTCACAGGGTTATGATTGCCAATGTGTTCTGTTTTTCGTTTACAAATAACAAGGCTTATAGAAACAGAATGTCCCTGAAAGCCCATACACTCCTATACTGCCTTCCCTTGGCGCAGTCAGCATAACTGGGGGAATTTCAGCATAGATAGCTTAACCCTTTGAATGCCAGAAGGGTTTGAAATGCACTATTTTGTGATGCATGCCCCTCTGGCATTCAGTAGGCAGCAAAAGCATCAGTAAATCAATCCCAGCACCTATTTTGGCACGGAACCGTATTCATACATTCCCACGGTTATTTGGGGGATTTATTATTAATCTGCAAATGCAACAAAAAAAGATTTGGTTATTTTATTTAGCTTATAATAGCTTACTGTTTCTTTATCATTAGCGGCAAGTGTGGATTTGAAAGATCTAAAATTTAAATTGAATACTAACAAGGTCTTTAATGCATTGCTTAGCATACTATAGATTTATATGGGGGCTCTGGACCCTATATTAATCTTTTCTTTTACTTTCTCTCCATTTGGGAGGTCAGAGGGAGAGGGCCCAGACCCATTCTTGGTCATTTTTTAAGACCCAATATTGTTCATTTTTTTCTGTTCTTCTCCCATTCTTCCATCTATAATATAGACGCTTGGCCTCTTGGTGTGAGGGAGGAAAAGAAAAGTCTTGTGCAGTATTGTAACAGCGTTGGGATATTGTCACACCCCAGGAGAAGGGGACCGGGGTGGAGAGCTGAGGAACAGAGCGAGGGAATCTGTTTCAAGCAGAGGTACTATTCATAGCCTGGTGTGTTACTCCGGAGGGTCCGGTGCCTTAGTGATTTATCCCAGAGGCTGAATAAATTAACATTATCCGGACCTGCTCTGTGAACTGCCGTTACCTCACTGCTCCACGCGATTGCACCGCCTCACTCACACGATGCAATCATACGCAGTAGACACTGGACGAAAGCGGGCAGTCTCTACTGCGCATGACTGCATCGTGACAAACTTTCTGGCCTTTTATTATATAGGATATATATATATATATATATATATATATATATATATATATATATGTAATTATATCCCATATACATTCATTTTCTTTTATATTTAACCCTTTCAGTGCCAGAGGGGTACATTCACCCCACTTTTTTTGTTAACCCTTTCAGTCACAGAGGGGTACTCAACCCATTGCAAAGCAATTTGTTGCGTACATCTCTGGCACTACACAACGCATTGCAAAGCAATGCATTATGTACCCCTCTGGCGGTGAAAAGGTTAACAAAAAAGGGGGGGTGAATGTACCCTTTTTTTTTTTTTTTTTTTTTAAAGCTGTTAAAAAAAGAACAAAAAAATGTTCTCCTTTTAACAAAATAAAATAATATGGGAACAGCCAACGATTGCATGCACCCTACATAAGAAAAACAAACCTGGTTACAAATCTCCAACATTTATTCCCTGAGCCACTAGAGATCTAACCCAGCCACAGGTCTGAGCTCTCCCTGCTTATCGCCCAGAGGCCTGAGCGACCTGTCTGATGGCAAGCTGCATCCTAGGAGATCTGAACCAGCCAATGAGAGGATTGCCACCAAAACCCAGAGTTTGAAATCACCCAAAGAGTAGTGCCAAAAATCTCCATGTAGACAATAGCTAATCCAATTCCGCTTGTTCCTTTTTGAATCTCAATCTTAATCATGCCCTGGAGCGGTGGTTATTATCCTGAGGGCTTGTACAAGTGGTTTGAGACAATGGTATCTCTGAATATGTACAGACTATGTGGTGTCCCCAAAATTTTCAGGGCTAGTCTCTGCATGCAGTCAGCATCAAATCAGGTCCTATCCATGATGCCTAAAGATTTTCTCCCTACAGCTGTGTGTGGGGACACAGTGTAGCTAGATGTACAGTACCAGAATCATTGAAATCTTAGCTGTGGGGAGTAGCTTGGCCTTTATTTGGCTGGCACTCTGGTTCCACACTGCCAATGTGCAAACACACACTGAGCATACAGAACACACATGAGCAATTGTGAAACATGAATATGAGCATAGAGTAAAACAGATGACTTACTGGGAACATACAGTATGTGTACATAAGGGCCTTATGAAGACAGCAAAACTGAGCAATTCTGAAGAAAAAACTATTTCATGGGGTAAAACACAAATATCCATTGATTTAAATGGGGATTTTAACCCTTTTAATGACAGACAGGTGTCCATTACTTTGTAAAGCAATGCATTGGAGAACTCAAGTATTCGAGTAGGTTAAAAGCCCTACTTACATTAAAGGGAGTTTTGGGAATTTTTAATTGTCCTCAGTGATGTACATGGTTTGCTTTAAAATTGTTCACCTTTTGCTTTCTGCATAAGGTAATACATTTGAGAAATTGTGCACTTATATTACAATTACATTTTTTAGAGTTTCTTCACTTTCTGTGATATAGATAACATTCAGAAGTCAGAACCACAGAACATGTCTGTGTTTATATACATACAGGGCCAATAGACAGAGGAGACAACTGCCTAGAGGGCCAGAATTTGAGGGCATCTCACCTGTGCTGGCCACACCCACATTTTGAGTCATAGGTGTGGTGAGAGCAATCTCAAAGTCTCTGTACCAGTTTATTATACCCCTTTTACAAGCTGTTGTTAAAACCCAGAAATGCTAGAGAGATCTCTATAGCAACCAAGTGGTTAAAGCTTTTTTTTTTTTGTTCTTGCTTGTTTTAGGCCAAAGGTATATTTCTGTGAAATTAAATAGTAGATGGGAACGGGGCAGTAGTGACATGTGAGGAATGGAGTTTGGCCCTTGGTGGAGCTATGTGCATGAAGAGTGCCTTGCCTAGGGGTACCTGGGATTTAAAGGGATAGTAATGTTTCAAAATAAAAGCAGCTCTAATTAATCTTCATAGTATTTGAGATACAGAGAGTATTATTTCAATACTCTCAGAGTTGTAGTTCAAGAGTAGTTGAATGACAAAGTATCCCTCTCCCACCCCTTTTACTGGTGTAACACTGCTCACCTCAGAACAGAAAGGTGATGTCCAGATGGATTGCAGAGAGGGACAATCTTCACTGAGCATAAGGGAAAAACCTGAAAAACCTGTCAAGGGGGGCAGGGAGAAGATTGTAAATTACCATTGACTTAATCACTTGAATGCACTGAGATCTACAGTGACTTGCATTCATGGGGTTAATATCCATAATTCAGTAAATGGAATTGCAGACATCTTTCCATAGTGACGCCTGTGCGCCTGCGCTGTCCGTCCCTTTTGGAGCTGAACGGCTCCTAGCAACCCCTCCTAGAGCAGGCTGGGACTGACAGCACAGGAGTGCAGACGTCACTATGGGAAGATGCCTGCGCTGTTTCTTACCTGTCAGTCCAGGAACAGCGTGCAATTCTCAAACACAAAGTAATATTTCTGCCGACTAGCTCTATTGAGCAGCTAGTTGCCAGATGGGCATTTATTTGGGACAAATTTATTCAGGTGTGGTAGTTCCGCTTTAAGGCATTTATTGGTTTCTTGCATCAAAACGTTAGCAATCAAAAACAGCACATAAATTAATGGCTTTTATAAGATAGCGAATGCTCTGCTTTCTTGCATTCCACCCCTGGTCCCATGTGTAAATCTTCAAATGGGATGTTATTCTAGTCAAATCAATATTAAACCTTCTATGCCAGAATGGTATCCAATACATTGTCTGAAATGCACTGGATACCCCCTGGCACTCAAAGGGTTAAATCGTGGCAGATTATTGATCCTTATGAAGATGTATTGGGCTATTTATACTGGAGCTACAAAGGATTTTCTACCTTTTATAAAAATAGTGTTGGTTATAGGTGCTCTGGAGTTTTGCTTCTGGGTAAATATGAATATTTGAAGTGTTTTATGTAGTTTTACATTAAAGAAAAGATTAAGCAACAAAATAAAATCAAGCCGGTGTACAGCAATAATAGCCCAATCTTTCTGAAGATAAAAGTCAAATCCACAGTGTAAAAGGGTTAAGTGTAGGGTAATGTAATTCACAATGCAGAAGAAATACAGGCATCAAAAATGGCTGACATTGCAGAAAATGAGCAAGTGTAATGAAAGTAGCTGAATGATTACACGGAATAACCTACAAAAAATATATAACATTGTGGGATGTTTTTAGTACGTAAACAAACTGGATAATTTGTATCCCAGTAATACAGACAGTAATCAAGATGATTAATTGTATCCTGCACTACAAATTTGCTTACAGTGTTTGTTATCTGATACTGGCTATGTGGTTGCATAGATAGATAGATAGATAGATAGATAGATAGATAGATAGATAGATAGATAGAAAGATGAATGTCACATGCAGTGACCCAGCCCAGAGAAGATTCTGGGACCTTGTAGGCCACACCCTTGGTACAGTAATTGGTGTAGGTAGATATGTAAGGGCAGATTAAGCATGGTTCATGCGAAACGTGCATTTTTGTGCTCATTTTTTAGCAAATGCGCTTCAAAAGTGGGCATAGCTAAATTTTGTCTAATTCAGCAGAGCAATTAGCACACATTTTCATACGTCTGGCTAACGTTGCCATTAATTTAAGAGCATTCTCTAACTTTGAGGTCAATTTAGGAGCATGGTTTTTTCAGTACTAGTGTAAAAGCCCATGTACACGGGCCAAGGTCCGGGTAATGATATGAGGCCGCTACCTCACTGCTCCACGTGATGCAATCTTGCAGCGCCTCACTCACGCTATGCAAGAAAAAATTCTCCTGTGTGGCGATAAAAGAGGGCATACCTTCCAAGTGTTGGCATACAAATCCCTCTGTCCCTCTTTCCTACCCTGATGTCCCTCTTTTAAGGAGATCAGACTGTGTGGTCTATAAATAAATGTATGATATTGCGCCACATTGATAAAACATACATTAATGTTTGTTTAAACTTCAGTATATGTAAATACAATTTTTTTTCTAAATAATTTATTTCTTTTCACAAAGAGCTGTCAACAGGTCATGAAGTAAACTAAACACTCTAGGTAATGTCCCATCCACAAGTCACACCCCTCGGAAACACTATCTAAAACAAAATTGTGTTTCTTAGGACATTTTGAATACTGGGAGGTAAGGAGAAGGGAAGCCAGAAGAAGGAGTTGCAACAATGGCTGAAGGAGCAGAGCTCATCACCTCTGTGGTGTGGCGATGAGAGAGGTGGGGGTGTTATAGTGGCAGCAATGAGAGGGTGTGGCAAGATGGCAAACGAAAAAGGTAGAAGGAATATAGGTTCTGAAAAAGCAGATTACATTGACACTGGGCTCTGATTGTGAGAGATGGGGAAGGTGCAGTGAGAGGGATGGGAAATGTGGAGAAATGAAGAAGGGAGGTGGGACATGGGTGCTGATAAAGGGGGACAGACTAGTATTGGTTTCAAATGGAGTTTTTACTGAGTGTTATGCACAATAGCAAATGATAGGCAATGGTGTAGTAGTAGATGTACTATAGCTTATATGGATTTTGCATTTTACACTGTCCCACTTACAAAGCTGATTCATAAGATGCATAATTTAGGACAGAACTCAAATATAGTTGATTGGATAAGATATTGTCTGATGGATATGTGACAGTATATCCTAGTCAGTAGAGAACAGTCAAAGGAAGGGCAGGTTAGTAGTGGAGAATTATGGGATCTAAAATGTAATGCTGCAAATTACAAGGTCATCCATTTTAGCCAAAGAATTCCAGAAGTTTAGTACATGCTACTTTGCTGACAACAACATCAGAGGAAAATCACTTGGGAGTTATTATTTCTTATGACTTGGAGGTTGGCAAGCAATGCAATAAAGCAGAGGGAAAAACTAGAATATTACTGGGTTGCATAGGATGAGACATTAGGAGCAGGAAGAGATTGGTTCTAAAACCACTTAATTCCTACCTTTCAACACACGCACACGCGCACACACACACACACGGCAAGTAGACATTTTGATGTGCTAAGAGCATTGTACATACATGTAAAGGGGGTTCAGATCCACTGGTACACAGAAACTGCTTCTATATGAAGAGAGTCCCAATTGTAGATGAGCCTCTATGCGGGAGATTCACTAAGTGGTGATAAAGAGGTTATAAAATGGAGATGACTTCTCCAGTTCATCACTTCTACAATTTGTATGTTGTTCTGTGGAGCATATGCACTAAGATTTCTTCTGCTTTGGAGATCTTAGTTAATAGGCTCTACAGAATAACAAATGAACTGGAGAAGTCATCTCCACTTTACCATCTCTTTATCACCGTGAAACAGTGAAACTCCCTCCATGTGTCCTTCCACATTTTTGTATTTTATATAACCTACAAAATAAATATTCTTTACAAAGGAAGGTGAACTTGGGAAGCAAAATCTGACTTCACTGTTCCAGTGATCCACTGCTAACTGTGGAATAAATTATGCAAACTAAATATCATACCTAACATTAGAACATCTGAAGAAGTCGAGGGCAGCTCTTGAAATGTGTGCCTTTAAAAGACTGCTTCTTCAAAGACTGTATGATCAAAGTCTACAAAAATTCTCAGAGGACACCCAAATATATGCAGAAAGGGACTTTCTCTAGTGCTAACAATGAATGTTTAGTTATTTGCTATCTGGCTGTTATATCATACTTTATTACATATGTGAAACATCTTAATTTAACTGTGACAGCTTGGCTTTATTCCCAAAAGTTACATGTTTCAAAGTATGTTTATTTGAGAAAACAAGAGAAACAGAGAGAGAGGGAGAGAGAGCTAAAGAAAGATAAAAATGTTAGTTTTAATTAAATAATGCATATCTAAGCAACAACATAGTGAAAACCACAAGGGAAAAACAATTAAATAGATTTGTAAACGTCCAATTGGACAGATGCTAAACTTGTAATTGAATTCTGTATTCTAATTTTATCCAGCATTTTAAAATTAAATGATTAAAGCCATATATTCTGTAATCTTAAAGTGCCTGATGTAGCTAAATCTGTGTAAAACAATTAGTACCATTTAATTCCTCTGGAGGCCTTGCTATACTGACAGCAATAACACGAAGGGTACAACTGTTCTTTGTTCCTAAGAGATAAGTATTTATATCCCTTCATGACACTGCTGTGTAGAAGCAGACATGAATTATACCTGCTTTGTGCATATAGTGGTCATGAAACAAATTAAGTTGCAGATAGGTTCAATGTGCAGTTCTGTGTGACCACTGATAAACAATGTTAAGCAAGGTCTTCAGTAGCTTGATACAATTGTGTGATTTGTCACACATAAATGTGTGGTCAAGATCTCAATCTCGTGTACAATGTTTAGGCTATTACACCAGAAGTCTAATCCTAATGGTTTAAATTAAACACTTTTGTTGTATTTTATAGGTTTTTTACGATCATGTTATAAGTAAAAGAGCTCAATTTGTTCTCTATTTACACCACTCTGTATTTGTTCATTAACTGCTTATGATCCAGTGGCCTATAATGAAATGTGAAGCAACCTTTAAAGGGCAACTAACAAGAAAAAAAAAAATATAAATAAATATTACATTTCAGTCTTTTAATAGTTAATCACTGATAGAAGGGAGCAGCAGCACCATAAACATATAGCTCTAATTGTCAATGGAAGATAAGAAGCTGTCAATGGAAGTCTCATTTCTAATGGATATCAAGTGGATGAGATGTCACAACAGCCAACAGGAACCATCAGCTTCCACTGTGGAACTTATAGCACCAATTCTGATGTGAGCATCCTAGGGCTGCTCCAATATAATGAGGGAGTAGCAATAATTAACTAATAAAATACTTTTACCCTTTAACTAACTATATATATATATATATATATATATATATATATATATATATATATATATATAAATGTGTAAATATATAGTGGGCACACTCCAGATACATAAATGATTGCCAGAGTGCCAGTATATCATTTGAGCAGCACCGGCACCTTTATCAAGAATGTGTGTGTATTTTTTAAGCTTCCTCTGAGTAGTTTGATTTTAAGTTTATGGATGGTGTGGTTTCTCAGGGTAAAATGATGACCAGCTCGGGTATGGTTCTTTGTGTTATGGTGTTCTCAAAAGAATGTGTGTGTGCATTCATCCTTTGAGTTAGTGGTAGGCCTGTTTCACATTCTGTGCATTAACAACATTTGCTGATCTTTTACTGTTTTATATCTTGTTGTTGTGTGGAGTATTGTTTTCACAAATGTGTTGAAATGATTTGCAGCAAGATTTGTTGCAAGGTTTGGTCCCATTATTTGTGTTAGTACGTTCATTGGTCAGTTTTCTATTAATCAAGTTTTTCTTTCAGTCTCAGTGGTTGCCTGAATGTCAGAATAAGTGGCTGGGAGAATATGTCTCTTAACCCTACATCATCTGTTAGCAGAGGCTGTAGCTCTTTCATGATATTGCATATCTGATGTGCAGAGTTGTATATAGTGAAACAGCGTACTGTGTGTTTGAATGGGCAGGAAGTTGCCACTACACGGGTCACAGTACGCTGTAGACTCTTCTAACAAACAATGGGTTAAAAGCCCCATTTAAATCAATGGGATTTTTCTTTTCCCTTTAGCTTGAATTACTGTATACCCTCCATAATTTTATCTTACTTTCATTTTCTCCTATATAACATTATACCCCCAGTGGGGATGTTAGAACTGGAATTTCCCTGAGGTTAGTGATGGGATCCCTAGGACTCCCCTTTGAGAAGAGGGATTCAGTCAAGAATATTTTTATGAAGTTTCATTGGTCCTGTTGGGGAATAAATGTGCTCACATAGGGAGACTCCAATCTAGAGCTAGGACACAGGTTTCTTCTGGCCTGGGGCCACCGAGACACAGAAGATGGACATCCCCTCCCAGCATCTTCTTCCAATAGTGGGAAGATTCTTGGTGATCTAGACTCAGGTACCCATCCAATGGATTTGAATTCACAGGTAGACTCACAGGCAGATTTTAATTTGCTGTAAAACAAAACAAAGTTGTCTTAGGGTGAGATGTTTAGAAAGTGGTGGTAACTGAAATTGTCTGTAATCAGAATAAAAAAGTTCTTACATCATGATCCGTCAATTCTCAGACATGTTTTTTTTGCATCCAATTCCCCCATCTCCGTCAAAGGGAAAAAGCTGTCTGAAAAGTGGGTGTGGTTTAATCTTCCGTCATAATGTAAGGTATTTTCAGAAAAAATATTTGTTTGAACGTCATATTTTTGTCTGATTAACGTCATTTGTTCCCGACATAATAAAAATGGTCTAAACTTGGAGATGAAAAATTAGTTTCAAAGACAAAAATATGTCTTTCTTTCTTGGAAAATTTTTGTTTCAAAGACAAAAAAAAGTATTTGTTTCTTTGAAAATTTTCGTTTCAAAGACAAAATCAAAGACAATTTTTAAAATCAGAATTTTTTTAACGGCAATGTTCAATGAGATCTTCTTACTGTCATTTTTAAAACGTCAAACGTGACGGATTTACTTCTGAAAATATTGTCCTTCTTTTACCACTAAGTCATGATCTGACAAGTTTTTCATTATGACGACTTTTTGAATATCTCGCCCTTAGAGTAGCAAGTTCACTTTAATGATGTTTTAGTACATCGCAAACTAGCAAAACATGTTTGACTGTGCAAACCTAAGAAACAGCACACATTGCACTTGACATCTCTCTGACACTAAAATAATTATACTTAGTTTGTAAAACAACTGTCTGTTTAAATCAGACATACTTTGATACTCTGAATGCATTGCAACCTGATCACTTTAGAGTGGGGAATGTGTAGTGTTGTTCCAAAATTGCTGTTTTACTCCTACAATTAGAGAATCTACAGTACAGGATGTAAACAAATGCACATCAGTCAATGAAAATGATGGAAAAATATAGACTATTGAACATGCAACAGAAAAGCATGAAAGCAAACAAATGCATTTCCATACGGGTATGTTTCTTTAAACACTGGTCTGCAGTAGCAGCATCAAAAATGATTATATGTTCCCATTTTATAGATGTTAACCCACCGTGGCATATTTTAATTTCCAGATGTTCCCAGATGGCATTGAAGCTTTTTGTGTATATATTTACATATATTTTCTGATGGCAAGGATCTTTATTGCATGCGATACGTAAAATGTTGTCCAGTCACTCAGCCAGTTTATTTGCCAGTTTACATATGGAAGGGAATCAATCTTGGGTGGGTTTTTTTTTACATTTTAAGTGTATAGAGTTGCCATGTAATCTAATTTTACATAACAAATGCATGGGCCTGTCAGACTTTTTTTTTAATTTTATTAATCTGTTGAGAATCATTTATGTGATTCTCAACAGATTAAGAGGTGATGAAGTGCAGATGACTTCTCCAATTCCTATGCTAGTCTATGCAGCCTCTGCACTAACATTTCTTCAACTTTTGACATCGTAATGAATAGGCTCCACAGGGTAACACAGGAACTGGAGATGTGACAAACTGGAGAAGTCATCTCCACTTCATCACCTCTTTATCACTGTTTTGTGACTCTCCCACCTTGAATGCTAGTGAGGTCTCCAACGCATTCATGTCTTGGAAACCTCTCTAACATTCAAGGACTTAAACTCCCCATTTTAATCAATCAATTCCCCAAGATATGGTGCAGTTGCTTTATTTCAGAATTGTACCTCTTTAGCTTGGTGATTAAGGCCTGGTGATTAAGTTTCTGCAGTTTCTCATCAAACACATTGATTTATATCCCTGAAACCACACACTAGGGCATTATCTTAATTTCACTATATCTACAGGCTTCTTATTGCTGCTACTCCAATAGTTATCTTATAA
Source organism: Rhinophrynus dorsalis (assembly GCA_037306005.1). Taxonomy (NCBI): domain Eukaryota; kingdom Metazoa; phylum Chordata; class Amphibia; order Anura; family Rhinophrynidae; genus Rhinophrynus; species Rhinophrynus dorsalis. Next base: position 65,255,283 of record CM074719.1, on the reverse strand, counting down.
AAGAAGAATGCTGTCAAATGACAGAAATTCACCATCCATGTCAGCCACACCCTGGGTTAGCAATAAGGAGGAAATATTCACAGGGTGAGATTTCAACAGGACTGACGGCGTGTGCTTGTGTGTGTGGGGGAGTCAACCTGGCCACTCCTGTCAAACTATATGCAAGGAATTTCATATCCCTCTCATTAGCAACATTTTGTGTATTCCAGCTCATATGTTGACCGCATTTTACCTTTTCGCCAGAGTTTCATGTAAGGATTCTGCTTTTGTTATTATACGCCCACTTCCAATGTACCATGTGACTCATTGCCACAGTCACTCACATGCACAAATATCCTCTTCTTTGGAGGAGTCAGTGCAATACTTTGCCACTATAGCAACACGTGGCTGTTCATCCTTCCTATCCTGCATGCCACTAAGGCCTGTCTCAGATGATCAGAAGTCCATCTCGAAGAGAGGAAGGAGATGAACAATTCAAGGCTTTCCATACTCTGGTGGCCCCTGACCACTGTGGATGACATTACAGCAGCTGATGCCTCTGTGGTGTAAAACATGATAATTGTATGAATGGACTGTGACTATATACTGAAGAGCAACTAAGGGGAATAGCAGGTGCATGTATCTGTATATAATAAATATAGGTGCTATTGAAAGCTCTTTCAAAATCACCTCTTTGTTACAAAGTGACAGTTTTGCTTTCATTTCCCTGATGTCTAATGCTACAGTATACAGCTTTTTATAAATAAATTACAAATGCAATAATTATGAGTTGTTAAGTGCAACCACATATTGACCAGGTCATCCCAACAGCCACAACCTTAAACTCTGCCTATTACCAAATGTAGGTAGAACCAGTAATTCTCTTTGTGTGTGAGTGTGTATGGAGGAAACAAATCATATAACCCTAACTTAATCTCCATTTTATTACTTCAAGTTTACTCTTCATTTTATTTATTTATTTTTTATTTATTTTTATTTTTTTGTCATTTTTGGCATGCTAAAATAAAAATACAAAATAGGAAATCAATAGTCAACCAGTAGTTTAGAGTCATGGAGGGCATACTACTGCATATTGTTGAATTACAATTCCCATCATCTTCTTAGAGCCATCAACCATATGAAGTTGATAGGAATTGAAGCTCAGTAACAGCCAGTGGAGAGAAGTTTGTTGACCTCTGACTTAACAGGAAATGTAGTCCTTATACTCATTTTCATCCTATACTACTAATTTTCTAGAACAGTGGTTCTCAACCCTTGCCCTCAGTGGCTATTAATAGGCCAGGATTTGAGAATTTCCTTTTAAGAGCACAGGTGAGTTAATCAATACGACTGAGCCTCTGATCACCACACCTGTGTTCTAGCAGGGAAATTCCTAAGTCCTGGCCTGTTAGTGGCCACTCAGGGCATGTATTGAGAACCTCTGTTCTAGAATCTTCTCAAGCATTACATGGTGATACTATTTTAAAAAGAAGGTGTCATATTTTATTCTGGTTAAGAATTCTATAGCAATGATTATTTATTGAAACAGGCATCCTACACTTGGGACAGAAGATTACCAATCTTAGTGATGTAGCAGCTACTCCATGAAATATTCTTACATTGGTAATCTGTTTTATGTATATGTTTATTTTAACTATAAATTACTAATCAAGTTACATGCAAAAATTAAAATATTAAAAAACTTAAGGCAAATGAATTATAATAATTTTTGTACTCTCTGCTACTGTTTGCTTGGAGGACATTATGTTAGATTTAAGTCACATGATGTTTCCTTCAGATGAAAACATAGATTTATAGTGGCATTTTCCAGCAAAGCTTTCCTCATTGTTCCTCAATGTCAATAAATCTCTATGGGGAAACCCAGAAAATATATTGTTTAAATCAGTGGAGTAAGATGAGGTATTTGGAGATTTATTCAGTAAATCATAGAAACAGAAAATCAAATCAAACAAGAATACACTTGTCAAAAGCATACTGAACTAGCACAGTTTCGAAACAGAAATCAGAAATGTGCTTTAGAAGTAAATAGGGTTATAAATGCAATACATTTCCTTCAAGGTTGTGTTTAGAGATAAATAGAGTTACAGGAAAGATGTAAACATTTCTGTGTATTTAATTGTGAGAAGGGAGAAAATGTTCCTTGTGTCAGGATGAAAACAAATATGCTTCTGCTGTAGACAGACTATTACACATTTCTTTTCTGAGCAGCTTTTAATGATTTGATGGTCTCCCTGCTATAAGAATATCTTCTGTGGTAGATTTCTGATTTTTTTAAAATAAACAAGTAAAACCTATATACTTAGATACAGCATAATTAACCTTATTCAAGGTGGCACAAATTCAAGGAGAACCAATTGTGCTATGGGGCCACATTAACATTTTCAAAACTCCAGACTGTTTTAAAAGGAGCTTTTAAGAGCTTAAATTCTAGGGAGACCTCCAATGCATTGTGGGTAAGAGCCACATTTAACTGTTTCAGTTGCAGAAAGGGTATGCAAGTCATTGTAATTGAACTAAAATGGTTAATAGCCCCATTAAAATCAGTCTTTGTTGAGAATGAAATAAAGCAATCTGTATTTAGAAGAAAAAGAATGTCATAGAGATCAAATTCCAAAAGTTAATTCTAGGAGACTATTCATCAAGAAATGAATTATTGAATATGTAAGGAAATAATTTAATTTCCTTCACATTCAGTCATTCAGCAATTTATCAGTGGATGGATCATATCATGTAATCACTCATTTATCAACGAGCAACTAGCAGAAAGATCCATCAGTCCCTTCTGCCATCTTCAGGTTAACCCTTTGAGTGCCAGAGGGGTATGCAACACATTGCTTTGCAATGCGTTGCTTACCCCTCTGGCACTCTAAGGGTTAATCTACGGGATGAAGACAAACATGAACTGATTGTGGCAAAGATCAGCATAACTGGCAGGCTGCTCTTTCCACCTCTTGATGAATAGACCCCTTCATGTATTACATCAGTGCCATATAATACATATTGGTCTTTATTCGCAAATCAAAAGGGGAGCAATTATGGAGCGCTAGAGGGGAGAAATAAAAATCCCCCAAATTACCCATTGATTCAAATGGGACTTTTAATCCCCTGAATACTAGCAACGTCTCAAAAGGCATTATTTTTCAATGTGCTGGAAACATCTCTAACATTCAAGCAGTGGAAAGTTCCTTTTATAGCAGTGAGAAATTATAGTTCTCCCCTCTGGTGCAGTTGTTTTGCTCCAGAATTGCGCCTCTTTTCTTTAGTGAATGAGGACCTAAGGGTTGTACACAGAAAGTAAAAGGAGACCTTTTATGAAACAAAACAACTGCATGATAGGAGACAAATACAGATTTTAGGTGGAGCTTTTAGTCCCTTGGATATGTTGGAGACCTTCTTAATGAAAAGTTCAATTTAAATCTATATGTTTTGCTCCTCTTTTGGTTTTCGGCTTACAGCCCTAAGGATTCAGTGGCATAACAACATGGGGTGCCTGTACCAGGGCCCTACAATGACCAGAGCTGAGAACTCTCTGGATTTGCCCGCTGAGACTCAGGTTTCTTATGAAACTGCCTACTTCTTCCCACTCCTTCTTCCCCTGTTCTGCCCACTTCCTTTCTACTGCTCCTCCTTCCCCCTGTTCTGCCCACTTCCCATCCACTGCTCCTTCTTCCCCTGTTCTGCCCACTTCCCTCCCACTCCTCCTCTTCCCCCTGTTCTGCCCACTTCCCTCCCACTGCTCCTTCTTCCCCTGTTCTGCCCACTTCCCTCCCACTGCTCATTCTTCCCCTGTTCTGCCCACTTCCCTCCCACTTCTCCTTCTTCCCCTGTTCTGCCCACTTCCCATCCACTGCTCCTTCTTCCCCTGTTCTGCCCACTTCCCTCCCACTGCTCATTCTTCCCCTGTTCTGCCCACTTCCCTCCCACTTCTCCTTCTTCCCCTGTTCTGCCCACTTCCCATCCACTGCTCCTTCTTCCCCTGTTCTGCCCACTTCCCTCCCACTCCTCCTCTTCCCCCTGTTCTGCCCACTTCCCTCCCACTGCTCCTTCTTCCCCTGTTCTGCCCACTTCCCTCCCACTCCTCCTCTTCCCCCTGTTCTGCCCACTTCCCTCCCACTGCTCCTTCTTCCCCTGTTCTGCCCACTTCCCTCCCACTGCTCATTCTTCCCCTGTTCTGCCCACTTCCCTCCCACTGCTCCTCTTCCCCCTGTTCTGCCCACTTCCCTCCCACTGCTCCTTCTTCCCCTGTTCTGCCCACTTCCCTCCCACTCCTCCTCTTCCCCCTCTTCTGCCCACTTCCCTCCCACTGCTCCTTCTTCCCCTGTTCTGCCCACTTCCCTCCCACTGCTCCTTCTTCCTCTGTTCTGCCCACTTCCCTCTCACTTTTCCTACTCCCCCCTGTGCTGCACACTTCTGTCCCACTGCTCCTTCTTCCCCTGTTCTGCCCACTTCCCTCCCACTGCTCCTTCTTCCCCTGTTCTGCCCACTTTTCTCTCACTTCTACTCCCCCCCTGTGCTGCACGCTTCTCTGCCACTGCTCCTTCTTCCTCCTGTTCTGCCCACTTCTCTCCCACTGCTCCTTCTTCCCCTGTTCTGCCCACTTCCCTCCCACTGCTCCTCCTTCCCCCTGTTCTGCCCACTTCCCTGCCACATCTCCTTCTTCCTCACCTTGTTCTTCCCACTTCTCCCCCACTGTATCACATAGCCCGCCAAGCCCTGCCCCTACCCACAATTAAGCCCTGCAGATTTGTGACGCAAATTCAATTATTTATATCCTCTAACTGGCACCACATGAATCCCCTCTGGGGACTCTAGAAGAAAAAGGTCCCAGGTTTGCCAATGACTAGTTATATCACTGTAAGGTAGACATATATAAATGCCACATGTTTTTTTCTAATGGATTTATTTGTTATAGCCTGTGCACTGTGTATATTGTAGCAACATTCTGTAGGAATACAAATTAGATACAAGGCCGCTTTCCCACTATCTTAGCACTTCCTGATTTATCGTTCTGTGTATTGATTTTATTTTGTTGCTGGAACTCTTACTTTAACAGAGGCTTGTAAAGCACTGAAGGAGTCTCACACTGTACAGTATATCAAATGTCACTTTCAGGGGAATATATTTCTTCATGAGTTAGTAGCGCTTAACCCCTTGTATGATAGAGAATTCTCTAAAGCGTTTATTTGCCAATGCATTCTAAATATCTCTAGCATAGAAGGGGTTAAGAATTGTTAGCAAATCTACTGATTCATTTAGAAAATGGCTGCATCCTTATTAATGTAGGCCTACACTTGCTAACCATTGATGTGGATTTATAGCTAATTCACACAGTGCCAGATTTACATCTCAGGAGCCTGTAGGCACAGATATCTGAAGCTCCCCTCACCCCATTGGCCATCTCCACAATACTCCAAATCTCCATATTGCTTTCACATTGCCCCCATCATCTCCACATTGCCCCCATCACCTCCACATTGCCCCCATCAGCTCTTCACTGACCCCATCAGCTCCACATTGCCCTCATATTGCCCCATCATTTCAACATTGCCCCCATCATCTCAACATTGCCCCCATCAACTCCATATTGCCTCACATTGCACCCCATCCACTCCACATTGTCCCCATCAGCTCCACATTGACCCCATCAGCTCCACATTGCCCTCATATTGCCCCATCATTTCAACATTGCCCTCATCAACTCCATATTTCCTCACATTGCCCCCCCCATCAGCTCCACATTGCCCTCATATTGCCCCATCATCTCAACATTTCCCCAGTCAACTCCATATTGCCCTCACATTGTCCCCCTTCAGCTACACATTGCCCCATCAGCTCCACATTGCCCCCATCAGCTCCACATTTCCCCCATCAGCTCTACATTGCTTGCCCCCCATAATCCCCATATTGACCTCACTTTGCCTCCATTATCTCCAAATTAAGCCTCACATTCTCTCCCCCACATCCGTTTCCTACCTCCCTGGTGGTCCAGCGACAGTAGAGATCTGTGCTTCTGCACAGACCTGCAGCTGCTGGAGCTCCCGCGCAGTCTTCTCTTTAGTAATGCAGAGTTCTGGGAGATGATGTCATCTCCCAGCGCGCTGCAATACTAAAGAGCCGGGAGAGCTCAGCAGCTAAAGGTCTGTGAGGCACAGCTTACAATACTGCGGGCGGTGCGGCATGCCACGCGACTTAAAAAAAAAAAATATATATATATATATATATATATATTCATTACAATGGCAGACTCCCCTCTGTACAGTGTAGACAGGTGCGTACTATGCCTTATGGAAAATCCGGCCCTGAATTCACAGTAAGACTAGGGTGACCACGGGTCCCGGAACGTCCGGGACTGTCCCTTATTTCAGGGACATGTCCCGCGTCCCGGGTCCCCTTCAACCGGGACAATGAAGTGTCCCGGAATGAAGCCAAGCCGCCCTGAATGTCAGCCTGCAAGCGGTGTGTCACATCATGGACGCCGCTTGCAGGCTGACATCCAGGGCGGCAATGCAACTTACCTGATCTGGAGGCAAGCGCTCTAGTAATACAGAGCGCTGGGAGATGACATCATCTCCCAGCGCTCTGCATTACTGAGCACAGCGCGTGGGAGCTTCAGCTCTGTGCCGGAGGAGGCACAGAGCACTTTGCACTCCGCTAGACCACCAGGGACTCAAGGTAAGGCAATAGGGTGACCACGTCCCGGAATGGCAGAAGGGAAATGTGGTCACCCTAAGTAAGACACGATGGTCGGGACACAGGCAGATTGGAGGGAGTGAAGGAAATGAATGACTGTGCGGTAGCCATGATGACAGAGAAGACAACAGAGAGCATATAGAAGTGCTGACAGGGTGGGATTGAGATAAACTAGAGGGTACCAGAAAATAGATTGTGAGTAGAAAGGGGTTCAGGAATGGCAAATATGGTGGGAAAGATCAGTGCTAGCAGACTTCATGAAAGGTCAGCATTCAGGGCAGGCTTAGAGGGTAACAAAAGGGTAATGTATCAATACAATTCTGACCTAAACCAGGTTTTGGAATAGATATTCTAGTGCTACTTCTGCCTAACCCTGGAAATTCTTCTCTTAATGGCATTTTTGTTATACATTAAACAAAGCCTAGAGAACATTGTGCAACTTTACTCCATGTTCCTGCTCATGCTAGAGGGGAGACACTGGGATTTTCTACCATTCTTGTGAAGGTGAAGTGTGTGCGCGGAATGCATTAAAGTTATCGTATGCTATCATACACACCCTGGGTGGGAGAGCTGCTGCAGTTGGGGCTAACACCAGCAGAACTGTGCTGTATGATACATATAGTTCCCAAATGAGTCTCGTGTAATAAGCAAATGTGAAGCAATTCTGGGGCAAACTAATTACACAATAGTAGAAAAATTACATTTATTTTTAAATATAAATGGTACTTTAACCCTTTCAGTGCCAGAGGCATACAGAACACATTGCTTTGCAATGCGTTCCGTAGCCCTCTGGCACTCTAAGGGTTAAACCACTGAATATTAGAACTGACTCTAATGCATTGCAAAGCAACACAGTGGAAATATCTCTAGCATTCAATGGATTCAATTTTAAATCAATTGGCATTTTTAGCAATTTTTATGTGTTCCCTCTGGTACAGTTGGTTTCTTCAGAAATGTTGCACTTTCTTAGAACAGATAACGGACAGAAAATCCTAATAAGAGAAAACAGGACGAGAAAAATACTAAACAAAAATCACCACACAGTCTGCTTGTCAGCCAGATAACTGTGCTTCTTCAGAAGAGGTGCTCACATTTAAGAGAGGCTTAAAGAGTTACAAATATCATGCTTCGAAAAAGTTAATCTAACTACAGATATGTGGACAAGTGGCCAGAATATAGATTTGTATGACTGTCGCTGCTCGCTAGGTATTTTTTTCTAATGTTGCGTCTGGCTCTGGCAGTGGGATTAAAGGCCATGGGCATCAGCATGCCACTTTACGCATACAGAGCTTTAAGAAAAAACTCCTCAAACCTGTAGTTGTGGAACCAGTAGAAGCAGTAACCTGGGAGATGTGGTGGTAGTTCCTACTAGCAGCAGCATCACAGCAAGCCACGGCTAATTGACCAGTCACCATATTCCTCCTCCTCATCCACCTCCGCTGAGACTGTGAAGTTTGTGCACAGTTTGTGGAAGTTTTGTGAAGAGGGGGAAGGACAGGCATCACACAACAAGATATCAGGAGGTGTCAGTATATTGTCTATTCTGCAAAAAAAAGAACAAGTGACACTGACTGGTGATGGTGCAGTGGTGGGTGACAATTCCCATGGGTCGTTGACCCTCCCAGATATGCACCTGAATATTCTGCAGGGTAGACAGTCTGCAAATGCTCCCTTCATTTATTGAACCCTGATGGAGTGGCAGATAAGGGCTACTTACTATTCAAAATGTAAAATGCTTTTGTTTTGTTTTTGCTAAATCTTTGTTTTTAGAGTTGCATGATATTAAATGTTATACTGGATGTATAAATGTCTTAGTTTTTTTTTTTATAATAAAGCTTACTTAATAGAGTTTTAAAGTAATACATTTTACTCCTGACCCTACCTAGTGACAGGATTATAGTCCCCTAATAGTTTAGTCTCCCACTTCTCTCCTTCTATTACTCACTAGAGGGTAGCCCCTGGTTTATCCCAAGGGTGCTATAAAGATAAAGGGCTAGTTTGAATCTACCACTTTCTGTCTATTTTCGCTAGAAGGTAGTCTTTGTTTTTTTTTTTTAAGTCTGCCATCAAGTTAAGAGGCAAGCTGGGACCCTGTACCTTTTGTGTAACATCATTTGTCCAGAAGCTGGAAAGTAGCCCACCAGCCTGGGGTGGACATTCCAGTGCACACAATCAAATTAAGAGGGGAGCATTAGAAAAGTTTGCACACCTGTTCACAGGAGGAGGTTTGAGACAACAAATCCCAATACCCAAAGGAAAATATTACACTCAGAGACTGTTTGTGCTGTCTGTTTTATATACTTTATCAGTTGTCTGTGAAGTTATTGTACCTTATAAGAATACAACACACGTTTTATTTAATTGGTTTTTATATGCTCCTTTATCCCTTGCATTATGTTGGTCTCCAAAATACTGCCATATGTGATCACTGTGCAATGCGTGGAGACATATTACCAGATCATTACATCTACAGAGTCCCTGTCTACAGGCAGTACTGCAAATTTGTCAGTGGTAGTGCCAAGGAGGAGGATCCTGCAGGTGTCAGGAGAACAGTGAACCCTAGCAGTAGATGATGATGGGTGACGTCTTCAACATTCTGGGATGGTGATAGGTTGCCTCACACTTTTTTGTTCTGGGATTTATTTGTGCCACGTAATTCTTGTCAGTGGGGATGGACAGCAGCACAGGTGACAAAGTGACAGTTGCATCTTTTATTTTTGGGGGTGGGTGGTTCCACTTTAATGCTTCATGTGCTTTATTAGGGAGGTGGCCCTTCCTTTCCACTTTCCATAGCCTTGCCACAAAGTGACCATTGCAGCTGGGAACAATTGTAAACTTCTTACCCCCTATGAAAAATATTCTCACATACATGATTTCAGGGAGAGAGGTAGAGAAGTATCTTCTCTACACCTTAAAGGGATAGTAATACTTCGTTTTATCTTTATTTTAATTTGTAAGTTTAAGAGATATTCACAAGCAAAGTATCCCTCCCCCCCGTTCAGCCAAATCAGAAGGGAAGTGCCCAGGTAGACTGCAGTGAGGGACAATCTTCAATTAAGATAAGGGAAAAAGCTGAAAAACTTGTCAAGGGGGGAAGGGCTTTCATTCTTTTCATGCAAAGAAGATTGTCCTCTGCTGTTATCTGTCCAGTCTTACAACCAGATTCACATCTGAGAAGAGATGGCTTACACTAGGAAAAAGGGGCGGGAGGGGGAAACTTTGCTTGTGAATATATCTTAAACCATAAAGGTTTGAGAGATAAGACATATCATTCTTCATGTTTTTTTAATGCTTACAAAATAAAATAAAGTTAAAACGAAGTATTACTATCCCTTTAAGGACTAGAGTGGTGTGCAAGGCATTACTTCCCAATGTGTTGTGTATCCCTCTGGTCCATATAAAGCAGCCATTGTAAGATAAGTGTGGGGGGGTTATTATTATTTAAGAGATATTCACAAGCAAAGTTTCCCCCTCCTGCCCCTTTTTCCTAGTGTAAGCCATCTCTTCTCAGATGTGAATCTGGTTGTAAGACCAGACAGATAACAGCAGAGGACACTCTTCTTTGTATGAAAACAATGAAAGCCCTTCCCCCCTTGACAAGTTTTTCAGCTTTTTCCCTTATCTTAATTGAAGATTGTCCCTCTCTGCAGTCTACCTGGGCACCTCCCTTCTGTTCTGGCTGAACGGGGGGGATACTTTGCTTGTGAATATCTCTTAAACCATAAAGGTTTGAGAAATAAGACATATCGTTCTTCATGTTTTTTTAATGTCTACAAAATAAAATAAAGATAAAATGAAGTGTTACTATCCCTTTAAGTAGTTTGTGGTACTACTACTACTGCCCAGCATGGTGCACACAACAGCTAGATCCTGCTGTGACATTTGTTGATCCTGGGACTGGGACTTAGATGGCAGGAATTACAACATCAGCAACAAAATGATGCCATCACTGGCAATACCCATTGTCTCTCTTTCCACTAGAGTTTATCAGATATAGGAAACAAATTATCATCTCTAAATCATCACAAGTGCCACTCTCATCTGCAGAACCACCCTCCACCAGATTCTTCCTCCTCTGTTGCTGGTGGTGGTATAAACGGTGAGTGTGACATAGGTATTGTTGGTGTACCTGGTGATGTACTGACTGCAGCGGGATCAAGGTCAGGGAGAGCAGCTTCAAATCCACTCTTCTGCAGCAGTTTTCCACCTGGGAAATAAAATCAATGTTCCCCTCTTCAAATCCAAACCCTAAGGACATGAGGATGTGGTAGGCATGGAACCAGCACCTACAATAGCATGATCTGCTGGAGATGCTGCTGGACACTGAGCCCAACTGCTACTAGTGATTTTGCTAGAGGATTCCTACTCATCAGCAGCGCCAGCAACCTTTCAACTCTTCTTGCTCACTGAACAGATTGCCTCAGTAGGCAAAATAGGCTACAACTGTAAACTATATATATATATATATATATATATATATATATATATATCTAAAAAAAAAAACCAAACAGACCTATAGTTATACTCCAGCGAAATGCTTTGGAAGAAGTGAAAAGGTGGAGATTTCTTGTATTTTCTGTGCATGGAAATTTCTATGGAACAATGGCAAAATTAGTATTATCTGTGAAAATTCTGACAGAAAAAATGGAGCTCTTTGCCTATCAGCCAACATAGAGATTATCTTTACTAGCACGTCCACCCACAGTAACCTTTTTTTAAGTTTTTAGTACACTGGTTTCCCCAGAACTGCTCCACTTCTTTCTGCAATTTGCTCTTTTGCTAAATTACTGTTTGTGTCTGTTGGATTAAAGGAAAGCTGATGTAATACAAAGTAATCAAAAAGGGTAAAGATATAAAGCACACGATTATAGACCTGCAGGCTTGAGTTCCATAGTGGGTAAGCTATTAGAAGGATGAGAAAGTTCACAGCGCCAACTCACCATACAATTCTAGTGTGAATATAAAGTATAAATATATAAACAGCAGCAAGGAATGAGAGGGTTCTCCAGTCCCCCAAACATCAGCCCTAAACCCAAAGCACAAACAGACAGACAGAAAGACAAACCTGTGCATATATATTATTTCTTAGTAAATAAGTGAGATTTTAGTATTCGCAAATTGGCCAAGTCATGGGTATGCTTGCCACCAAGTCAAGTTATCTCACTGAAGGCAAGTCCTACTCTAATACACCTATAAAGCCCTATATACAATTAAAATAAGACATTTCAAAGATGTTATAATAAACACATCGGAGGAGCAAGGGACCCTAAAATGTGCTCTTTATAATGTTTATGTGTCCCAGTGTGGTGCAATTAAAAACAGAAAACATCTTCTGGTCATGGCTCAGAAGCTGGTAGCAGCAGTGTGGATGTCGGATAAACCTCCTGAACAGAGCCACTGGGTTGCCTTGGTGAATAACAATCTTCCTCATTACAAAGGGCTTTATCTACAAAGAGGCTCCCCAAGTAGGTTTAACCTCATATGGGGGTCAGGGACTTCCTAGTGCAATTCTCAGACACTCTATTGAATTAAGTTTGCATGGTGTGTGCCTGTCATTACCTGTCAGGGTTCTGGCCAGTTTGGATTAGGCGCTATTATCTGATATGTATCTTTATTACTAAGAGAGAGGCTATGCCGTCTCCCGGGGAGGGTGGGAAGGGAGGTTTATGGCGGGTGGTTAGTTCAGTTTGGGTGGTTTTATAGGGATGGGGTGGATTAAGGGGGGGTCATTATATATATATTAAAACTGGACAGATGTGCATATATGCTTCGGTACTCCCATATTTATACCTGCATTGTATCTACTTTTGCGATTACCGTGTGAATCATTCATGCTTCTGTAATGTTTTATTTCTGTCCGCTTCAATAACAATGATTTAAAAAAAAAAACGAAAAAACATACATTATGATAAAAAAGATGTAAATAGAAGACTTACCTAATGCAAAAAATCCCGATGGGTCTACATAGTGAGAGTATGAGAGGACTGTAGATCCAACGGTCCTCTCCATAAATTAACCTTTTAATCAACCCCCACAGAAGGGTTACTGACAGTATTCAGCACTATGTGATGACCATTAGTATTATTAGTAGGAGCCAGCATGGCTTTAGGAAGAATATATCATGTCAAACTAATTTACTTGCACTTTACAAAAAGGTAAGTAGTAATTTAGACAAGGGATATAGTATACTTGGATTTTGCTAAAGCCTTTGACATTGTGCCTCACAACAGGTTACTGCATAAATTAAAAGGCTTCGATTTGGGTGGTGACATCTGCGCATGGATAGAGAACTGGTTAAATGATAGATGGCAGAGAGTTGTTGTAAATGGAACTTTTTCAAGTTGGTCTAAAGTTATAAGTGGAGTGCCACAGGGTTCAGTTCTCCTGGGCCAATGCTTTTTAACTTGTCTATTAATTATTTAGAAGTGAGTATTCAAAGCGGTGTCTCAATCTTTGCTGATGACACTAAGCTGTGTAAGGAAATACATTCAGAGCAGGATGTTTTTTTCTTTGTAGAAAGGTTTGGATATACTGAATGAATGGGTGTAAAATTGGCAGATGAGGTTTAATGTAAATAAATGTAAGGTCATGCATTTGGGCTGTAGACAAGGATATGCTACATATGCACTAAATGGGAAACTACTTGGGAAATTATTATTAAGAAGAAGTGATGACAGATTTCACAACAGTGTGCAGTATTACTCAACTGCTGCAAGAGCAAACAGGGCACTATCCTCCATAAAATGTGGTATAGATGCATGGGATGGGAATATAGTTCTACCTCTATACAAATCCTTGGTAAGGCCTCATCCAGATTATGGAGTACAGTTTTGGGTACCGGTTATTAACCCTTTGAGTGCCAAAAGGGGTGCCCAATGCATTGCTTAGGAGTACATCGGACACCCCTCTGGCATTCAAAAGGTTAAAAAAGAAAATATTGAACTAGAGAAAGTGCAGAGACGTGCAACAAAACTGATACATGGATTGGAGAATCTGTGTTATAGAGAGACTAGCCAAAGTGGGTTTGTTTAGATAATTAGACATCTAAGCGGTAATATGATTACCATTGCCATTTACCAATATTTTCAAGGTTAATACAAATAACTCTCCAAGGAATTATTTACTCAAAGAACTGAGCTAAGAATGAGAGATCATCCATTAAGACTAGAGGAAAGGCACTTTCGACTAAAATAAAGGCAGGATGTTTTTACAGTTAGGGCAGTAAAGTTATGGAATTCTTTTGCCTAGGGATGCTGTGCTTGCAGATACTGTCACTGCTTTCAGAAAAGTAATGGATACCTATTTAGCGCATAACAATATTGAGAATTACGACAGTTGGCTTCAAAGCAGGTGAGATTTTGCCAATATGAATAAGGGAGGATTTTTTTTCTCACTTGGGACTTAATTGGAAATGGCTTCATTGTTTTTTTGTTTTGTTTTTTTTTGCTTTCCTCTCGGCAGGTTTATTTTGCATGGGCTGAGCTTGATGAATGCATGTTTTTTTTCAGCCTCATCAGCTACTAACCCTTTGAGTGCCAGAGAGGGTATCCGATGGATTACTTCGCAATGCACTGGATACCTGTCTGGCATCCAAAAGTTTCAAATACATGTAATGTGTTGTTTTCTGCATTGAAAAATTTGGATAATAATTATTATACAATATATCCAGTCTATTTTACATATACCTTATGTATATGCATGATATCACTCTGGACATGCAGCATCAATACAGTAATTCTATAGATGATTACAATAAGATAATGGTGGCAGGATTTGGAGTTGCACTGTTCATTGGAATGTGTGGGTTTTATCCGAGTGCTATGGGAGTTCTGTGGAGAAGCCCTCACTGCTTTGTGATTATACAGCACCACTATCATATCTGTGCAATTGCTTCTATTCTGTCATTTGGCATGGGAAATGCTGAATCAGTTCAGGGAAGGAAAAGCTTATCAGTGATCACCCCCTTGGCCATGCAGGATTTTTACAATTTAGCAACAAAAAGAAACATAGGAACATAACTTTTGATGGCAGATAAGAACCAATTAGTCTATCCAGTCATAGTGAATTAAAATGCAAGATCTTGCATAATTCTCAGAATAGACATGTCTATCTGACATGTCTATCCAAGGCATTTTTTACTTCCCTCACAGTATTAGTACCTACCACCTCGGCTGTAAAGCTGTCTATCACCATCACAATTCCTGTAAAATACTAATGCACATTACTTCTGAGTGTGATCTCCTCTTGAGACATTGTAAGACCCTGTCAGAACTAGTAACTGAGGTCTCCATATATACACATATAGTTAAACAGTTTGCATCCTCTTAAGGTTACTGTCTGCTTTCCTTTTCCCCTTCTGATTGTGGAATAAAGGCCATATTTATTTACTATTAACCAGGACTACCTCACTCCTCCCTGACACTCGGACCACATGGTTAACCAGTTTTTTTCTGTAAAATTGTGACTGTTAGGAAACCAAGATGCTCTCCTCTGAGACTGAAGCCCCCCTTAGCAAATACTAGGTATGTCCATGCATTAAGATTTGCCTGCCTCCTCTAACTTTCTATCCTTTTTTTCTTAAAGATGTTTCCCTGCTGAAGTATGTTAGTATATACTAATATATGACTCCCATGGCACATCATGTGTTCATGTGATAATGATCACAGCACACCTCAGGACATACATAGATCATGGCAGGGAGGCTGCAGCTGACTGCTCCAGGACTGGAGTAGACAGTTTCAGCCTTTCCTTCGAGACTCCGCACATGTGATCACTACTACAGAGATCATATGTGCTGGTGGAGCCCATGAAAAAGGCAATGTATGTAGCCATTGCCTTTGTCAATGTTCTCTGCTTCTCTCTTCCCCAGTATGATTGTGAGGAAGAAAGAAACAGAGAACACACATCCCCACGGGGGAAATGGTAAAAGAGGGGTGCGTATTTAGTTTTATTATAGGTGTTGGGAGCAGGATTAGGGGTAGAGCAAGTTTGGTAATTTGATGACCTCTGCTACCTCTTTGGCTTACGGAATAAATTATTTAGAGCAAGGTCAAATGATTTTATTTACACAGACTGCTTTCTAAACACATATACTGAAGTTTAAAAACATTTATTGTGATTTTCATTACTGTGGAGCCATGTGACACACTTATATACACACCACATAGTCTGTTCTCCAAAAAGAGAGAAACCAGGGAGGGAAAGAGGGACATTGGGATTTTCACCTCATAGTAAAAGTCCCCACCCCTAAAAAAGGAAAATTTGGGAGGGTTTACACCTTTTATCCAGTTAAAAACCATTTGAGTACAAATTATCACAGGAAAATGTATAAAAATGTTTTTTTTCCTCATTTTTAAGAATGTTATTATTATCAAATTAAATGTTGGGCTATGTTTATAAATATGGTATCACAATAAAGCCCAATTTATGCTTAAAGGGATAGTAATGTGTCAAAATAAAAGAAGCTCATATTAATCTTTATAGTAATTAGGCCATGGAGAGTGTTATTTCAGTACTGAGAGAGTTATAGTTCAAGAGTAATTGAATTATAAAGTATCCCTCTCCTGCCCACTATTCTTAAGCCTCAGGGCTCAAAATTTCCACTCGCCACTAGCCAATGGCGAGTGAAAATTTAGCCCTGGCGAGTAGAAATTCAGCCCTGGTGGGTATGTTATGGCTTGCAGTGGCAAGTAACTTTTCAGGTCTGGCTAGTAGCAAAAGTTTTCCAATGTTCAGCCCTGTTAAGCCTTACAAATAGTGGACTTGATCCAAGACGCAATAGTCACTTTGGATGCAGGTCTCCCTGCCCTGGGGCCCTTAGGAATGACGAAAAGCGCATCAGACTGTCTAATGTACTCAGTGCGATGTACATAAAACTTGAGACAACGCACCACATCTAACAAGTGGAGATCCCTCTCCTTGTCAGAGGTAGGGTCAGGGCAGAAAGAAGGCACCACAATCTCCTTATTAATGTGGAACTCAGAGACCACCTTCGGGAGAAACTCCTGCGAACTGCGAAGCACCGCCTTGTCTTTGTGAAACACCAAAAGGGGTGGTCTACAAGACAGAGCATGTGACTCCGCGACATAGCAAACAGACACGATCACCAGGAGAAAGGCCATTTTCCACGTCAGCAGGCGTAGAAGAATAGTAGCCAAGGACTCAAAAGCCAAGTTAAGATTCTACTGAGGAGCGGGAGTCTTAAAAGCAAGATGAGTAGAAGCAATGCCCTGGAAGAAAACCTTGACATCAGGAAGAATAGCAATGTGCCTCTGAAAGAAAACAGAGAGAGCAGAAGTCTAAACCTTAAAGGGATAGTAATGTTTCATAATAAAAGCAGATCCAATTAATCATCATAGTATTTGGACTTTGGAGAGTGTTATTTCAATTCTGTCAGAGTTGTAGTTCAAGAGTAATTCAATGACAAAGTATTCCCCTTCTGCCCCTTTTACTAAGGTAACCCTGTTCAGCCAGATCAGAAGGGAGGTGCCCAGGTAGACTGCAGAGAGGTACAATCTTCAATTAAGATATGGGAAAAACCTGAAAAACTTGTCAAGGGGGCAGGGCTTTCATTGTTCTCATAGGAAGAAGATTGTCCCCTTCTGTTATCTGTCTGGTCTATGGACTGCATTCCACATTTGAGAAGAGATGGCTTACACTAGATAAAAGGGTCGGGAGGGGAAACTTTGCTTGTGAATATCTCTCAAACCATAAAGGTTTGAGAGATAAGACTTACATCATTCTTCATGTTTTTTAATGCCTACAAAATAAAATAAAGATAAAATGAAGTATTACTATCCCTTTAAAACTCAAAATGCCTATCCGGTATGGGAGGCATGGCTGTACTATTCTGATTCAATATGACCCCTGGTTCCCCAGTGAGTACCATGCTGATTGGTTGATGTTCATAGTTGTTCGACTCTGAGTGTCGGGGAACTCCTATCCAAGTCCTTGTGCCACTATGGACCTGTTTTGGGTTCTGTGCTCATCCTGCTCTCCGGGGGGGGGGGGTTGAGGTGAGGGTCTGCTCACTGCCGCAGAACACACAGGGGTTTTAGTTGGGAGTTTTAGTTTTTCCCCGGCTATATAGCCCTGGCTGATTTGTTTTTCTTTGTTGTTAATTTGAAAATGGGGAGATGAGTCGATCTATTGTTACTTTTGTCAACTTTGTTTATAAATCCTGTAATCTGTATGTTCTTCTATTACATCATTTGACAATGTGTATTTTGTCCTATGCTTGTTTCCCCAATCAATAAATAAATATAAAAAAAAAAAAAAAAAAAAAAAAAAAAACACAATCAAAATGCTATTTTTTTTAAATCAAAGTCTTCATAAAAAACAAAGGGCACTCTAATTGGATGTCCGTGCCTGTATGAGGATGCATAAAATATGGACCCATCCCAAGCAAGAAGGGGTTATTCAGGGGATAAAAAGGGGTGCTTGAGTTTCTTAATCAGGGGTTAATGTGTTTCTTCTGTCCTTAATATGTTTATTATAAACTTCTGCCTTCATTGTGTTACATAATGTAACAGCTTCAAGGCAATGCAGCAATAATAAGTGCTGATTTCTGCAAAACACAAGGTTGTGTTTACATTAACCCTCACAGCCGCAGAGCATGAGCTGGGCATGTAGCTTGTTGACACTAACCGTGAAACCTGATAGGTTAACCCCTTCAGTGCCAGAGCCTTGGGCCATTTCCTGTACCCTGCAGGCTAGACACTTTTTCAGCATTTTTGCTATCCTTCTGTTTATGCTTGATTTCTTCTGGGGATTTTTAGTTACCATTTTGAAAAGAAGACACCCTGCTGTATCTAATGATGGGTGACTTGCCTTGTTACCCCAAGCCTGGAGTGCACAAATGCCTCCAGAAGGTGGCGCTAATGAAAAAAATGGGCATTTTCTTACATTTCTGCCTCTTCAAATGTACTGAAATTTGTGAAAACCATGGCATTTCCAACTGTTTTTATTAGCTAGTGCTCTTAGGAGAAAAATTACACCCCATTGGTATGAGTTTAACTACCTCAGGGGGCGCTAGAAGTGCAAAACGACACCTACTACAACCTCAAATTTTTCTAACATTTTCTCAAACATTACTTGTCTGTACACAAATGGTTATAACAACTACAGAGGTGAAGAAAGGGTACACAAACCATACCATTTTGAAAAGAAGACACCCTGCTGCATCTAATGATGGGCGACTTGCCTTGTTATCCCAAGACTGGAGTGCACAAATGCCTCCAGAAGGTGGCGCTAATGAAAAAAAAAAGGCATTTTCTTACATTTCTGCCCCTTCAAATGTACTGAAATTTGTGAAAACCATGGCATTTCCAACTGTATTCATTAGCTAGTGCTCTTAGGAGAAAAATGACACCCCATTGGTATGAGTTTAACTACCTCAGGGGGTGCTAGAAGTGCAAAACAACACCTACTACAACCTCAAATTTTTCTAACATTTTCTCAAACATTACTTGTTTGTACACAAATGGTTATAACAACTACAGAAGTGAAGAAAGGGTACACAAACCATACCATTTTGAAAAGAAGACACCCTGCTGCATCTAATGATGGGTGACTTGCCTTGTTACCCCAAGACTGGAGTGCACAAATGCCTCCAGAAGGTGGCGCTAATGAAAAAAAAGGCATTTTCTTACATTTCTGCCTCTTCAAATGTACTGAAATTTGTGAAAACCATGGCATTTCCAACTGTATTCATTAGCTAGTGCTCTTAGGAGAAAAATGATACCCCATTGGTATGAGTTTAACTACCTCAGGGGGCGTTAGAAGTGCAAAACGACACCTACTGCAACCTCAAATTTTTCTAACATTTTCTCAAACATTACTTGTCTGTACACAAATGGTTATAACAACTAGAGAAGTGAAGAAAGGGTACACAAACCATACCATTTTGAAAAGAAGACACCCTGCCGCATCTAATGATGGGTGACTTGCCTTGTTACCCCAAGCCTGGAGTGCACAAATGCCTCCAGAAGGTGGCACTAATGAAGTAAAAAGGCATTTTCTTACATTTCTGCCCCTTCAAATGTACTTAAATCTGTGAAAAACATGGAATTTCCAAATGTATTCATTAGCTAGTGCTCTTTGGAGAAAATTGACACCTCATTGGTATGAGTCGACCTACCTTAGGGGTGCCAGAATCACATAAATACACCTATCTGTTTGCTTCCTCGAAAATGGCTGCTTGTACTGAAATGTTCATAACTGTTAGCGACATGAAGGAAAGGTATAAAAGGTATACCATTTTGGAAAGTAGACATTCACCCGCATTACATGAGGGGTCACTTGCCTTTCTACCCCCTGGCTGAAGTGCTCAATTATTTCCAAAAGCTGGCGCTATAGGAATAAGTACATGTTTTTTTTAACATTTCCATCACTTCAAAGATACTAAAATCTTTGAAAACCATAACATTTCCTACTGTATTCAGTACCTTCTACCAACATGAGAAAAATGTTACACCATTTGTAACATCAGGGGCTCTCCCATATGCACTGAGATAATCTTCTGATAAGTATCCCTATATGCTTATTGAGTATCATATGCTTATTGATAATAAAATGTGTGCTTAGCTATAATACTGTGTGTGTGTGTGTGTGTCTCTCTGTTTATTTACTCTGGAATCTAAACAATCCTCAAAACAGTGTCACACCAAAATGCCATGGCACCCTTGTTGAGAATCACTGATGTAGATAGTATCAGACATTTGTGTAGCATGTGTAATGATGCAGCTAGTTCAGGGTACTTGGAGCCATACGCACAAAGTAAGTGGAGCAATTCTCCTTCGATCAAACGTCTCCTTACAGAGCCAAAGAGGTACAACGCACTGAAAGGGTTAAATTAGACTTTCTAACAAATCCAAGGGCTTTAAAACCCTGTTTATTTAAATGGATAGTAATACTTATGTTTAAAAATGTCTACAATTGTAGAGATTAACAATAGAAGTAGAATAACCTACCACCTAGCATTTAAAGTTCCTCCCTCCCCTTTCCCTTGACGTCAGTGCTCTATGGGACAGAAGCGGATCCTGGTCATTTGACCGGCAGGCAGCTCTTCAGCAGAGCCGAGATAGCGCTGCGTAGAATGAAATACTTCACTGGAATGGTCCACAAGTGTGCTTGCAAACACGGCACTCTTTGTAGACCGTTCCAGTGAAGTATTTCATTCTAATTAGCTCTATCTCGGCTGGTCAAATGATCAGGATCCTCTTCTGTCCCATAGAGCTAGGAACTCACAAACTATAACATTTTAAGACATGAGAGGTAGGTTATTCTACTTCTATTGTTAATCTCTACAATTTTAGACATTTTAAACATAAGTATACTATTACCAGGGCTCAAAATTCCCACTCGCCACTAGCTAATGGCAAGTGAAAATTTAGCCCTGGCGAGTAGAAATTCAGCCCTGGTGGGTATGTTATGGCTTGCAGTGGAGAGTAACTTTTCAGGTCTGGCTAGTAGCAAAGGACTTCAAATTATAAGCCCTGCTATTACTATCCCTTTAAATGGCCATTTTTAGTTGTTCTCTATGCCTGGTGCAGGCAGTTTTTTTCAGCATTGCTGCACTTTAGCGGTATACTTATGTCCACTGCGTTTTGCGTTATAGAGCTTCTGCATTTCTTCCTCTGTTCCAGCACAGCAGTAACATTTCATGGCTGTGCTTTGTAAGTGAACCTTATCATTTTATTTTCCCGGTAGCTATGGACTTTTGCAAGTGAAACTGATCATCATATTTCATATAAATGTTTCAGACTTTCTAAGGTATTATTGCACCCTTTAGCACAATACATTGCATTAGTGTTTATTGTTAGTTCTTGCAATAACGAACTAATGTTCCATTTCATACACTTTTTAAAATGAAAGGTTTGAGTGCCAGAGAGGTATCTAACACAGTGCATTTGTAATGTGTTGAATACTTCGCTGGAACTGCAAGGGTTAAGGACCCGAGGCGTGCACACAGCCCTATGTGGGGGGATGTATAAAAAGCCTTCTTAGTGTATACTTAGCCCTTTGAGTGCCAGAGGGCTTCGCAACAAATTGCAAAGTAATGTGTTGCATACCCCTCAGGCACTCAAAGGGTTAAGAATTGTTGCTAAAATTCACAATGCTTGGTCATATTTATAAAGAAGTAAAGTCACATTTATAAATATGTCTATCTGAGAATATTCTGAGAAAATTCATACCTGCGAATAAATTTTCACACACATAGACTCACTATATACTACCAGTAAGAACAGTTTATACCTAGCATAAAGATTTAATCCCTAAAACCAGTGGCGTAACAATAGAGGTCCAGGGGCCCAGCTGCCCCCTGCGACCCCCCTGCCACCTCTAGCAGCTGAGCTGGCCTCTTCCGCACTCTAGTAATGCAAGGCACTGGGAGATGACATCATCTCCTGGTGCTCTGCTTTACTGAAGAGACTACCGCGTGGGAGCTCCTGCTGTATTGGTCTGTGCAAAAGGAGGCACAGACCTCTTCTCACCATTGGACCACCAGGAAGGTGGTAGATTGGGAGCAATGTAGAGCTTAGAAGCAATGTGAAGGTAACATGGAGATTGGGGGCAATGAAGGAGTAATGCAGAGACTGGGGGCAATGTGGAGATTGGGGGCAATGGAGGAGCAATGTGGAGATTGGAGGAAATGGAGGAGCAATGTGGAGATTGGGGGCAATGTGGAGATTGGAGGCAATGTGGAGATTGGGGGCAATGTGGAGATTGGAGGGAATGTGGACATTGGGTGCAATGTGGAGATTGGGGCCAATGTGGAGATTGGAGGGAATGTGGAGATTGGGGGCAATGTCAAGATTGGAGGCAATGTGGAGACTGGGGGAAATGTGTAGATTGGAGGGAATGTGGAGATTGAGTTCAATGTGGAGATTGGGGGCAATGTGGAGGCAATGTGGAGATTGGGGGCAATGTGGAGATGGGAGGGAATGTGGAGATTGGGGACATTGTGGAGATTGGGGGCAATGTGGAGATTGGAGGGAATGTGGGGGCAATGTGGAGATTGGGAGCAATGTGGAGATTGGCGGGAATCTGGAGATTGGGGGCAATGTGGAGATTGGGGGAAATGTGGGGACAATGTGGAGATTGGGGGCAATGTGGAGGCAATGTGGAGATTGGAGAGAATGTGGAGATTTGGGGCAATGTGGAGGCAATGTGGAGATTGGAGGCAATGTGCAGGCAATGTGGAGATTGCGGGCAATGTGGAGATTGAGGGCAATGTGGGGGCAATGTGGAGATGGGAGGGAATGTGGAGATTGGGGACAATGTGGAGACTGGGGGCAATGTGGAGATTGGAGGGAATGTGGGGGCAATATGGAGATTGGGAGCAATGTGGAGATTGGAGGGAATGTGGAGATTGGGGCAACGGTCTTCTACATGTGCTTGGTTTGTGTTTGGTTTGCAAGCACATGGAGAAGACTGTTTCAGTGAAATAATTCTTTGTCACTAACACGATTGCGGCTCTGCTGCAGAGCCGCATGATGAAAGTCAAACCGGATATCCCTGCAGTCAGTACAACGCTGACTTCAGGGAAGGGGGAGGGAGGGGGGAACTTTGCCTTCGGTTATCTCTCTCATAAAGGTTTGAGAGATGAACCTGGGGGCTATTAAATTATTTTACAAATATCTACAATATGGGGGATAGTAATAATAAAGTATTACTATACCTTTAAGACCTCCAGCAGAACAGCAGGAGAGCTGAAAGGTGTCAGAAATGTAACTGTATTCTGATGCTACAAGAGACACTGAAAGCTACGAGTCTTTGAAATCTCACAGTTAATTAGCATGGAGCCTCAATCACATCTTAGATTGGTAGTGTTATCATGCATTCTATGGGGGAATGTGTACCCAGTCAGTCAGTCAATTTTCTTGCCCTCCTCAAGCAGCTGATAGGAGCCATTAATGTACAACACAGCCCCTAATGACAGTTGCCTTTTAAAGTTCATTATCAAATTTAATTTAATTTATATATATTTAATTATGGATTAACCCTTTGAGTGTCCAGGGTTAAGCTATGTTTACGAGTAGAATAATATATTCTAACCCTCTCCCCATGTCACAGGTTCTTTTTGGGATTATAATAAATTATTTACATCAAATTTATAGGAAAATTGGATGAACAAATGATTAGTATAACATCAGTATTTTGTTTCTAGCAATAAAAGCTACAATAATCCATTTTCATTCTATTCCAGACATGCAGATCCATGTGTTAACTCTAATTGTTATATGTCTGCATGATTTGTATACTTCCTTATTGAATCAATATACATTTATAAGAGATCACAATTACAAGCATGCATAAATTCACCAAGCACATACAACATTTATAATGCACAGCAAATCGCGAGATGTGTATTGGCAAATTCATATATTATTTGGATTGCAATAAAGGTGTAGATAGATGCCTTTTGATCCTTTTGTAAGAACAAATGTCCGAGATGCTTTATGTTGACAATTATTTCTTAACGGTCACTATGCAAATTCCTGTTAAATTTTATGATGAAAACTAATAAATAAAAACATTGTAGGATTATTTTGGCTATAGCCATATTAACCCCTTAACAACCCTTGACAGTCATGGTACGTCATGGGTAAAAAGTGCCTGAAAGACCCATGACGTACTATGACCGTCATGGATTTCAGGGCTCCCCGCGCGACTGCACGCCGTTCGGGGAGCCCTGAGTCCGATCGCAACAACAACAAAAAATGCTCCGTAGTCCTTTAGTGACCGCCGCGTGCCTGCGCAGCCGGTCGTTAAGGGGTTAAATAAAACTATTGAATATTTTTGTGGAATACTTTGGTAAATATGCTGTGGACTGTATAAATAATTATGTTATGATTTCCATTTCTATGTTATAAAATCAGCAGCAGTTTTTTTGTGAGTGTTTATTTTTATTTCATGCCTGGCCAAATGTGGCCTGTCTCACCCCAGGATGCGGCCTCCCTCGGATTTTTCACATAAACCTTTTTACGTTAAAAGCTAGTACAAATGATCTAGTAGGCCATTAGTGCCTAACCAACTGCCCCATGCCACTGCTGTGTTACCAACTCCCTACAGGTCTCAGGAATGGTTCAGTATTTTAAATACCATCATTTTCACAGTTATTAGGTCTGTAACTGTGCAGTTTTATACCAATAAAGTTCTTGCTGTTGTTTTCAATAAAAAAATGAATAAGGCCTTCATTCACACACATATATATATATATATATATATATATATATATACTTTGGATTCCAGATGGGTACAAAAAGCATTGCAATGCACTCTGGAACCCAAAGGATTAATCATAGGTTAATGATAAATGGACTGGTATTAGCACTTAAGAACCAGAAGGGTGGCCAATTTACATTGGGACAGCCCCGATTTTGGGGCCCAATCCCACCACATTAACAGTATGTTCCGCTTCACAGGTTAATGCCTAGCTGCTTCGGCACCCTTTAATTCATATCACACATATTCCTCTTGCTTAAGCTGCCTAAAATTGAACTGCGCATGCACATCGCTCATGCAGCGTACATCATATTCTACCATTGGCCGCCTCCAGTTAGTCCTCCTTGGTACTAGCTGCGCACACCACAGCAGCATGCGGACACTAGTGATGAGGCCTGAGTTAGTCAATAGCTTGATATCAGATCACTACTACCACATGGGAGTCATCCCTGACCATGTACTCCTGAGTCTGACTCATCATGATTGAATTTAACGTGCTGTGTAGTGTCTGAGTTGCAAATGTGGGGGTGGGGGGGTGAAGTGTCCCTCTTTGGACATTTTAAATGTTGGGAGGTATCGGGTACCCAGTGTATTGTGTAACTTGACACTCATTCCTCTGCTCCTTAAAGGGTTTAATGACACCATTTCTATTACTATAAATGAGAAAATTAATTTATGTTTGAGATTTGTGTGAATCTCACTGTTTAATTTATCATGCAAATGTTACTATATATTTTTTACGTTCTTTTGTTGAAAGCCCTCAGAGTTCCAATCCCGTATCTAATACAGTGTTCCCATCCTGCTAAGTTCACACCACATATGGGGCTGATAGTCACCCTCCCCCTCACTCAACAATTTGAAAAAGAATAATTCAGATCTCCTTGGAGGGGATCAGGTCCCTCTTGGTGCCCCATGGAATTGATTGGCAGGTGATTTATACCTGTGACTGGAAGACACTCACAGCCTTCCTTCCCTCCCTTCATAACCAACCTTCTTCAAACATCCGGGTGAAGTGTAAGAACCTGAAGCAGTTGAAGCAGCAGATTCCCCAGTCCTCCTACTTAAGACAGAATGCTGGCCTTAGCTAAGGAGAGAGTAGGAAAGCAGAAAATGACCTCCAATTGCCAGTATGGTTCACTTATACAATTGTGTAGGCCATCATTGCTGGGACTGAGAGGGACATCTGGAGAGATCCTGATGCCCCCCAATGAGGTCTGAAAAACAAAAAACATTAAACATTTTGTGCTCCAATGGGTTTCCAATGCATTTCTTTGCAATGCATTGGACATCCTCTGGCACTTGCAGGGTTTAGTTTACAAACTTTGTCTCTCCGGCTGTTGGAGACTACAACAGACATAAGTTGCACCATAGAGAACACACAAAGGTTCCAATTGAATTACTGTGTGAAAGTGAGTTTTCCAAAGCTATTTGCTTGATAAAGTACATCTTTTTTTTGCTTCTTGGTTCTTTTACATTGCAGTCCATGTAAACATTATGGAATGTGACTTAATTTTACCCACTGCCCAGAAATACAATTTTCCAGAGCTGATTCCTGTCTCCACCTGACACCGTGCACAGCTTTTAGTAGAATGATTTATCCAGTGATTCGTCAAAAGTGAAGGCAATATGCTGCTTTTAAAATATTAATATTTTATTACTTATACCACAAACAAAATGAATATACTTTTTATTCCCTAGAAGTTTAAAACTATAGAATTGGTGCCAAGGTTTACCACTCCTTAACCCTTTGATTGTCAGTGTGGTTTTTCTTACTAAGAAAAAAAACTACTGGGAAAATCTTAATAAGTTGCAGCTGAAACTTTTTTTTTTGTACTGTGGCTATATATGTATATATACATACATATATATATATATATATATATATATATATATATATATATATATACACACACACACACACATACATTTTAACCCTTTGAGTTGCGTACCCCTCTGGCACTCAAAGGGTTAAAAAAACAACTATTGTTGTCGCTAAAAATTATCTAAAGACAGGATTTTTTTAAATTATTTTGTTGCTTAGTTTGAGCTGTAATATCTTTAGTTTAAAACATTTCCAACTGAGGGAGTAACTTAAAGCGGAACTTTCACCATATTTAAAGTCGCCCTGCAATAATTAGGCAGATGGCTTCATAATAGTTATCTTACCACTCAGAACGAGCCAATTCTAAAGAAATCCTTAATCTTCTGAGACAGGAAGCAAGGCATCAGCACAAACATCTTGTCTGTGTGCCTGAGATATCAGTCCCAGTCTCCATTAAAAAGCATTGCACTGTGCAGAAAGGCACCTGAAGGGACTGACGACGCAGGCGCGCAGATTGCATTAACTTGGCCATCAGTCTCCGAAGATTAAGGATTTCTTTAGAATCGGCTTCTTCTGAGGGGTACGATAAGCTAGTCGCCTTCTGCCTAATTATTGAAGGGGGACTTTAACCCCTTCAGTGCCAGAGGCTCGGGCCATTTTCTGAACCCTGCAGGCCAGACACTTTTTCAACATTTTTGCTATCCTTCCGTTTAGGCTTGATTTCCTCTGGGGATTTTTAGTTAAATATGGAAAACTATATATTGTTTTTTTCAGAACGAATTGAGCTTTCTCGTGATACCTTACATGAAGAGAATTTTACATCGTGCAAAAAGCTATGATGTCATAATGACAAAAAAAAGTGAAAATTTACTCATTTTGCTAAAATCACATACTATGTATCAAAAACATTTACTTTGATTGAAAAAGTTTCAATTATTTGAAAAAGCCCAGAGTCCCCCGAGTAAAAAAATACCAAATTTGTATAGTTTTACCTAAGTCCAAGGCTAGCGTAGAGCCCTAATCACCAGCAGCGCAAAATGACATTTTCAACTTTATAAACTAAAATGCACATTCTAGGGTTTTTGTGGTTAAACTACCCTAAAACAGTGGAATAACTATATAAAACTATATATTTCTGAAAAGTAGACAACCTGCCGCATCTAATGAGGGGTAACTTGCCTTCTTGCCCCAAGCCTGTGGTACCCAAATGCTTCCAGAAGGTGGCACTATAGGAAAAAAATGGCATTTTCTTACATTTCTGCCCCTTCAACTGTACTGAAATCTGTGAAAACCATGGAATTTACAACTGTATTCATTAGCTAGTGCTCTTGGGAGAAAAATTACACCCCATTGGTTTGGGTTCACCTACCACAGGGGATGCTAGAAGTGCAAAAAGACACCTACTACAACCTCTAAATTTTCTAACATTTTCTCAAACATTACTTGTCTATACAAAAATGGTTATAACAACTAGAGAATTAAAGAAAGGCTACACAAACCATACCATTTTGGAAAGAAGACAACCTGCCGCAACTAATGAGGGGTGAATTGCCTTCTTACCCCAAGCCTGTTGTGCCGAAATGCTTCCAGAAGGTGGCACTATAGGAAAAAAATGGCATTTTCTTACATTTCTGCCACTTCAACAGTACTGAAATCTGGGAAAACCATGGAATTTACAACTATATTGATTAGCTAGTGCTCTTGGGAGAAAAATGACACCCCATTGGTATGGGTTCACCTACCACAGGGGATGCTAGAAGTGCAAAAAGACACCTACTACAACCTCTAAATTTTCTAACATTTTTTCAAACATTACTTGTCTATACAAAAATGGTTATAACAACTAGAGAAGTAAAGAAAGGCTACACAAACCATACCATTTTGGAAAGAAGACAACCTGCCGCATCTAATGAGGGGTGAATTGCCTTCTTACCCAAAGCCTGTTGTGCCCAAATGCTTCCAGAAGGTGGCACTATAGGAAAAAAATTGCATTTTCTTACATTTCTGCCCCTTCATCTGTATGGAAATCTGTGAAAACCATGGAATTTCCAACTGTATTCATTAGCTAGTGCTCTTAGGAGAAAAATGACACCTCATTGGTATGAGTTCCCCTACCTTAGTGGGCGCTACAAGTACCAAACTACACCTATTGCAACCACTAATTTTTCTAATATTTTCTCAAACATTACTTGTCTGTACAAAAATGGTTATAACAACTAGAGAAGTGAAGAAAGGCTACACAAACCATACCATTTTTGAAAGAAGACAACCTGCCGCATCTAATGAGAGGTGAATTGCCTTCTTACCCCAAGCCTGTTGTGCCCAAATGCTTCCAGAAGGTGGCACTATAGGAAAAAAATGGCATTTTCTTACATTTCTGCCCCTTCATCTGTATGGAAATCTGTGAAAACCATGGAATTTCCAACTGTATTCATTAGCTAGTGCTCTTAGGAGAAAAATGACACCTCATTGGTATGAGTTCCCCTACCTTAGTGGGCGCTACAAGTACCAAACTACACCTATTGCAACCACTTATTTTTCTAACATTTTCTCAAACATTACTTGTCTGTACAAAAATGGTTATAACAACTAGAGAAGTGAAGAAAGGCTACACAAACCATACCATTTTTGAAAGAAGACAACCTGGCGCATCTAATGAGGGGTGAATTGCCTTCTTACCCCAAGCCTGTTGTGCCCAAATGCTTCCAGAAGGTGGCACTATAGGAAAAAAATGGCATTTTCTTACATTTCTGCCCCTTCATCTGTATGGAAATCTGTGAAAACCATGGAATTTCCAACTGTATTCATTAGCTAGTGCTCTTAGGAGAAAAATGACACCTCATTGGTATGAGTTCCCCTACCTTAGTGGGCGCTACAAGTACCAAACTACACCTATTGCAACCACTAATTTTTCTAACATTTTCTCAAACATTACTTGTCTGTACAAAAATGGTTATAACAACTACAGAAGTGAAGAAAGGCTACACAAACCATACCATTTTTGAAAGAAGACAACCTGGCGCATCTAATGAGGGGTGAATTGCCTTCTTACCCCAAGCCTGTTGTGCCCAAATGCTTCCAGAAGGTGGCACTATAGGAAAAAAATGGCATTTTCTTACATTTCTGCCCCTTCATCTGTATGGAAATCTGTGAAAACCATGGAATTTCCAACTGTATTCATTAGCTAGTGCTCTTAGGAGAAAAATGACACCCCATTGGAATGAATCGACATACCTTAGGGGTGCCAGAAAAGCATAACTACACCTACCTGTTTGCTTCTTTGAAAATGGCTGCTTGTACTAAAATGTTCATAACTGTTAGAGAAATGACGGAAAGGTATAAAAGGTATACCATTTTGGAAAGTAGACATTCTCCCGCATCAAATGAGGGGTCACTTGCCTTTCTACCCCTGGGCTGAAGTGCACAAATATTTCCAAAAGGTGGCGCTATGGGAATAAATACATGTTTTTTTTACATTTCCACCACTTCAAAGATACTAAAATCTTTGAAAACCATAACATTTCCTGCTGTATTCAGTACCTGCTACCAACATGAGAAAAATGGTAGCCCATTTGTGTGGCTTAACATACAATATGTGGGTGCTAGGAACACGTACGTAAACCTGACACTTTTGTTTCTTAAATTATCTGCTTGCACTAAAATGGTTATAACCATAATAGATATGCAGGAAAGGTAGAAAACAATGCCATTTTGGAAAGAAAACAACCTGACGCATCTAATGAGGGGTCACTTGCCTTCATACCCAAAGGCTGGCATGCACAAATGCTTCCAGGAGGTGGCGTTAATGAAAAAAAAGGCATTTTCTTACATTTCTGCCCCTTCAAATGTATGGAGCTCTGTGAAAACCATGGAATTTTCAACTGCATTCGTTAGCTAAAGCTCTTAGGAGTCAAACGACACCCCATTGGTATGAGCTGAACTACCTTAGGGAGTGCTAGAAGTAGAAAACTACACCTACTACAAACTGATGTTTCTAACATTTTCTCAAACCTGACTTGCCTCTACGAAAATGGCTATAACACCTTCAGAAGTGAAGAAAAGGTAGATAAACTATACCATTTTGGAAAGAAGACAACCTGCCGCATCTAATGAGGGGTCACTTGCCCTTTTACCCCTAAGTTAGTTGGCACAACTATTTCCAGAATGTGGTGCTACAGGAAAACAAACAAACATTTCTTTTACACTTCAGTCACTTCAAAGATACTAAAATGGTTCAATGGCGTGGGATTTCCTAGGAGGACTTCTTGCCAGCCTAAGAAAAATGGTACTCAACTGCTGTGGGTTGACATACCAATTTGAGTGACAGGAGTGTAGCTACCAGTGAAATAGGAATGGGAAAGCAAACAGTGTATGTGTGATTTTATGGCTAACAGATGAAAGAAGCTAGGGCGTCAGCCAGTGTACGCGCGGACCTGTGACTACCAGTGTAACAGTGTGGGAGGGTGAGGGATTAGGCAGTGTGTGTGGGTATGAGCAGAGGAGCAAGGATGGTGGAGATGGTGGGGCAGTGTCTGAGAGTGTGTATGGGAGATCTGTGACTACCAGTGTGCACTGTATGTCCCCCTCATATAAAGTTTGATTCCCAGCCTGAATCTAGTGCATACTGGTACTTTGAGTCTACCAATAGGCAGTGGAAACAGGCTGGGGGTCAGGCTGGGGAATGGGACTGCCAGTTGGCTGTGGAACCAGGCAGGGGAATACGGTACGTGTGTGTGTGTGTGGGGGGAATCGGAGGCATTTTTTGTGCATGCCACAAGGGTGCCCAATGCACTGCAAAGCAATGCGTTGGACCCTCTGTTGCACACAAAGAGTTGTTTTTTTTTAATTATTATTTTGTATTCATACCTCGTTGGGGAGGCGGTGTCAGGAACATTCCTGGTGTCCACCATCCAGGTCTAAAAACAGAATAATAAAAAAAAAAAAGTGTGTGTGTGGGTGTGTGTGTGTTACAGGGGGTCCAACGTATTGCAAAGCACTGCGTCGGACCCCCCCTGTGGCACGTGCATTTTTTGGGGCTTTTCCCCCAATATTTTTGTGTAGACCTCGTTGGGGGCATCAGAACCCATACAATGAGGTCTAAATAAAAAATAAAAGGGGAAAACAAAATAATCCTTTGGGTGCCACAGGGGTGTCCAGTGGATTGCAAAGCAATGCATTGGGCCCCTGTAGCACACAAAGGGTTAATTTTTTTATCGTTACTTTGTATTCAGATGGCCACCAAACAAGCTCTGATCACAAAGTAATGATAAAAAGTCCTGTGTGTGTGCCACAGGAAGGGGGTCTGCATTGAACCCCTATCCCAGTGGCACACACAGGGTTAAATTTTTTTTAATTTATTTTTTTTTATTATATACCTCATTGAGGGGCATCAGGACCCCCTGATCCCTCCCCAATGAGGTCTTAGTAAAAAAATATATATATGTCCACAAACGGAGTGACCCTGTGAGTGCCACAAGGGTCTCCAGCGCATTGCAAAGCAATGCATTGGATCCTTGTGGCACTCAGAGGGTTAATTTTTTTTCTATCATTACTTGGTAATCAGAGCTTGTTGGGGGGCCATCAGGACCAATCCTGATGACCCCCCCAACAATCTCTGATAACAAAGTAATGATAAAAGCCCTGTGTGTGCCGCAGAAGGGGGGCTGCATTGCCCCCCCCCCCCCGTGGCACACACAGGGTTAATTTTTTTTTAATTTACTTTTTTTTATTATAGACCTCATTGAGGGGTATACAAACCCCCCTGATCCCCCCAATGAGGTCTTACAAAAAAAAAAGTTATCAAAAAAAGTGTCCCTGTGAGTGCCACCGGGGTCTCCAGCGCATTGCAAAGCAATGCATTGGACCGTTGTGGCACTCAGAGGGTTAATTTTTTTTTTATCATTACTTTGTAATCAGAGCTTGTTGGGGGGCCATCAGGAGCAATCCTGATGGCCCCCCAACAATCTCTGGTAACAAAATAATGATAAAAGCCCTGTGTGTACCACAGGAGGGGGGGGGGGTGCATTGGACCCCCACCTGTGGCACACACAGGGTTAATATTTTTTTTTTTTTTTTTTCCAATTATAGACCTCATTGAGGGGCATCAGGATCCCCCTGATCCCCCCCAATGAGGTCTTTAAAAAAAAAAAAAATCCCCCCCAAAGAATTGACCCTGTGAGTGCAACAGAGGTCTCCAGCACATTGCAAAGCAATGTGCTGGGACCCTGTGGCACTCACAGGGTTACTTTAATTTTTTTATTATTTTTTTATTATTTTTTTTTTTGGACTTATCAGACCTCGTGGGGGACATCAGGACCCCTCCTGGTGTCCCCCCAGTCATTGATCTCCCAGCCGATAGGCTGGGAGATCAATTATGCGACCGCAGGAGAGCAAGAGCTCCCCTGCCCTTCACTCCTACCACCGGTAGGAGTGAACAGGATCGGGGAAACTTCCCTAACGTCATCGGTGACCATGTCACCGATGACGTTTGGAGGATTCCCCCGGTCCCGCCCACTCCTACCCGGAAGTTCGGGTAGGAGAGAGGGGGAAGGAGAAACTCTGTTTCTCCTTTGTCTTTATTGATCTCCCAGCCCGATCGGCTGGGAGATCAATAACTGGGGAGGCATGAGGAGTGATCCTCATGCCTCCCCATGAGTGCCAGGGTTTTTTTTTTTTTTTAATGCGGCCACTGCATGCCGGTTATACCGGCTCATGCAGTGACCGCATTTCACTCTTACGCCGTACGAGCGTGGCACAGCAGTTACAGCTGTGTCCACTCGTACGGCGTAAGTAGCTGGCACTCTAGGGGTTAAATATGGTGAAAGTTCCCCTTTAATATAGATATTTTTAAAGAATAACTGTAGAATATTGTAGTCCAATGACACAAACAAATCTATTATGTTTGTTAGCATGTAACGCGTTTCGTGATGCCAATATCTCCACTTTCTCAAACAATGCTACACAATAAAATAATTGTGCATATTGTCACGTTAACAGTATCAACATACTATCCTATGAGTCACCCCTTTTCTCTCTTTTACTTTATCATTCAATTACTCTTGAACTACAACTCTGACAGTATTGAAATAGCACTCTCTATGGCTCAAATACTATGAAGATTAATCGGAGCTGCTTTTTTTGTGAAACATTACTATCCCTTTAAAGGGATAGTAATGTTTCATAATAAAATCAGCTCTAATAAATCATCATAGTATTTGAACTTTGGAGAGTGTTATTTCAATTCTGTCAGAATTGTAGTTCCAGAGTAATTCAATGACAAAGTGTCCCCCTCCCACCCCTTTTACTGGTGTTACACTGTTCAGACAAAGCAGAAGGGAGGTGCCCAGGTAGATTGCAGAGAGGGACAATCTTCAATTAAGATAAGGGAAAAACCTGAAAAACTTGTCAAGGGGGGCAGGGCTTTCATTGTTTTCATAGGAATAAGAGTGTCCCCTTCTGTTATCTGTCTGGTCTATGGACTGCATTCCACATCTGAGAAGAGATTGCTTACACCAGGTAAAAGGGGCGGGAGGGGACACTTTGCTTGTGAATATCTCATAAACCATAAAGGTTTGGGAGATAAGACTTATATCATTCTTCACGTTTTTTTAATGCCTACAAAATAAAATAAGTTAAAACGAAGTATTACTATCCCTTTAACAATGTACCACACAGTTGATCTTGACACACCTAATGTTTTGGTTATGTCACTGATCGATCTATTCAGACCTCACGATGGCCTGCTTTTCCTGGACCTGAAACTTCTTTGCTCCTCGTGCCGAGAGACAACAGCAAATAAAGACTTCATATGCAAATGCCACACCTAGAATCAAATCCATATCTTTAGTTAGCTCTCTTGTGCACAGAATAATGATTCAATGACACACACACCTGTCCAAGAAACAGCCATATTGATGGCTAAAAACAGAATAATAAAAAAAAAAAAGTGTGTGTGTGTGTGTGTGTGTTACAGGGGGTCCAACGTATTGCAAAGCACTGCGTCGGACCCCCCCTGTGGCACGTGCATTTTTTGGGGCTTTTCCCCCAGTATTTTTGTGTAGACCTCGTTGGGGGCATCAGAACCCATACAATGAGGTCTAAATAAAAAATAAAAGGGGAAAACAAAATAATCCTTTGGGTGCCACAGGGGTGTCCAGTGGATTGCAAAGCAATGCATTGGGCCCCTGTAGCACACAAAGGGTTAATTTTTTTATCGTTACTTTGTATTCAGATGGCCACCAAACAAGCTCTGATCACAAAGTAATGATAAAAAGTCCTGTGTGTGTGCCACAGGAAGGGGGTCTGCATTGAACCCCTATCCCAGTGGCACACACAGGGTTAAATTTTTTTTAATTTATTTTTTTTTATTATATACCTCATTGAGGGGCATCAGGACCCCCTGATCCCTCCCCAATGAGGTCTTAGTAAAAAAATATATATATGTCCACAAACGGAGTGACCCTGTGAGTGCCACAAGGGTCTCCAGCGCATTGCAAAGCAATGCATTGGATCCTTGTGGCACTCAGAGGGTTAATTTTTTTTCTATCATTACTTGGTAATCAGAGCTTGTTGGGGGGCCATCAGGACCAATCCTGATGACCCCCCCAACAATCTCTGATAACAAAGTAATGATAAAAGCCCTGTGTGTGCCGCAGAAGGGGGGCTGCATTGCCCCCCCCCGTGGCACACACAGGGTTAATTTTTTTTTAATTTACTTTTTTTTATTATAGACCTCATTGAGGGGTATACAAACCCCCCTGATCCCCCCAATGAGGTCTTACAAAAAAAAAAGTTATCAAAAAAAGTGTCCCTGTGAGTGCCACCGGGGTCTCCAGCGCATTGCAAAGCAATGCATTGGACCGTTGTGGCACTCAGAGGGTTAATTTTTTTTTTATCATTACTTTGTAATCAGAGCTTGTTGGGGGGCCATCAGGAGCAATCCTGATGGCCCCCCAACAATCTCTGGTAACAAAATAATGATAAAAGCCCTGTGTGTACCACAGGAGGGGGGGGGGTGCATTGGACCCCCACCTGTGGCACACACAGGGTTAATATTTTTTTTTTTTTTTTTCCAATTATAGACCTCATTGAGGGGCATCAGGATCCCCCTGATCCCCCCCAATGAGGTCTTTAAAAAAAAAAAAAATCCCCCCCAAAGAATTGACCCTGTGAGTGCAACAGAGGTCTCCAGCACATTGCAAAGCAATGTGCTGGGACCCTGTGGCACTCACAGGGTTACTTTAATTTTTTTATTATTTTTTTATTATTTTTTTTTTTTGGACTTATCAGACCTCGTGGGGGACATCAGGACCCCTCCTGGTGTCCCCCCAGTCATTGATCTCCCAGCCGATAGGCTGGGAGATCAATTATGCGACCTCAGGAGAGCAAGAGCTCCCCTGCCCTTCACTCCTACCACCGGTAGGAGTGAACAGGATCGGGGAAACTTCCCTAACGTCATCGGTGACCATGTCACCGATGACGTTTGGAGGATTCCCCCGGTCCCGCCCACTCCTACCCGGAAGTTCGGGTAGGAGAGAGGGGGAAGGAGAAACTCTGTTTCTCCTTTGTCTTTATTGATCTCCCAGCCCGATCGGCTGGGAGATCAATAACTGGGGAGGCATGAGGAGTGATCCTCATGCCTCCCCATGAGTGCCAGGGTTTTTTTTTTTTTTTAATGCGGCCACTGCATGCCGGTTATACCGGCTCATGCAGTGACCGCATTTCACTCTTACGCCGTACGAGCGTGGCACAGCAGGTACAGCTGTGTCCACTCGTACGGCGTAAGTAGCTGGCACTCTAGGGGTTAAATATGGTGAAAGTTCCCCTTTAATATAGATATTTTTAAAGAATAACTGTAGAATATTGTAGTCCAATGACACAAACAAATCTATTATGTTTGTTAGCATGTAACGCGTTTCGTGATGCCAATATCTCCACTTTCTCAAACAATGCTACACAATAAAATAATTGTGCATATTGTCACGTTAACAGTATCAACATACTATCCTATGAGTCACCCCTTTTCTCTCTTTTACTTTATCATTCAATTACTCTTGAACTACAACTCTGACAGTAGTGAAATAGCACTCTCTATGGCTCAAATACTATGAAGATTAATCGGAGCTGCTTTTTTTGTGAAACATTACTATCCCTTTAAAGGGATAGTAATGTTTCATAATAAAATCAGCTCTAATAAATCATCATAGTATTTGAACTTTGGAGAGTGTTATTTCAATTCTGTCAGAATTGTAGTTCCAGAGTAATTCAATGACAAAGTGTCCCCCTCCCACCCCTTTTACTGATGTTACACTGTTCAGACAAAGCAGAAGGGAGGTGCCCAGGTAGATTGCAGAGAGGGACAATCTTCAATTAAGATAAGGGAAAAACCTGAAAAACTTGTCAAGGGGGGCAGGGCTTTCATTGTTTTCATAGGAATAAGAGTGTCCCCTTCTGTTATCTGTCTGGTCTATGGACTGCATTCCACATCTGAGAAGAGATTGCTTACACCAGGTAAAAGGGGCGGGAGGGGACACTTTGCTTGTGAATATCTCATAAACCATAAAGGTTTGGGAGATAAGACTTATATCATTCTTCACGTTTTTTTAATGCCTACAAAATAAAATAAGTTAAAACGAAGTATTACTATCCCTTTAACAATGTACCACACAGTTGATCTTGACACACCTAATGTTTTGGTTATGTCACTGATCGATCTATTCAGACCTCACGATGGCCTGCTTTTCCTGGACCTGAAACTTCTTTGCTCCTCGTGCCGAGAGACAACAGCAAATAAAGACTTCATATGCAAATGCCACACCTAGAATCAAATCCATATCTTTAGTTAGCTCTCTTGTGCACAGAATAATGATTCAATGACACACACACCTGTCCAAGAAACAGCCAATTGCCCAATTACATTTTGTCCCCTAAAATGGAGGGGGGGGTTGTATATAAAATGGCTGTAATTCCTACATGGTTCATGATTTATGGAAGTAAATACCCACAAATTAAAGCTGACAGTCTGCACTTTATGGTTTAGGTCGTTGTTTCTTTTCAGATCCAATGTGTTGGAGTATAGAGCCATAGAAAAACTTTTTCACCGTCCAAACACTTATGATATGAATTGTACACAATTCCAATATGCAAGGTATTTTTATATTTAAGTTTCCTGGGCAATAATACTTATCTGTAATAGGAAAATGACTGTATGGTTTCACTTTGTTCTGATGGAATGCACACATCTTTGCCATCCACTGGAGCTGATGAAATAGAGAATAGAATGTCTGTTGCTGTGTTACGATACATTTAACACTTCTGACATTTCTCTTAAACTGAGAAAAGTATTGCAGATTTTAAGTGCCAACTCGATTTCACAAAAGTAATTGACACAGAACGTTATCTGGTTCTTTATTAACCCCTTGGATGCTACCGAGATCTTCAACACATTGCTTTGCAATGTTTTGGAGACCTTGTGCATTGGAGACCTAGCCAGCATCCAAAGAGTTAACCCCTTGAGTGCCAGAGAGGTATCCAACTCGTTGCTTTGCAATACGATGGATACCTCTCTGGCACTCAAAGGGTTAAACAAATACTTTTATATGGAGGTGTTCATGTCTTATAATGAGTTGTTTGAAATGTTATGTTTAAGGCCTGTTTTTATTGCAGAAAGCTAAAGAATTTTGGAGCAAACCAACTGCATCATGAGGACCATTTTGATCCTTTTCGATGTGCCAGTACACGCTACCCTTTACGTGTACCGGAGCACCATGTTAGGGTCTGAGAGAAACCGCTCCAGTCTTTGGAGCGGTTAATTTCAGTGCTTGTTTTTACTTACAGCTCTCCTGGAGGAATGCTGTAAGTAAAATGTATGTGACGCTATCATCCTTACCGGTCCTTATGGCAAAAAACGTGTGATAGTCGTAGCACGTCACATGGTAGTTAAGGGGTTAGAGTACTCTTATAAACCTCTTGGTTGTTTGAAATGTGTTAGTGATAAATAGAGGTTTTAGGAAGTTTTATTTGAATTCTATATTGTAGGTGGTTTGTTTCTTAACATTTTAAGTGCCAGAGAGGTATCTAATGCATTGCAATGTGTTTGGCAATCTAAGTGTTAATTACTTGCCACCCAGCTTTCTGTATATGTATATATATATATATATATATATATATATATAAATATATATATATATATCCTATAATATAATTTGCTACAATGCAAAGCTTCCTGTGTGTGTAACATGCACATGTGCAGTAGAGATTTCATTAAAGTGTACTATAAAATAATAATATGTTGTGGGATCCCCCTTGCGTACCTAAGTGAGAGATTCTTACATTAACCCTTTGCGTGTCAGAACCCCTTTGGCACTCAGATGGTTAATAAATGGACTTCTCACTGAACTGCATCTCTAGCTCTGCCAAGGAAATGGTTAACGAGTGGATTGTAGTCTGTGTGGGCAGGATGAAAGACAGTGGAACGTGTTATTTTTTGAAAGCCTTAGATTTATGTTATTTGCAATTTTTCTCTTTTTGATGCAAGAAACATACAGATGCCTTGGTCCTGAATAGCAAATTATTCCTAAATTAATGGAAAAGTTATAAGATGCCCCTAAATTAACAGCAAAGTTAAGATATGCTCCTAAAGTAGGGGCAACGTTAGCCAGACATATGCATACCTCCCAACATTTCAGATTGCCAAAGAGGAACATTTGTGTTTTAGAAAGTGTTGCTGGGGGCGTGGCTGGTGGGCGGGGCATTACCAAGAAGTTTTGTGACCTATTGACACCTCTTTGTGTAACCTGATAAATGACTTATAACAAGACCAAAGTATTTTATTTACATAGACTAATTTCTAATCACATCTACTGGCATTCAAACAAACAATAATGTGAATTTTATTGCTGTAAAGCAATATTATACAGTTATTTATACACTACACAGTCTGATCTCCTAAAAAGAGGGACATCAGGGTGGGAAAGAGGGATATATGGATTACGGTCTAAAAGAGGGACTGTCCCTCCTAAAGAGGGACACTTGGGAGGTATGCATATGAAAATGTGTGTTGCTTTGCTCAGTTAGGCACAATCATTAATACTCTTACAAAACAGACATGCATGAAATGTATTCTCTAAAAAAACTCAATTGTTATTCTTAAAAATATATGAGCAATTCAGTAAAATTTTGGCAAAAATAATTTTTTCATCCAAAATACATTGTAAATAGCGACTGCACACGTTTCATGCATTCTGCCTTATATGACCTGTTATTGGGAATTCAGGATGAACTGAATTGACATTTGTAATGTTGAAAGAATGACTTGTAGCCGTATATGTTTAAAGCAGGCAAAATTGTAACTAATTACATTTTCCTCATTTGTATAGTTGGGTATTTGCAAAGTTTTTATTCTTGTCAATAAATCAATTGATCTATCTAATCATACTTCGGATACAGTAGATGGAGTGCACAGAGCCATTTGCTGGTTATTAACACAGAGCCATTTGCTGGTTATTAACAAATCAGAAGCAGTAAGGGGATAGAGCAGGTAACAGTCGCACACTGTATACTTGCTGCTGTATCACACCAGACCTATGACACCTCTCACTTTGGGTGTTTGTGAAGCTTTTGCAATTATGACAGCTTGTTATATGTTTACTATTATCACTGTGATTCTCTTTCCCCAAGCAGTGAACAAATACTTCCCTAGCCATTCTACATTATAAAGTCTCTCTCTCTTTCAGATACAATATGAGCAGATATGATCTGTGTCAGAGGCTCACTCCTTTGATTACATTGGAGCCTTTTGGGTCACTGTAGAATGAAAATCACAGTAGGCCATATCCACAAAGAATTCTTGGGCAAACCAGCTACACCATAGGAAAAAAAAGTCCCAATGCTATCTGGCTGTCTGTCTTACTAACACATTCATTGAAGAAATATATTAGATCAGAGTGGGCAGATTAAGGTCCTCCAGCTGTTCAGGACTGCATTCCCATCATACCCAGCCAGACAATGGCTAGCTGGGGATAATGGGAATTATAATCTTGAACAGATGGAGGGCCTCAGGTTACTCAGTCCTTTATTAATTAGGTGGTTCTCTAAGCCATTATACAGACACTCCATCATGCAACTTCCTGGTGGTTGTAGCCAATTGCAGTAAAGTGTCAGCATGATGTGACAATACATGAATGTCATTTGCATGAACAGCCCCATAAGGTGCATGGTATACTGTTGTGGGGGGCTGATTGCGGTGATTTTGTTATTCAGAAACAGTCTTGTGTGTGAATATAATCTAATTCCATTGCTTTAGGCTATGTTCACACAGAAAAATTTAGAACAGTGTTAATAACTCTGCAATAAATACTCCCTTATGAAACATCTAGTTCCCAATGGTGCTGTTAATCCAGGTAGTTTCCACCTCACTGAACACAACAGAATGCAGCATACTGTAACTCGAATGGGCTCATGCATTGGGCAATTCCAGGTTTTATTATGCTCATCTACTGCATACAGGACACTGAGTAGATTGTTCACACGGACGATTCTGGAGGATGCAATGCCATTCACATCCTCCAGTGACTGGCTGCCTCACATTTGCATTGGTCAATATTGTATGGCCAATGCCCACTTTGGCTGTCCTTGTGACTTCTTCCACATGTAATGTGAATGAACTGTAGAGCGAAAACAAAGGGCTACTGAGCTAAGTTGGCACAGGCACAGCCAACTCACCTATGTGAATTAAACCTTAGACAAACACCAGGCTGCATTCCATACATTTCATTAGCAAAATGTAAGATAAGCCAGTGACAAGGAATACTAGCTGGAGTTTCATTGTGATGTCTGAAAATTAGACAGATGTCTGACAGATGTCAGTGAACCAGGTTCCTGAATAGGACAATAGTTTGAACAAGGTTAGAGAGTGTATTCAGTAAGTTACTAGTCAAGCAGGCTTGATGAATAACTCTCCCCCTCTCTTCCACATTGTC
Organism: Rhinophrynus dorsalis; assembly: GCA_037306005.1. NCBI lineage: Eukaryota > Metazoa > Chordata > Amphibia > Anura > Rhinophrynidae > Rhinophrynus > Rhinophrynus dorsalis. The sequence continues at coordinate 65,213,565 of CM074719.1, read as the reverse complement.
AGATGCTTTCTCCCCTGTTCTTTCTCTCCTATTCATGCTCTCCATCTATCCCCTTCTCCCGTGCCCTGTTTCTTCATCCTTTTCTGTCTCTACTTCCCATATTCTGACCATACCTACCCTGCCTCCCACTTCCTCCATCTCCATTGTGCTGTTCCCTCTACATCCAGTGCTCTCCAGCAATTCTGTTCCCATGCTCTCTCTCTTCAGAGCTTTCAGAGTTTCACTTGTCACTCTTGTCACTGAAGTTTTGCTCAGCTCCACAAATTATATCCAACTTACAATCTGATAAGTAACTATCTAATATTCATTTATTCTTCATGAGATGCAAGAGACATCTTCAATGTATTGCAAAGCTATGTGATAGAAATGTCTCTAGCATCCAAGAGGTTAAAATAAATAGAATATGAACGTCCTGTGGCTGATGTACTAAGAAAATAGAGCATTTCTATTGCCATCCATGTGTGCTACAGGGGACAAATAACATTTCTTCAAATATCTATTGATTCTAAGGACAACTATCACTCTGACAGTGACCGACTGGCCAGTCCACTGACCTTGAAGATCTGCTGTTGAAGTAGGGGCTACATTGTGAGCCAGAGTAGATCGACAATCCCCTGTTGGTCTAGCAAGAGGAGACTGAACTGTGAGACTGAAGTCTCTCAGTTCAGTCTCTTGTCCTGCATGATGAAGTATAGGAATGGGCAAATCTTTTTTTCTTCGAAAGCAAAAAAGGAGAAAAATGGAACTTCCTGCCGAGAGGGAACTTTTTCTCGAAAAGTGCTGATTTTCTGCTTTTTCCCGCCTAGCTCATTACACTGAAATCAATGGTAAGTCTGAATTTCTCCACAACATGGCAAATTTCCCTTCTTTTCTTTCAGGTATAGTATAAAATGGGTGTTAGGTTCTCACAGCATGTCATCTGTGTTTGTGTGAGATAGAGGAAGCAGCACAATTTTGAGCTAGTTAGGATAAGCAAATAAAGTGAAATTGGATTATAGTTTAGGGAGTCTTGTAGGCAGGACATTTGTAGTCTGTGTTTCGGTGAAGGGAGAAAGGAGGTTGGCCCAGAGTACCCCAAAATCCTGGTTGACTGAGACAGGCAGCTGTGATCTAAGTTCATTTCTTATCTTGCTGACAGTGTTTTTTTTTTTTTTTGACAGCGATAGGGACAGTTAATTAAAAAATAAATAAAATAAATAAACACAAATAGCTTGACTGATAGATGACAGACAGACTGATAGTAAAGGGTAAAACATCATATACAATAAGCTCTATTGTGAACGACACAGTAAAAATACACACAGCAAACACACTAGGGTTGGGGATGGGTAAAAGGAGTAAGAGCACTGCAAGGAATGTGAGTAGACCAAAACTGACAGCAGCCATGCAATGTGTGTAATAAATTATGGTGATGCCTCTCCTTCTAAAGAGGCAGTTTGTCAAAGTCCCACAAAAAGTTCCATCACCACCACCACCAGCACCAGTACTATTAATAAACCATATAAAGACAATGAAGACGACAATGAGTTGCCTTCTAGTTGTCACCCATTTCTCCGGCCTCTCATCCTGGGCTCCCTCTCGGCCAATGCCGCCGTGCACTGGCACGAGGCTCCGTTGGCCCATTGTCTCCCGTTTCTCCAGCCTCTCCTCTCAGGGCTTCCTCATGGCCGATGCCGTTGTGCACTGGTGCAAGGTGCTGGCGACTCTGCCTTTTACTTCCATGTGTATGATGTTGTGTGTGGATGACGTAGCACGCAACGCCTATATCTGACATCCTGTCCCTGGCTTCAGAGCACTATTACTGTGTTCTTGAAGCCAGCAGGATGCATTCCTTTGAGCTCCTAGCTGTCAGTCCGGAGTCCTGTCCCCTTGACTTAGTCCTGAGTTCTGGTTCTCTCTTTGTTCATCTGTGTATGACCCTGCAAAGCCAAAGACTACTCTTCTGCCTAAATGACTCAGGCTATTTGACAGACCAGTGAATGACCCTGCAAAACCAAAGACTACTCTTCAGCTACCGTCCCAGTATTGTCGCTATTCTATTCTGTGTCACTTGTTCTTATTTACCTCACAGGAGAGTTCCAGCCACTATCATGGCCTACGCTCTCCATCCACGCACCCCACTTTTTGCTCCCTAGCCAGCACTCTACCCTGCAGGAGAGACTGTGCTGTTTATTGTCAGACTATCCCAGGCTCACTTCCAGCTTCTCTGGAGTTTGCCATCCAACCTTGCGGCTGGCAACTTTATCCGTCCGTAGCCGCAGCAAAGCCTGACAATAAGCACCCCACATTCAACCAGCCTCGTACTCTATCGACACTTCCTAGCACTCCCTTTCTTGCAGGAATCCTGCAATTGGGTGACACTAGTGTTGATGGCATAGTGGAAAAAGGTGTAACAGTTCAACAACCACTGCATCTGACAAGCACAACAATGTCCTGAAATTAATAGTGCATGTTGTGAAAATCCCTCTAAGGGGAAAAGTAAGAAGTGTAAAAGTAGTGGACAAGAAGTGGTTGGCGATGCTGGGGATGACCTAATTACTGATGATGATGATGATGTAGATCTAGAATATATCCCTCCAGCATCCACCTCTTCTTCAGATACAGATGAAGTTGAGAGTGAGAGAGATGATGACATGGCCAAAAAATTACCTGACAGACATTGGCACAAACTTCCACCACTAAAATATAGCACGCTGTCTGTTTATAAAAGTTTGAGATATCAATTGAAAAGTCTGACCCTGGACAAGTAAAGATGCCAGACAATACAGAATCATCCTGTCAGTTATCATCAGCTTTGTCACCGTTTCCGTTTCCAAGTCCAAACCCCACTCAGCCACACACACACATACACACACACACACACACACACTAGTGTTGAGCATAATAACCAGCAAAAACACAGGTTATCAACATCCACACCCTTAGCTATGATGAATGCCTCTGCTGCTGTTGGAAGTGCAGCACCTGTCACACCTAGTAGTAGTAGAATTGCAGCAACATCTAGCCCCGGTAGTAGCCCCTCAGGTACCCCTTAGTCTATGAAGTCCACAGTGTGGATATACTTCGCTCACTATCCAAAATAGAAACATGTTGCTATCTGTGTATAAAGCCTGTAAGCAGGGTGAACGCAGGCTCACACTTATGCACCTCTTCACTGTAATCCCACCTGATGGACATCTGACTCTGTTGACTCAACAGCAGGAGTTACAGCAGCAACAAAGTCCACAATATCACTGGTGGTTGTGGTGATGCCCATCCCCATTTGCATCTCTTTCTCACATTTCTTATGTTTTTCCACCCAAAAAATGCTCATACTCGCCTCCACACCATTGCATCATCACCACCACTACTTGTCTCTACAGGACTGGTTGAGGATGAAAAATGTGAAAGAGGGTCCTCAGAACAAGATGCACAAGCAGTTAACCTGCGCTACTGCTCATACTGATATCCAGTTATGCCTTTGTTCTGCAGGAACAAAGTGAGACTTTTCACCCATCCTAATGCAGTTCCCACAGATTCCCGGAATCAGGATTCAAACATAACACAACAGGTCTATAGAGGCCTTCCAACTTGCCTTCCAGCCGAGACAGGGCCACATTTCTGACTCCAGAATAGCTGATAGGAGTAGATTTGGGGTTGCACAGCACAACTCCAGTCTTTTTACCAAGTCTGCTCCCATAAGAACAGTCCTAGAAAACCATGATAACTGTAATGCTTTGGAGACATCTCTGAAATTCAAGTAGTTAAAGCCTTATCAAATAATAAAAAATAAATTAAAAAAATTAAAAACCTTATTTGTTCTCTATGGTGTGTTTGCCACTTAATTGCTTCAACAGGTCATGTTTTCATAATATACTGAACATCTTTACTTCAGACAGATAACTTGAGAATTATCGAACCACAAACTGATTCATCTGTGTTCATGTGAGGAGATCCTGAAATATATAAATCACTGGACAGCCCTGAGGACAGGATTGAGACCCCTATCATAATACATCCCCCTCACTATATTCAAGACAAATACAAGGATCTGGATTGAGGCTACATATCCCCTTAAATAGGGTAATTGTGTCCTCTTATTCAAGGAATATACAAGGATCAGGATTAAGAGGTCATAGATCCCTTTAAAATGAGGGACACTTCTAAAATATGCAAATTGAAGGGTTCCACTGATGCCTCTGCTTTCCTGCAGAATGGAATCTTCATAAGCTTCCCTGATTTAAAGGCACATGTGGACACCTATATCTGAACTATAGTGAAGTTTCTAGGCAAGACGAATTTTCATCAATCCTTCATGTGTGTCATTAAATTACTGACAGTGATGACTTCTTTATATAGATGTGATTATATTTACTGTATACTGTTTCATTTCAAATTTTGAACGTAATAATGGAACTGTATATATCAACAGTTCATAAGCATGAACAAATATAAAGGGATTAGAAGTATATGTATTGTTTTTTGAATGCGTGGAATGTGAACACAAAACAATTACATCTATTGCATTGGATTTTGTTTTTTAACATAAGAGAGCTGGAGAGAGGGATTTAAATGCCATAACCAATTACAGTCTTTCCAGTCTTCCATTTGTAAATTCTGAAACAACCCGTCTCTGATCGATTCTAATTGATTTTACCTGTCTGGGGTGATCCAACTGTGAGATTTTTCCTTGAAGCTGTCACTTGTATGAAAATAATGTAATTCTAATCGGCCATGTCAAGTCCTGTAGTGACAATATTACAGTTTGTTTGCAGCCAATGTTTGAGGATTAATGTAATTGCTTATCACCAAGGACAGGCCAAGATGCAAGATGTTATTTCCCTGACTTTGATTGTCTGACTTTATCACTTGCAAGCATTTAGCCATCTGATAAAATATCAATAGCAATTTTAAAATAATGTATTTATTTAATTGCTTTTATCATTAAAATGCCTCTAACATAATATGCCTATTTTTAGCAAAGATTCTTAATTTTTTTTATTACCTTTTGCATGCTAGAGAGAACCCAACTACATTGCTGTTCAATGCAGACATTTGGAGACCACTTTAGCATTCACCAGGATAAAGGAACACCAGTTCCAGTAGAATGTGCATGTAAGTTCATTTTGAAAACTCTAGGGAGTATAGTCACTTACCCATTCCCTCTCCTTTACAGAGATCTATTGTACAATATTGCTACTCTCTCCAAGGAAACCTTGTGTAGGCAAATCTGCCATCAATGGGATTTAAACCTTTGCATTTCAGAGAGGTATCCAATGCATTGTTTTGCAATGCATTGGATACCTCCCTGGCATAAAAAGGGTTAATTGAGGATAGAAATCTCCCATAAGCACCAGGTGTAATGCTGATATCACCCAGCCCTGCAGATCTGAACCAAGAATAAACAGCTTAGGTTTAAGCTATACACTGTCTATAGCTTCAAATGGTCATATAGTCGCCTTTACTAAACATATTGTATATAAATATAAATTGAAATTCAGCCTTCACATTTTAGTGAAAGTCTATATGGAAAATTAGGGGCACCTTTAGGTGAATATTTATGGTACACCATGGCACCCAGAACTACTGGTCTCTAGCTACAGATTTACCTATTGGCGACCCCTTGTTTTTCTCCTGTTCCGACCTTTTCTCCTTTTGCTGTGGTTCTTTCTTACCTGTTGTAAACTTTTGCTCCTAAGTTCCATGGTGTAGAAGTTTTAATCTGTTTTTATTTTTCAATATAAATCTCTAGTATCCGAGATATTGGCTTTTAAAGGTATATTTACAATGTTTGTTCCAGGCGTCCAGGTCATTGCTCATGCACAGACTGAGCGTCTTCATGCTCTCCAACCTTAATAACCAGTGCCAGTCCACTAGCCTAACTAAAAATAGCCACAGAGGAAAGCAGAATGGCACAGATTATAAAGGATGGAGACCATGAACGTGCTCAGTCTGTGCATGAGAAATTACCTGGACGTGCATTTGCAAGAGAGATCACCAGGTCATATGCAGGAATCCTCCATCATCGGAGGATGAGGGAACAAGGCATTATGTAGGGAGGGGTACATAGCAAGACTGATAGGCTGTGGGGCAGAGCTGTACCCGCAGCCTGAAACAAATTGAAGTCACAAGCCTACCTTTAAAAAGCAAATATCTTGGACACTAGAGATTTATATTGAAAAATAAAAATGGATTAAATCTTATACACCATGGAACACAAGTTTACAATCACACTCAGACAAACAAAGATAAGCATATTTTGGTGCTGCTGCCAGTTGCATTCTAAGACGTGTTGAAGCTAAAAGCTCTATTTTATACTTTACAGTAAAAACCAACACTACTATCATTATAGCCAGCAAACATGCTAAGGGCAGGGGTAGGGACTAGGAGGAGTGCCTGGACATGTAATCGGTAGAAAAGTTGTAATAAACAAATGTTGATGATCCTCCAGAGGAGGCTGTTTTTAAAAGTCATATCAAAAGTTCTCCCAGTAGTAGTAGTAGTGCTAAGCCTCAACACTAAAGATAATGAGTCTAATCTATTGTTGATTACTATCACGGTGCCTGTGATTCCTCTGGCCACATTGATATGTCCGGTCTACTTCCTGCTTGTCTTTTATTGGCTGCAGGGCTTTATCTCCGCCCAGTTCTAGCCCTTAAATACTCAGCCCTGTCAATTCATGGGCGCCCTTTCGTGGTGTTCCAGTTGCTAGCGCTTGTTCCTGACTTTCGTGTGAATCTTGTGTATGGCCCGGACTGCCTGACTACTCTGCCTGTTCTGTTCCTGCTCTGTGTACTGACCTGGCCTGGCTGTCATTCCTGCTCTGTGTACCGACCCGGATTGGCTGACGTTCCTGCTCTGTGTTCCGACCCAGCCTGCCTGACGTTCCTGCTCTGTGTACCGCTCCGGTACTACTGTCCGTCCAGCTGTGTCCCGTCTGGAGGGCTTCCCTCCTGTGCCTCTTACTGTCTCTAGACAGTCACTGGTTGTCTCAATCTTGCACTGCATCAGCAGCGCTGTTACTGTGACCCTGCCTCATTACCTGTGCGCTGTTGTATCCTTTCACTTCGGTTTCTGGACCTGTTGGTTGCACCCTGGTACGCTTGACTTGTCCACCACTTACCTCCGAGGTTGGGTTCGTTCTTGGGCGCCTCAGTCTCCACTGTCTGGAAGTCCATTCCAAGTCTGAGCGTTCGTTAACCCTTCGCGGGTTGGTGCTGTTGCGCTTCAGGGTCACAGTCTTCCTCTGTCAGGTGTGTGTTACATGGTGATAACCTGCTACTTGTCACTCTCAGTCTGTTCTGTCAGTCTGGGAAATACCTTTACCACTTCTGCTTGGCGGTACCATGTGTCTACACATTTCGGGCAGTTCCGCTGTTGTTGCCATCAGAACCCCACAGTCCGGAGCCTCAGATTGGACTGTATAGGGTCTCTGTCTGCTGGTCTCCTGTCCTGAGCCTTCACTGGTCTCTGCTTGCCTAGTCTCTCCCTTACTATCCTTATTAGGGATAGCAGTGGCCTCCTTCTCAGCCACCTCTAGTGTGGCTTACCGTTTTGGGTTCACTCTCTGCATGGGGAGTCTCTGCTGACCTCTGCACTACTAGGGCCTGCTGGCATCCCTTGGCCTAGTAGTTGTCGCTACTCCTCTTCTCTTCTGGATTCACACAAACTGTTGACCCGACCTGTGTCAGTACTGTACCCTTGCTACCTACTGGACCCATGTGGGTTACTGTAAATCATTGTGGCCTGACCTGTGTTAGTATTGTAACATTTGTACCTACTGGACCCGTGTGAGTTACTGTATATTATTGTAGCCTGACCTGTGGCAGTGTTGTATCATTTGTACCTACTGGACCCGCGTGGGTCACATTATTCTTGTCTTATTAATAAAACTGTGTTTTACCATAACCTCCCGAGTCTGAGTGTCCTTAAAACCGTTACAATTCCACAGAGGATGAATATTTACCAGAAGTGACAACAACTGCTGCATCAGACAGTGACAGTCACACTTCATTGCAAACTAGCCGTCAATGTTCCATAAATCCTACTAAGGAAAAGAATAAAAAAACTTTTTTCAGATTAAAAAAAAAAATAAAGTGATATGAAAGTAGATGGGAGGAAAATAATGTATTACTATTGAATGGGGCTGCTGATGCTTCTAACTTAGACAATGTCCCTGTATACTCATCCTCCTCTTCTAATTTAGGTCAAGTACAGAATGATTATGACCTGAAAAAAAATTCTGTACCTGAAAGGAAAAAGGCTCAGTCTTCCACCATTGAAAAAGGGCAATATAACTGTTTATAAACTCTGAGAGATTAACTGGAAAGACTGAACAAGGAAAATTCACAGTCATCTTGGTCATCATCATCACCATTATTATTATTATTCTTTATTTATATAGCGCCGACTAATTCTGCAGAGCTGTACAATTGGGAATAGACATGCAGAGGTATTAGATACTACAATCAAATGTGGAGAACAGAAGGATCAGAGGGCCCTGCTCGTGAGAGCTTACAGTCTCCACTTCCAAGTCGGTCTCCCACCCTGTCATGCTTACTATTACTGACAGAGCAGCAACACATGTTAACATGAACACACTTCACTACTAGTGCTTTTACTGCTCTTTAAGGTGTAGCACTACTACCACCCACTACTACTAGTACAAGTAATACTAGCATTGTAACATGTATCCTTGGTAGTTATAATGATGTAATAAGTAGTAGTCTCTCACAGACCCTAAATATACAGTATAGACTTAGAGGTGCTTCAATCAGGATCCAAAAGCTAAACATATTGCTGTATTTTGTGTCTGTAAACATTATATGAGCATGGGGAAGCAGGATTATGTTTCGGCACATCCTCATTGAGATCCCACCTGAAGCACAACCATAGGTCTGATTGGAAGGCACACCGGCAGACCAACAGAGATGCTACGACTAGCAGCAGTAGCTGTAGCAGCAATCCTAAAAGTGCAAAGGGCTGAGAGGGACAGAATATTAGTTTCGTAGTTGTGTCAGGGTGTAGGTCAACATAACACCCATGAACCCTACATGCCAAGTATGGATGAGAATGACTCTGAGACTGTTAGAGGTAACAAGTCATAGAGTCACCACAACTGTTGCACCCACCTCTAACACAACTAGTCATGTTAAATCAATTAAGTTACTCAGTTCTTCTATGTCGTTCCAACCCACAATTTTGATTCTTAGTAAAGTGAAACCAAATGCAGAAAAATTACCTAAAATTATACCTGTAGAATGGCAAATTTACCAAAATGTAGGTGATTTACATCCTACCCTGTTATTTTGTACAAAACAGAGCTTTTAAAGAACTGTTGTGATGTGTTAAACCCAATGGTATATCCCAAGCTGCAGTTATTTTTCAAGAATGGGGATAGCTGCAAAATCATAAAGTAAGACATTTCACTTGACTACACATATTTTGACAAAATGCCGCATTACAGACTATATTACTGTCACTGCTCATTGAGAATGTTTTCCATCAATAGGCCTCAGAGTGTAACAGCAGCAGGTCACCACCAGTGCTGCCTTGGGCACATGTAGTAAAGGCCAGCAGCAAGGTAACCCATACCATCATGTGTCTCTTTATGCATGCAGCATTTTAACAGGAAAGTCTCACAAAGTTCTAGATGTGTTAACCCCTTAACAACAGTGACATGGTAGGACCATCACTTTTGTGTGGATGTTCAGGAACAGTGATGGTCATAGCACGTCATGGATTTCTGGGATCACACCATGGCTACATGCTGCTCTATGATCCCAAAATGCATTATGCAAAAAAAAATTTAAAAAGTGTCATGGTCCTCTATGTCCACAAGTTTGCTCTGTAATGACTTGTGATTGAGCATCTCCCAGCAGTGGGCATACCCTTTTTTCCTCAGTTTGAAAAGCCTTACAGAAGCTATGTTTCTTATGTGCATAACAGATATTAATAACCCTTTCTGTTCTCCTTTTTGATTTCAGTTATATGTGCCTGCATATATTTTCAAGCAAAATACTGAAATCATCTAAGTTCTCAGTTTTGCTAAAAGTAGTTATTGTTCATTTGACTTTCTAAAGTTATTGTCATTGAGAGCAATATGCCCTTAGAGGAACCATAGAGAACACGAAAGCTATAAAGCTCAGCGTGTACCTCTCCTGCTGAGATGTTACTGAGCATCTTATGATATCAGATAATCATCAACAGATTGCTTAATGTGATGATGAACAAGGAATTCATATTCAGAGAATCAGATTTCATTTAGACCACTAAGTAGCTGAATGAGTGAGGGCATGATTGGTTGCAGAAATAAAATCATCTTGAAATTTGAGGGTGTAATTACATAATGTTATAATGCATAGTAGAGCTAAAAAGTTGTTTAGCGATCATGTTTTATATTTTCAGTGATATGTGTCAGACTATTATAATTTGTAACTTCTTTCTAACTCGTACGCTGCATTACTTCTTAAGAAGATACAGTGCTCTATGTACAAAGCCAAATGTGGGGCAAATATGGATTCAAACGGAGATGTAACCCTTTGAGTGTCACAGGGGTATGCTGAGTAATGCACTGCGTACCCCTGTGGCACTCAAAGGGTTAAAATCTGAATGCTACAGAGGTCTCAAAAGCATTACTTCACAATGCACCAGAGACCCGTCATTTCAGGGGTTAAAATCCCAAAGGGACATTTTATTTGTTCCCACTAGAGCGGTTTGCCATAAAATCATTCCTCCTTTACTCTGTACATAAGGCTCACAGATTATTCCTGCAGAGGAGACATATAGTAGCCAAGTGCCCTACTCATTTCATCTGACTAAGATGCATTGTTGACCTCCTTTCACTCAACGGATTAAAAAGCTGCCAAATTTAGCTTTCATTTTTCCTTTAGTTTGACTCATTTTAAATTTGTATTAATCCTTTATGTGCTAGAGGGGTGTGCAACAGATTGCCCCGAAATACGTTTTATACGCTTTGCAAATAATTTTAACCCTTTATGTGCCAGAGTGGTATTTTTTTGTCACTGTATGGTCCCATGTTCCTTCTATTGGTAATGAATGTTAATATATAGGGTAGGTACAAAACCAAAAAGTGTGTATCTGGCACCAGTCAGTCTTAAGGGTGATTTAAAGTAACAAATAAATAAACAGCAATTGAAAGTCACTACTATCCTTATGACTTGTTAGTGTGACAGGTCTAGTAATAGACAAAGCACCAGAGATAAAGGAGAGAGCTAACAATATCTCTCTATATATAAAAGGCCAGATGTATGTTTGTCTGATGCAGTCATGTGCAGTAGAGACTCCGATGCAGTCATGCGCAGTAGACACTGCCTGAACGCTAGACCCATGTACATAGGCTTTTACACTAGTATATTAATAAAACACAATATTTAATAATAAAAACATAGACAGACAATATAAAAATAAAAACAATGATAAAAGTGATATCTGGTATCCAGCAACGCTAGCTGAACATCCGCAATGATGGATATATAACGTTCGTATATCTCTTTAAAGGGATAGTAAAGTTTCATAAAAACAGCAGCTCCAATTAATCTTCATAGTATTTGGGCTATGGAAAGTATTATTTCAATACTGTCAGAGTTGTAGTTTAAATGTAATTGAATGATAAAGTATCCCCCTCCCACCCCTTTTACCTAGGGTAAGCCACCTAACCTCAGATGTGGAATCTGGTCCTGGGACCAGACAGCGCACAACAAGGGACAATCTTCTTACTGTGAGAACAATTAAAGCCCTGCCCCCCTTAACAGGTTGTTCAGGTTTTTCCTTATGATCATTGAAGATTGTCCCTCTCTGTGATCCATCCAGACAGTCTTACTGCTCTGAGGTGAGCAGTGTTACATCATTCAATTACCCCTTAACTACAACTCTGACAGTATTGAAATAACACTCTCCTTGGTCCAAATACTATGAAGATTAGTTGGAGCTGCTTTTATTGTGAAACATTACTATCCCTTTAAACCCTTAAGGACCAGCAGCGAGCGCACCTGGCCGGCACTTAAGGACCACGGACAATTTTTTTTTACAGCATCTGCTTCCGGACTCTCTGAATGGCGTGCACCTGTGCGGGGAGTCTGGAATTCCATGACGGTCCTGGCACATCATGGGTCCTTAATGGAAATCTACCCATGATGTGCCAGGACCGTCAAGGGTTGTTAAGGCGTTAAAGAATGTAACGTAAGAGGACTTTCAATGTCTATATGCACAGGAGATAACCCTTATGGGTCAGTCATTCGGAGTCTGCACCAATCAATATGCCTATGTGGACAGATATGACATAGTGGTGTAATCTCTCTGTAATTATAAATAATGTAAAAGCAAACTTGCCAGTTAGTGTATCAATAATTCAGAATATCCGGACTGTCACTGGCAGATAGTATTCTGGGGTGTCAGTCAACCAGAGAGAATGTGCTACTCTTAATTAAGGATATAATTACAAAGACAAGGATGAGATACAGCACACCAAACCCACCCTCAATTACACAGTGGGCTAAATCAAAATTAAAACATAACCTTTATCGGTAATGCATAAGAGACTGAAAAAGACATGCAAAATGTAACCCTTTGAGTGCCAGAGGGATACACAACGCATTGCTTTGCAATGCATTGCATACCCCTCTGGAACTCAAAGGGTTAAAACAAGGTAAAACATTTATGGTATGTCAGTGTTCAAAAGGGAACTATACTCTTCAGTTGGAGGTTCATATCAGTGAGTTCCACTATATCATTAGAAGTTTATAATTCACTTTTGAACTGCGACATACCATAATCTTTTTAAATTGTTTTAAATTTGCATGTCTTTTATGTGTTACCAATAAAGTTCTGATACATTCCTCTTCCCTGGGGTAGCCCACTGTGTAATTGGGGGTGAGTTTGGGGCAGTGTATCTCTTGTCTTTGTAATTAAATAAATGTTCTGTACAAAATATAACTTATTCCCAACTCACAAATAAAAATTTGTAACTTTTGCAGTTTACAGATTGTTTCAAGGAACTTTTGCAATGAAATGAGACAATATTCAACATTCAGAAATACAATGGATTTACAGGAATATAAGTAAAAATGTATTTGCAAAATATATCATGCAGTGTTTTCCAGGTGCTTTCTGAATAAGGCATGATTATAGTTGATTTTAGTGCTTTTTAGGACATATTGTTAGTAATGGCAGTGTGTTGTATTACATTGAATAAGAGAACTCATTCTGCTTACAGTAAAGGCATGGTAAGACTAATTAGCCAGGTGCCAGCATTCAAGTGGCTACTTATCAAGAGTGTTTATGCATTCATGATGGAAAAAAGTATATATCTTGGTCTAATCATATATTTGTTGTTATGTTTGTTTATCTCCATGTTCTTCATTTGGAGTGGAAATATTCTACTCTTAACAGACATCAATATTGGCTTTTCAGTAAATAATATGTTACCAAGAACAGTTTTATGTTTTTATAGAATGCCTTGTATGATAGCAGATCTTATTTAAAGGGATAGAAATGTTTCAAAATAAAAGCAGCTCCACTTAATCTTCATAGTATTTGGGCCATGGAGAGTGTTATTTCAATACTGTCAGAGTTGTAGTTCAAGATTAATTGAATGATAAAGTATCCCCCTCCCGCCCCTTTTACCTAGTGTAAGCCACCTCCCCTCAGATGTGGAATCTGGTCTTAAGACCAGACAGCTCAAAGGAAGGGACAATCTTCTTTCTGTGAGAACAATGAAAGCCCTGCCCCCTTGACAGGTTTTTCTGTTATGCTAACTGAAGATTGTCCCTCTCTGCAAGCCATCTGGACACCACTTTCTGTTCTGAGGTGAAAAGTGTTACATCAGTAAAAGGGGCAGGAGGGGGATACTTTATCATTCAATTATTCTTGAACTACAACTCTGACAGTATTGAAATAACAGTCTCCAAGGCCCAAATACTATGAAAATTAATTGGAGCTGCTTTTATTTTGAAACATTACTATCCCTTTAAAGGAACACTAACACCTCATAGTTATGAATTCCCACTTACCATTAACTGGGTATAACTTCTTAAACTAACTGTGAATGAATTCTGCTTAGATTTTTAATTACAGGATCACATACCTTTCATCCTAAATACAAGGAATAATAAATAGGGAAAACATAAGTCCTTAAAGGAACACTAACACCTCTTAATAACCACAATGAATCAATTCTCCCTGGATTTATCTCCCCAAATGTTTTAATTAGTATTGGATGTTATGTTTGCGGCAGCATCCATCATCCGCTGTTTCAGAAATTGAGAACTCCAAATTTTTCCCTGAAGACTTCAGTGGGAGGAGTCTTGAGTCTACGGCACAGATCTCTGCAACCGGAGCTCCCGCGCGCCTCTGTAGTAATGCAGAGGCTGGGAGATGATGTCATCTCCCAGCGCTCTGTATTACTACAGCGGCGCGCCGAGTGGGAGATCAGGTAAGTGACTGCTGCGGGCGACGGGGTCGCAGGCGGTGGCCGGGCCTCTGGAGTGACGGGCCCAGTCACAGGTGCGACCGCTGCGACCCCTATTGTTACGCCACTGGTGAAATCCTATGGTGAACATTGGGTTCCCCAGTAAGTCAGTTTCACAATAACAGTGTGAATAAAAGACTATTTCCCTGCATGTTCCATCTGTCCTGCTTGTTAGTTCTCTGCTAAGTCAAATAGCTGTTTGTTTGGTTAACCTCTTAAACACAACAACTGATGCAGACGAATGTTCAGTGTTGCACCAGTTGCTGTGCTAAGGGGTATGTATTGTTCAAATTCAACCCACAACATCACCATATAACACTGTCATGTTATATGGCTCCAGGGATGGATTGCCAGTTGAATTTGTACAACAGTGTGTGTGTGAACACATGTTATAACATCCCACAGACATGTTACTTAGGGAGACATTATGTTCACTGCATTGCTTGGCAATGCATTGGAGACAGCTCTGCCACTCAAGCTATCACCAAACACAAAGCATATCAGACAGGATTCAAAAGAGCAATGTTTTGCTTATTGAGGGGGGACATGACAGTTGGGCAGTTTATTTTTTTTTCTTGGGGGGCCCTTAGACTGGGTGCCAGAGGTGGATGCCCTGGCTGATTGCCTGGTCACCTTTTGACCCCTAGGTGTGGCTTCAGGGGTCACGGTGGAGGGAGTGGTGGGTGCAGTGGACCCCTCTGTGGACCTCAGCTCTCTCTCTACACGCAGGTTCTTCCTGCGGTTGTGGTTTCTCAACTCCACCGGCACCTGTCCCAGCATGTCCATCATCCCTGTGTGGTGCTGATGGAGTTGTGTGTTCAGTCTTGTGTGCTCCAACTCCAGGGCATGTATACCTGCCTGGATTCTTGATGTGTTCCTCCTTGATTCCCTTCTGCTCCTTGTGACATTTTGGTTGATCCTGTGGCATGCCCAGAGTAGCCTCCTCTGTAGGGACATGCACTCCGCCTCCATCCCCGTGGGTTGAGCAATGGTGGAGGTGGATGTGCCCAGTGTCTCTGCTGGTGGAGTTCCTGCTGCTGCTGTGTCCTCTGCTGCTGTTTCCTCAACTGCTGCTGTGTTCTCAGCTGTTTTGTCCTGAGCTGCTGTGTGTGCTGTGGCTGCTGCTGCTGTGACAGCTGTTGGAGTGGCTGGTGTAGATGATGGGCATATGCCCAGCACATCAAGTGACTCACTGCTGCCCACTGATGTCTGTCCTGGCGGTGGAGTGAATATTTCCCTCGATAGAGGGCGCTGGGGCTCCCCAATCAGGCCCAAAGGTTGGTAGTCGAGTGGCCAAGGGTCATATCTTGGCCACTGGTATGTGCTTGGCCCCCACCTGGGATCCTACCTGGGGCCATGCTGGGGAGCCATCCAGGAGGGTAGGTCCATCTGTGTGGAATAAGGCACATATTGGGTGGTGGCAGCCCTGGCAGCCATTGCCTCCCTGGTGTGTGGTGGTGCTGCTGAAGGGTAATAGCTCCTGAAGGTGGTGGGATGCAGCCACCTCTCCTCCTGTTGCATGCAGCCGCTGTACTGGGATAGAGCAGCCAGTTGGGGATCAGCCAGCTGGGTCACAGCCAGTGGAGGTGCAGTCAGTTGGGTCTCAGCCAGTGGAGGTGCAGCCAGTTGGGTCAGAGCCGGTGGAGGTGCAGCCAGTTGGGTAGCAGACAGCTGTGGGGATAACGTTGTTTTACTCGGGGGAGAAACCTTACAACATATATTTTTCCTTTCTCATTTTGAGTATTACTATCCCTTTAATGGGATGGCAATGGTGAATTTCACCTTGATGTAATATTGTAGGCATTGTAAAAATATGTTGATCCATGTTAGTTCTATCCCTCCTACCCTCATGGTTAGACAGATATTGCTGTATGTGACAGTTGGCGATATCTGTCATTTGACCACACGGAGGCTTTTCAGCAGAGCCACCATTGCCCCATCTGGAGATGAATACTTCATTGGAATGGTTCACAGAGTGTGCTTGCAAACCATAATTCATAGCCTGTTGTTGACCAAACTACAATGGTTCATATTTGGTTCAAATATGTATCCTGCAAATAGTGGCTGGCGTACCATCCATCCATGGCATCAGCACTCCTGAGGATCCATGTGTGAATCAAATGTGAGATATATAATTTAAAGTTAGAGTGAATGATTGCATGCACAACACCAAGGCCTACTTTTTCACCTTTAATGCTGTAGAGTTGTTTTAGGCCTGTGTGTTGCACATACAACTAGTTATTCTCAGTGGCACTGTGATTTGTGACCTGCTCCATCCTTTTTGTGATTCAGTAAGCAGTGAAGTAGACCTGGTGAACTGAACATGATGCTGACTTCTCCAGTGATCTCATTTCCCCATTTGCAGTGTTTTCTATGGAGTCTATCCAATGTGACCTTAGCAACTTGATTCATGTTATTGAATATTCTCCATAGACTAACACTGGGATTGGAGAAGTGAGGGTATGTAAGCGTTAATTTCTCTCCATCATCTCTTTTTCACCGCTTAGTGAATGTCCCCGTGTAGCATGCAATCATTACCCTATCAACTCATGTTCTTATTAGTGGTTAACATTTTGAGTACTGGAGGGGTTGCCAAAGCATTGTTGAACGATGCACTGATAATCCCTCTTGCACTCAAGGGGTTATGTGCTGGTTTCCCTGTGGATACATGGGTGACATTGTGTTGGAGCAGTTCTGATGTTTAACATACAGCACTTTTCTGAGCATGGTTTGTGTGTATTGTGTATGATCAGCACAGCAACATGAGGGTTAACCAGGGAGTTGGACAGGTTTGTGCCTTGTTGAACCTTGACATTTGTCCTTGTCTTGTGTCCTGTTTTAGTCCTCAGGGTGCTGTGTTAGTGCAGTTGTGTGGATGAATGATGGACATATGTTGGGATGTGACTGTGTTTGTGTGTGATGGTTGTGTGGTTTGATGTGGTGTGTAGTTATGGGATGATTCACTTACCGGTAGTATGGAGGCTCCTTTCATCCCCAGTATCAGATCCTCCAGGGACCCCCTCAATCAGCCTAGACGACAAGGTCTCCTGCAGCCTCTCCTCCCATCCGCTGAAGGTGACAGGGGCAGGGGGACCAACTCCTGTGCCTCGGACATGCAGGGCGCATCCCCCATCTTCTTCTTGACCTCCCTTTTGCAGTCGCCCCATCTCTTTTTGACTGAGTCCTCATCCTGCCTACAGGTGGCCACCGCATTGACCTGGCTGCAGATTTGGTTCCAGACAGCCTTCCTCCTTGCAGCCAGGCCACGGACCCTCTCCCTCGGGAACAGGATGGACTCCCTCTCCAGCACAGTATAACGGGGATCCCTGATCCTCTCCTCCTCATCTCCGGCCTGCGAGGAGTTCGAACCAGACTGCCCTGCCTGCGCTGCCCCTGCCTGTGTATGGTGGTTCCCACCATGTACCCCTTGTCCTACTGCAGGTTCTGTCCCTGTCGTTTGTGTGCCTGCTCTTCTGGGCTGGCTCCCCCTCTTCCCTGTGGATCTCCCTCTCCCACACCTACTCTCAACAGGAATGTCCTACTCTCCTTCCTCCTCTTCCACTAATCTCCCCATCCCTCTCTCCTGTCCTCCTCTCCTAGCCATCACTCACCCACTCACACCAGACACTTGCACAGGCCCTCACAGACACACTCAATCCCACTCACTTTCTGTCACACTCTTTCACTCACAGATTCACACTGTCAGAATCAAGGTTAATAAATGTGTAAGGCGTTGTAAAAAATAAGACTATGTGTATGTATGTGTATATGTTTATGTTTGTATGGGTGTGTGTAATATGTGCAAAAGTGTGATATGTGTCGTATTAAGTGCACCTCTCTCCAAACTCCAAACAGCAAAAACTCCTTGTACCTCAAATGTACTCGCCTCTCTCTCTCTCTCTCTCTTGATCACTAGCCTCTACTCCTGGGTCCTGTGCCCTAGCTCGCTAAAACTCTAAACACAGACAGGGTGTGACTGTTATTTTGGGGTATATATAGGTGTATTTGAAAATTTTTGCAACTTTGGGGCCTTGGGATTGGCTGTAGGTTTCAATTTTGTTTGTGCATCTATTAGGGTTGCTAGCCAACGCCAGCTGTAATGTAACATTTTAACTTAAGTTGTGTTTTAACGGTTGATTGGGACGCACGTGATGCGAAAACAGGTGCGACGCAGGTTTTTGTGTTACATGTTTTTGTTGTGTCTACACTTGATAGCTATTCTTGTACTCCTCTCCGCCGTAAGTAACATAGGTTATATACATTTTATTATGAAAGTCACCACATGGATCATCTATCAAGAAGGATAGATGATCCATGTTAGGGGGGGTTTCAGGAGGGGTCCTGGTGACCCCCTCGAGGTCTGAAATGTTTATATATATATATATATATATATATATATATATATATATATTACAATAAAAGAGCATATAACCTATTGTCACATAGGTTATATGCACCTTATGTAAAAAATGGCAGTGGTGGCCTGCATGGATAACCTATCCTAATGGATAGGGTATCCATGCTAGGGGGTGTCAGGAGGGGTCCTGATACCCTCTTCAGGTCTGAACTATTTATTTGAAATGAAAGTTTAAAAAAATTAATACACATATTTATTTGAAATAAAATTAAAAAAAAATTAATACACATATACAGGCAAGGTATGCAGCCGCATATCTTGCCTATTAACCCTATGAGTACCAGAGGGGTAGAAAACACATTGCAATGTGTTGCTACCTCTCTGGTACTCATAGGGTTAATTATACAATACAAATACAACCAGGGCATGTCATAAAAAATAGGAGAAGAACAATATCGAATTTAAACGGAGAAGAAAAAAGTAATGGGAGCACTGTAAGTCGAACTTTGAAGAGGAAGGGTTAAAATGTTAAATGTGAACAATATTCGTCGAATTAAAGTGGTGAAAGAAAGCACAGTAAATCGAATTTTAAAAGGGTGTTAATATGTCAAAGGGGGGGAACACTATGTTGGATTTCTATGCTGTATACTGTATTCTACACTGAAACCGTTGTTGTGGCTTCTACACCTCTACCTCTGAGGCGCAGGATTTCCGACTTAAAATGTATCAACAAAACAGGCGCTAATACTGAGCGTGGGTAATAGGATACTATTTGCAAGTTGTGTTTAGTTGTTTCCTATGGGCTTTTTATTGACTGGTGGTGGGTATAATTACCGCTGATTTTGTTTTCACAAGTCAAGTAATAGGATACTAAAACCTGACTTAAAATAACACAGTGCCTTTTTTTTTTTTTTTTTTTTAGCGCTGTTAATATAATCAAGCCCTTGGTTGTTTTGAAATCTTGCATCCTAGAGCCACTCATTTAGCCAATTAAGGGATATTTTTTATTCTATTAGTCTCCTGCATTTTCTATGTCTAACACAATACCAGGCTTTACCTATACACTATTTTAACACTTTTAACACTTTGCCTGCCAAGGGTGTGTAGCATATTACTGCATAATGCTTTGCATTCCCCATCTGGCACTCAAAAGTTTAAGCTTTACGTTAATGAGGGATGTACCACTGGTTGCTGCTGGAGGGGATACACATGACATCATCATGCAGAAAATAGACGTAAACTGGTTCAGTTCCAGTTCCCTCCTTTGTTGCCTGATTATAGCCTCTGAATATAAAACTCATTGATTGACATACTGCTTATTACTTTCAGTCTTCGTTGTGGCACATAAATCTAAGTGATGCCCCATGGGCTGCTTGTATTATAAATGATCATGTGCACACATAAGATGCCCAAGTAACTAACGTGTCTCCTGTGTGTCCATATGCAAAGTAATAATACAGGCAGTCAGCAGGAATCACTTCAACTTTTATACTCTGCAACAAAGATTGACTATCATGTCACCACTCTCTTCAAATAGACTTCCATTCATAGGAAAACGTATTGCTCCACTCAAGGCAAGGCTGGGAAGGAGCTTATTAATCCTAGTTCCAATGCTTTTTATTTTTGCTTCCTGGCTATCTCTCCTTGTCTCTACAAACTCACTCTTTCTTGTGCCCTACAGCCTCTCTCTCACTTCTTTTTTGTGCTCACTCTATCACCAGCATTTATTTCCTTCTCCCCACTCTCACTTTTGCCCTCACTTCCCTCTCTAACCCCAAGGACCCACTTACCAGCCTCGTTCTTAATCTAGTCCCCTCTCTCATTTCTTTTAAACTCATATCTCACTCCCTCCAACCCCCTCCAGCTCTACTCCCTGTCTCCCCTTCATTTCCATCCCTTCTTCCTCAATCCCCATATCTGTTCAATTTAATTTTCTCTCATTTTTCCTTCAACTTTTCTTCACTGTCCCCACTTCATTCTCATTTTACTCCCCTCAGAAAGGGCAACTATGCTCTGAGAATAAATGGCTCTTATTTTATTTTATCAGAAGGACTTACCAAGGTAGGTGTCCTTCATACAGCAGACAGTTGCATTGCACACTCCTCTGGTTCTTTAAGGATGAAGTTAGTTCATTTACTCTGCCCGCTTCAACTGCGAGCAACTGTCATGTCTGCCTTCATGGAGCTCACATCAAGGTCTGACTGATGTCAGCTCCATGACTGACTAATGTCAGCTTTGCTCTTGAGCAAAGTCACAAGGACAAAACTCATAGGGTCCATTAGGAATTTCTAGTTGTATTAAGGTAAGTGGCAAGTTATTATTAGGAGGTATGGCTTAAATTGGAACTTATACCCCAAGGAAGTTTGTCTTATTCAGTGTATTTTTGTGACTGGATATGGGTTCATTTATTAATTTTTTAAATCTCAATATTATTGCAGAAATGTACTTTAAAAAAATATCTCGTACCATTGCGTGCGGTACAAGCTGTACCGCACTGCTCTGCAAGGCAGTCCCAGTCATTGAACATCTCCACCCACCACCCTTCCTACCTCTCCCTAGGATGGCATGAATTCTATTCTTCCAGTGTGTCAGAAAACAGAGGACAATACTCTTCCAGCACTACTGAAAAAGATGCTTGTGCCTCCACTTGCTTTCCTCCCCCACCCCCACACTTCAAGAACCTCAGTATACATAACCTCCCTGCAATTGCCAGGCTGACTGACTACATAGAATCACCTTCAAATGACATTGGTTAAACACAGAGAATGCAAGCACCTTTTCTGTGTCTAACCCAATCCATTTGTATGTTCAGTTCATGCACTGCCTTGCAAGAGTGGAGCAGAAGGCAATCCTCTAAGGGTTGTTTTTGGACAGGTTGGTAATAGGAGGGAGGTGATGTACACAGAGGGTCTTTGAACATGTGGTGGGAAGAAGGTAAGTGGAGGCATTCATCGGGGAGCTGTTTCCCTTCCCCCTAGTGTTGAAGGGGGAAGGGAAACGATTCTCCCTCTCTAAGGAAGAGGGATAAGGTTAGATTCTTCAGGATGGGGGACAATTATATAGGTTTCATGGGCATCAGTAAGATTTTTGGGGGTCTATACCAATTTTGGGGACAAAGTTGGAATATGATAGTTCCACTTTAAGTAAACAGAGACAGGAATAGATCAGCAAATTCTTTGAGTGGAACTCAAAGTGTGTAATAAAGAATATTTGCATTTTCATTTGTTTTCTTTCTTTTTTTAAATTTTTTAATGATCATCTTACAAGTCTGGTAACTCTAACGTTCATGGTTTCTCCAAATTAATGGGACATGTGATGTTCCACATACACAATCTATGGTTGTATTTATAAACCCTATGTGTAAGTCACTACAGTATGGTATAATATTTTCTTCATTGCTAATAGCATTATATTTCAAAATCTGTCTGCAAATTCATCTCTCCAGCAAGAAAATGTCAGAGTGTCATCAAAAAGAATATGGATAATCAGTATTAATTATAGAAAAAAATATCAGATTGAGTTGTAAAATGTCACAATTCTAGCAAGGCAGGAAATGGTATGTGCTACATATGTCAAAAATGGTGCTGTGCAGTTGTCAGGCATGTACTTCAAATGCCATGTGATCAAAGCAATACACTTATGGAATAATTTAACAGCTTTACATGGGATCTTAGCATTTTCCCCATGAACTGAACATTAACTGTTTAATTAGCACTCCAATGACTAATAATAATAAAGTACCCTCCTGGTCAAGATTGTATACTAGCTTTTTAAATCTTGAAAGAGCCAATGTCCTTTCAGGGTATTCCCAGGGGTTAGGACCGGGAAAGTACTTAACCCTTTGAGTGATAGGAATTATACAACACATTGCAACACAATGCGTTTGATATATTTCTGGGACTCAAAGGATTAAGAGGCAGAGAGCAGGAGGTTTAGGTCTTGGAGAAGAGCATGTGGGTTGTGAGGGAGGCTTCAGGACAAGGCTGCACTTAGAACACTAGAAATGAGAGCCTGGTGATGTGCAGACAAGGGCGCAGATAACTTATCATCTCTCATCTGTATGGCCCACAAGATTTCTGGAGCAAGGGAAGTACAGAGTACCTGACCGATTTCTAAAGGAACAGAGATTGCACTGTCTGTTGGGGTCTTAATGGGATAGTAATACTTATGTACTTTATTCAAAAGTTATCACTGCTCAAAGTTTAATTTATTAGGTGCAGTATCACAATGTCCTGAAATTGTACAGTAGCGCTGTTTCTACACCATTTTGTGGACAGCTCTGGACAGTTGACCATAATTCTCCATAGGATGTTGTAACAACAGCGCCACTGTACAATTTCAGGTCACTGTGAAACTGCACCTTAAAGTTCTACTTTGAGCAGTAATAACTTTTGAATAAAACACCTTTCAGCCTTGGGAGTACCTTGTTTAACTTAGGGGATAAACTCTACAAAATATATTTTTTTACATCCCTTTAAGTTTCTCATCTTCCCAAGAAGGCACAGATAGTCGGATACCTAATCCTACTTAACTATGTAATGCTGACTTCCTACTTATAAGATGTGCGCCCTTTTCTAGAGAGAGAGTGTGAGAGCGCGAGATGGCTTTAATTCTGAATGATGCTTTGAACTAGAATTCTTCCATAAGGACACAATGAAGACCAATATTTTTAGTTACTGTTCGATAAAGGTAGTGTTTATTTCATCAAAAATCTTATTACTGTGTAATTTAGCAGGCTGTTACCTATATATCCCGTAAAGTGTGTACTTATTTTATTCAAAAGTTATTGTCGTTCAAACTTGCATTTTTTGGGTGCAGTACCTTCATGACCTTATATTTTACAGTGTTGCATTTTCTACAACATCCTATGGTTGATAATCAAATGACTATGGCTCTTCATTGACTGCTGTGGCAATAGCCCTACCATCCGATTTCAGGCCACAGAATTACTTCCCCTAGGAACGCAGCTTTGCGTTGTACTAACTGTTGACTAAAAACAAACCATCTCTCCTGAGTTGGAGTACCCATGTTGCAGCATAAACCCTAAAATTTCTAGATTTTTTTCCTATAATGTTGACATATCACAATGTAACATAGATCATTTTGCAAGATCTTTCAAAATTACCAAATGGTGAGTTGGGCATTTATTTTATTGTATTTATGTGGTGAGTCAGTTCCTACTGGCTAAGACAAAACTGTGTGTGTGCTTGTGTGTGTGTGTTTGTGTGCATGTGTGTGTGTTTGTGTGTGTTTGCGTGCATGTGTGTTTGTGTTTGTGTGCGTGTGTGTTTGTGTGCGTTTGTGTGTGTTTGTGTGTGTTTGCGTGCATGTGTGTTTGTGTGCGTGTGTGTTTGTGTGTGTGTTTGTGTGTGTGTGATGGTGTCAGCCCTTTGAATGCAAAAAGCAGAGTTGTGGCTCTTTACTCAGTTAGTAGGAGCAGTGGTCACATGCCCTTGCCATTAAAGTCTATGGAGAACTCTCTCCCCAGAATAATAAAGGGCCATAACATTCCCCATAGAATCCAATAGCAGGGCTCTGTTACATTGTGTTACAAAGCCATACATCTACAATATATGTGTGCGGGGGGGATGTATATGTGTTTTGGTGCATGTGTTAGAGTGTTTATGTACATGTCTGTCCATGTGGGTGTGTGTGTGTGTGTGTGCGTGTGTGTGTGTGTGTAACAACAGGATACAAGAATGGGCATCTGAAAGAAGACTCCCCCCCCACACACACACTAATTATCTGTGTTTCATCTGGCAGAACAGTTTCCTTTCCTTCTCAATACAATTCCCCATACACTCGCTGAACTGACAGCCTGACAGAGTAGGTCTATGGACGCTGCCTATGCACACCTAGAGTTTGTGGCTACCTGTCACAGACTTCCAGTTTGCATTCCAGCCTAGGAGTAGAATTTTTTTACCCCAAAGTGACTCAATGGAGCCATTCTGGGGTTGCACAGAGCAGCCCCAGGCTTTTGTTTGCTGCCTTTGGATCAGATTTAGCATAATATGATATTTTCCTTTAAATCCAGTAGACTGGACAACCCCCACATATGGGATTATCCTCTCTAGTTAATTAATATTAACATAGTTTCATAATCACCTATATTGTCATATGGTGATAGGTCAGCTTTTAGCATTACTATCCCTTTAAATAATATTGCTTCAGTATAGTGCATTCACCCTACTCTGTGTGAAGAAGGCAAAACCAAGTTCAATTCATGTGTCATATACTTGTGATCTTAACCCCTTAATGACATGCCAGGACCATCACCTCTTAGACGCCCGTCATCAGTCACATGTGCCAGTGTGCCGACAACGATCAAAGCAGCCCTCAAGGGAAGAAGGTCCACGGACCACTGGTTATTAAGATGTTAAATAATAACTAATACCTCCTAATAATAACCCCCCCACACACTTACCTTAAAATGGCTGCTTTATATGGACCAGAGGGATACACAACACATTGGGAAGTAATGCCTTGCACACCACTCTAGTCCTTAAAGGTTAAACATTGCCATGTGCATGGACAGCATTCATGTTGACCATTAGGATTTCTGGCCACAGTAAGATAAGGTGAGGGGTTAGTTTTATTGTAACACAAAGTAACTGACACATGTATTAAACAAAGTTTTGCCTCTTTCACTGAGAGTAGAGGAAATGTATTTATATGAGTTGATGATAATGCAAGCACCATAACTGATTGTTGTGTGCTGCTCCATCCTAAAGCATACTGCATGGAGCAAGCTGTCTGTGTTGTCTTTGAGTGAGTAACACCATTTTCCACTGTACCGATTGTTGGTAATACTGCATCTGGAATGTTTTGGACAACTAGTTCTGAAAAATGATATTCTAGAATTGGAAAGAGTACAGAGAAGAGCAACAAAATTAATTATAGGAATGGAAGAATTGATGTATGAAGAATGTATAGCTACACTTGGTTTATTAATTCTAGAGAAAAGACACCTAAGAGGGGATCTTGTTCAGTATATGCAAGGTCAATACAAGGATCTCACTAGTGAGCTTTCATTCCCAGGCCTGATCAAATAACTAGGTGTCACCACTTACAATTAGAGGAAAAGAAGTTTCAACTTCACCATAGGAAATGTTCTCTTACAGTATGGTCTGTTAAATTGTGGAATTCTTTGCACAAGGTAGTGATAATGGCAGATACAATGGACACATTTAAGAGAAGATTAGATGCATTTCAAGAGGGAACATACAGAAAGTTCTGGTAAATAGACTAATACTAATTTTGGAGACAAGAAGACATACAATTCTTGTTTTTTTGGGTTCTAATGAGGCAAAGGTTGGACTTGTGTCTTTTCTTAACCTAATGTACTATGTTATGTTACTAAGGGCTCAATCCAAACGCTGGAGTAAAAAATGCAGATAGGACAAAATGGATACCGACCGACAAAACAAAATGTCTATGTCGGTATTAAAATGTCCTACCGGCATTAAGCACAACAGACGTTAGGCCACAAAACTGGTGTTGTGTCCAAACGTCAGTTTTGTGCCTTAAGTTCCCAAAACGCAGCTAAATAATGGCAGTTTTGGGAACTTAACAGTAAAAAAGTTAACCATCAGTGCCTGAGATACTGCCAAGCACTGATCGTTAACTAAAGTGTCTTACACTTATCTGTCATCTACTGTCCTTCTCCTTCTGTCCTTCTCTTCTGTCCTTCTCTTCAGTCTTCTCTTCTTTCTTCTATTCCTTCTTCCTGTAAAATAAAAAAAGATATGAGTATTACAAAGTATTAACATTTATATGATCTAACCCTCTGAGTGGCAGAGAGGTACGCAATGCGGGACACATACCCCCAGTAAGGGACAGTCCCAGGCATTCTGGGACATGTGGTCACCCTACTTTGAAAGCAGGAAAGCTCCCCTTGTAAAACAATTCTCTGGAGTCCTCTAGCATTCAAAAGCCCAATTTAAAACAATTAAACTGTTTATTAATCCCCTGTTGTACACAGTGATTTATTAGGGGTTTCAGCTGCCTTAGGCTCAATCAAATGAGGGTACTGTAGTGTGCTATTACTATTTCTATAAAGCTCTGTGTACATACATACCCCATACGCCCATACACACTTTCCACATACTCACTTAATCCATCCTTTGGGTATGCTATCTTTGGGAAAGAGGAACCTTTAGAAAATGGATACAGGCACAAAACAACAAAGCTGTCCAAATTACTGCCTCATCAGTCTAGGCCTAAATTTGTCACTAAATTTGTGCATTTGATTTGCCCCCAAATCACTTTAATTTTCTGTTGAGTAAAGCACCCTAAGGATATAGATTAATGCTAGCTTGGGTACACTGTAAGTACATTTGTATAGCCCCATTTCATTTTTCTGGGTGACTGTTACTTTAACTTAGAGAAATATACAATAATTCATGATACGTTTGTGCTCTTAGAGTAGCTTTTTCTTTTCATAGAAGCAAAAGAGATAAGGGACATGAGAGAGACTGACCTCTGCCTGAACAAGCGTCGATAACCACATAGTAATATCAGATAAATTAAGAAGTCAGAGAAATCCAAACTCGCCCTGCTTGTCAGTCATTAGAAAAACTTAAGGGATGTAACCCGTGGATTGAAATGTATCAAACCCCCAGGTACAGCAGAACTGCCATTAGTATATTTAGGTTATAAGAGAAATGTGCTCATTTGCTTGCTTTTTTATAGGTATTTTTTTTTATCACAATAAACCTCTAGGTAAACTAGGATGATGTAATTAAAAAAGTGCAGCAGTACTGGAGAAAGTGCACCATTGGAGAAAACCAAACATTCCCAAAATGCCCTTTGATTTAAATAGAATTTGTAATCGCTTGAAAACATTGTGTTGGAGACTTCTCTAGCGACCACTAGAACAAAAGTAAGATAAATACAGTAGCATGATAAAATCAGATAAAAAATCAGTGATTTATTTTTATTCCTGACCTGATAACACTTTTTGACATAAAAAATATAAAAGAGTATAATAAGACTATTGTGTTGTTATGGCAATGGACAGAGTCATTGCTCTCAATTTCTCTTGTTATGTCAGCTGCTCACATCCCATCCTGCCCTCTTAGCTCATGCTGTTCCTTCAGATTCCAGGGTGAAGATCGATTGTCCCATAATTAGTTAATTGCTTTCATAACTATTTGCAAGGCATGCCTGCTGTGTAAAATTATATAAAAATCATACATAACACACAGTGATAATGCCATTAAATCACAATTAACATAATTTTCCCTAAAGATAATTATACTTGAATATAAAGGGATAGTAATACTTCGTTTTATCTTTATTTTATTTTGTAGGCGTTAAAAAAACATGAAGAACGATATAAGTCTTATCTCTCAAACCTTTATGGTTTAAGAGATATTCACAAGCAAAGTTCCCCTCCCGCCCCTTTTACCTAGTGTAAGCCATCTCTTCTCAGATGTGAAATGCAGTCCATAGACCAGACAGATAACAGCAGGGGACAATCTTCTACCTATGAGAACAATGAAAGCTCTGCCCCCCTTGACAAGTTTTTCAGGATTTACCCTTATCTTAATTGAAGATTGTCCCTCTCTGCAATCTACCTGGGCACCTCCCTTCTGCTCTGGCTGAACAGTGTTACATCAGTAAAAGGAGTGGGAGGGGGATATTTTATCATTGAATTACTCTTGAACTACAACTCTGACAGAATTGAAATAACACTCTCCAAAGTCCAAATACTATGATGATCAATTAGAGCTGCTTTTATTATGAAACATTACTATCACTTTAAGTGGTGGGTATGGATAGTGGTATATTTATGATGATGATGATAATAAATAGGAAGGAAGGCTAGACAAATTATATACAGTATTATGTTTGATGTTAATATAATCTTGTATGTTATTATTTGTCATTCATTCATTCATCAGTGTTCATAGTAGCACTGACTTGCCCCACTGTTGAAGAATATAACTGTGCAAATCTCCTCCTTAGTGCCACTGTTACTACATAAGCCTGTCTTATGTGTTTCTTTTCACTTCTACTACATCTCTTTATATGTCTACCAACACTGCTTCAAGACAGATATATTCTATGGTTACCAATAATAAAACCAATTGCACTGAAAACCTGCTTTGACTGTACACTTACTGTGGGGCAACTAAGAGTTTTCACAGAGTATGGAGGACTGATCATACACAATGTTTTGCTTGCCAGTATTCAAGTGGATCATCATGCCAACCTAAATTGCAATCATTCAAGTACACTATAATCAACTCCTATTCACGGGGCAATTTCTTGGAGGTAAACAGTGTTCATGTGTATCAGTTACCACCCCATATTCAGGGATCAAACCCCGTAGAAATATACCAGTGTCAAACCATCACAAACGTTAGACTGTCTCCAATGAGAGACAGTTGCTTTATGTGATGATGTATGAAAGTATATCTTTATTTATATGGCGCCACACAGTGTACACAGTGCCTTACAATAGACATATGTTACAATAAATAAGAGTGGATGAAATAAGTGCGACATTCATAGAAACAATGGGAGAGAGGTCCCTGCCCCAAGGAGTTTACAGTCTAAATGGGTAAAAGGAGACATACAATGGGGTAAGAGGGTGTTAAGTGCTGAGATGATGACATTTGTTCTGCAAAATGGTTTTACAATGATGTTGTTGCAAATGCTTGCCACTATGTTTCTCTTTTTCATCCTCCACAATGCAATCTTACCCTCAATTCATAAGGATTTCTTATTTGCTTTTGCAGAATCCGATTCTTCTAACGTTATAACACAAATTCAGAAATGTTCTGTTTAAAGTGGGGTCCAGCAATGTAACTATAACGCAGAGCCGGCCCTTACATGTGTCTCGGTGGGTTCATGGGACCCAGTTGGCACATTGACAGCGGCGGCAATTTGCCGCCCCAAGGCATGTTCTTTCAGGTGCCTGTTTTCGCAAGTGTATTTTGTATACACCTGAATTGCTCATCTTTTCATTTTCACATATGTCTGTAATCCCACATGGTTTGGGAAGCATTGAGAAGGGTCGAATAGGAGGTAGAAAGACAGGTTCATGATGCGGTGCATGTATTCAGCCCTGAGGACGTGTGTGTGTCACAGCTGTGTTTTGGTGAGAGGGGGGAATGGGGAATGAGCACTCTAGTCATTAGACGGTAGTGGGGAGCATGCAGTAACTCCTGAGGGAGCAGGAATGGTATCACCACTGTGGGTTTGTGTTGACAGTGAATCGAATGTAGAGGTGACTGCTCTCAATCATGAGAGCATACAGGACAAATGCAGCAAACTCTGCTCCAACCTTCAACCAGGCACAAAAACAGGGTTTATATATATATATATATATATAGTGTGTGTGTTGTCTCAATAGAATGTAAAATATTTAGCAGCTTATGATTTGTAGCAGCTTTCTCTTATATTCTTAGTTTCTTGCTGCACTGTAGACTATATAGTACAGCCTCCTGTGTCAGGTATTGGTGTGTGTGTGTGTGTGTGTGGGGGGGTCAGCATTTCTTCCTTGAACCCAGGCAGCACAATGTCTTGGGCCGGCCCTGCTAGAATGTATTCCTCACTACTTTTAATGGACACTATGTGAAGATCCTGCTCAAAGCATGCTAAAGTGATATACCAGCTGGTTCTTGTCTGTGTTATTGTGAGAATAATTGGCCATGCTCATAATTTTTTTATGTAATACATATATTAGTGTATTGCACCGATTCCTACATCAGCATGAATAAACATCAATTTGGCCTCCACAAAAATCTTTAGCAGCTCACATATTATAAGATATATTAGCTTTCCTTGACCAGCTGACAAAAAGAACCCCATCCAAAGCATGCTAGTTTAATTTTGCATATTCACTAATGGCCTTGGTCTGCTCCTGTACAATGGGGAATTCCACCTTCATCCCTACGGAGCTTGCTGTTACAATAGACTTGATGCACATCACCACGAAGAGAAGCATGAAGTTGCTCCTAGGAAGAGCTGGGAGAACTTCAGGACTGGGCAGTCCTGCTCCGCTATGCCGATGTTACCTTGTGCTGCAGAATGCGGAAGTGGGTACATGAAGTCTGATTTGGATGTGAATATCTCCTAATGTATGGGCTTAGAAAAAAACCCTGCAATTTACAACCCATTTTACTAGAGTAATCATAGGAGACACTGTGTATTGAAGGTGAAAGTTCTGCTTTAATTTTTACATATAGTACATTTTTAGTATCAGCACAATAGATGAAGTGCAGCACCGCACCTCAGTATATGCTCATGCCTCTTGTAGATGTAGGAGTGGGTTTGTGTGTAAGTACACACAGTATGTCAAGCTGAACCTGCTTGACTTGAATGTATGATATATCTATCCATGTAGTATCTGTCACTCACTGAAACTCAGTAGTGTCTAAGGATCTGCCAGCTCAGGCAGGAACTTGGATTAACTGCCTGTTTATCTGTCAAGTTAAACAATGTGCTAGTGGAAGAGCCCGTTACACGGGCCATAGTGCCACTGCCAGCCGATCGCGGGCCAGTCATGCTCAGTAGAGACTACCCATGCCGCAGCTTTCTATGTGACACGCCACAGACAGACCCAGGCTCTGTAGTAATACAGAGCTCTGGGAGATTACATCATCCCAGCGCTCTGTATTACTGAGAACAGCGCGTGGGAGATTCAGCTCTGTGCCGAAGGAGGCACAGAGCTCTCTTATGGCATGCCGCTAGACTACCAGGGACTCAAGGTAGGGGATGAAGGGGGCATTGTGGAGGGGGCATTGTGGAGATAAGGGGGCATTGTGGAGGTGAAGGGAGCATTGTGGAAGGGGCAATGTGGAGATGAAGGGAGCATTGTGGAAGGGGCATTGTGGAGATGAAGGGACATTATGTAACACCATTCTCTCTATCGCCATATAAACTTCTTCTACCCTAAATTTTTTATTTAATACAGTTAATTGCGTACTTGACACTCTTGGAATTGGAATCTGCTTCAAATACTCTTCAATTACGTCTCCCAATATATCTTGTTTAAGATTATATAACCTGCTGTAGAAATCAACAAATGCCAATCCTATCCTTTTCGGCTCCATAAACACCTCATTTTCCACTTTAATCCGCGTTATAGCTTCCATAGCCCTTTTTTTAAATATATTGGTAAGTATTTTATTAGCCCTATTTCCCTTATGATAAAATCTCATCTTCATAATATCTAAGTTCTTAACGGTTCTTTCCATCTCCAACATATTAATCTTTTTCTTTACCTCCTCCAACTTAAATCCTCCATTCCAATCTGCTTGCTCTTAATTTCTTGTGCTATCTTATAAAATTGAATATATAGCTCGGTCAGGGATGCACCCCTTTCTTTCTTTAATCTAGCTTTCAACTCTATTAAGTAGCCCCTAACCACAGCTTTAAAAGCACACCAAATTGTAACCTGATCTACCTCCCCCAAATCATTCTCCATGAAATATTGATCAATCAATTTACCAATATACTTCCTATTCTGCTGTTGTTGTAACACATATCCATCCGCCACGTAGACCTGATCATATTTCCTCCTCCATCTATCAATTCCAACATAACTAAACTGTGATCAGACCATACATTATCTTTGATGCTTACTTTTTTAGTCTTCTCAACTAGTGATACATCCCCTATGAACATATCTATTCTTGAAAATGAATAATGGACCCTTGAGAAATGTGTATATTCCCTTAATCCAGGGTTTTTTACTCGCCACACATCAAACAGGCTCATTCCTCTTAAGCATTTCTTAAAAGTCCTAGCCTATTTTCTCAACCCATTGTCTATTTTATTGGCAGACTTCTGTGTTTTTTTATCTAAATCACAGTTCATAACCATATTAAAATTCCCCGCGATAACTAGCTGTCCTTGTTTCACATTATTTATTTCTTCCAAAATCGTATTGAGCAGTTTTATTGGATTCTCATTTGGGAGATACACATTTACCAAAGTAAACATCCTCTGATCAATCCTACATACCATTATTATATAACGCCCATCACTATCTTTCAATGTTAATTCCTTCTCAACTTTCCTGCTGTCTGAAAAAATAATAGCAACACCTCGTTTCTTCTTCCCCACACAGCAGGATATCTCATAGTTCTTAAATTTCCTCATTAACCACCCCATGTCACAGCTATCACACCAGTGTGTCTCTTGAATCATTGCTATATCAATAGATTCTTGTCTTATTGTTTTATTTAACATTGATCTTTTATAATTTGCATTGAGCCCCTGTGCATTAACCGTTAATATTTTAATGCTATTTCTCGCCTTACATCACTCTCCTGTCCTCTCGACTGCTTTACATATTCACATATACAACATACATAACATAAAAAGACCCCACGGGCCGTCACCCCTGAGGTACACTCCCATACCAACATCCCCCCCTCCCTTTCATGGAGGATATCGAACATGTTGTAACCCTCTACCCACATGTCCTAAGTTCAACTGAACTAGTGTTGAGCGAGCATGCTCGGCCGATGCTCGGATCGGCTCGAGCATCGCTCTGCTCGGCACATGGCGGTACTCGTACGAGTACCGCCATGTGCTCGCCCGCCATGTTCGGGTGGCAGGGATCTGTGCTGGAGGAGGCACAGATCTTGCAGACGCTCCGCTGGACCACCAGGGACTGGAGGTAGGGGGCATTGTGGAGATGAAGGGGGCATTGCGGAGATGAAGGGGGACATTGTGGAGATGAAGGGGGACATTGTGGAAGGGGGACATTGTGGAAGGGGGGCATTGCGGAGATGAAGGGGGCATTGCGGAGATGAAGGGGGACATTGCGGAGATGAAGGGGGACATTGTGGAAGGGGGACATTGTGGAAGGGGGGCATTGCGGAGATGAAGGGGGCATTGCGGAGATGAAGGGGGCATTGCGGAGATGAAGGGGGACATTGTGGAAGGGGAACATTGTGGAAGGGGGACATTGTGGAAGAGGGGCATTGTGGAGATGAAGGGGGGCATTGACCAGGCACCCTCCCCTCATCAGAGCAGGGGGTGCCTGGTGTAATGCTCGAGTCCTCCCATTTAATGCAATGGGGTTCGGGTGCTCGGCCGAGCACTCGAGCCTCAGGGGGTGCTCGGTCAGAGCACCCGAACACCCGAGCATCGGGGTGCTCGCTCAACACTAAACTGAACGCATAGTGGAGCCTCACCAAGACCACAGTATACATCCAATACAGAAAAAGAATAATACTTATACACCTATATAATAACAGGAGAGGAAAAAGGAAAAAAATATATATTTTTTTTCTTTACTATTCCCTTATTCCCTTTATATTCCTATCTAACCCCCTCAGTGGATTCCCTAAGGATCTCCCATCCCAACACCAACTACTCAAAAAACACCTAAATTAAGAAATATAGTCATAACTTTAACCTACCCATTCTATATCCCCTACTTTCTAATAAACTAAACAACCCCTATATATTAATCTCCTTACTCAACCCAATATCACATACCACCTCACCACTTTTTATGTGTCCTCAAGAAACTCACACTACTTATATTCCAACACATTTTCACTTTTCTCTGCCCTTCTACCCAATTTCTCTTCCTATTTATTCTACATAACACATGTATTTTACAGTGAAATGCCTAACCTACTAGTATTTCTCTCAATACCACCCTATGTGAAAAAAAAAAAAAAATAAAAAAAATATATATATATATATACATACACACACATATACATATAGAAACATATGTACCACACACCCACACATATATATATATATATATCTTCTAATATTTCCTCTCCTGTTTGTACACCATCTACCATCTACATTTCAATTGTCATAACTCCTTTCTTCATTACCCTCCACAGGAATATCTACCCTTTATTCCAAGTTGTGCTCCTTCAACCATTTAGTTAACCCTTCTGGGGTATCAAAAATAATCCTTTTATCTTCCCATACCACCCTAACTGAAACTGGGAAAACCCGATTATAAACAACCTTGTGATGCCTTAATTTACCCAAAGGTACAAAAAACTCTCTCCTGCGCAACCTAGTTGTATATGAAAGGTCCTGGAAAATCTCCACATCTTTATATATTTCTCCCAAGTTCCTTGCCTCTCTTTTTGCCTTCATTACAGCCTCCTTATACTGAAAAGACAAAAAACTTGCAATTACATCCCTTGCTTTATTATCTGGAGCGTTCCCTGCCCTGTATATTCTATGGACTCACTCCAGACTTTGATTTAAACCTGATTCTTCAAGACCTAACGCTTTAAAGTATGCATACAAAAAGTCCTTGAGATTGTCCTGTGTTATCGACTCCGGTATGTTCTTAAATCTCAGATTCAATCTCCGCAACCGATCTTCAGTGTCACTAATCTTGCCTTCTACATCATCCATCCTTTTTGATAAATTTGAATTCCGCTCTTTACACAATGCTTGTTCCATTTCCAAACCACCTCCACCTAGTTTCTCCTCCAAATATTGAATTCTCGTAGATAAGGCTGATAGTTCCATTTTTATTTCTGTTATACCTTTAAGAAACTAAGTTGTTATTATCTGATTTTGTCTTTCCATCCAGTCCTTCAACACCTCTTGTAAGAACTCTTGGGTAACTAGAGCCTGCTCTTCACTTCCAATATTGCCCATAGAGACCTCCAGTTGTTTATTATGGACTTCTTTTACTTTGGCTTCTTTATTTACTTGGGGTTAAAAGAAATCATTTGGAGCCATACTTTTTCTCTTTTCCTCTATCTTTCTTAGAATGATTATTATTATTCCTCTTGGATGCCATCATACCCACACGGCAGATCCTTTCAGGTGTTCCAAAAAGATAGTGACGGCCAGAAAGCGAAACGTGGCCTATTTCTTTCCCTTTAGTTATTTGTGTAATAGCCGTTGTTCCTTTTAAAAGAGAAAAAAAAAAAAGTCCAGCTCGGGTGCTTCCTCAATGCATCAAACATACGAGGACTATATTTTTCACATTACATCAACTTATTATGCCTCCACTTTATACCCGGGCCATACAGGGCTGTATTCATATACCTTAAAAGAAAAAAAAATGGAGAACTCACTTTTTCCACACCGCTAACCCTATGTTTCCTAGGGCGTGTTTCGAGTCCTCTCATTCTCCATCCTCTGGACCTTCATTCAGTGGCTCCATTATTCTCTTAATCCATCTTCTGTATACCATGCCCCAGCTCCGTCTTACTTTAGGATGGCGTTTCCTCAACAGTCTCGTGTATCTCGCGTCCTGTTGTTGTTGCACATCACCCGAGCTCCACACACATTTAACTCTCTTCAAAGCACTGCTTACATTCCAGTTAAGTCCAGCACAAAAAACACTTTCGGCCTTTAGACGCCCCGGCCGCCACTACCAGGCCACTCCCATATGGGCAAGAACGCTGCACTCCTTCGTGCTCGGTTGCTCCACCTCCTGACGTGCACCTCACGTCACGTCATCACACCTTCTGTTCTGAAGGGGCATTATGGAAGGGGCATTGTGGAGATGAAGGGGCATTGTGGAAGGGGCAATGTGGAGATGAAGGGGCATTGTGGAGATAATAATAATAATAATAATAATAATAATCTTTATTTATATAGCGCCAACTTATTCCGCAGCGCTTTACAATAGGTGATAGACATACATGGATATTAAATAGTACAAATCATATGTGGAGAACAGAAGGATCAGAGGGCCCTGCTCGTGAGAGCTTTCAGTCTAGGGGGCATTGTGGAAGGGGTATTGTGGAGATAAGGGGACATTGTGAAAGGGGCATTGTGGAGATGAAGGGGCATTATGGAAGAGTCAATGTGGAGATGAAGGGGCATTATGGAAGAGTCAATGTGGCGATGAAGGGAGCATTGTGGAGATAAGGGGGCAATGTGGAGATGAAGGGGCATTGTGGAGATAAGGGGGCATTGTGGAAGGGGCATTGTGGAGATGAAAGGTCAATGTGGAGATGAAGGGAGCATTGTGGAAGGGGCAATGTGGAAGGGGCATTGTGTAGATGAAGGGAGCATTGTGGAAGGGGCATTGTGGAGATAAGGGGGCATTGTGGAAGGGGACTTGTGGAGATGAAGGGGTATTATGGAAGGGTCAATGTGGAGATAAAGGGGCAATGTGGAGATGAAGAGGCATTGTGGAGATAAGGGGGTATTGTGGAAGGGGCATTGTGGAGATGAAGGGTCAATGTGGAGATGAAGGGAGCATTGTGGAAGGGGCAATGTGGAGATAAGGGGGCATTGTGGAAGGGCATTGTGGAGATGAAGGGGCATTATGGAAGGGTCAATGTGGAGATGAAGAGGCATTATGGAAGGGTCAATGTGGAGATGAAGGGGGCATTGTGGAGATAAGGGGGCAATGTGGAGATGAAGGGGCATTGTAGAGATAAGGGGGCATTGTGGAAGGGGCACTGTGGAGATGAAGGGTCAATGTGGAAGGGGCATTGTGGAGATGAAGGGAGCATTGTGAAAGGGGCAATGTGGAGATAAGGGGGCATTGTGGAGATGAAGGGTCAATGTAGAGATGAAGGGAGCGTTGTGGAATGGGCAATGTGGAAGGGGCATTGTGGAGATGAAGGGAGCATTGTGGAAGGGGCATTGTGGAAGGGGATTGGGGCATTGTGGAGATGAAGGGGCAATGTGGAGATGAAGGGGCAATGTGAAGATGTGGGGGCAATGTGGAAGGGGCATTTTGGAGATGAGGGGGCAATGTGGAGGAGGCATTGTGGAGATGAGGGGGCATTGTGGAGATGAAGGGAGCATTGTGGAAGGGGCATTGTGGAGATGAAGGGAGAATTGTGGAAGGGACAACGTGGAGGTGAATATGTGGGCGGGGGCAGGGGATTGTGGCAAGGTCATGGGGGGGATTGTGTCCGGGGGTGGCATCAAAATGCACCTTCGTTTGTGTATACAAAAATCCTTGCACCGGCCCTGAATGCTGGCACTCAGACATATAAGCTCGAGGATGCATGCACACACAGACACACAAATTCACTTACCTAATCTCACCACAGGAAGATGTCAGATGAAATGACTTTTGCACAGGAATTTCAACAGGAAGCTAAGCAGTCCTCTATGCCTATTTATTCCAGCAACAAAAATGTTCTCCCATGCCTATTCTCATTATTCTATGTGTTCATTTTGTGAAAAATTACTGTTTAACCTAGAGGGGTCCCCAACACATTCTTTGCAATGCACTAGAGACCTTTCTAGCATCCAATGGTTAAATAACAACATTATAATTGGCCCATCATAACATTACACTTGTGTGCACCATTGTATATAATCTTTTTTATTTTTTTGATGCCAAACACAAAAGAAAACACAATACATAAAATTGATGCTATTAAACATAAAGCGGTATTTTCCTGAGAATTGTTTCTACTCTGTTTTGTATATTTTTGCCTAATGTACTGGAAGTTAAAGTAATTTATTTTAGGGATAGACATACTCTCACTCTGTGGGTAATGTGTTTAGAATTGTATAACTTTTCAATGCCAAATGTAAGTTAAATTGGTTTATTGTTGAAAATATCCATTAAGACTGGCACAACAGAACTGGACCGTACAATAGAAAAGTAATTTAGGATTTCACAGCTGTGGATGTAACATGCTTAATTGTTCCATTAGGGATACGGATACAGCTGGATTTATTGTAAAGTTCCTCCCTGTCACTTCCATAAATTCTGCAGTTTTGTATGTGTTGCAGTGAATAGTTAGTGTTTGCTGTGTTATAACACTATATGTATATCTTCCTTCTTAAAGGGATAGTAATTAACCCCTTAAGGACCCATGATGGACCTGGGACATCATGGGTCCAACATGAGATAAGGATCCATGACGTGCCAGGACCGTCATTGATTTCTGTTAATGTAATATTGATATACTAGTTTAAGAGCCCGTTACAGAGGCCACAGTGCCATTGCCAGCCGATCGCGGGG
Organism: Rhinophrynus dorsalis; assembly: GCA_037306005.1. Taxonomy (NCBI): domain Eukaryota; kingdom Metazoa; phylum Chordata; class Amphibia; order Anura; family Rhinophrynidae; genus Rhinophrynus; species Rhinophrynus dorsalis. Next base: position 65,174,835 of record CM074719.1, on the reverse strand, counting down.
CAGTCATGCACAGTAGAAACTGCCCGAGCCGCGGTAGATACAGAGCTGGACGCTTCGTCCAGCTCTGTATCAGCCATGGCGAGGCCAGTCTCTACTACACATGACTGTAGCACGTGCAGCAGTCTCTACTGCGCATGACTTTGTCATTACACACGTTTTAGCGAATTATTATATAGGATGATAGTAGGTCTAAGTGTTCCTTTAATGAAAAACTTTCACTAAAACATATTAGGTTTATAGGTTGGTCACCAAGACAACATTAACATGCCTCTTAGAAAACTATAATGTTTCACAGCAACTAATGGAGGTTCTTCAGAAGGGGCTGGATGCCCAGATACTAGTTATTACAATGTGACACAAAATCATAATGGTTTAGACTGCAGCTCCATAAAGACCACAGTGCAATCACCTCTACCTGCAACTTTATCACAATAATTGTAATTTACAAAGAAACTACATGACTTGCCTATGCACTTTTGTTGCTGGTGACATTTATGATGCATGCTCCATAGGTGTAAGCAAACTAATGGCTTGCAATATAGTCATCTGTTGCTGTTCCACCAAAAAACAACTTAGGTGTTTTTAAAAAATATTTCAAAATCACCTGTGATTTCCTGTTTATTCAGTGCTAAAGGTTGACAGTGTGTTTATGAGCATTGGCAGAGAGTGAAGGAGGTAAAATAGGGCTAAGACAAATGGGCAACATGAGGCCCCCCAGACACTGCCAGACTATAACTCCCGTCATTCTCTACTAGTCATAGAACCAAATGTACTGACCCCCAGCCTTGTCCCACTGTACTAGTATCCATAGAGCCATACATACTGACCCCCAGCCTTGTACCACTACACTAGTAGCCATAGAACTACACATACTGACCTACAGCCTTGTCTCACTGCACTGGTAGCCATAGGGTCACACATACTGACCCCAAGTCTTGTACCACTACACTGTAAGGTATAAAGGCACAAATGCTGTACTGAGTCCCTTTAAAAATCACAGCTCTAAGAAAAAGGTAAAAGATGCAGGGCTGATTTAAGCCACTGATCAGCCCTACATAAAATATAAAAAATGGGACCACTTTAACCCCTTAATTTGATAAAACCGAGTACTCAGACTTATAGCAGCATCACACAAATTGAGCTCACATTAACCAAGTGCCAGAAATTTCACTAAAGCTCAGCACTTTGGTCAATACCTATCCTATTATACCCCTAATTAATGTTTCCTTGTCATGAGATTATATTCCTAAAACCTAGAAAGTGGCTAGAGTTGTGACTCCTACCCCCAAAAGTGATAAAAATGTGGTATCAAATTACAGACCAATATCCTTATTCACCACATTATCTAAAGTCCTGGAAAATGTGTCCACATGCAACTATCTAAATATTACAAACTGTTCAGCTTTTTTCACCCCACTTCTATCAAACTTTTGTCCAAAATATTCAACAGTCATGGCTCTCCTAAAAGTATGCAATGATATCTAAAGTGGCATTGGAAATTGTGAACTTACTAGAGCTAATTTCCTTCATTTTGCAGAGGCCTCTGATGCAGAAGACTATAATATTCTGATAAATAAGCTCAAAAGTTTAAGATCAGGTAATCATTTTCTATACTGATTCCGATCCTGCTGACAATATTTCTCTTTCTCTCTAAGAAACAAGTGGTGTTCCTTAAGGCTCCATTCTTGGTCCTTGGTCTCTTTTCTCTTGTAATAAATTATCTGCCCATGGTTTACAGAGCATCTTCAATGAACATGCATGCAGATGACTATAATCTACACTAAAAATCCAAATGTATTAAACTTGAGGTAATATTACAGGATGATTTTTCTTAAAACAATCATATTATGAGGCAATCAATGTAACATAGTAACATAGTTGATGAGACTGAAAAAAGGCATGCTCCATCAAGTTCAGCCCATGCCAAATCATGCCTGCTCAGCTATTTGAATAAAGAGATTTCTATGAATTGTACAGGATAATAGACTCAGATCCTCTCCCCCATTGGATAACTCTTCCCTAATGTAAACAAACCCAGTCTGGAGAGATCGGTAAAGAATAGCATAGGTATTAACAATTCATAGGATTTCTTTTGTTCTTGTAAAAATGTTGTGATATAAATCATATTGCTATAACTCCTTGGATAAAGCATAGTTCTCCAAAGCACTGAATTTGATTAAGATTCAAATAGTAAGTAAAGTCATGGTTGATTAAAGTGGAAATATCAGCTATAGTAAACCCCCCAATTTTTTTAAAATATAGCAATAAGTACAAAATACCCTGTTTTTAAGTAAGAAAAAATGGTTTGCTATCTTTTAAATTTCCCTTACTGCCCTTCCACATTGATGACGGAGATCACTGCCATTCTTATTACATATTAAAACGTTGGCAGCACCCCCCCCCCCCCGCCAAAGCCAAATCTTTGTTTGTAAGCCTGCCCCATCTTTTGAGGCAGGTGCTCTGCACTCACTACCTACAAATGCAGGGAGAGCACAAGAACAAAGTCTGAAAATGGGAAGGTGGAGGGCAGGGATTTCTCCACATAGTGGATGGCCAGCTGTGAGATTTACATGCCTGAAGTACAGATTGTACAGCAGGCAGCCACACACATGGGCATACTGTCCTATTGGGGGATCGGGCATCCCCCGGTGGGCCGCTAGTTTGTGGGCTGATTGGGGAGATCAGAGGATCTCACTTGGTCGGCCCGCGATATTTTGGAGGAGATGTCTGTGCTGCTACTGGCACAGGATCTCTCTGTGACAGTCCTCGCTGCGTACAAAATATATTAATACAGCACAATTTTTTTCAGCTGACACTTATTCAACCTTGAGAATGCCAAAGGGGAGGGAATCCCATTTTTGTAAATTGCATAAACTTAATTAACCCCTAGGTACCAAAGAAGCGAATATCAGATACCTGAACATTGCCTATATTATTTTTACATTGCATTTTTTTTTTAACATGAACCTAATTAACCCAATGAATGCCAGAGCAGAGGACATGAAATATATTTATATATATATATATATATATATATATATATATATATATATATATATATATACTTTATATTAGGTGAACTATTTTTTTTTAATTCATTTAGCTTGTACGAAAGGGGGTGGGAGTTGCTAGGGTTGTATTTTATCCTTTGAGTGCCAGAAAGGTATCCATCACATTACATTTTATCTCTCTCTCTCTCTTTATATATCTATATATATAGATATACCGGCTAGTGGGCCAGTTAAAAAAAAATCCCCTGGGCTGGTATTCCACTACAATCCACCCCTGACCACATGGCACAAGGTATACATTAAAAAGAATTTATCTGACATATGCAGCGATTTTGTAAAAAATTAAATTACAACTTACATTCAAGTGTACCTCTTTATTTTTATGGGAGCAAGGTCTTTATAAACAAAAGTTCACTTTAACCTCTATAGGACCAGAAGTATGTTCAGTGCATTATAAGAAACTGATTGCATACTCCTATGGTGCTCAGAGTGTTAATATATAATCTTTGTCACCTTGTATGTACTGTATGAACCTTTCATTTTGTATACAAGTGTTTCTGTGCTCTAACACTAATATCCCTAGTGTGCCCAACAGTACAACAGAGTAATCAAGTAAAAGGAATACTGTAAACTGCAAACAAAAAAACAACCACTGGCTGTGCTTTTCTTTGTCTTACAATCGATACTATACCTGGACATACACAAAGAGAAGACAGAGCAGTTGTGCTATGCTTCCACAGGATTTCAACTGTAATTCTCTTCTAACTCCCTTGAGTTCCAGCATTTTTAGTTATATTGAATTTTCTTTGTGTTGTTTTCTTGTTTTTGCAATAAACTATTGATTTAACCCTTTGAGAATCAGAGGGGTATCCAACTAATAAAGATGAGTAAATTTGTATTAGGAACACATATATAAAGGACTTGTTAAGCGTTCCCTACAAAAAAAAAACAAAAGCGGTACTGATAGCAACTGCTTTATTTGAAAGTTATTACAGTTTAAATTGTGACAAAGTCATGTAGGATAACTGTCACTCTATAGAGAACTGTAGCCAGTGACTTACCTCTCCCACAGAATACTTTATAATAACTGAACACAGGCAAACAATAGCTTGACTGTCTGGACACCAGGAGGCATTGTTAGCAATTTGATTAAAAAAATAATATGTTTGAACTTTAATAACATTGGAACAGAGCATTCCTCATCATTAAATTATATACTTACTTTTTTTACCAATCCCATTCCGAGTGTCATGGTTTGTCCATCGTTCTGGTCATCTTACCATTCCATTTCTGGTGTTTTGGCTACCTTGTTACCAGATGTTCTGCTTCCTTTACTGAATTTCCCCTTGTTCCAGAACCTTTATCTAGCTCCAGTGTTTCAGTACTGGCTTGCAATCTTAGCATTCCAGACTGTGTTTAAGTAGTTCTCAGCCTGTTCTTGCATCCTGTATCCTGCCCCTGTATGACCATTCTGCTTCTCCTACCCCTGTTGTCAGAGATTGTTTCGTCCTGTATACCAGTCCTCTCTCTGCCATTCCAGAAAGTTATTTCCAGGCTTGTATGACTACTGGCACTCCCTGCTCCAGCCTAGTCTCTTATGTTCTTTCCTCAGCTCCAGCCTCCCTTTTGTTTAATTGTTCAACTGCTTTTCAAACCTCTGGCCCAACCGGTTGTACTCAGACAACTGTGATCACCAGTCAAGACCTCTTCCGTCAGTCGTACTTCGATTCCTACGACATCCTGTTACTCCAGTGTTCCACTCAGTATATGACTCCTTCAACTCCCAGTTGAACCCTCTCTCAGCCATAGTTAGTGTTATATCCTTCGAGCAGTCATGACCAGCAGCAGTAGAAGCACTCCTAAACATGGAAGATGCTGAGAAACATCTGTTTATAGTGTTATTGAACTGTCAGGATTAGGGATGGGTGAAAGATCCCACTGTGTTCCCGCGAAAAAAATCTGCGACAACAACATGGCTGTCTGCTTTTTCGCTTGAAAATCTGCCTTAAACAAACCCCAGAAAATGTTCTCCTTTTTTGCCTGCTTCCAAAATGTTTGCTGTTTTTTTCAATGGCTAAAAAATTCCCGCCTGTTTACTTATGCGTACTTATTTCCATGCCAAAAAACGTGACATTTCCAGGAACTGAAACACAAATCTAGTTTTGGTGCTGCTACTGTCTCAGACGCATAATTGAAGCTAGTGGCAAGTGAACCATTATCTTAGTCACCTATAGCTCTGTTGTTGTTGATCCTATTCCCCAGTAGCTGCCTAATCGTCCTGCTGTGTAAAAAACTACAGTAGTCTCAAAAGCCGCAGTGACACCATGGCATTTTCTAGTTGCCGATGTCCACAATAACATAACCTGTTGGCACTATGCCAATAGAGCATTTTTTTCAGCGCTTATTCTTTAAATATACCACCGAGGCCTAGAAAAAACATTTTTTGTGGGCTTGTTTCTGACAAGCTTAAATCCAACAAATCACTGTTTCCTTGGGGCTAATGCCTCTAACAATCCTGAGTTCCAAAAATCATCACTGATTCCTCAGGGCTTCTGCCTCTAATAACCCTTATTCCCACAAATCAATGTTTCCTCAGGGTTTGTGCCAAACAAGTTTAAGTACTACAAACTGATGTTCCCTTAGGGATTATGCCTAACAAATCTAAGTCCTACAAATCAATATTTCCTCAGTGAGTGTGCCAAACAACTGTAAGTCCTACAAATCAATGTTTCCTCGGGGCCTGTGCTTAATACAAGTCTAAGTCCTACAAATCAATGTTTCCTCAGAGCTTGGGCCTCTAACAACAAGTCTAAGTCCTATAAATCATCCTCTAAAAAATACACTATCCCTTCAAGTATCAGTTTAGTTATTTATTTTTTTAACCAATCTCAGTCAACAACATCCCCAGCAAAAAAAAAAATAATACAACATTATCTGTACAACTGATTCACAGGCACTATCAGACCCCTTTTACATTATGCCTGTAGGAAAAATACAACAACATTTTCAGTGTTTTGTGTAAATTCGACATTGATTTAAATGCAATGATCTAGGTGAAAAAAGCAGAAAAACTGTACTTTTCACAGGAAATTTTGTGCTAGGCTGGAAGTGCCAGTTTTCGCCTATTTCTGTGTTGAGGTGAAAACTTTGGTCTATCCCTAGTCAGAATGTGAGACAACATTATCTGATGTAACAATAGCAACATCTTGTAGTCTTGGTTTTATGCAAGTGCAAAGTTCATAGAAAGAAGACAAACAATGATAATTCCAAAATGTCCCTCTGGAGTGGCAAAGTAGCTGAAACATTAGCGGTTATATGATGCCGTATTCATTCGATGAGAAGTGTGATTTAAGAACTGATGTCTAGGGGTGGGTAAAAGGTTCCATCGTGTTCCTACGAAAACCACATTGTTGTCTGCTTTTTCTCAGGCTGTAAATACAGCGATTAAAATCTTTACCATTTTCGGCCATTGGCAAAAATTCCTCACCATTTTGTTGGCTAGAAAGTTTTTCCCCCCCTTTATTAACATGTTTTTTGCCTTTTCGCTATAAAAACATGCCATTTTCCAGGAACTGAAAGATCACAGAAACAGCAACAGGGTGAGAGAGAGGTGCTGTGCTGTTCTGCTGTGATATTTATAGCAAAATTGAGGCAGGAGAGGCTCATAGTGACTGCTATCACTATGAGCAAGTTAACCAACAATAAAAGGAGGAGCTGGAAAGACCCTTGCATGCAGTCAGTGCTGCTGGTTATATTGTTAATGAGCACAGGAAATGGCTATCTAGCAGCAGTGTGAGTAAACTTTTTAAAAATAACTGATTATAATGTAGAGGTGGAAAGAATATAGAAATAAACAAGCTACAGAAGCACACGGAGCATGTACAACTAACAGCTGCACTGATAACAAGGATGAATTTGCATAGTTGTCAATAGTTAATAGCTATTGTTTGCAGAGTTAATTATAACAAGGAAAGCTGTAAGGAAAATGTTTGCAGTACCTTACGTAGCAATGTAAAACTTCCAAAAAATGATTAACTGACATTGCACAGTGTTCAGAATTTTACAAAGCCATGTAGGTGCATTTATAGAAAGACAGAGAGAGAAAAACATTGTGTGAGGCACTATGGTCAGTAGAAGAGGTTTTGGGAGGGGGTGCTGCTTCAGTTGTAGAAGAAGCTTCTTCCACAACAAGTAGCAGCAGTGAATGCTCAAGCCCAGACAACAACATTCAGCCTGCCCTGGCTGTGCTAGTGCTGCCACTAGTGACGGCTGGTGAGGAATGATAATGGTATTCTGCAAGATGCTATTGATAGTTGTGCAAGCGTGAGAGTGTTCTTGGAGGTAACAAATGAAGATTGGAGGACATATCTGGATGGACTGAGTATCACTCCCAGTACCACTGAAATTATGGAGTTTGTTGTAAGTTTAGTTCTTGCTGCAGAATTGGTTTTAGGAACCACCAATGAAGATTATATGTCACGGCAGCATCAGCAGGCAGAGCAGTATGATCCTCATCAGGATGCAGCTGATGCACCCAACTTGCCCACCATGGGTGCAAGTATTGTTTGTGGGAGTAGTGGTGATGAAGGTGATGATGGATTTACATCTAGTGGTGGTGACTTAGGGCAGGTAGTGGCTGAAGATGTTGTTCTGCTTCCCAGTGCTAGCAGTAGTAGTAGTGAGAAAGCAGCCAGTACAGTAGCACAGAAGCAACAGCCAAGGAGGGTCTTCAGATGCTGACAGTCTACAGCCTATTCCCTCTGTACCTTAATGTACTCTGAAATTGTAGGTATGGGACTGTTCAATATTCAACATTAGCTTTGTGCACAATGTGCTATGATGTTCACCCATAGCAGTGCTGAGGAGTGCAATAAAATGCAGGGCATAGGGAGCATCTGCAGATAGCACACCCTGCTGAATATGCCAAGGTGGTAGCTGGGGGAGGGTACACTATTTTTATGTGTTAGTCAGCCACCTACCCAGCATCAAGTGACTGGCTTATATATGTTGTGGAATGGACAAGGGCCTCTGTCAGTCATTCACAGCACATGATTTAGTGGGGGTCAGGTTAACATAACCAGCAGCACTATCAAAAATTATGTTTTCCATTCAGAAAATAGAAATGCATTTTTATCCCTGTGGTTGCTAATATTAAATAATACCCCATCACAAAAGGAAGTAAGTTCATAATGGCCTAATACTAAAATAGTAGGAATCTCATGAATCCCCACCATCTCTGGATTCCAATCACAGGATGGAGACGGCTAAAATGAATGCGGGGTCCATTGACCCCATATTAATTGTATATTCCCAAGAGAGGGATCCTTTTGATCCCCTTTTCTATTCTTCACTCAGTCACAGGTGAAAAGGAATAATAATACAATGAATATGGCTTATGTAGGCCCCATATTCATTAATTACTCCAAAGGGAAGGATTAGTACACACCTCCTTAAACCTCCCTTTGGAGCACAAATGTGATAAATACAGTATGTGTGTCTATTAAGGCAAGTCAAGGAGTGAAAGTTGAAAAAGCAGTACCGGTAATCAAAATGTTACTGTTTATGGATTAGACTTCAAGAAAAAAAGAAAAAATGTATATTGTTTGAATGATGTGATGTTAAATAGTTAACTCTCGCAAACATTTCTCACTTTTCATACACATACAGAGAACAGTTCAGTACCCAAATACATAATTGCCAGTTATGAACTGGTCTCTGTATTCGTATGAAGTGATTAATAGTTTGCTAGCGTTAACTATTTAACATCGCATCATTAAATCAAAACACATTTTTTTCCTTTTTTTCTTGAAGTGTTATATATATGTATTACTAGACCTGTGGTATGTATACTTTATAATGTTTATGAATTAGAACAATACAAATGAAAACATCTTCATAAAGTGTGTGTGAGGTAAAATGCAGATTTGTTGAAGACTTTGAAATGATTCCATTGAGCTAGGTGATACTGCATTACACTTTATACTTCTGTTCTAATGATGGTGAATGATAAAAGCTTCTTTATTACTCACACTGGTTAAATTATATATACAAAAATATGGCACTATACTGAATAATTTGACACTGCAAGAGGGATAAGGATACCAAAATAAGAAATCTGATTCAGCAACTCATTTAGAATAGCAAAGGCTTAAAATCATGTTAACGAGTGAATAAGATACAACATATGATGTGGCATTCAATTCCTTTTCAGAGAATAGCACAGAATATAACCCTTTGAGTGCCAGAGAGGTATCCAACACATTTTTATGCAAATGGTTACAACGTGAAGTCTTTGTAAAGACTGGTGCATTCCCGGTGAACATAAGTTCATTTTGTTTTCATACATGTGCCTCAGTTCATTTGCTGGTGATACTAAATTATGGCCTGGATTACTTTACAGTTGATATCTTTACCACCGGTTTCATCTACAAGTCCCCATAGACTATAAAATAAAACCAGTGATAACATGAATGACATGCAGTGGAATCCAAGCCTATATAAGGTGAAAGAATAGAATGAGGTGATACATTTGGGTAGTAAAAATAGATGTGCAAATTAAACACTGGATGACAGAACTGTGGAAGACCCATGCTATGAACTCACCTTTCTCCTGCGTTCCTCCATCAATCCAGCTGTAGGGGGATACAACTGATAGCCAGTCTACATGAGTGCCTGTCATGACCTATAAGTTTCTGTTGGCTGTGTCCCTACAGTGTGTGATCACTGGTGATTGTATTTGCACACTTACACAAGTGGGACGATTTGCGCTTTTGTAAACAGATGCATCAATATGCACACTTCCAGCCTTGTGCAACATTTACTCCTTTATCATCACACTTGTCCTTCCTTTCTGATCTCAGTTGTTTGCATTTTGGTAAAGACTTGGTTCCTGTATTCCTGATTTGTCTCTCTGTTTTTTTACTTTGTCTTATTATTGGATCCTGATTGATCGCTGCCCGACTCAACCCCTGGCTATCCATTTACTTTGCTTGTACGTGACCTGCCTTCACCTTTCCGCCTTCCCTGACTTCGCTTCTGGATGGTATCTAGTACCTGTTATCCCTTGCCTTTTATCCGCTATCTATTATCCAGGTTTTCCTGTGTATCTACTATTTTCAATGGGATGTCAGTTCTACCACTCATTGTTCATTTGTATATCCATTCTGTCATCTGGCTTCACGGCCAGCACCTATAATCATGGCTTAGGCTATAGCAAGGTTATACCAGTGGCTTCCAACACACCCGAACACCACACTCTATTCCTCGCTCCCTAGCTACTGGTAGACTAACTTTACCAGAAGAGTGGCTATTTTGAGTCAACTAGCTTCGCGGCCTTCTACTGCAAAGATCTGAGTGGGTCCCCATGCATCGTCAGAAATTATAGTTTTCATTCCAGATGCACAAAGAAACAGACATACCTCAAGGTATAGCCATATATATGTTCTGAGACTTCCAACCAGGATAAACACAGATATAATGCTAAGGTCATGGACATCCAAATACAGAGTGCCAGTAGTGTAACCAGAAAAAATCTCATGGAATACAAACAACCACAGGAAGAAATCAGAGTGCCAAAAGTAGTCACCTACAACCCCCAGCTTAAAGTACTGCACAAAACCTCAAGAGCTCCAAACAATACTACATACTGATGGCAGATTAGAGAGAATAGTCCTAAATCCTCCACTCCTTTCCTACGAGCACCTCTCCAATCTGAAACAACTGGTGTTAAAAGATCTCCCTTTATATATCTCCTATAAATGATACTTATCCCTGTCTAAAAAAGGCACGTGGAACTTGTGTATACATGCGAACCACAGGTATGGTGCACATACCACATTCCCACCAAAACCACAATATCAAAAGCAAATTCTCCTGAGGATCACCTAATGTTGTTTACTTCATCATGTGTGTGAAATAGCCTAACATAGGATTATATATAAAGGACAAACTCAAAAAAAACCAGACGGATTTTCTTAGGATCAGTATGAACAAAATAAAGAGACACTCCGATGGGTCAACATTTTAGCAAAACTGGCCACTGCATTGAAGATCTCAGGTTCTTTACTGATGGGAAATTTTAAGACACAAAGAGACAGAACGTTCTGCGAATATAAAATAATGACTAAGTTTCACACTCTGCTCTGTGGCCTGAATCAAGGGAAAGAATTTCTGTTACAATATGCCACACAATAAAAATATTTTGGGCTCTTAAGGTGGCAGATGGGTATGTAGTGTGTAGTGCATTGCAAGTCATGGGCTGCATACCCCTCGAGCCCTTGGATGGTTAACTTGTATATTCCATAAACTTAGCCATCTTTGGCTGCAGTCACAAACTCTCTACACACTATTTTACTGGAGCAGTAAAAGGGAGACTATATTGTATTACTTAGCCAGCTACAAAGAGATGCCTCTACTGGAGCCTAGGGAATGATTTACACAAAGGCAATGCTGATAATGAATTCACTTTCAGTAAAAACAATGTGTTTGAGTGTATAACTTGTTATGTATTTTGTCTTCAGCCTTCATTCTAAATATGCCTGAAAACAAAACCTAAGTTGTCTTGAAAGCTTGCACCCCAGAGACAATAAAGGTATCACTTTTACATAGTCTCCTGATCTATATATCTGCTCTCTCTCTCTCTGTCTCTCTGATTCCCCTCTATAAAAATGTGTTTTTCCCTGCCAAACTAAATTTTCCCGTAACTCCCTGTACTTCTCTGTACTATCATGTCTTGCATTCTGGGATTGGCATAGTATTTCCTTAATTGTCCTGGATAATTGATGCCTGGATTACATAATGACATAATTCATATCATTCCATTTTTTCAACAAGTTCAATTAATTTCATTTATAGTGATCCAATATTAATAAGGTAATAAAATCCAAAACATTTTGCCATTTAACTCTTTAAAGGGATAGTAATACTTTGTTTTAACTTTATTTTATTTTGTAGGCATTAAAAAACATGAATAATGATATAAGTCTTATCTCTCAAACCTTTATGGTTTAAGAGATATTCACAAGCAAAGTATCCCCCTCCCGCCCCTTTTACTGATGTAACACTTTTCAGCCAGGGCAGAAGGGAGCTGCCCAGGTAGACTGCAGAGAGGGACAATCTTCAATTAAGATAAGGGAAAAACCTGAAAAGCTTGTCAAGGGGGGCAGGGCTTTCATTCTTTTCATAGGAATAAGAGTGTCCCCTTCTGTTATCTGTCTGGTCTATGGACTGCATTCCACATCTGAGAAGAGATTGTTTACACCAGGTAAAAGGGGCGGGAGGGGGACACTTTGCTTGTGAATATCTCATAAACCATAAAGGTTTGAGACATAAGACTTATATCATTCTTCATGTTTTTTTAATGCCTACAAAATAAAATAAATTTAAAACGAAGTATTACTATCCCTTTAAGAGCAGGAGTACTGTCCAGCACATTGCAAAGCAATGCTTTGGACTCAACTCTAGCTCTTAAATGTTTAAGACATCCCCAAACCCTCCCAGAAAATACTTTTCTGATCTGGGAGGCCAATAGGAATGGACAAATAGTCACAGAAATTGAAACATATAGAAAATCCATGTAAAATATATATTGTTGTTCCCATCAATTAAAGTATTAAAAGCACTATGACAATTTCTGTCTTTGCTTTCTATGGTCGTGAGAATTCCCTCTGCCATATTATTTGTCACTATCAATGTCAGTCCTCATTTCACACCTAACATCCAGAGCACTGGACATAAGCAATACTGCTTAAATGAAACAACTTCAAAATCCCTTTTTTGCCTGTTTGCCTCTACACTAGATTGCATTAAAATTTCAGCAGCTTTTCTCTTCCTCTACTATGTACTGCAGTGTACATTTTTAAGGATACATTTGATAGCTTAAGAATCTGCAGCTTGCAAATTGCAATAAAAGATAAAGCACAGCAACAGGCGTGTCACCAGAGGCCACCAGTGTACCAGACTACAATGTTTGTGTGTAAAACATAATATGTCAGTTTGCCTGTTTGTCTTGTCTTCAGATCATGATGTATTATGTCTACATGCTTAGTCTCTGTCAAGCTTAGTCTCAGTCACCTCCCAGCTCAGGTAGGATCACATGCCTATATGACTGCCACTGTCACCACACTCTCTGCATTCCATTTGACCAGTCTACCACCAGTACTCTTGAACTCAAATAAATCCATCTCCCTCTCTTTGCTTGTAGGCCTATATACTAGCTAGTGTCCAAATTTCAGCTGCTCCCAAGCACAGACTAAGAACATTCAGAAATGGACACCCCCATTTATACTGGCATGGTGGGAATACATAAAGGAAAGTCTTCACGTGGACAGGAAATTATATTATCAAAATTTTACTTTAATGCACAGATGAAAACTTTCAGCTATACCTAGAGGCCTACTATATTTTTTCTTATGGATCAGTTTTACCTGTGATGATCTACTTTTATCTTTTTACATATACCTCTTTAAATCCTTCATTGTAACATACCTGAGGAATATGTTTGGGAACCCCTGCTTTACAATTCCCTGCACGGTCTGCAGCAGAGTTGAATGTTTAATAAGATGTATTGTACTGCATGTGTTCCTTTTTTCTCTAGTCAGTAAAAGCATATCAAGATTAATTTTTCTGTTCTCATTTACCAGCTTGTGTTTATGAGGGATGTTGTTAAAATGGATTGTTTATTGTGAATTGCTAATTAAATATTAATAGAAGCTTCCGGATTCCGAAAAATAAATTAGTCCTTGGCAATAAGGATGGGCAAAAAGTCCAGTTTTATTTCTAGTGGGAATTTTTATGTAAAATCCCACAAGTTGTTGCTTTTTATCCAGAAATTCCTGTGCATAGAAACCCCATAAATATCCACCTTTTGCTAACCCAAAGAAATTTCCAGTGAGAATCTTGCCAGTTTTCGTTACCATGTGAAAAGTCTGAGGAGTTATTATGTATTGTTCTTTGACTTCCATGGTACAAGGTTGGTGATCATTATATGAGTTTTTATGGCTCCAGTTGTAGGCAATGTAAAGCCCTCCAGCTGCTGCCAGGATACCACTATGCTAGGGAATGATGAGAGTGGTAGTCTGGTAGCAGCTAGAGGGCCTCCCAATTCCTAACCCTGTTCTATGACTACCAGTGCAGTGGGACAAGGCTGGGGTTTAGTGTATAGTTCTATGACTACCAGTGCAGTGGGACAAGGCTGGGGTTTAGTGTATAGTTCTATGACTACCAGTGCAGTGGGACAAGGATGGGGTTTAGTGTATAGTTCTATAACTACCAGTGCAGTGGGACAAGGCTGAAGATTAGTGTATAGTCCTATGATTAGCAGTGCAGTTGGGTAAGATTGGGGATCAGTATGTGTCATTCTATGGATACCAGTGCAGTGGGACAAGACTGGGGTTTAGTGTATAGTTCTATGACCACCAGTGCAGTGAGACAAGGCTGGGGTTTAGTGTGCATAGTTCTACCAGTGCAGTGGCACAAGATTGGGGATCAGTATGTGTCATTCTATGGATACCAGTGCAGTGGAACTAGATTGGGGATCAGTATGTGTCATTCTATGGATACAAGTGCAGTGGGACAAGACTGGGGTTTAGTGTATAGTTCTGTGACCACCAGTACAGTGAGACAAGGCTGGGGTTTAGTGTGCATAGTTCTACCAGTGCAGTGGCACAAGACTGGGTATCAGTATATGTCATTCTATGGATACCAGTACAGTGGGACAAGGCTGAAGTTTAGTGTATAGTTCTATGACTACCAGTGCAGTGAGACAAGGCTGGGGTTTAGCGTGCATAGTTCTACCAGTGCAGTGGCACAAGATTGGGGATCAGTATGTGTCATTCTATGGCTACCAGTGCAGTGGCACAAGGCTTAAGAATCAAAATGTGTGGTTCTGTGGTAGTGGTGAGCAACGTGAGGCACTCCAGCAGCTGCCACACTACAATTCCTGTCATCCCTCACAAGCCCATGACTGCTGGGGAATGATTGGTGTTCTGGTCTGGAAGCAGCTTGAGGGCCTCATGTTGCCCATCCCTATGGCTGCCAGTGCAGTGGGACATGACTGGGGTCAGTATGTGTGGTTCTTTAGCCCAGTGGGACATGGCTGGGGCCAGTATGTGTGGTTCTTTAGCCTAGTGGGACATGGCTGGGGTCAGTATCTGTGGTTCTTTAGCTCCGGTGGGACATGGCAGGGGTCAGTATGTGTGGCTCTTTAGCTCAAGAGGAACAAGGCTGGGGTCAGTATGTGTGGTTCTTTAGCCCAGTGGGACATGGCTGGGGTCAGTATGTGTGGTTCTGTGGCTACTGAGGGAAAAGATGGTGGTGTGTGTGTGTGTGGGGGGGGGGTCACTATGTGTGGCTCTGTGGCTACCAGTGCAGTGGGACAAGGCTGGAGGATTAATAAGTCTTTGTGAAAAAAAAGCCAAAAAACGTTTTGCCCATCCTTACTTGGTAACTCTCATCATGCACTGACAATCTTTCTGGAAGTGAATGAAAAAAAAAGGTTAGAATAATAAACTTGTTTCTAACCCAGCAATAAATAATTAGAGAACACATTGACCTATGAATATTTATCAGGTATCTAGAATCTGTTAATTAAAGGGCATGTTTGTTTTTCCAGTTGCTGTTAGCAGTTTATGGATTAATCTTTAAAAGAAACGCTCTGGTCATCACAGGTTTGTACTTGTGAAAAGCGTGTCCTTAGTTGATTATGTGCACAGCGTTGATTCATGAAAATATTCATCAGTCTAAAGAGGTGCAATTCCAGAGCAAGCCAGCTGCACCATTGGGAGGGTTTGAAAAGTCCTATTGATTTAAAGGGTGTTTTTAAAGGGATAGTAATACTTTGTTTTATCTTTATTTTATTTTGTAGGCATTAAAAAAACATGAAGAACGATATAAGTCTTATCTCTCAAACCTTTATGGTTTGAGAGATATTCACAAGCAAAGTTTCCCCTCCCGCCCCTTTTACCTAGTGTAAGCCATCTCTTCTCAGATGTGGAATCCAGTCCATAGGCCAGACAGATAACAGCAGGGGACAATCTTCTTCCTATGAGAACAATGAAAGCCCTGCCCCCCTTGACAAGTTTTTCAGGTTTTTCCCTTATCTTAATTGAAGATTGTCCCTCTCTGCAATCTACCTGGGCACCTCCCTTCTGCTCTGGCTGAACAGTGTTACATTAGTAAAAGGGGCGGGAGGGGGATACTTTGTCATTGAATTACTCTTGAACTACAAGTCTGACAGAATTGATATAACACTCTCCAAAGTCCAAATACTATGATAATTAATTAGAACTGCTTTTATTATGAAACATTACTAGACCTTTAACCCTTGAATTCTAAAGAGGTTTCCATCTCACTGGGAACCAGTGTGTGTTGAAAGCCATTTTGTTGGTTACATTGCTTTCAAACCTGCCATCACTAAAGTCTTCTCCTACATGTACCAGGTTATTAAATAACAGCTACATTGCTCCCTGTAGTCACGGACACCATCACAGTTCACTATAGTCTTCCCCTACATGTACTGGCACTCACAGGAATGGAGTGGAGCAGCCATTGAGGAGAGAAAGCCTGAGGTAGGAGGTTGTTATGTGATATAGTGGGGGGAGGATGAGGGAAGTGTTACAGAGGAAAGAGACTGTGGCAGGCAGAACTGTAACAGGCAGGCTGTAACACGTGTGGTATTACTTCCCGGATATATGTTTGTCAACCTTGTGAGTGCCGGAACATGTAGGGGAAGACTAAATGAACCATGACAGTATCTGTAACTACAGAGAACAATGTACATGTTATTTAATAATCCGGTACATGCAGGGGAAGACTATATTGATGGCAATGGTGAGAGCAATGAGACCAACAAAAAGGCACTCAACACTTATGCGGGAGAGCAATGTACATATGGTAGAGAAAGAGAAGGGTGACGGAAATCCAATTCGACACTAATGTGGTCGACATTCTGATGTTTCAACACTTAAAGAGATAGTAATGTTTCATAATAGAAGCAGCTCTAATTAATCATCATAGCATTTGGACTTTGGAGATTGTTATTTCAATACTGTCAGAGTTGTAGTTCAAGAGTAATTCAATGAAAAAGTTTCCCCTCTCACCCCTTTTACTTGATGTAACACTGTTCAGCCAGATCAGAAGGGAGGTGCCCAGGTAGATTGCAGAGAGGGACAATCTTCAATTAAGATAAGGAAAAAACCTGAAAAACTTGTCAAGGGGGCAGGGCTTTCATTGTTCTCATAGGAAGAAGATTGTCCCCTCCTGTTATCTGTCTGGTCTATGGACTGCATTCCTTATCTGAGAAGAGATCGCTTACGCTAGGTAAAAGGGGCGGGAGGGGAAACTTTGCTTGTGAATATCTCTCAAACCATAAGGGTTTGAGAGATAAGGCTTATATCGTTCTTCATGTTTTTTCAATGCCTACAAAATAAAATAAAGATAAAATGAAGTATTACTATCCCTTTAAGCCTGCAACATCACAATGTCGACCTGTTCAATCTGATGACATCTTTAATGCACCATTTTGTGGGTCACCTAATACATGGGGAGATTTCTATAGTGAACCCTTTGCAAGCGGCTTTTGGAGAAGATGGGAGTTATTGTCCCCAGCAGCTGAAAGTCCATAGTTTGACCACCGCTGCCTAGTGCAGTATCTCGTAAGACAAAAAGCCATGTACACAAAAAATTTCGAGCAATTCTGGTGCAAAATGGCTGCACTATAGGCGCAAATTTTAAAGCATAAAGGAGACCTCTCACCCCTACAAAAGTAAGGCTTATTAGATAGAGTATATATCGATAATGTTGAAAACGTTATTTATTTTTAAAAAACGCTATTTGGGTTAAAATTATTGCTTATATAGTGCCCCTACTTCCACATACACTGCTCTTGCCACAGACTGCAGCACTGCCTCTGCTCCCTTCCCACTACCCAGCTTCCTCCAATGACGGGGGCTTCTATCCTATGTCGGGACACCCCTGCTTTAGAGGTGTTAACCCTTTGAGTGCCATAGAGGTATCTCGTGCAGCGCAATTTATTGGACACCTTTCTGGCACTCAAAGGGTTAAAGCACAAGTATCATCAGAATAGTGACATGCTGCATTGTGGACCCCCCCCCCACGGATCAACAGGGGAACAAAATGAGGATGTGAAATGAGACCACTGGTGCACCCGCATAGGTCCAGTGAGAAGAGACTGAAGTACTGCAGCTCAGCTTCCTGTCCTGTGCTACACAGGTCGCTATGAATCCTCTGTATAAGGTCTGAAAGCTTGACACAGAGGAGATATGGGGACTGTGTGGTTAAGAGCTTCATAATTGCCTTTCAGCTTAGTCGATGCTTGCCAAACCATTGGTTCCCCTCTGTCATCTAGTTTAACCCTTTGCTTTCCAGAGGGGTATGCAGTACACTTAAGAGGTTAAAAGGTTTAAAGCTTTCAGTGCTGGATACAACTCCAAAGTATTAGTTTGAGTTTGATTTAATAAGAAGAACTGGAGCAATTTTGGAGCAAGACAATTTACTATAGAGGACAAATAGGAAAAAGAATCCCCAAATTCCTATTGAACTCAATGGGGCTTTTAACCTCTTGAGTGCTAAATGCATTGTTTTTTGTTTGTCTGCTGTAAGAATTGCACTTTGTAACATCTACTGTACATATGTTATCGTCTTGGATGTTAGAGATTATATATTATTTACAGAGTGCATACAGCTCCTAACTCCCAAATAATATACCCTGATCACATGTGTGTGTCTGTGTTTGTGTGTATGGGGTGGGGGGTTACCATGAGTCAGAGGCGTAACTAGAAGCCACGGGGCCCTGGTGCAAGAATTGCCATGGGCCCCCTGACCACACTGGCCGCCTCCACATTGCCCCCTATCTCCACATTGCCCTTTCCACAATGCCCCTCAATCTCCACATTGCCCCTTCTGCAATGCCCCTCAATCTCCACAATGCCCCTTCCACATTGCCCCTAAATCTCCTACCTCCCTGGTGGTCCAGTGGCAGAGGACAGGTCTGTGCCTCCTTCTGCACCTACCTCTTCTCCCGCGCGGTCCTCTTCAGTAATGCAGAGCGCTGGGAGATGATGTCATTACGAGAATTCCAGTCTGCCGGAGGGAATACTGATCTCCCTCTGGCAGGCCGGCACTCTTGTAATGTAGAGCCCCAGCGCTCTGAATTACTTAATTGCGGGCATCAGGCGAGAAGGTTGCAGGGGGAGGCCAGACCCCTGGAGTGACAGCCCCCTATAGTTACGCCACTGCCATGGGTCAAAAACACTCTACCAAATAGGAATTAGAGACCCATAAGTGGTATTTGTCCAAGTTTATAGTATCAGAAAAATAATAATTATCAATTGTGTTGTATGAATTCAATTCAATACACACATTGTACATCTACGTTTTAAAACATACCTGCACCATACAAAGAACAGTCACATCCCTGAAAGGAGGAAGGGGAAATGGAAGCTTTGCAATGGTGGTTTCAAATGAAAGTAATGTATAATATATTGCATGCACAGAAAGAGGGGCACTCAGTAGCCATAAGGATAACAATAATAACCACTCAGAGTAAGAGTATATAGTAGGTGATATCTTGCATGGATAGAAAGAGGGGCACACAGTAGCCTTGAGGATAACAATAAAATTCACTCTACCTTTTTGAAGCAAAGTAATTATTTTCATGGACAAACTCCAACAATGCTTTGATGAATTAAGTTTGTATTTGAGGACTACCTGCATACCTCCTAACATTTTAAATAGCCAAAAAGGGACACTTTTGTTTTAGTTGATGTTGCTGGGGACATGACTTCTAAGCAGAGGCATTACTGAGAATGTTTGTTAGTTCAGGACCTATTGACACCTCTTTTTGTAACTAAATAAATTATTTAGAACAATACCAAAGTATATTATTTACACAGACTAATCTATAAACACATATACTGGGGTTTAAACAAACATTAATGTGAGTTTTATTGCTGTAGAGATATGTGATATACTGACATACACACCACACAATCTGATCTCCTAAAAAGATATACATCAGGGTTGGAAAGAGGGACAGAAGGATTTGGGTCTCTAAGATGGACTGTCCCTTCTAAAGAGGGACACTTGGGAGGTATGGACCCCAGTATCTCCTATAGAGGGACACTCGGGGGGTATGGACCCCTAATGTCTCCTAAAGATGGACACTTGGGAGGTATAGACCTCCAATGTCTCCTAAAGAGGGACACTTGGGAGGTATGGACCCCCAATGTCTCCTAAAGAGGGACACTTGGGAGGTATGGACCCCTAATATCTCCTAAAGAGGGACACTTGGGAGGTATGGACCCCTAATATCTCCTAAAGAGGGACACTTGGGAGGTATGGACCCCCAATGTCTCCTAAAGAGGGACATTTGGGAGGTATGGACACCCAATGTCTCCTAAAGAGGGACACTTGGGAGGTATGGACCCCAGTATCTCCTAAAGAGGGACACTTGGGAAGTATGGACCCCCAATGTCTCCTAAAGAGGGACACTTGGGAGGTATGCCCTGACAGTTCATTTGTGGTCATTCATTAATAGTGAATGGAGCCGCAGAAAGCACCTCTTCTTGCACAAAACTGGATCATTCATTACCCTCTATCAGGACATTACGTTTGGTGGGAGTCTGTGAGATTGCTTAAATTTGGCTTCTCTGTGACCTAACTGAGATTCTATAAATAAGTGCACATTGCTTACTTCTTTTTGTTACATTTACTGCCTTTTGAATGTGCTTCACACATGTTCAGTGCTTCTGATCTGCTTACCTTCCCCTCTAAGCTCTGATGAATCTTAATTCTATGCTTTTTCAAGTTTAATGATTTCTGACTATGTAATTGATCTGACTGAATATATCCATCATTGGTCCAGCTATATAGCACAGTTACAGCTACACTGGTTGCTTGTTCAGCGATTGGTAAAGTGGTTAATTTGCTCTACCACTGTCTGCTTGAAACAGTCCAGGACTCTATTGCTTTTTTTGCTTCTAGTGGGGAGTAATACTTTTTAGTATGCTATGCAATAGATAAACTGTTAGAGGGTCAGGGAGGGATTGAGTGGTTATTATTTTTATGGTTACTCTGTCACCCTCTGAGTCTCACCCTGCAAGCTATTATGTACTAGTAACTCCTGACAGCACCATTGCTGAGCTATGACTTCAACTCTTTGATTTTTGTCATTGTATGGTGAGTGTATGATTTTATGTGCTATGTAGAGATTAATAAATACAGAGTTTATTTTAACACAATTTAAAATGCGCTTTTTTTTTATACTGTGGGCCACTATCTCACTCAGTCTCCCTCTTGCTGCTGTAAATTATCTACAGTAGTAATACCACAGAGCTTACAATTTAAATGGAGCTACACAAGTTATACCACAGAGCTACAATCCAGTCCACCAGTCCCTTATAAGCTCTATGGTATCACTAGTCTAGCTTTACTTGAATTGTAAGCTCTGTAGTAGCACTAGTCTAGCCTAATTTCAACTGTAAGCTATGTGGTATCATTTGCCTTACTTCATACAATTAATGGCAATTTTAATACTAACAAAAGGGGTGGGCTGGAATTATAGCATAAATGTGCCAGTAGATTGTATCCCACCCCCCCCAGCCACAAGTTGCCAGCACACCTCTGGCAGTGGATGCTTTTGCCAAGCTGGGTGCTACAGGACCATACAGACGTATATTGACACTTACAGCATATGCAGTTCTGTTATTATATGTTAAGCATTAGTGTGTAGTGTGGTAGTATACTGGTCTCAGGAGCAGGAAGTATTAGTCTTTTACAGTGAAGATTCTTTATTAGTTATTTCTGACCCTATGGTATCACTCTTCAGCAAATCTATTGGTTAACCATTTCAGTGTCTCAGGGGTGTGCAATATACAACAATATGGCACTGAAAGGGGTTAAAGGGATAGTAATACTTTGTTTTATCTTTATTTTATTTTGTAGGCATTAAAAAACATGAAGAACGATATAAGTCTTATCTCTCAAACCTATATGGTTTGAGAAATATTCACAAGCAAAGTTTCCCCTCCCACCCCTTTTACCTAGTGTAAGCCATCTCTTCTCAGATGTGGAATCTGGTTGTAAGACTAGACAGATAACAGAAGGGGACAATCTTCTTTTGTGAGAACAATGGAATCCCTTTCCCCCTTGACAAGTTTTTCAGGTTTTTCCCTTATCTTAATTGAAGATTGTCCCTCTCTGCAGTCTACCTGGGCACCTGCCTTCTGCTCTGGCTGAGCAGTGTTACATCAGTAGAAGGGGCGAGGTGGATACTTTATCATTGAATTACTCTTGAACTACAACTCTGACAGAATTGAAATCACACTCTCCAAGGTCCAAATACTATGATCATTAATTAGAGCTGCTTTTATTATGAAACATTACTATCCCTTTAAGGGAATGCAGCTGCTGTCTACTGTTTAACAGAGACAGCAAACTGTCCTCTTGCTTCATAGAGGGCTACAGAGAGATCCCAACTTGTCCAGTCTTAGGTTTGCGGTGTTGGGACTGTGAACTTCAACAGCAGAGGCTGCTATCAGAGTTTAATGAGTGTGGTGAACACTACATTAACATATAAACACACCCATTTCATATGACAATGGCTCATTAACCTGCATTTCCATATAGAAATGAGCCATTGTCAATATGTTCAGTGTAAAATCATAAACATGTTGAAGGCGTGGCAGATTCATGGCGATGAGGGCAGATTGGTGGTGGATTGGAGGGTATATCAGTGCATTCTGGTGATGTGCCTACAACGTCGAAATCCTGAGCCGTTATCAAACTTTAGTGCATCTCGGCCCTGGTTTATGATGCTCAGTATATTTTTATATTGCTATAATATTTTGTTTATTTACTCATTTTGCTAGTTTATTTCCCAGTTTATATACCACTGAACTGGAGCTTATTTAACCCTTTGAGTTCAAGAAGGGTATCCAGTGCATTGCAGTGCAATGCTTTGGATAAGTCTCTGACACTCAAAGGGTTAAGGTCTTTTTGTGTTTGACTGGATAGACTAATTGTCTTAGTCATCAAAATTAGAGTAATTAAGGAGCAAACCAACTGCACCACAGGGGGAAATACAAATTCACCAATGGTTTAAATGGGATTCTTGAACCCCTTGAATGCTAGACAGGTCACCAATGCATCATTTCACAAAAATATAAGAAATCAAAATATGTGCAGACTAGCTGTAACTGGGGAGGGGATGGGGTCTCCTTTAATTTAAATGGGTCTTTTAATCTCTTGAATGTGAGAGAGAGATTCCACTGGTTTACAAACCTCTCTACCATTCAAGGGGTTAAGAGTCCCAGTAAAATCATTAGAAATCTTTATTTCCCCTACTGTATACGGTTTGTTCCAGGATTGTTCATCTTTTGCTGTCTGCATAAGGCCTTAGAGTATTTTCTGTGTCAGGAAGTGCTGGATAGGTCTGGATCATGGTATGAGTTTGGTGTAACCATGGGTGGGCTTAGGCAGGTCTCCCTAGTTACCTTGCTGGGCAATTAGTAGACAGTTCCAACCCTGGATGTTGCCCAAAAATGTTTTAAGATATGTTTATACATGGGTTAGAGACTGCATTTCTATGTACTGTGGATATGAATGTTTTAGTACAGAAACTGTCATACACATTCTCTATGTAGATGTTTTTAACTGCTTTAGACACTAAATCAGTACATTGGAAACCTTTGGAACAACTAAGGGGTTAATATTGTTACCGGAACATACCTCTCAAGTCTCCCTCTTTAGTAGGGGCAGTCTCTCTTTGACACCCAAATCCCCCTGTCCCTCTTTCACACCCTGGTATCCCTCTTTTTAGGAGGAGATCTACAACAATACAACTCACATTAATGTTTGTTTAATCTTCAGTATTTGTGTTTATAGAGTAGTTTGTGTACATAAAATACTTTGGTTTTGCTTTAACTAATGTATTCAGTTACATAGAGGCATCACTAGATCATGAAATGATCTAAAAATTCTCAGTAATGCTCTATCTACCAGTCCTGCCCCCAGCAACACCACCTAAAACAAATGTGTCCCTCTTTGGCCATTTAAAATGTTGACTGTTGAGCAGTATGTCAGAATCTCCCCCAAGTCTAGAATGAATCTACTATACATCAGCTGGTAGAGACTACAACTCCTGTCACCATTAATAAGCCATAATCTGGTTGGGGATGATGGAAGTTGTAGTTCATTAGTGCTGGAGGGGCAACTAGTGACTACTGCTGATATACATGTTTTCTACTACAAATGAAAGCTAGCACTAGCCTGCAATGCTTATTCCATCCATGATATTGCTAAACCTGCAATGAGCTATTGATTACATGTCAAAGAAATGTGCTGATAATCATGTATTTTGCTTTTAACCAATCAAATTAAGTCATTTTGCAGCCTGTTCCCTGAGGCATTGGAGTTCCTTGTGGCACTAATAAACCACTGCACTCAATACTCTAATAGCTTAGCGTTGAGTCTCTGCTGATTTTTACATTATATAATACTTTAAACACTGCTGAAGTCAATAGGTGAGCACGAGGGCTCTTTTCAGTTCAGAGGTGACCACTGGGTCTTGTTGATTACAGCAAAAAATGTCAAGATTAATTATGGTTAAATGACTTATTTACTGGTTGTTTAGTGAACCACTATAACCCCGGACTACGGAATTGATTGGAAAGGAATGTATTTTAATTATCTACATTTTTGTTGCCTGATACTGTCAACTATTCCTTATCAATATGTTGTTATTATTATTATTAGAATTTTTATTCAATAATGATTTTAATAACAGAAAAATAACATAGGGTCAATAAACCCCATTCCATGTTTTTTTTTTTTTTATGTTTTTATTTGGAAGGACAACCTAGATACATAGTACATAGTGAGACACATCATAAAATAAGGCAATTGAGTAACATGGAATCATTTCAGACATGCACAATAATTGCATAATTATACAAGCCAAGGAGGATACAGGTCAAATATCTCGAGGTGCCTTAAAACCTTTTGCTTACATGTTTAAACGAACCACCAACAGAGAAAGAAAGGGGGAAAAAAAGCATTCTTTCTGCCCCCCCACCCCGTCCTCTCCTAGCACTCCTGACATTCAGACCCCCAGCATTCATTCAGGCAAAACATACTAGTACAGTTATAGTGAGGAACCAGTCCGAAAGCAAGACATCCAGGTCCCCCATATATCATGGAACCTGTGCGGGGTCCCTCTGTGAGCGAATACTAAGTGGAAATATGGAAGATTTTGAGCAACCAGATTTACCCAGTGCTCATGCGATGGCGGAGTGACATTCACTCCATGGTGTCTACCTTCCGTGCCATAAACAGGGTCTGAGTCAGAAGGGCTTTAACAGGTCAAGAGTTTAAGTTATCAGGAAAAATAGACAAGAGACTCAACTTTGGAGTTGGGGAGGAGATGAGTCTGTCCAAAACCCCTAACAAAGAGGAAAAAACCTGCTCCCAAAATCAAGAGATTTCAGGGAAATCCCAAACAAGGTGTAGAAAAATGCTGGTTGCAATAGAACATCTGGCACATAAGTCATCCCTAGCACCCATCTTGTGTAATCTCATCGAGGTGAAGTATGCCCTATGGAGAATTTTCACTTGAATTAACTAATGTCGGGTGTGAAAGAACACCCCATGTGGACTAGTCTTGGCCATGGTCCACTCCCACTGCTTCAACACCTCTAATTCCCCCTCCCACCTCTGTCTCAGGGGAAGATCACATTGCCCAGAGGGGAGCGAGCATTGAGCCACCAGTAAATAAAGGACATTGGTTTGTCTGGCCGTTTAGTCAACACGGATGTCAGGAGATGAAAACGCTCAACAATGGATCCCATCCCCCCATTGCACTTGAAGTGCATGCTGAAGGTGCAAATATGAATAGAAGAAGTCAGCATAAACATGTCCCAGCTCCATAACGCCGTAGCCTGCCCAGGTGGCACCAAACTCCAGTTCTTGCAGGTTTTTCATGGTTAAATTAGCCCAGAGAGGAGTGGATAGGTCATGACCCCTCCAGCCCACCACTTCCTCTATCTCCCACCAGGTCTCATACACTATCCGCCATGGTTGTAACTGAGTTACTCACCGTTGGCCACATAGTCAGTAGCTGAGGCAAACAGCGAGTCTCCTTTAGCAACGATTCCTCCAGTGGGAGGAACCGAAGTTGAGTATCTGGGTTCGATCAGGACAAGGAATATTGGCCCTGTGCCACCAGATAATAATGGCAAACATCAGGCAAGGCTATACCTCCCTCTGATCTAGGCTTGCTCAAAGTAGACAGACGAATCCTAGGCTTCCCCCTCTCCATAGGAACTGTGAGGTTATCAAGTCCAATTCCTTGAAAAATGTTTTGGGAGTGCAGAAGGTGAATTCTGAAATTCATTTTCTCCTTCCCCCCCTGAGTACTAGAAGAAACACTAACAGCAGGCAAAGTATTGGTGGCAGCAGGTTCAGCACTGGCAGCAGATTCAGTACTAGCAGCAGGTTCAGCACTGGCAGCAGATTCAGTACTAGCAGCAGGTTCAGCACTGGCAGCAGGTTCAGTACTAACAACAGGTAAAACACTAGTGGCTGCAAGATCAGAAATGGTGGCACTAACAGCAGGGGCAGCACGTCTGGCAACAGCTACAACATTAGTGGCTGCAGTTACAGAAATGGCGGCACTGGCAGCAGGGCAGCAAGTCTGGCAACAGGTATAACACTAGTGGCTACAGTTACAGAAATGATGGCAATGGCAGCAGGGGCAGCACATCTGGCAACAGGTACAACGATAGTGGCTGCAGGATAAGAAATGGTGGTACTGGCAGCAGGGGCAGCACGTCTTGCACCAGGCACAGGCAGCTGACCTCTACTGCTCTCACTAACCTTTTCTCCCTTCCTTCCCATTCCCTTTTTCTCCCTTCTTTCCCTTTTCTCCCTTCTTTCCCTTTTCTCCCTTCCTTCCCTTTTCTCCTTTCTTTCCCATTCCCTTTTCTCCATCCCTTCTTATTAAATTCCCCAAGATACCTTGGGGTGATTTAGGGGGACTGGACAGCATTGGTTGAGTACTGCTAGTCACTTCCTCCTCCTCCTCAGACTCAGTGGACACATATTAAGGGTCCTTCCAGTTCTTCTTTTTGCTGCTTATAGTGATAGGAGTCACTATGAGCCTCTCCTGATTCAGTTTTTGCTAAATATGACAAGAGAACAGCACAACACGTCTGTCTCGCTCTGTAGCTGCTTCTATTGTGTCTGCCTTCAGTGAAAACATTGCGTTTTTAAAGCGGAAGTGCGAAAACAATGGGTGAAAACTTTTTAGCCATTGAAAAAATGCCGAAAGATTTTGGCCAATGGGCGAAAGATGTAAAAATTTTAACCGCTAGTTTTAAAGCGGATTTTCCAGCGAAAAAGCGGATAACAACGTGGTTTTTTCAAAATTTTTCGCGGGAACATGGCAACAACTTTCGCCCATCCCTAGCTGTAAAGCTGACAGCAGGAGAATTGTGTTGGCCAACTCAAGGTGGCTCTTAAGCAGAGCTGAGATAGTGCTATGTAGAAAGAAATACTTTGTAGACCGTTCCAGTGAAGTATTTATTTCTACATAGCACTATCTCTGCTCTGCCAAAGAGCCACCTGCCAGTCCCGGGTTCTGGATCTTCTTCTGTCAACTAGAAGTTGACGTCAGAGAAAAGGGAGGGAGGGACGGAACTTTAAAATGTTATGTCTCTCAAACAATAAAGGTTTGAGAGATCACACTGGCATCAATCGATTTCTTTTTTGATTATCTACAATATTTCTTTTTATTTATGTAAGATATTACTAACCCTTTAAAGATATGTTCTCTTTATGTAAACTTCATTCATATTTTAGGATCATATTCAGGAAAGTAAATATGAGCAGTTTTGAAGCAATTATCGACTGCATTTCAGGGGACAAACTCACATCCCCAATGATTTAAAAGGGACTTTATACAACTTGAATGTTAGAGATGTCCCCAACCTATTACCTCACAATACATTTTAGACCTCTCTAGCGTTCAAGTGGTTAAAAGCCTCACTGTAATCAGTGGGCATTTTAGGAAATTTAATTCCTCCAGAGGTCTCCTCTTCAGTACACCCAAAGTATTTGTGCTGCCTGTGGAGACCCCAGGAAAAAGGAATTGACAAGTAAGAAAATTACCTTTTTGTCCCCTCTTGTACAGACAATCTACTCTGGTGTAGTTGGCTTTGGCTTAGTGCTGGTCTGTCCAGGTTCAGTCCTCAAGTGCCACCAACAGGCCAGGATGTAAGGATTTCCCTGATTAAGTACAGGTGAGTCAGTCACAATGAATGATCCACTGATTATCTTACCTGTGCTCAATAAGGGAAATCCTTACATCCTGGCCTGTTGGTGGCCCTTGAGGACTGAACTCGGACAGACGTGGCTTAGTGTATACATCATTCACCCTTAGTTTCATTCATTTTTATCTATCAGTGCAGTTAACTTGTTTAATTGCTAAAAACCATGTAGCACTATATGAGCATTATTTAATTCTTGCATTTTGATTAACCATTTCAGTGCCAGAGAGGTGTCCAACAGATTATGTTGCAATGCGCTTGATACCCCTCTGGCACTAAAAGGGTTAAGGATCATATTCAGGAAGCTAAACAGCTGCAACTCTGGAGCAAAGGTAAGGTGACCAGATATCCCTTTAAATCAGAGACATTTATGAAACATTGATTGTACAGAATTGCACAGAATTCAGTGCAATTCTGCATTGTGTGCTTTTTATAAGTGTTCCAGATTAAAAGGAATATGTGGTCCCCTTACTCTAGGGGACAAATGAAAACCTCTATTAACCCCTTAACGAGCCATGGCATACATGTACGTTATGGGGTGAATGTCCGTAAAGGACTAAGGACATACATGTATGGCATGGATTTCAGGGCTCCCCACGCTGTTTTGGGGAGCCCTGGACCAAGTTCGAGAAAAAAAAATGGTCCGTGGTCCTTAAGTGATGGCTGCGTGCACGCATGGCTTGTCCTTAAGGGGTTAATTTAAATTTAACTTTTAACCCTATAAAGGGGTTAAATCCTCATTTAACCCTTTTAGTGCCAGAGGGGTAGACAACGCAGTCCCCTGGCACTGAAAGGGATAAATCAGTTGGAATTTTGGGCAATTTTTTTTTATCCAAATTTGTACTAGTATCGCTTACCAGAAGACAGTCCTCAGCAATGCGTTGCATGGAGCGCATCAGGCTTAGAACTGCTGCTCTGGTCCACGGACCATAAATCTCCATAGGATGGTGTAACAACAGTGCCACTGTACAATTTCAGGCCACTGTGATATTGCACCTAAAAACCATTGAGCTGTAATAACTTTTGAATAAAACACCTTTCAGCAGTGGGGGTACTCTTGTTTTACTCAGGGGAATAAACTCTGCAATATATATATTTTTACATATTAAGTATTACTATCCCTTTAAGTTGTTGTCCAATTGAAAATTTTCTTAGCCTAACAAGGATCAGATCTTGTATTAAAATGAGGACACACTTGTCACAAAAGCAATCCCGACAGTTCTTTTTTATAACTTTGCCTGTGAAGGAGAAAATTATCATACAAAACTGAGGCTGCTCCTGTGGCAGCAGTGTTAGTAAAAACAATGTGCAGCTCCAAAATGGCTCCTGTCGCCATTGAAGATTCAGAAAATGAACCACTTTGATTGGCTGGATGCAACCAGGAAGTTTATATCTCACAGCAATAAGATTTGCTGCATTGTATTCATACAGCAACAGACTGCTACAGTCAGGACAGAAAGCCCACCCATACCAGTCTATGCTGGGAACTTTATTTATTTCTTAATAGTACAATTTGTTTTCTCCAGAAATGGTCTCAGTTCTTCTTAGTACATCTGCAGTATTTTGGAGACATTTTAGCCTTCAAGAAGTTAGAGGCAAATATGATTCTAAAAAAATAATATTAGTTTCCCGTTGAAAAGGTCAATGGAAATTCATTTTAATTACTTTATATTATATCTGAACAGAAATACCTAAACCTAAAGGTATGACATAAAATTAAGCTTTTGAGGGCCACAGTGCTAACACATTGCCTTTTACCCCCTCTTAGGCAGCTATGTAAGTGTACAAATAATTCTTTTTCAAAATCCTTCTAGTGATTAAGTGATGTCTTTCATCAAAGACAAACATAAGAAATTACTCTCTATTAGCTAAAATAACAAGGCATTTTATCATATAGATGAAGTGTGTGTATTGCTATTATGTGGTACAGCATTTAACACCGAGTAAATGAAATGTCTTCCTTAGTTCTTGTTTAATAAGGTCACGCTGCTCTGCTTAATTTGCATTGTAGTTTTTTGCAGTACGTCAAACCACCTGGGAGTTAAAACAGTAATGTCAAGAATAAGAGCAGATGTGGTCATAAGTTTTCTTGGGAAACAAATTCACCTATAAAATACAAAAATCCCCTCTAGGTTTTGTTATAAAATAGGGAAAATATATTTTCTGATATGGTTTGGCCAATTTAAATCGTGTAGTTATCCTATATTATAATTCGCTAAGAATGTTTGTCAGAAGCAGTCATGCTCAGTAGAGATGGCGGCGCGCGCTGCAGTCATGTGCAGTACAGACTGCCCACGCCTCTCCTGATACGGAGCAGGCCGCTCCGAATTCAGACCGGAGTCCTCTCTGCACACCTTCCTGGGCTTGGTCCCAGAAAGGTGCGCAGAGAGGACTAGGGTCAGAATTCGGAGCGCCCGCTCTGTATCAGCCGCGGCATGGGCAGTCTGTACTGCACATGACTGCAGCGCCCCCAGTGTTGGCCTGTGTACACGGGCTTTAAAACTAGTATTTAGTAAGGTTGTTAGGGTGACATACAGAGGCTTGGAAGAACTAACTAAGAAGAATGCAAGCAATTCTAAGTCAAACCAACCTTCCATTGTGGACAAATAAAAAATTATTCCATTGATTTAAAGGGGCAGTATACTGTAATTGTGAAAAAATATGTTGTACGATCTTTTTCTATTGTGAAACAATGCTTGAAAATTTTTCTATGAAATGTTATTAAAAAGAAAGAGTGTCATTTTTCTGACTTCAAGATGTTTAACAGCCAGGTGGCACTGTTGCTATTAAAACACACACAAAGGTGAGTGTCACAGACACAGGATTACTGCGGGCTCTATGGAAATACCCAGTGAGCACCAGAACAGTCTTATAAATGTTCCTGATTAAAGAAAATGTGACATTGGAAGAGTAAGGCAGTGATTCTCAATGATATTCTTCCAGACACAGACACAGTTCATATTTTGAAGATATCCTAAATTGATCACAGATGGTCAGTCATTTTGATGAATGACTTAATTAAGGATATCCTTAAAGGGTTAGTAATTGTAGATATTAAAAATAATAAATCAATTGATACCAGTCCGATCTCTCAAATCTTTATAGTTTGAGAGATATATGGTGATAAAGTTCCCCCCTCCCTCCCCTTTCGCTGATGTCAGCTGTAAAAGTTGTCAGAAGGAGATTCGAGTTGTGTGACTCAAGGCGGCTCTTCAGCAGCGCCGAAATAGCACAATCTAAAAAGAAATACTTCATTGGATGGGTCTACAAAGTGTGCCTGGTTTGCAAGTACACTTTGTAGACCATTCCAATGAAGTATTTCTTTTTAGATTGTGCTATTTCGGCTCTGCTGAAGAGCCTCCTGTAGGTCCTATGACCAGGATCTTCTTCCGTCAGTTAGAGGCTGACATCAGTGAAAGGGGAGGGGGGGGGGACTTTATCAATTGATTTATTTTTTAATATCTACAATATTACTTTTTATTGATACAAGACATTAATAATCCTTTAAAGTAGAACTTTCAACTTATTTCAAGATTGCATATTTGAACTTCATTAAAAAAAACTGTGTGTCATGTTAGTAAATGAAGACTTACGGCGATATTCATACTTGTTACCGTATGCTAATATATGCTAATTGTAGTACCCGTACAGTACCAGAGATGTTTCATATTCTAATTGATGATTTCAGTGACTGGTCATATGCTAATTAAGCATTTCAGTGATGTGGCATATGCTAATGAAGGTTTCATTGATGTTTCATATGCTAATTAAACTTTGCACAGTACCAGGAAATGTTCGCTTTCACTTTGCCCAGAAATAAAAGTATGAATATTTCATAAACTATACTTCTGCTGGACTTTTGGATAACATGACAAATATGCAAACTTGAATTAAGGTGAAAGTGACACTTCAAAATCTGGTGTGTCTCAAGGACTGGAACTAAGAATGATTGTGCTAAAGTAGCTAAAGTAATAAAGACATAACAGCAATGGCTAATTCATTGTAGCCGTCAACATGAGATATTCCTTCACCTAACTTTAACTTTTTCTGACTCTGTACTGCCCATTTAAAGGATAAGGAAACCCAGAACAAAAAAGTATTAGTCTAAAAAGCATAATGTCCTGACTTCACCTGTAGTAGTATTAAAGGGATAGTAATGCTTAACAGTGAAAAACTATATATTTCAAGGTTTATCCCGAATTAAGCATGGGTTCTGCCATTGTTGTATTCAAAATTTATTGTAGCTCAAACTTTAATTTTTTTTGAGGGGCACAGAACGTCCATGTGCTGAAATTGTATGGTGGGGTTGTGGCTATACCATCCTATTGATATCTCTGGTCAGTTTTTTGTAAACCTTCATAAATGATCTATCAATAGCACAACCCTAAAATGTCATGTTGTGGAGATTCCACACAAGAAAATCAAGTTTGAGCTCTAATAACTTTCAACTAAAACATCTCTCAGCTTTCAGATTACCCTTGTTTTCTCGGTAAGAGAAACATAGCAATATGTACTTTTTCCTTTTAAATGTTTAAAACTCATTATTTAGCAAGTTGCTCACCCAATGTCTCTCCTATTTTAGAAGGGTCAAGGGAAGTCATTCTCATCTTCCTTGATGATTGGTGACTGGAAATACACTGTCTGTAGAGGCATTGTACAATCTACCTCTCAGCTCAAACCTGTATATTATTCCCAGTTGGGGCTTAATTGGAAATGTCTTCAATGTTTTTTTTATTTTGCCTTCCTCTGGGTCAACAGGGGTGATTTGGCATGGGCTGGACTTGATGGACGCTTGACTTTTTTCAGCCTCATCAACTATGTTACTTTGTTACTAATTCTAAATGTTAATAAATAATAATTCAGTCAACCTCATAATGTATAAATTATGTACTGTGTTCCATTGCATTTGATAACTTTATTGCTTTTTTCTGTAAATTGTCCCATAGACTTCAATTAGAATCTGTGAGCGAAATTTGTAATATAATCTCGGCCTAAGTTAGAAAAAATAGCCTTGATGATGATTTAATGCTTAAACTAATTTTAGCAGCTACTGCAATGTTAAATGAGTCATAAATGTCCCATAATTTCTAGTACAAGGTCAATAAGACACAAGACTTCATTTTTACAGATGAAGTGCCAAGCTTCTGTGCAACTTTCATGTATCTGATGTCTCTGAACACAGAAGCACATTTACTAAGAAGCAATTCTGCATTTGAGTGAATGCTGTAAGGGGTTTTTAGATGCAGTCAAGTTTGAATGAATCAACCTTGAAAAAGTCATGTTGGACGTTAAATACTTTGCAACTTGATGTTAATTTTTATATTCAGGTGATGACTACGGTCCTCTGAAAGATGCTTAAGTATGTGCCTCCTTTCTCACACCTAAAGCATGCCTCTTTAATACACAAAAGGTAGATGCACTAAAGTGTGATAAAGCAGTGATAACTTCTCCAATGATATCACTTTTCCGATTCCTATGTTATTCTATGGAGCCTATGCACTAAGATATCTCAAACTTTAAGGGATCTTGGTGCATTGGCTTCATAGAATAACATAGGAACTAGAGAGTTTATCCCACTTGGAAAGTTTTCTCTGCTTTATCACCACTTTAGTGCATCTCTCACAACATGTTATCAACTATACTGAACAGTAAGTTCAGATCTCTACACTACTTTATCTCACATAGAGAGGTCTCCAACACATCACTTTGCATCGTCCACATGGGTCATAAAGTTATTGGAAGTTACAATGGGTATGACAGCTCCCAATTCATCTCATGTAAATGATCTGCATGCAGGCCCCATAAGCTTAAATGTTAGAATTAGATAATCTATAGCAGGGTTGTCCACGTAAGATCCTCAAGGGCCAATAACAGGCCAGGATTTAAAGATTTCCCTGAATAAGCACTGGTAAGTTAATCAGTGGCTCACTCCTTTTGATTGGCCCACCTGACCCACCAGACAATGAAATCCTTAAAAGGGTAGTAATGTTTCAAAATAAAAGCAGCTCCAATTAATCTTCATTGTATTTGGGCCATGGAGAGTGTTATTTCAATACTGTCAGAGTTGTAGTTCAAGAGTAATTGAATGATAAAGTATCCCCCTCCCACCCCTTTTACTGATGTAACATTGCTCACCTCAGAACAGAAAGCTGGTGTCCAGATGGCTTGCAGAGAGGGGCAATATTCAATTAGAAAAAGGGTTAAAACCTGACAAGGGGTGCAGGGTTTTCATTGTTCTCACAGTAAGAAGATTGCCCCTTGCTGTGAGCTGTCTAGTCTTAAGACCAGACTCCACATCTGAGATGAGCAGTGTTACACTAGGTAAAAGGGGTGGGAGGGGGATACTTTATCATTCAATTACTCTTGATCTACAACTCTGACAGATTTGAAATAACACTCTCCATGGCTCAAATACTATGAAGATTAATTGGAGACGCTTTTATTTTGAAACATTACTATCACTTTAAATCCTGGCCTGTTGGCAGCCCTTGAGGACAGAACATGGACACCCCTGATATATATGAATAAGCATCACCCATATAGGAAAATAATAATGAAGGCTTATGGAGACTTAACCTCAACAAAGCAGACACCCACAGCAACAGATTTTAGGGATAGCAGACTTTTACTTTAATTATAGCATTATCCTCCCCAAACACGTCACCTACTCATAGGCCCAGACATTTCTTGTTAGAACCCTGAAAGCCCTTTCCAGTTAGCAAAATGGGACTGTTACATACTACAACAGTTCCATTGCAAAAAGTAAGGTCTCTATATCTTATATAAGAAAATGTTTAAACAAAGGACACAAGGTATTTTGTCTTCCCAAAATTATGTATCATCATAAATCAAAAGTCACATTATAGTAGATGGCTTTAACAAACTTTTAGAAAGCTTCTCAAAGCTACAAGTTTGAAGATTTATATACATGCTAAATTGCTTAGGGTGTTCTATTATTTATAAGCAGTGATTTGCATTCTGTTTCTCTCTTGGAAAAGGAAATTACATTGGATTGAAACAAGATAATATGAAAGTATAGTGGGAGAAAAACTGACAAAATCCCCTGCTCTATAGATTGAATGACATACTAGTTTACCAGAAAACGGCTGGTATAATATGCACCTGTGTATGATTCACGGGTGTAAATTAGACCCAGATTTTTATGTATAATATGCAGCTATGATTCCAGACTACCACAATACCCCACTGAAGTAGGTGTGTATGTGAATGTGAGTGTATATGCCTGTGCATGTGTGCTAGTAAAATGTGATCCCATGTCTCCCCATCTCTTTCCCTGCTCTCTTTCGGTCCTTTAGTCCTACCTCTCTCCCTTTACTTACAATGTCTCCCATCCTTTTGATGAAACACACATCCTGCCAGGACCTGAAAGGATGGGAAAACAATCAAGGAAATGGGTGACAAATTCAAACATGTCGCCAGCTGAACAGATCTCTTATCTGCTACGGATGGGTCTTCAGTATTGATATGGCTAGTGGGAGGGTGAGAGATCGAGGGAGGCAAGTGCAGATTTTTTTGTTGTTGTTTTGGTATGTTTTTTACCCCTTAACGACCGGCAGTTAATGACCACAGAGCTTTTTTGCAAAATGAATTCAGGTGTCCCCAAGCGGCATGTAGCCATGCAGGGAGCCCTGAATGCCATGAGGTGCCAGGACCATCATTGGTCCCGAACGCAAGTTTACCCATGATGGTCCTGGCATGTCATGGGTCCTTGAGGAGTTAATACATACCCCCCTCCCCCCAACTTCAACTAAGGTGTAAATGGGAAAAATCAGCATGTCATCCCCAGGATTTTCCTGTAAATCACTGTGGTATTTCATAGAACTCTACAGGGAAAACAAAGGATGAGTAATTCTTCAGCATACCAACTGTACCATATGGGTATGAAAACATTCTTACTGTTATGGATAACTTTATAGCATTCATGGGTTAAAAGATCATTAGAAATCAGTGGGAAGTGTAAACTCCTCCCTGTGGTATAGTTGGATTGCTCCAGAATGGTTTATCTTTTGCTTTCTGCATAAATCTCTAGATTCTTATGCAAAAAAAGCAACAGAAGAGAAATTCTGGAGCAATCCAAATGCACAGGGTACAATAAAAATAGTATTTATTTAAAT
Source organism: Rhinophrynus dorsalis (assembly GCA_037306005.1). Lineage (NCBI taxonomy): Eukaryota > Metazoa > Chordata > Amphibia > Anura > Rhinophrynidae > Rhinophrynus > Rhinophrynus dorsalis. The sequence goes on along the minus strand of CM074719.1, from coordinate 65,138,349 downwards.
GGTGATTTTAACCAACTGAATGCTAGAAATGACCTCTCCAACAAGGAGCTATATTTTATTTTTATCTGGCCCCTTGATACAGTGGTTTTGCTCTAGAATTGATAATTTTTGATTCCTGCATAAGGTCTGCGGAATCACTACTGAAACATACCAAATAAATTATGGGGAACAAATAAAAATTCCTTATATGCCCATTTATTTAACCCTTCAAGTGCCAGAGGGGTACGCAACGCATTGCAAAGCAATACGTTCCATACCCCTCTGGCACTCAAAGGGTTAACCCCTTAAGCATCACATGGGTGTGCATGGCATTACTTTGAAATGTGTTGTGTGCTCCTCAGGTCCTTGAGGTGTTAAGTGGCCCCTTTAACCCTTTGAGTGCAAGAGGCTTATGCAATGGACAATCCTCTGGAATTCAAAGAGTTAACCCCCTGATCACTATATAAGTTACACAAACAATGGGGGCCTCTCTAGCAGTCAAGAGGTTAACCCATTGAGTGCCGGAGGGATATCCAGCACATTGCTTTGCAATCCGTTGGATTCCCTACTGACGCTCAAAGGGTTAAATGAACATTTTTAAATCAATAGGCAATTTATTTCTTCCCCATTGTGATTTTGGTTTGCTCTGGAATTGCTCCTTTTTTTTTCTGCATACTGCCATAAAGTCTATCCTAACCACCGTAAAATCCTGAATACTGCACATTGTGTGAAAACAGAATACTCATTTTAGGTTTCCAGAGATTCCATCTGAAGAAAGTTATTTAATATTCAATTAATAAACCTGTGGTCATTTTAAATATTTCTAATCCAATTGGTCTACATTGTTTATTCATTTTATTTGCCTCATTCATATAAATGGCTCTGTGTCCTCGATGTTTTAGTGATCATTTGCACAGCTAGCTGAGTCTGCATTTTTTTAATCGTTCATATAAAAATTAAGTCCTGGGACCATTTACTTTCTACTCTATGATTGCATGAATACATTTCTGGCTCTGGTGCTAAAAGGACATTTTTACACATTCGTTATCAGTCAAGAGATTGGCTTTTGTGATATATTCTTAACCCTTTGAGTGCTAGACAGGTAGCCAACGCATTGGCTACCTCTCTGGCACTGAAAGGGTTACATTTCAATCTTATTGAAAACATAATTTAACATTATGCATTCGTCCCTAGAGTGCCTACTATGTAATATTGTTGTCAGTAAGCCGTCATGCTCAGTAGAGACTGCCCACGCAGCAGTCATGAGCAGTACAAATTGCCTGAACACGCCTCGGCTAATACGGAGTGGGACGTTCTGAATTCTGACCGGAGTCCTCTCTGCGCACCTTCCTGGGACCGCTTGGTGAGCAGAGAGGCTCCGGGCACCAGCCGAAGCTGCTGGGTGGCACTGTGGCCCATGTACACGGGCTTTTATACTAGTTTTGATTGATACAGTAATATTATAATCCAGTAATTTTCAGCTCCAGTCATCAGGACACACCAAAAGGTTAGGTTTTCAAGATATCCCTAACTAAGGGGGACAGGTGAGTCACTGACCACAGGTCTCAGTAGAATGTGATAGTTGTTTGAACAATTTTGAATAAAAGAACAGCCAGCAGTGTGATTACCCTTGTCTTACTCAGCATTAAAAGCCATGTAACAGCACTTTACACATTATTTAGCCCTTTAACCATTTGAGTGCCAGAGGAGTCCAAAGCAATGCTTTGCGTACCCCTCTGGCACTCAAAGACTTAAGGACCAAAGAGGTGTGCAGCAATTGCTTCTCAACGTGTTGCACACCCATCTGGTCATAAAAATGTTACGCTCATAATTCCTGCTGTGTTTTTGTTATCTAAATGCATTATTTTGCATTATGTCGCATTAAAACTTTGATTACATACTCTTAACCCTTTAATGACCAGAGATGCGGGCAACTTATTGGTTCACAATGTGTTGCCCCCCTCCCAGTCCTTAAATCTTTATGCATTTGGTTTATTCAGTTACAAAGTCAACCCTATTGTTCTGCCTTACTGTGTTATGCATGATCCCTTTTTATCATTTGATTGTCCTTGGTACTAATATTACTGATGAATCTACTTGATGTTTTGTGATTTCAGTAGTAAATAATCAAAGCTCCTCATGTCGAGTTAATAGAAAGGTAATTAGTATTTTGTTGATGCAATCAAAATATGGCTTTACAACTTCTCCTGTTCAACATAAGTAAGCCTTATTGAGACTTCAGTTTATAGCTGCAAAGCCAAATGAAGAAACCTTGATGTTTTATAAATCCCCTTCTGAGAGTAAAATGGTAATTTTTAATATATTCATATTCATAGAGGGGATTAAGTCATTACATTAGTTATACATCCAATTTTCCTGCTCTGGACACAGAAAATCCCTTGTAGAATTATCTTATTTAGTAGCCTAGGAATAGAGATGAATGGTCTTTTGACTGGTTGGTTGGTTGGTTGGTTGGTTGGTTGGTTGGTTGGTTTGTTGGTTGGTTCATGAGTCAAATAACTGTATTCCATGAAAATATCTGGTTTTGACAAAAAGTGGACCTTATGTACAAAAAGAGAACTTGTAAAATTCTGGAGCAAAGTAACTGCACCATAGGGGAACAATCTAACTTTCCTTTGACTTAATAGACTTGTCACCTTGAATTCTGAATATTTGCAAACTGAGTATGTATCATGGTAGCCAATGGTATAGCCAAAAGGCCAACATATAAATAATTGCTTATACTGCTAGTTCTGTGCGATGAGCTCACCAAGCTCTCCACAATAAACTAATATATGTTAATGAATCCCCCATGTAGCACATAGCAATATTAGGATAGGAATCTGCATTGACAGACACTTTTGCTTTTTCAGAAATAAAGGTATTAATATTAATTAATCTATGCATCTTCTAGTCTTTATATATGACATTTGTAGTTTTCAAATATGCAATCTTAAATTCAAGGGACAGGTCTACTTTACATCACCTCTGGTACTCAAAGGGACCCATGAATGCTAGAATGATGTCTATCACATTGTAAACCAATGCCTTAGAGATCACTCTTGCATTCTGGGGCTTAAAGAGCAGTTTGGTAAGTTTTTATATCACTCCAGTAGTATAATTGATTTCCCTTGAATTACTCAAGGGGAGAGATGCTCTAAGTTATGATAAAGAGGAGAGTAGTGTAAACTCCAGTGATATAACTTCTTCAAATCATATTTCACACTATTGAGCCATGTAAGAGAGATCTTAGTGCATTGGCTCCATAGAATAATATAGAACTTAGAGAAGTGATATTCATTTATATTATTAGAGAAGTGCATAACCCTGTACTTTTCTTTTGTACATAAAACCCAACGTGTTTGAAGTTCAAGATCTAGTGAATTAGGATGTGAAGAATATTTGTGGAAAACACTCAGATCAGCATACCACATTGTATCTGTAAGGGTTTTGAAAAAAAAAAATATTTCCAATATTTATTTCTGGAAAATAGTATGCATATTGTGCTATTTACTCACATTCTGATTGTTGAACCTAACATAAACTATGTACATTTTCCTCTCCAATATGCACTTGACTAAAGACATATTATATCATGGCACGCAAAATAATACCTACAGTGTAGATATCTGCTGTACCCCCATCACATTCTCACTGGGTAAACCTTATTAAATAAAATATCCTCCACTATTAATGAATGTATGTAAATAGGGGTGCCCACAAACATTTGAGAAGATCTGGGGTACATGGCGTAATCATTCTGATGGGAGCATTTAGCTTGCTTATTTTAGCATCCCTATACTGTAAGATAGTCATACTCGAAAACTTGGCTGGATGGTATATATGTGTTTATGTGATACAATGATTGGGGTTGTAAATGGAGTCTGTTAGGATTGGGGGGGGCTGGCCTCCCCCTTCCCCCATTGTCTCAGATGAGTTAGTGGGGGGATTGTTTTGGTGGGGTGGTCTTGGTTAAACATAAATGGAAAATTGGAAAGGAAGGCAAATCTAGTTGAGAAACTTTAAAATTTGTTTTCTGTAACCCAACATTCTATGTAAATTGTAAGTCCCATTTGTACATCTTGCTTTACGTTTTAACTCTGCTATAAATGCTATATTGATGTACTCTTATTATTGAAAAAATGTATTCAATACAAATATTTAATAATAAAAAAGACAGAAGTTAAAGGGTAGCTACCACCTGTATAGTCTCCCATCAGCAGGCTTGCTATCCTCATAGAAGATCTGCCTGTGAAGCCAGAACTACAGTGTAAGCCCCAGCAGTCTAATGGGCAGGCAAAGTGGGGGTCTGACAAAGGACCCTTGTACACTCTTTTCAGTCCTATGAGAATATGAACTGCAATACTGATGTCTCACAGTTCAGTTTCCTGTCCACGATGCTGCTCCTATAGACCCTCTGTGTCTGGTTTGAAAAATTTGCATTAGGGTGCCACATTTCCATTCTGCCATTCAGAGATTCTACAGAGACAAGAAGAGCAGAGTTCTTGTCCTTAGCTCTAGGGCAGCTATGTGGGAGGGATAACTATACGTCATTGGTCATCAGTGCACAACATATTCTTTCTCCAGCACAACACAGAGTTGTAAACACTGGAGGGAGAACTGCCAGTTGACTGCTGTGACATAAGGAGATGCCTATAGTGGGCTACAAGAAAATGTATGTCACACTGAAACAAAATTGCACTGCAGCGTTGTGTAGCCCAGCAGAGGCATCACTTTCTGTCACAGTAGACAATGGGCAGTTCTATTTCTAGTGTTTAAAACTCTGGAGTCTTTATTCCAGGATTTTATTTTGTCCCAGAAGGGTGGCTGTCAGGACATAGGGCACACATTTAAAATCGGGCTAATCCAGGACATATGGTAACCAAATTGGCATGCAACCCATAACATTTTTGCCTATGAACCACATGCATCCAGGTTGTGTTATAGCCAGGGGAATTGATTTTCTGACCCCATGGAGGGCTGATAGGGCTTATAGGCATTTCTGCTAAGTTGTATTGTCCCATTAAACCCTCTGAGCACCAAAGGGGTATCCAGTGCATTATAGAGCAATGTGTTAGGCACCTCTTTGGCACAAAGGCTTATGGTTGCACTGAAAATTCCAGACCAAAAGGTTGATTTATGTGGGGGAATTCTGGTGCAAACCACCAGCACTGAAGGGAACAAATAAATCACCATTGATTATAATGGGAATATTAACCTCCTAAATATTGTAGTGGTCTCCAAAGCATCATAGCAATATGATAGATACCTATCTGGCATTGAAGTAGTTAAAAAAAAGTATGGAATTTTATATGTTTCTTATGTTGCACTTGACTTACTGCAGAATTGTACCACTTTTATTTAGTATATCAGCCTCTGTGTGTAAGGGGTGTATTGAGCACAAAAATATTGAGTACCACTGATTTAGGGGGAATGGTACCTTTAAATGCCACAGAACAAAAATGATAGAAGACGACTGAATAGAAAAATTAATTGACTGTCATTTTACACACCAGTGTTCTCTTCTGAAAATAATATTGGTGAATGAGTCCAATACATGCTCAGTCATGGAAAGAGAAAGGATCAATAGGCCTACCTCGGCTTTGTAACACAATCCATAGCACACAAGGGTACCGCAAGCCGGAGATATAGAAAAATTGTTTATTTATTTCACTGAACATTAGAAAGTTGTTTTTAAGTCATGTGGGTTTCATAATCCTTTGGTTGCTGGACAAGAATACAATACGTTTCAGTTATTTGTTGGATACCTCTCTAGCAACCTACTGGTAGAAGACATATTAGGATTAATGTAAAAATACCCGAATGCACTTAATTTTCTGTGCTAAGGCATCAGCCTAAAAATCCTACCACTGCACCTCGGTGTATGTAGTAGAGCATGTGATCACCTTAGCGTAGACACCCAGCTATTTTAAAGAATTTGTTGTGAGCAAGTTCTGAAAATACTGCTTCTAGAAGTAAAACAGAGTAAAGTTACACCAATTTCCAATATGTCTTGTGCAAAGGAACAGAATTCCCCAAAAAGCCCATACAATGCCACAGTGCATGACTCTTGGTGCAAGCTGTAGAAAGAAACAAAAGAAAGGAGGCACTCCTAGTGCAATATTGTTGGATAAAATGAAATCTCCAGAACCCTCCACCATTGTAGGAAATTTACTCACAAAGGTATAGGTCAGCAAAACACATATATGCTCACTGAAAATGAGTCAGGAGGGATCTTTATACTGCCCCAACCACAGGATAAGTGATCTGTTATCAACTGGAACACTTCTATAGGTGGGCCACTCCTCAAAACATCTGTCGGAAGTAGGATACATGGAAAAACACACAAAGAGAAAGCACCCAATAGAGCCTGTTAGCTAAATAAATAATATGTACAATATTCTGGATATATTGGTTGGATGAGGGAGTATACCATCTCCCTTCAGAGAAAACAAAGCTGTCTACGCTCAGGTCTCGAAAGTACAGTTTGAAGAAATAAGGTGCTGCTTCACATCTTCTGATAAGAATGCATTTAATGTAAAATACCACAATTAAATATAAAATAAACAAAGATAAAAAGCCATACAATATTAATGTTTTGCAGTATAAAACTGCTTTATCAGAATCTGATGGCTAGCATAGACAGAATCAAAGACAAAAGGTGCAAGCAACATAAAGATAACCTGATGAGATCTCAACCAGGAAAACAGAGAAATTATGCATAGTTCAGGGCTGCACAACCTGCATCTATATCTGCTCCTTTGCCCATTCTTATGTACAGGCAAGGGCATAGCTAGAACGTATTGAGCTAACAGCAGGGTTCTCACATGACTGGTACTGTATTTAAAGACTGCAGATTTTTCCCTTTTGAGGTACTCTGTATTGAATATCACTTTCCATCCTCCAACCATTGGCAGTATTGACAGATGCAGCATTTCCTCCTTACCACCTGCGCCAAGGGCTATGAGCCCAGGGATTTCATCCCCTTCAAGACTTTCCTCACCAGATGTGCTTTGCAGAGACAGGCTTCTTCCAAAGTCTATAAGATAGCCACTCTTCAAACTTTGGTATTATAGGCAATGGGACACAGAACTGGGGCATCAATGGTCTCTTAAGGAGTGATTGAGAGTCTTCACTCTTTTGCTGAAGAGTGCAAATGACACAACTCATAGAGAGATGAACTTTAAACTGATCATTAGATGGTACTATATGCCTCTTAAACAAGATGCATCCCTCAACCTCGCCTCTCTGCTGGAGGTGTGGCACTGAGTTGGGGAATACGACCCACATTTGGTGGTCATGTAGTCTTCTAGCTCGCTAGGTCTTGAAGGTACTCAACTAGGTCTTGAAGCTACTGGTCTCTGTTATTGGGGTGCACCTTTCTCTTGCTCCCACTTTCTTCCTTTTCTGAAAACTTGCCTTGCCTTGGATAGAGTCTTCCCATAATAGACTCCTACTGTTTCTGTTAAATAGTGCCAGATCCTTGATCTCTTCATACTGGAAAGATCCATCTCCTCCCACTATTGCAGAGTGGTGGGCTCGGGTGCCTCTCACGGCAGACATGGAGAAGTCCTATGTACTATCCAAAGGCACAGAGTAGATGTTATTGGCCATATGGGACTCTGGGTTCACCTTTGACACAGACTGAGGGACTTGTATGTCCTCACCCACTTTTTATCATGGGAGTAATACCTCTCTCGGTTCTTGTCCAGGTGCCCTAACTGCTTAGGTAAAGTTATGGCATTCAATCCAGTCACATCCTTCCCAGTCCCCCACCTTGTCCTACCCTTCCCCTTTATCTGTTTTTCTCTTCCTCTTCTCTCCTTCTGCTCTTTACTTCCTGTCTCTCCCTATTATTGCTAGCCCACTGGGCAGGTAATCAATGTTTGGGAGTAGCTTGGTTTGATATTTCACCTGCAGCCATGCATGTTTATCATTAGAATCAATTATGTGACATTTTTATCTCTTTGTGATATCTGTCAAGATTTGTATGTATTGTCTTTATGGCCAACTTAAGAGATTTTTGTATCCACTTATATCATAATGTATGCAGTGTTTCTCTCTGTGTATTTTACTTTTATTATGTTAAATAAAAAAACGACTGTGTCTGGGGCAAAATCTCAATCTGCCCCTGTTCCGTTGTACAGGACATATGAGAAATTATTATAACTGTACTCTCAAGCAAGTCTGAATAACGTAAGTCTACACAGGTCTTATGAGTCCTGGAAGAAATTTGAATCAGGTGCCAATTCAGGCTATGTAGTCTCCAGGAACATCTATTTCATACTTGCCAAAAAATCTGTAGGGACACCTTACAGGAAGAAAAACTCTTCCCTATGATATCACCAAGCCTGTCCCGTGACACCAACAAGCCCCACCCAGTGATATCAACTAACCCCATGACATCACCAAGCCCCACCCTCTGACACCAAGTCCTGTTCAATAACTTCACTTGCAGTACACCATAGTAGTTTAACATTTCAACATGATTTTTTTTTTTTTTTTTATATATATTTTTGAACTTCTTAAAAACTCAGTTTACTGTAAAATCTAAGGTATAATACTCAACTGTGTATTATGCAGGTGCAAATTATACCTGATTTTGTAGGGAAAAATGATATCAGAATTTTATTCTTATGTATAAAACACTCCCTAACTTTACTTGAGGTGAAGAGGGGGAAAATGAGTATTGTGCCTGAGATTTTACATTATTTTAACCCCTTCGTGTCCGATGACGTACTTGGACCGTCATGCTGGTGCAGCACTTAAGGACCAGTGACGGTCTTGGTACGTCATGGAGTTTAGGGTTCTCGGCGTGACAGCACGCCCCTCTGGAAGCCCTTAACCAGAAGTGATAATTAAAAAAAAGCCCCATGGTCACCAAGTGCCGGACGTTAAGGGGTTAAACGTATTAATATCAGCATCCAATTATTAAAGATCACTTCATTTAAGATTAAAATGTAGAAATGCATTATGCTATGCTTATTATTTATTAATACTATAAGCATGCCATCATGACGTAACCCTTTAAGTGCCAGAGGGGTGGGTCACTGACCACAGGTCTCAGCAGAATGTGATAGTTGTTTAAACAGTTTTGAATAAAATAACAGCCAGCAGTGTGATTACCCTTGTCTTACTCAGCATTAAAAGCCATGTAACAGCACTTTAAACATTATTTAGCCCTTTAACCATTTGAGTGCCAGAGGGGTACAAAACAATGCGTTGCGTAACCCTCTAGCACTCAAAGGGTTAATACATTGCAATCTTAAATTCAGTGAAGATCAAAAATACAAAAAAAAAACAAAATACACACACACGATCATGTTCAAATATAAGGCAGTAAGTAGTGCTCAGCAAAAATAAAAATTTGGTTAGTCAGAATTTCGGTGAAGATTTTTGTTAATCAATGAAATTAATTCAACAACATTCTAACTAGGTACTACAACAATAATACTTACCTTGATATTGGCAGTCCAGTGGTGTCCTTGAAGCCATAATCCTCCAGTATCTGTATCTAAAACAAGTTACATAATAAAAGAAAACAATCCTCTCCACCGCTACCTATAATAAAGAACCTTTGCCTCCATCCTGTTCAGGCTGTTGCCTGAGCCAGAATGAGGGAAACATGAGTAGGGAATGGCTTTTGTATGGCCATCCCTGTTCAACTAAGTTCCCATGCACCCACTGGCTGGGACTGTAGGGTTACACAGGGCATGGCACGTACCCTGCAGTAACTTAACCTACCATCCAGTCAGCTTCTATCTTCATTTGTTCTGAAACAAATGCTCAAGTTTAGTAGCAAGTTCCTTTAACATAAAAAAAACAGAAATCATGGACCATCAGCAACAACCAAGGAAAGGAGCACATACCATTCTCAACCACCTTCTTCTGCAGACAAAGAGTACAAATCTGTTGCACCTGCACTGCTTTATATAATCCCAACAAGGTTTTTACAGTAGGGTGTGTATGTGTGTGATAAAACATGCAAGATTGGCCTGTGTGTGTGTTAGAGAGAGAGAGAAAAAGATTGACCAACTCAAGATCTTTGTCTAGGGCCTCAATGGAAAATTGAACTGGACATGCATGGCTAAGCTGTACACCCCATGTATGCGTGGTTCAACAGTGCATCAAGCATGCATGGCTTAGAAGTGCTCTACTTGTAAAGGGTCAAAGGATAGTACAGAGACAATGACAGCACTTGGGTGCCAGGCCTCATTACAACTGAACTCTCTATAGCCCCTGCATTTATGCTCCATTGTACAGAAGCCTTTGTGCAATTTGCACAGGTTATCCAGTGTTTAAATGAGCATCCCCTAAACACCACACCCAAAGCTGGTATAATTAAAATTAGAATTTCTGCACCAATTTCTTCAGCACTTGATTTCCAGAAACCAATTAAAAATTTGCCTTTATTTTCCCCCAAATAGTTTTCATTAAATATTTATTGTTATTATATACAGTTTCCTATACATGCACAATTCGTTACTTAATGATCTACCCCAGGAAACTAACAAGATGAAATCAACTAAACATTTTGTTCTAATGCAAGAGAGATCCTATCATGCCAATTACACAGTTCTTAAACCTTCAAGAACTAGAGGGGTGTCACTCAATGCTTTACACATGCTGTTGGTCTTTAATGGGTTAGAAAAAATCCAATGGATAGAAGACTTTCTGTATTTAAATTACACAACAGTATCTACTTGCAAAGATAAACGACTGTTATATCTATTTAAGAAAAAAAAAATTGAATTGCGACACTGTGCTCTCGTGCACATTATTGGTCATACACTGTGTGTCCAAGCTGTGAACAATGGAGGCCTGATAAGCTGCACAGCTCCAACAAAGCTCATTTAATTGAGATACAAATCCCATATAATAATTTGCTAGGATGTTTTTCAGAAGCCGTCATGCGCAGTAGAGACTGCCCGAACGCACAGAATGTTGGGAGCTGTTGGAATGCTGGGAGCACGGAATCCTGGGAGCACAGAATGTTGGGAGCACAGAATGCTGGGAGCACGGAATGTTGGGAGCACAGAATGCTGTGAGTTCTGTGCTGGGAGCATTCTGTGCTTTCAGGCAGTCTCTACAGTGCATGACTGCGTTGGTGGCAGGATGCAGAGCAGGACCGGCCTCTTAACGTCACCCGGTCCTTGGCCTGTGTACACAGGCTTTTACACTAGTTGATCATAAATGCACCCATTTTGATACACAAACACTGGTACTTAGGGCCTTATGCACAACAAAACAGAGGAGCGATTCTGGAGCAAAGTAAATGGACCATATATAATAAGAATTCACATTTACTTAATTATTTAACCCTTTCTATTTACCCTTTCAGTGCCAGAGAGCTACCTAATGCAATGTTAGATATGTCTCTGGCACTTAACCCCTTAAGGACCTATGACCATCACCCTCAGGGACTGGTGACAGTCCTAGAACATCATGCACTTTTTACTTATAGCGTTCCTGGGGGAGCACTGTAGGTTATTGAAATTGACCTCTCCAAGACCAGCGTGGTCACTCTCCGACCCCCGCTTGGCACGCCAGTACAAGCAACAGGTTATATGTGCTGGCACATCAGCAAGGATCAAATCGATCTTTAAGGGAAGGTAACTTCCCTGGACTGTTGGTCCTTAAGGGGTTAAAGCATTATGGGCCTGAGTGGTCTTCATTGCAAAGTAATGTATTGCAGACCCTTGTGGTCCTTATAGGATGAAATGAGATTTAAAGGGGATTTGTCATCTTAAGATAAACTAAACTTATTTTCAAATAGAGTAAAAACTGCCCATATGGCGTACAAGAGATTTTGGCATTATAAATAGTTTTTTTGAGAAATTAACCTTTATTTGATGAAACAGTGTGGCACCTTATGAGTCAATATTACCACACTCTATTCTATGGATGAATCTAGGCAGAACCCACAACCTGGGATCATTTCCAGTGGCTCATAGAGTGATAGTTTTGACCTTGAACATGATATACTAGTATACTGTGAAGGGGATTATCATAATGTGCCACACCGTGCCATTAGATAAAAATGTCTATTTCGCAAAAAATCATTATTTTAAAGTAGAACATAAAGGCAGGTTTTAAGTCTTTGTAAAAGAAAATAAACTTGTCTTAACAAAATAGGTAAACTTTAGTGGTTACCCTGTGTAATTACCTGTAGACTATCCCTTTAAATCAGGGACACAAAAAACACACTACAGGGCTCAACCAATTTCTGTGCTGCCCTGCAGTCTGCAAATTTAAAAAGTGTCCCTGTTATAAAAGGATATATGGTCACCGTACTTCTCTAGCATTCAATGGGTTAAAAGGCATTTAATCAATGAGAATGTTTATTTGTTCCCAATGGTATAATTGATTTTACGGGACTGCTTCTCTTTTTGTGCATATGGCATGTAGACACAAAGTAGATTGGCACCTAAAATTGGATGCCATCATTGTACCCAATTAAATGTGTCTCCATGCTCTACTTTTACATTTCTACAGTAGTAAATAGTAAGGAGATTGTGGAATAACAGCCATGTGGTATTAGGGTACAGTCATATAATGTGAACAGTGCTAAAGTGCATCATGTTATTTTCCAGTCAATGATGATTTGTCATCATTAACTTTCACAGTATAAATATGATAGCTTCAATCAGGATTAAAGTGAACCTTTCACAGGAAAAAAATAATTGGTGTTGACTATGGTTTGAAACTCTTGAGTACTTACTCACCCCTCTGTCACACATCACGAGAGATTACGAGGACACCTGCAATCATTCTAATTGGATTTATACCACCTACCTCTAACAGTGACAGTGTTCTAGCTTAACCCTTATAATGATGAATTTGTAACCTGTTGAGACTTTTCTTGATATTGCTTTAAATAAATTGACCATATATCCCTATAAATGCAGGACTATTGCAAACATGTCATTTTGCAGTACTGCACAGGAATTCTTGCAAGGCTGCAGAGTGTTTTTCATGGTGTTGCATTTAAAGGGATATCTTGTCACCTTAAATTAACTCCTTGAGAACCAGAGCATCTAAAATGCATTGTGAAGCAATGCATTGCAAACCTCTCTGGTCCTCAAAGAGTTAACTCACAGGTACCATAAGGCCATATAAAGCATTGTAAAATGTTAGCACCCAAAGGTTTAGAAGCTTGAAAACTGATATTGAAACAAAACAGTGATAAGAGGCGCTCAATAATTTGCAAAATTACAATGTGCTGGACACTACCACACAATGCAAGACTGCAAAATTACAAATATGTTGGACAAAACCACATAATATGTAAATATATAAAGTGATAGCAAAATAGCCAGTGTTGTGAATATGTGACTACAAAACAGTGGAAAACACCATATAATATTGTCGATTTTCAAAATAATTAAAAGTGTAATACATAACCAGTATAACGATATCATGTAAAGTAAATAGAAACATACCACCAAATGAGGCATCTGGTAAAACAGTTGCAAATGAACAAGGAAAAAGCTTCAAATGTCAGATTGTGATGTACACGCAAGAAATAAAACATAAGCACATAGTGTGATCTGTAAACCTAATAAAGTCTACAATATAGTCATCAAATATGGTAGAGTCCTGTAATATTCAATTGAAATAGTTGAAACAGGGAGTGAATGTTACTCAATTGTAGTGTCTTCGCCTGACTGACACAGAATTTGTTGTGGCCAAATGCTTGTTGCAGATTTTGGTTTCCACAGCTCACACTAAATAGCATGAGTTGTGGGAACATCAAAGGAAAAAAGCCAGCACTGTGTAAAACAACGTGAGTGAGCTCAGTCACCCTCCCCCCACTCCCAGACACTAACCCTACACTATCCATAACATGACACTTAGACAATACTAGCCCTAACACTATTCCAACACTCAGAACTGTAACACTTACCTGTCATCCACTGTCCGTCTTCTTCTTCAATCTTCTCTCTTCCTTCTTCATTCTTCTGTAATCTGTCTTCTTCCTTCTCTCATCTTTGCATATCTGTTAAAAATAATATGCTGCTCTTCCAGTTTTAAAAAATTAAGAGGCACTTTTTGTTAACAAATAAAAGGCCTTGCAAGGGCTAAGCTTTGTCTGCTGCCACCACCTCCGCTGGCCTGAATGCATAGTGAAACAGCCCCCCCCATATCTTTTGGGCCATTGTTGAAATGAGGGAATTGGGAACAGAGACTGGCTTTTTATATGGCCAGTGTCTGTTTAAAATGGATTCCAGCCTACAATTGCTTACGCACCTCCCAACCAATCAGATTCTAGCTGAGGGATGATGAAACTTTAACTTCATGAGGAAAGTTTGGACTGCTTGTCTGTGTCAGTTTTCACAGTATTCAGAAATATTGCTTTCTTTCAGTGGAAATTCCTGTGCTAAGTAAATGCAAACATTCGCACAGTCATACTTTCTTTATCTTCTAGCATATCTGTATTATCATCTGCTGGATTGCAATGCATTAGAGACATCTTTACAGTCAAAGGGGTTAACATCAGATGCAAGTAAAAGCTTTTGCATTCTGTGTAACACAACCTGAAATCATACAGTACTTCACTGTACAATCATATTATTTCCCTTAAGTACCAGATGAGTCAGCACTGAATTACTGTGCAGTATATTGCTTTGCCCCTCTGGCACTCAAGGGAATTGACCTGTTTCTTGTCATATCCTTTAGCTACACAGATACAACCATCAGTACATACACTGAACTATCATAATCTAATTTGTTATATATTTTAAATCAGCCTCCCATCCTTTATAGCACTTTCCATCTATATCCAGTAAATGCTTGCAAAATACTTGTCCATGTAGTTTTATCCAGTGCTTCTATTATGCTATTTTATACTACTTTTATCCTCTTCTGTAAATAAAGTCATCATTAATTCTATTTTCCAGTTCCACAAGGTATAGTGTAGTGTTTAAAAAAATATATTATTTTCTAAATAAGTGTGGGTGGTGAAAGCTAGTTATGATTCGGCTCAGAAATCTTGGCTTAATTACACTTAATCCGGCATCTAGAATCTTGTGAAATACCAACAGATCAGGCTAGAGTATCTGATGTTTCAAGCAATCCTTAACCTAGTTTGCATGAGAAAATAGCTTTGAACAGAACATTACATTCTGGAAATACATTTATTTTCCAAGAAAAGCCCATATTTTTCAAAGCTGCAGTGAGAGTGGTATATCTTATAGGTTCTCTCTGACGTTATACACTGTGATGTTGCACAAGGAGGAAGAGTCCATATTGTTTCACCACTTAACATAATGGATACGATTGTAGAGAGAGCCATGTTTCCCATAAGGCATAGCGAAAAATGTTTAGTGTAACAAACAGAGACATTTCTGGACCTTAATAACCATACCCATGAAGCTGATGCACTAATAAGAGCCGGGTAATTCTGGAGCCATAGAGGACAAATCAAAATCATCCCTTGATCTAAATGGGGCTTCTAACCCCTTGTATGGAAAAGAGGTCTAAAATGCATTGTGAAATACCTCTGTACCATTCAAGAAGTTAGAAAACAATTTAGATTAATGGTAAAGTTTATGTGTCTGTTATGGTGCAGTCGGTCTGCCCCAGATTTTCTCCAGTTCCTTTACACATCAGCCTGACTGCTATAACAGTGTTGAGGGAGTGGCCACAAAATTCCAGTGATCCTGGATCAGGCTCATTGATATTTTATCAGTTTATATATTATTGTACTATCCGGTATACATATAAATTTATTATCATTTATTTAGAACCCATGATTGTCAAGTCATCAAACTCTTTTGTGCCACAGTAGTGTCCAGTCAACTGCTTTGCAATGTGTACCACCCCCATCTGGCACCTTCCTTTTTGGAATTTACATATTCTACAAATGCAAATACAGTCAGATTGGCTAATTATTTATTTTTATTTTCAACTATTTGTTTAGATATTTATATTGGTTTTCATGGTTTCTCCCTCTACAAAGAGGAACCCTCTCCATCTGTTTCTTGACAGACAAGCAGGGATAACGCAACAACTTACCATTTTCCCTGAGAAGGAACAGACTGGAGGGAGAGAAAATAAGGAGTTCCCGCTCTCCAATTCAATGGGACTCATAGATATAAATATAAACATAACCATAGCTTTTGATAGCAGAAATGTATTAGCAGAGCTGAGGAAGTAAACCCTGTACACCCTACAAAACCTCAAATTGTATCTCATATGTGATGTTATGGAGTGTTGCTAGAGTCCACAGACACCCCTGTCTCTCCAAGCTAGGGTGTAAGCAAATTACAGTTTCTGATTGCAAGGAGAGGTCTCCCTCATCTGTTGAGCCAGCACGTGGACAGGATGCAGGTGTGTGGAGGCGTTGGAGAGCAGCACAAGAGAACAACACTACTAAGGGCACAGAAGAAGGAAAAGGGGTAAAAACAAAAATAGACTAAAGCAAATTAAAAGAGGAAACTGGGCTGGAAGAGGATAGTAAAATCTAGGGCAGAAGAAAGAGAAAAGGGAAGCCTGACAACTAGCTAGAGGACACAGGCAGGGTGTATTCAGAGTTCCCATCTATATGAGCTAAGATTATCCAATGTAAAGTAATATAGAAAAAAGCTGGCAAGAGAACAGCTGAAGTTTGGTACATGTAGCTGCAGGACTGGTAAAGAGCTGGGACATCTTCCATTGGAGTGAGGAAGATCTGAGACAACTCAATATTGAAATGCTGGAAGGAACAGCCAATCGGTACACTGCAATTGGAGGCAGGAGGTCATCTGTAAAGTGCATGGAATGAAGATGCTGGTATGTTAGGTGATTAACATGCTGCTTCACTCTAAGCATAAAGAATGGACTCTGAAGGACAGAATGGGTACGTGATCTACTGGTAGCTGAAGATTGCATGATGGGCACCATAGCTAGAGAATGGTGGCAGTGAAGAGTGTACCATTGCTGTGGCTATTGCCAGAGTTAAAGGTGTAGGCCGCAAATTAGACCACTCAGATGATAGAGGAATGGAAGGCAGCTGATGCCCTGCAGAAGTAGTGGTGAGGCAGGGGAGATGTTGGAGACAGTAGATAAATTGGAAGCAGGAGGATGTATGGAACAGGCTGAGGTCGAATACCTGGAGTCAGATATTCAGGATAGAAATAGACAAGCCAAGGTTGAAAGCCAGGAGTCAGATGAATCTGGTAGGTCAAGATAGGCGGAGGTTGTATGCTGGGAGTCGAATGTACAGGTTGGTCAAAGACAAGCCAAGGTTGAACGCCGAGAGTCAGATGAGCTGGAGGGTTGAAGATAAGCTGAGGTCATATGCCTGGAGTCAGAAGCACAAGAAGGTCTAGACAAGATGAGGTGGTGAGTCTACAGTCAGATGAAGCAGAAATCAAATGGAGAGTAGTAGAAAGACTGAGGGCAAAGACTGGAAGTATTCAGGAATCAAGAGAGAGGTCAGAGACAAGTAAAGGTCAAACACGGATATCAGGAACAAAACTGAACACAGAAGAAGCTCAAACACGCAACTACCTGCACGGAAGCCAGGTAGATACATGCGGAACAACCAATGGGAAGATTCTGGGCCAGAAATACTGGAACAAATGTGACACTGAGATGAAACAATAAAGGCCTTAGGAACCAAAGAGGACTCACAGAAGCAATGCGCACCAGACAACGAGTCACAGTTTAAAATGGAGAAGGGGAAAGAAGGGAAAACAGAGATGGACAGGAAAGCGGGAAAACCCAGAGCATAACACTGGCCAATGCAGTCTGACCATTTCCCTATCTAATGAAATACACAGTATTACATACATCTCATAGTAAACATATGTCAGGCATTTTTTAATTACCTAACAGTATTAGTCCCCACAACCTCTGCTGAGAGGCTGTTCCATAAGCCTATCACCCTTTCTGTAAAGTAGTGCTTACACAGTTTTCCACCCTCTAATTTTAGATCTTACTCTTTCAAAAATATTTCCCTCCTTAAAAAAATGTAATTGTCACAGTTCCCCAGAGATGTTCAGGAGTCAGTACGGTATAGTAAAATGCAATTTATTAAACAACAAGTTAGAAAACAGAGGGTAATAGCAGGTACAAGCAAAGGGTCACAGCCAGCAAGTGCTACTACCAGAAATAGTAAACTGCTGCGGAGGACCACTCTACTAGAGACTAGGCCAAAGCCACTGGTAGTCTCTGCTGGAACCAGGAGCTGGAACAGGAACAGAACAGGAACCGGAACTCGAAGTCTTGATCCGAGGTAGCGAGAAATCTGACTCACGCCTGCAGTCAGTATAAGGAAGAATATACTTGACTCACGCCTGCAGTCAGTATCAAAGCTAGTCTGCCAGAGGCCCAGTCCCGCACCAGATAGGGTATCTGCTATGTACATGGGTCAACCAAAAGAATAGTCAGACAGAGCCGCAGGTCAGCACCAGAGAGGGTAGTCAGACAAGCCAGGTTATACACAGTTCAGGTAGTCAGCCAGAGCCACAGGTCTGCACAAGAATGGGTGTCCACTATAAGGATAAGACAAAAGAATAGTCAGACAGAGCCACAGGTCAGCACCAGATTGGATGGAAGATAAGCCAGCTCATACACAGAACCCAAGGTAATTGAACTGCTTTGAACAACAACGCAAGGGCAACTGAGTCAGACTCACGCTGCCCTTTAAACCCCTCCTCAGGAAGTAGGTAGGAGGAGCAGGCTTAGAGGAAGGAAGTAAGTAGGAGGAGACTACAGGGGCATGGCATAAAACAGAGGCCTGCTTCACTCTGAAGCCTTGCGCCTGCAGATGATGCGTGGACTGACACCGAACGTCTCTGAAGCTGTGGCGCTGGAAACAAGCTGATTATTAATTACAAATAATATCTATATTAAATGGGTTTGGATCATGTATTTGAATAGAATAAATGCCACAACGGACCACAATGGAACGCAAACAAACTATCTTGGAATGCAATATGTCAAGATTACATTCGGATTGCGGTTAAGTATTCTGGCCATTTATTTATTTTATTTCATTTATGTTATTGTCTTTTTTAAGCTTTTTATCCTATTATAAAATTATGTGGGTGTTTTATATTTTTTATTTTTGTTCTTTAAAGAAATATAAATGGTTTTGGTTGGTGTTTAAGACCTGCAAAAGGTTTCACTGATTGCCTAATCTTTAAATTTTGGAAAGAGAGGATTGTACAAGTCAAATATGATATCTATATATATATGATGTCTATTCTGTATCTGTATAATTTAAATTGCATAATTATGTGTAATATTGGGTATTAGCCTTTGACCTGAGGTCATCCAGTAGGAGAAAAGGAGAGAAATTTAAAGGTGAATATGGCTACTGTGTTTGTTTTTGATGTATTTTGTGTAACCAGTTGTTTTGAGGAAGTAGTCTTGGTAACCGCAAAAAGTTACTATATCCTACAATTGGTTTGTTATTTTGTATTTTATATAAATAAATTATTTTATCAAGACAACTAGCAGCCAGTTCTTTTATATTTGGATATTGGAGACCTTTCTACTATTGGACCAGGTACTGGAGATATCTGCGTGGGGGCAGATTTATTCCTCCCTACAGGCTTTAAAGCTGGTTTTGGCCTAAGCCATGAATCAGCATACTCTTTTCTGAGTATATTTTATTCTTATCACAATATTGGTGGTCTCTAAAAGATTACAGGCACTATTGGGCACCCTCTGTTCTGTTCTTTCCTTTCCATTAAAGGTCATTTTATGCTTAGGGCTGGATTTGTCAATAGGCACACAAGGCACTTGCCTAGAGCGCCCGATTTTCAGAAGCACCTGGCAATGGCCCTGTCCCGCCCTATTTATAATGTGATGGCAATCATGGCATAATACTAATGCAGTGATTACTTGCAAATGCATCATTCAATACAATTTCACAAGTAGAAACTCTTCCTTCCAGTTGGCTGGTTGTATGTACTCTGCCTGGGCCGCCCCATGTGACCCACTGCTGCACCTGCGTGCCACTGTCTAAACTTTTCATTGCTCACTGCCCGGCCAGATGGGTCCTCCTGCGATGTCATCTCTTCAGGACGCACATAATCAAATGCAGCCACGCACTTCAGCATAACTTGCGCAGCTGCATAAGAACCACAGGAACCATCAGAGGAGGCTCAATACAGAGATAGCAGGCCAAAAGTTACTGGCGGGTGGAGAGGAGGCATGTATTGGCATGTGGTGACATTCATTTTATTAATATCAGACTCATTTATTCCAAATGTGATTTTATTTTTTTTTTATTGACTTTTTATTTTGAGTGAGAAATATTGTTGGCTTAAACAATTCTATACTAAAAAAACATATCCCTAAGAAAGGAGAAAAACTATTACCCCAGATGGTCTAATAGTAGTTATGACCAAAGAGGAGAAAATGGCTTGTTATTACTAAAAAAATAATCTTTATTGGGTACTAATTACAATTTTTTAACTTTTAATGCAAAACTTTTGAAAGTACACAGCACCTATATGAATCCTCTATCTAAGTGCTGTAAATACAAGAATTAGCTCTCATTATTTGCATCGCAGTTGACCATTTGGTCTCTCACTTTTTGATCAGTTTTACATCCTAGACTTTTGATTCTTGGTTTGGCATTAAAAGTTACCATAAATATTATTTTTTTAGTAATAACAATCCATTTTCTCCATGTTTTGTCATAAATACTATTAGACCATCTGGGACATTTTCCGGAGTGCAATTTAAGGGTAATTCTTTTTTCCCATTTTCTTGGGGTTGTGTTTTTTTTTTTTTTTGCTAAACAATCTAAATTACCCATTCACCCTTTTTGCCTGGTTAGGATTTGAACCTTAATCCCCCATTATTGCCCAGATAGTACAATCTAGATATTTCCTTTTAAACAATATTGTAAACAGTAAATTGAGGACCACATATAGACATACTACTACTGTTTGGAAATCCTTGTTATAAGGTTTTATGAACCCAGAGTATGACACAAACATCAGGAAATGTAGTTTGTATTTAGTTTCAGAGACTACAATGTGCCTAATTACCATTTTTAATAGCCTTAAATAAGGATCAAGGAGCTGGTGCAAAGTGAAAGTTTAATTTTCTTTACATATTTTATGTGATAGAAAATGTACTTTTACATGGGATAACACTGAGGTTCATGGGCGTGATTGTACAGTCAGAGGGAACATATGCCAGTAATGCCGCTTTACAGTGCATTTTGATTGTACAGACAACACACACCATACACTGCAGGAAGATTGTATAGTGGACACACGTACACCGCATGACAATACAGGTGATTGTATAGAGGAATTATGAATGGTATCATCCTCATGGACTATAATGATGATGATACAATTCATATTTAATTATTCTATCTAATCACCTGTATTGTTGTGTGGTGCATGTGTGTCCACTATACAATCTTCCTGCAGTGTATGTTGTGTGTTGTCTGTAAAATCAAAATGCACTGTAATGTGGCATTACTGGCATATGTTCCCTCTGTACAATCACACTGTTGTGTAATGCAGTATATGTGTCTTTTGTTCTGTCCAATCACTGACAGTATAATGTGGTGTTGGTGTACGTGCCCTCTGTGTATAATCACCTGCCCTGCAGTTTCATTTGGTGTATGTGTCATTTGTACGCTCACTTGCATTGCAATGTAGTGTGTGTACTGTATCTCCTCTGTCAGTCACCTGCAGTGAATATAAGGGATAGATCCTCTTTTCATGCAGAAAACAAAACATTCCTTTGGGTGAGATTGCCTAAACTGCAGTGGTGTGGAAATATAATTTTGATTTATTTATGCTGTATATATACCCCCACCAGACCCTCACTATATATAACATTTTCCTCTACCTCTGGGAAAATTTCCACAGTACTCTGAAGAATAAAAAATTCTAATAATGGGTGTGACCACAAGAGGGTGTAGTTAATGGACTGGTGTGGCTAAGTGAGGGGAGTGCTTAGAGGGTGAGGCTAGGGGCACCAGGAGGTATTGTGGCTAGGGGTGCCTGAGATGTAAATCCGGCCCTGTTTATGCTGGTACTGAAAAGTTTAAACTAAGGGTATACAGGGTCACAGTGGTTGGGGCTAGGGGCTAGTTTTTGTCGTGCTAGGGAATTGAAAGAGTTAGTTTGATACAGGTTCTAGAGATCTGAGCCTGGTTGTGGAAATCTTGCTCCACATATTATCTTGTCTTGATGCTATTCTGTGCTCTCATTCAACTGATTATAGCAGAAACACACAAACACCAGGACCAGTATAGTAGTGCTCAGGTCATATCCACAAATTAAACTGTCATGTAAAAGGGTGGCGCCATCTAATGTGACACTCCCGAATGATACCCTGGGTAAGTAGGAATGATCCATACTGCACTAGTATTTTAGTAGACATTAATATATGTGAAATGTTTTAGAAGCCATGTTTCCATGCAATATTTTCTTTCATGCAATAATTTTGGGAAAACTTCACCTGTAAAGTGCCATTATTAGCATTAATTATAGAAACTGCCTATCTTTTAATGGCATTTTCCTTAAAAAAATACCACTCATATAAATGTGAGAATTCCTTAAAAGTAATTCATAAAATGTACTTTATCAAGGGAAGCTTAAACAGCTCTTTATTTGCTATCGGCATCTCCATTACATTGCTTTGCCATGTGTTGATGATGTATTTAGAAGCTCTAGGCTTGTGTGCTTTTCTACTTGACTTGTAAGAGTGAAATGCAGGTTCATTTGTTTGACAGAATAACAAGTGTCAAACTGTGTGAATGTCTTAATTACATATAGAGTATGGTATGTAAAATGCAGAGACGTCTGTTATTTGGTACATTGCACCCTATAATTCCTTACTAACATCATTAAGGCCATTTAGCTATTGGATTTGTCTTTTGACAGTTTAGCTTAAGCCTCAAGCTGTGAATTTGGCTCACAGGAAACTTTGATCAGTGTGACAATATCAACACATTAAACTCATTGGTTTCTTTACAAGAATGAAAGGTCAGTGGCAAATTAAACTGTAACATTCCTGCATATAATTTTAGATTCAAAAAGCAGTATACATTAAGATAAAGTGGAAGTATTCAGGAACAAACCAACTGTACTCTAAGGCACACATAAGATTTCCTAAAATACCCAGTGATTTAAATGGCGTTTTTTTTGGGGGGGGGGTTTTCCTAAAGCTTTATTGAAAGATAAAGTATTACAAACCAAATACAGAAAAAAAAAAAAAAAAAGAAGAAGATAAACAATGTATATTGTTGAAACAAGAACAATAGACAATGCAGTAGTCACAGTAATATGTAAGGTTAACAGTAAAAACATAATATAAAGCAGCCTAAGAATGCTTAGTAATTTTTGGATGTAGGAGCTAAATCTTCCAAAGAGTATTAATATAATGTCTCACAAAGAAATGTCGACAAAAGAGAGTAATGCAGTTAAAGCATTTGCAAATTAGTAGAATTATATCCGTCAAAAGTTTCCATGCTTCATATATTATATATGAGCAAGACATAAGAAGGAAAAAGGAAAATACAGGAGGAGACAAAGAGAAGAAGATAAAAAAGGAAAGATGTGAAGTATAGAGGGAAAGAAAGAGTGAAGTAGACACATACCTATTGAAGGGGATATTAGAAGAGGTGATAAGATAGTAGTACCAGGAAATATTAGATACACCTCTCCAGCGGGACCGACATCTGGGAGACAGCGGCGGAAAGGCAACAACAGTGGAAGCGAAACATCACAAGTAAGCAGGAGCGACTAATGTCAGGTGCGGGGAGCTGTTCAATAGGAAAAGAGGACAGAAGGTTGATCATACTGAGGGAGTATGTCTAGATTGACGGTAACGGATCCAAGGATCCCATAGATCTAGAAAAATTAAAACAGTAGAGGTGGTCTGAGCATGACACTTCTCCATATCATACATATAGTCAGTTCTCGAGAGCCATGTCTGTATTGGGGGGGTAGAGGAAGATTTCCAAAATAGGGGTATAGTAGCCTTGGCAGCATTGAGAAGGGGAAATAAAACACGGAGAATTTTAGGAGGGAAAGTAATACTTAGATGAGAATGGAAGAGGAATAAATGGATAAGCGGATCAAGAGGAATATCCAAGGATAATGCTTGGTTAATGGAATTGTTAACTGACATCCAATAAGGAACTATCAAAGAACACGACCACCATAGATGATACATTGTACCTAGTTCCTGCGAACATCTCCAGCACAAAGGTGAGGCCAAAGGTAAGTAAACAGCCATGCGAGCTGGAGTTAAATACCACCGTGAATATAGTTTGTAGTTCATTTCGCGAGTTCTCGCATCTCTAGCATATTTAGCATTGGTATTGAAGATAGTGTTCCATTGGGATAATGTAAGAGTCAAGTTTAATTCTAACTCCCAGCTTCTCATGAAATGAAGCTGAGCGCGAGGTTCCATATATAATAACAAGGAGTAGCAAAAGGAAATAGGCCGCACTCGAGGGGTCGGGTTCTGAAGAATTTTCTCAAATGGAGTTAAATCTCTAATCAAGTTACCATGTGGGATATTAGAGGACAACCAATGAGTAACCTGGCATATGGACCACCAAGATACTCGCTCAATATTTAGCAATAAAGGAAGATGCTGCGGAGTAAGTAAATGTCTTATAGGGACAAGAGAGCCTAGGGAGTCAATCCCCCTAGCCTTCCAGGAATTGAAGGTGGAGGTCGAAAGACCTACAGGAAAGTCAGGGTTCCCTACCACAGATAATAGAGGAGATGGACGAGGGGAGAAAGATACATGAGTAGAGACAGTATCCCACATATGTAAAATATGTCCCAGAACGATATGTGTAAAGCAAGCAGGCGGGATCTTGGATTTTGGAATCAATAAGAGTTGTAAGGGATCGTAAATGCCAGTAACCATGTGGAAGGAAGTTATCCATCTGGGGGGAGAAGGACGTCTAAAGTCCAAGATTTTGGCAAGAGCTGCCGCTTTATAATACTGAAATATATCTGGAAGGTTCAGGCCTCCATCTTTCAGAGGGCGCGATAGAATAAATCGATTTAGCCTTGGTGTTTTATAAGCCCAGACATATGAGGATATTAGGGAATTAATTTCAGTGAGAATTGAGTGTGGTATAGGAATTGGCAGCGTAGTGAGGAGATAGAGAATCTTGGGTAAAATCATAATTTTTATAACGCTTAATCTACCAAACCACGATATCCATGGTGAGGACCATGCCTCAAGATCATTCTTGATGGCTAGTAATGGTCGAAAATTGAGAGTCGACAAGGAAGTGAGATCAGAAGATATGCGAACACCCAAATAGGTGATGGATTCAGATGCCCATGTAAAGGGAAAGCGAGACTTCAGAGCCACGGACTGATCAGATGGGATGTTAAGATTAAGAATTTCTGATTTGGCATAGTTGATTTTAGCTTGAGCTAATGAGGAATAAAGTTCAAGAAGATTTACAAGCGGAGGGAGAGACTGTGCCGGATCAGTCAGGAAAAATAGAACATCATCTGCAAAGGCGGCGACTTTGAAGTCGTTATGATTGATTCGTATGCCCTGAATCAATGGATCAAGTCTAACGTGGTTGAGGAGGGGTTCAAGAGAAAGGTTAAACAGTAAGGGCGAAAGGGGGCAACCTTGGCGAGTACCATTAGTTATAGGAAAGGAAGGTGACAGGGTGCCATTGACAAAGATTCTAGCCGAAGGTTGGGAATAGAGACTAAGGATACCGGTCAACATGATGGGACCTATCCCCACCCTCCGGAGCACTGCCTCAAGATAGGACCACCTGACTCTATCAAAGGCCTTCTCGGCATCTGTGGACAGTAGAAGAGTGGGCATTCTATTATGCTGTACTTATTGAGCCAAGGAAAGAACCGTCGTTGTGTTATGATATGCATGTCGGCCAGTAGTGAACCCACATTGGTCAGGATGCAGAAGCTGTGGCATATAAGATTTCAGTCTGTTCGCCAATAATTTCGCGAATATCTTGAGATCAACATTTAAGAGAGAAATTGGTCGATAACTACTGCACAACGACGGATCCTTACCCGGCTTTGGTAAAACTACAATATGGGCCGCCAGTGTGCGAGGGTGGAATGAAGTACCTAGCAGAACAGAGTTGAACATCTGAGTCATATGCGGGACCAATAGTGAGCGAAAATGACGATAATAAGTTACAGAGAACCCATCAGGTCCAGGGCTCTTCCCTAAGGACATTGAAGTGATCGCTCGATTGACATCTTCATCACTACAAAGACTATCTAGACTCTTCCTGGAATCTGCATCAAGTGTCTAGAGTTTCGCCTGATTGAGAAATTCAGAGATGGCAGTAGCTGATTCAGGGACCTGTGAAGACCCCGGTTCAAGGTTATATAGGGACTTATAGAAGTCCGCGAAAGCCTGGGCAATCTCCGGGTATCGACTAACAGTCTTACCAGAGGAATGGCGAATTTTAGAAACAAGGACCTTACGCTGACGTGTTTTAATCAGTCTTGCTAAGGTTTTACCACATTTATTTCCAGAAACATAAGACTGATACTTGACCCACATAAATGATTTAACTACATTTGCCTTAAGAATGTCGTTAAGTTCACATCTCTTTTTAGCTAAATCAGCCAAATCGGTCGGAGAAAGTGAAGACCTATGCTTAAGCTCAAGATCTCTAATGGCATTGACCAACGATAAGATAGTTGCTTTCCTATGTTTATTTTTCATCGCTCCAGACTTAATAAAGTGACCCCTCATTACACTTTTATGAGCTTCCCAAATCACTGGTTTAGACACATCAGGAGTATCGTTATGTGTAAAATAGTCACAAATCTGGTTTTTGTATATAATTAGAGAGGTTGGGGTCAGCAAGAAGAGTGTCATTCATTTTCCAAGTCGACATAGATATCGGACCGTCAGGGAATTGTAGTGTAGCCGTCACAGGGGAGTGATCCGTCCAAGAAGTGGTGCCAATGTCAGACGCAATAGTATATTGTAACAGGAATTGCGATATGAATATATAATCAATTCTGCTATAGGACACATGGGGAGGTGAATAAAATGTGTAATCTCGGTCTGCGGGGTGGAGAGTTCTCCAAATATCTACTAAATGGAGATCTGACAATTTGCGTTTAATATTGCGAAGTTGGGATGATTTAATGTGGGATTTGTTAGTGGAAGAATCCATAGTAGGATCTAAAGGGAGGTTAAAGTCACCTTCCAGGATGGTATGACCCTCGTCGTGAGAGTCTAAGAGGGCAAGCATTTTATTCATAAAGGACACTTGATTAACATTAGGGGCGTATAAATTGAGAAAGGTATATTGTTTCCCATGAAGTAGTCCTCTAAGGAGCAAGTACCTCCCCTCAGGATCTACAACTTGTTCAGTGAGCGTCCATGAAAGAGAGGAGCGAAACAGAATGCCCACTCCACGCTTCTTCACCGAAGCAGAGGAGTAATATGCAAAAGGGAATTTCTTGTTGGACATAAAAAAGGTGGCAGAGCTCAAAAAATGAGTCTCTTGAAGAAAAATGATGTCAATAGAGAGCCTATCAAATTCTCTGAGTGCCATTGTACGTTTTTCTGGCGAGTTGAGGCCCCTGACATTTAATGTTGCAATTTTTATGTTAAGTGCCATATTTCAGCCATGATGTAGTATGCTGACAGACAAGGTCGCTACCTCCACCACTGTCACACCAGATGTCGGGACCGAGAGAAGCAGGTATGTATAAAGAAGCGTTAGTCAAAGAATGAAAAGAAAGAAAAGGAGAAGAGAGGGAAGGAAAGTCAAGAGGTAATACCGTTAATAGTAAGTGTTGAATGTCTAAGAAGACAAAAAATAGTGTATGAATTACGGAGTGTAACATGCAGTCAGGGTGATATAAATTACCTAAGAGAACTCTGATTATATGGTAAGATAAGGAAAACGTGTCTGTGAAGGAGATATGTGATGAAGATGAAGATAACATAGCTAATTAGCTAGGTCGCCAAAGGTAGGATGATGCGGGACAAGTCCAGGGAAGTTGATAATGTAGAAAGGAGGGTCATAGAAAAAAAAGAAAAGAAAAAAAAAATGTATATATATATATATATATATATATATATACATATATACACATAAAGATGTATAGCCAGTTATCGTAAATAAGGCAGAAGCATTTATTCATAGGCTGCGGAGAACAAACATGTGAGAAAGGGTGAATGAGAGGGGTATACAGACTAAATCTCGGAAGGGATTACACCAGTAATGTGTGATCAAGCATCCAAGTAGAAGCTATCAGTAATATGTTCAGGGAGACCAACCACATATAATAAGGGAGGAACATGGAAGTGACAGTTTACCAAGAGCATAATTAACAGCAAGTCATATTAAGGAGATCTCCAATATGTGGGTCATTCAGATATGTCGTAGGATTGCAGACAATCTCACTTTATCGCTTCAAACAATAGGACAAGTAACTACAGCATTGTACCAACAGACAGCTAGTCCCACATCCTAGCTACATTTTGTCTCAATCTTCCCCTTTACAGGTCTCCACAGTTGTTATAAGTACCCTCTTTCCCTCCTCCGCCCCTTCCCCTCCACCTCTCTCCCCTCTCATCCCATCTAGTCCCCTAACAGTCCCCCCCTCCACGCTCCCCTATCAAACCCTCATCTCTCTCTTCCATCGCAGCCTTTATCCTAACAAAGTAACCCATCCCTTCGCTCCAACTCTGCCCTCCGTTTCCCCACCCTCTATCCTTGTCCCGCAGTATAGCGTTTACTTTTCCTCACTACCACCCAGCTAACTATACTAACATCAGAAATCTGAAGTTCGAGATACCTCTCTATAACAAAAAAAACATAGTTCGACGGAACAGTGAACACCTCATAATTACAAGGACATGTTTAAATAAGCCACCCCCAACAGGGTCCAGCTGGACACGTACCACCCAAAGTTGGGGTGACGCGCGTCCAGCCGAGACCAAGCAGGGAGTCCCCTAAAAGAACAAACATCAATAACATACATGTATAACTAAGGCCTAAGGTGAATATAACAACACCTATGCGTTAGAGTAAAAATAAGAGGCATAATAAAACTGTAACATTATGCAGTAATAGATAATAGTAACATGGATATGAAGGAGAGTTTTCAATACTTAGTGGAATGTAGTGCAGTAACCTGGCAGTTCAGTCAACTGAGAAAGGAGGTTCAAAGTCGAGTAGCGGGAGTGTAGGACAAGTATCCATGAAAGATGGAAGACACAGTGGAACTCAGGAGTTCCTACCCTCCATGAAGTGACAGTCAACCGGAACCAGGGTCCGAATTCAAGATGGCAGCAGATGACTGGAAACCAGGTGGTGAGGTATAAAGTCAATTCCTTAGAAGTACTACAGTCCCTGAGGAGCCAGGTAGGCTTGAGCTTCCCTCTGGTTACAAGCAGGGTGGATAGGTTCAGGACCAGGTTTCAGTCTGTGGAATTGAGGGTCCAGGTTGCATTTCCAATCTTCTTTGCTTCTTTTTCTTCGCCGGAGATCCTGGAGACCACTCCATTCGTTTCTGAGACTTGGGTTGCGGAGGTGTAGTGGGATCAGAAGAGATGTGTGGTTGAGGGATCCCTAGTGTCAATCAAAATGCTGCTATATCCTCGGTGGAACGGAGAATAGCCATCCGGTTGTTGTTGGAGGCTATGAGAGCAAATGGGTATCCCCATCTATACTTAATTTGAGCTTTGCGCAGTTGATCTGTGAGTGGTCGCAATTCTCTTCTTAATTGCAGCGTAAAAGGGGACACGTCATTATATAGTTGAATATCAACCCCAGCACATTTGAGCGTTGGTATCGATCTGCCTTTTTTCATAATTTGGTCTTTCACTGCAAAACTCTGAAAACAGATCACAACATCTCGCGCTTTAGCATCGTCATGGGGCTTCAGAGATCTGTGAACTCGTTCAAGCTTTACTGGGCCCAAAGACTGGTCCTCCAGCATAGAGGAAAACAAGGTGGTCATGACCGAGTGTAAGTCAGCTGGTAATACGGTTTCTGGTAGATTTTTCACTCGTACATTACATCTCCTACCTCTGTTATCAATGTCATCCAGTTTTAGGTTGAGAAAATGTAGTTTATCTTTCTGTTCTATAATCATTCTCTCCAGATTGTCTGTATAATCGTTTATGGTATCTCTTTCCTCCTCAATAAAAGATACTCTTTTTCCCAGTTGAGAGAGATTTGCCCTTAGCGAGGATAATTCCGACTTTAACGTTTGGCTAAATTCTGCTAGTAGGCCTCTAAAATCTTCCCTCAAGTGCGTCACCAAGTCATCTAGGTCAGCTCTAGTGAGCGGCAGGGGGTGATCGGCATTCGGTTGAGCGTTCATAGCCGGGTCTTCAGAAGGCAATGAAGTAGTAGAGGAGCGCACTCTGGTAGTTATATCAGCTTGCGTCGGTGTTACAGCAGTGGAGGGTTCCAGGGAAGAGAGTCGCAGTTTTCGCGCCACTGGGTTGTCTAGGGTGGTAGGCCTCGTTATTAAGTAATTAGTAATAGTATTTGCGGCGGAGCCAGATTTTGATCTCTGGCCACGCATCCAGTTAATCCAGACTTTAGGTAGCGAAATTGGAATGATGAAAAGCGTTATCTTCAGTGTAAAGCTGTGTATTCCCCTCACAGACACGGAGCTTAAGCGTTATGCGACTGACTCCATGCTCGGTCAGGCCACGCCTCCTTAAATGGCGTTTTAACCCCTTAATGCCCAATGATGTACCAGGACCAACACGGCTGTCCAGACGTTAAAACCGGTGATGATCTTGGCATGTCACAGAAGTTTGTGTTTGCAGTGTGACAGCATGCCTTGCTGTTATCACAGATAACTTCCATGAAAAAAATGTGCCCTGGTCCTTTAGAGCTCCCCACCCATGGGAAGTGTGGTCCTTATGGGGTTAATAGGCATGGGTGAAAAGTCTCTGTTTTTCTGCGGATATTGTTAAAAAATATTTATAATTTGTGCATAAAATTACATAACATCTGCCTTTTCACTACCATCAATGAATTTCTTATGAGAACTTAGTTGTTTTGTTCCTTTGCTTTCTACGGCTGTGAGAAATGCAGCCATAATTCTGTGAGTGAAGAATCTCCATACTAGAGATGTCATAGGCTGCTGCATTCCAGAAAGACTACTATTACTACTGCTACATGAGCTAAATGTTGTAGTAGTAGTACTAAACAGAAGCACTTATAACTAGGATTGTGGATGTTGATCTGTGTTGCTGCTAAATCAGTAATACGGAGTTTGGTAGGGGTAGATTTGAAAGTGGTGACACTGATGAAGATGATGACCATGAATATAATGACTGTTTTAAATCATGTCCGGTTTTGTGGACATTCCAGTGTCACTGTCTACAAATCACCCACATTTCCTATAATAATCACAAGGAACTCCATATTTGCCTGCCTGCCTCTATGCTTGCAGACAGTGTCAACATTTCATCAGCTTTCCCCTTATGTCCCTTGGACTGTAGTGTTAATTTTTAAATTACAGGATAGGACAGTTATTTTCTAAATTAGTTGCCTGCAAAAAAAGGGATAACGCACACAGCATCTTGTGCAGCAGAACCACACCTCACTCAGCATATGCTTGTCTCTGCTGTTACTGTACATGTAGAAGTGATCATGGTTAAGGAACACAGTAAGTCAAGTTGTTGCTCTCTGTCGGTCTTCAATATATGAATTTCAGTTAGCCAATGAAGGTATAATTTTTCCTCTTCCAGTCTCCTGCATAGTATCTGTCACAGTCTCAATGGATTTATTCAGTCTCAGTAGAGTCTTGGGTTCAGCCAACTCAGGGAGAAAGTAATAGATTACCTGATTCTCAGTCCAAAAAAAGTATGTTGGACACCTGTCTAGCATTCAAGGATTTAAAAGCCCCAGTTTATGTCAATGGAAATATGTATATCTCCCCTATAGTGAATCTGGTTTGGTCCAGAATTGCTAGCTTATTCAATGCTGCCTGACATGTCTACAGTGTAAAATTCATATTACTAGCAAACTGGGAATCATATGTTAGATATAAATTATATTAACATTACATTCCCCAACAATTTTACTGTTGCATATTCAATAACTCATTTCAGACTGATGTACTAAATACTGTAACTGCCACAATTCTGGTGAAAACCTGATACACCAGTGGAAACCATATCAGCCTTGAGTTTTGTGTATCTTTACACCTAGCCGAGTGCAGATGCAGCATAGGCATATCTCCTGTTTTGGACTAAGTCTATTAAGTTATTTAAAGGAGAAGTAAACTTTTTTTATGAAAAAATATATATTATAGGGATTTTCCTATTGAGTAAAATAATGGTACTCCCACTGCCGAGAGATTTATATTTACAGAGTTATTACAGTTTAAACCCATGTTTTCTTTCATTAGCAGTGCCCTCTAGTGGTCAAATTCTAATTAGATTTCCTGTTAGATTCTAATGGAGAGGAAAGTGAAAAAAGTCAGAGACATACAGTTCTCCATAGAATGAGATAGAAACTGCCTGTCACTTCCTGTCAGAAATTTCAGGAAGTAAACACAGTAAATTCACTTCCTGGTTATTTAAACTGCTATAATATTTGAATAGAACATCTGACAGTGATGGGAGTGACCTTGTTTTATTCAACAGGACATACTCTGTAAAATATGTGTTTTCATAAAAAAAAAAGTTTACTGCTCCTTTAAATGGCGGTAAAGGCGCTTTCAACTAAACCTCTTGATGTGGCTGCAGATAATGTACCTATCTAGCACAGAACGATATTGAGAATTATGACAGATGGCTTCAATGCAGATAGGTTGTTGATCCAGGGAAATATCTGACTGCCATTTGGAGTGAGGAAGGAATTTTTTACCCACTTGGGGCTAAATTGGAAATTACTTCAGTGGGTTTTTTTTTTTGTTGGTCTTTTTTTTTTGCCTTGCACTGGATCAACATGGGTGTTTATGGCATGGGCTGGACTTGATGGACGCATGTCTTTTTTTTTCATCAACTATGTAACTATGAATACTTGTTGTTTTTGTTATTAAATTTTCAAACTTGACATTAAACTCTCCCTACATCATACGCTTTGTTTTATATACTACTAATAACAGTGTTAGAGCTATGCATCTATCTAACTTGAATGCTATTATATGCTGCATTGAGTCTGAGATTTATGATTCTTTTTTGAAAATTCCAGTAAAAATGTACTGAATAAAAACAAAATTCTATTGAATGGGGCCTTTATCTTCTTGAATGTTCAAGAGTTCTCCAACACATTGCTTCCCAAGGGGTTAAAGCCCCAATGAGAAACTGGGAAAAGGTTTATTTGCCCGCATCGTGGAGGTGATTTGCTGCAGAATTGTTGCAGTTAAACTCAGACTCTCTGTCTAAAGCAGGGGTCTAAGGCAGGGGTCTAAACCCTGGTCCTCAAGAGTTGCATACAGTGCCTGTGGTAGGGATTGTCACTTTATTTACTTGCTCGTGTTAATTAGTCTGCTTGTGCTCATTCAGGGACATCCTGAAAACATGATCTGTTGGTAGGTCTTGAGGACCATGGTTGGTTGCCTCCTGTCTAAAGTATTCTGTTGCCTTTCTGAGTTTATAACGTTAAACATTTTTTATTAAAAGATTTCTGGTCATAGGATTGACCCAAGGCAATTTATACGCTGTCTTGTGCTACCTGTCAAGAAAACATTTTCTCTTATATGCCTATGGATTTCTGGATTTGCCTTATGATTTCTTAGAGAGGATTTACCCTGTACTTCAGAAAGATTTAGGTTTTGTCATTTTCCATCAGATAGCATCATGTGCATCCTTAGACATATTATCACTGGAAGACTTCTCTTCTTTCTCATGGAAACGAAGGAAAGCAGGACCAAGATTTTCAGAGACTTAAAGTGATAGTAACCTTTAATGCTTTGAGTGTCAGAGAGGTATCCAACACATTGCAACACAATGCTTGGATACCTCTATGACACTCATAGGGTTAATGCTTGCTATTTATCTTGCTAAGGCAAAATAAAGTGAAATTACCTATGCTTTTAATTATTGTTTAACCCTATAGAGCAGGGGCATCACATTGTGCAGCCAGCCTGACCCCAGTGTGCGGCTCACCTGATATTTATAACAAAAACATTTTTTTTTACCTAAATAGCTAAAACACATGAACTAATAGGTCAGTAAGTTACAGAACAGTTTGAGAATAGTTGTCTGTTTTATATATATATATAAAACGGTGTTCTCATTGACTTTATCAGTGACTAGCACTAGGCCTATAACTGCACCTTTATATAAAACCGAATAAACTTTTTTTTTTTTTTTTTACTTTTGTATCACTGCAAAAAATAGATAATTTTAAGTAGCTGACAGGCTATAAATTAGCTTTGTTGCTAAATAACAAATTAATGTGACCCTTACCCATATCGATTTCTGATCATGTGACCCACAACTGACCAGGGGCTGGATTCCATTGCAGGTGCTAATTTTATCACTGCTTTTTCTCCAGGTTTCACCATAGACTTCAATAGGAAAATGATTGATAAAACATGTGATAACATTTAGCACCTGCAATAGAATCAAGCCCCAGATCCGCTATCTAGAAGAAGGACCTGGTCATCGAACTGAAAAGCAGGGTTAGTGGTACAATGTATCACTTTCCCTACTTAAAAAAAAAAACTGTCGGTTAGGTATTTAGTAAAATTTCATCCAGTGATCCATTACTCACAGTATACAATGCACTCAGCTCTCTGTATATTGTCAGTGTTGTCCTTATTTGGGTCCCCTGAATGTTATGCATGACATTTAATACATATGCAAGTCAGTTGGCTATATAATGAGCAGTCTGTCCGTGAAGGTCATTGTTTGTCAGTGGATAGCAGGAAGAAGAGAGCTCATTAAACTCCTTCCC
Organism: Rhinophrynus dorsalis; assembly: GCA_037306005.1. Classification (NCBI taxonomy): domain Eukaryota; kingdom Metazoa; phylum Chordata; class Amphibia; order Anura; family Rhinophrynidae; genus Rhinophrynus; species Rhinophrynus dorsalis. The sequence goes on along the minus strand of CM074719.1, from coordinate 65,103,530 downwards.
TTCAGTTATTAAAGAAGCTTTCTAGTTCCTTACCAGGTTCTTTCTTGCATCATAATCAGATTTTGGATAAAATAAAATTAAAAAAAAAAAGATTTAGTGTTTAAAAAAATATTAAGTATAGGCAATTTTACTGAATTTATTCTGCACTAACAGGTCAAAAATGCTATTCACTATAATTCTAAACGTAGGCTTTACTTTGCATGCATACAATGAAAATACTAGTATATGCCATACAGTATATAAAAGCTATACATGATGTTCTCAAATTATGTCAATAGATAACCATACCAGGGAACATCCTTGCCGCAGCCATCTGAGTACCTAAAAGGGTTGGGGATGGGAGTGTCCAGATTACTTGATTTGTATTACAACATGTGTGGAACTTAATTGGAATGGGTTGGATTAGGAGGAGAGACAGTGGAATGTGCCCATATTAAGAGTTGGTCTTAATTCGGATGGGCTGGATTAGGAGAAGAGATTGTGGGATTTGCTCATGTTATGGGTGTGGCTTAACTGGGTGTGTGGGGGGGTTTGGAGGTTGGAGTTTGTCATGAAATGGATGGGAAATAGGCAGAATGTGATGGGTTTGGGCTGAACAGAATGTAAAGTGGGTGGGGTTATAACTGAACTCACCAAGCTGGAGAATCAGCCTCTCTCCTCAGAGACCCAGCAATTCAGTCTCTTGTGTAGGAGGTAAATTACAAATTGCAGAAATCCACATTTATATAAATTGTCCTTTTAACTCCTTGTATGCATCCAGGGAGTCCATTTTTAATCATCAGGAACCTTTAAATGTCCCCTATGGTGAAGTTGGGTTGCCTCAGAATTGCTCCACTTCCCCTTAGTGTCTGATCATGTGCAAACTAACTCCATTAAAGGGTTAAAAGCCCTGTTTGAATTAATGGGGATTTTTATTAGTTCCTTATGTTACATTGGCTTGCCCCAGAATTCCTCGTTTTATATATGTGTCTTACTAAAATAAAAGATGGTAATCAAGTTAAACTCGTATTTACACAGAATAATTGTGTTTTAAGTCTATGAAAAGAAGATTACAGAGAAAGCCTGGAAATTTATTAGAGTTGAGGAGCTGAGAAATCATTGACAGGAAAAGCTGATGTCATGATAGGTATTGATTTGTTAGAGTTCTGATGCAGTACATTATACAATGGAGAGCAGAACAATTAACCCACGGAATGCAAGAGAGTTATCCAGTGCATTGAGTTGCAATGCATTGGATACCTTTCTGGCTCTCAAAGGGTTAAACACTTGCGGTTCTGAAAGAATGTATTCTTTTTCTTTGTTAGAAAATACATTTTGCTTGATTAACAATTTATATTTGAACTGTTAGTCTGGTGCTCACTTTTCTATGGGCCATATGTTCAAAGAAGTTGCAAAATAGCTTTTGTTGTTTGTGACGACTTTTCAAAGTACTGTGTCGTTGAGATCATTAATATTTTCAGAGAGTGTTGGTTGTGATTGGAAATATGTCGTTTGTCCTGACTGAAATTGTCGTATGGAACAACAAAAAAATGTCTTAACTAAAGACAAAAATGTCTTAAAAAATGTCTTAACAGCAAAAATGTCTTTAAAAATGTCTTAACTAACGACAAAAATGTCTTAACTAAAGACAAAAATTCTCACATTCAGAACACGTTCCCTCCACTTTTTTCTTAACGTACAAATTTTGTCTTTTGAAAGACATTTTTTTGTCGTTAGTTACGACAAATTTTCTTTTCCTCTATACGACACTGGAGGATAGTTTAGCCACGCCCTAACCACACCCCTTTGCCCGTCAATTCTGGAGTTTTGTCGTACACAACGGACATTACTAGTTTTTTGTCGTATACTCTATAGAAAATATGTCGTTCATGCATTCAAGGACTTATTTTTGTCTTTCATATGACAATTTTATGTCGTTATCCCTTTGAACATACGGCCCTATGGGGAGAAGACATTTTTGAGTAAATTATCTGCACCATAGGGGAGGCATAAACATTCTCAGAATCCCTATTGATATAAATATGCTTGTAACCCCATAAGGATCAGTGCCATGTCAGGATCGTCTTCACTGTACTTGCCTAAAGGACCAATAATGGTTCTGGCAATGTAATGTTACGTATTTTGTACTCACAGCGCTACTGCAGGAACTGAAATTGACTTCTACAAGAGCAGAGCGGTCACTATCTGAGCCCCATTCAGCGCACCAGCACACGTGATCCGTCACGTGCACCAGCACGCCAAACATTCTCTACCTGGTCCTTAATGGGACTTACGCCCCAGACCGCTGGTTCTTAAGGGTTTAATCCCTTGAATGCTAGAGATATTTCCAATGCATTGAGATGCAATGCAATGAAGACCTTTCTAGCATTCAAGGGGTTAAAAGTCCCGTTTAAATCCATGAAAATCTTTATCTTCAGTGGTGCAGTTGGTTTTTTCCATAATTGGTTTAGAGAGGCAGAAACTATCTACCTATTATCGCCTAAACAAGGACACTTTGGAGGTATGGACCACAAATTTCTTCTAAAGAAGGACACTTGGGAGCTGTGGACCCCTAATGCCTCCTAAAGAGGGATACTTAGGAGGTATGGGCCCCTGGTATGTCCTAAAGAGGGACACTTTGGAGGTATGGACCCCTTATATCTCCTAAAGAGGGACACTTTGGAGGTATGGACCCCTTATATGTCTTAAAGAAGGACACTTGGGATGTATGGACCCCTAATATCTCCTAAAGAGGGACACTTGGGAGTTATGGACCCTTAATATCTCTTAAAGAAGGACACTTGGGATGTATGGACCCCTAATATCACCTAAACAAGGACACTTTGGAGGTATGGACCACTAATATCTTCTAAAGAGGGGCACTTGGTATGTATGGACCCCTAATATCTCCTAAAGAGGGACACTTGGGAGGTATGGACCCCTAATAACTACTAAAGAGGGACACTTGGGAGGTATGGACCCCTAAGATCTCCTAAAGACGGACACTATGGAGGTATGCAAATATAAATGCATTGAGCTGTATTGAGGATACTAAAGAGAAGCAATTATATAGCAAATCAGCTGCTCCATAGTGGACATACAAAACTTTCTACAATTCTTATTGGATTAAATGAAACTCTTACCCTCTCACATAGCTTCTCAATGAGTTGGAGAACTCTGATATGTGTTGGAGATCTGTCTAGCAGTCAAAGGGTTAATATGTCCATTTTAAATCGCTGGGCATTTTCATTTATCACCTACTGTGCCATTCGTTTGTTACAGAACTGCTCCTATTTATCTTCAGAATACGGCCCAAAATATTTAATTGGTCATAAGGGGATCAACCAACTATTTCCAGAGCCTCTGGTATTAAAACAAATCCCAGATAGATGTAGGATAAAGTGGAAATAACAGTAATCAAGTTAAAATTATACTCAGACAGAATAATTGTGTATAATTATATGAAGGAGATTAGGCAGGAGACTAATGATAAAGAACTAAGAAATGATTCACAGGAAAAGTCATCGTCAGTGGTGATATTGACTTGCTGTGGCCTTAGGTTAAAAAAAAAAAGTGTAATAGTTATGGGGAAATCAACTGCACAGTAGGGGTTAAGTAAAACTTCCCATTGGTTTAAAAGGGGCTTTTAACTCCTTGAATACTAGAAAGGTAAATCCTAACTCCTTGTGGCTGTGTAAAAAGTAGAATTGGAGCAATCCAAGAGATAGAAATTTCCAGATTTTTAATTGATTTAACCCTTTGAGTGCCCTCTGGCTCTCAAAGAGTTAAAGGGGAACTATCACCGCAAATAAAGTCCCCCCCCCAATAATTAGTCATCTAGCGATTAGCTTACCAATAGTACTATAATCCAGCCTTATTACGATTTAGTCAGAAATCCTACTTCTGCCATGACTGACGGCCAGGCAAAAGCGTTTTAGATGTATGTGTGCGCAGTCAGTCCCTTCTGGTATCTTTAGGTACCATGCAGCGCCTCCTAGAGGAGACCGGGAATGACAGTGCAGGCGCGCACATGTCTGTAAACAAACATGTCTGCACTGTTGCCTGGCCATCAGTTCTGGACAGAAGTAGGATTGTAGACTAACGCGGTAAGTAGGCTGGAAAATGGTACTATTGGTAAGCTTATCGCTAGCTGTCTAATCATTGGTGGGAGACTTTATTTGGGATGACGGTTCCCCTTTAAGGGCTTTTTTTTTCTCCTTCCAGTTGAAGTTTATTAATTATGGAGGAAAGGATACAGAAGAAAAAAAAAGGTGGGAGGCAGGCAGTAATACATATGGCAGCAGTGATAGTTATAATTCAGGCATAAAAATATCAGTCTAAATAATTATTGTTGTATAAGTGTGTGATAGGTTTCCCATGGATCCCGCACTTTATAGGAATAACAGAATCTGCCACAAACACAGGCTGTTAATTTGGATATTTAATAAGCATCCTACATATTTTGATGGAATATATAGAATGGTGGAATCGTGGACTATTTCCAGCATTCAGCTTTCACTCTGCAGGTTGCCAGTGTACTACGTGATGTAGATTTGTTTCTCGGAGAGGTTGGGAACTGAATGAGATAGGAGGATTGCACCTGGGTCGTCCAGGATGTAGATATTTAAACAAGCAGATATCATTTGGGCAGATTGAGACCATAAGGGTATAAAGTGGGTCACTGGCATAACTAGTAATTGAAGGGGGGCAATGCAATTTTTTTTTTTGGGTCCCCTTTCACATAAATATTTTACTAATGCATAACTAGCCCCTATTGGACCTGGGGCACACGGGGGTCCCCTGAATGCTTGGCTCCACCTCCACCTCTAATTTGTCCATTTGTATAACACATCAAAGTTGCAAAACATTTTCTTAGATGACACTTAAACACAATGGGTAGACATACCTCTAACAGTTGCTGGAGAGCTAGGAGCTCTTCAATATCAATACTGATGGGAATGTCCACACATCAGGGGCAGGGGCACTCTCTTCCCCCATGTATGCCCCTGATGTGTGGACATTCCCATCAGTATTGATATTGAAGAGCTCCCACTTCTCCAGCAACTGGTAGAGGTAAGTCTACCCATTGTGTGTGTCATTTAAAAAAATGTTTTGCAACCTTGATGTGTTATACAGATGGACAAATTAGAGGTGGAGTCTCTTATATTTGACCAGGTTTTTGATGGACTAATAGTCTCTTTCCTATGTAAGTATGTAAGGCTGCCTTAAAGGGATAGTAATACTTAAAATGTAAAAAAATATATGATGTAGGGTTTATCCCCTTGAGCAAAACAAGGGTATTCCCACTGCTGAGAGATATTTTATTAAAAACTTATAACAGCTCTAACTTGAATTTTTTAGGTGCAATATCACAGTGGCCTGAAAATTTACAGTGGTGCTGTTGCTACATCATCCTATGGACTGGTCTGGTCTGTAGACCATAACTCTCCATAGTATGGTGTAGGAACAGCGCCACTGTAAATTTTCAGGCCACTGTGATATCACAACTAAAAAATTCAAGTTAGAGCTGTTATAATTTTTTAATAAAATATCTCTTAGCAGTGGGAGTACCCTTGTTTTATTTGGGGACATAAACCCTACAATGTATATTTTTTTACATCTTAAGTATTACGATCCCTTTAACTCCTCCGGGGAAGTCAATTTAGTATATACCAATGAAATCAGGACCTTTTGACTGGAGAGACTGAAGCAGAATGTCTCAAAAAACAAGAGGCATGTGGTCCCTTCTTCATTGACTTTGGAGTCAACTGAAATTTAACAGTGGAGTTGTTTCTACAGCAACTATGGAGGGTTATTGCCACTGACAATAGCTGTCCATAAACTGCTGTAGAAATAGTGCCAACATAACATAGGCATGGAAAAACTACCCCCAAGAAATAAAAATTTGGGCTGCAATAATGATAAAAAATAAAAAATCAGTCCCACTGCTGAGAGTGAGTTTTTTTTTCCAGTCAGCAGAATAAATCCTGAGATATATTTTCGTTCCATATTAAGTGATACAATCTCTTTAAAATAAAACATTTGTGTGACATATGAAGGAGATTATATAGAAGCTTTAAAAAAATTACTGGGGTTAAGGGACTGGAAAAATATTGACAGAAAAGCCTATTTTCAGGACAGGTATTGATTTGTTAGTGTTTGAACGCAGTATATGATTCAGTGGGGAGCCTAATAATTGAATGTTAGGATTTCTGAAAGAATATATTTTTATTTTGTTAGAAAATAATTTGAGTCATGTGTTCAAAAGGAAAGTGGAGAACTTCTGGGTCAAACCATTTTCACTATAGGGGAGAACGAAAACGTCCAAAAAATTTCATTGATTTAAAAGGGGATTTTAACCCCTTGAATGCTAGAGAGATGTGACCCAAGCAACCACAGATCTAGCTAGAGCTCCACAGGAAAATATTGGCCTGAACGGGAGGATCTACCTCCCCTAAAAGAAACAGACAAAAAAGTGAAAGATCACCCTGCATCAAAATAGAGATATCCCCTCTGATGCTACAGCCTATCCCGTACCTGGCACATCCAGCATCAACATGAAATGTGGTTGTTGTACCAACAGGCTATCGTCCAGAGGCGTGTCTCTAAGTATAGAAAAGAATGGTAGACTATTACAGTGTGTCCATCCACTATACACACCAATACAGTGCACCACTATATCTGGCCGCCAGGACCAGACGCTATCCAATACACTATATACCCATACACCCAAATATTCTTATGAGGAAGAACAAAAATTCACTATATTATACAAATCATGTATTTTCATCTCCTAAATGGAGATAAAATGGATGATAGATGAGGATGATGAAAAGATGATGAGATGGATGAGTGATGTGGCTTATTTTCTTTAAATCACCACTATTCTGAAGATAGTTCCACTTAGGATGTTCCTTGTGCAGCTCTTAGTATATGGCCTTTTTCCCACAACAGTCACAATTTCTACAGAAAAACAAGATCGCAACAGAAGAGCAACCTAAAAGTGGCGTTTATTTACCAGCAGCTTAACCCTTTGAGTGCCAGAGGGGTACGCAACACATTGCAAAGCAATGTGTTGTGTACCCCTCTGGCACTCAAAGGGTTAACGTACAACACATTGCCCTTACAGACCAGCATGCAGATCAGCACTTGTCACCCTCCAGGGTACCAGTGATGTAAGATGTAGTCTTAGATACATTTGTGCCGCCTTCCAATATGCACTCCACCTCCACGTCTTTGGCCTTTTGTTCACCGCTGGTTCTTACAGGTAGTGTAATGGAAGTCCTCCCAGAATCCGGCGTCTGCTGGTCTGACAGAACAATAGAGTCAATAGTAGTATCCCCACGTGTATTGCGGGCTCCACTGCGGGCAGATTGTACCTCATTGCTGTCTGTATGGTCAAGCACCCAGATTTCAGATCTGAGGGAAGAAGTTTGACATATGTAAAATAGGTGGGAGGGGGAAACCTGGGGGGAGGAGCATAATAGGGGCAGGACGTGCATGGGGCCCCTTATTAGAGTTTGCAGGGGGGCCCCCTGCATTTTGTGTTATGCTTCTGCTCATTCCTGTCCCATTTAAACTCCACATAATTTCTGATGTGATTTGCATCATTTAGACATGCCCATTCCCAGCCAGTGTGCCTTCTCTGGGGACTCCAGAGAAGAAAGTTCCAGGTATGACTACAACGTCCATCAACTCCACCACTGGTTAGATGGGAATGATTGGAGTTGTAGTTTCCAACAGCTGGAGAGCCAAAGACTTCCTACCTCTGACATAAACATAGGGGTGTCTGAAGTGACCTTATGCTGCACAATAATGCAAATTTTCTGGATCTACTCATACTACTTATTGCCAGAAGACACAAAAAAAGAATGTTGGGAGAAATAGGAGGAGAGCCATGAAGTAGATTGACGGAGGAAACCAAGATTGTGGAGAATCTGAGTAAGAAGAGAATGGTTAACTGTATCAAAGGCAGAGGATAAGTTGAGTATTAAAAAGTAGTGTAAAAGCCCGTGTATATGGGCCAAGGTCCGGGTAATGGTAACCCTGTGAGTGCCAGAGGGGTATGCAATGCATTGGTTTGCAATGTGCAATTTGAGTGCAAAGCGACCAATACCTCATTGTTCCATGAGATACAGTCTTGCGTCGCCTCACTCGTGCGATGCAATCATGTGCAGCAGAGACTTGCCAAACTCGCGCAGTCTCTACTGTGCATGACAGCTTCTGACAAACATCCTAGCCTTTGCATTTTGCAGTCTGGAGATAATTAGATGAGTTGAGTGACCATGCCAGAAACCAGACTGCAAAGGGTCCAAAAGATTGTTGCAGTTGAGGAATTTGATTATTTGGCAGAAGACAAGGCATTTTGAAGTAAGAGATAGAAGCAATACAGGGTAATAGGTAGAGAGACAGGAGGGGTTGAGGTTAGCTTTCTTGAGTAGGGGTTTAATTTGTGCCTGTTTGAATGAATAAGGAATTAGGGGCTGGATTCAATTGCAGGAGATAAATGTTACCTCCCATTTTATCGAATATTTTCCTATTAAAGTCTATGGGGAAATCTGAAGATAAAAGCAGAGATAAAATTATCACCTGCAAATGAATACAGTCCTAAATCAGGCAGAGAAAACTCAGGTCAAAAGTAAAATCCCTCCAGATTGTGTTACTTAGTGAATCCTATTTATCAAAGTATCAAAAAAAAAAAAAAAAACACAAAACAAACTTACATATAATACTTTTTTTTCATAATTTGGATTCAGGTCTTCATAAGACACTTTTAACCCCTTAAGGACCAGCGGTCCCAGGGTGTGCAGTCCTTTAAGTACCACATAGGAAACTTTGACGTGAAGTCTCACGTGACTGATCACGTGGGGCAGCACGATGAACGGGGGGACTGAAAGAGATCACTCCGGTCTTGGAGCGATCAACTTCAGTCCCTATTATTACTCACCGTTCTCCTACAGGAGCGCGGTGAGTAAAAGTACGTGACCTGCCAGGACCGTCACTGGTCCTTAAGTGCCGGACCAGCGTGACAGTCCTGCCATGTCAATGGTCCTTAAGGGGTTAACTTTGTTTTTAAAAAAACAAAGCACTAATGGACCCCAGTTAGAATATAAAGAAGCAACCTCCTTTAACCCTGTGAGTTCCATAGGGGTGTGCTTCTCAATGCGGTGCTTACCCCTCTGTCATAGACAAGAGATGCACTGGAGACCACCTTAGCATACAAAGGGATAGCTAATAATTCCATGTTTTACTCTCCCGCTGATCAAAGTGAGTTTTCATGCTTATTGCAGCTTCATACAATTTTGATTTTACATTTAGAGCCTAAGATGAAGTGTGCTCACACCTAGGCTCACACAAATTTGTAATAGACAATAATAATGCTTAACCCTTAGAGTACCAGAGGGGTACGCAACGCATTGCAAGCCAATGCGTTGTGTACCCCTCTGGCCCTCAAAGGGTTAACCTGGAAATAGGACAATCAATGTTAATGGTTAATCTGGGCATTCAATTGTTAAGTGCTTAAATGCTGTTTAAAATACTGTTTTTCTTATAGCAATGTCATTTGCAAAATGAGTTACATAGAATATTTCTATTTCTTAGCAAGGACATATTCACTAGACTTAGTCTGCCATTTACAAACCTTCAAGGGCATGTGATGTCTATCAGGCATTATCATATCTTGTGTTTACAAAACATCTCCTGCCTGCACCAGAGTGTTCTAGTAGAAACCTTTTTCAAATGCTAAAAGGAAATTTAATTATGATTGAGCCTAACAATTCTAGGTTACAATGTGCTAACGATGCACATTGTAAACTAGGGTAGTGTGCTGAACCAAGATAAAAGGTGTGATAAAGTATACTGATACATTAGCCTATGTAAGAGATAGAAATGACTTGTTATGTTATGAACAGAGAGAGAGGAAGATACTATATGCAAGACTAATGGTATGTTATACTTTTATTATTGCAAGCATATCATTCAATTGTACTCTGCAAGTTATATTAGATTCACTAATATATATATGTATATCTTTATATATATATATATATATATATATATATATATATATATATAGTTACTAATCATACACTTTTTATAATTCTGTATAATTTATATGGGTGTATGCATAAATATATCAATTATATATTTAAGTATATTTGAAACTCTCGCCCCTTTCTTCATTGTGCTTACTATATTTTATAATGAATTGTGAGAACATCCTACATACATAATATCAGGAGTAAGGTGAACTTGTACCAATAGTAGATAATAACTGCCTTCTGAGTCTTGGTATGGGAAGAAACAGTACAACCTGTTGTAATACTAAGTACTTATACCTCAACTATACCTCACTTGCATGTTCATACAAAGAACACACAATGCTGAGTGCTTAAATAGATTTACTCAATGCCAACATTTCACTCTCATCTTCATTGCTCATATTGTATTGTGTATCCCATCTCAAAGGGGAGAGGGTTATCCAGTGTGGGCCAAACTGTGCTGAATAATGAGTCAGAAAAAATACCTGCTCTTAGGTAAAACCATGGACTTCCAAGTAGAAAAACAAAACTGACCCTTTTTTATTCTGAGGTTGTAGAGGTCAGGGTAAGTGTGGAGATCCCGGGAGAAACTCAACTAGGGGATCAATGACCCAAAGGTACTTAAAAATGACAAGTTGACAGCAGAAAGAGTACAGTTTATTAACCTCTACAACTTCTGCTGGTAGGTCAGGTTCTCTGAACTCTCTTCTGTATATCTATATCCTTCTGGAGATGGGGTCACCAGTATTGAACACAATACGCTCGGTAAGGTCTAACCAGAGATCTGTTGACTGACCTGACCACCTCCCTTTTTCTGCTACGAATGCCTCTAACTATACGACCCAGCACCTTGCTTGCATTCCCCGCTGCCTTGTTACTCCCAAATCCCTTTCCTTTGGTGTCACTGACTGCACAGTATACTTTGGATTTTCATGCCCCAAGTGCATTAGCTTTCATTTATCAACATTAAACTGCAGCTGCCACACTCTTGTTCACTCTTCTTCTAATTTACCTAAATCATTTGCCATTTGTCTTATTCACTCAGGGATGTCTAACCTGTTGCAAATCTTTGGATCATCTGCAAAAATGTGTACCTTACCTTAAGGACCTTTTGTAATATCACTAATGATTAATATTAAAAAGAATGGCCTAGTACAGATCCCTGAATTACCCACTAGTAGCACAACCTCCCTCTAAATATTCTCAATTAACTCAACCCTCCTGTCACTCAGCCAGTGCCTTTTCAATTTTACTATGCTTACAACAAGACCCAAACACTGCAATTTATTAATAATTCTTCCGTCTGATTTTTTAATTACCAAGTGTATTTTATGATGACAACCTACGGTGACTTCACCTTCAGGGTCTAAAATAAAAAAATCATTTAAAAAAATCAAGATGATAAAAAAGATACTAGGTATAGACTTGTAGGTTCTTGTCGGTTCTAATCAATGTCCTCCCAACAGACAGCAACATTTGTTTTTCTGATGTTCCTAACTTTTTTTGTGCTTATATGTAATAGACTAAGGGTATTTTATGTGGCAGTGGATAGGTTTCACGGGAAGGCCCATGAAGAAAAAAGGTGTGGCTAAGGTAATCTAGGATGCCCAGTCTAATTATGATGTTCCAATGATGACTTTAGTTCTCTGTTGAAATCTTTTATTTATTTTATATTGTATTTTGATCTTGCTGATTTGTGTTAAAGGGATAGTAATGATTGAAAATAAAAGCAGCTCCAATTAATCTTCATAGCCATGGAGAGTGTTATTTCAATACTGTCAGAGTTGTAGTTCAAGAGTAATTAAATTATAAAATATCCCCCTCCTGCCCCTTTTACTGATGTAACACTGCACACCTCAGAACAGAAAGGTGGTGTCCAGATGGCTTGCAGAGAGGGACAATTTTCAGTGAGCTTAAGGAAAAACCTGAGGGCAGGGCTTTCATTGTTCTCACAGTAAGAAGATTGTCCCTTGCTGCAACATGTTCGGTCATGAGAACAGATTCCACATCTGAGGGGAGGTGGCTTACACTAGGTAAAAGGGGCGGGAGGGGATACTTTATCATTTAATTACTCTTGAACTACAACTCGGTATTGAAATAACACTCTCCATGGCCCAAATACTATGAAGATTAATTCGAGCTGCTTTTATTTTGAAACATTACTACCCCTTTAACCCTTTGAGTGCCAGAGGGGTGTGCAAAGCATTGCTTCACAATGTGTTGTAAACCCCTCTGGCACTCAAAGGGTTAACATTATTGTAAAACCAGAATAAAAATATCTATAATAAAGGCAGAATATGTGTCCATGATTGGAAAAATATCTAATTAAAAAAAAATTAGCAAAGGCTGAACTGAACTTTCCTTAGAATAATTATTAGCTGGATTTGGCAGTATTTAATTTGAATGATTGATTTATGTACCCAATGGCCTAGAAAGTAAACCTGAAATGACAAAATGTATTAAGGCTTCATAACAAACTAGTGTATAAGACTTTCATATAATAGGGAAGAAAAATAACCTTATGAACATTACAATTGTCTATTAAATCCACTTGTTGAGAAACGTGGGTAATAAAAAAATAATTATCATTATGAGAGGTATTTAATAAAGGGCACATTTACTTTTTCACACAATTTGGATGGGACCATTTTGTTTACTTCTCTGTTTCCAAGATTTATTAACATTTTCTAAACATAGTTGTAGAGAAATGTATTTGATGTAATGCACAGAGGTATACATGACAACCATTCTCGACTTAAAGGGATAGTAATACTTCGTTTTATCTTTATTTTATTTTGTAGGCATTAAAAACACATGAAGAACGATATAAGTCTTATCTCTCAAACCTTTATGGTTTAAGAGATATTCACAAGCAGAGTATCCCCCCCCCCCCCCCCGTTCAGCCAAATCAGAAGGGAGGTGCCCAGGTAGACTGCAGAGAGGGACAATCTTCAATTAAGATAAGGGAAAAAGCTAAAAAACTTGTCAAGGGGGGGAGGGCTTTCATTCTTTTCATACAAAGAAGATTGTCCCCTGCTGTTACCTGTCTGGTCTTACAACCAGATTCACATCTGAGAAGAGATGGCTTACACTAGGAAAAAGTGGCGGGAGGGGGAAACTTTGCTTGTGAATATCTCTTAAACCATAAAGGTTTGAGAGATAAGACTTATATCATTCTTAATGTTTTTTTAATGCCTACAAAATAAAATAAAGTTAAAACGAAGTATTACTATCCCTTTAAAACAGATGGGGTAACAGAGCTAACAAGACAGGTGTAGGACTGAGGGGCATGGCATAGAAACAGCCAGAGCCCCAATGAACATTTAATACAAAGAAGGCTAGGGTATAAAATATGGAAATTGGGACTAGGGGATAACCTTTGCAATTGGACAGAAAACTTGTTGAAGGATAGGGAACAGTGTGTTTTGTAAATGGACAATTCTCCAGTACAGTTAAGGTTTGGAGTGGAGTACCTCAGGATACAGTACTTGGTCCACTGCTTTTTAACATGTTTATAAATTATATGGATATATATATATATATATATATATATACAGCAAAATATCAATATTTGTAGATGAGACTAAATTATGCAGGGTAATTAATTCAGAACAGGATTTTGTTCTCAACATAGGTATTTACATAAAATAGCAGATCGGGCAAACAAATGGAATAAGAAGTTTATTGTGGAAAAGTGTAAAGTCATGCATTTAGGAAGACAAATCACAAATACTACTTATGGACTTAGTGAAATCATTTTAGGGGGCTAGAGAAAGACATGGGAAGCCTTCTAAACTACAAACTGGGAAACAGTGACCAGTGTCAAATAGCAGTAAATCTGTAAATTGTGGAATTCATTGCCCAAGGATGTGGTAACGGCAGATACAATGGATACATTTACGAGAAGATTAAGATTCAGATAAAGATTAACTTATTTGGCAGCAGGAAAGTTATATAATTATCATGTCTGTGGGATGTAAGGCAAACTTGATGGACTTTTTTTTCACCTAATTTACTATGTTACTATGTAATCCACCAATGATTGCCTTTGTTTCTAATCAACATTCTCAATTTTTAAAACAGATAATTTATAATGTAAATATAATTACATTAAATTAGCCTGATTCATACCAGTCTCTGCCTGATCATGTTAGTTCATGGGGCAATTTTCTAAATTCTGTTCAAACTCCCAGCTGATTTTGAGACTCTAGTCTACATTTTAAATTGGCAAATTAGAATTCCTGGAGTTTCTTATGTAAATAGTTGATAAGAAAGTTTAAATGCATATCATTACATATAAATATGAATAGATACAATAACTATTTTTGGCTATAGTTATCATTCATACTGGGTGTGGAGTTCAGTTCCCAAGTCATATAGCAAAATATGAAAAAACAGATTCTAAGATTTTTTTAACCCCTTAGTGCCCGCCAAACTTTTTTTTTTCATTCTACTGAATGACTTCCGGGATGTACATGTACGTCCGCTGTCACTAAGTGACAGTTTCTGTCGATTGTCGGGATGGGGTTAAAATAATTGCTCATTTGATATGTTTAAATGATTTTAAAAAAAGCGCCCATCCATTAACACATGTTAGACCCACAGATAGACTGTTGGTCTGCAAAGTATTCTTAATACCCAGGGGTGCTTTGAGCTAAAAAGAGCAGTACATTTATATTATGAAAACATACATTTTATAGGGCTTTTTCTGCTAAGAAAAAGAAGGGTACTCCCTTATCTGGGAGTGTTTTTACTCAAAAGTTATTACTGTTCAAATGTGTTTAACAGCAACAACTAACTGTCTAGCTCTCCATAGTAAGTGAAAGGAACCTTGCCATCTGGTGAAAAGAATAGAATATTGCAGTTTAATTTCTGAATTAAAAATCTCCCAGAATTATGATTACCCTTTTGCAAAGCAGAACAAAATGTTGCTCTAATTCTATTCCAATCAGCTATAGAGACAAAGGTTGCCTATCCCTGATATAAGCCAACATCTAGTAAACATCAGTAGATTGAATGGTGTTTAACAGTGCCCTTATTATATTATGTAAATCACATTTTTATTGACTAATGTTCATCAAATATAACATTACTATCAATTATGATTCAGTTATGGTAATCATATATTTTATTGTTTTATATCCTAATAAAATAAAATATTGCTATGATTTATGGATGTACAGTGTTAAGAAAATCCCACTGGAAATAATGCGTGGGTGAACTCACAGCATTTGAAACAGTAACAACAGCTTTCTATTAGGATGTTAAAAGAAATGGTGCATTTTGTTCTGCTCTAATTAAAGCCTAGATTCCTAACAGTTTTCCCATTGAAGTTGGATAAATTTGTAGGTGAAACCCTTGATAAAGTTAGTAACTGCAATGTAATCCAGGCCAAATCAGACGTACAAGTCAACAAACATTAGTCCATGAATTACAACAGTGACACTGTTATACTAAGAAGGACTGGGTCAATAAACATTTATATTGATTAATATAGGACTTTCAACTCCTTAAATGCATTACAGACCTATCTATCATTCAAGGGGATAAGCTCCATTTAAATTAATGAGAATTTGGGGAATTTTTTTGTATCCACTGTGATGCATTTGATTTGCTGTAGAATCCTTCCAGCTTGTTTTAGAATATCAACCTTAGTATTTTCCTCTTTGTTCACTTGGGACCCTAGCAGTTTAAGAAATCAAGCAACAGTTGATTGTATTGGTTATATTGTTATTAATATGTACACCAACTATACACTGAGATGCCGATATCATTCATTACTTTTTTTTCATCTAGCTAATATCACATATTAATAAGGATTTGTGATATGATTAAATAACTAATTTGGCTAACATTTGAATCAAGATGTACCATTTACCTTTCTTGCCTAATTTTTAACCAGTTTTCTGGAAAGCTACCAGACTACCTGAGCAGCATGCTCACTCCATCTGTCCATGCTTCCTATAACCTCTGCTCCATTATCAGCAACTTACTGACTATTGCAGACTACCTGAGCAGTATGTTCGCAGTTTTGATACCTTGTGCTCCACTGCCACAAACTCACTGACTATTCCACATTGCCTTAACAGTATGCTCATTCCATCTGTACATGCTTCCTATAAATTATGATCCACTTCCACTGACTATTCCAGACTACCTGAACAGTATGTTTGCAGTTTTCATAACCTGTGCTGCACTGCCAGCAACTCACTGAGTATTCAACATAGCCTTAACAGTATGCTCACTCCAGCTCCCCATAATTTAACCTCCACTCCACTGAGATCACCTCATTGACTATGCTGCACTACCTAAGCAGTATGTTTCCTCCATCTCTGCATACTTCCTATAACTTCCACTCCACTGCCAGTAACTCACTGACTACTCCACACTTCCTTTAACCTGTGCTTCACTGCCAGCAACTCATTGAATATTCCACACTATCTGAACAGTACGCTCACTTCAGCTCTCAACATTTCCTATAACCTCCACTCTGCTAGCCAGCAACTCACTGACTGTCCCACACTAACTGAACAGTTATCACAGTCTACCTTAGAGACCTTGTTATCCTGTGCTTCCTTCCTCTGTGATGTGTCGGCTGACATAGTTGCGGCCACCTCCACATTGCTGACATCATGAAACAGGCACTGGCTAGGACGCCTGTTTATGGGCCTATTCTGTGTGGCCTAATTGGGTCCTGCCTTCTCCTGCTCCTTTATAAACCTCCCTGGGAGTCATTGCCCTTAAAAATTTCCAATGAATTAAATGTGAATTTTAACCCCTAGAATGCTAAATAGGTCATCAAAGCATTAGGAAGCAATGCTTTGGAGCTGTTGCTATTATTCAAGATACTATTACCCAACTGAATGGTAGTCATGTTATCTATCTCAGAAGGATGAAAGGCAGTAGAACCTGTGACCTTGCAGTTGGAACAGATTCTTCAGCTGGTGCATTAACCAACTGAGCCATCTCACCAGGATGGGAGGAAGTGTGTGTGTATGGGGGGGGGACCAGAAATATTTTTGTTTGAACACCTGAGCCCAGGGACTTTGCATCTGCAAGGCTGCTGATGGTTTATGAGGAAGGAGATCTATTGATTTTATTGGGACTGAAGGAGTGAAGAACTAGCATTTTGTTGGAGAGACCTAGAGAAAGGGATGACATGTGAAAAGCTTACTTCTCTGCTGTTCTGCAGCTCTTATAAAACTAGGCCCAGTAACCAGCCTGGTTTTAGAAAAGTGGTTCACATACATATCCCCAAATCTCCCAAACATTGCTTGTTTTCAGGATCTCCTCCACTGAGCACAGGTTCTCGTGTTAGAACATGAGGATTTGTCATAATTAATAAGCTGCTGATTGATCCATCTGAGTTCACGAGAGAAGGTCATGAAAACCAGCACTGTTGGGAGATTTGAGGACAAAAATGGAAACCACTGCTTTAGACAATGACCGTCAACAACACTGCAAGAATCAGCATTTGAACCAGCCAGGTTGCTATGTAATTAAATTGAGAAATGCTGCTGGGGGATAAATTTCATCAGTTAGGGGTCTGTATATTAGTTTAGTGACACTATAATTTATTCAGTACAAAATGAGGTCCACAATGTATTGTGAAGCAAAAGCATTCTAGCAAACAATATATACTGACAATTTCTGAAATTGTTTTCATTTCTTTTTTCTTCCTTTTCCTTTTTTTAAATGTAGGATTGATAGTCAGCTCTGAATACATGAAATGTATTGGTATGCCAATTTTTGCCAATACATTTGAAAGTTTGCATTGAGTATAAAATGTCTCTCATAAGAATATATATCCATATAATACAGTTGTACATTTGTTTACATGTCTGAAACCTAGAATACCTGTCCACAGAAAATAATCCAAAACTTAAAATGTTTCCACTGTAATCTCGGTATTCCATGAAGAATTATGCAAAAGAAGGTAGACAAACCAGTATAAATAGATAAGGATTGCTGTTCTCAAAGCTTAGACAGCAAAGAACACTTTGAAAATGCATTAGCCAATTAACCAACCCACAGATAGCTGTATTGCCCTTCCAGGTCATACCAGTGTGAAACTAGACAATTGACTCATTCTACGGAATTCAGTATAAGTCAGGATGAAAAACCTTCATCAAAGTTATATGAGCAAAAAAAGTGTAAAAAATCCCTCTATTGTACAGTACCTATATATAATACACTTGTGTATACATGTGCATTTGTGAAACTTATCAAGCAAAGTATCCAAAACTTACAATGTTTCCATTGCATTCCCAGAATCCTGCAAATTAAGACACACCGCATATACAAATATGTTAAAATGTACATGCAATTAAATTGTGTAATTTAGTATAATTGCCTTAATCTAGTAAATATTTCAAACACAATAATAGTAGTAGTAATTGCTGTTATTATATTACCCCATAGTGCATACTTAGCACATTTAAATATAAAGCAGATATTGTATAATGTAAAAGCAAGAAGATCATATTAAAAATAAACCGTTAACTTGATGCTTGATTCAGATAAGGCTGGCCAAAGTCCAGAATTATGATTTTAACAATTATTTACTGTCATTGCGGGGGAAACAGGCATAATGAAGTTCTGCCTGGCAGAATTTACAATCTCATTTTGTTGTCTGAGGTACAGGGAGATAAAGAGACTTGCCTAAGGTCAGAATGAGCTTACACAGAGTATCTAACCAGGATTTCTCACTGCCGCTACAGAATGACAGATTATGCCTTGGTAAAGTGAAGGGAAGCATTGAATATCTTTTCTTGTTTTGCAGCGTGCAGGCCAGGATTCTACAAGGCTTTTGCAGGGAATATCAAATGTTCCAAATGCCCCCCACACAGCTTTACCTATGTCGAGGCAACAACTGTCTGCCAATGTGAAAACGGATATTTCAGAGCTGAGAAAGACCCACCTGCTATGGCATGTACAAGTAAGTGAAGGCTGGAATGTACATTTTATGTCCTATTTAGGTTTAAAGGGATAGTAATACTTCGTTTTAACTTTATTTTATTTTGTTGGCATTAAAAAAACATGAAGAATGATATAAGTCTTATCTCTCAAACCTTTATGGTTTAAGAGATATTCACAAGCAAAGTTTCCCCCTCCCGCCCCTTTTTCCTAGTGTAAGCCATCTCTTCTCACATGTGAATCTGGTTGTAAGACCAGACAGATAACAGCAGGGGACAATCTTCTTTGTATGAAAAGAATGAAAGCCCTTCCCCCCTTCACAAGCTTTTCAGCTTTTTTCCCTTATCTTAATTGAAGATTGTCCCTCTCTGCAGTCTACCTGGGCACCTCCCTTCTACTTTGGCTGAACGGGGTGGGGGTATACTTTGCTTGTGAATATCTCTTAAACCATAAAGGTTTGAGAGATAAGACTTATATCGTTCTTCATGTTTTTTTAATGCCTACAAAGGGGATACTTTATCATTCAATTTCTATTGAACTACAACTCTGACAGTATTGAAATAACACTCTCCATTAAGATTAATTGGAACTCCATTTAATATATCATTCTAAATAACTCACAGTTAATACAATATTTAAGTGACTCTTTCAAAATCAGCAAAGTTGTTTTTAAGTCATATGGTCCCTTTAAAGTCACACCAAGCTTTTAATGGTGATAAGCAGGAACAAAAGCTATTGATTCATTTGTACTGTAAGAAGCAGGGGAATATTAACCCCTTAAGGACTACATGACGTGCTATGACCGTCACGGTCCTTATACCCTTAAGGACCAGTGACGGTCATAGCATGTCACATACTTTTTACTTACAGAGCTCTACCGGGAGCGCTGTAAGTAAAAACATGGCCTAAAATTGATCGCTCCAAGACCGGAGCGATCTCACTTAGGCCTCAAAGTGGTGCGCTGGTACACGTAACAGGTCACGTGTCCTGGCACGTTGGTAAGGATGAAAGCGGTCCTTAAGGGAAGGTAACTTCCCTGGACCGCTGGTCCTTAAGGGGTTAAGAAACATTTCTCAAAATAAAAAGTTAGTCTTAACCATTTAGGATCCAGCGGAGTGGGCAGCGCATTGGGAAGCATTGCATTGCTCACTCATCTGGCTCTTAAAGGGTTAAAGACAGGAAAATATTTGCATATGTGCATGTAGCCATCCACGCAGTGATCTATATCCCCTTTTAAGTTGGATGCTAAATTGAATCTGCAAAGTGAAATACAAAATCTGTTTCATTACTAACAGCAATACTCATATCAGATAATTGATGATACAGTAGCACAATGGTTTTTGCTAATATCCCTTTTAACTCAATAATGCTTTATAGTTAATACAAGCGGAAGGGATCAAAAAGTACTTTGCAGAATAATGTCTGTGGAAGGGTTATTGGTGCCAGCCATTTTCTATGTGCTACTTCATCTGTGCATAATTTATAAATGATAACAAAGCAATCAGGCCATATTCATAAACAGCCCAGTGACACATTATATTGTTAAATCTAAGGATTAAAATTAATTGTTCCCCTTTGTTCCAACTTCTAAATCTTACTAAACGATTCACTGTATGTCATTACAGCTTAATATTTGCATGAAATCACAGTTTAGCCAGCATAATTTAATGGCAATTAAAAAGCTATTTAATCGTCATGCAAATTGGCATAAGGGCCCTTCAGTAAAGAGGGTATTTTTTTCAGTATTGCAGCTGAGTATATTTTCTTCCTTGCAGACACCCATCACATAATTTATATTATTTTGGTTATTCATAGAAATAGGATCTTGCATCAATTTTTGCATTATAATTAAATGAATAATCACATGAAGCTGAATAATTTGTCCTTTGGTGCTGTTAATGAAACTACCCATAAGTAATGCTGAAAAATTTTCAGAGATTAGATCATTTGGACTCTATATAAAAAATTTCATATTTTTCATTAGTAGTTTTAGCTATCTACTCGTCTATACTTGAGCGAACACAATCACATGCAATTTAATTATGCAACTTCCATGCTGGGGCATCCTGGGTTACTTATGGAGAGGCTGATGTATTAAGAAAGACTGGAACAAGGGCCCGATCCAAATGTTGGCGTCGACAGAAAAACTGGCGACGGTAGTTTTTGAAGTCAAGTATGTGATGCAAATGTTCCCACAAGCAAGAAATAACAGCAGTTTTAAAACACATGACGCCCGGCGCCAAAATATCAAAATATCGCCCATTCAGGACAATGTAAAAGCTAAGCCCAGAGCCATTCAAGTGTTGGAGTTAGGGATAACGTGAGTTAAATTGCAACATTTTCTTTTAGAAATCTAACACCCATTTTTTTTTGGCGAACATCATACAACTCAGAGTAGAAAACCACCATCGAGGAAAACAAAACATAAAAGCAGGTCATTCAAGTACACAACCCATACAGAGGTCAGATATTAACCTCTGCAATGCCCAACAAATACAACAACAAGGCCTACAACAGTGGTTCACAATCCTTCCATCAAAGGCACCCCTAACATGCAATCTGGATGTTCAAGGGCACCCCGTGAAGTTGTTAGAAAGGGCTCAGTGAAAGGAACAATCAATTGATACAAAGTTATCAGTCTCACAGTGGGGATGACAAGAAGGAGATAATTGAGCAGAATGACCACTATAAACATACATCACACAACACATGTGCTCATAGCACACCAATCAGCCATGGCACAATGGTTGTGAAACACCGGCCTAAACCATAAAACAAGTCACAGACAAACAACAAGAATCCAAAAACGCCACAGGGACAAGGGGAACACAAAGCAGCACAGCATAAGCCATCCCAACACACCTTTGAACAACAGAGGTTAACACAACACGATATGCATACCTATCACTCCAAGAACAAATCAAGCTCACCTATGTAACCTCAGTGGTCCATGGAGACAAAACACACACCTGACAGGTACATACCAATTACAAATAATCACTCCACTAACCACAGACACACCAGCAAACATTAGTCCATAATGACCACATGACTGCTCATGGACAACACCTTACTGCTGTTTAAAAGTGACAGCCCACCCTCCTCAGATGTAGTGTGAGAGAGAGACTGACAGAGAGGCAGATCAACAGCAGTATGTACACAAACTTGTACCTGAGATGACAATGGAGGCGAAGACGTGAGAGGGCTAGGGCTCACCTTCCTCCTCCAAGCACCCATGTCCAACAGCCGTCACCTCTTGCAACTGTTGATGCTCCAGCTGAAGAGCCATCCCCACCTGGAGGACAGCACCTGCCAGCAGCACCCCAGCTGCAACAACAGGACGCCCCCAGCTGCCACAGGGACCTGTGGAGCAGCAGAGGGATGATAGACAAATGGCCAGGCTATATAAATGTCCAAAATATCCAAATTGTGTGTGATGCCAGGATGAAGATCACCAACGTGTGTGCCAAATTCCCTGGGAGTTGTCACGGCTCACATATCCTCACCAACTCCTCTGTACACAGGGATTTCGAGAACGGGACACATACAGGAGGATGGCTGTTGGGTAAGTCAACAGAGAACACACACCACCACATCCACAGGTGTACGCACACGACGCATGTACATACACACCTTAGTATGTGCATGACACAAAAGGAAGGGGTGATCCACTAAGCTGTGATGAAGAGGTGATTAAGTATAATTGACTCCACCACATCACGTCTCCACTTCCTATGTAATGACATGGAGCTCATGTGCCCAGATATCTTCAACTGTGGACATCTCTGTGCATAGGCTCCGTAGAAAAACATGGGAATTGGAGAAGTGATGGACCGGAGAAGTCATCTCCATCACATCACCTCTTCATCACTGTTTTGTGAATATCCCCCCATGAATACATCATCCATGTAACATGTGATTACCATAACACCATGTTACTACTCATCTACAGGTGATGCTGGCTATGGGTGCAAGTCTTGATGTCAGCAACAGTAACAGACACACCAAGCACACCAACCAACTTGATCCGTGGAACCCAACAACCCAATCAGCTGGAGGACACACAAACACACCACAGGACAGAAAAAAACACACAGCAAACATGTGCATGGTTATACTGTACCATTGGAGGTTATTTCTACCTTTTCCTATGTTATGCTATGGAACCTAAGCACTGAGATGTCACGAGTTGTTTAGATCTTGGTATATTGGCTCCACAGAATAACACAGGGATTGCAGGTGTGATGACACTGCAATTGTCATGTACACATTGTCACCTCTTTCTGACACCCTAGTGAATGTCCCCCCCCCCCCCGTCATGATTGAGCCTTGTGAATCACATATGTCCTGCAGATTGGAGATGGCGGTGAATGCCCCCTGGCCATCCACACTCTGCAGGCTACATATGATGCTGAAAGCTGAACCTTGACTATTCCACTTGGACTAACTACCTACATGTACAATGCCTAGCCCTGACATGCAGTAGGAAACACACCAATTCCCCTCCATGCTATTCTCTGGTAACCCTTTGGATGCCAGGGGACTAGCCAATGTATTGTCAAACAATGCATTGCTTATCCCTGTGGCACTCAAGGGGTTGTGTGCTGATCTATTTGTCACTCTATGTATGACATTGTTATACACATAACACTTATATCTTTGACTGATACATGACGGTGTGCATTGTTTTTTGCTGTGCATGATGTTGTTGTAGACAGCATGAAGGGGGTTCAACAGGGACCATTACCAATCAGGCTTGATTTGTCAAGTATTCTATCCTTGTTTGACGTCCCTCCAAGCTGTGTTGCTGAATTGTGGTGTGGAATGCTGTCCATGTGTTCAGGTGTCATTGTGTTGGCCTCTGTCTGGTAGGTGTCAAGATTTGTGTGATGTGTGTGTAGGCCTTGATGCACTTACCGGTGGACTGGAGGCTCCTTTCATCCCCTATGTCACTCCATCCAGGGATCCCCTGGACCGATATTGTGGATTTTGTCCTGCACACAGCCTCCTCCTACTCGCTGTACTCCATGCGAAGGGTTGACCACCCCCTGTGCCGGCAGCATGCAAGGCCTCCTATCCCATCTTCTTCTTCACCTTGGCCTTACAGTCAGTCCACTTTTTTTTTTAATGGATTCCATGGACCGGCTGGGGCTGGAAACGGCATTGATAGCAGCCAGGACCTCCTTCCATGCGGCCTTTCGCTTGGCCCCCATGCTGACAACCTTCCCCTTGGGGAACAGGAGCCTATCCCTGGTGATGACTGCCTCCACCAGGATGAAGTTCTCCCCCTCAGTGAACTTGGGGTCTCTTGCCCTGTCCTCCTCCTTACCCCAGAGGTTCTTTGAGAGCCTTGGCTCTCAGGCCCTGCCTGAGATGGCCCTGGATGCGTGTGGTGTTCCCCATGATGTACCCCTCATCCCACTGCCAGCTCTTGCCCTGCACTCTGTGTGCCTCTTCTACTTTGGCTCCCCATCCTCCCCAGGGCTCTCCCTCTCCCTCCCCTACCCTGACCGGAGATGCCCACCTGCTCCTCTTCCTCCTCCCCTCCTACACTCCCCATCCCTCTCTTCTGTCCTCCTCTCCATTTCACTCACCCACTCACACATAGGCACTCACTCAGGCCCTCACACACACACACTCACTCACTGTCTGTCACGCACTTGCACTCACAGACTCACACTGTCAAAACAAAGTAAAGTGCATGTGTTTTACTGCCAAAAAAAATATCCCTTGGACCAATATTGTGGATATTGTCCTGCACACAGCCTCCTCCCACTCGCTGTACTCCATGCCAAGGGTGAACCACCCCCTGTGCCGGCAGCATGCAAGGCCTCCTCTCCCATCTTCTTCTTCACCTTGGCCTTATAGTCAGTCCACCTTTTTTTAATGGATTCCATGGACTGTAAAGTGTATGTGTTTTACTAACAAAAAAAATATATGGGCTATGTGTGTGTGTGTTTGTGTATGGATGCATGTTATGGGTATGTGCCAAGATTTATAATGTCGCAAAGTGTGCTCCCAATCTCTGCAACTTCTTACTGTATGTGTGCGCCTAAACTCCCTTTACCTCTTTCTCTAGCCTCCACTCCTGGGTCCTGTGCTCTAGCTCTAATGAACGCGATACACAGACAAAGGTGCATCGGTTATTTTGGGTTTATATATAATTTATTTGACTGAACTTGATACTTTGGGGTGCTGTGATTGGCTGGGGCACTAGGTAGCGTCGGATGTTTAGCTTGTTTCCTTTATTGGGAAGTTTCTCACGTTGTTTATCATGTGTTTTGCGACGGCAATGAGGTAAAATTTTTGGAGACCCAAGTTTTGTAGTTTTTGTGTGTTTTGTAGGCCGTGGTACGTTAACCTTTCTGGGTAAGGAAGATTTGAATCTCACGTTACCTGGTCTTGGTTAACTCGCGACGGCATGTTTTTCCTTCACGTTGGTTTTAACGCCAACATTTGGATCAAGCCCCAATTCTGGAGCAAACCATCCACACCATAGGGAACAAACAAAAAAGTCCCCACATACCCATTAATCTGAATTGGGCATTTAACCTCTTAAATGCTATAGACAGGTCTCCAACCCATTGCAAAACAAGAGGTTAAAAATCCCTTTCAAATCAAAGGGGACTTTTATTTGTTCCATATCACGTAACCGGTTTTCCCCAGAATTGTTCTAGTCCTTCTTAATACATCAGCCTCTCAGCCCTATACTAATGGGATACCATTTTTCTTAGGCTGGCTGTAGGTACTGAATATACTAGGAGCTGACATCGTGTTGAACCATTTTAGTATCTTCGAAGTAATTGATGCATAAAAATGTGTTGTTTTCTATAGAGCTATTTTATGTTTGTGCACACTGACCTAGGAGTGGAAAGACAAATGACCTCCATTTGATGAAGCTGGTGGTCTACTTTCCAAAACAGAATGCTTTGTCTATCTTTTCTTCATTTCACTTCAAGTCATATTTGAAAAATGTATTATAAATGCTAATTTGTAATTGCAATGGTTGTGAGCTCGGGCAGCCCCTAGAAGCACCCATTACAATATGTCAGCTTATACCAACATTTTTCATTTTTCTTGGAAAAGCAGTAGCTAATTAATATAGATAGAAATCCCATGTTTTTCAAAGCTATCTGTGTGTTTAAAGGGGTAGAAATGTAAAATTGCTTTATTTTGTCCTATAGTGCTGATTCTGGAAATATCTGCACATATCAACCTAGGGTTAAAAAGTAATATAACCCCAAAACAGTATACCTTGCTTACCTTTTCTCCACATCTGTAATGTGTCTGACCATTTTAGCGCAGGCAGGTAATTTCTATAACGAAACGTGGCAGATGTAGGTTAGCATTCCTGGGCCCCCACAGAGTATGTTAACCCACACAAATGGTAAACCATTTTTCTCAGACTGGTAGCTTTTACAGAATACACTAGGAAACCCCATGATTACAAAGATTTTAGTGTCTTTGAAATGGTAGAAATTAAAAAAAAAAAAAACATATATTTGTTCCTGTAGTACCAATTTCTGGAAATAGTTGTGCACACTGACCTAAGGATAGAAAGACAAGTGGCCCTTGTCTGATGCTGCTGGTGGTCTACTTTGCAAAATGGTAAACTTTATCTACCTTTCTTAATTTCTCTTGTTGTTATAACCATTTTTAGTACAGGCAAATCATATCTGTAAAGGTTATTACCATTTTAGTGCAGGCAAGTAACTTTAAAAAAGAAAGTGTGAGATGTAGATTAATGTTCCTGGTACCCCCATACAGTATATTAACTCATACAAATGGGATACCATTTTTTCTCAGGCTAGTAGCAGGTACTTAACATTATAGGAAACTCCATGTTGATCAAAGATTTTCAAAGATGAAAAAAAAAATAATATTGGTTCATATAGCACCACCTTATGGAAATATTTGCACACACCAGCCTTGGCGAAGAAAGGCATGCATCCTCATTTGATGCAGGTGAATATCTACTTTCCAAAATAGTATACCTTGTACACCTTTCCTTCTTATGTTCATTTTAGTACAGGCAGCCATTAAAAAAAAACAACAACAGGCAGGTGTAATTTTGTACTTCTGGCACTTCTTACAGAGGAGGTAGTGAACCCTAGTCCTAAAAAGCTACCAACAGTGCATGTTTTCAGGATATCCCAGAGTGAGCACAGGTAGACCAATTAAAGTAACTAAGCTCCTAATTAGTCCAGTTCTGTACTAGCTGGAATATCCTGTAAACATGCACTGTTGGTAACTCTTGAGGACCACAGCTGACTAACCCTATCCTTTAGTATATCAGCGAATACCAATTGGGTGCCATCTTTCTCATAAAAGAAGTTGTTAATGAATACAATAGGATATTCCAGTTTTCAAAGCTTACAGTACATTTGAAGTGGTGCAAGTATAAAATAAAAATGTTTATTCCCTTTATCATCACTTATGGAAACATTTGTGCACCCCACTCTATGGGTAGAAAGGCAAATGACAGGGGAGGACTGAACAGTCAGGCATTTGGTCATGGACCAAAGGCATAGTGTAAATGTTACTGGGTGCCATTTATTTTGTGCATGCTTTGGGCTAGGAGGTGAGAGGCAAGGAATAGTGGAAATGTTGTTAGTGTGTGCCATTTCCATGTGCATGTTATGGGGAAGGTGGTCTGGTGGTTGCTGGCATAGTGTATCCACAGGAATACTCTACAGCGATCATACATTGTAGTACATATTCATGATTGCAGCCCCCATTGTTAGAGACTATCATTAGTGTAGCTACACTGGTACATTTGTACATTCACCCCACTGTGTTGCCTCCCATTTTCATCACTACATAATAACATACATATATCCAGATATCTCAAAACTATGTAACTTTTTTGCTCAACACAGCCTGTTATGAATATCCTAGAACCAGTCATATTGGAAACTACCCAGAAAGATGTCATGAGTATACGAACAGTGATGCAAAACCATTGATATACCTGGTATTAATGGAAAACTGTTAAAACATGAAAATAAAAACTGTCAATTGAAGTAAAAAATAAAAAAACAGCACCTTCCAATGTATGAAATTATTAGCATTTAGCAGTACTACATAAAGAAATTGTGAGATCAAATCCAATGTAAAATGTATACTTTGTGATGAAAGTAAGCACAGTAGTTAAAGTTTTGAGCATCAAAGTTCAAAGTTCATGCTACCACCTCAAATTTCTTACCGCCATATTGCTATCTTGCTGTTTACAAGATTCATGAAGCCAATATGATTGACTGACTAGTTTTAAGACATGCTGTAACTGCCCTCCTGGGTCCATGTGAGATGGCAAGGTTAACCCTTTGAGTGGCAGAGGGGTACGCAATGCATTGTGTACCCCACTGGCACTCAAACGGTTAACTAGGACAGCCATTTATCTATCTATCATACATACAATCTGTAATGAAAATCACTGCTATCTATAAATTCTGTTGATTCATAAAGGATTTTTGCATTTGGTACATTTATTTTTAACCATTTGAGTGTAAGACCATGAGGCCAGAAAAAAAAGGGGGGAAAAGCTCCTTTTCTGACAGCTATTTTAATAGGATGGTTCCTTTTAAAGGACTGTACAAATCACAGAAAGACTATCTATCTATCTCGTTATCTATCTGTCTATCTATATCTATCTATCTATCTATCTATCTATCTATCAATCTCTTTCGCTATCTATCTATCTATCTATCTATCTATCTATCTATCTATCTCGTTATCTATCTGTCTATCTATCTATCTCTATCTATCTGTCTATCTATCTCATATCTATCTATCTATCTATCTATCTATCTATCTATCTCATATCTATCTATCTATCTATCTATCTATCTCATATCTATCTATCTATCTATCTATCTATCTATCTATCTATCTCATATCTATCTATCTATCTATCTATCTATCTATCTATCTATCTCATATCTATCTATCTATCTATCTATCTATCTATCTATCTATCTATCTATCAATCTCTTTCGCTATCTATCTATCTATCTATCTATCTATCTCGTTATCTATCTGTCTATCTATTTATCTATCTATCTCATATCTATCTATCTATCTATCTATCTATCTATCTATCTCAAATCTATCTATCTATCTATCTATCTATATATCTATCTATTTATCTATCTCATATCTATCTATCTATCTATCTATCTATCTATCTATCTATCTATCATACATAGTCTGTAATGAAAATCACTGCTAACTATAAATTCTATTGATTCATAAATTATTTTTGCATTTGGTACATTTATTTTTAACCATTTGAGTGCAAGACCATGAGGCCAAAAAAAAGGTGGAAAAACAGCATATCAGCTCCTTTTCTGAAGGTTTTTAAGTGGAGTGACTTTGATCTCTCGGATATGCGCATATCTAATCTGTGTTTTGTTTCACCAGCTACAAGATAACATAATATACATCTGAAATAAAACTGATATTTTTCTCATCTTCAGGTGATGAAAACATTCTGACACCTCTGTTGGACATAATAAGGCATTAGCCACAAGGAATTAAATAATACATTTTAGATTTCATTCTGTACTTTTTTATCAGGAAAAAAAACTCCAAATATAATAATTTTACATCCATCACAAGCTCAGCTGTCTTAACTTGTTTCATTTTACAAATCTGTTTTACATACTTATTATTGCTTATTCCTCTGCTGTGAAAACGTAGCCTACAGTTTTTCATAAAGACTATTTTTCATACTCCAAAATATAGGATGAATTACAACAAACACCATATGGTAATTCATATTTTGTCTACATTTGCCATAAACTGTAAAAAAAAATAATATTGCATCCCATTATACTAACATGCCTGGAACCGTCTACCTGTCACCTGCACATATCATAGCCTCATGAAAGTATCTATTTAAATAGCCTATATCTTGTGCTTTTTTTGTATTTCAATCCTTTAATAGTTTTAAAGAAGTTTGCTTTCGTTTTGGGGGAATCTAATCTCTCATGTCCAGAAAAAATCACCTCCCTCCACCTTCTTAGTCCTCCACTAGAGAGGTAGAATAAGTCAAAGTGGAAGAATAATCATGCAAATCCTTTCAAGATGGAAGCTCCCACTAACAGGAGAATTTGGGAAGATGACAGGTCCTCATTCATGCTTATTTAACCCCTTGAGTCAGTTTTAACCAACCCGAGGCCTTTCAGTTGTTGTGGGGTACAATTCCTATACAATTCCCATGGGGTGGCTGGGAATCATCAGAGCTGAAGTCCATAACAGCTCAAGATACTCATGTTGCCCACCCTTTTCTTAGATGTTAGTTAAAGCAATAACTGAGGGGCACTTCCAAACAGAACAAGGCAGATTGTGTGTGTGTGTGTATATGTGTGTATATACATACCGTAAAATCTCGGGTATAATACGCACAATTTTACCCCACTTCACCTTATGTGAAGTGGGGGGTGCATATTATACTAGAGAGTTTTTTATTTTAAAAAAATTAAGCCGGCCAGAACCCTTCCCTCCCTCCCCTGGCGCTATCCTATTCTAAAATGCCACTTACTTTCTTAAAAAGCCAAGTCCCTGCATTTTCGGGCGGGCGGCGAATGTAAGCGTGTCGCCCCGCACGGGAAGATTCACATTGTTTACATGTTTCCTGATAATGATGAAAATGCAGGGACTTGTCTTTTGAAGAAAGTAAGTGGCATTTTAGAATTGGATAGCACCGGGGGAGGGAAGGGTTTAATTTTTTTTTCATAAGAGGGGAAAACAAGGGTGCGTATTATACATAGGCACTCTTTTTTTCCCCTAAAATCGTGGGTATAATATACACCTGCGTATTATACACAGGTGCGTATTATACCTGAGATTTTTCGGTATATAATAATGATATAAACTCTAAACTGAAATCTTCTACATGAAGCTCAGTCAAGAAGACCAGAGTCATCACTCAAAGATGAATAAATAAAAGATGAAGATTTATTAATCAAACAATTTTTGCCCTTCCTGGGACCTTCTTCCGGAAGGACCAAGAACATTTGGCTAATAAACTTTCATGTTGTATTTGATCCATCTTTGAGTACTGGCCTGTTCTTCTTGCACGTACTCCAGATAGAAGAAATCTGTCTATTGCTATCATGGTGAAACATGCATCAACAGCAATTTTTGCTTAACTTTTTGCTAATTTAAATGAGACAGAGTAAGAGATGTATGTCGTGAGTTACAATGATGGGGCTATTGCTGTCCTGCTGAGCACACACTATATTAACAGCTGTGCTCACAGAGAAATAACTCTGGAAGAGTGAAGCATAGGGTTGGATTTGCAAATATGATTATGCTGTAAACCAGGACCTGGAATTGGTTTTCTCGCCCTTCACTTGTCTAACATAGATTTAATTAATAAGATACATACATGAACATTATTCTCTTGATAACACAAGTGTCAAGGGTGTGGGTAATATGAGAGTGTATGGGCATTTTAGGGCATTCCTTTCCTCCGTAGAATGTTGTACTAGGCAGGTGTAAGGAGCTTTATAACATTTAAGTGTTATTGATGTCAGAATGTGTGCATCGGTATGCCCTAAACCAATCATACTCTGTAGGGAATTCCCAGAAGTACAGTCAATGGGGTTGGATGGTAACATCAGTGAAGCTCCCCTGGCAGATTCATACATTCATCCCATAGTTCTGTGTTGTGCTTTGTGACAAAATGTAACATACTTCCTTTTGAATCCAGATATGATATTTTTTCTGTGGATCAGCACTGTTACATCAGTAAGGACATGAGGGCCAGAAAATCCTGTATGCCCTTTCTTTGTTAGTCCAAACTATCTAATTTCTATATCAGTATATGTGTATCATTATTTATACACATATTTATTTGTACATGTACACATAATTAGACAATACAAAAATACAAGATAGGTTTAAGAGCATTAAATGTGAACCTTGCTTTATTAGCCATGAAAAAGGTGCAGCAAAGGGAATCATATACTGGGAAGAGAACACTGCCCCAAGGAACATACAATCTAATTAGTAAACATGACAATACAGAAATAGTAGGAGGATCATCATAAGTGTAAGTGTAAGGCTTCAGTAAAGGAAGTGCAAAATTATTATGATGTGTCTCTCAGTGAATATTGTTACTGTGATGCCTCCTTCAGCAGATGGTTTTTCAGGAGATGCTTGAAAGTGATGCGTGTGGATAATCGTTGAATGAAGAAAGAGAGGGCATTCCAAAGTCAAGGGGAGCCAGGGAAAATTATTGCAGCTGAGAAATGGCTTGAGCTGTGTAAGGAGAGGACAGAAAGAACCCTTGAAAAGAATGCAGGTGATGGGAAGGAGTTTAGCAGGAGATAAGAGCAGAAATGAAAGAGGGTTTTGAAGAAGTCAGCAACTTAAATGAGAGGAGAAGAATTCTGAATGGCATTCAAGATCTTATGGCTAGCCAAAAGAGAGATTTCAGAAGCAGATGAGAGGGAAGATATCTGTGAGTAAGGGTAATTATTCTTGCAGCTGAATTGAGGACAGACTGAAGCAGAGAAATATTAGAGGCAGGACGACCAGAGAGTACAATGTTGCATTAATCTAATCTGGAGAGAATGAGGGCCTGAGTGAGAGTTTTTGTCATTGACATACAGAGGAAAGGTTGAATTGTGGCAATATTTTTCAGGAAGAAGCAACAGGTTTTGGTGACAGCTTGGATATGGGAGAGAGAATGTCAAGGTAGACTTGAGTATAACAACAAGACAGTGTGCTTTGGTTACTGAGTGGATGGAAGAATTTTCAACTGTGATGGAGAAAGGGGTTGGAGGTGGTGTTAAGGAGGGAATACAACTAGATCTGCCTTTTAGACATATTGAGCTTAAGATAGTAGTGGGCCATCCATGGTGAGATGGCTATGAAAGACTTGAGACTGCACAGCTGGAGTGAAGTCATGGAAAGAGAGGTAGATTTGTGTGTCATCTGTGCATGGATGGTGATTAAATCCAACAGATGAGATGAAGTCCCCAAGTGAGAAGATGTAGAGTGAGAAGAGAAGTGGTCCCAAGACCGATCCTTGGTGTACACCCACTGAGAGGTCATGGGAGAAGAGAATGGGTTTGCAAAAGAAACACTGAAAGTACTGTTTGAGAGGTATGAGGCAATCCTTTCTAGAGTCAGGATTCCAATGGTGAGCAGTGTGTACAGTAGGTGATCAACAATGTCAAAGACAGCAGAGAGATCTAGTAAGATTAGAATACTGTATTGTCCTTTGCTGTGTGTGTGTGTGTTTGTGGTGGAGGGGTTCCACAGTGTTCAGTCTTGGGCCCAGTGTTTTTTAATTTGTTTATTAATGATCTAGAAGTAGGAATTAAAAGTATCATCTCATTCTTTGCTGATGACAATAAGCTATGTAAGGAAATACATACAGAGCTGGATGTTTTTTCTGTGCAGAAGGATTTCTGTGCAGAAGGATTTAGTTAAACTGAGTGAATGGACAGAAATGTGGCAGATGACATTTAATGCATTTGGGCTGTAGAAACAACCTTGCTACATATACTTTAAATGGGAAACAACCTGGGGAATCTTCATTAGAGAAAGATTTAGTTGTACTGATAGACAATAGAATTCACAGCAGTGTGCAGAGTCACTCAGCTGCTGCAAGAGCAAATAGGGTACTAGACTGCATAAAAAGAGGTGTAGATGCAAGGGATGCTAATATTATCCTACCTCTGTATAAATCCTTGGTTAGGCCTCATCTAGAATATGGAGTACAATTTTGGGCGCCTGTTCTAAAAAAAGACATTACTGAACTGGAAAAGGTGCAGAGACGTGCAACAAAACTGATAAAGGGATTGGAGGATCTGAGTTACAAAGAGAGACTAGCCAAATTGGGTTTGTTTACATTAGAAAAGAGACATCTAAGGGGTGATATGATTACAATTTACACATACATTCAAGGTCAATACAAAGATCTAGCCAATTATTTACGCAAAGAGCTGAGCTAAGAAAAAGTGGTCATCCATTAAAACTGTAGAGGAAAGGCGCTTTCGACTAAAACAAAGGCAGGGATTCTTTACAGTAAGGGCAGTAAAGCTATGGAATTATTTGCCTCGGGATGTTGTACTTGCAGATAATGCAACTGCTTTCAAAAAAGCAATGGATGCCTGTCTAACACAGAACAATATTGAAAATTATGACAGATGGCTTCAAAGCAGATAGGATGTTGATTCAGGAAAATATCTGATTGCCATTTGGAGTTAGGAAGGAATTTTTTTACCCACTTGGGGCTAAATTGGAAATTGCTCCAGAGGGCTTTTTTTTGCCTTCCTCTGGATCAGCAGGGGTGTTTTTGGCAAGGGCTGGACTTGATGGACGCATGTCTTTTTTCAGCCTCATCAACTATGTTACTATGTAGTTCATTAGTAACTTTTGTTAGGGCTGCCTCTGTGGAGTAGTTGGAACAGAAACCTGACTGTGGTGGGGCAAGAAGAAAGTTAATATTGCGAAAAGAGTTTAATCGTGCAAATACAAGGCATTCCACAATCTTAGATGTAAAGGGAAGGAGTGAAACTGTACAGTAGTTTGAAAGACAGCTGGGTCTGAGGGAGAGTTTTTTGAGTATAGGTTTAACTGTTGCATGTTTGAATGAAGAAAGAAAGGTTCCTGTAGAACTAGAGCAGTTAAAGATATAAGTAAAGCTGGGTACAAGAGTAGCTGCAAGAGCCTTGATTAGGTGAGAGGGACTGGGATCCAGGGTAGGAGGATAGTAATAAAAATACTTCCTCCCCTGTAACAGGGGTGAATGAGCTAAGGATTACCTGAGGTGAGTTAGGAATCAGGGGAGGGGGGATGAGAGAAGAAGTCCCACACCCCCATCCCCATGTGTGTGAGAAAGATAGGCCACTATAGCAGATAGCAGCTTCAACAGAAGAATCAAAATGTGAGATCCAGGATTCTGTGATAGTGAATTGGTTAAGAGAGTTGAAGAGGAGGAGGTTGTGAGTTGTGTGGAGTTTGTTAACCCCTTACCGCCCGAGGACGTACATGTACGTCCCAAGCGGATGTCCCAGGTGGACAGAGGACGTACATGTACATCCCGAGCGGATCTTCCAGGTGGACAGAAGATGTACATGTACGTCCCGAGCGGATCTCCCAAGTGAACAGAGGACATACATGTACATCCCAAGCGGATGTCCCATGTGGACAGAGGACGTACATGTACATCCCGAGCGGATCTCCCAGGTGGACAGAAGATGTACATGTACGTCCCGAGCGGATGTCCCAAGTGAACAGAGGACATACATGTACATCCTGAGCGGATGTCCCATGTGGACAGAGGACGTACATGTACATCCCGAGCGGATCTCCCAGGTGGACAGAAGATGTACATGTACGTCCCGAGCGGATGTCCCAGGTGGACAGAGGACGTACATGTATGTCCCGGAAATCGTTTTAACAATGAAAAAAAAGTTTGGCGGGCGTTAAGTGCACGCTTCCGGTCACTGAGGGGTTAAATAGATAGCGAGCATTCCATAATGCACAGTACAAGGGTGGAAGGAATAAATGGAAGCAGGGAATGTCAGTAGATTTCTGGGGTCTGCCTTACCAGACGAGCAGGTAGTCAGCACTCTGGGACAGACACAGGTGGGAATGCAGGTTGGACCAGGGTTGGGAGAGATATCTCTTGAATCTAGAAGGAAAGCTGCAAACAGAAAAAGCACATGAGAGGATTTGTATGTGTGAAGAGATCTGGATTGTGTCTTGGTAGATGGACATAAAGAGTGTGGTTTCGGTTTATGAAAATGAAACCTGCAGAGTTTTGAAAACTCTGCATTTGATCTATAAAGAACTATTATATTGATCCACAAAAATGAAATCACCACTTACAACTAGCCTGAAATTGTGTGTTGAAATAAATGGATGCGACAGAGCATCTACAGGATAATTTAAAAGATCTTTCCTCTGGAAGAGTGTTGAACGCACACAATAGATTTCTTATCCATTATGAATTTTATCATCATGTAAAGGGGCAATGATGTTAAAGTAGAAATTGCTCTTAAATGAAAGAACATGTTGTAAGAATCACAGATATATATGTATAGATTCCTATACAGCATCACAACGTAAAGAAATAATAATGATTTATTTTTACTGTATTATTACAACATAATATATTTAACATGCTGACTTTTTTATATTAGTCACATGTACTTCCCTTTAATAAATTATTAGTTATTTTCTTTCTTCCTCTTCCAGTGACATAAGCACACTTTTCATTCAGTCTGTAAAAAAGGAATCAGACACTGTGAGGCGTATATCTGCAAAAATTTGAAATATAAATAGCATTATATTTGTATAGTACTACTGTGGCACAATCATCCATCCTCAGATGATCCTTTAGTTCTAGAAATGCCAGATAGCTTTACACATTTCGAAGCAGTGTAATGTAGCTGTATCAACAGGAGAGAGAAAAACAGATTACACTGTATAATCTCATGTATAATAATCACAACTTTTTCACCTTATGTGAAGTAGGGGTGCGCGTATTATACACAAGAGAAAAAATATATATCATCAAGTCTGTTCCCCTCCTCCCTTCACTTCAATATGCTCCTACCTTCCCCAACCTCTACTTAACCACTCTGGAGGCATCTGGGATATCTGCACAGTGGGCAGTATGCTTGTATTTGCCTCCCACTTCCCACATACCCATACTTGGGAACTCTCCGTATTTGCCCCAGAGACTCTGGTTTTGGCACTGCTTTACTGGGTCTCCGGGGCAGATGCTGAGTCCTCCGGGTGTGGGAGTTTCTATTGAAACTCTACCCACTTCCATTTTTTTCCCCCGTAGCTCCTTCCCCCAGCCTTCTTTTAAGCCCTCCCCCAGCACTCGCGTTAAGACCCACCCCCTTTTGACGCGATATGCGTCATTCTCCACACGACCCATGGCAGCAGAGGACTCCCGTCTGGGGAGACAGCAATAAAAAATTACCAGGTATGCACATACCCCTATGAGGGCCTGTGATAATTCAAGATAATGGTAGTGCTCTTTGAAGACCAGAAGGTCCTTGCAGGGCACTACTGTAGTTTCATTGCACAGAGGTCTATGCATTGGGTCTATGGTAGTGCTTTGCAAGGACCTTCAGGGCTTGTGATGCTAACAGGACAAATTGATAAAAATTATCTGTGATTCCTTAGGGTTTGGGATGCTAACAAGCTGTGTTCATAAAAATTGTCTGTGATTCCTTAGGGCTTGTGATACTAACAAGTAAAATTGATAAAACTGATCTGTGATTTCTCAGGGCTTGTGACTCTAACAAGCTGAATTGATAAAAAGTATCTGTGATTCCTCAGGGCTTGTGATGCTAACAAGACAAATTGATAAAAATTATCTGTGATTCCTCAGGGCTTGTGATGATAACAAACCAAATTAACAAAATTATCTGTGATTCCTAAGGGCTTGTGATGATAACATGCCAAAGTCCTCCAAATCATTTTTTTTTCAGAGCTTGGGCCTAAAAAGTGTAATTCCTACAAATCAATGTTTCTTCAGGGCTTGGGCCTAACACAAGTCTAGGACCTACAACAAATCAATGATTCCTTAAGGCTTGGGCCTCTAACAACAAGTCTTACAAATCATCCTCTACAAAATACTCTATTCAATCAAGTATCAGTCAGTCCCCATCACAGCTTACGTCAGGAGGGTCCCTGTCTCTGTCACGTTACTTACCAATTTCTTATTTTATTTCTTTTTTAATTTTATTTATTTATCTTTTCAATAATACCAGTCTGCAAACCCCTCCCCCCAAAAAAAATTCCCTATTCAACTGATTCTTTCCCCAGACTCCACACAAAAACATAGGCACCCTCCCTAGGCCCCTTTTATACCTTGTTTCATTTTGTTTTTAATTTTAATTATTATTAACTGTCCCCCCAATTCCAGTCAACAACCCCACCAAAAAATTAACTGTTTAACTAATTGTTTCCCCACACTCCATCAACACAGACACCCTCATACCCCTCATATTTGGGAAATAAAATAACATTTGCTATATGTTATGTGTAAATTCAATGTCCCTATTGATTTCAATGCAATGAGCTAGGGGAATAAAGCGGAAAAGGCACTTTTTGTGGGAAATTATACTCCAAGTGCCATTATTCGCAGATTTTGGTTTGAGGCAAACTTTTTTGCCCATGCCTAATAGCTAGGGCTGTAGATATTATTGACCTGTGTGCTGCTGATTACTGTATGTGGCTGGGTGTGTGATGGACATGGACTTGGTGACAATGCTGAAGACTAGCACTTTACTAACACATCCCTGCACTGTTCCTACTCCTTTCCCCCTACCCCTGCCCTGAATACATTTGCTGGACATTAACAAATTAGTATGGATTTTAACAGTATAGTTAATATAGTATATAAAGGTTCTTACCAGACCAAAACATCGAATAATGAATAGTTTTAATTTTTAAAGACCTGTGAGTGCCTGCCTTATATGGTCCTTTACAAATGATATATGCCTTTTGCCTCTTCTAGTGTTGTCATGGTCATTCTTAGTCACAATTCATGTCCCATTTTTTTTCATTTTTTTCCTGTCCCTATCTGTCACTGTCTACAAAAAGATAACCACTCATTGCAGCTGCATCTGCTTCTGTTCTTCATTGCGCGTAGTTATTGTCAAGATGATTTCCGCTCCTGCTTTCTCTCTCAACCAGTAGTAACATAGTAACTTAGTTGATGAGAATGAAAAAATAGACATGCATCCATCAAGTCCAGCCCATGCCATATCACTCATGTTGATCCAGAGGAAGGCAATAATAAATAAATAAATAACCTTTTCAGCCATTTCCAAGTAAGCTCCAAGTGGGTACAAAAATTCTTTCCTGACTCCAAACGGCAGACACTTCCCTGGATCATCTACCTATCTGCTTTGAAGCCATATGTCATAATTCTCAATATTGTTCCATACTAGATAGGTATCCATTGCTTTTTTGAAAGTAGTTACAGTATCTGCAAGCACAATATCCTGAGGCAAATCATTTCATAGCCTTACCACTCTCACTGTAAAAAATCCCTGCCTT
The DNA here is from genome assembly GCA_037306005.1 of Rhinophrynus dorsalis. Lineage (NCBI taxonomy): Eukaryota > Metazoa > Chordata > Amphibia > Anura > Rhinophrynidae > Rhinophrynus > Rhinophrynus dorsalis. The sequence continues at coordinate 65,064,549 of CM074719.1, read as the reverse complement.
TGTTTTAGTCAAAGTGCCTTTCTTCTAGTCTTAATAGATGACTTTGCGTTCTTAGCTTTTTGTGTAAATAATTAGTTGGATAGTTCTTTGTATTAACTTTAAATATATTTGTAAATTGTAATCATATCACCCCTTAGACGTCTCTTCTCTAATGTAAACAAACCCAATTTGGCTAGTCTCTCTTTTTATGCAGGCTAGTACCCTATTTGCTCTTGAAGCAGCTGAGTGACTCTGCACACTGCTGTGAAATCTATCTTCTATCAGTACACCTAAATCTTTCACAAATGAGGATTCCCCAAGTGTTTTCCCATTTAGTATATATAGCATGTTTCTACAACCAAAATGCATAATATTACATGTCTACATTAAATGCCATCTGCCACTTTTCTGCCAATTCACTCAGTTTATCTAAATCCTTCTGCAGAGAAATAACCTCCAGCAGTCTTCATTTTTACAGTACAGAATGAGGATAGACCTTAGTCAATATTCCGGTCCCTCTTTTGACAGTTGTAGGAGCCGATGTACTTGTCTGTCTCTTGGGTGTCGGGTGGCTAAGTATATTTGTCAGTGACAGAGGTTCTGCCAGCTCATCAAGGAAGTTGCCTGTCTCTTCTCTTTCAAAAACAATTTTGGCATATTTTGGCTAAATGTGCTTTCTCCCTTCACACTCCCCCAGAGTCACATATCAAAGAGAATAGCCAGCTCATGAATGGGCTTGGATCACCTGCCTGTCTCTTCTTAGTCAAACAGGATTCTGGATTATTTGGGGTAAATCTCTTTTCTCCCTTCACACTCTTCCAGACCCCCTAAAACAGAGAACAGCCAGCTATTGAAGGAACTTGGATCAGATGCCTGTCTCTGCCCAGTTAAACAAGATTTTAAAGGGATAGTAATACTTCGCTTTAACTTTATTTTATTTTGTAGGCATTGAAAAAACATGAAGAATGATATAAGTCTTATCTCTCAAACCTTTATGGTTTATGAGATCTTCACAAGCAAAGTTTCCCCCTCCCGCCCTTTTTACCTACTGTAAACAATCTCTTCTCAGATGTGGAATGCAGTCCACAGACCAGACAGATAACAGAAGGGGACACTCTTATTCCTATGAAAACAATGAAATCCCTGCCCCCCTTGACAAGCTTTTCAGCTTTTTCTCTTATCTTAATTGAAGATTGTCCCTCTCTGCAGTCTACCTGGGCACCTCCCTTCTGCTCAAGCTGAACAGTGTGGCATCAGTAAAAGGGGCGGGAGGGGGACACTTTGTCATTGAATTACTCTGGAACTACAACTCTGACAGAATTGAAATAACACTCTCCAAAGTTCAAATACTATGATGATTAATTAGAGCTCTTTTTATTATGAAACATTACTATCCCTTTAAGCAAATCTCCATTCTCCATCCATATTTCCCAGCCTCTCCAAGTTCCCCTAATACAAGGAATATATTGCTTGCCCACAAAATTCTGTAAACTAAACTCCAACTCCACTTAATTTTCCTGTTTTGAATAGCTCTAACAATATGCTGCTCTCTCTCTCTCGCTAACAAACAAAGAATAACATGTTGCAGGAACCTCACACCCATTTTATATTATTCCATTGGGAAAATAAGGAAACTTTGCACATGGGGGAAATTCATTCTTATCATTAATTTCAGTGCAAATATCAAGGCAGAAATAGAGGAAAATCATCACTTTTCACAAAAAAAATCCTTCTGGGGGGGCATTTATAATTGTTTTATTTTGAGCCTTAAAATTTCATCCATCCCTAGTTGTTAACGGAATAGTAATACTTTGTTTTAACTTTATTTTATTTTGTAGGCATTAAAAAAACATGAAGAATGATATGTCTTATCTCTCAAACCTTTATGGTTTAAGAGATATTCACAAGCAAAGTTCCCCTCCCGCCCCTTTTACCTAGTGTAAGCCATCTCTTCTCAGATGTGAATCTGGTTGTATGACCAGACAGATAACAGAAGGGGACAATTTTCTTTGTATGAAAACAATGAAAGCCCTTCCCCCCTTGACAAGTTTTTCAGCTTTTTCCCTTATCTTAATTGAAGATTGTCCCTCTCTGCAGTCTACCTGGGCAGCTCCCTTCTGATCTGGTTGAACAGGGAAGAGATTTTGTTTGTGAATATATCTTAAACCATAAAGGTTTGAGAGATAAGACTTATATCATTCTTCATGTTTTTTTAATGCCTACAAAATAAAATAAAGTTAAAATGAAGTATTACTATCCCTTTAAGTCCACATACGCCAAATTCATTATAATTGCTTGAGATTTCCCTCTATTCTCCCCCAGATGCCAAATGAAAGGAAAATATAAAATAATTTTATGGGCTCTATGGATACCACATTAATTATGTTTTTCCAAAAGATGTATCCTAAGGGATTCAACCCTAATGTACAAAATAAAATCCTATATAATAATTCGCTAAAACGTGTGTAACGACGAAGTCATGTGCAGTAGAGACTGCCCGCACCGCCGCTGATAGAGAGCTGGATGCTCCGCAGGAGCGTCCAGCTGTGTATCAGCCACGGCGCAGGCAGTCTCTAATGTGCATGACTACCCCACGACCGGCTGGCAGTGGCACTGTGGCCCATGTAACGGGCTCTTTAACTAGTATCCTAATATTTGTCATGATGTAGAAAACTGTATATGAATGTGTATCCGGATGCAGTGTGTGTTTTTGTCTCTGTGTATGTGTGTGTATGTGTAAACAGATAGTTACCACTCAGCAACAGTTAACTACTTGCCAAATTTATAGATAGATAGACAGATAGATAGATAGATAGATAGATAGATAGATAGATAGATAGATAGATAGATAGATGGATAGATAATATAACAGTATGTCTAGCTGATATGTTGTGCTGCTTTGGCTGTTGTTTCTATAACAAAAAACGTTTGTTGCATGTTGTGTTTGATACTCTTCCTAAGTGAGATGATTTCCATTCATTTCTTTTTTTGGCTAGTTGTGAGTTGCAATAAATATGAGATGCTAGAAAGAAACATGAATTTTTAACACATTTTAAATTAAATCATTAGATTTCTAGAGCTTAATGCAATTTCATAAGGGTTTGAAGTAAGAGTTCTTGGCAGTGTTAGTAATATCCCAGTAGGAGGTTGATTACTTACTAAGACTTGATTATTGGAGAAATGATTGCTCTGTAGACTACAACTGGGAAATCAAGTTATGTTCCAAAAACACAAGAGACTGAGTAGTGGAATTTCAACCAAAATGATATTAATTTATATTTGTCTCTACTCTTTTTGGCTTCCAGAGCCGCCTTCCGCACCAAGGAATGTAAATTTTAACATGAATGAAACAGCACTTTACTTGGAGTGGAGCCCCCCCATTGATACTGGAGGAAGGAAGGACCTAACATACAATGTGCTCTGCAAGAAATGCGGGACAGACACAAGCCAGTGTGAAATCTGTGGAGGTGGCATTCGTTTTGTACCTCGGCATTCTGGCCTGCTTAATTCTTCAGTAACAGTGCTGGACTTTTTATCCCATGTCAACTACACATTTGAAATTGAAGCAGCTAATGGAGTCTCTGAACTTAGCTTCTCTCCGAAACAGTTTACATCTATCACCATTAAAACAGATCAAGAAGGTAAGTGTGTGTTCCTATGGAATGTTTCTGTACACTGAACTTATTTATTTAGAAAAATGCAACAAATAAACAATTATTATATTACCCTGTTACATCTTGCACGAAGACACTGAGACTGGTGTAATACTGGTGTTAAGAACTGAAATAATTCCAGAGCAAACCAACTGCACCATAATAGGCAGATAACAATTCTTTAAATGCTCAAAGTTCAAAGACTGCTCTCTATCATTCAAGGGGTTAAGACCCCATTTAATCAAGGTGAATTTGTCTTTGTTCACTATGGTGCAATTGGCTTGCACCAGGATTGCCCCAGTTCATTTAGGTTCATTGGCCTAGCTGAACTAGGGCATCCCTGTCTGAAAGCTCATTGACAGTAGGACTGGATTTCCTATTAGGTAGAGTAGACAACTACCTAAGATGCTAACTATTGGATTTTGGTGGCTGATTTCATTATCGTTTTGTATAAAAAAGTAATATCCAGTTTAATTTAACTAGTTTATATACTCCAGTGTTTTCCAGGTAGTGTAACCCTTTAAGTGCCAGAGGTGTGAGCAATGCATTAACACTCAAAGAGTTAATAGTTGAAATGTCTCTGCAATAACCAGTGCATTTATGTAGTAGGGTAAGGGTGTTTGTGGATGGAGTTGGCATCAGGAGTGGTGATTACCGTTGGGGCTAGGGCCACCTAAGGTATCATGTCTAGTGGTAACAGAGGCATAGTTAAGTACCTGTTTACCAACTGATATCAAGTATATTGTCAAGTTAAAATAATCTACATCTGACTACATTTTTTACAATATGCAAAATTCACAGTTCCAAAATTGATTTGCATGGTTATTTATTAGTCATTATTATTATTATTATTATTATTATTATTATCATCTGTACTGGTAGAATTTTTTTATTATTATTATTTGCTGGGGTGCTGAGAAAAAGTTTCCAAAATGAAGCTTCTGAAGCTGCAAGGGAAGCAGACAGATAACTGCTTGTTTCCTTGTGCAGGTTCAGTCAAGGGTTTTCTGATGGGGCAACACCCTGCCCTTTCCCTTGCCGGATCCCCTGCCACCCACACTATCCCATTGGAACATGTGTTTCACCCCTCTATTGTTGGGGTAGCTAGAATTAGCCTCAATGGCAAATGAAATCAAATAAAATGTAATATTTAGAAAGTGTTTTAGCAGGAAGAATATATTGAGAATTCTCTCATTTTCAAGAATGTCCTGGAGAGCATTTAAAGATACAGTAATGTCCCATGAAAAATGTTTAGAGTTTTATTAAAAAATAAGCTAAATGTCACAAATCCTATCTCTCAAACTGCTATGGTTTGAGAGATAGCCTCCTTTAAAGTTCCCCTCTCCCTCCTCTTCTCCTGACATCAGCTGAAAGCAGGAGTTCCTGGTCCGGGGACCAACAAGCAGCTCTTCAGCAGAGCTACAGTAGCGCAATTTTAAAAGAATTGCTTCTTTGGAACGATCTACAAAGTGTGCTTGGTTTGCAAGCACACTTTTTTTTGACTGTTTCCAAAGACATAATTATTTTTAAATTGCGCTATTGTAGCTCTGCTGAAGAGCCTCCTCGTGTCAGCTGACACGGATCTCCTTCTGTCAGCTTTACAGCTGACATCAGGAGAAGAGGAACTTTAGCGAAGGATATCTCTCAAACCATAGAGGTTTTAGAGATAGGATTTGTGTCATTTACCTTATTTTTTAATCTCTACAAAACTCTACACATTTTTTATGGGACAATACTGTCCCTTTAAAGTGCAAAGTTGCATATTTACACAAAGAGAAATAAAAATATATACTCAAATAGATTAATAATAAATAAAAAATAACAGCTTGAGAGATCCTGTATATTGGGCCTCCTTGTCTACTGGACTCCTTCTCCAGGTCATTACCTCACAGATGGTTAGATGGGTAATGTGGAGAGTAAATAATTTCTACTTTGTGCCCAAAACTATTGGGATCATGTTGTCAGTTTTTAAGAATAGTTTGTTTTTAGCAATACATCTATCAACTTCAGAGGAATCATCCTGTAATACTACTACAAACTCTGATATGCTTGACTTTTTAGTGTTGATTATAGTGCTAGCTAATTTATAAACATGGCAAATAGAAGAGGGTCAAGAATGGAGCCCATATTACTTTGAGCTGAAGGAATCCACTGTCAGCAAATGGCACATATTGTTATCTGTATGATAGGCTGACCAGACCTCACCTTTAACCGGGGCCGCAAGGAAAAATGCATACTGCAGGACTACTTTAGTTTCAGTGGAGTGCTGAAAAATGGCTATTTCCTATGTGTCCCCGGTTAAAGGTGAGATCTGGTCAGCCTACTGTATGATAATTAATAATATTATCAGTAGTTTAGATAATGATTACCCAAACCTGAACTTTTGAGCTAATTTATCAGAATAGTATGGTCTACTGTAGCAAATGCCTTTGCAAAATTTTAAAAATTGCCCCAGTAAGGTCATCATGTTCCATGTCACTTTGGATATCTTTGCATACTTGAAGAATAGTGAAAATGCCGAGCAGTCTGTAATATTGCTGTGCATGGACTCATTTTTCCTGGACTCTAGATAATTTGTGGTCTGTAATTTGATACCATATTTTTATCACCGGTTTCGTGGATCATTACAACTCTAGCCATTTTCCAGGCTTTGGGCATATACCCATATGACAAGGAAGTAGAGTCACTAACAGTCACCAAGCTTTAGTAGCATTTGTCTGTCATGTGTGGTTTCTGCTACTATTAGTGGAGCTGGATGTTGTTGTAGTTGTACTGCCACTACTGCTAGGTATCAAAGGTGCAGCACTTACAGCAGCAGCACCAGAGGTACTCATCATATCTAACACTGTGGATGTTAACCTGTGTTGCTGTTGCTAGGTACTCAAAACAGGTCTGTGTGGCTGAGTGGGACTTGGACTTTGAAGAGGAGATGGTGCTGATGATGACTGATAGGGTGACTGTGTGCTTTTTGACATCTGTGCCTGTCCAGGGTCAGACTTTCCAATGGCTTTCTCAAGCACTTTATAGGCAGACACAGTGCTCCTTAAAAGTGGTGGAAGATACAGCCTTTGACTTTCTGCTAACTTTATAGCCCTGTCATCATCATCACTCTCAACTTCATCTGTATCTGAACAAGAGAAGTATGCATCAGTCATCATTAGGTCATCCTCAGCAGCATCAGCATCACCTGACAGTTCTTGCCCACTACTACCCTTATATTCCTCTAAGCTTTTAGAGTTCTTAAACAATTTCTTTTTACTTTTACTGTAACAAAATTCGCTACTACTTTGAGGACAGGTGTTTTGGTGCTTGGTTGTCTCACTGTCTGATGCAGCAAGGCGGTTCAGCTGCTACACCTTCCTCTATTATGCTATTGCCAGCATCATCAACACTTGAATGCGACTAGTTGTCGTCTTCAGTGTTCTTCTTATATGCTTCTTTATTTCTACTGGCACTGGTGGTTCTGGAACTATTTTTCCTGGGACCTTGACAAACTGTATCCTCCCTTGGAGTAAAGGGATCATCATCATTGATTGCACACTCTGAAGCAACCATTGCTGCATTCAGTTTTTGAAGTACTACTACTTTACTCTGACGTCCATGCACTGCTCCACCTTCCCCCTTCCCCTTGTGAGTTTGCTGGACATTACACAACTACACTGTGTTTTTTTTACTGTACGGTACACAACACAACTGATGGAGCTGTATGATGCCTTGCTTAAGCCCAGTCAGCTGTCTGTCACTCTCACCTAAGATATTTAGTTATTTATTATTTTTTATTTATTTATTTTTATTTATAAAAATAACCCTGTTGTCTTATCATAATCTGTCCAAAAAATATTATAACTGAAAACAAAATCAACAACTTCTTTCCCCAGACTTCCACACCCAACATAGAGACAATATTAGCAAGATCAGCAAGCAAATAGGACCCTAGATGCCTGTGTCTTGCCAGTCAGTCACGTGGAATTTTGGAGTATTTGGGGGTCAACCTCCTTCCTCCCTTCTTCTCCCCCATTATGCCCCCAGACTCCCCTCCTACAGAGAACAAATGTCCTACCTAAATGACTCCCTAAAACTAAGCTTCAATTCCCCTTTATTTGCCTATCTCCTCTAGCTCAAAAACATGCTGCTCTCTCCTCTCACAAACACAGAATGACTGCTGTGAGAGCCTGACAGCCTTTTATATGGCTGTAGAAAACATTTGTGTGGTGGAGAAATATTTTTCTTCCCGTTGATTTCAATGGGTGGAAAAGGCGGGAAAGAGCGGAAAACCGGCACCTTTCACAGGAAATTATTCGCCAAGCAGGAAGTGCCATTATTTGCCGATTTCAGTTTGAGGTGAAAATTTTCACCCATCCCTAGTGGTCAGATATTTCACTGTCTGATATTAGCGTAAAAAAATTAATTTTACTTTAGTACTGCACTAGGGTGAAGGTGCTCAAAACTGTTCAATGCATGTCCCTACTTCTGTGTAATCGGTGAAGTGACACATCCAAAAAGTTGATGTTGAATGCATTAGATAGTGATATGGAGCCCTGTATTGTTTCATTTTTCATAGTTTTATAGTTGTTGGATGAGGCTGATTAGGGGGGCTGTTCATTTGATATTGAGATTTGGCTAGTTTTGTTTTCTTTGCACAGGTACTCCACAATCGCCTGTAGACAGTGTGATCATAAATACTGCCAGTTTGTTTCAATTTTATCCAAGATAGATGACTTCCCTGACGCTGACCTTCCTTTGTGTGTTGTGGGTATTACAGACCTGCAAGAAGTCTGAGTGAAAATAGTCATATGCAGACTCAAGGTCAGATTTTAAGCTTATTCTGTACCATGGGCAATTGCTTGATCATTTAAGAAAGACTGGAGATTAAACTTCCAAAAACATCTAGTAACTATTAAACTTTTACTTTGGGGGCATGATTTGATATGCTTTATTTTGTGAACTCAGTACACTGTGGAGTGATCAATAAATACATGTGCTACTACACCCAAATGGTGAATTCTTCTTGGGAGAGATGAAAGGATCCAGTGCAGCACAGTAGGGTTGGATTTTTTTATTTATAATTATATATATTATATATAACATTCAATTTCAGGATGAGCTTTTGGCAGCCTTCCTTTATAAAAGTCATAAATCAACGAAATTAAACATCTAAGTCCAATATATGGCTTACAAAAACACAAACTGATAAATTACAGATCACTCCAGTTTAAGTTTTTAACCCTTTGAGTGCCAGACAGTGATGTAACTATAGGGTCCTGAGACCAGGCCCGTCACTCCAGGGGCCCAGCCTCCCCCTGCGACCCCTCCGCCTGGCACCAGCAATCTCCCGCCAGTGCTCTAGTAATACAGAGCGCTGGGAGATGACATCATCTCCCAGCTCTCTGTATTACTAAGAGGACCACAAGGGAGCTCCAGGGTGGTAAGAGATGGGGGAATTGTGAAGATTGAGGGGCATTGTGGAGGGGGGTCAATGTGGTCGGGGGGGGCAATGTGGTGGTGGGGCAGTGGCACTTCTTGCACCAGGGCTCGGAGGCTTCTAGTTACGCCTCTGGTGCCAGAGCAGCATTAATTGCAATACTCTGGTACTCAAAGGGTTAAAATAACTTGAACAGTGAGAAAAGAACGTATGGACAAGGGGAGAAGATGACAAGCAAAGAGAGCATGAGAGATAAACCCATCATTATACACAAACACATATGATTAAAAAAAATAACTAGAAGAAAACTAGAAAACAAAGTAAATGTCATAGAATGTGAGAAAACCACAAATCCCACAATTATTTCAGCTTCAATCAGTGCATCTACCTGCAGATAATAGGACGTGCCATGGGCACATACATTGCACCACAATATACAAATCTTTTTAAGGCCATCCTGGAACAGGGATTTCTTGGTTCATGCTGCTACAAACCTTATAAATAATACCGCCATATCACTGATCTATTCATCAAATGGACAGAGGAACTGAAAAAACTTTTAATAAATCCATCAACTCATTTCACCCAGCTATTAAACTTAAAATTGATTTTCCGGAAGAGCATGTACACTTCCTGGGCACAACCATAAAAATCACCAATGGCAAACACAACTCACCTGTATAGAGAACCCCATAGGCAGGTACACTTATCTTCACAACTCCACTTCACACTGAACAAGGCATTATTCATAGCCTAGCTATCAGATAGCACTGCATATGCTCTTTTACTATCATCTGCAGTAATAATATATATATACACTGTCCAAATGATTCAAACATAAAGGCTACAAAACAAGGACAATCACAAAGAAATAGCATCTGCATTGAGAACACCCTGTGAACATCTGTTTATAATATGAAGTGAAGGAAAGCGCTACACATATACCACTTGTGGCTACTTACAACACTGCTCTAGAAGATATACACATCATCAGATTTACAGGCACTGCTAAGAGAGGATGCTGTGTTAAAAGTTATATTCCCCCAACCTTCTGTCATGGCATTCAAATATCCACCTACCCTGAAACCAAAATTTTTAATAGAAAGTTGGTCAATGAACAGGCAAACACTAATAATGGAACCTAACTATGCAACCTATTTATCTGCATACTTTGTCAGTATAGTTTTGAAAACAATACTGCACAACACAACAAGATATACAACAATAGAAAAAAACTTTTTTTTTTAATTTCTACCACTTCAAGGACTTTCTTTGAAAACCATGGAATTTCCTACTGTTTTTAGTACTTTCTACAAGCCAAGAAAAATGGTACACCATTGGCATGGGTTGACATACCATAGGGGGATTCCAGAAGGACAGCACTACACCTGTCACTTTTTTTTTAAATGACCTGCTTGCACTAAAATGTTCGTAAGCATTACAAATATGAAGAAAACATCAGTAACACACACATTTTAGAAAGTAGAAATTTGCCCACATCAAATGAGGGGTCAATTGCTTTTTTACTCCTAGGCAGGAAAAACACATGCTATTTTACACTTTTCACTTCAAATATACTAAAATCTTTCAACACCATAGTATTTCATAGTATATTCAGTACCTAATGCCAGCCTGAGAAAAATGGCACCCTATTGGTATGGACTAATGTATCATAGTGGGTGCCTGGCGCACAGCTACCAGTGGACTAATGCTGGGGAAATTCTATCACAACTAGTGGAACAAAGCTGGAGGGGATTAGAGAGTATATGCAAGAATGTGTGACCCGTAGAACCTGCCTGGGAGGGCAGAAAATGTATACGGTTATCCTTGACTTTCAGTGGTTAGTGGAACCAGGCTGGGGGATCAGACAGTGTATGTGTGTGTGTGCGTGTGTGTGTGTTTGTGTGTGTGTATAAGAGTGGGGGTATGTGGGTACGTGTGTGGGGGGGGGCTGGTTGGTTGTTGTGAGTTCCAGAGGGGTGTCCAATGCTTTGCAAATCAATGCTCTGGACACACCTCTAGCATGCATCTTTTTTCTTTAACTCAGACCTGTTTGGGGGCATAAGAATCCCTCCTGATGCCCCTATCGCCTGGGAGATCAATAGTGCTGACCTTGGAGAGCAGTGTGGCTCTCCAATTCTCAAACATTATATTTTAAATGTATATAATGAATCAGGCCTCGTTGGTGGTCATCAGGACCCCTCTTGATGTCCTCCCATATATTGATCTCCCAGGTAATAGTTATGATGTGGGAGGCTTTCCCTGATGCCACTCAGTCCTACCCAGATATTTGGGTAGGAGTGGAAGCAGAGGAGAAAGCTTCTCCGCTGCAGTCTTCTCTACTGTTGCCCCCCATGACATCTGATTAATTAAAGAAGTTAAAACTTTGAAGTTTGAAAAGTTGGAGAGCCACGCTACTCTCCACGGTTGACACTATTGATCTCCCAGCTAATCTACTAGGATATCAATAGCCGGGACATCACATTAGAAACAGCCTTGATGCACCCAATTTCTTAAGTTAGGGGGGGAGGGACTTGGAACACGAGGGGCTTTTTTTCATTGAGGCAGTACAGAAGGTCCACCCATACGATACACAGCCTTGTCACCCTAAGGTTTAAAGGATCATAGTAAGTGAATGAATGGATTAACAAATATGTTTATTTATATAGCACTTTACAATTAAGGGTATACAGGGTTACAAGTGCTTTGCAAAGTGAAACATCTTACAATCTAAAGTGGTAATAGGAGACATACAGAGTACATATGAAACGAGTGCTGAATACAGTGCTAGAGTTCTGGTCAGGATAGGGTATACAAATAAAATAAATCATTTATAAGAGCCTTAGTTGTACTAAGTGAGTGCCTTCTAGCATGTTACATTTTCTTAAGGACTTGTAGTTTCAAGCATGACTTGAATACCATAATAGAGGTGCAGTGGTGGAGGGTGGGAGGTAGAACATTACATAGATAAGGAGCAATGAGAGAAAAGGGTTTGATAGGTTAGAGGGCTGTAGACACAAGTACATCATGTACATCAGCACATGTACATCAGCAAATTCTGTATATGGGATTCAGTGCACTGAATATGAAATTGGATATTTAAGTGGTGAGACCAGCCTAAAGCATATATGTTTGTGAATAATAGATTTATCTCTATTTTCCTGTTATCCACTCCCCATATTCACATTATTTTCATACTGACCAAGGTATTTTACAATCCTTCAACTGGTATGATAATTTCCTGTTTGTGCTTTCTTAGCCAATGTATTAGCTCTCTCGTTTGACTTGGATATTTTGTTTTAGTAATTTGTATTGCTTTTGACTTGATAAAGAGAGGTTTTCACTCTTGAAAGCTTGTCATGTAAATTAATTGTTAGTCTAATAAAAAAAAGGTATTATCATATACTATGATGTTCATTCTGCATCTACATCGCTGGACTAACACGGCTACTCTAAACTAAGCATTTATTACTTTTTAAAATGTCAGATAAAATTAATGTGGGGTCCATAGCTCTGACAATAGAAAAAGGCATCTTTTACTGATTAAGATAAAATATATAGAAAAACCCCATCCGTAGATATGTGCAAGTATTTTCAGTAAGTCAAATATCACTCTTCAGCTATAGGCTTCTGCAGAGTCCCAATACAAAATAAAGGACATCGATTAGATATGCCCGACTGCTATGTGAAAGGGACTTACCTAGGTAAATCCTTGCATTCCAATCCTTCCATTAACTAAGTTATCAGCCAGTTATTTCTGTATAGTTCCCATTTAATTTGATTTATTTAATATCATTAAAATAACCTATCCTATTTTTATAAATCACAATCACTATTTGAATTGTCTAATAGAATATCATATCTAAAACTGGATTATGTTTCAGATTATTTTCTTTGTATGGTATACTCTCTGTGGATTCAAGTTCCAATAATAAACAGATATGAAAAACACCTTGCTCTGACTTTGGTCTTCTTTTTTTTGTTAACTTAATGATCGCATTTAGTAGTAAGCACACAAATCAAAGTGAAAGGAGATAATGGAAAATGCTGAATGATGAATTAAATGCATTAACAATACAATATTAACATCAACAAGAAATGTTAAAACTTATTAAGTCTGTTATGATTTCTTTATTATCAAAGTACTGAGCTCATTCAAATAAAACAAAACTATTTTTAAAAATAGCAATTGGATACAGTTTTCTTATGCTACAAATGTTAACTAATCTAAATTATGAACAATGCATTTCACACACTTGTTTTTTTAGGTTGATCACACTTGATCGATCAGGGTGGGTTAAAGCATCCCACTGTGTGTTGTTTCTCTGTTTGATTATTTGATCAATCTTTTTTTTTCTGTATGTCTGATCAAGTGTTATGTGTTTACTTGGTTGATCCAGGTGCTTAGTAGACCTATTTTAAAATAGGATATATAATACATTTTGGCGACATCTCCAGCATTTAAGGGGTTAAACGTTTTGATTATTCAGGTTCCATAGTGATTTTGGTTTTTTTTAAGCAAACATATTCATTGAGGACCTCTGAGATGAAACAGTTAGTCTTTTGGTTAGCTGTAATGGTGATTTAGCAATTTACTGTTTATTAAAGCTTCTTCTTAGAACCATTTGGGCTGTTATGTGGAACTAATATTCATCTGTTGTCCTTCAGGCAGTTTTTAAATTGTCTGTTTAATCGATTCAAGTTCAGTTCCATTCAAACTTACTTGGGTAATTGGGTAACCTGGGTGTAATTGTCTGTTACACCCTTAATTTCCTCCTCATCAACATTCGCCTGTCTGTGATATGGTAATAAAACTGTTTGGTGCCTTGTATGTCTTTTTAACTCAATAAAACAAGATGGAGATTAGGGAAGAATTGTCTGTAGATATTACATTTTGTACAGTGAATGAGCATATTTAACCCTGGTATATATCTGCCAACTGTCCCTGATTCCCAGGTACAGTACCTGTTTTGTCTCCTGGTTCCTGGATCATGCTATCTCTGTTTTTGTTAATTGTTTTAAAAATACATTTCAATCTCATTTTCTATCCCTTTGCTGTTAAAAGCTTAATAGACCACTAACGATATTCTGTAATGTGACTATACAGGAGAAAATGTGCTGGGTTTTTTTGACACGTGTCTTTACTGTCAGATACTTTAGTTTTTCTTGTCTCTGTCGATAACTCCAATTAAATGGATGTAAGGAATTGAAAATGGAATCAAGGCTGTCTCAGTGGGATAATTCAGAGTATTCTGCTTAGTAACAGTCACTCACCACTTATAGTTGAGACCCAAATAGAAATAGGCAGCCATCACTGAGTTTGCTAAGCTCAGTGATGCTACACTCTTTTTTTTCAGTTTTCACTACACTGAATCCTATCTACTTTACTGGCTAACACGGTGCCAACTTTTTTTCTAAGCTGAAGGAAAGCTAGATGGCTGCAGCAACGCAGTGATTAACAGAGCAGTAGATTATTAAGCTTGCTGCTGAAGTAGCTCTTAAAGGTTGCAGCAATGCAGTGGTTAGCTGGTCAGCAGGTTAATCAAAAAAACAATTGTTTTACTGTTGGAACTCTGCAGCAATACCAGTCCAGTGGGTTATTGAGGAAGCAATTGTTGTAGAGTTTGAAGGCTGAAGCAGTGTGGAGGTTAGCAGACCAGCAGGTAAATCGGGGGCAGTTGCATTAGAACAGGAAGACTGTTTAAATACAGGGAGTAGAGTTGGAAGCTGCAGAAATGCAGAGTCCAATAGTTTAATCATGATGAATATGCAGTAGAGCTGAAACTATGAAAATGAAGAGGTTAAGAGTCCAGCCGCTTTATAATGGAGTAGTTTCAGTTGAGCTGGACATGAGCAGCAGTGCAGGGAAAAGGGTCAATATAATTGGTTATACTAGGTTTAAAGTAGTTGCTGGAAAGAAAGAGGCCTCCAGGACAGCACTGACAAATAGTTTGGTTTGCATGTCAGGAACAAGAAGCCTGAGAGGAGAAACCATGATAAAACTTAAAGAGCTATCAAGTCAAAGCCAGTATCAGGGAATCAAATAGTCTCAGTCAATCCAGTTCAAAAAGACAGAGAAGCGACATAAACCAAGAACAAGGTGGGTCTGATAAATCTGTAAACAGGTAAAAGATGCTGGAATTTTAGGGGGGAAACTGTGCAATTGAACATGGCATTTTCCTGTAGAGTAGCCAATTACTAGGTACCAGGATATCCTGACCATCCATAAGGATTTGTATAACAATGCACCAAGTCCAAGAGCAGTACACATTTTAGGTGAGGGTAAAGGATCAATACTGGTAGTTACATAAGAAACAGATCTTTGCAAACACTTGCACTGGCTGCAGTAGGTCAAATCCTCTTTCCTTTGCTCTCCAACCATTAAAATTGAGCTGTCCACTTGAATTCATATTTGCATATTTGAAAACTGTATGCAAAGCTGTTTATATGTCATGTCAGCAGATGCATCGATTAGGAGTAAGTCCTACCTACCGGATATGTCTTATGGTGTGGAGCCATATGTTAATTAAACTTGTATTGCAGCATAAAGTTTAATCAGCATAATTAACTGATTAATTGCTGCACTGAAAAAGACTTTCAACTTTTACAGAAATATAAGTACCACTGTTTTCTAAACTATTTATCTATAGATATTTTGGCTAAGATAATGCAGTACACAGGCATTTTTGAAATACGTTTATAGGATTGAATTAAATTCAAGGTGATATTTCCTCTATCTTGGATGCTATAGACAACGGTTTCTTTGAGTTGCTCTACTAATGCAGATTTTTTTTTGGAGTTCTTTGCCTGATCACAGGCATGTTGAAATGCTTTAACCCCTTAAGGACCAGCGGTCCCGGGGTGTATGGTCCTTTAAGGACAAGATAGGGAAGTTCGACGTGCCGCCTCACATGACTGATCACGTGTGCCGGCACGCCGAACGAGGGACTGAAAGAGATCGCTCCGGTCTTGGAGTGATCAACTTCAGTCCCTGGTATTACTCACCGCGCTCCTGCAGAAGCGCGGTGAGTAAAAGTACGTGACGTACCAGGACCGTCATTGGTCCTTAAGTGCCGGACCAGAGGGACGGTCCGGGTACATCAATGGTCCTTAAGGGGTTAACCTGTTGTTTCAGTACTTCAACCGATTCCGTAATAGGTGGCACAGAATCCTCTATCGCCACCTGCATTACGTGTTGGTTATTTTCTCACACATAAGCTGCTGAACCACCCGTAATAAATTTAACTCCATCTGGATAGAATACATTTTTGCAGTCAAAACATTCTGACAGTTAGTGATGACTTCCATCAGTTCAGTGAAATGTGAGTTAGAGGATTCCTTCTGTTCCGAGGAGTGATCTTTCATTCTTATCATTCACTTGTGCTCAGACAGGGTGACCCTTAACTGCTCTTCTAAGGGTACTTGAGGACCACGGATGAGAAACTCGTCTATAGACATCTCTAGCACAAAAGCAATGCACGGAAGATATATAGGACGAGAAGAGGTGACATAGAGTGCAAAGTCCTCAAAAAAAAATATCAGTCAATTCGCCTTTTTATATGGGTACTTGCCAGGTAGATGGCTGTGTAATGTAATGGTGTATGGTAGACACAGCAGATGTGCATGTGAACGAAACTGCCATAACTCAGATGTAGAGATCTTGTTCATTGCTGTTTCTTGAAAAATTTGTCTTTCAGGCCCCAAATCTTTTCATACACTGGCGCTGTTTATCTAAATACTTTTTCACTTCTTTGTTGTACTCCATAGTTGGTCAGTTTGAGTTCAGAATGTGATAAAGATAATAGGTGTGCAGAATCTCTTTCTGTTTTCATTCACACTGTTGAAGCTTGCTGCCTGTTGTTAGGCTGTGTGAACCAGCAGACCAGATTTACAGAAAGTCTTCAGGATTTACAGAGAATGGCAATATCAACTTCGGTCCAACATTTCAGGCAAATTTGTTATTTTTTTTCAAAAGGTATATAAGCATTTAAACAACAGTATTTAGCTTAGTAGCTTATTTTTCTATCTCTCTATGACAGCACAACCAAGCTACTAAGTTAAATACTGTTGTTTAAATGCTTATATACCTTTTGAAAAAAAATAACAAATTTGCCTGAAATGTTGGACTGAAGTTGTATCACGGTGCCCGTGATTGCTGGCCTTTTCTGTCAGTCAGTTGTAAGGGCTCTCCATTGGTTGCCTGTGATTAGTCTGCCCAGTATTGCCTATATAGACTGGGCTCCTGCACCCTTTCAGTGCCCTTTCATGGTGTTTCTATGTCAGTGATCACCTGCCTATGGATTCCTGTGTCTACTGGGCCTGCATGTTTCCTCTACTGCCCCAGTGTCAGTGTTTCAACCCAGATAGCCAGTGACACTCTAGAGTGGTACCTGTTTCCGTTCCTGATCCGGTTTGGCTGACGTTCCTGCTTCCGTTCCTGACCCGGTTTGGCTGTTGCTGCTGCTCCGGTATCCTGTTCCGGCCTGGCTGTCGCTCCTGCTCCTGGACTCGGATTGACTCTTCCCTCTGGACTATGGTCGCCTGGGCGACATTCTGACTACTGGATCTCTCCTTAGGTTGTACCTCTGGTACTAGGCTCAGGGCCTCCATGTTGTCCAGTATGCGGTACTGGTTTGCTCCAATATCACACCGGTTGCTTGCTGCATCCGTTACAGCACCGGTAGGGCCTCCGTGTTGTCCAGTACGCGGTACTGGTTTGCTCCAATATCACGCCGGTTGCTTGCTGCCTCCTTTACAGCACCGGTAGGGCTTCCGTGTTGTCCAGTACGCGGTACTGGTTTGCTCCAAATTCACACCGGTTGCTTGCTGCCTCTGTTACAGCACCGGTAGGGCGCCCGTGTTGTCCAGTATGCGGTACTGGTTTGCTCCAATACCACACCGGTTGCTTGCTGCCTACTTTACAGCACCGGTAGGGCTTCCGTGTTGCCCAGTACTCGGTACTGGTTTGCTCCAATATCACACCTGTTGCTTGCTGCCTCCGTTACTGCACCGATAGGGCGTCCGTGTTGTCCAGTATGCGGTACTGGTTTGCTCCAATATCACACCGGTTGCTTGCTGCCTCCATTACAGCACTGGTAGGGCCTCCATGTTGTCCAGTACGCAGTACTGGTGTGCTCCAATATCACACCGGTTGCTTGCTGCCTCCATTACAGCACTGGTAGGGCCTCCATGTTGTCCAGTACGCAGTACTGGTGTGCTCCAATATCACACCGGTTGCTTGCTGCCTCCTTTAGAGCACCGGTAGGGCTTCCATGTTGTCCAGTACGCGGTACTGGTTTGCTCCAATATTACATCGGCTGCTTGCATTACTAACTTTACAGCACCGGTAGGGCCTCCCTGTTTGTCCAGTACGTATTACACCGGTTTGCTCCACATTTATCATCAGTTGCTGATGCTATCTCCGTTACAGCACCAGTGGGGCTCCTATACTCTGTGACATTGTGCTAGGCTGCCTTGCCCGGTATATTGGCAAGGCCGGTAGAGCCTCCTACATATTGTTGTGCCAGTCTCCAGGCTGCCTTGCCCAGTATATTGGCAAGGCCGGTAGAGCCTCCTTCATATTGTTGTGCCAGTCTCCAGGCTGTCTTGCCCGGTATATTGGCAAGACCGGTAGAGCCTACTTCCTCTCATTGTGCCAGTCTCCAGGCTGCCTTGCCCGGTATTTGGCAAGGCCAGTAGAGCCTACTATATTGTATCCTTGTTTGCTATACTTTGAACCTGTCGTGTGTCTGTTTCATATATGTATGTTCAGGACCTGTGAGGGTTCTTATTAACTTTTCAATAAAGGTGTGTTTTTATCTTAACTCTGTGTCTGAGAGTCTAAACAAACCGTGACAAGTTAATATTGCCTTTCTCTGTAAATCCTTAAGATTTTCTGTAAATCTGTTCTGCTGGTTTCCAGAATGAAGGAGGGAATTAATAAATAAGTAATCTCATATACTAATTGTATGAAAGTACAGAAACATCTACTGAACGGATTCACACCAAGTTTCCCTTACAGATAGATTCAATATCTATACATAGATATACTGGATAGCTGTATGAAGGACATCTACCAAAGTAAGTCATTCTGTTAAGAAACTTAAAAGCCAGTTTATCCTGTAGGTATAGGTTCCCTAAATTATTAACATGGTATTCTTACTCTAACTTGAAATTTTACATTGAAACCTGCATCTAAATACCTCAGTTTTCTTGAATGTGGCACCTACCCTAACCTTGAATTGTACATTCGGACCTACATATAAATTCATCCGTTTGTTTCTGAAGTCACCTGCACATAAAATATGTCCTCTCCTATTTCTGTACATGTCCATTTACCTCTAGAACTGCGCTACAGGCGAAAACATTGGCTATTACAAATTATTTTCTACCCTGTTTACCTGTGGAATAATTTCAAATTTGTTGATCCCATTAGCAAATTGATCTTGATAAGAATCTCAGAAGTGTATGGGAAGTATTGTCTTTATCTGAATAGAACAGTAGGTAGTAAACATACTACTCATTTTGTGCTGTTGGACACTTCTGTAGAAATTATGTAGCTGGACTTTTGGATATGTACCGGGGCATTTCTATGTGCTGTTTTAGTCTCATGTGCTAAGACCTGGTTCTTGTTGCCAGCTTGGGCAACTAAATTGTGCCAGTCTCCCTTACAGTAGTGGTAAAATTGAGTACCTGCTCCAACATCATTAAAGTGATAGTAATGCTCCAATTATTCTTTATAGTTTACGGGCCATGTAGAACAGTATTATAATTCTCTATGATATGCTGTTCCAGAGTAACTGGATTTTAAAGTGCATACCTCCCAAGTGTCCCTCTTTAGGAGGGACAGTCCCTCTTTGAGACCCAGATCACTCTGTCCCATCACCTAAAACAGAAGTGTCCCTCTTTTGCCATTTGAAATGTTGGGAGGTATGAAAGTGTCCCCCTCCTGCCCCTTCCTTATCTAGTGTAAGCCGCCTCCCCTCAGATGTGGAATTTGGTCACTTGACTGGACAGCTCACAGCAAGGGACAATCTTCTGGCTGTAAGCATAAGTAAAACCCTGCACCCTTTGAAGGAGGAGGACAGGTTTTTCCTTATGCTAACAGAAGATTGTACCATACTGTGATCCATCCCGATGGTCTTGCTGTGAAGCTTTACATAGGTAACAGGGGTGGAAGGGGGACACTTTATGATTCAATTTCTCTGGAACTACACATCGTAGAGACTGACAATAACAATCTACGTGGCCCAAAAACTATGAAGAATAATCGGAGCTGCATTTATTCTGAAACATTATTATCCCTTTAAATGCAAGCTCCAAATGCTTTACCTACTGCATACACAAAAAATAATCAGCCAGTTGTATGCCTATTTGTTCTGTGTCTTGATAGTACATTTTAGAAGAACATGGTGGAGAGAGATAGAACTCTCCCACAGTGCTGTCCCCTTGGTTCATGAAGATTAAATAGCTTAGTAAATCCCCCTACGTACAGTGTACTATGTAAATATCAGGTTCACAAACTTCACATATAGTAGTTATCTTTATGTTTATGTTAGCAGTCCTATAATTAAAGCTAAAGCCCCATCCTTTATTAGTTTTCAGCTCACATAAAATAAACTATACAAACAAACCAGGTCATTCTGAATGGATTCCTAGAGTAAATGTTCCCAGAGTTCAGCAATTATATCCGTGCAAAGCTTTAAGAGATTTTAATTGAAGGCTGCTAAACAAGTCTGTTCTGTTTTGTGCAATCAAGTCAGTGACAAATTGAAGTGTAGAAACAAACACATTTCAATTAGCTGGAGCCTTTGCCTTCTTTATTGTTAGAACCTGTATTGATTCTTCCACTAAGGATTTAGTATGAGATTGCATGTTTATCCCTTTAATTGCTGAAGAGCTTCTGTCCGGCAATGCATTCTAAAGTGGCGACTTTCGTAATTAGAAAGCTCTGACATAAAACTTAATTGACTGACTTAATACAGACAACCGCAATCTTTAAATTTTATTTACTGTAAAACTAATACACCATGGAAGTTTATGTCCCACTTGTTTAACCCCTACCGATATCTCTAGCATGCAAATGGGTAACCCTTTGAGTTGCATTGCGTACCCCTCTGTCATACAATGAGACACACCTTGTGTATTAGGTGCATATAAATACATCTCTACATTGCACTATAACACAAGAATGGGAATAAATCTTTCAAATTCTAGGGTGGGGTGCAACACATAGATTAGCAATGTGTTTCATAGCTCTATGGCATTTAAGGGGTTAAAGTTACAGAAACAAATTATGGGAATGTATTTTTCATTCTGCAGTACATGTGTTTGGGGGTGAATGTAGGTTGTGCATTGCACCATGTTCATTTACTACACAACTGAGGAGGGTGCACTAAGACGTGGAGCAGTGGATTGATATTCCCCAAATTTACATTTTTTTAAACATGGTTTTAAATTCTTGAACACTAGAAAGATCTTAAATTCACTGCTTCACATTTTGTTCGAGATCTGTCTAGGGGCTCTATTCTATTAGAATCATTAGTGATATGGAACTATGGCGGTGGTTATAAGTCACAATTGGAATTCTATTACATGTGTTGTAACAAACTACTGCCAGTTAAAACACACATCGGGTGCTACATGCTGCAACCTTTGAAATCAATGAAGCAGAACATCCGTTTGCCATTCTATTGCATGTTGTGGCTGTTAACACGTTAAGGGAATTCTGCTAGTAATTTAGCAACTAGGCATCCCTTAGTAAACCATGGATTAATTGATATTGGGGCCAAATCCTCCATATCTATCTATCCAAGGGCTCGATTGTATTACCAGAGCTAAAAAAAAAACAGGCATTGTGTTTTAGTATCCTATTACCTGACTTGTGAAAACAAAATCAGCAGTAATTATCCATACCGCCAGTCAAAAAAAACCCCATAGGAAACAATTAAAAACAAAGTGCAAGTAGCATTCTGTTACCCACGCTCATTATTAGCGCCTGTTTTATTGATACATTTTAAGTCGGGAATCCAGCTCCTCAGAGGTTGAGATGTAGAAGCCCCCTCGAGGTGTGAAATGTTTACATATTACAGTAGAAGCGCATATGGCCTATGGTACACATAGGTTATATGTGCTTTATTTAAAAAAACGGCAATTGTCTCCTGCATGCATAAACTATCCTAATGGATAGGTTATCCATGCTAGGGGGGTGTCATGAGGGGTCATGATACCCCCTTGAGTTCTGAAGTTTTTTTTAATAAAATTAAAATATAATAAAAAAATTGTTTTTACACATATACAGGCAAGGTATGCAGCCACATACCTTGCCTATTAACCCTATTAACCCCCGTTGCAATGAGTTGCTACTTCTCTGGTACTCATAGGGTTAATTATACAATACAAAAAAGGCATGTCATAAAAAAAGAACAATGTTGAATTTAAATGGAGAAAAAAGTCATGGGAGCACTGTATGTCGAATTTTAATGGGGAAGGGTTAAAATGTTGAATTAAAGTGGTGAAAGAAAGTCAAATTTTAAAAGGGGGGTTACAATGTTGAAGGGGGGCACTCTATGTTGGATTTTGATAATGTGGGGATCACATCTAACACTAAACTTGATCTTTCTGTCTTCAAACTTACACCTATTTCCTTGGACATTTTGCTAATTTTTTAAGCGGTAGGTGAATAGAAGCAGACAGCACCAATTTTGTTAGTACTCCGAAATGTGCTGTCTATGCCATTTTAGCACGGGTAATAGAATTGAGCCCCAAATGTGCCCTAAAACCCCACCCCACCAAAACATTACTATTGAAGAACAAATAACCATGTGCGTGCCAGAGGGGTATGCAACACATTACAAAGCAATGCATTGCATACCCCTCTGGCATTCAAAGGATTAATACCCCATAATCCTAACACTAACCTTTGCCCCATGCCCGCTCCCCACACCTGTAACCAGTAACATACCTTGATGTCAGATGTGCGCTCTGGTTCTCCTGCATATTCTCCTTAAATAAAACTATAATTTAAAAGAAAACCCTAATACCCAGCCAACATTGTTGCTGTTGTCACCACCACCTCTAATAAAAAAATATGCCCCCTATGGTCCTGCTTGGGTAATTGCCAAAGCCAGTGTGAGCTGACAATGGTATTAGGGTTTTCTTTTATTTAAGGAGAAGATACAGGAGGATCCGGGCTAGGAAGACATCACTGGATCTTTAACATCAAGGTACTTGTGTTATTGGATACATGTATGGGGAGGGGTTATAGTTTAGTGTTAGGACTTGGGAGTGTATTATATTAATAGTGTTAGGTGTAGTGGGGGTTACTTTAGGTTAGTGTTTGAGAGGGTGGGGGAAGGGTACCTGTGAAACTAGCTCACTGTTAATGGTTGACCCTATGTCAAGCTTCGAGTGTTGGCTTGTTTCCTTCGATGTTCCCACTGCTCACATGATTTAGCATGAGTTGTGGGAACAGAAAACCTTGACAAGCATTTCACCACAGCGCGAGTTCATTAAACCAATTCTCAATGCAGAGGATGTTGGCCAAGGAATTCAATTCCGATGGTAACATGATGTGTATTCTGCACGGAACTACATTTTGTCACTAATGCATTACAATTCAAGGGGTTAACCCTTTGAGAGCCAAAGCAAAGCATTCCGTACTCGTCTGGCTTTCAAAAGTTTTAAAAGAAACATATAAATCCTTGAGAATTTTTATTTATCCCTGTGGTGCAGTTGGTTTGCTCCATAGAAACATAGAATTTGACGGCAGATAAGAACCATTTCACTGTCGTCCAATACAGGTTACTGGTACACTGGGAGGCGATCCACCCCTGTAAGTAGGCAGGAACATTCTCTAAATGTATGCAGGGGGTGGAGCCTCCCCTCCCTCTTAGGCTGCACCTCAGTCAGCACAAGCCAGAATGATTTGTTCCTCGGTGTGTTCACACCAGGCAGAGAACAGCTCTCTTCAAGTTTTAGTTTCTTTGTTATTTTTACAAATATGGAATACTACCATTAGGCAGGTTACCAAGGCTGTCAAATGCCCTCTTTAAAGTGGATAGCACAGCTTCCAGGGTACTTCTGGTGGACCTTTTGCCCTGATGAGGGAACAACTTGATTTCAAGTACTTCCCTGGGGATTATCCTCTGTGGTAATCCTTTTCTTATCTTGGTAACCTGAAGACAGAAGTCCTGCAGAAAGGTGAGCCACCCTTTGAGTGCCGAAGGTCCACTTGTCCCTCAGTGTCCCTTCATTGGGCTTGTACTTGGGAGTTCTCATTGTGCATTCCAGCACTCACTGGGTGTTCTTCTATACCTTGCTAATGCAATGTATGTGTGTATGTCTTGAGTTTTGGAGCAGTTTATGTGGAATTTAACCCTTTCTCTGCTGGGTTTTTCAATTTTATGGGCATTTTCAACTTTTGCCTTGGCTGGGTAATGTTTGTTTACATAGAACATGGGTTTGCTATGTGTTATGGCACTTTTACTTTAAGAGTTTATTGTATTAGAAATATGTTCCACGCCTTTAAGCGCGCTTTTCCCGCATAGACGCCATTGCTCCTTTACTCTCTATGGGCTTACACTGTGTGGGACGTATCTCTGGAACCGCTTCTCATAGCGACTTCAGAGAGGGCTCATTTTATTTGTCTTCCCTTGCTCTATCATCCGGTTGTACGTTTGAGTGTGTTGGGGGACTCGGGGGGCTTCGGGCACTGTTTTGGGGTACTTGGTGAGAAAAACTACGCTTCCCATGAGCGCTCGGTTCGCGCCCTTTTTCTGATTGGCTCCCGTCGCCGCAGCCATTTTGTGAGTTCTTCTCATCGAGTATACTACGCAGGGACCGGACCTTCTCTCTCTCCTCTGCTGATTAACCCTTCGCTTGCCAGATAAGTTTAGTTTTAAACGTTTCTGGGGTGAATATTTAATCTTTCACACTTTAATTGGGTGATTCCTATCTGTGGGGTATATCTGACGGTGTGAGCATGTCTACTCCACTTGAGCCTGGGACTAGACCTAAGACTAAGTAGGCTGGGGTATCTGTTTCCCCCATTGCGTTTTGCTCCTCCTGTCACTCAGGGCTACCTAGAGAATTTTCTGGTCATTTATGCCCAACTTGTGCGGAAGGTCATGGCAGCAACCCAGGGCCTTCCAGTCACACTATTGAGCCAACATGGGTGAAAGAGTTCAAGGCTGCAACTAGGGATCTCAGATCCACTCTTCAGCTCTTTCCCTCTCAGGTTCAGGGGGCTCTTCAAGTATGGCAGACCCCTTCCACTGTCAGGCCTAAGCCACAGGGAGCTCCTGACGTCTCTGATTCTTCTGAGGAAGAATTGTTGCAGGATTCTGATGTTGAGGATGGTACAGTTATTGAGTCTACGAGATCAGTTGGGGACCCTTTTGAATGTGATCCTGAACTCTCTGCTGAGGGTTTGATCAGGGCTGTGCTGACCACCCTCAATCTTCCCTTGTGTCAGGAATCTACTCTTGACCCAACGGACGTGTTTCAGAAACCTTCAAAGGCTGTTACCTGTTTTCCTACTAATCCTACTCTTGAACGCTTAGTTTCTGATGCGTGGAAAAATCCTGATAAGTCCTCTTCAGTCTCAAAAAAGTTTGCCAAACTTTATCCTTTTCCTGAGACTGAATTGGCTAAATGAGTCCATCCTCCTAAGGTGGATGCTCCAGTTTCTAGGTTGTCCAAATCTACTGCTTTGGCTGTATCCGATGCTTCTGCTTTACAGGATTGGACTGACAAAAAGTTAGAGACTTGTCTTAAGTCTATTTTTGCCTCTATTGGTACTGCCATGCGTCCAACCTTTGCTGTGGCGTGGGTTAACCGGGCCATTGCGGTCTGGACTGAACAGCTTACTGTGGCAGTCCGCCAAGATGCGCCAGTGTCAGAGCAGCTGCAACTCCTTGCTAATATTTCTGAAGCTCAGAATTATGTTTCTGATGCTGCTTTTGACGCAGTTCGCATGATGGCGAGGGCCTCCACTTCTTCTGTGGTGGCTAGACGCGCTCTTTGGCTAAAAAGTTGGTCTGCTGACACCGCTTCCAAGAAAGTTTTGCTTTCTTTGCCCTTCCAAGGGACTTCCCTGTTTGGATCTGAGCTAAAGGAATTGATTAGCGAGGCTACTGGAGGTAAAAGTACTCTTCTACCCTCAGTCTTTAAGAAGAAATTACCAGCTAAGCGCTATCGGTCCTTTAGTTCCTTCCAAACTGAGACACGCCCCCATCAAAGTTTTCTTCCAAGGTGTGGCTCATGTTCATCCCGCTTTCAAGAGTCCGGCTCCTCAGTGGGATCTTAATCTAGTTTTGGGGGTTCTCCAACGACCCCCCTTTGAGTCCTTGGCTACTATTCCTTTGCGCCTTTTGACCTGGAAGATGTCCTTCCTTTTGGCTATTGTATCAGTTCGCCAGGTGGCAGAATTACAAGCCTTGTCTTGTAAACCACCTTATCTGGTGTTCCATAAGGATAAGGCTGTGCTTCGCACTTCCAAGGAATTTTTGCCTAAGGTTGTCTCCGAATTTCACATCAATCAGGAGATTGTGGTGCCCTCTTTCTGCCCTAACCCTTCCTCTGACAAGGAGAGGGATCTTCATTTGTTGGATGTCGTGCGTTGTCTCAAATTTTATGTTCATCGCACTGAGTCTATCAGGAAGTCTGACACTCTGTTTGTCATTCCTGAGGGGCCTAGGGCAGGGAGACCGGCATCCAAGGTGACCATTGCATCTTGGATAAAATCTACTATTCGTAAGGCTTACGAATTGCTCATTCTACCAGATCAATTTGGGCCTCTTGGGCCTATAAAAATCAAGCGTCTGCGGATCAGCTGTGCCGGGCGGCCACTTGGTCCTCTGTGCACACATTTTCGAAGCACTACCGTGTGGATGTGCTGGCCTCGGCTGATGCCAGCTTTGGGAGGAAGGTCCTGGAGGCAGTTTTGCCAGTCTAGGATCTTCTTCTTCTGAGATTCTCAGTGCTTCCTTACTGTTGAGCCCTGTTGGCTCTAGTTCAGTGTGCTGTGTTTTGTTTGGGGTCTGTTTTTACCCCTAGTTGGTGTCCGTTCACACTTCTGATTGTTGGGATCTATGACCGGTTGGTTCATAGAGGTTCTGGTGACTCTGGGGGCCTTGCGCCTGGTCCTTGTCTTCTTCCCGCCTCTGGGAAACTCAATGTTTGGACATCCCAGTGTACCAGTAACCTGTATTGGACGACAGTGAAAATAGGATTTTAGTCTTACCTGTTAAATCCTTTTCACTTAGTCCATACAGGTTACTGGTCTCCCACCCTGTCAAGAGACCATGGTTGGCTCTCCTGTGGCATTCTGTGGGAGTCCTTTGGGGCATGCTCACAGGGGTCTTCTTCTTCTCTTCTATCTCTAGTCAGTGTTAGTGTCTCAAATCATTCTGGCTTGTCTGACTGAGGTGCAGCCTAAGAAGGAGGGAAGGCTCCACCCCCTGCATACATTTAGAGAATGTTCCTGCCTACTTAAAGGGGTGGATCGCCTCCCAGTGTACCAGTAACCTGTATGGACTAAGTGAAAAGGATTTAACAGGTAAGACTAAAATCCTATTTTCGGCCCATCTAGTCTGCCCATTTTCCTACTGTAAAAACCTCAAACCTTATTTGGTCCTTGGTCTTTTCTTATGTTAAGGACAGCCTTATGCCTGTCCCATGCATGCTTAAATTCTGTCACTGTATTAACTTCTACCACTTCCGCTGGTAGGCTATTCCACTTATCTACTACCCTCTCAGTGAAGTAAAACTTTCTTACATTACATCTAAACCTGTGTCCCTCTATTTTTAGACTATGGCCTCTTGTCCTAACATTTTTACTCCTTTGAATTATACTTCCATCCTGCACTTTGTTGAATCCCTTCATGTATTTTAATGTTTCAATCCCCTCTCTCTCTTCTCTCCTCCAGGCTATACATGTTCAGGTCCTTTAGTCTATCCTGATATTTCTTTTCCTGTAAACCAGTCACCATTTTAGTAGCCCTTCTTTGAATTTTCTCTAGAGTATCTATATCCTTCTGGAGATGGGGTCTCCAGTACTGTACACAATACTCTAGGTGAGGTCTAACTAGAGATCTGTAGAGTGGCATGACCACTTCCCTTTTTCTGCTACTAATGCCCCTAGCTATACAACCCAGCACCCTGCTTGCATTCCCCACCGCTTTATTACATTGCCTGCCTACCTTTAAGTCATTCGAGATAATTACCCCAAACTCCATAATCTGACAGTACAGTACCCTTAATAGTATATTTTTCTTTGAATTTTTTTGTCCCAATTGCATTATTTTACATTTATCAATGTTAAACTGCATCTGCCATACTCCAAAATGTCTCCACTTTTTATTAACACATAAGCATCATTGACAGTTCCCAAGCAAGCATGAAAGTAAACATTTCATGTACCTGCATTCAAATTTGACAATACATAGAAATTGCTATATCTTTGATTTAAAAGAAAAATGTAAAATATTACATTTTATATATGTAAACATAGTAATTTTGCACTCACTTGACAGTTTATAAGAGACTTGTGTGCATCATAAAGAGTAAATTACAGATAAGTATAAAAACGACATCAAATATATTATGTATGCATTTACATATACTGACATATACTCATAGCCATTAGCTCCATTTATGTGTAATACACTTGATTCCAATACACCACTTTTAGCTTAAAGGGATAGTAAAGTTTCAAAATGTTTCAGCTTCAATTAATCTTCATAGTATTTGGGCCATGGGGAGTGTTATTTCAATACTGTCATAGTTGTAGTTCAAGAGTAATTGAATTATAAAGTATCCCCCTCCCACCCCTTTTGCCTAGTGTAAGCCACCTACCCTCAGATGTGGAATCTGGTCTTGAGACCAGACAGCTGACAGCAAGTGACAGTCTTCTTACTGTGAGAACAATGAAAACCCTGCCCCCCTTGACAGGTTTTTCAGGTTTTTCCCTTATGCTAATTGAAGATTATCCCTCTCCGCAAGCCATCTGGATACCACCTTTCTGCTCTGAGGTGAGCAGTGTTACATCAGGAAAAGGGGTGGGAGGGGGATACTTTATCATTCAATTACTCATGAGCTACAACTCGGACAGTATTGAAATAATACTTTTCATGGCCCAAATACTATGAAGATTAATTGGAGCTGCTTTTATTTTGAAACATTCCTATCCCTTTAACATACATTATTGCATTGTTTGACCAGGATCATCTGGTTTTGGATTCATCTGTCTGGTTTTGACCAGGACAGCCCAGTTTTGGGCTCACCTGTCCAGTTCTGACCAGGATGGTCCAGTTTTGGGCTTAACTGTCCGGTTGTGAGCAGGACAGTCCAATTTTGAGCTTACCTGTCCAGTTTGAGTAGTTTAGTCCAGTTTTGGGCTTACCTAGCTGGTTTTGTTCAGGACAGTCCAGTTTTGGGCTCAACTGTCAGGGTTTGATCAGGGTTTGACTGGTTTTCAGTGCAGCTGGTTACATTGTCAATGACCGCAGCACGCGGCTATCAAGCAGCAATGTTGGGAGACTTTCTTAAAAATTAACCAACATCTAATACCACAGAAACCACACATTACAGAGAAAGCCAGGACAGATATATTAACAGCAGCACAGATGAGGAGGAGGAGGGATGTGAAGGAGGGTTGCCATCTACCCCACTTGGGACCACTTCTATGACTGAAAAGTAATGTGTGTGAATAATCTGAGGAGGATAGCGATTTGACACAAACATGACAATGGTAAAATCTATATACATGCACAAATCACACTATACCAGCCAGTCCTCCACTACCACCACTACAATACACATCTGCCACATTGTAGGTTGTACTTTATTTTTGTTATTATTTGACAACATCATCATTAATATGTGCCAGTGTCACTTAAAGGGATAGGAATACTTTAAATGTAAAAAAAAATATGTAGTAGGATTTATCCCCCTGAGTAAAACAAGGGTATTCCCACTGCTGAAATGTGTTCTATTCAAAAGTTATTACAGTTCAAAGTTGAATTTTTTAGGTGCAATATCACAGTGGCCTGAAATTGTACAGTGGCGCTGTTGCTACACGATCCTATGGACAGCTCTGGTCCCGGGACCATAAATCTCCATAGGATGGTGTAGCAACAGTGCCACTGTACAATTTCAGGCCACTGTGATATTGCACCTAAAAAAATAATCTTTGAAAATTAATAACTTTTGAATGGAACACCTTTCAGAAGTGGGAGTACTCTTGTTTTACTCAGAGGGATAAACCCTACAACATATTTTTTTTTACATTTTAAGTATTACTATCCTTTTAAGCTGGAAGTTAGTGTTGTGGGCAAAGGACAAATGCACAGGGCCGGATTTACATCTCAGGAGCCTGTAGGCACAGATATCTGAAGCGCCCCCCCCGGCCATCTCCACAATACTCCAAATCTCCATATTGCCCTCACATTGCCCCCAACACCTTCACATTGCACCCCATCAGCTCCACATTGCACCCCATCAGCTCCACATTGCCCTCATATTGCCCCATCATCTCAACATTGCCCCATTCAACTCCATATTTCCCTCACATTGCCCCCCATCAGCTCCACATTGACCCCATCAGCTCCATTGACCCCATCAGCTCCACATTGCCCTCATATTGCCAAATCATCTCAACACTGCCCTCACATTGCCCCCTATCAGCTCCACATTGACCCCATCAGCTCCACATTGCCATTATATTGCCCCATCAGCTCCACATTGACCCCATCAGCTCCACATTGACCCCATCAACTCCACATTGCCCTCATATTGCCCCATCAGCTCCACATTGCCCCATTCAACTCCATATTGCCCCCCATCAGCTCCACATTGACCCCATCAGCTCCACATTGCCCTCACAATGCCCCCCTTCGGCTCCAACTTGCCCCCACCATCTCCATGTTGTCCTCACATTGCCTCCCTCCCATTGTCCGTTTCCTACCTCCCTAGCAGATCTGTCGTCTGTGCCTCCTTTGCCATAGTCAGTCCTGTAGTTACTGAAGCTCCCACACGGTCTCCTATTCAGGAATGCAGAGCACTGGGAGATGATGTCATCTTCCAGCTCTCTGCATTCCTACAGAGCCAACGAGGGAGCTCAGCGCTTACAGAACTGTATCAAAGGAGGCACAGATGACAGATCTGCTAGGGAGGTAGGAAGTAGACAACGGGGGGGGTGCAATGTGAGGGCAGCATGGAGTGGTCGCCGGCACAGCCAGCGAGGTGGCAATTTTTTTTTTTTTTAAAGAATTAAAAAAAAAAAATCCGATTGGCAGGCGCACACCACCGAGGGCCCTGCAAATGAACTCTGCACGTTAACGCATTTTTCACGGCATATATTCCTGTAGAACTCACAACTTTGACTTTCAGCCACTTATTTCTAAAATACAGCCCTCAGAAGAAGTAATACTGCAGTGGGAAATATAGTATCCATAGGAAATATAGGCAAAAAAGTTGTTAAAGTAGTCGAAAAGGAGGAAAATTTTGCATTGTCAAAAATGAGAAAAGTTTTGTAAAAAAATAGAAAAATCTACCAGTTTTCATGAAAAGTGATACGGGAAATTTTTCCCACTTTTCTCCCACCCCTAGTGTTTATCCCAGTGAATGATAGAGAGTTCTGTAAAGCACGTGCCTTGCAAAGCAACATGTTGGTGACCTTGCATTCAGAGTTAAAAGCCCCATTTAAATTAATGGGAAGTTTTATTGGCTTCCTATGGTACAGTTTGTTTGCCTCAGAACTGCACAACTTTTCCTTAGTAAATCAGCCTGAACATTAGTACATTGCCTTGGTACCGACAATTTTTGGAAACAGCCCCCCCCCCCACACACACACAGAGGCGTAACTAGAACCCTCCGGGCCCTGGTGCAAGAAGTACCATGGGCCCCCCCACCCCCCAGCCACATTGGGCCCCCCCGACCACATTGGCCCCCGGGCCATCCACAGTTCCCCCCCAATCTCCACAATGCCCTCATCTCCTACCTCCCAATCCCTGGTGGTCCAGTGGAGTGGCAGGAGAGAAGGGTTGGCACGTTGAGCTCCTGGGTGGTCCTCTTCTTTAATGCAAAGCGCTGGAAGATGATGTCATCTGCATTACTACAGCGCCGGAAGGAGATTGCGGATGCCAGATGGAGGGGTCACAGGGGGCGGCCGGGCCCCTGAAATGACGGGCCTAGTCGCGGGTGCGACCCCTGTGACCCCTATAGTTACGCCACTGCCCCCACACACACACACACACATACAAGTATATTCTCTAAGGATGTAACTAGAGCCTATTGTGCTCTGGGGCAATGGGCATCCTTGAATGACTGGTCTTGTCACAGCTGCGTTCCCTGTAGTTATGCCCCTGAGCCTGAAGGTATTTAACCCTTTCAGTACTAGAGAGGTATCCAATGAATTGCAATGCATTGGATATCTCACTGTCACTCAAAGGGTAAAAACATGTAGCCACTTATGGTATATTCCCCTTCAAGAATCAAAAGGGTTTTGGGGTCAAGCAGCATAAAGGAAATCATTAATCATAGTTTGTCAATCTGAACCAAATTGTGTTTGGAGGGGTCATGACTTTCATATAAAACATTAGGGACTATGTTCAAAGTGAAGGACATGTTAAATTACAAACCAGTTCTGCTGATGTTGACTCCAGGGTTTTCATAGCTGATGCATTTGCCTCATATAGTCTGTTTATGCTGAACATTGCTAGGTATACACAGGACAGGATTCATGGCAATTTAGGTTCTCTAATGGAATCGGAGTTTTCATTATGGGAGGCAGGTAATAACCTTCCCTTTGATAGACTGATGTATGTACAGTGTCAGGACAGACACCATGTGATTAGCAATGCCTTTTCCTCACTTGACCTGATGTTAAAATTCCATAAGACTTATGTACTAAGAAAGGGGAACAGTTCTGGAGCAAATCAGATGAACTCGAGGGAACAAATAAAAACTGCTCAAACTGCTGCCAAATACTTCAGCATAACAGTTTACCCTCTGATTGCTGGAGATGTTGCCAGTGAATTAATTAGCAATATGATGGAGACCTCTAGCATTCAAGGGGTTAAAAGATCAAGTCAAATCAATGGTTATTTTTGTATGTTCCCTATGGAGCAGTTGGTTTACCACAGACATGCTCTAGTTTTAGGACAAGATGGTAACAGACAGAAATATTTGCTAGATAGATATTTCCAATTTGGCTGACATTTCTAGCTGGTCAGTTATGCAGTCACATTCTGTAGGTTACACTATTGACATGATTAGAATTTTCATAATTAGCCCCTGTCAGTGTAGCACAGAGATGGGCAACAGGAGGCTCTCCAGTTGTTGCTGGCTGTCAGAGGTTGAGGGGCTTGTAGAACAGCTGTAGGATCTCAATCTGCTCACCTTTGATATATTATGTTATATAAATCCATGTCACTGTACCAACATTTAAAGGAACATTATTACGTCCTAATAATAAACCCCCAGTTAACTTAATCTCAGCAGGAAACCTTAAGGGCCATTATGTATAAATTCTGTTTGGGTTGGTTGGCAAATGTTAAACTTTAACCCTTTGAGTGCCAGAGAGGTAACCAATTAATTGAGTGCAGATATCATGACAGTGAAGTCAGACATATGTCTTTGTTTCAGAATTCCAAGACCCACAACTGCACCCACTAAATTATTCCTTCCTAAGAAGTTTTCAGCAGAAAGAGGTTGGGGTCCTGGAGTCCTATGAAAATGACAAAGTCATGATATCTAGTAACATAGTAAAACGCTTTCAGCTTCAACATTGTGGGTGCAGATGGCACCCACAATGTTGAAGCTGAAAGCGTTTTGCCTGGATTACTGGCAGTTCCTGTGTCTCCAGCCCCTGCACGGCTTCTATAAGAGGTAGGAGTGACACTCACACTATGTAATCCCTTTGTCTGTGTGCAGATCACCGGGAAGGATCATCAGAGCCAGGAGATTATGGCAGAAAATCAGTTCCAGAGTGTAGATACACAGAAGCCTTCAGGTCCAATATCTTACTTTCTGCTTAACCCTTTGAGTGCCAGAGAGGTATCGCAAGGCGTTGGATAACCCTCTGGCAACCAAAGGCTTAATATTGTGTTGTGGTCACCAGAGGCGTAACTAGAAGCCTCCGGGCCCGGACCACATTCGCCCCCCCTCAACTATATTTGCCCCCTCCAAAATGCCCTTATCTCCTACCTCCCTGGAGTGGCAGGAGCCCGGAGAGGAGTGTCGATCTCCCGCGCGGTCCTCTTCAGTAATGCAGAGCGGTGGGAGATGATGTCATCTCCCAGCGCTCTGCATTACTACAATGCCAGATGGAGATCGCGGGCAGCAGGCAGAGGGGTCGCAGGTGGCGGCCGGGCCCCCTGGAGCGACGGGCCCGGTCGCGGGTGCGACCCCTATTGTTACGCCAGTGGTGGTCACTGACAGGTGCCTTTTCCCTCCTATTGGTTAAGACTGTGCACCATGCGTGTGAGACTGGCGAGGTTATATTATCAGATATGGAATCTGTTCATAACTTATCGTGGCGTAACTACTGCAATGCCAGGGGTGTGTGCTGTGCAATGTGCACTCCAACCACTTGGGGCTTGTTTAGCAGCAAGAGCAGTGTAATAAGGACCACCCGATTAACTGGTCAGAAGTTACAGGCAATAACAAATTTCTGCTTTGTGAGGTATGCGATATTTAGTGAGGCGAAATTAGAACCTCGTGCTTATAAGCATCGCAAAGCTCTCGTGTCGCTCTTTTGAACCAGGCAGCATGTTTAACCCTTTGAGTGCCAGAGGGGTACGCAACGCATTGCTTTGCAATGCGTTGTGTACCCCTCTGGTATTCAAAGGGTTAATGCGGCATGGAGCCGCGCACTATTTAAAATGCGACAATTTAAAGTGAACCGCAAGGATCCTCAATACATTATATTTTATAGTTAACCCCTTAAGTGCCAGAGGAGTATGCAACACATTGCTTTGGCACTCAAAGGGTTAATAGTAGTATAATGTAGACTTGTACACATATTCATTATCCTCTATGACACTTTGTGTAGTTGTATAATTTTACTTTTATGGTATGTATTGTATCTCTCATTATTTTTCAATAAAGCTCTTTGAAAATTAAAAAAAATATACACACTACCTGATTGAACCTTTAACTCCTCGGTGGGTAACAAGGTTTGCAAGGCATTGCAAAATAAGATGCTGGAAACATTTCTAGACTCCAAAAGGTTAAAGAGGCTACAAATAAATGAGAAAAAATATTCTGAAAAGCACATCAGGATATTCATTTCCTAATTTTCCTAACAGATCACAAAATGCTTATATTATTATTCAGTCTCAGAGTCCTAAAGCCTAAACCAGTTTTATATAAGGGACGTCAGAACAGTAAATTAACGTTCTCTTTAGCTGAAGCTATTCTTACTAAGTCACTAAGCATGAAACGGGGATCTGTGGCATACATATGTCCCATTATAAGCCTTATTTGTTCTGGAGAGCCTTCTAGTGCTATAATAATGATTTATTACTGTATTTTAAGCCATGTCTGGCTTTCCAGTTGTAATGTGATAAATAATTCACTATTTCTATAATCACAGAGGGAATATTTACACTGTAAAACATGTGCAGAACTGTTTTGCTGTTAAAGGCAGACTGTGCCGTTCGTAATATATTGTCGCAAATACTGTAACAGGCATTAAATCACAGAGAATAGCATGAAAACACAAGAAAATAAATTGTTGAACCCTGTACTGCTCACTGCTAGCTGTGTTTGTACTGGACATAAACTAAAATAAATGAGGGTCTGGATTAAAGACATGTGATTTACAACACCTTTTGCTCTATGTAAGGTCACATTCGCTTGAAACACAATTGTTCTTTCTGGCATACGATACTATGAGAACAGCTGACACAGGCTCTAATATCTGTTGAGATGTGATAGAGATATATTCGCTTTCTCTGACACACAGGAGCTATGGAAGCAGAAATTCATCATTCCAATTCAGCTAACAAAAGTCACCTTCACAAGACGATATCTACATTTAAGCTATACACATTATAAAAGCAATATACTTTTATGTATGTTTTGCACTTTATATTAATCTGTGAAGAACATTAATATTAACAGTTTCAAATTGGGGACTTTGAATGGGTAACCGTGTGGAATGGAAATAATGAAATCCATCCTAGAGATTGATTTAAAACAAACGCAATAACATAATTCACATATATCTAATGAGTTCTGCACTTAAAATGTACAGATGCCCTTTCCATTTAACCCTTTACAGTCTCCAATTACCTAAGTTGATAGTCCATCGATCAGCATGGTTTAAAATTCATGCAATTATACATTTATATGGAGCAATCACTTTATAACAAATATGTGATCTTGAAAGGACCATTTCTTAATTTATTTAGTTCTCAGTTGTTTGCACTGAGCTTGTGCTGGCTTGCAGGGATTGACAGTTGGGATGGGGAGCATTGTGGATTGTTAATATCTGGGTGGCATCCCAGCCAGTACTGTATACTTTGCATGCATTTACAAATAAAACTAAATAGTCCATGAACTACTGATTTAAATAAAAAAGGCTAATATCAAAATAGGCAATTCTGAAAACCATTTAAAAGTCACCTGTTTGTTACAAAGTGAGAATTCTACTTTAAACTAATAATGAATAAATATTGAAAAATAGCTGAGTATTCTGATATGCCCACAGGGTACAACACAAGTGTTCTTTAAAACCTCTGTATTCAGCAACATAATAGGGTAGAATGTCAACTGCCAACATTTTCGCAAGCTTGTCATTCCAAATGTATGCTTTTGGATCTGGTGAATTTGTTGACTTCTTTCTAATAACTCAGTATATGTGGGTTGTCAGCTTACAGAGTAAGAACCATGTATGTAGAGGACACAACAGGGGTATTTTACTGTCACTGATGTAACAGAGAGTCTCCCTGGTAAGTACTCCTCCACTATGTCAACAACACTAGAATGCAACTCATTGTTGTCTTTAGCATTGATAACATGTTTAGCACTGCTACTAGTGTTGATGCCTGATAAAGAAGTGATAAAGAGGATATAACTTCTTCAGTGAGATCAGGGGGGAGATGTACTAAGATGGGATAAAGAAGTAATAAAATGAGATTGTTTCTCAAGTGTGATAAACTCTCCAGTTCCTATGTTATTGTATGGGGCCAATGCACTAACATTTCCCCAGCTTGATAGACCTTTGTGAATAGTCTCCACAGGATAACACTTTGGAGCCGATGCACTAAGATCTTTCAAGCTGGAGAAATGTTAGTGCATAGGCGCCACAGAATAACATAGGAACTGGAGAGTGTATCACACTGCAGAAGTCATCTCTGATTTATCACCTCTGTCTTTATCACACCTTAGTGCATAACCCCCCGGTTTCAATGTTATTCTATGGAGCCAATGCACTAAGATCTTGCAACCTGGAGAAATCTTAGTACATTGACTCCATAGAAAAACATAGGAACTGGAGAAGTGATATCACTGGAGAAGTCATCTCTGCTTTATCCCCTCTTTATCACACCTTAGTGCACAACCCACAGGAAGATATTATCTCTTGAACAAAGACACAAGGGAAAAACCCATAGGGGCCATTAGGGTTTTAAGTTGGGGTAATTATTAAAAAGTGTTACTTTTCTTTTCTCATTGAACTGACAAGATGGAGCTCAGTATACCTCTTGCTGTAGAACTTTGGGGGAGACTAAATATTTTACTCATTATCATTTGAATGATTCGAACTTGACATTCTCTTATAATTCTCTGTTCAGTCTACATGATCTCAATTACAGCTAAGGAGAGAGTTCCCCCTTTAATGTTAGTTGGGGTCATTATGAGGAGTGTCAGTGTTTCTTTAAGCCTTTAACCCTTTGAGTGCCAGAGAGGTGCACACAGAATTGCTCTGCTATGCGTTGCATACCCCTATGGCCCTCAAAGGGTTAACCCTTTAAGTGCAAAGCATTGGATACCTCTCCAGCACTCAAAGGGTTAAGGACTAGAGAGGGGGGATAGCTGCAACATTTGTATCATACTATGTCATGCTTTTTCCTGGTATTTTGCAGTAAACATTTGTTTGCAGATTGCATTCTGCGAGTTTGAAGGTCTGATTGGAGCTTGTTTCCATCTCTGTGGAATTATTTCCAGTATTGATGGGGCTTTCATGCCCATCTGAGCGGAGCCCATTTACAGGGCGTTGTGATAAACAACTTCTTTGGCTGATTCATCTATTACTTTGCATAATAGCTTGTGTCTGGGCTAAAATGTAACTAGAAAGTATTGCCTACAGGCCAAATGCACTTGTGCACATTTATCTAATATGTATATCATGTTCCACCTTTGAGCCTGGGACAAATCAGCCATTATCCAAGGTTTTCTACTCCATAGCCAGTGACTTGTTTGTTGTGAGAGAACGGAACTTAAAAAGGACTAAAGAAAGGTCACTTATATTCATTTAAAAACTTTAGTCTTTAAATGAAATACATCAGGACATATGCATAAAAATATAGAATCAATTCTGTAGTAAACCAGGTGATCCATAAGGGACAAATTAAAATTCACACTGAACTAATTAGAGCATGTATTCCTTTGAATAGTAGAGAGGTTTCTAAAGCATTGATTCATAGTAGCCATACTTTCACATATGATTCCTGGATTATGTTGTCTGTAGGGGAAATGTTGGTGTGGTGTTCTGGATATTACTGCCCCTGGAGGTTGTGTTGAGTGGTTGCCTAGTAACTGCCCTGCATCATTCATAGCATGAAGCCTAGTTAGATGTGGCTTCTTCAGAAAAGTGCTTATTCTCTGTGTACTGAATGTACTGAGTATATATATATATTTCTGGTTCGCTGTCCACCCCTTCCCACACCCAGTGAATCACTATAAGTCAAGGATTTTGACAAGAGTGGCCGGGGAAGAAGCCCCTCTGGCTGCTCCTGTCAAAATCACTACAGCAAAACTCATCACATCTATGTCCAGTGGTTACCTGACATTAGGGTTACCACCCAGCCGGTATTTTACCGGCAGGCCGGTAAAAAATTGGCTTCTGTCCAATGTTAAGTCTATGGACGGAATGCCATGGCCGGTATTTTTTGGAAGAAAAGGTGGCAACCCTACCTGACATGTACTGATGGGGCAAATTCAATGTGCAGTGCTGGGCAGCATTTTATATATATGTGTGTGTTATATTTACATATAATGCACTGAGTGGCTAGCATGTTGCCAGGCCACCTATTAGCTGTTTCCCCTTTCCTCTTCCAGTCACTTCAGTCAGTTGCATTGTCCCTTCAATTGGAGTGAGCTTACCATACCTGGGAACTCTCCGGTTTTGCCCCAGAGACTCCGATTTTGACATTGAATTACCGGGTCTCTGGGGCAGAGTCTGATTCTCTGGATGTGGGGAAAGTCTTTCCACTTGTGCTCAATCCCACCCTGTTCCTCCCACTCTGCTCCCTCTTCTCCTCCTTCCTCAGACTATTCTAGCAATCCTTTGTTTTGAAATCCCACTCCACCACTCTCGATTAAGCACCGCCCCCTTTATGATATTACTAGTGTAATTTCTCTCCCCTCATCAGCACCACAGGGCTCTCCTCCAGGCAGCTCCAACCAAGAAGTTCCCAGGTATGGAGCTTACAGATGCAGTTAGAAAAGTAACAATTGGTCTTGCATGTAATCTTGTATTCATTCAATTTAATTATTTAGGATAAGGGTGCCAAAGTTCCTCAACGGCCAGAATTTAGGGACTTCTCTAGCATTCAAAGATTTAAAATTCCCATTTAAATCGAAGGACATTTTGGGAATGTTTATTTCTCCCCGTGGTGCACTTGGCTTTCCCCAGAATTGCTCCAGTTTGTTTTTATGCATAAAACTCAATGGATCTTTTGATTCTGGATTTTGCTGTGTATGGAGGGACCATTTATATTGAGAGCTGGGGAGGCTGGATATCTTAGTGCATAGGTACTATAGAATAACATAGAATTTGGAGAAATTATACCACTGGAGAAGTCACCTCCACTTTATAACCTCTTTATCACAGCTTTGTGAATATCCTCCCATGTGTCCTTGTTCAAAACATAACCTCTTCAATCAGACCTGGATGTCATGTCCATAAAAGGCAGACATGCCAGTTGCTGAAAGGACCACAGAACTTTAAATTATGCTTATTGTGCCTGGTAATCTTAACCCTTTAAGGATCCAAGATGTATATACTACATTGCTTCACAGTGCATTGTATATCCATCTGGTTAAGAAGACTGATGAACTCTGCTGGCATTTTGGCAAAAACTACCAGTAACTGTTATATCTGCCTCCATGGACATGATTCAACCAAGGAGCAAAGGGAAATTCACGGGGGCTGTTAGGATTGCCTGGCCATTGTAAGGTAGGTAGGAGTTTATTAAAAGGAGTTGTTAGATCTGCAGAGGGAGATCAGCTGATAGAGGTCTGTGTCGAAGAAGGCATAGACCTACTTGCTTTGGGCACCAGGTGAGGGGGTTGTTATATTGTTATGCCAGTGTCTGCTGAACAAAGAGATGTGGGAAAAAATTCATAGTGGCCACTAGGAATTTCCAGCCATAGTAAAGTAAGTGTGTGTGTTAGTATTAGAAGGTGTTAGTTCTCCTTTAATACACCCCCTCCTTTAAAGGGATAGTAATACTTCGTTTTATCTTTATTTTATTTTGTAGGCATTCAAAAAACATGGAGAACGATATAAGTCTTATCTCTCAAACCTTTATGGTTTGAGATATATTCACAAGCAAAGTTTCCCTCCCGCCCCTTTTACCTAGTGTAAGCCATCTCTTCTCACATGTGAATCTGGTTGTAAGACCAGACAGATAACAGCAGGGGACAATCTTCTTCCTATGAGAACAATGAAAGCCCTGCCCCACTTGACAAGTTTTTTTAAGTTTTTCCCTTATCTTAATTGAAGATTGTCCCTCTCTGCAGTCTACCTGGGCACCTCCCTTCTGCTCTGGCTGAGCAGTGTTACATCAGTAAAAGGGGCAGGAGGGGGATACTTTGTCATTGAATTACTCCTGAACTACAACTCTGACAGAACTGAAATAACACTCTCCAAAGTCCAAATAATATGATGATTAATTAGAGCTGCTTTTATTATGAAACATTACTATCCCTTTAAGGGGGTGAAATAGGTTATACCTAAAATGCATTTTTTAAGAAAAATAGGAGGATTTCTTTGTGCATCAATGACTGGATTGTATGTAGCGCTTGATTATTCATCATTGAGCAAGTGCCAGATGGGTCCAACATTCCCATCCACCGGGATCCAGCTGGCAGATCCCACAGGCATCTACAGAGAAGACCTATGTATTCACATGGACTCTATGCATATTTATGTGTATCACCAGATGGCTTAGAGTTTGAAATATATGTACTTTATTTTCCTGTCTTGCATACACAAGGCAGATAAATAATATCTATAATTGATAAATACCCAAAGATCAATGATAGCAGTGAAAAGCAGCTTATCCTATGTAATAATTCTCTAGGATGTTTGTCACAATGCAGTCATGCTCAGTACAGTCCGCCTGAACGGCTTGTGCAGTCTCTACTGCTCATGATTGCATTGCGTGAGTGAGATGATGCAAGACTGCATCGTGTGGAGCCGTGAGGTAGCGGCCTCTTAACCCTTTGACTGCCAGAGGGGTACGCAACGCATTACAAAGCATTGCGTTGCATACCCCTTTGGCACTCAAAGGGTTAACATTACCCGGACCTTGGCCCATGTACACAGGCTTTTACACTAGTCTGATATATTGCTCTTACAGCCACGTTATAACAACATAAGCATAGCTAAGATAAGAACACTCTGGATTTGCCCCGGAGACTTCGGTTTTCACACTGCTTTTCTGGCTGAGTCTCCGGATGTGGGGAGTTTCTACTGAAACTCTGTCCACATCTGCTCTTTCCCACTATGTTCCTGCTTCCCTAGCTTATTTTGTTGTTTGTGTCACCCCTGTTAAGCCCTGCTATCCCCAGCTGTGTTAAGCCCCGCCCCTTTTTGAAGCGATTCACGTCATTATTCTTACCCCCTTCAGCAGCACAGGACTCCCCTCCAGGGAGACAACACTTTGAAGTTTCCAGGTATGAACATAAGTGATTTTTTTAAAAGGATGCCACCTATATATTATAACCATTTTCTTTGTTAATTTAAAAGATATTTAGCTATACTTATTTGTCAGTTTTGTACTGACTGACATGTCAGATAGGTTCTAGCATTCCACACAACTCTCACTCCCATTTGTCTGTCTATTGCCAGCCAGTACTGTCTAATTTGTAAAAAAGCACAAATAAATAAAGCAAAATATTTTATAAACAACTGTTTTAAATAAAATAAATTGCTAACATAAAGTTTAGGTGATCCTGAAAGCTCAAAATCACTTTAGTTGTTATAATGTGTTAGTTTCACTTTAATATGTTTTCTGTTTAAGGGATACTAATGGATCTTTTAAACTTAATTTAAGATTGTAGCTAATCAAAAAATAAAGTAATGAAGGCCAGCTTTATCCCTCAAACCTCTATGGTTTGAGAGCTATACGATTACAAAGTTCCCCCCAGGGCCTGATTTGCCATTAGGCAAAGTAGGCACCTGCTTACAGGCGCACTCCAACGAGGGGCGCCTGCCATTTGGTTTTTTTTTTTAATATTCTTTAAAAAAAAAAAAAATAGCCGCCTCGCTGGCTGCGCCGGCGGCACCCACTCATATTGCCCGCCCCCCCAGTCTTGTACCTGATGGACATACCTGGGAACTCTCCGGATTTGCCCCGGAGACTCCGGTTCTGACCGGGTCTCCGGGGCAGAGGCTGATTCCTCCGGATGTGGAGAGTTTCTATTGAAACTCTGCCACATCTGCTTTTTCTCCCGTTGTGCCTCCGTCCCCAGCCTTCTGTGTGACACATTTAACCCTCTGAGTGCCAGAGTGGTACAGAATGCATTGCTTTGCAATGCATTCCGTACCACTCTGGCACTCAAAGGGTTAAATCCCCCCAACACTCGAGTTACGCCCCACCCCTTTTTGATGCGATTAGCGTCATTTTTGTTACCCCCTGCTGAACAGAGGACTACCCTCCGGGTAGCCCTCAACTGAAAGTTCCCAGGTATGCTGATGGAGCTCCCTCGTCGCCTCTTTAGGAATGCAAAGCACTGGGAGATGACATCATCTCCCAGCGCTCTGCATTCCTGAATAGGAGACCACGCGGGAGCTCCATCAGGTGCAAGACTGTGCCAAAGGAGGCACATACAGATCTCCTACCACAGAGGTAGGAAACGGACAACGGGAGGAGGCAATGTGAGGGCAATGTGGAGCTAACGGGGGGTAAGTTGGAGCCGATAGAGGGCAATGTGGAGCCAATGGGGGGCAAGTTGGAGCTGAAGGAGGGCAATGTGGAGATGGTGGGGGCAAGTTGGAGCTGATGGGGTGGGGGCAATGTGAGTGCAATGTGGAGCTGATTTGGGGCATTGCGAGGGCAATGTGGAGCTGATGGGGGGCAATGTGAGGGCAATGTGTCGATGATGGGGGCAATGTGAGGGCAATATGGAGATGATGGGGGGTAACGTGGAGATAAGGAGCATTGTGGAGGTATCCAGTGCAGATGGCCCACGGGGGGGCGCTTCAAATTTCTGTGCCTACAGGCTCCTGAGATGTAAATCCAGCCCTGGTTCCCCCCTCCACTGACGTCTGAGCTTCATCTTACAGCAGGTGATCCTGGTCCGCAGACCGGCTGGTGGCTCTTCAGTGGAGCCGAAATAGCGAGATCTAAAAACAAATACTTAATTGGAACGGTCTATAAAGTGTGCTTGCAAACAAAGCACACTTTGCAGACTGTTTCAATTAAGTATTTGTTTTTAGATTGCGCTATTTCAGCTCTGCTGAAGAGCCACCAAGCCGGTC
Organism: Rhinophrynus dorsalis; assembly: GCA_037306005.1. Classification (NCBI taxonomy): domain Eukaryota; kingdom Metazoa; phylum Chordata; class Amphibia; order Anura; family Rhinophrynidae; genus Rhinophrynus; species Rhinophrynus dorsalis. The sequence continues at coordinate 65,020,556 of CM074719.1, read as the reverse complement.
TGTCAACCAGGATCGTTTGCTGTAAGAAAAACATATCTAGGAACTTCCAATTGAGGTGTACCCGGAGGGGAGTCCTCTGATGCAGCACTGGGTGACAATAATGACGTGAATTGCATCAAAAAGGGGTGGGGCTTGATGTGAGTTGGGGGGACAGGGCTTAAATGTGTCAGACAGAAGGCTGGGGAAGGAGGGAGAAACAGCAGATGTGGGCAGAGTTTCAATAGAAACTTCCCACATCCGGAGGAATCAGCCTCTGTCCGGAGACCCGGTAAAGCTCTGTCAGAACTGGAGTCTCCGGGGCAAATCCAGAGAGTTCCCAGGTATGAAGATAAAGTGGAGTGGGAACTTTGTAATCATATATCTCTCAAACCATAACGTTTTGAAAAATAAAACTGGCCTTGATTACTTTCTTTTTTGAATAATTACAATATTAAAATAAATTTAAAAGATCCATTACTATCCCTTTAACCCCTTAAGGACCGGCGGTCACAGGACATTTCCGTCCCATAATGACCGTATAGGGGCACTTTGACGCGCCGGTACACGTGACCTGTCACGTGTATCGGTGTGTCACTATGGGGCTTGAAAGAGATCGCTCCGATCTTGGAGCGGTCTATTTCATGCCCTATTTTTACTTACAGCGCTCCCGGTAGAGTGCTGTAAGTAAAAAGTATGTGACGTACCATGACCGTCATCGGTCCTTGAGTAGTTCAAGGACCGTGACGGTCATGGTACGTCAAGGGTCCCTAAGGGGTTAATCCTTTGCATGCCAGATATGTATCCAAAGCATTGCAATGCATTAGATACCTCTCTGACACTCAAACAGTTAAGTCTAAGAATTCTGGTCGAATTTTGCTTGTAGAAATAAATAAATAATTCTTCTAGATGTCCTCTAATTTTCTAGAAAGAGCTGAGTAAAGCAAAACAAACTCATGACTTATTTAATGGATTTAAGTAAAAATGTTTATAACATGGCCCATTACTGTATACTTTTATAGGGTATTTTGTCGCTTGGGAATTTTTGTTAACATCAGCTATTTTCCTCAGCTGGTTGTCACAGCTAATCTGTTAAACTGTGAGATCTGTTGTCTGTATCTCACTTTCATTGTTACAGCACAGACGTTACGTACAAATACACAGTATGGCAATTGTCTCACTTTCACTCATTTTCAGACTATCTGAACTATAAATGTAATCAGGCACAGGTTCTCTAAGTGTATGTGTCTAAATGTTTAAGGATTTGCAAACAATGATTTGTTTAGACAGAGGTGGTGATTAGGCTCACTCTAGGGAGCCTAATTTTAAATTATGAAAAAGCGCCCATAGAGAACACTATTCCAGTGATTAAATATAAAGTGTAACAAAGTTGCATATCAACAATTGAGGATAACCTTCACTTCAAACTGAGTTTTGTATATGTTCTCAAATATAAAGGGACGAGAAGAAAGAAATTAACAACTTTCAAGGGCAACAATAAAAAAAAAAAGTATATTTCTCACAAAATCAAGTACAAGCAATATCCATTTGTTTGCAAAACTGTCTTGGATGCAAAAGTTGGTAGGTGGATAGGATACAGAGCTGGAACATGTGGAAGTCAATGCCATGGATTTGGCACAACCAGGAACGCCAAATCAGTTATAAGGTAGACGTCCAATAAAGTTTACTTTGTTGTCAGGAACCGCACAGATTCTCTGACACAGTGGCGTAACTAGGGTTGCAGGGGTCGCACCTGTGACCGGGCCCATCACTCCATGGGCCCGGCCGCCCCCTGCAACCCCTCCGCCTGCCGCCCACAATCTACCTCCGGTACTCTATTAATCATACCTGGGAACTTCCAGCTGAGGGCTACCCGGAGGGGAGTCCTCTGTTCAGCAGGGGGTGACAAAAATGATGCTAATCGCGTCAAAAAGGGGCGGGGCTTGACGCGAGCTGGGGGGGGTGCTTAACCCTTTGAGTTTCAGAGTGGTACGGAATGCATTGCAAAGCAATGCATTCCATACCACTCTGGCACTCAAAGGGTTAAAAATGTCACACAGAAGGCTGGGGACGGAGGAACAGCGGGAGAAAGAGTGTAAGTGAGTAGAGTTTCAATAGAAACTCCCCACATCCGGAGGAATCAGCCTCTGCCCCGGAGACCCGGTAAATCTCTGTCAGAACCGGAGTCTCCGGGGCAAATCCGGAGAGTTCCCAGGTATGCTATTAATGCAGAGCGCTGGGAGATGACATCATCTCCCAGCGCTCTGCATTACAGAAGAGGACCACGCAGGGGAGTTCAATGCGCCAACCCGTCTCTCCTGCCACTGCACTTGACCACCAGGGATTGGGAGGTAGGAGATGGGGGCATTGTGGAGATTGGGGGGGACATTGTGGAGATTGGGGAGGCATTGAGGAGGGCCCAGGGGCCAATGTGGTCGGGGGATGGGGGGCGCCATGGCACTTCTTGCACCAGGGCCCAGAGGGTTCTAGTTATGCCTCTGCTCTGACACTGACTTTTTTGTTATTTGAATGCAAAAGCTGAGAAGATATGGAGGTGAGACATTGAACTCAGAGCATCCCTATATCTGAATATAGTCCTGTCAGTGTCACAAGGTTAACAGTTGACATTTTGGTACAGTATAGTGCTAATTTGTTTTTTATTTTTTGCTCTGGTGCAACAAGCGGCTGCAGCATGTTCATTTGTGTTATGTGCTATGAATGGTGTAAGCCTGTGAGTAAGCTGTGAATGAACGAATAAACAAAATGAACAAATGAATTTGAACCTAAGTGTTGAACGTGGTGTTCTTGTTTCTGGAATTGTGTGTTCATTGTCATTCATTTCTCTTTTAAACCCGATTGTCACAAAACACGCAATTTTTATTAAAGGGATAGTAATACTTATAATGTAAAAAAAATATGTTGTAGGGTTTATCCCCCTGAGTAAAACAAGAGTACTCCCACTGCTGAAAGGTGTTTCATTCAAAAGTTATTAATTTTCAAAGGTGAATTTTTTAGGTGCAATGTCGCAGTGGCCTGAAATTGTACAGTGGCGCTGTTGCTACACGATCCTATGGACAGCTCTGGTCCTGGGACCATAAATCTCCATAGGATGGTGTAGCAACAGCACCACTGTACAATTTCAGGCCACTGCGACATTGCACCTAAAAAATTCACCATTGAAAATTAATAACTTTTGAATGAAACATCTTTCAGTAGTGGGAGTACCCTTGTTTTACTCAGGGGGATAACCCGTACAATATTTTTTTGACATTTTAAGTATTACTATCCCTTTAACCCGTTATGGTAGTTAAGGACCACTGGATTCAGGGGTCCCCAAACGGCATGCAGCCACATGGGGAGCTCTGAATTCCATGATGTGCAAGGATCATCATTGTTCCTTAAGTGCAGGACAGCCATTGGTCCTTAAAGGGATAGTAATACTTAATTATTACTAATCCCTATATTAAAGTCCTATTAAAAATAAATGTATTGCCCCCAGTTTCATCTCTCAAACCTTTATGGTTTGAGAGATTATCGCTCCTAAAGTTGCCCTCTCCCTCCCCCTTCCCCATAGTCAGCATTTTAGCTGACTGCAGGGAAGCGAGTCGTACGACTTTCAGGCGGTTCTGCAGCACAGCCGCGATCGCGTTAATAAAAAAGAAATCTTTCACTGAAATGGTCTTCTACGTGTGCCTGGTTTGCAAGCACACGTAGAAGACCGTTTTAGTGAAATATTTTTTTTTCCGTGATCCTGGCTCTGCTGCAGAGCCGCCCGATGATCTAAGACCGGATTTCCCTTCAGTCAGCTACAACGTTGACTTTGAGGAAGGGGGAGGGAGAGGGCAACTTTAGGAGTGATCATCTCTCAAACCATAAAGGTTTGAGAGATGACACTGGGACAATACATTTAATTTTAAGTATTTATTTTTAAGGACTTTAATATAGGGATTAGTAATAATTAAGTATTAGTATCCCTTTAAGGGATAAACTTTGCATTCATTCTGAAATGAATGTGCAAGTCTACTATGCACTACTATTAGTTTTCTGTATTGTCTCTGGCACATTAGAGATTTTTAACCCTTTGAGTGCCAGAGAGGTATGCAACGCATTGCAAAGTTAAAACAAACAAACTGCCCCTCTAAAACGAATGTTCATATATGAACTGCACACTTCTCAGTTTCTCCTATCTTACCAGCATTGTCCTAAATATTATTTCTTCTTTCAAGAATTCCTCTGAGTTTGCATTTATTTTCCATTGGGGAACATTTCTAATGTCTAAAAATCCATAAGCTTTTGCATAGAATAAATAAGCAGTGTATGACCAGTATTTAATAAACTCCAAATGACTTAGTCAACTGCAATTAAAATAGTGACTGCTTCATTAACTTAATTTCTATTCCATAAAAAGCACATAATTATGTTTATACCCACACAACATCATAAGCCATTTTTGTGCATCTCTGCACAAATGTCACCAGGTGAGGGATAACAGCCCATAAGAAAAGCTTTCATCACCTCTGCTTACTGTTCGCATTTCTTTCGCAGACTGAGGCTGGTGTGCCAAGCAGAACTGGATCACTGATTTTGGAGCAGTTTCATTGAATTCTGAAGCCCCTGCCAGAGGCATAACTAGAAGCCACGGGGCCCTGGTGCAAGAATTGCCATGGACCCCCCCGACCACATTGGCCACCTCCACATTGGCCCCCATCTCCACATTTCCCCTCAATCTCCACATTACCCCCCAACTCCACATTGCCCCTCAAACTCCACATTGCCCCTCAGTCTCCACATTGCCCCTCAATCTCCACATTGCCCCTTCCACAATGTCCCTCAATTTCCACATTGCCCCTTCCACAATGCCCCCATCTCCACATTGCCCCCATCTCCACATTGCCCCTTCCACAATGCCTCACTCTCCACAATGCCCCTTACACAATGCCCCTAAATCTCCTACCTCCCTGGTGGTCCAGTGGCAGAGGACACGTCTGTGCCTCTTTCTGCACAGACCTCTTCTCCCCCGCGGTCCCCTTCAGTAATGCAGATCGCTGGGAGATGATGATGTCATTTCCCAGTGCTCTGGATTACGAGAGTGCCGGTGTGCAGGGGGAATACTGATCTCCCTCTGACAGACCGGCACTCTTGCAATGCAGAGCCCCAGCGCTCTTCATTGTGCGCGTCAGGTGAGGGGGTTGCAGGGGGAGGCCAGGCCCCTGAAGTGATGGTCCTGGTTGCAGGTGCGACCCCTGCGACCCCTATAGTTACACCACTGGCCCCTGCCAAAATTATGGATGCCCCAAATGTAGGCTACATTGAGGAGTCTCTAAAGTTAAGTTCTAACATTCCTTTTTTTGCTTCCTATTTATGTGTACATCCAGAACTTCATCACTCCTCCATATTCATCTGACTACAAGGCAAACTGATCCCTTCTTATAAAGCAGGGTCTGCTGGGAACCAAAGGTGAGCCCCCCTTGGAATGCCAGTTGAACACTTACATACTGGGGCAAACCAACTACCGACAGGGAAGACATACAAATTCCTTATATTTGAAAATAGGGCTTTTATGTACTTGAATGATAGAGTGGTCTTGAAATCATTGCTTCACAATATGTCAGAGACCACTCTATTATTTAATCCGTCACTTAAAGGGACAGCAATACTTTATTTTCAAAAGTAATCTAAGGATTGAAAATTGTTAGTCAAACTTTTTAATATTCTGTACATTAAAAGATCTTAAAGCGGAACTTTCATCTTCGTAATATTGCCCCCAAATACATTACTAATATAGTGATAGGCAAAGCAATACTTGTTTTATGTTGAATAAATCCACGTTATTGAAGTAATCCACCTTCTTCTGCAGGTGTCCAGGGCACAGAGTTTACAAGAGAAGCTCTGTGCGCCTGCGCAGATAGCAACTGCCGTTACCTTAAGGTAACCAATGGATGTCACCACCAATCCAGGCAGTGCACTGGACAGACAGAGCAGACTCAGAGGTAACTTTCCTCTAAGATGTCTACGCTGTTGTCTGCTGGATGCCTGCCAAAGAAGGTGGATTACTTCAATAATGTGGAATTATTCAGCATAATACAAGTATTCCTTTGCCTGTCGTTATATTAGTAATGTGTTGAGGGGCAATAATATGAACATAACTGAGAACTCTCAGGGTTTGACCCTGAGACTCAGGGTTTTGGCCCAAATCTTAGGGTCTCAGGGTGAAGAGTCAAAACCTCAGGGCGAGAGAGTTCATTGCTACCTGTTATATATTCTGCTCCAGTTAAATGCTTCTTAAAGGGATAGTAATGTTTCATAATAAAAGAAGCTCTAACTAATCATTATAGTATTTGGACCTTGGAGAGTGTTATTTCAATTCTGTCAGAGTTGTAGTTCAAGAGTAATTTAATGACAAAGTGTCCCCCTCCCGCCCCTTTTACTGATGTAACACTGTTCAGCCAGAGCAGAAGGAAGGTGCCCAGGTAGACTGCAGAGAGGGACAATCTTCAATTAAGATAAGGGAAAAACCTGAAAAACTTGTCAAGGGGGGCAGGGCTTTCATTGTTCTCATAGGAAGAAGATTGTGCCTTGCTGTTATCTGTTTGGTTTTACAACCAGATTCCACATCTGCGAAGAGATGGCTTACACTAGGTAAAAGGGGCGGGAGGGGAAAATTTGCTTGTGAATATCTCTAAAAACATAAAGGTTTGAGCGATAAGACTTATATCATTCTTCATGTTTTTTTAATGCCTACAAAATAAAATAAAACTAAAACAAAGTATTACTATCCCTTTAAGTCTCTAAATTGGTGCCACTTGTACCAGAAAGGCAGAGGAAGAAGTCCTGCTTGACTTGTGTGTGTTCATGCAGTGATATATGTAAGTTGTTGTGTATTAATGGCTCTTTGAATGCTGATTGGAGCGACTCTCCATTACAGCGATCAGAGACATGTCACAGATAATCTATATTATGGGAAGTTTAAGGGTTAATATTTACACAATCTCAGGGTCAGCTCATTTTGAAAGTTCCCAGGTATGATTATGAAGATGAAAGTTCCGCTTTAAGGCTTTAATTTCTCCTTCACACCCCTTTCCCTGATATGATCCTCTTCTCCAGTGATAGAGTTGACCTGTTCAGTCAGCCATTGGAGTTCCGTTGTCTTGGTAACCTGACCCAATGTTCTCTCAATCAGAGATATTTGTTTCAATGGGAGGAATACACAAACCCACCAGTGCAGCTCTACTGGGGTTGCACTCTAAAGCCAGTGACTGCACTTAGGGATATACACTTTAATATATATACCTACATACCGTCATTAAGACCTTAATGCCAGCAAGCCTTTCACACCTTCCCCCATCACATGCACATGAAAATGGCATACAATTATGTAAATTTCCACTGTACATTGTTAGTACATCATGTATTACAAGGAGGAGAGGAAAGAAACAGCCTGAAACTCAATTAAGAGAAGAATTGTAGGCATAAGTAACTTACTAATTTGGCATGAGGCAGGTGTAGGACAAGAAAAAAGATTCTATCACCTGGTTTAACATAGAATTATATTTGGCCAAGTCTACAGAATTAGCACTTTCAGGGCATTCTAAGCAAAACCACAACATCAATGGGTTTCCGTGTATGTGTCTGGTTAGTTTATATTGGTAACTGAGGAATTTTTACAGAAAACCTCAAATTTTTCTCTGTTTCATAAAATGTTCACCTTTTCTCTGCAGTCAATGAAATTCCCATGTGAGCTTTGCCCACAATCAATATACTCCTATGTCAAGCCACTGCAGCTCCCTCTCTCTTCTGCCCATACACTAGATAGCATCAAAGTTCAGCTGCTTTTCTTTCCTTTCTTCCTTCCTCCCTTCCTTCCTTCCTCCCTCCCTCCCTTCCTTCCTCCCTCTCTCCCTCCCTCCCTCCCTCCCTCCCTCCCTTCCTTCCTTCCTCCCTCCCTCCCTCCCTCCCTCCCTCCCTTCCTTCCTTCCTTCCTTTCTTCCTTCCTTCCTCCCTCCCTCCCTTCCCTCCTTCCTTCCTCCCTCCCTTCCTCCCTCCCTTCCTTCCTTCCTCCCTCCCTTCCCTCCTTCCTTCCTTCCTCCCTCCCTCCCTCCCTTCATTCCTTCCTTCCTCCCTCCCTCCCTTCCTTCCTTCCTCCCTCCCTTCCTTTCTTCCCTCCCTTCCCTCCTTCCTCCCTCCCTCCCTCCCTCCCTTCCTTCCTCCCTTCCTTCCTTCCTTCCTTCCTTCCTTCCTTCCTCCCTTCCTCCCTTCCTTCCTTCCTAACTCCCTTTCTTCCTTCCTTCCTTCCTCCCTCTCTCCCTCCCTCCTTCCCTCCCTTCCCTCCTTCCTCCCTCCCTCCCTTCCTTCCTCCCTCCCTCCCTTCCTTCCTCCCTCTCTCCCTCCCTCCCTCCCTCCCTTCCTTCCTTCCTCCCTCCCTCCCTCCCTCCCTTCCTTCCTTCCTTCCTTTCTTCCTTCCTTCCTTCCTCCCTCCCTCCCTTCCCTCCTTCCTTCCTCCCTCCCTTCCTCCCTCCCTTCCTTCCTTCCTCCCTCCCTTCCCTCCTTCCTTCCTTCCTCCCTCCCTCCCTCCCTTCATTCCTTCCTTCCTCCCTCCCTTCCTTCCTTCCTCCCTCCCTCCCTTCCTTTCTTCCCTCCCTTCCCTCCTTCCTCCCTCCCTCCCTCCCTTCCTTCCTCCCTTCCTTCCTTCCTTCCTTCCTTCCTTCCTCCCTTCCTCCCTTCCTTCCTTCCTCCCTCCCTTTCTTCCTTCCTTCCTTCCTCCCTCTCTCCCTCCCTCCTTCCCTCCCTTCCCTCCTTCCTCCCTCCCTCCCTTCCTTCCTCCCTCCCTCCCTCCCTTCCTTCCTTTCTTCCTTCCTTCCTCCCTCCCTCCCTCCCTCCCCCCCTCCCTTCCCTCCTTCCTCCCTCCCTCCCTCCCTCCCTTCCTTCCTTCCTCCCTCCCTTCCTTCCTTCCTCCCTCCCTCCCTTCCTTCCTTCCTTCCTTTCTTCCTTCCTCCCTCCCTTCCTTTCTTCCTTCCCCAACTTGCAGTAACCTTACAGACCCTTTTATACTTTAGCACAGTGGGAATACATATAGGAAAGTCTTCACTTTGGGGGGAGGGACATTATTATCATGGAATTCAATGCAGTGAAAAAAAGTGGAAAACGGCTTTTTGAGAGAATTCCAATAAAAGGTTAGAAGTGCAATTTTTCAAATGGTTCTCTTTTGAGGTGAAAAGTTTTGCACATCCCTAATGGGAAATTAGATTTATTGGCTGGGCTACCTGGCCACCCCCTTCATTGGAGAAGTAGCTGTTATCAGAGAATGAGTGTAAAGGGTAATATTAAACCCTGGAAATCTTTTAAAATACTGACTACTTATTAGCTGACATCAATCACACTCTTCATACTTTAGAATTCATAAAAAGTGTTACTATTTAAATCAATGGATTTTATTTGTCTCCTGTGGAACACTTGGTTTCCTCCAGAATTGCTCCAGTTCATCTTAGTACATCAGTCTCACAGTGGGAATCCTCTATCCCATGCTAAAAGCAGAATGAGTTTCACAGGAGATCATCAAGTCACAGCATGCTTCACTGTGGGGAATCACCCTGCAACCCTTTCCTTTCCTCTCAAACTAACACACTCACTTTCTTCTAAACTGCAACCTTTTGTGTCATTTGACTAATCAGAATAGAGAGAGAGAGAGAGAGAGAAGGCACAGAAGATGTGAGGACAGGGGATTTTATATTACTTTGTGTGGCAGAGGGATGTGCAGTGTATTGCCCAGCAATTCATTGCACACACTTTGGTAGACTTTCTATGCATTAACCTGTTATAGACTAGAGTGGTGTGCAATGCATTGAAAGGAAATGTGCTGCATACATCTTTGGAACCAAAAGAGGTAACTACATCAAGTCAAACCAACTGCACAAGCACATTGCATTCTAGAACCTTCTAGCACTGAGGCTGAGTTAAGAAATCCTGTTAGGGTTGAACCATGCAACTGTCTGTAAATCTTTAAGCACTGTCCTTACATTTAATCATTTGCCTGCTGGTGGAGTATCCAAAAAGCATTGCTTCACAATGTTTTGGGTAACCATCTGGCATGCAAAGGGTTAAGATTGCTGCACACTTACTGTGTATTGGTAATCATACACACAGGGGGAGTGGCTGTAGGAATCCAACAGAGCAGCTCATTTTCTTTGCTGTGGCCTTGGTTTTTCACTAAGTCCCTGCACTTCTGAGTATGTACTAAACTACAGTGTATGATTGCTTTAGTGCAGATTGGAGAGCACAGTCTTCCATCATAAGACTTTGGTGAGACCAAATACTGCAATGGCTTCTCTATAGCATGCACAGGGAGACTGATTAAGGAGAACCAATATCTCCTAATAATACCCCCCCCCCAATGACACAAATTACAAACTGCAGCAGGCACAGTGCATTATCCTCAATGGACAGAAGGGTGTGCAATGAACTGTAAAACAATGCTTTGCACATCCCTCAAATTATTAAAGGTTTAAGAATACCATCTGCAATGAGTAAAGTCTAAGGTGGTCATGCTAGCAACTCCAGTGATGGATTTACATCTCAGGCACCCCTAGGCAAGGCATACTAGGAGCCCTTAGCTCTACCTATGGCAACCCCTCCACTCCTCACATGTCCTCTCCCCTAGTCCCATCCAGTGTTTCCTGGCACAGAATATACACTTGGACTATAACAAACAAGAGTGAAAAAAGCTTTAACCCCGTTGCTCCTCAATGCATTGAAGCGATCTCTAGCATCCAAAGGGTTAACCTGTTGAGTGCCAGAGTGGTATGCAACGCAATGCATTGTGTACCACTCTGGCACTCAATGGGTTAAAGAATAGCCTGTAAAGGGGTAAAAGACTCATGTGGAGACATGGAGATTACTCTGTCCACACCCACAGTTCAGAATGTAGGTGTGGACAGCACATCTTGGATGGCCTGGAAGATTTGGAGCCCTAGGCTGTTGCCTACTCTGCCTATTGAGAAATCAGGCCCTGAGCAACTGCCAAGTACTTCTCCATCACCATGATATCAAAGAAAGATTGGAGATTTTATCTCTTGAGCAAAGGAACCAGGGCAACATTTATAGGCACCATGGCCATAGTAATGTAAGGGAAGGACTATTTTTACGAGGTGTTCTTTATCCTGTAAAGTCAAACAACTTTCTTCTGTACCTTGTTTGTATCCCAGGTTAAAGGATAGTAATGTTTCAGAATAAAATCAGCTTCAATTAATCTTCATATTATTTGGGACAAGTAGAGTGTTATTTCAATACTGTCAGAGTTGTAGTTCAAGAGTAATTGAATGATAAAGTATCCCCCCTCCCTCCCCTTTTACTGATGTAACACTGTTCACCTCAGGGCAGCAAGACTGTCTGGATGGATCACAGAAAGGGACAATATTCAGTAAGCATAAGGAAAAACCTGGAAAACTGTCATGGGGGGCAGGGTTTTCATTGTTCTCACAGTAAGAAGATTGCCCCTTGCTGTGAGCTGTCTGTGGACAAGATTCCACATGTGAGGGGAGGTGGCTTACACTAGGTAAAAGGGGCAGGAGAGCGATACTTTATCATAATGAAATAACACTCTCTATGGCTCAAATACTATGAATGTATTAATTGGAACTACTGTTTTTGTGAAACATTACTATACCTTTATACAAGGAACAAAATAATGTCCATTTACTCCCAGACTACCTGCCCCTTGCAGCTAGAAGAGTACAATGGACCACTGTCACAGTAAGTAGATAAGGACCATATTTTTTCTGGAGTAAACCAACTGCATAGGGGACATACAAATTCTTACATTTCCATCTACTTGAATAGCACTTTTTAACCCCTTGAATGCTAGAGAGGTCTTCCATGCATTGCTTGAATTTAATTTAACAGAGATGTTTATGTGTCCCCTATGGTACAGTTGGTTTGCTCCCCTATAAATCCAGTTTGCTTTTATAAATCTGGGCCTAAGTCTATTGGCATAAGACAATTTAGAACTAAGAAATCCACTCCGATATCTGTTTTAGCATGGAATTGTATTAGTACTCAACACACACTATTTCTGCGTATAAGTGTTAATAAATGATCAGAAAGCATAATGTTGGACAGAAACAGACTGAACATCCTTCATGCAGTTTAGTAAATTACCCGGCATGAGATTTGAGTCATAAAAAAATAGTATTAAGAAATTACATAGAGTTACACTCTAAATAATAGAAGTTGAAATTCGTTCTTGATTTCATTCACATGTAAATAGACTGGCAAACATCACATTTTTATCACTATTATTATAGCTTCAGTAATGTTTATGTCGAGTTGAATACACGAAAATGCCTCCAGCAATTGATTTCTAAAAGGCAGTCTAGACTCTCAGAAATGATAAACCTCGTACATTTGGGAATATATTAATAAAGCGCTTAGAAAAAAAGTCTCCTAATAGCAATCAAAAAATGGCTAAAAAAAGGCTCAAAATTAGCAAGCACTTACATATCTATATAATTATAAGTCTATCTGTCTGTCTTTTGTCTATATATATATATATATATATATATATATATATATATATATATATATATATTAATTATATATTTATTGTATTTTTATTCAATTATTATTAATTAAATATATATATATATATATATATATATATATATATATATATATCAATATCGGCTTGATGAAGGTCTTGATAGAGAACCGAAACGTTGCTAATTTGTGTACTTAGATGAAGGTGATTACATTATAACTTTTTGATAACTCAACCTGTGAGTGCATCCGTTTTTTATTGATGTCTATGTGAATTTGAGATTTGCACCCAGGAGTACAACAGCACAATAGAAGGATGAGTTACGTTAGTGCCAACAATATATATATCAGTAATGGATAAGCACTCACTTTCACATATTATATCATGCTAAATTCATCGCTATAGAGCTAATTTAATGCTAAAAAACTGCAACATTTCAGTCCACATTTGGGACCTTTGTCAAGCAAAACATTTCCCAAATGCAGGCCGAACGTTGCTTTTCTATACCATTAAACTGATTCTATATTAACTCTCATAGCATACCTACAGGATTCTATAGATATCCCTATATCAGGGAACCCCTCATCTCTCAGTTCTATACAAATCATTTCATAGCTTTGTTCAGAGCATTACTTACAGTTTATTATGGCAAAATATATAAATATATATTTTTTCTCTTTTTTGACATGTTGTTGTACTCATTTTATTCATGCAGTGCCTACTCTTGTACTGTTTCTTTCAATCTTCAATAAAGATTCTTTAAAATAAAAAGAAATAAAGAATTTAGTCAGTGAGTGCACAGTGCACTTACTATAACTATAACTATATATATATATATATATATATATATATATATATATATACATTCCTGGGAACTTTACAACATGGACTACTCGGAGGGTAGCCGCTGGGTGAGCTGTATGACGCGATTCGCGTCAGAAAAGGGGCGGGGCTTAATCGTGGCAGGGGGGTTTGACAAAAAAAAACACACAAAAAGAAAAAAAATAGGCAGAATAGCCTGGGGAAGTAGGAGACTAGGATGAGGAGTGGGAGGAACGGGGCGGGATTGAGCACATGTGGGCACATCCGGCAAATTAGACCCGGTAATACAGTGTTAAATTCGGAGTCTCCAGGGCAAAACCGGAGAGTTCCCAGCTATGTATATATATATATGTATATCTTTGTTAGGATGACAGCCCTTCCCAGTTGAGCATTTCTAGCTGACTCTGGCACTCAGAGTGTTAAATCAATGGGAATGTTTCTTTGTCACCTAAGATTCAATTGGTATGATCAAGGATTGCTCATCTTTTGCTTTCTTCATAAAGCCCTTAATGAGATCTGTGGCATATCCCACTATTGATCGAAAGAAGAGTTATGACAGACACGGACAAAGCATCAACTTGTCATTCACTTCATGTGTCCTTATCTCTTCTGTCACTCTACATTAAGTCAGTGACCTTTTTTCTTGACATAAGTAGGTTAGAGGTCTGTGCCCTCTGGTGCTGTTATTTCTACCATTTGAAATGTGGGAAATGTCATTTCATAAACTGAATAACTTTTTTTTCTTCAGCAGTAAATATAGTAATAAAAGGGAAAATGACTGGGATGGGATGTCCACGATCTCTCTCCATATATCACTCATTTTATATGTTTTCACTGTATAGTGGCAATAAACCAAGAAATAAATATGGTGTCTAACACAAAGGGTAGCACTCCCTAAAGAGTCGCCTTTTACTTTTAAATGTGTAGTAGTCTGGAATGTGCTATTCATTTTCTTAAGCATTTTAAGCCCCAATGTTGAAATCCATCTTTCCCTGTTAAGAGTCATATTTTATGACAGGATTATATAAGGATTTTGGGCTATGTTGCATGGCAAATTAATGTCAGCTTTAGAAGGATCAGTATTTTGTGCTATGAGCTTAATATTTACTGCTGTACTTGTATCCTTAAAATGTGTAAACCATACTTCATTTTTCATTACTTTACTTATATTCCTTATATTTTTCATGTGTTATTTGTTATTTGTGTTACTTGTATCCTTAAAATGTGTAAACCATACTCCATTTTTCATTACTTATATTCCTTATATTTTTCATGTGTTATTTGTGAATGTTTGGAATGTATGCAAAATCCAATAGTGGAACAACTCTGGAGCAAATCAGAAAATATTCAGAAAACAAATACTTTATAATTAAAAATAATAATTAACAAACATTTCCCCAAAAACATAATTTTGGAGGCTGTGTATCTTTGAATGACTGTTTTTATTGATAAAAATAAGTCAGAGTTTCATAATGTTAAAACAAGAGAAGGGAAAACATATTAATCCATAACCCTAGAGATCAGTCCTATGGCCTGTTAATTATTAATTCCACACACAGAGTTTAACTTAATTGTATTCAAGGCCAATACAAAGAAATCTATGGAGAACACTTTGCTCAAACAGTTCAGTAAAACAAGGAGAGAATCCTTTTAAGAATAGAGGAAAAGGTTTTCCAATAAAAACAAAGGTAGGGATTTTTATACAGCAGTTTAATTGAAAGTGTCCCCACCTTTTGTACATGCCACATTTTCTGTTTTATTTTTTTCAGCAAATAAATTGTATCTGTGCAATTGTCACATTTTGCTTTCTTCTCTGCAGGGATTGTGTTAACTTATTTTCAGTTAGAAAAATCAATATAATATGTTATTTGACCAGGGATGTCCAACATTTCCGTACAACTTTAAATATACATACACACTCACATAACACACACAGATACACACACATACACATATATTCACACGCACTCACACATAAACGTATATACACACATAGATACACACACACATATAAACATATATTCACATACCCCTCTGGCAATCAAAGGGTTAATTATCCAAACACCCATTTAGCAATGGGTGTTTGTTTATCTGTCCTATAATATAAAAGGCCAGAATGTTTGTCCGATGCAGTCATGGTCAGTAGTGCCTGAATGTACAGAATGCTGGGAGGTGTAGGAATGCTGGGAGCATTCTGTGTGTTCGGGCAGTCTTTACTGCATATGACTGCATTGCGTGCGCCACAAGTAAGGCGGTGGCAGTACCCAGAACAGGACCGGCCTCTTTACCTCATAAGACCTTGGCTCGTGTACACAGGCTTTTACACTAGCATCTAATAATATGTCTGCTTCCCATCAAATAAGCCCACTGTTTCATAAAATAAATCTTGTTTTTTACCATTGTCAAAGGAGGTGCTATAAAATATAGAGAGTCTCATATAGATGAAAAAAAATTCAGTACCCTAATATAAGTTTACTTAATTGTAAAGAAAATTAAAATCTGCCTGTTTGTTGGTGGCACAGTGCAGAACTTTATGCCGGTTCATTTCTGTTCTGGATCAGTTATACCACACACAAACAATCTAGACAGAGCCCACATAATTATCACATTTCTAATAGCATTGTGAGTGGTACTAGAACAAAACTAATTAGCATACTTTGCAGTGAATTAGCATAAAATGCCACACTGTGCAAACAAGACTCAAAGATTAATTTCTCAAAAATGGCTAGTACAGAATAAATGGCTAGTACAATATATAGGCAGCTTTTAATTACCTGTAAAGTATGTTAAGGTGACAGTAAAGAACATTTTTACCAGGCAAATGTCACTAAAAACTGGATGTAATTTCAGGGACCTTTATAGCAGCCCCTGTAGCCCAGTCATAGTGAAACAGGTATACAGTGACTGACTGGGAATCAGTCCTAGGCAAACCACTGGCTTGCTTTTACATGTGAAATGAACCAGACATTCTGTATTTTCTTACAAATCTGGCCTGATTTGAGGTCAAACATTAAAAGCTGAATACTACACAAGTGATATATACTGTATATGGGTTTTTTTTAGTAGGGATGGGCAAAAAATTTTAGCCTCAAACTGAAATTGGTCAAAAATGGCATTTTCCGCTTGGTGAAAAATTTCCTGTGACAAGTGTCATATTTCTGCTCTTTCCTGCTTTTTTTTTTTACAAGCTCATTGCATTGAAATCAATGGGTAGAAGAATATTTCTCCACCACACAAAAGTTTTCTACAGCCATATAAAAGGCTGTCAGGCTCTCACAGCAGCCATTCTGTGTTTGTGAGAGGAGAGATCAGCATGTTTTGAGCTAGATAAGATAGGCAAATAAAGGGGAATTGAAGCTTAGTTTAGGGAGTCATTTAGGTAGGACATTTGTTCTCTGTAGGACGGGAGTCTGGGGAACAATGGGGGAGAAGAAAGGAGGTTGACTCAAAATACCCCAAAATTTAATGTGACTGACTGACAAGACACAGGCAGCTGGGGTTCAAATTGCTTTTCTGATTTTACTTTTATTGTCTCTGTGCTGGGAACGTTTTGGAAAGAAGTTGTTGATTTTAATTTTTAGCTATATACATTTTTTTGGACTGTTAAGAGATAGGGTGGACAACGTTAGAAAAAATAAATAAAAAATACATAATTAAGCAAATAAATATTTTATACTGCTGACTAGGACCTCTGTGACTGAGGCAGACTTGATAGACAGCAGACGGCAATGAGAATTTTGTGGAGGGCCAAGGCAAGACATCACACTCCATCAGTACAGTAAGGAGTAAAAACACACACACATTAGTTGTGTAATGTCTAGCAAATGCACAAGTGGGAGGGGGAAAGGTGGAGCAGTGCACGGATGTGGGAGTAACGTGCTAGTACAAAAAGTGACTGCAGCAATGCAGCAATGGTTGTTGCAGCATGAGTAATAAATGAAGATGATCTTTCTCCTCCCGAGGGTGGATGCAGTTTGTCAAGGTCTCACCAATCAAACCATGTCAGTCCCCCGCCACCACTATCATACACATCTGCCACGTTGTAGGTTGTACTGTATTTTTTTTAATCACTTGACATCATCATGAACATGTGTCAGTGTAAGGAAGTAAGTGTTGTGCGCAAAGGACAAATACACTCTGCATGTTAACACATTTTTCAAGGTATATGTTGCTGTAGGACTCACAACTTTGACTTCCAGCTACTTATTTCTCCACTACAGGCCTCAGAAGAAGTAATATTGTGCTGGGAAATGTTGCTCCATATTAAACAGAGGAGAAAATGTGTTGGAATAGGAAAAAATGTGTTGGAATAGGAGGAAAATGTGTTAGAATTGGAGAAAATGTATTGGAATAGGAGGAAAATGTGTCGAATAGACGAAAATGTGTTGGAATAGGAGAAAAATGTGTTGGAATGAGAGAAAATTTGCTGGACTAGGCAAAAAGAAAATTTGCATTGGAGAAAATGAGAAAACTTTCTCGAAAAAAGAGACAAATTTTCCGTTTTTTTGCAGAAAGTCATGCGGGAAATTTTTCTCACTTTTCACCCACCCCTAGTTTTTAGCCCCCTTGTCCCTACTCCCTGTGCATTTTGATACAAGTCTTATTATCAGGGGCTTATGTTCATCTTTATTTTAGATCAAGGTCAAGAGACCTTATTCTGTGTTGGGGAAATGTCATCCACAAAACTGACAGTTATGTAAGGACCATATGTGCAAAGAAAAAAGTGGAGGAGTTCTAGGGTAAAGCATTTGTGCTGTAGGGGATAACTAAAAATTCAAAAAATTTCCATTGATTTAAAGGAGCAGTAAACTTTTTTATGAAAAAATATATTTTGTAGGGATTTTCCTATTGAGTAAAATAAGGGTACTCCCACTGCCGAGAGATTTATATTTCCAGAGTTATTACAGTTTAAAACCATGTTTTTTTACATTAGCAGTGCCCTCTAATTAGATTTCCTGTTAGATTCTAATGGAGAGGAAAGTCAGAAAAGTCAGAGACATACAGTTCTCCACAGAATGTGATAGAAACTGTCACTTCCTGTCAGTTAGAACTATCAGGAAGTAAACACAGTAAATTCACTTCCTGATTATTTAAACTGCTATAAATTTTGAATAAAACATCTGACAGTGATGGGAGTGACCTTGTTTTATTCAGCAGGAAAAGCTCTATAAAATATGTTTTCATAAAAAAAAAGTTTACTGCTCCTTTAAATGGGAATTTTAACTCCTTGAATGCTAGTGTGGTCTTCTTGCATTGTGAAACAATGCATTCAAGACTTCTCCAGCATCAAAGGGGTTAAAATCCCCATTTAAATCATAGGTATTTTTTAGTTCTCCTTACAGTGCAAATGTCTTGCCCTAGAACTCCTCCCCTTTTCTTTTGACAAAACATATAGCCTTTATATAACCATTCTTTTTGTGGATGTCGTTTCCTCCCAAACAGAATAAAGTTTCTTGATCTAAAATGAAGATGTAATATAAATTCTCAACATCTTTCATGACTCCCCCCTGGAACTCTCTATTATTAGTTGTGGTTGGCTGGCTGCAATGGCTGCAGTTTAGTTACTGCCCTATAGATTCCTTCTGATGACATTGGTATAAAAGCATTATATACCTTACTAGTTGAACAGCCCGTTACACGGGCCACAGTGCCTCAGGCAGCCGGTCGCGGGTCAGTCACACGCAGTGGAGACTGGCCGCGCCTCAGCTGATACAGAGCCTCTGGCAGCCGGTCACGGGGCAGTCACACGCAGTGGAGACTGGCCGCGACTCGGCTGATACAGAGCTGGACGCTCCTTCGGAGCGCCCAGCTCTGTATCAGCCGCGGCGCGGGCAGTCTCTACTGCGCATGACTGCCGCACGTGCAGCAGTGTCTACTGCGCATGTCGGGCGTTACACACAACTTGGCGAATTATTATATAGGATGTGCCCTTGGAGAACTTACATACTAAAGGTTAATTCATGTCAGGTAGTTCACTTGAGAAAGTGAAAATAAGTAAAACTGTCCCATTGACTTTAAAGGGACAGTAATACTTCATTTTATCTTTATTTTATTTTGTAGGCATTAAAAAATCATGAAGAACGATATAAGTCTTATCTCTCAAACCTTTATGGTTTGAGAGATATTCACAAGCAAAGTTTCCCCCTCCCGCCCCTTTTACCTAGTGTAAGCTATCTCTTCTCAGATGTGGAATGCATTCCATAGACCAGACAGGTAACATCAGGGGACAATATTCTTCCTATGAGAACAATGAAAGCCCTGCCCACCTTGACAAGCTTTTCAGGTTTTTCCCTTATCTTAATTGAAGATTGTCCCTCTCTGCAGTCTACCTGGGCACCTCCCTTCTGCTGTGGCTAAGCTGTGTTACATCAGTAAAAGGGGCGGGAGGGGAACGCTTTGTCATTGAATTACTCTGGAACTACAACTCTGACAGAATTGAAATAACACTCTCCAAAGTCCAAATACTATGATGATTAATTAGAGCTGCTTTTATTATGAAACATTACTATCCCTTTAAAGGTTTGAGAGATAAGACTTATATCGTTCTTCATGTTTTTTTAATGCCTATAAAATAAAATAAAGAAAAAACGAAGTGTTACTATCCCTTTAATGGAATTGACACTCAGCAAATCTTACACGAGTAGTCAGATTACATTGCAAATCAATCAATGTATTCACTTTCTTTGAGAATAGTTTGAATATGTGAGAGATCCCCAGATAAATCCAGGTAGCCAATAAATATCACCCCTTATATAAGCATAAAATCAATTACAATTATTAGATATAATAACAAATGTTTCTGCAAAATCTTAGTGCAATTTATTTTAATATTATAATACTTCCACAGTAAATGATGTGTGGCTTAGTTGAGCAAAAT
Organism: Rhinophrynus dorsalis; assembly: GCA_037306005.1. Taxonomy (NCBI): domain Eukaryota; kingdom Metazoa; phylum Chordata; class Amphibia; order Anura; family Rhinophrynidae; genus Rhinophrynus; species Rhinophrynus dorsalis. The sequence goes on along the minus strand of CM074719.1, from coordinate 65,000,352 downwards.
CTCTTTTTAACATTGGTGTAAAGTTAATGGTATGGTTGTCCTTGAATCTTTAAGAATTAATTATTAATCTGCAGACCTTTTGCCTGTAGAAGACAAAACATATGGAATGTGCAAGTGAAGTGACATACTGAATGGCAAATTAGATCTATGTAACTTTGATTTTTCTATGCACGTTTTCAGTCATTAAAGCAACAGTGCCATCTACACATCGTTTTCAAGATAATTGGCCAAGTAGGTGGCTCTATAAATGTTGATTGCAAACACACAACTAAGTATACTATTTACGCAGAGTCAATATAATCAAAAGTTTTACATCTTGAGAACTTAGAAGTCTAGAATGACATTGCAGCATATTAACAAAATGAAGTAACAGAATGTCATATAAGATTCTGTATATAAGAAGAATTATAGCTAAAAAAAAGAGGCTGATGTTATGAGATAGACTGGAACAATACTGCATCATAGGGAATACATTTCCCAACATTTTCATTGATTTACATGAAGCTTTTTGCCGTTTAAATTGAAGAGTTCTCTAATGCTTTACGTCATTTCTGTTTGTCCAGTATAGTGCAGTTGTGTTGCCCCAGAATTGCTGTAGTTCATCAGCCTGAAGCAGTGAGGCTCCAATTTACATTTGCTTGGTGGAGGGAAAAGCTCAAGTCTATGCAGATTTTACTACATTGTATCACATGTTGCTTGTATTCATTTTCCAGATAAAGTATGAAGAGGGATGATTCCTTTATATGGGTGTTTTATACCATCAGTAATCATAGACTGTCTCTCTTCGCTGTGATTTTCTCTCTCTCTCCTCTCTCTCTCTCTTGCTTTCTCTTTCTCTCTCCCTCTATCTCTTTTCTCTCTCCTTCTATCTTTTTTCTCACTCTCCTTCTATCTCTCCTCTTTCTCTTATCTCTCACTTTCCATCTTTTTTCTGTCTTTTTTCTCTTCCACCCTTTATCTCTTTCTGTCTTCCTCCATCTCTTTCTATCCACTTTTTCTTCTCTTTCCTCTTTCTCCCCCTATCTTTTTTCTCCTTTTAGCTCTCCCCCTCTGTGTCTCCTCTCTCGCCCATTTCTCACTCCCTTTCTTTCAAACAGCATGCAATATGAAATGAAATGCAGTGTAACTAAATACAAGGAAACCGACTGATTTGTATCACTGATTTTTGTAGGAGATGGAATTCTGGAAATCATTACTTCCTGATCTTTGTTTTAGGATGAATTAATAGGGTGGGAGTTTTTAGCATGGCCAGAAATTACTCTAAGACAGATGTACAAATGGGGAACAGTGGCTATATTGGTTCAAAGAGCTGTTTCTAATGGCGCAATGCAGGAAACGTGCACAATTGCTATTTCCCGTGTGAAAACCACTAGGGAATAGGTTTGCACATGATTTTGTTCAATTGCGCATGAAAATTCAAGATTAGGGAACGGCTGCATATATATTTTTTTGTGGGCGTGGCTAAGATTAACGAATCTGTGTGAGTGGAATAGCGAATGCGCCTAATATAAGAACTGCTATTACGAATGAATTTATACGTCTGTGTACTGGTGTCATAAAATGGAATTTTTCATGCACAATTCCAGAAGCATTCAGTATTTAGCTTCCTGGATTAGAACATGCTCAAAACCTATCTGCGCACAAAAATTCCTTTATCCGATGCAATCGTTTCTTGCATCGCGCCATAAGTGTTTAGCGTGTCTGACTCCCATGTGGATCCTATTAACAAAGCTGTTAACATGAAAAAAAATGTCTGATTTGTACCATGTGAACTAAGGGATGGGAAGAAGAAAAAGAGACATAGTTGCATTGAAAGCTTGCATCATAGAGCCACTCGGCTAGCCAGTAAAGGTATTAGTTTTACTCTACTAGTCTCCTGCAAGGGATTGAAAGTGAGAGAGTGTGTGGGCATCTCTGGGCATGTCTTTCCTCTATGTCAGGGCATAGACTACCATCATTCCGAGCACATCTGATACACCTGCTGTTGAGTGACTTTAATGTGATGTGCTATCTCAGCCTTAAGATGAACATGTAGCATGCACTACAACTTCCTTTCATACAACCACTGTTTTTGTTTTATTGTGGTTGACGACCCTTCTATGCATTATGCTAGACATCTCAATATGTTTATTCAAGGAACTAGCACAGCAAATACTTTTTCTCACAATAAGGGTATCAGTTTGTTCCCTGTTGTGATCAGCAGTCACAATGTACATTTGGCAGTGTCGGATTTGAAATTCTAGTTCCCCTAGGAAAAGCTCCCTATTTGTTTCTAGCTTCTCTCATCCTTAAATTTTCTCAATCCCAGCTCATTGCTCTTTTTTTCAGCCACATAAATTACCATTAGTCTAGAACGTATATCTGTGTAAAAGCTCTTAGATAAAGTGGCCAGTTCTGGTAACAAAAAATACGTGTTCATTCATACCAGTAATCTTGGCTGTAAAACATTTAGATGTGAAGTTGAAGTTTAAAAACATATTTTGGTGATAAACCGCCTTGCAATTGATCATTCACAAGTGATAATAGTGCAGCACAAATCAGGAATTTACATACACTCTTGTGCTTGGTGCACTTATGCATAAGTATATCTGTGATGCAAAGGGGTGGAGCTACATGGCCTCTTTTAAGTACAGTATGTCCATTTGGTTATCTGAGAAAATCACATGCTGTACAAATAGACCTACACCCTGAAATAATTGCTGATGGCTGTTTTTGTACACTTCAGCTGCCTTATCCCTAAATTATGAACTTTTCACATGAAAATATTATTTTTCAATATGATTTATTTATGACCGTTTCCACAATGTTGTACAATAGGTTGATAAGACAAAATAATTATTTACAAATGTTGTATAATGGATGCAAGTATATTTACAATAACAATTTAACACCTTAAGAACCATTGCCGTGCCAGGACCATCACGGCGGTCCTGCACTTAAGGACCAGTGATGGTCCTGGCACGGCATGGAGTTCAGGGCTCCCGGCAAGGCTGCATGCAGCTCCGGAAGCCCTGAACCAGAAGCAAAAAAAAAAAAAGCCCCATGGTCCTCAAGTGCCGGTTGCGTGTGCGTGCACCGTTCCTTAAGGGGTTAAAGAGCTCCATCAGAACTCCGAAAGTCTGGAATAACCTGCCTGAAAGAATCAGATCTTCCCCAGTCTAAAATCCTTAAAAATATCTGCTTTCTAAAAAATATAAACTGTAGATAAATGTTTAGTATTAAATGTTTAGGGCTTAAAGGTTGAAGTCCTTTGCTACTAGCCAGACCTGAAAAGTTACTCGCCACTGCAAGCCAAAACATACCCACCAGGGCTGAATTTTTACTCGCCAGGGCTAAATAGTCACTCGCCATTGGCTAGTGGTGAGTGGAAATTTTGAGCCCTGTAATGTGTGTATATATATATATATATATATATATATACTATTTGAACAGCCCGTTACATGGGCCACAGTGCCACTGCCACCCGGTAGCGGGGCAGTCACGCACAGTAGAGACTGATACAGAGTTGGATGCAGCTCTGTATCAGCCGCGGCGCGGGCAGTCTCTACTGCGCATGGCTGTAGCACGCGCAGCAGTGTCTACTGCGCATGTCGCTGCGTTACACACGTTTTAGCGAATTATTATATAGGATATAAAATGTTTCTGTAAACACTGCAGGACATACTTGATCTCAATGTATTCTTCCTGGTAAAACATTTTTCTAAATAAAAAAAAAAAAAATTGGACACAAAAAGGAAATAGGGCCCTGGTTTCTAGAGCTTTCAATCTATATAGCTGTTTTGTAGCAGTGTGGGAGTGTATAGGCATTTTGGTGCATGCCCACTTTCCACAACATGTAGAAGATTTAATTAGCTCAAAGTCCCTTTTTCTCACACCTGCTAAAGTAGCAGCATTAAAGTGTTAGTAATGTCTAAAAATAGATTTTTGCATTTAGAAGAGCTTAAAAAGCTGAGCTAAATGCAAAAAAACATATCTCTCAAACCGCTATGGTTTAAGAGATACAGGCGTTTAAAGTTCGTTGTTTCCTACTGACAGCTGTAAAGCTTTCAGCAGGAGATTCGTGTCGGTCGACATGGAGGCGCTTGAGAAGTGCCCAGATCTCGTTACTTACAAGGAATCCCTTCATTGGAATGGTCTAAAACGTGTGCCTGGTGTTCAGTGTTTAAGGGTCTGTTCAGATTAAAGTCATATGCTAGTGTACTTGTGTACACCAGTGTGTACTAACAGCTAACATGTTTTTCAACATACTTCTTTGTAGATGATTTCCATTTACATTTTGTTACGCACATCAGTCTATATGTTTTTTTCTTTTAAACAGTCAAGTCCCTGGGCATTCTAGAGGAGTATCCGGAATGGATATTTGACACTCAAAGGATTAAAGTGGTAGTAACATTTTGATTTTAATTTATATGAAAGTGCATAATATGTAAAGCCTATACTTTATTTATTTATGTTCACTTTGTCAATGTTTTTACACTTTTATGTCCCTAATTTACAGAGAGCTTTTTGGTCAATGACTGTGAAAACATCGGTAATGATACAATATAAAACTATCGTTGCAGCGCTTAGTGCTCTTAATGCTGTATTTAATAGTCTGTAAGCAGGCGTTTCTGTATTGTATCATTCTATTTTATCACATTGAATCTTTTTTTACTTCGTATCACTTTACCGGCTATTACAGTTCCTGACAGTCCCATTTCTACCAGAAAGAACAAATTTAATCCTTCGGTCAGATGGCCAGTGAGGAGTGAGACAATTCTGGGTGCACAACATGTAAATGTGAATGATTGTCTCACAAATAGGATGAAAGGAAGAGGAAGGCTACAATTTAACTTATGGATCCTAAATTTTAGCCTATATTTGGGGACTACCATTAACTATTCATTTGGGGGCCTCAGGCGTACTTAAAACTGCCCTGGTTGTCGGCACTCACATATCCTTAGAACAAGAACTGAAAAAGAATGTTGGTTATCTTAAATATTTAGACTGTAAGCTCTTTGGGGCAGGAACCTATTGTTTCTATGACACATATTTTATCCCCATTTATTAATTATAACATACTACTATTGTAAGGCACTGCATACCCTGTGTGGCACCATATAAATAAAGACACATACATACATACCTACATATATATATTTTTCACAATGATAGATACATTTAGAATCTTTCCCAGATACTTAGCTTTCTGGTGAGTTTTAAGAGCTGGAGATTTCCCTCAAAGCAATCAGGGGGAATTAATGTAAGTGCAAAAGTAGGTTAGGAATAGGATGTACCTAAGTGTACAGTGTGCTATACATCACATCTAATGAATGGTAAGAGAACATTTTAATTTCTCAAAAACTTAATTTTACAGAAAACAGCAAGAACAACATTTAGGCAGATATTCTCAGTTTTTTTATTTTCTTTTTTTTCCTATTTTTTAACAAACATGGCTGTTTTAAGACTACCTGAGGTTTCTACCATAACTCCTTACACACACATTTTTTATTTAATACAAAACACATCTAATATTCTGAAATGTGGTGGTATGTTTAATTTTTTGCTTACGGTACACACAGTTTGTTTAAGATTCCTACTCACTCAGTATGGTATTGTGTATGCTGCAGAACAATGAGAGCAGAGCAGCACTGGTGCTGATGGGATCTGTATGGGACAAGGAGCACGAGACACTGGTGCAGCTGCACAGGGAAGTTTATGGTGCACTACTGCACTCACACTGGTGTAGGTGACAGGTCAGCCCGAAGAGATGATATGGATGTCCTCCATAGTAAAATTCAAAGGAAGAGTGGTGACCAAGTCCAAAGGCACAGGACATTCATGCGTAGTGTGCACAAGGCCAATAATCACTAGCGTTTAGCCATTTAACTTTTTAATATAATTTTTAAACAAATCAGTGTTTGTTTAATTGAACACCTCTGCCCGATTGAAATTGGTCTCCTTGCATCAAGCATGTCACTTGAAAATGGGGTAAAGATCTCTCCTTGCTCATTTGTCAGACAAACATTGGTTTGACCATTATTACATGTGAGACTTCTTCTTTATTGTATTACACCATTGCGATTGACGTTGTTACACTATTGGGTGCTTTCTTCTTTTTTCTTTTCTGAATGTTCACACTGCTTGGGAGAGTGAGTATACTTAGAGAGCAGCCGTCTATTGTCCTGAAGTTTGAATACTGCAACTGTGGGCAGTCATTAACCCGGACGCTTGTTTGTTGGAAGTAGTTTATGCTATGTTCCAACTGATACCATTGTAAGTATACACCTTAAAGGTGTTGGTGGGGGTCCAGTATTTATCAGTGGTGATCTGCACAGAAGTGCCCTATGTTGTTCTCCCTTATCTTCCCTCTGCCAAATTCTTAGGGTCATTGGGATTTTCTGGCTATACTAAGGTAAGTTAAGTGGGGGTTATTAGTAACCCTTTCAGTGCCAGTGGGGTACGCTTAAAGGGATAGTAATACTTAAAATGTAAAAAAAAATATGTTGTAGGGTTTATCCCCCTGAGTAAAACAAGAGTACTCCCACTGCTGAAAGGTGTTTCATTCAAAAGTTATTAATTTTCAAAGTTGAATTTTTTAGGTACAATATCACAGTGGCCTGAAATTGTACAGTGGCGCTGTTGCTACATCATCCTATGGAGATTTATGGTCCCGGGACTAGAGTTGTCCATAGGATCGTATAGCAACAGCGCCACTGTACAATTTCAGGCCACTTTGATATTGCACCTAAAAAATTCAACTTTGAAAATTAATAACTTTTGAATGAAACACCTTTCAACAGTGGGAGTACTCTTGTTTTACTCAGGTGGATAAACCCTACAACATATTTTTTTTTACATTTTAAGTATTACTATCCCTTTAAGTGGGTGTTGTTATTAACCCTTTAAGTCCCAGAGGGGTACGCAGCGCATTGCTCTGCAATGCGTTGTGTACCCCTCTGGGATTTGAAGGGTTAGTCCACCTTTGGTTTGAAATCAAAGCTGTCAAGGAATACACTCTAATTAATTAATGGTTATATATGATGCATATACAGTATTGTATTATAAAAATATATACCTAAAACAATGATAATGAAGATTCCTTATATGGATGCAATATTCTAATAAAAATGAATTAGCGATCAGGGAGAAGGAGCTCCGCTGCAACTAAGAAATAATCACTGGGATTTAGAAAGCTTAATGTGAGCAGTTATGGTGGCTTAGCTGAGAGCCTTGTAAATCATGCACTTTTTTCCATGAATGAGCAATGTATGATATGCTAAGGATCAGCTGATGTGTAATTAATCCATTTAATGATGGAAATATCTACACTGCGTTGCAAAGTAATAGACTGAATGTAAAAAACAATTCCACTCATCGATTATCTAGTCCAATGCCTTCCTATCGCCAATATACTAAACTACGCATTACAAAAATTCTCCAATTAACTCTGCCTGCACCAAAGTGAGGCCAGTGGAGCATTCCATTCCTCACCTCCTTTTTTAACCCTTTGAGTGCCATAAAGGTATGCAACACATTGCAAAGCAAAACTTTGCATATGGCTATGCCATTCAAAGCGTTAACTCCATGTACTAAAGGAGGTTCAAAAGAAAATGTTCTAAATTTACACTAGTTCCTGCACATTATAAGGCAGGTTCATGGGTCTTGCTGCCATTAAAGTCCTAATAACAATGCAGTGTATCCGCCAGTATGCAAACTACTGATCATATATTCCAATGTGTACTCTGAAGTGCAGCTACTGGCATTGGAAGGTAAAAGTCCATATTAAGACATCATCTGACTAAACCTCATTCAATCATTGTTCCTCCAACCAAACTCCGTCATTCCTCATAAGAAACCTCTCTCAGACATCCTCCCTCATAATGAACTCCATCAGTTCCAATAACAAACCTCTCTCATTTATCCTCCGTCATAACAAACATGTCCCCCCTAACAAACTCCGTCATTCATCCTACCAAACCTCTCACAGTCATCATCCCTCCTACCAAACCTCGTTCACTCATCATAGCAAACCTCTATCAGTCATCCTTCCTCACAACAAACTTCTGTGTCATCATCCCTCCAACCAAACCTCAATCACTCACCAGAGCAAAACTCTACCAGTCATCCTACATCACAACGAACCTCTCTCAGTCATCATCCCTCCCACCAAACCTCGATCACTCATCACAGAAAACCTCTATCAGTCATTCTCCCTCACAACAAACCTCTCTCAGTCATCATCCTTCCCGCCAAACCTCGATCACTCAGCACAGCAAACCTCTATCAGTTATTCTTCCTCATACCAAACCTCTCCCAACCTCTATTAGTTTTAATTTTCCTCTTTTGGTCTCCCACTTTTCCCTACTCTGTCCTTATTCTTCTACCTCCCTCTTTCTCTCTCCAACACACCCATTCCCATTATCTTTCTTTGTCTCTGTGTCCTCTCTCAGGTGTTCCTGCTCTTTCTCCTTCTCTCACACTACCTTGCACACTCTCTGTCTTCCGCTATGTCCTCCTTCTGTTCCTGTCACTCCTTTCCCCTGTTCCACACATATTTTTTTTCTGGATGGATCCACAGTTTTTCTCCAAATCCATCCTCTTAATGAATCTTGGATGGTTTGTTCATCCCTATTTACTTCCTCCTCATGGAATTCATTAACATTGGTCCTTATGCACAAACAAAACAAAAGTGATTCTGGAGCAATGGGAATTAGGGGATTTTGTTTTTCCTTTCATGCAGTTCATTTGTTGCAGAATTGTTCTACTTTATTTTTCTTTCCACGGTGCTCGATTCTACCATGATAAAAACATTGCCATGCCATTGTATTGACTTTTGCCATGATTGTACGTGCTGGGTGCTCCTCTGCACAGCTAGCACCCCTTTTGAAAACAGAGGCCTCGTATTATTTTCTACTTGCTTCTCTGCACCGAAAAATGCCTTATTTAGATATGGAGTCCAAGGCCCACTTTCTCCCATATAATGTAATAGAAATGCAGTGTAAGAAAAAGCAAAAAAATATATATTTTTTTTAATAAAACATTGGAAAAGTGAGTACTGTTTTTTAATAATTAGAAATGGAGATAATCTTACTTCCAGACCCCCCCCTATACTGTGTTATCTCCATCACCATTATCTGTTTTGGACCCTGCTTCAGCATACCATGATTCTTGTTGGATGTACTATGCTTATTACCTTGATTCGCAAGTTGACTTTATGGCATGAGCTCTTCGGACTCCTCCTGGGCAGTCTTGGGATATTACTAGGTGTTGCTTCCTCTCCCCCTTCACTTCTCGCCACCTCTTTCGCCTTTTCTTCCTCTTTTATTTTATCTCCTTTCTCTTCTTTCTTTTCCTCTACTTCTTCTTTTAGCCTCTCTTTCTTTAAAAACAATGCATCACAGACACTCATGAGCTTATGAACAGTTGTCCACTCATCTTTAGCCTCTGCCAGTACTTCCAGTTATGCGTAGGGTCTGTGTCTTCTTTATTTTACAATTTTGACTTTGATTTGTGTGACATATTATGCTTTATATTTGATGTACTTGCTGTATCTTTGTACCTACATCTTTATTGTACTGTTGTGTTATGTTGATGCATATTGTACCTTGCTTTTACCTCAATAAACTGATATAAAGTAAAAAACAAGTGTGCGTGTGTGCACTCACACCCCCTCTGGTCCTAATGAATTAAGTAATTGGTTTTAATCCTCCTGGAGGATGCGTACCCTGTTCTCTTTTTGATAACAAAGATTTATTTTAACATATGCATGTTTTGTACAGGGAACAGGCAGACTTACGTTTCCTCCTTATTCAGGTTGGGTAGTTCTAAAACTTAATCTTAATGAGACTGTGGATAAAAGACAATTATAATTAGCATTTTCTGTTTACATAAGAAGAACATTAGCATTAAAACTGATACTGCCAACTTTTTTCTTTTTTGAACATTTCTGGATATTGTAGAAAAAGTAACATTTTAACACCCTGAATAGTAGATACTGGTAGCATTCAAGCAGTAACAAAACACTAACCCCCAAAAGCATTAACCCTTTGAGTGCCAGAGGGGTACGCAACACTTACCCCTCTGGCACTCAAGAGGTTAAATTATATTTTTCACACTTAAGTATCATGTTTTCTAAGCTAGTATTTCTTTCTTCATTTTTTTTTTGTTTAAACTTATAATGAGTCATTCTGGGGCAAACAAATTGCACCAGAGTGGTAAAACAGAAATTCCCAAATTACCAATTATTTAAAGGGGATGTATCACCTATATAAAACTTAGGCTTAATAGGTTATATAGCTAATCTCACTAAAAGTGTGTTCATTTTTTTTAAAAGCTTTATTTTGTCAAAATTTAAGTTATAAAATCTGGGCTGCAGCTACTACTGGACAGACTCTGCGGTTACCTGCTCTGTAACCGCAGTCTCTCTGTCTGCCTCTGCTCCCCTCCCACTAGACAGCCTCCTCCATTGATGAAGGCTTCTGTCTGTAAGCTGGAGCGGTCTCATTGGCAGAGATCAATATGTAACCAATGAGATCGCTCCACTTACAGACAGAAGCCTTCATCATTGGAGGAGGCTGGCTAGAGGGAGAGGAGCAGAGGCAGAGCAGTGGACTGCGGTTACAGAGCAGGTAACCGTAGAGTCTGTCCAGAAGACAACTTAAATTTTGGCAAAATAAATCTTAAAAAAAAAAAAAAATTAACAAACTTTTAGTGAGATTAGCTATATAACCTAACTATTTAGCATAAGTTTTATATTGGTGATACATCCCCTTTAAATGAGTCTATTAACTCCTTAACCCCTTAAGGACCATTGACGTACCTGGACCGTCACGCTGTTCCAGCACTTAAGGACCAGTGCCAGTCCTGGTACGTCACATACTTTTACTCACTGAGCTCCTGCAGGAGCGTGGTGAGTAATACCAGGGACTGAAGTTGATCGTGCCAAGACCGGAGCGATCACTTTCAGTCTCTGGTGCGGCGTGCTGCAACACGCGATCAGTCACGTGGGGCGGCACGTCGAACTTCCCTATCTGGTCCTTAAAGGACCACACCCCTGGACCACTGGTCCTTAAGGGGTTAAGTGCTAAAAGGTATCCAACACATTGCTATACCTTTCTAGGATTCAATGATAAGTTAAAATCCCAATTAAAAGTGAGCTCATCTCCCTAAGATGTTTAGTTCATTTGAAAGAGAAGTAAAAGCTGACTACATAATGTACTAGATATTTATAATATAATTAGTTGTTGAGAAATTTTCCTTTATTTGTTGGTGGCACAGAGTGGCAGTTTATGTTAATTAGTTTGTGTACTGGGCAAGCATTATCACACACTGTGCTATGGATGAACATAGACAGAGCACACACACACACACACATTGAGGTAATTTCTAATAACGCAGTTTGTAATAGTTTTGGTGTACTTTGAAGGAAATTAGCATATAATACCACTATGTGCCACTGTCACAACCTGTACAGCTCCTCCTGCTCATAGGCGGATGTAACTCTAACACCTGGTTGCAGCCTACTTAAACCCTGGCCCTTTCCACTATCCTTGCCCTTGGATGGTCATTTACTCAGCGTCTTGTACCTGTGATCTATGATTTGTATGTTTCCTGTTGTTACCTGGTCTGTTGTTCCTGATTTCTGGCTTCCTGACTCCAGCTCTGTTCTACTACTACTACTACCCGCTATTCTCTAAGTGATCCCACCTACTATGTACCAACTCTGGCTCTGCTCACCAACCCTCCACTTCTCTCAAGTAATCTAACCTACTGTGTACCTACTCCGACTCTGTCTTTCAACCTTCCGATTGTCTCCAGTATTCGACCTTCTGTGCATCGACTTCCGGCTTGTCGTACAACTACTTGCACATCTTCTATATATGACCAACAGACTTTCGACCTTAGGCCTGGGGTTCGACTTCCGGATTCTGAGTTAGGGTTCTGTCCCCGTGTCGGTGCTCAGTGTGTCTCTGCCATTCGACATCCTTTTCACACTAGCTAACCCTGACCCAGGCTGATAGGCACCAAAATATAAAAAATCTAAAACAATTATGTATTTTACAGAAAATTAATAATTTAACATATAGGCAGATTTTTAATACCCGTCAAACAAAGTAAGACTGACAGAGTGATAGATCCACTCAAATCAATGAGAATTTTAATTCGTCCCCTGTGATACAGATAGTTTAGTGCAGAATTGAGTAATTCTCGTTTGAGATCTGTCCCTACATCTGTATAGATATATAGTGTATTTCCCATGCAGAGTTCTACTTTCCTGCGCATAATTTATTTTGAGACAAAATTATATATATTGCTGAAAGAGAGTTCTGTTTACAGATGTAGGACAATGGGCACCAGGTTTGCTTCATTTATGCAAACCTGATTATGAGTGAATGGGAAAAACCAATGTGTGAGGAAGGCATTTATGAGGGCCAACTTGCTGCTGTAGTGACATTTTATCTTTGTTTAGAATGGTCCATTTAGCTAATTGGAGGATATGTTACAACAAGTTCTGAATGATAATGATTGGGGGACCATTTTTACTTTTGAGAGATATGACAAATGTGAGCATTTTTGAGTTTGCTTATTAGTATCAGCAAATGTTGCACAAAGACATACTTTAAAGCGATAGTAATACTTGAAAACTTTTAAATTTAATTCAATAGATATCTTAAAAATACATTAATTGTGCCGTTTTTAATCTCTTTTGGGAGATATAAGTCTGCAAAATTCCCCCTTCCATCCCCTTGTGCTGACGTCAGCTTTCAAACTCAGAGACGGGGATTGCAGTCCATAGACTGTCCTGCGGCTCTTCAGCAGAGCCGTGATTGCGGTAGTTACAAAGAAATACTTCATTTGAATTGCAAGCAAACTGTTTAATAACCATTATGCCATCTGATTAAAAATCTCCCATAAGGACATTATTCACATACAAAAATAAACTGCTCTGAAGATGAAGAATATTAGATACAATCCCAAATGTTAACTAAACAGATTGTGGAAAAACGTTATGAAATGAAGATCATGAAAAGAAAAGTTGGGGGAGCAGGAATGAATGAAAGATATAAACGAGACAGAGACAATATGGGCAAAAAGCTCTGAAAAAATAGCTTCACTTTATATAAGCAAGAGTATTGGACCAGGTACATTATGGAGAATAAGGTGTGCTTGGTTACAGGATGTGATAAATCAGACACATTGATCAACTGAATTGGAAACAGTTTGACTTGTTGAAGAGTGCTAGTTTTTAAAAGACCAGCTGCCAAATACACTTTTAAATAAAAGAATATAAATAATATATATCTGACTCTAATTTCAGTGTGAATTCTTTTACTAAATATTATACATTTGTATGGGCAGCACAGTGGCTCGCACTGTTGCCTTGCAGCGCTGGGGTCCTGGGTTCAAATCCCACTAAGGACAACATCTGCAATGAGTTTGTATGTTCTCACTGTGTTTGCGTGGGTTTCCTCTGGGTACTCCAGTTTCCTCCCACACTCTAAAAACATACTGATAGGTGAATTTAGATTGTGAGGCCCAATGGGGACAGGAACCAATATGAGTGTAAAGCGCTGCGTAATCTGTGTGTGCTATATAAATAAAGGATTATTATTATTATTATTATCTGTTTATTGTCATTTGAAAGTAGTAGTGGAGAACATATACTAATCACCTTTTAAAGGGATAGGGATAGTAATGTTTCACAAACACGGCAGCTCCAATTAATCTTCATAGTATTTGGGCCATGGGGAGTGTTATGTCAATACTGTCAGGGTTGTAGTCCCCCCTTTTACCTAGTGTAAGCCACGTCCTCTCAGATGTGGGATCTGGTGCTGGGAACAGACAGCTCACAGCAAGGGACTGTCTTCTTACTGTGTGAACAATAAAAACCCTGCCCCCTCGACAGGTTTTTCCTTATACTCACAGAAGATTGTCCCTTGGTGTGAACCTCCCGGACAGTCTTGCTGCTTTGAGGTGAGCAGTGTTACATCAGTAAAAGGGGCAGGAGGGGGATACTTTATCATTCAATTACTCTTGAACTACAACTCTGACAGTATAGAAATAACATCTCCATTGCCCAGATCTATGATGATTAACTGGAGCTGATTTATTGTGTAACATTACTACCCCTTTAAGTTTTAATGGACCAGACCCATCTGGTCCTTAAATGGTTAAAAGTTATATTTACTTAGCACAAAAGGAACACTTAACCCTTTGCATGCCAGAGGGGTATCCAAAATATTGCAGAACGATTAGCTGGATACCCCTCTGGCACTCAGAGTATTAAATAACAGTATATCTCACGCCGTACCAAAACATTTTTGTAATGTCATTCGGGAAACTTTAGCATCAACAGGTTTCTTAAGGTTTGCTTAAAGTAGCAAAATAGTGAGCTTTAAAGGCCACATATCACATTTTACTAAATATGCTCCTATGGACACAGACTTTGCACACAAAAAACTGTGCAGCCCCAAAACATCTCCTATCAGCCATTCAGGGCATCAGCAAGCCCCCTCGTATGGAACTCAACTGAGAAGTATGTGGTGACCAATCACAAACTCCTTGGTTGCAGGAGCAGTTCACATAGACCATGTAATGGGTGATCAAGCCCTATACAGAGGTTCTATTTGGCTGCATCATGCATGACATGAAACTGAACTACAGACTTCAGTCTCTCCCCAGTCTCCTTCATACCCCCGCTGTGCTCCCCTGTTAGTCTTCCAGGGTTCACAGGTGAACAGATCTGTCAGTGGGCACTATCACATGATAATTAACCTTTAACCCTTTGTGTGCCAGAGGGTTGTTCAATGCATTGTTTTGCAATGCACTGCACACCACTCTGGTACTCAAAGGGTTAACTTTGTATTTATTTATTTATTTATTTTTTTACTTCCTCATGTTAGTTGTCCAAAGTGTGTGTATATATATATATATAGTATTCCTTTAAATTTGACTCACCGCATTGTTTCTACACGCACGTCTGTTCATGTGAAATGCAAACACGCTTAAAATAAGATCAGTAAAACCACATTTGGTTTGAAGAGCCATTCAGAATAAAATACAACACTACAAAACCACTGCCTAATTTTTCTGCACACAATATTGGTTTTTGTTCGCCTCATCTTGCAGCTCAGCAGGATTACTTATTACCAAGACACAAACTGAAAAACTTAGCATACATTTTTTTCCCGTTGATTTTTTATTTATTTTTTTTACTTTGTATGGAAGAAAGACAGTGTGTGAGCTTTGGAAATGTCACAATTGCAGCTTTTCACTCTTTTTGTGAAAAGTTCATTTTAAAAATATGATACAGACGTTTGCAAAAAATGGTTAATGTGCTAATAATGTGAGAAATACATAATATGTTATAATGTGAGTCATCTGTAAGACTGGCAAAATCTTTACACGTTTCTCATAACAATAATGAAGAATGAAGAAAATTAAAATTGTCTTGTTTTTCCCCTATTTCCTTATTAGCAACTGTTGGAGTTCTGTACAGGTCATATCCTATATAGCTATATTGGAACTCTGTTCAGCTAAGAGTGATTACAAACAAAACACACATTTTCATTTACCGCATATGTTTACTAAGATATAACGGAAATAATTTATCTTGTTGATACTAGCTTATTAATTTGCAGATAAAGAATAACTAACACCTCCTAATAGTAACCCCCCAACACACACACTGACGCTGTGTTTGCAGATACTGTAGTTGCTTTAACCCTTTGAGTGGCAGAGGGGTAGGCAACTAGTGATGAGCGAGCATGCTCGGCCGAAGCTCGGTTCGGCTCGAGCATCGCTCTGCTCGGCACATGGCGGTACTCGTACGAGTACCGCATGTGCTCGCCCGCCATGTTCGGGTCTCCTCCCCGCACGTTTCGCGGCTGCTGCGCAGCCAATAAACGTGCGGGGAGGCTCTGACATCAGTGTAATGTCAGCAGCCATGTTGGCTGCTGGCATTACACTGATTGGCTGGCCAGAACCCGTGATCGGGTGCTGTATAGCACCCGACGCGCGAGTTCGGCTCATTCTTAGCCAGGGAGAGATGCGCTCAGGCAGGGAAAGTCAGTGTAGGGAGAATAAAATTGTTGGAACTCTTTCAAGACCCAAAAGTCCTTTTTAGGACTGTTGTGTGTGGGGGCAGCGTTTATATTTTGTTTGGGGGGGCACAATTTCCTTTTTTTTTGTGGGGGGGATATTAGTAAGGTGACATATAATACTAGATGCACAGGAAGTCAGTGTAGGGAGAATAAAATTGTTGAAACTCTTTCAAGACCCAAAACTCCTTTTTAGGACTGTTGTGTGTGGGGGCAGCATTTAATTTTTTTTGGGGGTGGCAGAATTTAATTTTTTTGTGGGGGGGGACATGTTCTAAGGTGACATTGTACTAGGTGCACAGGGCCAATTATTTTACAACGCAGCGACAAAAAGGGCCATTTTAAATGTGTGCCTAGCCATAGATTATTGTCACATTCTGTTTAGTGTGCAAATTCACAAATTAACGTCACATATTCCGTTCACTGTGCCTAGCCGCAGATTAGCGTCACATTCTGTTTCGTGTGCCTAGCCGCAGATTAGCGTCACATTCTGTTTCGTGTGCCTAGCCGCAGATTAGCATCACATTCTGTTTCGTGTGCCTAGCCGCAGATTAGCGTCACATTCTGTTTCGTGTGCCTAGCCGCAGATTAGCGTCACATATTGTTTAGTGTGCCTAGCCGCAGATTAACGTCACATATTGTTTAGTGTGCCTAGCCGCAGATTAGCGTCACATATTGTTTAGTGTGCCTAGCCGCAGATTAACGTCACATATTGTTTAGTGTGCCTAGCCGCAGATTAGCGTCACATATTGTTTAGTGTGCCTAGCCGCAGGTTAGCGTCACATTCTGTTTCTTGTGCCTAGCCGCAGATTACCGGCATATATTCCGTTTAATATGAAGAAGGCGGGTAAAAAGGGACGGGGAAGTGGACGTGATCCTGATAGTTCAAGTAAATATACAGCAAATACTGTTTGGTAACAATTTTTCGCCTAAAATCGTTTTTATCTTCCTTTTTGTGTGTTTTACGGTCAGTCTGTAAAAATGGCGTACTACTGGTGAAACATCGTTCCCAGCAGCGACGTTGGAGTCCAAGATGCATCCAGACATCCTCCCTATGCTGTCCCTGAACCATTTCTGTGGTGTTTCCATCATTTTCTGACCTTTTCCTATGAACCAGGCACCCTCCCCTCATCAGAGCAGGGGGTGCCTGGTGTAATGCTCGAGTCCTCCCATTGACTTCAATGGGGCTCGGGTGCTCGGCCGAGCACTCGCGCCTCCGGGGGCGCTCGGCCAGAGCACCCGAACACCCGAGCATCGGGGTGCTCGATCATCACTATAGGCAACGCATTGCAAAGCAATGTGTTGCATACCCCTCTGGCACTCAAAGGGTTAAAAAAAGCAGTTGATACCTTTCTAGCTTAAAGGGATAGTAATGTTTCATAATAAAAGCAGCTCTAATTAATCATCATAGTATTTGGACTTTGGAGAGTGTTATTTCAATTCTGTCAGAGTTGTAGTTCAAGAGTAATTCAATGACAAAGTATCCCCCTCCTGTCCCTTTTACTGATGTAACACTGTTCAGCCAGATCAGAAGGGAGGTGCCCAGGTAGATTGCAGAGAGGGACAATCTTCAATTAAGATAAGGGAAAAACCTGAAAAACTTGTCAAGGGGGGCAGGGATTTCATTGTTTTCATAGGAATAAGAGTGTCCCCTTCTGTTATCTGTCCAGTCTATGGACTGCATTCCACATCTGAGAAGAGATGGCTTACACTAGGTTAAAGGGGCGGGAGGGGGAAACTTTGCTTGTGAATATCTCTCAAACCGTAAAGGTTTGATAGATAAGACTTATATCGTTCTTCATGTTTGTTTAATGCCTACAAATTAAAATAAAGTTAAAACGAAGTATTACTATCCCTTTAATACAATATTGATAATTATGACAGGTGATTTCAAACTAGATAGGATGTTATTCCAGATAAGTATCCAACTGCCTTTTGTAGTGAGGAAGGATTGGAACTTAATTGGAAAAGGCTTCAGAAGGGTTTTTTTTGCCTTTCTGCAGATAATCAAGGGTGATATTGCAAGAGTTAAACTTGATGAATGCATTTTTTTTAGCCTCATCAACATACAGACACATATACACACATTCACATATACACATTCATGCACACACATTCACACACACACACACACACAAACACTCACGCACACACACATACACACATTCACATACTAACATATGTACACACACTCACACATTCAAATACACATATACGCACACACAGACATTCATGTACACATTCACACACAAACACACATTCACACACATATATACAATGTACACAGACACCTAGAACTAGCACAGGATTTAATTCATATGGGGACTTCACTCATTACTGTAATTCAGTAAGGTGTATTAAAGGAGGGGGTGTATTAAAGGAGAACTAACACCTTCTAACACACACACACCTACCTTACTATGGCTGGAAATTCCTAGAGGCCACTATGAATTTTTTCCCACATCTCTTTGTTTAGCAGACACTGGCATAACAAGATGGATTGCAGGGGTTGAACCTGCGTCCAGGCCCGTCACTCCAGTGGCCCTGCCACCCCCAGCGACCCCCTCACCTGGCGCCCACAGCAAGTAGGTCTTTGCCTTCTTCGACACAGACCTCTATCAGCTGATCTCCCTCTGTAGCACTCTAGTAATGCAGAGAGCTGGGAGATGACATCATCTCCCAGTGATTTGCATTACTTGAAGAGAGAACCGCGCAGGAGCTCCAGCTTCCGAGGTCTGTGCAGAAGGAGGCACAGACCTCTCCTGCCACGCCGATGGACCACCAGGGAGGAAGGAGATGGACACTGGGGGAGTCATTAAGGGCAATGTGGAGATTGGGGGCAATATTTTTGCAGTGTGGAGATTGGGGGGCAATTTGGAGATTGGGGGCAATGGGAGGGCAATGTGGAGATTGGGAAAAAGTGGAGACTGGGAAAATGGGGGGGGAAATGTGGAGACTGGGAGCAATGGATGGGGCAATGTGGTCGGGGGGCCCATGGCAATTTCTGCACCAGGGTCCGGTGGCTTCTAGTCATGCCTCTGTCAGCAGATACCATATTCAAACTGTTCTGGATGTCAGAGTGAATCAATGTGCATGAATCTAACTAACCCTTTAAGGACCAAGGGGCTGTATATACTATTGGTAACAAACATGTAAGGCATGGGGCTGCCCTCATCCTTCAGTATGTGGAATGCCAAGCGATAGTTGTTAGATGGCTTGTATTCCATGTTCCATTATTTTATGTTCAAAACAAATAGAATGCATAGCACTCATAGAGACTGTCTGTACTAACAGGAAGTATTTCTGGAGCAAATCAACTATACCACAAAGGACAAATAAAATTATCCAAATTCCCACTAACTCAGATGGGGCTTTTAATCCCTTGAATGCTTGCAATTTCCCCAAATCATTGCAAAGAAACACGTTGGAAACCCCCACTAGCACTCAAGAGGTTAATTTAAAAAAGAAAGAAGTGTTATTTCTCTATTTCACTCAGGTGTTGCAGTTGAGCTGAGTTGCCCCATAATGACTCTAGTAACCCTTGGTATATCAGCCTCACAGTGCTGACCATGTAACATATACTATTTAATAATTCGCTAAAACGTTTGTAACGACGCACTCATGTGCAGTAGAGACTGCCCGTGACAAGGCTGATACAGAGTGGGGAGCTCCGAAGTCAGACCGGAGGTCCAGCTCTGTATCAGCTGCGGTGCAGGCAGTCTCTACTGGGTATGACTGCACCGCGACCGGCCGGCCCGTGTACATGGGCTCTTCAACTAGTATATATATATTAAGCAGAGCAGTTCTGAGGCAAATCAATTGCACAAACATATGGTGTAGGGCTTTCCTTGTTGAGTAAAGCCTGGGTATTCACATTAATGGGAGATGTACCATTCTGTAGTTATTACAGTTTAAACTGTTGCTTTGGATTTTTTCTTTATAAAGTAATGGTGATATAGTTGATGAGGTTGAAAAAAGACATGTCCTTCAGGTCCAAGCATTGCCAATGGAATCCTCTTGATCCAAAGGAATGTATAAAACCCCCATTTAAGTCATTTCCAATGACAGCCCAAGTGGGTAAAAACAATTCCTTCATGACTCCAATGGCAGTCAGTGCCCTGGATCAACAACCTATCTGCATTGAAGCCATCTGTCATAATTCTCAATTTTGTTTGGTGCTAGATGGGTACTGTATCCATTACTTTTTGGACAGCAGTTACAGTATCTGCAAGCACAACATCCCGAGGCAAAGAATTTCATATATATCTTAATGTAAAAAAAATCTGCCTTTGTTTTTATTGAAAGTCCAACTAATAGTTCCCGCTGGCGTGCAGAAAGTGCACCTACAGCTGATGTTCAGACAGTTGTTCTTTTGTATCCTATGAGAGAGGTGAGTCATTGACTGAAGTTCTTCATCAGCTTATGAAAAAACAAAAGGGAAGAGCAATAGGGAGCGCCCTAGTGCAATAAATACTGGTTCACGTTCCACCACCAAGATCACCCCACACGTGGGTACTCACAAACAACGTAACTGTCAGTCACACATATGAATGAACAGCAAATCACGCAGCCTGGGTATGTATTCTGCCCCAGACACAGATAAACGCTCACAAGCAGGGGAGGGCTGGCCTGGGGGGCAAGGGGGCAATTGCCCCCCAGGATGGTCATGAATATGGGCCAGTGGGCCACTGCCTCCCTCAATTTCCCATTTGCTGCTGTAAATAGAGTAAACAGAATTTAAGGAGCTACACGAGTATTGTAGCTCCATTTCAATTATCATCTCTGTGATATCAATAGTGTTGCTTCATTTCAATTGTAAGCTCTGTGGTATCACTAGTGTAGATCCATTTCAGTTATAAGCTCTGTGGTATCACTAGTATAGATCCATTTCAGTTGTCATCTCTGTGATATCAATTGTGTACTACAATTTCAGTTATAAGCTCTGTGGTATCACTAGTGTAGATCCATTTCAATTGTCATCTCTGTGATATCAATTGTGTACTACCATTTCAGTTATAAGCTCTGAGGTATCACTTGACTTAATCTATAACATTAACAAAAGGGGGTGGGCTGGGACATTGGGCTGGAGCGGTAATAGAAATAGGCCACTTAATTGTACTTGCCCCCCTGGCCAAAAGTTGCCAGCCCTCCCCTGCTCACAACCTTGGGCAGCTACTCTTCTTCCCACTCTCCCTGAGTGGTACCAGCAAACTCCAAAAGAAAACACAAAAGGAGAGTGCCCAATGGTGTAGTATGACCATACAAGATTCTTCCAAATTAAAAAATGTATATCAGAATTGTCACATATGTACATACTAGCAATGTGGGACGGCGTTGCCCATCATATTATTTACACAGAGAGACATTGTGTGAAACAGAAATATGCAGTGTTACAAACACGCACTTAAAGAGACAGAGAGTGTCACACACTGTGAAACGCATACATACAGAGAGACACACACATACATGGACGTATGTCAGATATGTAGACAGTGTGTGACAGACGCAGTGGTGATGTAGATATGCTAATAAGAGTTGTAAAAAATGTTTTAATTGCTGCTCTACAACTTGATGAATAAGGCTTGTATCCTTACAGTTGAAGTGAGTGTGTTGTGTTACTTGATGAATAAGACCCTGTATCCTTACAGTTGAAGTGAGCGTGCTATGTTACTTGGTGAATAAGGCCCTGTATCCTTACAGTTGAAGTGAGTGTGCTGTGTTACTTGGTGAATAAGGCCCTGTATCCTTACAGTTGAATTGAGTGTGCTGTGTTACTTGATGAACAAGGCCCTGTATCCTTACAGTTGAAGTAAGTGAGCTGTGTTACTTGATGAATAAGGCACTGTATCCTTACAGTTGAAGTGAGTGTGCTGTGTTACTTGATGAATAAGACCCTGTATCCTTACAGTTGAAGTAGGGTTGCCACCTTTTCTTAAAAAAAATACCGGCCATAGCATTCCCTCCATAGACTTAACATTGGACAGAAGACAATTTTTTACCGGCCTGCCGGTAAAATTCCGGCTGGGTGGCAACCCTAAGTTGAAGTGAGTGTGCTGTGTTACTTGATGAATAAGGCCCTGTATCCTTACAGTTGAAGTGAGTGTGCTGTGTTACTTGGTGAATAAGGCCCTGTATCCTTACAGTTGAAGTGAGTGTGCTGTGTTACTTGATGAATAAAGCCCTGTATCCTTACAGTTGAAGTGAGTGACCTGTGTTACTTGATGAATAAGGCCCTGTATCCTTACAGTTGAAGTGAGTGACCTGTGTTACTTGATGAATAAGGCCCTGTATCCTTACAGTTGAAGTGAGTGCGCTGTGTTACTTGATGAATAAGGCCCTGTATCCTTACAGTTGAAGTGACTGTGCTGTGTTACTTGGTGAATAAGGCCCTGTATCCTTACAGTTGAAGTGAGTGCGCTGTGTTACTTAATGAATAAGGCTCTGTATCCTTACAGTTGAAGTGAGTGTGCTGTGTTACTTGGTGAAGATCACAGTGAGAAGATGTTTGTGAGTAAAGGAATAATTTAGATTACAGCAGTGGATACTGCAGTACATTTGAAGAAATAGGTTGGCAGACAGAGGGTTAAGTGACAGATGCAGTGATAGATAATGTAATGGTGATGTGGGAGTAAAATGGCGAGATTGGGACTATGGATGAATGGCAAGGGGATAGGTGAGTGGGGGTGACAAGGGAGGAGATGAGAGATCGAGGAGAAGAGGGACAGTGAAGTGTTACAGTAAAGTAATGGGTGAGGGGGGAGAAATGACTACATAGACAGTGAAGTAGACATGAAATACAGGGCTGTAGGGTTACTGCATTATACAGACCTAGTGTAGCAGTTGGTTGGAGTGAAACACTTTAACTCTGAGTGTGAGAGAGGTATGCAACACATTGCTGTGTAATGAGTTGTATAGACCTCTGGCCGTGAAAGGGTTAAGTGACACATGTTGGGTGCTTATACACTATGTGGGACAGCGTTGGCCATCATGTTATGACCGTTGGACGCACGTGTGAGAAATGTAGACACACTGATAAACACAGATATATGCAACACACAGGCAGACACATACACACAGTGAGCGGCAGAGATATGCAAAAGACATGCACACACACACCGGAGATGCACACAAATATGTAACAGAGATGTACACACACACACACACACTCAACATATATGCGCAGAAACACATGCGTGCATGAGTTGTGCACCCCTCTGGCACTCAAAAGGTTAAGGTATAGAGAGGCATGTCAGAGTTAAATAGCAGTGGGAAGTGTATTCATACCTGGGAACATTGACTTGTGGAGTCCCTGGAGGGGAGTCATGTGGTGCTGATGTGGAGAGACAAATGGGGCAATCTGGGTTAAAAGTTGGTGGGGCTTAATAGCGAGTAGGGGGTGGGGATTAACATAAATGTGGAAAAAGTGTTAGTAATAGGCTGGAGAAGGAGGAGAAGTGGGAGGGAAATGCAAGTTTACAGTGTGAGGGGTTTGAACACACTCCCTGAGGGGTAAAACTTGATATACAACCCTGTGGCAGTCAGTGGGTTAAGTGTGCACCTGATGCTGTCTGTCCTGTGTCTTGCATGGCAAATGATGACAGTGAAGAAATAATTCAGCAATGAGGGCCTACCTTAACCCTTTGAGTGCCATTTTCTTCCCCTGGTGCTGTAGCACCCTTCAGTGGCTGTACTACAGGCCCTGCTGAGGCCACTGGGAGTCAGGGTGAGTGACTGTGTATGTGTTTCAGCCATATTTCTTTCTGGCTTTGTGTGTGTTTGGTGCTGTGTGAGTGGGGCATGTGTGTGTAATACCTGGGAACTTTTACTTTTACATGGCAAATTATGACAGTGAAGAAATAATTGAGCATTGAGGTCCTACCTTAACCCTTTGAGTGCCATTTTGTTCCTCAGTGGCTGTAGTACAGGTCCTGCTGAGGCCACTGGGAGTCAGGGTGAGTGACTGTGTGTCAGCCATATTTCATTCTGGCTTTTGTGTGTGTGGTGCTGTGTGTATGAGTGGGGCATGTGTGTGTGTGTTTGGTGCTGTGTGAGTGGGGCATGTGTGTGTGTGTCTGGTGCTGTGTGACTGTGTCATGTGTGTGTGTCTGGTGCTGTGTTAGTGGGGCATGTGTGTGTGTTTGGTGCTGTGTGAGTGAGGCATGTGTGTGTTTGTGGTGTAGGAGCAAGTGGCAGCCATTTTGTTTTTTCTCACTTTGATAATGGTGGGCGGGCTGCATAGTGGGGGTGGGCCAGCTCCCTGTATGATTTTCACACAAATAGCAGTGGCCTTTGGCCACTGCAATTGGTGTGAAAATCACGCCCCTATTGAATCACCCAATGGGAGCAGTAACCCCTCCTTACTGACGCCCTTGGGTGTGTGTGTCTCCTGAGAAGACATAAATTATGTTATGAGCCTTTCTCTTTTATATATATAGATTTGCAAATTGTGGGTTGAGGAAGTGGTTGTATGCTGTGAAACGCATAGCCTTGCCCTTTATTATTATTATTGTTTTTATACAACATCGATGATGGTGATTATGATGAATCTGCAATAAACTTTTGGAGTCCAGACGGTGTTGAAGCCAGGTTGGTGCGTGCAGTGAGTAGAGCAGCGGGTTGTGTGTCACCGAGTGGGAAAGGTGGGATTTCCCATTTGCCTGTATGTCAGCTTAGGTTATCCCCTCTGCTGACCATAAGTAAATGTGAGTATTCTGATACATATTTTTTAATTTGGAAGAATTTTGTATGGTCATACTACACTACTGGGCACTCTCTTGTGTTTTCTTTTGGTGTTTTCATCAGCTTATGACTAGTGTTGAGCGAGCACCCCGATGCTCGGGTGCTCTGACCGAGCACCGCCGGAGGCTCGAGTGCTCGGCCGAGCACCCGAGCCCCATTGAATTGAATGGGGCGACACGAGCATTACACCAGGCACCCCCTGCTCTGATGAGGGGAGGGTGCCTGGTCAATGCCCCCCTTCATCTCCACAATGCCCCTCTTCCACAATGTCCCCCTTCATCTCCGCAATGTCCCCCTTCATCTCCGCTATGCCCCCTTCATCTCCGCAATGCCCCCTTCATCTCCGCAATGTCCCCCTTCATCTCCGCTATGCCCCCTTCATCTCCGCTATACCCCCTTCATCTCTGCAATGCCCCCTTCATCTCCGCAATGTCCCCCTTCATCTCCGCTATGCCCCCTTCATCTCCGCAATGCCCCCTTCATCTCCGCAATGTCCCCCTTCATCTCCGCTATGCCCCCTTCATCTCCGCTATGCCCCCTTCATCTCCGCAATGCCCCCTTCATCTCCGCTATACCCCCTTCATCTCCGCAATGCCCCCTTCATCTCCGCAATGTCCCCCTTCATCTCCGCTATGCCCCCTTCATCTCCGCTATGCCCCCTTCATCTCCGCAATGCCCCCTTCATCTCCGCTATACCCCCTTCATCTCCGCAATGCCCCCTTCATCTCCGCAATGTCCCCCTTCATCTCCGCTATGCCCCCTTCATCTCCGCTATACCCCCTTCATCTCCGCAATGTCCCCCTTCATCTCCGCTATGCCCCCTTCATCTCCGCAATGCCCCCTTCATCTCCGCAATGTCCCCCTTCATCTCCGCTATGCCCCCTTCATCTCCGCTATACCCCCTTCATCTCCGCAATGCCCCCTTCATCTCCGCAATGTCCCCCTTCATCTCCGCTATGCCCCCTTCATCTCCGCTATACCCCCTTCATCTCCGCAATGTCCCCCTTCATCTCCGCTATGCCCCCTTCATCTCCGCTATACCCCCTTCATCTCCGCAATGTCCCCCTTCATCTCCGCTATGCCCCCTTCATCTCCGCAATGCCCCCTACCTCCAGTCCCTGGTGGTCCAGCGGAGCGTCTTCAGATCTGTGCCTCCTTCGGCACAGATCCCCGCCACCCGAACATGCCGGGCGAGCACATGGCGGTACTCGTACGAGTACCGCCATGTGCCGAGCAGAGCGATGCTCGAGCCGATCCGAGCATCGGCCGAGCATGCTCGCTCAACACTACTTATGACCATTTTAATAGTTACAGCTTGTTTTATTCATCAGGAAGAGCCCTGTAATTGAAAGGATACTGTTCCTTTACATAAATAGGGAATTGTATTTGTACCCTCTGGTGCAGTTAGTTTACTCATAATTGCTCCAGGTCTCCAGAGTACATCAGCCATTGTAGTATAGGTAAAAGGTGGTAGCATGATTTCATGAGGTCATAACCTGTCATCAGGGCTGGTGCAAGGATTTTTGCCACCCTAGGCAAAACCTAATTTTGCCACCTATTTGGCTCCACACCCCACCCCTTTATACCCCACCTACTTATACCCCACCTCTTTTCATGATTGTTACCTCTTTTCATGATTGTCCTCTCTCTGCCCCCTGGGCCAGTCTGCCCCTGGTCTGGAGATGCCTGTAAGAGATGCCCCCCACCAGCTCCAACTTGCCCCCACCAGCTCCAATTTGCCCAACCAGCTCCAACTTGCCCGCATCAGCTCCACTTTGCCTCCTATCAGCTCCAACTTGCCCCCACCAGTTCCACTTTGCCCCACTGGCTCCACTTTGCCCCCTATCAGCTCCACCTTGCCCCTACCAGCTCCACCTTGCCCCCACCAGCTCCACTTTGCCCCCTATCAGCTACAACTTGCCCCCTATCAGCTCCACTTTGGCCCACCAGCTCCACTTTGCCCCTATCAGCTCCAACTTGCCCCCTATCAGGTCCACTTTGCCCCCCATCAGCTCTAACTTGCCCCCCCTCTCCACTTTGCCCCACCAGCTTCATTTTACTCCCTATCAGCTCCACTTTGCCCCCATCAGCTCCAACTTGCCCCCCCATCACATCCCTGTAGCTGCTGGAGCTCCCGTGCAGTCTTCTCTTCAGTAATGCAGAGCACGCCGGGAGATCATGACTCCCAGTGCGCTCTGCATTACTAAAGAGCTGACCGCGATGAGGGGGGCGCAGTATCGACACAGACCTGACTGTGTTGCAGTTCCCGGCGTGGTGCGTGCGGGCACAGCTCTTCTCTGCTGCATGCCCGCGCCCCCAGTACATGTGCGCCCTAGGCTGGCGCCTACCTCGCCTATAGGTGGCGCTGGCCCTGAGTGTCATGTGTTTTGTATTTAGCCTTCATTCTAAATATGCCTGAAGCAGAGACCTAAAGTGTCTTGGAAGCTTTCATCAGGGTAGGGCTGACAACTTGTGGTCTAGGGGGCAAATACAATCATGTGGCCCATTTCTACCATCATTCCAGCCCACTGTCCTACCACACCCCCTTTTGTTAATTTTAAAACTGGAATTAAGGCAAGTGATACCATATAGCTTACACTAGTGCGCTTGCAAGGGAAATGGGTTTACACTAGTGATGCTACAGAGCATACAAAGGAAATGGGTTATGCTACTAGTGTAGCTCCGTATGGATTGTAAGTTCTGTGGTATTACTAGTGTAGCTCCATTTGCAACAGCAAGCAGGAGAATGAATGAGGCAGTGGCCCACCGGCCCAGACATCTGACTGGCCCATGGGTCAATTGCCCCCCTGACCTCCAGGCCCTCCCCTGGCTTGCATCCTAGAGCCAATAAAGCTACCATTTTACTCTACCAGTCTCCTACCTAGTACATCATCGTCATTGATTTCAGAAAAACACACTGAAGTTTTGGATTCAGGCCTGTGCTTTCCCTCTGAGATTTTGTTGTCACTTTTACATTGATCCTGAATCTCACATTTGTAACA
Source organism: Rhinophrynus dorsalis (assembly GCA_037306005.1). NCBI lineage: Eukaryota > Metazoa > Chordata > Amphibia > Anura > Rhinophrynidae > Rhinophrynus > Rhinophrynus dorsalis. Next base: position 64,972,529 of record CM074719.1, on the reverse strand, counting down.
GAATTCATGCTTGGAACAAATTACTTCTCTCACTGGAACCTAATTCTAACTCCTAATGTGTTATAAAACAGTGGTTTAACAAACATGAAACTCATACCTTGACTAATGACTACCTGTGTCAATAAAAACAATTTCTTCCTTTGCTTCTTCAGATTCACCATAATCATTATCATAACTCTTTGCGTGCCAGAGTGGTATGCAACACATTTTTGTGCAATGGCACTCAGAGGGTTAATTCTTAGTGTTCCAGAGCCAGACACGCTGTAGTATCATGCGCCTTGTGCTTCTCTCTTGCATTGGATATAATATTCCATATAATAATTAGTTAGGATGTTTGTCACGATGCAGTCATGCGCAGTAGAGACTTCCCAAGTTTGGACAGTCTCTACTGAGCATGATTACATCTCGTGAGTGAGGCGAAGCAAGATTGCATCGCATGGAGAAGTGAGGTAGCACCAGCCTCTTAACCCTTTGAGTGCCAGAGGGGTACTCAACGCATTGCAAAGCAATGCATTGTGTACCCTTCTGACACTAAAAGGCTTAATATTACCCGGACCTTGTCCCGTGTGCACGGGCTTTTACACTAGTTTCCAGTAAAATGTAATGAAGCAGGCATTGTGAGGTAAATATGGGAAAGGGGGACTGTATGCCAGACAAGTCTCTAACACAAAGCAATGTGTTGGAGAAAGCTATTGGAGTGATAAATAAACGTGTATTTGTGGAATTTTGTTTGTTGCGTATGGTGCAGTTGGCTTACCCTGTAATTTTCCCACTTTTCTCTTTGTGGATAGGGCCTTTAGGCCTCTATCCAGAGGCAGTGCTACAGTACAAACATACTAAGCGGCTACTTAGGGCCACACATGGAAACTTTCAAAATTAGCTTACCCTGAGACTTTGAAATGTTAACCCTTAGCACTCCCCATAAATATATTTTATGGGATATGTATCTGCTTTCTGTAGCCCAGAGGTATTCTAGTCAGTCCTCAATAAACTTGTAATACACTCTAATTAAGAGATCACTCTTCTTGACCACACTCAGGACAAACAGGACTTCTTCCTGTGCCTTTTAGACAGAAGTAGCACCAATTTAGAGTATAAAGAAACAATACATTGGTGGAGATCATGTAGAAGGTAACCCTTGACTCTCCTACCCTGAGAATGTGTCTCTTCACCCTGAGATCTGGGGCAAACCCCTGAAAGTTACCAGGTGTGCTTAGGGCACCCCAACTGGTGTGAGTGGGCCCTGCAGAATGTAAACTAAATAATCAGTACTGTCTTATTACAAAATACTTGTCTTGCAGTAGTTTCTCAATTGTATTAGATATTTGATGTGGAAGTAAGGTGGGCCCCATGCAATTTTTTTACTTAGGGTCCCCAGAAACCTATATCCGCCTTGCTTTAATCATGTGGGTGACTTTGGTGCAACACTATTAGCTACCTCAAATGACTGACAGGCCCAAATGCATCGGGCACCCCTCTGGCATTCTAAGGGTTAAAACAAACAGCATGTCTTTCAATCAGGAGTTAGTTGTGTGTAATGTGATTTTTCCTAGCAAGCCTTAATGAACCTCTGGTCATTAAAGGCTTAAATTAGTTCTTGGTCAAGGAGCAAATTAAGAGCTCAATATAATGATTTTAAATCAATGGTAATAACCAATTGTAAAGAGTATAAGGAAACCGTCTAAGAGACCAGCAAATGATTTAATTATGCAGCTTCCAGAAAGGCCTGATATCATTAAACATTTGTATAAAGGCAAAAGTTGAACAACTCAGAACCAAACCAACTGCACAGTATTTATCAAATCAATCCTTTCGATGCCAAAGAGGTCCCCAGCACAATGTGAAGCAATGCATTCATGACCTGGATAGCATGTAAGGGGTTACAGCTAAGCCCACTAGAAATCAACTGAAATTGTATTTTGTACATACTGAGCAGTATGCACTTTACAGCTCATAATGGTACGTGAGCTTCCCCTCATTAGTGTGCTGCCTGAAGGAGGATGGATTGCTAATGGTTTAGAGGTCAGAACTGAAATAGGTGCTTGATGCATCTTTATCCTTCCCACCTAGATCAGGCAGGAAGGCTGAATGAATCAGGAGCCCTTCTTAGTCCATGCTTACACTAGAAGTCACCCTGTCCCCAAAGTCATCCACTGCCACCTTCAAAGTCTACTACTGGTTTTACCCTTGGCAAAAAGAGCTGCATTTTGCTCATGTCTAGTATTGGAGTTTGCACTAATTTATTTTCAATTTGTAAGAATTTGGCATATCAGTGAAACATCAAACATGTATCAGTTTGCACCTATTTGGCATCCATATCAATTCACTGTTTTGTCTTTATCAGTGTGTAGGCACATGTTGTCAGTATCAGTGTATGGTCACACATGTAATGACATTGTTTATCAATACATCCTATATAATAATTCACTAGGATGTTTGTCAGAAGCTGTCACGCACACAGTAGAGACTGCCCGAAGGCACGGAATATTGGGAGCACAAAATACTGGGAGCACGGAATGCTGGGAGCACGGAATGCTGGGAGCTCTGTGCTGGGAGCATTCTGTGCTTTCAGGCAGTCTCTACAGTACATGACTGCGTCGGCGGCAGGATGCAGAGCAGGACTGGCCTCTTAACCTTTTGAGTGCCAGAGGGGTACGCAACGCATTGAAAAGCAATACGTTGCGTACCCCTCTAGCACTCAAAGGGTTAACATCACCCGGACCTTGGCCTGTGTACACAAGCTTTTACACTAGTTGGATTATAATTGTACATGGAAATTTCTCTATTTTGATTTTTATCAAGTCATATTCACTCAGCGCTTTCATCACACATTAAATCCATATTCACAACACACAACTGATTCACAGCATACATCAGCAGTGCACTACCACATAATCAGACATTAGTTTTTATTTTTTTAAGATTATACATATTTAATTCTTGTTTTTTAGTTTTAATTTAATATACATATATATTTTGTATTAGGAGTATTATTTATATTTATTAATATTTATTTTTGCTGTTATTATTTTTATTGCAAGGAAAATTATTCAACATTTCATCCAGTATCCTTATTGGATGTTTGAATGGTAATCTTGACACCCATTTAAGTGATCAACACAGGCCTTCAGTTGCTGTCTATGATTATTATCCTTGTCCTGTGTCTCAGACAGAGAGTAGACTCACTGGTGAACTAATCTTCTGGTTAGTCATTGATTGCCGTGGGGTTGGTCAACTACCGGGCCCCCTTTCATGTAGCAGATTGAGATTTTTGGTAGGGTTAATATACTTATTTATAGGAATTATAAATGTACTTGCTGCCAATATGCCAATTTTCTGGTTGCATTTAAGTCTTTATATTTTATATAACACAATATTGACAATTAATGATTTGAGTCAGCAGTAATGGATTGTTTTTTTGATCTCGCTCTTCTTTTTTTTATATTCTTTCTAATTTATGTTTTGTTTTCAATAAATTAGTCTTTTTATATTTTATTATAGGTTATTTTATTTTTAACTTTAATCAGGATGTACTTGTATTATTTAATATTTAATTTTTAAAGTTGTTGTATTTAGGATCTTAACTTTATGACTGCATTTATTTAATTTAATCCAAAATGTTTTATAAGCTCATTCTATTTCTATGGTTTATTTGGAGATGGTCATCTTGTCAATTCATACCATTTGACATTTTGGATTAAATTAAATAAATGCAGTTATAAAGTTAAGATCCTAAATACAACAACTTTAAAAATGAAATATTAAATATTCATTGTGCACTTACCTATAAAATATGAGCATGTTCATATTTTTATCCGGTGATGGTAATATGTTATACTGATTAGCCAGCAGTGAGGATACATTTCTTTATTTCTGGTAATATCGATAGTAGGCTTATATATATATATATATATATATATATATTAGTGTTGAGCGAGCATGCTCGGCCGATGCTCGGATCGGCTCGAGCATCGCTCTGCTCGGCACATGGCGGTACTCGTACGAGTACCGCATGTGCTCGCCCGCCATGTTCGGGTCTCCTCCCCGCACGTTTTGCGGCTGCTGCGCAGCCAATAAACGTGCAGGGAGGCTCTGACATCGGTGTAATGCCAGCAGCCATGTTGGCTGCTGGCATTACACTGATTGGCTGGCCAGAACCCGTGGTCGGGTGCTGTATAGCACCTGACCATCGAGTTCGGCTCAGTCTGAGCCAGGGAGAGCTGAGGATAGGAAGGGAAAGGCAGTGTAGGGAGGAAAAAAAAAAATTGTGAAAAAAAAGAACCAAAAGTCCTTTTTAGGACTACTGTGTGTGGGGGCAGCAGGTTATTTTGTGTGGGGGGAAAAAAACAAAAAAAAAAAAAAAAAAAATATTCTGTTTAGTGTGAAAAGTTGCAGATTAGAGCACATTCTGTTTAGTGTGCACAGTTGCAGATTAGAGCACATTCTGTTTAGTGTGCAAAGTTGCAGATTAGAGCACATTCTGTTTAGTGTGCAAAGTTGCAGATTAGAGCACATTCTGTTTAGTGTGCAAAGTTGCAGATTAGAGCACATTCTGTTAAGTCTTCAAACTAAAATATCAAAGTCACATATTCCATTCAGTGTGCGTCGCCGCAGTTTAGCAGCACATTCTGTGTACTGTGCAGAGTTGCAGAATAGGAAGAAATACTGTTAAGTTTTCAAACTCAAATATTAAAGTCACATATTCCATTCAGTGTGCTTCGCCGCAGTTTAGCAGCACATTCTGTGTACTCTGCAGAGTTGCAGAATAGTAAGAAATAGTGTTAAGTTTTCAAACTCAAATATCAAAGTCACATATTCCATTCAGTGTGTATCACCGCCGTTTAGCAGCCTATTCTGTGTACTCTGCAGAGTTGCAGAATAGTAAGAAATAGTGTTAAGTTTTCAAACTCAAATATCAAAGTCACATATTCCATTCAGTGTGTATCACCGCCGTTTAGCAGCCTATTCTGTGTACTCTGAACAGTTGCAGAATAGTAAGAAATACTGTTAAGTTTTCAAACTCAAATATTAAAGTCACATATTCCATTCAGTGTGTATCACCGCCGTTTAGCAGCCTATTCTGTGTACTCTGTACAGTTGCAGAATAATAAGAAATACTGTTAAGTTTTCAAACTCAAATATTAAAGTCACATATTCCATTCAGTGTGTTTCACCGCCGTTTAGCAGCCTATTCTGTGTACTCTGTACAGTTGCAGAATAATAAGAAATACTGTTAAGTTTTCAAACTCAAATATTAAAGTCACATATTCCATTCAGTGTGTTTCACCGCCGTTTAGCAGCCTATTCTGTGTACTCTGCAGAGTTGCAGAATAGTAAGAAATACTGTTAAGTTTTCAAACTCAAATATCAAAGTCACATATTCCATTCAGTGTGTATCACCGCCGTTTAGCAGCCTATTCTGTGTACTCTGAACAGTTGCAGAATAGTAAGAAATACTGTTAAGTTTTCAAACTCAAATATTAAAGTCACATATTCCATTCAGTGTGTTTCACCGCCGTTTAGCAGCCTATTCTGTGTACTCTGTACAGTTGCAGAATAATAAGAAATACTGTTAAGTTTTCAAACTCAAATATTAAAGTCACATATTCCATTCAGTGTGTATCACCGCCGTTTAGCAGCCTATTCTGTGTACTCTGCAGAGTTGCAGAATAGTAAGAAATACTGTTAAGTTTTCAAACTCAAATATCAAAGTCACATATTCCATTCAGTGTGTATCACCGCCGTTTAGCAGCCTATTCTGTGTACTCTGAACAGTTGCAGAATAGTAAGAAATACTGTTAAGTTTTCAAACTCAAATATTAAAGTCAAATATTCCATTCAGTGTGTTTCACCGCCGTTTAGCAGCCTATTCTGTGTACTCTGTACAGTTGCAGAATAATAAGAAATACTGTTAAGTTTTCAAACTCAAATATTAAAGTCACATATTCCATTCAGTGTGTATCACCGCCGTTTAGCAGCCTATTCTGTGTACTCTGCACAGTTGCAGAATAGTAAGAAATACTGTTAAGTTTTCAAACTCAAATATCAAAGTCACATATTCCATTCAGTGTGTTTCACCGCCGTTTAGCAGCCTATTCTGTGTACTCTGTACAGTTGCAGAATAATAAGAAATACTGTTAAGTTTTCAAACTCAAATATTAAAGTCACATATTCCATTCAGTGTGTATCACCGCCGTTTAGCAGCCTATTCTGTGTACTCTGCACAGTTGCAGAATAGTAAGAAATACTGTTAAGTTTTCAAACTCAAATATTAAAGTCACATATTCTGTGTAAGATGAAGAAGGCGGGTAAAAAGGGACGGGGAAGTGGACGTGATCCTGAAAGTTCAGGGCGCGGGTCAGGACGCGGAGAAACTGTGCCTGGTGCCAGAGCACAAGAAAGAAAGACATCCACCATACCTAGCTTCATGTGTAATTTTACAGGGCGTCGCAGGACATCACTCTCGAGGTCCGACCACTGCGAACAGGTGGTCGGTTGGATGACAGCTGATACTGCTTCCAGTCGGTTAAGCACCACCCTGTCTTCCACCAAGTCCACTCTCAGTAGCCAAGAGTCTGGTCAAAATAATCCTCACTCTGATCATCCTTCCTCCCACCATACACGGTCTGGTCAAAGAAGTTATCCCACACTGGGATATAGTGAGGAGCTCGTCTCATCACCAATCCTTCATTTGACCCTCTCTCCAAGCACGCTTGCAGAGGAACATGACATCTTGTGCCCTGATTCACAACCTCTAGAGGCTACCCAATCACAAGAAGATGACAGATGTGAACGGCATTTAAGGTCAAAGGAAGTAGTGGATGATGATGATGATGATGAGACACAGTTGCCATTAAATCAACCACTATTTCCGTCTCAAGACCTTGTTGAGGAGAATGTTATACAGTTGTCAATGACTGAGTATGTGGTGGGATCAAGACTTGAGGAGGATGATCAGAGTGAGGAAGTGGAGGAGGACTTGGTGGACGATGAGGTGACTGACCCCACCTGGGAAGGTGTAGAGCCGAGCGATGACAGCAGTCCTGAGGGTGAGCCATCTGCAGCACCGCAACAGGCTGGAAGAGGCAGTGGTGTGGCTACAGAAAGAAGGCGGACCGCACCAAACCGGCCCGCAAATGTTCCACGGAGCACCCCCTTGCGTAAATCTACCTTGCCAAGGGGTAGGTGTTCCGCGGTATGGCGTTTTTTTAAGGAAAGTGCGGACGACAAAAGAATTGTAGTTTGCAACCTGTGCCACACCAGAATGAGCCGAGGCATGAACACTAGAAACCTCACCACCACCAGCATGATCCGACACATGGCATCCAAGCACCGTAGTAAGTGGGAGGAACGCCTGGATCGCCCATCTGTGTCTGCAGGCCACACCACTGCCTCCTCTTCCCCTGTTTTCGGTGCCGGCCAATCGCCTGTCGAAGGCGCAGGCCCGCATACCTCCCGCCCTGCACCTGTACCATCTGAAGCACCATCAGCGACCACATCCACTTCCCTGTCCCAGCACAGCGTCCAAATGTCGTTACCCCAGGCATTTGAGCGCAAGAGAAAGTACCCAGCCACCCACCCACAGGCCATAGCACTAACCTCACACCTTTCAAAATTACTGGCCATCGAAATGCTGCCATTTAGGCTTGTGGACACTGAGTCCTTCCGCAGCCTGATGGCAGCAGCTGTCCCTCGGTACGCGGTCCCCAGCCGCCACTACTTTTCCCGGTGTGCCATCCCCGCATTACACCACCATGTGTCCCGTAACATCACCCGTGCCCTGACCAACGCAGTTACTGGGAAGGTCCACTTAACGACTGACACATGGACAAGTGCTTGTGGCCAGGGACGCTACATTTCCCTGACGGCACACTGGGTGAATGTCGTGGAGGCTGGGAGCGACTCGGACCCTGGGATGGCACGGGTGCTACCCACGCCGAGGATTGCGGGCCCTACCTCCATCAGGGTTTCCACCAGCACCTACGTTATTGGCTCCTCCTCCTCCGTTTCCACCTCCGAATTCTCTACACACAGCGCCACTCCCCCATCAGCCAGTAGCTGGAAGCAGTGTAGCACTGCAGTGGGGAAGCGTCAACAGGCCGTGCTGAAGCTGATCTGCCTTGGGGACAAACAGCACACGGCCTCAGAGCTGTTGCAGGGGATTAGTCACCAGACCGAGCAGTGGCTCTCGCCACTCAACCTGCAACCAGGCATGGTTGTGTGTGATAATGGGCGTAACTTGGTGGCGGCTTTGGAGCTCGGCAAGCTCACACACGTACCATGCCTAGCGCATGTATTTAATTTAGTGGTGCAGCGATTTCTAAAAACCTACCCCAATGTGCATGATCTCTTGACCAAGGTGCGCCGCGTGTGTGCACATTTCCGTAAGTCATCTACAGCTTCGGCCGGCCTATTGAAGCTGCAGCAGCGCTTACAATTGCCAGCTCACCGGCTGCTGTGTGACGTGAGCACGCGCTGGAACTCCACCTTCCACATGTTGGCCCGGCTTTGTGAGCAGCAGAGGGCAGTAGTGGAGTACCAGCTGTTACACGGTCGTCGCCTCTCCGTTCAACTTCCTGTAATCAGAAGTGAGGAGTGGGAATGGATGTCAGACCTCTGCGAGGTTTTACGCAATTTTGAGGAATCGACACAGATGGTGAGCGGCGATAACGCTATTATCAGTGTAACCATCCCACTTCTGTGTCTACTGAAACGCTCGCTGCTCACAATTAAAACCGACGCTTTGCATGTGGAAGAGGTGGAAATGGGGGAGGAAGAGCTTACACAAGGTGATAGCCAGAGCACCCTCACTTCGTCTTCTCAGCGACAATTGGAGGAGGCGGAGGAGGAGGAGGAGGAGGAGGAGGAGGAGGAAGACACGGTTGCCTCCGCTACAGAGGGTAGCCATGGAACTTTAGTTCCATCTCTTCAGCGTGGGTGGGCAGAAGAGGAGGAAGAGGATGAGGAGATTGAGAGTCATCCTCCTGGTGAGGACAGCGAAATCTTGACTGTTGGTACTCTGGCACACATGGCTGACTTTATGTTAGGCTGCCTTTCCCGTGACCCACGCGTTATACGCATTTTAAACAACACGGATTACTGGGTGTTCACCCTTCTGGACCCCCGCTACAAAGAGAATTTCTCATCTCTCATTCCTCCGGTGGAGAGGACAAGCAAAATGGTGCAATACCAGAAAGTTCTTGTTGAAATCTTGCTCCAAAATTTTCCATCTGACAACGCTGGCGGCAGAGTACGTGCTACCTTGGCCAACCGAGAAGGGGAGAAAAGGGGAGCACACAGCAGTTCCGACAAAGGCAGGGCAACACTCTCCAAGGCGTGGGACACCTTCATGACACCCCGCCAGCACCCTCACCCTGATGCGCAGCCTAGTGTCACAAGGAGGGAAAAGTTTTGGAAGATGGTGAAGGAGTACGTAGCAGACCGTGTCAGCGTCCTCAATGATCCCTCTGTGCCTTACAACTACTGGGTGTCCAAGCTGGACACGTGGTATGAACTGGCACTCTACGCCTTGGAGGTGCTGGCCTGCCCTGCCGCCAGCGTTCTGTCTGAGCGGGTATTTAGTGCTGCTGGTGGCATCATAACAGATAAGCGTATCCGCCTTTCCACCGACAATGCTGATAGGTTGACACTTATAAAAATGAACAAGGCCTGGATTTCCCCTGACTTCTCCACTCCACTGGAGGAAAGCCCCGGGGGAACATAAACTCACTTTATATATGTTATTTACAATGATGGGAATACTCTGTATTCCCATTCACCCCTTCCACCCAAAAAACGGGTATATGGTTGACTCTTAATCTTCTCATCCTCCTCCTCCTCTTCCATATGCCCTGGGATATAATTTTTATATAGGGCCAGCTCACCAGCGGGCCCTGTGATATAATTTTTATATAGGGCCAGCTCACCAGCGGGCCCTGTTTGACAATTTTTATATAGGTCAGCTCACCAGCGGGCCTTCTCATATAATGTTTTATTGGGTCAGCTCTCTAGCGGGCCCTCTCATATAATGTTTTATAGCGTCAGCTCACTAGCGGGCCTTCGCATATAATGTTTAGGATGGTCAGCTCTGCAGCAGACCCTCACCCATAATGTTTTAGATGGTCAGCTCAGCGCACGTTTCCCTCTTAATCATGGCCTCAGTTCAATAAAATCAAGGAAATTTTTGGGAGAATTTGCCTCTGTGCACGTTTCCCTCTTAATCATGGCCTCAGTTCTGAAAATCAAGGAAATTTTTGGGAGAATTTGCCTCTGCGCACGTTTCCCTCTTAATCATGGCCTCAATTCTGAAAATCAAGGAAATTTTTGGGAGAATTTGCCTCTGCGCACGTTTCCCTCTTAATCATGGCCTCAGTTCTGAAAATCAAGGAAATTTTTGGGAGAATTTGCCTCTGCGCACGTTTCCCTCTTAATCATGGCCTCAGTTCTGAAAATCAAGGAAATTTTTGGGAGAATTTGCCTCTGCGCACGTTTCCCTCTTAATCATGGCCTCACTTCCGAAAATCAAGGAAATTTTTGGGATAATTTGCAGATGATATACAAGTAAATATACAGCAAATATTGTTTGGTAACAATTTTTCGCCTAAAGTCGTTTTTATTTTCCTTTTTGTGTGTTTTATGGTCAGTCTGTAAAAATGGCGTACTACGGGCGAAAGATCGTTCCCAGCAGCGATGTTGGAGTCCAAGATGCATCCAGACATCCTCCCTATGCTGTCCCTGAACCATTTCTGTAGTGTTTCCATCTTTTTCTGCCCTTTTCCTATGGACCAGGCACCCTCCCCTCATCAGAGCAGGGGGTGCCTGGTGTAATGCTCGAGTCCTCCCATTGACTTCAATGGGGCTCGGGTGCTCGGCCGAGCACTCGAGCCTCAGGGGGTGCTCGGTCAGAGCACCCGAACACCCGAGCATTGGGGTGCTCGCTCATCACTAATATATATATATATATATGTATTTGTGCCTATATAAATCAATAGGATGGTGATTAGTATAAGAGAGTATTTTACCTAGTCAGAACACTGTCTCTTTTGAAAAGAAACATATAATATATCAATATGTTTTATCAGATCATATTTACTATATTGGTATTAGCCTATTTATCAATCCATTGATCCAGTTTTATAAGTTTTGATCCTTTTAGAAAGTGGAATTGTTATATTCAGGAGGGATGAAATAGGACAACCACCAACCAATGGAATTCTGGGGCGTGTGTATTTTAGTTTCAGCTTGGATTATATTACTTCCTTTACCACCTAGTTATTTGATCCTGACAAAGCAATTTGTATTGTGAAATGTTTGATTATTATGGAAATAGTTTATCTTTTATAAGAATAAAGCTTTTTAATCTTTTCTGGTGGTGACATCTGGAATATCTTCTTTAAGAGGTCAGTTGGAAAGTCTGACTCTGGACAACTAAAGATGCCTAAAAATATACAGTCATTTTTTCTGTCATGATCATCGTTGTAATATACATATTCCTGGGGAGCTCAGAATAGTATTTTCAATAATATTCAAATAATTATACGTATATGTAGTCAAGAGAGAGCTGTAAGAACTATATCTTGGTTAAAAAAAGAAGTCTGAACATCAGATCCTGACCTTTATCAATAAATGACCTGTGACCTACTATAGATAACAAACAGATGGTTTAGTTATATGTTTCTATCCACAGTCATGATAAGCTTACCTGCCCCATTGCACTCATAGCTAGGGTAGTTGATGCTGACCTGTGCTAGCATTAGTGAGTGTGATTTCATAAAGGGGGGACTTGGAATCAGCAACAGGGATAACAATTACTGAAGTGACTGTGTATTTTTAGGCATGTTTGCTTGGCCAGACTTTCTCGTTGGTTTCTTATACAGTTTATTAATATTTCTCATTCTTGGTGATGAAAGAGTGAGTCTTTTCTTTTCAGATACAGCTATTAATCTACTTGATCTGTATCAGAAGAAGAAGAGGAACAAGGAGGGACACATACTAAATCAACACGATCAAAAATTACACTGGCAGCATCAACAGCATGATCCAAATTTTCTTCCTCCCCACTTCTTTCATATTCTTATAGGTTATTTTAAAGTCTGAAAAAGTTTCCTTTTCACTTTTCCGCTTAGGAGAATTTATAGAACATTCATATTGTCCACTAGTTTGTGGCAGGATGTGACTATCTGATGCTCCAGTTGATCTCAGTTTTGCTAAATCCTCCTCTGCTATGGCATCAGTTCTAGAATGTGATTCTTCATCATCTTTGGTGTTAAAAGGTTTAGTACTGCTAGTAGTGGGATTTTTGTATCACTCAAAGTAATTACTGCAGAGGCTACAGCAACCATGTCTGCAATATTTTTTGTTTGTTTTTTGGTATGACTTTACTACCGCAAACACTTCTATATAAACCACCTAGTCCTTTCCCTTTACACCATCCTATAGAACATTTGGTATACATAATAACATTAGAGTTAATTTTTACTGTAAATGCATGACAGAGCTATTGGATTCAGCAAACCTGAAATATGCATTTAATTGCACAGGAAAAATAATTTCAAAATTACTCCTTTTTATCTTCCTTGGTGTCTCTCAATGAGTACTCATATGTCTTCTGTATTAGTGTATTGCCACTATCTATCTATATCAATGTTAAAGCAATGGTGTCTATATCAGTAAGTAGGAAGTTACCTACTTACCTATATCAGTGTGCAAGCACATGTCAGAGTGTGGACATTTGGTATCTGTAGCCGTGTATTGGTATTTCTTATTATTTAAAGCACTTTGATCAATATTAAATATTTCCAAAGTGCTGATAATCAATGCATTAGAGGCTTCTTGCATACAGGCTGTTAAAAAGTCATACTTTCAAAATCAATCACTTTATACCAGAGCTCAGAAAATTTACATTAATCACTGTTAAGATGTAACATAACATCAAAGGCTCCTACTGACTCTATCACTTTGCAAACATACTCACTCCACTGAGCTACAACTCAGAACTCAACAAAATACTGAATAGAGGCATTTGGACCTCTAGAAGCCCATTAAAAGTCTAAAATATTATCAAAGGAAGGAAATTGAAATCTTGGAAGAAGGTACCAAACAATCGTGGTTTTCAACACATCGATAAGTCACAATTTGTGACAATGATATTGAATGTCACCATGAAAATGAAAAGTTACTTACATCAATAAGCAACATATTTGTCTTCCATAGATACCAGATATTGCTGCAGAGCAGCTCAATATTTACACTTGAATACCTCCACTATTATGAGGCAAGACTTGGGAACAGCCTGGAGGAAGATTCCTGATGCCAAGTCTTCAATAACTATCTCAGCTTGAACCTCTCAGAACAATCATTCAAAACCATACACTCAGTCTACCTGAGGCATCATAAGATGTATGGCACTAATTCTAATAACACAGAGGCTTCCTTTAGTGGATGATTTCATATCAAAGATTTTCTCCACATCTGGTAGGACCCTCGAACTGTGCAGTTGTGTAAGAAGGTGTAAAACTACAGGAACAACACAATCACCCATGCTATGTTCTTAACCCATGAATTGCACTCCTTGGTAGGTCCATCAAAAGCTATAGCACACCACATGTTGAGACTAGTGACCTACATTTGCACTGTTGCATGGCTTACTATTGCTTCAAACTGATTCAAACCCCAGAACAAATAGGTGAATATAGGAGTCTGTTTCTACAGAATAAATGCAATGTAATGCTTTTCTCTAACAAACTTGAGAAATATAAAAGCAATTGGAGGCTCTGAGCAAGCAACTGCCTCAACAATGGATTTTTCAACAGTGGTACTTTCTACTCTGAAAAATGCCTAAATGACTGTTTAAAGAACATCCCCTTGCTACTTATAACTTATTTCTCTTCTTCCGTCTTTTTCTTTACTGCCCTTGTGTTTAATCAAATGATAAACTAGCTATGAAATTCTAGTGTTATTTGTTATAAGTTCAATCTCACCGTTATATGCTTATGTTATCTCTTGTGTTTTAAACCCATGCTTTAACATCTCTGTTATTATCTTACTAAAGTTCAATGAATCTTATATTACAAAAAACCCCATTTAAATTGAATGGCATTTTTCTTTGTCCCCTATTGTGCAATTAGTTTGCCTCAGCATTGATCCACTTTTCCCTAATGAACCAGCTACAGTAATATCTACCAAAATAAAATTCCCAATTAATTCCTGAAGAAAGCAGTTTCACAGTCAAGGAGAGTTGTAGAACAAACAGAACTTCGCTGAGTGCTTCCGAAAGCACTTAGAGGAAGTTCTCAATGAGCTAGAAACCAAAAGAGAGACTCTAGAGATCCATCAGGTACAAATCAGTCCATTACTTAAAAAAATAGCGCTTTTAAGTAATGCACATACTGTTTTATTGGTTGCCATTTCAGGGAGAATTGCATTTTTTTTTTTTTTTAAGTAACTTGGAGAAAGCTGGATTGGAGAATCCTCATGGCAGTATTATGAACCAGATGTTAATGATACATAAACCTCTAAGGCCAGATAACAACAAGTATTAGCATAATACATAATGTATCAGATAAAAACACGTTGACTTAACAAGGCCTCTGATTGAACCTTTCACAAAACACCATATTAAATACAAATTTACTAGTGGACAGAGGGAGGCTAAAACAGTAGAGCAATTCTGGAACACACCAATTGCTCCATAAGGGACAACTAAACATCCCCCTTGATTCCCCTTGAATGCTTGGGAGGTCGCCACGGTAATCTGTATTCCAGTGCTGTAACCGTGCATTTCCTCTTAACTCTGAGCGCCAGAAATGTCTCCAACCCTTTGCGTTGCAATGCATTGGATACCATTCTGGCACCCAGAGAGTTAAAGAAACCCATTGGTAAATTGCCCTCAGTGTTCTATTAACCTTTGCGTGCTAGAGCATGATGCGTTGGATGCCTCTCTACCACTCAAAGGGTTAACCACTGAAAATTCTCACTACCCAAATTGTTCCCAAGGCTGAAATGTGTTATATGAAATGACTAATAATTCATATTCTTTGAGAATAAACCACCCATAGATGTTGGCATCTGCTTTTTACTGGCTCTGTAAAAACCAACCCCTGTGTGTCTTTATGTATGAAAAAAAATAATGTAAATGGTTTTAATCGTTTGCTTGACAGGTGGCATTGTTGTGCTGAAATCTTTATTACTTACCCGTGGGACCCCCCATTTGTGTGTAGTATCAGATTATGCATCGGAATTAGATCTTCCACTTTATTGATGGCAGATAAACATGTATTCTTAGGGCAGTATAACAATTCCAAAGCAAACTATTTAACTCTTTGAGGGCCAGAGGGGTGCACAACGCATTGCTATGCAATGCGTTGTGCAACCCTCTGGCCCTCTAAGGGTTAAATGTCAATAGTCACACTTTTTGTTAGCGTTTTCATAGAAAACACGGGGCACCCTATGTTTATGGCAGTGGCACACCAAAGTGCCATGGCATCCTGTTGAGAACCACTGATTTAACCCTTTGACTGTCAGAGGGCATATGCAGTGCATTGCCTTGCAATGTGTTGCGCAATCCTCTGGCACTCAAAATGTTTAATGGGCTCTTGTAACCCTTTGCATGACAGAGGGTGCGCAACACATCGCTTCGCATATTAGAGTTCCTCAGTTAGACAGTAAAGGTATCATAGTAACATAGTTTAAGCTGAAAAAGACGTGTCCATCAAGTCCAGTCCATGCCAAATCACCCCCTGTTGATCCAGAGGAAGGCAAAAATATACAAAAAAAAATCCTATTGTAGCCATTGCCAATTAAGCCCCAAGTGGATAAAAAAAATTCCTCCCTGACTCCAAATGGCAGTTCCCTTGATCAACAAACTATCTGCATTGAAGCCATCTTCTTTATAACACACTTTTAGTCTCCTGCATATTTTTAGATTTAAAGGGATAGTAATACTTCGTTTTTTCTTTATTTTATTTTGAAGGCATTAAAAAAACACGAAGAACGGTATAAGTCATCTTTCAAACCTTTATGGTTTAAGAGATATTCAAGAGCAAAGTTTCCCCTCCCGCCCCCTTTACCTAGTGTAAGCTATGTCTTCTCAGATGTGGAATCTAGTTGTAACACCAGACAGATAACAGAAGGGGACAATCTTCTTCCTGTGAGAACAATGAAAGCCCAGCCCCCTTGACAAGCTTTTCAGGTGTTTCCCTTATCTTAATTGAAGATTTTCCCTCTCTGCAATCTACCTGGGTACCTCTCTTCTGCTCTGGCTGAACAGTGTGACATCAGCAAAAGGGGCGGGAGGGGGGATACTTTATTATTGAATTACTACAATTCTGACAGAATTGAAATAACACTCTCCAATGTCCAGATACTATGATGATTAATTAGAGCTGCTTTTATTATGAAACATTACTATCCCTTTAAAGGGATCGTAGTACATGAATATAATTGCATTTAATAATGTACCTAGAAAAAAAATGAATTAATTGCACCCTATCCATAAAGGTTTGAGAGATATCAGCTTACAAAGTTCCCCCTTCCCTCCCCTTGCACTGACGTCAACTTTCTATCTTAAAGATGGAGATCCTGGTCCGCAAACAGTCCTGCGGCTCTTCAGCAGGCACACGTTGTAGACCGTTCAAGTGAAGTATTTCTTTCTAAAGAGTGAGATTTCTGCTCTGCTGAAGAGTGGCAGGATGGTCTGCGTACCGGGATCCCCATTTGTAATATAGAAAGCTGACAGTGCAAGGGGAGGGAAGGAGGAACTTTGTAAGCTGATATCTCTCAAACCATAATGGTTTGAGACAGGGCTCAAAATTTCCACTTGCCACTAGCCAATGGTGAGTGATAATTTGGCCCTGGCGAGTAGAAATTCAGCCCAGGTGGGTATGTTATGGCTTGCAGTAGCGAGCAACTTTTCAGGTCTGGCTAGTAGCAAAGGACTTCAAATTTTAAGCCCTGGTTTGAGAGATCGGACAGGGCACAATACATTAATTTTTTTAATAGACACATTATTAAATGTAATTATATGGCTGTATTACTATCCCTTTAAAGCTGTATGCAGAAAGCAAATGCTGAGAAATCATGGCACAAACCAACTGCATCAAAGCAGGAACATTTCCATAGACATTTAACTCCTTGAGTACTAGAGAGGTCTTGAAACAGAATGACGAAACAAGGTAATGGAGCTCTCTCTCTAGAACAGAAGAGTTTAAAAGACCCGTTTAAACTGATGGGAATTTAGGGATTTTTTTATTGTCCCTCATGCTGTTGGTTTGCTGTGGAATTCTATTGTGCATACAGAAATTAACACTGCTATCTGCTACATGCAGCTTACCTTATTACCTGTATTTTAACCCCTAGAAATATATACAATGCATTGCTTATCAAAGCATTAGATAAGTCTCTGGTTTCCAAAGAGTTAAGGAAGGCCCATTGAGTGAGGGATTGAAATGACAGAGTGAAGTATTGTGCGACCTATATTTTGAGTGGGAAGAGATTTGGAATTGTTCAGAAGATTTGTAAGGTGATGTAGAACAGAATTTAACAGCTATCCCACTGTTTTCCATAGGCGTTCTTTTTACTTCAGTAAGGTCTACTTTTCAACTGATCTGTGCCAAATCAAAACTAATGAAAATTGTTGTGTTACTAAGGCAAAATACACACACACAAAAAAAAATCTGTTTCCACCCACTGATGCATAATATGATGTAATGTATCAAGATAAACAGTGTTAATACACCTCAAAGGATCCACTTCGTACTCAAAGCTCAGATCTTCTTTTTGAGACTGTTTAATGCTTTTCTTTAACTGTCGGAGTGCTGGTGTTGTGAGCAGCACACTATAGAAAAGAGGATTCTATAACTTTGAAAATTAAAAGATGAGGTGGTCACTGAACATCAAATATGTTTCTTGTGAGTGCCAGAATGGTGTGCAGAGTAATGTGTTTCACACTCTTTAGGCACATAAAGGGTTAAACAGTTAGCTCGCTATCACCTTATTCCTCTAGGGTAACTACATCTTCTGCCAATCTACCTCGTTCATCGCTACCTCCCCCGCCAAATTATAGCCACTCTGTAAATGTTAGGATGTGGCAATTCATGTCCACCCATTGAACACTGTTTTGTACACTGACCACACATGGCAGTGTGGTGGAGGAGAATCACAAGCAGGGCATCAAGCGGCATCTGAAGAGATTCCATCCCATAGAATATGCTAAGATGGTGGCAGGGAGGGTTCATCACTACTATTAAACTGTCAGCAAGTTGTAATGTGTTTCGTTGGTCATGGATTTTCCAGTCTCTGCCTGGATATTCTTCCTCCTCTTTGATCTCCACCTCACCTCTTGTTGCCTTTCTGGAGAGTCAGGGGGTACAGCAACAGTGGTGCTTGATTTCTGTGGTGGGTGTTTAGTTTTATAATTTTTGACATAAATGTCATGGTGTCTGTATTTCATGTGTGTTATCAGGGTGCTTGTGCCACGGTGTGTTCCCTCCTTTCCTCTTTTCACTAACTTGTCACAAACTGTGCACAGTGCCATTGGTGATGACTGCACTGTGCTTGCCCCAAGAGAAAAATAGTTCCACACCCATGACTTTAGGGGATAGGGAACAGGTGGAGAAGAATGGCCTCTTTCTTCTTGTCTGCTGCTGGCAAGTGGAACCTGTCCTAGTCCTGCATCACTTGTTGACCCCATTCCCACTGGGTCCGCAGTGGTCTGTGGCACACTAGCCTGCTCCTCAGCATCCTGATGCCCTTGCAACTCAGCAGCAGCAGGAATTAGAGCAGTTGCAAATTCCAAAATCTCACTGCTGGTAGTGGTGGTGATGCCCATCCTCATCCCTGTCTCCCATTCCTTCTCAGTTTCTGCTAAAAAGGCCATCAATGTCTCTTCTTCCTCAGCTTCTCCAGCATCATCATCACCACCACTAGTCCCTATGTGCTGCTGCTTCTGCTCTATTACAGACAACTCACTGCTGATTGGAGGAGGTTACGAGCCATGTGACAGAGGGTCCCCTAATGTCACACCTGCCATTTCTTGGTGATGTGAAAAGGGCAGACTGGCAGCAGAAGAAGCAGGCACAGGCTGCTGATCTGTGCTCCTGGTGGTGGTGGTATTATTATTTCTGTGTCTGCTATCCACCACAAGTTCTGGCTTCTTCAGGATCATGTTCCACTTGGACACTGTCATGAAGGGAAGGGAACTCCCAGGGCCAGAGGAATGGTTTGAGCTCCCTTGACCATTAGTCTGAATGCTCTCAAATGCTTCCTCTACCATTGCCCTAACACTAGTCCCACCGGCTGCTTCACCATTACTGTTAGTACTACTACTAACACCAATAACATCAAGTTCAGCCCCTGAGTCTTCCTCATCACAGTCACTTGTAATATTAGGATATTGATTACCCCCTCCTTCATTCCTAACACTAACAAGCTGCTGGACCTCCTTAGTAGTAGTAGTACTAGCAGTGGCGGTACTGCTTGGGGATAGCAAGTGTGACTTAGGTCCCGTGCTGTCACACTTGACATCATCTTCTCCTTCCCCCCTCCTGAGTATTACAAGACACACTAGCATCAGGTTCACCACTGGTGTCAGCAGGGGCAGCACATCTGATAGCAGGTTCAGCACTGGTGGCAGCAGGTTCAGCACTGGCACAGGGGCAGCACATCTGACAACAGGCACATTACTGGTGGCAGCAGGTTCAGCACTGGAAACAGGCACAGTACTGGTGGCAACAGGGGATGCACTAGCAGCACACACAGCACTGGTGGCAGCAGGGGCAGCACATCTGACAGCAGACACAGCAGTGGTGGTAGCAGTAGCAGGGGCAGCATGTCTGATAGCAGGCACAGCACTAGTGGCAGCAGGGGCAGCACAAATGTCAGCAGGTACAGCAATGGTGGCATCGGGGGCAGCATGTCTGGCAGCAGGCACAGGCAGCTGACCTGTCCTGCTCTCACCACTACCCTTTTCTTCTTCCCTTGACATTAATTTCCCCAAGATCCCTAGGGGTGATTTAGGGAGACAGGACAGCATTGGTTCTGTGGTTCTCACTTCCTCCTCCTCCTTAGACTCAGTGGACACATAAGGGTCCTTCCAGATCCTCCCTTTATTATTTTTAAAGCTGCTCATAGTGATATCAGTCACTATGAGCCTCTCCTGCCTCAATTTTCCAAACAAACTAACAGCAGAACAGCACAGCACATCTACCTCGCTCTGTAGCTTCTTCTATTGTATTCCACTTCCTGGAATACATCACTCTTTTATAGCAAAAAAGTCAAAAAATACTTTAATCAATGGGTGGAAACTTTCTAGCCATTGAAAAAATGGCAAAGAATTTTGGCCAATGGGCGAAAAAGTGAAGATTTTAATAGCTGGTTTTAAAGTGGATTTTCCCATGGAATAGCAGACAACAACGTGGTTTTCGTGAGATTTCTCGCGGGAACACGGTGAAAGCTTTCACCCATCCCTAGATGTCACCTCCTTTCCACAGTGTTTAATGTCCTTAATTTTCTCACTTTTTAATATAATTCCTCCTTTGCCTTTTGATTGTTTGTTTTGTCTTTTTTTTCTTTTCTTATTAACCCTTGCCTCCCCTTGGGGGGCATGCTATTCCAAAACTTCTGTTTTTCCTTATCTGTAAAACCATATATATATTTATATATATATATATATATATATATATATATATATATATAAATTGAAGTGGTTTCTGGTTCTCTGTCAGCTATACTCCTGGGCATCACAAAAGGTGGTTATGCAAAACTCCCCTGTATGCTTCCCATAAGACGTGGCTGACAGTGGACTGACAGTGATTGGCCAATGGGAATGCCCACTGTGAGAAAGGCAAATGCACACTCTCACTGGCACATTTGTCACTTTCCTGCTCAGCCTAATGAAAAGCACATGCACACTCTTATTGGCACAGGAACACTCACTGCCTCCTCAGCGACTGAAACACACCCTGCCTCCTCAACTATCACCTTTAGCCCATCCCATGCCTTCCCCACCCCCCTTTGGCCCTCCTTCATCTTGGTTCTTCCCTTTACCCCACTCACCCTCCTTTGCATTGTTTGAGAGAGTGAGGGACAGAGTATGTCTGTGGGGTACTGAAAGTCAGTGTATATGCGGTAGTGAACATGTGTCACTGTCTCTTAAATACACCAAACTCTTTACAATGCTAATGCAGTAATTACTTCCACTCTGGTGCTAGGACACTTGCACACTGTTCACTACACTGAAAGGGATAGTAATACTTCATTTTATTTTGTAGGCATTAAAAAAAAATGTAGAACGATATGTCTTATCTCTCAAACCTTCATGGTTTGTATAAGTCTTATCTCTCAAACCTTTATGGTTTGAGAGATATTCACAAGCAAAGTTTCCCCTCACTGACCAAAATGGTCAAGTCTGCCATCTAGCTGTCAGATTTGGAATCTGGTCCGCAGATCAACTGGTGGCTCTTCAGCAGAGCTGAGATCGCAAGATATCAAAATAACTATTTCATTGGAAGGGTCTAAAAAGTGTGCTTACAAGCAAGGCCCACTTTGTAGACTATTCGAATGAAATAGTTCTTCTTATATCTCACGATCTTGGCTCTGCTGTAGAGCCCCGGCCAGTTCGCGGACTGTATTCCAAATCTAACAGCTAGATGGCAGACTTGACCATTTTGGTCAGTGAGGGGAAACTTTGCTTGTGAATATCTCTCAAACCATAAAAGTTTGAGAGATAAGACATATCGTTCTTCATGTTTTTTAATGCCTACAAATAAAATAAAGATAAAACGAAGAATTACTATCCCTTGAATGCTGGGATTCACAGGGGTGATTTTTGCCCACGTCTATGACCTGGTGCTTTTAGAAGCTGCCTCCCCAATCCTACAGGGATTGTCAGTGCTTCTCCTCCTGCTTAATATTAGGAACAAAAGTGACTCACATATGCTGTGCTGATATTTTACTCTCTTCACATCGTTTGCCTTAGGAGGGACATATAATGAAGATGTATTTGCTTGCTAGTGGATAATATGCATATTGGCTTTTGCCAAGGTGAAGGTTTACCCAGTGCATTTCTTGCTGTACTGTGATCTTTCATTGTCATGATGTGCACACAGTGGTGCTGGTAAAAGTTGCTTCCTAACACTGACACATCACAGTGCAGCAAGGAATCTGGCCAGCTGCCTCTGAGTGAATTACTGTGAACATGAACCCCACTGAAAGCAAATCTTCATATCATCCTCTGCCAAGCAAATACATAAAAAAATTCTAACACAACCCCATGGGCAACGCCATGCACCATTTGTTATTTTCTATTATAAGCCATTTTTGTATTTACATTCACATTTCCAAATAAGATGTATGGAGCCTCTTGGCCCAAGACATAACCTGGTACTACTTCATAATAACATCTTTCTATCCTTACGCTTTATTTTACTGATTATGACATTTACTTATCATTCTTTTGAAGGCACTTTTGTAGGTTGTTTTTCCTGTCTTTTCTAGCACTAATATAACAAGAAATAATGATTATTACTGGCTAGTACACATATTGCAATGATAAAATTCCCCACATTGTTCAGGAGGAGTGTGAGCTGCTTGATGTTTATCAACAAATGTAAAACTCCAAAGTGAGATATATTCAGGTGGCAATATTCAGGTTGATACCTTTACTGGCTAACTAAGCAGATTAAGGATGCAAGCTTTCAAGACCTTCCTCAGACATGAGACCTAAGATCTTCAAAGCTTGCATCCTAAATCTGCTTGGTTAGCCAATAAAGGTATCAACAACTATATTTGCCTCCTGTATTTCTATGGCTAACACGGTACCAACTCCCAACTGTTATATATTCAGGTTTCACCCTTAACTATGCTCTGCAAAGTAATTTAGGATATTAGTTGAAAAAAGGTCTTATAGAAAAGCCCAAAACTGCAGACTCAGAGAGACCTTCATTTAATGAATGCTGAAGTACTTTCAGATCTTATAATTTATCATATAAAACAAGTGCTCACCTTCTGAAGAGGCTAACTGGCCTCCCCAGTGTGTGAATAACGTCCAATGGATCATTATCTTTGTGAGTATCTCTGTAGCTACTCCCTCCACTCATCTGGACCATCCCAGCAGTGATGTCTTCTATTGTCCACTCCACCATGCCTCCTACATGCAGGTCCATTGATATTTCACCTCTTAGGATTCTCCAATAGACTGTAATACTAACAGGGGACATATGGATAAGGAAAGGATGGTGCGGGGGGGGGGGGATACACTGTAGACTTAGCAACTGCATAAAAGAGGGGTATACAACATTGTAATTATACTATATAATTAGTTTGATCATTTAAAACAATAACAGAGCAAACCAACTGCACCACAGGGGGAGAAAAGTCTTGACATTCTCAATGATTTAAATGGGAGATTTTTCCAACACACTGCTATACAATACAATGGAGACTTCTTTAGCATTCAGGGGTCAGTGGTGAGTTTTATTTTCCCCTATGGTCCAGTTGGTTTGCCCAAAAAAGGCCAACCTTAAATTCCTACAGTGATTTATTGTGCATTGCACATCTCTTTGCTGAAATGGTTCACAAGCATGAAATATCAAGGATTAACAACACCCACAGAAGGAAGGTAGCCCCGGTGCCAGCGCACCAGGTATCATAAAAAGAAACCTCCCCCATTAATATAGCAGAAATGTCACACACAGACTGTAAGGAGTTATAATATGAGAAACCAGGAGGAGGAACAAGAATGGTATTTCAGTTAGTGCAGTAATGTGGATCACCGGACGCCCGATGAGGCCAATCCACACTCAGGCCTAACCCGAGTGTTACGTCACTTACGTTAAAGCAACACAAAGCAAGTAAACAAACAAACAAACAGACAAACAGGTGCATTCTCTGAGGGAAACCAGACCCCCCCCCTAGACCGCCCCTGGTGCTAAAGGTACCAGAGACTCATTAGGGTACACGAGCCACAGCTCAGACCCCTCCCACATCCACATCCGAGAGACACGGAAGTGAGGACGTAACCACCTCACCATCCATCTCCAAAAGAGTCTCCAGGGCAACATCAGTCAATTAACTGAGGCTTTTAACCCTTTGCTTGCTAGAGAAGATTCCAACGCATTGCTTCGTTCCAGCCTTCAAAGTGCATTTAAACCAATGTAAATTTCTTGCCCCTCCCCCATGGCGCAGTTCGTTTGCTCCTGATTTGCTTTGGACAAATTTAACTTTTGTAACGCACTGTAGACTTCTTTAGCTTTCAAGGGTTACAAGACCCATTTAAATCAATGGGGATTTCTATCTGTTCCCCAGGGCACAGTGGACACAAATGTACCAGTAAATACATAGGCCCATATTTATTATGGAGGTATTTTGGAGTAAACCAACTGCACCATAGGGGACAAACACAAATTCCTAAATTCCCATGCACTTGAAAAGAGCTTTTTAAACCCTTGAATGCTAGAGAGGTCTCCAGTGCATTGCTTCGCAATGCATTGTTGACCTCTCTAGCATTCAAGGGGTTAAAAGCCCAATTTAATTTAACAGGAACGTTTCTTTATCCCCTGTGGTGCCGATGGTTTACTCCAGTATAACTCCAGTTTGTTGATCACTGATGCCCTGGCTAATGTTGGATTTATAAATAAGTGGTTGTCATTATTCATAAATATGAAAAATAACAGCTCCCCCAAACACCATCATTCATGTCTTTTTGCTTTTGGCTTAATCAGTGGAGAAACATGTGTCTATCATGTGTACATGTATTTTTCTGAATGGAGTGTTCTGCTTCATTATGAGGTACAGCTGGAAATCTTTAGAATATCCTTGTGAGTATGTACCTGCAACTCTATTGTCAAATCTCAAAGAAGCAGATGGATTTCAGTTTCTCTTCTTTCCTGACCTCAGCCCACCAGCATTATGAAGCTTACAGAGTGTTACAAGAAGACTTCTCAGAAGCCATTACATTAACAATAATTCAAATGTTCGAGTACAAGATCCATGGGATTCAAAGTACTTTTGTAATAAAGAACTCACAATAGTAATGTAAAGTTGATACCTTTTAAAAGCTAACTGAGAACATAGAAAGTGTAAGCTTTCAGGATACTGAGGTCCCGTCTTCAGGTGTGGGTTAACAAATAAAGCTGGATGAGCACTGCATTTATAAAGAGAGAGTATGACATACTGTACATTTGGAATAAATTATATGACTACGCAATGGGGACAATTGTGTATTCTCTTTCCTCTACCTCTCTATCCTTAGATGCTAGATAAATCTACAGGGCATTGCAAAGTCATGCATTGAGTATGTCTCAAGTATTCAAGGGGGGAGATTCACTAAGCAGTGTTAAAGAGGTGATAAAGTAGAGATGACTTCTCCAGTGTTATCACTTCTCCAGTTCCTATGTTATTCTATGAAGCCTATTCGTTAACCTCTTTAGGACCAGCAGTCCTGGGGTATGCGGTCCTTAAAGGACCAGATAGGGAAGTTCGACGTGCCGCCCCACGTGACTGATC
This sequence comes from Rhinophrynus dorsalis, assembly GCA_037306005.1. Classification (NCBI taxonomy): domain Eukaryota; kingdom Metazoa; phylum Chordata; class Amphibia; order Anura; family Rhinophrynidae; genus Rhinophrynus; species Rhinophrynus dorsalis. The sequence continues at coordinate 64,947,029 of CM074719.1, read as the reverse complement.
ACGTGTGCCGGCACGACGAACGATAGACTGAAAGAGATCACTCCAGTCTTGGAGAGATCAACTTCGGTCCCCGGTAATACTCACCGCAGTCCTGCAGGAGCGCGGGGAGTAAAAGTATGTGATGTACCAGGACCGTCACTGGTCCTTAAGTGCCGGACCAGCGTGACGGTCCGGGTGCGTCAATGGTCCTTAAGGGGTTAAGATCTCCAAAGTTGAAGACATCTTAGTGCATAGGCTCCATAGAATAACATAGGAACTGGAGAGGTCATCTCCACTTTATCACCTCTTTATCATCAACACTTAGTGTATTTCCCCCATGGAGTTCATTTTCACAAGATCCTTCTTCAGTAGAAAATTGGCCTGAGAAAGAACCCTGTGTGTAATTTGGATCCTAGGGATGATATAATATAAGACATAATTCACCCTACTCACTTCAAAGCCTAAGCCAGGCTGTCACTCATTCTTGTTTCAGTGGCCCATACAGAAATAAGTATTATCAGTTCACTTAAGTACCTTGGATGCTACAGATGTCTATAACAGATTGTGAAGCAATGTATGGGAAAGATTTTTAGCACCAAAGAGATTGTCTTTTCTCTAGTCGTTGATTTGGGGAGAAAATGTTAAAGGAACACTATCACCGAAAAACAACTCTGTGATTTTGAAAGACCTTTCAAAGTCACTCCCAAGTTGTATTAGCTACTTTTTTTAGAAGACTACTTTGTGGATTAGTTAGATGTATAGATAAGTTGTTCTCTGAGGGACCTCTAAGAGGCCATGACATGGATTTCCTTGCTTGAACACATTTGAGCTAATTAAATGAACTTAGCATCTGATTAACTCACCTGGACACAATCAGGTAAACCATGGCCTGTTAGTGGTCCCTGAGGAAGTTTGAGAAACATTGCTATAGATTACGCAACCTCTACTACTTACTGACACTGCTGAGCAATTCATAGTGTGAAGACAGGAAGCGCCTGCACGGGATGCCTTAATTAGCATAAACTATCAATTTAAATAACTCTGATCTAATTTTCTAAATAAAAATGGGTAATGCAACATATTGGTGATTTTGAAAGCTCTTTCTCAGTCACTACAGTTGTTTACAGGTGATTGTGGACTGAATGTACGAATCCACCAGTGGCATTCACCTCTAACACCAGCAGCTATGACCGCTGTAGTTCATTACAGTGAATAATCCCCTCCATTCTCACAACTGTAATTTCAGCAAGTCCCATAATCCAGCCCCATGGCATACCCAGGAGAATGACATAAAGTCACTACATTTCCTCTACACCTTGTTAAAGATATTGCATTAACCCTTTGGGTGCCAGAAAGCATTGGCTACCCCTCTAGCACTTACAGGGTTAAATGAGCATACCTGGGAACTTTCAGTTGAGGGCTACCCGGAGGGTAGTCCTCTGTTCAGCAGGGGGTAACAAAAATGACGCTAACCGCGTCAAAAAGGGGCAGGGCTTAACTCGGGTGTCGGGGGGATTTAACCCTTTGAGTGCCAGAGTGGTACGGAATGCATTGCAAAGCAATGCATTCCATACCACTCTGGCACTCAGAGGGTTAAATGTGTCACACAGAAGGCTGGGGACAGAGGCACAACGGGAGAAAAAACAGATGTGGCAGAGTTTCAATAGAAACTCTCCACATCCGGAGGAATCTGCCTCTGCCCCGGAGACCCGGTAAAGCTCTGTCAGAACCGGAGTCTCCGGGGCAAATCCAGAGAGTTCCCAGGTATGTAAATGAGGTGTAATGGAATGAAAAGCCCCAAACGTCCACAGACTGCCTCATTACCCCTCCGTTTGGAGCAAATGGCATGAACCCTTTCTGATATAGTCTTTTCCTTGGTACTACAGCACACACCCGTTTAATTGCAGTGCTCCAAACTCAAACTGTTCCCAAACTCCTTTCACCCGAAGGTTGAGCACTCAATCATAACTTGTTAAAACGTCATCTTTATTGTAACTTGTTGAAAGTTTGTCTAACGTCTCAGTCCTCTGTTGTGACTATCCCTGACGAAAGCCCTAATAGAGGACTGAAACTTTGGACTAACTTTTAAAGGGATAGTAATACTTCATTTTAACTTTATTTTATTTTGTAGGCATTAAAAAAACATGAAGAACGATATAAGTCTTATCTCTCAAACCTTTATGGTTTCAGAGATATTCAGAAACAAAGTATCCCCCCCCCATGTTCAACTAGATCAGAAGATAGGTGCCCAGGTAGACTGCAGAGAGGGACAATCTTCAATTAAGATAAGGGAAAAAGCTGAAAAACTTGTCAAGGGGGGAAGTGCTTTCATTGTTTTCATACAAAGAAAATTGTCCCCTTCTGTTATCTGTCTGGTCATACAACCAGATTCACATCTGAGAAGAGATGGCTTACACTAGGAAAAAGGGGCGGGAGGGGAAACTTTGCTTGTGAATATCTCACAAACCATAAAGGTTTGAGAGATAAGACTTATATCATTCTTCATGTTTTTTTAATGCCTACAAAATAAAATAAAGTTAAAACGAAGTATTACTATCCCTTTAAGATGTTACAATAAAGATGAAGTTTTAGCAAGTTATGAACCCTTTCAGGGCCAGAGATGTGTGCAACACATTGGTATTCAAAGAGTTAAGGGAATAATTCTGGCATTTGTAGTTTATTGAATCGACAATAGGCAGGATTTAGGGACTGAAATTGCATTCCATTTAGCGTGAAATTGCTGTGGTACATTTACTTCATTATCCTTTAGTGGTCATTGTATCTTTTTTCACTCACCTTCCACTTAGTGCACAGAGGTGCTAAGACATATTGGGGCAATTCAGTGACAGCTCATCAGTACCGTAAGAGACAAAAATGCCTCTTGATTTAAAGGGGAACTACCACCCCGCAATAACTTTACATGAATTCAGTCTTCATCTGGCGACTAGCTGCTTAGTAGCGCTAGTCACCAGAAATATTACCTGGTTCCGGCCGTCTCCAAAAGGGACTGACAGCGCAGGAGCACAGACGTCACTGTGACGAGATGTCCGTGCTTCCTGCTCCTGTGAGCCTCGGAAAAACTGCAAAATTTTTTTAACCAGGTACTACTAAGCAGCTAGTCGCCAGATGAAGACTGAATTCATGTAACGTTATTGCGGGGTGGTAGTTCCCCTTTAAATTAGGTATTTAACTCCTTGATCTCTAGAGAGGTCTCCAGTGCTTTGCAAAAACCCCTATTAAAACCCTATTGAACCTTTTCAGTGCGCAACACATTGCTTTGCAATGAGTTGCCTAGGGATTGTCAAAAACCTTTGCCTCAAACCATTATTGACAAAAAATGCAACTTGCCGATTGGCAAGAAGTTTCCCTCGAAAAGTGCCATTTTCCTGCATTTTTCACCTAGCTCATTGCATTGGAATCAATGGGAAGAAAAATTTTCCCTACCACATGAAAGTTTTCTCCTGTATTCTACAGTTATATACAAGGGTGTCAGGCTCTCACAGCAGCCATTCTGTGTTTGTGAGAGGAGAGAGCAGCAGTTTTTTTTATCTAGAGAAGATATGGCAATTGAAATTTAGTTTAGGGAGTCTTTTAGGTAGGACATTTGTTGTCTGCATTAGAAGAGTTAGTGGGGCAGTCTGGGGGAGAAGAAGGGAGGAAAGAGGTTGACCCCAAATACCCCAAAATCTGGTGTGACTGAATGTCAAGACGCAGGCAGCTGGGGGTCCAAATTTGCTTTTATTGTCTCTGTGCTAGGGAAGTCTGGGGAAAGAAGTTGTTGATTTTGTTTTTTAGTTATATTTGTATTTTTGGGCTGAGTGTGATAAGATAAGATAGGGTGAACACCTTAAAAAAATATATAAAAAAAAATACATAAATAATTAAACAAATAAATATATTAGGTAACAGAAAGTTGACTGGGAGCCTGATGTGAGCTCTGTTACTGAGGTGACTTGATAGACAGCAGAAGACATTGAGGATTTTGTTGAGGGCTAAGTCAAGACATTACACTCCGTCAGTTGTGTACTGTTGAGAATACACACACACACACACACACACACACACACACACACACACACACACACACACACACACACACACAGTAGTTGAGTAATGCCCAGCAAAGGCACAAGGGTCAGATAGAAGGGGAAAGGTGGAGCAGCACAGAGACATGGGAGTAAAGTGGTAGTTCAAAAACTGACTGCAGCAACGGTTGCTGCAGTGTGTGCAATAAATGATGATGATCTCTCTCCTCCCAAGTTGAATGCAGTTTGTCAAGGTCCCACCAATCACACCACGCCAGTCTCTCACCACCACTACCATGCCAATCTGCCATATTGCAGGTTCTATGTTTTTTATATCACATCATGAATATGTGCCAGGGTCACTTAAGCAACTATTTAGTGTTGTGAGCAAAGGACAAACGCACTCTGCATGCTAACATCATTTTCAAGGTATATATTACTGTAGGACTCACATCTTCCAGCTACTTATTTCTCCACTACAGCCCTCAGAAGAAGTAATATTGTGCTGGGAAATGTTGCACCATATTAAATATAGGAGAAAAATGTGTTGGAATAGGAGAAAAATTTGCTGGAATAGGAGAAAATGCGTTGAATGGGAGAAAAATGTGTTTTGGAGAAAAGGAGACAACTTGTGAAAATAGAGGAAAAATGTCTGTTTTTTGCAAAAAGTAATGTGGGAAATGTTTCACACACTTTCCCCACCTCTAGCATTTCCTATCCCTTTGGCACTGAAAGGGTTAATGAGTGGGATTTGAATCAATTCAGTCCAAAAGCCCTATTTGTCCCCAATTGTAAAGTTGGCTTGCATCAAAATTGCTCCAATTCTTGTAAGTACATGAGCCTCAGTGAGATTTGAGCTACATTCTGAGGTAAATGATATGTTTCCTCTTTCATCAGGCAAAAGTGTTTCTTGTGATATCACTCAGCTGTTCTGCTCAGGGGGTGGTAGAAGGAAGTGAAGTGGCTCTCAGTGTGAGTATCAAATATAGCAGCAGCAGAGACTTCATGCACTCTCTCATGTTTCCTTTATCATTTGCCATCTGGTTGTTCAGTTAGGTGTCTGAGGTGAGATGGCAGCCTGCAGAGGGCATTACTTAGAAGAGAAATACAAACATTATGTAGCAGATTGATCAAATTAATTCTGAAAAAAGTATTACATCTTTCTAAAGTTATCTTTCTAAAGTTAAAATATAAAAAGGACCAGTTTTCCTTTAACCCTTTGAGTGCCAGAGGAGTATCCAAAGTATTGCTTGGCAGTGCCTTGGATGTCCCTCTTGCACTCAAAGTGTTAAGTTCTTAAGGACCACAGGGAGTGGACATAGCAAGATCATGTGTGCAGCACAGGTATTTTGTTATATTCTGACTGAAATCTATTAACCTCTTGTTGACAAGGGTTTTTTTAATATTAGATCAGGGGTGTATAAGTTCAGTCCTCAAGTGCCACCAACAGGCCAGGATGTAAGGGTTTCCCTGATTAAGCACAGGGGAGTCAGTCACAATGAATGATCCACTGATTATCTCACCTATGATTAATCAGGGAAATCCTTACATCCTGGCCTGTTGGTGGCCCTGGAGGACTGAACTTGGACAGTCCTGCATTAGATGACCAGAAACATTTTGGTCTTTTTACAATGTCATTATTCAGCCATATTTTCCCCTATAATTCTTTTATACACAACCACACAATTTATATGCAGGCTTTAAGGGTTACACATGACTTTCTTTTGATGATATATATATATATATATATATATATATATATGTTCACTCATACCTCCCACGTATCACTTTTTAGGGGGTACTATCCCTGTGAGATGAAAATCCCTATGTCCCTCTTTCCCACCCTGATGTCCCTCTTGTGTATATTAATGTATCACAATGCTCCTTGGCAATAAAACTCACATTAATGTTTGTTTAACGTTCAGTATATGTTTATAAATGAGTCTGTGTAAGTAAAATACTTTGGTCTATCTCCAAATCATTTATTTGTTTACACAAAGAGGTGCCAGTAGGTGTCAGTAGGTCATAAAGTAACCAAGCATGCTCTACCCTCCAGTCCTGCCACCACATACAATAAAAGTGTCCCCTCTTTGTCCATTTGATCTCTTCGGAGCTCCCCTCTCTTCATTTCTCTTCCTCATGATCACAGTGAGGAGAAGAGAGGCAGAGAATGGTGACAATGACAATGTTTACATACATTGGTTTTGTCATGTGGCTCCATTGACACATGTGATTGCTGTACCAGCGATCACATGTACAGAACCACCAGTGAACAGCTGAAACTGAATAGTGGAATAGTCAGTTACAGCCTCCCTGCAATGATCACAGTCCAGTCACTAAGCCATGATGTGCCAGGACCATCATTAGTGCCAAATTGTGCGACACTTCTGTCACATCACTGGTCCTTAATAGGTTAAGCTTTATATTATAAACAAAAGTGTTACAGAATGTTAAAATGGATCAAGTAAGTCAAACAATGGAATGCAAAAATTTGACAACATATGGAGTGCTTGGATCGATCTCTTTACTGGCTCTAGTCTCCCTGCTTTGTCATCTGCCTTTCCCATGATGGTCTCTCACACACTGATGGGATGTACCACATATATATCTGTGTGGTAGAGTGGTTGCTGCTGGTGCTGATTTTAAATAAGGATTCTAGGAGGGTGTTGGGTTATAATTTATGGAAGAAATGGAAAAAAGAGGAGTTGGAGGACATGTCTGAAACCAAACTTTCCATCATTGACCATTGTGTTGTACTTCGTATTGATATACTAATTGTATCTTCGCTGTTTTTTGTATTTGTTACTATTACATGACAGCCTTCAAGAAAAAAAAAGAAAAAGAAAAAAACAAATCAAACAAAGACCTAGATTCCATTCCATCAGAATGTTATCCGCATTGGCAGATATTTTCTGGTGGGTAAATTTGCAATCATGTTCTGCTCGGCCAGTCCTTAAGGGGTTAATAGATGTATTCTGCCTGGTCAAACAAAGTTAAAAATGTGGTTTCCAGGGGTGCACCTAGGAGGTGTGTTGTCACCCTCTGTCACTCAAAGGTAGTGTGTAAAGTAAAATTGCCTAGTTTTATTGTTTTATTTGTTTTTCGTCTTCACCTACTTTGTTCTACCTGGTTATATTACTTACAGGGGGCTATCTGAATGTGTTTCTCAGCTACAGAGGTCTTTGCAATACATTGGAGACCTCCCTAGCATTCAAGGGGTTAAGAATCCGATTTAAATTAATGGGAGAATGTTTTATTTTTTTTTCCCTGTGGTTCACTTGGTTTCCTAATAATCGTTCCACATTTTTTGTGCATAAGGTCCACGTAGTTCCCATGATTATAACCAGTGATACAAATAAACAGTGGGACAAGAGTGGAGCACTGCTGGGGCAAACAAATGGTACCATAGGGAACAAATACAAATTTAGTGATTTAAATTGAGCTTTTAACCCCCTGTTAGCTAGGGGTCTCTAATGCATTGCAATGTAATACAGCAAAGAAGCCTTTATGGGAATTGTGAAATGTGTATTTGTCCCCTGTGGTGCAGAATGCAGATGGTTTGCCCCAGAATTGCTCCGCTTGAAATATATATCTTCAGTAACTAGTAAGTTTTAAGACCCTTTTATGGGGTAGTTTGTAATACTATGTGATTTCTAGAACGTTTAAATTGTAATATGATGTAAATGTATTGTTGTTGCACTTATTTGTATGTAATTTTTGCATGTCTTAATTGCCTTATGCCATTTGTGCATGTAATGTGATAGTGTGGCCACCACGACATGGCTGTGCCCACAGTGACAGCCACCAGAAAAAATCCCTTGAGAACCACTGCTCTAGTACATTGATTCTCAACTTTAGTCCTTGGGGCATACCAAGAGGTTACAATTTCAATACATCCCTTCTTGTTGACAGGTGCATAATCAGTAGCTCAGTCATTCTGATACCACTATCTGTGCTTAATTAGGAAATCCTGCCTAGACACAAACTCACTTTCAAACTACAGGTCCAATTCTTTTTCCGCTTTTTCTCCAAGCTCCTTGAAAGTCGTGTATACAATAGGTCTCACAAAATTCCTTTACTCTCATTCCCTGTTAGATCAGCTGAATTTCACACTGATCACATCTCTGAGACTGCCCTCACTAAAGTGGCCAGTGACTTGATCTCTGTTAAGTCTAAAGGTCAATACTCCCTACTCATTCTCCTAGATCTGTCAACTACCTTTGACACAGTGTATCACCCGCTCCTCTTCCAGGCTCTGCACTCCCTAGTCCTCTGTGATGTTATCCTCTCTTGGTTATTATCATACCTGTCCGACTGCTCCTTCAGTGTTTCCTACTCTGGCTACACTTCTTCACCCCTACCACTGTCTGTTGGAGTATCAGTAGGTTCAGTCCTGGACCTCTTTTTCTTTTCAAACTAAACCTCTTCTCTTGGAAAACTAATAAACTCCTTTGGATTTCACCATCATTCCTTTGCTCATTGCACCCAACTATATCTTTCCTCCACACCTTTCACCTTCCCTCCTTTCCAGTATATCTAATTGACTCTTTGCTATGTTTTGCTGGATATCCTCCCATCTAAAACTTAACCTTATCAAAACAGCTAGCCTAACCTCATATATTTTCCTCACTGTTAACAACACCACCATCACACCAACCTCCAAAGTTCGGTGCCTGGGGATCACCTTCAACTCTGCCCTATCTTTCATTCTTCAGTATTCAGTCAGTCTCCAATGAATGCTGCCTCAAACTACTAACACCTGTAGCATTAAACTATTTCTCACCCAAAACACTGCTAAAATTCTAATCCAAATACTAATCATGTCCCATCTCGACTCTTGTAGCTCACTATTAAATTACCTTCCCCTTACCCAACTAACCCCACTACAGTCCATAATAAACTCTGCCACCAGACTAATCTACCTCCCACATGTAATTAAATTCAAAATATTGATGCTATCTTACAGAGCCCTTAGAAACAAAGCACCTCCCCTACATTGAGCAAGCCTGTCCAACTCCTAATCTTTCTTATTCACTTCTAAAATATCTCTTCACAACATCATGGTTCAAACAGAGTCTTGTTCTCCCAAACAGACCCACTACTTCACTGGGACACTACACTCAAGAGCAATTCTTTCTCCCACTCCCTGACTTTTCATGTGGCAGGACTCCCTTACACCCTATATCTCTTGTGGGTCCTACCTACATTCTTCTAGGTGGTAAGCCCTTATTAATAGGGCCCTCCAAACCTTTTGTTTTCCATGTTCCATTTGTAGTGTTGAATGTCTCTGTGTGCCTATTCCCTATTGTACAGCACAGAGGAACAAGTTGATGTTCTATAAATAAAGGATAATAGTAACAATAATAACAAGTGTAACTCGGTGCCTGTAATTATGGGAGGAGCTGGAGGACTATTTAAACCCTCCAACTCCTTACTTCCATCTCTTTGTTGTGGGTCATTCGTTACATCGAGCAACAATTATGTGAGTCAGAATTCAACGTGGTTCTAACAAGCATTCTCGTCAAGCAAATCACGTACGAATCAGGAAGTGACTTCACTTCAACGAGAAGCTCCATGCTCTGGAGTAGTCTACCACCGAGCAAATGCTTAGGGCAGATATGCTGAGTTTCACCATTCACATTACGGTTCACATTTCAGGCCAGCCACATTACAACTTGTCACTATGTACACATACTATCCTTATACATATATCACGTCAATTTTGGCTTAGCTCAGCGGGGCTACGTTAGGATGCTTACACCATATGGCTGTACTTTAACATATCGTCTTAACCAATTATCTTCGATACGCTCTATAAGTTGTATAGTTGAGTTATCATGCTTTACAGTCAGTCTCCTTACCAAGCCTTCACGGGTCACAGCAACGGAATTGACATCACTCCAGCACGACGCATCATTCTATTGGGTGAACAGTAAGTAGGTTTCACGCTAGTATTATACACTCTAGAATGATTATTGGCAAGTGTATTCAGTATACTTGGCATGTAGAGTATTACATTCCATTCGATATACACAAATTACATTAGGGGAATAGGAAATAGAACCATTCACTCTCTAAAAGGGTCAACCAGGCTACCAAGCATCAGCCTCATGAGTCATTTATTCCACATACGGCATCATTTTCATCCATCAAAGGTAAACAAGCACACACGGGGTAATTTAAAAATATTATCATATCCTTTAGACTTCAAGTTTAAACATTAAGTTACCACTTTCTTTCTCATTCTGCTCTTTCTACTTATCACATCCAACATAACTATAATTTCTATGATGGTAGTGCACTTGCAGGGAATACTACCATTATACACATTATAGATACACATGGTTCTTCATTCAGTTAAAATATCGTTCAACAGAGCTAGCACATGAATTCAAGGTTGCAAATTATTGTCTTAACATCACTTATGTCCAAATATTCCAATCTGTTACTAATTTCAGCATCTTCAATCTGTACTACAGCAGTACACGCTGAGGAAAATCTATAATCATACACTTATAGGTATTTAAATTATAATAGTCCACTACATCAGCTTTTGTTTAAATTGACAATACATTAACACTCTTCCCCCCAGGCCTTTTTTCAACAAGAAGCATCTCCAAGGATTAAATTATAGTATTAAACTAGGTTTGTCTCAATTACATATTTTATGTCTAGATCACGTCAATCAGAGGTGTTCTAACCACACTGCTCTCTCTTACGTCACAGTTGCAATACGAGCAGACGATATAGGTTAGAACTACCAATATTTTTATGTTAGGATAACCGTGTATTTCAAAAATAGGGTATGACATCATCATTATCTGAATCATCAAGTCTTCTTTACTACATGTACTGTGTCTGGGATATAATAATTATTACATGTATTCTTCACACAAGCACCATAGTCTAGAATCAGTTGCATCCAACCACAACTAAATATGGTGTTTCTGAGGCAAATGGGGCTTTTCTGAGGCAAATAGCCCACAGACTGTTTATAAACAAATAACTCTTTATTTCCTTGCCATAAGTCTTTATGTAATCATGGTTCTAAATCATGTACAGATTCTTAAACTATACCTGTGTCTGTTCACCACTCTATGCCACAACTTTTTACTCTGAGGAGTAAACGCTACATACACTTATAGGTCCCTTCCAATAGGAACACCTCCAAGGAAAACTCATACTGAGAAGAAGACAGCTGTAACCAAACGCTCTTTAGGTATCACAGTTAGTATGATATCACACAGATAAACGATACAGTCATATGTCTTGTTGCATATTGTATTTATTTTTCCTTCAGGCCTCTTCCCTACAGAAACTTCTTCAAGAATCCAGTTATATTTTCAATAAACTAGATACGTCTCATTTACAATTTGCATCTACAAAGCACAAGTCTATCACTCTATGGGCTAGGATCACCAAATTATTCATAGTCGCTTGTATGAGTTTGGCAAGTAACTCATATTTAATTTTATCATCTCACTTTTCATGTCACATGTCAATTATAATCTACATTTTTGGGGGTTTTGTCACCATAATAGTTCAGAGTTAAGTTGTCACATGCTATAGTCAATCTCCCAACTACAAATTTCTTGTCATCTCCTTACCATTAAAGGGATAGTAATACTTCGTTTTATCTTTATTTTATTTTGTAGGCATTAAAAAAACATGAAGAACGATATGTCTTATCTCTCAAACCTTTATGGTTTAAGAGATATTCACAAGCAAAGTTTCCCCCTCCCGCCCCTTTTACCTAGTGTAAGCCATCTCTTCTCAGATGTGAATCTGGTTGTAAGACCAGACAGATAACAGAAGGGGACATTCTTCTTTATATGAAAACAATGAAAGCCCTTCCCCCTTGACAAGTTTTTCAGCTTTTTCCCTTATCTTAATTGAAGATTGCCCCTCTCTGCAGTCTACCTGGGCACCTCCCTTCTGATCTGGCTGAACAGGGGGGGATACTTTGCTTGTGAATATCTCTTAAACCATAAAAGTTTGAGAGATAATACTTATATCGTTCTTCATGTTTTTTTAATGCCTACAAAATAAAATTAAGATAAAACAAAGTATTACTATCCCTTTAAGTAGAGGTCAAAGGTCACTCATACATCAAGGATAAAAGCACTTCCTTACCTGATTGTAAAGGCCGAAGGATAGTCACAAGTCACTATTACATTTAATTCCTCGTTGCACTTATGGGTGGGAGGAATGTATCTTATATCTACGACCAAAATCCTTATACATACATTATAAGGAAGTTATACTGTTGCATTCACCAGGTATAAGGACTTACATATAGATTTTCTGCTCACTGTCCTATAGTCACATATTCAGTCATTAAAGTTCCCCTTTTCATCAGAGGGAAAAGAAACATAACATTTTACATTTGACACAAGATGCAGGACTGCGTTACGCTCCCTTACTAGATTAGTAAGGCCTAAGTACACATTCACCCATCTTAAATCAGTGAGGACAAGTTCCTTATATATAACCAGAATATCATCATCCTCACCTCATTACGGAGGCTGCAGGTCTCACACGTCCCTTACCTCACTATTAAGGCTAGAAGTTCTCACACCTTACCTCTCCATTTAAGGCTGAAGATTCATACACCTTACCTCACCATTTGAGGCCGAAGGTTCACACAATACCTCACCATTTGAGGCCCGAAGGTTCACACACCTTACCTCACCATTGAGGCTGAAGGTACACACCCCTTACCTCTCCATTGAGGCCGAAGGTACATACACATTACCTCACCATCGAGACCAAAGGAACACACACCTTACCTCATCATCGAGGCCGGAGGTTCACTCACCTTACCTCACCATTGAGGTCGAAGGATCACTCAACTTACCTCTCCGTTGAGGACGAAGGTTCACAATCCTTACCTTTCCTTCGAAGCCGAAGGTTCTTACACCTTACCTCAGTAGAGGCCGAAGGTCCTTCACATTTCAAAACAGGGTCTGTAGATTACTTCACTACACCTCTTCGGAGATAGAGAGATACAGGTTCTTTGCCTCCTTAGAGCATGAATGGTACTTAGACCTTCCTCCTTGAGTGGTTCAGGAGATCGGTGTACATCTTACCTCGAGAGGCTGAAAGCACATTTCCTTACCTCCGGAGAGGCAGTTCCTATTCCCACGCAGGTGGGTACACATGGGTAGTCACATAGATATGTATATACGAATATTTGTATGTAAAAGCTCATAATTACTCAACATTACCTATTTCTTGTCATATAACACAAGTGGCTGAGCACCTCATTGTAGGGTAATTTGCCTTAGGAAGCTAACAGCTAATAAATGACGTAGTTCAATTAACACATCAACTCTTCAGTCTCTTCTCTGCAGTTACAATATAATCAGCATGCATTTATTGTATATAAAATAGTCAATTTTACAGAACATCGCTCATAACAGCAACTCAAAGTTCTATACTACTAGCACATTCTATAGGTATTGAGATTATTACAAATATTACATTTCTGAATTAAGTTATAGCCATGATATAGCTAGGTTCAGTTTACCCTACACTCAATCATTCTCCCTCCAGACATCTTCCCCAATCTGAATCCTACTTAGGACCAGGAATTTATTAATATAGTACATAAATCAAGAATATATAGGGTAGGTTAATCTCATATTATCAATACGTGGCTCTACTTTTCTTACGGAATTATCACACATTCTCATGTTACTTATACACCATCTTCATAGTCTATACTCACGAGAATTCGAGATGTTATCTTACCTCACAGCTGAGGCCGAAGGTCACTATTTCATTGCCCAACTTGTAGGGCCATAAGGAATGCATCTCACACCATGGCTCGTACGAGCAAGACTTAATGTTAAGTCACTTCATCACCATTTTCTTCACATCAATTTTCACTACGTTTGTAAGTCTTGTCACTATATTTTAGGTCTCACAAAATATTAGTATACAGGCCCCACATCTAGACCTTTATATTTAGGCTATTACCAATCCTTACCTCATAGTTAAGACCAAAGGTCACTTTCATCTTACCTCACAGTCGAGGTGGAAGGTCACACACCTTACCTCATAGTCCAGGCTGAATTTCACTTTCACCTTACCTCATAGATAAGGCCTAAGTCACTCACACCTTATCTCATAGCTGAGGCTTAAGGTCACTCACACCTTACCTCACAGCAGAGGCCGAAGGTCACTCACACCTTACCTCACAGCAGAGGCCGAAGGTCACTCACACCTTACCTTACAGCTGAGGCCGAAGGTTACTCACACCTTACCTTAGAGCTGAGGCCGAAAGTCACTCACACCTTACCTCACAGCTGAGGCTGAAGGTCACTCACACCTTGCTTCACAGCTGAGGCCGAAGGTCACTCACACCTTACCTCTTCATGGAACCATTTAACCATACCTGGCAGGGATCAAACACCTTCAAAATTTACGTACCACTTCACTCATTTCTATCTTTTCAATTCACAAACAAACTGTTTCTGAAGGGGTTGGCCAAATCTTGTATTCCGCCTTCCCATAGACGGTACACTTTAAGGAACTGGCCAACCTATTCCTCACACAACCTTTCGATATTTTCACTTATCACGTCATCTTAGCAGCTATCCATTTAGCCTTCTTAGGTTTTCTTAAGACCTAGTGAATTCACAGTCTCGGGGACAATTCGTCAACTATCAAGAGGCATGCACATAAATTATCATGCCACTCATGACACATGGTGTCCAATCATGGCCCTTCAATCACTTCTATCTCTTTGGCACTATAAACCACTTAATTTTCCTCTATTGTCCACAAATGGGCACACACTGACCACCTTGGTATTCATACAGCACGTACGTTGGCCCCTATCCCGTCCGGGTCTAGACGCTTCTCTCCACTCAGGTCATTCCTTTCGAATGGGGCTGCTATGACAGCATCCAAGCAACAAGTTCCACCCTACATAATACAAGATTAGGCCGGTGGAAGTCTAGTTGTTTTTCTAGATATGTTCACCAATCAGTGCTCGAGATGGAATTGCACAACGATCACTATTAAAATGAATACTCCATGTACTTCATTGTCAAATATTCAATAAGATATTTATGGTTGCCTTTTTGCCTCATTTCAGGTTTGCTAGCAGTCCGCCCCACATGCAGGTCAAGGGAATATGGCACAATCCAATTACCATCATACACAGCGCTGTAAGCTCGGACCACAAGTGTAAGGCGGTGCCTGTAATTGTGGGAGGAGCTGGAGGACTATTTAAACCCCCCAGCCCCTTACTTCCGTCTCTTTGTTGTGGGTCATTCCCCACCCAGATCCCTCCTCGGTTTTACAGACATTAACTATTGGTGAACCCTCATTTCAGGTTTGCTAGCAGTCCACCCCATCTGCTCATGCAGGTCAAGGGAATATGGCACAATCCAATTACTATCATACACAACGATGTATGCTCGGACCACAATAAATATTATTGTTAATACATGAGCTGTTTGTGTGTCCAGAGGACGTTAGCTGAGAATATATATCCTCTCTGGTATGCACTTAAGCAATAGTATACTGTAGTGTATACCTACCCTGGTATGCACTAAAGCAATAGTGCACTTAGTGTATATCCACCATGGTATACTCTGGTACACTAGTGTATATTCCGAGGTGTAGGGGTTGGAGGTTAACACCAGCGGAGTTGTCCTGGCACATTAATTCATGTAGTAGGCATTAACAGTTCATCCCATTATAAAAAAGAGCAAACTCTCTTATATGCAATGAAAGCAATAAAACAAGGGGCAAACTACCAGAGATTGGTCAGAGTTGAGTGAGGCTACTGCTTTGAGCGATGCTGCTGAACAGTGGAGGGGGGTCCTAAGAGGTACATAGAGTCACTATGACAGTGTTAGAGAGTTTACAGACCTCTCCTCTAGCACTATATATAGATCAATCTGTATCTGTATCCTAATTTATGCTTTGAATACATTTCAGCCTATTAGCATTTTCATTGTTTTTTTCCTAATAGATTCCAGTTACAGTCTGCGGAGAATGTAAATATTAAACCCTTGATAAGGTTAGCAACTGCAATGGAATACAATCCTGAGTTCTTACATGGTCCATGAACGGTTTCCATAGACTTTCTATCTCCACTTGAGCAGAAGCCATTACATTTCCTTCAGTTTTGCCAAAACTATCATTACAAATTTGGTATAATAGCTATATTTTAGCTATGATCAATGTAATTTTTTAAGCCAAAAATAAGTGATATCTTCAAAAATGTGGTTCACAATACATTGCACATCCCTCTGGCACTTAAAGAGTCAAAGGTATTTTGACAAAATTTGGACTGAAATGTATCAATATTTGCTAGACAAGATTATGTATACAGTCTGTGAGTTTACTGATGGTTTCAGGTCTGTATGTCTAGTTGTATGTATAGGATTAAATGAATTCTAAGCAAGAAGCCATGCCAGCCTTACTGGGACTATTGCTCAAGAACATCGGTAGTCAATTGTCAGACCTAATACTGTTGTTGACTACAAATCCCATCATCTCCAAACAGCCATTTTATAGCTGGAGATTATGGAAATTGTAGTCCAAAACGAATGCAGGTCTGATAATTGACTACCTCTGCTCTAGAGCAAAGGGGGAGATTCACTAAGTGGTGATAAAGTGGAGATGACCTCTCCACTTATTCTATGGTGCATATGCACTAAGATTTGTTCAATATGCACTAAGATCTTAGTGCATAGGGTCCATAGAATAACATAGGAACTGGAGAAGTGATATCACTGGAGAAGTCCTCTCCATTTTATCACCTCTTTATCATTGCTTAGTGAATCTCCCCTGACATGATAATCTGGGTTTTTCCTAAGATAATTTTTGAAAATTATTTATGTATCATAACAATTTTCATGGTAGAGAGGCCTCCAAAATTCAATATTGAGAACCAGTGATTTGGGGAGATTTGTAAAATCTAAGAGGTTAACGTTTTCCTGGTATGTAATGGGAATTTGTTTCATAAAACTGAATGTTGTTATATAACGATAAGGAGCTTGGATCATAAAAGAAAAGGACAGCAATAAAAATCACTTGGTGCACACAGACTTCTAGCTAAATATTAATGCTCAGACATAGAACTTACTAGATCTGTCGCTTAGAACATTATTCTCCATGGCAACTCCATTCTCTAAATATCCCAGCCACTCTAAACATCAGTGCTAAGCAGACATTTTCAAAACTTGTGCCAGTTGCAATGGCCAAAATTTCTAAAGGCAAACTGGAGTTATTCTGGAATAAATCAACTGCACAATAAAGGACAAATAAAAAATCCTGTTAAATTAACTTGTGCATTTTACCCCTTGAATGCTAGAGAGGTCTACACTGTATTGTGAAGCACTGCACTGGAGACATCTCTAACAATCAAGAGGTTAAAAAGCTCTATCCGAGTACATGTGAATTTAGGAATTTTGATGTGTCCCTATGGCACAATTTGTTTACTCCTGAAAAACTCCCATTTGCTTTTATAAATATGTGAGACTATTCCATATGAACCTTTATCACTATACGTTAGGGTTCATTTATCAGTATGACTTAAAGATAGGCAGGCAATGTAACAAAGCATTAGGGAAAGCAAGCAGGGTGCTGGGTTGTATAGCTAAGGGCATTGGTAGCAGAAAAAAGGAAGTGGCCATGCCACTCTACAGATCTCTGGTTAGACCTCACCTAGAGTATTGTGTACAGTACTGGACACCCCATCTTTAGAAAATTCAGAGAAGGGCTACTAAAATGGCTAATGGTTTACAAGATAAGACTAAAGGATCTGAAAAATTATATCGTGGAGGAGAGAAGAGAGAATATGATAGAAACATTAATGGATGAAAGTTTTACTTCACTGCAATGGTAATAGATAAGTGGAATAGCCTACCAACAGAAGTGATAGAGGTTAATACAGTGAGGGAATTTAAAGGGATAGTAATACTTCGTTTTATCTTTATTTTATTTTGTAGGCATTAAAAAAAACATGAAGAACGATATAAGTCTTATCTCTCAAACCTTTATGGTTTAAGAGATATTCACAAGCAAAGTATCCCCCCCTGTTCAGCCAAATCAGAAGGGAGGTGCCCAGGTAGACTGCAGAGAGGGACAATCTTCAATTAAGATAAGGGAAAAAGCTGAAAAACTTGTCAAGGGGGGAAGGGCTTTCATTGTTTTCATACAAAGAAGATTGTCCCCTGCTGTTATCTGTCTGGTCTTACAACCAGATTCACATCTGAGAAGAGATGGCTTATATTAGGAAAAAGGGGCGGGAGGGGAAACTTTGCTTGTGAATATCTCTTAAACCATAAAGGTTTGAGAGATAAGACTTATATCTTTCTTCATGTTTTTTTAATGCCTACAAAATAAAATAAAGATAAAACGAAGTATTACTATCCCTTTAAACCTGCATGGGATAGGAATAAGGTTATCCTGAAATAAGACAAGACCACGGACTAAATAAAGTTTGAGGTTTTTGAAGTAGGAAAAGTGGGCTGACTAGATGGGCTGAATGATTCTTTTCTGACGTCAAATTCTATGTTTCTATATTTCCATGACACAAAAGTTTGTTTTCAAACGCGAGGTTGGCATTTGCAGTTCATTACTAGTTATCTAATAATTTGCAAGTACAGCAATTAATTTATATTTTCTAAATAATTAAATGTTAAGGGCGTGATGTTCAAAAAGTTGTAATAATCAAAAAATTGTCGGATTTTGACTTGGTGGTAAAAAGACAGTTTTTTCAGAAGTAAATCCATCACATTTGGAAATGTGTCATAAACAATTAGAAATGGCAGTAAAATGGGCTTGATGAATATTGATGTTAAAAATTGTGATGTTAATTTTGTCTTTGAAATTAACATTTTCAAAGAAAGAAATATATTTTTTTTTTACAAGTTAACACCATACTAATGATTCTCACTTCTATATTATAAGTACTTTAATTTGTCTTCTACAAGTGTTGACCATTTTTATTTTGTTGGAAAAAAAATAACAGAAATTAGACAAAAAGGTTGACGGTTAAAATAATTTTTTTTCTGAAAATACCTTATAATATTACTGTAGATTAAACCACACCCACTTTTAAGACTTCTTTTTCACCCTAAGTTTAAATGTCCCTTGAATGACACTGGAAGATAATTTCAGCCCTTTCAGTACCCGAGTGCTATCCACTCAAAGGGTTAAGAACTTGTTTGGCTCCTGGTGAAATTGTGCAATGGGCCCCAAATATAAAATATTTTTTTGGATTCCTTAACCCATGCTAGAGAGCAATGCATTAGAAACATCTCTAGAATTCAAGGGGTTATACTTAAATAGAGTCCTACCTTAGCCCTTTTGTGTATGCAAAATAGCCCGTACTCTTCAACTATTGTTTAACAACGAGATTTGTTTGGTTAAAAATTTAGATGAATGAGAACCCAATGGGAGGCCTCCTGGACTGGTCCAGGAACAAGAGGCCCAAGGCAATTGCCAGATATGCCTGTGTGTTAAAATGGCCTTGTAACACTGAACTGTGGGATATTCTCCCCAATTATGGAACAGTTCTGCTCTTTTCATGAACACTAATATTGTCATTCTTTCGCTAGCAACAATCCTAGGCCCATATTTATGCAAGCACTGGAGTTATTATGGCGTAAAACAACTGCACTATAGGCAACAAATAAAAATTCCTATTACATATGGGCGGATGGGGGGGTGCTGCAGGTTCGGGAGGGAGAGGAATCTGGGAACGGGGGTATAGTGAGATTTAGGTTAGGTTAGATTTTAGGAGTTTGGGTTATTGGAGGTTAAAATAATAATATAAACCTCAGGTTGGCTCTGTGCGCCCTATTGATATGCATATGTTCTTTTCACTGTTACAAACGTCTACATACTTTTGCTGTACTTGAACGATTATACATGTATTTTTTCTGTATTTGAGATGTATATGGAGCAATCTGATAATAAAATCTATAAAAAAAAAAAATCCTTTTACATGAAATAGTTTTTTAGGCCATTGGATGCTAGAGAGGCCTCTGAGCAATCAAGAGGTTAAAAAGCTCTACTCAAGTGCATGGAACTCATATTTGTCCCTTATGGTTCAGTTGATTTACTCCAGAATAAGGTTGCTTTTATATACACTGTATGCTCCATAGGGTGAGATGTATAAATAGCCTTCTTAGTCTATGTTTAAGAATTGCCTCTAAAGTTCACAATACTGAGGATTTACACAAGGAAAGAATACATAGGAGACCCCCAAATATAGTTGTACTCCTCACAAAAAATATCCTATATTATAATTTGCAAAGGATGTTTGTCAGAAGCCGTCATGCGCAGTAGAGACGGCTGCGCGCACTTCAGTCATGTGCAGTACAGACTGCCCGCACTGTGGCTGATATGGAGCGGGGTGCTCCGAATTCAGACCGGAGTCCTCTCTGCGCACATTCCTGGGACCATGGAGTTATATCAGTTTCAGTATATAAGCTATAATTAATATAAGGGCAGCATCATGTCTGCTGACCATTAATAGCAATGCAAGGGTTAACCCAAACTGGGGACATTTGTTCTGTCAGAATTTTCACCATGTGGGGGCAACTGTCCCGACAGACAATTTACGGATGTCCCAAAACAACTACACATGCAATGAGATTAGCACATGTGAATGTGGGATCTCTTAAAGGAACCATGCACCAATTGAGAAACAAGGGTAAAGCTTTCCAGATAGCAATAACTGAGAGTTAATGATGAAATCACCAGATCATAGGAGCAACAATGACCAACTCAGAAACAACAATATAATTACAGTACAAAATTGATTTTGTGACTGCATAGTATCTAGATATCTCTAGTAACCCCTATATGTTACAAAATTGCTATCACTCTTATCTCCTACATTATTTATATCTGTACCTATGAATTGGCAATGAGTTATTCTGTATAGCTTCCGAATTGGGCTAACACTACAGCCTAAATGGCCACTATGTGGTGATTTCCATTATACTGACCAGGTCTAGTGGGCAAAGTCACTTATCTGTCCCAGAATAGATTGGGTAATATAATTCTAGAAGCCTTACATAATTATACAAGAAATTATAGTTACCAATTCTAGATAAAGATATAATCTGTTTGGTGAAGCAGGTTTTCAGTTCACTGGTTCACATTCAGAAAGATCTAGAATCCAGCAACAGCCAGGGAGAAACTAGGGAAAACCCAGCCGCACTTGCTTGTATTACAAGCAATTTTTTACCCAAAAGGTACAGCTCACCTTTATTTGATAGGCCAACCATTATGAATTATGATATGAGTTGTATTAAGTTTACAGAGCGCTTTTTGATTGGTCAACAAAACAATTAATCAAAGCTTACTAGAAACAATCTCTTACACCAGAAGATGGTGCTAAAAGACTAAAATTGCATGAGTAAATAAAAAAAAAATCTGCTGTTAGACAATAAACAATAGGTCTTTGTTGCATACTAACACCATTGACTCCTCTATTTCTCCCATGAGAGATAACATTATGAAATGTTGCGAGAATAACAAAGTCTAATCTTGTGTGGCCTTGTGAAGTTTTATATTCTAATGCTAAGCATTTTTGTAATATTAAAACATTTATTCTTAAACACACAAAATAATCTAACTGCAAGCAAAAATGTCTGCAACAGACCATTTTAGCTATGTGCTATACATATTGGTCAGACTCTCTGACAACAACTATGGGTCATATTTATAAAGACCGAAAGTCAAGTTTGTTAATATGTTTATCTGAGAATATTCTGCGAATATTTGCAGAAAATTTGCAACTAAGAATATTTTTTTGCATAGTCTTCCCTATATACTTCAATTAAGACCAGGTAATACTTGGAGTTAACATCTAATCACTAAAAATGCCTTAATTATTGATTCAGTTATTAAATTAAAAAAAATATACATTGCAGCACAATTCTTATTTGGACAAGACCATGTCTACTCCACTTTCCAAAAAAATTTGACTGACTAGAGTTAACACTTCACAAAATTTTTGCTAAATGTTTATATGTATCCTTATATTGCTTTGTGACAATTTTACAGGCACTTTCTTTATAACTTCAGTTTTATAAATCTTTCTGCATAGTGTCCAATGTACATACGCAGTACAAGTGGAGAAATTCTGTAGCAAACTAACTGCAACATAGCGGGCAAATAAACAGGGCTGGATTTCCCATTAGACAGAGTTGGCAGCTTCCTGGAACTCCAAATTTTGACCACTTGGATTCTAGAGACATCTCCAACACAATTCAGAGTAATGCACTGGAGATTCCTTTAGCAACCAAAGGGTTAAAACTATTTTCATTCTTGCTTGTTATAGACCAAGGGTTTTTCTGTGCCAGGAAACAGTGGATGGGATTGAGGGTGGGGTCATGTGAAGAATGGGGGTGTGGCTATGGACAGAGCTAAGAGCAGCCTAGAGTGCCTTGAATAGGCATGCCTGGGATATAAGTTTAGGGCTACAAATGAAAATCACCCATTTCTGTTGTTTTAAATCAATCTTGGATGTCATGTCCATGGAGAACAGACATGATAATTTGTTCGCAGGACCACAGGACCTCAAACTCAAAAGGACCAGGGGGGTTTGCACTCCTCCTGCTTGCAACTGTCATGTCCACTTCCTTGGGCAAATTATCCTGCACTGATCGTAGGTGTCATACAGTACCATCCGTAAGTATTTAGACAGTGACTCATGTTTTGTTGTTTTGGCTCTGTACTCCACCACATTGGATTTGAAATGAAACAGTTACTAAGAGGATACAAGGTAGAATGCCAGCTTTAATTTGAGGGTATTTGCATCTATTAACTTTGAAACATGTAGGAATTGCAGCCCCTTTATACATAGTCCCTCCCTTTTAGGGGACAAAATGTAATTGGACAATTGGCTCATCAGCTGTGTCTGGCCAGTTTTGATTCATTGCACTGTTATTTCAAGCATGAAAAAGCTAAAACAAGGTCTAGAGGTGATTCTATGTGTGACATTTGCATTTTGAGTCTGCTTCTGTTGTCTTTTAACATGAGGAGCAAAGTAGTGTCAATGACAGTAAAGCAGGCCATCATGAAGATGAACAATCAGAATAAACATTACAAAAATTAGGTGTGTCAAAATCAACTGTGTGGTACACTGTTAAGAAGCAAACATGCACAAGTGATCTAAGAAATATCAAATACCAAGTAGACCTCAGAAAAATGTAGTAGATGACTGAAAAATGCTTACAATTGTGAAGAAAAATGCCTTTTCAGTTGTTGAACAAATCAAGAACACTCTCCAAGATGTAGGCAAAGAAGTGCCAAAGAGTACCATAAAGAGAAGACTACACCAAAAGAAACCACTGGTAAGCCTCAAGAACAGAAAGGACAGGTTACAGTTTGCGAAAAACCACATTAAAAAAACTGTAGATTTCTGGAACAAGGTCTATGGACAGATGAGGCATAGAATAGCTTGTACCAGAATGATGGAAAATGGCAAGTGTGGAGAAAGAAATGAACCACACATAATATAAACCATACCACCTCATCTATGAAACACGATGGAGGTAGTGTTGTGGCTTGGACATGTATGACTGCCACTGCAACTGGCTTACTAGTCTTTATTGATGGTGTGACTGTTGACAGCAGCAGCTGGATGAATTCTGAAGTGCACAGAAGCATCTGCTCAGATCCAGCCAAATGCCTCAAACTCATGGGAAGGCACTTCACCTTGCAGCTGGACAATGACCCCAAATATATTGCTGAAGCTATCAAGGAGTTTTTCAGGGCCAAAATGTAGAATATTCTTGAATGGCCAAGTCAATCACCTGGCCATCCCACTGTGGATGTGTTCCACTTACTGAAGACAAGACCGGAAGGAAAAATATCCTGAAACAAACAGGAACTGAAGATGGCTGCAGTACAGTCCTGACTGAGTATCACCAGGGATGATACCAAGCATCAGATAATGCCTATGGTTCTTAGAATTCTGGTAGTCACGGCATTATTATAAAGTACTAAATATAATTACTTTATTTAAGATTGTTATTTGTCAAATTACTTTTGGTCCACTAAAATAAAGATAATATGTATAAAAAGGATATTAATGCCTACACAGCTCATGGCTTATGGGTGGAAAACCCTCAAATTAAAGCTGAGAGTCTACATTTTATCCTGTTAGTCATTGTTTCATTTCATATCAATGTGCTGTAGTACAGAGCCTAAAAACAACAATTGTGTCACTGCCCAAATACTCATAGGCTGCATTGTATACTGGAAAAAAAAATTCACAGGGGACATTAGGACGTTTTGACTATTGTAAGGTAAGTGAGGGTTATAATTTGGAGGTGTTAGCTTTCCTTTAATGAAAAGTGACAGGAGCATCTAAATTCAATTCTGTCATATTTACACTTTTCTGTTCTTCATTTCAGCTCCTTCATTAATTGGCATGGTGAGAAAAGACTGGGCATCTCAAAACAGCATAGCACTTTCATGGCAAGAACCAGACCATCCTAATGGGATCATTTTGGACTACGAGATCAAGTACTATGAGAAAGTAGGTCTTGCTCAGCATTCCTGGAAACACTTAAGATGCAAGTAGTGCTTTATTTCTGACTCTCTGCTAAAACATTTTTTTTCGTGTGTAGTTTTCACTTTTTTGCCTAGTGTTGCAGATTTCAGAACAAAGTTATATCTTCCAGATGTGATAAATAAGCAATAACTATGAACCATCTTTAGTGGCGAGATACTATATCAACAGTGATAGATTTCTCAATAGGCAGAGAAGGAAACTACCTAGGGACAGCTAACTGTGAGAATGATGACCACACCCAAATTCTGGGGGAGATTCACTAAGCGGTGATAAAGAGGTGATAAAAAGGTGATAAAGTGGAGATGACTTCTCCAGTTTATCACTTCTCCAATTCCTATGTTACTCTATGGCACCTATGCACTAAGATTTCTTCAACTTTGGAGATCTTAGTGAATAGGCTGTATAGAATAACATAGGAACTGGAGAAGTGATAAACTGGAGAAGTGACCTCCACTTTATCACCGCTTTGTGAATCTCCCCCTCTGAGTTGTGGGCACGGCCAGCACAAATGCAATTTCCTTGCAACTGTTATTTATTTACTACTTATTAGCTTATTATAATGCCCAGTTTATATTGTTAATTCACTAATTTTTTATCAGTTTATTATATCCCTTTACTGCCCATATAAAACTCCTTGGGTACTAGAAAGGTCTCCAACTCATTGATTTGCAATGGGCTGGAGACCTCTCTAACATTATAGGTGTTCAAATCCACATTTAAATTAATAGAAATGTTAGTTCCCCCCTACAATGCAAATGGTTTGCCCCCAAACTCCTCCACTTTTCTTTTGAACATGTAACTCTAAGGGTTTTTCGTTATGATTAAGTTCTTCAATGCTTCCCAATACATTGAATATTTCTCTTTTATCCAAAAGGTAAATATTATCCAAAATGAAAATAAGTGACGCTTCTATTTCTATGTTCTATAATATGGCACGAGTCATATAGACACTAGCTTCTTAACTCATTGGCATACCTGGAAATTCCTGATCTTGAGCCCCTTGAGAGGGTTCATATGCTGACGACCAAGGGATGTCAATCATGTCAATGATGAAGGGGTGGAGCTTATTTGGCTGGGCAGGGCTTATTCTGGTTTGTGCCATAAAGCGTGAGGGAAGTTGGCAGAACATGGTGGGAAGGAGGAGGGGGGGGGGGCAGTGGGAGGTACCAGATGTGAAAGAGAGAAAAAGAGAAGACACTCCCCACAGCCAGAGAATCAGCCTCTGTCCTCCAAGACCTGGTAATTCATTCTGAAAACCACAGTCTCTGGAGCAGATCCGGCAAGTTACTAGGTGTGCTCATTGGATGCTAGACACCTCTCCAATTTATTGCAAAGAAGTGTATTGGAGACGTCTCTAGCACCCAAGCAGTAAATGCCCTCAGTCTTTTTTTTTTTTACTGTATATTATTTCATTTTTAATTTGGCTACTTTCCTCTATGAAACTGTAATCCTTAGAAATATTCTGCTACCGTTTGATTCAAGTTTTACTAAATTTTGAAATTAAATGTGCACCTGATTTACAGCTCTTTGTGGTGAAACAACCACATAGAATTCTCAGTTACAAAACAATACATTTAAAATTCTATGTGTCTATTGACATATAGGAGGACCATCGAGAGACACATTTATGCCAGACTATAAATTGCACTTTTCAATTTGTTTGAAATTAGTTTATGCACCTAACTAAGGAACCAGCAGAAAACAGAAAAAAAACACTTTCTGCTAAAATACTTATTAAAGGGATAGTAATGTTTCATAATAAAAGCAGATCTAATTAATCATCTTAGTATTTGGACCTTGGAGAGTGTTATTTCAATTCTTTCAGAGTGGTAGTTCAAGAGTAATTGAATGATAAAGTATCCCCCTCCCGCCCCTTTTACTGATGTAACACTGTTCAGCCAGATCAGAAAGGAGGTGCCCAGGTAGACTGCAGAGAGGGACAATCTTCAATTAAGATAAGGGAAAAACCTGAAAAACTTGTTAAGGGGGGCAGGGCTTTCATTGTTCTCATAGGAAGAAGATTGTTCCCTGCTGTTATCTGTCTGGTCTATGGGCTGCATTCCACATCTGAGAAGAGATGGCTTACACTAGGTAAAAGGGGCGGGAGGGGAAACTTTGCTTTTAACTATCTCTCAAACCATAAAGGTTTGAGAGATAAGAAATATATCATTCTTCAGGTTTTTTTAATGTCTACAAAATAAAATAAAGTATTACTATCCCTTTAAAGGAGAACTAACACCTCAATAATAACCACTCACATACCTTACTATGACCATTAAATCCTAATGAACCTTATACATTTTGGCCTCATCCCTTTGTTTAACTTTTCGAGTGCCAGAGAGCCATCCAATGCGTTGGGCACCTATCTGGCACTCAAAGGGTTAAGTGAGAACCTCTACAATGTGTCTTTGATGTCATGTCCATGGAAGTAGATATGGCAGTTGGTAACGTAACCATAGCACCTCAAACTATGCATAATGCATGATTACATAGTACCAGCAGGGAAATGCACCACTGCATGAAACCAGCAGAGAAATGCACCATTACGTGAGACTAGCAGGGCAATATACCATCCATATTGTAATGTTCTATTGCTGTCCTTGTGTCATATAATAATGTATTGTCCTGCTAGTCTCAAAGAAATCAAGACAAAATTAAGGTACTGGGTCATTGACATGGTATGACCCAGTTGAAGTTCAGCTCTGTGCCCACCCATGCTTGTGTGTTTTTATACAGCATAACAATGAATGCAAAGGGCATAGATATAGACATCATTGAATGTATATAAGCCTCCGTATATAAGGTCCATTTATTGGATTTCTTTATTTAACATTTATTCTGCAAAACTAATAATGATAATGTTATTTTCACTAGTCATTTTTCACAGTCCACATCTGTGTTGAAAAAAGCTCATTTTTATCATCTATACATCTTACCATGTAAATGATCTGACCTTTTAGTTTAATAAAGGAATCAGCTTTATGATGATACAGATAACATAATATAACATAATGGAACTATGCATATAGGCCAACATTCATCTCTAGAGAAAATGCAATACTTTTAAATTGCATTATTTTTCTTGGATATTATATTGCATATTTTTTATTTTTCTCTGCATGAAAATTGGAAGGCTTTGTCAGAATACATTTTCCACAATTAAGTATCATTCTCAGTAGCCTTGATTCTGAATTGCAATTTCCTAAAGCATTAACACTGCATTACTTTTGACAATCAACATATATAAAGAAGAAAATATAACAATGGGAGAGTTACACATTTCTAAAGTAAAAGAACAATGAAAGCCACATGATATTCTTATTTGATCTTTTTTAAATAATATTCTTTTTTGTCTTACAATGCAGGAAATGGAACCATAATATAAAAAATAATGCATCTCATTTAGTCAGAACTCATGCTACAAACAGTGAGTGGAGATGCAGAAAAGTTTGTTATGCACTAAGGTGTAATAAAATGGTAATAAAGTGGAGATGACTTCTCCAGCATGGGCGGATTGTCCTGTTGGAGGATTGGGCATCCCCCAGTGGGCCTCTAGATCATGGGCCGGTGGGGGAGATCAGAGGATCTCACCTCACCGTCCCATGATATTTTGAGAGAGAGGTCTGTGTTGCCACAGGCACTCTCTGTGACAGCCTTCACATTCCTTGTTAATGCAGAGCGCCAGACGCCCTCACATGACGCACAGGGACCACAAGGGGGCATCGATAGGGACATTGGTGCAGCTAGTGGGCTACTTTAAAAAAAAAATGCCTGTGCTGGTATTCCCCTACAATCCGCCCCTGTAAGCCAGTGATATCAATTCCCCAGTTCCTATGTTATTCTATAGGGCCTATGAACTAAGATCTCCAAAGCTGTATAAATCTTAGTGCATTGGTTCCATAGAATAACATAGGAACTGGAGAAGTGATATCGCTAGAGAAGTGATATCACCGGAGAAGTTATCTCCACTTTATCACCTCTTTATCACCGCTTAGTGCATCTCTACCATTGCGGCAGATCTGTGTCAAAAGCCTTTGGCCAGTATGTCTTTGCCATCATGTCCCTTTCAATCCGCAACCAATCTGCCATGCCTTCGAAGGGTTTACGATTTTGGATTGAACACACCGACAATGGACTTTCCATATGGAAATCCAGGTTTATGAGTGATTTCCATATGGAAATGCAGGTTAATGAGCCATTGTCATATTCATGTGGTTGTGTTTATATGTTAAAGTGATTTTTTGCCACATGAACTAAGCTCAGATAGCTGCCTCTGCTTTCGGAGTTCACAGTCCCAATATCACCTATCCGAGGCTGGAGATGTTGGGATGTCCCTGTAGTTTCCTATGCA
The DNA here is from genome assembly GCA_037306005.1 of Rhinophrynus dorsalis. NCBI lineage: Eukaryota > Metazoa > Chordata > Amphibia > Anura > Rhinophrynidae > Rhinophrynus > Rhinophrynus dorsalis. The sequence goes on along the minus strand of CM074719.1, from coordinate 64,918,108 downwards.
GTAACAGCCCGTAATCAGTCATAAGCATGGATGGTTGTCATACTGCTTGGTGATGTGGAATGGATGCCCTCCCTTGCACACCGCTAACAGTAGACACCCCTTAAGTCTGAGAACATCCTCTCTGCTTCCCCACTCGTGGGGGAGCAGAGTGGATCCTTTCACCATCACAATTATCATCACTCACTTAACCCTTTGAGTGCCATTGAGAGGTGCATTACACACCCCTGTGGCACTCAAAGGGGTAGAGAAGTATAGTAACCAGTACACAATCATCCTCTCAGCTCTATCTTTTTTATTCATATTTGTAGTGGAATATAACTCCTTGACTGGTAGAGCTGTCTCTAACGTATTGCTTTGCAATTGGTTGGAGACACTTGTAGCAGCCAAAGGGTTAAAAACATTTCTGCTTACTTGCACCTGTGTTTCCTCAGTGATGCCACTGCTGAAAGTGAGTTGGAGGTGTGGCTAATGGCCAGTCCATGTGGGTGTCAGCCAGACATAATTGGCTGATGTTCATATAGACCGTTATCATGTGTGTCATCTATGTTTGTTGGTAGAAATAAAGCTGTTTTTAACCCAAATTTGTTACTTGGAAGAGTGTGGTTCTTTTCTTATATCTTCTATATGGATTGGAATATCCCCATCTGCAAGATGTTGAGTCACAAGAATTGGTGGTGTCTCTGCAATTGTTTGCATTGTTTTCTTGATTATGCTTCATTGCCTGAACCTATAGTGCCACCAATCTATCTTTGGGATGTTCATATAGAACAGCCTTTGATTTGGTATTTGGGGTAAGTAACCCATCAATCCAATTGTTTGTGGGATCTATCTTCTTGGTGATACTTTGTGGTGTTAAAAGTAGGAATATTGCTGCTTCTGGGCTGTATGATATTTGCTAAAATTGCCGAGTGTGCATCAACATTGAGACATTTTGTGTGTCCTCTGTCACTTCTGCCACATGTCCTCTGTCATTTTTCCAGTAGGAAGGCAATGAAAGGGACAAAGGGGGGTGGCAGACTGGCAAACTGACAGAGGAGGCTTGGGAAGCTGAAAGGGACAGAGAGGGGTGGCAGAGTGGCGACGTTCACTCATCTTGCCCAGATTTTTTTACATTGCTTTTAATATTGAGCTGTTCATGCAGGCAATTTTACCAAATTCCAACAAACAAGACAGACCTGCACTCCTCTATATGCTGTGAACATGTGTGCCCTGTATTGGGTATATATAATACTTCTTAATAAAATAAGTGAGAATTTTGTCCCACAAATTGGCTAATCCGTGTACAAGCTTGCCACCCTGCCAAGGTATCTCACTTTGCGGCAAGTCCTACTCTAATACACCTGTAAAAGCCCTATCTAAGTTAAAACTTCTCTGATAAAATATCACACTGCCCAGAAGTAGCATTTAACACAAAGTATCACCGTGAAGATTGATCATACAAACAACTGGATTGACGAGTTGCTTACCCAACTACTAAATCAAAGGCTGGTCTATGTGAGAACCAGCCAGTTATGTCTAGCTGACACCCACATGGGTTGGCCACTAGGCACACCTCCAGTGCACTTCCAGCAGTGGGATCACTGAGGGAAAAACAGGGACAGTGCCAGTAAGTGAAATGTTGAGTGAAATGTTTTTTAACCCTTTGGCTGCTAGAAGTATCTCCAATGAATTGCAAAGCAAGGCACTGGAGACATCATGTGAGTCAAGGGTTTAAGGGAGTGATGCTGTTTGCGGTGCTGAGAGGATCTTCTCCACTCCCCACTGAGCAAGCAGAGAGGATGTTCTCACACTTCAGGGTTGTCTACTGCCGGTGATGTGTAATCGCTAGTAGTTCGACAACCGATATGCTAACAGGTAACTTCTCCTCTCAGATCTTCCAGAATATGTAAAACCAATACAGAAGAAAACATGTATTTGAAAATTATCTTTTTGTAATCTAGCACTTTTCAAATGTCTAATAATGCAATGATTACAAATCATGAATGCATCTAAATCATATGTATTTAGGGATAGATCATTTTCTACCTTTACTCAGTCCTGCAAACGTATACACACAAATATATACATGCTCACACAAAAGCACACATACGTGCAAACACACACACACATTCACACTTCAGATCAGCGGTATATCCTGCAGTTACCAATTTGAGCAGAAGACCTGAGAAGTTGGACCCTGAAGCTCCTGGCCCTGATAGGGAACCTGTCCTAGTGCACGTGCTGTTTGTATAGGATTAATATTTGTGGATTTTTGGTTTATAAAATGAGAAAATGGTGAGAAAAGCAAAATACCTTTTTTAAAGTATCACAATAACTTCCCTAGGACAAAGATGCTTTTAACCTTCTGAATGCAGGGGGAATGTGTTTCATAATTCTTTGGCACTCAAAAGGTTAATGTTTCTCATAGTAAAATGAGTTATCAGGGTTGGTCCAAGAAGGTTCCTGAGCTCAACATAGCACAAGTAAAATGGAGTGAGTAAGAAAGAGAGAGAGTTCTGTCTGCTGCAGCTCCTACCGGGATCAAAATTTGTGCTTAAGAACATCAAAATGAGAGAGAGGCTGCAGACAGGAAGTGTGTGATAACGGGAGGAGCCAGCTCATCTCTGCATATTTAAATGTCAGATTTATTTTGTGGCTGGATAGACTTCCCTTCCTTGATGGCAGTCCTGATGGTCTCTCCCGACCGTATAGTTCACCAGACCCTAGGCATGTGCCTAGGTTGCCTTGTGCATGATCCAGCTCTGAAAACACAGCACAGCAGCAACACAATATGTGGTTGTCTTTTTCTTGTCTGAGTGTGGAATAACCTCTGTTTTGTCTTTCCGAAAATAATGTATGATGAGTGTATCTGTCTCTAGTATCTCTTACTGTCATTCTCTTTGACTTAGATCAGGTAGGATCACCTGCCTGTCTATCATCAGTCAAAACTATTTTTTCATTTTCTTTGTTTAAACTGTCCCTATCACTGTGATCATCACTGCCTACAAATCACACCCACTCTCCCCTGCACACCACCTTCCTAGATAAAAACTGGTTACCTGCAATAGTCAAGTTAACTCCAGCTCCCTCTCTTTGTGCCTTTTTCCCTCTCCTGAGCACATACTGACAACAAGCCAAAAACTGACACCCCTTATTTCACTGGCCATTTAGCATGTCGGGAATATGTGGGGAAACTCTTGACATGGGGAACATGACATTATTATCATTGATTTAAAAAAAAATGGAAAAACTGCAATTTTCATGTGATTTCAATCAGAATTAAAATTGATCACCCATTCTTCCTTTGGGCTTTCTGTATGCCACTGGACCTAACTAAATGTGGTTATGTTGTCTCTTTCCATTCGAGAGTTGTGGAGAATTATTATGCTCGTATCCATAGCCTCAGCGGCTCATCTCTTTCCCTCTGCCTATGGCTCAGTGTATACAGACATAATAAAAGAACTACAGTAGCCTTATTAAAAGCATGCATGTCATCCCTGCAGGATTTCCCTTATTTATGTTTATTATATTTAGTGGCCATACCGTGTTTGTTCTAATTAAATTTAACATAAACATTGAATTTGCTGCCAAGCTTCTCTTGAATAAAAAAAATGTAATTCCATCGTTATGCTGTATTTTTCCATGAATACACTTTTTGATATTCTATAACTCTGCTTTAAAAATATAAATAAATCAAAATGGTATTTTCTGCTAAGTCCCTACCTGGGGAGATTAAGTGCCAAATTGTTCCAACTGTAAAACAAATTATAATATTTGTAAGAAAATTACATTTTAACGCCTGTAACAATTTTTATTACTGCTGTGGTAATTGCATTTTTTTAAGTGTAGCATTTCTTGTTTTTTTTCGTATTCGTCTGCAATGCTTTACAGCTTTATCTGCCACACTAAACATACAGTATATATCTAAAGATTAAAAACAAAACATACGGAATAGCATTACATGAGGATTATAAAAAAATTCCCTGAAGGTTGTGATTTGATGCAATTGGGCTTATGTATAAAAGTGGGGTGCAGTTAAAGATTTGCTTGGACACATGCCAGTCCACCCAACTTTCTATATTGTTATGTTATTAAAAGCACAATAGAAAAATGTAAAGAGAATGCCTTGTGCCCACACATATGAACATGAGGGCCTACAGAAAAATTGATTCTGGTTACGACAGTGTAACCTTTTGTAAATCTCTGCAACTGTAGCAAGAAATATTGCGTCTTTATGTTAAAACCAAGGATTACAAAGATACTTGACTCATTTTTTAAGTTGTGGAAAAGTTTACATATCTGTACTAGAAAACAGCCATGATGAAATCTCTTAATTCCCTTGATAAGCAGAGGGGTAAGAAACACATTGCAAAGTAGATTTTGCACATCATGCAACTTTCGAAGCCACTGAGACAGGAAATAAGTTCACCCATTAGTAAACAGGGCCCACTGTGTTGTATAGGTTCTATAGCCAAAGCAGTTATCAGCTAAACACTTGTATATGTTTTGCACCAGTATTAATCCATTTCATAAACATGCAGTTGGTTTCAGAAGTAGGAATGTGTGCACCTTAACCCCTTGAAAACTGGCCGCTCATGCACGGTGCGGTCACTTAAGGACCACGGAGCATTTTTTTTTTTTTTTACCCATTCGATTCCGGACTCTACGAACGGCGTGCAGCCGCATGAGGAGCCCGGAATTCCATTACGTACATGTACATCCTTGGTCCTTTAGGGACCGCAACCTCATGACGTACATGTACGTCATGTGTCGTTAAGGGGTTAATTTGTTTAAATGAGGACTAACACTTCCTAATGATAACCAACACTTAAATTTCTATGGCTAAAAACTCCTCAAGGCTCTTATGAATTTTGTCGCTGTGTCTTTGATCAAGAGATAATATCTTCAATTGGTCTGGCTTTCCACGTCCATGGAGGCAGACATGACAGTTGCTGGCAGTTTTTACAAACTGGAACAAGCCTGGTGTTTGAGGTTCTCTGGTCCTGCTAGCAACTGTCAAGTCTGATTAACCCATTGAGTGCCAGAGAGTTATATGCAATGAATTGCAAAGCAATGTGTTGGATACCCCACTGGCACTCAAAGGATAGTCCCTGCTGAGATTCTCCACTGAAGTCATGAAACCACTGAATTGCATGGAAAGTGGTCAATCAGACCTATCTCCCCCCTCCCCCGGGAGTCTTCCCTTTTTATGTTCTACTTTGTTATCTTTTCAAGTTCTTCCAGTTATGTTAATTGATATTTAATTGTAGATTGATCCAAGCATACATGGTTAGAGCACATTGTAATGTAGTTTTATTTTATGTCAGTAAATTATTACTATAATGCAAACACAATGTCTCTCCTGTAATGTACCATGTTAATTTCTCAAGATGTGCCAATGTATTTTTCTATTTCGAAAACTGAATAAAAATGTATTATTTAAAAAAAAAAAAAGTTATTTCATGAACCAGGATACACAGAGGCGTAACTAGAAGCCACTGGGCCCTGGTGCAAAAATTGCCATAGGGGCCCCCCGACCACATTGCCCCCATTGTCCACCTCCAAACTGCCCACCTCCACATTACCCCTATTGTCCACCTTCACAATGCCCCCATTGTCCACCTCCACATTGCCCCCATTGTCCACCTCCATAATGCCCCCATTGACCACCTCCTACCTTCCTGGTGGTACAGAAGCATGCGGCTTGGCAGGAGAGGTCTGTGCTGCCTTCTGCACAGACCTATATTAGCAGCTCCCACATGGTCCACTCTCTAGAAATGCAGAGTGCAGGGAGATTATGTCATATCCAGGCATTCTGCATTTCTAGACTGCGGGGGATGGCAAGGGAGGTGCTAATAGAGATCTGTGCAGAAGAAGGCACAGACCTCAGCTTGTAGTTGGTGGCATTGGTCTAGCAGAGGGTGGCCGCGCCCCTGGAGTGACAGGCCTGGTCAAAATTGTGACCCCTGCAACCACTATAGTTACACCACTGAGGATAAAAGGAGAACTTTATTAGTATTTATTAGCAAGTAGTTGAAGAGCCCGTTACACGGGCCATAGTGCCACTGCCAGCCGGTCATGGGGCAGTCATGCACAGTAGAGACTGCCCATTCCACGGCTAATACAGTTTCAGCCGGTCGCGGTGCAGTCATGCTCAGTAGAGACTGCCCACGCCATGGCTGATACAGAGCTGGATGCTTCTTCCGAGCACCCCGCTCTGTATTAGCCTCATCACTGGCAGTCTCTGCTGAGCATGATTGCGTCGTTACAAACTTTCTAGCAAATTATTATATAGGATGTGGGACAGCGTTGTCCATCATGGTATGACCATTTGGAGTATGTGTCTGAAATGTAGACACAATGATAAACACAAACTTATGCAACAGACAGGCAGACACATACACACAGTGAGCGGCAGGCACATACATGCGAGCACACACACACACACACGTAACAGAGATGCACACATGTACACACGTAAGAGATGTACACACACAGTAACAAACATGCTCACACACCGACACGTGAAACACACATACAGACACAGTCACACGGGGATGCAAGCACAGTGGTAGCAGCCCCCCCCCCAGTGTAGTGAGGTTTGTGATCTTGCTGGTCCCCCAGATCTATAGGGTTAATGTGAGCCTCAGTGAGAAGGAGGGTATATATAAAGGAAATTTCCTGATATTTTGGTTGTAGTTATGTTGGTCAAAAGTTGTTTGTATTACAGCTATTTAACCCTTTAAGTGACAGAGGGGTAATCAGAGACACCAGTAGGGACAGTATGATCCAGGGACAGGCAAACCCATGGACTGTCACCCTCTCTTCAGCCTGATACTCAAAGTATTAAATACTGTATAAGTTAAGGGACCATGACGTTAATGAGAGGACAGAAAGTTTGTTACAGGCCATTCCACGTACTGCAGGGCAAACCCAAGGAAAGCTGCAAGAAAGAATTGTGGCCTCCTGTCTTTATAACAGAGGCATGTAAATGGCACTGGTGTGATGGAGAAAGTGTTTGAGATGCATGAGAGCTGCACCATAAAGTATACTGTGAGTGCTCATGCATTCAGTGGGTTAGTACACTGTCCTCCACAGAACATGGAAAAGCAAGCTGGTTTTCTATGGTCTGCTGAGGACATTGTATTAACCTCTTGAATGCATGAGCACTCACAGCATACTTGTATGATGCATGTGTCATAGTGAGGACAGAAAGAGTCCACAAGGCAGACCCAACAAAACCTGAAGGAAAGCAATGTTGCCTTGTGACATTATACCACAGGCATATAAATGGCTCTGGTCCGATAGAGCAAGTGATCGAGAGGCATGATCCTGGGGAGAAGTGCAGCATATAAGTATAGTGTGATTGGTCATGCACTCAGCCACCAACAGGACAAGGAAAATCAAGTTGGATTTCCATGTTCTGCTGAGGACATTTTATTAACCTGTTGAGCACATGAGCAGTCACACTATACTTGTATGGTACAGGTCTCCCCTGGCTGATGCATGCTTGATGAGGTGGTGCAAAACTCTTCTGAGGACAGGTGAGCCTGCTGGATAGGAATCACAAGAGAAAGCTTCAGTTGGGGAGGGTGTGACCCAAACAATGGTATTGTTGTACTGGTGGGTGGTCAGTGTTCTGTTTCTGTGGCAGGCGATCTTAACGGCAGGCAAAATGCCTTGCAGGGATTTTCACAGCAGTACGCAGGGTCCTGTGAAAATCCCACCCCTCTCTATGTCCAGAACTGGCAGTATGGAAGAGACATTCCATGGCGCCTGTGTGTGTGTGGCCAGAGATGCACATTTTCTTTTTTATTATATATATATATATATATATATATATATATATATATATATATAGTGTGAGATACATGAGTGTGAGGGTGATGTGATTTGTGTGAGTGAAGCAGACTTCATAGATAGCAGACAATATTGGGAATTGTGTTGATGGTTTATTAAAAACATGAGAGTGTATGAGTTGTGCAGTATATACAGTAGTAATAGAAATATTAATTGTGTATAAAGTGGACAATGTCCAGGGTGAGGTTGAAAGGTGTTTTAGGTGGAGGTGTAATGGTGGAGCAGTATATTGAGTTGTTACTTGATTAATTGTCTTAATCAATGATTGTTGCAGCATGTGCAATAATTTGTTATGATATTAGTGTTTGTGGGTTACATGTGTATGTATATCGAAAAGAATATAGGCTCTATATCTATATATAAAAGAAGAAACCTGAGTGCCTGTCCAGAGGCAGCAGTAAGGAGGAGATATTCAAATCTCCTCTATACTGCCTGTCCAGGACATATGGGAGGGTGCTTTTCTCTGCAAGGAGTTGGCCCTCCCCCACTATCTCTTCTTATAAAAACAAACATGCCCTTTCAACTACTTGCCACTTTTGTGGTAATCTCTGTAGAGAATTTCAGAGGCCTTCAATACGTACACACTCAACACATAAACACACACACACACCACACATGCAATATAAATGCACAACACACACAGACAGCACACCCACACGCACCACACACACATCTCACACAATACATACACCCATGCACCACACACACAATACATGCATGCAATGCACATGCAAAACACAAATAAACAATACACACACACACACAGTAAACACCCACACACTCAGCACAAATATTCATGCAATACACACATGTACAAAAACACACATGCAATGCACACATGAGCAACACACACAAACAATACACACAGACACACAATACACCATAACGCACACACAATAGACACATACAATACACACAACACAAAAAACACAATACATACACAACACACACAATACACACACTCAATACATACACATTCACAACATACAGTACACATGCACAATACAGACAATACACACACAACACACATACCCACAACACACACAATTTACTCACATATACCAACACACACGCACACAAAAAAATCCACACACAATACAGAAACACCATGCACATGCAATATACAAACAATGCACAACACACACATGCAATACAGACAATATAGCACAACATACACATGTACACACACACATGTACAACACACATGCTTGTACAACACACATGCACAAAACACACTATGATAAACCATAAGCGGGTTGCCCCTGGGTGGGCAGCAAGCACAGTATTCTAGGATATCACACACAATCCACAGTTCTTAAAAAAAGATTTGCAGGTTTATTTTGACATTGTATCAAACACAATCAGCAGGTAGTGTTTTACAAAACAAAATGAAAACACTACAAACAAAAAACTAACGCAATCTGAGCACTAACTTTACTTGTAGTAGATTCCCCTTCTACTACAAGGTTGTAAACTAACAACAATAGAACAGGTTTAACCTACCTTTTCAAGTCCTGCTTTGTTGCACTACTCTGCTCTGCACTTCTTGCTCACAGCAAGTCAAACTCCATTTTCTTTTTACAGGTTGCTAAACCTGCTAATTGGGAGAGGTGGAGGGGTAGAGGATATGTAGGAGTCTGGGACCTAAATACCTTCCCTCTACATTCTTTTTTATTAACCGCACGGGCAAAGCCCGTGAGGAAAGGGTAAATATGCTAAAACATGTGATAGTTTAATAGCACTACAGCTCCCATAATCCTTACCGATCTTCAGTGGCTGTGTATCACGGTGCCTGTGATTGCCCTCCAGGAGTGCTGTGCTGCAGGTGACATTACTTCCTGGTTGTCGCACTTAGGTGCATTCGCTATTCTTATAGGCTGATGGTAATTGCCTGAATGAGTCTCCGCCTATATGTAGGCTTCAGCCTGCCAGTACTCATTTGCCCTTTTAGTGGTGTACCTGTGCACTAAGCTCTTGTGTTATTCCTATGCTCTGATTCTGTGTATGACTCCTGGCTACGTTTGACTCCGGCTACGTTTGATCCCTGATTAGTTGCCTTCCAATCATGTCTGACCCTCCATCTCCATCTGACTACCTGTTCCGGTCTGACCCTTTGCTCCATCTGACAAGCCAATCCGGTTTGACTCTTGGCTTTTGCTGACTACCCGATCCGGTTTGACTCTTGGCTTTGGCTGACTACCCGCTCCGTGCTGACCCCTGATCCAGCTGACTATCCTATCGTTTTCTACCCTTGGCCTACTGTCTCTGCTTGCACTTACCGTGCTCTGTTGTTTCCTCTGGTTCAAGCGGTGCTCAGTTACTGCGTCAGACCTGGTCTCTGGCATTCCTGTTCTACCTATTGTCCATTAGTGCCATTGGGTATATCCTAGTGTTCTAGGAGTCTCAGTCACCGTTGCCCGTTCTGCCCTAGCGGTCTGGGGCTCTCGGTCACCATTGCCTGTAGTTTTACCCTAGCATTCTAGGGAGTTCCGTCACCATTTCCTGTAGGCTCACCCTAGCGTTCTAGGGAGCTCAGTCACCATTACCTACTCTCCCTAGCATTCTAAGGAGTACTTTCTCTGTTGCCTTGTACTACCCTAGCGTTCTAGGGGATTTCCTTTCGTTTTGCCTGAGCTTTTCAGCTTCTCCTGCACTAGTAGCTACAGCTATCCTGGCTACCATCGCATACTATTGTCAGAGTGGTATCAGCCTCTGTGCAGTCAGTGCATCCTGTGCTGTCTCCACACCTGGTCCTGTGAGGGTCAGGGAAGTGCTTAGGTACTGTCTTCACACCTGGTCCTGTGAGGGTTGGGGAAGTGCTATTCATATTTATGCTGTTCTTCTTTTAATAAAGATATTGATTTTACTGTATGTGTGCTTGTCAGTGTATCACGGTGCTGTGATTCTGTCCAGCGACATTGTTACTTCTGGGTTTACTCTAGCCTCATTCTTATTGGTCCTGCTGTATGACTCCTCCCTGGGCCTTGTCTTTATATACACCCTCCTGTCACTATACCAGTGCCCTTTTGTGGTGTACCCGTATCTAGCGACTAGTAGTTCTTGTTTCCTGTTTCCGTGTATGACCCGGCTCTCCTGACTATGCTTAGTGCCTGACGCTCCTATGATCCGATCCCATTGCTGACCTTGGACTGGCTGACTAACTCCTTGTGTACTGAACTGGCTTGGCTGAGTATCTGATTCCGTTGCTGACTAGGACTGGCTGACTAACTCCTTGTGTACCGAACCGTCTTGGCTGAGTATCTGATTCTGTTGCTGACTAGGACTGGCTGACTAACTCCTTGTGTACCGAACTGGCGTGGCTGAGTGTCTGATTCCATTACTGACCAAGGACTGGCTGACTATCCGTTATCACTGATCTGGCTGGGCTATTGTCTTTTGTTTCTCCTGACTGACTGTAGTTCGTGTGTGCCGACCTGGTTGTGTGTCTAGCTCAGTTGTTTACGGGACTAGCCTATTTCCTCCATGTACCGACAGGGAGACACTGGTTGCAGACTGGTTATATTACGTCCTATCTCTCCCGCTCTCTTACCGCTCCTATAGTCTCCTGGAGCCTGTGTCAGTCCCTGCACTCACCAGTGTCTGTGTTGCCTCCGGTAACCCTTTATATCTGGGTCCAGTCTGTACCACACTTTGCCCACATTGCCTCAGTTCACCCTATTGGTTTAGGGTCGCTTTATTGCCAGTATCTGGTGTCTGTTGCCTCCGTTAACCCTAGCGTGCCAGGGCTCCGTCACTGCCAGAATCCTGTCTGTGTTGCCTCCATTTACCCTAGCGTTCTAGGGTTCAGTCACTACCTAAGTCACAGCCGCGTTTCCTCTGTTAACCCTAGCGTGCTAGGGTCCAGTTGCTGCCAGAGTCCATTCAGTGTTGCCTCCATTAACCCTAGTGTTATAGGGCCTAGCCATTGCCAGAATACTGTATCTGTTGCCTCGATTAACCCTAGCGTTCTAAGGTTCAGTCACTGCCAGAGTCCTGTCCGTGTTGCCTCCTTTACCTTACTCTCCTAGGGTCAGTCCTCTGCCAGTGTCTTGCTAGTGTTGCCTCCGTTAACCCTAGAAGTCTAAGGCCTAGTGTCCACTTGTACACTATTGGTGCTGCCTCCGTTCTCCCTAGTCCACTAGAGAAGTGCCCTTCAGTTACCCATCTCCTGTGTCACCTATTGCGGTGTAGGGCTGTTGAGGATAGTCTTGTTCCTGAATTTTGCTGTGAATCTGCCTACAAGTCCGAGATCATCACACTTATTTTGCTTACTATTATTGTGTGTGTGTATTTTCACCCGGACCTGTGTCAGATCTGGAAAGTACCTGGTACGGACCTTATCTGGACCTGAGTGGAGCTAGTGTGCATTATTTTTCAATAAAGCTTTTAACCTTACCTAACTGTCTGAGTGTTCTTTAACTAACAGTACAAACCATGTCACAGTGTCGTTATTCCTCAGTCACTCCGTGACGCTGTGATGAAAAGGGTGATTTTAGCGGACTTATTTGGCTTTATTAGTGGTAGGAGTAGTATATTATTGGTCCATATTGTGTTTTTTGGAAGATGAAATTGGACAGAGGGGCAAGTCACTGCTACCGCTGTGAAAATCACACCCCTGTGTATGTTGTGGAGTGGCAGTAGGGAGGAGACATAAATATTTCCTCCTTAGTGCCACCCCTGGGTGTGTGTGGCTGGAGGACATTAATGAATGTTTCCTCTACTATGCAGTTGGTTAATCCCAGAATGAATACATCAGCCTCATTATGAAACAGTCAACCACTGTTTCTTATTTAAATAAACACATATTTATTTGTGCCCTCTAGATGATCCAGCTGTTTAATTTTGTTTTATGCTCTTTTAAGGGTCATATGCATAAATATGAAAGTGAAGCAGTTCTCGGGCACACAAACTGGATCATCTTACACCACGGTCTGTCAGTTCTCAGAATATTTCCATGATTTTTCGCATCCAATTCTACCATCTCTGACAAAGGGAAAAGTAGGCTCAATAGTGAGCATGGTTTAATATACAGTTATGTTGTAGGGTATTTTCACACAAAAAATCTTTTAGCCCTCATTTTTTTTTTGCAGATTTTTGACAAAATAAAAAAGGTCTTAACTTGCGGATGATGAATTAACCCCTTAAGGACGGCCGATCGTGCATGCGGCGTCACTTAAGAACCACAAACTATTTTTTTTTTAATTTCCGCATCCGGTTCAGGGCTCCCTGAACGGCGTGCAGACACGCGGGGAGCCCTGAATTCCATGACGGTCCTGGCATGTCATGGGTCCTTAGCGCAAATCTACCCATGACGTGCCAGGACCGTCAAGGGTCATTAAGGGGTTAAATTACACATAGGGCTGAGAAGCAGTGGTATTGTTTCTTTGGAAATTTTTGTTTTAAAGTCAAAATTAAAGACACTTTTAACATCAGAATTGTTAAGGTCCATATTCATCAAGCTCATCTTACCACCTTTTTTTATTATTAAGTCTTTTTGAGAATAAAGGAAGGTACAATCATTAAAAGAACTGGACAATTTTTCTTGTTCATGGTAACATAGCACATTTTTCTCTATCACCTCCGCTGTTTGAGGTGGTAGCTGGAGAAATTCAGAAGGAGCCATCCTACTCTAGAACCTCACGGACCGATGCCCCTTCCATTATGAGGGAATTTGAACAGAGACTGCCTTTATATATGGGCAGTCTCTGTTGAAAAGGACTCACAGCCACTGGCAGAGATGTGTGATTAGCACCTCCCAGCCAATCAGCTTCGAGGAGTTTCCTCCAGACCCCCGCTGGGAGGTACATAAGCACACATCCCAGAGAATGGCTGGGAGGCATTTTGAACAGAGACACCAATCATTAGCTTTCTTCCTTTGATGTTCCAATTATCGCCAATATTTACTGGTGTTCTGGGAACTTAATGCACACAATGGACATTTGGCAACAAGACCTTTTCTGTGGCCTAATGTTCTTTATGCTTTCAGCTGGTAGTGCCTTTGAATACCGACTTGGACATTTTATTCTTTTGGCCGGTAGCCACTTTGGCCATACCGGGTATTTTGCCTGCCTTCTTTAAATCGAGCCCTATATGTCTAAGCAATATTTTTAGCCTTATCAATACCTGCTGCCTTACTAGAACACCAAAACAGTTTTATTTTTATTTTACTTTTACTAACATGCCTACCGCAAAGTCTGGTTGCATCTAATATGGCATGTCTTAATGATTCCCACCATCTCTTCACACCATCCAATAATCTCCTCTCTGAAAAATAATAATTTAAGTATTTTCCCGTATAAGAAAAATCTGGCAGAGGTCAGTCACACTCTTAAATGTTGAACAACAAATTTTAAAAAGAACTATCACCTGGATAGAGCACCACTGGCAGAAATGCTCCCCTGTGTGCAGACCTACTGATGAACTCAGGACTGCATTGAGAGGCCCATTGAACCAAGAAAGGATCAAAATGGGCATCCAAAAATAAAACCCTTTTGCTCTAACGTTTGTCCCATAAGAAGAGACTGAACTGCAAAACTGAAGTCTCACAGTTCAGTATCTGATCCTGCACAGTTCAGTCCCCATAAGTCCTCTGCTTCAGGCTTAAAAGCTTGACTGAGAGGGCATACGGAGGCTGCTAACATAACCCAAAATGTTTTGGCTAAGATCCAACAGAGGGGGTCAGCTTTCTAACCGAAAAACTGCTGATAGGATCAGCTGCACGGTGAAGCACACAGCTCACTAAAGAACAGACTTAGTAAAATATGATATTTGCCATTTAAATAGTTATCTTTATGCATCACAATCCTTTTAATTGAAGATTATCCCACCTTTAAGAATAGCAGCATTTTAAACTCACAGCCTTAATTGTATAGCTTTGTATCCTAATTCCTTACAAGAGCTAAAGCTTCCAGGGCTCGATACTGTCCCCACCGGTAAATCTGGAGGCAATAGTAAAAACAATACTGCCTGAAAAACTCACACATGTACCTCAGCTATGCTATAGCTGGCGAGGTACATGGCACAACAAGCATTGGTGGCCAAAATGCCCATTGTTGGTTTTTGTTCATAAAACGCACACTAAATAGCGCAAATTGTGGGAACATTAAAGGAAAAAAGCCAACTCTCGTTGTTTGATGGTGTCAGATAAGAGTGAGCTCAAAATAGTCAGAAATTACCTGTCATCCACTGTCTGACTTCTCCATTAATCTTCTCTTCTTTCTTCTTTTCTTCAGTTTTCTTTCTTGTTTAAAAAAAAAAAAAAAAAAAAAAAAAGTGCTGTCAGTGCAGATAAGAAATGAAGCCCCCAAAGATGTGACCTTTAACCCTCTGAGTGCCAAGGGGTAGCCCTCTGGTGCTCAAAGGGTTAATACTGAAAAATAACGAGGCTAATAGAATCGAGCCCTCAGTGAGTAACCTCATTCCTATTGGCTGTTCAGATGGATCTGAGGTCATAACTGGCAATAGGAATCATCAGCTGTCTCTCTGGAGCTCACAGCCCCACCTATGGAGAGACACACAGGGGGCTTAGCCTTTACACTAAGGGCAATACGTTTATTCTGCTGGTACTGCAGCTAGCGATAGCAGTGATTAGAAAATTACTGGGCTTTCTTTTTATTCTCTAATTTTTCCCGTTAATTGTTCTTTAATAACCCTTTGAGTTCCATTGCATTAGATACCTCCTTAGCACTCTAAGGTTGGCATACCACAGGAGTCTCAAACACAAAGAGCCATATGTCTAAAAGTAAATTGAGAAATGATTATGTAAACTAACTGCACCATAGTGAAAAAGTAAAAAATAAAAATCGCTGTTGATTTAAATGTTGATTTTAACCCTTACATTGCATTTGGTTTCCTCCAGAATTTCTCCACTTTACTTTGGAACATATGGCCTTTGCTTCACAATGCAGCGGAACTTCCCTAGCAGTCAAGACATTCAAAGAATAAATGTATTCTCCTCTTTTCGCAGTTTCCATCCACTTTAGCAAAGGAACAGCTAGAATAGAAATGAAGAATATTTTTTTCATTTCAATCCCTGACGGAACAAATCAGAGAAGTATATCTGGAGCTTTTACATTCATTAAAAGTAAAGTTGCAGTGAGCTGCTTATTATTAAAATGATACCTTCTTTAATCCAACCAGACGTATGATATCTGTTTTGGATGGAAAAACTAGAAAACACATCACCTTCATGGCAGACCCTCCAGAAACATTTCAAAACATTGCAAAATGATGTATTACCAGCTTCTCTTCTGTGCTAAGGCCTGGATATATTACAAATGGCCTCATAAGTCTTTGACATTACATTTCTCTGTAGCGGACTTAATATTTTGCCCTGGAACACAGCTTTTGTTCTGAATAGTGTTTTAACACAGAAGAAAAGAGAATTTAAAGCTTCTTTCTGCAGCTTGGGGGTAGATTCACAATTTTCTATTTAAAATGAGTTTTACTGCCATTCATTAAAGGTAAAAGATTTAAGTTAAAGCATGACCCTTCAGGGATCAGATAGTTCATCCATTCACATCAGAAATATATTTCTGGTGCTTTTCCTATAGGCTCCAAGCGATCATTCCAGTGGCAGAATATCTTTACTACAAATGCTGTATGAGTTAAGCTGTATATAGCACTGAGATAAAAGGAGCAGATATCAAGACTTGAGTAATGATCCATAATAATCCTGGAAGCTAGAATAAAACATGTTCTTTTATTTCACAGTGGGGGAAAAAAGGCTTTGAAAATTGAAATTGCAGACCCTTTATTCTGACCTTTTTATATGAATCAAGTCGGATGTTTGTTAAAAGGTGCAGGCTAACTGTTTAACTCTTTAACTGCTAGAAGGGTATCCTATCCCTCTGGCACTCAGAGGGTTAAACATTGCAATAATTTAGAAGAAAGAGCAGACCTTTTTAAAAAAAAAAAAAAATATATATATATATATATATATATATATATATATATAAATATATATAAAGTGTATATGTTATAGGGATCTTCCTATTCAGTTAATCAAGGGTACTTCCACTGCTGGGGAATTTTTCATTCAATACATATCTCAACCATGTTTGTTTGTTTGTGTTTTTACATAATTCCTTTAACCCTCTGAGTGCCAGAGGGGTGTCCAATGCATTGCACAATCTATAGTGCTTAAAGAGTTAAATTGCAATGTTCTATTGTGGCCGCCAGAGGGTACCATTCCTATCTATTACTATGGAGAGCCATAGTCTACAACTGAAGCTCTCTCAGAGAAAACATTATAAAAAACACATAATTTGGACACTAGTTGGTGCTGTTGTGGGATTTTTTTAAGTTTGAGTTTTACTAGCATTTTAATGAAGCATCTGTCATTAGTGGAGTGCCCATGTTTTACTCAATTTCCTTCCTTTAATACTATAACCAAGGTAACTGGAGTATCAATGTTATGATAATGAACTCCTTTTTCCATATGCAGAGTTAACTGTATGGGAGGAGTGGGCTATTATATCATCAAGAAATGTATTATTTTGTTATATCACATTACTCTGAAATGAGGTCCTCCAGACAAGCAGTGGGTGATGCATTAAAGCTTTAGCAAACATGTGGCATATTTGTGTTAATGGCATATCGACAGATATGCACTAAGATGTCTTCACTATCATATGCCTAAACTATTGTCATATTCATGTGGGGGTGCCTATTTGTTAACATGGTACATCACCACATGCACTAAACTCCGACAGCAGCATTTGCTGCCAGAGTTCCCAGTCCTAACATTGACAACCTGAGGCTGGCGATGTTGAGCTCTTCCTATAGCTCTCTATGGAGCCAGAGAACAGTTTGCTGTCTCTGCTAAAGATCAGACACAGCATATACCCTTATTTAAACATTGCCTTAGAGTTGTGCATTGCACCCCCCACACACCCCTGTGGTGAAAGGGTTACACCACTGAATTCCCGTACCCAGAATTCATTTCTCAATTTATCAATGACAGTAATGTAAATACAAAACAACTCTCTACTTCAAACCATCCTATATTTATATTCAAAGGCACTAGTGCTTCAAAACAAGCTGCAATGAAGATAACATTTGCCACTGACCCTCAGAGAAAACCACTTTACTTTAACAGGTACCTTGCCCCACATCTCACTACATATCCCCACCATGTAGGAATCACAGTTCTGGCAAAGGCAGTGAAAAATGTCTTTGCACTCTTTAATATCTGTCATTTAGCTTTAAAAAGAAGACTGGAAATTAAGTAATCTTTCTTGATTAATATCCCTTATATGGTATTGAACTCATACAATCTGTTGATCACCACTCCAATGGTCTCCACTTTGGGCCAGCATTCTTCTCTTTGACTTACTGCCACCTTCATCTTTCCTGGCAAAGGGAATAACTATAGCTCCTGCTGCAGAGTAGTACGACTGAGTTTGTTGTAGCAGATGGCAGGAGTTGTAAGGTGCTGACTCATGTCACTGAAGCCTCCACCACCTCCACAAGTCATGTTGTTAAAACAATAAAGTTACACAATTAATCTATTATGTACTGCCATCCCACACTTATTGAGTTCTTGGGAAGGAATCAAAAATTCACAAAAATAATCCCAAAGTACAAGTGTGGAATGACAAATTTGCCGAGATATTGGTAGTTGACATGTTACTTTATTATTTTGTAGAAAACAGAGGTTTTAGAAAACTGATGTCATGTGTTGTACTCCACTGTCATATCCCAAGAAGCAGTTATTTTTCAAGAACATAATAGTACAAGTAAGTGGTTAGTGCGGGGAGGAAACCTCATACAGAAAGAAAATTAATCTGACAAAAGATATGTGGACAAGTGGGCAGATTACAGAGTGTATGACAGTCACAGCTCTCTGGGTTTCCTTCCCACCAGTAGGCAACAATAGCATGCAGTATCAGGCCGTAGCCAGTAACCTTGCCTCTGGTTCTGGAAGTATAATTAAAGGACAGGATGGGAAGTAATAGATGCTGTAGTAACTCATTCAACCATACAACATTTGCAACCATGCAAGTGTATGCCAGGTAATAGATGGGGAGTCATGGATGCTGTAGTAACTCATCCATAGTCGCATAAGTGGTAGCAATGGGAATGACACTCAACACTTATGTGGGCGTCATTCTGATGTCTCGATACTTAAGCCTGCAACCTCAGAATGACATCCATTTCAACCATGCAACATTTTCAACCATGGAACATTTGTAATGCGCCATTATCAATGTTCTCTGTTCAACAATGCAACATTTTTAATGTGCCCTGTTGTTGATCTCCCAATAGTGGGCAACA
Source organism: Rhinophrynus dorsalis (assembly GCA_037306005.1). NCBI lineage: Eukaryota > Metazoa > Chordata > Amphibia > Anura > Rhinophrynidae > Rhinophrynus > Rhinophrynus dorsalis. The sequence continues at coordinate 64,898,992 of CM074719.1, read as the reverse complement.
ATTCAAAAGTGATCCCTGGTATTTGTTGACAGATACAGAGAGGGATAGAGATATTGGTGCCAGTAAAAGTAGATTTCTCTTCATGAGCCTACCTCCTCAATATATTTTCAATGCCTCCAAATACTTCCAAGATGGTGCTATATCACTCTAGCCAAAGCATGTGTGTCTACGCTTTGGAGATTCAGGACCTCCCCCTCCTCATCAGATTGGAAGCTTAAATTAAGAGAGGCTCATTCACTCAAAAAAAATTAATGCCCTTTGCTATGATAATGGTGATCAATTTTTGAAAGTATTGGGATGACTAGAGGACTTTTAACCCCCCAATAAGATCTTATGAAGTAAAGCCTTTAGAATGGATTGGGTAAAAGATGTTCCCTTTGACTCTACTGAAACATACTGTTCAGCTGACCCATGTGTCCCAGATTTCCATTCCCACATTCCCCATTACCCTCTTCTCTTCTTTCTCTCTCTCTGGGGTATGAGCTTTTACTTTTTGGACATAAGATTGTAACACATGTTCTAATTGGGTGTACCCCCCTTTGTGCCCTTCGATTCCCTCCTCTCTTTCCCCTTCTTACCCCGTTTACCTTTCTAAGGTTGTGTGTTACAGTTCCTCTTTTCACACGTCTCTGCTTGCTGATCCCTCTTTGAGTATATGGAGAATGCAGGAACAGGACTTTGCTATATTTGTATAACCAAACTGATTGACAGATGTATCCCTCCCATTCACACCTTTTATGTTTGCTGTGTATTTTAATTGTCTTCTACTTTTATACGATAAAACTTTTGTTTCTTATTATTTATTTACTTTTGTTAAACATAAAAAAACATAATATGGCAAAGTTTATTTATAACCTTTGCATACCAGAGCATCTGGGAGTGACAGATGGGAGGGAGAGCAGTATGGAATGTAAGCATTTGGCACACAGCTGTGCGAGCCAGTACAGACAGAAAAAAGACAAATAAATAATTCAATCACATAAACTATTATTTTAAAGCTGAACTTTCACCTGTCTTTAACCCCCTAAGAATGGACAATTGTGCATGCGGCCATCACTTAAGGACCACGGACCTTTTTTTTTTTTCTTTGCACCCAGTTCAAGGCTCCCCAGATGGCGTGCAGCCATGCGGGGAGCCCTGAATCCCATGACTGTCCTGGCACATCATGGGTCCCTAACGCAAATCTACCCATGATGTGCCAGGACCGTCAAGGGTCGTTAAGGGGTTAACATCCCCCCCAATATTTTTATAGTGCTGCGTCAGTCAAAAACAGACTCTGTTACCAGCAATAGATGTGCGAGCTTCTGCCAATATGCTCTGTTTCCTCTGAAAGATCGGTACGAGAGAACGCTGCCATCTTGTCTATGTAGAGCATGATTGGCTGCACCCTCCTACCCCAATGCTTGTCTGCACCTATCATAACAAGATGTGTTGCAGCTGGGGGCGGGCAGAGATAGCTCGAAGGGATGGCCAGCCTATGCCTGACGTACATTCCTGATGATGTAACACTTCCAAACTTGTAAGTACAATTTTTAATTAACAAAGTATTCGTATAAAAGATGACTGCTCTAGTTAAGCAAGGTAATGTGTATAATTATATAGCTGCATATGCTTAAAGGGTGAAAGTTCCAATTTAAATAAAAAATGATTACAAAAACATACAGGTGGTTCTGGAATCTGAAAAGAACAGAGCATTCATTCTAATTGGCTGTTCATGCAACTTCCTGCTGATTTTAAATAAAGCTTTTACCCTTTTGAATGCTAGAGAGATCTCCAATGCATTACTTTCTTAAAACAGACTTGCAGAACATAAAATATGCTTCCCATTGTGAATAATTATAAAATTAGGAAATGACCACTGAAAATGTGGTGTATCTTGGTGCACTTGGCACAAAGCATCACGCCTCTGTTCAGTTTTGGCACAAGAGTTCAACCCTAACACAGACTAAACTATATAGTTATTAATTTAATAGGTGTATTCTAAATTAAATAAAGCATGCAAATAGTTAAACCTTTATTTTTCTATTTAAATTAATACCATATAAAAAGCTGAATATCTTGTCCTGCTTCTCGGAGGATAAAATGGAAACAATAGTCGTATTGTCAGCAGGGCGCACTTTAAATCCCCGGAGCTGGAGCTTATCTGTAGGAGACTTAATACAGTAATGGAAAATAAAATTAACACTAATTACAGAGGAAAATAAGGGACATCAAAAAAGATTTGTTTTCCATTGACAAAAATAAGCTTTGTTAACAGTAAAAATGTGCACTTAGAATTTAGTTTTCTTAAATAATCACTCACATCCCCAAGTAAACATCTCAAGCAATACACAGTATTTTTGCACACACAATGCATTTTAATATTGTGCGGCTGATGGATTAAGTAGAGTGGAGTAATTCTGGGGCAAAAGCAAATGCACCATGATTGCCATTGATTAAAATTGGGTTTTTAACCCCTTGAATGTTAGAGAGGACTTCTATGGATTACACACTTCCAGTTTTCTAAGCACATCAGCATCTGTGAATACATGACTATGTCTACATTTGTTTCATTTTTAATTACATACCAAAATGGTGTTCTTTATCTGATGATGAAGGTGATGGGTGTTGTAGTCCAACAACATCTGAAGAGCTGCAGTTTACTTTTCTCAATAAATATATATACAAGACAGAAAGACAAACCTATACTTCTCTATACAAGGTGCAAATGTGTGCCCTCTATTGGGCATATATAATACCACTGTGTTAATAAATATGAGGATTTCGTTCAAAATTTGGCCAACTATTATTAAGCTTACCAACCCTGTCAAGGTACCTCATTATGTGGCAAATTGCTACTCTAATACACCTGTAAAGCCCTATTTAAATTAAAAACAGTGCCTGATGAGATGTTATAATAAACATGTTGGGGGGTTAAATTTAGTGTTTTTGATGTTTTAAATATAGTTTTTTTTATGTTTGGGGGTCCCTATGTTTGCAATTAAAAACAAAAGACATACAATAGTTTAAAAAGGTGTAGAAGAGGGACTCGCCTGTTATGAAGAAAACTCTGTAGGTCTGCAGTCAGTAAGTGCCCATCCAAGAGGACTGTGGATCCACCAGCCCTACTTATAAGCAAAATGTTCCCACCCCCACAGACCATATGAGGAATAATTAATTACAAACAGACAAGGTGTATGCAAGCCATAGACAGACCAATAGCCATGTCTTTAAAGGCCTTTAAATATAAAAGAGAAAAGTGCAATCAAATACTTGTGTGTTATATTAGAATAAGGAAAGAAGTAGCTAGAATGAGCAGAGGGGTTGTGCAAAAGCAAGAAGAAAAGAACAGCTCACATCTCACGCATGAGATGGCTTACACTAAGTAAAAGGGGCGGGAGGGGAAACTTTGCTTGTGAATATCTCTCAAACCATAAAGGTTTGAGAGATAAGACTTATATCGTTCTTCGTGTTTTTTTAATGCCTACAAAATAAAGTAAAGAAGCATTACTATCCCTTTAAAATGTCTCTCCCTCCCCTTGCATAGTTAATCCCTTCCTGTTAAAGTGTGCCGTATTTTCATGGTGAACTAATCTCCACACTTTGCCAAACACATTCACCATTGCACTGAACCTTAGTGTTTCTCTCTCATGTTGGCATTATTAACTCTTTAGTATTGGCCCAGTCAGCAGGAAGAATTATTTATAAAGCCGGGGGTAAGCAAAGCACTTAAACCAGGTGGATTATGCACAAAGATGAGATAAACTCTCCACTTCCTATGTTATTCTGTGGCTCCTATGCAGATATATGTCTCCAACATGAAAAATAGGCTCCGTAGAATATCATAGGATTTGGAGAGTTTTTCTCACACTCATAATACTTTAATGTGTCTCCCTGCAGTTGTTAGAAACCTGTAACCACATATTTTATGTTGGACTGACACTCCCATCACTCTGAGCTGGCCGTTGGACAGCCGAGGATATTGAGAGTTACATTCCAATAACAAATGTTGGGCGGCAAGTTGGCCATTTACAATTTAAACATATTGCAGCTGTATTACACTAAATGCTGTGTACAGATAATTGTGAATGGCCTTCAGGTTACTAGATGATCTGCAATGAATAAGTAAATAAAGTAGTAACTGAAAAAATGAAATTGACACAAGCTCCTCTCTTAGAAAGAGCCTATTTTCCTTTTCTATACAAAATATGCATAATTTATTATTAATGGTTTCAAAGTGTCCTTTCTCAGTGCTCTTGTCAGAAAGGCTGAGTTAACAACCTATTATTGTGTACTCCTCACTGTGCTGTTAATAGCTTTACGGTCTTCTCTGGGAATACACCTGCTGCTCATAAAAGCATTTTTGCTGCGGCAGAAATGTGACTAGGTTTAAGGTTGTTTTTTTGGTAATGACCTTGCACAAACTTTGCTCATCTACATAACAATGCAAATAATGAGCCAATAGACTGTCAGTCTGAGAAGCATTTTGTATCCCTTTCCAGATTGTGCAAATAATGTGCAAGTTTCTTGTTCATTTGTCACAATACACTTAATTTAATTAGACATTCTTCCTTACAAGCAAAGTTTATTTTTCTTTACTCTGAACAAACATTTGAAATCTTGTTTAATTTATAAAATCATGATGGCAGCAGTTTCCAGTCTCAGTTTTTTAACTACTGCTTTTAATAAATATTTGTACTATAATATGCATTGTTTACTATGGTTATCTTTTTTTTTTTAATTTTCAAAGAACTTTATTGGTAAATAAATCATACAGTAATATCAGAAAGAGGTGTCACAAACAAGTTTCAAATGCAAGCAACAACTGTATACATTAGTTAACAGCATCAGTTACATACAAAAGTAATGCTATGATCCTATTTAATAATTCGCTAAGGATGTTTGCCAGAAGCCGTCATGTGCAATAGAGACGGCTGCATGCTCTGCAGTCAGGCGTAGTAGAGACTGCATGCACCGCGGCCTGATCCCAGGAAGGTGCACAAAAAGGACTACGGTCTGAATTCGGAGTGTCCCATTCTGTATCAGCAGCGGTGCGTTTGGGCGGTCAATACTGCGCATGACTGCCAGTGACAAGAGAGGATGCGGCCACCAGCCGAGGTTTCTGGGTGACACTGTGGACCGTATACACAGGCTTTTCAACTAGTTTGTGATATTCCACAATTGAGAAGATTGAATGTCAAAGACAATAGAAAACAGAGAATTAAACAGGTAAGGTAAAGGGTATATATCGTTGTGGTGTACAGAAACAACTTATAATCGAAGTCAAAGTCTCTGAGTGCAGATTATGTCAGTTGTATAAAGTTGTACTCCTACAAAAAAAAAAAAATGAAGGAGGAGGTTTGGGGAGGAAAAAGGAAGAAGGGAGGCTAAGGCAGCACAAGGGTCCAGCCAAAAACTTGAAAATCAAAACTGACGTCATAAAAGTTAGTTCTTGAATAAGATATGAGGGAGGTCAACACCAAATGGCTACTAGTGCTGAGGGTTGGGAGAGGAGGAGGAGGAGAAGAGGTGGAGTACAGTAAATTCTTGTCAAAGAGCTAAAAATGTTATCTAGTTGTGTTATTGGATAGAGTCAATTGGGCTCTATATGATGTCCAGCTCGACCAAGTTTTTTCAAAGGATGGTTATCTTTTTTAATGATCAAAATTTAACAGTAATTCAATTAATTCTTGTCAACCTCGGAATTCCTATATTTTCTCTACATGTCTGTTTCCATTTAAGGAAGGAAAATAAGACAGTTGGCCATGAGTTGGGAATCAGAGATATAAAGAAACAGTAATATGCTACAAAAAATCCTTTGGGTGCTAGAGTGGTGCGCAGTGTATTTCAGATCAATGCATTAGGCACTCCCTGGAGCTCAAGGGGTTAATGCCTAATGTAACAGACGCAATAAGGGATCTCAAACTGTTGGGAGATGTTTTATTCAAACTCAAGACAAGATCAAACCTGCTGTCTTCAGGCTCAGTTCATCCTTTGCTTTGCAACACCTCTCTGGCACCTAAAGAGTTAACCCTTTGAGTGCCAGAGGGGTACGCAACGCATTGCAAAGCAATGAATGCACTAAATCACAAGTGGTGGCCACCCCTGCTCCCTCCCTGGCACCAGTGGCTCAAACCTCTTCTGATGCAGGCATGATCAGGGGGGTTGTCAGGTTCCGCTCAGCTCCCACGGCGGTATCGTGGGGACCCAGATGCTTGCTGTGGTTTCCTCAATCAACTCAGCATATACTTTGAGATAGTTCCGCATGCCTTCCCTTCTGAGAGCAGTAAGGTTGGCTTTCTGATTTCTCTCCTCACTGGTAGGGCGTTGACCTGGGCTAACCCACTGCAATGCTTTTCGTACCCCTCTGGTACTGAAAGGGTTATTTCTAGCACTACTCCATGTATACCAGTGCTGTGTTGTATCTGGCTTTTAACCCCTTTTTTAAATTATCTTTTTATTGAAGGCAGGAAAGTTAACAGTACATTGTCTTAATACAGCTGACAAAAAGGTTATACATAAATACATAACAGTCTCAATACCTTCGAAGAGAATCAACGTCAACATCCTGTCTTGTTTTACGGCAGAGCACCCCCACCTCCGAGAACCAGGCAATAGGTGACCTGTACTGCCACAATGGCCCCACCTCACATCAGATATATAGATTTCTTTCTTTAGGAAAGTTCCTGCTGCTCAATCAAAAAATTGCTCCCCCAGGTAGGACGACCTCCCCGACCATACCCCTGGCAGTAGCAACCTTGCCATCATGGACTGTGTCTCGTGACATCCAAGCATTCCATATAATGTGGAACCTCTCATGGAGATAGAGGCATTTGTAATACGGAAGAGTTTGGTTAACCAGTTCTATCATCTTCTGCAAATGGGGCTTTTCCTTTGACATCCATACCTCTGTCACCACCCTCAGCGCCATAATCAACAGCTCACTGACCAGTTCGTTATTAATTATTGGGTTAATCTGATCTGGAAATATTGACAAAATAAATATCTTAGGATCAAGAAGTACTTTCCATCTGACCATCCTCATTATATTATCTACCACCTCCCTCCAATATTTGCTACCTGCGGGCACTACCATATAAGATGTAGGAAATTGGCCCCTGCCGCCCCACATTTCCTACATTCATCAGTGTCATATTTGCCCATTTTTAGCAGTCGTACTGGGGTGTAGTAAGTCCTGTGAAGCGCCTTAAGCTGAAGCAGCTGGTGACCAGATGTAGCAGATACTGCCCTGGGTCCAGACCTGGCCTCCTTTCACTCCCAGTCCTCCATTTTCCCCACTTCCGCCTCCCAAAGAAATCTGAGTATCTCACCTTCCATGAATGTATGCCTTTCCTGTTACGTGTATATCAGCAATATTGGTTTGAGAGTAACCTGCCTGGATGCTAAAGTGAGCAGAGGGAACTCCAGTATCTCAGGATCCCATGCCTGCCACTGAGAACAAAGAGAGTGGCTCAGTCGTAAATATGTGAAGAAGAGTCTATTCCGTATGCCAAAGGCTTTTAACTGTTTTGCCCAATGGTTACACGTCTGGCACTCAAAGGATTAATACATCAATATATGCATGAGAATTTTAGTAGCAGTTATATGGACACAGAGACTGTGAGTGGACCTTTTTCACTAGTGAAATGTTGGATGGTATGGAAAGAAAGAAAGAAAGAAAGAAAGAAAGAAAGAAAGAAAGAAAGAAAGAAAAAGTAAACCGTTACTGAACATAATTACTGAAATGCTTTGCTTTTGACACTACAAAGGCAACTGTATTAATTTAACAAAGAGTGATTGTCTTTTGTCTCTGTGGACAAAAAGCATATTCTAACTGTTCCTCTTTTGTTGAGCAAGTGAATTCATGCACAGAGGCACATTCAGTAGATATAGATGTGGGAAGGTCTGCCTCACAGATACAAGACACACTGTGGGTCTTCAGACATGATAATACATCTGCTTCTGTTATTGTGTAGTAACACTAAGCTAATAGACAAAAAAGTGATTTTTTGCCCTTTATTTTTTGATCATTCTGTAATCTCTCCAAATAGTGATACCTTTTGCAGGCAAAAACTATTAATTCATAGCCTATTTGTTTAACCCTATGAGTGCTAGAGGAGTGAGCAACACATTTCATCACACTCAAAAGGTTAAGCCATTGAGTTTAATGCACTAGGAATAAATGAACCAGTTTGGGGACAAACTAGCTATACCATAGGGGACATATTACAATTCCTATTTATTTAAATTGTGATTTTTAACACCTTTAATGGTAGAACAATGCTTTGTTCACCTTGTTATGGAGAAGACAATAACTGATGAAGGATGTGAAGGAGTACAAGAGGCAACAGCTTTGCTGCTGTCCTTTATTTCTGGGAATTAGCCAAAGTGGGTGGTTAACCTTAATAAGATAACCTTCATACACAGTGAATATGATCATAATTAAATTAGTTACCTGTAGCTTCCCTCACTAATATAACCTAAACATGTATACTGTGAGTACAACAACTCTTATTTCCAATAACGGAAACTTTTATACTGTACAACTGGTATCTGTTTCGTAGACTGGCAAAAGAGTTTGAATGGGCTTGGCCAATCTTATCTCTACAGGTTATCAAAATTCCACTGCCTGACTACCATACCTGGGAACTTCCAATCGTGGTCTGCCCGGAGGGGAGTCCTCTGGTGCAGCAGGGGGTGACAATAATTACTCGAATTGCATCAAAAAGGGGCAGGGCTTGACACAATTGGGGGGGGAGGGCTTAAAGGTGACACACAGAAGGCTTGGGAAGGAGGAACACCGGGAAAAACAGCAGATGTGGGCAGAGTTTCAGTAGAAACTCCCCACATCCGGAGGAATCTGCTTCTGCCCTGGAGACCCGGTAAAGCTCTGTCAAAACCGGAGTCTCCGGGGCAAATCCGGAGAGTTCCCAGGTATGCTGACTACCCAATGTCTCTGAGAAGGTATGGGGTTTATCAACCCTGGGTGGCATGAACACGATTTACTTATTCTAAACAACATCCCCTATTTGTACTCATATCCCCCTTTGTGCTTTATGTATGCACTGAATTTTTTAAAACAATTATTGAGAGGATTGACTTGAGGAAGAAGGTGAACGATTGGGCTTATAGACACATAGAAACATAGAATTTAATGGCAGATAAGAACCATTCAGTCCATCTAGTCTGCACATTTTCCTACTGTAAACACCTCAAACCTTATTTGGTCCTTGGTCTTGTCTTATGTTAAGGACAGCCTTAAGTCTATCCCATGCATGCTTAAATTCCATCACTGTATTAACTTCTACCACGTATTCTGGTAGGCTACATCTTTATTCTTTTGTCCTATGTGGAACACAAGTACAATGGGATAAGTATCATCCAGCCAAGAGAGCAGTGAATTTGCCTAAAACAGCTCTCTGGAGCAAGGGACTCCCTCCCTACTCCACTTTACCCTCATCAGACATGTTCAGTTTTAAAAGTGACCTCAAAAGGGGGCATATCAGGTCAAAGATTCTTTTAGCTGGGTTTTTTTTTGTTTTCTTAACTTACATAGGGCTGTTCAATGCCCCATTAGGTGGGCTTCTATCCCTGGCCTCATTCATGGATACATACAAGGGTGGATAATTATAAGGGACCTGAGTCTTATGCTAGAGGATGGCTTTCTCTCTTAGCTTTTTTCCTCTTTTATTACTTATGATATATAAAGGAGACTGAAGAGGATTCCAGATTCAGAGTGCCCAGGTCCTGTGATTATGTCCTTGTCAATCTGTCTAGAAGCCACATTCTGAGGTCTTTGGAAAAATCATTAATTCTGCACTCTACATTTCTGTCAGACCCATATCCCTTCCCTGGCCAGTTTAATTGCTTTAATAAAATGTATAATTTGGTTACTTCGTTATGCATTAATGGCAGCTTTAAGAAACAGAAGCAAGCAGTGATCCTATAGCATTGGGAATCATCAGGAAAATTAAGATTTATGCAGCACCTGATGGACTCTGGCGGGTAAGAGGGGACTGATAACTTCTATTCCTTTTCTCTTATGTGAAGGGACACTGCTAGGGGAACCCCACCACCACAACCACCGGGGCATCTAATGTATAACAAAGATGGAGAGCCACCACACTGCACTTTCCATGAGGCCCTTTTTTCCCTAAGTCCTCAGTGAAGATGAAGGAAAAGTCTAATGCCTCTTCCTTCCTACTGCAATGTGTGATACCCAAGGCTGGACTCTCCTCCTTGGACTCTATCTTTACCTTTTTCAAGCAGATAAGTATTATATTTCTGACCTGTATTTCTTATTTGGGGGGTCTCCTGGCTATGTCTGAACACAAGAGTGTAATGGGCAAGTCAAAAGCACCCAGGGTTTCAGGGGTCTCCCCATCAACCCTTTGCTCCTCATGTTAGACTAATCTGCCCAGGGACTCTATTGGTACTTTATGTCTCTGTTGCCCTGTGGTCTCTACCAAAACACTCCCAGCCCCACTTAACCTGAACAGGAGCCAGCATGGGTTTAAGAAGTGGTGGATGAAATCTCTCGGCATGTTCCCGTGGGAAATTCAGCGAAAACCACATTGTTGTCCGATTTTTCATGGGAAAATACGCTTTAACACTAGCGATTAAAATTTTAAAATTTTTCACCCACTGGCCCAAACTTTTCAATGGCTAGAAAGATTCCTCCCATTGATTTACATGGTTTTCACCTTTTCACTATAAAAAAGTGACTTATTTGGGGAAATCAAACACAACAGAAGCAGCTACAGAGTAAGGTAGACATGCTGTGCTATTTTGCTGTGATTTTTTGGCAGGAGAGGCTCAAAGTGATTGCTATCACAATGAGCAGGTTTAAAAATAATAAAATGAGGAGCTGGAAGGACCCTTATGTGTCCACTGAGTCTGAGGAGGAGGAGGAAGTGAGCACTACGGAACCAATGCTGTCCAGTCCCCCTAAATCACCCCAAGAGATCATGGGGAATTTAATGGGAAGGGAGGTTGAAAAGGGAAGGGAGCGATGAATGGGAAGGGAGGGAGAAAAGAGAATGGGAAGGGATGTGGAAAAGGGTAGTACTAGTGAGAGCAGGACAGGTCAGCTGTCTGTGCCTACTGCTAGATGTGCTGCCCCTGCTGCCACTAGTGCTGTGTCTGCTGTCAGATGTGCTGCCCCTGTTGCAACCAGCTCTCTATCTGCTGTCAGTGCTGAACCTGCTGCCACCAATATTGTGCCTGCTGTCAGACGTGCTGCCCCTGTTGAAACCAGTGCCACCAATGCTGTGACTGCTGCCAGTTTTGAAGCTGCTGCCACCAGTGCTGAAGCCGCTAGTGTGTCTTGTAATACACAGGAGGGGGGAAGAAGATGATGCAAGTGTGACAGCAGGGGACCCTAAGTCACACTTGCCATCCCCAAGCAGTCCTGCCAGTGCTAGTACTACTACTACTAAGAAGGTCCAGCAGCTTGTTAATGTTAGGAATGAAGGAGGGAGTAATCAATATCCTCATATTACTAGTGAATGTGAGGAGGAAGACTCTGGGGCTGAACATGATGTGTGTGGTGTTAGTAGTAGTAGTAACAGTGATGGTGAAGCAGCCAGTGGGATTACTGTTAGGGGAGTGATAAGGGAAGCATTTGAGAGTGTCCAGACTAGCGGTCAAGAGTCCCCTTCCCTTCACACAGTGTCCAAGTTTAACATGATCCTTAAGAGGCCAGAACTGGTGTTGGAGGAGAGCAGGCTTAGAATTAATACCACCACCACCAGCAGAAGCACAGATGAGCTGCCTGTGCCTGCTGCTAGTGCTGCCAGTCTGCCTTCCTCACATGAAAAAGAAATGACAAGTGTGACATTAGGAGACCCTCTGTCACATCGCTCGTCACTTCCTTCAAGCAGCAGTGAGATGTCTGATATAGAGCAGCAGCGCATAGGGATTAGTGGTGATGGTGATGATGATGGTAGAGAAGCTGGGGTGGAAGAGACATTGATGGTATTTTAGCAGAAACTGAGAAGGAATGGGAGACAGGGATGAGGATGGGCATCATCACCACCACCACCACCACTAGCAATAAGCTTATCGAATTTGCGGAATTTGCAACTGCTGTAATTCCTGCTGCTGTTGAGTTGCAAGGGCAACAGGGTGCTGAGGAGCAGGCTAGTGTGCTACAGACCACCGTGGACACAGTGGGAATGGGGTCAAAAAGTGATGTGGGACTAGGACAGGTTCCACTTGCCTTTGCCAGCAATACTCCTGGTCCTAGTTGCATTGCTGATTCTGAGGTAGTAGCAGCAACAGCAGCAACATTATCCGCTGACACAGACAGTTAAGGGAAATGTGGAGGACAAGAAGAAAGAGGCCATTCTTCTCCCCCATCCCCTTGAAGTCATGGGTGTGGTACTATTTTTTTCTTGGGGCAGGCACAGTGTAGTCATCGCCAACGGCACCCTGCACAATTTGTGACAAGTCAGTGAGAAGGGGAAAGGAGGTAACACACCTGGGTACAACCTCCCTGATATCACACATGAAACACAGACAACATGACACTTATGTCAAACATGTTAAAGCCAAACACCCACCAGAGAAATCAAGCACCACTGGTACTGTACCCCCCCCCCCCCCGACTCTCCAGAAAGGCAACGAGAGGCAAGGTGGAGATCAAAGAGGAGGAAGTATAAAGAAACCCAGACAGACACTGGAAATTCCATGATGAGTGAAGCAACTAGCTCGCCATCTTCTCCATCACTTTCTTCCTCAACGGTAACAACTGCATCTTCTGCCAGTCCACCTCATTTATCATTACCTCCCCCTCCAAATGATAGCCACTCTGTTGATGTTAGGATATGGCAGTTCTTCCCTACCCATTGCACACTGTGTGGTGCACTGACCACACATGTTAGTGTGGTGGAGGAGAATCGATACCAGGTCATCAAGAGGCATCTGAGGAGATTCCATCCCACAGAGTATGCTAGGATGCTGGCAGGGAGGGTTCATCTTTACTATTAAAATGTCAGCAAGTTGTCATATGTCCTTAGCGGAGACTCAACAAGGGGTATAGTGACAGCGGCAGTACCTGGGTTCTGGTGTCATGGTGTCTGGATACAGTTGTGCCCCCAGATGTTATTTACCTCACACACTTTGTGCATTGTAGTTGCTGATGAGAGCCACAGCTCCTGCTCTCAAGGGAAAAAATTATATTCTATTAACAATACACCCATGATTTTGGAGGAGGGGCAGGTGGAGAAGGATTAATAGCTAACGTCTTCTTTTCTCCACATAGATGGGGGGCTACTTATTGTACTACTACTGCCTCAGACGCATCACTGAAGATAGTCGTGGCAAGTCGAACCGTCATCATTCATCAGCAGTGTTACTGCTATTGTTGATCCCATTCCCTTTCAGCTGCCTAATCATCCTGCTGCTTAAACATATCCGCAGCAGCAGCAAGAATAGCAATTGCAAATTCCCCATTTATGGACTCAGACTCAAGAGGAGGACATTTGACAATGGCCAGTGGCCACTGGCCAACATGACCTGCTGGCACTAGGCAAGCAGGGCATTTTGTTTTTGTCAGGGCTTGTGCTTTAAAATAATAATTAAAAAAAAAACATAGTCCTACAAAAAAAAAAAAAAAATCAATTTTTGGAGGGTTTGTTTCTAACAAGCCTAAGTCCTACAAATCAATGTTCCGTAAAGGCTTGGGCCTCTTAACAATACATCTAACAAATCATCCTCTACAAAATACTCTATCAAGTATTAGTCCACCCCAGTAGCAGCTTATGTCAGGGAGGTTCCTGTCTCTGAGAAAAATTAACTTTTTTATTTTATTGATTTATTTTTTTATTAACTGACCTCCCCCAATACCGGTCAAGAGACCCCCCCAAAACAAATTCCTTGGTTCAACTGATTCATTCATTCTCCAACACAGACACCCTCCTCACACCCCTTTTATACCAGCTACTCACATTCTTCAGAGGATATATTCTGCCTCTAGATTCAATTATCTGTGCTGGCTCTTACCCCAGACTGGTGTTCAACTCTTTTCACTCTGGTGTGCCTCCTCTCTAATAATCAGAATAATTTATGGTATTTTGTCACCTGACATTGGGTACGTACAAAACTCAACGAATCTACAGCCGCAGAACTATTATCAAAGCACCCTAATTGGTATATTATGAATAACCGAGAGCCAGCCACTATCTGTTGGATATAAACAAACAGGAGAGTATATTCTCTTAAAAACTGCTACTGTAATTTATAAAACAATCAAATATGTAGGAAATACTACATCCCCATATTAAAAACTTGCAAACTGACTGGAGATTCTCAAACTGGCTTAATGAGTTTTGTGATGGTGTTTTATTTCTTCGGAAGCCAAAAGAATTATGACGAAGTGTGTGTTCATATACATTGTTCATATACATACAAACCCTTCATTCTCCAGAAATGGACTTGAAGAGTCTAAACTGTTTTGTCCAAAAGCCTTGGTTCAAGATGGGAGTCTTTGTGCTCTGTCATCACTACTCTGCCAAGAGGATTGTTTGGCTTTCCTAAACATAAAGGACACTTTTCTGCATATTCTCATCCTTTCAGATCAACAGTGCTTCCTTCGGTTTGCCTTTCAAGGACTTAATTTTCAGTTAACCACCCTTCTTTTTAGACTGGCGTCTGCTACAGGGCATTACAAAGTTCGATAGCCTTGGCTGCCCACATTTGTTCTCTATGGTTTTATCTCACTCCCAATATCACCAACCTTTTGTTAAAAGACTCTTTCTGTGGATACTTACCAGTTAATCCTTTTTCTCATAGTCCAAGAGAAAAATAAAATGTTTATGTTCTGAGTTGGGGGTCCTTTGAGTTCTCTGGTTCAGGAGACCCCCTTCCTGCCTCACTTCTGTTTTCCAATCTTTGCTATACATGTGTAGTGGGGTAAAGTGGAGCAGGGAAGTTTCCACATCCAAAGAGCTTTTTTAAGCAAGTGCCCTGCCCTCCTGCCCAGAGGATACTTTACCCTATGGTTCCTTTGATCCACACAGACTAAGAGAAAATAATTTATCTGTAACATTACCTTATCCTTTCATCGTCTTTCTCTCGCTGGGCATCATGTCACAGACCAACCTAGCATTCACAGGATGAAAAGCCTGTTTACCCCTTTGAATGCTAGGGGGTTGCACAATGCAGGATTTGTCATTCATTGCAAACCCTTTGGCAGTTAAAAATTAAACCAGTGGGAATTTGGGAATTTTTATTTGTTCTCTGTGGTGCATTTATCTTGTGCCGCAATTGCTGCAATTCTTTTAGTAGATCAGCCATAGTGAATGCATTGCCCACTCAGTGGCTCTAAATGGTTATAATTACAGTTTAGTATAGACACAGTTCTCTTTGCTCTTTGTATCTGAACACAGCAGGCTATTCTATCCAAAAACACATTTCAAGAATGCTTTACTACTGTTCTGTGTGACAGACTTGTGCTTAAAGTGAAACAGTCACTTGTCTGTAGTCTCTCCTCAGTGGGAGCATCCGTTTTGACAGGAGTTTCATGATTGTCAGGTTGTCAGTTTATGCCAATTTTCTAGTACTGGCCAGGTGGGAGGTAGGTGGGAGGGAGAGCAGTGTGAATGTTAGGATCTGGTTGGCATATTTTAAATAAAAATAGCTTACAAAACATTAGCTATTTGAAAATCATCTATGTTGTTTTAAGGGAAGCTGTCACCTCATATTTCCTTACATATGTTTTGTAACATATAAATCTTAACCCCTTAAGGACCTGTGCTCGCATGTGCGGCCGGCACTTGAGGACCACGTGCCTTTTTTTAACTTCCAGTTCAGGGCTTCCGGAGCGGCGTGCAGCCGCGCCAGGAGCCCTGAACTCCATGCCGTGCCAGGACCATCACTGGTCCTTAAGTGCCAGACCGCCTTGACGGTCCTGGCACGTCAATGGTCCTTTAGGGGTTCAAAATTATTACATTTGTTAAAATAGGTACTTAACATTATTTGATGCGACAGTCCCTAACATAAATTCCACCTGCCACATTACTTTAATCAATTTATTGTATGCTTCACTGTATAGAACTCTCTCCCCTGTCTGTGAGAAAGAATATGGGGGAGATGCACTAAGGTGATAGGAAGGTGATAATGTGGAGATGAGGGGGAGAGTCACTAAGTGGTGATAAAGTGGAGATGACTTCTCCTGTTTATCACTTCTCAAGTTCCTATGTTATTCTGTGGAGCCTATTCAGTGAGATCTCCAGTGTTGAAGAAATCTTAGTGCATAAGCTTCATAGAATACATTAGGAATTGGAGATGTGATAAACTAGTGAAGTCATTTCCATTTTATCACCTCTTTATCACCTATTTATCGTCACTTAGTGAACCTCCCCCGACTTCTCCAGTGACATCCCTTCTCCAATTCCTATGTTGTTCTGTGGAGCCAGTGCACTAAGATTTGTCCACATTTGGAGATCTTAGTGCATTTGCTTTATAGGATAATATGGAGAAGTTGTATCCCTGGAGAAGACATCTACACGTTAGCACCTCTTTATCATGCCTTAGTGCATAAGACACATAGAGGGTTATGCACTAAGGAGTGATAAGGAGATGACTTCTCTAGTAATATCTCTTCTCCACTTCCTGTGTTATTCTATAGAACTTATGCACTAAGATCTCTCCCGCTTGAGTAATCTTCATGCATAGGCTCCATAGAATAACACTGGAATTGGAGAAGTGATATCACTGGGAAGTCACCTCCTCTTTATCATCCATTAGTGCATCTTCCCCATAGACTTCCAATACAGACTTTTTGCTAGCATAGGAATGTTTATCAGTGAAGATGCTTCAAGTTATGGGTTAGGAGAAGGTCTTTCATGGGTTGAGAAACTGAATACAGAGCTTGTGTTCTGGCACTAAGATCATTTAGTACCCCTTGAGATCCATGAAGGAAGAAGCGGAAAGTGCCTTAAAGCAACAGTAAACATTTTTAAGAAGCTTTATTTTGTGTAGGACATTTCCTGATTAGTAAAACAAGAACACATATGTTGCTGAGAGATGATTCAAAATATATTATGGCTCAAACTTGTTTGGTTTTTTTTTTACATTAAGCTGTTTGTTGAGGTCACAAAGTAGTGTTGTTCCTATCACTTATTATGGAATCAATAGTCTGACTAAAACCTATTGGACACTAGCTGGCAAGTTTGCTAACAGTTTAGTATACAAAACAGGGACGAGTAGTAAAAACTTTTGAATGAAAATTTTCCATTGGTGGGAGTGTCCTTGATTTACTCAGCAAGAAAAGTTATATATATGTGTTTGTATAAACATTTACTCATCCTTTAATTTGAAACTCTGGTATGGGCTCAGGTTACTTAAATGGAGGGACAACAGATATGGCATCTCACCTCTGTCTCCTAGTATGCTGATGGGACTTGCAGTTATTCTGGAGGAAGATGTACTGTCAACCTTCTAAAACATTTCTGGGATACACTTGTTTTAATTAGCAGGGAAATCTCTACCTGACAGATATTTCATAATAAACATTTCTGTACCTCCTATTAACACACACACACACTTACCTACAGCCAGAAAATGCAAATGGCCGTGTGACTTTGGTATTAGCGCCTTTGAGCACCAGATAACATATTCAATCAGTCATCTGTGCAGGTGGTGGACATGACAGTTGCCATGCACAGTAAGCAGAGTTTGAGGTCCTGTGGTCCGTCTAGCAACTATCATGTTATAACATAGTAACATAGTTACTTGTAGCCCCAAGTGGGTAAAAAATCCCTTCCTGACTCCAAACGGCAGTCAGGTAGTTCCCTGGTCAACATCCTATGTCTGCCTCAGTGGACATGCCATCCAGGAATGAATGAATATTGTATCTCTTTAACAAATGCACAGCAGCAGAATGCATGGGGGCTATTAGGATTTTCTTTCAATGGTATGATAAGTCTTGGGGTTATTATTAGGAGGTGATAGCTCTCCTTTAGAAATAAGTAACAATTGCCTTTCCTGCAGTGATAGATGGTGCTAGCACTTTAGAGCTAAATGCTGATACAATGTTTCAGAGGTTAAAAAATATATATATCATGTTTTAAGTTAAACAAAAGTATCTGACTTTCAACCTGTATTCGCTTTTTCTGTCAAATGTTCATATAAGACTAATCTGCTACCAGTAAAGTAAGAAAACAGAGTGTGTTGACCCAAACCAGTCTACTAATAGCACAATTCTCTGCACCGTAACTTAATTTCTGTTAAACATATATATATTTTTGTGCTGAGTTGTCCCTCCAGATTACATTACATTCCAGTGCCCATTGGCTATTTACTATTATGCTTTTAAGAAGAACCTTAACTCAGTGATATGCCAGTCACATCCCTGTCCTTACATATCTTCTCACTTGATTATGTCTCTGTGGGACTAATTTAGGGCTATTCTCAATATTATTTGTCAAGTCAAAGAATGTGGCAGACTTTACATACTTTAACCCGTTGAATACCAGAGGGGATACACAACGCATTGCTTTGCAGTGCGTTGCAACCCCCTCGGGCACTCAAAGGCTTAACAACATCAGCTGATCCTTTCTGATATTGTCAGAAAAATCCCTAATGTCAGATAAATTAGACTGTAATGCCATCACTGTGAGTGTGAGCAATTCTGTGCCAAACCTGGCATATCATAGAGGACAAATAAAATCCCCATTGATTTAAGTGGGGCTTCTAACTCTGTGAAATCTAAAGAGGACTCCAATTCATTGTTTGTAATGCACTGGCAATCTCAGTAGTATTCAAAGCACCCTGATTGGGGGATTGTTTCTGTCTCCTATAATGCAAAATGTTTAGCCTAAGATTTCTCCAATTTCTCCTATGCCTTCCATTGACCACTGTATTCTTCTATATTCCTTGGTAAAGCTATCAGTCCCTCGTGGAGTTCAAGGTGTTGACACAGTGGAAGGTGAAAGGTTCTACTCTAGGACTTCTAGGGTCAATTCTGTGTTGTGATCCTAACCTGCGGCTGCAGTCCAGTCTGATTTCTCTAAGGGTTTCATTGCTTCTTTCTTGTGCACCAGCATATGTGACAGTCACACTGTTGCTTCTTTTTGACTCCACACTTAAATCTGAGTACCCCTGATCTGCTTCACTTGTTACCGGCATCTCAAACTACTCTTTGAGGCTGATGTTCTAACTTAGAACTGGAGCAATTCTGAGGCAAGCCAGCTGCCCCATAGGGAGCAAATAAACATTCTTCATTTACCACCATGAAGACAGGAGGCGACTGATACCAATGTGTTGCACATGCACTCCTAATTGGGACTTTCAGACCCCTGAATACTACAGAGCTCAATACATTGCAAAACAAAGGTATGGCATGCAAATGGGAAAAGGCCCAGTTAAATCAATATTTTGTAGGATTTTTTATTGAAACCTGATGTTCAGAACTATAATAGTCCCAAGTTAAACCATTGGGATTTTTTTACATTTTTATTTGTTCCCTGTGGTGTGTTTGATTTGTCTTACTACACCATCTTCTCTAATCTCTATCTCTAATTCTGACTACTGGTCCCAGCTACTGTCTGACGTCTGACATCTTACACTGGTTGTTTATTCTAGGATCACTGCATGACTAATTCTTGTAATCACTGTAATTCGCATTACAGACTGCGTCTGCTCTATTGATCTGGTCCTTGGATATTGCCTCCTCCACCATCTCTGACTACTTTGACCAGAGCCTATTCCTCTGCTCTTTCTCTATATTCTATCAAGACCTTGAGCAAGTGTTAGTTCAGGCAGTCCCATTTGTTCCTGTGCTCTGATTCCCTCTGCCTCATCAGACTATGAGTTAAAAAAGTTGATAATTTACTTTTTTTTTTTGCTTAATCCCTGGCCAAAAAATCACATCTGCACCCAGTCTAAAATCCTTAAAAGCAAATGTTTCTTTATATCTAAAAACAGTGTGTAACTGTAAATAATCCCATTATTTAATAAGTATGTATATTTCTGTATGTTTGTATATAATGTCTCACAATTAGTGTAAATATGTAACCCTTTACTGAAAACTATCCAGGACATACTTGAAAACGAGAGAAATCTCAATGTATTCTTCCTGGTAAAACATTTTCTAAATAAAAATTAATTTGCTATCATGACCCCAATTCCTGTTTCTCATCTAACTCGAACGGTTTCCATTCATTGGAACACAACTAATCACTACCTTACAATCTAATTGTTACAGTAGTGGAGATTATTCAGTTTTAATAAAGAAACTTGTGCCAATTCCTACTGATTTGTTTCCATTTTCCTGGAGATATCTACATTATAACTCATTTCCATTTTTCAGGTTGAGATCCTGGTTGCATAATTTGTCCAGAACACATTCAAATGCCTCTGCCATGCTAAGGACCTCAACTTAAAGTGTAACTCCATGATGTTTTGTAGGACTATAATAACATTAAAAAGAGATCTTACTAAACAACAACCATCATACATATTGTTTGTATGCAGGTACTGAATACAGGTGAAGTCTAATACACTATACTATTCTGTTAACCCAACATAATTAACATAACCCAACATAACTAATTTTAAAGAATATTAAAAATACCTATATCATGTTGTGCTAGCCTTTTGTTTGTAACATAGATTCATTCTTTTTAAATTACCCTCTTTTGTTGGCACAGTGTGGCACTTCATGCTAATTTGTTTCTGTGCTGGGCCAATGTTATCACACACTGTGATATGAATTACTCTTGGTATAGCCCACTTACAAGTAGCAAAAATTATTTTGCACACTGTGCAGTGAATTAGCATAAAATGCCATACCGTGCCATCAAAACATAATGGTTCATTTCCCCAAAAAATTATTTTACAGAAAATTGGCTATTACTGCATATAAGTAAATGTTATTTTCCTGTAAAACAATGTAAAATATCTTAAAGTGACAGGTCCACTTTAATTATACAAGATGTGGTACACGATTAAAGGAAATCTTCACAATAGTGAATCCTGTTTCATCCATTAGCTACTTTTATTTAATTCTTTGAATGCCAGCAAGGCATTGCGTACCTCTCCAGCACTCAAAGGGTTGCTAGTAAAATCTTATAATTGTGATACTGGAGTGGTAATGTAACAATCTGACACAGAAACACTATATAGTTAAAGGATCTTCACTGTATATTGAGATAAGAATGTAACTGAGAAGAGCAGGCCAGGTTGATTTAATTGTTAATCATTAAAACAATCTGATTGGTCAGCCAGTCATTGACATAGTACATTAATGTCATGCCCCTACTAGGTTTTCATGACTGAGTCCATGCAGCTCTTCATGTATCATTAAAATAATTTCAAATTAAAAACTACTGGTGCTGTGCATTGCTTCTTGCTCATGCACAATTTATCATCAAATGAACTTCCCATAAAATGAATCATCTTAAATGGCTTAGAGATTTTGTTGTAGCGATTGAAAATTAATTTTATCTTTTCATTTCCCCAAACTTTGAAAATAAATAAATATATTTTTTAATTAAAATAGCACTGCCTCGCATACTGTCAGTATGCCTTTTGATTGAAAAAAGTTCTATTTTTGTGTGCTTAGATTGTAATTCAACCCTTTGAGTGCCAGAAAGTCATCCAATACATTGCGTTGCAATGCATTGGATACCTATCTGGCATTTAAAGGGTATAAACCAATCAGACTGCATAAAAAGTAATCCAGTGCTGCCCCCCCCCCCCCCCGCCCCTGCCAAAAAACAAACAAAGAGGTTTTCATACCTCAGCATAATTAAAAACAGGTTCTGGACCAGCATACCTCCCAAGTGTCTCTCTTTAGGAGGGACAGTCCCTCTTTTGGACAAAAAATCCTTCTGTCCCTCTTTCCCACCCTGATGCTCCACAGCAATAAAACTCACATTATTGTTTGTATAAATGTCAGTATATGTGTTTATAAATTAGTCTGTGTAAATAAAATACTTTCACCTTGTTATAAGTCATTTATTAGGTTACATATTAAGGAGGTATCAATAGGTCATGAAATATCCTAAAAATTCTTGGTAATGTCCCGCCCACCAGCCACACCCCCAGCAACACCCCCTAAAACACAAGTGTCCCTGTCTGGGAATTTGAAATGTTGGGAGGTCTGGACCAGGTCACTGTGTCTGAACAAAGTAGGAAAAATACTATTACTATCTAAATAGCATAAAGCTAGTGATGAGCGAGCACCCCAATGCTCGGGTGTTCGGGTGCTCTGACCGAGCACCCCCTGAGGCTCGAGTGCTCGGCCGAGCACCCGAGCCCCATTGAAGTCAATGGGAGGACTCGAGCATTACACCAGGCACCCCCTGCTCTGATGAGGGGAGGGTGCCTGGTCCATAGGAAAAGGGCAGAAAAAGATGGAAACACTACAGAAATGGTTCAGGGACAGCATAGGGAGGATGTCTGGATGCACCTTGGACTCCAACATCGCTGCTGGGAACGATCTTTCGCCCGTAGTACGCCATTTTTACAGACTGACCATAAAACACACAAAAAGGAAAATAAAAACGACTTTAGGCGAAAAATTGTTACCAAACAATATTTGCTGTATATTTACTTGTATATCATCTGCAAATTATCCCAAAAATTTCCTTGGTTTTCGGAAGTGAGGCCATGATTAAGAGGGAAACGTGCGCAGAGGCAAATTCTCCCAAAAATTTCCTTGATTTTCAGAACTGAGGCCATGATTAAGAGGGAAACGTGCGCAGAGGCAAATTCTCCCAAAAATTTCCTTGATTTTCAGAACTGAGGCCATGATTAAGAGGGAAACGTGCGCTGAGCTGACCATCTAAAACATTATGGGTGAGGGTCTGCTGCAGAGCTGACCATCCTAAACATTATATGCTAAGGCCCGCTAGTGAGCTGACACTATAAAACATTATATGAGAGGGCCCGCTAGAGAGCTGACCCAATAAAACATTATATGAGAAGGCCCGCTGGTGAGCTGACCTATATAAAAATTGGCAAACAGGGCCCGCTGGTGAGCTGACCCTATATAAAAATTATATCACAGGGCCCGCTGGTGAGCTGGCCCTATATAAAAATTATAGCACAGGGCATATGGAAGAGGAGGAGGAGGATGAGAAGATTAAGAGTCAACCATATACCCGTTTTTTGGGTGGAAGGGGTGAATGGGAATACAGAGTATTCCCATCATTGTAAATAACATATATAAAGTGAGTTTATGTTCCCCCGGGGCTTTCCTCCAGTGGAGTGGAGAAGTCAGGGGAAATCCAGGCCTTGTTCATTTTTATAAGTGTCAACCTATCAGCATTGTCGGTGGAAAGGCGGATACGCTTATCTGTTATGATGCCACCAGCAGCACTAAATACCCGCTCAGACAGAACGCTGGCGGCAGGGCAGGCCAGCACCTCCAAGGCGTAGAGTGCCAGTTCATACCACGTGTCCAGCTTGGACACCCAGTAGTTGTAAGGCACAGAGGGATCATTGAGGACGCTGACACGGTCTGCTACGTACTCCTTCACCATCTTCCAAAACTTTTCCCTCCTTGTGACACTAGGCTGCGCATCAGGGTGAGGGTGCTGGCGGGGTGTCATGAAGGTGTCCCACGCCTTGGAGAGTGTTGCCCTGCCTTTCTCGGAACTGCTGTGTGCTCCCCTTTTCTCCCCTTCTCGGTTGGCCAAGGTAGCACGTACTCTGCCGCCAGCGTTGTCAGATGGAAAATTTTGGAGCAATTTTTCGACAAGAACCTTCTGGTATTGCAACATTTTGCTTGTCCTCTCCACCGGAGGAATGAGAGATGAGAAATTCTCTTTGTAGCGGGGGTCCAGAAGGGTGAACACCCAGTAATCCGTGTTGTCTAAAATGCGTACAACGCGTGGGTCACGGGAAAGGCAGCCTAACATAAAGTCAGCCATGTGTGCCAGAGTACCAACAGTCAAGATTTCGCTGTCCTCACCAGGAGGATGACTCTCAATATCCTCATCCTCTTCCTCCTCTTCTGCCCACCCACGCTGAAGAGATGGAACTAAAGTTCCATGGCTACCCTCTGTAGCGGAGGCAACCGTGTCTTCCTCCTCCTCCTCCTCCTCCTCCTCCGCCTCCTCCAATTGTCGCTGAGAAGACGAAGTGAGGGTGCTCTGGCTATCACCTTGTGTAAGCTCTTCCTCCCCCATTTCCACCTCTTCCACATGCAAAGCGTCGGTTTTAATTGTGAGCAGCGAGCGTTTCAGTAGACACAGAAGTGGGATGGTTACACTGATAATAGCGTTATCACCGCTCACCATCTGTGTCGATTCCTCAAAATTGCGTAAAACCTCGCAGAGGTCTGACATCCATTCCCACTCCTCACTTCTGATTACAGGAAGTTGAACGGAGAGGCGACGACCGTGTAACAGCTGGTACTCCACTACTGCCCTCTGCTGCTCACAAAGCCGGGCCAACATGTGGAAGGTGGAGTTCCAGCGCGTGCTCACGTCACACAGCAGCCGGTGAGCTGGCAATTGTAAGCGCTGCTGCAGCTTCAACAGGCCGGCTGAAGCTGTTGATGACTTACGGAAATGTGCACACACGCGGCGCACCTTGGTCAAGAGATCATGCACATTGGGGTAGGTTTTTAGAAATCGCTGCACCACTAAATTAAATACATGCGCTAGGCATGGTACGTGTGTGAGCTTGCCGAGCTCCAAAGCCGCCACCAAGTTACGCCCATTATCACACACAACCATGCCTGCTTGCAGGTTGAGTGGCGAGAGCCACTGCTCGGTCTGGTGACTAATCCCCTGCAACAGCTCTGAGGCCGTGTGCTGTTTGTCCCCAAGGCAGATCAGCTTCAGCACGGCCTGTTGACGCTTCCCCACTGCAGTGCTACACTGCTTCCAGCTACTGGCTGATGGGGGAGTGGCGCTGTGTGTAGAGAATTCGGAGGTGGAAACGGAGGAGGAGGAGCCAATAACGTAGGTGCTGGTGGAAACCCTGATGGAGGTAGGGCCCGCAATCCTCGGCGTGGGTAGCACCCGTGCCATCCCAGGGTCCGAGTCGCTCCCAGCCTCCACGACATTCACCCAGTGTGCCGTCAGGGAAATGTAGCGTCCCTGGCCACAAGCACTTGTCCATGTGTCAGTCGTTAAGTGGACCTTCCCAGTAACTGCGTTGGTCAGGGCACGGGTGATGTTACGGGACACATGGTGGTGTAATGCGGGGATGGCACACCGGGAAAAGTAGTGGCGGCTGGGGACCGCGTACCGAGGGACAGCTGCTGCCATCAGGCTGCGGAAGGACTCAGTGTCCACAAGCCTAAATGGCAGCATTTCGATGGCCAGTAATTTTGAAAGGTGTGAGGTTAGTGCTATGGCCTGTGGGTGGGTGGCTGGGTACTTTCTCTTGCGCTCAAATGCCTGGGGTAACGACATTTGGACGCTGTGCTGGGACAGGGAAGTGGATGTGGTCGCTGATGGTGCTTCAGATGCTACAGGTGCAGGGCGGGAGGTATGCGGGCCTGCGCCTTCGACAGGCGATTGGCCGGCACCGAAAACAGGGGAAGAGGAGGCAGTGGTGTGGCCTGCAGACACAGATGGGCGATCCAGGCGTTCCTCCCACTTACTACGGTGCTTGGATGCCATGTGTCGGATCGTGCTGGTGGTGGTGAGGTTTCTAGTGTTCATGCCTCGGCTCATTCTGGTGTGGCACAGGTTGCAAACTACAATTCTTTTGTCGTCCGCACTTTCCTTAAAAAAACGCCATAACGCGGAACACCTACCCCTTGGCAAGGTAGATTTACGCAAGGGGGTGCTCCGTGGAACATTTGCGGGCCGGTTTGGTGCGGTCCGCCTTCTTTCTGTAGCCACACCACTGCCTCTTCCAGCCTGTTGCGGTGCTGCAGATGGCTCACCCTCAGGACTGCTGTCATCGCTCGGCTCTACACCTTCCCAGGTGGGGTCAGTCACCTCATCGTCCACCAAGTCCTCCTCCACTTCCTCACTCTGATCATCCTCCTCAAGTCTTGATCCCACCACATACTCAGTCATTGACAACTGTATAACATTCTCCTCAACAAGGTCTTGAGACGGAAATAGTGGTTGATTTAATGGCAACTGTGTCTCATCATCATCATCATCATCCACTACTTCCTTTGACCTTAAATGCCGTTCACATCTGTCATCTTCTTGTGATTGGGTAGCCTCTAGAGGTTGTGAATCAGGGCACAAGATGTCATGTTCCTCTGCAAGCGTGCTTGGAGAGAGGGTCAAATGAAGGATTGGTGATGAGACGAGCTCCTCACTATATCCCAGTGTGGGATCACTTCTTTGACCAGACCGTGTATGGTGGGAGGAAGGATGATCAGAGTGAGGATTATGTTGACCAGACTCTTGGCTACTGAGAGTGGACTTGGTGGAAGACAGGGTGGTGCTTAACCGACTGGAAGCAGTATCAGCTGTCATCCAACCGACCACCTGTTCGCAGTGGTCGGACCTCGAGAGTGATGTCCTGCGACGCCCTGTAAAATTACACATGAAGCTAGGTATGGTGGATGTCTTTCTTTCTTGTGCTCTGGCACCAGGCACAGTTTCTCCGCGTCCTGACCCGCGCCCTGAACTTTCAGGATCACGTCCACTTCCCCGTCCCTTTTTACCCGCCTTCTTCATCTTACACAGAATATGTGACTTTAATATTTGAGTTTGAAAACTTAACAGTATTTCTTATTATTCTGCAACTCTGCAGAGTACACAGAATAGGCTGCTAAACGGCGGTGATACACACTGAATGGAATATGTGACTTTAATATTTGAGTTTGAAAACTTAACAGTATTTCTTATTATTCTGCAACTGTACAGAGTACACAGAATAGGCTGCTAAACGGCGGTGAAACACACTGAATGGAATATGTGACTTTAATATTTGAGTTTGAAAACTTAACAGTATTTCTTATTATTCTGCAACTCTGCAGAGTACACAGAATAGGCTGCTAAACGGCGGTGAAACACACTGAATGGAATATGTGACTTTAATATTTGAGTTTGAAAACTTAACAGTATTTCTTATTATTCTGTAACTGTACAGAGTACACAGAATAGGCTGCTAAACGGCGGTGAAACACACTGAATGGAATATGTGACTTTAATATTTGAGTTTGAAAACTTAACAGTATTTCTTATTATTCTGCAACTGTACAGAGTACACAGAATAGGCTGCTAAACGGCGGTGATACACACTGAATGGAATATGTGACTTTAATATTTGAGTTTGAAAACTTAACAGTATTTCTTCCTATTCTGCAACTCTGCAGAGTACACAGAATAGGCTGCTAAACGGCGGTGAAACACACTGAATGGAATATGTGACTTTAATATTTGAGTTTGAAAACTTAACAGTATTTCTTATTATTCTGCAACTCTGCACAGTACACAGAATAGGCTGCTAAACGGCGGTGAAACACACTGAATGGAATATGTGACTTTAATATTTGAGTTTGAAAACTTAACAGTATTTCTTATTATTCTGCAACTCTGCACAGTACACAGAATAGGCTGCTAAACGGCGGTGAAACACACTGAATGGAATATGTGACTTTAATATTTGAGTTTGAAAACTTAACAGTATTTCTTATTATTCTGCAACTGTACAGAGTACACAGAATAGGCTGCTAAACGGCGGTGAAACACACTGAATGGAATATGTGACTTTAATATTTGAGTTTGAAAACTTAACAGTATTTCTTATTATTCTGCAACTGTACAGAGTACACAGAATAGGCTGCTAAACGGCGGTGAAACACACTGAATGGAATATGTGACTTTAATATTTGAGTTTGAAAACTTAACAGTATTTCTTATTATTCTGCAACTGTACAGAGTACACAGAATAGGCTGCTAAACGGCGGTGATACACACTGAATGGAATATGTGACTTTAATATTTGAGTTTGAAAACTTAACAGTATTTCTTCCTATTCTGCAACTCTGCAGAGTACACAGAATAGGCTGCTAAACGGCGGTGAAACACACTGAATGGAATATGTGACTTTAATATTTGAGTTTGAAAACTTAACAGTATTTCTTATTATTCTGCAACTCTGCACAGTACACAGAATAGGCTGCTAAACGGCGGTGAAACACACTGAATGGAATATGTGACTTTAATATTTGAGTTTGAAAACTTAACAGTATTTCTTATTATTCTGCAACTCTGCACAGTACACAGAATAGGCTGCTAAACGGCGGTGAAACACACTGAATGGAATATGTGACTTTAATATTTGAGTTTGAAAACTTAACAGTATTTCTTATTATTCTGCAACTGTACAGAGTACACAGAATAGGCTGCTAAACGGCGGTGAAACACACTGAATGGAATATGTGACTTTAATATTTGAGTTTGAAAACTTAACAGTATTTCTTATTATTCTGCAACTGTACAGAGTACACAGAATAGGCTGCTAAACGGCGGTGAAACACACTGAATGGAATATGTGACTTTAATATTTGAGTTTGAAAACTTAACAGTATTTCTTATTATTCTGCAACTGTACAGAGTACACAGAATAGGCTGCTAAACGGCGGTGAAACACACTGAATGGAATATGTGACTTTAATATTTGAGTTTGAAAACTTAACAGTATTTCTTCCTATTCTGCAACTCTGCAGAGTACACAGAATAGGCTGCTAAACGGCGGTGAAACACACTGAATGGAATATGTGACTTTAATATTTGAGTTTGAAAACTTAACAGTATTTCTTATTATTCTGCAACTCTGCACAGTACACAGAATAGGCTGCTAAACGGCGGTGAAACACACTGAATGGAATATGTGACTTTAATATTTGAGTTTGAAAACTTAACAGTATTTCTTATTATTCTGCAACTCTGCACAGTACACAGAATAGGCTGCTAAACGGCGGTGAAACACACTGAATGGAATATGTGACTTTAATATTTGAGTTTGAAAACTTAACAGTATTTCTTATTATTCTGCAACTGTACAGAGTACACAGAATAGGCTGCTAAACGGCGGTGAAACACACTGAATGGAATATGTGACTTTAATATTTGAGTTTGAAAACTTAACAGTATTTCTTATTATTCTGCAACTGTACAGAGTACACAGAATAGGCTGCTAAACGGCGGTGAAACACACTGAATGGAATATGTGACTTTAATATTTGAGTTTGAAAACTTAACAGTATTTCTTATTATTCTGCAACTGTACAGAGTACACAGAATAGGCTGCTAAACTGCGGTGACACACACTGAATGGAATAAGTGACTTTAATATTTGAGTTTGAAAACTTAACAGTATTTCTTCCTATTCTGCAACTCTGCACAGTACACAGAATAGGCTGCTAAACTGCGGCGAAGCACACTGAATGGAATATGTGACTTTGATATTTTAGTTTGAAAACTTAACAGTATTTCTTCCTATTCTGCAACTCTGCACAGTACACAGAATAGGCTGCTAAACTGCGGCGAAGCACACTGAATGGAATATGTGACTTTGATATTTTAGTTTGAAGACTTAACAGTATTTCTTCCTATTCTGCAACTCTGCACAGTACACAGAATGTGCTGCTAAACTGCGGCGACGCACACTGAATGGAATATGTGACTTTGATATTTTAGTTTGAAGACTTAACAGAATGTGCTCTAATCTGCAACTTTGCACACTAAACAGAATGTGCTCTAATCTGCAACTTTGCACACTAAACAGAATGTGCTCTAATCTGCAACTTTGCACACTAAACAGAATGTGCTCTAATCTGCAACTGTGCACACTAAACAGAATGTGCTCTAATCTGCAACTTTTCACACTAAACAGAATATTTTTTTTTTTTTTTTTTTTTGTTTTTTTCCCCCCACACAAAATAACCTGCTGCCCCCACACACAGTAGTCCTAAAAAGGACTTTTGGTTCTTTTTTTTCACAATTTTTTTTTTCCTCCCTACACTGCCTTTCCCTTCCTATCCTCAGCTCTCCCTGGCTCAGACTGAGCCGAACTCGATGGTCAGGTGCTATACAGCACCCGACCACGGGTTCTGGCCAGCCAATCAGTGTAATGCCAGCAGCCAACATGGCTGCTGGCATTACACCGATGTCAGAGCCTCCCTGCACGTTTATTGGCTGCGCAGCAGCCGCAAAACGTGCGGGGAGGAGACCCGAACATGGCGGGCGAGCACATGCGGTACTCGTACGAGTACCGCCATGTGCCGAGCAGAGCGATGCTCGAGCCGATCCGAGCATCGGCCGAGCATGCTCGCTCAACACTACATAAAGCCCTAACCTGCAAAGCTCCCTGTGTGCGAAACTGGACACGTGCACAATAGACTGTAGGAAAGATGCAGCCCAGTAGGGACTGGCCAAACGCGCTGATCTGTAGCGGGGAGCTCCGGATGGCTCACCGCCTGTCTGTGCTCCCGGCTCCGGGGCAGCAGCTGAGGCCGCTGGGTGGCACTTTAGCCCATGTATATGGGCTTTCCTACTAGTTACTTTATAAAGCAGGACTGTTGGTGTCTCACTCTCTCTCCTTTTCTTCGTTTCCCCCCTCATCCCAGTCTCCCCCCCTCTTTCCACCCCTGACTTTATTCCATTTCTGTCTCCTTTCATGATTTATTTTGAATTGATTTCAATGGAAGCTGTATTTTCCAGGAAATTAATAGAGAATGTTTTTACTAATTTCTCTGATAATACTTTAATGATTATTAATAATATAATTATTTTTACTAATCTTATTTATATCCTCTACTCTTTCTTCCAACTTTTAATATATATATATGTATAATGATTAAAGTTATTAACCCCTTAACGACCCTTGACGGTCATAGTCATAAATCTGACTGAACGACCCATGACATACTATGACCGTCATGGAATTCCGGGCTCCCCCCGTGGCTGCACGCCGTTCGGGGAGTCCGGAATCGGATTCTTTAAAAAAAAAAAAAAAAAAAATGCTCTGTGTTCCTTTAGCTACTGCTGCGTGCCTGCACGGCCGATCGTTAAGGGGTTAATAATATAATTATTATTGCGAACCCCCATGGATACTAGTTGGTGTTCAAGTGGCATCCAAGGGGTTAATAAAAGCAATATTAGGCCTGGATTTAATTGTATTTGATAATTTTACCAAGGGTTTTTATCAGGGTTGGCAAAGCACTTTAGGTTCCTTTAGCTCCACCCATGGTAACACCTCTACTCCTCACATGGCCCCAGCCCAGTCTCATCCACTATTTCATGGACAGATAATACTTTTGGCCTATAACAAGCAAGGATAAAAAAAGAGCTTTAACCAATTGGTTGCTAGAGAGATCTGCAATGCTTTGGACAGGGGAGAGTTGGCCTGGGGATCAGGGTGGCAATTGCCCACTGTGTCAGTCATATGTCTGGTCTGGTGGACCATTGCCTTATTCAATCTCCTGTTTGCTGCTGCAAATGGAGCAACACTAGTGATACCACAGAGCTTACAGCTGAAATAGTGATACACTACACTAGTGATACCACAGAGCTTACAACTGAAATAGTGATACACTACATTAGTGATACCGCAGAGCTTACAGCTGAAATAGTGATACACTACACTAGTGATACCACAGAGCTTACAGCTGAAATAGTGATACACTACACTAGGGATACCACAGAGCTTACAGCTGAAATAGTGATACACTACACTAGTGATACCACAGAGCTTACAGCTGAAATAGTGATACACTACACTAGCAATACCACTTTAGAATTCATATGGAGCTACACTAGTAGTATAATCCGTTTCCCTTATCCTTTGCAAGCTCTCTAGTATCGCTAGAGTAAACCCATTTCAGATGTAAGCAGAGGCGTAACTAGAAGCCACTGGGCCCTGGTGCAAAAATTGCCATGCCCCCCCGACCACATTGCTCCCCCCCATTGCTCCAAATCGCCACAATTGCCTTCACAATTGCCCCCAGTCACCACAATTGCCAAACATTGCCCCCAATCCCCACAATTGCCCCTGATCACCACAATTGACTCCACATTGCCCCCAATCTCCGCAATTGCCCCTATCTCCACAATTGCCACATTGCCTCCACATTGCCCCTATTGACACCCCCCCCCTCCCCGTGCTCATCTCTTACCTCCCTGGTGGTCCAGCAGCATGGCAGGAGAGATCTGTGCCTCCTTCTGCACAGACCTCAGAAGCCGGAGCTCCCGCACATTCCTCTCTTCAGTAATGCAGAGTGCTGGGAGATGATGTCATCTCCCAACGCTCTGCATTACTACTATTGTGCCGAAGAGGGAGCACTCATTTGCTAGAGGTCTTTGCGGAAGAAAGCACAGACCTCAGCTGCTTGCTGCAGGTTGATGGTGCCGGTCGTGGTCGCAGGGGGTGGCCGGGTCCCTGGAGTGGCAGGTCTGGTCACAGGTGCGACCCCTGAGACCCCTACTGTTACACCACTGGTTGTAAGCTACTTAGTATCACTTGCCTTACTTCACAACATTAATGACAATTTTAAAATTAACAAAAGTGGGTGGGGTGGGACAGTGGGCTGGAACGACGATAGAAATGGGCCACATGATTGTATTTGCCCCCTAGACCACAAGTTACCAGCCCTCCCCTGGCTTTGGAGATCTCTGTAGCATCCAAGGGTTAAATAATATTGTTTTGCAAATAATTGCAGACCTTTCTAGCATTCATGGGGTTAAAAGACCCATTTAAATAAATGGAAATTTCTCGTTGACACCTATGTTGCACTTGGTTTGCTCCGCAGTTACTCCACTCTACTCTACTTTTGTGCATAATTTAATTGAAAACATAACAACTGTGCAAAACTCAGACATAACATAGTGATTAACCCTTTGAGTGCCAGAGGGGTATGTGATGCATTGCAAAGCACTCAGAGGGTTAACTCATTTCTACTTGCAATAAATTCCCATCACAGGTACAATATACATATTAATAGCAATGAAATGCTTAACCATTTAACACGTTGAACCATAAAACATTTGCTGATTTAATATCAGTGTATTCTGAAATGTCTTTTTTGGATGTTGTATCAGTCACGAAAGGCAGTATTTCTGAACTGTGTGCACACAATGTTTCTTTCCGATGTTACCGCTGTGCTAATCCAGCACAAATGTGAGATGTGATTGTTGTAAAGGTTTGTGTAGAGCAGATTATTGCAGCCCTGTAGAGCACTAAAGGGCTTAAAATGTATATGTGAAGCATAAGAAGGAAGATAAAAGAGGTCATAATGAAAATGTGGAGCTCGTCTCCAATGCCACGTTTCCATGTCCCCACTTTCTTTCATCAACTAATCACAATTGATGTGTCAATAAATCCTGCTTTAATGCAGGGATCAGCTTGAGTAAAGCATATTTGTGCAATAGAACACATTCTTAAAAAGATTATCAAAAGAACCATATGGAGAATGTAAAAAAATAAAAAGGCACCAGAATGAAATGGAATTTGCAGCTCTCTTGTAAGTACAGTAGTCTGTTTGATGTGATCAGGATATGGTTTGGCATGTTCTCATAAGAACAGAGAAACTGACCAGTTCTTGTATACGTAGGGATTTGATTTATGATATATTTTTATGGATTAGACACTCCTGTAGTACCACTGTGTGAAACAGTACTTAATCCTTTAAGGACCAGAGACTTCAAAACGGATGCATGCCCTTCTGGTTCTTAAAGCGTTAGTAATAGCCAAAATAAAGTTGATGATATATGTTAGATTTAAAAAAAAATAATGTATTTGGAAAAAGTCCTCTCTCTCAAACTTTTATGATTTGAGAGATATCCTCCGCTAAAGTTCCCCTTCTTTTGATGTCAGCTGTAAAGCTGACAGAATGAGATCTGTGTTGGCCGACATGAGGAGGATCTTCAGCAGAGCCACAATAGTGTGATTTAAAATGAAATACTTCTTTGGAACAATCTAAAAAGTGTGCTTGCAAACCAGGCACACTTTGTAGACAGTTCCAAAGAGCTGAAGAGCCACCTGTCAGTCCCCAGACCAGGAACTCCTGCTATCAGCTTACAACTGACATCAGGAGAAGGGAAGTGAGGGGAGAACTTTAATGGAGGATATCTCTCAAACCATACAGGTTTGAAAGATAGGACTTTATCCAAATATTTTTTTAAAATCTATCATATATATTATCAACTTTATTTTGGCCATTACTAACCCTTTAAAGGGTTAAGGTTGTGTAATCTACTGCAGGTGAAAATGTGTGTGATTAAAGGGATAGTAATGTTTCACAAAAAAAGCAGCTTCAATTAATCTTCATAGTATTTAGCCCATGGAGAGTGATATTTCAATGCTGTCAGAGCTGTAGTTCCAGAGTAACTGAATGATAAAGTATCCCCTTCCTGCCCCTTTTACCTAGTGTAACACTGCTCACCTCAGATGTGGAATCTGGTTGCTTGACCAGACAGATAACAGCATGGGACAATCTTCTTACTGTGAGAACAATGAAATCCCTGCCCCCTTGACAGGTTTTTCAGCTTTTTCCCCTATCTTAATTG
The DNA here is from genome assembly GCA_037306005.1 of Rhinophrynus dorsalis. NCBI lineage: Eukaryota > Metazoa > Chordata > Amphibia > Anura > Rhinophrynidae > Rhinophrynus > Rhinophrynus dorsalis. Next base: position 64,864,568 of record CM074719.1, on the reverse strand, counting down.
AAGATTGTCCCTCTCTGCAATCTACCTGGACACTCCCTGCTGCTCTGAGCTGAGCAGTGTTACATCAGTAAAAGTGGCGGGAGGGGGATAATTTATCATTCAATTACTCTTGAACTACAACTCTGACAAAATTGAAATAACACTCTCCAAGGCCCAAATACTATGAAGATTAATTAGAGCTGCTTCTATTATGAAACATTACTGTCCCTTTAAGTACTTTTTAATATTGTATAGGTGAGTGAGACAGATAGAAATCCTGGATAGATAGATAGATAGATAGATAGATAGATAGATAGATAGATAGATAGATAGACAGACACAGAACAAACATGTTGAACAAATGGAAAACACAAAAACGAGAGAAAAGGGGAGAGACCCTTGTGTGGAATCTTCAATGAACACCAATACCACCACCAGTAGTGGTTTACTCACAAACGAATTGCCTAGGGAATTATTTATATAATCCTCAGCAGTACAGCATATAATAAATGTAATAATAACTCTATTTTCTTACTTTGAATCTTTGGGCAGAACCTTCATAACTCTCGTCCCCCACCACGGTATTGATATACATAAAAAAAACAAGAAAAAAGAGGAGGGTGCCCAATAGTGTAGTATATTAATATTCACTCCAGTTTCATAAATGATAGATAGATGCACTGACAATTGTGTTAGTCAGAGCAAAATCCCTACATTACTCACAGATGGAGAATAATACCTTGTCTCCACTCAGGGTCCAGATCTTCTGGAATAAGAAAACATTCATTAAAATCTTTGGAATGGGCCAATTATGTGTTTTGCAGCTGAAACGCCTCTTTATCAACAGCTACCCCAATAGTAGTACTGATAGTAGTAGTATTAGCTGCAGTAGTAACAGCAGATCAGCCTCTAAGGAACTCCTCAGTCTATATAGTCCAAGCTAAATATGTTCCTACATTTTGTCTGTTGAAAAAGCATGTGAGCAAGGAGGGGGAAGCAGGCTCACACCTAGGCACCTCGTCACTGAGATCCCACCTGAAGCACAAATACAGTTCTGACTACAAGACTCACCATCAACAGGTCACAGGTGCCACAACTAGCAGCAGCAGCAGAAGCACTCCATAAAGTTCCCATGGCTCTGGGGAACAAACTAGAAGTGTTGCTGATGTGTCAGAGAGTGTGCCATGATTTCTTTAATTTGAAATAACATCTATGGCTCCTTTTGCTGATCATTATAACTCTGAGTTAGTTGTGGGAGATGGCAAGAGTCATAGACTGCCACCTCCACCCTGGACACCTCAACAAATCATGCTGCAAAATCAAGTGAGATCGTGGCAACCTACACAATCTGAGTTCATGGAAAGGAGTTAAAAATATGCCTGTGGAATGGCAATGTTGCCAAGATGTTGGCAGCTTACATGCTGCTTTATTCTTTTCTAGAAAACTGAGGTTTTAAAGAACTGATACCATTTGTTGCACCCCACTGACATATCCAAAGCTGCAGTTATTTTTCAAGGATAGCTTTTCAGTTAGGTGGTTTGCGAGGTGGGCAAAGGGCTGGAAACCTCTTATGGACAGAAAAGTCACCTGACAACAGGTACATGGACAACTGGGCAGCGTACAGACCATATGATTGTCACAGATCACTGAATTTCCCTCCTAACAGTAGCTTGCAGCCAGTAATCTTGCCTCTGGTTGTGGCAGTGTTATAACAGAAGAGCAGCAGGGTTTCTCATCCCATTGACATTCTGCTTTGTGCAAGCAGAGTTTTGAGAGACAACCCCACAAAGCCACAGAACTGTTTAATAAAGTAGAGCAGGTGACATAGGAATTGCTTGTACCTCATTCCCTGAAATCTGGTTTTGTGTCTGCTGATAATGGCTGCCTTGAGAATAAGTTATATGGTGCATGAACAATCTTCTGAAAATAATGCAAGCATAAATTAGTCAAAGATGATAATGTTCATAATTGGTCTAGCTTTCAGTCCTATGAATTATGATATATATATACAGTAATCACAACAAACCTGTCCACCACCACCACAGAACACATCTGCCACATTTAGTGTAAGCTGTAACTCTTTTTTAATTACCTCTTTAAAAATAATGGTTACCGTGGCAGCATCCCTAATTGCATCTCTTTCTCTAATTTCTTATCTATTTGTTAAAAACATCCAAAAACACTCTCATACTCTCCTTCACACCAGCTGGTCTTCCATCACCCTCACGCTCATCATCACCACAACCACCAGTCTCTTGCCACTTTATGGGATTGGTTGGGGATGACAAATGTGACAAGTGACACACTCACCATCTCCATAGAAGAAGGCACACTGGTAGCAGTAGCAGCAGACATGTACTGCTACTCACAATACTAGCTATTTCTGCCTTCTTCAATATTTTCCCCAGAAAGATGCATCCAGGTGAATTGGGATCATTGGGTCAGGGGTGTGTGGGCTTCCTTTACCTCTGGTGCTTCACTTCTGCATCAGCAGCAGCATCAGCCCCAGGGTCCATCCAGCTTCTCCTGCTGCTGGTCATACTGCTAGCCACCACTCAAAGCAACTTTATTTTTATTTTAACTTTTATTTGTTTTTATTTTTTTCTTGGATTATGCACTACACAGTTAGGAATTATACATATGAGATATATTGGAGTTGTGAGAACTTCAGGTATGTTACTAATCAGTATAATTTAGATTCCCGATTTCTTTAAACAATCTGATTTTCATATACAGTGGTTGGGCACTGCTTCATTTAATACTGAGGAAATCCTATATAATAATTTGCTAGGATGTTTGTCAGAAGCCATCATGAGCAGTAGAGACTGCCCAAACACACAGAATGTTGGGAGCAAAGAATACTGGGAGTTCTGTGCTGGGAGCATTCTGTGCTATCGGGCAGTCTCCACAGTGCATGACTGCGTCGGTGGCAGGACGGAGAGCAGGACCAGCCTGCGGATGCTTTGCATAGCGTACCCCTCTGGCAGTCAAAGGGTTAATATCACCCGGACCTTGGCCCATGTACACAGGCTTTTACACTAGTGGGATAATAATTGACACAAGTATGCATGGTGTTTGTGGCTACAGCCACAAGTCTATTATGTTGTTCAACCTATTGCTCTTATTTTTAGTTGAGCTTGTAATAAAAGTTAGATTTTATTTGTCCTTGCCTCCTCCTGTCTCACAAAAAGAGATTTACCCAGTATTTTGAACAGGGTAGTTTATACATGGGTATTTTCCATTTTCTTTTTCTTTCCTTTCATTATTTATTTATTATTTTTTTACACTAGAGGAAAAGAGAAATGTTAGCTTTTTAATATGTTTTTGTTCAACCATTTTTTCCTTCTAATTCTTTTAGTACACCCACAGAAATTGTATATCATTTTTTAAGGATAAGTAGAGCTTTCTTTTGATGCCAGATTTATATGTATAACTCCCCATTTAGTTTGATAATTATAAACAAATTAGGAAAAGAACTGAAAAAAATAATATTTTGGTTTTCCTAGGATGATTTGTACTCAATTAGTGCATCTTTTTACAAGGACCTGGTACAATGTATGAATAGTCTCTCATACCTCCCAGGTCAGTCTTTTTGACCCAAATATCTCTGTCCCTCTTTCCCACCCTGGTGTCCAATTTTTTTAGGAGATGAGACTGTGTGGTGTGTTTATTAACGCATCACATATATCCACAGCAAAATATATCATATTAATGTTTGTGTAAACGCCAGTATATGTGTTTATAATGTAGTGTATGTGAGAAAAATAAGTTGATCTTGTTTAAAATAATTTATTTAATTACTTAAAGAGCTGTCAGTAGGTCACTCAGTTAAGTAAAAATTATTTATAATGCTCTACCCACTAGGCACACCCCCAAGCAACATCATCTAAAACAACAATACCCCCTCTTTGGCCATTTGAAATCTTTGGAAGGATGCTCTCTCTCTCTTTGTCTCCCTCATAATCAGGGTGAGGAGGAAGAGAGGCAGAGAACAGTGACAAAGGCAATGTTTACGGACATTGCCTTTGTCATGTGGCTCTACTTGCACATGTGATCACTGCAGCAGAGATCACATGAGTGTAACCACCAGGGGAAAGGCTATTGAATGCTCCATTCCTAAATCAGTGAGCAATAGGTTTCCCAACAGAATCACAGCACGTCATGAGGTGAACTGTGGTTACTAACCCTTGATGTCCTCAAGGTATGGAATCATCATTCATTAAGGAGTTGAGCTGGACTATCTTTTGAATAAAATATCTCTCATCCATGAGGTAATTCTTGTCGAACTCAATGGGATAAAACCTGCACTCAAAGGGTTAAGCATTCCTATACCTTTCAGTTAGGCTTTTAACCCCTTCTATGGCAGAAAGGGCTCCAGCACATTGTGAAGCATATTTATGTTCATGTGCATTCTAGAAGTTATAAGTTACAGTAAAATCACCGAGCATTATGGGAATTTTCATTCTCCCCCTCTATGGCGAAGTTGGTTTACCCCAGAACTATAGCTCATTAGATTCCGGAATACGGCTCATTGTGTTTCGCAGTGTGCACAGATGAAATATTAGTGATGTTTTAATTTAAACAACAAAATATACCAAACACTGTTAATCATTCTGGGCTATTTGTGCTTCTAATGAGCAACCGGGCCTGCTTGTAATTAAAAAAAGAACAAATTTAGTGTTCATTTGATCCAATGTTATTTACAACATTCTGCAGCTTGGCATTTAGTTTAATAAAATATAACTTTAATACTATATTGTAAAGATGGATGTGCACTGCCAGTGCATTTTATATGTATTGTTTTGTGCAGTATGACTTGCTATCTCAGAAAAGCAATTTTCCTTTGGACTCTATATTTCCTGCTTTTTTTAACCTCTTAAATGAAATTAAGAGCTTATTGGCATACCTGTGAACATCTTCTCTTTGAGTTCCTGAAGAGGGCTTATGTGCTGTGGGACCGGAGATATCAATGATGCAATTCGCATCATAAAAGGGGTAGGGCTAAACTGAGTGGGCAGGCTTTCATGCCTGCATGTCATAAAGTGGGCAGGAAGTGGGTGGGAAGCAGGCAGAACAAGGTGGAAAGGAGGAAAAGTAGGAGGGAAGTAGGGGGAACAGAGTGGCAAGGAGGAAAAGTGGGAGGGAAGCAGGAGGAACAGGGTGGGAAGGAGAAGAAACCCACCATCGCTCGAGAATCAGCCTTTGTCCCTGGAGACCCAGTAATGCAGTCTGAAAACCGGAGTCCCAGGGAACGATCCAGAGAGTTCACATGAATGCTTATTGGACCTTCCTTTCTTCTAGGCTGTAAGGCTGATATACGAAAATTAACTGGAGCAAGCCAACTGCATCAAGAAACAATTTAAAGTTCCCATTGCTTTGCATTTCAGGTTTTAAATGCTCCATTTAAATCAATGAAAATGTGTATTTATCTCCTAGGGTACAGTTAGTTTCTTCCAGAATCCCTATGGTTGTTATTAGTACGTCAGCCTGACTGTGCTGTTATTCTAATACCTATTGTTAACCATTAGGTGCACAGAATACTCATCAGCACATTGGTACCTATAGACCCTGATATTGTACAGTGTATGGAAGGGCAAAATGTACATTTTTTATTTCTCCTTCCAACAGAAATACCCATGGGAAGGAATATGAACTGCTTTCTATATCCAGAAGGTTAAACACATAAATATCAGTAGGCTTAACCTTCCAGCATGCATGCAAACACACATTTACACACACAGATACACTTCAGCATGCCTGTGCGCGCACACACACACACACACACACAGATACACTTGATTATGCCTGTGCGCGCGCGCGCGCGCGCGCACACACACACACACACACACACACACACACACACAGATACACTTGATCATGCACCATCTTATTCATTCATCTCACACCTGGAATTACTGCGAGAGGTGAAATAGGCTTGTGAAGAAAACGTAGGCATCATTCAGGATCAATTCCATCAGTGTCCTAACGCCACCACATATTTATCTGTCTGGCAAATGGTACAACAGCACAGATGTTTCAGGGCACACATATGCTTTTCTCATTGACAAAGAATGACAAGTGTGTTGCTGTAACATCTACCCCTTGAATAAGTATGCAGTGACACTAGTACACCAACGGACTTGATCCTGGAGTGCAGTTTAATATTCTTTCATGTTTGGAGTGGTACAGCATTTGGACTGGTGGAGGATACACCTTGGATATTGTGTTATTGAAACTGTGATTTACGGCATCTGATCTGCATAACCAGACAGTGGTGGTGCTACAATGTAAGCAGAGTACAATTAGAGTGACCATATTTCCTTCCTGCCATTTCGGGAAGCTGTCAACATGATAGTGGCAAAGTACTTCTCAGCTCTAGTGTGGCTGAGTGGGGTGGATCACAGGGACACATCTCTTTAACCCTTTCAGTGACAGAGGGTTACCCAACTCATTGCAAAGCAATGCGTTGTGTGCCCCTCTGCCACTTAAAGGTTTAAAGGTTTTACCTGGTGCTGGAGGGACTCGGTAGCTGTCTTGCTTCTGCTGCTGCCCTTGCCCAGTCAAGTGACTGTGTATGTGTGTATCTGTGTGTGAGTGTTCCCAGACTCAATTCACTCACTCCCGTTGGTAACATGCATCTCAGCACCACCATCCCTGCCTTCTCATACACCAGCCAACCAATAAGAGAGGAGCATCATGACAATGCTCCTCTCTCATTGCTAGAAGTGCATGTTGTTAGAAACAGGCACTGGAGTGTCTGCCCACAGTCCAGGCACTGGTGTACTGGTGCACCTGTGCCTGTAGTGCTACCCCACTTTCAGAGGCAGGGGCACTGAGGCAGCAGAGTTTTGATAGTTGTACAACAAGGCAGACATTGTTAATGCAGCATTGCATACATACAGTTACATGGCTGGCTGTGTGTGTGTAGCTGGTAGACGAGGCAGAGCATAACAGACAACGGCGTCATTCAGGGACTGTTTATTGTCCCGATCGGGGGTGAGTTGGGTCAGGGGACCAAGACTTGAATTAAGGGACTGTCCCGGGATATGTGGTCACCCTAGCAAGCTTCTACTTAAGGTTCCCACCTGGTCAGAGGGTCCCGCAGCTCTTATACAGTACTGCCACCACATGTAAACAAAATCAGTTGACAATCTCTTATTAAATACCAAAGGGGGGTCCCATGTGAATTTTTCTCGTGAGGCCCCCAAAGTCCTAGCACCTCCCCTGTTTACAGAAAATGCACAATATTTTCTTCTGATTTTTTCCTACTGCAAACATTTTCACCCAAACCCAGTAAGGTGAATGAATGTACGTATTAGCTCTAAAAAAGATTAGTGATTAGTAACTCCTTCTACATCTGTAATTATACAGAGTACACGACACTCTTAAAGAAATAGTAACTCTGTAACATTGAGCCCTCTGGATCTGCTTGCAGAGATGTTTCAGTTGGGGAACATGAAAGCAGATCTACAGAAAAAAATATATACAATGTAAACAGGATTTCACAGAAAGCATGACATGCTGTAAATAAGGGCTGGACTTACATCCCAGGTGATCTAGTCAAGGCACTCTAGGGGCTCTTAGCTCCACCCATCGATATATACCCCAACTCCTCGCATGACCCCCTCCCCAAATCCCATCCTGGTATAGAAAATATACATGGCCTATAACAAGCAAGAACATAAAATGCTTTAACCCCTTGATTGTTAGAGAGATCTCCAATGTCTCCAGCATCCAAGGGGTTACATAGCTTGCAAAGGGTTATAAAACTGATACAGGGATATTGAGAATGCACTGGACACACCCACAACTCAGAATGTGGGTGTGGCCAGTATAGCTGAGGCACTCCCTCAAAATGCAGTGTTCTAGACAGATGCCTACTCTGCCTATTGGGAATTCCAACTCTGGGCAGATAGTAAACTTGTATTACATCCTGCATTGATGGTCTACTGACCAGAAAACCCTGGAAACAGAAATATGTTGAATTTACTATCAAGGACATAAAAAAAAACTGTAAAAAAATAAATAAATATAAAGCACAAATAAAAGTATTGGTAATTTGACTATGCTTATACTTGCACAATATGTAAAGTCAAAATAAGGGGTTACTGTTCCTTTAAAATTCTAGGACTATGCACATATTTTCTTTGCCTGCCTGCCTGGCACTTGGGGTATTTAGATCCTTTTTCATGTTCTAGCTCTAAACATCATTTTTTCTGGACTTCGTATTAGACATTAGTCATCCTATGAGATGAGCTCCCTGGATTTTCTAGCACAATGTCCCTTAAGCCAAGCATTTAAATTCAGCTAATTATTATGCTACTTATGTATTAGATTGTAATGGCCAAAGAAAATCTTTGATTGTTTAGGCTTTTGGCAGAAAAAAGTATATAATAGAGTTGCAATTCCAGACAAGATCAAGTAATTATTAAGCACTAATTAGTATTTTCAGAGCTGCTATTTGGTGCTCTCAATTGAAGCATGTATCTGCTTAATCCCTGCTTAACCCTCTGAGTGCCTAGCAGGGGATGCTGAAGTGGTCTGCATTGCAATGCACTCATCTAAGAGGTTAATTGACATGTGTGAGCATATTAAAATGTTCATATCCAATGTAAGAGCCAGTTCAACCTCAACTTAACCCTCTGAGTCAGAGCAGGATCATCCATTATGGCAACCTAGACTACTGCCTAGAGCCCATGGCATTATGAGGGGCCCTAGCTGCAAGTGATGGGTCACAGACAGAGGCCCTGCTGTCACTAACATCTTGTGTCAGACGCTCTTATTGTTGAAAGACAACGGTATCATGTAGTTGCTCCCACTTCCAGTAAAACCATAATACCAATACCTGATAGCAGGACTCTGAGTCAGAACAACCGGATCAAGAGATGTGGGGCCCCAAATCGGCACCTTACCTAGGGCCACATGGAGTTTTAATCCATCTCTACTCTGAGTGCTTTTTTTTACAATGCGTTGGACACCCCCTGGCACTCAGTGGGTTAAATGACACTTCCATCCAGATTATGATGGCTTTTACAAGTGTGAAAGGACCAACTGCACAAAAAAATGGAGAAACAATAACGTAACCAGCTGCACTATGGGTAATAGAAATAACCACATTGATTTCATGGGAGGTTCAATCCTTTGAGTGCCAGAGGGGTAAGCAAAGCATTGCTTGCCACTCAAAGGGTTAATCCTTGAATGTAAGAGAGGTCTCCAACACATTCCAAACCCCCCTTCATAGCCATTTGTTTGTATAGATTTGTGATGGTCATTTGTTGCCAATTGAGATCAATGAATTGTTGTTACTTTCGCTATTTGTACAATCATTGTTTTGTTTTTTTTAAATAAATGTTGCGAGGTTTAAACCTGTGAGTGCCAGAGGCCTCTCTGGTACCCAAAGGGTTAAGGTGTTGAATTATTTGTGAACAAGAGTCAAAGAAGCTGATGTACTAAGAAATGGAGAAGTCCTGGGGAAAACCAAATGAACCACAGGGAATAAAAATTTCCATCACTTTAAATGGATGTTTTAACCCATTGAGTGCTAGAGAGGTCTCCAGTGCATAGCTTCGCAATGTTTTGGAGACCTTTCCTGTATTCAAGGGGTTAAAAGCCCTATTTACATAGACGGGATTTTGTGAATATTTATTTGTTTCATCTGTGCAGTTGGTTTGCCCCAAATTTATTCTACTATTCCTAGTGTGTGTATGGCACAAAGGGGTTAACTAGGCATATCTTACACTGATATCCCCTGGAAATACCTTTTCTTGTAGTTTTTTGGCTGAAATCACCTGGCAGGCCTGGAAAGCCTGGTGACACCGTGGTGTAACCTGTAGGGTGTCGTAGGGGTTTCCAATGCATTGCAAAGCGCTCTGGCACTCAGCGTTAAACCCAACAACAGACAGACAGCAAGCAGACAGTGGGCACACCTGAAGTATTGTAATGCCAGTCTGACTACAAAGGGAATCAAGGGATCTCCAGATGGAAGATAGCCTATTCAAACCTGTTTGCAGTCATTGTTTTAGAGGATAAGTGCAGTAATTTTAGTGTCCATTCCACTTCATGGTGAACCCATTAAGTGCTAGAGAGGTATCCAAGGCATTGCAGTACTTATCTGGCACTCAAATGGTTAAAGGTGGCAAAAAAAGCTGGAGACTGGTTTGCTTCTGTCCAATGTTAAGTCTATGGAGGGAATGCCATGGCCGGTATTTTTTTGAAGAAAAGGTGGCAACCCTACCTGCGGGCCTTCTAGCACCTGTCATGTCTGCCTCCATAGACATAACATCCATGGCTAATCTATTAAGCAAAGTCATCAGGGCAGAATTCATAGCAACCATTAGGATTTTCTGCCCATGGTAGGGTAGGTGGGAATAATTGTTTGAAGATGTTAGTGTTATTTTAACTCCTTAAGGAATTCTGGGATGGCAGAATTCCATGATGTGTCAGGACTCTCACTAATACTTCATACCTTCCAAACACTTGTGTTTTAGGGGTTGTTGCTGGGGGCGTGGCTGGTGGGAGGGGCATTAACGAGAAATTTTAGGTTATTTCATGTCCTATTGACACCTCCTTGTGTACCCTAATGAATGACTTATAATAAGTATTTTATTTACACAGACTAATGTATAAACACATATACTGATGTTTACACAAACAAACATCCATGTGAGATTTATTGCTGTGGAGCAATATGATACACTTATATATACACACACACAGTTTGATCTCCTAAAAAGAGGGACACCAGGGTGGGAAAGATGGACAGAGGGATTTGGGTCTAAAAGTAGGACTGTCCCTCCTAAAGAGGGACACTTGACAGGTATGGTACTTAAGTGCCGGAAGCGACGTGACAGTCCTGCACTTAAGTACTAGTGAGAGTCCCAGAATTCAGTTAGGGAAAAAAAAACTCTGTGGTCCTTCACGGCCACCCACACTCTGGATTGGGTGGTAGTTAAGTGGTTAAAAGCCTCATTTAAATTAACGTGAATTTTCCTTTCTTCCATATTTTGCCATTGCTTTGTCCCAGAATTGTTCCCCTTGAGTTCTGTGCCTAAGGAACTGGAGTTATTCTGGAGTAAACCAATTGCACCATAGGAGACTAATACAAATTCCTTTTAAATTAAATTGGGCTTTTAACCGATTGAATGTATGAGAGGTCTCCAATACATTGCCAAACAATGCATTGGAGACCTCTCTAGCACTCAAGGGGTTATAAAGCTATATTCAAGTGCATGGTGATGTAGAAATTTTTATGTCTTCCCCTATGGTACAGTTGGTTTAATTCAGAATAACGGTGTAGCTGTTTCCGCTTTGGTAATTATTGGTAAATAGTATTGGTTGCTGGGAGCCCATTATTTTTTATGGCTTTGGTATAATCTTGTTTTTTTTTATACAGGGGGAAAAAAGCCTTCAAAATTATACATAGTAGGATATTTATACAGGATTAAATTTTGTGCTTCATGTAGTCTACCACAGCAGTGCATAACAATCAATTTGAGCACTCAAGTCTAAAGAGAGCAGATTTACCTATTACAAAGTACTATACACTTTCCATAAGTATTGTTGCTGAACTCATAAATGAATGTGTTGGTTCAAACCTCCAACGCTTCTCTCCCCCCCATTAATTTCTGCATTTAGGATTAGATCACATCATGCAATATACAGCTGAGGCAAGTAAAAAAATATGTTATTGAAGGCAAAGGAACATTATTAGCCAGAAGAGCGGGTACACAGTGCTGTTCTAACCATGTGAAAATTTACTAACGCTTTCAGGGACTGTGAATTTGGTCCTCGGGGAGTAGTTTCTAGTTTATTACCTTCACAATTTATGCTTTGTGAGGCATTCCACACTCCATCTTGAAATTCCAAGCTCCAACAAATTTTGTTTTGTGTTAAGCGCATGCAGATTGTATAGGATTTTAGTTTTACTTACATGAAAATATGACTGTGCAGACTTGGAGCTTAGAAAATAATGTTAAAACATTTTAGAAACTTTTATACACTATGATTTCATTAAAGCTGTAGTAACCTTTAAAAAATAAATAAATAAAAAAAAAAAAAAAATGCATATATATATATATATATATATATATATATATACACACATATATATTTATATATATACTAGTTGATGAGCCCGTTACACGGGCCACAGTGCCACTGCCAGCCGGTCACAGGACAGTCATGCGCAGTAGTGACTGCCCACACCACGGCTACAGTGCCAGCCAGTCGCGGTACAGCCATGTAGAGACTACCTGCGCCACGGATGATATAGAGCTGGATGCTCCTTCGGAGCTCCCTGCTCTGTATCAGTCTCGTCACTGGCAGTCTCTACTGTGCATGAGTGCATCGTTACACACAAATTATTATATAGGATATAATGCTATAAAATGTATTCAGCGCTTGGAATCAGCAGACTGAGCTCTTTAGAAAAGGATAGTCACTATTCTCAGAATAATTACAGTCTATGGTATTGTATAAAATAGTAGTATATTAGACCTTTAATCATATTTTATATATACACCAACACCTTAATAATATAAAATACCAAAGATCAACTGTTGACAATGAAAATATTAACACATACACAGTGATACAATTTAAAAAATTATGGGAAAAATATCTGCACACATAGATCCAAAATCCACCAATCAGGATCAGAGAGCTAAGGAATTCCCAAACAATAATCTAGAAATATGTGGATGATACCCGCATCCACAAGATGCAAGCAACAGAATATTCTAAGTATAGTTTCACAATGCTCTCCCGCATTGACTGACCACAATGTAACAAAATAGCTCATACAAACTAAACTGGCTCACTGTTAATCACAACGAGAGAGCAATGGAAATATGTAACCCACACAGACAATATGATATACTATAGCTAGCCCTATCTAACCTAAAAAAAATAAATAATTAAAAAAATGAAAAAAAAAATTACTAAAACGAAAAATTGTAAAACGATCGATCATAAAAAATACAAGAATAAAAATAGAAAGTATAGTCAAATGGTCATGGTAACAGAATGTACCCAACATTCAGTGATCTGCAAATAATTACTCTGTATATGAGTCAGCAGTGTATCTTATTTGTACATTTTTCTGCAAGATGAATATAACTGTAAAACGCTGTATAGCTTATCCTTATAAGATATTGACATGCAGTATATATAACGCCTCTGGTGGTATACCTGTTGAAGCGGTCGGCACAGTATACAAGGATAGGGTTAAAAAAAGGAACCTTCTCACTGGATAGATATTCTCTATGGCTGCCTCTTGAAGCTCAGTGTCTCCTGTGTTGTTTCACCTTTTGTGGGTCCCCTTCTTACATTCCTCCAGAATCGTAGTAGTACTACGTGCAACCGACTGGTACTGGTTAGCCCCTTCTTGGGTGTTACTTCTGTCAGGAGTGTTGTGTCTTCTGAGATGATCAATAACTCCGACATTCAGTGTCCACTGCCTCCACTTGGCGCCAATCCCACACAGCACTGCCCGATAGCAGAAGTGGAGCCTAATATTGCTCTATTGTATATATGTTCATAAACATATGAATTGAGATGAATATCATTATATGCTGAGATGTCCATCCATGACCAGAGTCCTCCAATGTGTTTCAAAGTCCCATCTGACTTCTTCCCCTGAGGAAGAAGCATATAATGATTGATCATCTTAGAAGACGCAACACTCCTGACAGATGTAACGCCCAAGAAGGGGCTAACCAGTACCATTCGGTTGCACGTAGTACTACTACGATTCTGGAGGAACGTAAGAAGGGGACCCACAAAAGGTGAAACAACACCGGAGACACTGAGCTTCAAGAGGGAGCCATAGAGAATATCTGTCCGGTGAGAAGGTTCCTTTTCTTTACCACTATACTTGTATACTGTGCCGACCACTTCAACAGGTATACTACCAGAGGCGTTATATATACTGCATGTCAATATCTTATAAGGATAAGCTGTACAGCGTTTTACAGCCATATTCATCTTGCAGAAAAATGTACAAATAAGAGACACTGCTGACTCATATACAGAGTAATTATTTGCAGAACATCACTGAATGTTGTCTACATTCTGTAACCATGACCATTTGACTATACTTTCTATTTTTATTCTTGTATTTTTTTTACGATTGATCATTTTAATATTTTTAAAAAAATTTTTAGGTTAGATAGGGCTAGCTATAGTATATCATATAGTCTGTGCGGGTTATATATTTCCATCGCTCTCTCGTTGTGATTAACAGTGAGCCAGTTTAGTTTGTATCAACTTCTTCGTTACACTTTGGTCGGTCATCGAGGGAGAGCATTGTGAAACTGTAAATAGAATATTCTGTTGTTTGCATCTTGTGGATGCGGGTATCATCTGAATATTTCTAGATTATTATTTGGAAATTCCTTAGATCTCTGATCCTGATTGGTGGATTTTGGAACTATGTGTGCAGATATTTTTCCCATCATTTTTTAAATTGTATTACTGTGTATGTGTTAATATTTTCATTGATAACAGTTGATTTTTGGTATTTTAGATTATTAAGGTGTTGGTGTGTATATAAAATATGATTACAGGTCTATTTTACTACTATTTTATACAATACCATAGTAAGTAATTATTCTCAGAATAGTGACTATCCTTTTCTAAAGAGCTCAATCTGCTGATTCCAAGTGCTGAGTACATTTTATAATATTTGGGAGGTTATTTGGATATCCTTGAGCAGGGATCCCTAATTCTAGCAGCTGGATGGAGTGATTTCTAACCTACATCTTTGCGCAACCTATTATTTGTGAGTGAACAGAAGAAAAATCTAAATCAAATCAATATTTGGTGTGACCACCTTTTGCCTTCAAAACAGTATCAATTCTTCTAGGTAAACTTACATAGGCAGGTAGGTTGTTCAAACATCTTGGAGAACTAACCACAGTTCTTCTGTGGATTTAAGCAGCCTCGGTTGCTTCTCTTTCTTCCTGGAATGCCAGACAGACTCAATGATGTTGAGATCAGGTCAAGTCTTCCATGAAGACCACTTCTGACCAGTCTACACCAGACAGTAGATGGCTATACCAGGGTCACAGTGTTTTCTGTCAATTCTGAGCTGATGGTAGTGCTGGACATCTTCTGATTGTGAAGGGAAGTAAGCATATGTCTTCATCTGTTGCACTAAGTTTCCTTGGCCAACCACTGCATCTACAGTCCTCAACGTTGCCCATTTCTTTGTACTTCTTCAAAAGAGCTTGAACAGCGCATCTGGAAACCCCTGTCTGCCTTGCAATTTTTGCCTGGGAGAGACTTTGCCGATGCAGTATAACTAACTACCTTGTGTCATGTTCCTGTGATCAGTCTTGCCATAGTGTATGACTTTTGACATTAAATTGTCTTCAGCAACCTTACCATGTTAGCTGAGTTTGGCTCTTCCTCACCCAGTTTTATTCCTCCTACACAGATGTTTCTGTTTCAATTAATATGTGTTTCAACCTACATATTAAATTGATAATTTAATTAGCGCTTGTTTGTTATAATTTTTAATCATACAACTGACTATATGCCTACAAAATCCGTGACTTTTGCAAGTGTACCTAGAAGAATTGATGCTGATTTGAAGGCAAAGGGTGGTCATACCAAATGTTGATTTGGTTTATATTTTTCTAATGTTCACTCACTATGCATTTTGTTAATTAAGAAAATTAAACTATTAAGCTGCCTATTTTTTAAAAGCATTCTTACTTTAAAGCGTTTTTTCACACCTGCCTAAAACGTTTGTACAGTAATGTATATATCCTTATATTATACATGGCCTTCACTGACTATGAAAAAGCATTTGACTTAGTTAAAAGCAAGCAATAATCAATCCCCTGATCAGCCAAGTAACAGATAGAGCTTACATCAATTTCCTACAATAAATATATGAAAATGTAACTGCATCAATACAGGTCAACAATGATAAGTCCAGATCAACATAGAAAAAGGCATCTGACAAGAAGACATAATCTCCTCAAAACTATTTTCTGCTTGTTTTGAAGACATTTTACATAAACTAATGATTGAAATTGAAATTTGGAAAACTTAGTAGTACTGTATTTAAGACAAAATTAACACTCTGCTTCAAGCAAAAAATGTCTGACCAATGTATCCTTCCAATCCTTAGTGTTCGACTGAGAAACATGAACACCGAATGCCAAAGCCAATCAAAAATGTAAGATTGCACAGAAAAGGATAGAGAGGCGAATGTTAAACACAACAAAAAGAGACAGAAAAAACATGTGCATAGATTAGTCACAAAACAAAGGTAAATGACATCATTGAAAGAGTAAAGCTCCTGAAATGGAAATGGGCAGGACACATAGCAAGAAGACGGACCAAACAGGTAGATGGACCAAACTAAATTTGGAATGGATTTCACTTAACACTAAACACTCAAAAAGAAGACCAAAGACAAGATGGATATATGGAATTGCCAAATTTGTTGGTACACAGTGCTTTTGAGCTAGTTACTTCATAGAAAGAGAGCAAAGCATAAAATTGCAGGTTAAAGCAGAACTAATACCATCTAATAATAATCCTGTACACACACACACACACACACACACATGCAAACACACACATGCACACACACGCACATACATACACACACGCACATACATACACACTGATGCACAAACACACACAGATGCACAAACACACACATATACACACAGACACACACACACATACAAACACATATGCAAGCACACACATGCACACACATACACAAACATGCACATACATACACACATGCACATACATACACACAGATGCACAAACACATACATACACACACACACACAGACACACATAAACACATACATTCACAAACACAGACACACACATACACACACACATATACACATAAACATACATATACATACACCCAAACCCACACTCGAAAGGTTAAAACATTCTTTACACAACATATAAATTATTCATGGTTCAAGACAAAGAAAATTATTTTGTTGCTTTGTAAGGCATAGAAATGTATGTATTTGAAAGGCAATTCTGAATTCATACATTTTATTTAACAACCTAGTTCAGCTTAGCGATTCCAATCTCCAGCAGAAGCAATGAACAGTTGTGAATACAGGTGCCACTCCATCAATACTTCAGTGGGGAGAAGATGATTTCCATTTCTCTGTGTGCGAGTGGCTGCTTCTCTGAATTGCTTTATATTCATCAAAGAGCAGAGGAGAAGCATTCTGGTCCCTATGAGAGGGAAACTCTTCTTTCAAGATACCTGCAATGTTTCCTCCAGATCCAGATAAAAGTCTGAATATCTCAGTCAAATGTAAATACCCACAATAACAAATTTTGGAATAGACCTAAAGCAATTTGTTTTCAGTAAAACATTATTTTCTTATAGACTTATGTGGGACCATGTTGCAAGCTATCTGAGCAGTACAACATGTAAATGAATCTCTTTCAGAACAATGATCAGGGCTGAATTTAAATCAGAGGCCCCACTAGCAAGGCACTGTAGATGTCTTTATCTCTGCTCATGGACACCACCCCACACACACACTCCTATCATGACCTCATCCCTAAGGCCTACAACAAACAATAAAAAAAGCTTTAAAGGGATAGTAATACTTAAAATGTAAAAAAAATATGTTGTAGGGTTTATCCCCCTGAGTAAAACAAGAGCACTCCCACTGCTGAAAGATGTTTCATTCAAAAGTTATTAATTTTCAAAGTTGAATTTTTTAGGTGCAATATCACAGTGGCCTGAAATTGTACAGTGGCGCTGTTGCTACACGATCCTATGGACAGCTAAATCTCCATAGGATGGTGTAGCATGTACTAAAAATTTGGAGCTCTAGGCATTTTCCTAGTCTGCCTATTGGGTAATCTAACACTGGAACAATGATTTAAATGGCGGATCTAGTGAATGAGACCTGATGTAAAACCATTTTTGGTCCCCAGATTCTCTGTGCATGTACTTACAGATAATGTAACTGTTTCAAAAGAGAAATGGATGCCTATCTAGCACAGAACAATATTGAAAATTATGACAGATGGCTTCAAAGCAGATAAGATGTTTATCCAGGGAACAATCTGCCATTTGAAGTCAGGAAGGATTTTTTTTACCCACTTGGGGCTAAATTGGAAATGGCTTCGGGGGGGGGGATTGCCTTCCTCTGGATCAACAGGAATGTTTTTAGCATGGGCTGGACTTATCCTAACTAGTGATGAGCGAGCATGCTCGGCCGAAGCTCGGTTCGGCTCGAGCATCGCTCTGCTCGGCACATGGCGGTACTCGTACGAGTACCGCATGTGCTCGCCCGCCATGTTCCGGTCTCCTCCCCGCACGTTTCGCGGCTGCTGCGCAGCCAATAAACGTGCGGGGAGGCTCTGACATCAGTGTAATGCCAGCAGCCATGTTGGCTGCTGGCATTACACTGATTGGCTGGCCAGAACCCGTGATCGGGTGCTGTATAGCACCCGACGCGCGAGTTCGGCTCATTCTTAGCCAGGGAGAGATGCGCTCAGGCAGGGAAAGTCAGTGTAGGGAGAATAAAATTGTTGGAACTCTTTCAAGACCCAAAAGTCCTTTTTAGGACTGTTGTGTGTGGGGGCAGCATTTATATTTTGTTTGGGGGGGCACAATTTCCTTTTTTTTTGTGGGGGGGATATTAGTAAGGTGACATATAATACTAGATGCACAGGAAGTCAGTGTAGGGAGAATAAAATTGTTGAAACTCTTTCAAGACCCAAAAGTCCTTTTTAGGACTGTTGTGTGTGGGGGCAGCATTTAATTTTTTTTGGGGGTGGCAGAATTTCATTTTTTTGTGGGGGGGGACATGTTCTAAGGTGACATTGTACTAGGTGCACAGGGACAAATATTTCACAGTGCAGTGACAAGCTGACATATTCTGTTAGGTGCACAGGGCCAATTATTTTACAACGCAGCGACAAAAAGGGCCATTTTAAACGTGTGCCTAGCCATAGATTATTGTCACATTCTGTTTAGTGTGCAAATTCACAAATTAACGTCACATATTCCGTTCACTGTGCCTAGCCGCAGATTAGCGTCACATTCTGTTTAGTGTGCCTAGCCGCAGATTAGCGTCACATTCTGTTTCGTGTGCCTAGCCGCACATTAACGTCACATATTGTTTAGTCTGCCTAGCCGCAGATTAGCGTCACATATTGTTTAGTGTGCCTAGCCGCAGATTAGCGTCACATATTGTTTAGTGTGCAAATTCACAAATTAACATCACATATTGTTTAGTGTGCAAATTCACAAATTAACGTCACATATTCCGTTCACTGTGCCTAGCCGCAGATTAGCGTCACATTCTGTTTCGTGTGCCTAGCCGCAGATTAGCGTCACATTCTGTTTCGTGTGCCTAGCCGCAGATTAACGTCACATATTGTTTAGTGTGCCTAGCCGCAGATTAGCGTCACATATTGTTTAGTGTGCCTAGCCGCAGATTAGTTTTTATCTTCCTTTTTGTGTGTTTTACGGTCAGTCTGTAAAAATGGCGTACTACGGGCGAAACATCGTTCCCAGCAGCGACATTGGAGTCCAAGATGCATCCAGACATCCTCCCTATGCTGTCCCTGAACCATTTCTGTGGTGTTTCCATCATTTTCTGACCTTTTCCTATGAACCAGGCACCCTCCCCTCATCAGAGCAGGGGGTGCCTGGTGTAATGCTCGAGTCCTCCCATTGACTTCAATGGGGCTCGGGTGCTCGGCCGAGCACTCGAGCCTCCGGGGGCGCTCGGCCAGAGCACCCGAACACCCGAGCATCGGGGTGCTCGATCATCACTAATCCTAACTACTAATCTTACTAATCTTTACCATTTCACTTTTGTTGATCCAGAGGAGGGCAAAAATCCTTATTGAAACTATTTCCAATTAAAAAAACAAGTGGATAAAAAAATATTTCCTGACTTCCTGGATCAACATCCTGCCTCCATTAAAACCAGGTGCCATAATTATCTATATCTTTCTGATGTAAAAAGGTATTGATTGAATACTGTTTTGAAAGCACTACAGTCTCCTGAGGGAAAAAAATTCCATAACTTTACAGCCCTTACTGGTTTAGTCAAAAGTGCCTTTCCTCTTGTCTTACTGGGTGGCCCTTTGCTTTTTGCTCAGCTCTCTGAGTAAATAGTTCTTTATATTGTTAATATTTGTTAATATCAATCATATCCCTTCTAAGACATATTATCTTCATCTCAAACACACCCACAGTGGCTATTCTTAGTAAGTAATATCTTACAATCCCTTTAATGTTTTTGTCACACATATCTGTACTTTTCCCAGTTCAATACTGTATATTTTAGAACTGCCAGCCAAAACTGTATTCCTTGTTTTACATGAGGCCTTACCATGGAGCTATGAAGAGGCAGACTTATATGCCCATCCCTTGAAGAAGATTTACTGGTGTGGAATTCCAATGACAGAGACTTTTGCCCCCTTCTTCTTTAAACCTGTCTAGCTGATATGTGTATATGTCACAGGTGTATGTACCGTAAGCCTAAAGCCAGTAGTGCTTTCACCCTGCAGTGTCATATGCGCTACTCAACCCAAAAGACACACATACACACCGTTTTATACTATGCCATATTTATTAGGTGGCCCAACAAACATACGTTGACTGACAATTTGTTTATAAATTTGTTTATACTTTGGGTGTAGTGCACCATTGTATTAATGTGAAGGACTCAATATGTCATTAAGCTGTTCACATCAAGTGAGTTCTAAGATTCAAATTCACATATACACATGCACACAAGCTGACACAGGAAATTTGTTTTGATGATACAAAATGAGAAAATTTCACTTAGCTTCAATTAGTTGTTTCTGCTTACAGAAGTCAAAAAGAAGGAAAATAAACACACCAAAATTAACTACATCATTTAGAATAAACACATAAGCATAGTATTTTACAAATATAAGTACATATAAGGATGTCCCAGAGTTTGCCCCTTTGGGGAGGGATACAAGTAGTGGAAAAGCCCATGTACATGGGCCAAGCTGCTCAGTCATGTGCAGTAGAGACTGCCCAATACAGTCATGCACAGTAGAGACTGCCCGAATGCACAGAATGCTGGGAGGTGTAGTTCTGCGGTCGTACACCTGTTGTGTAGCGTTCTGTATGTTTGTGCAGTCTCTACTGTGTATGATTGCTTTGGGCATTCTCTACTGAGCATGGCTGCATCGGACAATCATTCTGGCCTTTTATATTATAGGATGCCTAGCTTACTAAACTCTTACAAAGTCATACTTCCTGTAACAGTTACAATAGGACTTGTCATACAGTTAGTTATACATGCACAAGAATTCAGAAGTCTGTAGATTTCTGATTATGATCACTATGTGAATTAACCCTTTGAGTGCCAGAGGGGTACACAACGCATTGCTTTGCAATGCGTTGTGTACCCCTCTGGCACTCAAAGGGTTAACCACACCCTTCCATGGCCACAGGCATAGCTATACAACCAGCACCTTTGTTTGCTGTTAGTTTTCAGGATATAAAATGTGATGCTTTAGTTTCAATATATAACCAGTTCTTGGGGTATTCACTGATGTGCTTTATTAAATTTCATTTTTTCATTATTTTATGCTTACTTGCTGACATTTTTCCAGTACTGAGCATGAACTATATTTCCTACGCATTTAAGGAAGCAATCAAATTTAATTGAATACCATCAAAACTCAAATTACTAATTGGAATCACATTTTTATAGCAATCTAAAATGTCATTCTATAATAAAAATTGTTATATTAAAACAATAAATAAATGAACACCAATTGAATTTTGAAAGAAATTTTCACATTTAGGAATGTGAGAATACATTCAAGGAAAAATAATTTCCAAATGTATCCAATGTATAAATAAAAGATTTTACTCAAGTATAACTGATATATTTAACCCCTTAGATGCTAGATATGTGTTGCACACCTATCTGTTAGTCAAAGTGTTCATATGTACTCAAAGCTTTGCAACATGGGGAACAGATCCAGTAAAACAGCGTATTATATCATTATATAGACATTATCATAATAATATCAGTATTTGGATATATATATATATATATATATATATATATATATATATATATATATAATTCTAAGTTCTATGGCTTGGTGTCAGGGTGTGTGGAAAAAGCTGATTGGATGAGGAGGAGGCAGGGAGAAGAGCAACCAAACACACACACTACACATTCTGGCATAGGAGGAGGTAGGGAGCAACCAACCAATTAGCCACTTGGCGCCATATTTGACTTAGGAGCAGGCACGGGGTACTTGCCTTCACCATGGTGTATGGGAGGGGCCACCTTGTTTACCTTGATGAAGGGCAGGGGACGCTGATGCCCCTCCCCTTCACCATGACAAACAGGGTAGACCCTTCCTTCCAATTGCCACTTCGCCTCCCCCTCCCTTCCATTCACCACTTCATCTCCCCTCCCTTCCATTTGCCACTTTGACTCCACCTCCCTTCCATTCACCACTACATTTCCTCCTCCCTTCCATTCATCATTTTGCCTCTCCCTCCTTTCCATTCACCATTTAATCTCCCCTCCCTTCTATTTTCCACTGTGCCTCTCCTTCCCTTCGATTCACCACTTCATCTCCCTTCCCTTCCATTTGCCGCTTTGCCTCTCCCTCCCTTCCATTCACCATTTCATCTCCCTTCCATTCTATTTGCCACTTCGCCTACCCCTCCCTTCCATTCACCACTTCATCTCCCCTCCCTTCCATTTGCCACTTCGCCTCCCCCTCCCTTCCATTCACCACTTCATCTCCCCTCCCTTCCATTTGCCGCTTTGCCTCTCCCTCCCTTCCATTCACCATTTCATCTCCCCTCCATTCTATTTGTCACTTTGTCTCTCTCTCCCTTCCATTCACCATTTCATCTCCCCTCCCTTCTATTTGCCACTTTGCCTCTCCCTTCCATTTGCCACTTCATTTCCGCCTCCCTTCCATTCATCATTTTGACTCACCCTCCCTTCCATTCACCACTTCATCTCCACTTCCATTCCATTTACCACTTCATCTCCACCTCCCTTCCATTCATCCTTTTGCCTCCCACTCCCTTCCATTTACCACTTCATCTCCACCTCCCTTCCATTCATCCTTTTGCCTCCCACTCCCTTCCATTTACCACTTCATCTCCACCTCCCTTCCATTCATCCTTTTGTCTCCCACTCCCTTCCATTTACCACTTCATCTCCACCTCCCTTCCATTCATCCTTTTGCCTCCCACTCCCTTCCATTCACCACTTCACCCCCCCCTTTAATTTGCCTCTTCACATTCCCCTTCCTTCTGTTCATCATTTTACCTCCTCCTCCCTTCATTCCATTGTTCATCTCACCCTCCCTTCCATTTGATGCATTGCCATGGCAAAAAGGGTGGCACCTCCCTTTCGCCAAGGAGAATGCAGGTTGTGAGGTAATGAAAAAAAGAAAACAATCAGACCTTGTGTTGGGACCCCTTCCTGATGCCTCCCCAGCTACTGATCTCCCAATTCAGCTGGGAGATCAATAGAAGAGACACAGGGGAGCAAGACAGCTCCTGTGCTACCATCCTGCCTGAACTACCAGGTAGGAGTGGAGGGGATCAGAAAACCGTCTCACGTCAATATGGCCTGCTTTCCCTCATTGACGTGAGAGGGTTTGCTGATCCCACCCTCTCCCACACAGTACTTTGGTAGGAAGGAAGAGGGGGAGATCTCTTGCTCCACTACATCATGTCTGTTGATATCCCAGCTGAATCGGCTGGGTGATCAGCAGCGGGATAATCAGGAGGGGTCCTTATTCCCCACCACGAGGTATGAATTAAAAAAAAATAATACAGAGGTATCCAATGCATTGCAACTCAGTCTGTTGGATACCTGTCTGCCACTGACGGGTTTATCACACGGGAGAAGCCATGCAGCAAAAACTAGTAATAATATAAAGAAATAGAGTTTCTTCCCAAACAGCTTACAGTCTAAATGTTACATACAATGGTTGATTAATCCTTTGGCTGACAGATGAAATGTGTCCATTACAAACTGTAATTAACTAGGACAAGTTTTGTGGAAAGATATTGGATTAGGTTCAAAATTAGTCTTGAATTCAAAATCTGCTGTATAAATCTTCTGACTACACCAAATATTATGATCAGTTGTTTTCAGATATCTACCAGGCATAGTGAATTTTTGGGCCTCCAGCTGTCGTGCACTACACCTCTCCTCATCCTCAACCAGCTGCTAACTGGGTAGGGTTGAGGGGAACCGTAATTCCCAACAGAAAGTGGTCCAATAATTTAGTACAAACAAAGAACTGTATGGCTGTGTTTAAACATATCCTTCAGACACGACGTATCAAGGTAAAAACACCAATTTCTTTATTGTATTCAAAATATACATGCAACATTAAGTACAAAAGTATCCAAAAATAAATAAAGTTTACAGACCATGAGACATCTTCACAAACAGGTGTGAACTAACAGAAATAGTTGTTTTTACCTGGATACATGGTGTCTGAAGGAAATGTTTAAGTGCAGCCTATCATTCTTTGTTTGTATCTTATGGAGTAATGGAGAATCTCTTGGCTGGCACGCATCAGTATCAACACTTGTACCATTGTATTGGAGAACAGAGCATATTGAGCACAGTGCCTGGAAGTTGAATGCCTCGTTAACACTTTCAATGCTGGAGCCGCTAAATATCTGTGGGTGTTTGCCAATAATTTAGTACCTCTGTCTTAAATCCTTGGACTCCCTACTTTTACTAATTTGTACTGGTTAACAAACAACATTTTAAGGAAATGTTCTCTTCTAAATAAGTGCAATGTATACACAAAGATGCTACAACAATCTATCACTATATGTCACACTACTGTAGTATTTCAGATAGTCAGAGCATCAATTGGGCACATTCTACTACTGGCAACATAGGAGGAATCCCTTCCCAATGAATCCCAGATGCATCTGCTCATGAGAACGAGCATGTATCTTTGCACATTAACCTCAATTAACCTCAGTCCACTTAATTGTGTACAGAAATAAAAAGTGTTTATTAAACTGGACCTTAGCTATCCTGCTTTTCATGGATAAGAGAGCATAATGTGTAATGGAAGTGGGCGTCTCTTAATGTTTTCATGGACAGATACATCCATAATGCAAAGTTAAAAAGAACATAGACCTTTCCTTCTACCTAGCTCATAGGGCAATGTACACAGTTGGAGAACTGGTTATGTAAGAAAGCTGCATGCTTTGATATAATATACTATTGTTTAAAGCAGCAGTCAACTTTTTAAATATATATGCTGCAGAGTTTAGATTTTTTCCTGCCGAGTAAAACTAGAACACTACATGGTGGGAGATGCTTCATTCAAAGTTTACAACAACTCAAACGTTTATCTTTTAATTGAACTGTCCGCAACAAAGCTGACTGGTGTCCAGAAGAGATTTTGTCTTTACAATGCAATTTATGGAAAAATGTCTTTGGCTCTTCATAGCATGTGATAAGAATAGAGCCACCCTTTGACCACAATAGGAAATTGAAGATTAATTTTAAAAAAGTTTGCAATGAAATAACTTTTGAATGAAGCATTCCCAGTAAGGGGGATTAACCTTGTTATACTCAGAATTACTATCTATCTATCTGTATGTGTATATATATATATATATATATATATATATATATATATATATATATATATATAGATATATATGTGTGGGTGTATGAAAATGTGTTTGACACATTGAAACGCTTAAAATGTAAATATTTTTTATTGAAAAGCCCTGTGAGTGCTGATTTGTTTTTGTCTGATTTTCATCTAGTTATTCCTTTGAGTCTATGTACCCAGGCAATATTTTAATTGAAGAGAGAGTACTTCCCAACTGGTATACATATAATGTTTTTATTTATTTATCACAGTGAAACGTTACTGCTCCTTTAAGAGAACCTTAGAACATATATAGTGTTATGGGATCAGTTGTTTGTAGGTGATACTTTTCCTATAACCTCTAACACTTCTATTTTTGTACAAATGTTATTTCAATCAGGTTGAAGTTAGCCTGTGTATAAATTGTATGCATTTCTCTCTTTTGCCAACAGGACTACCCACGGATAGCGCCGGCATTTTGGCACTACCTGCGGGTAGAAGTGAGTAATGGGCATTTAAAGTGCACACCACGTCTTTCATCCTTGTGATGGCACCGTCCTATCTAAACCATTAGAATCTGATTTAATAAGAAGAACAGGAGCAGTTCTGGGATGAACCGACTGCATCATAACGAGTAAAAATCCCCAAATTCTCACCACTTTAAAGTGGAACTACCACCCCTTGCAAACATGGCCCAAAAAAATTACCCATCTGGCGACTAGCTGCTCAGTAGCGCTAGTCGCCAGAATTATATCCCGCGTTAATGAGAATTATACATTGATCCTGGACTGACAGGCAGGAAACCACACAGACATCTTTCCATAATGATGTCTGCGCACCTGCGCTGTCAGTCCCTTCCATACCTTAAGGTCCCAAGTAACACCTCTTGCAGCGGACTGGGACTAACAGCTCAGACGCGCAGACATCATTAAGGAAAGATGTCTGCGCTGTTTCCTGCCTGTCAGTCCAAAAGCAGTATATAATTCTCATTAAGCGGGATATAACTCTGGCGACTAGCTCTAATGAGCAGCTAGTCGCCAAATGGGTAATTATTTGGGGCCATGTTTGTAAGGGGTGGTAGTTCCACTTTAAACAGGGCTTCTCCAACACTGTGGGGGGGTATGCACTAAGCAGTGATAAAGAGGTGATAAAGTGGAGATAACTTCTCTAATGACATAATTTCTCCAGTTCAAATGTTATTTTATGGAACGTATGCACTAAGATTTCTCCAGAGTTGGACATCGTAACGCATACACTCTATATAATAACATAGTACCTGGAGAGGTGATATCACTGGAGAAGTCATCACCACTTTATTACTTCTTTATCACTCCCTAATGCATAACCTCCCATGGGGGGGGATATTCACTAAGCGGTGATAAAGAGGTGATGAAGTGGAGATGACGTCTCCAGTGATATCACTTCTCCAGTTCCTATGTTATTCTATGGAGCCTATGCACTAAGATTTCTTCAGTTTTGGAGATCTTAGTGAATAGTCTCTATAGAATAACATAGGAACTGGAGAAGTGATGTTATTAGAGACATTATCTCCACTTTATCACATCTTTATCACTGCTTAGTGAATTTCCCCCGTAGCGTTGCAGGCATTTGTATAATTCAGGGGGATAGCAGGAACACTTAAATTAACCCTTTGAGTATCAGAGGGGTACCCCTCTGACACTCAAAGGGTTAATTGGGATATTTAATCCCTCTGGTGCAGTTGGTTTGTCCAAGAACTGCCCTAGTTCTTCAGTTAAATCAGTATCATTACGTACCAGAAGGGTATGAAACACATTACAGAGCAACGTGTTACACACGCGTCTGGTGCTTAAAGGGTTAAAGTAGTGATGCTCTGTATCATTTTTTTTTGCTTGAAAATTCTAAACCAAACCACCATTCCTAACTGCGGAACTGAGTTTGTCCTAAGCTCAGGACCACTATAAGCACTGTCATTTCACGCCCAAATCAAAAGCTCAGTTTCCAAACCAAACTCGATGGAAATCCTGTTAAAAAAAACACTAACACTTAAAAATGAAATTGGTTGACATACCTTTAAATGGCATGAACTTTCTGCTAGCACCTGTAAAAAAATGTGTGTTAGACATCTAAAATATAATCTGAAAATTATTATTTCAATGTATGTGTAGACTGCACTGTTCAGACCATTTGGTTCATTTTGTTTCTGCTCTAATAAGAGACAAGAGCTAATGCACATAATGTATTGAGATTAGTACCCATTGTACCCAATGGGCTGTTACCTTATATCAAGTTGTTTAACCCCCTTCCCGACCATTGACGTACCAGGACCGTCATGGTGGTCCTGTACTTAACCCCTTAATGACCGGGGAATCTGGACGCGGACGTGACTGAACGACCACGGAGCAATTTTTTTTTTATTGCTCCGTTGCGTTACAGACTCCCCAAACGGCGTGCAGCCGCGGTCATAGTACGTCATCGGTCATTAAGTCAAATTGACCCTTGATGTACTATGACCGTCAAGGGTCGTTAAGGGGTTAAGGACCAGTGACTGTCATGGCACGTCATGGAGTTCAGGGCTCCCATAAAGGTTTGAGAGATAAGACTTATATCGTTCTTCATGTTTTTTTAATGGCTACAAAATAAAATAAAGATAAAACAAAGTATTACTATCCCTTTAATATCACATATAGGCAGTTTTTACTGCAGTTTCCAACTATGCAAATGTGAATTAAGGTGAAAGTTCCACTTTAGGTACGCCAGTTTATTTTTAGGTGTTAGTGTTAATTTAAAACACATTTGTTGCATTAACACATTGTGCATTTCACAAATGAGTTTAAAGTTGGGTGCTTGCATTAAAGATGGAATTATATTAAAAATAACCAAAATAATAATCATATATGTCTTTTTGTACTCCAGGAACATGAACAACTCAGTTATTCCTCCACAAGATCCAAAGCTCCGAGTGTTATTATCACGGGACTCAAGCCATCCACGAAATACATATTTCACATACGTGTCAGGACAGCTGCGGGATATAGCGGCTATAGTCATAAGTTTGAATTTGAAACTGGAGATGAAAGTAAGTTTAATTACCCATGCTGTGCGCTATGTAATTATAGATATGCTCTGACCTAAAGGAATAGTAATGAAAATTAAAAGAACAAAACAATGAGCATTTTTATATATGCAAAGTTTCCCTCATATTAAAATGAACTTATCAAAAGCAAAACAAAAAAAATTTGTCTATTTATTAATAAAAATCTAACAATACATTGTTGGGTTTTTTCCAAAGATGCACAACGTTCTCTGTTTTAATTTAAATTTTTTTTATTTTGTATGACCTCTCTGCTTAGTCTGACTTGTCAGTCTCTTTGCACAGAGCACATGTTGGTACATGAGTACAGGTTGTAGTACATGACTTTTATTTTGAAACACAATATTCAGTGTTCCAACACCACAGTATGCTAGACTAAATAGGGAAGTCATTCAAAATAAAATGTTGTATCTTAGTAAAAAACACTCAGTGTACATTAAGGGCCATATGTTCAAAGAGGTAGCAAAATAGCTTTTGTCATTTGTAAAGACATTTCAAAGTACAGTGTCGTTTGGGCTCATCAATATTTTCAGAGAGTGTGATTAGGATCGGAAGTCTGTTGTTTTGTCATTGAAATATGATTCCTGACTGAAATTATTGTATGAAACAACAAAAATGTCATTATATAGCTATGGTAATTGTGCTTTTGATGTGTTTTCTTCAATTATTATAGGTTTCTCGCATTCAGAACTTCATATCCCCCCCACTTTTTTCTTAACGTACAAATTTTGTCTTTTTCAAGACTTTTTTGTTGTTGTATACAACAAATTTTCTTTTCCTCTATACGACACTGGAGAATAGTTTAGCCACGCCTTTGCCTCACCCCTTTGCCCAGCAATTCTTTAGTTGTGTCGTACAAAATGGACATTACTAGCTTTTTGTTGTATGCTCTATAGAAAATATGTCGTTCATGCATACAGCTACTTATTTTTGTTGGTCATAAAACTTTTTTTTGTCATTATTTATCCCTTTGAACATAAGGCCTTTAGTGTTTTATTATTAATTAATAGACAAACTTTTTTATACGTGACAGGTGGACTTTAAAAGGAAATCATTCTCTCAAATAATCAAAGGTTAACTACCAGTGTTATGAAGCCTCTGGAAACAGGTACACTTGGTTATAAGAACTGCCTCTTATCATTTTATCATTTGTTGCTGGGAGCATCCAATTTATCCTGGCAGCTACATTAAATGAGGTTAGCTGTGAGTACAGCTCGCATTGCCTACATATGCTCATATCTTGCTGAGGTCGAAAGATGTCATTAACCTTTTTTCTTCTGGTCCTGGCATGTGTAATATAAAGATAATAAATATAACTTAAAATAAAAAAAAAAAAATATATATATATATATATATATATATATATATATATTTGGTTCTTAACACAATAATAATAGTGAATGAAGGTTTCCCTTATGGAGAAATCAGGATTATAATTCAGTACATATTGAGGAAAAATAACTCATGGTTTATGAAAGTATGCAAAAAGAGATAAGCAAATAACATAGTAACATAGTTGATGAGGCATATGTCCATCAAGTCCAGAAACTGTTTCCAATGAAGCCCTAAATGGGTAAAAAAAAAAATCTGTCTTGACTCACAATGCCAGTCAGATATTTCCCTGGATCAACATCCTATTTGCTTTCAAGCCATCTGTCATAATTCTCAGTACTGTTCTGTGCTATAAAGGTTTCCATTACTGTTTTGAAAGCAATTTCAGAATCTGCAGGCTTAGCATCCCGAGGCAAAGAATTTCATAACCTTACTGCCCTTACTGTAAAAAAGCCATGCCTTTGTTATAGTTGAAAGTGCTTTTCCTCTTGTCTTAATGGATGACCTCTTGTTCTTCTCTCAGCTCTTTGAGTTAATAGTTCATCGGAGAGTTCTTTGTATTGACCTCAAATATATTTGTAAATGGCATTCATATCACCCCTTAGATGTCCCTTCTCTAACAAATAAACAAACCCAGTTTGACTAGTCTTTCTTTATAACTCAGATCTTCAAATCTCTTTATCAGTTTTTATGCATGTCTCTGCATTTTTTTCCAGTTCATCTGGTGCCCAAAACTGTTCTCCATATTCTAGGCCTTAGCACGGATTTATATAGAGGTACAATCATATTTGCACCCCATGCGCACAATATAAAAGTAAGATTTCTTCCTTTCTGGTAGAAATGGCACAAATTTAAGTACTAACCAGTCAGATAGTACATATTATGTATTATGCATCTCTAGACTCTATCACCCTAAGAATCTGTTCCTTAATGTTTAGCATTTTCAAACATAAAATGTTTAATTTTTTTAATCTTTCTTGTTTTTCCAAAACACTATGCTAACCTTAAAATACATTGTTTGTGAATGTTGGTGAATAGATATAAACACATTTTTTGCATTTTTACGTATTTAAAAAAAAAACTATAAAAACAATATCTTCAATAGTAGAAGCCAGGCTAAATATCGCATGAGAAGTCTTCTCATTGTTGAAAAAATTTGTTTCAAGAATTTAGCAGAAATTCTTCAAACCACAGATGCCTCAATGAGTAAAGGTGTCAAACAATTTCCTTTTGCATTAACTAGTCACCTAAGCCTGGATTCAAATGCAGGTGCTAATTTTATCTCGGCTTTTATCTCCCGGTATCCCCATAGATTTCAATAGGAATTTTTTTTTATAAAATGCGAGGTAACAGTTATCTCCTGCATTTGAACTCAGCCCCTAGTCTCCAATAGGTGGGTCATATCTATTTCTTACTGATTTATCATTGATCAAGGGCTAGCACATCTGCCAGTTCCATCTGTGGGTTTCATGCTGGCAGATACCAGAAACAAATCCCATTTTTGTGGAAAATCCACAGTTTGAATTTTTTTCAGTGGAAATTCCCACACATGGTGTATCCATAAAAGTCTGCTTTTTTGCTAACACAAAACAATTTCTCACAAGAACTTTACCAGTTTCCACCTATAACTGAAACATCCACCAGGGTTCAGACTAAGTACTATGCAGCTCTATGGCTACCAGTGCAGTGTGACTCAGAGCTCAGTATATGTGTGTTTCTATGGTTACTAGTGTAGTGGGACAAGGTCGGGGTCAGTATATGTGGTTATGTGACTACAATGGGACAATTCTGGGGACTAGTATGTGTGGTTGCATAGCTACTAGTCAGTATGTGTTATTCTAGAGTTATCAGTGTAGTGAGACAAGGCTGATGGGTCATTATGTGTTATTCTATAGTTATCAGTGCAGTGAGACACGGCTGAGGGGTCAGTATGTGTTATCCTGTCGTTAACAGTGCAATGAGACAAAGCTGAGGGGTCAGTATGTGTTATTATATAGTTATCAGTACAGCGAAATAAGGCTTATGGGTCAGTATGTGTTATTATATGGTTATTAGTGCAGTGAGACAAGGTTTATGGGTCAGCATGTGTTATTATATGGTTATTAGTGCATTCAGACAAGGTTTATGGGTCAGCATGTGTTATTCTATAGTTATCAGTGCAGAGGGACAATGCTGATAGGTCAGTATGTGTTATTCTATAGTTATCAGTGCAGAGGGACAATGCTGATAGGTCAATATGTGGTATTATATAGTTATCAGTGCAGTGAGACAAGGCTGAGGATCAGAATGTTTGTGGAAGAAAAAAAAAGAAGTAAACTTTACTTTTTTGAAGGAATTCTTGTGGAGTGACTTTTTTAATACTTTTTTCTTTTGAGGCAAAAGTTTTCACCCATCCATATCATGAAATCCTATGGGGGCAGATGTACAGATAAACATACAGAATGTTTCACTGGGTTTCCCTGCCTCACAGGGAGATACTATTAATCATTGATAAATACCTAAAGTACCCATCAATGATCATTGTAAAGAGGTGGCAAAGAATAAAGTATGTGATGTGCCTTTATTATCATCTCTTTATGATTTGTTGCTTTAGAAGGTATGAATTTTACCTTGCCTCATCTTTTCATGTGATAACACCATAAATCTGTACTTGATGTCTCGTCTATGTAGGTGAACAATACAGTCACTGACAGGACCACAGAACCTCAGATTCTGCTCACTGCACACAGTAATCTTCTTAACTCTTTAAAGGCCAGAGAAGGGTGTGCAGCCATTTCTTCCCAAAGCATTTCAGGCTGTTCTGGACTAAATTAACCCTTTTAGTACCAGAGAGGTGCGCAACGCATTGCTTTGCATTCACTGTTTTTCAACACGCTGGGGGAAGAAATAACCACTGTTCTTCATTTTCCTGAAAAGAAAACTGTACCAGCATATTTTTATTGCATGGGCATACAGTGCCTGGACCTTACTGGGGGCCTCCTGTTTCTGGGAGCCTCATCTTGAGTTCCCAGCATTTCCAGTTTTGCAGGAATAAACCAATTTACTCCTGTGTTCTGATATCAGGGACGATAAATGTGGCTGCTTTCACAAGAAATTGGAACAGGAAAAAATAAGGTCACATATAAATGCAATAGTGGACCGGTTACCTACACAGCTTTTAGTCTCATTAAATGTATCCATTTAAATTGTCTATAACTTGTGATTTTAATTTTCAAAATAGTTTAATAGTTTTTTTATTTAATAGTTGGACAGTCTAATCTCAGCAGAGCTTTGTTCTCTGACTTGGTCAAATAAAGCTGCATAATGAATTACTTCTGTGTCCAGAAATGACCCCCTTAGGCTGCTAAAATCTATCGCCTTCCAACAAAGGGGTGGAATAAATTGATAAGGAGGAATAATCATGAAAATCCTTTCAAGACAGAAGTTCTCACTGAAGGGAGGGCTTGGAAAAAAATCATAACATGAAGTAAAGTTTTTATTTTTAAAGGGATAGTAATACTTGAAAATAAGTTTATTTTATATTGTAGCCCTTAAAAAACATGAAAAATGATATAAGTCTTATCTCCCAAACCTTTATGGTTTGGGAGATATTCAGAAGTAAAGTTTCCCCTGGAGTGACGTCATTGCTCCACCCTTCAGATTTGGAATCCGGTCCCTGGACCGGTTGTGCCTCTCCAGAAGTGCTGAGATCACCATCTTTAAAAAGAATTTCTTAATTGGAATGGTCTACAAAGTGTGCTTTCAAGCCAGGCACACTTTGTAGATAGTTCCAGTTAAGTAGTTCTTTTCAAAGATCATGATCTTGGCACTGCTAAAGAGCTGCCGGTTGCTCTGTGGACCGAATTCCAAATCTGTCCACTAGATGGCAGACTTGGCTGAAACAGCCAGGAAAAGATAATTTTACTATATTTTACAAGTGAATATCTTCCAAACCATAAAGGTTTGGGAGATAAGACTTATATAATTTTTCATGTTTTTTTAAGGGCTACAATATAAAATAAACTTATTTTCAAGTATTACTATCCCTTTAATGAAGAGGAAAAACTTTATCAAGTGATATTTCCTCTGCTTCAATCGGTGCAGTAAGTGTTATGATATAGCTTTGCACACTCTAATGAAGTGCCCCATTGTAGACATAAAACATTCTTCCCACCCTGCTAGTCACTTGCAAACATTGGTTATATTCTATTACAAGAATTTATATAAAATCATTTATATGGCCTAGTTCGGCCAGTTACCACTTTTTTGTGTGTGTCTGATGATGTCTGGAAGTAGATCCACTGTGGCAAGCACCAGCTGATAAGTCAGAAGAGAGCAGGAGGTGCAGAGAGGGATTGGGAGGGAGTGCTGGTTGTTTGTGCGATTTTATTTACTGACATTTAAAGTAAAAAATATCAGTACCAGAAGGAGACTTATAAAGCTATCTGGAATCAGAGCATGACACCTACAGTGTAGTATTTTATTTCTAGTTAGTACTTTATATTACCGCTGCATATGTATGTACACCCACATGTATGGGTCTCATCCTAACCCTAAATGTGTCATTCTCTTACATCAGATAGTGTTATATTTTTCCTTCTCTGACTGGCACTTTTTATTTTAAATGTTTGGTATGTGTTCATGTATTGGCTAAGAAAAACTGTACTATGGTATTGAATCACTGGAGAATGTCTTGTATAAGGGATTCATTCTTTTTTTTTTTCAATGGAAATCTCAGTCAAAGACTCAAGTTCTCCCATAAAAAACTTGGTTCCCTTCAGACAGCAGTCGATACTGTTGATACAGTTTCATGTAGAAGTAATTCCCATCTGAAGTTTTGTTGCAGAAATTTTGTTGCAACAAGTTACACTGAACAGATATCATTGTTTTCTCTGGGTTAGTTTGCATGGGGACTTTACAGCTATAATAATTTTCAATGGCAAGTCCGTGTTGCAATAGAGGTGATGCATCAAAGTCACCTTTGTGATCTAGACCCAACACACTATTGCATTATAATATGTAAAAAATATCACTGCCTTTTTAACCCTTTGAGTGATGCATTGCAATGTAATGTGTTGAATAAATCTCCGGTACTTAGTGTCAAGTGAATAGTGCTGTAAATTGGCAGCTCCTCTTCTCAGGCATATTCACATCCATGTGTTTTAGATTTCTAATAAGATGTTTTAATTTTTGCATCCAGATCATTATAGAAAATTAGCTATAAACAGCTAGAGCCCTGAGCTTCAGTGCAATGTGCACATATTCCTGACACTTTGCAGGTTAAAATCAGAGCAGCGCAGCAGAAATGAACAGTGAAAGGTGGCTATTTCAAGGTTCGTTCTGGAACACTATTTGTGCCGCCTCAATAATTCAAAAGGGATTCAGATGTATCATTACTTGACTCAGCCAGATATGGAAAACAAAATTTCATTTTTCTGTAATTATTAATAGTACGTTACCCAACACATGTATAAAAGGCTGACCCTGCATGAATGGAAAGTTATTCTAAAATCAATCACAAATAATGTGCACATTTTTTTTAAGTTTCAGTTTTGCTAGATGAAGCAGTTCACAGCATCAGCTTATGCAATGCGGCTTTCTATTTAATCAGTGACGGACAGTATGAAAAAGAAAAAACAAAAGGAGGTCTCAATAGTGTAGTCTTTCTAGTCACAGCAGAGTATAGAAAAGAAATATACTCACAATTTGGTGTTGTGTTGTCAGACAGGTGTTATCAGCAAGTCTGACATCCAGGCCTACAGAGAATATAACCCTGTATCCATACAGATATTGTCCTTTGCTTTAGGCTCCCCACTCCAAACACTCATGCTCCGATTCCAGCATTATCCTCGTAGTGAGAAATAGTCACAGCAGCACAGAGATATACTTATAAAATGCTCAATAGAGACTGCTGCGCGTGCTGCAGTCATGCGCAGTAGAGACTGCCCGCGCTACGGCTGATACAGAGCTGGACACTCCAAAGGAGCATCCAGCTCTGTATCAGCCGCGGTGCAGGCAGTCTGTACCGCGCATGACTGCCCCGCGACCAGCTGCCAGGGGCACTGTGGCCTGTGTAATGGGCTCTTCAACTTGTCTTTAATAAATCAAAAGTACATTACATGTATAAAAAATCCTTGCATTAAATTGTTGGCCTTTGACAAACTTGTTTAAATCTTCCACCAGCTTTATGGGATAATTTATTTAAAGTGGATGTGTCACCTATGTACAACATAGCATAAATAGGTAGGCTACATATCGAATACTACTAAAACGGTATTAATTTTTTTTTTTTTTTTTTTAAATTCAGTGTAAATTTATCTTAGAAAGTCTAAGCTGCAGCTACTTCCGATAGACTGCGGTTACCTGCTCTGTAACTGCAGTCCGTCGCTCTGTCTCTGCTCTCCTCCCTCCTCTGATGACAGAGGCTTCTCATTGGCAGAGATCGATATCTAGCTTACAGACAGAAGCATCCGTCATCGGAGGAGGGAGGAGAGCAGAGACAGAGCAACTAAGTGTGGTTACAGAGCAGGCAACCTCAGTCTATGCAGAAGTAGCTGGGGGATAGACTTTCTAAGTTAAATTTACACAAAATAAAACTTTTAAAAAAATGTATACCGTTTTAGTAGTATTCGATATGTAGCCTATTTATGCTATGTTGTACATAGGCGACACATCTACTTTAAAGAGAAAACTATCACAAAAAAAGAAAAAAAATCAACCTGTCTCCATTACATGCAATATGGCATAGCTGTGGGGTAAATCAAGCTTTGGATCTCTAGCTTTTTGAGACTACAAGATCTGGAGGTCCAAGGGTTGACTATCTCAGGTTTAATGCACAAGTGCTCAGCCCTCCTACTCCAGGACAAATATGAAAAGGAGCCGTGCTTAAAAGTAACTCACTGCATCTCTGTCTCTATGAGGTTCTCAGAATGTCTGCATGTTATATTCCGTTATCTGAGCACACGCTTTTTACCCAGACATGCTAGACTTGTGCATGGCAAAAATTTTCAGTAAAATTTGATTCCGGACAATTTTTTTTTTTCATTTGGTGACTCTGCATTTCGGATCAGACCTGTTCAACTTAAAATGCTTTAAAAAATTACTCTCCCTTGCAGTGGCAATAAGGTATTGGGCCTGCCTGCCTACACAACTGTGTCACTCTGAAACCTATTAAAACAAATTCCTCATATTATTAATATTTTTTTGCACAGGAACAAATGACTCTCCCTTGTGGTGGCAATAAGACACCCTGCCTGCCTACACAACTGTGAGACTGGTTGTGACACTCTAAAAATTATTAAAACAAATTCATAATATTTTTAATATTTTTTGTTGCAATAAGGTACTAGGCCTGCCTGCGTACACAACTATGAGATTGGCTGTATCACTCTGAAATGTATTCAAACAAATTCCTAATATTAATTTTAATGTTTAACACAGAAACAAAGGTAACTCTGCCTTGCGGTGACAATAACGTACTAGGCCTCCCTACACAACTGTGAGATTGGCTGTGTCACTCTGAAAAGTATATACGTGTATTACATTGTTCCACAACAATAAAATTCACATTTAGTGTTTGTTTAACCCCTTAAAGCCCAGCATTCCAGGGGGTGGTTGTACTTTAAGGACCACATAGAGACGTTTGAAATGCCGGCACACGTGACTGATCAAGTGTGTCTGCGCACTGAATGGAGGACTGATAGTGGCCGATCCAGTCTTGGAGAGGTCAATTTCAGACCCCCCACAGGAGCGCTGGAGTAAAAAATATGTGACGTGTCAGGACCATCAAGGGTCCTTTAGACAAGAACAGCAGTGACGGCCCTGACACGTCACTGGACCTTAAGGGGTTAAACTTCAGTATATGTTTATAAAGTAGGTTGTGTAAATATAATACTTTGGGATTGCTCTAAATCATTTAAATAATTAAATAAAGAGGTGTCAGTAGGTCATAAAGTGACCTACACTTAATCCTGCCACCAGCAACAGCAATGTACGGGTTAAAGGGATAGTAATACTTCGTTTTCTCTTTAGTTTATTTTGTAGGCATTAAAAAAACATGAAGAATGATATAAGTCTTATCCCTCAAACCTTTATGGTTTGAGAGATATTCACAAGCAAAGTTTCCCCTCCCGCCCCTTTTACCTAGTGTAAGCCATCTCTTCTCAGATGTGGAATGCAGTCCATAGACCAGACAGATAACAGAAAGTGACAATCTTCTTCCTATGAGAACAATGAAAGCCCTGCCCCCCTTGACAAGTTTTTCAGGTTTTTCCCTTATCTTAATTGAAGATTGTCCCTCTCGGCAATCTACCTGGGCACCTCCCTTCTGATCTGGCTGAGCAGTGTTACATCAGTAAAAGGGGTGGGAGGGGGATACCTTGTCATTGAATTACTCTTGAACTACAACTCTGACAGAATTGAAATAACACTCTCCAAAGTCCAAATACTATGATGCTTAATTAGAGCTGCTTTTATTATGAAACATTACTATCCCTTTAATGCCCCCATCTTTGGCCATTTTTATTTTATTTTATGTTTCTGCTTCTCTCTTCCTTACTATTACAGTAAGGAAGAGACAGGCTCTGAAAAGTGACATAGGAAATGTACACAATACATTTCCTTTGTCATTGACTAAGCCTGTACATGTGATCTCTGTAGCAGCAATCACATGTACCGGCAAAACAGGGAAAGCTGAAACTGACTGCTACCGTCATGCTTATATCCTGACTGCATCCATCAATTTCAGCCTCCTCAACATGATCACTTAACCCATGATGTGCTAGGACCATCACTAGTCCACAAGGCACAAACACTGGTGATGGTTCTAGAGTTATTTTGGAGTAAACCAACTGTACCATAGGGGACAAATGCAAATTCCTAAATTCCTATGCACTTAAATTGTTTTTAACCCCTTGAATGCTATGCATTGCAGACCTCCCTAGCAATCAGAGGTTAAAGTGCAACTTAATTTAAGAGGAATTTTTATATGTCACCTATGGTACAGATGGTTAACTCCAGTTTGCTTTTATAATAATGGCCCTTTAAAACATATATGTGATTTTGAAAGCGGTTTCAAAATTCCCAATATTTTTATATTTAAATTAATGGTTTATAAGATATTTAGCTATATTTATTTGTCAGTTAATGTAAATCTGCTAGGTGTGCCTGTCAGATTCAAACATTCCTTGTTGTTCTAGATTACCAACTGTCACTTCCTACTAACTTTTACTAGTTGATTTGCTTACATTTACAAATAAATAAAGCTAAATATCTCAGAAGCTATTGTTTGAAATAAAAAATGTTTAACATAAATATATATGATTTTTAAAGCACCTTCAATATCCCCTATTTGTTAGAAAGTGAAAGTTCCACATCAGTGACATTCACCTATGTTCGGCTTAACCCCTTCAGTGCCAGAGGGGTACACAACATATTGCAAAGCAATGCATTGCCATATCCCACTGATACTCAAAGGGTTAAACTATTCTGAAAACATGCATTGTTGGCAGAACTTAAAAAAAAACACTAACGCTTCCTAATAACAAGCCCCCACTTAAGCAGATGATCCTAGTCTCAAAAATGAATCAATTCTGTGTAGATTGGTTCTCCAGAATGAGCATTTTACCCTTTGAGTTCCAGAGACAGGGCTGGATTTCCCATTAGGCAGCATAGGCAATTGCCTAGAGCACTACATTTTCAGGGCCACACCCATATTCTGAATTGTGGGTGTGGCCACAGCAACCGTAATGTTCCTGCACCAGTTTATATACTTCTTTGCAGGTTATTATTTAAC
The DNA here is from genome assembly GCA_037306005.1 of Rhinophrynus dorsalis. Taxonomy (NCBI): domain Eukaryota; kingdom Metazoa; phylum Chordata; class Amphibia; order Anura; family Rhinophrynidae; genus Rhinophrynus; species Rhinophrynus dorsalis. The sequence continues at coordinate 64,824,777 of CM074719.1, read as the reverse complement.
ACCTTGGATGCTAGCGAAGTCGCATTTGTTTTAGCAACCAAAGGGTTAAAAAAACAAATTTTCCTTGCTTGTTATAGGCCACAGGTATTTTCTGTGCCAGGGACCAGTGAATGGGGATAGGGATAATGTGAGGAGTGGGGGGGTGTCCATGGGTGGAGCTAAGGGCACCTAGAGTGCCTTGCCTAGGGGCACCTGGAATGTAAATCTGGCCCTGACCAGAGGAGTGTCCATCACACAGTGAAGAATTGCATTCAGCACCACTCTGGTATTCAAAAGATTAGTTTGGTGCCGGATATCATGTCCATGAGGCAGATATGATTCTTTTTGGAGGACTAATGGACTCTAAACTCCTCCTGGCAAAGATGTTCACAGGAATGCTTCATTTGGAGGTGTTTAGACATGATATCCAGTACCAATTAAAGTTGCATGCAGTATTGATTCTGACTAGATCAGTGGTTCTCAGCCCCACTAACAGGCCAGGATTTGATGATTTCCTTGTTAGAGCACAGGTGAGTTAATCAGTGTGAATGAGCCTCTGATCACCACACCTATGCTCTAGCAGAGAAATCCCTAAGTCCTGGCCTGTTAGTGGGACCTGAGGACTCGAGTTGAGAAACACTGGACTAGATACAGCTGATCAGCCATCTAGGATGATGGACACACAGGGCAGGGAGGGTATAATAATTCTACAGACCAAAGACCTGACATCCTGGCAGGCAATATCTGGGGGATTATGTGTGTGATAGAAAACTGGTCTGATCATGTAATAGATAGGGGTTAACAGGATTTACAATAGCAAACCTGCATGGAGGGCACATAATACTGTGCAGGTTACAGCTAAGAAGTAAATGGAAATGAAGGCAGGGCTAGATCAAGCTGACAAAGTCTGGCAAGGCAATCAAAGGGTTAATGTAAAATAACTGCATTGACCACATGATCAACTCTGCGGTACCATACCTTACCACTATCAGGAAAGTATGACAGGAAGAGAACAGGCAGAAACCATTTTACAGCTTATGCTTCAGAAAGGATCTAGTGAGCATAGCTTGAAACAACAAACAGCTAAGACAACAAACAAGAGGCATGACATTAGTTGACACAGTAACTATCAGCCAACAGGAAGTGGTATGAGATAGAATACATTTATAAGTCGGCTTCAAAGCTGATCTGCAGAGTAGAGTCCTAGAAACATAGGCTGGAATACTTAGATTGTAGACAGACAAAACCAAACTTGTCCAGATATTAAGAGGGAGCTTGCAATAGGACTCACAGGTGTTGAGGAAAGCAGGCAGGAGTTTGACAGAACAAACAGAATGCAGATGGAATGGTGACATAACATTGTAGTTAATTAGGTTTAACCCTTTGAGTGCCAGATGGGTACACAACACACCACTTTGGCACTCAAAGGGTTAAAAATGCATGTTTCCCTCAAATTCCCACCTTTCCTGAATTATCTTTGCTTTTGTTGGTCCAGAGGAGAGAGAGAAGAAATTTAAGCCATTACAAATTATGTCCCAAATGGATAAAAAGTGGATATTTTTTATGTCATGGAGGCAAGACATAATATACTGTAAACTACTCCCACTACCATCATCTTTCCTATAAAACAGTAGGAAAGGAGCATTTTAATGTAGAATGGTAGGCTCAAACAATACATACGGCTTTGAATAGATACCAACACAAATATAATAGCTTTAGTAGTGATTACGTAATGCTTAGCACTTTGGGGAATTGGTACTGAATACTCCCAAATCAGTCTTCCTAACAACCTTTCCACTCCGGTCCAAGTTGAAGAATGCTGGCTGTTCCTCCAAGCACATCAATTGTGGAACATTAAAGAAAAGAAAACACATAAGAGGCCACCAATATTGCTTTATAACTGTTATGTGCATTTGAAAAAAACAATATATACTTACTGTCCTAACATTTAATAATGGTCAGTGAGGGATGGCAGCAGTTCTTTTTGCTGAGAAATGCATAAGGAGGCATCGGAACTGGGTTTTTACCTTTTATTTTAATAAACAGTTCTTTTATGAACTTTTAACCGTTTGAATGCCAGAGAGGCATCCGATGCATTGTTTAGTGTGTTTTATACCTCTCTGTCATGCAAAGGGTTAACATGTTTTGGCAAGATGTTGTACCAGTGAAGGTACACAGGTAGGTGTTCTCCTGTGAGTCTGACTGTTAATAATAAACAAGTAGGGGGACCCACAAGAATCATATACCAGATACATAATATAAAACAGTCAACCACATAGAAGTAGTATAAGTTACTTAAATATATCTGGTCATTAAAGGGATAGTAATGTTTCATAATAAAAGCGGCTCTAATTAATCATCATAGTATTTGGACTTTGGAGAGTGTTACATCAATTCTGTCAGAGTTGTAGTTCAAGAGTTCAAGGGAAAAACCTGAAAAACTTGTCAAGGGGGGCAGGGATTGCATTGTCCTCATAGGAAGAAGATTGTCCCCTTCTGTTATCTGTCTGGTCTATGGACTGCATTCCACATCTGAGAAGAGATGGCTTACACTAGGTAAAAGGGGCGGGAGGGGAAACTTTGCTTGTGAATATCTCTCAAACCATAAAGGTTTGAGAGATAAGACTTATATCATTCTTCATGTTTTTTTAATGCCTACAAAATAAAATAAAGATAAAATGAAATATTACTATCCCTTTAAGGAAAAGACAATGTGGCATTGTATTAATTGGACATACCACTTACACTCTCCCTATATATCAACTCCCAATTACAGATGTAATTGAGTTTAAGATTTATGCTCAACAATAGCTCCTTTGCATATGAAAATGCAGTTTATCTCCATCACCAAGGCAATGTGCTCTCCATACATCACCAGACATACATACATCACCATGGCATCAGCCCTTAGTGCATATTCCACCCCAAGTTTCCTTGGGAACCCTTTATTGAAACCTGTAGTTCTGGGGGGGGGGGGGGTTATGCACTAAGTTGTGATAAAGAGGTGATAATAAGTATAACGCTTAGTGCACTGACTCCATAATAATATAGGAAATGGAGAAGTGATATCACAGGAGAAGTCATATCCACTTAAACACGTCTTTATCACGCCTTAGTACGTCTTCCCCATTCTCTGCATATGATTTTTCCCTGTTTTTTCCTTCTTATTCCTACTTTCTATTCTTACTCTTTATCTGGTTTTATTTCTCAGAGTATAATCCTTACCTAAGGTACGGGAATGCTATGAAAATGTAGTCCTCCAACCATTGCAAAACACTATATACTATTCTTTGGCTGCCCCAAGCTTGCCTGTTTTGTAGTCAATCTGCCTCTACCGTTGATTACTGTCACCATTCTTCTAAATCAATATGGCTGAATCTGTTCTTTGTCTATATCCTGTGGAGATGTGTTGTCAATCCTCCCTCCTTCCTTCTCTTCCCCCCTAAAAAAAGTTATGTTTGCTGTTATTATTTCTGAAAAATCCAATAAAAAGTGTGCAAAAAATGTTAATTTGGGGGAACAGTCCAATCAGAGCTTAACCCTTTGAGTGCCAGTATGTTGCGTAACCCTCTGGCTCTCAAAGGGTTAATGATCCTTTAACCCTCTGAATGCTAGAGGGGTGTTTGTCGCATGGCAAAGCAATGTGTTGGAGGGTTAAAGGGATAGTAATACCTCTATTAAAGGGATAGTAATCCTATATAATAATTTGCAACAAAGTCATTCTCAGTAGAGACTGCTGTGTGTGCTGCGATCATGCCCGCGCCGCGGTTGATACAGAGGAGCGTCCAGCTCTGTATCAGCCGTGCCGCGGGCAGTCTCTGCTGCACATGACTGCCCCGCGACCAGCTGGCAATGGCACTGTGGCCCGTGTAACGGGCTCTTCAACTAATACTTAATAATTACTAACCCCTGTATTAAAGTCATATTAATAAGAAATGTATTGCCCCCAGTGTCATCTGAGAGATAATCGCTCCTAAAGTTCCCTCTCCCTCTCCCTTCCCCGAAGTCAGTGTTATAGCTGACTGAAGGGAAATCCGGTCTTATGATCATCATGCGCCTCTGCAGCAGAGCCGCGATCTCGTTAATTAAAAAGAATCTTTCACTAAACGGTCTTATACTTGTGCTTGCAAACCAAGCACATGTAGAAGACCATTTCAGTGAAAGCTTTCTTTTTTATTAATGCAAACTGGGCTGTGCTGTAGAGCCGCCTGACGGTCCACGACAGGCTTCCCTGCAGTCAGCTAGAACGCTGACTACGGGGAAGGGGGAGGGAGAGGGCAACTTTAGGAGCGATTATCTCTCAAACCATAAAGGTTTGAGAGATGACACCGAGGGCAATACATTTCTTTTTAATATGACTTTATTATAGGGGTTAGTAATTATTAAGTATTACTATCCCTTTAAAGTTTAGCTCTGAGTCTTCTTTACATTTTTTTAACATGTAGAGCTATATTCAGTTACTTACAGTGTTGTAGTTCAAATACTATTCAAGAAGAAAGGATCCTCTTTCGGCCCCTTTCACTGCATCATGCTGCCTCACTGTCTGGTCCAGATGGTGAGTGACGAGGGACAATCTTAATTCAGCAAAAGGAAAATTCTACCCTCCTTCATCAAGGACAGCAGGGTTTTTCTTATACGTACTGTATGAAGTCTGTCCCTCGCTACATCTGTCCGGCCCCACGACAGGATTACAGATCTAATGGGAGGCAACCAGAAGAGACGAGGGGGGGATCCTTTCATCTTCAATAGAGTTTGAACTACAGAACTGTAAGTAAGTAAATATAGCGCTACATTTAAAAAATATTGTTAAGAAGACTCAGAGATAAACTTCGACAGAGGTATTGCTATCCCTTTAAGCCTTCTTTTTATATTATACACTGCTATTATTTTCTTTTTTCATTAATCCAATGTTATTTTTGCAGCCAGGACAACATTGATTTGTAGACTCCAGTAATATATGGTGATGATTTCTTCTTACAGTCTCACCCTATACTTCTGTGACTGTTCACATTACTGCTTTGTGACTATAAAGCCCAATACTATCACCATTATGCTCAACCTAGCATGAAAAGAATAGGGAAATCAATGGAAGCTGAATATTTATCTCAGACATGGCTATTTCTTTCTGTCTCTTAATAAGAATTGAGGCAAGTCTGGAGCAAACCAACTGCAAATAAAGACTGCCATTGATTTAAATGAGCTAACCCTTTGGGGGCTAGAGAGGTATCAAACACATTGCATTGCAATGTGTAGGGGATCCCTCTGGTACACAAAATGTTAACTCCTCAAATACATAAGATGTCCCCATCGTATTGCAAATAAATATATTAAAGTAGAACTATCACGCAAATTAAAGTTACCACCAAAAAATTATGCACATAACGATAAGCATATCCATACTAGTCTGATCCGTAATAAGTCCAGCATTACTGAAAAATCCAACTCATTCTGAGACGGTCAGGCAAGCAACGTGCTGTAGAGGCATCTGTTCACCTGCGCCGTTAGTTACTTCCTGTATGGTACAATGCACCGTCTGCTAGAGGAGACCAGGATGGACAGCTGTTTTTGGCAAGATGTCTGAGCTGATGCCTGTCTGACCATCTCAGAATTAGTTTGATTTTTCATTAATGCTGGACCTCCTCTGTGCCACAAATAAATACCACATCTCTTTCACCAATGTGTTAAGAGGTGCAACTGTACGTGGAAGCACCAGTAACAGCCATCACGGTGAAGGGCATTGAAGTGGGCACTCGAGGGGTTAATGCGTGGAAGGAGCCAGCAACAGCCGTCAGTGAAGAGGGCGCTGAAGGGGGCACTCGAGGGGTTAATGCATGGAAGGAGCCAGTAACAGCCATAAGTGAAGAGGGCATTGAAGAGGGCACTCGAGGGGTTAATGCGTGGAAGGTGCCAGTAACAGCCATCAGTGAAGAGGGCACTGAAGGGGGCATTCAAGCGGTTAATTTGTGAAAGGTGCCAGTAACAGCCATCACGGAGGAGGGTGCTGAAGGGGGCACTCAAGTGGTTAATGGGTGGAAGACACTACTAACAGCCGTCACAGAGGAGGGTGCTGAAGGGGCCACTCAAGGGATTAATGGGTGGAAGGCACCACTAACAGCCATCACGGAGGAGGGCGCTGAAGAGGGCACTCAAGGGGTTGATGGGTGGAAGGCACCAGTGGTGTTAGAACCCTGTGTACTGCCAGTTGGAGAGTATGTGGGTATGTGTTGTGTACACCCTGGTTTTTCTGTGATGAGTCATAATCTGTTGTAGTGAGTATAAGGTTACAGACCCGGTCCCAGTGTGGATACAGTATTCTGCTGCCTGCGATATCAGAATGTCGCTATTTTTATGCAGGCGGCATTCTGATATCACTGTTTTCAACACAACATTTTTAATGTGCCGTTGTGTTAAACGCCCAATAAAGGGCGACATTTTCAAAGCATACCTAAAATAAGACTGTTAGGGGTATTGGGAACTAGGCTGAGAATATCTAATGTAGAGGACTGAACTCTGGTACCACTGACCTTGACAGGAATCTTCATAGCGCTCAGAAATGGAGCATCATGAATCTATCAAGAAGCTGTGTCATTAAATGAATGCCAAGCACAAGAGGAAGACTTATGGAGCAAATTGGAGACCTCTCTAGCATTCTAGGGTTAAATCTCTTTAACTCTCAAAGTGCCATTGTGTACTCCCTCTGGAATTCAAATGGGAAGTTTGTTTGTCAAAAGAAAGAGCATGTGTTACAAAAGATATGAATATATATATATATATATATATATATATATATATATATACTGGTTGAAGAGCCAGTTACACAAGCCACAGTGCCACTGCCAGCCAGTCACGGGGCAGTCATGTGCAGTCATGTGCGCTGCGGCCGAAGGATCATATAGCTCTATATCAGTCACAGGCTCATCACGGGCAGTTTCTACTGCGCATGACTTCAGCACACGCAGCAGTCTCTATTGCGCATGACTGTGTTGTTACAAACTTTCTTATTTATTTAATTATTAATTAATTATTATATAGGATATACTAGTTGAAGAGCCAGAGTGTCACCCAGCAACGGCAGCGGTGCAGTCATGCACAGTACAGACTGCCTTCACAGCGGCTGATATGGAGCTAGACTCCGAATTCAGACCATAGTCCTCTCTGCGCACCTGTCTGAATTCGGAGCCCTGCTCTGTATCAGCTGCGGCACTGGCAGTCTGTACTGTGCATGACTGCAGTGTGCGCAGCTGTCTCTACTGTGCATGATGGCTTCTGACAAACAGTTTAGCGAATTATTATATAGGATATATATATTCACGTATCAGAGATGTATAGAACTCTTTGTTTGCGATGCGCATTACAGAGGACATATAACTGCCACTCAACTATTTTCATGATATTCCAATTATTCTCTATGTATATTGTGCAGTCATAACATCATAGTGGAGCAATTGTTAAGTAAAAACATTGAAACATCCTGATAAGCTACCAAAACATCTCACAAGGAAAAAAGGGAAAATTCATGGGCTCACAAACTGAAGCAGAGCGCAGAGAGCTCGATATACCACCAATCAACGCAATTCATATTCAAGCACTCTTAATCTTGATCTCCTGATTAAGCTTGCTGTAACTGTGAGCGCATTCCCTGTTGAGGTGTTTTGGTAGTATAACAAGATGCTTTAATAAACCAATATTTTTTTAACTTTACACTTCCTTGTTAAGAATTGTGCAACTTGTGCATATAATTTTTATTATTTGATTTTCTCCAGAATTGCTTCTTTCTTTGTGCCTGTGGCCCTTACTTTCTTGGACCTTGTGTTGATTTTTTTGGTAACTATGTCACTGTGTCCTCTGTATTCCAGCTTCTGATATGGCTGCTGAACAAGGACAAATTCTGGTCATAGCCACGGCTGCTGTTGGAGGATTTACTCTTCTGGTCATTCTCACCCTGTTCTTCCTAATCACTGGCAGGTAAATAAAATATAGATGCTGAATTTATGTGTTGCTGGCATTATTGTATAGTTTTTAGTGTTGAGCGAGCACCCCGATGCTCGGGTGCTCTGACCGAGCACCGCCGGAGGCTCGAGTGCTCGGCCGAGCACCCGAGCCCCATTGAATTCAATGGGGCGACACGAGCATTACACCAGGCACCCCCTGCTCTGATGAGGGGAGGGTGCCTGGTCAATGCCCCCCTTCATCTCCACAATGCCCCTCTTCCACAATGTCCCCCTTCCACAATGTCCCCCTTCCACAATGTCCCCCTTCATCTCCGCAATGTCCCCCTTCATCTCCGCAATGCTCCCTTCATCTCCGCAATGTCCCCCTTCATCTCCGCAATGCCCCCTTCATCTCCGCAATGCCCCCCTTCCACAATGTCCCCCTTCCACAATGTCCCCCTTCATCTCCGCAATGTCCCCCTTCATCTCCGCAATGCCCCCTTCATCTCCGCAATGCCCCCCTTCCACAATGTCCCCCTTCCACAATGTCCCCCTTCATCTCCACAATGTCCCCCTTCATCTCCGCAATGCCCCCTTCATCTCCACAATGTCCCCCTTCATCTCCGCAATGCCCCCTTCATCTCCGCAATGCCCCCTACCTCCAGTCCCTGGTGGTCCAGCGGAGCGTCTGCAAGATCTGTGCCTCCTCCGGCACAGATCCCTGCCACCCGAACATGGCGGGCGAGCACATGGCGGTACTCGTACGAGTACCGCCATGTGCCGAGCAGAGCGATGCTCGAGCCGATCCGAGCATCGGCCGAGCATGCTCGCTCAACACTAATAGTTTTTCATGATTTCTCATGACAAAAACCAGAAGAATCATAAAAATAAGCTAGAGTTAAGTTGTACACCTAATCCAGTAACAGGGATGAGCAAAAACCTTTGCACTCTGATGTGAGCTGTGTTACTGAGGCAGACTTGTCAAATAGCAGACAGGATTGAGTATTTTGTTGAGGGCCCTGGCAAGATATCACACTCCATCAGTTCTTTTTTTACCTTACAGTAAAAACACAAACAGTAGTTAAGTAATGTCCAGCAAAAGCACAAGGGGCAGGGGGAGGGGGAAAGGAGGAGCAATACAGGGATATGGGAATAAAGTGGTAGTTCAGGAACTGACTGCAGCCATGGTTGTTGCAACATGTGCAATAAATGATGATGATCTCTCTCTTCTTGGGGAGGACGCAACTTGTTAAGCTCTCACCAAAAGTTCCAGCACCAGTACTTTAAAAAACAGTATAATCTACCATAATTCCTCCTCTAACTTGTGGCTGTCCAAAGTTGATGTATTGATGGAGATATATCATGCATCGATTTTATACTTGACCCTGAAATTTGAGATGACCTGTCACTTTGGATTTATTTTCATACACAGTCCATTACATCATTAGCTATGGTCTCTCCACAAGACTAATGTGTTCTATTGCATTGGTAAGTTAGGGCTAGCTTCTGACAAATCCCTGACATTGGCGGTGACTAGTTCATTGCCTTTTTTACCCTTTTAGCTCTTCTTTGATATTCATAACCTGTTGAAATTTATCAGGGTAGATTCAAGGGCGACATGAAGCTCTTACTCATCAGCTCGGGGGTCCTCACCTATCTACTTAGCTCTGGACTGTGAAGGTGGGGGGCTGTACGGAACTGGAATTCTTGGAGTGTTGAGGGACAGAGAGAGATAATGTGTCATTTTTCCCCCACCTTTCCTCACCCTCCTACAGAATAGGAACTAATCTTCTTACCTTTTACCTTCCCACAACCAACATCTTGGCTATAGCAGAGAGTTTAAAGTGACAGTTCAAGTGATTACATCTCATTTGTTCCATCTCATGTGATACATATCTGTTCATGCTTACCAATATGCCTTTTGTTAAATCTTGATTTGCTACTACCAAAAGTTTCAGAATTTCTGTTCTTTTATACCTGATAGCTACTTTGTGATGTTTTCACTTCTCACTGTGACATTTGATGCTCATATGTATTGTATGACCTGAATTTTCAATAAACTTCTTAAAATGTAAAAAAAAAAAGTATGAGAAGAACATTGAAGACGCAAAGAGTCGCATTCTAGTGTTGATGATGGCATAAAGGAGGAAGGTGTAGCCGCTGAACCAACTGCTACATCTGGAAGTGAGACAAACAAGCACCAAAACACCTATCACTAAAGTAGTAGCAAACACTGAAAGTAAAAATAAATTGTTTGACACCCCTGAAATCTGGCAAACTACCTGCTCTGTGCATTACTCCTGGCTTGTCTGACGACCCACTTGTCGGTACCTCGGCTTGAGCTATCTCCGCTCGCGATTACCTTTGTTCACATATTCCAGTATCTGTGTGGTACGAGCGCATATACCCTGGTAGGTCTACAGACTACCAGAGGGATAGAGCCATAGACAAGGTTCTATTCTTATTGCTATCCAGCTCCAAGAAGTGCAGGCTTTGGCTCAGTGTACAGCCCTGGGTAGTGGACTGTATTACTGTCCATACTCCTGTGTTCTGGAGATCATGGGGGTGACATGAAGCTCTTACTCATCAGCTCGGGGGTCCTCACTTATCTCCTTAGCTTATTATTATAAATAAAGGAGGTTTTAACTTACTGCACCTGTGTCTGACTCTCTTTGTATTGGTTACCGTGACAAGTTCACAGTATGGAGATACTTCAGTCAGGATCCAAAAGCTAAGCATGTTGCTATCTCTTGTCTGTGAAAAAATCAGGTGAGCAGAGGGAAAGCAGGCTCACACCAAGACACCTCCTCTATGAGATCCCACCTGAAGAACAACCACAGGTCTGACTGGGAGGCACACTGTTAACAGGTCAGATGTGCACATCTAGCAGAAGCAGTCCAAAACATTCCCAGAGCTCTGGGGAATATACGTGAAGTGGCAATGTTATTGATGTGTCAGAGAGTGTGCCAATGCCAACAGTTAGTTAATTCCAAATAACACCTATGGCTCCTGCTGCAGAGGAATATGATAACTCTGGGCTTGCTGTAGGAGATGGAAATAGTCATAGACTGCCCACACATGCTGACTCTACTTCCACCACCTCCTCTAGTCATATTGTAAAAGCAATAAAGTTACAGTTTTCTTCTTCCATGTACTGGTATCCCCCACTTACTGAGTTCTGAGAAAGAGTCAAAAACTTCACAAAAAAAATCCAAAAGTATGCCTGTGGAATGGCAAGGATGCCAGGACCTTGGTCGTTGACATGCTACCCTTTTGTTTTATTGAAAACAGAAGCTTTGAAGAACTGATGTAATGTGTTATACCCTGCCGGAATATCCCATGCCACAGTTATCTTTTCAGGATGGTTCTGCCAATATTACATAATAACAATCCAGTTGAATTCTGTATCATATTATCTAGCAAGTAATGCAACAGACATTCTGACTAGTAAGCAAAGTCTCACAATGGCAATTTGTGTCATCAGACAGTAAATTATAACACTTCTACATAATACTAGTGAATAGGGATAAACAGTTCCTTTTCCTTCTTATAGTAATTTATGCAGAAATAAAGGTGTCTCTCCTTTCGTTGCAAATTACCACAGGAAGGAAAACCAGGTGAAATTTATCTCAGAAGGTTAAGCCCATTGATTTCAATTAGGCAAAAATCTTTCTATGTAATTTTTCTGCACACATCATCATGTATGCCAACATCATAATTTACAGGCATACATTCTCAGACATTCGTACAGTTCTCCACTCAAAACATTTTAGAAGAAAGGTCCTTCTCACATGAATTTATGCTGGAGGAAATAGGCCCTATTTTCCTATTAATCTGTTTCAGCTCCATACCTTTTCACACAATCATACTAATGTGACCAGCATTTTAGAATAATATTTGGTAGAAACGGACTATGTGGCTTACTGGATATGCACTATTTGTAAAGTTTTGATGCCCATATGTAGTTTACATATAGTGTGTTATAGATGGGTTGATATACGTTACACAAAGCATAAATGGCAAACCATTACAAGAGATCAGCATCACCCTGATGCAAGCTTAACCCTTCGAGTGCCAGAGGGGTAGACAACACATTGCTTTGCAATGCATTGCGCACCTCTCCTGCACTCAAAGGGTTATATGCATTGTATTTTTAAAAACTGTACATATTTTTTAACACATTTTATATGAATATTCCATATGGACACACACTCTGTTATCCATTTAACATGTACCCAATATTGGATAAGGGATCAAACTCGATAGAAATTGAAATTTGTATTATTCTATGAACTATACTCATAAAATATGTATTGTTCCTGGAATTATACATACAGTGGGGATTCTGCAACCTAAAGGTTGTTCATGTTTATCTGATATACATGATGCTATGTATGGTAGGTTACACACCATTACTTTTAACTTGATCCATATCTCAAAACTAACATAGAATATTTACTTGGGATATGTAGAAGTTTCTGCCATGGGAAAAGATTTGGTGGAAAACAGGGCCTTCATTCTGCAAGAATTCCTGCAAGGAGGCCCTTTCCGTCAATCTCTTCTGCAAGGTACAATTGAGTGAATGAGTGTGCACGTCTGTGTTTGTCTGTGTGGGTGTTTTTGTTTGTGCATGCATAATGACAGTTGTTTCGAAAAGCATGTTCTATAAGTGTGTGCACGTTGACGTGCATTGGAATGTCAAAAACGCTGTGCAGAATGTCAGAATGTGGAGTAGGTATGGTGGAACCCTGATGTAAATAAGGCTCTTGAAGGTTTCACAACAGTTAACCTCCTGCAGGCAATCCTTGCCTGATTTTCATCCCCTCAGGAATTTCTGCAGAAAGAAAAAACATTGCTCCATGTTACCAGAAATTTCTGCAACACTTGTGCCTTGGAGAGCATGGGTTAGATCCCAAATTTTCCACCCAGGGCAATGGTGTATTAGTTGGTTCTATTGCACTATAAATTTTTTCTCTTCAAACATTGATTACCAACATAATACATAATATAATTATTATTTTTTTTTATATTTTTATTAACAGAGGCAACGTCAGGGTACAAACACAAAACAATGTGAAATATGGTACAAAAGAGAAGAGTACATCGGACATTGACAGCAGTAGTAGAAATACAGTGTATTAGCAATAGATCAGGTAGGATAATATCATCCCCCACTCAAAATAATTCAGCTATGCCTTCCAAATACCAAGGAACTTGTGCAGAGCTCACTGGTGAATAAACACAGTGGTGATAATGTGGAATGTCCTGATTAATGAAGTTAATCCTATGGCCATGTGACGGCGGGGCATCAGACATCCAAGCCAACATAACCACCTTGAGTGCCATGACCAGGGTCTCCTGCAGGAGAGTCTTAAGAGGGCGCAAATCAATATCATTAGGAAAAATAGAGAGGATACCCAACTTCGGTGTAAGGGGAACAAGCCATCCTGCAACTTCTGACAAAGTAGTGAATACATCATTCCAGAATCTATAGACTGTAGGGCAGGACCAGTTGAGGTGCATGAAGTCACCAACGGCAGCCGAACATCTATCCCATAGGTCGTCTTCACACATCACCATCTGGAGCAATCATACCGAAGTAAAGTATGCTCTATTTAAGATTTTCAACTGGATCATATGATGTTGGGAATGCAATGAAACTCCCTGAGGGCTAAGTTTGGTCAGAGACCACTTCTAATCCTCCAACAGTCCCAGATCCCCCTCTCATTTCAATCTCAAAGAAGCATCTCACTGTTGCGCATGTGCATCAATCCATTTGTAAATAAAACTGAGTGGCAGGGTAGGTCACTGGGCCATGAAGGACGAAAAAAGGCAGAATCTTTCAACAACGGGGTTGCAGTCACCCCACTGCCCACACATGCTGACTGACGAAGTTGCAGATATGAGGAGAAGAGACGGTGCAGGAGGCAGAAGTCCTCACGGAGCTGATCGAATGACTTGAGGCAGTTGTAAGTGTAAACATGTCCTAATTCTGTAATTCTGTGGCCCATCCAGATGGCTCCAAAGTCCAGACCGTGCAGGTGCTTAAGAGTTGGATTGGTCCATAAGTGGGTAGAAGGGTCATATCCCCTCCAACCCACCAGTTTCTGCAGCTCTGTCCATGCCCCATACACAGCAACTGCCATGGTTGTTATCAAGTTGTTCATCGCCAGGCCCAAAGTCAAGAGCTATGACAAGCACCGACCATCCTCCAGAACAGATGCCTCCAAAGTAAGGAACTGATATTGAGAATCAGGGTTCGCCCATGCCAGGGCGAGCTGACCCTCTGCCGCCAAATAGTAACAGTAGAAGTGAGAAAGGGCAATACACCCCTCCTCAGATCTAGGTCTGCGCAGGGTAGAGAGTAGCACTCTAGGTTTCCCAACCACCATAAGAACCGAGCTGTAGAAAGATTTAGTTATGTGAACTGCTGTGTTCTGAAAAACATAAAGGAGTTTGGGTAAAAACACCATCTTAAAACATCAGTAGAAGGGTGTCAGGCGTCGACGTTCAAGGTGGGTCCAGAAAGGATAGGAAGGACCTGGACTCTGGCCAGAGATGGTGGGATCACCCCAAATCTTCTCTGCCAGGGGACAACGGGCAGCCCTATCTATTACCCCTACTCAATACAAAATTCGAGGATGAGATATTCCCAGTGTGGACAGAACCCATAGGCCTAGCATATAAAGTGCAGACCCAACATCTAAAAGTGGGCCCAAAACCGAATTCCTCAAGCATCGCCCAGAGGTACTTCCATTCCAGTCGAAGACCTTAGCCGAATCCAAGGAAGCGACAGGCCGGCATCCCTGTGTATCATGATGAATCTGAAGATGAGTGTACAACCGTCTGAGGTTATGAACCATCAACTTCCCCGGAATAAATCCAGTCTGATGTGGATGGACCAACCTAGAAATGACAGAATTCAATCGAGTCTCCTGTATCTTCACCAAGATTTTGACGTCTGAAGTGAGAAGGGATATGGGGCAAAACAATTTGCATAGTGTTGCATCCTTCCCAGGCTTTCATATTACCACAATAGAAGCCCTGCTCATCGCAGGGGGAAGAGCATCAGAGTCCAGAGTCCAGAGAAATGCAAGATGCAATTGAGGCACTAGTACATTAATATAATGTTTATACCATTCAATGGGCAGGCCATCCAAACCAGTGATTTACCATTGGGTATAGCCCTTATGGCCTCGACCTCCTCCCTCAGATGGATGGAAGAGTACATATAGCGTCTGTCCCCAAGGGAGAGGACCGGTAGGCTGCAACCCAAAAGATAGGATGACAAGTCTTCAGAGGATTTAGTCAGTCTGGATTGGTAAAGATATTGGAAAAAGTGAAATCTTGCATTGATCTCTTTGTCTGAAGTGACAGACAGCTTCATCATGGATGTGAAGGATCGGAGTACAGTATTTCACCAAGTGTGCCAACATTTTGCCTGCTTTGTCACCATGCTCAAAGACCCAATGACGAGCACGGAACACCCTGGAGCTATTCAGCTCTGAAAGACACATGTTAAGATGCAGAGAAGCATAGAGGAATACAGCATAGGAGTCCTCCCTACCATTAGTGGCATAATCCTGCTCAGCCATACTGTCCTCATCCACCAGCCGTCGGGCCTCCACGGTGCAGCTCTTCAAGAAGGCAAACACCCATGATAGAGCAGACAAGGAACAGGTATCAGCCATCTCTATCTAATTTTTTTTTTTCGTTTGTTTCAAAGTTTATTGCAATGTAACAAACAAAGTGATAATACAGCTTGAGAAAACACATGAGAAGTTCATAAGATGTCGTTTGTATAAATAACAAGGACTCATAACAGTTGGTATAGATGAGCAGTATGTGAATATTGAAATGGGAATATTCCGCTATTAGGAAGATTTTGTAGAACATGGGCATTTTGGCTTGTTCAGGTCAAAGAGTATGGAGGGTTTCTCAAGTCCTCGGTGAGCAGGAAGATATGAGTTATAGAGTCGTATTTAATGAATATAATGAATATAAAACAAGATCTCTAGGGATTTTGTGACCCCCTAGGTGGAAGTACCAAACAGCCAGGTCACTATATGTCATCTGTGATATGTAAGGGGAGGGGGTAAAGTAAGAGGGGGAGGGGAGGGTAGCGGATCTGGAGCAATTATTGGACTCAAGTGAGGAATCCTTTCCCAAAGTATCTACCAGACCATGCATTTAGCCTAAAGAAGTACTATCAATGGTCGGGGACGTGAAGCATGCTGGGGAACAGTGCATGTATAGGGAGAGCCAAGGACCCCATTTATCAGTGAAAGTATCTAGGGAGTCAGTGGACATATGGCATAACAGTGTTCCATCCTCTGGTGAGAGGTGACTTTAGTAAGCCATTCAGATAAAGTAGGTGCTGTAGGGGATTTCCGGTGCAGTGGAATTAAGGATTTTGCTTCATTTAGCAGTGATCGAATCAATGAGGCATTGTCTTTTGGGAGAGAAGGGTAAGTGGAGTCTTTGTAAAGGAAGAGACACAAAAGAGGGTTTGGGGAGGGATGTACCTAAAGAGGAGTCAATATAGGTAATGTCCTGCCAAAAGGTCTGTATGATGGAACATGACCACCAGATATGGAACGGTGTGCCAGGCGCTAATTGGCATCTACAGCAATGATTAGACATGTTTGGAAAGGATTTAGCTAGGGTGGATGGAGTATAGTGCCATCTGGTTTATAATTTAATTTTCTAATATTAGAGGAAGAGGGTACTCTGTCATTGAGTCTGAAGATCTGCTTCCAGGTGTGTAATGAAAGTGTGGTTTGTAGGTCTGTTTCCCACAATTGTGTGAAGTACGGTAACTGTTGGGCTGATCTCTATCTAATTTAAGGTCTAAGAACTCAAAACCAAGTTTTGAAGAATGTTCCAGGTGAACTGCCCTCACATCTCTCTGGCAGGCCCACAATGCGTATGTTGGAGCATCACTACCTGTTCTCCAGGTCATCTGCCTTGTGAGAGAGGACCTGTACCTGAGTCTGTAGAGCCTGCACAGCCTTCTGAACAGGGGGCAAAGCACCCTTCACTGTCAAGACCCGTGTCTGCACGTCTGAGATGTTCTCCCTCAACACTTGCTGATCCTTCCGCAGAAGATTTAGATCAATTTGGACTGTATCGATCTTGGCGGTTAAGATGACTTGACAGCAATAGCAGCCATGAATTCCACAAAATGAGACCCTGTAGCATCTTCAGAGCCGAGGACTGCGCCAGAGACACTGGGGCAGAAGGGCCTTCCATAAGCTCTTCAACTTCACCCTCATCCAGTGACTTATAGTCACTCTATTTCCTACACATGGCTGGAGCGTTATACAGAGGTAGAGGACCACACTCCAGAGAGAGTAGTGAGGGAGGGAGTTCAAAGGAGGATGAGCAGCAACAGGGTAGCAGCTTTCACAGAATCAGCCCCAGCCCATACAGACAGCAACCAGGGGCCACAGCTATTCAAAACCACCTCAGAACCAGCATGCTGTGTAAGTAGGGCAGGTCACAACAGAAAAAGTTAATGTAGCCCAAAAATCTGAGGGATGAAGATGGATTAGGACAAAAGAAAACAGAGAGTTCCAAACATGCTTCGGTCCACCATGCTGGTCAGGCCACACCATATAAACAAAACATTTAATTTTCCCCACAAGACTGAAGCCATTACATGTATTCTTTGACAATCTCTGTACAACTTAAAAACTTTTTATGAAGAATATATTTATTATAGCCCATTTCCTGGTGAGTAAAACAAGGATACTCTCACTGCCAAGAGATGTATATTTTCAGAGGTATTGCAATTTCAACTAATGTTTTTTTTTTACATTAACATGCCCTCTAATGGTCAGATTCCAGTTAGTTATTTTGTCGCATTTTCTGGGGGAGGTGAGTCACGGACAAACAGTTCTTCACCGAATATGATAGAAACTGCTGAGTCATGCTGTCAGGTTGAACTTTCAGGAATTAATCACTCTGTTACATCCTGACAATTTGAACTGTTACAACATTTTAATTAAATAACTGACAGCAATAAGAGTACCCTTGTTTTACTCAGCAGGAATAGAACTATGATATAGAGGTTTTCAGAAAACAAAGTTTACATCAAATCAAGAGTAGTGTATCTTTTGACTTTCAGCTTTTGAGACTGCAACTCCATCATCCCCACCAGCCGTAATTTCCAACATCAGAAGGTCTTCTCCAACAGCAGGAGGTCCAAGATTGACTATGCCTGTCTTAAATGCTGGCCCACTGGCATCTGATATTAGCCAAATGGCATAAAGCTGCAATTCTGCCATCAATGGTACTTTACTTAATTCAATTTAAAAAATTAAGTAGAGGAAACAGATAAAACCAACACTACCAGTTAATAGGTAAAAAAGGTACATTGCAGAAATGAGAGTGAATTAGAAAAAAAGACTGGGTAATTATTAGGTAAGAAAGAAGTTATAGCAGCTTTTTGCAAGAGTGAATGCACATATAATGGTGCAGATAACACCGAGTGTTTCATTAACATTTCCTCAGAATCCAATTAGCTATAATTCTTTCAATATTTAGAGTAAGCCAAGAAGAATCTTATGAGTTCATTTTCTTTAATTTAATGACTGATGGATCTGTAGCATGTCCTACCTACTCATATGTGATCAGAATGCATCAGGCATTTTTGGCTTTTTATTCATGGAGGCTAACAGCTTTCTAATTCCTTGATTGCTAAAGCATGTTTAAAGGGGAGCACATATGCTAGGAATTAGTAGCTCTTAATTTATTAAATAGATATATTTACCTAGGTATGTTTCTTATATTTAGTAGTCGGGTGTATCTATCTGTTTTTTATATATATCACAGTTTCCTGTTTATAGTGTATCTATTCGTCTACCTCCTCACAGCAAGAAGTGGGCTTCAACAGAACTGAATGGATTGTAAGGAACACAATATGCTATCAGTTTTTAAACAAACAGTTTGCAGTGGAATATAGGGATGGGTGAAATGTCAGGGAAATTTTTCCTGCCGGAATTTTCATGGAAAAAAAATTTCCTGCTTTTTTGTGAAAATACCCTTCCATAAAAAAATACATAACATTTTAGCCTTTTTGCAGCTGCCAATAAATTCCCCAAGATAACTTTTTACCTATATTTTCTATGACTGCAAAATTACTTCTTCTGAGGTCTGAAGTGGAGAAATAAATAGCTGAAAGTAGAAGTTGTGAGTCTTACAGCAAGGTATGCCTTTAAAAATTGTTAGCAGACTGAGTGCTTTTGTTCTTTGCTAACTTCCTGCTTAACTAACATTCACACAACCATTCTTGAAAAATTGATAGGCAAACCAAAAAAACAAAAACGAGAAAAGGGGTACCAATAGTGTAATACGTTCTTAAAATAAACAAACATATATAATAGAAATGCACTCACATTTGATGGTGGTCAGGGCTTTGATATCAGAATCAACTGACAAATGCGTATACAGAGAGCTCAACCTGTCTCCATTTAGGTATCTCCCATATTCTTAGAGGAGTTGACAATCTTCAGATAGACTCATTATTTAAAATGTATTAAAACAATACAATATAACTATGTAAAAAAGAAGAAGGAAAGGCTTAAATGCTAATGTGTTTCACAGCAGAGATAATAACAACCACTAGATCAGGAAGAAACCTGGATCACAGCTGCCTGTGTCTTTCCAATCAGTCATACATAATGTTGAGATATTTGGGGGTCAACCTCCTTTGCTCCCTTCTCACACTCCCAGACATGTCTAACATAGAGATAATAACAGCCAGATCAGGAAGGACCTTGGATCACAGCTGCATGTGTCCTTTCAGTCAGTCACACAGAATGTTGGGGTATTTGGGATCAACCTCCTTTGGTCCATTCTCACATCCCCAGATACATCTAACAGAGAGATTATAACAGCCAGATCAGGAAGGAACTTGGGTCACAGCTGTTTGTATCTTTGAGCACAGAGAACAGATTTCCTGCCTACAAGACTACCTAAACTAAACTTCAACTCTTTATTAGCACAAAAATGTGCTGCTTTCTCTTCCTATCACAAGCATAGAATGGCAAGCTGTAAGAACCAGATCCACCTTTTATACTATGTCTTCGGGAAAATAAGGACAATTTGTTATGTGGTGGGTAGAAGGTTTTCGCATTGATTTCATTGCAATGAGCTAGGCATAAAAAGTGAAAAAACAACACATTTCAAGGAAAATTTGCCATACAGTGAAAAAGTTAACATTTTCTCCTGTTTCACTTTTAAGACGAAAGGGAAAGCCTTTTATGTCAATGAGCACATTGATGTGAAAGGCTTTACCTATCCCGCCCACTCCTTTCTGGTAGTTCAGGTAAGATGGAAGCCCTGTTGCTCCCCTGCATCACCTTTATTAATCTCCCAGCCAGACAGGATGGCAGATCAGTAATGGGAGGGGGCATAAAGAATGTCCTGATGTCCCACCGCTAGGTCTGCATTTTTTTCAATTGTAGCCTGTAAAACCTCCACCTAATCAAAGTACGGTGCCACAGACTTGATCCTCCTGAGGCAAGTTGCTGAGATGTGCATTTGGGTGAGGAGGCCTCCTCAGCTTTTTACCATTCAGATTGCCACACCCTTGGGATGTGGCTGACAGTGAACCAGAAACCGTTACAATTTTGTATACGTAGATATATGTTCTAGCAATATTGGCACAGCTTTGCACGGGTGTTTAATAAAACAAATACCACCCCCCCAAAAGTTCCAGCAAGTTGTATGTAGACTAAATAAGCAAAGATTGTTTTATAATGGTAGAAACACAAACTTCCTTAAGCTGTAATTACTACAGAAATCTAAAAATTCCAATTTGACACACAAAAAATAATAATGTGATCTGATGAGAATTAGAGAATTCTTTATAGTCCTTCTGCCACAGTTGCTGCTGTTCTCTTGTGGAGTCCTCCAAAAACATACAAAAAAAGCACAAAAAGAAAGAACACACAAAGTGTAGACTGTTGAAATAGAAGCTCTTTAATAGAGGCACTCAGAAATAAGTAACTACCAAATATACAAAAATATAAATGTTTATTGGTATGCAAAATGACATAACAAACCAGACAATATTCCGGAGTCTGCATGAAGAAGTCTCAAAGGAATATAATATGTATGACACACTTAATGGTGATATATAAGCATACTGATAATACTGATAGGTATAATGGTAGATAGACAACAGTGTACACAATATTTATAGTTCAAAGAGTATCCTAAGTATCAGAGATACTCATCAAATATGAGTAAGTGGACAAACCAAAAAACAGTACTGAGTGAATAAAAAGAGTAAACAAGAAAGAAATACTTATCCATCTATATGTATATAGGTAAAACCTTAGCAGGAAATCAGAAAGGGACTTCAGATGCCAGAATATGCTGTCTGAAGCAGCTGACCCTCCTATTGTGTATCACCATATTTGCTTCATCAGGGAATAGAGGTCAGATGTCAACACAACAAAATGTTCCAGGGGCCAATGAAATCACAATATAATGTCACATGTCTGAGTCACATGATTCAGACAGTGCAAAAAATAAGCAAGCAAAGAATCATAGCCCAGACAGTAACCATAGACGCGCACACAGTGACATTACATTGTGTTACAAATATTCCAGTACGATGCTCATTACATCTTATAATAAAATGGACCAAATACAAGATCTTATATGCTCACACATTATATAGGCTTGCTTCATAGCTATAACGCATACGTATCCACAAACAGAAAAGTTTTTTCTGAGAAACGCATTTGCAATATCCTAGATATTACTTTCTTATCGGCTCCAACATGTCTTTGTTATAGACACTAGCAAATGGGCAAGAGTTATGAAAAGTGATTCTAACATATATTAAATGTTAACGGTGTAACATTAGTGCATCCTGAGGTAAAAGAAACCAACTACCGATTCTTATTCTCTCATATATTTCGAGATCTTAAACCATAACAGGAACGTGTACGTATCCATAAACAAAAACGTCAGACACACTAATGTGCAGTATTACAATGCTTGCATATATATTCTAAAATATATTTAAGTTAATGCATTATAAACCATACCTAATGAGTAAAAAATAAAAGCTATAGGTATGGGAATAGTTTTGATACCAAGCTTATGATTAAAGTGGTGCACGTTTGCTGACCACTTATTATAAGTATTTAGTTCCATTAACATGGTGAAATAGCACATGTCCCAAACGCAAAGTATCAGCAATACATCACAAGGCACTTAAAATATACGTACAGCGTAAAAGAAGAATGAATATTCATATGCCAGTTGACATCAAATTAAATCTTATGTTAACGGTGAAAATCTCCTGAATCCTGTAAGCAT
The DNA here is from genome assembly GCA_037306005.1 of Rhinophrynus dorsalis. NCBI lineage: Eukaryota > Metazoa > Chordata > Amphibia > Anura > Rhinophrynidae > Rhinophrynus > Rhinophrynus dorsalis. Next base: position 64,802,527 of record CM074719.1, on the reverse strand, counting down.
ATAATAAATAGCTCTCCTGGTATCCATTAGTCCCTGCATGTGAAGATGAATATTATACATTATTTACCATGAGATTGAACACGATAGTTAGAGACTGAGTATAAGTATTTAAATGTCACAATAGATCCAAGTTCCCGTGCGTAATTGTAAATAACAAGACATCACATATGATATTCTTTTCACATTGACCCCTGGAACATACATGATCTGTACATTAGAAAAAAGTTATGATAAAGAACATAGAAAACTATGGCATGTCCGGAAATACCCAGTCTACGAGTGTACTTCTCAGTGTTCACAATGATATAACTTGTCTGATAGACTTAAATAATTCAAGTCTATCAGACAAGTTATATCACTGTGAACACCTCCACTGAGTGTCTTCAGGAGATCATATATACGACGAATGTAGTATTGCAATTGATAAATTGTTGAATAGTATAAATTATTTTATCCTCTTCCATGCCTTAGAACTCTAAGGCATTATGTTCCATGTTATTAAAACTTTTTTATTACACCTGGACTTCGCTATCAGCTTGGGGAAAAGATTAACACTCTGGTTTTTAATCAAGTTTTCTGGCCTACTTGGAGCTATAAAGCCCCTAATACATTGCCTATTTTATACACTATTGATGGTTTATTACCAAATATTTATTTTAATTGGGGATCTTGTTGTAATATTTGCCATTGTGTTTTAAAAATTCCATTAACCCCTTAAGGACACATGATGTGCCAGGACCGTCATGGATTTCAGGGCTCCCCAAGCAGCTGCACAACGATCGGGGAGCCCTGAACCGGGATCGCAAAAAAAAAAAAAAAAAAAAATTATCTTTTTTCTTTCTTTCGTTCTTTCGTTCTTTCTTTCTTTCTTTTAAGTTGTCCACAATATCTTATCACAGTTAGTCCCCCCCAAAAAAAATATATATAACTAAAAACCAAAATCAAACTGCAAATCTGAAGGATACCTATTTAGGGAAGTGCTTCTGCTAAACAAATGAAGAGTTGTTTATTTCTAGGGTATAGCTCCCCATTAACCCCTTAAGGACCCTTGACTGCCCTGGCACATCATCAGTTGGGGAGCGATAAGTACCCATGATGTGTCAGGACCTTCAAGGAATTCAGGGCTCCCCGAGCAGCTGCACACTGTACAGGGAGCTCTGAACCAGATGCTGTCCGTGGTCCTTAAGTGCCAGCTGTGTATGTGATCGGTCGGTCATTAAAGGATCAACCCTTTGAGTGCCAGAGTGGTACACAACACATTGCTTTGCACTCAAAGGGTTAAGTTCATTTGTCGTAATTAAGTATATAATACCTTAAAGTATACCTTAAGATACATAAAGTTTTATACCTCCAAGTTCAGTCCTCAAGGGCCATCAACAGCCCAGGATGTAAGGATTTCCCTTATTGAGCACAGATAAGATAATCAGTGGATCATTCATTGTGACTGACTCACCTGTGCTTAATCTGGGAAATCCTTACATCCTGCACTGTTGCTGGCCCTTATGGACTGAACTTGGACAGCCCTGACTTAAGGTATATAAATAGAGAAAATGTACTAATTGGATTCTGAGCTAAAACAGGCATAGATACTGTCGTTTGTGTACTTCACCTATGTAGCACATATTTACTAAACCATTTACGACAACAAAATTCTCACATTTACACCACTTGTATTCCAGGGCATTTCATTCTATCTCCCTCTATGAGCTTTTAAGGCACAGAGGAAATTGTCATAACATGTTTCCTCTGTGTGTTATTAGGGAGGCCACTGGGGCTTGCTTTCATTAAATTCTAAAGGGCAGAATTTGTGCCATTGTACAATAAATTAATCATATACACCCAAACACACAGGTGAAAGTATAACAGCAGAAAAGTATCTGTTTTGGAAGATTTGTATATTCCCCGCCGAGTTAATTTTTAGAATGATCTTGAAACCCCCTCCCCCCACACCTAAGAACTTTAATGATCCTAAAATGTTCTTTCTAAGATGGATATTTTATGAAATTTGACATTGTGTGTAGACTCCACTACCATCTTTTTGATTCAATAAATCAGGTATGATGACACCTTGAATGACAATTAAGTGCTATCTGAAATATGTTTCTTTGTTAAAAAATATGATGGTTAATCTGAGAATTCGCTTTGTTTTATAGAATGTAAAAGCCGCCAACAGAAATGAATTGTTTTTATTCTAATTTTTTTAATAAGATGCCATATACAAATATTAAGAAAATGCTATCTTTCTAAAAGAAAACAAAGAATGTTTAATAAACTGTTATCAGAATACATCTGAGCCCATCCTTCTAAAAGCTAAATTACATGATTAGAAAGATAATAGTATTGAAACAATATCTGAGCAATGGATTTATCATTGGAATGTTTAACAAATACTGTTTGTCTATATAAAGATCTGGTGATCAGTCTGCATATTACTAACTGGTAGTATTGCTGCAGCAGGGTGAGTTGCAGCTTGTTCTTATGACATCCTTGTATTTTTGCAGAAAGTTCATTTTTCAAATTTGTTTTAGATTGGCTCAATCTGTAGTGTGTCCTAAGGAATGGGATAGGCCTATTGGTTCTTATCTGCTGTCAAATGTAATGTTTCTGTAGCAAGAGTGTATAACAGTGTTTGTGAACGGAAAACTTAGAAGTAATGTGCATAAGTGCAACATTATAGAAAGGGCGATAGATCCATAAAACAGCCTCTTAGTGGAAATGATAGAAGCTAATACAGTAAAGCCTGAGGAAGGCACAATTCTATCCTGAGAACTAGGAAAGAGTGTACATTTTATCTAGTTAGAAAAATGGGCAGATAGACGGTCTAAATGACTCTTATCTGCTATCAAAATTTATGTTTCTATAGCACCCTTCAATGATCCTCACAAGAGTCTATATTCATCCCATGTTAGTTTTGCATTACATTTTCCATAAAAAACTGTTTCACAGTTCGCTATTTCTGTAATTGGAGTGATGCAGAAAATAAGCACCTTGTTGAAAGTACCATAGTAGAAAATGTCATCAGCAAACAAATCGTGTTTGGGCCTTGCATTTGGAAATGTTAATCCCTTCTGTGAAAAACAAAGCATAGTGGTAAATAAAATCAAATTTTGTCTGGTTTTCTTGGATTATAGAGAAAATGCACAAAAATCCAGTAGCCTTTAATTGGATTTTGAGATTTAAGTCAGAAAATAGTCAGAAAATAGTGATTTGCTCAAAATTATCTTTTTTTTGTGTGTGCGTATGTTTCATTACAAACTTCTATAAAGAACGAAGAACAATACATCAGTTTGTCATATTATGTGAAGACATTTTGTGTTTACATGAAAACTACATTTGTGAAATCACTAAAAAATTTCAGAATATTTGAAATGTCATTAGTTACACACACATAAGTTAACATTTCCACACCTTTAACTGCTCTCCTATTCTCTAGAAATTGCTGTGTCCATTTATGAATAATTCCAGATAAATGCAGATATATCAGTGCAAATTTCATGTCACGTAATGTGATTATATGTTTGTATTTTTATTAAATAAGAAATGGCCATCCAAAAATTAAAGAGTGCAACATTTTAAAGTGATGCCCATTAGAACTACTGCAATAATGATCCGTAAAGAATTAGGCTATTCTTTTAGAGATTAAGTAATGTATATATTACCTTATTGTCATAATATCACCTCCAAAACCCTTTGGGCCATATGTTCAAAGGGAAAACAACAAAAAAATGTTGTATGAACGACAAAAATAACTAATTGTGTGCATGAACGAAATATTTTCTATAGAGTATATGACAAAAACTAGTTATGTCCGTTGTGTACGACACAACTCCAGAATTGCCAGGCAAAGGGGCGGGGGAAAGGGCGTGGCTAAAATATTCTCCAGTGTCGTATAGGGGAAAATAAAATTTGTCGTAACACCAAAAAAAGTCTTGGAAAACACAAAATTTGTAAGTTAAGAAAAAAGTGGAGGGAATGTGAAGTTCTGAATATGAGAATTTTTGTCTTTAGTTAAGACATTTTTGTCATTAGCTAAGACATTTTTGTTGTTAGTTAAGACATTTTTTGTTTTTATATGCAACATTTTTGTCTTTATAAACAACAGTTTCAGTCAGGACAAACGACATATGTCTGATGACAACCGACACTCTCTGAAAATATTAATGAGCCCAACGACACTGTACTTATTGTACTGTACTTACAAACGACAAAATCTGTTTCACTATGTCTTTGAACACATGGCCCTTTGAGTGCTAGAGAGGTATCTAATGCATTGCAGAGCTTCCTGCCACTTAACGGGTTAGTGATATTGTCAATATATGACAAGCCAAATAGTAATGTTGAAAAGCAGTCAAACTCACTAAACTGCAGTATGGATAAGCAAGAGAATTGTTTTATGAGAACCAGGCTGATTCTTAACACCAAGCATGCTGCAATATTGTTGACGAAATATCCACCGACCAGAAGGAGCAGATAAAGAAAACCAAATAAGAGTTAGTCTGTTTGGGACTGCATGACTCTGTTCTCTGTATTTGTTTTTACTTGCCTCAAGAAACACTTCTTTTTACTCCCCATATATTTTGATGAAAACTTCAACCATGCTGTAACCTCAAAGAAATAGTTTTGGCCCTACCCAATTAGTATAGGAGGAAGAATACAAAGGTTGTCTTTTTCTTCCAGTGCTGAATTACTTTTATCATAGTTTGGACAAATTTATGTTCTTTAAAGGGTTTTTTATTTTGTTTTTTGTTCTTTGTTTTCTCAGAAAAGTGATACTGTATTTTTTGCACTCAAAGGGTTTGATATTCTTAATAACTGAAGAACAGTTTCAATAAAAAAAAAATCAACAGAAGCATTCAAGTACATTTTGATTATATTTTATTTTCAGTTTCCCCCTGCAAAAAAATAATTCATAAATCTTGATGTTTAACATGAGAAATATCCTTCAAATCAGTCCACTTGATGAATCTGAATCTGGGTCTTTGTGTGTCATTGAACAGAGAAGGTAACAGTGTAATGAATCATTCCTTTCTCATTTTGACCAATAGGGCAGTGTTTCTCAACTCCTGTCCTCAGGACCCACTAACAGGCCAGGACTTTGGGATTTCTCTGCTAGAGCACAGGTGTGGTGATCAGAGGCTCATTCACATTGATTAACTCACCTGTGCTCTAACAAGGAAATCATCAAATCTTGGCCTGTTAGTGGGGCCTGAGGACAAGAGTTGAGAACCACTGCAATAGAGGAATTACAGTATTCTAAGAGACAGTGATCTTTTGGGATCCCACTCCTCATAATTGTGTGTATGGGCGGGACCTTCTAGATGTTTTTATTTGTTTGTTTGCATCTAACTGATTAAAAAAATATATATTTCTTTGAAAATGTGTCATTTTCAAGACCATATAAATTATAATGTTAAAATGTGTTTTAAGGGTAGTATTCATCAAGTTCATCTTACCGATGCTTTAAATTATTTCTGAAACATTTTCAAAAGTGACGGATTTACATAAAATATCATCCTTTTACTAACTCATGAGCCGACATTTTTTTATTACAATTAATTTTAGTAAACTTTTATTGATGTTAATCATTTACAAGTCAACAAAAAGATAGAGACATTGTATTTAAGAATGAGAAAATATAAATTAGCAGACAAAGAAACTTTCTGTTGTTATCTCACATAGTGATAAAGGTTCTAGGCCTAAGCAATTGAGTCGATATACATATCATTATAATTAAAAATAGCTAACGCGTCTTAGAAAAACATAAACTTACATGTTTCCCTAAGGTAAGTAGTGCAATCAGATAATAAAGCCTATCAAAGCATTTGATAATAAACACTGAAGTTCATGATTACATTTTTAGTTCATTCAGTACCATAGTGTAACTGGCTGTGCTAACCGTGACTAACTCTATGGAGGAACAAATGCAGCGGTAAGTATAAGTCTTGTGCTATTGCTGTTGATTAAGTGAAGCAATTGTTGATACCTCCCAGTGCTGAAAACATGCTTGTTTGAATCTCAGTGGTTAGCACCTACCTCTCTTTCCTCTTACTATTAGAGCCTGCAGTATAAGAAGCTAGGGGTTATGCTCTAAGGTGTGATGAATAGGTGATATGATAATGTTGAGATAACTTCTCCAGTGATCACTTTATCACTCTGATTCCTATGTTATTCTATAAAGCCCATGCACTAAGATATCTCTAACTTCAGAAACCTTAGTGCATAGAGTACATAGAATATCATAGGAACTAAAGCAGTGACTCTCCCCCCAGACATACTAAGAAATACTAAAAAAAATTGGGAGTAAACCAACTTCATTGTAAGGGAAAAATAAAAGCTCCCAATTGATTTCAATGGAGCTTTTAACCCTTTGAATGTTAGAGAGGTCTCAAAGCATCGCTGTCCAGTGTTTTGGAGATCTCTCTAACATTCAAGTGTTTAGAAAATGTAATCCAATGGCAATGTGGAGATTCTTTTTTCATCTGTATGGTGCAGTCAGTTTTGCCCTAGAATTGTTGCATTTCTGCACAGACTATATGCAAAGAGGTCTATTTCATATTTCCTTTTGGGGTCTCCATGGTAGCACATCAAGAGACAGTGCCACCTCCCAATCAGGACAGGTAAGTCAAAAAATAACTTAAACATCTGTCCTCTCCACTGAAGGTGCTCTATCACTGTTTATTATTTTAAGAAGGGTTCAGCTTAATCTCTTGTTGTCTTCTGTTAAGTACCATCGTGACCAGTCCAGGAAAAAGACTGATTCTTTTCTGACCATCAGCCCCTACTTTCTCAGTTCTTAAATTGAAGGTCCCTGCTGGGACTTCCTTGCATCTGCTGCAGGGACAGAGCTTTGTGACTTAGGCAATGGGTGGCAGAAATTTCCTCTAAATATAGGCTTTGCAGTATGCCTTTTGAGGGGAGCTTTTTATTTGTAAGATAACTGGATTCTCTGCTACACTCTCTTTCAGAGGAGAGATGCTCTCTTGCTCAGGATAGCAGATACTTTGCTCAGAGGAACTTTTTTTGTCCATTCAAAGGTAATAAGAAGTCTTCAAAAGGTAAGAAGCCAGCAGCAAAACCTATTATGCCAAAGGTGGTAGATCTCCAAGAAGGTCCTCTTAGCACCCTTCACTTAAGCAGCTCTGACACCAGGTGGGAGGAAGGCTTCACCACTTCCTTTCCCAATGGCAGACCATTACATCAGATTCCTCAGTATTAAACATCATCAAGCAAGATCCAGTTTTCCTCCATCCCTTCTCCTCTATTCGTGGTCACCTAGGTGCCAACTTACCCCCCCAAAAAAGGGATACCTTCATCCATTTCATTTATAATTTCGTGTCAGCAGAAGTCTTGAAGCCTGTTCTTCCAAAGTGTCAAAGAAGAGGTATGTATTCAACTGTATTTCTAGTTCCCAAAGCGTCCAGAGGGCTATCATCTGCCCCCAGAGTCCTCATGAAAGACTTTGTGATTGTGGCAACATTCCTAGGGAGAAGGGAATTCCTGTGATTCCCTACCTAAATGACTGGTTCCTCAAGGCAAAGTCTAGGGCCCTGCTCCAGTCTTAGTTGCATCAAATACTCAGGAGCTGGGATGGCAGATACATTGGAAAAAAACATCCTTTCATCCAAAATAGAGAAAAAGGTTCCTGGGAATGATCCTGGACTCCACGGTTTCAGGAGATTTTCTTCCAGAAGACAAGATAACTATACTATTACATCAGATAGCAATTGTGAAAGCCTCAGAACATCTGTCCCTTATGTTCTTGATGATGCTGCAATAGAGGTGGTACTATGGGTAAGACTTAATATGAGATCCTTACAAAAACTCATCCTCGCCAACTGGAACAGGAATCTGAAGGAACTGTATCATGCGATCAGCATCCCTCTCCAGCTCAACTTATCATTAACTTGGTGGAACAGGAAGAATTTGTCCTCAGACCTCTCATGGACATTTTCTGATTGGATCACCATGACAACTGATGCCAGCAAGACTGGATGGGGATAGGTAATTCTACAAAAGTCTTTCCAGGGGCTATGGTCTCTTTTGGAAGCCAGGCTACACTCCAATCACTTGGAAATGCTGGCAGTTCAGCTTTTTTCTCTTTCTTGGTGTACTACCTAGGAGACCCCAGAGGTATAGGGGAATTTTCTTACCTGTCAATTGCTTTTCCTTCTGGTCTCTGAGAGTAGCACACATACCCCCAACATGTATGTCTAAGAAAGTATTTTTAATAAATATATTTTTCTGGTTTGATTTTCTTTGTTCAATACTGAGGCTGGTAAGGGGGAACCTTTTATTTTTAGGCATACATGTCCTGATTGGGAGGCAGGGCTCTGTCTTGCTGTGCCAGAAGGAAAAGGAATTGACAGGTAAGAAAATTCCCCCATTAGGTTCGTATGGAACAAAGCAAATGTGGGATAAACCAGCTGCACCATAGGAGAAATATCCATGTCCATTGATTTTACTGGAGATTTTAAGCCTTCGAATGCTAGAGACTCCATTCAATGCATTGGAGACCTCTTTAGAATTTAAATGGTTAAAAGCCCAATTTGAATGAATGGGTTTGGGGAATGTTATTGTCTCCCTATGGTACATATAGTTTACTCCTGACATACTCAATTCTACCCTTCATCATCTCATATCAAGGGTGCAATAGCCACAGTACGGCCACCATTTGATTGAGACCAACTGAATTCATGACATTACTGAAGATTATATCTTGTAATTTTGACCAGTCAGGGGACATGATGTCCCTGTTTTAGCCTATAATATATTATATTCAAATAGCAATTATCTAGAGGACACACATGAAGGCAAGGAATAAACTAGACTTGATCACAGGCACCGAACCTTGTTAGGCTGTGATTGCTAAGTGAGAAATTGCTTTATATTCAATTATTTCCTTTATCATTTGAAAATGAAATTAGTTTAACCACACACCACATTCTCTCTTAAAAATAATTAAAAGCGAGCGGCAGCTGCACAATTTCTGTGATTGTCATTTCCTATTGGACTTGTGAAATAAAAGCAATACAAAATTAATCATAAATATTGTAAATATTACTGGAAGGAAAGTAATAAATCGTCACTCTTTGTTCGCCCCCTGTGTCTGCCATCTTTTTGGGACATTAGCTGCCCTGATGAGTTTTGGATAGGAACATAGTTCAATGGCTTCATCATGCGCCTGTGAGATATAAATTCATTTTGAAGGATCATTTAAGTGCAGCGATAAGGGGCCTTCATTGGAAATTATTCTATGAACATTGGGCAAGGAAATTGTGAATAAATACACAATTTACTGAGGAATTTAAAACAAATTTCACTTTGAAGAATTGGATTGGTCCCTTACAGATGTGCTGTGCTTTACTATTTAGAATTAGCAATTTGATGAACTGTCTCATCACAGTCTTTCTGATGAGTCTATTCGTATTGGAGAGGCAGAGTGAGATAAGCACCTGCTGGCTTATCCGCGGAATGATTATCCAGCACATGCAAACAGAATTCATTTCAAAACCATTGCAAATAACTCGCTGAAAGGTGTAATGCCAAAGATATGAAAAAGAGCTTGTCATAATTCCTCAGAAACTGTGCCCTGTTGTGTAGTTTATGCCTTCAGTTTGATATAAAAGTCCTAAGCAACTTAATTGTTCGCTCCAAGTGTAATTGTCCAGACCCATCACAAATAATCCAAAGGATTTACATGCAATCCCATAAACATCGGTCAATGTTTAGTTATACATTACAGAGAGTAGGGGCCATATGCATAAAAATAAAGTAGAGCAATTAGTTCTGGAGCAAACCAACTGCATCTTAGGGGACAAATAAACACTCCCCAAATTCCCATTTTAAATTGAGCTTTTTTAACCCAAGACAAGTACATTTATTAAAGGGATAGTAATGTTTCACAATAAAAGCAGCTCCAATTAATCTTCATAGTACTTGGGCCATGTAGAGTGTCATTTCAATACTGTCAGAGTTGTAGTTCAAGAGTAATTGAATGATAAAGTATCCCCCTCCCAACCATTTTACTGATGTAACACTGCTCACCTCAGAGTAGCAAGAGCAGCAAGGTGGTGCCTGGATGGATCGCAGAGAGGGACAATCTTCAATTAGCAGGGAAAAACCTGAAAAAACTGTCATGGGGGCAGGGTTTTCCTTATCTTCACAGTAAGAAGATTGTCCCTTGCTGTGAGCTGTCTGGTCTATGGACCAGATTCCACATCTGAGGGGAGGTGGTTTACACTAGGTAAAAGGGACGGGAGGGGGAAACTTTATCATTCAATTACTCTTGAACTACACCTATGACAGTATTGAAATAACACTCTGTTGCTAAAATACTGTGAAGATTAATTGAAGCTGCTGGTTTTGTGAAACTTTACTATCCCTTTAAGCGAGCTTTGACAGTTGCAAAGGAAATGAGGGAATTGTGCATCTATTATAAATGCAGAAATTAGTTTGTTGCTAAAAACACTTTCACCCTGCTACAAATTTAATGCTGGCTTTGAACTGTTTGGATGCTGGAGAATTTAGGGGGTTACATTTTGACTTAATACTTTTGTTTAGCTCAAAACATGGCAGACTATTAACTTTTTCACTGCCAGATGCAACAGTTAAATATTACACAGAGTCACATCCTGTATGCATTTTAATAGCAATGTAGTAATAAATTCTCCCCACAGTCTCTGTTGAATTCATTAGGTTCAGTGGGGTGAATATATCATGTCAATTCCACGCAATAAAAGAAGTGGAATTGGTGTTCTGTCCCTATAACTGACTAACGTCAATGGACTAGGATATGTACAACAAAAATGTCCAATTATGGAATGCGCAGGGATCAGTCTTTGGGTATTTCAAGGTAGTCATTTGCTCTACACCTTAGTTAGTCTAATGTGCTTAGCAAGGCATATATGAAATGGAGTACCCTATTTCACTATGTATGCTATGGGGCTGTCATAAGGGGCTTGCTGCCATTAAAGGTCAGTGATGATGGAGTGTGTCTTTCTGCATGCACTATACTGGTCATGTCAAGTGCTCTCATTTATACCCTTAAGTGCAGCCACTGACATTAAACACTTAGACCATTGTGGCTGCACTGGTAAATTCTTAATTCACCCCAATAAGATTAGTGTTGGGGTGCTGATGTACATTGTTCCTTCTAAGTTGAACAAAGGCAAGTAACCCAGAGATGAAGTATTTAAAAGTGTGAAGGGCTGTGTATTGCATTTTTTTACTCTAATTAAATCTTGAATACACAGTCTTTTTTTTAACTCTTTCAGTGCAGGGTTGCTTTCTTTAGAGCAGTGGTTCCTAATCCTCTACTCAGGGGTGTCTAACAGGCCATGTCTATAGCATTTCCCTGCTTGGGCACTGGTGAGTTAATGAAATGACTGTGCCCATGATTAACGCTCCTGTTCTGACACAAGGAAATCCTAATACGTGGCCAGTTAGGCTACTCTGAGGAGAGGGTAGGGTGCCTATCAAAGTCAGTCCTTGGGTCAGGCCAATAGCACAGCACTTTTTTTCATTCAAGGCACACCCAATCTGGAGTTTTCAGGGCACCCATCACATTGTGTAGTTAATTTGTTATGTGCTTAACCCTTTGAGTGCCAGACGGGTACGCAACATATTGCAGAGCAATGGGTTGCATAACTCTCTGGCACTCAAAGGATTAATGAAGGGAATAATACAGAAATTCTTAGGTCTCTTTATTTGAATGATAACTAAGAGCACATTATGCATAATAATTACCCTAAATATACATTAGAAATGCATCTTTAATGTTTTGTGAAAATCCTTATGGAAGATGTGGGGGCATCCTAGGCCGGTACTCACAGCACACTGAAGTGCCACAGCACCCTGATTCAGAACCACCAGACTGGAATGATAAAAGAAAGGCTAATTTTTGGTTTGATGACCATGTCTAAGCTTTAAAATCATTTGACTGAAGTAATCTTCCAACACTTTTAGTCCCCTTCCTTTGTTCAGCAGGAGACGAACCCAGAATATGTTTTTGGCTCTCCATAAAAAGTGATAGGAACAGGACCAGTTGGTGACCACAGCAGAAAATTCAACTTCAATGTAAAACAAAAAAACAAGATAGAGCCATAATCATTTTCAAATAAACATTTTCCAGGGAGTATCCTTTTAAACTCTACAGGAAAGGCCCTTAACCCTTTGAGCGCCAGGGAGTATGCAACGCATTGCAGAGCAATGCATTGCAAACTCTTCTTTCACTCAAAGGGTTAAAAAAAAATATTTACTGCTTCTTTAACGTTTTGCATGCCAGGGAGTTATCCACTCAAATAATTAACACTTTAAAGACCATAGGGTTGCAAAGCATCTTAACCACTTAAGGACAGCCGATCGTGCATGCAGCTGTCACTTAAGGAGCCTGGACCATTTTTTTTTTTTTTTTCAGCATCCACTTCCGGGCTCCCTGAACGGCGTGCAGCTGCGCGGGGAGCCCGGAATTCCATGACGGTCCTTAACGGAAAACAACCCATGATGGTCCTGGACTGTCATGGGTCGTTAAGGGGTTAAATAGTTAAAGGCTTTAGTAATAATCTACATTTAGGGCCAGATCTACATATGAAGTGCCCTGAGGCGGTGCATATTAAGGGACCTTCGCCACCTTTGGCTACTCCCCTATCACTCAATTTACATGTGTCGATCGCCAGGTCCTTTCTCTGGAGATGCCCTTAAAGGGATAGTAATACTTAAAATGTAAAAAAAAAATAAGTTGTAGGGTTTATCCCCCTGAGTAAAACAAGAGTACTCCCACTGCTGAAAGGTGTTTCATTCAAAAGTTATTAATTTTCAAATTTGAATTTTTTAGGTGCAATATCACAGTGGCCTGAAATTGTACAGTGGCGCTGTTGTTACACCATCCTATGGAGATTTATGGTCCCGCGACCAGAGCTGTCCATAGGATTGTGTAGCAACAGCGCCACTGTACAATTTCAGGCCACTGTGATATTGCACCTAAAAAATTCAACTTTGAAAATTAATAACTTTTGAATGAAACACCTTTCAGCAGTGGGAGTACTCTTGTTTTACTCAGGGGATAAACCCTACAACATATTTTTTTTTACATTTTAAGTATTACTATCCCTTTACATAAACTGGCCAACATAGGGATATATAAACTAAAAAATGAACTGGTAAGTAAGCCATCCATTATACACCTGGTGTGAGATTCACTAAGTGGTGATAAAGAGGTGAAAAAGTGGAGATGACATCTCCAATGATATCACTTCTCCAGTTCCTATGTTATTCCATGGAGCCTATGCACGAAGATGTCTTCAACTTTGAAGATCTTAGTGCATATGGTCTATAGAATAACATAGGAACTGGAGAAGTGATGTCACTGGAGAAGTCATCACCTCTTTATCACCACTTAGTTAATCTCCCCCCCTAGAATGTTTGTCTGGTGCAGAGGTTTAGGGATTAGCACCCAAAACTAAATATAGTGAAAGTGGCCAATATTGCTGAGCATCCTCTCTCAATGTTTTAACCCTTTCAGTGCTAGAGGGGTACGCAACGCATTGCTTTGCAGTGCATTGTGTACCCCTCTGGCACTGAATGGGGTTAACTTTTTTTTAAAACATTTTTAGAAATAAGAGACTCTTGATTTGTTTCACAAGACTTACATTGATTATAGCTTTTTAACCCTTTGAGTGCCAGAGAGGTATCCAACGCATTGCACTGCAATGTGACAGACACCTCTCTGGCACTCAAAGGGTTATACACAATTCAAGTATCTTTGTTTTCTTTCTTTGGAAATCTGCAGCTGCGTATAGCTACAGACTCCCATTTACCAGTTCATCTTGTTGAAGTGCCCAGCAGAACAGGGTTGGAGAGGATGGACAGGGGATCGGAGAGTTTTTTGGGTTGTTCAGAAAGAGTGAGGCTTATGTGTGAAGAAGAAGAGAGTAATTCCGGTGTAAACCAAATGTGCCAATGCTTCGCAATGCATTACATATCTATCTACCATTCAAGGGGTTAAAAGCACAATCTAAATAACATACCTCCCAACATTTCAAATGACCAAAGAGGGACACTTGTTTTAGGTGGTGGTTTCTGGGTTGCGTGGCTGGTGGGCAGGAGCATTACTCTGAATTTTTAGGTGACTTCGTGACCTATGGACAGCACTTTATTTCACTGAATAAATTATTTAGAATGAGACCAAAGTATTTAATGTACACAGATCTATTTATAAATACATATACTGATGATTAAACATTTCTGTGAGTTTTATTGCTGTGGAGCAATGTGATAGATTAATATACACACTGCTCATTCTGATGTCCTAAAAAAGAAGGACATCAGGGTAGAAAAGAGGAACAGAGGGATCTGGGTCTGAAAGAGGGACTGTCCCTCCTAAAGAGGGACACGTGGGAGGTATGAAATAAAAAGGACAGGTGAAATTGGTATTTGTTCTCTGTGGTGCTGATGGCCTGGTTCAGAATTGCTCCAGCCTCAGTGTGTTCATTTTCATGATGGATTGTGTAGAGGCATGGACTAAATACAGTCTGTCACATGGTGTTCTGCAACTAAAGGCATCTATAGACTTCCATACAGTAGAAACACAGATCTCTATACCAGACTGCTGAACAAAGGCCGGTTGCTTAACCCCTTAATGACTGGCCGATCGGCGCTGCGCAGTCAGTTAAGGACCATGGAGCATTTTTTTTTATGGCTCTTCCGGTTCCGGACTCCCCGAACAGCGTGCAGCCGCAGGGGAGCCCGGAATTCCATGACGTTCGTTAACTCAGATCAACCCATGACGTACTATGACCGTCAAGGGTCGTTAAGGGGTTAACAGTGTTGAAGTATTTTTGTTTAACTAATTAATATCCACCAATTCCTGTAAGTATATTTTTCCTTTGGATGTTAAAATGTCTGTAGTATACACGGGAATCTTATTGTGTATATTCTGCATCTCCCAAGTGTCCCTCTTTAGGAGGGACAATCCCTCTTTAAAGGGATAGTAATACTTAAAATGTAAAAAAAATATGTCGTAGGGTTTATCCCCTGAGTAAAACAAGAGTACTCCCACTGCTGAAAGGTGTTTCATTCAAAAGTTATTAATTTTCAAAGTTGATTTTTTTAGGTGCAATATCACAGTGGCCTGAAATTGTACAGTGGCGTTGTTGCTACACCATCCTATGGAGATTTATGGTCCCTGGACCAGAGCTGTCCATAGGATCGTATAGCAACAGCGCCACTGTACAATTTCAGGCCACTGTGATATTGCACCTAAAAAATTCAACTTTGAAAATTAATAAATTTTGAATGAAACACATTTCAGCAGCGGGAGTACTCTTGTTTTACTCAGGGGGATAAACCCTACAACATATTTTTTTTTACATTTTAAGTATTACTATCCCTTTAATGTTTGTTTACATGACAGTATGTATGTTTAGAAATTAGTCTGTGTAAATAAAATCTTCCGTTACACAAAGAGGTGGTAATAGGCCATGAAATAGCCTAACAATTCTCGGTAATGCCCCACTCACCAGTCACACCCCCTAAACCATATGTGTCTCTCTCTTCGGCCATGTAAAATGCTAGGAGGTATGCTGCATGTATCATTACATTAGAGTTATTTGTATGCATTAGTTCAAATGTGTGTGTCCTTCTGGAACAGATGTCAGACCATCGGTGCACTTCTCCTCTCCACTGTATATGTAGTCATATATTAACCCTTTCAGTGCCAGAGGGGTAAGCAACGCATTTCTTTGCAATGCGTTGCGTACCCCTATGGTACTAAAAGTGTTAAAACCCACTAATTGATCCCTCCATGCCAGCTGCTGCAGAATCTCTTGGACAGGAGATTTGTCAGTCACTGTTCTTGAAGGAAAGTCTCATGACTTCAGGAAGCTGAATAGTGATTGACAGCTCTGCTTAGCAAAATGACAGGCAGCAGCTGCAGGCTCTTATTACATTGGTTTCGATAATAGATTAGCAGTGTGCCAAGGTGAGACATGGGACAACAATTCCCCTGCCAAGCATACCCTCACATTAGCAGGTGTCTCCTAGAATAAATTGCTTGAGGAATTCCAATTAACCCTTTGAGCACCAGAGGGCTTCATAATGCATTGCTTTGGAACCTGCTACCTAGTCCTCTGTCACTCATAGGGGTCTTTTTAATAAAACTGTGTTTTAAACACCCAGAGCAAAACAAATAGCAATTATGATCGCATTGTCACATTTACTTTTGATAGAAATTAATTCTTATTCTGATTCTAAAAAAACACATATCTAATAGAAGACAAATCTCATTGCTAATAAAGTTGGCATTGTTTCTAAAAATGAACAATGCTTATAAAAATGCTCATTGTTTCTGAGAAAAGTTAGCAATGCTAATAAAATGTTTCAAGGATTTTAATCTACGTTTGTATTTCTATGCAAATTGTTTAGACACAATGCAAGTTCGTCAGAAACAACACAGATGATGCTAAATCATCCTATAATATAAAAGGCCAGGTGTATGTTTGTCCGATGCAGTCATGCGCAGTAGAGACTGCTGAAATGCACAGAATGCTGGCCGTGTACACGGGCTTGTGCACTAGTACATTAATAAATGAATAAATGAAGTGCTTTACCTATTTGGACTAAGATTTGGGTAATGTTATTAAATGGGCAGGTAGCTTGATCATATCTTAATCCTTTATGTGACAGGAAGGTATCTAACTCATTGCATTGCAATGCGTTGGATATTTCTCTGGCATTCAAAGGGTTAATAGAGCTGCCTTCTATTACAGTCATGCATTTTTTTCACTATGATAAAGCACATGCAATATTTATAATACAGTAAATGTACTGTATAAATTATATCCAGGATGCTAAAGATGAGCAATTCTGGAGCAAACTAACTTAACCATAGGAGACAAAAAAAAAACAATTCACAAAATCCCCAGTGATTTGAGTGGGGCTACTAAAACCTTAAACAGGGCTGTTATACTGTCTGGGTATACCCGCCAGCATACACCAGAAGGCCTCAGGCTCAAGGGAACCTCACATAACTCACACAGCAATGGGGGCTGCAACCACTGTAAGTCATGTTGTGTAATCCCGATGTTTGTAAGAAGCCGTCATGCGCAATAGAGACTGCCCACGTTCAGGCAGGCTCTACTGTGCATGACTGCATGATGTGGAGCAGTGAGGCGGCATCAATACACACAGCAGGACCAAAGCAGTGAGGCGGCCCCAGTACACAGAGAAGGACCGGAGCGGGGAGGCATCACCCGGACCTTGGCTCGTGTACACAGGCTTTTACACTAGTCAATATATAACAGAAGAAACAGAATTCCTGGGGGAATGCACTAATGTGTGATAAAGTGGAGGTGACTTCTCCAGTCTTTTAACCCTTTGAGTGCCAGAGGGGCATTGCATACCCCTCTGGCACTCAAAGGGTTAAACTCACCAGGTCCTATGTTATTTTATGGAGCCAATGTATTTTTCCAACTTAGTTGGAAATCTTAGTTCATTAGCTACATAGAATAGCATACCACTAGAGAGGTGATATCACTGGAGAGGTCATCCCACATTATGACCTCTTTATCACACCTTAGTGCATACCCCCCCCCCCCCGCGCTGTGCTTCACTGACATTGAGTCAGCGTGACAGACTCAGCAGGAGTGGTACTTACCCAGCATGCACCAAAACAACTAACTACTTTTCCTTTATAACAAGGGGCCTTATATGAAATTCTTAACCCTTTGAGTGTCAGAGGGGTATGCAACGCATTGCTCTGCAATGCATTGTGTATCCCTCTGGCACTCAGATGGTTAAGTTGTGTCATCATCATCATCATCATCAAAGTGCCTATTTGAAAAATATTTCAAGTGGAATGTATAAGCAACACCTCTCAGATCACTGAAGTATACTTAGCACTTTAGCGAGAAACAATTCCTATATAAGGGGTGTGCGCTCCTCTTACAATTATTTATTTTTATTTAGAAAATGTTTAACCAGGAAGAATACATTGAGATTTCTATCGTTTTCAAGTATGTCCTGGATAGTTTTCAGTAAAGGGTTACATATTTTTACAAACTGAGAAATATATACATACACACATAAATATACATATATATTAAAAATTATATACAGTTACATACTGTTTTTAGATATAAAGAAGCATTTACTTTTAAGGATTTTAGACTGGAGAAGATCTGATTATTTCAGATAGGTTATTCCAGGATTTTGGAGCTCTGAAGGAGAAGGCAGATTGACTGGATTCTTTCTTGTAATGTGGGATAGTCAGTGAGTTGATAGCAGTGGAGCTGAGGTTATAGTTAGCATGGAGAGCTGGAGTGATCATACTTCTCAAGTAGTCCAGTAGCTTTCCAGACAAGTGGTTATAGGTGAAGGTGAAGGGTACGTGAAGGTGAAGGGTACGTCTAGATTTGAGTGTTAACCAATTTAGTTCTTTAAGCATATCACAGTGATGGGTAGTGTGTCAGGGGCCTTGCAAATTCTTAAGCCTTTGGGTGTCAGAGAGGTATCCAACTCATGGCAACACAATGCGATGGATACCTCTGTGCCACTAAGAGGATTAAAACAATCATGTCCTTAACCCTTTGAGTGCCAAGTGGGTACATTGTACGAGTTTGGACAGCTGTACCCGCTGTGCCAAGCTCGTACAATGTACCCACTAAAATGCGGTCACTGCATGAGCCGGTATAACCGGCATGCAGTGGCCGCATTTAAAAAAAAAAAAATGTGGGCAATCGTGGGGGGACATGAGGATCACTCCTCATGTCCCCCCTGTTATTGATCTCCCAGCCGATCGCGCTGGGAGATCAATAAAAGAAGAGGAGAAGCGCAGCTGAGGCGCAGCTTCTCCTCTTCCTTGTCTCCTACCCGAACTTCCGGGTAGGAGTGGGCGGGACCGGGGGAAGCCTCCCAACGTCATCAGTGACATGTCACTGATGACGTTGGGGAAGTTTCCCCGGTCCCATTCACTCCTACCGGTGGTAGGAGTGAAAGGCAGGAGAGCTTCTGCTCTCCTGCAGTCGCCAAATTGGTCTCCCAGCCTATCGGCTGGGAGATCAATTACTTAGGGGACACCAGGAGGGGTCCTGATGTCCCCCACGAGGTCTGAATAGCTAAAAAAAAAAAATAATAAAAAAAAAAAAACAATAGTAACCCTGTGAGTGCCGCAGTGGTCCCCAGCACATTGCTTTGCAATGTGCTGGAGACCCTTGTAGCACTCACAGGGTCTTTTCTTTGGGTTTTTTTTTTATTTTTTTAAAGACCTCATTGGGGGGATCAGGGGGGATCCTGATGCCCCTCAATGAGGTCTATTATTAAAAAAAAAAAAAAATAAATTTTTTTAACCCTGTGTGTGCCACAGGGGGGGGTCAAATGCACCCCCCCCCTCCTGTGGCACACACAGGGCTTCTGTCATTACTTTGTTACTAGAGATTGTTGGGGGGCCATCAGGATTTGTCCTGATGGCCCCCCAACAAGCTCTGATTACAAAGTAATAATAAAAAAAAAAAATAACCCTCTGAGTGCCAGAAGGGTCCAATGCATTGCTTTGCAATGCGCTGGAAACCCCTTTGGCACTCACAGGGACATTTATTTTGATTCCTTTTTTTTTTTTTTTTTTTA
This sequence comes from Rhinophrynus dorsalis, assembly GCA_037306005.1. NCBI lineage: Eukaryota > Metazoa > Chordata > Amphibia > Anura > Rhinophrynidae > Rhinophrynus > Rhinophrynus dorsalis. The sequence goes on along the minus strand of CM074719.1, from coordinate 64,782,910 downwards.
AGACCTCGTTGGGGGGAATCAGAGGGGTCCTGATACCCACCAATGAGGTCCATAATAAAAAAAAAAGTAAAGAAAAAAAAATTAACCCTGTGTGTGCCACAAGGGGGGCCAATGCAGCCCACCTTCTGTGGCGCACACACAGGGCATTTATCATTACTTCGTTATCAGAGATTGTTGGGGGGCCTTCATGATTGGTCCTGATGGCCCCCCAACAAGCTCTGATTACCAAGTAATGATTAAAAAAAAAATTAACCCTCTGAGTGCCAGAAGGGTCCAATGCATTGCTTTGCAATGCGCTGGAGAGCCCTTTGGCACTCACAGGGACATTTATTTTGATTCCTTTTTTTTTTTTTTTTAAGACCTCATTGGGGGGAATCAAAGGGGTCCTGATACCCACCAATGAGGTCCATAATAAAAAAAGTAAAGAAAAAAAATTAACCCTGTGTGTGCCTCAAGGGGGGCCAATGCAGCCCCCCTTCTGCGGCGCACACACAGGGCATTTCTCATTACTTCGTTATCAGAGATTGTTGGGGGGCCATCATGATTGGTCCTGATGGCCCCCCAACAAGCTCTGATTACCAAGTAATGATTAAAAAAAAATTAACCCTCTGAGTGCCACAAGGATCCAATGCATTGCTTTGCAATGCGCTGGAGACCCCTGTGGCACTCTCCGGGTCCCCTGTTTGTGGACATATATATATATTTTTTTACTAAGACCTCATTGGGGAGGGATCAGGGGGTCCTTATGCCCCTCAATGAGGTATATAATAAAAAAATAAATAAATAAAACACAAATTAACCCTGTGTGTGCCACTAGGAGGGGAGTTCAATGCCGACCCCCTTCCTGTGGCACACACAGGACTTTTTATCAACACTGGTAGTCACAGATCTCCCATACACACTATCAAACACTGCCCCACCATCCTTGCTCCTCTGCTCATACCCACACACACTGCCTAATCCCTCACCCTCCCACATACTTTGTTACACTTGTAGTCACAGGTCCGCACGTACACCGGCTGACGCCCTAGCTTCTTTCATCTGTTAGCCATAAAATCACACATACACTGTTTGCTTTACCATTTCTGTTTCACTGGTAGCTACGCTCCTGTAGCGTAAATTGGTATGTCAACCCACAGCAGTGGGGTACCATTTTTCTTAGGCTGGCAAGAAGTCCTCCTAGGAAATCCCACGCCATTGAACCATTTTAGTATCTTTGAAGTGACTGATGTGTAAAACAAAATTTTATTTTTTCCTGTAGCACCACATTCTGGAAATAGTTGTGCCAACTAACTTAGGGGTAAAAAGGCAAGTGACCCCTCATTAGATGCGGCAGGTTGTCTTCTTTCCAAAATGGTATGGTTTATCTACCTTTTCTTCAATTCTGAAGGTGTTATAGTCATTTTCGTACAGGCAAGTCAGGTTTGAGAAAATGTTAGAAACATCAGAGGTTGTAGTAGGTGTAGTTTTCTACTTCTAGCACCCCCTAAGGTAGTTCAACTCATACCAATGGGGTGTCATTTGACTCCTAAGAGCACTAGCAAACAAATGCAGTTGAAAATTCCATGGTTTTCACAGCGCTCCATACATTTGAAGGGGCAGAAATGTAAAAAAATGCAATTTTTTTCCTATATCGCCTCCTTCTGGAAACATTTATGCACACCAGTATTGGGGTAAGAAGGCAAGTGACCCCTCATTAGATGCGGCAGGTTGTTTTCTTTCCAAAATGGTATGGTTTATCTACCTTTTCTTCAATTCTGAATGTGTTATAGCCATTTTTGTACCGGCAAGTCACATTTGAGAAAATGTTAGAAACATCAGAGGTTGTAGTAGGTGTAGTTTTCTACTTCTAGCACCCCCTAAGGTAGGTCAACTCATATCAATGGGGTGTCGTTTGACTCCTAAGAGCACTAGCTAATGAATGCAGTTGAAAATTCCATGGTTTTTACAAAGTTCCATACATTTGAAGGGGCAGAAATGTAAGAAAATGCCTTTTTTTTTCACTAGCGCCACCTCCTGGAAGCATTTGTGCATACCAGCCTTTGGGTAAGAAGGCACGTGACCCCTCATTAGATGCGGAAGGATGTTTTCTTTCCAAAATGGCATTGTTTCTCTACCTTTTCTGCATATCTATTATGGTTATAACCATTTTAGTGCAAGCAGATAATTTCAAAAACAAAAGTGTCAGGTTTACGTACGTGTTCCTAGCACCCACATATTCTATGTTAACCCACACAAATAGGCTACCATTTTTCTCATGTTGGTAGCAGGTACTGAATACAGCAGGAAATGTTATGGTTTTCAAAGATTTTAGTATCTTTGAAGTGGTGGAAATGTAAAAAAACATGTATTTATTCCCATAGCGCCACCTTTTGGAAATATTTGTGCACTTCAGCCCAGGGGGTAGAAAGGCAAGTGACCCCTCAATTGATGCGGGAGAATGTCTACTTTCCAAAATGGTATACCTTTTATACCTTTCCTTCATGTCTCTAACAGTTATGGACATTTTAGTACAAGCCGCCATTTTCGAAGAAGCAAACAGGTAGGTGTAGTGATGTGCTTCTGGCACCCCTAAGGTAGGTCGACTCATTCCAGTGGGGTGTCATTTTTCTCCTAAGAGCACTAGCTAATGAATACAGTTGGAAATGCCATGGTTTGCACAAATTTCAGTACATTTGAAGGGGCAGAAATGTAAGAAAATGCCTTTTTTTTTCATTAGCGCCACCTTCTGGAGGCATTTGTGCTCTCCAGGCTTGGGGTAACAAAGCAAGTCACCCATCAATAGATGCGGCAGGGTGTCTTCTTTTCAAAATGGTATGGTTTGTGTACCCTTTCTTCACTTCTGTAGTTGTTATAACCATTTGGGTACAGACAAGTAATGTTTGAGAAAATGTTAGAAAAATTTGAGGTTGTAGTAGGTGTCATTTTGCACTTCTAACGCCCCCTGAGGTAGTTAAACTCATACCAATGGGGTGTCATTTTTCTCCTAAGAGCACTAGCTAATGAATACAGTTGGAAATACCATGGTTTGCACATATTTCAGTACATTTGAAGGGGCAGAAATGTAAGAAAATGCCTTTTTTTTTCATTAGTGCCACCTTCTGGAGGCATTTGTGCACTCCAGGCTTGGGGTAACAAGGCAAGTCACCCATCATTAGATGCGGCAGGGTGTCTTCTTTTCAAAATGGTATGGTTTGTGTACCCTTTCTTCACTTCTGTAGTTGTTATAACCATTTGTGTACAGACAAGTAATGTTTGAGAAAATGTTAGAAAAATTTGAGGTTGTAGTAGGTGTCATTTTGCACTTCTAACGCCCCCTGAGGTAGTTAAACTCATACCAATGGGGTGTCATTTTTCTCCTAAGAGCACTAGCTAATGAATACAGTTGGAAATACCATGGTTTGCACATATTTCAGTACATTTGAAGGGGCAGAAATGTAAGAAAATGCCTTTTTTTTTCATTAGTGCCACCTTCTGGAGGCATTTGTGCACTCCAGGCTTGGGGTAACAAGGCAAGTCACCCATCATTAGATGCGGCAGGGTGTCTTATTTTCAAAATGGTATGGTTTGTGTACCCTTTCTTCACTTCTGTAGTTGTTATAACCATTTGTGTACTGACAAGTAATGTTTGAGAAAATGTTAGAAAAATTTGAGGTTGTAGTAGGTGTCATTTTGCACTTCTAACGCCCCCTGAGGTAGTTAAACTCATACCAATGGGGTGTCATTTTTCTCCTAAGAGCACTAGCTAATGAATACAGTTGGAAATACCATGGTTTGCACATATTTCAGTACATTTGAAGGGGCAGAAATGTAAGAAAATGCCTTTTTTTTTCATTAGTGCCACCTTCTGGAGGCATTTGTGCACTCCAGGCTTGGGGTAACAAGGCAAGTCACCCATCATTAGATGCGGCAGGGTGTCTTCTTTTCAAAATGGTATGGTTTGTGTACCCTTTCTTCACTTCTGTAGTTGTTATAACCATTTGTGTACAGACAAGTAATGTTTGAGAAAATGTTAGAAAAATTTGAGGTTGTAGTAGGTGTCATTTTGCACTTCTAACGCCCCCTGAGGTAGTTAAACTCATACCAATGGGGTGTCATTTTTCTCCTAAGAGCACTAGCTAATGAATACCGTTGGAAATACCATGGTTTGCACATATTTCAGTACATTTGAAGGGGCAGAAATGTAAGAAAATGCCTTTTTTTTTCATTAGTGCCACCTTCTGGAGGCATTTGTGCACTCCAGGCTTGGGGTAACAAGGCAAGTCACCCATCATTAGATGCGGCAGGGTGTCTTCTTTTCAAAATGGTATGGTTTGTGTACCCTTTCTTCACTTCTGTAGTTGTTATAACCATTTGTGTACTGACAAGTAATGTTTGAGAAAATGTTAGAAAAATTTGAGGTTGTAGTAGGTGTCATTTTGCACTTCTAACGCCCCCTGAGGTAGTTAAACTCATACCAATGGGGTGTCATTTTTCTCCTAAGAGCACTAGCTAATGAATACAGTTGGAAATGCCATGGTTTTCACAAATTTCAGTACATTTGAAGGGGCAGAAATGTAAGAAAATGCCTTTTTTTTCATTAGCGCCATCTTCTGGAGGCATTTGTGCACACCAGGCTTGGGGTAAGAAGGCAAGTTACCCCTCATTAGATGCGGCAGGTTGTCTACTTTTCCGAAATATATATTTTTATATAGTTATTCCACTGTTTTAGGGTAGTTTTACCACAAAAACCCTAGAATGCGCATATTAGTTTATAAAGTTGAAAATGTCATTTTGCGCTGCTGGTGATTAGGGCTCTACGCTAGCCATAGACGTAGGTAAAACTATACAAATTTGGTATTTTTTTACTCAGGGGACTCGAGGCTTTTTCAAATAATTGAAACTTTTTCAATCAAGGTAAATATTTTTGATACATAGTATGTGATTTTAGCAAAATGAGTAAATTTTCACTTTTTTTTGTCATTATGACATCATAGCTTTTTGCACGATGTAAAATTCTCTTCATGTAAGGTATCACAAGAAAGCTCAATTCGTTCTGAAAAAAACAATATATAGTTTTCCATATGTAACTAAAAATCCCCAGAGGAAATCAAGCCTAAACGGAAGGATAGCAAAAATGTTGAAAAAGTGTCTGGCCTGCAGGGTTCAGAAAATGGCCCGAGCCTCTGGCACTGAAGGGGTTAAATACCATGGAGGTATCCAAAGCATTGCAAACCATTCAAGGGTTTAAAATCCTCAAATCAATGGGCATGCATTTAGTCCCCTATGGTAAAGTTGGTCTGCTCCAGAATTTCTTCTCTCCATCTTTCTGACTATGGCCCTATGTTTTCATATTTTACAGTATCATATTTACAGCTCTGTCTCTTTTATCCAAAGGTGCCAGTGGTACATAAAAGCTAAAATGAAATCCGAAGAGAAAAGAAGAGCAAATTTACAGAATGGGCACCGTGAGTACACCACCTACTACTATTACTAGTACTACTAATATTACTACTACTATTACTACTACTAGTTCTACTACTACTACTCCTACTTCTACTACTATTACTACTATTACTATTACTACTACTACTATTACTACTAAAACTACTATTACTACTATTTCTACTACTATTACTACTATTACTACCACTACTACTATTACTACCACTACTATTACTACTACTATTACTACTACTACTATTACTACTACAACTACTATTACTACTACTTCTACTACTACTATTACTACTATTACTATTACTACTACTACTTCTACTACTACTACTACTACTACTATTATTATTACTATTATTACCATTATTATCATCATTATTAGTATCAATGTATTGTTTTCATTATTATTCATTTTATTATTGTTAATGCTATTTTTAGTATTATTATTATTAGTAGTATTACTATTACTTTTATTACTATTATTTTTAATAATATTATTGTTATTATTAGTATAATTATCATCATCATCATCATCATCATTATCAATCTATTGTTAATATTACTTGTTTTGCTATTTGTCTTTTTACTTTGATAGTACTGAAGTCTATAATTTTATTACTATTATTATTATTACTAGTACTAATATTGTTATTATTATCATCATTATTATTGATATTATTACTATTAATAGTATTATATTATTATTGTATTACTATTGTATTATTATTAATTATGACAATAATGACATATTATAATGTATGGAGTAGAATTGTGCCCTGTGTATGTTATGGCTCTTGCTGTTAGTAAGATTGGTATATAATGTAACATCTTGGCCCAGTGGGTGCAGGCAGTGTATTGTTTGTACAGTTCAGTCCTCTGGCAGGCATAGAGGCCCTTTAGTTCCCATAGGACTCATTCTCAGTCCATAGGAGGTTATGGGCCTTGATAGTGATGCAACTAGGATTGGGTGGGTGCACAGCTAAATAGTCAACTCTGTGAAGGGAATGAAGCTGGGGGGTGCACTAGTACAATTCTTCTCTAAACTAGGTGCTGGGATTTATCTCCATTTAACCCCATAAAGGAGGGGGGGTGCAATGCATTGCAAAGCAATGGTTCTTAAGTGGTTAATCACCTGCAGATGGTAGACATTCTCCGTGCTTCTTCACACCAGTTAACCCTACATTAGTGGCTACTTCCCGCTCCTGCAACCAAACATTACATTAGGAGTAGGGAACAGCCGCTATACAGGTCTGATGGTGAGAATACCTGGGAACTCTCCTGTTTTTATACTCAGTTAGCAGTTCTCTAGGGACAGAGGCTCAGGTGTCAGTGAGTTCTTACTCAGTCTACTGCACTGCTTCCATTAAAGTTTCACAGTGCCCAAATTTGGCCCTCAAAGGCTAACAGCAAGGCATGATTCAAGGATTTGTCTGAGCACAGATGGGTTAGTCAATATGAATAAGGCACTGATTAACTCACCTAGGCTTAATCAAGGATATCTTTAAATCCTGGACTGCTGGTAGCCCTTTCGGACTGAACTTGGGCACCCCCCTTTAGATCATATCCCGAAGCGCTGGGGTAGGTGTATGAGGTGAGTGGCCTAGAGCAGAAAATAAACTATGCCCCTCTTTCTCTATGTTATAGGACAGCATTTTGTTATCATGGTCTTCAAGTACCCCTAAATGTACAGGTTTTAAGGACTGCCTTGCCTGATCAGAGGTTATATAATCAGAATGAATATTCACCAATTACACACCTGTGCTCAGGAAATAATTAACCATTTGAGCGCCAGTGCTGTATCCAACATATTGCTGCAATGTGTTGGATACTCCTCTGACACTCAAAGGGTTTAAAACCTGCATTGTTATGGGTTCTTCAGGACTGCAGTTAATAAACTCAGACAATCATTCTCAGATATGGTTCTCAGATACCCCTAACAACAATGCAAGGTTTAACCATGTGAGTGCCAGAGGGGTATACAGCAAATTGTGAAGAAAAACATTAGGTAACCATTAAGCACTCAAAGGTTTAAATATATCCTTAAAGTGTTAGTAATGTCTAAAAAAACTTTTTTGCATTTAGAAGAGCTTAAAAAGCTGATCTAAATGCAAAAAAGTATCTCTCAAACCACTATGGTTTAAGAGATACGGGCGTTTAAATTTTGATTTCTCCTACTGACAGCTGTAAAGCTATCAGCAGGAGATCCATGTCGGTAGACACTGTGGCGCTTGAGAAGTGCCGAGATCTCATTACTTACACGGAATCCCTTCATTGGAATGGTCTAAAACGTGTGCCTAGTGTTAATTGTCATTTGAAACATGTTAGAACTGCTTTATGCTTGCATTTTGTAACTCTCCAATTCATTGTTGTTTGGGATGACAAACAGTTAATTTTAGCAATGTTTAAAATTATTCAGTAAAGTTTATTCAAATTCTTGTGTTGAATAGAACACAAGCCCATCTCATAGTATACACTAAACTGTCCTCACCATCTTATCCATGTGATCATAACTCACATATGCCTACATCTCAATATAACCTCCCCGAGTTGGCCAGACTCGCCAGTGCCTTATGTGTGCATTAAAAGTTGTCTTAATAAGCATTTTTGTATACCTGTGGATGTGCTGATATGTTAATATCACATTCACTAAGTGCCAATAGTTGGTTATTCTGTTGAACCTCACAGTAACAGATTTGCAGTCTTATTGTAGATGGCTACACTACATAAAAGCTAACCACCACATCCATTGGTCTACTATACTCTTACCTACTCTGCCTCATAATAGGCTTGCTTAACTTTTCAATGGCTGAATTAATTTGTTGTGTAGGCATTGAGATCCCATTATGTGCATGCATATTAAAGTCCTTCAGCCATCGGAGTGCTAAGAAAACCTGATATGACACAGAGTAAGCCTGGGTGTAGTACTGTACATGAGAGATACTAGAGACAGAGAAATACGGGGTATTATCACACACAAACAGTTATATTGTGTACTTTACTGTTAAAATTCACACTACTTTGATAATGTGCAGCAAAAAGACTAGGGGTAGAGGACAAGAAGTAGGAGCAGTGCAGATACATGGCAGTAAAGTGGTAATCCAAAAATTGACTGCAGGCATGGTTGATGCAGTGTCTGTACTAAACAAAAAAGATCATTCTCCTCCTGATGAGGCTGTTTTTGAAAGTAACATAAAAAGTAGTATTAATAAATCATGTAAAAACACTGAAGATGACAAGAAGTTACAGTCTAGTGTTGATGGCATAGCAAAGGTGTAGCAGTTCAACCAACCTCTGTGTCTAAAAGTAAAAAGTACAACACCTGTCCTGAAAGTAGTAGCAAATGTTTTCAAAATACCTCTAAGTGGAAAAGTAAAAAGAAATTGTTTGAGACTTCAAAATGTCTAGAGGAAAATAAAAGTAATATGGAAGAATCCACTGTTGATGCTGATGATAACTAAATTATTGATGAAGATGTTTATCTAGAATATAACCCTCCAGCATCCACTTTCTTCTGACACAGATATGTTGAGAAAGAGAGAGAGAGAGAGAGATGATAAGGCTGAAAGCAAAAGGCTCGATCTTCCACCTCTTAAAAAGGAGCATTATGCCTGTTTATCAAAGTTTGATGACTCATTTAGACAGTCTGACTCTTTAGAAGTAAAGATGCATAAAAATACACAATCATCCTGTCAGTCATCATAAGCTGTGTCATCACTTCCAAATCCAACCCCCACCCAGCGACACACACTATTGTTGAGTAATCAGCAACAGAGGTCATCAGCTTCTAGCAATGATGAGTGATTCTGCTACTGTTGGAAGTATTAGTACAATTGCAACATCTTGTCCCAGTAGTTGTAGCCCCTCAGGATCCCCTCAGTCTATAAAGTCTACAGTATGGAGATACGTCACTCATGATCCAAAAGATAAACATGTTGCTATCTGTTGTCTGTGTAAGAAGCATGTAAGCAGGGGGAAATCAGGATCACATCTAAACACATCCTCATTGAGATCCTACCTGGAGCGCAACCACAGATATGATTGGGAGACATACCATCAACATGTTGGAGGTGCCAAACTTACAGCAAACATAATAGTACTGCTGTAGACGTGTGAGAGAGTGTGCCAAAATCAGTTATTTACACTAACAACCAATGCTCCTGCCACTTTTCTTCAAAATGCAAAACTTGTAGGAGTATGATTATGAGTTGGTTGGAGGAGATAACCGATCCACTGACACAAGTCATGCTGTTAAAGCAATACAATTTCACAGTGTTTCCACTATGTACTGCCATCCCACACTTATTGAGTTCTTAGGAGTCAAAACCTGTCCAAAAATAATCCAAAAGTTCACCTGTTGAATAGTAAACTTCCTAAAACGTTGCTGGCTGTCAAGCTGCCCTTTCGTTGAATACAGATGTTTTAAAGAACTGATGTCATGTGTTGCTCCCAAGCCGCAGTTTACAGGCTTATGTTGCAGCTGTCTTTTACTTCAATCTGATGGTTTCTCCACTTCTGAGGTAGGAAATAGTGTAGCCATTTAACCCATTGAGTGCCTTAAAGGGATCAGTGCATTGCATTGTAATACTTCTTGTAGGAAATTTATTGGCATTGGTGAAAGAAGGCAGACATTTTTATGTATTTTAATTGGGTGGGAATTTTTGCAAAAAAATGAAGGAAATTGGTAGTTTTTCACAAAAATACCCACAGAAACATTTTGCCCATTCCTAGTAATGGTCAGTGTCTCTTCCCCTCCCCTTGCATATCTAATTCTTAGTGAAGATTAGAGTTGGTCTTATTCTCCTAAGTGAATCATTACATCGCCAAAGTAAATCTGCCACTATATTGAACCTTAATGCATTTCCCCCCTAATTTTTCTTATTAAATCAGCCTTAGTGGCCTAGCCATGCATCTCTGTTAGTAAATAACCACAGCACAGTTGAAATACAAATGATGCGCACTGAGTAAAAATGATGCATTTATAAAGCAAATATCAGGCTAGTAAATCTTTGCATGAAGTGAGAGCACAAACCAAGATAAAGTACACAATAAAAACTGAAGTGAATAATATGAAATATAGCCAGCTGTTTTGCACTCCGCCTCTAGCACTCACAGGAAAACAGATGAAACAGATGATAGTACTGAATGCACTTAGCTTATTTATGCATTTAGCTCTAGCTAAGATTTTTTTAAACACCCAAGAAGTCACATCGCTTCTAAAAATTCACACACACAAATAAATTCAGATTAGAGGTCTTGAGAAAATGTAGGAGCTGTGGGCCATATATATTATGGAAAAAGTGAAACAATTCTGGGGAAAAGCAACTGCTTCACATAACACAAATTAACCCTTTGTATGCCAGAGGGGTACGCAATGTGTTGCATACCCCTCTGGCACTCAAAGGGTTAAAATTCTATTGGAAATGAAAGGAAATTTAGGGATCTGCAATAAAGGCATAATTGATGATATACAAACATAAGATATTGGCATATATTAAAAGGGGTATTGACTCAAGGGAGGAAGATATAATTATGCCTCTTTACAGGTCCATGGTAAGACCCCACCTAGAATATGCTGTTCAATTCTGGGCGCCCTTTCTGAAGAAGGACATAATGGAACTAGAGAGAGTGCAGAGGAGGGCTACAAAACTAGTAAGAGGAATAGAAAGTTTTAGTTATGAAGAAAGGCTAGAAAAATTAAACTTGTACACACTAGAAAAATGGCATCTTAGAGGGGATATGATAACACTATATAAATATGTTCAGGGCCCATACAAAGGGCTCTCCAAAGACATGTTCATTAACAGAACAGTACAAAGGACAAGGGGCCATCCGCTTAGACCTGAGGAAGGGAGATTTCATCTACAGCAGCAGAAGGGATTCTTTATGGTAAGGACAATAAAGGTATGGAATTCACTGCCTGAAGAGGTGGTGCTATCGAATACATTAGATGCCTTTAAAAAGGGCCTGGATACTTATTTAAAAGAGCATAACATAGAGGGCTATGTACGTTAGTATTGGGATTAATAGTTAGTGCTTGTTGATCCAAGGAGAAATCTGATTGCCATTTGGAATCAAGAAGGAATCCCCCCCCCCCCCCATTCAAGGCAGAATTTGAAATTGCTGTATTGAGGGGAGTTTTTTGCCTTTTTTTGGATCAACGATGGTAAACAGGAATAGGAAAAGGGTTGAACTAGATGGACACAAGTCTTTTTTCAACCTAAATTACTATGTTACTATATTTTAATTTCTTCCTTAATGAATTTCCACAGAAAACAAACTATGGCCCATATTTATAAAAGCAAGCTGGAGTTACTGTGGAGCCAACCAACTGCACCATAAGGTCAAATACACATTCCTGTTATATTAAATTGAGTGTTTAACCCCTTAAATGCCAGTGAGGCCTAATGTATTGCAAAGCAATGCATTGGAGACCTCATAGCATTTGAGAAGTTAAAAGGATTTTTTTCAAATGCATGGACATTTTTTGTCCCCATGGTACAGTTGGTTTACTTCAGAATAACTCTTGCTTGTATAAATATGGGCCTATATTTCCCATAGAGCAGAATACAGGTAGAACTTTCAGGCACACGTTTTAGACCATTCCAATTAAGGGATTCCTTGTAAGTAATGAGATCTCGGCACTTCTCAAGCGCCTCCGTGTCGACTGACATGAATCTCCTGCTGACAGCTTTACAACTGTCAGTAGGAAACAGCGAACTTTAAATGTCTTTATCTCTTAAACCATAGCGGTTTGAGAGATACGTTTTTTTGCATTTAGCTCAGCTTTTTAAGCTCTTCTAAATGCAAAAAAACTTTTTTTGGACATAACTAACACTTTAATGTGATCTACTTATATACACACCACACAGTTTGATCTCCTAAAAAGAAATTCATTAAGGAAGAAATTAAAATATAGTAACATTGTAATTTAGGTTGAAAAAAGACTTGTGTCCATCTAGTTCAACCCTTTTCCTATTTCTGTTTACCATCGTTGATCCAAAAGAAGGCAAACCCCCCCCCCCCCCCCAATACAGCAATTTCAAATTCTGCCTTGGTAAAGATGGACAGAGGGATTTGGGTCTCAAAGAGGATGGGCAGTATGCATCATGCGCTCATAAGTCATCTTGTATACACGTACAAATGGAGGTACACAAAGAATAACTTATTCCTTTCCATCCTGCCAAAGAGATCAGTGGAAAGAAGCCTGGAATTCAAAGGGTTAATAAGATGTTTAACACTATGATTGATAAAGATATCCTACAAAGCATTGTGGCGACATCTTTAGCATTCACAGAGTAAAGTCAAGGTTTCTTAATGGGATGACAACTAATCACAAGTATAAAATAAATGTCAACTGCCCATTTAAGAAACCACTTCTTAACCCTTTGAGTGCCAGAGGGGGGAAGCAACCCATTGCAGAGCAATATGTTGTGTACCCCTCTGTCACTCAAAGGGTTAAAGTAAAAATAGATTGGCACCCTGAATAAAATATCTCCCACAGATCTTATAAAACATTACGCTTCTTTGTTTGCCTCTGCCTAAAAGGCCATATGAATTCTCTCTCTAAATTATTCATGTAAACACCATTGACGCTGAAAGCACCTGACCTCCTTGACTGGCACATTATAATAAATGCACCTTTAATCCTATTGCGGCTACAAGGCTTCTATTATACCACTAGGGTGCAAAGTGCTTGGGGCAGTGTCTCACTTTGCTGTGTCATTATGCACTGGCTGTATCATAAAACAGATTGTTTCTACAACATTTTATTTCCCCTGAATTGGAAATCTGCAAACCAAGCACAAGGAATAGATCACTCACAAATAAAAGGCAAAAATGTTCACCAGAGGTGTCAATCTAAAATGCAGAATGTGATGTCTGACAGAAACTGCAATGTGCAGCCACAAAAAGAAAAATATACATGCACACACACACACACACATACAGTCAAAAAATACACATATAAACATATACACACACACACACACACATATGTAGCATTGGTATCCTATTTAAAAGTCACCCTCTTTGGTGACCATTGCAGGGCGAACCTTAAAGGGCTAGTAACACTTCGTTTTAACTTTATTTTATTTTGTAGGCATTAAAAAAACATGAAGAATGATATAAGTCTTATGTCTCAAACCTTTATGGTTTATGAGATATTCACAAGCAAAGTTCCCCTCCCCGCCCCTTTTTCCTAGTGTAAGCCATCTCTTCTCAGATGTGAGTCTGGTTGTATGACAGTACAGATAACAGAAGGGGACAATTTTCTTTGTATGAAAACAATGAAAGCCCTTCCCCCCCTTGAAAAGTTTTTCAGCTTTTTCCATTATCTTAATTGAAGATTGTCCCTCTCTGCAGTCTACCTGGGCATATCCCTTCTTATCTGGTTGAACAGGGGGGGGATACTTTGTTTGTGAATATCTCTTAAACCATAAAGGTTTCAGAGATAAGACTTATATCATTCTTCATGTTTTTTTAATGCCTACAAAATAAAATAAAGTTAAAATGAAGTATTACTATCCCTTTAAGTGGTTGACATTAGAATGTTGCCCTTTTGATGCGGGCGACGTTATGATCTCACCCTTTTGATGGTCGCAAAATAGAGGGCGACATTTCAATAGTAAATCCGTAGCACTTACACTTTGCTGAATAAGAATGATGGATTCTAGCCCAACAACAGCTGAAGATTCTTAACCCCTTAAATGCCACACTGTGGAGCAATATTTGCACACCCCTCTGGCACTCAAAAGCATAGGTTAGACTGGCTAAAACAAGAATTAATTGAGAAAAGTATAGTCCCAGTATGAACATAGTAAATAGGTAATGTAGCTTTTATTTTTTCTGTTTCTTGTTTATCGTTATAGTAAATGAACACACTCAACATAATAACTAGTGTTTTCCATATACTTCTCTTAGTGCGGTTCCCAGGAGTAAAAACCTATATTGATCCAGACACGTATGAAGACCCGGCCTTGGCTGTCCATGAGTTTGCCAAAGAAATAGATCCTTCCAGAATTCGTATTGAGAGAGTAATTGGAGCAGGTGACTATTCACAAATAAGCTTTCAATATTTTGAGTTTTGGACAAAATATCTGGATTAAAGTAATAGTAATGACTGATATAATTTAATTTAAATCTGTTCAACATTTGAGAGTGTTTCTGATGTTATTTATGCCCTAAAATGTAGCCCTCATGGGGTTATTAATGTATATATGTATGCAGGTATATCTTACAGTCTGAATTGGTAACAGGAGACAGACAGCAGGATATGAGGGTGTCGAGCGATGTGAGTTAAAGGGGAACTTTCACCCCGCAATAACTTAAGGCTAACTTATTGCACACCTGGCGACTAGCTGCTTAGTAGCGCTAGTCGCCAGCAATATTACCCGGTTCTTCAGATATCGGCGTTTTACAGGAGCAGGAAGCACGGACGTCTCTTCACAGTGACGTCCGTGCGCCTGCGCTGTCAGTCCCTTTTGCACCGTACGGTGCAAAAGGGACTGACAGCGCAGGCGCACGGACGTCACTGTGAAGAGACTTCCGTGCTTCTTGCTCCTGTAAAACGCCGATATCTGAAGAACCGGGTAATATTGCTGGCGACAAGCGCTACTAAGCAGCTAGTCGCCAGGTGTGCAATAAGTTAGCCTTAAGTTATTGCGGGGTGAAAGTTCCCCTTTAAAGTCCTGATTTTGACAAAAGGCAGTACATGGTGCTAGTGCTCCAGAAAATAGTATTTCATAGTAGATTTAAAGATGTAGGAGGATATTTCTAAAGGTAGAGATCGAGGTATGATGTTTAAGAGTCAAGGAGTGGAAAATGAAAAAGGTTTGAGTTGGGAGAGGGCGGAGGGTGTGGATGACGTAACAGGAAAGGCGTTGAGAACATAAACAGATTTGAGGGAAGATGTATAAGGGGGCAGCAGCATGGAGGGATTTAAAGATAAAAATAAGGACTTTGTAAGTGATATAGTATTGAATAGGGAGCCATGAGAGAATGATGTGAGCAGGTTCAGTCTTTGGAGAGAATGTAGTGATTTGTGCAGCTGATATTAGGGCAGATTGCACAGGAGAAAGATGGGAAGTCAGTTAATAGTATATAGCAAAAATGTAAAATGGATAGAATGAGGGCATGTATAAGAGTTTAGTATTTTTAGGACAGGAACTGGCAGCTTTTAGCAATGCTGTGGTAGAAGACCCATCAGGTACTAGCCAAGGAGTTAATGTGAGGGTAGAAGGAGAAGTGTGATGAGCAGACTGGATGAATGTAAATTCCATCAAATATAGTGGTGAAGCTGGATGAGATCTTGGAAGGAAAATGAGAAGTTCGGTTTTGTACATGTTTATCTTAAAATGACTGCAGGCTATCTAGGAGGAGATGGCCTAGAGGCAGTCTGAAAATTGTAATTGAATTTGAGGTGAAAGATCAGGAATGGACAAATACATTTGGCTATCATAAGCATATACATGTTATTTGAAGCCAAATTAATTAATAGGTACACCCAATGTAAGGGTATACATGGAAAAAAGTAGTAGGGGCCCAGAATGAAGACTTGATGAACCCACGCAGACATAGGGACTGTAGAAGAGATGTCATTGGCAGATGAGACTAAAAAGGAATATTGTGAGAGACAGGAGGAAAGCCATGAAACAGCTTGTTAGTGAAGTACTATAAATACATATGAAATGTATAAGAATAATTATATACTCACAAACTAGATGGTCAGGCATTACACCTGACATTTACGCAGGCAGAGGATATTAACACATCTCTGCTTGGGATGTCACAGCAATATTTGATGAATGTGTCAAGTCCAATCAGCAGATGGCATTCCACAGAATGAGAAACACTAAAAAAAATATATATATGTGTACTGAAGCTCTAAGAGGCCTAGTCAAACAATGTGCTCCACAGCCATTACATGATTTCATTATATATATATATATATATATATATATATATATATATATATATATATATTAGTGTTTCTTATTCTCTGGAATGCCATCTGTTTATTGGACTTGACACATCTATCAAATATTGCCATGACATCCCGGGCAGAGGCGGGTCGATATACTCCGCTTGTGCATCTGTCAGGTATAACATCTGACCATCTAGTACATAAATATTCTTATACATTTGATATGTATTTATAGTACTTAACTACTGGGCACCCTTGTTGTTTTATGTTTTCCATATAGTTATCCGCTTTGGGGAGCGTGTTTATGATGAGCTGCACACAACGCACTTCTTGTTCCACCATCCACACCCTCTCCCATCTCAAACCTTTCTCGCTTTCTGCTCCCTACCTATGGAACACCATACCCCTTTCCCTACATCTTGAAACCCCCCCCTCTGTCTTTAAGTCTACCCTGATATCTTATCTTCTGGAGCACTAGGACCATGGACTGCCTTTGGCCAAACTCAACACTTGTAATCTCAGCACTTGACACCATCTTACCCCATTGTCTGTCTCCTTTTACCCATTTAGACTGTAATCTCCTTGGGGCAGGGACCTCTCTCCCATTGTTTCTATGAATGTCGCACTTATTTCATCCCCTCTTATTTATTGTAACATATGTCTATTGTAAGGTGCTGCGTACACTGTGTGGCACCATATAAACATATACATACATTATTGCCTTATATTCTGTAGCTGGGGCAGATTGATATCCCAGAAAGCGCATATATCGGTAAACCACAGAAGTGGTTTTGCAGCCACCAGACTTGTGAGAATAATCTCACAGGATGCAACTTGAGATGGTGGTTATTGATCCTTTGATATCTGCACTAGGGGCTCCTTTGCCTTTTCCCCTTTTCTATTGTTTCCTGAAACAGCTTGATTGTGGAAGTGAATATTGTGGAGAATCTGAGCAAGAATGTAATGGTTAACTAAGTCAGGAAGGATAAGTCAAGTAGTATGGGTATAGAGAAGGGGCCTTTGCGAAGCAATACGTTGGATACCCCTCTGGAACACATAGGGTTAAATTCTGAGTGGCAGATTTAAACAATGTTAAAGAATAACAATTGAAAAGCAAATTGAAATAATATTATTTATGTATTACTGTTTCTGTAGTGATTACAAAATAAATGTTTCACGTGTATTTGCATATAATAAATTAGTAAAATCTCCCAACTGTTACATTGCTAAATAATTAATTGGGCAGATGAGACAAAAAAAACACAGTCATAGGTCAAAATATACAGGCATATGTTCCAAGGCAAAATGTTTAGTAAATAACAAGCAAAACAGATGTGCCATGGGGTTCAAAGAAAAATCCCCTTTGGTTTCAGTGGGAGTTTTTATGAATGATGCTTTACAAAGCTTTTGCCTTGCTGCATATACCGGAATGAATGCTTTTCACAGTTGTGTGATCGTTAAAGAGTCAATTAGGGAATTTTGCTGACAGAGTGACTTTCGCTGACATAGTGACTTATGGTGGAATTAAGGAAACAAGCGCAAGCGCTAAGTTGTGAGTGAAAAGTGAAAGCGATCATATTTACGCATAATTTTATTGAATTGCGCATGAAAAATCTAAAATACCAAATTGCTACACATGTTTTGTGTGTGTGGGTGTGGTCTTGAGGGAGGGGTTAGATTAGTGAATCTGTCTGAGCTGAGTAGCTTATGTGTCTAATGCAGGAAGTGATATTGCGAACAATTTTATACATCTGTTTGGGGGTGTCGCAAATGCTATATTTTGTGCACAAATCTAGGAAATTGATGCACAATTCAAGATTCTTTCAGTAAACGGCTTCCTGGATTACAACTTGAGCAACAGTTATATACGCAGGTTAAAATAATTATTTCACGTTTAGAACTTGCAAACATTTCTTGCATTCCTTCTTTATTTCTAGTGTACTTTTGATGGCAAAATGATTACCTCTCCTTCCCCCCCCCCCACCTTAGGCCCATATTTAAAAAATCAAACTCAAGTTATTCTGGAAGAAAAGAACTGCACCATATGGGAACATATAAGAATCCCTAAATTCCTAAGCACTTGAACAGATCTTTTTTCAGGGCCGAATTTACATTCCAGGCTCCCCAATGGTAAAGCACTCTGGGCACCCTTAGCTCCACCCATGGCCACACCCCACTCCTCACACGACCAAGCCACCAACCTCATCCACTGTTTCCTGGAACAGAATATACCTTTGGCCTACAACAAGCAAGGACATAAAAGCTTTAACCCCTTGCTTGCTAGAGAGATCAATTGCAGATCAATGCATTGGAGATCTCACTAGCATCCAAGGAGTTAAATAATAGCCTGTAAAAGGGTGTACAAGCTACTGCATAGATACAGAAATTGCTCTGGCCCCACTCACAATTCAGAATGTGGGTGTGGCCAGCACAGCTGAGGCACCCATCAAAATTTGGAGCTCTAGGCAGGTGCCTGGTCTGCCTATTGGGAAATCCGGCCCTGAGCTTTTTAACCCTTTGAATCCTAGAGACCTCTCTAGCATTCAAGGTTTTAAAAGCCCAATTTAATTTAACAGAAATTTGTATTTCTTCCCTACGGTGCAATTGGTTTACTCCAGATTAACTCCAGTTTTTTTTTTTGTTTTTTTTTTAAACATGGGCCTTTCTTTCTAGAGGTGGAACACAATTAGATATAGAGGTTCCTCTCACATTAAAAGATGGCAAGATGTGCATTGTGATATGGGAGCAGGTACACAGGAATACTTTCAACCCCTTGAATTGGGTCTTTTAACCCCTTGAATTCAAGACTTCATTGCATTGTGAAGCAATGCATGGAAACCACTCCATTATTGAAGAGTTATACTATTCATTTAAATCAGTGGACATTGGGGCATTTTAATTCTCCCCACGGGCAGTTGGTTGGATCCATTACTGCTCCAATACATCAGACCCATGGTGTACCGGCTTCATTAATTAATTGGATAGCACGCACAGTACTCCATGCACCTAATTGGGTATATAGGAAGGCTGATGTACTATGAACAGGAGTAATTTTCATGCAAACCAACCTCCATAGGGGACAATTTGAAACATCACTTGATTTAATTGGGAGTTTTTAATCCCTTGGGTACTAGAGAGTTCTCCAATGCACTGTGAAGCAATGTATATATTTACATATATGTTGTAGGGCTTTTCCTGCAAACTAAAACTAGGGACCTCCCACTGCAGGAAATGCATGTTTTATTACAGTTGAAATTGCTGTGTTTTTATATTAACAGTGCCCTCTAGTGGCCAGATTTCAGTTATTCTGTTCATTCTGAGGGAGAGTTGAAGTATTGCTGAGTCACTTCCTGCCTGTTTGAATTTTCCAGAATAGTAAAGCACCATTTACTAAGTAGCTGAACAAAAAACAAGAGGTTATCTATTAGGACTAGATGAAAAGAGCTTTTCACTAAAACAAAGGCATGCATATTTTACAAGTAAGAACAGTAATTTTAAGGAATTCTTTGCCTCAGGATGCTGTGTTTGCAGATACAGTAGTTGATTTCAGAATAGTGATGGACTCCTTTCTAGCTCAGAACAATATTGAGAATTATGACAGTTGTTTCAAATCATGTAGGATGTTGATCCAGGGAAATATCCAGCTACCATATCTAGTAAAGAATGATGTTTTTACCCACTTGAGGTATAATTGTAAATAACTTTTTTTTTTTTTCCTTCCTCTGGGTCAGCAGTGGTGATTTGTCATGGGCTGGACTTGATAGACACATTTCTTTTTTTAGCCTCATCAACTATGTTGCTGTTCCCATGTATTGAACCTGTGACTCACTTCCTGACAGTGTGAATTTTCATGCATGTTTAATAAAAAAAACTGAAGGAAGAGGGAGTACCCTTGTTTACTCAATAGGAAGAAAACTATTTATAGGTTTTAATGAAAAAAACAGCTCCTTTAAATCAATGGGATTTTGGGAAATGTTTCTTTCTCTTTTGTGGGTTAGTCAGTTTGCTCCAGAATTTCTCCATTACTGTTTAGTACATCATCTTCGTTTTGCTATCAAACAATAAAAAAATGGTTGCCTAAATAGCTACACGGAATACGATGTAAGCTTAAAAAGCCTTACTATGTGCGATTAAACAGGCACACATAATTTACACAGGACACAATAGAAGCCTAACTGCTGCAAAGTGATCCATTTTTTTGTGATTTCTCTCTAATCTGCTCCATGTAAGTAATAAGGAATTATAAATTCAGTTGACACACACGATGACACAAGACTGGGAAGTTATGAATATAATTCACTCTAAAACCAGTGCAAAGAATGTATGTACTCACATGCCCAAAGCCTATGCATTAATACGATTTTTAGAAAAATGTTCTCTTTGCACCAATTGTGCCAATTGATGGACAGTTTCATGGTCATTTGGGGCCTGCTGTCCATCTACCACTATTTGACACCACGTATTAGCAGAGCACAGAGGAAATCAGTGCAATATTATTTTTTCTTACTCCTCCCATAGGGGGCGTGTTAAGGACTTGTTCACATAGAAGTCGTGCATTAGCAGAGTTTCATGCGCCGGTATGTACTTAAGGTGTCTGTATATAAGCGCAGGTGCAGACGTTAGATCTGCAAGCTTGTATATTAGAGCAGAATGTGCTCCACCCTGGCAGGTTCATACATTCCCCTCAATGTGCAGTTCTACAGCAACAAACTGCAAAATAGGAGACAAATAAAAATTGTCCGTATTCCCATTGTTTTAAATAGGGCTCTTAACCGTTTAACCTTTTGAGCGCCAGAGAAGTGCTCCATGCATTGCTTAGCAATGCATTGAGTACCTCCCTGGCACTCAAAGGGTTTAGGGCCAGACGCGACCCTTCTGGTCCATAAAGGGTTAAATCCCTTTTAAAGGAGCAGTAAACTTTTTTTATGAAAAAATATATATTGTAGGGATTTTTCTATTGAGTAAAATAAGGGTACTCCCACTGCTGAGAGATTTATATTTCCAGAGTTATTACAGTTTAAACCCATGTTTATTTACATTAGCAGTGCCCTCTAGTGGTCAAATACTAATTAGATTTCCTGTTAGATTCTAATGGAGAGGAAAGTCAGAAAAGTCATACAGTTTCCATAGAATGTGAAAGACACTGCCTGTCACTTCCTGTCAGTTAGAACTATCAGGAAGTAAACACAGTAAATTCACTTCCTGATTATTTAAACTGTTATAAATTTTGAATAAAACATCTGACAGCAATGGGAGTGACCATGTTTTATTCAGCAGGAAATGTTCTGGTTTGGTTCAGAACTTTAGCGAATACATCCCACAATATCATATCTTGAACTCTACCAAGGCATACTAATATTTACATATATATCTTTAATGTTACAACATCGTCTTTCATTGAAAAACAAGTGGTAATTTAGAATTAGTCTTCCTTTAAAGGGATAGTAATACTTCATTTTAACTTTATTTTATTTTGTAGGCATTAAAAAAACATGAAGAATGATATAAGTCTTATCTCTCAAACCTTTATGGTTTAAGAGATATTCACAAGCAAAGTATCCCCCTCCCGCCCCTTTTACTGATGTAACACTTTTCAGCCAGGGCAGAATGGAGCTGCCCAGGTAGACTGCAGAGAGGGACAATCTTCAATTAATATAAGGGAAAAACCTGAAAAGCTTGTCAAAGGGGGCAGGGATTTCATTGTTTTCATAGGAATAAGAGTGTCCCCTTCTGTTATCTGTCTGGTCTATGGACTGCATTCCACATCTGAGAAGAGATTGTTTACAGTAGGTAAAAGGGGCGGGAGGGGGAAACTTTGCTTGTGAATATCTCATAAACCATAAAGGTTTGAGAGATAAGACTTATATCATTCTTCATGTTTTTTTTAATGCCTACAAAATAAAATAAAGTTAAAATGAAGTATTACTATCCCTTTAACTTTGTACAGCACCCCAGTATTCTCATAGAGTTTCATCTAAGGGGGGTTCTTTGATTACACAGTGATCTTCTAAGAACTAAAGTCTGAAAGTGTCTTTTGTCACTTGTTACAGAATTAAAATAAATATGACGAATTATGTATTTTGGTTTTCATGAATGAAAAGTAAACTTTATTACCATATTTAACTAGGGAAATATTAAGAACAAATTAGTTTTTTTATATGTACATTTTAATTAAAAACAAAAAGTAAATACATAACGATAAACATCTTCTAGAGGTGTATGCCTTCTGATTAGCTATTATCTTGCTTCACTAAGCATGCACAAACACCCCTTTGGGGTTCCATAGCCTTACAATGCCCTTAACTTTGTATGACTTCTCTTTTTACATACACTAGGATGCCTGCTTTTTGTTATACAATAATGTTCTTGGTTAATTGAACTAATGAACCCTGATTTCATCAACTACAGCTCCTAAATGACTATTTCCTCAAATGAAAAGCGATTATGCTATATATTCCCGTTTCAGTGCTTTTTAACCCCTTGGCTTCTAGAGACCAGGGCAAAGCCATACCATCCAACATTTCAAATGGATATCAAGGGACACTTTTGTTTTAGGTGGTGTTGCTGGGGGTGGGGGGGATTGCTGGTGGGCAGGGCATTGCCAAGAACGTTTAGGTTATTTCATGAACCATTGGCATCTCTTTGTGTAACTAAATAATTTAGAGCAAAACCAAAGTATTTTATTTACACATACTAATTTATAAACATATATACTGAAGCTTAAACATATAGTAATATGAGTTTTATTGCTGTGGAGCAATGTGATACACTGACATACACAGCACACAGTCGGATTTCCAAAAAAGAGGGACATCAGGGTAGGAAAGAGGGGCAGAATGGTTTGGGTTTCAGCGAGGGACACTTGGAAGGTATGGCCAAAGCAGCCAGTTTCCACTGTCCTCTAGACTGTAATACAACATACTTTGAAACCCTCTGGTTCTCCTTCTCCGTGATGAATGTGTGAACCTAGCTGTGTGAATTCAACACGTCATGAAGATAGGTGTGAAAACTCAGTGAGTATAATATAGGTTCATCAACCCACCTGTTCTAAGAACCATTTCCCGGTGTGTGTGACAGTACACAGTGACAGAAGGCTCTCACAAAACCGTAGTACAGTGTTTCTCAATCTTTTTTTTCTTTTTTCATGGCAGCCCAAACCCACAGTTTGGATTTTCTGAGGTGCATCTAACATTTCAAAGGTTATTTGCCAAGGAGAAATGAAGGGTACAAATACATAAATATATAGTTACTTTACGTTTCAGAATAATAAAAGTAAACATATTGTGCATATTGAAATAAATATGGAAGAGGGATAGCATGAGAGATGCAGGATGGAGAGTGTCAGAAACAGGCCTTCTGGATCATCAGTGCCCATTTCATTTCTTCTGGTCTTGTCATTCTGGGTCTCTGGGTCATTTCACCTTGGCATGTCATGGAAGTTATTCTGTCAAGTTCTCAGCTGTTCCACCCTGCTTGCCTGAATTGGGAAGACCTGAAGATGCTTTCAAGTTGTGGACATTCACTTCTCTGACCTGGGTTTGGTGCCTCATTTGTTTAGCTGCTTTTCTAGAGGCCTATCCTCCTATCTCCTGGCTCCCACTGTAGCCTGTTTTGCCCACTGCTTAGGTGGTTGTTTCCTCCACTCTCCTTCATTCTCACTGTAGGTTGTGTTTCTAACACATGGGTGATTATCCCTCTTTCAAGTTTGTACCAATCACATCGGCTGTTGCTCTTTTGTTCACCTGCTTTGCTGCCACTTCTGAGTAGTTCTTTCCTTGTATTTTCCCTACATGTTTCCTCCTCTCCTACTTACCTCTCATTGATCCTGTGGTGTTGCTTTTAGTTTCTCTCACTCTCTTCCTTTTATGTTTGCTTGCTGCCCCCTCTGCACATTTGAGGTACTGCTCCCCTTAGTTTCTATAGTTCTCCTTTTGTTGCCATCTGCTGTTCCCCAAGGGGATTGCCTTGAATATCTAAATTACTTTGCTTCCAGACACCTATAATCAACACTTGGATGCAGTTAAAGGGATAGTAATATGTAATTTGTAAAAAATATATTTATTGTAGAGTTTAACCCCTGAGTAAAACAAGAGTACTCCCACTGCTGAAAGGTGTTTTATTCAAAAGTTATTACAATCCAAAGTTTAATTTTTTAGGTGCAATATCACAGTGGCCTGAAATTGTACAGTGGTGCTGTTGCTACATCATCCTATGGAGATTTATGGTCCGCGGACCAGAGCTGTCCATAGGATGGTGTAGCAACACCGCCACTGTACAATTTCAGGCCACCGTGACATTGCACCTAAAAACTGAACTTTGAGCTGTAATAACTTGAATAAAACACCTTTCAGCAGTGGGAGTACTCTTGTTTTACTTGGGGGGATAAACTCTACAATGTATATATATTTACATATTGAGTATTACTATCCCTTTAAGCTGACCTGTAGCTGGCTCAGCTGGTGATAGGTATTGAACCTTGTGGTCAGCATCTTTACCCCCAGGCTACAACATCAGTAAAACTGTTCCAAGTGGTTCCAAACTTTTGATCCCTAGCTTCACACTCAAGTCTTCAGGTGGCTGGATACAAGCGTAGTTCAGCCTGCCTGCCTCCACATCTACTTCCTTGACAGAGGGAGATGAATGGGGAATGTTTGTATCTGACTTCCTGTGCCAGTCAGTAATCTCTAATTTGCATAAATTAACAAATAAAAAGGGAAATATCTCAAACTATGATTTTAAATACAAAATGGCTACCACAACATAGGCGTGAATATGAAAGAACTTTCAGATTCACCTAACTTGCCACTTTAATAAGATTCCGTTACTTTTCTACCTCTTCATAGGAGCTTCTTATATTGATAAAGGACTTTAACCCTTTGACTTCCTTGAGGGGTGTGCAACACACTCAAACGGTTATTAAGATCCCAAACCCTGTCATCTCCCTCATATAGGCTTCCATACTTCCCAACATTTCAAATTGCCAAAAAGGGACACTTGTGTTTTAGTGGGTATTGCTGGGGGCGTGACTGGTTGGCAGGGCATTACTGAGAATTTTTAGGCTATTTCATGACCTATCAAGACCTTCTTAAGTAACCTAATAAATGACTTATAACAAGACCAAATAATTTTTTTTTACACAGACTAATTTATATTATCGTTTAAACAAACATTAATGTGAGTGTTATTGCTGTAGAGCAATGTGATACATTTATATACACACCACACAGTCTGATCTCCTAAAAAAGAGGGACATTGGGGTGGGAAAGAGGGACAGAGGGACTTGGGTCTAAAAGAGAGACTGTCCCTTCTAAAGAGGGACACTTGGGAGGTATGGGCTTCCTAACTGAATACAGGACCTTAAATATTGTTAATGGAAATCGGGAAACCCCCTTTCTTGCATCCTGATTGGAGACAAGACTGTCCATGTTCATTCAGTCCCGTTTTAGATGCTGTGGAAAGACTCATATTTGGCAGAAGAAATCATATCAAAATGCAACAAGACACACGGAGACTGATGTACCAAAGAGAACTTGAGCAATTCTTGGGCATATCAACTGCATTATAGTAAAGAAATAAAACATATCCCATTTATTTAAAGCTTAAACTTCATTAGCAAAATAATGTCGTATTGAACTTTACTTAAACACTGTATATTATTGGTAATAAACCTAGTTAGATCATTTCATAGGTTTTGTTACCTAATTCCTATCTATTTATTCAGTGTTATTTGTGCAGTCCCCCCTCTCTGCACTGTGCAAAGCTTAGTGTAGAAAGTGTCATTTTCTGGTAAACTACACAAACCTCCGTGCAGTAAGTGGGATTAACACACCAGCAGAGACAGCCTGGAAGGGTATTGAATAACAGAGAAGGGAAGGCGTTGAACGGCCACTAGATTTTATCGGAGCTGCATAGACTATGGGTATATGTGTGTGGGGGGGGGGATCCATTTGCATTAGAGCCCAAGTCCCAAAGGCTCTTCTGCAAAAGCTACAAATGAAACAAAAACTATCCTGAGAAAATGTCAGCTCTGGTATAGCTATATCAGCATGTTTATTAAAACATGCTAGTGGTTACAATTTACATTTACATTTTTATTTGTCCCCCATGGTGCAGTTGGTTTGTGCTATAATTGCTGCAGTTCTTCTTATTACATCAGCTTAGAAAGGTGAATTGGAGGACTGCAGATAACACGGTCAGAATATTATAAAAGGAAGCATTTTTATTTTCTGTATGTAAACAACAGTGCTTTTGCTTTTCTGCCCGTTATGGTGGCTCTTTTTTATTGCACATAATTTTAAAGTAAACATTTTTATTAAAAAAAGGATTGTAGGGTGTGTTAGACTTGTGCACGGGCAAGATTTCGGTAAAATTCGAACAAATGTTTTTTTTTTTCTAATTCGGATGATCTTAATTTCGGACCGGGCCTATTCGATTCGGATGAAATTCTGATCCATTCCGAATTATTCGGCCGAATTTAACATGGGTTAAATTATAGCAGTGCGCCTCCGTGCACGCTGCTATCATTATTTGCAGACAGGGTGTGCATTTAGAAAAAGATCCATCCCAAAAACGGACATTGTCGTACATTGAAAGTCTGTGCATGTCACCTCTACTCTAGCATGGGATGCCAGTCACAATGCAAACGTTGAACATCGAAAACCCATGCCTGTCATTCAGTTTAGCATGTTCGAACATCGAAACCCCATGCCTGTCCTTCAATCTAGCATATGTTTGAACATCGAAACCTCATGCCTGTCATTCAATTTAGCATATGTTCGACATCGAAAACCCATGCCTGTCACATCCTACTCAACATAAGTGGTCGACTCGAACATGGACAAACTACATGTCACATTCTATGTTAGTACATGGGTAAAGATTAAGGTTTCATTTTCTGGTACCAGCCTCCTACCCTACTGTCCCTCTTTAGTACCCAAATTCCTCTCTCATTTTCCTATCCTGATTTCCCCTCATATCAGATAACTCTATGTGTATATACATTGTAGAGTTTCATACTACATCAAGAATAAACATCAATGATTGTAATGTGATAGATGTAATGTGTTAACCCTTTGCGTGCCAGAGTGGTACGCAATGCGTTGCATACCACTCTGGCATTCAAAGGGTTAAAAAGAAAAATTGAGACATTCTGTTGTGAACAAACTGCAACACAGGAGAGAAATAAAAAAAATGCTTGACATCTATACTGAAGAGGGGTCCACAGCATTGTCTTATTATAGCAATATCACCGTTTTCCGTGAGTGTGCAATACAGGGCTCTACGATAATTGCTGGGCATTTCCCAATGTCATAATCAGGGGATGATGGGAGTTGTATTCTAACTACTGTTAGGAAACACATAAGTGACTCACATTCATCTCCCACCTAGAAATTATTTACACATGAGGCAACTCCCCCAAGTAATACCTAGCCCCTTTCCAAGTGAAAGGACTTCCAGAAAGGCTTCAGATCTCTTAGTGACTCACCTGTTATTGCCAGTCAGCGGGACCCGGAGAGTAGGAGGGGGTGATGCTATGGCTGCACGGCACGGTGCTCTTAGTTGGTCACTTGTCGCAATGTTGAAGCCAGCACCTTCTGGGTGGAGACACCTCACAGCAATCCTGTTCAGGACACATCATGCACTGTTGTGCACTCATACTAGGGATCCCAAATGTTTAGACTCATTTCGTACAGGGGGCACCCTCCTGTATTTGTAAAACCTCTCTAGCAAATCTGGGACGGTAGACCTATTTACTCAAGTCTTGACTTTAGGTGGGCGATAAACAATATAAAATAGGCATAATGTTTCACTATCACATAATTCACGTCACTGAAGCAGCCAGCAGGCATCGCCACTGAGTGAGCATAGGGCTGCCCGGCTGCTGACAGTCACACTGATGGGATGGGACACCCTGCAACACAGAAATGGCGGAAGAGCACAAAATAAACATGCTATGGGACGGTAAATTGCCGCCCCTGTCAAAGTGCCGCCTGGGTCCATGGACCCACTGGGACCCATGTAAGGGCCGGCCCTGTATTCGAACAAATACCTAATTTTTTTTATATTTTGCACAGGAACAAATATTACTTGCTCTTGCAGTGGCAATAACTGGAACTAATGCTGGCTGCCTACCTATGCCTAGCCTAATGCTACCTGCCTGCCTACACAACAACTGTACACTCTCTAATCTCTTCTCTCTCTGAGCTCCAACAACCCAATGAGGAAATGCAGGCTGTCTGTCTGTGTGACTGTGTCATTAGTCCAACCCCCATCATGAAACGAAGAAGGCTATTCGAATACAGACAAAAGAGGGAAGTAGTGCATGAAACGGAGAATGGAATTGGACTAGAGACATGGAGGGAAAATTATGGAGGGAAAGTAATTGAGCGCGCACAGGAAGTACAAAAAAGTCCTGGTCAAAAGTAGTCAAAACTTTTGGAAATGTGTCGATTGCCGAAACTTCCGAAAGTTTCGACGAATTTCGGACCTGGGCTGTTCGGAGTCGGATCATTTTTTCCGAATGACCCTTGAGTTTCGGATTGACCGAATGTCTCCGAATGACCCCATTTTCGACGAAATCCGAATGTCTCTGAATGAATTCGCACATGTCTAGGGTGTGTCCTGTTGAGTAAAATAAGTATACCCCAACTGCTGAGAGATACATATTTCTAGAGTTATTACAGTTTAAACCTGTGATTTTTTTTTACATTAGCAGTCACCTCTAGTGGTCATATTCCAATTAGATATTCTGTTACATTCTAATGGAGAGGAAAGTCAGTGACTTACAGTTCTCCACATAATGTGACAGAGACTTCCAAGTCACTTCCTGTCAGAACTTTCAGGAAGTAAATTCACAGTAAGTTCATTTCCTGGTTATTTTAATGATTATAACTTTTTTAATAAAATAACTGACAGCCATGGGAGTGACATTGTTTTAGTCAGCAGGGAAATCTCCATAACATACAGGTTTTCATAAAAAAAAGTAGCAATGATTTATTACAGGGATTTTTCTTTTTTATAGGAAAAAATTGTGACATACGGTATAAATCTGGCAGTCAATGGTTCACACTTATTATCTGTGAAAATCCATTTATAATTTTATGTTAAAATGACATTGCATCATATAATACAATTAAATAATCAGCATAACTGGGAACTCTCTGGATTTTCTGCTAATTACCAGGTCTCCAGGGCAGAGGCTTATTCTCTGGATGTGGGGAGTTTCTAATTATATTCTGCCCACTTCTGCTCCTTCCCATTGTGTTTCTCCCACTCTCCACCCTCTTCTCCTCCTTCCCCAGCCTAGTCATTATACTTTTTCTTAATTTTATAAGCTTCACTCCCACTCATGATTAAACCCCACCCCTTTTGACACAAATCGCACCATTTTCCCCCCGGCATCTCAGGGCTTGCCTCACTGTGGAGTCCACAACAAAAAGTTCCCAGGTTTGATAATCAGATTGTAGATTAATTAACCCCTTGGATACCAGAGACATCGCCTTCACTCTTCTCTACAGTGCTTTAGAAAGTATTCATATGGTTGACTAACAGACTGAGTACCAAAGAGGTATCCAACACAGTTCAAAACAATACATTGAATACCTCTCTGGCACTCATATGGTTAAACCAAACGGGTTCTCAAACAGGGTGCTGGGATGCTTTGGTTTGCCGTTTGCACCAACCTTTGTTTCATTATAACCTGTGAACACTTTGGGGGGAAAAATGTAAATCAGGGGAGTTTTAAGAACTGGTGAAATTGTGACTGGGGGCCCCAAATATAGAAGTATATATAGAATCCCTCTACATCTGATGATTACCTTTATTAGGCCCATTAATATTTGTGGAAGAAGCAGCCACATTGGTGGGTTGTTCACCCACGAAGGTCACTATCCTTTTGGATCATAGGATTGAATTGGTTCTTGCTGGAAATCTGGGATATTTGGAAACACAAGGTGAGTCCCTCTTAATCAGGAAGCCCCCAGCGACCCCCAGGTATGCCATCGCATTAACTCTTTGAGTGCCAGGGGGTAGGCAATGCATTGCTTTGCAATGCGTTTGCTACCCCTCTGGCACTCAAAGGGTTAAAACTTTGCTGGTATGAATGTTGAGCTTCGAAGTATATTTGTGGATTTTTTTAAAAAAACAGATTTGCCTGTTTTTTGATCAGATTGTGTGACCTAAGAATAATAATCTGTTTATGCATGTGTACCCTTCTTCACGTTTTTGACAATGACCTATAAAATATTAGGTGTGCCCTAGGAATTACATATCTCACAATAACCCTTTGAGAATTAACCCTTTGAATGCCACACAGGTATCCAACGCATTGCGTTGCAACAGCTTGCTGGCACTCGAAGGGTTAAAGGAGTGTGAAACACATTTCTCCCCTGCTGCAGTGCATCTGTTTCCTTCAAGGGGTTAACCCTTTGAATGCCAGAGGGACACACAATGCATTGCAAAGCAATGATGGATGGCCCGCCACCATCTTAAACTCAAAATGGCTAAGACAGAGCTGGTGGTGTTCCTTCCAAAAACCCATCCACCAACCCCCTCTCCATCACAATAGACAACTATGCCATACACTTAGTACCCAAAGCATGCTGTCTTGAGGTCATACTTGATTCAAAATTAAGTTTCTCCCCCCATATCCAAGCTGTCACTAGAACATGTCACTTCTTCCTAAAAAATATTGCCAAATATGTCCTTTCCTCTCCATGTCAACTGCAAAAATTCTATCTCAGGCACTCATTCTATCCAGATTTGACTACTGTAACATTCTACTCTGGTCTTCCTGCTTCTCATCTTTCTCCACTTCAATCTGTTATCAATTCAGCCGCAATAATCACATTTGCTCCCAGATACCTGCCCTCTCATCTCCTCCTGAAATCCCTCAATTAGCTACCTATAAAGTAGTGTATTTCTTACAAAATTCTCCTCCTCTCCTGTAAGTCTCTGTGTTCTTCGGCACCCTCTTATATTTCTGCTCTTACCTCCCGCTATACCCCTTCCCATACCCTACGGTCTTCCCAAGGGTTCTTCCTGTCCTCTCCCTACATAACTCGAGCCATCTCTCATCTACAAACTTTTTCACTGGCTGCCCCTCGACTTTGGAATGCCCTCCCTATCACCATTCGCCAATCATCCACAATCATCACTTTCAAGCATCTCCTCAAAACCCACCTGCTCAAGGAGGCATCTCAATAACAATATCCTCATCCTTGCACAATGATAGTGACATCAGAATCTTTCTGCACTTCCTTCACCACACCTTATACTTGCACTTATAATCATCCTCCTACTGTCTCTGTATGTGTAACCTTGGCTAGGAATGGACCAAAGATGCAGGACTGAAAGAGAACAAAAGGGGTATCCCGCAACAATGAAGAACCCAAAGAACAAAGAGACTCCTCCAACAAGGGCTGGGGGAGTGTAGGCTAGGGAGCGGCTCTAGGGTGCGTGGATGGCGAGCGCGGGCCCCCCTGAAGTATGTTTTGCTGCAGCCTAAGCTGAATAAAGTTGCTGGCCGGGAAGCCAGATTGCCCCCTCCAGTTGAGCTGAAGAAGGCCCAGGACAACACACTACAGGGAGAACTAACAACCACCAGCTCCAGGGAGAGTCAAATATCAAAAGTATAAATGATAAAAGAACTCACCAAAGTGAAGTGGAGATGCTTGAGGATGCAATACCTGGGAGAGGTAGAGGAAGCAGGAAACGGAGCAAGGCTGGCTGGAGATCCTGGACAGGCTGAAGGACTGAGCTGCTGAGGACACCAAGGCTTGATGGAGAGTCAGGGAGTACTGGACAGACACCAGCACTTATGCTAGGGGGCGGAGTCTGAAGCAGGAGGGCAGAGTAGAAGGAAGACCCAAGCTGGGAGCAGAGGGGTAGCAGGCAGGCAGAACAGGAGCTAGGGAGCGATGCAGTCCCAACACAAAACGGAGGACTGGGAGGCCTGAACGGAGGGCCCTGAACGGACCACTGAAGGCTATGGAACGGAGATGTGGCAAAGGAACATCCGCTGTATCTGACAGGAAGAATTACTGAGCGCCGGACACAGGCCGTGCACTCAGTCAAATAGGGGAAAGGATGTCATGACTCCATCGCTCTTCTACACACACGATGACGGTGCGAGCGCATGAACACCGCGGAAGCCGATGCGGGCATCACTGATCTCCCTGCTCGGGTCCGCATACCGGGAAGGTACTGACAGTATGTCATCATGAAGTCTAATTAGATTGTAAGCTCCTTGGGGCAGGGTCCCTTTCCCAGTGTATGTTTCCCTTGCTGCACTTTCCCCAAAAAATAATGCAATGATCACACTTTAGCTTAATGCTCTTAATCCTGTTCTGTATTTTTGTATTGTATTATTTCAAATTCTGTTAAGCGCTGTGTACATGTATGGCGCTATATAAATAAAGATACATACATACATACAATGCGTTGCGTACCCCTCTGGCACTCAAAGGGTTAAGGGTACCTACAGGAAAAAAGATTGAGAACCAATGACCCAAAGCTTAGAAATCCAGAACATTCTTTCCTTCCCAAAATATATATATATGTTCAGACACTTCAATTATTGAAAATATTCTAGTTAGGACTGTGAAATAGGCAGTGAGGAAATAAAAGAAGACAATCTAACCCAGATATGTAAATCTTTCCTCCAGGGGATTGCTTGGAGGAAATGCTGATATTAGCATTTACCTAATCAGTCTGTAATAAGTGCAGTAATACTGGTATCATGCCATTTCTCTTTTCCTAATGGTTCTTTATTGTAAATCTCAGTCAAGGGTACAAAAGAAAATGAAGAGGCGGAAAATACAAATGATACATTGCTCTATATGGAATAGCTAAATAAAGGCCACACACTCTTTCTGGGCAGAGAAGGCATATTTAACCCTGTGAGTGCCAGGTAGGCATCCAATGCATTGTGTTGGCAACAGTGCATGTTCTCAGGATATCCCTGAATGAGCACAGATAGAACTATTAACCCCTTAATGACCCGTGACTTGTCAGGGCCATCATGACTCCTCTTTTGTTAAAGTGATAGTATTGTCTATTTAAAATTAGTTGCCCGAGTCTTCTGTATATTAAAGGAACATATTGCGCTACGTCTAAGCTCTTCTTTGTAGTTCAAAAGTTATTAAGATTCACCGCCTGCCCCTTCTCCCCACATCACTCAGAAGATGTAGGCTGGTTGGGATGGCTGCCTCGAGGGACAAACTTCAGTAAGCAAAAGGAAATACTGCCTTCCTTCGTCAAGGGGGGCGGGATTTCCCTTATACTTACTGAAGTTTGTCCCTTGCTGCAACCATCGAGTTGCATGACCCGATCACAGATTCCGTGGAAGACTGCCAGAAAGGGGAGGACGGGGGATCTTCAGTGCTTCATAACTTTTGAACTGCAAAGAAGTAAGCGCTTAGACACAGAGCAATATATTCCTTTTAATATAAAGAAGGCTGGGGCAACTCATTTTAAAGATACATTACTATCCCTTTAAGGACCACTGACGGTTCTGGCATGTCATGACTTTTTTCGATCACAGAGCACCTACAAGGCTCTCTGTGATTTATGGAAGAGCCTAAAAGTGACTGCTCTGAGATGGCTGTAGACAGTTTCAGCCCCTCCAGCGAAGAACCGGTACGTGTGATCACTTACACTTACCAGTTCCGCAAACACATAAAAAACCTTGGTCCTCCAGTGCACCCCACTCCTAGACCCAGTGGTCCTCAAGGGGTTAAAGTGAGTCACTAATTAGTCCACCTGGATATCCTGAAAACATGCACTGATTGGTGGCGCTTGAGGAACAGGGTTGGCTACTCCTGGCCTAGAGAGATCAGCTGCACCTCACTGATGAAGCCCACATACACAGAAACTCATGTCCTGTGTTTTTCCTTATAGTGCATTTAGTTTATTCAAGAAATTCTCATCTTTCTGCATAAGGCCCTTTGTTTCATAAAGAATTGCTTGTAAAGCTAAAGATAATTCAATCAGTTAATCCAGGCATTTGGCCTTTTTACAGATTTCTGGCTTCCTCCATAATTTTTTATCATTTTTTTGGTCACATTTCTTTGTTAATTAGCCTTATTCTGTTTGGACTAACTGAAGACAAAGAACAATACTTAATAGGTAAAAAGCAAACATAAAGAAGAAGTGCACAAGCACCTAATTGGTATCTAATCCTTATAGACCTGTGGGAGATTGTATTTTAAAGGGACAGTAATGTTTCACAATAAAAGCAGCTCCAATTAATCTTCAAAATATTTGGGCCATGGAGAGTGTTATTTCAATTCTGTCAGACTTGTAGTTCAAGAGTAATTGAAGGATAAAGTATCCCCCTCCTGCTCCTTTTACTGATGTAACACTGCTCACCACAGAGCAGCAAGATGGATCGCAGAGAGGGACAGTCTTCAGTGAGAATAAGGAAAAACCTAAACAACCTGTCAAGGGGGCAGTGTTTTCCTTATGCTCACAGTAAGAAGATTGTCCCTTGCTGTGAGCTGCCTTGTCTTAAGACCAGATTTCACATCTGAGATGAGGTAGCTTACACTAGGTAAAAGGGACTCTTGAACTACAACTCTGACAGTACTGAAATAACACTCTCCCTGGACCAAAAACTATGAAGATTAATTGGAGCTGCTGTTTTTGTGAAACATTACTATCCCTTTAAGAGGATAATAGAGAGTTTTGCATGCATTGTTTTGACTCATTACTGTCTCTTTAATATCTTTAAAATTCATCGAAGATATCACTAGCATTCGAGTTAGAAAAAACCCTTCAGTTTTTATTTTTAGCAATCTGAATACCTTTCCCTTTTAGCTGGAAGACATTACTATGATATATATTTGGTCTATATTAAAATACTACCAATACTTTCTTAGAAGTATCTGTGCACTTTCTTTAATGTACTGGCTCATATGAAAATCTATTAAATAAAATGGAGTTTAGATGTGTAATAATTTTATGAGCATTATTTTATATTTATTCACAATGCCCTATCAATATCATACTCTGATTATATTACTTACTCTGAATTCCTCTCTACCCTGGTAAGAATGCAATCTTGTTACATCATTAGGCCACTAGCTGTGATTAGGTCTCTCATATTATTAGAATGTGCCAGGCTAACATAAAATATGTTTACTATGGAAGGTTCTCTGCACTAATGGTAATTCAAAGAAATCTATTTAAGAGAACTGAATGAGAACAAGGCACACTTCTGTGCACTATAATATAACTAACGTGGCTAAATAAGAAGAAAGAAATGAAAATGTCAATATAAATATTTTTATTACACTCAGAATGTATTGTAAAAACAAATTATATTATATTCTACACAGTATAAAACGGTCTACTGTGAAAGGGAAGGAAGGAAGAAGATTTTGTTTATTTCAGCCTTACAGAATAGGGATTGGCAGAAGTCTTTGCCTCAAAAGCGAAACAGGAGAAATATGGCACTTTTCACCAAGCGGGAAATGTTTTGTGAAAAGTGCCATTTTTCCTGCTTTTTACGCCTAGCTCTTTTGCATTGATATCAATGTAAAGACATAATTTCTGCCCACCACATGGCAATTTTCTCTCTTTTCTTGCAGGCATATAAAAGGGTGTCAGGCTTTCACAGCGTGTCATTCTGTTTGTGAGAGGAGGGGAAAGCACATTTTGAGCTAGAGAAGGGAAGCTAATAAAGTAGAGTTGAAGCTTAGTTAAGAGAGTCTTGTAGGCAGGAAATCTGTTCTCTGTATTAGGGGAGTATGGGGGACTTTAGGGTACTGGAAGGAAGAAAGGGGTTTGACCCCAAATACCCCAACATTTAGTGTTCCTGACTATGATGACAAAGGCAGCCATGTTCCAAGGTTATTCCTGATCTGGCTGTTATCTCTGTCCTACAGGAGTGTAGGGGTTTGAGAAAGGAGCACAGGTGTTTTATTCCTAACACCCCAAAATTTTGTGTGATAAAGTAGACACGCATTTGTGATCCAAGTTCCTTTTTGATCCGGCTGTTATCACTGACAGGAGAGTCTGAGAATGGGAGAAGGGAACCGAGAATAATTACCCCAAATACCTCCAAATTCTGTGGGAACACACAGGCAGAGGTGATCCAATTTTCTTCCTGATCTAACTGCTATCTCTGTCCTAGGGGAGTCTGGGGAAAGAAGCAGTTGAACAAGGAGTATGTTTTTTTTTGCTTTTTGTTGACAGTCATAGGAAGAGGGGGGACAGTTAATTAAAATAAATAAATAATAAAAAAATTATAGGTGACAGAGACAGGAACCCTGGGATGATCTGTAACTGAGGCAGACTGATACTAGATGAGAGAGAATATTTTGTAGAGACAAGGCAAGACATCACACACAATCAGTTCTATTGTGTAAACACATACACAGTTGTTGAGTAATGGCCAGTAAATGCACAAGAGGTAGGGTCAAAGGATTAGGGGCAGTGCTGGGACATGTGACTATAGTGGTAGTCCAAAAACTGACTTCAGTCATGGTTGCTACAGGGTGTGCAATAAATGATGGTTATCCCTTTCCTCCAGAGGTGGGTTCAACTGGACAAAGTTCCAACAAAAAGCTCCACCACCACCACCAAGTATTATTAATAAACCATCTAAGAATACTGAAGATGTCATTGAGTCACATTCCAGTGCTGATGGCATAGTGCAAGAAGGTGTAGCAGCTCAACCAAATGCTGCATCTGACAGTGAGACAAACAAGAACAAAAACACCTGTTCTGAAAGCAGTAGTGAATATTGGGAAAATTCTTCAAAGGGGAAAAGTAAAAAGAAATCATTTGAGACATCAAAAAGCACAGAAATATAAAACTAGTGATGATGATGATGATGATGATGTAGATCAAGAATATATGCCTCCCGTATTCCCTTCTTCTTCAGATACAGATGAAGTTGAGAATGAGAGAGATGATGGCATGGCTAGAAAGTTATCTGAAAGGCAAAGGCTCAGTCTTCCACTACTGAAAAGGAGCACTGTGTCTGTCTACAAACTGGTTAAGAAAACAATTGGAAAGTCTGACCATAGACAAACAAATATGGCAAAAAGCACACAGTCATCCTGTCATCACTGCTTCTAAGGCCCACTCAGCGACACACAATAATAGTGTTACATAACCAGCAACAACATGTTATCATCATCTACAGCCTTAACTTTGAGTCCATCTGCTGCTCTTGGATGTGCAGCACCTGTGACACCTAGTAGTAGTACAAATTCAGCAACAACTAGCCCCAGTAGTAGTAGAAGCGTCTCAGGAACCCCACAGCCTATGAAGTTCATTATTCAAAAGCTAAGAATGTTGCTATCTGTTGTTTGTGTAAGCAGCATATGAGCAGGGGGATAGCAGGCTCTCACCTAGGCACCTCCTCAATGAGCTTGCACCTGAAGCACAACCACAGGTCTGATTGTGAGACACACCATCAACAGGTCAAAGGTGCCACAACTAGTAGCAGCAGAAGTACTACTAAATGTTCCCCGGGGCTCTGGACTTCCAGAGATGGCTTAGTTTGATAGGAATGCTTTCTACTTTTACAAGTGAGTCTGTCAGTCTTTTGTTAAACAAGAATCAAGTTCCACCCCATCATCCATCATTGGGTCCTTTATAGTATAACCAGCGTCCATCTTCTAATTTGACTAAATATTCATCTTTTTTACGCGTCTCACATAAGCTGGAGATGTCCCAAATGATATTATTCAGTTCTTTTACTAGTTCCTCTAAGTGAGAAACCATACTGATATATCGAATGTTAAGATTTCAAATGTCTAAAGACCAAAGGCAGCCTGAAAGAGCCCGGTGATTCTAAGCACCCTCTGCCATTGATCTGGTCTCCCCACTGCCAAAATTAGTAGGTCTCACAGCTTTGGGGAATGATGGGCATTTTTTTTGCTATGAAACCATGTTGAGGGAATGGTTTATAATTAAATATATAATTTAGTTATTCTGGAAGAAATCAACTGCACCATGCGGGATGAAGAAAAATTCCCCAAAATCACAATGATATAAATATATTTACCTCCTTCAGTGCTAGGCAGGCTTCCAATGCATTGTTTTCAAATGAATTGGAAACCTATTTAGTACTGAATAGGGTAATCATACCTGGGAACTTTTGAAACAGGGCTACCCGGAGGGTAACCCTGTCAGTGCCCAGGGGGAGGAAAATGACGCGATCCGCGTCATAAAAGGGGCGGGGCTTATGCACGTGGGGGGGCGGGACAAAAAGAAACCAAAAAAACCCTGCAAAATGTAACTAAGAGGGCGGGGAGTGGGAGGAACTGGGAGGGAAGGAGCACAAGTGGGCAGAATTTCTATTTAAACTCTGCCCACCCGGTGATCCACACATTGCCCCGGAGACCCGGTAATTCAGTCTGAAATCCGGAGTCTCCGGGGCAAAACCAGAGAGTTCCCAGGTATGGTAATGTGGCATTTAGTTCTTTGGTAACTTTTCTTTTTCTCTTGTGGGGCAGCTGGTTTGCTCCAGAACTGCACCTCTTTAGCTTACTGAAAGCTGTGGTGCGGTGTATGCAGGACATAGAAAACTGTAGGGCAGAAATACAAGTAATTAGAGAAGAGGGCCTTGGCTATCTTCAATCAGATCCACAATTCATTCAGTGATTCATTGAACAAGCTGTGGCTTAGAACTTTTTAAATTAGTTGCTCATCTCTGCAAATATAGATAAGAGCAGCAATAGATTGATAAAGTGCGTGGGTGGGGGGGGCGTAAAATACATGTAGTAAAATGGGGGATGGACAGATACAGAGGGAGTAACAGTGAATTTAGTAATAGCAGGCCAAGATAGGTACATGCAACGGTATTATATATATGTAATTTAACCCTTTGAGAGGCAGAGGGGTACGCTATGCAAGTTGGGGACTTAATCCTTTAGGGGCCTTAGGGGTTTACAAATAATTGTATCTGGTCCTTAAATTATTAAAGAGGAACCAGATATACAGGCTTAAACATGTCTTAATTTGTTTTATAGAAGGGGATGGGGTTCATTAAATTGAGAGAGAAAACTCTCCAATCCCTGTATTATTTTCTGCAGAAATTTCACCCACTTGACTGCCCTGTCTGCATGATAACCCTCCTTGTTTACAGGTGGAAATATCAGCGGCTCACTCACTTTATTAGGCAAATAAACAGTGTTTATGAACATTCTCTTTCCACAACTTGGTGCCATAGAGGCCTAGTTGCAATAGACTCCTGCAAAGTCCATAATATAACAGAAATTCTTAGAGAAACGCAACATCTTGGCTCACAGACAGTCCTCAGCAGAGGACTTATAGAAGCCAGGTTTTTATTAATGACACAGCATTAGAAAAAAGAGCAACAGGACTTACATTTCGTAATCTCACCAGTCCACTACTTACGCTTTTCAAAGGAGTACAAGCCTCCTTCATCAGAGAATAGGACTACCCATTTTTAACAAACTTTCTATAGACATTAATAGAAATTACATCATGGTAACAAAAATAACAATTAAAAGACTCCACAAAGTACACAATCAATAATGAAAAAATAAAAAAAACAAAGTAAATATGAATTTATTGTGAATGTGATGCCATTAATTAAACCCTTATTTTTAAATTTCCTCTACTGAGTCATCTCATGTTACTTTAAGATATCGTTAGTCCATGAGCCAAGATGTTACTTTTCTCTATGAATTATCCTTGGATTAGTACATAGTCTCCAGACTAATATAGGAATTGACGAGACTTCTCTAAGCATAGTGCATATCCTCCAAGCACATATGTTCTTAATACACAAATGAGGTATATCTATATAATATTTTATTACATTGGAGTCTTTAGTATTGCATTCTTGTTCTTTTTGCATTGTTCTGCAGAACAATCTATAATATTGGACAGCTACTTTTACTATAGATTTCTCACTCAGGCTCCTTACATTTATTGTTGATTATAAAGAGGTATGAATAAAATACAGATAGGCAGACATGCAGATAGATATATGTGCCTAAATACATTCTTATGTTAAAATACATTAAGGCCACTTATACCTTTTGCTATAGATCCCATTTAAAATAATTTTAAAATAAAACAATAAACAAAATTTAAGCAAATGTGGAGTAAACCAACTGCACCACAGAGGGAAATAAAAATCCCCATTAATTTATGAATCACTCTTAATCCCTTGAATGCTATAGAGAGATATCCTCCCATTGACTAACACATTTTACTATCTAGAAAAGGTTCATGTGGACCCCCTTTCTTCACTCTCTTAACCCTTTGAGTACTAGAGGGGCACACAGTGCATTTCAGAGCAATACGTTGTGTACCCCTCTGGCACTCAATGGATTAAAACATTTTAAAATAGAAAGACAGGAAGAGGGTGATCAGTGGATCCACAGTCTCTCTACTATAAAACACTCTCTCTTATTAATCCTATGGAGCTGCAGTTCTTCCCAATGCACAAGTGACTAATGTTATGAACAGTTCTCCTGTACTCGGATTACAATTTTTCTCTTTGTGCTTTTCATTGTATACTCTGCTGGTACTCAAAGTGATGATATGTCACCTGCCATGTATGTGATTTTTTTTTCTAAATAGATATACCATTTATTTAAAACAATGTTGCTTTTAGGAGAATTTGGAGAGGTCTGCAGTGGAAGATTGAAGACTCCAGCAAAGAAGGAAATCCCAGTGGCCATAAAAACTTTAAAAGGAGGTTATGTGGACCGACAGCGGAAAGATTTTCTGAGGGAAGCAAGTATCATGGGACAATTTGATCATCCAAATATCATCCGACTAGAAGGAGTTGTCACAAAAAGTAAGAAACATTGTTCTCTTTTCTTGTGTAATGTGAGAGATTCCTGTCTTGCCTGCCTGTTTGAAGACTGATTCCAAACTCATCTAGTAAAATTATAATAATCATAATAAACATCATCATAATAATATTATTATGATGATTTTTATTATTATTATAACTATTTCAACCCCTTCAATTTCATGTTGGTGTTCAAACCATTGCACAGACTTATGGCAATGAACTGTAGACCTCTTTGTTACCTACGGGATTAATTGGACAACATCACCAAAATGATAAGGGATTATAAAATATCTGAAAATGTGCTTTATGATTGGTAATGGGCAAAACTTTTCTCTGCAAGAATTATGAACCTTTTTGACAGTATTTCCACGAAAAGGACATTTCTGCTGACATGTTCGATGTAGACTTCCACATCTTCTTTCTTGGCCTGCTCTGCATGCTCAGATTGACCTTTTACCAAGTTGCTCAGTGCAGGCTATGAAAGAAGATGCTCCAGGGGAAAAAAGGACTGCTAAAATGACTGCAACCCAGTGACATCAGTTAGGTGACCCACCTGTGCATTTGTGCATGCATTATGTGATATGTGTATGCTCATACATACGTGCATCATGATGTGCATCCTTATGAGAAGATTAAAGGAAAAAAACGTATATGTTTTAGGGCATTTCCTGTTGTATAAAACCCACTACAGTTTCTTTATTAAGGTGATATAACAGTTCAGATTGACAAGATGTGAGTGACAGTGTGACTACTTCCTGAACGTTCAAACAGCTTTCTGAGAACTATGGAGAATTGTTTGTCTGTGACTCACCTTGCTCACAGAATGAAAAAGATTATCTAATTGAAATATGACCATTAGAGGGCACTGTTAATGTAGAAACAAGAGTTTAAACTATAACAACTCTTGAAATATGCATATAGGAGCAGTACCATTTTTTTTACTCAGCAGGAAAAACCTACCACATATTTTATTTCATAATACAGTGGACTGCCCTTTAAGCCCTCTAAAAGAAATGGGCCAGTTTCTCTTCCCCATGGGAACCTCTGCTGAAAGGAGAAAAGATGGAAGGAAATTGAAGCATTAGCTCACTCCTTTCTGTGGCTATATAATTCCATTTTGCTTAGACATGCTTCTAATTAGTCATACGTGCAAATCATTTTTTTAGAATGGCTGGCTTGATGAACATGATATTTAAACAATCTGTTAGGGGATGGTGGGCAGTATGCATAAAAGTGAAGAGGTACAATTTGGGGGCAAACCAACTTTGATATAGGGGACAAATACAATACCACTTAATTGAACCCTTTGAGTGCCAGAGAGTTATGCATCACATTGCTCTGCAATGCGATGTGTACCTCTCTGACACTCAAAGGGTTAAATGGAACTTTTAATGTCTTGAATTCTAGAGAGGTCTACAACACATTACTTTGCTTTGCTTTTCAAAAAGCACCATTTAATCAATGGCCCCTATGGTATAGTTGCTTTGCCCCACAGATGCATCACTTAGTTGGTTTACCCACAATTGTTCCACTCAGTTCACCCCTAAATTGCACCACTCATCTGCCCTAATTCTGCCAAACAGAACCACTGCTTCCCTGGACCACTGCACTCAAAAGCACTTCTGTCTCCCACCCACTGACCGGAAGTTCATGAGGCAGGAGACACTTACATCCCATACCACTTACTCCTTCTGTTTCCCGCCTAAATTCCTCTAGATCAGGGTGCCACGGCACTTTGGTGTGCCATGGGCATCCACTCAGGGAGCCCCATCTTTTCTTTAAAAAGAACTTTGATAAAATGTGAATACTAAGATTCAAATGTCTATTTCTGGAAATGTTTCTGCATGATATGTCTATTTATATTATTCTGATTGTGAGACCTAAAAAGAGCAATATATTTATGCAT
This sequence comes from Rhinophrynus dorsalis, assembly GCA_037306005.1. Classification (NCBI taxonomy): domain Eukaryota; kingdom Metazoa; phylum Chordata; class Amphibia; order Anura; family Rhinophrynidae; genus Rhinophrynus; species Rhinophrynus dorsalis. The sequence continues at coordinate 64,739,857 of CM074719.1, read as the reverse complement.
TTGTATAAATCATTACGTGTTTGATAAAGGAACTATAAGATGTTAGGTGTGCCCTGAAACTTCCGGACTGCATGTTATGGGTTCTTTGAACAATAAAAAGTTGAGAACCACTCCTCTAGACTGTAAGTTCTCATGAGCAAGGCCTTCTAATTATTTTGTTTTCCATGTTCCATTTGTACCAGTTAATATCTCTGAATGTTTATTTCCTATAGTACAGCGCTACAGAATAAGCTGGTACTATATAAATAAAGAATAATAAATATAGAATAAGAATAGAAATCCCCTAAAAAATGTAGTTATTGTACATTCAAATCCATGGGTTCTTAAAATGCTATCACTGATATGTGCTGTAAGGAGAGAGGGCACGTTGGTGGGAAGTGGGCAGAGAGGGTGGAAGTTAGGCAACACAGAGTAAAAATGTAGTTATTTGTTCATTAGGGGGACTACAGAGATGAAGCTCAGTCCCAGAAGAGTCCATATTTTACAGCAAATACCAAACTCCCTGGGGCAAATAAATAATAATATCAAAGTATTTTACCAGGAAGGATACATTGAGATTGTCTCTCATTTTCAAGTATGTCCTGGGGGTATACATATTATTACCCAATGTAATGGTACTCATTTTATCTACCTTGGAAGGATGAAAGGCTGAGTTGAACCTGTGACCTTGCGGTTTGATCAGATTCTACAGCTGGTGCCTTAACCAACTGAGCCATCTCACCAGCAAACATTGTGATTTCCTTGATATGCTGATGCTGTACAAGATACACTGAGTCCCATTTAGCTTGGCTTTCATACAAGAAAAGTAATACATAGCCATGGGATTGTGACAAAGCTACAGTAACAGGGAGTAAATCCACAAGTTATCTGCACAGGTATCTTTCTCTGATTATGTATTGCAATTATTATTAATATGGCGGTTGTATGATGGATGGATTGACGTGATTTGCAAAGTTATGGAACTGTAATCTTTGACTCTCCAGCTCTTGTTGGACTACAATTCCTATCATCATCAGCTGGCAGATGGGCGGTTAAGGAAGATATGAGTTGTAGTCCAACAGAGAAGGAAATGTACAGACCGCTGACCCCTGTGCTGCTCCAGTATCCTATATCACTTTAGATATTGCATTTTTAAATTGGATATTTTATAACTGCCACCACTATTGGCTTTCCCTTGTCTGGCCTCTAATGAGGTCTTAAAACAATTTTACAATGCATTTATAGCTCTCATGACCAAAATCATCATTTAATTACTTGCAATACAGCAACCTTTTCCCCTATCTTAGGCAGATATATGAGCTTAGTCCTTAGGAAAACACTTTGTTTCGTGCTAATTAATGCAATTTAAGTAACATTTCTTCAGTAAGCGTTACAGAGCACATACCATAATTTTGTTTTGCTAGATATCTGCAATGTAAACTGCTTATCATATCATATCAGCAGAAAGCACTTCTATGGGTTTTTTTTGCTTTTATGGAAAATGTCAGATATTGCTCAACATTTCTAAATTGTTCGTTTGCTGCTAAACTAATGGGGTCAGGTGTTCTTGTGATACCCATATTATTAGATTATTTATTAACACATTGGTCAAGTATGCAACTCAATGGGGAAAATGTATTAATTTGTTAGGACAGACTGCTTGATTTATAGGTTGGAATGTTTTCTTCCTATTCATGCTCCTGTATTTTGTGGCTATGAATAAGAACGAACACACAGTAATGCAAGCAAGTCTCAAACATCTCACATATAGCATGCGTGTAAAGTAATGCCAGTGTCCAATGCACCATGCTTGTCAGTCCATGATATTAAGGGGCAAAAGAAAGGAATGCTACAAAACACCCAGGCACTTCTCTATTGCCCTCTCCTCTGCACAAGCAGCATCTAGAGCACAATTTTCTGTGTAATTATCTTTGTGAATTGGCATTAGGCAGGTGTATCTGTAAGAAATCAGTTCCAGTTCATATTTTAACAGGATATTTTCAGTACATTCTCGTCCAATGAGTCAAGAACCCAGGGCCCCATAGGGTGTTTTACATCATGCAGCCACTCTGTCAAACAGATTAATGCTATGAAACACATTAGGTGCACTACATTCTCAGGCTGGACATGTGACCCATCCATCCCCAGTTGCTGGGGAGCAGTGCTAGGGTTTTTTTGCTAAAATGCTCTGAAGCCCAAAACCACGGCCTTGCTGCACCCTAAGTTGGACTAAAGGTGCTGCTGACCACAAAATCAGACAACCTCCCCCACCATACACACACACACTGGTTGAGTCAGTGAGAGGTAAGTATGACTGGACCAGGAACATAAGATGAGATAATATTGGAGAGAATGAAAGAGCAGCAGTGCCCTAAAGGAGATTAAACTGAATAGACAAAAATAAAACTCCAGCTAACAGTGCACAAATAATATCTTGAAACAGTGGCAGGTACAGGAAATCCAACTTAAAATACATTAAAGCAGAACTTTCACCATCTATAAAGTTGCCCTCCAATAATTAGGCATATGGTGACTAGCTTCATAATAGTGCTATTATCTCTCATAAGTACCAGGTTCTGAAGTAATCCTTATTCTTCGGAGACTGACAGCCAGGCTTCTTGCTTTAGAGCCATCTACGTGCCTGCGCCGTCAGTCCCTTCTGGTGCCTTAAGGCACCATGCAATGCATCCTAGAGGAGACCGGGATGGACAGCGCAGCCTCCTAGAGGAGACCGGGATGGACAGCGCAGCCTCCTAGAGGAGACCGGGATGGACAGCGCAGCCTCCTAGAGGAGACCGGGATGGACAGCGCAGGCGTGCAGATGTCTCTAAGCTAAGATGTCTGCGTGCAAGCCTGACTTCCAGTCTCCAAACAATAAGGATTACTTCAGAACCGGGTACTTATGAGAGATAATAGCACTATTATGGAGCTAGTCGCCATATGCTTAATTATTGGAAGGTGACTTTATAGAGGGTGAAAGTTCTGCTTTAATAGACACACTGAAATCAAGAGTACCTGGCAAAATATAAACAGCAAGAAATACAAGAAGTAAACAAGGCGGGAAAAAAACAGAAACAGGGTCATGGAACAGAATAAACAAAACTCTAGTGCAGATACTGAATGTCAACAACCACTCCACAGAGGAGAGGAATATTCAAGATCAGCAGAGGTGTAACTAGAAGCCACCGGGCCCTGGTGCAAGAATTGCCATGAGCCCCCCCAACCACATTGGCCCCCTCAACATTGCCCCCCAATCTCCACATTGCCCCTTCATCTCCACAATGCCCCCTTCATCTCCATATTGCCCCTTCCACAATGCCCCTTCATTTCCACAATGCCCCCTTCATCTCCACATGGCCCCTTCCACAATGCCCCCTTCATCTCCACAATGCCCCCCCTTCATCTCCACATTGCCCCTTCCACAATGCCCCCTTCATCTCCACAATGCCCCCATCTCCAATTCATCTCCACATTTCGTCTTCCACAATGCCCCCATCTCCACATTGCCCCTTCATATCCACATTTCCCCTTCATTTCCACATTGCCCCTTCCACAATACCCTTGGCCCTACCTCCAGTCCCTGGTGGTCTAGCAGTGTGGCTTGACAGATCTGTGCCTCCTTCGGCACAGATCTGTAGAACTGAAGCTCTTGCGCGCCGCTCTAGTAATGCAGAGGCTGGGAGATGATGTCATCTCCCAGCGCTCTGTATTACTAGAGCGGCACGCCGAGTGGGAGATCAGCTAAGCGGCTGCTGTGGGTGAGGGGGTCGCAGGGGGCGACCGGGCCCCTGGAGTGACGGGACTGGTCGCGGGTGTGACCCCTGCAACCCCTATTGTTACGCCACTGAAGATCAGCTAGGTAGTGCACCTATGCCAATCAGCACACAAGGAAACAACTAGATAAATGGAGTCACTACGTAGATTCAGAAACATAGATAAAACATTTATACAAGGTTTGTCCAGAACAGGAGTGATTTAGCAGTACCCTCCAGTAGGTATTAACTTCACAGAGAAAACAGGCTGAAGATGCTGTACAGAACGACAAACAAAAAACAGAACAATGCTTGACACCACAGGACTCAGAGGAAACATTGGAAGGCAAATGAAAACCTGACCGGACATCAGCAAGTAGCATAGCAATACTGAAGGTGGAGGAAAAAGCTGATGAAACTTTACACAGCAGAGACTCTGAAATACTATATATAAATGATTGATTCATATTGATTGTTAACCCTCCTACAGTTGGGGACTGCAACTTCCATCATACCCAGCAAGTTGTTGGCTGATGGGAGTTATATTCTACAACAGCTGGAGGCCTAACAACTAACTAACCCTGCTTCAAATAAATAGCATAACAGGACATTTCTGTATCACACTAGGACATAACTTGTTGAATGAAAGTGCTGGTTCTTCTTTTGTGTTTGTGTTACATCTGTATAACATAAAGTGCTATCTAGGGATGGACAAAATCTTCCGCCTCAATCTGAAATCAGCAAAATATGGCACTTTCCGCTTGGCGAAAAATTTCCCGGGAAAAGTGCAGATTCTCTGTTTTTTTTTCCTGCTTTTTTCACCTTGCTCATTCCATTGAAATCAATGGGAACATTGTATTTACACACAACATAAACTAAATATTATTTAATTTCCCAAAGGCATAGTATAAAAGGGGCATGAGGGTGCCTGTGTTGGTGCGGTGTGGGGAAAGAATCAGTTGAACAGGGGATGATTTTTTGGGGGTTGTTTACTGGGATTGAGGGGCAGTTAGTAAAAAATAAATCCAAAATAAAATTGGTATAAAAGGGGGCTGAGGAGGGTGCCTGTGTTGGTGAATTAATTAATCATTTGAACAGGGAATTTGTTTTGGGGGGCTTTCTTGACTGCTATTGGGGGGACAATTAATAAAATAAATCAATAACATAAAATAAGACATTTGTATGTAAAGTGATAGAGACAGGAACCCCCTGACATAAGCTGCCACTGGGATGGAGTGATACTTGACTTGATAGACTATTTTGTACAGGATGATTTGTTTGATTTGTTGTTAGAGGCCTTTGTAGGACTTAGACTTAAATTAGAGGCCCAAGCCCTGAACAAACATTGATTTGTAGGACTTAGGCTTATTAGAAACAAACTCCCAAAAATTTTTAATTTTTTTTGTAGGACTAGTTTTTTTTTATTTTTTATTTATTTATTTATTTTCAAAACACAAGCCCTGAGAAAAAAATAAAAATGCCGTGCTGGCCTAATGCCAGCAGGTCATGTTGACCAGTGGCCACTGTCAAATGTCCTTCTGAGTTCTGAGTTGCAACTGCTGTTTGTACTGCTGCTGCTAAGTTGTTTAAGAAGCAGGATGAATTAGGCAGCTGAAAGAGAGTGGGATCAACAATAGCAGTAACATGGAAGATGGATGATAAAGGTTCCACTTGCCACGACTGGTTCCAATGATGCTCCTGACGCAGTAACAGCACAATAAGTAGCCCCCAGTCTATAAGGAGAAAAGAAGAAATTGGCCAATAAATCTTCTCCACCTGCCCCTCCTACAAAATCATGGGTGTGTTGTTATTAGAATATATATTTTTCCCTTGAGAACAGGAACTGTGGATTCCATCAGCAACTGCAATGTGCTCTGTGTGTGTGTGGTAAATAACATCTGGGGGCACAACTGCCACTGTCCCCCTTGTCCAGACCCCACTAAGGACACATGACAGCTTGCCAACAGTTTAATAGTAATGATGAACCTTCCCTGCCAGAATCCTAGCATATTCTGTCGGATGGAATCTCCTCAGATGCCAACTGATAACCTGGTATCGATTCTCCTTCACCACACTGGCATGTGTGGTCAGTGCACCACACAGTGTGCAATGGGTAGAGATGAACTGCCATATCCTAACTTCAAAAGAGTTGTTACCATTTGCTGGGGGAGGTAATGATGAACAAGGTGGATTGGCAGGAGATGTACTTGTTACCCTAGAGGAAGAAGGTGATGCTGATGGCGAGCTAGTTGTTTCACTCGTCATGGAACTTCCAGTGTCTGTCTGGGTTCCTTTATTCTTCCTCCTCTTTGATCTCCATCTTTCTGAAGAGTCAGGGGGTACAGTAACAGCAGTGCTAGATTTCTGTAATGGGTGTTTGGCTTTAACATGTTTGACATAAATGTCATGGTATCTGTGTTTCATGTGTGTTATCAGGGAGGTTGTGCCAAGGTGTATTCCCTCCTTTCCCCTTCTCACTAACTTGTCACAAATTTTGTACTATACCATTGCTGATGATGACTGCACTGTGCCTGCCGGAAGAGAATAATAGTCCCACACCCATGACTTCTTGGGGGAGGGATAGGGAACAGGTGGAGAAGAATGGCCTCTTTCTTCTTTTCCTCCACATTCCCCTTCACTTTTTGTGGCAGCAGATAATGTTGCTGCAACTGCCTCGGATTTACCACTGCAGCTAAGATCAGGAGTATTGCTGGTGCTGGCAAGTGGAACCTATCCTAGTCCCACATTACTTGAGGACCCCATTCCCACTGTGTGCATGGTGGTTTGTGGCACACTAGCCTGCTCCTCAGCACCCTGCTGCCCTTTCATCTCAGCAGCAGCAGAAATTAATTAATGTAATTTCCGCAAATTCCAAAATCTGATTGCTAGTGGTGGTGGTGATGCCCAACCTCATCCCTGTCTCCCATTCCTTCTCAGTTTCTGATAAAAAAAGGCCATAAATATCTCTTCCACCCCAGCTTCTCCAACACCACCACAACCACTAGTCCCTACATGATGCTGCTCTATTCCAGACATCTCACTGCTGCTTGGAGGAGGTGGCCAGTAATGTGACAGAGGGTCCCCTGCTGTCACACTTGGCATCATTTTCTCTCCCCCCCCCCCCTCAGTACTACAAGAAACACTAGCAGCAGACAAAGTATTGGCGGCAGCAGGTACAGCACTGGCAGAAGGTACAACACTAGTGGCAGCACATCTGGCAGCAGATACAACACTAGTGGCTGCAGGTACATCAATGGTGGCATTGGCAGTACGGGCAGCACGTCTTGCAGCAGGCAGAGACAGCTGACCTGTCCTGCTTTCACTAGTACTACCCTTTTCTCCCTCCATTCCCAGTCCCCTTTCTCCCTTCCTTCCCATTCCTTTTTTTCCCTTCCCATTAAATTCCCCAAGATCCCTAGGGGTGATTTAGGGATAGCATTGGTTCAGTACTGCTAGTCACTTCCTCCTCAGTGGTTAACCTTCAAAGGTTTAAACAGCTGCTGGGGTTAACATTAACCCTGCCTTCAGATGAGAAGCAGTGTGTATTTCAATGTTTATATTACTTCCCCCCCATAAATTTCTCAGCATCAATCAAAATAATACACCACCATTTGTGATGCTAGATTTAAGTCTGAAAGATATCCCCTGCTGAATATAACAAATATTTCTTAGGGAACAGGGAAACATACATCTTTAAATAGTGCAAGTTCTAATTAATTTCTTAAACACAACCCGAGGGGGTTTCTATAGTTTATTAATTTTAAAGCGCAATTGAGATCTCAACTAATACTTTCTGTTTTCCCAAGTTGTTCATCTTTGTCAAATGACACAATGTTTTGGTATGAAACGTTTAAAAATATTAATTATTTCTACATCAAAATGTGATTGAACACAAAAATGTGATTGAACATTTTGTTGATTTCTATCTGAAAGCAGCATTTATTTTAATTAGGGTAAAATACTCAGCAGTACACTCTAATTAGAAGATCATAACTATGTTTTGAGGTACTAGTAGCCATTTTGTACATTGTTTCTCAAAACTGCAAAATTCATTGTTGTTCACTATAATCAATGTGCTGCCTTTAAAGACAGTTGGATGATCCAAACACTGCACTTTCATCCGGATTAAAAGAAAATCTTGTAATGATGCTCAGCCGTCTGATAATACTGATCTACTGATCAGTCCTCATTTCTTCACTGTGGAATTTGGCATACTGTACCTGCGTTTTGGCTGAGACTCAGGAGGAATGGACAAGTTGCATGTTAACCCTTTGAGTGCCAGAGGAGTGTGCAACACATAGCTTCGCAATGTTTTGCGTACCCCTCTAGCAATCAAAGGGTTAAGGTCATTTGCTGCAGAAAGAAAAAGGGCCAACAGACAAAGGGGCACCCCTGTGTATATCAGTTAAAGGGGATGTATCACCCCCTCTACAAGTTAACCTTAATAGTTAGATTATATAGAGAATATGTGTAAAAGTGTATTAATTTTGTTTTTTTAAAGCTCTATTTGGTCAAAACTGAAGGAATAAACAATGCCCTGCGTCCTACTTCTGGACAGACTGCGGTTACCTGTTCTGTAATTGCAGTCTGTCACTCTGCCTCTGCTATCCTCCCTCTATCCAGCCTCCTACGATGACAGAGGCTTTCTGCCTGTAAGCTGGAGCGATCTCATTGGCAATCACCAGCAATTTTATTAAAGCTCAGTGCCACGGTCACAGCCCAACAGATTGCATCTTTAATTAATGCCACTTTGACATCAGGGTATATGCCCAAATCCTGGAAAGTAGCTAGAGTTGTGCTTATTCACAAAAGTGGGGATACAAATGTAGTATCAAATTACAGACCAATATCCCTCCTCCCCACTTTATCCAAAATCCTAGAGAAATGTGTACACACACAGCTATATAAATATTACCAACAGACCAGTTTCTTCACCCCTCTTCAATCAGGCTTTCGACCAAATCACTCAACAGTCACGTCTCTTCTAAAAGTAACCAATGATATCCAGACTGGCATGGAAAATGGTGAACTCACTGGAGCTATTTTCTTAGATTTCGCTAAGGCCTTTGACACAGTAGACCATAACATTCTTATAAGCAAACTCCAGAATTCAGGATTGGGTAATAATTCTTTAAACTGGTTCCGATCCTATTTATCAGACACAATGCAGTATGTGTCAGTTGCTGACAATGACTCCCTTCCACTCAAAGTAACAAGTGGAGTTCACCAAGGCTCCATTCTTGGCCCTCTTCTATTTTCTCTTTTTATAAATGATCTGCCCACGGTTTGCAAATCATCTTCAATACACATGCATGCAGATTACACCATAATCTATGCTAAAAACTCAAGCATATCACAACTTGAAACCATATTACAACATGATTTCTGTGAAGTTGAAAGATGGATGACAAAGAACAAACTTTTATTAAACGCAGACAAAACTATCCATTGTAACAGAATCTAATTGTAAATTGGCCCCAGTAGACTCCTACAAATATCTTGGTATGTGGCTTAACCCTAACCTAACTTTTGGTCTTCATATTGACAAATTAACCTCCAAACTTTATCCCAAAATAAGTACTCTTTTTAGAAACAAATCATGTTTAAGTACCCTGGTGAGAAAACGTATTGTACAACAGATGTTGCTGCCAGTCATAGACTATGGTGACGTAGTATATGTTCCAGTGCCAGAAATCCATCTTAGTAAACTTGACATGCTATATAATTCATTATGCCGCATTATCCTCCAATGTAATTACACTACCCATCACTGAGACATGCTTAAAGAACTAAATTGGCTAACACTCAAATCTAGACGTACCCTTCATCTTTCTTGCTTAGTACACAACCACTTCTCTGGAAAACTACCGGACTACCTGAGTAGTATACTCACTCCTGCTCTCCATACTAACTATAACCTCCGCTCCACTGCTAACAACTCACTACGTATACCACACTACAAGAAAGAAGCAGGAAGATCTGTCTTCTCCTTCAGAGCTCCAAAGGCCTGGATTAATCTGCCTGAAATAATCACATCTGCTCCCAGTCTAAAATCCTTAAAAGTAAAGTCTTCTTTATATCTAAAAACAGTATGTAACTGTATATAATTTCAACATTTAATAGTATGTATATTAATATGTTTATATATATATATATATATATATATATATATATATATAATGTTTCACGATTTGTGTAAATGTGTAACACTTTACTGAAAACTATCCAGGAAAATGAGAGAAGTCTCAATGTATTCTTCCTGTTAAAACGTTTTCTAAATAAATTTTACAAATATTTGCTATATAATCTAACTATTAAGGCTAACTTGTATAGGGGTGATACAACCCCTTTAAGTCAGTACTGGACCACCACCAGACACCCCACTGGTGCACACTCACATTTGTAGTGGTTGGTCAATAACCTATGTCAAGACCAACAAACAGACTTCTGGGGTTAATTATTGCCCACACTAGCAGAATCAATGGATTTTTCAGCTGTTAAGTCTGCTCTCTCTCCAAAAACACTCTCCCCCAAACAGCAAAGATATCTCCAAATAAAAACATAAAAGAGGTGCCCAATAGTGCAACAATGTCACAACGCCAGAAATGCCAGTGATCGAAGGTAGACCCGAACAGAGATGGTAGAATGCTCTCTGTATGCTTATATGTTAGTCTGAGTAGTATCAGCAGCCTAACCATTTATGTTTTTATTTGAAGGTCATTTCCTGCACTTTTGATGTTACAAGCACTTTATGCCAAGTATTTACTCATATATTATATTGTTATATCTGTTGCATCCGGTTTTTCTGATTTATTTCATTGTGCAACATTAAAGGCCAGATAATCCTAATGGCCTTTATGAATTTTAAACTGAAGCAGACACCATGCATGAGACTACTTAACCATCAAAGGAACAGAGTGGTGTGCAACTCATTGAGGTTTAAGATTGCAATGTGCAGGGGGAGGAGTTTGTGTCATGTGGTCCTGATAGCAAATGTAGCAAATGTAGTACCGCTTCACAAAAAAGGTAGCAGGGAAGAGTCTGGTAACTACAGACCAGTAAGTCTTACATCAGTAGTGGGAAAATTAATGGAGACTATGTTAAATGAAAGAATTGTTGAATATCTGAATATGAATAGCTTGCAAGATACCAAACAGCATGGGTTTACAGCAGGGAGATCTTGTCAAACTAACCTCATAGATTTTTTTGACTGGGTAACTAAAATAATAGATCAAGGGGGGGCAGTAGATATAGCTGATCTAGATTTCAGTAAAGCATTTGACACTGTCCCTCATAGAAGACTCATAAATAAATTGCAGTGTTTGGGTCTAGATGTAAAAATAGTGAAATGGATAAGGCAATGGCTGAGTGACAGGAGACAGAAGGTGGTAGTCAATGGAGAATATTCGAACGAAAGGAGTGTTACTAGTGGAGTACCTCAGGGATCTGTACTGGGGCCCATTCTTTTTAATATTTTTATTAGTGATATCGCAAAAGGTCTTCAAGGAAAGGTATGCCTTTTTGCAGATGATGCAAAGATCTGCAATAGGGTAGACATTCCAGGGGGGAAAAGCCAAATGGCGAATGATTTAGGTAAATTAGAAGAATGGTCAAGAGTGTGGCAGATGCACTTTAACGTTGATAAATGTAAAATAATGCACTTGGGACATAAAAATCCAAAGGAAAAATATACCATTAAGGGTACTGTGCTGTCAGAGACAACAGAGGAAAGGGATTTGGGAGTAATTATTTCTAATGACTTAAAGGTAAGCAGGCAATGTAATAAAGCGATGGGGAATGCAAGCAGGGCACTGGGTTGTATAGCTAGGGGCATTAGTAGCAGAAAAAGGGAAGCAGTCATGCCACGCTACAGATCTCTAGAGTATTGTGTACAGTACTGGAGACCCCATCTCCAGAAGGATATTGATACTCTAGAGAAAATTCAAAGAAGGGCTACTAAAATGGTGACTGGTCTACAGGAAAAGAAATATCAGGATAGACTAAAGGATCTGAATATGTATAGCTTGGAGGAGAGAGAGGGGATATGATAGAAACATTCAAATACATGAAGGGATTCAACAAAGTACAGGATGGAAGTATATTTCAAAAGAGTAAAAACGTTAGGACAAGAGGCCATAGTCTAAAACTAGAGGGACACAGGTTTAGATGTAATGTAAGAAAGTTTTACTTCACTGAGAGGGTAGTAGACAAGTGGAATAGCCTACCAGCAGAAGTGGTAGATGTCAATACAGTGACAGAATTTAAGCATGGGATAGGCATAAGGCGGTCCTTAACATAAGAAAAGACCAAAGACCAAAAAAGGTTTGAGGTTGTGTGGTTTTTTTTTGTTGTTGTTTTTTTTTTTACAGTAGGAAATTGGGCAGACTAGAAGGGCCGAATGGTTCTTATCTGCCGTCAAATTCTATGTTTCTATGTTTACTGCTCTGTCATGTGCAGGAAGGCCTTTGAATGGTGGAGATGCACTATGGTGAAAAAAGTTATTCTACTAGAGATATCTCTCTATCTCCTATGTGATTTAAATGAGTTAACAACTCCTAATAATAACAATCCTCAATTACCTTCATAAGTCCATGAAATTCTAATGGCCCTATGAATTTTGCCCTTGCCCCTTCATTCAGGAGTTGATATCATTAGTGATGAGCGAGCATGCTCGGCCGAAGCTCGGTTTGGCTCGAGCATCGCTCTGCTCGGCACATGGCGGTACTCGTACGAGTACCGCATGTGCTCGCCCGCCATGTTCGGGTCTCCTCCCCGCACGTTTCGCGGCTGCTGCGCAGCCAATAAACGTGCGGGGAGGCTCTGACATCAGTGTAATGCCAGCAGCCATGTTGGCTGCTGGCATTACACTGATTGGCTGGCCAGAACCCGTGATCGGGTGCTGTATAGCACCCGACACGCGAGTTCGGCTCATTCTTAGCCAGGGAGAGATGCGCTCAGGCAGGGAAAGTCAGTGTAGGGAGAATAAAATTGTTGGAACTCTTTCAAGACCCAAAAGTCCTTTTTAGGACTGTTGTGTGTGGGGGCAGCAGTTATATTTTGTTTGGGGGGGCACAATTTCCTTTTTTTTAGTGGGGGGGATATTAGTAAGGTGACATATAATACTAGATGCACAGGAAGTCAGTGTAGGGAGAATAAAATTGTTGAAACTCTTTCAAGACCCAAAAGTCCTTTTTAGGACTGTTGTGTGTGGGGGCAGCATTTAATTTTTTTGGGGGGTGGCAGAATTTCATTTTTTTGTGGGGGGGGACATGTTCTAAGGTGACATTGTACTAGGTGCACAGGGACAAATATTTCACAGTGCAGTGACAAGCTGACATATTCTGTTAGGTGCACAGGGCCAATGATTTTACAACGCAGCGACAAAAAGGGCCATTTTAAACATGTGCCTAGCCATAGATTATTGTCACATTCTGTTTAGTGTGCAAATTCACAAATTAACGTCACATATTCCGTTCACTGTGCCTAGCCGCAGATTAGCGTCACATTCTGTTTCGTGTGCCTAGCCGCAGATTAGTGTCACATATTGTTTAGTGTGCCTAGCCGCAGATTAGCGTCACATATTGTTTAGTGTGCCTAGCCGCAGATTAGTTTTTATCTTCCTTTTTGTGTGTTTTACGGTCAGTCTGTAAAAATGGCGTACTACGGGCGAAACATCGTTCCCAGCAGCGACGTTGGAGTCCAAGATGCATCCAGACATCCTCCCTATGCTGTCCCTGAACCATTTCTGTGGTGTTTCCATCATTTTCTGACCTTTTCCTATGAACCAGGCACCCTCCCCTCATCAGAGCAGGGGGTGCCTGGTGTAATGCTCGTGTCCTCCCATTGACTTCAATGGGGCTCGGGTGCTCGGCCGAGCACTCGAGCCTCCAGGGGCGCTCGGCCAGAGCACCCGAACACCCGAGCATCGGGGTGCTCGATCATCACTAGATATCATCAATTAGTTCTAGATATCATGCCCATGGAAGCAGACATGACAGTTACTAGCAGGTCCTTAGGATCTCAGACTCTGCTCACTGCACTTGGTGATCTTAACTCTTGAAAGGAATAGTAATGTGTCACAAAAAAAGCAGCTCCAATTAATCTTCATAGTATTTGGGACATGGATAGTGTTATTTCAATAATGTTAGAGTTGTAGTTTAAGAGTAATTGAATGATAAAGTATTCTCCTCCTGCCCCTTTTACCTAGTGTAAGTCACCTCCCCTCAAATGTGGAATCTGGTCCTGGCAGCTCACAGCTTACTGTGAACATCAGGAAAACCCTGCCCCCTTGACAGGTTTTTCAAGTTTTTCCTTATGCTCACTGAAGATTGTCCTTCTTTGAGATCTACCTGGACACCACCTTGATGCTCTGAGGTGAGCAGTGTTACATCAGTAAAAGGGGCAGGAAGTAGATACTTTATCATTCAATTACTCTTGAACTCTGACAGTATTGAAATACCACTGTCCATGGCCCAAACACTATGAAGATTAATTGAAGCTGCTTTTATTGTGAAACTCTACTATTACTTTAAGGGCCAGAGTGGCGCATAATATATTGTTTTGCAATGTGGCACACCACTCTGATCCTTAAAGGGTTAAGTGGGATAATACACTCTCCCTGATTCAGTTTGGGGAAAAAAAATGTTTTAAGCCCTTGTCATGTCTACCTCCAGGAACATGATACCCAGGACTGATTGAAGGACAGCATTCATATTATGCTATTATGATCTTCTAGCCATACTACAGTTGTGGGGGAGGGTTATTATTAGGAGCTGCTATTTCTCCTTTAAAGAACAACTAACTGGCTATTCTGGGTTCAGAACTGTCAAAAATTGCACTTCCTACTCTACCTGCTTGTATCTGTATGTCACCCATCCTATAATTCAATTGTAAGCACTATGGACCAAGGACCTCTATCCTAATGTATGCCCACCTTTATGATTGTCTATATAACAGCTTGATTACTGCACTTATAGTATCTCCTATATACAAAATGTAAACTGATCATGTCACTATATAATCGTATAGACATTTCTCACAATCCATTTCAAATGATAGCTTCATTGTTCTTTGTGGTACCAGTTTATGTTTCACATATATATTGGTATAAAGTAGGTATATCTTTCTCTCTTCTAAGACTCTGTATTCAAAATGCGATGTAAATCCTGAACCATTTATTTTCTGTATACTAATTTTTGATGTAAAAAAAAAGCAATGCACACATTTATTTCATTGACGTAGTTTCTGACTTCAAAAGCAAGTCCAAACTCGATCTGAGATTCATTGTGCTACTGAGAGGTATGATCCAATGTCCAGTCAATAGGATAGTTATTTGCTTGTGATACTGCATAAGAGCTTGTTTTGCCCTGAGAGAGAAACTAGGTATCTGCATATCAGTTTGTTAGTCTTAACTCTCAGAGTCCCAGAGTGGTGTGCAATGCTCAATACTCATTTTCCCCAAGCATTAATGCCCTTTTTAACCCCTTGAGTGCCAGTGAGGTATACAACGCATTGCTCTGCAATGCATTGTATACCTCTCTGGCACTCAAAGGGGTAAAAGGCTTTGAGGCCTTGTTGGTGAGGTGCAGCTGATCCTTCTAGGCACTTTTGAGCAAGGGGTCCACGCCTGGATTCCCCCATTACCCTTAGGGTGACTAACCCTAAGAACAATTTGGATAGAAATTCATACCTCCCAACATTTCGAATGGTCAAAGAGGGACATTTTTGTTTTAGGTGGTGTTGCTGGGGGCGTGGCTGGTGGGAGGGGCATTACCAAGAATTTTTAGGTTATTTCATGACCAACTAACACCTCTGTGCGTAACTGAATAAATTATTTAGAGCAAGACCGAAGTATGTTATTTACACAGACTAATGTATAAACACATGTACTGAAGTATAAACAAACATTAATGTGAGTTTTATTGCTGTGGGACAATGTGATACACATTTTTACACACCACACAGTCTGATCTCCCAAAAAGAGGGACATCAGGTTAGGAAAGAGGGATTTGGGTGTCATAGAGGGGCTGTCCCTCCTAAAGAGGGACACTTGGGAGGTATGGAAATAGAAGAAGTCAGGGATGCTCAACTAGGCTCATGAGCTTGTAAGGGTATGCAAAGCTCACTGGGACTGTGTCATGGCGCCCAGGGTGCAATCTCTTTTAGCTCACAGATTCCATACACAGAGAAGAAATATTCTGAAGCATATCATACAGGTCCTGCCACAATGACAGTCCAGCCACGAAATGCCAAACAATTTTTCTCTGAACAAGGGAAGCAGCTGACCCCAGACATACGTTTCGGCCTTGTTGGGCCTTGTCGATGTACTAGGAAGAACTAAAGTAATTCTGGACCAAACCAACTGCGCCATAGAGTAAAAATAAAAATCATCATTGGATTAAATAGGTATGTAACCCCTTGAGAGTTAGAGCGACCTCCTAGACATTGAGAAGCGATGAGTTGGAGACCTCCCTTGCATTTAAGGGTTAAAAATCCCCATTTAAATCATTGGGTACTTTGTTAATATGTATTTGTCCCAATTAAGGCACATGGTTTATTCAGAATTATTATTCCAGTCCTTCTTGGTACATCAGCCTTATTGTGTTCCAGCAGTTTACAAATATAAATGGGCCATATGTTAAAAAAAAAAAAAAAAAAAGAGGCGTTCTGGGGCAAACCATTTTCATTGTAGGGAAGAAAGAAACATTCCAAAAATTCCCATTCATTTAAATGGGGATTTTAACCCCTTGAGTGCAAAAGAGGTCTCCAAAGCACTGCCTCTCAATTCATTGGATACTTGTCTAACATTCAAGGGGTTAAATCTCCATTTAAATCAATGGGCTTTTTTAGTTTCCCCCTGTAATGCTAATGGTTTACCCCAGAACTCCTTCATTGCAGACATTTCAACTTAACTCTTTGAGTGTCAGGGGGTGTGCAATGCATTGCATACCCCTCTGGCACTCTATGGGTTAAGCAAAACAATAGCTTTGGAAAGGACTTGCAAAAAAATAGTATTTTCACTATTATAGACAAGTCTGCTACATTTAAGATTACCAATTTTGGTATTATGATAGCTCTTATGGGGAGCATATTCACCTTCACTTAAAAGGATAGTAATATTAAAATGTAAAAAAAAAAGTATGTTGTAGGGTTTATCCCCCTGAGTAAAACAAGAGTACTCCCACTGCTATGGAGATTTATGGTCCCGGGACCAGAGCTGTCCATAGGATTGTGTAGCAACAGCGCCACTGCACAATTTCAGGCCACTGTGATATTGCACCTAAAAATTCAACTTTGAAAATTAATAACTTTTGAATGAAACACCTTTCAGCAGTGGGAGTACTCTTGTTTTACTCAGGAGGATAAACCCTACAACATATTTTTTTTACATTTTAAGTATTACTATCCCTTTAATGCTTTTAGATTGATGGTCTGGTTCCTGAGATACTGAGCTTTGAAGTTACAGGTTTTTAGGGATTTTTGCACACTGTGATATATTTTGTGTCTGTATGTTTGTGAAGACAGTTCTGATTTGAATACAGTTCACCTTATAGCAGTCAGGCACATACACAGTGCAACACAAGGAAAGAAGGGAGAAAAACGGAAACCACAAGCGCCCCTGTGTAGGATTATTAGGTTCCACCGGCCACCACCAACTCACAAAAGAAGATGCTGACAAATGGCATATACCAATTCCAGCTAACTCGCAACTGAGGTAAATGACTGCCCCCAGACGCAGTGTAAGTGATTATGTTCAAGGCTGCTCCTTTCCTCAGGGCCAGCGCCACCTATAGGCGAGGTAGGCGGCGGCCTAGGGCATACATGTACTGGGGGCGCGGGCATGCAGCACAGAAGAGCTGCGCCCGCTGCCCGCACGCACCACAGCGGGAACGCAACACAGTCAGATCTGTGTCGCCACTGCGCTCCCTCATCGACGTCAACTCTTTAGTAATGCAGTGCGCGCTGGAGTCATGATCTCCCGGCACGCTCTGCATTACTGAAGAGAAGACTGCGCGGGAGCTCCAGGTATGTGATGTGGGGCAAGTTGGAGCTGATGGGTGGCAAAGTGGAGCTGATGGGGGCAAGTTGGAGCTGATGGGGGGGAAAAGAGGAGCTGGTGGGGGCAAGTTGGAGCAGATAGGGCAAAGTGGAGCTGATGGAGTCAAGTTGGAGCTGAGGGAGCAAAGAGGAGCTGGTGGGGCAAGTTGGAGCTGGTGGGGGCAAGGTGGAGCTGATAGGGGGCAAAGTGGAGCCGGTGGGGGCAAGTTGGATCTGGTGGGGGCAAGTTGGAGCTGATGGGGGGCAAAGTGGAGCTGATGGGGGCAAGTTGGAGCTGACGGAGGTAAGTTGGAGCTGATAGGGGCATAGTGGAGCTGGTGGGGGCAAGTTGGAGCTGATGGGGGGCAAAGTGGAACTGATGGGGGAAAGTTGGAGCTGGTGGGGCAAATTGGAGCTGGTGGGGGCAAAGTGGAGCTGATAGGGAGCAAAGTGGAGCCGGTGGGGGCAAGTTGGATCAGGTGGGGGGCATCTCTTACAGGCATCTCCAGACCAGGGGCAGACTGGCCCAGGGGGCAGAGAGAGGACAATCATGAAAAGAGGTGGGGTATAAGTAGGCGGGGTATAAAGGGGTGGGACACAAGGGGCGGAGACAAATGGGTGGCCTAGGGTGGCAAAAATCCTTGCACCAGCCCTGCCTTTCCTACTAGCTTTTTCTGAGAGGCATAGACATCCCAAGCAACATAAAAGAAAAAAAACAAAGAAGAAGAGAGCGCCCAATAGTGTGATTCTATCAGGATAACAATGAATAAAAGTGAAATATAGTTGCATTTACCTGTTCCAGTGCTCAGGTTACTGGTACCAGTGAATCTGACAAACAGGCAAGTGGAGAATTAACACCTGTCTCCACTTGGGGGATGATTGATTTCCTTTTCGGTATCAGGATCATATACAAACAAACGGACAAGGCGACAGCTTCCGCCTATAAATTGCTTTAATCCAACACTTGGAGAGTTATATAAAAAATAATAAAATGTGGACTGAAACACTAAACACATACATATGTCTGTTTTAAAACTGAATTAGAAGATAATTAACCCTTTGAGTGCCAAGTGGGTACAGCGTACGAGTTTGGACAGCTGTACCTGCTGTGCCAAGCTCGTACTCTGTACATCTAAAATGCGGTCACTGCATAAACTGGTATAACCGGCACGCAGTGGTCGCATTTTAGACTAAAATTTGCCTGGCACTCGTGGGGGGGCATGAGGATCACTCCTCATGCCCCCCAGTTATTGATCTCCGAGCCGATCGCGCTGGGAGATCAATATCTGCAGTGGAGAAGCAGAGCTTCTCCTTCCTGCTCTCTCCTACCAGAACTTCTGGGTAGGAGTGGGCGGGACCAGGGGTCATTGGTAACATCGGTGATTTTCCCCGATCACAATCACTCCTACCGGAGGTAGAGAGAAGGGCAAGAGAGCTTTTGCTCTCCTGCGGTCGTCATATTGAGCACAATCAGCTGGGAGATCAATAACTGGGGGGACACCAGGAGGGGTCCTGATGTCCCCCACGAGGTCTGAGAAATAAATAAAAATAAATAAAAATATAAAATAAAGGAAAAGTAACCCTGTGAGTGATTGCTTAGCAATGCGCTGGAGATACCTGTGGCACTCACAGGGTCACTTATTTTGGGGACATATTTTTTTTTTTCTAGGACCTCATTGGGGGGGATCAGGAAAGGTCCTGATTCCCCTTAATGAGGTCTATAATAAAAAATAAAATAAATTAAAAAATTAACCCAATGCAGACCCCCCCCTTCTGTGACACACACAGGGCTTTTATCATTAGTTTATAATCAGAGATTGTTGGTGGGGCATCAGGAGTGGTCCTGATGGCCCCCCAACAAGCTCTGATTACAAATTAATGGTAAAAAAAATTAACCCTCTGAGTGCCACAAGGGTCCAATGCATTGCTTTGCAACGCACTGGACACCCCTGTAACACACAACGGATTATTTATTTTTCCTCCTTTTATTTTTTTATTCAGACCTCATGGTGGGGTTCTGATGCCCCCAATGAGGTCTACACAAAAATATTGGGGGGAAACACAGTGCTTTTCAATGCATTGGACCCTCGCTGGAACTCAAAGGGTTAATGATATGCAGGCACATTCAAGGTGACGGGTCCACTCTAAATGTAAAACATATAGCCGTTGTAACTTTATTCTGCAACAAAAGAATAAACTATGTCAAAATAAAAGGTTACTGTTTCTTTAAACCCACAATTTAAATTGCTGGGAATATTGTACATTTTATCTGTCCCCTATGGTGCAGACAATTTGCCTCAGAATTTCTCCAGGTGTTTTGTGCACATCACACTATTTGTTCAGTGAGATTCCACGGCTCTTAAAAACCCAGGGAAAGAATAAATTTGTCTGTGAGATGTCCTCCTATTGTTATGTTTGATTAGCACATAAAATAATATTTAACGCTGAGGTTCAAACACGCCAGCTTATTTGCTTGGATCTTGCAGTTTGACAGAATAATGATCAGAAGATGCACTGCACGGAGAGCATTGATAAGAGACCAAGCTATTTATTTGATAGGTATCGCAGCAGCAAGAAGCTGTGAATGTAAGGCTGTAACAACAAGGAAAAAGTTTGATTAATAGAGCAGTAACACTGCACTCATCACATTCCATTCCAATAGGGGCCATTACTTATCAGCTTGAAGCAATTACCACAGCCTTCTCAAGTCATTTACAGGATTTCCTATTTATAACCTAGGTACCCTGCGTTGAGTTTAACCCTTCTGAGTGCCAGAGGACTTTCCAACACATTGCAAAGCAATGCATTGGACACCCCTCTGGCTTTCAAAGGGTTAAATATTTGCTGCTTTCAGCCACAAATATTACTATTCCCGCATGAAAGGTCAACTCAGTCAATGGTAACAAATTATAGCTATGTAATTTCATTACCGTTTCTCGTGTTGAAATTGCTGAGGTAATATTGCTAGATCTTTCTTTTATTCCAGAGGGATATAGGATATGTGTGCATGTGTGCGTGAGTGTGCGTATGTGTGTGTGCATGTGTGTGTGGTGGGCAGGGGACTTAACTACAGGTGATGCGGAGGGTGCAGCTTAAAGGGCCCAGTATCTAAGGTTCAACTGATTTTGCTTATGTCTCTGTGAAAATATTTTTGTAGTAAGACACCTGGACTCTCCAAGTTATGTCACTGGTGGGGGAGTGCTAATTACATTTTCTGTGTCAAATGTCATCATATTTTTATACATATTATTAGAGACAAGATCAAATTTACTACTGAGGCCCTCATTCTTAGCATGGCTTAAGTCTGGCTTATTGGATCTAGACCACTTAATTCTAGACTAAGGCTTTCCCTCTTTTCAGTTTCTCTGCGCTCATTATAATCTACCCCAGTCGGAAAAATGGAGGTACCTACATGTGCAACATTTTTTATGTTTCCCTTCTATTCGCCTATATTATCCCAGGCACCTCTCACCATTTGAGAAATGGCATGTCCTCGACGTGCCCTTACCTAAGGGGGTCTCAAGCATCTATGCTTTATTAACAAAAGCCGTAGAGCCAATCGCTAGACCCCTCCTTCTCCGTTGCAAATTGTCCTGGGAACTAGAGTTAGGGTTATCGATTCCCTACGATACATGGATTCAAGCTTTGAATTTGGCTTGGAGGCACGTAACAAATACTAGGTATAGGGAAACCAACTATAAATTGTTGACGAGGTGGTACAGGTCGCCTATGTTTTTCTCCAAGTTTCGACACTCTTCCAACTGCTCAATGTTGGCGATGTGGAACTCAGTTGGCATCTTTGACCCATGTTTGGTGGTCTTGTCCCTCTCTCTCTGGCTTTTGGTTATCGGTGCACACTTATATTTGTGCGCTATTTGGTTTCTCTTTTCCTTTCTCTCTGCTGCTCCTGTTGTTCAACATCCTACCTTCGGACACCCATGGCATTTCATCTGCTTCTTTCCCTGATCACACTGGCTTTTATTGTCATCAGCTGCTAGAATCTGCATCCCTAAGCTGTGGCTTGACACTAGAGCTCCATCAGTGTCAGACTGGAGGAGGGCTTTATCCCATTTGCTAGAGATGGAATTGCTCTATTACAATTCTCATCATAGGCATGTCGACTTTGGACAACGTTATGATTCCTGGCTAAAATTTGATAATTGTCCAAATGCTCTCCCTACTCCCTTTTCCTTCTCCTAGATGCCTGTCTGCTCGTGACTCCCAACAAACACATACACGCCATATCTTGCTTTTTCCCTCCCTTCTCTTTTTCCCTATAATGTTCTTCTTCTTCTTTCTTCTATTTCCTTTTCTCTGTGATCTCTATTTATCTTTCTTCTATTTTCTAGCGCTCGGTCCTCATGTACTCATGTACTTTTGTACTTCAGATTCTGTGTACAATACATTATATATTGCTAATGTTGTATTTCCCTCTGCGCCTTTACATATGCAAATCTGTTCTCTTTTACTTTGCTCTTGTATTACTTTGTTTTCAATAAACTTAAAAAAAAAAAAAAAAAAAAAAATTACTACTGAGGCATCCCTAGGCAAGTAACCCAAGGTGCCCCATTCATGGCCTCTCATCACTTAATTCCAACCCTTGCTTCAATCACATTTTCCTGGCAGACAAAAAAGCTTTAACATATGACCTACAAACACAAATTTCCTAAAATTAACTCATCATCTCTGTCTCTCTCTGTAATTCGCTAGGATTGTCAGAAGCAGTCATGCCCAGTAGAGACTGCCCGAACACACAGAATGCTGGGAGTACGGAATGCTGGGAGCACGGAATGCCGGGAGAGCAGGATGCTGGGAGCGCAGGATGCTGGGAGTTCTGTACTGGGAGCATTATGTGCTTTCGGGCAGTCTCTACAGTGCATGACTGTGTCGGCGGCATGATGCAGAGCAGGACCAGCCTCTTAACTGTTTGAGTGCCAGAAGGGTACGCAACGCATTGCTTTGCAATGCGTTGCGTACCCCTTTGGCATTCAATGGGTTAACATCACCCGGTCCTTGGCCTACACGGGCTTTTACACTAGTATATATATGTATATATACATACATACATACATACAGGGGCGGATTGTCCTATTGTGGGATCGGGTGTCCCCTGGTGGGCTGCCCAGCCATGGGCCGGTAGGGAGATCAGATGTTCTCACCTCTCCTGCCCATAATGCTGTGAATGTGAGGCAAAACTCACTCACCAGACCCAGTACAGCAGAGAAGTCCAGGTCCTCTTCTCAGTATCCGTCCCACCCCCAAGGATGACTTCTGGGTCCTAAATTCTTAACAGTTTAAATTTCCATTATCTAATTCAGATTTACCAACTGTACCATTGCTTGAGAGGCATACATTATCATATGTTAACCCACTGACACACTGTTTGCTTTAAAGAGGTTTGAATTATCATTAACCTCTTACATGCAAGATGGGTTTACAGTAATGTTTTATTCTGTGATTAATCCATTGAAATCCTCATAGGTACACAACATATTGCACAGCAATGCATACTTCACTGACTAACCCCTTGCATGCTAGAGAGGCATAATTCATCAATAACTGACTCACTTGGCAGAGTGGTAAATTTGTCTTAAAGACAGTATTCTAAGATTTCCTAATGCTTGACACCCCAATTTGATTCGTCTCTCAATTTCCCTCGTGGTGTTTCTATGTGTTAACATTTCCTGTCCAAGGTAAACATACCTGTCAACTTCTAGTTCTTGTCCATTTACTGTGATTTTCCTTGGTATGGTTAATTTGTTAAAAATACGTTTTGTTGGGAATGGACCCTAATCTGCCACATCGGTCCAGTGTGCGTTGGCAGATTTTGGATCAGTTTAGTCTGGTTTCTTAGCTTTGGTCTTTCCACCTTGGGTGATCCTGCTTGAAGTATATGATTCTATCTCAGACATGCATCTATATGTATCTGTCTTAGACATGCATCTATATGTATTAGACATGCATTACAAATCCAAAATTTACCGAAGATTACAGTGTTCATTAGATTTGGATTTAAATGAAAAAATGAAGGCATAGTTCACAAAGCCACAGAATAACTAATGACACATTCCATTTTGCATGCAAATCCATTTGTGCATCCGTGCAATCTTTTGATCACACTAAGATGAAAAGGCTAAGTGTGTGGTGTGGCAATAATGTAACCTCTCTTCTTGGAAAGCCTGTTGGTCTTTTTCCTCTTCTTCATCTGCCTCAGATGCTTTTGTATATGTAATATATCCTATATAATAATTCGCTAAAACGTGTGTAACGACATAGTCATGCGCAGTAGAGACTGCTGTGCATGCTGCAGTCATGCACAGTAGAAACTGCCAGCGCCACGGCTGATACAGAGCTGGATGCACCTTCGGAGCATCCAGCTCTGTATCAGCCGCGGCGCAGGCAGTCTCTACTGCACGTGACTGCCCCGCGACCGGCTGGCAGTGGCACTGTGGCCTGTGTAATGGACTCTTCAACTAGTATGTATATAATCTACTCCTTTTCCCCATCTCTCCATAATGATAGGTACCACTGATATAACCTTGTTAGAAATAGGTGATAAAGTGGAGATGACTTCTCCAGTTTATCTCTTCTCCAGTTCCTGTTTTATTCTATACAGCCTATGCACTAAGACCTCCAAAGCTGAAGAAACCTTAATGAATAGGCTCCATAGAATAACATGGGAACTGGAGAAGTGATATCACTGGAGAAATCATCTCCACTTTATCACCTCTTTATCAGACCTTAATGAATCTCCCCCTAGATCTCCTTGCCCTTTACGCCAGCTCTTTTTAATGTGTAACTTAATATTCTGTACAGAAGCAATCTCCCCTTATTCTGCAGTACTCAAACGTGCACAAATGTGTTTCCAAAATGCAAGGCTTTATATCTGAGTTTACCTTGTTTAATGGGAACAATTGCGCTATTAGGTTCAGTTTTATTGCTTCTTATTTCATCTCTTTAGCTCAGAAAATGATACGACTTCAAACGCTATAAGAGAATATTTACAGTTAGATCTCTTTCTAAGTACATAAATGAAACTCCTGGGCTAGCAGAAGCTGTTACTTTCCATTGTTTATTAATGCATTTGGACACTATTCACAGACTATACCTTAAGGCACTTCATTAAAGTAGTTAATTCTTAGAAGAAGCAAGACAGAAAATCAAAAAACTCTATCCACATTGCAAATAATTTTCTTAAGGTCGTTGCTGCTTTACTAAATTGATTGCACTTGTTGGCAAGACCATTCATTTTTAGAAAGTATCACCTAAATACTGCTGTTTTTTTAATTCTGTGTTCCTGAATAACTGATAAAACTTTGAGATTATTTTTTCTAGTTGGATCCCAAGATATCATCACTTTACAGCACACAGTGATTAGATATGTCACAAACAATATACCAAGTAAACTTCTAGCTTTTACCGTTGAGAAGTACTTGACTTGGATTTCATGGTCAAATGTCCCATTAGGCAAAGTAAGCAACTACTTTGAGTGCCAGCTTTTGTGGGAAGCCTCATCTAGTCTGTCTAGCTGCTACACCCATATTCTGATTTATGGGCATTGCCTGCACAATTCCAATGTCCACACACCAGAGTCTAACTCCATGTTTGTGGTGGACTAGATATATATCCTTTTAATGGCTATTAATTCATTCCTTGTATGCAAGAAAGGTCTCTATCATACTGCTCCACCTCTCTAGCCCTGTTTCCTCTCACACTTTTTTTTTAATGGCTATTACTAAAAGTAAGAGTGGGAGCTCCTTTTTATTTATTTTAAATGTTTTATTAATAGGAAGATCAATTACAGCATAAGGGTCAAAATAGTAACACATTGTAAACATATCGCTTTATCTTCCCAATTCCTATATTTTTTATATTTTTAAAGTAAACCAATAAACTAAACTAAACATCGCAAATCCTAAAACTTATGGGAGCTCATTTTTACTTTTCCACTAGACGTGTAATCCTGTTGAGGTCATTGAAATGTTTTTATTTATTTTTTACACAAATGGGTATTTCCATTGACTTTATTTGTGGGGATACACAAATATTTTTTCTTGATGTTATACTAAATAAAATTTATATGCTTCCATGTTTTAATCCACAAAATTGGTTGCATGACTAATTCAGCTCCTTAGTAAATACTGACCACACTGACTAGACATCAATGGGTTATCAATGGTCTGCACTAATTTTAGACTTTTTGCAGGAATCATTAGCAGAAGCTAAATGAACATGCTGTAAATTGATATTCAATGGAATTTGTTATAATCCAGATAGCACACGCTAAATGCTAGCTGCTACATACATCAGCAATGCACATTAAGATTAGTTGAGGCTTAACATGTGCAAATTATATGGGCCTGATACTAGTAGGGCCTTTAAAACAATCAGTCCAGCAAATCCAAGTACCGCCCACCCACCAAACATATTAGTACTGACAACCAAAAACGTCAAACTTCTACACCCCACCCCCTCCCCAAATAAATCCAGCATTCACCAAAATGAAGTCCATATTCCCTCCCCGTCCACAAAATACAACATTCCAATTAATAGAGCCCCCTTTCCCTCCCACTTACCCATAACAAATCCAAAGTCAGACAATAGCACCCCCTCTACCCCATTCACCCAGAGTTACTCCATGTCCAACAATTGAGCCCCCTTTCCCCTTCCACCCCAAGTTACATTGTGTCCAACAATATAGTCCACCCTCTCTCACTAGCCACTCAAAGATACACCAAATGCCTAACAACAAACACCCTGTTCACCTCCCCAGGAGCTTCCCACATGAAGCACTTACCCTGATGTTGGAGGTCTAGTGGTGTCTGCAACTCCCTGGTCCTCCTCTGCAGTCTCCTCCACAGTTGACATAAAAATCAACAAAAATCCTAACACCCTACTGCAGCTAAAAAGTTAACGAAAAAAGAACAAAACACCCCCTGCCAGTCCTGAGCAAATGTGATTGGGGTTGACTTCTATATGGAAAGTCCTTTAAATACTTTCCAATGTTGCTATTGGCTGGGTGGTGGGGTTACACAGGACACAGAATGTACCCTAGAGTTACCGAACCTCATAGCCAATTACCATCAAGATAAAGTGATCAGACGTGCAGCAGTGTCAATGAATGACTAGACAGAGAGGTGAAGTTACAGGCATGCTTGACCCCGTCATCAGTATGGTGAGTGACTGAGAGGTTAGTTTACAGTGTGTTCTCTGCCCTGTGAAACCCCACCTATAGGAGAATGGAGAAAGGATTGGAACAGGGATTGGACATATATTACATTGACTGGGCCACTTCCAAAGCAGGGCTGAATGGGGGCTATTGTTTCATATTTTTTAACCTATTTAAGGTTGGTGGTGGTCACAATGGAGGAGGGTTGTTACTGTTTTTGCTTTTGTGTTTTTTTCTTCAACTCTGGAGGTGACTGCAGTAGAAGACCAGGGCATTACAGACACCACTGGGCTACTGTCTCACATGGGAAACACATGGGGAGGGGAATGGAGCCTTCATTGTTGACCATGTTGGTGTAACTTGGAGTGGGTGGTAGTAGAAAGAGATCTGTTGTTGGACATATTTGTGTATCTTGGGGTGGTGGAGGAAAAGGGGTCTCTATTGTTGGGCATATTGTATTTGCTGTGGATGGGAGGAAAGGGTGCTATATTACTTGGACTATTTTGATGTTATTGTGTAGGGAACAGGGACTTCATTTTAGTGAATGTAATTCTTTGGGATGAAGGAGACGGGGGTTGATTACGTGGAGTGTGGCACTAGTATATTTGCTGGAAGGTACTTGGCCTTGCTGGAATGATTGTTTTAGCTGCCCCATTAGTACTGAGCCCACAGTGCACATGTGCCAGGTGTAACTTTTAGGATTGTACGGTGCGTAGAATTAGGTTTAGCACATCTAGTGGATTCTAAAATAAAATATAGTGATTTGGTCTGAAATGTACCACAGGAAATGCATCCATTTTTCATGCTTTGTGTTACTAGAAGTCTCTTATGCAGTATGACTTTTTAATTGATTTCTATAATGTGGTTACTAGCAGCATTTTGTTTTAAAGGCATAGTAATACTTAAAATGTAAAAAAAAATATGTTGTAGGGTTTATCCCCCTGAGTAAAACAAGAGTACTCCCATTGCTGAAAGGTGTTTTATTCAAAAGTAATTAATTTTCAAAGTTGATTTTTTTAGGTGCAATATCACAGTGGCCTGAAATTGTACAGTGGCGCTGTTGCTACACCATCCTATGGAGATTTATGGTCCCGGGACCAGAGCTGTCCATAGGATGGTGTAGCAACAGCGCCACTGTACAATTTCAGGCCACTGTGATATTGCACCTAAAAAATTCAACTTTGAAAATTAATAACTTTTGAATGAAACACCTTTCAGCAGCGGGAGTGCCCTTGTTTTTCTCAGGGGGATAAACCCTACAACATATTTTTTTTACATTTTAAGTATTACTATCCCTTTAAATAAACCTCAAATAAGACCAATTTAGTTTAGTGCAGACCACTGACTCAAAGCCGCAGACTCTATCAACTAAATGTGGTACTCAAACTATTGGTCTTGAGCTGTTGTTGTACTTCGACTCCCATCATCTTCAGTAGGATAGTGGCACGCTGAGGATGTTGGGAGTTGAAGTCCAGCAACAGAGTTGTTCATACCTGAATGATATGATAATTTTCTGTGAAAGACAGTCCTTACACTATAGACGTTTCTGAGGCATTGTGTATAGTATTAAAACATTGTGAACATTAAAATGGAAAATAGCAATCTTTGTGAAAGGAAGTAGTGTTATTTCAAAGTAAATGTAAACAAGTTGTTTTCTGTAATTTTCTCTATTGAAAGTTTCAATAGATGTTTTGTTAAGTGGAAAAATATGACAATCTACTATAATTAAGGAATAAGCAATATGTGACATTTATGGTTTCTTGTACAGGTGGGAGAGAAAACAAACAAAGGAACTAAATGTATCCTCATATTTAGGCAGACAAGTGCAGAGTATGAATATTATATCATTCTCTGTGTGTTTTGCATGTCTTCAGAGCAATTTCAGTAGGCAATATCTCTGAACATGTTAAAAAATAATAGAGTTATGTGTGACAGAGAAAAATGGTTTGATTTTGTAATTTCCCTGTAAATCATTACATATCGTTTCATGATAACATGGTTTACTTACCAGAAATAAATCTATAATATAATAGTGATGGATGTGTTAGACGTTCTTAAAGAAACTGAAAAACATGCACGTCCTTCTGTTTAATGTATTCGACTTTTATAGGATTTAAAAAATCCCACATCATCTCCTATGCAGTCATGCTCAGTAGAGACTGCCCACTTTTGGGCCAACTCTACTGCACATGACTACATCGCATGAGTGAGGCGACACAAGACTGCATCGTGTGGAGCAGTGAGGTAGCAGCCTCTTAACGATTTGAGTGCCAGAGGGGTACACAACGCATTGCAAAGCAATGCGTTGTGTACCCCTCTGGCACTCAAAGGGTTAACATTACCCAGACCTTGGCCCCTGTACACGGACTTTTACATGAGTACATAATAATTTGCTGACTGACTTTAAAGGAATGTGACATCGGAAAAAATTATAGCTAAATGCTAAAGCTTTTTCTTCTTTAAATGTTGCTACTCTGACCTCCATGCTGTGAACTGCATAGAGGTAGCTGATGATTCTTGTTGGCTGTTGTGACATCACATCTACCTGCATACCTAATAGGGATGGGCAAAAAGTCCTATTTCCTTTTTTTGCAGGAATTTTCATGGAAAAATCTAATTTTTCCTCTTTTTTGCTAAATTCCTATTGGTAGAAAATAAAGTAAAATGTCCATATTTTTGCTACAGCCAATGAAATTCTCAATAAAACCTTGCAAATTTCCGCATTTGCCTTCTATTGCTGCAATACTATTAAAATATGGAACTTCCCACTGTGCTGCAAGGTTTTAGTACTGTCTGTATGTTGTCTGTGTGCATTTTGTCT
Organism: Rhinophrynus dorsalis; assembly: GCA_037306005.1. Lineage (NCBI taxonomy): Eukaryota > Metazoa > Chordata > Amphibia > Anura > Rhinophrynidae > Rhinophrynus > Rhinophrynus dorsalis. The sequence continues at coordinate 64,710,099 of CM074719.1, read as the reverse complement.
GTGACTCTCGTCTATACTCTGGGCATTTGTCCACATTCTTGCTATATGTTTTTCAAGCCCTTTGCCCATGACACCAACCACCACTTGTCCAACTCTGTCACAACCATAAAATAAACAAACAAACAAATACTGCTTTGGATATGCCAGTGTGGTGCAACACATGAGATGTTTTCTACAAATGTATAGGGCAGCATGTCAAACACCAACATTTTGGCAATTTTGCCATTCCACGGGCATACTTTTTGATTTTTTGCATGCATTTTTTACTTATTTCTAAGAACTCAGTAAGTGTAGGTTGTCGATCAGCACATACAACAAGCACTGTGTAACTAAATTGCTTTAACAACATGGACTAGTGGTGGTGGTGGTGGAAGTGGTGGTGGCGGGTGTGGGTACTTTAACTCCTGTCATCTCCAACTAAGTCAGTCTCAGAATCTCCCTCCTCTGTGCTTTGCATTTGCCCAACTGCATCAGGAGGCATGGGTATTATTGTTACTGAGGAAAATGTTGTCATGCTCCGCTACTGCGTCCACCTTGGCCCTATGCACTTTTAAGAGTGTTGAGGGGTTCCTAATGGTTCTGTGTACTTCATACTATAGTGTAAGTGTCTTCACCACATGTGAACATGTGGCTTAGAGGGGATGGAACATGGAGAGAGGAGAAAGAGTGATGGAAAGAAGAAAGGAGAAAAAGTGGAAGAGACATTCTGAAAAACTGTCCAAAGAAGTTCTCCTACTTTGCTCAGATGAGTCACTCAGACAAGAAAATGTGATTGAGATCTGAAGATAATAAGCCTGTTTTCAGCCCTTTTATATGGACATCGCATCACATTTTGCAGCTTTCTGATTGTTAAAAAGACAAATCACCCGTAAAACTAAACACTTGCTTTGTTAAACATGATTCAGATCTTGCATAAAAGCCTATTTCATTTGAAAACCAAACTGACAGAATAATTTTGCTCAGCCTTATTGCTTAATATGAGTGAAGGGACACTATCACCAAAAAACAGCTTTGTAGATTTTGAAAGTACATTCAGAATTGTTAAATTAACAATGTTGTATTAGCCTTTCTATATTTAGAAAACAAGTTTTTTGAGTTAAATATATGTATAGATTATATTAATAAAGACATGCCTTGCATTTATTCCCTCCCTTACCCCTACTTTACCTCCTCCATTGCACTTAGCCATTTCAGTGCTGGGGTAGATGGACAATATCAAATGTTAAATGTTAATGAACGATTGAGGTATTGTATGGCTAACACAGGACGTGCCTGCACAGTATGCCTTAGAAATAACTAAAAAAATCTAAATAAAAAAATACCTAATTCCACATATACAATAGGTGAAACTGAAACTGTTTCAGAATCATCAAAGTTGATTTCAGAATCATCAAAGTTGACAACTTCATACTGACCCTTCATCTCTATCGTCTCAATCACATAGTAACTTGTTCCTTTGTGGTGGTTTAAATTAACTTTTCATCAGAACAGAGTAGTATACTCACTCCTGCTCTCCATACTACTATAACCTCCGCTCTACTGCTAACAACTCACTGAGTATACCACAATACAAGAAAGAAGCCGATCGATATGCCTTTTCCTTCAGAGCTCCGAAAGTCAGGAATAACCTACCTGAGAAAATCATATCTTCTACCAGTCTAAAATCCTTAAAAATAACTGCTTCTTCATTTCTAGAAACAATATGCAACTGTATATAACATTTTAGTTTAGTTAGTAGCAAATACGCAACTCTTGCTGTAAACACTCCAGGACATACTTGAGAACGAGAGAAATCTAACTGTAAAACATTTTCCAAATAAATAAATAAATGTATTATATTGTAAGGACACTGATACTGATGTATTAAGTACATTTGGTGCAATTATGAAGCAAACCAATAGCGCCATAGGCATAAAACCCAAATCCCCAATGAATCAAAGACAGTAAATCTTTAAGTGCATAACATGTAAAATCAAGATTTCTATACTTGTTATATATTTTTACATCTCCACTTCCACTTCTTATTTTTTTCACTTCTTTGACCCAGACAGTAAGCTCCCTGAATCTCTGTTTCCAGAACTTTCCAGTTAGCCAACCATGAAAGCAGGGCAGTGATACAATGTAACACTATTCCTGCAGCACTGCATGTTCTGTATTCAAACTCATTTACATTGTATCTTTTCTACTTCATATTATATACTTTCTTTCACAGTCACTGACTGTAATCTCAGTAACAAATGCAGGTAGCACAAAGTCAGGAACATAATGTGTAAAAAAACAGGTGAAAATGAAAAAGTATATAGGGAATCTGACCTTACATAGTATATGCTTGCAGAAAATGTAAAGTCAAAATAAAAGCTCCCATTATTTCTTTTCGCTTTGCTTTCTGATCCTCCTTTTTTTTTCTCTTCCCCTTTGCTACTCTGAATCAACACTTTGAAATATTATTATATGAACACTCGGATCTTGTCCTTGGATGTTCTATTATCTTTTTTGTATATTTTCTTTTCCATTTTTTTTTTCATTTTTTTGCATTATTTTATTTTGTTCTTTCCACTTGTATCTCTTCCAGGTTGCGCAGATATATTGTATCTTATGTCTGCCCTTGTTCATTTATTGTTTTACGCATTGTAAAAGTATTTCAGTTATCGATACAATAAACATATATTGACAAAAAAAAGTCAAAATAAAAGATTACTATCCCTTTAATTGGGTTTGTAACTGTTTGAGAGGTCTGCAACAAATTACTTAGAGAGATCTGTCTAGTCTCCCAGGAGATACAAGCACCATTAAAAGCAACAACAATGCATTTTTTTCCCTATGATACAGTTGATTTTCTGTAAAATTGCTTTACATTTCCTTAACTGTTTAGGTGCCAGGGAGATGTGTAACACATTTTGGAGCAATGCGTTGGACACCTCTGTGGCACTCAAAGGGTTAACCTTTAGAATACCAGAGTGGTATGCCAATCATTGCAGAATTATACGTGGTTCATCCCTCTGGCACTCAAAGGTTTAACATGGTGGTTTTCAAAGAGGGTGTCGTCACATTTTGTTAAAGTTATGTTTGTAATGTATATTTATACACATACCTGGGAACTCTGCGGATTTGCCCCGGAGACTGGTTTTGAGAGTGCATTACTGGGTCTCCGGGGCAGAGGCTGATTCTCCGGATGTGGGGAGTTTTCTTTAAAACTCTGCCCACTTCTTCTCTTTCCCACCCATTTCCTCCCACTTTTCCTCCTTCCCCACCCAGTTCCTCCCACTTCCCACCCACTTGTGTGATGCCCCGGAAAGCTCGACCCCCACATGCAGATGAACCCCACCCCCTTTTGCCTCAATTTGCTGCAATTATTCTCCCCAAGCAACAGAGGGACTCCACAAATGAAAGTTCCCAGGTATGTTTATACACATTATTATGCAAAATATGTTATTATACCCTTAATTAAGGTCCTTGAGAAATAAACTATAGGATTCAAGGAGTTCCCTGAAAATTCCAGATCATATGTTAGTTTGAGAACCACTTTGTTTATTATCACCCTCACTGCCTTATTTTCTGTGTAAAATCAGATTAAAACATTTCCAAATAGAATCAGTGCACATTATACATATCTCTGCAATGTGCTTTGAAAACCACATCCAACAAGACAGTTAATGTGCTGACTTAATACCACTCAGACCGTTTAAAACAATATTTAAGTCTTCTCAAGTTCCAGCTTTATAGAAAACCTGCCTGAAATATTAGTAAAATATACACTTTTCTTTTCTCACTCTGTCTTTTGTGAAATCAGCATTTTTAGAATATATTCATGGCTGTAAGATTTAATTATTTCTGAGATAGGATAATACTGTTGGCTCAGAATATATGAGCAAAGTAATATGTTTCTTTAAATTAAACCATATTACAAAAAAAGTTCTGCACTTGCCTTGTTGTAGGAAGGAACTAAATTAATTGAAGAACTGCTGTGCTTTGCAGAACCTCAAGGATGTAATTTTCTAAAGAGGGATGATAAATGTCTGTGATGCAAAGACGGCTTAAATTAGCCCCTATGTAAAGGGAAACTACAGCAAAAGGCATAAATGGTTATTTACCCCTTAGAGACTGAAGAGGTCTCTGATAACTCTATCATCCAACAGGTTTAAGAAGAAAAGCACAACTTTAAAGGAGCAGTATTTTTATGAAAAAAGTGTTACAGGGCTTTTCCTGATTAAAACAAAGATATTCATTCAAAAGTTATATCAGTGAACTAATATACCATGTGTAAAAGGGGTCTGGATGTATGTGATGGGAATATAAATCTACCTCTGTATCATTCCTTAGTAAGGCCTTATCAAGGATGTGAAATACAGTTTTGGCACCAGTTCTTAAAGGGATAGTAATGTTTCATAATAAAAGCAGCTCTAATTAATCATCATAGTATTTGGACTTTGGAGAGTGTTATTTCAATTCTGTCAGAGTTGTAGTTCCAGAGTAATTCAATGACAAAGTGTCCCCCTCCCGCCCCTTTTACTGATGTCACACTGTTCAGCCACAGCAGAAGGGAGGTGCCCAGGTAGATTGCAGAGAGGACAATCTTCAATTAACATAAGGGAAAAACCTGAAAAGCTTGTCAAGGGGGGCAGGGCTTTCATTGTTTTCATAGGAATAAGAGTGTCCCCTTCTGTTATCTGTCCAGTCTATGGACTGCATTCCACATCTGAGAAGAGATGGCTTACAGTAGGTAAAAGGGGCAGGAGGGGGAAACTTTGCTTGTGAATATCTCATAAACCATAAAGGTTTGAGAGATAAGGCTTATATCATTTTTCATGTTTTTTTAATGCCTACAAAATAAAATAAAGTTAAAACGAAGTATTACTATCCCTTTAAAAGACTGACATTGTTGAACTGGAAAATGTACAGAGACTTGCAGCAAAACTGGTAACGATTGGAGGATCTGAGTTATGAAGAAAGACACTAGGTAAACTGAGCTTGTTTATCCTAGAGAAGAGGAGTCTATGGAGGGATATGATTACTACTTACATATATATTCAATGCCAATACAAAGAACTCTCTGGGGAACTATTTACTCAAATATTAATAATTATATATTTGTAGTGTGGCACCAGAAATACATATATATATATTATATATTATAAAAGAAGAACAGGGTCACGTGACAAAATTCTTAGTCCGTGCCAAACACACCCAGGGGCAGCAGTAAGCATGCAAATATCCTCCATACTGCCTGTTCCGTGTCTGAAGTAAAAACAATTAAAGTAACTCGGCACATTGTATATCAATGCGTCCGATACGTATGGTATACTATTAAGTTAGTTAAACCCTATATAGGTAGGAGTGGGAACCACAAATATTAACTATTGGGATAAAGGGAAAAGAACATGGCAGGGAAAGAGTGTGGCAGGATGGATGGGGTGGTGCTGCAGTGACTATTACATCTGAGTTATTAGACTACATCTCTCATCATCCTCAATCAGCAAAACAGCTGGCTCAGAATTATTAGAGGTGTAGTTCATTAACAGTAGGAGGGACTCAGGTTGCTCAGCTTTACCTACAGTCATGTTTGTGTAATATAAACCTCCCAGGGCACGTCATACTGACACACATTCACACCTCAGGACTCTTCACACACAAACACACACACACACACCACTCATGCACACACACACATTCACACCTCAGGACTCTTCACAGAAAAACACACATACACACACCACTCATGCACACACACACTTTCACACATGTAAACACACACACACTTTATTTGTTTTATTCCACAGATGCACAGACATAATTCTAATAATGAAATCATTGTGAGATTATTATTACTTACCATGTAGCAGTAGTGTCTGAGGACAGATGAACTATGGATACACTGTCTGATACCCAGCCTTGTTCCACTGGTTACCCATAACCAGTCATACACTTTCTGATTGCCAGCATTTTTCAATAGGCCACTGGTAGCCACAGAACAACACACATACCTTTATGATACTCCAGTCTTGTTCTAGTGGCCATTGGTAGCCACAGATTCACTGTATACACTATGTGATCCCCACCAGCTTTGTTCCCTTACCCACTGGAAGCCACAGATTTCCCACATACACTGTGTGCCCCCCCCCATTGTGTCCCTCTGTCCACTGGTGTCCACAGATTCCTCACATAAACAATGTGATTCCCAACAGCCATTTACCCCTGCTCACTTGTAGCCACAAATTCCTAACATACACTATGTGACCTCCCGTCCAACCTTATTACCCTACCCACTGGTAGCCACAGATTCTGTACATACACTATGTGACCCCCACCAACCGTATTCCACTAATCACTGGTAGCCACAGATTATCTACATACACTATGTGACCCACTCTAGCCTTGTTCCCCTGCCCACTGGTAACCACAGGTTCCTAACATGCACTATGTTAGCCCCACCAGCCTTATTCCTCTGCCCACTGAAAGCCACTGATTCTTCACATACACTGTGTGATCCCCACCTTCCTTATTCCCCTGCCCACTGGTAGCCACTGATTCCTCATATACACCGTGTGACCCCCACCTTCCTTATTCCCCTGCACACTGGTAGCCACATATTCCCTACATACAGTTTGTGACCCCCTCTTATTCCCCTGCCCACTGGTAGCCACAGATTCCCAACATACACTATGTGATCCCCACCAGCAGCCAACCCAGAAATTCTCCAAATATGACCCCCACCACCCTTATTTACTTGCACACTGGTAGCCATACTATTTACCCCATCTATACTGTCCCTCATACCTTCTTTTCTGCTCTGCCCCACTCTGCTTTCTGTTTCAGTGTAGAGCCATGGGCTCCACACTGCCTCCACTGGTACTTCAGGTGCATGTTGATGACCTCATCTCAAAGCACTAGGAAGTGCTAGAAGAGACAGTGTTGATCCGATGGCTCCACATTGAAGCTGAGAACAGAGAGAGGCAGCAGCCTGCAGTTCCAAGCCCACAATTTGTTGGACCAGCAGCTGGCCTCAGGCACACCTCCTGCTGATAAACAGCAGGATATCAGCAGGAGAAGTGAGTCTCTGGAACACACAACCCATATATATGATTGGGGCCAGCCCGCCCCTGCTGATGGCCAGACATTCGGGGCTCCCCACTGACACACTCGGGGCTTCAGCCCCCTTAGCCTACCCCTAGTGACGCCCCTGCTGTAACCGAAATGTTGTTACAGAGTGTTTGTTAACAATAAACAGAACAATACACCACAACATATACACTGTCGTTTTGGTATCTAAAGTCTCGGTTTGAATACTAATAAAAATGGGGGACCCTGGGGCATATGCCAATAAAATCTATGGTATTAATGAAAGATCCATAGGAACCACCTAACAAATGTATCAGTACCATTTATAATAACAAAGGTAATTCATTATAAGATTTGAGTGTTTTCATTGAACTAAATAATACATGCATAAAAGCCGCACATAGTGTGGTACTATTTGACTCACCGTTGAAAACTAAAAAAAAAAGTCAGTGTGCATTTGCATCTGTACTTCTATTAACATTTGATATGAACACGCCGGAATAATTTGGACAGCTCTCAGGTCATTTAACCCATAGTTGGTGACTACAACATTAATACAATACTACTTATTCCCTCAGGTGCATTCATTTTACGTGTCGACAGCCGTCTGTTACCCTTTGAGGAACAGTTTGCTTTGTAGGTTAACAATACAATAAAGAGCTGGCTGTGATGTTTTTAAATACCATATTGGCTAATCAATTAGCACAAATGGTTTTTAATTATGAACTCTAATAAGAAAGAGGAGCACTGTTCATATTATTTCTTTTTATTTATTGTAAATAAAGGTTGTCTTAGGCAAACAAAAGGTCTTTTAAAGTAATTAAGTACAGAACGGACCAAGAGGACTTGCATAATAAAATAGTTTGACTATCCAATTTATAGTCAAATGTCCTTTATGATTCCCTGTGTTTTCTTTCTTGAGAATATTTATATAGTTATGGCCTAGGCCATATTTGATCTGCGATACACAGAAACTATTATTGAAAATAATAGAAAACGGACCACAGCTCTTGCATTCAGAATATAGACTGGAATTCTCCATAGCAGGTGCTAGAAACATCACTACCCCATGCCTACCAAGTGTCCCTCTTTAGGAGGCACAGTCCCTATTTTAGACCCAAATCCCTCTGTCCCTCTTTCCCACCCTGATGTCCCTCTTTTTAGGAGCTCAGACAGTGTGGTGTGTATATAAGTGTATCACATTGCTCCACAGCAATGTAACTCACATTATTGCTTGTTTAAAGGTAAGTATATGTGTTTATATATTAGTTTGTGTAAATAAAATACATTGGTCTTGTTATAATTCATTTATTAGGTTACACAAATAGGTGTCACTAGGTCAAGAATTAGCCTAAAAATTTTTGGTAATGTCCCGCCCACCAGCCACACCCCCAGAAACACCCCTTAAAACACAAATGTCCCTCTTTGGCAATTTGAAATGTTGGGAGGTATGTTACCCGGTGAACACAATGGAAAAATACAACTTTTGGGCTGTAATATTTTTTGGTTTTTAACACGAGATGATAGTAGACAAGGCATTTCTGACATCCTTTGATGAAGATGAATAAAAGAGTTGACCATATTAACGTATTTGTGCATTAAAGGTGTACAACGCCCCAAAAAGCACAATCAAAAAGAAAGAACAAGACAAACAGCACTTTAAGTGCCATTAGCTTTGTTCATAGGACCACAACCCTATTCCTCACATGGTACCAAACGCTGTCATGGATGAAAACAATGAACAAATATGTAGAACTAGTTGAAGAGCCCGTTACACGGGCCACAGTGCCACTGCCAGCCGGTCGCGGAGCAGTCATGCGCAGTAGAGACTGCTCGCACCGTGGCTGATACAGAGCTGGACGCTCCCAGTCGCGGCGCAGGCAGTCTCTACTGTGCATGACTGCGTTGTTACACACGTTTTAGCGAATTATTATACAGGATGGGGGCTGAATCTTTGGCATTATAACTCTTGTATGAAAAAAAGCATTAACTGTTTTGAGTCCCAAGAGCGCTCCTTCTAAATGGCCTATATCCGGCCAGTTTGGATTGTATCCGGGCAAACTATAAGAAAAGATGTGAGTCTCAGTCAACCATTGTTGTGTGTGAGTGTGCATATTATATATGTTTGGGGACAGTAGGGGGGGGTGCAGCTACTTCCTTATACTAACAGGAAAATCTCTTTATTTCTGCTTGTTCATTTTATTGTTTTATGGTGCATGGTTTAACAAAAGCACTTACCCATGTGTGTGTCGTTCATATAACAGTCAAATATATCTGTATCCATTCTTGTATTGGCATTTCACTGAGGATTTATTTTAGGACATTGGTTCCCAAACTATGCTCTATGAAGTGCAAGGATTTCCCTAGAGGAAATCTTAGTAATGACGCACAGGGGAACATGCCTGACGTGTCAAATAATCAAGCATAGGGAGTCAGTATATGTGTAGTTCTGTGACTGGACAGTGCAACAAGGCTGAGGTATAAGATAGTGTTTGTGTGGTCATCAAAAACAATGAGTTTGTATGTTCTCACTGTGTTTGCGTGGATGTACTCCGGTTTCCTCCCACACTCTAAAAAACATACTGATAGGTGAATTTAGATTGTGAGCCCCAATGGGGACAGGGACCAACATGACCAATATGAGTGTAAAGCGCTGCGTAATCTGTGTACGCTATATAAATAAATAATAATAATAATAAAAAAATTTTCTAATTGCTTCATGCAAATGAAACAAATCATCTTACCCAGTGTAACGTGTATAACTGGGTGGGATCGGGAAACCCTCTCATGTCAATGAGGGAAGCTTGCTATCCTCCTGAGGCAAATTACATTGTCCGTTCGGCTGAGGAGGTTCCTCAGCCATCTCAAACCCTGCCCCTCATATCCCATTGGCTGGCCACTTGCAATAAGCCTACCCCAGGCTGTAGCTGCCACCAATCCAGAAACCTTTTTTGAAGCACCAAAAACAAGGCTAGCCTTTTGTATATAGAAGAAAAAAAAAAATATATATATATATGTGTGTGTGTGTGTATAGATAGATAGATAGATAGATAGATAGATAGATAGATAGATAGATGTCTGCTCGTCCCCTACAAGATATATAATAGTGTACTTAGCCAAGGCTCTGGGACAGCACTCGCAGAAGACAGATGATAGTGAAGAAATGTCTTTAGCAGTTAATGAATTAAAATATATACATAGTGTACATATATATATAATGGGAATTTTAATTTGCCCGCTTTGGTCTCTCCTCATTTTTATGTGCATATAGGCCATAATTTGTCCTGAGATGTAGCGTGGAGTGCTTTTGGGGATTTGCTTTTTCCTAGGAAGAGGTTAAAGATTTGACACATGATGCAGGAAGATTTTCTTCTGTGCTCTGCCGATGGCTATATAGTGAATTATTATACCCACTGGTGAGCCCTGCCTAGTACAGGGAACGCTCTCACAATATGACATACAGCATTCCTGCAGTGCTATGACAGGGGCTCTCTGAGGAACTGTATTTCTGTATAGAAGGCATTAGTCAGGATAAATAATCAGTAGATAAAGGATTCTGTGTTCTGAAATAATTTGTTAATGTGACTGCAGAATATAAACCGGTTGATTTTTGACTAGCTTTGGCACCATAAAAAAACAATGCTATAACAATGATGTTCTACAATTGATATTTATTGCTAGTCATAACAAATATGCTGTTTTATTTTGGATTGTAGATATATATGTCTTGTAAGTGGGAAGCTTATCAGAACTCTGGTATGGTTCTGTGATGGCTATAATGGATAGTTATGACAGTTGCAGTTATTATGGGTCATAGACAAAGATATCGTGGAGGCATTCTGGAGCAACACAGCTGCCCATAGGGAACAATGTAAATGACTTCTGATGGGGGCTGTTATCTTCTTGAACACTACAGAGTTTTTCAATGCACCTCTTTAGCATTCATGGGGTTAAAAGCTCAATATAATTGAAAAATAGAATTTTGCGAACTTTTCTTTTTATGATGTATTTGGTTTGCCCCAGAATTTCTGCTGGGTAATCAATAATGCTGCAAAGGCAAACAATCACAGGACCTTGTTTTAGATTAAAGCAGAACTTTCATCAACATTATACTTAGGCCCAAATCCTTAATAGAGTAGCCATATAAATAGAAGTACTTGCCATTTGCAGTATGTGTGGCATAAGTAAGAGAGAGAATGTTTTCAGTAGGCAGCAGAGGGGAACAGTGCAGACATCTTGCAGAGACAACATCTCTACGTCTGAGCTGTCTGTCCCTTCACCTCCACGATCGGCAAGTTGGAAGCCTTGTGCCTTAAGGTACCGGAAGGTACTGACAGCGCAGGAGCAGAGAGCGTTTCCTGCAAGATCCCAGCCATGCCTGCCTGCTGAAAACATTCTCTCTCTTACTTATGCCGGACTTATACTGCAAATGGAAAGTATTTCTATGTATATCGCTACCATATTAAAGATTTGGGGCTAAATGTAATATTGATGAAAGTTCCGTTCTAAAAATCAATTTATTTTGACATTTCAGCCTGAAATATTGTACACCCTTTTGGCACTCATAGTGTCGTTTAAGGTAACCAATAAACATTCATGTACACTTTAACGTAAATTGTTTTTTAAAGTAGACCTGACACCTTGAATTTGTTTACATATTTGTAAATGTCATTCAAATCTGTCTATGTGTTATATTAACTGAAAGTCCAGCAGATGTAGAGTTTTGGAGATATTCAGACTTTTATTTTTGGGAAAAGAAAAAGTGAAAATTTCCTGATACAGCACACAGCTTCATTAGCATATCTGGGAACTTTCATTTGTGGAGTCCCCATAGGGGAGCATAATTGCAGCAAATCATGGTAAAAGGGGGTGGGTTTTACCCGTGAGTCAGGAGGAGCTTTCCAGGGCATCACACAAGTGGGAATGGGTAGGGAAGGAGGAAAAGTGGGAGGGACTCAGTGGGAAGGAACAGAAGTGGGCAGAGTTTTAAAGAAAATTCCCCACATCCAGAGAATCAGCCTCTGACCTGGAGACCCAGAAATGCACTCTCAAAACTCGAATCTCTGGGCAAAACCAGAGAGAACCCAGGTATGTTCATTAGCATATGACATGTCATTAATTAGCATATGAAATATCACTGAAAAGCTTAATTAGTATATAAAAAATCCATGGGATTTCTAAAGAAGTTCAATGGGTTCCACAAAGGAAATGTAAGAAAGGGCAGACAGTATAATGAGGCAGGCAGTGTGGTTTTGTGACTACAAGTAAGAGAGTGGAACAAGACGTAAGTGTCAGATAGTATGTCTGGTTTTGTGACTACCAGCTGGGGTGTCAGACAGTGTATATGTGTGGTTATTTAACCCTTTGAGTGCCAGAGTGGTACGCAACGCATTGCTTTGCAATGTGTTGCGTACCACTCTGGCACTCAAAGGGTTAACAATGTATATGTGGTTCTGTGACTAGGAGCAGACAGTAGAACAAGACTGGCGTGTCTGACAGTTTAGATCTGGTTCTGTGGCAACCAGTGGAACAAGGATGTGTTAGTAGGCTGGAGTGGGAGACAGTGTATGTGTGGTTTTATGACTACTAGTGGGACAATGGAACAAGACTGGGGTGTCAGACAAGGAATGTATGGTTCTGTGAGTAACAGTGACAATGCAACAAGTCTGGGATTTCAGGCTATGTATGTATGGTTCTGTGACTACCAGTGCAAAAAAGGCTGGGCTAGCAGACAGTGTAAGTGTGGTTCTGCCACAACCAGTGGAAGAAAGCTGGGACTGGAGGCAGTGTAAGTGCTGTTCTGTGACTACCAGTGGAAAAAGACTGGGTTGGTAGGCTGGGGTGGGAGACAGTGTAAGTGTGGTTCTGCGACAACCAGTGTAAAAAGATAGGTTGGCGTGAGAGACAGTATGTTTTTCTGTAAAAACGTTCTCTATAAGATAATTATTATGCACAATTAATTATCAAATTTTATCTTGTACATGATGATGTAATTATATAGCATTAACCCATAAAGGGATAGTAATACTTAAAATGTAAAAAAAAATATGTTGTAGGTTTTATCCCCCTGAGTAAAACAAGGGCACTCCCGCTGCTGAAAGGTGTTTCATTCAAAAGTTATTAATTTTCAAAGCTGAATTTTTTAGGTGCAATATCACAGTGGCCTGAAATTGTACAGTGGCGCTGTTGCTACACCATCCTATGGAGATTTATGGTCCCAGGACCAGAGCTGTCCATAGGATCGTGTAGCAACAGCGCTACTGTACAATTTCAGGTCACTGTGATATTGCACCTAAAAAATGCAACTTTGAAAATTAATAACTTTTGAATGAAACACCTTTCAGCAGTGGGAGTACTCTTGTTTTACTCAGAGAGATAAACCCTACAACATATTTTTTTATACATTTTAAGTATTACTATCCCTTTAAAGTGCCAGAGGGTTATGCAATGCATTATACACCCCTTTGGCAGTCATAGTGTTGTGTTTAGGTAACCAATTAACAGTCATATACACTTTAACTTGAAATTGTTAACCTGTTGGGTTGTGTGCAGTGTGTTAGGGACCACAAAATGTATAAACTAAGGTGTGATAATGGTGAGAAAAGCTCTCAATAATAAATCAATGATAAATTCTCCAGTTCTTTTATAATTCCACAGATACCATGCACTAACTTCTCTCTACTGTATGTAAATAATCTATTATTTTTATTTTAATCTTTTAATTTTTACACTGTTGTGTCAGTGACATTGAGTTCCCTGTATATATTTATAGAGAGCTTATTGCCAAGGCCTGTGAGTCCAGTGGGCAGCATTCCTTTATTTGCTGCCCACTTTCCTGGCTGCTCATCTGTACTTTGAGAACCTCTGCCTTTTGGAAAATGAGTTAGTGTCCTGTCAGGACCTTCTCTACTGTACTTTCAGTGCGGTGCACATTTCAATGTGTTGAGCACTCCACTGACACTCAAAGGATTAAGTTTCAATTAACATGAAGTAAAAATATACATAACATGAAGCAAAAAATAAACGTGGTGTGTTAAGGTCAGTGTTATACTAATGAATAACTGTTATTCCACCTCTGGCAATAGTACTGTTAGAAAGTTACAGCCTCAGTACCAGTGTTCCTTTGTGGCTTCTTCCTCAATGGGCAGAAAGAACTGAAGGCATCAGTAGTAGCATCATTCCTGTTTGCTGTGTGTGTAGTTGTCACATCACAGCAACAGGAATAGGAATCATCAGCTCACTCACTGGAGTTAACAGTACCAACTCTGGGGAGGAGAAGCCAAGGAAGGAACTGAACACTGAGGGCTGTAAGTGTATAAATGACTACTCACAGTGGTAGGAGTTGCAGGGATTAACTACAAAACGTGTGAGGTTTCGCTTTTATATCTTTATTTTATCTTATTAGTTGCCTTTAGAAGGAGTCACAGACTGGTTTACAGCTTGTAAAAGGGAATTTTAATTATAGTGCTAACTTCTTATTTTAAGAAAAAGTCTAATTAAAAGGTTTCTTAAAGGGAGAATCTAAATAAATTAAAACATTTTTCAGATGATGCCCAATTGGTAGATCTGCTTCTCTGGTTGTTGATCTGGAGCCCGGCTTATTAATGGGAGAGTCTGAATGGAGATCTGAAAAGAGGTCCTGGGGCTCTCTCACTGTCCGATTATAAGAGACTGAACTTCAAGACTGAATTATGATAGATCTCTCTTGCTGTCCTGCACAAAACAGTCCCCATAGACCCTCTGTTTCTGACTTTGAATCCCATGAGGCTGAGGGCTACATACTTCTGGGCAACATTTTGTTTGAGAAGGCCTAACACCACTGGTGGGCTTATAGGAGCTGTTTTGGTGCTGTATAACATAGCCCCAGGCCTTACATTGTCTTCTACCAAGGGGCAAACTTAGAAACACTCAATAATTGCCCTGCGAGACACCTCTATATAAACCTTGTCTCAACCCTTTTGATGATCAGACTGTGCAAGGTATTACAAAGCCATCTGATCCTCATACAACTTACAAAAATAGCACTCTGATTAAAATGCCTTCTTGGTGCTGCCCATGGTAATGAGCATACCTGTGACTTTCATCCTCTTGAGCCCCCAGATAAAACTATTGTGTAGTGACCAGGGGTAGGTAAATGATGTGATTTGATTCAGAAATGGGATAGGGTTTATTGGCTGGGTGGGACTTATCAGCATTGTACTTGTGAAATGAGATGGAAGTGGGTGGGAAGGAGGAGGAGAAGGTTGGAAGTGGGAGGAACAGGGTGGAAAGGAGAAGTGGGCAAAATTTCATAAGACACACACCACCACCAGAGAAACAGCCTCTGTCCCCGAAAACCTGATAATTAACTCTAAAAATTGGGGTCTCTGGGGTAGATCCGGAGTGTCCCAGGTATGGTAATGATGAGAACATAGAAATACTAGTGTATTTGTTCCTGTTTTATTCAATAGCATAGTGTTAGTGGAGGGTTAATGGCTCCTAAACTGTCCAGGGCAGTACAGAGGAATGCACTAATACAATTCTGCACAAGAATTAAGTAACTTACCTTTTTACACCAAAAATGTTCCTCTTAATTTTATATAAGAGTAACCTTCTGGCTGACTGCATTACACTCCACCCCGGTCCCCTGAAATCAGCTATGAGGCTTACTACTTACATATTAGCCAATCACGTTCAGTCATACTATCTGGCTTTAATTGGCTGGACTTGAAGCATAGTTAATCAGAAGCAGGTATGCTGTGATAGGTTGAACATTACTACTATTCAACAATAACATACTGAGAACCGAACCTGTAGCAGTAGATTAAAAAGCCCTGTAGATTCAGCCATACATGTCAAATTCATACTTTTATTTCATTATTTTTATTCTTAATATAAGGTTTGTTTTACCTCTTAACTTTGTAGTATCTATTTTTAGGGGGTTTAAGGGGTAAATATTTGTCCAGTGCATTCTCACATACTATCAAGTGTGCTTGTGAAGGAGAAGGAGAGGAAAGACATAGAAGTGTAAGTTTTATATCTCCTAGGGAAGCATTTCCAGTGGGTGCCCTAACGTTCTATGGAAGGCGCTAAAGGAGATTTTTTTTAACTCCTTGGATGCTATTCAGTGCATTAGAAAAGTCTAGCATTCAAAGGGTTGCAGGGATGCTGATCTCTGTTCAGAAAAGCCATGCTTTTAACCAACCTGTGACACACCAGTCAAAAAGCAACCCCAATAAGCCATACTTCCTCAACTTTAGGAGGCTGATTTAATTAAAAAAACTATAGGGTAAAAATTCCACTAAGTCCCATTTTATTTTAAATGTAGAGTTTAATGCTAGTCATCTTCAGTGCACTGCAAAACAATGTGTTGGACACTACTCTAGCAGTCAAAAGGTTAAATTCAAATTTTAATTCATGATAATTTGTATTTGTCCCCTGTGGTGCAGTTGGTGTAATCCAGAATTGCTCAAAGTTCATTTTGTTAAATTAACCTCTGGATGATCTCATTGGTCAAACAGTGACACCTGCTGGCCATTTACAGTTTTTCCTCTGGCTCAGTTGCTCTGCATATATCTGCTTCCCAGACCATCTCTATGGGGATTCAAAGTTTTAGTCACCTGTTCAAACAGTATAGCTTTGGTGTGTTCAGTCAAATGAGTAGTACAGCAGCAGTGGACAACACTGGGTTTAACCCCTTGAGTGCCAGAGGGGTGTCCAATGCATTGCACACAGGGTGACCACATTTCCATTCTGCTACTCAGGGATACTGCAGAGACAAATGCAGCTCTAGGGTTAGTTTGCGGAAGGGGTTACAATACGTCATTGGATATTCGTGCGCAACTAGCTCTTCTTCCGTTGCACCACACAGTTCTAGACACTAGAGGGAGAACCGCCCATTGACTACTGTGACAGAAACAGATGCCTGTGTAAGCTACAAGATAATATACATCATGCCCGAAGCCTTAGACTAGAATTATGCTACAAAAAAATTCACTGCAGCTCCTGTTTGACGTCAGCATCAAGGCTCAGTTCTCTCTCTACTGTTTATATTTCTGTCTGGAAGTAATTTTTCTAGCCCAGCAAAGGCATCACTCTCTCTTACAGTAGGCAATGGGCAATCCTCCTAGTCTTTAGAACTCTGTGCCCTGCAGTCTTCATTCCAAGATGTCTTACTGTCCCATAAGGGGGCTGCCTAGCACATGGGACACACATTCAAAATGTGGGACAGTCCTGGGCAATCCAGGACACATGGTCACCATAATTGCGCAGTAATGCATTGGACACCCCTGTGGTACTCAAAGGGTCAATGGCATAGGAAGCTTTTTCTGAGGAGTACTAAGCAGTGTTGGTGGTTTTTAACCCCTTAATGACCACCCAATCAATGTGAATTGCACTGAATTCTGGGATGGCAGAGCGGCATGCAGCCACACTGCCATCCCAGAATTACATGACGTGCTAGGACTGTCACTGGTCATCCGGCCCGGCTTAATGGTCCTGGCACATCTCTGGATGCTAAAGTGTTAATATTCAGGCAGGAGGGAGAGCTTGTGATGTAAACACATGATGCCACTTGGAGCTTCCCTTGGCCTGTCTGAATGCCTCCCTGCCATGCACAAGTCTACCCTTCCTGCTGGCATCTGTATACAGAAGACTACACAGTGACATGGGGAGCCTGGCATTTAAAGGAGCCTCATAGACACTTTTATCCTTAAACCATTATTTACAGAGGAAGTGGGGTCTAATACACTGAAAAGCAATGCAATGGACACCCCTCTTCCAATCAACAGGTTTTATCCAGGGAAAGCCACACAAACCCATTCTGTATTATTTAAGTTCTGCACAGATGCAAAGCTTTGGGATGCAAGGGGTTAATGTGGATTAACTCTTACAGTAGCAATGGGGTGTCCATGCATTGTGTGGTAGACACCCATTAGGTACTAAAATAGTTAATCCACTGTGGGTAAGGGATGTTCAACCTGTGGCTCCCCAGTTGTTTTGGACTGCAAGTCTCAACATCTGGTTGATTGTACTAGCTTTAAAGGGATATTAATGTTTCCTAATAAAAGCAGCTCCAATTAATCTTCATAGTATTTGGACTTTGGAGAGTGTTATTTCAATTCTGTCATAGTTGTAGTTCAAGACTAATTGAATGATAAAGTATCCTCCTCCTGCCCCTTTTACTGATGTAACACTGCTCAGCTCAGAGCAGCAGGGAGTGTCCAGGTAGATTGCAGAGAGGGACAATCTTCAATTAAGATAAGGGAAAAAGTTGAAAAACTTGTCAATGGGGGCAGGGCTTTCATTGTTCTCACAGTAAGAAGACTGTCCTTTGCTGTGATCTGTCTGGTCTAGGGACTGGATTCCACATCTGAGGAGAAGTGGCTTACACTAGATAAAAGGGGCGGGAGGGGGATACTGTATCATTCAATTACTCTTGAATTACGACTCTGACAGTATTGAAATAACACTCTCCATGGTCCAAATACTATGAATATTAATTGGAGCTGCTGTTCTTGTGAAACATTGCTATCACTTTAACTTCCACTGATGAACCACAGATCACACATCCTTTCCGCATACTAATAACTGACTGCTAAGGGGGTTCCCAACCATCTGGAACCCAGAAAGTGGAAGCCGATTTTCTCTTTGCAGAGGGTGTGTGAAAAGGCATTGTGTAGTGGACACTCCCTCTTCCATTCAAATGATTAACTATGAATAAACTTTAACCCTTTGTTGACTAGAGTACAAGCATGTACCTGGGAGGAAGGGAGGTCACCAATGTCATAGTTCACATAGGAAACCAAGAACCCTGCACAGTGGCTCAGTGGTTAGCACTGTTGCCTTGCAGCGCTGGGGTCCTGGGTTCAAATCCCACCAAGGACAACATCTGCAATGAGTTTGTATGTTCTCACTGTGTTTGCGTGGGTTTCCTCCGGGTACTCCGGTTTCCTCCCACACTCCAAAAACATACTGATAGGTGAATTTAGATTGTGAGCCCCAATGGGGACAGGAACCAATATGAGTGTAAAGCGCTGCGGAATCTGTGTGCGCTATATAAATAAAGGATTATATATATACTAGTTGAACAGCCCGTTACACGGGCCACAGTGCCACTGTCACCCGGTTGCGGGGCAGTCACGTGCAGTGGAGACTGCCCGCGCCGCGGCTGATACAGAGCTGGACGCTCCTTCGGAGCGCCCAGCTCTGTATCATCCACGCCGCGGCAGTCTCTACTGCGCATGACTGCAGCACGCGCAGCAGTGTCTACTGCACATGTCGTGCATTACACACGAATTAGCGAATTATTATATAGGATATATTATATATAACCCTTGGGACTGGCCTGTTCCAGTCCTTCTTGATCCATCAGCCTCAACAATGTCTTAGCACTAAATCCATGTAATGAAGTTTCAGCCACATTCTATTAACCTTTTAAGAATCAGAGAGGTACCCAGTGCCTGGAGTCACATTTCCACTTTTGCCCCATCATAATTATTGACCCTGATTATTTCAAGATGAAGTTAAGTAATTAATTTAAGGACTAGTCAGTTTCCCTTTTATTATTTTACTAGTGTAAAAGCCTGTGTACACGACCCAGCATTCTGTGCGTTTGGGCAGTCTCTATTGCGCATGACTGCATCGACAGTCTCTACTGCGTATGACTGCATCAACAGTCTCTACTGCGCATGACTGCATCAGCAGTCTCTACTGCACATGACTGCATCGACAGTCTCTACTGCGCATGACTGCATCGAATTCTCTACTGTGCATGACTGCATCGAAGTCTCTACTGCTCATGACTGCATCGTCAGTCTCTACTGTGCATGACTGCATCGACAGTCTTCACTGCTCATGACTGCATCGATAGTCTCTACTGCACATGACTGCATCGATAGTCTCTACTGCTCATGATTGCATCGACAGTTTCTACTGCGCATGACTGCATCAAAGTCTCTACTGCTCATGACTGCATCGAAATCTCTACTGCACATGACTGCATCGACAGTCTCTACTGTGCATGACTGCATTGAAGTCTCTACTGTGCATAACTGCATTGAAGTCTCTACTGCGCATGACTGCATTGACAGTTTCTACTGCGCATGACTGCATAGACAGTCTCTACTATGCATGACTGCATCAAAGTCTCTACTGCTCATGACTGCATCAAAGTCTCTACTGCTCATGACTGTATCGACAGTCTCTACTGCACATGACTGCATAGACAGTCTCTACTGCGCATGACTGCATCGACAGTCTCTACTGCAAATGACTGCATCGACAGTCTCTACTGTGCATGACTGCATCGAAGTCTCTACTGCTCATGACTGCATCGTTAGTCTCTACTGTGGATGACTGCATAGACAGTCTCCACTGCTCATGACTGCATCGACAGTCTCTACTGCACATGACTGCATCGATAGTCTCTACTGCACATGATTGCATTGACAGTTTCTACTGTGCATGACTGCATCAAAGTCTCTACTGCGCATGACTGCATCAAAGTCTCTACTGCACATGACTGCATCGACAGTCTCTACTGCGGATGACTGCATCGAAGTCTCTACTGCTCATGACTGCATCGAAGTCTCTACTGCTAATGACTGTATCGACAGTCTCTACTGCACATGACTGTATCGACAGTCTCTACTGCGCATGACTGCATCGGACTAACATACATCTGACTTTTTATCTTATAGGATTACAGTGTTTTATTTGTTTGACTTGGAGAGCTTCTACCTTTCCAGTTTGGCGCTCTTACATTGAATCAGCCATTTCAGTTCTTCTCTTCCACTCTCAATAAAGTAAGTGCCCTCTACCCACAATCTGTAGAAACAACCTTTAATTACACAAAATCCATAACGATCATGATGGGGGGATGTATGAATCTGACAGACCAACTCATTTTCTTAAATATTAGCATCAAAATCATGTACCTGACCTTTGGGGCATACAGCAGAGCTATAACTTTGGTGCATACACTTCTCCATTGTTAGCCCTTTCCATGCCAGAGGGGTACACAATGCAATGCGACATAACACAATGCGTTGTGTACCCCTCTGGCACTTAAAATGGTTAAACATTAATGCAAGCAAGCCCCAAATTCCCTCTTTGTAGGATGTGCAGAAAATGATCTCATTGTATAGCAATTTCCTCTCCTACTTGTTAGTACATATGGAAAACCAAGGCACAGAGCGACAGAACTTCCCAAAAAACCCACACACTCCCACACTACCATCCACCTACTGTAAGTGGTGTAAAGAGGGATATATTTATAGTAGACTGTTTAATAATATTTGCATTAGGCAGATGCAGCACAGAAAAAGCAGTCCCAATGCTTTTTTTAGTTACATTGTATTATTGCCTCCCTTCTTGTGTGTGTGTCTCGCTCTCTGCTCTTTATTCAACTGAAAAGCCAGCAGAAAGAGCTAGAGAATGAGACACACACAGACCAAGCTCTTAGGATTCATTGAAAATCCAGCTGCATTACTACTTGATTTCACAGACTGCAGATTAACCTCTTAAATGCTTAATAATGCATTAGAAACATCTCCAGCATCCAAGTAGTTAAGAGAGCTCACATCAAAACCAGGATAAAGATAAAACACTTAAATAGCTGATTCCAGATAAGGCCACAGAATTGAAGCACTTTAAAGTGGGACCATCACATAGATATAAGTGCTGCCAATGAATTGATAGTATAGCGGTAAGCAATGAAATAGTGTTGGAATGCTTATTAAGTGCCGGCATTATTTAGAAACATAAGTTCATTTGAAACTCACCTCAAGACAACAGTGTAGACATCTTGCTGAAGAGGGATCTTTGCGCCTGTGCTGTCTGTCCCATTCTCCTCGCTGATAGGTTATTTGCCAGAGGGAGAGTTGCATTTTACTGTATGGACAGGCTATTATTTGACACCTTGAATTCTAGCCTACACTTTACATTGAAATGCGATGGATACCGCTCTGCTCTCAAAGGATTAAAGGGGCATTTTTATCAATTTTTTGTCCTTGCCTATTATAAGTCAAAAGTTTTTTCTGTTCCAAGAAACAGTGGATGGGACTGTGGACCAGATCATATGAGGAGCGGAGCTGTGACCATGGGCGGAGCTAATGGCACCTAGAGTGCCTTGCCTAAGGGAGCCTGGGATGTAAATCCAGCTCTTCTATGGAGAACAGTTCACCATGTTTCAAACTGGAGAACAGTTCACCAAAGCCACAGTGGAGAACAATTTGTCATATCTGACATTAACCTAGTTATTAACTGCAGATGTACCATTATAACATGTGTTAACAATTAATGCCAATCCCCCTCACCTTGCATACCTAATTTTTAATGCATATAATGAAATGTGCCTTATTCTCCATTGATGAAATGATCTCCACACATCGCCAGGCACACTTCTCCATTATATCGCACCTTAGTGCATCTCCGCCCAGTTCTCCTTAACACATCAGCTTCACTATGCTAAGAGCCCATACACTGCGAGCATTTATAATATATAACTAATTAGCACACTGTGGAGTACCACAAAAACATAAAGGTTAATTTTTCAAGACATACTGATTTACACAAAATGACTAATACAACAAATAGACAGATTTTAAATCAAATTAAATTTGTCTAAGGGTGAAAGGGCTGCTTTAACACTTGAGTGCCAGAAGGGTATTCAATACATTGCTTTGCAATGCATTGGATACCCCTCTTCTGCTCAAAGGGTTAAAGAGATAAGAACAGCAGCATTTAAAATAAATACATAACTAAATTAATGAGTGAAGATACAACATTACTGTTATTTTCATTTAAAATATTAACCCTTTAACCCTTTGAGCGCCAGAAGGGTACGCAACACATTGCAAAGCAATGCATTGCGTACCCCTCTGGCACTCAAAGGGTCAAGGACCAGAGGTGGTTGTCTTGGCAATGCATTTCCTCATGGTCCTTAAAGGACTAAAGAATTAACTAGCAAAAAAGGACAAAAGAATATTCAATAAAATTGGAATGCTGACTGTTACACATACCACTGCTTAAAAGAAATGTACCAGTGAGAATTAAAATTGGCCGCATATAGTTTGGGTCAAACATTGATCCAGAAGTCCTGCTTCGAAACACTGTTCAGAAACTATTATGTTCAACTCCAGTACATCTAAATTACTATAAATTACCTGAAGGTGGCAATCAGCATGAATTGGTTCGACCCGTGTAAAAGGTGGCCCGTTAATTGCCTGTTTGCTGAGAACATGACTTCAGGGTTTTAAAAGCTTATTTATGAAACTTTAGATAAATGTTTCCAGGCATTTCGGCTGGTTAAATTGGTGACCTAAAGGCCAGCCCGAACGATTGTTGACAAACCTCTGTGGTTTTCAGCAATATATATTACATTCACAACAAGAGCCCTCTGAACTGTGAATGGCTCCCACAAAGGCTTGTCCTACTGTATTTATACCATTATTGTGCAGCTTACAAATAGCAAGGTCAACACTGATAGATTCAATAGAAAAGTAAAATCCATTCTATACTTATTTATTATTAGAACATTTGCAAATCATATAAGCAGTTTGCTGTATTCTTGTTTAATCCTATTAGTGACAGTGGGATGCAGAATCCATTTAGGGCTGAGTGAAAAGGGTTCCTTGTTCTGAGAGATAGCTGTTGCTAATGCATTAACAGAAAGCTAAATGTCACTGACACTCAGTTCTCTATGGACTCTAATGAAGTAGCACCAAAATAAAATGGAAAGGCTACAAAAGATGTTATATGGAAACATAAAAAACAGAAAAAAAATTGTAACATAGTAACATACTTTACCTTACTGTAAAAAAATCCCTTCCTTTGTTTTCGTTGAATGCACCATTCACTTAGTCATAAGGGTTGACCTCTTATTTTTTTGCTCAGCTCTTTGAGTAAATAGTTCCTTAGAAAGTTATTTTTTATTAATCTCAAATATATTTGTAAATGGTAATCATGTCACCTCTAAGATGTCTCTTCTCTAATGTAAACAAACCCAGTTTTTTGCATGTCTCTGCACTTTTTCGAGTACAATAATTTCTCTTTTAAGAATTGCTGCTCAAAACTGTATTCCATATTCCAGATGAGGCCTAATCAATGATTTATAGATTTAAATAGAGGTACAATTACATTCCCATCCCATGCATCTATATCCTTTTTTATACAGGATGGTACCCTATTGGCTCTTTCAGCAGATTAGTGATAATGCACATTGCTGTGAAGCTTACTATCTATCAGTACTGCCAAATAATTTAGTATTTATCTGAACTTCCTGTTTTGCCTACTAATACACAGTATAACCCAGCATGTTCCCTCTTAAAATACATATCTAATTTTCGATTTAATGTATCCATTTTATCTGCAAGTACTACATCCTTGTGCAAGAAATTCCACAGTTTAACAGACCTTACTATAAAAAAAACCTTCCTCTGCTGAAGTTGAAACCTCCTTTCTACTAATCCCAAGCAGTGCCTCCTGATTATTTGATAAGGCCTTGGAATGAAAAGCTCATCAGAGAGATCCTTGTATTGACCTCTCATATACTTGTACATTGTGATAGGATCTCCCCTTAGTCATCCTTTAGTTACAGTAAACAAACCAAATTTGTCTAGATGTTCCTCATATGTCAAGTCCCCTTTGTATGCAAAACTTGACTTTGTTTTCTTTTGCCACTGCTATTTGACACTGATCACTGCTTCCAAGTTTGTACTTTACAGGGATTGCAATGTATTTCTTTAGCAGTGAGTCCCCTAAAATGATTCCATTAAGTTCATAAATGGCATTGGGATTTGTTCTTCCCAAATGCATGAATTTACACTTTCCCACATTAAACTTCATTCATGCTCTGTATGTATTTCCTTACACAGCTTAGTGCCATCAGCAAAAGTTGAGGCACGACTTTAGTACCCACCTTTAGATCATTAATAAACAAATTAAAAAGTATTGGGCTCAGGACTAAACCCTGTGGCACAACAACTCTCTGCCATCTATCACTTAACCAGTTCTCTATCCATGCACAGATGTAATCTCACAAACTGAAGCCTTTTAATTTATGCAGTAACCTGTTGTGAGGCACAGCATCAAATGCTTTGGCAAGATCCAATACTACATCAACAGCAGTACCTTTGTCCAAGTTACTACTTAGGCTTTTGTAAAATGCAAGTAAATTATTTTGACATGATCTATTCTTCATAAAATCATGCTGGCTCCTACTTATAATGATGTTAGTCAACACATAGTCTTGAATACTATCATTTAGTAACCCATCTAATATTTTACCCACTACTGAATCAAGATCACAGGTCTATAATTTCCTGGTTTATATCTTGCAAGCTTTCCTGCAGTCACAAGACACTATGACTGATGATAGTGAATGACTAAATGTTACGTATAAGGGTCTTGCTATTCTTGAACTAGGTTCCCTAAGTCCCTTGGGTGTTTGCCATCAGGTCAAGGTGCTTTATTCACATAACCTTTTTCCAGTCTCCTTTGCACTTTGTTTTCAGTAAGCCATGCCCATGATGGAAGCAATTCTGTGATTCTCTCTGTTTGCCCATAGCTTGCCATTGTTGCTTTCTTCGTACATACAGAAGAAAATAATGTGTTTCAGGTGTCAGCCATAGCCTTATCTTCACCAATTAAGCAATGCATTCCGTACCTCTCTGGCACTCAAAGGGTTAATTCACCTGTCTCAATTTTAAGGTTCACTATATCAACCTTAATGTTTGCAATTTACATACTTGTAGAATTGTTTAGAATTTGTCTTGCTCTCTTTTGCAATACTTTTCCCCTTTTCAAATTTAACTAGCCAAATTACTTGTTTGTAGACTCTGTTACATTCCATACATTTTTTTAAATGATGCATCTGACCCTTCTGAGATACACTTTAAAAGCCTGTTTCTTATTTCTCATTTATCTGCAAAGATTTTTATTAAACCATATTGGTCTCTTGTATTTATTCCCCAGTAGCATATCTGGATGCGTACATATTTATCTTAGAACATTTTAAACAATTCCTTCTTTCTTTTGCATTTTTATTTTTGAAGATTACATCCCGCTGAATGTCCTTTATTATTGCCTTTAGCATTATAAAAATAGACTTTTTAAAGTTGAATATTTTGTTAAGGGTTTATAATACATTTCACAGGATACCTTATTGTGGTCTTTGTTGCCTAAATGTTCCCTGACCTGTATATTGTTTTCCATATCAGAATAGTTGGAGACTACTAACTCCTGCAAGACCTCTTTTCTAGTTGAGATATGAAATTGCCATTAACAATACTTAGACGTTTGTTTCCTTTTTGTGTGCTAGAAGGTAAGTTGTTTCAGTTAGTTTCAAGGTAGTTGAAATCTCTCATTATGATTCCATTTCCTGACTGAAAAGCCATTTCCATTTGTGGTAACAGTTGAGCATCTACAAACTCCCGAGTATTAGGTAGCTCGTAGAAAATTCCCATTAGCATATTTTAGTCCATCTAGTCTGCCCATTTCTCTGTCTATTTCAAAACCTTACTTTTGCTAATCCTATAAAGAGCTATATGCAGAGCTGGATCATTCATTATGGCAACCTAGACTACTGCCTAGAGCCCATGGCAATATGAGGGGCCCTAGCTGCAAGTGATGGGTCACAGACAGAGGCCCTGCTGTTGCTGTCACTAACATCTTGGGGGAGACTCACTAAGCGGTGATAAAGAGGTGATAAAGTGGAGATGATTTCCCCACTTCTCCAATTCCTATGTTATTTTATGGAGCCTATTCACTAAGATTTCTCTAACTTTAGAGATCTTAGTGCATAGGCTCTATACAATAACACAGGAATTGGAGAAGTGATAAACTTGAGAAGTTATCTCCACTTAACACCTCTTTATCACCACTTAGTGAATCTATCCCCCCCCCCCCCCGTGTCAGACGCTCTTGTTGAAAGACAACGGTATCATGTAGTTGCTCCCACTTCCAGTAAAACCTTAATGCCAATACCTGATAGCAGGACTCTGAGTCAGAACAACCGGATCAAGAGATGTGGGGCCCCAAATTGGCACCTTACCTAGGGCCACATGGAGCTTTAATCCGTCTCTGGCTATATATCTATCTCCTTAAATTCATTTTCTGTTTCAGCCACTTCAGCTTCCATTGGGAGGCTATTACATGCATTTATCACAATTTGAATTCTAATCCACACAACAATAAAATGCAAGTCTGAGCTGGGCAACGTCTCATTGACAGTAGCTTAGTAAATTGGCATTAGGCAGGTGTAAGTCTAAAAAATCAATTCCAGTGCTTCTTTTTGTGTGGAATAGTATTGCCGGTATAGTCCTCCTAACATCACTTCAACTGTTACTAACCTTTAAAAAAATCCTGCTTAATAGTTACATAATAATAACGAGTTAACCCTTTGAATGCCAGAGGGGGAGGCAACGCATTTCTCTTCATTGTGTTGTGAACCCCCTGGCACTCAAAGGGTTAATACTTTGAATTAGATATATTTCCTAGTTTATATACGTGTCATAGCCAAGTCATTTTAATCTTATGGTTTGTGTGCGTGAAGAAGAAAAATATCAGATAGGGTTACACTGTTGACGTTAACCCTTTGAATGCAACGGGGTGGCCAACACATTCTTGTATAATTCTGTGGACCTCCTCTGGCTCTCCAAGGATTAATACAAACACATTCAATGTATACAAATAATTTACAGAATAATGTATGAAAATTTATTGCATTGTACTGCCTTAGATGATAAGGGTTTCTCTAATCATCTCTAGCATTCAGGGGGTTAATAGAGAAGGTTGGGTTTGAAATAAATGATTTAACCCTTTCAGTGACAGAGTGGTATGCAACGGCTTGCTTTGCAATGCGTTGCATACCCCTCTGGCGCTGAAAGGGTTAAAAACACACTCAAGATGTAATTTACCTCTGTTTTTTTAAACAGGATGATGAATTAATATTAAGTGGAACAATTCTAGGGTGAACCATCTGCACCATAGGGTACAAATTAAAATTCCACTTGATTTAAATAGAACGTTTAACTCTTTGATTGCAAAAGAGGTCTTGAACGCATTGCTTCGCATTCAAAGTGTTAAAAGCCACATTAAAATCAAGGTAATTTCTAGAATTTCTATTTGTCCCCTATGGCATAGTTGGTTTGCTCCAGAATTACTACAGTTTAGTATTTAGTACATCAGCGTCACTGTATATAAAACCAAGACAAAATGACAAGCCTAAGCTGTTCCTGTCAACCCATGAATGCTAGACACAAATCCAGTTCATTGGACCACAGTGTGTTGGAGACATTGCAGGCATTTAGGGAGTTAAATGCTACATTGACATCAGTGGGAGTTGTACTGGTGCCTTGTAGTACAGTTAGTTTGCTCCAAAGTTACTCCAGTTCTCTTTAGTGTATTAGCTTCAATGAATATCCAGATTTCTCATTTTTTACTAAAATGCTTAAAGGGATATTAATGATTCACAATAAAAGCAGCTCCACTTAATCTGCATAGTATTTGGGCCATGGAGATTGTTATTTCAATTCTGTCAGAGTTGTAGTTCAAGAGTAATTGAATGATAAAGTATTCCCCTCCCTCCCCTATTACCTAGTGTAAGCCACCTCCCCTCAGATGTGGAATCTGGTCCTGGGACCAGACAGCTCACAGCAAGGGACAATGGGGGCGATGTATAAAAGCCTTCTTAGTGTATACTTCACAACGCCTGGTTATATTTATAAAGGAGTAAAGTCATATTTATAAATATGTCTATCTGAGAACATTCTGAGAGTATTTTGCGAATATATTTTCGCACACATAGAGGTATTATATACTTCCAATAAGAACAGGTTTTATCTGGCGTTATTACTTAATCCCTAAAACTGGCTTTATTTTGGCACAATTAGCAAATTTCGTTATAGATACATTGGGACACAATTCTTATTTAGCCAAGACCATTTCTACTCCACTTTTCAAAAAAGTCAACTAATGGAGTTAGCACTCAGCAAAATTTTGTTATATGTTTATACATATACTTATGTTGCTTTGAGACAATTTTACTTGTCAGTTTTATACATCTCCCCCAATCTTCTTACTGTATACATAAAGAAAACCCTGCCGCCTTGACAGCTTTTTCAGTTTTTTCCTTATGCTCACTGAAAATTGTACCTTGCTGCGATCCATCCATACAGTCTTGCTGCTCTGAGGTGAACAGTGTTACATCAGTAAAAGGGGCGGGAGGGAGATACTTTATCATTCAATTACTCTGGGACTCTAATGCTGACAGAATTGAAATAACAATCTCTATGGCCCAAATACTATGATGATTAATTGGAGCTGCTGTTTTTGTGAAACGTTACTGTCCCTTTAACAAGGATGCAAATTGTTTGTTTCGATGAATGGTAAATACATTAGTCATTATCTGTCGGCTTGTGTCTCACGCATTTCAAGATACAGCTAAAAATGTAATACATTTACTGAATAAAATTCCATGCTTGAATTCAGTCTAATCTACAAGGATAATTTACTTTAAGGCTATTTTCTCTGCTGCATAAGACATATGAACTTCATTAAAGTAATACAGATAATCTTTCCATAACAGCTGGAAACATATAACTAACCCATAATATATCTTTAATCATCCTAATGAATTTCTTTGCTGTTTTTGCAGGCAGACCCGTAATGATTGTGGTTGAGTACATGGAGAACGGTTCCCTTGACTCGTTCCTGCGGGTAAGGTGTCATTTCCTGGTGACATTTGAATAAGAAACAATTCTAAGCTGGGATTTGAAATCATTTATCATAAATTAATTTTTACATAATGCTATTCATGGATTTCTTTAGTGAAGAAAAGCAGCGGTTCCCCTGGGTAGCATTACCTTAGAACTATGATACATTAGAGAGTGTGTGTCTGGGAAATAAAAAATGAGGCAAACTTAAGGATAGAACGGATTTCTCTTCAAGAAGTTATCTTTAGGAAAATGTCTTTAAATCACTGCTTTTTGGCCTTGTCTGAACTTCTTCCATTTATGTGTTTTGTGTGTTCAGTATCACTAAATATACATTATAGGGAAGCTTTTATTTTAAAATGAACTGGAGTCATTCTGGATTAAACAAACTACATCATAGGGGGAGCTAGAAAAATCTTCATTGATTTAACTCTGAGTGCCAGAGATGTATCCAACGAAGTGCAAAACAATGCAGTGGATTCCTCTTTGGCACACAGAGGGTTAAATAAATGGGAATTTTTGGAAATTTTCATTTGTCCCCAATTGTTCACTTGGTTTATTCCAGAATTACTCAATTTTTTCATAGTACATCTGTCTCAAATTCTCTTTTCTTGTATATGCTTGGGCATGCACAAAAATAGGCAATAACGAGGGTACATGTTCAATTTGGTCCAACTTACAATATTCTTTCTTTGATTAAACCACTGGAGGAGAAGGACTATTGCACAGAGCAGTGTTAACAACAGGGAAGAAAGCACACTTGCCTAAGCAAGACTGGATTAACATTTAGGCTAGGCAAGGCAACCTAGGTACTCTAACTCTAAGCATGGCTACACCCCTACTGCTCATCTGACTGTGCCCAACCCTCACCCACTGGCACAGAAAATACCTTTAAACCTTTAACCCTTTGAGAGCCATAGGGGTATTGTTATTTGACACCTTGAGCACCAAATCAAGCTTCACATTCATTCACTGTTCCTTGCTATGTGTCTATTAAAGTAGTTTTCAGTAAATATATATCCTATAACAATCTTTGACAATATGTATAAATAAAATAAAAGTTTAAAAAAGGTCATGAATCAGACCCATATTGTTTGGATATAATTAGTGTGGCTGTAGTCAAATATAAAAAGATAAATGCAGCTAGCCCCCCATTTACAGAAACACCCTAAATGTGTAGGTACAGTTGTTATGGAAATGTGTAGTTCGTTGCGCACATTGTATTTGCTAAAATAACTAATTAAGTTTTTATTATCTTTATATTAAACTTTATACTTTTTATTTTTATTATGTTATGCCCAAATTATTCGAAGGGGGTTAGTCTGACAATTACTGTGACTGCTGTTACTGTTAGCCACAGTGATCACAACTATTCACATAAGAATTACTTTCAGTTAGGAGACCATCAAGGCCTGGATTACATTGAATGGGATGCATTTTGTTACTGGTTTTATCTCACAATTCCAGGTGAACCTAAATTACTTCCCATCTGTAAGGAGGATGTGTTTTCACAGAAATAGTCCAGATCCTTCATTAGAAGCATGTAGAGGAGCGTGATGCTATGACTGAGTGGGGGATAATGTTGGTAGGGCCATATCTCTCATACCAACCTCCTTTCTGCTGCATATGACAGTGGGAATTGTTTTGCTAAGTTGAGGTTACACCTCACAATTTGGTGCTTACTCTTCACAGTGATATAAAGCAAGGGATACATTACTTACTAGGTAGACTAGGAATGTTTAATTTCAAGTGGCACTTCAGCTGGGCTGTCCACTCTAACCGTGCCGGAGAATCAAAATAATTTCACCAAATGCACCAACGAAAACACAGATTTCAGTGGTAGATTTGCTTTGTTTTCTATGCTACAGGCCAAGGGTAGGCAACATTTGACAATTGTATGTATGGCTCGGTGGATACCAGTGGGACAAGGCTGGACACACAAACAGTGTATGTTTGGCTCTATAACTACCATGGAAACAAGGCTTGGGTAGTTTTATGAATATCAGTGGGACAGCTGAACGGCTGAACAAGACTGTTTAATAGACAGTGTATGGGCAGTTCTATGAATATCAGTGAGACAGCTGAACTGCTGAACAAGACTGGTTAATAGACAGTGTATGGGTAGTTCTATGACTATCAGTGAGACAGCTGAACGGCTGAACAAGACTGTGTAATCGACAGTGTATGGGTAGTTCTATGACTACCAGGGGGACAGATGAACAAGGCTGGGGTTACAGACAGTGTATGTGTTGTTCTATGACTTCCAGTGGAACAATTAAAGAAGGTCGGGGAAGCAGACAGTTTGTGTGAGTGTGGTTGTGTGACTAAAAGTGCTACAAGGCTGGGATGCCATTGTGGTATCTGTGTACAGTGGATCATTCCTGGGGAAGCAGATGTATGATTACTGGTGCAGATGTGTGAGTACCAGAAGGGTATTTGGCCATCCCTCTGGCATACATGCTGTCTTTTTTCTATTTAAAACTCTATCAAGACCCCTCCTCATGTTCTCTCTGGTACTGATTGCCTACACAATAAGAGTAACCAGGAGGTACTCACTGTCTTATTTATTCCTTCATCACTCAAGCTGGCTATCCCTGAAGCACTGGCTTGAGTGGAAGGATCAGATAATCCTCCACATCATTGCTGGTGTTAGAGATGATGTGAGTGAGCCTTTAAGGTCCTCCAACTCAATACAGAAGTGCTGGGAATGCAGTGTTGAGGAGAACGGGAAAGAAGACAGTGAGCTCCTTCCAGGTCACCAGTATATATCACCTATGGTTACCAGACAGGCATTCAGTACCAGGAGGAGGCTGCAAAATAGACTATTATGTGCCTGTGGCCTGGTCATTACACTAGGCTGTGTAAGTATAACTTATGTCCATGACACTCAAATGGTTAAAAGAAAAATGTGAAGTCTGTAAGCTGTATGCTGTGAGCTGATACAAGCCAAGCTGAGGGATATCTTTGTACTATTTGGAATGTGTTTTTCTGTGATACTTGTGTTGTGTTATTGTGGTAAGGCCGGGTTTGTGAAACAAATTCTTATTTTTCACTCCTCTTGCAGGTTTGCCATTGACTGCAGTCTGTATGTATGGTTGGCGTGTTTCTATTTGATTGGTTGGGTGTAGCTGGCAGTTTTCTTCTATATAAAGCAGAGAGGAAGTGAATACTTGAGTGTAGGAATCTTGAGCAGCATGTAAGTGCAGCACTGGGGTAAAAGGGTATCCTTTTAAAATGTTGCACATTATTGTGCGACCAACTCAACTACTGATAACTTCAGTTCAAAATGTTTTACAGCCAGATGGCGCTGTTGCTAGTACAACGTGTGAAAAGCTGAATGTCTCACGCATAGGATTACAGTGGGCTCTAAAGTGATATCCCATGAGCACTAATACAATCTATGACATCACTCTGTTTGAAGAAAAACTATGACTTTATAAGAGGAAAGCTGTGAAAGTTATAAAGACACAGCAATGACTAATTCATTGTTGCCAGCATGACTTGTCCCTTCATCTAAAATTAACTTGTTCTGACCCTATAATGCCCCTTTAATCCCATGGTTAGTCTGAGGCTGTTCTGGGTGCATAGTGCATATATACAATTGCTTTGACTGTTAGGGAAGAAAAGGAATATTACAACTAAGCTTAAGCATTTTGGAGGTCCTCCATTCATAATTTCACCAGGAGCTTCGAGTTCATAAACCTGTATTGTACATTCTACTCTGTCCTAAAGGAATACCCACAGGGGATGTGTTTAGAATTCACGTTTTAGTGTACAATGCATTGTGAAGCAATGAATAAAGCACCACTCTGGTCCTCAAGGGGTTAAATGTATAATACAGTTGGAAGAGCAGGCTGTTTGAAGGAAGCAATATCTGGAGTAGTTGACAGGTATTCTCATTGCAAAGCAGTATATTGCTCTATAACCAGAGATCCTTATAAGACACTTAGCCTTTCAATTTATATATCTATTGTGAAATGCCAGTCCTCATTTGATGTCCTTGATGTTCTGATTTGGTATTTCTTTGTGTCTGACCTGGTGATTTTTTGAAAACTGCTAAACTACACAGGCTTGTATGTTCAAAATAAAACAAGTCATTCTGGGTCAAACCGCTCCCACCATGAAAAGTTTTGTTGATTTCACCCTTTGAGTGCCAGAGAGGTATCCATCACATTGCGCTGCAATGCGATGGATACCTCTCTGGCACTCAAAAGGTTAAAGGAGTATTTTGTACGTTGGCCAGACCTCTCCTTTAACCATGGACACACAGAAAACATGCAGAACTCCAGTCCACACCGAAATCAAACTAACTGGTGAGGTCTGATTAGCCTAGTATTTAACCCTTTGAATGCTAAAGAGGTCTTGAACTAATTGCATCTCAATGCGTTTATGGCCTGTCTATCATTTATGGTAGGCTGACCAGACCTCACCTTTAACCGGGGATACATAGGAAAAATGCAAACAGCAGGACTGCTATGATTTCAGTGAAGTACTGAAATATGACTATTTCCTATGTATCCCCGAGTAAAGGTGAGATCTGGTCAGCCTAATTTATGCGGTAAAAGCACCATTTGAATTAATGGAATGTTTGGGATGTATTTAGCCCTTTGCTCTGAAATGAGTTGGGTATCCCTCTGGCACTCAAAGGGTTAAAACTGGTATGGTCCAAAACTGCTCTTTTGCTGTCTGCTTAAAACCTGTAGCCTTCAGCTCATCTGCTCTCTATACATGGATTCACATCTGATTATCCACAGAACATCACATTTCCTTGAATTTAATCCTGTGAGCACCACTGACCAAAGCTTTTCAGAGACCGCACTAGCAACACCACCATCATACGATGCAAAGGCAATAAAAATAATGTCCTTATCTTCATGGAAACTCCCTTAATTGTCTTGCAATAGCTTTGGGGCTAAAACTCACACTGCTATCTATGACTTTCTGTCTCATCAACAAAGCAACTCTTTGATATATTTCAGCCATTGTGTCCCTTACATTCTAACCCTGACCAATGGATCTCTTCTACTGTCAGAGGGCTAGATTTAAAGGTTCACATTAAGTCAGCCGCTAAGTAAAAAAGGCACATCGGCTGCAACTAACACATGACTTACGGTGGATTTAAAGGTATGAAAACCTAGACTGGCACCCAGTGTAAGGTCCCCCCCAAGAAAAAAATAAACTGCCCAACTTGTCATGTTCCCCCTCAATAAATAAAACATTGTGCTTTTGAATCCTGTCTGATATGCTTTGTGTTTGGTGATAGCTTGGGTGGCAGAGTTGTCTCCAATGCATTGTCAAGCAATGCAGTGAACACAACTTCTGCCCAGGTAACATGTCTATGAGATGTTACAGCATGGGTTCACACACACACTGTTGTACAAATTCAACTTGCAATCCATCCCTGGAGCCAGATAACATGACAGTGTTATATGGCGATGTTGTGGGTTGAATTTGAACAATACATACCCTTAGCACAACAACTGGTGCAACACTGAACATTCATCAGCATCAATTGTTGTGTTTAAGGGGTTATCCAAGCAAACAGCTATTTGACTTAGCAGAGAACTAACAAGCAGGACAGATGGAACATGCAGGGAAATAGTCTTTGATTCACACTGTTATTGTGAAACTGATTTACGGGGGAACCCAATATTCACCATAGGATTTCAATGTGTAGAACACACATTGAAATCCAGGGGTGAGCATTGGGTTCTCCAGTACGTTGAGTTGTTGTTTTA
The DNA here is from genome assembly GCA_037306005.1 of Rhinophrynus dorsalis. Taxonomy (NCBI): domain Eukaryota; kingdom Metazoa; phylum Chordata; class Amphibia; order Anura; family Rhinophrynidae; genus Rhinophrynus; species Rhinophrynus dorsalis. Next base: position 64,674,611 of record CM074719.1, on the reverse strand, counting down.
CTGAGATTGTAACAGACTTCACCAGTGATAACTCTTGTCCACTTAGTCTGGTTGTTTGTTGATGTAGGCCATGTACTGAGATGTGTCAAACTAAAGCTATCTCAGAACATTGATTATATTGAGCAACACAGAAACCATGGACATGAAATCACTGTGGAAGTATGTCCCCTGGATCACCTCTTTATCACTCCCAACACACATTATTGTATCTCTGCCATCATCTGTCTGCATGAATACATCACAGAATCCACTCACTGGCAAACAAGTAGTGTACTCCTGTGATGTGGGTCATGCCTTCCCATGTATGGGGGATACTCTAGCCTGGAGTGTGCTTACACATTGACACATGTGTAATCCAACATTTCTTCATACAGACACAGATTGAATAGTGATGGTTCGTCTTTATTGTGTCTCAGAGTACATTAGAACGTACATGTGTTTTCTGGGTGTATTGTCTATATGCATTAAACACTTGTATGAGCACACTAAATGTACTTTGAAACTAAATCTTAATACTTTTGAAACACTACTATCCTGCTCATGTGTTGTCCACAAGGTTTGACAACTCTGTAGATGAGCATTCTAACTGTTCATGTTTGATACCTGGATGTTAGTACACACATGAATTCATGTTTTTGGTGTCTGTATGAAAATGTTCAAGTAGAGGTTGCTGTGAACATCAGGTCAAACATTGCATCACCAACACAAACACTTGAAACACCAAGGAGTGAGCTTCATAGAAGTAATGTCTAGACATCAGTCCAGTTACATGGAAGATCTTCTGTCCAAGGATGGATCATGCTATGGATGCCTGTGGGACAAGAGGACAGGATTTTGAGCAGCACCCTCGAACTGATCATCATGCAACAACTTGAACTTCCTAATCCCCTCAATCTTTTTCGTTACAGTTGAGTACACAAACCATTGCTTTGTAATGTGTTGTGTACTCGTCTGTAACCCATTATGTAGAGAACTAAGGAAATGTGAAGCAGCTCTAGGGATATGTGCCCCTGACATGTATGTTCTGAGAGCTCCATGAAACAAATGAATTTGGCCTGTCACTGTGAGAGTGACAGTGGCAGCCCAACTTTATTTGTTTCATGGAACTATTATGACATATTTGTTGATGTGTGTATTCATGTCAGGGCCATATTTCACTACACACTCACAGGTCAGCATGGTGTCCCTGGAGATCTCATCCACGTTCCATGACCTCCGTGTTGTGTAACAATACCACTGTAGATCCATCCCTCTGCTGCTTTTCTCAGCTCTAGCAAACTACAGGTCCCATGTTGACTATAATGGCCCTTTAACCCCTGATGTGACAGAGCCTTATCCAATGCATTGCACTGGATAACACTCTTTCGCTACAAGGCTACCATGGTTGCTCTGGCTATGATCAGGGCAAATCACGTTAGTTGCTGTCAATCAAGCCCTGTCAGATGCTGAACATGGGTTATGTGTTGTACCTTGTTTCTCACGGGGGGGTGCGTGATACCCTTGCGGTATCAATGTCAACGTGAAGAAGGGAATTGAAGGTGGTTTTGGAATCCCCACACACAATATGCCACGTCCATGGTATGCATGATGTTTGGGGCCATACTGCTGCGAGTGCAGTACTGTGTCAGTGATCCTGTGGGGTGGATCAGAACATCATGTGGTGTGGTTAGTGTGTTGGCACCAATTCACAGGACTGATGGAGGACTTACATGGATTGTTTGGATGCCTGTGTTATACTCACAGCTAATGTGGTCCATGATGAGCCTGTCTCTGATCTGCTCCCCTCTCAGGGTCTCCTCAACATGGCAGATGTCCATGGGCACTTCAGGTATGGGGGGTCTGGATATCGTCCACCAGCCTGGTGTCCACTGCGATGTTGTGAAGTATTGCACACACCATTATGATGTCACACACTTTTCCAGGTGCATACTGCAGTGCTCCACCTGAGTGGTCCAGACATCAGAATCGAGACTTCAATAGGCCAAAGGTCCACTCAGTGGCATTCTGAGTTCTGCCATGATCCTGGTTGTATCTTTCCTGGACATCTGTCTGGGGATTGGTGACCGGAGTCAGTAGCCAGGATTTGCATCCATAGCCAGCATCACCTGTGGAATGTGAGTGACATGGTGAGACAGGGAGCACATGTTGTGTGAATGATGTTTTGTGTGGTGGATGTAGTAGCTGTGGGTCAGGAGCATGCTGAGCAGTGTTGTGTGTACACCTGTGGATGTGATGTGATATTGTGAACTCACTCAGAAGCCATCCCCCTGTAGAAGTTCCATTCTCGAAGTCTCTGTGTCCTGAGGAGTTTTGGAGAATGTACGAATCATGAGAGCTGCCAGGATATTTTGCACAGATATTCATAATCCTTATGTTGCTGTCACACACCATGTGCACGTTTATGGAGTGGAAGTTATTCCTGTTGATGAATAGATGTGCATCACGTGCTGGGGCTTTGATACAGACATGGGTGCAATATATATCACACATGACCCTGAGCATGCCTCCCCTTGCTTAAAAGCCCTGCTTGAGATGTATCTACTCCATGTCGGTAGTGGGGAAATGTATATAGGTACTGGCCTTGCTTTTGAGGGCTGGCAAGACCTGGGCCAGCACTCTGGAGAATGTGGCCTGTGACATGCCAGATGTGTAACCCTCAGTGGACTGGAAGGCACCACTTGCCATGAAGTGTATGGCACAGAGGAGTTTTTGCAGGCCAGATAGGGCATGGATGTGGATGTAGATGGGATCCACCTTATCCCTGATGACCTCAAGGCAATGATGTTGTGTGGCCTCAACCTGTAGTGATCATTCACTTTGTCATCAGTCGTTCCAAAGCTGGTGACCCTTGGGCAGTATACCCTGGGCCTTGTTGGTCGTCTACACATCCTCCTCTGCTGCAGGGGTCCCTGTGGCAGCTGGGGAGCATCCTGTTGCTGGGGAGCATCCTGTTGCTGCAGCTGTGCATCTGTAGGCAGGTGCTACCCTCCAGGTGGGGATGGGCTCCTGTATGGCTGTTGAGCCAGAGCCTCCTCACTTGCAACAGGTGAAGGCTGCTGATCAGGTGTGCCTGTGGCTTGCTGGTGTTCCCTAGCTCTCGCCCTTCATGCCTTCTCCACAGTCTTGTCATCAATAAGTATCCCAACATACTTATTGTTCTCTCTCTATCTCTCCCTGATTGGAAAACAAGCCACAAGTGAGTGTGGTGAGCTGTCCCTTTAAGTATGTGGTAGGGCGTTGTCTAGATGTGGTGATGAGGTGAGTGATGACCAATGAGAAGGTGTTTGTTTTCCAGGTAAGTGTTTGCAGGTGTGTCTGTGTTTTAAGAAGTGGTGTGTTCTGATTGCTGTGTCAGTGTCAGTTGTGGGTGTGAAGTTGTGGGGTGCAGGTTGCGTCTGGATCCTGTGGTGATGTTGCACAGGTAAGCTTGTTTTGTATTGGCAGGTGTACGTGTTGTGTGATAACCCCCATTGTTCTGTGCCATGTTGTGTTGGCGTTTTTTTGGAGGTCCATGTCCCTGTGGTGTTGCTTGTTGTTGTGTGTGACAGTGATTTGTGGTGTCTGTCCATGTTTTTGTGTTATTTTGGCATTGCACAGGTTAATTTACATGCTTGTGCGGTATGCGGATTGTCTTTAACAGTGGTTTCTTTTTGACTGTTATTTGTCTAACGGCTAACAAAACTGGGTCTTAAGTTTTAACCGTTAAAGGGATAGTAATACTTCGTTTTAACTTTATTTTGTAGGCATTAAAAAAACATGAAGAATGATATAAGCCTTATCTCTCAAACCTTTATGGTTTATGAGATATTCACAAGTAAAGTTTCCCCTCCCGCCCCTTTTACCTACTGTAAACAATCTCTTCTCAGATGTGGAATGCAGTCCACAGACTGGACAGATAACAGAAGGGGACACTCTTATTCCTATGAAAACAATGAAATCCCTGCCCCCCTTGACAAGCTTTTCAGGTTTTTCCTTTATCTTAATTGAAGATTGTCCCTCTCTGCAGTCTACCTGGGCACCTCCCTTCTGCTCAGGTTGAACAGTGTGACATCAGTAAAAGGGGAGGGAGGGGGACACTTTGTCATTGAATTACTCTGGAACTACAACTCTGACAGAATTGAAATAACACTCTCCAAAGTCCAAATACTATGATGATTAATTAGAGCTGTTTTTACTATGAAACATTACTATCCCTTTAAGTGTATCTTTCTTTCAGCCGTTACCAGTACCACAAGCCTTTAAATGGCTCTGGGGAATCTTGTTCTATGTGTCTCAATGCACATCAGTCTATCGGCCATAAGGATTTGTGAACCGCAGGATTTGTGAACCGCCGTTAACTGTTCTTAAGACAGACCTTTAAATGGCTTACAACACATTAACGCACCCATTAGTGCTTTTTTTTGTTAACATCTGCCTTTAAATCTACCCCTTAATCTCCGCCCACCTTCTAGATATCTCACATTCTGTTCCGTGTACAGAATTCCACCCTCCATCCCTTATCAAATCTTCAAACCTTTGAGTGCCAGAGGGGTGCTCAATGCTTTAAAAATCAATGCACTGCGCACCCCTCTGGCACTCAAATGTTTAAAGGAGAACTAACACCTACTAATAATAACTCTCCATTTACCTTACTATAGCCAGAAATCCCTTGTGACACCTATGATTTTTTTTTTCCTTGCTTCTTAGTTCAACTTATTCAGTTGATGACAGGACCACAGAACCTCAAACTATATATATGGCAGTCTTAAACCTTTAAGGAAACACTAACACAAAAATCAAAATAGGTTGCTTTAACTTTAAACATCAGATACTTACAGTTATCATATGTAAACCTTAATTACCCACATGTCACATCCCTAAAATATAACCCAAACATGTTTTTAATGCATGTGCAAATTGTCCTGCCCATGTTTAGAAAGCATGCATTTCATCTTGTTTTTGTTTGTGTTGAGAAACAGGAGCTGAAGTCAGATAACTGACTGTGATAAGTACCCACTTGTATTGTTTGTTATGTCTTCTTACCACACTCAATAAATTGGAGTCCTGGAAAAGACAGGAATATCTGCTGCTTAAAGACATATGAAATACTAGATTATAGGCCTCAGAAAACAAAGCAATCATTTTTACAGATGCCACATGAAGTACCCCAGTTCTCTTTTAGGTCTTAGTATTGCACACCCCACTGCTCATTAAAGGGTTAAGTAGGCTCAAGCACATTGCCTGCTTCAGTTAGGAATAAAACACTGCTAGCAGCAGTCATGTCCCCCTCCATGAACAGAACATCCAAGACTAATTACAGATATTATCTCGTGAACAAAAGCACAAGGGCAAAATTCATAGGGGTCATTAGTATTTTCTGGCCTTTGTAATCTGAGTAGGGTGATATTATTCATCCACAAATATAACAAGGCACCACTTATTGAGAGTCACCCAAATTCATTTAGTGCTGAGTGCATCAAAGGTTCCAGTAGTAAGCAGTACTGCCAGTCTGACAAATCTAAAGGCAGTCCCTTTTGGATGATGACCTAATTCTGCATTGATTATGGAGGGTATCTGTGCTGATATTATAAGAAAAGTTGCTGCACTTCGGCAAGAAGTTCAAAAAGTCATAATAAAAAAAAGTCAGATCATGAGTTTATGGTATAAGAAGGACATTATTTTCACAAGCAAATATGTCACTTTTGAAAATGTGTCATAAAGACTTAAAAATGACGATAAGATGATCCTGATGAATATTGCCCACAAAAAATCTGATGTTTAAAGGGATAGTAATACTTCGTTTTAACTTTATTTTATTTTGTAGGCATTAAAAAAACATGAAAAATGATGTGTCTTATATCTCAAACCTTTATGGTTTAAGAGATATTCACAAGCAAAGTTTCCCCCTCCCGCCCCTTTTACCTAGTGTAAGCCATCTCTTCTCAGATGTGAATCTGGTTGTAAGACCAAACAGATAACAGCAGGGGACAATGTTATTTGTATGAAAAGAATGAAAGCCCTTCCCCCCTTGACAAGTTTTTCAGCTTTTTACCTTATTTTAATTGAAGATTGTCCCTCTCTGCAGTCTACCTGGGCACCTCCCTTCTGACCTGGCTCAACAGGGGGGGGATACTTTGCTTGTGAATATCTCTTAAACCATAAAGGTTTGAGAGATAAGACTTATATCGTTCTTCATGTTTTTTTAATGCCTACAAAATAAAATAAAGATAAAACGAAGTATTACTAGCCCTTTAAACAAAAACATTTTTGTCTTTAAAACGACACATTTTCAAACAAAGAAAGACTTTTTTTTTTTTACTAGTCAACACCATACTTCTTACTCCTGCTAACAGTAATTTCATTTGTCTTCGCCAAGTTTACACCATTTTTATTTTGTCTGGAAAAAATGATGTTAATCAGACAAAAAAGTGATGGTTAAAAGAATATATTTAATTCAGAAAATACCTTACAATATGACGGTAGATTAAACCACACCCACTTCTAAGAATGTTTTTTCCTTTTCATGGAGATGGGGGAATTGGATAAAAAAAATGATGATAACATGCCTGAAAATTGATGGACCAATGAGTAAGAACTTTTTTATTCTTATTACAGACAATTTCACTTACCTCCACTTTTTAAATATCTCTCCCTTACTTTTTTGGGAGATTCTGGCAATAATTAAGGCCTTGATATCTCCATGTTTGAAGGTGGTTTGTGCTAACCCCTTTCTAAGTTCGAGATGTGTATCGCAAACTCCAGTGAATGGCCAACACATGTTGCATCAGCCAATAATGAGCCAATGAGAGCTCGCTCTCCAGCTTACATGCAAAAATCCTCTGTCATCGGAGGAGGCTGAATCGAGAGATAGAGTGACAGACTGTGGTACAGAGCTGTAACCTGCAGTCAGTCCGGAAGGAAGACACAATATAATCTTTACACACTTAATTTCGGGTAAACAAAGAATTTAAAAATAGAATTACAATTGTATAGAGGTTATAGTTCCCCTTTAAATTTCTACTAACTTTTTTACATTTTATTCTACATTGTTATGTCTGTGACAGTAAGCTTTCTGTATCTCTGGTTCCAAAAAATATGCTGATCAGTAGACCATCAAAATAGGATAGTGATACAATGTAACAATATCCCTGCAGCACTGACTGCAGTGTATGCTATCTTTTTATTGTATCTTTGTTTCATTGTATCACAGAAAGCTCTCAGGAAACAAACAGGGAGGTTAGTGTCAGGAACATAAAAGCATTAAAATAGGTGAAATTGATGATGAGAACTATTATTATTATTATTATGTGTAAACAATTTGACTTAACCTATTTTGCACTTTCACAATATGTAAAGTCAAAGTAAAAGATTACTCTCCCTTTAACTCAATATCAAATATATCAGCATTATATTTTTTTTAAATCTGGAATTTTAACTCTTTGAGTGCCAGAGTGGTAATAGAAAATACAATTGCCAGGTGTTCCATGTCTACTGGTACCATACATATACTGTTAGCCCAGCCATGTTCTTCTGTCTTGTATTATAAACATGTGCTCTGTGACTCCTCTTTTTTTATTAATGACAGCAGAGGGACATACAAAATCCAAAACATAATAGGATAATATTGCATAAGAAATATTACCGGTATCACACAAATCGGTAGAAAGCAAGTCAGATCCCTTTGCTGCAACTTGAATTTTCTTTTTTATTCCCAACAAATCACCCCCACCTCACTAGCCCAAACCCAAAACACCTAAGCCCCATCCCTACCCCCTAACCCCAGTAAGAACCCCACTCACTGGACCAGGAAACCCAGGTCCTGGGCCCACCCCCAGCACAGAGTCATGCAACTGTGAATTCCCACTGACAAAGTGACTGAAACAGATGTTCCAACCGCACTCTGTCCATGTACGTAATAATAATCTGGCTGTATGAGTATAAAAGTGAAAAGTGTGGGGAGAGCCTCTATGGGCCGTATGTTCAAAGGGATAACAACAAAAAATTGTTGTATGAAAAACAAAAATAAGTCATTGTGTGAATGAACGACATATTTTTTATAGAGCATACGACAAAAAACTAGTAATGTCTGTTGTGTACGACACAACTCCATAATTGATGGGCAAAGGGGCGGGGCAAGGGCGTGGCTAAACTATTCTCCAGTGTCGTATAGAGGAAAAGAAAATTTGTTTGTAACTAACAACAAAAAAATGTCTTTCAAAAGACAAAATTTGTAAGTTAAGAAAAAAGTGGAGGGAATGTGAAGTTCTGAATGTGAGAATTTTTGTCGTTCATTAAGACATTTTTAAAGACATTTTTGTCGTTAGTTAAGACATTTTTTTTGTCGTTCCATATGAGAATTTCAGTCAGGACAAATGACATATTTCCAATCACAACTGACTCTCTCTGAAAATATTAATGATCCTGATGATACTGTACTTTGAAAAGTCGTTTCAAACGACAAAAGCTATTTCGCTCCCTCTTTGAACATATGGCCCTATGAGTGTAAACCAATTTATAATGTGCTAGTGTATTTCTAACTAGCTCCAACCACTCCGCACCACCCGGAGGAGTGCTGGAGAACCACGGTTTTGCCAATACTCTTCTCGCAAACACCAGAAGCTCTGACGGGGGCGTTTGTTTTCAGAGGAGCCAATAGAGTCGGGAAGTATAGCAAGAATGTACAGCTTAGGGGGGTGACGGATAGGGCGTTTAAGAGCCAGTTCCAAATGCTTCAGTGCTGACAACCAGAAGTCACAGACTCCTGGGCAGAGCCACATCATATGTATAAAATGAGTCCCATCTAGTCCACATGTAGGGCATGAACTATATGCCTGAAGAGTCGCATTATAGTATAGTATACCCTATTGAGTACCTTCCATTGAGTTAGTTAATTTTTGGTAATAATGGCAATTGTAGTTGGACTATTCAGTGCCGCCGTCCATTCCCAGTCCTCCAACTCTCCCAAATCCCTCTCCCATTTAGTTCGAACCCATCATCCATCTTAGAGTGTTTAAACATCCAATTATAAATAAACTAGTTGAAGAGCCCGTTACACAGGCCACAGTGCCGGCCGGTCGCAGTGCAGTCATGCCGAGTGGAGACTGCCCACGCCGCGGCTAATACAGAGCTGAGCGCTCATGCCCCTCTCCGTATCAGCAGCTCCACGGGCAGTCTCTACTGCGCATGACGGCTTATGACAAACTTTAGAGAATTTTTTTTTTTTTTAAATTTAGATAGGGTACAAAGGTCTATTAGAGTAGGTACTTGCCAATTTTGAGGTACCTTGGAGAGGTTGGCGAGCTTAAGATCTCTTGGCCTTTTGATGGACTAAATCCTCATACTTATCAATCAAGTTATTATATATACACTAGGTAGGGCACAGATCTCTTTGTCCACTGAACCCAGTCTGAGAAGCACTTCTGTATAGAAACACCATGGTCTCCTCTGTAACCAAAAACACCTGCAAAACCATTCACCATGATTAGACTGGGGCTGATGTACAAAGAGGAAATGGAGTAATTCTGAAGCAAACCAACTGTACCATAAGGGACAAATCAAACTTCCATAAATTCCCATTGACTGAAATGTGGATTTTAAACCCTCGAATGCAAAAGAGATCTCCAATTTAAATTGCAAACATGAAGTCTAGTCAACCAATGTCTTTAACCCTTTGAGTGCCAAAGGGGTATGCAATGCATTGCTTTGCAATGTGTTGCGTACCGCTCTGGCACTCCAAGGATTAATCCTTTGAAAGCTAGAGACATTCCAATGCATTTTATAATAATGAGGTAGAGGCCTCTCTAGCATTCAAGGGGTTAAAAGCCCCAGTTAATTCAATGGGAATTTGTATTTGTCCACTGTGATGCAGTTAGTTTTGCCCAGTGGTAAATGTAGGTGCAGTCAAGTGCATGCACCCCACTTTCACACATACTCACTGTATCTGGCACTTTATGCAGGCCACATCCCTTCCCTTAAAGACAGAGAAGCACAATGTCAGTGCAAATAATTAGCAACCAAAGGGTTAAAAAGAGAGGGACATTTGTTCTATGAATAAAGATGAATTCAATATGTTCCCTTTGAGAAATACGTGCCTATGAGGATGTTATTAGGCTGTATTTAGGTAAGGCAGTCTAGGCACCCTTAGCTTTGCCCATGACCACATCCTCACTATTCACGTGACCCTGCCCCCAGTCCTATCCACTGTTTCTTGCCACAGAAAGCACCCTTGGCCTAGATCGAGACAAAAAAGGCTTTAACCCCTTGGCAGCTAGAGAGATCCCCAACTAATTCCTCCCCAATGAGTTGGAGACCTTACTACCATCCAATAATAGCCTGTAAAGTGGTATCAAACTGGTGAAGGCACAATGAGATTGCTCGGACAACACCCACAATTCAGGAGGAGTGTGTAACCAGCACAATTTAGGCTCCCCTCCAAATTAGTGCTCTAGCAGTTGCCTACTCTTCCTATTGAGGAATTTGTCCCTGTAGGTTTTAATTCCTGTGCCTCAGATATGTACATTTTGAATATAGTTCATTTTCATTATAAGATGTTATAGACACAAAGTGGCAAAGCTGCCCAAAATGCTGTCCCTGCCAACCTGAAGTCCTTGGCATTGACCTAATTGGCCTAGGCCCAAGTATTTCACTGGATTTGTCCAGAATGAATCCAGTTCTTAGTACATCAGCCTCACAAACTGCTGATTATTGTCTGTTAAAAAAATAAATGATTCACATTGAGAAGTGATTGCTTCCACTTCTTACACCTGCAATGTAATATAATTCTGCATAAAAGGTGCACATAAATATTTCATAATTAGGAATCTGGCATTATCTATTTTTAACTCCAGATGTCTTTTCTTGCCTTGGTAAATAACCCCTGCATGTTACAGTGTATGACATTACACCATTTCCTCTCTGACACTTTAACTTGGATTAGTAAATTATCATATCCTGCCAAAGCTACGTGTTTCCACGATTATCTTGATATGCTGCCTTCATGTATAGACATCTAATGAGTGCTTTGATTCTGAATTAATTTAAAGGATAGGTAAACTTTTTCATGAAAAAAAAATATACACATACACACACACAAAAAAACATGACATAGATTGTACAGCAGATAATCATTCACATTCATGACTGAGGGAAATGCAAGTTTTTGATTACTTTGGATTCCACTGAAGATGGGAAACTTATTGCCAATTTTTGTCTAAATTACACTTTAGACTTCAGTACCAGCTTCTTTTAGTGATTTGCAATAAAACCTATCTCTCAGTATGAAGTGTGGTTAAGTGGATCCTTTTGTGTTAAGATATGTTAACTGTGTGTAATAATGTGACAAATTGCTTGTCACTGTTCAGGTCACTGTTCAGAGAGTTAAACTTGGTCATCAGCTGAGAGTTAAACTTGGTCATCAGCTGAAAGTTTCCTTTAGTACAGTGTCCTTCTATAACATGCCTGATGAAAAGACCTAAGTGATCCTGAAAGCTTGCACTTTGAATTCCACTAAAGATGGGAATCTTATCTCCAGTTTTTGTCTAAATTACATTTTAGAATTCAGTAAAGGCATCTTTTAGTAATCTGCAATAAAACCCACATCTCAGTATGAAGTGTGGCTAAGTGGTTCCTTTGGTGTTCAAATATGCTTATTTTGTTTAATAATGTGACAAATTCTTTGTCACGGTTCAGGTCACAATTCAGAGAGTTAAATTTGGCTGTCATTTTATAATCCCGGATCTTTCCATGTCTGAAAGTTTCTTATAGTACAGTGTCCTTCTATAACATGCCTGATGGAAAGACCTAAGTGATCCTGAAAGCTTGCACTCTAATTAATCAAAAAAAGGTATCACTTGTAATCTACTAGTCTCCTGCAGAAAATATTCAGATTAAACATGGTTTTATTTTGTATCAAACTGTTGGCTACAGTGACAACTAGTTTGTAAAGTGTCTTTATAATGCATTGTATGAGAGAGCTTGAGTCATATAAGGTAAAAGTGGACTTAGGAGCAATAAATGGCTCTATAGTTTATATGGCTCTATATAGTTTCCAGCAGCCTCCCACCAACAAGCTTCATACAAAGTAAGAGTAGTAGGAGAACACACACTGGTTGAATCCTAAATAAGCACTGAAATGTAAGTGGAACATAATGTTTTGGTGGCTCAATGCCTTTGGTCATCATACCAATATATTATTGCATGGGGTCTATGTACTAAGATCTCTGCAACTTAAAAGAAGGAGGCTAGTAGAATACAAATTATACCTTTACTGGCTGATTGGCTATAAAATGAAAGCTTTCAAGGCAACTTAGGTCTCCTCTTGAGGCATAATAACTAAGAATGCATTTAGCCTGAAGAAGAGACCTAGTGCCTTGAAAGCTTGTATCCTAGAGAACTAGTGCTAATAACGTTATCATTTCTACGCTATTTATCTCCTACTTTTTCTATGGCTAACATGATACCACACTTTACTCATATTAAGTGTGGGTATTTTAAAGGTTCAGGCTTAGATTAAAGGTCATTACCTGTAACAGGTCAGAGGCCAGAACTATGTATAAACTGTTCCTTTGACAATGAAGGAATTAACCAAATACCAAAAATGTTTTTTCCTTGTCTATTAAGCATTCCAAGGAGCAATAAGCATTTCAAGCAGCAGTAAACCTAGACATTTGTTATAGCGCTTATAATAAAATAGGGTGCCTCCCATGGTGGAAGAATTTTCCATTCAAAATTAATTACAACTTAAACGTGTTTTTTTTTTGTTTTTTTTAAGCAACTGTGCCAGCTGATGTGTAAATGGCATTTTATGCTCTGAAGCCAGTGAGAGAGCTCAGTGGTAAATGCCCAAATTGCAGATCCTGCTCAAACCTCAACATTGCAGGTTTGATTCCCAGCAGGGTCAACTCAGCCCTTCACCCTTCTGAGGTCAATAAAGTACCATTGATTGGGAAATAACATCTATTATTCCGCTGTTTTAACACTTCTACTGTGTTTGTGCTTAGCTGTAGTTCCCTCTTACTCATTTAATGTACCCACATATATTATATACTGTTTTTCTTGCCATAAGATGGGCTTTCTAAAGATACCATTATTTCCATCAAACTTCCTGTAAAACAATTTATAAAATATGATGAAGCAAATGTAACAAATGCACTTTTTATTAACTTTGGCACTAAAAATCTTTTACACATCTACAAACGCTAAAAAAAATCTGCTAAATAGATTATATTTGTCTTGATTTTAGAAATACCCAATGTTGTCATGTTTTTCTAATGTTTTTGTCACGTTATATGGCAATAACTAAAAGTATACAAAATTGAGGTGTCCCAAAACTTTTGGCCACGTATGTAGTTCTACAGCCAGTGCTGTGTTTGACATGTCCTTTTGACAATAAATGAGTTAACATTATTACAAAAAAACATTTTGTTTTGTCTGTGAAACATTTCAATGGTTAAAAAGGACTTAAAGATGAAAGGGGAAATGATCTGTTCACTGCAAAGCTTCAACATTCTAAATGTGGGTTATTAGTTTTTCCAATTTAGTGCAACAGCAATTTCCGTAAATATCCTTCATGCTTTCAAAACCTAAATTACAAAATTAAGTAGCTAAGCTTTCAAATGTGGGCTTTGGACACTTGTTTATGTGATGTGTACAAGGGTAGCTTGTTATAGAAGCACAAGCAGTGTAAATTTATGCATTAACACGTTTCATACATTGCAATATTTTGGGCATAAAGCACCTTAATTATAAAAAGCAAAAACAAAGCAAATACAGTAATTTCATCATCCCTTTGATGGGGTGCATGTGAAACAGAAATGTAAAACAACAATCTCATACAGAGAAAATAATAGTTCCAGTGAGTTGGTGAGGTGATTGTACTTAGAAGTGAGCAATTCAGGAGCAAATCAATTGCTTAAGAGCCCCAAAGTTCCTATTGATTTAATTTGGGCATTTAACTAGATTTGAGCAAAACATCTTTAATTCATTTCACAAATTGATTCTGAGCACCCAGAAAAAATATCTGATTTTGAACAAATTATTTATAGACAGTGGAAGAGAGAGGAAAGGACTAGAGTAGGGTGTAAAGCAGACAGGGTCAGACCAGGGGAAATGGAAGAGAAAGAAGGGGAGATGGACACAGGAAGTTAACAATCACAAGAGAAGGGGAGAGATAGAGTGAGGGGAAAAGGATGAGCCTAATCAGTGGAGAGTTGTCCAGTGCTTCTGCCTGGCTACTAATGCACTGAAGAAGCCAGCCTACCTTGTTCAGACATGTGACCTAGATTGGATCCTAGTTGATTGACATCTGAAGGTAAACAGATATCATATGATTGTTTTTCCTGCAGTTTGATTGGTTAAAACAGCACATTAAACATGAAATGAAATGTCCATGCTGTTCAGTGTGCTTTGTACAAATTCCAAATATACATAATTCTCTCAACCTTACTTTTAACCCTTTCAGTTCTACAAAGATTTCCCACATTTAATGCATTAAAAGTCTTATTTAAATCACCATAGGCTCAGTGCCACAAAACCGGTGTAAATATATATATATATTATTTATTTATATATATATATATATATATATATATATATTTATTTATAGCACCTTCATTTAAGAAGAGATCTGAAACAGAATCTGGGAATTATAGACCTGTGGGTTTGGCCTCTATAGTTGGAAAACTGCTAGAAGGTATAATAAAGGATTATATTCAAGATTACACAGTGGAAAGTAAGATTATTAGCAGGAATAAGCATGGTTTTATGATGAACACATCTTGCAAACCTAATATATTAAGCTTCTATGGAGAAATAAGTAACAACCTAAAAAATGGTAAAGTAGTAAAATAGTATATGTAGATTTTGCCACATGTGAGGTTGCTGTATAAAATAAGGAAATTGGGGCTGGGGATGGACCTTTTGCAACTGGATAGAAAACTGGCTGCAGGATAGGGAACAGTGTTTTGTTGTAAATGGAAAAAAAATCCAATAAAGTTAATGTTAAGTACCTCAGGGCTCAGCACTGCTTTTTTAACATGTTTGTAAATGACCTGGAAATAGGTATATAAACAGGGTAATAAATTCATAATGGGATGCTTGTAGTCTACAAAGGTATTTACATAAATGGCAGATTGGGCAAACAAATGAAATATGAAGGTTAACCCTTTGAGTGCTAGTGCTTTGCAATGTGTTGCGTACGCCTCTGGCACTCAAAGGGTTAATGTGGAAAAGTAAAAAGTTATGAATTTGGTAAGAAAAATTCCCAATGCGACTTATGAACTTAATGGAATCATTTTAGGGCAGTGATTCTCAACCAGGGTGCCGTGACATTTTGGTGTTCCACGGACATCATCTTAGGGTGCCCCATGTTTTCTATGAAAACTAACAAAAATGGACTTTTAAATAAAGATTTATAGAAATTGTTATGCACAATATGTTTAGTTTTGTTACTATGATTGTAAGACCTAATAATAACTGTATATTTATGTATTGTACCCTTCATTATGCCCTTGATAAAGTACATTAAATATGTTAGGGGTGCCCCGAATGTTCTAGACTATGTGTTAGGGGTGCCTCGAACAAAAAAAGATTGAGAACCTCTGTTTTAGGGGTCTTGTTGCAGAAAAAAACAAAATTAATTAAGGGAATGGAGGACTTAACACATGAGGAACATCTAGACAAACTTTGTTTATTTAGAGAACAGACTACTAGGAGATCTTGTTACACTGTATATGTATATGCTAGGTCAATACAAGGATCCCTCTGGTGAGCTTTTCCTTCCAAGGCCTGATCAAATAACTAGGGGCCACCCCTTGTAATCAGAGGAAAGGAGGTTTCAACTTCAGCAGAGGAAGGTTTTTTGTTCTTTACAGTAAAGGTCTGTTAAAGGGATAGTAATGGTTCATAATAAAAGCAGCTCCAATTAATCATCATAGTATTTGGACTTTGGAGAGTGTTATTTCAATTCTGTCAGAGTTGTAGTTCAGTAGAAATTCAATGACAAAGTATCCCCCCCCCGCCCCTTTTACTGATGTACCACTTCTCAGCCAGATCAGAAGGGAGGTGCCCAGGTAGATTGCAGAGAGAGAAATCTTCAGTTAAGATAAGGGAAAAACCTGAAAAACTTGTCAAGGGGGGCAGGGCTTTCATTGTTCTCATAGGAAGAAGATTGTCCCCTGCTGTTATCTGTCTGGTCTATGGACTGCATTCCACATCTGAGAAGAGATGGCTTACACTAGGTAAAAGAGGCGGGAAGGGAAACTTTGCTTGTGAATCTCTCTCAAACTATAAAGGTTTGAGAGATAAGACATATCGTTCTTCATGTTTTTTTAATGCCTACAAAATAAAGTAAAGAAAAAACGAAATATTACTATCCCTTTAACCCCTTAGTGACCAGCCACGTGCACACGCGGCCTGCACTTAACGATGGGGTTTGTTTTTTTTCCCTATTCTAGCGAATGACTTCCTGGACTTACCAGATACGTCATCTGTCACTAAGTGACATTTTTGCATGACGTACCTGGTAAGTCCATCGTCGCCGTTAAATTGTGCAATTCTTTGCCCAAGGATGTGGTAATTGTATATACAAGAGATACATTTAAGAGATGATTAGATGCATTTATTTTGAGGGTGAATATTCAGGGTTATATTGTATATTAGTAGGTAAAATGGGTTACGGTAAATAGACTGACACTCACTTTGGTGGCAGGAAGGATTATTTAATTCTCATTTTTATGGGCTGTGAGGCAAAGGTTGAACGTGATGGAATTTTGTCTTTTTTTTCAACCTAATTTACTATGTTATTATGATAATTTTCTCTATCCCACCCCATGGTGCAGATGAATTGCTCAAGAATTGTTAAACTGGAGCATTCTACATAACACTCATACGACAATAACTGAGAAAGAATCTGAGTTTGTCCCCTGAGTTGGTATGATCCACACAAAAATGATATGTCTAATTAGACCTGGATGTTTTGAGACCCTTGTTGTTCAGTTTTATTTTTTTTTAACTCTCTTAAGAATAAAGTAATTGTACGGCGCACATTTTCTATTGTTAAAGATGTCTGCTTTCTGAATCATCAATGAGCATGTTAGACCTTTTATTGAAGAAGACTCTTCCTAAAGGCAATGAAAAATATGTTTGTGTGCTCATTTTCATGCCCACATCTAGAAGCCTTTCAGCCTGAGATGTTCTTGCATCTGGGACACACTAAGAATAATGCCTGTATTTGTCATGTAAATTAACACTGCAGATACATTGTTCTGCTGTTTAGTTCATAGTTTTTCTTGCTCGGCTTTTGCTTCATAATGCTACGGAACTGGACGAATGATGTAGAAAACTTGTTTTATTTGTTTGTGCTAGATTTATTTACAGTGATAATGTTTCCTGGTCATATTATATTGTACTACATACTATTGTTAAAAAATGACTAACAATTATACGATTTTACCTTACTCGTACTCGAATATTTGAATATCTTGTAAATAGAAAAAATGTGATTAACAAAAAGCACTGCATTCACATTAACACCTTAAGGAAGAAGGCAGTACCTGTATGTCATGGGTAGAATGCAGAAGCGTAACACAAAATGCAGGGGCCCCCCTGCAAACTCTGATAAGGGGCCCCCGAGCCCTGGCCTCAATTATGCTCCCTCCCAGTTATGCCCTGACCCAATGCAACTCCCCTCCCATAACAATAAATAACAATATAAAGAACCCCTGATCCTTTAGTACACCTATACCAAATATGTAGATTTACAAAACACAGTAACTTACATAAGCTCTAAATTGGCAAAGTGCAATTACTAGAGAGTTCAACTTGTCCAGAGGATATCCCCAAACTTAAAATGTTGCACATTAATTACTTTTACACTAGTGTCTCTTACAATATGAAGAGATTTATGGCATTCAAGTTAAAGGGACAACAACATCTAAAAATGAGCATACCTGGGTTCATATACACTTAAATATCATGAACGCAATGCTATATTTGTTTGTTCTCTGTGGCTTTGAATCCAGTCTTATATATGCTCTGAGGGAGCAGCCATTACCACCCTTCCTACTGTTCCAAATGATTGTCAATTGGTCCTCAACAAATAAAACAAATACCAAACTTATTGGACTTCTCTTGATTAACCCCTTGGAGTCTAGAGCTGTCTACAGGAGACATCTCTAACCTCTGAGAAGTTAATAGAGAAAAGTGTTCAGGAACACATTCCTGTGGACCTGTATATCAAACATGCTGAAGGCAATTGCTGCACTCAAGGATTTAAAGGAACAACAGCATCTAAACATGAACATGGGGTCCTATACGCTTAGTGCCAGAGGGGCAAGCAATGCACTGGACAGCAGTGCGTTGCTCAGCCCTCTGGCACTTAAAGGCTTTCATTTTCCTGGACTCCATGCCAGACTCAGAAAATGGCTCTTTTTGTTTTCTGAGGCCTAAAATCCAGTCATACACACATGCTGTGAGGGACCAGCAGCCATACTGCCTTCCCATCCTTCTCTTTCCCTTGCTACAAATGAATGAGCTTCATAGCAGCCTAAAAGGTTAACCAGATACAAAATACATATTACACTTTTCTACATTAACGTTTGGATGCTAGATAAGTCTCTAACCTTTAAGGAGTTGATACAGAAAAGTGTCATTTCACACATTAACACCTTCCTGACTGTAGACCGGTGTATCAGACAAGTTGAAGGCATTTGCAGCACTCAAGGAGTTAAAGAGACAACAGCATCTAAACATGAACACTGAATGCCAGAGGGGCAAGCAATGCATTTAGGAGCAGTACGTTGCTCAGCCCTCTGCTTAAGTATATTTGTACTTAAGTGAGGTTTTCACATATGATTGCCCATCCCTGGTCAGCATTAAACACCGTACAATGGGATTGCTTTTCAAGGAGTTGTGCACCATTAAGATCCTTAAAAGGATAATAATACTTTATTATTACTATCCCTTATATTGTAGGTATTTGCAAAATAAGTTAATAGTCCCCAGGTTCATCTCTCAAACCTTTATGGTTTGAGAGATAACCGAAGGCAAAGTTCCCCTTCCCTGAAGTCAGCGTTGTGCTGACTGCAGGGATATCTGGTCAGACTTTCATTAGGCGGCTCTACAGCAGAGCCGCGATCGCGTTAGTGACAAAGAATTATTTCACTGAAATGGTGTTGTACATGTGCTTGCAAACCAAGCACAAACCAAGCACATGTAGAAGGCCGTTTCATTGAAACAATTCTTCTTCACTAATGGGATCTCAGCTCAGCTGCAGAGCCGTAAGCCTGTCATACAACAGACTTCCCCTGCAGTCAGCACAACGGTAACTTCAGGGAAGGGGGAGGGAAGGGGAACTTTGGCTTCAGTTATCTCTCAAACCATAAAGGTTTGAGAGATGAACCTGGGGGCTATTAACTTATTTTGCAAATACCTACAATATAAGGGATAGTAATAATAAAGTATTATTATCCTTTTAAGGATCTTAATGGTGCACAACTCCTTGAAAAGCAATCCCATTGTACAGTGTTTAATGCTGACCAGGGATGGGCAATCATATGTGAAAACCTCACTTAAATTATGACAAAGGATAACATTGTCTTGGGCTACTGGGTTAAGGTTTACCCTTCTGAGTACAACTATAAAATTACTTTGTGTAATGGAAAAACTTACCTAGGTAGCATTCCATCATACAGCAGTCAGGTGTATCTATATAATTACTGTGTGTAACAGAAGCACTTACCTAGGTAGGAGTCCAGCATACAGCAGTCAGGTGTATCTATATAATTACTGTGTGTAACAGAAGCACTTACCTAGGTAGGAGTCCAGCATACAGCAGTCAGGTGTATCTATATAATTACTGTGTGTAACAGAAGCACTTACCTAGGTAGGAGTCCAGCATACAGCAGTCACGTGTATCTATATAATGACTGTGTGTAACAGAAGGACTTACCTAGGTAGGAGTCCATCATACAGCAGTTAGGTGTATCTATATAATTACTGTGTGTAACAGAAGCACTTACCTAGGTAGGAGTCCAGCATACAGCAGTCAGGTGTATCTATATAATTACTGTGTGTAACAGAAGCACTTACCTGGTTAGGAGTCCATCACACAGCAGTCAGGTGTATCTATATAATTACTGTGTGTAACAGAAGGACTTACCTAGGTAGGAGTCCATCATACAGAAGTCAGGTGTATCTATATAATGACTGTGTGTAACAGAAGGACTTACCTAGGTAGGAGTCCATCATACAGCAGTCAGGTGTATCTATATAATTACTGTGTGTAACACTAGCACTTACCTAGGTAGGAGTCCATCACACAGCAGTCAGGTGTATCTAATATAATTACTGTGTGTAACAGAAGGACTGACTAGGTAGTATTCCATCATACAGCAGTCAGGTGTATCTATATCATTACTGTGTGTAACAGAAGGACTTACCTAGGTAGGAGTCCATCACACAGCAGTCAGGTGTATCTAATATAATAATGTGTGTAACAGAAGCACTTACCTAGGTAGGAGTCCATCACACAGCAGTCAGGTGTATCTATATAATTATTGTGTGTTTAACAGAAGGACTGACTAGGTAGTATTCCATCATACAGCAGTCAGGTGTATCTATATCATTACTGTGTGTAACAGAAGGACTTAACTACAAAGGCTGCCATTAAAATAAAGACAAAAGTTGAGTAATACTGGGGCAGACTAACTGAACATAAGTAAAATATGGAGGGGCCCATTTTCCTGTGCACGCTTTGATCATACATATCCAAGCACAGTAAATGAGTTTTGCCAATTAATTTATACATTCCCTCCAGTCTGTCTAGGTGGTGTATGCATGAGTCACACCCCATATGCACTGCCACGAAGCACGACATAAATGTGCTTTATTCTATTGAAGAATTATGGATTTGCTTTGGCAATTCAGACACCATTTTTTCTTTTCTAGTTTAAATTTATATGTTTCCCCGAGTTCTTCTAAAATAAGTGAAAAAATAAATAAATAAAAAATAAAATCAATAATAATAATAATGACCAGTTTTAAAGGGATAGTAATACTTGGTTTATACAAGCTTTAATATTGTAGTTATTAAATAAATAAAGCACAGCATCTAAGTCTTTTTGCTATAACTTTTATAGTTTTAGTGTAATCTGGATCAAGAGTTTCCCCCTCCCGCCCCTTTTAGATACGTCAGTGCTCTAGCTGACAAACTTGGATTCTGGTTGGCGGACGGATAACTCATGTGGAGAACCAAAATAGCAGTGTATACAAATCAAAAATTCATGAGAACGGTCTACAAAGTGAGCCTGGTTTGAGCCAGTAGACCATTCTCATGAAGGTTTGCTTTGTATGCAAAGCTATTTCGAGCTCTCCAGCTTGTATGAACCAATTATTACTTTTCCTTTAAGAGAAATTGAAGCTTTAATCCCTTGGATGCTGCAGTCAATTTCCCGACACATTGCACAGTAACATGTTGGAGACATCTCTAGCATACAAGGAGTTAAAGGACATTAACCCTTTGAGTGCCAGAGAGTTATCCAACACATTGCATCACAATGCGTTTGATATCTCTCTGGCACTCAAAAGGTTAAAGATAACCTTCCCAAAAGTATACTTAACATTTCACAGACTGAACATACACATCATTGTCACTGCATGTTTGTACCTTATCCTGACACCGAACATGTCCAGTATCCCCAGATTTGATCGACTGAACAACCAATGCGGGGTAGCATTTAGCAGCCAGGTTAAAGAGCACTTTTCTCATGACAACAAGAGGACTCCCAGGAATTCAGCTCTCATTGCATACAAGGATAATTTAAGGGGTTAAGGTAAATTATGTGTGTGTGTGTGTGGGTCTAAAATAAATTAATTTTGTTTTAATTATTTACTACAGAAAGGATATAGGGAAAACTGTATCTGTGGCAAACTCTTGTAGATTTTAGCTGCAATATAATAGTGATTTGACTCCATAAAATGCCCCTGTTTCGTGCATTTTTACAGTGCTGTACCTGGGGGCATGTCAAAGTCATGGCTGATGGGCAGTTTACATCACCATCAGCTGTTTATTATTGGCTGATGCCCATGGGGTTTGCTCAGTCATTGGTTGCTGCAATGCACATCACATAGTCCAGGTTGTCAGTGTGAATAATCTGCACAGTTTATTACTGATACTACTAATGGCCCCACAAACATTTAATATATACAATTTATGATTATCTGAATGTTTACTGGTCTGTTCCCTTTCATCTGCCCCTTTCTTCCTTGAAATATCCGATCTTATATAATAATTCACTAGGAATCGGATGTTTGTCATGATGCAGTCATGCGCAGTAGTGACTGTGCACGTTCGGGCAGTCTCTACTTCGCATGATTGCATCGCGGGAGTGAGGCGACGCAGGACTGCATCTCGTGGAGCAGTGAGGTAGCAGCTGCTTAACATTACCCAGACCTTGGCCCATGTACACGGGCTTTTACACTAATTTATGATAAAACCCAATCCTACTGACATAATGTTGAAGGAGTAGCATGACTTAAACTGAGATGGCTAGGTGTAAATTTAGCAGGTGATGACACCTGTATATGAAAATTGGATATGAATTACTTTCCCCATTGCTGTAGCAACTCAAAAAGTTTGGTAAACTGATTGTTTTATGCAAATAAGAAATATGAGGGAAAAAATAAAACACAGATATGTTTTATTTTATTCCCTTAACATGCTCCTGCAGCTATCTCAAGTTCCTCAAAGAAGACACTACAACTTCTAACACCTTAATGAAATAATTCCAGAACTGATCACTATTAAATAACAATTTTTAAACTGTTTGTAAACCAGGATTTCCAAAGAGGAATTTCCCAAAAAATAAAAGTAGATAGTCTGTTCACAATAAAAATTGCAACTATCTGAGCATAGTCCTGAAGTGGGAAACCTGAAACTGTGGTTATTGTTTGACTACAATTCCCATTATCTGAGGAAAACGGGAGTTGTAGTCCATCAGCTGAAATGTTCACCTTGTACTGCACAGCTCCCAAAGTACCAACGATGATGACAGTGAAACGAGTCCAACTCCAAAAAGGAGGATTGAGCGGGAGCTCGTCAAACTTATGATGCACTCCACCGCTGCGTGACAGCGGGGGTGGGGATACCTGGTTCGTCCGGCTGGCTCTGGCTAAGGGTGTCTTATCTGTGATCCAGATCTGAAGCGGACAGGAGAGGGGGGCACACGGGCAGGCCTTTAATTGATAATTGCCCACATTTTCTTGGGTGCCCCTGTGTCCGGAGCCCCCGCAGCCTCCGCCGCCAAGACCTTATCACACACGGCCCCGCCTCCTTATGTCTTACCACGTGAGACATCTTCTGTTGTGCAGGAAGAAGGTGAGCTGCATATGGGCTCACCGCGGGGAAGGGCTTACGGAGTTCAGCATACTGCAGCACTGGGGCCTCCCAGGACACCAATAAAGTATAATTGGTAACATTTTCCGAGCGGCCTCAGAGCCTGGTGGAGCCTTTAATACAATAGCGGAACTTTCTTGGGGCCCTTAAGTCTTCAGTAAAATATATGGGAAAATTTTTCTAGGGGGCCCCTGAATCTAGCGGGGCCCCCCCGCACCGCGGGGGCTGCGGGGGCCTCCGCTACGCCTCTGGTAGAATGAGCCTAAAGGACCCATGATGTATATGTACATCCTGGAATTCAGAGGTCCCAGTGAGGCTACAAGCCGCTTGAGGATCCCTGAATCAGTTACAAAAAAAAAAGGTCCATGGTACTTAAGTGCCTGCCATGCCCCAGTACCCCTCTGGCACTCAAAGGGTTAAGCCAATGAGACTTCAGGGAATAATTATTTGCTCCTATGGTGCATTTGGTTTGCCTCAGAATTTCTCTAGTTTTTCTCAGTTTTCAGAATCAAGTGGGTTTATTTAAAAAAACAGAACAATAGAAGAACATCAAATCACATTAGCTCCAATAGTTTGTTAAAAATAAATAATAATACCTATAATTACATTATGCTCAGTGTTTACTTCAAAATACTATGGAACTGTCCTGAGCAGTACTGTTTAGAGAGGACAGGTTATACAGAAAATATTTTATATAGTAACATAGTTGATGAGACTGAAAAAAGACATGCGTCCATCAAGTCCAACCCATGCTAAATCAACCCTGTTGATCCAGAGCAAGTAAAAAAAAAAAAAAAAAAAACATTGAAACCATTTCCAATTGGGTAAAAAATGTATTTCCTGACTCAGATAGTCAAAGCCAACTGTCATAATTCTCAGTATTGTTCTGTGATAGATAGGTATCCATTACTTTTTTGAAACAGTTACAGCATCTTCAAGCACAGTATCCTGAGACACGGAATTCAATAGATTTACCAGCTTTATTTTAAAAAATCCCTGTCATTGTTTTAGTCAAAAACTTGTGGTTTGTTTGTTCTACAGTGATCACGTTTCCTGGTTCTCTTGTATTATACTAGTAGATAGTATTGTTAAAATACTGCTAACGATTATACCATTTTACCATAGTAACATTTAAATATCTTGTAAGTAGAAAAAATGGTATTAATAAAAGAATCCCATATTTACATTATTCTAACCCACTGGGTGCTAGAAATGTCCCCAGTGAGATGTCTCCGTTATTAGAGATAAACAAAATGATTCTATAAATCCAGATTTTGTAGGAAACAGGCTGTTTTGCAAAACCCAAATCACATCTTGCAAAAAAAAAAGCGATTTTCTTTTTTATGTGTCATTTTCGGTTCAGACAGTCATAATAGTGGGAATATGAAAATGTGATTACCATTAAGAAAAAGAAGAAAGCAGGTTCAGACATCAATAACAGAATGTTCCTTAGCAAAGCTTCTCCCCCTCCTTCTCCTTTCTGTTTTCCTCACTCTCTCACCATCCTTCTCCCTCCCACACTCCGGCCCCATTGGCAGCATCTCCCTTCTATCTCGGGGAGTGCTCCCATTTCTTTCTCTTGGACTGCTCCCCTTTTCTTCTCTTGGTCCCTCCCCTTTCCTCCTTTTAGGAGCACTACCATTTCTTCTTGGACTGCTCCCTTTTTATTCTTTTGGCATCCCCACTTTCCTACTCTTGGTCCCTTCCATCTCCTCCTTTTGGCCAACTTTCCTGACCTGTTTCCCTCCTTTGGCCTATGTGCTCTCACTGCTTCCCTCTGCTGTCCTTCTCTGGTTAAACAGAACTCCCCTGTCCCTCACTTAAACTGTCGCTCCATTCCCTCTTCAGTCCCACCATTTGTTCTGGATCAAGCTGGTTGGCCCCAAATTTTTTCCAGGTCCCCTAAATCAATCAGCAAAATGAGTCACAGTTTTGCTCATCCTTATCAGCTTACAGCTCACACTTGAATTTTTTAGGTGCAGTATCACAATGGCCTGAAATTGCACAGTGGCGCTGTTGCTGCACCGTCCTATGGACAGCTCGGGTCAGTTGACCATAAACCTCCGTAGGATGGTGTAGCAGCAGCGCCACTGTACAATTTCAGGCCACTGTGATAGTGTACCTAAAAAATTCAAGTTTGAGCTATAACAACTTTCAGCAATAGGAGAGCTCTTGTTTTACTCAGTGGGATAAACACTACAATATATATTACTATCCCTTTAAACTTCAAGTGGGCTCCTGAATTTAACCACTTTGGGAGCAGACAAAGGGAAGTTGTACTGATTTTATCCATATGAAATAGTCATTTATGAAAAAATGATCAGCATTTTGTTAGCTAAATTTAAAAGCCTTGTCCCCAAGGAACTTTTAAACGTTGACTCTCCAGCTGTTGGAGACTACAACCATATCTGTGAACTCTCTGGATCTGCCCCAGAGACTTAATTACTGTGTCTTCAGTTTGGTGAGTTCATAATGAGCTCCACCCACTTTCCTACACATTCCGCTTACTCCTTCCCTATTCTGCCCACTTCAACCATTTTGTAGCAAATCCTGATCCTCAACCTTCCAACCCATCCACCCTGATTGGGTCCATCCCCATTACAACACATATCTTGTCATTTGAACAGTCCTGTAGGTGCAGGGAGTGGAACAGATACAAAAAGTTTACTAGTTATGATTACAGCTCCCACTATCTTCAACCATCAAGCTATTGCGGACTCCCACAGCTGGAGGGCTAAACTCTAGCTACCCTTGATCTAAGGCAGGGTTGGACAACCTGAGACCTTCAGATTGTTGAGGACTACAGTTCTTATCATCCCTGGCCGGCCTTTGGCTGCCCAGGGATAATGGAAATTTTAGCCCTCAACACCTGCAGTGGCTGCCCATGCCTCTCTAAGGGGGTAAAATTTGCTTTAGCTATGTATTTATTTTCATTATTACAACTCTGTAATAAAATAATAAATAGATTATAGAAATCTCTAAATGACCAGCTAGCTGTACTACTTTTTTTTGTTTTAGAAACACGATGGCCAGTTTACAGTCATCCAGCTGGTGGGAATGCTGAGAGGAATTGCCTCCGGGATGATGTACCTTTCTGACATGGGCTACGTACATCGGGATCTTGCTGCCAGGAATATTCTAGTCAACGGTAACCTCATATGCAAAGTTTCGGATTTTGGATTATCGAGAGTTCTAGAAGATGATCCGGATGCTGCTTACACAACCACTGTGAGTATGTTCATGTATCCTATGTTTATGAGCTTATGTACACACATGCAGTAACTGAGGAATCTCAAAGTAAATAAAATATTGTATGGTAGAGGAACAATAATGCTTCAAGTGCACCTATCTTCTTGAATTATACCCTAGTGCAGTGTTTTCTCAATGTTTGTCCTCAGGACGCACCTACAGCGCAGGTTTTCAGATTATCTTTGCTTGTTAACTGGTTGACTAATCAGTTGATAAATCATTGTAAGTGTTCTACCTATGCTTAATCAGGGCTATCCTTAAAACTGTTCCTGTAAGTGTGGCCTGAGGACCAGATCTGAGAATCACTGCCCTACTAACACATGGCTCTTATTTTGTTTATCATAATGAATTGCATAGCTAAGCGTCATTAACACAGCACTCAAGAACATCTATATAGTTTATTTTTAAACATATACTCACCATTGCCTCTGGAAGAGGGGACGTGTCCCCTCCAGGATTGGGCAGACTGACTTGGGGGTCATATTATAGCTTTGCTCCAACAGGAAAATGTCTGCAGACTCCCATGATAATCACTCTTGTAGCGCACAATCTTATAAAAACTGATAACAGATTGTGTCCCATATGATCCATCCAGGTTTATTGAAGCCTACTGTTTGTTGTGAGGTGGTGTGACCCAGGAGCAAACGAATAGAGATTACTGTATAGAGAAAACTGCAGATATAATGCAAATATATATATAGATAAGTGTCAGAGGGGTATACAACAAATACACCCTCTAGCACTCAAAGAGTTAAACAAATTAACCATTTAAGGACCAGAGGAGAATGCACCTCATCGCTTTGCTCTGTGTTGCACATTAAAGATTGAGCAATTTATTCCAAGGCTATCATTTCTTTTTGACTCTTTAAAGTCCAGAGGGGTCAGCAATACATTGCTTTGCAATGTATTCACACACCCCAGTCCTTAAAGGGTTACATTTTGGATATTTGAAAACTTCAGTGAAACCGTCTCTGAATAATTTTAGCCAAAAGACAAGTAGACACTGTGACTTTTATTTGAGAAAAGTGATCTCTTTCAGTGCAGTGCTGAATGCTAATGAAGGCATGTTGTGTTAATTACCATACAAAGCTGCATCTAGAGAGATCACTTTTTTACAAATAAAAGAATCAATATCACCTGTACTGTGCTGGTCTTCTAGCTAACATCATACAAAGGCAGCTTTAATATACATTTTCAACTAAACAAACTTAATTCTTGGTGACAGATACAGTTTAACAACAACTTTCTATCATAAGAAACAATGTTGTAACACTCTGGGACATAACTACATGGCTGCAGAGAGTGCGGTTGTGTGCCACATCCAAGGGCCCATCAGCCTCTCGTTGTAAGATGAGAGAAAACTTTTGGGTTTCGAGCAAGAAAATGTATTTGCTCCACTTATAACACTAATGGATATATAACATAAATTGCACACCTTGGTTTAACCCTTTGAGTGCCAGAGAGGTATCCAACGCCTTGCAGCACAATGCGTTGGATATCTCTCTGGCACACAAAGGGTTAACATGATACAGTTATACCTATTGAACGAAGTGGGTTAATACAAGAGAAGCTGGGATTTTAGCATTATGTTCTATTGAGTCTTTTCCGTTCAGCACCACAGTATATCTTCAGTCCCTGTCTCTCTGCTCTGTGTCCTATACTATTAACGACAGAGTTATCTAATGCATTGTACTAGATAGCTCTCTGGCACTCAGTGGGTTAACTTTGAGTTTTATTGACCAGGATAGCAGTCAAGCCTAAAGACTGAACAGTGTACAAACTCTAATGTGAACTTATTAACCCACTGAATGCTAAAGAGGTCTCTAATGCATTGCTTTTAATGTGTGATAGACCTTTCTCACATACAAGAGCAATCTTGACTAGTGATGAGCGAGCGTGCTCGGCCGATGCTCGGATCGGCTCGAGCATCGCTCTGCTCGGCACATGGCGGTACTCGTCGAGTACCGCCATGTGCTCGCCCGACATGTTCGGGTGGCGGGGATCTGTGCCGGAAGAGGCACAGATCCGAAGAAGCTCCGCTGGACCACCAGGGACTGGAGGTACGGGGGCATTGCGGAGATGAAGGGGGCATTGCGGAGATGAAGGGGGACATTGTGGAAGAGGGGCATAGACTCTATGCCCCTCTTCCACAATGTCCCCCTTCATCTCCGCTATGCCCGTCTTCCACAATGTGCCCCTTCATCTCCGCTATGCCCCTCTTCCACAATGTGCCCCTTCATCTCCGCTATGCCCCTCTTCCACAATGTCCCCCTTCATCTCCTCTATGGCATAGAGGAGATGAAGGGGGACATTGTGGAAGAGGGGCATAGCGGAGATGAAGGGGCACATTGTGGAAGAGGGGCATAGCGGAGATGAAGGGGCACATTGTGGAAGACGGGCATAGCGGAGCTGAAGGGGGACATTGCAGAGCTGAAGGGGGCATTCGGAGATGAAGGGGGCATAGCGGAGATGAAGGGGGCATTGACCAGGCACCCTCCCCTCATCAGAGCAGGGGGTGCCTGGTGTCGCCCCATTCATTCCAATGGGGCTCGGGTGCTCGGCCGAGCACTCGAGCCTCAGGGGGTGCTCGGTCAGAGCACCCGAGCACCCGAGCATCGTGGTGCTCGCTCAACACTAATCTTGACCTTTCCAGCTGTGAGTGACTTGAGGACCCAAAACCATCACTGTGGTTCTGCACTTAAGGACCAGTGATGGCACGTCATGGAATTCCAGGGTCCCTGTACGGCTGCATGCCGCTTGGAGACTCCTGAATCCATTGGGGAAAAAAATGCCCGTGGTCCTTAACTGCCGGACGCTTTAACCCTTTGAGTGCCAGAGAGGTATCCAACGCATTGTGATGCAATGCGTTTGATACCTCTCTGGCACTCAAAGGGTTAAGGTGTTAAATTCCTGTCATCCTAAAACAATTATCAGCTATTTAGGGATGTTGGGAATTGTACTCTCCAACAGCTAGATTTTCAGAGGTTGCCAACCTCTGTCTAAGGGGTTAATCTGTTAATTCATTTTTTTACATACAATTAAATGGCTTTTATCATGTTTTACTACTGGAGCAGACTTATTACAAAGCCTGGTTTGCATTGTACAGCCTCAAAAATGTCTCCTATCAGCCATTGGGGGGCACATATAAGGCTCTCAGATTGAAATCCCAGTACAGAGGAGCTATGGACACTGCTTAGTGCAGAATAGGAAACTGAACTGGGAGACTTCAGTCTCACAGTACAGTCTCTTCCCACTGGACCAACAGGGCACACCAGTGGTCTCTTCTCCAATCCACATGAGCTCTCCCCATTGGTATTCTTCAGCTCACAATGCCTGGCTTCTTCCTCAGGGCTGCTCTTAGGAATCAGTCCTGTATGTCCTGCATTGTCCTGTGATAGCCGCACTGTAATTAAACTGAATTACTCTGTTAAATGCTGAGAAAAGATAGACACATTTTCAGTGTATATTTTGTGGGAGATTTATTTCTAGTATAAATAAAAACTGTGACCATCAAATTTTTCATTAATGTTGATATTCACAAGCTCATTGTTTTCTGTTTGTTATGATGAAACTAACCATGCTCATTTACTTGTTGAATAATTAGAAGGTATTTTGGCACTTGTTAATAATACAATATGTTGGGATGCTTTGTTTTTCTCTCTGAAGATTTTAGGAAACAGTAATAACTAATTTAATGGACAGTTACATGAGTGTAGATGACAGCAGTTGCACATGTTATATCCAATAGGGAAAATAGACTGGTCACAAAAAATACCACTGTGCTGCTTAATTAAAACCAGGGGTAATCTAAATGGACAAGTAACAGGTCACCTCATCCTGCAATGCCTTGCTTCTGGCATATAGCGGTGTGTTACCATGCTGATGGCACACACAATAAATGGTTTAAATTCTATATTGCCCTGCTGGTGGCACATAAAAAGTGCAAACTAGGGTGACTACATTTCCATTCTGCCATTCCGGGACATGTGGTCGCCCTAGTCCCATGGCTGAGGCTCCCACCGGCGCTGACCATCTTTCTGAGGCTGACATAGTAAGAGTTCCCAGTGGAAACTCTTACTCTGTGTGAGCCTCAGAAAAAAGGTCAGCACCGGCGGGAGAGTCAGCCACGGGACTCACTCGCATCATCAGCATACCTGCTCCATCCCAGCTGTCTTGCACGTACCAGTTCAGCCAGCCAATGAAATGTATTTGCTATATGGTCCTCATTGGCTGGCTTAGCCAGCTAATGAGGACCATATAGCAAATACATTTCATTGGCTGGCTGGGCTGGCGAGTGTTGCTCTATTCCGGGACTCATTGTTGTCCCGGTGGGGGGTGACCCGGGAAGGCGGGACACAGACCCCCAATAAGGGACAGTCCCGGGCATTCCAGGATGCGTGGTCACCCTAGTGCAAACTGCTGTGTGTGTGTATATGTGTGTGTTTAATAACAGGTGAACTGTTTTTAAACTCTATTGAAATCTTTAAATTGCACCGTTGCTATCATTTACTATGGAGACCTTTAGTGTAAGACTTTGGTGGTGGTGGGGAGGGTTATTCACTAACATGAGATAAAAAGAAGATAATTTCTCCAGTATAATAAACTATCCAGTTCCTGTGTTACTCTATGGACCTTATGTACAAAAGATTCCTCTAGCTTCCGTGATGTAAATATGTCCATCATACGACCCCAATCCACATGCATCTCTCCTGATATTTACACATTTTTATACGTAATTAACTGGTATATTAAATAATTGACCAGCAGGCCCTAACCACCTTCTTGCAGGTACCATTGTGTAACTGACACCCTACATTTTGAGAATAGTTGTCTGTAAAATGCTCAATAATGATCAGAATTGATCAATGATTATAACTAAGCCTATAACTGGGCACTTTAGAAAAAATAAAGTTGATTAGATTTTTTAAATTCTGCTTTTGTTTTACTACTTAAAAAGAGCCATTCAGCTTTAATTAAGTGCATCCTAGAACAGGTGTGGACTGTAGTCCACAAGAGTTGAATGGCCTCAGATTTCAGGGGTAGCCAATCCTGTTCCTCATGAGCCGCTGACAGTGCCTGTTCTCGGGATATCCCTGAATGAGAGGTAAAGCAGTTAAAGTGAATGAGCCTGTAATTAGTCCACTTTTGCTCCTGCTGTGATATAACCTAAAAACATACACTGTTGGTAGCTCTTAAGGAACAGGGTTGGCCACCTCTGTCCATACAGGTGTAATTTTTGTGTTTTGTTCTCAGACACCCCCTTTAGCACATATCTGTGATTTTCAAGGCACAAAACAAAGGCTTTCAGAAGTATTCTATTTCTCTTCTATATACAGAGCTGTTTCTCTTTTTAGTTTAATCGATACTCTACCAGGTAACAGAATGCTCTCATCCTATCCTTGAGTGAGAACACGGAATGAAGCAAACAGCTGAATGCATCACATTAGCGGAAACGAAAGCCTCCACATAAAAGCGCAGAGGAAAACAAATCTCCGCTAACAGGCTGTTGTCTTGGCAAACAAATGTTGTGTTTAAAATTGAAAGCTTGTTACTGGGAATGCTAGAACATGAGTTATTGTAATAATGATGTCTTTGTCAGACACAGACTAAATGCTAGAGGGCCTTATGCACAAAAGAGGAATAAATCTATGCAAACCAACTGAGCCTTAAGGGGGTGAATACAAATTCCATTTGACTTCAAATGGGGATTTTAACCTCTTTAGCATTCGAGGGGTTAAAAGCCCTATTTACATCAATGGGAGTTTTGCGATTTTTAATTACTCTGCTAAGATACATTTGGTTTGCCCCAAAATGACTCCAGGTTTGCTCATAAGGTAAGGTGACTACATATATCTTTAAATGGATAGTAATGTTCCACAATAAAATCAGCTCCAATTAATCTTGCTATAACTAATCTATTTGGGCCATGGAGAGTGTTATTTCAGTTCTGTCAGAGTTGTAGTTCAAGAGAAATTGAATGATAAAGTATCCCCCTTAGTGATGAGCGAGCGTGCTCGGCCGATGCTCGGATCGGCTCGAGCATCGCTCTGCTCGGCACATGGCGGTACTCGTCGAGTACCGCCATGTGCTCGCCCGACATGTTCGGGTGGCGGGGATCTGTGCCGGAAGAGGCACAGATCCCAAGAAGCTCCGCTGGACCACCAGGGACTGGAGGTACGGGGGCATTGCGGAGATGAAGGGGGCATTGCGGAGATGAAGGGGGACATTGTGGAAGAGGGGCATAGACTCTATGCCCCTCTTCCACAATGTCCCCCTTCATCTCCGCTATGCCCGTCTTCCACAATGTGCCCCTTCATCTCCGCTATGCCCCTCTTCCACAATGTGCCCCTTCATCTCCGCTATGCCCCTCTTCCACAATGTCCCCCTTCATCTCCGCTATGCCCGTCTTCCACAATGTGCCCCTTCATCTCCGCTATGCCCCTCTTCCACAATGTCCCCCTTCATCTCCTCTATGGCATAGAGGAGATGAAGGGGGACATTGTGGAAGAGGGGCATAGCGGAGATGAAGGGGCACATTGTGGAAGAGGGGCATAGCGGAGATGAAGGGGCACATTGTGGAAGACGGGCATAGCGGAGCTGAAGGGGGACATTGCGGAGCTGAAGGGGGCATTCGGAGATGAAGGGGGCATAGCGGAGATGAAGGGGGCATTGACCAGGCACCCTCCCCTCATCAGAGCAGGGGGTGCCTGGTGTTGCCCCATTCATTTCAATGGGGCTCGGGTGCTCGGCCGAGCACTCGAGCCTCAGGGGGTGCTCGGTCAGAGCACCCGAGCACCTGAGCATCGTGGTGCTCGCTCAACACTAATCCCCCTCCTGCCCCTTTTACTGATTTAAAACTTCTCAGCTCAGAGCAGCAAGACTGTCCGGATGGATCACAGAGAGGAACAATCTTCAGTGAGCATAAGGAAAAAAATTAAAAACCTGTCAACAGTGTCAGGGTTTTCCTTATGCTCACAGTAAGAAGATTGTCCCTTGCTGTGAGCTGTCTGGTCAACAGATCAAATTCCACATCTGAGGGGAGATGGCTTACACTAGGCAAAAGGGGCAGGAGGGGATACTTTCTCTATCAAATACTCTTGAACTACAAATCTGACAGTACTGAAATAACACTCTCCATGGCCCAAAAACTATGAAGATTAATCAGAGCTGCTTTTATTGTGAAACATTACTATCGCTTTAAATCAAGGATGATTATGGAAACATTATTCTGCAGGACTGCACCAGAATCAGTGCTACCTTGTAATGTGTATTTTTTTTATAACATTTCCTGATTTTAAGGGATATCTTTTCCCATTAGCATACAACTCAGGGAGTTCTCCAAGGAGATCCATGTGGTTAAAACACCAATTTCTATAATTGGGAAGTTATTTAATGAACATTGTGCTGTTTTGCCCCAGAATTCTAATTTTGTTTTTTGCCGGACCCTGAACAAAGTATAAAATAGGGGCTATTGTTAACTCATTACTTCTCAATGCATTGAAACCTCTCTAGCAACCAGTTGATGAGGCTGAAAAAAGACATGCGTCCATCAAGTCCAGCCCATGCCAGAAACACCCCTGTTGATCCAGTGGAAGGCAAAAAAATAATCCCCTGAAGCCATTTCCAGTTTAGCCCAAAGTGTGTAAAAAAATTCCTTCCTGACTCCAAATGGCAGTCAGATATTTCCCTGGATCAACACCCTATCTGCACTGAAGCCATCTGTCATAGTTTTCAACACTGTACTGTGCTAGATAGGCAACCAAAGGTGTATTTGGGTTTTGTGCTGCCCTAGGCCTGATTAAACTCATGCACCCCCCTAATCTTGATTTATCCTGCCCCTTTCTGTACAGGCCACACCTCTTCCTGTTAGGAGCCACCACTTCCACTGTAAACCCCACCCCTTCCTCTTTTGGTCCCACCCCTTTCTCTTTAGGCTTCACCTGTGCATAGATGGCAGTAATCTGTAAGTGCCATCTGTGTCCCCAAACAGCTTGCCAGCATGTATATGATATCCACTACTAATTAAAGGTTAAAGAGGTAGCAACACTTTATTCTGACATTTTTGAGTCTGCTTTTTTAAACAAGTTTCTGTCTGCTCCTCATTGGCTTTGAGTAAACCGGCTTATAACTGTTCTTTCATGCCATGGGTCTTTACTGGGTATGTCATTGACAGAAGTTACTTTCTCTCGTGTGTCCCACTTCTTCCAAAATGATCTGGCTAGTGCCTATCCCTGCATCACACAGAAGGACAGTGCAGTGGCTCATTCATTTATCCATGAATGCTCTCTGCATTAACTGCTTGCTTGCTAGAGATGTCTTCAAAGTATTGCAGAGTACTCTAGAATCCAAAGGTTAATACTCCCAAAGTTTAACTTTAAGCAGTGAAGTACTCTGTAAAGAACTGCTGACAGCAAAGTATAATTTTAATCCAGTTTAGTGAAAGCTACTTGAGGAACCTGCCTGGCTTGTGGTCCAGCTCCAAGGAGATTCCTTAGAAATCAGGTTTGGGGTCCAAGGGATCCAAATATGGAGACACAACAGTGTGTATAGAACACTGAGTACTCCATGTGCTGTAAAGGGTGATTAGAGGGAAAACACTCCATTAGAACATTCACTCCACTCTTTTTAGACAGCAGGGATAGTAGTATATTTTACCACTATTCATGTTTTTGGGTAGGAACAAGGTTCTCCCGCTAAGGGTAGAACATAATAGCCTCAAGCAGGCAGGCAGAAAAGGACGAAAAAAGTATTAGAGGATTTCCCTGATGAAGCCTAAACAGATAGGTGAAACACCTTAATTGTATGAATGACTATTTTCAGTATGGCTTTTAGCATACATCCACTTTATTATGCCCTTAAAATAATTCTGCTTTTAATCTGTAAAGTCTTAGGGCTCGATTTAAAGGCAGCCGTTAACCAAAAAAAACACTAACGGGTGCGTTAAGTGTCATGTTGCAATTCAAAGATCCGTCTAAACAACAGCTAACGGCAGTTGCACAATTCCTACGGCCGCTACACTTACGTGCATTCAGACGCATGGAACAACATGGAACAACATACCCCAGAGCTATTCAAAGGCTTGCGGTACTGATAACGGCTGAAAAAAAGACACACCTAACGGCTAAAAGTTAAGACCCACTTCTCACACACGTTAGACACTTAACGGCCAAAACTAAACACCCGTTACAGAGGAAAACACACAAAAGGCTTACCGCACAACCATGTAAATGGGAAAATTAACCCGTGCAATGCCAAAACAACACAAAAACATGCACACACAACACAAATCACGACACACAAAACAACAACCAACACCACAGGAACAATGACACACAAAAAAACAACAACACAACATGGCACGGAACAATGGGGGTCATCACACAAAGCGGACCCTGCAAATACAAGCTCACCTGGGCAACATCAACACGCGACCTGCACCCCACAACTGCACGCCCGCAAATGGCACACACAGAACAAGCACAACACACCACATCTTATAACACACACACACACACCTGCAAACACTTACCTGGACACAAACAACTCTCCATTGGTCAGCACTCACCTCATCACCACACCTACACAACGCCCTAGCAAGTACTTAAAGGGACAACTCAACACACTCACTTGTGGCTTGTTTTCCACTCAGGGAGGGAGAGAGAGAGAGAGAGCGCGCTAGAGAGAGAGAGCTAGAGAGAGAGAGGTAGAGAGAGAGAGAGAGACAGATAGAGCAAACAGTATGTTGGGTTACATATTGTTGCGAAGACTGCGGAGAAGGCGTGCAAGGGAGAGAGCTAGGGAACATCAGCAAACCCCAAGCACGCCTCATCAACAGCCTCCACCTGTTGCAAGTGAGGAGGCTCTGGCTCAGCAGCCACACAGGAGTCCATCCCCACCTGGAGGGCACAGGATGTATAGACGACCACCAAGGCCCAGGGTATACCGCCCAAGGGTCACACTCTTTGGAATGGCTGATGACGAGGTCATTGATCGCTACAGGTTGAGGCCTGACAGCATCATTGCCTTGTATGAGGTCATCAAGGAGCAGGTGGATCCCATCTACATCCACAACCATGCCCTAACTGGCCTGCAGAAACTACTCTGTGCCATACACTTCATGGCAAGCGGGGCCTTCCAGTCCACTGAGGGTTACGCATCTGGCATGTCCCAGGCCACATTCTCCAGAGTGCTGGCCCAGGTCCTGCCAGCCCTCAAAATCAAGGCCAGTACCCATATACATTTTCCCACCACCGACATGGACTGGATACACGTCAAGCAGGCCTTTTACGCAAAGGGAGGCATGCCCAGGGTCATGGGTGCTATAGATTGCACCCATGTCCGGATTAAGGCCCCAGCAAGTGACGCACAGATATTCATCAACAGGAAGAACTTCCACTCCATCAACGTGCAGATGGTGTGTGACAGCAACATGAGGATCATGAATGTCTGTGCAAAATATCCTGGCAGCACACATGATGCATACATTCTACAAAACTCCTCAGTCCACAGAGATTTTGAGAATGGAACCTTTACAGGGGGATGGCTACTGGGTGAGTTCACAAAACAAAATCACACCACATACACAGGCGTACACACCACTCAGCTCAGCATGCACCTGACCCACACCTACTACGTCCACCACACAAAACATCATTCACACAACATGTGCTCCCTGTTTCACCATGTCACTCACATTACACAGGTGATGCTGGCTATGGATGCAAGTCCTGGCTACTGACCCCTCTGGCCAATCCCCAAACACATGCCCAGGAAAGCTACAACCAGGCTCATGCCAGAACCAGGAATGCTATTGAGCGGACATTTGGGCTCCTCAAGTCAAGATTCCGATGTCTGGACCACTCTGGGGGAGCACTGCAGTATGCACCGGCTAAGGTGTGTGACATCATTGTGGCGTGCGCAATACTGCACAATATCGCAGTGGACACCAGGCTGCTGGAGCACATCCCGGACCCCCCCATACAGGAAGTGCCCATGGACATCGGGCATGTGGAGGAGACCATGAGAGGGGCACAGATCAGAGACAGGCTCATCACGGAATACTTCACCTGTGAGTATAACACAGGCATGCAAACAATCCATGCAAGTCCCCCAGCAGTCCTGTGACACTAACCACACTGCACATTTTGTTCTGTCTCACCCCACAGGAACAGTGACACAGCACTGCACTGGCAGTGGACGTGGAAAATTGTGTGTGTGGACTCAGCAACCATCCTCCATTCCACTCTCCACGTTGACATACAGACCCCAAGGATATCACGCACACCCTCAGGAGAAACAAGGTACAACATATTACCCATGTTCATCACCTTACACGGCTTGATTGACAGCAACTAACTGGATATGCCATGATTAGAGCCTGAACAACCATGCTAGCCCAGTAGTGAAAGAGTATTATCTAATGATTTGCATGAGAAGGGACATCAGACTCAATATGGGACCTGTACTGTGCTACAGCTGAGAAGAGCAGCACAGGGGTGGATGTACAGTGGTATGGGCACACAATGTAGAGGTCATGAGACGTAGATCAGATTACCACGGACTCCATGCAGACCTGTGAGTGTGCAGACGTATGTGCCCCTGACATGAATACACACATCAACAAATGTGTCCTAACAGTTCCATGGAACAAATGACATTGGGCTGCCACTGTCACTTTCACAGTGGCAGCACAATGTCATTACTTCCATGGAGCTCTCAGAACACTTGTTAATGTGTGTATACATGTCAGGGGCACATATCCCTAGGACTGATGCACATGTCCTTAGTTCCCCACAGAATTGGTTACAGATGAGTACACAACACATTGTCAAGCAATGGTTTGTGCACTCACCTGTAACTGTGAAAACTGAGGGGATGAAAAAGACTAAATTGTTGTTGCTTGATGATCAGTTCAGGTCTACTGCTCCAAATCCTGTCCTCTTGTCCCGCAGGCATCCGTAACATGATCCATCCTTGAACTGAAGATCTTCCATGTGACTGGATTGATGTCTTGACAACACCTTCATGAAGATCACCCCTTGCTGTTTATGGTGATGTTGTTGGTGATGCAAAGTTTGACCTGAGGTTCACACAAACCTCTACTGGAACATTCTCATAGAGACACAGAAAACACTAATTCTTGAGTGTTGTAACCTGTACAGTCAGGATGCTCAGCTACAGAGTTGTCAAACCTCATGGACAACACATGAGCAGGGCAGCAGTGTTACTGAAGTATTACAATTTAGTTTCAAAGTACATTTAGTGTTCTCATACAGGTGTTCAATGCATATAGGCAATACACACACAAAACACATGTACATTCTAATGTACTTTGAGACACAATAAAGATGAACCATCACCATTCTATCTGTGTCTGTAGGAGGATATATTTGAGAACACATATGTCAATGTGTTACCACACCCAGGGTAGAGTATGCCCCATACATGGAAAGGCAACACCCACATCACAGGAGTCCACCACTTGTTTGCCAGTGACTGGACTCTGTGATGTATCAATGCAAACAGATGATGGTGGCAGTGATGCACCAATGTGTTGTGGGAGTGATGAAGAGGTGATACAGGGGACATACTTCCACAGTGAATACCTGTCCACAGTATCTGTATTGCTCAGTATAATCCATGTTCGGAGATTTTGCTCCACTTTGACATATCTCAGTACATGGGCTAACGAACAACCAGACTAAGTGGACATGTGTTATCACTGGTGAAGTCTGTTACACCCTTAGGGAAACAGCAACTCAACTTACAGGAGACCCCAATGCTCAGCCCAGGATATCAATGTGTGTGCTACACGTTGAAATCCTAGGTTAAAAACATTGGCTTCTTCAGTAAGTCAGTTGCACAATGAGTGTGTGAATCCAAGACAACATGGATACATGTCCCATTTATCTATCCTGCTTATAATGTCCCTGCTAAATCACAGAGCTGTTTGTCTGGTTATCCCATTAACCCACTGAGTGCAAGAGTGGTCCCCAACGCATTTCTTGACAATGCGTTGTCTACCACTCTGGCACTCAAAGGGTTAAACACAGCACATGATGTAGACAAATGTTCAGTGTTGTACAATTTGTTGTGCTAAGGGGTATGTTTTGTTGTTCAAATTCAACACACAACACCGCCATATAACACAGTGGTGTAATATGGCTCCAGGGATGTATTACAAGTTGAATTTGTACAACGGTGTGTGTGTGAACCCATGTTGTAGCATCCCACTAACATTTCACATAGGCAGAGGTTGTGTTCACTGCATTGTATGGCAATGCATTGGAGACAACCCTGCCACCCAATCCATAACTGAAGACACAACAGATCAGACTGGAATTAAAAAAAAAATGTTTTCTTTATTGAGGGGAAACTTAACAGGTTGGGCCTTTCATTTTTTCTTCTTTGGGTGGGGGGCCTTAGCCTGGGTGCCAGAGGTGGATGCCCTTGTGGATCTCCTGGTAACCCTCTGCCCCCTAGGTGTTGCTTCAGGGGTAACACTAGAGGGGGTGGTGGTTGCAGTAGACCCCTCAGTGGAACGCAAGTTCTCCCTCTCCATCCTCAGGTTCTCCCTGCGGTTTATCTCCCTCAGCTCCACAAGGACCTGTGTTAACATGTCCATCACACCAGTCCTGAGCTGCTGGAGTAGTGTATTCCCCCTGGACACCTCCGACTCCAAACCTTGGATCCTGCTCTCCAATTGGACAATGTTCCTCCTGGATTGCCTCCTGCTCCTGGTGATATTGCTGTCAGTACTCCTGCTCGACCGGAGTAGTCTCCTCTGAAGGGCCATACACTCCGCCTCCATCCCTGTGAGGCGTGCGGTGCTGGAGGTGGATGTGCCCGGTGTCCCTGGTGCTGCTGTTTCTTCCTCTGCTGCTGAGGGTGCTGTTTCTTCCTCTGCTGCTGAGGGTGCTGTTTCTTCCTCTGCTGCTGAGGGTGCTGTTTCTTCCTCTGCTGCTGAGGGTGCTGTTTCCTCCTCTGCTGGAGGTGCTGTTTCCTCCTCTGCTGGAGGTGCTGTTTCCTCCTCTGCTGGAGGTGCTGTTTCCTCTGCTGCTGGAGGTGCTGTTTCCTCTGCTGCTGGAGGTGCTGTATCCTCTGCTGCTGCTGAGGGTGCTGTGGCTGCTGTTGGAGTGGCTGGTGCAGATGATGGGCATATGCCCACCACATCAAGTGATGCAGAGCTGCCCAGAGATGTGTGTGCTGGTGGAGGTGTGAATATGTCCCTGGGTAGGGGGCGCTGGGGCTCACCAATCAGGCCCAGGTGTGTGTAGTCCAGTGGCCAAGGGTCATATGGTGGCCACTGATAGGTGGTGGGACCCCACCTTGGATCATACCTTGGGGCATGCTGTGGAGCCATCCAGGAGGGTGGGTTGATCTGGGAGGCATATGGCCCATATTGGGTGTTGGCCACTGTCCCTGGCAGCCATTGCCTCCCTGGCGGTGGTGGTGCTGCTGATGGAGGGTAGTAGCTGGTGGAGGTGGATGGATGTGTCCACCTCTCCTCCTGTGGCATCCAGCCACTGTACTGGGGAGGTGCAGCTGGAAAGGGTGGTGCAGCCTGTGGTGGTGCAGCTGGAAGGGGTGGTGCAGCCTGTGGTGGTGCAGCTGGAAGGGGTGGTGCAGCCTGTGTTGGAGGGGATGGTGATGGTGGGTAAGGTGACCACCGGCTGGTCCCCTCCTCTGTGTCCTCCTCACTGGGGGGTGACATAGCCTCCTCCACTGTCTCCTGCTGGGCTTGACGGCCGTAAGCTGTGTGGAGGAAGAAGATGTTGTGATTAGTGACCTTTGCCATATGTTTGTGGAGACAATTCTACTTTGATATGTGTTGAAGAAAAATATATGTGTTTGTGTTAATCCCCCTGGGTAAACAAGGGTACTCCCACTGCTGAAAGGTGTTTGAGTTATTATGGGTGAAGGTTTCATTTTGAGGTGCAATATCACAGTGGCCAGAAATAGTACAGTGGGGCTGTTGCTACACCCTCCCATGTAGATATCTGGTCCCTGTACCAGAGCTGTCCATATGATTGTGTAGTAACAGCACCACTGTACAATATCAGGCCACTAGGATATTGCCCCTGACATATCCATGTCTGAGCTGTGATACCTTTTGCATCAACACACCTTTCAGCAGTACGAATACCATTGTTTAACTCGGGGGGGGGGGGGAGATCCAACAACATATATTTGTCTTCACAACTTGTAGGGATGGCTATCCCTCCAGGGGGGTGGCAAAGGTTAAGTCCACCTTGATGTCAGATTGTAGACATTGTGGGAACAGATGTTGTTCTCTGTTAGTCCTATCCTTCCTACCCTCATGGTTGTTCAGATAATGCTCTATGTGACGGATGTAGATTTCAGTCATTTGTCTACACGAGGGATTTTCAGCAGAGACAAAATCAACCCATTTAGAGAACAATACTTAATTGGAATGGTGTACAGGGTGTGCATGATTTACAAGCACACTCTGTGGACCATTCCAAAGAGGTATTTCTCTCTATATGTTGTGACTTTGGCTCTGCTGAAGAGCCTCCGTGTGGTCAAATGATGGATATCTTCACCTGTCACATGGAGCAATATCTGTATAACCATGAGTGTTGGAGGGATGGGACTTAGATCAAGACACATCTGTTAACGATGGCAATGATATGACATCATGATGACATTACCCATTGCTATCCCATTACAGTGACACACAAGTAGAAATGGTCATATATGTATGTGGATATGTACCCTTCATATGGATGGAGTAATATCCTTCCAAGATGTGATGCCAGAGAGCATTTCATTAGGTGTGATTGCCTTACTGGCTATATATGTGCACCCATCCAACAAGACATTGTATTGATATGATGGATATGAACATACCTCGTATATCCCATCTACGTAGGGTGTGATATACTATGTATGTGTATTTGGATGGTAGCAATGTAGGTTGATATGTGATGGGTGCACATATCTGGCCAGTAAGGCAATCACATCCAGTGAAGTGATCTCTGTGTTCACATCATGTTGGAA
Organism: Rhinophrynus dorsalis; assembly: GCA_037306005.1. Taxonomy (NCBI): domain Eukaryota; kingdom Metazoa; phylum Chordata; class Amphibia; order Anura; family Rhinophrynidae; genus Rhinophrynus; species Rhinophrynus dorsalis. The sequence continues at coordinate 64,631,974 of CM074719.1, read as the reverse complement.
CATATTTAGTAACATTTGAATCCTAAGGGCAACAATCCAGCCAGTAGTGAGGGATATCTTTGATTGAGGCCTGTTTTTTTGTCTGTGTATGAGCCCATCCATCCTTCTGTGTGAGGCAACCGTACTCAGTCCTAGATATCCATCAGTCATGGCCTGTTGGTGACCAAGGTACAATGTTTGCTATTTGTTTCCCATATGTATCCTGCATAGAGATGCTGGTGTACCATCGATCCATGGCATCAGCACCCCTGTGGATCCATGTGGGAATCAGATATGGGATATGTCATTTCAAGTCAGAGAAATGATTGCAGCCACAACACCAATGCCTACTTTTTCCTGCTTGAATTCTGTAAAATAGTTTTCGGCCTGTGTGTTGCACCTACAAGCATTTATTCTGTGTGACACTGTGATGTGTGATCTGATGCCCCCTTTTGTGATTCAGTAAGCGGTGATGTTGAACCGATGACATGAACATGATGGTGACTTCTCCAGTGATCTCCTTTCCCCATTTCCAGTGTTTTCCATGGAGTCTGTACAATGGGACCCTATGAACTTGATTCTTGTTTTGGCATATTCTCCATGGACTAACACTGGTACTGGTGAAGTGAGGGTGTGTGAGGGTTACTTTGTGTCCACCATGTGTTTGTCACCGCTTAGTGAATGTCCCCTGTGTAGCATGTGATCGTTGGCCTATTGACTTGTTTGTTGTCAGGTTAACCCCTTGAGTCCCAGAGGGGTTGCCAATGCATTGTTGATCGATGCATTGATGATCCCTCTAGCACTCACGGGGTTAGGGTGGGGGTGGGGACATGGGTGACATTGTGTGTGAACAGTGATGATCTATTACAGTCGACAATTTGAAAATGAAGGTTTGTGTATTGTGTGTAATGAGCACAGCGACAGGAGGGTTGAAGTAGGACTTTGACAGGTTTGTCCCAAGTTGGACGTTGCCATTTGTCCAGGTGTTGTGTCCTTTTTTTAACCCTCATGGTGCTGTGTTGGTGCAGTTGTATGGCTGAGTGATGGCCATGTGTTGAGGTGTGAGTGTGTGTGCAGCTGGTGTTGGTTGCTGTAGTGTGTTGTTCTGTAGTGTTGCACTTACCGGTAGTGTGGAGGCTCCTCTCATCCCCAGTGTCAGTTCCTCCCACGACCCCCTCGATCATGGTCGGGGACATGTTCTGCCGCACCATCTCCTCCCAGCCGCAGAATGTGATGGGCACAGATGGGCCACCTCCGGTGCCTCGGGCTTGCTTGGCCATGTCAGACATCTTGTTCTTGACCACCCTCCGGCAGTCGCCCCATCTCTTCTTCACAGACTCCACGTCCCGCCTGCATGTTGCCACCGCGTTCACCCGGCTGCAGATCTGGTTCCAGGCTGCCTTCCTCCGCGCTGCCAGGCCAGGGACCTTTGCCGTCGGGTGGAGAACACTCTGCCTCTCCAGGACAGCTTCCACAAGAGCCGTGTTCTCCTCCTCACTATATCTGGGATCCCTGATCCTGCCCTCATCAGCTCCGGCATGGGAGGATTCAGAGCCGGAGTGCCCTGCCTGGTCTGACCCTGCCTGTGTGGGGTGCTCCCCAGGAACTACCCCTCGTCCCACTGCAGGTTCTGTCCCTGTCCTGCGTGTTCCTGCTCTGGTGGGCCTGGTCCCCCTCCGCCCTGCGGATCTCCCTCTCCCACCCCTGCTCTGCTGAGGGATCCCCTCCTGACCTTCCTCCTCCTCCACTACTCTCCCCATCCCTCTCTCCTGTCCTCCTCTCCTTGACATCACTCACCCAGTCACACCCAGGCACTCCCACAGGCCCTCACAGACACACTCGATCCAGTCACTCTCTGTCACACACTTTCACTCCCAGATTCACACTGTCAAAATAAAAAGTAATATGTGTAAGGTGTTATGAAATAAAAGGACTATGTGTATGTATGTGTATGTGTTTGTGTTTGTATGTGTGTATGTAATATGTGCAAAAGTGTGATATGTGTATATATAGTGCACCTCTCTCCTCTCTCCAAACTGCAAAACTCCTCTACCTCCAATGAACGCGCCTCTCTCCCTCTCTCTAATGACTATCCTCCGCTCCTGGGTCCTGATATCTGGCTCTGAAGAACTCGATAACAGACAGTGTGTGGCGGTTATTTTTGGGTATATATAGGTGTATTTGAAGTTATTTGATACATTGGGCCTTTGGGATTGGATGTGTGTTTGAATTTGTTTTGGCATCAATCAGGGTTGCTTGACAACGGCAGCCGTTATGTTACATGTTGTTTGGAGCTCAGTTATCGTGTGATTTGTCCGCCCGTTGTGCATTAACATGAGCGACAACGGGTTTTGTGTTACGTGTTTTTTGTGTGCCTACGCTCGATAGCTATTCTCGTAGAGTAGCTATTGAATCTGCCGTAACTCCTGTATTATTTGCGAGCGATGTGCCTTTTTCACTTAGCGGCTGGTTTAACGGTTGGCTTTAAATCGAGCCCTTAGTGCTTTAGATGTGAACTGTAAGCCTTCATACCACTTAAAGGGATAGTAATGTTTCATAATAAAAGCAGCTCCAATTAATCTTCATAGTATTTGGACCATGAAGAGTGTTATTTCAGTACTGTCAGAGTTGTAGTTCAAAAGTAATTGAATGATAAAGTATCCCCTCCCGCTCCTTTTACTGATGTAACACTGCTCACCTCTGAACAGAAAGCTGGTGTCAAAGTTGATTGCAGAGAGGGACAATCTTCAATTAACATAAGGGAAAAACCTGTCAGTCGGGGCAGGGCTTTCATTGTTCTGACAGTAAGAAGATTGTCCCTTGCTGTGAGCTGTCTGGTCTGTGGACCAGAATCCGCATCTGATGGGAGGTGACTTACACTAGGTAAAAGAGGCAGGAGGGGGATACTTTATCATTCAATTACTTTTTAACTACACCTATGACAGTATTGAAATACCATTCTCTATAGCTCAGATACTAAGAAGATTAATTGGAGCTGCTGTTTTTGTGAAACATTACTATCCCTTTAAGTAAGAATTACAGATATCCTCCATTATCTAGATGTAGCTAGTTCAGGGAGTTTGAATAACACTTGAATATTTGCACAAGTTTTTACTTCGAATGAGGCATCTTTTCCCTATATTTACAGGGAGATTCTGTCAGGAGACATTCAATGCTCTTATGTGCCTAAATATCTTTTAATACAACTATTGGCTAACTAGGCTGCTTGTGGCATTGCACTGGGTAAACAGGCAGGATTTGTCAATTATAAAACCTTTATCACGGTTATATTTTTGGTTTCTTTTGACATATATAGTTATAGTTACAGCACATATTCCCAATGACTATATACATATGTTAAGGTATGATTGACTCAGTATCTTCTGTTCTTGATTATCCAGAACACACACTCTGTGTGACAGGGCCGAGGGATGTGAAGTTTCAGTCTGTCACTATCACCAACAGTATTTCTCTCTCTCAGTGGTCTTTTTTTCTCTCACCTGGTCTATTTTTCTGGTATCCTATTTAAATGTAGCCAAATAGAGGGCAACATTTCAATAATAAAGCACAAACACAATACTATTGCATAGAACGAGATGCACAAGGACTGAACAAATCACTTCAGGTCCTTGAAAGGTTAATGATAAAACACAAGTACCCCACGTCCCCAAAACTGAATTCCTCCACTGAAATATGAAGGTTTTATGAGCTGTATATGCTACTAGCTCAGGGGATGGACTACAAATCCCATCATTCTGGCAGAGTGTGATCAGAATCCAGTAGCAAGGCTGCTCACCTCTGTCCTGGTTGGCTCTCTCTTACCTGGACTCTGTCAGGCCGATCCTCAGTGCCAGCTCATGAAGATATCTGGGTAGTGGGACTTGACGAAACTTCTCTCCACTTTGAGCTGCGCTGTGGTGAATCACAACCGGTGCCTCTTCTGTTTCTGCTTCCCCCAGTTCTGCCCTTGCAGCTGCCCTGACTGTCATATGTCAGATCTCCAGGGTGCACCAAATCCGTGCCATCACTTACCCTAAGGCAGCACTTCGCTGCCTCCCGGTGTGGTAGCAACTCAGCTGCATCCTAGCTCAGGGTTGGACTACAAGTCCCATCATTCTGGCAGAGTGTAATTGAAGTGCCTCCCGGTGATCTAGCAGCTCAGCCACGTCTTTCATCTCTGGAAATTAGTTATCGCTGCCTTCCTGTGCCCTAGCAGCTCATGGAGGTTTGTCATTAAATACTGTGGGCACAAATGAGAGGTACTGGGGGGCTTACACAGCTCATGCCACCTTCACATCTCAATGTTGGAAATTCACTTTTGGGGACGTGGGGTACTTGTGTCTTATCATTAACCCTTGAAGGATAGATGGCGACATTTCAGTTGTGAACATTTTTTCTCTCTCCCTTGCTTACTAGCCTCTTTCTTCCCCTCATTGCCTCTACTATCTTGCCGGTCTTGACCAGAAGCTGCTTGCACAGCACAGGAACATTATTGAGCAGGCTGGCTTGTTGTGATTCAGTTCAGGTGTGTGGGGGTGGCTTTTTATGCCGCCCCCTGTAAAGTGCCACCCTAGGCCTAGGCCTAGTCGGCCTAGTCCAAGATACAGCACTGTAGGCAACCATTACTTTTTTGAAAGCAGTTACATCATCTACAAGTACAATGTCCCGAGGCAAAGAATTCCATAGCTTTACCACCCTTATTGTAAAACATATCTGCCTTTGTTTTAAATAATGAGGTTAACTGATAACTACATCTTTTCTCCCCACCCTGATACAATAGTTTATAGTAGTCTCATATTATTTTGAACTTCCATTACATTAATATTATATACCCATATTTAACCCTTTGAGTGCCAGAGGGGTGGCATGCAAAGGGTTAATAAGAGTAGGTTGTTAAAAGAAAAAAAAAGCTTTACTGATTTGCTGCAGAGTTTGCTGATATATATTATTACACTAAGGGCCTTATTTATGGTGTTAATATCCAGTGTGGGTCATGTGTCCCAGGGATCCATCCTGGGACCACTTCTCTTTTCTCTCCATAGCCTCTTACTTGGAGTGTCTCATAGTACATCAGCCTCAAGGTATCAGTACCAATGCAGCAAGTGCAGGGCTTAGTAACTGTAACTAAGCAACAGGAACAATGAATATACAACAGGATCTTTATAGCAATAAATGTTTCATTTGCTACAGATAAAAAAAAGTCTGGGACCAGTCTAAGTGTTAAAAAGATGGAGAAGAAATAAAACACTGCATCTTTCCGGGGGGAGATGGATATGCTGATTAATGAGGATGAGAGTACTTTGATATATTACCAAATATGTCCTTTTCTTCAGGAAATGCTAGAAACGAGACAATTACGAGAAAAACTGAAGTCAATATCTACTCTCCATCTAATGCTTGGTTAGCACAAGTATAAGTGAATGGCAGAATGTGCAAATATTAATTTTCCTTCATGAGGCGATCTCCACAGAAATGATGATTATTCTTTCCCTGGAAAATCACACTGGGAAAAAAAACAGGCAAAGTGTACCTGCGGGCAGTTAAATCCATTGATTTCAAGGGGCAAAGCCTTCTTATGGTCTGTTCCTGCTCTGCCTCTCCACACCTCATTACCAACATCCCACTCAGTTACACACACACAAACCACATACGCACACACACCACATACACACACATGCAAACATAATCACACATACAGATGCAATTGTCATCACACACACTCACCCATGCACATGCACACTCACTCATCACTGTCAGCTAAGAAGGGTCTTCTATTGGGAATGCCTGTGTGATAGGCAAGGCCCTATTTTCCTGAGAATCTCTTCTGGCCCCAATCATTCCCTTACATCACTTGTGAAGGAGAACCTGGAAAATGTATGGTAAGCAAGGGATCTGTCCCACGAGGCATTCACCAAAGGGTTCTCTGGAGCTTAGTATGTTATAGCTAGAGGTTTTAGAAATGTCTGTGATTCATTTTGTGGACCCTGAGAAAATTTATATTTTGGCCAAAATGATTAGTAACAAATCATGGAAGCAGCAGTACAGAAGGAGAAAGTGGGACAGGGTGGAGGTCAAGGGGAATATGAGAGAGGAGGAGAGGGGGTAATAAGGAGAATGGAAGAGTTGCAGAGAGGGAGAAATCCAGCATTTTTTGATTTGTAAGTAGTAGTAATCCACAGAAGAAGTTCTGTTACCTTGTTCAGATATGTACTGACCCAGATAAGAACCTATATTGAATGACACTGTGAGGATAAGTGAGACTACTCATTTTTTGGACATTATGTGATCGCTTTTCCATAAAATCAAATGGAAACTAAAATGCAATGCGAAACACCTATCTTACCAACCAGGGGCTCAATCCTATTGGGACAATAGCAATGGTGGCAGTAGTTTGAAGTATTAGTCTGACAGTCTATTACCTGTGCTGTGGCAAACTACTGTCAGTTAAAAATGCCTGACAGGATGCACTTTCTGCTTGAAAATCTGCACCAAAGACAGATGCTGAGTCCTTAATACATGTTAAAAAAAAAAAAACAATAGAAAAACATCCACACGCATGAACAAATTAGGCATCCCTACTGTAGTAACCTGCATATCAGTTGATAGGTGGGTCAAAGCCCACATATGAATTAATCAAATTCTCAAAAAAAGCCACTAACATTCCACCCTCCAAAACACTGCCGGCACAAAAAATAAATAATCCCCCCAGACCTAACACTAACTTATGTGCCATGTCCCCTCAACACGCATTTAACAAGTATAACATTTACCTTGATGTTGGAGGTCCAGAGGTGTCCTCAACACCCTGGTCCTCCTGTATGTTCTTCAACAGCTACATAATTAATAAAAAGAAAACTAATACCCCACTGCCACCATCACCATCAGCTCTAATAAATAAACACAGCTCCTAAATGGGCATCAAGTCACCCCTCTATCTATTCAATGATTGGCTAGATGGAGCAGGGACATGGCCTTTCCATCTAGATAATGAGTGGGTGGGAGGTGAGGCTACTGTAGGATATGTGCAATGCCTTTACGTAGTCCCATTTCCCAGCCACTTGGAGCATGCAAAATAAATTGAACAGGGATTGCTCACACTGGCTTGGGCAACAGCCCTAACAGGGCTAAGAGGAGGGGTTATATATTCAGTTATTCATTAACGGCAGCAGTGGTGATGGTGGCAGGATATTAGTTTTTTTTTAATTTATGATGTAGGTGTTGAAGAAGATGCAGGAGGACCAGGGTGGTGTGAACACTGTTGGACCTTAGACATCAAGGTAAGCGTTATATGTGTTAAACTTGTGGGTAGGGACCATGGGACACAGGCTAGTGCTAGGTTTGGGAGGGGGTATTTTGGCAGTGTTTGGTGTAGTGCGGTGCGAGGTTGTGCTTTTAGGTTACATGTTTGGGAGGGGGGGAGGGTGACTGTGAAACTAGCTCATGGTCAACATTTGACACTATGTTAAACATCATGCTCTAGGAAGTTTCCTTTGATGTTCCCGATTCTCCTGCTATGTAACGTGTGTTGTGGGAACAGAAAGCTGTAACAAGAATTTGGCCCCAATGTGAGTTCATACAACCAACTCTTGTTATGTAATCTGCTGGCCATGTAATATAATTCCTACTGTACAAAGATATGTTTACTGGTTGGAACTAATTTTGACACTAATGTATGTTTTACCTGGCCGAGCAGTATCAAGCCCAAGCCTGTTTTGTGTCAAAATCATTTTGATTATTCCTAGTCATAGCTAGAGATGCTCTAACCATTTCAGACACATTCACATTCTGTACAAGTTGTATAAATACAAGTGGTTCATGATTCCATTTGTACATTCTTTTAGCCACCAGGATTGCAGAAAACACAACCACACCTCAGATATATCAGAGAAAACATGTGTAGCACCTACTGTCTCCTGGAGTAGGTTCCTGTGAGTAGGAGGGTAGGTAAGAGTGGACTGTGATGGAGTAACTGTAGGGAGAATTGTACTGTAGAACCTTAGTCTACTGTGTTAACACTGTGTGTGCACATAATGCAATTTGTTCCAAATAGGTTCTCCAAATACCCAACTTTTAAGTTACTGGAGATTGTATCAATCCACTGGAGACAGTCACAGCAAGATTGCTATATTTAACCCGTTGATAACCAGAATGGCATGCAAAGCATTGTGAAGCAATGCATTGGGGACCTCTCTGGCAGTCAAGGGGTTAAACAAGCTCTATTCAAATGCATGGGAATTTGGGGATTTTTATGTGTCCCCTATGGTGTAGCTGCTTTACTCCAGAATAACTCCAGTTATTCTTAGTGTATTAGTGTCCCCCCTCTCCTCAAGCACCAGTGGCCTGTCTGCTCCTCACTCATATGCAGGCCCTATATCAGCACACACAGTGCTGGATTGCACTAGCTGTAAGAAAGAAAAAAGGAGGGGTGCAGACTTTGGTGACGAGAAGATCCTGTTTATTCCTTAGTTGGTGTGTCATCAAGCAGGGTGGGTTACAATGCTCTGCACACTTTATACCAGTTTTCCCATCATCAGCTGGTATGAGTACTTTAATGTAAGGACAAGTTTTGTCCTTTTGCACATTTTGTTTGTTATTCCTGCACCATATAGTCTGCCCCTCTTTTTTGCTTCATGAAAGACCTTGGGTTGTTTCTGGATTCATGGGAGAGCAGCATATATATATATATATATATATACTACGCAGAGTATATCTCATTTCCAAACACACTCCCACTCACCATCTTTGCTCTGCACAGGACCTTCTTCTCTCTACAGCTCTTATTACATCCTCCCACTCCCGCCTACAGGACTTCTCCCATGCTGCACCTGAGCTCTGAAATTCCCTCCCCGTCCCCTTCCTCAAGACTGTAAGCTCTCACAAGCAGGGCCCTCCGATCCTTTTATTTTCCATGTTCCATTTGAACTATTTAAAGGAGCAGTAAACTTTTTTTATGAAAACACATATTTTATAGAGCATTTCCTGCTGCATAAAACAAGGTCACTCCCATCTGTCAGATGTTTTATTCAAAATGTATAACAGTTTAAATAATCAGGAAGTGAATTTACTGTGTTTACTTCCTGATAGTTCTAACTGACAGGAAGTGACAGGCAGTTTCTATCACATTCTATGGAGAACTGTACATCTCTGACTTTTCTAACTTTCCTCTCCATTAGAGTCTAACAGGAAATCTAATTAGAATGTGACCACTAGAGGGCACTGCTAATGTAAAAAAAAAACATGGGTTTAAACTGTAATAACTCAGGAAATATAAATCTCTCGGCAGTGGGAGTACCCTTATTTTACTCAATAGGAAAATCCCTACAATATATATTTTTTTCATAAAAAAGTTTACTGCTCCTTTAATATCTCTGTCTGTTCCCTATTGTACAGCACTGCAGAACAAGTTGGCACTGTATAATTAAAGAATAATGATATGAATAACAATAGTATCCACTACATCAGGGCAATGTGACTCTCTCATACACCTATTTGGCCTCTGTGTAGCAGGCATATACATTGTGAGTATAATGGTGTTTCAATGGTGGCCACACTGAACCCTCTCGTATGCACTAGTAGCACCACTCCTGTTTTTTTGGTTTTTCTTCTTTTATCTGTGAGAAAAATGAGTGAAACCTAGAGATAAATAATTATCCCGAGGTAATTCTCCTTCCCCCATCCTCTTTTATGCCATTAGATGTGAGGGACCAGCGACCTTGCACTAAAAGCACCAGTTAAGTCTGATCTGATTTTGGTGCTTCCTAAAGGACATAAGGACAAAGAAAAGTATAGAAATTCTGGGGCAAACCAACTACACCTTAGGGGAGAACTAAAATCTCCTGGTGATTGTTAGAGCGGTCTCCAGTGCATTTAAATTGCAATTCCTACCTTCTATAATGCTACAGAAACATTGATCAGTGACATTAAACCAGATTAACACCAAGCACAGCATATGTAACACTCAAGTCAACCAAATGGCCACACATTATGGTTAGAAATTCAAAATAGGGATTTAAAAGGTTAGATTAACCTTACTGATGCTAAAGAGGTCTCATATGTATTTCTGTTTAGCACCCAAGGGGTTAAGTTGTAAGTGCAAATGTAAAGGGAGGCATGAACCTGAGGCACAAGAAAGGGGATGTATGAGAGAACAGACTGAAGGCTGGAGCAGAAGCCTCTGAGGGTCTGTGGCTTCTGTGTCATCAGTTTCCCAACTTTGATATAGACATCAGACAGACAGAAGTAGACAGATACTAACAAGATACAAAGGATCAGTTTAAAATTTATCCATTTTATATAGCAGTGACATTAAAATCTGCTCACCTTACAGAAGCAGTAAACTGTTTTTTATGAAAAAATATATATATATATTGTAGGGTGTTTCCTGTTGAGTAAATTAAGGGTACTCCCATTGCTGAGAGATACATATTTCCAAAACTTTTAAAGCTGTTTTCTTACATTAGCAGTGCCCTCGAGTGGTCAAATTCCAATTAGTTATTCTATTGCATTCTAATGGAGAGGAAAGTCAGTGGCATCCAGTTCTCCACAGAATGTGATATAAACTGTCATGCTGTTAGTTAGTACATTCAGGAAGTAAACACACAGTAAATTCACTTCCTGATTATTTCTACTGTTATATCATTTGAATAAAACAACTAACAGCAGTGGGAGTGTCCTTGTTTTATTCAGCAGAAAAAGCTCTATAACATAGGTTTTCATAAAAAAGTTTACTACTCCTTTAAAACTGGGGAAGTGGCTAGGGGGGCATTTTCAAGGATTTTTAGGTTATTTCAAGACATATTGACACCTCTTTGTGTAAATGAATAAATTATTTATAGCAAGGCCAAAGTATTTTATTTACACAAACTAATTTATAAACAAACATACTAAAGTTTAACCCCTTAAGGACCGGACGTTATGGGACATTTCCGTCCCATAACGTCCGCATAGGGGCACTTTGAGGCGCCGGTACACGTGACCTGTCACGTGTATCGGCGCGTCACTATGGGGCTTGAAACAGATCGCTCCGATCTTGGAGCGGTCTATTTCATGCCCTATTTTTACTTACAGCGCTCCCGGTAGAGCGCTGTAAGTAAAAAGTACGTGACGTACCATGACCGTCAAGGGTCTTTCAAGCAAGTTTACCCTTGACGGTCCTGGTACGTCAAGGGTCCCTAAGGGGTTAAACAAATATTAAAATGTTTTATTGCTTAACTGTAGGCAGGCAATGTAGAAAAGCAGTGGGGATGGCAAGCAGGGTGCATTAGTAGGAGGCATTAGTAGAAGAAAGAGGAAACTGGTCATGCCAATCTAAGGATCGCTGGTTAGACCTCACCTAGAGTATTGTGCACAGTACAGTAAAACCCATAACCAGAAGGAAATATATATTCTGGAGAAAGTTCAGAGAAGGGTTGAATGGTTTATAGGAAAATAAATATCAGGATAGACAAAAGGATCTGAACATGTACAGCTTGGAGTAGAGAAGAGAGAGAAGATATGATAGAAACATTCAAATACAGGAGGGTAGCACATTTCAAAGGAGTAAAAAACTAGAGGCATACAGGCTTAGATGTAATGTAAGAAAGTCTTACTTCACTGAAGGGGTGGTAGAAAAGTGTAATAGCCTACCGGCAGAAGTGGTAGAGGTTAATACAATGAGGGATTTTAGAATGCATGTGAAATGCATAAGGCTTTTCTAAATATAAGACAAGACCAAAGACTAAATAAGGTGTGAAGTTTTTACAGTAGTAAAAATGGGCAGACTAGAGGCATTGAATGGTTCCCAGCTACAGTCAAATTCTATCTTCTATGTTTCTATATGTAGGTAACTTCTACAACTTTACACCACCAATGTGGAATATTTTCCCATATGTGCTCTTTTCATATGATTCAATATATTTTTATGCTCCACTCTTTTATATATATATTGATACATATCCCTGCATGAGATGTAGAATACTTCCCGTTGAGTCTGTACCTTAGTAATTTTCCCATATAGCCCCCATCGGCTTTATATTGTCTATCAAGAAAGGGTTCAAATAAGCTTGAACAAAAGAGTTTTTTAAGCACCTGGATAGATATCCAGTAAGTTGTGAGACACCCACACTAGGGTGATACAGGTAATTCAACCACAAAAGACAGGTCTTGCCTCACCTAAATCTGAGTAACATTTCAAGCAGTCATACAGCACATTAGTGGTAGAAACCAACCATCATCATACTCAATATTGTCCTGAGCTAGAAAGGTATCCATTACTTTTTTGAAAGCAACTACAGTATCTGCAAGTACAGCATCCTTAGGCAAAGAATTCCATACATTTACTACCCTTACTGTAAAAAAACCTGCTTTTGTTTTAGTCAAAAGTGTCTTTACTCTTAATGCATGATCTCTTGTGTTTTGCTCAGCTCTTTGAGTAAATTATGTAGGTATATGTGTGTGTGTGCTACAAAGTTCAATTTCATGTATACATTTGTCTGCTTGTGTGTGTGTGTTACATGCAGTTTTATATGACAGCAAGTTGTATTCTTGATTTCCATTAACCCTTTGAGTGCCAGACAGAGATCCAACGCATTGCATTTCAATGTGTTGGTTATCTCTCTGGCACTCAAATGGTTAACCCTATATGAACAAGTGGGTTGAGAATGTGATGTGGAACAATGCACTGCACCCTCGTATGATGATTAACAGGGTCATCCAATGTTTCCATGGGGACAGGTTGTATCACATTGTGGCCCTGGACTGAACTGTACATCATATTCCCTTCCCTAATTATGTGTCTGATGATCTACTTAATATAGTTCCATGTGTTTGTGTCAGTCTCTGGTACAATACATTTAATTCTGTATAAAAGAAGCCTCCACACTGCTCCTGAAGCTGTCAACTTTCCTTTTCTTTAATAGATTAAATAGAAAACCATTTATTCTTCACACGGAAAAAATGTACCTGCTATAAGATGGATGGGAGAGAGTTATTTCTGAGATACCGGGAAGTCTGCCGTACCCTAGCTGTATTCAGAGATTTGCTTCATCCTGCAGTACATTTTGCATATCAGCTTTAACCCGTTAAGTGCCAGGGTGGTATGCAACACCTTGCAAACAAAGGAATTGCATACCCCTCTGGCACTAAAACAGTTAAATCTCTTGAGTGCCAGAGGGCTGTGCAATACATTGCTCTGCAGTGCACTGCGCGCACACACACACCCCTTTGGCACTCAAAGGAGTAATTAGTAATGTTCGGTACCACAGGTGTTCCAGACCTTACATGTTACTTCAGTCTACTCATAACTCTTTGAGTGCCAGATGGGGGGGCAATACAAATTGTTAAACAGAAGAATGACACAGCAGTCTTCTTGCTAAATAGAAAGAGACACAGACAGAGGGAGAATGATCCAGAGCAGCTAAAAAGTAGCACACAAACCCTAAAGCTGAGGTGTCCAGTTCACAGGCCACATGTGGCCCACTGCTGTATGTAGTGCGGACCACAGCATGAGATTCTGCTGCCTGAAATTCAGCCCTTATGTACCCATTGACTGCCAGGAACTGAAGTGGCTCCTAGCAGTCAGATTGTATTAAAAAGAGCGTGGGGGACTTGCAAGCCTTACATGTGAAGACAAAGTGAAACCAATAGACTGATCTTACATTTTCAAACAAGTCATCTGGGTGCTCCACATTCTTTCTTGTTCTGAACCCCATCAGGAGTCATGCAGCGTTATATCACATTGCGATAATCCTATGGAGGATGATCAAAGCGCAGGCACTCCAGCTTCTTTGAAATGTAAGCTTCCCCTTGTTTCTACAGTTTTGGTGGTACTATGGGGGGATATGATAAGAGATGAATGTGGGTGGTGCTGTGGGGAGATAATGTGGTGAAGGGGAGAATATGGTGCTATGGGGGGCAGTTGATAAGGGGAGAAGTTGTGGTATGAAGAGAGATAATGAGAATGGCAGGAGAAGGTGGTGAGTGAAGAAGGTTGTGTCATGTTTGCTTGCTCCAGAATTACCCCATTTTCACTGCATATCAGCCTCACTGTGGCTGGACCACACAGCAAAACCAAACACTTAGAGCCCTTTGTTAAAAAAAAAAATTTGGAAACTAAATTTAAAGCAAATGTTAGCATCACTTTGTTTAAACAGCAAGGCCTCCCTTTTGAAAATCCAAAGAATTAACTGTTTTCTACAAAACAACAGAACAATATATTCTCTGTAAATACAGAAGACATATAAATGTAAATATAGTATTTAACTATACATTTTAACATCAAATATTTATGACATCGAATCCTGATTTTAAAATGTCATTTTTTTAAGCTGTATGGAGAATAAAGGAATTGACATGCAATAGAAGAAGGCATGGGTATAAAAGGGGCGTAATCAAAAAACTACAAACAGCATACAACCAGAGTGAACCCATTTTTTTAACCATAAATTTTGGCTACAGATAAGCAAGACTAGCTATTTAATTCACAGATTTGTATGTCAGTTAATGGGGAAACTCCTGCTTTTGACTAATGTATTATGAATAAATCTACACAGACAAACATACCACCCGCCCACACACGCGCACACACACAGACATACAATTAAGGGATTAAAAGCCCCATTTAAATCATTGAGAATTTAGGTTTTCCATTTTGGTGGAGTTGGTTTGCTCCAGAATTATATTTCACTGTCGTCCAATACAGGTCACTGGTACCATGGGATGTGTAGTCCCCTTTAATAGGCAGGAACAATTATGCAAATAATTTGCAAGGGGCAGAGCCTCCCCTCTTACTTAAGCCACCTTCTGGCCAGAGCCACCCATATTGATTTGTTCCTGGTGTGCTTGCACACCAGGCAGAGAACAGCTATGCTTCTTAGAGTTTTATTATTTTTTATTCAAATATGGAATACCACCATTAGGAGGGTGACCATGGCTGTGAATTGCCCTCTTCAAAGTGGCTGGTGCAGCTTCCAGGGATTTCTGTGGACCTATACCTGAAGAGGGGACAGCTTGTGTTAAGCAGCTCCCCTGTTGGGGAAATTACCTCTGGTTCTTTCCCTCCCTATCATGGTCACCTGAAGACAGAAGTCTGCGAGAAAGGTGAGTCACCCATTGAGTGCTGAAGGTCCACTTGTCCCCACAGTGTCCCTTTGATGGGCTTGTATTTGGGAGTTTTAATACACTCCAGCACTCATAGGGTGTTTTTATTGCATTACAACTATTTATGCAATTTCTGTGTTATTCTCTGAGTTTTGGAGCATTGGGTATTCATTTATTTATGTTTCTCATGTATTTCATGCTTGTTTGGGCACTTTTTAATGTTTTACTAAACTTTATTAAAAATGGTGTTCCGCGCCTTTAAGCGCGGCTTTTTCCCGCTCAGCAGCAGAGCTCCTTTACTCTCTATGGGAATTCACAGTTTGGGACGTATCTCTGAAACCGCTTGTCACAGCAACTTCAGAGTGGGCTCATTTTAATGCTAGGCTCCTGCTCTATCATCCGGTTGGTGTTTTATTAATATTGGGGGCTCAGGGGGGCTTCGGGCACTGTTTGGGGTACTTGCAAGGGAAAAACTACATTTCCCATGAGCTCCTAGCTCGCGCTCGTTTCTGATTGGCTGTCATGACGGCCGCCATTTTGTGGTACTTTCCCAAGGCGAGTACACTACGCAGGGACCGAGCCTTCTCTCTCCTCACCAGATTAACCCTTCGCTGGCCAGATAAGTCCGTTTTTAGACCTTTTCTGGGGTGAAACTTTAATCTTTAACACTTTTCTGGGTGATAGTGTTTTTTGTGGGGTATATTGACGCTGTGAGCATGTCTACTTCACTGGAGCTAGGGGCTAGACCCAAGACTAAGGAGGCTGGGGGGTCTTCTACCCCCATGGCGTTTTGCTCCTCTTGCCACATTGGGCTAGATTGCGATAATGTGGGGGATCTATGCCCTAATTGTACTGATAAAGATAGCAACCCTGGGCTTCCCAGCCACGCTATTGAGCCATCTTGGGTGAGGGAGTTTAAAGCTGCCACTAGGGATCTCAGATCCACACTTCAACTCTTTCCCTCTCAGGTACAGGGGGCTCTCCAGGTCTGGCAGACCCCCTCTACTATCAGGACCTCCCTGCCTAAGCCACAGGGAGCTCCTGATATCACTGATTCTTCCGAAGAAGAACTTTTACAGGATTCTGATGCTGAGGAACGTACTGTCATTGAATCTAACAGGTCCATTGGGGACCCCTATGAGTGTGACCCTGAAGTTTCGGCTGAGGGTCTGATCAGAGCGGTTCTGAATACGCTCAACCTTCCTCTGACTCAGGAATCCTCTTATGATCCTACTGATGTTTTTCAGAAAAAGCCATCTAAACCTGTTGTTTGTTTTCCAACTAACCCTACTCTTGCCCGTCTGGTTTCTGAGGCATGGAAGAATCCTGATAGGTCTTCCTCTGTCTCCAAAAAGTTTGCCAAACTTTACCCTTTTCCCGAAGCGGAGCTGGCAAAATGGGTTCATCCTCCCAAGGTGGATGCTCCTGTGTCTAGACTATCCAAATCTACTGCTTTGGCTGTCTCAGATGCCTCTGCCTTGCAGGACTGGACGGATAAGAAATTAGAGCTCTCTCTTAAATCTATTTTTGCCTCTATTGGCACTGCCATGCGCCCCACCTTTGCTGTGGCATGGGTTAATAGGGCTATTGCAGCCTGGACTGAACGACTGACTGAAGCGGTTCGCCAGGATGCGCCTGTATCTGAACAGTTGCAGCTTCTTGCTAATATCACTGAAGCTCAGAACTATGTTGCTGATGCTGCTTTTGACGCTGTGCGCATGATGGCGAGGGCCTCCACTTCTTCTGTGGTGGCTAGACGCGCTCTTTGGCTGAAAATTTGGTCTGCTGATACAGCCTCTAAGAAAGCCTTGCTTTCCTTGCCCTTTCAGGGGAATTTGCTCTTTGGCTCTGAGCTCAAAGAAATGATCAGTGAGGCTACTGGCGGTAAAAGTACTCTTCTACCCTCAGTCTTTAAGAAAAAGTTTCCAGCCAAACGCAATCGGTCCTTTCGTTCCTTTCAGACTGAGACACGCTCCTCGGCCCAAACGGGTCCTCCCACTACGCGCTCCTCCTCCAAGCCCAAACAGTCCTGGAGGCCCAAAGTTGCCTCCAAGGCCAAGACCTCCAAGACTGCTTCGGCATGACTCGCCGAACCCGGGTCCGCATCCGGCTGTAGGCGGTCGTCTCCGCATCTTTCGCCGGACTTGGGAGGAGTCAGTGGCGGACCCATGGGTTCTTCAGGTGGTGTCAGAGGGATACAGGATCCCTTTCTCTTCCCTTCCTCCTTTTCGGTTCCATTTTACTCGTCCTTCTCAGGAACCCTCAAAAAGGCGTCTGTTCGACGACGCTATTCAAGGATCTCTTGGACAAAGAGGTCCTGGAGGCGGTTCCGCAGGGGGACACAGGTTCAGGATTTTATTCCAACCTGTTTGTGGTAGCCAAAAAAGGACGGAGGAGCCCGTCCCATCTTGGATCTCAAAGATCTCAATGCCTATGTGGTGACCTCCCACTTCCGCCAGGAGTCTCTGCGCTCTGTGATTGCAGCAATGTCTCCAGGGGAGTTTCTTGCCTCCCTGGATCTTCAGGATGCTTATCTTCACATCCCTATTCATCCAGAGAGCAGGAAGTATCTCAGGATTGCCTGCCACAGGGGACACTTTCAATTCACAGCGCTCCCCTTTGGACTGACTACAGCTCCTCAAGTCTTCCAGCGGGTGCTGGGCTCCTTGATAGCGGTGCTCCATCAGGATGGGATCAGAGTGACACCCTACATGGACGATCTCCTACTGAAGGCCTCCTCAGCGGAGCTTCTACACCAGCAGTTGCAGAGGTGCATGCACACCCTGAACCGTCATGGATGGATCCTGAATCTGGACAAGTCGGACTTGATTCCTTCTCAGAGGCTTCTGTTCCTGGGTCTCCTGTTCGACACTCGCCAATGCATGGTGTTTCTTCCAGAGGACGTGGCTCACCAGATAGCCGTCAGAGTGGCTGGGATTCTGGACTTGGACGAAATTCCAGTTCCGAAGTTGTCGTCCTTAGTGGGGAAGTTCATTTCCACGATCGAAGCAGTACCATTTGCCATGGCCCACTCCAGGGATCTTCAGAGATTTGTGATCCAGACGTGCAGGACTCATCCAGATCATCAACATCTGTCTGTTTCTCTTCCTCCTCATGTCGAGTCGAGTCTGCACTGGTGGTTAGATCTCTCTCATCTCCTGAAAGGGAAATCCTTTCTAGTTCCTCATTGGACCACAGTCACAACGGATGCCTGCCTTCGGGGCTGGGGTGCAGTCTGGGGTCGCTTCAGTGCTCAGGGGAAATGGGGTCTGGAGGAATCCATGCTCTCCATCAATGTTCTGGAACTTCGAGCTGTCCGGCTGGCCCTGAGGCACTGGGAGTCTCAATTGACCGGTCTTCCAGTCAGAGTAGAGTCCGACAACGCCACGGCGGTGGCTTACATCAACAGACAAGGCGGCACAAGAAGCGGTTCCGCCTGGTGGGAAGTCAAGGATATTTTGTCTTGGGCAGAAGATCACGTGCCTGTCATCTCTGCAGTTCATATTCCAGGCGTGGACAACGTCATGGCAGACTTCCTCAGTCGTCACACCGTCGACAGCGGAGAATGGGCTCTTCACCCAGAGGTGTTTCACATGCTCACTCAACGGTGGGGGATGCCAGTGGTGGACCTGATGGCTACCAGACACAACAGGAAGGTTCCGGTGTTTTGCTCCCGTCTGAGGGACTCCCTTGCTCTAGCGGTGGATGCCTTGTCGATCCCTTGGGACTTCTCCCTGGCTTACATCTTCCCCCCTCTTCCTCTATTGATCAGAGTTATTCAGAAGTTGAAGAGAGAACGTTGTCCTGTCATCCTGATTGCTCCGAACTGGCCTCGCCAGTCCTGGTTTCCGGAATTGATGGCCATGTCAGTGAGGGATCCAATCCCACTTCCAGCCCGTCCGGACCTGCTTCTTCAGGGGTATCTGTGGAAAGAGGATGTTCTCTCTCTCCGTTTGATGGCATGGCGGTTGAATCCTCGATTCTAGCTAAGAAAGGCTTTTCTCCTTCTGTGGTGTCGACGATGCTCAGTGCTCGTAAACCTGTGTCTTCCAAGATCTATCATCGCATTTGGTCAACTTTTGTGACATGGTGCTCTGTCAAGCAGTTGTCTCTTGACTTCCATCTTCCCACTGTCCTGGCCTTCTTGCAGGACGGTGTGGATAAGGGGCTCAGTCTGAGTTCCCTCAAAGTTCAGACATCTGCCTTGTCTGTGTTTTTCCAGGAACGGATTGCCATCCTTCCTGATGTGAAAGTCTTCTTCCAAGGTGTGACTCATGTTCGACCGGCCTTCAAGAGTCCTGCTCCTCAGTGGGATCTCAATTTGGTGCTGGGAGTTCTTCAGCGACCACCGTTTGAATCCTTGGCTTCCATTCCATTACGTCTTGTGACTTGGAAGATGGCCTTCCTTTTGGCTATTGTGTCAGTACGCCGGGTGGCAGAGTTACAGGCATTGTCTTGTAAACCTCCTTACCTGGTGTTCCACAAGGATAAGGCTGTGCTTCGCACTACCAAGGAATTCTTACCCAAGGTTGTGTCTGAGTTTCACATCAATCAGGAGATTGTGGTTCCCTCTTTCTGCCCTAATCCTTCATCTGACAAGGAAAGAGATCTCCATTTGTTGGATGTGGTGCGTTGCCTCAAGTTTTATGTTCACCGCACCGAATCTATCAGGAAGTCTGACGCTCTATTCGTCATTCCTGAGGGGCCTAGGGCAGGAAGACCGGCTTCCAAAGTTACCATTGCCTCTTGGATTAAGGCTACCATCCGTGAAGCCTATAAGTTGAGGAATAAGCATGTTCCCTTCAGGGTGACTGCCCATTCCACCAGATCTATTGGGGCCTCCTGGGCCTACAAGAATCAAGCTTCTGCTGATCAACTGTGCAGAGCGGCCACTTGGTCCTCTGTGCACACCTTTTCAAAGCACTACCGCGTTGATGTACTGGCATCGGCTGATGCCAGTTTTGGAAGGAAGGTCCTGGAGGCAGTCTTGCCTGTGTAGGTCTTCCGCTCTGTGATCCTTAGTGCTTCCTTACTGTTGAGCCCGGTTGGCTCGTATTACGTGTGCTGTGTTAAGTTCAGGGATTGTTCCCTTGGTTGGTGTCCGTTGACACTTACAGTTTGGGCTATGTTATCAACTGGTTAACAGTTCTAGTGACTTGGGCCTTGCGCCTGGTCCTTGCCTTACTTCCCGCCTCTGGATCAGCTCAATGTTTGTACATCCCATGGTACCAGTGACCTGTATTGGACGACAGTGAAAATAGGATTTTAGTCTTACCTGTTAAATCCTTTTCACTTAGTCCATACAGGTCACTGGTCTCCCACCCTGTCAAGGGACCAGTCTTGGCTCTCCTGTGGCATTCAGTGGGGGACCGTTCGGGCATGCTCACAGGAGTCTTTCTTTTTGCTTACCTGGGGTCAGTTTAGGGTCTCAAATCAATATGGGTGGCTCTGGCCAGAAGGTGGCTTAAGTAAGAGGGGAGGCTCCGCCCCTTGCAAATTATTTGCATAATTGTTCCTGCCTATTAAAGGGGACTACACATCCCATGGTACCAGTGACCTGTATGGACTAAGTGAAAAGGATTTAACAGGTAAGACTAAAATCCTATTTTCTTTATCTTATTGAATATGGTGGATCAAAATATCCTAACACATGCATGAGAACTTTGATGCTCTAAAGTTCTATAAAAGTTTCAAAGTATTAATGCAAGCGCATTTCCTCCAAGAATTCAGATCCTGTCGCATGACTTAGTTTGGATTGACTGTTGGTTATACTTTATTTAAATAGCTTCCCCATACAGCATTCGGGTTACCTGCCTCTGAAGACACTCAATTGGTGGTAGAAACTTGTTAGACAATACAACAGCAACATATTTAAGACCATGAATAATCTTCCTTCTGTTACTGTAGTTTAAATAAGATACTAGTTTAACATGATGTAGTAATGAAGTGAAGTTACTCTTTGTTTTAAAGGGACAGTAATACTTCGTTTTAACTTTATTTGATTTTGTAGGCATTAAAAAAACATGAAGAATGATATAAGTCTTATCTCTCAAACCTTTATGGTTTATGAGATATTCACAAGCAAAGTTTCCCCTCCCGCCCCTTTTACCTAGTGTAAGCCATCTCTTCTCAGATGTGGAATGCAGTCCATAGACCAGACAGATAACAGCAGGGTACACTCTTATTCCTATGAGAACAATGAAAGCCCTGCCCCCCTTGACAAGCTTTTCAGGTTTTTCCCTTATTTTAATTGAAGATTGTCCCTCTCTGCAGTCTACCTGAGCACCTCCCTTCTGCTGTGGCTGAACAGTGTGACATCAGTAAAAGGGGCGGGAGGGGGATACTTTGTAATTGAATTACTCTGGAACTACAACTCTGACAGAATTTAAATAACACTCTCCAAAGTCCAAATACTATGATGATTAATTAGAGCTGCTTTTATTATGAAACATTACTATCCCTTTAAGTGACACAAGTAATATAAGTGATATAGGTGTATCGTTTTTTAAGAAGTATGAGACTATACACTATTTGATCTCATGTGAAATGGATGTTGTGGTCTTTAAGAGCTGCGAGACCATACATTATTTGGTCTTGATGTGATCACTGAGGTGACCGTTACCCTGACTGATGCTTCAGTCAAAGTGATATAGGGGATATAAGTAATATACATGTGGCAGTCCCTATGTACAGTGAGATTAAATACTACCTGCCTTCCAAGTAACCATTTATCTTATTGGTATTATGATTAGTTTTCACAGCCGCTACATCTTTGAAGAATTTGACGCTATGTCCACCTATATTTGTAGGTGTTCACATGTAGCACTGCTCATATTTAATGTGATAGTTGTTTAACTTTATGCCATTATTTATGGCAATATATAATAGTAGTGTTTTCCCAACACCTTTGAAGTACACCATATGTACATACTAGATGCTTGTAATTAGGATGTCGCATAAAGAGTGATTGGGGTTTAAGATTTAAAGGAGTACTGTGTTTGGCAATTACGCTCTATTACTCTACCCCCCTAATTGATCTCAATAATGTGTTTTTCATACACATTTATATATACGCAAGCTGCTGTAAAATTTGGCTGATCTGACCACTAAATATGCAAGGACACATGCAACCTGTCCACGTGATGCATTGGTATAGTTTAGTATCATAAAGCGCTATTTGAAATCCAGTTGCATATCACTTCAGTTGGATTGGTGATTGCAGTAACTAACTTAGGCTAGTATTAATCAGGAAGAACACAGGATTATTTTGTAATCCATATATAACACTCAGAATTATGTGTCACTATATATATCAGCCCATATTGACACATAAATAAGATACACACAGTGATATCTGAGCATCTAAATCAGGGAATTGGTCTCAAACAGCATAATTTGAGTGATTCATAAATTGTTGATAGTGAATCACATTGAATGATGTTTAAAGAAGAGTTGTAACTGTTACTCAATAGAAACACCCATGTAGTGGAAGACTATTGACATTTTGCGGGATTAGTGTGGAACAATTCTCCGACATGTCACATGTGAATTTTAAATTGTAGTTTTTTAATTATTTTGCCCTACATCTCTTAAGCATTCAATAAAGGTTATGTTTTAATCTCTACCACAGGACTACATTTACCATAGAGAATTAGAGTACCTCGTAGATGCTACTGTCTCTTTTTTGCAATATGATTTATTGAATATGGTCCATGTGCTGTCCTGCAGATGCACTCGCAGCAGCTTATATCTGTCCTACTTCTCATGGCTCAGGCTCTCGCTATACCTGTTATCTCTCCCCAGATCTGCCCCAGAGACTCCAGTTTCCAGATATAAATACCGGATCTCTGGAGACAAAGGATGATTCTCCAATTTGTAGAGTTCCCTGGCAACTCCACCCACTCCCAGTCTGATCCTACTTATTCCCGCCCACTTCCCTACCCATTTCAAGGCAAAGTTTCCAATAACACCTATCTCTATTAAGCCCCACCCACATTGTGATATTAATCACATCATTTGGTCACTCACATCTCCATCCCACATTGATACTCAAGGGGTGCTTGAGCTTCAAGGATCCCAGATATGGATCTGACTTCTAAAAGAAGAATCCTCCAAACTCACTTGCAGTAATGGAAGTAAACTTTTGGTCCCAACATGAATAAATATTTATTCAAATATAATAAAATATAACCTAAAATATAAAATAAACTGTAAGCCAGATAAAAATCACTGGCAGCATGTGATTGACATGTAGCTACCCCCTTTGTAATCATATGTTAGTCTTATAGCACCCCTCATTGTGTGGTATGTTTTTATTTGTATATACAGGAAATACACAACATTAATTAATGTAACCATTTCAAAATGGCAGAAGGCAGCATCGTAAGTCATTTACAGAAGCTTGATTCAAACAGTTATCTAAGTTAGAGATTAAAAATGATTATTCTAAAAATAAACATACTTTGACGGTAATATAAAATAAGTCATCATAGCTGATCAGGCAGTGCAAAATGCCTGGGAGAAAAATGATCAGGATGTTAGGTACATAATTGTGCAGATGCATGGTACTTCACAGACAATTTATGGTATTAACCGGATCACAGAAAAAGACACCTGGAAGCATTTAGAGCACGTAAATACTAAATGGGAGAAATAACACTAAATGGGAGAAAGAGAGAAATCTGTTACAGAATGTGAACAAAGTGTTTTAATCACTGGCTGAATAGCAGCAAACATCAGCAGGGACATTTATCAAGTGATGCTAGGCTGGCATTACTACTACAAATAGAAATGGGTGAAACTTCCAAGATTTGTTTGAAGAACAATTTGTCAGCTATTGGGAAAATTCTGTTTCTGGCTGAATCATTTCAAAATGAATCTACAGAGTGGAGAGAGAGAGAGCGCATTTCAGCAAGCCTTCATTATGCACAGCAGAAACTCACTCAGGCAGTACTAATACGTTGTTCAGAAGCGTAGAGAACAGGACAGGATCCTATTTGGAATGACATTGAGGCCATGTGAACCTGCACTTATTGTGTTTCCATTCATGGCATGTTGGATTTCTGGCCTTCTCATTGGTTAAAATGGCAAACAAAATGAGAAACAAACTACCTGTTTCACAAAATATGTTTTAGGTCTCGTAAAACAGCCTATTTCACATGAAAACTAAGGCTGCAAAATAATTTTTCTAAGCCCTAATAGGGATGAGTAAAATGGCTGAGATTAATTTTGTGAATCGATACAATGGCTGTAGACATAATTCTGGATCTGTCTGAATCAATCCAGAAATAACTGCAGAGGGCAACTCGGGAAGGAGAACAGGTTGAGGAAAGGACAGGAGAGTATGAAAAAGAAAGCAGGACAGCAGGGGGTAGGATTGAGAGGTAGATGGTGGCCAGAAATTGGTAGAGGAAAAGGAGTAGGAAAAGTGGGAGTGGCAGAGGGGACCAGACATATGTGCTCAACTACTCTATGATACATCTTTATAAAGTTCCAAACCACTTTATCATATAGAAAAAGTCCAATTATAGTTCTCTGAGAGTGTTGTTGTTCATCCCTGGTTTACAGTTGAACCAATTCACAGACAAGTACAGAAAGTAAAGGAGACACATGGACAGCACAAAACAGTCTCTGAATGTAGTAAAAATCACAATTTTTGTATTATAGTCCCCAACCCTCTCTCACAGATAGGTACTCAGATTTGGTTGAGGCTTCCCTATAGGAATCTTGGGATGTACTTGAAGTAAAACCTCAGGCTGGTGGACTCTCTCCTGTTCACTCAGCTTTTATTTGTTGAAGCAACATCACCAACCTACTTCAGCAGTAACTTACATTTTAATTTTCTACCTCCACTTAGTGACCTTACTCATATCTTAAGGAGTCAACTAGCTGGAGGATATAAGTAGGGTATGGGGTGGTCTTGAACTAGGAAAGAAATTAATGATAAGGATAGATAAAAAAAAAATGGCATGAAATTTAGCCATGGAATGCATTAAGTGTGCTACTTGTAAATGCATTGGGTGCAAAACATTTGTTAATGTTATTATCTATTCTTTTAACTTGCTGTTTTTGTCCATATGTTGTCCTTTTTATTTTTATTGTATTTTATTATTATATAAGTATTTTGGTATCAAATTTGTTCATCGTTTTTATATTGACCCGTAGACTGATAATTATTAACTCTTTTCTGTTACAATAAGAAGATAGTCTCCTCAGTAATCTCTAGCAATAGGGAAGGAAGTCAGCCCAGGAATCGGAAGGGAGCAAGCCTGAGGTGAGGGAGAAGGCATACTTCTAATTGGGTTGGGGGAGAGCAGAAAGGAGGAGATGATCCACACCTTGCTTCGGCAATTTCCCTGGAATGGAACATGCTTTAAATATTGTCTGATTGTGAGAGAACCATTTTATGAAGCATAGAACCAAAATAACTGTATTGCAAGATGTGTTTCAGATCTTGCCAAACTGTGTTTTGGATGCAATTTTAATATCTAGAATGTGATTGTTCATCTTTAATGTCTAACTATAGATATGTAGGCAAAATGACACCTTTCTTCCTATTTGATATTTGTTCCATGGCATAATCCACCTAGCCCCCGAGAGTACTCTGTGTTCCTGATTGGGCCTGATTAGCTTCACAGTATAAGACTAGTAACGAGCAAAGAGTAGAATAGATGGCACATCTGAGTCCTATGGCCATACAAAAAAAGCAGCATGTGAGTTATAAGTTTAAGCTAGGGTCCGTCTTATCATCTTTTCCCAGCCCAATGACTTTAGTCCTTTTCTGCATACTCATGTTGTGCATTGACCCTCTGTCAATGTAGAAAAAATCAAAATGTTTACACCACCAGAACCAAAAACTGCTTAATGGAACAGGCAGCAGAACAAGCCTTTAGAAACATTATGTTTGATCATGTGTATGTGCGCTATCAGCACGAAATGCGTGGACCAGTCATAACACCTTTCTTTCTTCACTCTGTAAGTCTCCCTCCATCTGCCTCACTTCTGCATTGTACAGGTACAATTCCAAGTTTTTATATTTTGTATATCAATAATGAGATTATGTTTTTAAAGGCTTTTTCCTTTGCCTGTTCCGTTGGAGAGTATTTGATATTGGTGGTACA
This sequence comes from Rhinophrynus dorsalis, assembly GCA_037306005.1. Classification (NCBI taxonomy): domain Eukaryota; kingdom Metazoa; phylum Chordata; class Amphibia; order Anura; family Rhinophrynidae; genus Rhinophrynus; species Rhinophrynus dorsalis. The sequence goes on along the minus strand of CM074719.1, from coordinate 64,605,800 downwards.
AACATTTTGTCTTTTTCCTTAGAGGTTTAGTGAGTTAAGAAAGAATCTTTCATTTTGTACACAGACCATCATCCATTATTGATACAATTATTGTGGAGTGAGACTATTATTCACCGACAGGAGCCACTGTTTAACCTGTCATCTCTTTGCTGCATTGATTCAGTGGGAACGCAGCGGAGCTGCTGCATATCTTCTTTTCTTGCAACATACAATGTAACCATTCTGGGCAGCATCTTTGGCCCGAGCCCTTGTTGTTTCGGCATCATGTACTGTGTATGTAATAGCTGACTATGACAAAAATATCTTGTTTAGTGATATAGCTTGATAACAAAGCACTCATGTAAAGGCCAGTTTTCATTACATAGTGAAAGCATTGAATATGGGCAAATGAAAGGGGCTCCTGAACAATAATGAAACTCTCCAGCCTAAGGCGGTATACTCCTGTCTGGCACTGAGCCTCACCACAGGAGTCTAATTAGGAATACTGCATATTGAATGTCAGGAAAAATATTAATCAGGCTAACTAAAGCAGAAAAAGGATACATTTACTAGTGGAATAGTAGCGTCAGCAAAACAACTAAACAGGAAAAATATAGTATAGGCTAACCCTTTGAGTGCCAGAGCTTTGCAATGCGTTGGATACCTCTCTGGCACTCAGTGGGTTAAAACTTTTTTTTAAAACTTATCCTCATTATACAGGTCTGTGCCAATCTTTTTGTCACATCTCCTGCCAAAGCTGAAGCTGCCAGTGGCAGCTTTATTCCAAGTGGCTGTTCAGGTGTGTGTGACATTAGCACAACCAATAGGAATAATAATCTGACTCAGAAGAGCTCATTGCACTAGCTCTGATGAAGAGATGCTCAGGATTGAGCTGTGCACTGAGAACTGTAGGCAGGGCCATTGCAAGGATTTTTGTCTACATAGGCGACGGTGCATTTTTAAGCCCCCCACCACCGCCAATCCCCCCACTGAATGTAATATAAATCGTTTTGGATTCACACAGAGTCAGGTTATCCAGTAGCAGTCTGGGTAACCTGAGAACGCATACGGGTTTTTTGGACAAATGTATGCAGTAGGGGGCAGTCCAGGACCCTCTCGTGATCTGGGTTCCAGACTTTGTACTGCATCTCTAATCTGTGTGAGCACACCTCTCACAGAACATGATCTCCAGGCCTGCCAGTTTGCCTCTCTGACACTAATGTCCCTTCCCACAGCATGGGCAATGATGGAGGCACGATAATACCCATTGTGCCCTACCCTAAAAATGGCCCTGGCACAAAATTTTACACAACTGACCGACTTAAACATTATTGATTATTACCCCTTATGCAATGGAGTATGAAAACATATCACTCTTATTCTAATATTACATGTAATCAAATTACAGATCACCAGATATTACAATTAATACTATGACAATCACTGAAAGATTGTGTCTCACAAAGCTAAACATTGTCATAATCTGCCCTCTATTCACATAAATAAAATAGCTATATGCTGACTTGACTGCTGCTGATATCGTGCTCCTCTTCTTCCTGGCTCAGCTCCTCCATGAGCACTGAGCGCTAGGTGCTTAACAGCTGCTGAAAATTCAAGTGAGTCCTGCGTGGTGACACAGGGATGTCACAGCACAATTGGACGCCTCTTGCTGCCTCCTCTCTCCCTCACAGGCCTCCAAATTGCCACATGTTCTCTCCCTCGTTACCCTCCACATTGACACAAGAGGGGGAGAAAAAAGAAAGGCAAGAAAAGGAGAAAGAAAGAGGCAAGAAGTAGAGAAATAGAAAAGAAGGAAAGAAAGAGAGAGGAAAGAATGTGAGAGAGGCAAGAAGGGGAGAAAGGAGAGGATGCAAGAGGAAGGCTAAAGGAGAAAGAAGATGATAGAGAGGATGCAAGATGAGGGATAAAGAGACAAGAGGGGGATAAAGAGGATGAAAGAGAAGGGATAAAGAGAAAGGCAAGAGGGGGAGATAGAAGGATGCAAGAGGAGGGATAAAGAAGGGGGCTAAAGATGCAAGGCGGGAAGAGGCAAGAAGGGGGGTAAGAGGCAAGAAGGGGGAGAGAGAGAAAGGGGCAAGTTGAGGGATAAAGAGGCAAGGGAAGGATGCAAGAGGAGAGACAAAAGCAATAGGGGGATAAAATAAGGGCTAACAAGTGGAATAAAGAGGCAAGGAGGTAAAAAGAAAAGTAGTAGAAAAAGATAAAGGGGAATGAGGGAGGAAGACATAAATAAAGAGAAAGCGGCAAGGGGGGAGATAAAGAGGCAAGAGGGGGAGAAATAATATATATCTCTCCATCTTGCCTCCCTTGTACTTCTTTCACCCCTTTGTGCCTCTTTCTCCCCTTGAACCTCTCTTTCACCCCCTTGTGCCTTCTCCCCCTTGCACCTCTCTTTCTCCCCCTTGTACCTCTTTCTCCCCTCTGTACCTCTTCCCCCTTGCACCTCTCTTTCTTCCCCCTATGTACTTATTTATCTCCCCACTTTGTGCCTCTTTCTCCCCTCTGTACCTCTCCCCCCCTTGTACCTAGGGCCGGACTGGCCTACCGGGATACCGGGAAAAATCCCGGTAGGCCGTCAACACTGGGCTTCCCTGGGGGCCGGCCAGAGCTTCTTAAATAAAACTGCTATCTTTGCCAGGCCTGCAGGCCATCACTCAGTAGACGCAACTGGCAGTTGTTCACATCTCGCGGCCACAAAGGTAACAGGCGGCCGTGAGATGTGAACAACCGCCGGTCGCGTCTACTGAGTGATGGCCTGCAGACCTGGCAAAGATAGCACTTTTATTTAAGAAGCCGGGTAGGCTGGCCGCTCCTACCTTAAACGCGTGTGAGCTGAGCAGGAGGCTGGGAGCAGAGACAGTCAGCAGACGCCAGACACGGTCACAGGCAAGGGGGAGGGGGGAATCAATAGGTTTTATATAGAGGTAAGAGGGGGAGAAAGGCAAAAGGGGGACCAATAACGGGTAAAAGAGGCAGAGGGGGGTCAAGAGGGAGAAAAAAAGGCAAAAGGAGGGGGGATCAGGAGGGGAGAAAGTGGCAAAAGGTTGGGATCAAGAGTCAGGAAGGGGAGAGAGAGAGAGAGGCAAAAGGGGGATCAAGAGTTAATGGGGGGAGAAAGAGGCAAAGGGGAGATCAATAGAGGAAAGTGGGGGGAGGGGAGAAAAAGGCAAAAGGAGGGGGTCAAGAGGGGGAGAAAGAGGCAAAAGGGGGGAATCAGGAAAGGGGGAAAGAGAGGCAAGAGGGAGAGAAAGAGGCAAAAGGGGGATGAAGACAAGAGTCAAGGCTGGATTAAGGCAAGAGGGGGAAAGAGGGGGATCAAGAGGAGTAGAATGGCGAAAGAAAAATCAAGAGGGGTAAAGAGAGTCAACTTGACAAGAGGGGGAATCAAGACCGGGTGAAAGAGGCAGAGGGGGGTCAAGAGTGGGAAAAAAGAGACAAATGGAGGGGGGGGATCATGAGGCGAAAGGAGGGGCAATCAAGAGGCAAAAGGAGGGCGTGATCAAGAGGCAAAAGAAGGGGGGATCAGGAGGGGGAGAAAGAGGCATGAAGGGGAGCGAGGCAAAAGGGCGGATCAAGAGTCAAGGAAGGGGAGAAAGGGGGATCAAAAGGGAGAGAAAAAGGCAAAAGTAGGGGGCTCAAGACTCAAGAAGGGGAGAACGAAGCAAAAGGTGGGAATGAAGAGTGGGAGAAAGAGGCAAAAGAGGGGAATCGAGAGTCAAGAGGTGGTGTGTGTGTGTGTATGTATGTATATATATATATATATATATATATATATATATATATATATATATATATATATATTTATATATATATTATAACTCTTTATTACTCTGGTGGTGACATATAACTCTATTGTTCTGGTGGTGGCATTCAGATGTCTTTTAAAATGCATGTTTTCCCCTTTTCTAAACAAGAAAAAAATGCCATTATGCTATGGGGCTGGTATAATGACGTAATGCTATGGGGTTGGTCAGCAATTTTTTCCAGGGCTGGTTTTTATTCCCAGTCCGGCCCTGCTTGTACCTCTCTTTCTTCCCCCATGTACTTCTCCCCCCCCATTGTGCCTCTTTCACTCCTCTGTACCTCCTCCCCTTGTACCTCTCTTTCTTCCCCCTATGTACTTATTTATCTCCCCACTTTGTGCCTCTTTCTCCCCTCTGTACCTCTCCCCCCCTTGTACCTCTCTTTCTTCACCCATGTACTTCTTCCCCCCCATTGTGCCTCTTTCACTCCTCTGTACCTCCTCCCCTTGTACCTCTCTTTCTTCCCCCTATGTACTTCTTTCCCTCCCCCAACCATTGTGCCTCTTTCACTCCTCTGTACCTCTCCCCCCCTTGTACCTCTCTTTCTTCCCCCTATGTACTTCTCCCCCCCCCATTGTGCCTCTTTCACTCCTCTGTACCTCTTCCCCCCTTGTACCTCTCTTTCTTCCCCCTATGTACTTCTTTCCCTCCCCCAACCATTGTGCCTCTTTCACTCCTCTGTACCTCTCCCCCCCTTGTACCTCTCTTTCTTCCCCCTATGTACTTCTTCCCCCCCCATTGTGCCTCTTTCTCTCCTCTGTACCTCTTCCCTCCCCTTGTACCTCTCTTTCTTCCCCCTATGTACTTCTTTCTCTCCCACCCCCCATACCTGCTTATGTCTCTTTCTCTTCTCCACACTGCCCACACTGATGACAGCCGGGACTGCGTCACACGTGGAGACGCTGCGTGGTGCATGCTGGGGTTTTCTTCCTCAGTCTGGGCTCCAGTTTTAAACTTGCACTGGCCTCAGAACAGAGAAAGGAAAACACCAGCATGCTCCACGTGGCTTCTCCACTTGTGACGTGGTCTCGGCTGTCATCAGTGCGGGCAGTGGGGAGACACAGTAAAAAACATAAATAAATGGATTAAAAAAATAATTCTCCCCGTTTCGGTAACCCCTCCTCTGCGGCACCCTAAGGCGGCTGCCTAAGCCTCCTTATGCTAGCGCCGGCCCTGACTGTAGGTTTAGGTTGCAGCTATATCCAGAGGTGAGAGGAACAGCAATTGACAGGTAAAAGAAGACATTTTCACATCTACTTCTTTGGTTCAATATATTGTATTCTTTGACTGATACCTCTCCTGCACTCAAAGGGTTAACAGAACATTTTCAGGTTTATAACACGGAAAGTAAAAACAAGTGTATTTCTGTTAAATGTGTTATAATGGACGTCAAATTAAATGCACCTTTAAATTATTTTATGTAAATGAAGCAAAGCATGCGGCTAGAAAATAAATGCTCAGAGATCAACAAGAAAATAATGAAACAGTACAAATGGGGAATAGAACAGAGGTAATAAAATATGAGTGGAAACACTCAGAACATTGTGTGGGAGGAACAGACACATAACCTGTAATTTAGGAGGCAACACTTTCATGTGCTTTTCCAGGCACCTTGCTGAAAACAGCATCAGAGAGAAGCAAGATGTTCTACATTGTTTCTACAGGAAACATTCCCACTGAGACAGAGAATTTGTTTATAAATTGGTCACGTTTCTTTTAATAATCCAGGTATGCAAGGTTAATTATAATAGCTTTAGCCTAAAATGAACTGCTTTTATATTAAAGGAGAACGAACACCTCAAACTAATAACCTCCCACTTAGCTTACTATCTCCATGAAAACTTAATAGGGTGACCACGTGTCCCGGAATGCCCGGGATTGACACTTAACTAAGTGCTGTGTCCCTCGTCCCGAATCATCCCCCACCAGGACAATAAAGAGTCCCGGAATCAAGGCATAAAGCAAAGCCTAGTAAGCCCTATTCTGCCTGCCAGCTCAATCACAGCCAGCCAATGAAAGGGAGAGTATTTGCACAATGTTCCTCTCCTCATTGGCTGCCTGGTGTGTACGTGTGTGGTGGTACGTATGCCGCCCGGTGCATGTCATTAATGTTGAGTGAGACATGAGTGTGTGTCCTTGGGAGATGTGACAGGACGCTGCGAAACAGAAGTGAGCAGCACACAGCAGACCTGCACAGTGAGACTGAGTCATGCGGCTGAGGCTCCTGCCGGTACTGATTCCCTTTCTGAGGCTGACACAGAGCAAGAGTTCCCACTCACCTATCTCCAACAGTACAGATCTAAGAATAAGAGGCCATGATACACCAGAATAGCCATTGAGGTGCAACACTTTGAAATATTATCGGTGCATGTATTGGAGATCTGGATCCTGTGAGCAATCAATAAGACACCTGGAACAATTAACCCCTGATTTGTCGGCATAAGTATGTGAGACGAACTTTCTGAGCTGGATACATTATTCAAGGTGTTAGTCATCAGATAAGTAATCCACTGCTTTGCAATTCATTGCGTACCCCTCAGGCACTCAAAGGGTTAACACCCACATACGGACAACAATAAAGGGTCATTATTTTAGTTCAGGAGTAATCAGTGTTTGGAGCACAGCTGGTCTGGGTTGATGGGAGTTGTAGTTTCCAACAGATAATGGTCCAAAGATTGATTACCATTGTTTTAGTGTATGTAGAATTATTGATAGTCCTAGCAAGCGGGGCCTTCTACCCTTCTGCCTCAATGATATTGATGTTCTAAGTAAAAAAAAACAGATGCAGTTCTGGAGCAAACCAACTGCACCATAAGGTAAAAAATAAACAGCCCCATTATTAAATGGGACTTTTAGCCCATTGAGGGGTTATTCACTAAGGAATGATAAAGAGGTGATAACTTCTCCACTGTTATCATTTCTCCAGTTGCCGTGTTGTTCTATGTAGCATATGCATTAAAGTGATAGCAATGTTTCATAATAAAAGCAGCTACAATTAATCTTCATAGTATTTGGGCCTTGGAGAGTGTTATTTCAATACTGTCAGTGTTGTAGTTCAAGAGTAATTGAATGATAAAGTATCCTTCTCCCGCTCCTTTTACTGATGTAACATTGCTCACCTCAGAGCAGCAAGGTGGTGTCCAAATGGATCGCAGAGAGGGACAATCTTCAATTAACATAAGGGAAAAACCTGAAAAACCTGTCAATGGGGGCATGGTTTTCATTGTTCTCACAGTAAGAAGATTGTCCTTTGCTGTGAGCTGTCTGGTCTCAAGACCAGATTCCACATCTGATGGGAGGTGGATTACACTAGGTAAAAGGGGCGGGAGGGGGATACTTTATCATTCAATTACTCTTGAACTACAGCTCAGACAGTATTGAAATAACACTCTCCTTGGGTCAAATACTATGGAGATTAATTGGAGCTGCTGTTTTTATGAAACATTACAATCCTTTTAAGATTTCTTCAACTCTGGAGATCTTAGTGCATAGGCTCCATAGAATAACATAGGAACTGGAGAAGTGATGTCACTGGAGAAGTCGTCTCCCCTTTATCACGCTTTAGTGCATAAGTCCATCTGAGTGCTAGAGAGGTCAACAACACATTGCAAATCAATGCACTAAGGAGTTTCTATTTGTTCCCTGTGGTTCAGTTTTCTTAGTACCTGTACCTGTACTTCTTTCTTAGTACAGAGGTCTCTGGAGACTTACTGAGTGGAACATGTAAAACAACGGGGGGAGATGCACTAAGGGGCGATAAAATGGAGATGACTTCTCCAGTGATATCACTTCTCCAAGTCCTGTGTTATTCTATGGAGCCAATGCACTAAGAATTCTCAAGTGGGAGAGATCTTAGTGCATAGACTCCATAGAATAACATGAGAACTGGAGAAGTGATAAACTGCAGAAATCAGCTTCCCTTTATCACATCTTTATCACACCTTAGTGAATAACCCCAATGGGTTGGAGTCCTCTCTGGCATTCAAATGGTTAAAAGCCTCATTTGAAGGCTTAGTAAACTTTTTATATATAAAAAAAAAAAAAAAGATATACAGAGCCGCAGGATTAGTTGACGCTATATAAATAAATATATAAATACTATATAGTGTGACTTTTCCATTGACAAGCGTATTTAGGCATGGGCTGGACTTGATGGGCACATGTCTTTTATCAGCCTCATCAACTATGTTACTATTTGTTTTTAAAGGGACATTAATGTCCCATAAAAAAACTTCTAGTTTTGTAAATGAAAAAAGTAAACTATATGCCATAAATCCTATCTCTCATCTGCTATGGTTTGAGAGATATTCTCTTTGAAAGTCCCCTGCTCCCCTTCTCCTGACGTCAGCACTGTACTGACAGCAGGACATCCCGGCCCGGGGACCAGCCGGCGGCTCAGCAGCAAAGCCGAAATTGCGTTATTTAAAAAGAATTACTTCATTGTAAAGGTCTACAAAGTATGCTTGCAAACCAGGCACTTCCAATGAAGTAGTTCTTTTTGGCTCTGCTGAAGAGCCTCCTCAAGTCAGCTGACTCGAATCTCCTGCTGTCAGCTTTACAGCACATCAGGGAAAGGGGAGGAGGGGGGAACTTTCATTGCCTATATCTCTCAAACCATAGCAGTTTGAGAGATAGGATTTGTGGCAAATAGTTTTTTCTTTTTCATCTACAAAACTAGAAGATTTTTTTATGAGACATTACTGTCCCTTGAAATCTGTTTTTACAGAATGAAATCACTCACATTAACGTTTAACTCTTTGAAAGCCAGAACGGTATCCAACGCATTGCAAATTCCCCTTTGGCATTCAAAGGGTTATAGAGGTGCCATTCTGGAGACAAATAACAATTCACCAAATTCCCATTCATTTAAATGGTATCTAGCACAGTGCATCGGATACTTCTCTGGCACTCAAAGGGTTAAATACTTGGCTGCTAGAGTGGTCACCTAGAAACTTCTTGTGCATTGAAAGGGTTAATAAAGAACACATTGTAAATATAATATCCCCTATGGTTCAGTTGGTTTGCTGTAGACTTGCAAACTTAGTAATTTATGTAATTCTGTACAAATTATATCCCTATATGAAAATCCTTTATAATGACAGCCGTGGCCTGTACGCTTTTCTTTTCTTGTCTCTGTTTCCATGAGAACAAATAATCTGAAAAAATAATGTGTACAAGTTCCATTCAACAAGCGGTTTGTTACTTGTGTGGAAAAGTCAGCTAAACAAATGCTGTTGATTGCTGAGGAAACAGTAATTGTATGTGGAGTATGTAGCAGGTTAAAGTTGTCATTTCTTCAATGAATATTTCTGTGAAAGGTTTTGTTATTATTTTCAGCCTTTGGAATAACCCTTTGAGTGCAGTGGAGTATGGAGCTCATTGCTTTGCAAACTATCGTGTACCCCTCTGGCACTCGAGGTGTTAAAAACAAAATCTTTTACCAAGTGGACTAAAAGGAAAATAGAACAAAAGTGGGGAGAACAAAAACAGGAGAGCGCCTCCTTGTGTAATATCTCACTGATCAAAACCGCCACCCAACCCTTCATGCCCCCTTCATCTCCACATTGCCCCTTCCACAATGCCCCCTTCATCTCCACAATGCCCCCCCTTCATCTCCACATTGCCCCTTCCACAATGCCCCCTTCATCTCCACAATGCCCCCCTTCATCTCCACATTGCCCCTTCCACAATGCCCCCTTCATCTCCATCTCTACTTCATCTCCACATTGCCCCTTCCACAATGCCCCCTTCATCTCCACAATGCCCCCATGTCCAATTCATCTCCACATTTCCCCTTCCACATTGCCCCTTCATCTCCACATTTCCCCTTCCACAATGCCCCCATCTCCACATTTCCTCTTCATCTCCACATTGCCCCTTCCACAATACCCCTGGCCCTACCTCCCGTCCCTGGTGGTCTAGCAGCGTGGCTTGACAGATCTATGCCTCCTTTGGCACAGATCTCTAGAAGTGAAGCTCCCACGCGCCGCTCTAGTAATGCAGAGGCTGGAGATGATGTAATCTCCCAGCGCTCTGTATTACTAGAGCGGCACCCAGAGTTGGAGATCAGCTAATCGACTGCTGCGGGCAAGGGGGTCGCAGGGGGCGGCAGGGCCCCTGAAGTGATGGGCCCGGTCGCAGGTGCGATCCCTATTGTTACACCACTGCCTCCACCACAGTGCACCCAAAATAAATGGATACTCACAAACCAGCTGGCTGTGAACCTACTTATGTAGAACACAGAGAATGTGCCTCTTTGGGAGTAAACTGCCCCAAATTCAGTATCAAACCAGATCTCTGGGCTGGGCTGCTCAAGTAGTGTATGCTCTCTCCAAACAGTCAAGATATCCAATCATATGAACAAAAAAAACATAGCACCTCATAATGTGTTACTATTATAATTATTAATATGAGAAGTAATAGGAGTAGTACTCACACACACGCTGGTCAGATCAAACTGGCTTCACAGCAGGTGGAGATATTATCCCGTCTCCACTAGGGTTCCTCCAGCAGATCGGGATCCGGATTCAAGATGGTACAGTGACAAATCTCTGCACAATAGCGCAAATAGTCAAGGAAAAACAAAAAACACAAAGGTAGATAAAAATGATTTATTATAAAACCTCCATGTCATGGACAATACCAATATAAAAGGGTCTAATGTGTTTCTTGGTGCTAGACCACCACTTTATCAAAAACAGAGTAAAATAGCCACCGCCAAAACCACTAATTTAAAGGGATAGTAATACTTAAAAATTACTAAATGACACCAGCGGCCTTTTAAAGTTCAGCAGTTTGCCTTTTCCCCTGACGTCAGCATTCTAGCTGAAAGCAGGGGAATCCTCTCCTGGGATCAGCCGGAGGCTCTGCAGCAGTGAGGAGATCGCGTTAATAAAAAAGAAATTCTTTACTAAAATGGTCTTCTACGTGTGCTTGGTTTGCAAGCACGCATACAAGACCTTTTAAGTTAAGGATTTCTTTTTTATTAATGCGGTCTCTGCACTGCTGAAGAGCCGCCGCCAGTCCCGGGAAAGGATTCCCTTGCTGTCAGCTAGAATGCTAATGTCAGGGGAGAGGGAACTTTGAAAGCGGATATCTCTCAAACCATAAAGGTTTGAGAGATGCTGTTGGTGTCATTTTACTCCGTTTTTTATTGTCTACAAAATGAGGGATAGTAATTTTTAAGTATTACTATCCCTTTAAATCCTCTCCTATAGATCATGATTGGTCCAGTCAGTGGACACATCACTGATCTGAAGGATACCGCTCATGATCAAAAATGCTGCGTTCGCTGACATAGAAAGCATGGTCTCCAACTACCGAAAATTATTCAAGAGTTAATCCCAATGGTTCTACAATATTAACACAATGCAATACAAAACATAATCAAATCATTACAAAGCATAATCAACCTCAATAGATAGATGTAAAATGGAAACTATATAAACAATCATATCAGCCACGACGTGGGCAGTCGCTACAGCGCATGACTGCAGCGCCGCCAGTGATGAGAGGATCCATCCACCAGCCGAGGTTGCTGGGTGGCACTGTGGCCTGTGTACATGGGCTTTTCAACTAGTATATTATAAATGAGTTTCTCCTATTCATATATAGGCAGCTGCGCATAGCCATTGAACTCTCTATTTATTCCAGTGATAAGGACAATGTATGGCAGAATTTAACCCTTTGACTGCTAGAGAGGTATCCAACGCATTGCGTTGCAATGCGTTGGATACCTCTCTGGCACTCAAAGGGTTAAGTAAATAATACACATGAGCTTCAGTGAGCTAAAAACAATTATCACTTTTAATTGCTTTATGCCTTCTTAACAGGCTTGATAACAAGTAGCCATTTTTCCTTTTATTTTTAAAGATTTTTAGAACTTTCTCACCAAAGAAAAAAGTAAAATAAAAAAAAATAAAAAAAGAGCATATAATATTTTAATGCCTTTGTGTGCCTTTTCATTTTTTGGTGACAGTGTCCCTCTAAAGAGAGATGTAAGACAGACATTTGTGCTCCATTAATGAAATTGCTGAGTGCATTTTACAAAAGCAGCAATTACTCTTGGGAATGAAGCAACTTGACCTCTTAAATGGATTCCTGTTTAAAGTTTTCCTTTTAGAGCTGAAAGGCCACTGTTTAACACATGAAGCATTTAGGGAGGTTTCGAGGTCTTTGAACATATTGTAGACCTAATAATCAGTGGCCACAGGGGCAGATGCAAATTAAATAACTGATGTTTAATGTAGATTGTAAACACAAGCGATGACAGATGTGTCACTTATAGGGAGCTAAAACATTGGAAAATGGCTGACCCTAAAATACAAGTGGAATTACAGAGTCGCAATTACAATACAAAAACCTTGAGGTTGATGTAATAATAGCAGCAGGGAAAATTCTGGAACACACCAATTGCACCATAGGGATCACACAAACTGTCCTACTGATTTAAATATGTTTTTTAACCTTTAAATGCTAGAGAGCTCTTTAACGAAGTTTAATTTCAGTGCTTACAGGGCAAATGATAAGGAAATAAATAAATAAAAGCAGCATCTAAGCATGGGAGTCCGGGGGGGGGGGGCAAGGGGGGGCACTACCCCCCTACACTTTTCCCCTCCATATAAACATAGGGGTTGAGCGGCCTGGCCTGGGGGTCATTATGTCTTTTCCCCCACCTGGAAAAATATCTGTGGATGCCCCAGAATGCAAGTGTAATACTTTATTGATCCAAACATAAATAAGATAAGCCAAATGCACATTAACATAAATAAAAAAAAGAAGATTCTCTCGGGGTCACAAACCCACTTACTGCAATCATGAACCATGTCCTTTTTTTCCTGTTCCCGGTGCCCTGCTTGTTGTCCTCAGTATACAAAATGGCCTCATCCAATATGGATGACCACACTGCTACAGCCCATGTTCTGGCAAGGAAAGGAACCTAACAGGGGATGTTAGTGAGAGTGAAAAAAAAACACGCCTTTGTGCAAGTGGTCCACTATTTTAACCCGTCAACTGCTTCACAATGCGTTGGACACCCTTCTTGGTATTCGAGGAGTTAAGACACTCTGGGACATAACAAGGGCTCTTAAAAACTGTTTTTTTTTTGTTTGTTTGTTTGTTTGTTTTTAATGGCCCTTTATAGTTAATATGTCTTCCCAGGAACACTGATCTAGATGCTGCTGATCTTTAACCCTTAGGGTACTAGAGGGATGCCCCATTGCAAGACATTAAAATCTCTTTTCTCCATGACCCTTTAACTGTAACCCACCATCTCAAGGATAAATAAGTAAACACCACTAGTGTATATGCCCTTTTTGTACCAGACAGTGTTCCCAAAGCACTGGGAATATCACCCCTCTGGTGCACAAAGGATTAAAATGGTCTGCTACACTGAAAATTTAATTAAATGGACCCTATCATCTAAAGACACATTTGGTAATTTTAAACTAATTTTCAATCTCACCTATAGATTGTGTTGGCCCCTTTTATGTATAAAACATGTTTATAAGGAACATTGATTTATAGATTACTAGTTGAACAGCCCGTTACATGGGCCACAGTGCCATTGCCACCCAGTTGCGGGGCAGTCACACGCAGCAGAGACTGCCCGCGCCACGGCTGATACAAAGGGTTAGTAATGTTTCAAAATAAAAGCAGCTCATAGTATTTGGGCCATGGAGAGTGTTATTTCAATACTGTCAGAGTTCTAGTTCAAGAGTAATTGAATGATAAAGTATCCCACCCCCTGCCCCTTTTACTGATGTAACACTGCTCACCTCAGAACAGAAAGGTGGTGTCCAGATGGCTTGCAGAGATGGACAATCTTCAATTAGCATAAGGAAAAAACATAAAAAAAAAACCTGTCAAGGTGGGGCAGGGTTTTCATTGTTCTCACAGTAAGAAGATTGTCCCTTGCTGTGAGCTGTCTTGTCTGTGGACCAGATTCCACATCTGAGGGGAGGTGGCTTACACTAGGTAAAAGGGGCAGGAGGAGGACACTTTATCATTCAATTACTCTTGAACTACAATTCTGACAATATTGAAATGACACTCTTCATGGCCCAAATATTATGAAGATTAATTGGAGCTGCTTTTATTTTGAAACATAACTATCACTTTAAGAAGATCTTGATGAATAGTGCCTTTAAACATCTATTGTTAAAAATATTTTTTATTTTGACTTTGAAATTAAATTTTTCAAAGAAACAAAGATATTGTTTGTCTTTAAAACAACACATTTTAAAATAAACAAAGACTTTATTTACCAGTTAAAGGAACAGTAATGTTTCACAAAAACAGCAGCTTCATAGTATTTGAGCCATAGAGAGTGTTATTTCAATACTGTCAGAATTGTAGTTCGAGAGTAATTGAAAGTAACCCTCCTGCCCCTTTTACCTAGTGTAACACTGCTCAACTCAGAGCAGCAAAACTGTCCAGATGGATCTCAGAGAGGAACAATCCTCAATTAGCATAAGGAACAACCTGAAAAACCTGTCAAGGGGGGCAGGGTTTTCATTGTTCTCACAGTAAGAAGATTGTTCCTTGCTGTGAGCTGTCTGGTCTCAAGACAGGATTCCACATCTGGGGGGAGGTGGCTTACACTAGGTAAAAGGGACGGGAGGGGGATAATTTATCATTCAATTACTCTTGAACAATAACTCTGACAGTATTGAAATAACACTCTCCATGGTCCAAATACTATGAAGATTAATTGGAGTTGCTGATTTTGTGAAACATTATTATCCATTTAACTGCATACTACTGCTTCTCACTCCTGCTACCAGTACTTTAATTTGTATTCTCCAAGTTTGGACCATTTTTATTTTGTCAGGAAAAGATGTTAATCACACAAAAAAGTGACAGTTAAAGGAATATTTTTTCTGAAAATACCTTACTATATGATGGTAGATTAATCCACACCCACTTTTAAGATTGCTTTTTCTCTTTGATGGAGATGGTGGAATTGGATGCAAAAAATGAAGGGAACATGTCTGAGAATTGATGGACCATGGAGTAAGAACTTTTTTATTCTGATTACAGACAATTTCAGTTACCACCACTTTTTTAACACTGCCTCCTACCTGTCAAAGATGGGGAAGGTAATATAGGGCTATGGTGTGATATGCCTGCATAGCATGCCTTAATTAGCATAAATCATATTTCTAAATGACCAAAAACGTTTTCTAAATAATAAATGGCTAATGCAACTTGCAAGTGATTTTTGAAACCTGTTTCAAAATTACCAATTTTATGGTAAAAAGACACTTTCCCTATAAATCATCTCTTTCACAAAATTAATTTCTCTTTAATGCAGGGATGTTCTAACTAAGGGCCAAGGGCAATTTGCAGTCCTCGTGTCTGGGCTATCAGATCCTTCAAGCAAAATCTGTTCAATAATTAAGATAATTAATATTAATATTAATATTCCTCATCTGGGACTTGATACTATTACCACCGATAAACCGGTGGTTACAGCAAAAACAGTAACGCCAGAAAGAATCAACCATGTATCCCATCAATTCTATTGCTGGAGAGGTACATGGCAAAAAGAGTGTTTTTCAAAACTCACGTTTTGGCAAAATGCTTGTTATGGTTCTTTGTTCCCACAACTTGTGCTAAATAGCGGAAACTGTGGGAACATCAAAGAAAAAAAAAAATTGTTGTTTGAGAGTGCATAATATTATTAATAATAATGCTGTGCCACATTATAATTTGAAGATAATTATGCTGTGCCGCTCATCCTCGCCCTCACTGTGTTCCCGGGAGGATCCTTGCAACTTGCAAAACATAAGTACAAACAGTATGTTCTGGTTGGTTGCCTTGTACCTGCGACTGCGCTGCCTGCCCCACCCAATGTGACCCACTGTTGCACCTACGGCTGTGTGCTACTGCCTCCATGCTCATTGGTCACCTCACCGGGACTTCCTGTTCACAATGCATGGCAAAAAGAGTGTTTTTCAAAACTCACGTTTTGAAGGCACACACTTCGGCGGCAGCCTATGCCCTAGATTTGGTGGCTGAGCATTGATGGTGGTTGGTTCAGCAGAGTAGGTGCAGACAACAAGCCACAACAACTAATGGCGGACGGGTGGCAGCAGCTCCCCTCAGCAATATTAAGTACATAATATTCATAATTAACATAAAATTGAAAACTCTGGGAAAATTGCCACAGTACTGTGAAGAATTTAAAAAAAAAAAAAATGAGAGTGACCACAAGAGGATTGTTTAAGGGAGGTGTGTTGCTAATTTAAGGGAGTGGCTAGGGGTGGGGCAAAGGCGGGATAGGGGTGCCTAAGGAAACCTGAGATGTAAATCCAGCCCTGCCGGCTTCTTCATTTATCTTTCCTTCTTTCTTCTCTTCCTCTGATCTTCTTTCTTTTTTGAAAATAAAAAAAAATCTATTAGAGTTTTGTTTGTTTTAAATAAGAAAAATACTCCACCAAAAGATGCTACTGTTAACCCTTTGAGGGTTACTATTTGTGGCATCTTGTTAATATTAAACATATATGTGGCATCCTGTTAATTTTAAATATAAAATTCGATAAAATTCAATTTCGGACAATTTTTTTTTCTTCGATTGAACCGAAAATCGGACAGGATGAAATTCAGAAGGAATCCAAATTTGGACGAATTCACCATGCTTTTAAAAAATACAATAAATTAGATAAATAAAAATAATAGGAAAAATTTCCCAGGTCTAAATGAAGACGGTGGGACAGGGTAAGGTGGAGCTTTAGCCTTATGGTACTGTAGATGAAGCATGGATGTAGCTATTCGAAGGAAGAAGGAAGACTGAGGATGACTGGAGCAGGGTGGACTCAGGATGACAGCAACACTGTAGATGTAGCCAGCAGCTAACTACAGAACACTGAAGCAGGAAGGACTTGGTAGATAAATATACGACTTTTGTTAAAGTAGAGTTAGATTACAAAACCGAGGAAGCCTGGAGCAGGCAGGACTCATAGACATACGCCTTTTCTTAGATTAGATTTAGACTACAAAATTGAGGAAGCCTGGAGCAGGCAGGAGTTTACTGACGCTGCAACACTGGAGATGTAGCCAGAACTTTAGAACACTGGAACAGGCAGGACTTAGTAGATGGATACAGCAACTGAGGATGACTGGTGAGAGGCAGACTCAGGATGACAGCAACACTGGAGATATACCCAGCAGCAAACTGCAGAACACTGGAGCAGGCAGGACTCAGTCAGTAGATGGATACAGCAACTGAGGATGACTGGTGCAAGGCAGACTCAGGATGAAAGCAACGCTGGAGATATAGCCAGCAGCAAACCGCAGAACACTGGAGCAGGCAGGACTCAGTCATAAGATGGATGCAGCAACTGAGGAAGACTGGTGTGAGGCAGACTCAGGATGACAGCAACACAGGAGATGTAGCCAGCAGCAAACCGCAGAACACTGGAGCAAGCAGGACTCAGTAAATGGATACCGCAGAGCCAGACAGAACAACCTGTATAGTGGGACAACAATGTAGACTTTAAATTCCCCCCTGAGTCCCACCAAGTCAGGGGGGTGTCCACTGCCCAAACAACCACTGTTCTAGAGCTGGGTAAGCTGAAGCCCTCAGCGTTTTATGGTACTATGAATGATTCTAGATTAAGACTTTTTTGTTTTTCTAATCTGCATTGAACCTGAGAGCAGGGTAACCCAGCTTTGGCAGGTTGACTTTTAAAAAAGTAATTTGCTTCATGAGCTGGGCGGCCAATTGAGAGGGCTGGGGAATAAGTATATTTCCAGTAACAGAAAATACCCACTCACTCTGGACAGTGGTTGGGGGACAAGAAAGCAACTCCTGGGCTATCAGGGACAAAGTGGGCCACACAGCCCTCTTGTTATCCCAGAAAGTCAAGGGATCTGTACTTCGGGGCAAAGAATGTTCCTCAAGGTAAGCTTTAACCTCAAACTCAGCACTTTTTCTACTGATTTGGAGCTGTTTGTTTTGTCCAAAGCATAATCGGTCCATTGCCTCAGCATAAAAAACAGCAGCTGCTCCACTGGAAGAAGATGATGTGCTACTGACGCTGCTACTGATAGGTCCCGGAAGACCACCACACTCCTCCAGCTCATCTTCAGAATCTTCTCCTGCCTCGTGTGACTGCATCCTCTTTTTCCTTTGCCTCTCACGCACCCTCGCTATCAATTGTTTCCTCTAGGCAGTGAGTGAATTGGAAGTAAGTGCCATCTTGCCTTTGATGCGTGGATTGCACATTGTGGCAAGCATTAACTCGGGACAATTGTCTATGCACTCTTCCATGCTCCGAGTCATTTCCTTCTTCAGCCTCGTTAGAAGGGCAGCAACATCAGGAAGTATATTACCATCAGCACCAGGCAAGTGTTCCCTATGGGCAAGGAAATTGTCCAATTTTAAGGAAAGGTGCGTGAAGGGGGGAATAACTTCTGCCAGGCTAGCGTTCTCTTAGCTCAAAATTTCCGTCAAAGCACAGAAAGGCATAAGAGCTATCACTACCTGTTCCCAGTCAGCCCTGCCCAGTGTTTTTTTAGTGCCAATGAAATGGTGACATGACATTGCATGAATTGCCTTTTTCTGCTCCAGGATATGCTCTAGCATATCTAAGGTGGAGTTCCACCTGGTCCCAACATCTTGTTTTAGGCGGTGATCTGGGAAGTCTGCCTTTTTCTGTTCCTCCCTGAGGAGCAGACTATCTTTGGCACTCCAATGGAATTCTCCAGCAATTTGTCTGCATGAATCCAGAAATGCTGACAACCTTCCAGTGTTACTGCCATCCTTGAGAGCAGCCTTCACTACTAGATGCAGGACATGCGCTGAGCAGCGCACACCCACAAATCTGCCATCCTGGAGAGCCTTGATCATGTTAGCTGCACCATCAGTAACCTCAAACCCCATTTGCTCTTGTTTTCCTGCCTGCTCCCCTAGCCACTGCGCCACCATGTTCTGCAGTGCTTTGCGAATGTTATCTGTGGTGTGCTGCTGATCCATTACCTCAGCATGGAGGAGGAAAGAGCAGTGCCCTGTCTGCTTGGCTACTGCACCCGAACTTGTTGATGCTATCGATGTGTCTTGCAACAAATTGGGCTGCCACCAATGCGCCGTCAACGACAGGAAGACATGCTGGCCACTCGGAGCACTCCATAAGTCAGTGGTAAAGTGCACTGACTGGCCAGCAGCCTTTCCTAGCGGGCCCTTCACTAGCCCAACACATGACCACTACAATGAGGGCAGTATTGTTCTACTAAATGTGGTGTGGGATGGAATTTTATATCTGGGTGCATCAGCCTCCATAAGTTCCACCAAATTAAAAGTAGCACCCCCTAGGCTATGAGCTGTGCAATGAGGCGTGTGATTTTCCTGGCCTGCTGTCTGCACATCCCCTTGAAATGAAACCCACCAAAATCTTCCAGTGGTCTGTACTGATTTTGGGATGGGCTGTGACTGTCTGCTGCTCTTACTAGGACCAGATGTGGCATGATGCCCCTGCCCTTTCTCCTGCTGCCTACGGTTGGTGGGTGTGACACTGGTATATGCAGTACTAGTACTGCCACCTTCTGCACTTATCAACACTGACTTGTGGTAGTTGTTCACGTGTTGGTTCATCCCGGAGGTGGTCAGGTGACCCAACATCCACCCACAGCTGACTTCCCTGCCACACAATTTACATTTTGCTAGCCGGCCATCACCAAGTGCCACAAAATGGTCCCACGCTTTGAAGCGACGGATGACTCTGGAAGGTGGTGGAGAAGAAGAAACTAAGATGACACTTTCTTCATCTTCACCTGCTGGAGCAACCTCACTTTGCTTTTTCTTTCTATGTACTGTTACAGGGATACCAGTAGACCTAAAGATGGCAGCAGGGATGTTGGGACTGGGAATGGAGGAGGATTGTGGAGTAACAGTGGTACTGGTGGAAGAGTCACTAGCAGCTACTACATGGCTGGGAGACTCAGATGGAACTGGAGAGGCAGGTGTTGAATTGTCAATAGAAGACAAGTGTAACTGGAGACACAGGAGGAGTACTATGGGAAGCAGGCAAAAAATTAAGATCAGGGGAATAATTAAGGTCACTGGAAAAATCAAGCTCAGGGGACAAATCAAGCATAGGAGACTTTGAACCCTCAGATTCTTCTACCTCTTTTTCATAGAACTGGTAACTGAATAGATTATCATACTTGAAAAAATGCCATAGACTGTTGTTTTTTTTTGCCAAGGCCATAATGCTTAGTTTGTTAATGTATATAGCAAACTATAAGGTAGGGTATTAGCCTAGCTATAAATCACATATAATAGTGTGTAAAAATAAATCTTGAGCGTGGTTGTCTTTCATACCTTTAAATTACTTTGGCCCTCTACGGCTGGAGGGCCACTGGTTGCCCACACCTGCATTAGTTAGTAGTGTGTGGCTCTCACGTCAATGTTCTTCTCTCAGTCTGGCCCGTAATCCTTTAAATCTTGGAGTGCCAGAGTGGTATCCAACACATTGCTTTGCAATGCATTGGATACCACACTGGCACTCAAAGGGTTAAGGACCATTACTTTGTAATGTGTTGAGCACCCTTATGGTCCTTAAAAGGGTTAAAGCCACAGTAATACTTAAAATGTAAAAAAAACATGTTGTAGTGTTTATACCCTTGATTAAAACAAGGGATCTCCCACTTCTGAGAAGTGTTTTATTCAAAAGTTATTACAGCTTAAACTTGACTTTTTTAGGTGCAATATCACAGTGGCCTCAAATTATACAGTGGCACTGTTACTACACCATCCTATGGACAGTTCTGGTCAGTTGACCATAATCTCCATAGGATGGTGTATCAACAGCGCCACTGTACAATTTCAGGCCACTGTGATACTGCATCTAAAAAAAGTAAAGTCTGAGCTATAATAAATTTTGAATAAAATACCTTTCAGCAATGGGAGTTCCCTTGCTTTACTCAAAAGGATAAACCCTACAACATGTATTTTTTTACATTTTAAGCACTACTATCCCTTTAAAGGTTAAATAATGTATTATTCTGAGTCCCTGTACTTTGGTTATTTTTTCTTTTTAACCCTTTGCGTGTTAGAGGGGTATACGCAATGCATTGCATAGCAATGAGTTGCGCACCCCTCTGGCACTCAAAGGATTAAGGAGAGGATGAAATATCACGCATCCTGACTGCAATAAAATCCTCTGTGCCAGGTGCGGCTCAGATGACATATGATTATTAATAAGACAGACTGAAAGCCTGGGGACATATAACACAGATCACTAAGAACCCAATTGTGCATTGCAGAATAAGTTTAGAGCTGGGCCGTTTTATCACAATTGCAGTAAAACTTAATTACTGGTTGCTCCCAGTCATATGACTAATTCCCACATTCCGCATAACTATCCAGTGAAATATAAAATACTTGATTATTGGCTTTAACGCCTTTACGGTTACATTGTACAGAATGTAAGGAGATAAATTTGTGGCTGCTTCAGAAGCAGAAGGAATCGATAGTGATTTCCATCTCGTTGAAAGATTATCTAGAGTAAACTATAAACCAACAGAGGGTAAGGAAAGTATCCTAAATTTACAAGTTACCAGTAGCAATCTGAAAAAGAGTTTAAAAGAGTTTTTTTTTGTTGCTCATATTTTTTGCTTACGTTGTTCTAATAAAAAATAGAATGTACAGTATGTATATAAATTATTTCTCATCATAAAATCACTCTTCCCTAACATTGTTAAAGGGATAGTAATGTCCACTGATAAGTTTATGCTATATTGTAGATTTTACAAACATTAACCCCTTCGCGACACAGGACGTACATGTACGTCCTGTGTGGCTGTCACTTAGTGACAGAGGACGTACATGTACGTCCCAGAAATCCGGCTCCCCGCGCGGCTGCACGCCGTTCGGGGACTCCGGATTCTTTTAGAAAAAAAAAAAAATGTTAGACGGGCGTTAAGTGACGGCCGCGTCTGCACGCGGCCGTCACTAAGGGGTTAAATTATGTGGAGCAGGTCCTATCTCTCAAACCTTTATGGTTTGAGAGATATTCACAGGTAAAGTTCCCCCCTCCTTTCCCTGATGTCAGCTGTAGAGCTCTCAGAAGGAGATCCGTGTCGGCCGACTCGAGGCGGCTCTTCAGCAGAGCCAAAATAGCAATATTTAAAAAGAACTGCTTCACTGGAAAGGTCTACAAAGTGTGCCTGCAAACCAGGCACATCTTGTAGACCATTACAATGACGTATTTGTTTTTAAATATCGCTATTTTGGCTCTGCTGAAGAGCCACCGGCTAATCATAGGACCAGGATCTCCTGCTGTTAGTAGAGCACTGATGTCAGGGCGGGGCCGGTGCAAGGATTTTTGTCTACACAGACGAAGGTGCATTTTGATGCCCCCCCGCCAATCCCCCCATTGCACAATCCACTCACAGATGAATCTGTTCCATTACATTAACATTAATAAATGTATTAATGCCCCTTAATCTCCACATTGCCCCTTCCACAATGCCCCTCAATCTACACATTGCCCCCATCTCCACAATGCCCCTCAATCTACACATTGCCCCTCAATCTACACATTGCCCCCATCTCCTCAATGCCCCTCAATCTACACATTGCCCCTCAATCTACACATTGCCCCCATCTCACAATGTCCCTCAATCTCCACTATGCTCCTCAATCTACACACTGACCCTTCCACAATGCCCCTCAATCTAGACATTGCTCCAATGCCCCTCAATCTCCACACTGACCCTTCCACAATGCCCCTCAATATCAACATTGCCCATTTCCTACCTCCCTGGTGGTCTAGTGGCATGATAGGTCTGTGCCTCCTTCAGCGCATGATAGGTCTGTGCCTCCTTCAGCACAGACCTCTACAGCTGGAGCTCCCGCAGGGATCTCAGTAACGTAGAGCGCTAGGAGATGATGTCATCTCCCAGTGCTCTGCATTACTAGAGCACCGGAGAGGGATATGGGCAGAGTTGCTGCAGGCACGTAGCAAGGGGGTCGCAGGTGCGACCCCTATAGTTACGCCACTGTTCCCAAAGCCTGCACTATCTGGGTCTCCACTTACTCAGCCGATCCGGCTGCAACATACATCTGTGAAGCACTACTGTGACTAGACCTCAAGCGCCACTTGTTTATTTTTTGCCTGCTGCTGCAGCTTCGGCCAGCGGGTTGTTTATTTCTCTCTCAGCGCTTCCCTCTCATTAATTTCGTAGATAGAAGGCAGGAGAGGAGTTCCAGCTCTTGTCTCTAGCTGCCTCACCCTTGCAGCATCAGCGCAAAAAAAATGTTTGCAGCTCCCTCTGTTTCGGTGCCCCTCCACTGCGACGCCTTAAGGCAGCTGCCTAAGTCGCCTTATGTTAGCGCTGGCCCTGTATGAGGGAAAGGAGAGGGAGGGGGAACTTTAGCTGCAAATCTCTCTCTTTTTTTTTTAATCTACAATATAGCATAAACTTAGTAGCGGACATAACTACCCCTTTAACCTTCTGAGTGCAGCTTTTAACCTCTACTAGATAGATCTACCATGCATTGCTAAGCAATGTGTTGGTAACCTATCTAGCTTGCAAGAGTTTTAGTGCCAGAAGGGTGTCCAACGCATTGGTGGCACTGAAAGGGTTAAACTAAAGGGAATTTGGGGAATGTTAATGCTGTCCCCTATGGCGCAGTTGGTTTGCTCCAGCACTGTACCACTTTCTTAGTACATCAGCCTCAGTAAATTAAATGGATAGTAATACTTCATTTTAACTTTATTTTATTTTGTAGGCATTAAAAAAACATGAAGAATGATATAAGTCTTATCTCTGAAACCTTTATGGTTTAAGAGATATTCACAAACAAAGTATCCCCCCCCTGTTCAACTAGATCAGAAGGGAGATGCCCAGGTAGACTGCAGAGAGGGACAATCTTCAATTAAGATAATGGAAAAAGCTGAAAAACTTGTCACGGGAGGAAGGGCTTTCATTGTTTTCATACAAAGAAAATTGTCCCCTTCTGTTATCTGTACTGTCATACAACCTGATCCACATCTGAGAAGAGATGGCTTACACTAGGAAAAAGGGGCGGGGAGGGGAACTTTGCTTGTGAATATCTCATAAACCATAAAGGTTTGAGAGATAAGACTTATATCATTCTTCATGTTTTTTTAATGCCTACAAAATAAAATAAAGTTAAAACGAAGTGTTACTATCCCTTTAAATATGAACTAAACTTAAATAGGCTTAAGTAACTTCACTAGCAACAAATGTAAGCAAAAATTCAATTAAATGTGAACAGATCTCTTACAAAGTCTAAACCCTTATTTCAATTAAGATAATTACCCTCTTTCATGAGAGAGAAAAGAATTCACTTCCATAAATGTTTTTTTTCTCAGAATAAGCAAGTTTTTTCAATGATAATTGGTTACAACCACCTATAACAGCTTTCTTGGTTTACACTTCTTTTAATTACTTTGGAGACTGACTATTACTTTTAAAACCTTGGGTGCAACGCTGTGTGTTGGACATGTAGCTAGCGTCCAAGGGTGAATAATTAATTCAAAATGATTCAGTTTTATATAAATTCAGGACTGATTTAAGTGACTAGTGGGCCCTGTGTTTCATACCGCTCTGGCACTCAAAGGGTTAACCTCCTGGATGCTGCAGAGGTCTCCAACACATAGTAACATAACACAGTTTTGAAATTACATTAAATTAACTATAGAATTCTGAGGTCACACCTGGATTCCCAGATTGCAAACTGTTTTTTTTTTTTTTTCATTTACTATAACTTGATTGGTAATCAAAATGAGTCCTGACATCTATCTACATATAATGCTGAGTTTTTCATCTGGCTTCACTCATTGAGCAGATTGAACTGTGTGCCCCAGGTCACAGGGGAGAGGGAGGTACAGAGGGTTCCAAACTGTGATGTATGACAATCAGAATTTCTGGTTTTTGATTGGAGCCCTCTCCCTTTAGTGGCGCTGAGTAGGGATGGGAGAGGAGTTCCAGCTCTTGTCTCTAGCTGCCTCATCCTTGCAGCATCAGCGCAAAAAAATGTTTGCAGCTCCCTCTGTTTCGGTGCCCCTCCGCTGCGGCGCCCTAAGGCAGCTGCATAAGTCTCCTTATGCTAGCGCCGGCCCTGTGTCAGGGAAAGGGGAGGCAGGGGGGGACTTTAGCTGCAAATATCTCTCAAACCGTAAAGGTTTGAGAGATGGGACTTACTCCACATTATTTTTTTTAATTTACAATATAGCATAAACTTAGCAGCGGACATAACTATCCCTTTAATCTTTTGAGTGCCAGAGGGGTACACAACGCAATGCATCGCATACCCCTCTGGCATGCTAAGGAATAATATATGATTGTGTTTGAAAAAAAAAGATAAAGCTACAGTAACATCTTTTATTTTCTTTCAGTGCTCTGTAAGGTTTTAAGGAGTGTGAAATCAGTTGTACTCTTTAATACTAACTAGTTTGAAATTTAGCATTTAATATCCACACCCTATTCCTGGTTTTGGCCTATTATTCACGCAAGACATTCAAGACATTTTTCTCTAGGAGCAGAATGCAAGAAACTGGCACATTCACTATTTTTTGAAAGCCATACACGTATGCACTATTTGCGATTGCTCAGGTTTCGATGCAAGAAACATACTATAATGCCTTGATGCTGAATAGCCCACGCTCCTAAATAAAGAGCAAAGCTAGCCAGACGTATGAACATGTGTGCTAATTGTTTTGCTGAATCAGGCACAATTGCTAATCCTCCCACAAAACGGTGCACATTTTAGCCACGCCCACATTTGGCGCACATTTGTTAAATAAAGCACAAAAGTTGGCTAATTCTGAAAAAAACATGTGCAATTAAGTAGCATTTTGTGATAATCATGTTGCCATTAAAGTACACTGTACGTAGCAATTGCACACATTTCTTGCATTTCAACCTATGTGAGTAATTTTAATGCTTCTTGTTCACTTAGTGATATTTAGTCATTGCTCAGGATGCATTAAAACTACTCACACTGTGACAAATGTGAAAGTCCAGGTAGGATTCCATAGCAACATGTCAAGGGATCATTCAGCTGGTTCTGTGGAGAACAGGTTGACATCAGTGAAAGGGGTGGGAGGGATGTGAAATGCTAGATAACTCAGACTATAGTCAGTCCCTTTTTTGCATTCGGCATCTCCATTTCCATCTTTCTTTTCACTGGTTGTATTATTTTCTAATTCCATTATGTATTTCATTATCTCATCCCCTTTCACTCTCTGAGGTTGACAAGCAGAATTGGAGCAATTCCAGATCAAACCGGCTGCACCACAGGGGTGAAATAAATGCCCCACAAATTTACATTGACTTCAATTTGGCTTTAATCCCATGAAATCTAGGGTGGTCTCCAACACATTGCAAATCAATGTAATGGAGACATCTCTAGCATTCAAGGGGTTAAATGCCCATTTAAAGCAATAAGAAGTTTTATTTGACTGCTATGGCGCAATAGGTTTGCCACAGAATTTCCCCAGTACATCTTAGTACATCAGCCTCAGTGTCTTTCTAGTTTATTTCAACCTATCCTTTCTCTTAACCCCTTAAGTACCAGCAGTCCCGGGGTGTTTGGTCCTTTAAGGACCAGATAGGCAAGTTCGATGTGCCACCCCACATGACTGATCACGTGTGCCGGCACGCCGAACGAGGGACTGAAAGAGATCGCTCCGGTCTTGGAGCGATCAACTTCAGTCCCCGGTATTACTCACCGCACTCCTGCAGGAGAGCGGTGAGTAAAAGTACGTGACGTACCAGGACCGTCACTGGTCCTTAAGTGCTGGACTAGTGTGACGGTCCGGGTACGTCACCAGACGCGAAGGGGTTAAACACTAATGGAACCAATACACAGGGAGATTTTGGTTGGATCCGACTAGTCATGCAAGAGTTTTAGTGCCAGAAGGGTGTCCAACACATTGGAGGCACTGAAAGGGTTAAACTAAAGGGAATTTGGGGAATGTTAATGCTGTCCCCTATCGCGCAATTGGTTTGCTTCAACAATGTACCACTTTTTTAGTACATCAGCCTCAGTAAATTAAATATGGACTAAACGTAAATAGGCTTAAGTAACTTCACTAGCAACAAATGTAAGCAAAAATTCAATTAAATGTGAAGAGATCGCTTACAAAGTCTAAACCCTTATTTCAATTAAGATAATTACCCTCTTTCATGAGAGAGAAAAGAATTCACTTCCATAAATGTTTTTTTTTTCTCAGTATAAGCAAGTTTTTTTCAATGATAATTGGTTACAACCACCTCTAACATCTTTCTTGGTTTACACTTCTTTTAATTACTTTGGAGACTGACTATTTGGAGAAAATGCCAGATTTTTTCCATGACGTTTTTTTGTGAAAACTCGATATTGTTCCTGTGCATAGAAATCCCATAAATATCCACCTTTTTGCTAACCCTTTGCCATTTTCTGCCTATGCCTAATAGTCAATAGTGGTGGGGCTCGTACTCCGTATGAGTGGTTTCATGGCTAAAATGGCAATATGTGTGGTTCTATGGCTTCCAGTGCAGTGGGACAAGGCTAGTAGGCGATCAGTATGTGTGGTTCTGTGGCTACTACAGGAACAAGGCTTGAAGGTTTGTATGCGTGGTTCTGTGTTTACGACTGAGACAAGGCCTGGCAGGTCCAGTCAATGTACGGAGAAAGTAAAAAAAAAAACTGCACGTTTTGAGGAAATTCCCCCAGAAGCCCAAAAAAGTTCTGTTTTTCACATGTTCATTTTAGGCTAAAATTGTTCATCCATCCCTGCCCTGAGCAGCTGTCTACTTTGCCCTACTGTTAACCCAAAGCAATGCGTTAGGTACTCCTACTTTCATTCAAATGGTTAAAATAGGTTATGCATCATTGTCCAGTTCTACTAATAGAAAATATGCAAACCATAATGAAGCTACATGTATTTATAACAGTTTTAATCAAATATTTAAACCAATTAAATTCCAGTTTGAACTAGAAGCTGTTTTATTCCAAGTTACTTAAGCCAAAAAAAGAAAGTCAATGAATAGAATCAATATGAGGTCTGGGGGCCCTATATTGATTTATTCAAAGGCCAAGAAATAAAAATATTAATATGGGGTACAAAGCCCCAATGTCAGAAATGCCCAAGGAACAGGTCCTGGATTCTTTCCACTGCCTTCCTAAAAAGAGAAGAAGTTAAAAAAAAAAAAAAAAAAAAAAGTTTAATATGGCATCTGGAGCCTGCAAAATGAATCTATAGAAGCCCAAAGGAAGATGTCCAGGACCCACCCCTATGCCCTTCATTCATGAGAGGATATGTTATAATAAATTATATGGGGACTGGAACACCATTTTAATTTAAAAAAACCCATCATGGATGGGGTGCCGAGTACCTTCCACCCCCAGGTATAGTATATATGTGGGTAAGTAAAAACACATACTCAGCCGTATGATGAAGCTCCAGTGTTGTCCATGATGCCATGGTTCTACAGCAGAGGTTCTCAACCCATGCCCTCAGGACCCACTAACAGGCCAGGACTTAGGAATTTCTCTGCTAGAACACAGGTGTGGTGATCAGAGGCTCATTCACATTGATTAACTCACCTGTGCTCTTAAAAGGAAATTCTCAAATCTTGGCCTGTTAGTAGCCACTGAGGGCACGGGCTGAGAACCACTGTTCTACAGTACAGATACCTAAACAAATAAAAAAATAAAAATAAAATCCCAACACCACTGTCACTGCTGCAGAAATAATAGTAATACTCAGTCAGGCCACCGTGAAAGAAAACAAAACATTGGTTGAGAGTTGGGGTTATGCAGGACACTGAACGTACCCCAGAATAACCTCACCTATGCTATGCATCCCCTTCTTCTAGCCAATCAGCAACCAGAGGAAGAGGCCCTTTCTGTACACTCTCCATCCTTATCTCAACAGAATGTAGAGTTGCAGGATTATGGTCATTCATTACAGTATGAAGAATTTTAGCCACCTCGGCAATGGTACAGTTAATTTTGTTTCTTATGGCAGATTGGTGGTGACATGATGGCTAACTCCTCTGTTGCCAGAGAAGAGAGATTGCTGTATTCCAGCAATGAAGGGATTAGCCATTTGTGCAGTATGTGGTGGCAGAGCAATGTCATTATTTGTTTTTAAATGATGTGTAACCCCCTCCATTGCTAATTGAATAAGATCACTGTGATCCGGCAATGAAGAGGTTAAACAAGGGTGGCATGGATGTGGGCAGGGTGCTCTGGGACATGGGAGATATGGCAGAAGACTGGTTGGGCTATGTACATTCTGCCCTAAATTACAGCAGGTACACACTGATGTCTTACAGTTTAATTTTATATTTAATTGATTATAAGTAAAAAATTAGTCAAGGGCTGTTTTAAAGGAGCAATAGACTTCTTTTTATGAAAAGTTTAACATAGGGCCTTTCTTACCAAGTAAAATAAGGGTACCAGCGCTAACAGATTTGTCCTTCAGAAGTTATTACAGCAATGGAGAGCTGTAGTCTATAACTCAAACTTTCCCTTAGAATGTATTATAAATAAAATTGCACTTTGCCCACCAGATGGTGCTGTTGTAAACAGTTTTATTTATAATATGTTTGAGCTCTAGTAATGTTTCAAATAAAAAAATCTCTCAGTAGTGAGAGTGTCCTATAATGTATATGCTTTTCATTAATAAAGTTTATTGCTCCTTTTGAAATCCCAGAGTTGTACACCCCTAGCACTCAGAGTTACTCTTTGAGTTCCACAGTTGTATCCAAAATATTGCAACATATTGGGGGAGATGCATTAATGTGTGATAAAGAGGTGATAACTTCTCCAATTATATAATTTCTCCAGTTCCTATGTTATTCTCTGGAGCCAATGCACTAAGAATTCTAGAACTTTGGAAATCTCAGTGCATAGTATCTATAGAATAACATAGGAACTGGAGAAGTGATATCACTGGAGAAGTCATCTCTGTTTTATCACCTCTTTATCATGCATTAGTGCATAACACCCAATGGATACTTCTCTGACACTCAGAATAAACCTTTATACTTAATACTCACTAAATGGAGCCTATTACCTAAAATCAATGATGGTAGTTTTGAAAGAGCTTTCAAAATCACCTACATGTGTCAGCCTCACATACTCACTGACATTTAACATTGTCAGTGCTAGGAGAGAGGGAATGCATACAATTCTGATTTTTAAACATTGCTCACTATTGCACCTGTGACTGTGGTTATTGCCAGTGGATACGTATGACCTTTTTTATGCCCAGACTTTCACTGGCTCATTGAGTACCCAGACCCATGGAATGTAGGTATAATATATATACATAGTATTATCATTACATGAAATTAATACAAATTTAGGACAGATAAGGAAAAGTAACTATTCTTATGAAATGGCCAGTTAAGTTTTTTTTAGCACTTTTGTGACACCCCCCAAATATCCTGATGTGTGCACAAGGGACCAGTCAATGATCAGTCATTTGCGATAATAATGAAATTATTTGCGCTCTTCCCCTTCCAAATTCGATTCCACTCTGTCCATACTTTGTTTCTGCCTGTTCAGCTCTCTGCACACCTATAGTCAGGGGAGGGCTGGCAACATACGGCCTAGGGGGCAAATACAATGAACTGGCCCGTATCTACTATCGTCCAAGCCCACTGTCCCAGCCCAACCCTGTTTCCTTAATTTTAAAATTGTCCTTAATGCTGTGAATTAAAGTAAGTGATACCACAGAGCTTACTGTTGAAATGGGGCTACATTAGTGATACTACAGTGCTTACAATTTAACAATGTGAGTGCCAGAGGGGTACTCAACACATTGCTTTTTCAATGCGTTGTGTACCCCTCTGGCACTCAAAGGGTTAAGTAAAGATAAAATAATGATTCCATAGAGCTTGCAAGGGAAATGGATTATGCTAGTGCAGCTATGTTTGGATTGTAGCTCTGCGGTATCACTTGCATATAGATTCATTTCATAAGTTCTGTGGTATCACTAGTGTAGCTCCATTTACAGCAGCAAGTGGGAGATTGAGTGAGGCACTGGCCCACCAGCCCAGACACATGGCCAGCCCAGGGGGCAATTGCCCCCCT
This sequence comes from Rhinophrynus dorsalis, assembly GCA_037306005.1. Taxonomy (NCBI): domain Eukaryota; kingdom Metazoa; phylum Chordata; class Amphibia; order Anura; family Rhinophrynidae; genus Rhinophrynus; species Rhinophrynus dorsalis. Next base: position 64,574,933 of record CM074719.1, on the reverse strand, counting down.
GCCCCCCAGGCCAGCCCTCCCCTGCCTATAGTCACACTCACTAAATGCAGCGAATGCCACCCCATATGTAATATGCATAGCACTAATCTACATGTGATCCCAGGTATTCCAATAACCACTAAATTAGGGAGGTATAAGATCAAACAAGCTGTTTCCATGTTTCCCCACATTTCATACAATCCATGATCATTCTGCAGTCCTGATCACCGTGGTGGCAAAGCTACCACAATTGCATATAAATTACACACATGGGTCCCAAATGAAGCAAAGCTGTATCATATGTGTGTGGTGCATCAGTTTTGAACTGCAGCCCTTTAATAAAATAGCAATGAACCATCAACATCTCCTATGTGTATGAGGAATTGTGACCAAGAAAACTCAAAGGGAAAATATACCCCAACCCCAAAAAATAGTATAAGGAAGAAATAAATGTAACAAGAAGTAGGGTTCATAGTACCATGAAAATCTCAGTCACATTTTTCTAAGCCTAATTTATGGTGGATAAGGAAAAGCAACTAATCTTCCATTCAGCACATTATAAAAATAAATTGTCTTTTGGACAATAGATTACACTGTTGCTTATATCTAAATATTATATATTTTTTCATGAAAAATGACTTCTCTTTTAAAGAGGAACCATCATCTGATAGTGACCCATCAGTAGGTCTGATTCCCTGGGAGGAGACTTGTCAGTGAAGCCGGGTCTGCATTGTGAACCCTAGTGGATCAGCAGCATTAAGGGGATCTATAAAATCTCACAGTTCAGATCCCTGCCCTGCACAATGAAAGTCCCCACAGACCTCCTGTATCAGGCTTAACTCTTTGAGTGCCAAAGGGGTATCCAAAGCATTGCTTTGCAATGCTTTGGATACCCCTCTGGCGCTCAAAGGGCTAAAATTCGGAGAGCCAGGTCATTTTTCTGAAGTCCTCCCTCTAGGCTTTTTAGTAAGACTACTCCCCTAGCAGCAGACTTAGTGATATGTGCTAATTACCCTTTAAAGAAAGCTGCATATTTCAAATTCAGTTATTAATACTCTGCAAATTTTACAGACTTTGATTAATTTTAATTCTTACACTGGAAATATGAGTATTCCCCAGTACCTGATACTTAAGGAACACTCCCTGATCACTGACTGTCCTCTGGAAAGCGTTCCATGTTTTACTCAATTCACAGGACACTTGTATGCTCATTAGAAAAAATGCTTGACAGCCCTGTGGACGTTGTCATTTAATTAGATTCAGAACTAATGCAGTATTGTCATGACTTGGAGGGTAGTAAGCAGCCTAATTCATAAACGTTTGAATAGCTCATTTAATGCCGTGTGTTGCATGGAATTCACATTAGCATTTCTCTCAACTCATTATAGCTTTATAGGCTGGGCAGAGACACAGTGTGGTTACTTACGGAAAAAATGCTTGTTACCGATAAAGGTTTACTTGAGTATGGAAATGACAGATTTGATGAATCCTCTTCAATGCTCAGATCATTTAGAAATATCTGTAAATGGCAAGGCAGTACTTTGCATTTCTTGGACATGTTTTCTAGTCTGTGAAAAAGAATAAAGAAGCCCAGGGAATTCATCACTGCTCACATTTAGCATAATAACTGTAGCTGAACATATTGAGAGTCTAGAACACACTTGTTTCAATTAATTTTACTTTCCTAGCTTAAGCATCAGCTATTAAGGTTCATATAGAAATCTAATGGCCTATTAACTCCATGGATTCTAAAGGGTTCTATGGGAGATCACTATAGAATCCAAGGGCTTAACACCAGCACTAAAATATAAGTTGTTCCTACATGAAAGAACATGTTTTACATTCTGCTATATGTGTGGTCCTTGAGGACCAGAGGGTGATTCCCAGCTTCATTCCTTAGGTCAGGTGTTAATGATATTCCTAATTAAGCACAAGTAGAGAAATCAAAATGTCGGAGACACTGATTAGCAACCAGTGATTAAGCAGGAACATATATATCTGTCCCTCCATCTGTCTATCTACTTATCTATACACCTAATCCCTTTCCTATCTATCTATCTATCTATCTATCTATCTATCTATCTATCTATCTATCTATCTATCTATTTGTCTATCTATCTATCGATCTATTCCTCCATCTGTCTATTGTGTCTCTGTATACCTATCTACATACCTCCCTACCTTTCTGTCTATATATGGGGGAGTTTTAACATTTGGGGAAAGCAATATTCCTTTGAACTGCCCACTCCCCATATAAGACACAGCCGGATGTGAGGAAAATACAATAATTTGCTTTTCCCCAGCTTGCTGGAAAACACTGACGTCTATCCTGTATCTTACACTTCTTGTAAAACATTCTTTCATGAGACAGGAAGTTTTTTTTAACATCAAGTTCTTTTAACCCTTGTGAGTGGCAAAGGGATGTGTATAATACTGTACTCCACATTATAAGTGAAACAGCCACCGAAAACACCTCTCAGATGGGTACTCACAAATATACGTGCTGCGATCTTACATACACAAGTCACATCTCTGTCAGCTCCTGGGATATTTTCGCTGCCCCAGACACAACATGCATTGGATGTTTTGGTGTATCAATAAATCAGGGGCTGCTCCTCTTGACACTCTCTTGTGCAGTATAAAATAAACAAAATACAAAGGAAAAGAGGGTGCCAAATATTGCAACAATGATCAAAGTAAATTAGATATGATTCAGGTAATCACATAGTATATTGGTTAGTACGGGAATATTCCCAACACACTGACACACTCTCCTGTGAGGAAATAAACCCGTCTTCACTCAGGATATCGCACAAGAGGAAGAATAAAGAACCTGCTTCCATAAATAGATGTTATTTTAAATATAAAATACATTAAAATCAAATTAAAAATACAAGGTCCACTCTTAAGCATTTTGAGGTGAAATTATGCTTTATCAAAGAAAAATGACATAAAAGTAAAAAAGCCACCAAAATCCCCCTCTTCAAACACTTACACATCCATATGTTATTGATTATAAGTGAGACTTATCTCATATGTGTGTGTGATCCATTGGTTCAAGCCATCATGTGTATTATGTAAACAGTGAACTAAAAAGTAATCTCCTATTTGTTAGAGGAAACAATTCCCCATGATGCTCTATGACATCAAGATCTAATTGGTCTACAAATATATTACCATTTCAATATAAATTTGTTTAAATATCAAGGTCAACTCCCATACATTAAAATTAATGAATAAAGGTCCCACTTAATTATATTACTATATATATATATATATATATATATATATATATATATATATATATATATATTGTTTAAAGCAACAATATACAAATCACAAACTAAGATTGTCACACAGAGGAAACAGCTACTATCATTAAAGCCTATGAATTATATATAAAATCTAAATCGCCAATTAAGACAATATCATATTAATAAATAATCAATGTATGAAATATAACAATTTACCCCAAAATTACAAATGTAGTACATCTTTATACGTCATCCCAAAATAAAATAAAACAAACCAATAATTACCACCAATATTTAACACATATGCTATATAATAATTTGCTAAAACGTGTGTAACGACACAGTCATGCACAGTAGAGACTGCTACACGTGCTGCATTCATGCTCAGTAGAGACTGCCCACGCCGCAGCTGATACAGAGCTGGATTAGCCGCGGCCCAGGCAGTCTCTACTGTGCATGATTGCCCTGCGACCGGCTGGCAGTGGCACTGTGGCCTGTGTAAAGGGCTCTTCAACTAGTATATAATGTTAGAAAACACACTAAAGGCAAAAGATCAACATTATACATCTAATTGGTGCACATCCCATAAAGATATGCAGAGAAACATAGACAGTGCTCATATACGGATAAACAGAAATGAAGACGAGTTTATTCCATGATTGTTGTCATGTTGTTATGGAATAAACTCTTCTTCATTTCTGTTTATCCATATGTGAGTGCTCTCTCACTCTCTTCTTGGGTCATCCCAGGCTGAGAATATCTGTACATATATATATTATTACATGTCCTAAACAAAATTGACTCAAAATTGTGAAAGAAAATCTTGAATAAAAATATGTGGAAAAATAATGAGCACACATAACTAAACATATGCACACAAATTATCACAAAGGTGTTATTTATACTGACCTTACGTAGAAAAGGTAATAAAATGTGCATTAAATTTACATAAAGTTCATGCTGTCTAAACACTAGGAGTGGTGAAAAATTCAGAAAAATTTCCCACACAACAAAAACGATTTTTTGCTTTTTGTCGTGAAAGTTTTCTCCTTTTCGCCACTGCCAATTAATGTTGTATCTATGTTTCCTATAACTGTAATATTTGCACCACAATATTAGCTCTTCTGAGGGTTGCAGTGGAGAAATAAGGAGCTGAAATTCAAAGCTGTGAGTCCTACAGCAACTTATACCTTGAAAAAATTGTTAGCAGACAGAGTGCCTTTGTCCTTTGCCCACAACACTAACTTCCGGCTTAAGTGACACTGGCATGTATTTCAACAATGTGCAACACATGGCAACAGTTATTTAAAGTCTCTGTTTTCAACAAAACGAAAGGCAGCATGATGTCAAGAGATTTAAAAAAAAAAGTTCCAGCCTACAATGAGGCAGATGTGTATGGTAGTGGTGGTGATGGACTGGTGTGCTGTGATTGCTGTAGTTATATTATGTGTGTATATATATATATATATATATATATATATATATATATATATATATTCCTACAACAGTTATTACCATTATCATGTATGTGTTAAATGTAAGCTATCCTTCTTCTCAGATTATCGATTACTTATTGGTCATAGCAGGGGTCCCAAGTGTGGTAGATGGTAGCAACCCTTCTTCAACTCCCTCCTCCTCTGTGCTGCCTTTAATACATTTGGCTTGGCTTTCTCTGTCATGTGTGGTTTCTTCCATCTAATATGAGATGTTGGTTCATTTTTACAAATTATAGTCTCCCAACATTGCTGCTTGATAGTCGCATCTTATGGTAATTCACAATGTAACTAGCTGCACTGAAAACCCAGTTCAACGCAACACTTGCTGGAGGGCAACTAAGGGTTTCCACTGCAGTACGTGTCATGCTGACCAGACACACAGTTTTGTTTTCCAGTAGTCCAGTCAGTGTTTCTGCCTAGAAGGTAGCTATCCTTCAAGTATGCAGTGGGACCACTCCTAGAGATATACAGTATTTCTGTGTGTCAGTTATCAACCCATACTCAGGGAGCAAGTCCCAAACAGATGAGCCACCACCAGCACTTGATATTTTCCATCCCTGCTAAGAGCTATGAATTGGGTGTTCAGAATTGGATGTCCTGGTTGATGATGTAGCTGCTCCTGCTGCCGGTTAAAATGCTTTGCTGCTTTCTTTATGACTATGGTATCTAGAAGTTTTTTGGTGTCTTAACTTTCTCCCTCTCATCTTCTACAATGCAGCCCTCCACTCAATCACTAAGTATATCTCTATATTCCTTGACAGAATCCGATTACTCAGAGAGATGTGATGATGGTCATGACCCTTGTGACAAACAGCTGCTGTTGATGCTTTTGCGGAAATTCTGGTGCAGCAAAGTGGCAAGAATGTATTCCTCATTGCTATTAATGGACACTATATGAGGATCTTGTTCAAAGCATGCTTACATGTCCACAGCCAACTGGTGCATGTCTGTGTTGTCATTATGATAATATTTTTCAACCATGCTCCTCATTTTTTCTGCAATAAATATATCAGTGGTAGTATTTCACTAATTCCTGCCCCTATACGACTCACCAGTATGGGTGCTCACCAAAGTGATTCAGCAGCTCAAATACATTGCATATGTCTTTATTTGTCATTGCCCAGGTGACAAAGCCTTCCAGTTCTATATGTTGTACTTGCTGAGGGCCTTATTCTGCTCATACAAATGCTCTAGCCTGTACAGTGTGGAATTCCACCTGGTAGAGACCTCCATTTTCATTTGTGATGAGGGAAGTTGTTATACTCTTGTATGGAATATAGAGCATTGCTCGTACTGCAGGAGAAGCTAAAATGGGCACCGATTTTGCAGGAGATATTCAGCATCTCTCTGAGGGTTTCGGATTCTGCCAGGAATCTGGTCACAACTAAATTTAGCACATGGGCAAAGCAAGGCATCTGCACCATATCACCTATTCTCAAGGCAGCGATTAGGTTATCAGCAGACACAAAACCAGCTTTTAAGGAACAGGGTACAAGCCATTTGTCTCTCATCCGCTCTAGTTTACTTAAAACATCTACAGCTTTGTGGGGCAATTTTTCAAAACTCTGCTTCACAAGGCTGCGTGTCGATGGTGTAGACTATCCTGCCGCTGCCTTTTAATCATACTACCAGAAACAGAGGCACAATTACTGGCTGTCACCTGTTGCTGTAAGCTAGTGTTGCCCACTGGTGATGTTAGAAGGGAAACCCAGTGAGCAGTCACAGTCTCTTAGTCTGCGCTCTGTCCACGTGTCCATATCTATGTTGTCAGATGGATTTTCTTGCAGTATGCACTTTCCAGCCGATTTGGGGTCCTCCATTTAAAATTTTGCAGGGGGATCTTAAAACTGCCATGTGATAATGAGAAACACCATTTAGATTTTCATGATAAAAATAAAAAATATTCTCTATTTATTTCTCATTTAAAATATTTTGGTTTTACAGTAGATCTGCTTTATGTTTTAGGGTGGAAAAATTCCCATCAGGTGGACAGCCCCTGAAGCGATAGCATACCGGAAGTTTTCCTCTGCCAGTGATGCCTGGAGCTATGGCATTGTTATGTGGGAGGTTATGTCCTATGGAGAAAGACCATACTGGGAGATGTCTAACCAGGATGTAAGTATTTTGTACTTTATTATGGTTATTCTTCTTGATGGCAGTGTAGACAGGACCTAACGCCACCAAAGAAATGAAAAGTAATAATTATCTATATAGCATATGCAACTTTATCTACAAAATCAACACCTTAAGGATGCACAACGTGCCAGCACATTTACACGTGTCTGGAGGTTAAAGACCATTGACAGTCCTGTCACGTCGTGGAATTCTGGGGTAGCCATGCAGCTGTACGCCACATGGCAATCCCAGAATGCAATGAGCTAAAAAAGATGTACAGTGGCCCTTAACTGCCATCCCTTGCCTGATCAGGGCAGTTGTTAAGGGGTTAAACAGAATTATTTGTGCATCAAAAATCCAGACTTTTACCAATAAATATACTGATTTCTTATATGTAATAAATAAACAGTGAAGTTCAGGTACATCAATGTCCAAAACCATGTTAAACTTGCCTGCATCATCACAGCACCTCAGATTATGCAAGTCCTGCCTGAAATATGAAGTGATCCTGTGTTTAGCATTTAAAAACAGTGATACCAATTTACCTCTGTTGTGAGCAAACCCTTATGAATACAGGGACATACCAACCAGATAAAAGGGATGGGCCCAAAAATCTGTACGAGTTCTTTGCTAATGGTTAGCCCAAGCTAGCTTTATATAGATAAACTAGTTGAAGAGCTCGTTACACCGGCCACAGTGCCACTGCCAGCCAGTCGCGGGGCAGTCATGGGCAGCTCTGTATCAGCCGCAGCGCGGGCAGTCTCTACTGCGCATGACTGCATCGGTACACACGTTTTAGCGAAGTATTAAATAGGATAGCTCCCCAAGAATTAGTATTATTCTTGGTGGACAAAGTACCACAGATTTGTAGGGTTACTGATAAAAGGTTCTGAGGTGCCGGCCTGGATGAAAATCAGCTCTGTGTTCAAAATGTATTTTGTGTGTATATTTCATTTCATATATCATTTTTGCATTGATTAAATCTGATACATGAATATATTCACAAATATGTATTTAACCCTTTGAGTGCCAGAGGGAGTATACAACGTATCGTAAAACAATGGATACCCCACTGGCATTCAAAGGGTTATAAGGCTTTATTCATTAACCCTTTCAGTGCCAGTATGCAATGCATTGTTGTACTAGAAAGACCTGGATCAGGTTTGGAGCAAACTAACTGCACCATAGGGTGACATAATAGGATTTTAGTCTTACCTGTTAAATCCTTTTCTCTTAGTCCACACAGGTTACTGGTAACTTTGGGATGGTGATCAGCCCCTTTAAATAGGCAGGAACAATTCTGAGAAGTTACTGCTGGGTGGAGCCTACCTCCTCTCCTTAGATTGCAGCTAGCTAATCCCCAACCAGTAAGATTTGCAGACTAACTATTGACTAGATAGTAAGAAGGTAAAGGAAGACTCCTGTGAGCATGAACCCCAAAGGACCCCCACATTCTGCCACAAGAGAGCCAAGCATGGTCCCTTGACAGGGTGGGAGGTCAGTAACCTGTATGGACTAAGAGAAAAAGATTTAACAGGTAAGACTAAAATCCTGTTTTCTCTGTCATCCAATACAGGTCACTGGTAACTTTGGGACATCCAACCATTAAGTTCCCAAGGGTAGGAAGAAAGGCAAGGGCCAGATGCAGGCCCCCAAAGTCACCAGAGCACCAATGAACCTACAGATCATAAATAGCTCAACACTAATCGCAAAGTGTCAACGGACACTGAACAGGGGTAAAACAAACCCCATGAACTGTTACACAGCACACTTAACTAGAGCCAGTAGGGCTCAAAAGAGTACTGAGAGACTAAAGAGATCCTAGACAGGCAAGGCCGCCTCCAGAATCTTCCTCCCAAAACTGGCATTGGCCAATGCCAGCACATCTACACGATAGTGTTTAGAAAACGTGTGCACAGACGACCAAGTGTCCGCCTTGCACGACGGATCAGCTGAGACCTGGTTCTTGTAGGCCCAAGAAGCTCCAATAGACCTCTCAGAATGAGCCGTGACCCTGAAGGGAACAGGTTTCTTTCGAAGTTCATAAGCCCTACGAATCGTGGACTTGATCCAAGAAGCAATGGTTACCTTGAAAGCAGGCTTCCTTGCCTTAGGACCCTCAGGAATGACAAAGAGAGTGTCAGGCTGCCTCAAGGACCCAGTGCGATGCACACAGAACTTGAGACAATGAACAACATCTTTGTCAGAAGCAGGGTTAGGACAGAAGGAAGGGACCACAATCTCCTTTGGGAGAAACACTTGTGAAGTGCAAAGCACCCCCCTTGTTCTTGTGAAAGACCAAAAAGGGTGGTCTACAAGACAGGGCATGCAGCTCTGCAACTTGGCGAACAGAAACAATCACCAGGAGAAAGACCATCTTCTACGTCAGCATATGTAGAGGAATGGTAGCCAAAGACTCAAAAGGAGGGAGCTGAAGTACTCCCAAGACCAGGTTAAGGTCCCACTGAGGAGCAGGGGACTTAAACACCGGACGGGTATGAGCAGCACCCTGGAAGAAAACCTTGACATCAGGAATGATAGCAAGACGCCTCTGAACAAAGCAGAGAGTGCAGAAGTCTGAAACTTAAGAGAACTCAGACTGAGACCCTTATCCTGGAGGAACGAAAGAACTGTAGAAAAGTAAAAATCCTGAGACAGGTCTTTGTCAGCACACCAAGATAGATAGGTAGACCATACACGATGGTAGGCCTTAGAGGAAACAGACTTACGGGCACTAAGCATAGTAGCCACCACACCAGAAGAAAATCCCTTCTTCTTCAAAATTGAGGATTCAATCTCCATGCCGTCAAAGCCAGACGATGAACCTCTTCCTTCCAGAGGTAACCCTGTAGAAGAAGGTCCGGACGCGGGGGAAGTCGAAAAGGTTCCACCACTGAGAGGTCCAGAAGCTCCGGAAACCAAGCTTGTCGAAGCCAGTACGGAGCAATCAGTATGACTGGGCAGCACTCCAGTCTCAGTTTCTGCACCACCATGTTCAACAGGGGAATGGGAGGAAAGATGTATGCCAGAGGAAATGTCCACAAGGCATCCACTGTATGCCAGAGGAAATGTCCACAAGGCATCCACTGCCAGAGCCAGGAGATCCACCCAATGAGAGCAGAACGTTGGAACCTTCCTGTTGTGCCTGGTTGCCATCAGGTCGATGCATGGAAGACCCCACTGCTGGATGATGAGGTTGAACACCTTTAGATGTAGTTCCCACTCACTGTCCACCGTGTGCCGACTGAGGAAGTCTGCCAGAACATTGTCTACTCCAGGAATATGAACTGCGGAAATGGCAGGGACATGATCCTCTGCCCATGATAAAATAGCCTTGACCTCTAGCCAAGCTGCGAGACTTCTTGTGCCGCCTAGCTTGTTAATGTAGGCTACCACTGTGGCGTTGTCCGACTGTACCCTGACCGGGCAATCCTTTAATTGCCGTGTCCAGTGATGTAGGGCATGAATTATCGCCTGAAGCTTCAAGACATTGATTGGAAGGAGAGATTCCTCTTGAGACCACCGGTCCTGAACACTTAAAGGGATAGTAATACTTGTTTTATCTTTATTTTATTTTGTAGGCATTAAAAAAACATGACATGGTTTGAGAGATATTCACAAGCAAAGTTTCCCCTCCCGCCCCTTTTACCTAGTGTAAGCCACCAGATGTGGAATCCAGTCCATAGATCAGACAGATAACAGAAAGGGACAATCTTCTTCTTCCTCTAGGAGAACAATGAAAGCCCTGCCCCCCTTGACAAGTTTTTCAGGTTTTTCCTTTATCTTAATTGAAGATTGTCCTTCTCTGCAGTCTACCTGGGCACCTCCCTTCTGATCTGGCTGAACAGTGTTACATCAGTAAAAGGGGCTGGAGGGGGATACTTTGTCATTGAATTACTCTTGAACTACAACTCTGACAGAATTGAAATAACACTCTCCAAAGTCCAAATACTATGATGATTAATTAGAGCTGCTTCTATTATGAAACATTACTATTCCTTTAAGTGCCCCAGAACCGCTCCCCATCCAGAGAGGCTGGCATCCGTCATCACTGTGGTACAGAAGGGCACCTGGAAGGGTCTGCCTTTCAGGAGATTGTTCAGGTTGAGCCACCACGAGAGCCTCTGTTCCATGTGAAGTTGGAGAGATAAGGATCATTCCAGGAGATCTGGTCAACCCCTGCATGCCAGGATTAGGAACCTCTGAAGTTCCCTGGTGTGAGCCTTGGCAAACAGAACAGCTTCTATGGTGGAAATGAACTTCTTGGCTGGAACCGGATCCTGAGACAGGATAGCCTGTACCTTCAGTGCTATCTAATGAGCCACTTCGTCCGTGAGAAATACCATCCCTCTCTGAGTGTCAAAGCGGAGGCCCTGAAAGACCATCCTCTGGTAGGAACAAGGTCTGACTTGTCCAAATAGATGATCCACCCGTGATGGGAGAGAGCATGAATGTAGTCCTGCTGATGAAGGGGTTCTGGAGAAGAGGCCTTCAGAAGGAGGTCGTCCATGTATGGAGTCACCCTGATGCCATTCCAATGTAGGATGGAGATTAATGCTCCCAGGACTGTGTTGAAGACTTGAGGTCAGGCCAAAGGGGAGGGCAAAAAACTGGAAATGCCCTGGGTCCCAGGAAAAGCGAAGATACTGCAGACTCTCTGGATGAATGGTGATGTGCAGATAGGCATCTTGACGATCCAGCAAAGCCAGAAATTCCCCAGGGGACATGGCCGCTATCACTGTGCGCAGAGCATCTTGGCAGGATTGGGACTGGGCCACAAAGGAGTTGAGATCTTTCAGATCCAAAATGGGATGACATCCGCCGTCCTTCTTGGAAACCACAAAGAGGTTGGAGTAGAATCCCAAGCCCCTCCCCTAAGGAGGAATGTGCTCCAGGATCGCCTTGTCCAGAAGAGCCTGTATAGCTTCCTCGAAAAGGCGGCACTTTTCTGCTCCCAAAGGAGAATGAGAAGAGAAGGTCCTGGGAAGAGGAAGGGAGGTGAAGAAAATCCTGTACCCCATAGCCACCATGTAATAGGAACTCCAAATGAGACCCCTGTGTGGAGGGGAAGCATGGGACATGTGGACCTCAGCACTCAAAGGGTGCTCAACTTTTTCAGGAGGTCTTCTGTCTTCAGATTACCATATGTCAAAAAGAAGCCTCAGTGGGCAACTCCTGGGGAAAGAACTTGCAGCCAAGATTTCACGCCCAGGGCTTAGGTCCACAAAAGCACCTGGTAAACTGAGCTATCCACATTTGGGTGATGGGAATTGTCAGTGATGGTAATCCATCTAACGGTGGCAGAACTGTTCTCTAGCCTTGTGTCTTGACCAAGCAACAAATCTTACTGGTTGGGATTTGGCTAGCTGCAAGCTAAGGAGAGGAGGTAGGCTCCACCCAGCAGTCACTTCTCAGAATTGTTCCTGCCTATTTAAAGGGGCTGATCGGCTACCCAAAGTTACCAGTAACCTGTATTGGCTGACAGAGAAATAAACATTCCCAAAAGTCCCATTCATTTAAAAGGAGAGTTTAACCCCTTGAATGTTAAAAAGATCTCCTTCGTATTGCAAAACAATACGTTGGAGACCTCTGTAACAATCAAGGGGTTAAAGGCTCAGTTTGACTCAATGTCCATTTTTATTTGTCTCTTATGGGGCAGTTGGTTTGCACCAAAATGGCTTCCCTTCTTTTTTACCACAGCTACCTCTGCTACACTCGTATCCTTGAGAGAACGGAATCCATTTCATTCAGGGGGCCGACTTCTATTCCAAACACACAAGTAATAAATGTATTGAAGTGTGAATTTCATATACGTGTCAGATGTTGCATAAATAGCAAGAGAAAATTCTCAATTTCATTATCCGTCCCTTGCAGGCGAACTTGACATTGCATGCAAATTATCTACAACTTTCCAAGTCATTTAAATCAACATCACTTTTTTTGGTTCTCTTTTTAAACCTTTAAGGACAAGGAGGGGGTGTAAAACATTGGTCCGCAATTTGTTGCACCTACTTCTGGTCTTTAAAGAGGCAAACAATTAATTAGAACCCTCTCCATCCCCAGAGGCACTGTAACCTGTTTTATTTTCTTGTTTTTCATGCATTTTAATAGTTTTTCTGTTTTTATTAACCCTTTGGGTGGCATGGAGTTAGCCAGTGCGCTACAGCTCTGGCACACCAAGGGTTAATCTTTGGCGTAATCCTTGAACAGAGTTTCAAACATATCATGACTGTTTTTCTTTATTTGATCTTTTACTTTTGATCTAGTAAGACGTGAAAAAATAAGACACATAGGCAGAATGACTTTACACAGTGAGCAGGTACAGAATATGTAATTCAAAAGCTAGGTTTAATTGCACTTTAAAGTGCAATTGTCACATGGATATTGCCCTATCAGCACATTTGCCCCTGAGGTAGCTGAATTGTGAGCCCTGGATAAGTAGGGAAGTCGAACAGGTATCTGAAGAGCCTAATGCCCCCCCCCCCCCCCATTCCATCTCTTATCCCTTAATAGACTCTGCACTTCAAGATTTGCTGTTTCACGATTCAGAGTCATATGGGTCCTGACCTGTTAGCCCCAAACACTGCTATAGACTCGCATGAAACCCCAGCCATAGCATTCTAAGGAGCTGTACACACAGCTCCACTTTCTGTGAGCAATGACGTTCCATGTTGCAGCCAGCCCCAATTTCAGCAAAGGAGGTCAGTTTTCTGACTCCCAAAGTGGCTGTTTTGGGACTGGACAGTACAGCCCCAAGTTTTTTACTCTGTTTCCATAGGAGCAGGCCTGATAAAGCAGGATAACTGCTGTTTCAAAATTGGTCCCTATGGTGCTGTTGGTTTGACCCAGAATTGCACTCACTATTTCTAGCAAGCACACTACTTGGAGCTGAAGAGGCTACTAGGGATATGTGGAGCAAACCAACTGCACAAAAAAAAATCTCCCCAGATTTAGATGTGGATTTTAACCCAGTGGCATAACTACAGGGGATGCAGATGCGCTGAGGCCTGGCATCCCAAGGAGGTCTACCATGATGAAAAATAATAGAGGCTTTAGGAGGCTGAGTGCAGTTTTTATACCTAATTACTGGGTCTCTGGGGACAGAAGCTGGTTCTCAGGACTCAGTGAGTTCCCTTGTAACTCCTCCCACTTCGCTGCCAGTTTCTGATGCTTTCCACCCTGTTGTTCCTAACTTCCTACCTTTCTCCCATTTTAAGGGCAAAATCCACCTCACCTCCACACAATCCCTTTGACTCAAAGAATCCATGCCCTGTTTACTATGGGAGTCACCCCCATGCCTTAGAGGTTGTTCAGATGCTTGGGACTTTGCATTGCTGCAAGCAGAAGAGGGTGGGGTGTGTGGCTTCACTCTGGGGGTAAAGAGAGGTTCTGTTGTGCTGGAACCTGGCATCTATGGGGTGCTGTTTGTAAACCCTATATTTTGTCCACAAAATGTCATCAGTTGTGTGGGGCCCCATTTGCCCCAGGTTCCAATAGGCTCTAATTATACCACAGTGGAAAATATCTGTGTTAGGGGAAACAAAAATGTTCTACTGAGATCATCCAATGACGAGTCCCATCACAGGTTTAGCCTCTTGAATGCTAGAGAGGTCTCCAGTATTGAGATCACTATAGTATTTAAGAGATTAAAATACCAATTAAATCAAATGGTAATTAAGGGATTTTTTTATTTGTCCTGTATTGTGCAATTGTTTGCTCGAGAATTATTCTGCTTTCTTATTACATCAGCCGCAATGTTTTATCTGTAATGAAAAAACAAAAAGTTCAGGCAAAGTACGTTAATCGTATAGAACATTTCTAAGTGGCTTCTTTTCTGTTTGTTAGATCTGAATGTATAAATTCATTTGAGCTGTAACAAGTTACCGATTTTCAGAGGGGAAAAATGGAACAGCTAATGGATTTCAAACAATGCTTCTATAATTGCCTGGAAAAATTGAACAAAGAGCGTGGCAAGTGATTTCTAAGTGTGGTGGCTCCCAGGAGTAAGAGGAGAACCAAAGAGATTGTCACTGCATTGTTCACGCTGCTTAAAATTATTAAAAAAAATTAGAAATGTTTACATAATGTATTCATCATAAGCATACTTTCCATTGCTCTTAACCTCTTGCATGCTAGAGAAGTCTCCCCAACCCATAGCTTCTCAATGCATTGGAGACTTTTCTGGCATCCAACAGGTTAAATCTAAGCTGAACACCTCCAGAGAGAATAGAACAGCATGCAGGTAGTTATGTAGACATAATGGAATGACTTGGTAAATGATCTATTAGGTTGTGGGCTGCATTACTTAAGGCCATTGTCACACATGGCTGTTCTGGTATTATATTTATTAAGCTGAAAAAGAAAATAATTTTATAGCTCAGCACGAAGTGTTATTAGATCACTCCCAAAGCCTAAAGGTTAATAGTCTCCTCTCTATGTGAGTCATTGATAGGAACTGGGGAATTCAATTAGAGGAAAATTAACGTTACATTTCAAGTTGCTCTCATATGAAAGAGTTTGTGGTATCATTCATCTATATAAATGTTAACATTTGCAGAACTTCATGTACAGGGCAGATTTAAGCCTGGGCAATATATAAAGAGAGCCTTGTTAACCAAGGGAGGATTTCCTATTAGACCGAGTAGGTACCTTCCTTGAGAAACAGGTTCAGCACTTATAAACAGTGCATTTGTTCAAAAAACAGAAATGCTTAATGACTAAGGATACATGGTCCAATTCTGGGGTAAACCAACTGCATCATAGAAAAAAGTCCCTTATATTTGTATAAAGGTTTTAAACAACAACTAGCATTTTTTTTTTTTTTTAAATCAGTTCTTATGGGCACAGACACAGTAAAATACCTGGGGCCTCTTGTCGGCCATTTTGACACATTAGCTGACAGCAGGGCTAGGCAACTGAGTACTTACTTTTAAAATGAAAGAAAAACAGGTGCTCTGTTTAAATTAATCCAAATATCTGGGAGTTTTGTTTATCCAATATGATGTAGTTAGTTTGCTGTAGAATTGGCCCACTTTGAAATTATACATAAGACCCACAGTCAGACTTCAATTTATAAAGTTAATTAATGGATCTGTGGGCACAGAGGCTGATTCTGTGGCTCTGGTGAGTTTCTTGGGTAACTTTGTCGACTTCTTGTCCATTCTGCCTACTTCCAACCCTGTTCCACCCACTTCCTAGCCATTCTAATATTAAACCCAACTTTCCTCCTCTCAGTCCCAATTAAGCCACACCAATTTTATGAGACAATGGCAATTAGACATGCCCATTTCCAGCTCATGAGTCCTCTCTGGAGGTTCCCACAATGTAATATGACAAACAGTATCTTTTTTTTTATTATTATTAGGTCATTCTATCTATAGAAGAGGGCTATCGGCTCCCGGCACCCATGGGCTGTCCAATCTCACTTCATCAATTAATGCTTCATTGTTGGCAAAAAGAAAGGAACCATCGGCCCAAGTTTTCAGACATTGTCAGTTTCCTGGATAAGCTGATCCGCAACCCCAGTGCACTACACATATTGGTGGAAGATATTGTGGGGTAAGGCCTGTGAGAGAACTTTTGTAAAAAAATGTGGTTGATCTTCTTTTGTTGTGATTAATGGACAGCTGTCATCAACAATGACCAACTAATTCTGACCAAAATGATAAATAACAGTGCATTCTCAGTTCATTCCTATACTGAAACTGTCAGTAATGTGAAAAATTATATATCATGTAGAGTTTCTCTGAATAAGTGATAAGGGTATGCCAACCTCTAGGAGATGCTTATTTCAAATGTTATTACAGCACAAACTGTATTGTTATTATTATAATATTGCAGAGCATTGTGTTGGACATATCTCTGACACTCAAAATGTTAAAATGCACTGATCTATTCTCATCACCAATTACCATTTTTTTCTCACTTTCAGTATCAAGTTTCAGTGATAGGGCCATATGTTCAAAAGAAAAGTGGAGGTGTTCTGGAGCAAACCACTTTCACTATAAGGGTTAACTAAATATTCCCATTCATTTAAAAGGAGATTTTAACCCCCTTGAATGCTAGAGATGTCTCCAACTCATTGCTTCCCAGTGTGTTGGAGGCCTCTCTAGCATTCAAGGGATTAAAATCCCCATTTTAATAGTTGTGAATCTTTGGGAATTTCAGTTCTCCCCAATAGTGAAAGTGGTTTGTGCCAGAACACCTCCAGTTTTCTTTTGAACATACGGCCCATAGACTCAGGCTCTCCCAACAGAGCTTAATCCTGCACTATGCACGGTTTTGTTTTAATTTATTTTGTTTAAAAGAGAATCAGACCTTGCGGGGGGCATCAGGACCCCTCAGGATGCCCTCCTGGCATTGATCACCTATCCAATAGGATAGGTGATGAATGCAATGACCAGGTAAGCAATCATCGCCTTCCTCTACCTCTTCTTCTTCAACGCGATGCCCCCCGCGAGGTCTGATTTTCTTTTAAACAAAAAAATTACGCATAGTACAGGATTAAGAGATGCTAATGGGAGCAGTCATGTGTATTGTAAAAAGTATGCTGGAATGGAGAAGCATTGTGGGGCATCATGTAGAATTGGGAAGCATTGTGGGGAATCATTGAATAAGGAAGCATTGTGGGGCAGAATTTCAATCATACTCATTGTGGGTGGCAGAGTGTCAAATATATTCATTGTGGGTGCATCATGTCAGATATAATTATTGTGAAGGCAGCATTTCAAACACAATTATTTTGGGTGTAGCATATCAAACATAATCATTGTGAGGGAGAATGGGGAACATCATCATTGTGAGTTAGCCCCACAAACATTGACTGACACCAACCAGCCTTGTTCTGTTGCCCAGGCAGTGTCCATGTGGATTTGTGGCTACCAGTAGGCAAGCGAACAAGGCTGGGGGGGGGAGTCAGAAAGTGTAAACTGGGATCTGTGGCAACCAGTGGGAAAAGGAACAGGTCTGGGGGTGTTAGACAGTGTCAGTGGGGATCTGTGGCTGCCAGTGGGCAGGAAAACAGGCAGGGGGCAACTGGTAGCCACAAATTCCCATGGATGCTGTCTAACCCCCAGCCTTGTTCCCCTGAGAGTGCAGAACATATATAACTAAGAAAAATTATACAGAGCTGAGGGAATGTGTGTACTAGATGTTGTACTTTTCTAACCCTTTGAATGCCACAGAGGTGTGCACTGCACAATCTTAGGGCACTCCAAGGGTTAATGGAGTGATGCTGTTCTTAGTGCTGAAAGTATCCTCTCTACTCCCCTACTGACCAAGTGGGGAAGCAAAGAGAATGCTCTTCAACTTCAGAGTTATTCACTGCTGGTGATGTGTGAGGGACGGCATCCCTTCCACATCGCAATCAGTTCAAAAATCCTGTATGCTAATGGGGAACTTCTCCTTCCCTACCCTAGATTTTACACACATTAACAAAACCATATCGTCAATGTATCAACATTTAGTACATCTCCCACAATAACTGCTTACAGATTATTCTGCATGCTTCGTACAGATGACATATTGTAAGTGTTGGGGGAAATATGTATTATCAAAAAGGGTAAAAGCCACAAAGTGACTCCATATTCACCCACTCATTGGAATGAAAGTTGCTATCTTTCTGTCATTAAATATTATAATAATACACTTTAATGACTTTAAACATGCATAGCATTATGGGATGGTGTTGTTATGGATGGTAAGGCACTATCAATCAGAAAATCTGTTTCTCATTGGAGAGCCACTGGTTTTGTCTTCTATAGCGATATATTCTGCTCATAATTATACATCTTGTAACAGGATTGTATCACCTTGAGCTTGTTTTCTGTGCAGCACTTTGTTATTGGGATGTGTGGGAAGGAACAAAAGGTAGGAAAGAGCAGCTTTGTAGATTGTTTCATACATACAGTTATGAATTCTTATATTTTCAGTGTATGTTTATAGTAGCTTAAAGGGATAGTAATGTTTCATAATAAAAGCAGCTCTAATTAATCTTCATAGTATTTGGACTTTGGAGAGTGTTATTTCAATTCTTTCAGAGTTGTAGTTCAAGAGTAATTCAATGACAAAGTGTGCCCCTCCTGCCCCTTTTACGGATGTAACACTGCTCAGCCAGAGCAGAAGGGAGGTGTCCAGGTAGACTGCAGAGAGGGACAATCTTCAATTAAGATAAGGAAAAACCCAGAAAAACTTGTCAAGGCGGTCAGGGCTTCCATTGTTCTCATAGGAAGACGATTGTCCCTGCTGTTTTCTGTCTGGTCTACGGACTGGATTCCACATTTGAGAAGAGATGGCTTACACTAGGTAAAAGGGGCGGGAGGGGAAACTTTGCTTGTGAATATCTCTTAAACCATAAAGGTTTGAGAGATAAGACGTATATCGTTCTTCATGTTTTTTTTAATGCCTACAAAATAAATAAAGATAAAACAAAGTATTACTATCCCTTTAATAGATGTATCATTAGTTAGCTCCCGTTAAAGAATATGTTGGAGACCCCTGTTCAAAGCATTGTAAAACAATATATTGTAGATGTCTCTAGGATCTAGGTGGTTAAGGGTTGACAGTTCCATATTTTAATTGTTTTTAGCCTTTCTATCGCAGGATGCTGTGCCTCCTCAGCTGTTTATTAGACTGCTTCAGAGGATTGGGGGTTGAGTCTATGAGCAGCTTGGGAGCCACAAGCTGCCCAACTCTTGCTCTATTATAATACTGTAATAAGTTATTGGCTTAATTGAATTTCCTAATATATCATTAGAATTCCTTGCCAGATGATAGAGGAAATGTTTGTAACAGCCAGTAAAGTTGCTTTGATTTTATTTATAACTGTTTTAGATCCAAAAGCCCATTTGAGTTTTACAATGACTTTGTTTCCTGCCGGTGGCCAAAAAAAAAAGAAAAAACAAAAAGATCTATGAATTCCTGTAGGGCCTAAAGTAAATTTCAAGGACTGATGTACTTGTCTATCCTCAAGCGGTATATTTTTGATTTTATTTATGCATCTCCTCTTTATTAAATCAGGAAGTGTTCGATGCCCCCAAACAATGTTTATAATACCGTGCAGAACAAAGGCAGCGAATCACTTCATGAATTATGATAATCAAACACATTTAATAGTTTTCTTTTCTATTGAAAAGCAAAAACCTAGGATTAGATTAACCCTTCAGATGCTAGAGACTTCTCCTTTGCATTGCTCCATAATGCTTTGGAGATGTCTGTAGTAGAAATAAGCTACAACTGTGATTTATTTACTGGATGGATCCCAGTGATCTTGGTTAAAAAAAAATCTGTTGGAATTGATTGAGAATGAATTGAAGGGGGAGAGGGTGAAGGACAGAGACCTTAGGAAAAGGAAAGTCGAACAGCAGGGGGCAGGGGAGAGAATTGGCTGGCATGAATGAACAGAGAGCAAGGGGCATCCCTTGTGGAATGGTAAAGGAATGCATACCGAAGAGAAGCACAACAAATAGACAAAAGTGGTCCAATTTGCTTTTTAACATTCGGCCTTTCTTCCCTTGTGTCTGTTTTGATTCCGTGTGTGACTCATATGAAATGGCAGCTTTGTTACAATAAAAAAGTTCACAGAATCGATATTGTTGTTTTCAGTGGGGTAGTTCATTTACAAGATACAATTATATTTCATGAATACTTTTTGTTGCTGCAACAAAGTCACCAGTGTGAACTAGGCCATTACGTAACTTTACTGTGTTTTCTGGAAAGGGTTCTTATAATTTTGACTATTTCTCTTGCAGAATGCCGGAGTCACCAGGAGACACACCTGAGTATCATTTCCTTGTCACTGTCACTGAGTGGCTGGAGTCTATTAAAATGGGCCAGTATGCCAACAGCTTCATGGCAGCAGGGATCACAACGCTGGATATGGTTTCTAGAATGAGTATTGAGTAAGTCTGTATCTTCTAAAGGATAAACACTGAGTCTGACGTACAAAGCAAAGTGGTGCAGCTCTGGAGTAAACCATCTCCATCAACAAATCATCCCCACTTATTTTGAGGAAGGGGGGGTATCAAATAAACAAATGGACTGGGAGAGCCGGGGGTACATTTTGACTTTGTCTGCACTGGGAAAATGTTTTGCAGGTGTGCATGCCTCCTACTCACTATCTCACAATCAGCTGGAGACCTAACTAGCTCTCAAGGGGTTAAACTCCCCGTTTAATTCACTGGGCATTTTTTACATTGTTTTTACTAAATGTGTGCAGTTTTTTTGCTCGAGAATTACAGTTTTGTAAGCACATCAGCCTCATAGATAAGAATTTAGCTAATTATTTAACATGGACAGTACAAGACTACCAGATCAAATGATTAACTGAAATAGGAAGCTAAAGAGGCAGTGGTGTAACTACAGGGAATGCCATTGTGTCAGAGCCCAACATCAGGGGGATTTGTTAGCTAAGAGTGAAAACTCCCAGAGCTAAAACACCATAATTTACATATATACAAAAAGAACCCAAGTGAACAAAATATGAAGAGCAGCAAGAAATGAGGGAACTCTGCACAGTTCTCAAATTATCAAGAAATGAGGGAACTCTGCACGGTTCCCAAATTAACAAGAAATGAGGGAACTCTGCACAGTTCTCAAATTATCAAGAAATGAGGGAACTCTGCACGGTTCCCAAATTAACAAGAAACGAGGGAACTCTGCACGGTTCCCAAATTAACAAGAAATGAGGGAACTCTGCACGGTTCCCAAATTAACAAGAAATGAGGGAACCCTGCACGGTTCCCAAATTAACAAGAAATGAGGGAACTCTGCACGGTTCCCAAATTAACAAGAAATGAGGGAACTCTGCACGGTTCCCAAATTAGCAAGAAATGAGGGAACTCTGCACGGTTCCCAAATTATCAATAAACAAGGGAACTCTACACGGTTCCCAAATTATCAAGAAACAAGGGAACTCTGCACGGTTCCCAAATTATCAAGAAACAAGGGAACTCTGCACGGTTCCCAAATTAACAAGAAACAAGGGAACACTGCACGGTTCCCAAATTATCAACATGGTTCCCAAATTATCAAGAAATGAGGGAACTCTGCACGGTTCTCAAATTATCAAGAAACGTGGGAACTCAGCACGGTTCCCAAATTATCAACACGGTTCCCAAATTATCAAGAAATGAGGGAACTCTGCACGGTTTTCAAATTATCAGGAAATGAGGGAACTCAGCACGGTTCCCAAATTATCAACATGGTTCCCAAATTATCAAGAAACGAGGGAACTCTGCACGGTTCCCAAATTATCAAGAAATGAGGGAACTCTGCACAGTTCTCAAATTAACAAGAAATGAGGGAACTCTGCACGGTTCCCAAATTAACAAGAAACGAGGGAACTCTGCACGGTTCCCAAATTAACAAGAAATGAGGGAACCCTGCACGGTTCCCAAATTATCAAGAAACGAGGGAACTCTGCACGGTTCCCAAATTATCAAGAAGTGAGGGAACTCTGCACAGTTCCCAGATTAACAAGAAATGAGGGAACTCTGCACGGTTCCCAAATTAACAAGAAATGAGGGAACTCTGCACGGTTCTCAAATTATCAAGAAACGAGGGAACTCTGCACGGTTCCCAAATGAACAAGAAACGAGGGAACTCTGCACGGTTCCCAAATTATCAATAAACAAGGGAACTCTACACGGTTCCCAAATTATCAAGAAACAAGGGAACTCTGCACGGTTCCCAAATTATCAAGAAACAAGGGAACTCTGCACGGTTCCCAAATTAACAAGAAACAAGGGAACACTGCACGGTTCCCAAATTATCAACATGGTTCCCAAATTATCAAGAAATGAGGGAACTCTGCACGGTTCTCAAATTATCAAGAAACGTGGGAACTCAGCACGGTTCCCAAATTATCAACACGGTTCCCAAATTATCAAGAAATGAGGGAACTCTGCACGGTTTTCAAATTATCAGGAAATGAGGGAACTCAGCACGGTTCCCAAATTATCAACATGGTTCCCAAATTATCAAGAAACGAGGGAACTCTGCACGGTTCCCAAATTATCAAGAAATGAGGGAACTCTGCACAGTTCTCAAATTAACAAGAAATGAGGGAACTCTGCACGGTTCCCAAATTAACAAGAAACGAGGGAACTCTGCACGGTTCCCAAATTAACAAGAAATGAGGGAACCCTGCACGGTTCCCAAATTATCAAGAAACGAGGGAACTCTGCACGGTTCCCAAATTATCAAGAAATGAGGGAACTCTGCACAGTTCCCAGATTAACAAGAAATGAGGGAACTCTGCACGGTTCCCAAATTAACAAGAAATGAGGGAACTCTGCACGGTTCTCAAATTATCAAGAAACGAGGGAACTCTGCACGGTTCCCAAATGAACAAGAAACGAGGGAACTCTGCACGGTTCCCAAATTATCAATAAACAAGGGAACTCTACACGGTTCCCAAATTATCAAGAAACAAGGGAACTCTGCACGGTTCCCAAATTATCAAGAAACAAGGGAACTCTGCACGGTTCCCAAATTAACAAGAAACAAGGGAACACTGCACGGTTCCCAAATTATCAACATGGTTCCCAAATTATCAAGAAATGAGGGAACTCTGCACGGTTCTAAAATTATCAAGAAACGTGGGAACTCAGCACGGTTCCCAAATTATCAACACGGTTCCCAAATTATCAAGAAATGAGGGAACTCTGCACGGTTTTCAAATTATCAGGAAATGAGGGAACTCAGCACGGTTCCCAAATTATCAACATGGTTCCCAAATTATCAAGAAACGAGGGAACTCTGCACGGTTCCCAAATTATCAAGAAATGAGGGAACTCTGCACAGTTCTCAAATTAACAAGAAATGAGGGAACTCTGCACGGTTCCCAAATTAACAAGAAACGAGGGAACTCTGCACGGTTCCCAAATTAACAAGAAATGAGGGAACTCTGCACGGTTCCGAAATTATCAAGAAATGAGGGAACTCTGCACGGTTCTCAAATTATCAAGAAATGAGGGAACTCTGCACAGTTCCCAGATTAACAAGAAATGAGGGAACTCTGCACGGTTCCCAAATTAACAAGAAATGAGGGAACTCTGCACAGTTCCCAGATTAACAAGAAATGAGGGAACTCTGCACGGTTCCCAAATTAACAAGAAATGAGGGAACTCTGCACAGTTCCCAGATTAACAAGAAATGAGGGAACTCTGCACGGTTCTCAAATTATCAAGAAACGAGGGAACTCTGCACGGTTCCCAAATGAACAAGAAACGAGGGAACTCTGCACGGTTCCCAAATTATCAATAAACAAGGGAACTCTACACGGTTCCCAAATTATCAAGAAACAAGGGAACTCTGCACGGTTCCCAAATTATCAAGAAACAAGGGAACTCTGCACGGTTCCCAAATTAACAAGAAACAAGGGAACACTGCACGGTTCCCAAATTATCAACATGGTTCCCAAATTATCAAGAAATGAGGGAACTCTGCACGGTTCTCAAATTATCAAGAAACGTGGGAACTCAGCACGGTTCCCAAATTATCAACACGGTTCCCAAATTATCAAGAAATGAGGGAACTCTGCACGGTTTTCAAATTATCAGGAAATGAGGGAACTCAGAACGGTTCCCAAATTATCAACATGGTTCCCAAATTATCAAGAAACGAGGGAACTCTGCACGGTTCCCAAATTATCAAGAAATGAGGGAACTCTGCACAGTTCTCAAATTAACAAGAAATGAGGGAACTCTGCACGGTTCCCAAATTAACAAGAAACGAGGGAACTCTGCACGGTTCCCAAATTAACAAGAAATGAGGGAACCCTGCACAGTTCCCAAATTATCAAGAAACGAGGAAACTCTGCACGGTTCCCAAATTATCAAGAAATGAGGGAACTCTGCACAGTTCCCAGATTAACAAGAAATGAGGGAACTCTGCACGGTTCCCAAATTAACAAGAAATGAGGGAACTCTGCACGGTTCTCAAATTATCAAGAAACGAGGGAACTCTGCACGGTTCCCAAATGAACAAGAAACGAGGGAACTCTGCACGGTTCCCAAATTATCAATAAACAAGGGAACTCTACACGGTTCCCAAATTATCAAGAAACAAGGGAACTCTGCACGGTTCCCAAATTATCAAGAAACAAGGGAACTCTGCACGGTTCCCAAATTAACAAGAAACAAGGGAACACTGCACGGTTCCCAAATTATCAACATGGTTCCCAAATTATCAAGAAATGAGGGAACTCTGCACGGTTCTCAAATTATCAAGAAACGTGGGAACTCAGCACGGTTCCCAAATTATCAACACGGTTCCCAAATTATCAAGAAATGAGGGAACTCTGCACAGTTCTCAAATTAACAAGAAATGAGGGAACTCTGCACGGTTCCCAAATTAACAAGAAACGAGGGAACTCTGCACGGTTCCCAAATTAACAAGAAATGAGGGAACTCTGCACGGTTCCGAAATTATCAAGAAATGAGGGAACTCTGCACGGTTCTCAAATTATCAAGAAATGAGGGAACTCTGCACAGTTCCCAGATTAACAAGAAATGAGGGAACTCTGCACGGTTCCCAAATTAACAAGAAATGAGGGAACTCTGCACAGTTCCCAGATTAACAAGAAATGAGGGAACTCTGCACGGTTCCCAGATTAACAAGAAATGAGGGAACTCTGCACAGTTCCCAGATTAACAAGAAATGAGGGAACTCTGCACAGTTCCCAGATTAACAAGAAATGAGGGAACTCTGCACGGTTCCCAAATTATCAAGAAATGAGGGAACTCTGCACGGTTCTCAAATTATCAAGAAACGAGGGAACTCTGCACAGTTCCCAAATTAACCCGTTTAGTGCCAGAGGGATACGCAATGCATTACAAAAGACAATCCTGCACTGCTTCATACAATTACCTAAATGTGAACCCTGTGTAGAGCATATATTATACTAACATGTGAACCCAGTGTAGAGTGTATATTATACCAACATATTAATCCACTTGTTTAAAAAAAAATGAGGGTTTGGTCAAAATATGTTCAAGCTTGCTTATCATACCAAGACAGCCCATCTTAACCCTTTGAGTGCCAGGAAGGTATCCAATGCATTGTGTTACAATTCGTTGGATTCTTTTCTGGCACTCGAAAGGATAAATTAGTTGTATCTAATACCGATCGCATTTTTTTATGGTTTGTAAAAATGCTTTATGTTAACCCTTAGAGTTCCAGAATGGTATCCAGCGCATTGAGTTTCAATGCACTGCATACCTCTCTAGTGCTCAGGGTTAAAAGCTGAATCTATCTAATGCCCTCACGACTGCACTGACCTGCTTTCAAACAGGTGCTGGTGCATTCCCACCAAATTCAGATGTCTCAGTTGGTTAATGCACCAGCTGTAGAATCTGTTCAAACCGCAAGGTTGCAGGTTCTAGTCCTGGCAAGGTCAGCTCAGCCTTTCACCCCACTGAGGTACATGAAAAATGAGTCCAGGAAATACTTGAAAACAAAGAGACAATCTCAATGTATTCTTCCTGATAAAATACTTTCACACAAAATAGAATTAAAAAAAAAAAAAATATATATATATATATACACAGTCTGTCACACCCACTACTATAAACGACATGGAGCCTGTACATTATACCTTTCCAATATGTATAGTGTTTTTCATTTACTCAGATAACTCAGTAATTATAAGCAATCATAAGCTAGGGGTCTTTTAGCTGTTCCCTGTCCCGCTACCCTTATAATCAGATCAGTTTCCTATCTTGGTTGTTGGTAACTGACACCATCACACATAACTGACACCATCACACATGACCTGTGCCAGGATGTAAGATAAGAAGAGAGTCAGTAAACCCCGTTCCTTTTCTTCACTAACTATTTCAATACCAGAGAGGTGTCTAAAGTATTGCAAAGCATAGCGTGGGATGCAAATTTGCTGTGAGACTTTAAAAGGATAGTAATGTTTCACTAAAAAAGCAGCTCCAGTTAATCTTTATAGTATTTTGGCCATGGAGAGTATTATTTTAATACTTTCAGAGCTGTAATTCAAGAGTAATTGAATGATAAAGTATCTCCCTCCTGCCCTTGGGACCAGACAGCTCACAGCAAGGGACAATCTTATCACTGTGAGTATAAGGAAAGCTCTGTCCCCTTGACAGGTTTTTCCTTATGCTCACTGAAGATTATCCCTTGGTGTGATCCATCCGGACAGTCTTCCTGCTCTGCGGTGAGCAGTGTTACATCAGTAAGAGGCGTGGGAGGGGACTATTTTATCATTTACTCTTGAACTACAACGCTTACAGTATTGAAATAACACTCTCTATGACCCAAATACTGTAAAGATTAATTGGAGCTGCTTTAATTGTGAAACATTGCTATCCCTTTAATACTTTGAGTGCCAGATAGGTATTCAATGCAACCATTAGATACCAGCCTGGCATTCAAAGGGTTAATAAGGTCTGTGTCAACATGTGTTATTCAGACTTTCTTTGAGGGAGGGTGGCAGTCTCAGATTTCATCTTGAGGCCCAACGAGGATCTAGTTACACCCCTGTAAAGAATTGATATTCTGGAGCAATCCAGTTGCACCATAGAGAACAAACTGAACAAATTTCCCAATATCCCCTTTCTTTAACCGTTTGAGAGCCAAAGTGGTATGAAACGGATTGCAAAGCTTTTCGTGACCTCCCTAACATTGAAGGCTTTAAAAGTCCCATTAAAACAAAAGGGAATTTTTATATGTCCAGTAAAGAGCAAACAACATTAACCTTTTGAGTGCCAGAGGAGTACTTTGCAATGCGTTGCATACTGTTCTGGCACTCAAAGGGTTAAATAAATGATTTTTCTGAAAAGAATTGGAACCTACATTAAAAAGCAAGTTTAAGATTACATTTTAGGCATGTGACCTATGAATAATTAATTTTTACATATGCTAGCTGTAAGTTATATCAACCTTGGTAATTTTTGGTGTTTTGTTAAAGTTTTTTTCATATTAAAGTTGTGTAATAGAGGAGTTGTGTGTATAGGTGTATATAGACTTCTGTAGATAAGTATAGTTACAGAAGCGCCATTACCAAGCCTATATATGTATGTGAGTGGAGACACAAGGAGGGAGTGCTTCAACAGACCCACTTGTCCCAAACAGCCAAAACTGCCCAAGGATCATTGTAATAAAAAGTACTTTATTTTACATAATTAAAAACAAATCCATGTCAGGCTATAACAGACGCACAGAGATCAAACGTCCACACACAAACCGCCTAAGTTACTAAGGGGGAGATGTATAAAACTGAAGTTATAAAGAAAGTGTCTGTACTATTGACTCAAAGCGACATAAGGATATGTATAAACATCTAGTAACATTTTGCTGAGTGATAACTCCAGTTAGTTGGTTTTTTTGTTAAGTGGAGTAGAAATGGCCATGGTCAAATAAGAATTGTGTCCCAGTGTATTTGTAAAGAAATTCACTAATTGCGCCAAAAATAAACCCAATTTTAGGGATTAAATAATAACGCCAGGTAAAACCTGTTCTTATTGTAAGTATATAATACCGCTATGTGTGCGAATATATATTAGTAGCTGCGAATATTTGCAGAATATTCTCAGATAGACATACTTATTAACGTGACTGTATTCTTTATAAATATGACCAGGTTTTGTGAATTTTAGCAGCAATTCATAAGTATACACTAAGAAGGCTTTTTATACATCACCCCCCTAAGTACTTTTTATTACAACGAACCTTGGGCTGTTTGGAACTCGTGGGTCTCTTGAAGCGCTCCCTTCCAGGGTCGTCTTGTCTGCCGGAGCCTGTAGCCAGGGCTGCAGGGAGTTGCTCTGGATCCTTGTTGGCCTTGGTGAGTTCAGCAGAGCTTATGCTAAACAGTTAATTTGCTGCAGTTAAAGTAGCAATCTTGCTTTCTCTCTGTCTACTATATATATGAGAAGCATCTGTCTCATAAGTGCTACCATTCAAACAGGCATTTTAGTGGCAGCACTTAACTTTTTTCTTATTGTTAATTTGAACTGTAAGGAGGGCACAAATCACACTCTCCTAAATGGAGCACTGTGTGCTTACATGTGGTTCATGGCCCTAACAAGAAGGTGGCAGTGTTTGCCTCAGCAGCACAGCACCGCCTAGTAGGCATGGGAGAAATGTTCCACCTCAAACTGAAATCGGTGAAAAATGGCACTTTCCGCTTGGCAAAAAATTTCCTGTGAAAAGTGTCGATTTCCTGATTTTTTCATCTAGCTCATTCCATTGAAATCAATGGGAAGATAGAAGTTACACACAACACATAGCAAATATTATTTTATTTCCCAACGGTATAGTATAAAAGGGGCATGAGGGTGCCTGTGTTGGTGGGGTGCGGGGAAAGAATCAGTTGAACAGGGGATGATTTTTTGGGGGGTTGTTTACTGGGATTGGGGGGCACTTAATAAAAAAGAAATCCTAACGAAAATAAAATAAAGTACAAACCTAAGACATGGTATGAAGGGGTCTGAGGAGGGTGCCTGTGTTGGTGAATGAATGAATCACTTGAACAGGGAATTTGTTTTTTGGGGGGTTTCTTGACTGCTACTGGGGGGGGGCAGTTGATAATAAATCAATCAATAAAATAAAATAAGACATCTGTATGTAAAGTGATAGAGACAGGAATCCCCTGACATAAGCTGCCACTGGGGTGGACTGATACTTGACTTGATAGAGTATTTTGTAGAGGATGATTTGTTAGGTTTGTTGTTAGAGGCCCAAGCCCTGAGGAAACATTGATTTGTAGGACTTAGACTTATTAGGGGTACAAGCCCCGAAGAAGCATTGGTTTGTAGGATTTTAGCTTGTTTGCTACACACCCTAAGCAAACATTGATTTGTAGGACTTAAGCTTATTTGGCACAAGCCCTAAGGAAACATTGATTTGTAGGACTTAGGCTTGTTAGAAACAAACCCCCAAAAATTGTTTATTTTATTGTAGGACTATGTTTTTTATTTTTTATTTTTTTTCAAAACATAAGCCCTAAGAAAAAAATGAAAATGCCCTACTGGCCTAATGCCAGTAGGTCATGTTGGCCAGTGGCCACTGTCAAATGTCCTCCTGAGTCCTGAGTTGCAACTGCTGTTCGTACTGCTGCTGCTGAGTTGTTTAATCAGCAGGATGATTAGGCAGCTGAAAGGGAATGGGATCAACAATAGCAGTAACAAGGAAGATAGGTGATGAAGGTTCCACTTGCCACAACTGGCTCCAGTGATGAACCTGAGGCAATAGCAGCAGAATAAGTAGCCCCCAGTATATGTGGAGAAAAGAAGAAGTTGGCCATTAAATCTTCTCCACCTGCCCCTCCTCCAAAATCATGGGTGCGTTGTTATTAAAATTTATATTTTTCCCTTGAGAACAGGAACTGTGGCTTCCATCAGCAACTGCAATGTGCACAGCGTGTGTGTGGTAAATAACATCTGGGGGCACAACTGTATCCAAACACCATGACACCTGAAACCAAGTACTGCCGCTATCATTGTACCCCTTTTCCAGACCCACTATGGACACATGACAACTTACTGACAGTTTAATAGTAATGATGAACCCTCCCTGCCAGAAGCCTAGCATATTCTGCAGGATGGAATCTCCTCAGATGCCACCTGATGACCTGGTATCGATTCTCCTCCACCACACTGGCATGTGTGGTCAGTGTACCACACAGTGTGCAATGGGTAGAGATGAACTGCCATATCCTAACATTAACAGAGTGGATTTCATTTGGCGGGGGAGGTAACGATGAATGAGGTGGATTGGCCGGAAATGTACTTGTTACCCTAGAGGAAGAGGGTGATGTTGATGGCGAGCTAGTTGTTTCGCTCATCATGGAACTTCCAGTGTCTGTCTGGGTTTCTTTATTCTTCCTTTCCAATGATCTCCACCTTTCTGTAGAGTCAGGGGATACAGTAACAGCGGTGCAAGATTTCTGTAATGTGTGTTTGGCTTTAACATGTTTCACATAAATGTCATGGTGTCTGTGTTTCATGTGTGTTATCAGGGAGGTTTTGCCAGGGTGTGTTCCTTCCTTTCCCCTTCCACTTGTCACAAATGTTGCACTGTACAGTTGTTGATGTTGACTGCACTGTGCCTGCCGGAAGAGTATAATATTGGAGGTGGAGAAGAGTGGCCTCTCTCTTCTTGTCCTCCACATTCCCCTTCACTTTCTGTGGCAGCGGATAATGTTGCTGCTGTTGCTGCTACTGCCTCAGATTTAGCACTGCAACTAGGATCAGGAGGAGTATTGCTACTGCTGGCAAGTGGATCCTGTCCTAGTCCCACATCACTTGTTGACCCCATTTCCACTGTGCCCACGGTGGTCTGTGACACACTAGCCTGCTCCTCGGTACCCTGCTGCCCTTTCATCTCAGCAGCAGCAGATATTAGAGCACTTGCAATTTCCACAATTTCCAAAAGCTGATTGCTAGTGGTGGTGGTGGTGATGTCCATCCTCATCCCTGTCTTCCATTACTTCTCAGTTTCTGATAAAAAGGCCATCAATGTCTCTTCCACCTCAGCTTCTCCAACACCACCACCACCACCACTAGTCCCTACGTGCTGCTGCTCTATTCCAGACATCTTACTGCTGCTTGGAGGAGGTGACAAGAAATGTGACAGAGGGTCCCCTGCTGTCACACATGGCATAATTTTCTCCTTCACCCCCTGAGTATTACAATAAACACTAGCAGCAGGCAAAGTATTGGTGGCAGCAGGTTCAGCACTGGCAACAGGTTCAGCACTAGTGGCAGCAGGTACAACACTAGTGGCTGCAAGTACAGCAGTGGTGGCACTGGCAGCAGGGGCAGCACGTCTTGCAACAGGCACAGGCAGTTGACCTGTCCTGCTCTCACTAATACTACCCTTTTCTCCCTCCCTTCCCGTTCCTTTTTTTCCCTCCCTTCCCGTTCCTTTTTTTTCCTCCCTTCCCGTTCCCTTTTCTCCCTTCCTTCCCATTCCCTTTTCTCCCTCCCTACCCATTACATTCCCCAAGATACCTTGGGGTGATTTAAGGGGACTGGACAGCATTGGTTCAGTACTGCTAGTCACTTCCTCCTCCTCCTCCTCCTCAGACACAGTGGACACATAATAAGGGTCCTTCCAGTTCTTCTTTTTGCTGCTTATAGTGATAGGAGTCACTATGAGCCTCTCCTGCCTCACTTTTTGCTAAATATCACAAGAGAACAGCACAGCACGTCTATCTCGCTCTGTAGCTGCTTCTACTGTGTTTGCCTTCAGCGAAAACGTCACTTTTTTATAGTGAAGTTTGAAAACAATGTAAATCAATGGGTGGAAACTTTCTAGCCATTGAAAAATGGCAAAAAAATTTGGCCAGTGGTCAAAAAATGTAAAAATTTCAACCTCTAGTTTTAAAGTGGATTTTCCCGCAAAAAAAGCAACATTTTTCTCAGGAACACAGCGACAATTTTCGCCCATCCCTACCGCCTAGGTCACCTATATGACTGGACCAGCCCTGATGGGCAGCTTGTGTTAGAGACATAAACTTTCTAGTGACAGCAATAGCTCCCAGTAGCCACAAAATGTTAATCTTTAACTCTCAAAAATGGAACTTTGTGGTATAATTAACAGCTGGAGTAAGTTTTGCAAAAGCAGTGATATACATTTTTTTCCACAGTAAGTGTTTACTACCCCTTTAAAAAGAAAAAAAATATATATAACATTTGTATGACATTGTTTGTTGATTTATTTTCTAGAGATTCATACAAATACAAAATAATACCATACAATTGGTTAGAAAGGCAAGAAGTTAATTTTCATATCTGTATTCTTTTTCCTTACCTAGTGATGTAAGAAGAATTGGCATCACGTTGATTGGACACCAGAGAAGAATAGTGAGCAGTATACAGACTTTACGATTACAGATGATGCATATACAGGAGAAAGGATTTCATGTATGAAACTAGTAGGAACAACTGTTTTGTGCCTCAGCATTTCTTTAACAGAAGATACTGTTATGCCTCATCTTGGACTCTTTCCCTCTCTAGATTATCGAACTCTTTATATTGCGAGAGGAAATACAACACTTCCAGACTGGGGTTTTTTGAAAACTTTACATAGATACGTCTTCAAGTTACTGACAAATAGAATCCTGGGCCCTACTGCAAGACTGCTACTTCGTGCTGATGAATGGCGCCGCATGGATGTGCAACTTGTGTGATAGTATCCGGCAGTGGTTCATGAACTCAATGACAATGTTGGCCAACTCTAGCTTCGTTTTTTGGTTCTCTAGAACTTGGCCGTAACTGTTAATAAACTTGTCCCACTGTTATGTGTAGCTTCCAACTTAAAGAAACAAATTTAGAATGCAAATTATAAAGTGAACCTCAAATGTAGAGCTGAAGTACAAGTAAATGTATTCTGGAGCAAACCTAGGATTTTCAGGGAAGGATTTCAGAATAATAAAAACAAATTGCAATAGTAATATTTAGAAATGGTTTTATATATTGTGCACCCAAGATCCATTGCAGCTGCCTTTGTATAGGCCAGGGAGGACAGCCTTCAGCTGTTGTTGGACTGTAGCTCTCCTCATTGTCAGCTGGAAAAGGGCCAAGGCTGAAGGAAATTGTAGCTTCCCTGTTGTTATCATATGCACAATATTAGCAATCATTTCTGATTATTCGGATATAAATCTTTCTTTTTTTATCTGATCTTACAGGGTCAATAGCAAACAAGGGTGTGCCTGGGTAACTGGAAACCCCTTCTCACTTTGCCTTTTGGTATTTTTCAAGAATAACACTAATTTTTGTCTCAAATAGTCTTATTGTGTTATCCAATCAGATTATTTTATTAGTAGTTGAAGAGCCCGTGTACACGGGCCACAGTTCCAGGCAGCAACGGCCGCGGTGCAGGCATGTCCAGTAGAGACTGCCCACACATCAGCGGATAACAGAGCAGGGCACTCCAAATTCAGACCGTAGGCCTCTCTGAGAACTATGGCCTGAATTCGGAGCGCCCCACTCTGTTATCCGCTACGGTGCAGGAAGTCTGTACTGCACATGACTGCAGCACATGCAGCCTTCTGTACTGCGCATATCAGCTTCTGACAAACATACATTAGCAAAATATTATAGAAGATTGCTATCTCCTTTAACCCTTTGAGTGCCAAAGGGGTATTCAACACATTGCATTGCAAAGCAATGCAATGGATACCCCACTGGCACTCACAGAGTTAACACTTTGAGTGCCAGAAGGGTGCACAAAGCATTGCTCAGCAATGCGTTGTGTACCCCTCTGGCATTCAAAGGGTTAAGAGTCTTTATACTCCAAAAAATACAGTAACTGAGCTGGTCTTACGCAACATCATTGCTATTTGCAGTTTAATCACAATGAGAGCACAGAGTCTATTTACAAAGATAAGTAATGGTTTGTTCTAGTGAGCTTGTGTGTGTGAATATTTGAGGTATATACAAAGTGTACTTCCTGAGGCCCAGGATTGAATTCTACATGTAATCAATGCTCTATATTCTTGTACTTTTACAGTTTAGAATCAGAAAAATATTTGTCTTTTAGTGTTTTTAATACATCTATGCCTCTTGGAATCTTCCCATTAAAACTACTGAGGAATTACGTAGCTCTGCAATTAGGCAGCACAGGTAATAAATACTTGCTTGTCCTTTGTTTTCTAGGGCATATATACTAAAGGCACACAGCAGAATAGGTTAGCATATATAATATTTATAGATGTTTCAATAATGTGTCTTTTTCATGGTTATATAAAATTACCATAACTCCCTTGGAGACTAGAGAAGACTTGAAACGCGATGGGGCTGTCTGCAGCATCCTTTGGGTAAATACTTCCCTTAGCAAGCACAGAATCATATTTTGGTTTTCTCCTTTTTTTGTCATGGCATACAGTGCCTTTATACAGGGTCCTTGATAATAACATAGAATTGCTGCTTCTGGGAGGCCCATCCAAGTTCATTTTCAAGTTTATTTTCAGTACACTAGATTTTATTGTATCTCTGCTCTACAATCGTTTTCAATCTGAAGAGTACATTAGAGTGAATTTGTCCTGCTTTTCGTCATGTAGGATTGGAGAACTAAAGTCTAAATACTGTATTTACATGAATATAAGACTAAACAGTTCAATTAATAAGCACCTGAAAAGAATAACAATAGTTGTCTTATATTTGTTTTATATTTGCATATTAAAAATAAAATATTTTCTGTAAATTAAAAATTCTATGAGTCTTATATTGATGGTCATCTTATATTCAGGTAAATATATGTTAATTAAAGTAAGTAAGCAATGATTAAGAAGATGATTTGTTTCATTTAAAAAAAAGTCATTGTTATAATAAAAAAATTGGTTAAGTTGTAGTATGAACCAATTTTATTTCACATCAGTCTCTCTTGAAGGAATGCTGCTGCTAAAATACATGTTGCTCTTATATAAGGTGACCAGACCTCTCATTTAATGTGGACCTATAACTTGAATTTTCTATGTATATTTGAAAACTTCATTCAAAATCTGCCTATGTGTCATGTTAACCAAAATTCCAGCAGATGTATATTTCAGGGAAAAATGAAAGTGAAAATGTCTTGTACAGCACAGCGCTTCATTGGCATGACATGTCACTGAGAACATTCATTAGCATGTGACATCATTAAAAACCTCCGTTAGCATATGAAACATCACTGAAACCTTCATTAGCACATGATATGTCACGGAAACTTTCATTAGCATATGTCACATCGCTAAAAACTCCATTAGCATATGAAACATCACTGAAACCCTTAATTAGCATATGACATCACTGAAACTGCTTCATTAGCATATGCAATATCAATGAAAAGTTTACTTAGCATATGAAGTATCACTGGTAGGCACCACATGGTTACAACAATTAGGATACATTAGCATATGGCAACAAGTGTGAATATCTCCTTAAAGGGATAGTAATACTTCGTTTTATCTTTATTTTATTTTGTAGGCATTAAAAAAACATGAAGAACGATATAAGTCTTATCTCTCAAACCTTTATGGTTTGAGAGATATTCACAAGCAAAGTTTCCCCTCCCGCCCCTTTTACCTAGTGTAAGCCATCTCTTCTCAGATGTGGAATCCAGTCCATAGACCAGGCAGATAACAGCAGGGGACAATCTTCTTCCTATGAGAACAATGAAAGCCCTGCCCCCCTTGACAAGTTTTTCAGGTTTTTCTGTTATCTTAATTGAAGATTGTCCCTCTGCAGTCTACCTGGGCACCTCCCTTCTGATCTGGCTGAACAGTGTGACATCAGTAAAAGGGGCGGGAGGGGGATACTTTGTCATTGAATTTTTCTTGAACCACAACTCTGACAGAACTGAAATAACACTCTCCAAAGTCCAAATACTATGATGATTAATTAGAGCTGCTTTTATTATGAAACATTACTATCCGTTTAAAAGTATATTTGTTGGTGTTTTGGATAACATGACACATAGGCAGTTTTTAATGAAGTTTTCAAATATGCAAACTTAAATCAAGATGAAAAGCGTTGGATACTTTGCTGGCACTCAAAGGGCTAATGCAGGACTCTTAAGAAATTGCCACTTGCAGATTGCCTGGTCATATTACTTTTATATGACAGTGTATGTTCATATATATGTGTATAAATAGAATCTTTGCAAAGGTCTCCAGAGCAGTGGTTCTTATCTGCTCCTTCATGTCTAGCAGGCCAGTTCTTGAAGATATTTCTTCTTGAGTGTAAGCAAGATGATTGGATTGGTGAGCAGTTATTTTGATTCAGTCGCCTGTGCTCAAGCAAGGAAACTCTAAACACATGGAGGCACTAAGGCATGATAAAGAGGAGACAGTTTCACCAGTTAGATATATTCTTCATTTCCCATTCTAGAAGACTGGTAGAGTAAAAATTATACATTTACTGGCTGAGTATATATAGATTGTAAGCTTTCAGTATCACTTAGGTCTGTTTGTCAGACATATTACAGAATGAAAAACATGACATAGACTGTACAACAGATAATCACACAGATTAAGTACTGTAAGTTCTTGATTACTTTGGATTCTACTAAAGGTGACAATCTTCTCACCACACCAGTATGTGTCTAAATTACTCATAGACTTCAGTAGAGGCATCTTTTTGTAGACCACAATAACATTTGGCTGACACTCCTATGGGCTAGCCATTAGTTCCGCCACTTTAATGTTCCCCCAGACATGTATAGTATTACCAGTAGAACACAGGGGCAATTGTGCTAATGCTGACACTTGTGCTTGAAGTAAAGTTACCAGATCAAAATGTCCATTTAAACTAAGCCTAGAACAGTTTGAATGACATTAGCCACAAAGAGGTAGCTGATCCCACGATTCTGAGACACCAGAAAGTTGTCTGCATATTACTATATCTGTTCTCAGTTACAGACTACAGCAGATTTCAGATGCAAACTATGGTAAATACTGTAGATATAACTGACTCTTGTATGAAGGAAATTTTATTTAGCAAGTCCTCCTACTGAACAAATTGAGAGCCACGTATTTCAAGGGTCAATTACCCCTTTAATGTAAATGTTATCTACAGTCAAATAATACTGCTGCCTCTAGTTTGTATGCAGTGTAACCCCATGGATGCCAGAAAGGTCTCCAGCACATTGCTTTGCAATGTGTTGGAGACATCTGTGGTATGCAAGGGGCTGATACATAGAACTGATCTGCAGGTCACTGTGATATATATTAATACTGCAAAACAGTCCTCCTAGCCTAACTAAGCAGATGATTAGAACACAGAGAACAGGCTAAGACATTGCACTGAACAATTAAGCTGATATTGTACCAAATTGCTTTATTTAGTTAAATCTCACTGCATAGTGAATATTTCAGCCTATTCACATATTGAAATGCAGCTTAATGAGCCACTGTCGTAGTCTTGTGGGTGCGTCAGTTTGGCACTTTGCCACATGCACTAAGATGCCTGTGCTGTCAGAGTCCCAATTCACCAACCTATATCAGCAAAGTTGGGATAATCTCTTTGCTTTCCATGGAGCCAGATGACAGTTTGGTGTCTCCGCTAGAGAGCAGAGATAGCAGCTGTCCTCATTTAACCCTTTGAGTGCCATAGGGATGCGCACTGCCCACCCTTGTGACCCTAGAAGGGTTATAACATTAATAATCCATTGACAGGCTTCACAGTTGATAAAGAAACTGAGCAAACTGCCAGAGATGCTGTTACATATAACAGCTTCTCTGCTGAATCTATACTTACATGAAACAGCTGATCAGATGTTTCTAGTCTTCAGCTGATTCATGTAAACAGAAGGAAAACGGAGTACTTTGTGATTCCTCTGTTTATGTGAAACAGTTGATCAGTTGCTCGTCCTCTGGACTAGAAACAGCTAATTAGCCATTTCATGTAAGTACAGAACTGGTAGAGAAGCAGCTATATTTAACAACTTCTCTACTGGTTCTCTCGGTTTATGTATCAACTGTGAAGCCAGTCAATGGGTTATTAACCCTCTGAGTGCCAGAGGGGAATGCAATGCATTGTTTTGCATACCCTTCAAATGGTTAATTGTATAACCTGTCGGTGACACAAGGGTGGGTAAGGGAAGGCCATGGTGCTCTTGGTGCTGAAGTCTGAGCAGATCCTCTCCACTGCACACTTGCCCTCTCTAACACTTTGCCAGTGTTACTCCCACCCTGTATGCTAATGATTAAAGTGCCTCCCCTCCCATTAAATAGCTAATTCTAAGTGTATATTGAGAAGTATGTCATATTCTCCATGGTGAAGTGGTCTCCACACATTGACAGACACACTTCACAATAGCATGGCCCCACAATAGCATGGATCGACTATGCATCACTACAGGCATTAAGTTAGAATGGAGCAGATGTACTAAGTAGAACTGGAGTACTGTGAATGCAAACAACTTCACCATAGAGGAGAATACCTATAAATTCCCACAATTCCCACTGACTTAAATGGAGCTTCTATCCACTTGAATGTTAGAAAAGTGTCCAACTCATCTCTGGCATTCAAGGGGTTAAAATCCTAATTTATTTGCCTCGTATGGTGCTGATGGTTTTCAGCAGAATTGTCCCATTTCTTAGAACACCATTCTTATCTGAATCCCTACTTGTCTAACGTATGTGTTGTCCTTTTAACTCCTTGGGTGCCAGAGAGATCTCCAATGCTTTTTTTTGCAATGTCTTGGAGACCTGACTAGCACCTAATATGGTAGAATAAAATATCAGCTTAAAGTGTTAGTAATGTCCAACAAAAAGTTTTTTGCATATAGAAGAGCTTAAAAAGTTGAGCTAAATGCAAAGAACCATATCTCTCAAACCGCTATGGTTTAAGAGATTCAGGCGTTTAAAGTTTGATCTCTCCTGCTGACAGCTATAAATCTGTCAGCAGGAGATTTGTGTCGGTCGACACGGAGGCGCTTGAGAAGTGCCGCGATCTCGTTACTTACAAGGAATCCCTTCACTGGAATAATCTAAAACGTGGTGTCCAAGCACCTTAGCTGTTTGAGAGATACAGTTTTTTGCATTTAGCTCAGCTTTTTAAGCTCTTCTATATGCAAAAAACTTTTTGTTGGACATTACTGACACTTTAAAAGGGAACTAACAAATCCTAATAGTAACCTTTCAAATATCATACTTTGACCAGAAAAAGCTAATGGCCCCTTTTGAATTTTTCCAAGAGAGAACATCTTTAGGGTTTTCTGACCATAGTAAGGTCAGTGGAGTGTTATTATTAGCATGTGGTAGTCCTCATTTAAATATAATAACAGCTTCACTGATTGATTTCAATTATCCCCCATATATATATATATATATATATATATGGGCTCCAGGGTTTCTCCCTCTCGACACTGGACTGGCGCTGTCGGATGCACCGGTCGAGCAAATGGATGGACTGATCGAACACCGTGGCATTGCAAACTCCATGTTGAAGTCAACAAAGTGGTAGCTACTTCGTGTCGGAGTCGGAGGAAAGCCAGGCAAACAGGGAAAGAGTCGAAGGGACGCACAGCCAGAGCTGAGTCGCAAAATGGTACCACAACCCATAGAGAGTGAGGCCTCTACTCCCAGTTGAACGGATAACAGGAAAATGTAGCAGGAACTGAGGATAGTCGAGCGGCTTTGACCTGACTGTAGCTCGCAGTTGCAGGATCTCTGGAGCACAGGAAAGAGAAGATGGAGTCCACGTCGCCGCCTGACAGCATACGAAGTTGGGTCGCAGGAAGTTGGCAGCAGGCGGTCGATGATTCAGGATACTTGGCGCAGATGGGTATCATGGTGGACACTTTAGACCATAAGGAATACAAGACTCCAGGACTCCTTGTTGACTCAGAATAAGACTGATTTTATTCAACCAAACCACACATATTTATATACAGAAACCACATTGCAATACATGAGTGGACAGGATACAATAAGTGAGTCACAAGGATAATATAATCACAACATACAAGACAAAGGACCAACAGCAAATGGTCCAAGCAATTACAATGGCACAGACATGATTGCATTACTAATACAAAAGGGTTGATGAATTCAGGCAATGGACACAAAGATTTGAGGGGCGTGAATGAATTAACACATGGCAGGGGGTCTCAGTACAGTTCACAATACACTGGCTTGAGTGGCTAGAATACACATTGGAAGTAACTTTGCCCAAATAATTAACCCTTACTGCCCATTTCCTTAGAAGCAAGCCAGCAGTCTATGGTTGTCAGTCTCTTTAGGCCCAGAAATGTCAATAGTCTCTGGGGTTCTTGGGATAACAGTTCCAGGCCCAGACAAGGGCTCCAGTAACAGACTATGCTCTGTTACATTTCTCCCCCTTTTTTGTACCAAGCCAGTGGTTGCTTGAGTAAATGCTGGCTTGGGACTCTGAGAGAGCCATTCTTGATTGAGCCCCTTGTCTGCAGCTGGGAAAAAGTCTTGAGGCCCTGGTCCTGGGCCGGAAACAAGTGTTGAGCCCTTTGTCCTGGGCCAAACAAATTGGTGATCCTGAGTCCTGGCAAGCACCAGATTGGGAGGCCCCTCCTGGACCATGCTCCAGGCAGAGCAGGGGTCAGTCTTTCCTGGGTCTGGAGACAGGGGCTCAGGGTCCATAGCCAGTCTATAGGGTGGATCTCCCTGTGGCAACTGGGTCTCTTGGCTCTCAATGGCCTGGGGATCAACTTGTGGGGAGATGGGCACATCTCCCCCTTTTTGTTGGGCAAGTGCCCCACCGGGACAGGAGAGGAGGCAGCTCCCACTCTCCTGTGCTGGGGCAAGATTCAAAGGGCCACTGGCAAACCTGGGGGTCCTCTTGCCCGGGGTAGCGGTATCCAGAGGACTGGTGAGGAGCACACTCCCACTCACCAATCCAGGGCAAACAGGGCTGGATTTTACAATTGGCAGAGTAGGCAACTGCCCTGAGCGCCAAATTTTGAGGGTTGCTATGCTGGCCACACCCCCATCTGGATTGTGGGTGTGGTCTTATTGTCCCTGCACCAGTTTATATACCAACTTACTATTATTTAACCCTGTGGATTTGAGCGAGGTCTCTTGAAACCAAGGGGTTAAAATATTTTTGTGCTTGTATGTTTCCTGTGCCAGATGGGACTGTGGACGGGGTCATGTGAGGAGTGGAGTGCAGTCATAGGTGGAGCTAATGGCTCCTAGGGTGCCTTTCCTAGGAACACTTGGGATGTAAATCCAGCCCAGAGGACACCAAAAGTAAGTAAACGTGGACAGCTTGGCATGTGCTAAAACTGAGCAAATCCAATTCTCCTGTGAGTAGATATAGCATGTTTTTTTATTAAATCACTCCAAAAAGCACATTGGTACATAATGGTATGCCTCTTATTACACTGTTTAATGCTCTCTGCATCTTTATTAAGGCATATTGGGGGACATGTATTTGCGAACTGGCTATTTAATGGTGCTGGTCTGTGTTCCACCATTTTAAATGTATGGAAGCAGCTAGCACACTGGTCATTAATTTTTTGCTCAAGGCCCCTTTACATACACAGTCTTGATTTTTTATAGCTCATGGGCTGGATTCTATTGCCAGTGATAAATGTTACCACCCGTTCTTTCAAATATTTTTCAAATTGAAGTCCATGGGGAAACCTGGAGATAAAAGCAGAGATAAAAGGAGCACCTACAACAGAGTCCAGCCCCATGTGTCCTGGGTGTAAAGAAGGGTACAGACTCACATTGTGCAGAACAGTTTCCATACATATCCACTGAAAACTCAACATTCACGTTTTTGTCAAAGATTTGATAGAAGAGTGTGTTCTCCTAAGCTGCTGCCTGCAGCACAGAACAGTGGCACACCACTAACCTGACAACACCTAAGCTACAGCTGTTTTCATACACAGTGTCAGATTTCCCATCATCTCAGGGGTAGGCAACGTTTGGATCTCCAGCTGTTGAGGACTGCTGCTTCAGTTATCTTCAATCAGCCGCTGGTTGGTTGGGGATGATGGGAGTTGTAGTCCTCAAAAGATGGAGAGCTAAAGGTGTCCTACACATGCAGACAGGACAGAAAAGAGTGTTGGAGTTCTACTCCTTCCTGGTCACTAACCTTTCCTTGCAGAGCTGTCAGTATGGTTAGTACAATTTCAATGCCCCTGCACTGACACCAGCTCCTGGTTTACAATGGTTGATCTATTTACCAGTTCATATATTGCTGTAATGTATAGTTTATAAATTAATTTGCACAGTTCAAGTATTTTTGTGTTTGAATGTTATCAGCTAAGGGTATTCTGTGCCAGGCATCTACACATAGGGCTGGCAGCTGTCTCATATGAGGAGTGAGGGTGAGGCCATACATGGAGCCAAAGCCTCCCAGAGTGCCTTGCCTGGCATCTGAGGTACACATCCAGCTGAGTGCATATATTGAACCCCACATGGAAGCAATTCAAATTTGCACCATTTATATCAAATAAGAAGCTCAATAAATAAAATGAATTATATATTTTTTTTAATGTTGACATATAGAGTATATGCAGGTGCTTTTCTCAGAAGTATTCTCAGTTTAGAACAATATTTCATTGTGATTTTGTCTTTGCAATCAAATTGTCAGTTGTAGTTAACACTCAGTCACATTGCTAAAAGTCAATTAAATGGGCTGATATAAAGCCCACTGGATCTTAAATTTTTCATTATTGAAACTTCATATTTGACAGGCACATCAAGCGGAAGTTTTTCCATGATGGAGGTAGAAAAAGGGGATTTTCTCACACGTTTTCTACAGGATAGGATATAACGTTGAAATAGACCCATAAATCTCTGTGCTGCTTCATTGTGTTTGTTAGAGCACAACTGACTTTGTCATTTTGTCTTGATGCAAGAAAGCTGTAGCAGGCAACAACATCAGGGGAAGGCTGGCCAGGGGGCAGAGGGGCAATTGCCCCCTGCGCTGGTCATATGTCTGGGCAGGTGGGCCACTGCCTTACCCATTCTCCCACTTGTTGCTGTAAATGGAGCTATACTAGCGATACCACAGAGTTTACACTTGGAATTGGGCTACACATGTGATAGTAAAGAGCTACTATTCAAGCTATGTGGTATCCCTT
This sequence comes from Rhinophrynus dorsalis, assembly GCA_037306005.1. NCBI lineage: Eukaryota > Metazoa > Chordata > Amphibia > Anura > Rhinophrynidae > Rhinophrynus > Rhinophrynus dorsalis. Next base: position 64,531,561 of record CM074719.1, on the reverse strand, counting down.
GCCTCACTTCACAATGTTAATGGCAAATTTAAAATTAACTGGTGAGTTAGCTCAGTGGTAAAGTCCCTGACTATGGAGCCTGTTCAAACCTCAAGGTTGCAGGTTCGATTCCCAGTAGGGTCAACTCAGCCCTTCATCCTTTCGAGGCCGATAAAATGAGTACCATTGATTGGGTAATAATAACACCTATTATTTCAGCTGCCGATTTGGTTAATTCCAAGAGCGTGCGCTGAAAGCGCTTTGAGTCCCACTGGGAGAAAGGCGCTATATAAATAATAGTTATTATTATATAACAAAAGGGGATGGATTGAGACAGTGGCTGGAGCTACAGTAGAAATAGATAGCCCCCTCCACCTAGGCCACAAGTTGTCAGTCCTCTCCTGAACATGTTCTGACTATAGAGACAAAATTTAAGTCATGTTTATATAAGGAACATAACTGCACTCTCTTTAATTGTAGGCTAAGCCAAGCAGAGTTACTTACCTGTGATCTCCTGCATTCCAGCCGTGGTCCTCTTATTTAGTGGATGTGTGCCAGAGGCCAGTCTATGTGGCTCCATATAAAACTGGTTGACATTCGTGTGGGTTGGACATTTATTTGAGGTTGTGATGAACATTAAAACCACTAATATAACATGTGAAATATCTGCATGGCGGATTGTAGAGCAGCAAGCTGTCTATCTCAGAAGGCATCCAAATAGCATTCTGTGACTAGGATCACCCATTTGATTTACACCATTGGGGACAAGCTGTTGCATTTCTGTGAGATTAGTGCAGCATACAAAACGGTGCACTAATATATCCCTGGCACTCAAAGGGATAAAAGTGTAATTTATATCATATAACACCAAACAAATCACCACAGCTTGGAAATCACCTTTGTAACTAAGTTAGGCCTGACATGATCTAATACTATAATCTGATATGAGAGAAAGTACACATTGTTGAATAAAATTACCAAAGAAACAATGGTACGCCCTCTGCTGGGAAAAGTAAAGTTATTATCCGCATGTAGAGGCCGATGTATTAAGAAAAAGTGGAATAATTATGGAGCAAAACTGCACCTAATACAATTACCCCAAAATACACTTATTTCAAGCACTGCTGATATCTGTAGCACTGAAGGAATTAAACTCTCCATTTAAATCAAAGAAAAATATTATTCGCTCACATGGTGCAGCTGGGGGAAGTGTCACTGAATTGTTTTCATTTTTTCAGCACGTAAATCTCAAAATGTTCAGTAACAATAACAAGATTTGATCTTTAGCACATGTCAAAAATCTGGGAAAAAATGTCCAGTAACAGCTCTCAAAGTATTAGCTGGAGAAATCATCCCTGTAAAAGAGACGCATAGGAAATACATCTACTGCATTGATATATGGGTGAAAGTGCACAGTTCACCTACCTTAACCCCCCCCACCACCAACACACAATATTTGTAAATGTGTATAGGAGTCCTGTGTTCATAGCAATAAAGTTCCCCAATCATTTGCATGCAATTTACTGCATCAGTGAGGGACAACACAGCCATCTTGACTGCACAGAGGATGATTGGCAGAGCTCCCCTGTCCTAATACCTGCCTGTACCTGCCGCTTCTAGGGGGGAGGTTCTCAGTCCGCACTAACAACAGCAATGTGTACTCGGTATTGCAGGTTGTGTGCAGGCCTACATTGCTACAGGGGATGGTCAGCACTGTAATTAAATTGCCTGCGGTACAGCAGGCTGATGTCACACTGTAAACGGTGTAATTTTCTTAAAAAACAGATGTTTTAGAAAAAAAAGTACACAACTTATACTTGTTTTTGATTTTTAATTCACATGGGAGTAACAATAGTGGTGGTGAATGGTCCACTTTAATTACTGATGCCCTGAAGCAGGCATACTGAAGCCCTGAAGCAGGCATTTCCCATATATGTGTACTTCTCACATTGCACTCAAAGTGTTCAAATAATCTGGCAACCCTAGTGTTACCCCGCAATGGAATTATCCTTTTCATAATAACAATATTACCTTTTTTAAACTTCTAAGGACCAGTGGGGTGTGGCAACCTTGTTTTGTAATGCAGGGCATACCACTCTGGTCCTTAAACAGTTAAGAATATGACGTACTCAGAACTCTGACTAACACCTTATGTAGGCTGACCAGACCTCACCTTTAATCCCTTAATGACCCTTGACGGTCATGGCATATCATGGGTTGTTTTGCATTAATGACCCATGATGTGCCAGGACCATCATGGATTTCTGTGCTCCCCGCGTGGCTGCACGCCGTTCGGGGAGCCTGGAAACGGAAGCAAGGTCCGTGATCCTTAAGTGCTTAAGGGGTTAAAGGGATAATAATGGTTAATTTTACCTTGTTGTAATATTGTAGGAATTAATAAAAGATGAAGATTGATGTAATTCTTATCTCTCAAACCTTTATAGTTTGAGAGATATCGCTTGGTAAAGTTACCTCTTCCTGTCTGTTTCAGTCAAGTCAGCTCTCTATGGGACTGCTGTAGATTCCAGTCATTTGACCAGATGGAGGCTCTTCAGCAGAAGAAATCACGCTATTTATAAATAAATACTTCATTGAAATGGTCTACAGAGTGTGCTTTCAAACCAGGCACACTTTGTAGACCATTTCAACTAAGTATTTATTTATAAATAGTACGGTCAAATGACTCGAATCTGCAGCTCTCAACTAGATGGCAGAAACATAGGCTGACCAGACCTCACCTTTAACCGGGGACACATAGGAAATAGGCGTATTTTAGGAGTGCGCCAAAGTCAAAGCAGCCCTGCAGTATGTATTTTTCAAATGCATCCCCGGTTAAAGGTGAGGTCTGGTCACCCTACTGAAATAGACAGGAAGAGGTAACTTTACCAAGCGATCTCACAAACCATAAAGGTTTAAAATATAAGACTTACATCGATCTTCATCTTTTTTTAATGCCTACAATATTACATCAAGATAAAATTCACCATTACTATGCCTTTAACTGGGGACACATAGGTAATAGACATATTTTAGGACGGCACTTAAATCAAAGCAGCCCTGCAGAATGCATTTTTCATATGTGTGCCCAGTTAAAGGTGAGGTCTGGTCACCCTAACCTTATGTTGCCAGATCATCCCTTTAAAAGAGGACACATATGAAAAATGCCTGCTGCAGGGTTACAGTGGTTAATTATTAGACTGCAATGGTTCCCATGTATCGATGCAGCAGACATTTTTTAGCTGTGTCCTCTTTTAAAGGGTATGATCCTGAAACCGTAATATATTTAAAGGTGATCAAAAACAAGTTTGGTTTTAGGACTCGTTTTGCTTTCAAACATACCTATTACTCACTTCCTACTAATGCATAATAATTACATTACAATTATCCGGGGATCCTAAAATAGTTTGCCTTCTACATATTGCATTCTGGCGGATATATTAGTACAGGTTGCATCCAATAGATAAAATGGCTTCATAAAGATGCAAATCATCCTCTTTCCAGTTGTTGAAGCAATTCAGTAATTATAGGATAATTAGATCCCTGATTAACATTGATTAGAAGAAAGCAAAAAATGTGAACGCAGAGAGAGAGGTGAGATGGCTGGGGGTGATTGATTTTCAATCCCGTGTTCAACTTCCTTAAATGCTGCACCTGGCAAAAACAATTAGATACTGGGAAAATGAAAGCTTTCATTATAAGAATACATTAGATCAGTGGTTCTCAACTCCTGTCCTCAGGACCCATTAACAGGCCAGGATTTAGGGATTTCTCTGCTAGAGCACAGGTGTGGTGATCAGAGGCTCATTCACATTGATTAACTCACCTGTGCTCTAACAAGGAAATCATCAAATTCTGGCCTGTTAGTGGGTCCTGAGGGCACGGGCTGAGAACCACTGCATTAGATAGTGAGTTTAATGTACTAAAATTAACTGGATTGATTCTGGGGAAAGTCATCTTCATCATAGGGGACAAATAAAGATGTATTTAAATGGGGGCTTTTAACCCATTGAATGCTAGAGAGGTCTGCAATGCACTGCAAAACAATTTATTAAAGACGCCTCTGGCAATCAAGGGGGTTAAAAGCCCCATTTAAAGGTATGTGTATGAGAGAGGTGTGCAACATATTGCTTCACAATGTATCAGAGTACTATCTGTCATTCAAGGTTTTAAAAGCCCCACTTAACCCTTAAAGACTTAGAATCAAACCTGCCAATGAAGCCTGGGCTGCATTTTGAACCCCGGCGGACCAGTAGGAAGGTTGAACAGGACCTCATTGGTTCTGACTCTCAAGTCTCACAGTTCAGTCTGGTTAGGTTGAGTTTGAAGCCCCCACAGAACTTAGTGAAGTGTGTTAAAGCATGACTAAGGGTCCGTGAACATTGAGGAAAGTTTGTGGATGTGAGCAACAGTTGATAGAGGCTTCAGTCTGCTGCCATAAGAGCAAACTTAGCAAAACCTGATAATTGCCCTTTTAGGCCAAGTTTAGACAGGCAACTTGGTCAGGCTCCTTTTTAAATAATGTCAAGACAACCATGCCAACTTACCCTTGAGAGTCTTCTGCATGAGGGGCAGGTGGTGGAGTGTCACATGGACCCAGTGGGCATCAATCATTTTTAATTGGCTGCTGACCATGTTAGTCAGCCACTCACTGTAGGATATAAATGGCATTGCATCCCCCCAGAAACACTTATGTGAATGATCTGCTCTGTGGCCCATAGGCCACTGTGCAGACTGGTTTGCTGCAACCTGGATGGGATAAGATCCAAGTGGTAGCATGCTACTTTCCATGTGTTTCTTGCATTCTATGAGGTGGAAATCATTGGCACGAATAACACCATTGGGGTCAATGTTCTTTTAGATGGGTGGGTGTATTACAGTGTTATTAATGCTACTCTTAAAGGGATAGTAATGTCCAATAATAATGTTATTTTGTATTGTAGATCAAAAAAAATAAATTATGTGCAGCAAATCCCATCTCTCAAACCTTTATGGTTTGAGAGATATTCGCATCTAAAGTCCCCCCCCTCTCCTGACGTCAGCTGTAAAGCTGACAGCAGGAGATTGGAGTCGGCTGAGTCGAGGTGGCTCGTCAGCAGAGCCGAAATCATTTATTTAAAAAGAATTACTTCATTGGAACGGTCTACAAAGTGTGCTTGCAAACCAGGCATGCTTTGTAGACTGTTCCACAGTGATTTTGGCTCTGCTGAAGAGCCGCCGGCTGGTCTCAGGACCGGCATCTCCTGCTGTCAGTAGAGTGTTGACGTCGGTGCAAGGGGAGGGAGAGGGGAACTTTAGATGCGAATATCTCTCAAGGGATTTGCTGCACATAGTTTATTTTTTTTAATCTATAATACAAAATAATATTATTATTGGTCATTAGTATCCCTTTAAGTTGTCCTAACAAAATTAAACTAAATCAGAGCAAATTTGGGACTTTTTATTTCTCCACTATTGTGCAGTTGGTTTACCTCAGAGTTGTTACACATTCCCTTTATAAATAAGACCATACCTGTGAATTACCTGCATCTGACCTAGAGACTCCAGTATTTAACCCTCTGAGTGCCAGTGGGGTACACAACCAGAGGGTTATGTTTATTTACTGAGTCTCTGGGGAAAGATGCAGGTTCTCAGGTCTCAGTGAGCTCCCTTCCAACTACACCCACTTCACACAGTTTCACTCCACCCTGTTATTACCCTTCCTTGCCCATTTTATGGGGAAAACCCGCCTCCACTTCTCCCAATGCTACTGTATTCAAGCACCACCCTCTTTATCATGCAAATTGCATAATTTGGACACTCCCACCACCAGACCTTACTGGATGGCCAGAGGCTCATGACAAGAAGGTTTGCCGATGTGCATTAGGGCCCAGTGTGTACAGTTCTTTATAATGAAATTTACCATAACACCAGAGAATTTAAAGGTTAAACCAAGTACAAACTGTGGAAAACATGAACAAAGCACATTATACTGTGGTATACATGTACAAATATTAGAAGACTCTGTGACAATTAGATGGGAAGGAATGTTATTTACAATGTTTTTTATTGCAAAAAAGTATATATAAATTTTGAATGTATTATTTTAGAGGAAAGAAGTATGTAAATAAGGTTTGCTAAGTTGCACCATACATGAACTGAATATGTTTTGAAGCCCTTTAAGGATCAGAGGGGTGAATGCATTACACTTCCCTCTGGTACTTATACGGTTAATGAAGCCACATGAGCGAACAAGTTATAATGTTATATGTGCTCACAAACCCCCGGGCACTAAAATAGGATTTTAGTCTTACCTGTTAAATCCTTTTCACTTAGTCCATACAGGTCACTGGTACAATGGGATGTCAGTCCCCTTTAAGTAGGCAGGAACTTTTCAGAAACTTGTACAGGGGGGGTGGAGCCTCCTCTCCCTCCTAGTCCACTCCCTCTGGCACAAGACTCCATATTGATTAGAGACACAAAACTGACCAAAGGTAGAAGAGAGTGAAAACTCCTGTGAGCATGCCCCAGAGGTCTCCCACAAAATGCCACAGGAGAACCAAGCGTGGCCCCTTGACAGGGTGGGAGACCAGTGACCTGTATGGACTAAGTGAAAAGGATTTAACAGGTAAGACTAAAATCCTATTTTCACTGTCGTCCAATACAGGTCACTGGTACAATGGGATGTACAAACATTGAGCTGACCAGAGGCGGGAAGAAAAGAGGGGCCAGGCATAAGTCCCCATAACATCCAGGCCTCTAGGAAATAATAATCATAGAGCCCAAAAAAAAAAACTGAGGTATCAACGGACACCAACCATGGGTGAAACGAACCCCCATGAACACCTACTGCACACAAACTAGAGCCAACAGGGCTCAACAGCAAGGAAGCACTAGGAATCTCAAAAGAAGAGGATTCTAGACAGGCAAAGCTGCCTCCAGAATCTTCCTCCCAAAGCTGGCATCAGCTGAAGCCAGCACATCTACACGGTAGTGCTTCGAAAAGGTATGCACAGAGGACCAAGTGGGCGCCTTGCATAACTGTTCTGCAGATGCGTGATTCTTGTAGGCCCACGAGGCCCCGATAGACCTCGTAGAATGAGCAGGAACCCTGAAGGGCACATGCTGATGCCTTAATTCATAACACTTGCGAATTGTAGGCTTAATCCAAGAGGCGATAGTCACTTTGGATGCCGATCTCCCTGCCCTAGGACCCTCAGGAATGACAAACAGAGCGTCAGACTTCCTGATAGGCTCAGTGCGATGTACATGGAACTTAAGACAACGCACCACATCCAACAGATGAAGATCCTTTTCTTTATCTGAGGAAGGATTAGGGCAAAGAGAAGGCACCACAATCTCCTGATTGATGTGAAAATCAGAGACAACCTTAGGCAAAAACTCCTTAGAAGTACGAAGGACTGCCTTATCTTTGTGAAACACCAGGTAAGGCGGTTTACAGGACAGGGCCTGTAACTCCACCACCCGGCGAATTGAAACGGTAGCCAAAAAGAAGGCCATCGTTCAAATCAAGAGACGCAAAGGAATAGTAGCCAGCGACTCAAAGGGGGGTCGTTGCAGGACCCCCAAACCAATTGAGATTCACTGAGGAGCCGGGCTCCGGAAAGTGGGACGAACCTGAGCTACCCCCTGAAGGAAAACCTTAACGTCAGGTAGCACAGCAATCCGCTCCTGAAAGAATACAGAAAGAGCAGATGTCTGAACTTTAAGAGAACTCAAACTAAGTCCTTTATCCACACCATCCTGTAAAAATGCTAATACAGTAGGAAGATGGAAATCGTGAGATAGCTGCCTAGTATCGCACCAGGAGACAAAGGTTGACCACACCCTATGGTAGATCTTGGAAGACACGGGCTTGCGAGCACTCATCATAGTAGAGACTACTGCTGATGAATAACCTTTCCTCTTCAGAATCGAGGATTCAACCTCCAGGCCATCAAACGGAAACGTTGAACGTCTTCCTTCCACAGATAACCTTGCACTAGCAGATCCGGACGGGAAGGTAGTAATCGATCCGCCACAGACATAACCATCAGTTCGGGATGCCAAGACTGACGAGGCCAGTCCGGCGTGATCAGGACAGCGGGACACCGCTCCGCCTTCAGCTTCTGAATGACTCTGAGCAACAGAGGAAAGGAGTAAAGATGTAAACTAGGGAGAAGTCCCACGGAATTGAGAAGGCATCCGCCGCTAGGGCCAGTGGGTCCTTTCCTCGAGAGCAGAACACTGGAACCTTCCAGTTGTGTCTGGTCACCATCAAGTCCACCACCGGTGTTCCCCACCTCTGGGTAAGAAGGAGAAATACTTCTGGATGCAGAGCCCACTCTCCGCTGTCGACGGTGTGACGACTGAGAAAGTCTGCCATGATGTTGTCTACGCCTGGAATGTGAACAGCAGAGATATCCGGCACGTGATCTTCTGCCCAAGACAAAATAGCCTTGACCTCCAGCCAAGCGTCGAGACTTCTTGTGCCGCCTTGTCTGTTGATGTAAGCCACCGCGGTAGCGTTGTCAGATTCCACTCTGACTGGACAGCCGTCCAGATGAGATTCCCAATGAATGAGGGCAAGGAGGGCTGCTCTCAGTTCCAGAATGAGAAGATGAGACGGGTACAACCACCAGTCCAGACTCCTCACGACATGACAGGGAAGAGATACTGACAAGCGGGGATGATCCGGATGACGGCTGCACATGCGAAGAACAAACCTCTGAAGCTCCCTGGTGTGTGCCATGGCAAAGGGAACCACCTGTATTGTGGAGATTAATTTCCCTACCAAATAAGTCAACGTCAATATTGAGACTCTGTCTAGATGGAGAATCTCAGAGACACGAATGGCAATCTGATATGCCACGTCTTCCGGTAGAAAAACCTTGCTCCGCACTGTGTCGAAAATTATCCCCAGGAAGAGAATCCTTTGGGAAGGAATCAAATCTGACTTGTCCAAATTCACCACCCATTCGTGGCGAGAAGGAGTCTGAGAACATGTCTGAATCTGTTGGTGAAGGATCTGAGCAGAGGAAGCCTTCAAGAGTAGATCGTCCATGTAAGGGGTCACTCACACCCCATCTCGATGAAATACTGCAATCAGAGCTCCCAGGACTCTTTGAAAGACCTGAGGAGCCGTCGTGAGTCTAAATGGAAGGGCGGAAATTGAAAATGACCTCTGTGACAAGCAAACCTGAGATACCGTCTGCTGTCCTGATGTATAGGATTATGCAGATACGCATCCTGAAGATCCAGGGACGCTAGAAATTCCCCTGGAGACATCGCAGCTATCACTGACCGAAGTGACTCCTGACGGAAGTGAGAAGTTAGGATGAAGGTATTCAGAGCTTTGAGGTCCAAAATAGGACGGGCACCCCCGTCCTTTTTGGGAACTAGGAACAGGTTAGAATAAAATCCTGAACCTAGTTCCCCTGTAGGGATTGGTTCTAAAACATCCTTGTCGAAAAGATCCCGAATAGCGCCGTTGAATAGACGCTTTGTGGTGGAATCTTGGGATGGACGTGAAAGATAGAACCGAAATGGAGGAAGAGAAGAAAAAGGGATCCTGTAACCCTCCGAAATCACCTGAAGAACCCAAGGGTCCGCTACTGACTCCTCCCATAACCGGCGAAAGAGGCGGAGCCGCCCTCCTACAGCCGGATGAGGACCCAGGTTTGGCGAGTCATGCCGAAGCAGTCTTGGAGGTCTTGGCCTTGGGAGCGGCTCTAGGTTTTCAAGGCTGTCTGGGCTTGAAGGAGGGGCGATGAGTGGACGCACCTGCCTGGGGCGTAGCGCGAGTCTCCGTTTGGAACGTACAAAAGGACCGATTGTGTTTAACTGGAAAATTCTTTTTCCTGTGAACTGAAGGCAACGAAGTACTCTTACCCCCAGTTGCCTCACTGATCATGTCCTTAAGTTCAGCTCCAAAGAGGGACGCCCCTTGAAAGGGAATAGAAAGTAAAGCCTTCTTAGAGGCTGTGTCAGCGGACCAAACTTTAAGCCAGAGCGCACGTCTGGCCACCACAGATGCAGTAGAAGCTCTCGCCATCATGCGCACAGCATCAGAAATATAATTGTGAGCTTCAGAGATGTTAGCAAGCAATTGCAACTGATCAGATACTGGAGCATCATGGCGAACCGCTGCAGTGAGCTGTTTAGTCCATGCCGCTATGGCCCTGTTAACCCATGCTACCGCAATGGTAGGACGCATGGCGGTGCCAATGGAAGCAAAATTAGTTTTAAGGCAAGTTTCCAACTTCTTGTCTGTCCAATCCTGAAGGGCAGCAGCGTCAAGACACTGCCAAAGCAGTAGACTTAGATAGTCTAGAAACTGGGGCATCCACCTTAGGTGGATGTACCCATTTGGCCAGCTGAACCTCAGGAAAAGGATAAAGTTTAGCAAACTTCTGTGATACTGAAGATGACCTATCAGGAGTCTTCCATTCGGAAGAAATTAAACGTTCCAGAGTAGGATTAGTGGGAAAACATGTAACAGCCTTGGAAGGCTTTTGAAATACGTCCGTTGGGTCATGAGTAAACTCCTGACACAAGGGAAGGTTGAGGCTATTTAGCACGGCCCTGATCAGCCCTTCTGCAGAGACTTCAGGGTCGCACTCATAGGGTCCCCAATTGACCTATTGGACTCAGAAATCGCCCCATCCTCAACATCTGATTCGTGAAACAATTCTTCCTCAGAAGACTCGTACCGCTCAGGGTCCCCCTGCTGTTTGGGAAGGGGGGTCCTGATGGGAGAGGGGCTCTGCCAGACTTGGAGAGCCCCTTGAACCTGAGAGGGAAAGAGTTGCAGCGTGAATCTAAGATCCCTGGTAGCAGCCTTAAACTCCTGAACCCAAACTGGCTCAATAACGTAGCTGGGGGGCCCCTGGTTGTCCTGACCCTCCAAGCATGTTGGGCACAAATGACCAGAGAAATCCCTGGGCAACTTGGATTGACAGGAGGAGCATAATGCAAAAGGAGATACTGACCCCCCAACCTCCTTGGTCTTGGGTCTAGCCCCTTGCTCAGATGGAGTAGACATACTTAATATGCACACCAATACAAAATACCCGGTCAGAATGTGTTAAATAATAAAGTTTGAACCCAAAAATGCCCAAGTTAAACTTATCTGGCACCCAAAGGGTTAAACTGCGGAGGAGAAAGAGAAGGCTCGTTCCCTGCTTAGTGTATCTGAAGAAAGAGAGATCCAAAATGGCTGCTAACCTAGTAGCCAATGATAAAAAAACGGCGCGAATCAAGCGCTCATGGGAAATGTAGTTTTCCCTTTAAATACACTAAACGGGGTCCGACGCCCCTCAGAGACCCCCAAAACTCTGAATTCGCTAACCGGATAGAAGAGCAAGTGAAGACCAATAGTTTAAGCCCACTCTGGAGTTGCTGTGACAAGCGGTTCCAGAGATACGTCCCAGACTGTGCTGTCCCATAGAGAATAATGGAGCAATGGCGCCTATGCTATAAAGACGCGCTTAAAGTTGCGGTGCTTTTTTTTTTTTTAAAGTGATGCACACATAACATAGTAAATACCCTAAAAGTATACATTGAATATAATAAATGTTAACACAAATGCACCAACAGCCCCAGGACAACACACAGACATTTACATAGTAAATAAACACCCTTTGAGTGCTGGAGTACATAGTGAGAACTCCCCAAATACAGCCCAATAAAGGGACACTGTGGGACAAGTGGACCTTCAGCACACAAAGGGTGGCTCACCTTCCTGTATCTTCGTTCTTCAGGTAACCATGTAAAATAAAGGAATTAACACAAGTGCCAATTCCTCACAGGGAAGCTACTTGAAATCAAGTTGTTCCCTCTTCAGGGCATAAGGTCCACTAGAAAATCCCTGGATGCTGCACTGGCCACTTCGGGTGAGAGCACGGTCAGCCACGGTTACCCGCCTAATGGTGGTATTCCATATTTGAAGAAAATAATAAAACAACTAAAGTTTCTTGAGAGATGTTCACTGCCTGATGTGCATAGCACGAGGAACTAATCAATATGGAGTCTTGTGCCAGAGGGAGTGGACTAGGAGGGAGAGGAGGCTCCACCCCCCCTGTACAAGTTTCTGAAAAGTTCCTGCCTACTTAAAGGGGACTGACATCCCATTGTACCAGTGACCTGTATTGGACGACAGTGAAATTCCGATTATTAGATATCCCTTTAAATGCTGGGCACCTATGAAAATATCATTCTGCAGGATTGCAAAGAAATCAGTTCAACCCTGTAGTTTGTGTTTTTCATACGTGTGCTGCATTTAAAGGGATATCTGCTACAGATCACCAAAGCATGGGGATGCAATACAATGGATATGTCTTTAGCAAGCAAAGGGGAGCAGAAAATCCTTATTATTTAAAAAAATAGTGTAGGACTTTCCCAACTTAATACAGCAAGGGTTCTCCTGGCGGTCGCAGATGTTTAATTAAAAAGTAATTACAGCCTGCTTGCATAATCGCTATAAATAAACTCTGTTGTAAGGAAGCACCCGTGCTTTTATGGGTCTGGGCCTGGGTGCCATTTACTGGACATTAATAATAATCAAAATTCAGAAAACTGTAAAAGCAATCTCAGGACTTATAAGTAAGTTCTGTGGAAAGTTATTAAATACAACAGAAATGTTGATCATTCAATAAACGTTTTCAGTTTTTTCAATTACTTTTAAGTCCTGAGAGTGTTTTTACATTTATTTAATTTTGATTATATATAATAAGGATTTTAGGGTTGTTACCTGTTAAATCCTTTTCTCTTTAGTCCATATGGAACACAGATACCATGGGGCTGAATCCCTCCTTCTGGAGGTAGGGGCACATCACACAGAGTCTTTGAGGTGGAGACTCTCTTCTTCTCTCCAGCTCAGGCCTCTGACCCACTAACTTCCAGAATTCATGTTACCAAAGCCTTACAATGAGAAGTAAGTGGGGGAAAAGAATAAGAAAATTTCCTAAGAGAAAAGACTCCAAGAGGATTCCGCTGCCCAGGAAGGCAAAACCACAAGGTCCTTTTCTCTGGGTGGGAGACCTGTGTTCCATATGGACTAAAGAGAAAAAAAATCAATGGGAAAGAACACTAAAATCCTATTTTCACTTTCGTCCAATACGGAACACAGGTACCATGGGGATATACCAACGCTAAGCTCTCAGAGGTGGGAAAGGGGAAAGGACCTCATGCACTTCCCCATGATACTGGAGTTCCCCAGGACCGTTCAGTATCTGAATAACCCAAGCAAGAAGTGTCAGTGAACACTGAACTTACACAGCACACGAAAGCAAGAGCCAACAGGCTCAGAAAAATACTGAACAACAACTGACAGAAAAAGTGTAAAGGTCCCTAGACAGGCAGGGCCACCTGCCGGAAGGTCCTGCAGGTAGCTCTGTCTAGACATGCAGGGCCACCAGCAGGACCTTCCGGCTAAAGCTGGCCTCAGTCAAGGCTAGGACATTGATGTGGTAGTGTTTGGTGAAAGTATGCAAGGAGGACAAAGTCACAGCCTTGAACTGCTGTTCAGCTGAGACCTGGTTCTTGTAGGCCCAAGAGGCAGTCACAGACCTGGTGGAATGCGCTGTGATATTAAAAGGAACCAGTTTCTTCCAGATCTCATACACCTCGCATATGGAAGCCTTGATCCAAAAGGCAATAGTGACCTTGGTGGCAACCTGACCAGCGCCAGGACCCTCAGGAATGACAAACAGAGAGTCAGTCTTGCAAAAACGCTTAGTACAGTGCACATAAAATTTAAGGCAATACACAAGTGGAGGTCTTTCTCTCTATAAGATGTTTTGGTCAGGACAAAAGGAAGGCACAACAATCTTCTGAATCATGTGAAACTCAGAGATTGCCTTTTGGAGAAATTCCTGGGAGGTACGAAGTACCGCATTATCCTGATGAAAAACCAGGAAGGGAGGCTTACAAGACAGAGCTTGCAATTCAGACCACTGCCAAAAGGAAAACCATCTTCAGCATCAACTGGCGGAAGGAGATGGTGGCAAGAGGCTCAAAGGGAGGCCTTTGTAAAATATTAAAAACCAGGTCGAGATCCCATGGGGGAGTGGCATCCTTGATAAAGGGAAAGGCATGAGCCACCCCTTGAATGTAAACCTTAACATCAGGAATGATGGCAATACTTGTCTAAAAATGCACCAAGAGCACTGAGATCTGAACCTTAAGGGAACTCAAACTGAGTCCCTTGTTCATTCCATTTTGGAGAAAAGACAACACCAAGGGGAGGCCAAAAACCTGCGAAGTCCTTTTCTGCACACCACTTATGAAAAATAGAACATAGTCTATGGTATGCTTTGGAAGAGACAGGCCTCCTGACCTGTATCATGGTGGATATGATCACTAAGGAAAAACCTTCCAGCTTCAGGATGTTGGCCTCTACAGCCATGCCATCAAAGCCAGTCTCTCCACATCCTCTTGTTACAGGTGACCCTCAAGTAACAGATTTGACTAATCAGGTCCACAAACCACACCATCTTGAGCCAGTAATGAGCGACCGGAATGATGGATGCCCCGTCCTTCCTGATCTTCAGGATCACACTGGGGATGAAAGGAAATGGAGGAAACACATAAGAGAAGTGGAAGTTCCACGGTATTGATATTGCATCCATGACAAAGGCCAGAAGATCTCCCATCTGGGAGCAGAGCCTTGAAACCTTCCTGTTTTCCCATCGCCATGAGATCTATTGTATGCACACCACTGTTGGACAATCAGAACACTTCCAGATTGAGTTCCCACTCTCCTGGATCTACATCTTTGTGACTTAGAAAGTCCACCAGAATGTTTTCTAGCTATGGAATGTGAATGGCTGAGATGGCTGGAGTACAGTGTGGGGAGAAGACCACTGCTCTAGAGCCAAAGTTGAAAAATGTTTATTAAGGAAAACGCCTTTTATCAGGAGTTTTCCACTCATTCATAAGCATCTGGAGAGGGAGCTCTCTCATCAGAGATCCGAAGAGTCTCCAAGACCACCCTAATGAGCCCCTATGCAGAGGGAAGCAGATCAACCTCATAGGAATTTCCATAGGAGTAGGAAGAATCTATGTCTTCATATTCCCTATCTTCATCATCATCTGAAGGAAATTCCTCCTCAAGGGAAACCCTAAGAACCTGTGACTGACCCCTAGAAATGGGGGAACATTTTTTAAAGGTAGGGGTAGGTTTCCAAGACTGAAGTACTCCCTGCAGAGAAAAGGGCCACTAAGGACAGTAATGAGTTGCCCCATGCTGGCTCTTGATCAGTGCTGGAGGGCCCTGGTGGGGTAGTGATCAGTGCAAGAGAGACATAGAGACCTTAAATAGTCTCTAGGAAGCCATGTTTGTCAAGAGGAACAATGTGTTAGGAAGGTAAGGGAAGCCACTGAGTCCTCTTCCTTGGATTTACCCCCATGCCCCTTACAGTCTTACATACTTTCCATAATAAAGTGTCCTAACAACTATAAAAATACTAGGAAGTATCCCCAGAACAATACAACACCCTTGATAACCCAGATAACACACTTATCTGGCAAGCAAACTGGAGAAGGAGAGCAAGGGGAGTCTGCCTCTGCATAGGATAAGCAAGAGGAAGCAAAATGGCCACTGCAAAACTGATAGCCAATCAGAATTAAGCCTACTAAATGGGCATTTTATAACGAAGGTGGAATGAAGGAGCAAGTAAAAGAACTGCAAGATTCAATTTGTATTGATACATGTATTATTTATGTGTACAGTGTATAGAGTTCAACTAAATGCACTTTCATTTTGTAATAGACTATAAGGACAAGCTAAAAAGAACAAACATGAGTAAACCTCTTCTCAAAAACATTAACCCTTTTAGTGCCAGTGGGGTGTCCAAAGCATTGCAAATCAATGCTCTAGACAACCCACTGGCACCCAAAGAGTTAAACCCAGCATATGCCATTATCAACTATTCCTAGATTTCCCTAGGATTTTTTTTTTCATCCGGCCCTGCATGCTGGTTTTACTGGCTTATGCAGTGACCACATTTTGCCTGTACAATGTACGGGATTGGCACAGCAAGTACCGATCCTACTAATCATACTGTATTACAAATCTTTTTTATCTATCCCTATCAGCTATTTGTATTACCACCATCTAGAGGAGATATCCTGCAGATAGAAATACCACCTATTTCCTTTCCATCTACCTATGTCTCTGATACCCCTTTGTTTTGGGATCCCCAAGAAGTCAAGTAACAAACAAGCTACTTGAAGTAACCTTGGTTCAACAAATGTACTCATTTAAAAGAGGTTGTAGATGCCAACACACTATATCAAGGGTAGTAAATCCTTACAACTCCAGCTGTTGAAAAGTACAACTGGCATGATTAGAGCTGTAGCTGGAGGTCCAAAGATTGACTACCTCTTCCCTATAAGTGCAGGTATATGGGCTGAATCCTAGGGCTCAGTTGGACCACACTAACAGAACAGGTATTGGGGAGCAATGTACCATAGGTAAAAGAGAAAGACTCTCTGTTCCACTACTGCTTACATTCCTGCACTGCTCTCCATACCCCATCCTACTACTCCCTGCATTATTGCAGTGCTTTCCCTACTACCCAACAGGGGTGATTTGGCATGGGCTGGACTTGATGGTCACAAGTCTTTTTTTAGTCTCATCAACTATGTAACTCCTGAATCCCCCTAATCCCTCCATTCCTGCATTGTTCTCTATACCCCATCCTATTGCTGCCTCCATTCCTGCACTGCTCTCCATACCCCATCCTATTGCTGCCTCCATTCCTACACTGCCAAGTACCCACCATGCTGTCCCACGACTGCCTCCATTCCTTCAGTGCTCTCCATACCCCATCCTATTGCTGCCTCCATTCCTTCAGTGCTCTCCATACCCCATCCTATTGCTGCCTCCATTCCTGCACTGCTCTCCATACCCCATCCTATTGCTGCCTCCATTCCTGCACTGCTCTCCATACCCCATCCTATTGCTGCCTCCATTCCTGCACTGCTTTCCATATCACATCCTATTGCAGCCTCCATTCCTGCACTGCTCTCCATACCTCATCCTATTGCTTCCTCCATTCCTATACTGCCCAGTACCCACCATGCTGTCCCACGACTGCCTCCATTCCTGCAATGCTCTCCATACCCCATCCTATTGCTGCCTCCATTCCTGCACTGCTCTCCATACCCCATCCTATTGCTGCCTCCATTCCTGCAGTGCTCTCCATACCCCATCCTATTGCTGCCTCCATTCATGCACTGCTCTCCATACCCCATCCTATTGCTGCCTCCATTCCTGCACTGCTCTCCATACCCCATCCTATTGCTGCCTCCATTCCTACAAAGCTCTCCATACCCCATCCTATTGCTGCATCCATTCCTGCACTGCTCTGCATATCCCATCCTATTGCTGCCTCCATTTCTACACTGCCCATTACCCATCATTCTCTGTCCCACGACTGCCTCCATTCCTGTACTGCTCTCCATGCCCCATCCTATTGCTGCCTCTATTCCTACACTGCCCACCATACTCAGTCCCACTACTACCTCCATTCTTGCATTGATCTCCCTACCCCAGCCTACTACTGCCTGCATTTTTGCAGTGCTTTCCCTACTACCCAACAGGGGTGTTTTTGGCATGGGTTGGACTTGATGGACGCATGTCTTTTTTCAGCCTCGTCAACTATGTAACTACTGAATTCCCCCTACTCCCTCCATACCTGAACTGCTCTCCATACCCCATCCTATTATTGCCTCCATTTCTGCACTGCTCAGTACACACCATACTCTGTCTCACTGCTCTCCCCACTCTACTACATATCCCATCCAATACCACTGCTCCACCCATCTTTCTATTGGCCTTCTTACTCCATCCCACTTCATTTCTCACTGTATCCCATTACTCTCCCAACCATCCACAGATTTCCCATCCCATTAATCCCTCAGATACAATCTGCCCTATCTTACTATCCCTGTCGCCCCATCACTCTTCTCCTCTCCCTGTCCCATCTACAACTCTCCCCCCCATCCCACTACTCTGGAGGGGAAAAGTGGCAGTTATAGACCCATGAAAACTGGAGGAATACATGTAATCTACCTCTGCCCTAGAGTTGCTGATCTGAGTAATTCTGGGACTTAACCCCTTAAATGTTAAACAGATCTTCAGCACATTACAAAGGTGAATACGGGAGACATCTCTATCATTCAAGGGGTTAAAAGAACCATTTAAATAATTGAGAATTTTGTGGAATCTGAGTTTATCCCCTACGGTGCAGTTGGTTTGCTCCAAAATGACTTACTTCTAAGTAGTACACCCGCTTCAGTGCATTATTTTATTAGAAGAGGTCTATACTGGTGGCACATGTCCTTGTGCTTCCCCAAAGTGCTGATATTGTCAAGGAACTAGCACGGTTTTAAATTATTGACTTAATAAAAAAAAATCAGGCAACGGCAGGGTGGGAAAAATACATTTTATTATTATTTTATAATGATAATTGTTTCCGGACCACGCAGGGCCAGATTTCCCAAAAAGGTAGAGTAGTTAACAGCCTAGAGCTCCAGTTTGTGAGGGGCGGTGCCTCAGCTGTGGCATTCTGAATTGTGGGTGTGGCCACTGTAATCTCAATGCCCCTGCACCAGTTTTATACCCATTTGCAGGCTATTAAGTAACACCATGGATGCTAAAGAGATCTCCAATACGACCAGCTCTCTAGGAACCAAGGGGTTAAACCTTTTGTTTTTGTGTCCTTGCTTGTTATACCTTTGAGTTCCAGAAAGGTATCCAATGCATGCCTCTCTGGCACTCAGACGGTTATAGGCTAAGGGTATTTTTTGTGCCAGAAAATAGTGGATGGGACTGGGAGCGGGGCCATGTCAGGAATAGGGGTGTTACCATGGGTCTTGCTGAGGGGTTCCTGGGATGTAAAACTGGCCCTGGGGCCAGGGGTGGGTGTATTGCATTACTTTGTAATGTATTGCCTACTCCTCTGGTCATATAAGTAATCAAACAGTTAAAGAGATCTGCAATTCTTATATTAACCCTTTGCATGTAAGACAGTGCATACACATGGTTCCTTGTTAATTGATCCAGAGGAAGGCAAATAAAACCCCAGTAAAATATATCCAATTATGTTTCATGAGGAGAAAAAAGATTCCTCCCTGACTCCAAATGGCAGTCCATAAATAGAAAGCAAAGGACTACTGTACGATTACACTCTAGTATCCCAAATCATAAAGATACAGTATAGACTAGGAATTATATCTGCCTGGCACAGATTACACAGTATTATCCCAAATGACACAAATATAATCATACCTGGGAACTCTCCGGTTCTGCCCCAGAGACTCTGGATTTGCAGTGAATGACCTGGTCTCAGGGGACTGAGGCTGATTCTCCAGTGGTGGGGAGTTTCTTATGAATCCCTGCCCCCTTCTAATCCTTCCCAGTCTGTTCCTCCCACCCACTTCTCCTCCTTCCCTATCCTGTTCCTCCCACTTCCCACCCACTTCTCCTCCTTCCCTATCCTGTTCTTCCCACTTCCCACCCACTTCTGATCCTTCCCAAGCCTGTTCCTCCCACTTCCCACCCACTTCTCCTCCTTCCCTATCCTGTTCCTCCCACTTCCCACCCACTTCTCCTCCTTCCCTATCCTGTTCTTCCCACTTCCCACCCACTTCTGATCCTTCCCAAGCCTGTTCCTCCCACTTCCCACCCACTTCTCCTCCTTCCCTATCCTGTTCCTCCCACTTCCCACCCACTTCTCCTCCTTCCCTATCATGTTCTTCCCACTTCCCACCCACTTCTGATACTTCCCAGCCTGTTCCTCCCACTTCCCACCCACTTCTCCTCCTTCCCTATCCTGTTCCTCCCACTTCCCACCCACTTCTCCTCCTTCCCTAGCCTGTTCTTCCCGCTCCCAACCCACTTCTCCTCCTTCCCTATCCTGTTCTTCCCACTTCCCACCCACTTCTGATCCTTCCCAGTCTGTTCCTCCCACTTCCCACCCACTTCTCCTTCTTCCCTATCCTGTTCTTCCCACCCACTTCTCCTCCTTCCCTATCCTGTTCTTCCCACTCCCAACCCACTTGATTACACAGCCCATTAAACCTCGCCCCACCCATGATAAAGCACCACCCCTTTATGATGAGAATCACATCATTTATATCCTCCCACTGGCACCACATGAGTCCCCTCCGGACAATCTAGAAGAAATAGTTCCCAGGTGTGAATACAATACAGATAGAAGGCAATCCTGACATACAGAGCTTACATTCCAAGAGATACAGGTAAAATAGAAAGACCTGACCTGCACAACTTACAGTTATTTCAGCTGATACAGATATAATACTGAGAGCAGGGAACCATGCTCTGCAAAGCTTACACTCTATTATTCCAACTGATAAAGAAACAATATAGAAAGATGGTATTCATGTACTTCAGTGCTTACTTTCTATAATTCCATTTGATACATATTCAGAAATAGGGGAACCCTGCCTTGTAGAGCTTTCAATCAAATATAGAAAATGACAGATACAGTGCAGAGAGAATGGAATCCGGCCTGGTAGTGCTTACAGACTAATATTCCATGTTATACAATTCAGGGAGGAGAAACGCTCCATGCAGAGCTTACAGATGGATACTGCAATTAATGAAAATAAACTACAGAGGAAAAGGTATCCTGCCCTGCAGAGCTTACAGACTAATAATCAAATAGATACAAGTACAATACAGAGAGAAGAGAATCCTATTGTAATGAGTGAACACTAATATTCCAACTGATGAAGATATTAATCAGAGAGAAGTGAAATCCGTGCTACAGAGACTACAGACCAAAATTGACCTGAAGAGCTTACATTTGATTATCCCAAAAGACACAGATACAATATATACTGAAGAGAATCCACTAGAATGTTCAAAGAAATACAAATACAATACAGTGAGGTGGAACCCTGCCCTGCAGAGCTTACGGTCTAACTTTCCAAGCGAGGCAGGTAAAATACATAGGGAAGGGAATCCTACTAGCTACAACACAGGAGTCCTGCCTTATACAGCTTGCATTCCAATATCCCACAGATACTATATTATTAAGAGAAGGGAATCCAGACCTGCAGAGCCTAAACTAGAATGTTAAAAGCAATAGAAATACAATACAGAGAGATGAAGGCTGCCCTGCAGAGCTTACAGGCTAATCTCCAAGTCATACAGGTAAAAGGCTGAATCTCTGCCTCTGGTGTTTACTCCCTAATCTTACAAGACATCCATATACAATAGAGAGATAATTAAATACTGTCCATTAGATCATAGTCTAATATTCCAAAGAATACAATAAAAAAAAGAAGATAAGCCAACTGTGCCAAGTTTATATTTCAATATCGCAAGTGACAGAGATACAACACAGAGGTAAATATACCTGCCCAAAAGAGCTTACAGTCTAATAATCCAGGTGAGTACAAAAAGAGAGAGAGGAACAAATTGTGTCCAGTTGTATTTATACTAATATTCCAGCAGATGGAGTTAAAATGAGAGAGATGGTTAATGTGTCCTTCAGAGCTTAGAGTCCAAAACTGAACGTTTTACACAAACAGCACAGAAAGGAATCCTGTCCTGTAGAGCTTACATTATAAAATACCAAGAGAAACAGATACAATGTAGAAAGAAGAGAATCCTGCCCTGTAGAGCTTACAGTCTAATATTCTACACTATAAAATTCTACCCTACAGAGCTTAAAGGAGCAGTAAACTTTTTTATGAAAAAATATATATTGTAGGGATTTTCCTGCTGAGTAAAATAAGGTTTACTGCAATTGCCAAGAGATTTATATTTCCAGAGTTATTACATTTTAATCCCATGTTTTTTTACATTAGCAGTGCCCTCTAGTGGTCAAATTCTAATTAGATTTCCTGTTAGATTCTAATGGAGAGGAAAGTCAGAAAAGTCAGAGACATACAGTTCTCCATAGAATGTGATAGAAACTGCAGTCACTTCCTGTCAGTTAGAACTATCAGGAAGTAAACACAGTAAATTCACTTCATGATTATTTGAACTGCTATAAATTTTGAATAAAACAACTGACCAGCAGTGGGAGCGACATTGTTTTATTCAGCAGGAAAAGCTCTTATAAAATACGTGTTTTCATAAAAATAAGTTTACTGCTCCTTTAAAGGACAAAATTGCAAGTGATAGGGAAAGATGTGGAAATCTTACAGTTTAGTATTCCAAGAGCTAGAGGTACAATAGAGAAAGAACTATCCAGTGATAGAGATACAAAACAGAGCAAATGGGATCCCATCCTACAGAGAGTCCAACATTCAGTTATACAGATACAGCACAGAGAGGGGGAGTCCTGCTCTACAGAACTTCTAATATCCTAAAGACACTGATACATTATAAAGAAAAGGAAATCCAGACATGAAGAGTGTTAAAAAAGAATATTAAATAAAAATGTAATACAGAGAGAGGAATCCTGAGCTGTAGTCTAATATTAATGTACTGATGGAAGGGAAGCCATACCTTCTGAGTTTACCCACTAACACTGCAAGATATCCAGATTCAATATACACAGAAAAAAATCCTTACCAAGAGAGCTTACGATCTAATATTGCAAATTATAGAATACAGAGAAATCTACCCTACAGAGCTCACAGTCCAATTTGGAAGTAAAAGAAATATAACACCGAGGGAAATATTCCTGCCCTACACAGTTTACAGTCTAATAATCCAAGATATATGGGTACAATACAGAGAGAGGAAATTGTGTCCATGTGACTATTCCAAGAGACAGAGATAGAAATCAGAGAGGAGAAACCCATTCTTCAGAAAGTACAGTCCAAAACTGATACTTATACAGATATAACACAGAGAGAGGGAAATCCTGCCCTGTCGCGCTTACATCTTAAAATGCCAAGAGACACATACAACATAGAGATAAGTGAATCCCAAAGCAGACTTGAAAATGTTAAAAGAAAATAGGATTTTAGTGACCTTACCGTTAAATCCACATGGAACACAGGGACCATGGGGTTGAGCACCCTCCTCCAGGAGTTCAGTGCAGTTAAAAAATAAGCAGTCCTTGGGGAGAATATTCCCTCCTCTTCCTCCAACTCAGCCTCCCACCTTAACTCCCAGATTCATGTGTGACAAGTGCCATATAAAAAAGAATCTACACAGGAAAAAGTAAAGGAAGCGCCTAAGACTAAGACCCTAAGAGGACTCCTCTGACCAGGGAAGGAAACGCAAGTTGTTTTTTCTCCGAGTGGGGATCCTGTGTTCCATATGGACTAAAGAGAAGGGGATTTAATGGGAAGTTCATTGAAATCCTATTTTCTCTTCTAATAGGGAACACAGGAACCACGGAGATGTACCAAAGCATCCCAGAGCTTCCAGGGAGGGAAAGGAGAAAAAAACAATTCTTCTCATATGATTCCAGCATTCCACAGGACTAAACTCGATCTATTTAACCTCAGGTGTCTTCGGACACCAAACTAGCACAGCAAACCAGACTAGAGACAACAGGGCTCAAACTACTGAACAAAACATAGCAGTAGATGATAAAAAAAGAAAAGAGTCCTTAGACAGGCAGAACTTCCAGGAGGACCTTCAGGACAAATCTGGCCTCAAACAAGGCCAGAACACTGACACAGTAGCTGCCCTTTACAGCTGTTCAGCAGATGCTTGAGTTACTAATTTCAAAAATAATTGTACATGTGGAGAAGTGTTAATAGCTGGTGTAAATGTCATGTTTCTTTTTAGATCAGTGAAGGGACCTTTTGCTATTGTCCTACTACTTTCATTATCCTAAAAAAGACTCATAAGGGTGTTAATGCTTTCTTGATCAGCCTTGCTGGTTTTGTCCATTTTTTGTTGTAATATGAAATGTTTGTAGAGTAATAGTTTCCTTCACCCACTCAAATGTATTCCCTGTGATGGTGAAGTACTGACACATGAATATCTTGTAATATACAACCTGAAAAGCTAATTACTTGGAGACTATCTGCTCCTGAATTTTGGACGCCTTGTACCCCCATTTGTTTCCGATCCTGTTCTAAAAATCACTATTGCTCACTTTTCTCAAAAAGAGACAAGTTCAGTAGGGATGGGTGAAAAAATGTCCCGCGTGGCGAATAATTTCTATCGAAAAGTACCAATTTTTCCGCTTTATTCGCCTAGCTTTTTCCATTGAAATCAAAGGGAACATTGAATTTATACACAACACATAGCAAATATAATTTTATTTATCAAAGGCATAGTGTAAAAGGGGCATGAGGGTGCCTGTGTTGGTGGAATGTGGGGAAAGAATCAGTTGAACAGGGAATTGTTTTGGGGGGTTTGTTTACTGGTATTGGGGGGCAGCTAATACAAAATAAACCCTAAATACTAATTAAAAACCCCATAAGACATGGTATAAAAGGGGTCTGAATAGGGTGCCTGTGTTGGTGGGTGGAGTCTGGGGAATGAATCAGTTGAAAAGGGAATTTGTTTTGGGGGTGATTTCTTGACTGCTACTGGGGGGGGAGAGGTAATAAAATAATAATAAAATAAGAAATTTGTATGTAAAAGTGAAAGAGACAGGAACCCCCTGACATAAGCTGCCACTGGGGTGGACTGATACTTGACTTGATTGACTTGATTAGTTGTTACAAACCAAAGCCCTGAGGAAACATTGATTTGTAGGACTTAGAATTATTAAAAGCCCAAACCCTGAAGAAACATTGAGTTGTAGGATTTAAGGTTGATTGGCACAAGCCCTAAGAAAACATTGTTTTTTTTTGTTTGTTTTTGCAGGGCTATGTTTTTTTTTTGTTTGTTTGTTTTTTTTAAAGCACAAGCCGTGAGAAAAAAGCCCTACTGGCCTAGTGCCAGCAGGTCATGTCCTGTTGGCCAGTGGCCACTGGATATTGTCAGATGCCCTGATGTAGATGTGGAATTTGCAACTGCTGTTCTTGCTGTGCTGAGTTGTTTAAGCAGCAGGAGGATTAGGCAGCTGAAAGGGAATGGGATCAACAACAGCAGTAACATGGTTGATGGATGATGAAGGTTCTACTTGCCACGACTAGCTCCAGTGATGCACCTGAGGCAGTAGCAGCACCATAAGTAGTCCCCAGTATATGTGGAAAAAATAAGAAGTTGGCCAATAATTCTTCTCCACCTGCCCCTTCTCCAAAATCATGGGCGTGTTGTTATTAGAACAGAAATTTTTCCCTTGAGACCAGAAACTGTGTTTCTCATCAGCAACTGCAGTGTGCACAGTGTGTGGTAAATAGCACCTGGGGCAAAACTGTATCCAAACACCATTACACCAGAAACCAATTACTGCTGCTGTCACTATACCCAGTGTCCACACACCACTAAGGACACATGATAACTTGCTGACAGTTTAATAGTAATAATGAACTCTCCCTGCCTCCATCTTAGCATATTCTGATGGATGGAATCTCCTCACAGGCCCTTGATGCCCTGCTTGCAATTCTCCTCCACCACATTGGCATGTGTGGTCAGTGCACCACACAGTGTGCAATGGGTGGAGACAAATTGCCACATCCTAACATCAACAGAGTGGCTATTATTTGGCGGGGCGAGGTAACGATGAACAAGGTGGATTGGCAGAATGTCACGGTTTGTTTTGACTCTCAGACACAGAGTAAGATAAAAATCAAACTTTATTGAAAAGTTTAATAAGAACCCTCATGGGTCCTGAACATACATATATACGACATGCACAAAATAGGTTCAAACAGTAGCTTTTACAAGATACAGTATGGTAGGCTCTACCGGCCTTGCCAATATACTGGGCAAGGCAGCCTATGGTATGGCACAACAATATGACTAAGGCTCTACCGGCCTTGGCAATATACCGGGCAAGGCAGCCTGGGGGGAGGAACGACAATATAAATGAGGCTCTACCGGCCCTGCCAATATACCGGGCAAGGCAGCCTGATGGATGACACAATTGTAGGAATAAGGCTCTACCGACCTTGCCAATATACAGGGTAAGGCAGCCTGGAGGATGGCACGAAAATCTGAATGAGGCTCTACCGGCCTTGCCAATATACCAGGCAAGGCAGCCTAAATAACTGAAGGACAGCTCCACTAGTGCTTTAAGGCTGGAAGCATCAGCATAAGATGGTACAGTGGAGCAAACCAGTATCACGTATAGGACAACCAGGGAGGCCCAACCGGTGCTTTAAATAGAGGCAGCTAGCAACCGGAGATATGGAGTAAACCAGTACCGCGTACTGGACAACAGGAATGCCCTATCAGTGCTGTAATGTAGACAGCTAGCAACCGGTGATATGGAGTAAACCAGTACCACATACTGGACAACAGGAACACCCTACCGGTGATGTAATGGAGACTGCTAGCAACCGGTGATATGGAGTAAACCAGTACCGCGTACTGGACAACAGGAATGCCCTACCGGTGCAATAATGGAGGCAGCAGCAACCGGTGATATGAAGTAAACCAGTACCGCGTACTGGACAACAGGAACGCCCTACTGGTGCGGTAATGTAGACAGCTAGCAACCGGTGATATGGAGTAAACCAGTACCGCATACTGGACAACAGGAACGCCCTACCGGTGCAATAATGGAGGCAGCTAGCAACTAGCAACCGTTGATATGGAGTAAACCAGTACCGCGTACTGGACAACAGGAATGCCCTACCGGTGCAATAATGGAGGCAGCAGCAACCGGTGATATGGAGTAAACCAGTACCGCGTACTGGACAACAGGAACGCCCTACCGGTGCGGTAATGTAGACAGCTAGCAACCGGTGATATGGAGTAAACCAGTACCGCGTACTGGGCAACACGGAAGCCCTACCGGTGCTTGTAATGGAGGCAGCTGCAACCAGTGAAATGGAGTAAATCCGTACCGCCTACTGGACAACGGGAACGCCCTACCGGTGCAGTAACGGAGGCAGCTAGCACCCGGTGAATATGGAGTAAACCAGTACCGCGTACTGGGCAACATGGAAGCCCTACCGGTGCTTGTAAAGGAGGCAGCTAGCAACCGGTGAATGGAGCAAACCAGTAGTCAGAATGTCGCCCAGGCGACCAAAGTCAAATGAAGGATGACAGTCAGGATCCAGGATCAGGAACGACAGTCAGGCCAGGACAGGATACTGGAACAGTAGTGACAGCCAACCCAGGTCAGGTACAGGAGCAGGAACAACAGCTACACTGGATCAGGAACGGAAGCAGGAACATCAGCCAAACAGTATCAGGAACGGAGGCAGGAACCACGCAGGAGTGACACTGGCGTCTGGACGAGACACTGACACTGGAATACTGTAGCTAAACAGGCCCAGAGATACAGGCAGGTGACAAAGGCAGGTGACTACTGACATAGAGACACCACGAAAGGGCAACCAAAGGGTGCCTCAGCCCAGTCTATATAGGCAATACTGGGCAGGCAATAGACAGGCGGACAATGGAGAGTTCTTACACCTGACTGACAGCAAAAGCCAGCAATCACGGGCACCGTGATACAGAAGATGTAGTTACCCTAGAGGAAGAAGGTGATGGCGAGTTAGTTGTTTCACATGTCATGGAACTTCCAGTCTCCGACTGGGTTTCTCTATTCTTCCTCCTCTTTGATCTCCGCCTCACCTCTTGTTGCCTTTCTGGAGAGTCAGGGAGTACAGCAACAGTGGTGCTCGATTTCTGTGGTGGGTGTTTGGCTTTAACATGTTTGACATAACTGTCATGGCGTCTGTGTTTCATGTGTTATCAGGGTATTTGTGCTAAAGTGTGTTCCCTCCTTTCCTCTTCTCACTGACTTGTGCATAGTGCCATTGTTGATGACTGCACTATGTCTGTCCCAAGAGAAACATAGTCCCATACCCATGACTTCGGGGGGGGGGGGGGGGGGGGGTGGAGAAAAATTGCCTCTTTCTTCTTGTCCTGTACATTTCCCTTCACTGTCTGTGGCAGCAGATGATGTTACGGCTACTGCCTCAGAATAAGCACTGCAACTAGGACCAGGAGTATTGCCACTACTGCTGGCAAGTGGAACCTGTCTTAGTCCACATCACTTGTTGACCCCATTCCCACTGTGTCCACAGTGGTCTGTGGCACACTAGCTTGATCCTAAGCATTCTGATACCCTTGCAACTCAGCAGCAGAAGTAATTAGAGCAGCTGCAGATTCCAAAAGCTCATTGCAAGTGGTGGTGGTGATGCCCATCCTCATTCCTGTCTCCCATTCCTTTTCAGTTTCTGCTAAAAAGGCCATCATTGTCTTTTCCACCCCATCTTCTCCAGCATCATCATCACCACCACCTGCTGCTACTGCTCTATTACAGACATTTCACTGCTGGTTGGAGTAGGTGACAAGCAGTGTGACAGAGGGTCCCCTAATGTCACACTTGTCATTTCTTGGTGACGTGAAGAAGGCAGACTGGCAGTAGTAACAGCAGGCACAGGCAGCTGATCTGTGCTCCTGGTGTTGGTATTATTATTTCTGCTCCTGCTATCCCACAACAGTTCTGGTCTCTTTAGGATCATGCTCCACTTGGACACTGTAGTGAAGGGAAGGGGACTACCAGGAGCAGATGAATGGTGTGGGCTCCCTTGATCACTAGTTTGGATGCTTTCTAGTGCTTCCCCTACTACTCCCCTAACCCTAGTTGCACCGGCTTCTTCACCATTGCTGTTACTAATACTACTAACACCAGCCATATCAAGTTCAGCCCCAGAGCCTTCCTTCTCACAGTCACTAGTAATATGATGATTACCCCTCATTCATTCCCTGCTGTCACTCTTGGTATCATCTTCTCTTTCTCCCCTCCTGAGTATTACAAGACACACAAGCAGCAGGTTCAGCACTGGTGGCAGCAGGTTCAGCACTAGTGGCAGCAGGGGCAGCACGTCTGGCAGCAGGCACATCAATGGTTGTAGCAGAAAAAGCACTTCTGACAGAAGGCACAGCACTAGCGGCAGCATGTCTGGCAGCAGGTACACCAATAGTGGAAGCAGGGGCAGCTGACTGTCACGGAGTGACTAGGAAATTAAAACACGGAGTACAGATGAACTTAATATAAAACTTTAAGACAGGTACTAAGGAAACAGGCTGATGGCAACAAATGACACAATAGTAGTATAGTAATGATACAAAGTGGCAGTAGATAGTGACACACCTTCATGAGACCAGGGAGGAACAGTGGACTCACATTCCTCACCCTTCACCAGGCAGGTGAGCAGTAATGGAATGGCCCTTGGACTACACAGGTATATGAGAGGATAGTGTGGGTACACCGCATACACGGAATGAATGGCACACCTTCACGAGACCAGGGAGGAACAGTGAACTCACTTTCCTCACCCTTCACCAGGCAGGTGAACAGTAACGGAATGGCCCTTGGACTTACACGGTAGATGTGTGCGCAGTGCAGAGCACTCCCACAAACACACAGTCGACAGGAATGAAAACAGCACACCAATACCCGGACAGGGTATACAATAGGCTGATAGCCAGGACTGAGGCTCGGCAAGACAGCACGCAAACTGGGACGGCCACGGGAGGTCAAACACACGGTATAACCGACAAGCGCCGCTAACGGAAGTGAGCGCAGAGCAGAAGGAACAGGCAACACGGAAACCAAACTGAGGCACGGAATGGTAAAGGAGCGCAACAACGGAGAGTAAACCAAGAGGCAGCCAATGGTCAGAACCGGGTCGGGTAGTGAGACGTTGCCAGTGGTCGTAGCCGGAGCAGGTAGTCAGACGTAGCCAAGGGTCAGAACCGGAATGGGATAGTCAGACGTAGCCAGGAGTCCGAGCCAGAACGGGTAGTCAGGAGTAGCCAGGAGTCAGAACCGGAACGGGTAGTCAGAAATAGTCAGGTAATGAACAGGAACAGTAATGGACCAACACAGCAATAAGCTCAGGTACACCACGAAAGGGCAAAGGTAATGACACAGGCTGAGGTTTAAAAACCCTGACAGGTGGGTGGAGCGATGACCTCACCAACATGTTGACCTATAAGAATAGCTACTCAGCGAGAGCGACAGCCAGGAAGTAAATAATGTTGCACTATGGCAATACTGCAAGAGGCAATCATGGGGCACTCAATGGAGGAGACCATACTTTATTGGGAAATGATGTGGAAACTGTGCAACAATC
This sequence comes from Rhinophrynus dorsalis, assembly GCA_037306005.1. Classification (NCBI taxonomy): domain Eukaryota; kingdom Metazoa; phylum Chordata; class Amphibia; order Anura; family Rhinophrynidae; genus Rhinophrynus; species Rhinophrynus dorsalis. Next base: position 64,501,504 of record CM074719.1, on the reverse strand, counting down.
TAGGAGCGTGGATATCATTCTGATCCACCCGTGAACGCTCCTCAGGACCGTAACCTATCCAGTGAACAAAATATTGAATGCGCCCCCGTACCCTACAGGAATGCAGGATGCTTTGTATTTCGTATTCATCCTGATTCTGAATGCTTACTGGACCTGGGACTACCTGAGCAGAAGTGTAACGGTTGCAGATCAGTGGTTTCAGGAGAGAGACATGAAACACGTTGTGGATGCGCATATTCCTAGGGAGGTCTAAGGCATAAGACACAGGGTTAATTCTACGGAGCACCCAGAAGGGTCCTATGAAACGTGGAGCCATCTTGTGACATGGCATTTGCAGGTTTATGGCACAATTCCTGGTAAACTCTGCCCACGGTAACAGGTCAACCCAATTGTCATGATGGTCAGAAGCGAAGCAGTGCAAGAATTGATCCAGTCCTTGGTTGGCTCTTTCTGCAGCACCATTGGTCTGGGGGTGATAGGCAGAGGAAAATAGCAGTTTGATGCCCATCTGGTCACAAAAGGCCTTCCAAAACCTTGATACGAACTGATTCCTACGATCAGAAACCACAACTCGGGGTACTCCGTGGAGCCTGAATACCTCCCTAGAGAATACCACAGCCAATTCCTTAGAGGAGGGTAGTCCCGGAAGCGGAACAAAATGTGCCATCTTAGAGAATCTGTCCACAATCATTAGTATGACTGTGCAGCCCTTGGATCTAGGCAATTCTACCATAAAGTCTAGCGAAATATGTGACCATGGGCGTTCCACATTAGGATCAGTCTGGAGTAGTCCTAGAGGTAGATGCCTAGGGGTCTTGGCATGAACGCATATGGAAAAGGCCTCCACAAAGGCTGCACAATCTGCCCTCAGACTAGGCCACCAAAATATCTGAGAAACTGACCAAATCAGTTGGTCCTGACCAATGTGCCCGGCTGCCTTAGATGAATGGTAGGCCTCCAGTAGTTTAGTGCGGAGATTGTCAGCTACAAAACATTTCCCACTGGGTTTCTTGACTGGGGCATTGTTTCACAACTCCAGAATCTCCTCACCCAGAGGAAAAGTAATGCTAGTAGAAATAATAGTCAAAATGAGATCAGGATGGATAATTGGAATGGGTTCACTTTCAGACTCACGCTCTGGACCAAACTGTCTAGACAAGGCATCAGCTTGAGTGTTCTTGGAACCAGGGAGGTACGAAACTACAAAATTAAATCTAGACAGGAATAACGCCCATCTGGCCTGTCTGGGTGACAATCTCTTGGCCTCTGATAAGTACGTTAGATTCTTGTGATCCGTTAGTATTAATACAGGAGCCTTTGTCCCCTCCAGGAGGTGACGCCACTCCCGAAGGGCAAGGATGATAGCCAGCAACTCACGGTCCCCAATATCATATAGGCTTTGGGCCTTTGTCATCTTTTTGGAAAAGAAACCTCAAGGCAACAGGGGTCTGCCGGGCTCCTTTCTCTGTGACAGCACTGCCCCCACCCCTGTCTCGGATGCATCTACCTCAAGGGTAAATGGATATAATATATATTTTTTATATATATATATATATATATATATATATATATATATATATATATATATATATATATATATATATATATATTATATATATAAATGTGATATAATATAATAACCCATGATGGTCCAGGACCGTCATGGGTCCTTAAGGGGTTCAATATCTCCTTATCAGTTATGGAGACTTAACCCCTTCTGTAACACGTTGATTATTAAGTTGTCTGGTACATGAAACGCAAGATTTCCCTATATACATGACTCATGTATGTACCTTACATTTACAGCTGCAGTATGGGTTCTACTCAAAGTTTCAGTTTCAGAGCTTTAAACCCTTTGCTTGCTGGTATAATATATACAGGTCTCTAAGGGAATCTTTAACATTTGTAATTCATAGCTTTTTTCCAAAGAGCTAGTAGTTCTCCAATTGTCCACAATCGCTCACTGAATAACTACCATTAGCATTTTTAGTAGAGACCCGGATTGTGTGAAATAGACACAGAAGTGTTGTTGTCACGGTTCGCACACAATGGTTGTAATAATAGATAATGATACAACACTTATTCATGTTTGATATTTGTATCCAAGTAATACGTGATGCAGCTACTTTTGTTCCTAGTCTTGTTGCAACCGCTCTCTTGGCCTCATGGACTGACTATAGCTCTCTTCTTATGCACTCGCGTGCTGAGATATTAAAGATTATTTGTACCAGCTCTTGAATCAGTGAGATTTTGAAGTTTATGGGTTACATTAAAAAGGTATTGTGTCAAAATATCACCATCCATTTTGCGACCAAGACTAGGGCTCATTAAATATGTCACATATTTGAAAACGGAAACGTAAGAATCTTCTTTTGGTCGCCAAATTGAGGGTGACATTTTGATAGAGAACCCATTAAATATCTCCTTGTCAGTTATGGAGGATTAACCCCTTCTGTAACACGTTGATTATTAAGTTGCTTCATACTTGAAATGCCAGATTTCCCTATATATAGGACTCATGTATGTACCTTACATTTACAGCTGCGGTACGGGTTCTACTCAAAGTTTCAGTTTCAGAGCTTTAAACCCTTTGCTTGCTGGTGTAATATATACAGGTCTCTAAGGGAATCTTTAACATGTAATCTGGAGCCTTTTTTCCAAAGAGGTAGAGGTTCTCCAATTGTCCGCAATCACTCAGTGAGCAACTACCATTAGCATTTTTAGTAGAAACTCTGATTGTGTGAAATAGACATAGAAGTGTTGTTTTCACTGTTAGCACATAAAGGTTGTAATAATTCATAACGCTACAAAACTCCTCATATCTGATACTTGTATCACAGTATTATGTGATGCAAGCTACTATCAATTGTTCATAGTCTTGTTGCTCCCTCTTTCTTAACCTCGTGGACTGATGATAACGCTCTTCTTATGCACGTGTGTGCTGAGATATTACTTAGTATTCGTACCAGCTCTGCGATCAGAGTGATTTTGCAGTTCATGGGGTACACTATATATCTCCTTATCAGTTATGGAGACTTAACCTCTTCTGTAACACGTTGATTATTAAGTTGCCTGCTACTTGAAATGCCAGATTTCCCTATATGTAGGACTCATGTAAGTACGTTACATTTACAGCTGCAGTATGGGTTCTACTCAAAGTTTCAGTTTCAGAGCTTTAAACCCTTTGCTTGCTGGTGTAATATATACAGGTCTCTAAGGGAATCTTTAACATGTAATTCAGAGCCTTTTTTTCCAAAGAGCTAGAGGTTCTCCAACTGTCCACAATTACTCAGTGAGCAACTACCATTAGCATTTTTAGTAGAAACTCTGATTGTGTGAAATAGACATAGAAGTGTTGTTTTCACAGTTCGCACATAAAGGCTGTAATAAAGGATAACCCTACAAAACTTTGTATCCAATTATTACGTGATGTAAACTATCAATTGTTCGTAGTCTTGTTGCACCCGCTCCCTAGACATCATGAACCGACTAATGCAGCATTCACCTTTTTAGGCCTATCATTGAATATGCTCAACTATCTCAGTCCCTTAAAGCGGAACTACCACCTAAAATAATGTCGCCCCCCCACTAATTATGCATATGACGTCTAGCTTCTAAATAGTTCTATAATCTGCCACAAGTACCAGTATTCAACGTAATCCTTTTTCTTGTGAGACTGACAACCAGGCTTCTTGCTTTACAGCCGTCTGCACGCCTACACTGTCAGTTTCTTCCGGTGCCTTTTGGCTCCTTGCAATGCCTCCTATAGAAGATCGGGATGGACAGCATAGACGCACAGACATCTCTAAGCCAAGATGTCTGCACGTAAGCCTGGCCACCGGTGTCACAAGAAAAAGGATTACTTCGGATGCTGGTACTTGTGGCAGATAATAGAACTATTAAGAAGCTAGTCGCCATATGTATAATTATTGGGGAGTGACTTTATATTAGGTTGTAGTTCTGCTTGAAGGATATAAGCAAACACTGATTGATGTAAACAACTACCTTGTGTTAATTCTTATATGTAGGTCAAGTTATTTGGAATCTTCCATATATATTGAACTCTGCAGAGGGTCCCTATACTAGTTCCTTCACAGAAAACCTTTTCAGCAATTGCACATTCTAAAGCTGTCAATGATTCCCCCTGACAGACTACAATCGTATGGGTAGACAAACACTTTTATTCAACCTAGGAATAGTGTATCCCTATAGGCCGAATGCGTTTTGCCGTTACTGCTGCTTTATCAGGGACTATAGTCAAAATGATCGATGTGCTGGCCCTTTTTATAGTATATGAAGAAGGTGTGTCATATGATGTAAAGATGACATCACATTGCCATGCGACCAACAATAAACATACTGGACGCTCTGGGAGGGAGAGGGATACTTTATCATTCAACTACTCTTGAACAACAACTCTGACAGAAATGAAATAACACTCTCCATGGGCCAAATACTTTAAAGATTAAATTGGAGCTGCTTTTATTGTGAAACATTAACTGCTGAGCTTGTAAGGCTACATGATAAATAGATTGTAGGTGAAGCTTTGATATAAATCCATTAGTGCCTAATCCATACATCCGTTTGGCTTCCAGGCAAAATAGTTTCCTGTCAAAATCACCCTTCCTTATTGAGGATCTTATACGTTCTATTCCTTTGAATTTCATCACTAAGTTATTTCCATTATGAAACTCTGTTACATGGAGAACAACTAGTCTATCTCATAGGTTTCTGCTATCCCCAAAAAGTTCCAAAATTCTCAACTTCAATTGTCTCTTAATTTATCCCACATATAATTTTCCACAGTCAAATTCCAAAAGGTAAATAACCCCTAACCGCTGCCAAGTAGGTTATTTTAATAGGCTTCACCATTGTTAAAGGTATAGTAATACTTAAAATGTAAAAAATATAAGTTGTAGGGTTTATCCCTCTGAGTAAAACAAGGGCACTCCCACTGCTGAAAGGTGTTTTATTCAAAAGTTATTATAGCTCAAATTTTAATTTTTTAGGTGCAATATCACAGTGGCCTGAAATTGTACAGTGGCGCTGTTGCTACACCATCCTATGAACAGCTCTGGGCGGACCAGAGGTGTCCATAGGATGGTGTACAGTGGCTCTGTTGCTACACCATCCTATGGACAGCTCCGGGCAGACCAGAGGTGTCCACAGGATGGTGTAGCAACAGCGCCACTGTACAATTTCAGGCCACTGTGATATTGCACCTAAAAAATTCAAATTTGAGCTGTAATACCTTTTGAATAAAACACCTTTCAGCAGTGAGAGTACCCTTTTACTCAGGGGAATAAACACTACAATATATATTTTATTACATATTAAAGGGGAACTACCACCCTGCAAAAACGTCATCCTAATTAAGTCTTCATCTGGCGACTAGCTGCTTAGTAGCGCTAGTCGCCAGAAATATTACCTGGTTTGAAAGATTATCTACTTTTTTGGAGGCTGACAGTAGCAGGAAGCATGGACATCTTGCTATAGTGACGTCCGTGCTCCTGCGCTGTCAGTCCCTTTTGGAGCCGGCAGGCTAGGTTAGGTTAGTATCAGGTTAGGAATGGGTCAGTATCAGTTAGAGCAGTATCTGTTAGGTTAGGTTCAGTACCTTTTAGGTTAGTATGTGATAGGTTAGGGTCCGTATCTGTTAGTTTAGGTTAGCGTTGGTTTCTGTTAGTATCTATTAAATAAGGTTAGGTCAATATTCGTTAGGATAGTGCCTGTTAGTTTAGGTTAGGGTCAGTATCTGTTAGGTTAATGTATGTTACTTTAGGTTAGGGTCTGTATATTTTGGGTTAGTACGAGTTGGTTATGGACAGTATCCGTTAGGTTAGTATCTGTTAGTTTACTGTCGGTATCTCTTTGCTCGGTATTTGTTAAGTTAGAGTCAGTATATATTAGGTTAGTACTTATAGGGTTAGGTTATGGTCAACATTTGTTAGGTTAATATAATCTTAGGTAATGTTAGTATCTTTTAGGTTAGGGTCCATATCTGTTAGGTTAGAATCCAATAGGTTAGTTACAGTCAGTGTCCATTAGGTTAGTATCTGTTAATTCAGGTTAGGGTCAGTATCTATTAGTTTACTATCTGTTAGGTCAGGTTAGGGCTAATATTTGTTATGATAATATCACCTTAGGTAAGGGTTAGTATCTGTTTGGTTAGGGACCGAATCTGTTAGTTTAGATAAGGGTAATTATCTCTTGGGATAGTATCTGTTAGGTTGACAATATCCGTAAGGTTAGTATAAGTAGGTTAGGCACTTATCTGTTAAGTTAGGTTAGGTTCAGTATTTGTATGTTACTATAAGCTTAGGTAGTGGTTCCAGTCTGTTAGGTTAGGGTCAGTATCTGATGGGTTAATATCTGTCAGGTTAGAGTTAATATCTGTAAGGTTAGAATGAGTTAGGTTAATGCCAGTATCTGTTAGGTTAAGGTCAACATCTCTTCATTTAATATCTGTTAAGTTATGGTCAGTGTCTGTTAGGTTAGTATCTTATAGGTTAGGGTCAGTGTCTGTTAGGTTAGTATCTTATAGGTTAGGGTCAGTGTCTGTCTGTGTCTGTTAGGTTAGTATCTGATAGGTTAGGTTATGGTCACTATATGTTAGATTAGTAACTGTTAGGTCAGGTTAGGGTCCAAATTTGTTAGGTTAGTGTGAAATGTTAGTAGAATTAACGCTATGAGTGCCAGTGGGGTATGCTTCCTCCACTGGCACTCACAAGGTTAATCCGACTAAGTTAAAAAACAGACCATGACAATAAACACTTAGCATTAATCCTGATGTCTAGCAGAGTCTTCAGTACGCTGGTCAGCTACGGTCCAGCTTTTTCTTCAATCTTCCATGTTTATCAATCTCTCCATCTTCTGTCCTCTTCTGTCTTCTTCTCTTTCTTTTTTCAAACTGTTTCCTTTAAAGACAAAAAAACATGAATCAATACATTTTGGCCAAAAACATAACTTGGAAATAAGTGCATTGTTGAACCATTTGCTTTACAATGCGTTGCGTCGCTCTCTGGCAGTCAAAGGGTAAAGTAATGCACATATTCCAAGTTGACACACTATATTCCCCCCAATCAAAAAAACATTGTAGCAATACATTTCACTATAAAATGTAATCTTCACTCTCAATATATGGATGAAGGCTAATGTGACAATATTGTTTGTTAAGAAAAAATAACAAGTTGTTTGCGCCGCCTGAGCCAGGGTTTGGGTGAATTGAACAGAGACTGGCTTTTATATGGCCAGTCTCTGTTCAAAATGTCTCCCAGGTGTCCATTGGCTGGGATATGTTCTTATGCACCTCCCAGCTCTGCAGGGTCTTCTCAGGTCAGAAAGCTGGTCTGGACGGATTGCTACAAGGGACAATATTGTGCCTGTCAGTGTAAAGAAAACCCTTCCCCTTGCAGAAGGAGGGTAGGTTTTTCCTTATGCTGATACAATATTGTCCCTCATCACGATCCGTCTGAACTGGCTTTCTGATCTGAGAAGATTCTAAGTGACATAGGAAAAAGGTGGTGGGGGGGGTTGAAACTTTAAAATAAAATTATACAAAGAATACAAAGTTATGGACATTTACAAAGGTACCGGTCACTATAAAAAAGTATAATGCATGACGTGCTGAAAAGGGGAGGAAGGGGGAACTTTTAACTGGATTTTCAAGATGAACATAAAGATAATGGATTTTCAGAACGTATTATTCAGTGAATACATTATTGACTGGAAACAGGAGGTATTTCTACATTTATTTGCACCAAGGCTCTCTGCCTACTGACAACTAGACCCGCTGATACGGAGATCTGTAGCCACCAAGTTAACAAGCACAACGGGAGTACTCACCTGGGAAGGTAGAGGTTACCGTATCTTGAGAAATACATCAAGCTGCTACATAGGTCTGTAACCGGTTACAACGCATTGTGGTTGGACGGGAGAGTAAGCTAATATTTCAACACAGTTATATACCTGCCCGCTTACCATGAATAGTGTCATCTATTGACACAATGGGTACAGTACTGCATCAATATGATTTCTTGCTCACATTCTATAAGAACTTTTTAGGACATCATTTTGTAGTTCTGGTACCAGTAACAGTTTATGATAATAGCTATTTCTTGGTGTCTTTTTATACATATTTTCTCTTTTTGTATTAGATTAATAAATATTAATATTGTATTGAGACATGGAGCGCTTAGCTTTTATCTTTTCTTACACATATATATATATATATATATATATATATATATATATATATAAAAAATATGACTGATAACACTAAGATCTCTTGTTTCTTTTGGGGAAACTAAGCCTCTCCGCTATGATTATAGTGGGAATTCATCAATGAGGGCAAAAAATAAATATATCAAACATGCTCTTCATCACAAATCATTGCTGGATACTTTCAGGTATTCATCAATGAGCCATGATAGTAAGGAAATATAGTAAAAACCTGGCACAAATGCAGGCATTTCGGTGATTATATATATTAAAAATATATATATAGCACTGTTAGTCCAGTGGTTTACAGGTCAAATGAATGTGTATTGCAGTATGAAATAATACCTCTCCTTTTATTGGACGAACATTCAGTTATATGGAGAAAAGCTTTCAAGAGAGATGCACCCTTTATCAAGTCTAAAGCTTTAGACTTGATAAAGAGAGCATCTCTCTCGAAAGCTTGTCTCCATATAATTGAATGCTAATCCAATAAGAACAGGTATTATTACATACTGCAATAATCATTCATTTGACACACACACACACACACACACAGATAAATATATACGATCCCTTTGAATGGGATATTGATAAATACAAAATGTTAAAGGGATAGTAATACTTCGTTTTAACTTTATTTAATTTTGTAGGCATTAAAAAAACATGAAGAATGATATAAGTCTTATCTCTCAAACCTTTATGGTTTAAGAGATATTCACAAGCAAAGTTTCCCCCTCCCGCCCCTTTTTCCTAGTGTAAGCCATCTCTTCTCAGATGTGAATCTGGTTGTAAGACCAGACAGATAACAGCAGGGGACAATCTTCTTCCTATGAGAACAATGAAAGCCCTTCCCCTCTTGACAAGTTTTTCAGCTTTTTCCCTTATCTTTATTGAAGATTGTCCTTCTCTGCAGTCTACCTGGGCACTTCCCTTCTGATCTGGCTGAACGGGGGGGGGGAGATACTTTGCTTGTGAATATCTCTTAAATCATAAAGGTTTGAGAGATAAGACTTATATCATTCTTCATGTCTTTTTAATGCCTACAAAATAAAATAGAGATAAAACGAAGTATTACTATCCCTTTAAGACTCATGTGCCTTAAATAAATATTTGCTAGTGTTTCAGAACCAGCACTCAGCCCATTACAATTCAGTTCAAACTGGAGTAAAAAGGATTTCAGCACAAATGATCCTGCTATTGACTTTCAATAAACTATAGGATGCAGATACTAAGGATAGCACCTGTATTGATACATCAGTCCACCTTAATTTAAAGCAGAACTTTCACCCGCTATAAAGTCACCCTGCAATAATTAAGCAGGTAGGGACTAGCTTTATAATAGATATATATTACCTCTGAAATGTAGCTGATTATATAGAAATCCTTTATTGTAGGAGACTGACGATCAGGTTAGTGCAGTCTGCACGCTTGTGCTGTCAGTCCCTTCCGTTACCTTGTGGTAACTGCAGTGCTTCTCAATGGAGACTAGGACTGACAGTGCAGGCGCACACACAAGATGTCTGCGCTGATGCCTGGCTTCCGGTCTCCTAAAATAAAGAATTTCTTTATAATCAGCTATATTTCGAGGTAACATATCTATTATAAAGCTAGTTGCTACCTGCTTAATTATTGCCGGGTGACTTTATAGTCGGTGAAAGTTCCTACCATTAAAGTTCAAAACGAAGTGCCAGCTTAAATTGAATTAGGTATCAACTCCAATTGGATATCTGAAGAAACTGGCAAATATTTGCAACAACAATATCCAGTATGCCCGATTTTATACGGACTGCCTAAGGTCCACAAATCACTGGCAGATCCCCCTATGAGACCCATCGTTTCAGTCAGAAGGGAGGGGAGTGGAGGTGAAGTTTGGGATAAAAGAAGGTGGAAAAGTAAAATCTAACATTAACTTTTTGTTTTTCCCTCCCTACCAGCCCCTGAGATCTGCCCCGCTACAGCGGTCTGGAGCAGTGTAGCGTCAGCTACAGAAGAGGTCACACTTAGGTCAAAAGGAGATCCTGGCCATAGGATTAGAGCACTATTTTGTCTGTCATGCGGGGTCCCCAGGCCGACTCAGTGCGGGTTATCCTCAGAAGGTACAGTTTCAAGAGTGCCTGGCCAACTGCGGGCAGGGTCCCACCCGCTGAAGGTTACAGTTGGGCTTGGGGGACTGGCTGTATGGCGGCCCCCAAACACAGGGCGGGGTAACTCACGAAGCACTGAGGAGCGAGGAGGTGTTGTGGAGGTGTCAGTGCGGACTGCCAATTGCAACCCCTCATGGTAGTAGACTGGGGGGGTCGAGGGTAGGCCAATAGTGCCAGAGAGGCCCTTACATACCCCCTGGGTGGTAGGCACTGGGCCGGTGCACAGGTGCTCAGACTGCCGGTGAGGCCGGACATGGGTCCATGCTGGTTAATGGCCTGGGGGTCCCATATTACAAAGGGGGGGGTCCTCCAAGGGAAACATAGGTAAATCCCAATTTTAATAAAGCTGTGACCTCTTTATTCCAATCATATACAGTTGTAGTGTGATTATTTTGCGTTGTGTTTTATTGCGGGTATGGTTTTGGGGGCGGTATGTTGGTGTTGGGGGAAAAATGGTGGAAGTGATGCATTGCCATCTTATTGCTTCTATAGACCTGAATGACTCTGTAATGGTTTTCAGTACACTCAGAGGCAGAATGTTTGGTAAAACACAGTTTTATTGAAACCACACAGAACAGAGTAACCCTCGCGGGTCCAGCATACAGATACAACGTACTACTGACACAGGACAGGTTACAGAGGAATCATTAACCCACACAGGTCCAGTATATATAAATGAGAGCAAAATATAATACTGACACAGGTCAGGTTACAGTTCGTGTGAATCAGCGAGACAAGATATGAAGGCGCTATAAGACAGGAGGCTAATAGGCCGTAATAGCGGAAGGCCCAAAGAACACTCTACTCAGAGAGTGATACAATAGTGACTTGTGACCACAAGGGTGAACAAGGCCCTGGATGCATAACGGACTACCGGAACAACACTGGGTGACTGCAACCGGGGGTGCAGTGTAACGCCAAACCGAGACAGCAGTAACTGTGACCCAAGGATAACAGCACCAACCCTCACGGGTTAACGAACGCTCAAGCCTGATGGCGACTGCCAGGTAGTAGAGACAACCTGAGGAGCCCAGGAGACCAACCTCAGAAGGGGAGCAGTGACAGGCCAAGCGTGCCATGTGCAACCAGAAATACCTCCTACCCTGGAGTATGGAGATACGAGGCACTACTGAGTGATTGGGTCGCAGTAGCTGAATGGCAGAGCAGTAATCGAGGCAACCAAAAGGGTCTACACGAGACCTGGACAAAGCACCGGAAAGATCCCCAAGTCGGATAACCGGATGGACAGGTGAACCGGGCCTGAGTGGTATACAGAGCAGGAATATCAGCCAATCCGGATCGGTACACAGAGCAGGAATGTCCTCCTAACTGGGTCGGTACAAAGAGCAAGAACGTCTTCCAAACCGGGTCGGTACACAGAGCAGGAATGTCTTCCAAACCGGGTCAGTACACAGAGCAGGAACGTCAGCCAATCCGGGTCGATACACAGAGCAGGAACGTCAGCCAGGCTGGGTCTGTACACAGAGCAGGAACGTCAGCCAATCCGAGTCGATACACCGAGCAGGAATGTCAGCCAGGCCGGGTCAGTACACAGAGAAGGAACGTAATTGGGCAGAGTAGTCAGGCAGTCTGGGTCATACACAGGATTCACACAAAAACACAGAGCAAGCACTAAGCAAGAGTAACACCACAAAAGGGCCCTGCAGAAGTGACAGGGTTCAGTACTTAAAGGCTAACATTGGGAGGAGCAACAACACGTTAGCCAATAAAAGGGTTTTCAGGAAATAACTGTCAAAATGTCGCCAGCAATAACACGGCAGCCGTGATAGACTCCAGAGGGAAATTAGTTGTTATCAGATTTTATACTTAAAGGGACAGTAATGCTTACAATGTAAAAAACATATGTTGCAGGGTTTATCCCCCTGAGTACAACAAGGGTACTCCCACTACTGAGAGGTGATTTGCTTGAAAGTTATTACAGATCAAACTTGATTTTTTTTGTAGGTGCAGTATCTGCAAATACAAAATTCAAGTTTGAGTTGTAAGAACTTTTGAATAAAACACCTTTTTCAGTTGGAGTACCCCCCTTGTTTTTTTTAGGAGGATAAACCCTACCCCATATTTTGTTTTACTTATTAAGTATAAATATCCCTTGAAGCAACCAGCAGGACAATAACCACAGGTTGAATTCAAATAAAAACAACACATAGAAATAAGGGCTGTTTGAAGGCAACCTACCTAAGTTCTTCTGATAAGGGTGCAGTGTAGGACCTTATTCATTAATTCTGGAACTAAACAACTAACTACTCCATGGATGGAAATAAACATTTCAATTGAATAGGTCATTTAACCCCTCGAATGCTGGAGAAGTTCCTATCAATTCAAATTGCTTGGCAATGTGTCAGAGACTTGTCTACATTCAAGTGGTTAAAACTCAAATTTAAATCAGTATGAATTTCAGGAATTGTTACTTCTCTGCATTGTTTTAGATCAGATCCAGATTTCTATGCAGGTTCTGCTATGTGGGACCGTTAGAGTCAATGGAGAGCCTTGACAGTTATAACTCGCAGGAGGTGCGTCAGCTGTAACCGTTACACGGCAACAGGAAGTGATTTGTAACGTTCCATCCGGCACTGCTGAACACTGGGCAATGCCAAGCAGTTATTAAGTAAACGTGGGGCAATTGGGGTAATCCAACTAAACAACAGAGGGCAAAAAGCAATAATGGTAGTTGATTTGATACTTTTATCCCCTTGAATGCTAGAGAGGACTCTGAAGTATTGCTTTGCTATGAGTTGGAGACCACTGTAGCACTCAGTGGGTTGAAGAGCCGAATTTAATTCTATGGGGATTTGTATCCGTCCGCTGTGAAGCAGTTCCTTTGCCAAGAATCGCCCCAGTTTCTTTAGTACGTGAACCTCATTAACTGATACTCTGCTGATTATTCCCTTAATGGGCACTGATTGTCCTGAACACTCACTTGGTACTGACAGTGCGCTGGGCATTCTTGCCCTAAACACCACTTGGTACTGATTCTGCACTCACACTGCGCTAGGGATTGCTCCTTCTGAATGCCACACAGTACTCACTGCGCTGGGCTCCAATTTAACCCTCTGAGTGCCACAGGGGTACGCATTGCAATACATTGCGTACCCCTCTGTCACTCAAAGGGTTAAATCAGTGTGAACATGAGGAATTGTCACTTCTCTACGTTGTTGCAGTTGTTTTATATCAGGTCCACCGTCCAGGTCTCTATACGGGTTGCTCTGTATGGATCCGATAGTGTGAATGTAGCATCAGTTTGTCCTGCACAGGCTCCCGTACTGAGCAGTGTGTATGTGGGAGTGAGCTCGGTTAGCCGGTAGGTGTGGGTCTGTCTAACCGAAGTCCTGTGTGTGTTGGAGGGTTGTGTGAAGACGACATTTGGGGGAGCAGTGCAGAGAGGAGCTCGGTGTGTGGAGATCGTACAGAGCTTTGGCCGTTATACCCGCAGGAGGTGCGTCAGCTGCTGCCTGGTAACCATACACAGCAACAGGAGGTGATTACTAACCTTCCACCGGGCACTGCTGGACTCTGGGCAATGCTAAGCAGTATTAAGAACACATGGGGCAATTAGGGGTACACAGCACAGGACAAAAATAATTCTAGTTGATTTATTTGATACAGTTAGCCACTTGAATGCTAGAGAGGACTCCGAACTATTGCTTTGCAATGAGTTGGAGACCACTCGCACTCAGTGGGTTAAAATCCGCTGTGAGGCAGTTCTTTTGCCAAGAATCGCCCAATTATCTTTAGTACGTGAACATCATAAAGTAATACTCAACTGATCATTCCCTTCATGGGCATTGATTCTCCTGAACACCGCCTGGTACTGATTCCGCACCTGATACTGACACTAACGACACTAGGTACTGACACTGCGATGGGCATTGCTCCTCCTGTACGCAGCCTGGCATTGACATTGCGCTGGGCTCCAATTTAACCCTCTGAGTGCCACAGGGGTAAGCATTGCAATACATTGCGTACCCTCTGGTACTTAGGTGGTTAAATCAGTATGCATATGATGAATTGTCACTTCTCTACGTTGTTGCAGTTGTTTTATATCAGGTCTCTATACGGGTTGCTCTGTATGGACCCGTTAATGTGAATGTAACATCAGTTTGTCCTGCACAAGCTCCCGTACTGAGCAGTGTGTATGTGGGAGTGAGCTCGGTTAGCCGGTAGGTGTGGGTCTGTGTAGTCGGAGTAGTGTGTGTGTTGGAGGGTTGTGTGAAGACGACATTTGGGGGAGCAGTGCAGAGAGGAGCTCGGTGTGTGGAGATCGTACAGAGCTTTGGCCGTTATACCCGCAGGAGGTGCGTCAGCTGCTGCCTGGTAACCGTACACAGCAACAGGAGGTGATTACTAACCTTCCACTGGGCACTGCTGCACTCTGGGCAATGCCAAGCAGTATTAAGAACACATGGGGCAATTAGGGGTACACTGTACACAGCACAGGACAAAAATAATTCTAGTTTAATTATTTGATACTTTTAGCCACTTGGATGCTACAGAGGACCCCGGAGGATTGCTTTGCAATGAGTTGGAGACCTCTCTAGCACTCATTGCGTTAAAAAGCCGAATTTATTTCAACGGGGATTTGTATCTGTCCGCTGTGAGGCAGTTTCTTTGCCAAGAATAGCCCCATTTTCTTTAGTACGTGAACCTCATTAACTGATACTCTGCTGATTATTCCCTTAATGGCCATTGATTCTCCTGAACACTCACTTGGTACTGACACTGTTGTAGAAGGACCCTGATGCCTCCTGAACACTGCCTTGCCCCCAACTTTGCACTTGGTACATATACTGAGTGTCACCAACCCCCATGAATATTGCAGTGAGCACGGTCAGTTCTCTGGTTGGACACTGACCTTCAACATTATGCTTGGTACTTACTCTGCACTGGGGGGACACTGGCACTCCTAAACACTGCACTGAGCACTTCATAGTTTAAAACTATTAATTTTCACAATATAAAATATAGTGAAAATGGTACTCACAAACACATTGGTCAGACCAAACTGACTTCAAAGCAGGTGGAGATTTTATCCTGTCTCCACTCCAATTCCTCTAGTAAATCAGGATTCAGTGTAATATAATAGCGGCTCTTTAAACCGCAAAATCCTATAACCATAAAAGAGAAAGGTAGTATCAAAATATCTATTTATTATAAAAATTCCATGTCATGGATGATACATAAATTTAAAATGGTCTAAAGCATTTTGTGGTGCTAGACCATCACGTTATCAAAGACAAAAGAAGAGCCACTGCCAATCATTAGTTTAAATCCTCTCCTATAGTTTGTTATTGGTCCAATTAGCAAATGCATAATTGATCTGACAGAATCCACTTGTGATAAATAATGATGCATATGCCAATATACCATTGGTATACCAATTTTATATTTTATATTGTGAATATTAATAGTTTTACACTATGAGGCGCTCTGTGTTTTTTTTTGTCTTATATGATTTTATTCTGAACCATTTGGAGAGAGCGTGCATCATGTGAGCATTCCAGTCCACAGATCTGGTCCGTTAACTGAATTTAGGGCAGTATAAACTCTCAAAGAGGCGCATTTGCTGTGCACTGCATAAGTAGATTTGCAGCCTGTTTGTTTGTGAGTATCTCTTCATTTGAGTGCTTTTTGGTTGTGGTCCAGAGCAGTGAGATATTACACAGGGAGGTGCTCTCCTGTTTTCTTCTCTCTACTTTTGTTCTATACGCTGCACTGAACACAGACACTGAACTTGGTACAGACAATGGATGACACTGACCTTGCAGAGCACTGCACTTAGTGTTGACACTCATCTGGGAGGACACAGACTCTACCGTGGCTTTTGATTCCCCCCCCCTCGTAACATTGCACTTGGTACTAACACTGTTCTGGGAGGACCCTGATGCCACCTGAACACTTCATTTGAACGCAGACACTCCTATGACTTCCCCCCCAACATTGCTCTTGGAACAGATACTGGATGGCCCTGTCCCTCCTGAACACTGTGCCTGGAACTTACAATGTGCTAGATACTGACTGCACTTAGTAGTTAAAGGGATAGTAATGCTTAAAATGTAAAAAAAAATATGTTGTAGGGTTTATCCCCCTGAGTAAAACAAGAGTACTCCCACTGCTGAAAGGTATTTCATTCAAAAGTTATTAAATTTCAAAGTTGTATTTTTTAGGTGCAATCTCACAGTGACCTGAAATTGTACAGTGGCGCTGTTGCTACAGCATCCTATGGACAGCTCTGGTCCCGGGACCATAAATCTCCATAGGATGGTGTATCAACAGCGCCACTGTACAATTTCAGGCCACTGTGATACTGCACCTAAAAAATTCAACTTTGAAAATTAATAACTTTTGAATGAAACACCTTTCATTAGTGGGAGTACTCTTGTTTTACTCAGGAGGATAAACCCTACAACATATTTGTTTTTACCTTTTAAGTATTACTATCCCTTTAACACTGCATTTGATACTGACAGCTCCCTAGGAATTGACCCTGCTGAACACCACACTGAGCAGTAACTCCTCCCTGGACACTGATCCTCTTGAACAGTCTTTGGTATTGACACTGCCCTGTACACAGATCCTTCTCAACCATACATTTATTCCTGGCACTGCGCTGGGCGCCAGTCCTCCAGAATATTGCACTTGGTGCTGGCACTGCCATGGTCCCTGCTGCACATTGAACACTGCACTGTGCACTGACATTGCTTAACACTGCAGTTGGTTCTGACACTGCCCTGGGGACTATCCTTCACGAACATTGCTCTGGGAACACTGCACTGGATGTTGGGACCACATTAAAAGGATAGTAATGTTTCAAAATAAAAGCAGCTCCAGTTAATCTTCATAGTTTTTGGGCCATGAAGAGTGTTCTTTCAATTCTGTCATAGTTGTAGTTCAAGAGTAATTGAATGATAAAGTATCCCCCTAACACCCCTTTTACTGATGTAACACTGCTCACCTCAGAACAGAAAGGTGGTGTCCAGATGGCTTGCAGAGAGGGACAGTCTTCAATTAGGATAAGGGAAAAACCTGTCAATGGGGCAAGGGCTTTCATTGTTCTCACAGTAAGAAGATTGTCCCTTGATGTGAGCTGTCTGGTCTGTGGACCAGATTCCACATCTGAGGGGAGGTGGCTTACACTAGGTAAAAGGGGCAGGAAGGGGAAACTTTATCATTCAATTACTCTTGAACTACAACTCTGACAGTATTGAAACATCACTCTCCATGCCCCAAATACTATGAAGATTAGTTGGAGCTGCTTTTATTTTGAAACATTACTATTCCTTTAAGTACTAATACTGCTGAACACTGTACTGGGCAATGCATTAAATACAGACACTGATGAATGCAGCACCTTGTCCTGTACTTTGTACTTGGTCCTGGGCACTGACTCTTCTGATCACTGCATTGGGTTTTGACTCTGTGGTGAACACTTAACCCACTGAGCGCCAGAGAGCTATCCAACAAAGTGCTCGGCAATGCATCCGATACCACTTCGGCACACAAAGGGTTAACCGAGCAACGTCACTGTGCTAGATACTGCAGTATGCGCTATCACTGCATTGGACACTGATCTTGTGCTGGAAAGTTCATTGGGTACTGATCATCCATAAAACGTAACTGATAATATAGAGGAGCACTCAACGCCTCATAATGATAAACTCCATTTCCTATAATACTGGCAAAAAACCTAGCGGCCATTGTCAATCTATGCACCTGCTTTATATAGCCTGCTATGGGCTTGTGACACTGTAGCTGTCATCGCTGACATTAACTTGGACAAAGGGGGGTGTACCTAATAAGCTGGCTTCTCTGTCTATATAATATTAATAATCCTACTCCAATGAGCATTGTCATTTCTTTTACATTTGTAAAAGAGTCTTTTTCCTTAAACCCAGTAAGAGGAGGACCGCTGCACATGCCCATTATGCTTATCCCCACAGGTGACCTGGAAGTACAGTGCTTATTTGGGGCCTTTTTCATTAAGCAATAGAGATGCAATTATGGCGCACACCAACTACGCTATAGGTTTTAAATATGTCTGCAAATTCTTTTTGATTTAAATACACCCTTTAACTGCTTGAATGCTAGAGAAGACTCCAAAAACTTGTGGATCAATGCTTTGGAGACCCTTTTTTTAGAATTTAAGGAGTTAAATGCCCCTATTTAAATCAAAAAGAATCATTAAATTCCCCTTAGGTACAGTTGGTTTGCTCCACAATGACATCTCTATTGATTGATGAATAAGGCCCTTAATTTATAAGTTTAGTTCTCATTCCTTTAAATAAATCCAAGATTCTTATAATGAAGTACACAGGGCTGAATTTACATCCCAGGAGCGATGCCAAGGCACCGTATGGGCTCTTAGCTCCACCCATGGTAACACCCTCACATGATCACTCTCCCAATCTCATCCACTGTTTACTGGCACAGAAAATACCTTCGGGCCGTAACAAGCAAGAATAAAAAAAAAAAAAAAAAAAACCTTAACCCCTTGGAGATCTCCATTGCATCTAAAAGGTAACTAGTAGCCTGTAAATGGGTGTAAACTAGTGAGGGGACAATGGTCCATATTTATTAAAGCAGCTGGTGTTATTTTGGAGTAAACCAAGTGTACTGTAGGGTACAAATTAAAATACCTGTTAAATTAAATAGGGTTTTTAACCCCATGAATGATACAGAGGTATTCAATGCATTGCTTCATAATGCATTGGAGACCCATCTAGCATTCAAAGTGTTAAAATACTTTCTTCAAGGGCATAGGAATTTATTTGTCTCCTGTTATGCAGTTGGTTTATTCCAGAATAATTCCAGTTTGTTTTTATATGATTGTAATTTATCCTTCTGTGTGTAAGTAGGGCGATCGAGAAAACCTGACCTGTTGTGTCCTCAGTACTGGATGTGAGAATCACTTCCCAAGGCAAACCTCCACTTTACTGCAGGACATTTGCACAACAAACACATGCTGAGAGGTTGTGCTGATTCTTATGTAACAGTGTAATATTTATTAACTTAAGTGTCCTGCATTAAATGGGACATTCTGTAACCTTAAAGAGGACAGTATGACTTAAAAAAAAAAAAAAAAAGTTTTGCCTTTTCATTAAAAATTAAAAGTTTACTTTACATCGTTTCTTTTTCTAAGAATCACAGATTTCTTATTTATTTAATGTTTGTTTTTTAAAGAGGACTTAACACCTTACCAAGTCCTGCTTCCACCTTGAAATGATTTTCTCGATTTGTTTCCCTTATCCATTTATTCTCCGTCTGGTGAAAAAATAGGTTCTAACAGCTTAAGAACGCAGACGGATCATCCATTACGGCAACTCAGGCTACTGACTAGGGCCCATAGCTACAAGTGATAAGTCACAGACCGAGTCCCTGCCATTGCTGCTGCTGCTAATATCTTCGTGGAGATCCACCAAGGTGTGATAAAGTAGAAATGACTTCTCCAGTGATATAATTTCTTCACATCTTATGTTTCTTTGGAACCAATGTATTAAGATTTCTCCAACTTTGGAGATCTTGGTGCGTAGGCTCCATAGAATAACATAGGAACTGGAGAAGTTATCTCCGCTTTATTGCTTCTTAATCACTCCTTTGTACATAACCAGCAATGTATCTTATGCCCTTTTTGTTGAAAGAGACCAGTATCATCCATTTAGCCCCATTTACAATGGTGCAACAATGCCAGTAATGGAGGGCTCCAAATTGGTACCTTTGCCTAGGACCTGTGGAAACTTGATCTCTCTGCCTAAGAAGGTGGAGATAGAGGACTGGTCACATGCCTAATTCATTTATGAAGGCTTTTACCTGTTGAAGTCAGAGAACAAAGCTCTGCAACTACAACATCAGAAGCATCTGAAACAATTCACCTGTTTGGAAAACAAAAGGCACAAGTTAAAGGAGGTTTAAAGAGATGCATCTTATGAAATGAAAAGCTGTGTAACTAGCAGGTCCACTTTAATAATGGCTGCATTTCCAGGTTGCCATGACACATTCCCTGATAAACAAGGGCATATGGAAGCATAGCCTGAGCTCACAGACTGCAAATCCTTATTAGAATGCAGTCCTTCCTTCTAAGGAGCTTATTCTTCTCTAAGGCTGACTGCACCTGCCATGATATTGTCTGTTTTACTTCCTTAACCCATCAAACACTAGTGACGTCTGTGACATTCAAGCTGATTTACTAAGACGAACTGGAGAAATTCTGGCAAAATAAACCACATTGAAGTGGACAAGTACTAATGCTCCAAAATTCCCATTGATCTAAATGGGACCTCTCTAGCACTCAAGAGGTTAATACCTTATTTAAATCAATAGGTGGTGCAGTTGGGTTGCCCCAGAATTATACAAATCTCAATAAGGCTGATCTGAGAAGGACTGGTGCAATTCCGGGGCAAACCAGCTGCATCTAGGGGACAAACAGAAATTCCTATTGAGTTAAATGGGCCTTTTAACACCTAGATTACTATAATGTGTACAGTGCTATGGAGACATCACTAGAATTCACAGGGTTAAAATCATCAGTTGTATTGATGGAGGTGTTGGTTTTATCATTTATAGTGTAGTTGGTTTGCCCCAGAATTGCACTAGTTTGCCTTTGTACATTAGGTTCAGTGTGATGAAGATCCTTTAAGCATCCATGGGGTTAAATCTCCATATTGCAGTGATAGCCTCCCTTGCTTTTACTTTTCCCTTTGTTACTATTCCCTGGTCCTCACAGCAATATCTACATTCGTAATTCCAGGGACAAGAGGCAATTTACGTGAGGACGATGGGCTTATTTGACAGGCTGGCTGGATGGCTGGGCCTGAAGAAGAAAGAGGTCCATGTTCTGTGTCTAGGATTAGACAACAGTGGGAAGACAACTATAATCAACAAGCTGAAACCTGCTAATGTAAGTGCACCTAGAACCAAGGTTTTTGTTCATTAACTTAAAGGGGATCTATCACCCCTTTACCAGTTAGTCTTATTAGTTAGATTATTTAGCGAATATGTTTAAAACTGTATTAATTTGTGGTTTTTTTTTAAAGGGATAGTAATTTTTTTATTTTGTAGCTATTAAAAAGTTAAACTAAATGCCCCCAGTCCCATCTCTCAAACCTTTATGGTTTGAGAGATAATCATACTTAACCCCTTAAGGACCAGCGGTCCCGGGGTGTCTGGTCCTTTAAGGACCAGATAGGCAAGTTCGACTTGCCGTCCCACGTGACTGATCACGTGGGTCGGCACGTCAGACGAAGGACTGAAAGAGATCGCTCCGGTCTTGGAGCGATCAACTTCAGTCCCCGGTATTACTCACCGCGCTCCTGCAGGAGCGCGGTGAGTAAAAGTACGTGACGTACCAGGACCATCACTGGTCCTTAAGTGCTGGACCAGCGTGATGGTCCGGGTACGTCACAGGACGCAAAGGGGTTAAAGTTCCCCTTCTCTCCCCTTTCCCTGATGTCAGTGCTCTAGCTGACTGCAGAGGAATCCAGTCCCGGGATCTGCGGAGGCTCTTCAGCATAGCCAATATCGCGTTATTGAAATGAAATCCTTCACTGGAACGGTCTACAGAGTGTGCTTGGTTGCAAGCACACTTTGTAGACCATTCCAGTGAAGGATTTATTTTTCAATAACGTGATATTGGCTATGCTGAAGAGCCTCCGCAGATCCCGGGACCAGGGACCAGATTCCTCTGAAGTCAGCTAGATCGCTGATGTCAGGGAAAGGGGAGGGAGGGGGGATCTTTAACTACAATTATCTCTCAAGCCGTAGAGGTTTGAGAGATGGGACTGGGGGCAATTAGTTTAATGTTTTAATAGCTTTTTAATAGAGATCGATATCTAGCCAATGAGATCGCTCCAGCTTACAGACAGAAAGCCTCCATCATCTGAGGAGACTGGATAGAGGGAGGGGAGAAGAGGCAGAGTGACAGACTGCGGTACAGAGCAGGTAACTGCAGTCTGTCCAGAAGTAGGTGCAGGGCACTCTTTAAACATTCATTTTCACCCAGATAGTGATTTAAAAATCCAAATGAATATAGTTTTAAACATATTCGCTTAATAACTAATAAGACTAACTTGTAAAGGGGTGATAAATCCCCTTTAAAGAGAAACCAATATCCCCTAATAATAACCTCCCACTTACTGTACTATGGCCAGAAAAGCCTAATGGCCCTTATGAATCTTACAGTTGTGCCTTTGTTCAAGAGATATCGTCGACAGTCAGCCGTGGATGGACATGACAGGCACTGGCACTTTTTTCAGTCTGGAGCAGTCAGAGTGTATGAGCCTAATTAACACTTAACAATGTGAGTGCCAGAGAGATATGCACTGCATTGGTATCCCTCTGGCACTCAAAGGGGTGAAAGACCAGAATGGTGCACAATGTAATTCAAATACATCTGGTTTTTCAAGAGTTAACCCTCTGAGTTCCAGAGTGGTACGCAACGCATTGCCTTTCAATGAAATGCGTACCCCTCTGGCTTTCAAAGGGTTAAGATCACCCCATGCAGTGAGCAGAGTTTGAGATTATGTGGTTCTGCTAGCAAATGTCACGTCCTCCTCTATGGACATTACATCCATGACTGACTGACAAATGTTTTCTCTTCAAACAAAGAGCCAAGGAAAAAAACCACAGGGGCCATTAGCATTTTCTGGACATAGTAAGGTAAGTGAATGTTATTAGGAGGTGTTAGTTCTCCTTTAAATAGGAAGGCAATGCTTGGCAGTGTAACATGTATACAGTTAAAGACTTCCCATGTATGTACTGTAAAATCTTGCATATAATATGCACATTTTTGCCCCTCTTCACATTATGTGAAGTGGGGTGCGTATTATATACGAGGCAAAGAAAAATATAAAAAAAAAAAAAATGCCCATTCCTGCACTGCTTCCCTCCTTCCCCGCTTACCCATATCCTCCTCCTTTGTAGACCATCCAATTTCCTCAGCCTGACAGGGTCCTCGCAGGGCAATACCATAGATCTAATGCTAATAGCTATGCACATTGGATCTATGGTATTGCCCATTACCATTGGCTAGAAAGAAGAGGTCCTGACAGGGGCATGCTGGAAGCGGGCGGCAGATGCAAGCATACCGCCTGCTGAGACCCTGTCAGGCTGAGAAAATTGGACGGCCTGCAGAGGAGAAGGATATAGGTAAACTGGGAGGGAGGGAAGCAATGCGGCAATGGGAATTTTTTTTGTATGACAGGGGAAAACAAGGGTACGTATTATACATAGGCACTCCTGTTTTCCCCTAAAATCTTGGGTATAATATACACCTGCGTATTATACCAGATATTTCACATTATGTGAGTGTTTTTCACTTACTATCTGTGCACCATGGGTATGTCTGTGAAAAAGTTCAAATTCTATTATGTACTGTTGCCTGTTTGGGGCCGCAGGGAAGGACTAAGGTGACTTCATATCCCTTTAACCCTTTGAATGCCAGAGGGGTACCCATTCCTGCACTGCTGGAAGGACACACATTTTTGTACCTCTACATATACAGTATCTGTGTACTCAGGAGATATGTGACATTAATTGTAAGATTTCACGCAGGGACCTCTCTTCAAACTGTTTCACTTTGCAAGGCACGTGTAACCCTGTACTGTCTAAACAAGAGGTTCTCAACCCATGCCCTTAGTGGCCACTAATAGTGCAGGACTTAGGGATTTCCCTGCTAGAACACAGGTGTGGTGATCAGAGGCTCATTCACATTGATTAACTCACCTGTGCTCTAACAAGGAAATTATCAAATCCTGGCCTGTTAGTAGCCACTGAGAGCACGGGCTGAGAACCACTGGTCTAAACCCTTTAATGTAAAGCTTACACTTTTGGTGCTATATAAATTAACATATTCATTCATATATTATGTTTTTTGTTTCTTAAAATGATATACATTAAATTGCGACTCAAGTGTAAATATCTGAAAACCACTGAATTTAACAACATTTCCGTGCTTCATTATTTTGTGTATGAAGAAATCTTTAGCCATTTTCTGATTGGTAAGTTAGTGTTTTTTCAAGAAATATATATATATATATATATGCATTTTTATGGTATTGAATTGTTTCAGGGCAGTTTCACTGTGTAACCAATGGAATGTACATTTTAGTTCGTCAAGTTTAAAATACCTCTTTGCTTTCTTGTTAATTTGGGCTCTCTGTAGGCCATGTATGTAGGTAAAAACTATACATATGTGGTACTTATTTATTCAGGGGATTCAGGAATTCCAAAAAAATTGAAACTTATACAAACCAACATGGATATTTTGATATTTTCAAAGTAAGGTTTTGTTTTTTAAATATTATTTATTTGTTGATGACATTATAATGTGTTTCAGTGGGGCACCATGAAAAAGCTGAATCTGTTCTGAAGGAAAAAAATAAATAAATAGTTTTTCACGTAGAACTAAAAAGTTTCCTGTGGGAATCGCACCTAAATGGATCAATAGCAAAATGTTGAAAATGTGCAGTCCAGGGTAGAAAAACATTATCCAAGCTTCTGACTCTGAAAGGGTTAAAGGGTTAGGTACACAGAATGTCTGTTACCCTCCAAGTCTCACTAATGGTTTAAGTAAAAAAAAAATCAATCAAAAAGCAGACTTTAATTGTATATACAGTTGGAGTGTCGTTTTGATTAACTGTTTACAAGACTGTAAAGCAAAGAGACTACTATGTAATGGCTTGGAGGATAGATAAGTCTGAGACAACGCTCCTGTGTTTAAAAAAAATCTACATTAACCCTTTGAGTGACAGAGGGGTACAGAATGCATTGCAAAGCAATGCGTTCTGCACCCCTCTGGCACTCAAAGGGTTAACTCCTTGGATTCTAGAGAGGTCTTTCTAGCATCTGAGGGGTTAAGGCAATTTTTTAAATAACCTGATTCCAAAGTGTCTGCTAGTGACATTATTTTGTTTAACACTTTAACCCCTTAACGACTGGCTGATCGGCGCGGTCAGGTAAGGACAACGGAGCATTTTTTTTTTTTATTTTTTTTTTTTTTATTTTCCATCCGCTTCTGGACTCCCTGAACGGCGTGCAGCCGCGGGGGGAGCCTGGAATTCCATGACGGTCATAGTACGTCATGGGTCATTCAGTCAGATCGACCCTTGACGTACTATGACCGTTAAGGGGTTAAGAGCCAGAGGGATACGCAAAGCATTGCAGAGGGTTAATTGCCTGAGGACCAGAGGCGTGCACAGCACATTGCAAAGCAATGCATTGCACCCAGGGACTGCAGGAGTTAAAGAAAAAAGGATAATACAATTCATGATGCAAAAATAAGTTGACTTTTGTTTAACCCCTTAGGGACCCTTGACGTACCAGGACCATCAAGGGTAAACTTGCTCGAATGACCCTTGACAGTCCTGGTACGTCACGTACTTTTTACTTACAGCGCTCTACCGGGAGTGCTGTAAGTAAAAATAGGGCATGAAATAGACCGCTCCAAGATCGGAGCAATCTGTTTCAAGCCCCATAGTGACGCGCCGATACACGTGACAGGTCACGTGTACCGGCTCGTCAAAGTGCCCCTATGCGGACGTTATGGGACGGAAATGTCCCATAACCTCCGGTCCTTAAGGGGTTAAAAGGATAGTAATGGCAACATATAAAGTTATACTGGATTGTTCATTATAATTTTATGTAATGCATTCTACCGTTTTAAATGTCCTTATCGTTCTGTTGTGCTTGTAATTAGAGTTGAAAGATTTCCCGCCCCTCCTCATTTCCACTACATCAGTCATAGTCCGCTCAGATCTGATTGCAGGTCCGGACAGATTGCAGCAAGGGACAATCTTGTGTCAGCATAAGGAAAGCCTGCTCCCCTTCATCAAGAGGGTCTGGGTTTTCTTTATATATATATATATATATATATATATATATATATATATATATATATATATATATATATATACACACACACACAATATTGTCCCTTATTGCGATCCATCTGGACAAGTGCTGGATTTCAGATCTGAGGGAACTATGACTGACGTAGGGGAAAGGGACGGAAGGGGAAAACTTTGAACTTAAATTACAAGCACAATACAAAGAAAAGGTGAAATTTACTCACCAATATTTGTATTTCCTCTGTGTCCTTCCACGGCATATTGTGGGCAATTGGCTCCGCCTCACAGCTGGTAGGACCAATGAAGCTTTATAAATTGCACCCGAAACCTCCCCTCTGCAGTTACCCGTTTGTCCAAGCTGTAACAAGAAAGAAAGTTAGAGAAGGATCATATGTACGATATCCAACCTATATATTGTACCTCTTAGACAGTAAAAGGAACTAGCAAAAACTGGCAATGATACATTACCAGCCATCTGTAGGGAAGGTTTGCCTTGGAAGGACACAGAGGAAATACAAATATCGGTGAGTAAATTTCACCTTTCCTCTGTGTCCGATCCACAGCATACTGTGGGAATTACCAGAGCGGTACCCCAGGCCACTTTGGGAGGGTAGCATAATAGACTAGACAGGAATGGCTGCCTCCAGCACCTTCCTGCCATGTTTGGCGTCAGCGGAAGCCTGAAGGTCAAGTCTATAGTGTCTGATAAATGTCGAGACCGATGACCACATGGCAGCCTTGCAGATCTCCTCAGGAGAAGCCGCCGCCTTCTGCGCCCATGAAGTAGATATAGCCCTGGTTGAATGGGCTTTGATATCTTGAGGGAGTTTCATTTCTGCTGAACTATAGGCTAGATGAATGCAATCCCTGATCCACCGGGAAATAGAAGGCTTGGAAGCAGCAAAACCTTTGAATTTCCCAAAATGATGCACAAAAAGGGTGTCCGTCTTATGGATAATTTGCTTCCTTTTTTTAGATAGATCTGGAGACATCGCACCTGGTCTACATTATGAAGTTGTTTTTCTAATTCCAAATTAGGATTGGGACAGAACGAGGGGAGAACAATCTCCTGGTTAAGGTGAAACTGGGATACAACCTTCGAGCGGAAAGTAGGGTTTGGGCGTAAGACCACCTTGTCTTGGTGAAAGATAAGGTACAGAGGAACAGATACCAGGGCTTGAAGTTCCCCAACTTTTCGAGCTGAAGTCACTGCCGTTAACAACACTGTTTTCATGGTAAGGTGCTTCATGGATATAGTGTCCACCAGCTCAAAGAAAGGATGGGAAGAGAGCTGTTGAAGGACCAGATTGAGGTCCCTTGGTGGAATCGTTTCCCTAATGGTTGGTTTAATTTTTGAGATCGCCTGCATATACTTTTTTATAAGGAAATTTTCTGCAAATGGAGTAGCCATAATTGCCGAAATTGCAGAAAGCTGAACCTTCAGTGAAGCAGGTTTCAAACCTTTCTCAAATCCCAACTGTAAAAAGTGAAGTACTCTTGGGGGTGTTATAGAGTGTCTATCCAACCTCTGGGAGGTGCACCATTTATGAAATATAGCCCAAACTCGGTAATAAATCTTTGGTGATGAAGGTCGTCATCCTTGTAAAATAGTATTTATGACCTGAGGTGATAAACCTTGAAGACTCAGATTCCTGTTCGGCCTCCAGGCCTTGAGCTGAAAGAAAACTGGGTTGGCATGTAGTATTGGCCCCTGAGACAACAAATTTGGGATGTTCGGAAGAGGTGGTTGGACTGATAACTTTAGCAGCTCCGAATACCACATTTTTCATGGCCAGTCCGGGGCCATGAGAATGACGTTTACTTTGTCTCTTCTTATTTTTCATGGAAAATCTGTCAGAAGGGGAATGGGAGGGAAGATGTAAGCCATTTGGAATGACCATGGTATTCTTAGAGCATCCTGACCCCATGCTTGTGTCTCAAACCATCTTGAAAGGTACCTCTGGCATTGCCAGTTTTGGGCTGTGGCCATGAGGTCTATGGATGGGGACCCCAGAACCGACACAATGGATCTGAAGACCTCTTGTTTAGGCACCATTCCCCTGGATCCAATTTTCTTTGGCTGAGGAAGTCTGTTGGACATTAAGCAGCTCTGACAGGTATGATGCAGTTAATGCCAGTAGATGTTTCTCCGCCCATAACAGAATCCGGACTGCCAGCCTGTTGAGCTGAGCATTTCTTGTACCCCCTTGGTTTAGAAGATACTGTACTGCTGCTACACTGTCCGAGCGGACTAGGACCGCTTGGCCTAAGAGTCTTGACTGGAAGTATCTTAGGAACTTCCATACTGCCAGGAGCTCCAGGACATTTATATGAAGACTGTTCTCTTGGGAGGACCAAGTACCTTGTACTGTGTTCCCGTTCCAGATCCCTCCCCTCCCCAATCTGCTGGCATCTGTCGTTAGGATTTTCCACGTTGGGTCGATGAAGGGGCAGCCCCTGAACAGATTCTTGCTTTGAATCCACCAGGAGAGTTGCTATTTCGTGGAGAGAGAGACTGGTATCCTCTCAGCGAGGTTGGATGGATTTTGTTGATAAAACTGAAGAAAATTGTCCTGTGTTGACCTGGCATGTGTCCTGGCCTATGGAATGATCTGCTGGGCCGATGAGAGGTGACCCAGGAGCCTGGAGAAAGTGTTTGCAGTGTGTACTGGTCTCTGAAGAAATGACTTCACTCGATCTCGTATTCTTTCCTGACATTCTCGAGACAGGGTCGCTATGTTGAGTTCTGAAGAAGTTCCTGAGATGGAGGAAGTACACTTTTTTCTTCATTAATGATCCATCCCATAGCCTGCAATAGGTGAAGACAGATCTCTGTGCTTCTTTTTGCTTTTTGTCTTGATGACTCTATTATGAGGATATCGTCTAGATAAGGTACTATGCATATCTGATGCTTTCTTCTCAATTCTGCCAGGATCTTTGTGAACACACGAGGAGCTGACGCCAGTCCAAATGGTAGAACTCTGAAATTATAGTGAGAGTTGAAGATCTGAAATCTCAGGTACTGCCTGTGTGGCTGTCTGATCAGGATGTGATAATAGGCCTCCCTTAAATCTACGTGGGAGAGAAAGGACTCTGGTTGAATCAGTTTCAAGGCTGAGATTGCTGATTCCATCTTGAAATGTTTTATCTTGAGCTCCTTTAAGTTCAAAATCAGTCTCAATTCTCCATCTTTGATTCGGCGGGACGTTTTTGATTACCTTGTTCCTCAGGAGTTCTTGTATGGCTAGATTCATCTGTGGCAGTCCGATCTTGTTCCTGAATAGACGCACAGAATCGAGGATGTGGAGGGGCAGTTTGAAATTCCAAGATATACCCTTCCTTCACAGTATCCATTACTCAGTTGTCTGGGTAGGTTTTGTCCCAGGATTGATGGAAATGTTCCAGTCTGCCCCCTACTAGAAGTGAAGGAAGGGGGCCTGTGACTTCATTGGCTGAACTGTGTCTTGCACTGGAAATCTTTGTGATTTCCAAATTTGGATGTTGGATCTCCACCTCGTTTTCTTTGGTAATAACCTCATCCATATCTATATCTCTTAGTGTCATGAAATGACCAACGTCTGGCGTGACCTCTTCTGGATGGAAAACCTCTGGACCTTCTCTCCTGGGGCAAGAAGGGGCTTTTCCCAGCAGATGACTTCTTGATCTCTTCAAGCTGATCTCCGAAGAGCTCTGCGCCAGTGATTGGTAAGGAGACTAATCGTTTTTTTGACGCTGCATCCACCTCCCATGATTTTATCCAGATAGCCCTACGTGCTGTAACTGACAGTGAAGAAGACTTTGCCAGGAGTCTGATATTGTCTAACAAGGCGTTGCACGAATAGTTTACAGCATCTTGAATCGTGCTTAATTCCTTTAAAATCATGGATCTGGAGACGGATGACTCTACCTTTTCCTCTAGTTCAGTAAGCCAGATACGTAAGGTGCAGAACACCAAGGCAATGGCAGTGGGTGTCATTAAATTTTGGCCAATGATAGCAAACTGTCTCTTGAGTGCGCTGTCTGCTCTTTTTTCCATAGTGTCCCTTAAGGTCATACCATCTTCCAGTAGAAGAGTTGTTCTCCTGGACGTCTGTGAGATAGCTGCATCAACCTTTGGCGGGGTAATCCAACCACTGGTGTGCTCTTCAGAAAAGGGATCCATGCGTTGAAAATGCCTGGAGGTAGCACACCATTTCTCTCCTTGCTTCCATCCCTGCTGAATAATTTCCTGTATGGAACTGTGTATAGGGATCTGAGGAGAGGCCTTTTGTACCCAATGAAGGTTGTATCTATTATATTGAGAGCCTTCTGGGTTTCTGTAAGCCCAAGAGACTTCCTCATGTTTTTCACAAGGGAATACATTTTGTCTAGAGGAAAACTGTCAGTTTCTTCAGGGATTTCTCCCTCCTCCGCTGGAGGATTCTTGCGTGGATGTCTCCTGCATGGAGGACTTCATCCAGTTTAAGAAGTCTGAAAACTGCGCAGGCACATCACTACCTGTCGCACGTTTTAAGCAGTCACTACAAATCTTAGCAGGGTCATTGACAGAAATTTTTTTATCACATCCTTCGCAGGGTTTAGTTTTTCTGCTGGTTTATCTCCCTTACTCTGTTTGGGATTAGACATGGTACAAATCAGCAGAACAAGCTTAGACAGCAACCTAACTGCTCCTATAAATCTAACTATTTCAAATAGTTAAAGTATAGTAGACTGCAGAATAATATATATAAAAAATACAGTATGTACTCACGGTTACCCTGTGGGAACCGTCTGATAGTCAGGCACTTATGTAGGGTCTGCCTCCATTGCTGCTGAAGACACCGAATAGCCCATGCGTTCCACCTGTGGAACGTGACACGTCACTTCCGGCTCCCCTCGCTTCATGTTACCCAGCGTGTTTTAGCCGCGAAGCGCACCAGTGTAATACAGGGAAGACCAGGACGAGCGTGTCGCGTCTGGTTCCCCAGAACAGCAGAGCCTCTGGATCCCTTACCCGGCCGCAGCTTGTAAGCGAAGCCCAGGAACAGAATGCAGCTGCAGATTAGGCAAGACTGCATACAGGTAAAATAATAAATCTCGTGCGTGTGAAAGAGAGGCAATCGCCTCCGTCCTCCAGCTTGGGTAGGACCAAAATAACTGCAGAGGGGAGGTTTGGAGTGCAATTTATAAAGTTTTATTGGTCCTACCAGCTGGGAGGTGGAGCCAGTTGCCCACAGTGTGCCATGGATCAGACACAGAGGAAAGGACATTTCAAACTGTAGGATGCATTGTATAAAATTACAATGAACAACCCAATATAACTTTATATGTTGACATTTCTATCCCTTTAATAGTCAGGTTCATTAAGGGTCCTATTCATCAGACTAAAGAGGTACAATTCTGCAGCAAACCAACTGTTTCATAGGAGGATAATGAAAATTCACATTGATTTTAAATGGAGAGTTTACAGTCTTTTAACCTCTTGAATGCTAGAATGGTCTCCCATTGAGAAACAGTGCATTAGAGACCTCTCTCGCATTCAATGGGTTAAGTCTGTTTTAAATATGTAAATTTGCAGCATTTTAATTTCAAGCACAGTTGGTTTGTCCCTGAATTGCGCCTCTCCGGCACTATGAATATGGCTCACTCTTTGCTTTATCCACACAAGTAAAGTTGAGCAATTTGGAATCCAACCAATTGTGTCACAGCCATATCTTGGCACATTCTTGATTCCAATCCCCTGCCGTTCTAAAAAGGGCTGTGATGAGAATGTCCAAATGGCATTATAGGTGGGCTTAATTGAGGAAGATGAGATTAGGGAAGAGGGTAGTTTGAGTTTTCCCCTAAAGTGGGTGGGATGGGTGTAAAGTGGGCAGGGTTACCAGAGAACTCACTCATTTACAGAAAGAGCCTCTGTCCTGGAGTCGGTAATGAATGCCAAAAATCTCCAGGACAGATTCGGAAAGATTCTAGGTATGACCGTAGTGGACAAATATAAGTTCACTGAATCCCATTGATATGGTGCGTTTAACCTCTTGAATGCTAGAGACCTCACAAATGCATTGCAAACTAATGCATTATTGACCTCTAGTATTCAAGTGGTTAAAGGGATAGTAATACTTAAAATGTTGCTGAGAGGTGTTTCATTAATTTTCAGAGTTGAATTTTTTAGTTGCAATATCACAGTGGCCTGAAAATGTACAGTGCTGCTGTTGCTACACGATCCTATGGACTGATCTGGTCCCGGGACCATAAATCTCCATAGGATGGTGTAGCAACAGCACCACTGTACAATTTCAGGCCACTGTGATATTGCACCTGTGATATTGCACCTAAAAAATTCAACTTTGAAAATTAATAACTTTTGAATGAAACACCTTTCAGCAGTGGGAGTACTCTTGTTTTACTCAGGGGGATAAACCCTACAACATATTTTTTTTACATTTTAAGTATTACTATCCCTTTAAAAGATCAGTTTCACACATCCCTTTAAGTCTTCTTCTGACTGTGTGGGACATAGTGCCCACAACAGAAAGCCTAACGTCCTTTCCTTCACCGCTCTTTTCCATGTACAGTAATCCGGATTTCCCCACGGGATTTGTGTCAGGCCCCTTTGGCACGTGGAAACAACTGAATATTAACATGCTGGAGACACTCATCCTAGATGTGAGAATTCCTCCCTTTGAAGACCTGATTAGAAATGACCATCTCACCCACACACACACACATTTTTGGCAATATAGGCAACTCTCTCACTTCTTAATCGATCTTGGTGCAAAGGGATTTGCGAGAAGAGACATGACTTCCTTTGAAAAATTGCTTGGCCCTGGACACTTACCTACTCACCTTCTCCTCCCCTGTTGTGCCTCGTTCCCTCCTCCTTGTCTGATGCTGGAATCCTCCACGTGACCTGGCGCGCTCTCTTTGGCAAGCAAGCACCAGGCCACTTGGAGGATTCGAGCGTCAGGCAAGGAGGAGGGAACGAGGCACAACAGGGAGGAGTAGATTGGCAGTCTGCAGTACAAAGCTGTGATCTAGTAACACTTAAGAAGCTTATTTCTTCAGAAAATTAAAAAAAAAAAGATTCAGCTGTATTGGGGACAAATAATGAAATAAGTATTACTTTATAGGAGGTGAGCGTTCCCCTTTATGCCCAGAAGGCTCATTCCAAGAGCTGTTAAGAATAAAGACAATATGAATTATTCATTTTATGGAGGAAAGCTGAGCAACGATATTTCAGAAATGTTTAAGGCCGTCATGCAATATAATGTACTGATACTGGAGAAAAGAGCGTTTTCATTAGATTGTGATTCCTGTTGATTCCGGTTGATTAACCACTTGAGGACCAAGGTTCTCAAGGATTTAACTTAAAGGGATAGTATTAGGTAGTATTTAAAAAGATCTGTATTGTGGGGGGTTATCCTACTCAGTGATAAAATGGTATTCCCATTCATGAGATATGTTTTATCTAAAGGTTAATGCAGCTCTAACGTGCATTTTTTGGTACAGTACTTCCAAACAGCTGTTGAGGACTGTAACTTCCATAATCCCCAGCCAGCCACTGGCTCACTGGAGATGATGGCAGTTCTAGTCCTCAGGAGCTGGAGGGCCTCAGTATTCCCTGGTTTGCCATAGGCAAATGCACCCTTAGTTCCGCCCATGACAACATGGATGATCCCACCTACAATCATCTTCTGTTCCCTGTAACAGTAACGGATGGAGGCTCTTCAGCAGAGCCGAAAACGAGCAATCAGAACATTAATACTTCATTGGAACGGTCTACAAAGTGTGCTTGCAAACCAGGCATACTTTGTAGACCATTCCAATGAAGTATCAATGTTCAGATTGCGTGTTTTCAGCTCTGCTGAAGAGCCTTCATCCGGTCAAATGATCGGATTCTGCAGCTGTCAGCTACAGCACCGACTTCATTCAAACAGCCAAGGAGGGGTAACTTTAGCGAGGCATATCTCTCAAACCATAAACGTTTGAGAGATAAGCCTTACATCGTTTTTCATAGTTTTTTAATGCCAACAATATGAAATACATTTAAAATTAAGTATTACTATCCCTTTAAGCGTGCACTGGCCACATCTTGGAATTTAGTGCTTCCAGTCCTGCTGAAATGCCAGTCAATATGTGGTTCTCTAGGCGGTAGCCTACTCTGGCTAATTGTAACTTAAGTAAAAGGTGGCACCTTTTTAGCAGTAGAAAAAGCAAAAGACCGGTGAAGTAAAATTGATGCTTTTATTGGCTATAATGTGGTTATAAATGGAAAATTCTCCAATACAGTTAAAATGGAGAGTGGAGTACCTCAGGGTTTAGTATTAGGTCCGCTGCTTTTTAACATGTTTATAAATTACCTGGAAATAGACACAGAAAGCAAAATAGCAATATTTGCAGATGACACTAAACTATACAAGGTAATTAATTCAGAACAGTATATTTTCTCTCTACAGAGGGATTTACAGACAATGTCCGATTGGGCAAACAACTGGAATATGAAGTTTAATGTGGGGAAGTGTAAAGTCATTCATTTGGGAGGAAATAATCCCAAGGCTTCTTATGAACTTAATGGAATAATTTTAGGGGACTCCTTGCTAGAGAGAGACCTGGGTATCCTTGTCAACTACAAACTTGGAAACAGTGACCAGTGTCAAACAGCAGTAGCAAAGGCAAACAAAATCCTGTCTTGCATAAAAAGAAGTATTGAATCAAGAGTGGATAACATTATTTTGCAATCATACAAATCATTGGTAAGACCTCACCTCGAGTATGCAGTGCAGTTTTGGGCCTGAAAAAGGATATACTAGAACTAAAGAGGGTATAGCGAAGAGCAACAAAATTAATTAAGGGAATGGAGTACTTGACGTATGAGGAATGACTAGACAAACTTGGTTCATTTACTCTAGAGAGAAGTCGTCTAAGAGGAGACCTTATCACATTGTACAAGTATATGAGAGGTCAATAGAAGGATCTCTGCGGTGAGCTATTTATTCCAAGGCCTGATCAGGTGACCAGGGGACACCCCCATGAGATTAGAGGAAAGGAGGTTTAGACTTCAGCAGAGGAAGGGGGTTTTTTTACAGTAAGGTCTGTTAAATTGTGGAATTCCTTGCCTAAGGAAGTGGTTATGGCAGATACAGTGGATACATTTAAGAGAAGATTAGATACGTTTCTTTCTCTGTCGTCCAACACAGGTTACTAGTTACTTTGGGTAGGTGATCAGCCCCTTTAAATAGGCAGGAACAATTCTGAGAAGTGACTGTTGGTGGAGTCTACCTCCTCTCCTTAGGTTGCATCTAGCCAATCCCCAACAAGTAAGATTTGTTCCTTGATCAAGACACAAGCAAAAGAACAGTTCTGCTATAGTTATAGCTTTTTTGTTTTCTCTGGCTTACCTATTTCCTCCAGTTCCCCTGTTGAACAGGGTGCTATGGAAACTGAGACTGGAACGCTGTCCAGTCATTTTGATTGCGCCATACTGGCCTCAACAAGCTTGGTTTCCGGAGCTTCTGGATCTCTCAGTGGCGGAACCTCTTAGACTTCCCTCCCATCTGGATCTTCTTCTGCAAGGTTACCTCTAGAAGGAAGACATTCATAGTCTGGCTTTGACGGCATGGAGGTTGAATCCTCAATTTTGAAGAAGGGTTTTTCTTCTGGTGTGTTGGCTATTATGCTTTGCGCTTGTAAGCCTGTTTCCTCTAAGGCCTACCATAGAGTTTGGTCTACCTTTCTATCTTGGTGTGCTGACAAAGGCCTGTTTCAGGATTTTGACCTTCCTACAGTGCTTTCCTTCTTCCAGGATGGTGTGGATAAGGGTCTTAGTCTGAGTTCCCTTAAGGTTCAGACTTCTGCCCTCTCTGTCTTCTTTCAGATGCATCTTGCTATCATTCCTGATGTCAAGGTTTTCTTCCGGGGTGTTGCTCATACTGGTCCGGTGTTTAAGTCCCCTGCTCCTCAGTGGGACCTTAACTTGGGTTTGGGAGTACTTTAGCATCCACCTTTTGAGTCTTTGCTTGCCATTCCTCTACGTATGGTAACGTGGAAGATGGCTTTTCTCCTGGCGATAGTTTCTGTTCACCGAGTCGCGGAGCTGCATGCCCTGTCTTGTAGACCACCCTTTTTTGTTTTTCACAAGGGCAAGGCGGTGCTTCTCACTTCTCAAGAGTTTCTCCCAAAGGTGGTGCCTGAGTTCCACATTAATCAGGAGATTGTGGTTCCTTCGTTCTGCTTTAACTGCTTCCGATAAGGAGAATGATCTTCATCTGTTGGATGTTGTTGGTTGTCTCAAGTTCTATGTGCATCGTCCTTGTGGCAGTCTCACACTCTTTTTGTCATTCCTGTGGGTCCTAGGGCAGGGAAGCTGGCTTCCAATGTAACCATTGCTTCTTGGATCAAGTTCACGATTCGTAAGGCTTACAAACTTCCGAAGAAGCCCATTCTTTTCAGGATCACGGCTCATTCTGTGAGGTCTATTGGGGCTTCTTGGGCCTACAAGAATCAGGCCTCAGCTGATCAGTTGTGCAAGGCAGCCACTTGATCGTCTGTGCATACCTGTGCATGTTCCCGGGACCAGAGCTGTCCATAGGATGGTGTAGCAACAGCGCCACTGTACAATTTCAGGCCACTGTGATATTGCACCTAAAAAATTAAACTTTGAGCTGTAATAACTGCTGAATAAAATACCTTTCAGCAGTGGGAGTACGCTTGTTTTACAGGGCGATAAACCCTACAATTTTTTTTTTTTTTTTAAGCATTACTATGCTTAAACATACAGAATTATACTGTTTATTAGTAGGCAGATCAGGAAGGTCTGATAAAGACTAACTGATTTGGTAGCAGGAAAGCTATAAAATTTGCAGTCACTGGGGTTGAGGCGAAGGTTGAACTTGATGGACATGTCTTTATTCGTCCTAATTTACTATGTTACTATGACATTCCGATATCGCCCTTTTGATCTATGCAACTTTATGAACTCGCCAATTTCATGCTCCCCACATAGAGGGCAATATTTAAATAGTGAACCCTTTGAATGTAATGATTGTAGTAGTACTGAGTTATACATGAACACATGGTACAGTCTGACTCTTCACATGTAGAGCATGTTTATTCATCATGTGTATTACTGTGTGGTCTTCACATTAAACGTGCCAGACAGCTGCTGTATCCTAGATGTCTCAGTAGGTGCAGTTACATACATGATCTTTAATCCATTTATGTTATTTGCCTGTGGCAGAGATGTTCAAATTAAGACCCGGATGCCATTTGCGGACCTTGGCCATGGTCAGTTCAGCCCTTTGTCCAGTTACATTTGAATTTAGTTTATTACAAAACCTAATAATCCTGAGCTGCTTATGGCAATGAGGTGGAGATTTGCTGATCAGTATGTGTATTTATGTAACAAAATGCCTAACTATTGATTTCATTCAGTAGTCCATATAAGCTCTCATTTTGTGTCTAGAAGATGCCAGTCTTTAACCCTTTGAGTGCCAGAGAGCTATCCAACTCATTGCTTTGCAATGTGTTGGATACCTTTCTGTCACTCAAAGGAATAATGCAATTACAATATTTTCTAGAATCTGGCCCTAGATTCCTCGTTTTTCTCAGTCTGGCCCTTGATGGAAAAAGTTTTTATGACCCTG
Source organism: Rhinophrynus dorsalis (assembly GCA_037306005.1). Classification (NCBI taxonomy): domain Eukaryota; kingdom Metazoa; phylum Chordata; class Amphibia; order Anura; family Rhinophrynidae; genus Rhinophrynus; species Rhinophrynus dorsalis. Next base: position 64,463,662 of record CM074719.1, on the reverse strand, counting down.
TCCTATGGAATTGGGAACCTGAATGGTCAACCCCCCCATTCCCCTCATGGTGCAAAAGGTTTCCTCCAGAATTGCACCTCTTCATTTTCATAAATAACCCTTTAAGGAGCAGAGGGGTGTGATGTATTGTATATCTCTCTGGTCCTTTAAAGGAATGAGATCCTAGGTGTGTGGAGAACCTCCTTTCTACATAGTCTCCCTACAGGCCTTGGATGCCTTCATCTACTGTACCAAGAAGTCCCTGGCCTCTTGTGGCAGTGAGTGCCTTTCAGATATTTACACTAACAGTAGTCACTGAGCTGTAACATTACATATGAGTCACTTGATTCCTGTTTTTATTCTTATTTACTGTTTTAAAGGCTCAGACCCAGGATATTGTTCCAACGATTGGATTCAGCATAGAGAAGTTCAAGACATCCAGGTAATTTAGTTAACATTGAAGATAACCCCATTGCTCATCAGTGTGTTGCACAGCCCTCTAGTACTCACATGTTTAATGGCTTAATGGATTTATATCACATGATAAGGATGGGTGGGTGAGATTTCTGTGCAGCTAATACATTCTTAACCCTTTGAGTGCTCTGCCATGCATTGCGTACCCCTCTGGCACTCAAAGAGTTAAAGCAAACATACTGAATATTGGTAAACATGCACATTAACTCAATATTAGTCATGGTGCTGTTGCATATTGCCTGCATATAATCACTGTGATGCCTTGGTCACATAGTATAATGATAATATGTTAAGCTTGTCTCCTTGCCAGGGTTCCCCAGTATTAGCAAGTCCTATCCTTGTGCTTTGTTTTGTGAGGTGAATCTATCCTGCCTTAATCTCTATAATGGGTGGAAATTCTGTGAATAGTATTATACCGTGCCCTTACAATCAACATTGTGATCAAATGCTCAAATATATGTTGAGTTTTTGCACAAAAAAGATTCGGTGTGTAGTAGACAGAGTTCTGTATAGTTGATACATTCCTCTTCATTCTATTTTTATAGTAAGTTTATTGGGAAACACAATCACACTCAGACACGCATTGTCAACCAGGGTGCCATGGTACTTTGGCATTAAGTGTGCACCAGCTTAGGCTGGCTGTGACAAAAATGTTGCATTTAAGTTCTGGAAATTGTTATAACCAATATTGAGCTTTTATTGACATTTGGATTGTGGACAAATAATAACTATACATTTATGTATTTGTACCACTCGTTATGCTCTTAACCCTTTGAGTGCCAGAGTGGTACAGGATGCATTGCTTTGCAATGCATTCCATACCACTCTGGCACTCAAAGGGTTAAAGAATGACCTGTAAAATGTCATGTGTACACTGAATATTCCAGTCTATGTGTTATGTGCCTTTAGCAAAAAGAGATTGATAACCACTGCACTAATGATTTCATGCTTCCTGCCTTTTGTCATGTTTTAGCGCATATTTCTTTAATACAGGCTTTGGTAGGCACAACCCATTCATATGAGTGGTGAGTGAGAGTAATGTATAGTGTACCCCAGTAGTATTGACTGATCTGAAAACTCTGCTTAGGTTGGTTTTATTTCACTGACTAACCTACACTAGAACTGCAGTTCTCCATCATTTTCTTTTTTTTTTTTTTTTTTTCTCTTTACCCTTTGTGTGCCAATATATTGCACACTGCTCAGGCTTGGCGGTTAAAGGAACCTTAACACGAAGTCTGATATTTTCAGGGCACACATTATAGCATAATTGGCAGGGTGTAACGAAGGGGATAAATACATAAATATTCTATTATTCTGGGGTTTCATAATCAGAATGACAAAAATAAGCACATTGTGCATAGGAAATCCATAAATATACATTTGATATTCAACATCCCCATTTTTGTCACCGATGTCACAGAAAACAAATTGTCATTCTAAGTCTGTTGAAACTTAGGCCATGGAGCCCTGGTTGAGAACCAGTGCATTGAATTAGTAGTTCCCTGCAGAATAACCATTTTTGCCCTTGTTTGGTGACTTCAGTTCCATATTTTGGTAATGATTTGCATCTGAAAACTAACACATATACAGTGCAGTCCATATTGTATTGTATTGTATATTTTTATTTATATAGCGCCAACCGGTGTACTTGGCACTTTACAGATTACATTTAATACAGCAGGGGTACAATAAGTGCAGTGATTAAGTGCTTATATAGGCAGTCACGAGAACGACAGGTGAGTATACATTAGAGTAAGAGGTCCCTGCCCCGTAGAGCTTACAGTCTAAGTGTATGTATGTATTTGGACAGTTGCACAAGTTCTGATATTTTGGCTCTGTACTCCAGCACATTACATTTTGAAAATAAACAGTGACTAAGAGGATAAACTGCAGACTGTCAGCTTTAACTTGAGGTATATGCATCCATAAACTGAGAACCTTTTAGGAATTACAGCACTTTTTATACATAGTCCTCCATTTTAGTTGACCAAAAGTAGTAGAATAATTGGTTGCTCAGCTGTTTCTTGGCCAGGTGTGTTGTGCCATCATTAGTTCATACACAAGAGCACTAACAAAAAGTTTAGGGGTGATTCTAGGTGTGGCATTTGTATTTGGAGTCTGTTGCTGTTTTATCAACTTGAGGAGCAAAGAAGTGTCTGACAGTAAAGCAGGCCATCATGAGACTAAAAAATATGAATACATGGATTAGAGACATGGCCAAAACATTAGGTGTGTCAAAATCAGCTGTGTGATGCATTGTTAGGAAGCAAGGACGCACAGATGAACTTATCAATCGCAAACAACCAGGAGTGCATGCAATTGTGAGAAAAAACTATTTTCAACTGTTGTACAGATCAAGAACATTCTCCAGGATGTAGGCATAGAAGTGTCAGAGAGTACCGTAACGAGAAAACTTCACCAGCATAACCACAGAAGATTTACAAGATGCAAACCACCGATATGTCTTAAAGACAGAAAGCCAGGTTAAAGTTTGCTAAAATTGCCTAAAAAAAATTAATTTTCTAGAACAAAGTCTTATGAACAAATGAGACAACGCTTAACCTGTACCAGAGTGATGAAAAATGGCAAGTGGAAAAAGAAATGAACTTCACATGGTCCAAAGCATACCACCTCATCTATGATACTTGATGGAGGTAATGTTATGGCTTGGACATGTATGCCTGCCACTAGAACTGCCTCACTTGTCTTAATTGATGATGTGGCTGTTAATAGCAGCAGGATGAATTCTGAAGTGTACAGAAACATTGTATCTGCTCGGATCCACCCAAATGCCTCAAAACTCACTGGAAGGCATTATACATTGCAGCAAAAAATGACCAAAAACATAGTTTCTGAAGCAACCAGGGAGTTTTTCAGGTCCAAAAACTGTAGTGTTCTTGATTGACCAAGTCAATTATCAGACCTGCATCCAACTGTGCGTGCGTTTCACCTGCTGAAGATAAGAACGAAGGGAAAAGTTCCCTAGCAGGACATCCCCAGGGAAGATACAAAGCGCCTGGTGCTATATATGGGTCATAAACAAAGGTTTTGCAACAAAATATGACAAATTTTTGTAAGATTGTTATTTGCCCAATTACTTTTGCTCCCCCAAAATGGAAGTACTAAGAGTAAAAAAGGTGTGTAATTCCTAAACTGTACATGTTTTTTAAATATAAATACCCTTAAATTAAAGCTGACCATCTACACTGTATCCTTAACCCCTTAACGACCAGCGGTCGCGGGGTGAGTGGTCCTTTAAGGACCAGATAGAGAATTTCGGCGTGCCGCCCCACGTGACTGATCACGTGGTGCAGCACGCCGAACTGAGGGACTGAAAGAGATTGCTCCGGTCTTGGAGCGATCAAATTCAGTTCCCGTTATTACTCACTGCACTCCTGCAGGAGCGCGGTGAGTAATAGTACGTGACGTACCAGGACCGTCACTGGTCCTTAAAGGGATAGTAATACATCGTTTTAACTTTATTTTATTTTGTAGGCATTAAAAAAACATGAAGAATGATATAAGTCTTATCTCTCAAACCTTTATGGTTTAAGAGATATTCACAAGCAAAGTTTCCCCCTCCCAGCCCCTTTTACCTACTGTAAACAATCTCTTCTCAGATGTGGAATGCAGTCCATAGACTGGACAGATAACAGAAGGGGACACTCTTATTCCTTTGAAAACAATGAAATCCCTGCCCCCCTTGACAAGCTTTTCAGGTTTTTCTGTTATCTTAATTGAAGATTGTCCCTCTCTGCAGTCTACCTGGGCAGCTCCCTTCTGCCCTGGCTGAAAAGTGTTACATCAGTAAAAGGGGCGGGAGGGGGACACTTTTCTTGTGAATATCTCTTAAACCATAAAGGTTTGGGAGATAAGACTTATATCATTATTCATGTTTTTTTAATGCCTACAAAATAAAATAAAGTTAAAACGAAGTATTACTATCCCTTTAAGTGCCGGACCAGCGTGACGGTCCGGGTACGTCACTGGACTCTAAGGGGTTAAAGGGATAGTAATACTTTGTTTTATCTTTATTTTATTTTGTAGGCATTAAAAAACATGAAGAATGATACAAGTCTTATCTCTCAAACCTTTATGGTTTGAGAGATATTCACAAGCAAATTTTCCCCTCCCGCCCCTTTTACCTAGTGTAAGCCATCTCTTCTCAGATGTGGAATGCAGTCCATAGACAAGACAGATAACAGCAGGGGACAATCTTCTTTCTATGAGAACAATGAAAACCCTGCCCCCCTTGACAAGTTTTTCAGGTTTTTCCCTTATCTTAATTGAAGATTGTCCCTCTCTGCAGTCTACCTGGGCTCCTCCCTTCTGCTCTGGCTGAACAGTGTTACATCAGTAAAAGGGGCGGGAGGGGGATACTTTGTCATTGAATTACTCTTGAACTACAACTCTGACAGAATTGAAATAACACTCTCCAAAGTCCAAATACTATTATGATTAATTAGAGCTGCTTTTATTATGAAACATTACTATTCCTTTAAGTCACTGTCTGTTAAATATTCTATTCAACTCCACAGTATATTGGACACCTCTGGTACTCAAAGGATTAATAAAACCAAACTTTTACAACACTAAACTGCATTACTTGATGCTGCGAGAGATCTATAGGCCTAGATAAAAAAAAAAAAATCCCAATGAAATGATTTCCCCAGTATGTTAAAAGGCATCTATCACTCCGGTCGTACCCTACATGCGGATGTGCTCCCCTGGGAACACAACTGACATCAAAGCCAATGTTGCATTGTGAACCCCAGTGGACAAATTGATCAGCAGAACATTGATTTAAAAAAGTGATCCCAGAGCTCCTTCATTGGTTCCACGAGAAGAGACTGATGAAGTCTTTCAGTTCAGTCTCTTTTGGGTGCTTGTTCAATCCATATATTACCCTTAAAAAAACTGGCACAGGGTCTATGGAGGATGCACACAACCCGCAAAGTTTTTAGCTAATAGCCACATACTTCCAGGTTGATTTCCAACCTGATTACATTCGGGGGGGCAGTTCTGACTCTCTTAAATGGCTGTCAGGAGCCGTTTTGGGGCTTTATAGTACAACCATGGGCTTTTTACTAAAAACAAATATAGCAATGTGTTGTGCACCCTACTGATCCTTAAAGGGTTAAAGAATAATTGTCTTGTTTTACCAAGTTTGTTTTTAGTGAAAAGTTTAGCAATGTGTTGTGCACCCCTCTAGTCCTTAAGGGATTAAAGGGATAGTATTGTTAGCAATAAAGTATTTCACCGAGTCTTCTTTGTAGTAAGCTAGTGTAAAAGCCAGTGTACACGGGCCCGGCATTCTGTGTGTTCGGGCCGTCTCTACTGAGCATGACTGCATCGGACAAAGTGTAAAAGCCCATGTACACAGGCCGACATTCTGCTCATTCGGGCAGTCTCTATGGCGCATGACTTTCTACGTTCAAAAGATATTAGCTGGAAAAAGTTCCCCCTCCCACCCCTTTTATCCACTTCACTCTGAATCTCACTGAAGTTTATCCCTCGCTGCATCGTCCGGTCCAGGGACCAGATTTCAGATTAAGTGGTAGGCGGCCAGAACTACAGAAAAGAAAGTTGCTAAATATATCACAATCTGTTACATTTACTGTAATGGACACTCTGGGATCTACTTTATTGCTAACATTACTATCCCTTTAACCCCTTAAGGACCCTTGACGGTCCTGGCACTTCATAGGTGGACCCATGATGTGTCAGGACCGTCATGGAATTCTGGGCTTCACGAGCGACTGCACGCCATTTGGGGAGTCCAGAATCTAATGCAAGAAAAAAAAAAAAAAAGCTCTGTGGTCCTAAAGTGATGGCCGCTTGCGTGCGCAGCCGGTCCTCAAAGGGTTAATGGACTTTTCTATCACAGACAATGAGGCTGATGCACTAAACAGAGTAAAATACTAAATTATTTCAAAGGGGAATTTAATCCCCTGAGTGTATCCCAATGTGTTGACGACTTCTCTGGCAATCAAAGGGTTTCAAAGTCCATACAAATGCTGGAAATCTTTATTTATCCCCTATAGTAGTTTATTTACCCCAGAATTACGCCAGTCCTCCTTAGCACATTGGCTTCATTGCCTGTGATAGAAAAGCTTATTAACCACTTAAAGCCTAGAATGGTGTGCTATGTCTAGCCTTGCTCTCTGATCCTTAAAGGCACAGTAATGTCCCATAATAAAAAATTGTGTTTGTAGTTTTTAAAAAAATAAATTATATGACACACAAATCCTATCTGTCAAACCTTTATGGTTTGAGAGATATTCGTATGTAAAATTTCCCTTCTGATGTCCGCTGTAAAGGAGATCCATGTCGGCCAACTCGAGGAGGCTCTTCAGCAGAGCCGCAATAGCGATACTGGAAAATAATTACTTAATTGGAACAGTCTACAAAGTGTGCTTGTAAACCAGGCACACTTTGTAGACCTTTCCAATGAAGTAATTATTTTCCAGTGTTGCGATTCCGCCTCTGCTGAAGAGCTGCTGACTGGTCCCTAGACCGGGATCCCCTACTGTCAGCAGAGCGATGATGTCAGGAGAAGGGGAGGGAGGCGGGAACTTTACATATGAATATCTCTCATACTATAAAGGTTTGAGAGAGAGGATTTGTGTCACATAATTTATTTTTTTGAAACGCTACAAAACACTTTTTTTTTTTTTTTTTTTTTTTTTTTTACTGTCCTTTTACCCTTTGGGTGCCAGAGGGGTACAAAGCAATTCGTTGGGTACACCTCTGGCACTCAAAGCGTTAATGTGTTAAAGAATAATTATATATATTTTTTTTCAAATCTGCTCCCATGTGAGCGCACTTGGTCAAAAGCCCATGGCTGCACTGTGAAGGGAAGTCAGAAAAGTGGCCTGTCCCCCGGCTGTAATAATGCTGGAAACCAGCCTAGAAGTAGTGGCTCTTGGCTACAGTCTTTGCAAGTATCATGAAGCCTCCATAAGCCTCCATAGACTCTATGTTGTGTGTTTTAACTCCTTGAATCCATCCAGTGTTGGAGATCTCTCTAGCATTCAAGGTTTTGAAAGGTGCTATCCATAATTACTCCAATTTTTGGTATATCAGCTTCATTGACTGTAATAGAGACGTTAATTAGAGAACACTTAGTGAATGCGCTCCTGTAAGCCTTTTGAAAGGTCAGAAAACTGACCCAGTCCCCTCCCTCTGGAACATCACCTGGCAGAATGGGGTTCTCAGCAGATTTAGATCTATAGAAAAGGCCCAGGATTTCTTGCTTGTATCTCTACTGCAGTTTTGGAAAGTGATGTAACATTTACACTATAAAGTGTTCCTTTCGCCTCTGTGTGGTGGTCTCCTGCAGGGCATTACATGAACACTGACAGAGACTTCACTCTGTACCAATTTATTGTAAGGCCCTTTAACCCTGAAATAATGATAAATGTGCTGTGACAATGGTTTAGAACAGCGGTACTTCTACCCATCCAGTCTGTGTGCAGGACAGAGCAGCTGATCCCACAGCGGGAAATAACTTCCCATTCTATTCATTTCTCCTTTCTTTCTTTTAACCCCTTCAGTGCCAGAGGGGTACACAATGCATTGCAGAGGAATGTGTTGCATACCCATCTGGCACTAAAGGGGTTAACTAGAACTAACTTCTCCTAATAATACCCCTCACCAAACTTTCCTTACCATGGTCGGAAAATACTAATGGCCCATATGAATTTCACCTTTGTGTCTTTGTTCAAGAGTCACATTTCCATTGGGGGCTTTTAACCCTTTGAGTGCAAGAGAGGTATCCAACACAATGTGTTGCAGTGCCTCTCTGGCACTCAAAGGGTTAACTCCTTGAATGTGAAGCAATGCGCTGGAGACCTTTCTGGCATTCAAAGGGTTAGTAATGTCTTTGTAAATCAAAATGAAATAATCTAAAGGATCCCAGTCCCATCTCTCAGACCTTTATGGTATGAGAGATATAACTTTTTAACATCCCCCCCCCCCCTTTTCCCTGACGTCAGCTGTAAGTGGACAGCAGGAGATCCTGGTCCCAGGACCTGCAGGCGGCTCTTCAGCAGAGCCGAAATCGAAAAAGAAATACTTCATTGGAATGGTCTACAAAGTGGGCCTGGTTTGCACAACACTTTGTAGACCTTTCCAATGAAGTATTTCTTTTTAGATTTCGGCATTTCGGTTCTGCTGAAGAGCCGCCTCAAATCGGCTGACACGAATCTCCTGCTGTCAGCTTTACAGCTGACATCAGTGAGGGGGATCTTTAAAACTTTATATCTCTCAAACCATAAAGGTTTGAGAGATGGCACTGGGATCATTTATTTTTTAATTGCTAAGTGTTTACTATCCCTTTAAGTCTCATTTGAATTCAATATGAATTTGGGGAATTATTTTCCTCTATGGTACAGTTGTTATGCTCCAGAATTGCTCCCCTTTTGTTTCCTACATAAGAACGGTACAGAATCTATACAACCATACAGTGTGTTTGTGTGTATAATAAGGGTCCCTGATTTAAAGGCGTATGTTGCCACATTATGCACATACCTGGGAACTCTTCAGATTTACTCAGGAAGCTCCAGTTTTTAGAGTTAACAAGGACACAAATGAGATGGGAGAGACTTATAGTGCAGTATGTTCTAATAATTAGATGAAGATTATTCAACTCAAAGTTTACTAACATTTAAATTATGTCATAGGAATAATCCAAATGACACTCAGAGCCTGTGCAGGATATTTATTCTGCCTCCACACAGATAACTGAAATACTGTCACTCGATCACGCTCCAGGCAGAGCTTGAAAACACAAAACAAAAGGAAATACTAGGAGAGCTGCACTGCTACTAGGTGACAGTACCTATATTAGAATATGAGAATTATCAGTACTCACTCGATGTATGGAACCAATTCCAAAACTTGAAAACCGGTTTTAGGAGCCAGCGGGGATTTGCGATGCTGATTCTCCCCGCAACAAAACCCAACTAGCAAGCATCCAATCACATTCCATGATTTACACAGTATGACAAAAATTTATATAGCTAGGCAGACCCAAAAAATATTTAGTAATAAAATTTATTAAAAGACACTAAAATCCCTCAAAATGTTTTGTGGTTACAAACCACTTCATCAAGATAACAAGAGAAAAAATATCATGTTTTTAGAATTAATTACCAAGTCTTCCGGGACAGAGTGATTATGCGGCTTTTGTGAGTTTGCTGGGCAACTCCAGCTGCTTTTCGTCCATTCTGCCTACTCCTCCCCCTGTTCCACCCACTTCCTGCTCATTCTAATATGAAACTCCACCTTTCCTCCACTGATAAAATCCTGCCCACTTTTTTGAATGCCATTCATGTCACATAGACACACCCATGTATCCTCTCCTGGGTCTCCAAACAAGAACGTTCCCAGGTATGATTATGTACCATAGGGGGCAAGTGCAAATTTCCATAGATTTTAAATGGCACTTTTACTTTAAAATGCGATGGAGAGCTTTCTAATGTTCAAGGGGTTAACCCTTTGAGTGTCAGAGGTACGCAATGCACTGCTTTGCAATGCATTGTGTAATCTTCTGGCACTCAGTGTTAAAACTCCCATTTTAAATCAGTGGTGATTTACATTGACTCTGCCCCATGGCACAGTTGCTTTGTTAATCATTTGCTTTTGGGGAAGGAAACTAAAGACTTACAATTCTGGAGCAAACCAGTTGAATTATAGGGGAGACATGAAAAGCAATGCACTGGAGACTGCTATAGAATCAGGAGATAGAAGCGTCATTTAACCCTTTAGCTTCCGGGAGGTATGTAACACTTTGCTTCACAATGCGTTGCATACCCTTCTCGCACTCAAGGGGTTAAAATCAATTGACCATTTCATCCCCACCCCATGGTGCCGTTGGTTTGCCCCAGGATTGCTCTTCTCACACTTTATGCATATGGCCCTTACTCTTTTGGTGAGGTAAACTTTCAGGTGAAGATGATGAATATATTATCACAGCAGAGTTAAGGCTTGTTACAGATCAGCAGTGAAGCTGTTTTAATCCTCAAGTGATTAAATTAGACACACTTTTCAAGGTAGAATAATGATTATGGATGTCGGTGGAATTCATTATTTTTTACTTCTTCATCATTATTTTTCTTTCCCTTGGATAACCTGGTATCCTACCCATTGCAAAGATTCTTCATTACGTGGTATCTTGTAGTAAAAAACATAGGACTCTCATTAAAGAGAATTTCCTTCTCTTACTGTATATTACTACCCTGTTTTGGAAACACTGTCCTTACCTAGTCTAAAAGGACTTCTTAAAGCAATAAAGGCTCAACTGAGCTCACAAAATGCACTGTTAGTTTACAATCACATTTATAACTAACTGTGTCCCTTTGAGTGCCAGAGCGGTATCCAACGTATTGAGAGGTTAATAATGCATCCTCAGAGACACTGAATGTTGTTTAGTAAACATAATTAAGAATATTTCAAAATGATGCAGCTCCACATGTGTTCATAGTCCAATATATATATATATATATATATATATATATATATATATATATATATATATATATAAACAACATCATAGGGGCATGGGGCTTATTGAAGCACATAAACCAGTCGGAGTACAAGAGACGTCCTGTTTCAGTTATTCAAGGGTTCTAGCTGTATAGCTGGGTTGAGAGTGTTCATCATGTACCCCCTTGCAGCCAATCGGGAGTATGTGAATGGAGGCACAGGTGGAATGGAGAACACAGAGATAGACACTGTATCTGGTCTGTCAATTTTGACAGTAAATGCACATAGCTCTTCCAGTGCCATTTGAGTGCCTACCTTCTTTTTTATCTCCCTCTCCCTCTCTCTCTCCCTCTCCCTCTCTCTCCATCCATCCATCCATCCATCCATCCATCCATAAGGCATAGTGCTGATGCTGAGAGGTTGGTGCCATCAAGGCAAGACATTGCCACTGCCAGCAATAACAGCTCCAGGACCCTGGATTCCATCTAGACTCAAAATTGCACACAGACTCATGTAACCCCTCTCCTCCATGGAACTCCATTGGCTTCTCCCCTGTAGAGCAGCTGGTTTGCCTGAGAGCTGCTGTACTTTTACCTCTGTGGATGTGTATACAGCTTTGTTCTTAGACATTAATGTGTATAACTTCTGGAGATGATGTCCCATGCAAAAGTATTGGATATATCTCTAGTATCCATAAGATTAAATGAGGCATTTAATCAATTGAGTACTACATGGAAATCCATCTGCCCCTGCCCTGGCACACAACGAGTTAACCCCTTGACTGCTTTGTAATGTATTGGAGGCCACGGGTATTCACTTGATTAAAACATCGTTTATATCAATGGTGCAGTTGGTTAACTGCCATTGATTTTAACCCTTTGAATACTAGAGCGTCTCCAAAACGTTGAAAGGCATTCAAAGTTTTAATAAATATACCAGTAAATTTAACCCTTCAGTGCCAGAGGAGTGTGCACCTATCTGGCACTCAAAGGGTTAACATGATCTACTGTGTAGCATATACAGGCTATGTGGCAAGGTGTGTATACTGCCTTACACACTGTTTATAGTATACTGCCTTACACACTAGCACTGTGTATGGTATACTGTCTAGCACTGTGTATGGTATACTGTCTAGCACTGTGTATGGTATACTGCCTTACACACTGTTTATAGTATACTGCCTTACACACTAGCACTGTGTATGGTATACTGTCTAGCACAGTGTTTATCCATCTTTGACTCTGACCTTAACCTTTTGAGTGCCTGAGAGATATCCAACACAATGAGCGAATACCTCTAGCACTAGAAGGGTTAAACCAAAATAATTTGGATACTGTGCAGGGAATTGGCTTACAGAGTCACTCTGTGCCACCAAAACATATAGGTTATTTAAAAAATAAAAATCTATTGGTTGTAAATATGCTTTACCTTCATGTATTTATTTGCTTTATATTATTATTCTGGTTGTTATAATGTCATGTGTTCAGTCTATAGTATACTACTACTAATACTACATTTTATCTGTGCTTTGCAGCTTGTCATTCACAGTGTTTGATATGTCCGGGCAGGGCAGATACAGAAATCTCTGGGAACACTATTACAAGTAAGTAATGAGTTGGTTGTACTCAGTGATACCTTTTGGTGGATCATGTTGTCTGACATGTGTGACACCCGCTGATGTCATGTTACTGGGCAATTTATTTTCTGTGGGTAACTTTGGGCGATATTCACTAAACTGAAGAGGAGCATTTCTAGGACAAACCAGTTGTACCACAGGGGACAATGAAGCTTCCCATCGATTTAATTGGCGCTTTTAACCATATGAATGCTAGAAAGATCTCCCTTTATTTTTGCATATGCTGCAAGTATATAATTTGTGCTATACATTGCCTTTGTACAGCAGTGAACTACTAGGATCTCTGTTTCCAAAGTGTTTTGTGCTTGATAGACAAAGCAGGATATAATACAATGTTGCCATCTGTCTGGATCACTGAATGCTCTGTGTGCTTCCTATTTTACATATAATCTTTTTTTACCTTGTATCACTAGTCCTGCTTTCATGTTTCCTGACAGAAAGCGCTCTGCAATCAGATCAGGGAGCTCATTGACAAGGACCTAAAAGATGAAAATAAATACATTTGATGTATGTATTATGTACCTTCAGAATATTAAAAATCAAAGTAAACCATGATAATTCCTTTCAAGAACACACACATAAAAAAGAATGGAAGCGCACAATAATAATGTGCGTCCTTTTGTAATCCATTGTAAACTTTCGATGTTTTATTAACAAGTTAACGCATTAAAGCCATATATTCAAAAGAAAAGTGCAGAAATTCTGGGGCAAACGATTGCATTAAAAATTCCCAATGATATACATAGGGATTTGCTTTGAAATGCATTGGAGACCTCTCTAGTATTCAAGGGGTTAAAAACCCCATTTAAATCAATGGTATTTTTTTTGTTTTTTTCTGTTGATCCAGAGGTACGCCGAAAAAAAAAAAAAAAAAAAAAAAAAAAAACACTGAAACCATTTCCAATTAAAGGGATAGTAATGGATCTTTAAAACTTAATTTAATATTGTAGCTATGGTTTGAGAGATATTCGATTACAAAGTTGCCCCCACTCTCTCCTTTCCCTGATGTCAGAGCTGTGTCTTAGAGCAAGAGATCCTGGAGCCGGAACCGGCGGAGGCTCTTCAGCAGAGCCGAGATCGCGAGATTAAAAAAAAAAAAAAAATGCTCCATTCAAATGGTATACAAAGTGTGCTTGCAAACTCTGTTGAAGACCCTCCGCCGGTCCCAGGACCAGGATCTTTTGCTCTAAGATAGAGCACTGACGTCAGGGAAAGGGGAGGGATGGGGGACTTTGAATAGCTACAACATTAAGTTTTAAAGATCCATTACTATCCCTTTAAGCCCCAGTTGTGTAAAAGCAGTCCTTCCCAATACAGCAATTGGATATTTCCCTGGATAAACATCATATCTGCTTTGAAACCAACTGCCGTAATTCTCAATATTATTCTGAGCTAGAAAGGTATTCATTACTTTTTTGAAAGCAACTACAGTATCTGCAAGCACAGCATCCCGAGGGAAAATAATTCCGTAACTTTACTTCCCTTACTGTAAAGAAAATTCCTGCCTTTATTTTAATCACAAGCACCCTTTACAGTTTGAAAGATAATCACAATGAAAGTTTTCCCCTCCCTCCGCTTCTCCTGACATCATCGCTCTGCTGACAGCAGGAGATCCCGGTCCGGGGATAAGCCGGCGGCTCTGCAGCACAGCCAAAATGGCGATATTTAAAAATAATTACTTCATTGGAATGGTCTACAAAGTGTGCCTAGTTTGCAAGCACACTTTGTTGACCTTTCCAATGAAGTAATTATTTTCCAATATCGCTATTGCGGCTCTGCTGAAAAACCTATTTGTGTCAGCCGAAACGGATCTCCTTCTGTCAGCTTTACAGCTGACATCAGGAGAGGGGGAACTTTGGATGCGATTATCTCTCAAACCGTAAAGTTTTGAGAGATGGGATTTGTGCAACATCATTTTTTTTTTTTTAATTTACAAAACAAGAAAAAAATGTTTAGTGGACACTACTGTTCCTTTAAGGGGAATCCACTCCCCAGGACCACCGTCGTTAATGGGTTAAACATAGCATATCTCAGAAAAAAAAATGCATGAATTTGAAAAGATCACATTTCTCCCAGACCGTATCTTTCTATCTGTTTATTTCCATGATAGAGAAATGTCTCTCGGTTCATATCGCTGTCTTGCAGAGTTCGGCATAGTGCTATTGAAGGCTGAATAGCTGAACTTGTTGCCCTTTATATAAATGTTACACATCAATAATAAAACTGTGAAGCAAAACAGAAAATGACTTTAGTAAACAATTTGTGATTCTTTAACATATTGATTTACCCCAAGATAACCCCTCCTAGGGCTTTGAATTCATAGCAAATCCTGAGTTTGCTTACTGAATACAACCCTTTAATAGTGAAATGAATATCTTCGGGTATATGATTCCCTTTTAACCCTTTGAGTGCCAGAGGGGTATGCAACGCATTGAGTTGCATACCCCTCTGGCACTCAAAGGGTTAATTATAAACGTACTAGTTGAACACAGTGCCACCCAGCAACCTCGGCTGGTGGCCGGATCCTGTTGGCAGCTCTGCAGTCATGTGCAGTTCTGACTGCCCGAATGCGCCCCGGCTGATAACAGAGCGGGTTGTTCCTAATTCAGACCGTAGTCCTCTGTGCACCTTGCGCGGCATGGGCAGTCTCTACTGCACATGACTGCAGCGTGCGCAGCCGTCTCTACTGCACATGACTGCTTCTGACAATCATACTCAGTGAATTATTATATAGGATTACATGATGTTGTGTAATCCTTTACTGTTTTTCTTACGTGTTCCTATAATCCTTGTCTATTAACCCATTGAATGCCAGAGAGGTATGCAACACATTGCGTTGAAATGCCTTGGATTCCTCCCTGGCAAACAAAGGGTTAAAAGAGAACTAACACTTCCTAATCTTAACCCACCATTTACCTTACTATGGCCTGAAAATCCTAATGGCCCCTATGAATTTTGCTCTTATGAGTTTGTTTGAGAGATTCATGTCATGTCCAGTAAGACAAACTGCTAGCAGGACCATAGGACTGCAGACCCTGCTTCCTGCACATTGTGCTCTTAACCCTTTATGACCAGTAGGGTGTGCAGCTCTTCTGATTCTTAAAGGGTTAAGTAGGCTCATGGACTCTGCCTGCTTCAGTCTGAAGAAACATCAGCAACTGGCATGTTTATAGAGATGGATGACAAGTCCTTTTTTCACTGGAATTTTCATGAAAAAAACACGAGTTAATACACACAATTTCCACCTTTTCATATCACCAATGAATTTTTCATGAGAACTTTGCCGTTTTCCTCCTATACTTTCTATGGCAGTGAGAATCCCTGCTGCAGTACCACTGCTGATGAGTACTGAAGCGTAGAAGGTAAACATTGTTAGCAGGCCCTTTGCCCATAACGCTAACCATCTGCTTGTATAACTGTGGCACAGCCATCCTTTTAAACTAACTGCAGTTTGGGATGTGCCAGTGGAGTGGCAGATTTGCCGTTCCCCAGGTAGACATCTGGATTTTTTTACTGTAATGTGCACAACAAAGTTGATAGAGGGCGGAGTGATGTTTTCTCTCAGTCACAATCTCTACTCTTTTTTTTTTCTGTACCGTACCTGTCTCCTAACCACACCCAGGTACCCTGCAACCATACAAAAAACTGGATGACACAAATACTCCTTATAGTGGAACTTTCATGTTGTATAAAATCGCCTTAAGTATATGGCGACTAGCTTCAGAATAATTATATTACATCTCAGAAGTACCCGTTTTTAAAGTTATCCTTAATCTTCAGAGACTGACAGCCAGGTTAATGCCCTCTGCGCGCCTGCACAGTGAGTCCCTTCCAGTTACCTTGAGGTAAAATGCAATGCTTCTTTGAGTAGACCAGGACTGATGGGGCAGGCGCGCATACAAGATGTCTGCGCTGATGTCTGGCTTCCGAACTTCGAAGATTAAGGATAGCTTTTGAATCGGGTACTTCTGAGATATTATATAACTCTTCTGAAGCTAGTCGCCATATACTTAATTATTGTAGGGCGATTTTACACAACATGAAAGTTCCGCTTTAAATCAAGCAACTCCATCTCCCTCTTTGCCTGTCTGCCTCTGCACAATACTAGCTAGTGTCAGAGTTTCAGTAGCTTTCCTTTTCTCCCTCAAGACTGCAGTGTTATCTTTTTTTTTTCCTCTGTTGTCCAATATAGGTTACAGGTAACTTTTGGAAGGTGACCGCCCCTTTAGATAGGCAGGAATAATTCTTGAAAAGAAGTGCAGGGTGGAGCCTTCCTCTCTCCTTAGCTGGTTCCCAGCCAATCCCCATCCAGTAAGATTTGTTCCTTGATCAAGCAAGACATGAGAACAGTTCTTCTATAGTTTTTAGTTATATTTTTTGTTTTCTGTTCGATATGGAATACCAACCATTAGGCGGATTACCATTACTGACGTCCCAATGGTGGAGTGCTCAGTTCCCAGGTGCTGCTGTAGCTGTAGCATGTATTTTCCCTAGGAGAAGCCCACTGAGGCTTCTTCTTCACAAGATGGTAATCTGAAGACAGAAGACCTGCTAAAAAGGTGAGCAACCCTTTGAGTGCTGAGGTCCACTTGTCCCACACTTCCCTTCTGCACAGGGATCTCCTTTGGAGTTCCTGATACA
Source organism: Rhinophrynus dorsalis (assembly GCA_037306005.1). Classification (NCBI taxonomy): domain Eukaryota; kingdom Metazoa; phylum Chordata; class Amphibia; order Anura; family Rhinophrynidae; genus Rhinophrynus; species Rhinophrynus dorsalis. The sequence continues at coordinate 64,446,444 of CM074719.1, read as the reverse complement.
TACTCCTGCACTCATTGGGTTTATATGTATGTCCTTTGGGGTTTGGAACACTGGGGTTTCTGTGGTAAATTTACTCTTTATTTGCCATTTTAAGCACTTTCCCTACTGAGATCGGTGTTATTTACTCCTATTCTGGTGATTCTTCCCAGCCTTTAAGGCAGTCTTTACCGCATAGACACCATGCTCCATTCACCTCTATGGGATGTTACACTTTGGGACATATCTCTGCAACTGCTCAATGTAGCGACTAAAGAGACGTCTCATTCTGTTTGTCTACCCTTGTCCTGTCATCCATTTAACATTCTGAGTCTTCAGGGGGCTTCGGGCACTGTTTTTGTGGTACTTGAAGCGAAACTACATTTCCCATGAGCGACTGTTTTGCACGCTCATTTCTGATTGGCTGTTGTTGCGAATGCAATTTTCTCCTTTCCTTCTTTCCTCAGCAGATTAACCCTTCACCTGCCAGTTAAGTGTATATTAGCTATTTGTGGGGTGAAATATTAATCTAAGACACTGTATTTGGACTTGACCTAATACTTTCAGATGTTTATACCTTGTTAGGATGTCAGACATGTTGGGGCTAGGCCTAAGACTAAGGATACTGGGGTGTCTGTGACCCCCATTGTGCACTTTTCCTCATGTCAAGCAGGGCTTCCTTGGGAATACTCAGGTCATTTATGCCCTTCATGCGCTGCTGCCCCTCCCTCCCTGCCAGGGACCTCCAGCCATGCACTAGAACCACTGTGGATGCAAGTGTTTAAGGCTACTACTAAAGAGTTATGGTCTACTTTACAACTCCTCCCCTCACAATTGAAGGGGGTCTTCCAGACTTAGCAGCCCCCTACTTCATTGAGGTCCTCAGTGCCCAAACCGCAAGGTGTACCTGATGTGTCCGATTCCTCTGAGGAGGAATTATTGGTGGACTCAGATGAGGGTGAATATTCTGAGGGTCTGATCAGGGCAGTACTCAATACTCTGAACATTCCTCTCGTTTCTGAAGCTCCTAAGGATCCTTCTGATATGTTTCACATACCTAAGATGCAGAGTATCTTTTTCCACCTAATCCCACCCTTAATCAGCTGGTGCTTGATGAGTGGAAAAACCCTGACTAGAAATCTACTTTGTCCAGGAAGTTTGCTAAGCTTTGTACCTTTTCTGAAGTGGCTCTGGCTTAGTGGGCTCATCCCCCTAAGGTGGATACCCCTGTTTCTAGGCTTTCTAAACCCACAGCTTTGCCTGTGGCAGACCCTTCTGTTCTTAAAGGGATAGTAATACTTCGTTTTAACTTTATTTTATTTTGTAGGCATTAAAAAAACATGAAGAACGATATAAGTCTTATCTCTCAAACCTTTATGGTTTAAGAGATATTCACAAGCAAAATTTCCCCTCCCGCCCCTTTTTCCTAGTGTAAGCCATCTCTTCTCAGATGTGGAATGCAGTCCATAGACTGGACAGATAACAGAAGGGGACACTCTTATTCCTATGAGAACAATGAAATCCCTGCCCCCCTTGACAAGCTTTTCAGGTTTTTCCCTTATCTTAATTGAAGATTGTCCCTCTCTGCAGTCTACCTGGGCACCTCCCTTCTGCTTTGGCTGAACAGGGGGGGGATACTTTGCTTGTGAATATCTCTTAAACCACAAAGGTTTGAGAGATAAGACTTATATTGTTCTTCATGTTTTTTTAATGCCTACAAAATAAAATAAAGATAAAATGAAGTAATACTATCCCTTTAAGGATTGGACTGTTAGGAAGCTTGAGGCATTTCTAAAGGCCATATTTGCTACTTCAGGCACATCCCTACGTCCCTCATTCGCCACTGCTTGGGTGAACAGGGCCATTGCTCTCTGGACTGAACAGCTTACTGTGGCAGTACCCACCGCTGACTTGTTGCGGCTTTTGGCCAACATTTTTGAAGCTCAGCATTCTGTTTCTGCAGCCTTGATGCTATCCGTTTGATTGCTAGGGTTTCTACCTTGTCTGTGGTTGCCAGAGGAGCTCTCTAGCTTAAAGAAGTAGTAATACTTAAAATATAAAAAAATATGTGTTGTAGGGTTTATCCCCCAGAGTAAAACTGCTGAGAGATATTTTATTAAAAAATTATAACAGCTCAAACTTGATTTTTTTTAGGTACAATATCACATCTTAACCCCTTAGGGACCCTTGACGTACCAGGACCGTCAAGGGTAAACTTGCTTGAAAGACCCTTGACGGTCCTGGTACGTCACGTACTTTTTACTTACAGCGCTCTACCGGGAGCGCTGTAAGTAAAAATAGGGCATGAAATAGACCGCTCCAAGATCGGAGCGATCTGTTTCAAGCCCCATAGTGACGCGCCGATACACGTGACAGGTCACGTGTACTGGCGCCTCAAAGTGCCCCTATGCGGACGTTATGGGACGGAAATGTCCCATAACGTCCGGTCCTTAAGGGGTTAAGCATTACTGTCTCTTTAAGATCTGGTCCGCAGATACCCTCTCTAAGAAATCCTTACTTTCTTTACCCTTTTTGGGAATGAGCTTAAAGTGATAGTAATACTTCAAAAAAAATTAAATTTATATTGTAGCCATTTAAAAAAAAAACATTAAAAATGATATAAGTCTTATCTCTCAAACCTTTATGGTTTGAGAGATATTCACAAGCAAAGTTTCCCCTTGAGTGACGACACTGTTCTAGCTGTTAGATTTGGAATCCGGTCCGCTGACTGGCTGCGGCTCTTCAGCAGAGCCGAGATCGAGAGATATAAAAATAACTACTTCATTGGAATGGTCTACAAAGTGTGCCTGGTTTGCAAGCACACTTTGTAGATCGTTCCAATGAAGTAATTATTTTTATATCTTGCGATCTTGGCTCTGCTGAACAGCCACCGGCTGGTCTGTGGACCAGATTCCAACTCTGACTGCTAGATGGCAGACTTGACCGTTTCGGTCACTGAGGGGGAAACTTTACTTGTGAATATCTCTCGAACCATAAAGGTTTGAGAGATAAGACTTAGATAGTTTTTAATGTTTTTTAAATGGCTACAATATAAAATACATATTTTTGGAAGTATTACTATCACTTTAAGGACCTCATCAGTGAGGCCACTGGGGGCAGGAGCACCCTCTTACCCTTAGTCTCCAAGAAGAAGCCACAGGTCAGACGGAATCGGCTTTTTCGTCCCTTTCAGACTGAGACGCATTCCAAGTCCCAGGCAGTTCCCTAAGCTACGTGTTCCTCCTCTAAACCCAAACAGCAGTCCTCCAACAAGACCAAGACCTCCAAATCTTCTTTGGCATGACTCGCCGAACCCTGGACCCCACGCGCCAGTGGGTGTACGTTTGCGCCATTTCCTCAGTGCCTGGACAGACACCGTGGCGGATCCATGGGTTTTACAGGTCATCTCAGAGGGGTACAGGATTCCCTTCACCTCTCTTCCTCCTTTCAGGTTTTTTCCTTCTCACACTCCTCAGGGAGTAGAAAAGCACTTTCTTTTCAACGGGGCCATTCAGACCTTTTTGCACAAGGAGGTCCTGGAACCAGTTCCCGAGCTGGAAAAGGCTTCGGGTTTCTATTCCAACCTATTTGTGGTTTCCAAAAAGGACAGCGGCTGCCATCTGACCTTAGACTTCAAGGATCTCAATTCCTTTGTGGTCAAAACTCATTATCACCAGGAGCCTCTAAGGACGGTGATTGCGGCCGTTTGTCCTGGGCAATTTCTTACTTCTCTGGACCTTCAGGATGCCTTTCTGCATATAGCCATCCATCCGGAGAGCCGGCAGTACCTCAGGTTTGCATGCGACCAAGAGCACTTCCAGTTTTCTTCTTTTCCTTTTGATCTGACTACGGCCCACCAGGTGTTCAATCTATCCCTCGTGCGTTAGTTTCCGTCCTGCACAGGGACGGCATCAGAGTCACTCCATACATGGACGACTTGCTCTTGAAGGCCCCCTCTCCAGAACTCCTTCACCAGCAGGTCCAAGACTGTATTCAAGCTGCCACCCATCACGGGTGGATTCTGAATATGGACGAGTCGAATTTTATTCCATCTCAACGACTGTTTTTTTCTGGGTCTTCTATTTGACACCCTGACGGGCATGGTGTTTCTCACACCCCACAAAGTGTCTGCAGTCCTGGCTTGCGATCCAGTCCCAGCAAATAAGTTAACCTCTCTAGTGGGGAAGTTCATCTCCACCATGGAGGTGGTTCCATTACCAATGGCTCATACGAGAGAACTTCAGAGGTTCGGGATCCAGGTCTGCAAGGGCTAGACGGATCTCCTGAATATGTCAGTTCCTCTACCTGTTCAGGTGGATCTGAGTCTGTCGTGGTGGCTTGACCTGTCTAATCTCCTGAAGGACAGGTCCTTCATGGTATCCTTCATGACAACAGGTGACAGCCTCTCCAGCAGGGGAGCAGTCCTGGGTCACCTGAAAGCCCAGGGTCGGTGGTCTGTGGAGGAGTGTCTCCTTCCTGTCAACGTTCTGGAACTTTGAGCGATATTTCATGCTCTCCGGTACTGGACACTCAAGCTGGAAGGATGGCTTGTTCGAGTCCAGTTCGACAAAGCCACAGCCATGGCTTACATCAACAAGCAAGGCAGAACAAGAAATCTCTCAGCTTGATTGGAGGTCAAAGCTATTTTGTCTTGGGAGGAAGAACATGTTCCTGCCACTTCCACCATTCATATTCCTGGCGTAGACCTGTTCTATCAGACTTCCAAAGTCATCACACAGTGGACAGCAGAGAGCGGGAACTGCATTGAGAAGTGTTCAGTCTCATTGTCAGGAAATGGGGACTTCCTTGCGTGGACCTGATGGCGACCAGGCACAATCGGAAGGTTCTAGTGTTCTGCTGTCACTGGAGGGACCCTCTTGCTCTGGCAGTGGATGCCATGTTGATTCCATGGCTCTTTCCCCGAAAGGGCTCCACCACTGAGAGATCCAGGAGCTCTGGAAACCATGCCTGGCAAGCCAATACGGAGCGATCAGAATAAGTGTGGAGCCCTCCAGATGTAGTTTCCTCAACACCATGTGAAGCATGGGGATCGGAGGAAAAATGTACGCCAGGGGAAAGAACCATGGAATTGACATAGAGTCCACTGCCAGAGCAAGAGGGTCCCTCCAGAGAGAGCAGAACACTGGAACCTTCCGATTGTGCCTGGTCACCATCAGGTTGACGCAAGGAAGTCCCCATTTCCGGACAATGAGACCGAACACTTCTCGCTGCAGTACCCATGCTCCACTGTGTGACGGCTTAGGAAGTCTGCTAGAACATTGTCTACGCCAGGGCTATCTGTGGAAGGAGGACGTAGACTGTCTGGGTTTGATGGCATGGCGGTTGAATCCTCAGTATTGATGAGAAGGGTTTCTCCTCAGGCGTAGTGGCCACTATGGTTAGTGCTCAGAAACCTGTATCCTCTAAGACATACCACAGACTCTGGTCTACCTTTCTTTCTTGGTGTGCTGATAAGGATCTTCCATCCCTGGACTTCGACCTCCCTATGGTCCTGTCTTTTTTACAGGACAGAGTTGACATGGGGCTCAGTCTGAGTTCCTTAAAGGTTCAGACTTCTGCACTCTCTATTTTAGAGGTGCATCACCATTCTTCCTGATGTTAAGGTTTTCTTTCAGGGCTTGGCTCACACTCCTCCTGCGTATAAGAACCCTACTCCTCAGTGGGATTTTAATTTGGTTTTGGGAGTCCTTCAGCACCCTCCCTTTGAGTCTTTGGCTACTATTCCTCTCCACCTGCTGACTTGGAAGATGGCCTTTCTCCTAGCTATAGTGTCTGTTCCCAGAGTCGCTGAGTTGCACGCCTTGTCCTGTAAAGTACCCTTTTTGGTTTTTCACAAGGACAAAGCAGTTCTTTGCACTTCTCAGGAATTTCTCCCGAAGGTAGTCTCGGAGTTCCACATCAATCAGGAGATTGTTGTGCCCTTCTTCTGTTCTGACCCTTATTCTGACAAGGAAAGGGATCTTCAATTGTTGGATGTGGTGCGCTGCCTTAAGTTCTGTATGCACTGCACTGAGTCTATCTGTCAGTCTGACGCACTCATTGTCATTCCTTCAGAGCAGCATCTTGCAATAAAGGATAAAGCACACTGCACAGCAGCTGGTGCAATATGATCTCATCTCAGTATTTGCTTGCTTCTCTTGCTCATGAGAATGTTAAAGTGAGTGTGTATAAGTAACTGTATGCCAAGTTGTATCTGTCTATTTCTGTTGAATGTATGATGTATAAAAGTCTGCGTGCGTGGTATATATCACTCAGTCTCAGAATCATCCAGTCAGCACAGGAATGAAGGATCACTTCCTGCCTGTCTTACTCTGACACTAGTCAATAAAGTTGTATTTTACACTCCTTACTTTCTTCACACCCACACCTAGAGAACAACTGGTAGTGCCTACCATATTATTCCTATCAAGCTACTCCAGTTCCATCTCTTTGTCTGTCTGCCTACACTAGCTAAGCTCCAAAATTCATCGTGTCTGTCTGTCTATCTATCATATATACATTGTTGCATTTCAAAAAAAAAAAAAAAAGAGGAAAAAAATGCAATTCTTTGTGGGAATTACTACAGAAAATGAGAATTGTTGTTTTTTAATCATGTTTCAAAAAGTATGGTCCATCTCCATGGACATGACATCCAGGCTAATTAAAGATGTTAACTCCTGAAAAAATAAAAGTTCATAGGGTCATTTAGGATATTCAGGCCATCGTGAGGTAAGTGGGAGTTATTACTAGGAGGTAATAACTCTGTTTGGATGCTGGAGAAGCCTCCAGCAAATTGCGTTGCAGCATCCCTGGGTTTAGTAAACAACGCTTCACTTAAAGTGGACCAGTCACCCAAGAACAGTTTTACAGATTTTTAATGTACATTATAAGTCGCCTAAAGCCCTAAATTGGTCAAAATGCCAGCAACTGCATGTTAATAAAAAAAAAAAAAAACTCCCTGTTACTTTAATCTGGGCAGAAAATAATAATGGCTGCTATGCATCAAATCTGCTTGATCTGTTATCCAAAATGAATGTTTAATTTGTATTGTATGTTATGTCCAGAGAGGCACGGCACAGGACACAGCTCACAAAATGGCTCCCGAGGGCGTTCCTTCTTAAGAACAGTTCAGTAGGAGGAGTTTAGAATCAGCCAAAAATGAATCTTTTGGAGAATTAATCCACACTGAACTGATTCCCACCTTCACTGTTTTGTTTTAATTCCACTCCCCTTCTCTGCCTGGCAGTATCTTATTTACATACTGTGCCAGGGGAAGTGACTTCACCACTTATCCTCTTCATGAACACAACAGAAAACAGCGTTCTATTCCTTTAAAGAAAAGCAACACCTCCAAATAATCCCCCCACTTGCCATACTGAGGACCCCTGTGAATTTTTCCCTTGTGCTCTAGATCCAGAGATTACATGTGTTTAATCAGTTTTGTATGTCCTGTCTGTGTAGGTAGACATGACATTTGCCAACAGTACCCCAACCAATTTTCAATGAATTGGTAATATTAATCCTTTAAGGCCGGGGGGAGGTGGGGGTATGCAACACATTCCTTCTGCTTCTTAACCCTTTGAGTGCTAGAGGTGTACACAATGCATTGCGTACCCCACTGGGACTCAAAGGGTTAAATAGGCTTGTGAAATCTGCTTCTGCAGTTTGAAAATTAAAAGAAAACAAAAACAAAACCTCTAATAACAACTGTCATGTCCGCCCCCATGGACATGACATCTAGGACTGTTTGCCTGCTGAAGCAGGTTGACGCATGAGCCGAATTTTTATCTTGTGCTTTTGAAGCAAAAGGCACATGGGAAAATGTATAGTGCTATTAGGATTTTCTGCCCATAGTAATGTAGTGGTGCTGTTATTAGGAGGTGTTCTCTTTAACCCTTTAAATACCAGAGTTAGTGCCACACACTGCTTTGCACACTCCTCTGGTTCTTAAACCTTTGAGTGCCAGAAAGGTATCCAGTGCATTGAAATGCAATGCACTGGATACCTTTCTGGTACTCAAAGAGTTAAGGGGATGAGATTGGTCAGTTAATAGAAATGAGACAGAGAAAAATCATTTTGCTGTGAACCTGTTCCTGTAGTGAATTATATGCTTAACTATAAATCTATTTCTTTCCTTCCACACTACAGGGAAGGCCAGGCTATTATTTTTGTCATTGACAGCAGTGACAAGCTGAGAATGGTTGTGGCCAAGGAAGAACTGGATACCCTTTTAAATCACGCAGGTGAGATTGCTGCTCGCTCTCTCTCTCCTCTCATCAGGCATTTTAGAGAACTCATCTTGTCAGTGCAGCGGCTGACGGTTCCTACTGAAGAGCACTCAGCACAAATGATATATGTCAGCAGTTCAAATACCTAAAGTCTTTCTTCCCTGATTTTAATCTCGGCTTCCTCAGATGGGACACAAGTACATCCCAGTGCAGAACTGGCCAGAATCATCATGTTCTTTAGTGACTGCCATTCAAGTAAAGTGGGGAATGGATGTGCAGTAGTAGTAGTATCATTAAGTTGTTAAAGGTGAAGTAAAACTTCCTAATAATATCCATCACTCACCTTAGTTTGATAAGAAAATCCTAATGACTGAATTTTTATCTTGCGCTTTTGATGAAGCGAGCACATTTTCATTCCGTTCTGGTTATATGTCCATGGACACAGACATGACGGATGCTGGTAGCTTTCTCTAACTGAAGTAGGTAGACTCATGAGCCTACTTAACCCTTGGTATCCTTTTGAAATGTCACCCACTACTGGGAGACCAACCAAACGGCACATTAAACATGTCGCCGGGTTGAAATGGCCACATTAATATCGCAAGCTGCAAACAGTGCGCATGACAGTGTTGACACATCAGAATGTCACTTTCCTCCGCATTCATTTGTTTTAAGAACGCTCATAAAAATGAACCTCACTATTGCAGAAGAGGCCCTCAGTGCATCACAGCGCAACATACATTTTGCAAGGATATGGGCTTCTCCAGCACCCTCCTCCAGTGTCAGGCAGGGGCTGCGGACACAGCAGCACAGTATGTAAGTTGTTAATATCTGGGTGCTTTCTGATGGTGGTACTGATGGTCCGAGGATAAATGCACTGGGGTGCCCCCTTGTGTTTTTCTTTTTTGTCCCTCTCCTCCTTTGAATAAGTGCTTGACTAAGAACCTTTTAGTTCTCAATATTTATATGTTAATATTTAAACAAGCAGTATGAGCATAGTATTTTGACATTTCTACACTGTATCTGAACACTCCTGTCATGTACAATAGGCACATCATAATTTTCAAATCCAGGTCCAAAAGGTTCTTAGTCAAATCTGATTCAAAGGAGGAGAGGGACAAAAAGGAGAAACACAGGGGTGCGCCCCAGTGCATTTATCCTAGGACCGTCAGTACCACCACCCGATATTAACAACTTACATACTGCGCTGCTGTGTCCGCAGCTCCTGTCTGACACTGGAGGAGGGTGCCAGAGAAGCTCATATCCTTGCAGAACGTATGTTGCGCTGTGATGCACTGGGTGCCTCTTGGGCAACAGTGAGGTTAATTTTTATGAGTGTTCTTAAAACAAATGAATGCGGAGGAAAGTGTCATTCTGATGTGTCGAAGTTGTGATGCGCACTGTGTGCAGCTTGCGATATTGTTAATGTGGCCATTTCATCCCGGCAACATGTTTAATGCTCCATTTGGTCGCCCAATAGTGGCAACATTTCCGTAGTGAACCTTTAACCCTTTAAGGACCAGAAGGATGTGCAATGCACACCCTTCTGGTCCTTAACCCCTGGGTCGATGAGCCACAAGGACCCATGACGTGCCAGGACCGTCATGGAATTCAGGGATCCCCACACGACTGCACGCCGTTCGGGGAGCCCTGAAACGGATGCACAAAAAAAAAAATGGTCCTTAAGTGCCGGCCACATGTGCGATTGGCCAGTCCTTAAGGGGTTAAATGGTTAAGATTACCATTGCAGTGGATGGAGTTTGAGGCCTTGTGGTCCTTCTAGCAGCTGTCTTGTCCGCTCCATGGATAGGACATCAGGAATGATTGAACATTTTCTTTCTTGAACCAAGGAGCAAGGGAAAAATGCTAAAGGGCCTTTAGCATTTTCTGGCTATAGTAATGTAAGTGGCAGGAGGGTAATTATAAAGAGGTTTTAGTTTAAAGGTGAATTATACCCTTAGATATAACTGAGTTCATATAGACGCTGAATTGATAATTAGAGTAGAATTTGTAATTCAGATGATAACAAATAAAATATATGAATTAGGCCGTAAGTGCCACAAAAAGAGGCTTAAGGGGAACTCTTTTTCAGTCCTTCTTATTTGATTCTTGCTTCCCAATAAATAATAATATTGTGTTCAGGACAGGATGCTGTGAAGTTCTGTATCACAGCCTTTCAATCCTCGCCTCTTCCCCTTCCCAGTTTTCACCCGTTACCACCTCCACCTCTAAATCCAGTATGTGACCTGGCGTACTCTCAGCCTATACGGCAGCCTGTCCTGAAGTGACATCACGAGGTTACATTTTAAAACCTATTTCTCTGTGAAAAGAGCATTTAAAAAAACATGGATTTATCATTTATTGGGAAGTGATAATGGAATAAGGACTTTAAAGGAGTGAGAGTTCCTCTTTAGTGAACTCCATACTCTGAGGGGCAATTTACAGTTGTTCCCTTCAGCATTGAATCAGCACAGACAGTTTTCCTATACATGCTGGTTCATGGTTTGATTCAGGCAGGACCAATTGTAAGCTGTAACTGACATGATTCAGTATGCCTCTTGCTGTGGTGGATTTTGAGAAAATTTATATACTTTACTTAGTAACTGAATTATCTATTCTGTTATAGTCTGCATGTCTCAAGTGTATCTAAAGGTGTAGTATGCCTTTAAAGGGATAGTAAACCCCCCCAAAAACTGTTGGCTAATTGATAGGAATAATAAAAAAACATGTAATGCCATAAGGGAATGGTTTGAGAGATGTAAAAAAATAAAGACCTCCGCTCCCTCCCCCTTCTCATGCATCCGCTGTATAGCGGATGTCATGAGATCCTGCTTCTGGGACCAGACGGCGGCTCTTCAGGAGTACTGTCTTCGAGATATCTAACTATGATTACTTCATCGGAATGGTCTACAACGTGTGCTTGCAAGCCAGGCACATATTGTAGACCATACTGATGAAGTAATTATAGTTAGATATCCCAATGTCAGCACTCCTGAAGAGCCGCCTACAGTCGGGCGACCAGTTTCTGCCTCTGACATCTTTACAGCTCATCAGGCAGAAAGGGGAGGGAGCGGAGGTCTTTATTTTCTTACATCTCAAACCATAACGCCTTGAGAGATGGGAATAAGGGCATTACGTGTTTTTTTATTATTCCTATCAATTCGCCAACAGTTTTTTGAGGGGTTTACTAACCCATTAATGCAGACATTCATAGGTACGCCATAGTGAGCCACATACAGAAAGTAAAAGTGGAGTATCTCTGGAGCAAACCAACTTTGACATAGGGAACAAATAATATTTTGCCAGTTTCTTTTTTTAGGTAGGGCTGTTAACCTTTTGTGTGCCAGAGACATGGCTCTCTGGCGCACAGTTAACCCATTCAGAGTTAGGAAGGACTGAGCTTTCTAGCATTCAAAATCTAAATATTTGGAAATTTTAATTTACCCCTGCTGTGCAGTTGGTTGGCTCCAGAATTGTTCTTTTTACTTTTTGAATAAGATCCTAAGGGCCAATGGTAAAAAGATAATAGTGTTCAGTTGTGGCAAATGAATTGCACCATAGGGGCAAAGACACTCAGAGATTGCCTCATTTAAATCAGCAGAAAGGTGTATTTGTTGTCTGTGTTGCGCTGTGCCACACACTCTGGGGACATTTCTAATAGAACTGCAAGAAATATGGTTGGCCTCTAACATAACAGATTAACAAACTTTGCAGGTAATTGGCACATGCCACACTCTGCCAGCAAACAGGTTATTTTCTAAAATAAAATATTTATTTTACAGAAAAATGTAGAACATAGAGGCAGAATTTAAATCTCTGTAAAACAAACCTAATTTGTTGTAGGGTGATGGGTTCACTTAAACTCTTTTGAGTGCCAAAGGGATGCCAAAATGTTGGGCACCCATCTGGCATTCTAAGGATTAAATACACCCTGAATCTTGTACACAAAGCAATATTAAGTGAACAGTTCTTGAGTATGCCAACTTTGCTATAGAGAGGAAAAAAAGATACCACTGATTTAAAGAGGGGGACTGGCAGATTTTTAATTTGTTCTCTGCAATGCAGTAAGTTGGACCAAGAAGTACCAGTGTTCCTCTTTTGTTTTCTGCATATTGTTATAAAAGTTAATCTGATAGCATATGTCACTGCAGCACGTCTTGTTTAAAGCAGCAGCTATAATGTGATAGGAGACCTCTTGGCAGGTCTGCTTCTCTCATTGGATATCTTAACTGACCCCCAACTGTTGGGTCCATCCCACAAGAGAGACTGACCTTTGAGATACTGAAGTGTATAATGTAAACAGCACAGGCCACATTTTCACTGTACTGTTATATAGACCTGTTTTAAAGCAGGATAAGGGTTTTTTTTATTTTTTCAAAAGCTTTATTGAAGAAATGGCAATTACAAAATAAAGCACATTCGAGAACAGGATCTACATAACATCCAATACAAGAACATAGAATGTTGCATAGTTCAAAATTAACATGGTACTAAGTACAAATCTGTATACCAGACACAAATAACAGTATTGAAGTATATGAGAATTGACTGTTTAAACAGAGAAAGACCAATGACCACACCCACATTGGCAGTGCCTTACAATAAGGCTGTAAAACGAGGAAAAATAAGAATTAAAAACTGGACGGCAAGTACCGGACAGCCCAGTGGCAAGAAAGAGGCCGAAGTCAACATCAAATAAGAGGGCATGCATGAGGGGACCAGAACCAGGCCTAACAAGAAGGACCTGTGGCACAGAGTGTGTAATACTCCAGCAGTACATCCCCCTGATAGGAGGAAGGAACAAAATCTCAACAAGTAGCAAGCGGGGGGGGGGGGGGTAAAAAGACAGACAGTAAGAGAGTAAATGTTTCATTGTGTCAGGAGAGTTAGTGTCGAAGCTCTCTATATATTCCAGGGAAGCCATACGACCTGAAAATTGGTCAAAGTTCCAGTGGTCAGAGTCTGTAGCCTTTCGGAATTAGCCTGATCATCAACTTTAGCATACCATTGAGGAAGAGAGGGAGTGATCGATGACTTCCATTGTAACGGGACGAGAAGTTTAGTGGCATGCAAAAGGTGGTTCAGCAATAATCTCTGTATTTTATCAATTGAAATGGACAGCGGCAAAACAAAAAAGAGCAAGAAAAGGCTTACCAAACATGGAACCTAAAACTTGAGTAACCTGAATCCAGAATGGCTGAATCAAGGAGCATTCCCACCACACATGAAACACTGAGCCCTCCAATAAGCCACACCTCCAACACAAGGAAGAAGTAGAAGGAAAAATGGCAGCTAAACGTGTCAGTTTATAATGCCTTCTCGTTAAAAGCTTATAGACCACCTCTCTGGTAGACACATCGATGGCTATGGTAGCAAGGTGACGGAAGGAGGAGTGCCACTGGTGAACAGGCCAAGCAATAGATAGATCACGCTCCCAGCTGAGTGCAAAGGCAGGCTTAACATGAGTAGATGGTTTAATCAACATTCGATATAGCTTGGATAACGGCTCACTAGACTAGAACCCCGCTGATAATGCATACTCAAAACTGGTCAGTTTCTTCAAAGCAGTACCAGAGCGAAACATTGAAGTCAAAAAGTGTGAAAGCTGTGAATATTGCCAGCTAGAGTCTTTGGGAAATCGGAATGAGGAGCATAAAGCTTAAGATGATAAAGGGCCATCTAAAAACATCAGCACATGCAGAGTATGAGCATGCCGGTCCTTCCAAGTCCGAAAAGGGCCACCCTCTGCACCAGGTGGAAAATCCGGATGACCATATACAGACAGCAAGGGTGAGGGAAAGGGGGATAGAATAAAATTGAAATTCACTTGAGTCCAGACATGAACAAAAACGTAGTAGTGGGATGAGACCTAATACGCAGATAGCAGAGCCCAGGACGGAGCCAAAAAATATTATAGGGACCTAACTGAGGAAAATGTGCATTTACTGCTCGGACTCATTCCGTCTGGGGATCATAGAAACATTGCAGCATAACAGAAATTGTGGAGGCAAAATAATATTTGGTGACATCTGGAATAGCCAGCCCCCAGAGCCTTAGGGGTTACCAGTAAGGACGTAGCTAGCCTAGGTTTTTTATAAGCCCAGATGAAGGAAAAGATAGAATAACAAAGCATGGAGAGCCATGCTTAGGACACCAACAGTGTTATAGTATTAAAGAGATAAAGCAGTTTTGGTAGCACAATCATTTTCACCAGGTTGGCCCTCCCCATCCAAGACACATACAGCGAATGCTAACGGGTCAGTTCAGATTACAGCGAATCCCACAAGTGGGAGAGATTAATATCCATTAAGGAATGGAGCGAGGGAGTGTTGCAAATACCAAGGTACGAAATAGAAGTCTCGACCCAACGAAAGGGAAAGGAGGACTTCAGGGTAGTGACCAAATCAGACGGGATACTGATTTTGCATAATTAACTCTAAACTGGGAAATGTCACTATAAGACTACAGTATAGTGAGCAACGATGGCAAAGAGGTAGTAGGCGAGGAGAGGGTCAGCAGGATATCCTCTGCAAAGCGTGCAATTTTGGGCTCACCTTCAGAAAGAGGGAGGCCCACTATATCAGGCAAGACCGAATCATATTCAAAAGAGGCTCAACGGCTAGAAGGGCAGATATGTTCCTTACCAGGGCCGTATGGATGAGAGCAATTTCTTTAATGGTGTTGTCCTTAGTCTCCCTGTGGGGCACAAACCCGCCTGATTGCTATGAATGTAGGCAGGTAAACAATCATCTTGGCATAAAGCTTGACATCACAGTTTAGAAGCCATATAGGTCTATAACTGGCACAGTCATCGGGATCCTTCCCAGGTTTGAGGATAAGCGTAATATGAGCGGTGAGGGCCCCAGGTGCAAATGAAGCCCGAGTAAGTACAGCATTCAAGGCTCTCAAAAGAAACGGTGAAAGAATGGTATAACATTTTTTATAATAGGAAATGGGGATGCCATCAGGGCCAGGACTTTTCCCAGAGGAAGTTGATTTAAGGGCAGAAAGCAAGTCTGGTGAGGTAAACGGCTACTCTAGCAAGTCCAGGACCTCCTCAGGTAACTTCTTGGTACCAGAACAAGCCAAGAAGTCCCTTATTAGAGGGCGAGAAGAGAGAGTTCCACCTCCGTCCCAATTTATAGAGTACCTCAGAGAATGCACGAAAGCACCTGCTATACCCGGAAATGTGAGTTGAGTAACCTGATGGGTTTCTTTAACTTTAGAGATATACCTATTTCTCTGCTTGATACGTACAATACATGCAAGTAATTTGCCGCATTTGTTCCCTTGCAAGTACTGATAATGTTTTTGCCATTGAAAAGACTTGACAGTTAACGAGGAATATAGTTGAACAAGTTCCTTTTTGTCAGTCGTTACAGCAATTAAGGAATCTGGAGTCAACAAACGTTTATGGTCAGCATCAAGGCAGTGAACATCGGCTAACAAAGAGTGATGCGACTCATACGTTGCTTCTTCTTAAACATTCCCATTTTGATAAATTCACCCCGTAACACTGATTTGTGGGCTTCCCACATAATAGGGTGAGAGGCAGAACCAGCTTTGATGTCAAAATAAGTGTGAAGATACCGCTGTACTTGGGTCAACAAATCTTTATCTTCCAATAAAAGTTAATTTAACCTCCATGACTTAGCAGAGCCCTCCAAGGAGTTCACTTTCAATTCGATCCAAAGAGGACCATGATCAGACCAGGTAATGGGTTCTATTTCTGCTGTATGTAGTAAATGAGCAGTATGCTGTTCCAAAAAAATGCAATCAGGCGTAGTGTAGCAGTTGTGTCTATGGGAAAAGAAGATATAATCGCTAGTAACAGGGAACAGCAAACGGCAAGCATCAACAAGGTGGTATTCCACAAAGCGTGCCAGAGCTGAAGGGTATGTTGGGTGAGAGATGTTGTACCAGTAGAGCAGTCTAAAGTGGGGTCATAAGAGATGTTAAAATCCCCTCCCAAAACAAGGCAACCAAACTTAAACTGAAAAAATGACTTAAAGGATTTCTGCAGGAAACTAATAGGGTGTCTGTTAGGGGAATACTTAGAGGCGATAATAAATGTCTGGTTGTAGAGTAACCCCTCAAGGACAATGCAGGCTAACTCGCCAGATCAGCCTGCATTTCATGGAAGGTCCAGGGAAGATCTTTCCTGATCAAGATGGACACCCCCCCCCCCCCCCGGTCTTGGAGTTATCCTGGCTATAAGAGTGCCGACCTGAAGGGAAGTACTTGCTAGAAAAAGGAGGCCTGTCCTGCTGGAAGTGAGTCTCCTGTACCATCACAATGTCAGCCACCCTCTGCACCAGGTGGAAAATCCGGATGACCATATACAGACAGCAAGGGTGAGGGAAAGGGGGATAGAATAAAATTGAAATTCACTTGAGTCCAGACATGAACAAAAACGTAGTAGTGGGATGAGACCTAATACGCAGATAGCAGAGCCCAGGACGGAGCCAAAAAATATTATAGGGACCTAACTGAGGAAAATGTGCATTTACTGCTCGGACTCATTCCGTCTGGGGATCATAGAAACATTGCAGCATAACAGAAATTGTGGAGGCAAAATAATATTTGGTGACATCTGGAATAGCCAGCCCCCAGAGCCTTAGGGGTTACCAGTAAGGACGTAGCTAGCCTAGGTTTTTTATAAGCCCAGATGAAGGAAAAGATAGAATAACAAAGCATGGAGAGCCATGCTTAGGACACCAACAGTGTTATAGTATTAAAGAGATAAAGCAGTTTTGGTAGCACAATCATTTTCACCAGGTTGGCCCTCCCCATCCAAGACACATACAGCGAATGCTAACGGGTCAGTTCAGATTACAGCGAATCCCACAAGTGGGAGAGATTAATATCCATTAAGGAATGGAGCGAGGGAGTGTTGCAAATACCAAGGTACGAAATAGAAGTCTCGACCCAACGAAAGGGAAAGGAGGACTTCAGGGTAGTGACCAAATCAGACGGGATACTGATTTTGCATAATTAACTCTAAACTGGGAAATGTCACTATAAGACTACAGTATAGTGAGCAACGATGGCAAAGAGGTAGTAGGCGAGGAGAGGGTCAGCAGGATATCCTCTGCAAAGCGTGCAATTTTGGGCTCACCTTCAGAAAGAGGGAGGCCCACTATATCAGGCAAGACCGAATCATATTCAAAAGAGGCTCAACGGCTAGAAGGGCAGATATGTTCCTTACCAGGGCCGTATGGATGAGAGCAATTTCTTTAATGGTGTTGTCCTTAGTCTCCCTGTGGGGCACAAACCCGCCTGATTGCTATGAATGTAGGCAGGTAAACAATCATCTTGGCATAAAGCTTGACATCACAGTTTAGAAGCCATATAGGTCTATAACTGGCACAGTCATCGGGATCCTTCCCAGGTTTGAGGATAAGCGTAATATGAGCGGTGAGGGCCCCAGGTGCAAATGAAGCCCGAGTAAGTACAGCATTCAAGGCTCTCAAAAGAAACGGTGAAAGAATGGTATAACATTTTTTATAATAGGAAATGGGGATGCCATCAGGGCCAGGACTTTTCCCAGAGGAAGTTGATTTAAGGGCAGAAAGCAAGTCTGGTGAGGTAAACGGCTACTCTAGCAAGTCCAGGACCTCCTCAGGTAACTTCTTGGTACCAGAACAAGCCAAGAAGTCCCTTATTAGAGGGCGAGAAGAGAGAGTTCCACCTCCGTCCCAATTTATAGAGTACCTCAGAGAATGCACGAAAGCACCTGCTATACCCGGAAATGTGAGTTGAGTAACCTGATGGGTTTCTTTAACTTTAGAGATATACCTATTTCTCTGCTTGATACGTACAATACATGCAAGTAATTTGCCGCATTTGTTCCCTTGCAAGTACTGATAATGTTTTTGCCATTGAAAAGACTTGACAGTTAACGAGGAATATAGTTGAACAAGTTCCTTTTTGTCAGTCGTTACAGCAATTAAGGAATCTGGAGTCAACAAACGTTTATGGTCAGCATCAAGGCAGTGAACATCGGCTAACAAAGAGTGATGCGACTCATACGTTGCTTCTTCTTAAACATTCCCATTTTGATAAATTCACCCCGTAACACTGATTTGTGGGCTTCCCACATAATAGGGTGAGAGGCAGAACCAGCTTTGATGTCAAAATAAGTGTGAAGATACCGCTGTACTTGGGTCAACAAATCTTTATCTTCCAATAAAAGTTAATTTAACCTCCATGACTTAGCAGAGCCCTCCAAGGAGTTCACTTTCAATTCGATCCAAAGAGGACCATGATCAGACCAGGTAATGGGTTCTATTTCTGCTGTATGTAGTAAATGAGCAGTATGCTGTTCCAAAAAAATGCAATCAGGCGTAGTGTAGCAGTTGTGTCTATGGGAAAAGAAGATATAATCGCTAGTAACAGGGAACAGCAAACGGCAAGCATCAACAAGGTGGTATTCCACAAAGCGTGCCAGAGCTGAAGGGTATGTTGGGTGAGAGATGTTGTACCAGTAGAGCAGTCTAAAGTGGGGTCATAAGAGATGTTAAAATCCCCTCCCAAAACAAGGCAACCAAACTTAAACTGAAAAAATGACTTAAAGGATTTCTGCAGGAAACTAATAGGGTGTCTGTTAGGGGAATACTTAGAGGCGATAATAAATGTCTGGTTGTAGAGTAACCCCTCAAGGACAATGCAGGCTAACTCGCCAGATCAGCCTGCATTTCATGGAAGGTCCAGGGAAGATCTTTCCTGATCAAGATGGACACCCCCCCCCCCCGGTCTTGGAGTTATCCTGGCTATAAGAGTGCCGACCTGAAGGGAAGTACTTGCTAGAAAAAGGAGGCCTGTCCTGCTGGAAGTGAGTCTCCTGTACCATCACAATGTCAGCCACCCTCTGCACCAGGTGGAAAATCCGGATGACCATATACAGACAGCAAGGGTGAGGGAAAGGGGGATAGAATAAAATTGAAATTCACTTGAGTCCAGACATGAACAAAAACGTAGTAGTGGGATGAGACCTAATACGCAGATAGCAGAGCCCAGGACGGAGCCAAAAAATATTATAGGGACCTAACTGAGGAAAATGTGCATTTACTGCTCGGACTCATTCCGTCTGGGGATCATAGAAACATTGCAGCATAACAGAAATTGTGGAGGCAAAATAATATTTGGTGACATCTGGAATAGCCAGCCCCCAGAGCCTTAGGGGTTACCAGTAAGGACGTAGCTAGCCTAGGTTTTTTATAAGCCCAGATGAAGGAAAAGATAGAATAACAAAGCATGGAGAGCCATGCTTAGGACACCAACAGTGTTATAGTATTAAAGAGATAAAGCAGTTTTGGTAGCACAATCATTTTCACCAGGTTGGCCCTCCCCATCCAAGACACATACAGCGAATGCTAACGGGTCAGTTCAGATTACAGCGAATCCCACAAGTGGGAGAGATTAATATCCATTAAGGAATGGAGCGAGGGAGTGTTGCAAATACCAAGGTACGAAATAGAAGTCTCGACCCAACGAAAGGGAAAGGAGGACTTCAGGGTAGTGACCAAATCAGACGGGATACTGATTTTGCATAATTAACTCTAAACTGGGAAATGTCACTATAAGACTACAGTATAGTGAGCAACGATGGCAAAGAGGTAGTAGGCGAGGAGAGGGTCAGCAGGATATCCTCTGCAAAGCGTGCAATTTTGGGCTCACCTTCAGAAAGAGGGAGGCCCACTATATCAGGCAAGACCGAATCATATTCAAAAGAGGCTCAACGGCTAGAAGGGCAGATATGTTCCTTACCAGGGCCGTATGGATGAGAGCAATTTCTTTAATGGTGTTGTCCTTAGTCTCCCTGTGGGGCACAAACCCGCCTGATTGCTATGAATGTAGGCAGGTAAACAATCATCTTGGCATAAAGCTTGACATCACAGTTTAGAAGCCATATAGGTCTATAACTGGCACAGTCATCGGGATCCTTCCCAGGTTTGAGGATAAGCGTAATATGAGCGGTGAGGGCCCCAGGTGCAAATGAAGCCCGAGTAAGTACAGCATTCAAGGCTCTCAAAAGAAACGGTGAAAGAATGGTATAACATTTTTTATAATAGGAAATGGGGATGCCATCAGGGCCAGGACTTTTCCCAGAGGAAGTTGATTTAAGGGCAGAAAGCAAGTCTGGTGAGGTAAACGGCTACTCTAGCAAGTCCAGGACCTCCTCAGGTAACTTCTTGGTACCAGAACAAGCCAAGAAGTCCCTTATTAGAGGGCGAGAAGAGAGAGTTCCACCTCCGTCCCAATTTATAGAGTACCTCAGAGAATGCACGAAAGCACCTGCTATACCCGGAAATGTGAGTTGAGTAACCTGATGGGTTTCTTTAACTTTAGAGATATACCTATTTCTCTGCTTGATACGTACAATACATGCAAGTAATTTGCCGCATTTGTTCCCTTGCAAGTACTGATAATGTTTTTGCCATTGAAAAGACTTGACAGTTAACGAGGAATATAGTTGAACAAGTTCCTTTTTGTCAGTCGTTACAGCAATTAAGGAATCTGGAGTCAACAAACGTTTATGGTCAGCATCAAGGCAGTGAACATCGGCTAACAAAGAGTGATGCGACTCATACGTTGCTTCTTCTTAAACATTCCCATTTTGATAAATTCACCCCGTAACACTGATTTGTGGGCTTCCCACATAATAGGGTGAGAGGCAGAACCAGCTTTGATGTCAAAATAAGTGTGAAGATACCGCTGTACTTGGGTCAACAAATCTTTATCTTCCAATAAAAGTTAATTTAACCTCCATGACTTAGCAGAGCCCTCCAAGGAGTTCACTTTCAATTCGATCCAAAGAGGACCATGATCAGACCAGGTAATGGGTTCTATTTCTGCTGTATGTAGTAAATGAGCAGTATGCTGTTCCAAAAAAATGCAATCAGGCGTAGTGTAGCAGTTGTGTCTATGGGAAAAGAAGATATAATCGCTAGTAACAGGGAACAGCAAACGGCAAGCATCAACAAGGTGGTATTCCACAAAGCGTGCCAGAGCTGAAGGGTATGTTGGGTGAGAGATGTTGTACCAGTAGAGCAGTCTAAAGTGGGGTCATAAGAGATGTTAAAATCCCCTCCCAAAACAAGGCAACCAAACTTAAACTGAAAAAATGACTTAAAGGATTTCTGCAGGAAACTAATAGGGTGTCTGTTAGGGGAATACTTAGAGGCGATAATAAATGTCTGGTTGTAGAGTAACCCCTCAAGGACAATGCAGGCTAACTCGCCAGATCAGCCTGCATTTCATGGAAGGTCCAGGGAAGATCTTTCCTGATCAAGATGGACACCCCCCCCCCCCCCGGTCTTGGAGTTATCCTGGCTATAAGAGTGCCGACCTGAAGGGAAGTACTTGCTAGAAAAAGGAGGCCTGTCCTGCTGGAAGTGAGTCTCCTGTACCATCACAATGTCAGCCTTTAAAGCATGTAGTTCCCTAAGAGCTCTGGCCCTCTACTCGGGAATATAGTGAGGACCTTCAAGCCCAAGCAACCTGACAGGCTGCAAAAAGGAGCCAATAGAGGGGGAAAAAAAGAAGAAAAAAAAAACAAACATAAGGAGTAACAAATCAGTAAAGGGAAGATAACATCCATAAACAACAGTATCTCAACCAACCCAGTTTGCGAGAACAACAGGAGGCCCGGGAGCCCAGACCCACTCCTGTTCCACAAGCTGAGAAGTGAAACCTGCCACCTCTAGGATAACACCACAGGTAGAGAGTCAACCATATTCCAAAAGAACCCAACTTACTCCCCCATTGAACCGAACACAGGGATACAGTAAGCAGTCAACTGGTAGGGCATAATCCACCCAGCACCCCTGGTAGACAGCAAATAAAGCAGTATACTTGAATAAGGGGGTCTCACCCCACCCCATCCTGGTTGCGGGGCCAGCAGGTACCAGATATCAAAGTTCACCCCGCCCCCTCAAGCCTAGGAATAAAACAAAGGGGAAGCGACAAGCCCCATAGCAAGCAGCAATAAAACATCACATTTAGAAGGATAACATGTCCATCAAAATGACAAAGCCTTCTCCGCTGTAGGAGCACAAAGTTCAGTAGCTTGTTTGCTTGAGGACGTGAGCTCGGCGATGTGGGTGTGATGCACCAGGATAAGCTCTGTAATTTTGGGAGTTGTCTGTCCAACCGTAGTTTTTTTTTTTTTCCTTGGTCCAGGACATGGGACATGAGTAGATTACTGTCCTGGCAAGGTGTAGCATAAAAACAATGTGTGGTGTTGCTAATTATCAAAAAGGAAAAAACATAGGAACTGGAGAAGTCCTCTCCACTTCATCACCTCTTTATCACGCCTTAGTGAATCTCCCGTATTGTCTTAAAAGGCTTTGCATAACCCACCTGGCCCTTAACCCTATGTGGGTCAGATAGGTGTCCAGCACATTGCTTTGGAATTCATTGGACACCCTTCTGGCACTCTGGGGGTTAAAGGGTAAGCTATAATTTTCTTTTCTCTTTCTTCCACTCTAGAACACAGGTACCATGGGATAATATCCTTCCACAGGAGGGCAGGACAATTGCATAAAAAGAGCTCTCTGGAGACACAAACCTCACCCCCCTGCTCCACTATACCCCCACCAGACAGGCTGTTTTTAAAATGCCTTTAAAGGGAAGTAATGTTTCACAAAAACAGCATCTCCAATAAATCTTCATAGTATTTGAGCCATAGAGAGTGTTATTTCAATAATGTCAGAGTTGTAGTTCATGAGTGATTGAATGATAAAGTATCCCCCTCTTGCCCCTATTACCTAGTGTAAGCCGCCTCCCCTCAGATGTAGAATCTGGTCTTGAGACAGGACAGCTCACAGCAAGGGACAATCTTCTTACTGTGAGAGCAATAAAAACCCTGCCCCCTTTTTCTCTTATTATAAGTGAATATAGTCCCTCTCTGCTATCCATCTGGACATTCTTGCTGCTCTGAGGTGATCAGTGTTACAGAAGTAAAAGGGGTGGGAGGGAGATGCTTTATCATTCAATTACTCTAGAACTACAACTCTGACAGTATTGAAATAACACTCTCCATGGCCCAAATACGATGAAGATTATTTGGAGCTGCTTTTATTGTAAAAAATTACTATCCCTTTAAAGTAAATGGTCTAGCC
Organism: Rhinophrynus dorsalis; assembly: GCA_037306005.1. Classification (NCBI taxonomy): domain Eukaryota; kingdom Metazoa; phylum Chordata; class Amphibia; order Anura; family Rhinophrynidae; genus Rhinophrynus; species Rhinophrynus dorsalis. Next base: position 64,423,115 of record CM074719.1, on the reverse strand, counting down.
AAATATTCTCGCAATTTTACTTTTTTGTTTTCATAACTTATATGGGGCTGTTCATTCCCCCCAGTAGGCTGGCTCATATCTGGTCCTCCTGGATGGAAATGGACCAGGGAAGAGTCTTTTTAAGGACCTGGGTATGCTTAGAGGCTGGATTTTACATATTTACTTAGCCATTCTCCTCTTTTTGCCTTTTTCTTTTTGGAACCTGAAGAGGGTTCCAGTTTTCATAGAGCACAGGTCCTGAGCGTATGCCTGCCTGTCTAGAAGCCTCATTCTGAGGTCTGTGGTTCTTTGGCTGGTTATTGTCTTTATTTAGTTTTGTTTTACTTGTATCTATTTTCTCCTTTTTACTGTTTATTGGGCCATGTTGCCTTTAAGAAAGGGGTGCTAACAGTGACCATATTGGATGTGGCATCAGCTGAGTTCTATCTGTCTCCTGTGGCAATGGGTGAGCTCTGGTGAATGGGAAGGGGCTGAAAACACTCCTTTTTTTTAAATATGTGGAGGGGTGGCACCCTGAGGGGGTCTCTCCACAGCAGAGGCAGCAAACAGACACAAAGTATGGAAAGCCACCACACGTTCTTGTTTTTTTGGGAAACATTTTTCCCATTAGGCCTGTTTTTTTCACAGGCCTTAGGGAAATTGAGAGGAGGTACTATGCCTCTCCACTTCCTCTTTCTCTGCAACAAATGACCCACAAGACATTTACTTTTCAGCTCTATATTCTGGCAACTGAATCTCTGGTGTATAGGTGTCTGTTGATGCCTGAGTTTGACGTATGTTTTTGGTTAATATCTGAGAGTAGTTTGTGCTTTGATGTTTTTTCCTTTCCCTCCCTGGAATACTGGTGTGATAGCTTTGGTATATCCCTAATTTCCACTCTTCCACAGTGGATGAAAGCGACAAAGGGGATTTTTGTGTACTTACCAATAAATCCCTTTCTCTTAGTCCATGTATAACACAGGACTTCCCTCAGAGAAAAACAAGTTGTTTAAAGGGATACTAATATCCAGTAATGTTATGTTGCATTGTAGATTTTAAAAAAATAAATTACGTGGAGAAAATCCCATCACTCAAACCTTTACGGTATGAGAGATATTCGTATGTAAAGTTCCTCCCTCCCCTTCTCCTGACGTCAGCGCTGTGCTGACAGCAGGAAATCCCGATCCTGGGACCAGCCGGTGGCTCTTCAGCACAGCCGAAACGGCGATATTTAAAAAGAATTACTTCATTGGAACGGTCTACAAAGTGTGCCTGGTTTGCAATGAAATAGTTCTTTTTAAAGATGTCTGATCGGCTCTGCTGAAGAGCCACCTCGTGTCGGCTGACACGGATCTCCTTCTGTCAGCTTTACAGCTGACATCAGGAGAAGGGAGAGGCGGAGGAGGGAAATTTAGATGAGACTATCTCTCAAACCATAAAGGTTTGAGAGGTGGGATTTGCACCACATAATTTATTTTTTTAAAATCTACAATACAACATAGCATTATTACTGTCCCTTTAAGTTCTGAGCAGAGGGGTCCTTTGGGTTCTCAGGTTCAAGTGACCACCTTCCTTCTCTACTTTTTTTTTTTCCTTCTTTAAAACGGAGCATGTCTGGTGGGGGTAAAGTGGAGTATGGAGGGAGTCTCCTCCTCGAAATAGCTCTTTATGCTAGTGTCTTGCCCTTCTCTGGGAGGATAGTTTTACCCCATGGTTCCTGTGTTTTTCATGGACTAAGAGAAAAGGATTTATTGGTAATCCCCTTTTGTGGTCACTAGATGGTGCTGCTCCTATCACTTATTATGGAGAGCGGTGATCTATGATTCAAGCTATCCAGTAGATTGCATTATAAAAATAATCCTTTTGTACAATAGTTGGAGCTGTTGATAACCATTTGGGATAAGATCATGCTTTTGGTCTGAGTTTTACTGAAAAGGAAAATACCTATAACTTTTTTCCCTCATAAATCACTTTCTCCTTTAAACAGCATTACAGGTGGGGTTAGCAACATGTGCCCCATCAGCTGTAGCTAGAATACACCTCCCATTACCAGCTGAGCATGATGGCATTTAAAGTTAAACATCAGCTGGGGGGCCACATGTTGTCCATTTCTAACACAGAGCAAATAACAAGGTTTCTGAATTATATCACTTCACTTAGTGTTGATATCACAAATTTTCCTTTCTTATTATTGGCTTTTTTCTTTAGATGGCACATTAGTAGTCTGCCAGTCAGAAATTTCAGTAAAGTGGCAGCAACATGCCTCTTAATTTTGATACTGTGTGTCCTTTGTAGAATTATGGAACCAAGAGGGCATACTGTAATTAGCTTTTGTGTAGCCGTGTTCAGTTCCTCAGAGATTTTGTGAAGCGGGATGGACTTCCCTTTAGGTGAAGTAGGCTATTTGTTCTGACCACTCCTACTTTATTTATTACTAGTTGAACAGCCCGTTACACGGGCCACAGTGCCTCTGGCAGCCGGTCGCGGGGCAGTCACACGCAGTGGAGACTGGCCGCGCCTCGGCTGATACAGAGCTGGATGCTCCTTCGGAGCGCCCAGCTCTGTATCAGCTGCGGCGCGGGCAGTCTCTACTGCGCATGACTGCCACACGCGTAGCAGTGTCTACTGCGCATGTCGGGCGTTACACACAACTTAGCGAATTATTATATAGGATGGGTGTGGCCAGAGCAATCCAACCCCAAACCCTTTCCCCAGACACCAGCTTCTGGCTTTTTCTGCTAGTTTTATTTACCAGTTTCATTCTGTTTTTAACCCTTGGAGCGCCAGAGGGGTGTGCAAAGCAATGCGTTACAAACCACTCTAGTGCTCAAAGGGTTAATTGAAGTTACTTAACCCAGAGGCATTCAAACTAAGGTCCAGGGGCCATTTGCGGACTTGCTGACTTTGGATATGGTTAATCAGGCTGTTCATGCAATTTCTGTTGACCCCTTGGATGCTAGAAATATAGTTGTCTCTAGCACCAACATGATTAACCCTTTGAATGCCAAAGGGGCTTGCAGCACATTGTGAAACAGTGCCTTGCAGACACCTCTGGTACTCAAAGAGTTCAATAGTAAGTTCCAGTGCAACAGAATAAAGAAAGAGGCACTGAGCCGGGTTTACGCAGTTTCCCTCTTTTATTGTTCACTTTCTCTGCAGCTCCGCTCTCCATGCTGACAGCCGTTTCGTGCATCATTACGCAGTGCATGATGATGCGTGAAATAACTGTCGGTGCGGAGAGCTGAGCTGCATATCTCTATCACTGGTAAAGATAAGTGTGGCTTTTTATACAGAAAATGAGAAATAAAATAGGGAAATTGTGTGGAACCGGCTGACTGCCTCCATCTTTATCCTGTTACACTGAAGTTGTGTTATATGTCCAATTTGAAGTTGCCTAGGATAAAACTTGTGGAGACAAGGAGGCCTTGATTATAACAGGTTATGAGGGCTGAACCTGTCCCCGTATACCTGAAGAAGCATAAGCCATGCTATGTTCCATAGAGGGGCCTGGGACACCCAGCAACTTCAAGACCGGTCATTTATTTACTTCACTGGTGATAAAATAGTGACCCTCAGCAAACCATAATAATTTTTGTACAATCTTTAGCAGTGATCAGGACCAGATTTACCAATAGGCAAACTAGACAAGTGCCTAGAGCTCCAAATTTTGATGGGTGTCTACACTGTGTTGATCATGCTCACATTATCTGTAGTGGGTGTTCTGGGGCAATTTCAATGGCCCTACACCAGTTTTGTATCCTGTTACAGGCTATTATTTAACCCCTTGGATGATAGATCTCCAATGCATTGTGGAGCAGTGAGTTGGAGATCTGTCTAGCAAACAAGTGGTTAAAGCTTTTTATTTTGCTACTGTTTATAAGTCAAGGGTATTTTCTGTGCCAGGAAACAATGGATGGGACAGGGGGTGGGGTTATGTGAGGAGTGGGGGTGTGGCCATGGGTGGAGGGAAGGGAACCTAGAGTGCTTTGCCTAGGGAAGCCTGGGATGTAAAGCCGGTCCTGGCAGCAATGTTTACATTTAATGCTATCTGTGTAATTTTATATAGCAAACTTTAAAGTGATTGTCAAGCTTGTTATTGATTTACTTTATGTATTCCACAAATGCATAATATGTAAAGTCAGATTGCTTTTTATAATTATTTTTCACCCTCCCCTTTTTTTACATGTTTATATCGCTGACCGTAAGCTCCAGGGAGATTCTGTCAAGGACTGACAGCAGTGATAGTGTTACAATTTAACATTATCCCTGCATCAGAAAAACATCCCTCCACTTCAGCATATAGAGCAATCAGTGCTGTAGGGGATAGTGTTACATTGTATCAGTATGCCTACTTTCACAAGAAAGCTCTTTGGAGATGAAGATCCAGGGGCTTACTGGCAGGGACATAAAACTGTAAATAAATAAATAAATAAATATATATATATTAAACCCACTGAGTGCCAGAGAGGTACACAACACATTGCTCTGCAATCTGCTGCGCATCCCTTTGGCACTCAAAGGGTTAACGTCACATATTTTACAAGTACGCAATATATCAAGTCAAATAATTGATTGACTGTCACTTTAAAGGAGCAGTAAATTTTTGTTTTATGAAAACACATATTTTATAGATCTTTATCAGCTGAATAAAACAAGGTCACTCCCATTTATAACAGTTCAAATAATCAGGAAGTGAATTTACTGTGTTTAGTTCCTGATAGTTCTAACTGACAGGAAGTGACAGGCAGTTTCTATCACATTCTATGGAGAACTGTATGTCTCTGACTTTCTTGACTTTCCTCTCCATTAGAATGTAAAAGAAAAACTAATAAGAATTTGGCCACTAGAGGGCACTGCAAATGTAAAAAAACATGGGCTTAAACTGTAATATCTCTGGAAATATGAATCTCTTGGCAGTGGCAGTACTTTTATTTTACTCAGCAGGAAAATCCTTACAATATATATTTTTTCATAAAAAATGTACTACTCCTTTAAGGTAGCTTAATAGCCTAGCTATGGAGTGCATATAGTAGTATTAATTCATTTTGCTCATTCTGGTCTTTAATTACCTTAATATTATTTTTTAGTATATGGGTCTCAATGTATTGTCCTTTTCTCTGTCTTGCCTATGAAGATAAAGTTTGGACACTCTTGACTTAACCCCTTGGATTCTAGGGCGGCCTCCAACGTATTGCGAAGCGGTGCATTGGAGACGTTAGTAGGCGCAGAATGTAAAGGTACTTAGCTGCAGGCTTTCTGCTGTTGGATTACTACATAGAAGCCTACAGTTAATCCCAAAACCGTGCCTGACCCCGGTTATACACATGGAAACAGTGTATAGTCACATGCCAGCTGTTACTCTGTCATTTCTTTTCAGTAAAAAAAAAAAATAAGCCTTAACCCTTTTAGTGCCAGAAGGGTACGTTGCACACCCCTCTGGCACTCAAAGGGTTAACCTTGTGACTGCCAGAAGCATGTTCAGTGTTTAAAAAAAAAAGAGTTGGACATCTCTCTGGAATGCAAAGGGTTAAAGGAACAATAAACCATTGTAATGTAAATATATACATTGTTTGACATATCATGTATAAAACCAGTGCTGAGAGGTTCTTCATTCAACAGTTATCATAGCTCAAACCTTGTTTTAAACCAAAATGGAATCTTGTATAGAAGTAACCTTCAGAAGAGATTTACTGAATGCTGATTATGCAGAACGTTTGCTCATAGATCAAAACCTCTCCATAAATAGCAATAGTATATTTTTTCCAGGGATGTGTGGCTGACTATTAACCCTTTGAGTGCCAGAGGGGTAAGCAACCCATTGCTTTGCAATGTACTTTGTACCCCTCTGGCACTCAAAGGGTTAAGAACCAAAGCACGCTTTTTTGCAACGAATTCTGGGGAGCTGCCATCTCAGAATTCCATGGCGTTCCAGGACCGTCACCGGTCCTTACCATCCGGACTGGCATGCCGGTACTGACACATCATGTGACATTAACCCTTTGAGTGCCAGAGGGGGTACTTAACCCATTGAGTGATGGGGGTGTCCAATGCAGTGCTTTGCAACATGTGGGGCACCCCTCTGGCTATAAAAAGGTTCCGTACCCCTCTGGCACTCAAGGGGATAAGGTGTTAAAGTACCCTGAAACCTTTTTTTTGCCAGAGGAGTGTCCCACATGTTTCAAAGCACTGTGTTGGACACCCCCATCACTCAATGTTTTTTTTTTCTGTTTAGCTGAAAGAAGTGTGCAAAATAAGTACAAGTATGGATAAATTGACACACAGTATGGTGGCAGTGTATGCTTTATAATTCAGTACTACTTAACCCATTGAGTGCCAGAGAGGTATCTCAATGCATTGGCTACCTCTCTGGCACCCAAACGGATAAAATGGACCTGACAAGTTTAGTTAACATTAAAGAGAAATAGAAAAAACTGCCTATATGTTCTACTAGTTATTTGTCATCTACATCTTTTTTGTTTGTTTTCAAAATGAACTTTTTTTTTTTTTTTTTTATTGGTGGCATAGTACGGCACGTTATGCTAATTTGCTAAACCAGCATTACCAGCTTTTTAAGCTCTTCTAAATGCAAAAAAAAACTGTTTTCAGACATTACTAACACTTTAAGGCATTTCTATCTCATTTTTATTTTGGATTAAAGAGTTCTTTATTACTTATTTTGTGTTCTGTAATGGCTTTGGGGACTTTTATTCACTTTTACTATTTTTTACTTTATTTGAATTCTGCGCCTTTAAAGGGATCAGTAATGTCCCAGAAAAAATCTTTATCGTTTTGTAGTGCTAAAAAAAGTTCAACTATATGCAAAAAACCCTATATCTCAAACCGCTGAAGCCAGCTTTTGCAGGAAGGTCCTGGAGGCAGTTTTGCCTGTCTAGGACTTTACTTCCTGTGCCTTATAGCCCTAATGGCTCTTGCTCTTGTGTGCTGTGTTATCTGTTTTCCGGTGTCCGTTAGTTTGGGCTGTTCCGTGTCCTGGTTAGTCTGCAGGAACTCTGGTATCATGGGGAACCGGAGCTTGGTCCGTTCCTTCTTTACCTACCCATGGGAGCTCAATGTTGGTACTTCCCCATGGTACCTGTAAGATATATTGGATGACAGAGAAAAGAGGATTTTAGTCTTACCTGTTAAATCATTTTCTCTTAGTCCATATAGCTTAAAAGTCTCCCACCTAGTGAAAGATCTCCTGTGGCTGGATGTGGGAGTCAGACTGGGTCCATGTGCACATGAGTTTTCCTCTCTTACTTATCACTATCTAGCTCAGTAGGTTTCTTGTCTCAAATCTATCTGGAGAGGGGAGTGACTAGGTAGCCTGCTATGGAGGGGGGGGGGGGAGGCTCCAACCTGCACTTCTTGAAGAATTGTTCCAGACAACTGGGACGGGCTGTCACCTCCCCATGGTACCTGTAAGCTAACTGGACTAAAATAAAAGTATTTAACAGGTAAGCTTAAAAAATCCTCTTTTCAATGTTATTATACAGAAAATGGTCTGCTAAATTGTATAGGCTGATTTTTCTCTGTAAAAAAAAAAATAATACTGAACGTGGTGTCAGGTCCACTTCAAACAACCAAAAGAAGAGGAGAAAGCGAATTACAAATGTCTAATCAATATGAAAAAAATAAGGCAAAAACAGAATACCCTTCCCTTAGACAATTTTCACAGGGTTAAATTGGAACCTCCTTCCCACCCTTCGGACATTTTAACTAGTTTAACAGGGAAATATCAGCCTGTGCACTGTGATGTGAGGAGAGTTACTCACCTCAGAGTTAGTAATTTTCCCCTCTTTAATCACTGACGTTGGATTCATTTCTAAGGGATAAATCAGTCTCTGCTGGGACTGGTCTCTTTTCTAGTCCGTACCACAAGGCCTGCTATTTGCCTGCAATGACTTTGATAACTGTATTTTTATATGCACTTGGTCTCTATCAATGTGTCCTGAAATAGCTGTGCAGCATGACAAACTGAGGCTAATTTACTAAGAAGTGGAGCAATTCTGTAGCAAAAAACTGTACCATAGGGGTGCATGCAAATTGCCTGTTGATTTAATTGTGTCTTTTAACCCCTTGAATGCTAGGGAGTGCCACAATGCATTGCAAAATGATTCATTTATTAATTCATCTTCTACAGAAGAGGGGATGTTCAGTGTGAGGACCTCCAGATTCTATCAGACTACAACTTCCATCATTCTGCAGGGGATGATGGGAGTTGTAGTCTGGCAGCAGCTGGAGGGTCTCACATTGCCCACTATTTGTTCTACAGCTTCTCTCCCTCAAGGGGGTATGCAACGCCTTGCAAAGAAATGCGTTACACACCCCTCTGGCACTCAAAGGATTAACCCTTTGAGTGCCACTGTGCTATCCAACTTAGATGCCTCTCTGGCACTCAGAGGGTTAAAGCATCTCTTCTTCCAACTCTTCACCCTCCCACTTTTTTCTGGTAACTTTCTTACCTGCCCCTCACTCTTTACCCGTTCATCTTTCCATCCACTTGCCCACAATCCTTATCCTCTTTTTACAATCTTCTTCTCCACTTCACTCACCCATTTTCCATCACCTCCTTTTCCGCTCCTTTTTTTTCTATTCTCTCCTTCCACTCACTCCCATAGCTTCCTTAGTTCCCAATACGCCCTCTTCCTCATCCTTTCCCCCCCTCACACTACCCTTTCCCCATGTACTTCCTCCTCAACTCCCCTCACTCCACTTTAATGTTGCACCTTCATTTTATTTCAGTCCACCTACCATTCTCCTACTTGGATGCCCAGTCTTGCCTAAATGAATACTTTATCTTTTCTTGCCGGTGTTGTGTTTGCAATTTAGAGAGTCTGATGTTTCTATAAATTTACTTTAAAATATATAGTTCGCTGTTTTTCAGCAAAGCTTTCCATCTGAGGAGTTTTATGGGGGGAAATCTGCCAGCCAACTTTTAGTTCCTCGTGTTATATCCTTGTATCAGAAGTGTGGGATTTTTATAGGCTTGTGTTTGTCACTTAGATTAGTTTGCCATTGTTCTAGACTGTAAAGGCTGTTATAGCTCATTGTTAACCCTTTGAGTGCCAGTTGCATACGTAAAACATTGCTTTGCAATGTGTTGCATACCCTTCTGGCACTCAGAGAGTTAACAGTATGGAGCTGTGTTAGTCTCCGTTTCATGTAAACTAAACATTTTTGGCAGTACTATAGAGTGGTCTTTTGTCAGCAGTTGTTGAACTGCTACTCCCATCATCCTTAGTCATCCATTGGACATGGGGACGTATTGTGCTAAATGATGTCATCGTACCCTGTTTCTGATACATAGTTCATTTCAAGAAAGTTTCTGAAAAAGTGTTGTTTGTTTTAAACAAGTAATTGTTTCCAACATGAAACTTTTGAGTTTGTTACCTAAAAACAGCACTGTTGCTTTTTAAATACATGTATGTTGTATTAGACATGTTTTATATTTTGAAACCTGTTTTTTGAGTAATATAGATGTTTAAATTATACTAATGAAGTCATGCTATGCTATGCAGACACTTCCTGTCTGAGCCATACTTCACCTCCCTTTACTACCCTTCCTTTGCCCACATCCTCCTGTCTGTCTGTTTCTTTGTGTTTGCCAGTCTGTCTGTCTATCTACCTAGCTTCCCTGTCTTTCTCTAGTGTATATGTGTGTTCTTGCAACTATGCACAAAATCCAATTTAATAAATGTAATAGTTTTAACACCTTAATGACCGGTTACGTGCCAGGACCGTCAATGTTTTTTTTCCTGAAGGACCTGGATCTTGCAAGAGCCCTGTATGCACTAGCATGGTCTGAAATTGACCCATCCAAGCCCGGAGCAGACACTATCAGACTACCGTTCGGAGTGCCGATACACGTCGTCAGTCATGTGTGCCAGCGCACAGAACGTCCTCTATTCTCTCGTTAACCGCTATCCACGCCTAGGTTCTCTGGTCCTTAAGGGGTTAAATGACAAGAAAACAAAAAAGGGAGAATACATATTTTACCTCTAAAAGGGCAGTTTACACTTTGGTCAGACTCCAACCTTAAACGGTTAAAGAGACTGAAGATGTTGAAAGCAATGAGGCTGATATACTAAGACTGACTAGAGCAAAGCAACTGCCAGAAGGGAGAAATTAAAATACCGTATATCCCCATTGATTTGAAAGGGTCTTTTAATCCCACAGCTGTAATGCATAGGCTGGCGTCAAATGTGGCCCTCCAGCTGTTGTTAAGGGTAAACTTCCATCATCCTCAGCTGGCTGTAGGTCAGCACTAACTGAATATCTGGGTTGATTTTACCTCTGGGTAAGACAAGCTCAAGTGAGGAGAGGGGGTGTGGCCATGGGAGGGGCTAGGAGCTCCTAGTGTGCCTTGTTTACAAAGCAGTTTACTCCCATCCCAATAGCAGGCCCACAGAAGACTTACTGAAATGTGGAACAGTTTTGAAGAAACCGACTGCAGAATGGGGAATAAATAAAACTTCTTCAAATCCTCATCAATTTAAATTGCGCTTTTAACCCCTTGAATGCTAGAGAGGTCTCCAATGCATTGCAAAGCAATGCACTGGAGACCTCACTAGCATTCAAGGGGCTAAATGCACAATTTAAATCAATATGCTCTTTATTTCTCCACTCTGGTGTAGTTTGTTTCACCCAGAATTGCCCCTTTTCTTTGTGCATAGTATTTATACTGTGCCTTTAACATGCTCTGAATGTAATTGTACATTGCAGAAGCAAGCACTGCTGATTATTTCCCCTTGTGCTGTAGACGAACATTACATGACACTTTCCTGTCCATCAAGCCCCATTATTTTCTGAAGTGTCATGTCAAGACTGCTCCTGTTATATACTGTCACTTTCGTTTTTACCTCCATCCCATTTCCCTATCTGTGTTCTGCTTGCTGTTCACTCCAACGAAAGTGACTACAGGTCACCCTCTTAATGGTCGTTGGTGGATGAAAACTTTGAACGTCAAGAAAATTGTTTCTGTCACTTTCTTTGATGTAAAAATCTCACTCAGAGTCCTTCTTCCCTCTTGACAGTAGAAAGCTCTGATGTTTGCCTTCCTCGAAATAAATGTAGTTTCTTGTTTTGAGACCATTGATTGTTCCTGCTGCCTTCTGTCTCCAGTTGTGTCCCTAGACATCTAATGTTTCACTTTTGCATGTGTATTTTCCGAAGCATCCATGTTCACCTGATGTATTAATCCTCTGAATTCTAGAGGTCTTCATTGAATTGCTACACTGTGTTTGAGACCTAGCATCCAGAGGTTTAAATTACACTGTCTAATCTGCACAGAAATTAACATCTTTTTGTACAGGAAAATTAAATTGTACCTTGTAGAAGGTTTGAAAGGCGTGAAAATATCTTTCAAAGTCAATTACATGCTAGGAATAAGTACCTCTTAACTTGTTTAACAGAAGGACTTACCTATGTTGGTGTCCTTTAACCACTTTGCTGCTAAGTCATTTATCCCTACTGAGCTAAGCATGTTTTAGCAATCTTATTGCTGACGCCATATGTTTTATTCGGCAGGCCCAATAAAGTGGAACTCCATAGTTACTAACATAATGAATAAACCTGCATCAATAATGGTCTGACCAAGGGGGTCTGAGGTTTGTACTCTGTGCCAATCACCCCTCCTGCTCCTAACTAAACATATTACTTTTACTGTATTTAATGATACTTATTGTATGACTTTGCTATCAGTGGGACACCAATATGTTAGCTATCATTAAAAAGAGTAAACTGTCTCCATTCAGGTACCAGCAGTTCAGTTTAGGTGGGACACAGGGAGTCTGTGATATGGGAAGATATCTAGTGGAAGTCTCCTCCACCAGTGACGACATAATCGCACGTGGCAATGGGGAGGTCACTAGAGTACTCAGAGGACTGTTGTAATTGTATTGGACTCACCCCCAGTTAAGTCCTACGCCACCAGTTAAGTCCTACACCCCCCCCCCACACACACACACACACACACACACACACACACACACACACACACACACACACACACACACACACACACAAAACACCCACACCCGGTTCACGTCCACATGCAACATTGGCTAGTATTAAAGCACACATTGTGCGTATTGATGCTATGCCTCTCTGACAGCCAGCAGAGCTGTCTTTTTATAGTTCTTGTATTTTTATTGGTTAGCTTCCTGGACATGGGGAAGCTTAATCTTCCTACATCCATTTTGAGCTTCAACACCAGTGACAGTAAGGCTCCTCTACCCTCACTGGTATCTGTCCACAAGGACCCCCACGTGACATCACACATCTTGCTTGTAAAGAGACACAATGCTGGATAAATCAGCCATTTCAATCCGTGTCTTTGGAGTAGTATGAGGCACCGGGCAGCTTTCATCCTCATTTCTTTAGGCTGACATTAAGTGGGTGACTTTAGGCACCTTTGCAATAATCTACAGACTGTCTAAACCATTTATGACTCCATTAATGAGCTCTTACAGGTTAGCCACTAGACTTGTATAAAGGCAAAGAGACAAGCGAAAATACCTAAACTTCAATTTGGTTTAAATGGGGATTTTCAGTCTCTGAATGCTAGAGGTGTCTCCATCATCCTAGGGATTAAACCCCCCATTTATGTTAATGTAAATTTTTCTTTCTTTGTTACAGTGCAGTTTGTTTATCTCAGAATTACTCTGCATTGTCTTTATACATAAGAGTCCTTTTTTGTGTACCATAGGGAACAAATGAAAACTACCACTGATTTGAAGGATCAGTAAAATTGTTTTATAGGGAAAAAACTGATTGGGATTTTCTTGCTGATTAAATTCACACACTCCCTCTGGATCCCTGCTGAGCTGGCTGGATACCCGTAGGGGGATTCACTAAGCTGTGATAAAGTGGAGATGACCTCCAGTGACATCACTTCTCCAATTTCTATGTTATTCTATGGAGCCTATGTGCTAAGATTTCTTAAGTAGGGAGATCTTAGTGCATAGGCCTCTATAGAATAACACAGGAACTGGAGAAGTGATATCACTGGAGAAGTTATCTCCACTTTCACACCTTAGTGTATAACCACCCCACCCCGGTGAGCTGTCTGGATACTGGGTGGCACTACTAATATTATCCCTTTGAGTGCCAGAGGGGTACGCAACTCATTGCAAAACAATACGTTGCATACCCCCTGGCACTCAGAGTTAACTAAACAACAGTTTGAAGGATTAGAACTTTCGAGTGAAGCATATCCCAGCAGTGGGACTCCCCTTGTTTTACTCAACGATAGAAGCCCTACAATATGGGATGTATTTTTTCCATCATAAATGTTTTCTGATCCTTTAAATGAGGATTGTAACCTCTTGAATGCTAGCGATGTCTCAACATCTTACTCTTGGGAGGGGGTGCCCATTTTCATCAATAATATGGTAGAAAAGTGGATTTTTTGTTTGAATGTGTGGTGTGGGGGGGTTTGTGTGCATTATTTTCCCATTATCCCATAAAACACATCAATTCATATGTATCCTTGAACCCTTTGAGTTCCAGAGAGGTGTGCAGTGTATTGCTTTCAGAAGGGTACATCATCACTGTGGTAGGGTAGTTCTTGTGTTGTAAAACAAGGGTATTCCTACTGCTTTGCTCCAAATGTATAACCAATCTGTTTTTTTTTTTTGGGGGTGGGGGTTTAATTATATAAAACTGCTAGCAACAGTGCCACCTGGTGTCCAGATTGTACGGGAGAGGCAAGTCTCATTCTACAGCTCTCCATAGAAAGTGATAGTAATTCCAAGATTTGGAATAAATGGCGTCTATCCTTAAGACCTAAAATATATATTCCCACAGCCTCCCTTACTCTCCTTCAGACAGCCTCTTAATTTAAAACAAATGATGGTAAGGAGTGCCCTGAATAAAAATACAAGAAATGGCACATCTCCCTGCCTACAAAGGAGGTGTGAAACCAGTGCACACACTTACACCACAGACAAGGTACCCATACCAAACTCCCAGTTACACCAATGGTACCTTCACTTGCAAATCATCCAATGTGATATACCTCATGATGTGTCAGAATGTCCAACAGGTCTCTCTGTGGGTGAAACAGGCCAACCAAAACATAAACTGTTTAATTCCCACAGATCCAGTGTTAATAACAAAAAGAGACACCAGTGGGAGAACATTTTTGCCAAAATGGACACAGTGTTAGGGACATTAAACTGACTGTATTGATTCACATTCAGAGGGAGAGACAACTATGGAAGGGAAATGAATGCTTTAGTTTAATACTTTAAATAATGGCCTGAACATGAATAGTGAATTTCAGTCACATTATTACATTGTGGATTAACCTTTATGACAGAGTATCACTGGAAGTGTAAATAGCTTTGATACTTCCAGAGGATGACTGCAATTTACTTCACACTCCTTTACCATTGACTGATCCAGAAATAAAAGATGGTACTGTGCCTTATTCTACATTATTATTGCTTTATTTGTTAACCCATGCCTGAGGAAGGAGCCTTAGTGTCCTGAAAGCTTGCACTTTCTATGTCCTCAGTTAGCCATTAAAAGGTATCACCTTTATACCACTCTTGTAAGTTTTTTTTCTACAGTTCTGCAGCAGAGCCGCGATCGCGTTAGCGACAAAAAATTATTTCACTGAAACAGTCTTCTACATGTGCTTGCAAACCAAGAGCAAACCAAGCACATGTAGAAGACCGTTTCAGTGAAATAATTATTCTCCACTAACGGGATCTTGGCTCAGCTGCGAGCCGCAAGCCTGTCGTACGACAGACTTCCCCTGCAGTCAGCACAACGGGAAGGGGGAGGGAGGGGGGTACTTTGCCTTCGGTTATCTCTCAAACCATAAAGGTTTGAGAGATGAACCTGGGGGCTATTAACTTACTTTGCAAATACCTACAATATGAGGGACAGTAATAATAAAGTATTACTATCCCTTTAAGCATGCATGGGATAGGCATAAGGCTGTCCTTAACATAAGAAAAGACCAAGGACCAAAAAAGGTTTGAGGTTTTTACAGTAGGAACATGGGCAGAATGGATGGGCTGAATGGTTCTTATCTGCCGTCAGATTCTATAAATAAATAAAAATAAATATATATATATATATATATATATATATATATATATATATAATATAATAATGTCTGTCAATATACATTGTGCAGTGAACACTTGAATTTCTATGTACTTATTTTAATGATAATCATTTCTCTTTTTTTGTCCCCTAGATATTAAGCACAGGAGGATACCAATTTTGTTTTTTGCTAACAAGATGGATTTAAGAGATTCTCTGTCATCTGTAAAAGTTTCTCAGATGCTCACCTTAGAAAACATCAAGGATAAGCCGTGGCATATTTGGTAATTATTTTCTGTTTGAGTGCCAAAGGGTCAGAGTGTATATGTATCCACAGCAACATTTTGTTTAATTGAAGTGTTCAGTATAAACTATAATCATGACCAGTGTTGAAAAATATCAGCATTTTGGCCAAATGATAATTACAGACCAATGAGGTGCTTGATTTTATTAACCCCTGGGATGCTAACTCCTAGCATTCAAGGGGTTAATTCCAGGGTGGTAACGTGGGATTAACCCCAACGGCTCCTGAACTACAACTTCAATCACGTTGCCCACTATTGGAAACCTCTTTAACCGTTTCAATGTCAGAGGGGTACACAACACATACCCCTCTGTCACCAAAAGGATTAATTCAGCATGGTGATGGGATTTACAGGCATCTTGATGGTTTCAGTGATGTTTTACAGCATGATGGAAAAAGAGGTCTTGATTTTTAAGTCTTACAATGCCTATGGCTTGCATATATACAGTTTAGTTAGCTATGAAAATGGTCAGAACATCACGAAAATAGAATATATGTATGTACTCAGTTTGCACATGTTCTTAAATGGATCTATACAATGTGGAGCCAAATTATGAATATGTAATTAGATATATCTATAGAAATCACATGCTATGCTATAAAACTATCCAAGAATAGTTGTAATTTAATTGAGACATGAGGCTATGGTGGAGGGAGGAGACCCATGACTATTCTTAAAGCGGAACTTTCAGTTACTAATAAGTCACCCTTGAATTATTAAACCTATGGCGACTAACATCCTAATACATGTATTACCTCTATAAAGTGCCGCATTCTAAAGAAATCTTTTATCTAAGGACACAGACATCTTGTCTGCACACCTGCACTTGTCAGTCTTGGTCTCCTGTAAGAAGCGTTGCAGAGTACCACGTGGTAACTGGAAGGACTGATGGCGCAGACTGTACTAAACTGCCCATCAGTCTCCAAAGAAGAAAGATTTCTTTACAATGCAGCACTTTACAGAGGTAATACATGTATTAGGATGCTAGTCGCCATATGCTTAATAATTCAAGGGCAACTTACTAGTAACTGAAAGTTCCGCTTTAACTAACGATGACCAATAACATTACAGCTGACTTAGTAAGACATTAAAATGAAGAGGGTTTTTAATGTTAATATACGTTTAAAGAGACAGATCTCAGTCAAATCTTCCACCCACCCGTGGGTTAACTGAAAATGTATTGCTACTTACACCAGTGGACACTTATAAGGGTCCAAATAGATCATTCATTAGAAAATGATTTTTGTACCGTACAGTAATCTTACATTGAGGTGTATTTGTATCAAATCACAGGTGTGGCTTTGTTGTAATTGCAGTACATCTCAAAATTGTTATAGGGGTTTAAAGGGATAGTAATGTTTAATAATAAAAGCAGCTCCAGTTAATCTTCATAGTATTTGAGTCATAGAGAGTGTTATTTCAATACTGTCAGAGTTGTAGTTCAAGAGTAATTCAATGATAAAGTATCCCCCTCCCGCCCCTTTTACATAGTGTAAGCCACTTCACCTCAGATGTGGAATCTGGTCCACAGACCAGACAGATAACAACAAGGGACAATCTTCTTACTATGAGAAAAAGGAAAACCCTGCCCACTTGACAGTTTTTTCCCTTATCATTATTGAAGATTGTCCCTTTCTGCAAGTCATCTGGCCACCACCTTTCTGTTCTGAGGTGAGCAGTGTTACATCAGTAAAAGGGGCGGGATGGGGATACTTTATCATTCAATCACTCTTGAACTACAACTCTGACATTATTGAAATAACACTCTCCATGGCACAAATACTATGAAGATTAATTGGTGCTGCTTTTATAATTAAACATTACTATCCCTTTCAGGGCTGTTTTAAATACCATAAACATTCCTTTACTGCAGGAAGTTCCTTCTGACCCTTCTGATGTTTTTCAGGAGCCTAAAAAGCCCCTTACTTGCTTTCCACCTAACCCCACTCTTGACACCTTGTGTCTGAAGAGTGGAAGTCTCCGGACAGGGAACCTTCTGTCTCCAAGAAATTTGTTAAGCTTTATTCCTTTTCTGAGGCAGTGCTTGCTCAGTGGGTTCATCCTCCTAAAGTGTGGATGCTTCTATCTCCAGGCTATCCAAGTGTACTGCCTTGCCAGTGTCTGATGCGTCTGCTCTGAAGGACTGGACTGAAAGAAACTGGAGGTCTCCCTCAAGTCCATCTTTGCCACTGCTGGATCTGTCATGCATCCAGCATTCGCAGCAGCATGGGTGAACCGGGCCATTGCGGTCTGGACTGAACATCCCACTCTTGCTGTCTGCCAGGATGCTCCTACTTTAGATAAGTTGCACCTCCTTGCCAACATTTGTGAGGCACAGCACTATGTTTTTGCTGCCCTATTTGATGGCTAGGGTTTCCACCATGTCTATGGTTGTCAGACAGGCTCTGGCTCAAGATCTGGTCTGCTGATACTGCTTCTAAGAAAGCTTTGCTCTACTTGCCTTTTCAAGGCACTTTTTTGTTTGGGCCAGATCTCAAGGATCTGATCAGTGAGGCTACAGGGGGTAAGATTACACTTCTACCCTTAGTTCCTAGGAAGAAAACACAGCTTAAGCGGAACCAGTATTTTAGCTCCTTTCAGAATGTCACACGTCCGGCTAACCATATGGTTCCCTCAGCTCCGCGTACCTCCTCCAAGCCCAAACAGCAATGGAAGCCCAAGGTTTCCTCCAAGGCTTCCAAGCCTTCTTAGGCATGACTCACCGAACCCGGGTCCACACTCTGCTGTGGGTGCTCGTCTGCGTCACTATCACAGCATTTGGGAGGATTCAGTAATGGACCCATGGGTTTTGCAGATAGTGACAGAAGGGTACAGGATCCCTTTCATCTCTCTTCCTCCCTTTCACTTTCTTCCTTCTCATACGCCTCAGGGCACAGAGAAACGCCGTCTGTTCGATGGCGCTGTTCAGGCTTTTCTGGACAAGGAAGTTCTGGAGCCGGTTCCAGTTCAGGACAGAGGTATGGGTTTTTACTCAAACCTCTTTGTGGTTTCCAAGAAGGAAGGCGGTTGTCATCCCATTTTGGACTTGAAGGATCTCAATTCCTTTGTGACCCAAACTCATTATCAACAGGATTCTCTTCGGACGGTGATTGCTGCAATGTCCCCGGGGGAATTCCTTGCTTCTCTGGATCTTCAGGATGCATACTTACACATTGCCATTCATCCAGAGAGCCAGCAGTACCTCCGGTTTGCCTGCGACCAGGGACATTTTCAGTTCTGAGCTCTTCCATTTGGTCTGACGACAGCTCCTCAGGTCTTCAACCGTGTCCTGGGAGCCTTAGTGTCCGTCCTTCACCAACACGGCATCAGAGTTACTTCATAAATGGAATTCTTGTTTCTGAAAGCCTCTTCTGCGGAACTTCTTCATCAGCAGGTTCAGCAATGCATTCATGCTTTCACCCATCACGGGTGGATCATCAACTCGGACAAATCAGATCTTGTCCTATCCCAGCGTCTGATCTTCCTGGGCCTCCTCTTCTATACCCAGAAGAACATGGTGTTTCTCACGGACGAGGTGGCTCACCAGATCGCCCACAGGGTTTCTGCGATACTGGCTCAAGATCCAGTTCCAGCCAAGAAGCTGTCTTCTCTCGTGGGGAAATTCATTTCCACCATAGTGGTGGTACCGTTCACCATGGCACACACCAGGGAACTCCAGAGGTTTGTTATCCAGGTGTGCAGGGGTCGGCCAGACCTTCTGAAGACATCTGTGTCGCTTCCTCTTCAGGTGGAAGTGAGTTTGTCCTGGTGGCTCGACCTCGCCAATCTGCTGAAGGGAAAGTCCTTCCTAGTTTCCTTCTGGACCACAGTGACGAAGGATGCCAGCCTCTCCGGATGGGGAGCGGTCCTGGGTCACCTGAGTGCACAGGGTTGGTGGTCTCCAGAAGAATCTCTCCTTCCCATCAAAGTGTTGGAGCTTTGGGCGATCTTTCATGCCCTTCGTCATTGAACATCTCAGCTGGAAGACTGTCCAGTCTGGGTAGAGTCCGACAACGCCACGGCCGTGGCTCACATCAACAAGCAGGGCTGAACAAGACGTCTCACTGCTTGGTTAGAGGTGAAGGCTATTTTGTCCTGGGCAGAAGAACACGTTCCTACCATATCAAAAGTGCACGTTCCTGGCATAGACAACATCATGGCAGACTTCCTCAGTCGACGGACAGTGGAGAGTAGGAGCTGCACCCAGAGGAGTTCACCCTCATTGTTCAGAAATGGGGTCTTCCTTACATCGACCTGATGGAGACAAGACACAACAGGAAGGTTCTAAGGTTCTGCACTCAATCAAGGGAACCTTTAGCTCTGGCGGTGGATGCAATGTACATTCCTTGGTTATTCCCTCTGACCTACATCTTTCCTCCCCTCCCCATGTTGCACAGGGTGTTATGGAAATTACGACTAGAGCGTTGTCCAGTCATTCTGATTGCTCCGTACTGGCCTCGCCAGGCTCCTCGCCGGAGCTTCTGGATCTGTCAGTGGCGGAGCCATTCTGGCTCCCTTGCCGTCCGGATCTTCTTCTACAGGGTTACCTGTGGAAGGAGGATGTTCATCGTCTAGCCTTGATGGCTTTGAAATTGAATCATCAATATTGAGGAAAAAAAGCTTTTCTTTTGGTGTGGTGGCTATGTTCAGTGCCCGCAAACCTGTTTCTTCCAAGATCTATCATCATGTCTGGTTGACCTTCCTATCTTGGTGTGCTGACAAGGACCTGTCTCAGGAATTTGATCTGCCTATGGTCCTGACTTTTTTGCAGGACGGTGTGGATAAGGGCCTCAGTTTGAGTTCCCTTAAAGTTCAGACGTCTGCTCTCTCTGTTTTCTTTCAGAGGCGCATTGCCATCCTTCCTGATGTCAAGGTTTTCTTCCAGGGCATTACTCATACTCCTCCTGCCTTCAAGATTCCTTCTCCTCCATGGGATCTTAACTTTGTTTTGGGCATTCTTCAGCTCCCTCCATGTTTGGCTACTATTCCTCTACGCCTGTTGACGTGGAAAATGGTTTTTCTCTTGGCAATTGTGTCTGTCCGTCGTGTTGCGGAGTTACATGCTCTGTCCTGTAAACCACCCTATTTGGTGTTTCACAAGGACAAGGTGGTGCTTCGCACCTCTCAGGAGTTTCTCCCGAAGGTGGTTTCAGAGTTCTACATCAATCAGGAGATTGTGGTGCCCTCTTTCTGCCCTGACCCCGCCTCTGGCAAGGAGAGGGATCTCCACTTGTTAGACGTGCTGCGTTGTCTCATGTTTTATGTACATCGAACGGAGTCTATCAGGCAATCACACGTGTTCATCATTCCTGAGGGTCCTAGGGCAGGAAGACCTGCATGCAAGGTGACTGTTTCTTCTTGGATCAAGTCCACTGTTCGTAAGGCTTATGAGCTGAGGAAGAAGCCTGTACCTTTCAGGGTCACAGCTCATTCTACTTGATTTACTGGGTCCTCTTGGGCTTACAAGAATCAGGGTTCTGCTGATCAGTTGTGCAAGGCTGCCACTTGGTCATCTGTGCACACCTTTTCGAAGCACTACCGTGTTGATGTGCTGGTATCGGCTGACGCCAGCTTTGGGAGGAAAATCCTGGAGGCAGTTTTGCCTGTCTAGGATCTTCTTCGGTTCTTGGTGCTTCCTTCACTTTTGAGCCCCGTTGGCTCTAGCTCAGTGTGCTGTGTAACAGTTGGGGTGGCGTTACGCCTGTTCAGTGTCCGTTGACACTTTATTGTTTGTTGGGCTATCTCTGATCTGATGGTTCATATCTGCTCTGATGACTTTGGGGGCCTTGCGCCTGGTCCTTGCCTTACTTCCCGCCTCTGGGAAACTTAATGGTTGGACATCCCAGAGTTACCAGTAACCTGTATTGGACAACAGAGAAAAGAGGATTTTAGTCTTGTGTTAAATCCTCTTCTCTTAGTCCATACAGGTTACTGGTCTCCCACCATGTCAAGGGACCATGCTTGCCTCTCCTGTGGCAGACTGTGGGGTCCTTCGGGGTCATGCTCACAGGAGTCTTCTTTCCCTTCTAATATCTAGTCAATAGTTAGTGTCTCAAATCTTTCTGGAGTTGGTTGGCTAGCTGCAGCCAAGGAGGGAAGGTAAGCTCCACCCCCTGCATAGAATTCTAGAATTGTTCCTGCCTACTTAAAGTGATGGATTGCCTACCCAGAGTTACCAGTAACCTGTATGGACTAAGAGAAAAGGATTTAACAGGTAAGACTAAAATCCTATTTTAAAGCATAAGTTGGGCTTTATTTTTGTTTAACCACCTTTATATGGATAACTCATCATTTCATTTGATTAAAAAAAAAAAAAAAAATCAGAAAAGAAAATTAAAAAAGCAAATATTTTTTTACAAATTTTCCATCATAATTTGTGCTCAATTGGTTAATGTTTAAGGCGGAACGTTCATGGTAATAAGATTGCCCCTGAATGTATTACTAACTTAGCGATATGTAAAGGCATACTGTCTTTAAGCTCAATAAATTAGTGGTCTTGCATTAAAAACCATATCTTCTACAGGAACCAGAGAACAGACAGTGCAGACATCTAAGAGGAAATGTACCTCTGAGTCTGCTCTGTCTGTCCCGTTCTCTGCCAGCATTGGTGAGTGGCGTCCTTTGTGCCTTAAGGCACCGGAAGGGACTGACCGTGCAGGAGCACAGAACTTCGTTTGTAAGCTCTGTGCAGCCCGATG
Organism: Rhinophrynus dorsalis; assembly: GCA_037306005.1. NCBI lineage: Eukaryota > Metazoa > Chordata > Amphibia > Anura > Rhinophrynidae > Rhinophrynus > Rhinophrynus dorsalis. The sequence goes on along the minus strand of CM074719.1, from coordinate 64,401,073 downwards.
CCTGTAGAAGATATGCTTTTACTGCAATACCACTAATTTATCGAGATTAACGATAGTATGCCTTTGCATATCGCTAAGTTAGTTATATATTCAGGGGCAATCTTATCACCATGAAAGTTCCACTTTAATAGGGATTGGAAAAAAAGGTATGAATGGTTATTAATACCTCCCAAATGTCCCTTTTTAGGGGGGGGATACTGTCCATCTGAGGTGAAAATCCCTATGTTCCTCATTCCCTCCCTGGTGATCAAACTATCTGGTGTGTATATAAATGTATCACATTGCTCCACAGTAATAAAACCCACATTACTGTTTGTTTAAACTTCAGTATATGTGTTTACTTTGGGCTTGGTCTAAATCATTTATTCAGGGACACAAAGAGGTGGATATAGGTCTTCAAGTGTCCAAACCTGCTGTACGTATAGTTTTGCCCCCAGCACATACAATTTAATTAAAAGTGCCCTTCATTGTGGGTATTTTTCCTGTGAGGATATTTATTCTCTGTTTCTCTTTTCCTCACAATCACTTTGATGAAGACAGAGGCAGAGAACAGTGAGAAAGGCAATGTATAGTATTCACTGCCTTTATCATGGCTCGGCCAGCACATGTGATCCCTGTAGCAGCGATTCAGTTTACTGAGCCACTGGGAAAAGGCTGAATCTGACTGCTCAAGGCCTCAAGCACTCCTTTACAGCCTCCCTGGCCCCCTGAGGTGCACTGCAATCATGAAGTCTTTGACATGCCAGAACCATCACCTATCTTAACACCTTAAGGACCACTGCTGTGCCAGGACCATCATGGTGGTCCGGCACTTAAGGACCAGTGACGGTCCTGGCACGGCATGGAGTTCAGGGCTCCCAACTTGGCTGCACGCCGCTCAGGAAGCCCTGAACCGGAAGCGGGAAAACAAAAAGCCCCATGGTCCTCAAGTGCCGGTTGTGTGTGCGCACACCGGTCCTTAAGGGGTTAAAGGGTGGAAATGTGTGACGGTCCTAGCACGGCACTTGTCGTGAAGGGGTTAAGGCCTAGATTATAGTAAAGGATGTTACCACTGGTTTTCTCAAAGATGCCTGTTGAAGTCCATGGGGTCATTTGTAGATAAAACTAGCAATAAAAACTGCTATTTAATCTAGGCCTAAATCAGCCTTTTGGCGGTATTTGCCATCTCTGGTCTACAACCAAAATCTTTTAATAAATACCAATAAGAAAATGGTATTTTGTACTGTAGTTACCACATGGCATTGTTGCTTTAAAAATAAAATAAACTGAAGCAACACCCAATAAACACACATTCTGTGTGCATACCTACAGGTGCATATATATATATATATATATATGTGTGTGTATATATATATATATATATATAGATATATATATATATATATATATATATGTGTGTGTGTGTGTGTATATATATATATATATATATATATATATATATATATATATATATATATATATATATATATGGATGTGTAGTCCTGATTGGATTTTCTCATGGCAGCAAAACTGAAAGTTTCTGTGATTTTGTAACAATCTTTGTTTCTCTTATTTGCATCTGATCATTCAGCCTGGCAGATTTCCGAGGCTCAGCAGAACACCTGCTGCTATAATGAGCACAGGGTAAATCAAGGATGGTAGCATGTGGCTTTCCAGCTGTTAGGCTTCAACTGCCATCATCCTCAGAGAGAGAAAGATAAACACAGGGACACAAAGAGATAGAGGGAGACAAGCGGACCTGAGAGAGAGAGAGGCAGAGTGAGAGAGACAGAGATATTGGGAAGTTTGTGAAAGTGTGTGTGTTACAGGCAATCTCTAGTCCTATATAATAATTTGGTAAATGTACGTTTGTCAGAAGCTGTCATGCGCAGTACAGACTGCCCGCACGCGCAGCTGATAACAGAGCGGGGTGCTCCGAATTCAGACCGTAGTTGGTGCACAGAGAGGACTACGGTCTGAATTTGAAGAGCCCCGCTCCATATCAGCCGCGGCGCAGGCAGTCTGTACTGTGCATGACTGCACCGCGGCCGTTGCTGGGTGGCACTGTGGCCCGTGTATACTAGTATATAATATATAAGACATCCATTACATCTAAACACTTTTATTACATAGCAAAGCCCTTACTATATTACCCTCATTCCCACCTTATATAACATAAGTAGTAATCTGTACTTAACCCTTTGAGTGCGTTGCGTAACCCTCTGGCAGTCAGGATCTTATTTCACAAATGTACATGTATGTTTGTAGTGTTGTGTTGTCTGTCTCTGTAAGTTGCTGTAAATGTGAATGTTTTACACACTATAATGGAAAATATACATGCACACTATGAGTAATTATGTGTTATAGGTGCTTTTCACACTGTTACATGACTGAGGTGTTTTATAATATGTACCGTGTCTGCTAAAGTTGGATTGTTATCACTAGAGTATTTGGAAAATGAATACACTTTGTAGAAGTACTTGTAAGAGAGGTTTCTGACTCTTATTGAATGGCAGTTTTTGGCCCTTTCTAGTGCAAGCGATGGACTTAAAGGAGAAGGACTTCCGGAAGGTGTAGACTGGCTTCAAGGTATGTTCCAGTGTACTTTTTCACACTGTTTTCATCAGCCTTTCTCTTTTCCGTATAACCTCCATTTTTCCATTCTTATTATTTCCATCTTTTCTGCTCCCAGACCAAATCACACAGTAAGTGAAGTAATTCCATGCTATTCATCCCATATCTCATTGAAGTTGACGTGATAGTATTAGTACTGTATTCGTATTTGTGCTAGCCTCTTCTGACTGCTATAAATGTTTGCTTTTGAAGTGTTTGTGAGAGCAGTTGTGGTCAAGCAAGAACTTGGTCACCACAGGTTGTGCACCCCGGATTTAGGCCTGGATTACATTAGCGCTGAATTTCTTATTGGGATGAAAATTCCATAAAAAAGCACTGTTTTTTTTTAAATACCCCTTTGTGTGTTGCAATGCATTGGATACCCCTCTGGCACTCAGAGGGTTAACTTGACCCATAATGTTCATGGTTCACTATCAAAATGTCACCCACTATTGGGCGACAAATTAAACGGCACATTAAACATTTTGCTGGCATGAAAAGGGCGGCATGACAATCGCAGCGGAGTTGCTCTGGTACGTGTGCCTCTCACAATGATTTTTTTATTATTTTGAGCAGTGGACAGTGAGGGGAAAGAGAATGTACCAAACACACAGCTAATACAGACACAACAGCAAGGTATCTTTACATTGCTTGTAAATCAGTGACGGTTAATCCAGCGACATGACCATCTCACCCTTTTGATGCGGGTGAGATTGTCATGTTGCCCATTTCATGCTGGCAACATGTTTAATGCGCTGTTTAGGTGGTCGCCCAATAGTGGGCGGCATTTGAAAGGGATATCATGTTCAGATGGTTTAGTGTCTACATGAGCTCTCTTTGGGACTGATCAGAAGCAAAAAAAAAAAAAAGACGTGAAACACAGACAATCCAGTATTTACATAGCAGCAGATTAGGATTTCCTGTCATTTTGGTTTTTGATAGGAGATATTCTGTTTCCGCAACTTGAGGCAGTTGAAATGGCTACATTTTTTACATATCAGGAAATGTAGCCTTTGCAGGCTTGAATGTGCATGTGTCGAATAAACTATTCTATATAGAAGTCTTGCTTACAACCTTAGATAATTCCCTGAACTGGCTGTTTAATTTCATGTGATCCATTCGGTTGAACATTTGAAGAAGTAACACTTTCTAATAATAACCCACACACATTTACCCTTATTCAAGCAATAACATACTCAGTCCTGAATGTCATTTGCATGGAGTTGTTGCAGAGTGAAAACGGCAGTGTGCATGATCCTACGTGTGATTACTTTTTGTAGTGGGCGGAGTTTGTCTCCTGTGATTCTGCTAGTAACTGTCATGTCTGCCTCAGTGGACATGGCATTCAGGACTGATTTGATAAAGGACACAAGGACAGAATTCATAGGGATCATTATGAGTTTCTGTCCTTAATAAGGTAAGTGGAGGGGATTATTATTAGGCAGTGTAATTTCTCATTTAACCCACTCAGAGGGTTAATATGGTGTAGCAATATACTGACCTTGCAGCTCTCAGTATCGTAGTGCACTGAGACACCTGCTATGCTCATCTGTAGAGTGGTCACAATAACATACCTCCCAACATTTGAAATTGCCAAAGAGGGACACGAAAAACCTGCCCCCGTCCCCTCTCATTTCAACACACTCTACTCTGTATCTGGTCAGGGAGACTGTTGACAGTCTGATGATGCTGTTGATGACACCGGCGTCCTGCTCAGACTCTTGCTAAGTTATACATGCAGCTAGAGAACTTACTCTGAAGCAGAGAAGGATTGCGTATGACACACTCTGCATGCGTGTACATAGATGAAGCATGGCACATAGTATCATCTTCAGCATCTCACCGCTCAGTGCACCTGCGGCTGAGAGGGTGAATTAATTGAAGGCTTCCGATGCTGGCCTGGAATAACTGTAAGCGGGACATAGTGCTAATGCAGTGGAACAGTGGGTTTGGGCCCCAAAATCGTGACTATCCCACGTAAATCGGGACAGTTGCCAACTATGTAATAAATATCTTCTCTTATCATGATGCTGCCCATATAACTTTCTTGCGTATTGAACACAAACATGCTTGCAGAGTAACAACTTACAGCACGTTATTCACGTTCTTCATGTAGAAGTTTCCCTAACAATTGCCAAATCAGCAGGTTCAGACCATTTGCTAACTCTGTGTCAGGGCCTTCTGGAGTGTTTTCCTGATCTCTTAATGCCCATAGATGCCATCAGCTGGCTGGGTATTATGGGAGTTGTAGTCTATAACAGCTGGTGCCTCTAAAATTGACTGTCCAGTTCTAAGATATCCATAGTAAGATATGTGGATTTGCATATGATGTGCTTCAGCAGCTATGTGGGAGGAGCTTTCCTTGTCTTCCTGGTCACAACTGGAAGTCAGAAGTGCGTAAGAATATTGCTTCCCCCGTTCTGCTAAAAAAGCAACTCATTCAATATTATGTATTTTAAGTTCTGTCAAAAGTAACATATTTATCTGTGAATGTTACATTAATGCTTTTTCATAAACGGCAACAAATATTTTAGCATTATTGTTATTTTTAACCCATCTATTGCTAGAGACTTATCCAATGCATGCATAGGGTTAATGTGATAATCACGGTTCCTTTTGGTTTTATTTATACTACTTGTGCTTTTCTTTATTTTTAACTTTGAACCCATTTTTTAAACTTTTATTTTTGCCCTGATTACTTGTTTCTTTCTTTCTCTGGAGGGAGGAACAGGTCCCTGACAATAAAATTGGGGATGTGAATAAAATGTACTGTTATCCCTGTGGCCAGAAGGACTGATGGGAGGGAGATTGGGGAGCTCTTTCCCTCCAGTCATTCATTACATGTAATAAACAGAACACTGGACACTGGAGTCTGTACTCACTGGGGTTCCGGTAGACCTCATTCCTGTGTATGGGTCTCTGCTATTTGTATTCTATACAGATAAGTTCTTTCCTCAACCCAGCAGCACTTTCCTGCACATGAGACTCTGTTTTCAATGTACATATGTGTTTATCAGTGAGGATGTGTTCCCCGAATTCCATGCAGGGGCCATGGAACAATATCACTGTTCCATCCAAGTGGCCTATGTATACGTAGCCTGTTTCACAATGTCTACTCCCATCAGGAAATTAAAATGGCTTTATTCAGTGAACTTATCAATTCCAAACAACTTTTTTTCAAACTAAAGATCACTTCAAACTGTGTATACAATGTGTTAAGTTTTTCGGTACATTTCTACTTTTCAGGAAATTCACATTTGAAAAACCTACTGATGACATCATTGATGACATCATTGCTGAAGTCACTAGGGTACTGTGTGGAACATTAGGCTGTCTGTTGTAGGCTTTTTCCTCTGTTGTGCAATGCGCCTTGCCTTCTAGATGGAACATTCCATGCACTTTAATCTCATGATGATTGTGCAGGGAGCAGATCCATGCTCTCTGATCTTATGAACCAGAGGGGTGCACAGTGCATTTCTTCACAATGAAATGGCACAGCCCTCTGGTCCTTAACCCTTTGAGTGCCAGAGGGATATGCAATGCATTGCAAAGCATTGCGTACCCCCTCTGGCACTCAAAAGGTTAAGGGTTTAATAGTTTAAGAATGTGTTCAGCTGGCAATGTAACTGCCTTCTTATCTGCAGTCTGCTTTACTAGCATAGCACACAGGCATAAATAAAGCAAGATGCTGATAACCTGCAGCTCCACTGACACAGAAATTTGCTGCTTTCAAAGCAGTTTGAATGAATAATGTCCTGTATTGGATTCTGCAGAGACAGATATTCAGTATAACATGAGAGCTGTACCTAGCACTCATGGGAGAACTGGACAGACATGCACATGGATTGGCAATGAGGGAAAAGCAGAAAGGCTAAACATAATAGACTGACAGCTCTGTACAAGGAGGTCTCTGACAATTATTACAGCATGACCAAGATGGAGGGCTCATCCTGTGCAACTCAAAGATTAATCCACGTTATAAATACATGTAGGGAAACATCTGAGAACAAAAATTAGTTTCTTTGGCTTCAGATGCACTATAGGTAATGGTTGTACAGTAACTGGAAAAACGACAATGCTAGGATCTCGCAAAATGCTGTTTATTATGCATTCCACTTTCTGGTGCAAAGCAATATATTAGAGCCCTCTCTAGTGTTCAAGGGGTTAAAATCCACATTTAAATCAATAGGAATTTTTTGTTCTCCCCGATAGTGCAAATGGTTTGTCCCAAAACACCTCCACTTTTCTTTTGAACATACAGCCTAAGTATGTGTTAGAGTGAGAAGCCGTAGTGGACAGGAACAAGTCATGTAGGATAGTAAGGAATGGTGGGACTGAACTAGAATACAGAACTGAACTAGAATACAGCAGTGCAATCTATATGAATATCTCAGCATTCTGTCTTCAGTATCACTAACCCATTGGTTGCTAGATAGGTCACCAAGCTGAACTCACTGTAATTTGCTCATATGCCTTTAAATATTGTGTATTTCTAGCTGACATTTTATTTTCTCCCTTTGGCTCAAAAGTTCCAAAATCCTTTTTATGTAATCGCTAAAACGTGTGTAACAACGCAGTCATGCACTGCAGCTGATACAGAGCTGGGCGCTGCTCTACTGCGCGTGACTGCCCCGGCTGGCAGTGGCACTGTGTCCCGTGTAACAGGCTCTTCAACTACTCTTTCATAAATAAACTAGGTGAAAAGCCTGTTACACAGGCCACAGAGCAACTGTCTCTACTGTGCATGTCTGAGGCGTTACGTTTTAGCGAATTATTATATATGATAAGGAAAGGGGCTAAGTATTTGCAGTTTGGCTACATTTTGTTATCAGGCTTGTTAAAAACTGATAAAACCTTAAGCCCTTTGGCACTCAAAGGGTTAAACACAGATACTTCTTATGAGATTAGACATCACTCCACTTCACATAAACTCCTACCTTGTTTGTTCGTCTCAGTCGTGACATACATTGCGCGCATCAATTTTAGGTACTTGCTAACCCCTTGATTGTCATGTCTTACCCACTCCTGTGGTGCTCAAAAAGTAAATAAACAGGTTAAGTGGTTGTGTATGATGGCTACACATAAATGGGGAAAAGCAGTTATCACAGTTTGAGGTTTATGCACCTAAGGAATAATTTTACAAGTCCCAACATGAAATACATGATTCTTAAAAGAGTAATAGCCCTATTATTTATGGTTTATGAGATATTCACAAGCAAAGATTCCCCTCCCGCCCCTTTTACCTAGTGTAAGCCATCTCTTCTCAGAAGTGGAATGCAGTCTATAGACCAGACAGATAATAGCAGGGGACAATCTTCTTCCTATGAGAACAATGAAAGCCCTGCCCCCCTTCACAAGTTTTTCAGGTTTTTCCCTTATCTTAATTGAAGATTGTCCCTCTCTGCAGTCTACCTGGGCACCTCCCTTCTGATCTGGCTGAACAGTGTTACATCAGTAAAAGGGGCAGGAGGGGGATACTTTGTCATTGAATTACTCTACAACTACAACTCTGACATGATTGAAATAACACTCTCCAAAGTCCAAATACTATGAAGATTAATTAGAGCTGCTTTTATTATGAAACATTATTATCCCTTTAGGTTAATTTATTTATTTGCAATACCAAAGAGCACCACCAGATGTCAGAATTGACCTATTTGTCATTCACAGAATACAGAAGACGTAATTACAATTGATCTCACAAATAGATCAATTACTTCTCCTGGTTTTACAGGACAAGTTATGTTACAGAAATAATTGTCTAGAGAGGCACTGTCCCAAAAGAACATACAGTGTTGTTTATTAAAAACAAAATACTGGGGTGGCATATCTAAAGAAATCTTAGAACTTCTCTAATGCCTGATTGATAACACTGGAATTGTATGTAATTGCAGTTAGCCTCGGGCTACGTCAGGTGGATGATAAAACATTACTTCCTTGGTCCTTAAATGGTTAATATATTATTTTCTACAGTTGGCCACAGTATATCTTTTAACATACGTCCTAAATGATATGTTGTTGATCTCATGATTTATTTAAAGATGAATTATACCTATGGGAAGATATGGCTTTTTTCTTCATTTACAGGACTTGGGTAGATTCATTCATGCAACAATCCATTATGATTGGATCTATATAGAATATATATAATTTGCAGTGCACTCCTAGAGACTGGCAGTTCGAAATCTTAAAGTGTTTACATGGTTCTACAGAATGGGGGTTGTTTTTTTCCCCTGAGGTGAAACCTATTATGTGTTACTAGTTTTAAAGCCGGTGTACACGGGCCAACACTGGCGGCGCTGCAGTCATGAGCAGTACTGACTGCCCGAACGTGCCACAGCTGATACAGAGTGGGGCTCTCTGAATTCAGACCGTGGTCCTCTTTGTGCACCTTCCGTGGAGGCGGACATGACAGTAGGCCACAGTACACAAACTCGCAATGCGCTGTATACCTTCTGGTCGAGGGTTAACCAGGTTTATGCACTCTTGCCTGATTCAGTTAGAAAAAAATGACACCAACTATCATGTCTGCCTCTATGGACATGACATCCAGAAATGACTGAAGATGTTATCTCTTCAACAAAATTACAAGGGCAGAGTTCATGGGGACATTGCAATTTTCTGGTCATAGTAAGGTAAGTGTGGGCTGTTATTATTAGTACTGTTACTACATCTTTAAATAATTTTAGCTAATTATTAAATAAACCCTAGCAACTAAATATTAAATTAGTTCATCTTTGAGTGCCAGAGACGAATCCAACACATTGAGTTGGATACCCCTCTGGCACACAAAAGGTTAAAATTTTATAACCTATGAAGTCCTTATAGCTAGCATCCATAAGAGTTAGTTATTTTATGTTAGGTCTCTAAAATGTAATCTTATTTTTAATACATTTGTAGATTGACATACATATATATATATATATATATATATATATATATATATATATATATATATATATATATATACACACATACACACTATTGCTTCATTTTGTTTATGTAGTTTTTGTAACAATAGACAATTGCTAAGGCAGTTAAATTATTGAGAATAGCACCCCCTGCTTTCGTATTCAGAAAGGCTGTAACTTTCTCAGCCCATTTACAGACAATACAGCACTTTAACTTCTGCTACACCTCTCAAGATTATTATTGTAATGGAAGTTAGGGAGCACTGGAAAAGGCAGGAATGGCTGCTCTTTCAGAGCACATAAAATACCAGATTTTAAGCCACAGAAAACAGAGGTCTTTACAGTTGCTAGCATGAAATGCAGGGTATTAAAGTTTATGTCACCCCATTTCATTCAAACAGAGAGAATCACAGAATTTCCTCCATCATGTTTATGGTTTACTGAGGACAAAGTTCAAAACGAAAAGGTTATGGTGAATAAAGAACTTGGACCTAATGGCATATACCCAAAGGGAGCTTAATGAGTTTACTTTAGCAGTAGCAAGAGACTTATCCTATATAATAATTCGCTAATGTGCGCAGTTCAGACTGAATGAACGCACAATGAGCCACTGGGACTAAAGCACAATAAGCCACTGGAAGGAGTAAATAATAAAAATTGACTTGCCCATCAGACTCGCCATTGTATCCAGACCTGCTCGTGTGGGCGCAGAGCTGTAACGAGCCGGCCGGGAGGAAGGGAAAGTATGGGTAAAGCCTCAAGAGCCTGATCGTGCATGTGCGACAACGCAATCCAGCCAATACGAGACACGTCAGTACCTCCAATACAGAGGAGATAAACTGACAAAGTAAGGGCGCGTAGTGAAGCGCCTGGTCAATCGGTCACACCAATAAAGGCACTGCTGCTTAACTCTTTGAGTGCCAGAGAGGTATGCAACGCGTTGTTTTGCAATGCGTTGAGTATCCCTCTGTCTCTCAAAGGGTTAAAGAGCAGGGGAAAAAAACATGTCCTGCAGTAAAGGGCGCGTAGTGAAGCGCATGGTCAATTTGACGTGCACCAATAAAGGCACTGCTGCTTAACCCTTTCAGTGCCAGTGCAAACCTTTTCAAGTTGGTCAAAAGTTATAAGTGGGGTGCAACAGGGTTCAGTCCTGGAACCAATGCTTTTTAACTTGTTTATTCATGATCGAGTAGTGGGTTCTGAAAGTTAAATCTAAATCTTTACTGATAACACTAAGCTGCGTAAGGAAATACATACAGAGCAGGATAATTTTTCCTTTCGTAAAGATTTGTATAAATTTGGTTAATCCTTATCTAATATATAGAGTACAGTTTTGGGAACCAGTTCTTACAAGAGACATTATTGTACTAGAAAAAAGTGCAAAGACGTGCAACCAAACTGATAAAGAGATTGGAGGATTTGTACTATCAAGAGAGACTAGCCAAACTGGGGTTGTTTACATTAGAGAAGATATATCTAAGAGGTGATATGATTACCATTTACAAATCTATCCAAAGTCAATACAAAGAAGTCTCTAAGAAACTATTTACTCTAAGAGCTTTTACAGTAAAGACAGTACATTTATGGAATTCTTTGCCTCAGGATTCAGTACTTGCTGATACTATTGCTGCTTTCAGAAAAGTAATGACTATCTTTGTAACTCAGAATAATATTGGCAGGTATTGCAATTGGTTTGACAGCAGATAGGTTGTTGATCCAGGGATCTGACTGCCATTTGGAGTCGGGAAGCCCCACTTGGGGCTAAATTGGAAATGGCATCAATGTTTTGTCCCCCCCCCCTTCCTCTGGATCAACAGGGGTGATATGGCATTAACTGAACTTGTGTCGTTTTTCAACTATACTATATGATTTTTTTTATATATATACTAATGCGTACAACCTGGCATTGGGAAATGAAGGACTACAATTCCCATCTGAGTTGCAGTCTCCAAAAGCTGCACAGCCTCCTGTTGCTCAACCCTGAATAACACAGTTGTAATAAGGCGTAACAAAAGTTATTTAAAAGGGCACACACCTCTAAAGTGGTATCTTTTATTTAAAACTATTGAATGCTAGAGATCTCCCCAGCACATTGCTTTGCAGTCCCTTGTAGGGATGTGCGAAAAGTCAGAGAAATTTCCCATGTGAATTTAGTCTTTTTGCCACGGCCAGTAAATTTCCTGCGAGAACTTTGCCATTTTTCACCTATGTTTTCTATGACTGCAATATTTCCTACTGCAATATTACTTCTTCTGAGGGTCAAAGTGGATAAATAAGTAGCTAAAAATAAACATTGTGAGTTTATTAATTTATTGTTAGCATGCTGATTGTTTGTCCTTTGCCCACAACACTAACTTCCTGCTTAAATGACATTGGCAGCACCATCTTTGAAAATTAACTGCAGCATTTGATATCCCAGAAGAATGTAACATATGTCAACTGCCAACATTTTGGCAAGTTTACTGTTCCACGTGTGTACCTTTTCATTAGTTTTGTGCAGGTTCTGATTTCTTTCTATGAACTTAGTAAGTGTGGGACCGCAGTACAGAATAAGTAAAAGAACTGGGTAACTTTGTTTTAATGACATAATTTGTGGAGGGGATGGGGGGGCGGTATGTATGGACACTTTGTGACGCTTGCACACTCCCGCAGACATCAACAGCACTTCTATTATATACAGTGTCACTGGGCTATAGGCCTGGCTGAGACAGTGGAGAGTGTGTGGGAGTGAAAGGGTTAATAACACCAGTTCCCTGGTTACCTGTTACTATTCCTAGCAACCACCAAATTAACCCCTGAAATCCCTCCTGCACTATCACCCCAGTACTACAATTTGCTGCCACCACCAAGACAGAATTACAGTATAAATCACCTTAATAATCAGACATATAGAATTAACCCTATAGTAATGTGTTCTGAGCTTCCTTCAGAGTAGTGAGTTCATATTAGAGAGAGACAGTATAAATCACCTTAATAATCAGACATATAGAATTAACCCTATAGTAATGTGTTCTGAGCTTCCTTCAGAGTAGTGAGTTCATATTAGAGAGAGACAAGAGCTGATTAATTCAACATTTAATCTGGAAAAAGGCTTCACAGTGCTGGGTACAAAAATACAGAAATAAAGGACTTACAGAAACAAAGATTACACATTGGCAAAACAGTCCATAAAATAAAAGGGGAGAAACACAAGAAATCCCTGCATACAATTACTGATATATAGAAGAGTTCTTGTGGGAACTTCAGATGGTAAATAAAAGTTCCCTTTCCAGTTGCTGAAAAGAAATTCACTTTTTTTTTTTTTTTTTTTTTTTTTTTTAATCCAAGACCCTTATTAAATAGATTCCACAGTTGCTTCTAAGAGGCCAGAACCCCTGGGTGTTACCTGGGAGGGTCAGGGGTCTGGCCTGACCATTTACAGCCCACTCAATCAGACCTGTCAGGGTCGGTACTGCAGAGTTCTACCTGAAAAATCATAAAGCTTCCCAAAACATGCAATTTATAGCACACCTCCATAATGTTCTCATAATCACATTCCTCATATTTGTGTGAATATCTGGACACCAAATATTCTGGGAGTAACTGGTTGCAAAGTGGCCACCTTTTAACTCATAGCAGGAACACCTATTCCCTTGTGCATGTTTGGTACCAACCAAAAGGATAAAACCTGGGCATTCTAATTATATATTTGTATTGAACCTTTTTACAATATATACACATGTTCTCCCTATTTCATATTATGTGGCGGTCCCCTAGATAACCCACCTCAGAGTAGATGTCTCAATACATTTTATGACACCGTAAGTCCAGCTCTGGTGATGTTATCTACTCATTCAATTTATGGCCTAGGGCTGGTGCACTTTGAAAGGCGTCAACACAGATGTAAGCGGCACCAAACTAGGCATTGATGTCAAAAGTCACTCATTGATGTTTTCACTACCATGGTGCGTGAAGATACACAGATGCTCTGGAACACCCAAGACTTAAACTTCAAAAACAAATCCACTACACTCGTGAGTAGTTCTAAAATCACTTCTTTATTCAGAACAACGGATGCCGAGAGAGCACAGTCTCATGCGTTTCGCACATATAGTGCTTACTCATAGACTGACTATACAACACACACATGCTATCTTTATACCATAGGGCTTGCTTTCAAAGGGACCAATCATTCATAAGGCTTAATTAATCAATTAACCCAAGACTTGAAACGTTAACTCCTTAGGGTCCCTATCTTTGACTATAAAAGTCAGTATATTACTATACGAAGCCGATGAGCCCACTATATAAATTCTTAGCATATACACAAAACAAAAGTAAAAATGATAAATAGAACAATATATATATATATATATATATATATATATATACACTGAAATATATTAAAAACAACTTTACCACAAACACTGTATCGAATCTCATTTACAAAAAGCATTAGAAAACATTACGATCAGTATATGCACATTACACTAACCGCATGATTCCAGTGCACTTTCACAATATAAACAGGCAAAACTTAAATACACAATCCTGTAGTTATTATTAATGTATATTCCTAAATTTATCATATGTTTATCCATTCAAAAAAGCTCCAGCTCCCCATGGAGTAATTAGGTGTCATATTTAACCCCCAGGGTGACAAAGGAACAAACATTTGACCAATACAACATATCATCGGATACCACATATAATCCCTTTTCATCTCAGGGGTCAACATATACTCATGTTATACTACTCAATGTATCTGAATAACCCCTTTTCTAATAGGGCTACATGTTAAATTACTTTAACCCCTTAATGACCGGCCGATCGTCGCTGTCAGTTAAGGACCACGGATCTTTTTGTTCCTTCCGCTTCTGGACTCCCTGAACGGCGTGCAGCCACAGCGGGAGCCCGGAATTCCATGACGGTCATAGTAAGTCATGGGTCGTTAAGTCAGATCGACACATGATGTACTATGACCATCAAGGGTCGTTAAGGGGTTAAGAACTTTTCCTCTCACAGAATAATAACGTATCACTTTATGGACTGCATCCACAACCTTCCATAGTCAAGGATGACGGGAACTGCTGTCCATATTAAACAAAATAGAAAAGATGGGTAAAATAAAATAAGTTAGGGTAAATTGGAAAACGCAATCCCATATTAGCTATAGTTCATTTACAGGCAATCACTGTCCGTCCAAAAAGATGTAAATACAACATCCATAATTCACCATCTAAATGACAGAGGTCAAAGATATACATGTAACGGTTCACTAAATGCAATCAACATATACATAACAAGTCACCTAATACGATTCTCATTAACCTCCACATTCAGAGGGTCAGTAAACACAAATATCAAATTATTTTCCTGCCCAAACAGTCAGCCCGCATGTTAAATAACCTTAATAGTCATAATATAAAAAGAGTGAAGGGGAAAGCGGATGTCCTATTTACAATCTCACTTCATCTTAAACTGTCAGATGCATATACGAATGTATTTCTTCTTTTATTACCCGACTCGTAAACTCCCAATAGGCATGACCCAGAGATAAGCGATACAGTGGACAACATGACTTAATCTACAAAATCTCCATTGTGTCCATAATACATGTCTATTAATTCTATCCACTAAATTACACACTACAGCCATGCCAAAAGATGAGTACAGAGTCAGGCTCATATATATATACCAATTCAATACTCATCAATATATAGCATCTATCAAACATCTCCGTGATATTAATATTCAAGATGTCCTTCCATCCCTGTGTATGGGTCTAAACTAAGATAACAAATCAGACACATAAAGTGACATTGTACTCCTTATTTAAACCTTTAGGTATCCTCGTAGAGAGAGTAAATATCCAATAAACCTCCCTATGAGAAAGCATCTCTGACATATCACCACCTCTCACATTATGAGTTACCTTTTCCAAACCCTGGACTGAAAATCCATTTAATGCAGAACCATGTTTGGTGCAAAAATGAGAAGCCACACCCATTCTCACATCTCTATTATTAATATTGCTTATATGTTCACGTATACGCTCTCTAAGACTCCGGGCTGTTTTTCCCACATATTGCACTTCACACAGCCTGCTTGTGAGCAAATACACCACATTTCTTGTCGTACAATTGATGTATTGTTTATTATTTTACATTTTTCCTGTAACTGAGGAACAGAAATATGTAGTGGGTTCTTTGAACGGCTACAATGAAATACACATACAAACTTAAACAAATTACACATACCACAGCCCCAGAAAAGTTAAGGAGTACTTCTACTACTGCCAGTTGTGGCACCTCTCACCTGTTGATGGTGTGCCTCCCAATCAGACCTGTGGTTGTGCTTCAGGTGGGATCTCATTGAGGTGGTGTCTAGGTGTGAGCCTTCTTTCCTCCTACTTACGTGCTACTAACACAAACAACAGATAGCAGCTTGCTTAGCTTTTGGATCCTGAGTGAAGTATATCCACGCTGTGGACTTCATAGCCTGCGGGTTTCCTGAGTGGCTGCTACTACTATTGGGGCTAGGTTTTGCCGAAATTGTACTACTTCTAGGTGTCACAAGTACTGCACTTCCAACGGCAGCAGAGACACTTATCATGTGGATGCTGATTACCTGTGTTGTTGCTGGTTACTCAACAATATTAGTGTGTGACTGAGTGGGACATGAACTTGAACTCTCTGTTCAACTGATTCTTTCCCGAGACTCCCCTAGGACAGAGAAAACAGCCAGATCATGAAGGAACTTGGATCAAGGTTGCTTGTGTCTTCCTACTCAGTGTCACAGAATTTTGGGGTATTTGGGGTCAACTGTCTTTCTACCTTCCTGTCCTTGAGTCCCCCAGACTCCCCTAATACGGAGAATAGATTTTCTGCCTAAGCTGAGCTTCAACTTTACTCTATTAGACTGTCTTCTCTAGGTAAAAAATATGTTGCCTTCTCTTCCTCTAACAAATACAGAATGTCATGGTGCTGGAACTACTATGCCTGCAGGAAAAGAAGAGAAACCTTTTTTTTACTTGGCAGGGAGACATTTAGTCTTCCTGTTGATTTCAGTGCAAAGAGGTAGGAGAAAATAACAGCACTTTTCACAGAAAAGTGAAAAGTGCCATTTTCTCGTTTGAGGGGAAAAATTTTGTCCATTCCTAGTGCCTTGGGAAAATGTGCAATAGCCAAAGGGGGGTTAGCGTGCATACTTCAGCAATTTATGTATTTTCAATGAATGTTTGTTTTCTTATTTAAATGTAATAATTTATTTAAGGTAAGCTGGGTTTTTGGAAGACTGTATCCTCACTCCCTTCAGGCTCAAACATGCATCCGTATAGTATTATGTTCTAAGATTTCTGTAAAAGGACGTTTGTGTCTCATGAGTTGGACTTGTTCTCTGCACTAAATGTTATACCATTACATGGACACTCACCCCTTCCAAACAAGTTTGTTTTAGTCTAAACCTCATATTGTGTGCTTAAGGAACATATGTTACAATGTTCTTCCTGCTTTCTGGAGAACAGGCCAGTTTATTGACCATTGCACCTGAGTTGAGTTTCGATTCAGAAATAAAAATTACTGTTTTAATAAACAGAAGTAACAGAGCCCAGGGACAGAAGGAACGGGTTAAGATGAGAGACAAAATGGGCAGAGATGGGGGGCAGTAGGGACTTTGTTGAGATGGGGGGCAGTAGGGGACAGGGTTGAGAGGGAACAGGAGGAACATGGTGGATATGGAGGTGAAAGGAGGAACAGGCTTTGGATTAGAGGTAGAAAGGATGGGTTGACCTTATGAAAAATAACCGCAAGGTGACACTGTTACTGTTTTATGTGGAGGACTGCAGTCAATGAGCTGACATACTTTAAAGGCTGATAAGGAATAATTGTTAGGTTTGTATTGAGCATTTGTTATTAACCCCTTAAGGACCGGCCGATCGCGCACACAGCCGGCACTTAAGGACCACGGACCATTTTTTAATATTTTTTGGCATCCGATCCAGGATTCCCTGAACTGCGTGCAGCCCCAAATTCCATGACGGTCCTGGCACGTCATGGGTCCTTATGGCTCCTCAACCCTTTAACATCCACTGCCGTGCCAGGACTGTCACGGCTGTCCAGCACATACCAGTGACGGTCCTGGCACATCATGGAATTCAGGGCTCCCTGCGTGGCTGCACTGTGCCCGGGGAGCCCTGAATCTGATAGGGAAAAAAAAAAAAAAAAAAGCTCTGTGGTCCTTAAGTGCTGGCCGCATGTGCACGCTGGTCCTTAAGGGGTTAAAGATAAATATATATTGTTTGAAGAAAACCACACTCACAGAACTTTTTTTAGTGAAATGATGTGCTGATTTATTGACATCAATAGATCAGCACATCCTTTCACTAAAAGAAGTCCTGTGAGTGTGGTTTTCTTCAAACAATATCTGCATTCCACTTAGGATGGCACC
This sequence comes from Rhinophrynus dorsalis, assembly GCA_037306005.1. NCBI lineage: Eukaryota > Metazoa > Chordata > Amphibia > Anura > Rhinophrynidae > Rhinophrynus > Rhinophrynus dorsalis. The sequence continues at coordinate 64,383,143 of CM074719.1, read as the reverse complement.
CAGGCAAGTTGTACCTATCTTTAAGTGAGGGCTCCACTCCAACAAACTGGCTGTTAATATATACACACACACAATAATATATTGTTTTTCTCTTTATAGATAAAAAGACTACTTCTTTAATTATATATTGTATTTGATCACCTGTTCTAACATTGCAGTCCTGACGTGATTTTATTGTTGTCAACAGATCAAATCCAGGCAATGAAGACCTAAGAAGATAATTATACAATGCTCTTCACCGTTATCCACAGAGAAGGACCAAAGGAAGTGCTAATTAGTATACACTTGGTGATAGTTGTTAGTTTACAAGGTCCAAAGAAGGTCATGTGGTTTATGAAGAACAGGGGTAGTCAATGTTTTGACTGGGTGGTAAGCTTGGCTACCTCTGATTTCAAACCTCAGGCACATTTTTGTAAAAACAGCAGCAAGGCCTATATATAAATGTTACAAATAATTAGTAGAAGCACATTTTCTGTACCTTTATGTGCTCTGTTAACTTAAAATTTAAACTTAAAAATGAGTACTTTGTAAATAATACGGATCTGCTGGTTTTCACTTTTTAATTTATTAAATTATTCACTTTTTTTAAAGTAATGTTCATAATGATTTACATCTTGACAGCTAATTAAGATGTTTAAATGGGTGAGAAAAAATAGAAAACAATGTGGCAATATTTAAATATTTGTTTTTATTAAAACCATACCTGTAATTCTGTCAATAAAAATGTTAAACTTGATGTCTTATTGTATACATAAAGCATTTCTTACTTTCATCCAGGACAAGTAAACTTTTTTTATTAAAAAAAAAAAAAAAAAAAAAACATTGTAGGAATTTTCCTGATAAATAAAGCAAGGGTACTCTCATTGCTGGGGAATGCATCATTCAAGAGTTGATACAGTCCAAACTTTTTTTTTTGTTTCACAAACAGTCATTCTTTTTCATTCTGTGGAAGAGGTGAGTCACCGACTACGGTTTTTCCTAGAATGTGGTAGTACAAGATTTACCACTTTGTCACTGTTTGAAGAGTTAGTGATTTCAGTAAATCATCTGACAGTAGTAGTAGTAGTTACCTTGTTCCACTCAGCAGGAAAATCCATGTAAAGTATAGATTTTAATTAAAAAAAATAAATTCTGTTAAGTAAGGCACCCTTTGTGTAATTACAAGCAAAAACACAAATTTTCATCACCATTAACCTTTGCTCTGCGGCATTGTGCCTTCATATCACTACTATATTAAAGATGATGATTTAGTCACATCATATGGCCACAGAATGCTAAGCTTGCCACTACGCCAAGGTTCCTCAATATTGGCAAGTTCCTAACCTTAATATGCTTTGTCTTAAGAGCTGAATCTCTCCTATTTTAGGCAATTACAAACCTTAATATATTTTGTCCTGAGAGCGGAGTCTTTGAAAGCTTTACTCATTAATGGAGAGAGACTCTCTGACAGGCATTATTTAGTGTCCTAAAGACAATGAGCATTGCAGCTGGGGGTGGGAGGGGTGCTTAGACTAGGCTGACCAGACCTCACCTTTAACCGGGGACACATAGGAAATAGCCATTTTGCAGTACTTCACTGAAATCAATGCAGTCCTGCAGTATGCATTTCTCCTATGCGTCCACGGTTAAAGGTGAGGTCTGGTCAGCCTAGCTTAAACCAAAAGAAGCTGGTCAAAACTTCCAAAAGTACAATTCCGGTCCAGGTTTTGGTAAGCACACTGAAAGGAAAAAAACACATTTAAACTTGCTGGAGTGCAACCAGTTTTGACCAAAATAGCTAAAAGCAAATACACAAAATATTGGTGCATATCCAAATTTTCATCACCATTAACCCTTTACTCTGCGGCACTGTGCCTGCATATCACTACTATATTAAAGATGAGGATTTCGTCACATTATATGGCCATAGAATGCTAAGCTTTCCACCGACACCAAGGTACCTCATTTTTGGCAAGTACCTAAACTTAATATGCTTTGTCTCGTGAGTTGACTCTCTCCTACTTTAGGCATTTACTAACCTTAATTTACTTTATCCTGGGAGCTGAGTCTTTGTCAGATTTACTCATTAATGGAGAGAGACTCTCTAACAGGCATTATATAGTGTCCTAAAGACAATGAGCATTGCACCTGGGGGTGAGAGGGCTGCTTACACCAATAGAATCTGGTTTCTGTGTTATTTGGAAGTTCTTCCAAAATCCCCAAAGTTCTTTTAAGCTGATAGTGTCCCTTTAATTTGATGGGGTACTTATTGCGTGTTATCATTGGAACTGAGAACCACAACTGTACCCCTTTTATCATTAGCACTGATAGTAATGTCACAATTTTCTTTAAGTTGCCTCAAAGCCTCATATGAAACATTTAGATTGTGATGAGCTAATGACATATAGGAATTGTGTAATGTAGTCAAGTAGGTTTTCACCTTCTGAAAAACCAATAAATATGTCCCTTTACAATGGATGGGAAAAAACAGACTTAGGTCTTAGATCTTTACTGATGGTATAAATTGCACTGAAATCATCATCTGACAATGACCTATCAGGGACAAAGTTTAACTCTATAGCCAATTCACTTTCCAATGCTGGAATCAACAGAGAAGTAGATAAATATATTCAACGTCTGGAATGAATTCACTGTTGCTTTTTCCTGGCAGGATAATGCCTTGGATTTTGCTCTGTGACCACCCCTTCTGGTTGGTCTCTATTTGGGGTCAAAGTTTTCTTTTGATATTTGTGGCCTTGTTAGTTTTTTGTGTCAGTGGTCAAAGCAGATTTACAATTACTCAAGTTCAGTGATGAGCAGCTGCTAATAAATAGCAATGTGCACCCCCACAGATATCACCTCCAATAGATGTCCAAATATATATATATGCAAAAGGTTCTCAGTATAGTTCAATCTTTATTTCTCAGGTCTGCAGCTCTTTTCACAGTGTCCTCAGTCACACTCGATAAATATCTATACAAAAAGAAAAATAGAAAAAAGCGCAAGGCTACCTGAGAGTACCATCTGATGTATTAACAGCAAACAATATAATTCAATCTACTTGCAAGATCTCTTCTTGTAAGTTATGCCCAACAGAAATGACCAGAGTGTGCTATGCTGGTATCAGAGAAGCTCTCCTAGATTGGAGCCGTCCTGAAGTCCTCACTGTATTGTATATAACGGAGCAATTCCCCTTATGGATGGGAAAGATACAATGCTACTCTAAGAGCAAATCTGTATCAGTGGAAAATAATTCCCCCCAAATCAGTCACTCACCAGAAATCCGAAGTCGCATGTACAACAGTAAGCCCGACCTGGCTTCGTCAATAGAGTACGCCACTCCAGATAAAATGCAGTTAAAACAAAGATAATTTAATAAATATAATACAATAAAATATTAGTCTGTCCCTACACGTTTCGTGAGACTCAACTCACTTCTTCAGGGGATAGATTACAGAACAGATACTCAATATTGCAATATATATAAAAAAATATGAGTGTAAAACATGATGTACCGGTGTTGTATCGGTCATGACTTCCGCCCAGTTTACACCACATTGAGGCTAGGGACCGAGGTCACTGGAAAATGCTTTCGACGCCTCACTCTGAATCCCTCGCTCCTGAGTGTTACAACAGAGGTCTGGAATTTCAGAATAAAGATAAAGACACACTGAAGTGAACTACAGTTTATTGAACATGCAATGATTAAACAGGTGATGTGATAAAATAAATCAGAGCTCCTGCCAGAGTGAACATTGGTATGAGAGACATACCCCTCTAGGATATAAAAAGGAACTTAACACTTCTGCCAGAGTTAAGATTAGTATGTGAGACATACCCCTCTGGGATATAAAAAGGAAAAACTTAAAGGTACTTATCTTACTGGAGCTGTACATCAGTGTGGGAGAGCCTTCCACACGAAACTCCGTAGTATCGTTACAAGTGAACAGACAGACCTGACGTCCCAAATGGCTCTAAGCAAAGCTGTGTTGAGTAAAGGGTAAAATACAGACTACACCCTTCTAGGTATGCAAGGGATGTCTAACACTACGCATGCGTATGTGCTTGGTTATATAACACTGAATATTGGAGATGACACTACCTTTCTCTCATAAACACTACGTAAGCTGGCATTGCCTGCCCCTCTGCTGTTGCCAGCCAAAACTGCAGAGCATTAACCCCCAACTAACCATGAGGAGATCACCAAAAAAAACCCATCCCTTACACTGGGTTATCCTGATTATCGGCAGGCCTTCTCCCTGCCGGAGAGGATCCCCTTTGAACAGGATCATGATACATTGATATAACAATGTCTCTATACTGTATACAAAGAGACCTGTTCTAGCATGGACCAAGTGTGTCAATATGATTAATGATACAATTCATAATACATAGTGGTGTTCAACATTAAACGTATGTTATGAATAATAGCTCATAAAAAATCTCATAAAAATGTCATATAAGTAGCATATATTAAAAATAAATACAAATCTTAATAGACAATGAGAGTCTATTTCATATTTTATAAATAATAAAATACAAATAAAAAAGTATACATGAAACATGTATTCATAAGCACTCATCAAGCTCAAAATCAGTACAGGAGTCAATCTGGAGAAGGAAAAGGTTTTTATAGGAAATAGCTAACCTCCATTTCCTCATTGAGACCCTTAGGAGAGAGAGTTTCCAGAGTATAAATCCAAAATGCCTCTTTACGACACAATGTTGAAAATCTGTTGGGGTTTTTAATGGGAATTTGCTCTGTTCCCATAATTTTGCCTTGTGGGCATGAATTAAAGTGTTTGGGTAAGAATGTTCATTGGAATGTTTACTAATCAGATACCTGTGTTCACAGGATCTTATCTCAAAAATTTCTTGTGGTTCTTCCCACATATTGGACACCGCAACCACATGTGATCACATAGATCACATATGTTGTCTCAAAGGTAATAAGGCTTGTAACTTTGTAAATATTATGGTCTGAATTACTCTTAATGGAATTTGCTTTATTCATGATGAATTTACAATTAGTACATCTACTTTTTAAACTGAAGTTTCCAACTGGAACACCCATGCCAAAGATCCCTTGATGTTCTGTGTAATTTTTCAGGCATCTAGGTCTGCTACCAGCTATATGCCCTCTTAAGTTCCTGGCTTTCTTATATATTATGGTAGCCTTTTCTGTGATTACCTCTTTTAATAAGGGGTCTTGTCTTAGGATACCCCAATGTTTTTGTACTATTCTGTTAATCTTTTTTGAAGCGCCGTTATATTGTGTGATCCGGGCTGGAGGTCTTTCCCATCCATAAGGGGAATTGCTCCGTTATCCAGTGGATAATCCTATAGACGCACAATACAGTGAGAACTTCCAGGACGGCGCCAATCTAGGAGAGCTTCGCTGATACCAGCATGGCATACTACTTTTTAAGCTCTGCACAATGCAATATAGGTTTATTTGGACATTACTAACACTTTAACCATCTGAGTGCCAGAGAAGAATCCATTGCATTGTAAAGCATTGGATTACTGTCTGGAACTCAAAGGGTTAAAGGGATAGTAATACTTCAGTATTACAAATCCCTATATTAAAGCCCTTGTAAAAAGAAACGTTTTGCCCCCGGTGTCATCTCTCAAACCTTTATGGTTTGAGAGATGAACGCTTCTAAAGTTGTCCTCCCCCTTCCCCGTAGTCAGCATTTTAGCTGACTGCAGGGAAGAGAGTCGTACGACTTTCAGATGGCTCTCCAGCACAGCCTGATCGCGTTAACTAAAAAAAAAAACTTTCACTGAAATAGTCCGTTTTAGTGAAAGTTTTTTTTTTAGTTAACGAGATCGTGGCTCTGATGATCTCTGACCGGATTTCCCTCAGTCAGCTAAAACGCTGACTACGGGGAAGGGGGAGGGAGAGGGCAACTTTAGAAGCGTTCATCTCTCAAACCATAAAGGTTTGAGAGATGACACTGGGGGCAAAACGTTTCTTTTAACAAGGGCTTTAATATAGGGATTTGTAACACTGAAGTATTACTATCCCTTTAAGTGTCAGAGAGATAAGCAACGCATCTTGTAGTTGCACTATAATTATTTTAGGTTAACCACATTGCATTGGAATCAATCCCCCTTTAACCCCTTGAATGTGCACATTCATCTCTAGCATCCAACGGGTTAAAGGGGGATTGATTCCAATGCAACGTAATTAACCTAAAATAATTTTCTCTGTCGTCCAATACAGGTTACTGGAAACTTTGGGTAGGCGATCCTCCCCTTTAATTGTAGGCAGGAGCAATTCTAGAATTGTATATATAGTTTTAGAAATGTTTTTATTTTTCTGTTAGAAATGGAATACCACCATTAGGCGGATTACCATAACTGACAATGCCCTTAGATGTGGCTAGCTCAGTATCCAGGTGCTTTTTGTGCACCTTAAGCCCTGGGAGGAAAAGCTTGGCTACAAGTTCTTTCCTCAGGAGTTGCCCACCGAGGCTTCTTTTTAATACATGGTAGTCTGAAAGGGATAGTAATACTTCGTTTTAACTTTATTTTATTTTGTAGGCATTAAAAAAACATGAAGAATGATATAAGTCTTATCTCTCAAACCTTTATGGTTTATGAGATATTCACAAGCAAAGTTTCCCCCTTCCGCCCCTTTTAACTACTGTAAACAATCTCTTCTCAGATGTGGAATGCAGTCCATAGACTGGACAGATAACAGAAGGGGACACTCTTATTCCTTTGAAAACAATGAAATCCCTGCCCCCCTTGACAAGCTTTTCAGGTTTTTCTGTTATCTTAATTGAAGATTGTCCCTCTCTGCAGTCTACCTGGGCAGCTCCCTTCTGCCCTGGCTGAAAAGTGTTACATCAGTAAAAGGGGCGGGAGGGGGACACTTTGCTTGTGAATATCTCTTAAACCATAAAGGTTTGGGAGATAAGACTTATATCATTATTCATGTTTTTTTTAATGCCTACAAAATAAAATAAAGTTAAAACGAAGTATTACTATCCCTTGAAGACAGAAGATTTGCAGGAAAGGTGAGCACCCGTTTGAGTGCTGCAGGTCCACAGTGCCCCTCCGCACAGGGGTTTACCTTTGGAGTTCCTATTGTACACTCCTGCACTCATTGGGTCTATCTGTATATCTGTTGGGTGTTTTGCAGCAGGTTTATGTGGTACTTTAACCCTTTAGCTGCTGGTATTGCATCTTTTGTGGGGTTTTCTGACACTTTTCCTACTGGTTCAATGTATTTTGGGTATTCTAACATGTTCTAGTGATGTTTCATACATTTTTTTTTTTTACTCTTTCAATTTTGCAAAATTTGAGTTCTGCACGCTTTGCTCCATTCACTCCATTCCAGTCACTATGGGACTGTACAGTTTGGGACATATCATTTTTCTAGTTTGTTGGGGGGCTTCGGGCATTGTTTGGGTACTTATTCTTGGAAAACTACATTTCCCATGAGCACTTGCTTGGCGTGCTCGTTTCTGATTGGCTTCCTCAGCGACAGCCATTTTGTGCTATTTCCAGAACGCAGGGCTTGGACTCTCCTTTGCTGATTAACCCTTTGCCTGCCATATAAGTCTAGTTTAGCAATTTCTGGGGTGAAACTTTAATCCTACACACTGTACTTGGGTGATTTCTTTTATTACAAGGTTATTTGACACTGTGAGAATGTCCATACCGTTGGAGCTTCGGGCCAGACCTAAGACTAAGGATGCTGGGGTCTCTGTATCCCCTATTGCTCATTGCTCTTCCTCTCATTCAGGGTTACCTAGAGAATTCTCAGGTCATTTATGCCCAGCATGTTCTGATGTCCCTGAGAGTCTCCCACCTCCAGCCATGCATTAGAGCCAGTTTGTGTGCAAGAGTTCAAGGCTTCTACTAGGGACCTTAGGCCTACATTGTAACTCTTTCCATCCCAGTTACAGGGGGTCTTCCAGTCCTGGCAGACCCCCTCCGTCAAGTCTTCCCTGCCAAAACCACAGGGAGTACCTGACGTATCAGATTCCTCTGAGGAGGAACTGCTGGTGGATTCATATGTTGAGGAATGTTGTGCTGTGGGCTCCTCTCAGTTTTTTGGGGATCCCTATGAGGCTGATCCTGAACCCTCGGTTGAGGGCCTGATCAGGGCTGTTTTGACTACCCTAAACATTCCCTTAGTTCAGGAGGTTCCTTCTGATCCCTCTGATGTGTTTCAGTAGCCTAAAAAAGCCTCTTATTTGCTTACCACCTAACCCCACTCTTGACCGCCTTGTGTCTGAAGAGTGGAAATCTCCTGACAGGAAACCTTCTGTGTCCAAGAAATTTGCCAAGCTTTATCCCTTCTCTGAGACAGTGCTTACTCAGTGGGTTCATCCTCCCAAGATGGATGTTCCTATCTCCAGGCAATCTAAGTCTACTGCCTTGCCAGTTTCTGATGTGTCCGCTCTGAAAGACTGGAATGGCAAGAAACTTGAGGTCTCCCTTAAGTCCATTTTTGCCACTGCTGGCACTGCCACGCGTCCAGCTTTCGCTGTAGTATGGGTGAACCGGGCCATTGTGGTCTGAACTGAACAGCTCACCCTGGCTGTCCATCAGGGTGCTCCTACTTCAGATACATTGCTCCTTCTTGCCAACATTTCTGAAGCACAGCACTATGTTTCTGCTGCCTTATTTGATGCCATCCTTTTGGTGGCCAGGGTTTGCACCATGTCTGTGGTTGCCAGACGGGCTCTTTGGCTCAAGATCTTGGTTGATCACACTGCTTCCAAGAAAGCATTGCTTTCCTTACCTTTTCAGGGTACTTCCTTGTTTGGGCCAGATCTTAAAGATATGATCAGTGAGGCCACTGGGGGTAAGAGTACCCTTCTACCTTTGGTTCCCAGGAAGAAAACGGAGCTTAAGCACAATCTGTATTTTCATACCTTTCAGACTGAGATACGTCTGGCTAACCAGATGGTTCCCTCAGCTCCGCGTGCCTCCTCCAAGCCTAAACAGTAATGGAAGCCCAAGGTCTCCTCCAAGCCTTCTTCGGCATGACTCACTGAGCCCAGGTCCCCACTCTGCTGTGGGTGGCTGTCTGCGTCACTGCCACAGCGTCTGGGAGGATTCAGTGGCGGACCCATGGGTTTTACAGGTGGTGGCGGAAGGATACAGGATCCCTTTCGTCTCTCTTCCTCCCTTTTGTTTTTTGCCTTCTCACACGCCTCAGGGAGCGGAGAAATGCTGACTGTTCAACGGCGCTATTCAGGCTCTTTTGGACAAGGATGTTCTAGAGCCAGTTCCAGTTCAGGACAGATGTATGGTTTTTTATTTGAACCTCTTTGTGGTCTTCAAAAAGGATGGCGGTTGTCACCCTATTTTGGATTTGAAGGATCTCAATTCCTTTGTGATCCAGACTCATTATCACAAGGAGTCTCTACGGACAGTGATTGCTGCTATGTCCTTGCTTCTTTGGATCTTCGGGGTGCATATTTACACATCCCCATCCATCCATTCATTTCAGTTTTCAGCTCTTCCCTTTGGTCTGACTACAGCTCCTCAAGTTTTCAACAGTGTCCTGGGAGCCTTAGTGTCCGTCCTCTAACGGGACGGCATCAGAGTTACTCCATACATGGACAACCTGCTTCTGAAAGCCCCTTCTGCAGAACTTCTTCATCAGTAGGTTCAGCTATGCATTCACGCTCTCACCCATCACGGGTGGATCATCAACGTGGACAAATCAGATCTTGTCCCATCCCAGCATCTGGTCTTCCTGAGCCTTTTCTTCGACACTCAGAAGAGCATGGTGTTTCTCACGGACAAGGTAGCTCACCAGATCGCCCACAGGGTTTCTGTGGTCCTGGCTCAAGATCCAGTTCCAGCCAAGAAGCTGTCCTCTCTAGTGGGGAAATTCATCTCCACCGTAGAAGTGGTCCCGTTAGCCATGGCACACACCAGGGAACTCCAGAGGTTTGTGATCCAGGTGTGCAAGGGTCAGCCGGACCTTCTGAAGATGTCAGTGTCCCTCCCTCTTCATGTGGAACTGAGTTTGTCATGGTGGCTCGACCTCTCCAATCTGCTGAAGGGCAAGTCCTTCCTGGTATCCTTCTGGACCACTGTGACGATGGACGCCAGCCTCTCTGGCTGGGGAGCAGTCCTGGGTCACCTGAGTGCTCAGGGTCGGTGGTCTCCGGAGGAACCTCTACTTCCCATCAACATGTTGCAGCTTCGGGCAATATTTCATGCCCTTCGTCATTGGACATCTCAGCTGGAAGACTGTCCAGTCTGGGTACAGTCTGACAACGCCACGGCCGTGGCTTACATCAACAAGCAGGGCAGAACAAGAAGTCTCGCCACTTGGTTAGAGGTCAAGGCTCTTTTGTCCTGGGCAGAAGGACACGTTCCTGCCATATCCGCTGTGCACATTCCTGGTGTAGACAACATCATGGCGGACTTCCTCAGTCGACACACAGTGGACAGAGGAGAGTGGGAACTGCACCCAGTGGTGTTCACCCTCATTGTTCAGAAGTGGGGTCTTCCTTACATCAACCTGATGGAGACAAGACACAACATGAAGGTTCTGAGATTCTGCTCTTGGTGAAGGGACCTTCTAACTCTGGCGGTGGATGCAATGTCCATTCCTTGGTTGTTTCCTCTGGCCTATATCTTTCCTCCCCTCCCAGGGTTGCATAGGGTGTTACGGAAATTGCGACTGGAACTCTGTCCAGTCATTCTGATTGCTCCTTACTGGCCTCGCCAAGCTTGGTTTCCAGAGTTGCTGGATCTGTCAGTGGCGGAGCCATTCTGGCTCCCTTGCCATCTGGATCTTCTTCTACAGGGTTACCTGTGGAAGGAGGATATTCATCGGTTAGCCTTGAAGGCTAGGAAATTGAATCCTCAATATTGAAGAAGAAAAGGTTTTATTCTGGGGTGGTGGCTACTATGCTCAATGCCCGCAAACCTGTTTCTTTCAAGATCTACCATCGTGTCTGGTTGACTTTTCTATCTTGGTGTGTTGACAAGTACCTGTCTCAGGAATTTGATCTGCCTACAGTCCTGGCCTTTTTGCAGGACAGTGTGGATAAGGGCCTCAGTTTGAGTTCCCTTAAGGTTCAGACTTCTGCTCTCTCTGTTTTCTTTCAGAGGTGCATTGCCATCTTACCTGATGTCAAGGTTTTCTTCCAGGACATTGCTCATACTCGTCCTGCCTTCCTGAATTCCGCTCCTCCCTGGGATCTTAACTTGGTTTTGGACGTTCTTCAGCACCCTCCATTTGAGTCCTTGGCTACTATTCCTCTACGCCTGTTGATGTGCAAAATGGCCTTTTTTGGTGTTTCACAAGGACAAGGAGGTGCTTTGCACTTCTCAGGAGTTTCTTCTGAAGGTGGTTTCGGAGTTCCACATCAATCAGGAAATTATGGTGCCTTCTTTCTGCCCTGACCCCACCTCTGACAAGGAGAGGGATCTCCACTTGTTGTATGTGGTGCATTGCCTCAAGTTTTATGTACATCGCACTGAGTCTATCAGGCAATCTGACTCTCTGTTCGTCATTCCTGAGGGTCCCAGGGCAGGAAGACCTGCATCCAAAGTGACTATTGCTTCTTGGATCAAGTCGACTATTCGTAAGGCTTACGAGCTGAGGAAGAAGCCTGTCCCCTTTCGGGTCATGTGTAACGGTTTACCTTGATGGGAGTCCGTAGTGCAGAGATGTTAGATCACCCTTGCAGATAAACACAGCCCAAAGTGACCAGGTAAAAAGCCACCTGGGCTGTGAATCTGTGCACGGGGGCTGGCAGGAACAGGAACCGGATGCGTAGAATCAGACAAGTGCAAATCCAGAAGAGTAGTCAGGAACAGCAAGCTGTGGTCACAAGCCAAATCAGTCTGGGAATCTGGAAACAAACCACAGGAACAGAAATACAACAATGTACTGACCCAGTCCTCAGGGAGAGGCAGTGTTTTATACCCAGGTAATCAGCAGCTTAATTAACAAGCTGCCTCAGGTGGACTCTGAATGATAGGTGAAATCTGATAGCAGCAGTCCAGCCCCCGTGTGCTGCAGGCAAAGCAGATAATACAGGCTAGAATCACACTGATGAAACAGATTCTGCAATGGCTCAAAGGCAAGAAAGCAGGAACAGAGTACATGAGGACACCGGTTCAATTCCGCCATGATCCGCCAGAGGGATGACCACGCCTGGCAGTCTGCCTAGACAGGGGCAGACTGTGACATCATGGCTCATTCTATAAGATCTATTGGGGCTTCTTGGGCTTACAAGAATCAGGCCTCTGCTGATCAGTTGTGCAAGGCTGCCACTTGGTCATCTGTGCACACCTATTCGAAGCACTGCTGTGTTGATGTGTTGGCATCGGCTGACACCAGCTTTTGGAGGAAGATCCTGGAGGCGGTCTTGCCTATCTAGGGTCTTCTTCGGTTCTTGGTGCTTCCTTCACTTTTGAGCCCTGTTGGCTATAGTTCAGTGTGCTGTGTAACAGTTTGGGGTGTTGTTACCCCTGTTCAGTGTCCGTTGACACTTCATTGTTTTGTTGGTCTATCTCTGATCTGATGGTTCATATCTGATCTTGTGACTTTGGGGGCTTTGTGCCTGGTCTTTTCTTTACTTCCTGCCTCTGGGAAACTCAATGGTTGGACATCCCAAAGTTACCAGTAACCTGTATTGGACTACAGAGAAAAGAGGATTTTACTCTTACCTGTTAAATCCTTTTCTCTTAGTCTATACAGGTTACTGGTCTCCCACCCCGTCAAGGGACCATGCTTGGCTCTCCTGTGGCAGACCGTGGGGGGTCCTTCGGGGTTATGCCATCAGAACTATACAGTCAACTCCCTTTAATCCATTTTAAATGCTGATCCCAGGCTAACTCCAGTATTTTTATATTTGCTGCAAAAAAAAAACAAAAAGATTGGTAGTGTGGTATATGCATTAGCAGTTATAGAACACCCATGGTTTCCCTTGGTCTGTGTTTAAGTGCTAGCACGAAATCAGTAAGACCTCCGGGTCATCCTCTATCTGTCACACCTTTCCCTAGTCCTTCTATTTTCACTTTGAATGGATTACAAATAAACCTTTTTATGGGGCTCTGTGACTTCCAACGACTGTGGCTGCTGGCCCTAAAATCCTTATGACCTTATGAATTCAACCATTTTGCCATGGTTTCAGAGAAAACATCTTTCTTTAGTCAGTCCTGGATGTCATGTCCATGGAGGCGGACATGACACTGGCAGTTTTCTCTAATGGAAGCAAGTAGAGTGCATGCGCCTACTTAACCCTTTAAGGCCATAGGGGTGTGTAACGCTTTGAGTACCAATGCACAGCAAACCCTTTGATCACTAAAGAATTAAGATTAGCATATGCAGTGGGTGGAGTTTTTGTCCTGTGGTCCTGCTAGTATATGTCATGTCCGCCTCAATGGATATGAAAACCAAGACAGATTGAAGATGTTCTCTTTTGAACAAAAGAATAAGGAAAATATGTATTGGGACCATTTTCTGACAGATGACATTTAGACGGTAAGCTCCTTGGGGCAGGGACCTCTCCCCTATTGTTTTTATGAATATGATACTTATTGTATCCCCTTTTATTTATTGTGACATACATCTGTAAGGTGCTGCATACTCCGTGTGGTTATATATATATATATATATATATATATATATATATATATATATATATATATATAAAGATATACATACATAGTTATAAGGTGATTTCTGCTATTATTAGATATTATTATTAAGAGATATTAATTCCTTTAAGGAACAGAGGTATGTTCAACACATTGCTATTGATAGTTGTCCAGTTGGCAGATTAGTCCCTCAGGAATAGATCTGAGAATTAAGTTGGGGCTGCATTGCAAGTCTTGATGCAGCAATGGAAGCACAACAGGGGTCTCAAAGGGATTATCTGGTTTATCTCTGCTGCACCATGCACTTAGACCCTGGTTTGAAAGTCCAATACAGCAGGTCTACAGAGAATGCACATGAAAATATGAGTGCTCCAGACTTCTGGGTTGTGTGCCTGCAGTAGGATCAGCCACCCCCCACCCCCACACACACCCTTAGTAGCCATTCTGGGGCTGCCCTTGGCTTTTTTTTAATGAGTGTTCACTGGAACTCTCTTAGTAAGACATCATAATTGCCCTGGACAGGTAACAGTGTCACTAAAGTGGCAATGCAAAGGAAAATGACCCCCCCCCCAACCTGCTAAACCAACAACCCCTTACAATATGCTTTATCTTCTATCATGGTATATTAACTTGTATGTTTTGGTGTGTGTGGCACTTGCTGCTAATTCCATGCACCATGTGCTAATTAATTGATTTTGACTTCAAATCTCTCTTCATAATCAATTAGAAATGACACCAGAGCTATTCATAGCGTGGTGAGTGGTAATATTGACCCAGCACAGATCCCAATTAGCATGAAGTACCACACTGTGCAATCAACACACAAAGGCTAATTTCTCCAAAACATCCTATATAATAATTCGCTAAAACGTGTGTAACGCCGCAGTCATGCACAGTAGAGACTGCTGCGCTTGCTGTAGTGTGCGCAGTAGAGACTGCCCGTGCCACATCTGATACAGAGTTGTACGCTCCGACGGAGCGTCCAGCTCTGTATCAGAAGTGGCTCAGGCAGTCTATACTGCGCATGACTGCCCCGCTACCGGCTGGCAGTGGCACTGTGGCCCGTGTAACGGGCTCTTCAACTAGTTTATATAATAAAGAAATAGGCAGGAAAACCTTGAGATAGCTTTTAATTTGCTTTAAAATGAATTAAAAGCGTAACTATCATGATAATAACAGTGTCCCCCGATCCATTACTAAAATAGCGATATGCAAAGCCATACTGTCATTAAGTTGAATAAGTCTGCGTTATTGAAGAAAAACAACTTCTTTGGCAGGAAACAGCGGACAACAGCGCAGACATCTTGGAGGAAATGTACCTCTGAGTCTGCGCTGTCTGTCCCGTTCACTGCCAGCATTGGTGAGTGGCGTTCCTTGGTACCTTAAGGTACCGGAAGTTACTGATGGCCAGGTGCACAGAGCTTCTCTTGTAAGCTCTGTGCAGTAGATGCCTGCCGAAGAAGTTGTTTATCTTCAATAACGTGGACTTATTCAGCCTAATGACAGTATGGATTTGCATATCGCTATGTTAGTAATGGATTGGTGGGGCAATGTTATTATGATGATAGTTCTGCTTTAAGTTACAGATCTGATTTAAGGACACCAGTTTTCTGTAATTTGCACTTGACCATAGTCATACTAAAGAATATTTTGAAAGAAGATTGCTGACTCAGTAGTATGTTGTTTTGTTTTGTTTTTTTGTTTAACCTTTCCTTTGTTGTTGGAATGTGATTATATATCTGTTTGTGGGCTTTCTCTTTATATGTAATCAGTATTCCATTCTCATTTTATTGCATTTCTCTAGGTATATAAATGTATTTCTGTTATCATTTCATTTTTACATTTTTTGGAATGCAACCCCTTAAAGAAAGGGAGCCCGCGCTGCAGCCATCTTTATTCCTTAGAACTCTATGGAAATTCTTTACAGAGGCATATCGCTGCACCCGGGTCAGAGTGTGCTCAAAATAATCACTGGGCCTGCCCTAGCATATGTTTAGCATGGGCATATGAAATGGGAAACTGCATCCCCCAGAATCCCATTTTTCCCAAGCTTTATGCATTGTACAGGGTGGTGCTTTGGCAGTCATTTTTCTACCCCCATTGTATAGGCTATGCAAAGAATTGTCTCTCTTCTCTATCTCTCTAGATTAAACCCTTGCAGTCAAACAATTATCATTGTGGGTATTTCTGTGCAATTTCTCATGCTTTCCTAATACTTAGGACTACTTTGTCCTTTTTTAGAGGGGTTTTCATTTCAGATCCCAAGGAACACATAGGAGAATTCAAACCTAATGATTCAGGGGCCCCTTTAGCACACTGTTCCTCATTCTGAAATTGGCTTCCATAGAAATGTTCAGATACGCTATGGGCTTCTTGCACTAGTGTCCTCTACTGATACCTCGGGGCCCTCCACTGCAGAACAAGAGCCAATTTGGGTTAAGTCTCTAATTTCTTTAGTTGCTTCTGTTCCTTTATTTCCTAAAGGAGTTCTCCATTCAGAAATATTGAGCTTGTCTTCAAGCCACTATCAGTTTGAGACTCCTCTATGGAGGAGGTTGACACTGGTGGAAAATGACATTACCTTTTCCTTGTCCTTTGACAATACCTTTGAGGAAGACCTTTCATCCTCCTGGAGCAACAATGTTGAGTGCTGTCTCAAGAAATCCTCTCTGGTACCTTCTCAGGCAGGAATTTGGATGGGAAGGATGGACGTTTTAGTTAGGTATGTGTTTAAGGGGGAGGAGGTTGTTGGGAAAGGGATAGGTCCACAGTTAGTGGTCTTAGGGATGGGTTGTTGTTTAGTTGGGTACGTTTGTTGCAATAGAAGATGTACAACAATTTCTGACAGGTAAAGACATCATACTGTTTTTACGCTCATACAGTGTTGCATTCTCAAGTATAATGTATCCGCTCTGCATTGTGTTCTGAATCTTCAACAAAAATAGTAGAAAGAGGTGAAATACAAGTGCACAAATTTATGACAAAAACAGTATATGATATGTATGTTGTTTTTTCAATAAAAATACTGAAATTGATGTCTCACTAAAAATAGCAACAACAGTGAGATAATATATGCAGCCTCAGGCACACGTTTTAGACCATTCCAATGAAGGGATTCCTTGTAAGTAAGGAGATCTCAGCACTTCTCAAGCATCACCGTGTCGACCGACACGAATCTCGTGCTGACAGCTTTACAGCTGTCAGTAGAAAACAACGAACTTTAAACTCCCGTATCTCTTAAACCATAGCGGTTTGAGAGATACATTTTTTGCATTTAGATACGTTTTTTAAGCTCTTCTAAATGCAAAAAACTTTTTTTAGACATTACTAACACTTTAAAACGATAGTTTATTTGATAGTTAGTTATATTTATCTGTTTAATCAAATTAGAGAGTACTTGTTGGCTTGTCATGCCAAAACTAACATTCCACTCTCTCCCACCTATCATTCCCTGCTTGCCAGATATTAACATTCCATACTGCTCTCCCACCTATCACTCCCTGCTTGCCAGATATTAACATTCCGTACTGCTCTCCTCTTCCATCTATCACTCCCTGCTAGCCAGATATTAACATTCCACACTGCTCTCCCACCTACCAATCCGTGCTAGCCAGATATTAACATTGCACACTGCTGTCCCACCTACAACTCCCTGCTAGCCAGATACTATCATTCTATATTGCTCTCCCTCTGATCTCTCACTCCCTGCCAGCTAGTGCTAGCTCATTTCTGTAAAAAGACAAACTGCAAATCATGTCAAGTTGGATTCTTCCACTGAGTAGAGAATGGGGACACGTGACAGATGTTCTTTAAGCTGTCATTCAGTCCATAGTGGACTTGATCAGTTTTCAGTTAACCCCTTGGATGCTAGGGTCTCCAATGCACTCCGTTGCAGTGTGTTGGAAATCTCTCTGGTTTCCAATGGGTTAATGTGCAGAATAATTCCTGATTTATTTATTACAGTCAGTTATACAGATTTTACTGAATTTTTTTTGAGCCTTGATTTAAGTAAAAGGCAACGTCTTGAAAACAAGAGCAGGTTAACAAGCAACTACATCTGATAAAATGTAAAACTAGCCCCAGGCTAAGCTTCTCCGTGCTGGAGGGATGAACATACTGATACACACTGACAGAGTGTGGGAAGAAGTCAGACAAGCAAGACGCAACATAGCTCACAACAAAATATTTGTTACAGACACCTGTTAACTGTAGATATTTAATTCTATATGCCTGAAGATGTTTCATACAAAAAGTGCCGTAGGTAACCATTATGGAAAAAAGCAGTACAAATTACAGATTAATGTTTCATCACATTAATCAAAACTAATAACTAAGGTTTATGTTTATCATGATTATCATAGCATACTGCGCCAAGTTTGTCAAAAATGAATTGGTTTTGTAAGAGTCATTCACATAGCTCTTCTCAAAGAGATAGCCAGGCCTGCAGGCAAAAGAAGAGATTAATCTGTGAGTCCAGAAGTCTGGAGGTGTAAAGAGCACTTCAGTTAAATGCAGAGAATGATTACCAACCCCACAGAGGAGTCTGTAATATTTCACTAAGTGGATTGTATGATGGTGTGGGGGGGAAGGGATTTACCAAGTAGTTGATTGTGCTTTGACAAATATCTGTTTAGCCAAAACAATGTTTTGCAGGCTTAAAGGAGCATGGAATAGTGGCAAGGGAGATATGGAATGGGGGAGAGACAATGGTGGGGAAGAGATTTATGGAGCTGGAGCTAGAGATATGGATTGGATTGGGGGTTGAGATATTTAGCAAGGAATTAGGGAGGAGAGAGAGAAATGAAGGAGAGCATAAAGAAGGTCATGTCACGCTCTCCCCTTCTCTATGTTACGCCCTCTCCCCTGCTTCATGTCTTACTCTATACCCAACTTCATGTCCTTCCCTCCTCTCTTTCTTCTTTGTGTTTTGCTTTTCTCTCTCTGCCCCTCACTTCATGCTCCTCTCCCTCCAACTCCATCCAACACAATTTTTCTATCCCCTTCTCCCAGCCCACTCAAAGCCCCTCCCCACAGCTTGTCCTCCTTACTCCATGTCCCTCACCCCCTGCTCTATTTGCCTCTATGTTCCTACTCTACATCCCTCCCCCCCACTCTTCCCCCTTCTCCATTTGCTTCATGTCCCTGTCTTCTTCTTCATGTCTTTCCCCCATTCCATTTCCCTTTCCCCCTGCTCCATTTGCCTCTCCCACCCACTCCATGTGTGTTTCTCTCCTATGCTGCATGTCCATCTCCCCCCTCTGCTTAATTGTCCTCTCTCCCACGCTACATATCCCTCTCCCTCCTTCTTCACATCCCTCTCTCCTCCCTGCTCCATGTCGCTCTCACTCCCCCTCTTCATTCTCTTTTTTGTCACGGATTCAATAATGAGAATGGACCAGTACTTAGGTAACACAATCTTTACTTAGCGATAAGACAGGACAAGGAAATCAGCATTAAGCCTTTGGGGACCATACGGAAACGTTAGCACCCTTGTGCGTCATGTCAGTAAGGGGTTTGACAATCGTGGAGAACTGACTTATTAATTTCCTGTAGTAGTTGGCAAACCCCAGGAAACGCTGGATAGCCTTAAGTCCAGAAGGAAGGGGCCATTGTAGTACAGCCGAAAGCTTTTCGGGATCCATAGCCAACCCAGACGAGATCACATAGCCTAGAAAAGTTACTTGTGACTGGTGAAACTGGCACTTTTCTAATTTACAGAAAAGATTATTGGCCCTCAAGAGAGACAACACCTTCGCAACATCCAGATGGTGTTGTTCCAAAGTAGCGGAGTGGATGAGGATATCATCCAAGTATACGACCACACAAGTCAACAATAAGTCCCTCAGAACATCATTCATGAACTCCTGGAAGACAGCAGGAGCATTGAATAGGCCAAAGGGCATTACCAAGTATTCATAGTGGCCACTCCTGGTGTTGAATGCTGTCTTCCACTCATCGCCCTCACGGATACGCACCAAGTTATAGGCTGCCCGCAGGTCTAGCTTAGTAAAGACCGTAGAGCCTCTTAATCGGTCAATCAGCTCCGTGATCAAAGGTATTGGGTACGTGTTCTTGACAATGAGCTTGTTAAGACCTCAAAAATCAATACATGGCCTCAATTCACCATCCTTCTTTTTCACAAAGAAGAACCCTGCCCCTGCAGGGGATGAAGATCTCCGAATAATCCCTCTGGTGAGAGAGTCAGACACATACTCCTCCATAGCCTGGTTCTCTGCCATGGAGAGAGGGTATACACGACCCTTAGGAGGAACAGCCCTGACACCAGATCAATTGAGCAATCGTACGGCCTATGAGGGGGCAAGGTGGTAACCAGAAACTTGTTGAATACGTCACGGAATACATGGTACTCCTCGGGTAAGGCGGAGGGAGGAGAGGAGGAGGAGGAGGAGGTCATGCCCAAAACTTTAATAGGACGAGTCAAGCAAGACTCCGTACAATACGGAGACCAGGACAAAATGTCGCAACTGTGCCAGTCCATACTGGGATTATGTTTTTGAAGCCACGGGAAACCCAGGATGACTGCAAAATGAGGAGAGCTTATGACCTGGAATTGAAGTACCTCCTGATGAAGGGCTCCAACCATCAGGTTTATCGGAACAGTCTCGTGAGTCACCTGAGGCAGTATTGAGGTCGCCCGTCAATAGCCTCAATGGACAATGGGGAAGCCCGAGGTACTAAAGGAATAGCATGTTTTTCCGCAAAACCAGCATCAATGAAATGGCCCGCAGCTCCAGTATCTATTAAAGCTGGGGTAGAGACAGACTGATTCACCCTGTAAAGGATAACTTCCAGAGTAGGCTTCTCCCGGAAATCTCCTGGGGACTGCGAAACTCCACCTAGAGTCTGTCCCCTACGTGACTCTAGGTGCGCCCGTTTCCCAGACGTGTGGGACAAGTACGCAACAAATATCCAGCTTTGCCGCAATAAAGGCAAAGTCCCTCCCTTCTACGATACACTCTTTCTTGAGCGGATAGCCGGGTGAACCCCAACTGCATGGGTTCCCCCCCTCCTTGCTCTGACCCAGGAGGCATGGGAGGAGAGGGAGGAATGGGTGGGCAACTGAAATTCGGAGCCAAACGTGCCAGAGACCTCCGTGTACGTTCCTTAAAGGAGGGTCTCTCCCTGATACGGGTGTCAATTAGTATGGTAAATGAGATCAATTTATCTAGATTCGAGGGTAATTCTCTGGCCGCAATCTCATCCTTGATATCGCTCAAGCCCTGCGAGAAGAAGGTTACCAGTGCCTCATTGTTCCACCCTACCTCTGCTGCCAATGTGCGAAACTCGATCGCATACTCGGCCACCGTACGACTGCCCTGGTGGATAGTCATAAGATTTTTAGCAGCAGAGGCAGAGCGGGCAGGTACATCAAACATTCGTTTGAATGCCGACACAAACGCAGTAAATTCGTGAATAATGGGATTATCGTTCTCCCAAAGAGGATTAGCCCATGCCAAAGCCTTGCCCGACAACAGTGAGACCAATAATCCGACTTTACTGCGCTCATTAGGGAACGCTTGCGGTACCATCTCCATATAGATGCCCAACTGATTTAGGAACCCGCGACACAGCGCTGGGTCTCCTCCATACCGCTCCGGAAGCAGTGCTCGACAGGAAAAGCCCCTGATCCCACCTGCATCAGAGGAAGCATGCACTGCCAGTGCCATACTAGAAGGGGAGGCCACCTGTTGTCCAACAAGACGGTCAAGATGAGCTGTGCGGTTCAACAGTGTTTGCAAAGCCATCGTGATCTGATCCATACGCTGCTCCTGAGCCTCCACCCTGTTTAGTAGGTGCTGAACAGAAGGGTTACCAGTACCGTCCGTAGACATGGCCCGTTCGTACTGTCACGGATTCAATAATGAGAATGGACCAGTACTTAGGTAACACAATCTTTATTTAGCGATAAGACAGGACAAGGAAATCAGCACAACATACAGGTCAAGAGAGGACTACAGGATAGATCAACAGGTACTATGGTACTGATGGAATCAGCAGCAGAGGAAGGGCGACTCAGGTCCGCACCTGAGGCCACACTACAGGTACGCACCTGTACAGACAATGGATCCAGCGACCCAATGCAATGGAGGATAAGCAGGTTCGCTCCTGGACAGACCATGTACCAGAAAGACCAGCTGCGCCACAGGTCCGCATCTGGAGGCTGCAGAGGTACAACAGCTAGAGGAAGTACGTCAAGCCACCAAAGACAATCCTAGGTTGTCCCCTGGAGCGTTTGTATGCTGGTTGCGCAGTTGACAATCCCAGGCTATGTCCAGGTAGTCAGACACAAGGAGCAAATACGGAAGGCTTGGTCAACTAGAGCCACAGGTTCGCATCAGACTGGATGTCAGACAGGCCAAGGGGTCATACACAGAGCGGGCAGTCGGACAGTGCCACAGGTCAACACCAGAACGGATAGTCAGCCAAGCCAGGGGTCATACGCAGTAAGGTTCACCAACTAGAGTCGCAGGTTTGCACCAGATTGGATGTCAGACTTGGCAAAGGGTCATACACAGAGCGGGTAGTCGGACAGAGCCACAGGTCAACACCAGAATGGATAGTCAGCCAAACCAAATCACACACAGAGCCCAAGAAGCAACTGCACTGGAAAACCCTGAACGGGCAACTGAAGTGGTGTCCAGGCAGTTTTTAAACATATTGCTCCACCCCTAGAGGTGGAGCATAATGTGTGCTGTCCCCTTAAGAACCAGGTCGCGACGTCATCAGGGATTCCCTGAGACGCGCGCCTGGTTCAGATGTGCAGGAGCCGCCAGAGGGCGCATCGTGGAGAACGGTCGCCTGGATGGACGCCAGAGCGCACCGGTCCTCTTTCCCTGTGAGCAGCACACCCTGGCAGCTGCACGAGCGTCGGAAGGTAAGTGGCGCTTACATTTTTACCCCCTTCTTTATGTCTCCTTCTTGCCTCTTTAATATTGCTCTTCCCTTTGCTCCTTGTCGCTCTCTGCCCCTGCTCCATGTTCCTTTCTTCCACCTCCTTCATGTCCCTCTCTCACTCCGACTTCCCTGCTAAATATTACACTCATCCCCTGCTCTGTGTGTCTGTCTAACGCTGCTCCATTCCACACTCTCTCCTCTACTCCATCTCTGTATCCCCAATCTGTATCTCTCTCCTCATCCCAAGACTTTCACCCTAT
The DNA here is from genome assembly GCA_037306005.1 of Rhinophrynus dorsalis. NCBI lineage: Eukaryota > Metazoa > Chordata > Amphibia > Anura > Rhinophrynidae > Rhinophrynus > Rhinophrynus dorsalis. Next base: position 64,360,389 of record CM074719.1, on the reverse strand, counting down.
TCCATGTCTCTCCCCCATCTCAGTTCCATGTCCCCACCCTCTGGCAGTTGCCAGGTTAAGGATTTGACCTCTTTACATTAAGCAAAGTTTTTATGAGGTGCTGATCTCCCTGCTCCATGCTGCCCACTGTGTACTGAAGCAAGGAGGCTTTCTAGATCTATCTTGGGTAGATCTCTGCTGCTTTCTGCTATGATGCCATAAATAAAAGTGTTATATACCAGTCAGATCTAGACAGTTTCTCTGCCCCAGTGCACAGGAGACATGGAATGTGAGTAAGGGAGAGACATGAAATGGGGGACATAGAATATCTGGGCTTTCCAGGGCATTTTTGATGCCCTGTCCATAAAGTCTCAGCAGAAGCTGCTCTCCTAGAAATCAATCAAAGCAACTAGACAGTGGAGGAGATTGCCGTTCGTTTCATACCTTAGCATCTGAGACCAAATGGAATTAAGAGGCTCTAAAGGTGGCATTCTGTTGAGGTCTTTGTGATAGACTGAATGATGCTTTGTCTTTAAGAGACTTACTGGGGGATTTAGAAGGCCTGATCACCTTTTGCCTTAGCCTGAACATTAGTATTCATTAAAGTCAGCTCAATCAATTCTATTACCTCCCTCAGCTGGGAGTTTGTCGGTCTTAGCTCTAAATCGTCCCTAAGAGTCTAAAAGAACCCCTGCCCTTCCACTACTGTGATCTAGAAGGCCATCTAAGGTGAAGATGCCTGGAAAGCATGGGAAGTCAGTGAGGAAGACAAAGGCATCTCTTCCACTAAGCATTTCACTGCTAGCCGAGTTCTGATTTCAGTTTGTCTAAGATGGGAGGGTCATTCAGTTGGCATACAAACCTTCATTGATTCTGGTGCTGTTGGCATTTTTTTTGGCAAATTATGGGCAATCCTGTATGGTATTCCTCTGCAAGCTAAGGTTGTTCTTGTGGCTGTATCTTCAGTGTATGGGAAGCCCCTTGGGGATGTATCATCTCTCTGGATTATTCCCTAATCAAAGCCACTGTTGGAGCCCTCCATAAGGAGAAATAGTTTTTTCCATAGAACTACTCTATTTGTTGCTTTCCAGTGCAATTACACCAAAGGGCCATGCATTTCATTCCATCCTCCTAGCACCAAAGAACATGAGTACATTTCTTTAAAGGGGATCTTTCACCCCTTTATAACTTTACCTAAATAGTTTTGTCATATATCATAGATAATGAAAAGTGTATACATTAAAAAAAAATGCTTCTTTAGCGAAATTAAAATAATAAATACAGCTCTTTACCTACTTCCAGGCAGACTGAGGTTACCTGATCTGTACCACAGTCTGCAGCTCTGCCTCTATCTATTCAGCCTACTCCGATGATGGAGGCTTTCTGTCTGTAACCTAGAGCGCTCTCATTGGCCAGAAATCGATCTCTGCCAATGAGAGCGCTCCAGCTTGCAGACAGAAAGCCTCCGTCATCAGAGGAAGCTGGATAGAGAGAGACAGAGCTGCAGACTGTGGTACAGAGCAGGTAACTGCAGTCTGCCCAGAAGTAGGTAAAGAGCTGTATTTATTATTATAATGTCGCCAAACAAGCGTTTTTTTTGTTTTAATGTAAATTCTTTTCATTATCTACGATATATGACAAAACTATTTAGGTAAAGTTGTAAAGGGGTGAAAGATCCCCTTTAAAAAGGGCATTGAGATTGATCTAGCAGTAGCCACACCCAAAGCTTAGAAGGAAGCTGCCAGTACAGCTAAAACCCCCTTCAAAACTTGTTTGTATAGCCAACTGCCTGCTTTACCTAATGAGTAATCTGCCCAAAAATGCTTTGGAGACGTAGCTGGCATCCAAGAAGTCCAAATGTGGCAATAACTGCAAAAGTTAATTTTTATTGCATTTATTTGTTTGTGGACCTGTTGTTATCATATTCTCCCTTGAATAACTTTATATAATAAGTGAGCAATTCTTACAAAAATCAAGCAATAAGTTGTCAACAGGAGGAAGGCTAATACAGGAAGGAAATTGAGAAGCAATTATTTCAACACTGCAGTTAGGCAATGCACTCCCACAAGTACAAATAGCTTATTATGATATTAATCATGTGAGTATACTTTCCCTTCAAAGGGGCAGCACCTCACACGAGGAAAATTAGATAGGTATGGTAGCATTTTAAGGGGAGAAAGTAAATCAGATATGTGTTACTATTTGTATCCTTGTAATACTTATTCACATCAAAATATCAACCCATTGAGTGCCAGAGGAGTATCCAACACATTGCAAGACACAAAGGCATAATTCATAGTGGACGTTAGAATTTTCTGGCTATAGTAAAGTAAGTGATGGATCATCATTGTGAGGTGCTAGTTATCCTGTAAACACCAGCCCATGGCAATAAATATTTATTTTACGTGCTGCCATATAAAGCAAGATAAAAATATTCCATTTAGCTGATATAAATTAACAATGGATTTTTTATCCTAATAGGATATTTGCCTTTAATCCACATGACCTTTGCTCCTTGGATGAATCAGGTAAATGTTCTAGATGCCAGTGCAGATATTACACATTACTGATAGAACCAGCATGACTTGTTTTCTGGAATGTACAGAACCACTGTATGTTTGCTTGTGGTGGCAGCATGTCCTAAGGACAACAAAGCAATCACTTGGCTAATTTTCCCATCTCAATAAAAATGTTTGTGGATATGAGAGTGTATCAGTGTTTATACAAGCACTCAGCAATTTGTATAATTTCCGTGACTATGTCAAAATATGAAGTAAATACGTTTTTGTGGTGCTTTAATCACGTAAAGTATGAATGTCAGACTTGTGAGAATTTATTTGGAGAAATTCGGAATTAGTCAAAAATGGGGTCATTCTGAGACATTCGGACCATCCGACATGCAAGGATCGTTCGACAAAAAAGATCCGACTCCGAGCAGCCCTGGTCCAAAAGTTGTCGAAACTTTCGAAATGTCGACATTTGACAAATTACGAATGTTTCGACTACTTTCGAACTAGGACTGTTCGGAGTTGGATCTTTTTTGTACTACCTGCGCGTGCTTGATTACTTTCCCTCCATATTTTTCCCTCCATGTCTCTAGTCCAGTTCCATTCTCCATTTCATGCACTACGTTCCCTTTTTGTCTGTATTCCAATAAGCTTCTTTGTTTCATGATGGGGATTGGACTAATGATACAGTCACCCAGACAGACAGCCTGCATTTCCTCATTGTGTTGTTGGAGCTCAGAGTGAGAAGAAGAGATTAGAGAGTGTCCAGTTGTTGTGCAGGCAGGCAGGTAGCATTAGGCTAGGCATAGGCAGGCAGCCAGCATTAGTGCCATTTATTGTCACTGCAAGGAAGAGTCATCTTTGTTCCTGTGCAAAATATAAAAAAATATTAGGGTTATCTTCGAATAATTTTCAGAGTGTCACATCAGCCAGTCTGACAGTTGTATAGGCAGACACGGTGCCTTTTCGCCACCGCAAGGGAGAGTCACCTGTGTTGGTTTTATTAAAAATGTAGAAACTACAAGTTATTTGTTTTATAAATTTTCAGAGTCACACTGCCAGTGTCACAGTTGTATAGGCAGGCAGGGTGCCTTTTCGCCACCGCAAGAGAGAGTTACCTGTGTTGGTTTTATTAAAAATATAGAAACTACAAGTTATTTGTTTGAATCATTTTCAGAGTCACACTGCCAGTATCACAGTTGTCATGTGGGCAGGTTTTAAAGTTGTAAAACTATAATAGTTAACTACCTACCTATCTGTAATGGATTTGAGTCCTAGTGAACAACCTGATGTTCCTCGTCCTGGTACCAACTACAGTGACCCAGTAACCACCAACACCACCACAGTGCAGTTGCTTCAAGCAGAGCTAGCAGCAGCAGGCAGGGAAACAAGAGTACTTTGAGTAGTACTAGTCAGACTCAGCAGCAGTAGTCCAAACCAAAAACTAGAAAGAAGAGAACTGCAGGTCGTTCTACCTCTACTAGCAGGGTAGAGAGGTCCAGTTCCTCCTCTAAGACCACAAAGCGGCCATCACCCGTCTCTCGTCAGCTGTTTTGTGATGATCCCCCCAGAACCACCTTCACAATGACTATTGCCACTGTCAGTTCCGTCACCACCTCCACTACAGCCAGTTCTATAAAACTGGTGACACCTAGCGTGTTGAACATGAACACTACTGGTGGGAAACTTCGGGCAGTATCAACGTGGGAGTTTTACAGTGAACGTCCGTGTAAGCAGCCCAAACTTGAATTATTGGAGTATTTTGAGAAAATGTATCCTGCTACCACTGTCACTGAGAGCATATCTTTTCCAAAAAAAGTCATTGAGGGAGATAGTTTATCATTTTCCGGTAGCAACCAGGCAGAAGAGGGAATACATCAGCTCTCCCCAAAATCTACTGCTGCTGATTTTTCATCCTGTCCAAACCTACAAGAGGTAGAAGAAGAATATGAGGGACCAAGGCCTGCTAAGCTTGATTTTTCCACTGACCTTGATTTTTTCCACTGACCTTGATTATTCTTCTGAGCTTAATTTTTCCACTGCTGCTCATAGTACTTCTCCTGTTTTTCCAGCTACAGTTCTGTCTACTATTGATGAAAACTCACCACCTGCCTTTCCAGTTCCAAATGAGTCTCGCAGGTAGGTACTAGCTGCTAGTGTCTCTGCCACCAGTGTTACTCCATCCTCCTCCAATCCCAGTCCCAACATCCCTGCTGCCATCTTTGCGTCTACTAGTACCCCTGTAAAGGTATGTAGAAAGAAAAAAGCATAGTGAGGTTGCTCCAGCATGTGAAGATGAAGAAAGTGTCACCTCAGTTTCTTCTTCACCACCTTCCAAAATCATCCGTCGCTCCAAAGTGTGGAACCATTTTGTGACACTTGCCGATGGCCGGCTAGAGAAATATAAATTGTGTAGCAGGGAAGTCAAAACTGACTTGTGGTAGTGGTTCAGGTGCTGGTTCATCCCAGACGTGGATAGATAATCCATCACCTGAACCACTACCACAAGTCAGTGTTGATGAGTGAAGAACATGGTGGGACTACTACATTTACCAGTAGGCAGGAGAGAGGGCAGGGAGATCATGCCACATCTGGTCCTAGTAAAAGCAGCAGACAGTCACAGCCCATCCCATAGATAATACAGGCCACACTGGAAGATTTTGGTGGGTTTCATTCCAAGGGGATGTGCAGACAGCAGTCCAGGAAAATTACACGCCTCATTGCACAGCTCATAGCAGTTGGGGGTTCAACTTTTAATTTGGTGGACGGGGAGCCCTTCCATCAACTTATGGAGGCTGTCGCACCCCGATATATAAAATTCCATCCCACACCACATTTAGTAGAACTATAGTGCCCTCACTGTACCAGTCGTGCATTGGTCTTTTAAAGGACCTGCTAGGAAAAGCTGCTGGCCAGTCAGTGCACTTTACCACTGACTTATGGAGTGCTCCGAGTGGCCAGCATGGCTTCCAGTCATTGATGGCGCATTGGTGGCAGCCCAATGTGTTGCAAGACACACCGATAGCAACAACAAGTTCAGGTGCAGTAGCCAAGCAGGCAGGGCACCACTCTTTCCTCCTCCATGCTGAGGTAATGGATCAGCAGCACACCTCAGATAACATTCACAAAGCACTGCAGAACATGGTGGCACAGTGGCTAGGGGAGCAGACAGGCACACAGGTGCAAATGGGGTTTGTGGTTACTGATGGTGCAGCTAACATGATCAAGGCTCTCCGGATGGCAGATTTGTGGGTGTGCGCTGCTCAGTGCATGTTCTGAATCTAGTAGTGAAGGCTGCTCTTGAGGATGGCAGTAACACTGGAAGGATGTCAGCACTGCTGGAGACATGCCGACAAAGTTCTGGCCACTTCCATCGGAGCGTCAAAGATAGCCAGCTACTCAGGGAGGAACAGAAAAAGGCAGACCTCCCAGAGTACCGCCTAAAAGAAGATGTTGGGACCGGGTGGAACTCCATCTTAGATATGCTAGTGCATATCCTGGAGCAGTAAAAGGCCATTCATGTCACCATTTCAATGTCATGTCACCATTTCATTGGCAGTAACACTGCCAGAACACTGGTCAGGGCTGACTGGGCCCTGATGGAACAGGTAGTGACAGTCCTTACGCCTTTCCGTGCTTTGACAGAACTTTTGAGCAAAGAGAACGCTAGCCTGGCAGAAGTCATTCCCCTCTTCATGCACCTCTCCTTAAAATTGGACAATTTCCTTTCCCATAGGGTATGCTTGCCTGGTGTTGAGGGTAATATACTTCCCGATGTTGCTGCACTTCTAACGAGGCTGAAGAAGTAACTGACTCGGCGCATGTAAAAGCGCATGGACAATTGTCCCAAGTTAATGCTTGCCACAATTTGCAATCCCCAAATCAAAGGCAAGATGGCACTTCATTCCAATTCCCTCACTGCTGGAGGGAAGAGTTGATAGGGTGGGTGCATGAGAGGCAAAGAAAAACTAGAATGCAGTCACAGGAGGTGGGAGAAGATTCCAAAGATGAGCTGGAGGAGTGTGGTGGTCTTCCAGGACCTATTAGTAGCAGCACCAGTAGCATGTCATCTTGTTCCATTGGAGCAGCTGCTGCTTTTTATGCTGAGGCAATGGACAGATTATGCTTCGGGCAAAACAAACAGCTCCCCTTGAATAGAAAAAGTGTTGAGTTTGAGGTTAAGGATTACCTTGCGAACCTTATTTGGCCCCAAGTACAGATCCCATGACTTTCTGGGATAACAAGAGGGCTGTGTGGCCTACATTGTCCCTGGTAGCCCAGGAGTTGCTTTCTTGCCCCCCAACCACTGTCCAGAGTGAGCGGGTATTTTCTGTGACTGGAAATATACTTAGCCCCCAGCGCTCTCAATTGGCCCTCCAGCTCATGGAGCAAATTAATTTTTTAAAAATCAACTTGCCAAAGCTGGGTTACCCTGCTCTCATGTTCGATGCAGATTAGAAAAACAAAAAGGACTTCAGACATCTACAATCATCCATGTTGCTGTCATCCTGAGTCGGTCTCTCACCAGTCTTCCTCAGTCATTGTATCCATCTACTGACTGAGTCCTACCTGCTCCAGTGTTCTGCAGTTCTGGCTACATCTCCAGTGTTGCTGCTGTCATCCTGAGTCTGCCTCGCACCAGTCTTCCTCAGTCGTTGTATCCATCTACTGACTGAGTCCTGCCTGCTCCAGTGTTCTGCAGTTCTGGCTACATCTCCAGTGTTGCTGCTGTCATTTTGAGTCTGCCTTGCACCAGTCTTCCTCAATTGCTGCTGTATCCATCTACAGACTGAGTCCTGCCTGCTCCAGTGTTCTGTAGTTCTAGCTACATTTCCAGTGTTGCTGTCATCCTGAGTCTGCCTCACACCAGTCGGTTCATTTTTGAAACATTGTCACATTACAATGGAACTACCACCTCTTACAAACATGGACCCAAATTATTACCCATCTGGCGACTAGCTGCTCAGTAGAGCTAGTTGCCAGAATTATTACTGCATTAATGAGAATTATACACTGCTCCCGGATTGACAGGCAGGAAACCACGCAGACATCTTTCCATAGTGACGTCTGCATGTCTGTGCTGTCAGTCCCTTTTGGAGCCGAACGGCTCCTAGCAACGCCTCTTACAGCAGGCTGGGACTGACAGCGCACAGACGTCACTATGGAAAGATGTCTGCACGGCTTCCTGCCTGTCAGTCCAGGAGCAGTGTATAATTATCATTAATGTGGTAATGATTCTGGTGACAAGTGCTACTGAGCAGCTAGTTGCCAGATGGGTAATTATTTGGGGCCATGTTTGTAAGAGGTGGTAGTTATGCTTTATAGAGAGCTGGGCAATGCAAGGTAAGGATGCTGGGAGTTGTTGCCAGTACATAGGGACGTTTAATTATGCGACATGACAACCTAGCGCTTTTATGCAGCGCGAGGTTTTCATGTCGCTATTTTAAACACCGCAACATGGTAAAATCGGTTTCTAGCTGCACATTATCTTTTCTTCTTCCTTCTAATTTAGCTATATTCATATGTATATAACACCTCTGCTACATATAGTAAATGACACATGCTACATATTGTGTAATGTATTACCTTTGCTACAGATGGTAAATGACAGATGATCATGCTATATATTGTATTTCACCTCTGCAACAGAAATGGCACATGCAATAGACAATATTAAAAATATTTGGAATAATTTGTCTGAATAATTTTTTTCAGAGTGACACATCAGCCAGTCTGACAGCTGTATAGGCATACAGGGTGTCTTATTGCCTCCACAAGGGAGAGTCACCTTTGTCCCTGTGTAAAATATTAAAAATATAAGTCATTTGTTTGAATAATTTTCAACGCCGCTAAATAGTGGCAGTATTGGGAACTTCAAAGGAAAAAAAAGCTAACGATTGGTGCCTGACATACTGTCAAGCACTGATCGTTAACTAATCAGTGTTACACTTACCTGTCATCCACTGTCTGTCTCCTTCTGTCTTCTCTACTGTCTTGTAGCTTCTGTCTTCTTGCTGTAAAAACTACCCAGAAAGATATAAGTCCAATGCAATATCCGGCACACTAATACATAGTTTAACCCCTTGAATGCCAGAGGGTTACACAACACATTCCAAAGCAATGTGTTGCATACCTCTCTGGGGCTCAGTAGGGTTAAAGTATGTATTAGTGTGCTGTTGTTCAAATATGTTTACGCACTTCCCAGCCAATCAGTTTAAAGCACAGCCCGCTCAAAGTGGATTGGCAGGGAAGTGCATAAGCATTTCCCAGCCAATGGCTGTGAGGGAATTTGAGGTAAGACTGCCCATATCTAAGGACAGTATCAATTCCAGTTCCCTCAGAGTGGAATGGGCATGGGCCTGTGCTGAAGAAGGGGAAGAGGGGTCTTTGCTGCATGATACAGCCTCAGAGGCCGCACACAGCAATTAATATTAAGCTAAGTATTTTATTGGGATATTTTATGATGGCATTATAAGTGACATTACTGAATATCTTATTAGCCTTAACATTTAATAGTCATGTAGGCATATTAAGATTTGTACAACGGCACACTAATACATACTTTAACCCTACTGAGCCCCAGAGAGCGCTCAAGAGGTTAAACTATGTATTAGTGTGCCGGATATTCATGCATTGTACTTACACTTTTCTGGGGGGGTGCAAAAGCCCTCACCATCGCCATAAGAATTATTTGGCATGCAAAATTCAACTTGTGTGAAAGTGTTTGGATTGCATGCAGGGCGACCTTTTTAGAAGATTACACCATGTTAAAAAAAAAGGTGTTTAACCCCTTAAGGACCAGGAAAATCAGAGGTGGATTTGACTTAAGGACCAGAGCAATTCTGACCTTTTTGACTATGTCTTTGTTCAACAGTGTTTTCCCTCTTAGGCTTTTATTCCACCCCCATAAATGATATACTGTTTTTTTACAAACAAATAGGGCTTTCCTTTGATACCCTATTTATATGGATAACCCACCATTTACTTTATTAAAATTAAAGAAAAATGTAAAAAAAATGTAAAAAAACCCACCATTTTTGTTTTTGCTCTTGGGGTCAATTGGGCGCAAAGGGTTATATTTTTATGGAGACTGCATGAAAGGTAGGACCACTCAGTCATACCTACAAAATGCGCAGTTTAAAGTGGCCACTGTCCCCCCCCTGGGTGAAAATCCCCATGTCCCTTTTTCCCACCCTATTTTCCCATTTTTTTGATCATTACATTTGGCGGTGTGTGTAAGTGTATTACATAGTACAACAACAATCACACTTCCAATTTTGTTTCTTGAGATTTTTTTTTAAAATAAAATATTTTATTTGTAAAAAAAAAGTGTGTTGTTTTTATTTACAAAAAAAAAAAAAGTGTATTTAGCAGGTCAGAAATTGACCTGCATCTAGCCATCCTCCTGCACCAGCAGTGAAGGGGTTAACACCCCCAGCTGCTGTATTTTTTATTTCCACTAGGTGTCTCCTCTCTGCTTCTCTGTCCCTTACTTTGATGTAAGGGATGCATTGGCAGAGAGGAGACACTAGAGGCAGTAAGTAGCACTGCCTCATTCACTGATTTAGAATGCCGGTACATGTGATCGCTGACGCAGCGATCACATGACCTGGCACAACCGACAGAGGTTGAGACTGAACGGTCTGGTACTGGACCGCTCAGTCTCAGCCTGGAATGAATGGTATCAGCGTGCACGGCGGCGCGCTGCTACCATTTAACACTTGACGTACCAGGACCGTCACTGGTCCTTAAAGCAAATTTACCTTTGACGGTCCTGGTACATCAAGGGTCTCTAAGGGGTTAAGATCCACCAACTTGTCACCCACCAACTGACATATGCCACAGATTCCTAGAGGTACATCAGTACATTAATCTTTATGCAAGGAAGGACTATTAAACTGGTGCAAGATCTAAATATACAAATGTATTAGGAGACACATTAATACTGAATATGTAAAACTTAGAAGTCAGACAAAACCCTTTGCGTGCCACAGTGGTACGCAAATGCATATCACTATGGCACTCAAGGGGTTAAGGGAGTGATGCTGTACGTGGTGCTGAAAGGATCCTCTCCATTCCCCTACTGAACAAGTCGGGAAGCAGAGAGAGAATGCTCTCAGAATTCAGGGTTGTTGTACTGCTGGTGAGAGCATCATTATTCACTTCCACATTGCTAGCAGTTTGACAACCCTCCATGCTTAAGATTGATTGAGGGCTGTTACTGTATAGGAAACTACAAGGAGAACCTGACTTTGCCAGCCTCATGTAGGTGAAGTTGAAACTGTGAACTTGGACAGCAGAGTTTAGTGCATGTGGTGAAGTGCCACATTAACATATAAACCTCCCCCCCTTGAATATCATAAATGCTCATTATACTGCATTTCCATATGGAAATGGCTCATTATGCTGCATTTTCATATGGAAATAGTCCATCGTTGATGTAATGAATGAAAATCTGTCGAAGGCATGTTGGATTGATGTCGATGTGGGTAGATTTTGTCACAATGATGGGGATATGTTGTCGAAGACACTTTAGTGCATACTTTCTATGTGCCTTTGACACTGCTCCAACAGGCCATAGACATTATGAGCCCTCTTCCACCTTTCATGGATCTCCCCCCAGGTATAATCTTTTATTAAGCATTCCAAGCCAATTTTGACATTACTTTGCATTTTAATGGAGCATTCAAGGGGCTAAAAGTCCAATTTAATTTAACCCTTTGAGTGCCAGAGAGGTATCCAACACTTGCCTCTCTGGTACTCAAAGGGTTAACAGAAATATTTGCCCACTATAGTGCAATTGGTTTATGCCAGAATAACTCCAGTTTGCTTTTATAAATACTGACCAAAGTTTTTAAAGTGGAACTTTCATTCACTATAAAGTCCCCTGCTATAATTAACCAGGTAGCGACTAGCTTTAGAATATATATTTTACCTTTCAAAAGTAGCCCGATCTAAAGAAATCCATCATTGAAGGAGACCGGAACCCAGGCTACAGAACAGACATCTTGTCTGCACGCCTGTGCTGTCAGTCCTGGTCTTCATTGAGTAGAAGGGACTGACGGCACAGGCGTGAAGACTGCACTAACCCGGCCACCAGTCTTCTACAATTACTGATTTCTTTAGAACGGGCTACTTTTGAAAGGTAAAATATATATTCTGCAGCTAGTCGCTACCTGGTTAATTATAGCAGGGGACTTTATAGCGGATGAAAGTTTTGCTTTTAGATGTCAGGAACGTGCTTTCAGTTCAACCTGTTGTCTGTGTACAGGGAATAAGATGATCTGACTGTTCTGATAATGTCACTTCTTAGAGCAAATATAAAGGAGCAGCAAACTTTTTTAAATGAAAAAATATATATATTGTAGGGCTTTTCCTATTGAGTCAGTAAGAGTACTTCCACCAAGAGATGCATATTTCCAGAGTTATTACAGTTTAAACCCATGTTTTTTTTACATTAACTGTTCTTTATAGTGGTCAAATTCCAATTAGTTATTATGTTACATTCAAGTGGAGAGAAAAGTCAGTGACATACAATTCCTGTCAGTCAGACCTTTCAGGAAGTAAACACACAGTAAATTATTTTGCTGCTTATTTGAATAAAACAACTGACAGTACTTGAAGTAGTGGGAATGCAGTTGCTTTACTAAACAAGAGAAGCTCTATAACATATAGGTTTTCATAAAAAAAGTTTACTACTCCTTTAAATCTTGCAAACTATAGAGTGGAATTCACACCTCTTCATATACTGCTCTTCCGTGACAGTCTCACCCACTCTGCTCTAACCTGTGCTTTGATCACAGCAGAGAGGCAGACATAAGCTTTTAAGTATGTGATGTGATGGTAGATTCTTAATTTGCTAATGTGCTCTCATGTAAGCCAGAGAGGTATCTTGGCTATGCCCTTGATGGAAATAAAGTATCAGGGTACAGGCATGTGCACACATAGGCACCAAGGGGGGCTTGAGCACCTGCCCTTTTTGTCCAAAATGCCCTCATGCCCTTTTAACAAAAAAAAAAAAAGTTGTCTCGCTGCCCGCACTAATCCTCCCACCGCCCAGTCAGGTCTGTGCCTCCTTCAGGACAGACCTGTAGATGCTGCGCTCCCTCGTCGGCTCTTTAGTATTACAGAGTGCTGGGAGATTACATCATCTCCCAGCGCTCCACTTGAAGAGAAGACTGCGCAGGAGCTCCAGCAGCTACAGGTCTGTGCCAAAGGAGGCACATACAGACCTCTCCTGCCGCTGGACCACCAGGGAAGAGGTAGGAAACGGACACTGGGGGGCAATGTGGAAATGATGGGGCAATATGGATCTGATGGGGGGCAAGATGGAGATAATGGCAATGTAGAGATGATGGGGTAATGTATGTGAGGGTAAGTTGGAGCTTATGGCAATATGGAGCTGATGGGGGCAATATGGAGATGAAGGGGGCAATGTGAGGGTAAGTTGGAGCTGATGGGGCAATATGGAGCTCATGGGGGCAATATGGAGATGATGGGGGCAATGTGAGGGTAAGTTGGAGCTGATGGGGCAATATGGAGCTGATGGGGGCAATATGGAGCTGATGGGGACAATGTTAGGGTAAGATGGAGCTGATGGGGGCAATATGGAGGTGATGGGGGCAATGTGGAGCTGATGGGGGCAATATGGAGCTGACAGGGGACAATGTAAGGGCACTATGGAGATGATGGGGGGCAATGTGGAGATTAGGAGCATTGTGGAGGTGTCCAGTGGAGATGGCCAATGGGGGGGGGGGTGCTTCAGATTTCTGTGCCTACAGGCTCCTGAGATGTAAATTCTTTTCTTTTTTTTTTTAAAGATATATATTGAATAAATAATTAAGAGAAGTGCCCTTTTTTTCATTTGAGCTCCTCCCCACCAAAATGTGTGCACTTCCCCGGCAGGGTAAAACTCTGGTGCTCCCTGGTGCCACCGTACCCTTGCATATCTGAGATTTTTCTTCCCATACAATAGATTTACTTCTCGTCTGTGACTGAAAACAAGTGCTCGCTGTCATATTTCTTAACAAACTGCTTAACAAAAACTTCTGTCACCATGTCTGCTACTGTTGGTGTAAGAGCTTAGCGTGATCTCTACATTCTTTGAAGCTGATTTAATGTAAGTGCACAATCTTGTTATGTTTTATAAATTTGATTACTCACATTTAGCACAAGTGGAAAAAAATATATACTTATTACTTAAAGGGATATTTATACTTAAAATGTAAAAAAAATAAGGGTTTATCCCCCTGAGTAAAACAAGAGTACTCCCACTGCTGAAAGGTGTTTTATTCAAATGTTATTACAGCTCAAACTTAGATATTTTTAGATGCAGTGTCTCAGTGGCCTGAAATTGTACAGTGACACTGTTGCTACACCATCCTATGGAGATTTATGGTCTACAGACCAGAGCTGTCCATAGGATGGTGTAGCAATAGTGTCACTGCACAATTTCAGGCCACTGTGATATTGCACCTAAAAAATCAACTTTGAACTGTAATAACTTTTGAATAAAACACCTTTCAGCAGTGAGAGTACCCTTTTTTTTACTCAGGGGGATAAACACTACAATATATATTTTTTATTAAGTATTACTATCCCTTTAACCCATTGGATGCTAGAGTGATATCCAAAAAATTGGAAACTAATGACCACCAGGTAATTTTGTTTGATTATAAACATGACAAATTAAACCCCCTTCTATGTATGACATAATAAACAACCTCTTGATAACCAGCTCTTTGAGCTAAAAACCTTGACTTCACTTATCTTCTGTACACGTGTGTACTTCTCTATGTGGTTGAGTCTCGTACTTTGCCACTGTAATACAAATGCCAGAAAAATACTGTATTTAGTAGTTGTGCATCCATACTACTGCCCCCTATTGTCACAGAGGCTGATGTAGTAAGGAAAGTGGTGCAACATTCTGGTGCTAACCAAGTGCACCCTAGGAAATAAATAAAAAATAATTTGCAATGTGTTGGAGACCTCTAGCACTCAAGGGGTTAAAACCAATTTTTAGTGAGAATGCTTGTTTCCTATGGTGCAGTTGGTTTGCCCAAGAATTGAACCACTTTCTTTGTATAGGAGCCTCACAGATTATTTATTGTTTGTACTTATTTTCTGTCTGGATCTATATCATACCTTTCATAATTTCTCTCTGACATGTGTTTCTCTTATTTCAACCTATGTGATATTATAATCCACCCACCCTTCGTTGCCTTACAAATAAACCTTTTCTATCTTCTCCTTTTCTTTATACATTATTTGTGACAAGGTGCTGCAAGGAATTTATATGAAAGTATATGACAGAGGACTCCCTCTGCCTTCTTCTCATTTTGCTGGACATACTATAGGTCTGTGTGTAGAAGTGGCTGAACAGGCCAGAGGCCAAGCAATGCATTTTTGTTGGTGGGGTCTAACAAACCAAATAGCCTCTATGCTTTCTCATAGTCAACAGCTTAGACCTGGTGTGGGCACGTTTAGGATTCCAGGGTGAAGGTGCAATATACTTAAATAAGAGGTCAAGTTCTGTGATATTTTAGTAAAGGGGACATGAATCCATCTTGTGATGTGTGCTATCCTTGTGATTACACCTGCATTTTCATACCTTCTCTATGTCTTTGCCACATATATAATTTTGCAGTGTCTCCTTCAGCATTGGTTAATTTGTATGATGAAATTTGACAAAATGAGCCATTTTTGCATTCCTAAGGCAGTGTTTATACTTAAATGTGACTACTTTCCATATACAGTAAGCTGTCTTTGCAGGCTATGATGTCGGAGCTCAAAAAAACAAATTCACCTCCTTTAAGACTGGCAAATTGTGGATTTTGGCATCGCTTTCTATGTAGTCCTTAGTACTGAAGAATGGTTTGCCATATTTCAAAGTGGAGAACAGATTGTCATACTCCAAAGTGGAGAACAGGTCTACATATGTCATAGTTCTCTATACTCCCAAGTCGAGTACAGTTCACCATACTCCAAAATGGAAAACAATTCACCATACTCCAAAATGGAGAACGGTTCACATATTTCCCATTAGCCTGGTTATAAACTGCAAAGGTCTCTCCCCCATTCCCGTGCATACCTAATTCTTAGTGCATATGGGAGTGTCATATTCTCCATCTCAAAGTGATCACCACACATTGCAAGACACACTTCTCCATTATATCCAACCATTAGTGCATTTCTCCCCAGGTGCTTTTAGACTACGCCTTTCATTATCAGACAGCAGACTCTCTGCTGATGATGATTCAGAGCAAACCTAGGAGTTTCAGAGAAGTTTTCAAAACAAACAAAAAAATAAATTAATAATAGATTAGCTAGATCAGGGATCTCCAATCCTGGTCCTTAAGAGCTACCTGTGCCCATTCTGGGATATCGTAAAAACATGCATTGTTGGAAGCTCTTGAATACCATGGCTGGCTACCCCCTGACCTAGATTATTTGTAAGATTCTGTACCCAGAAACCATTGTAATTGCCTTTTCATAGGCCAGGAGAGACCAACCTGCTTTTCTCCAGGTGTTGTTGGACTACAGCTCCCAGCATCTTCAGCCACCTTGGCTGTGGTTTATGAGAATTGCAGCCCGACTACAGCTGGATAGAAGCAGTTGGTCCCTACACCAGGTTAAATCATTTCTCATTATTGGAGTTTTAAAGTTTGGTGTCTCTCTGATATGATAGACACAAAAGAACAGAAAGGGGGTTTCTGAGCAACTGGACAACCTCTCAGCTTGACCCTGAAATCTTAGTCCAGTAACAGCTGTAGACTGCAGCTTGCACATCCTGGGATTAGTGGGAAAATTGGCTCTGAATAAGAGATAAAGTTGATTGGGCCATGGGTTCCAATGTCTCAGTCTTTGCTACTGCACATGGAAGAGACAACGTGACTGATCAGCAACAGAACTCTTTGATGTAAGCCAGCCACAAGACTGAAAATATATACATATAAACATACTGTATTTACATGTGTATGTCTCAAAATTATTTATTGTACCAAAGGCTTGCAAAGTAGATTTGATTTTAACCTCAAACAAAACAGCTTTTTAAATATGCTGACCAATAATAAGTTTTATTATGTTTATTTGTAAACTTCAACAAGCCTGATGGGTGTATACTTCAACATGGCTATTGGGAAATGCTGATTCAAATTTAAAGTGATAGTAATGGATCAAGTTAGCTGCATTTAATATTGTAGCCATGAAAAAAATAAACCTTTTGATCCCAGTAAGATTGCGCTATTTCGGCTCTGCTGGGACCAGGATCTCATACAGTAAGATGGATGATGACATCAATGAAAGGGGATGGAGTAGGGAACTTTGGAACCTGATATATCTCAAACTACTAGTTTGAGAGATCAGACTGGGATCAATAGGTTTATTTTTTTATTTTTTTTTATGGCTGCAATATTAAATTGAGTTAAGTTTATCCATTACTATCCCTTTAAGACATCTTAAGGGTCACTATTTTTATACTGGAATGTTCAACAGCATAGTGTCATTTTTGAAAATATGATGACATTAATAACTTTATATCAAAAAATGGAGGAAGGAAACATTCTTTATGCACACATTTTGTTTCTTATCTTAAAAAAGTGTCATAATTATAGAGCAAACCAACTGCACCAAAGGCAACATATGAAAATTCCTTATGAATTAAATTGGGGTTTTAACTATTTGAATGCTAGAGAGGTCTCCAACGCATTGTAAAGCAACGGACCAGAATTTTCTATTGCTATCTAGCATTCAAGGGGTCAAAATTCCCATTTAAATGAACTGACATTTGACAAATTTCTATTTCTTTCCTGTGGTAATGTTGGTTTGCCCCAGAATTGTTCCACTTTTCTGTAAGAAGTAATTTTTGGAGTTAAGCCTTTCAGTGCCAAAGGGCTATGCAACGCATAGGGTTAACCCTTTGAGCATGAGAGGGGCACGGAATGCATTGCAGGTCATTTTTCTAAATATATGATTTCTTTTGAGTTAAATTTTATCAAAAGACTACTGTTTTGGTAAAAAATAAACAAGGCCCCTTAGTTCTGAAAAGCATGAAAGTCGATGTCATGGAGTGCAAATGAGGGTAAGACTATAGAATTCGGGTGATACGTATAGCTCCTCAGCAACACTGGTTAAACCACAGTCCTGCCACTGAAGGAGGGGATTTCTAGAGAAATGTTAGAAGATCGATTGAGGGAAATGCTGAACAACTTGACAAACAACTTTCTAAATATGACGACTATGTAAATTATGTTCCAGCATTCTTTTAGAAGTTACAAAGTATAAGCCCTTATTGCAAATAATCTTTATAATTACTCTCTAGTTTTATGACAAACCCTATAGTTTTAAGAAGAACAGAAGTCCCTCTCAAGCCTTTTTTGTCCATAATTGTGACCGACTGCTGGAGGGTAGACAAGTTTCTTGGCTCTTCTGTCTTCAGGGTGAGGAAGATTGACAGGTACAATTTATAATGATGGTAGAACGTACTGAAAGGGTTAAAGGTTCAAGCAAGTGTTTTTCCTTGTTTTTCTTCTTTTTGCTCTCCCATGAACATTGGGTATTTGTTTCTCAGAATTTGAATTTGTTAATTGTTGTTTTGTTCAGATGAGTTTGTTATTCCTCTTATTTATCATTACATAACCTACCCTTTTTTAAGCCTCATCTAGACCAACCTAACCCTCCCTTAACCCAATGTGACCTAACCTTTCCATAACACAGCCTAATGCGACCTTAAAGTATAACACTTCCTAATAATAATATCCCCAAACTAACCTTATAATACCTAAAATCTGACTAATGAGTCACTCCAGGATGTACCACTAAACCAAAATCAATACATCAACAAAAACAGTTGAGGGGGAACAGTGCAGGTTTGTAAGATTTGATGGAATAGGGACAGAATTGCGGGGGAGATAGAGTCCCCAAGAAGCTTATAATACTGTACCAGGAATCCGACTTTTATTTGCTATGTTTTTAATGACCTGTCATTTGTATCTCCCTAACTGGAGAATCTAACAGCTCCTTTTGCTGATCAGTGAGTTGTGGTAGGTTAGTTTGTTGACTGGACTCCTTCCATTGGTCTTCATGATCTAAAGGTGTCTTATATAAGGTGTGATAATAGGTCTGAAATTAGTGGTTATTGTTTCCTGAGTTATGTTCACCTATCTCCCTGTATATTTAGTACTTGTGACCTTTGTAGTGCCCTTGGGTTGTTTCAATAGAGTCTAGTAGTCGGCTTGATTTGTTAGATTTTCTCTAAAATCTGCATTGTGCATAGTTATATGTGATTTCAGCTCTGCCCTGCAAAGCTGCTTTGTAAAGTTTTTTACTTTAAGAGTAGGTGTTTTTAGAATGTTACATTAATTGAAATTGATCATTTTTAAAAGTAATTAAGGAGTTAAGACCTATTCATTTTTTTCTTTTTTTTTTCATTTAATCTGCTACACAGGTGATGATGCTGTGTCTAAGTACTGACGTTGAGGCATTCCAAAAAAGCAAGGGTTCTGTGGCATGTATCTGCTTATGTTCTACATATTGAAGCCATTCAGTCTTCCAATATCCTATATAATAATTCGCTAAAACGTGTGTAATGCCATAGGCATGCACAGTAGAGACTGCTGCTCGTGCTGCAGTCATGCGCAGTAGAGACTGGCCGAGCCACGGCTGATACAGAGCTGGACGCTCTCTGTATCAGCCGTATCGCGGGTAGTCTCTACTGCACATGACTGCCCCGCGACCGGCTGGCAGTGGCACTGTGGCCCGTATAACGGGCTCTTCAACTACTTTTTATATAATTGCCTGAGGTGAATAAATCATTGGGCAAACTCCAGTTACTAGACAATTTATGGTGGGCTAAAGCCAGTAGATCTATGGAAATGAGGTCATGGTCTGAGATCACAATATTGTGGATATCTGCTCCTGAACATTTTGGGACAAGGGAATCTGCAATTGAATATAGTCAATAAAAGTGAAGTCAATAAAAGTGAAGACTCTGTGGATTAGAATAGTAAGTAACGTCTTTTTCAAGTGGGTGGAGGATTCTCCAAGGTTCAGTTAGGCAGGGCTGGAGTTATATCACTGGTTTCCCTAGGGAAGGTACTCGAGTTGCTTATAGCTCCACTCATGTCCACATTCTCATTACTCACTTGACCCCAACCCCCAGTGGCATCCAGGGCTTGATTTACAACTCAGGAGCCTGTAGGCACAGAAATATGAAGCGCCCCCCCCCCCCCAATTGGCCATCTCCACAATGCTCCAAATCGCCACATTCCTCCCATATTCATATTGCCCTCACATTGCCCCCATCATCTCCAACTTGCCCCCATCAGCTCCTCACTGCCCCCATCAGCTCCAACTGTCCACCATCAGCTCCAACTGTCTTGCCCCCATCAGCTCCAACCTCCAACTTGCCCCCATCAGGTCCAAACTCCAACTTGCCCCATCAGCTCCAACTGTCTTTCCCCTTCAGCTCCAACCTCCAACTTACCCACATCAGCTCCAACTGTCTTGCCCCCATCAGATCCAACCTCCAACTTGCCCCCATCAGGTCCAGGCTCCAACTTGCCCCATCAGCTCCAACTGTCTTTCCCCTTCAGCTCCAACTTGCCCCCATCATCTCCAACTGTCTTGCCCCCATCAGATCCAACGTGCCCCCATCAGCTCCAAGCTTCATATTGCCCCCATCAGCTCCAACTAGCCCTCAGCTCCACATTTCCTCCCCGTAACCGTTTCCTACCTCCCTGGTGGTCCAGCGGCAGGAGATGTCTGTGCCATCTTCGGCACAGACCTGTAAGCACAGACCTCTAACTTTTGGAGCTTCCGTGCGGTCTTCTGTTTAGGAATGCAGAGCGCTGGGAGATGATGTCATCTCCCAGTGCTCTGCAGTAGAGCTGATGAGGGGGAGCAACAGCAGCTACAGGTCTGTGCCGAAGAAGGCACAGACCTTAGCATGTGTGGGGCGGTCCGGGCAGCGGGTCACTGTGCGCAGCGCTGTAAATATATATTAAAAAAAACGCTGTGAATTTAAAAAAAAAAAAATTATTTCAATGACTGGCGCCCCTCTTTGGGATGCGCCTGTAGGCAGGTGCCTACTCTGCCTTATGGCAAATCCGGCCCTGGCGGCATCCACTGTTTTCTCTCATAAAAAATGCCTTCGACCTATAAAAATCAAGTATGAAAAATTGTAACCCCTTGGTTGCTAAAGCAACCTCCAATGCATTACTCCACAATGAGTTGAAGACTGGTGCAGGGACATTGAGATTTCTCTGGCCACACCCATAATTCAGGATATGGGTCTGACCAGCACAGCTGAGGTGCCCTTTGGAGCCCTAGGCAATTGCCTACTCTGCTTTTTTGAAAATCCAGCTTTGCAGTTAGGTGTAAGTGTTTGTAATGTAAGTGATAATATCGTTACCTGCAGAATGAGAGGAAGTTCCTTTACGGTGGCCCAGAGTTTGGTCCACAGCTGCATTAAAGTGCCCTCCAGGAATGAGCGGAATATGTTGCCTGTTAACAATGTTTGGTACAAAAGGGAAGCAAATGGTAAGATTGGTGAATGTTATCTAGCAATACCCTGGTATGGTTCAACTCGCAATCCAAGATGAGATATCTGCCTTTCTTATCAATATTTATGTTAATAATGCTGTAGTGAAAACACCTGGCCGAAAGATGTGCAGTGAGTACAGTCCTGGGGTCGTTTGAAGAAAGGGCAAAATTAATTGTAGCCATTAGGATTTCCTGGCCATATTAAAGGTAAACAAATCATTATAATAAGGAATTGTTACTATTAGTTCATTAATTTACCTAATTAACTTAACAGATCTTTATTCCAGTCGAATATAACCTAATCTATACTTAATACATTACTTATACTTAACGCAGTGTAAAATAAACCTCTCTACTTACCCCACCATAAACCTTGCTTATTTCAACCTAACGTTTCTTTGACCCAATCCAGCACTGCGCAACCAATCCCAACTCTTCCATAACCCAGACTCACCCATCCAGAGGGGAACGATAACTACAAGATTAATGTGCTCTTTGTTTAGCAGAAGGATTTACTTAGGTAGGAGTCCTTCATACCCCAGTCTGGTATAGCTGGTTATATATTTTTGCATAGTATCTGTAGATGTCTCTGTTTACTGAGCTCCATTTTAGTGGTCCTCTAGTTCTTCTCAGTAAAAAATCAGAATTAGAGAGTTTATCCTGCTGGAGAAGTTATCACACCTTTAGCACTCCTTAAAGGGATAGTAATACCTAAAATGTAAAAAAATATGTTGTAGGGTTTATCCCCCTGAGTAAAACAAGAGTACTCCCACTGCTGAAAGATGTTTCATTCAAAAGTTCTTAATTTTCAAAGTTGAATTTTTTAGGTGCAATATCACAGTGGCCTGAAATTTTACAGTCGCGCTGTTGCTACACCATCCTATGGAGATTTATGGTCCTGAGACCAGAGCTGTCCATAGGATCGTGTAGCAACAGCGCCACTGTACAATTTCAGGCCACTGTGATATTGCACCTAAAAAATTCAACTTTGAAAATTCATAACTTTTGAATGAAACACCTTTCAGCAGTGGGAGTACTCTTGTTTTACTCAGGGGGATAAACCCTACAACATATTTTTTTTACATTTTAGGTATTACTATCCCTTTAAGCGTACCTACTGCACCATAGGGATGCATAAAACTCACATTGATTTAATTGGGGCTTTACTAACGTGTTCTAGAAATATAGAACTCAATTCAAATCAATGGGAATTTGCATTTGTCTCCCGTGGCTCAAGTGGTTTTCATCAGAATTACTTGAAGGGGATGTCAACAATCTGAATGAGATACTGTATAAAGAAAAGCCCGTCCCATGGTCCTTTAGAAAACTGTAAGCATTTCAGATGATAAAATGCAATTGCCCAGTTACAAACTAAAGCACAGATCCAATGGAAATCAGGTATATAGATAATCTTGACAAGTGTATGAAGGACATACAGTATATCTAAGTAAGTCTATTAACCATTTAAGGATCAAAGGGGTGTGCAACGCTTTACAATTATTTTAATATTCCCCTGGTTTTTAATGGGTTAAACAAATTAAGAACCACCTATTTCCACAGGTGCAGTTCCATTTTAATTGAACCTAACCACAATATATAGCTAATTCTATTTCGTCTTCGGAAATATCAAAATTCAAATCTTCCAACTGACTAACTGTAAATTTGGCAGTGTGGGCATCATGGACATAAGAGTTAATCAAGTCTTTCTGTACTCAGGATATTGGGGGTATAATAGTATTTATCAAACTGGAATGACAAAGGTATCCTTAAGCAAACTGGGATTCAGTCTTCACATATAAGATTGGGGAATCTTCAAGGGAAGAGCCAGTACCAATTCTATATGTGTCTGATCTGACCAGGTAACAGAAGGAGTTTTTGTAGAAGAGACGTGATGAATAAAAGTCTGGCCAACAAAAAAAGAAAATCTATTCCAGTATAAGATTTGTCATGAACATCCCCACTCCAAGCATGCACGTGACTTGGTGGGCGGCGAAAGGGTTAAAAAAATTCAATATCTGTCTGACCTAGACAGGAAATAATGATAAAAAATCCCCTTTAACACCACCCATACTTAATTATAGTTACACTAGTTGAACAGCCCGTTACACGGGCCACAGTGCCACTGCCACCCGGTCGCGGGGCAGTCACGCGCAGTACAGACTGCACGCGCCACGACTGATACAGAGCTGGACGCTCCTTCGGAGCACCCAGCTCTGTATCAGCCGCGGCGCGGGCAGTCTCTACTGCGCATGACTGTAGCACACGCAGCAGTGTCTACTGCGCATGTCGCGGCGTTACACATGATTTAGCGAATTATTATATAGGATAATTAATCTCATAATGCCTCCACCACCAGACAATCTATAAATGCATAAAAAAGACAGGGTGTGTGTGGGTCCCGACTCAATTTAAGCTAAAAACCCCACAAAATATGTTCTAACACAATATCTATGTGATTTCAAATTACCAATAAATTAGTCTATTCAGGTAACGTGATTCTTTACCAGACAAAGGCCAAACTTAATAAAGGAATATTTATTATGAATAAACAATAATCACAGTGCATAAGAAACAGATGACAAATTATTTACACCAGATAAAAAGAAAAAGGAGCAAATAACAGAAATCCTAATTTACTCACTTGGATGGTAAAGTAATAGTATTTTCTGTCTGAAGGGGCTCTGGCAAGGAAAGATGGCCACTTACTCAAAATTAGATCTTGTCCCCTAGTAAGCACACCAGACATTTTTTAATCCAGAGATTTATACAATTTCAGTTCATCTCAGTTTTCCAAGCCGGCCCAGAGGTAATTATGGGTGGAGACAGAGGCGAGTACAATAAGTCACCTCCCTTGTGTGTTGGGGAAACCAAAATTCAGATATCAAATTCGGACAGTAGTTTTTCTCCTGTACATAACACCAACATAATTCTTGTATCTATTAATTTGTTGCAATTTATGGAGTCCGTACATAGGTCACACTTGCTACTTATCACTCAGCCTTATAGATTTCATAATTTCCCGCCCTGCACTGTATTGGTGCTAGTCATGTTGGAACTCTTATTGCAGGATGTGCTTTCCCCGTTCCAAATATGTACACCAGGAGGCTGGATTATCAATCTGTGAGATATTATTAAGGTATTGTTAGATATTACCCAGAAGACAGTGTCTCTTGACTGCTAAAGTCAATTAGCACATCCAACGAATTAGTTATCTGTGTAGGGATGCTGCCAAATGGTACCTTAGCCAGATAGTTTAGATTAAAGCCAGACTGAGAGGCACTTCAGCAGTGACATTTCACACCTTGCAGAGGGGTCCCAGCTTCAAAAGGAATCTAAAACCTTCTAATATCACCTTCCTATTCAATCAAATTAACCCCTCTCATGCTGAAGTTGGCTATACCACCTCTACCCAGAAGCGGGTGAATGTATGCACTACACATTGTTGTGACAAGTTTTACTTATGGGAGAGAAGTATGTGTAATCATATTCAGAAGCGTGAGTCAGTCTCCAGGTGTCTAGAAGATTTTGAGGTGTCAGGAGTTTTAGATGTCTTGTAAAGTGGGAGGGTGAAAGATATGATTGTCCAGTTTAATAGTCTAAGGATGGATCTAATGAAGTATTAAAGCTCCTGCCTAAAACCACCACCCCCTTTTGGAACAGCTTCAGTTGTTCTAATTCAGTAGATAGAAAAGTTAATTGGTTTGTATTAGTGACCTTCCTGATTTGCCTACTAATACACAGTATAACCCTCCATGTTACCTTTTGAAAAGAAATGTATCTAATCTTCTCTTAAATGTATCCATTGTATGTGCCATAGCCACATCCTTGGGCAAGGAATTCAATAATTTAACAGACCTTACTGTAAAAAAACCCTTCCTCTGCTGAAGTCTAAACCTCCTTTCCTCTAATCTCAAGGGGTGTCCGCATGTCACCTGATCAGGCCTTGGAATTAATAGATCACCACTGAGATCCTTGTATTCACCTCTCACATACTTGTACAATGTAATAAGATCTCCTCTAAGTTGTGTTTTCTCTAGAGTAAATAAACCAAGCTTGTCTAGTCATTCCTCATACGTCAAGTCCTCCATTCCTTTAAATCATTTTGTTGCGCTTCGCTGTACCCTCTCCAGTTCTAGTATATTCTTTTTCAGATCTATCGCCCAAAACTGTACTGCAAATTCCAGGTGAGGTCTTACCAATGATCTGTACAATGGCAAAATTATGTTATCCACTCTTGCTTCAATGCCACTTTTAGTACAAGAAAGGATTTTGTTTGCTTTTGCTACTGCTGTTTGACACCACTGATTCCAGGTTTGTAGTTTACAAGGATTCCCAGGTCTTTCTCTAGCAACGAGTCCCTTAAAATGATTCCATTAAAGGATTAGTAATACTTAATTTTGTTCATATTAAAAAGTAAACATAACGATGCAAGTCCCGTTCCTTAAATTTGTCTAGTTTTATAGTTATAAGCATTTAAAGTCCTGAGAGATTGAGATTCTGGTTTGCAGGCACACTTTGTAGACCGTTCTAAAGAAGAATTTCTTTGTAGACAATGATATTTCGGCTCTGCTGGAGAGCCATCAGGTCAAGTGAGCAGAATCTCAATCTGTCAGTTGGATCGCTGACAACTTTAAGGAACGGCACTTGCATCGCTATTATAGAATTAATATCTAATAACAGCTTGGTAATTATACAAGGAGGGGTGTTGTTCAAGGAGGATTACATGGTGGAGTTCCAATGCATTCTATGAGATAAAACTAACTTGATAAAACTGAGATATAATGCTATGGAATACTTTAAGAATAAAATAGAAACTACTTCAAGCTAGCCATAAGGTAAAGAGATTTAAAATCAGATGAATGTAATTATTTATCTGAAAAAAAAAAAATCCCTAAGTGCCAGTTATTATTTGTCAAAGCTACACAAAAATGTAAGAAAATTAAGTCAAATAATTTCAGGGATTCGTTATCTAAAATTTGTTGTAATACTTTTTTATAATATTACAAACATATTTTAGATTTACCATCTTATTTAAGCGATCCCACTGTAATTTTAAAATTGATAAAATATTTTAAATGAAATAAGGGCTATAAGATGGCGGCTATGGATGTTGCATCACTATATACTTCAATTAGACATGATCACTGTTTCAAAATTTTTTAAAAGAGTTGAGAAAACAGCAACAGAGCAGAAGGAATTCATAATCAAAAGCATTAGGTAGATATTAGAATGGTGATTCTCAGTGTTCATCCACTGGACCCACCAACAGATCATGTTTTCAATATTTCCATGTTTGTTCACTTGTGAGATGTTCATTAGCTTAGTCCCTTTGATTGCACTACCCATGCTTCATTAGGAATTTCCTTAAAGGGATAGTAATACTTCGTTTTAACTTTATTTTATTTTGTAGGCATTAAAAAAACATGAAGAATGATATAAGTCTTATCTCTCAAACCTTTATGGTTTAAGAGATATTCACAAACAAAGTATCCCCCCCCCCGTTCAACCAGATCAGAAGGGAGGTGCCCAGGTAGACTGCAGAGAGGGACAATCTTCAATTAAGATAAGGGAAAAAGCTGAAAAACTTGTCAAGGGGGGAAGGGCTTTCATTGTTTTCATACAAAGAAAATTGTCCCCTTCTGTTATCTGTCTGGTCTTACAACCTGATCCACATCTGAGAAGAGATGGATTACACTAGGTAAAAGGGGCAGGAGGGGAACTTTGCTTGTGAATATCTCATAAACCATAAAGGATTGAGAGATAAGACTTATATCATTCTTCATGTTTTTTTAATGTCTACAAAATAAAATAAAGTTAAAACGAAGTATTACTATCCCTTTAAACCCTGTCTTTTTGGTGTGTCCTGAGGACTGGAACAAAGAATCATTGTATTGGACTATAATTACTTTTGGTTTGAGGATATTTTTTATTTACATTGGTTTAACTACATTATTTTATTTACACAACCACGAGACCGAGAACGAGGTTTGCACAGGACCACAGGGAAATTGTTGTCACTTAGCCATTTCTGGGATTGTTGCTCATCTTATGGTGTCATTACATAGACAACATACTCCTGATATAGAAAGGTACACAAAACTGCCTACATGTCATGTTTTCCAAAAGACCAGCAAATGTACAGTAAAGGAGATATTCATACCATATGCAAATGTATGCTGATTGTGGTACATGTGCGGTACTAGTGACTTTTCATATGACAATTAATCTTTAAAAGTGATGTTTCATATGCTAATTAACCCCTTCGCATCTGATGATGTACCTGGACTGTCACGCTGGTCTGGCACTTAAGGATGAGTGACAGTCCTGGCACGTCATGGAGTTCAGGGCTCCCTGCACGGCTGCACGCCGCTCCGGAAGCCCTGAACCGGAAGCGATAATAAAAAAAAAAGTGCCGCCACACGTGCACTCACAGGTCGGCAAGGGGTTAAGCATTTTCAGTGACATTTCATATGCTAATGAATCAATGTGTTACACCAGAGACTTTCACTTTTATTCTTAACAGAAATAAAGGTGTGAATATCTCCTAAGCTATATATCTGCTGAATGTTTGATTAATATGAGATAGGCAGTTTTGAATGAAGTTTTCAAATATGTTAAAAAAATCAGTTTGATAGGTCCACTTCAACAAATTCAGAAAGAAACTTAACCCCTTGAGTAGCAGAGGGGTACGCAAAGCAATGCGTTGCATACCCCTCTGGCACTCAAAGGGTTAATGATATTAGTAATCAAAGTAGAAATTGGATTTATAACAATATAAAAGGTGGTGAAATTGTTTCTAAAACTTTTAGTAATTATTTTTTGCCATTATCATCTGGGCTGGAATAAAAAAATAACATATGGACAATTTCACAGAATTAGCAAAAACTGCTTCATTTTGCATGATTATAAGCTACAAGCTAAGATGCCTAAAGATAGATTTGCTGATAAAGTGTATGGCAGGAAACATATTATTGAGCTTACAAAAAGACCTTAAAGGGATAGTAATACTTCAAAATTACTATCCCTTATATTGAAGCCCTTTAAAACTGAATTAAAAAACTTCGCTCCCAACTGCCTTTCCCCTGACATCATCGTTCTTGCTGCAGCAGGGAAATCCGGTCCTGGGACCGGCGGAGGCTCTTCAGCAGAGCCGAGATCTCGTTATGGAAGACAAGATCCTTCTCTAAAATGGTTTTAGTGAAGGATTGTTTCTTCTATAACGAGATCTGGCTCTGCTGAAGAGCCTCCGCTTGATTCAATGAACGGATTTCCCTGCTGCAGCAAGAATGCTGACGTCAGGGGAGAGGCAGGGGAGAGCGAAATTTAAAAGGGGCTATCTCGCAAACCATAAAGGTTTGATAGATGCCGCTGGTGGCATTTAATTCAGTTTTTAAAGGGCTTCAATATAAGGGATAGTAATTTTGAAGTATTACTATCCCTTTAAAAAGATCAGAATTAGTCGTTTTAAAAAATAAATAGAAAATGAATAAGAACATTTGTGTACCGTTTATTAGTAATTGCATTCCTTTCAGTGCCAGATGCTTTGAATTTTTGTACCCTGGAAACTACATTTCCACCCATTCAAAGGCACTGAAATCTTTGAAAACTAAGGAATGTCCTACTGTATTCATTAGCTACTGCACCTCCAACAAAATGTTACGAGTTGCTGCAAGAAGCATACCAGGTACAATGTCTCAGTTCTGTACATTTTTTTTTTAATTACTTGTACTAAAATAGTTGTAATAGTTGCTTTGTCTAAATGAAATTTTAGACAAAGCATATTATTTGCAAAGCAGGCAACCAGCCACATCAAATTATGTGTGTGGCTAGGGTAGCATTCATATATATTTTCAGAAAGTAGTACTATAGGAAAAAAACACTCTGTTTGCCTTTGTACCCCTATGCTAGTGAGCACAACAGTTTTTCAGAATGTGGTGCTGCTGGAAAAAAAAACACATATTTTTTACACGTGAATCACTTCAAAGATGCTAGAATGTTTGAACATCATAGAATTTCCTACTGTATTCAGCACCTAGTAACAGACAAAGAAAAATGGTTAACTACTGCTATGTGCTGACAGACTGTATGGGGTGCCAGAAGCATGTCCACCAGTGGAACAAGGCTGGGGAAACAGTATATGTATGATAATATAACCACCAATGGAAGAAGGTTAGGGGTGTTAGAAAGTGTATGTGTGGTTCTGTGGCTAACAGTGAAACACAGCTGGGGAATCAGACAGTGGGTGTGTTTGTGTGGGGGGGGTTCCATGTCTACCAGTGATACAGTGGAACAAGGCATGTGTGCTTCTGTGGCTGCCAGTGGGACAAGCTGGGGGTAGAGAAAATGTGGGGAAGCAGATATCGTATGCTTGGGTCTAATTCTTCCATTTCAAGGTAAAAAAAAGGATGGGATTTCAAGCAGTGTATGTGTGGTTCTGTGGCTACCAGTGGGTCAAGGCTGGGATGCAGACCATGTATGTGGGGTTCTATGGTTACCATTAAATAGTGGAACAAGGCTGGGATGTCAGACAGTTTATATGAGGTTCTCTGGATACTGGTGAACAAGGCTGAAGAAGCAGACATTGTGAGTTCATGAGATGTATCAAGTGCATTTCAGAAAAATGTGTTGGACACCCCTCTGACACCAATGCTCCTTTTTTATGTATTCATTACTTGCTGTGGGAGCATCAGGACCAGATACCCCTGGTGGCAGATGGGAGAACAGAGTACAGATAGGGTATACCATCCAGCTGGCTATCTGGACTGTGAGACAATGTGATTTAACTTATATGAGATGTTATATTATTTAATATCTGAGTGCTTTTAATAGTGTCAGTAACATGTTTTAGTAAATACTTCACCATATGTATATCTTTTCTGGATTTACTATTCAAAAAGAGATTATGGCCTAGATGAACTAAATGTCGATGTGGTGTCGGTATGATATTATCGTTGTGTTCGAATCACTCTGACAATTCGATCTGCACACACATCGACATATTCACCAAAATTGTCTGATGGAAGGGGAGGGTTGGAGAAGGTCCCTATTAGCATACAGGA
Organism: Rhinophrynus dorsalis; assembly: GCA_037306005.1. NCBI lineage: Eukaryota > Metazoa > Chordata > Amphibia > Anura > Rhinophrynidae > Rhinophrynus > Rhinophrynus dorsalis. The sequence goes on along the minus strand of CM074719.1, from coordinate 64,330,304 downwards.
TTTTCGATGTGCTGTTGCTGTGGAAGGGATCTCCTCCCCTCACACATCACCAACACTATGACAGCATTCTCTATGATTCCCTACCCAGCCAGTAGGGGAATATAGAGAAGGCTTTCAGCACCATGGACAGCATTGACTGCCATAGGGATGTGCATTGCTCACCCCTGTGGCATTCAAAGGGTTACAATAAATGGAACTAGTACACAAGCACTACACAATGTGCCCCCCCCCCTTAGTAGGCCGACATATATTGCACATGTTCAACATACTAACTCCATCTGACTTTCACCTCAGGGACTGCCATTTAGTCGACTCCATGTTTAGTCAACTCCATTTTTTGTCTACTCCATTTTTTGTCTACTCCTTTTTTTGTCAACTCCATTTTGCTTGTCGACTCCGTGTCAGATGGGCTTGCCCTGGGTGATCATGGTACATTCCAGTGTTCCTGATGAAGATCTCCAAGAAGACTGAAATGTTATCACACTCTGCAGTCACACCAATACAAGTTGTGTTTATGTTTAACCAGGGCACCTGGGATGTGATTACTGAATATTAGCATGCTCCTGAATGTTTAGTAAAATTGTCAACAGTACACCTTCTATTTGCCAGTTCCTCCAGGCCAATGAATCAGAGTAATTATTACACTGATTTGGATAAACGTGCCAGTGACAAGTCTTACGCTGCATTTCTAAAATATTTTTTGCAATGCGTTGGATACCACTCTGGCACTCAAAGGGTTAAGACTAAATTATTGTCAGACCCTTTTACCTTTTTTTGTTTTATTTTAAATCCCTTTGAGTGCCAAAGGAGTATGCAGTGCATTGGAAAGCACTGTGTTGGTCACCCCTCTGTCACTCAAAGTTAAAAAGCACAATAGGGCTGGATGTTAAAAAGAAGGCAGTTTTGGGGAGGTAAACCAACAGCACGACAGAGGAAAAATGTAACCCTCTGAAAGCTAGAAAGTTCTAATCACAGTGCTCTACAGGCCAATAGACAGAGGTTACCTGTCCCTGATCATGTGATTACTTTACTGCTCTTGATGGCAGTTGTAGCCCAACGGCTGGAGGGCCACAGGTTGCCCAGACCTTCCCATGTTGTGACTACACAGCTCAGTTGTGTTACATGCACCATGTCACTGAAAGGGTTAAAACAGACGATCTCACCCTGGAGTGCCCTGAGGGAACGGAGAAAGATGAAGAAAAACTGGAAAGTAAAATATCTGGTACAACTGGGTGAGAGGCCTCTCATTTGGTGAATGTCTGTTTGTAGAGAATTACAGCTGCACATGTCAGAAAGGCTAATATACTATGGAAAATGGAGACATTCTGGGTCAAACCAACTGTACCATAGGTGACAAATAAAATTTGTGTTGGTTTAAATGGGACTCCTCCCCCCACACACACACCTTGCATGCTACAAAACTCACCAGCTCATCGTCAAGTGATGTATTGGAGACCACACTATCATTCAAGGGGTTAAAATCCCCATTTATATCAATGCAACTTTATGGAATTTGTATTTCTCCTTTATGGGACAGATGGATAGCCCCAGAATGACTTGACTTTTTTTATAACATAAAGCCTTAACTCTTTGAGTGCTAAAGGGATATGTAACTCATTGCTTTGCACTCAAAGGGTTAACCTAGGGGCTGTACTCTTGAAGTTAAAGGGATAGTAATACCTAAAATGTAAAAAAAAATATGTTGTAGGGTTTATCCCCCTGAGTAAAACAAGAGTATTCCCACTGCTGAAAGATGTTTAATTCAAAAGTTATTAATTTTCAAAGTTGAATTTTTTAGGTGCAATATCACAGTGGCCTGAAATTGTACAGTGGCGCTGTTGTTACACGATCCTATGGACAGCTCTGGTCTCAGGACCATAAATCTCCATAGGATGGTGTAGCAACAGTGCCACTGTAAAATTTCAGGCCACTGTGATATTGCACCTAAAAAATTCAACTTTGAAAATTAATGACTTTTGAATGAAACATCTTTCAGCAGTGGGAGTACTCTTGTTTTACTCAGGGTGATAAACCCTACAACATATTTTTTTTTACATTTTAGGTATTACTATCCCTTTAAAGATATACGGTTCTGGAGCACCCCAAGTGCACCACAGGGAAGAAATAAATATTCCCATATTCCTACTGGTTTATGCTGGCCTTTTAACCTGTTGAATGCTAAAGAGGTTTCTAACACATTGCTTCACAATGCTCTGGAGAGTTCTCTAGCTTTCAAGGGATTACAAGCCCTATTTAAATCAATTGGAGTTGTAATTTCCTCCCTGTTGTGCAATTGGTTTGCTCCCATATTTACCTCCTTTATTAATTTACCTTCTTCTATGAATAAAGCCTTAAGTCTAGGCCAGAGAGGGAGTATGTAATGATCTGGCCAGGGTCCTTAGCTCCACCCATGACCACACGCCCACTCCTCCCATGACCCCTCCCATAGTTCTATCCACTGTTCCATGGCAAAGAAAATACCCATAATCTCTAAGATGCACAAAAAGCCCCCAAACTTTTAAACCCTTCACTGCCAGGGCCTTGGGCCATTTCATGAACCCTGTAGGCCAGACACATTTTCAGCATTTTTGCTATCCATCTCTTTAGGCTTGATAGTTATATACGGAAAACTGTATCATTTTTTTTCAGAACAAATTGAGCTTCTTCATGGTACCTTACATGAAGAGAATTTGGCATTGTGCAAAAAGGTATGATGTCATAATTGAAAAAAATCACATACTATGTATCAAAAACATTTATCTTGATTGTGAAAGTTCAAATTATTTGAAAAAGCCACAAGTCCCCAAGTACAAAAATACCACATTTGTATAGTTTTACCTACATCCATGGCTAGAGTAGAGCCCTAATTACCAGCGGCGCAAAATGGTATTCAAGTTTATAAACTAATATACGCATTCTAGTGATTTTGTGATAAAGCTACCCTAAAACAGGGGAATAACAATATAAAATTATATATTTCAGGAAAGTAGATATCCTACCACATCACATGAGGGGTCATTTGCCTTCTTACCCCAAGCCTGATGTGCACAAATGTTTCCAGAAGGTGGTGCTAAAGGAAAAAAATAGCATTTTCTTACATTTCTGCCCCTTCAAATGTACTGAAATCTGTGTAAAAACTATGGAAATTCCAACTATATTCATTAGCTAGTGCTCTTAGGAGAAAAATAGCACCCCATTGGTATGAGTTGACATACCTTAGGGGTGCTGGAAGTACAAAACTACACCTATTGCAACCTCTAATTTTTCTAACATTTTCTCAAACATTACTTGTCTGTACAAAAATGGTTCTAACAGCTACAGACGTGAAGAAAGGATAGACAAACCATACCATTTTGGAAAGAAGACAACCTGCTGCATCTAAAGAGGGGTCACTTCCCTTCTTACCCCAAGCCTGATGTGTCCAAATGTTTCCAGAAGATGGAACCCGTGCTAATGTACTGAAATCTGTGAAAACCATGAGATTTACAACTGTATTCATTAGCTAGTGCTCTTAGGAGAAAAATGTCACCCCATTGGTATGAGCTGACCTACCTCAGGGGGTACTAGAAGTGCAAAACTACACCTAACTGTTTTCTTCTTTGAAAATGGATGTGCTGGAGACCCCTTCTACACTCACAGGGTTACTTTTTTATGCATTTTTTAATTTTTTTTTTATATTTAGACATTGTGGGGGACATCGGGACCCCTACTGATGTCCCCTCAGTTATTGATCTCCCAGCACTATCGGACTGGGAGATCAATATGGTGACACGGGAGAGCAATAAGCTGCCTTCTCTCCTACCCCCGGTAAGAGTGAATGGGATTGGGGAAAGTTACTTAACGTCACCAGTGACCATGTCACCTATGAGGTTAGGAGGCTTCTCCCGATCCCATTCACTCCTACCCGGAAGTTCAGGTAGAAGAGAAGGGGAAGGAGAAGCTCTGCTTCGTCTTCGCAAATATCAATAACTTGGGGGCCAAGCACTTTTTCTTTTAAATGTGGCCAGTGCATGCTGGCTATACTGGTTTATGCAGTGACCACATTTCAGCTGTACAATGTACGTGCTTGGACTATCAAGTATACCTGGCCAAGCGTGTGTATTGTCCCCACCTGGCACTGAAGGGGTTAACCCCTTGTTTGCTAGATCGATCTCCAATGCATTGCTTCAAATTCCATGGAGACCTTTCTAACATTCAAGGGGTTAAATAAGAGTCAATACAAGGGCATAAAAACCTGGAAGCAGGGACATTGAGATTGCTCTACCCACAATAACAACTCAAAATGTGGGTGTGTCCAGCACAGCTGAGGCACCGCCTCTCAAAATATGGAGGTCTAGGCAGTTGCCTACTCTGCCTGGAGCTGACAAATGCAATGATTTGGAGACATCACTAGCAGCTATGGGGTTAAGTTCTTACGCAGCATGGAAAATGTAGCATGTGAATGTTAAGACATCCTCTTTCCTACAAGAGGAACCTCCACTTCACTATTAACATCCTTTTAAAAGCATAGTTGAATGGTTTATAGGAATTATAAATCACAGTGGTGCGGCCCAAGCACACACAATGCAATACTGTGCAGTAAATATCTCATCAGAAGTATGTTTGAAATGTCAGATATGTTCAGCACAACAGGGAGTCCAAAAACATATAAACAGCTGGGTGAGGTTTAACTGTTTAACCACTTATAGACCAAAGGGTTTCACAGTGCAACACATTGCAAGGCAATGTGTTGCACAACCCTCTGGTACTTAAGGAGTTAAGCATCAAAGGGTAGGCAATACGTTGCACATCCGTCTTATTCTTAAAGGAGCAGTAAACTTTTTTTTATGAAAAAACATATACTGCAGGGCATTTCCTGTTGAGTAACAATAAGAGTACTCCTACTGCTGACAGATACATATTTCCAGAGTTACTGCAGTTGAAACCCATGTTTATTTACATTAGCAGTGCCCACTAGTGGTCAAATTCTGATTAGTTATTCTGTTACATTCTAATGGAGAGGAAAGTCAGTGACATACCATGAAATGTGATACAAAATGCAGTCACTTCCTGTCAGTTAGAACTATCGGGAAGTAAACACAGTAAATTCACTTCCTGATTATTTGAACTTCTATAACTTCTGAATAAAACAACTGACAGCGGTGGGAGTGCCTTTGTTTTACTCAGAAGGAAAATCTCTATAACATATACACTTTCATTAAAAAAGTTTACTGCTCATTTAATCCTTTAAGTGCCAGAGGGGTATGCAATGCGTTGCTTTGCAATGTGTTGCGTACCCCTCTGGCACTGAAAGGGTTAAACGTGTCTGTCTGTCTATGATGGGCGTGTCCTCAGTTCACAGCACAATCTGTGCCATACCATCTGGCAATTCAAACGTCTAAAGGAGCATTAATGGGAAGATACAAGCTGCACGTATGTGAAAAGTGTGTTGTGACAGTCACAGATACATAGATACCAGGACTAGTGCTTTCATAGAACTTACTGGGTAGGATATTGTGGATCAAAGGCACAAAGAAAATGGAGTAATTTGAAGGCTAGCCAATTACACTATAGGGTAATTTAAATGGGAATTTTAACCAGTTGAATGCTAGAGTGGTATTTTCTCAATGCTTTGGAGTCCTCTCTAGCATTCATCGTGTTCACAACCCATTTGAAATCAGTTAGAATTTGGGGAATTCTTATTTGTTCCCTATTGCACATTTGGTTTGCTCCATAATGTTCCACTTTTCCAATTTGTGTGTCTGGTTCATTTTATTTTGTACTTGTCACGTCCTGGCAAAGTGGTTGTACATAAAGGAGCAGTGACATCTATTATCAGACCTGAGAACTTTCAGAATGAGCTGGCCCTCACAACCCAGTCTTTTGTTTGTATACTCAGTTGATGGAAACAGTGCCACCTGGTGTCCTGACCTGTTCTGTTCAACTCTATGACAGTGGTCAACATCAGGTTACAGTTTTAGAGTGCAATTTAATAAGCTAAGGCACATACCTGGGATCTCTACGGATCTGCTCTGGAGACTCCAGTTTTCTGAACTAATTACTGGGTCTCCAGGGCAGGGGGGGGGCAATTATCCAGGTAAGCCCTGCCCATTTCCCCACCCATTCCACCCATTCTATTTCAGGACAAACTCTGCCCTTCAACCCTGTCCAGTCCTGGTAAGCCCTCACTCATTATGACACAAAGCACATCATTTAGGCACTCACCACCCTATAGTTGTTACTCTGAGGAATGTGGACATCAAGGTTGCCTGGTAAGCTAAATAGGTGCAATCCTGGAGCAAACCAATTGCACTATAGGGAACAAATAAACATTTTCAAAATTCCTATTGCAATGCATTGGAAACCATTCTACCATTCAAGGATATAAAAGCCCCATTTAAAGCGGAACTACCATGTTACAAAATGTTTAGCTTAACTATGTCCCCTTCTGGAGACAAGCTGCTTAGTAGCACTAGTCGCCAGAATTATTACCTGATTAATAGATATATGCTTTATTCCCCAGCTGTCAGTAGCAAGGAGCGCAGACATCTTGCCAGAATGACGTCCGCGCGCCTGTGCTGTCAGTCCCAGCCGGAGCTGAATGGCTCCTAGCAACGCCTCCTAGACCCGGCTGGGACTGACAGCACAGGCGCGCGGACGTCATTCTGGCAAGATGTCCGCGCTCCTTGCTACTGACAGCTGGGGAATAAAGCATATATCTATTAATCAGGTAATAATTCTGGCGACTAGTGCTACTAAGCAGCTAGTCGCCAGAAGGGGACTTAGATAAGCTAAACATTTTTTGAAATGGTAGTTCCGCTTTAAATGATTGGACATTTTCATTTCTCCCTTATGGTACAGTTGGGTTGTTCCAGAATGAACCCTAGTTATCTGTATTGCACCTATAGAACCTTCTGCTGAAAGCTGAGCAGTTCTGGTGTTTACTAGTAACATGTAACTGTATCATGGAGTGGAGTGAACTGAAACAGAAAGTGATAGTAACAAATCCAGCACTTTGAGACAATTTGAAAGATTGCAACTTTTGAATGAATCATCTTCCAGCAATGGGAAACCGGGCATACCTTTGTTTAACCCTTTGAGTGCCAGATAGGTATGCAACTCATTGAACAGCAATGAGTTGTGTAGACCTCTGGCACATAAAGGCTTAACTCAACTGAAAAGCCCTACACAGGAAGTACAGTTGCGTTATTTCCTTTAAAGGAGCAGTAAACTTTTTTTATGAAAAATTATATGTTATAGAGCTTTTCCTGCTGAGTAAAACAAGGTCACTGCTGTCAGTTGTTTTATTCAAAATTTATAACAGTTCAAATAATCAGGAAGTTAATATACTGTGCATTTACTTCTTGATAGGTCTAGCTGACAGGAAGTGACTTGGAATTCCCTATCACATTCTGTGGAGAACTGTAAATCACTGACTTTCCTCTCCATTAGAATGTAACAGAATATCTAACTGAAATTTGACCAACAGAGGGCACTGCTAATGTAAAAAAAAAAAACAGATTTAAATGGTAATAACTCTGGAAATATGCATCTCTCAGCAGTGTGAGTACCCATACTTTACACAACAGGAAACTTCCTATATATTTTTTTTTCATTAAAAAAGTTTACTGCTCCTTTAAAGCTGACAGCTCTAACAGGAAGGGAGGAGTGCAGAGGAAAATTGCTTCCCCTCATGCTGCAGAAGAGCACCACATACAATAATATTTAGTAAGCCACTGGAGGTGATTATTAAAGTACTAGTTTAAAAGCCCGTGTACACGGGCCACAGTGCCACCCAGCAGCCTCGGCTGGTGCCCGGAGCCTCTCTGCCCACGCTGCAGTCATGCCCAGTACAGACTGCCTGAACGTGCTGTGGCTGATACAGAGCGGGGAGCTCTGAATTTGTACCGTAGTTCTCTCTGCACACCTTCCTGGGACAGCTTTTTCTCAGGAAGGTGCACAGAGAGGACTCCGGTTCGAATTTGGAGCGCCCCACTCCATATCAGCTGCGGTGCGTTCAAGCAGTCTGTACTGCACACGACTGCAGTGCGGGCAGTTTCTACTGTGCATGACGGCTTCTGACAAACATCCTAGTGAATTATTATATAGGATATGGGCCAAAAGAGCTATGGCAAATCAAAAATCATATTATAATTGAGATTTTCTGTGTGGACTGGGACAAAAATAAATGTCCACAAAAAACAGATTCTCCCAATAAATGGCAAATAATGTTGCTTTTTTTAGTCCATGGGATATCATGAGATTATCTGATTGATACCTGTGATCAACTGAGTGATAATCTTTTAAGCCCCTACTATTAACTGCTGCTAAAATGAATTTTTGTTCTATACATATTGTACAATATGTATTTTTGGTTATTAAACGGTAATACCAAGTGGAGGTTAACCCTTTGAATCCCAGAGGGGGGAGCAACACAATGCTTTGCAATGTGTTGCTCACCCTCTGGCACTCAGTGAGTTAAGTTTTTTTTTGTTTGTTTTTTTAACTTCTTTGAATGCCAGTACGTGGTGAAACATCAAAAAGTCAATAAAAGTTGCAACATGCCATTTATTATGAATACATAATTGTTCTTTTAATTTAAACTAAAAATAACCTTTTTTGCCCCTTCTTAACCCCTTGCATGCCAAAGATGCCTCCAAACCATTGTGAAGCAATATGATAAAATTGTCTCTTAGTAAAACAGCACCTTGATAGAAGAGTGGGGTGTCTGAGTTTGGTCCTCAAAGGTTACCAATAGGCCAGGATTAAACCCTTTGAGTGACAGTAGGGTTGCCACCCAGCCGGTATTTTACCAGCAGGCCGGTAAAAAATTGGCTTCTGTCCAATGTTAAGTCTATGGAGGGAATGCCATGGCCGGTATTTTGTTGAAGAAAAGGTGGCAACCCGAAGTGCCAGAGGGGTAAGCAATGCATTGCTTTGCCATTATTAAGCACAGGTGAGTTAATCATCGACTTGTTCATTTTGACTGACTCACCTGTGCTCAGCCAGGATAACCCTGGCCTGCTTGTAGCCCTTGAAGACCGAACTTGAGAACCTTGGACTTAAGATATATCTTCAAGTGTTATACTGGGGGAAGGCATTTTCCTTTGTGCTCATCTCTTCCTGGTTAGGAAGCTCTACTGAGGGGTAGGAAGTCTGGGGCTCTGCAACTGTTGTTGGAGTACAACACCTTCCTGAGGATTATGGGAAATAAAGAGTGTAGAGGAAAAATAGCACACACACACATGTATATAGATCAGAATGTGTGGTGTGTGTATATAAGTGTATCACATTGTTCCACAGCAATAAAACTGTCACTGATCTTTGTTTAAACCTCTGAGTGCAAGACAGGTGCCCAACAGATTGCTTCACATTGCACTGGGCATCCCTCTGGCACCCAGAGTTTGACCCTTTAAGGACCAGCGGACCACAGGTACTTTTACCCTGAAGGACAACATAGACTACATTCCAGGAGCCAGAACATGTGACTGCTAACATGTACCAACTGCCTGAATATAGTCTGAAACTGACTGCTCCAAGACCATTTTAAACCACGTATCATCGCAGCACGCCCGCAGGAGAGCTTTTATCCAAAAAGTAATGGTGTGGCATGACCATCACTGGTCCTTAACGCACGGACACTGTTACGGCACATTATTGGTCCTTAAGGTAGTATATGGCTTATGTATTAGTCTGATATAAAGAGCTGTCAGTAGGTAAAGAAATGACCTGAATATTCTCAGTAATGCACCGTCCAGCAGTCACACACCTCAGTATTACCATCTAAAATAAAACTGTCCCTCTTTGAGAGGTATATGGAACCTTTTATCCATAAATCTAATTATGTTTCTTCCAACATTCTCTATTATATTAGAACATCATTACTGAAGCTTTTTATCCATAAAAGCCAAATAATCTGCGTATGCCATATGTTTCTATGATTCTTTTGTTGGGGCCCAATCCCACAAGAATGTACAGCTCCATGTACACAGTGTGTGTGTGTGTGTGTATGTGTGTGTGGGGGGGATGTAAGAATATGATTCACTGCTAAAACGAGAGCTGGAATCAATTTTGCTGCCCTACATCTGCTTGGTGCCAATTTACTAAGCTACTTATGCCAAAAATTGTGTTGTATATGCATGGCAGGGCATTCATTTAAGTGGCATAACTAGATCCTATTGGACCCTGGGCCAGATGGGGCCCTATTGTATGCTGGGCCCCAGCCTACTGTGGACTGACAGCACCCAGAGCACCTGCAGAAATAGAGGTCATGGGCTCTTTATCCCACTGCCAGTCATGCTCCATCCACAGCTATGTCCCTACCCTGAGTTATTACTCCAACTCACCATCCCAGGCCACCCCTTTTTAATAATAACTGGAATTAATGTTGTGAAGTAAAGCAAGTAATAATATAGAGCTTACAATTGAAATGTAGCTACACCATGATACTGCAGAGCTTAGAACTGAAATGGAGCTACAATACTAATGTAACTCCATTTCAGTTATAAGCTCACTGGTATCACTTGTGTAGCTCAAATTCAATTGCAAACTCTGTTATGTCTTTTATGTACCCCCATTTAAATAGTAAGCTGTGGTGTAATTTAGTTACAATTCAACTGCAAGGTTGAGGTATCACACAACACAATACCCCCCCCCCTTCTTTCCCTCCCTTAGCTCCGGAACGGATGGCATGGTTGAATTTTCCTCTTGCTTCATAGCATCTCTTTCAGGACCTGCCCTGCCTTCAGATCAAACACTGCCCATGCTAGATAAATAAGCATTGTTGGGCTACACACTGACTGGATGAACAGTCCAATTAAAGTCTAAGCTGCCACCCGTTACACCCTGGGCATGGCCTGGCTCCCCCTCCCAGCATCGGGCCCTCAGTCCATGACTGAATCCTGACAGCTCAGTCCATCAATGGCCCGGCACAACTGCACCCTCTGCACCACTGGTTAATTTCCTGTGTACCTTGTTTAGTTCCATGTATTAATCACTTGGATGCTAAATTTTGGAGACATTGGCATGCAACATGTTTAAACAGGTGAACAGAACAGATGAAATGTGCTTGCTATTGGGCAGGCATATATGGCTCAATTTCTTAAAGGGATAGTAATACTTCGTTTTAACTTTATTTTATTTTGTAGGCATTAAAAAAACATGAAGAATGATATAAGTCTTATCTCTCAAACCTTTATGGTTTATGAGATATTCACAAAGAAAGTTTCCCCTCCCTCCCCTTTTACCTAGTGTAAGCAATCTCTTCTCAGATGTGAATCTGGTTGTATGACTGGACAGATAACAGAAGGGGACAATTTTCTTTGTATTAAAACAATGAAAGCCCTTCCCCCCTTGACAAGTTTTTCAGCTTTTTCCATTATCTTAATTGAAGATTGTCCCTCTCTGCAGTCTACCTGGGCACCTCCCTTCTGATCTGGTTGAACAGGGAAGGGATACTTTGTTTGCGAATATCTCATAAACCATAAAGGTTTGAGAGATAAGACTTATATCATTCTTCATGGTTTTTTTAATGCCTACAAAATAAAATAAAGTTAAAACGAAGTATTACTATCCCTTTAACAGTGATGGAGAGTGTGTAATAAAGCAATCATACAGTGTAGCTATAGTGGAGCTGTGCTAGTGGGTTCATACTTTCACAGCACTGAGGCTGGTGTTCACTAAAGCCATCACACACTTTAGTGCATATCTTGGAGTGCAGCTGCTGGTGTTGGAGATTAGCTCCAGTGAATCTGTGCTGTTGGATTTGTTCATTCTCCCCACTAACGGTGTTGTGTGCTAAAGCCATCATATGGTGTAGTGCTAACCCTGTAGTGTAGCCGCTGGTGTTGGAGATTAGCTTCAGTGGATCTGTGCTGATGGACTTATACATACCCCCCACTCCACTGAGGCTGGTGTTCGCTAAAGCAATCATACGGTGTAGCACAAACCCTGGGGTGCAGCCGCTGGTGTTGAATATTAGCTCAACTGGATCTGTGCTGATGAAATGTTGAAGACATCTCTAGCATACAAGGGAATAAAAGCCCTATTTAAATCTATTGGAGTTTTGGACATTTTCAATTCTCCCCTGTGGCGCAGTTGGTTTGATCCAGAATTGCTGTACTCTTGTTTGTACCTAACATGGGCATTTTTATGTATAGATGTTTTCCAGGGATGCTCAGGTGCAGGGCCCCTCCTTGTCTTCCCTACAGTTCCACATTTACAGTAAGGAACCAGTTTACCTCATGGTCACATGATCAGGGAAAAGTGAATGCACGTGTTTGCCCACAAACAGACAATAAGGAAGAGGAAGCCTACAACCAAACTTATGCGTTGGATACCTCTCTGGCACTCAAAGGGTTAAACAGATCCTACATTTTTACCTATGGTTACGGACCTAAATTCACTATTTTGCCGGGGGCCTCAATGATTCTTAAAAATGTCATGAGGACTACAGGTTTATAGAGACAGTTTTAACCCTCTGAGGGATACACAATGCATTGCTAAGCACTCAGAGGGTGAATAGGTCAAGAAAAAAAAAAAAAAATACCAGCAGTGATGGATTAAGGCTCCATAGGGCCCCTAGCAAGGTACCAATTTGGGGCCCCACATCTCTAGATCCGGTGCTTTTGATACAGAGTGCTGCTGGTACTGGCATTGCGGCAACTGAATGATGCTGGTCTCTTCCAACAAAAAGGGCATCTGACACAAGGGGGTATATTCGGAAGGGGTGATAAACAGGGGATAAAGTGGAGATAACTTCTCGAATGACATCACATCTCCAGTTCCCATGTTATTCTATAGAGCCTATGCACTAAGATTTCCAAAGTTGGAGAACTCTTAGTGCGTAGACTCCATAGCAGGACTTGAAGTGATATAACTGGAGAAGTTTTCACCTCTTTATCACACCTTAGTGCATAACCCCCCCCCCCAGATGTTAGTGGCAGGAACAGCAGGGCCTCTCTCTGTGACCCATCACTTGCAGCTAGGGCCCCTCATATTGCCATGGGCAGTAGCCTAGGTTGCCATAATGGATGATCTGGTTCTGAATAGCAGACACGGATAAGAGCATTGAACTAAAGGGTGACCATTGCATTACTAGCAGGGGGATAAGCAACCTAATCAGTCTTACATTGTGAAGGAGTCCCTGCTCCAAAGACCATTGCACACCCCTCTGATAGGTTGGTTAAGCTGGAACTCAGCGTTAAAGGTAGGGTGACCAGACCTCACCTTTAACATGGGACACATAGGAAATAGGCATATTTCAGAACTACCTTGAAATCAAAGCAGCCCTGCAGTATGCATTTTTCATATGTGTCCCCCGTTAAAAGTGAGGGCTGCTCACCCTATTAAAGTAGCCACATAATTATATCATAACTTATTATGAAAACTTTTAAAAATCATCATTACTGCCCCTTTAACCCTTTGAGTGCCGGAGTGGTACGGAATGCATTGCGAAGCAATGCATTCCGTACCACTCCGGCACTCAGAGGGTTAATGCATCAGTGATTTCTCAAAAATCTATGAGGTTACAAAAAACTGACTTTATAACAATGAAAGGTTTATCCCCATTTTACCCAGTTCTCTTTTGTAAATATGGACCTCTCTCTTGTTTTTTTTTGTTTTGTTTGTGCTTTACTGTTAACCCTTTGAGTGCCAGAGTGACATACAACCCCTTGCATTGCACTCTGGCACTCAAATGATAAACAGAAAAACAAAACAAAAAAACAAAATCCAAAACAAAACAAAACAGAAAAAAAAAATACAGAAAAAAACCCAGAAGAGAGAGGTCCATATTTATAAATAGAACTGGGGAAAATCTGGTGAAAACCAACTACACGACAGGCAAATAAACATTCCCCAATTCCCCAAGATTTAAATTGGACTTTTAACCCTTTAAATGCTGTAGAGGTCTCCATCAGCATTGTTTCACATGTGGATTAAAAAAACAAAACATTTAAAGCAACAATGCCTTTTATGTGTTCCCTGTTGTACGGACCTCACTAGCATTCAAGGAGTTAAACAAATGTCCACTGTTTTGCCTTGTACACAGTAATGGCTCTGCTACTGTAAGTCATAGGACCATATGCACAAAGTAAAAGGAGCAATTGTGGGTCAGACCAACCGCACCATGAGGGAGAGAGAAAAACTCACCCAACTCCCATTCATTTAAATGGAGCTTTTAACCCCTTGAGTTCCAGAGAGGTGCCCAAAACATTAGATTTTTTAGGTCTTGTCTGTGTTGCTGTAGACAGTTCTCCCTAGCAATCAAATAGTTTAACCCTTTGAGTGCTAGAGGGGTATGCAACGCATTGCATACCCCTCTGTCACTCAAAGGGTTAAATTTACATTTAAGTCAGTGGAAATTGGGGAATTTTTATTTGGTCCTTATAGTAATTTTGTTAGCCCTAGAGTTGCTCCACTTTTATCTTTACACATGACCCAGTGCCTGCTCTCCTACTATAAGCACAGTGTAATAGTTGACATGCATACAGCTGCAGGCAGCTCCCCCCTCCCCCTCACCACCCCTCCTTACAGGGGATGGGCCAAGGAGTAGGCTGTAGGGAAAGGGCAGCCCTGTGTGTGTGCTTAGCCAGTGTGTAATACTCTTTCCTCTCTGGCAGGTCCCAGCACAATCTCTCTTCACTTGTTCCCTTCCTGGAGTAGATTTATGCTGTCCATGGGCTGGTTCTGAGCCTGCTGGTGTTCACCTAAACTTCTCTAGAGGAGCAGAGAAGTCCTTACTAACAGATGAGAGTGGCATACTACTAAGAAGTGTCACTTCAGCCAGTCAGGAGGTGAACTCTTTGCTAATCTTCAGCCCTATGACATGTCCAGTAACAAAAGATCAAGCACCTGGCAGGAGGAAGTAGCCAAGGGCTTTTCCAGGTTCTTCTCAAGGACATCCCAGGAGAAAGATGAAGAGAATGAGAGGACATCCCCTGGAGATGAGCAAGAAAAAAGTGAGAGTAGCTTCTCCAGATTTTTCTCCAGGACTACATCTCAGGACAAGAAGGAGGGCAGTGAGAGGTCATCCTCAGACAAGACCGCTCTAGAAGCACAAGGTCAAAGTCCATCCAGGTTCTTCTCCAGAGGAGCATCTCTGGACCGGAAGGAGGCCAGTGAAAAGTCCTTTATAGACAGTGAAAATGTAGAGGAGCAGGAGAGAAGTAGGAGCCTACCTAAATTCTACTCCAGAGAAACTCTTCAGGAGCGCAGAGAAGAGAGTGACAATGTGTCTGTCAGGGGTAATAAAGAACCAGAGAAAGCAAGGTCTTTCTCAAGGCTTTTTTCCAGGACAGCATCTCAGGACAAGGAGGATGGTAATGACAGGAGTAAAAGTCCTACAGGAAAGTCTAGCAGGTAACTTCAGCACTTATTATTTCATTTCTTCTTCCTGGTCAGCATTGCAGATTGCACTAATAATTCAGTGCGCCTCTGTACTGAAGTTCCTGTTCCTATTGGCTTTAATTAGGAAGTCAGCATTAATGGCTCAACAGAAGTGCAACCTATGGGACAAATGAACATTCCTATTGGCTTAAATTACACTTTTAACCCTTTGAATGCTAGTGATGTCTCCAATGAATCGTTACACAATGTGTTGGAGAACTGTCTAACATACAAGGATTTAAAAGGTCAGTTTAACCCTTTGAGTGCCAGAGAGGTATATGTATACCTCTCTGGCACTCAAAGGGTTACATCTTTGGAAATGTTGATTTGTTCTCAGCAGCTTTGTTGGTTCACCCCAGACTGGCTTCATTTTTGCATTTGTGTATATGAGTCAAAAAAAAAAAATACTGCTTTGAAACTCTAATTTAACCCTCTGAGTGCCAGAAAAGGACAGAAGGGTTAATAATCACGCATTTAGAACAATTGGCGTCTTTTTTTTCCCCCATTGTGTCCATAAGTTTACATTACATTAAAAAAGTTGCATATATTAACCCCTTGGATGCCAAGGGGTTAATAAACTGAATGGCAATGTGTTCAATACGTCAGAATTGTGACCTGTATTTGTTATAATGAGACATTTCTATTTTTTGTTTAAAGCTTAACCCTTTGCGTTCCAGAGAAGTATTCACGGCATCTCATTGCAATGCTTCGGATACCTCACGAGAACTCTCAGGGTTAAAACACAATTATAATCAGAATTCTATTTTTTCTTTGTGTTTTGCCTTTTTATTTAAATTGTTATTTTAAAGCCCCTCCCCCTTCATTTTGTAAATATTGTCCAGAATCAGTGGGAGTTCAAAATAGGTGCAAAAGTCAGTGGTCTATATATATAGTCCCATAGTACACGAGCCTCTCACTCTATATATATATATATATATGTATTTATATATATATATATATCCATCACTTCCATGGTACATGAACCTCTCTCTCTCACTCTCTGTCTTTGTGGAGTCATTCTGGAGCAAACCAACTGCCCCACAAGGAATTAATAAATATGTAAAACTGATTTAAATCAGACTTTTAACCCCTTATATACTAGGGAAGTCTCCAGTGCATTGCATGTGTGGAGACCTCTTTAGCAATAAGAGTAAATAGCCATTTAGATCAATGGGAATTTTATTGTTCTTCATTATAGTGCATTTGGTTTCACCCAGAATGACCCCTCTTTTTATGTGAAAATACAGGTCGTCTATCTATCTATCTATCTATCTATCTATCTATCTATCTATCTATCTATCTGTCTATCCATCTATCCATCCATCCATCCATCCATCCATCCATCTTTTTATGTAGAGTATAGTCTTGGGCCAAAACATTGACAAGCAGCTGAACACTTATTTAAGTCCTGTGAGTGCTCACCTATCTCTACTAAACTTAGTACCAGGGCCCCATAGACAGCAAAGGAAGTTATTGTCACATTTGATTTCTCCTCTAATTGTCCGTTCACTCTTCTGAGTGCCAGAGGGAGGTGGGATCCATTACACTGCACATCCCGTCTGGTACTCAAAGGGCAAACAGTGGGGGGATTTCTGTCTGAGTCAGTTGGTGGAATCGATTTTCTGGCTCTACTTTTGCCAAATATCAAGCTATGTATACCCACCCTCCTCTCCTTAACCCTTTGAGTGGCAGAGGGGTACGCAAAGCATTGCTCTGAAATGCGTTGCGCACTGCTCTGGCATACAAAGGGTTAATGGCAATCGTGCCATT
The DNA here is from genome assembly GCA_037306005.1 of Rhinophrynus dorsalis. Taxonomy (NCBI): domain Eukaryota; kingdom Metazoa; phylum Chordata; class Amphibia; order Anura; family Rhinophrynidae; genus Rhinophrynus; species Rhinophrynus dorsalis. Next base: position 64,313,168 of record CM074719.1, on the reverse strand, counting down.
GTGGGGGGAGATGATGGGGCAGTATTTGGGTCTTTTCAGGTGTTGATTTTCTCAGTGCCTTGTGTAATACAATCTATTAAACAAAGTGTAGAAAAAATGATGATGCCATTTCCCTGCACATGCTATGGGTTATGGGACTTGCTGCCAGTGATGTCCTAACACTGACAGAGATTGACCGCCAGTATGGACTACAGCAATCATAACCTGTAGTCCATTCACTGAAATGAAGCCACTGGCGTTAAACGTTAATACCAGTGGAGCTGAACTGACAAATTCACCCAGGGCCTCTCGGTAACAATAATTACCTGTGCCAGGCAATCCCTTGTGTATTTTCTAATGCCCGGTGCTGTAGTTGTAAGCAATTAGTCTCTTCAAAATATAGAACTGACGCATGATGTATAAGCAGAGATTTCAGGGCTAAAATCTACAAATACATTAAAAACATAAATGATAAAGTAATTGTATATAATCCTCTACGCGTTTCATAACCCTCTAGTCATTACATCAGGAAGCTATGAAGAGTCTGCGTACATCCTCTGGCGATATGTAAAACACAGATATAGCAATTAACAAATTAGATTAATTTGGAGCTTTTCACAAGTTTTGATTTAATTTCTGCTAGGTCTCTAATGTGTATCTGTATCCCTCAATATGCACATAGGTCTGCATTCAATAAGCTGAAGAAATGTAATTCTGGAGCAAGCTAATTGCATCATATGGGAGTGATGACATTTCCCATATATTTCAATGGGGTTTTTAAACTCTAGAATTCTAGTGAGGACTACAGCACATTGTAAAGCAATGCATTGGAGACCTAGCTAGCATTCAGGGAGTTAACCCTTTTGAGTGCCAGGGGGGTACGCAACACTTTGCACTCAAAGGGTTAAATAAAATCCCATTAGAATCCTAACAATCCCACTAGAATCCTAACAATCTAACCTGTTAACCTCTTCTGTTCTAGGGAGATCCCAAATGCTTTGGAGGCCTTCCTTGAGTTCTGAAAGATTAACAATTTGAATATCAATTTGAGTTGAACGCGATTTTCTACTAGTAACTTAAAGCGGAACTACCACCACTAAAAGACTTAAAACTTGAGCTCCAATAATTCCCCATCTGGTGACTAGCTGCTCAGTAGCGCCAGAATTATTACCTTGTTAAATACAATTATCCATTGTTCCCGGGCTGACAGGCAGGACGGAGCGCAGACATCTTTCCATAGCGATGTCTGCACTCCTGCGCTGTCAGTCCCAGCCGGCTCTAGGTGGTGTTGATAGGAGCTGTTCGGCTCCAAAAGGGACTGACAGCGCAGGTGTGCATATGTCACTATGGAAAGATGTCTGCTCTCCGTCCTGCCTGTCAGCCCGGGAACAATGGATAATTCTATTTAACAAGGTTATAATTCTGGCGACTAGCGCTGCTGAGCAGCTAGTCGCCAGATGGGGAATTATTGGAGCTCAAGTTTTAAGTTTTTTAGTGGTGGTAGTTCCGCTTTAAGACTGTTCTAAGATTTATTAGACAGCTGCTACCAGCTAATTGTGTCTGATCATTTTATTTCCATAGAAAGAACAACATTAACATTCTTATTACTAAATACATCTTCACACATTGCACTGACTGAAATGTTTCATCCTATCACACATCCTCTGGTAGTCACAGAGTTAGTCAGACACTCGGCTACGAGTACAAAGAGAAATGGAGAGATTATGGGTCAAAACAACTACGCTATCGGGGACAAATGAAATTCCTCAAACTTCCATTATTTAAATGGGATGTTTAACCTTTGAATGATAGCGCTTACTCCAATGCATTGCAAGCATTTAAGTGATTAACCCATTAGGAGCCAAGGACGTACAAGTTATGGGGTTGAACATCCTTAAAGGGATAGTAATACTTCGTTTTAACTTTATTTTATTTTGTAGGCATTAAAAAACATGAAGAATGATATAAGTCTTATCTCTCAAACCTTTATGGTTTAAGAGATATTCACAAGCAAAGTGTCCCCCTCCCGCCCCTTTTACTGATGTTACACTGTTCAGACAAAGCAGAAGGGAGGTGCCCAGGTAGACTGCAGAGAGGGACAATCTTCAATTAAAATAAGGGAAAAACCTGAAAAGCTTGTCAAGGGGGGCAGGGATTTCATTGTTTTCATAGGAATAAGATTGTCCCCTTCTGTTATCTGTCTGGTCTATGGACTGCATTCCACATCTGAGAAGAGATTGTTTACACTAGGTAAAAGGGGTGGGAGGGGACACTTTGCTTGTGAATATCTCATAAACCATAAAGGTTTGAGAGATAAGACTTATATCATTCTTCATGTTTTTTTAATGCCTACAAAATAAAATAAAGTTAAAACAAAGTATTACTATCCCTTTAAAGGACCCATGAGATATATGTATTTCATGGATTTCAGGGCTCGTGTGGCTGCATGCTGTTCTCAAAGCCCTGAATCGGATCCTGAAAAAAAAAGGTTCTGTGGTCCTTAAGTGCCCGCTGTGGTCCTTAAGGGGTTAAAAACCCCTTGTATATTAATTTGTTCTATAGGGTGCAATTGGTTTGTACTTATGGCCCTCTGTCTGTCACTAAAGCCTTCTCCCCCATCCAACTTTATTGCACTTTGTTCTGTGAAACCCCTTGGGGGAGATTCACTAAGCAGTGATAAAGAGGTTATAAAGTGGAGATAATGGGGGAGATTCACTAAGCAGTGATAAAGAGGTGATAAAGTGGAGCTAATAGGTGATATTCACTAAGCGGTGATAAAGAGGTAATAAAGTGGAGATAATGGGTGATATTCACTAAGCAGTGATAAAGAGGTAATAAACTGGAGATAATGGGTGATAAAGAGGTGATAAAGTGGAGATAATGGGTGATATTCACTAAGCGGTGATAAAAAGGTGATAAAGTGGAGATAAAGGGGGAGATTCACTAAGCGGTGATAAAGAGGTGATAAAGTGGAGATAATAGGTGATATTCACTAAGCGGTGATAAAGAAGTGATAAAGTGGAGATAATGGGTGATATTCACTAAGCGGTGATAAAAAGGTGATAAAGTGGAGATAATAGGTGATATTCACTAAGCGGTGATAAAGAAGTGATAAAGTGGAGATAATGGGTGATAAAGTGGTGATAAAGTGGAGATAATGGGTGATATTCACTAAGCGGTGATAAAGTGGAGATGACTTCTCCAGTTTATCACTTCTCCAATTCCTATGCTATTTTATGGATCCTATTCTCTAAGATTTCTTCAACTTTGGAGATTTTAGTGTATATTCTCTATAGAATAACATAGTAACTGGAGAAGTGATAATCTGGAGAAGTCATCTGCACTTTATTTCTGCTTTATCACCGCTTATTGAATCTCTCCCTTGTCTCCCGCGGATCCTTGGCATTCCACACAATCCTCTGTGAGAACTACTATAGGATATTATCACTGGTATATCTGATATTGTGGGTTAGCCCTAACTCCTGACAGCATTTCAAACTGTCACTTTGGATCAAATGTTAAATGAGCTTTCAAAGTCACCTATACGTATGTTAGTCATTCTTTATCTCAACCAATAGTTAATGAGATATTGATATCATTGTAGGGAAATGAGGTAGTACTTCTCAGCAGGGATGCCAGGTGAGAGGGAGAGCAGTGTGGAATGTTAGTATCAGGCTGGCATACCCCCCCCCCAGGACAGTCTAATGAGTATAAACTAACAAATAAATAAAGCTAAATATCTCATTAACTGTTGTTTTATATAAAACACAACTAACATAAATATAGATGATTTGTTAACTTTTGAGTGCCAGATGGGTCTGCATTGCTTCTTAATTTTGGGTTTCCTCTGACATTCAAAGGGTTAAAGCTATTTCAGAATCACCTATTGTTACAAGAAGACAGTTGAAGCATCAGTGTCCATATGTCCTCTGTAGTAGTGAGTTAACTGTGACATGTTAAATTGCTTTACTTCCTATTTGCACAAGGCATTTTTTCCAGCTGTTTCCTCTAATAAACTCAGGGGCAAACAGATGCCACATGTTTCATACCATAATAAGTTCCACAAATCCGTGCTGGGACAGAGGAACCGCCCCCAAAAATACCTTCCTATATAGATTGGAAAAAAAAGATGCAGAGCAGGGCTGGTTCAGTACTGTAAGAACCGGCTGTAAACTGAGCTTTTAATTGTCCATGAGTAATACACAGGAGACATCCCTGAAGATGGAACATTCTCTGAGTCTCAGAGCAGCACTGGGCAGTATGCACAAAGTAAGTGAAACAAGTCTGAGGTGAACCAGAGAATTAAAAATAAATATTCTCATTGATTTAAATAGGCCTTTAAACCACTTGAATGCTAGAGAGGTCTCCAAGCCATTAGTATTATTATTTTTCTTTATTTATATATACGCCAGCTTATACCACAGCACTGTTGGGCGCTTAAGGACAAGAGCGGCGTGTAATGCATTGCTTTGCAATGTGTTGCACACTCCTCTGGTCATTAACCCCTTAAGAACCAAGGACTTGCATAAATATCATGGGGGAAATGTCCGTATATATATATATATATATATATATATATATATATATATATGTGTGTAAAATAACAAACAAAATAAGTATCTTCTAATACCTTTTTTATTGGACTAACAGAATTTTGGATTGACAAGCTTTCGGGAGAACCTCCCTTTCTCAAGTCTAAAGCTTTAGACTTGAGAAAGGGAGGTTCTCCCGAAAGCTTGTCAATCCAAAATTCTGTTAGTCCAATAAAAAAGGTATTACAAGATACTTATTTTGTTTGTTATTTTACATCTGCATCACTGGACTAATACGGCTACAATCTCCACTCTACTATATATATATATATATATACGTCCTGGAATTCAGTGGTCCCCGGGTGGCTGCATGCCATTCTGGGACCTCTGATTCCATTAACAAAACAAAAAAATGCTCCATGGTCCTTAAGGGGTTAAAAGGTTAAAGCCCAATTTAAATCTGTGAGTATTTGTCCTTACAATTGTGTTGTGACAGAATAGTTAATATTTTGACTTTGTGCATAGTGCCCAGTGAGACCACTGTACTAAAGAAAAGTAGAGAAAACCAGCTGCATCATGGGTAAAAATAATTACCATTGATTTAAAGGGTAAGTGTCATTATCAATCATTGGCTGTAGGCAGGAAGCAGCTGGGTTGCATTGTGAACACTGAAGGACTAACAGAGGGCTATAAAGAGACCCTCGATGCTTCATCAGTCAGTGCAGTTTGCTGTCCTGTGTGATGTAGGTCCCAGTAGACTTGCTGTGTCTAGTTTAATATAGCCTAACATAGCAGGTATATGGGAATACCTGGGAACTCCCCAGATCTGCCCCAGAGACTCTCTTTTTTGCAGGTAATTACTGGGTCTCTGGGGTCAGAGGCTGATTCTTTGCCCACTTCTGTTCCTTCCCACCCTGTTTTCTGCCCCTTTTATCCTTCCCACCTTGTTCTGACCACTTCCCACCCACTTTAACATTCTGTTAAGCCCCACCCCATGATTAAGCCCCACCCCTTTCAGATGCAATTTGCATCATTTATATCCACCAGCGGCACCACATGGGACTCTAAATGACAACGTTCCCAGGTATGGTCTATGGGGGGGGGGTCTATGGTGGCAGAGAGCTGTGGACTTAATTGCAGGTTGTGTTCCAGCCGAAGGGACAGTTTTCTGACCCTCTGAATGGCTGACGGGAGCCATGTTGGGGTACACTGAAACCCTACTCTTTTAACTAAGGCCAGTTTCCAAGGAGCAGTCATAGTATAGTGATAATTTTCTTTTAAATTGGGCTTTTGAATGCTAGAGAGGTCTTAATAATACAATGAAAACCTCTAGGTTTCAATGGATTAAAAGCCATATTTAAACCCTTGAGTTCCAGAGGGTTGCCCAATAAATTAATCCTCAAAGGGTTAAAACAGTGCATCCCTGGAGTACAGCTGCTTTGCCCTAGATTTGCCCCACTTGTTCACTGTGCATATGACCCACTGTGTTCTGAGTCACACAGCTAGAATGATTCAGACTACTGGACAATAAAGGGGAAGCCGGACTGTGGTTTAATATGTGTTGCACAGATCTGTCCTGGAGAGAGAGCTACAGTAACTATTTCCCTATTTTTTAACCCCTTCAGTGCTAGTAACATTTACAGTGTATTGCTTTAAAATGCTTTGGGGATAACTCTAATATTCAAGGGGTTAAATGAAGCATGAAGATGGAAAAAGGGTCTACGTTTTAACCCTTTACGTGCCAGAAGTGTGCACAGCACAATACTTGTAGTTAGTTGCACATAGTAATAAACGCAACTTAAGTTGAGCTGGGAATTTGTACGTAAAATGAGTCCTATTTTGGGTGCAGTAGGTCCTTTACTGATATTATTAAAGGGACCTGATCACATAAAACGAATGCTGGTGATTTTGAAATACCTTTGAAAATCTAAAAATGTATTTTATAGGAGTCATAGGATACTCATATAACACTAAAATTTAACCATCTAGTCACCAATGGTGTAAATTAAATATCTCGTTTATTCGTTTTTTACAATTTAAGGCGAAGGGAAATCATGTTACAATCAAGTATAAACAGAAGGGGCAGCACCCGTGGGTCTTAGTAATAATCTTCAAATTTATTATGTAAAAATAAACCATCAACGTTTCGGTCCGCACAGGGACCTTTCTCAAGACGCTATCACAATCTGTTACCTCTTGGTTTATCCCCTTGTCCGTCCTGGTACCATCACTGGCGCTGATGATGTCATCACCTCGGGCTTGTCCAATGAATGGCCTGCGGTGGACCAATCACAGCAAAGTAACTCGCACCAATACATGATCAAGTGAACAAGCACTACTATACCATTCAGGTGTTCAAAACATCCACAATATCTCAAAAATATCTTAAAATTAGACAAATCACTGTCATTGGCTTAATATAAACTATGTATCTCTCTGGGGGATCAATTTTACGTGGCAAGGAAGTATTCCCCGATCCCGCCTAATCAGTACTGTAATTTGGTCTGATACACAGATGGATGGAGTGTACCCTCCTGCCACCACGATCCCTGCCATCCAAGACATCACTACTCGTGGAAACTCATTCAAATAAACTGTGATATGGAATACAGACAAACAAAAACAATGTGGAAATAAGTTAATAAATATACATATAGAGCCATGAGTAGTACATTCTGATATAGACATTCTGAGATGATTGTACAGCAATGTCAAGCCGTCACTGGTCCGCAGCAACATTTAAACTTCCACAATCTCTTATATGAGTCAAAGTGAATCACACATAGATGCTGATAATATAACATCTTGATAATAGAGTGTATCAAAGATAATACGGTACAGATGATAGCTTCAGGTACTAAATAATCATGGGGACTGAGTTCTGTCAGCACATCATTTATATTGCATATTAAAGTGTAGCCATCAATCTTTTTTTTGTGCATATCACACTACAACGAATGGAAGTATAAATAAGTCCACTTATAAAGGATATCTTACAATATGTGTATAGTTCTTCTTCTCCTCTCTGATGGGCATAGAACCCCCTGGAACGGGGGCATTGCTACTCCAAACATCGGCCTGTTATAGTACTAGGTGGATCATGATGTCTGCGCTTTTCAGTATGAATAACAAACTATCCCATATGGTTGTCTACAATACCCTACATGGGGACACAGGGGCAAAGAAGAGCAGAAGAACAATACACATATTGTAAGATATATTGAGATTCATAATATTCACTATTTTGAAATAATTTCCACATTATTCGGACAAACAGTCACGGATAGGTTCACCATTTTCACATAGAGATAGATCATATTCACGGCTATGCATCACTGCATGAAACACAATGTTTTTTTTTACAACATTGTATCTTTATTCAGTTACTTTCACACTTTTGATTCAAACTACCACATTGATGTTTCACTAGAGGGAGCATGTCACATTGGGGTTGTTGCTGATTGTCTCGCTTGTTCACACATGCCTCATTCACCGGATACTAGCAGCGCGTTCATGTCACTGAGTTTGGAGGTGCACACAGGTAAACACTTAAAGGGATAGTAATACTTCATTTTAACTTTATTTTATTTTGTAGGCATTAAAAAAACATGAAGAATGATATGTCTTATCTCTCAAACCTTTATGGTTTATGAGATATTCACAAGCAAAGTTTCCCCCTCTCGCCTCTTTTACCTAGTGTAAGCAATCTCTTCTCAGATGTGGAATGCAATCCATAGACTGGACAGATAACAGAAGGGGACACTCTTATTCCTATGAAAACAATGAAATCCCTGCCCCCCTTGACAAGCTTTTCAGCTTTTTCCCTTATCTTAATTGAAGATTGTCCCTCTCTGCAGTCTACCTGGGCACCTCCCTTCTTCTCAGGCTGAACAGTGTGACATCAGTAAAAGGGGCGGGAGGGGGACACTTTGTCATTGAATTACTCTGGAACTACAACTCTGACAGAATTGAAATAACACTCTCCAAAGTCCAAATACTTTAATTATACTTTAATTAGATTAATTAGATTAATTAGAGCTGCTTTTATTATGAAACATTACTATCCCTTTAATTGTTAGGGTATACGGTATATAGCATGTATTTTGTATGGGTTATTTGTTCTTGAGAAATGTCCTCACTGGACAGAAAGTTGGACAGTTAATTAAAGGGATAGTAATACTTGAAAATAAGTTGATTTTATTTTGTAGCCCTTAAAAAAACATGAAAAATGATATAAGTCTTATCTCCCAAACCTTTATGGTTTTGGAGATATTCACATGTATAATAAAGAAAAGTTCTCTTTTCCTGGCTGTTTCAGCCAAGTCTGCCATCTAGTGGACAGATTTGGAATTCAGTCCACAGAGCAACAGGCAGCTCTTTAGCAGTGCCGAGATCACGATCTTTGAAAAGAACTACTTCATTGGAACGGTCTACAAAGTGTGCCTGGCTTGAAAGCACACTTTGTAGACAATTCCAATTAAGAAATTCTTTTTAAAGATCATGATCTCAGCACTTCTGGAGAGGCACAACCGGTCAAGTGACCGGATTCCAAATCTGAGGGGTGGAGTAACTTTACTTTTGAATATCTCCCAAACCATAAAGGTTTGGGAGATAAGACTTATATCATTTTTCATGTTTTTTTAAGGGCTACAAAATAAAATCAACTTATTTTCAAGTATTACTATCCCTTTAAAGTAAAAAGTGTTTAAGACCTGTGAGTGCTCACCTTCTCGTGACTATATATATATCATATTTAATTTGCTCTGTATGGGTATTTTGCAGGATTGTTGATTATAACATCCTATATGAATATCCCGTCTATGATTTCCCTTCAACTTCATTTGTAAGAAACGAATAAACAGACATTTAATTTACACCATTGCTGACTAGGTGGTTAAATTATAATGTTATATGAGTATCCTCTCTATGACAACTGTGAAGCTCTCGATATATAATATTCATTGTTAGGTATTTTTCAGCTTCTGGAGGGTAGGAGCTTTTATCTGTAGCTAGCAGTTTTGTCAGACTTGTATATAATCCCGTTGTGCGCCACATTCTTTTGTACGTTCTACCTTTCAAAATCTCCTACATGTTGTATTAGACATTTTTACTTACAAAACTAGTTTTTGGTTTATTTAGATGTATGGATTATGCGAATTAGGGCATGGCATGCAGGCACTTCTGACTTAGTCCTATATTACCTCCCCCACATACTGATGATTAACCTTTTCAGTGCTGGTGGAGGTGTGCAAAAATCACTACTTTTACTAATAACAGAAAAAGTCCTGCTGCACCAAAAACAAGGCCACATCTCACCTAAACGCTTCCAGAGCAGCTTAACCCTTTGCCTGCCAGAGGGCTACGCAATGCATTGCAAAGTACCCCTCTGGCACTCAAAGAGTTAAGCTGCATTTATTACTATGCACAACTTTTAGACACATTGCCTTGTACACACCTCTGGCACATACAGGGGTAAAACAAAGACCCTTTTTTTAATATTTAACACCTTGGATTTTTGAGGTATCCCCAATTCATTGAAAAGGCCAACTTTTTTTTTAATAAATGTAATTTACTGGGAAGGATACATTACAATTGTCTCTAGTTTTCAACTATGTCCTGGGTACTCATTTTATCTACCTCAGAAGAGTGAAAGGCCTTATCCAGACTAGAACCTGAAACCTTGGGATTTGACCACTTCTACATTAAAGGGTCAGTAATGCCTGTATTTAACTTTATTTAATATTGTAGAGGTTACAAAAATTAAAAAGTATTTGGAGAAAGTGCCATCTCTCAAACCTTTACAATTTGAGAGATATTCACCGCTAAAGTTCTCTCTCTCCTGATGTCATCTGTAAAGCTGACAGCAGGAGATTCGAGTTGGCCGACTCGAGGAGGCTCTTCAGAAGAACCAAAATCGCATTTAAATTTAAAAAGAACTACTTCAATGGAACGGTCTACAAAGTGTGCTTACAAACCAGGCACAATTTGTAGACCTTTACAATGAAGTAATTCTTTTTAAATAACGAAATCTTGGCTCTGCTGCAGAGCTACTGACTGGTCCCAGGACCGGGATCTCCTGCTGTTAGCACAGTGCTGACGTCAGTAGGAGAGGGAGGGACGAACTTTGTAGCAGATAATATCTCTCAAACCGTAAGGGTTTGAGAGATGGCACTTTCTGCAAATACTTTTTTTTTTTAACCTTTACAATATTAAATAAAGTTAAATATGGGCATTACTGACCTTTTAACCAACTGTGCTATCTCACCAGCTAATCATAGTTCACCTTTGGCTCATAAGTAAGATGGCATGTATTGTGCACACATACTAATGTGACCAAACCTCTCCTTCAGTGCAGAATATTTATGAAAAATACACATTAGGGTTGAGCTGGTTCCTGGTTTGGACTGGTCACCAGATAGAGGTCAGAGAAGTGACCCCACTGTCTCGCTGGATAATCCCCTGTTGAGACTGAACTAGGAGATGGTGACACTTCTCCGGGACCTGTGAGCAGTGTTCCCACTGTCTTCACGTTTCAAATCTTACAAATCTGACGCTTTTTGGGTACAGCAGTGCAGCAAGTGAAGCCTGTGGCATAAGATGCAGAATTCCCTTCCTTAGCTCATCCCCCGCCCATCTAAGATACATTTCCTAACACCCCAAACAGGAGGAAAGAGCTGTTTTACATAGCAACCCACACCTGGCTCTTTTCCATGTCTGCTTCCCTAGGAGCAGATGAAGAAAAACTTGAGCATTGCCCTTTAAATATTTAACAATCAGTCATAATCTCAGGGATGTTTTTTTCTCATTGCAAATTAAAAATGGTGAAATATCAAATCTGTCATTTTCGTTTAAATGTTATCAATTTTGTTTCTTATGCATAGCTAAATTCAGGATTTGTTTCCCTTCCATGGGATCTTCTGTGACAAAAGTTGAAATTAATTTACTTTTTCAACATAACGACTGCTGCAATAATGTGACATCATACTGCTGCCGTTTCCACAGTGTTGTGTGTAGTAATCTTCTTGTTAATGGGTATTATGGCATGACTGACTCTACCAATGTGATGATGTCATTGTGCTATCACCTCTGTGCAACTTACCCTTTGAGTGCCAGAGGTATATGCAACACATTGCTTCACAATGTGTTGTGTACCCCTCTGGCACTCAAAATGTTAACATACTTATTATATTGGGCTGTTCATATCTCTGTGCATTAAGCAGCCCAATGCAATAAATACAACATAGATTACTGGTTTAGTGGGGCCCTGGTCCGCAGGCTGTTACCTTGCAATGTGCTACAGGCTCACTGTAGTGCCTTTTTCATTGACTGCCACTGAAGCTGCCTGCTCCCCAAGTAGTGAAGGTGTTGCAAGGGATTGTGGGATGTAAATTATACGCTGGGGAGTGCAGACAGGTAGGCTGCTCCCATTGGCATGGCAGCTTGTTGCATACCTCTCTAGCATTGAAGGAATTAAAATCCCATCCCCATTTAAATTATTTTGCAAATCTATATGTCCCCTATGTAGGGTGACCACGGGTCCCGGAACGTCCGGGACTGTCCCTTATTTTAGGGCTATGTCCCGCGTCCCGGGTCCCCTTCAACCGGGACAATGAAGTGTCCCGGAATGAAGGCAAGCCGCCCTGGATGTCAGCCTGCAAGCGGTGTGTCACATCATGGACGCCGCTCGCGGCGTCCATGATATGACACACCGCTTGCAGGCTGACATCCAGGGCGGAAATGCAGCTTACCTGGAGGCAAGCGCTCTAGTAATACAGAGCGCTGGGAGATGACATCATCTCCCAGCGCTCTGCATTACTGAGCACAGCGCGCGGGAGCTTCAGGGACCAGGGACTTAAGGTATGATGGGGCAACTAGGGTGACCACGTCCCGGAATGGCAGAAGGGAAATGTGGTCACCCTACCCCTATGGTGAAGGTGATTGTCCCAGAACTGAACCACATTCAGCTTCACAGTGCATCCTCTGCATGGCATTCAGATGGTTTATCCTATTGCACACCTCCCAACAGTTCAAATTGCCAATGAGGGACACTTGTGCTTTAGGGGGTGTTGCTGCGGGCATGGCTGGCGGGAGGGGCATTACCAGGGATTTTTAGGCTATTTCATGACCTATTGATACCTCTTTGTGTAACCTAATAAATGACTTATATCAAGACCAGAGTATTTTATTTACACAGATTAATTTATAAACACATATACTGACATTTAAACAAACAACAGTGCAAGTTATATTGCTGTAGAACAATATGATACACTTATATACACACCAATAAGTCTGATCTCCTAAAAAGAGGGACATCAGAGTGGGAAAGAGGGACAGAGGGATTTGGGTCTAAAAGAGGTACTGTCCCTCCTAAAGAGGGACACTTGGGAGGTATGCTATTGTACAACTACAGGAATGCCAACCTGACAGAGGACATTTTAAACATGTGTTCGATGCTTGCTCACACCTATCTGCGCTAAATATAAAAAATATTATTATTTAATTCAACAGAATGAGTGAGAATTGACTTGCATTCCCATAACTCACATGATAAGCACTTTACATTACATGTCTGGAACCTTATCTGTAGTATCTGGCCATAGGCAAGAAATGTACATGTTTTTATTCATTAAGACTGACAACTTCCATGGAAGGAAAAAACAACTATAACACTAAACATAATGTTTTCCTGCCAAGTTTTTATGATAAATCTATAGAGAAACAGGTAGAATAGTTTAGAGTCCACACAAACCCTGCAAATTTGGTGCAAATCAACATATAACTTTCTGAGTATGATGGATGGAAAAAACAGTTCTTTCCCATGTTAAATTTGGAAGGTATTTCAGTTGTTTAATTAAGATTAGTAATATTATTGGATGATAAAAATAACACTTTGCGTTATCTTGATCACGTTCATTCTGGATCGCTCTGGATGTTCTGTTTGTTGTATTTTCCTTCTTATTGAATGAACATTTTATAAAAATGTGTCCTGAAATGTTTCTGAAGGTACCACCATTATCATTCACTTTATGAAAAATCACCGCACTTGGTGCTCAAAAGAAAAGATGAATCATTTTGGTTTACAATGCATTTAAGATTTCTCTAATAGTCAAGTGTTTAACCCTCTGAGTGCCAGAGAGGTATCCAAAGCATTGCAAAACATTGGCACTCAAAGGGTTATAAGCCCCAATTAAATCAAAGGGAATTTTATTGATCTGTATTTGTCCATGATAGCTCAGTTGGTTTGATCCTGAATGTTTCCTCTTTTGTGCTGTGTTGTGCTGTTGCTATTGCTTTCTATTGACTACTACAGTTAGGGAACATAACGTTTATAATGACAGCAAAAGTTAAAATGTAGTTTGTTGTCTGGTTTGAGCTGTAATCACTTTGAGATAAGCCCCTTTAGGAAGTGGGAGTAAGAAAAAGCCACCAAGAAAAAAATTAAATCAATAAATTAACCCTTGAGTGCCAGAGGGGTACGCAACGCATTGCAAAGCATTGTGGGCAGAATTTCTTAGGAAACACACTGCTGCAGAGAATCAGACTCTGTCCCAAGAGACCCTGTAATTAACACTAAAAAATGGGGTCATAGGGTGACCACATCTCCTTTCTGCCATTCAGGGACACTGGTGATGAGACTACGTCTCTCTAGCTCTAGGACAGCTATTCAGGAGGGGTCAGTATACATCACTGGACATCAGTGCACAAATGGCTCTTTATCTGGCATACCACAGAGTTCTAAACACAACAGGGAGAACTGTCCTTTGACTGCTGTGACAGAAAGTGATGGCTGTGGTGGGCTACAAGATAATATACATCATACCCAAAACCTTAGACTAGCATTACACTACAATAAAATTGCAATGCAGCTCCTGTTTCATGTTGGGATCAAGGCACAGTTCTGTCTCTAGTGCTTAGAGCTTTGTCTGGAAGCCATTTTCTTGTAGCCCAGCAGAGGTGTCACTTTGTATCACAGTAGGCAATGGGCAGTTGTATTTCTAGTGTTTAGATTCTTTATTCAGGGACTTTGTATTATCCTGAAGGATGTTGCCTGGGACATGGGACAAACATATAAATTCCAGGACTGTCCCCGGCAATCCGGGACATGTGGTCACCCTACCAAGTCAGACCCAGAGATTTCCCAGGTATATGTATATTCTCACTGTACATGTGAACATTTTATCATAATAAAACATTATTGTACCTGTAACAAACTTTCAGTTCCAAATCCCTGAAAGCCTGCAGCATTTTAACCGTTTGAGTGGCAGAGAGGTACAAAACGCATTGCAAAGCAATGCGTTGTGTACCCCTCTGGCACTCAAAGGGTTAATATCTTGAAGGTCAGAGACGTTGTGTAATGAGTTATATAAAACTAGTGTAAAAGCCTGTGTACACGGCCCAAGGTCCGGGCGATATTAAGAGGCCGGTCCTGGTCTGCATCCTGCTGCCGATGCAGTCATGCACTGTAGAGACTGCCCGAAAGCACAGAATTCTCCCAGCATTCCATGCTCACAGCATTCTGTGCTCACAGCATTCTGTGCGTTCGGGCAGTCTCTACTGCTCATGACTGCTTCTGACAAACATTCTAGCGAATTATAATATAGAATAACAAGGAGCGCTGTAGAGAGAAGGAAATAGTCACACTCAGCCACAACTCAGTATTTATCACAGTATATACCAATATATATTATAAACCAATCACCTAGTGGTAATGAGTAATACATAATAAAATCATAAAATCAATTGGACAAAATAAATACCCCTAATAAATAATTCATCAATAAGTCCATGGATAAAAAAAACTAGGAGAAATATTCCTCAATAATAAAAACTGTAAAATAAAAAGTTCAATAACAAATAATAACTCAAGTGAATGATAGGGAATGAGATGAAATAAAGAATTCACCCGGTGCATTGCTTTGCAGTGTGTTACACAACTCTCTGGCACTCAAAGGGTTAAAGCATTTGTTTAAAATAAATGGCTAACATGACAGAAATGTGCTTACCTGTCAATGTACCCTGATTTAAAGAGACAGTGCCTGGGTTTGGGTACTTGTCTGTGGATCCTGCTGTCACTAATATTGTTATTATAAAACCTTTAATTGCCTGTCTTTAATACCTCTGATACATTGACCTCCTGTCTGATCTCAAAAAGGATAACCGATATTCGTATATATATATCAGGGAAAATAGGATCCCTTATTCACAGACACTGACTCTGATTTATTCCAAGTTCTGGAACATTGACTGTATATATTGCTGGTAAAGATTCTCGTTCTAGGAAACGGAGAGTTATTTGGGACTTTCTTTTATATGTGTATTTTACAGAGTATATTTGATATCAATGATTTTAGGTTTATTGTATGTGTTAATAAACTATTTTATTTGATTATCTCAGTGCCAAATAGCTTTATATCTATAGGTTTATAATATTGTAGATTTGTTTTTTTGTTTAGTGTCATTATTATTGTCCCTGTTTTTAACCCCTTAACGACCGGCCGCGCTGGCGCGTTGCGGTCATTAAGGACCACGGAGAACGGTGTGCAGCCGCGAGGGGGAGCCCGGAATTCCATGACAGTCATAGTACGTCATGGGTCGTTCACGCAGATCTACCCATGACGTGCTATGACCATCAAGGGTCGTTAACGGGTTAAAAATTGTCATTTCAACCCCATATTCTCTGTGCTTGTCATTAAAAGTTTATTAGGCTTTGAACTATTTACATGTTAATATTGTATACCGATATGATTTCATATAGTGTTAGCTATGTGTAATGGTTCTTCTGCTGAATAAGTGCAATTTGAAGTGTGACATATGAGGCTTTCTTTTGGTTACTCTCTATATGGATGTATGGACTGCTAGTGATTCATGGAAGTGGGAGCTCCCAGGGGAAACGTGTCCGAGGAAATGTTTTTCAAATGTTGGCAAGTGTGTGGGTGATTTTGACATTACTTGCATAATCACCTACTGTAGTGTTTCTCAACTCCTGTCCTCAGGACCCACTAACAGGCCAGGACTTTGGGATTTGGGTAATCATCACATCCTGGCCTGTTAGTGGGTTCTGAGGACAGGAGTTGAGAACCACTGACCTACTGTATGTTATTATAGGATGACAGGACCTCATAACCAGATGGTGGCTTTAAAGCATGACACTTTGCTTCCCATGGGGTAAATGTATTAAAGTGAGTGGTCACCCCAGAGAGATATTAACTCCAATTTCCAGAGGCATATATTGTTATTTTGGAGACAGAAAACCATTATTTAGTCTACGTGTTTTGATGAGACATACCAACGAAGAACAATGACTTTTCTCTGAATATTCTAAAGTAGAGTACAAGGATAAAATGCATGGTGGATTGACTTCGATACAATGACATCACTAAAGAATGGTGGCAATGCTCAGGCAATAATCAGGGGTGAGAGCTGACATCCTTGATTCCAGATTTGAGGACTTGAGCAATGAATTTGGTATCCTGGGCCACATAACCAGGTCCTTGATATGGATGTGGTTCTACTAAATACCAAAGTGGAAGATCTGGAGGACAGATCCCTTTGAAACAATATTAGATACTGTGTGTTACTTGAAACTGTGAAGCAAGATCTGCTTAGCCCTTTAATATCTGAACTCTCCAACAGCTCCTTCCAACCACGGAAGACAAGCAAGGTCATGTCAATTTCCCTTACACCACCCAAGTAATATATTAGCTTGGCTAACATCTAGACTATAAAAGAGTGCAGCTGCCAGATGCCCACAACTCACAGAAGACTTTAGTGACATCACTGTTTTTTGCAGACCTCTCAGGCTGCATAGAAGAAAAGCACTAGAAATAGCAATGTGGGCCATTCAAGCTCATTGAGGGAAGTGAATTTTGAGAAGCTGTTTGGAGCTTATGAAACCTGCAAAACTCAAGAGTGGGTTAAAGTTGGGAAAAAAATCACAGAAACTATCCTACTGCAAATAGAATTTCATTCATACAGAGGGATGAGTACACCTCTTCACTTAACTTTTACATTGTTTACTAGTCTTGAGTTCTACTTACCACTTGTAATAATACGGTTTTCTCTTTATCATGTTATAGCCTCTGGGAACATAAGACTAAAACACACCACCACCTTGGACTGTTTATTTCAAACCCTCTCCCCTATAAAGACTTTATTTTGATACTATTTCTCCTCAGTGATAAGGAGAGGTCCTAATATCCTTGCATGTTCCACTCTCATCTAGTGTCCTACCCAATGATATTCAGATCTCTTGTTTATCTAATTATTTCCCTTCTGCTTTGTACTGTTTATTATTTACTTCCTAGTTTTATCTTTACCTTCCTGATTTCTGCTATTTGTATACAGTGGTATAATTCTGAATCCATTCTGTCATTTTGGTATGATACATGTGCTTGTGTGTGTCTGTCCATTTTCTTGCTGACGAAGATGAGAGTTGTAGACCAACAACATCTGTAATACAGCAGGGTGCTCATTCTTGGCATAGATATGCACACAACTGCATTACTGGGTGTGTTAATGCTGTGTTCCTCTTTAATCTCTTAGAGGGTAAAATAGTTCAAGGGGATTTCAGGAATGCCCTTGTACCCTATATAAAATGTCTTCTACTGTCCATTCATCTTGTGATAAAGCTACATGTATCAACATAAGAAATATTTACAGGATACTTTTTATTACTCATTTGATATCATTAGATAATCACAAGGGATTCATTGTTACAACATAAGGTATTGTTCAGTATAAATAACGCATAAATAAAATGGAATGTTCAGAGGAAGTAGGGCGCTTGCAGAAGTGGCCTGAACTTGATCAAGCAAGATGTGCTCATGATTTCTCTATGGATGTGTGCATCATGTTACCTGAAAAATGTGCTCATCTGAAAATGTCTCCAGGCTGGCTATTGCATTAGGGACAGAAAACAACTAGGGTTAGGGTGCCTAATTGTGATCGGTGCCACAGCCTTCCTAGCCCCTCCCAACTCACTGACTTGTGAGTGTTCCTAAAATGCCCTTGAACAAAATGTGTCCTACTGGTCTATAGTGGACAATGTATTTATGAGGTTATATATCACTTTATTAGCCATTTGTATGTTATAGGCCAGGGATAGGCAATCTGTGGCTATAAGTTATTGGACACTATAACTCTCATCATATACTCACCACAGTTGTGGTCCCCAAAAGCTGGAGAATCAGAAAATGCCTATCCCTTATAGGTAAAGCAACTTTGGCTTCTCATGTAGGGTCACCAGTTATTTAACTATGGTCTTTTCATTTTTACATCAACAGAGCCCATTTTCTCAGTAGGCAGTGAAGGAAGCTGCCTTAGGTTACAGACTATGAGGGACCTCTCAGCTATGCTGCACACACCTACTTTCTAAGTTGTGGGTGTGGTCATTGCAAATGCAATTCCTGTTCCTGATAACTGGTTTATAGTGACCAGTTTATTTTTCAGTTTACATATCCTTTTACAGCTATTATTTTACTCCATAAATTAAAGCGAAGTCTTCAAAGCATTGTTAAACAAAGATGAGAGATCTTTCTAGCCTCCAAGGAGTTAAGGGATTTGTCTCTGCAATATAGCCCCTTAAGGACTGCGAGGTCCAGGGGTGGGGTGCACTGGAGGACCAACTTTTTTTACCGGCCTACCCATTGATCACAGCTTGCAGTGCACGAGTGCTTTGAACACATAATTCCATGACGTGCTAGGACCTTCACCGCTCCTTAAGGCACAGACACTGTGTCACAGTGCCCATGATCCTGGCTGCAGGCGGCAACATTCTGATTCTCCTATTTTACTACCTTGTTCTGATTGGCTAGTATCATTGTCGCCACCCAGTGATAGCCTTTATAACCTCTCTCATGTCTACACTATGGTGCCCTTTCATGGTGTACTAGTTCCTGACTTTTGTTCTGTATATTGCTGATTGTGTATGACTTGGCCTGCTTGACGATGTTCCTGAGTTTCCTGTATTACTGCTGCTCTGTTGCAGACCGTATCTGGCTGAGAACCTGCTCCATTGCTGACTGTATCTGGCTGAGAACCCGCTCCGTTGCTGACCGTATCTGGCTGAGAACCCGCTCTGTTGCTGACTGTATCCGGCTGAGAACCTGCTCCATTGTTGACCGTATCTGGCTGAGAACCCGCTCCGTTGCTGGCTGTATCTGGCTGAGAACCCGCTCCTTTGCTGACCGTACCTGGCCGAGTACCCATTCCGTTACTGACTGTGTCAGGCTTATTACCGCTCTGTTGCCATCTGTGCCTGGCTACACCGCTTGGTTGCCTCCGTTTGGTCCAGCGATACCCGCTGTGGCCATGCCGTAACATAAGTCGGTGTGCGCCGTGTGGCGCTATTATTCTGTCGACCGTTGGCTAAGTATCTGTGCTTTAGCTACTCTCATAACTGCCTCAGGCGGTGTGCACACGTGAAGTACCAGTACAGTGTTCACAGCACTAACTGTGTTACTCTGATCTCTCTGTGTCCACCTCCTTTTCAGCGCTGGGCTCACTCCCTTTGGGAGTTGCAGTATCTCACTGGGTGTTACCTGTTGACCCTTTGTGTGCCTGGATCTTCCAGGTAGGGTTCGTGATTATTCCTCACTGCAGTAGCCTTGGGCTCTAGAGCCAGCGTTGCTTTGTACCATCTTTCAGAGTGAGGGGACACTGATTGCCTCATATATATATATATATATATATATATATACATATATATATACATATATTACGATCCACCCCTAGCGTTCTAGGCTTTGCTAGCTGAGAGTTGCCTTGGTCTCCCTGTGACCCTAACCCTAGGGTCAGTGCTGCCTACTAAGCGGTTGCCTCGGTGTATTTGTGATCCCTGTGCCAGGGTCAGTGTTGCCTTGCTCCTCTGGGTTCTGTGCCTCCCAGGCGTCTGGGTCGTGCCCGTCATCTACCCCTGGGCTACCTGTCACCGAAGTCCTGTGGTCAGTTCTCGGACTGCGTTGCCTTCTGCCTGTCCGGTACAAGCCCGAACAACCGTTGCCAGTGATTGTTTCCATTCCATCATACATTTCTATTACTGGCTTGCTATTGCTGCACCTACCTGTATATGTTTATGTTCTGTTTGTGTGGGTCTAAGGGCCTACCTACGTGTGTGTACTTTATCAAAATAAAGTCAATTTAACCTTACCGACCTGGTCTGAGTGTTCATCAAAAACTGTGACACACTGATGACAGTCCTGGCACGTTATCAGTCTTTAAAGGTTAAGAAGTTAAAAGTCATATTTTAATAAATGGAGCTGTCGGGACTCGTCCTCTTACCTTGCTCCTAGGGTGGCATTTTGGTGCCCTGGCTATCTGGGGAAGACACTTACTGTGGCATCAAGTACGGAATTACCATTATTGTAGCAGATGCATAGCACCACCATCCAACTTTAGGTGCTCATTGAATATGTTTATGGTTTTCCAGTAGTCTGCAGTAAAGTGGGGGACCCAAAAGCTATTTTGCTGTCGTCTGATAGATCTGACTCTTTGTGGTATAAAGAATTATGAACAGAGGGCACATCCTATATAATAATTCGCTAGGATGTTTGTCACAATTCAGTCATGCGCAGTAGAGACTGCCCGCGTTTGAGCCGACTCTACTGCACATGACTACATCTCGTGAGTGAGGTGATGCAAGACTGCATCTCGTGGAGCAGTGAGGTAGCGGCCTCTTAACATTACCCGGACCATGGCCCGTGTACACGGGCTTTTACACTACTTGGGACATAAAAACACTTGCTTCAAGGTGACACTTTCCCTTTATAAAAGAGAGTGTTAAAATAGTTACATATTTCATAGTTTGTGAAATTGAAGAAAAAGACAAACAAAAAGTAAATTAAGTTCAGACCAAACTAAATTGTTAACAAGCTGACACTGCTGACTGTCCAATCTTCTGGAGTTTAATTTTGTCATTCCTAAAGAGCTCAGTAATGCAATGGTTTTCCTTCTAGACTTATAAATTGCATAAACAGAACACTTTTAGTTTACATTGCTGGACCTGATCCACTTTTTATACTAAGAGAAATCCCTCTTGGAATGTATAAGTCATGTCTTAAGTTTCCAGCAATCGTTTTTGTTCCGTAGACATCAAGCATTATTTTGTTTACATAAAGATGATTAAGACGGTACCAGTCATCCTTTATTCCTGCCTCTCACCCCACAGTGCATAAACATTGCACAGATTACGCTATGAAATCACAATCAGTGCGTAAACACAAAGGGCTAAATGGCTTGGCATGTGTTATTAAACCTGTATCCTAAAATCCTATTATAATGCCTGCATTAATCACTGTGTTAATGTTACAGCATTCTGAGTTTTTTTTCACACAGTTGTGAAAAAAATGATCTGCAGTCTGGTCTAAGTGGCCTCTAAATTCAGCTTGTTTCATTTTACTTCCTCCCCATTTTCCTTTCAACCCTTTTGAGTGCCAGAGAGGTACTCAACGCATTGCAGAGCAATGCGTTGTGTATCACTTTGGCACTCAAAGGGTTAGCCTCCTAATGATGATCAAAACCAACTCCGCTGAAGGAAATTTGAACAGCATAGACTGAGATGGCTGAGAGGAATCTGAGAAGTCGATATCAAAAGATTCAAAGAAATGGAGAGCAAGCACTCTCTCGGTTGCCATAGCAACTCAATATATTTGTTATATTTTTATGTGAATAAGAGATGTGAGGACAAAAATATAAGCACAGATCAAATTTACTTTCTCCATTTTGCATGCTAGGAGACACAACCCCTTTAACCGATTCATGGATAAGACATTTACCCCTGTTGCTAAGCAAATTTTGGTACTTGTGTTGCTGACTGTTTCAGTATTTTTTCACAAATGTTAGCTGGTTTGCAGATACCCCAGTGTGTCCCAAAAATCTACATAGGATGAAGATAGGGTTGCCACCCAGCCGGTATTTTACCGGCAGGCCAGTAAAAAATTGCCTTCTTTCCAACGTTAAGTCTATGGAGGGAATGCCTTGGCCTGAATTTTTTGGAAGAAAAGGTGGCAACCCTAGATGAAGAAAATGTAATATTTTTAACTTGAAATATCAATAAAGTGGAACTTCAAAGATTCTATCTTATTTTGTAAACCTTCATGAGTACGGTGTGAGGAAAGGGCAGACCCTCCCATTTCCTGTGATGGTACTGGTGTGATAACACAGCATAGAAAACAGCAATATAAAGCCTGTTTGGTGTAGGCTTTCTAATTCATCACACATATATCTGGCCATCAAAGACTTTAACTGATGAAAACATATAGGTTCATTTTATTTGTATGCTTTTTTGTGACAATTTGGACCCAAATACACATCAAGTTCAATGTAAGCACAAATGTCTGTAGTAGGTATCATTATGACCTGTGAAAAGATTAGCACTGGATGTTATCTTTCTCCATAGCTTATGACCCAGGATCCATATTCTTATCATGTATGTTAATATTTATGTTTAAAGCTGTGATAAAGTCTTCCAGTTGTATAATTACTGGTTTTAGTTATGAGTGCAAACTGCTGTAATATCGATTCTGTTTGAGGAACAGTACTTTCAAAATACACTTTTCTGTTACATCAATATAACTTGTACAGATGCAGTGTAAAAGTTACCATACACTGAGAGAAGTTAATATATAATGACTTTATACCTTGATTGGCCAGTTTATTAGAACATCCATCTCCCTTATCCAGGTGAATGACCACTCCATCAGAGACAGTGTCATGTGTCCATACCAAACTATATCAAGCAGATAGCTAGACACCAAGGAACATTAGAGCAGGGCTCAAAATTTCAGGTTCTGAGCTACTAGCCAGGCATGAAAAGATACTCGCCACCAGATTCCATGTCTAGCCCCACCCATATGCCTGCCTTTAACCTCACCCATATTCCTTCCTAAACACAGGGACACCATTGTGGGAAAGAAGGACAGAGGGATTTTGGTCTAAAAGAGAGACTGTCACTCCTAAAGAGGGACACTTGGAGTATGGCTAAGCAATGCGATGTGTATCACTGGCATTCAAAGGGTTAACTCACAAGAAGTTCTCATCAATTGTGCATATGTACAGATTAGCATCCTAGGAGTAACTTTCTCATCAATCAGCAAAAGGGCAAACAAAATATACCCAATTACCTTCCAGTTGACAATGGGCAGAAGGTAATTGGGTACACTTTGCCCTTTTGTTGACTGATGATAAAGTTACTCCTAGGATGCTAATGTATTGATGAGCACCCTCCAACACCCTTCCCCCTCCCAACGAATTGAACAGGCTCTGCTGCGGTCAGTCACTAGTTGCGTCTGTATGCTGCTGGAGACTGTGTAGTGTGTAATTTCCACTCGCCCTCACTCAATTTCTCCTTGCCAAATGCGAGCAGACGAGTGGAAATTTTGAGCCCTGATTAGAGGAAATGTACAAAGCTGCCAGCGGAGCTCATATATTGTGTTGATGCTGACCAAAATATCACTGAAGTTTGGAGTATATACACTAGAGCATATACTCAATTTAATGTATACCAGCACATATATTCCATCTTCATTAATATGTTAATGACAGCAAACTCTGAATACCTGTTTTATAGCAGACATAGGAAAATGGAGTAAAGCTATGCATATGTCCTATGCGCCTTCATAGTACATGCCATTAAAGAAGTCTCAGAGAAATTACCATAAATGCTTATACACTGTTAATGCAGATACCCACCATCCTGCAATATGATGAAATAGCAGAGTCAAAATGTTTCCATGTACCATCATCTCTTTTGACTATGCCTAATGGAGTCCATGCCTTGATGTCTGGAGGTTCTTGTGAGGGCCAAAGGAGACTCTATCTGCTATTATATGACTGTAGCTCATACACTGGCCACTCTGTGTATATATTAATAGTTAAAGGAAGACAGGAAATGACGTCATGGCCCATTGTTAGTGCCAGTCCTGACTTGTCCTATGTTCAGAATAAAGTCTGGCTTTGTTAGCACGCTCATGAGTTGCCTTGTTTCAGGTGGCAGTAATTTTACTGTATATTTTCCCTTTAATCAGACAGCAACTGAAGTATTAGACTTAAAGGGATAGTAATACTTCATTTTAACTTTATTTTATTTTGTAGACATTAAAAAAACATGAAGAATGATATAAGTCTTATCTCTGAAACCTTTATGGTTTAAGAGATATTCACAAACAAAGTATCCCCCCCCTGTTCAACCAGATCAGAAGGGAGATGCCCAGGTAGACTGCAGAGAGGGACAATCTTCAATTAAGATAATGGAAAAAGCTGAAAAACTTGTCAAGGGGGGAAGGGCTTTCATTGTTTTCATACAAAGAAAATTGTCCCCTTCTGTTATCTGTACTGTCATACAACCAGACTCACATCTGAGAAGAGATGGCTTACACTAGGTAAAAGCGGCAGGGAGGGGAACTTTGCTTGTGAATATCTCATAAACCATAAAGGTTTGAGAGATAAGACTTATATCATTCTTCATGTTTTTTTAATGCCTACAAAATAAAATAAAGTTAAAACGAAGTATTACTATCCCTTTAAAGGAACAATAAATACATTTCCATCAGTTCTCACAACAATATCCATGGCCAGGGGAGGGCTGGCGTGGGGGGCAGGGGGTAGGGTTGCCACCCAGCCGGTATTTTAAAAATTGGCTTCTGTCCAATGTTAAGTCTATGGAGGGAATGCCATGGTCGGTATTTTTTTTAAGAAAAGGTGGCAACCCTATTAGGGGGGCAATTGCCTCCTGGGCCAGTCATATGTCTGGGCTGGTGGGCCACTCCCACTTGTTGCTGTAAATGTAGCTACACTACTGATACCACAGAGCTTACAATTGAAATGGAGCTACAATCCAAGTGGAGCTACAATAGTAGCATTACCAGTTTCTCTTGTAAGTTCTATAGTATCTCTAGTGCAGCGTTACTTACATTGTAAGCTCTGTAGTTGCACCAGTATAACCGCATTTCAATTGTAAGCTTTGTGGTATTGCTTACCTTACTTCACAACACTAACTCTTTGAGTGACAGAGGGGTATGCCACGCATTGCAAAGCAATAGATATAGATGCCTGGGAACATTTTGTTGAAGACTACCCGGAGAGGGGAGTCCTGTTGTGCCGATGGGAGACAAAACTGATGCAATTTTTGTAAAAAAGGGGCATGGCTTAATTGTGAGGGGGACGGAGCTTGGGGAAAAAACCCTCCCCATATCCAGAGAATCAGCCTCTGCCCCGGAGACCTGGTAATTAGAAGCTAAAACCAGAATCTCCGGAGCAAATCCAGAGAGTTCCCAGCTATGGTGATATGTGTATGTTATAGTATGTAAAGGCTTCCCTGAAAGCCGTCTGAACACCACTGGGTTAGAGCAAGCAGGGCAATATCGCTTCGAATCGCATGTTCTCAGGAAGCTTAACAGTTAAAGGGGAACTACCACCCCGCAATAACTTAAGCTTCACTGATTGCTCATCTGGCGACTAGCTGCTTAGTAGCGCTAGTCGCCAGAAATATTACCCGGTTCTGCAGATATTGGCGTTTTACCGATGGTGACAGGAGCAGGAAGCACGGACGTCTCTTCACAGTGACGTCCGTGCTTCCTGCTCCTGTCACCATCGGTAAAACGTAGATATCTGCAGAACCGGGTAATATTTCTGGCGACTAGCGCTACTAAGCAGCTAGTCACCAGATGAGCAATCAGTGAAGCTTAAGTTATTGCGGGGTGGTAGTTCCCCTTTAATATTTCAATAATCTCATTTTGAAAGTTGACAGGTATGAACAATGATAAAATGGAATATCCCAGGACCACAGCAATAATAGTCACATTAATATTGGTTTAAACTTCAGTTTGTGTGTTTATAAATTAGTCTGTGTAAATAAAATACTTTGCTGTAAATCAGTAATCTCAGGCCCTCCAGCTGTTGAGGACAATTCTCTATCTTCCCTTGCCAGTGAATGGCTGGAGGGGGAGGATGGGACATGTGGCCCACAAAAGCTGAAGGGCTTCAAGTTGTCCATCTCAGAATTGCAGACTAGTATAAATTAGAAACTCATCTTTCCCAGTTGCTCCAACCAATCCGGTGCTGGCAAATGGTGATCCGCCTTCCTCCAGACCACAGCAATCAAACAGAAGCACTTCCTGCATTCAGGTTAAAAAAAGTACAAGAATTAATAAAAAGTTAGAGTAATTAAAGTGAAATTGTAGTAATTCTAGGGAAAACCATATGCATCATAGTCAAGAAAAAAATGTTATTGATTTAAATGGAGGATTTAACTACTTGAATGCCACACAGTTCTGCAACTCATTGGATTCAAGAGTTAAAAGCCCCATTTAAGTAGCTGGGAATTTCCTGCATTTTTTCTCTGTGGGTTTGCTTCAAAATTCCTCCACTTTCCTAGGCCCAAAGTCTGGTACTATTCACAGGATAAAAGTATTCCTGAGGTACAGGCTAATGCGTTTCACACAGAAATGCACTTCATCAGAGAGCAGCAAGTGCTTTGGTAAAGAGGTTTGGACACACCTTGCCTAAAGTTCTCTTATTTTTTATTTATTTTCAAGAAAACGTGTCTAAAGCATGATTCTCTTTTATCCTATACTGTTAGCAGCTTCCTGTCCTTGGATGGTCGTATAACACGCAACATGTTTTAGAGGAACATGCTCAGCGGGAGGGCTGGCTGGAAGTCCGATTTGTTACACTTGGAGCTGTTGCACATAGTGGGTGTATTGTTGTTGTTACGGATGTTGGAAAGTATTTAACACAAAGAGAGCAGTATATTGTTCTTTTTTCACTTTTCACTTGTTTAAGGCATGCTTTATTCAACTCCAAATGCTGGGACAGGGGACTCACATCTGCAAGATATACAGATATTTATTTATAACTAATATTTTGTAACTTAACCCCTTTTATGCTAGAGATATATCCAATTCATTGTAATACAATGTGTTGCGATGCCCCAGCATCCAAGTGATCAAGTAAATAACAAAGAAGACTGAATACCAGGGGTAGTTCTAGGTCCTGGCTGAGGTTTAAGAGATACGGGCGTTTAAAGAAGCGGTTTCCTACTGACAGCTGTAAAGCTGTCAGAAGGAGATTCGTGTCGGTCGACATGGTGGCGCTTGAGAAGTGCCGAGACCTCGTTACCTACACGGAATCCTTTCATTGGAATGGTCTAAAACGTGTGCCTGGTGTTCAGGAACACGTTTTAGACCATTCCAATGAAGGGATTCCGTGTCAGTAATGAGATCTTGGCACTTCTCAAGCGCCACCGTGTCGACCGACACGAATCTCCTTCTGACAGCTTTACAGCTGTCAGTAGGAAACAGCAAACTTTAAACGCCCGTATCTCTTAAACCATAGCAGTTTGAGAGAGATACAGTTTTTTGCTTTTACATCAGCTTTTTAAGCTCTTCTAAATGCAAAAAACGTTTTTTTTAGACATTACTAACACTTTAATATCTGCAGATTACAAGAGAAACACAAAGTTATTGTTTGCAAAGTTTTAGGCACACTGTAATCTACGCAAATACACCACAGTGCAAAGAAATCTAGGCAACAAGGAGGAAGTGAATCTGGATGAAAGAGGGACTCAGCTGTAGCTACTTCAAAGGACTCTAGTGACATGATAAAAGGCAGGATACTAATCTACAGCAAGTCCAAGGAAGTGCAGAAAAATTGCTGCAAGAGGAAAGGTTAACACTTGGAAAAGTCATTAGGATTTCCAGAGCATTTGAGATGTCATGAAAAGACTTGTAGGTACTTGGAGGGTCTCACCAACAGACTGAGGCAATTGAAAAGCAATCAAGCAAATTCAAAGCAGATAGAGAGAGAGATTGGAGAAAAAATATGTGATACTTGATTAATGGACAGTAGGAATTTGGAAACCTGCACAATAGGGACTTCTCATGGCCTTCAAGGGTATAGATGTACAGCAAATGTAGGAAAAAGGAACCCTTTGTCAAAATGTGTGATGGAGATACAAACTACACGAGGCTTTAGACACAGTCAGTACATGTCACTGAAGACAAGGATAGAAATTGAGGATCTGACACAGACTGCTCCCAGATATACTTCACATCTGCAAAGTTGATGGGCTGTGAAGGTGAAGAACTGGATGTTATTACCATATATGGATGAAGTGCACCTACAAAGGAATTGAAAGGGACAGGTATTTGTAATGGAAACACAGGCACCTGTGGTGCTAAGTCACAGGGCACGCAAAGGGATTGTACTTGTGAGGATTATAATGACTGTTGGTGTCAGCTGACAGCATCAAGAAGGAGTATGGTGACATATTCAAAGGCTTAGACTGTCTCCCAGAGATATGTAGTATCCACATAAAAGAAGGAACATACTCTATTGTACGTGCTCCAAGTAAAATACCTTTAGCTCTAGAGGCCAAACTGACATAGCTTATAGTTGAAATGAAGCTACAGTAGTGGTACCACATAGCTTACAAGTGAAATGGAGCTACACTAATGATACCATAGAGCTTGCAGTCAAATAGTAGCTACATTATTAATACACAGAGTTTACAATTGAAAATGAGCTACATTACAGAACTTGCAATTTAGTGGTGCTACACTAATGATTCCATTGAGCTTGCAATTGAAATGGAGTTATACTACTGAAGCACTAGTGAAACACAAAACGTATAATTGAAGTAGTGCTACACTAGTGATACACGGAGTATACAACTGATATATAGCTACACTAGTGATACAATTTAAATGGAGCTACACTGGTGATCCAATGAGATTACAGTTGATATATAGTTACACTACTGATACCACAGAGCTTATAATTCAAACTTAGCTACAACAGTGATGCCACAGAGCTTACAATTGAAATAGAGAAACAGTAGTGATACCACAGAGCTTAAAATTGAAATGGTGTCTTACAGTAGAGATATACCACAGAGCTTACAGTGGAAATTGAGGTACACTAATACCACCGAGCTTACGATTGCTTCAGTATGTCCACTCCTGATACCTGAGATCTGGATCAAAACTCTGAGTCTTGTGGACAAGCCCTGAGAGTTCCCACCTATAATTAGATATACATATTTGGACATAAAAAACACTGCAATGCTTCCCCTGTGACAGAGATGGCAGTGTTTCTTTGGATGATACAGAATAGAGGCACACATTATGGGCCAGGTTAATCCAGGTTGAAAACTTGTCCAGAGGGATGTACAACACATTGCTGTGTTCCACCTCTTCTCTATAGTATAAACTGATGTATGAATAAATATGTTGTAGGATTTACCCCCTTGAGTAAAAAAGGATACTCCCACTGCTGAAGACTGTTTTATTCAAAAGTTATTACAGCTCAAACTTGAATTTCCAGGTACCATTGATAGTTGTGTTTCTGCTTGATTCTTAGGTTTTTCCATTATAGCATCAAAAGTTTAAAACATGCCTTGTGCTATTGCTATTAAAGCTGGCTCATACAATAGGAGGACATACCTAGGTATGCATCTAGCTATTTACTATTTATCTCTCATTTTGAAAGTTTTGATCTCTCTTGTAGTCCATTGCAATTTATGTGTTGGTAAACCGATAACATCTTGTGTCCCTTACGATCCATTCAGGTCTATTGAAGTCTTCTGTTTGATGGGAGGAGGTATGAGCTAGAGGTAGACTTGAATAGAGATTTCTATAAACATAAACTGCAGATATATGCAAAAAATAAATAGGCATACCTGGCAGTTGTATGAATGACACCTGCCAAGATGATTCAATCAATTAAATAAGTTATGTGTGCATGTGCATGAACGTATGTGCATGCATGAGCATGCGGTACTGTGCTGTGCATGTGTGTATGTGTCTGCACATGTGTGTGTGAGTCTGGTTCTATGAGCTACATGAAGACAGTTGATGATTCCTATTGGCTGCTAAGGCATCACACCCACCTGTACACTAGCAGCTTTAGCTCGTAACCCTTTGAGTGACAGAGAGGTATGCATTGGAGAGTTAAAGAATGTGGGACAAGAACAATCTGTACAATTATGGCTGTAGGTTAATATGTTAACTAGAAAAACAATGACATTTTTTTCCTGATACTGGCTCTTTATGTTATTTGAAGTTATGGAACTGCACATATAGCCGTTTGTATATGTATGACTTAATCTGCTATATGATTGCAACTTGTATTTTATCATCATTGTTCCTTTACGACAATACATTTGACGGTCTTATGGTGCACAAAGGGTTTACAAACTAGTGATGCCAAAACGTAAAGGACTTGAATCAAATAATTTTTATTGTTTTTCTATGACAAATTGTGGAAGGGATGCGTTTTGCAGTCATCAGAAAGACACTGGGAGAGTTATAAATCTGTCTGGCCTTGTTTTCAGACATGTTTATATTGCTGTTTGTGACTAACAGGAAACATGCCTTACTGCTGGCAGCATCGTGAGTCTACAACAATGCTTGGGGCTTAGTTCAGAGAAGGTGGGCTCTACATGTTTACTTTTAAAGAAAAGAAGCAAAATATCTATACTGTAGGAAAGAAATAAACATTCCCAAGTGTCCATCTTTAGGAGGGACAGTCCATCTTTGAGACCCAAATCCACACCTCTCAAGTGTCCCTCTTTAGAAGGGACAGTCCCTCTTTGAGACCCAATTCCCTCTGTCCTTCTTTTGTCCCACTTTTTAGGAGAACAGAATGAGTAGTATGTATTACAGTGTTCCACAGCAATAAAACTCATATATGTTGTTAATCTTCAGTATATGTGTTTATAAATTAGTGTGTGTAAATAAAGTACTTTGGTCTTGCTCTAAATCATTTATCAGTTACACAAAGCAGTGTCGATAGGTCAAGAAATAACCTAAACATTCTTGGTAATGCCCCACCCACCAATCACACCCCCAGAAACACCACCTAAAACAGAAGCGTCCATATTTGACTATTTGAAATGTTGGGAGGTATGCAAATACCTGTGTCCCTCTTTTGTACACAGGTGTCCCTCTTTATAGGAGAGCAGACTGTGTGGTGTGTATATAAGCTCCACAGCAATACAACTCACATTAATGTTTGTTTATACTTCAGTACATGTGTTTAGCAATAAATTTGTTTGTGAAAATAAAATACTTTGGTCTTGTTCAGTTACGATAAGCCATGAGAAAATCTAACAATTCTCGGTCATGCCCCACCCATAAGCCACGCCCTCAGCAACAATATCTGCAGCAAAAGTGTCCCCCTTTGGCCAAGTGATATGTTGGGAGGTGTGCCCATTGGTTTAACCCTTTGAGTGCCAGATGGGTACGCAACTCACTGCTTTGCAATGCGTTGTGTACTACTCTGGCACTCAACATCTGCATAAACCCTTGAGAGACAGAGGCACTGGATACCGCTCTAGGACAAAAAGGGTTAATAGGGGCAGGGATCAGCCTCCCACCTACCAATCTGTCTGTCAGGTAGTTGGCGTGGTACCACATTTTTGGAAATAGCAAACAATTTTTGTTTGGAGTGGTCATTCTGAACACTAGAAAAATGTTATTTTTTACAATAAAGATTGTTGTAGTAGCCTGTGGGCATTCAGCATGCGGCCCGTGGGCCAAATGTGGCTCACCTGACCCCAGGGTACAGCCCTCCTCAGATTTAAAAATATATATTTTTATACTTAACACCTTAATGACCGAGCCATCCGGGGGTGGGCGGCCCTAGATTATCACAGCACTTTTTTCTTTTTTTTTTAATCGCAGTGCATTCTGGGATGGCACAATTCCATGACTTGCCAAAACTGTCACTGGTCCTTAACGCACGTTCACTGATGATGGTCCTGGCACGTCATCAGTTGTTAAGGGATTAATTAAGTAGCACACATGAACTAGTAGCCAATAAGGCCTAATTCTTGTTCTTGCTAGTACTGTACAGTTCAAGAACTGATGCCTGTTATATATCAGTATTGTCACCGAGTTTGTCAGTCAATAAATAAATCCATTTTTTTGAATAACTGACAGGCCGTAATTCACCATCATCATTTTCAATAAAAAAAACAAAACAAAACAATAATGCGGCCCTCACCCTTATGGCTTTCTGAGGCCTACCGCTAAAAAACTTGACCGCCCATGTCTTAGCATTTTAAGGACCAGAGGGTAAAGCATTGTAAAGCAATACATTGCACATTCCACTGGATCATAAAGGTTTCAATTCACACTTTGAATGATCTATTTAGACATTGTGCTAATGTCTGATTTTGGCACATGGCAAAGGCAAACCTCAAGACTATTAGTTTCGATTTGTCTCTGCCCAGTAAAGTCAATACAGTTTTGTGTGTGTGTGTGCACCCTTGGCAAGTGATGCACAATATGTCAAGGTCTCAGGTTCGTATGCAGTGTGGGAGCAGTCAACAAAAACCATTGAAGACAATTTTTCTGACCATTGAAAGGGCTGTGGCTGCAGAGCTACATCTCCTATTAGACCAGTGATTCTCAACCAGGGTGCCGTGGCACTTTGGTGTGCCACGGACATCATCTTAGGGTGCCCCACATTTTCTATGAAGACTAACAAAAATGGACTTTTAAATAAAGATTAATAGAAATTGTTCAGCAAAATAGGTTTAGTTTTGTTACTATGATTGTAAGACCTAATAATAACTGAATATTTATGTATTGTACCCTTCTTATGCCCTTGATAACGTACATTAAATATGTTAGGGGTGCCCCGACTGTTCTGGATTATGTGTTAGGGGTGCCCTGAACAAAAAAAGATTGAGAACCACTGTATTAGACCTTGGGTTGGCAACGCATGGCTTTCTAGCTGTTAGGCACTACAGTCACCATCATCCGCAAGCAGCTGGTGGCTGGGCTGGGATGATAGAAGTTGTAGTCCACAACAGCCTGGTAGCTGAACATTTCCTACCGAGGTGATAGACTGCCAGTTTGAACCGATTCATCAGGTTGAACAATCTCATGGTGGTTTCATACATCACAACTTCTGAAATAGTCAAAGAGGGACCTTTTTGTTTTAGGTGATGTTTCTGGGGGTGTGGCTGGTGAGTGGGGCATTACCAATATTTGTATGTTATTTCATGATTTATTTAGTGTAACTGAATGAATGAATTAGAGCAAGACCAGATTTTATTTACACACAGGATAATTTATAAACAAAGTGAGGTTTAAACAAATATTAATGTGAGTTTTATAGCTGTGGAGCCTTATGATACACTTATGATACACATTGTGAAGCGACGTTGGAAAAGTTTCTAGCAATCAAGGGGTTAATGTTTACTCTTATAGTACATCAATGCATTAGAGGCCTCTAACTTGAATCAGATTAGCTCTCCTCTGGTCTTGAAGAAGTATGTAGGTTTACATAGACACAAACAGGTGTGTGGTGAAGGCAAGGCTGCCTCTAGGCCATGTGTTACATCACAGTGAGGCAGGATTTGGTGGCTTTCTGAGTGTGAATGTGCTCAAAGTCACAAGTGTATTTTTGCTTTACTGTTTATTATAACATCGTAACAGGCAGGTTGAAGCTTAGTTTATGTTAATTACTTCTCTAAAACACCAGGTCAGAGATCAAGAACTGGATACTTACTGATCCTTTAAAGATGGATTTTTAGAAGCTGAATTTTAATTTGTGTTACACTTGTTTTTCTGTACAGACCTCTTTAAAGTGAACACGACCTATGCTCTAAAAACCTGCTTGGAATGTTGTTCTTATTAAAGGGGCAGTGCTTCATTGATGGAAAGAATGTTATTGAACATAGATGGGTACCATAGATTGTGTCACAATGAACTGTACATA
This sequence comes from Rhinophrynus dorsalis, assembly GCA_037306005.1. Taxonomy (NCBI): domain Eukaryota; kingdom Metazoa; phylum Chordata; class Amphibia; order Anura; family Rhinophrynidae; genus Rhinophrynus; species Rhinophrynus dorsalis. The sequence continues at coordinate 64,278,930 of CM074719.1, read as the reverse complement.
CCTCTGATAAAGAATTAATAACCACAGCAGTGGAGAGCTAAACTCTGATGTATGTGGCCATACAAACGTAAAAAAATGTACAGTTCATTTTCGATATTTTCAACCTTTTCTGAATTTCTCAGAGACTCTAAATTCATGGTTTCCTCTTCCTTTTGTCCATTTTTTTCCTTTAACCCTTTGAATACAAGACGGGTGTGAAACACATTGCAGAGCAATGCGTTGCACACTCCTCTGGCACTCAAAGGGTTAAGCATTCCACTGAATGAAATCCTAGGGGCTGTGTGGGATATGAGCAGACTAGACAAAATTGAGAGCAAAGACTCTCACCATTTCCATAGCAACATAAGAAGCTAGTTAAACTGTTGATATTTATATCTATGGTAAATAAAAGATGTGAGTACAAAATTAAAAAGCATAGATGTGGTTTATTTTCTCCCTTTAACAAGCTTTTGCATTATTTACATTTTGTCCTAGGGGGGCACTCCAATTTTAAAGAGATAGTAATGCTTTCCATTGGGAAAAAAAACATTGTAGGGTACAACAATTAAACAAGGTTACTTCTGCCGCTGAGAGATGTATTTGAAAGTTATTGTAGCTGAAACTTGCATTTTTTTGGTTGCAGTACTTCCATCTCCTGAAATTTTGCTACAGCATTCTATAGAGGTTTCTTTCAATAGTGAGGTAAGCTGCCTATAGATGTCTGTAGCAACACCATAAAATTTAAGGCCATTGGAAGTACTGCACCTGATTAATACAAGTTTGAGTTGCAACAACTTTTGAATAAAATATCTCACGGCTGTGAGAGTTCCCATGTTTTACTCAGCAGGATAAACCCTGCAATGTGTATTAATATCTTTAAACAATGTTTACCCGAGCCAGCTTCAATATTGAACCAATGTTGAACCAATACATCCTTGCATTCTGGGTGAGAGCAGACTATCATAATTTTCATAACAATATAAGAAGCTAGTTAAACTGCTTGTTATTTTTATGTGAATAAGAGATATGAGGACAAACATTAAAAAGCAAAAATCTGATTTATTTTCTCCAGTTAACATGCTACTGTATGGTCTCTCATTAATGTGATACTATAAATTAAAGTTATTTTTCCCAGAGCCAATTTTAAGATCGAACCATTGCGTTATTGTATGCTGGGCATGAATATTCATATTAGCTCACTGAGAGAGACCTCGGGGGAGATGCATTAAGGGACGATGTAATGGGGAAGTGTGTCTGGCAATGTGAGGAGATCACATCTTCATGGAGAATAAGAAACACTTTGTCACGTGCACTAACAATTATCTATGCAAGGGGAGCGGGGGGGTATTTAACCCTCTGAGTGCCAGATTGGTATCTAACATTTTGCACTGCAATGCATTGGGTATATCTCTGGCACTCGAAGGGTTAAGGGTTAGTATAGGACGATGTGCTAGGGAGCCCATCCTTAACCCTTGAGTACCATAGTTACATGCAACACATTTCTCTACAATGCTTTGCACACTCATGCAGCACTCAAAGAATCCTATATAATAATTCACTAGGATGTTTGTCACGATGCAGTCATGTGCAGTAGAGACTGCCTGCTTTCGGGAAGTCTTTACTGCGCATGACTGCAATGCGTGAGTGAGGCGACACAAGACTGCATCGCGTGGAGCAGTGAGGTAGCCGTAGCAGCCTCTTAACCCTTTGAGTGCCAGAGGGGTACAGAACGCATTGCAAAGCAATGCGTTGCGTACCCCTCTGGCACTCAAAGGGTTAACATTACCCGGACCTTGGCCTGTGTACACGGGCTTTTACACTAGTTGTAACATAATCATCTTCCCTGATCACGTTATTCACATACACACAGAACCAGAAGAGCAGCTGTTACAGGTAATGTGTGTACTTGTGTAATCTTTTATGCTGGCAAGGGAATTTTTTTTTTTTATGATATAACTCTTTTAGCGTCACATGGGTGTGCAACGAATTGCAGAGAAATACGTGCACATTCCTATGGAATTCAAAGGGTTAAGAGAGGGTAGCTGCTGTCTCTGCTCTCTAATAGAGACATAACAAGATTGTTGAATATGGGACTGTGAACATTGACAGCATAGCCAGCTATTGGAGCTGAGTGCATGTGGTGAATTTCCACATTAACATAATCACAGAAACAGGAATATGGCAATGGTCCATTAAACTCCATTTCAGTATGCAAGAAGCAAACAGGCCATGACTGGGGCAGCGCCAACTTCCAGGAACCTTTCTCCCACCTTTTTTTCCCCAAAAGAACCACACCACAAGCTTGACTTGGATAAATTAGGCCACAACTTATTTATTCCCTTAACAAAATTGCATAGTGTAACATCAAGTAATCTAATTTACAACATATTAACAATACTCCTAACCCATAAAAACATATTACCAGTCTACAGGTTTAACATACAACCATTGAATACAAGCGGAGGATCCATAGCACTGCCACCATTCCCACCTTGGGCATATTCCCACTAGCCGCCTCTCCTTACCAGCTCAATGGGTATCCATAGTCACTTGCCTGTCCGCTTCCCATGCCCTTTATAAGCCAGGTGCCCCAACCATCTTTTTAAAGTGCCAAGGATCCCCCCTCTTCCGCACGCTGTACGATCACAAAAAGGAGCCAAATAGAACCACCCAACCCCAGAGAAAAACAAAAAAGGGGTGGGGAGGGAGGGAAGCTCCTTCAGTGCTGCAGGACAGAAAGGAGGAAGCGGAAGCCAGGTCAGCCAAATATCCCCCTTTAACCCCCACCCTCTTAACTACGTCACTCACCCACTTAGTCCCCCAGTCATGTCCCTCTCCGCCTAGCCTTCCTTGCCCGGGTTCTGACGGGTTACTTTGCGGAAGGCATGTGTATCTGCAGAGTATTCACATGGATATAATGAAGAAGAAGTCTTAGTGCATATGACTAGATGGAATATGCACAGATACAGCACAACACTGCATAAGTATTCTTTACTACAATCATTGGCAGACACGTTTGGGTTTTTACCAATGGTAAATCATATTGCCAACTATACGTATGCAAGACATGGAAGATAAAACGTTGTCAGACATATAGCCATTCCAGAGATGCACACACATACAGTGCTTATTCCTGAGTCTGTTGCCTCCATACATTTCTGTGGGATCTGCCAGTGTGAAGCTGTAAATGAGAATGATGGATCGGTCTGGCCATTGATGAATTACAGAGTTGCTAAATTCAACTACTTGCATTTGATGAATAGACCATATCATCAATTTTGGGCTGATTTAGTGGCTGATTCTGGGGATGCATCATCCTAAGTGATATTTGTTCTTTCACAAATATAATTTTAATATAATAGTTAGTCAATCTTATTAACTTCAGTTACTCTAGTTTCCACTGCAGTTTACTTTTGATGCTTTTTATATATTCTTTAATTCAATGGGTTCTTTCCAAAAAGCAAAATGATGTTATGTCCAGATTTATGTCTGGTAGAATTGTGTATATAGACAAGTACTGGTCAGAACAGTGTAAAAGCATTACAGAACATGGGAATGTAGAATGTATGACATTTTTGTACACGTGCCTGAAGGGCGACAACTCTTAACATTTTAAAAACAGACGCTGATCTATTACCCATCCAGTCATTTCTTAATACACTTTTGCCCAGGGCTATTTTGTAGAAAAGCAGATTCTTATTTAGGCTTCTTTACAAGGTGTAGACAGACACACGCACCATCACTCCATTCCAGGGGTTATGTACTTTGGTGAGACTTTGAGCCTGATGTACTATGAAGAACTGGGAGGAGATTCACTAAGAGGTGATAAAGTGCAGATGACTTCTCCAGATTATCACTTCTTCAGTTCCTATGTTATTCTATGGAGCCTATCAGACGCGGACTGGCCATCGGGCATACTGGGCATTTGCCCAGTGGGCCGGTCAGGGCGTTTAAAAAAAATTAACGAATGAACGAACACCCGCCGCCGCCCCCCCCCCCCCCCCCATGGGCTTCTCAAAAAATAAAAATGGGCCGCTCAGCCTTAAATGGCCAGGCCTATTTTTTGTCCTAGTCCGGGCCTGGAGCCTATTCACTAATATCTCCAAAGTCGAAAAAAAAATCTTAGTGCATAGGCTCCACAGAATAATATAGAAACTGGAGAAGTGATGTCATTGGCATAGTCATCTCCACTTTATCTCTACTTTATCACCACTTAGTGAATCTCCTCCATTATCTCTACTTTATCACCACTTAGTGAATCTCCCCCCTGGAGTAATTCTGGAGCAAACCAAGTAGACCAGAGAAGGCAAATAACATTTTCCAAATTTCCCATTGATTTAAATGGGGCCTTTAACCTCATGAATGCTTATCAATTCATTGGAGTCCTCTGACATTCAATGCGTTGAAATACCCATTTATATCAAAGTAACTTGTTTAGTTTCTCCCCTGTGGTGCGGATGGTTTGTCCCAGAATTGATTCAGACTTTCAAAGCACATCAGCCTCCTTGAAGTAAAAACACAGTGAGATGGCACAGTTGGTTAACCCTTTGAGTTAATACACCAGCTGTAGAATCGTTTCACACCGCAAGGTCAGCTCAGCCTTTCACCCTTCTGAGGTAGATAAAATGAGTCAAGGACATACTTGAAAATGCGAGACAATCTCAATGTATTCTTCTTGGTAAAATAGTTTTGCAAAAAAAATATATATTTATATATTTCTCCAGTCCCTATGATATTCTATGCAGCCCATTCCTAAGATCTCTGCAACTTGAAAAAAACCTTGGCATAGGCATTGGAGTAATGTATTCCATTTGCAGAGGTTCTCAACTCGAGTCCTCAGGACCCACTAACAGGCCAGGACTTTGGGATTTCTCTGCTAGAGAACAGGTGTGGTGATCAGAGGCTCATTCACACATACCTCCCAAGTGTCCCTCTTTAGGAGGGACAGTCCCTCTTTTAGACCCAAACCCCACTGTCCCTCTTTCCCACCCTGATGTCCCTCTTTTTAGGAGATCAGACTGTGTGGTGTGTATATAAGTGTATCACATTGCTCTACAGCAATAAAACTCACATTATTGTCAGTATATGTGTTTATATATTAGTGTGCTTAAATAAAATACTTTGGTCTTGTCAACAGGTCATGAAACAGCCTGAAAATTCTCTTTAATGCCCCGCCCACCGGCCACCCCCCCCATCACACCCCCTAAAACACAATTGTCCCTCTTTGGCAATTTGAAATGTTGGGAGGTATGTTCACATTGATTAACTCACCTGTGCCATCAGTGGCCGCTAATAGGCCAGGACTTAGGGACTTCTCTGCTGCAGCACAGGTATGGTGATCAGAGGCTCATTCACATTAATTAACTCACCTGTGCTCTAACAAGGAAATCATCAAATCCTGGCCTGTTAGTGGGTCCTGAGGACAGGAGTTGAGAACCACTGCATTAGAGAGATGTGCTTCACTGGTTAAATGACAGTCAGTAAAAATAGCAGCTAAAATGGAAGGGCTCCATAAAAAAAGTCTTTGAAATACTTATAAAAAAGTACATTAACACTTTGAGGGCCAGAGGGGAACGCAACGCATTGCAAAGCAATGCGCTGTGTACCCCTCTGGCACTCAAAGGGTTAATATGTTTTGTATTCTTTACCTTTGTTTTAGTGTCGTTTAACCTCTTAGATGCTAGACACATATTTAGAATCCAAAGGGATAACTTACAGCAATGCTATTTGAGTATCTACAATAGTGGTGGGCATCAGAAGGCTCTCCATTTACTGAAGACGCTGGTTGGCAGGGGATCATGAGATCTGTAGTCTTGCAGCAGCTGGAAGGCCTCATGTTGCCTATCCTTGATCTAAACTGACCGTGCAAACTTTCACATCCTCTTTATCCAGCACATAATATCAGAGGAACTGTGGGTGGGGTAAGGTGGTGGTTCAAGGACATGTTTTAGAGAAAAATCGTGACTGTTAATACATTTCTTCAGATTGTTCGAAAAAAATATATTCAGAGGGTTGGCAACCCTGGCCCAGCCCACCTCATTGGTTAAATGTACTGTACACTCATTGGAACCTTTTATTTGCACCAGCCAGATGTTTCAGAATTGCAGCAGTGTTCCTATAAATTGAGAAGACCCGAGTGACCCAGTACTAAAATAGTTAAAAAGTCATTCAACCTGGGCTGCATTGCCTGGTGAATTTTGTTATTACAACGCATCACTGCTTATAAGGCTATGATCACATTGTTCACTAGGCTTTGCTCTGTTTTACACATGCTAAGGCCCCAGTGCTTACTTTCCTCCATTATTCCGCGTTCCCCCAGGGATTGCCTCATATGGGATATGTGACAGAGGTATGTCAAAAGGCTGGCCCATGTGTGCAGCTGTCATGTATGATTGGCCGATACCTACTTAGGTCAGCCAATTTTTGTAGGTTGAGATGAGATAACAAGCTCCAATATTTCCAGTGTGAATGATCTGCATGGAGGCCAATAGGTTGCTGTCTTGTGCACACTGTGGAGTAGTAGTTCACAGTAAGGGTTCTGTGGTATGTTGGGGTGTCATGGGAAGTAGCACAGGATTCCACTGTTTTCTTATTAAGACTATGATAAAAATGGGAATCTTGAGTTCCATAAGAATACAAATATATACTAGTATAAAAGCCCGTGTACACAGGCCAAAGTGACACCCGGCAGTCTCGACTGCTGCCCCGTAGCCGGGAGCGGAGACAGGCAGTGGGCCGTTTGGAGCACCCTGCTTCAGATCAGCCGTGCTGCCATCTTGTTTCTTGTCTCACACTCGGACTGAATGCCGGTGCGTTCGGCCAATCTCTACTGCACATGACTGTATTGTTCCAGCAGTCTCTACTGCGCATGTGCGTGTTACACACACAGGGAGCGACGCATCCTAGCAAATTAGATTATAGGATATATATATGGAATTATCATGCATATATGTTAATTATTGTTATCCTGATTGCATAATGTGACCAGGTCACCATTTTAGGGTGGGCTCAGATTATGATTGTGAGACCAAAGAGTAACTTTGTATTTTGACATTCGTCCCCCTCATTATGCCCTTGACATAAAAATCAGGTGCGCCATGAAAATTTCAGACTGCATGAGAGGGGAGCCTTGAGCCATAACCATACCTGGGAACTGTACAGACCTAACCAGGAGACTCCTGTTTTTATACTTAAAGGGATAGTAGTACTTAATATGTAAAAATATATATATATTGTATTTTTTTTTTCCTGAGTAAAACACTGCTGAAAGGTGTTGTATTCAAAAATTGTTACAGCTCAAACTTGATTTTTATAGGTGCAGTATCAAAGTGGCCTGAAGTTTTACAGAGGTGCTGTTGCTCTGGTCAGTTGACCAGAAATCTCCATAGGATTGTGTAGCAAGAGAACCACTGAACAATTTCAGTTCACTGTAATACTGCCTCTAAAAAAATCAAGTCTGACCTTTAATAATTTTTGAATAAAACACATTTCAGCAGTGGGAGTACCCTTGTTTTATTCAGGGGATAACCCCTACAACATATTTATTTTACATTTTAAGTATTACTGTCCCTTTAATTTCCAGGTCTCTATGGACAGAGGCTGATTCTCAGGGGTCAGTGAGTTCTCTTGTAACTTCACCCACTTCACTGCCAGTTCCACTCACTCTCCGCCTTGTTCCTCCCACGCTTCACTCATTTTGAGGGCAAATCCCACCTCACTTCCACCCTCTCCCACCTTCCCCAGTCAAGCTCTCTCTATAACACACATTCACACCCTCAGACCTTAGTGAACCCCTGGAGGCTTGAGACAAGAAGGCTTTCAGGTATGCCAAGCAATGTGTTGAAGACCTCTCTAGCATTCAAGAGGTTAAACATCCTATTTATATACTGTACCATAGGGGATAAAAACTTCCCAAAATGCTCACTGAATTAAATGGGGCTTTTCACCTCTTGAATTCTAGAGAAGCAATGTACTGGAGACCTCTGGCATTCAAAGAGTTAAAACCCCATTTAGCCCTTTGAGTGCCAGAGGGGTACACAACATATTGTGTTGCATACCCCTCTGGCAATCAAAGGGTTAAACCAATGTCAGTTTTATGCCATTCAGTCAGTTTAAGCAAGAATTGCTGCATTTTAACGTGATGAATAAGGGCCCAGGTAGATGTTTAGTTCCTCGTGATAAATCTCTATTTCCTATTTGTCAATTTGCTGCATAAATTGTGTGAATTATTCATTTTTCAGTTTGCTAGAACACTTGTTTACCCTTTCAGTACCAGTGAATTGAGAATCAGTGCGTTGGACACCGCTCTGGCACTCTGGCGCAAGGTTAAATTAACAGTACTTTTTTTAATTAATTTTTTTTTTTTTTTTTTTTCTGTTGGGAGATTTTACATTCAATAGTTATTCCAGCTCACACGTCATTTCGTTTTAAATAAAACTGGTATCAGCAACTGGTGTCACAAAGGAACTTTTTTAAAATAATGCACTCCATGGCAAAGGCTGTCTCACAGACAACAGCTTTCAGTAGTAAGTGATAGGAACAGCACCACCTGGTGAATACAGTAGAAAATTGCAGTTTAAAGTAAAAGAACATTGAGGTACAGTAACTTGTGAAAGGAAACTCTCTCGGCAGTGGGACAACCTTTTTCTTTTTCTAACCTATACAATAGAAAAATCACTTAGTCTAGATAATAATCCATTCATATAAGACAAGTAATATTTCCAGCCATTACATTCTAGTGAAAAAATATACAGGACAAGGCCAGGTGATGTTTTAAAGGAGCAGCAAATATTTTAATGAAAAAAAATATATTTGCAGTGTTCGGTCCAGGCATCAGGACCTTTGACAATCTACGTGACCCAGTCAATCAGATTGTATTATGAGTGCCAAATGTTCTACAAATATATATAGACAACAAGAGCTGGCAGTGGCACTCTTATGAATTGTTAAACAAGCAAGATTATTGGTGCACGTCCCATATTATATATAACAAGTGTACTTAGCTGGGCTATAGTAGAAGAGACAGCACTCAGTTGATATCCAAAATCGTGAGAGATTTATTTAGACATTGTTTCCAACCAAACGTTTTCGGTCCTATGACGGACCTTCATCAGGATTACCAGAAACATAGATATACATATACTTTTCTTGTGGGGTAAAACAAGGTTACTCCAACTGCTGGGAGATGGGTCTTTCCAGAGTTATTATAGTATAAACTCTTTTTCTTTACATTCACAGTGTCCTCTATTGGCCAGATTTCAATTAGTTATTCTGTTGCAATTGGAGTAACCTTGTTTTACTCAGCAAGAAAAGAATAAAGGTTTTCTTAACCCTTTGAGTGCCAGAGAGGTACAGAACGGAACGCATTGCTTTGCAATGCGTTCCATACCCCTCTGGCACTCAAAGGGTTAAAACATATTTGCGTCCCCTTTAATTGATCCACCAATCACAATTCAATATTATGAAGTCTTTGATGCTGATGTACTAAGGTATGAGAAACAGGTAAGTGAGGTTTTGTCCAGTGTGATAAACTCTCAAACTTCACTTTGGAAATTTTATTGCATTGGCTCAACAGAATAACATAACATTGGGCAAGTCAACTCCTCTTTATCATCTCATTATCATACCTTACTGCATAAACCACATGGAGATATTATGTTGCAATCCAATTGTACCATAAAAGCCAAATAAAAAATCCCATTGATTTAAATGGGCAGGGAAGTGGGTGAAATGTGTGGGAGTGGGCTGGGTACCAGAGATCCAGTAATTAACCCTTTGAGTGCCTTTGCAATGCATTGCACACCCCTCTGGCACTCAAAGGGTTAAGTCTGAATACCAGATTGTCCGGGGGAAAATCCTGTGAGTTCCCAGCAATGTGAAATGGCCAGTGCATTGCAAAGCAGTACACTGCTGACTTCAGTCTCTAGCTTTCAATGGTATATTTGCAAATGTTTACTTCTCTCCTGTGGTGCCGTTGGTTTGCTCCAGAATTGCTCAAATTATTTTTCATACATCAGCCTCAAAGTCCATAGAGGTGAAGCAGATTCCCCTCATCCTATATAATAATCCGCTAGATGTATGTTTGTCTGATGCAGTCATGCACAGTAGAGACTGCCTGAACGCAGCGAACGCAGGCCAGAGATGCAGTCATGTGCAGTAGACCCTGCAGGCCAGACATGCACAGTAGAGACTGCCCGAACGCAGGAAGCCGGTGGTACATGTCGTCATGCACTTTGGCCAATGTACACAGGCTTTTACACTAGTAAAGATATAATATCTTTCTATAGATATAGCACAAAGAGTGGGTACTGCAGGTTTTTACAACCTGTGTCTCCAACACAGCCTAGACCCCTCTTGACCCCCAGGGGTTAAACAACCAGTCTTTGAAGTCATTGCAGAGCATTGTGAGACTGTTCTTGAGAAAAGTTCATGCCTGAAGCTACAAATGAATAATGATTTATGACTCATATGTTCAGTGCGTAGTGCTCTGTGCAGCTTATTCCTGTTTCGCATGCATCACATGGGTGTGTCAGGAAACTGGACACCTAATTTAAGTGCTGCTTTCCCAGGGAACTAAATAATGCATGTTCAAGTTAAAAGCAAAGGTTTGGGTGGTCGTGTTTCTGTGCATGTTCCCAATGTTCCTTGCAATATATTGTCAGACTGAGTCACACGTGCAATATATTGTCAGACGTGCACTGTTTGAAGAATATTATTTATAAATTACTTAACCCTCTGAGTGCCAGGGGGTATGCAGTCCATTGCATACGGGGCCAGATTTTCCCCTAGGCAGAGAAAGCGACTGCCTAGAGAGCCAAGTTTTAAGGGGTGCCTCAAAGTAGTGGCCAGTGGAATCTCAACGTTCCTGCACCATTTTAAATACCCCATTTGCTGGCTATTATTTAACCCTTTGGGTGCTAGATAATCTCCAGTGCATTGGAAAGCAATGTGTTAGAGATCTCCCTAGCAACCATGATGTTAAAAGCTTTTTCTTTGTATTTGTTTGTTATCGGCCAGAGGCCTCCACAAAGTATCTTGTGGGCTACAGGTAGCTATTTGGCTACCAGTGAGCTCCCTCCAGTTTAATGGAGTATCAAGCTATTTGGCCTGCGCAGAGGTTGTTCACTGTTAGAATGTCACATTTAAAACATTGTGTGTTACGTGCCGCATTAAGCATGTTACCATGATGAAAAGGGTGACATGAGGCTCTCGGCCTGCATAAAAGCGCAAGATTTTCATATCGCATCTTTAAACAGCACAGCTGTTCCACTGCTGTCCCAATGACTGCTTAACCCTTTGAGTATCAGAGAGGTTCCCAATGATTGGGGACCTCTGTGGCACTGAAAGGGTTAACCAAGCTAAATTCTGAGAGCTAGCACTCAGTGAGAGGGCAGTAGTGAGGAGTGGAACAATTGTTTCACATGAAAGGGCAATGGTTGTTTCTTTGTTATTCATGGCAATCTCCAATATCGAAGGGGTTTTACCAGCCAGGCTTTTTTAGATCTAGTATGTTGTCAGTGATATCACATGAGAATCTTGTGCTTTTATGCAGTGCTAGATTCTCATGTCTCCCTTTTTATTACGGTGACATAGTTAATGCAGTGTGTAGCCACACAATGTTTTAAACATTGTTTAAACATTTTAAAATGATACCCCCAGAGCAGGGCTCGATTCCTGCAGGAACGGTACCCGGCATTCCTGCACATTTTCCAGAGCAGGAACGCTGTTCCCGCTAGCAGGACTCCTCTGCCAGGCAACGTAACACAGTCAGGTCTGTGCCTTCTTCGGCACAGACCTGTAGCTACTGAGCTCACTCGTCTCCGTTGGTTCTTTAGTAATGCAGATCGCACTGGGAGATGACATCATCTCCCAGTGCGCTCTTGATTACTGAAGAGAAGACTGCGTGGGAGCTCCAGCAGCTACAGGTCTGTGCCAAAGGAGGCACAGATGACAGACCTCTCCTGCTGCTGGACTACCAGGGAGGTAGGAAACGAACACAGAGGGGCAATGTGGAGCTGATGGGGGGCAATGTGGAGCTGATGGGGGAGCAAAGTTGGAGCTGATGGTGGCAGATTGGAGCTGGTGGGGGCCAAAGTGGAGCTGTTGGGGGGCCAGGCTGGAGCTGATGGGGGACAATGTGTGGGCAATGTGGAGATGATTGGAGGTAATGTGAGGGCAATGTGGAGATGATAGAGAGCAATGTGTGTGCATGCATGCAACAGTGATAGAGACAAAGATACATGCAACAGACATACACAAATATAGACACAGAAACTCCCACACACATGCACTGACATACATAGAGTGAGACAGACACACTCATATATGCAATGATACACACACAGGAATAGAGAGAGAAACACTTGACGTGAGCCATACATATTTATTTTGGGCGGGGTGGGGGAATCTTGGGTGATTTCCCACATTTTTTTTCCCAGGACTTGACCCCTGCCCCAGAGACAGAACTAGAGGTTGAAAACTGCTCCTCCATTGGCTGCAGACAATCTGAGTACAGCTTTCATCTGTGGTGCCCAGCAGTGGTCAGCCAGACAGCTGATAGTAATGCAGTTAGAGGCCTCATGGCATTTCATGGTATTCCTGCCCCACTTCCGTAAGAGCTGTTTACAGATTCCATATGCTTTGTGAAAATTACTTGTATAGGAAGTGTTGTGGGAAATCTGTGTTGTCAAAGGGGGTAAGAGCCAACGTGTGACTTCATATTCACCCTCTGTAACAAAAGGTGCCAGCTTTCTGTTACATTCATTAACTGTTTTTATAATATGGGATAGTGTTGTAAGGATGATAAAGCATTATCAATCAGAAAATATGTGGCTCACTGGTTTGGTTTGACCCTGAATTAATCCTGTCTTCTATTTAACATAGGGAGCACCCTTGGTAAGATTCCAGGACCTGCACTGGACAGCCTCAAAATGGCTGCTTGGTCAATAGAAAAATGACCACAGTGACTGGTGAGGGGTGTAGACGTCACACGTGGCTTAAGCCATGATCTTCACCTGCTTCAAAGCTTTACTTGTAGACAACATCTGTTGGTACTTGACAACCCCATCCTATAATATAAAAGGCCAGATGTATGTTTCTCAGATGCAGTCATACTCAGATGCTAACGAGATCTCCAACTCATTGCGAAGTAATACATTAGGAACTCCCTAACATTTAAGGGGTTAAAAGTCCCATTTAAATCAATGGGAATTCGGGGCATTTTTATTTATCCCCTATGATGATGTTGCTTTATTTGTTTTACTACATCATCCTCACTGTATAGTATATTAAAGAATAACCATTAAGCCTTTGAACACCTGAGGTTGAGCAGCACATTGTGAAGCACTCAAAAGACATTAGATTATATTTTTATCCTTTGGGTGTCAGAGTGGTATGCTGCAATGCATTGTGTACCCCTCTGGCACTCAAAGGGTAAATACAGTTCAGTACATTAATGGTTTAGCAATGTCTAACATTTACTAACCCTAATATTGAAGGTATTCGAAAGAAAATCTTACTGTGCCAAGTTGGATCTCTCAAACCTTTCTGGTTTGAGAGATATAAGCTCTTAAAGTTCCCCCTCCCTCCCCTTTTCCAGACGTCAGCATGTAGCTGACGTCAGGAGATCCTGGTCCCAGACCAGCCGGAGGCTCTTCAGCGGAGCTGAATGAGCGCTATTGAAAAACAAATACTTCAGTTGAATGGTCTGCAAAGTGTGCTTGCAAACCAAGCACACTTTGTAGACTGCCAGTGAAGTATCTGTTTTTCGATAGCGCTCATTCAGCTCTGCTGAAGAGCTGCTGAGTTGCACGACTCAGATCCACTGCTGACAGCTTTACAGCTCATCAGCAGGAAGGGGGAACTTTAAAGGGGAACTACCACCCCGCAATAACTTTACATTTATTCAGTCTTCATCTGGCGACTAGCTGCTTAGTAGCACTAGTCGCCAGAAATATTACCTGGTTCCAAAGATTTTGCAGTTTTTCCGAGGCTCACAGGAGCAGGAAGCACGGACATCTCGTCACAGTCCCTTTTGGAGCCAATTGGCTCCAAAAGGGACTGACAGCGCAGGCGCACGGACGTCACTGTGACGAGATGTCCGTGCTTCCTGCTCCTGTGAGCCTCGGAAAAACTGCAAAATCTTTGGAACCAGGTAATATTTCTGGCGACTAGTGCTACTAAGCAGCTAGTTGCCGAATGAAGACTGAATACATGTAAAGTTATTGTGGGGTGGTAGTTCCCCTTTAAGAGCTTATATCTCTCAAACCATAAAGGTTTGAGAGCTCTAACTTGCCACAGTAAGATTATCTTTTGAATACCTTCAATATCAGGGTTAGTTAGACATTACTAACCCTTTAACCCTTAAATGATAGAGATGTTGCCAATGCTAAACTTCAAAGAGTCTATCTATCTATATCTAAACACATGCTGAATATCTTCCATTACTTGTCATTCTGTCTTCCCCATTGCAATACATTTGGAAATAATAATCTAATAACGCTAGAAGGGAATGTTTCCCTGATCCACTTTCAGCTCTTGGTTCCTGGAAAGTTACAAGCAGCTCAGAAAATAAATCTGCTGGTGCACATTACTTTGTAACTGTGGCATATCACAGCTGTTCGGTGCTCCAAATGAACGCATTAGCCAAGCACTTTCTGTCATAAAGAAATACCTGCAGTGTAGACTTCAATAATGTTTGCTGCTTGAGATTCATGTATCTATAGGCCTGCTCAAAATATTATTTCAGTGCCATTTACACATAATGTGTTTGTTTTTCAGCCAAGAAGATAAGAACAACAGCCTGACATCAGATAACAGTGACTCTTTGTCTTTCACAGAGCCAGAACAGGTAGACTACTATTATTGCTGCATCATGTTACTTGCTTTAAACTAATCTAACATAAAAATGGCATGTACTTTATCTAAAGAAGAATTACGACTTCCCAATAATAACATCCCACTTACCTTACTAATGGCTTCTATGACTTGTGCACCTTGGTTCAAGAGATAACATGCATTGTGCTTCACTGGAAAATGTTTCACTGGAACAGTCTACAAAGTGTGCTTGCAAACCAAGGACACTTTGTAGACCATTCCAATGAAGTAGTTATTTTTCTCTCTCGCGACCTCGGCTCTGCTGAAGAGTCTCCGTCAGTCCCGGGACTGGATTCCCCTGCACTCATGGGGAACTTTAGTGTGTAATATCTCTCAAACCATAAATGTTTGAGAGATGGGACTGGGGTCAATTAGTTTAATTTTTTAGTGGCTACAAGATACATTTTTTTTTTAATTAGACAATACTATCCCTTTAAGCAGATTCATGTACCCTCCAGTGGTCAAATTCCAATTAGCTATTCTGTTACATTTTAATGGAGAGGAAAGTCAGTGACTTACAGCTCTCCACAGAGTGTGACAGAGACTTCCAAGTCACTTCCTGTCAGAACTATCAGGAAGTAGATTCACAGTAAATTCACTTCTGATTACTTGTACTGGTAAAAGTTTTGAATAAAACAACTGATAGCAGTGACCTTTTTTTACTCTGCAGGAAAAGCTCTATAACATATAGGTTTTCTTAAAACACATATTATGCTCCTTTAAGCCTTTCAGTGCATGAGGGGAGTGTAACACAATGCATTGCAGAGCCCTCTAGCACCCGTACATGCCCCAAGCTGGCAACAGGATTTGGGGCTTTAAACATGAGACCTGTCCTTTAGCCCCCACTCTCAATCAGTACTTGGCTACTGACATGATAAAATAAAAATATAAAGTTAAAGTTCAGTCTTTTATTAGTTAACTACTGCTAGAGTTGCCACCCAGCCGGTATTTTACCGGCAGGCCGGTAAAAAATTGGCTTCTGTCCAATGTTAAGTCTATGGAGGGAATGCCATGGCCAGTATTTTTTTGAAGAAAAGGTGGCAACCCTAACTACTGCTACTTCCACCTCTGACAATAATATTATCATAAACATACAGCCATCAGTGGTGCACTGGATTTCTCCTTACAGACCTGTGCATTCCAGAGAGGCAGCTGATGATTCCTACTGGCTGCTTTGATGTCACTCCCACCTGCACTGCCAATAGGAGTGTGGGTGTCACTGTCAGCTTCAGCAGTTAACCCCATAGCGACAATTGACTTACCAGGTATGTCCTGCAAAAACTGTTACTTAGTGACAGAGGACGTACCTGGTAAGTCACGGAAGTCCGGGTCTCTCTGCGGCTGCACGCCGTTCGGAGACTCCGGAATCATTTAAAAAAAAAAAGTTCCACGGCCGTTAAGGTGACGCGGCTGTCACTAAGGGGTTAAAGGGATAGTAATGTTTCACAGCAGCTCCAATTAATTGTCATAGTGTTTGGGCCATGGAGAGTGTTATTTCAATACTGTCAGAGTTGTAGTTCAAGAGTAATTGAATGATAAAGTATCCCCCTCCCTCCCCTTTTACTTAGCGTAAGCCACCTCCCCTCAGATGTGGAATCTGGTCCTGGGAACAGAGAGCTCACAGCAAGGGACAATCTTCTTACTGTGAGCATAAGGAAAACCCTGCCTCACTTGACGGCTTTTTCAGATTTTTCCTTATACTCACTGAAGATTGTCCCTCTCTGTAATCCATCCGGACAGTCTTGCTGATCTGAGGTGAACAGTGTTACATCAGTAAAAGGGGTGGGAAGGGGATACTTTATCATTCACTTACTCTTGAACTGCAGCTCTGACAGTATTGAAATAACACTCTCCATGACCCAAATATTATGAAGATTAATTGGAGCTGCTTTTATTGTGAAACATTACTATCCCTTTAAAGGAGGTGGGGTAAGAAGCATTGGAGTAGGTCGGCACAATTACAGCTGCCATTTCAGAGTGGCGTAGATAGGAGTAGCAGGGATTAACCCCTTAATGACCAAAGACGTGCTAGGACCGTCAGTGAATTTGACTTAAAGCAATGACAGTCCTGGTACATCATGGTTTTCTTTGCTCACAGAGCTCCTGCGCTATGAGAAATGTTCTGATTAAAAAGTGTCTACAGACAATGAATGTAAATCAGAAATGACCAAATGAAGTCCCATTTGTGGATATGGCAAATCAGTCCCTTTATGTAAATCCTAATAATTACTAAAAATGAGATCTGTTACAAAAATAATTATTGTATCCTGATCTACGGACAGACACTTAATGGTTATGCCAATTTATATAACAAAATGGAAGTTAACATATTAACTGTGTACTGTGTATACAAATTGGTACAAAATTATTTGCAAAATGCTTTTATTTAATAATAATAATAATAATAATAATAATAATAATAATAAATATTATGTATTAGTGTGTAGCCATTGATTCCTTTTTCATTTTCTTAGTGTGGCCCTTGAGGGAAAAAGTTTGAACACCCTTGCTGTAAAGCTCTGCAAACGTTGATATAGAAAGAGGCATTATCTACCTGAGCTGTTAAATCTTTTGAATTAACCCTTTGAGTGCCAGAAGGGTATGCAACACATTACTTTGCAATGCGTTGAGTACCCCTCTGGAACTCAGTTAAGACTGCAGTGGGTGTATCCTTGTCTCTGTCAACAAGAGAGACGCGGCAATATATAGTTTTCATAACATTAAAACCCTTTGAGTGCCAGAGAGATATCCAATGCATTGCAATGTGTTGCTTACCTCTCTGGTATTCAAAGGGTTAATATTAGAGCAAAATATGTGCTATCAGTAAACATTTTTGTCAGGGGTTGCCATTAGGGACGTATGTTCAAAAGATGTATGAATCCTGGAGCAAACCATTTGCACAACACAATGTATTGGAAACCGCTTTCAACTCTTCGAGTGCCGGAGGTATGCAACGCATTGCTTTGTAATGCGTTGCATACCCCTCTGGCACTTAAAGGGTTAAAATACCCATTTAAATTTTTTGCTCTAACCTATAGTGCAAATGGTTTGCCCCAGAATTCCTCCACGTTTCTTTGGAACATACTGCCCTTAGAATGTTAATCTATAATCTCTTTATTCAGTGACAGTTCATAGAAGGTGTAGCACAGTGTGTGTATATCCTATATAATAATTCACTAGGACGTTTATAACAAGCCGTGATGCGCAGTAGAGACTGCCCGAACGCACAGAATGCTGGGAGTTCTGTGCTGGGAGTTCTGTGCTTTCAGGCAGTCTCTACAGCGCATGACTGCATTGGCGGCAGGACACAGAGCAGGACCGGTCTCTTAACCCTTTGAGTGCCAGAGGGGTACGCAAGGCATTGCTTTGCAATGCGTTGCGTTTCCTTCTAGCACTCAAAGGGTTAACATCACCCGGACTAGAGATGCACCGATACCAATTTTTTTAAGACCGAGTACAAGTACCGATACTTTTTTCAAGTACTCACCGATACCAATTACCGATACCTTTTTTTTGCGTTCATTTGCCAGTTTTCTAAGTACCTACATGTTTTATGTACTTGGAAAACTGGCAAATGACCGCAAAAAAAAAGTATTGGTAATTTGTATTGGTGAGTACTTGAAAAATATTATGAGTATGTGTGTGTGTGTGTGTGTATATATATATATATACATACACACACACACACCACCTCTTGACTCTTGATTCTCCCTTTTTGACTCTTTCTCCCACCTTTTGCTTCATTCTACCCCCTTGAGCCCCTTTCTTTTGTCTTGGCTTTTGATCCCCCTTTCTCCAACTCCTCCTTGACTCACCCTTTTGCCTCTCTCTCCCTCCTGATCACCCCTCCTTTTGCCTCTTCTTGGCCCCCCTCCTTTGGTCTCCTGATTCTTCCTCCTTTTGACTTATACTCCCTCTTCACCCCACTGTCTGCCTCTTTCACCACCCCCTGCCCCATCCTGCCTCCTTTACTCTCCTCTGCCAGGTGCTCGCTGTTCTCTCGCGAGCCCCGGCAGAGGTCAGCGTCGGAGCGTTGCCATGGTAACACCCGGCAATGCTCCGACGCTGTAGGAGTGAGAGAGGTGACCGGGGAGCATTGTGAGCAGCTCCCCGGGCTCCCTCTCTGCAGCACTGACCCTGACACAGGGTATCGGTTCTGGCATCGGCCGCATTTGCGCGAGTACAAGTACTCGCGCAAATGCTGGTATCGGCACCGATACCGATACCAGTATCGGTATCGGTGCAACCCTAACCCGGACCTTGGCCCGTGTATACAGGCTTTTACACTAGTATACTATATTTGTGTAAGCGCATATATATATTGCTGGCATGTAAAACATTCTCTGTGGATGTGTCACACTGCATACCGAACATACAATAGGTAAACAAGCTCTGTATCTCTATAGTTATCTGTGATCTAAATACATAACATGTCTCGGCCATGACCGATACAGGTGATATTTTTTTAAATTCATAATACCTCTTGTGTTCCCTTAAGGGCAAGAAAGTTTGCAGTTGCTGGATGTTGACTGCATATTTTTGTATCAGGGACATTGGCACAAGTCATGCTGTACTGTAAATACAGTTGGTGTCTGGTTATTTCAATGTGACCCTTCTTATTAACCTCCCAACATGAAGGAATGTTTTTGTGCCATCTGGCGTTGTACACAGTACTGTAAGTGAAAGTTGTCATCTTTCATTCATCGTGAACAGCTGCTGGGCTTAATTCTACGATTCAGCTATGCCAAAGTTGCACGCTTTTCTCTGCAGGCAAATGAATGTTGATGAAATAAAAACAGTACCTTGAGAATTCTTTCTTCCTTTAATGCCAGGGTGGACAGTGCTTGTGAGAGCAATGTACTGGACACCCATGTTGCAGTCAAAAAGGGGGATTGTACTTGTTTCAAGGATGCTTTTGGATTCCAAAGTAAATAAACAGAGAGACACATAGGTAATCACAGATTTTATTATCAATAAGCATTAATCATAGCAAAAATCATGGAATACTTATCAGCCAATGATCTCAGCACATATGGGAGAGCCCCTGATGGATCTGACCACCGCCCATACAATCTTGCACAGACACACAGCAGGACACGTCACATGCATGTTCCCAATGAAGCTCTAAATCAGCCCCCACACCACCCAGCTCTTTATGCCCTTTATCACAGCCTGATCATGATACTTTGACCTATCAGATAACACGGTTAGCATCAACAACCTACTTTACCATTACATGCCTAGCACTTGCCCTGCGGCTGCGAGGGTTAATGTGCAAAAATCAGCACTTCTATTATTGCTACATAGCAATGAAAATGTAACATAAAGAAAGCAGTTGATAAACATGTTATGCACAGAAGATTTGTAAGAAACACAAAACCCCTTATTAACACCTGATTAACCCCTTCTAGCTTGGGATGGGACCATATTTTATACATCCTTATACAGTACTAATGTGATTCCAAACCAAAATAGGCTCTGGAATTGATGTTTGTGTGCTGCAAAATGCAATGCACACTTCCCTGGCACTCAAAGAGTAAAGCACTAGAGAGGGTATGCAGGACATTACTTCTAAATAGTTTGCACAACCCTCTGGTACTTACAGGGATAATGCAAGGGTCTACCTGGCGATCAGTGGTTGTCTCCTGTTTCAGAGGGCCTCACCCTTAGCTTCAACAGTCCCTGTTTTACAGAAAAAAACAAATTATTCCTGTGTCCAGCTGGACAGTGAGGAGTGCGGCTGTTCCGGGTGCTCAACCATACCTGAGAACCTTCAAGCTTAACCTTTTGAGTGCCAGAGGGGTACGCAACGCTTTGCAAAGCAATTCGTTGCGTACTCCTCTGGCACTCAAAGGGTTAAACTCCCTCAAATAAGCAATGAAGCATAGATATGGGATTAACCAAATGGTCTGATTCATATCATCATGTGAGTTGGATGTTAATCCAGGAGGGCAGATTTGGAGGTAGAAAGCCAGAGTTTGCCATGAAATGGCCAGGAAAGTGGGTAGGAGTGGGCAGGACCAGGCTGGCAGTGGGTGGGGTTTCAAGGGAACTCTGCAAACCAGAAAATCATCATCTGTCCTCAGAGATCATGGGGGTTATGCACTAATGAGTGATAAAGAAGTGATAAAGTGGAGATGACTTCTCCAGTTCCTGTGTTGTTCTATAGAGTCTATGCACTAAGAGCTCCAAAGCTGGAGAAATCTTGTTGCATTTGCTCCATAAGATAACATAGGACTTGGAGAAGTGATATAACTGGAGAAGTCTTCTCTGCTTTATCACCTCTTCATCATGCCTTAGTGCATCTTTCCTCATGTGTTTAACAAAAACAGCAGCTCCAATTAATCTTCATGGTATTTGGGCCATGGAGAGTGTTATTTCAATACTATCAGAGTTGTAGTTCAAGAGTAATTGAATGATAAAGTATCCCTCTCCCGCCCCTTTTACCTAGTGTAAGCCACCTCCCCTCAGATGTGGAATCTGGTCTTGAAACCAGACAGCTTACAGCAAAGGACAATCTTCTTACTGGTGAACATAAGTAAAATACACCCCCTAGACAGTTTTTTCAGGTTTTTCCCTTATGCTAATTGAAGATTGTCTCTTTCTGAGATCTATGTGGACAGTCTTGCTGCTCTGAGGTGAGCAGTGTTACATCAGTAAAAGGGGCGGTAGGGGGATACTTTATCATTCAATTACTCTTGAATTACAACTCTGAAATAACACTCTCCATGTCCCAAACACTATGAAGATTAATTGGAGCTGCTTTTATTGTGAAACATTACTATCCCTTTAAATCTGAAAACCAGAGTCTTCTGGGCAGATCCGTAGAGTTCCCAGGTATGTGTAGAACACCTGTGTGTGACTGCTTTTCCAACAAAAAGACAGGAAAGAAAAGCAAGGCTAAGTTTAAAGGGAATATAATCAGGGAGAGCCAATTGCTGGGTCTCCAGTTTTTGGGGATTACAACTTCCATCATCCAAAACAGCCACTGGAAGTTCCCAGCAGCAGAATGTCCAATAATTGTTTAAAGGGATAGTAATGTTTCTCAAAAAAAAGCAGCTCCAATTATTCGTAATACTATTTGGGCCATGGAGAGTGTTATTTCAAAACTGTCAGAGTTGTAGTTCCAGAGTAATTGAATGATAAAGTATCTCCCTCCCTCCCCTTTTACCTAGTGTAAGCCACCTCCCCTCGGATGTGGAATCTGGTCTTGGGACCAGACAGCTCACAGCAGGAGACAATCTTCTTACTGTGAGAATAAGGAAAACCCTGCCTCACTTGACAGGTTTTTCAGGTTTTTCCTTATTCTCATTGAAGATTGTCCCTCTCTGCGATCCATCCGGACAGTCTTGCTGCTCTGAGGTGAGCAGTGTTCCATCAGTAAAAGGGACAGGAGGGAGGGGGATACTTTATCATTCAATTACTCTTGAACTACAGCTCTGACAGCATCGAAATAACACTCTTCATGGGCTAAATACTATGAAAATTAATTGAAGTTGCTTTTATTGTGAAACTTTAATATCCCTTTAAATCTGACTTAAATGTTAACAAGGAGTTGGGGGTCTCCATTCCCAATTCTGCCAGGAGCCTCATGGGTTCTTAAAGGGCAATTATAACATTTTACTGAGGCTCCTGTGGGATCAGAGTTAAAAAAAAACGATGGGATTACACTATGCACTACCAAATGACTCCATTCAACTATTTGGGGAGGGTCCAGAAACATAATCTAGATATTGGTGTGGTCTCCATAGACCCAACGTGTTAGGATTTTAAGTTCTATACTGGGACCTGCATGGAAGACTGGGAAGTGAACTGTAAGACTTCAGTCTTACAGTTCAGTCTGTACCGGGGGGGAGGGGGCATTGGTGTGTCTGTTCAGATGAAATGCTGCTCTTCCACTGGTCTGTCTGGGCTCACAATGCAGCAACTACTGACCAGGGAGCAGAGCTTCTGACTAGGAATGGGCATAGCTGGGAGCTCTCTCTGGATTTGCCCTGGAGACTCTGCAGAGTCTGATTCTCCGTGGTGTGGGCAGTTTCTTAAGAAACTCTGCCCATTGGTGCTCCTTCCCTGTTAGCTCCACCCACTCTCCTCCTTCCCTATACTATTGCCTATATTTTTAATATGTTTCTGAAGTCTGCCCCTAGTTGTGATTAAGCCCCACCCTCTTTTAACTCAAATTGTGTCATTTGTCTCCCTCAGTGGCACCACAGGCATCCCTCTCTGGGGAGTCCAGAAGAAAAAGTTCTCAGGTATGGGAAAGGGAAAAAAAAAAATGTCACTTTCCTCCAAGTGGGAAATCTTTAGCAAAAAGTGCTAATTCTCCCCTTTTTCTCACCTAGCTCGTTGCATTGAAATCAATGCTAAGACTGAATTCTTCCCTCTCCCCACATGGCAATTTTCCTTTCTTTTCTCACAAGGATGTATAGTACTAACACAGTGACTAGGTTTGTATGATGTTTGCACCAACTCTTGCATTAAATGCTAAGGAAGCACTAATCATGGAGTTGGATTACAGTCTGGAAATGATGAAGTTTGGCTGGCTGGTGCAGCTCATTTTCTTAGGGTACAAGGCATCCTCTTCCTGAATGCACTCCAGTACAGTGTTAACTCGGGACAGAGTTATTGTTTCATGATGTGATGTGATTAAGAGGAAGTATCCCACACCGAGGCTTTACTGCAAATTAATTAGTTATTCTTCCATCTGTGGACAGGATTGGCACTGTGGTACATAACTATGTATCAAACACGTCCACTTCGGATATGCCACCAAGGTCACAAGTGTACAGATGAGTCATGGGGCAGATATACTAAGCAGAACTGGAGTAATTCTGGAGTAACTCAACAGAGGACCAATAAATATTCTCCAAATTCTCATTGATTAAAATGGGATTTTTAAATATATTCTCTAAGGTACAGTTGGTTTGCTGCAAGATTACACCTTTTTTTTTTTTTTTTTAGGCCTTTGAGCGACTGAGAGGTTGGATACCTCTCTGGTACTCTAAGGGTTAATAGATCAGCCTCGTAGACTACTATTTCACCAGCAGTATAAACATAGATTACAACTATGCATAGCTTCAATGCTATAAAACATTTGGGTGCTTCCAAGAGTGTGTCTGAATTAAAGGGATAGTAATGTTTCAAAATAAAAGCAGCTCCAGTTAATCTTCATAGTATCTGGACCATAGAGAGTGTTATTTCAATACTGTCATAGTTGTAGTTCAATAGAAATTTAATGATAAAGCATCCCCCTCCGCCCCTTTTTCCTAGTGTAATCCACCTCCCATCAGATGTGGAATCTGGTCTTGAGACCAAATAGCTCACAGCAAGAGACAATCTTCTTACTGTGAGAATGATGAAAACCCTGTCCCACTTGACCGGTTGTTCAGGTTTTTCCTTATGCTCACTGAAGATTGTCCCTCTCTGCGATCCATCTGGACAGTCTTGCTGCTCTGAGGTGAGCAGTGTTACATCATTAAAGGGGTGGGAGGGGGATACTTTATCATTCACTTACTCTTGAACTATAACTCTGACAGTATAGAAATAACACTCTCCATGTCCCAAATACTATGAAGATTAATTGGAGCTGCTTTTATTTTGAAACATTACTATCCCTTTAAGTGCCACTCCTGTTGATCACTTGTAGACAATAGTTTATCCTGATGGGTAGGTAAGCTCACGGGTCCAGTCCTTTCAGTGCCAGAGGGGTACGAAACGCATTGCAAACTCTCTGGCATTGAAAACTTTAAAGGGGAACCATAAGAATAAGAGTCTCTGTTTAACTTAACCTGATTGTGATTTCATATAGCGGTCAGGTACATCTCTCTATATATTTTTTAGAGTTTATCTGCAGGTTCCTTTAGATATAATTTAAGTCTGCTTCTAGGTCACACAGAACCCGCATGTGACTCATAAGGGACACACATTGTTATCAGATTGTAATCTGAAACATTTAAAAGTGTAGTACAGGTGAGATCAAAAACAAATACTATATATAGCATTTGCCTTGCTATTATAGGCTATTGTTGTATGTATGCTAAACTTAAAAATCCAGTATACATACCATCTGGCATGTGATAGCAGAAATAGGTAAAAGGCCACAACAAAGCCCTTCTACTTTTTGATCAGCCAAATTCCTATTGTAATGAAACGGAATCTTGACCTAAGCTCTTTCAGTTCCAGAGGGGTACGCAATGCATTGCAAAGCAATGCGTTGCCTACCCCTCTGGCACTGAAAGGGTTAATTAGATGTTCCTCATATAACGCTCCCCCCCCACACACACTTACCTTACTATGGCTAGAAAATCCTATGGTCCTTTATGCATTTTGTTGTTGGATTGGGAGATAATATTTTCAATCTGTTCTGGATATCTGGCGAGGAGACATGACAGTGCCTGGATATCTGGAGAAGAGACATGATAATGCCTGGATATCTGGAGAGACATGACAGTGCCTGGATATATGGTGAGGAGACATGACAGTGTCTGGATATCTGGAGAAGAGACATGACAATGCCTGGATATCTGGAGAGGAGACATGACAGTGCCTGGATATATGGTGAGGAGACATAACAATGCCTGGATATGTGGTGAGGAGACATGACAGTGCCTGGATATGTGGTGAGGAGACATGACAGTGCTTAGATATCTGGTGAGGAGACATAACAATGCCTGGATATGTGGTGAGGAGACATGATAGAGCCTGGATATGTGGTGAGTAGAAATGACAGTGCCTGGATATCTGGTGAGGAGACATGACAGAGCCTGGATATGTGGCGAGGAGACATGACAGGGCCTGGATATCTGGCAAGGAGACATGATAGAGCCTGCATACGTGGCAAGGAGACATGACAGTGCCTGGATATCTGGCAAGGAGACATGACAGAGCCTGGATATCTGGCGAGGAGACATGATAGAGCCTGGATATGTGGTGAGGAGACATGACAGTGCCTGGATATCTGACGAGGAGACATGACAGATCCTGGATATCTGGCAAGGAGACATGACAGAGCCTGGATATCTGGCGAGGAGACATGACAGAGTCTGGATATGTGTCGAGGAGACATGACAGAGCCTGGATATCTGACGAGGAGACATGATAGAGCCTGCATATGTGGCAAGGAGACATGACAGTGCCTGGATATCTGGCGAGGAGACATGACAGAGCCTGGATATCTGGCGAGGAGACATGACAGGGCCTGGATATCTGGCAAGGAGACATGATAGAGCCTGCATACGTGGCAAGGAGACATGACAGTGCCTGGATATCTGGCAAGGAGACATGACAGAGCCTGGATATCTGGCGAGGAGACATGATAGAGCCTGGATATGTGGTGAGGAGACATGACAGATCCTGGATATCTGGCAAGGAGACATGACAGAGCCTGGATATCTGGTGAGGAGACATGACAGAGTCTGGATATGTGGCGAGGAGACATGACAGAGCCTGGATATCTGACGAGGAGACATGATAGAGCCTGCATACGTGGCAAGGAGACATGACAGTGCCTGGATATCTGGCGAGAAGACATGACAGAGCCTGGATATCTGGCGAGGAGACATGATAGAGCCTGGATATGTGGTGAGGAGACATGACAGAGCCTGGATATCTGGCGAGGAGACATGACAGAGCCTGGATATCTGGCGAGGAGACATGACAGAGCCTGAATATGTGGCGAGGAGACATGACAGGGCCTGGATATCTGGCGAGGAGACATGATAGAGCCTGGATATCTGGCGAGGAGACATGATACAGCCTGGATATGTGGCAAGGAGACATGACAGATCCTGGATATGTTGCGATGAAACATGACAGAGCCTGAATATGTGGCGAGGAGACATGACAGAGCCTGGATATCTGGCGAGGAGACATGACAGAGCCTGGATATCTGGCGAGGAGACATGACAGGGCCTGGATATGTGGCGAGGAGACATGACAGAGCCTGGATATCTGGCGAGGAGACATGACAGAGCCTGGATATCTGGCGAGGAGACATGACAGAGCCTGGATATCTGGCGAGGAGACATGACAGAGCCTGGATATGTGGTGAGGAGACATAACAATGCCTGGATATCTGGTGAGGAGACATGACAGATCCTGGATATGTGGCGAGGAGACATGACAGTGCCTGGATATGTGGCGAGGAGACATGACAGAGCCTGGATATGTGGCGAGGAGACATAACAGTGCCTGGATATGTGACGAGGAGACATGACAGAGCCTGGATATGTGGCGAGGAGACATGACAGAGCCTGGATATGTGGCGAGGAGGCATGACAGAGCCTGGATATGTGGCGAGGAGACATGACAGTGCCTGAATATCTGGCGAGGAGACATGACAGGGCCTGGATATGTGGTGAGGAGACATGACAGTGCCTGGATATGTGACGAGGAGACATGACAGTGCCTGGATGTTCTTTTCATACTGAAGCAGGCAGTGTGCTTGAGTATACTTAACATCTGAGGTCCTTTGGCTCTATGAGCACCTGCCATGGTCCCCTCCATACACTTGACATTCACAATTTATTTTACATATTATGTCTTGAACAAAGGCACAAGAGCAAAATTCATAGGGCTATTAGGATTATCTGGCCATAGTAAGATAAGTGGAGGGTTATTATTGGGAGAAGTTAGTTGTGTTTTAAGAGCCATGTGCTATTAGATATAGTTCCACTTTAAGGGAACTACTGCAAAGGGGTGTTAGCTAGGTAGAGACCACATGTTTCAACAATTGGTTGGATGATGGGAGTTATAGTCCCCAACAGCTGGAAAGCCAACATTTAAAGGGATAGTTATATTTGTTTAATGAATTTCACTGAGTCATCTTTATAGTAAATATAACAGATTGTGGTATGTTTATCTACTTATTTTTGTGTAATTCAAAAGATATTGGCCAGAGAAAGTTCCCCTCCCACCCCTTCTGTCCTTGTCTCGCTGAATCTGCAGTCTGATCAGGACGAATGAAGTGAGGGACAAACTTCAGTAAGCAAATGGAAATCCCGCCCTCCTTAGTCAAGGGGCGGGCGGCAGGATTTTCCTTATACTTACTTACTGAAGTTTGTCCCTCACTACATCTGCCCGGTCCCACGACCAGATTTCAGATTAAGTGGGAGTCGGCCAGAAGGGGCAGACAGGGAACTTTCACAGCTAATATCTTTTGAACTACACAAAAGTAAGTAAATAAACATAGGGCAAACTGTTACATTTTACTATAAAGAAGACTTGGTGAAATACTTTATAACAAACACTACTATCCCTTTAAGACCACAGGAGCTGCCATTCTACCAAATCTCTCCAGCCTATGGACTACAACCTTCATCATCCCCAGTAAGCAGTTGTCTGTTTGGAGATGATGGTAGTGGTAGCCCTCAGGAGCTGGATTAGCTACCCCTTTTCTAGACAGTAAGAACTCAGAAGCTGTGACAGTCATCTTTCATCCCACATCCCCTATCCTGGTTATGAACAGAAGCCTCCACACAGGCATAACTGAGAGTGAAGTCCATGAATAATTGAGAAGCTTTTAACTGTAATGTACTATAAATCTGCTGGTAAATGACATAAGCTGGTACTCAGTGGAGCTAAATGATGTGTAAAAATAAGTGGAAATATGAGTATTACATAAGCAAAAGAGGATGAATGTGCTTAGAACACAGAGAATGATGTACTGGAAGAGACTGGAGCAATTCTGGGGCAAACCAACTGTATAACAGGGGATGGAAAATTTTTCATTATTTTGACTCCTAGGATGGTAGACAGGTCTCCAGTGTATTGATATGCATTCATTGGAGACCTGTCTAGCATTCAAGGGTTAAAAGTCTTATTTGAATCAGCTAAAAGTTGAGGAATTTGTATTTGGTTGAGTTGGTTTGTTCCACGTTCTTAGTACATCAGCCTCACTGCCATGCTGTTTTATTTTGAGAATGAAGCATGGTATTAGAGTGACATGGAGATTTAAAACATTATTAAAGGGGCAATATACAAGACCACTACCAGCACCCTCAGTGGTATCAGCGCTCACATAGCTCATTACTCACTGGTTCTGTCCCAGTTTGCCCTGCAGATCATGGAGATCTGCGGAGCTGGATGACATTAGCTCCTTACTTTGCACTCTTGGGACCTTTTTCCTGTTGCCATGGAAGTCCCGTGCTATTGGCATGTGTGCCTGTATGTGTGTGAGCATCCATGATAGAAGGTAAAACCCAATGAGATCAATGGGTTTAACATTCTGGCATAATACCTTTTTTCCATTTATTTTCTTTCCAGATTAACCAAGTCCATTGTTTTTTATCTACTTTTCAGAATATCTCTACAGCTGAGTCACAAGAGAATACTGGGTTGAACCATGATACCAAAGAACACAATAATGAGAAACAACCAAAAGAGAAGATTTTGGAGTTTTTCGGACATCTCTTCAGTTTCTCTCCCAAATCCCCACCAAGTATTCCAAAGGCGACTGGAAACCAAGAACTTAGTAAGGAACATGAGGAAGCACAAATTAGAATTAACTTGGAAGAAGAAGCTTTAAATCAGGAAGAAATATCAGATGTTTCCAGTCCTGCATCTCCAGTAACAGAAACGACTGCAACAAACAAAGAAATAAACCTGAACGTTAATGATTTGGAAACATCTTCAGAAATTGAACTCCACCAAAAAATGGACCCTTGCAGTGTAGCAAAGTAAGTTATGTCTACATTATAATGAAATGCAGCATAATGTTCTAAATTAGCTATCTATAAATGTTAATATAAAGAATTTAAATATTCTGTTGGATAACTTAACTGATGTGGACTCTACTGCATCTGATATCTTTATTATTGGTTTTACCTACAAATGTCCTCATAGACTTCAGTGGAAATCAGTGGGATAAAACCAGTGCTAACACTTATGACCAGCAATGTAATACATCCCTTAAACTGGAGCAATTCTGGCACAATTTGCCTACATCATAGGGGAAAATAAAACTTTCCATGAATTCAAATGGGGTTTTAACCCTTGATTGAATACTATAGGTGTCTCAGATGCATTGCTTAAAACATATTGGTGCTCATCTCCTCCGGTACACAACATCTAGGCCAGGGTTGGGCAAGCTGGTGCCCCCCAGCTGTTGTGGACTACTGGCTTGGGTTGATGGGAATTGTAGTCCTCAGCTGGTGTGGGATCTCAGTTTGGTTACCCCTGGTCTAGGTGCACAATGTGTTTAGACCACAAGTGGAACAGGTGAAGATAATTTGTGCGCCTATTTTCATAGCACCCAGTTTGCACATAGTCTGAGCTCAGAAGAATAGAATGCCCAGAAACACCTACACGTTCTCATACTACACAACTGTTGGAACACATGGCATCATGTGGCCATTTGGATATGTGGTGAACTTTTACATAGGTGCTAAACTAGTGCAGGACCTAATGATGTCCGTCTGCAGAGTTTGGGCCTCTGCATTGTGTATTCACCTACCACATTAAGGTAAGTTAATGAAAACTTACAATTGCTTTGGTAATATTTTTCTTTTCATTGAAAGCATAATATGGATACCTTTAATGTCACATTTTTTGTGAGTAGAATTAAAAACCATAAAAAGATGGTACATGACTATTCCCATTCATCTCATTGCCTAAGGGCACACATATCAATAGCAGCCACCTGCAAAGGTTGTGTGGATTGTGTTCTTTCACTCACCTTCTCCTGCATTCCACCATCAGTCTTGACACAGGACGGTCATGTCTGACAGCCCACATGGGTGTCATTTAATATTAATGGCTGGTGCCCATGGGGTCAGCCATCAACACTCACATGAACAGTCTCGCCATGCAGACCTTCCTTGCTGCATCGTTACTGTGTTCTTATGAGTAATGATGCAATATGCTGGACATTACTGCATTCTCATAAGGTGATAGTCACCAGTGTGAAAAGCACCTAAGGCCACATAGCACCTTTCACAATGGGTCCCATCGCTGCATTGGTGTCATCCATGTAAAAGGGCCCTAACAGACATAGTTATCCATTTAAAACTTAAACATAGAACATTAATGTGATTTGGGGCTTTTGCTTTCTTGCAAAGTAAATAAATAAAAATACTAAAAGAGCCTATTTATATAGTGAGTACTTAGCATTAAATAAGTAAACTTTTATTATGCAAACCCATGTATATGGGGTGCTTCCACTGTTGGGAGATGTTTTGTTCCAAAGTTATAAAAGTTTGAATTGGTGTCCAGAGAGCTTACCTTCCGTTCCCCTGGTGTTAACACTTCTTTAGATTCCATTATTTGGCAGAGTTGAGCCTCTGGCTACAGGTCTCCAAAGAATGTGATGGTAGCGGCATAATCACTATACCTGGGAACTTTCAGAATAAGTAGAGCCGAAGCTCTTTGAAATATTAAACTTTGTCATTCCCAATAATGTAGATTCTGTCTAGTCGATAAGTCCCAGCTTGTTCATAGCCAGCAGCACACAGGCCAGTCCTCAATGGACACTTAAAAAGTCAGATTTTAAAGATATCCACAGTTGAACACACACACACAAGACAAGCCGGACTTTCCTTTTGGTAGGAATAGTACCATGCCAGAGGCACTGTTAAGAGCCAGATTAGTGCAGAGCATTTAGAAGGTGGTCCTGGACTTTAGAACCTGCAGATTCCCCACTTCACCCTGAGTTTGGGTAATAACCTTGAGTGTTTGGTTCAAAGGATCTCAAATATGATCACTTTCTGACAGTTAAAACAGTAATAACTTTTGACTAAAACAACGGCCTGCATGGGAGTATACTTGCTGTATTCAGCAGGAAAACTCCTACAGTAAATAAATATATATATATTAGTTAAAGAGCCCATTACACGGGCCACAGTGTCATGCCACCCGGTCGCAGGGCAGTCATGTGCAGTAGAGATGGCCCGTGCCGCTCCGAAGGACCGTCCAGCTCTGTATCAGCAGCAGTGCGGGCAGTCTCTACTGCGCATGACTGCAGCATGCGCAGCAGTGTCTGCTGCGCATGACACGCCGTTACATACGTTTTAGCAAATTATTATGTAGGATATATATATATATATATATATATAATATATGTATATATATATTTTTTTTTATAATAAAGGTTTACTATTCATTTAATGAATATGTAGAACTGTCATTTTGTACTAACGACTGGTCGGGGTAAGCAACTGCACTGAAGGATAGAAATAAAAATTACCCAGGTTCCCATTGATTTAAGTGGGGCTTAGGAATCCTAGAGAGGGTGCCAATGCATTTCGAAGCACTGTGTTGGAGCCCTCTCTAACAATTAAGGGGTTAAAAGCCCCTTTAAATCAAAGGTCATTTTAATCACACTCCAATTGTACAGTTGGTATGCCCTGTTTAAAGGGATAGTGATACTTAAAATGTAAAAAAAATATATATTGTAGGGTTTATCCTACTGAGTAAAAACAAGGTGAATCCCACTGCTGAAAGATGTTTTATTCAAGCATTATTAGAGCTCAGATTTGAATTTCCTAGGTGCAGTATCACAGTGGTCTGAAATTGTACAGTGGTGCATTTGTTACACCATCCTATGGACAGCTCTGGTCAGTTGACCATAAATCTCCATAGGATGGTGTAGCAACAGCGCAACTGTACAATTTCAGGCCACTGTGATACAGCACCTAAAAAATTCAAGTTTGAGCTGTAATAACTTTTGAATAAAACACCTTTCAGCAGTGGGAGTACTCTTGCTTTACTCAGTGAGATAAACCTTACAACATATTTTGTTTGTATTACTATCCCTTTAAATACATCAGACTCAGTAAGTGCTACTTATTAGTTAGGTCAGTATTCTAGAATCTTTGTTTGATGAAGGTGTGATATGATTTCCTTGTTTACATTATATCTTTAGTTTGTTCAGATGATATAATGTGTCTTTGTGTTACTTCTTAAGACTGCTGACTTTCCTCCAATGGGTGTGTGAAAGTGAATCCCCATTGTGTGTGATGCCATTGTTTCCATTTCCTTTAGAAGGGAGAGGGTGGTCATTAAACATCATTTGTCTCATACTCTGCCAAAAGTGTGATTGGTACTAATTCAAGCCCGGAGTATAAATTTACTCAGCAAATTTTCCTTTTCATTTCATTAATTTCTTTTTTTGCCGTGGACAACACGAAAGGTATGGTATGCTTTTTTTAAAGAAAAAAAAGAAAATACCAAAAAATCTATTTTAACCGCTTGAATGTTAACCCTTTGAGAGCCAGAGGGGTACGCAATGCATTGCTTTGCAATGCATTGCGTACCCCTCTGGCAATCAAAGGTTTAAGGATATTTTCAATACATTTCTTCCTAATAGAGATATCACCAGCATCAAGATGTTATAAGAATGAATTTAGAATTGTTTTTTAATTTCATAAAGTTTCAAATCATAATAATGTAGGCCTTTAACCCACAGAGTGCCAGTGCTTTACAGTGCATTGGACACCACTCTGGCACTCAGTGGGTTATACCAACAGATGCAAGAAACATCTGCAACAAATTGTTTTACTGTTTTCCAGTACCTGAAACCATCTTCATACCTCCCAAGTGTCCCTCTTTGGGAGGGACAGCCCCTCTTTGAGACCTCTATCCCTCTCTGTCCCTCTTTCCCACCCTGGTGCCCATCTTTTTAGGAGAACAGACTGTGTGGTGTGTATATAAGTGTATCAACCTGGTGTACCTGTGTTTAGGAGATCAGACTGTGTGGTGTGTATATAAGTGTATCACCCTGGTGTCCCTGTGTTTAGGAGATCAGACTGTGTGGTGTGTATATAAGTGTAACACTCTGGTGTCCCTGTGTTTACGATACCAGACTGTGTGGTGTGTATATAAGTGTTTCACCCTGGTGTCCCTGTGTTTAGGAGATCAGACTGTGTGGTGTGTATATATGTGTATCACCCTGGTGTCCCTGTGTTTAGGCGATCAGACTGTGTGGTGTGTATATAAGTGTATCACATTGCTCCACAGCAAGAAAACTCACATTAATGTTTTGTTACACTTTAGTACATGTGTTAATACATTAGTCTTTGTAATTAAAATTCTGTACTCTTTCTCTAAATAATATATTCAGTTACAAAAAGAAGTACAAATATGTCATGAAATAACCTAAAAATTCTCAGTAATGCCCCACCCAGGAGCCACGCCCCCAGCAAACCCACCTAAACCAAAAGTGTCCTTCTCTGGCTATTTGCAATGTTGGGAGGTATGCACCTTGTCTGTTTCATTTAACTTGTCCACGGTGACATGGTTACAGTGGGTTTAGTGGATGTAGTTTGCGCCAAGACCCAGCATCCAAAGGGCCCCAACAATCTGCCCTAGGGTCAAGTAGGTTCCAGTTATGTCTGTGGAAAATATCATTGTGTCAGAGGTCCCAAAAATTGTTTCCTCCAGGGCCCTCAAATTACCAGATATGCTACTGCTGGTCCACGTAATTGGGAGGGGTTACCAAAATTAAGATCAATGTCTGTCTTAATTTATGAAATTAGTCTGCAAAACTGCAAATAATACAATATATTAAAATTGCATTGTTTTTCACCCATTTTCACAATAGAAAAAGAAGGCACACCAATACTTCCCTTTAGGAGACTTTGTAGCATTCAAGGGGGTTTTCTTGTCAAAGATCAATACGAAGGACTTTCGTTCCGATGTTTCAGCATCAGAACACTTCTTTCATCATGGATCCCTGATGAAGTGGCAGTTCGTTTATGAAACATGAGGATGAAAACTGTGTCGTTTTTTCATGTCTATTTAATACATTTTTCTTTTTTTGTACCTCTCTGAAGGGGCTTGTTATCCAGATAACACTCAAGCACTATTACAGGAAAAAAAAAACATGAAAATGAACTGTAAACCAGATTAGTATTTTGTTATAAATAGGTTATTTTTTATTTGTAGCATTAACTGATTTGTACTATTTGAGTTAATTTCACTCAGAATTGTGAATATCAAAACTCAAATTGTATTTCTGTGGGACTGAAAATGAGCAGCTGAGGAAGGCTTCTTGAGTCCTGTTCTTACTGATGTGGTAGAATAGAGTGGATGGAGTAACATATTAAGAAGTAACAGAAGAATGGAAAGACAGAAGATGGATCAATGGACACTCCAAACAGGCCACAGTAGAATTTGGTCCTTTCACAAATAAGGATAAGTTTGAGAAGACATGTCATGGCATAGTGCGTGAGAGGCATGGGATGGCCAAGAACTATTTTTTCCTTGAGCGAATTTCTGCGCATTAAGCACAATTGTTTTCAATTTCCAAAAACCTGATTAGAAACCCATCTCTAATGATATACTATTTTTTACCAAGGGTTCAGGAGCACCAGTGAAACTGCAGTTCAGTGATCAGTGAATATGGTGCTCACTGGGAAGCTGATTTGTGTATTTCAGCAGCTTGTTTGGAGCTTTCCGGCTAAAAACAAAATATCTCTTAAAAATCACAGGCAGTCAGCTACAGAAGCTGCCATGGGGAGACTTCATTGTGCTTGGAACCATTGTAAGAAGAATGTCCTGGATAAAATGCGAGTTCTTAAGAAAAAAATTGCTGATAAGCATTGGTAAGTGTCACTTAAAATTCTGCCACGCATGGCAAAAAAAGTGATAATCAGAGCTGCTTGTTTTTCTGATTCTAATGACTATTTCTTCCATTATAGTTCTGCCTCTGGCCCACCCGTAAGAAGCCCACACCTAAGACTTGTGCATGCAGAGGTGCATGTGCGACCACAAAAACATCGAAGTCGAGTTGGGTTGTCTTCCCATGTGGCTGGTTCAGTGAGAAAGGAAGGAGATCTGATGTATAAGAAACCAGGTAAATCATGTATCAAAAAGATAAATATTAATTATATTGATCTTTCATAGTATGTCATCTGATATTGAGAAAATGTTAAACATATTAATGGTTTACTAACAGTAACATACCTTAGGGTGATATATTTCTGTTAACATTTAACTGTAAAAACAAGGGTGATGAAACACTGATGAAATTCTAAAGCAAACCAACTGCACTATAGGGGACAAATAAAAAATACAAAAAAGAGAGGCAGCGAACATGTTCCCAAAGCCTAGTATTGTTCTTTTGACCTTCACCAAACCCCTGAGTTAACAAGAATTGTCCTCACTTATTTTAGAGACATTGCAACTGGCCTCCACAGTATGAGAGCAGGCACACTGGTCTCCACTTCCAATCTTCCATCAATAGTCCACATGTCTGAGGGATTCCTATTACAAGTACTAAATTTTGCAAACAAACTATATGGATATAAACTTTGTTCTATTTATTGTTGTATAAAACAAATTCAAAACAATTAAAAATATCTTAATTGTTACATATCATAAATATTACGGGCCTTGTTGTATTTAACATAAAAATACTACGCGTTTCGTGACAGCATGTCACTGTATCAAGAGCTTATCTATTCACATATCTTTAGACTCACATTGGTTTTCAAGTAGCACTCTTATTATTCTTAGTAGACAAATACAAATCCTCAAATGTCCACTTATTTAACCCTTTGAGTGCCAGAGGGGTGCCCAGTGAATTGCAGAGCAATGCGCTGAACACCCCTCTGACACTCAAAGGTTTAAGTGCAGCTTTTAACCCCATTCAGTGCTTGAGATGACCCCAGTCCTTTGATTTACAACATGTTGGACACCTCTAAAGCATTTAAGGAGTTAAAAGTCCCTATTAAATAAATGGAAAACGTGGGGTGAAATAGTTGTTGCCTATGGTGTACTCCAGAATTGTTCCACCTTTGCTTAGTACATCAGTGGCACTGTATCATCAATATATCATAACTGCTAACTCAGTGTGGATCTATGTATTTCAGTATTTTTGTCTTTAATTTGTATATTCAGATAAAGCTTGGCTCCACATTGAGTCATCTCATAGACACTAGTTGTATTAACCCTTTGGGTGCCAGAGGGGTATGCAACATATTGCCCTGCAATGCCTTTGGTATCTCTCTGGTGATAACTAAACTGCACTATAGGGGACAATTACCCCTCCCCAGGTGATTTAAATTAGGATTTTAACATCTCAAATGCAAAAGTGATGTTCAGAACATGGCTTTGCAATGCAGTGAATATCTCTGTAGCATTTAAGTAGTTAAATGGGGGTTTAGGGAACAGCTCACTTGTCCCATGTGTTACAGTTGGTTTGCTTTAGAATTGTTCAGCCTGAATACAGCCTATCCTGTTGTTTATTTCAGTAACTTTCCCAAAATAGGCATGGTTATAAGACCTCTAGGAACGCCATTAGCCCCTTACATTCAGACCTTGTGGTAGGACATCAGGACCTCTCCTGATGTGCCCCCAGCTACTGATCTGGAAGATCAATAAAGGTGATGCAGGGGAATCGCATGGCTCCCCTGCTTCCATCCTACCTGAACCTCAAGGTATTAGTGGGCGAAAGCCTCCCATGCCATGTCACAGATGATGTGGAAAGCTTTCTCTGAGACAGCCCACTCCTACCCGGTAGTTTGGGGGGGAGCAATCTAAGTACACACATTTTTATAAACTAAGCTTACATGTTGAGAGATCCATTATTCCCAAACCTTAAGCCAATAACCCTTATACTCAATGTCCAATCCTTATTGACATGTCCAACCCATCAACTTCCTTCTGCATAGTCTGTCCCACCTCCATTAAATGATATACTCAATAAAATGCCACTTTGTAATTGTACCTGCTCCTTATTTTGATTGGTAAATTAGAGGTTATTATGTCAAGTGTTGCCATTACTTGAAAGCTAAATGTAAAGACCGAGGGATGATAGTGATGTTATAATCTTGTTTATACTTTACTTTTAGTAGATAATAATTAGTGCGACAAGAGATTATTTGACATTTAAATGTAAATGAATATATTTTAAATAACTCAAAAATGGGATGGGTGACTGATATGGTTGAATAAGTTATAGGCAGTCTAATTAATAAAGGCAAAACATTTGACCCTTAGAGTGGCAGAGAGGTACTCAATGCATTATAACACAATGTGTTGACTACCTCTCTGGCGTTCAAAGTGCTAACCCAGATGTATTCAATTATTGGACCTCTAAATGTTGGGGAATGCAGCCAATAGCTAGTTGTGGAGGGTGCGAGTTGTAGTCCCATTAGCAGGAGGTCCAACAATTGTCTGCCTGTGGTTTAACCAAATAACCAATAACATTTAATGACACTAACAAGCCTAACTGGGATGTGTTTAATGCAGTATTCTCTTGCTGTAAGATAATTATGGTGGAGTATGGTTGAGACAGCTACCCTTGTTGGCCTGCTCAGCATCTCAGTGAATTTACTGCTTTGTCTATACTGCTGGAAGTTACACAGACTTTGGTTCTGGCTAAGATCTCTTCTCCATAATTTTGTCTGCCATCCCTAATACATAATTGAAAATTGGAGATAAGGAAGAGCTTATTAAATCAACTCATTACTTGGTGCACATAGTCCAAAATCAGTACAGCAGTACAAGAGATTTGTACAGTGTTACTTATTTTGTGGGAAGATTATGACATATTTTATACTATCCTAAGGCATGCAGTAAATTAGGAGATGTACATAGTAGAATTGGAGCGATTCTAGTGCAAACCAGCTGCACCATATGGGACAAATAATAATTCCCCAAGTTACCTCTGATTAAAATGGCATTTTTAAACTTTTGACTGCTATACAGTTCTGTAATACATTGCTCTGGATCCTCTTATCCTTTGGCTGCCAGATGAAGGTGGATCATATTGCAGAGCAATGCATTGCAAATCCCCCTGGCACTCAAAGGGTACAACAATACTGGAAA
This sequence comes from Rhinophrynus dorsalis, assembly GCA_037306005.1. Classification (NCBI taxonomy): domain Eukaryota; kingdom Metazoa; phylum Chordata; class Amphibia; order Anura; family Rhinophrynidae; genus Rhinophrynus; species Rhinophrynus dorsalis. Next base: position 64,240,311 of record CM074719.1, on the reverse strand, counting down.
TATCACATACACAATCAATATTCATTTTTACTAGTTTTAATGAAGCTCAGGGCAAACTTCCAACGTTTCCATACTTTATATTTGGACCTTCATCAGTGTACCCAGATAAAGATACAAATGGAAAGGTCTGATGATATGCTCAACTAGGCTTATGAGCCTGCAAGGTATTAAGAACCTAGTCCTAGTGAGATTCTTGCATACCTTTCCAGACTCATGAGCCTAGTTGAGCATCTCTGACCTTTCCTTTTGTATACCCAGATTAAAGGGATAGTAATGTTTCACAAAAACAGCAGCTTCAATTAATCTTCATAGTATTTGAGCCACGGAGAGTGTTATTTCAATAATGTCAGAGTTGTAGTTCAAGAGTAATTGAATTATAAATTATCCCTCTCCCACCCCTTTTACCTAGCGTAAGCCACCTCCCCTCAGATGTGGAATCTGGTCCACAGACCAGACAGCTCACAGCAAGGGACAGTCTTCTTACTGTGAGAACAATGAAAGCCCTGCCCCTATTGGCAGGCTTTTCAGGTTTTTCCCTTATCTTTATTGAAGATTGTCCCTCTCTGCAATCTACTTGGACACCACCCCGCTTCTCTGAGGTGAGCAGTGTTACATCAGTAAAAGGGGCTGAAAGGGGGATACTTTATTCAATTACTCTTGAACTACAACTCTGACAGTATTGAAATAAGACTCTCCATGGCCCAAATATTATGACGATTAATTGAAGCTGCTTTTATTTTGAAACATTACTTTCCCTTTAAGATCCAGATATATGGAAACAAAAGACTTCAGTTTTGCTTTGAAAAAAAGAAAAGGATTGGATCTGTGATATTTCGATTACTGATGTACTTGACCTAGCTGTAGGACTCCTTGAGCACATCACAGTAGACAACACTTGTTTACTGGATTTTTCTTTAAGTTGTGAAGAGTTTTATATTTTCGTGATTCTTCTGAGTACATCAACCTAAATATCAATTTATGGCTTGTTATTCTATACAACTAATTTATTAAATAATGATGATACCATTAACTCTTTTTGATGTGTGCCATTGTTAAGCTGTATTGTTGATCATAGCTAAATAATTTACAAGTGCCTGCACATATTTTTATAGATCCACCCTGTTATGAGTCACCAATCCGAACTTCAGCAGCCTCTGCAGACTCTGGGACCCAAGCACCACTCCAGACCTTCCCTCAGATAAGTCGTGCTGACTCTCTGTCTTGTATGGTAGAGCCTCAAGAAACAGAAAATCGAGGGCTAAAGTCTCAGCAGCAAAGGCAGGTGGATTTTCTTGATGAACAACAAATGCAGACAATCTGTCCTTCAGGGAGCACAAATCAGTATCAAATGAAGACAATTCAATCTCCTCACAGCCCACACCAGCAGACACCAATAACTACAGATATCACAAAAGAACACCATGGACACCAAGACAATGTTCAGCTGCACCAATCGCTCCTTCAGACAAGCCCGACAGAAGGTGGACAACAGATTGGCAACGCAGAGAGCGATGAAGGGACAATAAGGAAGGCTGAGGATAGTATACACTTTCATTCAGAGCAAATTCTTGATAAGAGGTCACTCCTGACACAGCTTAACACTTTGCACATGGACATGTGTCATCTGACCAACAGCACTATAAGCACCATACAAAATGAGGACAAAACCCTCACAGAACTTGTGCAGTGCTTCAGACAGAGAAACAAGTTGTTGGAAATGCAAAATACACTTCAAGAACAGCAAAATGCAAACCTGAAACAACTGTCCACAGACTTAGAAAATCTGAAGGGAGTCATTAAACAGACAGTTACTTCTCTTACACCTAACAAACCCGAGAGAAGCTTGCAATCAACCTCAGCTTCAGTTTCAACGCCTGGAAATATAATACCAGGTATGCAAAGTCCAATAGGGAACAGCTCTGGAGGTCGTGCTGCTAAACGGTCTCTCTTCAATAACGAGTCATCAACACCTGTTAAAAAAAAAAAGTAGTAATTTTTCTTCACAAATTATGTAATTGTTACTTTTGATACTTTTATAGTAAAAGGAAAACAACTTTTAAAATGTGATGTCTGTCATTTATTTAAACGTTCACATTGCGGAATATTTTTATTTGATTTCTTTTACATTCAGGGATATAGCAGTAGTGAATCCATTTCAGAAATATTCCTTAGGAGTTTTCTCAGATATACCATATTTTCCACAAATATTAATTGTTTCCTTTTACCATTTTGTTTGCCAGATTGTTGTGGTAAGCAAAGTGCTGCACATCCCTGTAGAACTCACAACTGAAAGATCAACTCACGTATCTTAAAAGAAAATTATCTCCAAGTTAGAGCTGGATTTTCTTTCTCAGGCACTCCTAGGCAAGCCACCCTAGGCACCTTTAGCCCCTCCCATGGCCACACTACATTCCTCACTTGAACCCACCCTCAGCTCCACCCACTGTTGCTTAGAACAGGAAAAAAAACCTTATCATATAATATACAAATACAAATAAGTTCCCCTTGGATAACACATTAATTCCCAATACATTGGAGACCTATTTCACATCCAAAGGGTTAAATAAACTCTTTAGTAAAGGATATATACCCTGGAGTCTGGTGCAACGGCATTGGGATTGGTTTGGTCACACCCATTTCTCAAGGCTGTGGGCATGACAGGCAAAGCTGACTTGCTCCTTTCAATTAGGGGAACTAGATGGCTGCCTACTTTGACTAATAGAAAATGTTTTCTTGCATATAATTAACTAAAAAAATCTGTGGCCTTTAGTTTGACCATAGTTTGTGTTTTGTTAGATTACAGTATTTAGCAATTGTCTCTAAAATTGCTATTTGGATGCAATAATTTATCTTTCTAAAATATATTGCTGATGCAAAAGAGGGTTGTGAATGGTGATCACAAGGAAAATATTTCAACTGAGTGATGCATTACTTTAAGGGAATTTAAAACACAATATTAAAAAAGTCTAGGTTAAAGGGATAGTAATGATTCACAATAAAAGCAGTGCCAACTAATCTTCATATTATTTGGGCCATGGAGAGTGTTATTTCAATACTGTCAGAGCTGTAGTTCAAGAGAAATTGAATGATAAAGTATCCCCCTCCCGCCCCTTTTAGTGGTTTGAGAGATAGGATTTGTGGCATATAGTTTATTTTTTAACCTCTACAAAACTATATGCATTTTTATGGGACATTACTGTCTCTTTAACCCTCTGAGTGCCAGAGGGGTGTACAACACATTGTGAAGCAATGCGTTGAGCAAGCCTTTGGCACTCAAAGTATAATGTTTTTTTCAATCCTATGGTGCAGTGGGTTTGCTCCAGAATTTCACCTCTTGATGATTAAGGTCAAATGTTCCAAGGTAACTATACAAATATTCAGTGGATTAGAAACATGCCTCTAATGACTCTTCTGTAAACACTAGAAGTCAAGGAAATTAATGACGATAACAAAGATTACATTCACCAGCATCGATAAATCTTCTGATGGATTAGTCATTTACAATAGTAATTCACCCCTGCTGAAAAATCACCTGAGCTAAATAGTTTTTCCAGCTACAGATGTAGGAAACACTATTGTACATTTTTTGTGTGTGATTTCTTGTGGCATTCATGGATCAGAAAAGAGAGGAGTCACAAGAGAAGTGAATTGCGTCATGTGCACCTATTCTGGTGTGCGCTATGTGCCTAATCAGACACCCATTGTATTCTATGCACCTAATATGGTTATAACATTGTTGGTAACCACATGCTGTGCAGTTGAGTGCAGAATAATCTCACCTGGGATCAAGTACCAAGTATATTCTGTGCTCATGAATAATCCTATATTGTGTTGCTATTCATACACTATTGATAACCATGCACTGTTCAGCCAAGTGAAAGTGAGGGTGCTCGCTTAGTTGCACAATGATTGGCTAATCAGTCTTCCACTGTATGCTGAATCCGTGAATTCATTCAGTGGGGCCATTCAGATGCCTATTGCTAATCATATACTGTACAGCTAAGTGGAGAATAATGGGTGCCTAATTAGTCGAACAGTAATTGGCTAATCAGGTGTCCAGTGAACTCTGTGCTCCTGAATAAGCACATGCCTTGAGGTTATTCTCAGCCCTGATAATTGGGCCACATCAACAAGTCAGGTTTTCTCATTATTGTACAAAAGCACCAGTCAGACTAATCACAATCATAGATCCTTGATTACCCACTTGTGAGCAAGGAGGGATATCCTGAAAGTGTTACTTGTTGGTTGTGCTGGGGACTAACATTGAGAAACGGTCGACTATTCAAACATCTATTAACAGAACCATAAATAATTTATATATATATATATATATATATATATATATATATATATATATATATATATATATATATATACACACACACACACACATACATTATATAATAGAAAATATAAGAGCAGATTAAAAACAACTGGCTCATCTAGTCTGCCCATTTCCTTATCTAGTTAGCGCAGACTTATTTTATTCTTGGAATAGCTATATAGAGTCTCTAATTTATTGAGATATGGGAGGAGATGCACTAAAGGTAGATGAGGCGCAGGATGATGATGTTGTGTCAGATCCGTGTCAAAGGCACATCACCAGTGTGTACTAATGTGTCTTCAATATCATATCCCTGTCAAGTCGACAACACTCTGCTCACATCGCCATCAATCTATCATTCCTTCGACAGGTTTTTGAATATTTACTTAACACATTGACAATGGCTAATTTCCATATGGAAATGCAGGATAATGAGCCATTGACATATTTATGTCGGTGTTTACTTTATATGATAATGTGGTTGTTCACCACGTGCACTAAGCTCCAATAGCTTCCTCTGCTGTTGGAGTTCATAGTCCCAACGTCGCTTTATTGAGGTTGGAGATGCTGGTATCTCTCTGTAGTTTCCTATGCAGTAACAGCCCTCAATCAATCATGAGCATGTAAGTTTGTCATACTACTTGGTGATGTGTGAGGGATGCCTTCCCTTACACTTCACCAGCACTAGACCACCATGAAACCTGAGAACATCTTCTTTGCTTCCCTACCTGGTCAGTGGGGGAGCGGAGAGAACCCTTTCAGCACCACAAACAGCATCACTCCCTTAACTCTTTGAATGCCATAGGGGATGTGCATTGCACACCCCTGTGGCACTCAAAGGGTTAGAAAAGTACACAATCATCCTCTCGTATTTGTATTGCACACCCATTATTACAAAAATGAAATTTACCCATTGGCTGGGAGAGATATGATATCTACAATTTAGTTATGAGTTGTGCTTGTGAGATAATTTGTGGTAACAATGTGTTCCCAGTAGAGGCACTCACTGTTAACATCAGGGACATGCTCCAATTGAGGTCACTAGAGACAAAACATGGGGAATGTTATGTTGCTTACTTGTACCCAACTGTAGTATCCCAGTAAAGAGCCTGCACTCAGTGCCCCATTTATTTAATGTTACAATATAAATGTCCTTTATCTGCTCGTTGCTCCAGATCACACCCGGAGATACTTGGGGCCTTGCCAGCTAGTCAGCTGGCCTGTATTGTAGAGCGGCAGCGGGACAATGCTTCCAGTGCGGTGACTGGCGCCCAACAGAACTACTTCCTGGTTGCGTCCCTTTTAATGACACGCCGGTCAGCAATGGCTGGGGCAGATGCTACGTCAAACACCATTTGCTGATATTGGTACAACCCTTTATTAGAGATGCACCGATACCAATTTTTTAAGACCGAGTACCGATACTTAAAGGGATAGTAATGGATCGATTTAAGTAAAGTGAATATTGTAGCTGTAGCTAATACTGTTACTCACGTGTATCAGTGACTCCTAATGTCATACTGTTATACACGTGTATCAGTGATTCCTAATGTATACTGTTACATACGTGTATCAGTGATTCCTAATGTAATACTGTTACATACATGTATCAGTGATTCCTACTGTAATACTGTTACATACGTGTATCAGTGACTCCTAATGTAATACTGTTACACACGTATATCAGTGATTCCTAATGTAATACTGTTACATACGTGTATCAGTGACTCCTAATGTAATACTGTTACACACGTGTATCAGTGATTCCTAATGTAATACTGTTACACATGTGTATCAGTGACTCCTAATGTAATACTGTTACATACGTGTATCAGTGACTCCTACTGTAATACTGTTACATACGTGTATCAGTGACTCCTAATGTAATACTGTTACATATGTGTATCAGTGACTACTACTGTAATAGTTACATACGTGTATCAGCGACTCCTACTGTAATACTGTTACATACGTGTATCAGTGATTCCTACTGTAATACTGTTACATACGTGTATCAGTGACTCCTAATGTATACGGTTACACACGTGTATCAGTGACTTCTACTCTAATACTGTTACATACGTGTATCAGTGACTCCTACTGTAATACTGTTACATACATGTATCAGTGACTCCTACTGTAATACTGTTACATACGTGTATCAGTGACTCCTACTGTAATACTGTTACATACATGTATCAGTGACTCCTACTGTAATACTGTTACATACGTGTATCAGTGACTCCTAATGTAATACTGTTAGACATGTGTATCAGTGATTCCTAATGTAATACTGTTACATACGTGTATCAGTGACTCCTAATGTAATACTGTTAGACACGTGTATCAGTGACTCCTACTGTAATACTGTTAAATATGTGTATCAGTGATTCCTAATGTAATACTGTTACATACGTGTATCAGTGACTCCTACTGTAATAGTGTTACATATGTGTATCAGTGACTACTACTGTAATAGTTACATACGTGTATCAGCGACTCCTACTGTAATACTGTTACATACGTGTATCAGTGATTCCTACTGTAATACTGTTACATACGTGTATCAGTGACTCCTAATGTATACGGTTACACACGTGTATCAGTGATTCCTAATGTAATACTGTTAGACACGTGTATCAGTGACTCCTAATGTAATACTGTTAGACACGTGTATCAGTGACTCCTACTGTAATACTGTTAAATATGTGTATCAGTGATTCCTAATGTAATACTGTTGCATACGTGTATCAGTGACTCCTACTGTAATAGTGTTACATATGTGTATCAGTGACTACTACTGTAATAGTTACATACGTGTATCAGTGACTTCTACTCTAATACTGTTACATACGTGTATCAGTGACTCCTACTGTAATACTGTTACATACATGTATCAGTGACTCCTACTGTAATACTGTTACATACGTGTATCAGTGACTCCTACTGTAATACCGTTACATACATGTATCAGTGACTCCTACTGTAATACTGTTACATACGTGTATCAGTGACTCCTAATGTAATACCGTTACATACGTGTATCAGTGACTCCTACTGTAATACTGTTACATACGTGTATCAGTGACTCCTAATGTAATACTGTTACATACGTGTATCAGTGACTCCTAATGTAATACTGTTACATACGTGTATCAGTGACTCCTAATGTAATACTGTTAGACACGTGTATCAGTGACTCCTACTGTAATACTGTTACATACGTGTATCAGTGACTCCTAATGTAATACTGTTAGACACGTGTATCAGTGACTCCTACTGTAATACTGTTACATACGTGTATCAGTGACTCCTAATGTAATACTGTTACATACGTGTATCAGTGACTCCTAATGTAATACTGTTAGACATGTGTATCAGTGACTCCTACTGTAATACTGTTACATACGTGTATCAGTGATTCCTAATGTAATACTGTTACATACGTGTATCAGTGACTCCTACTGTAATACTGTTACATACGTGTATCAGTGACTCCTAATGTAATACTGTTACATACATGTATCAGTGACTCCTAATGTAATACTGTTACATACGTGTATCAGTGACTCCTAATGTAATACTGTTAGACACGTGTATCAGTGATTCCTAATGTAATACTGTTACATACGTGTATCAGTGACTCCTAATGTAATACTGTTACATACGTGTATCAGTGACTCCTAATGTAATACTGTTACATATGTGTATCAGTGACTCCTAATGTAATACTGTTACATACGTGTATCACTGACTTCTAATGTAATACTGTTACATACGTGTATCAGTGACTCCTAATGTAATACTGTTAGACACGTGTATCAGTGACTCCTACTGTAATACTGTTACATACGTGTATCAGTGACTCCTAATGTAATACTGTGACATATGTGTATCAGTGACTCCTAATGTAATACTGTTAGACACGTGTATCAGTGACTCCTACTGTAATACTGTTAGACACGTGTATCAGTGATTCCTAATGTAATACTGTTACATACGTGTATCAGTGATTCCTAATGTAATACTGTTACATACGTGTATCAGTGACTCCTAATGTAATACTGTTACATATGTGTATCAGTGACTCCTAATGTAATACTGTTAGACACGTGTATCAATGATTCCTACTGTAATACTGTTAGACACGTGTATCAGTGATTCCTAATGTAATACTGTTACATACGTGTATCAGTGACTCCTAATATAATACTGTTACATACGTGTATCACTGACTTCTAATGTAATACTGTTACATACGTGTATCAGTGACTCCTAATGTAATACTGTTACATACGTGTATCAGTGACTCCTAATGTAATACTGTTAGACATGTGTATCAGTGACTCCTACTGTAATACTGTTACATACGTGTATCAGTGATTCCTAATGTAATACTGTTACATACGTGTATCAGTGACTCCTAATGTAATACTGTTACATACGTGTATCAGTGACTCCTAATGTAATACTGTTACATACGTGTATCAGTGACTCCTAATGTAATACTGTTACATACGTGTATCAGTGACTCCTACTGTAATACTGTTTTCACTGTCGTCCAATACAGGTCACTGGTACTCTGGGAGGCGATCCGCCCCTTTAATAGGCAGGAACAATTATGCAAATGACTGCAGTGGGCGGAGCCTCCCCCCCTACTTAAGCTGCCTTCAGGCCAGAGCCACTAGATTGATTTGTTCCTGTGTGCTGTGCACACCAGGTGGAGAACATCTTTGCATTCATCTTAGTGTTTTGTTATTTTTATTTCAATATGGAATACCACCATTAGGAGGGTGACCATGGCTGTGAATTGCCCTCTTTAAAGTGGCTGGTGCAGCTTCCAGGGATTTTCTGTGGACCTTATGCCCTGAAGAGGGAACAGCTTGAGTCAAGCAGCTTCCCTGCTGAGGAATTTACCTCTGGTCTATTCCCACTTTATCATGGTCACCTGAAGACAGAAGTCCTGCAGTAAGGTGAGCCACCCCTTGAGTGCTGAAGGTCCACTTGTCCCCACAGTGTCCCTTTGATGGGCTTGTATTTGGGAGTTGCATTGCACTCCAGCACTCATAGGGTGTTTTTATTTGCATTTATCATGTTTATGCAATTTCTGTGGTATTCTCTGGGTTCTGGAGCTTTGGATATAGTTTTATTTATGTTTCTCATGTTTTGGATTACTGTTTAGCACTTTTTAAAGTTTAGTGGGACTTTATTAAAATTTAGTGTTCCGCGCCTTTAAGCGTGCTTTTTCCCGCTTAGACGCCATTGCTCCTTTACTCTCTATGGGATTTCACAGTGTGGGACATATCTCTGCAACCGCTTGTCACAGCAACTTCAGAGATGGCTCATTTATCTTCTATGCTCCTGCTCTATCATCCGGTGTATGTTTACAGGGTGTGGGGCGTTCAGGGGGGCTTCGGGCACTGTTTGGGGTACTTCTGAGAGAAAACTACATTTCCCATGAGCGCCCGGTTCGCGCTCGTTTCTGATTTGCTGACCTGACGGCCGCCATTTTGTGGTGTTATTTCTCAGCGAGTATACTACGCAGGGACCGAGCCTTCTCTCCTCTCAGCAGATTAACCATTCGCTGGCCAGATAAGTCCGTTTTTAGGCATTTCTGGGGTGAAACTTTAATCTTTCACACTTTTACTGGGTGATATTGTTAAGTGGTGTATATTGACGCTGTGAGCATGTCTACTCCACTGGAGCCAGGGGCTAGACCCAAGACTAAAGAGGCTGGGGTGTCTGTTCCCCCCATTGCGCTTTGCTCCTCTTGTCGCTCTGGGCTGCCTAGAGGTTGTTCTGGTGATTTATGCCCTAAATGCACTGATTGTCGTGATAGCAACCCTGGGCTTCCCAGCCATGCTATTGAGCCAACTTGGGTGAGAGAGTTTAAAGCTGCCACTAGGGATCTCAGATCCACACTCCAACTCTTTCCCTCTCAGGTACAGGGGGCTCTCCAGGTTTGGCAGACCCCCTCTACAATCAGGACTTCCCTACCTAAGCGACAGGGAGCTCCTGATGTGTCTGATTCTTCTGAAGAAGAACTATTGCAGGATTCTGATGCTGAGGAAGGCACTGTTATTGAGTCTAACAGGTCCATTGGGGACCCTTATGAATGTGACCCTGAGGTTTCTGCTGAGGGTTTGATTAGAGCTGTGTTAACTACGCTCAACCTTCCTTTGACTCAGGAATCTACTCATGATCCAACTGACGTTTTCCAAAAACCATCTAAGGCGGTGGTATGTTTTCCAACTAACCCTACCCTTGCCCGTCTAGTCTCTGAGGCGTGGAGGAATCCTGACAAATCCTCCTCAGTGTCCAAAAAGTTTGCTAAACTTTACCTTTTTCCTGAGACTGAACTGGCAAAATGGGTTCATCCTCCCAAGGTGGATGCTCCTGTTTCCAGGCTATCCAAATCTACTGCTTTAGCTGTCTCTGATGCCTCTGCCCTGCAGGATTGGACGGACAAAAAGCTAGAACTTTCTCTTAAGTCTATTTTTGCCTCCATTGGCACTGCCATGCGTCCAACCTTTGCAGTGGCGTGGGTTAATAGAGCTATTGCGGCCTGGACTGAACGACTGACTGAGGCAGTCCGCCAGGATGCACCGGTATCTGAGCAGTTGCAGCTCCTTGCTAACATTACTGAAGCACAAAATTATGTTGCTGATGCTGCCTTTGATGCTGTGCGCATGAAGGCGAGGGCCTCCACTTCTTCTGTGGTGGCCAGACATGCCCTTTGGCTGAAAATTTGGTCTGCTGATACAGCCTCTAAGAAAGCCTTGCTTTCCTTGCCCTTTCAGGGGAACTTGCTATTTGGTTCTGAACTCAAGGAAATGATCAGTGAGGCTACTGGTGGTAAAAGTACTCTTCTACCCTCAGTCTTCAAGAAGAAGTTTCCAGCCAAACGCAATCGGTCCTTTCGTTCCTTTCAGACTGAGACACGCTCCACGTCCCAGACGGGTCCGTCCTCTGCGCGCTCCTCCTCCAAGCCCAAACAGTCCTGGAAGCCCAAAGTTGCCCTCAAGGCCAAGACCTCCAAGACTGCTTCGGCATGACTCACCGAACCCGGGTCCGCATCCGGCAGTAGGTGGACGTCTCTGCATCTTTCGCCGGACTTGGGAGGAGTCAGTGGCGGACCCATGGGTCATTCAGGTAGTATCAGAGGGATACAGGATCCCTTTCTCTTCCCTTCCTCCTTTTCGGTTCCATTTTACTCGTCCTTCTCAGGAACCTACAAAAAGACATCTGTTCGACGACGCTATTCAGGATCTCTTGGACAAGGAGGTTCTGAAGTTGGTTCCTCCAGAGGACACAGGTTCAGGATTCTATTCCAACCTGTTCGTGGTGGCCAAAAAGGACGGAGGTGCTCGTCCCATTTTGGATCTCAAAGATCTCAATTCCTATGTTGTGAGTTCCCACTTTCGCCAGGAGTCCCTGCGCTCTGTGATTGCAGCAATGTCTCCAGGGGAGTTCCTTGCCTCCCTGGACCTTCAGGATGCTTATCTTCACATCCCTATTCATCCAGAGAGCAGGCGGTATCTCAGGATTGCCTGCCACAGGGGACACTTTCAGTTTTCAGCTCTTCCCTTTGGGCTGACTTCGGCCCCTCAGGTCTTTCAGAGGGTGTTGGGTTCCTTGATAGCTGTACTCCACCAAGAAGGGGTCAGGGTGACCCCCTACATGGACGATCTCCTCCTGAAAGCCTCCTCAGCGGAGCTTCTCCAACAACAACTGCAGCTGTGTATTCACACTCTGAACCGTCACGGCTGGATCCTGAATCTGGACAAATCAGACTTGGTCCCATCTCAGAGGCTAATTTTCCTGGGTCTCCTGTTCGACACTCGCCAATGCATGGTGTTTCTACCGGAGGAAGTGGCTCATCAGATAGCCATCCGAGTAGCTGGGATCCTGGAGCTGGACAGAGTTCCAGTACCGAAGTTGACGCCTCTGGTGGGGAAGTTCATTTCCACGATCGAAGTGGTACCATTTGCCATGGCTCACTCCAGGGAACTCCAGAGGTTTGTGATCCAGACGTGCAAGAATCATCCAGATCATCAGCATCTGTCAGTCTCTCTACCTCCTCATGTCGAATCGAGTCTGCACTGGTGGTTGGATCTCTCTCATCTCCTGAAAGGGAGATCCTTTCAAGTTCCCTATTGGACCACGGTTACAACGGATGCCAGCATCCGGGGATGGGGTGCTGTGTTGGGTCATTTCAGTGCTCAGGGGAAATGGGGACTGGAGGAATCTCTTCTGTCCATCAATTTTCTGGAACTGCGTGCCATCCGGCTTGCCCTGAGGCACTGGGAATCTCAACTGGAAGGTTGCCCAGTCAGAGTGGAGTCCGACAACGCCACCGCAGTGGCCTAGATCAACAGGCAAGGCGGCACAAGAAGTTGCACCGCCTGGTTGGAGGTCAAGGATATTTTATCTTGGGCAGAAGATCACATGCCTGTCATTTCAGCAGTTCACATTCCAGGCGTAGACAACGTCATGGCAGACTTTCTCAGTCGTCACACAGTCGACAGCGGAGAATGGGCTCTTCATCCAGAGGTGTTTCACCTACTTACCCAGAGGTGGGGGGTACCTGTAGTGGACCTGATGGCTACCAGACACAACAGGAAGGTGCCGGTGTTTTGCTCCCGGTGGAGGGACCCTCTTGCTCTAGCAGTGGATGCCTTGTCAATCCCTTGGGATTTTCCTCTGGCCTACATCTTCCCTCCTCTTCCTCTATTGATCAGAGTCATCCAGAAGCTGAAGCTGGAGCGCTGTCCTGTCATCCTGATCGCTCCAAACTGGCCTCGCCAGTCCTGGTATGCGGAGTTGATGGCCATGTCGGTGGCGGAACCGTTTCCACTTCCTGCCCGTCCGGATCTACTTCTTCAAGGATACCTGTGGAAGGAGGATGTTCAGCATCTCCATTTGATGGCATGGCGGTTGAATCCTCGATTCTAGAGAAGAAAGGATTTTCTCCTTCTGTGGTGTCGACGATGCTTAGTGCTTGTAAGCCTGTGTCCTCCAAGATTTATAATCGTATCTGGGCCACCTTCGTGGCTTGGTGTACTGATCGGAAGATGTCCCTAGATTTTCATCTTCCCACTGTCCTGGCCTTTTTGCAGGATGGTGTTGAGAAAGGGCTCAGTCTGAGTTCCCTCAAAGTCCAGACTTCTGCCTTATCTGTGTTTTTCCAGGAAAGGATTGCTATCCTTCCTGATGTCAAAGTTTTCTTCCAAGGTGTGACTCATGTTAGGCCTGCCTTCAAGAGTCCTACTCCCCAGTGGGACCTCAATTTGTTGCTGGGAGTTCTCCAATGACCCCCGTTTGAATCCTTGGCTTCCATTCCATTACGTCTCTTGACTTGGAAAATGGCCTTTCTCTTGGCTATTGTTTCAGTTCGCCGGGTAGCAGAGTTACAAGCTCTGTCTTGTAAACCTCCTTACCTGGTGTTCCACAAGGATAAGGGTGTGCTTCGCACTACTAAGGAATTCTTACCCAAGGTTGTGTCTGAGTTTCACATCAATCAGGAGATTGTGGTTCCCTCTTTCTGCCCTAATCCGTCATCTGACAAGGAACGAGATCTCCATTTGTTGGATGTGGTGCGTTGCCTCAAGTTTTATGTTCATCGCACCGAGTCTATCAGGAAGTCTGACACTCTGTTCGTCATTCCTGAGGGGCCTAGGGCAGGGAGACCAGCTTCCAAAGTTACCATTGCCTCTTGGATTAAGGCTACTATTCGTGAAGCCTATAAGTTGCGGAGTAAGCATGTTCCCTTCCGGGTAACTGCCCATTCCACCAGATCTATTGGGGCCTCTTGGGCCTACAAGAATCAGGCATCTGCTGATCAACTGTGCAGAGCGGCCACTGGGTCCTCTGTGCACACATTTTCAAAGCACTACCGAGTTGATGTACTGGCCTCGGCTGATGCCAGTTTTGGGAGAAAGGTCCTGGAGGCAGTTTTGCCTGTCTAGGCCTTCTACTCTGTGGTTCTTAGTGCTTCTTTACTGTTGAGCCCGGTTGGCTCTGGTTCAGTGTGCTGTGTTAGTTCAGGGGTTGTTTCCCCCTGGTTGGTGTCCGTTGACACTTACATTTTGGGCTATGTGATTAACTGGTTCATAGCAGTTCTAGTGACTTGGGCCTTGCGCCTGGTCCTTGCCTTTTCCCGCCTCTGGGTCAGCTCAATGTTTGTACATCCCAGAGTACCAGTGACCTGTATTGGACGACAGTGAAAATAGGATTTTAGTCTTACCTGTTAAATCCTTTTCACTTAGTCCATACAGGTCACTGGTCTCCCACCCTGTCAAGGGACCATGCTTGGCTCTCCTGTGGCATTCAGTGGGAGACCTTCGGGGCATGCTCATAGGAGTCTTCCTTCTTGCTTAGCTATGGTCAGTTTTAGTGTCTCAAATCAATCTAGTGGCTCTGGCCTGAAGGCAGCTTAAGTAGGAGGGGAGGCTCCGCCCACTGCAGTCATTTGCATAATTGTTCCTGCCTATTAAAGTGGCGGATCACCTCCCAGAGTACCAGTGACCTGTATGGACTAAGTGAAAAGGATTTAACAGGTAAGACTAAAATCCTATTATATACGTGTATCAGTGACTCCTAATGTAATACTGTTACATACGTGTATCAATGACTCCTAATGTAATAGTGTTACATATGTGTGTCAGTGACTCCTACTGTAATACTGTTACATATGTGTATCAGTGAATTCTAATGTAATACTGTTACATACGTGTATCAGTGACTCCTACTGTGAAGAGATGTGTTGAAGAACTCTTTAGCATTCAAGGAGTTAAAAGCCCTATTTAAATCAATGTTGATTTGTATTTATTCGCCTATTGTGCAGTTGGTTTGCTCCAGAATTTCATATCTGTCTTCATACATCAGCCCCACATCAGTGCCACATATCAATCCACATATATATACTGAAGAAACATGCAAGTTCAGCAGAAAGTACAGGTCAGGAAGAGAGCTCCACTGCACAACTTGTTTTACAGTCCCAGCAGACACAGAACAATCTCACTACATTCCTGTCATGTGGTTTACGTACACACACACACAGCTACACCTCCAGTCCCCTCCACCCTGCAATCCACTGCACACCCCACTGGCCTGATCCCATGACTATCAGAGGGGAGAGCTTCATAACCCTCTGGTCCTCAAAGGGTTAAAATAATGAACACACATTGAAACTGTGTAATATCTCCATTTCTAATTTTGCTTACCCGTCAAATGTATAAAATCAGATTTATTTCTACTGAAATACTGTAATGTAGTTAATCAGTCTCTTACTGCAATACTGGTACACACCTTATCAGGGACTCCTACTGCAGTAATCTTATACAATTTATCGGACTGCTACTGCAGTAATCTTATACAATTTATCGGACTCCTACTGCAATAATCTTATACAATTTATCGGACTCCTACTGCAATACTGTAACCTAATTTATCTGGGGCTCCTACTGTAATATGTTATCTAGTTTATCAGGCACTCCTACTTTAATATGGTATCTAGTTTATCAGGCACTCCTACTGTAATATGCTATCTAGTTTATCTGGGGCTCCTACTGTAATATGGTATCTAGTTTATCAGGGACTCCTACTGTAATATTGTATCTAGTTTATCTGTGACTCATACTGTAATATGTTATCTAGTTTATCTGGGACTCATACTGTAATATGGTATCTAGTTTATCAGGGACTCCTACTGTAATATTGTATCTTGTTTATCTGGGTCTCCTACTGTAATATGTTATCTAGCTTATCTGGGGCTCCTACTGTAATATGGTATCTAGTTTATCAGGGACTCCTACTGTAATATTGTATCTAGTTTATCTGTGACTCCTACTGTAATATGTTATCTAGTTTATCTGGGACTCCTACTGTAATATGTTATCTAGTTTATCAGGCACTCCTACTTTAATATGGTATCTAGTTTATCAGGCACTCCTACTGTAATATGTTATCTAGCTTATCTGGGGCTCCTACTGTAATATGGTATTTAGTTTATCAGGGACTCCTACTGTGATATGTTATCTAGTTTATCTGTGACTCATACTGTAATATGGTATCTAGTTTATATGGGACTCCTACTGTAATATGGTATCTAGTTTATCTGGGACTCCTACTGTAATATGTTATATAGTTTATCAGGGACTCCTACTGTAATATTGTATCTTGTATATCTGGGACTCATACTTAATATGGTATCTAGTTTATCAGTCACTCCTACTGTAATATGGTATCTAGTTTATCTGGGACTCCTACTGTAATATGTTATCTAGTTTATCAGTCACTCCTACAGTAATATCCTATCTAGTTTATCAGTTTATCACTAAAGCTACAATGGATGCTAGTTCCTGTATGAATGAGCACTGAGACCCTGTAGGTGTTTCATTTTAAAGGGATATAATGTTTCACAATAAAAGCAGCAGGACTGGGAAGTGAGTCCAGGTGAGACTGGTGAATCACAAACAATAGAATACAATAGTATAGATGGCTCACTGGGGCCATATTCATTTACATCAGTGAACGTAATCTCTGGGATTAATCAGTCAGCCAATTCTTGTGCCAAACTATTAATCCATGGACTGATTTTTAAAACAAATGCACAAGCACATGCACATCTGCAGATGTATCGGTGATAACAAGGGATGGAGTAATATTGTGTTGTTGAGTCGGTGCCCTGGTTATTTGGCAGTGGAACATACTGCAGTCCACTGTGTAAGAGCACCTTAGGTCATGCAACATGTTTTGAAAATAATTTATTTGTACTTGACCCTTTCCCTTTAATATGTTATTTCCTAACAGTATCTTGGCTTTCCTGCCAACTCTCAAAAGTTATCATTTCCACAATACAATATAACACATATTCGTCAAGGTGCAAAGTTAATATTACTATTGACTTGGTTTCCATGCATCCTTTAATAACAGTAGTCATTTTCTGGGATTACAATTCATGGATATGAGTTCATTGAAATACCAAAACCTGTACAATGTGGTCATGTAGGCAAACACATATAATATACAACAAGCTTTTATTGTTAATTGTTTAAAAGGATAGTGATGTCAGAAAAAAAAATATTAACTATATGGTATATACAATTAAAAGAGAGTACTTGCACTTATTTGTATCTCTCAAACCATTATGGTTTGAGAGATATAGGAAAATAAAGTTCTGGTCCCTCCCCTTTCTGCTTGATGAGCTGTAAAGCCGTCAGAAGCAGATTCTGGTTGCGCGACCAGATGCGGCTCTTCAGCAGCGCCGATATAACGATATCAAAAGACAAATACTTCATTTAGAACGGTCTACAAAGTGTGTCTGGTTTGCAGGCAAACTTTGTAGACCGTTCCAATTAAGTATTTATTTCTAAATAGCGTGTTTTCAGCTCTGCTGAAGAGCCTCTGTCTGGACAAATGACTGGAAACTGCAGCTGTCAGCTAGATGGCAGACTTGAGTAAAACAGCCAGGAAAAGGTAAATTTAGCAAGTTACATCTCTCAAACCATAAAGGTTTGAGAGAAAAGACTTACATCAGTGTTAACCTTTTTTAATGTCTACAATATTAAATCAACTTAAAATTAACTATTACTATCCCTTTAAAGAGAACTAACAGCTCTTAATAGCCATTTGAAAGGAGATGCAATGTGGGCACAGCACAGTTATAATCCAATGTATGGTAACAATGTCTTCAATGTATTGTGAAGCAATGAATTAGAGACAACTGTAGCATCCAAGGGGTCCAAGAAGCAGTAGATTTATGTTAATAACGTACCCTACAGATAAGTTTATTAGATGGTTATAGTATTTTTAACAGTTCAAGATCAATTAAAATAAATAATACATTATTAACATTAATATACCTCCTTCACAAGCTGCTGCATTGAAGTGAAGCTTTCACCCAAATAAAAATAAATTTCATTTGATGGCTTTCAGTCAACTGTTTCTAACCTGTTATATGTATTTTAGACATTCACTTTATTTATTGAGTTATTTAGTGTAAAAGAATTACCTGGTGATGTAGTTCTGATGCTCACTGTGGTACACTGTGTATCACACGGCTCTCTGGTACGTCCCCTTGCTGATCAAAGACCACCCACAACCATTACCACGTTTCTATCACTGTGGTGCGCTCCCTTCAGTTTGAGCATGTATTACACACGCAAAGCCTACCTTGTTGCAAAAGGGCAGGCTTATAATTGAAGAATGCCATTTGTTTAGAGGGAGAACACTGCCAACCAAGTGACACAGCATCAAGATGGCCACACACTCCCTCTTGCTAGTAGTAAAGTTTAACCGTGGGGCAAAAATAAGAACAGTTCTATGGTGGGTTTGTTTTGCATATCGAGGGGTTATACAACGATTGGGGTGGTGAAGCAGTAACGTGAAAGTTCTGCTTTAGAATCGAAATTCCTCTTTCAATGGAATGACACTGAGATCAAGTATCTTGCTATCTATCATACCCCAAATTCCAAAAACCTTAATCCCTTATTTTGACTGAAGTGAAATTGAATCGATGATATTGAATGAACCAGAGATGCCTAAATATTGCTGTGCATTAATTCCTGCTACTGACTTTTGATAGCATATTATAACATTTATTTCAGTAAAGCTGTTTCAAAACGTAAACAAAGCAGTATACTTTATTTTAATGAAAAGTATATTTTATAGGGCTTTTTGCCACTGAGTAAAACAAGGGTATGCCCACTGCTGGGAAATTTTCCAATCAAAATTGCTCAGAACTTTTTAACTGCCAGTATCTATTGTGGTCACCAGGTGGTGCTATTCTTATCATTAACTATGAGGAGCTACAGTCTAAGACTGTAGCTTTCCCACAACATACATTCCATTAAATAATTTTCAGTCTGGACTCAAGTTGAACCTGCTGCTAACAGGGTTTAAAAAATATACATTTGAGCTGTAATAACTTTTGAATTAAAACTCTCGTAGAAGTGGGGCCATTTTGTTTTACTTAGCAGGAAAAGCCATCGAACGTGTATCTCATTAAAAAACTAACTGCTTCTTTAATTAATTTCCTGGCACCAAATAAGGGTAATGATGTAATTGTGATTAAATTATTTTCACAGAAAAGCCAATGGGAGAGCAGTGGGGAGACAGACTGTCACTTAGAGTTGTTCCCTTTGTCTACTCCAGCTGACAGCAGGACACATCAAAGTTTGAATGCTGATATCTCTCAAACCATAGCTGTTTGAGAGATACATTTTTTGCATTATATTCAACTTTTGTAGCTCTACAAAATAAAGGCTATTTATAATGGGGCATTACTAACTCTTTAAGGACCAGAGTGGTATGCAACACATTGCAAAACAACGTGTTGAACATCTCTCTGGTCCTAAAAGGGTTGAAGAAGAAGCTGACGAAATGGCGTAACTTACATCATTTTCCTGTTTTGCTATGGGGCAGGAGTAAGGGCATAATTGTGTTCAAGTCTTAAAGGGACAGTAATGTCCCATAAAAATGTGTAGAGTTTGGTAGAGGTTAAAAAAAAATATGTGGCAGAAATACTATCTCTCAAATCGCTATGGTTTGAGAGATATAGGTACTGACAGTCACCCCCCTCCCCTTCTCCTGATGTCAGCTATAAAGCTGACAGCAGGAGATTTGAGTCGCGCGACTGGAGGAGCCTCTTCAGGAAAGCCCGAAACTGCGTTATTTAAAAAGAACTACGTCATAGGAACAGTCTACAAAGTATGTTTGCAAACCAAGCCCACTTTGTAAACCTTTCCAGTGAAATAATTCTTTTAAAATAACTTGATTTCAGCTCTGCTGCAGAGCCGCCATCTGGTCCCCAGACTGTGATCTCCTGCTGTGAGCACAGCGCTGACATCAGTAGAAGGGGAGGGAGGGGAGAACTTTCAGTGCATATATCTCTGAAACCATAGCAGTTTGAGAGATAGGATTTGTGGAAAATGTTTCTTTTTTGAACCTCTACCAAACGCTAAACATTTTTTATGGGACATTAATGGCTCTTTAATGAGAGTATGTGAGGGTATGCACTAAAACAACCATATGTTCCAGCAGAGTATGTGAGGGTATGCACTAAAACAACTGTATGTTCCAGCAGAGTATGTGAGGGTATGCACTAAAACAACTGTATGTTCCAGCGGAGTATGTGAGGGTATGCACTAAAACAACTGTATGAGGGTATGTGAGGGTATGCACTAAAACAACCCTATGCACCAGTGATTACCCTAAGTGCAGTCACTGGTGTTGAGTCTGGCTAATTAGTGCAGTGTTTTACAGATTATTACAGTGGTGTAACTAGTCATTGCAAATATGTTTTGGCCCCTAACACAAAAGTATTTTCACAGAGCAGAAGTACAACCCATTAGACCCTTTGGCAGATGGGCAACAGTACAACCGCACCATCTGCACACCTTATAGCTATGCTGTTGGGCCATTATGAAGGTTGTAAAGGAAGCATGATGGTATTGACAGAGGAGTGCTGAATGTCTTTATTCTAATATTTATGAGCTTATTTTCATGTGGCTGTTACAGAACTTTTGCATAATAAATGTATGAAAGATCATTGTCCTAAATAGCACTGATTGCCCCTGTGGCAGGGGTATAATAATCAGTATGTAGTAATGGATTATATGAATCACACAGGGATCAAGTGTAAAAGTCACCAAAGCTTTTATTTAAAGATTCCCAAGAGTAAAGCTTTCAGAGATTTACTGACACTTTGCAGTGCAGCCAGATAAATTGATTAAGGAGGTCTTACAATAAAATTATATGTTTTTATATTTCCATATAAAAACTCTGGCTACTCCTGATCTTACATTACATTGTTCAGCTGCTTAAATGAGAATTATTATGTTTTACAAAGTATATTCCTATGGTAGCAGTCACATACCCAGGACTGCACTGTGCAGATTCAGAATTGCTCCTATTAGTCATTCAGGGGCCACAAAACGGACTCTCTTGCCTGGAATTCAGCTTGTACATTTATGACTCATGGCCACAAGTTTTTTGACTTGAGCACACAGTCTCCATAGCCCCTTAGAGTCAATCTTGAAAGCCCTTCACTAGGGTCTGTGGGGGCTGAGTGTTCAGCCCAACAAGAATCCAAATCTTGCAGTTCAGTTTCTGTCTCCCTCATGGGTCCACCAAGTGAGTACTGGGGGTTTGTTTTCAGAACCCCATTCCACTCCTGAGCCAGTCTTCTGGGGCTTACAATGTAGCCCTAGATTCAATGGCAGGTGTGGTCCCAGGGAAGCAGACCTGCCTTTAGAGCACTAGTCATAACTATTGGGGGTGCACATAGAAACATAGTAAATTAGATTGAAAAAAGACACACGTCCATCTAGTTCATCCTTTCCCTCATAACCCAGAAGGTGCAGTTCTGCTGTGTCCCACCGTCCAAGGGCTGTCATCTGCCCCAGGGTCCAATAGATTTTACTAATGCATCTCTGAAAATATTTTTGTGTTGGGGGCCCAGAAATGTTTGCATGGTGTCCTCCTATGACTATGTAGCCATGTGGTACTTTCCTTTTAAACGATAAGTAACACTAACAGCTTCTAAATATTAACCCTTTGAGTACCAGAGGTGTATGCTGCTATGAATCAACTCAATTACAAAAAAAGGAAGCTGGAGACTTCAAAATCGTATGCACACTTGCTTTTCCTGGACAGCCAAAAAATAGCTATGTGATGCACTTAATGGGTTAAGAACATCAAAATAAAATCTTGGGATTAGCATTTGATAAACACCATTCTTATTTAAAGAAATACTAACACCTACAAATGTGCAAACACTTGTACATTATACTTCATGCTAGAATTTATACAACTTCTCAGTTTGTTTTCTGAGGCCTAACTCTAGTCTTGTATATATGCTCCATGGAAGCTTCCATTGTTGCCATTTTTAGGATTCGCTAGTCACCCCTCTGGTGTCTGAGAAGTGAGAGTGATGTGTTGTCTGTAAACAGGATGAAATAAGGTTCCTTTTCAATAGAAGAGTCACAGGTATTAATCTCAATATATTGGGCTTATATACTAAGGGATGATAAAGAGGGGATTATTTCTCCAGTGATATCACTTCTCCAGTTCCTATGTTATTTTGTGGAGTTTATGCACTAAGATCTCCAAATGTGGAGAAATCTTAGTGTATTGGCTCCATAGAATAACATAGGAATTGTAGAAGCTATCTCTGCGTTATCACCTCTTTATCCAGTCTTAGGGTTGCCACCTTTTCTTAAAAAAAAAAAAAACGGCCATGGCATTCTCTCCATAAACTTAACATTGGGCAGAAGCCAATTTTTTACCGACCTGCCGGTAAAATACAGTCTGGGTGGCAACCCTATCCAGTCTTAGTGCAAAACCCCCATTATCTGCCTCAGCTTTTGCTCTCATTACAAACAGCACAAACACAATTAACCAAATGGTGCTTGAATAGGACACACTAGATATGCATTCAAATGCAAGTTTAGGATTTTAGGAAACTAAAATAAAATAAAAATGTTTTACAGGTGGATGTTGTAATTACATGATATATAAAGCTGCATTAGCCAATTTCACTTTTAGATGTTAGTGTTCCTTTAAACCTGAGTGCCAGAGAGATATCCAATGCACTCAGAGGCTTAAAGGAAAACAAGAGTTTATGTATACCGATAAACACTAATAAGGTTTAGTTCCAGTTATGTGTTCTCTAATACTTTAAAAGGCTGGTTTGTGCTGACCAGCAGAACTACTAGTGCAGGTCTGTCCAAGTACAGTACTTAAGGGCCACCAACAGGCCAGGATGTAAGGATTTCACTGATTATACACAGGTGAGATAATTAGTGGATCATTAATACTGACTGACTCACCTGTGCTTAATCAGGGAAATTCTTACATCCAGGCCTGTTGGTGGCCTTTGAGGACTGAACTTGCACAGCCCTGCACTAGGGCATACCTGAGTTTACCTTCTGTTCTGGGTTCTCATTTAGCATCAAAGGGGTTAAAAAACATGATTTTTGCACATTCTGAGCCATACGCAGGAATAAAAGGAGGGGCAATTCTGGAGCAAACCAACTGCCCCAAACTTCCCATTAATTTAAATGAGGTTTTTAACCCATTCAATACTAAAGAAAACTCAAATGCATTGCTTCAGAATGCATTGGATACATTTCTAGCATTCAAAGGAATTACCCTTTGAGCGCCAGCAGGGGTTTGCTATGTGTTGCGTACCCCTGTGGCATTCATAGGGTTAAAAGCAACCTTTAAATCAATGGGAATTTGTATTTCCCCTGCAGTGCCGTTGATTTGCTGAAGAATTTTCTTGAAGTTTCTTTGTTCATGTAGCCCTTTATATTCTTCTAGTGTAAAAGCCCGTGTACATGGGCCAAGGTAAGGAACCCTTTGAGTGCCAGAGGGGTACGCAACACATTGCTTTGCAATGCGTTGTGTACCCCTCTGGCACTTAAAGGGTTAAGCAGCCACTACCTCATTGCTCTACTCGATGCAGTCTTGTCGACTCACACGCCTCACTCACGAGATGCAATCATACGCAGTAGAGACTTCCCGAACGCACAGAATGCTCCCAGCACAGAACTCCCAGCATTTTGCACAGAATGCTCCCAGCACAGAACTCCCAGCATTCTGAGCGTTCAAGCAGTCTCTACTGCGGATGACTGCTTCTGACAAACATCCTAGCGAATTATTATATAGGATGTTTTGTGTGAAGTGAACGGTGAGTATATTTGTGCATGTACTTTCATCCTTTCTGTTTAATTTGTGGGTAAAAAGTGCTAATATTTTATTGTCTTTGAGCATACTGTATGATGTGACAAGCCTGTCCTGATGCACTGGCCAGATTTTAACCCCTTAGATCATGGTTAATCAAATGTTGGCCCTACTGCTGTTGTGGACTACATACAACTCCCAACAGGCATTGGCAGTATGGGGATGATGTATGTTGTAGTGCCCAACAGCTGTGGGGCCAGTAATGGGTTATCCCTGCCATAGATGCTAGAAAAAGCAACATAGTGAACAGTTCTCTAGCATTCAAGGGGTTAAGACATTCCACGTTGGGGAAAATGTGGTTTAATTATTTTGCTAGTTTTGCATCTTTTATGAATTTACATTTATTGTATTTAGTTGAAGAACGCTACTTGATTTAATTAAATATTTTGGCAACTGCCTACTGACGCTTTAAGCATCTTTTAATAAAAGTTATAATTATTCCCTTAGGCAAAATAGCAGTACCTTGGAGGCACCCGCTATAACATATGGAACATACAGAGGATCAAGAAGGATAAGGAAGCTCCTCAAGAGACGGCCAGAGGTCAATTCTCCGATCCCGGAAAAAGAAGAGACAACTGACAGAGAACCAACGCCCACAATTCCAGAGGTAGATGCTCATAATGATACCATGCTTCAGATCGAAGCAAAAACTGAGCCAGATGCGGATTTCCATAAACAATTTGAAGAAGATACTCATGAAAAGATAAACCTAAAAAATAACTTGAAGCCAAATTCAGGGGAGATCTCAAATGTTACCGAGGATCTTCCAGCAGATTTAGATGAGAATTCTAAGTATACAGAGGAACTTCAAAAAGATGCAGCTGACAGCTCACAATATAGAGAGTACCTGCAAGCAGATGTAAATAAGAACTCAAAGTATACAGAGTTCTTGCAGGCTGATGAAGATGAGAAAAAATATTTGAAGGATCTTCAACATGGTGAAGAAGAGTACTCAAAGTATGCAAAGCATCAGCAATCAGATAAAGATGAGATCTCAGTGTATACAGAGTACCGGAAATCAAGTGAAGATGAGAACTCAAAGTATATAGAAAACCTGCAGTCAGAAGATGAGGAGAACTCAAAGAATACAAAGTACCTGCAAACAGACGAAGATGTGAATTCAGTGTGTTTGAAGAATCTTGAACTAGATGAAGATGAGAACTCAAAGTATACCAAGCAATTGCAATCAGGTAAAGATGAGAGCTCAAAGAATATCAAGCATCTGCGATCAGTTGAAAATGATAATGCAAAGTTTGAGTATGTGAAACCAGAAGAAGAGAATTCAAAGTATACAGGGTACCTGCAATCTGAAGAAGAAGAAGAGAACTCAAAGTACACAGAGTACCTGCAATCAGAAGAAGAAGAGAACTCAAAGTACACAGAGTACCTGCAATCAGAAGAAGAAGAAGAGAACTCAAAGTATACAGGGTACCTGCAATCTGAAGAAGAAGAGAACTCAAAGTACACAGAGTACCTGCAAACAAAAGAAGAGAATTCAAAACATACAGAGTATCTGCAACCAGAAGATGATGTGAACTCAAAGCTTATAAAGTACCTGCAAACAGATGAAGATGTGAATTCAATATCTACAAAGGATCTTGAACTAAATGAAAACGAGAGTTCAAAGTATACCAAGCACCTGCAATCAGATGAACATGAGAACTCAGGGTATATAGAGAACTTGAAACCAGGAGTAGAGGACTCAAAGTATAAAGAATATGTGCAACCAGAGAAAGATGATAAATCAAAGTACAGAGAATACCTGCAGCGAGATGAAGATGAATACATAAAGTATATGCTACAAGAGGAGAAATCAAAATATACAGAGCACCTTAAACCAGATGAAGACTATACATTACAGTATACAAAAGACCTGAAAGCAGATGGATATGAGAATTCAAAGTATACACAGTATCTACAATCAGCAAC
Organism: Rhinophrynus dorsalis; assembly: GCA_037306005.1. Classification (NCBI taxonomy): domain Eukaryota; kingdom Metazoa; phylum Chordata; class Amphibia; order Anura; family Rhinophrynidae; genus Rhinophrynus; species Rhinophrynus dorsalis. The sequence continues at coordinate 64,214,309 of CM074719.1, read as the reverse complement.
AGGTGAAATATCAAAGATCACACTGGCTCTCCTTCCAGATGCAGATGAGAATTCAAATACTCTATTAGGTTTACAAGCAGATTTGAATACAGACTCAAATGACATAGAAAATCTGCAACAATGTGCAGTAGAGAAATCAAAGATCACAAAGGATCCACAACCAGATGATGTCAGTAGATCAGAGATTAGAGTGGATCTGACTCCAAATGTAGATAACAACTCAAAAATCCCAGTGGTTCTACCAACAGATACAGGTAAAGACTTAAAGATCACAGTGGATGTACCACAAAATGTAAAGGAGAACTCAAGAAAACAAAATGATTTGTCTACCATCAAACAACTTACACATGGAAATCTAGATGCACCCTTGCTGGACAAGGGTGACTGCCAGATTATTTCAAGTGTTAATTTAGTCAATGATCAACTTAACGATGATGTAAAAGGAATGTATAAAAAAGCACAAGTTCATCCTCATCTAATTGATGATTCCACAATGAATGTCAATGCCTCTCTTGATGATTCTGCCAAAAATAATGATATTGGGTCTTCATGTACAAGTGTAATAACTAATGATAACCTAAAATTAACAGGGACTATCCCACAAGTTTTGGATCAGCCGCTGTTGGACATAGATAATGGTTTATTTACAGATGCCTATTCTCAACAGTCACAAGAAAATGAAACAATTAAACCACAATCTATGTTGTCAGAAGAAACAAACACTTCTTTAAACCAGTCTTCCGATGGATGCTGTAATATAACTGCTCCTCAGCTTGACTTTACTGCAAATATTGCTTCTGTTTATGAATCTTCTGGAAGTATTAACATTTTGGGGAAATTGGAAAGAGCTAGCTTGTCAAGTGAGACTGCCACAGTAAATCACACTGTTTCTGGCAATAGTAACAATGATAATAATTTGGACAGTAAGTGTATTACTGATTATAATTCTGTTAACATGTCCAACAGTATTGTGTTTCATGAGAAATGTCTAGATGAGTTGATTGCTGATATTGAACCTGAATCTGATAATCATTTGAACAATATTTGTTATTTGTCCAAATCATCTCTGAATGACAGCTATGTCAAAGAACCTGCAGATGTTCTTTCATTTAATGAGTGCCATTCTCCTTCTCTTACCACTTCCGACTTTCCATGCAATGATGTAAGTTGTGGTGGACGTTTGCCTAGCTCAGATGATATTGATTCAGGGGTATTTTCATCACAAGCATATACACCTGATGAAAATAAGACTCCTCCATCTGATATGTACCTGGATAATATAATAAATCAATTTGAGACTAAAAGTGTCCAGGAGACCAATATGAGTAACTTTGATAAGTCTGACAGAAGAATGCTTGGTAACACTGTAATATCAGCACCTCAGTTTGAAAATGGAAGTAAAGAGGACAACCTGCAAGAAATCCATGTTTTAAGCAAAACTCAAACAGATGACTTTGTGACACTCACAGACAATATTGCAGATCCTGCAGGTCATGATACAACATCTGATGGACTTAATGGAGCAATGGTAGAGGATTCTTCTGATCCTACATTAAAATCAAATTCAGAAGATGTTTATGTTGCAAAAGTTTTAGTGAGATCTGTAGATGTTAAAGAAGTAGAAATTGCTCCATATAGTTTTAGGTCAGAGGTCATAACCAGAAGTAAACTTCCAACTCCTACTTTTGAGCCTGAGTATATATGTTTACCAAACCTGTCATCTCAGCCTGTAGAAAATACAAATGCTAGTGATTCACAGGTTTCTGGACACTTCCAAGGAAATGATACTTTTTCAGCAGTTGTGAAGCACTTCCCTGATTATGTACAACCTCAAGATAATATATCATCTAAGTTGGAATCTGATATTGGGACAGAAAAAACACATTTAGGATATGAAATTAAAAGCAATGTTGGGGACAATCTTAATACTACATTCTCTTTGGATCCATTTGTAGAAAATGTATTACCAAAGATAAATAATAAATCACAACATGTGTACACAGAGAACATAAAAAATAACAATTTGGCTCATTGCTGGAAGCCGATTAATGACAACCTTATAAACATATCATCCCCAACCCATGAGGATGAAAATGAAATAGCTGAGGGCACAATGCTCTCTAGTGTTTCCAAGATGGAATATAGAAACCAAGATTCAGATAACAACGGCACAAATTTTCCGATAAATGTAGATATAATTCCCAAAGAGTCAGATGAAATGAAGGGTAGTCCGCCAAATTCACAGATACATCCTTCAACTCCCAGTAAAGAGCTTGGTCTTATCCTACCTGCAAAATACTATTCTGAACCATCTGATCTATTGCTGATACAAAAAGCTAATGAAATTATTAGCAATGTATTAGATTCAGCCATGGTGAAAATTACTCACCAAAAGAAAGAAGACATACAGTTAAGTAATCTTCCAACTTCTACTTTTGAGTCAGAGTATGCATCTCCACCAAACGTGTCATCTCCACCTAAGGATATAACAAATGCTATCTATTGCAAGACTCTTGAACATGACCACAAAAATGAAAATGGTGACAGAGTTGATAAACATTTCCCCAATACAGAAACAAAATATATTGTTAAGAATAATCAGACAGCTAATTCCTTAAATTCAGTTGAACTTGACCACATTAATCAAGTTAATGATAACTGCAAGCAGGAAAATGTACAGATAAATGATATTTCAGATAAATATTCCAAAGCAGTATATAATACAATCTCCAACTGGCAATCGGACATTGAGACAGGACCAAGACTACAGGAAGAGTCAACATACTCTTCTAGTATAGATACTCCTGATGAAGAACGTTTTACTGTTCCACCAATTCATTCTACAACGCCAAGTAAAAATTGTGATTTCTTTCTTCCACAAGCAGATTGTTCCGTGTCATCTAATATGTTATTATTGACACAAAATGCTGATGGGAAAACATATCCTATAGTGCAGTCAGCTATGGAAGAAGGTGAGGCAAAACACAAAATGAAGACAGATAATGATCAGGGTTTAATGACTCCCAACATCATAGAAGAGAAAGTAGCAAAACCTAAATTAAATGAAAATTTATCACATCACACACTAGATAGCTTCTTTCCACCAAGCAAAAATATTCAGTGTAAGTATCCAGAGGGCAAAGATGCGTTTGTGTCCAGCTCAGAAAAGATAGTAAATGAAGTTATAGACTCTGCTAAACAAAAAATATATGCTGATCTTTTACAAAATAACTTGGACAAAGACTTCAAAACAGATGACGTAACCAAATATAAGATCCCTAACAATATAAATATGAACTTTACAAATGGTAACAGTGAGGCAGGCCAGGATACACAAAACTCCTGTTTATTAGAATCTGACACCGCGCAGAACATTTTATATTGTGAAAGAAATTCAAGTATTCTGCTCACCACAGAGATTCCTGAAAATAAAGTAAATACTACTCAAAAGATTGCAGGTGACAAAGTAAACATACAGAAAGAGCCTGTAAGTGGATATGTAGTAAACAGAATTTCCCCAAACATTGAACAAATGGAGCAAGATTTGCAGTCTTTTAATAGTGCAGGCAGCACAAGTGAAGAGGCAAATATTGTAGAAAATATACAGACTAACTTCTCTTCTGAGGCTAATGTAGAAGCACTCATGCAAGAAGATGAGGATAATGAAAATCTGATATCTAATGAATATGAATTTACAAATATGAATAGAATTGATCACATGGAAAATCCTCTAATCATGTCACAGATTGATTTTTCAGATCCTGGGAAAATTGCAAATTATATTGATGATATCATAGAAGACATGGATATGTTCCTTTTAAAAAGAAATATAGACATCTTAACACCCGTACAATTTTCTGTTCATAATGGCCAGTATGTTGAAACAAGTGATGATGAGCCAGCTGATCATACAGATTTTAGAGATGACAGTGATGAATCTTCTGGCCAAGATTCGTTTTTGTCTATTCAGGCCAAGCGGGTTAAGATTTATCCATTTTCTTTGTCTCCAATATATGAGGATGACAGCAGTTCTGAGGATGTCCTGTCTAATAGTGCTTCTCCTAGGCATGTTGACGGAACAGATTCAAATAACAGTTCAAGTGACCACACTTCGATCTTATCACTTCTCCAGTCAGTATCAGATCGTTTAAAAGAAACATCACATGAAGAATGTGGTTTTCCAACATCTGAAAATGAAACAGCATTTGCCAGTGACCAGCCAAATAAAGATATAACAGGAACATCAGAGAACATAAGCTCTGAATTTAACACAAATGCTGAAGTTTCCACACATGAACCTGTGCTAAATGGGAAGGAAGACAAAGCGGCTCCTGAATCCTCTCCTTCTCAAATTTCCTCACTCTCCAGTATGTTTATTACAAAATCTCTTCCAGAAACCCGGCTCCCGACAACTTTAGGACGTCAATCTTTTCTTTTAAAAATGTCCACACAGCCAAGCACTTTTGGATCAAAATCTATTGTTGAAACCTTGACATCTCCAACATCAGGGAATGATTCTTCAACATCACAGACAGAAGAATCCAATGCACCCAACTTACAGTCTAATACAGACACCACTCCAAGTGCAGCTCCTGTAAATCAGCTATCTGTAATACAGATGGCGCCAGAGTCAACAGTGTCTATCCAGAAATCTGACATTGAACCCAAGCCACGCCTAACACCAAGAAGTGTTTATTATGATTATTTCAGTGAGGTTCAAAATTATTCCCAACCCACAGATACCAAAGGGAGCATTTTGCTGGAAAAGATAGACAATCTGAAACCGGAAAATGCCCAGAAAAGTATATCACCAAAGGTAAGAATTGGATCTATTTACAGTTATAAAATGTATGTTGTAAATTAAAGAGTAGCAATTCTGTAACAAAGGGCATCATAGGAGTCACATAACCCCCCTCCCAGATATATGAACCCCTTGATTGCTATCTAGCATTCAAGGGGTTAAAATCCCAATTTTAAATCAATGTGTATATCTTCTGCAGTGAACTTGGTGTGCCTCAGATTTGCTCCTCTTGTAATTGTGCATATGGCCTGTTGATTCTAATGTGTTCCTTTAACGCTTTGAGTGCCAGATGGATATGTAATGCTTTTTCGGAGCTATGTGTTGCACACATATCTGGCACTTAAAGGGTTAAAGAGGCAATTAAGTTTTATCATGAAAACATATGTTAGGGGTTTTCTACTGTTGGGAAATTTTTCATTCAAAATGTATTAAAGTTGCATTTTTTAATCAACAGTATCAACTAGTGTCCAAAAGGCAATTTTTGTCTAATACACTCTATAGCTAAGCTTGAGTCACTGACTACAACTCAGTCCCTACAGTAATTGACAGGAACATCATCATCTGGTAACCACAATAGAACATTGCAATTTAGTATAAACAACTTTTAAATTAATAACCTTTGAATTAAAAATGTCCCAGCTGTGATATTTCCCTTGTTAAACTAAAAAGAAAGTGTTATATAACATCTATCTATCTATCTATTTATCTATCTACCCATGCATCATTATCATGCATCATTATCTATCTATCTATCTATCTATCTATCTATCTATCTATCTATCTATCTATCTATCTAATCTATCGATCTATCTAATCTATCCATGTATCATCTATCTATCTATCGATCGATTGATCTATCTATGCATTATCTATCTATCTATCTATCTATCTATCTATCTATCTAGCTAGCTAGCTATCTAGCTAGCTATCTATCTATCTATCCATGCATCTGTCTGTCTATGCATTATTTATCTATATATCCATGTATCATCTATTGATATCTATCTATCTTTATATCTGTCTGCCTATCTCACTAATCTTTGTCTCTGTCACTCTCTGTTTCTCTCTCTGTATGCCTCTCTCTCTGTCTCTCTGTCAGCCTCTCTCTCGCTCTCATATATATATGTGGTTTCCTCCATAAATGATTTCTGTGAGGTCTGCCTCTACACTGATACAACTAGCAATAGATTATAAAAGAGATCAGATACAAATAAAAGGTTATTGATATAACTGACTGCTGTATGAAGAACACTGTGCTTCTGTTAAATGAAGAACGCTGTATCATCATTAGAACTCACACCCTGTGCAATTCATTTTTCACAACCTCCCCTTCAAAAATCACAGTTCAGTAACATCATCATACATTGCTCTGACACCATCAACAACACTCTGTTCTGTAAGGAGATAAATGTCCTTCCAGATACACAGACTAAAACAAAATACAAATTAAAAACTCTCACCACCAACCAGAAAAGACTTTCAATTAAAAGACTCCCTCTCATTCCTTTTGACATGTATACCACAAATTTCAGTACCCTCAACAATCTCTGCATTCTGTGTGGTCTTTTACCATCACTGGTCTGTACACTGTATACTATCCTATATAATAATTCACTAAGTGTATGTTTGTCAGAAGCCGTCATGCTCAGTACAAACGGCTGCGTAAGCTACAGTCATGAGCAGTACAGACTGCCCGCGACGCGGCTGATAACGGAGTGGGGTACTCCGAATTCAGACCGTATTCCTCTGGACTACGGTCTGAATTCGGAGCACCCCGCTCCGTTATCAGCTGCGGCGTGGGCAGTCTGTACTGTGCATGACTGCACCACGGCTTTTGCTGGTTGGCACTGTGGCCATGTACACGGGCTCTTCAACTACGGCTGCACGCCATTCGGGGAGTCCGGAACCGGAATTTAAAAAAGAAAAGCTCTGTGGTCCTTAAGTGACCGCGCCGCCGGTCCTTAAGGGGTTAACATAAACACACATAATCACTTACACACATAAATAAACACCCATCCACACACCCAATCACGACGCACACACGTACAGGTGCACACACACACACACACACACACACACACCTAGTTTGAGAAATTAAAAGAGAAGATGCATTAAGCTGTGATATGGGGTGATAAAGAGGGGAAAACATCTCTGATGATATTGCTTATCCAATGTTATTCTCTGGATCAATGCACTAAGATATCTCTAGTTGGAGAAATCTTAGTGTGTAGGCTCCATAGAATACCATAGGAACTGGAGAAGTGATATCAATGGAGTTGTTGGGAGGGAGATGCACTAAATCATGATAAACAGGTGATAAAGTGTAGATGACCTTTCCAGTGATATCACTTCTTCAGGTCCTATGTTATTCTATGGACCCAATGCACTAATAATTGTTAGAGATCTTAGCGCATAGGCTGTATAGAATCCTATATAATAATTCCCTAGGATGTTTGTCACGATGCAGTCATGCACAGTAGAGACTGCCCATAATACTTAAAGATCTTAGTGCATAGGCTGTTTGTCACGATGTAGTCATGCACAGTAAAGACTGCCCATAATACTTAGAGATCATAGTGCCTAGGCTGTATAGAATCCTATATAATAATTCGCTAAGATGTTTGTCACGATGCAGTCATGTGCAGTAGAGACTGCCCACGATTGCATCGCATGAGTGAGGCGACACAAGACTGTATCGTATGGAGCAGTGAGGGAGCGGCCTCTTAACCCTTTGAGTGCCAGAGGGGTACGCAATGCATTGCGTACCCCTCTGGCACTCAAAGGGTTAACATTTCCAGGACCTTGGCCTGTGTACACGGGCTTTTATACTAGTATCATACAACCTGAAGAAGTAATATGAATTGAGCTGTTATCTCCACTTTAGCAATATTTATCACACTTTAATGCATAACCCCTGTTATCACCAGTTTGTCACCTCTTTATCACACCTTAGTGTAGAACCCCCATAGTGTACCATTGATAACAAGGAAAACAGATTATAATTTTTTGAACTGGATGGGTGTTTTTTTTGTGTATCTTTACTCTAGAATTACCCTGATTTCACAGTTATGCATACGCAAAAATGTATGAATTTATCAACGTTTGATGTAAAAAGTTCATTGAACAAAATGGAATAAAATCAAATGTTTCAGGGTCATGAAATGCAATTACACAGCTATGCTTTATTATTCTAATCCTATTCACATTACACTAACACTGTCATAACACCTGTCATTAGGGATTTACTGTGATAGTAGGAGAAGACAGCTGTTTGAGACTTGAGAGAAAAGTCTGAGAGGCTAATGTATTAGGACAGTGTTTCTCAACTCCTGTCCTCAGAACCCACTAACAGGCCAGGACTTAGGGATTTCTTTGCTAGGGCACAGGTGTGGTGATCAGAGGCTCATTCACATTGATTAACTCACCTGTGCTCTAACAAGGAAATCATCAAATCCTGGCCTGTTAGTGGGTCCTTAGGACAGGAGTTGAGAAACACTGTATTAGGAAGATCTGGAGCAATTATTGAGTAAACCTACTCCACCAGTAGTCATAGATTAAAAAAAATCCCCAAATTCCAAGGATAATAATATATCATTTAACCCTTTCAGTACTGGAGAGTTATTCAATCCATTGCAACCTCTCTGTCACGCAAAGAGTTACCACCTTGAATAATAGCAAGCTCGCCATTGAATTGCAAGCAAATGTTTTGAAGACCTCTCTAGCATTCAAAGGGTTAAAAACTTTAAAAAAGCTTTATTTGTCCTCTGCTGTGTAGTTGATTTGCTCCCGAATTGCTCCAGCCTAGGAGACGAGATGTCCAATTGCACTGATACAACTTTTTAGTTAAAGGGATAGTAATATTTCAAAATAAAAGCAGCTCCAATTAATCTTCTTAGTATCTGGGCCATGGAGAGCGTTATTTCAATACTGTCAGAGTTGTTTTTCAAGAGTAGTTGATTGATAAAGTATCCCCCTCCTGCCCCTTTTACTGATGTAACACTGCTCACCTCAGAGCAGCAAGAGTGTCCGGATGAATTGCAGGGAGGGATAATCTTCAATGAACATAAGGAAAAACCTGAAAAACCTGTGAAGGCGGGCAGGGTTTTCCTTATGCTCGCAGTAAGAAGATTGTCTCTTGCTGTGATCTGTCTGATCCCAGGACCAGATTCCGCATCTGAGGTGAGCAGTGTTACATCAGTAAAAGGGGCGGGAGCGAGATACTTTATCATTCAATTACTTTTGTACTATAACTCTGATAGTATAGAAATAAAACTCTCCAAAGTCCAAATACTATGAAGATTAATTGGAGCTGCTGTTTTTGTGAACATTACTATCCCTTTACGAAAATAGATTACTTTTTTAACCCTTTGAGTGCCAGAGGGGTAGGCAAAGCATTGCAACACAATGCGTTGCCTACCCCTCTGGCACTCAAATGGTTATATATTTGTTTTATAATAGTATACAGGGATTTTTATTGTTGCAGTCAAGTGTTTATAAAGTTGCAGTTCTTTCAGATTATACTTGCTGGATATTTGAACCTCTGTGTGCCAGAGAGGTATTCAGTACACTACAATGCGTTGGATATCTCTCTGGCACTTAAAGGGTTAATAACAACAAGTGTTTCCTTGTTTTTCAGATCCCCATCAATTCAGACTCCTACAAACATAATCCAAGACCTGGAAAAGTAAGTGCACTGATGTATTTGCAGGAATTATTGCAATTATTGTTGCGGATGTAGCTGGTGGGCGGGGCATTACTGAGAATTTTTAGGTTATTTCATTAAGTATTGACACTTATTTGTGGAACTGAATAAATGATTTAGAGCAAGATCAAAGCATTTTATTTATACAGACTAATGTATAAACATGTGTACTGAAGGTTAAATAAACATTAATGCAAGTTTTGTTTCTGTGGAGCAATGTGATACACTTATATACACACCACACAGTCTGATCTCCTAAACACAGGGACACCAGGGTGATACACTTATATACACACCACACAGTCTGACCTCCTAAACACAGGGACACCAGGGTGATACACTTATATACACACCACACAGTCTGACCTCCTAAACACAGGGACACCAGGGTAATACACTTATATACACACCTCACAGTCCGATCTCCTAAACACAGGGGTACCAGGGTGATACACTTATATACACACCTCACAGTCTGATCTCCTAAACACAGGGGCACCAGGGTGATACACTTCTATACACACCACACAGTCTGATCTCCTAAACACAGGGACACCAGGGTGATACACTTATATACACACCACACAGTCTGATCTCCTAAACACAGGGACATCAGGGTGATACACTTATATACACACCTCACAGTCTGATCTCCTAAACACAGGGGCACCAGGGTGATACACTTATATACACACCTCACAGTCTGATCTCCTAAACACAGGGACACCAGGGTGATACACTTATATACACACCACACAGTCTGATCTCCTAAACACAGGGACACCAGGGTGATACACTTATATACACACCACACATATACACACCACACAGTCTGATCTCCTAAACACAGGGACACTAGGGTGATACACTTATATACACACCACATAGTCTGATCTCCTAAACACAGGGACATCAGGGTGATATACTTATATACATACCACACAGTCTGTTCTCCTAAACACATGGACACCAGGGTGATACACTTATATACACACTCTGATCTCCTAAACACAAGGACACCAGGGTGATACACTGATATACACACCACACAGTCTGATCTCCTAAACACAGGGACACCAGGGTGATACACTTATATACACACCACACAGTCTGATCTCCTAAACACAGGAACACCAGAGTGATACACTTACATACACACCATACAGTCTGATCTCCTAAACACAGGGACACCAGGGTGATACACTTATATAGACACCACACAGTCTGATCTCCTAAACACACGGACACCACAGTGATACACTTATATACACACCACACAGTCTGATCTCCTAAAGACAGGGACACCAGGGTGATACACTTATATACACACCACACAGTCTGATCTCCTAAACACAGGGACACCAGGGTGATACACTGATATACACACCACACAGTCTGTTCTCCTAAACACAGGGACACCAGGGTGATACACTTATATACACACCACACAGTCTGATCTCCTAAACACAGGGACATCAGGGTGATGCACTTATATACACACACCACACAGTCTGTTCTCCTAAACACAGGGACACCAGGGTGATACACTTATATACACACCACACAGTCTGATCTCCTAAACACACAGACACCACGGTGATACACTTATATACACACCACACAGTCTGATCTCCTAAACACAGGGACACCAGGGTGATACACTTATATACATACCACACAGTCTGATCTCCTAAACACAGGGACACCAGGGTGATACACTGATATACACACCACGCAGTCTGTTCTCCTAAACACAGGAACACCAGGGTGATACACTTATATACACACCACACAGTCTGATCTCCTAAACACAGGGACATCAGGGTGATACACTTATATACACACCACACAGTCTGTTCTCCTAAACACAGGGACACCAGGGTGATACACTTATATACACACCACGCAGTCTGATCTCCTAAACACAGGGACACCAGGGTGATACACTTATATACACACACCACACAGTCTGATCTCCTAAACACAGGAACACCAGGGTGATACACTTATATACACACCACACAGTCTGATCTCCTAAACACAGGGACACCAGGGTGATACGCTTATATACACACCACACAGTCTGATCTCCTAAACACACGGACACCACGGTGATACACTTATATACACACCACACAGTCTGATCTCCTAAACACAGGGACACCAGGGTGATACATTGATATACACACCACACAGTCTGATCTCCTAAAAAGACGGACACCAGGGTGGGAAAGAGGGATAGAGGAATTTGGGTCTAAAAAAGGAACTGTCCCTCCTAAAGAAGGACACTTGGGAGGTATGCATGGTTAACTATTTGACAAGATAAGGAATGATAATAGGAAGGTGTCCTCTAATAAGTTGTTGTCTAAAGTTATGGGATCCAAGCTCCCACAGCTTATCATACTCCCCAAGGCCATTTTAATGTATGGGCATCACCTCTGGGCTTTCAACAGTCCCATTTTCACAGAAAGGAACCAATTTAGTCCTTTTGTCAGATGGCCAGTGAGGAATGAGACAGTTCTGGGTGCTCAACAACACATAAATGTGTATGATTTTCACACAAAGAAAGGAAAAGGAGAACTGCAACTGAATGTGAGAATCCTAAATGTTAACCTGTGGTTGGAAGGCCTCCATTCACAACTCTGTAGGGGCCTCCAGGATTCTTACAACTGCCCTGATGCTCCCTTTCAGTCACTGATTGCTCAGCAGATGTATGTGATGTGCGGGCTGGGTGATGTCAGAGGCTCACTACGCATTTATGGGAGACTTCTATCCTCTCCAGACACCATTGTTGTCAGATTCATCGAGACGTAGCAATGTTGCTTCTACTTCCATAAGTGATAGTGAGGCTCTGACTTCATCCAGCCCTGCAGATCACAGTGATGTGAAGGGTGATTTGTAAGTAAAAGAGGGCATTTGAATCTATGGTATATGGGCCATTATTTATAATAACTGGAGTTATTCTGGAGTAAACCATCTGCTCCATAGGGGAAAAAAATCACAAATGCCCATGCATTTAAATATAGATTTTTAACCTCTTAAATGCCAGAGATTTCTCAACTGCATTGCAAAGCCCACTGGGTTACAAGACCAATTTAATTTAGCAGGGTTTTTTATTTATCCCCTATGGAGCAGCTGGGTTACACCAAAATATCTCCAGAAATATGGGTCTTGGTTCCCAAATTTCTTATGCAAACAGCATTTGTTAGAAGGCACCTTCCTATTACACTTTACTGCCCCTTTAAGATCTAGCATAATTATACTAATACATCTTAGGGTAATTAAAGTAGCAATAATAATAGATAAACAGAAAGAGAGAGAGAGAGAGAGATAGATAGATAGATAGATAGATAGATAGATAGATAGATAGATAGATAGATAGAGACAGACAGACAAACAGACAGACAGACAGACAGACAGATAGATAGATAGATAGATAGATAGATAGAGAAAGAAAGAGATAGGTAGATAGATAGATAGATAGATAGATAGATAGATAGATAGATAGATGATAGACAGAGAAAGAAAGACAGACAGATAGATAGATATATAGATAGATAGATAGATAGATAGATAGATAGATAGATAGATAGATAGATACATAGATAGATAGATAGATAGATAGATAGATAGATAGATAGATAGATAGATATGAGATAGATAGATACATAGATTGATAGATAGATAGATAGATAGATATGAGATAGATAGATTGATAGATAGATAGATATTAGATAGATAGATATGAGATAGATAGATAAATAGATAGATAGATAGATAGATGATAGACAGAGAAAGAAAGAGACAGATAGATATATAGATAGATAGATAGATAGATAGATAGATAGATAGATGATAGATAGAGAAAGAAAGAGATAGATAGATAGATAGATAGATAGATAGATAGATAGATATGAGATAGATATGAGATAGATTGATAGATAGATAGATAGATAGATAGATAGATAGATAGATAGATACATAGATAGATAGATAGATAGATCGATAGATAGATAGATACATAGATAGATAGATAGATAGATAGATAGTACAGTTCTATGTCCACAGCTGGGAGAACTTACCAAGAGCTCAAAAGTTTAACTATTTAAAATAAATAAGGTTGTGTGATACTTTGCTTTGCTATGCATTGCACGCTCCTCTGGTCCTCATAGGGTTTTTCATAATATAGACTACAAAACTTTTATTGTTAAACTACAAAGGAATGGTAGTAAAGAGCCACAAACAGATAGTAACTGATTTTAATTGATTCCATACTAATGTATCTTGTACTGAATACAGGCAGTGAGTAAAGTGATATTTCTTTCTACAAACATTTCAAGATACTTAAATGGAAACCACACCGGATTGCTATGATAGCTAATGTAACACTTTGTGCCTTAACATGTGTATTGCACATGCAAACAGTTTTGTATGTCTTAAGATTTATGGAAGATAAATATGTTACTGTACCAGCTCGTGACTTTCTGTTAATTAAAAACAGGTGATCATCTCAGATATAATTGATCAAGAAAACAAGAAAGAACTGAATGGGGACATTCTTGATGCAACAGCTTGGATTTTTCTGAATGGGGTAAACATTCGAGTCATTAGAGGATGGTAAGAAAATCTTAAGGCTATTTAAAAATAAATACATGTTTACAGAGATTTTTTATGAAATAGAATTGTTGAAAAACTAAAAAACTTGTATCAATAAGCCTTTCAGAATTGCAAATAGCTTGTGGAGTAGTGGTCTCCAGAGTCTAGTACAGCCAGTGTAAAGCAAATCTAGTCCTCAAGAGCCACTATCTCCTGATTCATCAAATGGTATACCTGTGTTGGATCAGTGAACCCCTAGGGTAGAACAGGTTCTAAAATGAAGTCCTATGAAGCCAGAGATTTCTACCTGAGTTCATGTTAGCTAATGGATTGGTTCACATGTGCTAAGGAGAAGATATCCTTAAAGGGATAGTATTACTTCATTTTATCTTTATTTTATTTTGTAGGCATTAAAAAAACATGAAGAATGATATAAGTCTTATCTCTGAAACCTTTATGGTTTAAGAGATATTCACAAACAAAGTATCCCCCCCCTGTTCAACCAGATCAGAAGGGAGATGCCCAGGTAGACTGCAGAGAGGGACAATCTTCAATTAAGATAATGGAAAAAGCTGAAAAACTTGTCAAGGTGGGAAGGGCTTTCATTGTTTTCATACAAAGAAAATTGTCCCCTTCTGTTATCTGTCCTGTCATACAACCAGACTCACATCTGAGAAGAGATGGCTTACACTAGGTAAAAGGGGCGGGGAGGGGAACTTTGCTTATGAATATCTCATAAACCATAAAGGTTTGGGAGATAAGACTTATATCATTCTTCATGTTTTTTTAATGCCTACAAAATAAAATAAAGTTAAAACGAAGTATTACTATCCCTTTAACAAAATCCCAAGTTAAGTATTTATTACAATTACTGACATAAGCACACTCTTCTTCAGGAAAAAGAATTCCACAGAAGCAGTGTTTCTTTTTGTGCATTGGTATGTTTAAGGAACAGTTCCAATGAGTTGCTGGGAGCCACTTGAAGATTAAGTTTGTAACGTGGTTGAAGGCTGAATTCCAACACCCAAATTCCTTCACCATCAAAATTCAGATGTTCTTTCTCACACCATTCTGACTTTACTTCTCCCACGTATTCCACCACAATTTTGAGCAGAGATAAACACTAGTAGAGTGAATCACTTAGCATGACAGCACTCTACAACCTAGCAGAAAAATATTATAATGAAATAAAATCAATTTTTGGATTATGTCTTTTTCATTGGCACAGAAATACGTTCTTGCATGTGAAATCACTTCTGTATCCCTTTGAGATTGTTTTACTTCCTTTAATAATATTATTACATTTGTTTAGTAGTATGGCTTTGTTTTAGAATTGCCACATCATCATTTTTTCTTATATTATTTGGAATGAGTTCATTGCATGTGCAAGTACTCTTCAAAATTTATGAATTTACATTCAAAAGGAACAAGGATATTGGCTGTATTCATAAAAAGGGATTGGGATTAACCATTTGTTAAACAGAGAGAGGAAACAACTTGAACAGATGTACAGAGGGTGCCTAAGTATCTGACTTGAATATCAGGTCAAGCACACCATAACAAGTTACCAGAATCCATTTTGCCTCATCCCTTCTCATATTTAAACTCTGTTTGTCGTATGGGCTTAGCAGCATTTTCTATTATTTTAACCCACTAAGTTCCAGAGGGATGTCACACCTCAAAGGGTTAAGATTCAACAAAAACAGATATATTGATTTATAGATTTTATATCAATAAAACAGTAAAAGGCTAGGTGGATGGAGAGCAACAAATCTACATTTTAGTGGACTAACATTTAAATAGTTAACATTTCAGC
Organism: Rhinophrynus dorsalis; assembly: GCA_037306005.1. Lineage (NCBI taxonomy): Eukaryota > Metazoa > Chordata > Amphibia > Anura > Rhinophrynidae > Rhinophrynus > Rhinophrynus dorsalis. The sequence goes on along the minus strand of CM074719.1, from coordinate 64,198,394 downwards.
TTTAAAACCTTATTCTGTTCTTCATGTTGAAGATGAACTATATGACATAAGAAAATGTTTACTTCTGAAGTTCAAACTTGTAACTACTTCTCTCTACAGAGGAATACTTTGAGTTTTGAGAGAGTTTCTGCCTGCAGAAGAACACAATGATGTTACAGAGTATTTCTACTATGTACAATATCACTGTGATGTTTTAATGGTTTTATATGTGTACCAGAGCATTGTGATATTTGAATTTTTCCTCCTGTGGAAGAACACAGTAATGTTTAAGTGATGACTGAGCTTTTTATCCGGTAGAAGGACACTGTGATGAATGAACTTTCCTACCTGTAGTAGAAGACTGTGATATTTTAGAATATTTCTACCTGTAGGAGAACACTGTGTTGTCTGATGTTTTCTGCCTGTAGGACACTGTGTCGTTTTAGAATATTTCTACCTGTAGAAGAGCAACGAGTTGTCTTTTCTACCTGTAAGAGGACAATATGTAGTTTTAGAATATTTCTACCTGTAGGAGGACACTGTATAGTCTGATCTTTTCTCCTTGTAGAAGGACACTGACATCTCACAGCGTTTCTACCTGTAGAAGAACACTGTGATGACTGAGCTTTTCATCCTGTAGTAAGTCACTGTGATGAGTGATCTTTTCTAATGGTAGGACACTTTGACATTTTAGAAGATTTATACCTGTAGGAAAACACTGAGTTGTCTGGTCTTTTCTACCTGTATATGCACAGGTCACAATTGGAAGCCTCAGGAAGACAGGAACTCCACATCACACATGAAATGTATACGTTCCATGAGAGATATAAGACATGTTAATGCACAGTGGGAGATATATATAAAATTGTAGTAATAAAGAAAGTGTAAAATTTTCACAAAGAGACATAAGGATATGTATAAACGTTTAGCGACTTTTCACTGTGATAACTCGTCAGTCGACTTTTTAGAAAAGTGGTTTAGAAACGGTCTTGTCCAAACAGGAATTGTGTCATAATGCGTTGTTAATTGTCCCCAAAATAAAGGCAGTTTTAGTGGTTAAATGTTCGCAGTAGGTATAACCTGTTCTTATATAGAGACAGCTATGTATATGAAGAAATATTGCCATTTGCGAATTTTTCTGCAAATGTTCCCAGAATATACTTAGATAGACATATTTATAGACTATTATACACTAAAAAGGCTTTTTAAACATTTTCCTCATTGTGTCATAGTTGTTTGAACATAAGTTATGCAGATGCTTCACCAAGCTGCCCCACTGGCATCCCTTCACATCGCTAGATTCCACAGTGTGTCTGGTGATGTGACTAGATGTGACTTGGCTAAGTGGCGCAGCACCATAAACACATTCTCCTTCCCTGCCCTCTGCCCCCTTCCACCCTTGTCTTTCCCTCGCTCCCTGTTCACCTATTAGTATGGCCCTTTCCACTGTACCTTCTACTGCTCTGCCTGTTCTCACCCACCTCCATTCCTCCTTCTCATAGCCATTGCCAAAGGCTTAACTCACATGTTGCTGCTCGTGTCTTGCTAGTCATTATAAGAAAGATGCTACTGAGTTAATATGACATTTTCTCTCCAAAGTAGAGACAGCAAACTGCCCTCTGGTTCCGTAGAGAGCTACAGGGAGATCCCAAAATTGCAAGCCTCGGGTAGGAGATGTTGGTACAGTGAACTCTGACAGCAGAGGCAGCTGTTGGAGCTTAGTAAATGTGGCAAACAACTACATTAACATCCACATGAATATGACAATGCTCATTAATATGCATTTCCATATGGAAATGAGCCATTGTCGATGTGTTAAGTGCAAAATCGTAAATCTGTTGAAGGAGTGATGGATTCATAGCAATGATGGTGGCTTGGAAGTTGTAGTGGATTGACAGGGATATGATGGTGAAGACATCTTAGTGCATATTGGTGATGTGCCTTCAACAAATATTTGATACAACATCTCCATCCAGAGCCCTTTTTCGAAATATAGTGCATTTCCCCCCAAAGTGTCCATAAAATTATTGTATTACGTTTTATGGAAGTGCCTATACCCTGGCTATGATTCACCATAGAATGTGATAACAACAGCTCTACCACTTTGTGACGGTTTCAATGGAAATAAGTTTTGCATGATGCAGCTGCTGTCATCATTATTCTCAGCTGACAAAGGCCTACAATATATGTTTTGGTTTTTTTTAGTAGTTAAACTTTACTGATCCTTTATATAAATGTAACATCTAAGATCAGAAGTCAAAATAATTTTCTAAAAAGCTCCACTGCAAATATTTTCAAAACATTAACTGAACTACATATCTATCCTTACTCAGTGGCTTCTAGGATGATTCTCAATGTGCGATGTCTCCAGCAGACAAAGAGTTAAAAGAGTTAATGTAGCGACTGTTTCCAGATGTTTGGATAGAACCTGAACTAGGTTGACTTCCTTACTTTGTCTTGCTGGCTCTCATCTACAGTTACAATATTTATGTCTTTACCACAGCTGGATTTTGTATGAAAAACCAAATTTTGAAGGACAAGCTCATGTGTTGGAAGAAGGTGAAGCAGAGTTGTTGCACCTTTGGGAACCTCCACAAGCCAATTCTAAGCCAGAAAGGATTACTATAGGTTCTATTAAGAGAGTAGCCAAGGTATGTAACTGTTTGATTCAATATTTGTTGAGTTCCCTTCAACTCTCTTATTAACACTTGGACATGTTTCCATTTCTCTGAATTGCACTGGTTCCTGTGTTTTAATGAAGAGAACTTTATTTAGAGAGGTCAAGAAGAGTTTGAAATAGAGTTTTCCAAAAGTGGGCAGTATGTAATCATATGTTGTACATTTCTATTGTCCCTTTCAAGTATAAATTGGAAGGGGCATTTCAGTGCCCAGTAATCACTTTTGCACTCTTTTGTCTTCTGGCAGGGTGGGCTGCAGTATGGGGGACGGGTGTTGTTGCCAATGTGAAGGTTTTCTTTGGGTGTCATGTACCCATGCACCAACCCTGCATTCCAATGACAATCCTGCTATTGCACAGGAGTCAATAATTTGGTCACTGATTTCGAAGTAACAAATTGCAAAATTAGGGCTATTCAAAATCATGTACTGTCTCTGCCCTCTAGGAATGCTGTGTGAGAATCATGTTATAGACCTGGGGTGTTATTCCTTAAAGTGGCGATAAAGAGTAGATCACTTATCCAGTTTTATAAACTCTCCAAGTCCTGTGTTTTCCTATGGAGCCAATACACTAAGATCTCTCAAGTTGGACAAATCGTAGTGCATTGTCTCCATAGAATAACATAGGAACTGGAGCGTTTATCACACTGAAGAAGTCATCTACACTTTATCATCTCTTTTACACACCTTAATACAGTTGTTCTCAACCAATGCATTCAGGTCACACTAACTGGCCAGGATTTAAATATGTCCTTTTGAAGATCACATTTAAGTTAATCAAACTCACTTAGCCTCTAATTAACTCACCTGTGTTCTAAAAAGGAAATCTTTAAATCCTGGCCTGTTAGTGGGTCCTGAGGACATGGGTTGGGAACCACTGCCTTAGTGCATCTCCCCCCAGTTGTGCACAAAACTGTCCTCAGCCTCACACCAACAGCAAAAGTTTTCCATTTCTCACATTAACACGGGCCAGTCAAACAGTGGTTCAATCATTCTGAAGGATCTGCCTGAGTTAATGACATTCATATGTTTTTAATTGCAGAGATCCTAATAACAGGCTCTGAGAACAGGTTTAAGCTCCCCACTGTAGACCAGTGGGGACTTATGTAGTTCTGGGGAAAACCATCTACGTCATAGCGGATAATTAAAAATATTGATTTAAATGCTGCCTTTAAACCCTTGAGTGCTCTAATACACTCTAAGACCAGTGAAAGTCTTACTACATTTATGAATGTGTATTAGTTTATATATGTGTTTTATTACAGCAGTATTATCCTAAGATGTAATACATTGTTTTATCTTAATAAAGATATTAAAAAAAAAAAAAAATAACTAAACCCTTGAGTGCTAAAGACACTTCTTTGCAATGCGTTTGAGAGGTCTTTAGCATCCAAGTGGATTAACCACTGTGATGGTAGCAGTTGGTGACTTCTCAATGGGATTTTTGGGAATTTGGTTTAGTTATTTTGTCTGAGAATTCTCTAATATTGTTTTGCATCTATTTCCCATAATACCTTTAAAAAACATAGCTAAACGCATAAAATAATAATGTGCAAAGAACACTAAGGAATATTTAGCATCTTCAGCCTTCTCAGACACAGAATACATTACTTTGGGCAAATCTGCAGTCGAAGCTTTTCTGCCGACTCGCTAGACCTAAAATAAATCATCTGATGGTTACTAATGTATAAACTTATAAACCGTAACTGTTCTTTCTTGTTTTGATCTTGATTAGGAGAAGAGGTAGGCAGTAAGAGGTGAAATTTACATTCAGCTATTTTCTCATACATAATGACACATTCTATAAGCTTTTTTTAAAGGAGTAGTGTATCTTTATTATGAAGACACCTAAACTGTAAGAGTTTTCCTGTTGAGTAAAACAAGGGTACTCCCAGATATTTTGTTCAGAAGTTATAAGCATTTAAACTTGTTTTTTTATATTAACAGTGCTCACCTACAGCTCACCTGGGGCTTGATTGTATTATGAATGATACTGATATCTTACTAAGGGCGGCAGTTTTAAGTTATGGTTTGGTATTCTATTACCTGTGCTGTGACCAACTGCCGCCAGTTAAAAATGCACTACAAGTGCTCCATAGCGTCCATTGAAATCAATGGAACAAAGCATTCATGTACCATTCTCTTGCATGTGGTGGCTGTTAACACGCATTAAGGGAATGCCTTTTGTACCATTCTATTGCACATGGTGGCTGTTAACACACCTTTCCTGCCAGTAATTCATTACCTACCAAACATATGCATTGAGTCCCTAATTCGTGGTAAAAACCTCAGTCTTACAATTGAAAAGTATTAAAAGCTCACATACACATGCAACTAGGCATCCCTACACTATTAACCCATGGATGAATTGATATGGAGGCCATATCAGTTCATCAAAGCCTCAAATTAAATAACCAAATGCTCCCTGTCAGCCCCCCACAAAAAACACTACCATCAGAAGCAAAAAAACCCCAGCTCTTTGAGTGCCAAAGGGGCATGCAACACATTGCAAAGCAATGTGTTGCATACCCTTCTGGCACTCAAAGTGTTTATCCGCCTAATCCTAACACTAACCAATGCCCCATGCCTTCGCCCCAACCTGTAACCAGAAACACTTATCTTAATGTCAGAGGTCCAGCTACATCTTTTCCGCCCTGGTCCTCCTGCATCTTCTCCCTAAACATAATGAACATTGAAAGAAAACACTAAAAGCCCATTGCCACGGCTGCTGTCTTTAATTAATTTAAAAAAATCCCACCCCATTGGTCCTGCTCGGACTATTTCCTGAGCCGGTGTGACTGAAAGAGATTGCTTTTATAAGGCCAATCCTTGTTCAAATTAGTTTGCATGCTCCTGTTGGTTGGGATGTGGGGTTACACAGGGTATGGAACACATGTTCATGCGACCAGCACTCTTTGAGGAGGATGCTGGCCAAGATATAGAGTTCAGATGGCACGATGATGTGTGTGTGCTGGCTGGAAATCTTTCTAACTCAGGGTTTAATGGGCCAAATAGAAATTAGCCCCAGGTGTCACGACAGTTATTCTTTTGCATTCTATGGGAGAGGTGATCCTCGGGCTCCAGTCCTCTATAGAACATGAGAATAACAGCTTCATCACTTCCTTACATTTTGAAATCACTTCCTGACTGTTTAAAAGTTTATACATTTTGAATAAAACAATTGTGTGCAGTGGAAGTGCCTATGTTTTATTCAGCGAGGAAAGCCAAGTATATTTGTTCTGTTTTTTGTGTGTGAGCATGTGCACGTGTATGCAGGGGGCTTATAATGATAAGAACCACAAAAGGCAGAATTGTATTCAAAATGTTAACCTATTTTTAAACAGATAGTATTGCATAAAATGGAAGAAATATCTATATACAGTTGCAGTGCATATCCAACAGTGTATGTTGCTACAGCTGGCCGTAGTGACAGAGCCACTGTAAGATGTCAGACCATGGAGGCACCACACCTCATTTGTCCTTATGGTGCAGTTGGTAGCTTAAGAATTGCACTCTTTTAGCTAAATATAACCCATAAAGCTTAGCATGTACAGTGATGTAACAAATGGAAAGTAGCTTGTACACCTGCAGATAGATTACTTGTAGTACTCAGCATAAAATACCGGTAGGTTAAGGTGAAAAAAGTATATGCCATCTGGCTTTATGTATTATTCACTTACAGAATATATAAACTCCAAAAGAAGTTGACTGTTTATTGCCGTTACATTTTACTGCCCTTCACTCTTCTTTTCCCACTCTTGCTCTTCAAGAAAACAGTATGTACTAAATGATATGTTATCTTCTTTCCTTAGGATTACATTCCTGAAGTTGTAATCTCCTCACTCTCTGATATAGTAGTATGTGGCTCTTCTATTCACTTGCAAACAGAGGTTCCCATAATCGAAAACCTGAGTAACAGAAAGCCTCAGTCTTTATCTGTGATATCAGGAGTGTGAGTATTATAGTTTGTGTTATGATATTTCTTTATATATACGTGGAGGGCATAGGCAGCACTGCCATTAGCATCCAACTGAAACCCTGTGGCCTAGTATAGGTTGCAGATCAGTGGGGGTAAGTGCTAAGGTGTGATGCTGCATTTTCAGTTTTGTTTTTTTTCAATGTGTTATATTCACCAAATAAATAGTAACTGTGCATTACAATTTGCAGAAGTATGTCAGGTTTAAGTTTTGTTCGGTTCAGAGATTGTGTTAGCTTCTTTTCATGTAGAAAATCAACAAAACAAGTAATTTGGCCAGTGCTGTCCAAACTTTGCATACACCTGTATAACATTATCATCCTATATAATCCTATATAATAATTCGCTAAGTGTGTGTTTGTCAGAAGCTGTCATTCTCAGTAGAGAAGGCTGCACACGCTGCAGTCATGCGCAGTACAGACTGCTCGCACCGCAGCTGATAACGGATCTGGGTTCCAAATTCAGACGATAGTGAGGACTACAGTCTGAATTTGGAGCGCCTTGCTCCGTATCAGCCGCTGCATGGGTAGTCTCTACTGTGCACGACGTCACCGCGGCTGTTGCTGGGTGGCACTGTGGGCCATGTACACAGGCTCTTCAACTAGTACTCTATAATTTGCAGCTCAACAGCTATTGCCTGACTGGAATATTTATCATCCTCACCCAGCCAATTCCCATCAAATTCAGCCAACAAACTGCCCACCCCGGTTTACGAGTCAATGCAAAGGAGCACCCCATAACTTATCATCCTCTGTTTCCAACCCTATACATTTCACACTACATCAAATGCAGATTATGAATCACTTTGCCATTTCAATAATGTGTTGCCTAATAATAATAATTGTACTCGAGGCTTCCAGAGTATGAACCTGATTGCGAAGGACAGTAACTTATTTGGCATTCTCCGGGAGCACTAGCCCCCGGAGGTAGACTCCACGTGTTGAGCCTGATTAGAGGGCACACCTTTAAGAATAAGTTGATAAAAGGGGAAGGGGAAGTGAAACGGGGGGGGCCATTGACGTAGAGAACCCCAGTGGGAGAGGCTACTGTCTTGCTTATAATGGCTTGCAGCCCCTCCCACAAATTCAGGTCAAGCCTTCCACTTGTACTCGGGGCTTCCAGAGTATGAACCTGATTGCGAAGTACGGTAACTTATTTGGCATTCTCTGGGAGCACTGCCCCCGGAGGTAGACTCGACGTGGTGAGCCTGATTAGAGGCCAAAAAGAGCCAAATAAAACAGGGAGATGACTTGATACTTGCGCAAAATGACAAGAATAACTGAGCAATGAGCATGTGCCAAGATTACAAGCTTGATTAGAGTTTGAGGTATAACTATATAGTGTAGGGTTGTTAGAATTCTGGATGATGTAAGGAGGAACCAGATTACTTGAGGCTAAGGAGGCAGCGCTAAACCTTAAGAACGTTTTCAAGTACTGTGTGGGATCCCTCCTTAGGCAGGTCAATAATAGCTTGGAATAATTATGAGGTTAGAGATAGTCATGGATCACTGGCCATAGGAAGGAAAGGATTGATGTAATATCATGTTAAGATGATTGATGTTGAGATGGCATCATTGATCTGACTTTGGATGAACTAAACATATCCTCCTGGTTGATCGGTATTGAATCCAAAATAGTAAGTGCAGTAGTCTTGGAGAAAGGACGTCTGAGACTCGATAAAATATAAGAAAAAATGAGAGTGGATTTCAACTTCCCTGTCTGAAGAACCTGAGGAAGGCAACTGAAGTTACTGCCGCTAAGACTTAGCTGGACTGGTAGGGGAAGGGGTAGGTGTAGAGTAATTGAGTAGTTGCTGAAGGCCGTAATGTACGGTAGACAGAAACAACTTCAACCTACTGAAGAGGTAAGGCATGACAGACGGGACAACCTTCGGATTCTAAATAGGTAAGGCATATCGGCCAGAAAAACTTCTGCTTAAAGGTTAAGGCATTAAGGGCCGAAAATCTTCAGTCTCCCCAAGAGGTAAGGCAAGAGTATTAAAAAGAACCTTCGGCCTCTACTAAAAGTTAAGGCATGACAGAAAACCTTTATCCTCTACGGAGAGAAAAGGGGATGGGTGGCAGCAACCTTTCGACCTCTATTAAGAGGTAATGCATGACCTGATGGATGGGCAGGCTCTAATGCCTGTGTAAAATCCAAATGTTAAATTGATGAAGTGCGTAAGCTGCATGGCAGTATGACTTACTTGGCTGAAGCCTGATCTGAAATAAGATCGGCTGAGTTTTGCCGATGACTTACCGGTCCTAAAATGAGGGGCTTCTTGACCTTGTGATGGAAAGTCGTAAGCTGAAAATACTGCATCTGAATGGGACAGAACTTCATTTATGCTGCTTGAAAGCCAAATTGCAACGAATGTATGGCTTAGATGCTTGTAACCATGCTACCAATATAAAACTTCTTCAGTTGAGCTGGTGCTGTGTGAACTGTGTGTAGAGTGTTAAGTTTAGTGAGCAAGGCTTATGGAGCCTTCCCTGTAAACCTGCTGATAGATGCGGGGGACCTTCCGCTTCTGCTAAGACGGAAGGTGGGTGATGGGACATATGGCAACTGCAAAGGGGTAAGTTGAGGGGGGAGCCTTCGGCTTCTGAGAAGAGGTAAGGCATGGGGGGCCTATTGACCTCTGAGAAGGGGTAAGGCATGGGGGGCCTTCAGCCTCTGGAAGAACTAAGGCATGGGGGACCTTTGCAAAGAAATGAGGCATGGAGGACCTTCAGCCTTTGCTAAGAAAATGAAGCATGGGGGACCTTCAGGCCTCTGTGAAAAGGAAGGCAGGGAGGACCTATGGCATCTACGAAGTGATAAGTGAGAGGGAATCAAGAACTGTGAAGGGGTAATTGGAGGGGATTCTAGGTCAGTGATGGGGAACCTTCGGCCTCTGAGAAGAGGTAAGGCTTAGGGGAACCTTCAGCCTCTGCGAAGAGGTAAGACATAGGGGAACCTTCGGCCTCTGCGAAGAGGTAAGGCAAAGGGGAACCTTCAGCCTCTGTGCAGAGGTAAGGCAAATGAGTGAGGTAAGTGATATAGCTTATAACGTAATGGAGGGATCTGGCTTGAAGGTAAGGCGCACTCTTGCCTTTGGCCTAAGTGAGGATAAGGAGATTTTTGACTTGGCCAGTAATGTATCTAAGCCCAGGGGCACAAATTCTTGTGACCTGATCCTTCCTACCTACACACATGTATATACACATATACACCTAGATAATTCATACGTATACTTACACAAGAAACTATCCCAGCCTTAGGTATTGAGTAGATGACATGGATTACTGAAACGTAGTGACGAGGGTTGGAAGAAAGAGATAAGACTGTGAGACTAATTGCTGAGTAACTAATTGTGGTGGAAGGTTACTGACAGGAACACAGTGGTAAGGAGAGATGATTGAGGACTGAATAGTGAAGTATAAGAGTCATGTGCGTGTGACCGATGGGGATGGCTGCAGAAGGATGACAGAGTACTGAAAGTGCTGTTCATACTGTATGATTGCTTAAGGAATTGTGGGGAGGAACGACTGTCGCCGGGTGAAAACAGGGGAATAATGGGGGGGGGTTACTGGGGACTGAAGGTGCTGATGGCACCTTTGTGAGCTTCGCAACTGCCGTATACGTGGTGGAGCTTTGAGTACCATGGCTAAGAACTGCAATTTGTGTGTTTATTTTATCCACTGAACATAAATTCTCTAAGAGCAAGCTCTCACTGGCTTAGTGAGCCACGATTATTCTGAGGAGACTAACAATGAAGTTGTCTCTCTTATCAGAAACTTAGAACACTTAACTATATTTTGTTAGGGGATGACATCAATGTTAGTAAAAATGCATTAAAAGTCACTTGAGAAATTACATGGGGGCACCATACTCATGGTCTATGTAGATGGTATATCTCTGCGTATACAGTGGATATAAAAAGTTTACACACCCCTGTTAAAATGCCAGGTTCTTGTGATGTTAAAGAATGAGACAAAGATAAATCATGTCAGAACTTTTTCCACCTTTAATGTGACCTGTAACATGAACAATTCAATTGCAAAACAAACTGAAATTGTTGAGGGGGAAAAATAACAAATAAAAAACTCAAAATAACCTGGTTGCATAGGTGTGCACACCGTCTTAAAACTGGGGATGTGGCTGTGTTCAGAATTAACCAATCACATTCAATCTTATGTTAAACAGAAATCATTAGACACCTGCCATCATTTAAAGTGACTCCGATTAATCACAAATAAAGTTCAGCCGTTCTAGTAGGATTTTCCTGACATTTTCTTAGTTGCATCTCAGAGCGAAAGCCATGCTCCGCAGTCTCATTCTTTAACATCACAAGAACCTGGCATTTAAAAGTGTGTAGACTTTTTATATCCACTGTAGATGGGGAACTGGGAAAAACCTTCAGCCTTGTAAAGAGGCAAGACATCCAGGAACCCTAGTCTCTGTAAAGAGGACTAACTGATTTAATTGATCCGCTGATACGTATGTTAATGAAAACTCGGAAAGGCTATCTTCTCTCTCTGTATGGAATAGGGAAAACGAAAACAACTTAAATATGAAATTTAGCGAAACCTTTTTCTCTATACTGTTCTCTTACTTCGGTCTCTGGGGCAGTGTGATATGATGGAAGTAAGTCGATATTGATGCAGATATTCCGGCCCAGCGAAACAACCTGACTTTTGAATGAAGCAGAGGAACCTCTCTGATTGGTATATGCCCTGTACCAGTAACTTGTAGCTACTGACGGATCACTTGATTAAAACACTTTCCGTATGATTCGACTGTAGTGTTCTGTGGCCATGATAGATCTTGTAACAGTGATAAATGGAGTGACTTAATAGAAATGCAGAAGTGATTACTAAATAAACAAATCTTGTATATACCTCCCAATATACAACTAGTAGAAGTAGGAAACCCCGCTACGGTAGTGACGCTGGGACACAGCTGATAGGAGGGACGCTGCCTATAATGCTTACTATAACTCAATTGCTTACTGACGGTTCCCTATGCGAAAACACCAGGTAAACACCACCACAACGTTCCTACACAAACCAATTATAACCCACATTGAAAACGTTTAAACAAACATTCCTGTTGATCATACTTACTGATTACCGACCAAATTACAGCAGAGATTTAGGCAAATAACGGGACCTAGAGGTTAGTCCTGATTCTCTGTGAGTTTGGAAGTGCATGATTTCCTAGTGATAGCGAGCACAGTGTAGGCAGATTTATTCACTTATTAGGAAGAGAGAGTGCCACACAGCTCAATACTATGATAACCCAGTTGTGAAGCCTGGTAGTGGGTACATAAGACACAATTACCAGTGGTGATGGGCACAACTTCACCAAAACATCTCCATTCACATGAAGGCCATTCTTTATATCCTATCCATGGATTAAATTCAAAGAGTTTATAGAAGGGGAACACCTCCAATAAGCTTGGCAATCTAGTACGTTGCAAGCAGAGAGTGGCACATATTCGTCAAATCCATGATGATAATAGACTACATCAAACGTTGATCTTATAGCGGAATCCCTTTGAACCTTCTTATCACGGTACCCGTGCTATTTTGCAACATTCTGTCAGTTTCCACTCCTGCTTACACTATTGGCTACTCTGTTATTGTCCCGCTCAGCATTTGTCCTTAAATGCTGGGTTCTGGCACTTCTCCAGTGCCCTTTTGTGGTGTTTCAGTACCAGCGCTTGTTCCAGTTATTTGTGAGATCTCAGTGTATCGACCCGGCCTGCCTGACGACTCTGCATCTTGTTTCCTGTCTGTGCACCGACCCGGACTGCCTGACCATTCTGCTTCTCGTCTCTGCCCATGTACCGACTTGGATTGGCTGACGTTCCTGCTCTGTGTACCGACACGGCCCGGATGACGTTCCTGCTCTGTGTACCGACTTGGATTGGCTGACATTCCTGCTCTGTGTACCGACCCGTATTGGCTGACGTTCCTGCATGGTGTACCGACTCGGACTGGCCTACGTTCCTGCTCTGTGTGCATGGATCCTGCCCGGCTGGGCTGCTGTGGTGACGTACCTCCTCTGCACGCCCTGACCGGTCTCCGGTTAGGGTAGTGTCAAGTCCTTCGCTGTCTCCGGACAGCTCGCTGCAGATTGGTCTCTGTTGCCTCAGTGTCGCTCAGGTGACATTCCTATTTGTCTGCCTCCCGTGCAGTTCCTGGTTGGGTGCCTCTCAGGGCGAGTTGCTCAGTCTCCGTTGCTGCTACGGCAGTGCTCACGTTGATCAGTTTCCATTACTGCTACGGCAGTGCTCATGTGGCTCAGTCTCCTTTACTGCTACGGCAGTGCTTAAGTGCTCAGTATCCGTTACTGCTACGGCAGGGTTCAAGTTGCTCAGTCTCCATTACTGCTACGACAGTGCCAGTTGCTCAGTCTTCGTTACTGCTACGGCAGTGTCCAGTTGCTTAGTCTCCGTTACTGCTACGGCAGTGTTCAAGTTGCCCAGTTTCCATTACCACTACGGCAGTGCTCACGTTGCTCAGTTTCCATTACTGCTACGGCAGTGCTCAAGTTGCTCAGTCTCCGTTACTGCTACGGCAGTGCTCAGGTTGCTCAGTCTCCGTTACTGCTACGGCAGTGCTCAGGTTGCTCAGTCTCCGTTACTGCTACGGCAGTGCTCAAGCAGCTCAGTTTCAGTTACTGCTACGGCAGTGCTCAAGTTGCTCAGTCTCCGTTACTGCTACGGCAGTCCACAAATGTCTGGTCTCCATTATCTTGGGCGTTACTCGAGATTGGAGCTCTCACCTTTGTTTGAGCTTCTTAAAGGGCCTTGCACTATTAGGGCCTGTCAACACTCTCTGCCTAATATTAACCCATTCAGTATTGATAAACTGAGACTCACACAAGAACTGCCTGACCTGTGTCAGCATATTGATCTCTGGACTATCTACGTATACTGGATCTGTGTGGGCCTACCTCTGTATAACCTGTCTTGTGTCTGTACTATATTATGTATATATTACAGGACCCGTAAGGGTTATTGCTTTCTTTATTGTTCAATAAAATTGTGTTTTATCCAAACCTACTGTGTCTGTGTGTCAAACAAACCGTTACACTTCTACTTCTCCCTGTACAATCTGTCCCCTGGTCCGGACGGCCCTGGAGGCCCACTTTGTTGTTATACACAAATATGGCAAATGGCTTGCGCCAATTACATAAGACTAGTGAGGGGAAAATGAGCAGGGGGGAGGTAAGTTACATCAACCAGATACCGTTTTAGGCCCATGCAAGTGATATCTAAGAGCCCAAGTGAAGTAGCATTAGAAGTTGTATAATGCAAGATCCTGGTGGGAATGTAATGAATCAAAGGAATGGTGACTTTGTAAATTGCTTATGCGTCATAGGCTCCCAACTGGAAACCGGGACCCTAGTAGGGTATGAGACCGAGTAGGATGTAACATGGTCATTCTGCATATAACAGGAGGTATTATAGTAATAATGATCGTATGCATGTATCTGCTGCCTACGTGCATCATATTGAATTGGATCGGTCTGCTATACTGATACTCATCTAAGATTAAGCAGTGTGCAGGAGTGTGAATTTGGCTGAAATGCTGGCTACTGCGGGAATACACTGTACATAACCCTAGCTAGAACAGGATGCATGCAGACATACAATATTTGAACAGTTAATAATACATTGTCCTACATTGAACTCTGCTCCTCTTCCATGCAGATGAGAGTCAAGCTTTGTGCCCAGGTTGCTATATAACTAGTCTGACGCTTGAGCATAGCTCTTGAGCTGACTCTGCATAGAGTTTGGGAGTGATATCTGCAAGCCCACACTGTATGATATACAGTTGAGTCGCTCCTTAAAAGATAAACTGGCGATCAAGCATTGGCACGACGATCCAGAGCAGGTCGCTGAATGAGTCGTATGTAGTGGTAAGGTTAGAAATGGAAAAATCGGGGAGGAGAGGATGAAGCATATTAGTACTGACATTATGGAGCTATAGCATGTATAATTATCTGATCGAAAGCTATTCCGATCAGCAAACTATAAGTGCTTTAGATATCCGTTACCAACTCATCATGAAGACTTGCCACGCTGAATGGCGAAAACCAGAAGTGACGAACTGCTGTATAGAACGGAAGTGACGAATTGATGTATCGAGAGGAGTTCACCATTGACATAGTGAACCCCAGTGGGAGAGGCTTCTGTCTTGCTTATAACGGCTAGCAGCCCCTCCCACAAATTCAGGCCAATCCTTCCACTTGTATACTTATTTTTCTTGACCCTGTCTGTTACTTTTGTATTAATACTTTAGTTGGGAGAGAGTTTTGAGTAGTACAATCCCACAATATACAAAGATCAAACAGTAATCAAGCTATATTTTGTTTCTGCAGCTGGCTGGCCTATACTGAGCCTCTGTTCAGTGGCACTGTGAGTGTTTTACAAGAAGGATTTGAAATTCCACAAATTCAAGAACACGGAATCAAATCTTTACGTCCCCTGAAGATGGTAAGAATGTCATCAGATTTATGCTTTCCTTTTTTCTTCTATGGCCATAGACTGCAGCTTATGTGCTAAGAACTGGGGGAGATGCACTAATAATCGATAAGGGTTCAGTTTAGTGATATTTTGGAGTACTGGACCCAAGTCCATCCCGTGGTATGCATTATGCTGTCTGTGCCATCTTATCCCTGTGATTAAGCCTCCCCTATGCCTACAGTGACATGCCTTAGCAATCCCTGCTCTACATTCATGATGGTGCAGTGTCAACAATGCCAGTGGCTAATTCACATATTGAAATTTGGCTTATGTGTAGGTTTCGGATTCCTGTAGGAGTTGGCGATTGTGTTGCCAATTCACCTCCCTGAGCATAGCAAAATTGGAATCTTTCTGTAGCTTTCTGTGCAACCATCGGCTTACAGTGCAGGACCAATTCTATTAACCCCTTGAATGTCAGAGTGGAGTGGGTGTGACATGCTCCAAGAATACAGACACAGCTTCTACATTATATGTACAGACTCCAGTCATCATTCCTGTTTCAGAGTGTTGATGCCCTTCTCTGTGCTCTCTGGAGAGTTACTCCATCTGTGGGTTAACCCTTCATGTGTTAGATCGGTTCTGTGTTATGTCTCATAGAGAAGATGACAGGATTAGTGGAGTATTCTTATCACTAGTGGTTTATATCTCCCCTTTATGTCTCCCACCCCATACACCTCCTACATGCTAGACGGCGCTCTCCCTCTGCCAGTCTATAATTTTAAGCCTTCCCTCACGCTGAACAACATGGATGCGCTTCCTGCACAACCACAGGGAGAATGCAGTGTTGTCCAGAGGAGAGCTGGGAACGCTGTTGGGTGGTATTAGACGTGAAGGACATGGCCAGACAGTACAGTACATTTGCATGTGGCACCACAAGCAATTCCACTTACGTCACCAGGAAATTAATTAAAACACAGCTTGTGCTTAACCCCCTGAGTGCCAGTGGGCTGTGAAACCATGCATTGCACACCCCTATGGCACTCAAATGTTAAAGGTAAATAGCCTAAAATAATGCTAAACCTTTGGGTGTCAGAGAGGTATCCGGTGCATTGCACTGCTGCTGACACAGTGTGGCACTTTAACCCTTTAATGACCAATGACATGCCAGGACGGTCACAGAATTCGGTCCTTTAAGGACCAATGATGGTCCTGGACATCATGTGTTAATGATCGCAGTGCACCTCAGGGTTCACTCTGATCATGGCAGGGAGGATGTAACTGGCTGCTTCAGGACCAGAGCAATCAGCTTCAGCTACTCCCTGGTGGCTCAGTACAAGTGATTGCTGCTTCAGCGATCACATGCCAGTTGAGCAAATGGTAAAGACAAGGTATAGTATACACTTGCCTTTATCACTATTCTCTGCTTCTCCTTTCTCACTGTGAGCTTCCAGTGCCTCAGATGGGCAAAAATGAGGTACCTTTGAGGTACTGTAATCAGTAAATATATATATATATATATTCAGGGCTTAAAATTTGAAGTCCTTTGCTACTAGTCAGACATGAAAATGTACTCGCCACTGCAAGCCATAGCATACCCACACTTTGTGTAACTGAATAAATGATTTAGAGCAAGCCCAAATTATTTTATTTACACAGCCTAATTTATAAACACATATACTGAATTTTAAACAAATATTAATGAGTTTTATTACTGAGGAGCAAATTGAAAAAGATATATATGTACCATATAGTCTGATTTCCTATAAAAGGGACACCAGGGAGGGAAAGAGGGACATAGGGATTTTGATCACAGAGGGACAGTACTCGTTCCCCTACAAAAAAGGAACCTTGGGATGTATAAACAAACGTTCATAGCTTTTATCCAGTCCATATTTAAAATGAACCAATTGAGCACACATTATGACAGGAAAACCTATACAAAGTTTTCTTTTTTTTGTATTTTTTTTTAATTTATGTTGAATTAAATTGTGGTTTATTCATATTAACTTGGGTATCAAAATAAAGCCCACTTTATGCTTAAAAATGGTATATAGTTTGTGTGGGTGTACTAAATGAATTAGTGGAAAGATATGATGAACAAAGGAATACTAAAAAGGCCCCTAGTGTAAAACCAGACTGGTCATTAAGGGGTTAAACTATATAGGAGCTGTGTTGGACCAGTATTACTCCAGACTGTGAATCTAGACAGAGCCCACACACTTTAATAATTCTAACAGAACAGGAAGCGATACTTTTAACCTCTAACACAACAGATTTGCATAGTGTGCAGGGAATTAGCATAAAGTGCCACATTGTGCCAACCCAGTATTTAACCCTTTGCATGCCAGAAGGGTAGCCAACACATTGTGAAGCAATGTGTTGGGTACTGCTCTGCCACGCAGAGTGTTAAGGTTGATTTCTAATAAACTATTCATTTTACAGCATAAAATGTAATTACAAAATATGGATAGATTTTAATTCTTTGGAAAACAAACTAAACTTGTCTTAAGGTGACAGATCCACTTTAACCCTGTGAGTGCCAGAACAATGCGTTGTGTACCCCTCTGACACTTAAAGGGACAGTAATGTCCCAAAAAAATATATCCAAAAAAAACAAATCAATGTGCTCCAAACCCAATCTCTCAAACCGCTATGGTTTGAGAGATATAAAGATTCAAAGTTCTCCCCTCCCTCCCCTTTTCCTGATGTCAGCTGTAAAGGTGACAGAGGGAGAATCAAGATCGCAGCAGCAGAGCCCGAGATCACGTTATCTATAAAGAATTAATTCATTGGAAAGATCTACAAAGTGTGTCTGGTTTGCAAGCACACTTTGTAGACATTTCCAATGAATTAATTTTTATAGATAACACGATCTTGGCTCTGCTGCAGAGCCGTCTGCTGGTCCCTGGACCAGGATCTCCTGCTGTCAGCTAGACGCTGACTTCGGGAGAGAGGGGCGAACTTTGAAACCCCATATCTCTCAAACCATAGTGGTTTGAGAGATTAGGTTTGGAGCATATTATTTTTTTAAAGGCTACAAAACTGGATATCTTTTTTGGGACATTACTGTCCTTTTAAAGGGTGAAAAAGTGCATTTATTTTAGTGTATTTAATGATATGCACATGCTTATCTACACTGATAATTATTGCCATTACTAAGAAAATTGCTACATGTTACTTTTAGAGCATCTCATCTCAGAATAACCATGTCAAGCCTCAGACAATTATCCACTTGGTCCCTGATTAAGGGCAGTATCTATTTCCAGAGTGACAAATACCACAAAGTTAATGCCCTTTTGCCAAGGCAAATGGCCTCAGGTGAACTTTGTGGGATGTTTGTAGAAAAAAGCTGAATAATCAAAATAAGTGACATTAACAGAAATTGTACAGTGCAAGATAGAGTCTGTATTATATTACCCACTTATTTACAAAAAATTATAGTGATTTTTTATAGTAATTTTACAGTTTACTTAAATGAATCGTGACATTTATTGATATTGGAATACATATAAAAGGGATTGACAGTAGCAGGAGGTCATCACTTGAAGTATTACTGATACTTTATGTATGCAATAGGGTTCATACACTAACCTAACTATGCTGTTCCTCTGTGGGCTGGGGAAAGAAATGTTCCATGTTCTGCTGTTTTTGCTGTGTCTGATTGGTCAGTTCTCAGGAATTGACTCTACCCTCATTGTGATGTGGCTAGGAGTGGAGAGAACTGCACAGAATCAAAAATATCAAAGATTTTCTTCCCAGATTATGGAGAATGGGGACTTACTATTAGGATGTGTTAGTATTTCTTTAAATAATACGTTTCTAGTAGACATGAAAAGCTAAGTCTGCAATCGGGATGTATTAATGGGATAGTAATGTTTCACAATAAAAGCAGCTCCAGTTGATCTTCATAGTATTTGGGCCATAGAGAGTGTTATTCAATACTATCAGAGTTGTAGTTCAAGAGTAATTGAATGATAAAGTATCCCCCTACCATCCCTTTTACCTAGTGTAAGCCGCCTCCTCTCTGATGAGGAATCTGGTCCCTTGACCAGACAGATCACAGCAAGGGACAATCTTCTTACTGTGAGCATAAAGAAAACCCTGCCCCCCACAGGTTGTTCAGGACAGTCTTGCTGCTCTAAGGTGAGCAGCGTTACATCAGTAAAAGGGGTGGAAGGGGGATACTTTATCATTCAATTATTCTTGAACTACAACTCTGACAGTATTGAAATGACACTCTCCATGGCCCAAATACTATGAAGATTAATTGGAGCTGCTTTTATTGTGAATCATTACTATCCCTTTAAACACTACTGTGGTGTATATAAAATGAATGACTGAATGTGGAACTGTGCTTGAAGCTGATGTACTAAGAACAAGAAAATTCTAGGTAAAAACCAACTACAATGTAGGGGAGAGAATACAAATACCCACTAAATTAAATGGGGCATTTAATCCATTAAATGCTAAAGAGGTTTCCAACATATTGCTTCTGAAGTTGGAGACCAATCCAGCTTTCAAGAAGTTAAAACCACAATTTGACAGAAATTGTTCTAGATCATTTTAATACAGGAGTCTCTGGAAGAAGGTGAAATAACATATGACTGTTTGCTAGCAATAAAACTCCATGGTATCAGCATTCAAAGCCTAATTGGGTGGAAAGAACAAATTTCAGGTTCATGTTTTTTCCATTTATTTCAGGGAGGATTAAAAGTACAGATGCCAAGTGATCCGAAGGTAAGTGCTCCATTACCATAATAACAATGCTGCCTCCATTATCCACCCCCCACACCCCCAAGTTCCATTTGTGTTCTAGGACCTTGGTCATCAGTGGGTGAAGCTTTAATAACTGTCTCCTTACAGATCATTCTGTATCAGAAACCAGGCTTTGAAGGTTGGTCAAGAGAAATCACTGAACACATTTATAACATGAAACCTCTCCTTTCTGAGGATGATAACAAGGAAATTGGATCAATAAGAGTTATTGGTGGCATGTAAGTCCTATGTATTCATTTGTCAGTCAGTGTTTTTCAAAACATATTTCAATGCACTGCTTTAAATGGAGATTTTTAACCCTTTGAGTGCCAGAGAGGGTATCAAACGCAATGCGTTGCAATGTGTTGGATATCTCTCTGGGATTCAAAGGATTAAAGGGCCAGTAAGCACTAAAATTGTGAAGCAATGCGTTGGAGAGCTTTCTTTCATTCAATGGGTTAAAATTCCCATTTAAGTATTGAGAATTTGGGGAATTTTTATTGGTTCTCTATGCTGCAGTTGGCTTGACCCTGAATTCCTGATTTGTTTTATCCATAAGGCCCTATTATATATACATTATTATAATTATACTATAACCCAGCATTGGATATGTATATACCATCCAATGGGTTAATATAGCTCAGTGTTACAGGTATCCTTCTGAAACGTTGCCCGCTATTGGGTGACATACAAAACAGCACATCAACCCTTTGAGTGCCACAGGGTATGCAACCCATTGTTCCACACTGCACTGCGCACCCTCTGGCACTCAAAGGGTTAAACGTGTTGTTGGTCTGAAAACAGCGATATCAGAATCTCACCCACATCAAAAGAGCGAGATTCTGATATCGCTGGATTAAGCATTGCACATTTTAAATAGTAAAGCAACTTTCACTGTTTGAATGTGGTTGCAACAATGTATACCTCTGACACTCAATGGGGTCAAAGGGATTGTCTAAGTGTTAGAGTCTTTGGTCTGGAATATTGTGAAACCGATGGAGAGGCTTTGAGTAGCACACATGCTACCCTGAGAATAGAAGCATATGATCTGATACAGGTATCCATTGTTGCAACCACATTCAAACAGTGAAAGTTGCTTTACTATTTAAAATGTGCGACCCTTAAGCCTGCGATATCAGAATGTCGCCATTTTGATACGGGTAAGATTCAGTTATTGTTGTTTTCAGGCCGGCAACATGTTTAATGCTTCGTTTTGATAGTGAACTAATGTTACATCTGGCCTTCACTGTCCTTTTATATTATTCTTTGTTCACCTCCTGTGCCCACTTTTTAAATAGATTTCTGAAATGTTTTTAATTTTTGACTTAGCGATTTTGATCCATTCTGACATTTCTGCTGGATTCCCATGTGTTCCTTAAACATTTGTCCTACAGTCTTACCCTCCCATTTAGAGGTTGTGCTCCTCCCAGTAGTATTGGCTTGAATTACATAGCAGAACAAAGACTATTAGCCCTCATAAAAAATCAATATCACAGACTGGCATGAGGTCAGCTGATGGCTGGGAAATGTGTCTATGGAGTGTTACAGCTCTCATTTTATCCTACCTGTGTTTCTGCGTGACCACTGATAAATGTGTTAATGCTTAATCCAATCCACAAATATTGTACTACTAACACGACAACCTTCAATTAATAACAGAATATAATAACACACACTGGATACTTGTTCACATCAAACGTGAAAGGAAATTGCACTACCACTAGATGAACCACTGCATTATCTAGGCTAACTCCCAAGACACCCTTCTCTAAATTTGTTCAAAAATGAAATTAAATGTCTATAAATAAGAGATGAAAAGAACACTAATATCTAAAATTGTTTGGTATTATATACATTTAAATACAATGTAATTCATTCTAGTATCTGTAAAAAATATCTGTGTTCTGAGGCCTAAAATCTAGTCTTAAACATATTTTGTGGGGGCACTCACTAAAATATCAATATTTACAGGTAAGGCAAACACATCCCTAAGTTCTCAACTGGACCAACTTACCTGTCTACTTTTAATTTGGAAAATAGCTTTAAGACTTCCTGTGATAGGTGATAGTCGCTTATGTGAAAGGCATCAAAGCAGGCATGGCAGGCATAATACTTTTAAATACAAGCAACATCACCAATTCAACACTGCTGCTTTGGTGCCACCTGTGTGAAAGGGGGCTAACAATACAATAACCATGTAATGAAGCAGCCACTTATGTTTGGCTGGTAGGGATGATGGGATCTGTAGTTCCCAGTAGCTGAAGGTCTTCAGACTGACAACTCCTGGCCTACCATAAATAGGTAACCCCTAACATAAACAAACCTGTATCTTTACTGCACAAGGAAACAACTGAGTGGGATTTGCATGCCTTTCATGTAATGTATCAGTTTTTTTCATTCATTGCTACAGTTGGCATTTCAGAAAGAGAAAAACAGCAAACTGCTATATGCCTGTTATGTGTGAAACATGGTTGATAGAACAATCCTCAGATCACTGTCAGTAGGAAATGTCTGATCTTCAAATAAATTCCAATTAACCTTGTTGACGTCAAACGACATTTTCTATTCTTCTTGTTTTGTGTTGATGTTCTACAGATGGGTTGGCTATGAAAAGGAGAGATTCAAAGGGCAGCAGTACCTACTGGAAGAGGGGGAGTATGAAAACTGGCATGCCTGGGGTGGATTCAACAGCTCTTTGGAGTCAATACGGTATCTGCAGGCTGTAAGTACACTTTCTATGGTGGATTGGTACCAGCACATGAGCAATTCTGGAGCAAACAACTGCACAATATGAGACAAATAAGAATTCCCCAAACTCTCATTGATTTAAATGGGGCTTTTAGGTCCTTGAATTTTAGAGAGATCAATGGGAAGGGTATTCTGTTGCACTGGCAAGTAGGAAACACCAAGCATCCCTTTGTGTTCCATACCCCTCCGGCACTCAAACGGTTAAAATACCCTACCCTTTGATTTAAAGGGATAGTAATGTTTCACAAAAACAGCAGCTTCAATTAATCTTCATGGTATTTGGGCCATGGAGATTGTTATCTCAATACTGTCAGAGATGTAGTTCAACATTAATTGAATAATAAAGTATCCCCCTCCTGCTCCTTTTACTTAGTGTAAGCCTCCTCCCCTCAGATGTGGAATCTGGTCCTGGGACCAGGCAGCTCACAGCAAGGGACAATCTTTTTACTGTGAGAACAATGAATGCCCTGCACCTGTTGACAGTTTTTTCTGGTTTTCCCCTTATTTTCACTGAAGATTGTCCCTCTCAGCCATCCATCCAGACAGTCTTGCTGCTCTGAGGTGAGCAGTGTTACATCAGTAAAGGGGTGGGAGGGGGATACTTTATCCTTCAATTACTCTTGAACTACAACTCTGAAAGAATTGAAATAACACTCTCCATGGCCCGAATACTATGAAGATTAATTGGAGCTGCTTTTATTATGAAACATTACTATCTCTTTAAATGGTGCTTGGCCATGTTAATGGTAGGGATGTATCCAATGCATTGCAAAGCAATGTGCTGGTGTGCCCTCAAGCATTCATAGAGTTAACAACCTGTTTAAATAAATGCAAAATCTAGGGAAATTTGTGTGTTCCCTATGATGTAGTTTTACCCCCTGGGTTTTTTCCCTTTTCTGTTGTGCATAGGGCCCTATAACCTATAATGACATTATACTGCTGTACACTATAGTTCATTTCACTCTTTACCATTACAAACACTAGCTCTTCAGACTGGGTCTCTGAGACTGATAAGTATTAAGTAAAAGTGGTGCAATTCTGGAGCAAACCAACTGCATAATAGTTCACAGACAAAAATTCCAATTAATTTAAAAGGGACTTTTAAAACTGAACACTCCTCTGGCACTCAAAAGGTTAACTGTCTTATGCAATGCAGACCTCGTAGAGACCCTGCTCTGTGCTTGAAAGCCAGTCACAGCTGGTCTATGGGCACTACGCACTCAGCAATGGAATTTGTGGCCAAGCTGTAGACTTCTTGGTTGCTTTTCCAGCCAAGGCGGTCAGATTTCAGCCCCTCCAGATGGCTGATGGGAACCATTTTGGGCCTACACAGTGTAGTCCCAGGCATTTTACCAAGTATACTCCCATAGGAGCAGACTTAGTGAAATGTGATGATTGCCCTGAATTTATATGGCAGTGCTAAGGCAATACAGTTCTCTCCTCCCAGACCTCTCTTTAAGCAGAGGTGAGTGCAGGTGTGTGGAAAAAAACACACCACTACTCTGGATAATGCAAAAGCACAAATGGTTTCTATTGTTGGTGTGCTCTCTGCTACCTAAAGGTTAAAGTGGACCTGTCACCTAAGACAAGCTTAGCTTCTTTTATAGAGAATTAAACCTTGTCTCTGTTGTACTAGACGTTTTCTGTAAAGAATATTGTTTTTGAGAATGTAACCTTCATGTTTTGATGGCATAGAGGCACATTATGCTAATGAATTACTGTTCCACATAAAAACTCCCAGAATTCTCTGACATTGATTTCAAGGGGAACTATCACCTCTATACAAGTATGCCTCAGTATGATGTGTATATAGCGATAACATGTAATCTGTGTGGGTTTTTTTTTTTTTTCTTTTTTAATACAATGCAGGCTGTTGTGAAATTTACAGCTTTAAAAATGAGCCAGGGCCTGCACCACAGTCTGTCAATCTTCGTCTGGTCCCTCCCTATGTATTGTTGTGTTCCAACCTCCTCAGATGAAGGAGGATTTCTCCATGTAAGTTCGAGAGCTCTCATTGGCTAGTGAGAGCTCCAGCTTGCATGAAGAAATCCTCCGTCATTGGAGGAGGTTGGAACGCGACAATACTTGGGGAGGGAACAGACGAAGACTGACAGACTGTGGTGCAGAGCTGACCAGCAACCTGTCCTGTTACATGTTATCACTATATGAACATCACACTGAGGAAAACATGTATAGAGGTGATAGTTCCCCTTTAATTTAGCAGTTCTTATTGCTTTAAACTCATTGTCTGTCACTTTAAAAGGTAAGTGATTATTAACCCCTGAATCATACCTTTGAGGTTTCTCTAGCATCAAATAGGATAAAAACCAGAAGGAGAGAAGAGAAAGGGGGGGGGGGGGCGTGATAGAAACATTCAACTACATGAAGGGAATCAATACAGGAGGGAAGTACATTTCGAAGGAGTAGAAATTTTAGAAATGTTAGTCTAAAACTAACGGGACAGAGGTTTAGAGGTAATGTAAGAAAGTTTGACTTCACTGAGAGTGTAGTAGATAAGTTGAATAGCCTACCTGCAGAAGTGGTAGAGGTTAATACAGTGAGGGAATGTAAGCATGCATGCGATAGGCATAAGGCTGTCCTGAACACAAGATGGCCAAGGAACAAGTAAGGTCTGAGGTTTTAACAGTAGGAAAAATGGGCAGACTAGATGGGCCAAATATTTCTTAACTGCCGTCAAATTCAGTTTCTATGTTTCTAGGTAATGACAGTGTCACTTTAACAAATAAAGGAATCACTATTAAGAGAGCATTCCCAAATGTTTAGTTCTTCAGTACTTAATCCCAACACTACCATTACGTTTAATGTTCCTTCACCTTAACGAGTCATTAAAGAGCCAATTATACTCATTTCCTATTTGCTCAGATATGCTTAAGTTTAATAGGAGGAAATTATGTTAGGGAATTTTAGTAATGCGTATCCCTCTTAATTTAACACTTTTAACTTTCTGAGTGCCGGTGAATATCCCACTGGCATTCAACTTTGAAACACGAGTACAATTTGAATGAAACCCATTAAGGACCACGGGATATGCAATGCATTGACCAATCCCTGAAATTGGAATTGTGTGTCCTTTTAAGTTAATGCGTTGGTAATCTCTCTGGCACTCAGGGCTGCTATATATATATTGCACATAGGGCTGCTTGGTTTGCTTCTTGATATTTTATGCCTGAAATGTATAATTGTGCAAAAAGGAAAAAAAAAAGAGAATTTCAAATTTTTTTCCATTTGCTAATTTTTATAGGAGGCAAATATAGTTGTTGACACCTTTATTGGCTAACAAAGCAAATTTAGGATGCAAGCTTTCAAGACCTTAGGTCTCTTCCTCAGGCATGTTATACAGATAAGTATGAAAACATCTCTCTTATATACAAGTACACATTGCATTGTTTAAAATGGAAATCAGATAAGAAAACTCAGTCTAGACGCAGATACTTTGATAAGTCAATGGTAAATTGCAGTCTTCCTCTGAGGAGTTAGAGGTATTTACAATCCCAGTGGGACTGTTGGAAAGGTTAATCTACAATGTGATAATGTGACAAAAATTATCTGTCTTTATTCAAACCATAATGTAAAGCATTAAACTTCAATATAAATTTAAAGGGACAGTATTACTTAAAAATTACTTATCCCTATTTTGTAGCCCTTAAATAAAGACGAAAAATGCCCCCAGTGGCATCTCTCAAGTCCCGGGACCGTTGGAGGCTCTGCAGCAGAGCTGAGATTGTGTTAATGAAAAAGAAATCCTTCACTTAAAAGGACTTCTACATGTGCTTGCAAACGAAGCACACGTAGAAAGCCTTTTTAGTGAAGGATTTATTTTTTATTAAAGCGTTCTCGGCTCTGCTGCAGAGCCACCGGTTGATCCCAGGAGAGGATTCCCCTGCTGTCAGCTAGAACGCTGACGTCAGGCAGGGGAGAACTTTGTAAGCTGTTATCTCTCAAACCATAAGGGTTTGAGAGATGCAACTGGGGGCATTTTTCCTCTTTATTTAAGGGCTACAAAATAGGGATAAGTAATTTTTAAGTATTACTATCCCTTTACCTCCCATATTTTTCTGTCTCCCCGAGTGTGGAACAGTCCCTTCAATATAGTTAATTTAATGTCCCTGACACTGTGTCCATTTTGGCAAAAATGATCTACCACAGGTGTCTCTGTCTTTTTGTTGTTAACACTGGATCTGTGGGAATTAACCCTTTGAGTGCCAGATGAGCACACAAAGCATTGCTTTGCAATGCGTTGCGTACCCCTCTGGCACTCAAAGGGTTAAACCTTTTATGTAATGGCTGTCCAGTTTCACCCAGATAAAGAGCTTTTGGGCATTTTGGACACATGATAAGGTATATTACATTGGATGATTTGCAGGTGATGGTACCATTGATCTTATGGTGTAACTGGGTGTTTGGAATTGGTATCTTGTCCATGGTGTAAATGTTGCACAGGTTTCACATCTCTTTTGTAGGCAGGGAGATGTGCCATTTTTTGTATTTTGTATTGAGGGTACTTCTTACCATCAGTTGTTTTAAATTGGGAGGCTGTCTGAAGGAGAGTAAGGGAGGCTGTGGGAATATGTTCTTAAGTCTTTCATCTGTATATAATGTTGTTTGAAGTTCTCTTGATATTTTGAGTAGAACTTCAACCTGGGCTTGGTAAGTGACAGCCAGTGTCACCCCGTTTCATTTATGTTGTTCTTTGTAGCTCACCAGATTTTTTCACTGTAACCCTGTTTTATAAAGTCTCATATGAGTTTCTGGAGGTGTTTGTCACAGTTCGTGATGTCAGAACAGAATCAGTTGTATCTGATGGCCTGGCTTTATATGATGGAGTTCTTTGTGTGTTTTTATAGGAAGATATAATCATAAAAATACAAATTTGGTGTTTTAGAAAATCAAGTTACTGCTTTTATTGGAATTTCAAATAATAAAAAAACAATGTTTTTACTTTGTGGGTAAAATAGTAAGGGATATTCAAAAAACAAAGTGATAAAACAGGACTGGCACTGATGGATGAAAAGCCTTAGCAGTGAAGAGAATTCAGAGAAGAAACTGATGTATCATTTCCAATTCCATGTGAGTGTTACTGGAGAGATGTTTGGGGCTTGCTGGCATTAACACTTGGACTGGCCAGGTGGTGTGGTACTCAGATGGTTAAAGTCTGCACCAGTATGTACTAAAGCATCATGCTGTAGTACAATTGTTCTCACCCAAGGTGCCGTGGCAGTTTGGCACATCACCAGATTAGGGTGCCCTTGTTCTCCTATAAACACTTTGATAAAAAATGTGAACATTCTGTTTCAAATGAATATTTATATTAATTGTTATGCTTGGTATATTCCTTTTTATACTGCTTATTGTGAGACCTCAGAATAACTAAATATTTTTGTATCTGAACCCTTCATTGTCAAATGTTGTCTAAAAACTAGGTGTGTTGGGGGAGCCTGGAGCTATATAGACTGAGGAGCACTGTTCTAATAAATAATACTCCTGAGTTCAGCTGGAGGCGGAGTCTGACTACATCAGAGCTATGCTGTGGGGGGTGCATTAACCCAGTGACTCAAACTCTTCCATAGAGAACATTATAAAAAATGATTTTGGAAACCTGGGGCTTATGCACTTAGGTGTGATAAAGGGGAGATGGCTCAAAGTGACCTACAACAAAACATTATTGCAAATGAAAGGTTCAGTCCTATCTTGGGATCAGCAGCATTTTCCTTGTGTTTGGTAGAACACGTATGTACCGTTCTGTGTGACAGACTGAGGCTGCTGTATTAAGTAAAATGGTGCAATGCTATGACTAGCCAACTGCACTGTAGGGATCAAATAAAGATTCCAATTCATTTACATGGGGGTTTAACCCTTGAATGCTAGAGATCTCTACAATGAATTGGATACCTTCCTAGCATTTAAAGAGTTAATAGCCTCCTTTAAATCAATGGTGATGTTTACATGTCCTGCACCGAGCAGTTGGTTTGCTCTAGAACTGATTTTCTTTATCTCCCTGAAAATGTCCCATAGGGTTCCCATAACTGCAGAATTATGGTAACTGGATCGGATTGTTGATGGATATGTTTCCACTAGATCATAGGACAGTCATTGGATTATCCAGTGCCAATGATCCGGTATGGGAAGCCTCTAGCTGATTGGATGCTAGAGATGTCTCCAGTGCATTTACAAAGCAATGACAGCAGTAGTATATCTGCTCAGTGCAGTGCCCAGGTCTCTCCTACTCTCATCCCTCTAAACACAGTCCTGCCTGGAGTTCAGCTTCTTGTCTTTTTACTCCCTGAAACTGTCTGTTACAATACAGTTCACATATACCAGAAACTAAGATAAGGTGCCCATGTTGTCAGCATAGCTGCTCCTTGCATTCTTCTGGGCTGAATCAGTGCTTTAGAAATGCCAGTTAAGAGCCATAGGCAAGATCTACTGATTTCAGTCTCCACCTGGTTTGTAAATAAATCTAGTGCAAACCAACAGCAAATGATAATTATGGCCCAGAGCCATGCAGAACCGCGGATTAAAACACGTGTAACAAACATGATTGTGTGCAGAAATAAAAGAAAAAAACACGCCCATTTTTCAGTGTACCCTAAAGGAGAACTAACACCTACTAATAATAATGCCCACTTATCTTAATATGACCAGAAATTCCTGATGGCCCCTATTTATTTTGTCCATGTCTGTGTTTAAGAGATCATCTTCAGTCAGTCTGGATGTCAGGTTCTCGTTGTGTTTTATCCACATCTGCGGTTCACTTACTCTTTGAATTTCCAGTCTTCCAGGTAAAAAATGAAAGTTACAATATTACTTAAACCTCAGTCTAGTCTAACTGGTTCAACTAGCGACAGCTTATTTAAACAAACAATACTCATAGTCATTATTTGATACTTGTCAAACTCTCATAACAAATTTCTGTAAACAAAAAGCCCTTTGAATTGTAGAGAGATCCCCTGTGTGTCAGGAATCAATACGCTGGAGATCTCTGTAGCATACACACGCACAGGGTTAAGTATCAGAGGTGCCAGCATTCGCTTTTGAGAGATTTCTTTTTTTTAATACTTTGGAAGCTGGAGAGGTCTTCAGAGTACTGTGATGGAGACCTCGCTAGCATCCAAGGGGTTAATTGACCACCTACTAGTTTAATCAATAGTAATTGACTGATAAAGTATCTCCCTCCCTCCCCTTTTACCTAGTGTAAGCCACCTCCCCTCAGATGTGGAATCTGGTCCATAGACCAGACAGCTCACAGCAAGGGACAGTCTTCTTACTGTGAGTATAAGGAAAGCCCAGACCCCATTGATGGGTTTTTCAGGTTTTTCCTTATGCTCACTGAAGATTGTCCCTCTCTGTGATCCATCTGGACAGTCTTGCTGCTCTGAGGGGAGCAGTTTTACATCAGTAAAAGGGGCGGGAGTAGTTCGATTACTCTTGAACTACAACTCTGACAGTATTGAAATAGCACTCTCCATGACCCAAACACTATGAAGATTAATTGGAGCTGCTTTTATTGTGAAACATTACTATCCCTTAAATGGTAAAAAAAAATATTTTAAACTGCAATATCTCAAGAGTGGGAGTACCTTCAGCAGAAAAAGCCATACTATAAGTTCTGTTTTTTTTCATGAAAAAAGATTACTACAACTTTAATGATGAAGTTATACTCCACTACCTATGATGATTTTTCAGAAGACTGGCAGAAACCATTTTCCTTTGCATGAACTCACTTCCTGTTCAGGAGGTAGTATTCCACTGTGTATGTCACTGCAGGATGTAAGCAGTTCAAAAAGTCACAGTCTGATAAAAACTGCACTGTTACTACTACATTTTATATTGTTCTTAAATATTACAAAATCTGTATATATATTGTATATGTAAATGTCATAACAAGCAAAATAATTAATCATTTGAGTGCCAGAGGGGTTTGCAATGCATTGCATACCCCTCTGGCTCTCAAAGGGTTAGGGCAAACCAGTTCTTCAAAAGGGACATGTTCTGCAGCTTAGTTAATGCTGTTACTTAACCCCTTATATGAAAGATATGCCTTTAACACATTGCTTTTATTTTACAGGACTTTTTGGAAGCAGCTGTCACCCTTTTTGAATCAGAAGTAGATGATCGGAAAAAGTTAGAAATATTTAATGAGGGAATTCCTGATTTGGAACTGGCTGGATACGGCACAGAAACACAATGTCTTCATGTCCAAAGTGGAATGTAAGTATATTCTTGGTTTTCGAAGGAAATAGCCTTTTGCCCAATTCAGATACATTATGTCACCTGGTTTATTCTGGATTGGTTCTGTACACATCCAGGACTAAGAATGGGTTAGGGTAATGGATGGTGAGATATGTAGTCCTGCTTTACCAGAAAGTGCTCTAGTTCCTGGCAGTTCCTGTACTCAGAACTGTAAATCTCAGTACAATCCTATATTATAATTCATTAAGGATGTTTGACAGAATCTGTCATGCGCAGTAGAGATAGCTGTGCGTGCTGCAGTCATGCGCGGTACAGACTGCCCACGCTGCGGCTGATACGGAGCAGGGCACTCTGAATTCGTAGAGAGGACTCCGGTCTGAATTTGGAGCGCCCCGCTCTATATCAGCCGCGGTGCGGGCAGTCTGTACTGCGCATGACTGCAGCGCCGCCAGTGTTGGCCCATGAACACAGGCTTTAAAACTGGTTCCCTAATAATTACTGAAATATGGCACTATGCCAATAATAATGTATCAATACAAACTGCAACATTCAACTTAGCAGATGCTCCAAATTGTCTGTAGGGCCTCTGCAGGTATAATGCACACAGACTAAAGCAGCTGTGGACAATCTGTCACTATACAGCTGTTGTTAGACTACATCTCCCATAATTCTCACTTGACCTCTGTCCGGATGACAATGATGGGTCTTGTAGTTCAACACCTGGAAAACCACAGGACAGAGACCAAAAAAGATTCAGGAACTGAAAATAATTAGATGCTAAAGACCATAGTCATAAAGACACCTGGAGCAGTTCTGGGGGAAAGCACCTTCACCACAGGGTTGTTTTAAATGATACTTTTTTAACCCCTTGGTACTAGAACGGTTTCTAATACATTACTTGGAAATGCTTTGGAGATCTCCCTGGCTTTTACAGGGCAATTTAGGACTAAAGGGCGTGTGGGAGAGAGAGAGACAGAGAGAAGCTTTTGTTATATTCCCAGAGTCTAGGTCCAGCATGGAAATACAAGGAGATTTATACTCACCATATATCGGGTTAAATAGGACCGTTTTAAGACTTTCTGATGCCAGTGGCATAAAAGTAAAAGGAAGATCCCTATCTACTTATTTTGCTCTCTTGGTAACACCTGCACACCACTGCTTTTCATTAAACCTTTTTAGAGTATCTTCTGAACTCATCCCTAATATTACCATATACAAATAGTTGTTCTACTCTCCACACAGCCCTGTCCCACTGTCCCATTGCTTGCCACAGAATCTCACATTTGCTGTCTGACACCACAACCTTGTTACAGACGGCGCTGTAGTCATTTTGTAGTCACAGAACCACACATACACTGTCTGACATGTCATTCTTCTTTTACTGGTAGCCATAGAAGCACGTACAATGTATGATACCCAAACCTTGTTCTACAGTTCACTGGTAGCCCCGGAACCACATTTTTACTGTTTGACACCCCAGCCTTATTCCACTATCCAGTAGTAGTCACAGGACCACACTTACACTGGCTACTTCCCCAGCCTTGTTCCACTGTCCACTGGTAGTTATAGAACCATACATATTTTTGTGACATTCTAGCCTTGTTCCACTGGAAGACAGAACCACATATACACTATCTGCTTCACCTGCCTTGTTCCACTTTCCACTGGTATCCTTACACCATATGACACCCCTATACCTTTCATTTTATTTTCCTCTTGGTTGTAATTGAGTGTTCCATGCCATCTGAATTGTAGTCAGTGTGGAACCAATCCACAAACAGGATACTGGCAGTTCTGGTGCATTGAATTCAGATGACATCAGTGTACCAGGAACTGCCAAACAAGGCAGAGTTATGTCATTGGATCAGCTCCATGCTGAATGGAATGCAAACGGTGAGGAGCACTCAACTAATACCTACAGAAACAAAATAAAAAATAGCAAGCCCTGTATCTGTCAAGATGTCTGGAGTTGCAGATGATGCATCAATCAGTTAGGTATCTTACTGGAATGGCATTGCCTAAATTGCGAGCATCAAAACAGAACATGGGCATCAAAATGATACCTCTAAAATAATGCCTTTCAAAATGTCTGCAGAGATCAGCAAGATTTTGATGGGAAGGAGCAGGTTGTGCTCAAACTCCAGTAATGACGAACCCTGTTCATAACTTCTTTAACAAGTATTTTTTAAAGGGATAGTAATACTTCGTTTTAACTTTATTTTATTTTGTAGGCATTAAAAAAACATGAAGAATGATATAAGTCTTATCTCTCAAACCTTTATGGTTTATGAGATATTCACAAGCAAAGTTCCCCTCCCCGCCCCTTTTTCCTAGTGTAAGCCATCTCTTCTCAGATGTGAGTCTGGTTGTATGACAGGACAGATAACAGAAGGGGACAATTTTCTTTGTATGAAAACAATGAAAGCCCTTCCCCCCTTGACAAGTTTTTCAGCTTTTTCCATTATCTTAATTGAAGATTGTCCCTCTCTGCAGTCTACCTGGGCATCTCCCTTCTGATCTGGTTGAACAGGGAAGGGATACTTTGTTTGTGAATATCTCTTAAACCATAAAGGTTTCAGAGATAAGACTTATATCATTCTTCATGTTTTTTTAATGCCTACAAAATAAAATAAAGTTAAAACGAAGTATTACTATCCCTTTAAGTCATGTAATAGTAACAGTAGGGCCTCCTACTAATGGTGGGTTGGATCAGTTTGAAGTGATTTATGTCACATGTGGCTGAACAAGGGAGTAAGTAGTTAGAGTATGGGTAGGTAAAAGCTAGGAAGGCATGTGGTACAGATTAAAACACGGTCGGATTCACTGAGGAAGCTCTTTGAGTTCAGAGAAGGAGGAGCAGTTCTGTACATGTAAATCTGGGGCCATTACAAGTAATCATTATCCCTAACTTTCTAACCTTGCTTTACCAGTATGGAGTGGTGATATTTAATCAGGATATTCTATTGCTAGTCATGTGTTAAAGCAAGGCATTGCATACCCATCTGACACCCAAAGGGTTAAAAATACCTTCACATCCACATAACTTGATATTCTAATTTGCAGTTTCGATGTGCCAACCCTCGGATTGTTCACCATATTAAAGCTGTCTGTTGCTGATAATAAACCACCAGCACAGAAGGGTCCTCTCCTCTCCAAAATACAGTCAAGTCTTCCACAAATACTCCTGTAATGTAGAGTATTTTGATGTTCTTAACATTTGCATCTGAACTCTGTTTAAATGCATTGTGGGTTTAGTAAAAAATGTCACTGATATTATAGCACACTTCAAATAACGGCAACGTGTTTAGTTATCCGTTTTGATACCCATAACAAAATAAAAGCGGCATTTTGACACACGCTATAACAATGGCAACAATTTCATAGTAAATTAATGAGCTGCAGTTTGCTAACGCATGATCTAGGAAGTTCTGAGACCTCCCTTAGCCTGAGACCCCATCGTTGTTTGCCAGACAATAGCCCAACCCTGTTCTGTAAATTGATAAATAGCTTATTGAATTACTCAGTTTAGTACACATTCCCAGCTTGGGTTGATATAAAAATGCAAAATGCTTCTTCTCCTGAAATGTTCCATTGTAATCTCAATATATACTGTTCTACTGATGTTATCTGATATTTCTATTGAACTACAGTTTTTGCTGTAACCCTTTGCCTGCTAAAGATGTGTCTAATGCATTGCGTTCAATGTGTTGTAGACGTGTCTTTCATCCAAATGTTTAAAGAATGCAACTTTATATAAAGATGTAGATAAATAATCAAAAATGTAAACTGTAACTACCGTAGTATAAATATATTAACTCTCTGAGTGGCAGAGGGGTATCCAAAGCATTGTGAATTCAAATGGTTAAATTGCTAATTTACTTCATACAAGTAACTAACTAATCAAGTCTGACTAGAATACTACACTGATGTTGCTTAAAGGGATGGTAATGTTTCAAAATAAAAGCAGTTCCAATTAATCTTCATAGTATTTGGGCCATGGAGAGTGTTATTTCAGTACTGTCAGAATTGTAGTTCAATAGTAATTGAATGATAAAGTATCCTACTCCCATACCTATTACTGATGTAACACTGCTCACCTCAGAACAGAAAGGTGGTGTCCAGATGGATCTCAGAGAGGGACAATCTTCAATTAGTATAAGGGAAAAACTTGTCAAGGGGGGCAGGGTTTTCATTGTTCTCACAGTAAGAAGATTGTCCCTTGCTGTGATCTGTCTAGTCTTAAGACCAGATTCCACATCTGAGGGTCTTACACTAGGTAAAATGGGCAGGAAGGGGATACTTTATCATTCAATTACTCTTGAACTACAGCTCTGACAGTACTGAAATTACACTCTCCATGGCCCAAATACTATGAAAATTAATTGGGGCTGCTTTTATTTTGAAACATTACTATCCCTTTAATGTTATCAACTGGTTTTATCTGATGATTCCCATTGGAGTCTATGTTGCAATTTGTAGTAATCAAGTGCAATG
This sequence comes from Rhinophrynus dorsalis, assembly GCA_037306005.1. NCBI lineage: Eukaryota > Metazoa > Chordata > Amphibia > Anura > Rhinophrynidae > Rhinophrynus > Rhinophrynus dorsalis. The sequence goes on along the minus strand of CM074719.1, from coordinate 64,163,094 downwards.
GAATCCAGGTCACTGCCAACTAAAATACATTGTGCCAGTGTGTGCCTCTTCATTGCGTGTGTATCCTATGAAAATGTAACAGGATATGCTTTCAGCTAAACTTAGTCGTACCGGACTTTGTTTGACAGTGTTTCTCGGTTTGTAACAGAGAGACAATTCTGAAGTGGGACATGTGGGTGGTAAAATACAAGTTGCCTGTGTATGGGCTGGATTCCATTGCAGTTGGTAAAATTGTCACTGAGTTTTATCTACAAATTTCCCGGTAGACTTCAATAGGAATCTGTGAGATAAATTCAGTTAAACATTTATCACCAGAGACAAAATCCAGATTGAGGAAAGAGATTGTTATATCATTCACATTAACCCTTTGAGTGCCAGAGGGCATACCCCCTGGCACTCAAAGGGTAAAATGTAGGGGAAAGCAACTTTCATTTGCACACTTCACTTCCCTCTCACTGTTGCCATCTTGCTGTCTGTCTCATGTTTTCTTTCTGTTTTGTACACTCTCCCTTAAAGGGATAGTAATACTTCAAATGTAAAAAAAATATGCTGAGTAAAACAAGAGTACTCCCACTGCTGAAAGGTGTTTTATTCAAAAGTTATTACAGCTCAAATTTGAATTTTTTTAGGTGCAATATCACAGTGGCCTGATATTGTACAGTGGCGCTGTTGCTACACCATCCTATGGAGATTTATGGTCTACAGACCAGGGGCTTGATTCTATTACCAGCACTAAAAATAAAGCAGGCATTTTTTTTAAGTCAGTTTTTGCTATCCTATTACCTGACTTGTGAAAGCAAAATCAGTGGTATTCATACTTACCGCCAGTCTGAAAAAATCCCATAGGGAACAACTAAAAACAACGTGCAATTAGTATCCTATTACCCACGCTCAGTATTACCGCCTGTTTTGTAGTTACAGAAATTTTGCACCTCAGAGGTTGAGGCGTAGAAGCCATAACGACAGTTTCAAAACCATCATTGTTTGAACAAAAGCAGTGTATAATACAGTATACAGCATAGACATCCGACATAAAGTGTCCCCCCTCGACATATTAACCCCCCTTCTAAAAGTCAACTTACAGTGCTTTCTTCCACCACATCAATCTGACAAATATTGTTCATGGTCGACAATTAACCCTTCCCCTTCCAAAGTCGACTTACAGTGCTTTCTTTCACCATATTAATTCGCTGAATATTGTACATCCGACATTTTAACCCCCCCTCCCCCTTGAAAAGTCGACTGCAGTGCTCCCATGATTTTCTTTCACCATTTTCATCCGACATTTTTCTTCTCCTATTATACTCGACATGTTCTCATATTTTATATTGCAAGATTAACCCTATGAGTACCAGAGAGGTATTGTAATGTGTTTGCTACCCCTCTGGTACTCATAGTGTTAATAGGCAACCTGTATATGTATAAAAAAAGGTGATTCTTTTTATTATAGATGTAATTTGTGTGAAAATGTAATTAAATATTTTATTGATGTGTAACAATGATTTTCTTTTACTAAATTATATATGTAATGTTTATTACAAAAGTACTTCAGACCTCAAGAGGGGTATCATGACCCCTCATGACACCCACCTAGCATGGGGGCGACAATTGCCCCCTTTATTAACCCTTTGAGTGTCAGAGGGAGTACCCGTCTGGCACTCAAAGAGTTAAAGAGCATATAACCTATGTGAAACATAAGTTATATGCTATTTAACCCTATGAGTGCCAGAGGGGTACAGAACGCATTGCTTTGCAATGCCTCACGTTCCCCTCTGGCACTCAAAAGGTTAATTATTCTGGCACTCAAAAGATTAATTAAAGAGCATATAACCTTTGTGAAACATAGGTTATATGCTCTTTAACCCTTTGAGTGCCAAATACATTCAGTGTGCGACTCAATGTTGAAGAGTGAGGAGGGGGAGAGAGAGAGGAAGTGGGCGGCAAATACAAGCTTACCACCCCGCTTCCTCCAATGCCTCTCTCCCCTCCACCCTCTTCCTCCAATGCTTGGCTCATCTCCACCCGCTTCCTCCAATGCCTCTCTCCCCTCCACCCGCTTCCTCCAGTGCCTATCCGCTATTAAAGACCATATAACCTATGTTTCACATAGGTTATATGCTCTTCAATTAACCCTTTGAGTGCCAGAATGATTAACCCTTTGAGTGCCAGAAGGGTACGCAACGCATTTTTAATTAATAAGGGGGGCAATTGTCACCCACATGCTAGGTGGGTGTCATGAGGGGTTATGATACCCCTAGGGCTGCAACAACTAATTGATTCGTTGTGCAGCGATTAGTTGTGCCGCCCAGCAGCCCCACAGCCGCCGGAAACTACTGTCTTACTTCCCGCATTGATGACATCCTGGGCGCAACACGCCAAACGCGGAGACGCCGCGTGGAGCGTGCAGGTAATTTCTTCCTCTGTTCTGAGGCCAGTTTAAAACTGGCGCCCAGACTGAGGAAGAAAACCCCTGCACTCTCAACGCGGAGTCTCCGCATTTGGCGTGTTGCTCCCCGGATGTCATCAGTGCGGAAAAGTATGAAAAAGAGGTATGGGGGAGAGAGAGAGACGTACACTGGGGAGAAAGCGACACAAAGGGGAGAGAGAAAGAGAAGTACATGGGGGTGAAAGAGGCACAAGGGGGAGAGAGAGAGAGAAGTACATGGGGGTGAAAGAGGCACAAGGGGGAGAGAGAGAATACATGGGGGTGAAAGAGGAACAAGGGGGAGAGAGAGAGAGAATACATGGGGGTGAAAGAGGAACAAGGGGGGAGAGAGAGAGAAGTACATGGGGGTGAAAGAGACACAAGGGAGAGAGAGAAGTACACTGGGGAGAAAGCGACACAAAGGGGAGAGAGAAAGAGAAGTACATGGGGGTGAAAGAGGCACAAGGGGGAGAGAGAGAGAAGTACATGGGGGTGAAAGAGGCACAAGGAAGAGAGAGAGAAGTACATGGGGGTGAAAGAGGCACAAGGGGGAGAGAAGTACATGGGGGTGAGAGAGGCACAAGGAAGAGAGAGAGAAGTACATGGGGGTGAAAGAGGCAAAAAGGAGGAGAGAGTGAAGTACATGGGGGTGAAAGAGGCACAAGGGGGAGAGAAGTACATGGGGGTGAGAGAGGCACAAGGAAGAGAGAGAGAAGTACATGGGGGTGAAAGAGGCAAAAAGGAGGAGAGAGTGAAGTACATGGGGGTGAAAGAGGCACAAGGGGGAGAGAGAGAAGTACATGGGGTGAAAGAGGCACAAGGAAGAGAGAGAGAAGTACATGGGGGTGAAAGAGGCACAAGGGGGAGAGAGAAGTACATGGGGGTGAAAGAGGCACAAGGGGGAGAGAGAGAAGTACATGGGGGTGAAAGAGGCACAAAGGAGAGAGAGAGAGAGAAGTACATGGGGGTGAAAGAGGCACAAGGGGGAGAGAAGTACATGGGGGTGAAAGAGGCACAAAGGAGAGAGAGAGAAGTACATGGGGGTGAAAGAGGCACAAAGGAGAGAGAGAGAAGTACATGGGGGTGAAAGAGGCACAAGGGGGGAGAGAGAGAAGTACATGGGGGTGAAAGAGGCACAAGGGGGAGAGAGAGAGAGAAGTACATGGGGGTGAAAGAGGCACAAGGGGGAGAGAGAGAGAGAGAAGTACATGGGGGTGAAAGAGGCACAAGGGGGAGAGAGAGAGAGAGAGAGAAGTACATGGGGGAGAAAGAGGCACAAGGGGGAGAGAGAAGTACATGGGGGGAGAGAGAGAGAAGTGCATGGGGAAGAAAGAGAGAAGTACATGGGGGAGAGAGAGAGAGAAGTACATGGGAGGGAGAGAGAGAAGTACATGGGAGGGAGAGAGAGAGAAGTACATGGGGAGAAAGAGAGGCACAAGGGGGAGAGAGAAGTACAAGGGGGGAGAGAGAGAGAAGTACAAGGGAGGGAGAGAGAGAGAAGTACAAGGGAGGTAGAGAGAGAGAAGTACAAGGGGGGAGAAATAGAGGCACAAGGGGGAGAGAGCGAAGTACAAGGGGGGAGAAATAGAGGTGCAAGGGGGAGAAAGAGGTGCATAGACCCCATTGTAAAATAATAACAATGACACATGTTAATGTGTAAAGTTTTTTTATTCTACTGTTTGTTTTTAACGCTGTTTGTTCATTAAATCAGTTTAAATAATGAAAAATTAGCATCGGCCAACTAATCGATTATCAAAATAATCGTTAGTTGCAGCCCTAGATACCCCTCTTGAGGTCTGAAGTACTTTTGTAATAAACATTACATATATAATTTAGTAAAAGAAAATCATTGTTACACAGCAATAAAATATTTAATTACATTTTCACACAAATTACATCTATAATAAAAACACCTTTTTTAATACATATGCAGGTTGCCTGTTAACCCTATGAGTACCAGAGGGGTAGCAAACACATTACAATACCTCTCTGGTACTCATAGGGTTAATCGAGGGCATGTCGAGTATAATAGGAGAAGAAAACTGTCGTATGAAAATGGTGAAAGAAAATCATGGGAGCACTGTAGTAGACTTTTCAAGGGGGAGGGGGGCTAAAATGTCGAATGTACAATATTCGTCAAATTAATATGGTGAAAGAAAGCAGTGTAAGTCGACTTTGGAAAGGGGAGGGTTAATTGTCGACTATGAACAATATTTGACAGATTAATGTGGCGAAAGAAAGCACTGTAAGTCAACTTTGGAAGGGGAAGGGTTAATTGTCAACTATGAACAATATTTTTCGGATTAATGTGGTGGAAGAAAGCACTGCAAGTCGACTTTTAAAAGGGGGGGTTAATATGTTGAGGGGGGGCACTCTGTCGGATTTTATTATGTGGAGAACACATCTAACACTGAACTTGATCTTTCTGACGTCAAATGTATGCCTATTTCCTTGGACTTTGACATTTTGCGCGTTTTTTGTAGGCGGTAGTCGGAAAAAAGCAGACAGCGCCAGTTTTGTTACTGCTCTGAAAAGTGCTGTCTATGCCAGTTTTGTTTTACCGTGGTTCTGCAATAGAATACCGACTCTGCTTGTTTTTCTTCTAACGCCGGTTTTAGCGCAGTTAATATAAATGAGCCCCAGAGCTTTCCATGGGATGGTGTAACAACAGCGCCACTGTACAAATTCAGGCCACTGTGATTGCAATTAAAAAACCCAACTTTGAGCTGTAATAACTTTTGAATAAAACATCTTTCAGCAGTGACAGTACCCTTTTTTTACTCGGGGATAAACACTACAACATATATTTTTTTACATATTAAGTATTGTTATCCCTTTACCCTATGAGTGTCAGAGGAGTACGCAACACATTGTGTTGCAATGCATTGTCTACCCTCTGGCACTCAAAGAGTTAATATTCAACCTGCTGCCCGCACACAGGACTGTGTTCAGGAAAACAAAAAGACACAATTCTGAGGTAAACTACCTGAACTATAATGACAGCAGTCTCAAATGTGCACTGAATTAAATGGGGCATTTAACCCTTTGAATGTCAGAGACGTTTTCAGCTCATTGTTTTGCATTCAAGAGGTTAACCGTCCCATTTAAATCATTGGGAATGTTTATTTGTCCCCTGTAGTGCATTTGTTTGCCTTAGAATTGCACCTGCTTAGCTTCCTGAATATGGCCAATAGTCTCTCTCGCTCTCTCTCTTGCATTCTGTTTTTTGACCTTTCTTTCTGTCCGTCTTTGGGAGTTATGCACTAAGGTGTGATAAAGCGGTGATAAAGTGGAGATGACTTCTCCAGTGATATCACTTCTCCAGTTTCTGTGTTATTCTATGGAGCCTATGCACTAAAATCTCCAAAATTGGAGAAATCCTAGTGAATAGGCTCCATAGAATAACATAGGAACTGGAGAAGTGATATCACTGGAGAAGTCAGCTCTACGTTATCACCTCCTTATCACGCCTTAGTGCATAATCCCCCAATATGTCTACTTTATCACCACTTTATCTCCCTGAGTCATGTTCTTTGTTTCTGTACCTCTGTGTCTATGCAAGGATGATGGGAGTTGAAGTCCCACAACAGCTGGAAAGCCACAAGTTACCATCTCTCAATATGGTAGCCGATGTACAGTAATATGGGCTGTCTGGAAAATATGCCATGCTGAATGTTTTTTTACAAATTTTGATATAAATGTTATATTTCAGTTGCTCTGGGAACTTGTAGTTCTTTTTTATAAGGTTAAAAAAGTACATTAATCCCTTCAAATTAAAGGGATAGTAATACTTAATTTTTACTATCCCTCATGTCATAGTCCCTAAAAATTGGAATTAAACAAGACCAGTGGCATGGTTTATGGTTTGAGAGATATCCGCATTCAAAGTTCCCCCTCCTTCTCTCTCCCCTGACGTCAGCATTATAGCTGACAGCAGGGGAATCAGGTCCGTGAGCAAGGGGCGGCTCTGAAGCAGTGGCGAGATTGAGTTATAGAAACAGAAATCCTTCACTGAAATGGTCTTCTACGTGACACATAGAAGACCATTTCAGTAAAGGATCTCTGTTTCTATAAAGCAACCTCAGCACTGCTTCAGAGCCACCGCTTGCTCACTGACCGGATTCCCCTGCTGTCAGCTATAACACTGATGTCAGGGGAGAGGGAACTTTGAATGCGGATATCTCTCAAACCATAAAGGTTTGAGAGATGCTGCTGGTCTTGTTTAATTCCAATTTTTAAGGGCTATAACATGAGGGATAGTAAAAATGAAGTATTACTATCCGTTTAAAACAAGAAAAAGGATGCTTCCACTGATGGACGTGTTTTGATAAATAGTCATTACTTTTTTCTTTTTTTTTAATTAAATTACTTTGTTTGACACCTTAATATCCGATGACGTGTCGGCACCACCCTGCCATTCCTGAATTCATTGAGAAAAAAAAAAGTGCTGTGACCCTTAACGGCGCCTACCCCTGGATCATGTGGTTGTTAAGGGGTTAATTGAGTCTGCTAGGTGCAGCTGTTGCTAAAGCTTTCTTGTAGATAACAATATAAAAAATGTCCTCTGGACAAAAGTTAACACTATTGCTAACAGTTCAATTTAAAACAGCTTGAGCTGTAATAACTTTTAAATAAAGCATCTTCTGGCAGTGAGATTACCCTTGTTTTACTCAGTAGTTAAAAGACCCTACAGTATACATTTTTCATAAAGGAACATTACTGAGCCATTCATTATTCCTACATCTATAGTAATTTAAATGTGTGCTTAGTAATTTATATTTTCTGAAGCTGCCATTGTTAAAATAATATCATACTGTTAAAAACCTAATATAAGCCTGGATTACAATGCAGTTGATAACTTTCTCAAGGGTTTTATCTACAAATGTCTGCATAGACTTCAAAGGGAATCTATTAGACAAGACCCGTGATAACACTTACCAATTGCTATATAAAGTAGACTGTAAAATGTCAGACTCGTTTTTAATTAGCTGAAAAATGGTTTACTATTAACCCTTTGAGTGCCAGAATTAATTTCCTGGAAGCTAGAGGTGTCTACAGCACATTGTGGAGCTGTAGGATGTAGTGTAAACCAAGGGTCTGAAGATGTAAAAAAATAAAAACAGTGCATTGGATAGCTCGCTATCATTCAATGCATTAATAATACTGTTCATACATTGCTCATACCAAATATTTCTATATCTCCCTTTGTTGTCTCCAGGTGGGTTGCATATCAACAGAAACATTTCTGTGGGGAACAGTATATCCTGGAAAAAGGACGGTACAAGAGTTGTGTGGATTGGGGAGGAAATACGAACACGATTATGTCTATTAGACCAGTTTTATTGGTAAGGTCTGATTTACTGTACTTTTTTTTCTTTGTTCTCTAATGTATGTGTAATGCAGAATTAGTCAGAACTGTAAAAGAATTGGATACCATTAAATCCCAAGGTATCCGCTTATGCACTGAGAAAATTGAAGCAATTCTGGAGCAAAACCAAATAAATAAATACAAATTCCCCAAATGGCTTTTTAACCCCTTGATTGCTAGATAGAGCTCTATCAGCTGGTTAAGGCACCAGTTGTAGACTCTGCTAAGACCATGAGGTTGCAGGTTCTAGTCCCGGCAAGGTCAGCTCAGCCTTTCACCTTTCTAAGGTAGAGAAAATGAGTCCAGGACATACTTGAAAATAAGAGACAATCTCAATGTATTCTTCCTGGTAAAATACTTTCACACAAAAAAAAAAAAAAAAAAAAATCTCAATTTCATTTCAATTAATAGAGGTGATTATTTGTCCCATATAGTTCATTTGATTTGCACCACAATTGCTCCATAATGTCTCAGCACTTCAGCCTCAGTATACAAATATAATAAGGTTACACCTCAGAACTTATATAACACAACACTACCTCGTGAAGATCCTATCGTACATCTCTTGGAGAGGTCTCTAGCACCCAGAGAATTAAAGTGACATAGGTAGAGCAACACAGTTTCGATCTTTATTCAACTGCATTTTTAAGTGGAAGTAATAGATTAAGACAATTTAGGTTCATTTGAAAGAACTTTGTTATGAAAGTATCTTATCAGGAAGGATACACTGAAATTGTCTCTCATTTTTGAGTATGTCCTGTGTATGTGTTTTGTCTTTCTCAGAAGGATGATAGGCTGAGTTGACCTTGCCAGGACTAGAATCTGCGACCCTGTGGTTGAGGTTCTTACAGCTGGTGCATTAACCAACTGAACTATATCACATATATATATTATGCTAGTTGGTTTTTAATGTCAAATCGGTTTATGACAATGGACCTATAGCCTGGGTACAGGTTTTATCTTTCTCAGAAGGATGATAGACTGAGTTGACCTTGCCAGGACTATATCCTGGGTATGCGTTTTATCCTTCTCAGAAGGATGATAGACTGAGTTGATCTTGCCTGGGACTATATCCTGGGTACGTGTTTTACCTTTCTCAGAAGTATGATAGGCTGAGTTGACCTTGCCGGGACTAGAACCTGTGAACCTGTGGTTGAGGTTCCTACAGCTGGTGCATTAACCAACTGAACTATCTCACATATATATATATTATTCTAGTTGGTTTTTAATTTCAAATCGGTTTATGACAATGGACCTATATCCTGGGTACACATTTTATCTTTCTCAGAAGGATGATAGACTGAGTTGAGCTTGCCCGGGACTATATCCTGGGTATGCGTTTTATCCTTCTCAGAAGGATGATAGACTGAGTTGATCTTGCCTGGGACTATATCCTGGGTACGTGTTTTACCTTTCTCAGAAGTATGATAGGCTGAGTTGACCTTGCCGGGACTAGAACCTGTGAACCTGTGGTTGAGGTTCCTACAGCTGGTGCATTAACCAACTGAACTATCTCACATATATATATATTATTCTAGTTGGTTTTTAATTTCAAATCGGTTTATGACAATGGACCTATATCCTGGGTACACATTTTATCTTTCTCAGAAGGATGATAGACTGAGTTGAGCTTGCCCGGGACTATATCCTGGTTACGCGTTTTATCTTTCTCAGAAGGATGATAGACTGAGTTGATCTTGCCGGGACTAGAACCTGCGACCCTGTTTTTGAGGTTCTTACAGTTGGTGCATTAACCAGCTGAACTATCTCACCTATATATATTATGCTAGTTGGCTTTTCATTTCAAATCAGTTTATGATAGTGGATGGTATGCATCCCAATCAGATCCTCTTCTGCTCTGACCAGACCATATGGTGTACAGTCCTGGAACTGAAAGACTTAATTTATTAGAATTTTACTTGTTTTGTAGCTTATTTTTGAAGAAATATTGTTTGTACTTCAATTTTTTGTTATATAAAGTAATATATTGAGGCTCGCTTTTTCAAAAGAACAAAAGTTGTCATAAGATGTTAGTTCCATATTAACATGGGACAATTCTAATATAGATGTTGCCTGTTTACTTTGTTGTCACAAAATTAAAACCTTCATTGACTACAAATTCCATTGTATATATGCCTTTTTATACCTATGTATGTATTTTATAAACTGAAAGCATGAAAGCAACTGATAGCATGGCATGTAGTCAATGTTAGATAATGATTGTTTTGTACTGACATTGTATCTTGCATTTTATTGCAGGAACCCCTAGGAAAACACGAGCTTAAACATTTGGTAAGTGTGTTTTCACTGAAGTTCTGGAACATAATATTTGTGTTATAATGGACATTTAATCCATAAATGAAGAATAAAATCTACAATTGGAACTGGGTTATACTCAGATACCCTGTAAAGCAAACAAATATCTGTAAAACGTAAATGTCCGCTTCCATGAACATTACATCTAGGACTGATTGAACCTGTTATCCCTTGGGCTAAGGCAGAAGGCAAAATGTATAGGCCATAGGGATTTTCGCAAGGTAGTAAGTATTATGAATAGGTGCTAGTTCTGCTTTAATTATTTGATACATTTTCAATAAATAATTCTGGAGCATACCAACTGCTCCACAGGGATAGATAAACATTCCTGTTGATTTAAATGGGACTTTTAACCCCTTGAATGACAGCAGGGTCCCCAACGCGCTGGAAACCTCTCCAGTATTCAAGGAGTTAAAATTCAGAAGTAAATCAGTGAGGATTTTGGAAATATTTATTTGTCTCCTACCGTGCTTTTGGTTTACCCTGGTATTGCTCCAGTACATCTTAGTGCAGAACTGTCCAAGTTCAGTCCTCAAGGGCCACCAACAGACCAGAATGTAAAGATTTCCCTGATTAAAGGGATAGTAATGTTTCAAAATAAAAGCAGCTCCAGTTAATCTCCATACTATTTGGGCCATGGAGAGTGTTATTCAATACTGTCAGAGTTGTAGTTCAAGAGTAACTGAATGATAAATCATCCCCCTCCAGCCCTTTTTACCAAGTGTAAGCCACCTCCACTCAGATGTGGAATCTGGTCTTAAGGCCAGACAGCTCACAGCAAGGGACAATCTTCTTACTGTGAGAACAATGAAAATGCTGCCCTCCTTGATAGGTTTCTCAGGTTTTTCCCTTATGCTCACTGAAGATTGTCCCTCTCTGCAAGCCATCTGGACACCACCTTTCTGTTCTGAGGTGAGCAGCGTTACATAGTAAAAGGGCGGGAGGTGGATACTTTATCATTCAATTACTCTTGAACTACAACTCTGACAGTATTGAAATAACACTCTCCACGGCCCAAATACTAAGACGATTAATTGGAGCTGCTTTTATTTTGAAACATTACTATCCCTTTAAGCACAGGTGAGATAATCAGTGGGCCATTCATTTTGACTGACTCACCTGTGCCTAAGCAGGGAAATCCTTACATCCTGGACTGTTGGTGGCCAATGAGGACTGAACTTGACACCCCTGCCTTAGTACATTGGCTGCTTTGAGTGCTGTTCAATACGTTGTAGATCATATTTATTTCTCATTTTTTCCTACATGTTTATTTAATGGATTTTACGTTTTCTTCCAGATAAAAGCCTATAACAATATGAATTTCCAAGGACAATGCATGGATTTCACTCAACAAGTTTCTGAATTTGAGTCATGTATACCAAGCTCGTTTAAGGTCTTAAGAGGATGGTAAGAATAACATTAATTTGTAATATATATATATATATATATATATATCTATATGGACCAAGAGTTGGAGGCACTCGCTCTTCTTATATAAACTGCCCAGGTGCACGATCCTCAAAGATCATAATGTAGATAAAAAATGGGAGGCAGCACCAGTGGGACTTTTTCACAATATATTTATTTGCAGGCTAATGGGTCAATAAGAAGGTCGACGTTTCAATCCCTTAGCAGGATCTTTCTCAAGACGTCTTGAGAAAGATCCTGCTAAGGGAGCGAAACGTTGACCTTCTTATTGACCCATGTCTCTTAATATGTTATAGTTACACACCATATGCTGTATGTATACATGTGGAGCAGCTCATTTCTAGGGTAAACCAAATGAAGCATAGGGGACACATAAAAATTTACCAGATTGCCATTGATTTAACCATTTGAGTGCCAGAGGGTTATCTGGCATATAAGAGATTAAACAGGGATTTTTAACCTCTTTCTCTTCAAATAATCGGCCAAGCGCCTCTCTTGTCTGATCCTGCAGGGGGGAATCACACAGACTAGGCAGACACCAAACCTTATGAGTATAAATAAGATCTTTTAGATAGTGTAACACCAGAGGACATTACATTTCCGACATGTTAAACATGAGCAAACAATTTATTTATTTAGAAAATGTTTAACCATAAAGAACACATTGAGATTTCTCTTGGTTTCAAGTATGTCCTGGAGACGTTTTACAGTAAAAAGGTACATATGTACACAAATAGAGAAACACTATAAACACACACATATATATATATATATATATATATATATATATATATATACACACACACATATATACACATGAGCATACATACAAAAATAATATATACAGTTACATATTGTTTTTAGATACAAAGAAGCAGTTATTTTTTTAGGTATTTTAGACTGGGAGAAGGTCTGATTTTTTCAGGTAGGTTATTCCAGGCTTTTGGAGCTCTGAAAGAGACGGCAGACTGATCTGATTCTTTATCATAGTGTGGAATACCCAGTCAGTTGTTAGCAGTGGAGTAGAGGTTATAGTTCATATGGAGAGCTGGAGTGAGCTTACTACTCAGGTAGTCTGGTAGGTTCCCAGAGAAGTGGATATAAACTAGGCAAGAAAGGTGAAGGAAACATCTACGTTCGAGTGCTAGCCATTTAGTGTCTATTCCCAATTGTACAGTGCTGCGGAATTAGTTGGCACTATATAAATAAATAATAATAATAATTGTGTAAACATTCACAATGATGACTAGTTTAATTACTTTGGAAGACACACTGGCATAATGAGTTATACAGAGTGTGGAGTTTAAGCTTGTAAGTGATAACGAGGTCTTCAACACATTGAGAAGCAATGCATTGGAGGCCTCACTAGCATTCAAGAAGTTATCGAGATGGATTTGTGACGTAGAAGCATATACTAAGTCCTGTAATATATGACTACCATTAACATCTGTTGAACAATAAGTTTTCTTACCAGGGGACATAAACAGGATATTTTTTTCTAAACTGAGCAGCTATTTTAGGATAAAGTCTGTTAATTTATCAATATGAAGACCAAAAGTAAGGTTGGAGTCAGGCCATATACCATGATATTGTAGGAGTGGACTGGGGCCAAGCTATGATTAGACTTTGTTACAATGATTAGACGTTATTGTAGAGGTTATGTGGTTTATACTTTGTACTAAATACCACTGTGATCATGTTGTCAGTGTGTAAGAACCGTTTCCATCTCTCAACTTCAGAGAAACAATCTGTAACACTGCCTTAAGTTGTGCTATGTTTGGATTTATAGTGTAGATTATGGTGCCATCTACATACACGTGCACAGAAAATGCTTTGCAAACCATGGGCAGATCATTTATATTTAGAGAAAATAGAAGGGAAATATTGTCACAAATAGACACATATTGCATTCTGTCTAATAAATAGGATCAGAACTAGTGTACAGAATGATTACACAATCAATGGAGTAGATCAAAGGGGGAAATCCCCATGCATATTCCAGAGATATAGTCACAGAACATCCAATGTTTCCAGGTGTTTAATACATGATCTTCAAAGGGTACACAAGACTCGTCTCCCAGTTCAGACCTCCAGTAGATGTCCATTATGGTTGTATTTATCCCATATATATTAAGGAAGAAATGAGGGAGAATATAGTATAATATAGTCAAATAAATTTGATTCCCGACTGATGGTAATGTGCTAACTTTCATAAATTAAAGACAGATCATTTTTATATACAATAAACTACCCATAATGACTAGAAAACACTTTAAAGGGATAGTAATGTTTCATAATAAAAGCAGCTCTAATTAATCATCATAGTTTTTGGGCCTTGGAGAGTGTTATTTCAATTCTGTCAGAGTTGTCGTTCAAGAGTAATTGAATGATAAAATATCCCCCTCCCGCCCCTTTTACTGATGTAACACTGCTTAGCTCAGAGCAGCAGGGTTTGTCCAGGTAGATTGCAGAGAGGGACAATCTTCAATTAAGATAAGGGAAAAAGCTGAAAAACCTATCAAGGGGGGCAGGGCTTTCATTGTTCTCACAGTAAGAAGACTGTTCATTGCTGTGAGCTGTCTCGTCTATGGACCAGATTCCACATCTGAGGAGAGGGGGCTTACACTAGGTAAAAGGGTGGGAGGGGGATACTTTTTCATTCAATTACACTTGAACTACAACTCTGACAGTATTGAAAAAACACTCTCTATGGCTCAAATACTATGAAGATTAATTAGAGCTGCTGTTTTTGTGAAACATTACTATCCCTTTAATACGTCAAGTGATGTCCAGTATCCCCGTGTCAGCATTCAAACAGACGGGTATCCTAAATGATGTCACTGCCGTCTTAGTCACATCACTGCAGTCACTGGATACAAACAACTGCAGATGCAACAGAGAAAATATTTACACAAAAATATACCTGACTGCACCATATGTTGTCTTGATTTTACTGTAGGAAAGAACATTTTCACTGGTTTTGTCTGCACAAGAAAAGTTCAAAAGAAATCTGTGAGATAAAACCAATGGAAAAAGTTATCACCTGCAATGGAATTAAGGCCTACTTCTTGTTAATGCAGTGTGTTGGCCCTATGTATGAGCTGCAATTCTGGGGTAAACCAATGGCAGAGCCAGGAACAAATAAACATACCCATTGAGTTAAATGGAACCCTGAATGTTGCAGAGGTCTCCAGTGTTCATTGAAGGCTTCTGTAGCATCCAAGGGGTTAAAGCTTTTGGTTATAGAGAATCCGCTGGGATTCTGTGTGAAATCAAAGGGTTCTACCATTACAAAAATGTTGTGAACCCCTGTATTAAACAAATTAAATGGATAGTATTGTGCAATATGGAAACTATATTTCCATATTAATTGTTCTGAATTGTCCCACTGCTGAGATATGTTTTATTCAAAAATTATTGCAGCTAAAACTTGTGTCTTTGGGTTCAGACATATTTACTGTGGGGCTCTTGCTACAGCAGAGTTATTGTCATTGACTACTTTATCAACAGTGCCACCATAACATTTCAGGCCATGGAGGATCTGCACCAAAAAATGTGCTTGAGCTGCAAAAACGTTTGAGTACAACATATATCAGAAATGGGACTTATCTTATTTTCCTTGCCAGGATAAGTCCTGCAATAAATAATATTTCTATATTATGCAATACTATCACTTTAAGAGACATGTTTCATATAGAAATAGTTCCCCTTTATGATTCACTTAGTGTTACTATTCTGTAGCATCCTATATAATAATTTGCTAAAACGTGTGAAACGACACAGTCATGCGCAGTAGAGACTGCCTGCTCCACGGCTGGTACAGAGTGGAGCGTCCAGCTCTGTATCAGCTGCGGTGCAGACAGTCTCTACTGCGCATGACTGCCCCGCGACCGGCTGGCAGTGGCACTGTGGCCCTTGTAACGCTAGTTGCTGTAATAACTTGCTCCATTTACCTTTATTTTTCCTCTACAGCTGGCTCATGTGCTACCAGGCAGACACGTCTGATAACGTGTGCATACTGGAAGAGGGGCATTACCCAGACCTGGCCTCTTGCGGGTGCCCAGCAGCTATGATCAAATACATCAAGCCAATAGATTATGTAAGAATGCCTATAAAAGTTATCTTATTCCACTTTAAAGCTTGATTAGATCTGGATCATATTGTTAAGTATTTCAGTGTCAGAGGGTTGGGCAATTAATTGATGTACAGCATATTGAGAGGTTTTTTTGTGTCTTTTCTCATTCATGATGGTTCTGAGTATCTGTGTTGCACGCAAGTTCTTATAATGTCATGCACTCTAATGATTAGTCTGTTATTTTATTATCTTTCCCTTCCAATTAGGTCTTTGCTGAACCCTTGGTCAGTCTGTTTGCCTTGGATTCCTGTGAGGGGAGAGAGCTGTGCTTTGAAGAAGCTGTCAGTTCTATCCTCAGCAAGGACCTTCACTTTTATACCCAGTCTGTGTGGGTAAGGAGAGGACTGTAAGTATTCTGGATACGTTAATGTTTCTAAATATTAACTGATGATGTATGATTGTTAAACATAGATATGAGCATAATATGTGCCTCTACTGATATCTGGACTGCAGGCTCAATGAATGTGGCCCAAGGATCTGGTTGGCTCTACACATATGTAGATCTTCTGCACAGATATATATCACTTATGACTTTCTGCAGAGGAAAAGGTGCATGTTATCAGAAAGCAAGACACTTACAATGTATTACACATCCAGAGCAGAGGGAGAGACAAAACTGATAATTTCTCTGTGATTCATGTCTTTCACACATTTTAGCACTCACTAGGTTCAGAGTAATTTAGTTTTTAAGATTTTTTTTTTCATGTCACTGGGTTATGAGGCAAGGGTTGAACTTGATGTACTTGTGTCTTTTTTTAACCTAATTTACTGTGTTACTATATTACTTTTTGCATAATATATAAACAATACATACTTATAATAGCATTGTCTATTGACACTTAGATCTGTTTATTCACTAATCCCTTTGGTGCTAGATAAGCAATCAATCTTCAGCATCCAAGGGCTTAGGTGATGACATGCCTAGTCTCAAAAGATTTCAATTGGTCCAGTGACCTACAATGTTTTCGGTGCAATTTGTGTGTTTTTATCAGGTGGTTTTTCCCCATAATGCAGTGTGGGGGCAGACAGGACAAATACTCATATAAGTGTAGCATAGGTCAGAGAATGTCATTTAAAGGGATAGTATTACTTCAAAATTACTATCCATCATATTGTAGCCCTTAATAAACTGATTTAAGTGACACCAGCGGCATCTCTCAAACCTTTATGGTTTAAGAGATAGCCGCTTTCAAAGTTTCCTTTCCCCTGCTGTCAGCGTTCTGCTGCCAGCAGGGGAATCCGGTCCCGGGACAGACTCTTAAACAGAGCCGATATCTCGTTATGGAAGGAAAAATGATTCAATGAAACGGTCTTCTACGTGTGCTTGGTTACCAAGCACACGTAGAAGACTGTTTCAATTAATCATTTTTCCTTCCATAATGAGATATCAGCTCTGCTGAAGAGCCTCCTCTTGATTCAGAGACCGGATTCTCCTGCTGGCAGCAGAACTCTGACAGCAGTGGAGAGGAAACTTTGAAAGCGGCTATCTCTTAAACCATAAAGGTCTGAGAGATGCCGCTGGTGTCATTTAACTCAGTTTATTAAGGGCTAAAATGTGAGGGATAGTAATTTTGAAGTAATACTATCCCTTTAATTAATAAACAAGCAATACAATTATACGCACACAAAACAAATAAGCAATTGTAGACAGAGTGGTTGGAATAAGCAATAATGTCTACTGAGTAAACTGTTGAGAAGTAAAGAGAAACAAATCAGTATCAACTGGATACCTGTATGCTGTATCCCATAAGAGTGGATACGAGTGTTTGTGAGAGATGATGTAGACCCAGATCTGGCCCGGTGTATGGGAAGAGTATAGAGAATCTAGTGTGTAGAGCAGGACTCTTTAAATAAGTAGTGTCGACTTACTCAAAAAGTACTTGGGTCCACTCTTTAGGACACTATACAGGAACAGATTGGTCCATGAAATATATAATACTAGTTTTACAGCCTGTTACATGGGCCACAGTGCCACTGCCACCCGGTCGCGGGGCAGTCATGCACAGTAGAGACTGCCCGTGCCGAGGCTGATACAGAGCTGGATGCTCCTTCGATGCGCCCAGCTCTGTATCAGCCGCGGTGCGGGCAGTCTCTACTGCGCATGACTGCAGCACGCGCAGCAATGTCTACTGAGCATGTCGCGGCATTACACGCGATTTAGCAAATTATTATATAGGATTTGTTTATATACTCTTGCAGTTCTTTGTCCTTTTTACCATTTATCATTGTTTGAGGTCAATGAGACATCACAATATCTATTCTGTCCATCTCTAATATGATATTGCCCTTTTAAGAAGCACTGCATGTTCCCTTTTGTTTCGGTATTTCCCCATAAAATGTTCATCTTATTCATATTTTCTGTATAAGTTCACTAAGTACTCAACATAACAATGTTTTACCTTTAAACTAAACAAATATGAAATTGATATTTATCTCTTGGTGAGTAGTTTTAATTCTTCCTGTGCACTCACTGAAGCTCGGACTGTACGCAAGTCATTCAAACTACTTGCACAGAGACAAATGTCTGTGTGAGAGAAATCTGGGAAATTTGCCAAGGCCACTATTACCCCTTAACTTTGGGAAAAAGCTGACGTTAGTGGTAGTGGAGCGATGGGGTGATTATAAAAAAAAAATTTAAACTGAAGCTAGTGAGTACTGAAGAATCTTACTGACAATAAATTACAATCTCTTGCAGCTTTTTATCTATATTGTAAATCCCAAGTAACATTTCCGTTACTCTACTTTTTGCATGGTATATTAATAATACATACTTACAGTAAAATTGCCTGTTAACCCCTGCATTGCAATGCATTGTATACCTCTCTGGCACTCAAATGGTTAACACCAAGATCTCTTTATTCACTAATCCCTTCAGAGCTAATGAAGTAATCCATTAGAGATATCTCCAGTATACAATTGGTCAGTTAACAACATGCCTAGCCTCCAAGGGGTTAATTGGCCCTGTGCTTTACTTGTCATGTTTACTGTGAAATCTGTGTGGTTTTTAGCTGTTAAAGCTCTTAAGATGGTATTTTACCCATAAAATATTTGTCTTATTCATATGTTCTGCATACATTTTACTGAGAACTCCCCATAACAATGTGTGTCACCTTTAAACTAAACAAATATGAATTGTTAAACCTACTTATCTATGGTATTTGTGCACACACACCTTTGTTTGAACATTTCTTGCATGTGTCACATATAAGGATTAAATTCTGTGTCTTCTTGTTTACTTTTCTATATCTTCATAGTTTTCTGACAGGGAGGAACCCGTGCAATTTCATTAAAAAAATTGTCAGATTTGTTTGCTGTGGTGTAAAGGAGTGGGTGACCGAACTTGTTATTATTAATCATACAGATAAACCATGACACAGCTATAAGAGGAACTAAATTCAAAGTGTTAGAGCAAGATATTAATCCTACAGGTCTTTCCATGCTTCTGGGAGATTGTTCATTAAAAAGATCTTAAAGCTCAAACTGATAGCAGCAGAGCCAAACAGAATCTAAAGGACATTGGGGGGAGATTTATAAAACTGAGGGGATATTCACTAAGTGGTGATAAAGAGGTGATAAAGTGGAGATGACTTCTCCAGTGATATCATTTCTCCAGTTCTTATGTTATTCTATAGAACTTATGCACTAAGATTTCTTCAGCTTTAGAGATCTTAGTGCATACGTTCCATAGAATAGCATGGGAACTGCATAGCTCCCAACATTTCAAATGGCCAAAGAGGGACACTTGTCTTTTAGGGTGTGTGGTTGGGGTGTGGCTAGTAGGCGGGGCATTACCGAGTATTTTTAGATAATTTTGTGACATATTGACACCTCTTTGTGTAACTGAATAAATGATTTAGAACAAGACCAAAGTGTTTTAATCACACAGACTAATTTATATATACATGTACTGAAGTATATACAAACATTTATATGAGTTTTATTGCTGTGGAGCAATTTAATACACTAATATACACACCACACAGTCTGATCTCCTAAAAAGAGGGACACCAGGGTGGGAAAGAGGGACAGAGGGATTTGGTTCAAAAAGAGGTACTGTCCCTCCTAAAGAGGGACACTTGGGAGGTATGGAACTGGATAAGTGATATCACTGGAGATGTTATTTCTGCTTTATCACCTGTTTATCACCACTTAGTTAATCTGCCCCCTGGAGTTATGAAGAAAAGTGTCTGTAAAATTGTCACAAAGCGAAATAAGGATATTTATAAACATTTAGCGACATGTCCTCTAAGTGCTAACTCCAGTCTGTAGACATTTTGTGAAGAGTGAAGTAGAAATAATCTTCTCCAAATAAGGATTGTGTCACCGTGTATTTATATGACAAATATGAGAACTGAGCCAAAACTAAAGGCAGTTTTAGTGATTCAATCTTAACCCATTTTTAACGCCTCGAGTGCCGGAGTGGTATGCAACACATTGCTTTGCAATGCGTTGCGTACCCCTCTGGCACTCAGAAGGTTAATGGATGTATGTAGTGACAGCAATGTCAGATAGACATATTTATAAATTTAACTTCTTTATAACTATGACCCATCATTGTGAATTTCAGCAACAATTCGTAACCTTTTGAAAGCCAGAGAGTTATCCAACACCTTGCAAAGCAATGTGTTGGATACCTCTCTGGTATTCAAAGGGTTAAACATAGGCTAAGAAGGCTTTTTATATATCTCCCCTATTGTTTTTCTAATGCATCTTATGGGAAGACTTGGGCGAGTTGCACTAAGGTATGAGAAAATGATCAGTGTGGTAAACTCTCTAGTTCTGTGTTACTCTATGGGGCCTATGCACTATGTTCTCTCAAGTTGGATATGTTTTACTGCTGGGATAGTCAACTACTGCAGCTCTAGCTGCTGGAGACTACAACTTCCATCATCTGAAAAAGCTGAGAATAATGGAAGTTGTAGTCCCCAACAGCTGGAGGTCCAACAATTCACTATACCTGGGCATAGGTTCTATTTTGTATTAAAACAAAAGGAAACAACACCAGCTACTGTCTATTTTCTTATGCACTCTAATGGAGAGCCTGTGTCATAGACTATAACACGTCATAGTAAATGATAGGGACAGCACCACCTAGTGACCACAATAGAAAGCTGCAATTTTTGTACTTGGCAGGAAAAGTCCCATAGCACATATTTTTCTCATTAAAAAGTTATTGCTTCTTTAACAAGATTTTTTTAATGAACAGCCAAGTATGTGTTCATTTTAAAGACTAGGTCATAACTTTGTACAGTTCCCTCAAAGTATGTTATAGGTTGTGATACATTTAACCCTTTTAGCGCGAGAGAGCTGTGTAACTTGTCTCTGCATCTTTAGAAGACTGAATTGAATTGGTCCTTATTCAGCAAGGTAAAGAGATGCAATTCTGCAGGAAAGCAACTACACCATACGGAGGAGATGAAAATGCAAATTCCCATTTATTTAAAGGGGGCTGGTCATTGTAATTTCAAATGTAATTTCAATTTCATTCATTGAAATTACAATGACCAGCCCCCTTTAAATAAATGGGAATTTGCATTTTCATCTCCTCCGTATGGTGTAGTTGAGAGGTCTCCATCCTGGATGTTTAGTTCTTTATATAGTGCTGTTTGTTTGGCCAGAATGACAGCTGTTTGACTTGATGAATGAAGCACCCACTGTCCCTTATGGCCCTTTCTGGGTTATTACACCTATAAAAGTATGTTGCTTTTATATAAAATAGAATTGATCTGCCCTGGAAACTCAGTTTTTCACAGATCAGTATTGGGTCACTGGGGACTGAAATGCTTTGTCTGGCTCAGATTTTCATTGGACTATGAAGATTGGAAGCCAGGAAAAGGCAGGAATGGCTGCTCCCACAAGCTCGATGTAAGACTTAATTGTATTGGCTTCAGAAAAACATCAGATAATATTTACAGATTAGTTGAACAGCCCGTTACACGGGCCACAGTGCCTCTGGCAGCTGGTCGCTGGGCAGTCGCGCAGTAGAGACTGCCCGCGTCACTGCTGATACAGAGCTGGACGCTCCTTCGGAGCGCCCAGCTCTGTATCAGCCGCGGCGCAGGCAGTCTGTACTGCGCATGACAGCCGCACGCGCAGCAGTGTCTACTGCGCATGTCGGGCGTTACACACAACTTGGCGAATTATTATATAGGATATTGTTAAGGAGTAAAGGGTATTTAAGTGTTTAATATCCCCAGATCATTTTTAGGTGTTAGCGTTCCTCTAATACTTTTATGGCGGTGTATGGGGATAAGCAAAGGTTTTTGCCACAAAAAACAAAACTCGAGAACTTCCCTCATTCCAAGGGAATTCCCACAAAAAGTACAGTTTTACCAAAGTTGTCCTCCAAGTGATGATTTTACTTCAAGTATTCCTGGCCTTGATGACTCACCAGTATAAAAAAACTTCATCAGTCTGTGCGACACAAAGCGAGAGAAACAGAGAGATCTGATGACATTTTAGTGATAAATAGTACTGGAGGCAGCCAATTGTTGGGCAAGTGGGGTGCACAAAATGTGGGTGTAAAGGGAGAAAGGAGAGTTAGAAAAAACAAAAACTTTATTACTGATAGATGACAGTGACAGTAACAAAAAAGAAGGTAATCCTACCTGAGATGAGACTTATAGTGACAGATACTACAGACAAATACATACATTATTCGTTATTTTCAGAAACAAAACAACAGATAAGACATAATTCCAGACTCAGACAAAGGAAAGACAAGCATATATTGGTGCTGTTGTGCTGTGTTGTCCTGTGCAAGTAATTGCCTACTGCAGACTTGTTGAAACTAAAGCTCTGTTGTGTACTTTACAGTAAGAATAAGCACTCCTACCATTATGTCCACCAAACGTGGTAGAAGATGGGAGTAAAGGGAAAGGTGTAGGACTAACTGCAGCTTGTGCAGTACATTCTAATGACCATCCTCCTCCTGAGGTGGTTCTATGTAAGAGTGATATGAAACTCCACCAGTAATAGTATTAATCCTTTTTAACATTAAAGGCAACTACGAGTTGCATTCTGGTTTTGTTAACGTTTCCAGTAGTGAGACCAGCTGGTGGATGTACCACTGAAAACTAGTGGTCAATGTTCTATAAATCATCCTAAGGCGAAAAGTAAAAATAATGTTTTTCAGACTTTAAAAAAACCTTCAAGAATATGAAAGTGGCAGACAGAAAGATAATTTGGCACTTTCAGATGATGCTGCAGACCTAATGATTGATGGTGATGATTTAGAATATGCCCCCCACGCTCCTCCCCTTCTTTGGATACAGATCAAGTAGAGAGCTATGATTATAGGAAAAAAAATGGCTGTATCTGAAAGGAAAAGGCTCAGTCTTCCAAAACTGAAAGGGGACAATATGTCTTTTTATATACTATTTGAGAGAGATTAGCTGGCAAATCTGAATCATCATCATAACTGTACAGCTCACACCCAGTAACATTCACTATAATTTACACAGCAGTTGCTGTTCAAGGGACAGCACCACTGCCATCTACTACTACTACTATTGCAACATCTAGTTCCTGCAGTAGTGATGACATAATACTTAGCAGTTGCTATGAAATCTACAGTATGAAGACACTTCACTCATGATGATTCAAAAGATAACATGTTGCCTAAAAATATGCGAGCATGGAGAATACAGGATAACGTCTAGGGACACATCCTCATTGAGATCCCACTTGAAGCATACCCACACATCAGATTGGGAGACACACCAGCAGCATATCAGAGATGGGACGACTAGCAGCTGTATCAGCACTTCTAAAAGTGTCCGGAGCTGAGGGGAACATAAATGTAGTATTGTGGATGTCTCAGGGTATGGGACATTTTCCTCTGTAACATTTATACCCATGTCTCCTACTGCTGATGTAAAAATATGAAGTATTGAGGAGAGTGACTCTGATATTTACTTAGCTGTAGGTGACAAGTCCCCATAAGTACACACCCACCAACACTACCTCTGCCACCTTTAGTCATATTAAAGCAATTAAATTACACATTTATTCTACCTTCTGCCAACCCACACTGGGTTCTTAGTAGAAAGGAAAATAATCCATAACTGCACCTGTGAAATGGCAAACTTGCCAAAATGCTGGCAGTTGACATGCGTCCCTATTACTGTGTAGGAAACAGGCTTTAAAAGACTGATATCATATGCTGTACCCCATTGGCATATCCCAAGCTGCAGTTATTTTTCAAGAATGACTGTGCCAGAGTTGTGCAAGCAGGTGGTGGGCAAAGGGCTGGGATCAGCATATGGCAAGAAAGCTCACTTGACCACAGATATATGGACCAAGGACAGAGAACAAATGATATACACAAACAGCAAGTGCACCGACAGCATACAGAGTACTAAAACCTTGCAGCATAGTGGGAAGTTGTAGATATTTATAGTAGTGCAGGGCAATTTGCCCAGGGATATAATGCATACCTGAAATTGCCAAGTGCTTGTGGGAATTTCATTGATGCTACTGAAAAGGAAAATATGTTAATGTATTTTCAATGTGCAGGAATTTCCTTGAAAAGTTGTTTTTTCAGCAAAAATTCCAGTGAAAATAAAACTGAACTTTCCACCCATCCCAGCTGGTCTGCAATGAATATAGAAGTAAATGCTATTAAATCACTGGCCTTTATTATGATTTAATAGCATTTATTATGCTGAATTAAAGAGAAGTTTTCTAAAGATTTTGTGTAAAGCATCATTAACTAAACTCCCAGAATTCCCCTTCAGATGGAAATGGATAGGGAATCCTATAACAGAGCGCTGCATAGCATGTTTATCCTATTACTGTACATTCTCTGTTGATACATGTACAACGATAACACACCGAGGACGATGTACCAATGAAAAATGGTTCAGTTCTGGAGCAAACCAACTGTACCACAGGAAGCAAAAACAATTCCCCAAATTCCCATTGATTTAACCCTTTGAGTGCCAGAGAGGTATCTAACACATTAGTTACAATGCACTGGATATCTCTCTGACACTCAAAGGGTTAAATGAGGCTTTAAACCATTTGAATGCTAGAGAGGACTCCAACTCTGCTTGCAATGGGTCAGAAGCCCCCTTTTTCCAATAGGGCATTGTATTTATTCCCAATTGAGCATTTGGATTACCCCAGAACGGAACCTTTTTTCTTAGTACATCATCCTCAGTCAGGATAATACATACTAACAAAAGTGGAGCAATTCTGCACCATAAGGAACAAATTAACATCCTCTCTGATTCAAATAGAGCTTTTAAAGTTGAACTTTGACCTGTAATATGCTGCCATGGGAACAAGCAAGCCAAAACATGTCTAAATAGTGTAGTAGTGTATTTTTTTTTCAGAAAATCCCTGTGTTTAATAAAAACAAAGTACTTAAAAATATTAGATTGTGACTTTGACAGGAGGTTGTCTGGGGTACAAGTTGTACCACAGACATCTTAACTGCAATGCTGGCCGTCCCCTCTAGCTATGTATGCCCAACCACCATGCACAATACAGGATGCCTTGTTCCTGCACGTTGAGCGCTGGCCCCTGAGAGAAGGGGCAGGTGTAGACAGGGATTAGGGCGGTAGAATGCTGCCAATCATCCTCTACCTAGATAAGATATCCATGCTGTCCCTCATTTCCTTTAAAGGACAATAGTCATCAAATGGAAGCAGACAAACTGAAAAGCCTGCGGCTTCACTATAATCAGCTATTGGGGGGGGGGCTCACCCCCTCAGGTGAAACGCCACCCAGAAGTATGTACACTCGCTATGGACCATCTGTTTTGGGGTTTCAAGCCATATACAGAGAGTCCATGGGGCCAGGAAATGCACGTGTGATGCTGCATAGACACACCAGGTGAGCACCAGAGACTGTGGTCCAGACCTCGGTCCTGCTCCCTGGTGATCCACTGGGGCTCACAATGCAGACAGTGGCTTAACCCTTCTAGAGCAGATTTGCTTTCAGGGGGAACTACTGGATCATCTTGACCCAGTATTATGATATACATAGAATATCTGTCCATCTAAACTAAGCTCACACTTGCAGCTGTGATATAGCAGCATTTTGGCTCTATAATATGCTGTCTTTTTTCTCCTGTTCTCCCTGCATTCTTCCAGGAGAGGATGTAGAAGAGACATTGGTGAGAGGCATCATCATCAGCTATGTATATTATTGGCTGATGCCAACATGGATTGTCCATTCTTTGTGTAATGCACATTGCAACATCCCAGTCACCAGTATAAACAATATTTACCATGGCAAGGCCACTTTACAGATCACCTCTGCTCAACACAGCTGTGCACTAGGAGTGAATGCAGTGAAGTTGCAGCATGCTGTGTTCGGCTGTGTTACCAGATAGTGAAATCTTCAGTGTGAAAATCCTCTCGGGGAGCAATGTTCTCCAAGCACTTGTGACTAACACAGCATTGGAAACACTATACTAACATCACAACTGGGAACCCAGCCTTCTACTCCGATTCCCTGATTAGCCTTGGAGACCTGTTTAGCAGCCAAAGGATTAACCCTTTGAGTGCCAGACCAGTACACAACACAATGCGTTGGATAACTCTAGCACTCATAGGGTTAAAACCACATTTAAATCAACTGGCATTTACATTTCTCCCCTATGTCACAGTTGGTTTACCCCAGAATTACCCCAGCAATTCTGGAACAAACCAACTGTACCATAGGGGAGAAAAAAATTCCCCAAACTTCCAGAGGTTTAATTGAGGCTTCTAATCCTTTAAATACTAGAGAGATCTACAATGCATTGCTTTACATTGCATTGGCGACTTCTCTAGCATTCAAGGGCTTAAAAAAACCCTTTTAAATCAATGGTAATTTTTATATTTCCACTCCGCAGCACGGTTAGTTTTCCCCAGAATCCCTTCTCTTTTTGTTTGGAGCAAACCAACTGTACCACTTGGTGGAAATTCCGCAAATTCCCATAGATTGTAATGGTACTGCTCCGCAGGGAAGAAATAAAAATTCCCCAAGTTTCTATTGACTTAAACAGGGCTTGGAGACCTCCCTAGCACCCATGGGAGTTAACCCTTTGAATGCCAGAGGATTATGCAAATCAAAGTGTTGCATACCCCTCTGGCACTCAAAGGGTTAACCCTCTGAGTGCCAGAGGGGTACAGAAAGCATTGCTGCATAGAAACATGCATACCCATCTGGCACTCAAAGGGTTAAATGTCACATTTAAATCAATTGACATTTTTATTCATCCGGAATGGTACAGTTGGTCTGCGTCTTCTTCTGTGCAAATGACCCTAAGTCTCTCTCTAATCTTATATATATATATGTAGTAATGTATCAATATGTATGTAGAATGACATGTCCCGAGCAAACATGAACCATTCATTCATCAGTGTAGTTTCCATGCGTGAAAATAACCTGTTCCATTGCAGTACCTGTTGGAGCGGCCTGGCTTGTCATTCAGGCATCTCTCACCTTCTAACAGGTGTAGAATGTAGGTACACTTGTTCTCAAGTATCTACCATGTTCCTCGAGGGCATTGTTAAAGAAAAAAACAACCCAGAAACAAAAGGTTTTAAATACCCCATTTCAACAAAACATTCTGTTTTGAGAAGGAATGTTTCAATCTGATTGAGAGATAATGTTTATTTGCACAGAACTTCTACATTTTTACTAAAATGTTATTTATACAGCTCTCCCTCGTCCCAGAATTGGTGCTTTAGGGCTCTTTTACACAGGTGACCCAATTTCTGAACTCACCTTTCTTCTCCGTTTCCCCACAGTTCCCATATGAATACTATTGGCTGATGCCTACATGGGTTGGTCCTTCATTGGTGGCTACAATGAGTAACCTCCAACACTGCTCATCTGAAAGGTCTGCTTATGGCCCTATGCATATAAGCTCTACTTCAACTTTACTGTCTTCCTACCAGTAAAGATGTAGCTTGCAGGACATTTATTTGTGTGCTCACGTGAGGCGATAGTCACCCATGTACAACACCCTGTAGCCCAGCCTTACCATTCAGCACAGGTAACCTGTCAAAGCACATCACTGCATTGGTGTCTAAGGGGCAATAAACTTTACAAGATAATGCTTATGAACAAGTTGTACTTTTTTGTTTTGTTTTAAATAAATACACTTTTTTAAGAAAATTCTTGGGAACTAGTACCGGTAGATTATCCACAAAAGCAGTCACATAATGCTCTGCTTAATGCTATACAATAAAAGGGAGGAAAGTGGCACAGCTTTTCTCCATATCCCTGTACACACTATAAGGAAGCACTCAGGTCTTGCTCACATTAAAATTGTAATGATTGCAGAGTGTGCACTAAAGCTATCATACACTCTAATTCATAAGTGGAGAACATGAGTAGGGAACCAGTGTTTAAGCACAGAAAAAAGAGCTGCACTGGCATATTGGTACATTTCCCCCTTCCGCTTTAGAATATTACCTAACGCATTTCACGTCATTACTGTTTGTTTTTTTTTTTTTAAATGAACACATACATGAGAGTTGTTTTCCAGTCTGCAGTTTAAAGGGATAGTAATACTTAATATGTAAAAAAAATATATATCCCCCTGAGAAAAACAAGGATACACCCACTGCTGAAAGGTGTTTTATTCAAAAGTCATTGCAGCTCAAACTTTAATTTTTTAGGTGCAATATCACAGTGGCCTGAAATTGTATAGTGGCACTGTTGCGACACCATCCTATGGAGGTTCATGGTCAACTGACCAGCTGTCCATGGGATGGTGTAGCAACAACGCCACTGTATAATTTCAGGCCACTGTGATACTGCACCTAAAAAAATTCAAGTTTGAGCTGTAATAACTTTTGAATAAAACACCTTTCAGCAGTGGGCGTTCCTTTGTTTTTCTTAGGGGGAGAAACCCTACAATATATATATTTTTTTAGTATTACTATCCCTTTAATGTCAAAAAAGTCTCCCAGAAGTGGGAGTACTCTTGTTCTACTTAGCACATAATTACATATTTTTTCAATAAAAAATAGTTCAGTTTAATAAAGTAACACGCACACAGGTATTCTAAAGGGAAAACTCAAACCGTATAATTTATAAACAAAGACACTCCGACCTTAGCATAAGTTGACTTGAATATAAAATATAGCCCAGAAAGATGGGCTAACCTGGGAATAACCTTCCTGTTGTATTTGACTTGCTGATAGTGCAAATAGTCTCGCTAGGTTATAGCTAACCAATGTCACACCTGCAAGAAATAATACACATGGTAATTCATGGTGTGCTAGATCATAGAAACATCTCCAAGCTTTTGATTCGCAGTGAGTTGGAAACATATCATAAAATAGTTAACGGGTTTATAATGATTTAAAGAACACATTCTGCTAACCAACATCTATATTGGGTGCAGGAGTCCTAAAATATTTCATAAACATGTTCTTCACGTGGATGTGTAGGCAGTCATGAGTGACCATATCTGAACATCAAAAAAGATAAAACCTAAAGCAAATAATTAGTCTTAAATTAGGTTACTTTATCAAGATACTTGTTCTCCTATCAGTATTTTCACTTGAAATACAATATATATTGCAATTTCACTCATCTGAAGCTTGCATAAACAGATGGCCATCACAAATTAGACATTTTGTGGCTCCTGCACCAAAGGAAGATTTAGAATAAATACTGACTAATAGTTAATGATATTTAAAGTAGTATTTAAAGGAGCAGTAAACTTTTTTAATGAAAACACATATTTTACAGAACATTTCCTGCTGAATAAAATAAGGTCACTCCCATCACTGTCAGATGTTTTATTCAAAATTTATGGCAGTTTAAATAACAGGAAGTGAATTTACTGTGTTTTACTTCCTTATAGTTCTGACAGGAAGTGACAGGCAGATTCTGTCACATTCTATGGAGAACTGTATGTCTCTGACTTTTCTGACTTCCTTCTCCATTAGAATCTAACAGTAAATCTAATTAGAATTTGACCACTAGAGGGCACTGCTAATGTAAAAAAACATGGGTTTAAACTGTTATAACTCTGGAAATATAAATCTCTCAGCAGTGGGAGTACCCTTATCTTACTCAATAGGAAAATCCCTACAATATATATATTTTCATAAAAAAATTTACTGCTCATTTAACTTTTGATTTTCCCTTCAAATGTAAGTTGCTTATACATGATAAGCCGTGAGTGAGCAACTTTCGGCTGTCTAGCTGTTATTGGTTGTTCTAACAGACCAATAGCTGAACGGGAGCTCACTGAGTAAAAGTGGGCTTCTATGACAGTGTGGCCAATAAATGTCCTGTGGCTTGAAACCAAGCTGGGAATATGGAAGAAAGGAATTTAGATCATGATTGTGGTTACTATTAACATCTCCAATGCATTGACTGCCATGTGTGGAAGATATCTGTAGCATCCAGAGAGTTGAAAAGTAATAAAAATGAAAGATTGATGTAATACATATCTATTGTATGGGTTGTCAACATGTACCTCTCCAGCTCTTGTTGGACAGCAGACCCCATAACCACAAGCCTGCTGTAAAATGCAACAAAAATGTCAGTCATTCTGATTGCTCACACGATAAAAACACTTCACTACTACTTGCTAATTTTACAAAAAAAATGGCCTTAAAGGGACAGTAATGTCCCATAAAAATATTCTTTTGTTTTGTAGATTAAAGAAACATAAATTATGTGCAGCAAATCCTATCTCTCAAACCTTCACTGTTTGAGAGTTTTGAGAGATATCCTCCGCTAATGTTCCCCTTCTCCTGATGTCACCTGTAAAGCAGACAGAAGGAGACCTGTGTCGGCCGACACGAGGAGGCTCTTCAGCAGAGCCGCAATCGCGTTATTGGAAAATAAATACTTCTTTGTAACAGTCTAAAAAGTGTGCTTGCAAACCAGGCACATTTTGTAGACTGTTCCAATGAAATATTTCTTTTAAAACTGCGCTATTGCAGCTCTGCTGAAGAGCCGCCTGTTGGTCCCCGGACCAGGAACCCATGCTGTTAACTTAAAGCTGATGTCAGGAGAAGAGGAGGGAGAAGGGAACTTTAGGACCGAATATCTCTCAAACCATAAAGGTTTGAGAGATGGGATTTACAGCACAGAATTTTTTTAATCTACAAAACAAAAAAACATTTTTATGGGACATCAGTGTCCCTTTAATACTTTTACCCTGAAGTGCAGTGAACACAGCAGTGAATACCATCAGGTCACATTCAGACTGATGTATTAACCCTTTGAGTGCCAGAGGGGTACGCAACGCATTGCTTTGCAATGCGTTGCGTCCCCCTCTGACACTAAAAAGGTTAGGAAGAACTGGTGCAAATCTGGTGCTCATAAGGGAGGAGGTCATGTTAGGATGACTAGGACAAAGGTAAATCTCATGTCAGTAAAGTCAGGGCTACCCTGCTTGAATGCTAGGGAGGTCTTGTAAAGCAATGCATTCACGGCTGAATTTACATCCCATGTGTCCTTAGCGCCACCCATGGCCACACACCTACTCCTCACATGGCCCAGTCCCACCCACCATTTTCTGAGACAGAATATACCCTTCCATAGTATCATAG
The DNA here is from genome assembly GCA_037306005.1 of Rhinophrynus dorsalis. NCBI lineage: Eukaryota > Metazoa > Chordata > Amphibia > Anura > Rhinophrynidae > Rhinophrynus > Rhinophrynus dorsalis. The sequence goes on along the minus strand of CM074719.1, from coordinate 64,131,898 downwards.
TTGATAAGGCTGAAAAAAGACATGCAACCATCAAGTTCATCCCATGCCATATCACCCATATTGGTAGGCAAAAAAAAACCAAATTACATTGAAGTAATTTCCTAGATTACACTGGAGCTTTTTTTCTCTCCGAGCCATCAAATTCAGCTAGTTATGTGTCCCAAAGAGGATATATTTGAAAGGTTAGCAAGTCAAACCACCATAGAACATTCCATTGCATTTGGATTGCCTTTCCAAAATGTATGTGGCTCCCAATCAGACAATTTCTGCTTCCTCTGCTCAAGAATGAGCTAGCATTTCTAGGCGATCCAGCAATGAAGGGGATAATGAGGTGAAAGTGTAGCTATATGGAGAGTGCTGGGGGGGAACTGGGAGATCATTGTCAGATGGGGGACCCAGAGACCTGTTGTCACTCCGAAAATCCCTGCCTGCAAAGACAAATCCAGGATTTCTAGAGATGGATTTCCAAAAAATAAATTTAGCATTCTTTAGTAATACCTAGGATGTGGATTATGTATTTCTGCATTCAAAAGCCATTGCAACATCTTGTGAATAAGACAAGGGGGAGTCGCACTAAGGTGCAATAAAGAGGTGATAAACAGTTGATAAATTGGAGCAGTGTTCTAAACTCTTCCAGTCCTATGTTATTCTATGGAGCCAATATACTAAGATTTCACCAGCTTTAGAGATCTTAGCACATTGGTTCCATAGAATAGCGTGGGAACTGGAGAAGTGATATCATTGGAGACATTACTCCACATTATCACCTCTTTACCACACTTTAGTGCATAACACCCCAGGAGTTGACAGCCTGTGGTCCTTATCTGTTGTTGGACTATAGTTCACATCATCCTTAGATGGCCGATGGTCATCTGAGAATAATAGTTGTTTTAGGCCAACAACAGCTGCAGATAGCCCATATAGCCCATATACCCAACAGTAGGAAACATTTCCCATACCTGAGATGCCATAGCTTTGTCTTTCTCCAATCTGGAGGAGCAAAAAAAAAAGTCCAAAGGGGGTTTCTGGGTAACAGAAACGCATTCTCAGTTTGCCCTGGGCCAGAACCTACAGCAAAGACCTGAAAGTTCCCTTGCAAGTTGGCATGCATTCGTGGATTACCATTTACAAATGTTTTTGTCTTTGGATTTTTTTCCCCACAACATTTTGATTTAAGAACAGCAACTTCAAGCAACTAATGCAATGTAATCACCTGAAGTTGTACTTGCAAAATCTTCTTGAATCAGTTAGATACTGATTAGGATATTTCTGTTTAGATCCCATTGCAGTTGATAATAATAACCTATCACCAGCTATTGAATCTAGGCTTTTTTCAGCTGTAATGTAATCTAAGCCGTGATATGCATGTTAATTGATCCAATATATCAGCTTTGTTGTTTCACTGTACATTAGGATGTAAGTGATACATTCTATGGGGGGACTATAAAAGGGTGAAAAGACCTTTGTACCAGCAATATATGAGTTGAATGGCTCTAATAACCCAATAACAGCTGGTTGCCCACCTCTAATCTAGTTTCATCTGTAATGTACAATTGTGCCCTTGAAAGGGTGTCAGTAGTGCAGTTCCTTCTATGATAAATGCATTGCCCTCTAATTCACATGCCTCTGTATTTTTACTTTGACAAATGGTGTGTACAACTAACCATCAAATCACCTTCATTAGTGTGTGACCTTAACAGTAGTCATTTGTGCTCTGTTTACTCTTTGAAGTAATAATTACATTGCCCATTAATACTGGCATGCAACACTCTGACATACTGCTCACATGCTCCTGGGGTTATCGTGCTCTCATGTCTTCTGTAGCTTTATTAATGTTAGAAAAAGAAGGTGACTTATGTTAAATATCACCAATCATATTAAGTGCAAAAAAGCAGCAATTCTGGAGCGAACCATCTGCGTTATAGTGGACACATTTAAATCCTTATTAATTTATTGGAGACTTTAACCCCATAAATGCATTAAAAGGGGTACGAACCCCAAGAAGTCAATAGGAATTTGAGTTTTTTTTACATTTATGAATATGTTGAAAAACAGCACATCAGAGTGAAATAATCCATTGCAAATGCATTGTGCACCCCTCCTGAACCCAAAGGGCTAATCATTATATTATGTGATTTTCCAGGTGGATTGTGTATGAAGAAGCCAATTTCTTGGGAAGACAAAAATTACTGGATCCTGGGAAAATTCTAAACTGGGCCGAATTCAGTGGCTGGAAAGCAATCGGTTCACTTCGTCCTCTAAAACAGGTAAAGATGATGCCACATTATCCAAATAAATATCAGAGGTCTGGAAAACATTAGGACTCCTCATTATTTCATGTAAACTGTTTTATTTGGAGACGGTAATGCAAAATTGGGGTTTTCAAAAACCCCTTCAACAAGAAATAATTTTGCTTTATATACTAAGATGAGATAAAAGTCATTTCAAGTCTCCAGTGTGACACTCTTCAATACCTAGATTATTATATAGAACAGGTCTTCCAAGCTTCTGAGGTCTACAATTCCCACTAGCCATCTGGTGTGCTGAGATTTGTAGTCCACAACCGTTGGAGGGGCTTGAGTTTCCCAACCCTGCTTCAGTGCCTATACACCAGGGGTAGCCAAAGTGAGGGCCTCTAGCTACTGCTAAACTACTGTTCCAAGCTACAAAGATGGGAGCAGCAGCTAGAAAGATTTGCATTGGCCACCCCTACTATACACTAAGATCTCTCTAGCTTAATACATCAGTTGCTTATGTTCTGAAGAATACCATAAGAAATGGAGATTTTATCACCCTGAATATTTTATCACACCTTTATTTCACCTTTTGTTGTATAACCCCCAATGGTATTGTAGAGACATTGTTAAAGTGCATATTTTCTGATAAGAACATGTTATGAGGCTGATGTTCTAAAAATAACTGGAGTAGTTCTAGAGCAGACCAGCACCATAGATGACCTGTGGAGCTTCCGGGGAGGGGTCATGGTTTGAGGTCAGGCTTAAAGGGATAGTAATGTTTCAAAATAAAAGCAGCTCCAATTAATCTCATAATATTTGAGCCATTAAGAGTGTTATTTCAATACTGTCAGAGTTGTAGTTCAAGAGTAATTGAATGATAAAGCACCCCCCTCCAGCCCTTTTTACCTAGTGTAAGCCACCTCCCCTCAGATGTGGAATCTGGTCTTAAGACCAGACAGCTCACAGCAAGGGACAATCTTCTTACTGTGAGAACAATGAAAATGCTGCCCCCCTTGATAGGTTTCTCAGGTTTTTACCTTATGTTCACTGACAATTGTCCCTCTCTACAAGCCATCTGGACACCACATTTCTGTTCAGAGATGAGCAGTGTTACATCAGTAAAAGGGGTGAGGGGGATACTTTATCATTCAGTTACTCTTGAACTGCAACTCAGACAGTATTGAAATAACATTCTCCATGGCCCACATACTATGAAGATTAATTGGAGCTGCTTTTATTTTGAAACATTACGATCCCTTTAAGTTAATGGCATGATTCTCCTCATAAAGTGGGTGGGGCTTAATCAGGTGGGTGGCGCTTTAGCAGGAAGTGGAGGGAAATAGGGGGGAAGTGCATGGAACAGGGAGCTAAGGAGGAGAAGTGGACAAAGTAACTCATGGAACTCACCACAGCTGGAGAAACAGCCTCTGTCCCTGGAGACCTGGTAATTAACACTAAAAAACAGAGTCTCTGGGGCAGATCCACAGAGTTCCCAGGTATGTAGATGGCAAACAGTGGGACCTGAACCCCTCTTCAATATTAAGAAATTAAGTTTAAAACAACAAATCAGTAAATGTTGGCAGTTACGTGCAAGTAAAAGGTAGTTAGTAGTAAGCAGCTCTCCCTTGTAAGACAATTGCTGCTCCTTTAGATGGTAAATTAGGACATAATTGTTGTACTTGCCTAATGTTTTTATACTTGTTTTTAGCACTTTAACCCTTTGAGTGCCAGAGGGATGCCCAACTTATTGCAAAGCAATGCATTGAACACGAATTGTATCATTACTATTACTGTGATAGTCCTGTTACACTTGGTTTTTACATACAGAGATCTAGGACAGTGATTCTTAGCTCCAGTCCTCAGGACACACCAACAGGTCAGGGTTTCTAGGTATTCCTAATTAATCACAAGTAGCTCCATCACAATGACTGAGACACTGAATACTCACTGATGATTAAGCAGGGATATCCAGAAAATATGCTGTGTTGCTGTGCCTCAAGGACCAACATTGAGAATAAAATAAAAAGAGAATTGTATTCAGTGTAAACCCTTTAGGAACGTGAGGATTGTACAGTGCATTGGTTTTCAATGCATTGTACAGCCCTCTAGTCCTTATAGGGATAGGAAGGTGTTTATTAAAAGGAGCGAGAAAGTATTACAACCTACAAATACTTACATATTATAATTAGTGATGCCATTTGAAAGCACTACTTAAAGGGCAATTATCACATTTAACTAAGTCTAATGGCAGCCAACTTAGTAGAAAAAAAGCACATGGATGTACAGGTCAGCTCCCAAAAAAAGACTACTGTCAGCTATTATTGTGTCAGAATACTGATCCCCTTCTGAAGCACAACCCAGAAGTATGTGCAACTTCCATAAACCCGCCACTGAGGGAACCTGCATTATTCAGGACAGGAAACTGCCCTGAGTGACAAGGGTGATTGTAACATGGTAGTAGTGCATGTGTTGTTTACATTTCAGTGCACTTACTGTGCCCCAGAATGCTGATCTCTTGGGGAGTGCACCGAAGGCCTCTGTGAAAATTGCCCACACATGATTGGTTAATGACTACATGAGCCAGGCAGTGAATGGATCCTTGCAATTATGTCTCCTGCCTGCACAGTCAACATGAGGACCCTCTAGGCCACTATGCAGATTTTTATTACTCCTACTTTCCATCAGCTACTGACTGATGTCTCCTATGTGAACAACTAAATAGGGTGCAATGGACCTAATGTTTGGGCCACAGCACATGGACCAGAGCCACTGTCACATAATCTTCTGTGTGAATGTAGACTTAAAGTGCACTTCCCATTGGGGGTTATGCACTAAGGCATGATAAAGAGGTGATAAAGTGGAGGTGACTTCTCCAGTCATACCACTTTTCCAGTTCCTATGTTATTTGTTGGAGCCAATGCACTAAGATTTCTCCAACCTTGGAGATCTTAGTGCATATGCTCCATAGAATAACATAGGAACTAGAGAAGATATTTCTGCATTATCACATTTTTATCATACCTTAGTTCATAGCCCCCATGTGTTTGGCAGTATCTATGCATAGATGTTTAGGCCTTTCTAATATTTACTGTGTAAATGCATTTAAATAATATTAGACACGTGAGTGTTACTTCAATATATTTTAATGTAATGAGAAGTATTTCTTTTTTTCCCCAGCCTGCAGTATATTTCAGGATTAAGAATCGGCACATAAACAAATATCTGACAGTTACTGGCTCATTGGCAGATTCAAGAGCTACGTTTGCTAGTGTATCTCCTAGGAATGGACAGACCACTCAGATCTGGTATTTCTGCAGAGGAGTTCTGAAATCCAAGGTAAATACTGTCAAACTGTCAGATAATGTCCTGTTATAAAGTCTTCATTCATTGTACTGTCCTTTACATTTGATGACATTGTCCATAAAATTCCACTGTGTTTGCTCATGAATATTTGATACATATAAATACATAAGTGGCTCTGTTTTTAGCTGAGCAACTTGTAAATACAGTATGGATTATTTAAGTTTGTTTATATTAAAAATCAAAATTTAATAAAAGGTAAAATATATGTGAACTTTTCTCAACTTTACAGAGCTCTACACTTTCTATATTATTGTTTCCACTCACAGGCTTAGACACATGCCCTGCCCCTAATCTCAGTGCTGTATATTTAAAGAGAAATGTAGAGCAATGATAACTAGGGTTAATATATAAAACTTTAAGGCTCTGTTAGCTGCCCAGGAAAAGAATAGTCGTCCTTCAATGCCTCTATGCATATGAGGTAACAATCACTTCACATGAAGCAAGCTAGCTTAGCATGCTGCAGCTTCCCTGGGATCAATGCAGATTTCAGGATTGTTGAAACACTGACAGTCTATAGCAGCCTGTGTGCTCTTCATACAAATGGTTCTCATGGTGATTAAATTATTGCAATACAACATTTCAATCAATAGCAACCACAGTCCTATACAGCTGATGCCAATGTGGGATGGCCATGAGTTACATCACACCACATCCTGTGATTGGCTCTCATAGGAAATCAGGCAGATACCAAAAGTAATTGTAACAAGGCAGCATCTCAATGTTCTGTATAAAGAGAGACTAATTATTTCATTTGCTGATTTTAAATCTCACTCAGAAGTAAACAGCTCTTTAAAGGAGCAGTAAAAATTTCTGTAAAAAAAATGTATATATTATATGGCTTTTCCTACTTTATAAAACAATGGTACTCACACTGCTATTCTATTACAATTTAAACACTTGTTTTTTATGTTAACAGTGACCTCTAGTGGTCAGATTTCAATAAGTGTGTTGCATTCAGTGGGAGAAGAGAGTCACTGACAAAGCTTTCTCTTTAGTAACACAATCACACTGTCACTCTCAGTTTGAACTGTTATAATGTTTCGATAAAACGCATGACAGTGATGGGAGTGTCTTTGTTTTATTATGCAGGAAAGCATTAAAAATAGGTTTATAAATAGCGCTGCATTACTCACTCCAGTCAGAGAGTAGTTAAGCCAGAGTACTATAAAAGTGTAGGACTCTTGACATCAATTTATGTTCTCTGGTTCTCAAGGGGTTAAACTTTGCAATTTACATTTGTATTACAAATAATACTAATATGTAAATATATTTTACTACTTAGTTATGTGTAGAAATATGATGTGCTTTTCAAAGCTAACACAATGTGCAAATACACTTTTTGTTGCTAAAAGCTATTTTGAACATTGTAATTGTTATAAAATGGAAGATGACCAGTAGGTAGGTTATGGACCTTTGGGGATAGGATAAAAATCCTCAGAGCCATGTTAAGTACTTTTGTAGACAGATTAAGGTTTCTCAAAGATATGGTGAATACATCTAAGATAGGATAAGGATTCTTAGAGATAAGGCATGATGGAATAAAGCTCCTTGGTGACAAGATAAGGCTACTTGGAGCTGGGATAAAGTTGCTCGGACATATGACAAGGATTTTTGGAGATAGGGTAAAGTTTCTCAATGGTGGAATAAGGATACTTGGATATTGAGTTATATTCTTCATAGATAGGATCTTTAGAGATATGATAACATTATTCAAAGATGGCTTAAAGTTTCTCAGAGAGAGGATAAGAATCCTTGGAAATAGGATAAGGTTTCTCAGAGAAAGGATAAGAATCCTTGGAAACAGGATAGGGTTCCTCAGAGATAGGATAAGGATCGCCAAACATCCCTTGGTAATATCATCATCTTCAAGCAAACGTTTTGTGTGTCTATCATTTATGTTCAAATGTTTGTGCTTAACTTTGATATTTCAGGCCAATGATTCCTGTCTAGACATCATAGGAGGCAAAAATACACCGGGGTCAAAGGTTTCTCTATGGACCGAGCATGGAAAACCCAGGCAGAAATGGAGGATCAATACTGATGGGACAATTACTTCATACATTAGTGATGACCTTGTTCTAGATATTAAAGGTAAGATAATCAAAGATTGCTTTTAGAACCTGATTTTTGAATTCCAAACCAAATCCACCGTAAATAACAATTAAAATACCCATTGACCAAAATTTGGCTTTTATACTTGAATGCTAGAGAGGTCTCCATTACATTGAGAAACAATACCTTGGAGTCCTCACTTATCATTTTAATCAATGGAAACTGTGGGAATTGTTAGTTGTTCCCCTATGGTGCCGTTGGTTTCCCCAGAACTGATTCAGTGTATTTTTGTGCATATAGCCCCATCTGACTTTTCTGCCTGTCTAGTTTTCCCCCATTTTAGGTATTATGTCTTAATTTCACCCACTATGGCCAACTTTTTAGTTTCAATTACTCCCCCTGAGCCCTCCCTACATTTCTTATTACATCATTGGCAGTATGTAGCATGCAAAATTAGCCGTAGAGATGGAGGCTGATGCATTTTGTAGAAAGTTATCTGTACCACAGAGGTCAAATGAAAAGCCCCAAAATTGTCACTGATTTAACACCTTAACGTCAGGTGACGTGCCAGGACCTTCACACCATGATGTGTTCTAGCACTCCATGGAAATCTGGGATGTCAGCACAGCTGCACGCTGCTCTGCCATCCCAGAATTCATTGCGGAAAACAGAAAGTGCAGCGGTCCTTAAAGGGATAGTAATACTTTGTTTTATCTTTATTTTATTTTGTAGGCATTAAAAAAACATGAAGAACGATATAAGTCTTATCTCTCAAACCTTTATGATTTAAGAGATATCCACAAACAAAGTACCCCCCCCCCCGTTCAGCCAGATCAGAAGGGAGGTGCCCAGGTAGATTGCAGAGACAGACAATCTTCAATTAAGATAAGGGAAAAAGCTGAAAAACTTGTCAAGGGGGGAAGGGCTTTCATTCTTTTCATACAAAGAAAATTGTCCCCTGCTGTTATCTGTCTGGTCTTACAACCAGATTCACATCTGAGAAGAGATGGCTTACACTAGGAAAAAGGGGAGGGAGGGGGAAACTTTGCTTGTGAATATCTCTTAAACCATAAAGGTTTCAGAGATAAGACTTATATCATTCTTCATGTTTTTTTAATGCCTACAAAATAAAATAACATTAAAACGAAGTATTACTATCCCTTTAACGGCCGCCCACCCTGGGTCAGGTGGCTGTTAAAGGGTTAGAGAAGAAATAGCACTTCTTAATAACACTCTGTACTTACTTTGCTGTAGACAGAAAATTTTAATGGCCTCTATGAGGCTCCTTGGTTCAAGAGATAACATCTTCAATCAGTTCTGCATGTTATGTCCATGGAGGCAGACGTGACAGTTAACACTTTAATAGCCACAGTGGTGCACCACACATTGTGAAGTGATGCATTTCACATCCCACTAGTCTTAAAGGAGTTAGATTATCATGTGCGTTGGGTGGAATTTGGGGTTCTGTGGTCCTGATGGCAACTGTCATGTCCTACTTCATGGACATGAGATCAGAGACTGATTAACAATAATAACACATTGTAAAAAAGACTGCCTCCAGTCTATTAAATAAGCATACAGAGCACTCAGTGCTGCAGGAAAACTGTTACATTGTATCACTATCCCTCTGCTTGTACAGTACCAGAAAACTCTTTGGAAACAAAGATCCTGGAAGCTCACTGTCAGGGCACATAAAAATGTATTAAAAGACTGGTGAAGATAAAAATAAAAAAACAAAAACCTATTAAAAAGTATAGGCAATTTCACTTAATATAGTATGTACTTTAACCCTTTGAGTGCCAGAGGGGTATGCAACGCAATGCATTGCATACCCCTCTGGCACTCAAAGGGTTAATTCCGCCAGCATAATGTATTTCTTTGCACAACACATAGATATAGAGATAGCAAACCATGGATAGTAACCCTCTGAGTGCCAGAGGGCTACGCAACGTATTTAAAAAAAAAACACATTGCCCATCCCTTCTGTCACTCAAAGGGATCATTAAGCAGTAATTTATTTCAAAAATAAGCCAATCTCCCTCCTTCATTAACTCTCATTTCGCTCCAATTCCAGCTTTTTACAGACAACGATCACTGTGTTAGTTGGAAGGAAATTAACTGCCTGGTGTTTATGAACTGAGAAATCGTAAAAAAATCAAAACGTGACTATGCTTTTAGATATAAAAAATAATAACATAAAAAATCTTCAGACTCTACAATGCTTAGCACAACTGGCACACAAAGAGTTAATTTCAGCTCATGTGCCAGAAAAAGTCATATTATCTTCTAGAAGAGGTTTGTGCAACACGTTGTTGTTAACCTTTTTTGCGTGCTGGGGAGTTAGAGGTGCATTGTTTCACAATGATTTGTACATATCTCTAGCATTTAAAGAGTTAACCCTTTAAGGACCAGAAAGGCATGAGGAGCAATGCGTTGCACATGCCTCTGGTCCTTAAATGGTTAACGGCACATCACCAGTACAATATATGTCTTATAATTGTTTGCTTTGCGCTTATTTTTAGGAGGAAATTACTACGATCAAAATCACATAGTGGTAAATAAGGTCCAGGAGAGTGAACCCACCCAGAAATGGGACATTGAGATCCTGTAAGCAGGCAGCTCCAGGGAGAAGGCTATGAAATCTGGGTCTCGTGATGTTATGAAAATACTTCAAGCCACGTTATGGAAAAAGTAAACTACTGAAGTCATATCCCACTGGAACTCTGCCCATTAAACCTGCTTGGCACATGCCCAGGAAAGCGGATTAAAGATGCTTCCAAATACTATTTTCTGCACATGTAAAGCACAGAGGAAAAAATGGTGTTTACCAAATTTATTGGCTGAGGAAGTATGAGGGAAACTTCAAAAGTGGCCTTTGTTATATTCACAGAATCCTCTGGGCTTATCTTGTTATATAGACATGGCACAAGACAGGGGAAGAGCTCATGTTCTGGAAAAAACAGGACTGCAGAAGCCATCTTGTCTGTCTGATTCCTGTTTAGCAAGCTTTTCTAGTTATATACATAGTGAGGTCACTAGATACAAACCGTGCACCCTAAAAGGGGCAGTCAATCATTCTGAATCAGTGAGGCTGATGTATTAACCGGCTGACTGCCAGAGGGGTATGAAATGCATACATACCCCTCTAGCAATCGAAGGGTTAAAACAACTTGCACAGTTCTGGTGGAGATTAACTGCTTCATACGATGCCAATGAAAATTCCCCAAACTGAGATCTCTTTAGCATTCAAGGGGTTAAAAGCTCATTTTAAACCAGTGGACATTTTTATTTGTTTCCTGTGGTGCAGTTGGTTTGCCCCAGAATTACTCCAGTTCTCCTTAATACATCAGCCTGAATATGCATTGTACAAACTCTCATTTATTAGTTAGGTATGTTTATATACATATAATACTACTTGTATATACATTCTTCTACTATATATATATATATATATATATATATATATATATATATATATACATTGTATATATATATATATATATATATATATATATACATTGTATTTGTACAATATATACATAAAGTTATTTATATATTACTGCCTGTATTGTAAATGTAAATATGTAAAGCAGTGATGGCGATCCTGTGGCAGTCAGTGGCCTTTAAGGTGGCACATGTATGGTTGCAAGACATCCTGTTCGGGGTAGGAGGGATCTCTTTGCATTGCCACCATATAATCAAAGTAGAGGTGTGAGGACTTAAAAAAAAACAAAAAACCTGTGCATCTGCCCTGTCATTAACGGTTTCCTGCCTGGCCAGCGAGTAACTTACTAGTCTTCATACTGAACATGCGCACAGGACTCCTTCTTTATGTACTGTTTTATGGTGGGATTTGTGTGCTTGTGTATGTGCAAAGTGTTGTTGACCTCTCTGGTTTAAAGGCCCCATTTAGGTAAACAGGACAGGAGTATATAGTTGTCTTTTCACATGCGCATTCACCAAAGCAACCTGTTCTACATGTTAAATTTTCAGTTTTGGCATTTTGACATCTTTAACTTTTGCCCCTGCAGAAAACTGGGCACTAGGGCCCAGAAAATGTTTGTCATCACTGACGTAAAGTCAGAATACAGTTTAACCCACTAGATAGATAGGTAGGTAGACACAAGGCACCCCACACACAAAGTTAGGATTCTTAGGGGAATTATTTTTAGGGGATTTTTTGATAAGCAAGTAGTGGAAGATAAATATGTGGTTATTCTTAAAGGGTTAGTAAGGTCCAGGAAAAACTATTGTGCATTTTGTAGTGCTGCAAAAGTTGTATTCAACACAAAAAAAGTATCTCTCAAAGCACTATGGTTTGAGAGATACAGGCATTTAACATTTGATGTGTTCTGCTTTCATCTGTAAAGCTGTCAGCAGCAGATCCATGTCAGCCAACACAGAGGCTCTGCAGCAGAGCCGCAATTGCGTTACTTACAATGCTTTTGCAAGCACACTTTTTAGACCATTCCAGTGAAGTCATTCATTGTAAATAACGCAATTGCGTCTCTGCTGCAGAGCCTCCGTGTAGGCCGACATGGATCTTCTGCTGACAGCTTTACAGCTGAAAGCAGGAAATCATGAACTTTAAATGCAGATATCTCTCAAACCATAGCGGTTTGAGAGATACGTTTTTTTTTTTTGCGTTGAATACAACTTTTGCAGCACTACAAAATGCACAGTAGTTTTCCCTGGACATTACTAACCCTTTAAATCTCACTACAGGAATGGCAAATGTGAACAACAATTTCCATGACTATACATTTGAAACTCAAATTTCACATTTTTGTCAAAACTTTTGTGAAAAAATTGGACACCTTAATTGGATGACTGTGGCACCCCAAAGTGCTATGACTAGGGTGACCATGCATCCTGGTTTGCCCAAGAGAGTCTCGGATTTTAAATGTGTGTCCTATATCCCAGGCATCGCCTTCTGGGACAATACAAGGTCCCTGAATAAAGACTCCAGAGCACAGAGTTCTAATCACTAGGAGAAGAAGTGCCCATTGCCTACTGTAACAGAAAATTATGTCTCTGCTGGGCTACAAAATGACTTCCAGACAGAGCTCTAAACACTGGAGAGAGAACTGAGCCTTGGTCCTGGCATCAAACAGGAGCTGCAGTGCAATTTGTTGTAGTGTAATGCTAGCCTAAGGTTTTATGTATGATATACATTTTTTGTAGCCCACCACAGTCATCACTTTCAGTCACAGCAGTAAATGGGTAGTTCTCCCTCTAGTGTTTAGAACTCTGTACTGTGCCAGACAAAGAGCAGGTTGCGCATGTATATCCATTGATGTACAGTGACACACCGCATAGCTGCAGTAGAGTTGATGACAAATACTCTGCTGCTCTTGTCTTCTCAATGTTCCTGAATGGCAGAATGGAAGTGTGGTCACCCAAGCCATGGCACCTTGGCTGAGAACTAAGATAAGTAGACTCATAAGAATGACAAGACTCAAACATGTGACAATGACTCTAATGGTGGATGAAGCATTCGTTCTCTTTATAACCCCTTTGAAGGCCGAAAACATCCCCAGACGCATAACCTTACATCCTATATAATAATTCGCTAGGATGTTTGTCACGATGCAGTCATGCGTATAGAGACTTCCTGCGTTTGGGCATTCTGTGAGTGAGGTGACGCAAGACTGCATCGCGTGGAACAGTGAGGTAGTGGCTTCTTAACATTACCCAGACCTTAGCCCGTGTACACGGACTTTTACACTAGTTTATCTATATTAAACTAATTTCCCACTTTCATTCCCATTTACTCAGTTTATCCAAATCTGTTTGCAGAAAAATATCCTGCTCTGTATGTATTTCTCTGTACAGTTTAGCATCATCAGCAAATACTGAGACATTAGTTTCAATTCCAACTGCAAGCTAATTAATAATCATGTTAAAAGCATTGGGCCCAGAACAACTTTACTTTAGATCAACTTCAAATTTTCCATTTACAAGTCTCTGCATTCTGTCCATGCACAGATATCACTTCCCAATCTGGAATGTTTTAATTTATGTAGTAGTAACCTCTTATGAGACACAGTATCAAAGCATTTTTCTAAATCCAGGTATACTACATCAACAGCAATGCTGACACTTCAGGGCTCAAAATTTCCACTCACCACTAGCCAATGGCGAGTGATAATTTAGCCCTGGCGAGTAGAAATTCAGCCCTGGTGGGAATGTTATGGCTTGCAGTGGAGAGTAACTTTTCAGGTCTGGCTAGTAGCAAAGGACTTAAAAATTTAAGCCCTGGACACTTATTAACAATGTTGTTGGTCCTCACATAGTCCTGACTATTGGCTAGTAATCCTTCTAATATCTTACCCACTATGGAAGCCAAACTCAAAGGTCTATAATTTTAAGTTTAGATCTTGTTCCCTTGTTGGAAGATTGTGCTATATCTGATTTCCTCCAATCACAGAGCACTATGCATGAGTAAATGCATTTATAGTAAGTATAATGACCTGGATTAAGCTTCTTAAAGGGATAGTATTACTTCAAAATTACTATCCCTCATATTGTAGCCCTTAATAAACGGAGTTAAATGACACCAGTGGCATCTCTCAAACCTTTATGATTTAAGAGATAGCCACTTTCAAAGTTTCCTCTCCCCTGCTGTCAGCGTTCTGCTGCCAGAAGGGGAATCCAGTCTCTGAATCAAGCGGTGGCTCTTAAGCAGAGCCGATATCTTGTTATGGAAGGAAAAATGATTAATTGAAACAGTCTTCTACGTGTGTTTGGTTACCAAGCACACGTAGAAGACTGTTTCAATTAATCATTTTTCCTTCCATAACGAGATATTGGCTCTGCTTAAGAGCCACCGCTGGTCTCGGGACCAGCAGTGGAGAGGAAACTTTGAAAGCGGCTATCTCTTAAACCATAAAGGTTTGAGAGATGCCATTGGTGTCATTTAACTCAGTTTATTAAGGGCTACACTATGAGGGATAGTAATTTTGAAGTAATACTATCCCTTTAAGTACTCTTGGGTGCATACCTTCAGGTTCAAGTGCTTTATTCACCATAAACTTTTACACTCTTTTAGTCCTTGCTAAGTAAGCCATGTGCATGATGGAGGAAATGTGATTCTTTCTGTTTGCCCAAAGTGTGTCAAAGCTGCTTCTTTTGTATGTACAGAAGAAAATAATTTATTTAAGGTATCAGCCATTGCCTTATGCCTCATTGATTAGTTCACCTGTCAGTTTTTGGTGGCCCAATATCAACCTTCATATTTTTTTCCATTCATATAGTTATAGTTTTCTGCATTTTAATGTTTGAAGATTATATCCCATTGAATATCTTCTAACCTTGCTTTTGTCATTATAAAATTAGCCTTTTTAAAGTAGACTGTTTTGGTTAAACTCTTGTTAATGGGTTTATCTTAAAGGATACAACATTGTGGTCACTGCAGCCAAAATGCTCCTATATATATATATATATATATATATATATATATATATATATATATATATATATATATATATATATAATTGCCTCAGAATTGTCTAAGATCATCCCTAGGTTCAGCAAGGTGTAATTTGTAGCTGACTCCTCTTTAAGTAATAGGGCTTTTAATGTAAGCCATGTGCTGGAGTTGGAGACCTCTCTAGTAATCAAGAAGTTAAAAGGCCAATTTAAATGGAATGTTTCATCTTCCCTTCTGGTGCAGCTGGTTTGCCTCAGAATATCCCCTTAGTACATCAGCTTCACTGAGTCTCAGGGCTCTAGGTCTTGTTTTATCAAGGATCCTGAGGGAAGCATGTGGAAATAATCTTCCTTTCTGCATATTACTTTTTTATGAGACTATAAAAGGCAAGCATATCTGTTTTATAAGCATTTGCAAGTTAATAAAGAATTATAATTACAAGGTTACTATACCTAGGGCAGTTCCCAGTGAAGAATCATCCAGAAATACCTGTACTGAGATTAAGAAAGCTACTTCCCTGGGGGACGCACTAGTATATTCCACAGTGAAGAATGGGACTGGGTGGTATTTTTTTGAAGATTACATTATTATAGCATTTTATTTTTAAAACATGCAAATTTTGGGATAATTTACACACTTAATTTATCTACTTAAATGGATATTAATGTTTGTATTAAAGTTGAGGTCCAAGTCTTCTTTATTTGTTTCTAACACGTAGCGCTATATTTCATTACTTACAGTTTTGTAGTTCAAGAGCTATTCAATCCAAAATTATCCCCCTCCCAGCCCTTCTAACCGCCTCCTGTCATATCTGTAATCCAGTCATGGAACTGGACAGATGCAGCTAGGGATAATCAGTATGTATAAAGAAAACCCTGCTCCCCCTTGACGAATGAGGACAGGCTTTTCCTTTTGTTTACTGAAGATTGTCCCTAGCCTCGCTCCATCTGGACCAGACTGAGAGGCAGCATGATGCAGGGAAAGGGGCGGGGAGGGTGATCATTTCAGATTTAATAACTCTTGAACTACAAAACTGTAAGTATTCAACTATAGCGTTACGTGTTAAAAAAAAAAAGAAGACTCGGACCTCAACTTTAATGCAAGTATTACTATCCCTTTAAAGACATAGTAATAGTTCATATTTTTTTAACGATAGTTTATGATTTTAGAGAGTCATTGATGGTCACAGTCTATAAAACTCTTACATTCTTGATAAAACTTTATTTTAAATAAGCATTTACCCGCTCAGCTCAAGCCCTGCCCCATCACAAAGCTAATCTCATTACTTAGCCCCACTCACCCCAAAAAATTGATCATAATAATTCACATTTACTATTCTCTAATGCAGATATAAAGTACGAGGGACAGAATGTGCACTCCGTTCAGTACATCATTGATACATTTTAGAATGTAAGTTAGTTTGGAAATATAATGCATAATTCTTAACCCTTTTAATTCCAGAGGGGTACACGATGCATTGCACTCTGGCAGTCTGAGTTAAAAGAATTGAATTAACCCTTTAAGGACCCATGATGTTCCAGGACTGTAATGGCTAAAACGTGTGATAAGGGTTCATGGAGGTCCTGGCACGTCATGAATTTCAGGGCTCCCCACGCGGCTGCACGCCATTTGGAGAGCCCTGAATTGGTTAGTGGAAAAAAATGCTTTGTGGTCCTAAAGTGCTGGACACGTGTCCTTAAGGGGTTAAAAGAGATTAAATACTATTTAAATTAGACGTAACCTCTCCTAATAATAAGCTCCCACTTGCTTTATTTTAGCCAGAAAATCATAAAGGCCATTATGAATTTCCCCGTGCCTTTGTTCACGAGAAAAGATCATGTTCATGGAGGCGGACATGACAGTTTGTGGCAGTTTTTTCAAAACTAATCAGTGCATGAACCTACTTAACCTACATGCACTCTGCCTACTTCATTTTGAATAAACTCCAAGCAAGTGTAATGTCCGCCTCAATGGACATAACATCCAGGACTGATTGAAGATGTTATGTCTTGAGCGATGGCACCACGGCAAAATTCATAGGGGGCATTAGGATTTTTTGTCTAGAATAAATGAATGGGGATTATTATTAGGTGCTGTTAATTCCCCTTTAATGTCTGTTATGGCTATGTTGGTCTTAGAACATCTTCAGTACATAAGAAAGTGAATTTTGGTATACCAGTGCTTTTAATTTAGCTGCAATAAATATAATATTTTCCATTACCAATACACCCTTTTAATTAGACATAGCTGAAGGCTGGTGTTCTTGGCTTGCTCTGTGTTGGCATCTATAGAATGGAAGAAGTGACACATTTGCAAATATATAGAAAACTGAAAATCCATTGCCATATGGAAGTATGCCTTGAATAATGGCTAGTTTATTAACTCTGGTGGATTCAGATGTACAAAATATCCCTTAAATAAGGAACAGGCAAGGTAGCCTCCCAGCTGTTGGACTACAATTCTGATCATCATCAGATAGCCAACAGCTGACTGAGGATCATGGGACTTGTAGTACAACACTAGTTGTAAAACTGAAGATAGTCTATTAAAGGAGTGGGGAATTCTTATTATGAATAAAATATGTATCCAGACAATTATTATGTTACATTTTATGGGACAGAAGAGTCAGTGTCTACAGTTCTCAATAGCATGCGATAGTAACATCTACATCACTGACAGATACTATGAACTGTTGTATCTTTTAATAAAGCAAATGCCATAATTGAAAGTACCCTTATTAAAGCTGCACTATGGGGTTTTTTATAATAAACTTTAATGATCTTTTAAGCCTCACACTACATCTCATACGTTGGTTGAATGAGTCTGATCAAATTTAGGTTTCTTTAATATCTGCAGGGTAAAAATGATCAATTATGTAAGTATTCTTGTAACATAGTAATTACATTGTGTTGTTTTATTAAAGCTAAAATACTCACTCAATAAAAACAGTATCCTTTTACAGAGCTATGTAATTTAAATTGATTTATTTTCAAACAGGGACAGACTTCCCTTAAACATTTAAGCTATAATATATTCTTATTTTCTATTTTTATATGGATTATATATATATCTAAAGTGAATAGTAGACATAACCTACCTCTGTGCAATATCGAATGTACTGATTTTTTCATTGATGACAGTGATACTTTGTACAAATCTGGGATGCAATTTGTTGCAGACTTTTTTTTAACCCTTTAAAGACCAGAGGGGTGACACCCCGCTGGTATTTAAAGGGTCAGTAATGCTCTGTAAAATTTTGTATAGTTTTGTAGAGGTTAAAAAATGAAACTATATGCTGAAGTCCAACTCTCAAACCACTATGGTTTGAGAGATATTCACTTTCAAAGTTCTCCCCTTCTCTTGATGTCAGCTGTAAAGTTGACAGCAGGAAATTCGAGTCGTGCGACTCGAGGAGGCTCTTCAGCAGAGCCGAATTTGTGTTATTTAAAAAGAGTTACTTCACTGTAACGGTCTACAAAATGTGCTTGCAAACCAGGCACACTTTGTAGACCTTTCCAATGAAGTAATTATTTTCAAATATCACTATTTAGCCTCTGATGCAGAGCCGCCGGCTCGTCCCCGGACCCGGGATCTCCTGCTGTCAGCATAGTGCTGACTTCAGGAGAAGGGGGGGGGGGGTACTTTGAAAGCAAATATCTCTCAAACCATAGCGGGTTGACAGATAGGATTTGTAGCATATAGTTTCATTTTTTTAACTTCTACAAAACTAAAACCATTTTTTATGGAACATTACTAACCCTTTAATGTACATTTGTTTATGTCTATGTATTATACATCTTTCCAAATGGCCATTTATAAATAAAACTTAGTTGATGCTTTAATAATTGTTTTCCGTGGGAATTTTTTTCATCATATTTCAATGAAAATGGTAGCTGACCTTGAAGTCCCATCTTATAGCCATCTATTACCGTAAAGCGATGTGCTGCCACATAACTGTAATATGCATCTGTTATTAGGAATGCTTTATATAGTTCTGGAATGTAATTTATTATTAATATTATCATTTATTTATAGTGTTCTGTACTTTACTAGAACTGATTTATAAAGATCTAGAAGAGCTTTATTATTAGGATTACTGTTATTATGATTTATTTATAATGTTAGGAAATATTGCTATTATCATTTTCCCAAGTCCCAAATCTCTCATATTATTTTCTAAAGATCTGAAATGATATTTAGTATTCGGTGGATCATTCACACACGCAGTATTAGAGTTAGTAAAACTCATTGCTACCGTGAATAACTGTCCAGTCAACATGGGTACCAGGCAAAGAGACGGCAGTACATTGGAGATGGCAATAGTACATTTTGGGATTTGTTGTTCTTATTACTTAAAGTGGAACTACCACCGCTAAAAACCTTGCTCCCCAATAATTCCCCATCTGGCAACTAGCGCTACTGAGCAGCTAGTCGCCAGAATTATTACCGCGTTAAGGAGAATTATCCGTTGTTCCCGGGCTGACAGGCAGGATGGAGAGCAGTACAATGGATAATTCATGTTAACGCGGTAATAATTCTGGCGACTAGCGCTACTGAGCATTTAGTCACCAGATGGGGAATTATTGGGGGGCAAGTTTTTTAGCTAAGGTAGTTCCACTTTAAGGCACAGGCTCAGGGTGCCTCCTTTTTTTCTTGAGGATTTGTATGAAAATGTCGAATTTGAGTTTTAACGGGATAGTAATACTTGTATCAAAGTTGAGGTCCCAGTCTTCTTTATTTATTTTTTTTAACACGTAGCACTATATTTGAATACTTACAGTTCTGTAGTTCAAGAGTTTTTTTAATCGGAAAGGATCCCCCTCCCACTCCTTCTGGCCGCCTCCGATAAGATCTGGAATCCGATCATGGGACTGGACGGATGCAGGGAGGGACAATCTTCAGTCAGTAAGTATAAGGAAAACCCTGTCCCCCTTGACGGAGGAGGACAGGATTTGCATTTTTGCTTACTGAAGATTATTATGCATAATATGCACATTGATGCCATACTGACTTTGAGACCTAATTATAAGCAGGGCCAGATTTATAACAAGGCAGAGTAGGCATCTGCCGACAGGTGCACCCCACAGAAGGGCGCCTGTGTCAGACTCAATGGGAGTTTTATATTTTTTAAGAAGTGCCGCAGGTTGCCTCATTGCCTGTGCTGTGGGCGGATGAACAGCGCATCAAGCTACTGCATGGGGGCTGGGGGGGTTATGAATGCCTCGTTCTTTTCCACTTCTCTCCCCTCCCCTTTAGAAGAAGTGGGGAGAGTGAAGAGTGCTGTGCCACGGGCCGCGGCCACCTGAAGTGCCACGGAGGCACATCATCAATGATGATTCTTCATGCTGATGCTACTGGCTACGTGCCGTAGCCGGATGTGATCTGGATCATCTGGTGGTGCTGGCACATTACTCCCACCCAACCAACCTCCTCACTTGCCGGAACTGCCCCTCCCATACCCTGCAGGGAGCCGGAAGCCCACGAACAGGAACAACATAGACACACAGAGGAGCAGGAGCTGCACCTGCCTGTAGTCGGACAGTCGGTCACAGAGAGAAGCTGCTGCTAACAAGTCATTCAAGCTTCTCCAGGTAGAGGTCAGTGAGGTCAGGTGCACATGATCACCTGTGCTTTCTTCTGGACCTCTGCTGCTGTGTGTGGTGTTGTTGTACTAAGTTGTACCCCAGCCATATACCCCTAACCTCATTAAATATACATATATATATATATATTTTTTTTTTTTTTAATTTTTTTTTTTTTTTTGGGGGGGGGAGCTTCAGATTTCTGTGCCTACAGGCTTCTGAGATTTAAATCCGGCCCTGATTACTGTATTGTGCCCTTCAGTATGCCATTGAGAAATCATGTATCGATTGTGGCGGGTTGACCTGAAAACTCCAGATTGCATGTTACGGGTGCCTTTGAGTGAAAAAAAGATTGAGAACCGCTGACTTAGGCAATATTTCCTGAATATTATATATCTGAAGTAGAAATGAAAGAAATGTGGATCTATACCCTGAATCAAGTTGTTTTAACTCCACAATTGTCTCAGACTGTTATCAGAACACAACTGCATCTCTAACTACACAGTGTGAGAGTCGTTACTGTAACTCATAAATCACCTGTTGTCTGCCATTTGCACAGCTAGGTAACATTTGCACCTTACTTGGTGCTCATGGGGTCTTTTTCGTGTCTCTATACAAGTCCCATGTCAGTGAATCAGCCGTCAACGGGCTTCTATGGAGATAGGAAAAAGCTTGCATAAGCAAAAGTAAGGTGATAAGGTTACCCAGCTGTATCTATCGATCTGTACAGCAAACCAGGTGAGTTATGAGAGATGGGAACTCTGTTCCCACTGCTCTGAAGGCACCGCCAGTGGGTTAGCCGGTTCTTGTATTAAAACTGTACTGTTGCTTTAAGGCTAGAGCACCCTCATTATTTTTCAAAACAGTGACTGGAATGTGAATAAGGTTCCTGTACTTATGTATTTTCTTTTCCCTAATTTTCACATAAAAATAAATTATAAGCGCAGAAAAGGAATGTTAGCTGTGTCTCTATAGTACGTTCAAAAAGTTCCTACTAAGGCTTAAAAACCAGATCCGTTTGTATCACCTTTAGACTTTCCTGTTTGAACTGGCTCAGCCTTTCATAACACTGGCTTCCCTTACATTACAATGTGACCTTTACTGTCTTCCTTGCTGAGTCATTGAAAGTGCAGAGCAGTTTATTCCTCTTATGCAAACACTCTCTTCGCAAGCACTATTGATTGTTTATTACAGTGATTCTCAACCCATGCCCTCAGTGGCCTTTAACAGGCCAGGACTTAGGGATTTCTCTGCTAGAACACAGGTGTGGTGATCAGAGGCTCATTCACATTGATTAACTCACCTGTGCTCTAACAAGGGATCCTCAAATCCTGGCCTGTTAGTAGCCACTGAGAGCACGGGCTGAGAACCACTGGTCTATTACATGCCCTTACCCCAAGAACTTGGCTTTCAATAGCTTTAAAGCATTAACCCTTTCAGTGCAATGTGTTGCGTACCCCTCTGGCAATGAAAGGTTTAAGGCAATAGTATACTGTAAATATCTCTGAGAGTGAGCACCATATGCAAATCAGCTATATGATAAGGGCATATCCATTGATTTACATTAGGGTGACCACATGTCATTTCTGCCATTCAGGGGCACTGCTGAGAGAAGAGTGCACCACAGAGTTCTAAACACTAGAGGGAGAACTGCCCATTGACTGCTATGACAAAAAGAGTCAACTTTGGTGGGCTACAAGAAAATGTATATCACGTCCAAAGCCTTAAAGTAGGATACACTACAACAAAAATTGCACTGCAGCTCCCAACTGATGTGAGAATCAAAGCTCAGGTTCTCTCTCTAGTGTTTAGAGCCCTGTCTGGAAGACATTTTCTTGTAGCCCAGCAGAGGCATCACTCTGTCACAGTAGACAATGTGCAGTTCTGCTTCTAGTGTTTAGAACTCTGGACTCTTCATTCTAGGAAACTGTATTGTCCCAGAAAGGGTCTACCCGGGACATGGGGCACACATTCAAAATCCAGGACACGTGGTCACCCTAATTTACATGCAGGAATGGGCAATGCTAGGCCTTCCCCCTGCTGCAATACTAGAACTCCCATCATTCCTCACCAGCCAAAAACTGATTGGTGAGGAATGGGAATTGTAGTCTGGCAATAGCTAGAGTGTCTCACATTGCCCAATACAACAATGATCTTTTAACCATTGGAATGCTATAGAAGTCTATAGTGCATTGTAAATCAATGTACTGAAAACCTCTCAAGCATTCACAGGGTTAAAGGGGAACTTTCACCCCGCAATAACTTAACGTTCACTTGTTGCTCACCTGGCGACTAGCTGCTTAGTAGCGCTAGTCGCCAGCAATATTACCCGGTTCTTTAGATATCGGCTTTTTGCCGATGGTGACAGGAGCAGGAAGCACGGACGTCTCTTCACAGTGACGTCCGTGCGCCTGCGCTGTCAGTCTCTTTTGCACCACACGGTGCAAAAGGGACTGACAGCGCAGGCGCACGGACGTCACTGTGAAGAGACGTCCGTGCTTCCTGCTCCTGTCACCATCGGCAAAAAGCCGATATCTAAAGAACCGGGTAATATTGCTGGCGACTAGCGCTACTAAGCAGCTAGTCGCCAGGTGAGCAACAAGTGAACGTTAAGTTATTGCGGGGTGAAAGTTCCCCTTTAAAAACTCAATTTAAATCAATGTGAATTTGGAGATTTTTTTTAATTGTTCCTTATAGTGCAGTTGGTTTGTCCCAGAATTATCCCTCTATTTTTATGCATTTGGCCCATAATTGGGAACAGCTACATCTACATTATCTTGTGTCACATTAAACAGATCCAAGTCCTGTAAACAGCACATTGTTGAGGAGGGGATACAAATGCATGTTCTACATTGACATTCATGTTTTACTTGGAGGATGGCCTAAAGCACAATTGTTTCTTCTTTTTCACCACCCAGTGCCGCAGCCTGGAGCTCTGGAACTCCCACGTATAAAAGAATGGACACATTACATGAATAGTTTAATAGACTGGTTATAATCACATCAATGTTCTTTAATATAGACAAGGTTATTGTTGGTTACCTTGGGGGATTTAACCCAAAAGCAATGTGGAAAGTAAAGGATGTATGGGAATGGTGGTTTTGGAATTAAGGTTGTGATTCCCACGTCTCCATTGGCTGAGACTGTGCAACATGCCCTGCATTGACTTAATCTCCCAGCCAAACAGCATCTACATAGAGAGATCACAGATATGCGTAACACCACCCCTCCAGCTAGCCAATCTTTTTTTTTTTTTTTTATTTCGTAAGGGGGTTGGAGTTTTATGGGTCTTTTTTACAGAAGGTTCAGGGAGCCCAAGGCGTTGAGGACATCATTGGACCTCTGAGATCAAGGTAGCATAACACTTTATGAGGGGTGTGTGTGTGTCTGACAGAATGAACAAAATAACAAATGGATTTGAATGAAAGTGTTGAACATGGAGTTCATTTTTCTGGAATTATGTGTTCTATGTAATTAGTTTTTTATTTAAATCCAAATGTCATGAAACATGCAATTTCCATTACATTTTGCATTTGTTCTGAAACAAATGTATGTCTAGTTCCGACTATCATATCACAGTCAAAGTCCCATAAATCCCACTGTTCGCCCATTCTCTCGGAAATGCATATTCACTCTGTATCTGACTACGTCTACAAGCTTTAACTCATAAAGATCCCAAGAGGTGAAAAATGATTTGCTTTGTAAAGCACTGCACTGTAATTTACGTGACTTTGAGCCCTATATATAAACACTTGCATGGGTCGATGCCTTATCATGGTGGGAGTGTTAGCGTGTGTCAATGAAGCCCAGAACTATGCCACCAGGAAGCATGCACCCTGGTAGGGAACAGACCAAAGCTAAGACACCAGAATAAATTGATCCAAAAGTTTACAACCCACATTGGACCAGCGTGGCAGATTATGGTCTCTCAGCATGGGTTCCCAACAAAAACAATGACCCTCATTCCCCGCAGGCTTGCAAACTACTTCCTATGGCAGTAGGAAGACCAGCTCAATGGCAGATGATGCTAAGAATTACCAGGTTCTATCAGGCTGCCCTTGGTCTTTAGACATTGGAATGCTTAACATTTGATCTATGATAAGTTTCATGCTTAGAGGAACTAGCAAATGAACTAAATAACATCAGCTGGGACATTATCAGCTTGTGTGAGACTCCTATAAAAGATGAAGTTTTAGTCAAATTAGAAGATGGACATTGGGTATACTATAAAGAAATTAATGACGGACAATGTGGGGGAATCTGATTCTTAATTAACAAAAGACTGACAGACTCAGTCGTAAAAGTAGGAAGTATTTCTGAAATGTGCTATCAAAGTCACTATGTTCTTCAAATCATTCAAGTTTATGCACCTACAAGTAGCCAAAGTAATGATAAAGTTGAAGAATTTTATGATGATTTTTTTTAGGCAGCTACAAATGGAACAATTACCACTTCAAATTTATGATGGGAGATTTCAATGTGAGAATTGGTAAGATCCAAAATGGTGAAAAATTGACAGGACCACATGGAATTAGATAAAAACAAGACAGAGGCAACCAACTGATCGAATCTGCAGACAAACAAAATCTTTACATCATGAATTAATTCTACAGGAAAAAGGCACAGAGAAAATGGACACAGAAAAGCATTAATGGCAATACAAGTGAAATAGACTTTATACTTGCAAATAATAAAAGGATGTTCACTGACTGCTCAGCTTTAAATTGTTTTAAAATCAAAACTGACTGCAAGAAAGAAAAAAAAATGATCAAGTCAACAAACATGAAGGTTGATACTAGCCATCTACTGAAAAATCATAAGATTTGAGATAGCACTGTCTAATTGATTCAGCGTGCCACAGGGCCTTCCAGACACAGACATTTCAACCGACGATGAAAAAGTTATTGAGACTATCGTAGACACTGGCCATACCCTTGCACCTACTGTGAATCAAGAGAAAAACAACCCAAATATCAAAAGAAACAGTTGTCATGATGAAAAAAAACGACGTGAAAAATGGTAATATTAGAAACAGGTTACAATATGCATAAATGTACAAGACCGTAAGGAAGTGCATAAAGACCATAAGGAAGTGCATAAAAGAAGAAATGTGCAGGTTCAAAGTGGAGCTCATCAAAAGGACACTGGAAGAAAATCAAGGGCTAAAGATGACTACATATAGGAGCCAAATGTTTGCATTAAAGCTTGAAGATCATACAATGGCAAAAACTCAACAACAAATACTAAAACGAGTGGAAGAATTTTACTCAAATCTTTATAAGGATCAAGGACAACAACTCAATGCCGTGGCAGAAGTAGTAGAAGTTGCAATAAAATCAATGAAAAATGGCAAAGCAGGTGGTCCTGGTAAAGTCACTATTGAAATGTTGAAAGCCGGAGGTCAACCCTTATTCAAAGTCCTAGCTAAAATTTTCAAAATGCCTGCTACTCAGCAAAGTGCCTGAAACATGGAAAAATGCACAAAAAAAGTTAACGAGGAGGATCTATAAAACTACCGGCCAATAAGCCTATTGCCAGTGGTCTGCAAAGTTTTCACAAAGGTACTCTCAAGAAGAATGTACACAATACTTAAAGGGGAACTCTCACCTCCTTTAAAGTCATACTTATTCGATTGTTTGTTCCCAATACATGTTCAATCTTTTTTTTTTTTTTTTTAAATCACTCTTGTTATGGAGAAATTTGCCTCTATAACATTACCTCATGATGTCACTTCAGAGTTTTCTGCAGTACAGCAGACTGTCAATCTTCTCCTCTTCATCTCCCAGCTGTGCCTTGTTCCCACCTCCTCTGCTGACGGTGGAATCCTGCATTTACATTTACATTGGCATGAGAGCCTGCCAGGTCACATGCAGAATTCCACCATCAGAAGAAGAGGTGGGAGCAAGCCACAACAGCCTGTGGCACAAAGCTGAACAACAGCGAGCCCTGATTGACGTCATGAAGTAACATTGTAGATGCTAATTTCTACTTAACAAGATTGATTTAAAAAAATAAATGAATAAATAAATAAAAAAGATTGAACATGTGTTAGAACAAACAATCAAATATGTATGACTTTAAAGGAGGAGAGAGTTCCCCTTTAACAGCACAACCTAAAGAGCAAGTAATCAGTGGATAAGTCATTTTGATTGCACTACCTGTGTCAGCAAAGGATATCACGACCTGCAGATATTTGTTAAGGGCTGGAGATGAGAATCAATATTCTTGACTATGAGCAATATGCACAAAAAAAGTGAAGCAATCCTGGCACATAATATCGGCACCATAAGGAACAAATAAAAACTACAAAATTTCCAGCTGTTTTACATGGGAGGTTATGTGCTAAGGTCTGATAAAGAGGAAATAAAGTGGAGATGACTTCTCCAGAGATATCATTTCTCCAATTCCCATGTTATTCTATGGAGCCTATACACAAGATTTCTCCCACTTGAGAGATGTTAGTGAATTGGCTCCATAGAACAACACGGGAAGTGGAGAAGTCGTCTCCACTTTATTACACCTTAGTAGATGTTTTTTGTAAACACCTTGGATGATACAGATTTCTCTAGTGTTTTGCAGCATACCACGAACTTCTCTAGCATTCAAGAAGTTAAAAGCTCCTTACTATTTTTGTGTCCTCCCCTATGGTCCAGTTGGTTTGCCCCAGAATTGTTCCACTTTTGTGTTTTTGATGTTTGCAGCCAGGTGGCACTTTTGCTACCTCCATCTATGCGAAACTAACACTCGGCTTTTCACAGCGACACCTGGCCGTAAAATATCTTGAACTCAAGTGTGCGCAAAATGTGGTTATCTTTTTGAAAGAAATGGATTTCAGGACTTCCCTCGTGGCTGCAGTCAACTAGGGTATACTGCAACAACTCTTATTATACAACTCTTAAGGGGGGGGGGGAGAAAACATCTTCAAGTCCTGGTTCTCAGACTCTTGGAGGAAGACATGACAGGTTTGAGTAAGTCCACAGAACTCCCCACTGCACATAGTAATTTTCACAATGCATTTTGCACCTCACATTATAAAAGGGTTAAGTAATCTCATGCAGTCAGCATCCTTAGACATCCAGCACTGAGTGAAGATGTTATCGCTTACACAGAGGGGAAAATAGCAAAATTCATAGAGGCCATTGCAGGGCTCAAAATTTCCACTTGCCTCCTCGCATTTGGCGAGGAGAAATTGAGTGAGGGCGAGGAGAAATTGAAGCGCCTATTGAAAGCAGACGCTGGCTGCCACACTGTGCTAGTAGGGCACTGAGGCCTCACAGTGTATACTGCCCAACCATACCCATGATCCCTTCCCATCCATTATGTGGCAAGAATCATCATCATAAATGCTAATATTTTCTCTTGTGAATAGGACCCTATTGATCCTCCTGCCATGCAGAACATTGTACAGCAAGTGCCCTGGTGTCTTGCAGAACATTGCTCAATATGATGAGCAAGGTACATTGGGATCTGTGCTCACCATATGTATATAGTTTTGGGATGTGGTCCTACAGGCTGGTGACCTGTGGCCGGCATCTGCTGGTTGCTTTAAAGGGATAGTAATACTTCATTTTAACTTTATTTTATTTTGTAGGCATTAAAAAAACATGAAGAATGATATAAGTCTTATCTCTGAAACCTTTATGGTTTAAGAGATATTCACAAACAAAGTATCCCCCCCCTGTTCAACCAGATAAGAAGGGAGATGCCCAGGTAGACTGCAGAGAGGGACAATCTTCAATTAAGATAATGGAAAAAGCTGAAAAACTTGTCAAGGGGGGAAGGGCTTTCATTGTTTTCATACAAAGAAAATTGTCCCCTTCTGTTATCTGTACTGTCATACAACCAGACTCACATCTGAGAAGAGATGGCTTACACTAGGAAAAAGGGGCGGAGAGAGGAACTTTGCTTGTGAATATCTCATAAACCATAAAGGTTTGAGAGATAAGACTTATATCATTCTTCATGTTTTTTTAATGCCTACAAAATAAAATAAAGTTAAAACGAAGTGTTACTATCCCTTTAACCTGGTGAAGATGAGGGGGGCAGAGGCATAGCAGAGGCCCCCGTGATGCTTAGGGGCCCCAGAAGGTTTTGTCCCATATTATATTGGAGGCCCAGTCTGACTTGGGGCCCCCAATAGAACATAAATTGAGCTGGCACACTGACAGCGTGAGCCTGTCTCACAATTTATCACCCTAAGCCTCTCCGAGACGGCTCAGAAGAATCTGCAGAAGGAATCTCCTCTTCAAGACATTCAGTGGGAAAAGGTAGCAACAGATGCAAGCCTGACAGGGTGGGAGGATGCTTGAACAACATCTCCCTACAAGGACTATGGTCACTGCACAAAAGAAGCCTCCACATAAATCTCCTGGAACTCAGGGCAATAAGACTCTGCCTCAAAACACTAGTATAACATATCAAGGGCCATCCGGTTCAGGTAACATCAGACAGCATGGTAGCAGTCCTGTAGCTGAGAAATCAAGGAGGAACAAAAAGCAAAGCCCTGAACAGGGAAGCCAAGAAGTTGATATTCTGGGCAGAAAACAATCTACAAGAGTTATCAGCCATCCACATACCAGGGAAACTAAACTTCCAGGCAGATTACCTGAGCTGAAATCAAGTGGGGAATGGGCCCTCAACAAGGAAGTGTACAAAAAGATGGGGATCACCAATAATAGACCTCATGGCAACATGGGAGAACAAAAAGTGCCAGAACTTTTTTTCCAGGACAAAACATCCAAGGCCCCAAGGAGTGAATGCTATGACTCAACCCTGGAATTTTCCCCTAGCATACATCTTCACTCTAATTCCAATGATACAGAGTTCTCAGGAAGATCAGGTACAAAAAAAGCTTGTGTAATTCTAATTGCCCTAGAATGGCCGAGAAGAGTGTGGTACTCGG
The DNA here is from genome assembly GCA_037306005.1 of Rhinophrynus dorsalis. Taxonomy (NCBI): domain Eukaryota; kingdom Metazoa; phylum Chordata; class Amphibia; order Anura; family Rhinophrynidae; genus Rhinophrynus; species Rhinophrynus dorsalis. The sequence goes on along the minus strand of CM074719.1, from coordinate 64,102,330 downwards.
AATTGATAATCTTTCGATAGAAGATCCCTGGTCTCTTCCGTGCAGACTGGATCTCCTATCCCAGGGTCCAGTTCTGCACCAGAATCCAGCTTTCTTCAGGTTGACGGCCTGGAAGTTGAAAGGAGCTCCTTAAAATAAAGAGGATTGTCCGACTCGGTTATTAATACTATAATTTCAGGCCAAAAAGTCTCCACCTCCAAGATATATTGTAGAATATGGAAATCCTTCTCGGGTTGGTGCAAGAATGCTGGAATAACAAGATCAGATATAAAGACCTCACATGTTCTGAGTTTTCTTCAGGAAGGGTTCGAGAAGGGTCTTCGTACAGCTATCAGCCTTATTGGCAATATTGGTCATCCAATTTGCAGACAACTATTTGGTTAAAAGATACCTGAAGGCTGTAACAAAAGTAAGAACCAAGAATAAGACGTTTTGTACCTCCTTGGGACTTAAACATGGTTCTAGATCAACTATCTTCGTCACCTAAGTTTGAACCACTGGAAGAAATTCCATTAAAATGTCTCACCATTAAATCAGTTTTTCTTACTGCAATGACCTCTGCACGGAGAGTTTCAGAAATCCAGGCTCTCTCAGCAAAATCTCCATACACAGTTTTTCATCAGGATAAAGTCGTTTTGAGAACCAGACCCATGTTTAGATCCAAAGTCGTATCAGATTTTCATCTTAATCAGGATATCATTTTTCCCTCCTTTTGTAAAAACCCTAAAGGTGTCAAAGAAGAAAAGCTCCATAAGCTAGACCTAGTCAGGTGTCTTAGACTTTACCTCAGCAGAACCCAGAATTTCAGAAAAGCAGATTCCTTATTTATCCATTTTTATGGCAGATACAAGGGGTCTGCAGCCTCAAAATCTTCTGTTTCAAGGTGGATAACCCAATGTATAAAACTTGCCTACGCTGAAGCAGTAAGAGATCATCAAGGCTCACTCTACACGAGCTCTTGCTACATCTTGGGCTTCAAGGGCCTCTGCTTCACCTGAAGAGATTTGCAGAGCAGCAACATGGTTTTCAATATCCACCTTTATAAAACATTATCGGATTGATGTACAAGCTTTCTCAGAAGCCAAGTTTGGGAGGAAGGTCCTTGAGGCAGCAGTACACTCAGAAGAGGTTATATTTCCTTTGTTTTCCAATTATGAGTTCTTATCATATTATCATGTGAAGGGCAGGCACATGAATTGAGTTTGGGAGATGCTTTTTCCACCCATAATGTTACTGCTTGGGTATGTCCCACTCGTCTCTATCTCCGGGGATAGGGACACAGAAGAAAGGGAGACATTTTTCTTACCTATATTTCCTTTTCTTCTGTGTCCCTCCATGACGCACCCTGCCCTTTAACTAATCCTTATTATGTTTTTCAGCTTTGACAATAGATGACTGCCGGAGGAAGCTGGAGGCTTCCTTTTGTATTCTTCGTTTGGTCCTACACCAGCAGGGGGGGTGCTATGATGTACCCATTAGTCTCTATGGCCGTGGAGGGACACAGAAGAAAAGGAAATATAGGCAAGAAAAATGTCTCCCTTTGTGGGACATTACTCTCCCTTTAAATCTTGTATAAAAAAGTATTACTATCCCTTTAAATATCAGAATTGTAACTGACTTGTCCAATAAATAAATCCAAATTTTGTAATAGCTGACCAGCTATAATGCACCGCTTTGGCTTTCTGAACATGTGGCCCACGTTTGAAAACAATGTCCCTGTGCCAAGGGGTTTACAGTGAGGAGAAAATATGTCTATACTAATAGCATCTCCTACAGAAAGGTATGTTATGATTTCTACTTTTTTTGTGCGTGTACATGAAATCCAGTATATTATTCCATATTGAGGCATAATCCATATGCTTTACAATGCTCAGGAGACTTCTCTAACAAGTGGTTAAAAAAATGCATAAACAAATGCAGCCAATCACAACCAACTGAAATCAATTACTCCAATTGTTTATTTACAGCTTGATTTATTTTTTGTCATCTTTAACATGTTTATAGGATTCCAATTTGGTTCTGTACACTGCCATCCTTCCCAAGAGTATTTATTTGTCCAAGTCCTTAAATAGTTTGAATGCAACCCTAGTAATTTTTAAACCTATAAACACATACATAAGTTGGGATACATGGCAGACTTGGGTTTGTTATAAATTTAAACTAAGTATAATAATATCTAAGTAGTAGTGATACAGTGCAATTAAGTAGCCATCTGTGACAAGTTCTTCCCATTGTGCCATGACAGCCAATCAATGCTCTACAGACTCCGAAATTGAAAATAAAGGTAACCGTTCACTAAAGGGCAAGACTTGTTCAGAAATGTTTGCTGCTGTTCTTGTCTTCAATGGAACCTGATCTGAAAAAAACTGTATTTAGTACTAAGTATAAAAAAATCCACTATATATTTTTTTTTCCTTTCTGACATGCAAAAAGAAACAGTTTTAGCATGTCAAAAATATGAATAAGAAGAAAGCACACAACAAGTTCCCACAGGCCACCTCGGTATTCATATTCAGCTGAAAAACAAATTGGAGTATTTTGGTGAACAATTCACTAGTTCTTAAGTTGTTTCACTAAAACTGAACAGGGAACTGTACAGGAAAAAAGCACAGCCCCAAAACTGCCCTTTAGTAGATACCACGTGTAATGAGAAAAATGTGTGTCAGTCTAGAACAAGCCATTTTAAAAGGTATATATTTTTTTGTCCACATCGATCAATATCAATACCAGTTAGCCGGATATTAATGTAAAACAGTACATTGTTAGCTGCAAAAATTCTTTTTGATTGAGTAAGAATATATTTCACACATAAATCATATCGTACGAGGTGCACAATTGGTGGTTCTGCACCTGGTGTTGGATTACAACTCCCATCATCAATCGAGGATGAACTGAATTGTAGTTCAACAGCTTGAGAACCACGGGTTATGGCCACCTTAGATAAAATCCTTTGTATGGCTAAATATTTCCAGGGTTTTACACAGATTATTGTATAATCTTTCAAGACTTTAAAAAAAAAAAAAAAGACATTTCTTTCAAGTCTGATTTTACTGTACTCCTCAACAGTCAAACATTTTTAAAAATTGCTCTGTACATGATGTGACAACAGTAGTAAAAATTTTAAAACTACTACAGGCACACTTGAAACATTATAAAATATGAATCTGCAGTTATTCCATGACAGGCAAGGCTTTTTGTTTGACTCAGTTGTAACACAGGATGCAAGCTTGAATTGGCGGTGATCCATTTAAAGTAGTTCCTGTTCTTAGTAAACACAGGATGCAGATTATGCTTCTCGTGGGACGACTGCTAGTAAACCTTCAGTCCACAAAGACAGTGCAAAATTTTCTTTGTCTTCATCCTGTTCCAGAGGCAGGTCCTTAACGCACACTGGTTCACAGCTCCAGATTTGTTTTAATGCATTTATGTGAGACAGGGGGAAGCGTAAACCATTAACCTGCAGAAGGAAAATAATACAATTATTACATTATATAATTAGATGGTGTATATTTTACAAAATTATGTGCATTCCAATCCAATAAGCAAAATTTCTAATTGATATATATATATTTTTTTTTATTTTTTTTTAATTTTTTTTTTACTCCCTTATGGTCCCATTCAATTATCAGATGAGAGCAAACCATCTTAACTACAGGAGAAAAATTATTCCCTTGAATGTTTGAGAGGTCTCCAAAGAATGCTAGAACCCTCTCTAGTGTCCAAGGGATTACAGTCTCCATATAAATTAATGACAAATGTTGTTTCCTTTGGTGTAGCTGGTTTGCTTCAGCATTGCACCTTTTTAGGTTACCGAATACAGCCCAGAGTACAAAGAACATACAGCTTCCCCAGCACTAAAGCCAATAGAGGCAATGTCCAGAATAACTGCAAGTCTTCGTTCTACACCTTAATCTGTGTTCTCACTTATGATAAAGGTTCTGCCTGGAAATGTCTTCCCATCACTACTTACAGTTAAGCAGAAATATCCAGGAAGCGACAATAAATAAAAGATACAATTAGCATTTTTTGATTTATTTATCCCAACAAAATAGTGAAGTAGTGAAGCCAGATTAGCTTTGCTTCATGGCCAACATGTTTCAAAAGCAGCTTGGATCCTTTCCTTGGGCTTGAAGGTAAAATTTTTGACTGTGTGAAATGTGTTAATCTATGAGCCTGGGATACTCGTGAGATCGAAGTCTCTCTTCAACTGTGATCAATTTACTTCTGAAGTTCACAAAAGCAACCGGATACAGATTTTTCTATAAAACCTTCTGTTACATGCATATTACATTTTCTTTCCCAAAGATTTTTCTAGGGTCTATGTGCATGACTGCAGTCTATATCTCTGCTTTTGGTAACTTTCCGGGATGCTTAATTGCTGTGCATCACCTGGTACACAGGCTTGCCATATCCATCTAAATGCCTAAAGCCATAAACGTGGCCTTCATGACCTTCTTAAAGGTTGTACCTGGCATTTAGCAGAAGTCACTTTAATTTCACCTTCCTCAAGAGAATGTCCACCCTGGAAATACCCTTGGACTCTGCAGGAGTCAGGACATTTCCTGCATTATCTCAGAATCTTTTCAATCCTATGAATCAAGGGCTTTACAGACTGGATGTTAAGTTGTGTCTATGGTACTCTTTGTAAAAGGACCAACTCTTTCTATAAGACTCTTCTGTCTGTTAATCTGGAGTATGAAGGCTTTATAAGCAACTACTATCAGATGCCTTTTCGGATAATTAGACAGTGGATCACCAAATATAATGAAGTTCATGTTACTAGTAATATTGCTACATCATGGACTGAGAAAGCTGATGCTTCCATGGAGCAGATCTTGAGAAATGCTACTGGAAGATCACTCTAACCTATCTGACACGCTACTAACTCAACACTTGAACTTAAGGGGAAGCTGCTTTTGTTTGCACATCCTTCAAGCAGCTTCAGCCTTGCTCCATCCCTTGATTTTTTTCTTTGCTATCTCTCTATGTTTCATTAAGGAAAGTTATAATTTTTTTAACCTTGTTCTACAAGCCTCCTTTGATCATGAAATATTTTTTTCAAGAAAACTGATGTCTGGCTATTCTCTGTTCAAACACTGGAGAGTGTGGGTTGTAGACCTTAGCATTTCCTATCCTACCTGGGGAGGCAGGGCCTCTTCGTCTCCATGCTACCAAAGGAGACCTGAAGGAAAGAAAATGTTTAGAGAGGAAAAAAATGCACCGGTGTTCCCTATGGTTCAGTTGGTTTGTTCCAGGATTGCACCTTTTTAGCTTGCTGAATAATTCCCATTGTTTCTAAAGTTTCTTCAGTTGACGATAAACATCCATAGGATGGTGTAGCAACAGCGCCTCTGTAAAATTACAGGCCACTGAGATATTGCATGTAAAAAAATTGCAGTTTGAGCAGGGATAAGCCCTACTCAATATACTACTATTATATATATATATATTTATATTTATTTGATTACATATCACGTGTTACTATCTTTTATAGTGCTAACCTCCTCTAATTTTAAGGGGAGGTTTCTTAAGGTGACCAAGAATTTTGGCAGCATGTTCAACAGAAATGTGGAGTAGTTCTGGGTGAAACCATTTGCACTATAGGAGGAGAACAAAAATTCCCTCCCCAGCATTCAAGGGGTTAAAATTCCCATTTAACACTGAGTGCCAGAGGGGTATGAAACACATTTCTGGCACTCAAAGGGTTAAGTCAATGGGAATGTTTAGTTCTCCCCTATAGTGCATAATGGTTTGCCCCAGAACTCCTCTTTTCTTTGGAACATACGACCCATAGTTCCATGTGTATAAGAGAAAAGTGGAGCAATTTTGCAGCAAACCAGCTGTCACCACAGGGGTAAGTACATACCCCCAGGATCCAGTGTAATTACATGGAACTATTCACCCCTGAATGCCGGAAGTGACACAAACCCTTTAATCTCAATTCATTGGGGACCTCTAACATTCAGGGGGTTAAAAGCTTTAGTTAAATCAAGTTGGCATACGATGCAGTTGGGTTAGCACCACAATTATTTTACTTCCCCTTACACACAAACACACCCTACTATATATAACTAATATATATATATATATATATATATATACACACACACACACACACACACACACACATACATACATACATAAACATATCAAGGGTCACTATCCCTTTAAATAAAATAAATTCTACTCTCACCACTATTGACTTATCGCTTCAAAGAGTAATCTTCAGTTAACTGATGTGACCTGTTGCTCAATTCCAAAGGGTTAATTGCTATGTTATTCTGTCAGCGATGAATAAAAAAAAACCCAAGCCCTGGCTCCCAAAATGTTACTCATGGCTCCTAAATTATATATACAATAATGAGTGAACAGAAGAAAAATCTAAATCAAAGCAATATTTGGTGTGACTACCCTTGGCCTTCAAAACAGCATCAATTCTCTTCTGGGTACACCTGCTCAAAGTCAGGGATTTTTAAGCAAACTTCTTCACTGACTATTAACCCCTTAATAACAAGAGCAGTGTGCAATGTATTGCACAACTCTCTGGTCCTCAAGGAGTTAAAAATCCTAAGTTTATTATTTTTGTCTACCTAGGCATTTCCATAGTCCTCACTCCTCTGGTGCTCAAAGTGTTAAGAATTCTAAACTCTGATGCGCTAGAAAATGTTATGAGTGATGCAGCAGCACCCCCTGATGACTAATTCTTGTATAGCTTAGTTCAGGTATCTGCTGTTTCCAGCTACACAGATCATGCCAAGCAAGGCAAACCGGTTTGTCTTTCAAGACATGGAATGTCATAAAACACAAATATTTCCCCTGCGGAAGAGATATTTCTCTTGCTTTTGCCTGCACTTAAGGAATTTTGCAAACATATATTATATGACAAATATACAACAATAAAACAGGATTATACTTGTTTTATTTCTTCTTGCTGTGTCTAAAGATGCCACCCAACACCTAAGGATAAACTTAGTAAATATGTACAACAAACATCAAGCAATCCAATTCATTTTTTTGCCGTTTTCAATATCCATTGTGCAGGTCACAGTCTTGGCATTTTAGGGTTACAGTGGCAGTAAACCTCAATTATGTACATATATATATATATAACCATATCGCTTTTCCTGTTGAGTAAGACAAGGTTACTCTAAATGCTGAGACATGCTTCTTTCAAAAGCTTATTTATGTTACTCGCATGTTTTCTGATGGCTTGATTTAACAATCTGCGAGTCAGAGGTGTGTGCAATGCATTACAAAGGGTTAAAGTAGAATTAACTATTTATATTTTTTGCACAGCAGTTGCCTGTATTTGCTGTGCAGAAGAAGAATCCATCGTGCTCAGTACTGCTTCAGTATAAAATCACTTTTTTATTCAGGAGCTAGCATAACAATGGAAATGACCGTCACAAGCATTTCGCATGGATATGCTTAATTTTAGACTAGTCATACAGACAGAGTAGGTCAGTGGTTCTCTGCTCCTGTCCTCAGGACCCACTAACAGGCCAGGATTTGATGATTTCCTTGTTAAAGTACAGGTGAGTTAATCAGTGTGAATGAGCCTCTGATCACCACACCTGTGCTCTAGCAGAGAAATCCCTAAGTCCTGGCCTGTTAGTGGGTCCTGAGGGCAGGAGTTGAGAAATACTGGAATAGGTGGATCTTAAGCTAGAATCTCAGCTGTTGAGAATTCAAATTAACCATGTTTATCAATTAAGTTATTATCAATTCAAGGTTAAAGTTAAATGATCCCAAAGTTAACTCCTTCGATACCAAATCGTATATAGATTAACTTGATTCGGCCCAAGTCCCCATCCTCTGTTTCATACACAAACATATATCAAAATATAAAAATAAAATTAAATGTAATTATATATATACAGTTAAGTGAACTATACAAATAGATCCTCATCGAGTGCAGACTAAGTATAGATCTTAAATGAATAAGCAAATATGAAAAATCTTTCCTTCAATGTGTGTACTGACATAAACTCTTTGTTCCCCAATATTCAATCATCCGACACGTGAATATCCAAAAGATGGCAAGATAGGCATAAAAAACACAGAGCTCCACCAAACAATAATAACTACTGGCTCTCTATAATAGCACCACTTCACAATACTCTTGATAAAAATGCAAGAAGTATGTAAAAAAACAATATCAAACTTTATTTGCATAAATTATTAAAAACATACTTGCTTTTCTTGCCTCCTATGTTTGCAGCAGATGAAATAGAGTGTGAGACTTACAGAGTGGAGGGTATCAAGTCTACAAATAGTTGCATCGATCAATGCGTTTCGCGCGACTCTCGTGCTTACTCATGATCAGAGTAAGCGCGAGAGTCTCGCGAAACGCGTTGATCGATGCAACTATTTGTAGACTTGATACCCTCCACTCTGTAAGTCTCACACTCTATTTCATCTGCTGCAAACATAGGAGGCAAGAAAAGCAAGTATGTTTTTAATAATTTATGCAAATAAAGTTTGATATTGTTTTTTTACATACTTCTTGCATTTTTATCAAGAGTATTGTGAAGTGGTGCTATTATAGAGAGCCAGTAGTTATTGTTGATTACATAGAAGATTGGAGAAGTCTTCTCTCTGCTGCACACTATCACAACTCGGGTTACATATTCATCCGGTGTTGGTCAGGAGTCTGTGTCAGATATATACTCTAAGCGCTGTAAGAGTTAAAATACACTATTTGGAGCCGCTTAATACAAAAAGAAGATTGGACTCCACCAAACAATCCCATTCACCAACCCTCTGAACTTCAGGTCAATTAAATGGCATCAAACATCAATGCCTATAAATATCTGCGGGCAAGCGGCATAACGATACTGAAAGCTCCATGTGTAAATGCTCTAGGAAGCGATCGGGTGAACATCTAAACAAAGTGCACTGTACACCAAGATCCTAGTATTAACCCATAGTGGGCCAACACTATAAAGAGCGCACCGATACCAATGCAACAAATACAATCCCATCTCTCTGCATTCATATATTAACAAAGTGACAAGATGTTACAATGTCACTATACAGAATACCTCAGAAGGACCAAACAATCAAATAGAGCCCAATACTCAAAATGTAATGTACCCATATTTTGTCACCGAAGAGCGGAGAAAGAACACAAAGCACCCCCCATAGTGCCACATATACCTCCCCCCAACTCCGCGCATACTAAGAACAGTCTATACAAAAGAATATACCATAAAATTCTGCGTATAATGCGCACAATTTTGTCCCTCTTCAGCTTATGTGAAGTGTGGGGTGCGTATTATACACAAGAAATTTTTATTAACAAAAAAAAAGAAAAACTGCCAAGTTTCCCTCCCTCCCCGCTTACCCATGGCCGCCTCTTCCCCTCCAGCGTCCAAATTCCGCATCATGACAGGGTCCCAGCGGGTGGCATGCTTGCATCCACTGCCCACTTCCAGCATGGCCCTGTCAGGACCTCCTCTGTCAAGCCTAGCTATGCACATTGGATCTATGGTATGGTCCTCGCAAAACACTACCTTTGACTGGGCAGAGGAGGTCCTGACATGGTCATGCTGGAAGCGGGCAGTGGATGCAAGCATGCCACCCGCTGGGATCCTGTCAGGATGCGGAATTTGGACTCCGGAGGGGGAGAGGCGGCCATGGGTAAGCGGGGGAAGGAAGAAGGGAAACTTGGATTTTTTTTTTTTTATGTGTATAACAGGGGAAAAAAAGGGTGCATATTGTACATAGGCACTCTAGTTTTCCCCTAAAATCTTGGGTATAATATACACCTGCGTATTATACACAGGTTGGTATTATACCTGAGGAATATTAACTGGCAACCCACATGAATGATGACAAATAACATTATATGCAAAATGTGAAAAGAGATATTATAAATATGTTCTGCACTGTATACAACACACACACACACACACACACACACACACACACACACACACACACACACACACACACACACACACACACACACACACACACACACACACACACACACACACACACACACACACACACACCACTGCCAGAGCTAGAGCCAAGAAAGCATAAGCCCCATATAAACCTACCAATGGTATAACAGGCCATAACAGTCCCTCATGAGTCAGTCTGGCCATTAACCAAGAGTATGTATTATATACAATGCAATGAACACAAAATGGCGTGACACATAAAGGGTCAAATATCCAAACCAAAGGGGATCCAAGCCCATTAGATAACAAACCAAACCCTACACAATGTCTCATATATCTAAAATGTATATAATGGGCAAAAATGTATGCAGAGCACTCTCAGTGGGGAAAAGTGAAGAACCCCCTTTGTGTCCACATCACAAGGCCTCTAATATCATCCACATTGAATCTAAGGTATAAGAAACAATCCGTAAAATCAGTATACCTCTACCATCCCTCACACCAAAAGATGCAAAAAAAAAAAATAATAATAATAAAAAATAATATATCAAAATTTGCATTCAACATGACACATCATATTCCTTATTTAAACCCCCAGGAAATCTGTAAATGAGATACTGGCATAAGATCCACCTATTCTGTCTATGATTAAGCACATCTGTGCGAAACGCATGAGACGGTCATTTCCATTGTTATGCTAGCTCCTAGAAAAAAGAAGTGATTTTATATTGAAGCAGTATTGAGTGCAATGGATTCTTCTTCTTTTTTTCATGTGATGATATTGGCTTGTTTGATCCATACAGCACACTGTCATCGAGTTAGAAATAAGTTGGTGATTTTAACACTCTATAATGTCTGAGTGTGGTGCCGCTGTTCATCTCTGTATTTGCTGTGCACCATCTTAGGTATGTATTTAGATTCCACCTTCACACAAATAATAGACTTGATCAGTATGAATGTGGTTGACTGTAGCGAGAGCCCCATCCATGATCATATCTAGGAACTCTCCGGATCTGCCCTGGAGACTGGTTTTCAGACCGAATTACTGGGTCTCCGGGGAGAGAGGTTGATTTTCTGGCAGTGGTGACTTTCTTTGCCTTCCCGCCCTGCTCCTCCCACCTCTCCTTCCGACTCTGTTTTGCCTACATCCCGCACACTTTGACACAATGAGCAAGACCCACCCACCCAATTAAGCACCACCCCTTTTATGAATGCGTCATTGACATCCCCTGCCCGGCAGCACATGAGCCCGCTCCCAGGGCTCACAGAGAAGTTCCCAGGTACGCCCATGATTCTAATGGTACATTGCCTCCTTTCAGTGTAGTAATATCCCTGTTCAGTTGTTACTGACTACGGCAGAGTTGAAATGCAAAAACCAACAAACAGATATAATGGACTATGTGCATTGGATCTATGGTATTGCCCTACAAGGACCTTGCGGTTCTTGCAAAACATTACCATTGGCTAGGCAGAAGAGGTTCTGACAGGGCAATGCTGGAAGTGGGCTGCAGATGCAATCATACCGCCCACTGGGACCCTGTCAGGAGGGGGAGAGGAAGCCATGGGTAAGCGGTGCAGAAATGGCATTTCTATATTTTAGTATTTTTGCTTCGTGTATAATATGCACCTTCCCCCCCCCCCCCCCCACTTCACATAAGGTGAAGAAGAGCATAATTGTGTGGATTATATGTGAGAATTTAGGGTTTTTCTTGACATTAGTACCCACAGCTATTGAATTCAGAATGTCTGTTCCCTTATCTCATGTCATTTACAGGCAATCCTGAACAATCATTTCTGAGCCACCCTATAAAGAGTGATATTGTAATGGGAAAAGGTGGCAATGGGAGAGCCCAGAAAACATATACAAGGTTAGATGTTAGGCATCCGGAAACAAACAGATTTAATATAAAAGCCAGGAATAGATGTTAGGGCTAAAGGTATTTAGTGTATATAACTCCAGATATTTTTGGTGATAGTATTCCTCTAATTGCTTTTATTTTTTTACATACCTATGTTTAATAAAAAAAAAAAAAAAATCCCATCTGACGTTATGTATTTTTGAACCCTTATTATTCACCATTATCCAATTCCATTCTCATGTAATATGTTGTGAATTCATAGAGGATGACTTGGCTTTGTCTGATGGACAATTCTCACTGCATGTAACTTGAGGATACAGAAAAATAATGCAATATTAGTCCTGGATTCCATTGCCTTTCCTAAGTTTAGAGAGGGTTGTTGAATTCATGGAGTTAGATTAACAGGAATTTGTATTTGACCCCTATGGTGCAGTTGGTTTACTCCAGAATAACTCCAGTTTGCTTGCATAAATTGTAATGATATGTGTATACGTTTTATGTTATGAGGCTATGTTGCTTTAACCCCTTAACGACAGGCCGATCAGTGTGGTCAGTTAAAGGGATAGTAATACTTAAAATGTAAAAAAAAATATGCTGTAGGGTTTATCCCCCTGAGTAAAACAAGAGTCCTCCCACTGCTGAAAGGTGTTTCATTCAAAAGTTATTAATTTTCAAAGTTGAATTTTTTAGGCGCAATATCACAGTGGCCTGAAATTGTACAGTGGCGCTGTTGCTACACGATCCTATGGACAGCTCTAGTCCCGGGACCATAAATCTCCATAGGATGGTGTAGCAACGGCTCCACTGTACAATTTCAGGCCACTGTGATATTGCACCTAAAAAATTCAACTTTGAAAATTAATAACTTTTGAATGAAACACCTTTCAGCAGTGGGAGTACTCTTGTTTTACTCAGGGGGATAAACCCTACAACATATTTTTTTTTACATGTTAAGTATTACTATCCCTTTAAGGACCACGGAGCATTTTTTTTTTCCCCAGAATCCACTTCCAGAATTCCATGACGGTCATAGTACATCATGGGTTGTTCAGTCAGATCGACCCTTGACGTACTATGACCGCCAAGGGTCGTTAAGGGGTTAAGAAGCTGAGCATGCTCAGTAGTGTATTCATGCTCATTGGTGTCATGTGACAAAATTGGTTTAGATGGGTTGTTCAGAGTTGTCTAGAAGCTGCATACAAGTAAAAGCTGACATAAGAAGACTTGTGTGTCTGTCTGTATTATTATATTAGAACCCACAAAGCACAACACAGTGTCAGAAGTGCTGGGTTGAAGACAGACAAAGTATATTTCGACTCAAGAGCTAAACTTCTAGCAGAATTGCAAAATGGAAACACAGTGAGAATCAAAGACAAGGCCAATACTTGGTCAAAGAAGGGTACTATCATTTGTATTTGTCCCCTATGATGCAGTTGGTTTACTCCAGAATAACTCCTGCTTTTATAACTATGGGCCATAGTCTCCCCCAGCTGCTGTAAACAAGTCAGATTCCAAAAGCTAGCAGGCTGCCAGAGATGAACAAGCCTTCTCGAATCGCACTACTTCTATGGGCCTTATGTTTAAAAGGAAAGTGGAAATGCAATTCTAGCACAAACCAGCTTTAACATAGGGGAAGTAAATCATTTCCCAAAATTCTGATTAATTTAAGGGAGACTTTTATCTTCTTGAATCCTGGAAATCTGGCACTGAAGGGTATAAAAAAAAATCTCCTTTAAATCAATGGAAATAGTTTGTTCCCTGTGGTGCTGTTGGTTTGACCCTGAATTTCCCCACTTTGCTTTTAGACATAAGGTTCTATATTTTCTATTAAAGCAATGGTAACAACTGAGTACTTACAGGGCAAGCTTGCTCTTGTACGCCCATCATGTGGGTTTCCCGATCATTCTTCAGCGAGTGGTACACGTAAACCACTAAATCAGACTTGTTATTCTGCAATAAAGAATTACGAACTGTAACTAAATGAATTTAAAACGAATATTTTAAAGGGACAAAAACAATTAACAGTGGATAGGTCAGAGACAGGAAAAACATGACCCATGGACAGGATCTGCCCCACGGGCTGAGTTAATGTGGACTTTGGGTTGGCCTGGTTGTACACAAACCAGCCTTTCTCAGCACACCAAGGACAATATATTTTAGTACTACTACTACTACTTAGTGGCCTTTTCGTTTGGCCTAACCCACACCAAGATATATGCGAAATGTCCTTTTCCTATGGATATGCAGGCAGCTGTGCGTGACCACCTAACCCCAGACTGTTTAGCAAAATATCTTATTAAGCGATGAGAGCAAAGTGTGTCAAGACTGAGGTAAACCAGCAGTGTGCAAAATTTTCCACAAGGGCTATACGTGTATTATATAAAAAATAAATAATGCACACTCACACAAGCCCTGCCTAATTTCCTACCCCGACTACTGATACTAATACCCCTACTGACTGAAAAAGTGAGTGTATGTGAGTGTGTGTGAAAAAGCAAGATACGTGTTGTGCATATATCAGTTCTGTGGTCTCTCCACTCAGAGTGAAACAATATAGATTGTAAGCTCTACAGGGCAGGAACCTCCTATCCTAATGAATGCATTACTAGTGTACCCTTATAACAACATCTGTTTAAAGTGATAGTATTGCTATGTTTTTACAAACATTAATCTTGTAGGCATTAAAAAATAAAACTAAATGCCCCCCCTTTATGGTCTGATAGATATTCAGGACCAAAGTACCCCCTCCCTCCCCTTTCCCTGACGTCACAGCGCTAGCTTTCTGCAGGGGAATCCTGTCCCTGGACAAGCGGAGGCTCTTCAGCAGAACCGAGATCACATTGAAAATGAAATCCCTCATTGAAATGGTCTACAAAAAGTGTGTTTGGTTTGCAAGCACACTTTGTAGACCGTACCAGTGAAGGATTTCTCTTTCAATAATGTGATCTCCGCTCTGCTGTAGAGCCTCCACTTGTCAAGGGACCGGACTCCCCTGCAGTCAGCTAGAGCACTGACATCAGGGAAAGGGGAGGGACAGGGAACTTTGGTCCCGAATATCTCTCAAATCATAAAGGTTTGACAAATGGGAATGGGGGGGGGGCATTTAGTTTTATTTTTTAATGCCTACAAGATTAACGTTTGTAAAAACATAGCAATACTATCCCTTTAACTAATGCGCTTACTGTAAACTATAGAGTACCAAGTACACCTGTTGACTCTACATAAATACCAATACGCATACACATTTTATCAGTATTGTGTTTTGTGATAAAATTAATCACTGTTGTCTGCGGAAAAAGACAGAAATGCTATTTTTATTGTGTACCAGCACTGCTGTATGTGTACAGCCAGTCAGACCCGAGGGAAAGAAAGAAATGCACTGCCAATGCTGCTCATTCAATCTCAGCCTTCATCCACGTGGATGTGGCTGCCCAGTGATAATGATGATATGTTCGCACATACTCACAAGGCCATTTGAGATGTGATCCACTGTGAACAAGGCATAGTCTCTGTGCTGTAGTTGAACTGTAGACTCAAGCTTTGGGAGAACATCTGCCAAACAAAGTAATGACAGCCACTGACTTCCCAACACACACAAAAACCACTTGCAAGATTTAGGGGCCTATCCACAAAAGAAAATTCCCACAAAACCCATTGATGTAAATTGGCCTTTGGATTATAGAGAGGTCTGCAAAACACTGCAATGTGTTGGAAATCTCTCTAGCATTCGAGGGGTTAAAAGCCCCCATTCAAATCAAGGGGCATTTTTATTTCTCCTCTGTTAATTACTAGTTTTCCTTTGAACATAAAAGTTATTATTACTTAGATCAGTGGGCAATGTTCAGCCCTTCAGCTGTTGCCAGACTACAGCTTCTATCATTCCCTGCCAGCCAGTGATGGGAATTGTAGTCTGGCAACAGCTGGAGGGTCTCCTGTTGCCCATCCCTGATTTAGACACATCTAGATAAAGAACACATAGTAAACATATAAACACATATGAATAATGATGAATGAAAGTCCTATTTCAAGTGTGGGCAATTGGCTGCTGTTGGACTACTAATCCCAGCATTCTCAGTAAGCCATCAGGAGCTGCAGTTCAACAGTAGATGCATACACTCACATTGCCCACCAATGCTCCATATGACCTGTTGGCCATGAATTCCCCAAGGAGAATACTTTGAGCTATATGAACAAAGGAAAGAGGAGCAATTCTATAGCAAACCACCTACATCACAAATAAATAAATATTCTCATTAATTAAAAATGGGGCTTTTAATCCCTTAAGGACCAGCGGTCCCGGGGTGTCTGGTCCTTTAAGGACCAGATAGGGAAGTTTGACGTGCCGCCTCATGTGACTGATCACGTGGGGTGGCACGCCGAACGAGGGACTGAAAGAGATCACTCCGGTCTTGGAGCAATTAACTTCAGTCCCCGGTATTACTCCTACAGGAGTGCGGTGACTAAAAGTACGTGACGTACCAGGATCGTCACTGGTCCTTAAGTGCCAGACCAGTGTGACAGTCCGGGTACGTCATCGGACGCAAAGGGGTTAACCAGTGTGTTGGAGACCTCTCTAGCATTCAAAGAGTTCAAAATCAATGAGAATTTTATTTGTCCACTATGTCAGCTCCCAGTGCTCAAAGGGATAAATCAGATGACCACATAGATTTGTTTATACAACTAACCTAATTTTCGCTCAGCTCCATTTTCCTGGGTCGTTGGCTGTATAGAAGAATTCCCATCCCTGAAGGGAGGCAATCTACTTCCCATGAAATCCCGCACCATCTCCAATGATCTGAGGTGCTCAGTGCTTTCCAGCCGCTTAGCCAGGGATGTGAGGAGAGTGCACAACTGTTTCACAGCAATGGATTTATCTACCGTCTGAAATACAGTTAACAGATGAGCTGCTGGGTTCATAAAATGTATACATTCAGATTATCAATAATAAATAGTGTGCACTGTGCATGCTTACTCCTCAAGGGGTTAAAGTGCAAACTACACATATATTTCTTAGCATAATACATGCATTCGCCTGTATTTATTGTGCTCCTTGTTGCCTTCCCTTAGTTCATACTTTCTCACAAAAGACAACAGAATTCCACTGTCTGAATGAAAAATCATAAATCAAAAGGCAGCATCCGTGGTTCTACAGAGCCTACTGTGAATATCATTATTATAAGCTGAAATAAGCTGAATACAACTGGAAACAGCAAAGAAAAAAAACTACATAGTTATACTGAAATGTCCCCAGTTAGGTGCATTAAAAATGTTAAAACGGGCAGTAAGGGGTCATGGGAAGGGGCTTTAAACGAAAAGGATGTTACCCTACATGTGGCAGTTTCCAGTAGCTTAACCCTCCACGGTACTCATACAGATCTCAGTGATCTGCAGGGCCGTGTGATGTGAACACTTTACTTAATGCCCCTAGGATATTGCCAGGTGCTCCACTAATTGCCATGTCAACAAATTCACAGACTGTGGGCTTCAATGGAATTCATAGCGATCTACCACAAGTACTCATGAAAGGGGTGATGTTACCCAGCCCTGCAGATTACAGAGAACTGCAAGATTCACCGGCTGAGCATTACACGGTTTTAAGCTTTTAGGTAACATCTTTCAATTTTAAAGTCCTAGCTCTTTACTGCTCCTTTAAAAGCAACTCCTTCCTAGTTTCCATTTAAACCTTTCCACGGCAGACTGATGTGTAATGCATTGCACTTCATCAGAACTTTGTCTTTTATTTGGAGTTTGTTCCTACAAAATACATCATATGAACCCATCTGGGACCAACTGGGCAGCTGACCCACGTTTAACACTATCTTAACCCTTTTGCATACACATGAATCTCTAAACCTCACCCATTTCGTTTAGCAAACACGTGACCAACTCAAACTGTAATATCTTCCTCAGAGTGTGAGCATTAAACCCTTGGATGCTAGAAACGTTATATTGCATCACAATGCACTGAGATATATGTATAAAGACAGTGGAGAAATGATGGTGGCAAACCAACTGCTCAATGGGGGACTCAAAATTACCATTGATTTAATCGGGACACTTCTCACTTTGAATGAGAGAGGGCTCCACCTTCACAAATTAAAATAACTCCCAAATGTTTCTATTTATCTAAATGTGTCTTTTAACCATTTAAGGAGTAGGGCGTGTGGAACACATTGCCAATCAACATGTTGCACACTGTCTGGTCCTTAAATAGTTAAGCAAACAGCCATTAGGAGTGATGCCTCATCTTCTGAACATGATTTTAAGTGTTTTCCCTTTAACCCTTTGAGCGCCAGAGGGGTACAGAACGCATTGCTTTGCAATGCATTCCGTACCTCTCTGGCACTCAAAGGGTTAAGTTCCAGAAGTCATCAATGTGTTGCAGACATCTCTATCATTCACATATTTACAAATACCCATTTAAATCAACTGGAATTTTGGAAATTCTTGTTTGCTCCCTTATAGTGCAGTTAGTTTACCAAAAGACTTTTGACTTTATGCATATGGCACAATGGTTTTATGTTATTCACAATTTTGAAGGCACTGTGATACATGCTGGTGCTCCATACACATGTATTACATTCTCACCCCCGTGAGATCACACACAGGAGTGTCATTTCTCTACCATCATTAGCTGTCGTGGGATGCCTCTCCGCAGCTCGATGTCTTCTCTTACTGAATCATGCAGAAATCCGGGGAGCATGTCCTGCAGGTAGTCTGTCCAGGTGCTGCAGAACAAGAAGAAAGGGATTAGAAGTGACACCTTCATTGCCTTATTCATCAAGCCAAAGAGGGGTGTTTCTAAGCAAATCAAATGCACCATAGGAAGGAAATGATAATTCCATAAATTTAAGGGGACAGTAATGTCAGGAAAAAAGTATTAACTATATGGTAGATAATATTAAAAGAGAGTACTTGTACTTATTCATATCTCTCAAACCATTATGGTTTGAGAGATATAGGAAAAATAGGATTTTAGTCTTACCTGTTAAATCCTTTTCACTTAGTCCATACAGGTTACTGGTAACTCTGGGAGGCAATCCGCCCCTTTAAGTAGGCAGGAACATTTCTCCAAATGTATGCAGGGGGCGGAGCCTCCCCTCCCTCCTCAGCTGCTTCCCAGTCAGCTAACACCAGAATGATTTGAGACCCTACTAACTGACCAGAAATAGGAGAGAAGAAGACTCCTGTGAGCATGCCCCGAAGGACTCCCACATATTGCCACAGGAGAGCCAAGCATGGTCTCTTGACAGGGTGGGAGACCAGTAACCTGTATGGACTAAGTGAAAAGGATTTAACAGGTAAGACTAAAATCCTATTTTCACTGTCATCCAATACAGGTTACTGGTAACTCTGGGATGTCCAACCATTGAGTTACCCTGAGGCGGGAAGGAGGCAAGGACCATTGAGTTACCCTGAGGCGGGAAGGAGGCAAGGACCAGGCTCAAGGCCCCCAAAGTCACCAGGACCTCCATGGACCTACTGGAAAGATCCCAACAAAACAGAAGTGTCAACAGACACCAACTAGGGGTAAAAACAGACCCCAGGAACTGTTACACAGCACACTAAACTAGAACCAACAGGGCTCAACAGTAAGGAAGCACTAAGAACCACGGAAGAAGAAGATCCTAGACAGGCAAAACTGCCTCCAGGACCATCCTTCCAAAGCTGGCATCAGCCGAAGCCAGCACATCCACACGGTAGTGCTTCGAAAAGGTGTGCACAGAGGACCAAGTGGCCTCCCGGCACAGCTGATCAGCAGACGCTTGATTTTTGTAGGCCCAAGAGGCCCCAATGGACCTGGTAGAATGGGTCGTAACCCTAAAGGGAACATGCTTGTTCCTCAATTCGTACGCCTTACGAATGGTAGACTTAATCCAAGATGCAATAGTCACTTTGGATGCCGGTCTCCCAGCCCTAGGAGCCTCCGGAATGACGAACAGAGCTTCCTGATTGATTCCGGCGATGCACATAGAACTTGAGACAACGCACAACATCCAACAAATGGAGATCCCTCTCTTTATCGGAATAGGGGTTAGGGCAGAAAGAAGGCACCACAATCTCCTGATTAATGTGGAACTCGGAAACCACTTTAGGTAAAAACTCCTTAGAAGTACGAAGAACCGCCTTGTCTTTGTGAAACACCAAATAGGGTGGTTTACAGGAGAGAGCTTGTAACTCCGCCACCCGGCGGACTGACACAATAGCCAGAAGAAAGGTCATCTTCCATGACAAAAGGCGTAAAGGAATGGTAGCCAAAGACTCAAAGGGAGGACGCTGGAGAACTCCCAACACCAGATTAAGGTCCCACTGAGGAGCCGGACTCCGAAAGGCAGGACGCACATGAGTCACACCCTGGAAGAAGATCTTGACATCAGGAAGGACAGCAATGCGCTCCTGGAAAAAGAGAGAAAGCGCCGAAGTCTGAACCTTAAGAGAACTCAAACAGAGTCCCTTATCCTCACCGTCCTGCAAAAAGGCCAGGACATTAGGAAGATGAAAATCGTGAGACAGGTCCCTGTCAGCACACCAAGACAGAAAGGTCAACCAGACCCTGTGATAGATCTTGGACGAAACAGGCTTACGAGGCCGAAGCATGGTAGACACCACAGCAGAGGAAAACCCCTTCTTCAAAATTGAGCATTAAACCTCCAGGCCATCAAATGGAGACGATGAACATCCTCCTTCCACAGATAACCTTGAATCAGAAGATCTGGACGAAGGGGAAGCGGAAAGGGCTCTGACAGAGCCAGAAGGTCCGGATACCAGGACTGACGAGGCCAATTAGGAGCAATGAGGATGACCGGACAACGCTCCACCTTCAGCTTCTGGATCACCCTGATCAGCATTGGAAGGGGGGGGGGGGGGAGATGTAGGCCAGGGAAAACACCCAAGGAATCGACATGGCGTCGACCACCAGAGCCAGCGAGTCTCTCCACCTGGAGCAGAACGCTGGAACCTTCCTGTTGTACCTGGTTGCCATCAGATCCACCAGGGGCATGCCCCACATCTGAGTCAATAGTTGAAACACTTCCGGATGTAGTTCCCACTCTCCGCTGTCGACTGTGTGACGACTGAGAAAATCTGCCATGACGTTGTCTACGCCTGGAATGTGCACCGCTGAAATGGCGGGAACGTGAACCTCCGCCCAGGACAGGATGGCCTTGACCTCTAGCCACGCGGCGAGACTTCTTCTCCCTTCCTGCCTGTTGATGTAAGCCACGGCGGTGGCGTTGTCTGATTCCACCTTGACCTGACAGTCCTCCAGCTGAGATTCCCAATGGCGTAGAGCATGGAAAATCGCCGGAAGTTCCAGAATGTTGATGGGGAGAAGAGACTCCTCCAATGACCACTTCCCCTGAGCGCTGAAGCGACCCAATACAGCACCCCAGCCCGAGAGACTGGGATCCATCGTGATCTTGGTCCAGTAAGGGATCCGGAAGGGTCTCCCCTTCAGGAGATGGGAAAGGTCCAACCACCATTCCAAGCTCAACTCGACGTGAGGAGGCAAAGACACTGACAGCTTCAGATGATCCGGTCGATCCCTGCACGTCTGGAGCACAAACCTCTGAAGTTCCCTGGTATGGGCCATCGCAAATGGCACCGCCTCTATCGTGGAGATGAACTTCCCCACCAGAGAAGACAACTTCGGCACTGGGATCCGCTCGAGTGCCAGAATCCTCGCAACTCGTTGGCCTATTTGATGAGCCACTTCCTCCGGCAGAAACACCATACCCTTCTGAGTGTCGAACAGCAGACCCAAGAATATGAGACTCTGGGATGGAGACAAGTCCAACTTGTCCAAATTCACTATCCACCCGTGACGGGTGAGGGCATGAATGCAGGTCTGAACCTGCTGATGAAGAAGGAGTTCCGCAGATTCTGCCTTCAATAGCAAGTCGTCCATGTACGGAGTCACTCTTATGCCATCCCGATGGAGGACAGATATCAATGCTCCCAGAACTTGTTGAAAAACCTGGAGAGCAGTTGTCAGTCCAAACAGAAGCTGAAAACTGAAAATGACCCCTGGCGCAGGCAAACCTCAGATACTGCCTGCTCGCTGGATGAATAGGGATGTGCAAATACGCATCCTGAAGATCCAGAGAAGCGAGAAACTCCCCTGGAGACATGGCGGCAATCACAGTGCGCAGAGATTCCTGGTGATAGTGGGTCTTCACCACAAAGGAATTGAGATCTTTGAGATCCAAAATAGGACGACCCTGCCGTCCTTCTTGGTCACCACAAAAAGGTTGGAGTAGAACCCCAAGCCCATGTCCACAGGAAGCACTGGCTCCAGAACCTCCTTGTCCAAGAGATCCTGAATAGCGCCGTCGAACAGACGCAGTTTGTCTGCATCTTGCGGAGAACAAGTGAGATGAAAACGAAAGGGAGGAAGGGAAAAGAAAGGGATCTTGTACCGCTCTGAGACCACCTGTAAAACCCATGGGTCCATCACAGATTCCTCCCAGACCCTGCGAAAGAGGTGGAGATGTCCACCCATGGCAGGGTGTGGACCCGGGTTCGGCGAGTCATGCCTAAGCAGCCTTGGCAGACTTGGGCTTGGAAGCAACCTTGGGCTTCCAGGACTGCTTGGGCTTGGAGGAGGGACGCGGATCGGACGGAACTGACTTAGTCGACGGACGCATCTCTGTCTGAAAGGAACGAAAGGACCGGTAACACTTAGCCGGCAACTTTTTCTTGAAGACCAAAGGCAAAAGGGTACTCTTACCCCAGTAGCCTCGCTAATGAGTTCCTTGAGCTCAGACCCAAACAAGGAAGTACCTTGGAAAGGCAAAGAAAGCAAAACCTTCTTAGATGCAGTGTCAGCAGACCAAATCTTAAGCCAAAGCGCACGCCTGGCTTAACATAACATAACATAATTCTGGGCCTCAGAAATATTAGCAAGCAAGCGCAATTGTTCTGAAACAGGCGCGTCCTGACGGACCGCCGTGGTGAGTTGCTCAGTCCAGACCGCAATGGCCCGGTTAACCCAAGCCACAGCAAATGCCAGACGCATAGCAGTGCCAATAGAGGCAAAAATAGACTTGAGGCAAACTTCCAACTTTTTGTCTGTCCAATCCTGTAAAGCAGAAGCATCAGATACAGGTAAAGCAGTCGATTTAGACAGTCTAGAAACAGGGGCATCCACCTTGGGAGGATGAACCCATTTATTCAGTTCAGCCTCAGAAAAGGGATAAAGTTTTGCAAACTTTTTTGAGACTGAAGAGGACTTGTCAGGATTTTTCCAAGCATCAGAAACCAAACGTTCAAGAGTAGGGTTAGGAGGAAAACAAGTAACAGCTTTAGCCGGTTTCTGAAAGACATCAGTTGGGTCAGAGGGAACATCTTGACTCAAGGGAAGGTTGAGGGTGGTCAGAACGGCTCTAATTAAGCCCTCAGCAGAGAGTCCAGGGTCACATTCAAAGGGGTCTCCAACAGATCTGGAAGACTCAATAACTGTACCATCCTCAACATCAGAATCTTGCAACAATTCTTCCTCAGAAGAATCAGACACATCAGGTGCCCCCTGTGGTTTAGGCAGGGAGGTCCTGATAGTAGAGGGAGCCTGCCATAACTGCAGTGCACCCTGTACCTGAGAGGGAAAGAGTTGAAGAGTGGACCTGAGGTCCCTAGTTGCAGCCTTAAACTCTTTAACCCAAGCTGGCTCTACAGCATGGCTGGAAGGCCCTGGGTTGCTGTCAGGACCTTCTGAGCATGCTGGGCATAAATGACCAGAGAATTCCCTAGGCAGCCCTGAATGACAGGAGGAGCAAAACGCAATGGGGGATACTGATACCCCAGCCTCCTTAGTCTTAGGTCTAGTCCCAAGCTCCAGCGGTGTAGACATACTCACAGTGTCAAATATACCCCACTGACAGAAATCACCCAATTTAAGTGTGAAAGATTAAATATTCACCCCAGAAACATTAAAACTAAACTTATCTGGCAAGTGAAGGGTTAATCAACGGAGGAGAGGGAGAAGGTCCGGTCCCTGCGTAGTATACTCGATGAGAAGAACTCACAAAATGGCTGCCACGACAGCAGCCAATCAGAAAAAAGGCGCGAAACGAGCGCTCATGGGAAACGTAGTTTTTCTCAAAAAGTACCCCAAAGCAGTGCCCGAAGCCCCCCAAGTCCCCCAACACACTTGAACATGAAACCGGATGAAAGAGCAAGGGAAGACAAACAAAATGAGCCCACTCTGAAGTCGCTATGTGAAGCGGTTCCATAGATACGTCCCACACAGTGTAAGCCCATAGAGAGTAAAGGCGCAATGGCGGCTATGCGGTAAAAGGCACGGAATATAAAATTTAAGAAAATAAACCCCAATAATAAAAAGGTTAAAAACACATATTGCACACATGTACATGATGAGAAAACACTATCCCATAAACAAAGTGTAACAGAACCCTTAATAAACAAGCCAAACCAGCAGACAAAGGGTTAAAATGCCACACATACTGCTCCAAAACTCACAGACATACACATATATACATTACAGATATATATATATAAAAACACCCAATGAGTGCTGGAGCGCGCAATGAGAACTCCCAAATACAAGCCCCATTTTATGAAAGGGACACTGTGGGACAAGTGGACCTTCAGCACTCAAAGGGTGGTTCACCTTTCTGCAGGTCTTCTGCCTTCAGGTCACCATGCAAAGACAGGATTACCACAGAGGATAATCCCCCAGGGAAGTACTTGAAACCAAGTTGTTCCCTCATCAGGGCATAAGGTCCACCAAAAATCCCTGGACACTGAGCTAGCCACTTTGGAGAGGGCATTTGTTAGCCATGGTAACCCGCCTAATGGTGGTATTCCATATTTGACAGAAAACAATAAAAAGGCTAAACTGAAGAGAGATGTTCTCCACCTGGTGTGTACACACCCAGGAACAAATCATTCTGGTGTTAGCTGACTGGGAAGCAGCTGAGGAGGGAGGGGAGGCTCCGCCCCCTGCATACATTTGGAGAAATGTTCCTGCCTACTTAAAGGGGCGGATTGCCTCCCACAGTTACCAGTAACCTGTATTGGACGACAGTGAAATAAAGTTTTCTGGTCCCTCCCCTTTCTGCTTGACGAGCTGTAAAGCTGTCAGAAGCAGATTCTGGTTGCTTGACCAGACGCGGCTCTTCAGCAGCACCGCCATAGCGAAAATAAATACTTCATCAGAATGGTCTACAATGTGTGCTTGCAAACCAGGCACACGCTGTAGACAGTTCAGATGAGGTTTTTATTTTTAGGTATCGCTATGTGGGTGCTGCTGAAGAGCCGTGTTTGATCCAGGAACCAGAATCTGCCTCTGACAGCTATACAGCTCATCAAGCAGAAAGGGGAGGGAGCGGAGAACTTTATTTTCCTATATCTCTCAAACCATAATGGTTTGAGAGGTACAAATAAGTGCAAGAACGCTCTTTTAATTGTATCTACCATATAATTAATACTTTTTTTTCTGACATCACTACCCCTTTAAAGTGAATGTTTTGGAGACCTCCAGCTCCATTTAAAAGAATTGGGATTTTTATTGCCCCCGTGCAGTGGGTTTTCTCCTGAAATGCATCTCTTTAGCTTGATGAATAAGGATATAGGACTTTAATGACTTCTCCAAACTACTATTTTTATGCTACATAACTACAAATATAAATCTAAACTTGCTCTTCCAATGCATTTGTAGACCTGTGTATACACTCCAGCTGTTCAGGACTACAGTTCATCATCTCAACAAAGGCTGGCTAGAATGATGGGAATTATAGTCCTGAACATCAGGAGGGCCACAGGTTGCCACCACTGGTATACAATCACTGATTACTTTTGTTACTGCATGCTTGTAGTGAGCAAAGGGATCTATAGCGCAGGTAACAGGGACTAATACCCACCCCTTATCTATTCAGAATCACTCTAATCTCTGACAATATAGAGACAATACTGCACTATCACTCAGACATCCATGAAAGCCATTAGGCTACTGGTATCTGAGGGACTTGCACAAAAAATGAATAGATACAAAATTTTGACTAATGCTTGCTTTCGTGTACAGGGTATGTCAATGTCATGTTTACGTTCTATTGTTCCTTTAGTATGAAAACATTAGTAAATATTTCTAACAATGTGCACTTTCATATTTAAAAACAAGTTGTATTTTAGCATGTGTTCATTTAAAAGGGCTTTCAACTGCATATTAAAATGTCAACCATGGGCAGTGTGTATGGGAGACACACACAGGGTATACAATGTAAATTAGAAGTTCATAAGAATTATGGAAAAGTGCACAGCATCCTTACTTGTTCTGATAGGTGCTGATGGTCACATGGGTGGAATGTGTAGAACCAGCCAATGTGTGAGCGTGATGAATGACTCCTCGGGGGAAGTACAGCAAGTCACCTGGCTAACAAGAAGACTAAGTCAACAGCCTACAAGTGCTACCCAAATCTGGCACAAGTCCAGGATAGCCAAAGCAGGTATTAAAAAATAAAATAAATAGAATGCAAAAATAATACCTGGAACTTGTTTTGTGCAATTCTACATCCAAACACAATGACAGCTGAGAGATCAGAAAGAGAGAGACACAAAGCTGTAGCATCTCTTCAATTACAGTTTTTTGCTGCTGTTGAATGGGGTGGGATGTTATAGTCAAAAAGCAACTGGAGAGCTCCAGGTTTACCATCCCATTTGCACAACAGCAGCAAAAACTGTCATTTTTGAGATGTTTAACCCCTTAAGGACCCATGACAGTCCAGGACCGTTGTGGCTTAAATGATAGCAATGTGCCTCCGTGCACGCTGCTATCATTAATTCCAGGCTGAGACTGAGCGCTCCGAGACCGGGGCGTTCAGTCTCAGCCCTTCTTGCTTGTGCCGGTTCATGTGATTGCCGTAGCAGCGATCACATGTACCGGCATTCTGAGAAACAGAGTCAACATGCAAAGCATGCTGACTCTTGAGTGTCTCCTCTACCTCTGTCTCCCTTGCTATCAAAGTAAGGGAGAGAGAAGTAGAGAGGAGACACCTAGTGGTAAAAGAAAATACAGCAGCTGGAGGTATTAACCCCTTCACTGTTGGTGCAGGAGGCTGGCTAAATGGAGGTCAATTTTTGACCTGCAATGATATACAACATATAATTAAACAGTATTGGAAGTGTGATTGTTGTGGAGCCATGTAATACACTTATACACACCGCCAAATGTCAGGGATAAAAAGTGTCAAAATAGGGTGGGAAAAAGGGACATGGGGATTTTCACCCAGGGGGGACAGTGGCCACTTTAAACTGCGCATTTTGTAGGTATGACTGACCGGTCACACCTTTCATGTAGTCGCCATAAAAATTTACCCTTTGTGCCCAAATTTTTTTAAATTTTAATAAAGTAAATGGTGGGTTATCCATATAAGTAGGGTATCATATGAAAGCCCTATTTGTGCTTAAAAAAACAGTATATAATTTATGGTGGTGGAATAAAAGCCTAACAGGAAAAACACTGTTGAACAAAGACATAGTCAAAAAGGTCAGAATTGCTCCGGTCCTTAAGGGAAAACGACCTCAGATTTTTTCCGTTCTTTAAGGGGTTAAAGTTTTCTCTCTCTCCGACCTGATAAGAACAGAACAATGCAAGAGATTTTCATGGCAACTAAAAAAGCCCCCTATTTTGTCTCTGCACGTAGCCAACATGGATAGGAATCACCTAAATCTGACATGATAAAACAAGGTCACCACATTTTAACCCTTTGAGTGCCAGAGGGGTACGCAACGCATTGCTTTGCAATGCGTTGCGTATCCCTCTGGCACTCAAAGGGTTATACAAAATTACATACTACCTACATTTTGCACTAATCATTTCTTTGTACATAAAATAGATTGAAATTTTTACATTTTGGTGTCTAATGTCACAGATATGTAACCGCGTTTCATGAAAGACCAAAACAACCACTGAATGTCCTATAAGACAGGCTCATAGTGCGCATTATACACCAAAGAAAGAGGAGACATTCTGGAGCAAACCAACTACAATATTGGGGAAAAACTTAAATGTGCAATGCTTCAAATGGGGATTTAAAAAAAAAAAAAAACCAAAAAAACAAAAAACACATTTGAATCAATGGAAATTTTGGACATTTTTAGTGTATTTCACAGCCTACACAAAGTAGGCAAGATAACTGTTTTTTTTTGTTTTGTTTTTTAAAGTAACATTTTAAAATAAAACGCAAGTTTGCAAAAAGAAGGAGAAAGGTTGTTATCCAAACGATTTACTTATTTTTCATAATGACACTTTTTATGTGTTTATTTGTGTTTGTGTGTTTCTGTGTGTATATTTGTGTGTATCTGTGCATGTGTGTACATTACATTGTGTTTCATCATGTTCGTGGTTCACCACAAACATGCTAAAGGTATGTGAAATGCAGCTGCAATGCACTACACACATTTATTGCACTCCAAATCTGTGATTTAATGCAACGCATACACCTCTGGCACTCAAAGGGTTAAGAACGTTTCTGGTTAACCATTTAAGTGTCATAAGTGTGTGAAATGTATTTGCACTGCAATATACACATCTCTCTGAGTGCCAGAGAAGTATCCAAACAACTGCATTGCTATTTGATGGACACAATTTTGTCAGGCAAAGAGTTAAATGACATTAGGGATTCTGGGGTGTAGAGGTCCTCCACATTTAGGTTTAGGTGCCTGGGGCAATTATATCTTGAGGGATGGGATTGGCAGTGCCAATCTTTTCGAATACAACATTCTGCGCTCCAAAAACATTAAGCAGCAGCAGGTTTATGGACGATTTAAAGTGGAACTGTCACCCTATATTAAGTCCCCCCCAATAATTAAGTATATGGCGATTAGGTTCTTAACAGCACTATTATTAGGCAGAAGTACCAAGTTCTGAAGTAATCCTCCTTTTCTGAGACGGACGGCCAGGCTTCTTGCTTTAGAGCAATTTTCGCGCCTGCGCAGTCAGTCCCTTCCAGTACCATGCAATGCCTTGTAGAGGAGATACCCGTGACAGGCATTTCTAATCCAAGATGTCTGTATGCAAGCCTGGCGGCTGGTCTCAGAAGGAGGAGGATTACTTCAGAACTTGGTACTTGTGCCGATAATAGCTCTGTTTAGAACATAATCACCATATGCCTAATTATTGGGGGGGGGGACGACTTAATATAGGGTGAAAGTTCCTCTTAGCTCCGTGTGATAAATGAAAATAACTCAGCAATAGTTTAATTGTTGACGCAGCAGATCTAAATGATACAAAATCAACAAATGAAAAAATAACCAATAGGGAAGAGAGGTAAAAATTTGGACTACCCACCCTTAAAGGGATAGTAATGTTTCACAATAAAAGCAGCTCTGATTAATTTTCATAGTATGTGGGTCATGAAGAATGTTATATCAATACTGTCAGAGTCGTAGTTCAAGAGTCACTGAATGACAAAGTATCCCCCTCCTGCCCCTTTTACGGATGTAACACTGCTCACCTCAGAGCAGCAAGACTGTCCGGACAGATCGCAGAGAGGGACAACCTTCAGTGTGCATTAGGGAAAACCTGAAAAACCTGTCAAGGGTGGCAGGGTTTTCCTTATGCTCACAGTAAGAAGATTGTCCCTTGCTGTGAGCTGTCTGGTCTGTGGACCAGATTCCACATCTGAGGGTAGGTGGCTTACACTATGTAAAAGGGGCGGGAGGGGGATACTTTATCATTCACTTACTCTGCTGTTTTTGTGAAACATTACTATCCCTTTAATGGTAACATAGATCAGTTCTGTGCCTGAAAGGCCAATATACACTCAGTGTCAGTAAAATAAAGCTTTTACTAAATCCATGTACAACATATCCTAGTGATTCCAATTTAACCCCGTAATGACCCATGATGTGCCAGGACTGTCATGGGTAAACTTCTGTTAAGGACCCATGACGGTCATGGCACTCGTTTTGCGAACCCTTGAATCCATTTCTGAAAAAAAAAAAATGTCCTGTGGTCCTTAAGTGCCGGCCGCAGGGCTGATCCTTAAGGGGTTAAGTAAACTTGACTTAAGGTCAAATGTCCACTTTCATTTTCAATGGCAAGAGTGGGAGTAATGGCTCTAAAAGAGTGGGAGTCATGGCTCTAAAAGAGTGGGCATCGTGGTTCTAAAAGAGTGGGCATCATGGCTCTAAAAGAGTGGGAATCGTGGCTCTAAAAGAGTGGGCATCGTGGTTCTAAAAGAGTGGGCATCGTGGCTCTAAAAGAGTGGGAATCGTGGCTCTAAAAGAGTGGGCATCGTGGTTCTAAAAGAGTGGGCGTCATGGCTCTGCAGCCGCTGCTAGAAGAAAACCCCATCACCCACAGACAGCCATGCTTTCTAAAAGAAGACAAAACATGTGAAAGTAAAATGAATGATTCACTGGGCTTTATGTATAGAAGCAAATGAGTAATACTGGGACCGAGCGCACCACAGGAACAAACAGTGATTTAATTGCATCAATTAACCCCTTCAATGCTAGAGTCGTCTCGTATTCAGGGGGTTAAATGTTCCAAATGAATGAATGAATGTGAATTTGTGTTTGTCCCATATTGTGAAACTGTTTTGCCCAGACTGTTCAACTTTGTATACATAAGGCCTATAAGAGCCTCCATACAATACTATAAGCACTAGAGAATTTATTTCTAATTCACCTCACCTTCTCTCTCCCCTTCTAATGTCACTTTCTGTTTGTCACTTTGCGCCTTATGCAAAAGTGCAAGCTGGAGCAAACCAACTGCACCCCCCAAGGGAGAAATTATATAATCCCATTCCCATCTATATAAACTGGTGTTTTACCCTCTAGAATGCTAGAGGGTTCTCCAACACATGGACCTCACTAGCAATCAATGGTTTAAAAGCCCAATTAAAATAAATGGGAATTTTAGGCATTTTTATTTGTTCCCCTATGTTTCAGTTGGTTGGCCCTAAAATTGCACTAATTTGTATATATAAATAAGGCCCATAGAGCATTCATAGACTCCCTATTTACAGTACTAGCAGCATGCTGATGTGAAACAGCGTACCTTTAATATGAAATCATGTGTTGGAGGCCCGATTTCATCTTCAGGAACACCACTATAGTCTGTATAAATAAATGGGAATTTTAGGCATTTTTATTTGTTCCCCTATGTTTCAGTTGGTTGGCCCTAAAATTGCACTAATTTGTATATATAAATAAGGCCCATAGAGCATTCATAGACTCCCTATTTACAGTACTAGCAGCATGCTGATGTGAAACAGCGTACCTTTAATATGAAATCATGTGTTGGAGGCCCGATTTCATCTTCAGGAACACCACTATAGTCTGTAGCCAGAGGGACTGTAGGTGTGTAGAGCCTCCAGCGCTTCTCCCCTTCCAGCTGAAGAATAAACACCTGGAAAGAGATAGGACCTGCACTGAATTGTAGCCAGTTACTGCAGTGATCACATTAAAATGCTATCCGTGCATCTAGATTTGATTTCTGTGAAGCACAAGGCTGGGTACAAAGGCCTCCTGCAGTCATAGTACACACGCCTTCGTGCATTTTGGTCTAGTAATTGGGAAATCTAATCTCAGCAGAGCTTTGTTCTCTGACCTGTCTGGTTAGGTCAGCATAATGAATCACGCACATGTTCAAAAATCTCTATCCTTCTAGGCTGTTAGAGCCCATCACTTTCCATACCAGAGAGGTGTAATACATTAACAGTGAGGAATAATCATGTAAATCCTTTCCTTTTTATAGGCTTCTACTAAGGGAAGGATTAGGAAAAGTGACAGATCCCCTTTAATTTGCCATGGGATTACCAACGTGTTAATATTGCTTATTAATATGATTCCGTGCAGTAATTAGGGGAGGGTAATGTCCCTTCTATTGTACATGTGCAGTCAGTTATACAAGATTCCCTGCTGGTGTTGAGCTACCCACTGACCACCAGGGACACTACAGAATTTGACTGCATAGAGAAAAAACACCCCTGGAATTTTTTTTTTTTTTTAAAGGTTGGCAAGTATGAAACTGATAAAAAATTTAATAATAAAGTCCCCCCCTAGCAAGTCAGGTCAGACCAATGCCCTATTGACCCATACATTGCTCTCAAGATCACTGTTCACACAAGTGATTTGCCTTGGGTAACAACATATAGCAGTATGCAGCACGCATTGATCATGTCGATGTCTCAACATGCCTGATCTGCACAGCGCCCTATGGGTCACCACTGCACACATCTTTTACACTAGTGACACTGGAGTCAGTAATGCTGTTTCAGCTTCCAATGACTGACTCACCTGCAAGAGGATTGCTGAATGAACACATTGGAGTTACATAAACACGGGTAGCTTCCCAGTGCTAAAACAGAGCACAACCGAGGTTTAAAGCAGGGTGACAAGTGGAGTATTGTGGAAATGTGTCCCTGGTTTCCCATAGTTCCCTAAGCCTACTGTCTTGTGCCCGCACAGCGACTCTCATTCATCTCCTCAGTGTTGACTAGTTCCCTGGACCAAGGGTGCTACAGCACTCCTGGATAAGGTCATCCCAGCCTGGCTTGCACGCCTACATCCCCCTGCCCTTGGCATATCAGTGGAAGGCTTAAATAAAGGTTAAGGCTGCTCTCCACCAGATTCCCGGGGTAGTTAGCCCCACTTCGGGTTTCCCCTGTCTTATGCATTTGGGGACTGTTCTGACAAATAGCTAATAAAATCCAAGGGGAAGCTGAATATTTATTGTAAGTATTATTCTGCTTGTTATTTATTGTATGGTAACCGTATCTGAATCTGCCCATTGGTTGCCTCAGATAAGTTTATTAGGCTAGGCTCTAGGGTAGCTCAACGAGCTCAGATGCTTGAGGATTGCCTCTGGAACAATGGATGACACCCCAAGGGGCCCCTCATTGTAAAAGAGGACTGGCAACAGATGAGGGAGAGAACTAAGCCAGGGTAGGGGAAAGATTGCTGTTGTCTTTCATATCAGTTAAGGGAAGGTGTCAGCAATAGTCTAAGATTCAGACCTCCTAGCCGGAACTCAAGCTCATGATTGTCGTTCGTGTGTGTGCGCGCGCACCACCAGGATCATGTGTATAAATTATGGGTCCAGGACCTGATGATTAATATAATATAGCCTTGGTTTTTGTTGAGGTGGGCCTAGACTTCGGTCAGACTTCTACATCCCATATGTGTGATTCCTACAATACAGATGTGTTTTAGTGAACTTGAGCTTGATTTGAATTAATATGAACCAATGTAGTGGCTCTGAGGTCATTTTTTTAGTTTGTTTTTAGAACTGGAACAGGGGAATTTTCCTCTGTGTACATAAACAGATCTATTGTAGTACCAAAATGCCTGGTAAATGTTTCCCTCTGTTTCATAAGACAATAAAGGTTGTTTTCAATAAGCTAAATGGGAAAATCTGGCACAAGCTAACTGTACCTTAGGAGGCAAAAGTTCTCAAAACGCCTTTCAATTCAAAGGGGTTAAAGCCCAATTTAAACCACTGGGATTTTTCATTTGTCCCTTATGATGCAATTGATTTGCTCCAGATCTGACCTTGTATAAACTAAATGTCCATATACTGCTTCCTCACCATATAAAAGACCCATTACACTCTAGTCTATCAGGCCCCTTTCACACAAGCGACACTATATGGTATTTGTGCCGTTAGTGTGACCTTTCACACAAGCGATTATCGCCTAAGTGAACACTCTAGAATCCAGCACTCTGCAACTTTTATGTGGTTCCTTAAGAAAGCAAAGCAAGGTCAACCTTACAGCCTATGGGGCCGCGGTCGGAGGCTGAGATTCTTATCAAAATCTCCAGGGAATGGCTGACCTACATGGGCACCAGGCATTAATCCTGGCCTGCACTCACGTGAATTGGTCAAAAAAACAACCCTCCTGCATTCTGGATTCTGAATGAACCACTCTAGAGGTAGACCTGTATCTGGGGCTGCAACCGTTCTGTCTCCCATCTGAAAGAGCCCTTAGCGGTCCCCAGTATTGGCAGCCCTGTATTATAATACTAAACAGCAAACAGATCCATTTCATTCCAGACAGACATTTCTGGAAAGCAGTAAGATATAGAAAAAAGACAGGCATTATAAACATCACACACCACTAAGCATTTTCCTTAATAAATTATGTAGAACACAAAACAATATCTGACCAGAAATGGTACTGCTGGGAACGTCTAAAATATATCAGGGATAAAGTCAGACCACAGCTCGTCTCACCTAAAATGCAAACACTGCCAAATAAGTCCAATATGTTAACTCTTTCATGCAATGCGTTGCACACTTCTCTAGTCATGAAAGCATTTAGGGCAATATGCACACAAAGAGGGGCAATTCTGGAGCAAACCAACTACATTGCAGGCAATGTATTGGAGACCTCACTAGAATTTAAACCTTTGATTGTCAGAGGGGTACGGATACCCCTCTGGCAATCAAACGGTTAAGGGCCCATTTAAAGGCATAGTAACCCTTTTTTTTAATGAAAAATTATATGATATAGTTTTTCCTGCTTAGTAAAAAGAATTCTACTCCCAGGAAAATTCTAATAAATATTTATTTACAGAAAACCAGTTTACTAGTCCTGTAAATCAATGAAAATTAAAGCTTTTTATTTGCCTCGTACAGTTTGCTCCTCTTCCTTTTGTACATTTGGCACTAATTGTCATAGGATGTAAGTTTTAGCAAAAAAAAAAAAAAAAAAAAAAAACATGCAGATCTTAACCCTTGCTGTCCATAATGACAATGATCACTGATAATGTGCTGCCTAAGTCTTCCTATGTATGTGACTAATTCCTATATTATGTACAAACAAAAATGAACCCCTTAATGACTGGTGACGTATCAGGGTGTCACGATTTGTTCCCTGAAGGACCGGTGACAGTCCTGGCATGTCATGTACTTATCGTTGTAAGCACTAGTGGAGTCTGAGATTGACCGCTACAAGACCATATCGGTCTCTCTCTCTCAGACCCCCATTTGGTGCGATGGTACACATCATCAGTCACATAGATCAAAGCGGTCCTTAACTGAAGGTCACCTCCCCGCACCGATCTCCGTCAAGGGGTTAAACTTTGGGTCTTATTCATCAAGCTAAAAAGGTGCGATCCTGAAGCAAACATCTGCACCACAGAGGTGAAATAAGGTTGCCACATCATCCCTTTAATCCTTTGAGTGCCAGAGGGGTATGAGATTCACGAGTTGCATACCCTTCTGGCACACAAAGGGTTAAAAAGAAATGCATAAGAAAATGATGAATGCTATGAACCATTGCAGTCTTGTAATCACTGCAGTCTAACAACCCTAAGTCGAGAGGACTATACCATAAATACACAGCTATGTAAATGTCTCTTTTTAACCCCATGAATGCTGGCCAGAGCAATACGTACAGTTTTTATTTCCCACCTTATGATGATGGTTTGCCCCAGAATCGCATCTCTTTATCCCTATGAAGAAGGTCCTTTATTCCTTAACCTTTTGGGTGCTAGTGATATCTCCAATGCACTAAAGAAACTTTACAAATACTTGGTGCTGTTCTAAGATACTGTAGTGCCCTGGGCAAAATATAAAGTGGAAGGCCTGCTTAAATTTTTAATTTGAAGCAATAGTTTGAGATATTTATCCTCATTTATTTGTAGGTTTACGCAAAGTAGCTAGTCCATCCTGGTAGGAAGTGGCAGTTGGAATGGGGAGCAGTGTGGCAGTGCTTGACAGATTTGCAGGGAAAAAAAATTATACATACATGTGGGAGCTCACAAACAGAAATGCTGAAAGCCTACATATGTAGATAATAGCTGGTAAGACTTCTGGGGATATATATGCTGCCCCAAAAACAGCAAACTATCCTCAGTTGTACTCCTTATGATAACAGTCTGTAGTACGCATGACTGCAGCGTGCACAGCTGTTTCTACTGCACATGACAGCTTCTGACAAACACACATTTAGCTAATTATTATATAGGATAGTTAAATTTTTCTGATTCAGTTATATAATTATTTTATATATAGTTATTCTTATTTTTTTTGGTATTAATAACCCCTTTTAAGGGATTTTTACTTTCTATCACAGTCGCTGGATACTGCTGTTATTTAACATTGGGATGTTTAAAGAATCCAATTGGAGAGACGGAATTTCTCCAAATGTCTATTTGTCAGCTCTTGAATCATCTTTGTACCTGACCCAGCGACATTGTGACCATATATATATTTGTAACTGTTTCATCACTATTTGGCAGCTTCTATGTTTTTCTGTTTTGTGGGCACAAAATAAGCGACGTGTGAGGACCGTCACTGGTCCTTTAGACAAGGACACAGGTGACTTCCTGACATCACCGGTCCTAAAGGGGGTTAATATATCATAACCAAATTGTTTTAAATAAAAATGACCAACATTCAAAATATTTTTTTGTTAAAGGCATAGTAATATTTAACATGTAAAAAAAAAATATGTTTTAGGGTTTATCCCCCTGAGAAAACCAAGAGTACTCCCACTGCTGTCCATAGAATGGTGTAGCAACAGCACCACTGTACAATTCCAGGCCACTGTGATATTGCACCTAAAAAATTCAACTTTGAGCTGTAATAACTTTTGAATAGAACACCTTTCAGCAGTGGGAGTACCTTTATTTTAGGGATAAACCCTACAACATATTTTGTTTACATTTGAAGTATTACTATCCCTTTAAAAGTGACAAAGTACAGAGGATAAATAAAAAATCTTACCTCAACATCATCGTAGTGGGCAGGCAGGCCCTGGGAGTCTGGAGGGGTAATATACACATTACTCCCAACTAGTGCTCCAAAGAAACATTCTAGCTTTTCCATAATGTGCCACAAGCCATCCTGAAAGATAACAAGGGTTTGGTATAATGCAATGATTTCTCTTTTGTGTGCAGCTCTATATGAAGCTCCATGTTAGCTGCTTCTCAGGGCAGTCTCTGTCCCTTAGAAATAGGAGCCCTTTGAGCTCATCTCGATAAGGTAAGGAGGGAAAACAGAGCCCACAGGAAGTGACTCTCCCGATATGCACATTTCCAGAATGGAGGAGGGAGAACAGACAAGCAGGACATGAACATAGTCACTGAGTAGCCTGTGTAAGAGCCTCTATGATTATGGATTACAGGACAGACAGATTTTTGACTCAGAAATAGATAACAGTACAGAGCTGCTTCCTATGGCAGTATAACTTATTTCAAAATTGCTGGTACTACATTCAGTCACTGCAGAGGTGAAAAAATGTATAGAAATTGTTATGCACAATATGTTTAGTTTTGTTATTATGATTGTAAGAACTAATGTATAGTTATGTACTAGTGTAAAAGCCCATGTACATGGGCCAAGGTCTGGGTGATGTCAATCCTTTGAGTGCCAGAGGGGAACTCAACGCATTGCTTTGCAATGCGTTGCGTACCCCTCTGGCACTCAAAAGGTTAAGAGGCCGGTCCTGAGCTGCGTCCTGATGGTGACGCAATCATGCACTGTAGAGACTGCCCAAAAGCACAGAATGCTCCCAGCACAGAACTCCCAGCATTCCTACACCTCCCAGCATTCTGTGCGTTCGGGCAGTGTCTACTGAGCATAACGGCTTCTGACAAACATCCTAGCGAATCATATAGGATTATACCCTTCATTATGTCCTTGATAAATTACATGAAATGTGTTATGGGTGCCTGATTTCTAGATTAAGTGTTAGGGGTGCCCCAAGCAAAAAAGGATTGAAAACCACTGCAATAAACAGACTGTACAGCCCAAAACCAATAGTTCCATCTTACACTAAATCTCTGTGGCTGATGGAGTTGCATTGTGGCTTTCCCGCTGCCAAAGTCTTTCAGAAGATGCAGGTAAGTTGCTTTTCCATGTCTTGGTAAAGACACTTTCTTCCCATTCTTGTACTTGAACAAGTTGATGTCTCTTTCATAATATATGCCTCGTCCGGCTATGTGCTTCATGTCTGACAGCTGGAAGAGTGTCTGGTAGTAAGCACTTATTTCAGAGTCACCTCTTTGTAGAAGCATGGGCTTATTTTCCCAGTATTCACAGAAAAAGTCATCACTTTTCATTGGTGAGATCAAACTTTCAAAGAGTCTTTCTGGGCTAGAGAAGTCCAGAGGTGATTTCACATCACTCAGTCGAGGTAATTTGCAGGGATTGGCCCCATTTTGTTCTTTCACTTCTCTGTCCCGTCTTCCTCTCCTTGGCATGATCTAAGTGGACAAAAGCTGAACAATAAGGACCTTATGCAGAATGAAATGATGACCAATTCTGGAGCATACCAACTGAATCTGGGGGTGTGCGCCTAAAAATTTCTTTTGATTTAAATGGGATTTTTAAAACACCAGTTTAACTCTTTGAGTGCCAGAAGGCTGCACAATACATTGCAAAGCAATGCATTGGGCAACCCTCTAGCACTCAAAGGGTTAATTTAATGACACTTTTATTTGCACCCTATAGTGCAGATGATTTGTTCCAGAATTGTTAATATTTTGCTTTCTACATTCAGCTCTAAGTAGTTAATAACATAAAAAAACAGTCCATTGCAAGATACTATTAACAGCCATTACTTACAGGAAAACTAATATGAACAAAATGTATATATTATAAATAAAAGTTCAGTATTTTTCTAGTTAATTGCTGCTACT
Organism: Rhinophrynus dorsalis; assembly: GCA_037306005.1. NCBI lineage: Eukaryota > Metazoa > Chordata > Amphibia > Anura > Rhinophrynidae > Rhinophrynus > Rhinophrynus dorsalis. The sequence goes on along the minus strand of CM074719.1, from coordinate 64,063,947 downwards.
CTCGTCTACAGCAGTATCAATACTATTGCTGGTGCTATTAGCTTCAAGAAGTAGCTGATGATTCCAATTGGCTGCTGTGACTTCACACTCACCTGCGCAGCCAGTAGAAATAAGGCTGCCACTCTGTGCTTCAGTTCTTGTAGGAGATAGGCCACGAACGCCAGGACAGACAGTACAACTACAGCTGTAAATTTAAATGCTACTCCCCTTGGGAGGTGGGGGTAGCACTGTTTGCTAGTAAAAGACTAAAATGTAACATGTTTTTATTTCACATTAACTGCCCTAAATAGATCCCATATGGAACCCAGGTGAGCCACAGCCATTTAGAATAACTGTTCTGTACTCTAGCAAAAAAAAATCTTTAAATACCTGTTAGTGGTTCCCAATTACAGGTATGGGAGATACAGCCTGGATTCCATTGCAGTTGATAATGAACACTTTTTTTCTATAAACGCCCCGAGACTCCAACAGGAATCAGACAGATAACACCTTGAATGTAATCCAGACCTCCATTATGAAGTATAGCAGTCTGATTTTCAAATAGCTATATAAATGGTTACACTTTCAAAATGCATTGGAATATGTAAGTAGACAAAACAATGCCGTCTGGGGCAAACCAAAAGCAGTACAGGGGATAAAAATACCAGCTGATTTAAATGGGACTTTTAACCCCTTGAATACTAAAGGAGTCTGCAAAGTATGGCTTTGCAATACTTTGGAGACCTCTAGCATTCAAGGAGTTAATAGCCCCATTTACATCAATGGGGACTGTAGGTGTTCCTTCTAGTGCTTTTGGTTTGCTCCAAAATAACTCCATGATTTTAGTATACATGTGTTCCATTATTTTCAATTAAACATACGCCCCCTAGCTGTGAGAGATTAAACAACAGTCTCTGTTATTATTTACTCACAGTAAATCCATAATAGCAGATGTAAGCCACAGTAAAATGGTTGATAAACCCCAAGCCAAGGCTGAGAAATAAGTTACTGTGCATCACAAGGCAAGCAAGACAGGCATATCTAACCAGTAACCAGTGTTACTGTCTGACTTCATTTATCCCAGGCAAGTGGAAAAGTTCAGCTCCGATGAGGGCTATTTATCAGACTCCTAAACACTGCACCCAATGAAATCCACTTCTAAGAAACAGGATGGCTATAGCCAATAGCTTGCAGCCATGCATTAACCATTAGAGGACCAGTGGTGTGTGCAATGCACTCAGATGGTTAACACTATAGACCTTATTTACAAATTAAACGTGGTCCAATTCTAGAACAAACCAACCGAAAGGTAGACAATGTCCCCAAAACTGCCAGATTTAAAATGGGAATCTTAACCAACTGAATATTAGGAAGGTCTCCAGCGCGTTGGAAAGCAATGCGTTGGAGACCTCACTAGTATTCAAGAGGTTAATAGCTCCATTTAAATCAATGAGATCTTATTTGTCTACTATGCAATGCGTTGCGTACCCCTCTCAAAGGGTTAATAATGAGATGTAGTCCTCAACAGCCGGGGGGTCCAAATATTGGCTAACCCGAGTCACGCAAAAGATTAGAGGATCAGAAAAGTGTCACACGGATCTCTGGCTTATCCCACCGCAGAACAGAGAGATATGGAAATTTCACACTTCACCATCCAGCCGACACGCACAATAATGGCCTTGTTCAATTGTTCCCAACTGCGATGAGCACTGCAGTATGCACAGACTGTGACTTAAACCTCTGAGAGCCAGAGGCGTGTGTAATGCATTGCAAAGCACTCAGAGGGATGAAGTGGAACAAAGACTTTAAACAACTTGGGATAATTTAACCCTCTGCATGCCTGAGAGGTATCCAACCCATTGCAATGCCACTCTGGCACTCAATGGGTTAAGAGGTATCAAACACTCCTATACTTATCTCAGCCGTTTTATTTAAAACAATAGTTTATGAGATTGTTAGCTTAATTTATTTGTCACTTTATTCAAAGTAGGCAATGCATGTGCCAGTTACTAACATTCCACACTACACATGCAATCTGACACACAACTGTGCCAGCCAGTAGTGTAATTTAAATACACTGACAAATAAAGCTAAGTAACTCAAAAGCTACTGTTTTATATAGAAATTGGATAAAATAAAGATGGGAGATTTTGAAAGCTCTTTCAGGTGAACCTAAGTTGTCATAAGGTATAAGAGTCACTTTTACTATTTGGATGTCATGTGCTTGTCCCCTCATCCTGCCAGCCACAGGAGTAGTTTTCTAATCCCAAAACAGCTGACATGAGGTTTTTATTGTTTGTTTTTTTTTTTTTTTTTTGGGGGGGGGGTGATTAATGTAACTCAGTAGAAATCTAAATTGCCCTTTAATGCAAAATACATCTCCAATGCCATTCTTCCCAGTGATGTGGTGCTCTATCTTGCACAGAAGGTGTGTGTTTGTGTGTGTGTGATAAATACAAGACTATTAACTTACATATTAACTTACTATGGCCTGAATATTCTCATGACACTTATGAATTTTGCTTTTCTCCCTAAGTTTAAGAGAGAACATCGGTCCTGGATGCCATGTCCATAGAGGGGGACTGGAGGTGGATATAACGGTGCCGGACAACAGGACCTCAAACTCTTCTTACTGCACATGGCAATCTTATTCAGGATCTGCACTTTGCCTGTTTCAATCTAAGGAAATCAGAATAAGTTCCAGAAACCGCCATGTCTACCTCCACAAACATGACATCTGGGATGGATTGAAGGTGGGATAACCTGAACCAAGATGCGAGAGCAAAATTTATATTGGTCATTAGGATTCTGTGGCCATAGTGAGGCACGTTAGGTGTTAGTTCTCCTTTAAAGGGATAGTAATACTAGGTTTTAACAAGGTTTAATATTATACTTATTTAAAAAATAATAAAGCAAAGGTTTTATGTCTTTTTGATATAACTTGTATAGTTTTGGTGTAATATCCTTCTAAAGTTTTCCCCTCCCGCCTCTTTTAGTCACGTCAGCGCTCTAGCTGACATATTTGTAGTCTGGTCCCGAGACCAGACGGCTCATCTGCAAAGCCTAAATAGTAATGTATACAAAGAGATTCTTCATCAGAATGGTCTACAAAGTGTGCCTGGACTCTCTTAGGAGATTTTACCGGAAGGTAAAGTTGGATAAAACTAATGAAGCAGCGCATTTGGACTTCTACAGCAAAACAAAGTGGAGCGTTTCCTGGGTGAACGAACTGTAAAAGAGTGGGACAGAATAATTCCCAGCATTCCCACTGGTTTAATAAGTATTTCCAACCCGATGACCGCATTGGTTATATCTTGCATTCCAGGAGTTAAAAGCTCAATTTTAAATCAATATGAATGTTTATCTGCCCCTATGGTGCATATAATTTGCAGCAGAACTGCTCCAGTTTATTTTGATACATAAGTCCTATGTAAAAACATAAGGTTGAGCAATTCTGAGGCAAATCAACTGTGCTATATGTACAAATAAACATTCCACAAATCCCCACTGCTAGAGAGATCTCCAACTCATTGGGGATCCATGCATTCAGAGCCTAAAATTCAAGGGGATAAATGAAACAGTTATCCCTTTGGGTGCCAAAGGGTTACACAACGCATTGCTTTGCACTCAAAGGGTTAAATCAATGGGAACTGTGAGGTGTAGCTGGCTTTCCACAGAATTCCTCCAAATTGATTTTATTCTCAAAGCCCACTGGGTATTACCTACAAAGGCAAAGTAAAACAATTCTCTGTCAAACAAACTACACCTTAACACTTTGAGTGTCAGAGGGGTAGGGTACACATTGCTTTGCCTACCCCTCTAGCATTCAAAGTGATAAGAGTAAATATTTCCACCGGTTAAAAATTTGTCTGTTAATCCCTTGAATTTCTGAGCCCCATTTAAGTCATTGGCTATTTGATTCAACTACAGTGCAGTTGGCTTGCTTCAGAAATAACACACATTCACTTTGTACATAATGCCCAATGTATCTTAAGAGATTTCTTCTTTGATTCCTAAGTAGTAAATAATCCGTACAGTAGACCTTTTAGTCTCAGTCATGACTGTATCCAGAGGAAACAGACACACCGTAGATTTATTTCCCAGTCACTAAGAAATGATTATTAAACCTCCATTATTATGAACGTTGCTATGTTTACAAACAAGCAGCATGTATAAAACAAACGTTAGGTTAGGTGTATATTCATCAAGCTGAGGACATCAGACTTCCGGCACGTTAAAATCTGCACCCATGTGGGATAACCAACATGTGGCGCTCCAGATGCCGTCACACTACAAATGCTATCACCCTCAGCCGGACACTGCCGGTGGAGGATGTTTAAAGGTGTAGTCCAACAACAACAACAGATAACCACATTTTACGCACTTATTATAGTATGCACATGTTGCTGTGTTCTCTCACCTCTGCACACAGCTGAACTGGCTACTTCTCCTAGGCAATATGAGCGGAACATGTGGCACAGAAAACACTTCCCAGCATGCCGTACTCACAGACTGTCTGTTACTACAAACAATGATATCCAGGAATTACAGTCTTCTCTATTCTCCTTTCACGTAGAGAGACACCTAGTGGCGCCAAGTGGGAACTATCTACATTAAACATTAATTCTTATTTAGCTATTTTTCCTATTACAAAAGAGCTACATACCTCCCAAGTGTCCCTCTTTAGGAGGGATAGTCCCTCTTTGAGACTCAAATCCCCCTGTCCCTCTTTTCTACCCTGGTGTCCCTCTTTTTAGGACATGAGATTGTGTGGTGTGTGTATAAGTGTATCACATTGCTCCACATCAATAAAACTCACATTAATGTTTAGTTAATCTTCAGTATATGTGTTTATAAATTAGTCTGTGTAAATAAAATACTTTGGTCTTGCTCTATATCCTTTATTCAGTTACACAAAGAGGTGTCGACAGGTCAAAAGTAACCTAAAAATTCTCAGGAATGCTCCGCCCGCCAGCCACTCCCCCAGAAACACCATCTAAAACACAAGTGTCCCTCTTTGGCCATTTGAAATGTTGGGAGGTATGGAGCTATAAATAGCTTTCAAGTGTCCCTCTTTAGGAAGGATAATTCCTCTTTGAGACTCAAATCCCTCTGTCCCTTTTCCACCCTGGTGTCCCTCTTTTTAGGAGATCAGACTGTGTGGTGTGTATTTAAATGTATCACCTTACTGCATAGCAATAAAACATTATTTTCTGTTTAAACTTCAGTATGTGTGTTTATAAAATAAAATAGTCTGTACAACTAAATTAATTTGGTCTTGCTCTAAATCATTTATTTAATTGCACAAAGAGGTGTCAATCGGCCATGAAATAACTTAAACATTCTTATTAATTAGGGTTGCCACCTTTTTTTAAAAAAAATACCAGCCATGGCATTCCCTCCATAGACTTAACATTGGACAGGAGCCAATTTTTTACCGGCCTGCCGGTAAAATACCGACTGGGTGGCAACCCTATTATTAATGCCTCGCCCACCAGCTATGAACCAAATACCACCTAAAACACGTGTCCCGAGATGAACCACCGTATTATTACAACTGAATAGGAATATGCACAAGTCGGAATATTATTATTGTGTATCTAGATGTCGGACACCAGGACAAGGGGAGATTGATGGAGCACATTCTTCAAGGTCAGGTGCGGCTCCAGCAGGTCTGTTCTCTGCAGTGCACTGCTCAACCTCACATGCACTTCTCAGGGTGGCAGGCAGAGTATGGCGCGATTGCGTGCGCATATTATAATAGTTTTGTGGCACGCATACACACAGTGAAGGCGTGATGATGATACATTGGCACAGCAGATCACGCAGCATGGCGCCCTGAGTCATAGGCTGCTGGGGAGATAGTGTGTGGGCAAAACAGGGAACAGGCCAGGAAAAATGGGACAAACTGGTTTACGGGCGGGACAGCATGTTTGGGCCCTAAAATTTGGGATATCCCACATAAATCGGGACAGTTGGCTGGTATGCTTTTTGGCCATGTGAAATGTTAGGAGGTATGTAAAAATACATGGCTCTTAGTTTGTTTATTACTAGGTCTTACCAAGGTAAGTGTTTTTCAAACAACATTTATTTTTATTTACTATTTGTGTTTGCATTTAATTTCTGATCAAGTCCACTTGTAGTTGTTTCATTTTCTATCCATACCTCCCAAGTTTCCCTTTTTAGGAGGGACTGTCCCTCTTTGAGACACAAATCCCCCTGTCCCTCTTTCCCACCCTGGTATCTCTCTTTTTTGGAGATCAGACTGTGTGTATACAAGTGTATTACATTGCTCTACAGAAAAAAAAAATCATCAATACAATTCACATTAATGTTTGTTTATACTTCACTAATGTGTTTATAAATTAGTATATGTAAATAAAATACTTTGGTTTCACTCTAAATAATTTATTCAGATCCACGAAGAGGTGTCAATAGGTCATGCAATAATCTAAAAATTATTTGTAATGTCCAACCTGTCAGCCACACCCCCAGCAACACCGACTAAATACAAGTGTCCATCATTAGCCTCTTGACATGTTGGGAAATATCTGATAACAGGAATCATTCATGTCCATTGCAGCCCACTGCTGTGAAGAGTTGTGACCTAGAGACAGATATAAAGGGTTAGTAATGGCATATATAAATAAAAAGTATTATTGTAGATATTGAAAAAATTTAATCCATCGATGCCAGTCTTATCTCTCAAACCTTTATGATTTGAGAGATATAACATTTTAAATGCCCCTATCCCTCCCTTTTCATTGATGTCAGCGTGTAGCTGACAGAAGAAGTTCCTGGTCTCAGTACCGGCAGGCGGCTCTTCACCACAGCCAAGATAGCGCTATGTAGAAAGAAATACTTAATTGGATTGGTATACAAAGTGTGCTTGCAAACCAGGCACACTTTGTAGACAGTTTCAGTTAAGCATTTCTTTCTACATAGTGCTATCTTGGCTGTGCTGAAGAGCCGCCTTGAGTCGGCTGACATGAATCTCCTTCAGAGTGTCAGGTCCCTCGCCGTCCTTGCCAGTAGCTCTACTGGCTTCAGGACGGCTGGGCGCATGCGCGCGTCCTCGCGCATGCGCAGTAGCAAGGCCTGACGTCGGTCGTCGCACCGACGTCATTCCTTGGGCGCCCGGCGTTCTACTTTAAAACTGGCGGCAACCGGGACTCAGCGCTCAGTTGTCGCTTGAGTCCCGGGCGGTCTACCTGCCGCAGTTTCGCTTCCCAGCTCTTCCTGCTTCCAGACTCTGCATTCTTCAGCCCAGTCTTCTCCTGCAGTCCTCCAGGCCAGCCAGCTTTTTCCTGGGGTCTTGCAGCCAGTCTTTCTCCTGGGTCCTCCTGCCAGCCTTCACCTGTGGTTCTCCAGCCAGCTCTCTCCTGTGGTCCTCCTATCTCAACCTGTACTGACCTCTGGCTTGCTACACTGGACTTGCATTATCTCAGGTACTGACCTCTGGCTTGTTACACTGGACTTGCATTATCTCAACCTGTATTGACCTCTGGCTTGCTACACTGGACTTGCATTATCTCAACCTGTACTGACCTCTGGCTTGCTACACTGGTCTTGCATTATCTCAACCTGTACTGACCTCTGGCTTGCTACACTGGTCTTGCATTATCTCAACCTGTACTGACCTCTGGCTTGCTACACTGGACTTGCATTATCTCAGCCTGCCCTGACCTCTGGCTTGTTACACTGGACTTGCATTATCTCAGCCTGCCCTGACCTCTGGCTTGTTACACTGGACTTGCATTATCTCAGCCTGCCCCGACCTCTGGCTTGTTACACTGGACTTGCATCATCTCAGCCTGCCCTGACCTCTGGCTTGTTACACTGGACTTGCATTATCTAAATAAAGCTACCCTTGGCCTATCTACTGTTTCCCTGCATTCTGGGTTCCTTATTCGCTTATCTTAGATTATATAGCTTCCTGCTAATCTCTGGGTGGCTCCTCCCATCCAGAGATAGGCTTCAGTAAGCTTACATCCTTACAGTAACAACTGAGCCCCAAAATTGTTATGGAACCCGCGGGGTTGCTCGAAGCCTTAAATACCCTGGGTAGTCGGATAGCTGCTCTCACTGCTTCTGTACAGGAATTACAGGCCAACCAAACACATCTCCAACAGCAACTACAGGACCTTCAACCAAGTTTAACCCAAGCAGCAGGTGGTTCTACACCACCTCTTCCTAGCCTTGAGATGAACTCTGCTCCAGAACCTCGTGTTCCCCTGCCTGAAAGATTTTATGGGGATAGAGCCCGGTACAGGTCCTTCATCACGGCTTGTGAGTTACTGTTCTCAATCAACCCACGTACCTATGCCTCTGACTTCACCAAAGTACGTACTACCATCACATTGTTAGGAGGAGAACCACAGGGCTGGTCCCATCACCTCTTACAGACCAACAGTCCTGTATTAACTACATGGCAGGCTTTCCGGCAGGCTATGGATTCATTATATGATGACCCTTTTAAAACGGCCTCAGCTCAAGTAGCATTAAGGTCCCTAACTCAAGGGAGACGCCCAGTTGAGGACTACGTTGCTGACTTCCGTCGTCTGTCAATTGATTCAAAGTGGAATGAAGCTGCGCTCATGGATCAATTTCGTCCGGGTCTATCTGAAAGCCTGAAGGACGAACTGGTTAGAGTACCTATACCAGTTACACTAGACGAGATCACTCATCTCTCCATACAAATTGACCGCCGCTTGAGAGAAAGGCGGCGTGAACGCTCTGCTACTTCTTCTCCTCCCCATCGTACTCCAGCTTCATCTCAACCACCTGCTACCGTCACCACCACAGAGGAGCCTATGCAGCTGGGTGTTCTACGGGGACCTCTATCTAAAGCTGAATGAGACCGTAGACGCCTTCTAAATCTTTGCCTCTATTGTGGAAAAGGGGGTCACCATCTCAGGACTTGTGATACCAGACCAAGGCCTTCCCAAGGTAGGCATTTTTTACCTGCAACATCATCCGCTTCTATTCTGTTGCCCACTTCTTCTTACATATCCCTCTCTGTTATTCTACAGTGGAACACACAGCAGAGTGAGGTGTCGGCCATCATAGATTCCGGAGCCAGTAGTTGTTTCCTGAGCCAGGAGACAGCTTTATCCTTGGGCATACCCATCAAACGCAAAACCCAACCGTTCACGCTTCAGATGGCGGATGCAAGCTACCTACAGTCAGGTACCATTCTTTATGAAACTTTACCTCTGTATCTTCTCACTGCTGTAAATCATAGAGAAGAAATTAAATTTGAAGTTGTTCCATCTCTTTTGTTTCCTCTTATTTTGGGTCTTCCATGGCTACAAATTCACGACCCCCATATTGAGTGGTCTTCCAAGACTGTAACCTTTCTTTCCACCCACTGTAGAGAAAAATGTCTTATCAAAACAGAGCCTAAACTATTGACCTGTGTTACAACGTCAACCATACCCATGGTCTATCAGGACTTCTCAGATGTGTTTGATAAAAAAGGGGCTGACCTTCTTCCACCTCATAGACCATATGATTGTCCTATCGAACTTCTCTCTGGATCTACTATCCCCTATGGACATATATATCCTCTATCCGGACCAGAACTGCAACATCTTAGAGAGTACGTCTCTGAAAATCTGGAGAAAGGGTTTATTCGACCTTCCACTTCTCCAGCTGGAGCCGGGATTTTCTTTGTACCCAAGAAAGACGGTGGTCTACGCCCCTGCGTAGACTATCGGGAACTCAATGCCATTACCATTAAAAATCGCTATCCGTTACCACTGATCCCAGAATTGTTTGAACGCATGTCAACTGCAAAGATCTTCTCAAAAATCGATCTACGAGGAGCATATAACCTGGTTCGCATCCGCAAGGGAGATGAATGGAAGACCGCCTTCCGAACCAGATATGGACACTTTGAATACACCGTGATGCCCTTCGGGTTATGTAACGCTCCCGCAACATTTCAGCATTTCGTAAATGATGTTTTTCGGGATCTTCTGGATCAGTTTGTTGTCATTTACTTAGATGACATTCTTGTCTTCTCACATTCACTACAAGAACATCGCAGTCATGTCAGGAGAGTGTTAACTAGGCTTCGTACACATGGTTTGTACGCTAAATTGGAGAAATGTTCTTTTGAAGTGTCTAAGATCGAATTCCTAGGTTTCCTTGTTTCCCCAGGGCAGTTAGAGATGGATCCTCGTAAGATAACAGCTATACTGAAGTGGCCCATACCATCTGACAAGAAGGCAATTCAGAGGTTCATTGGTTTTGCCAACTTCTACCGACGCTTTATCCGGGATTTCTCAAAATGTATTTCACCACTCACATGTTTAACCAAGAAGGATGCCAGTTTTCAGTGGACTCCTGAAGCTCAACAAGCTTTTGACCGTTTAAAACTTCACTTTACGCAAGCACCTATTCTACAACAACCTGATGTCAATAAACCTTTCTTTTTAGAAGTTGATGCTTCTAATATCGCTACAGGGGCAGTACTGTCGCAACATATGGGCATTAAAGATCGTTTACATCCAGTAGCCTTCTACTCCAGGCGTCTCACACCTGCCGAACAAAATTATGATGTGGGAGACAAGGAATTGCTCGCTATTAAATGCGCCTTGGAGGAATGGAGACACTTATTAGAGGGTTCAGAGTATCCTATTACAATATATACAGATCACAGAAATCTAGAATATCTCCAATCAGCCCGCAGACTACGACCTCGTCAAGCCAGATGGGCAATGTTCTTTGCACGATTCCAACTACACATCACCTACAGACCGGGCTCAAAAAATTTGAAAGCAGATGCTTTGTCCAGGATGTATACGGTACCTTCCAATACTACTACACTTCCTGATACAATTTTGCAACCACGTCAATTCCTCCTTGTCACCACCAACTTACTGGAACATATCAAACAAGCCACCACTCCGTCTCCTCGTTTGATACAACTATACGCCTTAACCTTCACTGATGGCCTATTGTATAAGCAAGATACAGTTTTTGTCCCTGAATCTGTCCGTCAAGAGACTCTTCACCAGTTTCACGATCTTCCTGTTGCAGGCCATGGGGGAGTCCAAAAGACCTTAGAAGCCATTCAGCGGTATTTCTGGTGGCCAAACTTAAAGCAGGACGTCAATCACTACGTATCTTCTTGTGACACTTGTGCCAGAGCTAAAAGCCAACACACCAAACCATCCGGTTTGCTCCATCCTTTACCCATACCTTCTGGTCCTTGGAGAGATGTAACAATTGATTTCATTGTGGAATTACCAGGTTCAAACCAACATAATACCATTATGGTCGTAGTAGACCGATTTACTAAGATGGCTCATTTTATCCCAAGCAAAGGTCTACCTTCAGCCAGTCGAACCGCTTCTTTGTATCTGCAGGAAATCTTCCGTCTTCATGGAGTACCACAATCCATTACTTCAGACCGAGGTTCCCAATTCACATCAAAATTCTGGAGAGCATTTTGTGCCGGTCTTCAAATTTCCAGTAACCTATCTTCAGGATACCACCCACAAACAAATGGGCAGACAGAAAGGACCAATCAGACTTTGGAACAGTATTTACGTTGCTTCTCTTCTCACTTACAAGATAATTGGTACCACTTACTCCCCATGGCAGAATTTGCTTATAATAATCATTATCACAGTACCTTAAAAACTCTCCTTTCTTGGCCAACTATGGATACCACCCGGCAGCTCTACCAGGACTCACCCCCATCACTCCAGTCCCAGAGGCTAATCAACGAATACAACAATTACAGCAGTCTCATCATGTGTTCAGTCAAATTCTGAGATCTGCACAGCAAGACTACAAACGTTATGCTGATAAACACCGACAGAGAGGACCTGAACTACAGATTGGGGATAAAGTATGGCTGTCCTCTGCACATGTTCGCCTTTCTTGTCCCACCAAAAAATTGGGACCTCGCTTCTTGGGACCTTTTTCTATCACTCAAGTCATTAATCCAGTAGCATATCGTCTGGCACTACCGACCTCATACCGGATTCACCCAACGTTCCACATCTCTCAATTGAAGAAATGGATTCCCAGCACTTTTCCTGGTCGAGAACCTTCTAGACCTCCTCCTGTTTCCATTACAGATCCTGATGAGTTCGAGGTTAAGGAGATTCTAGACTCTCGTTTTCGTCGAGGCCGTTTGGAATACCTGGTACATTGGAAGGGGTACGGCCCAGAAGACCGCTCCTGGGAACCCGCAGGCAACTTCAACACCATGGCCTGTATTCGTAACTTTCATCGGAGTCATCCAGACCGACCTGCTGACCTGACCACCCGGAGGTTGGTCGTAAAGGGGGGGAACTGTCAGGTCCCTCGCCGTCCTTGCCAGTAGCTCTACTGGCTTCAGGATGGCTGGGCGCATGCGCGCGTCCTCGCGCATGCGCAGTAGCAAGGCCTGACGTCGGTCGTCGCACCGACGTCATTCCTTGGGCACCCGGCGTTCTACTTTAAAACTGGCGGCAACCGGGACTCGGCGCTCAGTTGTCGCTTGAGTCCCGGGCGGTCTACCTGCCGCAGTTTCGCTTCCCAGCTCTTCCTGCTTCCAGACTCTGCATTCTTCAGCCCAGTCTTCTCCTGCAGTCCTCCAGGCCAGCCAGCTTTTTCCTGGGGTCTTGCAGCCAGTCTTTCTCCTGGGTCCTCCTGCCAGCCTTCACCTGTGGTTCTCCAGCCAGCTCTCTCCTGTGGTCCTCCTATCTCAACCTGTACTGACCTCTGGCTTGCTACACTGGACTTGCATTATCTCAGGTACTGACCTCTGGCTTGTTACACTGGACTTGCATTATCTCAACCTGTATTGACCTCTGGCTTGCTACACTGGACTTGCATTATCTCAACCTGTACTGACCTCTGGCTTGCTACACTGGACTTGCATTATCTCAACCTGTACTGGCCTCTGGCTTGCTACACTGGTCTTGCATTATCTCAACCTGTACTGACCTCTGGCTTGCTACACTGGTCTTGCATTATCTCAACCTGTACTGACCTCTGGCTTGCTACACTGGACTTGCATTATCTCAGCCTGCCCTGACCTCTGGCTTGCTACACTGGACTTGCATTATCTCAGCCTGCCCTGACCTCTGGCTTGTTACACTGGACTTGCATTATCTCAGCCTGCCCTGACCTCTGGCTTGTTACACTGGACTTGCATTATCTCAGCCTGCCCTGACCTCTGGCTTGTTACACTGGACTTGCATCATCTCAGCCTGCCCTGACCTCTGGCTTGTTACACTGGACTTGCATTATCTAAATAAAGCTACCCTTGGCCTATCTACTGTTTTCCTGCATTCTGGGTTCCTTATTCGCTTATCTTAGATTATATAGCTTCCTGCTAATCTCTGGGTGGCTCCTCCCACCCAGAGATAGGCTTCAGTAAGCTTACATCCTTACACAGAGAAAGGAGAAGGGGGGATTAAAACATTATGTCTCTCAAACCATAAAGGTTCGAAAGATAGGACTGGCATCGATGGATTTATTTTTTCAATATCTACAATAATACTTCTTATTTACACATGCCATTAACTAACCCTTTAAACAGAGATCATTATATACAGGAATCTGTTGATATAATGCAAAAAAAAATACACACATATATATATTTATATATATATATATATATATATATATATATACACACATTAAGAGAGACTTATTCCTAGGGTAAAAAACAAACAATATACTTGGTACTGTGCACAATATAAAGGGGGCCAAATGCCTACTCCTTCATAATGGTGGTCACTAAGATGACTAGCAACTTGATAAACAAGAGTTGGATATGCCTGCCCTCACACAACTATCTGTTCCACTATCACTTAAGATGCTGTCACAGTATAGTGTTCACCAGTCTGACAGACAAAGAGAGAAACCAGGCAAATGAGCACGTCTCTGTGTAAAAGGCTAATGCTTCAGGATGAATTCATCTTTCACATAGAGACAAACATTTGCTTGCTTTCTCTATTTATTCCTAGTGGAAACTCTCAGGGTATTGGCCAAAATCTTGGGTGAACGGTCGTTTCTCAGTTCATAGTTTCTTACTATATGATCTGCATCAATTATCTGCTTGTTTAGTGTCTAAATTGGTACTATTACTATCTGGAAGGTAGAGGGAAAAGCCCTGCTTGTACTCTGTGTGATACCCCTAAATTGTAGCATGTTTAGGGTCCCTTGAGGACTGATTGGCACACATCTCTGTTAGCGCAAACAGGGATATATCTCCCGGAATCTATGTTTTGGGGAACTTTATCAGGGTCTCAGGGTCAGTTCTTTTTGAAGCTTTCCAGCCCTGGGTTTGGGTATAATTTCCCTTTAAGGAACTCATATAAGAAAGATTTGGGTGAAATGAAAAGGTTGTATTTTTTTCTGTTTTTAATATTACATTTCTTCTACACAAAAGGATAATAGTATTTTGGCTTAGCACCCTGGACATCCTTCTGTTAAATAATCCAAGCAGGTCTGATTGTACCTGAGTATCTGTAAAATTAGCATTCATATGAAACTGGTTGTTTCATTTTTTCATTTGTATGAATCAAAAAGCAGCAAAAGCATGTTGCGCAAGAAAAAAGCAGGTTTGCTAACCTTCCCTAGTCAATTAGAACAGGTTCCTGTTTGGGTCTGAACCGTATAGGGAAACTTTATCAGCACCATATAACTTTATAGGCAGATAGTTATGTTTAATGCCTCTCCCCTCCCTCATTCTCCCAACTCCTTCCTGCTTCCCCTGCTTTCTCTCCCCTCTTCTCCTGATACTTTTCACTCTAGCTTTTCCCTGCTGTTTCCCCATTCTATTCTTTACCACCTCTCTCCCACCCATGCTCCTGAATCCATTCTTTCTGAGTCACTTTTATCCCCTCCCTATGTCCTCTACTTCTACATTGCTTTCCCACATATTTGCCCCTCTTTTTCTCCGTCTCTTGCTCCCACCTTCTCTCTACCATGCTCGCTGCTCCTGCCTCCTCTCTCTCTCTAGGGTTGCCACCTTTTCTTCAAAAAAATACCGGCCATGGCACTCCCTCCATAGACTTAACATTGGACAGAAGCCAATTTTTTACCGGCTTGCCGGTAAAATACCGGCTGGGTGGCAACCCTATCGCTCTCATCTGATCTTCCACCCTCACCCTGACCCTCCTTCTCCCAATCCCCGTGGTTCTTTATGTATAGCTGCAAATGGACACAGTGTTTGCCCGTAACTTTGAGTCGATGCACAAAATAAATTGTGGATATTTTGTTCTTCCCCCTTTCTGGGCATGTGGGAGCATTTGAGGAAGCTGATATAGACTTCTATTGATTAAGGGGTAATAAGAGTCTTTACTCATAATAGTTAAGTCTGTGGTACTGAAGTCATGTTATGACAGAGCCGCAGAGGCATTTTAATGCATAGGGGTAAATGGGCATTCGCCGGGGGCCTCCAGTCTCAGGGGGCCTCACATTGGGCTTCCAACAGTCCCATTTTTATAGAGAAGAACCAATTTAATCCTTTGGTGAGATGGCCAGTGAGGAGTGAGGCCGTTCTGGCTGCAAAACATGTAAATGTGAATAATTTTCCCACAAGCAAGAAGAAAGGAAGAGGAAGGATAGAACTAAACCGAAGGATCCTAAATGTAATCGTACATTTTGGGGCATCCATTCATAATACCGCCCGGGGGCCTCAGGGGTTCTTAAAACTGTTCTTAAAACTGCCTCGCAGAACCAATATAAAAATATAACAGAAACCCATATATAGTCTCACTTGTATTTAATTAGCAGTTATCCAGTCAACTCACAGTGAAGACACAGGTACATAATATATTATTACAGAATGTATTTTATAACACTGAGCTCAAATCCTTTGAATCCACTGATGGTCATAAGATTATTCTATAGACTGGTTTATTCTGTAATACATTATACAGTCATCCCCATTACATTCAGTGGGTTAACCCCTTAGATGGCAATGAAGTGGGATCTTATCTGACACATACCATTTGGTTACCATGGGGGCATTTTACTCTTGGGTTAGATATATGGGATGAAGTATGAAGAAGTGGAGCAAATCTGGAGTAATCTAACTGTGCAATAGGTGACAATCATTCCCCAAACTGCCATTACTGTAAATGGTACTTTTTAACCCCTTGACTGCTTTGCAATATATGGAAGACCTCTCTAGCAGTCAAGGGGTTAAAGGTTCCATTTAAATCAGTGGGACCTTTTGTTTATCCCCTGTGTTGAAGTTGTTTTTTTTTCTCCCTACTTAACCCTTTAACTCTCCAAATAAATCTTCTCAGTCCCAATGTTATTGTTTTGAGCCTCTGTTTCGAATGGCAGAGACCTTAACTCTTTGAGTGCCAGAAGAGTACACAACGCATTGCAGAGCAATGCACTCAAAGGGTTAAAGTGGACATTCAACCTTAACATAAGTTTATTTAATTTTAAAGAGGATTACAGGCTGTCTATATGTTGTGCTAGCCGTTTGTTTATAATATAAACTAGTGTAAAAGCCCATGTACACGGGCCAAAGTGCACAAGGAAGACATTTTTCACGGCTATGTAATGGCAGGTGTACTACCACAGAACTAAACGGCAGGTGTACTACCGCAGAACTACACCTCCCAGCATTCTGTGCGTTCGGGTAGTCCCTACTGCGCATGACTGCATCAGACAAACATACATCTGGCCTTTTATATTATTTTATGATAATCTTTGGAAAATTAACTTTTATTTGTCGGTGGCACATTGTGACAATATTACCATAAGTTTAGATAAGGAGAGAAACAATTGGGTATAGACACCCAAATTTACTCTCCTAAAGAGAAAAAGAAACCTAATCAATGAGGCACACTGCCAGATGTCTAGAAAAATCTATTATGATGTTCTCCTATGCCTTTGTGTTTAATTGTTTTTATTGTCCACCTTATATTATGTATAATAAAGTTGTTTCCATACATTTTTCTATACACCTAACAGTGTGCCTCATTGATTAGGTTTCTTTTTCTCTTAACTTATATTAAGGTTGCATGTCCACTTTAACCTTTGAGTTAAGAGAGTATATCTGGGTGTCTATACCCAACTGTTTCCTTATCTAGATTTATGTCTCTAATGGTGCAATGCAGGAAACATGCGCAATTGCTATTTCCCGTGTGAAAACCACTGGGGAATTAGTTTGGACATGATTTTGTTGAACTGCGCATGAAAAATCAAGATTAGCGAACAGCTGCACATAATTATTTTTTGTGGGCGTGGCCAGGATTAACTAATCTGTGTGAGTGGAATAGCGAATGCGCCTAATGCAGGAAGTGCTATTGTGAACAAATTTTTACATCTGTGTAGTGTTGTCGTAAAAAATATGTTTTATGCGCAATTCAAGAAGCGTTCAGTATTCAGCTTCCTGGATTAGAACATGCACAAAATCTATTTTTGCACAAAATTGCCTTTAGCACATGCGCACATTTCTTGCATCCCACCATATATACCTAAGAGTGCACCTTTAGCTATTAGCTCTATACATATATGTGTTTTTTACAAGCCAGTTGATGCAATCTTGTCCTTTGTGTATCAAAGGGCCAATGTTACCACACACACACTGTTCTATGAATGAATCTTGGCAGAGCCAGCACACTGGGGTCATTTCTATTAGTACAGTGAGAGATAACCTTGGCCTTCAACATAACTCATTACCATAATGTTCATGGAATTAGAATAAAGTAGTACTTATACTGCTCGACTTATCCTCTGCCTTTGACAGTTAACCATTCTCTTCTTACTCAAATTCTCCACAATCTTGGTTTCTGAAATCTAGCTGCTTCATGGCTCTCCTCCTATCTCTCCCAACGCTCCTTTTTTGTGTCCTCTGGCAAAAGCACCTCCTCCACAGTCCCTCTGTCTGTGGGGGTGCCTCAAGGCTCCATTCTGGGTCTGCTGCTTTTCTCACTGTACACCCTTTCATTGGGTGAACTTATAAGGTAATTTGGCTTCAAATACCATGTATATGCTGATGATACCCAAATTTACATCTCCACTCCTGATCTTTCACCTCAAATCCAGCTACAAATTTCAGACTGCCTTTTGACAATCTCCTCCTGGATGACAAAATGTCAGCTGAAGATAAACATGGCCAAAACTGAACTGCTCATTTTCCTATCAAGACCTTGCTCAAAACCTAGCTTCACCATTACAGTTGATGGAATTGATATTGATCGAGTCACCTCAGCACACTGCCCTATGGCCATTTTTGATTCCTCTCTTTCCTTCTCCCCTCACAATAACTCCGTGGCTAGATCAACTTGCTTCTTTCTCTGCAACATTGTTAAAATCTGCCCGTTCCTTTCCCAACAAACTACTAAAACTCTTATACATGCCCTCATTCTGTCCCACTTAGACTACTGCAATATCCTACTAACTGGCCTAAGTAGCCTCCCTGCTACTCATCTTTCACCTATGCAATCTGTTTTAAACTCAGCTGCACAATTCACCACAGTCTCCCTAAAAACTGAACCTGCTCACATAATTCTCAGACATCTGACATGGCTCCATATTCAGCTGCGCATCAATTACAAAGTCCTTCTTCTCACCTTTAATGCTCTCCACACTGCTACCCCTCCTTACATCTCTTCCCTCATCTCCTCTTATGTTCCAGGCCACCTCCTTCGCTCAGCACACAATGCACTTCTTGTTACACCATGCACACCCTCTGCCCTCTCCCGTCTCAAACCTTTCTCGCTTTCTGCTCCATACCTATGGAACTCCATACCCCTCTCCCTATGTCTTCAAAAATCCCCCTCTGTCTTTAAGTCTAACCTGACATCTTATCTTCTGGAACACTAGGACCATGCACTACCTTTGGCCAAACTCAGCTCTTGTAATCTCAGCACTTGACACCCTCTTACCATGTTGTCTGTCTCCTTTTACCCATTTAGACTGTAAGCTCCTTGGGGCAGGGACCTCTCTCCTATTGTTTCTATGAATATCGCACTTATTTCATCCCCTCTTATTTACTGTGACAAACATATGCCTATTGTAAGGCGCTGTGTACACTGTGTGGTGCCATATAAATAAAGATATACATACATATACATGTTGTGACCTCAAATTATAAATATTAATTTATTAAATCTAAACTATTTAGAAAATAAATAAAAATAGCAACATTCCAAGTACAACAGATAGGTAGATTTTAATTATGTGCAAAACAACCTAAACCCATTTAATGTATATGT
This sequence comes from Rhinophrynus dorsalis, assembly GCA_037306005.1. Classification (NCBI taxonomy): domain Eukaryota; kingdom Metazoa; phylum Chordata; class Amphibia; order Anura; family Rhinophrynidae; genus Rhinophrynus; species Rhinophrynus dorsalis. Next base: position 64,044,772 of record CM074719.1, on the reverse strand, counting down.
TCCATAGTATAATATCTTGTACACTTTATCAGGTGACTGTGAGAATGATGTCTTTGTTGGCCAGTAAAGGGTCAATATAAAAGCCTTTTTAAAGTATAGGTGGAGTTCTCACAGCTATGGGAACTTAGGGGGGAATGCAAGAAAGTGGCGCATTTGCTATTGTGTAGAAGCCATAAATTTGTGTGCTGTTTGCTACTGCTCACGTTTTGATGCAGAAACCCTATTAACCCCTTAAGGACCGGGAAAATCAGAGGTGGATTTGACTTAAGGACCGGAGCAATTCTGACCTTTTTGACTATGTCTTTGTTCAACAGTGTTTTCCCTCTTAGGCTTTTATTCCACCCCCATAAATGATATACTGTTTTTTTACAAACAAATAGGGCTTTCCTTTTATACCCCACTTATATGGATAACCCACCATTTACTTTATTAAAATTAAAGAAAAAGGTAAAAAAAATGTAAAAAACCCACCATTTTTGTTTTTTCTCTTGGGATCAATTGGGCGCAAAGGGTTAAATTTTTATGGAGACTGCATGAAAGGTATGACCACTCAGTCATACCTACAAAATGCGCAGTTTAAAGTGGCCACTGTCCCCCCTGGGTGAAAATGCCCATGTCCCTTTTTCCCACCCTATTTTCCCACTTTTTTGTTCATTACATTTGGAGGTGTGTGTGTAAGTGTATTACATGGCTCCACAACAGTCACACTTCCAATTTTGTTTCTTGAGATGTTTTTTTTTTTTTTTTTAAATAAAATATTTTATTTGTAAAAAAAAAAGTGTGTTGTTTTTATTTAAAAAAAAAAAAAAAAAAAAAAAAAAGTGTATTTAGCAGGTCAGAAATTGACCTGCATTTAGCCATCCTCCTGCACCATCAGTGAAGGGGTTAACACCCCCAGCTGCTGTATTTTGTATTTCCACTAGGTGTCTCCTCCCTGCTTCTGTGTCCCTTACTTTGATGTAAGGGACGCATTGGCAGAGAGGAGACACTAGAGGCAGTAAGTAGCACTGCCTCATTCATTTTTTTAGAATGCCGGTACATGTGATCGCTGACGCAGCGATCACATGACCTGGCACAACCGACCGAGGCTGAGACTGAACGGTCCGGTACTGGACCGCTCAGTCTCAACCTGGATTGAATGGTAGCAGCGTGCACGGCGGCGCACTGCTACCATTTAACTCTTGACGTACCAGGACCGTCACTGGTCCTTAAAGCAAATTTACCCTTGACGGTCCTGGTACGTCAAGGGTTGTTAAGGGGTTAATGCCTTGATACTGAGTAGCACATGCTCCTACATGAACAGCAAAGTTAGGCAGACGTATGAAAATGTGTACTAATTGCTTTGCTGAATTAAGAGTAATTGCTAATCCTCCCACAAAACAGTGGAGTCACTCCCACTTTTTGAAACACATTTACTACAAAATGAGCAAATGTTCGCTAATTGAAAAAAAACGTGTAATTCAGTAAAAAGTACATTGTAAAGTACATTGTAAATAGCGATTGCACACGTTTCTTGCATTCCGCCCCAAGTCCCCAAACCTTATAACTCACCCATAGTCCTGCACAGTCTTGTGACCTGCAGGGCTGGGCAACATCAGTGTTTTACACAGACCTAATGGGAGATTTCCAACATCCCCGTTCAAGCCCATTCTTGGAGAACTGTAGGGCTATTGAAGAGTGAGTTGGTGTGTTTTAAACTATGAGCTGTCTTTAGTTTAAAGGGTTCTATTCTGACTCTTTACTGACCCTTTAAGGAAAAGTGATGTAATTCTGGACCAAACCAACTGCACCACAGGGAACAAATAAAATTGCCAAGCTTCCCATTGATTTAAATAGGTGGGTCAATCCTTTAAATGATGTAGAGACCTTCCTATCATTCAACTGGTTACAATTTAAATCAATGGGAAATGTAATTTTGTATGCACAGCTGTAATCTGCGCCATTAGTATGCACCCAAATTAAAGTAAACTGAGATCAATAAAAAAAAAAAAAAAATTATTGTTGTCGAAAAGGTAAAATCTTACTTGTTCAAACACTGCAACTTGAGCTAGAACACAGAGGAGAGACATACACAGTGGGAAAGAATGTAACAAGCCGAGATTACAGCCAAATCTGACCAATGCATTTCACGCCTGCATGATGCGTACTTATAATCTGATCATACATGGATCATGAGCACAAGCTAATGCAAAATGCGTTAATCTGATCAGTAATCTCGGCTTGTTACACTATTTACCACTCCATGGCCTAGATGCACTAAATGTTGATGTGGTGTTGGTATGATATTGTCGTTGTGTTTGAATCACTCTGACAATTCGATCTGCATACACCTCGACATATTCACAAAAATCTTCAGATGAAAGGGATAGGTTGGAGAAGGTCCCTATTAGCATACAGGAGTTTCGAAGTGCTGTCGGTGTGGAAGGGATCGTCTCCCCTCACACAACACCAACTCTGTGACAATTCTGTACAGCATTCTCTGTGCTTCCCTACCCAGCCAGTAGGGGAATACAGAGAAGGCTTTCAGCACCACGGACAGCATTGAATGCCATAGGGATGTGCATTGCTCACCCCTGTGACATTCAAAGGGTTACTAGTACACCAAACACTACACAATGTGCCCCCCCTTAGTATGTCGACATATATTGCATATATTCAACATACTAACTCCATCTGACTTTCACCTCAGGGACTGCCATTTAGTCGACTATACTTTTATTCGACTCCATGTTTAGTCGAATCCATTTTTATTCTACTCCATTTTTTGTCTACTTCATTTTTTTGTCAAATCCATTTTTATTCTATTCTGTTTTTAGTCGACTACACTTTTACTGGAGTCTTTTATTCAACACTTAACCCTTTGAGTACCAGAGAGGTAGCAAATGCAGTGTATGTTGGAGAATGCATGTTGGAGAATGTTGTTCGGAACTGTCGTAGCTCTCCCTGCTGTTGCTCCATAGGAAAGTACAGGGAGATCCCAACTACAACAGCCTGAGTTAGATGAAGTGGATACTGTGAACTCAGACAGCAGAGGCTGCTATCGGAGTTTACTGAATGTTTCGAAGTGTCACATTAACATGTCAACACAATCCCTTGCATACGAATGTGTCTCATTATGCTTCATTTCCATATGGAAATTAGCAATTATCGATGCCAAAAGTAAAAATTTGTAAACTAGTCGAAGGAATGCAGGATTGATGTTGATATTTTTTGTCTGAATCATGTCGATGTGATGTTGTAGAGACTTTGGTGAATACCGCGGATTTGCCTACGACCCTGCTCCGACAGTACATCGACATTCGTTGCCCTCTTCGACCTTTAGTGCATCTAGGCCCAGGAGTCTCTCCTTTGTGTTCTGCTTCAAGTCACAATGTTAGAACAGATACAATTTTACAATTTTGACTACAATAAAGAAACTTTGTTTCTACTTGGATTCATTAGAGTGTGCTTTAATTTTGGGGCATACTAATGGTGTGAAGTACAGATGCACATGAGATTTATTTAGAGACTTATAGAGATTATCCAGTTTGCACACTGGATCTATTGCACTTATACAGCAGCTTGTTTGAGAGTCTATAGTTTGCTGTGAAGGGGCTTTTAATGTTAGGCCTGAATACTGGCTTTGGTCTCTAGCATGTGGATTTTGTAGCTGTTGGGTTGTTTGTGCTCATTGTCAACATTTGATTTGTTCCTTATGGTGTAGTTGTTTTGCCCCAGAATTGTAACACTTTCTTAGTACATGAGCTATAAGGAGTGCACGGATGATAGATACATTAACTAGCTAATTCAGTAGCTTTAAAGTGATTGCTTTCAAGAAATATAGGTCCTAAATCCCCTTAATGCATATCCCCTCAGCTTTCATAGCAATAGTAACAATACAACTGTTAAAAGGAAAGGCAACAGAAAGTATTGCATCCTCTTACAAAATGCAGTTTTCCCTGTAATATTATTTGATTGAAACATTTCCCTTGCTTTACTCAGCAGGTGAATCTCTACTGTACATATGTTTGTTCATTATATTTTCTTTTTAGCTATATAAGAAACATTGCAACTTCCCTTGTTGTCTCTATTTGGAGCTCAGTATAAACAATCCTTGTCATTTTAATGTGACAGTAATCATTTTTTAATGAATACAATATTACAATGTTACAGGGCTATGGGTCTTTGTGTAAAACAAGGGTATTCTAGCTACTGGAAGATCTTTCTATCAAAAAATATTACAGCTCAGACATTAAATTAGACAGCAATTTTCTATTTTCGATACCAGCTGGTGCTCTCCTCCTTACTGTGGAGAGCTGAAGTCTGAGTGCATTATGGGACACTAGTTACTAACAACATGAGAATGCATTTATTTTGGAATGAAAATCCACCAGCAGTGAGGGTGAATTATTTCTAATCAGCAGGAAAAGCCCTGTAACATACTAATGAGGTTTTCATGCATTAAGAAGTATATAGGGGGTTAAATCATGTCCCTTGGGCATTATTAATATAGATAAGTGAAGTGTCTGGTATTCTTATTCTGATCAAATGGAGAAAATTCAGTCCATACTGAATTAGAAAGGACTGGTGCTATATAAGTAAAGGATAATAATAATATCTATTATTATCATTATTATTATGGAGGTGGGAGGAGAAAGAGGGACAGAGGAGGAGGAAAGAAAGAAGATGCTGGAGCTCCCCAGAGGGGTCAGGATCAGGACATGAGTAACAGAGAGCGGTGGGAGCAGGAAGTGCCCAAATGAGTGGAAGTGGGGAGCATGAAGAGAGAGAAGAGGCCGGAGCATGTGGAGAGGGGATGCAGTTATGAGAAGTCTTAAAATTACAATAGAAGAGGCAGTTTAGGGGACCATGGAGAGAGAGAGAAGATAACCATGGGGGGGGGGGGGAGAGAGGCTGTAGTGGGGAACATGAGGACAGAGGAAGCAGCCGAGGGGACAATGGGAAGGAAAGCAACTGTGGGAAGCATGTTGAGGTCAGGTGACCACATGGGAGCAGGAGGAGAGATAATGCTGCGGCAGGTAGCATGGGGAGTGAGGGGCAGACTGTGTACCAGAGAGACATCTAGCAGTCCTGCCACAAACTGAAGAAGTTCCCTGTCTTGATTAATGTTCGAAGGTTCACAAACCTGCTTTTTAATTTTGTCTTCTGGACATCATGTGAGTGTTTTTCCTGCTATATTTGGTTAAAATGGGAATCAAAACCCCTGTTTTGCAAGAAGAGTGGGGATTTGTGGCTAGCAGTAGGTAAGGGGAAAAGACTGGAGTGGGTGAGAGAGTGTACATGGGGATATGTGGCTACCAGTTGTCAAGGGAACAAGGCTGGGGACCAGGCAGTGTATATGGGTTTCTATGGCTACCAGTGGGCAAGGGAACAAGGCTGGGGGGCCAGTGGTAGCCTGAAAACCCTTTGAGTGCCACAGGGGTGAGCACTGATCATCCCTATTGCACTCAAAGGGATAAGGGAGTGATGCTGTCCATGGTACTAAAAGTGTTCTTTCCATTCTCCTAGTGACCAAGTGGGGCAGCAGAGAGAATACGCTTAAACTTTAGAATTGTCAGAGTGTTGGTGATGTGTGAAGGGAGGAAATTCCTTCCACATCGGCGGCACTTTGACAATCCTGGATGCTAATAGGGACCTTCTCCATCCCTCCTCTTGAATCTGTAAATTTCAGTGAATAAGTTGCTGTGTGTGTACATCGAAATATCGAAGTGTTTCACTTTGTTGTAATCAGTTCAGTTTGGAGGTGCTTCACTGAAAACTTATTGCAAAGCAAAAGTGCATTTTGGTGGCCTTTTCATTATTTAGTGGAGCTGTTGCTGCCCATGAAGAGCTTTGGTCACAGCAATTGCAACAGTGCAATCATAATATTGAAAGGCCTCAAAAATATTGCACTCATCTCAAAACATGTCATTTTGATGTATAATTACTTTTAAATGAGACATCCTAATGATGGTTTAGTCAGCAGATCCAGATATGCTCAGTATTTATATAGCATTGGATGCTGGGGATCAGTTTTCTCCTTTCTCCTGAGATGTCAGTGTACATTGACCACAAAATTATTATGTATGTCTGGGCTTGTTCACATAACATCAGTGTAGCCTAATGAACTTTGGACAATGTCCCAAAAAATAAAATAAATCGCCTTTTATCAGGTTGTTCACTTTCTTGATTGAGAATATGGGGAAGCAGCACCATAACTGATCTCCACAATGAATATCATTCCCAAAGACAACACTGGAGGGTGTTATTCTCATTGCAGTCTCAATGAATGTCTGCCCTTATGTGGGTGTTAGTCACGTGTGGCTGATGCTGATTTGGGGGGATGAATACCCAAGTGACGGGATCATCTGAGGAATGCAGGAGAAGTAAAAATCACATTGAAGCTCAGTTTCAGGAGTTTGTGTTTATATGTTGAGAATTAATTCTGATTACAATTTTTTCATCCCTGATTTAGTATGCTAGCTAACTCTTTGAGTGCCAAGAGTTGCACATACCTTCTGACATTATTTAAAATGCACATTTACCTGGCACTGAAAGGGTCAATTGCTGTAAAGAGAAAGATAAACTATCCTGGACATTAATAAGAGTTCTGATAACCTACTAACATGGGCTTTGAGTGATCTACCACCTTGTACTAATATAATCTGCTTTAAATGCAATTCAAATCAGTGGGTGTCCATGTCAATGGGTGTCCATTAGATGCATTTGTCCTCAAGGGGTTAATTATGGGTGGCGATAAATAATCGTGAACCTAAAAAAAATTACTTTGCTCATTGGAAAATTTGCAGTGATTCTAAACAAAAGTGGAAATGCGAATTAAATATATCAGGGTATCTAAATCTGCAAGTATGTATTTATCTTTGTTATGAATAATTTTTTAGAATAACCATCAGTTTTTGAGTGAAATAACAAAATCACAGCTAGTCATCTAGAACTAAATGCAAGTATAAATTAAGTGTATTTATTGTTATAACCTATTTATCCTACAATTTTCAGGCACAATTTTACTCAATCTGGCCCAGTGTGTTTCTAATTATGGCCTGGGTTACATTTCAATTGATAACGTAATAAATGGTTTTATCTATAAATAATTCTGTAGACTCCAACTGGAATATGTTAGATTAAACCTATGATAATACTTATCGACTGTGTCTAGGCCTCTGCAGGTGTCTTTTCATATTCAGTATGCTCAAAAGAATAGAAACGTATTTACATTTCAGTATATTACCTTCATAAGTACACCCCCCAGTAGAAAAAGTTAAATACAATATACACAACAGGAAAAATTATCCTGGAATAAGTGTCAATAGCGTGATTATTTTCCAGCATTATCCTGCCAACATTTCCTTTGATAGATTTCTTCCTCTTCATGCGGTTGGGATCTAGGGTGGCAACGCTGGCAGCACGCCCCCGAGATGAGCTTTCCTCTGAGTGCACAGAATAGTTTAAGTCTGCATCGCTGTCATGATAGCAGCCATCAAACGCCATTGCTTGCACAGCTTCAAGGTTTAATGTCGCTGAGGACTGGAAGGGAAAATTATTATTTCCAGAGAAGCAACAAAAACAACAAATGCATTAAATGCTTCTTTTCTCTGTTCTAAGGGCAGGTGAGGGTTGGCAACCTGTGGCCTGGGGGGGCAACCACAATCAAGTGGCCCATTTCTACTATTATTATCTAGCACTTTTGTTAATTTTAAAATTGACATTAATGTTGTGAATTAAGGAAGTGAATTAAGGCAAGTGATACCAGAGAGCTTATAGTTGTAATGGAACCACACTAGTGATACCACAGAGCTTCCAGTTTAAATAAAGCTACACTAGTGATATCATAGAGCTTAAAACAGAAATGGGTTATGCCTCTAATATAGCTCCATTTGGATTGTAGCTTTGTGGTATAATTTGCTTAGCTCCATTTCAATCGTAAGCTCTGTAGTATCACTTGCATAGCTCTATTTACAGCAACAAGTGGAAGACTGAGTAAGGCAGTGGCCCACCAGCCCAGACATATGACCGGCCCAAGGGCAATTGCACCCCCCTGCCTAAGAGCCCAAATAAAAGGGAAGTTGTAGTCTGACAGCAGCTCGAGGGCCTCACAATGGCTTACCCTCATCTACTTCTTAGGGGACAGATACAAATTTGCAAAATTATTATTGATTTAAATGGGGCTTTAAACCTCTAGAATGCTAATGAGATTGTGAAACAATGCTTTGGAGACCTCTGTGGCATTCAAGGTGTTAAAAGCCCCATTAAAATCAATGGGACACTTTTGTATTCATCCCCTATGGTGTAAATCAGCCTCTCTGTTTTTTTGGGTTTTTTTTGGCTTAACCCTTCGAGTGTCAGAGGGCTTCCCAACACATTGTTCCACAATTCACTGCATGCTCCTCTGGAACTCAAAGGATTAAAAATATGAGTGGCTAGGATGCCATATGTGCATAGCAATAGAGCAATATTTGGGCAGGTCCACTGCATCACAAGGAACAAATAACAATTTTCAAATTTCCCATTGATCTCAATGGCATTTGTAACCCTTTGAGTGCCAGAAGGGTGCATACCTTTTGAGTGCCAGAGGGGTTACGTACCCCTCTGGCACTCAAAGGGCTAAAGCCTATGAGTGAGAGGTCTACAGCATGTTGCTTCTCAATGTGCCACATATCTAGCACTTATGGGGGGAGATTCACTATGCATTGATAAAGTGGAGATAACTTCTATTAAATTAAATTAAATTATAATAAAAACACATTGAAGCAGTTTACAATTAAGCCCCAAGTTGGTAAAATAAAATATTTCTGACTCCAAACGGCAATCAGATATTTCCCTTGATCAACATCCTATCTGCTGTGAAACCAACTGTCATAATTATTTACATTGTTCTGAGCTAAAAATGTATCAAGTACTTTTTTATAAGTACCTATATTATCTGCCAGATTAGCCTCTTATTACAAAGAATTCCACGTTCTTACTGCCCTTAGAGTAAAAAATCCTTGCTGTTGTTCAAGTCAAAAGTACCTTTCATCTAGTCTTAAAGGGATAGTAATGTTTCATAATTAAAGTCGCTCCAATAAATTTTCATAGTATTTGGGCCATGGAGAGTGTTATTTCAATACTGTCAGAGCTGTAGTTCAAGAGTAATTGAATGATAAAGTATCCCCCTCCCACCCCTTTTACTGATGTAACACTGCTCACCTCAGAGTAGGAAGGAGGTGTCTAAGTGGATTGCAGAGAGGGACAATCTTCAGTTAACATAAGGGGAAGACCTGAAAAACCTGTCAATGGGGGCAGGGCTTTCATTGTTCTCACAGTAATAAGATTGTCCCTTGCTGTGAGCTGTCTGGTCTGTGGACCAGATTCCACATCTGAGGGAAGGCGGCTTACACTATGTAAAAGGGGTGGGAGAGGAAAAATGTATCATTCAACTATTCTTGAACTACAACGCTCACAGTATTGAAATAACACTCTGCATGGCTCAAAAACTATGAAGATTAAGCTGTTGTTTTTGTGAAACATTACTATCCCTTTAAAGGTGCCCTCTCTTTTTTTTTGTTCAGCTCGTTGAGTAAAGAGCCCCCCAGAAAATGCCTTCTATTGGCTTTGAATATACCATTCATATCATCCCATGGGTACCTTATTTCTAATGTTAAGAACCCCAATTTGGATAGTGTCTCCTTATAACTAATATCTTCCAAACATTTATCAGTTTTGTTTTGCAGTTTCCAGTTAAATAATGTATTTTTTAAGAACAGGTACTCAATACTTTACTTCAGATTCTACATGTGGTTTTACCAAGGATTTATATAGACACGTAATTATATTCCTGTGCTCAAGGAGGTATATCCTGAAAACATGCAAGCTGTTGAGGACTAGGGGTAGGAGAAACCTGATTTAAAGGGACACTAGCATCTCCTAATAATAAATTCCCCCTGCCATACACTTACTTAAATATGGCTAGAGAATCCTAAAGCCCCTATGAATTTTACACTTGTGCCTTTTTTCAAGCAATAACATCTTTAAACAGTCCTGGTTGTCATGTCAAGTCCTGGATAGATATGACAGTTGCCAGCAGGACTACAGGACCTCAAACTCTCCTCCTTGCTTTGCATGATAATCTTGTGTACACTAGTGCTCTCTGCCTTCTTCAGTGTGAAAACAAATTGCCTACAGCTATCATGTCCACTTCCATGATCATGACATTTAGGAAAGGTTGAAGATGTTTTCTCTTGAACCATGGAGTTAGGGCAAAAGTCATAGTGGCCATTAGGATTTTTTGCCATAATAAGGTAAGGGTGTTATTAATCCTTTGAGTTCGAAGGCGTTGCGTACCCCTCTGACACTCAAAGAGTTAATACAAAGGGGGGTTTTGCACTAAGCGGTGATAAAGAAGTGATAAAGCAGAGATGACTTCTCCAGTGATATCATGTCTCCAATTCTTGTGCTATTCTGTAGAACGTATGCACTTAGATCTCCAAAGCTGGAGAAATCTTAGTGCATTTGCTCCATAGAATAACATAGGAACTAGAGAAGTGATATCAATGGAGAAGTTATCTCTGCTTTATCACCTGTTTATCACACCTTAGTACATCTTGCCAAGGTGATAGCGTTCCTCTAATTACTATTTTTCAGCTACAACTTAATCTTCAGTGGATAGGGTCCCTTTATTTGGGCCAATAAAATGTGACCCTCCTCAAGTCTAACAAATGGCATGACTCTGGTTTTGATAAAAAAAGAAAAAAGATCAGACAGGCAATTACCTTTCCTCGTCTTCTGAGCTGTTTCCTTTCTTCCACTGTAGTGAGATAGTTCACAGCTGCGTACTCGATGACCGAGAGGAAAACAAAGAGGAAACTGATCCACAGGTAAACATCCACAGCTTTAATGTAAGACACCTGAGGCATGGAGGCACTCACGCCTGTGATGATCGTGGACATTGTCAGAACAGTGGTAATACCTAACAATAACAAATAACCAGGACATTATCATTTTTACTGATTAGAACATATGTAGTGAGAAAAATGTACAGTTTTCATTTGCAGAGAAAACAAATTAACCCATTGAATAAAAGCAACAAAATAATTTGTTCATGAAGCTAATAAATTCTGACCCATGGAACGGAGGTTTACTATTGAAGTGTTGCATGTAAAGTTTTGCGTCATAAAATGTTGCATGTGTTTTGTCGCATAATTTGAAGTGTCGCATTTAAAGTTTTGCGTCATAAAGTGTCGCAAGTTATACATTTTGCTTTGCTTCGAATGGCGCATTCACCATTTTATGCGTTAACGTGTCGCAATATGGGTGCAATAATGACGCAATATGGGTACAATATGGGTTCAATAAGGACACACTAAGGAGGCAATATAGGTGCAATATTGACGCAATATGGGCTCAATTAGGACACATTAAGGAGGCAATATGGGTGCAATATTGACGCAATATGGATGCAATGTGGGTTCAATAAGGACACATTAAGGAAGAAATATGGGTGCAATATGGATGCAATATTGACGCAATATGGGTGCAATAATAACGCAATATGGGTGCAATATTGACAAAATATGGGTGCAATAATGAAGCAATATGGGTGAAATATTGACGCAATGTGGGTGCAGTATGGGTTCAATAAGGATACATTAAGGAAGCGATATGGGTGCAAAATAGATACAATATAAGTGCAATATTGACGCAATATGGGTGCAATAATGATGCAATATGGGTGCTATATTGAGGCAATGTGGGTGCAATATGGGTTCGATAAGGATACATTAAGGAAGAAATATGGGTGCAATATTGACGCAATATGGGTGCAATATTGACGCAATATGGATGCAATAAGGACACATTAAGGAGGCAATATAGGTGCAATATTGCCGCAATATGGGTGCAATATTGACCCAATGTGGGTGCAATATGGGTTCAATAAGGATACATTAAAATGATAGTAATACTTGCAAATGACTAATCCCCATAATATATATATATATATATATATATATATATATTATAGCTTTGTTAAAAAGCAACTTATTGCCCCCAGTGTCATCTTTCAAACCCTTATGGTCTGAGAGATGATAGCGCTCAAAGTTCCCCCTCCCTCCCCCTTCCCTGACTGAACACTGACTGCAGGGATATCTGGTATTACTTGCATCAGGCAGCTGTGCAGCAATGCAGAGATCCTGTTTATAAAAAAGAAATCTTTCACTAAAACGTTTGGTTTGCAAGCACACGTAGAAGACTGTTTTAGTGAAAGATTTCTTTTTTATAAACGCGATCTCGGCCAGCTGCAGAGCCACCTGATCACATAAGACTGTCGTACGACAGTTTCCCCTGCAGTCAGCATTCAGTCAGGGAAGGGGGAGGGTTTGAGCGATAACACTAGGGGCAATAAGTTTCTTTTTAATAAAGCTACAATATGGGGATTAGTAATTTGCAAGTATTACTATCCCTTTAAGGAAGCAATATGGGTGCAATATGGGTTCAATATTGATGCAATATGGGTGCAATAATTACGCAATAAGGACACATTAAGGGGGCAATATGGGTGCAATATTGACGCAATATGGGTGCAATATGGGTTCAATAAGGATACATTAAGGAAGCAATATGGGTGCAACACTGACGCAATATGGGTGAAATATTGATGCAATATGGGTGCAATTTTGACGCAATACAGGTGCATTATGGATGCAATATGGGTGCAACCCGAAACCCAACTAAAACCCAACCCAAAACCACCCCAAAACCCACCAAACCCAACCCAAAACCCACCAAAAGCAACAGAAAACCCAACCAAAAACCACCCCAAAACCCACCAAAACCAACCCAAAACCCACCAAAACCAACCAAAAAGCTAACCCAAATCCCAACCAAAAACCAACCCAAAACCCACCAAAACCAACCCAAAACCCAACCAAAAAACACCCCAAAACCCACCAAAACCAACCAAAAACCTAACCCAAAACCCACCAAAATCAACCCAAAACCCAACCAAAAACCATCCCAAAACCCACCCAAAACCCAACCAAAAACCTAACCCAAAACCCAACCCATAACACAACCCAAAACCCACCAAAACCAACACATTGCACCCATATTACTTCCTTAATGTATCCTTATTGAACCCATATTGCACCCATATTGCGTCAATATTGCACCCATATTGCTTCCTTAATGTGTCCTTATTGAACCGATATTGCACTCACATTGCGTCAATACTGTACCCATATGGCATCAATATTGCACCCATATTGCCTCCTTAATGTGTCCTTATTGCAACCATATTGCACCCATATTGCGTCAATGTTGTACCCATAGTGCGACAATATTGCACCCATATTGCGTCAGTATTGCACCCATATTGCCTCCTTAATGTGTCTTTAATGTGTCCTTATTGCACCCATATTGCGTCAATGTTGTACCCATAGTGCGACAATATTGCACCCATATTGCGTCAGTATTGCACCCATATTGCCTCCTTAATGTGCCTTTAATGTGTCCTTATTGCACCCATATTGTGTCAATGTTGTACTCATAGTGCGTCAATATTGCACCCATATTTCTTCCTTAATGTGTCCTTAATGTGTCATTGTTGCACCCATGTTGTGTCAATATTGCATCCATATTACTTCCTTAATGTATCCTTATTGAACCTATATTGCACCCACATTGTGTCAATATTGCACCCATATTGCGTCAATATTGCACCCATATTGCCTCCTTTATGTGTCCTTATTGAACTCATATTGCATCCATATTACACCCATATTGCTTCCTTAATGTGTCCTTATTGAACCGATATTGCACCCATATTGGGTCAATATTGCACCCATATTGCTTCCTTAATGTGTCCTTATTGCACCCATATTGCGTCAATATTGCAACCATATTGCGTTAATATTGCATCCATATTGCCGTCTTAATGTTTCCTTAATGTGTCCTTATTGAACCCATATTGCATCAATTTTGCACCCATATTGTGTCAATATTGCACCCATATTGCATCAATATTGCATCCATATTACACCCATATTGCTTCCTTAATGTGTCCTTATTGAACCGATATTGCACCCATATTGCGTCAATATTGCACCCATATTGCATCCTTAATGTGTCCTTATTGCACCCATATTACACCCATATTGCGTCAATATTGCACCCATATTGCGTAAATATTGCATCCATATTGACGTCTTAATGTTTCCTTAACGTGTCCTTATTGAACCCATATTGCATCAATATTGCACCTATATTGCGTCAATATTGCACCCATATTGCTTCCTTAATGTGTCCTTATTGAACCGATATTGTACCCACATTGCGTCAATATTGCACCCATATTGCATCAATATTGCACCCATATTGCCTCCTTAGTGTGTCCTTATTGAACCCATATTGTACCCATATTGCGTCATTATTGCACCCATATTGCGACACGTTAACGCACAAAATGGTGAATGCGCCATTCGCAGTGACTCGAAATGTAGAATTAGCAACACTTCATGATGCAAAACTTTAAATGCGACACTTTAAATGACGCGGCAAAACACATGCGACATTTTATGACGCAAAATTTTACATACAATACTTCAAATGGATACCTGGAACGGGGAGGTGAAAATTACCATTGATTCAATTGGGCTTTTAATCCCTTGAATGCTAGAGAGACATCCAATGATTTACTTAGCAAAAAAAAAATAATTGCTGTTTAACCCAACACATTGCAAAGCACATCCCACTGGTTCTTAAAGGGTTAGTAATGCCCAAAGATAACTATGTTTTATTGCAGATTTAAAAAAAAGAAATCATGTGCAGCAAATTGCCTTTATGGTTTGAGAGATATTCGCCACTAAAGTTCCCTCTCTCCAGATGTCAGCTGTAAAGCTGACAGAAGGCGATCTGTGTCAACCTGTATAAGGAAGCTCTTCAGCAGAGCCGAAATGGCTGTCTATAAGAAGAACTAATTCATTGGAACAGTCTACAAAGTGTGCTTGAAAACCAAGCATTCTTTGTAGACTGTTCCAATGAAGTAATTCTTTGTAAAGATCGCTATTTTGGCTCTGCTGAAGAGCCACCGGCTGGTCCCAGGACCGGGATCTCCTCCTGCAGAGCGCTGACATCAGGAGAAGGGGAGGGAGGGGGAATTGTAGCACCGAATAAGGTTTGAGAGAGGGGATTTGCTGCATATAATTTATTTTTTTTAATCTACAATAGAAAATAAAGTTATCTTTGGGAAATACTAACCCTTTAAAGGGTTGAATCAATGGGAATTTGATTAATTTTTATTTCAACACTTTGGTGTAGTTGTTTTGTCCCAGACTGTCACCTTTTTAACTTGATAAGACTCATAAGCTCAAAACATGATTTTATTTATTATTAGCAGTATAATGTGAAACATAAGTCTGGTTGTCAGTTCTATAAGTGTTTGATAATCTATAAGTTTGTTTAGGGCATAACTAATTTTATGTTAAAATCGTGGTAGGTCCTTCTTTCTTCCTAACCTCATATTCCAGCTGTGACTGCAAGCAGAGGGGAGTTAGGCATTAGACTGCGCTTTTACTGATGGCATAAGCAGCCTTGATCAGCCTGCCTGGAAAGTGAGCCCCCCGTCTCTCTTGGTCAGCCCGAAAGCTTCCTCTCAGCATTGAGTGACTGAGTGGGTAAGTGTTAATGAACCTGTGTGTGTGTGTGTGTGATTCAACATTAATGAGTGTGTGAAAGTGTGTATGTAAGTGTGAGTGACTGTGTGCTTAAAGGGATAGTAATACTTAGTTTTATCTTTATTTTATTTTGTAGGCATTAAAAAAACATGAAGAACGATATAAGTCTTATCTCTCAGACCTTTATGGTTTGAGAGATATTCACAAGCAAAGTTTCCCCTCCCGCCCCTTTTACCTAGTGTAAGCCATCTCTTCTCAGATGTGAATCTGGTTGTAAGACCAGACAGATAACAGCAGGGGACAATCTTCTTTGTATGAAAACAATGAAAGCCCTGCCCCCTTGACAAGTTTTTCAGCTTTTTCCCTTATCTTAATTGAAGATTGTCCCTCTCTGCAGTCTACCTGGGCACCTCCCTTCTGATCTGGCTGAACAGGGGAGGGGGATACTTTGCTTGTGAATATCTCTTAAACCATAAAGGTTTGAGAGATAAGACTTATATCGTTCTTCATGTTTTTTTAATGCCTACAAAATAAAATAAAGATAAAACGAAGTATTACTATCCCTTTAAGTGTTAGTTTGTGTGTGTAAGTGTGAGTGACTGTGTACATAAGTGTTAATGTGTGTATGTGTAAAACTGTGGGAATGAGTGGTTGTAAGGTACTCTGAGAGTGTATAAATGAGTTACTGTGTCTGTGCATGTATGTGTGAGTGTAACAGTATGTGAAAGTGGATGAAAGCTTTTAAGTGTGCATGTGTGTGTGTGTGTGTGTGTGTGTGTGTGTGTGTATGTGAAAGTATGAGTGGCAGTTTGTTTACTCTGGAACAGTGGGAGACTCTCCATGGGGCTTTCCATTGTAACAGAGAACTGATGCTGGGTGAGGCAGGGGAATGAAAGTCAGCATCTTTCCTGTTGGTTAAGGAAAGATGGCAGAAACGCCCTGACTGACGGACTCGTATTTTCTGGCCTAGATCCTGGCTTCTGATTAGCCCTTTATTCCCCTGGAGCTATCAATGGAAGACTTGCTGTGGACAAGTCTGGGTTCCAGGAACCTGGGTATAAAGTGTGGGTTTGTGCCTTATTGTAACAGATAGCTTTGGTTTGTGTTGCGGGGTGGGCCTAGACACCAGTCTCACTCAGACGTCCCATTCCTGAGATTTCTACAATAAAGGTGTGTGTTTTGGTGAACTTTAGCTTGAGTTGGACGACATATTTCCAATTCTTTACAAGAACCCATGGAGCAGCTCCACTGTCCGAGAGATCCTTCTCACTATATATGAGGCTAGGGGATAATCTTTCATCACTGCCAGACAAATCACTGGTTGGCAGCAGGGTGGAGGTTTGTAAGTCCCTCCTGAATGCTGTTTGCAGGATCTAGCCTCCTTCTCCACATATCTCAATGAATACATGGTATATTTCATTTCACAGGCTTTACTGAAGATGATGTACTAAAAACTGGAGAACTATGGTGTTATGCACTAATGTGTGATAAAGAGGAGATACGTTCTCCAGTAAAGTCTGTTATTCTATGGAACCTATCCACTAAAATGTCATAAGTGGCAGAGATGTTAGTGCAGGCTCCATAGAATAGCATATGAATTGCTGGAGAAGTTCTTTGTATGCATGTATATCTTTATTTATATGGTGCTACATTGTGTACGCAGCACCTTCCTCTGTATCTCCTCTTTACCACACCATAATGCATCTCCCTCCAGTTCATCTTAGTACATAGAAACATAGAATCTGACCGCAGATAAGAACCATTCAGTCCATCTAGTCTGCCTATTTTCCTACTGTAAAAACCTCAAACCTTTTTTGGTCCTTGGTCTTTTCTTATGTTAAGTACAGCTTTATGCCTATCCCATGCATGCTTAAATTCTGTCACTGTATTAACTTCTACCATTTCTGCTGGTAGGCTATTCCACTTATCTACTACCCTCTCAGTGAAGTAAAACTTCCTTACATTATGTCTAAACCTGTGTCCCTCTAGTTTACATCAGCCTCTCTATTTCTTTAATAACCTTGTTAGCAAAATGTGTGAGCAAAGTATTACTCTACAATTCATTGTACACACCTGCAACAATGGAAGAGTTAATTCATAAGATTCCATCATATTTTTGCAAAAATATATATATATATATATATATATATATATATATATATATACATATCCTTTACTCTCCTGCCACCTTTTTTGGGGTGTTGCCCATCTGAAGTCCCTGTAAGCCTTACCTAGTGATACTCTGGCCGGAACAGCTCTTCTATCAATCCAAAATGAAACCCATGACAGCATCACCATGAGCAAAGCGGGGAAGTAAGACTGAAGCAAAAAGAAGAAAATGTGCCGTCTAAGGATGAAATTGATGAAAAGTCTGTTATACCAACCTAGAGAAAAAATACAGTATTGTGTTCAATGAAGGAAGCGTATTGGTCATTTAAATATTTTGAATTAATTTAAGCCATATCAGATGTTTAAGCTGCCATCCATTTTCATTCAGTATAAAAATGATATTCCTAAAAGGAATGGTAACACCTAAAACCTAAAAATAAACCCCCATTTACCATAATCTGGGTAGAAAATCACCAAGGACACTAATGGCCTTACGTGCGCATTAGCTAGTTAAAGTGTACTATTGAGGAAAAAAATAATTAAATCCAAAATATCACTGCATGTTTATTATGAAGTAATGTAAAAGCCCGTGTACACAGGCCAAGGTCTGGGTGATGTTAACCCTTTCAGTGCCAGAGGGGTACGCAATGCTTTGCAATGCGTTGCGTACTCCTCTGGCACTCAAAGGGTTAAGAGGCCGGTCCTGCTCTGCGTCCTGCCACCGACGCAGTCATGTACTGTAGAGATTGCCCGAAAGCACAGAATGCTCCCAGCACAGAACTCCCAGCATTGTGTGTGTTTGGGCAGTCTCTACTGCACATGACGGCTTCTGACAAACATCCTAGCGAATTATTATATAGGATGATTGAATGTGTGTGCTTTGTGCACATGCTAAAATAACCACCATTTCTGTGAGAGGATTAGCAATTGCACCTAATTCAGCAAAGCAGTTAGCACACATTTTCATTTGTCTGACTAACTTTGCTGTTAATTTAGAAGCATGTGTCATTCAGCATCAAGACGTCACTATGACCCACATTTATAAAAGCAAAATGGAGTTATTCTTGATTAAACCAACTGCACCATAGGTGACAAAATAAAAATTTCTAAATCCCCATGCACTTGAATACAGCTTTTTAATGCCAGAGATGTCTCTAATTCATTGTTCTCTAGCATTCAAGGGCTTAAAATCCCAATTTAATTTTATAGAAATTGTTATATTTGTGTTAGACTTTTTTATTTAAAACAATAGGTTATTAGAGATTTAGCTTTATTTATTTGTCAGTGCAAATCTGACAGGCATGCCAGCTAGATTGTAACATTCCACTCTGCTCTCTATCCCGACTACCACTTCATAACAGGAAATACAAGCTAATTTGTATAAATGGTAAAATAAATATAAATATTCCATAAACTATTGTTTGGATAAAAAAATGGATAATGCATATATCAGTGATTATGGAAGCTAAACGCACCTATTTCATACGCCTCTGGCACTCAAAGGGTTAACCTCAAAAGACAATATTTATATTGTCAGAATAGCCACATCAGTTCAGAACATATCACTTAAAGTGAATGTTAAAATTCTAGCAATCTGCTTGTTGTTTGAGTTCCTAAATATGTAATAGTTTTGAGGAATCTGTATGTGTTCATTTTGTGATTCAAATCTACCATCTCATCAGCACCTAACCCTCTAATACTCAAAGGGTTAATTAGGTTATAGCTTGTCTGCTCTGATTACTCACCATGTATTACCTGTATAGCCCTATAGAGGGAGACAAGTGGTCTGTTTTCTTATCCTATATAATAATTCTGTAAATCATGTGTAACGCCGCGACATGCGCAGTAGACACTGCTGCGTGTGCTGCAGTCATGCGCAGTAGAGACTGCCCGCGCCGCGGCTGATACAGAGCTGGGCACTCCGAAGGAGCGTCCAGCTCTGTATCAGCCGTGGCGCGGGCAGTCTCTACTGCGCGTGACTGCCCCGCGACCGGGTGGCAGTGGCACTGTGGCCCGTGTAACGGGCTGTTCAACTAGTTTGAAATACTTGACAAGTACAGCTCCAATTATCCCCACTGAATAAATAAGAAATTGTTGGAATTGTATTGATGGTGTTTTAATAATTGTATTCATTATAATTTACACCCCCTGAATGGGAGACTCACCTGCAGCATGTCAGAGGTGTGACAACAAACAGTGGTAGATGCACTCCTAAAGGTTCCCTGGGCCATAGGGGCATATTAGTAGTGCTGTAGATGTCTCAGGGAATGGGACAACATTTTCCTCTGTAATAATAACATCCATGTTTCCTACTGCTGTTGTGCAAATGCAAAGCATGTATGAGGTTGACTAGAAGAATGACTCTCAGTTAGTTGGAAGAGACAAGACTGACAGGGTCCCCACAAGTGCTACACCTATTAAAGCCATTAAGTTACACAATTCTTCTATATGATGCCAACCTACACTTACCAAGTTCTTATAAAGATGTGAAAACATGCACCAAAATAGTTCAAAAATATGCCTGTGGAATGGCAAATCTGATATACTGTCAGGCCCGTAGTGGCCATCAGGCATACTGGACATTTGCCCGGTGGGCCGGTCTGGGCGTTTAAAAAAAATTAATCATTAAACGAGTTTGGGCCGTCTTTTACTTTCTGAAAGACGGCCACCTCGTTACAAGTTTCCTGGCGGGTGGGCAATCAACGTGCGGCTGTGTGACGCACCGCACGTTATTATAAGCTCCACCCATGATCACCGTCGGACACCGCCGCCCTTCCCCATGGGCTGCTCAAAAAATAAAAATGGGCTACTCAGCCTTAAATGCCCGGGCCTATTTTTTGTCCCAGTCTGGGCCTGTATAATGTTGATATGCTTCCCGATTCTTTTGTAAAAAAACAGGTTTTAAAAAAGTGATGTCACGTGCTGCATCCAACTGGCACATCTCAAACCCCAGTTACTTTCTGAAGAAAGTCTGTAGCAAAGTTGTTATGGACAAAGGGTTTAAAGCATCATACTTTAAGAAAGTTCACTTGACCACAGATATGTTATAATTCATACTAAAACCTTGTAGCATGGCAGGAAGTTCCTTTTGGTAATATTAATGCAGTGGGAATGGCCATAGAATGCACAGGTGGAAATTGACATTTTTTTGCGCGACTTACAATGGCAGTAGCTAAAAAGCAGAAGTTTTAATGTATTTCATATCTGTGGGAACTTCCGCAAAGAAGAGAACATTTTTATTTTTCCCTTAAAATTCAAATGAAAGAAAATTGGACTTTTCTACCATCCCTACATGCGGTGTGTGAGACCAAGATTAGTTAAACCTTCAGCTGTTGGGCATTACAGCACCCATCATGATGGACATTGTAGTCCACTCCCTCAAGAGCTGAGATCCAACAATTCACTACCTGTGTAACAGACCTCAAGAGCTACCAAGAGTGCATGTATTCTGGCTATCCCTCAATGAGCACAGGTAGACTAAAGTGACTGAGCCACTAATGGATGCACCTGTGGTTCAGCTGGGATATCCTGACAACATACCAAAACATGGTAGCTCTTGATGAACAAGGTTGGCTGCCCTGCCTCAGATAGTAAGAGGATACTATACCTGTGCTGCTGTACAAAGCAAGTCCACTAGAGGCGCTGAACTCTTCAATGAAGAACTGTGACAATGAAATGTGTTCATCAGTTTTCAGTGACTCGTTACCACGTTTCCAGTACAACATAAGGTCATCTTCATTGTATGCATCTATAGAATATAATGTAAGTTTTGGTATTACTTTCAACAGCATTCTCAGTCAAATTAATGTATATATGTTTTCATGGTAAATAGCTATTTGACTTTCCCCAAATAACTCTGGTATTTGCTACTAATTAAAGGGGCAGTAAAGGTTCAGGAAGCAGCTTTATAACTGTAGTTACATACATGACAACTATAGAAACTGAGCTCAGATAGCTTAAAACTCTGTCACACTCTCTTTGTTAGCCTGTAAGATCTCTATGATCTGTAGGGCGGGGTGACGTCAGCACTTCACTCAGCATTGCTGTTCTCTACATTGAAACCCGGTGTCTACGAACTCACTGACAATGGCCATTAATGGAAAGAACAGAAGCCTCACAGAAACACTGATGTTACACAGCCCTGCAGATTACGGAGATCTTCAGGGCAAATTAACCCTTTGAGTGCCCGAGGGGTACGCAATGCATTGCAAAGCAATGCGTTGCATACTGCTCTGGCACTCAAAGGGTTAAGAAATTATAGCAGAGCATTCATCTATGGGATGTTAATTCTCACAGCTGTCAGGTAACATAGAAATCCCCTTCCCCATACATTTTACTGCCCCTTTAAGTTCGGCCTTGAACACCACTTACTAACAAACCTCCACTTATGTTAACCTGGTGAGAAAATCCTAATGGCCAATATGAATTAATTCTGTGCTCATTAGTTCCCCAAAATAATGAAGGCAGACATGATTTATTTTTTCTTTTTTTTAAGACTTCTGGACTCCAAACTCCTCCCATTAATATCTTCTCATGGAATCCTTAGTAGGAGTGTGAGGTCTCAAAGTCCTGAAACAAGGAATTGTGTGTGCATCTGTGGACATGCTATTGATGACTTATTTTGAAGAACTGATAAATGCAGAATTGCTTCATAGTGGCCATTACAATTTTTTTGCTCAGATTAACCCTTTGATTGCCAGAGGGGTATGCACCGCATTGCTTTGCAATGTGTGCGCACCCCTCTGGCACTCAAAGGGTTAAGAAAGTGTATGTGTAAAAGAAAGATGATTAAGATAATTGAAGGAAATAGCAAATACAACTAAGGCACATTGGCCCATATTTATAAAAGCAAACTGGAGTTATTCTGGAATGAACCCACTGCACCATAGGGGACAACATAAACATTCCTGTTAAATTAAATTGGTATTTTACCCCCTTGAATTGTAGAGATTTGCCATGCATTTGAGACCTCTCTGGCATTAAAGGGGTTTAAATGTGCTATTCAAGTCCATGGAAATTTGGGAATTTGTATTTGTCTCCTATGGAGCAGTTGGTTTACTCCAGAATAACTCCAGTTTGCTTGTATACATTGTAATGATATGTGTATACGTTTTATGTTATGTGGCTATGTTGCTTTAAGAAGCTGAGCATGCTCAGTAGTGTATTCATGCTCAGTGGTGTCATGTGACAAAACTGGTTTAGATGGGTTGTTCAGAGTTGTCTAGAAGTTGCATACAAGTAAAAGCTGACATAAGAAGACTTGTGTGTCTGTCTGTATTACTATATTAGAACCCACAAAGCACAACACGGTGTCAGAAGTGCTGGGTGGAAAAGAGACAGAAAGTATATTTCGACTCAAGAGCTAAACTTCTACCAGAATTGCAAAATAAAAACACAGTGAGAATCAAAGATAAGGCCAATACTTGGTCAAAGAAGGGTACTATCATTGAACAAGTGCAACCGAGATCTTACATGATTCAAACAGAGGATGGAGCAATTCTTCGAAGGAATAGAAGAGACATTCTATAGGAACCAGAGCAAAAGTGTCCTAGCATAGACTCTGATGAAGTGCCAAATAGCAACATGGAGGCTGCGTCAGATACTGGTGTGAAAGTTAGACGGTCTGCATGTCAAAAAAAATGTCAAGAAAGACTGATACAGTCATGTTGAGATGTCTATATCAGATAGCTATGTTATGCAGAATTACTTACTAAAATAGATATACATGTCTGTGTTATTGCATGTTGTTTAGAATACTTTCATTTTCGTAAGAGGGGAAGGTGTAATGATATGTGTATAAGTTTTATGTTATGTGGCTATGTTGCTTTAAGAAGCTGAGCATGCTCAGTAGTGTATTCGTGCTCATTGGTGTCATGTGACAAAACTGGTTTAGATGGGTTGTTCAGAGTTGTCTAGAAGTTGCATACAAGTAAAAGCTGACATAAGAAGACTTGTGTGTCTGCCTGTATTACTATATTAGAACCCACAAAGCATAACATAAATATGTCCCGTCATTCCCATTTTCCTGTCATGTATGTAACGGGGTTTTGCGTAGGCTCACAGACACCCCTGTGGTCCTTTACCCCAGAAACCTCCTTGTGCTCTGAAGGCCGATCCTGAGCCTCCGCTACCTGGGAGTTGGGGTACTTGACTGCAGCAGTGCCTCCACCCAGCTGGGCATCCAGGGTATGGATGTGGGGCCCAGTTGGGAACATATTTAAGTGAGCAATAAAAATGACACAGAACTATCTTAAATAGAACTTTGTATTGCACAAAAAGAAAACCCTATGCAGGAATATAACAGATATGCAGGAATATAACAGATACATGAATATAATACAGTAAAACAGTACAAGAATGCAATGGTCAATATGGTATTCACCCACTCACAACAAATACTACAGCCCACCCTAGGCTTCACCCTAGTGGCAGTTGGGTACCATTAGTTGGTGCATATAGATGGGGCCCAGAGTAATAGTAATCCACATTATGGTTTGTATTATGCTGTATCTTCCAATGATCAGATAATCTATAGAGCAAGGTCTCTTTAATTGTGTAACCAGATTCAGGGTGCCCTGTGGTGAAACAGGGGGAGAGGTTTCAAGCTTACCACTCCACAGTCTGCAATCTGGTCAGTTCAGGAAGGGGAGCGCCTGCTTCTTTAACTGCTGCTGGAATTCCTGCACTCTTCACAGCATTCCCTGCCAGGATCAGTTATGTACCTTGGTCTAGTTACAGCTGTCTGCTGGAATGCTTTTTCCAGGATCCTCCAGCACTGGATCGGGCAGGTCAGCATTCCCTGCTTAGAAGAGGCTCCTTCACTCACTTCAACCCAGCTCTAAACCCAACTCCAAACTAAAATGGAGTCCTGAATATCCATCCATGTTCATAGGAGCTCGCCATCTGCTGGCCACTCCACCGGAACTACAGGATAGTCAGTGGCAGCAGAAATCACTGTGCTCCCAGAGGGGTTAAATGTATTTAACACTGTAAGTGACAGAGAGGTATGCAATGTGTTGAGTACCTCTATGGTCCTTAAAGGTTCATCTTCTTGCCAAGTTTCCCTCATAATGTATGGGACCTGCTTTCTGCCTCTTGTGTCTGTCTCCTGGAACCTCAGGATTTGAGGCACAAGGCAGATTTTTCATAAACACAGAGCTAGATGGGGAAGGGTTTAAGCCAGGGGCAGTCCGATATTTTTAGTGCAAATCTGAAAGCAATCTCCTTAAGTGTTTTACTTTTAATCACACCAACCTTACTTTTACATGGTGAGGGTCAATGATTAATAAAAACCACAGGTAAGGGGAAAATAATATATAATTTACTTTTGCATATTCTCAATATTAGTCTAAATTATTAGACTTTTTTGAAATGTACTTAGAAAATGCAGAAGTGCAAAATTAATAGGGTTTTCTGCCTTCACTCTCATTATTATTTGCACAAATGCACTAAGACAGAGATAGGACGAAGGGCCCAGGTCCCCTCCTTGTCCTTCCCTAGTATCACTGATGCAGTGTGTGTGAGAGCAGTGAGTATGTTCAAGTATTATATCTAATGCCTACTCCACCTCTTCCTCATGTCCCCAGGGCTCTGCTTGTGATGAAATGTGCAGGAAAGGTGTAGTATGTGGGAGGGCAAAAAAAGCATAATTATGTTCAATAAGATTGATGAACCAAGAGGAAATAGAGCAATTCTGATGCAAATCATCTCCACCATTAGGAACAAATAAATACCCAGCTTACATTCCAGCTAAAAGTAATTATACAGTGGCTACTTGCCATATTGGTGCAACTACTGAGTCCCTGGAGGCCCACCTCCTCTGCACCTTCATGCAAACAATTTTCATTACATTTGTGTGCCCCCTGCCTGTACTCCATCACATTATCAAGATATGGAGGATGGCCTCATTTCGCCACGTGTCTGCACTGAGCTGGAGTTCAATCACACGTCACTGCTGGCTTGCAGGTCTTGTCAACCAAACATATCCTGGGCCCCATGATTTCTGATGATGGCCCCTGTCATAGCCATAGGGTCTTGTGAGCGTGTTAAAGGGGACCCAGCCTGGACTGAGCTGCTGGTAAGCGTCCCACTTTTCTTCCCTGACCATGCTCAATTCAGTCCACAGTTAGTGATCATTTCTCCCTCCTGCTGTCATTTTGATAGTGCCAGGAGGGAATAGAGTGATAACATGAGTTACAGAGTGGGGCAATTTTATATATTTGTATGAAAAATTGATTTTGCCATCTGTGCACAAAACTCAGTCCTGTGCCGACAAGACAAGGAGCAGGCAGGACTGAGTTTAGTGCACAAACGGTATAATAAAAATATAATGCAAACATATAAAGTTACCCCACTCTGCCACTCATGTATCTACTCTCCACCCTCCTGCCACTGCCAAAAAGACAGCAGGAGGGAGAAACTTTTACACACGGATAACTAACAGTTGCCCTTATTAACTGCCTGCACAGTCTGATGACACCACCAAATTTGCTACAAAGCACACGTGTCACTGAGTACATCTGAATTATTTGCTCTGGAATCAAACAGAAGGGTAAAGCTTCACAGTCTACTTACCATCACAAAGACACTTGTGCTTTGTAACACGGTGCTCTGTTCCATGAGTGTGTGAGTGTCAACATGTATGTCTGTGATATACAAATAGGAGGGGTTCAGCCTCAGGTTTTGCAGTGAGGCCCAACAGGCTCTAGTTTCCTCTCTGCTGGCAGATATTTTCTGAAGGCAGAATTTGCAGTCACATTGTAGTCGAGGGCCAGAATCGGATTGATAAATTTTCTTTAAAAAAATGTTGTTTTGAAATCCTTTTAGGGTACTTGAAAACACCCCAAAATGATTCCATAGATACACTCTTGCCAAACAACAGCCACTTCTCTTGGCCCTGATCAGGCAGGGGAATAAAGGGGACAATAGCTTGCCCATTCTGCTGTCTGTATCCATTGTCTCCACACAACTTTCCCCACATGTGCACTAAACCTTGCCTAAACCCTCCTTTGCTGGGTTCACTGACAATGAAACCCTTCTTTGGGCATATTGGGTTTTTCATTTTTTTTTTTACTTTTCATATTCTGATTAAACACAGGAACTGGGATGCAGAAAAATGTCAGCAGGTGCTCTGGACCGATGAGTCAAAATGTTAAATATTTGTCAGTAGCAAAAGACAGTTTGTTAGCCGAAGCATGGAAAGCGGTACATGAATGAGTGTCTGCAGGCAACAGTGAAGCATGGTGGAGGTTCCTTTCAAGTTTGGGGCGGCATTTCTGCAAATAGTGTTAGGGGTTTGGTCAGAAATAATGGTCTCCTTAATGCTGAGAAGTATAGGCAGACACTTATACATCATGCAATACCATCAGGGAGGCATCTGATTGGCCCCAAAATTATTCTGCAGCATGGCAACAACTCCAAACATATAGCCAAAGTCATTAAGAACTATCTTCAGTGTAAAGAAGAACAAGGAGTCCTGGAAGTGATGGTATGGCCCCCACAGAGCCCTGATCTTAACATAATCGAGTTGGTCTGGGATTACATGAAGAGAGAGAAGCAACTGAAGCTGCTTAAATCCACAGATGAACTCTGGTTAGTTCTCCAAGATGATAGGAACAACCTACCTGCTGAATTCCTTAAAAACCGTGTGCAAGTGTACCTAGAAGAATTGATGCTGTTTTGAAGGCAAAGGGTGGTCCCACCAAATATTGATTTGATTTAGATTTTTCTTCTGTTCACTCACTATCATTTTGGTAATTGACTGGAAAACAATATTAACATGTCTATTTTTGAAAGCATTCTTACTTTACAGCATTTTTTCACATCTGCCTAAGATTTTTGCTCATTACTGTATAATCCTGACTGCTGTATGAAGGACACCTACCTAGGTCATCTGTTAAATAAAGTAAAGGGCAGTTATTCATAGGCTATAGTTCCCCATTAAGAATATTCTTCTTGTCCACAAGTGAGTAAATCAATTAACTGATTAACTCACTGATTAATTCCCTTGTGCTCAGGCAGATAATATAACCCTTTGAGTGCAAGAGAAGTATCCAATGCAGTGCATTGTAATGCATTGGATACCTCTCTGACACTCAAGGGGTTAATGTTAGACTGTTATGGGCCTGTATCATATGAATATCAGTGTGAGTGTTCAGTGGAAGGTGCTTCCTGTTATAAGGAGAGAAATAAAGTAAAACCTGTTGCATGCCTCCCAAGTGTCCCTCTTTAGGAGATATTAGGGGTCCATACCTCTCAAGTGTCCCTCTTTAGGAGACATTAGGAGTCCATACCTCCCAAGTGTCCCTCTTTAGGAGATATTAGGGGTCCATACCTCCCAAGTGTCCCTCTTTAGGAGATACTGGGCTCCATACCTCCCAAGTGTCCCTCTTTAGGAGACATTGGGGGTCCATACATCCCAAGTGTCCCTCTTTAGGAGGGACAGCCCTCTTTGAGACCCAAATCCATCTGTCATTCTTTCCCACCCTGGTGTCCCTCTTTTCAGGAGATCAGACTGTGTGGTGTGTGTATATAAGTGCATAACATTGCTCCACAGCAATACAACTCACATTAATGTTTGGGTAAACATCAGTATATGTGTTTATAGATTATTTTGTGTAAATAAAGTACTTTGGTTTTGCTCTAAATAATTTATTCAGTTACACAAAGAGGTATAAGTAGGTCATGAAAATACAGA
Organism: Rhinophrynus dorsalis; assembly: GCA_037306005.1. Lineage (NCBI taxonomy): Eukaryota > Metazoa > Chordata > Amphibia > Anura > Rhinophrynidae > Rhinophrynus > Rhinophrynus dorsalis. The sequence goes on along the minus strand of CM074719.1, from coordinate 64,016,320 downwards.
AAAATTCTCAGTAATCCTCAGCCCACCAGCCACACCCCACCAATACCACCCTCTTTGGCCATTTCAAATGTGTGAGGTATGCTGTTGACTTTGAAACAAGAAATGGTGATTTTAATAAAATTTGTTATTCAAACCTACTTACAACTTTCCAGCTCTAGGGAGCAGTTCTGAGTGTCCAGGGGAAATCGACTGAAATCCATGAAGCACATAGCAGATACTGTTATCCTGCAGAGGTAAAAAACAAGTACCCATCAACAGCAAACACTATTTACATCACCAGTCTCGGAGGATAAAGATGTGGGAAGGCTTCAGGCCTGATGCTCCATAGGAGACAAATGGAAATTTCCCAGATTTTCATTGTTTTACATGGGATTTTAACCCTTGAATGCATCAGAGACCTCTCTAGCATTCAAAGGGGGGTTATGCACTAAGGTGTAATAAAGAGGAGATGACTTCTTCAGTGATATCACTTCACCAATTCCTATGTTATTCTATAGAGCCTATGCACTAAGATCTCCAGAGTTGGATAATTCTTATTGCATTGGCTCTAATGAATAAAATAGGGATTGGAGAGTTTAGACCACTGGAGAAGTGATATCACTGGAGAAGCCATCTCCTTTTATCACCTCTTCATCACACCATAGTGCATAAAAGCCCCATTTAAATCAATGGCAATTTTTATTTGTCTCTTATATTTGGGCCGTATATTCAAAAGAAAAGTGGAGGAGTTCTGGGGAGAACCATTTGCACTACAGGGTAAAACTAAAAATTCCAAACATTCCCATTGATTTAAATGGGGATTTAAACCCCTTGAACACTAGAGAGGTCTGCAATGCATTGCAAGGCAAAGTGTTGGAGATCTCTTTAGCATTCAAGGGGTTAAAATCCCCATTAAAATGTAAGGGGAATTTTAGTTCTCCCCTATAGTGGAAATGGTTTGCCCCAGAACTCCTCCACTTTTCTTTTTAACACATAGTCTTAATAGTGTAGTTGGTTTGCTCCAAATGTGCTTCTCTTTTGCGTTCTGTATGTGGGTCTAAGTCTCTCCAAATAACACAAGGCAACAGAAGATATGGTGGTGACATCCATCCTATATACAAATATGCCCCCAAGACCCTTATTAACTTCCATAAGCAAAAAAAAGCTATGATGTGTCTATGTCTGGACTCCAGAACTGTGTAAAGACTGAATCCCCTACCACAAGTGGCAGTTCTCACTCTTTGAGTTGATGACAATGTAGGCACTGCTTTCAGCCATGCTCAGACATCTCCTGGTCCATGTATTACAACATAAGTACCTGGCTCAACTCTCTCACCTGATCTGTGGTTGTTCCAAATTTTGATCAATGAACCCAAGGCGGGGTGCCCCAGTGAGACACATGATTGGTGTGAGATCTGGAGCTGTGAAACATTGTATCGATAAAGAACTTGCATTCCGTATTACTTTGTTATGTATTCCTCTCTCCTTAATTTCCACCCACTATTTTGGGTTTGCTTGGTAAGTTTAAGTATATGATTGTTTCTACCTCTACAAAGCTGAAGCTTATGAATAAGTGCTTATGGGTAAAATGTTCTAGGCACTGTCCATCCTTGTCTGAATCCCTACTAATGTGCTTTGTTCATATGATTTTTTTTTCCAATAAATAATTTATTTCACTTTACCCTAGACATGTATCCTCATTATTGTACCTGCAGGGGAAGGGGCCCCACAAGCATCATTGGACTATTCAAGTAGCAAGGATGATTTTTGTCAGGTATTATTATTATTTTTTTTGTGTCTATAGCTTCGTCACATTGTAACAGCCGCGTTCCTGGAGGAATCCATTTTATCCATGCAGTTACCTTAACCATGGTAGGTAGAAGTGAGCCTGCTGTAGATTATAAATGTTATCACTGGTTTTATTTCACAGTTCAATATTGAAATTGACAGGGGGAATTGTATATAATACCAGTGGTAAAGTTATTATCTGTAGTGAATCCAGCTCTGAGTTAAAGAGCAATTACCATGTTTTAGTAAGTCTACTCCTATGGGAGCAGACTTAGAGACACTAACACCAATACAGAAAGGTGTCCCTATTACCTGTATACAAGAAAAGAATCATGTAGCCTTATCCTGCAGTAGTTATCTTCATTGTTTGATGGACTCTCAGGTTCCACGTCTACATGATGACAATTGGCAGGCTTCTGCATGACCAATGGATCTCTATAGTCATGCTCCCATTAGTAGCTGTATGTCCAGGTGTATGTCACATTTTTCATATGGCTGCCTTGTCTTCCAGGAATATGTGTATGACTAGTGGGCATCTCAATCTGGTATACTGTCCCCCCAAAAAAACTGTAGGAGCTTGCTCGTTGTTGCTTTCATTGTATAAAGATAATAGGGAAACATTATTGGTGTTAGTGTCTCTTTAATAAAAAGCCTGTTCAGCTCCAAAATGGTTCCTATCAGGTGTTTGGATGGTCGGAAAACTTACTTTCTTGGCTGGCATCAGGGTGGAAGGTAACCCAGAAGTATTAGGTCAAAGCCACAAACTTAGGTGGGCACTCAGCCCCTAAAGGTATCCAGTGTTGTATTGGAAGGCCTTCAATAGTGCCTGTGGAAGCTGAGCACACAGCTAAAAGAGACTGAACTGTGAGACATTGGAGTCTTGCAGATCAGTCTCTCGTTCAGGAGGAACAGGGAAGCACCTTAGGTCTTCCCCTACTTGGATTCTTCCACCAGGACACACAATGCTGCCATCTTCATCAGTGGGTCTGCTGCTAGGGGAGAAGTTCTGCTGGTTGGTCCCTAGACAAGTAGTAGCTGCTCTTCAGTCCTTACATTGAATTTCATACAACTGCAGTTCAAAATGAACAATTGTCAATGGCATCACTTATGTACTTTAACCACTCGTGTGCTAAAACATACCTAAATACATTGCGATTTCTTTGCCATCCAAAGTGTTAAAAGGAAGAGTATACCAGGCATAGACAGTTATCTCACAGCACTGTAAACTGAGATAGAAAAGAGTTACTGTCTGGTGAGAAAGTACCTGTATGTAGGGACTACTTAATGTTTGGAGATAAACCTTTCATGAGCTGAGTTTATATTTTTCCTTAAGCAGTTTTGTGTGTATGGCATGACTGATATGTTCTGTCAGTGTCACAAAGATTTAACCCTTTGAATAGTAGAGAGGTATCCAACATGGGGAGAGATTCACTAAGCTGTGATAAAGAGGTGATAAAGTAGAGATGACTTCTCCAGTTACTCTATGGAGCTCATGCACTAAAATTTCTTCAACTTTGGAGATCTTAGTGACTAGGGTCCATAGAATAACATAGGAATTGGAGAACTGATAAACTGGAGGGGGGAGATTCACAAAGCAGTTATAAAGAGGTGATAAAGAGGTGGTAAAGTGGAGATGACTTCTCCAGTTTATCACTTCTCCAGTTTCCTATGTTATTCTGTGGGACCTATGTATTAAGATGTCTTCAGCTATGGAGATCTTATTGAAGTCATCTCCACTTTATCACCTCTTTATCAACTCTTAATGAATCTCCCTCAAGAAGTAATCCCACTTTATCACCGCTTTATCACCTCTTAGTGAATCACCCCCATAGTGTTGGATAGTTTGCTGGCGCTCAAAGGTTTAAAGGTGCAGTCATGTTTCCTTGTATTGATTTTTCTGCTGAGTACAACTTCCACTGCTGGGGGATGGCTCAATAAAAGGTTATTACATCTTAAACTTTATTTGCTTTATTTTTTCCATTAAATTGCAATTTTCTATTATGCACACAAGGTGTAGCTGTCCTCGTCGCTTATTATGGTAAACCGTAGTCTACAATCCAAGCTCTCCCAAAGAATGGATTATAAAATAACAATATGCCATATGGATAATCACTGGAGATGTTGCTAACAGTATTATTGAAGAAAATAAATTTCTGAGCTCAAATCATTTTTGATTGAATCATCTGTCAGCTTAACAGTAAAATCCCTACAATATATTTTTTATTATATAAATGTATTGGTTATTTAATGAAATAATGAATGTATATGTTTTATTATAATTGTAAAGGAGGGCAAAAAGCATAATTTATTTGAAAGAAATGTTCATTTCTGATATGACACAACAAACAAAAACTGTGGCTTTAAATATTTAGCAAACAGGAAAGGCACAAACAAGAACTGGACAGCTGGTCCATCTCTCTGCAAGGATATAACATTTAATATAATAAGCTGACTTTACGCTTGCTTTCCGGCATAAGATTAGATAGGATTTTAATGGCAAGGCTGTTAGCCGCTATGGGTAATCTGAGGATAAATATGTAAATGATGCATGACTATTACCATGTGGTATTGATATTAAACATGCTGTGGGCCGTATGTATAGAAATGGAGCATTCTGGGATAAACCAGCTTCACTGCAAGCCATTGATTTAAAAGGGTTTTTTTTAACCCCTTGAATGCTAGAGAGCATTCAAGGGGCTAAAAATTATTTCCATTTAAATATTTTTTTACATTTCTATTTGTCCCCGTGATGAAGCTGGTTTAAGCCAGATTTGCTATACAGCTTTTTATGCATATGGCCCATAGAGAGGCCAAAGTGCAAGGAAGAACTGGAACAATTTTTGCGCAGCCCATCTGGCTAATATGGGGCAAATACAAATTACCATTGATAAATGTACTTTGAACCCTATGAATTCTAAGTATTTTACTATGGATGTGATCTTCATACAGAAGTCTGGTGTACATATCTGAATTGGAAGTCAGCAGTTTAACGTATTTGGAGATCCCAATCTGAAGTCTGAATTTAGTTTGCACATCATCACAATCCATGACAGGCATGCTCTGAATGAGAAAGCCATTGCAAAAGTATTTTTTCAGCTCCACCTACATTGTTCTGCAGACCCATGCAAGGACAGGATCATACTGCAAACTGAAAGTCTCCAGATATAGACTGTGATGGAAGTCCAGTGCAAAAAAAATGTATAGTTAAAAATTATTGTTATATGAAGCATACCTCCCAAGTGTCCCTCTTTAGGAGGGACAGTCCCTCATTGAGACCCAAATCCCCCTGTCCCTCTTTTCTACCCTGATGTCCCTCTTTTTAGGAGATGAGACTGTGTGGTGTGTATACAATTGTATCCCACTGCTCAACAGCAGTAAAACTCACAGTAATGTTTAGTTACTCTTCAGTATATGTGTGAGTAAATTAATCTGTGTAAATAAAATTATTTGGTCTTGCTTTAAATCCTTTATTAAGTTACTCAAGGAGGTGTCAGTAGGTCACAAAGTAACCTAAAAATTCTCAGCAATGCCCCATCCACCAGCCACGCCCCCAAAAACACCACTTAAAACACTAGTGTCCCTCTTTGGCCATTTGAAATGTTGGGAGGTGTGTATGAAGTATAGACTAAATTTACTAATAATCAAATGAAAAGTGTTTTAATTCATTTAAGACTTCAGATTGAATGCCTCAGTCACATACCAAGAACTATTTATATGGTACAACAGTTTACTATAAGTTACTAGTTGCATTTTCCTATGCTCTAAAATCACCAGACTAAGAAATCGATGTGAAAAAAGTCGTTATGATAAAATAAATTGTCGGATGGTGAGTTGATGGTAACAGAAAAACAATATTCAGATGTAAATCGGTCACGTTTGAAAATGTGTTGTAAAGAACTAAAAAATGCCATAAGATGAGCTTGAACAATTTTGCCCTTAAAAGTTCTGAATTTAAAATTGTATAATTTTGTCTTTAAAATGAAAATTTTCAAAGAAAAATAGATTTTTTATTTTACCATTTGCATCTACTACTATAGTTACATCTACTTGTTCTCACTTCTATCTGCTAATAGTACTTTAATTAGTCTTCTCCAAGTTTAGACCATTTATTATTTTGCAGAAAAAAATGACATTAAAAGGACAAAAAAGTGAGGGCTAAAAATTTTTTTTCTGAAAATACCTTACAGCAGGGCTTATAATTTTAAGTTCTTTGGTACTAGCCAGACCTGAAAAGTTATTCACCACTGCAAGCCAAAACATACCCACTAGGGCTGAATTTCTACTCACCAGGGCTACATTTTCACTCACCATTGGCTTAGTGGCGAGTGGAAATTTTGAGCCCTGCCTTACAGCATGACTGTAGACCATGCCCACTTGTATGCAGAATGTTATGGCAATATGTTTGAGAATTGCCGGACCATAAGAACTGATTACAGACAAATCCAGTTGCTACAACTTTTTGAGCATCTCGTCTAAGAGTTTGAATCAATGTCTTGCATGTCACTTAATGGGTTTTACAGGGGCAATCCACGATTTGTGCTTACAGGATTGATAGATCAATAGATAGATAGATAGATAGATAGATAGATAGATAGATAGGAGATCTCACAAGCAGGGCCCTCTGATTCTTTTGTTTTCCATGTTCCATTTGTACGGTTTAATGTCTCAGTATGTCTATTCCCTATTGTACAGCGCTGTGGAATAAGTTGGTGCTATATAATGATAATAATAATAATAGATAGATAGATAGATAGATAGATAGATAGATAGATAGATAGATAGATCCTACTGCTTACTTTAGTAATACAATATTTCAGCAAGGTCATATATACAACGCAAATCAACCAATTTCCTTACCTGAGACTGAATAAGACATTGCCATCTGGGTACACTCTCAACATGATGTTCTCCATTGTTGTGTCATGAATAAAGGATCTTTTTGAATGAACGAAAAAAACATCTGGCACCCAGATCTTTTTTATTAGTCTTCCATCAAATGTCATGCTTCTGTTGTTGGTGCTTTGGAAGGAAAGTCTCTCATCTTTCCAATAATGCCTGAGGTATAAAGTCATTGTGAAATCCTTGGATGGACAACAGAAGAAGACAAAATAATGAATATAATTGCTTAACATTATTATCAGTGTCAAACTAGTTCTATCCATACAGAGCTGCCCTATTTCACTAATCTTATATCACACATTCACTTAATTGATTGAAATGTTCTAAAGCCTTGTATGTAGATGTAGAGAAACATTTTAGAATGATACTAGCTAATGGTGCATGGCTAGGGTTGCCACCTTTTCTTTAAAAAAATACCAGTCAAGGCATTCCCTACATAGACTTAACATTGGAAAGAAGCCAATTTTTTACCAGCCTGCCGGTAAAATACCGGCTGGGTGGCAACCCTATGCATGGCATTGCCTGTTAGCTTGGGTGTGCTGTGCACATTGGGGACCTGACAGACCGCTGCAGCAGTGAGTGTCGCTGCAGTGATTTTGACAAGAGTTGACAGGGGCTCTTCAACTGAGGAATAAGGCTGGGGCGACCATTAGTCTATACATGAGTCTGTGACTACCAATGGATGTTTGGAAGATTGAAGTATTTCACACAGTAAAATGGAAATTTCTGTAAGCTACTTGTACCAAACACCAATCAAATACATGATACACTGATTCTTTGTTAACCCCTTAGATGCTTGAGAGGTCTCCAATGTCAACAAGGTGTATAACCCTTTGAGTTGCAGGGGGTACGCAATGCATTGCTTTACAATGCCTTGCACACCCCTCTGTTACTCAAAGGGTTAAAGTTTGAATTGCTCAGCTTCCATGGGTAATTTCATTTGAAACTCAAGGGTTCCATGACATCCTAAATTTTTAAAAACATGTTTAGAGGGTCACTGTGTACAATGTTCTTTTGTTTTGTTTAGGAACTGACTAATCTGCTCTCCTCTCCTCCCACTGCGTGCACAGCTGATTCAGTTCAGTCACACCTTATCCAGCCCCTCTTGTCCACGTTACTACCCATAATATTATATATTTTTAACTCATCCTTTGTCTCTGCTACTTTTTTGTATGCCTGAATATGGCCATAGTAATACGCATCCACAAAAACAGCTACCTTAACAACACCCCTTCCCAGCTGTCAACCAGTATCTCTCCTGCCTTTTGAATCTAAGCTCCGGAATTCTTAGTTTACTCCTGTTTACACACATCCTGCTAGACCCACTGCAATGTGGTTCTCACAATGCCCCCTGCACAGAATCTGTCTCATATTAATAGTCAATGATCTGCAACGTGCTAAATCTCACGGTCACTACTCATCCTGCTTGATCTCTCAGCTGCTTTTGACACTGGATTACTATTTCCTACACTTAATTCTTCAGTCTCCAAGCACTTGTAATTTAGGCCTGAACTGGCTAGTCTCTTATCTATTCAACTGATCATTCACTGTCTTCTTTGCTACCTCTTAATCTTCTCCTGTCCACCTCTCTGTTAGGGTACATTAAGGTTCTGTTCTAGGATCACTCCTGTCCTCTCTATACATAATATCACTTGGCAAATGTATTCACTCATTCAGACTTAAAGGGATAGTAATACTTCGTTTTATCTTTATTTTATTTTGTAGGCATTAAAAAAAACATGAAGAATGATATGTCTTATCTCTCAAACCTTTATGGTTTAAGAGATATTCACAAACAAAGTATCCCCCCCCCCGTTCAGCCAGATCAGAAGGGAGGTGCCCAGGTAGACTGCAGAGAGGGACAATCTTCAATTAAGATAAGGGAAAAACCTGAAAAGCTTGTCAAGGGGGGCAAGGCTTTCATTGTTCTCATAGGAAGAAGATTGTCCCCTTCTGTTATCTGTCTGGTCTATGAACTGGATTCCACATCTGAGAAGAGATGACTTACACTAGGTAAAAGGGGCGGGAGGGGAAACTTTGCTTGTGAATATCTCTTAAACCATAAAGGTTTGAGAGATAAGACTTATATCGTTCTTCATGTTTTTTGCATGCCTACAAAATAAAATAAAGATAAAACGAAGTATTTCTATCCCTTTAAATATAACCTTTATTTATCTACACCTCAACTGACTCCCAATGTTCACACTAGAGTCACATATTTTCTCTTTACTGTTTCAGAATGGATGGCCCATAGTGTCTTCAAACTCAACATGTCTAAAACTGAGATAACTCCTCATTCCACCAAGGTCAGGCCAAAAATCCATCCCTTCCTCTGTTCTTCCAGAACTAAAACTCTTATGCAAGCATATACTCCATCCTTCATTGGTTAATGTAATATTTTGTTGTCTGGTATTCTTGCCTCCATCTCCATACACTTCAATCCACACAAAATGCTGCAGCACAGATTACCTAACTCCCACTTAAATTTGTCTCTGCCTCCCTTTTCTCCCAAAATCTGCGGTGCTTGCACATCAAACGCTGTATACATACCACATAAAAACCTGCTTCTCTCATTCCAAGCCTTCTTCAGCTCTACCCCTCCTGCAATTCGTTCTGATCTCCCGCTATACCCCATTGTATCCTTTACAAACAGCCAAGGACACTCTCCTCACAACTCTACTTGTATCTACAGCAATTTCATATCAAACCCTTTTCCCTCACTGTTCCTTATCTGTGGAATGCTTTTCCTCCCAGTGTGTGCCAATGCTCTTCTCTCACTATCTTCAGCAAAATCATATCTACTCAATACAGCTTCAACAAACTAGATGACACTACCACTCTTCATGCATCCATGCACACTAACCTGACCAGAGCACCAACATTTTGATTAAGCGTTTTTATTATTTAATTCATTCATTAATTCAGTAGTTTATTATGGACAGTTTTTGAAAGGCAACAAAATATACTGATGATTTGGATGTTGTGCTACTGGCATTTATGCAGTCTTTTAAAATTCTTCCTTTATTCTGGACTACAGTCTGCTTCTTCCATATATCTGGTGTGCTCTCTTTGCCTTCCTGTTAGCCTTGTATATGTTGTTTTGCTGTCTTATAATGTGTCATCTCACATCCAGATAGCTGTATAACAGCTTCAGCTCTGTGCTGCCCCTTTGTGATCAGCTGAGATATTACACACTCATGGCACAAGGCAACAAATCAGAATTTGATTCTGCGGTTTCCTTTTCTGATCTATAGTGGGATTCAAGTTCTGGAACATATCACATACATGGTCTTGTTTGGACTAAAATTGTATATGTTCATATTGGTAACAATATAAGTTCTGTCATCTCTGTTTTTAAATAGCTACTAACATAAAAATGAATACAACATATGCCTAAGTGTCAGTCTTTTACTAGTTAATTGCTACTAATTCTACTTCAGGGGGGATTAGCAGAGATTAGTCACTTTATTCATGTTAGTTGCCCATCCCTACAGCCACTTGGATACTAGATGTCTTTGGTAGACTTGTGCGAATCAGACAACTAAGGGTAATTTGGTGCCATTCAGGCCGTCTGAAAGGAAAAATTCATTAGTGTTTTTAAAACTGAATCCGAACAGCCCTGGTTCAGAATGTTGTCGAAAGTTCGGACATTCGGCGATGACTACCCGCACACGATACTTTCCCTCCATACTTTCCCTCCCTCTCTAGTCCAATTAGCTTTTTCGTTTCATGATGGGGGTTGGACTAATGACACGTCAGACAGCCTGCATTTCCTGTCCGTTGTTGGAGCTCAGAGAGAGTAGAAGGAGATAGAGAGTGTCCAGTTGTTGTGTAGGCAGGCAGGTAGCATAGGCAGGCTGTCAGCATCAGTACCTTATTGCCATTGCAAGGGAGAGTCATCTTTGTTCCTGTGCAAAATATAAAACATATTAGGAATTTCTTTTAATAGTTTTCAGAGTGACGCAGCCAGTCTCACAGTTGTGTAGGCAGGTAGGCAGGCCTAGTACCTTATTGCCACCGCAAGGGAGAGTAATTTTTTAAAGTATGTTAACCCTTTGAGTACCAGATGGGTATGCAATACCCTCTGCAATGCCCTCTGGCACTAAAAGGGTTAATTCGGCCTACTAACTTGTAATGTCACCGAATTTTGTCCGAGTCGAACAAGTTTGGTCCAAAATGCGGATCCTCTGAAAGACAAAAAAAAAATGTGTCCGAAATCGAATTTTACCGAAAATTTTTGCCGTGCACAAGTCTAGGCTTGCAGGTGAGGTGAGTACTCCACTCAACTCACCTGCAGGTAGATTACACAGTACTCTGTAAATGTTCCTGTGGGCAGATTGTCACACTGCAGTCAGGTCACTGTGCATTAGACCAGAAGCAGAATGTCACTCTGCTCTATTCACACAAAGCATCAGAGGTACTCAGGATTATTTCTCAGCGTGGCGTTTCTTTTTAGAGGATTAAAAAACATAAGATACCACTTTAGCAAATAGCTATTGCTCTGGTGGTGACATATAACCCTGTATTGCAGTGCTGGTGACATATAACCCTGTATTGCTCTGGTTGGTGGTGGCATGTAACTCTGTATTGCTCTGGTTGGTGGTGGCATGTAACTCTGTATTGCTCTGGTTGGTGGTGGCATGTAACTCTGTATTGCTCTGGTTGGTGGTGGCATGTAACTCTGTATTGCTGTGGTTGGTGGTGGCATATAACTCTGTATTGCTGTGGTTGGTGGTGGCATATAACTCTGTATTGCTCTGGTTGGTGGTGGCATGTAACTCTGTATTGCTCTGGTTGGTGGTGGCATGTAACTCTGTATTGCTCTGGTTGGTGGTGGCATGTAACTCTGTATTGCTGTGGTTGGTGGTGGCATGTAACTCTGTATTGCTCTGGTTGGTGGTGGCATATAACTCTGTATTGCTCTGGTTGGTGGTGGCATATATCTCTGTATTGCTCTGGTTGGTGGTGGCATATAACTCTGTATTGCTCTGGTTGGTGGTGGCATGTAACTCTGTATTGCTCTGGTTGGTGGTGGCATGTAACTCTGTATTGCTCTGGTTGGTGGTGGCATGTAACTCTGTACTGCTCTGGTTGGTGGTGGCATGTAACTCTGTATTGCTCTGGTTGGTGGTGGCATGTAACTCTGTATGGCTCTGGTTGGTGGTGGCATGTAACTCTGTATTGCTCTGGTTGGTGGTGGCATGTAACTCTGTATTGCTCTGGTTGGTGGTGGCATGTAACTCTGTATTGCTCTGGTTGGTGGTGGCATGTAACTCTGTACTGCTCTGGTTGGTGGTGGCATGTAACTCTGTATTGCTCTGGTTGGTGGTGGCATATAACTCTGTATTGCTCTGGTTGGTGGTGGCATATATCTCTGTATTGCTCTGGTTGGTGGTGGCATATAACTCTGTATTGCTCTGGTTGGTGGTGGCATGTAACTCTGTATTGCTCTGGTTGGTGGTGGCATGTAACTCTGTATTGCTCTGGTTGGTGGTGGCATGTAACTCTGTATTGCTCTGGTTGGTGGTGGCATGTAACTCTGTATTGCTCTGGTTGGTGGTGGCATGTAACTCTGTACTGCTCTGGTTGGTGGTGGCATGTAACTCTGTATTGCTCTGGTTGGTGGTGGCATGTAACTCTGTATGGCTCTGGTTGGTGGTGGCATGTAACTCTGTATTGCTGTGGTTGGTGGTGGCATATAACTCTGTATTGCTCTGGTTGGTGGTGGCATGTAACTCTGTATTGCTCTGGTTGGTGGTGGCATATAACTCTGTATTGCTCTGGTTGGTGGTGGCATATAACTCTGTATTGCTCTGGTTGGTGGTGGCATGTAACTCTGTATTGCTCTGGTTGGTGGTGGCATGTAACTCTGTACTGCTCTGGTTGGTGGTGGCATGTAACTCTGTATTGCTGTGGTTGGTGGTGGCATGTAACTCTGTATTGCTCTGGTTGGTGGTGGCATGTAACTGTATTGCTCTGGTTGGTGGTGGCATGTAACTCTGTATTGCTCTGGTTGGTGGTGGCATGTAACTCTGTATTGCTCTGGTTGGTGGTGGCATGTAACTCTGTATTGCTCTGGTTGGTGGTGGCATATAACTCTGTATTGCTCTGGTTGGTGGTGGCATATAACTCTGTATTGCTCTGGTTGGTGGTGGCATGTAACTCTGTATTGCTCTGGTTGGTGGTGGCATGTAACTCTGTATTGCTCTGGTTGGTGGTGGCATGTAACTCTGTATGGCTCTGGTTGGTGGTGGCATGTAACTCTGTATTGCTCTGGTTGGTGGTGGCATGTAACTCTGTATTGCTCTGGTTGGTGGTGGCATGTAACTCTGTATTGCTCTGGTTGGTGGTGGCATATAACTCTGTATTGCTCTGGTTGGTGGTGGCATGTAACTCTGTATTGCTCTGGTTGGTGGTGGCATGTAACTCTGTATTGCTCTGGTTGGTGGTGGCATGTAACTCTGTATTGCTCTGGTTGGTGGTGGCATGTAACTCTGTATTGCTCTGGTTGGTGGTGGCATGTAACTCTGTACTGCTCTGGTTGGTGGTGGCATGTAACTCTGTATTGCTCTGGTTGGTGGTGGCATGTAACTCTGTATGGCTCTGGTTGGTGGTGGCATGTAACTCTGTATTGCTGTGGTTGGTGGTGGCATGTAACTCTGTATTGCTGTGGTTGGTGGTGGCATGTAACTCTGTATTGCTCTGGTTGGTGGTGGCATGTAACTGTATTGCTCTGGTTGGTGGTGGCATGTAACTCTGTATTGCTCTGGTTGGTGGTGGCATGTAACTCTGTATTGCTCTGGTTGGTGGTGGCATGTAACTCTGTATTGCTCTGGTTGGTGGTGGCATGTAACTCTGTATTGCAGTCCTGGTGATACATTGCTATGGTGGTGCATATAACTCTGTGCTGTTATTTTAATTGACTGTTTTGACCTTAATTGACTGTTTAACCCCTTAAGGACCATTGACGTGGCAGGACCGTCATGCTGGTCCTTAATTGACTGTTTAACCCCTTAAGGACCATTGACGTGGCAGGACCGTCACGCTGGTCCTGTACTTAAGGACCATTGACGGTCCTGGCACGTCAAGGGTTAAACTCTTCCATCGCGGCCGCACGGAGCGATGGAAGAGCTCAAACAGCTTCTTACTAAGCGTCCCGGTATCGGGACACTTAGTAACAAGCTATTGAAACATTGTTGCAACATGCGATTCGCTTCAAAAGCGAATCACATGTTGCAAAACCTGAATGACAGGGACAGTATTTGTAAATACTGTCCCTGTCAGATCTCTCTGCCTCGCTCCACCTTGCACACTGCTCAGGTGGAGAGAGACAGAGACATGCTGTTCCAGTATTCCTGTAAAAAAAAGTTTAAATAAAGAAAATTAACCCTTTGATCACTGTTCTGCAGTGATCAATAAGTTCCCCCCATCTGACCACTCTTGGAGTGATCAATTTGCTGCAGATCAGTGTTTTCTGATCTGTGGGACACCCCCCATCCCCCTTGAATTTTTTTAGATTTTTTTTTTAATTTTTTAATTTTTTTTTTTTTTTTAATTTTAATAGTAAATATAGTTTAGGTATTTTGGTAGGTAGTTGGGTAGGTTTAGTGTAGACGTGTGTTAGGGAAAGTTTTAGGGATAGATTTAGGTTTAGGGAAAAAAAAACCCAAAACAAAACAAAATATATATATATAATAAGTGCAGTTTAGATAGGTAATTCACTTGGGTTAGGTAGGTTCAGGATATACGTAGGCTAGGGTAAGTTTTAGGGTTAGATTTAGGTTTAGGGACAGCGTAAGAAAAAAAAAAAGTTTTTTAGATTAAGTGGACAAAATGCAGCGCAGGTACAGTGTTGAGGAGGTATATACATTTTTGGCGTCTGACTTAGAGGCAACAGACACTGCGTCAGACTGACGTAACACAGTTTTCAGAGAGTGAGAGCAGCTCTAGTGACGATGCTGGGCCTTCTGTAAAGAAAAGATGTACTGCCCCAAGAGCTGCCCTGGCAACTGCCCCAGCACCTGCCAAAAGATCTGCCCAAAGACCTACCAAAATACCTGCCCAAAGAAATGCCGAAAGTGCTGCCCCAAGAGCTGCCCCAGCACCTGCCAAAAGATCTGCCCAAAGACCTGCCAAAAGACCTGCCCAAAGAAATGCCCCAACACCTGCCACTCCTGATCCTAATGAATGGGTATCAATTTATGCCCACAAATCCCAGAATTCACAGGCAACCCAGGGATTCAAATTGATGTGGAAGGATTTACCCATGATAATTTTTTTGATTTGTTTTTGGGGGAAGACATTTTAGGTGAAATTGTGTCCCAAACCAATTTGTATGCAGCCCAGTATACTGCCGCCAACCCTAAGTGTGAAAAACGCTGTTTTTTTTTTTTTACTTACGTCAAGGTTTACGAGGGATTGGTGGTAAAATGGCTTTGTACAGAACTGGAAAACACACCTAAAACGAAA
The DNA here is from genome assembly GCA_037306005.1 of Rhinophrynus dorsalis. NCBI lineage: Eukaryota > Metazoa > Chordata > Amphibia > Anura > Rhinophrynidae > Rhinophrynus > Rhinophrynus dorsalis. The sequence continues at coordinate 64,001,185 of CM074719.1, read as the reverse complement.
GCCTGGGGTGTCTACTTTCCAAAAAATATACACTCTTTGTGGGAAATCTTAAAAAAGAGCACTGTTACACAGCCCCAAATGAGACATGGCACCAGTAATGCAAGCTGTGAAAATTCAAAGTGTGAACCTGGAAACGCGCATGTTCCAATTTGGCCCCTGTAGCTCCCCCAAACCAGGAGAAAGCTATGCATATTGGGTATTGCTGTACTCAGAAGAAGGAGCTGAACACTAATCAATTCAGTTTATAAAATCTTCCTATTCTGTGCTTGAAATTCACATCAACATTGAAGGCGAAGTGTGAAATACGCTGTTTTTTTTACTTACGTCAAGTTTACGAGAAAGTGGTGGTAAAATGGCTGTGTAAAAAATTTGAAAACACACCTAAAATGAAAGCTGGGGTTGTCTACTTTCCAAAAATATACACTTTTGGGGGGAAATCCTAAAATGGAGCACTGGAACATAGCCCAAAATGAGTAATGGCACCAGTTAACCAAGATGTGAAAATTCAATATTTGTTCAAAATTGAGCCCCGGACCTCCCCCAAACCTTGAGAAACCTATGCATATGGGGTATTGCCGTACTCAGAAGAAGGAGCTGAACACTAAACAATGCATTTTTAAAAATCTTCACCTATCATGTGCTTGAAATTCACATCAACATTGCAGTGCAAGTGTGAAAAACGCTGTTTTTTTAACTTATGTCAAGATTTACGAGCGATTGGTGGTAAAATGGCTGCGTAAAAAAATTGAAAACATACATAAAATGAAAGCCTGGGGTGTCTACTTTCCAAAAATATATACTTTTGGGGGGAAATCTTAGAGTGGAGCACTGTTACACAGCCCCAAATGAGACATGGCACCAGTGATGCAAGCTATGAAAATTCAAAGTGTGAAACTGGAAACGCACATGTTCCAATTTGGGCCCTGTAACTCTCCCAAACCTTGTGAAACCTATACATATGGGGTATTGCCATACTCAGAAGAAGGAGCTGAACACTAAACAATGCATTTTTAAAAATCTTCACCTATCATGTGCTTGAAGTTCACATCAACATTGAAGTGCAAGTGTGAAAAACGCTGTTTTTTTTAACTTACGTCAAGATTTACGAGCGATTGGTGGTAAAATGGCTGCGTAAAAAAATTGAAAACATACATAAAATGAGAGCCTGGGGTGTCTACTTTCCAAAAATATATACTTTTGGGGGGAAATCTTAAAGAGTGGAGCACTGTTACACAGCCCCAAATGAGACATGGCACCAGTGATGCAAGCTGTGAAAATTCAAAGTGCGAAACTGGAAACGCGCATGTTCCAATTTGGGCCCCGTAGCTCTCCCAAACCTTGAGAAACCTATGCATATGGGGTATTGCCGTACTCAGAAGAAGGAGCTGAACACTAAACAATGCATTTTTAAAAATCTTCACCTATCATGTGCTTGATATCAACAGTAGTATTGAAATGTAAGTGTGAAAACTGCAAAAAAAACAAAATATTACCACAATTTTGAAAAATATTTCCGGAAAAATAGCTGCATGAAAAACTCCAAAATTCTCCTGAATATTTACCTTATGTTGTGTAGTTTTCAGAAACATATACCTTTGTGGGAGATTTTTGGTTCTGGCACCGTCAACTAAGCTATGATGCTCACATGCCAATTGTTGAAAAATCACAAGTTGGAAATAATGGCATCCATCTTGTAATATTTACCTTGTAAATGTGAGGAAGGGATTGAAATACTAGGCATATGGGGTACTCTTATATTCAGGAGAAGCAAATGAATATATTTAGGGGTATTTTTTTGTCATGAACTAATTGTATGCTAATCCTGACAGTAAAATATAATTTTTTTGCTCTTTTTTTCTATTTTAATCAAATTAAATGATGAGGTATTCATATAATTGTGGTATCATAAGAAAGCCCTACTTGTGCTTAAAAAACAGTATATAATTTGTGTGGGTGCACAAAAGGAATTAAAGAGAAAATATGGTTGAACAAAGACATAGTCAAAAAAGTCAAAATTTCTCCAGTCCTTAAGACAAATCTAACTCAAATCTTCCCGGTCCTTAAGGGGTTAAAAGCTCTTGCACTAGTCCAAGGGTCCCAATATTTTTCAATCTATGGCTCTATCATGTCATTATCCGTTAAGTTATATGTTAATATAGTTAAAAGTAATATCTCACGCAGTTTATTTGGTTCCATTAGATATGTTATGCAAAATGACATATCTGAAACCGATTAAGACAGGAACACAAATGGACCAGTGATGAGATGCATTGTGGAGAGCATTAACACTTGCTAGTGTTTTACCAATCTACCAATGTTTTCCATTGATATAGTGTGTGTACACACATACCCACTGGCGTGAATGTCATTATTTTAGGTGTAGGACTTTGACATTGCTAATTAAATGGGCCCCCTTTTTTTTCCTCTGGCCCCTTGTGTGCCCCCCATGAATAGAATTCCTAGAGTTGCCACTGTCTAGGGATATTCACTGATTTGGAAAGTTGGACTGCAGTTAATGGCCAGCAGGGGGTGCAATGTTCCACTGGCTGATTTAGTTTAGTTCAGTTCTAATAAGTGTGCATGTATGTATCAACATATATGTATGTTTTATACAGTATGATGTGCATTTATGTATGTGATTATTAGGCTATATAAATGTAAATAAATACATCAACATAAAAATATGTATCTACATATTGTGTGGTGCATGAACTTAGCCAAAATTTTAAATATTCATTTGCACTGTGTGCCCTTATCTCCTCTCTATGTTTACAAGATGTGAAGCATCATGGTGTCTCCAAAAGAGTTCTCGGGTGCTTAGTGCACCTGATCGAGACCCCTGCTAGAACCCTGCTGGAAGTCCAAAGCAGCAGCCATCTCCCCTGTTCAGCGTACTTCCCTCCATATGAAGATCCATGGTGGGTTCATGTCTGACCTAGTCATCCCTGTGACTGAGCTCCTGGGAGCAGATGTATGTCTGGGAGCAGAAGCATGTATTTTATTATTATTATTATTATTATTATTATTATTATTACTATTGTTAACCCTTTGAGTGCCATAGATGTATCTAATATTGTTGACAATTTGCAAATCAATATGTTACTAAGGTCCTCATTCATTATTTAGAATTAGAAAAATCAAATTTTTTCCTACTGGAATTTTCATGTAAAACCAGCAATTCAAGCTTTTTCTGTGAAAATTTCTTCTTACAGAAATGTCTCAAAACATTCTCTTTTTCCACTAATGTGAAGAAATGTCCTGTGGAAACTTAGCCAGTTCCCACTGGGGTTTAGACTCAGTTTGTGAGTTTTAGTGCAGTAGGATAATGCTGGAGTTCACTATGTGTTGCTCTATAGATAACAGTGCAGTGGAACAAAGATTTATATGTGTTGGGTCTATGGCTACCGTGGAACAAGGGTGACCTCTCTTGACATCCCCCCAGCTACTGATCTCCCAGCGGTTCAGCTGGGAGATCAATAGTGATGATGCAGGAGAGCAAGAGAGCTCCCCTATGATCAATAGTGATGATGCAGGAGAGCAAGAGAGCTCCTCTACTTCCATCCTACCCCTACTACCGGGTAGAAGTTGGCAAGATACTTCAGATAGAATGGAAGAAGGGGAGTTCTCTTGTTCCCCTGCGTCGCCTCTATTGATCTCCCACCCAATTCAGCTGGGAGATCAGTAGCTGGGGGGCATCAGAAGGGTCCTCATGGTCTGCCACAAGGTCTAACTTTTGGTTTTGGAAGCTGTTGGTTGAGGAGGCAGGGGACCTCTTACTAAACCAGTGGTTAACTTTTTTTTTAAGGAGTGGCAGCAGTGGTTGGTTGAGGAGGTAGGATGCATTTTCCAGCCACACCCCCTGACAGTACATCAGATTCACTTATCCTATATAATAATTTGCAAAATGTGTGTTTGTCAGAAGCTGTCAGCTACACGCCGTGGCTGATAATGGTACAGGGCTTCAAATTCAGACTGTAGTGCGCAGAGAGCACAGGAGCTCCCAGTCTCTACTGAGCATGACTGCACCGGGGCCGTTGATGGGTGGCACTGTGGCTTGTGTAGACAGGCTCTTCAATAAGTACATATAAATGTAGCAAAAGGAAAGGATTCACACTTTCTGAGAAAAAGTTACATTGTAGAGATTTGTGCAAACATGCAGAGGCAAATGGAACAAAAACACTCTTAGGACTTTATATATATACAACTCAAAGGTTCTGATCAGAGTTATTTTATAATAAAACTTTGTGGATGCTTTACATAGCAGCAATGTACTTCATTGTAATATCATCTATTTAGTTATTTTTCTTTCTTTCTGGTACTGTTGCATATTTGTTAGGTATGAGATAATGTAGCACTTCCTGGAATATAATATATAATAATTTGGTCTAACCATAATAGTGTACTAGAAGTTTTCTAATAAATCATCACAGAAGAATTAAAAAAAAGAAAAGTAACTTACCATATCAACCTCTGATATGCTGTCTATACTTTCTATCTGCACATCGATTCCAACCGGAATAGCTGAACCTTAAAAACAGAAAACAGCTTCATTTAAGGTAGGAAATTCAACAATATACTGGTATGTATAGGATTATTCTTAACCTGATGCTAAATGCTGTGTTATAGATCAGGTGATACCTCTTCTTATCCCTTGGTTGCTAGTGGAGCAGAGGAACAAGACTAGTGTTTCTGTGATTACCAGTGCGTATGCGAAACAGTGAATAAAAAGCGTGCTATCTTGTAATAAGAGTTGCAGTCAGCCCCTATATGAATAGATTATAATTATATGCTGTTGCCAAAAAGAAGGGGATCCTCAGAGCTCCTATTGACTATACACTAAAGAAGATATCAAAAGCTGCCTACAGAAAATCTGCAGTCACAGAAGACAATTACAAAAAGAGAGAAAGAGTACTGACGGCCCTTAAGATACCTTATATATTCCCACATACGTACTATACACTAATGATGTTAGGGATACAGATGCACAATGTACTCATATCTCACACAAATTATAAACAGTATATATAGAAAATAAAGTGGCTACTCAAATGCGGAACACAGCAAATGATATATACACACGGAAATATCCTTGCACACCATACCACACCACACTTCTATATGGTGTGCAAGGATATTTCCGTGTGTATATATCATTTGCTGTGTTCCGCATTTTCTATACATACTGTTGTGTGAGATATGATTACATATACTATATATTAGATATTGTTGTGATAAGTATTATTTATACTCTCCTGTGTATCTATGTGATACGTGATTATATATATTGCATATTAGACACTTGAAACCACGTCATAAGTGTCCTGTTATGTAGCCTCTAATTTATTTTATGTACAGTGTATTATCGTGCTATATTTATGCATAGCTCTACCACCATATAGAAGTGCTGCAATAAGTACGTTGTGCGTCTGTATCCCTAACATCATATGCTGTTGCCAGATACATTTTAACTAATAATTAATTCTAAAGTTTTTAGTAACATCTGTCTTTCAAATACATTTGATATAGGTACTATTTTAACAATGTGGATACTTGAGAAGTTACTAACACATTATTGGTCGAGATGCACTAAAGGTTGATGCTGTGGCGATATGATTTTGCCAATGTGTGTAAAGCACTTCGTCTTTTCAGTGTTGACAGACATCGCCATATGCAGTAAAATATAGGGATGTGAGGGGAGGAGAAATTCCCCATTAGCATACAAGGTTGTTGAACTGTTGGTGGTGTGTGAGGGATGCCCTCCCTTACACATCACCAGCAGTAGACAACTCTGAAGTCTGAGAGCATTCTCTCTTCTCCCCCACTTGGAGAGGATTCTTTCAGCACCATAAACAGCATCACTCCCTTAACCCACTGAATACCATAGGGATAAGCATTGCACACCCGTCTCACACAAAGGGTTGGAAAAGGGTTACTCTACTTTGCTAAGTTTAATCTGTCATTATAGACATTTTATAGAGGGAACCTTAACCATTTGAATGCAAGATAGGAATCAAACGCCTTGCAACACAATGCATTGGGTACCTCTCTGACACTCAAAGGGTTAAAAGAAATGGCTTACCACCAAATCCTGGTCTCATTGCAAAATCATGATCATCTATGCGGAGCAGCTGTTCGGATTTTACTGGACGAACTTTGGTGCTGTCAATCCGTCTCATTTTACTGAAAAATAAAGGAAAATGATTTTTTATTAAGTGTAATTATTTTGCTCATACACAAACGTCAATGATCGCAGAGGATAGCAGAAACATCATATAGGAGACATCATGCTCAACATGGACTACATGAGCCACTTAGAAAAAGCTTGTATGTTTAGATAGCAGGAGAAGTAACATTTCTTAGTAATAATGTCCCATCTTAATTTACCTTGAACATAAAATTGTTATTGCCAATATGAATTTTATCCATGCACCATGCTTCAGGAGATCACATTTTCAATTAGTCCTGGATATCATGTGTCCATAGAGGCAGACATGACAGTTGTGGACATTTTGTTCAAACTGCATCAAGAACAGTGCATGATCACTTAGAGACCAAAGAGGTGTGCAATCCATTGTGAAGCCATGTGCAGTGAGCAGGGTGTGAGGTCCTGGATTCCTGCTAGAAACTGTCATGTTTGTCACCATGGACATAACATCCAAGACTAATTGAATATGTTATCTCTTCAACAAAGGCACAAGGGAAAAATCGAATTGGGGACATTTGATTTTCTGGTTGTAGTAAGGTGGAGTTTATTATTAGGATGTGTTATTTCACCTTTAACCACAGGTGCTAAGGTCTAAAAAGCAAATAATTTCTTCCATGATGGTTTTTTGCTGCCACTGTCAGCACAGTATGTGGCTGATTGTGTGCTGACACGGCGTGGCTGATAGCGTGCTGACAGTATGTGGCTGATATTGTGCTGACAGTGTGTGCTAACAGTGTGCTATCAGTGTGTGGCTGACAGTGTGTGCTATCAGTGTGTGGCTGACAGTCTGCTGACAGTGTGTACTAACAGTGTGCTATCAGTGTGTGGATGATAGTCTTCTGACAGTGTGTGCTAACAGAGACATGTGGCACCATACTTACTGATAAGAAAGGACAGATAGGTAGGGAATATAGTGGGGAAGGTTCTTTTTATAGATGATGGTTTGAGCTAGTATTTACTGTGCTTTTACTGTATTTGAAGATATAGACTCGGTTTGGCATTAACAGGATATAAACGCAATGTTTTAAAATGAGCCAAGGAGACTTTAAACTAAGAAGGGGGGGGGGTGATGCAACACAGGATGGGGAAGGCAGGGTAAGTGAGGGAATGCCATTAGAGAATGGGCATTAGGGTGGAGAGGAGAGATGGGCTAATTCTTGTAATAGGGAGGTGACAATGTTACAGCCTGATATAAAGCAAATACATATTTCAATGAATCAGTTTTTCAGAATGTGTAAAATGTATGCATGTAGATGTCTGGCTGGTAAGATGGGGGAACTGGAAATGATTGCAGTGTATGAGCAGTATGATTTAATTGGTGTTTCTAAACCCTGGATAGATAATACATATGACTTGACAGTCAATCTAGAGCGTTATTGCCTTTTTAGGAGGGATAGGGTTATTAAAAGGGTGTATGCCTGTATGTATAGCATGCCTTAAAACCTAATATATATATATATATATATAAATGAAGGGTCCATTGAGAATGTAGAAGCCCGGTGGGTTGAAATACACACTGGGGGCACACAAAATAAAAATATGTTGATGGGGATCTACTACAAGCCGCCTAACGTTTGGAAGTTTGAAGAATCCCAACTGTTCTTGCAAATACATAGTAACATAGTAACAAAGTAAATTAGGTTGAATAAAGACACAAGTCCATTAAGTTCAACCTTCTCCTCATACCCCAGTAACTGAGAATTTTATAGCTTTCCTGCTACCAATTAAGTTAGTCTTTATCAGACCTTCCTGATCTGCCTACTGATAAACAGTATAACTCTGTATGTTCCCTTTTGAAAGAAATGTATCTAATTTTCTCTTAAATGTATCCATTGTATTTGCCATAACCAATGAATTCCACAATTTAACAGACCTTACCGTAAAAAACCCCTTCCTCTGCTGAAGTTTAAACCTCCTTTCCTCTAATCTCAAGGGGTGTCCCCTGGTCACCTGATCAGGCCTTGGAATAAATAGCTCACCGCAAAGATCCTTGTATTGACCTCTCATACACTTGTACAATGTGAGAAGATCTCCTCTTAGTCGTCTTTTCTCTAGAGTAAATAAACCAAGTTTGTCTAGTTGTTCCTCATATGTCAAGTCCTCCATTCTCTTAATTAATTTTGTTGCTGTCCGCTGTACCCTCTTTAGTTCTAGTATATCCTTTTTCAGAACCGGTGCCCAAAATTGCACTGCATACTCAAGGTGAGGTCTTACCAATGATTTGTATAAGGGCAAAATAATGTTATCCGCTCTTGCTTCGATGGAAAATGGAAATGGTCAGGAAATGTAACCATAATGGGAGATTTCAACTATCCTGAAATTGACTAGAGAAACATGACTTCTAGCACAACAAAGGGAAACATTTTTTTAAGTATGATTAATGACAATTTCATAGGCTAACTCGTAGATGAGCCAACTAGAAAAGAGGCCTTGCTGGACCTAGTACTCTTAAACAATTTTGACATGATAAACAGTATGCATTGAAGTAGGAGCAGAATGGTTTTATGATTTGGCATGGGTTGAACTTTATGGGCGCATTTCTTTTTTCAGCCTCATCAACTATGTAATAGAAACCTAATTTACTTGCATTTTACAAAAGGGTAAGTAGAAATATGGACAATGGAATTGCTGTTGATGTAGTATACTTGAATTTAGTAAAAGCCTTTGTTACTGTGCTTCACAACAGGTTACTGCATAACTTCAAAGGCTTCGGTTTGAGAGGTGATATCTGTGCATGGATAGGGAACTGGTTAAAAGATAGATGGCAGAGAGTTGTTGAAAATGGAACCTTTTCAAGCTGGTCAAAAGTTATAAGTGGGGTGCCACGGGGTTCAGTCCTGGGCCCAATGCTTTTTAATTTGCTTATTAATGATTAGGAAGAAATACATACAGAGCTGGATGTTTTTTCTCTGCATAAAGATTTAGATACACTGAGTGAATCAGCAGAAAAGTGGCAGATGAGGTTGAATGTAGACAAATGTAAGGCTATGCATTTGGGCTATAGAAACAAACATGCTACATATACACTAAATGGGAAACTACTTGGGGAATCCTCATTAGAAAAAGATTTAGGAGCACTGATAGATGATTGATTTCACAGCAGTGTGCAGAGTCACTCAGCTGCTGCAAGAGCAAATAGGATGCTGTCCCGTAAAAAAGGGTTATAGATGCATGGGATGCAAATAAAATTCTACCTCTATATAAATCCTTGGTAAGGCCTCATCTAGAATATAGAGTACAGTTTTGGGCACCAGTTCTTAAAAGATACATTATTGAACTGGAACAGGTGCAGAGACGTGCAGTGAAAGTGATACAGGGATTAGAGGATCTGAGTTTTTAAGAGAGACTAGCCAAACTGGATTTGTTTACATTAGAGAAGAAACGTCTAAGTGGTGATATGATTACCATTTACAAATATAATTGAGGTCAGTACAATGAACTCCCCATGAACTATTTACTCAAAGAGCTGAGCTACTAAGTAGAGGTCATCCAGTAAGACTAGAGGAAGGGAGCTTTTGACTAAAACTAAGGCAGGGATTTTTTACAGTGTGGGTGGTAAAGCTATGGAATTCTTTGCCTTGGTTGCTGTGCTTGCAGATACTGTAACTGCTTTCAAAAAAGTAATGAATATCTATCTAGCACAGAACAATATTGATAATTATGACTGTTGGCTTCAAAGTAGATAGGTTGTTGATCCAGGGAGCTATTTGACTGCCACCTGGAGTCAGGAAGGATTTTTTTACTCACTTAGGGCTTAATTGGCTTCAATGTTTTTATTTTTCTCTGGATCAACAGGGGTGATATGACATGGACTAAACTTGATAGACTCATGTATTTTTTCAGACCCATCTACTATGTTACTATGTAAATCACTAACATAAGCATAAATCTTGTTTCTTCATTGTTCTTTAAAGGGACAGTAATACTTAAGATGTAAAAAATATATATTGTAGGGTTTATGTCCCCTAATAAAACAAGGGTACTCCCACTTCTGAGAGATATTTTACTAAAAAAATTATAACAGCTCAAACTTGAATTTTTTAGGTGCAATATCACAGTGGCCTGAAAATTTATAGTGGAGCTGTTGCTACACCATCCTATGGAGATTTATGGTCTACAGACCAGAGCAGTCCATAGGACGGTGTAGCAACAGCACCACTGTAAGTTTTCAAGCCACTGCGATATTGCACCTAAAAATTCAAGTTTGAGCTGTTATAATTTTTTAATAAAATATCGCTCAGCAGTGAGAGTACCCTTGTTTTACTCAGGGGCATAAACCCTAAAACATACATTTTTTTACATTTTAAGTATTGCTATCCCTTTAACATAGTTGAGCTGTAATTGTGACAGAGAGACGAGCATGCTGCAACTTTCCTCAGACAGTATAGAAATGCAACTGTGAATGTGTAGCAGAAGTTTCAATAGAAATGTATGGAAATTGCAGAATCATTGCAGGTATCTGTGTTTTCCTTGTGAATTTGTGGCTTATGTTTATATTAAAGGGATAGTAATGTTTCATAATAAAAGCAGCTCTAATTAATCATCATAGTATTTGGTTTTTGGAGAGTGTTATTTCAATTCTGTCAGAGTTGTAGTTCAAGAGTAATTCAATGACAAATTATCCCCCTCCCGCCCCTTTTACTGATGTAACACTGCTCAGCCAGAGCAGAAGGGAGGTGCCCACGTAGATTGCAGAGAGGGACAATCTTTCATTAAGATAAGGGAAAAAACTGAAAAACTTGTCAAGTGGGGCAGGGCTTTCATTGTTCTCATAGGAAGAAGATTGTCCCCTGCTGTTATCTGTCTGGTATATGGACTGCATTCCACATCTGAGAAGAGATGGCTTACACTAGGTAAAAGGGGCGGGAGGGGAAACTTTGCTTGTGAATATCTCTCAAACCATAAAGGTTATATCGTTCTTCATGTTTTTTAATGCCTACAAAATAAAATAAAGATAAAACGAAGTATTATTATCCCTTTAAGAAAAATAAATGCTGGGGAAATCTTGCTAACCCGTAGCACTAAAAATACATACACATTTTCAGCTGCTACAAAAACTTGGTGCTGCAAAATGAGTGCTACAAAAAATGTTACAAAAGTTGCTCTTGTAAAAGAGCCCTGATGGGACACATTTTTGCTTTGTTATTAATATGCACAGTATGGGATAGGGATGGATTTCCCATTAGTCAGCGAAGCAAACCACCTAGATATATAATTTTTAGCAGAGACTTAGCTGTGCTGACAACAAAAACCATAGTACACTGCATGTATAGGTAACTATACCCCAGTCTTGGTTTATGGTGGCTGATTTAGGCCTAGAGCACACTGCAGTTGATGAGTGTTGGCGCTGGTTTTAGCTAACAGATTACATTTGAAATCTATGGAAAGTAAAGGACCATTATCATCAAAAATGAAATTGGGGTTATATAGTTGTAAACATCTTGTACTTCCAGCTAGTGTCTGCAAAGTGTAGTTATTTTATGTTAGATCCCTAAAATCTTATCCTATGAGGACTATATAGACACTATTTGGTTAATTGTTTGTGCACAATTCTGAAACACTGTTATCTTATATCAGGCCCAGAAACAGACAACACATTTTGAGACACCTATCAAGACTGCTATTGCAATATTACAGGGTAGGATGGAGTACAAAGTTGTTTTGTGCTTATAACCGTAGGTCATTTTTTTAAGTGTTTGTGTTCCTTTGAGTTATAAACTGTTCTGGAATTCAGGCATTATTTACCAACTTATGTTTAGCTGTAAGGTCCACTTTACATCCTAATCTGACCAGTTTATTTATTATTTTGTTTAACCTTGTATTGGCCAGTTTATTTTAAAGGGATTGTTCTGTGTTTGTATATTATAGCCTGATGGTAGTTCCTGTGTCAGACAACAGGGGATGTAGCTTGGTGAGCGGCCATAAGAGATGTGTGGGCTTGGCTATGGGAGATGTAAGTGGCCTGATGCCATTGGGTGCCTGAAATATAAATAAAGTCCTGGTAAGAGGGTAAATATAAGGGTGATTAGGTACTAATGTATATTTTCAGTAGTAATACTGCACCATGAATTTCAAAGTAAGAATGTTTTAATATGGACCCACCTATAAGTTACTAAATAATAAGTAACTCCTACAGCCTTCTTCTTAGTTGATAGCACAATAGAAGAAAAGATGGAGAACATAATATGGATCCGTGAAAACACCATTAGTCTCTATAAATGTATTTACAGCAAAACAACAATATGCTCTTTTTTTGTTTTGCTGTAAATTAAGTCCCAGCAGCTGCTGGGTGTTTGCACAGATGCACAATGTGTTTTCCATCTTTTCTTCTATTTTAAGTTACTAGTGTAAAAGACCGTGTACACGGGCCAAGATCCAGAACCCTTTGAGTGCCAGAGGGGTACGCAACGCATTTAAGAAACCTGCTTAAGCACCAGCCATATATATGCGTTTAGGGAATATAATCTTCCACTCCAGCAATTCAGCAGGTTCCTGGTGCTCAAACTCCAATGTATCTTCAAACAACAATAGAAAGATGACATCCACTTGACAAAGTGCCGGTAAGGCATGAAACAGCAATCAGCTTGATACTGTAAATGCCACCTACCCCTGTGAACACTGTGCTGTGTAACCATGAAACCTAATAAAAGGTTAATTTTAACCATGTAACTGTCAAATGTTTTTTCTTTCTATTTATAACTCCAGTTTTATACATCTTGAACTACAACTCGGACAGTACTGAAATAACACTCTCCATGGCCCAAATAGTATGAAGATTAATCGGAGCTGCTTTTATCATGAAACATTACTATGCCTTTAAGGACCGGTACTTAAAGACCACGGACCTTTTTTTTTTTTTTTTTTTTAATTGCGATCCGATTCAGGGCTCCCCGAATGGAGTGTAGCCATGTGGGGAGCCCTGCATTCCAAGACGTATATGTATGTCCTTGGTCCTTTAGGGACATACACCCCACGATGTAAATGTAAGTCATGGGTTGTTAAGGGGTTAAAGTTCTAGAGATTATTTTTTTCCATGCTGTAATAAGACCTCTGAGTCTCACTTTATAAAGATAAAGTTCAGTATAAATACAATAATGACTACTAAGTCATTCTAACAACAGCTGTGCTATTGCAGGATTCCAAATGACATATTGCATCACTTTAAGCAGGCTATCTGGCTACATTGGCAGTTTTTAAGTCACCTAGAAATGCAGATATTACTCAAAGCCACACTTAATCTATGGAAGATCTGAATCTAATCTCACAGGATCTTTTTTCCCCCTAAAATACAGCTGCTTTTCACAATCAGAATAAAGCTGGGAATTCAGATAAATACAATTAGCATGTGTATCTATAAGTAGGATGTAAGTTGTTGGCTTGCACTATTTTTTGCTACATTTTCTGTTTATTCAGATATAATGAGTAATGTCACCATCTGAAGCATGTAACTGGCAGTACCAAGTATTTGGGCTTCATGAGGTTCCCCTCTCTGATAAACTGTGGCTGTTTATGAATGTTCCATAGCCCTTTCTGCTTAGAAGACACACTTACAGTTAATGTAATCATGAAGTGTGTCTGGTGATGAGTGGAGATCATTTTGCCATGGAGAATAAGACACACTTCTCCATACGCACTATGAATTATCTGTGCAAGGAGAAGTGAGAGACTTTAATCATTAGCATGAAGGGTAGTTGTTATACTGGCGATGTCTTTAGGAGTAGGGATGGGCGAAAATTTTCACCTGAAACCAAAATCGTCGAATAATGCCACTTCCCGCTTGGTGAATAATTTCCCACGAAAAGTGCCAATTTTTTACGCCTAGCTCATTCCATTGAAATCAATGGAAACATTGAAATTACATGCAGCACATAGCAAATGTTATTTTATTTCCCAAAGGCATAGTATAAAAGGGGTAAGAGGGTGCCTGTGTTAGTGGAGTGTGGAACAGGGATTTTTTTTTGTGTGTGTGGGGGGGTGTTTGCTGGGATTGGGGGACAGTTAATAAAAAAATAAATACTAAATATAATTAACATCCCGCCCCATAAGATATGGTATAAAAGGGGTCTGAGGAGGGTGCCTGTTTTGGTGGGTGGCATCTGGGTAAATAATCAGTTGAACAGGGAATTGGTTTTGGGGGGTCTCTTGACTGGTATTGGTGGAGACAGTTAATAAAAAAATAAATAAAGTAAAATAAGTAATGTGTATGTAATGTGATAGAAACAGGGACCCCCTGATCTAAGCTGCCACTGGGGTAGACTGATACGTGACATGATAGAGTATTTTGTGGAGGATGATTTGTAAGATTTGCTGTTAGAGGCCCAAATCCTGAGGAAACATTGATTTGTAGGACTTAGACTTATTAGAAGCACAAGCCCTATGGAAACTTTGATTTGTAGGACCTACACTTGTTAGAAACAAGCTCCCAAAAATTGTTTATTATTTTTTTGTACACCTATGACTTTTTTTTTTAAAAGCACAAGCCCTGAGAAAAAAATGACCTACTGGCCTAGTGCCAGCAGGTCATGTAATGTTGGCCAGTGGCCACTGGCTTAGACTTGTTTGGCACAAGCCCTAAGGTAACATTGGTTCAAAGATCCTAGACTTGTTTGGCAAAAACCCTAAGAAAACATTGATTTGTAGGACCTAGGCTTGTTTGGCACAAGCCCTAAGGAACCATTGATTTGTATGACTTAGGCTTGTTAAAAACAAGCCCCAAAAAACTGTCTGTGTTTTTGTAGACCTATGTTTTTTTTTGTTTGTGTTTTTTTAAAGTACAAGCTCTGAGAAAAAAAATGCTCTACTGGCCTAGTGCCAGCAGGTCATATTGTGTTGGCCAGTGGCCACTGGCCATTGTCAAATGCCCTGATATAATTGCAGAATGTGTGACTGTTGTTCTTGCTGCTGCTGCTGAGTTGTTTAAGCAGTAGGATAATTAGGCAGGTCAAAGGGAATGGGAGCAACAACAGCAGTAACATGGGTGATGAAGGTTCTTCTTGCCATGAATAGCTTCAGTGATATGCCTGAGGCAGTAGCAGCACTATAACTAGCCCCCCACACTTCAGGTATATGTAGAGAAAAGAAGAAGTTGGCTACTAATGCTTCTCCACCTGCCACTCCTCCAAAATCATGGGTGTGCTGAGAATAGAAATGTTTCCCTTGAGAGCAGGAACTGTGCCTCTCACATCATCAACTGCAATGTGCATAGTATAAATAAGGTAAGGACTGGGAACAATGGGTACATCTGCACTCACCTGAAACACCTGGCACAACTGTATCCAAACACCATGAGACTTAGGTTCCCCAATGTGAAATTCCCCCACCAGAAACCAAGTACTGCTGCTGTCACTATGCCCCTTAGCCACACCCTGCTGACAGTTTAATAGTAATGATGAACCCTCCCTGCAACCAGCTTAGCATATTCTGCGGCTCATGATTCTCCTCCCCCACACTATCATGTGTGGTCAGTGCAATGGATCGAAACGAAATGCCACATTCTAACTTCTAAAGAATGCTTATCACTTGGCGAGGGAGGTAATGCTAAATTAGGTTGATTGGCAGAAGATGTAGTTACCTTAGAGCAAGCTAGTTGCTTCAACTGCCATCAAACTTTCAGCCACTGGTTGAGTTTCTCTATTATTCCTCCTCTTTGATATCGGCCTCGCCTCTTGTTGCCTTTTGGGAGAGTCAGGGAGTACAGCAACAGTGGTGCTCGATTTCTGTGGTGGGTGTTTGGCTTTAGCATATTTCACATAAATATCATGGTGTCTGTGTTTCATGTGTGTCATCAGGGCTGTTGTGCCAAGGTGTGTTCCCTTATTTCCCCTTCTCAATGACTTGTTACAAATTGTGCACAGTAACATTGTTGACTGCACTGGAAATAAAGAGTCAGAGATGCTCAACTAGGAACGAGCCTGCAATACAAATTTGGAGGCTGTCTAGGAATGGTGTCCTACCCAGGGTGCAGTCTCTTTTAACCAACTAATGCCTTTCACAGAGAGGAAATATCCTAAATCATATCATACTGGTCCTGCCATAGCAGTAGTCCAGCCACAAAATGCCAGACAATTCCTCTCTGAACAAGAGAAACAGCCAACCCCAGACGTACGTTTTGGCCTTGTTGGTCCTCGTCATGGAGGTGTAGCTGGTCTCTCTAGGCACTGTGAGCAAGGGGTCCAATGTTGTAATCCCCTATTATCCTTGCAGTGACTAATCCCAAGGATAATTTGCATATTTAAATAAAGAGTCAGAGATGCTCAACTAGGAACGAGCCCACAATACAATTTGCAGGCTCTATAGGAATGGTATCCTTCCCAGGGTGCAGTCTCTTTTAGCCCACTAATGCCTTTCACAGGGAGGAAATATCCTAAAGCATATCATACTGGTCCTGCCATAGCAGCAGTCCAGCCAGGAAATGCCAGACAATTCCAGTCTGAACAAGGGAAACAGCTAGTCCCAGATGTACATTTCGGCCTTGTTGGGCCTCGTCAGTGAAGTGTAGTTGATCTCTCTAGGCACTGTGAGCAAGAGGACCAACGCTGTATAACCCTATTATGCAATAAACAAACTGATGACTGCACTGTGCTTGCCCCAATAGAAAAATAGTCCCACACCCATAACTTTGGAAAAGAGGGGAAAGGGGGAGAAGAATGGCTTCTCCACATTCCCCTTCATTGGCTGGGGCAGAGGATGATGTTGCTGCTGTTTCTGCTACTGCCTCAGAATCAGCACTGCAACTAGGACCAGGATTATTGGTGCTTCTGTCAAGTGGAACCTGTTCTAGTCCTGCCTCACTCATTGACTCCATTCCCACTGTGTCCACGGTAGTCTGTGGCACACTAGCCTGCTCCTCAGCATTCTGCTGCCCTT
The DNA here is from genome assembly GCA_037306005.1 of Rhinophrynus dorsalis. NCBI lineage: Eukaryota > Metazoa > Chordata > Amphibia > Anura > Rhinophrynidae > Rhinophrynus > Rhinophrynus dorsalis. Next base: position 63,984,114 of record CM074719.1, on the reverse strand, counting down.
GCAACTAAGCAGCAGCAGGAATAAGAGCAGTTGCAAAGTCTGGAAATTCCAAAAGTTCACTGCTGCTGCTGGTGGTGATGCCCATCCTCATCCCTGTCTCCCATTCCTTCTTAGTTTGGGCTAAGAAGGCCATGAATGTCTCTTCCGCCCCAGCTTCTCCATCATCATCATCATCACCAGTCCCTCCATGCTGCTGCTGCTCTATTACAGACATCTCACTGTTACTACCACTAACACCAACCACATCAGTTTCAGTCCCTGGATCTCACTCTTCACAGTCACTAGTAATATGATGATTACCCCCTCCTTCACTCCTAACACTAACAAGCTGCTGGACCTTCTTAGTAGTAGTAGTAGTAGTACTAGTGGGAGGACTGCTTGGGGATGGCAGGTGTGACCAAGGGTCCCCTGCTGTCACACTTGGCATTATCTTCTCCTTCCCTACATCCGGAGAAGTACATATATATATATATATATATATATATATATATATATATATATATATACACTGCTCCAAAAAATAAAGGGAACACTAAGATTACACATCCTAGATCTGAATGACTGCTCCAAAAAATAAAGGGAACACTAATATTACACATCCTAGATCTGAATGAATGAACTGACAACAAAATCACACAAAAATTCTCAATGGAAATCAAATTTATCAACCCATGGAGGTCTGGATATGGAGTCACACTCAAAATCTAAATGGAAAACCACACTACAGGCTGATCCAACTTTGATGTAATGTCCTTAAAACAAGTGAAAATGAAGCTCAGTAGTTTGTGTGGCCTCCAGGTGCCCGTATGACCTCCCTACAAAGCCTGGGCATGCTCCTGATGAGGTTGCGGATGGTCTCCTGAGGGATGTCTTCCCAGACCTGGACTAAAGCATCCGCCAACTCTTGGACAGTCTGTGGTGCAACGTGGCGGTGGTGGATGGAGCGAGACATGATGTCCCAGATGTACTCAATCGGATTCAGGTCTGGGGAATGGGCGGGCCAGTCCATAGCATCAATGCCTTCCTCCACACTCCAGCCACATGAGGTCTAGCATTGTCTTGCATTAGGAGGAACCCAGGGCCAACCGCACCAGCATATGGTCTCACAAGGGGTCTGAGGATCTCATCTCGGTACCTAATGGCAGTCAGTCTACCTCTGGCAAGCACATGGAGGGCTGTGCGGCCCCCCAAAGAAATGCCACCCCGCACCATTACTGACCCACCGCCAAATCGGTCATGCTGGAGGATGTTGCAGGCAGCAGAATGTTCTCCACGGCATCTCCAGACTCTGTCACGTCTGTCACATGTGCTCAGTGTGAACCTGCTTTCATCTGTGAAGAGCACAGGGCGCCAGTGGCATATTTGCAAATCCTGGTGTTCTCTGGCAAATGCCAAACGTCCTGCACGGTGTTGGGCTGTAAGCACAACCCCCACTTGTGGACGTTGGGCCCTCATACCACCCTCATGGAGTCTGTTTCTGACCGTTTGAGTGGACACATGCACATCTGTGACCTGCTGGAGGTCATTTTGCAGGGCTCTGGCAGTGCTCCTCCTGCTCCTCCTTGCACAAAGGCGGAGATAGCGGTCCTGCTGCTGGGTTGTTGCCCTCCTACGGCCTCCTCCATGTCTCCTGATGTACTGGCCTGTCTCCTGGTAGTGCCTCCATGCTCTGGAAACTACGCTGACAGACACAGCAATCCTTCTTGCCACAGCTCGCATTGATGTGCCATCCTGGATGAGCTGCACTACCTGAGCCACTTATGTGGGTTGTAGACTCCGTCTCCTGCTACCACTAGAGTGAAAGCACTGCCAGCATTCAAAAGTGACCAAAACATCAGCCAGGAAGCATAGGAACTGAGAAGTGGTCTGTGGTCACCACCTGCAGAACCACTCCTTTATTGGGGGTGTCTTGCTAATTGCCTATTATTTCCACCTGTTGTCTGTTCCATTTGCACAACAGCATGTGAAATTGATTGTCGATCAGTGTTGCTTCCTGAGTGGACAGTGTTATTTCACAGAAGTGTGATTGACTTCGAGTTACATTGTGTTGTTTAAGTGTTCCCTTTATTTTTTGGAGCAGTTTATATATATATATATATATATATATATATATATATATATATATTAATATATATATATTAAAGAGAGAAAAACCAGAGGGGAAGCACTTCTTATATATCATGTGTATATTTGTATATAGATTTATATCTTAACCCTTTGAATGCTAGAGGGGCGCACAATGCATTGCAAAGCAATGCGTTGCATGCCTCTTTGGCACTCAAAGTGTTAAAAAGAGAGAAATCATAGGTGAAGCACTCACACAGTACAGATAGTACCTGTCTGTGTGCATGTGCTGTAGCAAATGGATAGTCACTGATAGTTCACAAGCACACTCACTACTCAACAAATTATTAAAAGGGATGATTTGTTGATAAAGAAATCAGAAATTGTCACTTTCATTAATTTGTGAATGAGTTTCCTTGTGAATTATCTATGACACACGTAGCCACAAACACACAGACATATATATATATGTTTTCTTTTTTCACTTTACTAAATGTTATCATCAGTACAAATGTATGTATTCTCTGATTACAAATACATTTACCTCCTCCTCCTAAAAAAGAATTAAAATGAAAAATTTACACATAAGAAAATGAACATTTCAAATATGCATGAATAAAAGTTGAATAATGAATACCTATCACACAGGTGGGTTTTAATTTTCTGTAAACCAAAGTAATCTTGAGGTGACAGGTCCACTTTAATTATGATAATTATTATTATCCTTTGGTAGCATTGGTATATTTATTGATCTAGTCTCACGATTGCTTTTTAACCCTTTGAGTGCCAAAGGGGTACGGAACGCATTGCTGCACCATATGGAACAAATACATTTTCTCAATGGGGATTTTTAACACAATGATTGCTGATGACTCAGTGCAAAGCAATGCACTGCAAATCTCTAGCACTCAAGAGATTAAAATATATTTTTAAATTATTGGAAACTAGTGTACAAGCCCATGTACACGGGCCAAGAGCAGGGGTGATGTTAACCCTTTGAGTGCCAGAGGGGTACACAACGCATTGCTTTGCGATGTGTTGCGTACCCCGCTGGGACTCAAAGGGTTAAGTGGCCGCTACCTCACTGCTCCACGCGATGCAGTCTTGCATCACCTCACTCACACACCTCACTCACGTACTTCACTCCTGTGATGCAATCGTGCGCAGTAGAGACTGCCGAACACCGCAGTCTCTACTGTGCATGATGGCTTCTGACAAACATCCTAGCAAATTATTATATAGGATGTGGAGAATATGTATACCCTACGGTGCAATTGGATTGTTCCAGTCCGTCTTAATAAATCAGCCTCACTGTGTATTATTTTTTTTCCTATATTCAAACTAAATATTGATAAAAGAGCAGATTTAAGTGTTTTCCACTCACAATCCACAGATTTACATTTCTATCAGCAGAGTGGGATTTCAGAGTATTATCACCAGGGCATAAAAATGAATTTAGATTTAATCCTCTGAGTGGCAGTGGGGTATGCAACACATTGCTCTGCAATGTATCTGTACCCCTCTGGTACTCAAATGGTTAAAGTCAGATATTCCATAGGTCACTAATACTAATCTCTCTGAAGGAAAGGGATTAGCGGCAGCTGATGTGGAAATGTATGTATACTGCAGCATCACTCAATCGGCCTATATGCTATAGCGATACTAAAATTACTAAAGATGATTAGGCAGAAAGATATATAGAGTGATTATTCTATCACAATAATCCCCTGAATGCTAGAGACATTTCCAGAGCTATGGTTTGCAATTTGTCAGAGATGTTGGAGATGTATTCAATATTCAAGGAGTAAATTCTATTTAGAAACATGCTAAAAGATCTTTTTGCAGAGGAAACCCCTATTTAATGCAAATCTGTAAATTCTGAGCACCATTTATAGTCTAGCTCAGTGGTTCTCATCCAGGGAGCCATTACACTTTGGTGTGCCATGGAAACCCACTTAGGGGGCCTCTTTTTTCTATGAAGACTTTGACAAAAAAATAAGTGTTCAGTTTGAAAAGTTACATAGTTACACAGTAGTTTAGGTTGAAGAAGGTTTAGGTTGTCCATCAAGTTCAACCCTTTTCCTGTTCCTGTTTACTGTTATTGATCCAAAAGAAGGCAAAAAAAAACCCATCACAGCAATTTCAAATTCTGCTTTGAATGAGGGGGGGGATCCTTCTTGATTTCAAATGGTAATCAGATTTCTCCTTGGATCAACAAGCACTAAACAAATATTAATACCAATACTAACATACATACATAGCCCTCTATATTCTGCTCTTTTAACAAAGTATCCAGGCCCTTTTTAAAGGCATCTAATGTATCTGATAGCACCACCTCTTCAGGCAGTGAATTCCATACTTTTATTATCCTTACCATAAAGAATCCCTTCTGCTGCTGTAGATGAAATCTCCCTTCCTCAAGTCTAAGCGATGGCCTCTTGTCCTTTGTACTGTTCTGTTAATGAACAGTTCTTTGGAGAGCCCTTTGTATGGGCCCTGAACATATTTATATAGTGTTATCATATCCCCATTACGATGCCGTTTCTCTAGTGTGTACAAATTTAACTTTTCTAGTTTTTCTTCATAACTAAAACTTTTCATTTCCCCTTATTAGTTTTGTAGCCCTCCTCTGCAATCTCTCCATTTCCATAATGTCTTTTTTCAGAAAAGGCGCCCAGAAATGAACTGCATATTCAAAGTGGGGTCTTACCATGGACCGGTAAAGAAGTAGAATAATGTCTTCCTCCTGTGATTAAATACCCCTCCTGCCATTGCCCTTTGCAGCCACCAGCTGGCACCGTGCGCTACTGCTAAGTCTATGGTCTACAATTACTCCCAAATCCTTTTCATTAGTAGATTTCCCCAAAGAAATACCATTTAAACTATATGTTGAATTTTTGTTATTATGCCCAAAATGCATAACTTTACACTTGTCTATATTGAATCTCATTTTCCATCTGCCTGTCCAGTTACCCAGTTTTTCCAAATCCTCTTGTAATGAAGACACATCCAGTTCAGACTTTATTACTCTACTAAATTTGGTGTCATTGGCAAACACTGATACATGGGAGATCATTAATAAACAAATTAGAAAGAAGGGGTCCCAAGACAGATCCCTGAGGTACTCCACTTATCAAGTTTGTCCAATTGGAGAACTTGCCATTTACCACCACTCTTTACATTCTATCATTCGGCCAATTTCCAATACATGCACAAACGTTTGCCTCTAAGCCTATTTCATTCAACTTGTGCATTAATCTTTTGTGTTTAACCATATCAAATGCCATGGTAAAGTCTAAATAGATCACATCAACCGCTGCACCCAAATCTATATTTTTACTCACTTTTTCATATTATGCAATCAAGTTTGACAAGACCTGTCTTTATCAAAGCCATGGTGGCTCCAACTAATGATATTCCCGTTCAAGATGAATTCTTGAATATATTCTCTTAGCAACCCTTCAAACAGTTTTCCCACCACAGATGTCAAGCTTACAGGTCTGTAATTTCCCGGCTGGGATTTTGATCCCTTTTTAAATATGGGCACCACATCTGCTTTATGTCACCATTACTGAAATAAAATAATCCCTGAAACTTTGTGGCTAGGGCCCGGCTTAGCTCTTTAAGTAACCATGGATGTATAACATCAGGCTCCAGGGATTTGTCTACCTTAAAGGGATAGTAATGTTTCAAAATTAAAGCAGCTCCAATTAATCTTCATAGTATTTGGGCCTTGGAGAGTTTTATTTTAATACTGTCAGAGTTGTAGTTCAAGAGTAATTGAATGATAAATTATCCCCCTCCCACCCCTTTTACTGAAGTAACACTGCTCACATCAGGACAGAAAGGTGGTGCCCAGATGACTTGCAGAGAGGGACAATCTTCAGATAGCATAAGGGAAAACTTGAAAAACCTGTCAAGGGCGGGGCAGGGTTTTCATTATTCTCACAGTAAGAAGATTGTCCCTTGCTGTAAGCTGTCTGGTCTTAAGACTAGATTCCATATCTGAGGGGAGGTGGCTTACACTAGGTAAAAGGGGAGGGAATGGGAAACTTTATCATTCAATTGCTCTTGAACTACAACTCTGACAGTATTGAAATGACACTCTCCATGGTCCAAATACTATGAAGATTAATTGTAGCTGCTTTTATTTTGAAACATTTAATTATTTTAACACTTTTTCTTGTGTCAGCCAATGCATGTTGTGACTGTTCTGTAAAAGTAGTTTGCAGGTGCTTGTCCATCGGGTCTTCCTTAGTAAAAACAGAAGAAAAGAAATTATTTAAAATATCTGCTTTTTCTGTGTCCCCACTGATCATCTCACCTGTTTTGGATAACAAAGACACAACATTTTCAGACTTTAATTTTTTACCATTTATGTATTTAAAGAAGGTTTTGGGATTGCTCTTGCTCTCCTTAACAATTATTTTTTCATTCTCCAGTTTAGATAATTTAATCGCCTTTTTACAGGTTTTGTTGGCGTCTTTGTATTTTACAAATGCCTTTGCTGTTTTCTCTGCTTTATAATGTTTAACCCCTTAATGACCCTTGACGGTCATAGTACGTCATGGGTCGATTTGAGTTAACGACCCATGATGCACTATGACCGTCATGGAATTCCAGGCTCCCCCCGTGGCTGCATGCCGTTCGGGGAGTCCGGAACCGGAAGGAGCAAAAAAAAAATGCTCTGTGGTCATTAACTGACCGTGCTGATCGTTCGATCGTTAAGGGGTTAAATTCCACTTTCTTTTTATTTGTTTCATGAATTATTTACTCGTTAGCCACACTGGTTTTAATTCGCTTCTTTTTTGAAGGCATTCTATTTACCTTCTGTGCTTTCTCCAGAAAATATTCCATCCCAGGCAACAAGACCTAGGGATGAATTAAACCTACTGATGTTGGCCTTTTTAAAATTCAGTGTTTTGGTGCAACCCATAGCAAACTGCTTTTTTTAATTAATCTCAAATAATACCATGTTATGGTCACTATTCCCCAAGAGCAATTGAGTCTGGTATCCTCTGGAGTTTGGGTTGCATTAGTTTCAGATAGGGTCATAGGTCTGAGGTGGTGAAGTGTATCAGTAGATGGGAGTTGAATAGGTTTAGGCTGTAAATACATCCACGGCATAAGTTTGTGTTTTTTCTAATATGTCTTTCAGGTACCCACTGGACAGTTGTTTGGTTGCTGGGGCATTCTTGTATCTTTTGGGCCAGATGGAGGGCTCCAGTTTTGCAGTCTGGAACGTGGCTGGGTTTTCCAGGTGGTCAAGTGGATATACGGTGGTTGGGTCTTAGGGGGACTGTATGGGAAAAAGTCTTGTTTTGGGTGGTTACTCTGGCAAGGAATAGCTCTCCTCCTGACATTTTAGTTGTACATTCAGTAGGATATGATTGGGGGTTGTGTCACAGCAGGAGTTGATTCATATGTTTAAATGGGATTGGGTAAGGGTGCAGGAGTTGTTTTGGGACATGGTGTTGGTGCAGTTGCAGATAGTAACAAGATTGCCTTAGAGGAGAGCTAAGGACCAAGGGGCTATCGAGGCAAGTAGGATGAAAATTAATAAAAATGTGTCCAGTTTTGCATGGAAGTCAGATTGTTTAGTTGTCGGGCACATGGACTTGAAGAACAAACCCAGGTTGTTTCTATCAGATGGGATTTTTTTATTACTAATGGGGTTAAATGGGCCTTGTTATTCATTTTGTGGGCACACATCCAGCTCAAGGGGTCAAGTTCTGCGTTTTGACCGTGGTAATTGTTGATGGATGAAGGTCTTCAAGTTTGCTCAGGAACAGTTCCTTGGGCTTGGGAATTGTGTTAACAGTAACAGGGATAGCACTTACCATATTCAGTTAAGGAGAATGGATGGTAATGTGTCCCTCAGTCAATTATAAGGTATATAAAGAGTTAAAAGTGAGGTTAATCCTTTAGCTATAGTCAATATTGTTTTAGATTATTCCTGCATTATTGTAAGTTTTTACTTCTGTACAGCACACACTTAGTTTCATATTTTCCATGTCTATGTGCATTTTTTCCGTTCGGTAGTGTGTCACAGTTCAGGTAACTGCATACCTGTCTGTGACTAAAAAACTACTAACGGTACTTCTTTTTTCTTTTTAGCACTGGGAATTGGATCAAGCCCTTAGTGGGGCATCTTCACAATACATTCACCTGTCTGTCCTGCACTATCTATATGGGACTGATTGAATATATTGTATCTATATGGGACTAATTGAATCTATTGTATCTGTATGGGATTGATTAAATCTATTTTATCTACATGGGACTGATTGAAGCATTATGTTTCTTACACCAATGTAATGAGATAAAGCATTTAACTCCTTAAAGGGATAGTGATACTTAAAATGTAAAAAAATATATTTTGCAGGGTTTAACCCCTGAGTAAAACAATGGTACTCCCACTGCTGATAGATATTTTATTAAAAAATTATAATATCTCAAACTTGAATATTTTAGGTACAATATCACAGTGGCCTGAAAACTTACAGTGGCGCTGTTGCTACACCATCCTATGAACTGCTCTGGTCTGTAGACCATAAATCTCCACAGGATGGTGTAGCAACGGCGCAACTGTAAATTTTCAGGCCACTGTGATATTGCACCTAAAATATTCAAGTTTGAGCTGTTATAATTTTTTCATAAAATAACTCTCAGTATTGGGAGTACCCTTGTTTTATTTGGGGACAAAAACACTACAACATAAATTTTTTTACATCTTAAGTATTACTATCCCTTTAAGGACTAGAAGGGTGTGCAACACATTGTGTTTCAAACCCCTCTGACTTATAAGGGGTTAAATATTTATTTAGCAAGAATCTTAGTAATCAACAATCAAAACAAGCAAGAAAGTATCAATTAAAAACATCATTTTTCTATAAACCAGAGTAGTTCTAAACCAGAAAACACTACTACACTATTTGATGCAGTACTGGGTGAAAGAAAAGACTATAATATACATAATTATAATTTCTCTCTAATTATGATAATTCTTAGAAAATAATTCCAAATGGAGGAAACTCATGCACAATGCATTGTGTACCCCTTTGGCACTCAAAGGGTTAAACACTTGGCTGACAGAGATGTTTCCAATGCATTGCAAAGCAACACAATGGAGATAATTTTAGTAAAGCAATCAAGGGGTTAATTGAATATTATATCAGGGAAAAGTCTGTTATTTATTGTATAAATAGACCAGGGGACTAATCTCTCTCTTTCTCTCTCTCATGTACTTTTGGTTAATACTTCAAAATCTTCTTTGAGAGAGAACACGGACAAATAGGTTTTGAGGGTAGGGGAGGGGAATGTCACTGTAGGTTAAAGGGATAGTAATGATTCACAATAAAATCAGCTCAAATTATTAATCTTCATAGTATTTGGGCCATGGAGAGTGTTATTTCAATTCTGTCAGAGTTCTAGTTCAAGAGTAATTGAATGATAAAGTATCCCCCTCCCGCCACTTTTACTGATGTAACACTGCTCAGCTTAGAGCAGCAGGGTGGTGTCCAAGTGAATTGCAGAGAGGGACAATCTTCAATTAACATAAGGGGAAAAACCTGAAAAACCTGTCAAGGGGGGCATGATTTTCATTGTTCCCACTGTAACAATATTGACCCTTGATGTGAAGTGTCTGGTCTATGGACTGGATTCTACATCTAAGCAGTGGGGGCTTACACTAGGTAAAAGGGGCAGGAGGGAGATACCTTATCATTCAAATACTCTTGAACTACAGTCTGACAGTATTGAAATAACACTCTCTATGGCCCAAATACTATGAAGATTAATTGGAGCTGCTGTTTTTGTGAAACATTACTATAACTTTAATGACATTTTCAGTGAGGATTCTTTGTGAAAGTCCACTACATTTCCCTATCACCAGCCTTCTGAGACATCCCATGTGTCTGATGTCTGCACTGACTGAATCACAACAGGAAATACATAACTAGAGAAATATAGAACTGATAAAAAATGGATACTGTTAGCTACTATGTATATAATGCTATGCTTGATATGTAAGATACTTCGAGTTAAAGGGCAACTATAACCTTTTACAGTACAATTTAATAAGCTAAAGAGCATACCTGGGAACTCTACAGTTTTCTAGTTTTCTGTGTTAATCACTAGGTGTCCTGGGTGGCGGGGGCAATACTACAGTGAGATTTTTGCTAACTCCACCCACTCCCTGCCCCACTCCACCTCTTTTTAAACCAATCCCTCCCACTTCCATTAATCTCCACACACATTATGACACAAATTACATCATTTGGACATAGGGTGACCACATTTCCATTCTGACATTCTGGGACATGTGGTCACCCTAGTCCCACGGCTGAGGCTCGTGCCAGTGCTGACCATCTTTCTGAAGCTCTTACTCTGTGTCAGCCTCAGAAAGATGGTCAGCGTTGGTGGGAGCCTCAGCCGTGGGCCTCACTTGCAGTGCCAACATACCTGCTCCATCCCAGCTGTCTGGCATGCACCAGTCCAGCCAGCCAGCCAGCCAGCCAGCCAGCCAGCCAAAGAAATGTATTTGCTATATGGTCCTTATTGCATATAGCAAATACATTTCATTGGCTGGCTGGCTGGACTGGTGCGTGTTGCTCCATTCCGTGGCTCTTTGTTGTCCCGGTGGGATGCGGGACACAGACTCCCAATAAGGGATAGTCACAGCCTTTCTGGGACGTGTGGTCACCCTATTTGGACTCTCCCTCCCTAACTCCAGTTACTCCATTTGGACTGTGGACACCAAGGTTACCAGGTATGATAAAGAGGTGCATTCTAGAGCAAACCAACTGCACTATAGGGGACAAATAAACATTTTAAAAATGCCAATTGATTTAACTCTTTGAGTGCCAGAGGGGTGCCCAGTGATCACCACTCTTGCACTCCAAGGGTTAAATGGAGCTTCAACCCCTTGAATGATAAAACGTTCTCCAGTGCCTTGCTTTTGCAATGCACAGGAATCATGTCCACCATTCAGGGGGTTAAGAGCGCTGTTTAAATATTTTGATTTTTTCATGTTTCCTCTATGGTACAGTTGGTTTGCTCCAGAATTACCCCTCTTTATCTAACTATATTGCACCTATACTGTTATAATTGTAATGTTTGCAATTATAACATGGGTGGAACTAACATTTCCCAAAGTACCAATTGATTTAAATGGGAGTTTTAACTCTTTGAATACTAGACAGTTCTCCAACTCATTTCTTCTTGGGAGTCAATGTCCGAGTCCTGCTCCTGCTTTACAGCTACAGTGCTTCCCTTTGTACTGCTGGGCAATTTGTAGTGACCCTGATGTACGTGAGGAGCAGAGGAAACTGACATAACATTATTCCATTTTCCAGCATGTGGTATGGGTGAGATGTATGGAGCTTGCTGGCATAAAAGTCCTAAAGACAGTGAAGTGTGTGTGTGTGAGACGGTATGCACTACAGTGATCTTTCATCACAGTGCATTTCCAGTCTACAGGGACCATACACTCCAGTGCATCGCCAGTAGATCTACAGTGATCATACATCCAGTGGATCACCAGTAGAGCTACAGTAGTCATACACTCCAGTGCATTACCAGTAGATCTACAGTGTCATGCTCTCCAGTGCATCACCACTAGAGCTTCAGTGGCAATAGACTCCAATGCATTACCAGTAGGGCTACAGTGATCATACAACCAGTACATTACCAGTATATCTACAATGATCATACACCCCAGTACAATACCAGTATATCTACAGTGATCATACAACCAGTACATTACCAGTATATCTACAATGATCATACACCCCAGTACAATACCAGTATATCTACAGTGATCATACATTCCAGTGCATCACCAGTAAACATACAGTAGTCATAGACTCCAGTACATTACCAGAAACGTTACAGTGATCATAAGCTCCAGGGTGTTAGATGTAGAGCTACAGTGATTATACACCCCAGTGCACCACCAGTAGAGCTACAGTGATCATACATTCTAGGGCATCACCAGTAGATCTACAAGCATACACTCCTGTGCATCACCAGTAGATTTCCAGTGATCATACACTCCAGTGCATCACCAGTAGATCTACAAGCATACACTCCTGTGCATCACCAGTAGATCTACAAGCATACACTCCTGTGCATCACCAGTAGATTTCCAGTGATCATACACTCCAGTGCATCACCAGTAGAACTATAGTGGTCATATACTCCAGTGCCTTACTGGTAGATCGACAATGATCATACACTCCAGTGCATTTCCAGTAGATCTACAGTGACCATACACTCCAGTGCATCACCAGTTGATCTACAGTGACCATACACTCCAGTGCATTTTCAGCAGATCTGCAGTGATCAGTAGATCTACAGTGACCATACACTCCAGTGCATTACCAGTATATCTACAATGATCATACACCTCAGTGCAATATCAGTATATCTACAGTGATCATACATTCCAGTGCATCCCCAGTAGAGATACAGTGGTCATAGACTACAATGCATTACCAGTAGAGTTTAAGAGGACATATGCTCCAGTGCATCACCAGTAGATCTACAGTGGTGATACACTCCAGGGTATCACCAGTAGAGCTACAGTGCATTACCAGAAGAGCAGCAGTGGTCATCCAGTCCAGTGCATTACCAGTATCTGTCATTCATTATGTGAGGAGTTTATATGTGATGAGTTTTGTTAGTTGAGTAAGAACTTTAACCAGGGGTGAATGCTAATAAATAAGGGTCCAGGTAATCAGGTCATTCCAGTTTGTAATGTGTATTGCCCTTGCAGTTTTTGTGTAATGTTATATTGTTCTGCTGGTGGAATGTAATGTGATAGCATGTAATGGTACCTGCTGGTGGCATGTAATGGTGCACTCTGATGGAGCCATGTACTGGTGTATCAATCTGCTGATAGCATGTAATATGTATTGTTCTGCTGGTAACATATAATGGCATATTGCACAACTAGTGGCATGTAATGGTATATTGCTCTGTTGGTTGCATGTAATGATATATTGCTCTGCTGGTGGCATGTAATGTATATTGCTTTGCTGGTGACATTTACTGGTGTACATCTCTGCTTGTGGCATATGATGGTGTATTGCTCTGGGTGTCCTTTTAAAAGGCACGCAAAACAGTATGAAACCTCATGACCCATTAACCATGTCATCATAATAATAATAATAACTTGTATTTATATAGCGCCTTTCTCCCAGTGGGACTCTAAGTACTTTCAGAGCACACTCTCGGAATTAACCAAATCGGCAGCTGAAATAGTAGATGTTATTACTACCCAATAAATGGTACTCATTTATCGACCTTGGAAGGATGAAGGGCTGAGTTGACCCTGCTGGGATTTGAACCTGCATCCTTGAGGTTTGAACAGACTTCATAGTCAGGGACTTTACCACTGAGATATCTCACCAGCCTGCATGACATTGTGAGATTCTGATGTCACCATTTTTATTATGGCAATATGGTTAATGGGTCATGAGGTGCACGCTCATGTGAGAAAGGTCGCATGCATCTTGCTGATTGCTGCCCCAGCTGTAGCTTCCCAGATCTCCTCCAGCTGGTTGCCAGCTTGATTTGAACACAAACGGCTAAGTTCCATCATTTGTTAAAGAAATTTTTACATGCCTTACATTTATTAGTCTCTTAGTTTACATTTTACAAACAGCAATAAGCAGCCTTATGTGTAATTGCTTACCTTCACCAGCTGGAGAAGCGGAGATAAGTCACATCTTGCTGAGCACTGCCCCGGCAGAAATTGTCTGGGGAACAATGAAACGCTTTATTAGTTTTAGCAGAGAAGAGGAGATTGAGTCAAGGCAGCGCTCTGCAAGATGCGACCTATGTCCGCTTCTCCAACTGGTGAAGGGAAGCAATTATACATAAAGCTGCTTATTGCTGTTGGAAAAATCTAAACAAAGAGACTAATAAATATAAGGCATGTAATAAATTGCTTTAACATATGAGGGAACTTAGCCGTTTGTGTTCACATCAGGCTGGCAAACAGGGAAAGATGGAGGAGATCTGGGGAACCAGAGCCAGGGCAGCGCTCAGCAAGATGCGACCTTTCACCATCCAACATGATAATCTTGCTATGTCATTCAATGCGAGATTCTTATGTTGCCATTCTTATTATGGAGCCATGGTTAATGGGTCATGAGGTTGCACGCTTGTTTGCGTGCAACCATTTAAACGTAAACCTTGCTCTGCTGGTCTCATATAATACCAGGTAAAAAAAGTTAGAAGAAGCGCAGGTTTGTCTTTTTGTATTGCTTTTACACTTTAGTTTTTAGCCTAATACTTTGGGGGACCGTAGAACCCTTTTATTCTCTGCTGTTATCTATACTTTCACAACATAATTCTTTATTAATTATATGTATGTATTATGGTGTTAGCGCTGTTTTTTCTACTGTCCTTTTGTTCTTTTCAGTCTGTAATAGAGTGCAGGTAGTACCAGGAGTGACTCAGTACAGCAATAAACAGCACTGATTGGTTACAAGTTCCCCTTGGTCTTGCTTGATTTAAGTGTGGTGCAATATTCTCCGGAGCTGTGGTAATCCATTTTGCAGTCTCGCAGGAATTTGACGTAAATAAAATACAATATTTAACCCCTTAAGGACCATTGCCGTGCCAGGACCGTCACGGCGGTCCGGCACTTAAGGACCAATGACGGTCCTGGCACGGCATGGGGTTCAGGGCTCCCGTCGCGGCTGCACGCTGCTCCGGAAGTCCTGAACCGGAAGCGTTATTAAAAAAAAATGTCCCGTGGTCTGCAAGTGCCGGACCCACGGGATCGCGCTGGTCCTTAATGGGTTAAGCAACAAGACCCTAATGCCATGAATTCCTTCATTAACCCTTGAGTGCAAGAGATTTGTGCAACAAACTGCAAATTTGAGGAGCAATGCTTTGCACATCCCTCTACCACTGAGAGGGTTAATAGAGGAGTAAACAACACAAGCATGCATTTGCAGTGGTGACATAAGCTCTGACTCTGGTGCTCTTTTAATCCATATAAATGAAACACTGTAAAAGGTTAATCCGGTTGAACAGAAAAAAAAAATCTCTTTTTTTAACCTAGTGAACCAGATGCACTGAGAAGAAAAATAATTCTGCGGCAATCCATTTCCACCATAGGGAACAAAAACATTCCCAGATACACACATTACTATAAATAGGACTTTCAACCCCTTGAATGCTAAAGGGGTCTCCAACGCATTCAAGGGGTTAAAGTCCCATTTAAATAAAATAATATTTTTATTTGTTATGTATTTTTATATACTTTATTTATATAGCTCCAACTCATTCCACAGCGCTGTACAATAGGCATACCTGGGAACTCTCCAGAGCTGCCCCAGAGACTCCGGTTTTTGCAACTGATTACCTGGTCTCCGAGGACAGACACTGATTTTCTGGCAGTGAGGAGTTTCATAAGAACCTCTGCCCACTTCTGCTCCTTCCCACCCAGTTCCTTGCACTTCCTGCCCTCCTCTCCTCCTTCCCACCCAGTTCCTTGCGCTTCCTGCCCTCCTCTCCTCCTTCCCACCCAGTTCCTTGCACTTCCTGCCCTTCTCTCCTCTTTCTCACCCAGTTCCTTGCACTTCCTGCCCTCCTCTCCTCCTTCCCACCGAGTTCCTTGCACTTCCTGCCCTCCTCTCTTCCTTCCCCACCCAGTTCCTTGCACTTTCCACCCTCCTCTCCTCCTTCCCCACCCAGAGAAGTGCAACAAAACTAATAAAGGCATTGGATCTGAGTGATAAATGGAGACTAGTCAAACTGGGTTTGTTTACATTAGAGAAGAGATGTCTAACAGGTAATATGATTACCATTTACAAATACATTCAAGATCAATATAAAGAACTATCCAACTAATTATTTCCGCAAAGAGCTGAGCTAAGAATGAGAGGTCATCCATTAAGACTAGAGCAAAGGTGCTTTCAACTAAAACAAAGGTGTGGATTTTTTTACAGCAAGGACAGGTACAGCTATGGAATACTTTTTGATGTTGTACTTGCAGATAATGTAACTGCTTTAAAAAAAGCAATGGATGCCTATCTAGCACAGAAAAATATTGAAAATGATGACAGCTGGCTTCAATGCAGATAGTTTGTTGATCCAGGGAAATATCTGACTGCCATTTGGAGTCAAGAAGGATTTTTTTACCCACTTGGGGTTAAATTGGAAATGGCTTCAGAAGGTTTTTTTTGTTTTGTTTTTCTGACTTCCTCTGGATTAACAGGGGTGTTTTGGCATGGGCTGAACTTGATGGACGCATGTCTTTTTCAGTCTTGTCAACTATGTTACTATTTTAGAAATGTCCATTCACTTCCCCAATGCCCTTCCTTTGGCTCTTGTATCATTAAGAGGAGAATTTGGCATAAGTAACTTAAAAAATTGGTGATATCCAGGTGTAAGACTAGAAATGTTATCCCACCACTTGCTTTATGGTTTATCCACAAAGAAAAGAGGTGCAGTTCTGAAACAAAGTAACAGAACCAAGGAGGAGACATAAAAAAGAGGATTTTAGTCTTACCTGTTAAATGCTTTTCTCTTAATCCATACAGGTTACTGGTAACTTTGGGTAGGCGATTCGCTCCTTTAATTGTAGGCAGGAACAATTCTAGAATTGTATGCAGGGGGTGGAGCCTACCTTCCCTCCTTGGCTGCAGCTAGTCAACCAGCTCCAGAAAGATTTGATACACTAACTATTGACGAGACAGTGGAAGGGAAAGAAGACTCCTGTGAGCATGACCCCAAAGGACCCCCACAGACTGCCACAGGAGAGCCAAGCATGGTCCCTTGACAGGGTGGGAGACCAGTAACCTGTATGGACTAAGAGAAAAGGATTTAACTGGTAAGACTAAAATCCTCTTTTCTCTGTAGTCCAATACAGGTTACTGGTAACTTTGGGATGTCCAACCATTGAGTTTCCCAGAGGTGGGAAGTAAGGCAAGAACCAGGCACAAGGTCCCCAAAGTCACTAGAGCAGATACGAACCATCAGATCAGGGATAGCCGAACAAAACAATTAAGTGTCAAAGGACACTGAACAGGGGTAACAACACCCCAAACTGTTACACAGCACACTGAACTAGAGCCAGGTTGACTCATGAGGGTGGAAAATCTAGCTCAAATATGGTTAAAAAATAAAGAAATTTGATCAGGAGAAAATATAGAGGGTTTGAAAATGAGAGACGCTTTCGTATGTAGCATAGTGTGGAGAGAGTGACGATCACTGTATCCAGATAGAACAGGGCAGATGCTTCCCTTCACATATCGGCATTCTTAAAATGAAAACAATTGTATCTACAGTACTTCCTTCGATATATAGGATAGCTCTATAAAAGTAGCGATAGTAATGATTTAGTGCTGTATACATACTTGCTCCATCAATTAACGGCAAGTCAAGTGTAAACGCTGAGGGGCATTATTTCACAGCAAACAAAGAACGGTTGCCACGCCTTCTTGACCCCTGATTGCTTAATATATAGAGTATCGATTGAAATTGTTGCAACATTTGCGGTCATCAGAGTGAACCGCTTAGCAGGAAACCTAAGTATTGTGAATTGAGTGTCAGTGATCATATTATGAGAAAGCAAGCAATAATGAAGAATTAATAAGGACATTCCTGCAATAAAGACAACCTGAAGGATTGCAGATTGTGAAAAAATGAGATACGTTCTTAATTGATAGTAGGTCTATGTTACTAATCCATGGAGGTTCACAAATTAACCCATTGTGGGTGTGATCTAGTCTTCCCATCTCTATTTTCCCTGAGAAACTTTTGTTTACAGAAACGTTTTAATTTAAGTTTTAATGAATTTTCAATGAAGATTATATTTTAAGATAGCAGTGATACCTCCAACACAAATACAGCACTGAACGAGACTTCAATAAAATGATTTGTCTGATATCCTAAGTGCAATAGAATAGTAGGGTATGACATAGACACATTTATCTTTTCTTTCCTTCTTTTCTTTATAATTTGTGAGATGTGCGCCATGGCAAACAGGACCGCTTCTATGGTGGAGATGAATTTTCCCACTAGAAAGGACAGCTTCTTGCCTGGAACTGGATCTTGAGCCAGAACCGCAGAAACCCTGTGGGCGATCTGGTGAGCTACCTCGTCCGTGAGAAACACCATGCTCTTCTGAGTGTTGAAAAGAAGGCCCAGGAAGACCAGATGCTGGGATGGGACAAGATCTGACTTGTTAATGTTGATGATCCACTAGTGATGGGTGAGAAAGTGAATGCATAGCTGAACCTGCTGATGAAGAAGTTCAGCAGTGGGGGCTTTCAGAAGCAGGTCATCCATGTATGGAGTAACTCTGATGCCGTCCAGGTGGAGGATGGACACTAAGGCTCCCAGGACACGACTGAAAACTTGAGGAGCTGAAGTCAGACCAAAGGGAAGAGCTGAAAACTGAAAATGCCTTCGGTCACAGGCAAATCTGAGATACTGCCAGCTCTCTGGATGAATGGCGATGTGTATATACACGTCCTGAAGATCCAGAGATGAAAGGAATTCCCCCGGGGACATAGCAGCAATCACCATCCGTAGAAACTCCTGGTGATAATGAGTCCGGATCACAAAGGATTTGAGATCCTTCAAATCCAAAATGGGGTGACAACCGCCGTCCTTTTTGGAGACCACAAAGAGGTTTGAGTGAAAACCCATACCTCTGTCCTGAACTAGAACCGGCTCTAGAAAATCCTTGTTCAGAAGAGCCTGAATAGCGCCGTTGAACAGCCGCATTTCTCCACACCCTGAGGAGTATGAGAAGGAAAGAAGCGAAAGGGAGGAGGAGAGACACAAGGGATCCTGTAACCTTCCTTCACCATCTGTAAAACCCACAGGTCCACCACTGAATCCTCCTAGATGCTGTGGTAGTGACTCAGACGACCACCCACAGCAGAGTGGGGACCTGGATTTGGTGAGTCTTGCCGAAGAAGGCTCCTTGGGCTTGGAGGAAACTGTGGGGTTCCATTGCTGTTTGGGCTTGGAGGAGGCACGTGGAGCTGAGGGAACCGTCTGGTTCACCGGACGTCTCTCAGTCTGAAAGGAATGAAAATACTGATTACACTTAAGCAGCATTTTCTTCTTGGGGACCATAGGTAGAAGGGTACTCTTACCCCCGGTGGCCTCACTGATCAGATCTTTAAGATCTGGCCCAAACAAAGAAGTACCTTGAAAAGCTAAGAAGAGCAATACTTTCTTGGAAGCAGTGTCAGCAGACCATATCTTGAGCCAAAGTGCCCGTCTGGCAACCACAGACATGGTAGAAGCCCTAACCACCAAATGGATGGCATCAAATAAGGCAGCAGAAACACAGTGCTGTGCCTCAGAAATGTTGGCAAGAAGGCACAACATATCCGAAGTAGGAGCAACCTGACGGACAGCCAGGGTGAGCTGTTCAGTCCAGACCGCGATGGCCCGGTTCACCAATGCTGCCGCAAATGCTGGATACATGGCATTACCAGCAGTGGCAAAAATGGACTTGAAGGAGACCTTAAGTTTCTTGTCAGTCCAGTCCTTCAGAGCGGACGCATCAGAAACTGGCAAGGCAGTTGACTTAGATAGCCTGGAGATATGAGCATCCACTTTAGGAGGATGAACCCACTGAGCAAGCGCTGCCTCAGAAAAGCAATAAAGCTTGGCAAATTTCTTGGACACAGAAGGTTTCCTGTCCATAGATTTCCACTCTTCAGACACAAAGCGGTCAAGAGTGGGGTTAGGTGGACGCGTCTAAGGGGCTTTTTAGGTTCCTGAAAACATCAGAGCAGAGGCGTAACTAGAAGCCACGGGTCCCTGGTGCAAGAATTGCCATGGGCCCCCCTCTGACCTCATTGGCCCCCCTCAACCACATTGGCCACCTCTACATTGCCCCTCAATCTCCACAATGCCCCTCATTCTCCATATTTCCCCTTCATCTCCACAATGCCCCCTCCACATTGCCCCCATCACAATGCCCCTTCCACATTGCCCCTCAATCTCCACAATGCCAGTTCCACACTGCCCCTCAATCTCCACAATGCCCCTCATTCTCCACATTGCCCCCCAGTCTCCACAATGCCCCCATCTACACATTGCCCCTACTGACCCCCCCGTCCTCCTACCTCGAGTCCCTGGTGGTCTAACGGTGTGTAAAATGCCGAATGAGGCACAGACCTCTGGAACACAAACTCCCGCAGAGTTGTTAGTAATGCAGAGCGCTGGGAGATTATGTCATCTCCCAGCGCTCTGCATTATTAAAGCGCCGGCCGCCGGGAGATCAGCTGTTCTGCGGGCGCATTGCAAGGAGGTCGCAGGGGGCAGCCGGGCCCCTGAGAGTGACGGGCCCGGTCGCAGGTGCGACTCCTGCGACCCCTATTGTTACGCCACTGCATCAGAGGGATCAGGATCAGCCTCAAAAGGATCCCCAAAAAACTGAAAAGAGCCCACAGCAGAACATTCTTCAACATCTGAATCCACCAGCAGTTCCTCCTCAGAGGAATCTGATATGTCAGGTACTCCCTGAGGTTTTGGCAGGGAAGACTTGATGGAGGAGGGGGTCTGCCAAGAATGGAAGATCTCCTGTAACTGAGATGGAAAGAGTTGCAATGTAGACCTAAGGTCCCTGGTGGCAGCTTTGAACTCTTGCACCCAGACTGGCTCTAAAGCATGGCTGGAGGTCCCTGGGAGACTCTCAGGGACATCAGAACATGCGGGGCATAAATGACCTGAGAATTCTCTAGGTAACCCTGAATGACAGGAAGAGCAGTGCGCAATAGGGGATACAGAGACCCCAGCATCCTTAGTCTTAGGTCTGGCCCCAGGCTTCAACGGTATAGACATTCTCACAGTGTAAAATAACCTTACAATAAAAGAAATCACCCAAGTACAGTGTATAGGATTAAAGTTTCACCCAGAAAACGCTAAAGGCAAAGGGTTAATCAGCAGAGGAGAGAAGGAGAGTCCAAGCCCTGCACAGGATACTCGTTCTGGAAATGGAACAAAATGGCTGCCTGGCGGGAGCCAATCAGAAACGAGCGTGCGAAACAAGCGCTCATGGGAAATGTAGTTTTCCCAGGAAAAGTACCCAAACAGTGCCCGAAGCCACCGAAGCCCCCCAACACACTAGAAACATGAATCGGATGATAGCGCAAGGGCAGACAAGAAAATTAGCCATCTCTGAAGTCGTTAGGTTAAGCGGTTGCAGAGATATGTCCCATAGGAGTGAATGGAGCAATGACGCCTATGCGGTGAAGCGCTCCTTTGGAACTTAAATTTTACAAAATTGAAACAGTAAAATAAAAATGCATGAAACTTGTCTGTGTCTTCATCAAGGAGCAAATCTTTCTGGAGCTGGTTGGCTAGCTGCAGCCAAGGAGGAAAGGTAGGTTCCACCCCCTGCATACAATTCTAGAATTGTTCCTGCCTACAATTAAAGGGGCAGATCGCCTACCCAAAGTTACCAGTAACCTGTATTGGACGACAGAGAAATGAACATTAAGTTAAAAGGGGCATCCTCTGGCATTAAAAGGGGTTAATAAACTCCCACTTACCTTATTATAGCAAGAAAATCCTAATGGCCCTATCAAATTTGCACTCAGTCCAGAATATCATGTCCATGGGGGTGGGCATGACAGTTGCTGAAAATTCTTTTCAAAATGAAGCAGGGAGAATGCACACACATTCTTTACCCTTTGGGTGCCAGACCCATTGCTCCATAATGTGTTGTGTCTCACTCCTGCACTCGAAGAGTTAGCCCTTTAAAGATCAGGAGGGTATGAGTTGAGGGGTAAGATCACATTAGGCAGAAGGAGAAGTTTGACATGGTCCTATTAGCAACTGCCTCCATGGACATTACATCCAGGACTAAACAAAAGGGCAAAATTCATAGGGTCCATTAGCATTTTATGTCTATTGCAAGATAAGTGGAGTGTTATTATTAGGAGGTGTTAGTTCTCCTTTAACAGAAAACTGTAACTATGTGTCATCTATCTATCTATCTATCTATCTATCTATCTATCTATCTATCTATCTATCTATCTATTTAGCTATCTAGCTATCTATCTTTATATTAATAATTTATCTAGTATCTATCTAGTATCTATCTATCTGTCTAGAATCTGTCTTTATCTATCATCTATCTACACTCTTCTCAAATTCCCATTGATTTGAATGGTGTTTTTAACCCTTTGCGTGCCAGAGGGGTATGGAATGCATTGCAAATCAATGCATTCTGTACCACATTGGCACTCAAAGAGTTAACCCCCCCCCCCAGAATGCAAGAGAAATCTCCAATTCATTGTTTTACTGTGCAATGGAGACCTCCTTTGTAATCAGTGGGTTAAAAGCCCCATTTAAATTAATAGGTATGTTAATTTTTCCCTGTGGCACACCTGGTTGGTCACATCGCTTTGGCGTATTGAACAGGACAATACATGCAGTACTGTAGACATGTCTCACCTGACATTCTTCCTGCTGTCTCTCATGGGCACTGGGTGGTTCTGCTCTTCTTCATGTTGATGATAATGATGATGGTGATGCTTTTGCGAATGGAACCCATTGAGCATTGCTCCTGGCCATAAACTGGTGAGCAGAAGTAATTTAATGATGAGAACCATTTCTTTAAGGATCCAAAGTAATATTTTGCTCCCTAGTGCCTCAAAGAGATTTCATATTCCTGTCTTTGTTATTGAGTCACTGTGCCACTCCAAAATGAGGCATCGCAGGCACAGGGTAAGACGTACATGCCATGCTCTTCAGATTCTACAGTGGCCACTCTAGCACAATTCTAGAATATCCAGGCTACGTCCCCAGGGATGCTCATGGAGATACATCCTTAATGATGAAGGTAGAGTGTACCCAAAAGTAACAAGGTAAGCAAATGAACACAGAGAGAAAAGAATATGCCAAGTGGGTACCAGCATAAGCCCAGTGCTGAGTTTACCACCCACACAGAGCATTCTCAGACAAACTACAGCATGGAACAGTGATGTTAACTTTAATCTCCCTTAATCCGACACACACACACAACATTAAAAAAAAAAACCTTTCAATACACAATGAAATCTGGTCTTATTCTGTGCAGACCATGTGATTTAATCTTGGTGCTTGATCTTCAGAGCAGTTGTCCCAATGTTTGTTTTTTTACTGTAACTCTTTACATATTGATGTACCATAAGACTATTGAGAACAAACTTTATTACAAATGATACCTTCTGGGGTGTATAGAGAAGCATCTTATCGCAAGGAATTTAGAAACGTTCCAAAGGGAGAAATTACTACAACAAAAGGAAAACTAGAAGAAGTGGATTTTATGGAAATTAATTGGAGAACTCTTGGAATAGATATGGTTATTATAGGACTGGACATCTTTAACCCTTTGAGTACCAGAGGAATGCATTGGAAATCCCTCTGGCACTCAAAGGGTTAAGTAGATAGGGAAATGGGCAGATGATATGGGGCAACTGTCTCACATATGTAATTGACTAGCAGCAGGGAACAGGTTTCTGAACAGGCAGTGTGGACAATTTTCTAGAATGGCAGATTGTTAGGGGCATTTGTTAAGTGACCAACATGCCAACAGCTGCCTGCTGATGTTATAGTATAGTAGCAGTTCTTCCAGCCAGCATAAAGGGATAACAATGTTTCATTCCACAAGCAGGTCTGAACACTCATCATAGTTTAGTACTGATGCCTGATGCTCTTACTGTTCAAAACTTGCTAGTCACACTGTAATTATATGATGAAGTGTATCTCTCTCTCCCCTTTTACCAAACCTATGCATCCTCCCTACAGATCTGAAAACCGGTCATCAGACCGGACAGATCACAACGAGTTATAATGTTCCTTCTGTCAGTATAAGGAAAACCCTGCCCTCCTTGACATAAGAGGGCAGGTTTTTCCTAATACTGACTGAAGACTGTCCCTCGTTGTGGTCCCCTGTCGGATCTGAAACAGAAATGCTGACGTTGGGAAAAAGGGCAGGAGGGGTAAACTTCACCATATACTTACATAGTAACTAGCAAGTTTAAGAGCATCAGACATCAGTACTATTAACTATGATGTACGTTCAGAGCTGCTTGTGGAATGAAACATTACTATCCCTTTAAGTTACTGAGGCTTCAGGAAAGGAGCTGTCCAGTCTACAGAAGGTTGTTTTAAAGGGACACTATTGTCTAAAAGCAATGGTGGTGATTTGGGACACATTAAGCGATGTAATAGGTTGGTGGAATCAACCCAACAGATTCCTGCAATTAATATTGGAGGAATCCCAAAAAAGAAGAAATACAGAGGGTTCCGAGGGAGAGGGTACAATTCCAAAAAAAACCCCACAATAGATGGAAACCCAGTATGATTGAACAGACATAAGATAGGGACATGGGTTCTGACCAGAATATATAATTAATTATCAAGTTATAATTTGAGTGACACTGAATGCTCCCTTTTAAGTAAGGGACTGTCCTTCTGTCCATCCAGTTCATTAAATTTGTATGAATTATTTGTAGATTTAAAAAAACTGTCCCTGAAAATATATTTTGCCAATAAGTCCTTAAAAGGTAGAACAGGCACTAATCCTATCATCACAGAGGTTCCCCTTCTTGATAGTGAAAAAAGAGAAATTATACCATTTGTTGATACGGATACAGAGTTCTTGCTAAATGGCAGTGTTCCCTCAGGGTTAAGGGCAAAAGTGTCTTTTTTTCCCAACCCAATGGAAAGGACCATTTGTAGAGACCTTCAGTGCGGTCTTTATGGATGAATTTAAAAAGGTAGGGAATATGACCTTGAAAAATAATAATCTCAATGACAGTGAATTGAAGGCTATGATAGATTTAAAGAAAAATAAGGATTTTTTTTCTTAAGGGAGGTGCTATAATAGTGCAGGACTCCAGTGATTATTTGAAGGAAGTCAATAGAATTTTAAAAGATGCTATTAGACTCCCTTGACCTCTGATCCTACTCCTATCTTTCAAGAAGAATTTCATACCCTCATTGAGGATGCATTTGAGAGAGGTCTAATTGATAAGGAAGAAAGATCTTTTATATATCTGAAGAATCCTCATACCCCCATCTATTACCACCTACCCAAGGTCCATAAATCGCTCATAGATCCACCGGGACACCCCATAATATCAGGTGTCCAATCGCTGACGTCCAACTTGTCCACATATATTGACTTCCATTGACAGAGGCATGTAGTGGGCCTCAGATCTTATCTGGCGGACTCACAACATGTGCTTGATGCGGTAAGCAAGATTCAATGAGTCATTATATGTTGGCGACTCTGGATGTCACTGCGTTATATTCGAACATTCCACATGAGGGTGGCCTCAAAGCAGTTGAGCATTTCCTCCTGTTCAATTTTCTAATGCTGGTCTCACAGAGCCACTTTTTATCGGATGCCATCAAGTTTATATTGACCCACAGCCACTTTGAGTTTGATGGTTGTCGCTACCTCCAGGTGAGGGGGACGGCTATAGGGACCAGGTTCGTACCAAGTTTTTATGGGTTTTCTTGTAGAAAATATGGTGTACCATCATGGAGTTCTCAGTGCGGACCTGGTTCTATATCGTTGTTATATTGATGACATCCTCATCATCTGGTGGGGGGGTGACACCCTGGGACTCTAGGCGTTTGTGGCTCATTTGAATTCTAATCAGTGGGCTTTGATATTTACCAGCACACATCATTCCACTAATATCCAATTATCGGTTCTCGAACTTGTTGGCATCCCGGGTGGAATTGTTGAGACTAAGACGTATTTTAAATCTGTTGATAAAAACAGCTATCTGAGGTTTAACAGCTGCCACCATAAAAAGTGGCTTAGAAATGTGCCTTATGGCCAATTTAGAAGAATCAGGTGGAACTGCTCTTCTACTGAGACCTATGATGAACAATCTCAAATACTGATAGATCGGTTCCTTGCTATCATGGTACCCGTGATTCCATGTTTTTTATTTTTTCTGTCAGTTATCCAATGTGAGGTCTTCATTGGTTGCCCTGTGTTTAGCCCTCCCAGTATAGCCTTTATATACTGGGCTCCTGAACCCTCTCACTGCCCTTTCGTGGTGTTCCTATGCCAGTTCTACGTTTGTATTGAGGTTTCCAGTGTACTGACTTGGCTTGCCTGACTACTCTCCTGTTCCTGCGCCTGTGTACCGACCCGGACTGCCTGACTACTCTCCAGTGATCGTTCCTGTGTACCGACCCGGCCTGGCTGACGTTCCTGCTACCGTGTACCGACCCGGATTGGCTGACGTTCCTGCTCCTGTATCCTGACCCTCCTGGCTGACGTTCCTGCTCCTGGATTCCAACTCGGCAGTCTCCCGTTGTGGTCCTGGTCGCCTCGGCGACATTCTGACTTCCGGTGCCTTACTTTGTTTGGCACCTCTGCCCCGCAGGCTTGCCTAGTCTTCCATTTGGCTCTACAGAGCACCTCTGGCCTAGTCCTCCTTTCAGCATACCGGTTGCCAGTGTTGCCTCCGTGATAGCACTGGTACATTGCCATTGGCTACTCTCTGTCTAAACCGGTTGCAAGTGTTGCCTCCGTGATTGCACCGGTACACTGCTATTGGTTTGCTCCACTCTGTCTAAACCGGTTGCAAGTGTTGCCTTCATGATAGCACTGGTACATTGCCATTGGTTATGCTCCACTTTGTCAAAACCAGTTGCAAGTGTTGCCTCCGTGATAGCACCGGTACATTGCCATTGGTTACGCTCCACTCTGTCAAAAACGGTTGCAAGTGTTGCCTCCGTGATTGCACCAGTACATTGCCATTGGTTACGCTCCACTCTTTCAAAACCGGTGCAAGTGTTGCCTCCGTTATTGCACCGGTACATTGCTATTGGTTACGCTCCACTCTGTCATAACCGGTTCCTAGTGTTGCCTAAGTGTCAGCACCGGTAGCACTCCTGTTTACTTCAGTGGACTGGTATCGCTGTGAACTCAGTCTTTGGCGTTTTCAAGAAGCAGCCTATTGCCAGAACATATGGGACTGTTTTCCTTTCTTGATGAACGTTAACTGCATTGCTGTAACCTGGAAACCTTATCATCTGCCTGACCCGTGTCAGCATAAACTGTTTGTCTCCTATACTTATGCTGGACCTGTGTGGGCCTAATTAACCTGTCGTGTGTCTGTACTATAAGATTTATATTACAGGACCTGTGAGGGTTCTTTATGTATTATTGTATTTAATAAAACTGTGTTTCTTCTGTGTCCCCGACACGGCGGTATAAACAAAATGGGTTGCTCCTCCCTCCAGCTGGAGCAGGATCCAATTAAAAAATGTTTAAAACGGGACTCCCCGTTCAGTATGTCAGTCCTTTTTTGCACCAGCTGGAGCAGGAGTAGCGTGTCGGTGCCTACCTTTTTTATTTTTCTTGTCTTCCGGAAGGCCGCTTGTAATGCTGCCGAGCCAGGGCAGGGAAGCCCTGAAGCCCCGGTTTTTCATCTTGGCCGGCCGGGGGAGCCGTGAGGAAAGTAACTTGTGGGGATTCCCCTGGGCAGCCCCAGGTTGCAGAGAGTGCCGCGGCTGAGACGCTGGGAGCAGGTAGAAGCAATCCTGGCGGGACCTTCAAACAGAGGCCAAGGTAAGACTTCCTTTTTTATATAGAAGTCAGTTACGTGGGAGGCCTCTGCATTCCAGGCTGGAATGCAAGCCAATATCTATTTAAAAGCCATGAGTTCTCCATGGCTTTAGGTCTACATAATTTTAATGTATTTAATAATAGTTAAATTTTAACATTTATTTGATCCACTGCTTATTGTCATGGCTGCCCCTAAGCCTTCCACTACTCCCAGTGCTAAGGATAAATCTGTGGACAAGGAAGATATAGTCAAACAGAAGACTTGCTTAAACTGTGATGCTAAATTATCTAGTAGTGAATCCTCAAAGATTTGTGCAGAATGCCTGAGGAAAGCAGCAAGTCAGGCTATTCCAGACCAGTTCCAGAGTTTCCTGTCATGGATGAAATCCTCCATGCAGGAAACATTTTCAGCTATGCAACAGACACAGCCGCAAAAGAAAAGGTTAAGAATGGAAGATCCTGAGGAGGGAACCTCTAACAGGATGGAGGAAGCAGATTCAGATAGCATACAAGAAATTCTGTCGGCCTATTCCTCACAAGAAGAAGGAGAAATTACTGAAGAGGAAGGAATATTCAACATTGACAAAATGGACATATTGTTAAAAAATATGAGGAAAACACTGGGTTTGGCAGAAGAGCACAAAGAGCAAGATGTTCTGGATACAGCATTTCTGGGTAACAAGAAGCCTGTTCAAGTATTTCCAGTTCATCATGTAGTTTCAGACGTAATAAAGGCAGAATGGAGTAAAGGGGACAAAAGGGTATCAACGTCAAAAAGATTCCAAAAAATGTATCCTTTTAAGGAAGAAGATACATCGTTATGGATATCTCCCCCTAAGGTTGACGCTCCAATAGCGCAGCTATCAAAGAAGACAACGCTTCCCATGGAGGATGGATCTTCACTCAAAGACGCCATGGATAGACGGATAGATAGTACTCTAAAAAAACTATTTTCCTTTCTAGGCCAGTCTTTGAAAATATCTACGGCACTAACCTGCATATCACGAACCATCAGAATCTGGTTAACAGAAGTAGAAGAAAAAATAGAGAATTCAGTATCAAGATCTAAATTAATAAAGAAAGTGTCTTTTATAAAAGATGCAGTGGGATTTACATGCGATGCTTCTATGGACGCCATCAAGCTAGCTGCAAGATCATCATCCCTTTCAGTGTCTGCTCGCCGTGCGCTATGGCTCAGATCTTGGGGAGCGGACACCTCTTCAAAAGCAAAATTAATATCCTTGCCATTTATTGGATCCATGCTATTCGGTGAACAGCTGGAAGACCTCATTAAAAAAGTATCTGGAGGAAAGAGTCAGTTTCTTCCTCAAGACCGAAGACACAAAGGATCTCCTAGCAGGCCTTCCTTTAAGTCAAGAAAACAGTCTTTTCAGGAAAGCAGGAGGTTTCAACAAGGCAAGTTCTATGATCAGAAAAGACAATCACAGTCCCAAAGTAATAGGCCTAATTTCAGGAAGGAGTCCTTTCGAAGAAACCAAGTCAAGAAAGAATCACAATGAAGGTAGTGGGCCCTGTCTCCGGGTCCAGTAGGGGGCAGACTTCAACTATATTTACCCCACTGGAAGGAAAAAACCTCAGACAAATGGGTACTGCAAAACCTAGAGGCAGGGTATCCGCTAGAATTCAGCACGAGACCAAGCAAGAACATCTTCAAATCATCTCCAATTCCATTGGACCTAGAGAAAAAGGAAGAATTAATACGCTCAGTTCAATCACTAGAACAAAGCAATGTCATTCAGCCAGTTCCAGACCATCAGAAGGGAAAAGGGATATACTTGATAATTTTCCTGACTCCCAAAGCAAACGGAGGATACAGAACAATTTTAGATCTAAAATACCTGAATCAGTTTATAAAATATCAACCCTTCAAGATGGAAACAGTAGCCTCAGTCCTCAGAACAATAAGCCCCGGAGACTGGATGGCGACAATAGATCTAAAGGATGCGTATTATCTAGTGATGATCGAGCACCCCAATGCTCGGGTGTTCGGGTGCTCTGGCCGAGCACCCCCGGAGGCTCGAGTGCTCGGCCGAGCACCCGAGCCCCATTGAAGTCAATGGGAGGACTCGAGCATTACACCAGGCACCCCCTGCTCTGATGAGGGGAGGGTGCCTGGTCCATAGGAAAAGGGCAGAAAATGATGGAAACACCACAGAAATGGTTCAGGGACAGCATAGGGAGGATGTCTGGATGCATCTTGGACTCCAACGTTGCTGCTGGGAACAATGTTTCGCCCGTAGTACGCCATTTTTACAGACTGACCGTAAAACACACAAAAAGGAAGATAAAAACGACTTTAGGCGAAAAATTGTTACCAAACAGTATTTGCTGTATATTTACTTGTATATCATCTGCAAATTCTGCAAAAAATTTCATCGATTTTTCGGAACTGGGGCCATGATTAAGAGGGAAACGTGCGCAGAGAAAATTCTGCAAAAAATTTCATCGATTTTTCGGAACTGGGGCCATGATTAAGAGGGAAACGTGCGCAGAGGCAAATTCTGCCAAAAATTTCCTCGATTTTTCTGAATTGGGGCCATGATTAAGAGGGAAACGTGCGCAGAGGCAAATTCTGCAAAAAATTTCTTCGATTTTTCTGAACTGGGGCCATGATTAAGAGGGAAACGTGCGCAGAGGCAAATTCTGCAAAAAATTTCCTTGATTTTTCTGAACTGGGGCCATGATTAAGAGGGAAACGTGCGCTGAGCCGACCATCTAAAACATTATGGGTGAGGGTCTGCTGCGGAGCTGACCATCCTAAACATTATATGCGAAGGCCCGCTAGTGAGCTGACGCTATAAAACATTATATGAGAGGGCCCGCTAGAGAGCTGACCCAATAAAACATTATATGAGAAGGCCCGCTGGTGAGCTGACCTATACAAAAATTGTCAAACAGCGCCCGCTGGTGAGCTGGCCCTATATAAAAATTATATCCCAGGGTATATGGAAGAGAGTCAACCATATACCCATTTTTTGGGTGGAAGGGGTGAATGGGAATACAGAGTATTCCCATCATTGTAAATAACATATTTAAAGTGACTTTATGTTCACCCGGGGCTTTCCTCCAGTGGAGTGGAGAAGTCAGGGGAAATCCAGGCCTTGTTCATTTTTATAAGTGTCAACCTATCAGCATTTTCGGTGGAAAGGCGGATACGCTTATCTGTTATGATGCCACCAGCAGCACTAAATACCTGCTCAGACAGAACGCTGGCGGCAGGGCAGGCCAGCACCTCCAAGGCGTAGAGTGCCAGTTCATACCACGTGTCCAGCTTGGACACCCAGTAGTTGTAAGGCACAGAGGGATCATTGAGGACGCTGACACGGTCTGCTATGTACTCCTTCACCATCTTCCAAAACTTTTCCCTCCTTGTGACACTAGGCTGCGCATCAGGGTGAGGGTGCTGGCGGGGTGTCATGAAGGTGTCCCACGCCTTGGAGAGTGTTGCCCTGCCTTTGTCGGAACTGCTGTGTGCTCCCCTTTTCTCCCCTTCTCGGTTGGCCAAGGTAGCACGTACTCTGCCGCCAGCGTTGTCAGATGGAAAATTTTGGAGCAATTTTTCGACAAGAACCTTCTGGTATTGCACCATTATGCTTGTCCTCTCCACCGGAGGAATGAGAGATGAGAAATTCTCTTTGTAGCGGGGGTCCAGAAGGGTGAACACCCAGTAATCCGTGTTGTCTAAAATGCGTGTAACGCGTGGGTCACGGGAAAGGCAGCCTAACATAAAGTCAGCCATGTGTGCCAGAGTACCAACAGGCAAGATTTCGCTGTCCTCACCAGGAGGATGACTCTCAATCTCCTCATCCTCTTCCTCCTCTTCTGCCCACCCACGCTGAAGAGATGGAACTAAAGTTCCATGGCTACCCTCTGTAGCGGAGGCAACCGTGTCTTCCTCCTCCTCCTCCTCCTCCGCCTCCTCCAATTGTCGCTGAGAAGACGAAGTGAGGGTGCTCTGGCTATCACCTTGTGTAAGCTCTTCCTCCCGCATTTCCACCTCTTCCACATGCAAAGCGTCGGTTTTAATTGTGAGCAGCGAGCGTTTCAGTAGACACAGAAGTGGGATGGTTACACTGATAATAGCGTTATCGCCGCTCACCATCTGTGTCGATTCCTCAAAATTGCGTAAAACCTCACAGAGGTCTGACATCCATTCCCACTCCTCACTTCTGATTAGAGGAAGTTGAACGGAGAGGCGACGACCGTGTAACAGCTGGTACTCCACTACTGCCCTCTGCTGCTCACAAAGCCGGGCCAACATGTGGAAGGTGGAGTTCCAGCGCGTGCTCACGTCACACAGCAGCCGGTGAGCTGGCAATTGTAAGCGCTGCTGCAGCTTCAACAGGCCGGCTGAAGCTGTTGATGACTTACGGAAATGTGCACACACGCGGCGCACCTTGGTCAAGAGATCATGCAAATTGGGGTAGGTTTTTAGAAATCGCTGAACCACTAAATTAAATACATGCGCTAGGCATGGCACGTGTGTGAGCTTGCCGAGCTCCAAAGCCGCCACCAAGTTACGCCCATTATCACACACAACCATGCCTGGTTGCAGGTTGAGTGGCGAGAGCCACTGCTCGGTCTGGTGACTAATCCCCTGCAACAGCTCTGAGGCCGTGTGCTGTTTGTCCCCAAGGCAGATCAGCTTCAGCACGGCCTGTTGACGCTTCCCCACTGCAGTGCTACACTGCTTCCAGCTACCGGCTGATGGGTGAGTGGCGCTGCGCGCAGAGAATTCGGAGGTGGAAACGGAGGAGGAGGAGCCAATAACGTAGGTGCTGGCGGAAACCCTGATGGAGGTAGGGCCCGCAATCCTCGGCGTGGGTAGCACCTGTGCCATCCCAGGGTCCGAGTCGCTCCCAGCCTCCACGACATTCACCCAGTGTGCCGTCAGGGAAATGTAGCGTCCCTGGCCACAAGCACTTGTCCATGTGTCAGTCGTTAAGTGGACCTTCCCAGTAACTGCGTTGGTCAGGGCACGGGTGATGTTACGGGACACATGGTGGTGTAAGGCGGGGACGGCACACCGGGAAAAGTAGTGGCGGCTGGGGACTGCGTAACGAGGGACAGCTGCTGCCATCAGGCTGCGGAAGGACTCAGTCTCCACAAGCCTAAATGGCAGCATTTCGATGGCCAGTAATTTGGAAAGGTGTGAGGTTAGTGCTATGGCCTGTGGGTGGGTGGCTGGGTATTTTCGCTTGCGCTCAAATGCCTGAGGTAACGACATTTGGACGCTGCGCTGGGACAGGGAAGTGGATGTGGTCGCTGATGGTGCTTCAGATGGTACAGGTGCAGGGCGGGAGGTATGCGGGCCTGCGCCTTCGACAGGCGATTGGCCGGCACCGAAAACAGGGGAAGAGGAGGCAGTGGTGTGGCCTGCAGACACAGATTGGCGATCCGGGCGTTCCTCCCACTTATTACGGTGCTTGGATGCCATGTGTCGGATCATGCTGGTGGTGGTGAGGTTTCTAGTGTTCATGCCTCGGCTCATTCTGGTGTGGCACAGGTTGCAAACTACAATTTTTTTGTCGTCCGCACTTTCCTTAAAAAAACGCCATACCGCGGAACACCTAGCCCTTGGCAAGGGAGATTTACGCAAGGGGGTGCTCCGTGGAACATTTGCGGGCCGGTTTGGTGCGGTCCGCCTTCTTTCTTTAGCCACACCACTGCCTCTTCCAGCCTGTTGCGGTGCTGCAGATGGCTCACCCTCAGGACTGCTGTCATCGCTCGGCTCTCCACCTTCCCAGGTGGGGTCAGTCACCTCATCGTCCACCAAGTCCTCCTCCACTTCCTCACTCTGATCATCCTCCTCATTTCTTGATCCCACCACATACTCAGTCATTGACAACTGTATATCATCCTCCTCATCAAGGTCTTGAGACAGTAATAGTGGTTGATTTGATGGCAACTGTGTCTCATCATCATCATCATCCACTTCCTTTGACCTTAAATGCCGTTCCCCTCTGTCATCTTCTTGTGATTGGGTACCCTCTAGAGGTTGTGAATCAGGGCACAAGATTTCATGTTCCTCTGCAAGCGTGCTTGGAGAGAGGTTCAAATGAAGGATTGGTGATGAGACGAGCTCCTCACTATATCCCAGTGTGGGATCACTTCTTTGACCAGACCCTCTATGGTGGGAGGAAGGATGATCAGGGTGAGGATTATGTTGACCAGACTCTTGGCTACTGAGAGTGGACTTGGTGGAAAACAGGGTGGTGCTTAACCGACTGGAAGCAGTATCACCTGAAATCCAACCGACCACCTGTTCGCAGTGGTCTGACCTCGAGAGTGATGTCCTGCGACGCCCTGTAAACTGAGACATGAAGCTAGGTATGGTGGATGTCTTTCTTTCTTGTGCTCTGGCACCAGGCACAGTTTCTACGCGTCCTGACCCGCGCCCTGAACTATCAGGATCACGTCCACTTCCCCGTCCCTTTTTACCTGCCTTCTTCATATTACACGGAATATGTGCTGCTAATCTGCAAGTTTGCACACTAAACATAATGTGCT
This sequence comes from Rhinophrynus dorsalis, assembly GCA_037306005.1. Lineage (NCBI taxonomy): Eukaryota > Metazoa > Chordata > Amphibia > Anura > Rhinophrynidae > Rhinophrynus > Rhinophrynus dorsalis. Next base: position 63,949,943 of record CM074719.1, on the reverse strand, counting down.
GCTTATCTGCGGCTAGGCACAGTGAATGGAATATGTGACTTTTATTTTTTACACTTTGCACACTAAACAGAATGTGCTGCTAATCTGCAACTTTCCACACTAAACAGAATGTGCTGCTAATCTGCAACTTTGCACACTAAACAGAATGTGCTGCTTATCTGCAGCTAGGCACAGTGAATGGAATATGTGACTTTTATTTTTTACACTTTGCACACTAAACAGAATGTGCTGCTAATCTGCAACTTTGCACACTAAACAGAATGTGCTGCTTATCTGCGGCTAGGCACAGTGAATGGAATATGTGACTTTTATTTTTTACACTTTGCACACTAAACAGAATGTGCTGCTAATCTGCAACTTTCCACACTAAACAGAATGTGCTGCTAATCTGCAACTTTGCACACTAAACAGAATGTGCTGCTTATCTGCAGCTAGGCACAGTGAATAGAATATGTGACTTTTATTTTTTACACTTTGCACACTAAACAGAATGTGCTGCTAATCTGCAACTTTGCACACTAAACAGAATGTGCTGCTTATCTGCGGCTAGGCACAGTGAATGGAATATGTGACTTTTATTTTTTACACTTTGCACACTAAACAGAATGTGCTGCTAATCTGCAACTTTCCACACTAAACAGAATGTGCTGCTAATCTGCAACTTTGCACACTAAACAGAATGTGCTGCTTATCTGCAGCTAGGCACAGTGAATGGAATATGTGACTTTTATTTTTTACACTTTGCACACTAAACAGAATGTGCTGCTTATCTGCAGCTAGACACAGTGAATGGAATATGTGACTTTTATTTTTTACACTTTGCACACTAAACAGAATGTGCTGCTAATCTGCAACTTTGCACACTAAACAGAATGTGCTGCTTATCTGCGGCTAGGCACAGTGAATGGAATATGTGACTTTTATTTTTTACACTTTGCACACTAAACAGAATGTGCTGCTAATCTGCAACTTTTCACACTAAACAGAATGTGCTGCTTATCTGCGGCTAGGCACAGTGAATGGAATATGTGACTTTTATTTTTTACACTTTGCACACTAAACAGAATGTGCTGCTAATCTGCAACTTTGCACACTAAACAGAATGTGCTGCTTATCTGCGGCTACGCACAGTGAATGGAATATGTGACTTTTATTTTTTACACTTTGCACACTAAACAGAATGTGCTGCTAATCTGCAACTTTGCACACTAAACAGAATGTGCTGCTAATCTGCAAGTTTGCACACTAAACAGAATGTGCTGCTTATCTGCGGCTAGGCACAGTGAATGGAATATGTGACTTTTATTTTTTACACTTTGCACACTAAACAGAATGTGCTGCTAATCTGCAACTTTGCACACTAAAAAGAATGTGCTGCTAATCTGCAACTTTGCACACTAAACAGAATGTGCTGCTAATCTGCAACTTTGCACACTAAAAAGAATGTGCTGCTAATCTGCAACTTTGCACACTAAACAGAATGTGCTGCTAATCTGCAACTTTGCACACTAAACAGAATGTGCTGCTAATCTGCGGCTAGGCACAGTGAACGGAATATGTGACGTTTTTTTTTTAAACTCTGCCCCCCAAAACAAAATAAACTGCTGCCCCCACACACAATAGTCCTAAAAAGGACTTTTGGGTCTTTTTGTTGTTGAAACACACTTTTCTTCTCCCTACATTGACTTTCCCTTCCTATCCTCATCTCTCCCTGGCTAAGACTGAGCCGAACTCGCTGGTCAGGTGCTATACAGCACCCGATCACGGGTTCTGGCCAGCCAATCAGTGTAATGCCAGCAGCCAACATGGCTGCTGGCATTACACTGATGTCAGAGCCTCCCCGCACGTTTATTGGCTGCGCTGCAGCCGCGAAACGTGCGGGGAGGAGACCCGAACATGGCGGGCGAGCACATGCGGTACTCGTACGAGTACCGCCATGTGCCGAGCAGAGCGATGCTCGAGCTGAACCGAGCTTCGGCCGAGCATGCTCGCTCATCACTAGTATTATCATATTCCAGTCAGAGAATCTCACCGAAAATTTCTAAGATTCAAATTGGCTCTCCATCATTGGCAGTTCAAGGTGATTTCCTTTGGGCTGTCATCAGCCCCAAGGGTGTTTATGAAAATCCTGGCAGTATCTTTGGAACAATTAAGAAGAGAGGGAATAACAATCATTCCTTATCTCGACGATCTATTGCTCTTGGCGAACAATCCCAATCAAGTAAAGCAACAGGTAATCAGAACTGTAGAGTATCTACAGTCCTTGGGATGGATTATGAACAAGGAGAAAAGCCAGTTGAACCCGTGCCAATATCTAACTTTTCTGGGACACACGTTAGACACCTTCAACAACAAAGCAATATTGTCTCACCAAAGAATCCTCAACATCTCTTCCAGAGTACGGAATTTCAGTTCAAAGTCTATCCAGACCTCACAGGATTGTATGAGTTTATTGGGGACCTTAGCTTCATCCATACAAGTAGTCCCTTGGGCTCGGTTTCACATGAGGCCAGTTCAAAGATGGTTCCTAAAAAATTGGAACAAGAATTCAATCAACATGTCTCGACAGATCAGGCTGACACCAAAAGTAAAGAAACATCTAAAATGGTGGACATCCCTAAAAAACCTGAAGAAAGGCTTCTCCTTCCTGTATCAGAAATGGGAAACAGTCACCACGGACGCCAGCCTGGTGGGCTGGGGAGGTCATTGGAAGGAGTTTTCAGTACAAGGAAGCTGGAAGGAGCCATAAAAAAGATTACACATAAATATTCTGGAATTGAGAGCAATTTTTCTCTGCCTGACAAGCCTGAAGAAGTACTTGTGGAACAAGTCAGTCAGGATTCAGTCGGACAACATTGTGTCAGTAATGTATATCCGGAATCAGGGAGGACTGGGAAGCCCATTGCTGAGCAAGGAAGCAGAGAGAATCCTGAGATGGGGGGGAGTTAAATCTAACACAATTATCAGCATCCCACATTCCAGGGGATCAAAACATTACAGCGGAGTTTCTAAGCAGAAACATCCTGGACCAAGGGAATTGGTCCTTGAACAAGGAGGTCTTCAAAGAAATTGTGAAAAGATGGAGTCAACCATCAATCGACCTGATGGCGACAAGCGAGAATACAAAATGCAGTACATTTCTCTCACGCAAATACCATCCACTAGCGGAGGGGGTAGATGCTATGTCCGTAAGATGGGATTTCGGTCTAGCCTACATATTTCCTCCAATACCGATGATTCCACTGGTCCTAAAGAAAATAAAGAAGGATCAGGCCAACATAATTATGATAGCCCCGGATTGGCCAAGGAGAGTCTGGTATTCGGAGTTGAAGAACCTCTCAGTGGATCATCCCTGGAAGCTGCCAAACAGACGGGGTCTTCTGCATCAAGGTCCTATTTTTCCCCAGAATCCAGGATTCTTCAGATTGATGGCATGGAGGCTGAGAGGACATCATTGAAGTTGAAGGGTCTATCAAACTCAGTCATCAACACTATAATTGCTGGAAGGAAAGCATCCACATCTAAAATCTACTTCAGGATATGGAGAATCTTCAGAAGGTGGTGTATCAGAAAAGGACTAGATAGATTATCTATTTCTACATCAAGTATACTTGATTTTCTTCAGGATGGCTATGACAAAGGATTAAGGCCAGCCTCATTAAAGGTTCAACGATCAGCTATATCAGCCATACTTGCACAGCACTTTGCGGAAGAAGATGTAGTTAAAAGGTACATTAAAGCTATAAGTAAAACCAGACCTAGAATAAAGAATATTATAACCCCCTGGGACCTTGGGCTAGTACTCAAGCAATTAGCGGTCTCCACAAAGTTTGAACTATCGGCTAAGATTCCAATAAAGAACCTTACATTAAAGGTGGTATTCCTAACAGCCATAACCTCAGCCAGGAGGGTGGGTGATTTGCAAGCTTTATCTTCAAAATCCCCATATCTAATCTTGCATCAAGATAAAGTGGTTCTAAGAACATGTCCTGGATTCAAATCTAAAGTGGTATCAGACTTTCATCTGAACCAAGAAATAGAGTTACCGTCATTCTGTCCTGACCCGCAGGACGCTGAGAATAATCTGCTACATAACTTGGATCTAGTAAAAAATATCTCAATTTACCTGGAAAGGACGAAAGAATTCAGGAAATCAGATTCCCTCTTTGTACATCATCAGGGTAAATTCAAAGGCACAGCAGCCTCAAAGGCCTCAGTGGCCAGGTGGATAGTAGAATGCATAAAAATGGCGTATTTGGAGGCAGGGAAGACGCCCCCAAAAAACCTAAAAGCTCATTCCACCAGAGCCATGGCAGCATCCTGGGCATCAAAGGCCGCGGTATCTCCAGATGAGATTTGTAAGGCTGCTACATGGTCCTCCTTGAACACGTTCATTCGTCACTACCAGCTTGATGTCCAAGCATCGGTAGATGCAACATTTGGGAGGACAATTCTACAGGCAGCCACTAAGGTAATGGGTAAGATTTACTACCCTAGTTATGTTCAACTATTGCTGATTATAAAGCTTCTTTAGGAAGCAGGGTGGGATGCTAGAGCTACCTTAATATTTATCCCCACCTGGATGGGGTACTGCTCTGGTATATCCAATTTTGTTTATACCGCCATGTTGGGGACACAGAAGAAAGGGAGAAATTTACTTACCGATATTTCCTTTTCTTCTGTGTCCCCCCACGGCGCTCCCACCCGTGTATTAACCTCTCTATATTATATTTTTCAGCTTTGACAAAAAGTGGACTGACATACTGAACGGGGAGTCCCGTTTTAAACATTTTTTAATTGGATCCTGTGCCAGCTGGAGGGAGGAGTAACCCATTTTGTTTATACTGCCGTGGGGGGAAACAGACGAAAAGGAAATATCGGTACGTAAATTTCTCCCTTTTTATCCTAACTCTGTGTCTGTGAGTCAAACAAACCGTTACACTTGCAAAGGGATATCCAGTACAACTAGTGAGGTAATTACTTATTGGGACAATATCGTGGTTTATACTTTGTGTTATTTTGACATACAGACTTGATCTTTCTCACTATATTATGTTTTTTTCTCTATATTATATTATTTTGATACATTTTTGTCTGTATTATTCATATGGGTGTATGCATTATTTCATACACATGATTCTGTACATGTATAGATATATCTATATGTATATATATATATATATATATATATATATATATATATACTATTATACATTGAGTTATGTGTATATATATGCTCTTATCACCATTTATGTATATTTATTGATATATTTCGTTTAGAATATATAGTTTAGGTTATTGTTTTAATTGTTGTATGAAGCAATCAGAGCTGAATGTGCATTTGGCTCACTAGTGATTCTTTCTTGGTTTGTCTCATCATTCTATTATATTGGGCTGTGTGTTGCTGGAGACATTGCAAACTGGAGAGCCCATCGTTTATTTTATTGCGAGGGCTCATGTACTGTGGTGTGGTGAGTTTCCAGTATGTTACACATCCTTTTTTCTAGTTGAAGTTGGGTAAATTGTTGGGATTATGTATCAGATACCTATTGGTATGTTACATTCAAGTTGTAGCAATTGTCCGCTATTGGTCATTCCTGGTTTGAATTCGCCCAATTACAACCGGAGGGGATTCTATTTAATGTTAAGTGTATGATGGCTGTTTGTTCCTTTGTTTGGCTTTTTTTGTGCTTTGATAAAGCAGCAGGGTCGCTGCAAAATACGTTAGCGCTTAAGCCATTACTTTCAATTGTTTTTATCCAACTTGTAATAAATTTTATATATTTTGGAAGCAGCCGTCAAATTGTTTGTTTGTTGGTCCATTCAGTACTGATTGCCAATCCTCTGAGATTATTTCTCCACAAGTGTTTATGTCAGATCAGCTGATATCAGTCATAAAGGTCTGATAGATTGCACTGGGGGCAATTCATTTCTTTTTTAATGCCTACAATATGGGGATTAGTAAATTTTAAATATTACTGTCCCTTTAAAGGGACAGTATCTAGTCCTTACAATACCCTATTGAAGGGATATAATTGCTTAAAATATATATTCATAGCCAGAAATTATAAGCATTATGCATAAACCCCCAAGTATATTAATGGGGATCTATCTCCCCTATACAAGTGTATCTTAAATGTTAGCTTATATAGCGAATATGTTGATTTCTTCATTACTTTCAGTTTTTCAAACCCTATTTGGACAAAAAATAATGTTAAAAGAGTGACCTGCACCCTACTTCTGGACAGACTGTGGTTACCTGCTCTGTACCGCAGTCTGTCTCTTCTCCCCTCCCTCTATCCAGCCTCATCCAATGACAGAGGCTTTCTGTCTGTAAGGTGGTGCGATCTCTGGCCAATGAAATCACTCCAGCTTACAGGTAGAAATCCTTTGTCATTGGAAGAGACTGGATAGAGGGAGGGGAGAAGAGGCAGAGTGACAGACTGCGGCACTCTTTAAACATTCATTTTCGGCCAAATAGGGTTTTAAAAACTGAAAGTAATAAAGAAATCAACATATTCACTATATAAGCTAACATTTAAGACACACTTGTATGGGGGTGATAAATCCCTTTTAATAACATGCTTTCCTATTCATATGCAGGCTGCAGTGCACGACCATTTGACCTTTCTTTATTTATACAAGTAATAAGGGCAATGTATGGCATGAATCATGAAAATAAGACATTAGAGTTTCTGTGAACTGAACTTGGTGTGTAGAGGTTTTATTGTTGTATCATTTTTTAAAAGGCTGTTTAAAAAGTGACCACCATTACCTTTTATTTTAAAGATTTTTTTTGCACCAAAGAAAAATACTTACAATATGCTGTCTGTGAGTACATACTGTTTTAATGGATTGAAGCAATGTTCTTTTTTTGTGCTTATGTGTATTTAAATGCTGGGCTGTGTAGCAAGAGCTATGCAATGGAATTCCCATAGTTCCCATAGTTCTAAACTCTGCTGCCCCCACTGGATTTCACAGTGATCTACAAGATTGGTTATCATCAGAACCACTCGTTGGAAATTGTTCTTCCATGTAAAGAAGCTTGCTGACAGTGGATTATTTTTCATGAGACCTTTTTTGAGTTGAATACAGAGGGGAGTAATCACTTGGTGCTTACATCACCCAGCCTTGCAGGTCACTGTGATCTTCAAGGCATACTGGTGGGCAATGGATGAGTGTAGATATATGGGAAGAGGTAACACAGTTCCCATAGCTCATGGGGCACAATTGATATTGTATGTACACTGTAATTTTTCTTTAAAGGGGATCTATCACCCCCATACAAGTTTGTCTTAAAGGTTAGGTTAAATAGCAAATATGTGGAAAACTGTATTAATTTATTTTTTAAAATCGCTGTTTGGCTTTGTATTGCAGTCTGTCGCTCTGCCTCTGCTCCCCTTTGTCTATATAGCCTCCTCTGATGATGGAGGCTTTCTGCATGTAAGATGGAACTGTCTCGGTGGAGGCTGGATAGACAAAGGGGAGCAGAGGATGAGTGACAGACTGCTGTAGGTACAGAAGTAGATGTAGGGCAATATTTACTCATTACATTTTGGCCAAATAGCGATTTTAAAAAAGAAATGAATACAATCTTCAACATATTCACTATATAACCTAACTTTGAAGACAAACGTGTATAGGAGTGATAGATCCCCTTTAAGAAGTGAACCCCACACCCTGAGTTGTGTACTCTCTCTCTATTTTAGCTACCATTACTCCACCTCCTTGTCATAATTCTGATGTACCAGAAACCATAAGAGACACCCTTCCACTTTGCCACCATTATGAATGGATCATTTGTACTAATCACCCAATCCTCATACCAGCCACTACCTGAAACATGTAATATGCATGATCAGGATGATATTAACACTTTGATTTCCAGAGGTATATACAGAACCTTGCACTGCACAGAGATGTATGCCTCTGGCTCACAAGGTTAACTCTTTGAGTGCCAGAGTTGCGCACCCCTCCGGAACTCACAGGGTAATCAAGTTGAGCGATTGGGGTCACATGTAAGGGACGGTATGATGGCACTAAAAAGTGCCTTGCCTAGAAGAACGAAATGTAAATCTGGGCCTAGTTTGCAATATGGACAATAAAAGAGAGAAGCAGGTTTCGTAGCAGACAGACCATAGAACAATTCCCATAGATTTACAGTGGGCATTAAAAAAATGTGCATGACAGCGATAGGAGGGCTCCAGTGCATTGCATTCCAGGGTTTTTAAAAGCCCTATTCAAATCAATGAAAATATTGAGAATGTGTATTTGTCCACTGTCATGCAGTTAATGTTCATTGGAGACTTTTCAAAGAGTTAACCAGTTGAGTTGCGTACCCCTATGGCATTCAAAAGGTTAAAAGCCTCTTATAAACAAGTGAGGGATATTTATGTTGCCTATAATTCAGCTGTATTATCTTCGCTGTAGAACTGCTTCACATCTGTTTTTGTACATATGGCCAACAAATGCAAATCCCACAGTCTCCGGATAAATTGCATCATTAACCTTACTGATTTCCAGCTAAGTGGCTTGGCATAGAGTAGAGGATTCTAACACCTCTGAGTAATTGGGTTAAATAAAGTACAGATTGCGCATTTATCAAAAAGTCATTAGCTTTTAACTGATGATTTCAATGCAATATGTCAGTCGTACTGTAGTAATATCTTTCCACAAGCTCTTGGAATATTCTTGTAAGAAATTGTAGAATGTTGTCTATTTCTCTTAAAGGAACACTAACACCTAAAATTAACCGAGGTTATATACATTTAAATCCTATGTACTTCATGTTAACATGTGAAAAAAAAAATCTCTGTTTTCTGAGGCCTGAAATCTAGTCTTACATATGTTCTGATGGAGCAGTCATTCCTGCCTCTCCAAGGCTTCAAATGTCGCAGTGATCTTGACAGGTGTCTTTGAAATGATTGTCTAGTATTGTCTGTAAATGGGCTGAAATAAGATAATATATATAGGTTCATGGTAAGCTCAAAATATCATGTATTAATATAGTGTTCCATTAGTTACATATCCTATATAATAATTTGATAATATATGTTTATCAGAAGCCGTCATGTGCAGTACAGACGGCTGCTCGCGCTGCAGTCATGTGCTGTACAGACTGCCCACGCCCCAGCTGATAACAGAGCGGGGCCATCCGAATGGACTACAGTCTGAATTCGGAGCGCCTCGCTCCGTTATCAACCGTGGCGCCGGCAGTCTCTAATGTGCATGACTGCAGTCGTGTGCAGTAGAGACTGCCCAAATGCACAGAATGCTGGGAGGTGTAGTTTTTATGCACTTTGGCCAGTGTACATGGGCTTTTACACTAGTATGTAAATAAAAGGATAGTCTTCACATCAGATCATGACCTTTACAGATAAATAACCTGGCACTTACTATAAACAGTGGGGTTTAGTAATATATTTTTGGACAAAAGCATAAGTAGCTTGCCTGCCCCGTCAATGCACCCCAGATTTAGGCAAGTCCCTATCTGCCTCAAATCTGTGAACATGTGTTTAGTATGTAGTTAAAAACAGTAATATCATCTTACCCCTACAGTGAACAGCTATTTATGCTTTTGGCCAAAAATATATTACTAAACCCCACTGTTTATTATAGATATAGTAATTCACAGGGTATTTATTTGTGAAGGTCAGGATCTGATATGAGACTTTCCTTTTGTTTACTGGAGATAAGATATTAGCATTTCTGAATGTGAGAGCACTAGGCATTAATCACAATAAATTAAGTTAATCTAGCTCTTATCTTTCATTTGAAACAGTCTTAAAGTGTTAGTAATGTCTAAAAAAACTTTTTTGCATTTAGAAGAGCTTAAAAAGCTGATCTAAATGCAAAAAAATCTCATCTCTCAAACCGCTATGGTTTAAGAGATACGGGCGTTTAAAGTTTGCTGTTTCCTACTGACAGCTGTAAAGCTGTCAGCAGGAGAACTGTGTCGGTCGACACGGAGGCGCTTGAGAAGTGCTGAGATCTCGTTACTTACACAGAATCCCTTCATTGGAATGGTCTAACACGTGTGCCTGAACACTAGGCACACGTTTTAGACCATTCCAATGAAGGGATTCCGTGTAAGTAATGAGATCTCGGCACTTCTCAAGCTCCTCTGTGTCGACCGACACGATTCTCCTGCTGACAGCTTTACAGCTGTCAGTAGGAGAAATCAAACTTTAAACGCCCGTATCTCTTAAACCATAGCGGTTTGAGAGATACGGTATTTTGCATTTAGATCAGCTTTTTAAGCTCTTCTAAATGCAAAAAAGTTTTTTTTAGACATTACTAGCACTTTAACAAAATTAAATAACTGGTCTCTGAATAGGTCAGTTTACACCTGCATTAAAATGCAAATTTAGGAATATATTGTAGGGATGAAAAATATGAAAAATTAAAGCTTGTATAGCCTATATATTGGAGCAATATTAGGGAAAGCCATGGCACCAGGTTTATTAAATTAAATCCATAGGTATCATTTTCTTTGTTACAACATTAGCCCTGTAACTTTGTTTCGTATTATGAAAATAATGCAAAACATTAAAGGGTGTGAAACATCAGAAAGGAATTTACTGAAAGCGGAACTACCACCCCTTCTAAACTTGCCCCCAAATAATTACCCATCTGGCGACTAGCTGCTCAATAGTGCTAGTCGCCAGAATTATTACCGCGTTATTGGGAAGTCCTACTGTTCCCAGGACTGACAGCCAGGAAACAGCACAGACATCTTTGCATAGTGAGATCTGCGCTCCTGCGCTGTCAGTCCCAGCCTGCTTCAGGAGGCATTGCTCGGAGCCGCGTGGTATCGGAAGGGACTGACAGCGCAGGCGCGCAGACATCACTATGCAAATATGTCTGAGCTGTTTCCTGGCTGTCAGTCCCGGGAGCAGTAGGAATCCTATATAATAATTTGCTAAATCGTGTGTAACGCCCGACATGCGCAGTAGACACTGCTGCGCGTGCAGCAGTCATGCGCAGTAGAGACTGCCCGTGCCGTGGCTGATACAGAGCTGGGTGCTCCGAAGGAGCGTCCAGCTCTGTATCAGCAGTGGCGCGGGCAGTGTCTACTGAGCGTGACTGCCCTGCGACCGGCTGCCAGAGGCACTGTGGCCCGTGTAACTAGTTCTCAATAATGTGGTAATAATTCTGGCGACTAGCACTACTGAGCAGCTAGTCGCCAGATGGGTAATTATTTGGGAGCAAGGGGTGGTAGTTCTGCTTGAAGTGTGAAACCTCCTTTTAGACATGAAATAGTTACTAAGAGACAATTCTGACTAATTTCTTACTGTGATGTTTTTCCTAAGGGAAGAATGCCTGAGCCTTTCTTGCATTTTTATTCATGATCACTAGCACCCCCTTGTAATCAGGGGCATAACTACAGGCCCCCACATCCATGGCCAAGTAGGTGCTAGTTGCCTCCCTGGAATAATATTTTTGTGTTTGGGGTCCCAAAAATTTTTGCACTATGGTTTTGAAATGCCTACCTACGCCACTGCTTGTAATCACGTTAGGCCAGTGATTCTCAACCAGGGTGCCATGTCACTTTGGTGTGTCATGGATATCAGCTTAGGGTGCCCCATGTTTTCTATAAAGACTAAATGGACTTTTAAGTAAAGATTTATAGACATTGTTATGCCCAATATGTTTAGTTTTGTTATTATGATTATAAGACCTAATAATAACTGTATATTTATGTATTGTATCCTTCATTATGCCCTTGATAAATTACATGAAATATGTTGGGGTGCCCCGAATGTTCTAGATTACTTGTTAGGGGTTCCCCGAGCAAAAAAGGATTGAGAACTACTGTGTTAGGCTATAGGCTAAAAACATTTTCTAACTTCTTTTTCAATGGAGGCAATCCATAAATCACCCAAATGGTTTTCTTTACATTTTTATAAACACCCTGCACTAAGGTGTGATAAAGATGAGATGACTTCTCCAGTGATATCACTTCTCCATTTCCTATGTTATTCTATGGAGTCAATGCACTAAGATTTTTTCAGCTTTGTAGATCTTAACGTATAGGCTGTATCGAATAACATGGGAACTGGAGAAGTGATATTACTGGAGAAATTACCTCCGCGTTATCACCTCTTTATCATGCCTTAGTGCATAACACCCCTTGTGTATCTTAATTTTAATAAAGTTATCTGTGTGGCCATTCCAGAGCACAGAGCAAAGAACTCAACTCTCCTGCTGATTTTATCCTTCTCACACGGTTGAACCTGCTTATTAAATGAACCAGGAATTTAACATTATAATAAAAATTCAAGTTCTTCCATTGACGGCTTCAATCTTCTATGTTTTGCAGGAATAGTTTCAAGTAGAGACAGTTTTCAGACTGATCAACGATTGGGCGCCAAGATCACTATAACAAAATGGCAAAGTTGGTAATTTCCCAGGGTGTGAAAGACTTCCCATAGTCAAGGAGAAACTCTGCAGATCATGCACTGTTTGGGATCTCCTCTCCTCAATGATCTGGGCACACAATACAATCTGCTCCATGTGTGAAGCCAAGAGCTAAACCTCTTTATTATATCACCACGGTGTTGACTTAGGTGTGAGAATGCAACATTTTATAAAGTTCATTTAATGTAAATCCAAAATTGGGTGAAGCACCTATAAGATGGAGTATTTTTTACAATAAGAACATTGCATAGTTATTTATTTGATCCTTTGGATGCTAGGGAGATCTCAAACGCATTGGGGGTTATGCACTAAGGGGTGATAAAGGGGTGATAAAGTGGAGATAACTTCTGCAGTGATCACTACTCCAGGTTCTATTTTATTCTATGGAGCCTATACACTAAGATCTACAAAGTGCAATAATGCCATAGAATAACATGAGAACTGGTGAAGTGATATCACTAGAGAAGTTATCTCCACATTATGGCCTATTATCACACCTTAGTGCTTTACCCCCTTAAAGGGGTCTACTACTTTATATTTTCCACAGGGCTCAACAGTGCTTTCAAACATCCATGATGAGCACCATGTTTTAGTTACTTCAGCTCAAAATTAACAGATCAGTCCATAAAAGAACATGTTACATGTCAGACCATGCCCCAAAGGCTTTTCTTTTTCATGCATTCAAGTTGCTGCGATACAGTGATTAGTGTGAATTAGTTCTAAGAATAAATTAACCCTTTCAGTGCCAGAGATGTATCCAATGCATTGCACCTCTCTGGAACTCAAAGGTTAAGACCATATGCGCAGAATAAAAGAGAAGAAATTCTGGAGCAACTTACTGCACAAATGGGGAGAATAAAACATCCAATTGATTTAAATAGGACTCAACACCAGTTCTTGAATGTTAGAAAGGTTCATAGGGTGACATCATTCCGATTCTGCCATTCAGGGACACTGCTGAGACAAGAGTGCACCACAGAGTTCTAAACACTAGAGGGAGAACTGCCCATTGACTACTGAGACAGAAAGTGATACCAGCATTTGCACATCACACCCATAGACTAGAATTACACTACAACACAAAATGCACTGTAGTTCCTGTTTGATTTCAAGATCAAGGTTCAGTTCTCTCTCTAGTGTTTAGATCTCTGTCTGGAAACCATTTTTGTAGCCCAGCAGAGGGATCACTTCCTGTCACAACAGGCAATGGGCAGTTCTCTTACTGTTTAGAACTCTGTGCTCTGGAATCTTCATTCCAGAATATTGCATTGTCCGAAAAGGGGCTCCTAAGGACATGGGACACTGGGTAATCAGAGACACGCTGTCACCCATCTCCAATGCATTGCTTTGCAATGAGTTGGACACCTGTCTAGCATTCAAGGGTTAAAAGCACTATAGAAATCAATTGGAATTTCAGGGATTGTTAATTGTTCCCTACGATGCAGTTGGTTTGCTCTGGAATTAAGTAACTTTTTTCTTTGTACACATAACACACATTCCTATACGTATAGTTTTCCTCTAAAACAAATACACGAGATATGCATGTTTCTATCAACTCCATCCAGACAGTAATCAATCCTAGAACATCTTACAATGGGGGAAGAGTGAGTTGTAATATTCCAAGATAAAATCATCTCTGCCTCGAAACCACAGTGAACATCACATTCCTTGGTTTTGTTTCTAAGACACATTAGTGCTGTGATCACATTTAAAAAGTATCCTGTCATGTCTTTTTAACACACAGTGTGATACTGGCTAAATAATACAGGGTAGAATTTATCTTTATCCCTCTAATTACCACCAATGAGTGGACTTGTCACCCTAAAACAAGTTTAGTTTGTTTTTAGAGAGAATTAAAATCTGTCTATACGTTGTGCTATTCATTTTTTTTGTAAAATAAATAGTTGATAACATTTTATGCTAATTCCTTATCCTATAATATAAAAGGCCAGATGTTTGTCTGATGCAGTCATGTGCAGCAGAGATTGCCCGAACGTCCGATGCAGTGATGCGCAGTAGAGACTGCCCGAACGTCAGATGCAGTCATGCTCAGTAGAGACCGCCCGAGCGTCCGATGCAGTCATGCACAGTAGAGACTGCCCGAACGTCCGATGCAGTCATGCGCAGTAAAGACTGCCCAAATGTCAGATGCAGTGATGCGCAGTAGAGACCGCCCGAGTTTCCGATGCAGTCATGTGCAGTAGAGACTGCCCGAACGTCCGATGCAGTCATGCGCAGTAAAGACTGCCCAAATGTCAGATGCAGTGATGCGCAGTAGAGACCGCCCGAGCGTCCGATGCAGTCATGTGCAGTAGAGACTGCCCGAACGTCCGATGCAGTCATGCGCAGTAAAGACTGCCCGAACGTCCGATGCAGTCATGCGCAGTAAAGACTGCCCAAACGTCTGATGCAGTGATGCGCAGTAGAGACTGCCCAAACGCCCGATGCAATCATGCGCAGTAGAGACTGCTTGAACGTCCGATGCAGTGATGCGCAGTAGAGACTGCCCAAACGTCCGATGCGGTGATGCGCAGTAGAGACTACCTGAATGTCCGATGCATTTGTGCGCAGTAGAGACTACCCGAATGTCCGATGCAGTCATGCACAGTAGAGACTGCCCGAACGTCCGATGCAGTCATGCGCAGTAGAGACTGCCCGAACGTCCGATGCAGTCATGCGCAGTAGAGACTGCCCGAACATCTGATGCAGTCATGCGCAGTAGAGACTACCCGAACGCAGGAAGACAGACGCTGGGAGGACCATGTACATGGACCTTTACACTAGTAGTATGATAATTAGTTATGTTTGAAGTCAGACTTACCACTTCCTGTGCTGTTAGATGTGCCCTCAGTGTGTGGGCTCCGTCTAGATTCATTCATAGCACAGTGTGCGATTATTGGCCCATCACAGAAACTAATTGTGTAAATTGCCAAATACTGTTTATTGCCTCAAAAATGATTAACATTACAAACAAATGC
Source organism: Rhinophrynus dorsalis (assembly GCA_037306005.1). NCBI lineage: Eukaryota > Metazoa > Chordata > Amphibia > Anura > Rhinophrynidae > Rhinophrynus > Rhinophrynus dorsalis. Next base: position 63,934,545 of record CM074719.1, on the reverse strand, counting down.
CTAGCACAGCGTAACCCTTAGAGTACCAAAGGGTGCTTTGCAATGCGTTGCGTACCCCTCGGTCACTCAAAGGGTTAAAGGGATTTTTTTTATTATCTTTAAAATTAAATGTATTCAAAGGCGATGGTGGCACTTTAATTCAGAAATGTAAAATAAGAATCATGTATGTATTTTTTTCTTTGCTTATTCAGTAACTGAAGATATCACTTGTGTCAGTCTGGAAATGTTTACTCAATATTAACTCTCCAATTGTACAGCTCTGTGGAGTATGTTAGTACGTTATAAATTATAAATAATAATAATGATTATAATAAGCTTTTTTTGTGTTATATTTGCATCAAAGCTGTTGGGCCATACTCAGGAAGATAAAGAGGAACAATTCTGGAGTAAACCAACTGCACCATAGGGGGCAAGTGAAAATTCTCATTGATTTAAAGAGATAGTAATGTCAAAATATAAATACGCATAGGATTGTTCAATGTAAATTTATATAATACATAGTAAATTTTGCAATGTCTATACCTTTGGATTGTTCTTGTAACTCGAGTCCAAATTGTCCCTCTCCCGCCCCTTTCTATCAAGTCATTCACAGTTCACTGAGATCCAAAAGACGGTAGCCTGACTTACGAAGGGGAACAGGTTTTCCTTATGCTGACACAATATCACCACAATCCATCCAAACCAGCTTTTGGCACTCAGTGAACTGTAAATGACGATGGAAAGGGGTGGGAGAGGGAAACATTTGACTCAATTTACAAGAACAATACAAAGGTACAGACATTGCAATAGATCATTTGTATTATAAAAAAATTACATTGAACAGTCCTATGTATATTTATATTTTGATGTGACTATCCTTTCAAATGTGGCTTTTAATTCCTTGAATGCTAGAAAGGTCTCCAGTACATGGTGATGGAGAGCAGCCATGGTAATGATGCATGGAGGAGAGAAATCTGTGGACTGTTCTTGTCCCATTTGTGCTCGTTGTGCCAGATGCGATGCCACAGCCTTGCAATCGGTGCTGAGCACGGCATTCCAGCTCTGCGTGGCAGTGAAGGCAGACAATGCAGGGGGCTAGAGGCACCTTTACATGGGGTGGGACATCATGAGATGTTTAACCCTTTGAGTGCTAGAGGGGTGAGCAATGCACATCCCTATGGCATTCAATGCTGTCCATGGTGCTGAAAGTCTTCTTTGTGTTCCCCTACTGGATGGGTAGGGAAGCACAGAGAATGCCGTTCAGACTGTCGTAGCTCTCCCTGCTGTTACTCCATAGGAGAGTACAGGGGAGATCCCAGCTATGACAGCCTGAGCTAGGTGAGTCAGAATTGTCATAGTGTTGGTGATGTGTGAGGGGAGGAGATCCCTTCCACGCCTACAGCACTTCAAAAATCCTGTATGCTAATAGGGACCTTCTGCAACCCTCCCCTTCCATCCGACAATTTTTGTGAATATGTCGATGTGTGTGCAGATAGAATTGTCGGAGCGATTCGAACACATACACTCGATCATACCGACACCAAATCGACCTTTAGTGCATATAGGCCATGTCTCTGGGATACTTCAAGGCAACATCTCATTCATGGGCCAATGTATATATGCAAGATGGATATATTCTGGGGTAAGCCAAATGCACCATATCGTAGAAATAAACATTTCCTTTGATTTAAGCAGAATTTTAAACTCATTGGGGGAGAATCACTAAGTGGTGATAATGAGGTGATAAAGTGGAGATGACCTCCAGTTTATCACTTCTCCAGTTCCTGTTATTAGATGGAGCCTATGCACTAAGATTTCTTCAACGTAATGCTCAAGCTCTATAGAATAACATGGGAATTGGAGAAGTGATAAACTAGAGAAGTCATCACCACTTTATCACCTCATTATCACCACTTTGTGAATCTCCCTCTTGATTGCTAGCGAAGTCTCCAATATTTTGCTTTGTAATGCACTGGAGACTTTACTAGCATTCAAGTGATTAAAAACCTAATTTAAAGTGGATCTGTCACATTGATTTATAATACAGAAATATTCACATAAACATTTATTTCTGAGAAAATGAACGTCTCCTGGTGCTGTGCAGAGTTTCATAAGCATTTGAAATGTGCTTAAAGGGATAGTAATACTTAAAATGTAAAAAAAAAATATGTTGTAGGGTTTATCCCCCTGAGTAAAACAAGAGTACTCCCACTGCTGAGAGGTCTTTCATTCAAAAGTTATTAATTTTCAAAGTTTAATTTTTTAGGTGCAATATCACAGTGGCCTGAAATTGTAAAGTGGCGCTGTTGCTACACCATCCTATGGAGATTTATGGTCAACTGACCAGAGTTGTCCATAGGATCGTGTAGCAACAGCGCCACTGTACAATTTCAGGCCACTGTGATATTGCACCTAAAAAATTCAACTTTGAAAATTAATAACTTTTGAATAAAACACCTCTCAGCAGTAGGAGTACTCTTGTTTTACTCAGGGGGATAAACCCTACAACATATTTTTTTTTACATTTTAAGTATTACTATCCCTTTAATTATCATATGAAACATCAATGAAAAATATAATTAGTGTATGAAATGTCACTGGTACAGTATTGGTACCACATTTAGCATACAGTACTAAGAATATCACCTTAATTGTACATTTGCTGGACTTTTGGATAAAATGATACACAAGCAGTTTTAATGATGTTTTCATATATGCAAACTTAAATCAAGGTGGCAGGTCGACTTTACAATTGTCCTCTATAGTGCAACTAATTTGCCCCAGAATTGATCTACTTTTATTTAATACATAAAGCACAAGTTCTGTTTTATTTCACTAAAGTAATTTTATCAGTATGGTGATAGGAGGCACTTCCCAATTAACCATCTAATTGAAATATTTATTACTTAAATATTTGTAATAAAGTTATATGATCCATTTTAATCACCATACCTGGAAACCTTGATGTCCACAGCCCCCAGATTAACAACTGAAGGTGGGGTTGGGAGTTTGCAAAAGACACAGTTCACATCATAATGTGTGTGGGGCTTAACGGGAGTGGCCGAGTTTGGTTCGAGAAAGGGAGGAGTTTATCCTGAAAAGAGGCAGAATGGGGCAAAGAACTTACTGGAGAATCACCCCTGTCGCAGAAGAGTTCCAAGGTATGTTAATCAGTCCTGTCACAATGTAGCTGTTATTTTACCAACAGGTTGATAAAAATTGTAGCCAACATTATTAATATATTAGCAATAAGGTGAATGATATATTGCCCCAGGAAAAGTGGCAACCCGAAATGCAACTCTGTAAAATGAAAATATCAGATAGACCAGTTTCACATGTCAGAATGTACCGGTAGCTTGTGCAGTTAGTAGACCAAGATTAGACTTAATCTTCAGCAACAGATGATCTGACCTGGAAATCCTCTTCTCTAAAATAAAGATATTACTATCACAGAAGTACTGCAATGATTCGACTCCAATCCTGTTAATTCTTCATTTCACTGACATTCAGTAAAAATGTCAATAAAGCGACTGCTAATGTATAAGTAAGGTAAAACTAATGTGTCAGAACCTCCCCATAATACAGGAAGCTTACAAGAATCGCACACTGCAGGAGTGCAATGACCCCTGTTCAATCCCAAAATATTGCACTTTTCACCTTCCAAGGGAATTTGTTCCAAAAAAAATGCCACTTTTTCCACAAATTCTGCTTCCCCCCCCAACATTGTCTCACTGCTCTGGTAGCCATAGAATGACACATACTGATCCCAAGCCTTGTCCTATGGTAGCCATAAAACCATACATACTACCCCCCACCCCCAAGCCTTGTCCCACCACACTGGTAGTCATAGGGATGGGCAATGTGAGGCCCTCCAGCTGCTGCCACACTACAACTCAAACCAGTGAACGGTAGCCTCACTTTGACTTGGTAGGATGCCTTCTTTATTGGTTGTCAGGTCACTCCAGCTTCATGGAAAGAAGACTGTTATGGTGTTGGCCTGCCTGAGTCCTGGAGTCTTACAAGCAGGCAACTATATCACTTCCTGTTCTTTGCCCTTATCGGTCTCTTTCTTACCTTTGTCACTCCACTTTGCTCTAATGTGTCACTGATACCATCAAATGCTCCCCTTTCCCTCTCCCCTGCTCATGCCATCTGTTGTCCATTTCTTCCTCTGTGTTAATATATTTTTGCTTCAGTACCCCACTTTGTCCCTGTTTTTGTCCATTGCCCTGTGTAATTCAGTACTCCCCAGTGGTCTCATGTAAGTGTAAATTGCTCTGCCTGTTTATTGTAATATGTATTGGTCTGTTGGCCCTTGTGGAGCCCATACAAATGGATTTCTAATCATATGGCCCACTGTTGAAAATACTTGGATATCCCTTATTCTAGACCTGGTTCCCAACTGTACAATGTGCTGCCAGACTAGTCTTTTTTTACAACCAGATAGTCGTGTTTGCTACATCTCCATGTCCTCTTAACTATTTGGGTCTTATGAGAAATGCAAGAAAGGTACAATTCTGGGGCAAACAAAATTAAACTCAGCCATTCACTCACACAAATGACCTGTCTGTACATCAGTGAATTCAGGCATCTCTCTACTGCAAACCACCAAACATGCCAAACTAACTGAAATGACAGTTTCCATCTCAGGCACAGACAATACTATTGTTTATAGCCAGTTAGAAAGATATAACCATATATGCTCTGAGACCACTGACCGAGATGAACAGCTTAAAAATCTCAAGCCAAATGTCATCAGTTATGGATAGAATGCATGATCACACTCACTCAAATTCAGAAAACCACCTGTATTCCCAGAAGAATTCTCCTGGAACACAGGAAGAGAACAGGGTGCCATTAGTAATGATCCACTACCCTCAATATGAAGTTCTGCTTCGGAGGTGGAGTCATTCCTTGCCTTAAGGAACATGCAATCAGTTGCATCCAATAGGACCAGGTCTTCTGTTTCTGTTTTTTCCACTCAATATCCATGCCGCTAGATGCATGGGTTGTGGGGCTGGAGGAAGGATACGTCCTGACAGAGCAGATATTTCATGTGTGGCAATACCCATGGTTTTTCTGCCAGGAACTGCATCAGGGATGGAAACCAAGGTCTCCAAGAACAAACTGGAATAAATGCGAAGTCTGCAGCCTTTTTGCTCTGGATCTTCTGAAGAACCTCCTTTTTTCATTGGAAAGGGAAAAAAAAGCATAAGCAAATTCCTTTTTCCCCTCCCTCAGGAGAAATACCCTTGAGAAAAACCTCTTCACCTTTGTATTCTGGGGCACTGCCATAAGATAAATGATTGGGGACCCATATCTATGGACTATCATCATCATAGATCCTCCACTTCAAGGTCCAAGAACAACGATTTGGGTGGTTATGACTCACAGTCCACCTGCATCCTCACCTGGATGTAGACTGCTTTGAGGTCTGATGCATGCCTAGAGGCAAATTCCTGGATAGGAGGCTCTTCTCACAGTAATGACTTGCACCTCATACCTCCCTTTTTACAGAAGTATCATTGAAATGATGTCCGCAACTCCACTGGATGACATCTAGGGTGTTGGAAAAGAGTTTGTGGCACTTAGTGCCAATCTATTTGAAGGAACACATAGAAATTGACTAAAATCCATGTGTTGCTTTGTTTTGGCAGGTGGCTCCCCAGTCTTTCCTGCTGGAATGCATAGTAATGATCTTTCAGCAGGGATCAACAACACTGAAGGCCCTGGACAGCCGATCTTTTAGTTCTTACCACTTCAGGGCCTGAAGGACTTCCTGAGGAATAAAGGATTTGAGCTTCCATGGAGTGAAACTGACTGTCCCATTGCAGTAGGAGTGTCAGCTGAAGAGGACTCATGTTCCATCTTAGTCATTTAATCATTGGAATTGGGAAAATCATAAGACCCAAAATCTGTATAGCATATGGAAACTGCCAGATGCTGTGTCTTCTCCAACTGAAGACTCACCATGCCTCAGTGTGTCAAAATAGGCCCCCAAATACATAATTTCCTTTGTGGGAGTTTAGTTGCTCTTGGAGTGATTGATGAATCAACCCAACTGACACAAAAAATGGTTAGTGCGTTGTTGGTGAAGGACAGGCTGCTATCTGTTCTCAGCCAGAATAAGAATGTCATTCTGATAAAGGTAAATTTGTATACCCTGGTCTTTCTCTCTTGCTGTTACCAGAATTTAAAACTTCTTGAAAGTTCTCCGAGCTGTGTAATAATTGAAATGTGAAGGAGTCTTTTAGATCTATGGAATATATCTAGTCCATGGCACTCAATATGAAGATGATGAAGGGAAGGGATTTTATCTTGAAGAATTTTATACCCAAGAGGCGGGTGAGATCTTTTAAACCAAAAACTGCATTGATATCTCCACATATTTTCTTTACAATGAAAATGGAGAAATTTATCTTACCGATATTTCCTTTTCTTCTGTGTCCCTCCACGGTCATAGAAACTAATGGGTAAAGTGTCTCCTCCCTCCAGCTGGGTGGGAAAACAAACTTAATCTATAATAAATAATGTGTACACATCTGCCCAAATGTGTACCACCATCAAAGAAAATATGACCGTAATATATATATATATATATATATATATATATATATATATATATATATATTCAGTTCGTTAAGGTGGAGCACTCACAGAAATAGAATTCAACTTGCCTGGGTGCCAGCCCGAAAAAATTGTGTATAATTCTTTTGAAGAAAACCACACTCACAGGACTTCTTGAAGTGTAATACTGTGCTGATTTATTAGAATCGACGTTTCGGCCCCATCTTGGGCCATTTTGAGAAAGGCCCAAGATGGGGCCGAAACGTCAATTCTAATAAATCAGCACAGTATTACACTTCAAGAAGTCCTGTGAGTGCGGTTTTCTTCAAAAGAATTATATATATATATATATATATATATATATATATAGCATCCTGGACATAAAGAGAAATAATAAATGTCCAATATGTTATATTCACATGTATATCTATACATATATATATATTCAGAACCAGCCTTACCCAGACTTAGATGTAGCCGACTTGAGGACTTTTCTTCCAAATCTGGCATTTGAGGCTGACATAACATCAATCTTGTAATGTTTGGTAAAGGTAGATATAGAGGACCATGTGACTGCTTTACACAGGCCCTCAGTAGAAGCTGACCCATTTGCTGCCCAGGAAGAGGCTACTACTCTAGTAGAGTGTGCTCTAATAATCTTAGGCAGGTCTTTTCCAGCTAACAGATAGCATACTCTGATACATTTCGTTATCTATCTGGCAATGGATTGTTTGGATGCAGATGAACCCTTGAATCTCCCTGCAAAATTCACGAACAAGGAGTCTGATTTTCAGAATGGTTCTGTCTTTTGAAGATAGATGGAAATACATCTTACTAGATCTAAGTTATGCAGGTGACATTCTTTTTCTCCTTCAGGATTGGGAAAAAAGGAGGGTAACACAATTTCCTGGTTCAAGTGAAAGGAAGATACTACTTTGGATCTAAATTCTGATTTAGTGAGCAGAACTACCTTATTCTGGTGAAAGGTAGTATAAGGTTTTTATATGATAAGGCTTGAAGTTCGCGAACTCTTCTTGCCGGTTAGGGCTGTTAAAAGGATTGCTTTTAGGGTCAGAAACTTTATCGGGATTTCCTCTAAAGGTTCAAATCTTGGTGATCCGGCTAGTTGGTCTAGTACTAGATTTAAGTCCCGTGGAGCAATAATATCCTTTATCCTGGGTCTTGCCTTATCAATTGCTCTCAAATATTTCTTTACAATATTTTCTTCTGCTAATTGTTTCACTAGGCATGCTGAAATTGCAGACAGTTGAACCTTTAGAGACGCAGGACATATTCCTTCTTCAAATCCTTTTTGTAGAAAATCTAGAACTTGTGGAGAGGATATGTTATTCTTATCCACTATTTTTCTTGCACCAGGCTGAAAATATCCTCCAAATTCTGCAATAAATCTTTGACGTAGATGCTTTTCTTCCCAAAAATATAGTATCAATAACAGAATCTGGAAGCTCTTTTGCTCTCAGAGAGTTTCTTTCAGCTTCCAGGCCATCAGGTTCAAAAATCCTGGATTTTAGTGAAAGATTGGTCCCTGAGTCAGTAGGCCCGGACTGACTGGCAGAGTCCATAGATGTTCTATTGATAGCTTCACTAGCTCTGCAAACCATGATCTCCTGGGCTAGTAAGGGGCTATCAGAATTACTGTGACCTTGTCCTGTCTGATCTTCCTTATGACTCTTGGGATCATCGGAATGGGGGGAAATGTATATGCCAGATTGAACATCCATTGTAGACTCAGGGCATCCACTCCTAGCTCTTGTGGATGATATGAGTGGGAAAAGAAGTGTTGGCACTTCTTGTTTCGAATGACGCCATGAGGTCTATTTCTGGCAACCCCCATTTGGTCACAATCATGTTGTATATTTTGGTGCTGAGGGACCATTCCCCTTGGTCCACTCTGTTTCGTCTCAGGAAGTCAGCTTGCATTGCTCTTGTTTCCTGCAATGTGATATTGCCCTCAGATTTTTTTCTGCCCAAATCAGAATCTGGCTTGCTTCTTTGGTTAGCTGGCTGTTTCTTGTGCTCCCCTGGTTCTTCATGTAGAGCACTGCTACCATGCTGTCTGCCACAATTTGTACCGACTTTCAGATAATATTTGAACTTTTTCAAACACCTGGAAATTGCTTTCAGCTCTAGCAAGTTTATGAGAGAAACTTTCTCCTGATTTGACCATTTTCCTTGCACTATCTTGTCTCTCCAACATCCTCCCCATCCTTTGATACTCACATCTGTGAAGATTCTCTTTCAGACTGTGTCTTTTATTGTTCCTTTTTGAAGGTTGCTTCTGTTTGTCCACCGTGATAATTGGAAGTATGCGTCTTGGAGATCTATCTTTGATAGGTAATACCCTGGGCAAATTGTCTGAACGACCGAAGCTACAGTCTCCAAAAGGTTGAATTCTATCGGGCACCCAGTTTCCAGTACTTGAATTACCCATTTGTCTGGGACTGTCAAGGTCTTCCATTCTTGTCTGAATAGCTCCAATCGACCTCCTATTAGAACCAGAAACAGGGTCCGCTGACTCTCACTGAGACTCCTTTCTAAATTGGTTCCTTCGTATTTCCTCCTTCCTGAATGAAAATCTTGGCTGAAAGGAAGTTTGCTTTGTAGAATTGAAGGCTCTTGACTGTTGGTAGCGTCTGGAATCTTGAAAGGATTGCCATCTATTCCGAAAAGAACATTGAGGAGATCTGTGTCTTTTACCTTGGGGAAGGAAGGAACTTTTACCCACAGTGACCTTTCTTATGATTTCTTTCAATTGTTCCCCGAATAGCAGAGTTCCAGAAAAAGGTAGCGAGACCAACTTATTTTTAGAAGAGGCACCTGCTCCCCAAGATCTTAACCATAACACCCTTCTGGAAATAACTGAAAGGGAGGAAGATCTGATAACCTTAAATTTTCTAAGGATGCATCACATGACCTTCCTCTAGACTGTAAGCTCTCACGAGCAGGGCCCTCTGATCCTCCTGTTCTCCACATCTGATTGTACTATTTAATACCTCTGTATGTCTATTCCCAATTGTACAGCGCTGCAGAATTAGTTGGCGCTATATAAATAAAGAATAATAATAATAATGACAATGCTACTGCATCTTTTATATTTGCTATGTCCTTCAATAGCTTTGACCTGGATACATTGGACTCAATCTTCTGCTCCAATTCTAATAGTTCTGGTTATGCATGCCATAGCTGTAGCGGTCTTCATGGACTGCCCTAAAGGAGAGAATTGCTTCTTTAAGGAATTCTCTATCTTCTCTCCATAGTATGATCCATCTTCAATGGGTATAGTAGTTCTCTTGGATATTTGTGCTATGGCAGCATCTATCTTAGGTGGAGATATCCAAGCAGCTGTATCTTCCTCCTTAAAGGGGTACATTTTACTAAATCTTTTGGATGTAGAGATTCTTTTGTCTCCCTTTGACCATTCTGTTTTTTCTAGGTCAGATAAGGATTGATGGACTGGGAATACTGGCGAATCTTTCCTTTTCCCTAGGACGGCAATATCTAAAACACCCTGTTCCATAGTCTCGTCTACCAGGCCTAGAGTTTTCTCATCATTTTTAAAAAATAAGAGTCTACCTTCTCCATACAGAAGGCGCCTTCCTCCTCTTCAATAATCTCTCCCTCTTCTTCTGAAGAATATTGGGATAAAATATCCTCAAAACTGATACCTTCCACATCCCCCATTCTGCTAGAGGTTCCTTCCTCAGGGTCCTCTAATCTGTCTCTCTTTTTAGGAATGGATGACTGAATGGATGAGAAGGTTTCTTGCATGGATGACTTCATCCATGATAAGAAATCCGATATTTGACTTGGAACTTCAGTGCTTGCAATCTTTTTTAAGCATTCGTCACATAGTTTGGCTGGATCTGAGGCACTCAATTTGTTGTCACATCCTGCACAATCTCTACTTTTCAGATGGGCCTAGTCTTCTTTAATTTCTGCAATAGATTTTTCTTTTGAAGTACTGGGTTTTGGAGTAATAGCCATTGGATATAAACCAAGGGAGGAAGTCTCCCAGCTTGGAACGTAAAGGCCTACCGCATGCTGTCATAACAGACAGAATAAGTGTAGAGGAAAAAACTCACCATTCCTGTTTACTGTTCTGTTCTGACTTGTGGCCGGAGCGGACCGCTGCTACCACCTGGAAGAGAGCATGCTTCTGCTTGTTAGCCACCTGCTGCTGCAGCCGTGTTCAAGCAGACTTCTTTCTGGCGCTGTGCCGGCTGACTTGTGGATCTTATGCTCCGAATCTGGACAGCAAGGAAGGTGGCCAATATCCCCCAAACCTCAATCGGGTAGGGAAAAATATTTTAAAAAATAAAAAGGTGAGCAAATCTCACGCTCTCCTACCCCAGCTGGATGTAGGACCAAAAAGACTGGAGAGATAGTCAGAAGACAACCTTTTATGTTTTGTTTATGATTGGTCCCACACCAGCTGGAGGGAGGAGACACTTTACCCATTAGTTTCTATGGCCATAGTTAGGGACACAGAATAATTGTGTAAATCCATTGAATTCTTTCTTCTCTTGGAACCTCAATGACCCTTTCTGCAGATCAGATGGTTGTACTAAGGTAATTCATTCAGTCTCTATTGCTGAAACATCCATTTCAGGTCAGCAGATTGCTTTCCCTGGAGGAAAAATCTTCTAATTGATGACTCCATTGTAAGCAAAGTTGGTCTGTGGCATGATGATACTGGAAACAGGGTGGTTAAGTGCCTTCCTACAACTCCTTCTCAAATGTATAATTATTTTTGAAGCAGTAAGACATTGAAGATAGATATACGATATCAACTTTAAGCTTTTAAATTACTCTTGTAACATTACCATATGAATACATTGCTGGAGAAGTTGTACTTCCTTTCCTAAAACCAATCCCATTTGCTAGTATCTACTGACCAACTAACTCCCTGGAACGCTTCCTCTTGGACATAGCCCACCTTCTTAATTAGATTGCCAATCAAAGCAGTTAAAAGAGCTGTTGGTTTTTGGAGAATGTAATTTTAATTGGCTGAATACAAGGATGACAGGATCTGTTCATTGTTTAAGACATTGAACTTAGAGTTCTTGGAGGTCTGTAATGCTCATGCCCCACAAATGCCAATTAAGGTGGTCAGGGTAAGGGGGGTGCTCTGGTATTCTGTTTACTTGCCTGAATTTCCGTTTTAGAGAAGCCTTATGGACAAAATATAAACAAACATGATCCCGCTGTCTACAGACCATTACGGAATACTTAAACAAAAGCAAACAAATCAATATTTTACTCACAACTTGAACAGTAACATATCAAAACTGGACAACTGGAAGGTTAAAATATCCACAAACTCTCTAACCATTCTCCCTCAGCAACTATAAAAATAGGCAATGAAACAATGCAATAGTCCATATCAATGATTAATACATTCAACAATTACATTTGTTGGATGTGCCACCTCCCTGATTACACATAAGTAATTCTGAAGTAGAAACATGCATTGAACAGTCTCTGGCAGCTTCCCCCCCCAGACCAACAGTATTGCTGAATTCAATTTAATTCCTGTGTTCAATAGTAAAATATCTGACCCCCCCCCCACCCCCCTCAACCAAAAAATGAAAGCACAAACTAGACCTCATCAACTACCAGAAATGTTACTAAAGTGCAGTGCCTCTGTTTATCCTATTACATCCTAATAAACACCTCCTTTCATCTGGGTATATGCCCAAAACCCAGAACGTAGGGATAAAATGGGTATGAAATTACAGAACAATATCCTTACTCCACACAAACTAAAGTCCTGGAAAAATGTGTCTACATGCAACTCTAAGTATTACGGACTGTCCAGCTTCTTCACCTGACTTCAGTCAGGCTTTAGTCCAAATCCATTGCTTATTATGACCCTCCTAAATGAATGCAATGATATTCTCAATGGTGTGGAAATCGATTTTCCTTGAGTTTGCAAACTCCTATGATACAGTAGACCATAACATTCTGTAATGCGTTGGACACATCACTGGCACTCAGTGGGCTCATCTACACTACAAAATGCCAAATTATCACAAGGTGAGGCCATATTACAGGAAAACATTTTTGAAGTTGAAACCAATTGTGTAAACACTGACAAAAGGGTCACAATAGTATCTGGTACAAAGTGAAAACTAGTCAAACCCCACTACACCCATTTAACCATTGTAACAAAGTCTACATCTACAAATGGTAATGCCAGCCAGGGAATGGAGATGTAGTGAATGCATGTATGCCACAAATCCACTATGGCAAACTCAGTACTGTATAATTCATTATGTTGCTTTGTCCTCTAGTGTAATTACATTACTCATCATTGTGATGTGTTTGAAGAACTAAAGTGGCTAACGCTAATCTAGACATACTCCCTTCACCTTGCTTGCCTAGTTTATAACCAACTCTCAGGAAGCAGTATGTTAATTCCAGCTGTCCATATTAACTTTAACCTTCACTCTTCTGCTAAAGACTCTACACTACAAGAAAGAAGAAGGCAGATTGACCAGATTCTGAGCCCCGAAAGCCTGGAATAAGCAAATTCCAAAGAGATCTTCTCCCAGTCTAAAATCCGTAAAGATAAATGTTTGCAATACGCCCATTATGTTATTGTAGTATGATTAATACAATGTTCTGCACCAGGTATAGAAAACAAAATCATTACCAGCATATAGCTCATCGGCCTCCGTTTTGATTGTACGTACAGAGCCACATTGTTTGCAAAGTTAGAAGATAACATCTACAACTGAACTTTGAATTACAAGTTTTCTGCTACAGTGTCACCTATTGTCTGGAATAAGTACAGGCTGTTAACTCTTATAAATATTATGATTATAAGGTAATGTCCTGTAGGATTTACCCCATGAATCTCTAGGGGTTAATGGAGTGATAAATATATTTGTTTTTCTGTATAAACAAGCAGGTGTTACATGGCACCATGCAGCTCCCCACGTACCAGTAGGATAAGAGTGTATACAGAGCAGTTTGGAGCTTATTCACCTGAAATATCTTTAGGACTGTGTACCGGATATACTTGTTCAGTGGACTAATAAGTGCTTTTTAATGACATTTGTGTACTTTTCAGAAATGAAGACTTTATTCAGATTTATACTTCAAAAATACTTGTTTTATTGCAAAAGTTTCTTACACTGCTGATTGAAATAAATACAAAAGTATAAAATACCCTTGGTATCTTCACAGTTTAAGACATTAATCAAATATACATACTAAGACCATGATTTACAGATCACATTAACCCTTTGAGTGCTAGATTGGTACGCAATGCATTGCGTACCCTTCTGGCACTCAAAGAGTTAAGGGCAGTATTAAAAAAAAACATGGCGCAGTCCTGGAACAAACCAAGTGTACCACAGCATCAATGATAAATTAACATTGATGTAAATAGGATTTACAACGCAATACATTGGAGACCACTAGCATTCTAGGTGTTAAAAGCCCCCATTTAAACCAATTAATAATTTCAGATTTGCCTTACTGTGTGATTGGTTTCCCTCAGAATTACTCCACTTTTACTTAGAAAATACAACCCTTAGTAAAATGTAGGCCTGGATTCCACTATGGTTGAGATCTAACAAGGGCTTTATCTACACATTTCTCCATAAACTTTGGCAGAAATGTGTTAGGTAACACCATCTGGTATCACTTAACAGTAATGGAATCTTGTATCTTGTAATAGGCCAAAACTAGATAAAAAAAAAAAAAAGTTGTTACCCAATTAACTCCTTGGGTACCCATTGTCCTGCAACTATATAAAGCAGAAAACTTCAGTACCCAGTGGACTGATTACTATGACAAAGGACAATTTTTGGACTTTTATGTACCAGTTCTGTAAACATTAAATCCAGTATTTAAAGGCATTTAGAATTGCAGGATTCCGTTTCCCCAGCATGCAGCTGTATGTTATGACTGTGAATATTGTGTTAATGTGCTACAAATTCAATATACTGCTTCATACACACGAGTCCAGTTATAGTATACTGCAGATAGACATCTTAGCATAATGATAAATGAACCCTCGGAGTACTATAAACGTATTTAACACATTGTGTTGCAATGCATTGGATACCTCTGGCACTCAGACTTGCAGGCCACATTCAGTAAGTGGAAGAGTGGCGATTCTGGAGCATTCCAACTGCACCATAGGGGAGGAATGACGATTCCGTAAATCCCTGATTTAATCCTTTAAGTGCCATGCGTTGTGCACCCCTCTGGCACTCAGGGCTAAATTGGGATTTTAATCCACTGAATGCTAGAAAGGTCTCCAATTCATGATGAAGTGATGCTTTGGAGACCTCCCTACAATTCAAGGATTCACTGTGAAAAAGTAGCCATGGTTTGGGAGACCATGAAAAAAAAAATAGTTTAAAATGTTGCATAAATGAAAAGGCCAATATCAGAACATCGGGAGAATCAAAACACAGACAATCTGATGTTGCATGGTTAAAGGTCGTGTACATATCTCTAATAAGTATGTGCTTGGCTACCTCTTTGGAGCTCATAGCCTTAAATGATAATTATAACATATTGGATACCTGAGAGAGTAACAGAGCACCACTTTTGCCTTTAACCCTCTGAGTTATACACATGCCCCGTGGTCTACTTAATGCAGCTAAGATACCCATACAGAATACTCACAGGATCAGGTCCAGGAAGGAATCCACCACTTCCTTGCCTCGTGAGAGGTACCCACATAAGAATAATAATGTTGTGGCACATATATGGAAGAACAGCATAGCCCACCCGCTGAGCTTGTCCAGGGCAGCGGGTTGCAGGGAAGTGGCCCTGGACAAGCTCAGAGGTGGGCCATGCTCTTCTTCCTTGTGTGCCACAACATTACCATTCTATTCAAGTGGCTAAAAGTATCAAATCAACCAGAATTATTTTTGTCCTCTGTCGCGCAGTTTGTTTACCCCTAATTTCCCCATGTTTGCTTAATACAGCTTGGCATTGCCCAGTGTTCAGCAGTGCCCGATGGAACGTCAGTAAACATCTCCTGTTGTTGCGTAAGAGTTACCAGGCAGCAGCACATGCACCTCCTGTGTGTATAACGGCCAAGACTCTGTACTAGCTCTCTTCCATACCACTCCCCCAAATGTAGCAGTTCCTTCGCACAACCCCTCTACCACACACATGGCACAGTCAGGATACACAGACACACACCTACTGTCTAACCAAGCTCACTCCCTCATACACAGACTTGAGCTAAAACAAACTGCAAAAATGCAGAGAAGTGAGAATTTCTGAAATTCATACAGATTTGAGCATCAAAGGAGTACGCAATGTATTGCATTGCAATGTGTTGTGTACCCCTCTTGAACTCAAACGGTTAAACTGGAGTGCAGCACAGTGTCCGTACTAAGTACACAGTGTCAGAAGGAGCAATTCCCAGTACCAAGTGCAGTGTCAGTACCAACCTTAGTAGCGCTTAAAAGGGTTAAATCAGTACCAAGCAGTATTAAGCAAAAATGGGACAATTAGTGGTACCTCCTCCTCTCCCCTTGCCATGTCTCCTGCCCTTTACCCAGAGTGGTGCAAAGAATGGTGAGAAGAAGAACCAGGGCACAGCAATGTATGGGCAGGAGCACATCCTTTAACCATGCAGCATCAGAATTTCTGTGTTTTCATTCAGGCAACATTCTGATATTGCCGTTTTCATTGAGGCAATATTTTAAACTCTTTATGTGTTGCCCAGTAGATGGTGACATTTCAATAGGCTACCCAATTGAAGGCATTTCAAATCCCAATTTAACTGATGGGAAGTTTGATATCCCACATGTGGTGATGTTTAGCTCCATAACGTCACCTCCCTTGCTTCCCAAGTAAGGCCCTGAGGGCCACATTTAGAAAAATTAAAGAGGGCAATTCTGAAGCTAATGAACTGCCCCATTACAGACAAAGGGAAATCCGCAATGGGGCTTTTAACCCCTAAACCTAGAGGTCTCCAATGCATTGTAATGCACTGCAACCTCAGGAATTCAAGTGGTTAAAAGTCCCATTAAATCAATAGAAATGTGAGGAATTAAATTTTCCCCTATGACAGAATTTTAAGCAACTCTGCAAAGTGATTAAAATGTGCCTAATGGAAAAATATACAAACATCAGTGTCTATTGCACCAGCAATACTGGTTCGTAACATGTAAGTGATCATGTCAAATTCTGCTACCATCCATCTTAATATATACTTTATGGATAACCCTGCAGCATCGCACTGCTTGGAAAGGCATAGCAAGTAATACTAACATCTCTTTTTTGAACTTACTGGAATGGGGATAGTTTCTAGTAATTATATTGTGACTGCGGTGTAACCCTTTGAATGACAGGGTTTGTGAAATGCAATGCTCTGCAATACGTTACAACCCTGGACCCTCAAATGGTTACCCATTTAAGGATCAGAAATGCGCAATGCATTGCTCACCTGTCTGGTCCTTAAATGGTTAATATTACAATTATTTTGTAATATTAAAATGTGTACATTCATTTGCTTACAGCAATGGAATAGCTTTAAATGATTAGTATTTTTATTAACCTTTTGAGTGCCAGAGGGGTAAGCAACGCATTGCAAAGCAATGCGACACATACACCTCTAGCACTCAGAGTTAATACAAAAAAAAATTATATAATAAAATATATAAAATGTTTATGTGTAAATACCCTTGTTTTGATTGACAATATATATAATTCGCTATAAAGTTTGTAATGACGCAGTCATGCGCAGTAGAGACTGCTGCGTGTGCTGCTGTCATGCACAGTAGAGACTGCCTGCGCCACGGCTGAGACAGATTGGGGCACTCAGAAGGAGCGTCCCACTATCAGCCGCTACGCGGGCAGTCTCTACTGTGCATGACTGCCCAGCAATAGGCTGGCAGTGGCACTGTGGCCCATGTAACAGGATCTTCAACTAGTGTATATATATTATACATATACACACACACATATTATATATTGCCAATAAAAACAAGGGTATTTACACTGTTGGGAGATTCTTCATACAAAACTGACTAGAACCTCAGGATAATTCCTTTCCATCTCAGTGTTTGGAGAGTTTTATAGTGGTCACATTTAGAGTTGTTTTGTGTTTATATATTACGTTTGAGCAGTTATAACTTTATCATCATCTCCCAGCCAAGGGAGCAGCATATAGTACATTTCATAATAAAACATTACACTATCTTTTAACATAAGTTATTACTGCAGTTTTACTCTTCCGTCTGTTCTACTGACCAGTACAGTACAATCATTTTGTCTTTTCTTACAAAACGGAATCATTAAGAAACTTCACAAACCTGAAACAAGGTTAAGATTACAGCATATTAACCCTTTGATTGCCAGAGGGGTGCGCTGCAAAGCATTGCATACCACTCTGGCACTCAAAGGGTTAAATATCTGATTAGTGGTCAAGTAACCATAGTGTGATGAAATGGAAGTATCAAGGATAGTTTGGAAACATTTTTACATTCAGACTTGCACCATGCTGATTCCAGTAGCAAGGTGGTTAGAAAGGCACATGATGAACAGTAATAAAGGGTAAACTAGGGTATCCAATAAGACTGGGAGAGGCTTTTAGGCAGTTAGTGCACCCAGTCCCTGGGTGTGCGTAGAACATCCAAGATTTCGGCTTCCTTGGAATCGGCTGGTGGTATATGCATGTACTCCCATCTACAGAAATAACACACCAGTGATTAATACGCTTTATATTAAACAGTGTAGAAACATTAGTTATGTCAAATATTGGAGCACCAACATTTAACAGTTAACCTCCTAGGTGCTAGATTGCTAAGTCACACTTTGCATTACAAACTTTTTTATTAAGGTGAAATGCACCTAACCCCTTGAATTAAAGGAACACAACAAAATGTAATATGCTGATATGACTATATATATTACATACTTACCCCTAGCATATTTAAAAGTTGTTCATGTTACATTCCTAATACAATGCTAAACTAGCTTTTTAATGCATTCGTTAAAAAAAAAAAATGCTCTTTGAACAGGACATTTAACCCCTTAAGGACTAGAGGGGTGGACAACACATTGCAAAGCATTGCATTTCACCTTAACAAAAAAGTTTGTAATGCAAAGTGTGACTTGGCAATCTAACCCTCTTGTTTGTGATAAGAGCCCTCTGTTCTTGTATTCTCAATAGCTATCTTCCCTCAGCCCATTTACAGATAATCCTTGGAGCCCCGGAGCAGGCAGGAATGGCTGTTCACGCAGAACATATGTAAAACCAAACTTTATGCATTAGAAAAGAGATTTTTTTTTTCTTTCCATATGCTAGTATGAAGTACAGGGCACATAAGTGTATATAACGCTGGTTCATTTTTAGAAGTTGTGCTCCTTTAACCCTCTGAGTGCCAGAGGGCTACGGAAATCACTGCTTTGCAATGTGTTCCATATCCCTCTGGCACTCAAAGCTAACAGACCTAAAGAACTGCCTATATACCATGCTAGGGAAAAGACCAGCATATATGTGGATTAGGTCAGTTTACAGCTGTGGTCTCCCTAACAGTGCAGATATGAAGCATATCTCTGCCTAAGTGTAGGCAAATAATCTTTCTGAATAGGTGGTCTGTGCTTAAACAGGGAGAGCCTGAAAATCTGCACTGTTAGGGGTAGTCGAGAACCATAGTGGAGAAACTTTTTTAGGGGGTTATTAATACTTTTATTTCTAGAGGGGTTCTATGTGCAGTTAAAGGGAAAGTAATATTTAAAATGTAAAATATATATATGTGTAATATTTTCCTTAGAGGGGACGGACTGCAGACTGCTGAGGTACAGCAGCGAGTTGGAGGATGAGGTCAGCTAGGAAATCTTTCTACCAAGATTAAATGCAAGAGGGTGAGAATTTTTAAATTACATATTTGAAAATGTTATAGTATCTTTTATATGAAGACCATTTACATGTAGGCAATAGGTCCCATTTAAATACAAGTGAATACCACTGATCCTTTAGAATTAACGAGTCACGGATTGATCCACATGCTGTGTGAGGAGATCCCTTTTATCTGTACTGATGGGGGGGGCACAGACTTGAGCTCCTATGTCCTGACTGGCAGTTCCTCTAATGAGACACAGTAAGTTGAAAGACGTTTGCAAATAAACTTCACTCAACATGATAAACCTACATTATTATTGAAGACAGATGTTGTAGATGCCATTGAAATAGTCCAGAGAGAAATCACTGGTTATTCTATTACTTCCCAAACTTCATCTTTATAAAGGTGGTTACTGGCCATATTCAGGTTTTGTTTTTAACCAAGCTCAACATTTGATTCTTTACACTACTAGTTTCACTCTATATGCACACAAAGCTTTGTTTCAAAACTAGTGAGGTTATGAAATTGAGTACACACTGGAGTTCATATTCACTTCTGAAATAACACACTGGACCCAGGTATTTAGATTTGTCCAGATACTGAATCTTTCTAAAGATTCTTACATGCACCAAACCAAACCCTGTAAAACAGAATTAAAATGGCCTCTCCGTACAGGTGACTGAGTCAAGGCCTGAAATTTAGAGGGTCCGATTAATCTTGTCAAATGACATGAGGCATCAATAGTTCACATCAGAAACCGATCAGCCTTAAGACAAAGTGGATTAACACGGAGGGCCAGAGGGTTATACAATGCATTGGATACCCCTATGGCACTCAAAGGGTTAAATCCAACTGAATTATGGGGACAAAATAAATCCATTAGATTTAAACAGGAATTTTAGCAATCTGAATGCTAGAGAGCTCTCCAAAGTCTCCAGTCAATGCACAGCATTGTGTACCCTCTGGCACTCAAAGGGGTTAATGATGCAACACTGTATAAAGAAATTTGTTTTGTTTTAATCAGAGAAATAGCCAGGACTTGTAGTGATTAATCCAGTAATGGTGACAATGGGTTGGGATGCTGCTCTCACAGGAAAAATATCCCCCGTTACCAATGAGACTTCAGACCTTCTAGAGCAAATCAACTGCGCCACGGGGACGAAAGTTAAATATCCTAAAAGCTCATAACTGGGTATGGAAATGTTAACCTCTTGTATACTAGCGAGGTCTCCGAAACATTACTTTGCAATGTGGCGCATCTCCCATTTGATTTGTCAATTATGTTGCAATTTGAATTTTTATACTAGAATTACTCTTCATTTGTTTTGTGAATAAGGCCCACAGACAAAGGATAAGAGTACAAAATGTCTGCTTTAAAACAGATGGTTTGACTTGAACTACCAACCTTGCAGTCAAAGGCAGAGACATAAGGATACTCTCAATCCTGGATCCTGGAGTTGCAAGGCCAAACTTTGTGCCTCTATCATATACCAGGTTAAACTCCACATATCTGAAGGGGAGAGAGAGGAGAAAAAGTGTCACCAGTCTAGAACTTCACATTAAAATATGGTTATCAGTATGTAACATGCGACTCTCCAGCTCTTAAACTGCACCTTATTTCAACCTCAGATAGCCATGGGCTGATGAAAGCAGCAGATCCACAAAACAACAGTACAACAGTGACACCTGCTGTTCGAGCTTTGTTAAGTTAAATATTCCTTTGTCTCCTTGAATTATGAAAACCGCATTGGTCTTAGTACAGGGGTGGGTGAATCTGGTGTTCAAGAGTTAACAGTGGCAATTTTCAGGATCTCATTAAGAGTAAGTAAATAAATCAGCATTTCAGTCACAAACAGAACCACCTGTGATCAGGAGCGATATCCTGAAAACATGTATTGTAGGTGGCTCTTGAGGATTGGCTTTGGTCACCCCCTTTCTTAGGAATGTGCTGAGGACTGCTTAACCCCCAGGATGGTACAATTCTATACAATTAATTACTTTGCATCCAAGAGTATATATAAAATAAGTTCACTTTATGAACTGACAGAGAAAGGCTTATTTTAATTACCACACAAATTTGTGGGTAAAGTACATATGTCCTTATGCAGAAACGGGTACAATGCCAGAGCAAACCAACTGCACCATAGGGGTCTTTCAGTCACATTGTTAAATGCCCCCTTTAAAATAAATGGAAATTTTAATTCCCCCCTATGCTGGGATTGGTTTTCTCCTGAATAGCACCTTTTTTTTCCTGCATAACACCCTTAGTATGTGCGCACGGGAGAAAATCACTAATTCACTCTCATTGGGGCAGGAGTAGGCAATTATTGAACATGCAGCAGTTAGGGATTACAACTCCCATAATTCCAAACCAGCAAATTACTAGGTAGTAAGCTGACCAGACCTCACCTTTAACCCTGGGACACAGGAAATAGACATATTTCAGTACTGCACTGAAATCAAAACCTGCAGTATGCATTTTTCATAGGTGTCCCCAGTTAAAGAGGAAGTCTGGTCACTACTAGGTAGGGATGATGGGAGTTGCAGTGGTAACAGCTGAGGTCCAAAATTTGACTCTTCCATGCATTAAGGAATGAGAAACCTCTGATTTGCAGAAGTACCTATAGATGGAAATGTAGCAGGAGAAAATGTGCCTGTTGCATTCATTCCTAACAGAACACATTTTTCACATGATACAGGCATCATACCAGACATTTAACCATTTGGGTGCCAGAAAGACCAGTGCAGTGGCCTGTTTCATCCTCTAGCACTCAAATGGGTAAAAAAGCAGCCAGATCCCCTTTCATAACCCCCTCCCGTAAGAGGGAATCCAATCAGGAACTGGGGGTGCCAGTCAATTTTGAGGGAGAAGAGGTCCACTAAACTGATCCTTGGCCATTCCTGGAAGCAACTAAGGTTCAAGAACTGGTAGTCTGAGTCCAGAAGAAGAGGCTGGTTCTGCTGTTTCCTGTACCAGCAATGGAGACCTGAGCCGACAGTGCAAAACTGTGCAGTACTGCAGCAACTGAAGTATGTGGCTTAAACCTGTGTGTGCGCTAGAGGTGTGTCCCACGTATTGCATTGAACACCGCTCTGGCACTCAAAGGGTTAAGACTCAGGTCAATTGTAAAGAGCAATAGGATCAGACTGGAAAAATGAGACTGATGCCATTCAAACCATTGTTAAGGGATATATGCACAAGGAGAGGAGAAATTCTGGCACAAACCAACAGTACTACAGGGGGCAAAAAAAAAAATGTCTTAACCCTCCTAATGCTTGAAAAATCTATAATTCATTGCTTCACAATGATAGTGACCGTTGTATTCCAGTGAGTTAAAAGTCCCATTTAAAGGCAATGTGGGGATTTTCATGGTTCAGTTGGTTCGCCCCAGAATTTTGCAAGGTTTGTGTTTGTTACGTATTGCCCAAAATTTGTCAAGATCTGTAAATGTTTTTGCTTGCAGAGCAATATAATGGCTGGCAGAGTGGCACAAGTCACTAGTACATCATATCAACCCTGGATTAAACTTACCGCCCTCTGCGCAACTGTTGCCATTGTTTTTCCTCTGGAGTAAAGGCATCATCCTTGTGCTTCTTCACTATGGGGATGTAACAAGGCACTATGGCTTTGGCACAGCTGTGCACAAAATGGAATAAGGAATCCTTTGATGGAGAGTCCAGATCATCAAAGAATATGCCCCCAACACCTCTTCTCTCCCCACGGTGCTTAATAAAGAAATAGTCATCACACCTAAACAGGATGAAAGTGATCAGTCAGGCATGTTCCCTTGTCCACTACTGCTTAAACTGGTTCCATGAAAGGCCTTGCACTTAAAGTGGAACTATTACCTTTAAACAACTTTAGCTTCAATAACTCCCCATCTGGCGACTAGTTGCTTAGTAGTGCTAGTCACCAGAATTATTAACTTGTTTAGTAGATTTATCAATTCTTCTGGGTCTGACAAGCAGGACGGATTGCAGACATCTTGCCATAATGATGTCCGCGTGCCTGCTCTGTCAGTCCCCTCCAGAGCCGAACGGGCAGATTTCCCAATAGGCAAAGTAGGCCACTGCCTAGTGCTTAAAAGTTTGAGAGGAGCCTCAGTTGTGTTGGAAAACACCTACATTCTGAATTGTGGATATGGCCAGAGCAAATCAATGTACCCACACTAGTTTATATACACCTTAACATGTTATTATTTAACCCCTTGGATGCTAGAGATGTCCAACATGCATTAGAAATCTCTCAAGCAAACAAGGTGTTAATGCTTTTTTATCCTCTTGGTATAAGCCAAGGGTATTTTCTGTGCCAGGAAACTGTGGATGGGACTGCGGTCATGTGAGAAGTAAGTGTGTTGTCATGGGTGGAGCTAAGGGAACCTAGAGTTGCTTAGGGGGGCCTGGAATGTAAATATATCCCTGCCTTAGAGGTAACACTTGCCACTCACTGTGCTATAAGAAATGCACCCAGTGTGTGGGCTCTACCTAGATTCATTCACAGCACAGTGTGAGGTTATATCGTCTGAGCTCAAATAAATAAAGTCCAGTTTGAGACTCTGGAGCTGCAAATAACAACTGGCCGGCGGCTCTTCAGCAGAGCTGAATGAGTGATATCGAAAAACAAATACTTCAGTGGAAAGGTCTACAGAGTGTGCTTGTAAACCAAGCACACTTTGTAGACCATTCCGGTGAAGTATATGTTTTTAGATATAGCTCATTCAGCTCTGCTGAAGAGCCGTCTGAGTCACATGACTCAAATTCACGGCTGACAGCTTTACAGCTTGTCAGCAAAAGGGTGAAACTTTAAGCGTGTCTATCTCTCAAACCATAAAGGGTTGAGAGATTGAACTTGTCCCTTTAAGTTTATTATTTGAATACCTACAATATTAGGGTTTGGTAATGTTAGACATTACTAACCCTTTAATTACTTTCTATGCTGGGTCTGTATTACCACACACTGTGCTAGGAGTGAATTTAGACAAGAGTACACACACAGATATCTTGTAACAGCACAGCAAGTGGTAATCTTGGTGTCTAAAATAACTAATAAGCATAAGATGATACACTGAGCCACCAAAACATTAAGGTTGATATCTCAAAAATGTATTTTACAGAAAACTGGATAGCACAAAATAGACAGATTTTACTTCTCTGTGAAACAATCTAAACTTGTCTTAGGGTGAGAGGTCAAGTTTAAGTTATAAAATGACTAGTATGAATTCTTCAAAACCTACATTTTGGAGAGATTTAAATTGTCTTTTTTAAGAAATGTACAAGTCAGTGTTTCCTTTTAACCTTTGTCCTCTGGGCAGGCCAACAGTGTAGATTTTCAGGTTACCACTGCCTAACCCCTATGAGTGCTATAGAGGTGAGCAATGAATTGCTTTACAATTTGTTGTTTTCCCCTCTGGCATCTAAAGGGTTAATCACAGCTGAGTAATTAGTGGCTCCGCCATTGTGATTGATCCTCCAGTGCTTAATTATGAACATTTTGAATATGGGACCTGTTGGTACGGCCTGAGAACTGGAGCAAGGAATCACTATTGTAACTGTGGCTATACAGAGCAGGGGTGGCCAGACTGTGACACAACAGCTGTAGGGCTCCAGATTGCCAAAACCCACATTGCAGTTTCAGCATAAAGCCTCAGATGTGCTGTGATATCACTGCTACCAGATAAGAGCTGCTGTGTAACTAGGAATGACAGCTCCTCACCAAAGATAAATTAGCTTGGTGCAAGTCTGGTCTCTAAGCCCTCCACCCTCTTTATCTGTGAAGTTCAGAGAGACCGTTCTAGCCAGAACCTTTATCTTTTCCTGTAAGCAGATCCGCTCCCATAAGGACCATTATGGTTACCATAAGATAAATCTTCAGACACCTACTGCATTTGTCTAGCAGTTTCTGGATCTGACAGTTTTGAGACCTTAGGACTTTTAAAAGGATGACGACACATTTCAATCCTAGGATTAGGGCCTTATGCATAAAAACAAAGAGGAGAAATTATGGGT
This sequence comes from Rhinophrynus dorsalis, assembly GCA_037306005.1. Lineage (NCBI taxonomy): Eukaryota > Metazoa > Chordata > Amphibia > Anura > Rhinophrynidae > Rhinophrynus > Rhinophrynus dorsalis. The sequence continues at coordinate 63,909,145 of CM074719.1, read as the reverse complement.
TAACTGAACTGTAGGGGACAAACAGAAGCCCCATTCAAATCAATGGGAAGAGCATTCATTAAGTTGAATGTTATATTTCAGCTGCTGAGACAGTTTTAATTTCCTTTATCTACAAAAGGGGTGAGCAGCCTGTGGGGGTGGCAATGGACTGTCTGGGGGCTTACAATTTGATACATCCTACAACACTGCCCTAAAATATGTATATATATTGCAAGCAAGATTTTGACAATAAAAAAGGGGAACTCTGTTTTATGTGCCCCCCCCACAGCAGTGTTCCCCATGGTTAATCCTTAAGGTACATCAACAGGGCAGGTCTGCAGGATATCACTGCTTAATCACAGGCAGGTAATCAGTGGCTCTGTCTTTGTGATCTACTTGAACCTAATTAGGGATATCAAACTGTTTACCTGTTGCTGTGGAACTGAGAACTGCCTCCCTGCACAGCTGTTATGTGGATCTAGAGTTTCACTACTTTTATACACAAGTAACACAATTTTTATCCTACAAACAAGCAAATATGCAGAATAACTAGGAACTATATTGCTGTTTTCCCAAAACTGTACCTCAAACTGGTGCCCTGGCTAATTAAGATATATACCTAATTTTAGGACACCTTAGGACATTTCAAAGTGATGCCTTCTCTTAAAGGGATAGTAATACTTAAAATGTAAAAAAAAATATGTTGTAGGGTTTATCCCCCTGAGTAAAACAAGAGTACTCCCACTGCTGAAAGGTGTTTCATTCAAAAGATTAATTTTCAAAGTTTAATTTTTTAGGTGCAATATCACAGTGGCCTGAAATTGTACAGTGGTGCTGTTGCTACACCATCCTATGGAGATTTATGGTCAATTGACCAGAGTTGTCCATAGGATCGTGTAGCAACAGCGCCACTGTACAATTTCAGGCCACTGTGATATTGCACCTAAAAAATTCAACTTTGAAAAGTAATAACTTTTGAATAAAACACCTCTCAGCAGTGGGAGTACTCTTGTTTTACTCAGGGGGATAAACCCTACAACATATTTTTTTTTACATTTTAAGTATTACTATCCCTTTAAAAACACTATTGTAAAGGAACCATCTGCATGAAACTTTTAGATTCCATGTAGAGTGAAACATTTTAATAGTTATTCACAGGATTTAGTGACTGCGTAACAGAGAACATTTGAGAGAAGTCATTATGATTTTTGAGTAAGGTTGTTTGTATTGCCAGTTAGGATTGAAAAGGGAGCAATACCAACACTAGGGAATACATAGAAAAGGCTCCATCATATATGGACCAGGGTGAGAGGAGTCACTCCAGGGAGAGGAACCTCTAAAACCACTTTATTAATCTATGTAGCCTCCGGATCAAGTTGTAAAGATTTTTCTGTGTATGCAACACAGAATAACATAGGGGTTGGAGATGTTTCTCCCACCTTTCTCACTTTAGTACACCTCACACAATAGGGTAAAATGGTGGAGGAGCATCCTGGTGACAAGAGCCCTTAGTCCGTTTTACTTTGGATTGAACAGCAGGGGTTAGGCCAAGGGTAAAAAAGTAGGCCTATGTGCACCAGATAGGGGCTACATAAAGTGAAATGACCAGAGTAAGGGAGTGATATATGGGTTGGCATTTTCCCCATAGATTTGTTAGCCCACCACAATTGCTAGCAATGTTGTCACAAATCATCGTAAATGACACAAGTTCAAGAGAAGACAGACATTATGAAAGCACAAAAAAAATGTAAAATATTAGTAACCTCAAACTAACCTTACTATGACTGGAAAATCCTAATGACCCTTTTAAATGCTGCCCATGTGCGTTTCCTCAAGAAATAACCTCTTCAGTTAGTCGAGGTGTTCATGTCCATGGATAACCATGTGCAGCTGACAAAGGCCCTGCTAGCAGCTGTCATGTCTACGTCCATGGCTATGACATCCAGGGTCTCTCTTGAACAAAGTCACGAGGGAAGAATTCATGGCAGCTATTACGATTTTCTGACCATCGTAAGGAAAGTTATTAGGTGATGTCACTTTTCCTTTACCCTATGAGTGCTAGAGGGGTGCACAACATATTGCTTCACAGTGCATTTTTACACTCTGGCATTCTAAGGGTTAATCCATATAAACAAACACCCATTTTAGCAAGCCGATAATGTTTCCCTAGTCTAATGGCAAAACATGGTGAAACCACAATTAAGCACATACCACTTCTTATACTTGGGATAAGTTTCAGGACCATAACTGTCGCATGCATCCTTCAAAGTCTGATGGAAATGAACAACATCCTCCTGGTTCAGATACGTTGGTGTAAGGTCGGTTCCTCCTCCAAACCACCACTGCTTGTTACCTTACAGGGAAGAGAGTGATAGAAGTGAATAGGAATTCAGGAGAGAAGAGAATGAGTAGATTTTATGGAGTAAACGCCAAAGCTATAAATTAGAGCAGTGCTATCCAAGTTCAGTCCTCAAGGGCCACCAACAGGCCAGGATGTAAGGATTGCTCTGATTAAGAACAGGTGAGTCAGTCAATATGAATGATCCGATTATCTGTCCTGTACTTAATCAGGGAAATCCTTACATCCTGGCCTGTTGGCGGCCCTTGAGGACTGAACTTGGATAGCCCTAAATTAGAAGGCCATAAGTATAAAGCCAAAAGTGGTGAAAGTCTGGGGCAATGAAACTATTCAATGGGGAACAACTAAAAAAATCCCACTTATTTAAAACCCTGGACCTCATAAACAAAAGAAAATAGGAGCAATTAAAGGGCAAACCAACTGCACCATGGGGAAAAATAAAAACCCGAATGGATTTAAATGGGGCTTTTAACGTGTTGAATGCTTTGCAATGCACTGGAGACCTTTCTTGCATTCAAGGGGTTAAAATACCAATGTAAATCAATGGGAAATGTAACGTCTTTCCTATGATGCAGTTGGGTTTCCCCAGAATTGCCCATCTACCTTTGTGCAAAGGGCTCTATGCCACAGACATCACTTTGCTCCTACCGTCTGCTTCCTCTATTTCAAAGTATCTGTAGTTGAAGTGGATTGTGGGAACATGAGGATTCTTAGGATGAATCACAGAGCTAACTCCCATCGCAGTGAATGGTAATTTACCTTTAAAGAGAAAACAAAATAATTAATAGAATTAAGTCAAATTGCAAAACCGTTTCTAAACAGACAAGCAGGGCCATATATACCAAGATGAAGACAATTAAATCTGGAGCAAAATAAACTGCACCTCATGCAAACAAAATCCATTTTCCTGGATACATAAGGTGCAAGATTTTTGCCCTAGATTTACTAATCCTCAGACTTGAAACATATTGCCCACAACGTGTAGTTGAAAATATTTTGTGCGTTTATCAACAGGGATGGCGGACAATAAAATGCATTTTACAGAAGGTCATCTGGAGAACATTAACCCATTAAGAATAAAGTGTGCAATACATTGGGAAGCAATACACTGGACATCCATCTGGTCCTTAAAGGGGTTAAACAAATTAGTAGATACATTGTGATTTTTCACTTCATCCACTAGTACGGGGGTTAGTCAATTATTCACTACTGTTAATAATAAACCATGATCTATACTAAAGTACAAGTTTGTTAAAAATAAAAAATGGGTCATTTTCAAATACAGATGAGGGCTCTTCTGATGAACAAAGTACTGGCTCAATAGCTTCTCTCTCTTTACAGAAACAGAGATCTGCAGGCAGTGAAGATATTTAGAGAAGAAATCCATGACTGAGACCGGTTTATGTACAATGGACATGAAAGAAACTAGATGTTTAAAGGACAGATTTAAGGAACTATGTGAACCCAAGGACAATGGAACAGAGGAAACACTAGGAGATGGACAGGCAGCAGACTGGCCTACAATACAAAGGCAAGACCTACAGGAGTTAGTAAATGTATCTTTAAAGTGAAAGTAATGTTTCACAAACAAAGCAGCTCCAGTTGATCTTCAGAGTATTTGGGCCATGGAGAGCGTTATTTCTATACTGTCAGTTGTAGTTCAAGAGTAATTGAATGATAAAGTACCCCCCACGCCTTTTACCTAGTGTAAGCCTCCTCCCCTCATATGTGGAATATGGTCTCTTGACTTGACAGGTCGCAGCAAGGGACAATCTTCTTACTGCAAACATAAGGAAAACCATGCCCCCCTTGACAGGTTTTTCCTTATGCTCACTGAAGATTGTCCCTCTCTGCATCTGGACAGTCTTGATGCTCTGAGGTGAGCAGTGTTATATCAGGGAAAGGGATGGGAGGGGGATATTTTGTCATTCACTGTTGAACTACAACTCTGACAGTATTGAAATAACACTCTCCATGGCCCAAACGATATGAAGATTAATCAGAGTGGCTTTTTTTGTGAAACTACTATCCCTTTAACAGTTTAAACAAGCATCATTTGGCGGCACTTGCATTGTTTACCTTCAGAACATTGTGATATGTTTTGTACTATTGTTGGTATAAATGGGTTTGTGCACAAGTTGACTTTGAAAAAACACACTTATACTGCCTCAAATTAATAAACCACTGCAGGTGTGGTCAGACTGCCAATCTTGCGATAGTAGAGATGTCTACATCCCCCCCCATACACCCAGGAACAGTTCTTCATCCAGAAAGACTCATGAGACTGTGCAAGTAACTGTCCCCATTGAATAAGTACTTTCATTCTCAGATACTTGCGCTATTACGGACTTGAAAAATGTACAGTTTGAGTCTGACCATGAGTTTTCACAGCATATAAAGTCTAATCAAATGATAAATGTTCTCATTTGAAATCAAAATTGGAGTGGTATTCCATTCAGATGAGAGGTCATGTAATAGAGACCTTTCAGAAGATTGTTGAACAGGAATTGACAGTTTTATCTAATGAATGTTTGAAACACATTTATCAGGATAACATGAACAGGAATAAAGAATCCGCTATGGTGAATTGTCAAGTAATTCTAATATAATCAGAAATGCCAATAAGGTGGAAACATTGTGGTTTAAGGCACTGTTCAATATGAAGAAGAAGCTAAAACAAAGGCAGGGATATTTTACAGTAAGACGACACATTCAGCAACTCTTACTTCTGATTTTGCAGGGCTTTAAACAGACTTGTAAACTTATCACAGATAAAACACAAACATATGCAACTCCGGATAAGTAGTACTTATATATACAATATATAATATATGTACAATATATAAACAGAGCGATAAAGAGCCTCGCCAATGCTCTGCAATAAAGCACAATATTAAAAAAAAAAAAAAGTTTGAAATAAAACCATGATCTTTATTGTAGTCAAAACGTAATAAAAAGTTATACAGATACCTTCACATATTATTGCAGCTACACAATAACTACCTCAAGTCTCGCCTCCATTGTTGTGTAGCTGCAATAATATGTGAAGGTATCTATATATATATATTTTTTATTATGTTTTGTTATTATTTACCAGCTTGGGGCTTCTTAGGAAATGGATTAAACAGGGTTTTTTTGCCTTCCTCTGGATCAACAAGGGTGGTATCGCATGGACTGTACTTACTGGACAGGTCTTTACAGCCTCAGCAACTATGGTACTACGCTAAAGACAGCTGCAAGACACTGGGTTTTACCTGGTATGTCCTACTACCCCCAGAAGGGTGCAAGGTGGAGTTGACCATGTCGGGACTAGAACTTGTTACCCTGAGATTTGAAAAAGATTCTACAGCTGGTGCATTAACCAACTGAACTCTCACCATACCATTTTAGCTTATCTCCACTACAAACTTTCAGAAGGAGTTAAATTAACAGACAATGGACTTTCAGCAAATGTATTAACCCAAAAGGAGGTTGAGTGTTTAAAGATGAAATATCCATTAACACCAACATTTCACCACTCACCAAAACGCCATAATCATGGGGAGATCACTATGGCATGTTATCAGCAACCATCCAGAGGGCAGAGTAATGTTTCTTATGCAATAAATTTCATAGACCACAATGTAACTAATGTACTTTGAGTATGTTAGCTCAGTATGACAGGACTGGTTCTTCCTATGGCAACTGATACACATAATAGGGGAATATTGTTTCATCTAACTTTAATGGGGATGTGTTTTCCCAGTGATTTGTTTTATATATTTGTAGAGATAGTTCATTAACCTAGGATGAAGTACTCTATTGAGCATGAAACATACAAGATCTAATCCATGATTTGAATTTCTACAATAAACTATGTTTTAACATTAAAAATGTTGTGGCTTGAGCTCCAAGACAGCTGGGGCAGAGTGAAAGCCATTGGTTCCAGTGCATCCATAGCCATTGAGCAGAGTCTGTGCTAACCATAGCCACATCAGCTCATATCTATAGTAAGATGTTAACTGATTGGGGAAGATGGGAATTGTAATCCCCAACAGCGGGGGTCCAACAACTGAGGGACTGAGTGATGTCGGCTGTGTAGTCTTTTGGGTTTTATTTGTCAGATTCTACTGCAGGGATACTAAGTTACTGGACCTTAAACCGTCAGGAACTACAACGCTCCTAGTTGGGGATGACAGGTGTTGTCCACCCTGACAGATGCAGGGCAAGCAGTTGAGTACCCCTAGTTGACAGGATCTGAAAAACAACAAACCTCCTCCCTGCACAAACATTTCCGTGTGTCTGGGAAGATGATCAGCTGCTTCAGCGAGGAGGAAGTTCTTCCTACTCAGACATCATACCCTTAAAAACATCTGTAGCCAACAGTGCCCAGCCCCACAGGAACACACTGATTAAAAGGAACTGTGAAGTGCTGAAAGTGCAATCCAATAAACCAAACAGATGCAATTCTGAAGCACAGCAGCTACATCATCGGGATAAATGAAAGGGTCTAATGATCTAATTGGGGAATTAAATTTATAGTAGGTTATGTTGAATTTCATCATATGAAATAGAGTTTTATGGGAAAAAAAAAACAAAACATATTTGATTTACCATCTTTGGTTTTAAGCGACTTCCCCCGGCTCTTCATTTGCTTTATAGATTCCTCTGAAAGGTGGCCATGCACTACCGAAACGTTTACACCAGCTTTCTCAAAGACCTTGCCATCCTGTAGGACACAGCTAATGCCACCACCACCTGAGCAAAGAGAGCAATAAGAATCACAGGAATATTAGAAAGGCAAATATACAGAGTGACAAAGATACACAGCTAGGAATTCAAACACCAATCTCTGTAAAAAGCCTGAGAATGAGGTTTTATGGAACAGCAGATAGTTATTTATCACTATGACCTGAGATATTAACTGACTATACTACTTTTCTACTACATGTGATTACTTAAAGTGATAGTAATGTCTCTATAAACATTATCTGCGAATCTTCTATATGGTTTTAATAACACTTTGCACTATGTTTAATGACTTACTGTTCTGTAGTTCAAAAGCTATTCTAAGTGTGGCCCAGATGAAGAGCAGCGAGGGACAATCTTCAGCAAAAGGAAAATCCTGCCTTCCTTCATCAATGGGACAGGGTTTTCCTTATATTTACTGTATGAAGTCTGTCCCTCGCTGCATCTGTCCGGTACCATGACTGTATTACAGATCTAATGGGAGGCAGCCAGGAAGGGCAGGAGGTGGATCCTTTTCCCTTTAATAGCGTTTGAACTACACAACATAAGTCATTAAACAGAGCAAAATGTTCTTTAAAAAAAAAAAAAAAAAAAAAAAAACCTTCAGCCAAGGAAACTTTTTAGGGGCAATTAGGAATTTCTGATCATTGCCTGGTAAATTGGGGATTATTGTTAGGAAGTATTTGTTTTCCCTTAGCCTTCTGAGTGCCAGAGGAGTAAGCAATGCATTTTGCAAGGCAACGTGTACTCCTGTGGCACTCAGAGGGTTAAGAGCCACAGGATGTCCACCCTACAGGAAGCCCCTGTCCATTGGTACATTACAGATGTAGTATATGTCAGTGTCAGGCAACTAGATTCCTCAATGCTCTGTAAATGTGGCCCTCAAGTCCACCAATGGCTGCACACTTCTAAACAGGGGCTGGAAAAAAGTTAACCCTTTAGATGTTAGAGAAGGCACCAATACTTTTTAGCCCTCTATGGCACCCAAGGATTCAAGCTTGAAGAGCGTAAGTTTAAAGGGAAACCTGCACTGACACAAGTGAAAGTGTGTTTTCGGAGTTAAAGTGTGTGTGTAATATGGTAAAGTGAAATGCTCTCCTTTACCCATTGTACCACAGGACAGACATATGCTTGCAGTCCATCACTGTACAAAGTAGAAGATGCACATTAGTTGGAGATAAAGAGCCAAAGATTGCCAGTGTTGGGGATGCACCAGCCCATTAGCACATAAGAGGTTGCATGTTAGGGGTGGGCAACCTGAGGCCCTCCAGCTGTGGAGACCTTCATCTCCCATTATCCCCAGTCATTCTGGCTGACTGGGTACGATGGGAATTGCAAACTTGCTCAAATGGAGGGCATCAGGTTGCACACCCCTGCCCCAAGTACAGGATGTCCTGCAGTTATAAGCCTAGCAACCGATCAGCTACAGGTTACTCTCCCATATTTATCCACCCATGTGGGAGTCCGTAGGTAGCTGGGGGTTGGGCACATACCTTCTGCTCTCTGCCACCGGTCTACAGTGAAGTTGGCTCCCCCGTCCGCCTCTGCCAATGCTCGGCACACCTCAGCCTGAGTCTCCATGATCAGCAGCTCCATGCGACTCTTCATGTCTTCATTGTTCGCCCGCAGCTCATCCACAGCAGTGATCGGCGGGGCCATAAAGCACTCGCACCGCTTATCCAAATCTTCCTCCTCCCACGGGCCGAACTGCACTCGGGGAGTCTCGCTCTTCATCTCCGCTCGCTGCAAGTGGCAGTACCCGGCTGTCAGACCAGCCACCACTGCAGCCCCTGCCGCAACAAGCACGGAAGGTCTGCCGGCGGCCCTGCTGCCTGAGATGGCCGAGCCATGGAGAGCTCGGCCGAGACGGGGAACAGCAAGCTGAAGCGCCCGATCAGAGCGCAACACTGCTAGACGAACAAACGACATTATTGCCTCACCGGTGCACAGCGAACTGCACGTACAGAAATGACAGCCTTATATATACACTCGGGGGCGGGGCCTTGATCAAGGGCTGTAGGGACTTGTGGTAACTGTAGGGCAAGGTCTTCCCGAAGCAGTAGTAGTAAGTTCAGCACAGGAAATTGCTGATAAGTAATACTTCTATATGTACAAAGTAAAAAGTGGGGTAATTATGGGCTAACCATAACCGCAGCTACAATTCTATGGCAAAAAAAAAACAAAAAAAAACTGCACCATAAGGAACAAATAAAATGTCCATTAATATAAATATAACTTCAGATTTGCAGGGGCATATGTGATCCAGGATACTATTGTTTCTCATTGTGTCCTTGTTTTTAAAAAAATGACTGTCAAATCCATAATCTTAATCATAATCTTACCACCAGCAGGTTAAATAGCAACATGTGGATGAGTGAGGGACCCATGTAGAAGAAGGGCAGTGTGATAGCAGGGAGAGGTGCAGCCAATATAGAGATGAGGAGAGGGGCAGGAGAGGAAGGTGAGGAAAGGGTCTGCAGTCAGGGAGGTAGGGGCAGAGCGATTCATGTGCAAAACAAAATAATTTCCGGGGGAAAATGAATTTTTTTGCCTGCAATGGGTTTTCTAACCCCTGTGAAGCTAGGGAATTCTCCAACCCATTGCAAAGCAATGCATTGGACTTCCCTATGGCATTCAAGGAGTTGAAACCCACATTGTAAAAAACTGGATATATGCTGATTCATATTTCTCCCTCTAGTGCAATTGGTTTGTTCCAGAATTTCTGCTCTCTTTCTTGACACATACGTACAACCCATAGTCTGACCCCCATTTTTGATGGAGGGGCATTTATGGATACAAACAAATGCACCACAGAGGGACTGTTGAACAGAACACCTGTACTCCACATGTTACTTCCAACCCCTGTGATGCAGGGAATTCTCAAAAACATCACAATGAGATTTGTTTGAGAAACCTCTAACATTCTATTTGTTAAATGCCTGAATAATCACAGTAATATATTTTGAAACATGCTTTCCCTGTGGTGCAGTTTATGTCTGAATTGACCCTTTTGCAGACATCATATGTTACTTACACCATCAACTAAGCATAACGGTTTGCATGTGTTTTTACCATATCTTAACAGTAAGTGGGTATCTGCATAATGGGGACGTATGGGGGGTGATCAAGTCTCATGGTGATCCTCTTCTGTTATGTCCTTGAAATTTTCAAGAGGCATCATGCCACAGATATCTGTACGAACCCATGGACACAACATATGGCAGTACCATTGTCACTGGTGTTTATGACCATGTGTTTGGTTTATTTTTCAGGTCTGGTCAATCTCTGGTCCCAGAGTAGTTGTTATAGGATGGGGGTTGTAGTTCCCAGGAGCTGGGTGGAAGATGAATGAGGAGCCCTGATACATGGCAGTGTTTGAATATTACTTTCATCAATGGCAGCTATGTGTTTGGAAAAAAGTATCACCAGGTGACAAATGTTAGGGCTCTGTGTTTGTACAATACACTGAGAACTGGGTATCAGGGTTGTCACATCAAGCATGTTGAGTTGTAATGTTGGAGGCTGTTCCAACTGTGCTGCAGGAGAGCAGTGCAAATTCAGATATCCCACATCCATATGCCTATTACAGGGGTCAAGGAGTGGGGTAGAATCCTGTGGAGAAGCACACATATTTCACTGCATGTGGATTGTGTGTTGTTATAATGTGGTGGTGTGATACATATACCTAAAGGCAAAGAATTCCCTGATGACTCTGTCCTGTGTCTCAGCACCTCCATGGGTCTCCACATCCAGTGGTTGTGGCACAGGGACCTCTATAATAGGGTCTGTCTTCAATACCCCCTAATAAAAATGTATCCACAGCAATGCTGTGTAAAACCGCACATGAAAGGATAATGCAACATACTTCAGAATGGGGGTTTTACTGTCAGGCTCTGCCAGAATCATTCAGACACCTGAATCTAGTTTTCTGAAGTCCAAAGGTGAATTCAATCACATCCCTAGTCCTTATCTGAGCCTTGTTGTACCTATTCTGTTTAGGTTTACATAGACTGGGCCCAGGTGTGAAGAGCCATGGATACAGTCATATCCAGCAGTCCCTGTGATGTGTGGGAGAGACAGGGTGACACATGTAACTCATGGATGACATACTGCTGAGATGTGACATGTTGTTGGAAACATATCTTGTTTCTGATACACACTTGTGATGGCCATTTTAAGTTGTTTGTTGTTGATCAGTATTGGTTGACCTTATGGGTGCCAAATGGGAATGCAACACATGGCTGAATGATGTGTTGCACAACCCTCTGACATCCAAGGGGTTGAACTTAGACCACATGATTATATTTTCCCACAGTTCCGAACAGCCACAGGCATACATTGACAGACTGGTTATGTGAGGACACATAGTCCTCAGCAGCTAGGAGGCCTCAGGTGAGCAAACAAATCTGGATGATCATGTTTGCAGCACATTCAGTGTGCATCATGGTACTCTGGTGTTGGAAGTCATAAGGGTCATGTTGAGGTGAGATATCTTTCATGGATGACTGAGAACACTATCAATACATGCTTTACAGAGCATGGGGTTGCCTCTTGATGGCCATGTGAGGTGTACCTTTCTGTCTTTTTTACTTGCATTTCCCCACCGGTCAGTACTCCCTGAATGACATCAGCTTGGCATCCCTCTTGTGATTTCCAATGCAGACACGTAATGTGGAGCACAGGAAATGTACTAGGGAACAGGAGACCATGGTAACTAATAATAATGTTTTGTGCGAGTCATGTTAACTGATTACCTACCTAACAGTCGGTAACGGTTTGTTTGACACACAGACACAGTGGTTTAGGATAAAACACAATTTTATTGAAATCACAGTAATATTATAACCCTCACAGGTCCTGTAGTATTTAAGCAGAATAATACAGACACACAACAGGTTACATATGCATATGCCTACACAGGTCCAGTATAACCATAAAGTCCATAACAGCATATACTGACACAGGTCAGGGAGAATACGTTGAATTCCCAGGAGAAAGGTACTGCATGGGTTAATGGTCTTCAATGAGTGTAAACAGTCCCATGTGAAGAGAGGTCTGTGATGGAGCTCACTCCATATAGAGAGCTTAAGGATACGTAACGCCCAGAAATAGGTTAGCAGAACAAACGTGAACTGCCAGAGTAATCTCAGGAATCGAGCAACATAGGACACTGCCGTAGCAGTAATGGAGACCAGGCCACTTGCACTCTGCCGGAGCCGTAACGGAGACAAAACCAATGGCACACTGCCATAGCAGTAATGGAGATAGGCCACTTGCACTCTGCAGGAGCAGTAACAGAGACAAGCCCAATCGCACACTGCCGTAGCAGTAACAGAGACAGACACTTGCACTCTGCAGGAGCAGTAACAGAGACAAGGCCAGTGGCACACTGCCGTAGCAGTAATGGAGACTAGGCCACTTTCGCTCTGCAGGAGCAGTAACGGAGACAAGGCCAATAGCACACTGCCGTAGCAGTAACGGAGACTAGGCCACTTGCACTCTGCAGGAGCAGTAACGGAGATAAAGCCAATGGCACACTGCCGTAGCAGTAACGGAGACAGACCACTTGCGCTCTGCAGGAGCAGTAACAGAAACAAGGCCAATGGCACACTGCCATAGCAGTAACGGAGACTAGGCCACTTGCACTCTGCAGGAGCAGTACGGAGACACAACTGACACTGCCGTGACCGGACTGACTGGGCAACCAAGCAACTCGCCCTGCAGTCGTAACCAACCGGAAGCGACACAAAAATGCCTGATGGATAGGAATGTCGCCAAGGCGACACAGAGGCAGCCAGAGCAGGAACGTCAACCAAGCTGGGTCGAATCACAGAGCAGGAACGTCAGCCAAGCCGGGTCGGTACACAGGAGCAGGAATGTCAGCCAAGCCGGGTCGGTACACAGGAGCAGGAATGTCAGCCAAACCGGGTCGGTACACAGGAGCAGGCTCAGAAGAATGGTCAGGCAATCCGGGTCGGTACACAGGCAGGAGACGAGATGCAGAGTAGTCAGACAGGCCAAGTCGGTACACTGGGAATCACTGAGCAGAAACAAGCACTGGTACAGGAACACCACGAAAGGGCACCGGAGGGGTGCCAGAGCCCAGTATATAAAGGCCATACTGGGCGGGACAAACACAGAATAGCCAATGGGAGCAAGGCACAATGTAGACTGACGGAAAATAGCAAGGGGAGCATGGGCACCGTGATACAGTCATCTTCCACTGTTAGTTCCATTCTCAATATTCCAGAACAAAGATGATTGCCATAAGAAGTTGGAGTCATGGATGCTCCTGGCAAAGTATGCACACACGTGAGTCATCCTTAGGTTTTCATCACAGACCATCAGTTCTTCCTGGGGAGGTACAGATGGTCCTCGTGGGTTGGTTGGTGCTCTGATGCACAAGTGTATACAGTTGATGGCCCCCATCACTCTAGTCATGCCTCCCCTCCTGTAAAATCCTTGCTTGAATCTTTCTCATTGCATGTGGATGGAGGGGAAGCAAACATGCCTCCTGACCTTCCTCTTCAGAGCTGTCAGCACTTGAGACATTGCCATGGAACATGCAGGCCGAGACATTCTGTATACACAGCCCTTGGTAGATTGGAATGATACAGATGCCATGAGATGGATAGCATACTGCAGCTTCTCCTTGCCAGTGAGTGCATGGTTGGTGGAGATTATGGGCTTGATGTCTACTTTTATGACCTGATAAGGGTTAAGGATACTGTGGTATGTGAGCCTGCGTTGGTCTATTACCTCCTCCTCCACTATGCCAAAGAGTGTAATCTGTGTCTGGTATATACTAGGTCTCTGTGGGCATCTTCATCTCCTGCAGTCAGCCCTGGGTCTCTCTGTTTGAACTGGTATCAGTTGCTGTGGAATCTCCACAGATCTGGGAGGAACAGGTAAGGCAGCTCTAGGTTCACCTGCACCTCCATCTGGTGATGGGCTGCTTTGCAATGGCAGCACAACAAATGCAGGCTGGTGCACACCTGCATTGGTAGGATCCTGGGGTTCAAAGGCATCCACCTAACACAACTGTGCATATCTTCACATTAAACAAAATGTAAATATGGAACTCATGAGAATTCCTGTGGGTGTCAGTGGGGGCAAAGGTGAACAAAATTATGGTTATTCACCGCATGCTTTTTATCCTGATCACTAAGAAGGATCTATGGCTACACAAGTTCAAGGTCAGGGCAGGAAAAATCTTTCAAAAATATGTTGCAAACCAGAACAACAAAGCAACAGCTATCAGGAGGACAGCATATCACTGGGAGACCTGTAGAATGGGCAAACCAGATGAAGACCGGTGGACTGATTAAGCCTGAGGGGGCCACTGGGAGGAGGGGGCTCATGCTTGTGAACATGTCATGTTTTTCACACTGTTTTAACCACAGTGTTGTTACCTGTCTTTCACGGACAAGATGTTGTCGGGGCAGAATTTGATATGGCACGTCTCTTGGTGAATAGGTATCCTCGACAGTTTACACATTGGTGCTTCCATTTGTGTACAATGCAGTGGGACGTCCTCGGGTGGTCTGGGGGTTGGGAGGGTTCATGCTAGCTGTGCACATGCAGTGGGGTTCTTGGGACACATAAGACAGGCTGTATCATGGCATTTCTATGTTTTTGAGTTGGTCTTTTGGAGATGCCTATGGGTGCATACGTGACCAGGGTTTTGTACAGCCTTCCTGTGTACAACAATGGTTTTTAAGACATTTTAGGCACTGAAGACCTGTTTCTTTTGTTGGCACAGAATCACTGGCAGAAAATGTATTCCTTTAATGTGTGCTAACAATGACTGCATACAACAGAATTGCATCTGGATCATGCTTTCCCGTTGTATTCTATAGGCAGAAATCTAGAGGCTGTCAGGAGAAATTAACTTGTGTTGCTTGTTAATAACATAAGTACTAGAATCCTAAATACTGAATAAATAACTGTTGTCACCATGTTTGATTTTCACTCACTTCATAGAATCTAGCCCCTGGTCAGCTGACCAGATGACTGCTGACGAGGTTCCCAATATCTGAGTCCTGTGATGTTGACTGCTTTGACACTGGATGGCACCTCTCACCCCTTCCTTTACCTGAACTTCATTTTTCTCTCTAGATATCACATGAAAAGCACAAGCTTGTCCCCTCTCCCTTTTCAGTCTGTTATCAGAAAGGAGAGGAGCAGAGCCACTGTTGACTTTATAAAGTAAGATTATCCTTTCAAATAAGGTTTTTATCAATGTACATTAACTGTAGGCATTTGTATTTATATGTGCATGTTTGTATGTATATGTGTTTTCATGAATGTTTGTCTAATTACAGTTCTTTAAGCAGCCTCCATATGCAACAGATATTCAGTAGCACCCCTCCGTTGTCTCATTGTCCCACCTCTTGTCGCAGAGCCCCACATATACTGTGTGGCTCTCATCCCTAGTCCTACTTTCCAACTGGTAGTCAGAAAGCCATACACCCCTCCTGTGCTCTACTTTCCCACAGGTAGTCACAGAGCCACTCCAATGTCAGTCACATAACCATACATTCACTGTGTGTAAACCAGCTATTGTTCAATAGTCTGACAAATTTGGTTGATTTTCAATTCCAAAACACTCTGGTGAGCCTTTGCATGTTGTGGGTAAGTATACAACCTTTCGCTTGTGCCCATGTTTCCAGCTTGCTGGCATCCACAGACACTAAACTCCTTGGAGCGGGTGTGCACATCCAGCTGACATTTCCCCATTTCTCTTTGTTGAAGGTGTTATTGATTGTCAGATTGAAAACTCTGGTGAACCAGCCATGCCATTGCATCTAGTGGGTATGTGTAAACTTCTGTTTTTACATCTTGCCTGTGACAGTAGACACCAAACTCTCCATTTTGGGTGTGCACATCCAGCTGACCTTTCCCCCTTCCTCAGTCCTGAAGGTGTAATTGTCAGCTGCAGAAAACTTTGGAGGACCAGGTGGACCAGGTGTGTATTTGCATCTAGCGGGCAAATAAGCAATTTGACTCCCATGTTTCCAGCTTGCCAGTGTCCGCTGATACCAAATTCTTCAGTGGGGGCGCCCACATCCAGCTGACCCTTTGTCCCTGTAATTGATTGTGGATGCATAACCCTCTGGTGGACCAGGTGTTCCACTGCAACCTCTGAGTATGTAAGAGACTTCTCATTTGTGTTGATGTTACCAGCTTGCTGGTGTCCTCAGATGCCAAATTCTTCAATGGGTGTGTGCACATCAAGATGACCTTTCCTCCTTTCTGTCTTGCAGGTGTGATGCAGAAACTCTGTGGTGCACTAGGCCTGCCATTATATCTACAGGGTACTTTATTTATGAAAAACCCCAATGTGTGTGTGTGTGTATATATATATATATATATATATATATATATATATATATATATACATACATATATATATATATATATATATACAGGAGAGAGATCTTGAAGTGAGGGAGTGCATTGTGGAAATGCTTTTCCAAAAATATTTATAGAATTAAGAGTGGTTGCTTAAAGCACAGCATGAGTTTGGAGCCATTGACATATTTGGCCATAATGTTTTGGATTGGGGAAAAGATATCTCTAATGTGGTCCAAACCCTTTACCTTTGATTGTTACAATTTTGTAGGTGCTAAATTGTGCCTAAAAATAACACTGTACCAACTATATTTCCTTTCAAAAACATCTGACCCAGGAAGAAGATAGGGCCACAATTATGCAATATTTTGTAGCTACACCATGTTGAATGTCTTTATTCACAAAATTCTGACATTCAACATTCATCAGCCAATAAAAAATAGAAATACCACCATGGGGGAGATGCAATAATGGTCAGTGTTTTGGCAAAATGTGTCTGGAGATGCGTGGTGAGCACATTGCCTTGGCAATGGAGACACATTGCCATATACACTAAGAATTAGGGATGCAAGGGGAAGGAGAGAATATCCTTATTAGCATGTAGGGTTGCCAAACAGCTGGTGATGTGGAAGGGGAGTCCTTCTTTATACATCCCTTACACATCTCCAGTAATTTAACAACCCTGAAGTCTGAGTGCTTTCTCTCCGCTCCCCCGGAGCTCTGTAATGTGTTGCGATCTCCTCAAGGAATTAAAGACCTGTCTGCCCCGCTCTGTCACATACTTTCAAAGATATCATTCCCATGAGTAGTAGCAAGAAAGGTGCATTAGAACGAAGAATGGATGTGGGAGGGGTAGAACAGGCTGAGTGGCAAAGAGGACAGTGGAAGGGGCATTATGAATTGTCAAATGGACGGTGAGTGAAAGGGTCGGGTGGGAAGATGGGAAAGAAGGGAAGGGCTTGGAGGGAGAATGTGTGTATGATGCAACACTAGGCAAAGTCACATCACATCGTCAGATACACTGTGCAAGCTGGCGATGTGAGGGGATGCCAGCTGGGCAGCTTGGCAATGTATCAGTTGAAACAATTATACAGTGTTCAGTAACAAGTATTCTATCTCTGTGCAGCTATAAATGTTTCAGGCAAACAGTGCCTGAATTCTTTAGGTGGGATTCTTTTCTACCCCTTTCAGTTCCACAGAGGTATGAATCTGCTGTCTGTGCTCCTTAGCAGAGACAGCAAACTGTCCTTTGGCTCCATAGCGAGCCACAGGGAGATGGGAGATTCGAACAGCGCCAACCTCAGGTAAAAGATGTTGGGACTGTGAAGTCCTACAGCAAAAACAGCTGTCTGAGCTTAGTTGCATTTTGCGAAGTGCCACATTAACATATAAATACAGCTACATGCATACTGCATGACAATGGCTTATTTAACTGATTTCCAAATGGAAATGAGCCATTGTCAGTGTACAAAGTAGAAAATCATGAACCTGTCAAAGGCATGGTGAATTCATGGCTCTGAGGGTGGGTTGAAATTGGACTGACAAGGATAGTGTCTTAGAGCCTTATGTTCAAAGTGATAACGACAAAAAAATTTTGTATGATCAACGCAAATACAGTATCTCACATAAGTGAGCACACCCCTCACATTTTGTAAATATTTTTATTTTATCTTTCATGTGACAACACTGAAGAAATGACACTCTGCTACAATGTAAAGTAGTGAGTGTACAGCCTTCATAACAGTGTAAATTTGCTGTCCTCCTCAAAATAACTCAACACACTGCCATTAATGTCTGAACCTTTGCAACAAAAGTGAGTACACCCCTAAGTGGAAATGTCCAAATTGGGCCCAAAGTGTCAATGTTTTGTGTGGCCACCATTATTTTCCAGTGCTGCCTTAAACCTCTTGGGCATGGAGTTCACCAGAGCTTCACAGGTTGCCACTGGAGTCCTCTTCTACTCCCCCATGATGACATCACGGAGCTGGTGGATGTTAGAGACCTTGCACTCCCCCACCTTCTGTTTGAGGATGCCTCACAGATGCTCAATAGGGTTTTGGTCTGGAGACAGCTTGGCCAGTCCATCACCTTTACCCTCTGCTTCTTTAGCAAGGCAGTGATTGTCTTGGAGGTATGTTTGGGGTCATTATCATGTTGGAATACTCCTCCAAAGGGAGGGTATCCTGCTCTGCTTCAGTATGTCACAGTACATGTTGGCATTCATGGTTCCCTCAATGAACTGTAGCTCCCCAGTGCTGGCAGCACTCATTAAGGCCCAGACCATGACACTCCCACCACCTTGCTTGACTGTAGGCAAGACACACTTGTCTTTGTACTCCTCACCTGGTTGCCGACACACATGCTTGACACCATCTGAACCAAATAAGTTTATCTTGGTCTCATCGGACCACAGGACATGGTTCAAGTAATCCCTGTCCTTAGTCTGCTTGTCTTCAGCAAACTGTTTGCGGGCTTTCTTGTGCATCATCTTTAGAAGAGGCTTCCTTCTGGGACGACAGCCATGCAGACCAATTTGATGCAGTGTGTGGCATATGGTCTGAGCACTGACAGGCTGACCCCCCACCCCTTCAACCTCTGCAGTAATGCTGGCATCATATGTCTATTTCCCAAACACAACCTCTGGATATGACTCTGAGCACGTGCACTCAACTTCTTTGGTCGACCATGGCGAGGCCTGTTCTGAGTGGAACCTGTCCTGTGAAACCACTGTATTGTCTTGCCCACCGTGCTGCAGCTAAGTTTCAGGGTCTTCGAAATCTTCTTATAGCCTAGACCATCTTTATGTAGAGCAACAAATCTTTTTTTCAGATCCTCAGAGAGTTCTTTGCCATGAGGTGCCATGTTGAACTTCCAGTGACCAGTATGAGAGAGTGTGAGAGCGATAACACCAAATTTAACACACCTGCTCCCCATTCACACCTGAGACCTTGTAACACTAACGAGTTACATGACACCAGGGAGGGGAAATGGCTAATTGGGCCCAATTTGGACATTTCCACTTCGGGTGTACTCACTTTTGTTGCCAAGGTTTAGACATTAATGGCTGTGTGTTGAGGGGGACAGCAAATTTACACTGTTATACAGGCTGTACACTCACTACTTTACATTGTACCAGAGTGTAATTTCTTCAGTGTTGTCACATGAAAGATAAAATAAAAATATTTACAAAAATGTGAGGGGTGTACTCACTTATGTGAGATACTATAAGTAATTTATGCATGAACAACATATTTTCTATAGACTATACAACAAAAAACTAGTAATGTTCGACATGTATGACACAACTCCAGAATTGCTAGGCAAGGGCCGTAGCTAAACGATTACCCAGCATCATATGGGGTAAAGAAAATTTGTTGTCTACAACAACAAAACAATGTTGTGCAGATGACAGAATTTGTACCTTAAGAAATAAGTGTAGGAAATATCAAATTTTTGTCGTTACATACGTTAATTTCAGTCAGGAATCGTACTTCAGTATACAGAAATGTAATATTCCAAGGAGGGAGAAAAGAGAAAAAAAATCCTCCATCGGGCACTACTAAGAAGAAGCCCATTTATGGAGGCATTCAAAAATGGGTGACTACAATGTTACAAAAATATAAATGCTTTATTGTAGAATCACATTGGTCCTTGGAGTATTTAAATACGTTGTGTAAACATCCAACCGTTATCCCCTAATGAAGCCTATATGGCGACACACGTCGGGATGGTTGGGTGTTCTAGATAGGTCTTGCCCGAGTCGGATGTCCCTTCTTTTGATATGTCCTGGTTTAACAACATATTTATGAATAAGTATCTCCTTCTCACTATATAACAAGTGTGTCTCACTTTGTTCACTTATTCACTGTTGTTGGATTTTGTGTACACTATTTTGACATGTCACATTTTATGTAATATTATTTAGAGAGGGTTACTTGTCCGTGTACCTTATTTTTACCAGAACACTTTGATATATGTGTATCATACTATTTATATGATTGTATAAGGGACATCTTGTTTGATTGTGGTGTATTGTACCTGTCTTGTTTTGTTTTAATTGGTTTTAATTGATTTGTTCTTTTTGTACCAATAAAGTGTTCATATTTTTGTAACATTGTAGTCACCCATTTTTGAGTGCCTCCATAAATGGTCTTCTTCTTAGTAGTGCCCAAGGGAAGGTTTTTTCTCTTCTTTCTCCCTCCTTGGGATATTACATTTCTGTATAGTCTTGTATGTTTTGCCCAGGAATTGCACCTTACTATAGGAGTTTAGTATTCTTATGGGGACGCTATTCACCATCTCAGTACCTACCATTATTGTATTTTAAGGAATCGAACTTCAACTACATATTTCCGATCACAACCAACTCTCTCTGAAAATATTACTGAGCCCAACAATACCATACTTTGAAATGTTGTTAAAAATGACATAAGCTATTTCGCTACTTTTTTTGAACATACGGCCCATAGTCTGTTCACGTTGACCGATGTTCATTGCCCCACTCTGTGTCTGGATGCCTGCTGTTACTTAGGGCTTTCCAGATTCCTGGTTCCTTACCCAGATTTATGCATTTTCCAGTGCCTTTATTAAGCACCAGCCTCTCAGTACAATTTGCTTCTTTTTCTGAGAAATTATCCAATAAAATGTCCTCCTTTTCGTTAACCCCAAGAAATTTCCTGTGGTAACTTTGCCTGCTCATGAGGGGAGAGTGGGGGTTAGACCCAGTATATGTGGTTCTGGCTATAATAGTGCAGCGGGACAAGGCTGAATATCATAATGCCTGGTTCTGTTAGACAAGATTTGGGGGGCTAGTATTTGTGGGTCTATGGCTACCATAAAAAAAGGATGGGGTGTGGCGGAGGGTTAGCATGTTTTGTTCCATGGCTACTGTGGAACAGTACTAGAGGTGACAGCAGTGATAGTCAATGGGAAGCCCTCAAGCTACTGCCAGACTATAACCCCCATCATTCCCAGGAACTGATGGGAGTAGTAGCCTGGCAGCAGCTGTGGGGCCTAACATTGCCAATCTCTTACAACAGACAGTGGGACAAGGCTGGGTGATCAGTATGCTTCCTATGGCTACTGTGTAACAAGGTTGGGAGGACAGTATGTGTGTGATTATTTGGCTATTGTGGACCAAGAGACTTGATTCTATCAGCTGCATTAGTAAAATGAAACTAAAGGTGGCAGTTTTAAGTCACTGTTTGGTATTCTATTTCGTGTGCTGTGACATACTACTACTAGTACCAGTTAGAAACACGTGACAGGCACAACATTAGAGCCCATTGAAAGTAATGTAACAGAACACCTGTGTCTTATTCTGTTGCATGGGGTGGCAATTAACGTTAAGGGACTGCCTTTTCTGCCAGTAATTCAGTGCTTAACAAACATAGGCGTTGAGTCCCTAATGTGTGGTACAAACCACTGACGTACAATAGTAAACTAGTAAAATCTCACACTCACACACACACACACACACGCATTAGCAAGTGCGCAACCCTACACTAGGAACCCACGGATGAACTGATATGGGGCCAACCCCCCCATATCAATGCATCCAGGTCACAAAAAACAAATAACTAAAAAAAAAAAGGAAATAAATAATCCCCACTAACCTATGGCCCGTGGCTCATCGCCACACCTGTAACCAGTAACACAATAACCTTGATGTTGAAGGTCTAGCTGTGTCTTCTTCACCCTGGTCCTCCTGTATCTTCTTCCTAAATAAAAAAATAACGAATGCCATCCCCGTCTAAAATAAAATGTAAATACATCCCCTGTCCTGCATGTGCATATGTATATAATCAGCCCTCTGGCTAGTCAATGATTAGCTAGTTGGATGGATGACAATACACACATCCATGACCCCTCAAGCTAAATGCTGTTTGGCTGGGAGGTGAGGTTACTCCAGGGTATGTTCCGTTCCCTGCGTAAATCCATATCCCAGCTAATGGAAGCACAGGAACACATTTGAACAGAGACTGGCCATATAAAATCCAATACATTGTACTTCACACTGGCTCAGGCAACAGCCTGAGTAGAACGGATGTGTGTGTGTGTTATCTTATTATAGGCAGCAGCGGTGGTGGCAGGAGAAGTATTAGCTTTTTATTTGATATGTTTCTTTTATTTAGGAAGAAGATGCAGGAAGTCCAGGGTGAAGACGGCACCATTGAACCTCTAACATCAAGATAAATGTGTTATTGTTACAGGTGTCGGGAGGTTGCATGGGCCATAGGTTAGTGTTAGGACTAGGAGGGTATTGTAATGGTAATGCTAGGTGTAGTGAAAGGCAGGGGTGCTTTCAGTGTTAGTGTTTGGGAGTATGAAGGGAGGATGACTGTGGTACTGTGGTTCTAGCTCACAGTCTATGTTTGACAGTACGTCAGATATTGAGTGTTAGCTAGTTTCCTTTGATGTTCCCAGTACTTATGTTATTTAGTGTGAGTTGTAGGAACAGAAAGCTGCAATGAGCGTTAGGCCATGAGACCAAAGCTCCTTGTGAAGGATGCTGGCCAAGGATTAGAATCCCAATGATACAACAATGTGTGTTCTGGCTGGAACTCATTTGGCCCTAATTCGGCATGACAGAATTGAGCAGAAGGTTGGGTGTACAGTATGTGCGATTCTTTGGCTACTATAGTACAAGCTTGAGAGGATTAATATGTGTGATTCTATGGCTACCGTGGGAGAAGTCTGGTGGTTAGTATGTGTGGTTCTATGGCTACTGTGGGAAAAAGATGGGGGGCAGGGTCAGTATATATGGTTCTAGTGCAGTGGATCAAGGTTGGGGGTCAGGTCGTAAAAAAGAATGAAAAAAGCACTTTTCATGGGAATTCCCCTGGAAGGCCAAAAATATTTTTTTTCCTCACTTTTCTCTTCTTGAGCAAAAGTTTCCCCCATTCCTACCCAGTAGATTCTTTAACCCTTTGAGTGCCAAGTGGGTACATTGTACGAGTTTGGACAGCTGTACCCGCTGTGCCAAGCTCGTACAATGTACCCACTAAAATGCGGTCACTGCATGAGCCGGTATAACCGGCATGCAGTGGCCGCATTTTAAAAAAAAAAAAGGTGGGCAATCGTGGGGGGACATGAGGATCACTCCTCATGTCCCCCCTGTTATTGATCTCCCAGCCGATCGCGCTGGGAGATCAATAAAAGAAGAGGAGAAGCGCAGCAGAAGCGCAGCTTCTCCTCTTCTGTCTCTCCTACCCGAACTTCCGGGTAGGAGTGGGCGGGACCGGGGGAAACCTCCAAACATCATCGGTGACATGGTCACCGATGACGTTAGGGAAGTTTCCCTTACCCGATTCACTCCTACCGGTGGTAGGAGTGAAAGGCAGGAGAGCTTCTGCTCTCCTGCAGTCGCAAAATTGATCTCCCAGCCTATCGGCTGGGAGATCAATTACTGGGGAGACACCAGGAGGGGTCCTGATGTCCCCCACGAGGTCTGAAAATATTAAAATAAAAAAAAAAAAAAAAAAAAATCCTTAGTAACCCTGTGAGTGCCGCAGGGGTCCCCAGCACATTGCTTTGCAATGTGCTGGAGACCCTTGTAGCACTCACAGGGTCTTTTCTTTGGGTTTTTTTTTTTTTTTTTTTAAAGACCTCATTGGGGGGATCAGGGGGGATCCTGATGCCCCTCAATGAGGTCTATTATTAAAAAAAAAAAATTTTTTTTTTAACCCTGTGTGTGCCACAGGGGGGGTCCAATGCACCCCCCCCCCCTCCTGTGGCACACACAGGGCTTCTGTCATTACTTTGTTACTAGAGATTGTTGGGGGGCCATCAGGATTGGTCCTGATGGCCCCCCAACAAGCTCTGATTACAAAGTAATAATAAAAAAAAAAATTAACCCTCTGAGTGCCAGAAGGGTCCAATGCATTGCTTTGCAATGCGCTGGAAACCCCTTTGGCACTCACAGGGACATTTATTTTGATTCCTTTTTTTTTTTTTTTTTTTTAAGACCTCATTGGGGGGAATCAGAGGGGTCCTGATACCCACCAATGAGGTCCATAATAAAAAAAAATAAAGAAAAAAAAATTAACCCTGTGTGTGCCACAAGGGGGGGCCAATGCAGCCCCCCTTCTGTGGAGCACACACAGGGCATTTATCATTACTTCGTTATCAGAGATTGTTGGGGGGCCATCACGATTGGTCCTGATGGCCCCCCAACAAGCTCTGATTACCAAGTAATGATAAAAAAAAAATTAACCCTCTGAGTGCCAGAAGGGTCCAATGCATTGCTTTGCAATGCGCTGGAGACCCCTTTGGCACTCACAGGGACATTTATTTTGATTCCTTTTTATTTTTTTTATTTTTTAAGACCTCATTGGGGGGAATCAAAGGGGTCCTGATACCCACCAATGAGGTCCATAATAAAAAAAAGTAAAGAAAAAAAATTAACCATGTGTGTGCCTCAAGGGGGGCCAATGCAGCCCCCCTTCTGCGGCGCACACACAGGGCATTTATCATTACTTCGTTATCAGAGATTGTTGGGGGCCATCATGATTGGTCCTGATGGCCCCCCAACAAGCTCTGATTACCAAGTAATGATAAAAAAAAAAAAAATAACCCTCTGAGTGCCACAAGGATCCAATGCATTGCTTTGCAATGCGCTGGAGACCCCTGTGGCACTCTCAGGGTCCCCTGTTTGTGGACATATATATATTTTTTTTTACTAAGACCTCATTGGGGAGGGATCAGGGGGTCCTTATGCCCCTCAATGAGGTATATAATAAAAAAAAAAAAATTAAAACACAAATTAACCCTGTGTGTACCACTAGGAGGGGAGTTCAATGCCGACCCCCTTCCTGTGGCACACACAGGACTTTTTATCAACACTGGTGGTCACAGATCTCCCATACACACTATCAAACACTGCCCCACCATCCTTGCTCCTCTGCTCATACCCACACACACTGCCTAATCCCTCACCCTCCCACATACTTTGTTACACTTGTAGTCACAGGTCCGCACGTACACCGGCTGACGCCCTAGCTTCTTTCATCTGTTAGCCATAAAATCACACATACACTGTTTGCTTTACCATTTCTGTTTCACTGGTAGCTACGCTCCTGTAGCGTAAATTGGTATATCAACCCACAGCAGTGGGGTACCATTTTTCTTAGGCTGGCAAGAAGTCCTCCTAGGAAATCCCACGCCATTGAACCATTTTAGTATCTTTGAAGTGACTGATGTGTAAAACAAAAATTTTTTTTTCCTGTAGCACCACAGTCTGGAAATAGTTTTGCCAACTAACTTAGGGGTAAAAAGGCAAGTGACCCCTCATTAGATGCGGCAGGTTGTCTTCTTTCCAAAATGGTATGGTTTATCTACCTTTTCTTCAATTCTGAAGGTTTTATAGTCATTTTCGTACAGGCAAGTCAGGTTTGAGAAAATGTTAGAAACATCAGAGGTTGTAGTAGGTGTAGTTTTCTACTTCTAGCACCCCCTAAGGTAGTTCAACTCATACCAATGGGGTGTCATTTGACTCCTAAGAGCACTAGCAAACAAATGCAGTTGAAAATTCCATGGTTTTCACAGCGCTCCATACATTTGAAGGGGCAGAAATGTAAAAAAAATGCAATTTTTTTCCTATATCGCCTCCTTCTGGAAACATTTATGCACACCAGTATTGGGGTAAGAAGGCAAGTGACCCCTCATTAGATGCGGCAGGTTGTTTTCTTTCCAAAATGGTATGGTTTATCTACCTTTTCTTCAATTCTGAATGTGTTATAGCCATTTTTGTACAGGCAAGTCACATTTGAGAAAATGTTAGAAACATCAGAGGTTGTAGTAGGTGTAGTTTTCTACTTCTAGCACCCCCTAAGGTAGGTCAACTCATATCAATGGGGTGTAGTTTGACTACTAAGAGCACTAGCTAATGAATGCAGTTGAAAATTCCATGGTTTTTACAAAGTTCCATACATTTGAAGGGGCAGAAATGTAAGAAAATGCCTTTTTTTTCACTAGCGCCACCTCCTGGAAGAATTTGTGCATACCAGCCTTTGGGTAAGAAGGCACGTGACCCCTCATTAGATGCGGAAGGATGTTTTCTTTCCAAAATGGCATTGTTTCTCTACCTTTTCTGCATATCTATTATGGTTATAACGATTTTAGTGCAAGCAGATAATTTCAAAAACAAAAGTGTCAGGTTTACGTACGTGTTCCTAGCACCCACATATTGTATGTTAACCCACACAAATAGGCTACCATTTTTCTCATGTTGGTAGCAGGTACTGAATACAGCAGGAAATGTTATGGTTTTCAAAGATTTTAGTATCTTTGAAGTGGTAGAAATGTAAAAAAAACATGTATTTATTCCCATAGCGCCACCTTTTGGAAATATTTGTGCACTTCAGCCCAGGGGGTAGAAAGGCAAGTGACCCCTCAATTGATGCGGGAGAATGTCTACTTTCCAAAATGGTATACCTTTTATACCTTTCCTTCATGTCTCTAACAGTTATGAACATTTTAGTACAAGTCACCATTTTCGAAGAAGCAAACAGGTAGGTGTAGTTATGTGCTTCTGGCACCCCTAAGGTAGGTCGACTCATTCCAGTGGGGTGTCATTTTTCTCCTAAGAGCACTAGCTAATGAATACAGTTGGAAATACCATGGTTTGCACATATTTCAGTACATTTGAAGGGGCAGAAATGTAAGAAAATGCCTTTTATGTTTCATTAGCGCCACCTTCTGGAGGCATTTGTGCACTCCAGGCTTGGGGTAACAAGGCAAGTCACCCATCATTAGATGCGGCAGGGTGTCTTCTTTTCAAAATGGTATGGTTTGTATACCCTTTCTTCACTTCTGTAGTTGTTATAACCATTTGTGTACAGACAAGTAATGTTTGAGAAAATGTTAGAAAAATTTGAAGTTGTAGTAGGTGTCGTTTTGCACTTCTAGCGCCCCCTGAGGTAGATAAACTCATACCAATGGGGTGTCATTTTTCTCCTAAGAGCACTAGCTAATGAATACAGTTGGAAATACCATGGTTTGCACATATTTCAGTACATTTGAAGGGGCAGAAATGTAAGAAAATGCCTTTTATGTTTCATTAGCGCCACCTTCTGGAGGCATTTGTGCACTCCAGGCTTGGGGTAACAAGGCAAGTCACCCATCATTAGATGCGGCAGGGTGTCTTCTTTTCAAAATGGTATGGTTTGTGTACCCTTTCTTCACTTCTGTAGTTGTTATAACCATTTGTGTACAGACAAGTAATGTTTGAGAAAATGTTAGAAAAATTTGAAGTTGTAGTGGGTGTCGTTTTGCACTTCTAGCGCCCCCTGAGGTAGTTAAACTCATACCAATGGGGTGTCATTTTTCTCCTAAGAGCACTAGCTAATGAATACAGTTGGAAATACCATGGTTTGCACATATTTCAGTACATTTGAAGGGGCAGAAATGTAAGAAAATGCCTTTTTTGTTTCATTAGCGCCACCTTCTGGAGGCATTTGTGCACTCCAGGCTTGGGGTAACAAGGCAAGTCACCCATCATTAGATGCGGCAGGGTGTCTTCTTTTCAAAATGGTATGGTTTGTGTACCCTTTCTTCACTTCTGTAGTTGTTATAAACATTTGTGTACAGACAAGTAATGTTTGAGAAAATGTTAGAAAAATTTGAAGTTGTAGTGGGTGTCGTTTTGCACTTCTAGCGCCCCCTGAGGTAGTTAAACTCATACCAATGGGGTGTCATTTTTCTCCTAAGAGCACTAGCTAATGAATACAGTTGGAAATACCATGGTTTGCACACATTTCAGTACATTTGAAGGGGCAGAAATGTAAGAAAATGCCTTTTTTTTTCATTAGCGCCACCTTCTGGAGGCATTTGTGCACTCCAGGCTTGGGGTAACAAGGCAAGTCACCCATCATTAGATGCAGCAGGGTGTCTTCTTTTCAAAATGGTATGGTTTGTGTACCCTTTCTTCACTTCTGTATTTGTTATGACCATTTTTGTACAGACAGGTAATGTTTGAGAAAATGTTAGAAAAATTAGAGGTTGCAATAGGTGTAGTTTTGTACTTGTAGCGCCCCCTGAGGTAGGTGAACTCATACCAATGGGGTGTCATTTTTCTCCTAAGAGCACTAGCTAATGAATACAGTTGGAAATACCATGGTTTGCACACATTTCAGTACATTTGAAGGGGCAGAAATGTAAGAAAATGCCTTTTTTTTTCATTAGCGCCACCTTCTGGAGACATTTGTGCACTCCAGGCTTGGGGTAACAAGGCAAGTCACCCATCATTAGATGCGGCAGGGTGTCTTCTTTTCAAAATGGTATGGTTTGTGTACCCTTTCTTCACTTCTGTATTTGTTATAACCATTTTTGTACAGACAGGTAATGTTTGAGAAAATGTTAGAAAAATTAGAGGTTGCAATAGGTGTAGTTTTGTACATGTAGCGCCCCCTGAGATAGGTGAACTCATACCAATGGGGTGTTATTTTTCTCCTAAGAGCACTAGCTAATGAATACAGTTGGAAATGCCATGATTTTCACACATTTTAGTACATTTGAAGGGGCAGAAATGTAAGAAAATGCCTTTTTTTTTATTAGCGCCATCTTCTGGAGGCATTTGTGCACACCAGGCTTGGGGTAACAAGGAAAATCACCCCTCATTAGATGCAGCAGGTTGTCTACTTTCCAGAAATATATAGTTTTATATAGTTATTCCACTGTTTTAGGGTAGTTTTACCACAAAAACCCTAGAATGCGCATATTAGTTTATAAAGTTGAAAATGTCATTTTGTGCTGCTGGTGATTAGGGCTCTACGCTAGCCATGGACGTAGGTAAAACTATACAAATTTGGTATTTTTTTACTCGGGGGACTCGAGGCTTTTTCAAATAATTGAAACTTTTTCAATCAAGGTAAATGTTTTTGATACATAGTATGTGATTTTAGCAAAATGAGTAAATTTTCACTTTTTTTTGTCATTATGACATCATAGCTTTTTGCACAATGTAAAATTCTCTTCATGTAAGGTATCACAAGAAAGCTCAATTCGTTCTGAAAAAAACAATATATAGTTTTCCATATGTAACTAAAAATCCCCAGAGGAAATCAAGCCTAAACGGAAGGATAGCAAAAATGTTGAAAAAGTGTCTGGCCTGCAGGGTTCAGAAAATGGCCCGAGCCTCTGGCACTGAAGGGGTTAAAGTTGGTCTTTTGTCTCCCCCATGCCACTGTGGGGGTCTGTCTCTTTCACCAATATCTCTTATCCTAGTTATTTCTGCCTGGCTCTTAAAGGTGAAAGATGCCTGGGAGATGGAGGATTTCACCACCTGCTGGATACAGGTAGTACTGCATGCAACTGAAAAACACACACTGGTCTATATCTACAGCCCTAAAAGTAGAACAGTTCTGGGGAAAATACATTGCAGTATTCAGGACATAAATTTACACTGATTTTAATTGGGATGCATTTAGATATACACAGCACACTGGATCAATGAAAAGGATGTTTTGACATGTATTCATTAGTATCCGCTAACACTGCCATAAATGAACTGACAAGTTTAAAAGGAAGCTTGCTTGAGATCTCCTTCACAATGGATAAGATGAGAGCTACAATAGCTGTAATTGCCCTTTACTTTGCCAGCGTGACCGAGGGTCTGTAAGCGCCGCAATGCGATAGAGACCTACATTGCTGGCAGCTATGTTTAACATAGGTTATATGAGCTTTCGTGTAATATAAAATAATTTCAGACATCGAGGGGGAATCAGGACCCCTCCTGATATCCCCCTATCATGGATCATCTATCCAGAAGGATAGATGATCCATATGTTGACAAAGAAGGCATTTTCTGCCTTCCTTTCTTACTACTGAAGCCACTGTATAAGCCGGCTTCAGTAGTAGCTTAAGTGAACCCTGTCACCGGGTTAATTCATAGAAAGCGCAGAGATGCACTTTCATCAATGAATCAGTCACCAGTCACCCCTTGAGGTCTGTAGTTTATATTTTTAAAAAAACATAAAAAGAATTCTAAGAATTGTAACACATATGTTATATGGGCTTTATTGAAAATGCCAGCAATTATCGCCTGCATTGATCACTTATCCTACTGGATAGGTGATCCATGCTAGGGGGATGTCTGGAGGGGTTCTGATGCCCCCCTTGAGGTCTGAAGTTTTTTTGTTTTTGTAATGTTTGAAAAAAGCTTTATTAGCGAATCATGATGTCACAACCCGTCATGTTCATCCACCCCAGAGACGGACACAATGCTAATTACCAACACCCTTTACCTGTTTGTGGCTTACATATGCCCAGGATTCTCCTCCTTTCCCTGCCCTCGGATGGTCTGTGCTCAGCATCCTAGTACCTGTGTTCCAGCTTACTGTCAAGGTTTGGCTGAGATCTGCTGCTCATTCTGCTGTCTGAGCTAATCCAGTACTCTGCTATTCATTACTGCTGCCTTTCCTTTGCTGAGCTGGCTGAATCAGTTGACCTCTCTGTGTTTGCTCACCTGACTACTATCAGCCAACAGCCAACCTTCCCAGGGTATTTAAAGCAGCTTGACTCACTACATGATTGCCATTGTGTCTGATTCTGGAGCAAGTGCGTTATCCTGAGTTGCTGATTACCTGTGTATGACCTGGCTTCCTCTGATGTCCCTACTGGTTCCTGACTGCTGGCTTTGTTCCTGACTTTGCTGATCTCCGTATTCCTGACCCCGGCTTGGCTGAGTACCTGTCTTGGTTCCTGATCCCGGCTTGTCTTTTGGTTTATGCTTCTGGATCAGGATTTTGCTTTGTTTGCTTTTGTTATTTCAATAAAGGTGTTTTGCATTTTGATATTTTGTGTCCTGTCTGGTTCCTGGACCCTAACACTTACCTGTGATTTCTGTTTCCTTTTGCGACCCTTGCCTGAACTCTGTTTATCCATCTATCTGGCTTCCTGACCTCGGCTTTGTCTATGACCATCCTTCTCGTTCCAGAGCTCTGACTCTTTGCTCCAGTCTTCTGCTCGACCTTCTGTGTACCGACTCCGTCTAGCCTGACCACTCTCTGCATATCTCCATCTCTGTGATATCCTCCACCAAGTTTGCTCAACTCTTTGTGTACCGAATCCGGCTCGGCTACGACTCTCCGCTTCTTGACTATCCCAAGGTACCGACTATCCCATTGCTCGACTCTCTGTGTACCGAACCCGGCTCGTCTATGACTTCCCGTTTGTCTCGACCCTGTGTAGTCGACATCCCACTCTGCTTGACTGCTTGTCGACTCCTGCTCAATCTCGACATTCCTGTAGTCTGCAACTCCAGATATTGTCGACTTGCAGTCTTTTATTTACTGTCGGCTAACTTAAAGACATCTGCCTGCTCTGTTTGTAGACTTCCGGCCTTCTGCAATAGGGTTCCAGGTCTGTGTTGTACTTTGTGTGTTTCTCATTCTGCACACAATCTAAAACCTCGCCAGGCTGAGAGACTGTGATGCATGATTACAGAAAAACAAGCGCATAATACGCTACATAAGCGTAGCAATTAAAATGACAAAACATTGGTCATAGGCATCACTTTAAAAATAAGTAAAACTAGCGTCCAAACAGAAGAAACAGCCCAGTGCAGAGGAAAACTTTTCCTTTCATGGCATCTCATAAACAGTCAGAGAACAGAGTGTTTCAGAAACAATAAGAGCAAAAGAGCAAGAAAAAGAAATAGGGTTTGAAAGCAAAGCAGACGGGAAAACAAACAGAAGAGATGAAAAGTAGGCTACCGAAGATAGATAGAAGGAATGCATAGCGGAAAAGAACAGAAAAAAGATCAGAAAGACCTGTTGAGATAAAAGATGGGGGAGAGGAAAGGGAACTGGAACGTGGCTGTACCCGTTTCAAAGTGAATTAGCATTTGTTCTCATAAGCTTATAAAGACAAACAAGAGGCAAAGGTAACCTCAAAATCTGTCAGTTCGCCTGTGGAGACATAATAAAGTTTTTCCATTTGGAGCAGGTGATAGATGCGAATTTTCCAATCCGCCAGAGAGGGAGAGGTAGTAGATTTCCATCTCTGAGGGATGCAAGCTCGGGCAGCAGTAATCAGGAGAAGCCACAGTTTAAGATCAGAGCAGAGGGAGGAGCAGGAGGACCCACAGGGAGAATAGAGAGAAGGAAGGTTTGAGGGGAGCAGGGAAGGTGGAGGCCAGTCAGTCTCGGTAGATGAAACTCAAAACTGAGAGAAAGCTGGACAAGTCCACCAGATGTGAACAAGGGTACCTTCTTGTGCACCACACCTCCAACACAATGGGGAAAACCTGGGGAATAGCCTATCCATCTTCGCCGGAGTACAATATCAGCATAGCATAATTTTATAATTGGTTTCCTTGAGTAGGACATTCTCCAAGAGTTTGGTGTGAACCCGAAAAGCAAAACGCCATTGGGCCTCTGATATTACAGCCTAAAGATCAGCTTCCCATAGTGCTTTCTGCGGAAGAGGGGAAGGAGTAGGTGAAGATTCAAGAACTCTGACCATGTAAGATAAGCCCCTTTTGTCAGTGGATGAGGCCAACAGGAGTGTCACTGTTTTGCTGAGCTGCTCCCATTCTGCTTATTGATTCTGCTGTCTGAGCTAATCTAGTGCTCTGCTATCCACTGCTGCTGTCTTCTGACTTTCTGGCTCAGACTGAATCAGCTGACTTCTCTGCTTGCTCACCTGACTGTTATCAGCCAACCCTATCAGGGCATTTATACCAGCTTGGCTCATTTCCCCATTGTCGTTGTGTTTGTTTGCTGACCTATTGCTGCTGGCTGCTGTGGACTTTTCCTGTGTTCCTGTTAGCTGTGTTACAGACCATCAGCTTGTTCCAGACTTCACTGACTTCTGTGCTTCTGACCCTCGGCTTGTTCCTGACATCACAGACTTCTGGTTTCCTGACTCCAGCTCTGCTAAATACCTGTCTTGGTTCCTGACCCTGGCGTGTCTTTTGGTATATGCTCTTGGATCATGCTTCTGTTTTTGTTGAACTAATAAAGGTGTATTGCATTTTACCTTTTTGTGTCCTGTCTGGTTCCTGGTTCCTAACAAGGAGACGTTGAAAGGGGGAGATCGAGAGGAGAAGGAAAGAATCAGTAAGGATGGTGGAAAGAAAATGATTCACTTGACAATATCTCCAAAATTTAGCGTTAGGAATGCTATGGGAGATGCAGAGATCACTAAAAAAAGGAAGCCTACCCATAGGGATCAAATTATCCAGGTCATCCAATCCTGCAAAAGTCCAAGAGCGAAAGGCGTGAGATTGTAAACCTGAAGGGAAATTCAGATGGGAGAGAGAGAGTGAATCCCTGTCTGGTACCATTAGAAATACTAAAAGGACGTGACAGAAAAACGTTGGCCCTGACTTGAGCTGAAGAGGAGGAACAGAGTGAGAGGATAGCAGAAATTAAGAGAGGACCTAGCCCAAAAAGATGAAGCACCACTGACAGAAAATCCCAGCGCACTCTGTCAAAGGCCATCTCCGCATCTAACAATAGAAGCAGAGAAGGCAAGGAAGATTGAGAGGGCATGTGAATCAAAGACAAAGCTTTGATAATGTGGCTCCTTGATTCCCGTCCAGGCACAAAACCAGCCTGATCTGGTCCAATCAGAGACGGTAAGAGAGGTTCTAATAGGGAGGTAAGAAGCAAAGCAAAAAGCTTGAGATCTGTGTTAAGGAGAGAGATGGGCCGATAACTACTACATTGAGACACATCCTTCCCTTCCTTAGGGATAACCGTAACCTGAGCAGAGAGTGCTTGTAGAGGCCAAGCTTGGTCAGATAGAATAGCATTAAAAGTGGTAGTCATATGGGGGAGAAGAGAAGAACAAAATTGTTCAAAATAAGTAGCTGTGAACCCATCCGGGCCCGGGCATTTGCCAGAAGGTGACTGCCTCACCACCTTAGAAACCTCTTCTTCCAAAAAAGGTGCCTCCAAAGAGGCGGAGGACTCCTAAGAAAGGCTCAGGAGGCCGCACAGTCAAGAAAGGCCTGAATGCAAATCAGAGAAACTTCCTCTGATGAAGGTTCGCTATCACTCAAATTATACAATCCAGAATAGATTTGTCGGAAAGTCTCAGCAATGTCTTGTCCCTTAAAAACTTTTTTTGTGCCAGAAGTATCCTTCACATTGTGAATATGCAAACAAGTTCTGGCTCTGCAGACTAAAGCAGCCAAAGTCTTCCCACATTTATTGCCCTGTAAATAAAACTGAAATTTGCGCAATATAAAAGATTGAGTAGTTTGTTCTTTTAGCATATCAGACAACTTAGACCTAGTATCCTGCAAGGTAGTAAAAACAAAAGCAGAGCCCAATAGTTTTTGTGTATTTTCAGCCAAAAGCGCATCCAGCTGGTCACAGCACTGCTTTTGTTTCCCAGCCTCCTGAGAGATAAAAAGGCCTCTCATATAACACTTATGAGCCTCCCACATCATGGGTGGAGACACCTCAGTGCCTGAGTTAGTCAGAAAGTAAGCTGAGATCTCCGAGTCCACCGTCCGTGCGAAAGTGAGGTCCCATTAGAGGGTTTCATTTAGCCTCCAGGGGGAGCCAACCTTAACCATAGAAGACAAAGATAAAGTGAAATAAATAGGGGCATGGTTAGAAAGAGTCATTGGGAGAATCTCCACATGAGTAACCATTCCCAGATGGTGTTGGGTCAGGAAGAAATAATCTATCCTGGAGTAACTTTTGTGAGGGTTAGAAAAAAAGGTGAACTCTTTCACACCAGAATGCAATGATCTCCAGACATCAATAAGGATCTTGTCCCAAAACATGGCTGACACCTTTCCTGCAGGGACATGGGAGTGTTGCGCATTAGTTGGGGAGAGATCTAAAAGCAGCAGTAAAAACAGATTAAAGTCACCCCCTACTATCAGTGTGCCCTCTTGGAAGGCATCCAAGAGACAAAGAACACAAGAGAAAAAGCGGTAGTGTGAGGAATTAGGGGCATAAATATTGGCCAGTGTTACTATCATCCCATTGAAGAGCCTTTCAAAAATAAGTATCTCCCCTGCGGGTCAGATCGTTGTTCTATAAGCGTCCAGGGAAGGGCTCCGTCAACCAAAATAGCCACCCCTCGCTTCTTTTCAGAAGCAGAGGCCGTCCAAACATTAGGAAATATAGTGGGAGACCATCTTGGTTGTGAGTTTGAGTTAAAATGGGTCACCTGTAAAAAAAACTTGTCCGCCTTATAAGCTATAAACTACCTAGTGATCATAGCTGTCTTCTCTGGAGAACTGAGGCCTTTATAATTGTAAGAAAGCAGTTTAATGTCCACAACTGGCATGGTTGATTAATCTTGTGTTACCTCCAACCAATTGCTTCCAGGGGCAGCCATGCCCACCAGATGGGGAAGGGAAACTTGGGGAGGAGGAGAAGGGAAAGAGAGAGTAGGAAAAGAGAAAGAATAGAGAGGTAGAGGAAGGAAAACAAAGTGATATGTCTGAGAGGGGAAACCCTGATCCAAGAGGATCGTGAGGACCTCCATCAGCCATATCAGGAACCGGAACATAACCGGATATTACAAAACGGTCGATCTAAAGACCAGGAAGGGAAAAGCAGCACCCAATGTTCGCAGTCAGGGTAGCTCACTAATGGCATCAGAAACAAGAAAGCCCAATGGAAGGCCTAAGCATGGGTCCCAGAGAAAAGGGGAACCCTGGGACATCAAACCCACGATGACACTCTGTGGGTCCCACACAGAATAGAGTGCACCAAATCCAAGAGCGTCATAGTAGACGCAGTTAACTGAGGAATATAACATATTGTATTAGTCCCAATGTTGAGCATGATGGATACAAAAAAAGCAACAAGTAAATACTCTGAACACTGTAAGAATTGGTCCCTGAGAAAAAGAGAACCCTTGGACATCAAATCCATGGTGACACTCTGCGGGTCCCACACAGAAAAGATTGCACCAAACCGAAAAGTGTCATGGTAGAGTAATGTAAATGGAGATAATAAGGCACTACAGGCAGTTAACTGAGGAATATAACATTTTGCATTAGTCCCAATGTTGAACATGATGGATAGAAAATGAGCAACAACAAGTAAATACTCTGAACACTACTAGACCCAGTGTAGACTGTGCACTAAACACTCCCCAAAACTATACCACTGGTTGTCCCGAGTCCCATTGGGGGGAGGAAACCCATCCCAACTAAGAGACCATGTCGTGCTTTAAAGTTAACAGGGCAAACAAACACCTCCTGAAGCTGGGGGAACCCCAACCCATCCAGCATAACCCCCAAAATTTCAAGTAGAGCACATACCCCAACAAATCCCACATAGCATTAATAACTCACTTATGCCTTTAGATGAGTCAAGATAAAGACCCTTGAAACAGGTCAGAGTTCCATCAGGAAGGAGGCATTAAATATGGAAATAATGTCCATATGCAAAAAGGTTTCCTGACAGAAGAACATATTCTCCACAGTCTCATTGCCGGACCTTAAGGTCCAAGTTAGCCCAGAAATAGACAGGGTCTGACAGGGTCATAATGTCTGCACAAAATCATCTGGATGGATAATGCAAAGAACAAGAGTCCAAATATATCCTTAGATTAATCAGATCCGAGGAGGGGGATATATTTGAAGAGACAGGCAGTACCATGATGACTCCAATAGTCTAAGGAACTAGACCAAACGATTCATGCACCATTGCTTCTTTCTGGACTTTTCCACTACCAGATGCCACCTTAGATGTTGATTGCTTTCCAGCAAAAGGCCTTGTGGGCCAGCGGGTTCTTCAACCGGTGCAGAGAGAGAAATGGCCAAGGCAGTACAGAAGGTGGGGATCTCCTCCAGGCATCTTAGGGAAGCTGTTTGGCCATTGTATGTCACTTGTAGGGAGAAGGGGAAACCCCATTTATACCATATGGACAGGCCACGGAGATGGGTCGCCAAGGGTTTTAGCTGCCTCCATAAGTACAGAGTATGAGGTGAAAAGTCTTGAAATACTTGGATCTTGACTCCAGCGTATTAAATAAAATCTTTATTCCGGAAAGTGTCATATATAATTTCTCTGCGTAGTAGTGGAATCGACAAATTAGGATAATCTCCAACATTGCCCCTAGTTTAACCGCTCTGTGAGCCCAATCAGGCAAGGTCTGATCCTCTCTGCCCAAGACGTGGGAAAAGAAGGATTGCAAGAAGGCAGGCAAATCCTTCTGCCCAGTGGACTCGGGGACCTTTCTGAGCCTCAAATGATTGCTCCTTCCCCTATTATCCATGTCATCCAGACACAGGGTAAGTTTATCAGTCGTGTCTTGCTGATCCGCTATGATCTGCTCCATGCCTTGCAGGTGATCAGACAGTTCTGTTTGTGCTTCTTCAACACTGTCAACCCTTTGAGAAAGTTGCTACAGGACACCACGTAGTTTGTTTACCTCAGCATGTAATACGTCTTTCATTTCTGCTGCCAAAAGACAGAGATCATATTTGGCTGTAAAGGCTGCTAGGGCAG
The DNA here is from genome assembly GCA_037306005.1 of Rhinophrynus dorsalis. Taxonomy (NCBI): domain Eukaryota; kingdom Metazoa; phylum Chordata; class Amphibia; order Anura; family Rhinophrynidae; genus Rhinophrynus; species Rhinophrynus dorsalis. The sequence goes on along the minus strand of CM074719.1, from coordinate 63,871,294 downwards.
CCAGAGGGACCGAGGTAGTCCACTTATTCCCCACCTAGCATTTTGCCATTAGTTTTTTGTTATATATGGCAAGTACTCCCTTCATGCCCTGTCCCTCAGCCAACAGGGCATGATACTTGTCAGGAGATGCATCTATTGTGTACATTAGTTGCATAGTAACACTGGGGTACCCCGCTTAAACCAGCGGGGGCCGCTGCAATTTGGCACCTGGGGGATTTTTGTTTATGTATAAATAGATCCATTGTATCCTCATGTAACTATTTGCCCTGAGGAAGGTCCTTAGTGGACTGAAAACATTAAGCATGGATGCAATGAAATAACTTTATTTGTTATCATCTGCGTGATCCAGTGTGTTGTCTTGTATGAAGCTCCCCAGGCTGAGTATATCTAAAAACTTATTTGCACATTTGTTTATGGGACGAGCACCTAATCTTTATATTGGATATTTAACCTGCTTTATATTACATTTGCATGAAACCAATCACTATACTGTTATTAAACATTTTTCTTACACCTAAACACTGTGTAAAAAAACATAAAAATAATAATAATAAAACAAAACAAATAGCCTATTATTATTATCTATGATGTATAAAAAGGGACACATCTTGCTGTGAAATAATACCCTTTGGACAATGTGTGTCCAGATAGAAAATCCACTTCACTTCACATCTGTCCAAAAGGGTAATAATATCCCCCCCCCTCAAGCTCTGGGAGGGATACTCTCTCAATCCCTTGAAAACTAAATTTGTTCAGATCGCAATCAGAACAAGCCTTGAAGTGTCTTGCAACTCGTTTCATATCATCTCTGTTGTTAATAGATAGGATATGTTTTCGAATCCTCTCCCTAAGTTGACGAGATGTCTGTCCGACATACTGTTTATCACACTTTAAACATTTGATCAAATAAACCACTGACGTGGTACGTCAATTAATATACTGATGTATGCTATATGTCTTATTGGTGGTGGAACTTATAAATTCTTTGCTAACTTTCACACAAGTGATGCATTTCCTAGCTCCACAATTGTAACTACCAACGATATCTAACCATGCTGTTTTTTTAATGTGATTATCTGGTTTACATATTCTTGAGAGTCTTTGCCTTTTTGTCTTGATTCTGCTTACTGCCCGTTCAGAATTGTGATGCTTGATTGACTGGACGAGCAGCAGGCATGTGGCATTGATTATCTAATTAGTGTGCCGATCTGATAGGAGGTAGTCCATTGGTTTCTTTATTGGTGTCTTAGGGTTTAAAAGTAACATGTCTGCACTTATTCGATAGCCTATGATTAAGTGACTTGCGTCATTAAACGCGTTAGGCGTATAGTGATGTGCTTTATTTGAGCTAATCCTTAGCTCCCCTTGTACATTTGCATGTTTTGTTGTTTTTAAATATATTCAATAAATTTCATTTTTAATTTAATCAGCTGGCATCTAAGTTGTTGGTTCCTCCTTTGAGCTCTCCCTTCCGGTTGTCTTCTAGTTTGATGAAATCACGGCTGTGATTGTTGGGGGCTGCACTGGAGCTTCCAGTGCCTGTGTGGCCGGGTGAGTCTTGATATTCATCGTATGTTTATATATCTGCATTGTCGTATACATGAGCGCATGTGTCTCCAACCCGTTAAGGACCCATGACGGTCCTGGACCGTCATGGGATAAATGATAGCAGCGTGCCTCCGTGCACACTGCTATCATTTATTCTAGGCTGGGACTGAACACTCCGGTACTGGAGCATTCAGTCTCAGCCCTTCTCAATTGTGCTGGGTCATGTGATCTCTGAAGCAGCGATCACATGTACCGGCATTCTCAGTGAATGAGACAGTGTGATTCACACACTGTCTCTGAGTCTCTCCTCAACCCGTCTGTCCATTACCAGCAAAGTAAGGGATAGAGAAGCAGAGAGGAGACACCTACTGGTCTAAAAAAAATCAGCAGCTGGGGGTATTAACCCCTTCACTGCTGTGCTGGAGGCTGACTGTTAGCAAAAGTGGAAATGTTATTATTGTGGAGCCATGTAATACATATCTATATATATAAAAGAATAAGCCTCATTGCATAATTTATGGTACCCCACACACAGAACATAATTTATGTCTCCTCAGAAAAGAAACTCGCATTGAACAGAATGACTCATTACATAATTTATGTCTCATTAGGAGACACATCTCCCATTGGGTGATTCAATGGGGACTCTACTGCTCCCATTGGGTGATTCATTGGGGGCGTGTTTATCATACAAGGAGTTGGCCTGCCCCCTCCAGCCCGCCCACCACTATCCAACTGACAAAAAAAATATAGCTGCCACTTGCTCCTGAAGTAGAGGATATCAATAACTTCTCACTCAGGATCATGACCCCACAAACACACTGTTTCACCTCCCACAGATAATTGTAATCCTCCACACACTCTGTGTTACCTCCCACAGATAACTGTAACCCTCCATACACTCTGTAATGTTTCCATAAAATACAAACTCAGGGATAAACTTAATAACAACTCTTTTATTTATCGCTTTTCATCTCTTCAGTCACCTCACTAACTGTTTTCAACTGTCACTCCTCCACTTCCTGCTTCCTGATTCCCGCCCTTTCTCCTTAAAGAGAGAGATGCTTTGCTGTATGTTACAGAGGGCAAGCCTCAAACACCACTTTATATTTGTTTCCTCAGCATATTGCTACGCTGCCTCAACTGAAGAGCCACCCAGGGCCGGCCCAACACATTGTGCTGCCTGGGTCCAAGGATGAAATGCTGCCCCCCCCCAAACTACACCCACCAAAACACGCCCATATGGCTGCTCTAAGCAAATTTAACCCTTTGAGTGCAGGGGTATGCAGTGCATTGTAATGCACTGCATACCCCTCTGGCACACTAAGGGTTAAGCCCCGGGTCTTTCAAAGCTAACCAATTCCCCTGGTTACATTCCCTGTGCAGTTAGTATAATGTGAAGACAAATGGAAGAACTGCACATTTTAGATGATATTTTAAAACTGTCCATTTTTTTTGCAATTGCAGCAGTGTTAGGTAGCAGTCTTTCGCATAGGACACCACTTTAACCCTTTCATAACCAAGGATGTCTGCTCCTGTACTCAAAGGGTTAGAATTTTCTGCTCCTGTACTCAAAGGGTTATAAAATCTAACCGTACAGGAGCAGACATCCCTGGTTATGAAATTGTTAAAGTGGTGTCCTGTGTGAAAGATTGCTGTCTAACTGTGCTGCAGATTTTAAAAAAATGGACAGTTATAAAATACCATCTGTGTCTGTCTCCCCCCCATGTCTCTCCCTCCATGCCACCCATGTCTCTCTCTCTTCCTCCCTCCATGCCACCCATGTCTCTCTCTCCCTCCATGCCCCCATGTCTCTCTCTCTCTCCATGCCACCCATGTCTCTCTCTCTTCCTCCCTCCATGCCACCCATGTCTCTCTCTCCCTCCATGCCCCCATGTCTCTCTCTCTCTCCATGCCACCCATGTCTGTCTCTCTTTCTCCCTCCATGTCACCCATGTCTGTCTCTCTCTCTCCCTCCATGTCACCCATGTCTCTCTCTCTCTCTCTCCCTCCATGCCACCCATGTCTCTCTCTCTCCCTCCATGCCACCCATGTCTCTCTCTCTCCCTCCATGCCACCCATGTCTCTCTCTCCATGCCACCCATGTCTCTCTCTCTCCCTCCATGCCACCCATGTCTCTCTCTCTCCCTCCATGCTACCCATGTCTCTCCCTCCATGCCACCCATGTCTCTCTCTCTCCCTCCATGCCACCCATGTCTCTCTCTCTCCCTCCATGCCACCCATGTCTGTCTCTCTCTCCCTCCATGCCACCCATGTCTCTCTCTCTCTCCCTCCATGCCACCCATGTCTCTTTCTCTCTCTCCCTCCATGCCACCCATGTCTCTCTCTCCCTCCATCCCACCCATGCCTGTCTCTCTCTTCACCATGACATACATGTGTCTCTCCTCTCCCCATGTGTCTCTTTGCCACGTATCTTCTCCTCTTTTGTCTTTCTCTCCTCCATGTCTGTCTGTCTCTCTCCTCTTCCAACCTCTGTCTGTCTCTCCTCTCCCTCCATATGCCACAACCAGTTTGCCCATTAAATATGCCACTGCCAGATGCCCATTAAAACAGGCCCCAGCATCCATATTGCTGACCCAGGACTTACCTCAGCACCCCAGAACATGCCCCATTGCCCACCCAGGACTTACCCCAGAACCCCAGGACATGCCGCATTGCCCATCCAGTACTTACCCCAGCACCCCAGGACATGCCCCATTGCCCACCCAGGACGTACCCCAGCACATGCACACCCAGGACTTACCCCAGCACATTTCCCATTGCCCACCCCAGGACATGCCCATCCAGGACTTACCCCAGCACCCCAGGACATGCCCCATTGCCCACCCAGGACGTACCCCAGCACATGCCCCATTGCCCACCCAGGACTTACCCCAGCACATTTCCCATTGCCCACCCCAGGACATGCCCATCCAGGACTTACCCCAGCACCCCAGGACATGCCCCATTGCCCATCCAGGACTTACCCCAGAACCACAGGACATGCCCCATTGCCCACCCAGGACTTACCCAGAACCCCAGGACATGCCCCCATTACTCATCCAGTACTTATCCCAGCACCCCAGGACATGCCCCATTGCCCACCCAGGACTTACCCCAGGACCCCAGAACATGCCCCAATGCCCAACCAGGACTTACCCCAGGACATGCCCCATTGCCCACCCAGGACATACCCCAGCACCCCAGGACATGCCCACCCAAAACTTACCCCAGCACCCCAGGACATGCCCCATTGCCCACCCAGGACTTACCCCGGCCAGCACCCACAGTTGTCCAGCTCCCTGGTGTCTAATGGCAGGCAGCTTGATCCTCCCATGCTGCCTCTCGCATTCCCCGCGTGGTCTGATGTCTGAGCACCAGTAGGTCACGTGAGTCCCGGCGCTCTGACCTCAGTACAGCGTGGGGAGTGAGAGAGGCAACATGGGAGTATGTCTGTGTGCAAGCTGACAGCCCGCCCGCAGAGTGGCTGTTAAGTTAGCGCCTCTGCCAGCAAGCTCTTTTTTTTTTGCAGGAGACACCCTGCCAAGAGCGCCTGCTGTGACAGCGATTAGTCTGGCTCAGCCTCAGTCAGGCTGACAGACTGAGGCAGAGCCACACTAATTACTGTCACAGCTCGCAGGATGGAGTCAAAACTCTTTGTCCTGTGCCGTGTGGACACAGACCTGGCGGCTGGCTGACATACAGTGGGCGGCAAATTGCCGTCCCAGTCAAAGTGCTGCCTGGGTCCATGGACCCACCATAACCCATGTTAGGGCCGTCCCTGGAGCCACCGTGTGTTATATTCCTATGTTACCATAACTTAACCCTTTGAGTGCCAGCTTTGCAATGGGTTGCGTACCCCTCTGCCACTCAAAGGGTTAAATAAGGAGGAGTTACTGCTCCCACTGGGTGATTCAATGGTGGAGTGATTTAAATCATGCAGGGAGTTGGCCTGCCCCCACTATCCAGCCCGCCCACCACTATCCAAGTAACTGAAAAACAAAATGACTGCCATTCACTCCTACACCACAGACACAAACACATCAGCCAAAAAACACTCACTCACACACTCTCTCACTCACACACACTCTCACTCACACACACACACACACACTCTCACTCACTCACACTCTCACTCACACACTCTCACTCACACACTCTCACTCACACACTCACTTTCATACACCCTCTCACTCACACATTCTCACTCAATCATACACACTCACTAACTCACTCACACGCAATCACTCACACGCAATCACTCACTCTCGCACTCACACGCACTCACTCACACTCACTCACTCACACCCTGGGAGCCAGCACGATCCACCTTCCACCATAGTCTTACTCACACTCACTCACACCCCGGGAGCCAGCACGATCCACCTTCTACCATAGTATGTGCAATTACCACATGCATTTCAACTACATGAATGAATGCCACTCACTCACACACTCACTCACACCCCGGGAGCCAGCACGATCCACCTTCCACCATAGCATGTGCAATCACCACATGCATTTCAACTATATGAATGAATGCCACAGTGGAGGCATAAGTACAAACACAAGCTCATTACAATGACACATAAGTCACCCCCTTATGACTCACTTCTGTGTGTGTGTGTGTGTGTGTGTCTCTGTGTGCCTGTGTGTTCCTCACTGTGTGTGTTGCATGTCTGTATCACACTCTATGTGTATGCATGTTGTGCATTGCACGTTTGTATGTATGACTGTGTCGCTCTTTATGCATCTTTATGCAGAGACACACACGCAAATGCACACGCATGCACTGTGTGTGTTTGTCTTGCATCCATGTGTGTGCATTAATTCCCTATATATCCTGACAGGCAACGCCGTCCCACATCGCTAGTATATATATATATATATATATGTATATATATATATACACTGTCAAATGTAATCAATAATAAAAGTGGGAAAATAGTGTGGGAAAAAGGGATATGGGGATTTTCACCCAGGGGCACAGTGCCCACTTAACACTGCCCATTTTGTAGGTGTGACTGACCAGTCATACTTTTCATGCAGTCTCCATAAAAATTTAACCCATTGCGCCCAAATGATCCCAAGAGGAAAAAAAATGGTGTTTTTTTACTTTTTTTTTTACAGTTTTCTTTAATTTTACTAAAATAAATGCTGGGCTATCCATTTAAGTGTGGTATCAAAAGAAACCCCTATTAGTGCGTAAAAAATGGTATATAATTTTCATGGGTAAAATAAAGTACTTTGAGGGAAAATACTGTTGAACAAAGACATAGTCAAAAAGGTCAGAATTGCTTTGTTTCTTAAGTCAAATCCACCTCAGATTTTCCCGGTCCTAAAGGGGTTAAGTAGCAACCGTTTTTTTTGTTTTTTTTTTCAAAATATTCCAGCAATCAAACAAGGCTGGGCTGTCTAGACATAGAAAGACATAGATATATACAATTGTATTCATGATGATACTTATGCAGGCAAGGTGACAGAAACAATTGTGATTTATTATGCAAAAGTTTCTGAACTGATGGCATTTTTGAAGATATTTGAAAGGCCATATATATTTTAGTTTTACGTGATCTACAAATGCATAACAGCTGAAATCAAAATTGTCTATACTTCATCTTATACTTTTTCCCCACATTCACCTCTTGTTTATGATACATTTTATGTTACAGATAGGGAGTTCCTTTGATCTGTTTAAATGAAAGAACTTTATATCAGAGACTGTCATATAAGGAACAGTGCTGAATTGTAAACAAGATAGAAAAATGAAGAAATATCTTAGAGATCAACCGATGCTGCAGGGACAGTCACAGTGTTACATTATATCACTGTTAGAATCTGATAGTCTGACAGGAAAACTGTCTGAAAAAGAAATCCTGCTAGCTTACTTTTAGGTATACATAAGTGTAAAACAGCAAGAGAAGATGACAAAAAATAATCAAAAGTGTCACTGAGTTTTGAATACACAATGAAAATGTAAAGACGAAAAAAATCTATTATCTGTCTGAAAAACATTCTAATAAGAATCCTGGTTGGCCGTTACAGTGACTCATATATACACAAATCCACAGACAGACCCTTACTGTGAAAAGTAACTCTCTACTTATGATTTTTACTAGTTGAACAGCCCGTTACATGGGCCACAGCGCCACTGGCAGCCGGTCACAGGACAGTCATGCGCAGTAGAGACTGCTCCGAAGGATCGTCCAGCTCTGTATCAGCCGTGGCGCGGGCAGTCTCCACTGCGCATGACTGCGTCATTACACATATTTTAGCGAATTATTATATAGGATCCTTTAGAGAGACAAAATTTCTCCTAACTAGGGTGACCACGGGTCCCGGAACGTCCGGGACTGTCCCTTATTTCAGGGCTATGTCCCGCGTCCCGGGTCCCCTTCAACCGGGACAATGAAGTGTCCCGGAATGAAGCCAAGCCGCCCTGGATGTCAGCCTGCAAGTGGTGTGTCACATCATGGACGCCGCTCGCGGCGTCCATGATATGACACACCGCTTGCAGGCTGACATCCAGGGCGGCAATGCAGCTTTCCTGGAGGCAAGCGCTCTAGTAATACAGAGCGCTGGGAGATGACATCATCTCCCAGCGCTCTGCATTACTGAGCACAGCGCGCGGGAGCTTCAGCTCTGTGCCGGAGGAGGCACAGAGCACTTTCCACGCCGCTAGACCACCAGGGACTTAAGGTATGAAGGGGCAACTAGGGTGACCACGTCCCGGAATGGCAGAAGGGAAATGTGGTCACCCTCCTCCTAACCCTTTGAGTGCCAAAGCAATGCGTTGCGTACGCCGCTGGCACTCAAAGGGTTAATAACGTAGGACATTTCCTTCAGGAGTAAAAAATAAAATCAAACTTCATATTTTTCCCATCCATGCTATTTGATTGTTATCATTCAAAATGTTTCCTTCTCTTTCTTTATAAGACAGAATGTAATATGAGTCTTTCTTCTTCAGAGACAGCCATGGTTTATAAAGGACAGAGAGAGGAGTTTATTGCCAGAACACTGTTGATAGTTGATGTATCTTTTGGAAACATTGATGTAAAAGAGAATATAACCCTCGTTTTTTTATACGTAACATAGTAACATAGTTGACAAGGCTGAAAAAAGACATGCGTCCGCCAAGTCCAGTCCATGCTAAAACACCCCTGTTGATCCAGAGGAATGCAACAAAACAAACAAAAAAATCCCTGAAGTAATTACCAATTTAGACCCAAGTGGGTAAAAAAATTCCTTCCTGACTCCAAATGGCAGTCAGATAGTTCCCTGGATCAACAACCTATCTGCATTGAAGCCATCTGTCATAATTTTCAGTATTGTTCTGTGCTAGATAGGCATCCATTGCTTTTTTGAAAGCAGTTACAGTATCTGCAAGTACAACATCCTGAGGCTAAGAATTTCATAGCTTCACCACCCTTAGTATAAAAAAATCCCTGCCTTTGTTTTAGTCAAATGTGCCTTTCGTCTAGTCTTAATGGGTGACCTCTTTTTCTTAGCTCAGCTCCTTGCGTCCTGTCAGACACCCTAGAATGCATCTCATTACCACCTACAACACAACTGTGTGTGTGGAGTGATGCCTTGCCCTCCTCCGAACACTGTATCATGTACGGCCCCATCTATAATATGTCACTGTCAGCATCAGTCATATCTCATGTACCTTCCTCTCTCTGTCAAAGATTTTTTAGATCAACTGTGGTGCACAGCAGCTGCTGCAGAGAAGCAGCACCACCACCACACCTCTGTCACAATATGTGTGTCCCTCTTCTTACTTACACTTGTAGGAGTCAGTGTCAGTTGCACTTGTCTCTTGGGCATCAGTCTGCAAATTGTATCTGACAGTAACAGAGGCTTAGGTATGAACTTGGATCACTTCTAAGCTAAAAGAGATTATTTTTTTAGTACCTATTCTTTCTTCCTTCACAAACCCCAGAGTCCCCAGAGAGAACAACATGATTGCCAACAAGACTCCCAAGAATAAATTCCAGCTCCATGTTATTTGTCTATCTTGTCTAACTTTAAAATACTGCTGTTTTCTCTCTCCCTCTTAAATACAGGAACCTGACACCCTTTTCATACAATCACTACAGGAATACCAGAGAAACTATGCTTGTATGAAGGGATATTCACTAATCATTGACTTCAATGTATCGATCAAGGAGGGAAAAAAGAATAGAAAACTACGGTTTCACGAAAACCCTCCACACAGCAGGAAGTGCCATTTTTTTCCCCAGTTTCTCTTTCTAGTCAAATTGTTGCACTTTAACATGCATGAGGTTCATTTACAAGGAAACATATTCAATTTGTCTATGGGACTGCTCCCATGGTATGAGTTTATACATTCTCAACCTGTACAAGACAACGGGAATCCAATAAAGACTGTAAGTGTGGGTACAGTCCCTAAGGTATTGGTTCCTTCTTTGGGTGATACGCTTTTACAATAGCCCCATAATCCACGTTCTGATGGTGTCCTTAAAGACTACATGGCCCTTCTGATATCCTGAAGGGACTTAATAATGGACTTAGTCTGTTCAGTATATAATGTGATACAAGATGGCAAATCAAGTTTAATCCAGAGAAACTCTTCTAGTTTGCATTGGGTCTGGGATCAAAGTCGTATCAAAACAATTTCCTGTTTGCCATGGAAACTGGAGAACATTTTAGGCCAAATGTCTGGCACTGGCTCAAGCTTATCGTGTGCAGATAGAGCCTAAAGTTCAGAAACACTCCTGGCCTGTGTAAGGGTCACAAGGAATGTCAATTTAAAGGACAGGATCCTCAAGAAAATGCTTACAATAACTTAAATTACAGTTCGAAACAGAGCTTCCGTAACTAAAGGCAGGTAAAGTGATGGAGAAGTAGCTTTGATATCAGGTCTCGGTCTAAGCAGGGCTTGAAGGAACTTAGAAACTAAAGTGTGACAGTCCCATCTGGCACCTGTCAAGGCTGTGAAAGCAGAAACTTGAACCCATAGAGCGCTGGAGCTCAAAGAAGTGGATTGCTTTCTAGTATTCAAGCTCAGGGAAATCAATGAAACCAAAAGACCTGCAGCTGTCAGATTCTCCCATTCAACCTCCAGGCCACCAGAAATAGGCAGTGAGTCTGTTAATGCTAAAGTGGTAAAAGAGATCCCCTACACTGGATGCTTCATAGTAAACTGACAGAGGATGGGTCCACTCGGCTGGATCATGGAGAGAACCCTACCACAAGAAGAGAATGATGATGCAGGTGGAACGTTCTCATTGAATTTCCGAACTGGGTTTTTCTTGTCTGCAAACTTTCTTCCCTTTTGGAGGGGAAGGGCGACCAGTGGCAGCTGCTTTCAATTTTTGTTTTTGGGGGGGTTGGCTTTCACATGTTCAACATAATATAGTTGCATGTGCTTTATGAGGACAGGTGTGCCAAGGTGTGCCTCCCCTTTCCCCTTCTCACAGTGTTATCACACATAGTGCACAGTGCAGTTGTTGATAACTACACAGTGCCTGCCCCAATGGAAAAATATTCCCACACCCTTGATTTCAGTGAGGTGAGAGGTGGAGAACAATGACCTTCTTCTTCTTACCCAGAATCACCTTCACTAGCTGGGACAGATTATGCTGTTGCTGCTGCCTTAGCAGCATCACTATAACTAGGACCAGGAGTGATAGTGGCAAGTGGAACCTGTCCAAGACCCATATCACTGCTTTCTGAACCCAGTCCCTGGCACACTAGCCTGCTCATCATCATCTTCCTACTGCTGTGCCAGATGAACATTTGCCTCTGAATATTCAACAGCAGGAATTACAGCATCAGCAAACTCCACAATGCCACTGCTGGTGGAGGTGGTGATACCCATAGACATGTGCATCTCTTTCTCCCATTCCTTACTGATTTCATCCAAAAACACTTTCATACTCTCCTCTACACCAGCTGCCCCACAATCACTCTCCCTCTTATCACCAACAGTCTCTTACTACTCTTTGGGACTCTGTATCAGCAGCACCAACAACATCTTGATCCATCCAGCTTCTCCTGCTGGTCATATTCCTAGCCAGAACTCAACTTTATTTTTATTTTACCTTTTATTGTTCTCACTTTCTCTCTGTTTGCTTCCACTCTCTTTGTCTCCTACATGACACCACTCTGCATGGTGGGAAGTTTGGGGTTGATATAGTATGTTGGTGGGAAATGGAGCCATTCTCAAGAGAAAATTTGTGTTGTCAGTGAAAGAGCGAAAATCTACTGGGTTCTCTATTGGCGGGAATTACCACATGAAAATAGGAATATTATGCTTTTTCACCAAAATTCCAGTGGAAACAAAACAGGACATTTCACCCATCCCTACTCAGGAGTCTATTCTATTTAGAAGATCCATTATTATTAACTGTTTCTAATAGGACCTCCAAAATAGCATAGATATTTAGTGCCAATTTCTTTAATTGCTGGGTGTCTCCTGTACAGTTGGATGCCCCAAATTACTTCAGTTCCACTTTTCAGACTAAATTACTGGATCTCAAGGGACATAGGCTTATTCTCCAGGTTGGTGAGTTCAACTATAACCCCACCAACTTTACAGTATGTTCAGCCCAATCATGCCAACTTTCCTACCGGTTTCATGGCAATCTCCTCTTTTACAACCACTCACCCATATTCCCCCGATTTAAGCCCTACACATAATAGAGATAAACACATAATTTGTGCACCCCATCCTCAGCTCTATAGTTTTCTCCAGGGACTGGGGAGAAGAAGGGTCCCAAGTATATACATCACTTGTAACTCTGTTAGGAGAAAAATAATGAAGTATGGGGAACCTTAGCTTCTCCAAAATAAACAGCCACAGGTACATATTCCACTGGAAACATTGTTTTATATAGAAATATTATTATTATTATTAGTCTTCTCAAACAAAAAAAGTCACCCTGCTCCTATATCCTCTGTTTCTGACTTAGACCTTGATTCCATTGCAGTTGATAAATATTATCACTCATTTTATCTAAAGGATTTCTGTTGCAGTTTATGGGGGAAAATTCCAGATGGAAACGGTTGAAACGTTATCAGCTGCAATGCAATCCAGGCCTAACTGGTTTATATAGTTTGGTATGGACCCACACATTGTCCCTTTTGTAGTAGTTGTTTACTTGGATGAAGGAAGCATGCCTAATAAACTGGTACTAAGCCAGGCTCATGTACTAAGAAAAGGGGTACAGTTCTGGAGCAAACCACTGCACCATAGACTAGAAATAAACAATTCCAAAATTCTAGGTCTCCTAGCTTTCAGTGCGTTTAAACCCTATTTAAATCAACTGGATTTTTATTTGAACCATATGGTGCAATTTTTTGCCCAGAATTGCTCATCTACTAGGGATGGTGTAAAAAGGTTATGCCATGGGAATCACCTAATCCTAGAGTACAGTACTGAGTACAGTACAGGGCTGAGTTTTTTTTTAACCCTTTGAGTGCCAGAGGGGTACGCAATGCATTGCAATGTGTTGCTTACACCTCTGGCACTCAATGGGTTAATCTAATTAGGTAGCAGATATGAACGGCCTAACACCGAACCATTGTACTTCTGTGTAACTGATAACCTATAGTGATCGAGAATGGTTGAATCTGTTTAATATCCCTATTTACATTTCCAGTATCAGTCACTGACTAGCTCTCAGCTTGTGACTGTGCACTTTTGAATCAATAATGTGGATTTTTTTTGGACTGCTTTTACTACTAAAAAAAAGATAACAGGCTATACTTAGTCTGACCATATGTACCGTTTCAAACAGGACAGTAACGTTTTTTCATAATTCCAAACTGTCCCGTCTTTTTAATATAAATGTCAATTTTGTCCCATTTTTAATATAACATATATTATTTTTAATTTTTTTGTAAGAAACTGAAAGCGGCTTGTTTTCTTCTCATAAGATAAAGTAAATCGGAACTCCCTTTCGTCACACTAGTGGTTTTACTGTACACATTGATTACCATAGAGTCTTATGACTCGAGTGACTCATAACTGTCTAAGACTCTCGAGTCTATGGTAAATTACCATAGAGTTTCTTAGACAGAGATATGACGACAAGTCACAAGACTCTATGGTAATTGATGCGTACAGTAAACACAGTAAAACCACTAGTGTGAGTGATGACGAGAGGAAGTTCCAATTTACTTCAGGGGCAGGCTTTTTGGCCAGAGAGAGAGAGAACACCGCTAGTAAGAGATGGAGCAAATGCGTTCTCGCTGCTTGCAGCTTACTACGATCGGACTTGGAGTGACAGAGTCCCACTGTCCGTCTGTCCCACACCCCTTCCCACTTTTGTTTCTAGGAAATATGGTCATCCTAGCTAAGCTTCACTCATATGGGTTTCAAGTCATTTTGCCCAATGTTGAAAAAACTCCCCTGTGTTATGCTCTTTAATGATATGCACTGGAGGAGTGTGTACTAAGGAATCTGTACATATGCACAGGTGCAGGTTTAACCCTTTGAGCACCAGTGAGGTATCCAACATTTTGCAATGCGATGCCTTGGATATCTCTCTGCCACACAAAGGGTTAACAAAATAATAAAGAGGAACTGCTCTGTGTTACCGAGCAACCCCCTCTCTGAGTGCTATTCCTTAGCCACTCTGATCATTTTTTCCCCTTACTTCTTAAATAAAGCTATATTAGTTAAAGCAGCTTCCAGAGCTGGAGTCTGATCCTCTCTTTGATCTTTTTCGGCTGAATGGTATGCTTTATTTTTGATTGATAGCCTTGGATCAGCCCAGTGCTCAGCACCTAATAAATTCAGACATTTAAAGAGTGATTTTTTTCCTCTTACTGCTTGATTTATACCTTAGAATTGAACGTAGTCAAAGAAATTAATTTATGTGCCGCTTCCTGCTTTATATAATATGACATATTTTGCTCAATGTCATTCATTTTCCTTACTACTTAAAAATACACGTGCTGCCCATTATAGCCACTAGATGGCGATCATACCTAACAGTAGTTGAGAATGAGCTAATGAAAATGCACAAGCTAGAAATACAAATACTTTCTGCTCCCCGTTTTAATGCATTGGATGCTATGGAGGGTTACAGTGTAATTCTTCACAATGGATTAAGCTACTTTTGTACAAAATACTATTTATCATGTGTAATATACAAAGTCTAGGACTGAAGTAAAAAAACAACATAAAAAGAAACCACAGGACATTATCTATACTCTTCTGCCAGGAGTGGGGAGGGCTGGCCTGGGGGGCAGGGGGGCAATTGCCCCCTGGTCCAGTCATATGTCTGGGCTGGTGGGCCACTCCCGCTTGTTGCTGCAAATGTAGCTACAGTAGTGATACCACAGAGCTTACAACTGACAGGGAGCTACAATCCAAGTAGATCTACAATAGTAGCATATTCTATTAGATGGTATCACTAGTGTAGCTCTACTTAAAGGGATAGTAATACTTCATTTTAACTTTATTTTATTTTGTAGGCATTAAAAAAACATGATATTCACAAACAAAGTATCCCCCCCCTGTTCAACCAGCTCAGAAGGGAGATGCCCAGGTAGACTGCAGAGAGGGACAATCTTCAATTAAGATAATGGAAAAAGCTGAAAAACTTGTCAAGGGGGGAAGGGCTGTTATCTGTCCTGTCATACAACCAGACTCACATCTGAGAAGAGATGGCTTACACTAGGTAAAAGGGGCGGGGAGGGGAACTTTGCTTGTGAATATCTCATAAACCATAAAGGTTTGAGAGATAAGACTTATATCATTCTTCATGTTTTTTTAATGCCTACAAAATAAAATAAAGTTAAAACGAAGTGTTACTATCCCTTTAAATTGTAAGCTCTTTAGTTGCACCAATGTAACCCCATTTCAGTTGTAAGCTTTGTGGTATTGCTTGCCTTACTTCAAAACACTAACCCTTTGAGTGCCAGAGGGGTACTCCACACATTGCTTTGCAATTCGTGGCATACCCCTCTGGCACTCAAAGGGTTAATGGCAATTATAAAATTAACAAAAGTGGGTGGCCTGGGACAGTGGGCTGGAACAAGTAGGGTTGCCACCCAGCCGGTATTTTACCGGCAGGCCGGTAAAAAATTGGCTTCTGTCCAATGTTAATTCTATGGAGGGAATGCCATGGCCGGTATTTTCTTGAAGAAAAGGTGGCAACCCTAGGAACAAGAGTAGAATCAGGCCACTTGATTGTAGTTGCCCTCCAGGCCACAAGTTGCCAGCCCTCCCCTGAGTGTAACTACAGGGCGTACAGAGGATACAGTTGTGGTGGATCCCAGCATCCAGGAGAAACCATCAGCCCCAACAGATTCTAGGCACTCCCAAAGGCGGCCCATAGGGATAATTGTCTAAGCCCTTCTAAAGACTAGTTACACCACAATGGTTAACTTGCATGCAGCATATGCTACCTTTTAGAATAACACTTCATCTGTATTTGTAATACCAGGTGGTAAAGAAAAAAGTAAAAAAAAGAATAAAAATGTAGAAAAAATGGAGAAGGTGCAAGGTAGAATGGATGGAAACAAGTAGTCAAAACATTGATGGTTAACCCTTCACAGTGTGCTGTACACACCACCGGTCCTTAACCCTTTGCGTGCCAGAGGAGAATCTACCACAGCAAAGTAGCAAAGTAGGACAATACAGCTCTTACAGACAAGCTAAGGCTTTGAAACAACTAGGGAAATATAATGTTAGTCACACATTGATGTCTGCTGTTGTTAAAAAATACACATACAAACCAGTTGGATGTGTCTGCTCTCCTATTCGCTTAGCATGTTATATATTAGTAGTGGTCATTTAGCTTATGCTTACTATTTTTGCAGCTTATACAACAAAGCATGGCCTGGGAATGCATGAGTAAATTATCCTCATCAGGTCCAGATTTACATCTTAGGGGGTCCCAGGCAAAAGCACCGTTAATCATGGCCACACTCGAAACCCGCACTGGCCCCACCCCTACACTCAACTGCTCTTGCCAACCAAAGAAAAATATACTTTCTCTATCCTATGAAAAAAACATGCAGAAAAGATCTTAACTCCTTGGAGACTGGTATAGAATTAATGTAGTTATATAATGGATAGTAAATGTGTACATAAACTGTTAAATAAACCAAATCCCATAAACTAGGGGCATTGGGTTTTTTTCTGGCCAAACCCACAACTCAAAATGTGATTATGGTCAGAGCATCTGAGGCATCCCTCAAACTTGACATTTTCGGCAATTTCGTACTTGTCTAATGGGGAATCCTGCCCTGATACTCATATACAGCTGTTGACTGCGTCATGCTAGAAAATCTGGTAAATGGCAGAATGCAAAAAAGCAACAAAAATCTCCCATCATACAGTACATATATAATGCAAATGTTTGTGTATTTATTTGTGTGAAATATATCAGGAGACTTGTCTCTAGCAAAGAATCCAAACCTTACAGTGAATACATCGCATTCCTAGAATTCACTGAGGGAACATGCAAATGAAAGCACAAAGGGTACTGTACAATAGAGAGATTGGGGACACCCATTTGTTCATCATAATCTTAAAGGGATAGTAATGTTTCATAATAAAAGCAGCTCTAATTAATCATCATAGCATATGGACTTTGGAGAGTGTTATTTCAATTCTGTCAGAGTTGTAGTTCAGGAGTAATTCAATGACAAAGTATCCCCCTCCCGCCCCTTTTACCGATGTCACACTGTTCAGCCAGAGCAGAAGGGAGGTGCCCAGGTAGACTGCAGAGAGGGACAATCTTCAATTAAGATAAAGGAAAAACCTGAAAAACTTGTCAAGTGGGGCAGGGATTTCATTGTTCTCATAGGAAGAAGATTGTCCCCTGCTGTTATCTGTCTGGTCTATGGACTGGATTCCACATCTGAGAAGAGATTGCTTACACTAGGTAAAAGGGGCGGGAGGGGAAACTTTGCTTGTGAATTTCTCATAAACCATAAAGGTTTGAGAGATAAGACTTATATCATTCTTCATGTTTTTTTGATGCCTACAAAATAAAATAAAGTTAAAACAAAATATTACTATCCCTTTAAGGACAGTTTAACATACATCCTTTTACCAGTTTTATATGAGTCAGTAAACTAGTGACAAGACCCAGAAGTTCAAAACAGCTGCCTAAAGGAAGGTTGATTGTCTTGTGCATTTCCAACTTATGTGTGTTAATAAGTTTGTGTGCTTTTTTTGTACTCTGTGAGAAGAGTTAGCATAAGCAAAGGAATCCATATTTATAAAAGTTTAGAATCTAAAATGTGGCTTCACTATATGCTTGCATTTGAGGGGCATTTTAATGCATGGGCATACCCGCCATTTGTGAGAGACCTCCTGTTTTAGGGGACCTCGTCTTGGGTTCACAACCGACCTAGTTTTAGAGAAAGAAAACAGTTTAGATGGTCAGGACGGAAAGAAAAGAAAGCCTTAACTAAACACAAGAGGATCCAAAATATTAACCCATTTGGGGGTCTCCACTCACAATTCTGCCAGGGGACTCAGGAGATCTTAAAAGTAGCCTATGGCATTGTAATCTTTGGATTCTTTGCTAGAGATAGGTTTCCTAACTGTTTCAGACACATAATACACTCAAGTGTATTACATAGCACAGCTATTTAACCTTAGTACTAAGTAATCGCCACTAGGGGGAGCTTTGCACTAATGTACAGACTTCCATTTCAACAATGTCATTTGACATATGAAAATATGTTTCATTTTGGATTTTTAATATCTATTTTTAATGAAAAAGAAAAAAGCCACAGATTAAAAATCAAAATGTTCCCAGTGACAGGTCTTTAACCCACTGAGTGCCAGAACGGTATGCAGCACATTGAACAGCAATGCTATGCGTACCCCTCTGGCACTCAATGGGTTAACCTCTTTAACCCCTTAAGGACCCATGACGTGCCAGGACTGTCATGGAAAACTTCCCTAAAGGACCAGTGACTGTTGGGGTACGTCATGGATTTCAGGGCTGCACGCCATTCAGGGAGCCCTGAATTTGATTGCTTTAAAAAAAAAAAAAAAAAAATGCTCAGTGGTCCTTAAATGAAGGCCTCGCATGTGCACGGCCGGTACTTAAGGGGTTAATTCTAAAAAGGTCTCCACCGCATTGCAATGCATTGGAGACCTATCTCGTATTCAAGAGGTTAAATCCCAATTTCAGTTAATAGGAATTTTTATTTTCTTCCTATGGTGCAGTTGCTTCACTCTAAAACTGCACATCTGCTTCTGTATAAGGCCCTAAATGCTGAACAATGGATAGTTAAAACTGTGCATCTGCTGGACTCTATCCAGAACTACAGACACAGGTGTAGAGCATTGTTCTGAGCATTATGATACACCTTCCAGCAATGTTCATTTGCATGAATTTTTTTTCTGTTACTGATTTCTCCCTGCTGCATACAATATTTTTCCTCTCTGCACCTGTCGTTATTCATTGTTAACATTTGGAAATATATCCAATGGCTGTTTTCAGAAAACTCCTTTTTATCTAAACTTCCTTTGACTACTCAAGGCCAGTGATGAATTTCAATACAAATATGACATTATAATACCAAACTAGCAAAGCACTGGAACAAGAGAGCTGAAAAACAAAGTACAAAGATGTATGAGTACTACTTTATAAAAAGAGCAGGAACAGAAACAGGGGAACTAAACCTGTCCTCTCCCCCAACCCCCCCAACAACATTACAGGTTTTCAGTATCTCCTCACATAAACACATCAAATCAGTCAGTGATTCTGTCATTCTGGACACCTTTCCTCCCAAGTGTCCTTCTTTAGGATATATTATGTTTCTTACCTCCAACTGTCCCTGTTTAGGCGATATTAAGGCCCGTACCTCCCAAGTGTCCCTTTTTAGGAGATATTAGGGATTGTGCCTCCTAAGTGTCCCTCTGTAGGATATTTTAGGGTCTGTACCTCCCAAGTGTCCCTCTTTAGGAGGTATTAGGGTCTGTACTTCCCAAGTGTCTCTCTATAGGAGGTATTAGGGTCCTTATCTCCTAAATATCCCTCTATAGGAGATATTAGGAGATAATAGGGTCCGTACCTCCCAAGTGTCCCCCTTTAGGAGGTATTAGGGTCCGTACTTCCCAAGCGTCCCTCTATAGGAGATATTAGGGTCTGTACCTCCCAAGTGTCCCTCTATAGGAGATATTAGGGTCCGTACCTCCCAAGTGTCCCTCTGTAGAAGATATTAGGGGTCCATACCTCCCACATGTTCCTCTTTAGGAGATATTAGGGCCATATATCCCAAGTGTCCCTCTTTAGGAGATTTTAGGGTCCATACCTCCCAAGTGTCCCTCTGTAGGAGATATTAGGCCCCAAACTTCACATGAGTCCCTTGTTAGATGATATCAGGATCTGTACCTCCCTCTTTAGGAGTTTGTATAACTTCACTATATGTGAAATGTGTGTAATACAATGTAAATACTTTGGTCTTGTTCTAAATCATTAATTCAGTTACACAATAACCTAAAAATTCTTGGTAATGCCCCGCGCACCTGGAACACCACCAGCAATGCCACCTAAACACGTGTCCCTCTTTGGCCAGGTGAAATGTTGAGAAGTATGGAAAGATCAGCTTGGGCTAAAAACATTCAATAGAGTTTAACCAGTTGAGTGCCAGAAAGGTGTATCCAATGCAAACCTTTGCGTGTTAGAAAGGTATCCAACTCATTGCAATAAAATGCGTTTGTACAGTAGAGTAACTACAGTGGTCGCAGGGGGTCGCAAGTACGACCGGGCCTGTCACTCAAGGGGCCCGGCTGCCCCCTGCTGAGACCATGATTAAAGGCTGAACCGGCCCACAACAAAAAGCTTGGCCGGTGGGAAGATCAGACTAATCTTCCCACCGACAAGCTGAGGTCTGTGCCTTCTACATCATAGAACTCTGTTAGCATCTCTCTCGCTGTCCCCAGCAGTCTAGTAATGCAGAATAAGACACAGACCTCTCCTTCCACGCATGTTGCTGGATCACCAGGGGTGAGGTTCCTCTCCTGAGCCGGCAAAGGTAGGATGTGGACAGTGGGGGCCAATGTGGAGGTGGACAATGGGGGCAAATGTGGAGTTGGACAATGGGGGCAATGTGGTTGGGGGCCTCATGGCAATTTTCACACCACAGCCTGGTGGTTTCATTACTAATGTATATAGTAGTAATGTATAGTGAAATAACCCAAAAAAAAGAACCCTGTGGAAATAGCACTCACATAGATCTTTGTGTTTCGGTGATTTAATGTATAACTCCGATTGAAGCAATCATCTTCCTCACCACATGGCCACAAGCTGAGCAACTAATATATATTCTCTGCAGATACTGAATAAGTTAGATGTCTTTTATTACAAGACAGGAGGCTTACAGTGCTATCTTACCTTCTGTGATTTCTTTCATCTCACTGATAGTATTGCAATAGGTTTTTGGATTTTAGATTCTTTGTATTCTGTAATATCTTTTCTCTCACACATATTTTTTCAGAGAAGCTCCTCCTTCAAGCTTTGAATAGTTAACCCTTATAATATCCCTTTATATTACAGGTGTTCTCAATAGCCTCCTTAAGTGAGACGTCACAGGAACTATTTTTGAGAACATTATTACATACTTCATTTATCAATACTTTCTTCTTACCTACAATTTGTGGCAAGCCGGATATGTCCGGGTACACTATTTTATTTATAATATAATAAAAGTTATATTTTAGCCTGTGTCCTGACAATTGTACACTGAGGGAGTTTTTTAGCTCATGTGAGTGGTATTTCCACAGGGTTCTCTTGTATGTTCTTTCACTATACATTACTACTATATGTTCCCCTGTAGCACCTGTTGACTCCCTTATCTCAGTGTACAGTTGTGTCCTTTTGTGGATATTTTGAGTGCATGGATTTTTGTGCATATTTACTAGTGTATATATAAATACAATTTACACTTTGACTTTCCCTTTTCAGTAGGGATATGAGATAGATCAAATTTCCACTAAGGATCATATGTTCTAAATTAAAGTGCAAGAATTTAGGGCAAATCTATTGCACCATAGGGGACAAACAACATTTCCAAAAATTGCCATTGATTTAAATGGGGATTCTAATCCTTTGCATGCTTGAGAGGTCTCCAATGCAGTATTTTTCAATGCATTGGCAAATTCTACACAGGTTTAAAGGGGATCTCTCACCTACATATATGTAATGCTCATTAGTTAGAGCATTTATCAAAAAGACTGAAAATATTGTTCGTTGTTTTAAAAAAACAGTTACATGCGCAAAAATTAAAGTTTAAAAAGTGTACAGCAGCCTACTTCCGGCTTGCCGAACCGTGCCGACCGGAGGCAGGTCCCGTCCCACTACCCATCATCCTCTGATGACGGAGGCTGTCTGTCACTAAGGTGGAGCGATCGCATTGGCAGAGATCGATATCTACCCAATGCGATCGCTCCACCTTAGTGACAGACAGCCTCCGTCATCGGAAGATGATGGGTAGTGGGACGGGAGCTGCCTCTGGTCGGCAAGGTTCGGAAAGCCGGAAGTAGGCTGCTGGACACTTTTTAAACTTTAATTTTTGCGCATGTATCTGTTTTTTTAAAACAACAAACAATATTTTCAGTCTTTTTGATAAATGCTCTAACTAATGAGCATTACATATATGTAGGTGAGAGATCCCCTTTAAACCTGTATAGAATTTGCCAATGCATTGAAAAATAATGCATTAGAGACCCCTCAAGCATGCAAAGGATTAGAATCCCCATTTAAATCAATGGGAATTTTGATTTCTCCTCTATGGGTGGTTGGGTTGCCCCAAAATTCATCATTTTTTCTTTTGAACATACATTTAGGGATGGACTATAGTCCCATTAATTTATCATAGAAATTTATGGGGAAAATGCACAATTTATGACTTTTTCAACAAGTCACCCAACATAAAAATCCTGAAAAAATGTCACCTTTTCACTGCTGCCAATTATATTTTTGGGGGGACCTTTGCCTTTCGCAGCCTACTTTTTCTATGGCTAGGAAAATTCCTGCTGCAATAATGCACCTTAAACCAAGGAGCTGTAGTCCAGCTCCCCTTCTTTGTCTGTCTGACTCACTAGTTAACATCAAGATTTCAGCAGCTTTCTATTTCTTCCAAACAGCATTGCGGGGTTAATTTTACAATTAAGTAAAGGTTAGACTTGTTACTGACCTGGCCTGCTTCAGAGAAGTTCTGAATAATGAGAAAACTTGCAATTACAGTAGATTTATGCAAACTCACAGAGTCCATAGCACTAAAGTATATGGTACTGTTGTTTGCTTGTATATCCCCTTCTTGTCTGGTTCTTCTCTGCTGTTTAATGAATTAAGAGTATGTGATTGGTGCAACACCTTTTAAAAAAGTTGTAACTCTCCCTTACCCCTTCACCCCCCTCCCACACCCCACCTGACAACAACTGGAACTATGTGGATGCCAGCCTACCACTAACATGACTCCTTAAAGGGATAGTAATACCTAAAATGTAAAAAAAAATATGTTGTAGGGTTTATCCCCCTGAGTAAAACAAGAGTACTCCCACTGCTGAAAGATGTTTCATTCAAAAGTTATTAATTTTCAAAGTTGAATTTTTTAGGTGCAATATCACAGTGGCCTGAAATTGTACAGTGGCACTGTTGCTACACCATCCTATGGAAATTTATGGTCCTGAGACCAGAGCTGTCCATAGGATCGTGTAGCAACAGCGCCACTGTACAATTTCAGGCCACTGTGATATTGCACCTAAAAAATTCAACTTTGAAAATTAATAACTTTTGAATGAAACATCTTTCAGCAGTGGGAGTACTCTTGTTTTACTCAGGGGGATAAACCCTACAACATATTTTTTTTTACATTTTAGATATTACTATCCCTTTAAATCAAACAAGTAACTACAGATCCCTCTCTCTTTTTTGTCTTTCTAAAAATTTCAGCAGCGTTCACTATCTAATGCAGCACAGACTGACAATGCGGCAGACTGACACTTCCCCTTCTATAGACTTAGCACAGTGACAATACATGGAGGGAAGCTTAATGAGAAGGAACGTTTTCAATGTGGAGTAAAAAAAAGCTTTTGGCTGGAATTTTCACAGAAGGCTGAAAAAAAGACTTTTGTTGCGTGTATGATTTAAAAGTTATTGCAGCTCAAACGTAAATTTTTTTGGGTGCAGTACTTCCATTGCTTGAATTTTTGCAGTGGAGCTGTTTCTACAGCATTCTTTAGAGGATCATGGCCAACTGACCAGAGTTGTCCACAGACTGCTGTAGCAACAGCAACACCATAACATTTCAGTCCATGGATCTTAACCCTTTGATTGCCAGAGGGGTACGCAATGCATTGCAATGCATTCCATACCCCTCTGGCACTCAAAGGGTTAAATAATA
Source organism: Rhinophrynus dorsalis (assembly GCA_037306005.1). Taxonomy (NCBI): domain Eukaryota; kingdom Metazoa; phylum Chordata; class Amphibia; order Anura; family Rhinophrynidae; genus Rhinophrynus; species Rhinophrynus dorsalis. Next base: position 63,847,393 of record CM074719.1, on the reverse strand, counting down.
CATCTCTCAGGTATGGGAGTACCCTTATTTTACTCAGCAGAATCAACTAAAATATATATATATTTTTCTGTAGTATGTGTTACTATACCTTTAAACAATTCAAGAGCCACTTATTCAGAGTGGGAACTCAACGGGATGCCCTTGGATGCACATGCATTATAATGTGTCTGGTACACACATGACATAAGGGTGCATTTTTCAATTCTTTATTTTTTTCTTTAATTTTCATTTTTAAGAAAAAAAAAAGTCAGTCAGAAAAATGTATTTGTATTTATTTAAGCATGAAACAAAAATGAATTGAAATAGATTTTTTTCCCATATAATAATTTAACTTTATTCACATACATTTTTGTGGGAAAATGTGTTGTGAAATGTCACAGAATAAACTGGATGGATATTATTGAATGGCCAGTATTTCCTAAGGGGAAAAATCACTACTATAAGCAAAATAGGAAGTGAACCATTGGCCAACTAATAATGACAGGAGTAGTTGGGCCACAACAGCTGGAGAACCACTGGGTGCCCACCCCCACACTACGAACTGTTTAACCCTTTGAGCACGGGATGCCCAATAAATTGCTTTGCAATGCACTGGATACCCATCTAACAGTGAAAGGGTTAAAGTTATACAAATAACTTATGTTGCAGAAATACTTTTCTTAAATGTATATTTTTACGATGCAACATTTTTTTCTAAGAATTACATATGTGTGTGTGTGATTTTGTTTCATCCTGCTGAATTGTGAGGTCTACAAAATCTCAGGTTGCCTGCCACTGACACAAACTTAAATTATAGTCCGAACCAAGTCTGAATTAGAGCTCACATGTACCCTAAGTGCAGTTTAAGCTGGAGGATTTCACAAGGTGTTTAAGTGACAGAGAGGAAAAGCTATTTGTTTGCAGTGACAAGCAGCTTCTGCTTCGGGATTCTTGACCCACAGGCTGACAGATATTTTTTTTGGTATCAAACAGGTGTCCAAAGCATTGTTTTACAATTCATTAGAGATCTCTATGGTATTCAAATGGTTAATGGAAAAAAAAGGGAAGGGACTCATTGACACTATTTGCTTCAGCCATATGTGATGATGATAAGATTGGAAACTGATCTGCTGCGGGATAATGCAGAGCCGATGTCTCCCCCCTCCCCAGGTGGTGGGGCCTTGTAACAACTGGCATCTCTATAGGCCCTGTAGTCATGCCCCTGGCTTACACAGTATGACTATGTATGTCAGGGTCATCAAACCATTTGTACCAAAAAAGCATAATATGAGGATAAGCTTATTAACAAGTCAGTAAATGCCTCTGGGCAGAAAGAAACAGCTCCAACTTACCCCTCCTGCTATGTCAAATTAATCAGAGAGCTGAACAATGATATCCATTTAGGGGCCATGATTAGACATTAACCCCTTGAGGACAAGGGGGTTGTGCAAAGCATTGCATCACAATGCATTGTTTATCCCTCTGGCATTCAAAGGGCTACGACAAGCTTTCAAGAGATCATCTCAGCTCCAACTTTTTCCATAGAATTGTACAATCGGAAAAAGGCATAGAGAGACATCAAAGAGTACAAACAGAACAAAGACAACAAAAAGATCAGAGGACCTGCTTGAGAGTTTACTATCTAGTGGAAGGAAGGTGGCACACAAGAATCTAAGATACAACAGGGAAGACTTGGAGAGCGTGAAAAGGGTGTTTATATAAAATATATATAGATTAGTGTAAAAGCCCGTGTACACGTGCTAAAGTGGCATTCTCTACTGTGCATGACTGTATTGGTATGTTTGTCCAATACAGTCATGCACAGTAGAGACTGCCCGAACGCACGGAATGCTGGGAGTTGTACTTACACCTGCTCGTTCAGGCAGTCTCTACTGCGCGTGACTGCATCAAACAACATACGTATGGCCTTTTATATTATTTGTCATATATATATATATATATATATATATATATATATGTGTGTAGTTAGCATAATTTAGTGTTGAGCCAATATGTATTAACACAAAGCCTAAAATATAACACTGGGAACCCACTGCGGGGGATGCATGAATACAGAGAAAGGGTCTATTTAGAATCAAATAGCTGATTGTAGAAGTTAAAGGGGAAATTTCACCCTCAAGACACTCTCTAAACAGGTTTGTCTTAATATGTAGTTTATATATCGAATATTTGTAATGCATTAACATTTTTGTTTAGATCCTTATTTGGCCAAAATCTAAGCATTAAATACTGCCATAAGCCCTGCTTCTAGACAGACTGTGTTACCTACTCTGTGCCGCAGTCTGTCACTGCCTCTGCTCCCCTCCCTCTATCTGGCCTCCTCCAATGACGGAGGCTTTCTGTCTGTAAGCTGAAACACTCTCATTGGCTAGATATCGATCTCTGCCAATGAGACTACTCCAGCTTACAGGCAGAAAGCCTCCGTCATCTGAGGAGGCCAGATAGAGGGAGGGGTGCAGAGGCAGAGTGATAGACTGCAGGTACAGAGCTGTACCGGCAGTCTATCTGGAAGTAGGTGCAGGGCTGTATTATTGCTCAGATTTTAGCCAAATAACGAACTAAACAAAAACATTAATTCAATATTACAAACTAGTTTAAAAGCCTGTGCACACAGGCCAGTATTCTGTGCATTTGGGCAGTCTCTATTGCGCATGACTGCATCAGCAGTCTCTACTGCAGTCTATGTCTGCTTCGGACAAACATACATCTGGCCTTTTATTATATAGGATATTCGCTATATAAACTACATATTAAGTCAAACTTGTTTAGGGGTGATATATCCACTTTAGCCTCATTTGCTGTACCTATTAAAATTGCCTATAGATTGTATATTTTTTCCCTAAAATATTTACAGTTTATTAGATATAGCCTTTTAAACCTTACTTAGTGATGTCACCTGTTCCTTTTCCTGTGGAGCAAGCTGTGCCTCATAACTCTGCTGGATGTCCTTTCCACTGAAATTTCCTCCCTCCTTAGCTTTCCCTAGGAGCTAGCGCAATCCTGTCTTTACAGTGATTTGAGGGCCTAGAAAATGCTCTGTATTAATTGCATGGTAGCATACACTTGATCATGCGGTCCAGATAGGGGTCATGTTTTATTTAAACATAATTTTATTTTGGGTCATAGGTGTACAATACAAGGCATGGCTGAGAGTGGCTGAGGGTGGTTGACAGGCTTCACTGGGTGTTCGGGGAAGATGACTTTCCATATTGTAGTGAAGGGAAGGAAATGCTGAGCAGTGTGCTGCCCAGAGACTTAGGAAGGAGACTTAGGAAGGGGGATTGGCTGCTCCTCAGAGAGAGAGAGAGAGAGAGCTGCCAATCATTCTAGACGTCATCAAGATGGCAGCGATCTCCCTCTTGTAACAGAGCATAAAACTGCTAGATTTCCTTTACATAGGGAACAATGATTTAAATTACTTGGTGGTTTTAGTATTCTTTTGGGGGAGGGATTAATCCATTTGAGGAGGGGGTTGGATCATTATAGATACACTTTAAGTGTAGTGCCATTGGTTTACTCTTTACTTCAGAATTGTTCTTCTTTTGATTTGAGCAAATGGCCCATTTTCTTTACCCCTACTTGATCAGCAGCGTTGGGTGAAAACTTTAACCTAAAAAGAGAAAAAAACTAAATTATTCATCTTCCGTGTGAACCCCTGAGAAAAGTGCAGTTTTTTCATTTGTTTCTGAAGCTTACATACTGACTCCCAGTCTTGGCCCATAGTATCCAGAGAACCACACATACTGACACCCAGCCTTGTCCCACAGTATCCAGAGAACCACACATACTGACACCCAGCCTTGTCCCATAGTATCCAGAGACAACACATACTGACTCCCAGCCTTTATTATCCAGAGACCACACATACTGACTCCCAGTCTTGTCCCATAGTATCCAGAGAACCACACATACTTACACCCAGCCTTGTCCCATAGTATCCAGAGAACCACACATACTTACACCCAGCCTTGTCCCATAGTATCCAGAGAACCACACATACTGACTTCCAGCCTTTAGTATCCAGAGACAACACATACTGACACCCAGCCTTGTCCCATAGTATCCAGGGAACCACACATACTGACCCCCAGCCTTTAGTATCCATAGACAACACATACTGACACCCAGCCTGGTCCCATAGTATCCAGAGAACCATAAATACTTGCTCCCAGCCTTGTCCTGTAGTATCCAGAGAACCACACATACTGGCTCTGCAGTCATGTCTAGGGCTGCAACAACTAATCGATATTATCAATAAAAATCGATTATGAGAATTGTTGTCAACGATTCTCATAATCGATTAGTTGCAGCCCCAGACTGCCGCTGCCGCCAGTGTCAACCTGCACTTCCCAATCCCACCCATTATATGTGGCTGCCGGGACAAGATCCATCCGCCCGCATCATCACGCGCCCCTGCGGGCCGTGATGACATACAGACAGAGAAGGGGAAGAGGGTAGAGGCACCGGAAGAGAAGCGCTTGCTGCCAGCAGACTGATCGTTACTGTCTGGCAGCAAGCGCTTCTCTTCCGGTGCCTCTGCCCTCTTCTCCTTCTCTGTATGTTTGTCATCACGACCCGCAGGGGCGCGTGATGATGCAGGCGGGCAGGAGGGAACTCAGAGCCAGCCAGCCACAGGGGACCGGATGCCACTCAAATTACCCCCTAGCCCGCCAACTCAACGCAAGAGGAGTGCAGCAGTGACAAGTAGAGCGACAGTCTAGAGGAAGAGAGGTACAAAGGGGAGAAAGAGAGGTGCAAGGGGGGAGAAAGAAGTACAAGGGAGGAGAAAGAGACACATGGGGGAGAAAGTACATGGGGGAGAAAGAGATGCACAAGGGGGAGAAAGTACATGGGGGAGAAAGAGAGGCACAAGGGGTAGAAAGAAGTACAAGGGGGATAAAGAAGTACATGGGGGAGAAAGTGAGGCACAAGGGGGAGAAAGAGAGACACAAGGGAGAGAAAGAAGTACATGGGGGAGAAAGAGAGGCACAAGGGGGAGAAAGAAGTACAAGGGGGAGAAAGAAGTACATAGGGGAGAAAGTGAGGCACAAGGGGGAGAAAGAAGTACAAGGGGGAGAAAGAAGTACAAGGGGGAGAAAGAAGTACATAGGGGAGAAAGTGAGGCACAAGGGGGAGAAAGAGAGGCACAAGCAGGAGAAAGAAGTACAAAGGGAAGAAAGAAGTACATAGGGAAGAAAGTGAGGCACAAGGGGGAGAAAGTGAGGCACAAGGGGGAGAAAGAGAGGCACAAGGGGGAGAAAGAGAGGCACAAGGGAGAGAAGGAAGTACATGGGGGAGAAAGAGAGGCACAAGGGGGAGAAAGAGAGACACAAGCGGGAGAAAGAAGTACAGAGGGAAGAAAGAAGTACATGGGGGAGAAAGTGAGGCACAAGGAGGAGAAAGAGAGGCACAAGGGGGAGAAAGAGAGGCACAAGGGAGAGAAAGAAGTACATGGGGGAGAAAGAAGAAGTACTGGGGGAGAAAGAAGTACAAGGGGGAGAAAGAAGTACAAGGGGAGAAAGAGAGGCACAAAGGGTTGAAAGGTACATGGGGGAGAAAGAGAGGCACAAGGGGGAGAAAGAGAGGCACAAGGTGGAGAAAGAAGTACATGGGGGAGAAATAGAGGTGCAAGGAGGGGAGAAAGAAGTACATGGGGGAGAAATAGAGGTGCAAGGAGGGGAGAAAGAGAGGTGCATAGACCCCATAGTAAAATAATAACAATGACGCATGTTAAATGTGTAAAGGTTTTTATTCTGCTGTTTGTTTTTAACACTCAGTTTGTTCATTAAATCATTTTAAATAATGAAAAATTAGCATATTGGTTTTTTTATCCGATTAATCGAAAAAATAATCGGCCAACTAATCGATTATCAAGATAATCATTAGTTGCAGCTCTAGTCATGTCTGACTGCTCTGATTGCCATAGAATCACTGAGTCTGACACCCTCTCTTGTGGGACATTTCTTGAGGTTATCAATAAGCAGAAATAGTATGGTGTTTTTATGTGTAAGAATCTCAGTGAAAAAGTGGCAAATTGCATGTTCTATGTAAAAATTCTTGCAGGAAAATGGTGAGTTTTTCACCCATCCCTTTAGATAAGTTCAGGTTAGACATGAAGTGTTGTTTAGTTTAATTTTGTGTTAGATATAGAGTTGCCATCTAGCTGGAATGCTACTGGTAGGCTATTAAAATGTCACTTTGAGACAATAATAATAGCATGGAATGTATGTTTTCCTCCCAGTACACGACAACTGTAGTAGGCAAGGATTTCTATTCCTTGACTCAAAGTCAGGAATTTCTTTTTTAAGAAGGGGGTCTATATAACTCTTCACCTGGTATATCCTAATAGCTTGCGTAAGTGTTTGACATGTCCTGTTTCTTCACAATGTGTAATATTTATCAGTTTGTGAATAAATTATAAAACCACAGAGCTGTCAAAATTATTTTCCAAAACAGTGCAGGTGTGCAGACATCATTATGCAAAGATGTCTGCGCTGTTTCCTGGCTGTCAGTCCCAGGAGCAAGATGAATTCTCGATAGCGCTGTAATAATTCTGGCAACTAGCACTATTGAGCAGCTAGTAGCCAGATGGGTAATTATTTGGGGCCATGTTTAAAAGGGGTGGTAGTTCTGCTTTAATCATTATTATGAATATACTAAAAGTTTGAACACAAACCACAGCATCTACAAATCAAACCCAGCAAAGCTACATTGATTACAGTCGGGAGATTAATATCTGCACACGCACTCTTCCTGCATGTACATTGTATTGCTCACCACTTGGAACTACAGCCGCCACAGCAAACAGCATCATGGGAACTGATACCCATTGAGGAAGTGCTGAACGGACTCTGCACCAACTCTTGCACCAACCGGGAGGTTACATTATCGGTGAGATTAAATCAAAGCAAGACTGGAGATATAGCCCTAGCTTATATATACACCTGCTTGAATTCATCAAATGGACGGGAGAGATAGCCTCAGGCAGTACTACTACCCGCCCACTTTCATTAGAGACATAAATCCTCTAACTTGCTGGGGACAAGTATTAGACCTATAGAATTCATGTTCCAATATACATGTGAACTTTTTCTGTATTGACGTTATTATATTATTTTATATGGTACCAGATTTATAGTGATTTTTGTATATTTGACATTGGTGTCTATTTTATATACTTTTCTATTTTCTGTATATTGCTAAATAAATCTTACTAACTAACTTACTAAAATCTCCACTAACAGACTGGGGGCTATTTAGCGAACTGTGCCTCATTGTTTATTGCACAGGAGGCTTTTGCCAGAGCTTGTACTCAGTGAATTGGTGTATATATATATACAGGGCTCCAAATTTCCTCTCGCCACTAGCCAATGGCTTGCAGTGGCGAGTAACTTTTCAGGTCTGGCTAGTAGCAAAGGACTTAAAATTATTATATATTATTATAGATTTATATAAATATCTTCTAACTTGACTAAATCTTTATCTTTTGAACAAGTCTCAAGTAAGCCGATAATGTTCCAGTTATGTTATTTAGTTCATGTGCTAGTTACTCTAAGCATCAAACCGTACTCATAGATCACATGTTAAGTATTCCAATTTCTAAAGACAGGCAGACTGCTAGAACCCGGAAAATCTTAGCATCCTCTGCCACTGAGCTGGTCTTCCTGCTGCTGTAGGAAGTAGCGCACAAGCCTCTGGGGAATGAGGGCCATTGTTTTTGTTGTGAAGCCAATATGAGCGATTATACCATAATCTGCCACTCTGGTACAGTGTTTGGATCGATTTAGTCTGGTGTCTTAGCTTTGATCTGTCCTACTTGGGTGACCAGGAGTGTCTGCTCTCGATGGCATAGTTCTCAACTTCACTGATGCAACCAAACACTCCAGCCACAATAAGGCATCAACCCATGGGAGTATATATGGGTAAAACCTTTATAGACTCTTAACTTGAAGGGAAGTAATGTACAAGGGAGGGAGGGATGTTAGACGCCTATGCTACTCAAACAGTTAACCTTTGGAGTGCCAGAGGGATATGCAAACATTGATTTGCAATACATTGAGAAACCCTCTGCAACTCAAAGGGTTAAAGGGATAGTAATACTTCTATTAAAGTTTATTTATATTTTTTTAACATGTAGCACTATATTTAATTAATTTCAGTGTTGTAGTTCCGACTCTATTCAAGCCGAAAGGATCCCCCTCCTGCCCCTTTTCCTGCATCACATAGTCTGGTCCAGATGGAGTGCGGCAAGTGACAATCTTCAGTAAGTAACAGGAAAATCGTGCCCTCTGTCCTCAAGGAGAGCAGAGTTTTCCTTATACTTACTGAATGAAGATTGTCCCTCACTTCATCCGTCTGGTCCAACAACCGGATTCCAGCCGGAATGGGAGGAGGCCGGAAGGGGCAGGAAGAGGATCCTTGAACAGAGTTTGAACTACAACACCGTCAGTAATTAAATATAGCGGCACATGTTACAAACAATTTAACTCTTTGAGTGCCAGAGGGGTATGCAAAGTATTGCAGAGCAATGTGTTTCGTACCCCTCTGCCACTCAAAGGGATAAAGAAGACTCAGAGATAAACTTTAATAGAAGTATTACTATCCCTTTAAAAATTATATACTCAGCATTTTTGACCAGGATATCTGGTCTTTCCTCAACTCACAGACACCCAACACTGCCTCTCCACGCCTGATACCCTTGCCAGCCCCTAGGCTCAGGCCTGCTCCCTCAGAATCAACAGTGGCTTCTTCCTCCCGCACTGGATCCGGACATTGTCAGCCACATTGTGGGGAGAAGCGTGTCTCTGTTGTACTGGGGACAGTAACATGGGGAGCTGAATCTACATTATTTATGTCATTGGGACAAATTCTTTATACATTAACAGCACTCTATTTAACCATCTGAGTGCCAGAGAGGTGACTGATGCATTGCACCACAATGAATTGCATGCCTTTCCAGCACTCAAAGGGTTAACTCTGACATGCCCCACCACTGTATACTGCATGGCACTTAGGGTTGCCACCTTTTCTTCAAAAAAATACCGGCCAAGGCGTTCCCTCCATAGACTTAACATTGGAAAGAAGCCAATTTTTTACCGGCCTGCCGGTAAAATACCGGCTGGGTGGCAACTCTAATGGCACTCTATAGCATAACATGCTGGTATAAGTTTCTCTCACATAATCTCCTTTTATTTTCTGCTTTGGCAATTCTACGTGCCAAACACACAGAGGCATAATACTGCAATTCTGCCCAAAAGTAAAGGAAATAACAAATACCACTGATTTAATGGTTTCAGGACCAGGCGGGGGATGGCAACATGTTGTGAAGCAATGTCCTCTGGTCCATAGAGGGCTACATTTGGCTTCTAACGCTCTGAATACTGTAGATGTTCATTTCAATACAACATTGTTACCTACACAGCACTGTAAAGCTCCTACACTAACCCCAGGGTGGCCACAGCCCACACTCCTACACTCAGAACCTAGGGTTCCGGGAGACCAGCAAGAGCCGGAACCTCCACAAACTGGGGGGGGGGGGGGGGGCGGCTATCAGTGTGTCAGTGTCCCCTCTGTGTGTGTGCTGTTGCGTGTGTGTGTGTGTGTGTGTGTGTGTGTGTGTGTGTATGTCAGTTGTGTAGGTGTATGTCTGTTGCCTGTTCGTAAGAATGTCTGTTGCACACATGTGTGTCTGTGCATGTCTGTTGTGTGTGTGTGTGTGTGTACATCTGTTACATGTGTGTGTCTACGTGTGTGCATCTCCGGTGTGTGTGTGTGCATGTCTTTTGCATGTATCTTCTGCTCACTGTGTGTATGTGTCTGCCTGTGTGTTCCATATGTCTGTGTTTGTCAGTGTGTCTACATTTCAGACACGTACTACCGACAGTCATAACATGATGGGCAATGCTGTCCCACATTGCTAGTATATATATTTTCTCACCAAGATTTTCACTGTTTATATATATATATATATATATATATATATATATATATATATATATATGTGTGTGTGTGTCCAGTTGGGAAGCACTCTCACTCAAATGACAAAATGCCCGGGTGCCAGGTCACCATGGGAGTCCATACAAACTATAGAAGAGAAAAAAGAGCCGGCACACTCAGGACTTATCAATCATAATGTTGTTTTACTTTGTGTCAACATCTCAATGGGTGTTGCCACATCCTGATGAAGATGACACGAAATAAAACAACACTATGATTGATAAGTCCCGAGTGTGCCGGCTCTTCTTTCTCTTGTATAGTATATATATATATATATATATATATATATATATATATATATGTATAACAGGACCAGGAGTTGGAGGCACTCACACTTCTATATAAAGTGCCCAGGTGCACAATCCTCAGAGATGATCATGTATACAAAAAAACTGGTGCTGCCTCCCATTTTTTGTATATATATATATATATATATATATATATATACACATATATATATATATATATAAACAGTTTCACCATAACAAAAGTTTATTGCTCCCTTAAGTTCTCTTGTGTCAGTCTTTTGAAAAACCAATATAATTCATATCTAAAAAGCCCTGTTTAAATTAATAGGAATTTTTCTTTCTCCCCTGTGGTGCAGAATTGCTCATCTTTACCTTACTGAATTACATACAAAGACTGATGAACAAAGCAGACTTGTAGCAATTCTGGGGCAAACCAATTACACCATCGGGGACAATTAAAAAATATAAAAATTCCCACTGATTTAAGTCAGCATGTTAACCCCATGCATGCTAGCGAGGTTCCCCACTCATTGAGAAGCAATGCATTAGCACAATATCTACCTTTCAGGGGGTCAGGCAATGATTTAAATCAGTGGGAATTGAAGGGAACAGGGATAAGGTGTGTAATACTTATGTTCGGTACCTATAGGGTTAATAGTTACATTTGACTGATTCTGCAGAAATCTATGTACTAGGGAGGAAACCACCAGACTGGTCTGTTCTAGTTCCTCAAGGCCGTTATGATAGAATGTGCAGAATATCCAAAACCCCCACGGGGGAGGTGATAGGATACTGCAGGAGCTGTTATCTGCATTCTCTCCTCTTCCCCCCCTTCCTGTGAACAAGTTTGGCTTTTCTGTTTTTTTTATAATTTTCTGCTCTATGTTGAAAACTGTGCTGTGCATCGCCCCCCCCTCCCTTTAGGGGAAGGGGGGCTGTATGGGCCTATAAAGGCTATGTGTGATAAGAATAAAGAGAGAGCTTGTATGGTATACGCTGTTGTGTGTGTTTTTCCTTGCGATCCTTACAGCCTCATGGTACCAGTAATTGACATAGATTCCATAGATTGATCATAAGGGAGTAAAAAGGTACCATACCTAGCAAAGATAACATAAGAGTGTGACAGGTGCCCTATCAGGCAGCGATCCAGGTAAAGATTCCCTAACAGGAATGATTAATTGTCCCCTATGGTGCAGTTGGTTTATCCCTGAATTTCCCCAGTACTGCTTAGTACATCAACCTCACTGAAATATAACCATGAAATACCGACATCAAACTCCCATTCTGTTATCTTAATAAAAACTATTGAATTTAGTTGGAGGGGAGGTAGATAGCATATGGTCTTGGCTCCTCAGGCAAACAGGTAACAGGATCTGCCTAAGATCCACCTCTCTCCTCTAAGAGCCAATCACAACATCGGGCCTCATTTATCAACCTAAAGATGTGCAATTCTGGAGCAAATCAACCGCACCATGACAATGAAAATTAAGATTGATGTAAATGGGGATTTAACCCTTTGAATGCTAACATGTTCTCCATCACATTATGAAGACCTCTCTCGCATTGAAGAGTTTAAAATTTCCCTTCGAATCAATGGGAATTTGCAGTTAATTTGCTCCAGAATTGCACCTTTTTGAATAATACACAATAAGGCCCATATTTATGGACGAAAAGTGGAGTTATTCTGGAGTAAACCAACTGCACCATAAGGAAAAAAAAATGAAAGTTCCTTAATTCCCATGCACTTGAATATAGCTTTTTAACCCCTTGAATACCATATAGGTCTCCAGAGCATCACTATGCAATGCACCAGAGACCTCTGTATCATTCCAGGGGTTAGAAGCCCAATAGGAATTTGTGTTTGTTCCCTATGGTGCAGTTTACTCCAGAATTACTCTGCTTCTATATATATATGGGCTATTAACCCCTTAATGACCCATGGCGTGCCAGGACCATCATGGGAAAACTTCAGGTCTCCCCGAGCGGCTGCACACCATTCGTTGATCCCTGAATTAGATCTTCTACAAATAAAAAAAAATGCTCCGTGGTCCTTAAGTGCCAGCCACGTGCACGTGTGGCTGGTCCTTAAGGGGTTAAAGGTGCTGGTAAAATTGCCCTGGACTCTTCACTGACTTGATCTAGTCTTAGTCTAAGCTTCAGGATAAGGTGACATGAGGCCTTCAAGCTGCTGCCACACTACAGCTCCCATCATCCTTCGCCAGACACTGACAACATTGCCCACCCCTGGACTGATCTATACCCACTACCTAAATCTCACCATTACAGATAATATTCATTGTCCTTCTTGGGTTAATGTTCATGGAAAGGGAGCTATGATTCTTCTTTGTGGGGAAATTCCTGCTGCAGAAAAACTGGGCAAAATATACCTATAGAAGATTAGACCCATTCTTTTCAAAGAGAGGAACCTACCGGCATGTGTTCCTATGCAGCCCATTCCTATTCCAACATTCCTGGGCTGTGTTCCTTAGACTGGACCTGTCACCTCAATAAAAGTTTACATATTTAAAACTTTACTAAAACTTGCCTATGTGTCATGTTAGCCAAAAACAACCAGCAGATATATAGGAGATATTAATCTTTGGTACAATATGCTGATGTATGGTAATTGCAGTACCTGTACTATGCCAGTGATGTTTCATATGCTAATCAAGCCTTTTCAGTGATGTTTAATATGCTAATTAAAGGGATTGTAATGTTGTAAAAAAACTAGATCGCTGAGTCTTCTTTATAATATAAGAAACACATTGCGCTATTAGAAACCACTTACATTTCTGTAGTTCATAAAATATTAACTGTAGAAGGATCCCCTGCACCTTCTGGCCGCCTCCCACTGAATCTCTCATTGTGTCATGCGAACCGACGGATGCAGTGAGGGACAAACGTCAATGAATAAGTATAAGGAAAACCCTGCCCCCTTCAGGAAGGAGGGTATGATTTTCCTTTACATACTGAAGTTTGTCCCTCTTTGCATCCGTCCGGACCTGCCTGAGCTGCAGCAGTGACGTGACCAGAAGGTGCGGGAGAGGAATCTTTCTACATTTAATATGTTATGACCTACAGACAGGGGTGGACTGACCATACGGGCATTCGGTCACGGACAGAGGGCCCGTGACTGAAGGGGGCCCGCCGCCGCTTCCAGCGCTGCTCAGCAGCTCTCCAACAACGGCACCCAGCACGCCGTTCTAGTAATACAGAGCGCTGGGAGATGACATCATCTCCCAGCCTCTGCATTACTAGAGGCGCGCGGGACTTCACACAGCATTAAGCCACGCTGCTAGACCACCAGGGACTGCAGGGAGGGGCAGTGTGGAGATGAAGGGGCATGGTGGAAGGGGCGATGCGGAGATGGGGGCATTGTGGAGATGAACGGGCAATGTGGAGATGGGGGCATTGTGGAGATGAAGGGGGCATTGTGGAAGGGGCATTGTGGAGATGAAGGGGGCATTGTGGAGATGAAGGGGCAATGTGGAGATGAAGGGGACATTGTGGAGATGAAGGGGGCAATGTGGAGATGAAGGGGGCATTGTGGAGATGAAGGGGGCATTGTGGAAGGGACATTGTGGAGATGAAGGGGGCATTTTGGAAGGGGCATTGTGGAGATGAAGGGGGCATTGTGGAAGGGGAATTGTGGAGATGAAGGGGCAATGTGGAGATAGGGGCATTGTGGAGATGAAGGGGGCATTGTGGAAGGGGCATTGTGGAGATGAAGGGGCAATGTGGAGATTTCTGCAGGGGGCCCAAACCTCTTTTTGGACCAGGGGCCCTGGGTCCTGTCAGTCCGCCCCTGACTACAGAAATGTAAGTGGTTTGAAATAGCGCAATGTGTTTCTTAAATTATAAATAAGACTCAACTATCTAGTTTTATACAACATTACAATCCCTTTAGGGTTTTCAGTGACCTTTCATATGCTAATTAAGCAATGTTCTGCATCAGGATTCTTTCAGTTTCCCACAAAATAACAGTATGGATATTTCCTAAACTATACATCAGCTGGACTTTTGGGTAACATGATACAATGACAGTTTTGTGTGAGTTTCTGAAATAAGTTAAACAAATTTAACCCCTTAACGACCCTTGATGGTCATAGTACGTCAAGGCTCGATCTGACTGAACGACCGATGACGTACTATGACCGTCATGGAATTCCGGGCTCCCCCTGCGGCTGCACACCGTTCGGGGAGTCCGGAAGCGAAAAAAAATGCTCCGTGGTCCTTAACTGACCACGCCATGCCAATGGACCGGTCGTTAAGGGGTTAAGGTAACAGGCCCACTACGTCATCATACACACATGCACACACACCTTTCTCTTGTGTGAAAGAAGTTGGTGGAAATGGACATCTTGTAAGATATTCCAGTGGAAGGCCCTGTCTTGCTCCTAATCTTGTCCTATCTCAGAAGGTTCTGTGTATCCCTACTCACTATGCTTTATATATTAGTAGTGTAAAAGCCCGGGTACACGGGACAATGTCTGGGTGATGTTAAACCTTTGAGTGACAGAGGGGTAGTACCCCTCTGGCACTCAAAGGGTTAAGAGGCCAGTCCTGCTTTGCGTCCTGCCACCGACACAGTCATCCACTGTAGAGACTGACCGAAAACACAGAATGCTCCCAGCACAGAACTCCCAGCATTCTGTGCGTTCGGGCAATCTCTACTGCACATGATGGCTTCTGACAAACATCCTAGCGAATTATTATATAGGATGCCCGGGTCCTGTCTATCTCTTTTGGGGTTTCTTGACTTTTGTTGACTCCTAAACTGAACTGGTTTATCTTCCTCCATTCTTCCCTATATATGGATTCTGTCTCTCAATCACTTCTCTTCCCTTCCACAATACAATTTATTTTGCTCTCCATCCCTTGGGGATTTGCTGGAGGTTGTATTTCCATATGGCACCTGTCAATAGCATCAGTTATACATCTATTTTTAAAGAAGGAAAGATCCTGCCTGATACTCTATGCTCAGTTGTTGTCAGAATCTGCTCTCAGAGGTTAAAAGAAAGCTAAAAATACTCAGATCAATGTGAACGTATGTTGTTTGGGAATGTAATGTAAATTACAGTGTCTGCAGTAGATGGGCTCATTCCCTTATAGCTGTCATTTGAGTATGGTCCAATGAATGTAATGGTCACTTAAATTAGTAATATAGTGGATGTTAAGCACATCTCCAGTACACTGTGGAGCACTGGAGACCTGTCTTTCAGCCAAAATCTTAACCCTTTGCATTGCTCTGGAAATTAAAAGTTTAACTCTTTGTCTACTAGACAGTATCCAATGCATTGCTTTGTAATGAAATGGACACTCCTCTGGAACTCAAAGGTTTAAAGAAATATAGCACCTCCTAATAATAAACTCCACTTACCTTGATCTGGGCAAATCATGACTTCTCCAGCGACATCACTTCTCCAGTTCCTATGTTATTCTATGGAGCCTATGGGCTAATATCTTAGTACATTGGCTCCATAGAATAACATTGAAATTGGAGAACTGATATCACTGGAGAAGTCTTCTCCGCTTTATCACACCTTAGTGCATAACCCCCTATGTGTTCATTGGCTCAGTAAACTAAACTTTAATTAGTACTCCATATCATGTCCATGCAGGTATACATGATTCTTTGTTGCAGGACTCCAGCACCCAAACTGATGTATTCTTAAATCTTAGTGGGAAGAGTTTGCGATCAAGGAGTCCAGCAACAGAGCACCGTGCCACTTCTGCACAAATGATATACACTGCTAATTAAAGATTCATTTCGGGGAAGCAGTTGATTCATTGTGACCAAGAGAATTTGCTGCTTTGAGTGAAGTAATTGAGGGAACATTATTAGGAATTGGGCCTTTAAGGGGAGTTAACTAAAACTCATTGCTGGGTATCTATATCCAACTAGTATATACGTGTTATTGACCTAAATGACATATAGGAACGAGATTTATAAAAACATTCTTAGTACTTTTTAAAGGACTGTTGTTAATTCATGGCAACTGAGGTTAAAGGGATAGTAATACTTAATATTTAAAAATATATTTATTGTAGTGTTTATCCCCCCAAGTAAAAAAGGGTACTGTCACTGCTGAAAGGTGTTTTATTCAAAAGTTATTACAGCTCAAAGTTGAATTTTTTAGGTGCAATATCACAGTGGTCTGACATTGTACAGTGGCGCTGTTGCTACACCATCCTATGGACAGCTCTGGTCCATAGACCATAAATCTCCATGGGATGGTGTAGTAACAGCGCCACTGTACAATTTCATGCCACTGTGATATTGCACCTAAAAAATTCAACTTTGAGCTGTAATAACTTTTGAACAAAACACCTTTAAGCAGTGGGAGTCCCCTTGTTTTATTTAGGGGGATAAACCCTACAACATATTTTTTTTTACATTTTAAGTATTCCTATCCCTGTTATTATTCTGATCTTAATGCCTGGGATGCTTAACCTCTTAAGGACCCATGAACTGACTTGTCATGGCTTGGCGGGCCATAAAGACCCATGACATGCCAGGACCGTCATGGATATCAGGGATCCCCGGTTGAGCCCTGAACAGGAGCACCAAAAAAAAAAAGTCTGTGTGCAAACCAGGCACACTTTGTAGACCGTTCTAATTAAGTATTTCTTCGTAGATAACGCTAATTCAGCTCTGCTGAAGAGCCATCCGGTCAAATGACCAGAATCTCGTTCTGTCAGCTAGAGTGCTGATGTCTGGGAAAGGGAACAACAAAAGAAAGAAAAGAGTACTATTGTAAATTCAGAATAGTCTATTAGTGTTATTATAGACTAGATCTGGATAACAATAGGCAGAGATCAGTTCAGTTCAAGATAATGCCCATATGTATTAAATACCAGTTAAAAGTCATCGACTTTATTATCTAAATTAAAAACTTGTGATAGTATATTTCCCTTCACAGTGGAATATATAAATAATGGGAACCTCTAAAAACAGTGAACCCAATGGCCCACAAAAATTGGTACAAATCTCAGGGATGTGGGAAAACAGGTCTGTCTGTCAGTGAAAATAATGATACGCAAAAGAGTCTTACATATCTCTGTTAACACTCATTACTTCATTTTAACTTTATTTTATTTTGTAGGCATTAAAAAAACATGAAGAATGATATAAGTCTTATCTCTCAAACCTTTATGGTTTATGAGATATTCACAAGCAAAGTTTCCCCCTCCCGCCCCTTTTACCTAGTGTAAGCCATCTCTTCTCAGATGTGGAATGCAGTCCATAGACCAGACAGATAACAGCAGGGGACAATCTTCTTTATATGAAAACAATGAAATCCCTGCCCCCCTTGACAGGCTTTTCAGGTTTTTCCCTTATCTTAATTGAAGATTGTCCCTCTCTGCAATCTACCTGGGCACCTCCCTTCTGATCTGGATGAACAGTGTTACATCAGTAAAAGGGGCAGGAAGGGGACACTTTGTCATTGAATTACTCTGGTACTACAACTCTGACAGAATTGAAATAACACTCTCCAAAGTCCAAATACTATAATGATTAATTAGAGCTGCTTTTATTATGAAACATTACTATCCCTTTAAGAATGTGAGTAAAATCTGTTAAATTTCCATTGCTTTTGTGTTGGTGAAGGATTGAGAACTTATAACATACTACATTTAGGGGATATTGCCTGCGCCGCTTTTTTTTGTCCTTTTTTTCAGTTTGTGTGGGAACCCAACCCACCGGAAGTGAGCTGCGGCAATTCCTGGAAATTGTGAATCACACAAGAACTTTGTTGACTTCTCAATCTGGTTTATATGTGAAAGGCTCGCCTGAGTTTGTGGGAGGGGCTGCAGAGTATTTCATCCCAGCAGCCTCTCTGCATCTGGCGCACTTTTCAGCCAACCGGCAAACCAGCTGAGTGGTAGAATTAGGATTCCTCCTCTTGATCTCCTTCAACCAGTCGGTAAAGCTTAATCCTATCATTTGCGTCACTTCGTTTTAGACAGAATCAAGAAATGTTAACACTTATCCATTCTTCTATTTCTGCAGTGTCTCTACATCCAACATCCACTCACCAAGTTAACCTCTTCCTCACCGTTCTATTTCCCTAGTCTACTGCACAGGCACTATACGAACCACCTCTCCTCCGAGAACTAGTGACGTCACCACTAGCTGACTCTGTAGCAGCTCATGGTAAGCATCAATAGATGCTAAGCTCCCTGTCTCTCCAATCTTCTTCCTGGACCGTCATGGGTTGTTATACCCTTAAGGACCCTTGATGGTCCTTGACCGTCATGGAATTCCAAGCTCCCAGTGCGGCTGCACGCTGTTCGGGGAGTCTGGAATCGGATCGCACAAAAAAAAATGCTCCGTGGTCCTTAAGTGACCGCAAAGTACGTGCGCGGCCGGTTCTTAAGGGGTTAATCGTTTGTTGCCTCTCCATAATATTTTGTTGACGATTGGTGTTACATATTCATTCTGGGCATAAGACTTTGCTCTTTTTCCTGTCTGTCTAAATTAGATTATTGCATCCTATGTACTGTAACAGGAAGTGGCCAAGTACTTAGACTTGAAGTTAGCCGCCTCTGTACTAAGTAATAATAAGTTTCTAACTTCTTATTGTGATTTGCACTTGTACAGCAATAGACTGCCATCATTTCTAGTCCCTGGCAGATTTTCTCTTTGCAACAATAACCAGTTATACACCTATCCTTCCAGTCAATTATATATCAAGTTAGCATGCAGGAGTATATAACTTCACAAGAGCTTGATTCCTGACTTATTTCTCCTAGTTAACATTAGATATAATGATACGCCACTTAATACTCTTATTGCAATGATTTCAATCACATAATCGACTCCAGTCTTAACAAGACTGCTGTTCACATAGGTTAGATCTAAGCTATCAGACAGTCTATGCAACATGAGTGGTGTAAACCTTCCTAGTTGACACTAATTAAAAGTGTGTCTACCTCCAATATCCACTAGGTGGCGCCTGAGCTGTTAGCTGTTTCTTACCTGCTCTTCATTTTATGTTCCGTTTTGCTTCTGCTTAGGGGATCAGTTAATCATCTTCATGGTAACCGTAGTTAAAGGATCAATTTACCCATATCATGTCAAGGTCCCTTGTAGAATATTACCCATAGCTACTGATCCAGATCCTAATTCACCTATTGATTCTTTTCTTCCATAAACAGGTGATAGTTGGCCTCTTCCTTCAAAGTGAAACACCCCACTCCAAGTGGTAATTAAATATGAAATTACGGTTAAGAAGCCTATATATGCTATAATTTAGTATCAATTTTATTCTCAACTTTGGTTTAAACTGTTATTCCTTTACTTAAATTAATAAATGTTGTCGTACAGATTGCAAATCATATGTTGCCTCCAGTTACAAGCTGTCTCTCAGTTCGCCCCAGATATTCTACCACCCCTCGTCAGTCATTAAATGAAGCTTGGTAATAGAATATCAGCTCATGTCAGTTTTACATTGCAGCTAATGGCTTGTCTCCGATACCAGCCAATCGAATCTACAGACAGGATCACCTCAGGCAGTCCGTATCTCCTTCTTTTATATTTATTCTCTAAAAATCATCAATTTAGGTTCTTGAACTAGCTACCTTCCATTTACAGCTCTCTTCTGCATTTTCCTCATAACTCCTTAAAGGGATAGTAATGTTTCATAATAAAAGCAGCTCTAATTAATCATCATAGTATTTGGACTTGGGAGAGTGTTATTTTAATTCTGTCAGAGTTGTAGTTCAAGAGTTATTCAATGACAAAGTATCCCACTCCCGCCCCTTTTACTGATGTAACACTGTTCAGCCAGATCAGAAGGGAGGTGCCCAGGTAGATTGCAGAGAGGGACAAGCTTCAATTAAGATAAGGGAAAAACCTGAAAAACTTGTCAAGTGGGGCAGGGCTTTCATTGTTCTCATAGGAAGAAGATTGTCCCCTGCTGTTATCTGTCTGGTCTATGGACTGGATTCCACATCTGAGACGAGATGGCTTACACTAGGTAAAAGGGGCGGGAGGGGAAACTTTGCTTGTGAATATCTCTCAAACCATAAAGGTTTGAGAGGTAAGACTTATATCGTTCTTCATGTTTTTTAATGCCTACAAATTAAAATAAAGATAAAACAAAGTATTAATATCCCTTAAGTAACCAGTTAAGTACTTTGACACATATTCCCCAAGCAGCATCCAAGCTGCCTTGACTAACTGGGACTCATCACTCCCACTCACACTAGCACTATCGCATGTTCCAAGTCTATTTCAATGATCATTTAAACACTGGATTAAGCATGTTCAATAACATTCCAATAAAAGTTTATGTTTAGTAGGTAGCCAATATTCAGGCAGTTAAACCTTCAGTCACCGTGTGATTGTTCTAACTCTCAAATTCGTTCCACGTCGATTAACATGTTAAGTCAAATGTTAAGTCAAGTTACTGATATTCAAGCATAGGTTAAAGAACAATAGATTAAGGCAGTATTTACCCTTTATCTTAAACTAGACTAAGCAAATTATATATTCTTATTCCACTCAAGAGCTAGCCAGAAGTGTTTCATACGAGTTATTAATTCATACGTACCTTACCTCCCTTCAAGCGGCCAAAGATATCACCTACCTCAATCGCTGAGGTTGACATGGTGTGGATAGGTTATTAGGTTCCCCTCAATCGCTGAGGACAATGGACCTAATTAGTCATAGTTTCTAGGAGATCAGTTCATCCTTCAATCGCTGAGGTTCCAATTAGCAGTATAGTCTTCAGTATTTCGGTAGCCTTCCTCACCTCAATTGTTGAGGCCGGAGGATTAGGTCAGTTTCCAAACTAATCATCTACATCCATGTCTTAATGCCTATTCGTATAACAAAAGCATGACTAAACACAGCACAAGAGTATAATTAATGGCAGTCTGCTGTGGGTGTATTCTTTTGCACCAGAAGTTCTTGCAGCTCATGGCAAGTACATCACCCACTCAGTTCTCCACTTCACTTGTCATACGGTTTGGTGAGACAATGGTCCAATTCTTCTCTATCTGGTTAATTATTTGATTCATTTATGCCATCATCTGAGTCAGAGTTACTAGGGTCGAGAGTGAATCCATTAATTTCTGACCTTATTCCATTCTTGGCGAATTCACACCCTCACATCCACTAATTATTGATGCCACTTTAATGAGTATGTTATCTTATTCATAGTAGTAGAAGAATCAGAACCCCAAGCCACTCCAGAAAAAGAGCAAGTAGCGGCAGAAGAGCCGTCCACTCCCAGGACCAGCAATCCCCCATTTTAGGACCATTCTCTACAACCATCATTCACAGACTGGACCGTTTCAAAATTCACTGCTGAACTTTCTAGGCATCATATCCCACATCCAGCCATAGCCCGGAAGGCTGAGCTATTTCGGATTCTGTTTCCATCTCAGGCTCCAGCCACCCCCCCATCTCCCACCACGTCCCCACCTCATGACCATTCTATCCAACTGAATTAAATTACTTAGTTGCTGACTGACCTTACATCATCAATATCAGATATGCAGTCTAGGATTATAGCCCTAGAGTACAATTCCCGCTCCTCATCTCAGGGCTTACCTACCTCAGTTCCTCCAATATTGCACACATGATCCCTACCCATATTCGGAAAGATGCCTTCGAAGGTAAAGATGTTAATTTGGTTTCTTTGCTCATTTCCACCCAGGATATAGCTGAAAATCACACAGTCACCTGCGGTAATGTATCGTTCACCCTAAAGGCCAAAGACCCCATATTGTCAAAGAAATTGTCTGTCACTAAGTTTGGTTTAGTGTTCAGCATATTCCGAGACATCTTATGCTCTTCTCTCTAGACTTGTGCAAATTGAGTCAGAGAAATTCGGAATTAGTCGAAAATGGGGTCATTCAGAGACATTCGGACCGACACGCAAGGATCAGCAGCCCTGGTCTGAAAGTCATAGAAACTTTCGACATTTGACAAATTTTAGACCAGGACTGTTCAGAGTCGGATCTTTTTTGTACTACCTGCGCGCGCTTGATTATTTTCCCTCCATATTTTTCCCTCCATACTCTAGTCCAATTCCATTCTCTGTTTCATGCACTACTTTCCCTCTTCTGTCTGCATTCCAATAAGCTTCTTTGTTTCATGATGTGGGTTGGACTAATGACACAGTGCCAGTTATTGCCACTGCAAGGGAGCGTCATCTTTGTTCCTGTGCAAACTATAAAAAATATTAGGGTTTTCTTCGAATAATTTTCAGAGTGTCACATCAGCCAGTCTAACAGTTGTATAGGCAGACAGGGTGCCTTTCAGCCAGTGCAAGGGAGAGTCACCTGTGTTGGTTTTATTAAAAATATAGAAACTACAAGTTATTTGTCTGACTAATTTTCAGTCACGCTACCAGCGTTACAGTTGTATAGGCAGGCAGGGTGCCTTTTTGCCACTGCAAGGGAAAGTCACCTGTGTTGGTTTTATTAAAAATATTCAAAATACAAGTTATTTGTTTGACTAATTTTCAGAGTCACACTGCCAGTGTCACAGTTGTATAGGCAGGCAGAGTGCCTTTTAGCCATCACAAGGGAGAGTCACCTGTGTTGGTTTTGTTAAAAGTTATTTGTCTGACGAGTCACACTGCCAGTGTCACAGTTGTATAGGCAGGCAGGGTTCCTTTTACCCAGTGCAAGGGAGAGTCACCTGTGTTGGTTTTATTAAAAATATTCAAAATACAAGTTATTTGTTTGAATAATTTTCAGAGTCACACTGCCAGTGTCACAGTTGTATAGGCAGGCAGGGTGCCTTTTAGCCACCGCAAGGGAGAGTCACCTGTGTTGGTTTATTAAAAATATTCAAAATACAAGTTATTTGTTTGGATAATTTTCAGAGTCACACTGCCAGTGTCACAGTTGTATAGGCAGGCAGGGTGCCTTTTAGCCACCGCAAGGGAGAGTCACCTGTGTTGGTTTTATTAAAAATATAGAAACTACAAGTTAGAGAGGACTGTGGTCTGAATGTGGAGCGCCCCACTCCATTATCAGCCGCGGTGCTGTCTGTCTGTACTGCGTATAACTGCAGCTCGCGCCTCCGTCTCTACCGAGCATGACGGCTTCTGACAAACATCCTTAGCGAATTATAATATAGGATAACCAGGCCACAGCCCTCATTCTCATGAAAGGAGGATCCCATTCCCCGATAATAATGCTCTTCCTCCGAAAGCTCACTTGGCTATCCTTATACTACAAATTTCACGTTAACAGCTCTTTTCTCCCAGGTGTCTGCAAATCAGGCAGCTGATGCTCTTTCACGTTTCAATTATCAGGAATTCTTCAGCTTGGTCCCGGCCAGCCAACCACCATCCATCAACTCCTCCACCATTTCAAGAATTAGTCCTGAAATTAATAATTTCATATCTGAGACAAAAAACACCATGCTGGGAGGTCTGGCCCCAAGTACCCAAAGAGCTTATGCATAAGCATGGTGCACTTTTCATCTCTTTTTGCTTCTCACCAAATCACCAAAAACATACTCTATTCCCGTAATTATTGCCTTTGCGACCTATATCATCAATCTTTGCGGTTGACCCATTTACCATTAAGCTGTATTTAGCTGGTATTCAGCATTATCTGGCATTTATCCAACTCAAATCTCCTTCGCTTTTCTCATCATATCAAACCAAATTGTTCCTCTAAAGCCTTTTCCTCATGCTCCTCCCGGTACCAGACTACCGATTGCTGGTCCACTATTTCGCAAAATCTATGACACGTTAATTTCAGGGCCAATTGACCGGATCACCAAGTGCATCATGTTGGCAGCCATATGCTTGGGGGGTTTTGGCTTTTTGAGGCCTGGTGAGTTTCTGGCTTCCCCATGTGCCTTGCCTTTTCTTAAAAAAGGTGATATGTCTGCTCACAAAGACTATTTTATCCTACACCTAGTTTGCTCAAAGACCAACCAAAGAAGTGAAGGTTCTACCATCAAATTCTTTCTCACTCTGTACAGCTGGTGCCCCTGACCTGCAGTTAGTCAATAATGATTAAAATCAATATAAAGTTAAACAGATTTTGGCTCTTTCTTTTTGGTCTCTAATCTGGATGGCCGCTTCGTCATAGTCCTGGGTTTAATAGGAACCTAGGTTTTGCCACACTAAACAACTTTTTAATTAATCATCTGGAATGCAGGAAGCCCTGACCACAAACCAGTTTATATGTATTGATGTTGCCTATTGTTATTTGGTAATTTTATTGTGTAAAAAAGAATGTGGCCAAATTCAGGAATTCTGTGGTTTGTCTCAGAGAGGGGCACAGGAAGTGTGTGGGATTTATTACGGAACCATAATACACTGTCTGCCAGCCCACCTTTTTCCACTGGTGACTAAAGAAGCACAATACACTGTCAGCTCGGACTTGTTCCGCTGGTAGCCACAGAGCCTCAATACACTTTCTGCCAGCCCAACCTTGTATCACTGCTGATCACAGAAGTACAGGTCTGCAGCGGAAGACAAAGTCCCTGCAGGGAATGCTTTGACAAATACACACTGGGTTTCCCTTGCATGAAGTTGTCAAAGCCTTTCTTGTCTCTGTAACTATTTGTACCGTAATAAGTCCCTCTGGCAACGGACTGTATGTGTTAGACATTTTTTTTTCATAATTAAACACTGATGTTTCTTAAAAGTAGTCCTTTCTAACCTGGGGTCATATTCCCTCTATCAGTGGGGCGAATGGCTTTGTTTCAGGACCAACTGTTCACATTGCTAGGAAACATAACAGGATCCGTATTGTCAAAAAGTGGTAACTGCTAATAGTTTGGGAAAGGCTAGTTCACAGAACAGTTGTCAGTAGCACAGTCTGCCGTGTTTGTAATCCCGATATGACTACGTCTGGCAGGAGCTTATATTTTATACACACACACACATACAGGCACGTAGGAATGTCTGCAGTAAAGAAAACAATACAGTATATAAGTAACTGATTTCTTCAAAATATGTATTCCAAAATAAATTCAAATTAATAATATAAATGTGTGGAAAAGGTGCATTTATTTATATACAAATGGGGGGGAAGGGGGCATCAGGGTTTGGTGAAAATCAAAAGGAGGGCGTCATGTCAAAATGTTTGGGAACCACTGCTTTAAATGGGTGCTAAAAAAAAAAAAAAAAAACTTCCCAGGGGACATGTTATTTAACCCTTTAAGGGCCAAAGGCGTGTGCAATGAATTGCACTGCACACCTGCTGGTCATTAAACTGTTAACCCTTCGGATATCAGAGGGGTATTCAATGCATTGCATACCCCCATGGCACTCAAAGGGTTAAAGCAGCCTGGCAAGAAATACAGTTGCAGCAGAGACAAATGATTGTACCTGTGTTTCACATTCTCCAGGATCATGACCTGCTTACTGATATTTCTCCCTATCTCCCTAATGATAAACCCAGGAAAGGCTGCTAGTTTTAAATTCCTTTAATCACCATTCAATAATAGACGATGCCTCAAATCACCCAGTAAAGAATAAAACATAGCAAGCTTCAAAAGAATATCCAACATATTAAAAGCAGCTTGCTGTACTTTTATTTACTGAAATTCAGTATTTTACTTGGTGAGAATTCAAACTCTTGCATTGCAGAGCAATGCGTTGGAGACCTCTCTATCCGCCAAGGGAATAAATATCTGGTTTTAGAAATAGATAAATAATAAAAATAAATAACTGGTAACCAGTTAAATAAGCTGACTTGTCAAGTTGTGAGCTACTTGTGGCCATTTTTTTAAGCATCACCTAGAAATAACTTTGGTGATTTTGAAAGAATTTTCAAAATCACCTAAATATTGTGTTAGCCACTTTTTATTTAGAAATCAAATTTTCTAGCTATTTGAATATAGATATTATGATAATTAAGACATGCCTTGCAAGCACTTCCTGTTTTAGCCCCCCCACTCACTAACATTGGTCAGCAATACATTTCCCACATCCCCTTGCACTAAAAATGTTAAGTGACAGTAGTGGAGGGGAGGCAGTTAATGTAAGGAGGTGTCTACATGGAATGCCTTAATTAAACATCATCTAGAAATCAAAATAAATCAGGAACTAGAATTCTAAATAAAATTTCTAATTTGGAAGTTGGAAGAAGTTATGCTTTAATACCTCCTAATAATATTAATCCACCCCATTTATTTTAATCTGTATAGAACATCTTAATAGCCGCTATGAATCAGTTCTATGCAATCCAGTTCTATAGAATTAATATTTAATTAGTACCAAATATGAAATCCATGTAAGCAGACTCTTTTTTTTGAAGGACTCCATACTCCTCCCACTTTAAGTCCCCTACTTTGCAAATCTTCAGTGGGAGTAGTTTGGGGGCATGGTTTTGTGGGCATGATATTCAGTACTAATTAAAGGCTAATTTTGGGTTTCCAGTCCATGCAGAATTTATTCATTTCTGCTCAGTTTATGATAAATAGGAGGTTTGTTGTAAGGAGCTGTTCCTTTAAGCCCTTTAAACACAATGCATTAGATAGGTCTCTATCATGCAATGTTTTAAACCCCCCTTAACCCTTTAAGAACCAGAGAATGTGCAACAATTCTCTCCACACCTCCAGGGGTGTCTGCAGAAATGTTTCCGGGGGGGGGGGGGGTAACCAATCCCACCTCTATGCTTATATGGTGAGTGTAAGTGTCCCTTCTTAACCCCCTCCCTCCAGACACCCATGCACACCTCTCTGATTCTTAAAGGGTTAAAATTTGAAGAGATTAATAATGTGAATAATAAATGAATATGATTAGGGAAATGATGAATAATCCCCTACAATGTGAGCAGATGAGGATATTGTGCATGAATGAGGAATGGAGTTGGAGATCTATATGATTATCAATATTTTCAGGTTTTCAATAAAAATGTATATATGGCAGATAGAAGAGATAATTACATGGCATGAAAGCAGTGGTAGAAAGATGAAAGCCTGGAAGTGTCAGGCTCTGAGAGACATAAGCCTAATTACTAGTTAAACCCATCACGGATTAGCAAGGATTGCATTAGCTAATTATAATATAGCAGAGAGGCCTTGCGGATGGCTTCATAAAGCAGCAGTTGGCGTTCACAGAAAATCATAGTTTCTCAAAGCAGTGTAAGTACAACGATAGCAGCTGCTGAGCTAAATAGAGAACAGTGGGGTGGACAACATGTGGTTCTCTAGCTGTTGTTGAACTACAACTCCCACCAGCCTCAGCTGCCCATTGCAGTCAAACAACAGCTGGAGAGCCATATACTGAGTAACCGTTGATGCCCCTAAGCAAGATGGTGCCCCTAGCCCCACCCATGGCCACACTTCTAACTCATCAATTAACTACATCTCAACTCCAGTCCTCAGGACCCACTAACAGGCAGGATTTGATGATTTCCTTGTTAGAGCACAGGTGAGTTAATCAATGTGAATGAGCCTCTGATCACCATACCTGTGCTGCAGCAGAGAAGTCCCTAAGTCCTGGCCTATTAGCGGCCACTGAGGGCACAGGTGAGTTAATCAATGTGAATGAGCCTCTGATCACCATACCTGTGCTCTAGCAGAGAAATCCCTAAGTCCTGGCCTGTTAGTGGGTCCTGAGGGCAGGAGTTGAGAACTACTGATCTGGAGTCCCATGCACAGCTGCATGTCACAGAAAATACATGTAACCTACTCATAAAAAATTCTTAAGTTGAATCATATTTGAGTATATAAAGTGGCTAGTAAACTGATCACATTTATATAGAAACTGCACAGCAACATACAGTGTAAACTGATAAACTGTCCACCATAAACCACAAGAAGCTGTATTATGTAGGGGCTATGGCTGTGGTTGGTGAGGCCATCTTATCCTTGGCAACCCTGGGAATTTGGCATCCTATGCATTAGTTGACTCTGCCTAATGGAAACTCTGTCTCTTCATCAGCTATACGATGAATACAAATATTTTCACTGCTCTCTACACCTTGCAGTGTTAGTCTGTTCCTTTGTTATAGTATTTATACAGGAAAAAGGGAATTTTTATATTTATCAATATATGTTATCTTAACGGATGTAGGGAGTATGGGGTATAGTATAGGGTATAGAGTCTTCTCCCCAGGAGGTAGGGAACTCAAGTTAAATCTCCTCTCACATGCCGCCTTATATATTCCTTCCCATAGTTCAGTGTACATTTAGGTAAGCAGAGAAGAGGTAAAGACACCATGACAAAAACTGGCAGGACACCCCAACCTGGAATAATGAGCAGTTTTTTCCCCTGCATCCCTCAATTGACTAAGAGAAATTGATTTATCACAAAGTATATAACATTCCTTTGTCTCTGGCGTTAATTGAGGGATGCAGGGGCCATGGGGATGTCCCAAAGCCATCCCAACAATGCAAGGAGGGAGAAGAAAAAAACTAGAGAATGGCAAAACTTTGTAACCAAAACTGGCATCTTGGTATGCAAAAACAATTACTTTGTACAATTCTGGAAATGTGTGAAAACATGACCAGGTAGCTCCCTTGCAGCATTGATCTACAGAGGCTTGATGTTTCAGAGTCCAAGAAGTATTAAATAAATGTATAGAATGGGCCATAACTCAGAATGGAGCTGGGTGAGACAAGAAAATGTAAGCTTGTCTTATAGTCCATTTAAGCCATGCAATAGCGATTTTAGAAACAGGTCTACCTTTTAAATATAATTCTGGGAGAAAGTATAAGATACAAGTTTGTCTTAAAGAGTGTGATGATCAGACTGGGACGCGCCTAATGTAAGATGTCTGGGTTATACTTTGCAGAGTGGAATATCCACAAAGAGAGTACAGACTGCAATTTGATATGATAAAAGAGAGACAACAGGAAACAATACAGAGAATACTTCTAGGTAGGCCTCAGTGAGCAAGATGCTGGACTATGCTGGATGGAGAACATAGCTGGAGGGAGGTGGCTGCTGTTGGGTAGCCTTGATGCGGCCTAAGCTGAATAAAGGTGCTGGCCCCAAGGCTAGATTAGTGCCGACCGGAGAAACCAGTCCGCCCCCCGGATGATAACCCAAGAAACAGCAGCAACTCACTGAGAACTGGAAGCAGGGTAAGTTGAAACCTACCAGCAGTATAGCTGTCACTGTTGACACACTGGAACAAGGAAAGAACTAGTAACAAGAACAAATGGAAATCAAGACTCAACTAGGGGTCAATGGAGTCAAATTTCAACTAGTGGTCGAAATGGTCTGAGCTCAACGAGAGGCTGAAGCTTGACTAGTGGGGGGGGGGGTCAAAGCTCGACTAGGGGGCACAGAAATGAGACCCACCAGGGTCAAAGGACATGGCAAGTCGATAGGCCAAGTCAGCAAAAGACAGACAACGCAGTACCAGGGACGAGTTGACGAAGGGTAGTCGAACAAGCAGAGGTCACAATCCAGTCGAGCAAAGGAAGAACACAGTGAGCAGACATTCAAAGAACAGAGCCAAGGTCAAATACCAGGAAACATGAATACAAAGCCAAATCAGATGACAAAGATGAGTCAAGGGAAAGCCAGGCCAATACACAGGAATCTGTAGAGCAAGGCTTAACCTCAGGTCACGACAGGAACACTTTGATCATGCGCCGACACAATGTGTTGGCGCTTGATAAAGGCTCAGAAAATGCACCACAAAAAGGCTGTGAATACAAAACAAAACCAGGAGAAACAAAACAAAAAGCCAGACAAGGAATGCCAAAATCATGGAAACAAAGATATATGATGGAACGAAAGTGTATGCTCCCTCCAACCTCAGAAGCAGCTGGGGAAATTCTGACTGCCCCCAGATATAGTATAGGATGATTCTCCTTCAAAGCGGCTGCTCTCTCAAACTCATCCCCCCAAGCGGGACAAAAATTCCCACTCCAATAGTGAAATACCACCAAACAGTCTTATTTTTAGTTAAGATTATACTCACATAATCATATTGTCAGACGGACTGATATCAGGTGGTCTGACCAAATGGCAGACAGGAAATCATCCGCCTGTCTCTGCTCGGTTGTTCTTTACACCGGATCTCTTCCATCAATGGAACTCAGGCAGACGCTCCAAATCACAATATAAAAGTATTTATTTAAAACATCTGACAAGATAACAATATGGGCAGACAAACAAAATGAGCCATCTCTGAAGTCGCTATGCTGAGCGGTTGCAGAGATATGACCCAAACTGTACAATCCCATAGAAGTGAATGGGGCAATGGCGTCTATGTGGTAAAAGCGAACACAAATTTTGCAAAGTTACAACTGAGAAGTAAATGTGCACTAAATGTTACTAAAACATGTCTCTAGGGTCTAGACCCAATAAACACTGAACCCATTAGGTAAAGTGCCAACAACCCCCCAAAAGATGCTAAACCAGCAACAAAAGGGTTAAGTTACCGAGAAACTTACTCCAAAACACCCAACAGACATACAGATAGACCCAATGAGTGCCGGAAGTGCAATAGGAACTCCAAAGGAAAAACACCTGTGCAGAAGAGCACTGTGGGACATGTGGACCTGCAGCACTCAAAGGGTTGCTCACCTTTCCTGCATATCTTCTTTCTTCAGATCACCATGTATTAAGAAGAAGCCTCAATGTGCAACTCCTGGGGAAAGAACTTGAACCCAAGATTTTCCCCCCAGGGCTTAAGGTCCACAAAAAGCACCCGGATACTGAGCTAGCCACATCTAAGGGCATTGTCAGTTATGGTAATCCGCCTAATGGTGGTATTCCATTTCTAACAGAAAAATAAAAAATTAGCTAAAACTATAGCAGAACTGTTCTCCTGCCTGTATCTTCATCCAAGGAACACATCTTACTGGAGCTGATTGGCTAGCTGCAGCCAAGGAGGGAAGGTAGGCTCCACCCCATGCATTCACTTCTAGAATTGTTCCTGCCTACTTAAAGGGATGGATCGCCTACCCAAAGTTACCAGTAACCTGTATTGGACGACAGAGAAAAGGGGTTATTGCAGAAAATGGCAAAAGACTATTCCCTCCGGCAAGATGACAAAATTCAGTTAACCCCCTGAGTGCCATAGCTCTTTGATTGCCAAAGGGGTACACAACGCATTGCTTTGCAATGCGTTGCGTACCCCTCTGGCACTCAAAGTGTTAAAGGTATTCAACATATTGAGAAACAATGCAATGGATACCCTTCTGGCACTCAAAGGGTTAATACACACAGCCTAACAGAAGCATTTATTTACATACTGTGCAGTACCCACCCAATCCATATGAAGGCTCAAACTTCTTTAACTCCACACCTATCATGAATAACCTCTTCTGAGTACTTTGTAATGTTTTAGATGCCTAACACCCTAAAAATAATGTGAATATAGAATGTTATTTCTTTATAGCAAGTAAAAATATTACTGTACAGAAAACTCCTACCTGGATAAATTACTCTTAGGGCCACATGTGCAAAGAAGTAGCGAACTAGCTTTTGGAGTTTGTAACGACTTGTCAAAGTACAGTATCGTTGGGATCATTAATATTTTCAGAGAGTGCCGGTTGTGATTGGAAATATGTCGTTTGTCCTGACTGAAATTGTCATATGTAACGACAAAAAATGTCTTAACTAATGACAAAATTCTCACATTCAGAACACTTTCCCTCCACTTTTTTCTTAACATACAAATTTTGTCTTTTGAAAGACATTGTCGTTAGTTACGACAAATTTTCTTTTCCTCTATACGACACTGGAGAATAGTTTAGCCACGCCCATGCCCATCAATTCTGGAGTTGTGTCATACACAATGGACATTACTATTTCTTTTGTCATATACTCTATAGAAAATGTCGTTCATGCATTCAATTACTTATTTTTGTCTTTCATACAACTTTTTTTGTCGTTATCCCTTTGAACATATGGCCCTATAACTCGTGGCCACATTCTACAAGCGAAATATGTGAAATGTGCCTTTTATTATTTTGTACATAATATCCTATGCCTAATCAGCAGAATCATGTTAACATTCACACACAAAGATTACTTTCCAGGTGGAGACAAAATTAATAAAATTAGACATTACATTGGTGAAGACTAGGAGTCAAATCCCATTAGTAAATAGGAGAATTGTAAAATGGGAACTTTTTAAATCCTTATTGAATTATGTGTTACCTGTGTAAAGGGGTAAATTACCCCTACAGTCTGTCAATAAAAATACAATTACATATTGGTATTAAAATATCTTTATTTAAAAAACGTACAAAAACAAAATACAGCCATTAAGCCAAAGACATATAATTTACAATTTTAAAGCAAAGACCAAAATAATTAAAAGCTTCACTTTTTTCTAAAGTGAATACCGTAGTTTGCTTTTCCAATAGACTCTTTCGAAAAACAAATTTGAAAAGCACAGCTTTTACGGATGTAAATATTTTACAAACCCAAAACCATAAAGTGTTTAGGATTGATAAACAAATCAGTTATAAAATACTGATACTGAAGTAGGTCCGCACACTCTAAATTCTAAAAATAAATAAAAGGGTCTAAAAGCCACATTCAGGAGGCTAAAGAAACTCTATTCTGGAGCAAACCAACTGCACCACTGGGAACAGATATTGCCATTTATTTAAATGGGATTTTAAATGTATTGGATAACTATCTTGTATTCAAGAGGTAAAAAAAATCCCATTTAAAGGCACAGTAACCATTTTTGAAAGGAAAAAAAAAAAAAAGTTATACGAGTTTTCTTTGTAATTTTTTCTCAAATCATCTGTCAGCAATTACGTCAACTACTGTCTAGACTGTATTTTTTTTTTTTTAAATAATGCACTATTTGGAGTCACTGACTATGGCTCTCCTCAGTGAGAGATAGAGACAGCACACCCTGGTGCCAAAATGGAGAACTTCAAAATCAGTGGGAGTCATCTTATTTTCCTTGGCAGAAAAAGACTTATAACTTTTTTTTTTTTTCAGAAAAAAATGTATACTGCTTCTTTAACCCCTTATGGATTGGCTGTGCAGCACGGTCGGCAGTTAAAAGAAAATTCTATTCAGGTATCCCGAGAGGCGTGCCACTGTGTGGGACTACTGATTTCAATAATATGCCAGGACTGTCACTGGTCCTTAAGTGCAGGACAGCTGTGACAGTCCTGACAATTCATTAGTCCTTAAGGGGTTAAGCCAATGAGAATTGATTTACTTTTTTTGCATACGGGCTTTCTCCAGAATTGCTCATTCTTAGCTTCCTGAATATCAATATAATTCCTAACTACAAAAAATCCAAACTAAACAAAAACAAAGAGAAAAAAAAAGCACACCGTCTATTAAATGTAAAATATGCCATCACCCCAGAACAAAAGAAATAAAAATAAAACTAGTTTCCCTCTAAAAGAGGAATCGTCTCAGTAAAGACTTCCATGAAGTGATTTAGAGAGGTAACTGCTTTACTGTGGCAGTGATGAAGACCTGGACTCACACTAATGTATTCCATCAGTGTACTG
This sequence comes from Rhinophrynus dorsalis, assembly GCA_037306005.1. Classification (NCBI taxonomy): domain Eukaryota; kingdom Metazoa; phylum Chordata; class Amphibia; order Anura; family Rhinophrynidae; genus Rhinophrynus; species Rhinophrynus dorsalis. The sequence continues at coordinate 63,813,760 of CM074719.1, read as the reverse complement.
ATGAAACCAAATGAAGAGAAAATAAACTCATGATAATATGGTAATTCACATCATTGCAGTGTACAAAAAGGGAATTATCCTGGGTTGATACAATCATGTATTAAAATGAACCCTTTTAAAACCAGGAGGTATGTGCTATGCATTGCTTTGTAATGCACAACACATCTCTCCACTACTTTAAGGGTTAAAGAACACAGCTAGCTAAAATGGTATTGGGCAATATGCACAAATGCCTTGCACTTCATGCTAGTATCTGTAAAAATTCTTTGTTTTCCTAAAAGAAAATCTAATCTTGTGTGTGCTCTGCTTTGCAACGTGTTGCATACCCCTGGCACTCAAAGGGTTAAAATGTTTTAACAGTTCAAACTGTCAAGAAGTGCATTCCAGTGTGATTACTTCCTGACAGTTCAAACTGACAGAATGAATCAACGAATTCTATCACATTCTGTTGAGAACTGTTTGTCAGTGACTCACCTTTCCTAAAGAATGCAAAAGAATAATTGGAATCACTAGAGGGCACTGTTAAACATAAAATCAAAAGCACACATAGCCACAATTAAACTGCAATAACTATGAAAATGTGCATCTCTCAGCAGCGTGATTACCCTTGTACTCATCAATGAGAGGGACTCCTGGCACTCTATAGGTTAATGATTGTTTCATAAGGGGCCTACAGAACCTTGTACATTCTTAGAGCAAACCAACAGCAACTTAGGGAACCAATAAGATGTTACATTGATTTAAAATGGGCTTTTAACAGCTTGAATGCCAGAGTGCTATCTGAAGCATTGTGAAGCCCTTTTAAATCAATGGGGACTTCAGTTATTTTTTTTAATGTATCCCTATGGTACAGTTGGTTTCAAGCAGAATAACTGAAATGTGGAGCTTTACCAAGCTGTGATAAAGAGGTGATAGAGTGGAGATCACTTCTCCAGGGTTTTAAACTCTCCAAGTCCTATGTTATTCTATGGAGCCAATGCAATAAGATGTCTCAAGTCAGAGGTATCTCCATAGAATAACAAACATAGGGTTTGGAGAGTTTAATCAGTCTCATTAACTTTACACTGACCACAAAAAAAAAAAAAAAAAATCTCAAATATACGTTAAGAATAGAGAAAATATAAAAAGATTAACACCCACTCAATGCATTGTAAAGCCTTACAATAAAAGCCTGTGCAACTTGACAGTGAAATAATACAGCAGTGATTTAGGTGTACAATGTGCTGTGCTCTAGAAATAAAACCAGTGTTTCAATGCAAATTCATCTCGCCTCCCTCCCCTTCAGTGATACATTTCAATAATGAGTGATTAACAGCAAAGCCTAAAATACAAGAATATTGTACTAAGAGTGTTTCGAAATCTGCAGTTCCACGTCTGTCAAATTTCATTTTGGTTAAAAACAAACCAAAAAAACCCACAACATTTAACCCTTTGACTGTCAGAGAGGCAGCCAACGCATTGTGTTGCACTCAAAGGGCTACAGACTGGAGAGGTGTGTAATGTATTGCAAATCAAGGAGTTGCACACTGCTCTTTTCTTCAAAGGGTTATTGAAGGAAGGAAAAAAATGTATGCAAAATATATATAACCCCATTGAGTGCCAGAGGGGCAAGCAAAACATTGCTTTGCGCTGGCACTCAAAGGGTTAATCTCTGACAATTTGAAATTGCTATACTAGAATAAAGCAACTTGTGGCTCTCTGTTGATTGCATTTCCAAATAAATATACTACAGGTAAAAGAAGATGCCCCTCAGATCTCTATATTAATCACCTATCACCACTTACCAAGAAAAAGGGAAAGGCCTCATTTCAAATCAATGAAAAGTTACTTTTTTCTCTCTCCCAATCTAACTCGGCATTCCCGGAAGCAGAACAAGGAGTTCCACAGGGTAATGACAGGGGAACAATTGTGGACAGGAAGACCGTGTATATATGGGTCTGTGACTACTCGTTTACATAGTCAAATCATTTTATCAGCTTGATAAGCACTAAGCCAGTCATGTTGCAAATTCATGGAGAGATATTATCAACCATCTGTAGAAATCAGTAAGAGCTACTCCTTAACCCTTTGCATGCCAATGCAGTGCACTGGGTACCCCTCTGCCAGTCAAAGGATTAAACAAGTATATCCAAGAAAATGCTGTTTTACTGTATAACTATCAGTGGAAGTACTAGGAAGGGTCTTAAAACATTTTCACAAGTAATAATTTTTTAAACAAATGTTGAACAAATAGATTAAATATCACACAGGAACAACTAATAATGCACGCGGCCATTGCTTTGCTCAGCCTTGACTCGTGTCACCACTGACATGAGCAACTGTCAGCTGACAAGTCATCCTGGGTGAAGTACATACATTTCCACCAAAAGGTCCACATGGTTGGGAAGCCTCAGTATGGAGTTTCAGTACAATGCCCTATAGGGCAGCCAGTCACACAAATAATTGGATAATTAAGACTGCATTGTCCAATATTTTTGAGCTGCACATGACATTAGCCAATCATTCTTGGCTACTGATCCATGATCATGCATACCCTGACAACCACAATATTTTTAGCTGTCTGTGGCTGGGTTAATGTTCACTCAACTATTGGGTGACTGGCAGTTTTGTTGCCATAAGCACTGCCATTTCGAAGAGATCTAAGGGTATTTTTTACCATTCGTATAGTCTATGATAAAATATACTCTATTTAGTAATATTTTTTCTTATAATGATGGCAAGAAAAAAACCACAAGAGTTTCATAATTTACAGAAGCGGGACTGCAGATGTTCATTAAACATGCTTCAGGCACAAAATTATGCAATGAGAAAAAAAAAAATACAATTAAGATTTCTTTCTAGACTTGTGTTAACGTGAGATTATATATATAAAAAAAAAATAAAAATCTGAACATAACCCATGCGAGTTTTACAAAATTCTTTTTAACATGCCCTTGAAAAAGACAAGGTCAATATAAGTGAGAGATGTTTCATATTCAGTACAGAAATAACCACTAGCATTTCATTAGCATGGCAAGTACTTAACATAAATATACAATCCACACAGAAAATAATTGTGTATAGTAAAGTTGGTAGTAGTATTTTTGGTATAAAGAGTTGAGCTGATGCCAGCATTACAGACTCATATTAGTAAATCACAATGATATGAAAAACGGTGCTGTAAATGAGATTACACCATAACAATATACCCCCAGATAAAGCCCATTTGTACTACACAGGAGTGTATTATTTGCCAAGTACATGAGGCACATAACACTTTATTCAGTATTATAAAGCATATTTTATGCACTCAATTATTTTTTCTATGGCCCAAATAAAACTGGAAGTCTGAGATCACACTTTTTGGGGAACATAATTGTAAACTAGAAAAATGACAAATTAATTTTATTCAAAGTATAGACCTTAATTTTTGGAAGAAGACAAGGATATTTAACACCTTGGTCGCTGAAGACAAAAATTACTGTTCTTTTCTTCTGTGTATAAAGAAGTTTGCTTTGCTTCCTAAAATGAGGTAAGTAGTTCTAACTAAAATTCTCCCCATGCCACATTACCATATGTTGAGAGCCACCATGTATAATAATAATAATTAACAAAAAGTCACAACTTCAGGGGTATAAATTCAGACATAACAAACCAAAATGTTAAAATACTGCATCTGATGGTGTTTAACAAGATCCTGTAGGAATTGCATAGCAATGTATAGTTTCAACTATCATGATGATCACATCATAATATAATTGTCTGAAGCACCAAAACATAAAATAGAACATTTGTAGATTTTTTTTCCCCCCGATTTCATCTTCTCTAATAATCTACTACTTAAACCCCTTAAGGACCCATGATGTCATGGGAATACATACATTAAGGACCCATGACTTATGTATGTCATGGAATTCAGGGGTCCCGTGTAGATGCAAGATATGTTTGAGGACCCCTAAATCAAATGGGAGGAAAAAAAATGTTCAGTGGTCCTTAAAGGGATGGCAATGTTTCACAAAAACAGCAGCTCCAATTAATTTTCATAGTGTCTGAGCCATAGAGAGTGTTATTTCAATATTGTTAGAGTTGTAGTCCAAGAGTAATTGAATGATAAAGTATCCCCCTCCCTCCCCTTTTACCTAGCGTAACAGTGCTCCCCCCTCAGATGTGGAATCTGGTCGACAGACCAAACAGCTCACAGCAAGGGACAATCTTCTTACTGTGAGAACAATGAAAACCCTGCCCCCCTTGACAGGTTTTCCCCTTATCTTAATTGAAGATTGTCCTCCTCTGCAATCCACCTAGACACCACCTTTCTGTTCTTAGTTGAGTAGTGTTACATCAGTAAAAGGTACGGGAGGGGGATACTTTATCATTCAATTACTCTTGAACTACAATGCTGACAGTATTGAAATAACACTCTCCGTGGACCAAATACTATGAAGATTAATTGGAGCTGCTTTTATTGTGAAACATTACTATCACTTTAACCGTTGGCCACTGTCGTTAAAGGGATAGTAATATTTCATTATTACTATCCCCCATGTTGTAGCCCTTAAAATTCTGAATACCAGCGGCATCTTTTAAACCTTTATGGTTTGAGAAATATTCGCTTTCAAAGTTCTCTCTCCCCTGACATCAGCATTCTGTCTGACTGCAGGGGAATCCGGGACTGGCGGCGTCTTTGCAGCAGTGCTGAGATCTCATTATAGAAACAGAAATCCTTTGCTAAAATTGTCTTATACGTGTGCTTGCAAACCAAGCACACATAGAAGACCATTTTAGTGAAGGATTTCTGTTTCTATAATGCGATCTCTGGACTCCTGAGAGAGATGTTGCTAGTATCGTTGAATTCAGAATTTTAAGGGCTACAACATGGGGGATAGTAATAATGAAGTATTACTATCCCTTTAAGGGGTTAAAAATGCAAGATATGTGAGCAACGGAAAAATGACAGCTTACTGAATTGCACGGATTTCCAGAAGATTTGCATGCATGTGCTACTTGTGAAGTCTCATCACAGGTGACAATTTAAATCAAAAAGAAAATATATTTTATATATATATATTTTTTTTAATAAGATAAATGAAGACCCTTTTTAATCTATTGAGGACTAGAGGGGTGTGTATCCTCAATGGATTATACTTGCAGGACACTTTTTAAATGAAACAAACAAAAAAAAAATGTTATAGGGCTTTTCAAGAGTACCATCAAGTAGTAAAAGAATGCATTTTGGGCACGAAAACCCAGCAAGGGAATCAGGCTTATGGAGAACAGCAGGGAAAAGGGAGTTGGGAACTTATATTGCGGATGACTTGAAGGTAGGCAAGCAACCTAGTAAAACAGTGTATAAAGGTTTCAGGGCACCAGCCTGTACAGGCAGCAGTCACAGCAAGAAGAAAGGTATGAATGCCACATTATAGAACACTGGTAAGGCTTAACTTCAAGAACTTTGTACAGTTCTGGAGACCAAGGGCTAGATTCTATTGCAGGTGCTCAATGGTAACACTCATTTTATTAAACATTTTCCTTTGAAGTCTATGGGGAAAACTGGAGATAAAAGCAGAGATAAAATTAGCACCTGTAATAGAATCTAGACCCATATCTCCAGAAGGAGATTAATAAACTGAAGAAAAGCCACTAAATGGCACAAGGCATTCACTGCAAAACTTACCAGGATGGATTCAAATACCTACATATATATCATTTGGAAGATAGGAGGGAAATCTGTGATTTCAACATACGTCCTTGTTTTACTCTGCAGAAGTCCTAAAACATATATTGTTTCATAAAAAGGTTTATTGCTCTTTTACCTTTTGAGTGCTAGAGGCATGTGCAGTGGACACTAGGGTTCCTCACTGTGAAAATGGTCTCCATTTTGTACTTTCATTATCATCACCTTCTGACCTATTCAGTGCACCGAACCTTCACCTTCTCTCTCTCTGACAATATATAGCACCTTATCAGCTTTAATTGCAGTTTGTACTAAAGGGGAAAAAAGCCACAGGCCTACAGTGCACCTCTGGAGAAATGTGTTTTTTTTTTTTTTTTTTTTTTTTTTTTTTTTTACATAATCACTAGAGGAGAGCTTGAGGCATAGTAAATGAGAACAGCACCCCCTGGTAACCACACTAGAAAATTGCATGTTAATGTAAACCTAAATGAGTGTGCTATGAAAGTACCCTTGATTTCCGCAGCAGGAAAGTCATAACATTTTAATATCCAAAAAACGTTTAAGGCTCCTTTATAGAGGTCTTGCAGTTACTGCAATGCAATATAGAGGAGTTCTTTGTCATGCAAATGTTTAACACTTAAAGCGGAACTAACACCTTTAAACAACTTTAGCTTCAATAACTCTCCATCTGGAGACTATTTGCTTAGTAGCACTAGTCGCCAGAATTATTACCTTGTTTAATAGATTTATCAATTCTTCCAGGGCTGTCAGGCAGGACGGATCGCAGACATCTTGCCATAATGACGTCCACGCGCCTGCTCTGTCAGTCCCTTCCAGAGGCGAACGGCTCGAAGCAATGCCTCCTAAAACCGGCTGGGACTGACAGAGCAGGAGCCCGGACGTCACTATGGCAAGATGTCTGCGATCCATCCCGCCTGTCAGCCCCAAAAGAACTGATAAATTTATTAAACAAGGTAATAATTCTGGAGACTAGCACTACTGAGCAGATAGTCTACAGATGGGGCGTTATTGAGGCTAAAGTTGTTTAAAGGTGGTAGTTCTGCTTTAAAGGTTCATACTTTTCAAATGCACTACACTTCTGTTATTGTGCCCTTGACTGAAAGTCATATATTCAAATCTGCTTTTTGTAAGTCTGTGCGGGCAGCGATTTTCATGTGCTACGGAGACAAAATGTGCACATTCATGTTTAGGCAATTTGTACTGAATGATAGGATTTACAGTATACAGATATTGATGGCCACCCCCTCTTACAGCTGCAATCCAGTTGTGGGACCAGACGGATGCAGTGAGGGACAATCTTCAGTCAGTAAGTACAAGGAAAACCCCGCCCCTCTTGACGAGGGAGGGCAGGATTTTCCTTGCTTAATGCAGTAGGCTGATCAGGAAGGTCTGATAAAGACTAATTTAATTGGTAGCAGGAAATATATAAAATTCTGGTACTGAGGTATGAGGCGAAGGTTGAACTTGATGGACTTGTGTCTTTTTTTCAACCTAATTTACTATGTTACTGTGCAGTTTGTCCCTATCCGTACCACGCAAGGAGGAGTGTTACACGGCCAGAAGGGGCAGGAAGGGGATCCTTTTACATGGCATATCTTTAAAACTATACCAATGTAAGTTATTACACAAAGCGCAACTTGTAAGTTTAAAGGTAAGAAACTTGGACCAAATCAAACACTATAGAACTTAAAGGGTCAGTAATGTCTAGTTAAAATGATTTTGCCGAGTCTTCATTAAATTAAAATTAAGAGATTGCGCTATATGTAAGTCTTACTTGTTTGTAGTTCAAAAGTTATAAAGATCCCCCCCCCCCTTCTGTCCACATCACACAGCAGCTCTCTCTGGTCCGGACGGCTGCAGCGAGAGAATCTTCAGTAAGCAACGGGAAATCCTGGCCTCCTTCACCAAGGGGGGGGTGTCAGGATTTTCCTTATACTTACTGAAGATTGTCCCCTGATGCAGCCGTTGAGTCGCACAACCCGATCTGAGGTTCGGAGGGAGACGGACAGAAGGGGTGGGTGGGGAATCTTTATAACCTTTGAACTACACAAAGTTAAGGACTTACATATATACATGCAATCTCTTAATTTTAATATAAAGAAGACTATGAGAAAGACTTAACCAGACATTACTATCCCTTTAAAGGGGAACTTTCACCCCTTAATAACTAAATCTCCCCTTACTGCTGACCTGGCGACTAGCGCTACTAAGCAGCTAGTCGCCAGGTCAGCAGTAAGGGGAGATTTAGTTATTAAGGGGTGAAAGTTCCCCTTTAAAGAAACAGTAATGCCAAAAAACGAAATTGCCTGACATTACACACACACACACGCACGCACGCACTCTTACTGCAAGCATGTTTAAAAATGTATTCATGTCACCTCCTGTATAATAATTCGCTAGGATGTTTGTCAGATGCAGTCATGCACAGTAGAGACTGCCCGAACGCACAGAATGCTGGGAGTTCTGTGCTGGGAGCATTCTGTGCATTCAGCTAGGCTCTACAGTGCATGACTGCGTCTGTGGCAGGACACAGAGCAGGACCGGCCTCCTAACCCTTTGAGTGCCAGAGGGGTACGCAACGGTTTGCAATGTGTTGCGTACTCCTCTGGCACTCAAAGGGTTAACATCACCCAGACCTTGGCCCGTGTAGACGTGCTTTTACACTAGTACCTAATAAAATCCTGAACATGCTGAAGGCTTTTATATCAGTCCATTCGCAAATAATTCACATGGCCCTGAATCGGTAGGAATGTCTGACCCCTCGCAGCATATGAAAGACTAGAGAATTTTTTTCAGATGCTAGCATGAAGTACATGGTACATAAGTACATATAACACAAGTTCATTTTAGGTGTTAGTGTTCCTTTAACTAACTTGCCCCCTATTCTCTCAACTTTCACTGTAAATGTAAAGTATTACAATGGATTAAAAGTTTTATATATAAATTATTAAAGTACCCAAAATATTTTTCTTTGTAAAAATGTAGATCATAAAAAAATTCTCATCATAAACATGTAAAAGTTACTAACACAGCTAAGCATTCCAAGCAATATTAACTTTTTTTTTTTAACCCACATAATACATTTTTAGCAAAAACAAAACAAAGAAAACCCCACTCTACATTATCTGAAATAAAAGAAAAAAAACAGCAGCTTGGATTAATACCGTTACAGATAGCTACTGTTTTCTGGAAGAGCAAGACATTATCAACCATGACGACAACCACAGTGAGGCAGATATACTAAAACAGTTGCAATTACGGGCCCAACTAAGTGCAACAGAGGAGACAAATATTCCAGCTGATTAAATGGGGCTTTTAACCCATTGCATTCCAAAAAATCTTTTGCATTTCAGGAGTTTTAAGATCCATTAAAAAGTGGACTTTGGGGAATTTTTATTTGTCCCAAACTGAGCAGTTGGTTTGGCCCAAAACTGCCTCAGTTCATAGCACTTCAACCTTAGCATCTGCTGTGGGCTGGATTCCATTGCAGAGGATATTGCCTCTGATTTAAAGGGATAGTAATACTTGAAAATAAGTTGATTTTATTTTGTAGTCCTTAAAAAATCATGAAAAATGATATAAGTCTTATCTCCCAAACCTTTATGGTTTGGAAGATATTCACTTGTAAAATATAGCAAAATTCTCTTTTCCAGGCTGTTTCAGCCAAGTCTGCCATCTAGTGGACAGATTTGGAATTCGGTCCACAGAGCAACCGGCAGCTCTTTAGCAGTGCCGAGATCACGATCTTTGAAAAGAACTGCTTAACTGGAACTATCTACAAAGTGTGCCTGGCTTGAAAGCACACTTTGTAGACAATTCCAATTAAGAAATTCTTTTTAAAGATGGTGATCTCAGTACTTCTTGAGAGGCATGGCCGGTCAAGCGACCGGATTCCAAATCTGAGGGGTGGAGCAATGACATCACTCCAGGGGAAACTTTACTTCTGAATATCTCCCAAACCATAAAGGTTTGGGAGATAAGACTTATATCATTTTTCATGATTTCTTAAGGACTACAAAATAAAATCAACTTATTTTCAAGTATTACTATCCCTTTAACTAATAGATTCCTACTGAAGCCCATAGACACAGCTGTAGATAAAACCAATGACAAAGTTATCAGACGCAGTGGAATCTAGGCCTGAATTTGCATGACAGATTCAGTTAGGAATCTTTGTTACACAGGCACAGGAACTGCGTGCAAAGTTATTCCACAATGCCGACCAATATTTAAGATGTACAAAAGAATATTTTTTTTTTTGTACGAGACCACAGGTTAATTTATTGCCTTCTAGTATTTGGTAACAAGTCTCATTTTCATTGGGTGCAGCAAGACTAACGTTTGTAAGAAATAATTTTGCTGGTAAAGAGTCACACACAGTGCATAGGAAAAGTATTGTCTTGATGTTTATGCTGTACTCCAATTGTGTGGAGAGAAAAAAAAACAAAAAAAAACCCTCCGCATTGAACATTGCGAGAATGGGGTGAAAGAAGGCATACTCTTCATTCTTGCTGAATGTAACATACGTTTCTCTTTTCTGAAAGCAGCCATCTGTGATCCAATACATTAAATATCATATAAAATAGTTTCAGATTTGTTTTCCAAGTAACAAGTTATAATAAACTGGAGTAGAAAGCTATAGGAGCCAATCTGCACAGCAGTTCGTATTGGAAGCTGGTGGAGTGTCTGCAGCAGTAGCGGCGAAGCCCAGGACAGAGGCATCAGTTGTTGATTGGAACATTTGCCTTCAATCCGGAGCGACCCATTTGCAGACAGGGCAATTTTGAGCAGTTTTTCAGCAACTGTTCTATTGCGACATGGCGCACGTGAAGTTCTGAAGACAACGAGTCCTTTTCCTGCACTACAGCAGTCAGATCTTCAAACACATCTAAAACGGATAAAGATGGTGGTCAACAGAAAGCAATAATGTTAGCAGTTCAGGGCCATAGCTGGGAACTCTCCGGTTTTGCCCCGGAGACTCCGGATTTAACACTGTATTACCAGGTCTCCGGGGCAGAGTCTAATTTGCAGGATGTGGGGAGTTTCTGTTGAAACTCTGCCCACTTGTGCTCCATCCCGCCCCATTCGTCCCACTCCCCGCCCTATTCTCCTACTTCCCCAGGCTATTCTGTCTATTTTTTTTTGTTACTCCCACTCGTGATTAAGCCCCACCCCTTTTTCTGAGGTGAATCGTATCAATGGGTACCCTCCAGGTAGTCCATATTGTAAAGTTCCCAGGTATGTTCATGGCTAAACCAACTGCATCATAGGGGACAAAAAGATTCCCACTGATTTAACCCCTTAAATACTAGAGTGGTTTCAAACACACTGAAAAGTAATGCTTTGAAGACCTCTCCAGATTCAAAGGAGTTAATATGGCTTTTAAAGAGATAGTAATGTTTCACAAAAAGCAGGATTAATCTTCATAGTATTTGGGCCGTGAAGAGCATTATTTCAAGAGTAATTGAACGTAAAGTATCCCTCTCCCACCCCTTTTACTGATGTAACACTGATCACCCAAGAGCAGCAAGACTGTCTGGAAAATCACAGAGAGGGACAATCTTCAGTGATCATAAGGAAAAACCTGAAAAACCTGTCAAGGGGGCAATGTTTTCCTTATGCTCACAGTAAGAAGACTGTCCTTTGTTGTGATCTGTCTGCTCAGAGGACCAGATTCCAGATCTGAGGGGAGGTGGCTTACACTAGGTAAAAGCGGCAGGAGGGGAATACTTTATTATTCAATTACACTTGAACTAGAACTTTGACAGTATTGATTAACAGTCTTCTTGGCCAAAATACTATGACAATTAATCGCAGCTGCTCTTTTGTAAAACATTGCTATCACTTTAAACCCTTGAAGTGAGACAGGTTACCAACACAGGTGTGAATGTACACATGCATGAGTGCATATTTGTAGATTTAAATAATATGCATACTCATATGTTTTCTATAGCTTTAAGTGAATCTGGTTTTCTGTTAGGGGGCGTGGCTCTTGCTCCCATGTTGCCTCTATTAATCTCCCAGCCAAAACAGATGGGAAAAGTTATCTGGAGGGCATCAGAAGAGGTCTGACTTTTAATATCAGTTGGGAAGAGAGAGAAAAAAGTTTGCCACATGGCAAAGCCACGCCACAAACCTACTACTTGTATACCCCCCCCCTTTGGGTTTTAAAGCAGAACTACCACCCAATAATAACACTGCACCACATAATTGCCCATCTGGCGACTAGCTGCTCAGTAGCGCTAGCCGCCAGAATTATTACCCGATTAAAGAGAAATCTCTATTATTCCAAGACTGACAGCAGGACGGATCACGGACATCTTGCCATAGTAACGTCCGTACGCCTGCGCGGTCAGTCCTTTTTGGAGCTGGTCGGCTCCTAGCAACACCTCCTAGACCCGGCTCCAAAAAGGACTGACCGCGCAGGTGTCACTATGGAAAGTTGTCCACACTCCTTTATAATATAATACAGCAGCCTAAGATGCTGTAGTGCTTTTAGCCACACAGGCTGTTATCTTTTCTTCCAGCAACCAATCACCTGGGCCCTCTTGAGATATTAGCCAGTGCAAATTTGGCTGTTATAACTGTTGAAAATAAGGATATTTTAACTGCAGTTAATGGGGAACTATCACCACTATACTAGTTTACCTTATTGTAATCCTCATAGCGAGCAGCTTTAAAGGGATAGTAATACTTCGTTTTACCTTTATTTTATTTTGTAGGCATTAAAAAAAACATGAACGATAAGTCTTATCTCTCAAACCTTTATGGTTTAAGAGATATTCACAAGCAAAGTTTCCCCTCCCGCCCCTTTTACCTAGTGTAAGCTATCTCTTCTCAGATGTGGAATGCAGTCCATAGACCAGACAGATAACAGAACAAAAAAAAAAAAAAAAAAAAAAAGCAAACAAGCATGCCGTTGAGAAATTAACATTATTAAAAATGAGCCTGTGTCTTACTTCCGGACAGACTGCGGTTACAGCTCTGCACCGCCGTCTGTCAATCTTCTGGTCCTCCCCACAGTCTGTCAGGAAGTAAGGTACAAGTTCATTTTTAAATAAAAAGCATGTTGTGGTGAAATTTGCATTAACAACAACAACAAAAAAAACCAAAACGATTAAAGCTTATCGCTATATGAGGATTACAATAAGGTAAACTTGTACAGAGGTGATAGCTCTGCTTTAAGATGAACTAGAAATGATAGATTTTATGTGGCTGTGACTAATTGCAGCAATAATATACAGTAGCTTTGCTCAACTATAAATCTGACAAATTGTGCACCATGTTCTATGGGACCTTATCCATCACAGGGTGCAATGTCCTTTAGCAAGCACGTGTCACACACAGAGAAGAAATAACCTGAAGCACATCATACTGTTCATGCCTAGAAATAACAGTGTAGCCACAAAGAGCCAGGCAATTCCCATCTGAATAGAAGGAACAGCCAACACCAGATGTGCATTTCAGATATCTTAAGCCTCATCATTGGGTCCACACTGGGATTCCCTAACCATCCTCAGGGAGACTAGGCCCAAAGGTTATTTGCATATGCAAAGTAAATGTCATAGATGTTGCACTAGGAACAAACCTACTGCAGTATTTGGACAGCTTGTTCTTTGTTGAGCCTGTCTGAACAAACTTTGCTATGCCCTTTAAATATATTCCCATTCATTGCTAAATACACAACAGCTGAGTGAGCACATTTGTCTCAACTCAGTCAGGAACCGGAGAGGCCTTGGGGACAGATTCAATACAAGTAGCAATTCTGGAGAAACCAACTGTTAACCCCATGAATACTAGGGAGGCAGGGAATGTATTGGAAACCTATTACCCCTCAACCATCTAAACCAATGATAATTTTGGAAAGGTTTTATTTATCCCATGAAGAACAGTTGGTTAGCAACAGAACAGCACCTCTTCAGTGTGAAGAATACAGTCCTTACTAGCGTTTAGTTGAAACTTTGGGAAATTAATGTTTTGAGAGACTCTTGTTTCAAGATTAGGGTTGCACCGATGCCGATACCAGCATTTGTGCAAGTACTTGTACTCGCGCAAATGCGGCCAATGCCAGCGCCGATACCCTGTGTCAGGGTCGGTGCTGCAGTGAGGGAGCCCGGGGAGCTGCTCACAATGCTCCCCGGTTGCCTTTCTCCCTCCCATAGTGTTGGAGCGTTGCCGCGGGTTACCATGGCAACGTTCCGACGCTGACTTCTGCTGGGGCTCGCGAGAGAACAGCGAGCACCCGGCAGAGGAGGGTAAGGGAGACAAGATGGGGCATCGAGCGGGTGCTGAAAGAGGCAGAGAGGGGGGCCAAGAGGGAGAAAGAGGAAAAAGGGACTAAGAAAAAAAAAAAAAAAAAAAAAGGCAAAAGGAGTAAAGATCAGGAGATAAAAGGAGGGGGACCAAGAAAAGGCAAAAAGGAGGGGGGATCAGGAGAGAGCGAAAGAGGCAAAAGAGTGGGATCAAGAGTCAAGGAGGGGGAGGAAGGGGGATCAAAAAGGAGAGAAAAAGCCAAGGCAAAAGGAGGGAGCTCAAGAGGGGGAGAATGAAGTAAAAGGTGGGAATCAAGAGGGGGAGAAAGAGGCAAAAGGGGACAGTCAAGAGGTGGTGTGTGTGTGTATATTATTTTATATATATATATATATATATATATATATATATATATATATATCTATCTATCTATCTATCTATCTATCTCAAGTACTCACCAATACTTTTTTTTTTTGCGGTCATAAACCCTTTGAGTGCCAGAGAGGTATGCAACACACCCCACTGACACTCTAAGGGTTAAGCTCTGTTATGATGATTATTATTTTGCTCAACCTTGTTTATAGCAATTGTTGGCGCATGTACCAGCCTTTACAGCAGCCCTTACCTTTGATTTGTCGGAGGAGATTTTCATTTAAGTTCTCCAGTTCCTCTCTGCTCATTAAATTCACTGAAACAGAAATAAAATAATTATCATCATCATCACCATCATCATATCGGGGCAATTTTTCAACTCTCTTCAGATCATTCATTAATAAGAG